>OX104038.1:3315144-8573497 GCA_944470415.2 Schistosoma rodhaini | reverse complement strand
TGTCCTCACCCTTGTCCTCACCCTTGTCCTCATTCACAACATTTGGTGTCTCTGCCTCCAAGGATGAAGATTCCATGGCCGAAGGAATTTGAGGACGGAGATGTGCTGAGCTTCCTGAAGGAGTTCGTAGCTGTGGCGGAACTGGTGGGGGTGAAGGAGCCGAAGGCGAAGACGGTGGTGCTTGGGACGCTGCTTAGAGGCAGAGCGAAAGCTGTATATGACAGCCTGGACGGTGCGGGCGGTAAGACGACATGCTAGGCAGTCACGGAGCGGTTGACCATGGACTTCGATAGCCCAGTGGACAGAGAGGAAGCACTGCAGAAGTTTCGAGTGGCGAAGTTGCCGATCGATGGTGATCCGCTGGTGCTGGCCGTGGAGCTTACCAAGTTTCTGCGTCGCGCGCTGCCAAATCTGGATGAGGAGTCGGAGGCACAGTTGTTGGCGTCTCAGTTTATCGAGAGCGTGCCTGTTGCCGTTTCCCAGCAGCTGAGACTGGTACACGCCGCGCAACCTGTGGATATCAGTGAGCTTGCAAAGGTGACGCGTAAGTTGATGACACAAACAGTAGCTACGGTCGCGTGCGGAAGTCAGGAGATAAGCAGCATTGAGAAGAAGATTGAAGAACTGCAGCACGAGATTGCGGCATTACGAGTGATTCGAAAAAGGAATGATAAGTGTTTCGCATGTGGAGGGACAGGACACTGGAAGATAAACTGTCCAACACGACGAAAACGGAGATATTTTAGACGTTACGTGTTTCCTTCTTACTCTAGGGATCTGGGGGTTGTTGCATTAGTAGATAGAGGGGCAGTCTATGCAAGAGTGAACGTAAATGAACTAGATTTAGTGTGCCTAATCGATACAGGGGCAGCAGTTTCGTTAATAGGTAAAGAGCAATGTAAAAGTTTTAAGCCGTGTAAAGTCGCAGTTCACACCATAGGAGGGCATATGTTAGAGGTATTGGGCGTGTCTAACAGTATCGTAAAAGTGGATGGTTCGGAGATAAGTTTTCCGTTCGTGGTAACCGCAAACCTGTCGAGACCAATATTAGGAGCAGATTTCCTAAGAGAAGTAAAAGCCATAGTTGACCTAAGAAGCGGTAAGGTGGTCACGAAGTACGGTTCATTCTCAATACATGAAAGTAGTGAGGTGGCTGAGGTTAGAGTGGCAACAGCCGTTGTGACGAAGAAACCAAACATAACCGAGTTGTGCAAAAAGTATGCGAAACTGTTTACTGGAGAAGGAGAACCGTATGGATTTTGCGACAAAGTAAAGCACGAAATCCCGATAAAGAACAATGGAGAAAGTATATTCACAACACGTCGTGTCCCTGTGCACTTAGAGGCTGAAGTAAATCGACAGGTCCAAGAGATGCTGAAAGAAGGAATAATTGAGGAGGCGGACAGCCCGTATAGCTCACCGGTACTCTTGGTAAAGAAACCGAATGGGAAATATAGATTTTGTGTTGATTTTAGAGAACTGAATAATATAACAGAACTAAAGCCGTGTGCAATGCCAACAGTAGTGGAAACATTAGATCGGCTGCAGAATGCCACGGTGTCTACAGTGTTGGATTTGCGGTCAGGTTATTGGCAGCTGCCTATAAAAGAGAGCGATCGAAGCAAGACAGCATTTACCATACGTGATAAACAATATCAATTTAGACGAATGCCGTTCGGATTGGCGGGCGCACCTTTTACGTTCAGAAGATTAATGTCGCTACTGCTCAGGGATCTGGATAACGTCGAAGTGTATGGCGACGATGTAGTCGTATACAGCCAGACAGAAACAGATCATGTCAAGCATGTGGAAGCGGTCCTAAAGCGAATTGAAGAATTCGGACTTCGAATTAATAAGGACAAGTCACAGATGGCGAAAAGTAGCATCACGTTGTTGGGGCATAAAGTGGGAAATGGAGAAATAAAACCGCTGCCGGAGAAAATTCTGGCTATAAAGAACGTTGCAGTACCGAATTCGAAAAGGAAATTGGGACAGTTCCTGGGAAGGGCGGCGTTCTACAGTCGGTTCATCAAGAATTTCAACGAAATAGCAGCACCCCTTTATAAGTTGTTGAGTAACACTAAATTTTCGTGAACTGAAACCGCCCAACAAACGTTTAATCAAATCAAAAACATGCTGGACGACCGCCAGATGACGCTCAGACTGCCCGAACTGGAGAAACCGTTTACAGTGACAACAGACGCAAGTGACCATGGTATAGGTGCCGTTTTAAGTCAGTCTGATAGAGTAGTGGAATACGCAAGTCGCGTTCTCACGCCTGCCGAACAGAAGTATTCAACGATCGAAAAGGAGTGTTTAGCGATTGTGTGGGCAGTAGACAAGTGGAGACCATATCTGTTAGGTAAACGATTTCACATCGAGACTGACCATAAACCTCTGCAGTGGCTACAAACAGCACGAGACCCACGTGGGAAGTTGGCGCGATGGATGATACGTCTGCAGGAGTATGACTTCAGTATCGGGCATGTTCCAGGGAAGGAAAATGTAATGGCGGACTATCTGTCAAGAACAGACATGGAAGCCGAGCTTCCATTGACAGCATACGCAGTGAACAGTATAGAGGGAGACCCACTAGAACTCGTCCGGCAACAGAAATCTGATCCTAAACTGCGAGAGGTAATCAGAGTGATAAGAGAGGGGGCAGATTTTGACAAACGAGCAATGGACAAGGAGACAATAATGTTGCTTCGGCAAAAGGAAAGACTGAAAGTGAACACATATGGAGCTCTGGTCTGGCAGGATGATGACAAAAATTGGGTGGCTGTGATCCCGAAAGACTGGCGGCGTAAGATGATACACGAATGCCATCAGGTAGCGCACACTGGTATCGCAAGAACGACAGATTTACTACGGCAAAGTGCATACTGGCCAGGCATGAGAGACGATGTGGCACAATATGTGTTGACGTGCCAGCAGTGCCAATTAATGAAAAGCGATAGATACATGCAACCGCCATTGCAGTCGGTCCCAGTAACCGCAGTTGGTGATCTATGGTCGGTAGATGTGATGGGACCATTTCCACAGACGGATAGCGGCAACCGATACTTACTAGTTATGACGGAACATGCTGCACGATGGGTCGACGCTGTACCGATTGCCGACCAGCGGGCGAAAACAGTGACCGAAGTAATAATCCGGCACATTGTAGCAGGTCATGGTGTACCGAAGATGATACTAACCGACCAGGGTCCCTGTTTTGAAAGTGACGAGTTTAAGGCCCGTTTGAAGCAGTTCGGTATCAAGAGGATACGAACTACACCGTATCACCCTCAGACGAATGGGCTTACGGAAAGAAACAACCGGACATTAAAGGAATGGTTAGCATCTAAAGGAGGGAATTGGGAGAAAGAGTTACCACTAATTTTGCTGGCACATCGTGCCTCCATCCAAGGAACAACTAAGAAATCACCTTTCCTACTTATGTATGGTAGACAGCCACGACTTCCGATGCATAATATGACGTGGCCACAGCAGCAGAAGTGGACGGCAACAAGATTAAGGAAAGAGAGGACGGAGGCAATAAAGAACGTGAAAAAGAAACAAATATCAGACACCAAGAAGGTGGAACAGCAGAGAAGAGCATGGAAGCCTTTTAGAGTGGGGGACCTGGTAAAGTGTAGAGAACGGAGAGCTAACACTGAAGGGGGACCAGGGTCAGGAAAGCTGACCCCGAAATGGGAGAGACCGTACATTATCACGGAGAGACGCGGCCCAGTTTACACGATCCGGAGAGAAGACAAGCAGAAGCGTGTAAATGCCAGTCAACTACAGAGATGGTTTCAGGAACATCATGAGCACGAGTCACGAACAGCACCAAAGGAGACAATGGTACGGCGATCAGAAAGATTGCGAGAACAGCTTATTAAAAGGGGGGACGAGTGTGGTGTGAGCTACTGATATCGATATAAGTAGTATATATGGTGAGTAAGGAATAGAATATCTGACAGCAGAAGATTGAGAAGATCAAGAAGAGAAGAACAGAAATAAAAAGCAATTTGTGTGGAAATCCAGGAACAATGAAGTCTGAGGCAATTGAAGAACATTTTGCAAATAGTGTATCATAGCATGGTTTTTGTATTTTACCAAGTAACGTTGTAATTTGTGCTAAATACATAGTTGGTTGTCCTCACCCGTGTTCTCATTCACAACACTACTTTGTAGCACTTTTTAAATAACTGGTTGTTGTACATGTTTAATTTATTTTTATAACACTTTTTTGTATTTTCTAGCCATGTTTATATGCACTCGTTGTTTAAACTACATAATTCCGCTTTATTTTTGATTTCGAATAAATGATGCACTTTCCAATATTTTCGAAGTTTTCAATCGATTTCTCTCTTACTTTATTCTAAGTTTTACATTGTTCGATTGTATTTTTGAATCCAAACTCCTCCTGATGCTCTTAGATTGTTACGGAGATCCTATTCGTGGATAATGTAGGACGATTTGGAATTCGTTCGGCAACCACATTCCGTAGAAAACAAGGTTGTTAAACAAATGCTGAACAAACAAATAAACCATTTGAACTCTCCCTTCGAGTTGAAGGAAACATTATTACGCCTCATGATGAAAGCGGGGCATCGTCGAAAGTCAATGGGTCGAAGCCCCTCCTAACAGGCAAACCAACATTTAATGTAGGTTCACGGGACAGTGTGTGTAAGATCAGGAGGGTCAATCAGATAGTTGAGGAGATGGGGAGATACAACTTCACGGTGCTATGAATAAATAAAACCTAATGGACCATTGCTGGACAGAAGAGGATAGTTTCGGGAGAGATGCTGCTGGAAAAATACACGACAGACCTAGCAACGACAGCGAAAAAAGCCATGAGAGAAAGAAATATGAAACAACTAAGTGGAACAACGACTAATCACACAGGTAAATATGGTAAAGCGTAACGACCGTTCAACGACAAATAAGGTAAGTCAGTCACTGAGATCCAAAAATGCAGACAGACGCATTACAAGTGAGGAACAGAGACAGATAAGACTGTCTACTCTCTTACTTTCTCTTTCTCCTGATGATTGGCTGGATTATGAGGACGTCGATATTTGAGGGGAATCAGTGATTTTAACGGACAGATCATAATCAAGTAGAAAATTCGAATTCGTAGAAGAACTGGCCCTCCTCTCCCATAAAGACGAACAAATGCAGATGACGATAAGTAATGTAGCAGCAACCTCTGAATCAGTAGGCCTCAACATACACAAAGGAAAAAGTAAGATACTCAATTACAACAAGGAGAACACCAACTCAGTCACACTTGATGGAGAAACTTTGGAAGGTATGGAATCTTCCACGTACCGGGGAAGCATCTTTGAACTTAGGGAATCTGATGGAGACGTAAAGACGAGCAATGACGAAGCAAGGACCGCATTTCTACAATTGAAGAACATATGGAACACAAAACAACGGTCACAATCTTCAATATAAACATCAAGACAGTCCTACTGTACGAAGCTGAAATTTGGAGAACTACTACAACAATCATCAAGAAAGTACAAGTTTTCTACACGTACTACCAAAGATCCTTTGATCAAATAATATCGGTAGCACTCTGTTTTGGGAGAGGACAAACCAACTTCTTTAATCATAAGAATGTGTGAGAGGACGCTGAAGGTGGAGAAAGAATACATTAATGAAGCCATTGAACTGCATCACAAGACATGCCCTAACTTGCTATCCTGAATGAAAGAAAAAAAGCGTCAGGCTGAAGAACAAGTTGCTTTGATAACTGGAGGCAGACATCTGTAGAACATATCGCAATCAGAAGCAACTGGAAAGGAGATGCCAGGACAGGGTTAATTAAAGAATCTCAGTAGTTGAGTTTTGGTCCGCGAGGATTAACAAACGCAAGTAAGCAATTACTCTTCTCCCTTATGGTTGAGTGTCGCTCCTTTAATGAAAATATTATTTTCGATTGTGAGAAGTAGGTTTAAACAAAGTGTATGCCCTTCTTTTAAATAACATGCTTTAGGTGATATTCAATCTATTTTTTGTCAACATGCTTTCTAAAATTACCTCCAGAAAACATATTCACGTTTTTATTCGAAAACTTATCGGGTATTATTGTCCTTTGATCTATATTAGTGGATTGGTTTAACTGAAGAAAGCGGCACACATTCGCTAGATTAAACATCAGAAAAGTGCATTTCTTTACTGTTACTCGGAAAACTAGTTAACACCTCAATCAAAAATTATCGCATCAAGAGTGTAATGATGAATAAATCCTCAAAATAAATAGTTCTTTAGGTCATTTATTTGGTAATGGTCGATGATAGGGTCGATGAAATGTCACTGAATATCGAACAGATCATCGATCCCTGTCAAGGTCAAGGATAGTCAACGCGCACAAGTCAATCGTATGACATGGACTGGCCCACGCGGCAGTGGTTATTCTTTCACTTCTGTACTTCCGTAGTTGTACCTTAACTAATATATTCTTGTAATAACGTCCTTTGTGTTGTACAGTCTCCATAGCATCTATTATCCTTTGATGCGTCGATGGTTCAATCCACGTAAGGGCTAGTCGCGAGGTGTGACTTCAGCGTTAGTTGGTTCGTCACCATTCTCGTCTAACTATAGTAGGCCCCCAATCATTTCGACATAGAAAATCAACGTGGTTGATCTTACACTGGTGAGCAAGACTTCGAATAACGCAACCTATCATTATGTTCTTTTTTATTACATTCTGTACTTATTATTTTCCATTTTTAACTTCGGCTATCTTTATCAGTTTCTGTGAACATTCGTTGCTTCATATCAATGTTGATTAGTATTTCAACTGAAATAATTAGTTCAATCGATAGAACTAACCAATCAACTACGACTACAATCGACTATCGTGGTTCTTTAACAAGGCAACACGTACGCATATCTGTTTACAACTTATCCACTTGTATAACCAATACAGGATAAATTGCCGATTATTAAATTCATCTTTCTGCTTATTCACTGTCAACTAACTGCTATCAAAAACTATCTACTAGAATATTTTACTTTCTTGACCACTGCATGCCTAATTTCCAATTGCTGAGTTCCATCGACGCATCAAAGGATAATAGATGCTATGGAGACTGTACAACACAAAGGACGTTATTACAAGAATATATTAGTTAAGGTACAACTACGGAAGTACAGAAGTGAAAGAATAACCACTGCCGCGTGGGCCAGTCCATGTCATACGATTGACTTGTGCGCGTTGACTATCCTTGACCTTGACAGGGATCGATGATCTGTTCGATATTCAGTGACATTTCATCGACACTACAACCTCCTTACTTGTACTGGAAATACTCGTAGTAGATGTAGTTCGATCAAACATCTGCACCAGATCACGATTGGGTACGTCGTGTTACGCACTTCCCACAATAACTAGTCACCTGAGTTTATATACATATCGAGGCATTGCCATCTATAGAGTATATCTTAGAACCTCTTTATCCTTGACTTCTGTTTTGATTGGTGTCAGAATCCTCGGTTATAAAAGTGTGTAGTGGTAAATAAATCTCCAAAATCAATAGCTTTGTAAGTGTTCGACATTGGATGCCGACCACATTAGTTTTAATGGGCTCATTTAACTGAAGGCCCTAGGTCATGCATTCGTACCAGATCATGGCTTGGGACGGCATGCGCAACGTCTCCTGCGATCACTAGCCAGATTAGATCAGTCACTCCTCCATAAATCGGTAACCCATCAAATATATCTACGAACCTCCTCCATTTTCACTTTTGATTTTACTGGGTGGGCGTGATTAAATTATAGGTGTTACTGGTAAAGTGGTTTAAAACTACAATACCTGTAGTAATTTCAAGATTTATGGACTACAGCTTTGTCAATTATAAAATATATTTGATATCTTTAATGATACGGGTTGATTAATATGAAAGAAAAGTATATTTGAATATAGACGGTGATAGATGGATGATACATTAACGAACTAGCGATATGGATTAAGTGAAGTATCTCTTGTGGGGTGTCACCAGACATCACCACACTAAGTAAACAAACGTCTTCAGTTTGGAGTGTACGTTAAAATTGACGGGGTAACTATGAGAGCTGAATCTTTATTGGAGTTATTAACTACGGTTTCTCCATGAATGATTTTAAAATATCTGAATTATAATGTTCATTCATAATGGATAGTCAGCAATTATACATTATTCTACAGAATGATCCCAAAGTAATTGTGAGGCTACTGAGGCATATGTTGAGACCTACTTAAATATATTCAGACTATTTAAAATCCATAATTTACCAACTTCACTTTAACAAGACCTTTTGTTTTTTTGCATTTTGTGTTGTAGAGCGGGTTGTCAAGGACGAACCGGTGATGACGTTCGTCACAAGTTCAGGTTCGTTATATTAATCTTCCCAAAACTGTCAGTGTGTATTAAGACAATTAAACGAAGGTGTGAAAAAATAAATTTCTCAGTGTTTTAGTGCGTGAATTTCGTTGAATGTACTACGCTCCCAAAACAGCTTTCGATTCTGTACTTGGCAACCAGGAACAATGTTGCCTACGGGTTGCACATAACAGTCAGCGACATTTTAAGCCTTCGAGAGTATTCATATCTCTTTCTAAGGGGACTTTTGTATACTACCAAATCAAAAATATCGCATGATGCAACTGATAAAATGGATATACATCCTAACATTGTTAACTGAGTTACTGGCACGAAATACAATTATTGGGGAAAAACCATTATAGGATCAAACATCAAAAAATATGTAAATATATCCTTTGAATATATAATTGCATAAGTTTGTAATGGTCGAAGTGGCTTGGTTTTTCGCAACCAAAGGCACTGTATTTTTGTCAAACAATAAAACTAAAAGCTAGTAGGACGGCTGCTTGGACCAGTCAATTCGCCTTACTTCGGCATTCAGTAACCATATAGTCATTTCATCCTTTGATCACCCCGACCATAAGTTCTTCCATTTTACGTTAGCTAGCATTCAATATAAAGGTATTCGGCATCTTTTAGACAGCGTTTCGCTGTTTCTAAGATATAAGTGTCTTAATCACGACATCCTACACTTATTTCTCAGAGTGCCCACAGATCTTCAGTCGATCTTGAATACACTTCCTCTCAGCCTTCGGTGTATATTCAAAGGTGAATTCACAAGTCAATCTAGGCTAGACCACTATTGAAAATCTGATAGTACTATACGGACGTTTTGGATTAAGCAGTGTCCATCCACGGTCGTTCAGCGCTCTCAGGTTTCAATTGTAGTCTACCTTAAAATGACTCGTAAATTGATCCTTAAGAATACGACAATCCACAAATTCCCGTAATTCACAATGGTGTGTATGTCAACTCGTCTGTTGGTTTCGTATACTTTGGAGCATTTTTAAAAGTCTTTAGGTTGACTTAGTGTTTGTATTAGTAATTTGGTTGCATAGCTAAGAATTTTAATTAATGAAATATCCAAAATAGGTCAGAAATATCTTTCTATAAGCGCTACGGTCATAGTGGCTTTGTCGGCCATTTATGTTAAGCCTCTGCATCGAGGTAACAGATACAGTCAGAAGTTGTCCCATCGGTGGTTCAGAAAAGTTTCTTTCGGTTGAAGGAGCTCCTTCAATGCTTATGAAGTATCTAATTTAGAAGTGCATCAAGATAACATGTTTTCTCAGGGACCTATTTTGTCATAGCTTCTGACCTAGATGTTCCCCAAATCTCTAAAACGGCGTTAAGTAATGCTGTCCTTTCAAGACGAGATGGTGCTTGTTGTAAGCTTAGGATTGGGGTTTTCTAGCTCCCCTAGGTGTCCCCCCGTACCCAAGAAACCAGCTTAAGCACCACATTTCGGTCTTCTTTTTTATCATTATAAAAACATTGCCACTTGAAGAAAACCAGTGGGTTTTACACAGTCAGAGATTATAAATATATTGATGTATTAAAGCATACCGAAAGCCGTTTTAGGGCATTCAAGAGGTACACTAGTAATGGAGCTTACGACGACTTCTGAATAATTTTTAAAATAGTATTGCAGTGGATAAACAACCTTTCATCTCGTTGTTAGGACTTGCTGAAAAATGCTCCCCCTGAATGCTACTTATTCAAGAACTGACTTCCCTCAAATTTCGGGAGTAAGACAAAAATGTTGTAAAGTACTTATCACATTTTGTTGTAGTTTTTTAAGACTCATATGACTATACTCCGTGAATGAGAATACTGAATCAATTTAATTTTTACCACATTGAGGGATGTACTTCTGCTAATTAATATCTACTTGTCAGTCAGTTACACACAATTTAGAACCTGCTACTAATGTACATCAGTTCAAGTTATTACATCCCATTAGCAAACCGAGATGAAATTGTCAAAACAAATGCCAGAATAATACAGACATTATCAGTATCAGTAGTGATGTAAACGAATTGGCATCAGCGATATGATTCGCGAAGAAAATATTTACTGATATATAATCATAGTCTTAACCATGATATTTTTAAAAACATCCAACCCTGTTAATCTTTGCAAAAAATTGTTTTAAAGATAATAGTTATTTGTACTTTTAGGTAACATTGTTGATAGGCAACCATGGGGTATACGTTACTTTAAACAATTACTGCTCAATCTTTTCAACATCATTTGTCTGTTGTAAGTCGATATTTTATCATATATTCACCTACTCTTTCAGTATTCAGACACTCTTACCTTTAGACGTAAGTTCCTATCATTAAAAGTGACAGGCTACTTGTAGCTTTTTCGCCAGAAAACATCTAATCAAAGAAATTCATGGGATGGAAGGTTAGTCATCCAAATTCTTGTTGACAAACTTATGGTGTTATAGACCACCTCGGCCACCTGGACGTTTTGGTGGATTCGGAGGCTGTAGAGGTAATGATCTACCTAGCATTTCTATCAGGTTTATATTAAACTCCCTAATATCATATCCTATAGCCCTCATTTCAGTCAGTCGTCTACAACTCAGGACCAGGCACATATAAATTGGTCTAAGTTATTATTTTTTATTTATTTAAACACATAAATATTGGTACAATGAAGCACCAGATAAATATGCGCCTCACAAATCTCATTCGATTTGTGTGAGGGCTGTGATACTGCCCAGGTGCCCAAACTGAAGCAGGTGGTTTTCTTAGGGGGCCACACCCGGAGCCTTTGACCAAAAGGTCTGATCCACAAGGCAGTGGAACATCGTAAGGAGATGCAATCCCATGGTAACCGTTGACCAATGACAGGTTCCTCCGCCATTCGTTCCATCAGGATACTGGAGCCCATGTGCACCATTGGTTTGTAATGAGGGTTTTCCAACTCCCCTAGGTGGACCCTCCGTGTCCATCAACCCGGTTAAAGCGCCGGACATTCGCTTTTCGTCCTCTCACTTTCGTCTAAGTTGCCATACCTCATTAGCACAACAAGATGAACACCAAATTCATAGTATTTACTTCAATGGTAGTAATATATACAAGCAAAGATTGCATATAAGGATACGATACAGGAAAAAAGAATTAATTCGTAAAAAGGAAGGTATAAAGTCATTTTAATCTCATTATTTAAAGGAAGACAAACAGTGTATACACCTACGCCAATTTGATCGATTTTGAGCCATGTCACCTAAAGTCTCCGGCCACGATGGTCGCAGGAACCCTAGCCAAGTAGTCTGTATCTATCAACATAGCTCAGACTAGATTTTATTTATTTATTTAAACACATACATATTGATACAAAAGGGCACCAGATACATATGCTCAGACTAGAAGTTAGTAACATTATGGACTGATGCCACGTTTTTGTTTGACAGCCTCTAACTTGTTTCTATCCATCTCTAACACTAGTCATCATTGCGCCGTGGTAATCGGTGGTTAGGCATGCCTAATACATGACCCAACCATCTCAGTCGATGTGGATTCATAATCTCAACCGACTTATCATCATCTCCTTATGCCCTACGTCTAACCTCACCATTACTTATCTCGTTATCTCAGCGAACGCGAACAATATTTCTAAGACATCTGTGATCAAATACTAGTAACTTACAAATATCTCTTAATGGCTGCGTTTCGCAGACTTAAAGTAGAACAGAATGAACTGCCGTTCTGTATACCCTCCTTTGGACGTAACTTGACTCTTACGCTTCTAAAAACATGTAGTGCGTGGCTGTCGAGAAATATGACTATAGTCATTTTTCTCACTAAAAGAGTCTGAGATGGTTTTTGTACCTCATTAACAACGCGTAGTAGAGTAACTTTGGTTGTCTTAGCAAGGAATACTTGTGAAATTGTATGTTATTAATTCGTGCTACGAACTCTCACAGTATCATTTAACAAAAGTCAGTTATCCCAAGTTTAAGCGGTAACGTAGGATGCACAAAACTGTTGTGTTGCTCACAAAATCCACGTATGTCTGAACACCGATTACCACGACGCGCTATGTTGACTAGTGTTGAGGATGGTTGGAAGAGAGTTAGGGGCGGCTAGACCAAAACGTGACATCAGTCCTTGAAGTCACTAACTTCTAGTCTAAGTCACGTTGGTAGATGCGGACTACTTGTTTGCGATCCGCTTGGCTATCATAATCAATGGTTGCGGACTCTAGGTGACATGCCTCAGAATCGATCACAATGGCGCAGGTGTATACACTCTTTATCTTCCTTTAAACCTTGAGATTGAAATCGCTTCAGATCTGTCTTCCTGTACTATATCCTTATATATAACCTTTCTTTTATATATTACCACCTTTAAATTAACTACTATGAATTCAGTGTTCATCTTGTTGTGCTAACGATATATAGCAACCTGGACCGATGCATATGTGTGCCCGGTCTTACGTTGTAGCTGACTGACTGACTGAAAATCCACAGTATAGTTTCTGCTATGTCTAGGGTTTAGGTAAAAGGTCACTTCAGATAGTAAATTGTTTTCTTGTATATAGTATAGCTGACAACTTACTGAAATGTGAGCTGTAAGTACTATGAATCAAAATCGGTCAGATACTCTATTTCCACTTTCCTAAAACACCAAGAAGCAACCAGCCAGTACAATGCTGAAAAATGTCAAAATATTAGTTCGATAAGAAAACTCGTTAATTAGGACACTTATCTTTTGATCAGTGAATAGGATAAATTAAGAGCAGTTATAGTAACCTAAGTGGGCCTTTTTACCTATATTCGAGCTGTTTGACACGTAGATTTCTCCTTCAATTCCTTGCATGCATATTTTTTCTAGTTCATATAATCATTTTTACTTTTTTGTTCATTTTGTTGAGTTCCTGTCAACTTATTTATGTATTTGAGCACATAAACATTGATACAAGGGGGCTTTACATACATATGCACCACACAGCCCCCAAATGCCCTGGTACGGCCAAGAGTGGGAAGAGTCCGCTCTCCCTCTCGAAATGCTCTCACATGGCCGCGCGTATATAGCCCCTGCCAGGAAAGTCCTACTCACTGCCTTCTCGTGGCGGGGGTGTTGTTTACGAAAGTGAGAGGACGAAAAGCGAATGTCCGGCGCTATAACAGGGTTGGTGTATATGAAGGATCCACCTAGGGGAGTTGGAAAACCCTGATACCAAACCAATGGTGCACATGGGCTCCAGTATCCTGAAGGAAGGAATGGCGAATGAACCAGTTATTGGTCACCGGCTACTGCATCTCCTCACGATGCTCCACTGCCTTGTGGGTTAGACCTCTAGGTCAAAGGCCCGGGGTGTGGCCCCCTAAGAAAACCACCTGCTTCGGTTTGGGCACCCGGGCAGTATCACAGCCCTCTCGCAAATAAATGAAATGGAACATTCAACTGACAATTATATTCTCGTTCATACTAGAAACAAATCAATTTGCATTATTATTATTATTATTATTATTATTATTATTATTATTATTATTATTATTATTATTATTATTATTATTATTATTATTATTTACCATATCGCTAATTCACCCCCTTTTATCCTCAATTTGTGTAACCTTACTTTTCAACTTATGTAGCAGCTCACTCTTGGTGGAAAATATGTCCTATCTAAACGATCTCCAGTCACTGTCTGGTTGAAAATGAATGCTTCCACCGATTATGAATACTGAAGCAGTCTTTCTGAAACCACGTACGCCGTTCAAGCTGGCTTCCTTCAACGTTCGCACACTAATGCAGATCAGACAACAGATAGGGCTGACTATGTCTTTGGAAGGTCTTAATGTTGACGTTTGTTGTCTATCCGAGACCCGTATTCAAGACTCTAGTGAAGTACTACAAATCCGCTCTCCATCTGTCGCCTCGAAAAGCTTGTTTCACTTGCGCTTATCCGGGGACCCTGTGTCATCTTCGTCTGGTCTTGCTGGTGTTGGTGTTGCACTAAGCGCTAGGGCTGAGTCAGCACTAATCGATTGGATCCCCATTAACAGTCGGTTATGTGCTGTTAGATTAGAAAGTTTCATCAAAGTGAGAAGAAATCAGCGCGAGAAACGGTGTCTTTTCGTCATCACCGCCTATGCCCCGACAGATTGCAGCTCGGACGCAATCAAGGATGAGTTTTACCATCAGTTAACAGTTCTTCTCCAGAAAGCGTGTTCGACAGATATTGTAGTATTAGCCGGAGACTTGAATGCTCAGGTCGGGCGTCTAGGCATAGAAGAGAGTCGTTTAGGTGGCCAATGGGGACTTGTTGGTTGCAGGACAGATAACGGAGACCGTTTGCTGCAACTGTGCACAGACCACAACCTGTTTCTGGCTTGCACTAACTTCCGGCACAGTCATCACCGGTGTGCCATCTGGCGTCCTCCCTCTGCATCCCAAGCCTGGACTCAGATTGATCACATCGCGATCAGCTACCGCTGGCGTGGTTGTGTACAAGACTGCCGCTCCTTTTGGAGTACCTATCTGGAGTCTAATCATGCCCTGGTCTGCGCCAATCTCACCTTACTTTTCATTGGCCGATGGATTGACCGCCATCAACGGATCGATGTTAGTAAACTGGCTGCAACATCTGTTGCAAGTAAGTGTCGAGCGGAGCCAGCTTCTAGGCTATCTACCATCCCACCGAAAATTATAGGTGAGTATTAGTTGCGTCTTCACGGCGCCATGAAAATGGCGAGTAAAGCCGCTTGCGGCTTCGCGAAACCTCCCGCTTACAAGCACTGGGTTTCTTCTGACTCCTTACAACTGATGGAAGCCCGTCGGTCTACTCCAGGTGACCTTGAGTATGACCACAAACGAAGGCTGCTACGAAATAATATTGGGCAAAGCTTACGTAAGTACTGAGAAGCAGGCTAATGAGCTGGAAGCAGCAGCTGCATCTGGTAACTGCCGGAAGCTCTTCCAACTCATCCGAGCCACTGGCAGCAAGAAGTCTGGTGTGAATGAAACAATCTACGAGGATGACGGGATGCCAATCACTAACATCTCTCGACGTCTTGGACGATGGGCTGAATTTTTCGAAGGCAGTTCAACTAGCCTGCCTTTCCGGCAACATCAACCAGTTTGTCCTGCCCCCCATGGCCAGTGACGACTGATCCACCAAACAAGGCGGAAGTCCGCAAGGAACTCCAACTCTTGAAACGTTACAAATCACCTGGCCCAGATGACTTACCTCCGGCTCTTTTTAGAGATGGTGGTGACTTTCTGGCTAAGGAACTGACGGTGTTGTTTGCAAAGGTTTGGGAGCAAGAAAGTGTTTCAACATCATAGAATGAGTCGATAGTCGTCCCTATCTTTAAAAAGGGTTCACGTTGTTCCTGCGATAACTATCGGGGGATAAGTCTTCTTCCGATTGCGTCCAAACTATTGGCTTCTGTCATTCTTCGTAGGTTGCTTAAAACCCGAGAACGATTGACTCGCGAGGAGCAGGCTGGTTTTCGTTCTGGTCGAGGATGTATTGATCATATCTCCACCCTCCGCCAAATGTTAGAACACCGTCATACTTATCGCAGGCCAACAATCGTAGTGTTTCTTGATATCAGGGCGGCCTTCGATTCGTTGAACAGGACTGTTCTCTGAGATTGTCTATTGAAGAAGGGTGTGCCTGAGAAGTTCATTAACATCTTAAAGGCCGTGTATACGAACACCTCAGGCAGAGTGAGGGCATACAACCACCTTTCTCCCTTGTTTCATTCGAGCAGTGGGGTTAGACAGGGTTGCCCAATCTCACCATTCTTCTTCAACTTTGCCATCGACGACATCCTGGAAACAGCTCTGATGGATTTAAGTAATGGCGGTGTGGATATGTTGCCTGGAGAAAGACTTCTCGACCATGAGTATGCGGATGATATTGTCTTACTGTGTGATAATGCCCAAGACATGCAATCCGCACTTCATCAGTTGGCAATCAGTGTCCGCAGGTACGGTATGTGCTTGGCATCCTCCAAGTGCAAGGTATTCCTACAAGACTGGCAGGATTCTCATCCTGTACTCACCCTAGATGGTGAGCAGATTGAAGTAGTTGAGAAGTTCGTGTATCTAGGTAGCTATATAAGTGCTGGTGGTGGCTTGAGTGATGAGATTGATGCACGTATAAGGAAAGCCAGAGCGGCTTATGTCAATCTGGGCCATCTTTGGTGCCTTCGTGATGTTAGTCTGGCTGTAAAAGGTCGGATCTACAATGCGTCAGTGAGAGCAGTTTTGCTCTATGCTTGTGAAACCTGGCCTCTCCGAGTTGAGGATGTTAGACGTCTCTCTGTGTTCGATCATCGTTGTCTCCGAAGGATTGCTGACATCCAGTGGCAATACCATGTTAGTAATGCAGAGGTTCGGCACCGTGTGTTTGGACACAGAGACAATAATTCAATTGGTGTCACCATCTTGAAACACCGACTTCGGTGGTTTGGACATGTTTTACGAATGTCGTCCCAGAGACTTCCACGTCGTGCATTATTTGCCGACTCTGGGACTGGTTGGAGAAAGCGGAGAGGAGGTCAGTGTATGACATGGTGTCGTGGAATGAAAGAGAGCTGCAAAGGGCTAGCTTCTGTTGGTCCTTCACGACTCCCTGGCTGGAGTTCGAGAGATGGTGCAACACAGTGGCTAGAGACGTTATCAGTTATGGCTCAGAATAGAAGCCAGTGGCGATCCTGCTGTAACCTTCTTCTACTTTCTTCATAAAGAGTGGCTATAACTTTCCTAAATGAGAGAGCTCTTCTGGTTGTACATTTCAGTTCCCTCCTCTTTTATATATACGCATCTTCTTCCTTCTCCTCCCGTTCTCATTGTTTTGTGTGGCGCATATGTATCCGGTGCCCTTTGTACCAATATATGCGTGATTAAATAAATAAATAATAAATAAATGCACCACACAATGCGACCAGTAGTAATCATTAATTTGTGTCAGGGCTGTGATCCTGCTCGGGTGCCCAATGTCAATGTACTAATAGAAAATATGACACCTCAAATTGGAACGTGTCGCACTAGGCTGTATGTTCTGTTTTCCATTCGTTCAAATTCCACTCCACTTGAGGAAGCATAGACAGTTACAGCGAGTGGCTCTCTCACAACATATGTAGTTTTTTTCCTTACTACATCAATCTGTAAGTAAAGTACGTTGTGTTTTTTTCATTGACGTAGTTTATACTAAATACTGAAATTTAGTAGACTTCATGATATTTTTAAGGGTTGTACAGAAGTTTCCTATTGATTTTTCCAGCCCAAAATCGATTGGGCTTCATTAGCGTTCGGACTTTTTGTAAGTACTCTTCAATGTTAACTAATCTGGGTTGTATTTGATTGTGGTTATCTATGGAATCCACTCTAAGCTCGTTACCTCTACAATAACCTTTGTTTAGTGGATTAAAACATCTGATCGGTCCTTACCGGTTAATTAATTCATTGACGTAATCAGCCATTTAAAGTGCATTCGTTTGTTTTCTTTTTTAAAGTTAGTATTTTCCTCCATTTTTCGTTTTAGGTGCTCCAAGTGCTCCACCAATGGCTGGTGGAGGATGAGGTTAAACAGTCTTTGGAATTAATAGTTGTCAATTGCAAATTCCAAAGACTGTGAATCAAATAATTTGTTTTCGAACCTTTAAATTCTATTTTGGTATATGACGGTTGTTTGGAAAATCTCGTCTGCAGATCTAGACAACTTGATGACCAACATTAGTTTCTTTGTAAAAATCCTTATCAATCAATCTAATTTTTATTTTTACAATAAACATCGCTTCTTTATTTTCCAAAAACTTACGTATTTCGTGTTTTTTTTCACGGTTGATTCATTACTAATGCAAAATAATATATTTTATCAGGGAAATTATTAGTTTCTTAACTGATTGGTAAATTGCAGTTTACTATTCAAAATCTCGTTGATTTCAGAAGAATAATAGTCTTATTTTCGATTCAGTTGATGTACTTTGTTCGACTTGAGCTGGTAAAGAAATACACTTGTATGTAGCGCTAGTTTCGAATCGATTTGATATCTATCACTGACTGGTATATTAGGTATCATTTTAGTTTGTCGATTTTGGAGGTCGAAGCAATAGATTTTCAATTCGCAGGTTCTGTGTTCAACACACTTTTGGCTATCTTTGTGGCATCTGTAACTCATGTAAATCGATTATGCCTCTGAAGCTAAGCAAATAAATATGTGCTTGGTAAGTCACGATTCACGGAAACTGGATCGACTCAAAATATTGAAGACCTGCTTCAGTCTGGGCACCTGGGCAGTATCACAGCCCTCTCACAAATCGAATGAGATTTGTGAGGCGCATATTTATCTGGTGCTTCCTTGTACCAATATTTATGTGTTTAAATAAAATAAAATATTGAAGAATTATAGTTTCTTATTTGGAAATATAGGATGACATTTCATTGTAGTCGGTAAATCACACTGGTATTTTGTGATTGTTTATCACACAGGCGTCCTTTATGTAAAACAATAGACCTCAATCAATTTGTCTGGTTTCTAAATTTATTTGTTTTAAACAGTTACAGTGGTAGACATTCAGTTAGTCATTCACGGAAATTCTGAACAGTAGATATGAAATCACCAAATTTTCGTTCTTTGTACCCCTCGCGTACCATATAATGGCTATACGCTGCTACTTCCAGACAAACTACTATTATGAAATTCAGTAAACGGTATATTTTTAATTAAAACTAAGAAATTAAGTCGTACTGTGCAATTATTGTTTTAATAAATCACCAGTTACTGTTTCAAACTTACCAAATATTTTTCTTTCGAAACATGATACTCATAGGACCGTTAAAGAAATAGAGTAGGTTAATACAAAACGCCGAATAAAATACTCAAGAATGACACAATAAGGCAAGAATAAATAGCTAGGTAGTTTGTCTCTACAAAGCAAAAATCGTTCCAATACACAAGGGTTAGTAAGTAACTGGATTGTTTTTCCTACTACTTACCTGTATCAGGTGGGGTGTAATCAAGTCAGATAAAACCTAGTAATAAGGAGACATAGAATAGATTCAGTCACTTTACACGACGTTTCGCAAGTCGATACGTATTTTCTTAATTATGATTAAAATTAATTGGGATATATAGTCTAGATTAATGGCGCTCACACTGGTATCGCCTTCAACTGTATCTTCTATTAGATCATTAGCTCCAACTACTATTATTATTTTTCCTTATTGATACTGATGTTTTACTTAGATACATATGCATATCAGATATTTAAATGTCTTATATATCTGAGAGTACTTCACGGTCAACTGACATTTAGATAATTAATAATTAGCGTTAGATTAGGTTTTTCCCCATAACTTATCAGAGGAAGTTTGAATGTCCAATCATTTTTACACTGTTTAAATGAAAATAAAAGACAACAATGTTTAGTGACTGGAGTCACACTGTAGATTTATTGGTAAGCAATTTCATTTGCCCATAGATTTCACAACATCCAATATACTTGGTGCGAAAATGTTGTGGAAGGAATATTTCCGAGCATCTGGTAATTTCCATTTTTGTTATTAATTTTTGAAGCCCTCATCTAAAAGTACGTGATAAGTACACGATTGCTGATTTAAACTGTTAGTTTGTTTCGTTCAACCTCGCTTTGGAATTATGGGACAACAAAGGAACGTGACAGGATCGCTAATGCATTTGAAAGATAATATCGTTTACCAATTATTGGTTTATATACTTGGCAACTAGCTACAAAATTGCACGAATGTAATCTAGTATTCTATAAATAATTGTGTGTTGCTATTAATTTGGAAACCCGATAAAATACTCAGAAATTATATGACCATTGTAATCTTGTAGTTATTCATGTTATTTTCTTATTTAAGCCAAATTTTGTATTAGCAATATTATTTATATCAATTATTTGCATTGCGATTAGTCAGAAAGTAAGCGCTCAATCCATTGAACGATGCAAATGTTATCACTTTTACCTTATATCAAGCTTATTTTAATTCAGAATTGGGTTTTAAGATATTTTCTCTTTCGAAAACATTGAATACTGTCTAAATCGTTATTTGAATTTAAATCAATTTAAAAAAATTTGTTGAAATAACTGATTGTAAAAGAATATTATTAATTGGTGTTTTCATCAGAATACTATTTTTTAAAAAAAATTATGAACCAAATTTTTTAAAATAAGCTTTTCCATTATCGTTGTTCATCATGCACCCCTAAAATGCGTTATAATCTGGATCAAAAATTAGTTCTAACAAGAAATCCCTTGAAATGTAGCTTGTAGACCAAACGTTGACCATTATCAACGTAGAGACCACTCTTTGATCCGTTTCTTCGTCCAGATAATCGTGGTGGAATATATCGATTATGATATGAACTCGATCCATCTTCATTCACAGTTATGTATGTACGCTGACCATTTTCACTGGAGAGACCACTCTTTAAACCGTATCTTCGTCCAGATAATTGTGGTGGGAAATATTGATGGTGATGTGAATTCGGTCCACTTGCATTCACAGTTATGTATATACGTTGACCATTGTCACCGGAGAGATCCGTTTCTTCGTCCAGATAATTGTGGTGGAAAATTACTATGCTGTACATGTTGATAATGATGTGAATTTAGTTCACTTGCATTTAACGTTATGTATATACGTGGACCATTCTCACCGAAGAGACCATGTTCAAATAATATTTGATTGTATTTTTTGTATATTTTAGTCATGTTTATATGCACTTGTTGGTTGAACTGCATAATGCTACTTGATTTTTGATTTCGAATAATTGATGCACTTTTAATATTTTCGAAGTTTTCAATCGATTTCGCTTTTACTTACATTAAAGCCTTAGATATACGAAAACGGAAACATTCTTTATATGTTCAAAAACAATTAGTTCTTACTCTTTACCTATCCTGGTAATACTGATTTGTTATCCAGTGTGGTGTTTACATAGTTTTCGTCCACTTTATTATTATTATTATCTTTGTTTACCTTCCAATTTGTCGACTTGACCTTTTATTTTTCAAATAAAATATCGTAACAAGTACATGTGTGGTCAGATTGTTAGAAATGTATTGGGAAAATATAGGACATAATTTTGATAACTTTCATCTTCTCATCTCATCGTCGAAACATATTTCTACCGATCATGAATCTCGTAATTTCATTTAAAGTGTAGGCTGATTCAAGTTAATATTGCACATGAGTCATTTAAACATTGATAATTGTAATCAGAAGGGGTTTTGTGGAGATTTAGTATTTTCATAGTTGAAAGCTTCAGTCCACTGAAGCTAGACCACCCACAATAGGACGAAACGGCCGTCCAGTACTTTCAGGTTTTCTTTGGTGCTCTAGCTTCAATTGACTCACACTTTCAACTATTGATAACTGTATTTCATTATTGTAAATAATATATATATATATATATATATATATATATATATATATATATATATATATGTTAGTGTAGAGCCATGATGAAAAACTGATTGAAAAGAAATTTCTTCGCTCGATTCGTTCCTTTTTATTTATCAAATGTCAAAATGGGAATTTTCATTGTATTTTATTTGACAATCTTGAATTCCCATCCTATAACTGAAAACTACATAGTTTGCCTTAAATATGATAATAATTGCTTCAAAGTACAAACTGCGTTTCAATAGTTTTAACGATATTGTATGATTCAGTGCAATGCCAATTTGTACATTATGTATGATTTTGTTAACGCCTAAAGAACACTTTTATCTATATATGAAAATGTAACATTCAATACTATAAAAGTCAACTAAACTTTCAAATATAAGTGATAATTTAGTTGAATGCCTAGATTTTCTAGCTTCATCAGTATACTGTTTGTTGGCACCTTAACAAATGCTTTGCTGAAGTCTATGTTGACAAAATCTACTGATTTTCAGCTGTACAGAGCCTCCATCCATTTCATTTTACTACAAAAAAATTTGTTTTGCGAGAGAAACCCTTTCTGAAGCCATGTTGTTCTCTATTTAACAGATTGTTGGCTTTCACAAATGTCAATATGATCTTTTTGACTATTCTTTCCAATATTTTAACCGCGACACTTGTGAAGCTGACATGTCTCTATTTCGATGGAAGTTGTCTTGGTCCTGTTTTATGAATTGAAGTGACAATTTCATTCTTCCAGCCGGTAGGTAATACACCATGGTCAAGTGACATATTGAATATCACAATTAGTGTGGCTGCAATGTACCGTTCAATTTGTCTCAGGATTCAGGGATGTAGTTCATTCGGTCATGTTGACTTTTTAGTGTCGAAGGTGCTAGGAGCCTTAAGTACATCATCTCGATCAAAGTCCACGGTAAGCAGACGGTCTGTTGACTTGGTATTTGATTTCAGTTTTTCATCTAGAAGGAACTCCTGAGTGATAAATGACCCCAAGTAGTTTGCCGTAGCCTCTGCTTTCTCCTGATCAGCCTCTATCGTTTCAGATCTATTTCCTTCCTTAAGTAGGTTGAGAATCCAATGCTACATCCTTGTTCTGTAATTTATATACGAGAATCGTCTCTTAGATTTCTTGATTGGAGATTCGGCTAAATGCATTTCATATTTTTCCTGAGCTTCTTGGATTTTAATTATACACTTACTTCTTAACAACCTGTAGCGTTCCATCGTACTTGCTGTGCGAGGGCTCGTGTCAACGTTCCAACATTTCTTCCTTTGTTTTAGTATAAGTCGAATATCCTGACCCATCCAGGAATGGCCGTGCCTCTTCTTCTTCGAGACTATACAGGGTATGATTGGTTGGGTTACTTGATTATATAACTTCCGAAAATGAGTCCACGCCTCTCCTGCTGATGCCCCTGAGCCAATTATTCAGTTTTCAATTGAGGCCGCAGAGTTGATCCCCTTGTGGTGGACCAAAACGTATGATAACAAAAATTAGCAACAAAATATTACGTCTAAAGTTTATATAACAATTAACAGTTAATAAGTTAATTACACACAGATAAAGAAAATAAGGGACGTTACTTAACTCTTCAGGCTATTGCGTGTTCAGTTGAGTTTGGTCTAAATAATCCACAATTATAAAAGATTAGTAATCCCAATATGGCCGATATAGATCCAATAGGTTTACCAAGCGTAGAATTCAATAAGAATGTCACGATTGTCTATAAATGGAGATGGTATGCAATTAGTACTTCATTTAACATATTAGCAGACATGGTAGAACGATGCAGATTAGGATTAGAGTGTATTTATTGAGGAGCAGTAACAGTGCCACGATATGTTATATTCAAAACGGAAGGAAGTCAAATTACAAGCGTTCAAAGTAATACACTTAAACAACAAGTACAATTGTTTATTGCTAAATGTACAGAATATGAAAATACATGCGTAAACTATGAAAAATTATTTACAAAATAGGTTTTATGGTCCTATCTCCACATAGCTCCCCCCCCAGAGTGTCCGGAGGTAACACTGATTACAATATGAACCACAAAAATCGAGAAATATTGTGTATAAATGTACATAAAATAGTATTTACTGTAATAACGGAAAAAAAAATTGTGGAGATAGGAATAAATGACACGTTAATACTATAGGCTATGCTACGCAAAATGAAACTGAAAAACGAGCATTAAAAAGTTTTGGTTTGCTAATAATAATAATAAAATGTGCGAAACTGTTACTAGAGTCATAAAATATTTTTAAAAAAATGGATGAATTTAATGAATAGTTGGTTTGCATTCACTCGTTTATTACTATGGCAATTTTTCTTATTAAAAAAAAAATTGGCAAAACTAGTGATAATAAATAAATGTAATTATTAAATGTGCATGTAAGGAAAATAAATAGCTTTTATTAGAAAATTGAGTAACAACAATAAAGTGCGTGTAATTGAATCGATTTTCATTAGTCGACGAAATGTACGTAGCGCTTAGGTTTCTTTACCAACCTACCGGAGCGAGTTAAAGACGGTTTAAGATGAAACTTGTCCTCTTCGCTTGGCTTCTCAGGAACAGAAGGGAGGGGTTGTTGTTCATCGATGTTAACTTCTTTAAGGTTAGTCGGTTCGTAAAACGCTGGTTTAATTCTATCAATGGAAATAGTTTCTTTGTTCCCATTTCGAATGATAATAAAATGTTTGGGAGTACGTTTGGTTACTTTATAGGGACCTTCGTATGGTGGCTTTAATGGCTTTTTGACAGCGTCAACTCGAACGAAAACGAATTTGCAGGTTTCAAGGTTTTTATCTAATTGCACCCGGTTGTTATGTTGTCGAGGGGGTATTGGTTTAATATTCTGCATCGTCTGTAATAATCGGCTTGCAAAACGGGAAGAATCCTCTAGCGTTGTAGATTCGCAATTGACTAATTGGCCGGGTAATGTTAATGTCGTACCGTAGACTAATTCGGCAGCAGTGCATCCAATGTCTTCTTTAATAGTGGAATGAATACCCAGGAGTACGAGTGGTAAGGCATCGCTCCATTTGGTAGGATCAGCTTGAGTCGTCAGCGAGCTTTTCAATTGGCGATGAAATCTTTCAACCATGCCATTAGCTGCTGGATGATAAGCCGTTGTTTTGATGTGGTTGACCCCAAGTAGTCTGGTGAAATCCTGAAATAAAATGGATTGAAATTGGGGGCCACGATCAGTAGTGATAATTGCAGGTACTCCGTAGTTCGATATCCATCGGTCGAGAAAAACTGATGCTACAGTTTCAGCTGAAGTGTCTTTGATGGGGCATGCAATCGCCCATCGAGTGAACCTGTCCACCACAGTGAGAATGTGAGTGAAAGAGTTTGACGGTGGCAGGGGCCCAACTAAATCCAAGTGAATATGTTGAAAACGTCTGTCTGGGGTATGAAATTCCCCAATTGGGCTGATTGTGTGTCTCTGGACCTTACTCCGCTGACATTGTATGCAGTTTCGTGCCCATCGTTTTATATCGGAGTTAATTTTGGGCCAGACAAAACGTTCGGTGATCAGCTTTGTGGTGGCTCTGATACCTGGATGCGAGAGTCCATGTTGGTGTTGGAATAACTTTAGTCGACAAGCCTGAGGGACAAAAGGGCGATTATTGCCTGTTGAAGTGTCACAAATGATGGATGCATCTGAGAAAGGAATGGGTACCGATCTGAGATTCAAGCTAGACTTTTCTCTACAGACCTTCAATTCTGCATCGTCTGCTTGTAACTTGGCTAAGGTTTCAAGATTGATGTCATGGTTAAGTACCGTCATATTAATATCCTTTCTAGACAGTGCGTCTGCGACAATATTGGTATGACCCTTGATAAACTGAATGTCTGTTGTAAATTGCGAGATATAATCGAGTTGTCTCGCTTCTCGTGGAGAATGTTTATCATATGACGTATTAAATGAGAAACACAGGGGTTTATGGTCCGTCATAATAGTGAAGTCACGACCCTGTAGTAAAAAATTGAAGTGTTTAACAGCTAGGTACATGGCTAAAAGTTCTCGTCCAAATGTGCTGTACCGCTCTTGAGCGGGTGATAACCGTTTAGAGAAAAAAGCTATTGGTTTAATCATGTTATTAACTCGTTGTTGTAGCACTGCCCCTACAGCTTTTTGAGATGCGTCTGTACACAAGATCAGATGCGTTTGGGGGTCAGTGTTTAGGTGTTGTAGCATAGTTGCGTCGGCGATCAAGTTTTTGGCTTTTTCAAATGCTATTTTGGCGTCAGAGGGTAAGTGGAATAGTTGGTTCTTATTTTTGCTACTCGCTTTATCCTCTTTCAGCAGGTCTGTTAAGGGTTGTAGGACATCAGCACAATTGGGCAGAAATCGTCGATAAAAATTTAATGTTCCCAGGAAACGACGTAGTGCCTTAACAGAAGTAGGCTCAGGGTAGTTGATTATGGCTTCTACCTTCTGTGGAAGGGGTTTAATTCCCTGAGAGTCTATGTAATGACCGAGGAACTCCAACGCTGAAACACCAAATATGCACTTTGAGGGGTTAATCACGACTCCATAACTTTTGAAACGCTCAAAGAGGGTCTGTAAGTGCTGAAGATGTTCTTCCAAGGAAGAGCTAGCGATTAGGACGTCATCGATGTAAACAAATACGAAATCTAAACCTCGCGTGACTTCATCCATTAATCGTTGGAATGTTTGCGCAGCATTCTTAAGCCCAAATGGCATTCTCAAGAATTCAAACAACCCAAAAGGTGTGATTACAGCTGTTTTTTCAATATCCTCAGGTGCCACTGGGATCTGATGATAAGCTCTAACTAAGTCTAGTTTTGAAAAGATCAGTTTACCGTGCAGGTTTAGTGAAAAATCATGTAGATGAGGAATAGGGTATCTGTCTGGAACTGTCTGATTATTCAGACGCCTATAATCTCCACAAGGGCGCCAATCTTGATCTTTTTTGGGAACCATGTGCAGTGGCGAGGCCCAAGGGCTATTAGACTGTCGGATTATCCCTAGTTGCATCATATGTTCAAATTCTCTTTTAGCGGACTGCAACTTATTGGGTGGTAGTCTCCTCGCCTTGGCGCAGATAGGTGGACCAGTTGTAGTGATAGTATGTTGAACATGGTGTGTGGAGTTTTCAGTTTGATAATCGGCTTTTGTTATACATTCATACTTCGATAGAAGATCGGCAAAAGTTTGACTATCAGGTCTAAGCAATCGGACACCATAAGTTTCATAATTGCAGGTGATTGTTCCGTTGACCTGTAGACTTGTATTCACGTCGATAAGTTTCTTTTTTCTCATGTCGACAAGGAGATTGTAGTTACTAAGAAAATCGGCTCCAAGGATGGGTTGTTTAACTTCAGCGACGATGAAAACCCATGTAAAACGTTTACGGAGACCGATGTCTAAGATGAGTGATTGCTCGCCATACGTTTTAATAATAGAATTGTTTGCTGCCACTAATGATAATTTAGCGTGTTGGGAGTGCCGTCGTCGGGATAGATGAAGTGGGAGTATGCTTATTTCGGCTCCAGTATCGATTAGAAAATCCGAGCCCGAAATACGATCCCTGACATGAAATAGACGGCTTGAGTTGTGGCCAGAGTCAGGCGCCGCCATTACTGCCTGGCCGGACCGTTTCCCTGGTTATCAGTGGTGGGTGAGGGGAATGCACACGGGCGTGTACAACGCCGTGCTTTTGTGCCGAATTTAGTATGATACCAACAAATTTCGGAAGTTCGTTTAGGTGAACGGGATCGTGGTCTAGAGCGTGATCTCTGTCTGAAAAGGGGTCTTACTTGTTTGTCCTGAACCGTTGCTACAGTGGTTTGAAGGGACTCAAGTTGATTCGTCAATTGAGATAACTGTCTTTGAATAGAGTTTAAGTAACTGACATCAGCTGCTCCATACGGTTGCATCGTATTTATATAGTGGTTATCATGGCAGACTTCCATTACCTTATCCGCCATATCAGCTAAATCATCGAGAGAGGAGGACTTCCCCAAGGCACTTAGGATTTGTCTGACACTGCGTGGTAATCGATTGAACCACATTTGTTTGAGGAGGGCTTCGTCTAGTTTATAAGGGCCTGCAAGTTGTTTCATGTGTCGGAGTAGTTGGGAAGGTCTTTTGTCTCCCAGATCACATGCATTCAAAAGTTGTTGTAATCTTGTCTCATGTGAGACTGTTGTTCGCTGAATTAAAGCCGCTTTTAATTTATCATACGGCTCGGTTTCCGGAACCTGGTCGATAAGGTCTCCTACTTCGGCCGCAATTTCGATCGGGAGTGAGCCAACTACATAAGCGTACTTAGAAGCTTGGGAACGTACGCCCCTGGACTGAAATAAGGCTTCAATTTGAGCAAACCAGATTCTAGGATTATTTACTCCATATGGTGGAAGCTTAAATTCAGAAATGGCGTTGACTGGACTGAATGTACAGTCGGTAAAGTTAGATGATGAACTATGAGTGGTTACTGGAACAGGATCCAAATCACTAAGCTTAGGTGGGGAGTACATTAGGTTAAAAATGAGCAAAAGTGTCGTACAATGAGCGAATAAACAATATAACAATGGGATAAATGCGAGATAATAAAATACTAGGGCTCACCAAATAATTGTGGTGGACCAAAACGTATGATAACAAAAATTAGCAACAAAATATTACGTCTAAAGTTTATATAACAATTAACAGTTAATAAGTTAATTACACACAGATAAAGAAAATAAGGGACGTTACTTAACTCTTCAGGCTATTGCGTGTTCAGTTGAGTTTGGTCTAAATAATCCACAATTATAAAAGATTAGTAATCCCAATATGGCCGATATAGATCCAATAGGTTTACCAAGCGTAGAATTCAATAAGAATGTCACGATTGTCTATAAATGGAGATGGTATGCAATTAGTACTTCATTTAACATATTAGCAGACATGGTAGAACGATGCAGATTAGGATTAGAGTGTATTTATTGAGGAGCAGTAACAGTGCCACGATATGTTATATTCAAAACGGAAGGAAGTCAAATTACAAGCGTTCAAAGTAATACACTTAAACAACAAGTACAATTGTTTATTGCTAAATGTACAGAATATGAAAATACATGCGTAAACTATGAAAAATTATTTACAAAATAGGTTTTATGGTCCTATCTCCACACCCTTCATGTCTGGCTTCCTTATGTTAGGAAGGGCCGGCACAGCTGTTTGACAGGCCATTTCTGCCATGAAATTAAATAAGATGACTGCACGATCAATTCTCTCTAAAGGTGGGAAGAAAGTTATGTGACTGACATTATCACCGTGTGTGAAGATTAGGTCCAAGAGATGTGAAGAGTTTTGTAGGTCATATCAGGTAGGATCTCCAATGTGGTGGGATAAAGTTGGGGCAATTGTGGTTTCCAGCGATTCACAATCAAACGATGTTATTGATGAACCTACTTCAACTTCTCAACAGTTTACATACGGTGCATTAAGGTCTCCTACAATTATGCATTCACCCCTCTTATACCAGGACTTGATTGATTAGGAGGAAGTTATCTACTACACATTTTGGATTGCGGCATACTACAATTAATCCGATATCTTATCGTCTACACTTCAGCCTCAAACAGACCTGTTCACATGTTCCTAAGTCATGTGCTATTTTCTCGGCAGTTCGTGTGGTCAAGGTACTTCTCGTATACAGGATAACCACACCACTCTTACGGTCTGTCTATAGGCCCTCATGGATAAAAAACAGTCAACTGGATTTCATCATCAAACATTTCTGACGTCAACCATGTTTCTGAGACAGCAATGACATCCGGGTCTTCTATATCCACCAGTGTCTTCAGCTCCGCCATTTTATTTTGTAGGTTGCGAGCATTTGTGTAGCACACATTTAATTCTGTAGAGAACATCGCTTTACCATCCAGAGTGGTTTGATGATCGTTTTGCTATGAATCCAAAAACTTCTAAGCGCGAGGTCTGTCCACCGTTTCGACGGCACTCATTTATTTCTACTTCTGCCAATCGTCTCTTAATACGGTCAACCAGTCTGAGATCGTCAACGACGTATATTTCATATCCAATCGGTTTGCATGGGTTTTCCAACAGCATGTTTCTTTCTTCAGCCGAAGCGAAGGTAACCATTAAGAGGCGGCTTTTATGAGTACTTTCAGAACCCCCTTTTTGTCCTATTTTATAAAGCTTGCAGATGCTAACTCCTGAAACTGTTTTCGGGAATATCTTGCTTATTAAGTACTTAATGTGGATGAGGTCGTGCTCAAATCTAGCCTCTGGTTCCTTTTCGGAAGATTCTCTCAACTTATGAAAAATGACTGAACTGTCAGTGAGGTCCGTCTTAACACGCTGTGGAATTTTAATTCTTCAAATCTTCTCCCTGCAATCCAATTCGGCATCAAACACAGAGATGTCACTCTGTTTTCTTACATTTCTTTTACTGGATGTAACTGTAATAATTTAATAAATTCACAATTTATTTGTTCATAGTCACGATAAACTATGGAGACATGATTCTTATATCTGCATGCACTAAATGCAGTAACTCATCATTTATAGCAACTCTCCTACAATCAACTTCGATTGTGGTTAATCCCTTGTATTAACTTGTTTAACAGACAATCTTATCGCAACTGTAACAATTCTCATATTGCTTTGTAGTATTATGATTACCGTCACATTTGTATAAACATGTATGCTTGATGGCATGATAGCTTACTTACTTACTTACTTACGCCTGTTACCCCTCGTCGAGGAGCATAGGCCGCTCACCAGCATTCTCCATCCAACTCTGTCCTGAGCCTTCCCTTCCAGTTCTTTCCAGTTGCTATTCATCCTTTTCATATCGGCTTCTATTTCCCGGCGTAGTGTGTTCTTTGGCCTTCCTCTTTTCCGCTTCCCTTCCGGATTCCAAGTTAGGGATTGAGTCGTGATGCACATTGGTGATTTCCTTAATGTATGTCCGATCCACTTCCAACGTCTTTTCCTTATTTCCTCTTCAGCTGGAACCTGCTGGTTTGTCCTCTCCCATAAAACGCTGTTGCTGATAGTATCCGGCCAGTGGATGTTGAGTATTTTGCGTAGACAACTGTTTATAAATACTTGTACCTTCCTGATGATGGCCGTAGTAGTTCTCCACGTTTCAGCTCCATACAGTAGGACTGTCTTGACGTTCGTATTATAGATTCTGACCTTGAAATTGGTTGAGAGTTGTTTTGAGTTCCATATGTTCTGCAATTGTAGAAATGCTGCCCTTGCTTTGCCAATCCTTGCCTTTACATCTGCATCCGATCCTCCTTGTTTATCAACGATGCTCCCCAGGTACTTGAATGTTTCCACCTCTTCCAGAGTTTCGCCATCAAGTGTGATTGGGTTGGTGTTCTCCGTGTTGCATTTGAGAATCTTGCTTTTTCCTTTGTGAATGTGGAGGCCTATCGATGCGGAGGCTGCTGCTACATTTGCTGTCTTCATCTGCATTTGGTCGTGTGTATGAGAGAGGAGGGCTAGGTCATCTGCGAAGTCCAAATCATCTAATTGATTCTGAGAAGTCCATTGTATTCCGTATTTCCCTTCAGATGTCGAATTCGTCATAATCCAGTCAATCACTAGAAGGAAGAGAAATGGGGAGAGTAGACAGCCTTGTCTGACTCCGGTCCTTACTGGAAATGCATCTGTCAGCTGTCCTCCATGCACCACTTTGCACTGTAATCCATCGTATGAGTTTTGGATAATGTTGACGATCTTCTGAGGAACTCCATAGTGTCGAAGAAGTTTCCACAATGTTCTCCTATCCACGCTGTCAAACGCCTTCTCATAGTCGATGAAGTTGACGTATAGTGATGAGTTCCACTCAACTGATTGTTCAACGATGATCCGTAGTGTCGCAATCTGGTCTGTGCACGACCGATCCTTACGGAATCCAGCCTGATGATCCCTTAGTTCGGCGTCTACTGCGTCTTTCATCCGATTCAGCAGCACTCTGTTGAAAACTTTTCCTGGTACTGATAACAAACTGATGCCTCAGTAGTTCTCACATTGGCTCAGATCTCCTTTCTTTGGTATCTTGATGAGATATCCTTCTTTCCAGTCCGTTGGCACTTGTTCCTCTTCCCAAATCTTTTTGAATAGAAGGTGAAGCATGTTTGCAGTTATTTCAATGTCTGACTTCAGTGCTTCTGCTGGTATATTGTCAGGTCCTGCCGCCTTCCCACTTTTGATTTGTCTGATGGCCATCTTGACTTCTTCGATCGTTGGTGGAGTGACATCTATTGGAAGGTCAGTGTGGGCTGCTTCGATGTTCGGTGGATTCGATGGGGCTGGTCTATTCAGCAGTTCCTCAAAGTATTCTGCCCATCTTTTCCTCTGTTCCTGAATCTCAGTGATTGTCTTTCCTTCTTTGTCTTTGACTGGTCTCTCTGGTTTGCTATATCTCCCTGCCAATTTCTTCGTTGTATCATATAGTTGTTTCATATTCCCTTCTCTTGCAGCTTTTTCCGCCGCCCTTGCTAGTTCTCCCATGTATTTCTGCTTGTCGGCTTTAATGCTTTTCTTCACTTCTCTGTTTGCTTCTGCGTAGTCTGCTTGTGCTTTGACTTTCTCTGCTCGTGTTCGGCTGTTGTTAATTGCTAGTTTCTTGTTCTTCCTTTCTTGAAGTTTGTCCAGGGTCCCCATAGAGATCCATTCCTTGTGATGATGCTTCTTAGGACCAAGAACCTCCTGACACGTTGAAGTTAGTGCTTCTTTTATCCCTTTCCAGTTGTCCTCCAAAGTAGTTTCTTGTTCTTTCAGTAGATCCTGTAGAGCTTGGAACCTGTTGTTGAGAGTTATCTTGAATTCATGGAGCTTGTCTGTATCTCGAAGGAAGGCTGTATTGAACCTTTGTAGTGCTGTTTGTCCAGTTGTCCAGTCTTTCTTTAGCTTCAGTCTCATCTTGGCCACAACCAGCTAGTGGTGATCTGAAGCTATGTCAGCTCCTCTCCGGGTTCTCACATCTTCCATTGATCTTCGGAATTTTTTGTTGATACAGATGTGATCAATCTGGTTCTCTGTGGTGTGGTCCGGTGAGATCCATGTAGCTGTGTGTATGCGTTTGTGTGGGAATATTATGGCATGATAGACTCTGGCTAAAATATTGATAGCTTAAATGCCACTTGACGAATCATTTTCTTTCCCATGTATATATAGGTAATCTAAACCTATTATTAACTTTTGCCTTGCATAGCTGCGCCTTATTCAATTTGACTATAAATTCGCCTCTGTGTTCGCTTATACACACACACACACATTTGTCTCTCTGCTTCAAATTTGCTTGATGTGCTTACAGCTTTGTTACCTGTGATATCCACTAATAAACTGTAGTTATCGCTTCCTATTGCCTTCTGATTCAGAACTACGCGCGCGCTACGAAGGGGTCTTTACTTTTTGGCCGTGGTCTACATTTTTCTTTTTTCTAGGATTCTCACTGAGCTGGATATATTATCTCTTCTTGGAATTACGGAAGACAACCCAATTCTGATCTGTTCACGTTTAAGCTGCAAATTTTATGCTATACGATAAGATTATAATTTTAACCTAATGATGGTATATATGATCATATTCATACAATAGCTCATAATCAAATAATTGTATATTCATTTTGGCTATACGATATAATCTTCCACTGTTATTCCAAAAACCGTATATAATCATATTCGGCGAGGAATATAATTTCGTATTTGTATTCTATTCATTATATCGTGTTTGTATGCTACAACACATGTGCTTTATGTATTTACAGGATCTATCCGGATCTCTACCTAATATCTAGAAATATATATAATCGTGTATAACAAATCACTGTACTCACTATTCCATATACTTTCATTAAAATCGTATTTGGATAATATAACACTTCATTTCCCGACCGTTGCTGCTACCTTGACGTGGTGGTCGGGCTTGCCTATCGTGATGATCCAATCGAGCTATGCTGGCTGGAACAATCGTCCCTCAAGGTCCTACCATGCCAGACAGGTCGGTTGAAGAGCGGTTAGACTAAAAGCAGCAATCCCAAGGTCCGAAGGCGAAATTGTACTGCCGACTGTACAGAGAAGTGATGACAGTAAGGTGTTTCCTTCAGACAACCAGCATGACAGCGATGCTGCCTTCCCACAAGGAGGGGTGGGGTTAGAAAAGGTCGACCCTAAAAATGCACACTTCGCCTTATTCCACGGATTTCCGTCTCCGGCGGTAAGGACTTTTGAAGAACGGAGCTAACACGTCAAAAATCCCCCACAAAAAGGTCGTGCGTGACCGGCCTCAAGCAGATGTCCCTTGGGCACTGCGGTCACGCTCCCAGGTCGTTAAGACCAACACTAATCCAACTTATTTTTCAGGTCCCTCAAGAAATACCCTTCCACGGTGTGGGCAGCCGGGAAGTGATACTAGCCCTCATACCCTTAACTGCACACAAGACCAAGTTGGTCGCTTTCGAATCCAATTCATTGAAACAGAAACAGATTTTCAAAGATATTAAGATTCTACCAGATAGAACACCATGCCAGCGAAAAGCAGGCCGAGATAACCACAGACTACCAGCATCAAACACCCAAGCGTATCATAATCCTAAAGGTCATAACATTAAGTCCGATCCTAAGCGGACATCTAACTTTACGAATATGCAACCACCAGAAAACTCTCCTGAATCTCCTAAAGTTCAAAGTCTAAAAGAAAGTAGTCCCAATGTAGGTGATGCCCATCCTTTTAAGAATGTTGACTTAGATTCAACCCTAAGTAGTTGTACTGATTTCGAATGGCATAACACAGCCAAGTCGCTGTTAGTGCAACGACCACTTACAGTAACTGTGCAACGGATAACGGGAAAACTGGTCATAGAAATTATCTGCCTCACCACACGCTTAACGTCGATATACTCGAACCTTGCAAACCATCTCAAGCATCTTTAACAACACACGACCCTCCTCAAATTACAAAGGAGCCAAAATCAATCACAAACCTCGGAAATAAACGTTTAGAACATGATCCCTATACGTCAGGTATAAATAGCAATCTAAATTGTAAACGGCCACTTGGTCGCACACATAGACCTGATAGCCTTCTCGGTCCGGCTCCCAATGTGAATACTATTCCTTTACCAAATGTTATATCCAATAGTAGTGAGAAGACTTTTTTTGTACTTCCGCCGGCTTTTCTGCCGGCAACAATAAACATACTTCAAATTATGACAAAGTTGTTGAATGTATTTCCGATCGCAACAGAACTCTCACCTTGGCCAATCCTACGAGTATTCATGTAAATGCCAATTGTGATTTATACTCTAACCTGATTCACCATGGTAATTCTCAATTTCTTATTCTTTCGTTCAATGCCCGCTCTCTGCCCAATAAAATTACTCACCTCAAAACCCTTTTACTGCTTGTAAATCCAACTATTGTACTTATTACGGAAATGTGGTACAATTCATCTATATCCGATCACTCCCTGCATATAGATAATTTTGTTTTCTTTAGAACCGATAGATGTAATGGATTAGGGGGTGGTACACTTATCTATGTCCGTTTGGATATTCAGGACTGCAAATTTGAGGATAAATCCCTTAATGCTATAGATGATTCCACCTGGGTGACTGTAAACTGTGGATCTCGGAATAATCTACTGGTGGGATGCATATACAGACCACCACATGCAGACTCTAGGTTTGACAGATTATTAACAAATATCTTTTCCATTGCTTCACACCGACCGCATACTTTTAAAATCATCGGAGGTGATTTTAATCTGCCAAACATCACATGGGATTCGACTCCGGTTTCAGGTCGACATGACAAGTTAGTTGAAACACTAGAACTTTATGGATGAGTCCAACAGGTCCGACAACCGACTAGAAGGAATAATATACTTGATTTACTATTTACAATCAACATAGATTCTATCTCAGTGCATATTGGTCAAGAGTTTTTTAAAAGTGACCACAAAGTAATATTGTGTATCATTCATTCTTTCGTCGCCATACAATTGAATTGTAAAGCTGGAATGATGTAAAAGAGTAGACATTTTGATCAACAAACCTGGAAACGGGCTGAAAGTCTTATTCGTTGTTTACCATGGGAAACTTATTTTACCATAAATAATATTAACCCCCAAATGCCCTGGTACGGCCGAGAGTGGGGAGAGTCCGCTCTCCTTCTCGAAATGCTCTCATATGGCCAGCGAATATATAGCCTCTGACAGGGAAGTCTTACTCACTGCCTTCTCGTGGCGGGGGTGTTGTTTACGAATGTGAGAGGACGAAAAGCGAATGTCCGGCGCGTTAACCAGATTGGTGGACACAGAGGGTCCACCTAGGTGAGTTGGAAAACCCTGATTCCAAACTAGTGGTGCTCATGAGCTCCAGTATCCTGAGGGAACAAATGGCGTACGAATCAACCGTTGATCACCGGCTACCATGGGACTGCATCTCCTCACGATGCTCTACTGCCTTGTGGATCAGACATTCAGGTCAAAGGCTCCGGGTGTTGGCCCCTAAGAAAACCACCTGCTTCAGTTTGGGCACCTGTGCAGTATCACAGCCCTCATACAAATCAAATGAGATTTGTGAGGCGCATATTTATCTGGTGCTTCCTTGTACCAGTATTTATGTGTTTAAATAAATAATAATAAAATTGACATTGCGATCTCTGATCTATACCACAACTTGATACACTGCCTCGACTGCACTGCTCCAATTATTAGCCATGTGTTTTATAACGCCAATAGGGGCCAGAATAATTTTAAAACTTTTAAAAGAAAACTGAGGAAATTAAAACACTGTTACCACAAGCATAATGGCTTGTATACACTACAGAGTATACTTAAGTTAATTGACAAGAGTGTTTCATCTAAACGCAAGTATTTTATGAATATAGAAAATAAAGCCCTAGGTAATAAGAACCCAGAATTATCAATACTTCGGCTTTTTAAATCGCGTGTGAAGTCAAATTCTCTTGGCGTGACCAAATTCTTCATAGTTAACGGAAGAATTATTGATGACCCCGATATTATTTGCGAACAGCTCAGTCAGCATTTCTGGCAGTGCTATAACACTAGAACTGAAAGCTGCATCAATACATTTCCAATGCTGACGTGCAGACACCTGTCGAAAATTGAGTTCGTACCCTCCAACATCATACAGGCCATAACTGCCTTGAAAAAGTCCTATGACGGTGGACCTGACGGGATTCCCTCATCATTTGTGAAATATGGCAGTAGAGAATTCCCATTATTTTGTTTAAAATTTTTCAACCTATCTATGAAATTTGGGGCCTATGCATCTGCATAAAGGATAAATTAAGTCTGGAATCAGTACAGAGACGATTTACACTTCGTACTCTTGGAACTGATAATGTCTTGACATATAATTCGAGGTGTAGTAAACTAGGGCTTGACCCTTTATGGAAGAGAAGACTCAAACTTAACCTTATCTTCTTTTTCAAAATACTTAACAAACTCTCCTTCACATCCAGCCAGGCGATTCAATACGCTAAAGCCTCACATTACGACATTCGTAACTCCTTGTCTTTAGCCAAACAAACACATTCTAGATCTTCTCTCTATATGAATTACTTTGCCTGTAAGTTTTCTAGGCTCTGTAATAATTTTCCTCAAACTATCCGTATGTTAAACTCTCTCCCATTGTTTGTTCGCTCAATTAATGCCTTTTACTCCTCTGAAGAAGCATTAAATGCTCTAGCGCCTGCAAGTGTATCTTACTACACAAGTGAGATTATCGGAACTTTAAGTGTTTAACCTCTTACTTGCTATCATTGTTTTGTTGTTCAGTGCTCTTTGCTTTAATCTTACTTTCTCTAGTTGTAGATAATTATCAATAACTCGTCACAAACGACAAATGTATCGTCCATGTATCTTACGTATAGGTGAAATCGATTGATCATTGAACTGAGTTGGTCGTTTTCTAGTTTTGCCATGAATCAGTCTGCTAGAATTGGACCTAATGGAAACGCCATTGCGATCCCATCTCTTTGTCTATATATTTCATTTTTGAAACTCACCTGGACATTAAAGGTACAACGTAACAATAATTCTTTTAAGTGTTCAGTTGGCAAACCTAGATCTATGTTGTTAGAGTTAATATACTCACATATATAAGAAATCGTTTCCGTTAAAGCTACACTCGTAAACAAAGAGTTAAAGTCAAGCGAGAACATGAGTTTTCCGGAGGTAATAACGTCTATAACAGGTTCAATAAATTGAAAAGTATAATGAATAGAATATTTAGATACTTGCCTTTTAACTGGTTCAAATTTTTGTGCAATCTACACTTTAAAAGTGTGTATCTAACACACTTAACACTATCATTTCCATTCTGTAATGACAAGTAACATCTTATAATATTTGTTCTAGACAATGTGATAACTAACAAAAGTACTCCTACTATACTTGTGACACGATAAGACGAATTAGTGTAAGAACTAATCTGATGAATTAACTTTAGGGCGTAAATCATCACAGATTTTACACTCGGTTGATCTTCTACCAGTTCAGCTTCGTGCTTAATTTCCATAAAATAATGAAATATTGGTTTCATGTGCTGGATATTCACGTTTCCCACAAATAAAAAAATTGTATGAAATTCAGGAACAACTGGTGCACTTATACTACGTGCACTGAATTTAATTTGGTCACTTAAAAGTTTAAGCATTGACTATTAACTTTACCAGCACAGATTTGATTAAACACAGATAACTTCTCTAAATTGTGACTAACACTGAGAGATAACAACAACTGACGAAAATGTTTCGCATGAACATCCAAACCAGCTAATCAAGAGTGAAATCAGTTAATATGCGCGTATACTGTTTATACTCTGGATAAATAAAACTCTCATAAATTTCTTGTTGTCAAATTAAATGACAAAGTCAACAGTATTATAGACAAAGATGGACGGTGATCAGCGATTACATCCAGATGACGAGTCCAAAATAGGATCAAACGTGAGTAATGGATATCACTAATAGCCACCATTCATCTCTACTTATAATGCGCATGACATTATGGCACGATCGAAGCAATCCATACAGGATGTACATATGCCGAAAAGATAATGATCAATAGCAGTCCTAAACATCAATGGAAAGATAAATGAATTAAAGCCAATAGAGTAGTGAACGAAGACTTGGTGGATGAAAGCTATTTATTATTTTACGAGAAATTACACAATTGTCCCTTACTGACTTCATGATTCTTACAATTATGTTGTTATTCTAGTTGCTCTCTGTTTCCCTTCCTATACTTTTCAACTCAGTCTTATGCTATCAAGCATCCCACTTCCGATTGCTGCTACATACTACTTATATCTGTTAGGATAAGTAGCATACACCAAAATAGTAGTTATGAAATCTGGAAGTATACATAGAAGATGAAGAAGGAACATATACCATAACAAGTGATAAATGTTGACAATCAATAGTAAGTCAATATGTTCATTAAATAATAAAGTTTCGACTAACAGATTAAATCACTAAACATCCAGTCATTGTTACGATTTCAAACTGTGATGTATAAATTTCTGCTTGAACAGTTGTAAATTATTACTGAGCTTTACATAAGAATTTGGTGGCATTTCAATTGAAATCAATCCTTCACGAATACATCCTACAACTTGGAAACCAACTTCCACAAAACTAATCCAACGAAGTTATAAATCAGTATGGGGATACAGACTCATTAGTCTTGATCTTAAGTGTCCTCACGGAGACTGAGGATTTCAGATTCGATTCCCACATTGGATAACAAATCAGTATTACCAGGATAGGTCAAGAGTAAGAAAAAATTGTTTTTGAACATATAAAGGAAGTTCTAGTTTTCGTATAGCTAATGCTTCAATGTACCAAACTAGTCGATATAGCACATCAGTTTCATTTAAATGGAACAAAGCAGTGTAGCGTATTACTTCATAGCATTTCAAATCATTGTGAAGTAATGAAGATACTAATACGGCTAAATATGATAAAAGATCAGGTGTTGTTATTATGAATAAGTCCGATTAGAAATATAAAATGGAATCCGTTGGCGGTGATGTAAGCAAATTTACGGCAGTGTGTTGACTCTAATGGAATACGGAAATTAGAAAGATAAATCAACTTGAGTCTCATGAAATTGCTTAACATTGGTGCTAGTAACAAAGAGAAATTCAATTTATGAAAACATATGGGTTCGATGTATCCTAATTTATATGGACTATCGAGAATTCATAAGCTTAATACCCCGTTACGTCCAAATCTATCAATGTGTCGGTCACCTACACTTAGTTTTTCAAAATAGTTGACAAAAGCATTAAACCCTATCCAAAATCAATTTCGTAAATATTCTTTGAAAAACTTATTTGGGTTAATTAGTTACCTGGTGGATATTACTATAAAAACCAAGACAATGTGCTCCCTTGATGTAAACACTATATACAAATGTGCCTCTTATGGAGACTGTCAGTATTTTGTGTGACTATACCTCATTAAGTAACCGTCCATTGCCATTTTCTGTAAAAGCTCTTAAAGATTTATGATTATTATGTAATGGCAATGTGAAATTCACTTTTGAGGGTGAGCATTTTCGACAGCTATGGGTAGCCCTTTAGGACCATTGTTGGTCGATGTGTCTAAGGGATATGTGGAAAATCTAGCTGAAGACTCAATTCACAAGATGTGTCTGTACAAGCGGTACTTTGATGATGTGACAATTATAGGTGATAAGCGTGAAAATATAAACCGCTTGTTAAAAGAACTCAACACAAGTCAAATGCCCATTACGTTTAAATGCGAAGAAGAGATGAATAATTAACTTCCTTTTCTAGACATATTGATTGGTAGGAGAGACTATGGTCCCATCAAATGTTCTGCATATAGAAAGACGAAATGAACGTGGCAATATCTTAATATCCATAGTCATTGTCCGACCCATTACAAATATGTTTTAATTAAGGGCTAATTCGGTAGGTTCAATCATATTTGTGCTAGTGATACCATTGAACGAGACACGAAGCTCATAAACATTAATGAATAACGATTATTCATTGGAGTTTACAAACCGCTGCGAAGGTTGCAATACGATGAAATCTACGACGTTTTTGGTACTTATAAAGCAACTCTACATTACTTCACCATTTAGAGGCGACTCATATAGTCTCATGTTGAAACGAAGGATTAAATTAGTTATCAGTAGGACATTTTATGCAACCCAACTCGCCATTATTGAAAAGTCGAGATTAACGTTTCAGCAAAAACCCAAGCAGCATGTAAGCAGTTGTGTCACATCCTGTTGCGTCTGTCGATTTACAAGTAAGTTCGTAAACACGTATATAGAAAGTAACAATCGTGATGTGCACATACATGCGGAAGAACACATACCTAAACGGTTGCAAAAACAAATGAATTCCATTGGTCAAACAGGACCATAGGACAGAAAATTATCTCCCTCAATTGCTGAATATGTGATAAGGACCGGTCATAAGTTCGACATCAAGTCAAACTATGCAGTTTTGTACAGAAGCTTTCAACGAATTATATTAAGTTACATTGAAGCCATGTTCAATTAATAATTGATTGTACTTTTTGTATATTTTAGTCATGTTTATATGCACTTGTTGGTTGAACTGCATAATGCTACTTGATTTTTGATTTCGAATAATTGATGCACTTTAAAAAATTGTTGAAATAACTGATTGTAAAAGAATATTATTAATTGGTGTTTTCATCAGAATACTATTTTTTAAAAAAAATTATGAACCAAATTTTTTAAAATAAGCTTTTCCATTATCGTTGTTCATCATGCACCCCTAAAATGCGTTATAATCTGGATCAAAAATTAGTTCTAACAAGAAATCCCTTGAAATGTAGCTTGTAGACCAAACGTTGACCATTATCAACGTAGAGACCACTCTTTGATCCGTTTCTTCGTCCAGATAATCGTGGTGGAATATATCGATTATGATATGAACTCGATCCATCTTCATTCACAGTTATGTATGTACGCTGACCATTTTCACTGGAGAGACCACTCTTTAAACCGTATCTTCGTCCAGATAATTGTGGTGGGAAATATTGATGGTGATGTGAATTCGGTCCACTTGCATTCACAGTTATGTATATACGTTGACCATTGTCACCGGAGAGATCCGTTTCTTCGTCCAGATAATTGTGGTGGAAAATTACTATGCTGTACATGTTGATAATGATGTGAATTTAGTTCACTTGCATTTAACGTTATGTATATACGTGGACCATTCTCACCGAAGAGACCATGTTCAAATAATATTTGATTGTATTTTTTGTATATTTTAGTCATGTTTATATGCACTTGTTGGTTGAACTGCATAATGCTACTTGATTTTTGATTTCGAATAATTGATGCACTTTTAATATTTTCGAAGTTTTCAATCGATTTCGCTTTTACTTACATTAAAGCCTTAGATATACGAAAACGGAAACATTCTTTATATGTTCAAAAACAATTAGTTCTTACTCTTTACCTATCCTGGTAATACTGATTTGTTATCCAGTGTGGTGTTTACATAGTTTTCGTCCACTTTATTATTATTATTATCTTTGTTTACCTTCCAATTTGTCGACTTGACCTTTTATTTTTCAAATAAAATATCGTAACAAGTACATGTGTGGTCAGATTGTTAGAAATGTATTGGGAAAATATAGGACATAATTTTGATAACTTTCATCTTCTCATCTCATCGTCGAAACATATTTCTACCGATCATGAATCTCGTAATTTCATTTAAAGTGTAGGCTGATTCAAGTTAATATTGCACATGAGTCATTTAAACATTGATAATTGTAATCAGAAGGGGTTTTGTGGAGATTTAGTATTTTCATAGTTGAAAGCTTCAGTCCACTGAAGCTAGACCACCCACAATAGGACGAAACGGCCGTCCAGTACTTTCAGGTTTTCTTTGGTGCTCTAGCTTCAATTGACTCACACTTTCAACTATTGATAACTGTATTTCATTATTGTAAATAATATATATATATATATATATATATATATATATATGTTAGTGTAGAGCCATGATGAAAAACTGATTGAAAAGAAATTTCTTCGCTCGATTCGTTCCTTTTTATTTATCAAATGTCAAAATGGGAATTTTCACAGCGTGTTGAGACGGACCTCACTGACAGTTCAGTCATTTTTCATAAGTTGAGAGAATCTTCCGAAAAGGAACCAGAGGCTAGATTTGAGCACGACCTCATCCACATTAAGTACTTAATAAGCAAGATATTCCCGAAAACAGTTTCAGGAGTTAGCATCTGCAAGCTTTATAAAATAGGACAAAAAGGGGGTTCTGAAAGTACTCATAAAAGCCGCCTCTTAATGGTTACCTTCGCTTCGGCTGAAGAAAGAAACATGCTGTTGGAAAACCCATGCAAACCGATTGGATATGAAATATACGTCGTTGACGATCTCAGACTGGTTGACCGTATTAAGAGACGATTGGCAGAAGTAGAAATAAATGAGTGCCGTCGAAACGGTGGACAGACCTCGCGCTTAGAAGTTTTTGGATTCATAGCAAAACGATCATCAAACCACTCTGGATGGTAAAGCGATGTTCTCTACAGAATTAAATGTGTGCTACACAAATGCTCGCAACCTACAAAATAAAATGGCGGAGCTGAAGACACTGGTGGATATAGAAGACCCGGATGTCATTGCTGTCTCAGAAACATGGTTGACGTCAGAAATGTTTGATGATGAAATCCAGTTGACTGTTTTTTATCCATGAGGGCCTATAGACAGACCGTAAGAGTGGTGTGGTTATCCTGTATACGAGAAGTACCTTGACCACACGAACTGCCGAGAAAATAGCACATGACTTAGGAACATGTGAACAGGTCTGTTTGAGGCTGAAGTGTAGACGATAAGATATCGGATTAATTGTAGTATGCCGCAATCCAAAATGTGTAGTAGATAACTTCCTCCTAATCAATCAAGTCCTGGTATAAGAGGGGTGAATGCATAATTGTAGGAGACCTTAATGCACCGTATGTAAACTGTTGAGAAGTTGAAGTAGGTTCATCAATAACATCGTTTGATTGTGAATCGCTGGAAATCACAATTGCCCCAACTTTATCCCACCACATTGGAGATCCTACCTGATATGACCTACAAAACTCTTCACATCTCTTGGACCTAATCTTCACACACGGTGATAATGTCAGTCACATAACTTTCTTCCCACCTTTAGAGAGAATTGATCGTGCAGTCATCTTATTTAATTTCATGGCTGAAATGGCCTGTCAAACAGCTGTGCCGGCCCTTCCTAACATAAGGAAGCCAGACATGAAGGGGATCAACTCTGCGGCCTCAATTGAAAACTGAATAATTGGCTCAGGGGCATCAGCAGGAGAGGCGTGGACTCATTTTCGGAAGTTATATAATCAAGTAACCCAACCAATCATACCCTGTATAGTCTCGAAGAAGAAGAGGCACGGCCATTCCTGGATGGGTCAGGATATTCGACATATACTAAAACAAAGGAAGAAATGTTGGAACGTTGACACGAGCCCTCGCACAGCAAGTACGATGGAACGCTACAGGTTGTTAAGAAGTAAGTGTATAATTAAAATCCAAGAAGCTCAGGAAAAATATGAAATGCATTTAGCCGAATCTCCAATCAAGAAATCTAAGAGACGATTCTCGTATATAAATTACAGAACAAGGATGTAGCATTGGATTCTCAACCTACTTAAGGAAGGAAATAGATCTGAAACGATAGAGGCTGATCAGGAGAAAGCAGAGGCTACGGCAAACTACTTGGGGTCATTTATCACTCAGGAGTTCCTTCTAGATGAAAAACTGAAATCAAATACCAAGTCAACAGACCGTCTGCTTACCGTGGACTTTGATCGAGATGATGTACTTAAGGCTCTTAGCACCTTCGACACTAAAAAGTCAACATGACCGAATGAACTACATCCCTGAATCCTGAGACAAATTGAACGGTACATTGCAGCCACACTAATTGTGATATTCAATATGTCACTTGACCATGGTGTATTACCTACCGGCTGGAAGAATGAAATTGTCACTTCAATTCATAAAACAGGACCAAGACAACTTCCATCGAAATAGAGACATGTCAGCTTCACAAGTGTCGCGGTTAAAATATTGGAAAGAATAGTCAAAAAGATCATATTGACATTTGTGAAAGCCAACAATCTGTTAAATAGAGAACAACATGGCTTCAGAAAGGGTTTCTCTCGCAAAACAAATTTTTTTGTAGTAAAATGAAATGGATGGAGGCTCTGTACAGCTGAAAATCAGTAGATTTTGTCAACATAGACTTCAGCAAAGCATTTGTTAAGGTGCCAACAAACAGTATACTGATGAAGCTAGAAAATCTAGGCATTCAACTAAATTATCACTTATATTTGAAAGTTTAGTTGACTTTTATAGTATTGAATGTTACATTTTCATATATAGATAAAAGTGTTCTTTAGGCGTTAACAAAATCATACATAATATACAAATTGGCATTGCACTGAATCATACAATATCGTTAAAACTATTGAAACGCAGTTTGTACTTTGAAGCAATTATTATCATATTTAAGGCAAACTATGTAGTTTTCAGTTATAGGATGGGAATTCAAGATTGTCAAATAAAATACAATGAAAATTCCCATTTTGACATTTGATAAATAAAAAGGAACGAATCGAGCGAAGAAATTTCTTTTCAATCAGTTTTTCATCATGGCTCTACACTAACATATATATATATATATATATATATATATTATTTACAATAATGAAATACAGTTATCAATAGTTGAAAGTGTGAGTCAATTGAAGCTAGAGCACCAAAGAAAACCTGAAAGTACTGGACGGCCGTTTCGTCCTATTGTGGGTGGTCTAGCTTCAGTGGACTGAAGCTTTCAACTATGAAAATACTAAATCTCCACAAAACCCCTTCTGATTACAATTATCAATGTTTAAATGACTCATGTGCAATATTAACTTGAATCAGCCTACACTTTAAATGAAATTACGAGATTCATGATCGGTAGAAATATGTTTCGACGATGAGATGAGAAGATGAAAGTTATCAAAATTATGTCCTATATTTTCCCAATACATTTCTAACAATCTGACCACACATGTACTTGTTACGATATTTTATTTGAAAAATAAAAGGTCAAGTCGACAAATTGGAAGGTAAACAAAGATAATAATAATAATAAAGTGGACGAAAACTATGTAAACACCACACTGGATAACAAATCAGTATTACCAGGATAGGTAAAGAGTAAGAACTAATTGTTTTTGAACATATAAAGAATGTTTCCGTTTTCGTATATCTAAGGCTTTAATGTAAGTAAAAGCGAAATCGATTGAAAACTTCGAAAATATTAAAAGTGCATCAATTATTCGAAATCAAAAATCAAGTAGCATTATGCAGTTCAACCAACAAGTGCATATAAACATGACTAAAATATACAAAAAATACAATCAAATATTATTTGAACATGGTCTCTTCGGTGAGAATGGTCCACGTATATACATAACGTTAAATGCAAGTGAACTAAATTCACATCATTATCAACATGTACAGCATAGTAATTTTCCACCACAATTATCTGGACGAAGAAACGGATCTCTCCGGTGACAATGGTCAACGTATATACATAACTGTGAATGCAAGTGGACCGAATTCACATCACCATCAATATTTCCCACCACAATTATCTGGACGAAGATACGGTTTAAAGAGTGGTCTCTCCAGTGAAAATGGTCAGCGTACATACATAACTGTGAATGAAGATGGATCGAGTTCATATCATAATCGATATATTCCACCACGATTATCTGGACGAAGAAACGGATCAAAGAGTGGTCTCTACGTTGATAATGGTCAACGTTTGGTCTACAAGCTACATTTCAAGGGATTTCTTGTTAGAACTAATTTTTGATCCAGATTATAACGCATTTTAGGGGTGCATGATGAACAACGATAATGGAAAAGCTTATTTTAAAAAATTTGGTTCATAATTTTTTTTAAAAAATAGTATTCTGATGAAAACACCAATTAATAATATTCTTTTACAATCAGTTATTTCAACAATTTTTTAAAGTGCATCAATTATTCGAAATCAAAAATCAAGTAGCATTATGCAGTTCAACCAACAAGTGCATATAAACATGACTAAAATATACAAAAAGTACAATCAATTATTAATTGAACATGGCTTCAATGTAACTTAATATAATTCGTTGAAAGCTTCTGTACAAAACTGCATAGTTTGACTTGATGTCGAACTTATGACCGGTCCTTATCACATATTCAGCAATTGAGGGAGATAATTTTCTGTCCTATGGTCCTGTTTGACCAATGGAATTCATTTGTTTTTGCAACCGTTTAGGTATGTGTTCTTCCGCATGTATGTGCACATCACGATTGTTACTTTCTATATACGTGTTTACGAACTTACTTGTAAATCGACAGACGCAACAGGATGTGACACAACTGCTTACATGCTGCTTGGGTTTTTGCTGAAACGTTAATCTCGACTTTTCAATAATGGCGAGTTGGGTTGCATAAAATGTCCTACTGATAACTAATTTAATCCTTCGTTTCAACATGAGACTATATGAGTCGCCTCTAAATGGTGAAGTAATGTAGAGTTGCTTTATAAGTACCAAAAACGTCGTAGATTTCATCGTATTGCAACCTTCGCAGCGGTTTGTAAACTCCAATGAATAATCGTTATTCATTAATGTTTATGAGCTTCGTGTCTCGTTCAATGGTATCACTAGCACAAATATGATTGAACCTACCGAATTAGCCCTTAATTAAAACATATTTGTAATGGGTCGGACAATGACTATGGATATTAAGATATTGCCACGTTCATTTCGTCTTTCTATATGCAGAACATTTGATGGGACCATAGTCTCTCCTACCAATCAATATGTCTAGAAAAGGAAGTTAATTATTCATCTCTTCTTCGCATTTAAACGTAATGGGCATTTGACTTGTGTTGAGTTCTTTTAACAAGCGGTTTATATTTTCACGCTTATCACCTATAATTGTCACATCATCAAAGTACCGCTTGTACAGACACATCTTGTGAATTGAGTCTTCAGCTAGATTTTCCACATATCCCTTAGACACATCGACCAACAATGGTCCTAAAGGGCTACCCATAGCTGTCGAAAATGCTCACCCTCAAAAGTGAATTTCACATTGCCATTACATAATAATCATAAATCTTTAAGAGCTTTTACAGAAAATGGCAATGGACGGTTACTTAATGAGGTATAGTCACACAAAATACTGACAGTCTCCATAAGAGGCACATTTGTATATAGTGTTTACATCAAGGGAGCACATTGTCTTGGTTTTTATAGTAATATCCACCAGGTAACTAATTAACCCAAATAAGTTTTTCAAAGAATATTTACGAAATTGATTTTGGATAGGGTTTAATGCTTTTGTCAACTATTTTGAAAAACTAAGTGTAGGTGACCGACACATTGATAGATTTGGACGTAACGGGGTATTAAGCTTATGAATTCTCGATAGTCCATATAAATTAGGATACATCGAACCCATATGTTTTCATAAATTGAATTTCTCTTTGTTACTAGCACCAATGTTAAGCAATTTCATGAGACTCAAGTTGATTTATCTTTCTAATTTCCGTATTCCATTAGAGTCAACACACTGCCGTAAATTTGCTTACATCACCGCCAACGGATTCCATTTTATATTTCTAATCGGACTTATTCATAATAACAACACCTGATCTTTTATCATATTTAGCCGTATTAGTATCTTCATTACTTCACAATGATTTGAAATGCTATGAAGTAATACGCTACACTGCTTTGTTCCATTTAAATGAAACTGATGTGCTATATCGACTAGTTTGGTACATTGAAGCATTAGCTATACGAAAACTAGAACTTCCTTTATATGTTCAAAAACAATTTTTTCTTACTCTTGACCTATCCTGGTAATACTGATTTGTTATCCAATGTGGGAATCGAATCTGAAATCCTCAGTCTCCGTGAGGACACTTAAGATCAAGACTAATGAGTCTGTATCCCCATACTGATTTATAACTTCGTTGGATTAGTTTTGTGGAAGTTGGTTTCCAAGTTGTAGGATGTATTCGTGAAGGATTGATTTCAATTGAAATGCCACCAAATTCTTATGTAAAGCTCAGTAATAATTTACAACTGTTCAAGCAGAAATTTATACATCACAGTTTGAAATCGTAACAATGACTGGATGTTTAGTGATTTAATCTGTTAGTCGAAACTTTATTATTTAATGAACATATTGACTTACTATTGATTGTCAACATTTATCACTTGTTATGGTATATGTTCCTTCTTCATCTTCTATGTATACTTCCAGATTTCATAACTACTATTTTGGTGTATGCTACTTATCCTAACAGATATAAGTAGTATGTAGCAGCAATCGGAAGTGGGATGCTTGATAGCATAAGACTGAGTTGAAAAGTATAGGAAGGGAAACAGAGAGCAACTAGAATAACAACATAATTGTAAGAATCATGAAGTCAGTAAGGGACAATTGTGTAATTTCTCGTAAAATAATAAATAGCTTTCATCCACCAAGTCTTCGTTCACTACTCTATTGGCTTTAATTCATTTATCTTTCCATTGATGTTTAGGACTGCTATTGATCATTATCTTTTCGGCATATGTACATCCTGTATGGATTGCTTCGATCGTGCCATAATGTCATGCGCATTATAAGTAGAGATGAATGGTGGCTATTAGTGATATCCATTACTCACGTTTGATCCTATTTTGGACTCGTCATCTGGATGTAATCGCTGATCACCGTCCATCTTTGTCTATAATACTGTTGACTTTGTCATTTAATTTGACAACAAGAAATTTATGAGAGTTTTATTTATCCAGAGTATAAACAGTATACGCGCATATTAACTGATTTCACTCTTGATTAGCTGGTTTGGATGTTCATGCGAAACATTTTCGTCAGTTGTTGTTATCTCTCAGTGTTAGTCACAATTTAGAGAAGTTATCTGTGTTTAATCAAATCTGTGCTGGTAAAGTTAATAGTCAATGCTTAAACTTTTAAGTGACCAAATTAAATTCAGTGCACGTAGTATAAGTGCACCAGTTGTTCCTGAATTTCATACAATTTTTTTATTTGTGGGAAACGTGAATATCCAGCACATGAAACCAATATTTCATTATTTTATGGAAATTAAGCACGAAGCTGAACTGGTAGAAGATCAACCGAGTGTAAAATCTGTGATGATTTACGCCCTAAAGTTAATTCATCAGATTAGTTCTTACACTAATTCGTCTTATCGTGTCACAAGTATAGTAGGAGTACTTTTGTTAGTTATCACATTGTCTAGAACAAATATTATAAGATGTTACTTGCCATTACAGAATGGAAATGATAGTGTTAAGTGTGTTAGATACACACGTTTTGAGTATAGATTGTACATAACACCCAAGTCAGTAGGCTTTACTCATAGTAGACTATCGATCAACTGACTATGTATGTTGTCCACTACATGAAAATGGAGTTAGTTGAAGACAGAACTGGTAAAAAGGCCAATGACAAAAGTGACTTTGAAATTTCCAGGTTCTTCTAACGTTGTCCTGGACTTACCTCGATTTCACAATTGAAATATTGAATCTGAGGTAAGATGAATTAAATGTAGTGCTGAAATATCTTACGTTATATTCCTTTTGTTCTTAGAACAACGCATAACCGAACATTATTGCTCTTACTGAGATGGTCATCAATCTTTCCTTTAATATCTATGAATATCCACATATTCAGTGAGAATTCGATAAAGATAAAGAAATCATTACTATTAATCTATCATAAAATTTAGTCATTTCCCAATGGGGTTCGATCTGTTCTACTTAATATATCAGAAGCTATGAGTATCCGATCCTATAGACCTAGTTTCAGTTCAGAAGAAATTCTTTACACTCCTGTTTCTTCGTTGGTCCGATACGACTTAATAAACGATATTAGCAGTGTTTCCACATTCCGTATTCGTTTGTCACTTCTCACACAATGCTATCTATATTCTTCAGTAAAATCTTATGACGATCTAAGTGAAAATAATATTGCTCGCTTATTTTACTATTGATTTTTGTTTATTGTTTTTCTTCTTAACTGTAAGTGGATTTTGTGCGCTTGCTAGGTCGTTGACTAACTTTTTCTTTTGCCCGTCTCTTTACCAACTCTTCCCACTCACGCCACTCTGCATGCTCCCCCAGTATACAAAGTACCTTTTAGCTTGACGCGAACGGCTATATATGGTAAGAAAATAGCGTAACAAATGTAAAATTCATTTTACTTTTTGGAAGAAATAATAATATTACTTGAAAGATTTTCTGATATATATATATATATATATAATAATCTTTGACATTATTTTTTAATTAAATATATTTGATTATATGTGGAATAAAACACATCACATTTGATGATTTACTGCATTTGTAACTTCACATACTTCTCCTATTTTCGTCATCACTAAAAATTTCTATTTCAGTTCTGTTTTGCGATTCTGATGTTTTCGATTCTCCTTTGGTATTCGATATCCCACGATTTCCGTGAGTGCCCCAAATATTAGTGATTTGCCTTACCCTCCCAGTCATATCAGACATTTCATCATAATCTCTTTGATATTTTTTCTTTGTTTTAGCTCTAATCTTAAAGTCATCTTTAATATATGAACTAGCATATCTATCCGAACTTCCAATTGTATCTCTGTCGGAATACTTTCGTCTACGTTTGCCATATTTTGTGATTTTGCCACCATATTGAAATGTAGTTGTTTCTGAATCAATATCACCATAAATTGAATAACCACGAGAGAAGAAGAGACCTTCATAGCGTTTGCCAGTTCCTTTGTTTGATAGTCTCTTCTTATAATACTTTCCACCGGTTTGCATCAAGCTCAAATCACTTTCCCTACTCTTGGACACACCTTCTTCTCTTTCTTGTGTGTGCGTTGCATTCCGTGCTTCTTTTTGTGCAGCCTCAATCGTTTGCATGAGTTGTTGACTGAAATCTGGCTGCATATTTCCTGATGTTATTAAACTGAATATTATATAACTGAATAGTAGTAGTAAAGGAAGATTATTATTACTTTCTTTCATCACAATGAGAATTATGGGAAATAAACCAAACTCTTCTAAGCATTTGGATAACTTAATCAAATATACGTATTTATATGAATTTGTTCTTCATATGACACAGTTACTAAGTACATTTTGAGGTCAACAAAAAATCAGAACACTAAGTATGACAAAAAGATATGTAATACGTAGTATCTAGCTAACATTTTACGCAACTCGATTCACATCAAAGTTGGTTTTAAATTGTTAATAGTAAGTGAATTAAGCTTAACTGTCTGGTAGTTTTGTTGGGAAACTTGACAGTTGATTACCTTGTATTTCATTTGTCACCGAATTATATCATTTGAGGTACAGGTAGAATCTAGGGCCACTGAACAGCTGTTTTTCCTGGTACTGGTCTCCTCAGGAATTGGCACCAAAAATTAGGCTAGTAATCGCAACCAGGACTTTTAGTGCATGCCACAGAGTAGTCCAGTACTAAGGTGAGACAGCTATTTAAGGTTCCTGTCTTTTAATGGTACATCGATTGGCGTCAATCTGTAATAAATAACACCTTCAGATTTGCCTAATCGTCACAAAATCCTTCCATCATAACTATGACTTGTCATTCACTAAAATTTACAGAATCATTCATAAAATTTATCAACTGAAAACGAAGGTCACTCTTGAAATTTATTGCAAAACTTCGCGCATACTGATGTAATTCTCTGAATGTATGACGAGATTTTCTTTTTTTAATTCAGCTTTTATGCTTGTTTATTCCTAGTTCCATTAATTCGTTCATTCAATGTTGTCTGCACATGAACCACGGTTAAAGCTGATTAATTGATTAATATAGAAAATAATGATTATTTTAATATGTTTTTACAGTTGAAATCATTAGTCAATTGAAGCTAGACCACCATCGAAAACCTGCAAGCACTGGACGGCCGTTTCGTACTATTGTGGGACTACTCAGCAGTGCGCATCCACGATCTCGCATCACGAGCGAGATTCGAACACAGTACCTACCAGTCTTAAGCCGAAGCCCTTGACTGAAAGACCACTGGGCCGGTTGTCATCCAACGGTGTTAATGTCTAACTTAAACCAATCCACGATTTTGAGCGACCGTTCACCAATTATCTTCAGTGAGCTGATATCTCTACAACAGACCTGGTAGAACTCTACTGGCCGTCCAGTGCTTCCAGGTTTTCGATGGTGGTCTAGCTTCAATTGACTCATGATTTCAACTGTGCAAATACTAAATTCCCTACAAAACCCCTCTGCTCTATTTTGATATGTATTACATGTTCACTAGAAATCCTATGCTATTCAATAAATAATTTAAACTTATCAACTGATTGTCTTCTGAGTTTCGTAGTTTAGTCAATTGAACTTACTTATTTACTTACTTACGCCTGTTACCCCTCGTCGAGGAGCATAGGCCGCTCACCAGCGTTCTCCATCCAACTCTGTCCTGAGCCTTCCTTTCCAGTTCTTTCCAGTTGCTATTCATCCTTTTCATATCGGCTTCTATTTCCCGGCGTAGTGTGTTCTTTGGCCTTCCTCTTTTCCGCTTCCCTTCCGGATTCCAAGTTAGGGATTGAGTCGTGATGCACATCGGTGATTTCCTTAATGTATGTCCGATCCACTTCCAACGTCTTTTCCTTATTTCCTCTTCAGCTGGAACCTGCTGGTTTGTCCTCTCCCATAAAACGCTGTTGCTGATAGTATCCGGCCAGTGGATGTTGAGTATTTTGCGTAGACAACTGTTTATAAATACTTGTACCTTCCTGATGATGGCCGTAGTAGTTCTCCACGTTTCAGCTCCATACAGTAGGACTGTCTTGACGTTCGTATTATAGATTCTGACCTTGAAATTGGTTGAGAGTTGTTTTGAGTTCCATATGTTCTGCAATTGTAGAAATGCTGCCCTTGCTTTGCCAATCCTTGCCTTTACATCTGCATCCGATCCTCCTTGTTTATCAACGATGCTCCCCAGGTACTTGAATGTTTCCACCTCTTCCAGAGTTTCGCCATCAAGTGTGATTGGGTCGGTGTTCTCCGTGTTGCATTTGAGAATCTTGCTTTTTCCTTTGTGAATGTGGAGGCCTATCGATGCGGAGGCTGCTGCTACATTTGCTGTCTTCATCTGCATTTGGTCGTGTGTATGAGAGAGGAGGGCTAGGTCATCTGCGAAGTCCAAATCATCTAATTGATTCTGAGAAGTCCATTGTATTCCGTATTTCCCTTCAGATGTCGAATTCGTCATAATCCAGTCAATCACTAGAAGGAAGAGAAATGGGGAGAGTAGACAGCCTTGTCTGACTCCGGTCCTTACTGGAAATGCATCTGTCAGCTGTCCTCCATGCACCACTTTGCACTGTAATCCATCGTATGAGTTTTGGATAATGTTGACGATCTTCTGAGGAACTCCATAGTGTCGAAGAAGTTTCCACAATGTTCTCCTATCCACGCTGTCAAACGCCTTCTCATAGTCGATGAAGTTGACGTATAGTGATGAGTTCCACTCAACTGATTGTTCAACGATGATCCGTAGTGTCGCAATCTGGTCTGTGCACGACCGATCCTTACGGAATCCAGCCTGATGATCCCTTAGTTCGGCGTCTACTGCGTCTTTCATCCGATTCAGCAGCACTCTGTTGAAAACTTTTCCTGGTACTGATAACAAACTGATGCCTCAGTAGTTCTCACATTGGCTCAGATCTCCTTTCTTTGGTATCTTGATGAGATATCCTTCTTTCCAGTCCGTTGGCACTTGTTCCTCTTCCCAAATCTTTTTGAATAGAAGGTGAAGCATGTTTGCAGTTATTTCAATGTCTGACTTCAGTGCTTCTGCTGGTATATTGTCAGGTCCTGCCGCCTTCCCACTTTTGATTTGTCTGATGGCCATCTTGACTTCTTCGATCGTTGGTGGAGTGACATCTATTGGAAGGTCAGTGTGGGTGCTTCGATGTTCGGTGGATTCGATGGGGCTGGTCTATTCAGCAGTTCCTCAAAGTATTCTGCCCATCTTTTCCTCTGTTCCTGAATCTCAGTGATTGTCTTTCCTTCTTTGTCTTTGACTGGTCTCTCTGGTTTGCTATATCTCCCTGCCAATTTCTTCGTTGTATCATATAGTTGTTTCATATTCCCTTCTCTTGCAGCTTTTTCCGCCGCCCTTGCTAGTTCTCCCATGTATTTCTGCTTGTCGGCTTTAATGCTTTTCTTCACTTCTCTGTTTGCTTCTGCGTAGTCTGCTTGTGCTTTGACTTTCTCTGCTCGTGTTCGGCTGTTGTTAATTGCTAGTTTCTTGTTCTTCCTTTCTTGAAGTTTGTCCAGGGTCCCCATAGAGATCCATTCCTTGTGATGATGCTTCTTAGGACCAAGAACCTCCTGACACGTTGAAGTTAGTGCTTCTTTTATCCCTTTCCAGTTGTCCTCCAAAGTAGTTTCTTGTTCTTTCAGTAGATCCTGTAGAGCTTGGAACCTGTTGTTGAGAGTTATCTTGAATTCATGGAGCTTGTCTGTATCTCGAAGGAAGGCTGTATTGAACCTTTGTAGTGCTGTTTGTCCAGTTGTCCAGTCTTTCTTTAGCTTCAGTCTCATCTTGGCCACAACCAGCTAGTGGTGATCTGAAGCTATGTCAGCTCCTCTCCGGGTTCTCACATCTTCCATTGATCTTCGGAATTTTTTGTTGATACAGATGTGATCAATCTGGTTCTCTGTGGTGTGGTCCGGTGAGATCCATGTAGCTGTGTGTATGCGTTTGTGTGGGAATATTGTGCCGCCTATAACCAATTTGTTGAAAGCACATAGGTTTGCAAGTCTCTCTCCATTTTCATTTCTCTCTCCTTGTCCATGTCGTCCAATTACATCTTCATATCCTGTGTTGTCCACTCCAACTTTAGCATTTAGATCTCCCATAAGGATGGTGAGGTCCTTACTTGAGCACTTTGCTATAATTGATTGCAGCCTTTCATAGAACTGATCTTTATCATCGTCGTTGCTATCATTGGTGGGTGCATAACATTGGATAACATTCATTGTGATCCCTTGCTTCTTTGTTCTGAATGATGCTTTGATTATCCTGGGTCCATGAGATTCCCATCCCACAAGTGCATTTCGTGCTTCTCTGGACAGCATTAGAGCAACTCCCTGAGTGTGTGGAGCGTTTTCCCCTTCGTGACCGGAGTACAGCAGCATCTCTCCTGTACCTAGCCTTTGTTGTCCAGTTTGTGTCCAATGGGTTTCGCTGATTCCGAGTACTGCCAAGTTGTATCTCCTCATTTCCATTGCTATTTGGCTGGTCTTTCCTGTCTCCCACATTGTCCGGACGTTCCATGTACCTATAAAGAGTGTTGCTCTGGTTGTTAGAAGGTGCATCGGTCTCGTGACTTCCGAAGAATTTCGGCTTTCATCATGAGACGTCATTATTCCTTCAACTCCCAGGGCAGAGTTTAAATGGTTTGAATGATTTTTTCTGGTTAGCGTTTTTTTAGCGAGTTAGCTTTTCTACGGGATGGGGTCGCTAACCCCATGCCCAACCCTCCTCCTTTACCCGGGCTTGGGACCGGCAGTAACTCTAGAAGAGCTACAGGCGGAGTTAGTCAATTGAACAACAACCATTAATTTAAATTAGGTAAGCATTTATACTTTACGAATTCTGGACAGAACTACTCTGTTAGATGGTAGATTGGAACAATTTTTTTCAAGTTAAGTACGTTATAAATGTGGTATAAATAAATAGTGTTTTAGGAATGCTAAGACCTCGAAAATCTGAGTAGGTGGAAAACATGACAGCTGTTTCATAGATAGGAATCAATCTCTTTTCATTTTAGCGGATAAAATCACAATTGATATAGTGAAATCAAGATCAATCTCCTTTTTATGTGCACTATACTCATCAGTTTGTCACTCGATATTAAGTAATTTAACAACAATATCTTTCTGATCTGGATCACTGTTGAATTTGAAGTCATTAGAATGTCCGTAAATAATAGAATTTGAGTAAAACTCATCATTTATCATCAATCAAGAGGTGACTATATCTGACACAATGGTGATCTATAATTAATTTGCGAATCATAGAATTTATTCATACGAGAATGTCTTATACCTCTTTATATACGAAATTCGAATATGGAATAAACTTTTAACATTTTCTTCGTAAGATTTCTTACTGTCTGATGGAGAAAATAAATTTACTTACCTTATATTTATTTTCTTATACCTAATTATTTACTGTCTTCTTGCTTAACCGCGTTACGTTTGTTAGTATATTAGCAATACCTCATATTTATTTGATTATCTTTATTATTTCCTGACAGATTATAACCATATCTTGAGAATTAATGACGTTATTATCGAAACTCAAGCGTAGTATACAGTACCTTGAATGTTACTGTGGTGTATGGAACTTGTGTTGACAGATATATGTAGTATGTAACTTCAATCAGATGTGAAGTGCCTGTCAAAAGGGGATTGAGAAGATTGGACTGAAGAGAACCGAAAGGGAAATAGAGAATAGTTGTAATAAGAAAGGAATTGAAAGCATCATTAGGAGTATAAAGGACAACCAATGGAACATGAACAAATTATATATTTGATGTATGGTTTTCATATTTTGCCAAATCACTTTTTAATTTGCATTGGTTTCTCCACCTGAGTTCTTCGTTAAGTTCAATACTTGTCTATAAAAACCAAACTTTGTTCATCAAATTTTTACTTTCCTTTGAGATTATTATTTCTCATTGTTAGTTATAATCGGATAACTTTTCACACCGAAAGCCGTTTTAAAAAAAACCGTACAATTGTGCAGATTTAGAAAATAATATTGATATGCTCGAGCTAATATGATTTTCGCGGTAACGAACGAAGGCCAATGACAAAATGACACTATAGGCTAATCTAATCCGTTGTCCCAGGCCCCGCTAACTAGAGGAAGAAGTTCAAGGCGAAGTAGAGGAATATATATTCCGTAAGCAGCAGAGTACAAGCAAGTTATTAGGGGAAAAACTCAAACGTATATATACAGCGATATTTTGTCCTTGGGCAGCATTACAAAATAGTACACTCAAAGCTAAAACGGACCAATAGAATTTAAGATATTTTACAAGTCGGAAATACCACTTGAAGGTGAAAAGAGCGCATTTGGCGCGAAAACAAGGAAATGCAAATTTTCAAAGTAAAATTACAAAATTAAGCTATTTACCAAGTAAATTCTGGGGATTTGACAACCCCAACAAATGTCAAAAAAATTTTCTTTCCTGAATCACCTACATCTTTTAAAACAAAACGAAATTATTTGTTAATAGTCGACTGTAATTTTGTCGACTAAATTATATAAACTTAGAACATTGAGGTCGGTGTTATTGTGGCTAAATATTATCTGATTAATGAACTGTTCTTTTTTTAAAAAAATTCTACGGTTGTGTGCAAAGTCAGATTTCTTCATAGATAGCTAGTAATAAATCAGATTGGTTAAACAAAAGAAAATCGCTCGATCACATACATCTATTTGCAAGACAATAAACACAATAGATTGTGTTTATTAGTTAATTAATTAGGTATAAGAAAATAAATATAAGGTAAGTAAATTTATTTTCTCCATCAGACAGTAAGAAATCTTACGAAGAAAATGTTAAAAGTTTATTCCATATTCGAATTTCGTATATAAAGAGGTATAAGACATTCTCGTATGAATAAATTCTATGATTCGCAAATTAATTATAGATCACCATTGTGTCAGATATAGTCACCTCTTGATTGATGATAAATGATGAGTTTTACTCAAATTCTATTATTTACGGACATTCTAATGACTTCAAATTCAACAGTGATCCAGATCAGAAAGATATTGTTGTTAAATTACTTAATATCGAGTGACAAACTGATGAGTATAGTGCACATAAAAAGGAGATTGATCTTGATTTCACTATATCAATTGTGATTTTATCCGCTAAAATGAAAAGAGATTGATTCCTATCTATGAAACAGCTGTCATGTTTTCCACCTACTCAGATTTTCGAGGTCTTAGCATTCTTAAAACTTGTTCCAATCCAGTCGGATGTCGAATCAACACAACCAGCGACTGAAGGGCCTAGAAGAACTACAACGACTCCAATTTTTACGGGAGAGTAAAGTATTCATTGAACTAATTCAACTGATTACTCAGGGATCAAAATATAAGGTTAAACATTTAACATTTTTAGTTAAATATTTTCATTCAATATGAGAATAACTCTACACTTGCATCTTATCCTTCAGTTTCCATCAATGAATGATTATTCATTAAATATGTATATGTTTGAAGTATGAGATATTCGATTTGTATCAAAGAACACTGTGATATTTGTATTTAATAATAGTTTCTTTACACAGTATTCTGTGTATAATTTGAATTACCTAGTCAATATACTTACAATTAGGCCAACGAAATTCTCTCTGTTTCGAATATTGGAGTGACTAATAGAGTAAAAATTAGAATTACTGGTTGATAAGCCGAATTCGGCTACTTATAGTTATCCCAAAAACTCATACAGGTACATAAGTGACCACTTAATAATCGTGTAATCCAACTTTGTGAATATATATATATATATATATATATATATATATACTACTTCCTTTAAGAAAATAACATTTTATTGAATAGTTTAACGACCTAGAAAACTAATACAGTGCTTTTTCCGGAGTATTGCAACTATAACCTAGAAATGTACTACATAATAGCTTCAGAATTCATTAGATTTCTTTTATTATTGAGAGTTTCTGTTATTCTATTCTTGATACTTAAGACTGCATTTCATTCAGCAGCGAAACGGCTACATCAATTAAATCCATTCAGGTTAAAAAATATTGCAAAAATGAGTGGTCAAAAATAAATCTTGAAAATCAGTAACAGGATAAAATAAACCCATATGAATAAACACTGTACTGGCTGAGCAAGTTGGTGGCATCTTGACTACTCTGTAAAGGATAAGTTGTTAATGTTTGAAAAGATTTGGACTAGGTTTAAGTATAAAAGTGAATACCAATATTGAGATAAAGCTGTATTAAGCTGAGAAATGCTAAACAGGACAGGATGTACATCATTAATTTAAGAGCTAGCTAGTATCCAAACATACTAGTCACGTTTCAGTTAACTGTACGTTATCTTTTTGTAATAATATTCTGGCTATTGACGAAATAAGAAATCGCTTCTTCATTTCATGTGTATTTCTACCTTAATAAGATATCTAAAAATCGTAGTACTTTGAAAACAGTTTACCTTCAGAAATGTTGAAATCATTAGAAAATGCTTAGTTTCTTCGATGAGTAATCCATTCGCAAAATTACTCACCGATATAAATTTCTCTGGATGTACATTTGACCATAGAAACATATGACTTAATAAATACTATAAAACAGAAAATTATTTTTATTTTTTCATAAACCTTAGAACATGTTTCTCATTAAACAGTTCGCTCAGAGTAGGAAATAGACAATTAGAAGTAGTGTGAGTGAATTAAACAACATAGAGAATCATTAATTAATGCAATTTAAAGTATGTTATTACATAGAGACAAAATGTTGTAGACCATCAACGTTGATGATCTATGTCGAATAATTGGAGGCCTACTCGAGTAAGATGTGAACGGTGTAGCGAACAAGCTAACTTCGAAGTCACACTTCGCGACCGGCATCTTACGTGGAATGCCCCGTCGACGTATCAAGGGACCATGGATGCTTTGAAGACTGTACAACACAAAGGACGTTATTACAGGAGCATATTAGTTGAAGTAGATACAAGCAAAATTAGAACCACTGCCGCATGGGCAAGTCCATGGAGTATGATTAACTGATGCGCGTTGATTGACCTCGATAATCTGTTCGATATTTAGTGACCTAACTTTCGAATGGTTTGGCTAGGGTTCAGTGATATTTCACTGGCCCTACAATGTCTATAACACCCGTCCATTTATTTATGTACAAATACTTTTGCTAATTAGTAAGATATTTACAGTAATAGTGACATATTTACAACAACAAATAAGACAAACTTACCACATACCAATGGAGCCATACCATAGAAGTGGTATTAGAAAATCTACAGAAACAAAAAGAAAACGCTATGCCTACTGTTGGCGAGTCTCATACTAAGACGATACAGCCATCGAATGATTACTGGCTTCCATTGGCTACGTAAGTGAAGTTAATTTGTAAATTAAAACTACAAAATTCAAAATTATCTTTAATTCTCTTTGCTAAGAAATACAGACTAATGAACTCTTAAAAAAATTATACTTGATGACGGTATTGTTTTATTAAATCGTACAACATATATTCATGATATCAGATCATTAAAAATGTCAGTTAACTCATTTACATGTTGATTTTTTTTAATTCATTATCTGAATACTCTGAATTAGTAGATGAATACTTTACTCTCCCGTAAAAATTGGAGTCGTTGTAGTTCTTCTAGGCCCTTCAGTCGCTGGTTGTGTTGATTCGACATCCGACTCATCACGTGATCTATAATATCGATTATTATATTCTCCAACTTCCTCTTCATCTTCAATATCACCTCTATACTCTTCATTGTATTTACGATGTTTCAGTTCTTTTAATTTACGCATTGATTGTTCTGCTAAATTAACATGACCATAATTATGCTTATCACTATCATCATAATCATTACTATGATATGAATCATACTCTTGATCATCGTGGTTATCATGATTACCATAATTATCTGGTATAAATCCATTTCCATAATCCATATCATATTTACGCCCATGAATTGTTTTCAATGGAAAGTTAATAGCCTCATATGAATCTTTTTTAGATTGACCCATAAATCCATTATAACGATAATTAGAATATGTATAAATTGAATTCATTAAAGTAATATATATTATTATTCCTATTATATAATACTTAGTAAACAGCATAGTTTATTGTAAATGATAAAATGAGTGTGCTTCAAGAATAAATACGAATATATATAGGTTTATTCACTGATATGAACATGTATACTGTATAACTTATTATTGTTATTATTATTATTATTAAGGTTGCGTATAAAATGTGGAGTGCAGGCTGTTATTCCGCACTTATTAAAACATTGATGTATACAAAATACATTTTGAAATAAACTATTATTTTTATATTTAGGAAATATTGAAAATAAAAACTTTTATGGAATTGATGCTTACTTATCTACTTACGCCTGTTACTCCCAGTGGAGCATAGGCCGCCGTCCAGCATTCTTCAAACCACTCTGTCCTGGGCCTTCCTTTGCAGTTCTATCCAGTTTTCGTTCATTCTTCTCAGGTCTGTCTCTATTTCCCGGAGTAATGTGTTTTTTGTTCGTCCTCTTCTCCTTTGACCTTAAGGCTTGCCTTATGACGCAGTTAGGTGATTTCCTCAAAGTGTGCCCAATACAATCCCAGTGCTTCCTCCTGATTTCTTCCTCCACTGGAATCAGATTTATTGTCTCCCATAGTAACTTGTTGCTGATAGTGTCTGGCCATCGGATCCGAAGTACCTTGCTATACAACTGTTGATAAACTCTTGTATCTTCTGTCTGATGGCCTTCGTAGTTTTCCAGGTTTCCGCCCCATACAGTAAAACTGTCTTCACATTTGTATTGAAAATTCTGATCTTGGTGTTGGTTTACAATTGTTTTGAGTTCCAGATGTTCTTCAGTTGTAAATATGCTGCTCTTGCTTTGCCGATCCGCGCCCTCACATCTGTATCATGTCCACCGTTTTCATCGATGATGCTGTCCAGATATGTTGAGGTTTCCACATCCTCAAAATCTTCTCCGTCAAGTGTAATTTGATTGGTGCATGTTGTATTGTATCGGAAAGCTTTGTTTCTCCCTTTGTTTATATTGAGACCTACTGTTACTGAGGTTACTGCTACAATGGTCGTCTTCTCCTGTATTTGTTGTTGCGTGAGTGATAGAAAAGCCAGATCATCTGAAAAGTCTAAATCGTCCTGCAGCATCCTTATTAAATTGATAATATTGAGAAATCAAACATTTTCTAGTTTCTCTAGGCTAGTTTTGAATAAATTACCTATTGCTATTATTATTATTGGCAGTAGTATTAGTATTATTATAGCGAGACTATAATTGATGGACGGACCAATCAGATTTAGGATAACAGATCTTGAATTTCGGCATGAAATTCATTTACTTATTCGGCTAAATAACGTTTTGGCATTTTATCTGATATCAGTTCGTGATGGAAAACTTGAATCTAATCCCTGATCCTAATCATCAAATATAAATCGTAATCCTTATTCCTCACACTGGTTTATAACCCTCATTTAACCCTAGTGAGTAGGTGAACCTTCTCAAGGTTACTTTAGCGTCGCTTAAAGGTCGTCCATAAATTTTAGTCTCACCATTATTATTAGCATTATAATCCTCACTATAATTAACATCGTCTTTAGAAAACATGTATTATTATACATTGCTAAACTAACCGATCATTATTTATTTAGTGTTAATTTTCAACTTATAAATTTATATACTACTATAGACCCTTGAAGAGGAACTAATTGGAAAAAGGAATATTTTTCCACTGAGCATTTATTTATCCTTGTGTTACAAACTAGTATGGCAATGATTATGTATGTCAATAAATTAATGCGTTCAAATAGTTTATTTCTAATAAAATCATATCTGTACATCACGAAATCTCAGAATTTCTACATGAGTTTTGCATACTTTATTATTATGAAATTGAATTTTTTATAGAAACAGATGTAAACCTGTATCAATGTAGTCTAGCAGTAGTTTTAATATATGTCAGGTGGTTAAACATAGTCAATATAAAATCAACCCTAGACCTAAGTTTCTTGCTATTTGGGATTCTTTGACAAAGTGTACCAGTTATCTCCTGATACTTCCCAATGGATTCGATTCTTATCATTCAGATTTCGCAGTATGAAACAAGTATCATTTAGCTATTTGGTACAAGAAGGCCTTCTATAGGACGAAGATTGATCACTTAGGAGTAACCGGAGTCATATTTGTCAAATCCTTCCCAGTACTGATTGTAAAATTAAAAAAGTCGAATAAATTGTTTTAAAGAAACATAATGTCAGAAAATGATTTTGAAATACCGATCATAATTGTAAATGACTGGGACTTGTGTAACCAGAACAGAGATAAAACAAATGTTTTCTTTTTAACTCACAACTCAAACTTTAAACATGTTTAATAAATATATTTCCAACAAATTTGATAAGACTACCATTGTTACTACAGATTAATGTCTAGTTGTATGTATTTCTTACATAATCTCATGGAAGTCACCTCTTATCTTAATATGAAAGGCATAATGTTTTAGGACTTCATCTGTAAAGGCACCACAGAATTTATTCATCGTATAAGTCTATCAATTGCTTTAAAAACATGTGTACATTTGGGAAATCATCAAACAGAAGCACGAGGCGACCTCTTACTTTAGATCCAAAGTGAAAAGGAAAAGAGATGGAAACAGCTGGGAAGGAAAACCCAGGACAGAGCTGGCTGAAGAATCCAGATTGGTGCCCTATTCTCCTACATTAGGTGTAACAGGCGTAAGTAAGTCAGTATTAGGAACATCTCTATAGTTCACCATCAAGAAATTTAAAAGTAACTACTTTGAATGGTTATATGCTCACTTATTAATCTAAAACGGAAATGGTGCCGAGTTCATTACAGAAACATATTTCTTATATATATCATATTGATGATAATTCATATAAGTAAACTTTGAACTCACTGCATAATTCTATTAAGTTACTAATTTAAAGTCGGTGTTGAGTACCCCATCTAGATTTTCAACCCATTATAATCAAATAGTTCAGTCTAAAAGTATGTAATATCATCACAGAAAAAAATAAGATGAATATATTATAACCTTTATGCTTACATTATTGATGGTTTTATTATTTAAAAACATTATTGTGGCAAAATTATATTAATAAATTATATTGAACATCTGATTTTGGCTAGTCTTTAAAAAATGTAGGAAAATTGATTTCAATAAGGCTATTTAAGTATCATTAAACAATATCCTACTCTTCTTCATGGGAGAGAAAGTTGCATACTTCTACTTCGAAGTTAGATGATTGCGAAGTCTTTTAGTTGTCTCTAAGCTATCCCTGTGATTCTTTGTACAATAGGACAATCAAAGATAAATACTGTTCAAACTTAACTCTGTTTAACTCCTTGTTGTAGTCTAATATTTTAGTCAACCTTACTCATAATCTGAACACAACATATCGAAGTCTGTTATAACTGATCCTTTAGTTTCTGCTATTATCCCGCGCTTAAAGTCAATTCTCTGTAAATGATTTGAATAAAATTAGAACTGTATCACTTTTGTATCATACAAGCCACTAGTTGGCCTCAGACCTGAAATAAAACAGTTAAGAACTAAAAAACGCTGATCACAAGATGACTGAAAAATAAAGGTAATTGTTTTACTAAAACAAAAGGAAAATATTCAGTTCTTAAGAAAATAGACCACTTGTTTCAAGATTTCACTTCATATTAAATGAAAGGTAGATCACGAATCAAATATCTCAACTGATCACATTCAGAATGTCTATCAATACCCCAGTTTACACAAATATATGGGTTTACTTATCAATCGTTCAAACAATTTTATTGCTAATATGAAAGTATCCGACATTTAAAAACTTAGTGTTTGTTGATTGTGGGATTATTACACGCTAAATTGGAATCCTGAAGAGAAACAGAAAAGAGGAAGACCAGAGGACACACGGCGCTGGGAATTGGAAGCACATATCAAAAGATTGGGTAACAACTGGAAAGTATTGCCAAGAACAGAGTTCAGTGAAGAATGCTGGTGGGTGGCCCATGCTCCTGTATGAGGGATAACAGGCTTAAGTGTGTAAATATTGTCATTATTTACAATATTATCATATATCTGGACTACACATAACTTTGTACATCTAAATATTTGGATATGATTTTAAGTTCACCTATATCTTTCTAGAACAATCTTCATACATTTTTTTGTGTCCCTGTTATTTAATTTGATTAACACATAATGATTCAATGTATTCTAGCGTTTTTGATTTTCCTTCACTAAAAACAAGATTTTATTACTCAGGACCATGATTTCGAAACGACATTTGAGAAACATACTTTGTAATGAAATATCATTGAAAACTCCTTGATATTTTATCCATATAGGGACCAAAAGGAACTACGGATAGACATTAATTTTTATTAATTTTATTTAATGAATAATTTCTGGTACAATTGAGTAACAAAATAAAATTTGTCCTGCATAAATAAGATGATTTTGTAAAAAAGAAAGATGAGGAAAGGAAGAGAAAGAACGGCAGAAAAACTAACTCCATGGAGATTAGTACATAATAAGAGATTTCTTTCATTTGATAATACTCCCCTCACTTTTATGAAGAATGTGGAGGAAAATTACTGTATAATTGTTCCTGGTTTCTGTTTTTAATCATATTTGTATATACTCACTACATTAAGTTAAACCATCACTTGGATCAAAACAGGAGAATTGAAATAAATCGCCCTAAACTTTCTTTGATACTACGTTGACTGGTGATAAACTGATCATCTCACGAATTTTACCACCTAGTTCCCCAATAGATATCTACGAGTCTTACGTACTTGAATTTAAAAAGTTAGATTCAAATTCATCTTCAGCACTGTTGAATTCATTTGAACTGTGTTACAGAAGTTAACTTTCAATTATAAAGTGTAAGCATAATTACTGAATTCTTAGTTCTATTAACATTTATGTAATAAATTTTTTGGTTTATGGAAATAATTAACCCATTATGCATTAACAGAAAGACCTCTCACATACATCTGTCTAATCAAAAGTTCACATTTGCCAAGAATACCTGGTGAAAAAGATTCAACCTGTGACCTTTACTTTGACTCATCTAAATGTAATATAATACAAAAAACTGAATGAAAATAAGAAGAACAAATTGAAGAGCTTAAGTTTTGTTTTAAGGTTCTAAAATATCATTCTTGGTTCTCACTGTCAAGTTCCACGTACAAAAAATGATAAGTAGATAAATTCACAGAACTTTATCCATGATTTTTATATCTTTAAGTTCGATAGTTGTATTTATTACAGTTCCTGAACGTTTTATATATTCTATTAGTAGACGCAAAAGTTTAATATTCTTACTCATACCCTAAAGTCGAACATTGTTAAATACAAATAAAACAGTGAATAATTGATCAAATTACAAAAATTGCTTATTAGTTCGATGATGCTATTTCGAATCTTACAATAACTTCAGGATTACATGTACATCTTAGATGATAATAGGTTTCCTGAGGTATGTATCCAACCATCTAACATTTTAACATAATGCAGTCGATATTAAATCACTTGAACAATAAAATTCACTGAAAATTAAAGAGTTAAACAAACATGAAATGAATCACTAATCAGCGATTAATTAATTTTACCTTACTTTAATTATAAATGATAATTTAAACAAAATTAAATCTAAATTTGACCATAATAAATAATTCTGTATAAATGTATGATTGTTTAACCAAATTAAAATATATATCATAAATAATTTAAAGAAAATTTTGAATCTCGCGTGGTGGGATCGTGGATGCGCACTTCTGAGGAATCCTACTGTAGGACGAAACAATCGTCAAGCAGTGCTTCCACGTTTTCCTTGATGGTCTAGCCTCAATTGACTCATGATTTCAACTATATATAACAAATTTTATTGATTTTAAAAGAAACAGTGAAAAGAAGTAATAAGAAATCGTTTATTTTTTCTTCTTTTCTTTGATATGACTTACTCCATTCTCAATAGTGACAACAAGTACAATTTTACAGCATGATATATATATATATATAATAGTTATATACAAGCAAGCAAATTACTTATAAGTGTTATTTCGAATCTCGTGAGACGGGATCGTGGATGCGCACTTCTAAGGAATCCTACAATAAGACGAAACGGTCGTCAAGCAATGCTTCCAGGTTTTCCATGGCGGTCAAGCTTCAATTGATTCATAATTTCAACCATATATAAAAATTTTTATTAATTCAAAAAACAAAACACAAAAAAGAAACAGTGAAAAGAAGTCATAAGAAATCGTTTATTTTTTCTTCTTCTTTTCTTTGATAAGATTTACCCCACTCTCAATAGTGACAACAAGTACAATTTTACAGCATGGTATACATATAATCGTTATATACATGCACGCAAATGACTTATAAGTGTTATATATCTATATACGTTTTCCTTCATTATATAAAATATAATTCAATTAATAACCTTCTAATTTTCCATATGGATGACTTGTTGGTGAATAATTTGATTCATCATCTATTGTATTATCATTATATTCAAATGTTACAGTTGCTTTCATTTCTTTTTTATCTTTATATTTTTCATGTCCATGTGATTTAGCATTAAGATTAAATTTAGCTCGTCCATGTGTATTTTGATAATGTTTCATTAAACCTTCTGTATCATAAGTTGAAAAATATTTTGGTTTACCAGATTTTGTAGATATACTACCTTTATGAAATGTTGTTGTTAATTCATAATCAGATCCTTGATATGTATCAGTGAAACCAAATAATTCACCAACAGCTTTTATATGTTTTTCACCATGTTTTTGATGAATATGTTTAGCTTCACCTTCCATAATATATTTTCTTGTTAAAGGTATTTTATTTCGTTTTTTATTAGGATACATTTTATATGGATAATTATTACCAGGTTTACGATTGTAACCATAGTTATAATTGTCATTATTATTAGTAGTAGGAGTTGCATCATCATAATTTTTACCTTTATTATTGTCATACTTATTATAATAAGGGTTATATTCATTATTGAATTGTCTCCGATACTTATTTGAATATGTTTGGTAATTATATTGAATTGTCATGGTAACAAATAATGTAATAATGATTAAAAAAACACTTAAAATCTTCATAATGATTTAAGTGTAAACACGAAGATGAAGCAAGTTTTTTTGTCAAAAGAAGATATATTTATATAGTGAACTTTTAAAAAAATGATAATGATAATAACATTAAGTACATCAGTTAAACATACACACAAGCGAAAAAAAAGCTAAGTGAACTTTAATGACAGACAAACAAAAAAATGTACAAAACACAAGTGCAAATTGAGTGACAAAATCATTAAAATATGGTGAGATTTAAACAGGAATCATTTATTAGAATGGGGGGTTTGTGAAGATTGTAGTAATTTAATAGTGAAATTCATGAGTTGATTTAAGCTAGACCATTATTGAAAACTCGGAAACACTGGACAGCCGTTTAGTCCCCCCCTTTTTAATAATCATCATCATGTACTCACTAGTGACTGGCTTCAATGTGTATTTCGTGGAAGTCTAGTTAGAAGCCGTGAAAAATGGAGCTCAACCGTGTATGTTGTGAGATAGTTACTCACTGGAGATGGTAATGGACTGTCGAGAAATATCATGATTTAGTTGAAGTAAGACCTCAACATTGTTGGTCGCCGGATCAGTGGTCTAGATGTTCGCGTGTGGACTGTGGATACGCACTATTGGGGAGTCCCATACTGGGACGAAACGGTCGTCCAGTGCTTCCAAGTTTTCAATGATTTTCTAGCTTAAATCGGCTCGTGAATTTAACTATTAAATTATTCATTTATATCATTCATTTATATATCGGAGTATCCATTCAAAAGATCTATCTTGTCATCTTTGACTAATTTGTTTTGGTGGATAAGTTTTTATAGTTTGAAATTGTATTCACTTACAAGTCCACATCAATTAGGTAAACATTAAAAAGCAGGGAGCACTAGACATTTTAATTTGGAATTATTCAATAGTGTGTTCCCAAGATTTGATGCACGATAGAAACCATTCTACAGATGAGTGGTTGAGAAAAGAATTTCTAATGAGTTTTAACAAGCAGAGTAAATAAAGTAAATAACCTGGCGATTACATTATCTGAGTATTTTAATCAGTCATAAGTTAACTAAAGTTAATGTTAAGATCCACTGGATTTCAAGTCAGCGATATAAAAGTAGCATCTTTGTTCAGAGTCATTTAAGTTGTGAACCCAATCCTATGTAGTATCTTGAATGTGTGCCTCTAAAATGTCTCAAAAATGATGAAAACATTCTTCACGCTACTATCGTTTCTAATTGTTATTACGATGACGAAAATCTACAAATATAAGTCTTGTATTAGGTGATGTCTTCTTATTCCTATGCTTAGGGATAAATGTAGCACACTCTTTAAAGGCGACGAATCACCAACATCTTAGTCAGAGCAAACTAGTTCCACTCCAATGTTGAAATTCGGAAAGCATATTCCTACTTGCAGTTTTCATTGATCAGACTGTTTAATATGAAAATGAAAACCTCACATCTGATTTATCTAACTCAAGAATTGTAGGAATATTAAAGACATCTATCCAAACAACAAAACTGTTCACTTCCATTTAGTTTGAACTATTTTAAAATCTATCCAAGACAATGAAGAGGTAAACTTTCAATTAGTGGTTACAGCAGTTACCGAGGTATTTTCTCGAAGAACTGATAATCCACCAAATACACTCCTGAATGTAATAGTTTTTATATCATACAAATTGAACAAGCTGATATCTGTTCAGTGTCAACATGAATATCCGGCTTCAAATCTCAGTAAATCCAGATGACGAGTATTGAAAATGAATGAAACTTGTGTCCTACACTCAACCACTAACACTATTCAAGAAATACAAAATCTCTTGTAATCGATTGATCAAGATTTTATTTCCTTATCGCCAAAGTGTAGCTTTTTATTGTATGTTTATATTTTGACGTATTCTACAAAGGTTTATAAAATTTAGGCCTCTTGAACATTAAACTTATGGATAAATGAATCATTGTTAAACTCAGAGAGATTAGGCATTTTCATACTACATTTTTTCATGCTGGTGGGACTATGACCAGTTAGACAATTACATTAATAAAAATAACTAGTAAAAATGGGATGGTGTATTAAGTGTATTACTTGATAATTGAATTTCTTTTATTAAAAATGAAATTACGTTTGAACAGTTGAATCCACTAGTGGATCTAAGTGAGACTACCATCGAAAAACTAGGAGCATTGGATTTCTGTTTCGTCCTAGTATGGGACTATTCACAGGGTGCACCCACAACCCCGCACTCGAAAGTCGAACCCAGGACCTTCGGTCTCGCGTGCGAACGCTTAATCTCTAGATTAGTGAACATACATCTGGCGATGTCAATGCCTAACTTCAATCGATCTATGATCTTGTGCAACCTTTCATCCATTGCCTGAGATGGATAACTGTCTCACATCTGACAAAAATTTGACTCCACTGGTCACGAATTCTCACTAGAACTCCAGGAAATCCGTATTAAGGTTAGTCACTGGTAATAAATTACATTACATAAATTACAACATAATATAAATAGATAGAAGAAACAGAGTTTGATTCTGTAATATAATGCATGAAAATCGAATACATTCACTAGTTAGCAACCTCTCCATTTCCTCTGAAAGAAATGTGTCGAATGTAACACTTAATACATGTAAGCATTGGAAATTTATCTGAAGTGTACCTAAATCCAACGAACCCCAAATAATAAAAAATCTGTTGTTAACTTGATCAATAAAAATGAACTGCTACCAAGAATCTAATAAATTGTTTTAAACTTACTGTCTTTATATCTAATGTTAATCACGGTAAAACATAACTAATCAGTAAGAAATGTTTAGCCAAATTTGAAAATCTTCATCATGGAAGTATTGTTGAAGTTAGTTGTTTCACTTGTGAAACAACCTTATAGATTATACAAGGTAAATGAAATAACTAAATTCTACCTTTAAATATCTCTGATAGTGTTTACAATAGTGACTGAAAGTCAAGAAATTCAATATCAGAGTCTGTACTAAAACTAAAAACATTCTACTATATATCAACTAAAAATGTTGCGCATTATCGAATTAGTCAAAAGTTAAGTAATATAGAAGAAATTAATATTTAGTTGTCCTATATAACAAATAATAAATTGAAGGCTAGTGAAAAGACAAATAGAGCTAAGAAATTTCAGTTCGACTATTTGAAATATAATTTTTTCACATACAATGAATTCTCTATACTCGGCGCCCAATTATTGTCAAACTATTCGTTCTAACCTTGACGAATATTCGTATAAATTCCGTTCGTCTAGTTTTTCATCATAGCTCCATACACAGTTTGATAGTGACTATGAAAATAATACTGAGTACTGAACTAATTAATTGGAGAAAGAAGGATTTTAATAATCAAAGTAAGCTTGAAGTAAGTTTGAAGCGGATGCTACTGTGTTCGAGTGAACATCAACTCTGAAATGCAGACATCCGGCTGATGAGCCTCGAATAGGATGAAGCGGGGGTCCTGGATTCCAATGCCAGCTATAATCCATCTCTGTTTATAACGCGACTGAATAGCTTCCAGATTATGTTATTTAATAAGTCAAGTTTTAAGCGTTTTGTGATGACCAAGTGAAGGATACTAGCATGAAAATCTATATCTCTTTAATCTCATTACATTTATTCGAATTGCTGCGCCACCATTATGATACATATTCACACGTAACCAATTACACTGTTATTTGCATATTAAGTTGGTTCTAATTTTGCCTTTAAAACGGTATTGGTTGTAAGCAGCTGACGAGAACCTAAACGATTAAAAGTAATCAATGTTATTCTGCTGAATTCATTATTTTCGCTTTCTTCAAAATAAATAAACTTTTCTAACTCTCTTTTGAAAGAACGAATTTCGTCAAAGTTAAGATAAAATTTATTCGCAATCCGGCAAGCAAGGTAGAAAGGGGTGGTGTACACGTTTTCAGTAAGAACCATAGATTTATGAATATGGATTTTTTTTAGCTTCAGTAGTACGGAAAACACAAACCATTAAAGCATGTAGTAAATTTGATGTAATACTTTGGATAATTTTAAAAACTTCATTCAAGTTAATTTGATATCCTGTGTCCATCAATTGAACGAGAAAAATACTGTTAATTACACTCAACGTTTCTTTGCTCAACTAAGGCAGATGGTGTTTTGTTGTACAATAAAAGACTTGCTGAATCATACGCCCTGAATAATTACCTCGACACGAGCAGTTGAATTAGTAAACGCAAGTGGATGTAACGAGGTTAAATAATCTCTCTTTGGTGGTTTGAATTTCCGACGATTGTAGAAAAATGCATTCCATTTGACCGTAGTAAATTTTTTTCGAAAATCTTTTCCTAACCTTTTTGTTATTATTTTGTTGGTAGAGTAATCTTGGAATGATAACTATGAAGTATTATCATTGATAAGAATAAACGATGGTGTTGAAATATCGCAAACGGATTCAAGTTAAAATTATAAACTATTAGATCCTAAGTTGATGATCTATAGACCAAACACTTTTTAATGAAACCCGAAGGTCATGCAATAAAAAGGATGCATTATGTTGTGGAACCTCATACTGGTTCCTGGTTTTTATTGGTTATCTAACTAAGGTCAGTTTATGACGTAAACTATCGAATTCACCCATTTCCATAACACTATTAGAACAAACTTGTTCTTACAAAAAGGAATATCACAAAACAATATTAATATATTAATGAGTTTGTAGGTATCATTACCAAGTTTTGATTTGATAATTTTGAATAAATTGGGCATTGGGTAGATTGTTATAAATGAATTAATATATTTACAATATTAGTATAAATTCGAGTCTAACACATAATCTGTTGAGAAGATTTTGAAAAGAAACAGGTGAACACTTGATAAAACCACAAATTGTTTTCATTATTCAAGAGTCTATAATAAGTTGAAATTAAGCTGTTTACGTGAAATATTTGATCTATTTTCTTCGATTTACAAACTTTATTTATTACAACAAAACTGTTCTGAAGTTCAGCGAAGGGATCTCTTTTCAACGAATTTATTATCAACCTGTACAATCGTATATATGTATGAAAATGTTTTGTTAAAGTACTTATTCCGTTATTACTCGTATTACGTAATCTAGTATTATAATCTTTCTATTACGTCGTCTTGGTTATTTGTGTTCACATTTCCCTACGAAATAAGTAATTTCACAAAAAACATTTTCATATATATATATATATATATATATATATATATATACGATTGTACAGCTTGATAATAAATTCGTTGAAAAGAGATCCCTACGCTGAACTTCGTGTTTTTAATTTTGGTGAACAGTTGCTCAATTTCGTCGATCAGTTGAAGTTAGACATTAACACTGTTGGATGCCGGCCCAGTGGTCTATCTGTTAAATGCTCTGGCGAGAGACTGGTAGGTCCTGGATTCGAATCTCGCTCGCGAGGCGGGATCGTGAATGAGCACTGCTGAGGAGTCCCATAATAGGACGAAACGGCCGTCAAGCAGTGCTTCCAGGTTTTCGATGGTGGTCTAGCTTCAATTGACTCACGCTTTCAACTATGAAAAAAAAGTTCTCTTATTGTTATCATACACTTTCTTGTTTTTTACATGTGTACTTTAAATGAACAAGTACAACTAACCTATTACGTAACTATGCACTCAATCATTGGTATTATTTCTTTAAATAACGTCATATTGTGATGCACTTATTTAAATCTTTTTTTTTCTCTCGAAAAAAAAGTTTATTTTAACGAGAAAAAAAAGTATATAAAACGTTGATCGAGTTATAAATAAACTAAAAAAAAGAAGATCTCCAACTACTTACAACTAGACATTATAGTACAGTAGAGATTATTTCTAAAAAAATAATAATGAAAAGTGTTATCTCATTGTATTTATTAGTAATTATATCATGTACATTTGGCGGTGAATCTTATATACCATATACACCATATTCAAATGATAATTATGCTACATATAATGATAATGGACAATATAACAATAATAATGATTATTATGGTGGAGATAAAAATCGTGGCAATGATAATCATGGTAAAATACATACACAAGGCAAATTTATAGCATATGGCAATGCAGATAAAGGATTAAAATATCATCAAACTACATATTTCCATAAAGGTAGTAAATATCAAAAGAAATTTGCTAATTATGATACAAAAGGTAAAGTTCATTCATATGGTAGACAAAATGTAAAAGCTAAATTTAATATTGAAAGTAAATTATATTCTAAAGGAAAATATAATGGTGGTAAATTTGATCAACTTGCTGGTACTGGAAGTGGACAATATAGTGAAGGACAAATACCAATTGAATATGCTGCATATGGAAGTGGTTCAACTTATAATGCTCCAACAAATTATGATACTACTACTAATAATTATTATGATCAAAACAATGGAGAATCATCAAATGATAATGGATATTCTGCTGACAATTATCAACCACAATATTAAAAAATAAGAAAAATTCAGTTTGACTAATAATAAGATATTAACAGAAAAAGTCTAATACTAGTTTGTAAAGTGAACACATAATAATTAAAATAAATTGTTTAAGAATGTTTGGGTTTTTTCTGACAATTATCATGTGCTCAGTAGTGACTAGATTGGGGGGAAAATTATCGGAGTTCTAATGAGAAATCATGTGGAATTCAATTGTGTAGGATGTAAGTAAGGTACTCATTGAAGAAAATGGAAAATGGTCTTAAAATACCGTGGATTGATTGAACTTGAACTCGTACGCCAATAGATTTCGGCTTAGTGGTCTGAAGGTTTGACATTCCTATGAGAGGCCGAAAGACTTGAATTCGACTCCCAGCTGCGAAGTTGTGAATATCCAATTGTTTCCTAACTTCAATAATCTTCTTATGAACGTGGTAATAACGACAAAGACCAAATTCATTGTAGTTATTATCTTGATGGTATTTGTCAAGCATATATAATAATGATGACAAGAATTCAGTGATAAGAAGTTGTCAAATGGTAATGTTTACTCCAAACCAAAAACAAATTAGAATTATTTACACAATAATTTTGTGGAGATTGTTGACTTTTGTAGTTCATATCATTCACTAATCCTGAGTAAAGAACAAGTAAAGCTGAAGAAGCACTGAGTTCCTATTTTTTTTTCCTAAAATAGAGCTAAAAAACAGCCCGATGCACAGTCACAACCGGGGTTCAAACCTACGACATTTGAATTCCATTGAAAATGTTTAACCTACAAATCACCAAGTTATCATTCAATAATTTGCGATATTTCCTATTTACCATCCAATTTTATTGGTGCATAGCTACTAAATTATGATCGGTTGTAAAGTGTTTTATTAAACTGATACAAGGTAATAATAAATATCCAACTAGATTTTGAAATAATGGTTGTAAGTTGAGTTTATGATGAACAGTTGGTCTTTTATACAGTTTTTCATTGCATATACCTGGATCCCACGGCTGATGCTTATTGTTCAGTTAATATTAAGAAATCTTCTGAAGTAGCCTATGTATCAAAAAAGACTAATCAAATGTCAACCTTTTACAAATAAAAATGAATAAAATTCTAAGTAACTGATTTAGTGACATCAGATATTTGTAGGGTACTAGTATATGGATTTTATTATACTTACAACGCTCAAGTACTCAATAGAAATTATCGTCAGTCATAGAGGAATTCATTCTTTCTTTAAGGTTTGGATTTGAATAACTAAGCAGCACAAATAAAATTTCAGTACTAGAAATTCTATATAATAAAGTGTTAGCTCATTATTTCATTGTGAAAATTGAGGCTGTATAAATTAGCAAGACATTTTGTGAGAATAAAATACAAACATACTTCATTACTAGGTATCATTACCAAGGTTTGACTTGATAAGTTTGAATAAATTGAGCATTGGGTAGATTGTTATAATTGAAAGCATGAGTCGATTGAAACTAGACCACCATGGAAAACCTGGAAGCACTGCTTGACGGCCGTTTCGTCCCATTGTGAGACTCCTCAGCAGTGCGCATCCACAATCTCGTCTCGCGAGATTTCAACTCAGGACCTACCAGTCTCGCACCAGAGCACTTAATCATGGACGCAGTAAGGTTTTTAGGTATGCCATAAGCCTTGTGCAAATTCGTTGAGATAATCCATATGGAAATTGTCAGTCAACCATATATTCATAGGTCAACCGAATGAGAAAATCCACAGAAATATAAGAATAAATTCTGATAACAAGACTTAAAAAAGGCAAAATATTACAGTCATGTTATCCAGAATGACAATGAAATCTTCCCAATGGAACCATCTACTTGGCTTTAGAGTTTGTTGTCCAACATGAAGTGAACTTTAATCATGGGTTTAGTCAGAAGCTTCTTTGTTTCCTTTGTTGGGACAAGTATTGTTGTTTTTTCTGGAATTTATTCGCGTATATAATTAGTTGTTTTGGTCAGTAGATTATTTTAAATACATATATTGTGTCTAGAGATGACATAGTGTTATCTCTTGAATCCATAGTTTTTATTACACCTACAGATTCCATTACGTCGTCAATACTGCGTTTAAACAAGTTTTGTTGTAATGATTCAAACAATTTCATTAACTATTTTTCTGCTGAGTGATACAGTAATTCTGATGTACCTCTAATCGGATATAAACGAAACCCTGGTTTTTGAAATTTCGGTAGATCATATGGTTGTGGAATATTGCTTTATGAAGTTTTTAGTACATAATAGGTAGATTGGGAAATTGTAATGTCGTGATTAGCTGACACTTGGTCTTTTCAGTCAAGTCCTTACATTATCCAATTCTTAAGAATTTAGTTTGATCATTTGTCAGATTTATCTTTTCCATTTTAATGACCTTGTTTGAAATTACAACATCTGATCTTTTATTAAGTTTCGTGATTATTGAAGTCTTTTGATTTTAGTTTTCTTATGGGTTCTCAATGTTTTCGAGTCTACATAATATTCATATGGTGGTTGTTGTTTTTTTAAAATAGTTACAAAAGTCAATCAGTGTGCTCTTAAATCTTTATAATTCAACCTTTGTTTGAACTACCAATTCTTATATCTGGACAAATAGATTCAGAAAATGGAAATTTGTCTTTCAGTGAATTATATATCTAAATGTTACAAATAATTTTGAATCCAATGTTAAAACATCTAGTTCAGTCTTAATTGGATTAGCAGAAGAATCGGTAAAAATATTACTAGTTACAGACGCCAGGATAATCAGATTGAAATTTATGATTATCTAGCCCTTTGAATGGATCAATATTTTACTTGTTTCTCCTTGTTTTTCGTACTACTAGAATATATGTCAGATGAATCATTAAGATTTTTGGAAACATCTGTAACAGGACCTAACTTTTGTGTAATGCTACTTTCTATGTCAACGAAATGCGTTTGATGAAATTCGATTTAGTTTAAAGTATATCTTTTCTGAAACGTGACATCAGCTTAGACTTGATATCAATGAAGAGATTTGAATTATTGTTTAAGTTAACGGTGACTTATGGTGGAGTTATGAATGAAACACACAATAAGATTGAAGAAATAATGGTATATTCTTTTGAAAAAATCTCAGTTTGAAATTGTGGAGACTGTCGAATTTCTTTGAGATTATGAACCGATAAATATTAGATCACCATCAGGAACCTGGAAGCACTGGACGGCTGGCTCGTCTTAGTATGGGACTTCTCAGAAATGCGCACCCACGATCCCATATGAGGGACTCCAACCCAGAACATTCAGTCTCGCACGACCACCTAACTTCCAGATCAGTGAGCCTGCATCTGGCGGTGTTAATGCCTAACCTCAACTAATCCACGAAATTGCACAACCATCTTTCATTGTCTTCAGATAGAAATTCCATTGATCATGGCTTCTCACTAAAGTTAAATAGTATAAATTTTTGGACTGGTTCCTAAACTTTATTTGTTGAATATGAAATAAATTAAAACTTTAAAATAAAGAGAATTGAGCGTAGAAACCTTTCTTCCCGACGAAATCATTTACGTAAGCTGTACATTCGTATTTACAGTTACATGGAGTCTCGAATCAATTTATGATGCAATTTATTCTATCCTTCTATAGACATATATTTTCCATAAAACTATAAATACGAATGTACAGCTTAAGTAAATGATTTCGTCGAAAAGAAAACTTTCTTCTCTGAATTCTCTTTATTTTTATTCAATAGCAAAATGGGTTATTTTGAAACTTGAAAAATTCGTCCAAATGAAAAATAGTTCTTCTTGGATTCTAAAACAGTGGTTATGAAGTTGCATGAAATATTCATATAAACGTAATTTAGTGTTCAATTTCGTCAAAATTCAGCACCATCTTATGTACTACATGAATGTTATTAAGTAGGTTTACTATCTAACTAAAAGTTCTTGAATGAATTGGTTCAAATCTATATTCAACTGGGGGTGTAATTTTGTGGATTTCATAGTTATTTTTCAGCTTACATTCTAATCTGTAGTTGTAATCCGCACTTAGTTAACAGTGACTCAGTTTGCTTGGAACTTTTACAAAGTGTCATAATCAATTTAATAAATGTAAGAAGAATGGATGCTTTGTCTCAGAATTGCTGTTAAGAGTCTGTTTGAAACAATAATTTCACATTCATGTAGGAAGCAGGTGTTTCTTTTCTTCAGTCACTTTTTGAAGTATAATGTTGCAAAGTACACTTAACATAGTACCACTTAAATAACATAGGTATTGAGGGGAGACTTGATTTTTAGTTGTCAGTAATCAACTATTAAGTTCATGATGATTACTCTATTAGATGTAGAACTTATTGGAAGTAAATATAATTCAACCGAAACAATAGTATGACAAAACCCATAATACGTTGTATTCATTATCAGTATAGTCGTGACATGTTAAAGTTTAATAAGAAATAGTTATTACATAAACTTAATACTTTATATTATCGATCTAAGGTATATACTAAACTATATCACAAACCATGGAGAACCTGGAAGCACTGCTTGACGACCGTTTCGTCCCATTATGGGACTCCTCAGCAGTGCGCATCCACGACCCCGCACTCGCGAGATTCGAACCCAGGACCAACCAGTCTCTCGCCAGAGCACTTAACCGATAGACCACTGAGCCGACATCCGATGGTGTTTATGTCTAACATCAACCAATCCACGAAGTTTGAGCAACCGTTCACCAATTGTCTTCAGTGAGTTGTTACCTCACAACAGACGTGGTTGAACTCCACTGATCACTGCTTCTCACTAGAACTCCAGGACATATATCTCGCGATGCGAGATCGCGGATGCGCACTGCTAAGGAGTCCCATAATAGGATGAAATAACCGTCCAGTGCTTCCAGGTTTTCCATAGTGGTCTAGCTTCAATTGCCTCATGATTTCAACTATGAAACTACTGAAATCTCTACAAAACCCATTCTAATTATATTAAATACCATTATTCACATGTAGATATTTTGTTTAAATAAATCATATCGATTTCAATCATTAAATATGTATGTATGTATTTAAATCTTATCAGTGCAATCAAAATCTCATTGCTACGTAAATCTAATTCATTTATCTACGAATATATCAATGCATTAAACAAATGAATAAAAGAGTTGAACTTTCAATAGTCTATTAAGTTTATCATTATAAACTTTATCAATTTGTTAGGTAAATAAAATTTGTATTTGAATAGAGTGAAATGATGAGATTTGTTTGGTTTTTATATTTTCTCACATTCGTAACATCTATTTATAGTGGTGAAAGTGATGATTTTGATAGATTTTTTGGTTCGGATAAACCTAAAAATTATTATTCCCATGGTAACTATGACAATCCTGATGAATACTCATCGTATTATGATGATTATAATAATAATAACAATAATGGAAAAGAAGATAATTACTATTCGAAAGATAGATATGATGATGTTAAAGAACCAAGAAAATATGAAGAACAATCCGATTATAGTTATCTTCCAAATCCCCATAAACAATATGAAAGTAATGAAGGAAATAATTATTATGGAAATGATCATGATGATTATAAGAATGTTGATAATGACGACAATTATAATGCTGGAGGTTATGATAGTTATCAAACTTCAGTTAATGGTAATTATCAAACACAGGCGCCTGATTATTTTGCTCATATAAAACCCAAAAATCCTAAGTTCAAATATCATGACCGTATACTATATAATTGGGATGATTATCAACCAAATACAAATTATGATTATCAATATAACGGAGTGAAACCAAATAAATATAATGTATATTCAGGTAACAATGCAGAAGATGATGATGACAGACAAGAATCTGAATCACGTCGTACTACCACGAGACCTGATGACGATGATATTACATTTTGACACTGAACTCCATATATAACAACACTATTTATTGTTCTCTAAGCTGACATATTAATAATATAATATCTTTAGATTATGTATCCATATTTTGGGTCACGTAATAATAAATACGTAATAGGTTATTGCTATTCACATTTTCATTACCTATAAAACATATAATATATCACTTGTCTTCTCATTTGTTTATCAATGTAAAAGATGATATAGAGATATTCCACTTAGTTGAATTGATAGATATTATGCTTTGTTATGTAAATTATGTAGGTCCTTGAAATTCTTGTCTGTAATAGTAATAATCAGAAGGGGTTTTTGTGGAGATTTCAGTATTTTTCAAAGTTGAAATCATGAGTCGATTGAAGCTAGACGACCATGGAAAACCTGGAATCACTGGACGGCCGTTTCGTCTTATTATGGGACTCCTCAGCAGTGCGCATCCACGATCTCGCTCTCGCGAGATTTGTTGTTACACATTATCTTTATCCTATTTTAGGGTAACACTTCAATGCTTCGTTTTTATTCATTCATATGTTGAATAGTTAGGTTTATTTGACAGATATTTTTTGATATAATTTGAAGTGAGTAAAAGCATTACCTGTAAGATGACTTACATATTTTCATGTTACCTAAAGGTTTCATTTTTGCTTACGCTTAAAATTCATTGGGTTATTAAAACTGAAGGTCAATATTGTTTTTCGATTCGTTCTATAATGCATCATCTATTTTAAATCGACAGATAGTTTTTATATTTTATATGTAATGAGCTGGTATGATTAGTACATTAGGAGGGTGGTCTATGGACAATTAGAATTCCAATTACTACGTTATGGGTTCGGACTACTTTTAACTTGAAGAACTAAGTTTTACCACTATCTATCACCTCTTGTATGTTTCAGAGATGAATGCACAAACTTATTCTTGTTGTTCATATTAATAGAGGTTTGTATTAAAATTATTGGTTTGAAAATGCTGTACGGATGAATAAAACTGAACAAACAATCGTAAACATGAGTAATTTTGCAATAAGAAGTTATTGCTTTAACGTTTTTCAAAAGTTTAATAGATCTACAATATCGATCGACCATCTTTCTTTCTCTTAGGTGGGTATGCGCCTCACACCCGCAACGGTTGAACTCCACTGATCACGGCTATACTGATAATAATTATATGCTGAATATTGACTAGATTCGTGAGGAAATTGTCGGAGTTCTATTGAGAAGCCGTAATCAGTGGAGTTTAACCGTGTCGGGTTTGAGGCAGTTTCTATCTGATGACAATGGAGGATGATTGTGCAGTTTCGTGGATTGGTTGAGGTTAGAAATTAACATCGGCAGATGTAGGCTCACTGATCTGGAGGTTAGGTGGTCGTGCGAGACTGAATGTTCTGGGTTGGAGTCCCTCATATGGGATCGTGGGTGCGCATTTCTGAGAAGTCCCATACTAAGACGAACTGGCCGTCCAGTGTTCCTAGGTTTTCGTTGGTGGTTTAACATTGATCGATTCATGATTTCAGTCAAAACTGAACAATCACCACAACTCCGACTTTACCACATATCCTAAATTAAAACAGAAATTTTTAAAATAAAAAGCTTAACATAATGATTATCATGATGGAATTCAGTAGTGAAAATACCACAACCTCCACAAATCCCCATATTGATAATGGCAAGAATGTATTTGAACACGGCCAACATTATACAAAAATACACTATCAATTAGTTAATTGTTATTAATTCTCGCAAGGTCTTGTCATTACTACTAAAATGCAACATAGTTGTAAATTATAACCAATCAAATGAAAAATCTAGTTGTACATGTATCTGTCTATCAATGCAATTAAACTAAACAGTGAATATGTTTTATTCAGTGTTCAATATTCGACAAGAAAGAGATATTTAAATATTTATTGACCTATCAATATCTTTATTCCCATTTTAGAGGTAATCAGCTGTAAACAAAATAATCAAAGAATGAAAATATGAAACGAGTATTTAGATGATAAAATGGTTTACTTACTTACTCTTGTTACCCCTCATGGAGTAACATAGGCCCCCAACCAACATTCCCTATCAAACTCTATTCTGAGCAGATAAAATGGTTTGCATGATTTAAAAAGTAATAACTTTTAGATTACAAGTATGATTATAAATTAATATTACGCTTGTATAAAAATATAAATAAAGTGACATATCTGTTAAATATTTTTTTAAATAGAATATTGAGTAATTATGTTTAAGTGATCAAGTTCAATCAGTCAGCTGCTTCATATTTAGATATGTAATAGACATTCTAATCCTTGGTTTAGAATATGAACTGACTTTTAAAATGATTTAAGTTTTTTTCAGAATAAAACCAAGAATAAATATCAGAGATTTCAAATTCATATTCTCTTAAAATAATGTAACTCTTGTCACAGTGAATAGAATAACCGGATTTCATATAAAGTATATTATCATTAAAGTATATATGTCTTTATAATTATTCCCTAATCTTATCTTTAGCTAGAAGTTTGAATTGTCACTTTCTAGTATGGGGAATCAAGGTGTTTCATTCAATCACATCGAAACGAATAATTTAAATCTGAAGTAATTTTCGACTTTGAGATTTGATTATCACGTGACTATAGATAGATAGATAGATAGATAGATAGATAGATAGATAGATAGATATAAATATAGATATAGATAGATAATTCAGCATATACTATTCAGTGTTTTCAATATCATAAATTAACATTTCACTAGAAGAAAGGTTTCGAAAATGAATATATTACACTTTTATCTGTTAGGAGTTGTTTTACGTGTATCCAGTCATAGATTTGTTTACAACATAACACATTATACATTCAAGTCATCTGGAAATGCATCTTATAATATATCTGAGAATTTAAATGGGAAACAATTTTTTAGAGATGTTAATATGTCGTTTCTAAAATCTTGGATAAAAGATCAGAATACAAACTTTTCATTAAACATTGAACTAGAAATCAACACAGAAAATAGAACGCTTAATTTACATTCGAAAGATTATAAAACGAATATTAATATTGAAGGAACGAAGTTCCCAAATAATCCATGGTCTCACTTGAATCTTTCCAGTTTACCATCCATGATTAACGAATCTGATTATCACACAGATCATCCACAACATAAGAAAAGTGTTGAACTTACGGAGGAAAAGTTTGAAACAAAACTTCAAGAAGCAGCTAATGCTAGTAATCACATCAAAGAGTTTCTTGCTGAAAAAAATATAACGATTAACTGGTTATTTATATGACATATCACAGATTGAAATAACCATGAAAGCTGTTTCACTATTATTATTATTATTATTATTATTATTATTATTATTATTAAGAGAAGAAATGTAATGCTGTATAATAATTATATTCATTTGTCAAAAATCAATAAAACCCTTTTGGATCTGAATAATTGCTTTTTATATCGGCTTCTAATATTGGAATACAGAAATCACATTAAGTGAACTGTATATTACAAGATGTGAAACCTGATTTTAGTTAAAATGCTGATAATTATCAATTTATAACAAAACTAACATTCATTTACTCAATAATTAACCTTAGCAATATCACTTTCATCAATGAAATAAGTGCAATAATGCATGGTTTTTACTAGTCTATTGTTATCTGGAATAATTTTGTCTGCCGTAATTCATATGACTGACTGATGTCTGGTAGTTGAATTCTGAGCATGGGCTTATTGAAGTTCCCTAGGAAAAACAATTTCTCCTAAATATAGGTCGGCTTAAAATGACAAACTCTTTGCTTGTAAAATATTTCCTATTAAGAAAATTATATCCCGTCGAACCAATGCATAGAACATAGACGATGCGGTTTGTTTGAAGTGTTTATTTATGCCGTAATTAGCTTGCAAGAAAAGTGTGATGCTAACAAACACTAGGAGTGTTGAAGCTGGACATAAGGTACTTGGTAGCGGTGGAAAATCAGTTTATTAGTTTGCAAATCTTTATTGATGTCTTCGAAGAATTGTTCTTAAACATTTGAGGGCCATCGAGTTGGCGGTTCTGACGTAAGGTGCAGAGTAACAGGTAATTAACGCAAATAAATTGATAAGTGATGGGTTTTTATCAACTGTCATGGTTGGGGCATGTATGACATATACGCACCTACTAATCACCAAGATTTGTGATGATGGCTGATGTAGGAGTAGGTCGGAAGGAAGCTAGGAAGAAGTAAACCGAAACGTGGAGTCAGACAACCAAATAATTGATTAATAGTCTGAGCCATCTTGATAGATACAGAGTACCTGGCTGTGCTCTGAATGATAACCACTGTTAGTGGCTGAGAAATCTAGGTGGTTCTCTTAATGTAGCGTCGATTCATTCACGTTCTTGAATCCCAATACCCCTTCATACAGACATTTGAACCCCGTCTTTCAAATCGTATTTTTCGAGATTTAATCTTTCTTTTTGTCACTGTTTCTACATTATTTCGATCTATTTTGTTAGTTTCATGTTTTCTTGCTTATCTAATATGGAAACTTGGGCCAACAAATAACTGTACTATGCTTTAAGTTCATAATATCTCTAAATCTATCTGTCAACGACCCTAATTATAAAACATTTCGATATAATTCATTAAAGAGTCCTAGGATCATGATCGTATTATTCTTCAGTGTTAACAAATTCATCACGTTTATCATGATAAATGAATGTTACAAATGTAAGAAAATATAAAAACCAAACAAATCTTATCATTTCACTCTATTCAAATACAAATTTTATTTACCTAACAAATTGATAAAGTTTATAATGATAAACTTAATAGACTATTGAAAGTTCAACTCTTTTATTCATTTGTTTAATGCATTGATATATTCGTAGATAAATGAATTAGATTTACGTAGCAATGAGATTTTGATTGCACTGATAAGATTTAAATACATACATACATATTTAATGATTGAAATCGATATGATTTATTTAAACAAAATATCTACATGTGAATACCAGCTTGATCTATGAATTTAGTTTCTTCTATTTTACAGTTTGTAGTACGGTTCTTCGCTAATCGTTCACCTTGATAACCGTTATAATACAAATCTTAACAGTGCATAAAATCAGAAGGTAAAGAGAAGTGGGCAGCTACAGTTTTATTGACAAATGATGCAGGCCAGAAAATTATAAGCACATGAGTATATATCAACGAGTGAAACTAAAATAACACTCATTGGAGATGGCTGGTAAGCCAACCCACTTTTACCAAGCGTTAATCAATATTTATAGTCAGACAAGAATAAGTGACAGACATTTGATAAATAGGATAGGAAGCGTACACACACCTATGCTCATATAAAAAATAGTCAGGATTAATAAGTGAATAATTAACAAGATGAGAACACGACTCATGATGAATAGGTGAATTGACTTGTCTAGAAGTGAGAATAAGACATATGGACTTAACATAACAACCAAAACTACAAGTTTAAACGGATACATTCTTTAGATAGACAATATAGCAGTTAATTGACCATAATTATCTACGCTTACATAATTTTACTTGTTAATTGTATTAGCAGAATTATTAATTAATTATACTTCAATCCTATATCATTTCAGAATATTAAAATACAAGTTTTAAGAACCAAATTTAAATCGAAATGTACCTCATTATTGCGTCGTCCGACGATATGTTATTGTATTGACATTTTATAAGCATAAATACACTCACTTAAAAATACAGCAATGAATGGGATCTGACAATATGTTCATATACACATGAAATTCTTGAATACGACTCTAAATGGTTTAAGTTCTTCTTGTTAATTTTAAGATTGAGCAGTGACCTGTAAGTATGCTTGATTACATATTAGATATATGCAATGGCACCAAGAAAGTACAACCGATAACAAAAGTTCATTTTTTTATTGTTCGTTTGAATATTCCCATTGATGTTTAGGACTGCAGTTGATCACTCTTTTATTGGCATATGTGCATCCTGTACGGATTGCCTCTATATCGCCTTAAGTTACAAGCAAAGATGGACGGGATCTAGCAGTGAATTCCAGGACGCACGTTTCCTTCTCCTTGGGACTCGTCATTTGGACACATCTACAGCCCAAAGTTGATATTCATTCCAAGACTCCAACCCAGTGCCGTTTCCTTGAAACGCCACCACGTTATCCCCTTAGCCACGGAGTCCTGATATCCAGTAGCTTGTGCAATAGTGGGAGGTTCAATTAGTTTCGCATTGTTTGTTTGAGTCCTCCTATTGATATTTAGGACTGCAATTGACCATCCAGCTGATGAGTCCCAAACGTGACGTGCGTCCTGAATTCCGCTGCTATCCATCACCCCATCTTTTCTGATAATAACAGTATTAACTGTAACTATGAATACAATGACCACTGACTTGATTTACTGACAAATTTATAGATAATTTTATCATCCTCATTTGAAAAGTCTTAGAGCTAAACATTGTACAGTACATTTTACTTAAAAATTCAACTTGTTCTGAATTTAAGAATCCGATTGGTGATCATTTATTAATTAACAAAGAAGTGATCCTTCAGGTTAATACTATACGTTAGCAAAAAACTGAGATTTTTCGGGACCTTTTAAAACATTAATGTAAAAGGATATGCTACTCGTCCCAATGTATTTATTTTGCTACTAGGCTTAATTGTTTTTGTTTATATCCCCAATAATCTCATTGCCTTGACATTACTGGCAGGTACCAAACTGGAAAGATGAAACTTCCTAATATTTCTATATTTTCGACCATCAACCATCTGGTATCGTTCCAAGACGAAAACTGTCTGCAAAACCTTTCTGATCTCTTCAAATTACTTCATACATTTTGGTCAACTTTACAATGTCCCTCAGATTTACAGGCTTTCCGACATTAACACGTGACATAACATGTTACACGGTTTTCAGCAATTTTGAGTACGCCATTATCAGTTATTCTGTTAACATCTTTATGAAAAATATGGCACCTTATTTTCAATAAATTAATAATAATATAACATCATCTTAATCTTTTACACCTCCTGATGTTGACGTCATCGGTACTGTCGCTGCTGTCGTTGTTTGGTTTTCCTTATCCACCGTATCTGTACTAAAGCTTTGAGTTGTATAACTTGCTTCAGTGGCTGTTTGTCTTTTTGACCTATATTTTCTACGCAAGATTTTCTTACGATCGCTCCTCGGATAAAAATCAATTCCATAATATTTATCGTTTTCATCTGGTCCATCGAATATATTATCATTTTTATCATTCATGTTTGATTCACCATTAAAATCATAATTATACCATCCATTACCTTCTGAATCTATTTCATTTCTTTTATCATCATAAGAATAATAGTCATTCGTTATATTTTCTTCTTTAAATGGATCTTTTGTATCTTCATATGAGAAGTATGAATTTCCAGGAAATGCATCAAAATCTGAAGGAAACGTTTCATTGTTAAAATCGTCGGTAGAATTATAAGAATCATCTCCATAAGATTTGTATACAAAACTTGATTCAGTTTCAACAACTGTACGATGTGATAAGTAAAAACTGATTTTCAATAAAATAATTAAGCATATAAAAACTAGTTTTGTCCTCAGCATATTCATTTATCATAAAATATTAATTTAATGCAGTAAAGATATTCAAAGGGTAAATATTTCTTTTTTTGGAAAAATTACAGTATTCATAGTGTTCTTTATATTTATGTTTAGTGCGAAATACAGTCATGTGACTGTGAAAGTCCATAAAAAAAGGAATTGTTTAGGCTAGAAATCGATAAAATTAGATCAAATACACATAATCGGATTAAACATGATCACTTTTCATAATTTGTTATCTAAACATTGTTGCTATAGTCCAATTATTTTAAATTTATCTTCAGTGTCATTCAAAGATGTTTACTTAATATCTTGAATTGATCGAAGTCAAAACTTTAAGTCAGTAGATAGCAACTCAGTAGTGTAAAGAATGAGCGCTCAAAAGGAGTCTTGAAGATCATGGATTCAATTTAAGTTAAGGTTATGGATTTGTACTGCTGAGTAATCAAGTATTTCGACAAAACAGCTATTCAATGCTTCATGATTTTCAGTGGTTGTCTGACGAAAAATAGTCTTTGATGTGGAAATTTTAACTCAAGTTTTACTCATCATAAAAAATGTTTACTTGGTTATCAACCAGAATTAAATTTCTCATCCTTTTTTGAGGAAAAATAACTTACAAATACGATCGCACTAGAATAATTGGTATTTTTGAAACATTAAGATATTTGATATTTCATTTACAAGACATTAATATAAATACCTACATACTATATGTTTAAAGAAAATAAAGTCGGTAAACTGTCAGCTAATTTGTTTCAATACATGTGTATATTTAAGTAGATAAAGGGGATCTAATCGGTATGGGGATTTGTGGAGACTGTAGTATTTTCTCAGTTGAATTCACGAGTCGACCTAAGCTATAAACCCGAAAGCACTGGGTGGCCGTCTCGTTCTTGTATGGGGCTCCTCAGCAGTGCATGCCCACAATACCGCACGCGAAACTCGAACCTATGACTTCTGATCTTGCGTGCGAACGTTTAACCTCCAGACCACTAAGCCAGTATTCCCATACTGATTTATTATTTTGTTGAAGTAGTTTTGAGGAAGTTGGTTTACAAGTGCGAGATCGTGGAAGCGCACTGATAAGGAGTCCCATACAGGAACGGAACAGCCGTCCAGTGCTTTCAGGTTTCTGAGGGTGGTCTAGCCTAGATGGACTCATGACTTCAACTATGAAAATGGAATCTTGTTCACCATCTGTATTATCGTATGCTTAGTATCATTAGCGCGAATTTCAATAGTAACGAATGTTTTCTCAGAAAACAAACTTGGACTAAGATTAGCTACCCTAGTAAGTTCATTGATAAAAATATTCTAAAAAAAATATAATAAGGAAATTCTGTATTTGAATTTGATTTTTGATAAGGTGTAGATAATTAGGAAGTTCCATACAAGGACAAAATAACTGACTATCTCTTTCACTTTACAATTGTTTTCAAGTTAATATTACTTAGGGAAAAAACTAATTTGAGCTTAAGATTATTGTCAGAAACACACTTTGTTTTTATAGGTGACCAAACAATTGATCTGTTAATTAAAGAACATTATTTTTTTTGCTTAATTAGAAAACATTAATACAGAGAAACTACAAGTGGTGTTTACGAATAAGAATCTATTTTCAATATGTGTAAAAAGATAAGCATCGTCTGATTATTCACGTACAGATTTGAGCGTACATTTGGGTCTCTGGTACAAGATAAGTTAAGAGTAGCCAATTATTTTTTATTATACATAAGAGACAACATTTAAACTTGCTTGCAGAACAGAGAAGAGAAAATATGTTCTGAATTTAAACCGTAGGTCATTAACATAACTTAAAGTACTAAACTTGGTCACGTATTGATTGTGATGCTGTCTGAGTTCATCTAAATCTTCCAAAACTTCATCCTTTACAACTTTATACAATATTTAAACCTATGGCTATGCACAGAATAAGGCTCAAACTCTTCAAATGAAAGGATTATATCCTATGACTTGATTTATCATTTCCTAAACCTACATATCGGAATGTTTTTAATTTCATTGACGGCATCCAACGGTGCTGAGGAGTCCCACAATAGGACGAAACGGCCGTCCAGTGCTTCCAGGTTTTCCATGGTAGTCTAGCTTCAATGGACTCATGATTTCAACTATAGAAAACTAAATATAGTTTCTGTTGATTTATTTCGGTTATCTATTTACTTTAAAGAAGTGATTTACATTAAGTCACGAAATGTCAGAAATACAACTTTCCCTACTCATTGGCATATAACAAAAAATACATTTACTACTGACGACTTCAGTTTGTCTGATTGTGAGGAAAATAAATAATGTGACATCTGCTATATAACAAAATAATATACTTATTATTAACTTTCAACTCAATGCTCAACTTATTTGAAACTAATAAATCCAACCTTGGCATTAATTCCATTGATTGTTTTACATTTAATTGTTAAAATCCTTTCAATACGTTCATTTTTCGACAATAAAGCTAATCTATTTTAATAATGAGCGTTACCCAATCTTGATTTGGATAATAAGATTAAAGTATTTTTCCGAACAATATATTTCACATAACTGACCAAACATATGTAAAAAGCATAAATGTCAACCAGACAAATGGAATGACAAGTGAAGTAAAAATATTTGAGAAAATTAGTATAAATTATATCACCCTAAATAATAAATCAATATTACCGGGATAATTCTAGTTCAAGTACAAACACACAAAGCGGAAAAACAGGGAGAACTTGAACTTTAAATGAATAAGACTTCAAAAAAATTAGACTATTTTCTCATAACAAAACCATAAAGACATTAATTATAAATATTATATAGTTGAAATCATGAGTCAACTGAAGCTAGACCACTATTGAAAACCTGGAAGCATTGGAAGGCCATTTCGTTCTATTGTGGGACTCCTCAGCAGTGCGCATCTACGATCCAGGTTTTCAATGGTGGTCTAGCTTCAATTGACTCATGATCTCAACTATATAAATATTATGTTTAAAACAATCTAAACGATTGAAATTTAACTAATCAATTATTTCTTTGAAGAAGCTTGAACTGATTGTCCTACGGAAATGTTGAAATTATCATAAATTTAAGCTTTTAAAATTATTTCAAATATAATTATCATATTTAATTCCTTCAATATAATCTATACTCAATATTTGTTAAATTATTCCATTGAAATTTTAGCAATTGTTTATATAAAAATCATAAAGACTGATAGGTCCTGGGTCCGAATCTCGCGAGGCGGGATCGTCAATGCGCACTGCTAAGGAGTACCACAATAGGACAAAATAGCCGTCCGGTGTTTCCAGATTTTCCATGGTGGTCTAGCTTTAATTGACTCATGATCTCAACTATATAATTTTACACGATGTCTTAAACATTAAAAAACAAGAATGTATTTGTAAAATCTTAGCCAATGAATTTGAATTATATCCAACACATTCCCTAGCAATTTGGCTAAATTTTTTTCAAGATAATATAACCGAACATCATAATTATCAAATATAAATAAGTAAATGATTATCTAATTAACTATAAATTAATTAGGTTATAATCAGAAGGCTTTTTGTGGAGATTTCAGTAGTTTCATAGTTGAAATCATGAGTCAATTGAAGCTAGACCATCATGGTAGACCTGGAAGCACTGCTTGACGACCGTTTTGTCCTATTATGAGACTCCTCAGCAGTGCGCATCCACGATCCTGCCTCACGAGATTCGAATTATGATTTGACTCACAAATTATTTTCTTCCTTACCCTTTGATTAATACGTAACCTCATTTGTTATTTATTATCGAATCAATTTATAATGTAACACTTTTTTAATTATTTACATGGAATACAGATTATTATTATTATTAGACATGATATTTCCTTGGTAATCTTACTTATCAATACTGGAATTAAACTGACGAAAAAAATTTTTTTTCTGAACCATCAATACTGTTCCCATAAATTTTCAGTGTAACTATATATTAGAAGGAAATAAAACTCACAACTGTTCTCGTAAAGACACTTTTTTTCAAATACATTTACAAGTGAATTAATAAATAAATAATTTGTATTTATTAAATGTAATGTATAAATAGGGTTATGTTATTACCATTATTATTATTATTATTATTATTATTATTATTATTATTATTATTATTATAACAATTCACTTGTATAAACAGTTCATATTAGTTTAATATAAAGATCATTTTTCATGTTGTTTGCATTTGTATTTTATTCACCTATGTTTACCACTATCACTGTTCGTTTTCTTCATCTTCTCCGTCGTCTTCGTCACGTGGTGGTACAGTTTGTGGTTCTTCTGGATATGGTGTTGGTAGTGGTGTTGGTTTTGGTTTGTACCTATTTCGATATTTCTTATATTTTCCTTTTCCCCTCTTTCCTTTCGTTCCTTTCGTTCCTTTCGTTCCTTTCTTGGATGATTTTTTTTTGCTTGATACGCGTTTGTTTGACGGTTTATATTTGTCATATTTAACATATCTAGTAGGCTTATATTCGTTCTCTTCTGTTTCATCGGGTTTATTATCTTCGTCTCCCACATTATTAACGTTTTCTCCTACGTTACCACTAGGTTGTTCGTTTGAATTAGAAGGTATAGGAGTAGGAAGAGGAGGAGGAGGAGGAGGAGGTGGTTGTGGTGTTTGATAATCAGGTATATAATTTCCATATTGATCATATTTACTAGGATCTTTTGGTTTGTTAACATACTTTTCTTCACCTACTAATCCATAACCTTCTCCTTCATAATATCTTGGTTTATACCGATATCCACTGAGAACTAACTCTCTCAATTCACTATCATATTTATCTAAATCATCATAATATCCGTGATAACGACTATGGTTATAGTGTGACCGACCATGATTCTCGTCGCCATCAGACTCATATGGTCCTTCAGGTTTTTCAGGAGGTGGTTGAGGTGGTTCTTCACCATCACCACGATTCGGGGGAGACGGCTCACCTCCTCCAGGTAGATTATGTTCTGGGGGACGTTGAGGATGATTATCATAATTTCCTGAATGATATCCATCATGTGAACCATAATCATCGTCGAAAAATGAACCTTCAATTTCATCATGATTATCATATGGATATCTTTCACGACTATAAATTGTTGATATACATGTGATCAAATAAAAATAAATTAAGAGCATATTTTACCGCTTGTTTCTTATATATATATATTCTTAAATAGACTTGCTTTTATTCAATTCCAATAGATTATTCAAATATTTAAACTGAACAATGAACATGTAAAAATAATTCAGTTTTATTACTTATATTTATATACAATTAAAAAAAACTAAATAAATTTCTTTATCGAAAAGTTCATATCAGAAAAATAGATGCACTTAGATACTCGCATATTTTGGAAAAACAAAAATCAATTCTACTCATCGATTCTTATTATATAATTCTTTACTTAATAAAAGCTCTTTTATTCAATGTATTTTTATTACATTAATTGAAGGAGATTTGTAGATATTGTCTTGGTTTTTAGGTTGTGGTGGTCGATATTCGATATTATCCCTAAACCTAGTATATTGTTTCTCGTGATAACCGTTACTCGATAACGTCCTAACGATGTATAAATCAGAAGGCGAATACGAAGTGTTGATTGCATTTATTATTGGACCACACACAGATATCCAAAATTACAGGCACGTTAAGCAAGCATGAAAGAGTAGTGTCGTAAAGCATGCGAGTGAGAGTGAGTCGAATGAGCGAGTACAGTACAGTGCAGTGCAGTGAACAGGATTAAGATGTACATATACACACTAATGGAAAAGGATGAATCATCGAATCAATTAAGCGATTAATAGTTAGCTAGCGGAATGAATACATGCCTAGGCAGTAAGCAATGCTCAAGCGTACATAATGAAGGTACAATAAGTATATATAGTTTGTTATTGTACGAATGACTGTCCGTTAAACAAGTTAACAAAAGGGCTTAGCCAAATTAGATGTAAACATACTCAATTGTATGTTAGCTGCTATAAGGTTATAAATCGTCGTAGATTGATCTGAGTTAGGGTATTATTGAAAAATAAGAAGTAGTTGTTTAGCTCTATTATGAAACTTGCCTGCAGTAAAGATTTATAATCTTATTAGGGATTAAATGAAGACTTTCAAGCATCTCAATGATCGGTTAACCATTAGAACTGATGGTTCAAAATTTAATAATCAATAAATTTGCCACATAAAGCGACGGTCGTCTAATATTACTGGTGACAACTCTTTTACTTCATATATATATATCCACATCTGATTAAAAATTCAGAATTAGGAGTTCACTGAGAGACATAAAGGTTCTTGATTCGACTTTTGCTGAACTGTGAGTGCCCACTGCTGAGAATTAAACTAGTATAAAATAACTATACATTGCTCCTTCATTTTCAGTGGTATTCATAATAATGTACTCTGTCTTAAACCTGGCCAATTATATTCATTATTAATTTTGATATATAATTGTAGAATCTGATGAGAAATTATTGAAAAGAACATTCTGCGTTAATATAATTTTGTTTTAAATTTGAGATTAATGGTCAGAAGAGATATGGTTAACATGGTGTGAGAGGGTTAATGATGCAGTTACAAATTAGAAACCATTTAATTCCTTAAAGCGCTCACATATGTTATAACAATAGTTATAACAACAACAATAATAATAATGTGTCTAAGTCTAAGCTATGAAAATGCATAGAGGAAGGTTGTATGAACATTAATCGAATTACATCACAATATAATCAAAATGATTGTTAATTAATTTGGCCAGAACTTGGCTAAGGTAAAAAGAGCGGTTGAACCTATTTTTTATGAACGCAAAACTCAGGCTTTTGATTCCAATCGCTATTGCTTCAGGCGTCTGATGGATTCTTATTCTAACGGATTTAGACAGATTCCTGTTAACATGATATATTATTGTAGACGATTGATCCATGTTATTTGTATGCTCTGTTTGTACTGAGCTAAAATCGGGCTGTTAACAGTTTTCACTATACTTTTGCTTAACCACATTAAAAGGTTCTCACAAACAACAAAATACAAATTAATAAAACACCTGCCGATAAAACTTGCTCCACAAGAACTGTTGAATTGATAGATACATAAAGAGGTGGCTAATCAGGTAATATATTTCTCAGTCTCTGAGTGACCATCGGACATACAAAAAACACTAATTGTGGTTTACCTTCACTAAAGGCTCTTTGGTTCACTCATTGCAGCTTCAGCATTAGAATCTCACTGAGTCCTTCACCTCTAAATTATAGGCGTTTATACAGAGACATTTTGTTCACAGTTGGGCCTCCCTTATGCTCTCTTTACATGACTAAATGTTTATTGATAACTTTCTCCAGATATCCATTTCCGTTTAGAGTAATAAGCGGTGCCTTCGTTTCTTTATCAACCGCATCTGCGGAGCATATGGTCTTGGTTCTATAATGAAGTGTCTTAATCAAGTTCCTCTTATATTGTAGTCAGTCCACGTAGGTTTTTGTTCAAGCTTCTTGTTGGTGACCAATCTATTCTCTTTGTAAGTAGAATATCTGGAAATGCTATTCTGTCTCCATTTTCTTTTTCACAAAGGAATTTAATAGATAGATAAAGTCCATTAAATAAACTGAGTGTCCCTATCTGGTCATTATAATCGTAACAATGGATGAACGTGTTGTCCATATATCGACAGTAAGATCAAAACTTGCCGATGTTCTGTGATGATGAGTTGTTTCCTAGTTTAGTGAGAAAAATATAAACCAGTATGGGACCTAGTGGTGAACCTGTTGCGACACCACTTATATGTTGATATATTTAACCATATAATTTGAAGTTTACGTTCATAGCACATTTTGGTAATAATTCCTTAATGAGATCCATAGGGATTGTAGTCGCTATTTCTTGTTCTCTACCTTATTCATATATATATTCAACAGTCTCAGTGGGTGGTACATTTGTCCACAATGACGTTACATCCAAGGACATCATCGTTCGCCCTTTAAAGCTGATGTTTTTGACGTTGTCGAAGAACTAGGATATATCCTTAATGTTATGCTTCACAGGATGTTTGCAGAATAGTTTTAAAATGGCTACTAAAAACCTTGTTACAGGCATAGAATGTATTTCGGCAGAAGATCGATAAGGAACGGACAGGAATGAAACGCAATCGGTACGAAAATGTATGAACAATGAAATCAGAGAAGATGGACTGATATTTACAGAAGGAACAGTTAAGATTAAGACAACTGATGGTTATTTTGCAAACTAACTGTTGACTGTATGGTTATCAGAATTTAGTGAGATAGTCTGTAATTTGTGCCTAAATACATTCTATTGTCCCCACCCATGTTATCATTCACTACACTACTAACTCTTGGTAATAAAGAATGTATATGTAACGATATTTTTAAAAAAATAAATCAGGTTTAGTTTTTAAACACAACTTATGTTAGACATTAAATAGGAATAATGTTTTGATGTTTGATTATAATTCCTTGAAAAAGATTGGACCAGATGGCCAGGCAAAACGTTGGATTTAATTCAAATTCATTCGCTGAGATTTTACAAATATATTATTCCTATTTAATGTCTTACATCAACTCGGCGCTCAAATACTGTGAAACTATTCACTCTAATTTAGACGAAAGTTCTTATACAACTTATGTTAATTCTTCTTAAATTTATGAAATTTAGATTTCTTTCAATTCTTACACTCAATTACCATAAACTCTATATTATTGAAAAGGAATGAATCAGTTAATTACAAAAAGTACATGATGGAGTAAAAAGTTTCATCACATTAAATCTTCACAAGTTACATTAGTATAAAGAGTAGCAATTAACATTATTACCTAGCAGAAACGTAAAATTAACAGTAACGTTTAAAATAGTAAATACAGTTTGAAAAGTACAGATAAAATCCATAAATTGAAAGTATAAAACAGTATTATAACTAATCCAATAAGATGGCACATCTTATTTTGACCAATAATAGACTACTTTCAACATATTCCTATCCCTGTTAGGATTTCATATCGGAGTACATGGTGATAGGCCATGAATAACACAAACCCCAAACATGAACGGCAATATATATATATATATATATATATATATATATATATATATATATATATGGATCATCACAGTACACTTTGTCATTATTGCTATGTAATCAGTATGAAAATCAAATACTTACATAATATCAACATACAAGTGCAAATTGAATTAATTCGATTCAGAATAAATGAATATACTTGCATCAAAACAATAGTCTGTTACACAGAAATCTCTGTTTAAGTTCATAACAGAAATGAATATTGGTTTACAGTAGAAAGTTGAGAATTAAAATACATCATTTCCAGGATCCGTAATTTTCTATTTTTACAATATACTACTATATACTCAAACATTTACTTGACTAAAGATTAGCAAATGCCTTAATCATAATAAATCTTGTTCAATATTATCACTAAGATTTAACATTTAAAAAGAATATATAACTACAATTTTAAAGCATTGTTTTATTCTTCTATTTTAATTAAGTTACTTACTTACTTGCGCCTGTTACTCCCAATGGAGCATAGGCCGCCGACCACCATTCTCCAAACCACTCTGTCCTGGAACTTCTTTTCTAGTTCTATCCATCATTTGTTCATTCTTCTCATGTCTGTCTCCATTTCTTAGCGTAATGTGTTCTTTGGTCTTCCTCTTCTCCTTTGACCTTCAGGATTCCATGTGAGGGCTTGCCTTGTGAGGCAGTTGGGAGATTTCCCTAAAGTGTGTCCTATCCACTTCCAGCGTTTCTTCCTCCGCTGGAATCTGGTTTGTTCTCCTCCACAGTAAGTTGTTGCTGATAGTGTCTGGTAAACGGATCCGAAGAATTTTGCGTAGACAACTTTTGATAAACACTTGCATCTTCTGTATGATGGCCTTCGTAGTTTTCCAGGTTTCCGCCCCATACAGTAGAACTGTCTTCACATTTGTATTGAAAATTCTGATCTTGGTGTTGGTTGACAATTGTTTTGAGTTCCAGATGTTCTTTAATTGTAAATATGCTGCTCTTGCTTTGCCGATCCGCCTCCTCACATCTGCATCTGATCCACCGTGTTCATCAATGAAGCTGTCCAGATATGTAAAGGTTTCTACATTGTCCAAAGCTTCTCCGTCAAGTGTAATTCGATTGGTGCATGTTGTGTTATGTCGGAGAATCTTGCTTTTCCTTTTGTTTATATTGATACCTACAGCTGCTGGGGCTGTTGCCACAAAATTATTTATACTACCTTCTCAAAATACTCATGAGTAGTAATAAATGTAGAATTACAATTTAGTTGTATTAACTGTACTCACAAATAATTGAAATTCTCAGAATAATAATAATAATAATAATAATAATAATAATAATAATAATAATAATAATAATAACAGTTCATTACTGATTGTTCATTAGCTTCGGAAGAGCTAAAATTGTATGAGGTGTTAGGAGGTTTATCATGGACGGCAAATATATATTGAAAATGATTACATACATTAGTGAATCAACTAAAAGATATTCCAGTTTACATTTAAGAAAGACTCAAATTCAGTGTTTATCTAGTATGGTTAAACAAAAACATACAAATTATATACACAGACGACCATCTATACATATTGTTCGTATGAAGGGAATGTAGATGACACTTCCATTGTCTGTGACAATAAATCCAATTTGAATGATATTCTACACATCTTGAGGATCCCAAACATCAATTAGATTTACTCTTGAAGAAAAAATGTTCCAAACTTCCACTCGTTTAATATTGAGGTGGTGAGATGTTGAGATGGTGAGATTGAGAGTCACGAATACCTGTTTACAAGAAACCTACACAGTCCTAGACCTGAAGCTTCTGGATTCGTTCTTTGGTAAATTCATGATTATGTATTCGTTCATTTGTGTCTAAGAAGTTTAATACTAAGATAAAATAAATGCTCAATCCTTCCTGATTCTCACTGGTTTTTTAGCCGTAGTTAGTCCATGTTGTCAACTTCTTTAAAACTGCGCTTATCGTATCACAATTAACCAAGTAAAAGAAAGGAACGATTATCAACATCCTAACACTTCATTAATATTCTCCGTGAAGATACTCCGCATGATTTCGATAAAATTGAATTCGTTCTTTGAATACATAATTTAGCTCAGAATATATAATGTACGATTTGACATAGTACCCCTTATGAAACGTATTTACTGTATTTCAGGTTATACACATTTAATTACAAGTGTTAAGTGTGATGTTAAAACAACATGGAGATCTACCAACAGGTTAGTAATTTTAGTTTGCTCATTTATTCATTAATTTTGATCATTTTAAAATTACTTGAGGTTCACTTAGCTCTTAGATTCTAATTTGTGGTACATCGTTGACTTGATTTAGAATAATACCCTAAATCATCACTCAATTAAGTTGCTTGTGTGAATGGTGAGTGACTTTTCTGAGAAAATCAGTCACTCAACTGATATATGTTCCATTTTTTTCACATCTGATTGATAATGAATACTTAATCAAGACTGAAGAAACTTTGTGAGTTTGAAGTTTGATCTAGGAAATTGATATCAATATATTAGCCCCACATAAAAATACGTCTTTTGATATCTTAGTGAAATACTTTAACAAACATGGCTCAATAATATAGTTTTAGGAACTAGAGCAAAACTGAGCAGTTTAACCTATAAAATGGTACATCATACAAAGTCACCATCGTTCTCCTTAACTTATACTAGCTATACCATAACACTTTCAATAAATCTTAATGATTTTCATAAACATTATTACCAGTTATTGAAAACTCAATCAAATACTTTGGTACTGTTGAGCATACCCCGTTTATTCTTGCAATATCATAAGCACTTCATATAACTAATCAACTGTTTATTGGTTATGTCAAGAACAAACACTACTTTTTAATGATTATAAATATATTTATTTTATTATTAATAATAATGATGATCTTGTTCCTTGTTCACTGGTGTGCTTTGTTGTTTTAGTCTTCAGTAGGATTGACCACCGTTTCCGTTACCACCATAATTACCATAAGTACTTCCGCTTGGTTTAAAACTTGATTTATCCTTGAATGTTGAATAGCCTTGCAAATTACCAACAACTTCAAATTTCGCTTTCATATGTTGATTACCATATTTTTTCACATGTCCTTGTGTATCATAGTCTAAAAATTGTCTTTTTTTCCCATAGATATCATAGCCACCACCTTTACGGAATTTAGTCAATGATAAATAATGTACACCATAATCTTGATGTCCAACACCAGTCATTTTACCATGAACATTTAATCGACTATGACTATACTTAGAACCAGATATAACTCCAGTTCCAATTGAACTAATACCATATTCACTAGTAGGTGATATATCACTGGATCCATAATCTTTATAATTATTTGCTTGATGATTATTATTTGTTGATGTATAATCGTTATTGTTATAATCACCATTATTATTATTATTATTATTGTTGTTGTTATTATTATTATTGTACTTATCCCCATTATAATTGGTATATGAATCATAAGACGTTGGTTGGTAATTGGAACTACCATAATTATTATCATTTTTATTATTATCATAGTTATTACCGTACTGATTGTCTGTAGACGAATAATAATTACCACTTGGATATTTATTAGTATAATCATCACCATTATATTTATTATTTTGATAAGGTTGTTGATAAGCAGAATTTATTTGATATTGATCATATTTATTTCTATGTCCACTGTATACCATTGTCAAAAGATTACATAAGATGAAATATAATAGTAATAATAATAATGATTTATTCATTATTATGTTTATAGTAAATGATGATGATGATGGCAACAATGTGGTTACTTTAAAACCAAAAAAAAGGAAAGGGAAAACTAACAATTTAACATTTTCAGAATTGTTTTTATAGTTAATTGAATCAATGGAATAGAATAACTGTTTTTTTTCGTTTTTTTTCTTCATCATTAATTTATCATTCATAATAAGTTCATCATACTTTTTTCAGATAAATTCCGTTGATATGTAAATATTTCATTTATTGTAAAATGTTTTTTTTTCGTTTTTTTTTGTTTTTTTTAATGACGTTTATCCATTCATTGCACTCATTTCGTAAATGAATTAACTGTTGTCAACTAAATGAATGATTAACAAGGAGGCAACAAAAATGAATTGTAGATTGTTGTTGTAATGAGATCACTTATTTAAAATTTACATAATCTACTTAGGATTAGTGAATGGAGATGAATATCAATAATGATCATGTAATGTGAACAGTAACAAATAGATAGATTGATATGTTTAGGAAGGAAATAAACTATATTTAATTAGGATATAAAAATAAAAGTAAACCTTGTTGGGTTAAGATGACTGCAGTGTAAAAAATAGACAAAGAGTATATGATCCATAAATTTTCTATGAAATTAATAAAAGTACAGATAAATTAAATTAAATTATAAGTTGATAAATGGAGATTAACAATTCAAGTTGATGGTAAAATAAGAAGATTAGACAAACCATTTCTTGTTCTTGTTGCTCTATGTATATAGAGACGAATCCATAGTCACGTAGGAGATAGTAGAATACTGAATATTTATAACTCGACACAAGTGACTTTGTGTTTCAGGTAAGCATTACTGATGAGTGTCAAATAGCAAGAAATCTAGGCTTAACCTTTCGTTTCTATTACTTTCAGCCTCTTAATGAATGTATACTGAAGGGTTCGAACGCTTTGTTTTGTCCTTTTATAAATAAAGGCTGGCTGGTAAATACTATTCTCAGCTTTGTATTAAAGAAAATCCTACTAATAGCATCTGAGATCCTTGTTGAGGACGTTAGATCGCCAGAACTCACTTAGAAAAGGTCCTAGTTTTGTAATTTTTATTCTGAAAATTTGAATTTCATGTTTTCGCACCAAGAGGAGCTTGATTGAATTACATTTTACATTTCTCACTCGGCAATCCTTGATTGTCATTGGTTGGCGGACTTTTTTATTACGCTATTTTGTGGCTCACCCAAGAGCATTTCTATCATTATATAAATAGGCTTGATTTGTGTGCTTAGTGACCTCGTATTTTCTGGGTGCTTGTGAAATACATTCTCTACGCCTCATCAAGAATTCTTGATCTCGTTAACAGGGCCGAGGACAATGGATTAGAATAGCCTACCATGTCATTGTGTCTTTGACCTTCGTTCCGTTTACCTAGTAAGGTGAACTCGTAATAGCATCAAAGATATCAATCTTGTTTCAGGATATCAGTAAATCAATTGCTTTTAAAGTCGACATTAGTTCTTTGGCGCAATGAGTACAGATTTCCCTAAACATATAGGATTCATGCATTCATAAATGAATCTCGGTGGCAGCTTATTTTCAGTCAGCGTCCTTCTTAAAAAGGGTCAAGTCCTCATCCATAAAGTTGGGAGTACATATTCGTTTAATCCAAGTAAGGAGGAATTTATTAAAATTTCTCTTCCTACCGATATGGACCTAAGTATACAAAATTAATAACTAATTATTACATCTAGGTTTCTTATAAACAGGTATTCGTGACTCTCAATCTCACCATCTCAACATCTCACCACCTCAATATTAAACGAGTGGAAGTTTGGAACATTTTTTCTTCAAGAGTAAATCTAATTGATGTTTGGGATCCTCAAGATGTGTAGAATATCATTCAAATTGGATTTATTGTCACAGACAATGGAAGTGTCATCTACATTCCCTTCATACGAACAATATGTATAGATGGTCGTCTGTGTATATAATTTGTATGTTTTTGTTTAACCATACTAGATAAACACTGAATTTGAGTCTTTCTTAAATACAAACTAAACTCTGCCTGTAGCTTTTCTAAAGTTACTGCCGGTCCCAAGCCTGTGTAAAGGAGGAGGGTTGTGCATGGGGTAAGCGACCCTATGCCGTAGAAAACTAAACCGTTAAAAAAACGCTAACCAGAAAAAATAATTCAAACCATTTAAACTTTATCCTGTGAGTTGAAGGAAGAATTATGACGCCTTATAATAAAAGCCGAGGTTTTTCGGAAGTCACAACGCCGATTCCCTTTCTAACAACCAAAGCAACAGTTTCTATAGGTATATAGAACGTCCGGACAATGTGGGAGATCTGAATGACCAGTCAAATAGCAGTAGAAATAAGGAGATACAACTTGGTAGTACGCGGAAACAGCGAAACCTGTTGGACCAACACTGGACAGAAAAGGATAGATTACGGAGAGATGTCTTCCCACTGTGATTACGAAGAAGAACATGACCACACACTCAGGGAGTTGCTCTGATGCCACCCAGAGAAGCACGAAAAACACTAATAGGAAAGTAATCTCACGGATCCAGAATCATCAAAGCATCACACAAAACAAAGAAGGAGGGAATCACAATGAATGCTATTCAATGTTATGCACCCACCAATGATAGCAACGACAACAATAAAGATCAGTTCTACTCGAGGCTGCAATCAATCATAGAGAAGTGCCAAAGAAAGGACCTGACCATTCTGATGGGAGATCTAAACGCCAAAGTCGAAGTGGACAACACAAGATATGAAGATATCATGGGACGACATGGACAGGCTAGGAGAGAGGAAAGAAAATGGTGAGAGAGTTGCAAATCTATATGCATTCAACAAATTGGTTATAGGCGGCACAGTATTCCTCTACAAACTCACACAAAAAGCAACATCGATCTCACTAAACCACACCACAGTAAACCAGATAAATCATATTTGTATCAACAGAAAATTCCGAAGGACAATGGAAGATGTGAGAACCAGAAGAGGAGCTGACATGGATTCAGATCAGCACTAGTTGGTTGTGGCCAAGATGAAACTGAAGCTAAAAAACACTGGAAAACTGGGGAACAGCATTAAAAAGGTTCAATACTGACTTCCTTCGACATGCTGACAAACTTAACGAATTCAAGATAACTCTCAACAACAGGTTCTAAGCTCTACAGGATCTACTGAAAAAACAGGAAACTACGATGGAGGACAACTGAAAAGGTATCAAAGAAGCATTAACTTCAACGTGTCAAGAGGTGATGTGTGGCAAGCAGCATCGTCATAAGGAATCGATCTCCAAGGAAAACCTACGCAACATTCAAGATAGGAAAAAGACAGCAATTAACAACAATCGAACACGATCAGAGAAAGTCAGTGCACAAGCAGGGTACGTAGAAGAAAACTAATAATTTAAAGACAGCATTAGAGCTGACAAGCAGAAATACATGGAAGAACTAACAACGACAGTGGAAAAAGCTGCAGCAGAAGAAAATATGAAACAACTGTAGAACACGACGAAAAAACCAGCAGGGAAATATAGTAAACTGGAGACCTAACAAGGACAACGAATGAAAGAAAATCACTGAGATTTAAGAACAGAGGAACAGTTGGGTAGAATACTTCGAGGAACTGCTGAATAAACCAGCCCCATTGAATCCACCGGACATCGAAGCAGCACACACAAACCTTACCATAGATGTCACTCCACCAACGATCGGAGAAATAAAGATGGCCATCAGACAAATCGAGAATGGGAAAGCAGCAGGACCTGACAACATATCAGCTGAAGCACTGAACACATACATAGTAGTAACTGCAAACATGCTTTACGTTCTATTCAAGAAGATTTTTGAGGAAGAACAAGTACCACAGACAGACTGGAAAGAAGGACACCTCACCAAGATACCAAAGAAAGATCAGAGCACACGAACAAACTAAAAATTTAGTTGAAGACAACCAATGTAGCAGCAGCCTCTGCATCATTAAGCCTCAACATACACAAAGGATAAAGCAAGATCCTCAAGTACAAAACGGAGAACATCAAACCAATCACACTTGATGGAGAAGCTCTAGAAGAGGTGGAAACATTCACTTACCTGGGATGTAAACGCAAATACGGGAATTAGGAAAGCAAGAACAGTGTCTCTTAGGTTGGAGAACATATGGAACTCAAAACAACTGTCAGCTAACATCAAATTCAGAAATTTCAATCTGAACGTCAAGACAGTTCTACTGTACTGAGCTGAAACTTATCAAAAATGCTCAAGTATTTATAAGCATTTGTCTACACAAGATACTGCATTTCCGTTGGCCGGATACCATCAGCAACAACCTACTGTGGGAGAGAACAAACCATCTTTCAGCTGAAGACGAAATTAGGAAAAGACGTTGGAAGTGAATGCGACATACACTGAAGAAATCATCAAACTCCATCACGAGGCAAGCGCTAACTTGGAATCTTCAGTCTTCAGTAATAAGGATAGTAGGTTGATGAACCTGTGTTAATCCTGACAGATTTCCTTCCAGTGAAGGTCCAGCTTCTTCTTGAAAATGTTCACTGATGGTGCTGATACCACTTGTTCTGGTAAAGCGTTCCAGTCATTGACCACTCGGTGAGAAAAACGGGACCCACCTTTAGTTTATTAGATCGCGGTTTCAGAACCTTCTTGCTATGACCTCGGAGATTATTAGTGCTGGAGGGAGCAAAAAGATAAGACAAATTAACACCCAGATCATAATTAAAGATACGAAATGCCAGTATAAGGTCACCTCGCGTCCTACGATAAGATAAGGGGAAAAGATTTAGACGTTTTAAACGCTCATCGTAGGGGAGTTTAGAAAGACCCTTTACTAAATCTGCTTGCATATAACAACGATCAGTCTCATTTTTTATTGTTCTCCAAATTTTAACATCATCCGCAAACAATAACGTCGACGACTTAAGTAATAAAGGTAGTTCATTAATATACAGAAGGAAAAGTAAAGGGCCTAAGATGGTGTCTTGGGGTACACCACTTTTGACCGGTTTCCATTCGGATAGCGTTCCATTGACCCTTACTCTCTGTCTGCGGTCACATAAGAAGCTTCCTATCCATTCATGTATAGCACCTGTTATTCCAAAGCTCGAGAGCTTTTGCATAAGACCTAAGTGTGAAACCTTATCAAACGCTTTGCTAAAATCTATGAATATCACGTCGACAGACAGGCCGTTGTCTAGGGCAGCTGTCCAATCCTCTCTCGCAATGAGTAAGTTAGTCAAGCATGAATGCTTGTTACGAAACCCATGTTGCTCGGGAGTTAACAGATTGTGACTCAGTAGCTTAGCCCGAATTAATTTTTCAAGTAACTTAACTACTATGCTGGTCAGGCTAACAGGCCGGTAGTTAGATACTATCCGTCTCTGACCATCCTTAAATATAGGACTAACTATGGCGTCTTTCCAGTCTCTAGGTTGTTTAGCCTGTGAAAGGGACATGTTGAAGAGCATCGTGAGCGGTCTTGAGATAATGTCCGCAAGCGATGACAGCAAACGTGGGTGTAACCCATCGGGGCCCGGTATCTTACAAGGTTTTAGGTTAGTTATCAAAGGAAGAACAATATCCTCTGTCACGTGTAAAGGTCCTATGGCTGGTATCTCATTGTCAACGGGACAAGTAGTTGTGACACTACACGTACAGTAGACTTCACTGAAATAGTCAGCAAATGTCTCCGCTTTCGCTAGATCAGATTCAGCTAATAAAGCCGAATTTTCGCTTAACAGTAACGAGGGGATACCATCACTACGTTTCATCCGCCTTTTAACGTACGAAAACAGTCGCTTCGGACAGGTACGGCTATCGTATGCCAACTGTCGTTCGTAAGCCGTGCGGGATTTAGCTATGGTCTTTTTACATATATTCCGGATTTTTTTATATTCGCACTTAAATGATGCCTGACCTGTTGACAAGAATAAGTCCCAGAAGTGTTTCCTACGCTTCAACAGCTTCCGGGTTTCATTACATCGTTTCATAACATTACGTCGGTAATCGGGTGCAGAAATTAAAAGGATGAATAACAACTGGAAAGTATTGCCTAAGACAGGGTTGGATGGAAAATGCTTGTAGTAGGTCTGTGCTCCTCGACAAGTTTTAACAGGCGTAAGTGTGTAAACTAGAAAATATTTAAGTCGATTCACTAATCTATATAATCATTTTCAATATATATTTGTCCTCTATGTTTAACCGCCTAACACCTCTCATACAATTTTAGCTCTTCTGAAGCTAATGAACAATCAGTAATGAACTGTTATTGTTATTATTATTCTGAGAATTTCAATTATTTGTGAGAACAGTCATCACAAATAAATTGTTATTCTACATTTATCACTACTCATGAGTATTTTGAGAATGTAGTATAAATAATTTGGCATTGTGTATAGAGTTGTTAGATAATGTGAACACAGGCATTAGTTTCATCGACAATCTACGTTTAAACTTCTATCCTATTCACCAGTATTATATGTTTTTACATTTACTCCACGATATTTGTGAAACTTTTTATTCACAATATAGAATTTGACTCATAATATATTAATTATAGAAGGGGTTTTGTGGAGATTTAGTATTTATTATAGTTGAAAGCGTGAGTCAATTGAAGCTAGACCACCATGGGAAACCTGGAAACACTGGACGGCCAGGTTTTTCATGGTGGTCTAGCTTCAATTGACTCACGCTTTCAATCATAATATATTACCACATAACCATTTATCTGAACCTGATAATAATGCTTTTAATTTTAGAAATCACCCTTATATTCAATGATTTTAAGTGTTAAAGATGTCTGTGATTATCCCGATTAGAATAAGACGTCGAAAAATTGTCGTCAACTGATTTCTTCCAATTTAAAAAAATAAGCTTAATCATCGATATCCATTATTTCAAGTCCTCATACTTCACGTAAGTATAAATATCATTATTACGACACTCAACAGTGGTGATAATGGAAATGCAAAAACAATGTTTATTTATAATCGTATTTGTGCTCACAAGTAGCGCAAGGATAAACGTAGCATTTACTATGACCATTGGAACTAGTCAAATATTCATCATAGGTTATGCAGAAGCAGAATTATACAGATTTATGTTTCGAAATACATTTTACGCTAATAGGTTGTTGCACCTAATTTATACAGATATTTGTCACTTATTTATATTTCGTGAAACTTGTATCGTGCAACCATACAGTGATTTTTCTCAAGCTGAATATGATTTGCTCTGTCTTGAATTCAACGGTGTTTGTGTTGGCTAATTATAACCTTAATCCCAACTTTTACAAACATACCAATACCGTAGATGCTATGTGCTATGCTATGGTCTTAAACATTAGTAACGGTCCTATAAACTTTCTGGATAAAGAATGCTCTAGAGCCATATGAATGAGTTTTTACACAGGATTTTGCACTCAGTGAAGCAATTTCTTTGGTCACGTTAAAACTCTATACCCATAAGTAACTTCCTCATTTTCGCGTAATGACTTGTACTTTAAACATTGTTTTCTTGTTGGCTGAATAACTGTTTAAGGACGGTACATTAGCCTAAATTTGTAGTAAAACTTTTTTTAAATCATGTTACTTGTCTTTTTTTCATCCTCCAAGTTATCTGAGTAATAAAAATGTCCCTTATGATCAATTACATTAATTTTGAAATAGTTATCCAACTCATCGACAGCGATAAATTAACAGTAGGCTAAGGAATTGGGACTGCAATTATTTTGCTATTATCGTTGCGATTGACTCGAGGAAGCTTCGCACCCTAAACAGAATACAGTTTAACCAAATCGAAGAAACCTTCATTTGTTGAGTTGTTTCCTATGTTCAGACCGAATATTTAAAGTTTATAATCTGTAGTGAAACCTGTGTAACAGTCCTTATCACATAGCTATGTATGCCTGTTCTATATGCCGAGCAATTGTAAAACCAAACAGACCATAAGATAGGTTATTCATCTTAATCTTATTAATTATTTTCTAAATCATATATTTGACCTTGTTAATTCTATCAATCGCATTACACTTTTCGCTGTGTGCTCTTTGTCTGGATGTATATTTGTACTTACTTACCTTGCCTGTTCTAGTATAAACCGATTCATACTTAACTTAATGATTTCATTTGAGCCTGCTGATCCACATTACGCATATTCACAGTGCTGGTTAGTTCTCTTAAACAAATATCTGAGATAAAATTATAGACAAGATATATTTCGTACTTTTTTCCAAGATGGTGCTGTATAAAGGTGTCAAGTTACAGAATATGTACGAAATTAATCTGAATATATATATATATATATATATATATATATATATATATATATATATATATATATATATATATATCGGGGATCAATAAATTATGTGCATTGCACAAATGCTCCTAAACCTTTTATAAAATTGCTATTTCATAGTGTGTACTTATGTTTAATTGTTAACTGATAATAATCCTTAGATCGTGCGTCTTAGATAACATGGGATTATTTGTTAAATATTGATAAGATTTTATTATCACGTATAACTCCGTTATGCTTAATAAAACAAACATTTATTACATCGATATGTCTTGGTTACTGATGAAATATCCTACTTGACTATAAGTCAAGTCATGACTTTTACCTGAAGTTTGTGCTGATGATGTCGTTCAGAAGAACGATGAAAGCTCCACGACCAAACCATCCAGCTCAGAGAACAAAACTCCATCAAAATCTTACTTGATTAGTGCGAAAACACCGATTTGCACACTGGCATTCCCTTATCAGTATTGATGAGAAACAATAAGAAAAATGACATTAATCGCTCACTATGTTAAGTCTAGTTTGTTAATAATTATTCCTAACCTGGAAAACGTGTACTGTTCAACTTTATTTCATCACACTAAAATCCACGCATACAGTAACGTATAAATATGCATACGCGCACAATAAAATGTGATACTTTATTGCAATGTGTCAAACAACCAGTAATAATTCTCCGAAATTACTCTTTTTATTTACACTTATTTCCATACCAGGAGACTTAATTTGCGTAAAATACTTATTTCGATAAACATCTAAATCTAGATCGGCGATAACACGTTTTGGTTTTTATAGGGGGTTTGTGTAGAATGTTGAATTTTCATAATTTACATCACGGACAGATCTTAAAGAACCATTGAAAACTAGGAAATACTGGACGACTGTTCCGTTATATGGGTTTTTTTCTCAAAAGTGTATATCTAATATCTTTGGTGAATTACTGACACACTTACTACTTGATTAACTCCGAGCTTGACACAGCTTAACCATACGACTTCAAGAAATTTACCCAAGAGTCAGTCACTAGTAAACATAAAGATACTTTCATTCCAATCTTAGTTGGTATCAGTGTTATAATTTACATCACAAACTGACCTTAGACAACATTGACAAGAAACCTATGGGTCCTGCGTTCTATCCCTGGTGGGGTCGTGAATGTGCACTCACGAGGAGTTTCATACTACGTTGAAATAGCTATCCAGTGACTGGCAGTTTTCAGTGGTTTTCTAGTTCATGATGTAAGCTTCAAAATTCATTTCTGGATATCAGTTTCGTTCTGTATGACACTCGACTAGACAAATATGATTTTGGTTACCACTCAGTGATCAATTAACTGTGAATATCTCAGTTTTACAGGTCATTCACGACCCAAATAGTTCAATGACAACGTCTAAGACAGTGAACTTGGGTAACATGGGATTGAATTCGCCACGGAGCACCGGTCCCCTCAAGATACAATTACACTTTGCTGACGAGTAGTAAGTAATAGAAAACCTAGATCTAGATTTCTTATCGACTACTTCCAGGCACTGAACATACTGTACTTTTATTTAGAAAACTAAAACCTTCATCCCTCTGACCACATTTACTTTTGCTAAAACAAGTCCATATTTATTAGTTTCTGTTGATTTAAACATTTCTTATATCATACCGTTAGAAATTAATGACCTAAGATTTTGATGAAGATACTGATGACAGCGACGAATCTTGGAAGTTCTAAATTTCATCCTGTATGAAGTATTATATCCACTGCTAATAAGTCCCAAATTATATTAAAACAACTTTCTAGTCTTCACATGGTTAATATTATGATTTTGCGGTGGACGTTAATCCCTGGAACTAAAATAAATCAAGATAGCCACTAGTAAGTAAGCGATTATCAAAAATAAGTGATTTTATGTACAATTTTTTACAATCGTTGACTATCTACTTCTAAGGAGTCGTAAACTAGGACTAAATAATTGAGTAACACTTTCTACATGAAAGTAGTCCTATGACTAAAATCACATCACATTGGAAATAACTTGCAAAACGTATAAACATTGAAGATCATTTTATTCATCAAGATTTATTTGCATCTAAGCTACTTTACGCATTAAAAATAAACGATATTCATAGAATGAAATTAATGCATTAATTACATTAGTCAAATTAATGCATTATATAGTCGATGTAAAAGAAACAAACATTGGGAGAATAAAATTTGGAAAGTAGATAAATTAATGTGAATGTGTTATATCGACTGGCTCACCTCTATTAGACAACAGTGAAATTATTGTTCGCGCAATGATACATAAAATCGTATGAGTAGTCTTGAGTACTTATCAGTTCTGCTATCTGACTAGCCCAGCCAGTTAAGTCCAGAACACCAATAACAGCCTCTGCAATATGAATCATTATTCACAAACATACTGGGTTTATATGCCAAACAAAGACCACATCGTACCATAAAATAGAAAATAACATTTATACAAGATTTAGCCAAAAGTGGCTGTGAATAAGGGAAACAGTAATCAATAGACTGGGTATAACTAAACAATAGTAAATCGTATTATAATAGTTTATGAGTCAAAATAAAGCTTATAATAAGAGGAACATGAATATGAATAGTTAAGTTACTTAGCAATTATACAACAGGAAATATACATATCACATTGGTCCATAAATAGTCCTCAAAAGTTACCATTTACAATTCTCTTCGGGATACAACAGAATGATAATGAGTATGGTGTTGTATTTTAACAAAACTTAAATAAGAAAAATTCACTGCTCACATTTAATTCTAAAGTTAACCTACATATTAATAAAGCCATTATGATATAAATCAATACCTTGAAGTAAATTCAATTTGATTTCGAACAATCGATAAATCTACACCCGCATGAATAAATTTATTATGAGAAAAGCCCAATAGTAATCTCTTTTTACAAAGTAACTAGAATTGTTATTTGGTAAATTAATAACAAACCTGGTTTCTTGGCATAATATAATATGTGAATGAATACAAATGTGTATTAGTTCATGTTGATATACTTTAGACAGTGATCGAGGAGTATTCACTGAATAAAGAGTATTGGTGATAAAATAGGTACCATAGTACTCATAAGATAGTAACATGTGAACGAATATTTTGAATTAATAAGATGTAAAAGTTTCTTTTCTGTTCATCATCAGTAAATTTAGCTACCAAAACAACACTACTCTACATGAAGACATTAACAGTCCTAATAATTATTAATTCGACCGATTTATCACTATTAGTCTAGTGAGTTTGTGAAGATTGTTGAGTTTTATTTTTTAAATTACCCAAGTTAGACACCCACTGTAAGCTAAAAAGTATTGAGTGGCCGTTTCATTCTTGTATGAAAGCCTCAGAAATCCACGATCCCAAAACGTGGGATTGGATCCGAGATTTCCGGTCTCGTGAATTTCTAACCTCTAGACAAAGGTGGGTACCTTCCTAAGACAATTAAATATGGCCACTGAATATTGTTTGTGATGTCGGGATAAGTAGGTAAGTCCATATCTTCTTTGTAACTTAGAATAACATTTCTGACATTAATTTTTATTCTTGTGACATTATTCTCAACGTAACATTTTATTCAGTAAATATTAGCTTATTTTTAGTGTGACCGTCGACATTGGTTTTATCCTCAGTATAACATTTTAGTCAGCACAATATTGGATTTATATTTTCTATGTGATATTATTTCAAGTCAACATGTTTCGTACCAATTAAGTGTAAATCTTTGTTCAGTATGACAGGTATGAACTTTATATGGGGTAACATTTATATTCTCTGTCAACTTTGTCTTTATAGTAAACTTATGTATCTTCACATTTATGTGATGTTACTAACCAACTATCAAGTGTATATAAAATCAGTACGAGTGTATTTGCTCTAAATTGGTCGTCATGTTTTTGGAGAGTCAATAAATCTTTGTTGCACTAGTCTTCCGTGTTATTACCTCCCATCGTGAGAATTGTACTGGTTCCTCGTTTTCAAGTATAAACAATGGGACCGTAGATTTAACAGATTGAAGTTAGACTTACATATAACTGGATTCCAGCTCAGTGGACTATGTGTTAAATGTTCACGATAACAAAGGATCTGGATTCGATCTTACGTAGTGGGGACGTGAGTGGGTATTTTTGAGGATTACAACACTCTGATTAAACAGCTGTCTAGGTTCTCAGTGATTGTTTTGCTCATATCTCAACAATCTCCACAACCCAATACTTAAAATTATGTTAACAAGTGGAAATAATTAAAATTATCAGTTTGTTTATGGTAGAATAGAAAGTAACAAAATATAACGAATTGATCTTATGCTAAAAATATTGTCGTCGTTGTTTAGTTTAAATATGCCACTTCATATTTTATCTTTTTGTTTAAAATTTACCATGTATATGTTTATTTACTCCACTAGCTATAGTGACACTACTCGGTAATCTAAACCTAATTAGGTAAAGTGGGGTTTGAACCTGTGGATAAATCTAAACTATCATTGTCATTAGGCCAGAGATCTACAAAGTTTAATATAACAAACTCAATAGACTATTAATAAAACTATTATGTAATAGTAACTTGAATATGTTTATAGTTTAAAAGGAAATCGTAAGACCAACAGTCAAAACAAATATGCAGATAATATAGGGTAAGAGAAATAACGTTTTAACAAATCAGATCAAATAATAAAGATGAGTGAGTGTTAATTAGATTATTTGTGCTTAAAAGATTAATAATTATAATGATTAGAACAAATATGTGAATAATAATGATAACAACAACGACATTTGCACGAGATAAATCCAGTTACGATAATATAAAGAGTGGCTATATGTACATCGGTTAAAGGTCATTTTTTCAATCAAAACGAATATCGATCTACTGGGAATGATATCGTTCTATGTAAGATAAATAGTTGAGTATTATTATTCTGCACCAAAAGCTCCAGTTTCTTAACCCGTATGGCTGTTTTTATCGTTTGAAGAACTTGAAGTTTGACGGACTTTAGGGGATAATTACTAACATGATAAACTATAAAAAACTACTTATGCTGGCTTTATGACTCGACTGAACTAAATGGATTGAATATGAGCTGTTTATACTCTTAACTATATATTTGGTTAGCCGTCCTGAAAGATGCTCGAGAACACGAGAATGTAAATTCCTAGAAAACTTGGTAACGTAAATTACTCCACTGGAGTAGTGGGTTGGATAAATACAAAAAGAGCTAATCTAAGCAATTCTTTCATTAGGTAATACGCATACACTCCTGTTCAAGTAACTTTGTTGTTCAGATCCTTTCCTAATGCTCCATCAGCTTTTTCTATTAACAGTACATCGAATGAGGTCATTTTAGTTTTAAAATCTTTCTCACTTATTCAATTTTGAATTACATAATAGTCATTTTGACAATAACAATTTTAGATTTATATGAGATAATTTTAAAGGCCCTATCTGCCTCAAATCTAGATATTTTTCATTTGTTCAATACAACGGGATTTTTAAGTCTAATTGTTGCTGAACGCACTAAGAGTTCTATTCAAATACTAACTGACAGAATCTCCTCTGAGGTGATCTATTATAAGAGCGGAATGGTTTGATTTTGAAATCCTCGTCGTCTGTCATGACAAAATCATCGGCACATATCTTAAAAAAATAAGCTCATTAAAATTTTCCCAGAATCAACCAACAGCTTGTTTTGTTGACCTAAATTTTGGTCGGTTGTTGTTTATGTGTGGTTATTTTTCTAGTAATTATCACTCTTGACCTGATCTCCGACCGTATTGTTAAGGTTTTCTCTTATTGAATAACAGATTGAGTTGATTTCGATACGTGTTCAGGGTGCTGAGTTTCTAAAACTTATTTGTTTCCCCGATCAATATTTCGATACTTTCTCAACCAGACTCATGCCCAAAGTTGTTCACAAGTAACGGAATAATTGAAGCTACTCCATGGAGTTTTACAACTAAATGTTTCACATAGGCATAGATGGTGGCCATTTTATTCTATGTAGTGTTCCTCCCATGGGTTGGAGAATGTTGGTCGACGGCCTATGCTCCATTGGGAGTAACAAGCGTAAGTAAGTGTTCCTCCCGGTCGTTATAGTTTATTCCGCAGATGACGTCTTACTCATCTTCATTCGTCGTTGTTTCCTTTGGCCTGGATAATATTGATTGTGAAGATTCTGTGGTTTATCCTTAAACAGCCAATGACTTTATAGACCGATGCTACGTCTTAATCGAGAATCGCATTAAATAATCTTGGTAGTTAGATATTACCGAATAGGACTTGTTTAAAGCCTAATAAAACGGGATTGTGTTTAGTTAGTATAAAGCATTAAACTGACTTACAGTTTCTATATTTCAAATTATTTCTAGATTAATAGACTTTCAGTTGTACAAAATTTTAGTTAAAAAAAGGAAAAATACAGTAGTATATATTGTAATATATAAAGAAGAAATTATTCGCCAAAACGAAAATCTGGTTATCAGTTATTACCGAACTGAATTAGCCTTTTTTGCTTTTCACTGAGACCATGAACCGATCAATGTTAAACCAGAACTGAAAACATAAAAGGCCGTTTTGTTCTGGGGCGGGACTCCTCAGGAGTGTTTAACACGACCCTACTTATGGGACTTGAACTCAGGACCTCCAATCTCATGTGCCATCAATTAACCTCTAGACCACTGAGCCGGCATCCGACGATGTCTAACTCCGACCAATCTACAAAATTGGGTGACCATCTACCATTGTGTTCAGCGGGTAACTGCCTCACATCCGACACGGTTGAACTCTACTGGTCACGGCTTCTCACTAAAACTCCCAGAAATACCTCTACCTCTTGAAGCCAGTTACTAGTGAGCACATGATGATTGTCAGTATAGGTCAAAAGATGTTTGGTAATTATCAGGTTAATGTATAAAATGCACCAAACAATCGCTAATATTCAACGAAATGATTCGGTTGGATGGTAGCTACTTATAAGAATGAATTATTGACATGAACCCTCGGTTGGACCGATATACGAAAACAATGCAGTTGCCCAATAGAATAAATTTCTTTTAAAAACAATATGCCTATATACGGAATATTAACAGAAAAATGGACATGATTATTTGGTAGGAGGTTGGAGGAAATCAATTTCGTAAGTCATTCACTCTTCTATCAATGAGACTCTGGTATATAATATCAGTTACACATTCCCCGAAATCCAAAAACCATGTTAAAAATATAGGAAAAATATAAAAGAATAACAGCCAAGAAATACAAATGGAAACATTTAGATATTCACATCAATACTTCGACGAGCATATGTGTAAATTAGTTGTAATTTTCTAAGAAAATAAAACTTAATCTCTGTGAAACTTTGTTTTCTTTTCCATCAAAGACGCATTACTTGCACAGAACGGACGTCTAAAAGGACGAGCGATTCCGCCAAATCGTAACTGCCCAGCTTCTTTACGACCACCTAATCCACCACCAAGACGACGTGGTCGCCAACCTGGCAGTGTACCACCAAAATATGGTTCTAAAATCACCTGAGATTTAACAATAAAACAAAATCAGGGAAATGTAATAAGTAGACAATATCAAGATCTAAAGTATTATAGCGATAAGGAACTACTGTAACCCATAGAGTTTCTTTCAACACCATGCTTCACGCTGCTAAATTCTTTTAAGGGATAAATTATGGTTAGCCACCCCATGATTACTCTTTAGTCACTGTCATTGAAGACACTCTCAAGTGGTTGTTACCGTTTTTCAAATATATTATTTCATCTTGACAACGAAATGTGTCCATAACTGTTTATTGTTGCTAGGGTGTATTAATTACTAGTCGACAATCGAAGATAAAAAGAGTTCACAGATAAATATCAGTTATCTTTTACCACACGTTCATACAGCACCATCTCGGAAGGATGTGATAACAGATAATCGAACAGATGGTTTTGAAGTTTTACAGAAATTACGATTTGCTTAGATCGATTCACTGATATCCATCAATTCACATTTAAAAACCCGATCTTTATGAAATACAGAGTAATGGTGGGGATGACTTGTAGCTCAGGTGGATGATTTAGGTTGACTTTTGTTCTCTAAGCTAGATACTTCGGTCGTGGAGCTTGCATCGTTCTTATGAACAACACCATCAGCACAAACTTAAGGTAGATGTGAAGTGTTCAAATTTCTCCATATATGACTGACAGGTTTTCCTGTAGACCTCGATCTTCATGGGTTATTGTTAACTTTTAAACTGTCATTGTTTACTTTTTTTATTTTGGCTGTATCTCCCATTGATTTGACTATTGGTCCTATATTTGCTTATGATTTTTCTGATTGGTTGATAAATTGGATCGATTTCAATCTGTTTGTTGATTACTGATTGACCTGAGTCCCAAGCTTCTAAAAATTCTCTGGTGTTTTTAGAATTGCCTCTATCCAAGACCTCAACATTTTTCTAGTCGAATGCATGTACACAGTTGTCCACATGAATTAATATAAGCGAGGATATGTCACGACGTTTGACCACTAATTGATGTTCGTATGGGAGGAGATAAAGGAGTCTTCCACTTTGTTCGATGTAGTGCTTTTCGCAGTTGGAACAACTTATTTTGTAGACGATGTTCGGATTTTCTTCTTTTATCATTTTATCCTATGGTTTGCATAGGATTGATTGAAGTGATTTTGTTGGTTTGTGTGCTAAACCTATTCCAAACGGCTTCACTAATCTCGTTGTAACTCCCGATATGTCATTTATGTATGGTAGGATGATCCGTTTGTTGGCTTTTGCACTTGATTTTGTTTCTGCTGATGAGTTTGGTTGATATTTTTTGAAGTTGCTTAGGAAGCAGTTTTTTGAAGGGTAGTCACTGGATATTTTCCTTCATTTTCCCGCACTGCAAGTGAGCTACATCGTGTTTTCGCCCTCTTGAATAAAGTTTGTACGCAGTTGATTTTTGAGTTCTTGAGTTGTTACTACTGTAAAAGAAAATTCGGTCTGTGTGGGTCGGCTTTCGATATACCTGAGTCTCCAGTTTCCTTGTGTCGGTTTTAGTGATTAATACATCCAAAATGATAATTTGTTGTTCAACTCCTTTTCCATTGTGAGTTTCATGTCATCAAAAACGTTATTTATAAGATTTTAGGTGTTTTCCAGCTCGTCCTTTTTGATGACGACACATGCGTTGTTCAGAAATACAATGAAAGGTTCACGACCAAACCATCCAAGTCAGAGAAAAAAAGCCACCTAAATATAGTGACAGCTACCTAATAAACATCCTATTTTTTAACTTGACTAACTGCAAAAGTAAAGACCTTTTACTGGAAATCCGGGAAATTCAATAGTACTCTAAATGAAATCACACTTAAAATAAACAAGAAATCTTGACAAAACTATATCACTTAAATAATAAAATAGTTTGTTTAAAAAGGGTAGCTAACCATGAATATTCCAAGAGGGAAAAGTAAAAAGCAACAGATGTTTATACTTTTTAATCATTGATTAACTCAACGCAGGGACGCAATTGTTCTAATAGAAGTAATAAATAATCGGGACGTGGAATTAAGGAGCCTCATACTAGGACAAAAAAGTTATCCAGTGCTTTCTGGGTTTTAGTGGTGAACTAAAATCAGTCCACGATGTTAACCATAAAAATTCTATAGGATAATCCACTGAACTAATCAAACTTAATGAGACAATCGATCTATTAAATTGTTTACATAAGTTACAAATATATGCATAGTGAAGTAGTGTTTTAAATGAGTAAATAGCTTTTTCATAGACAAAGACTACACGTTGATGCTTTTGTGGTTGTCATTTGTAACTTCTTTATGTTATTCAATACCAATTCTGTGCCCCAAATGCCCTGGTACGGCTGAGAGTGGGGAGAGTCCGCTCTCCCTCTCGAAATGCTCTCATACGGCCACGCGAATATATAGCCTCTGTCAAGGAAGTCCTACTCACTGCCTTCTCACAGTGACATTACTGTTGTTTACGAAGTTGAGAGGACGAAAAGCGAATGTTCGGCGCTTTAACCGGGTTGGTGGACACGGAAAGTCCACGTAGGGAAGTTGGAAAACCCTGATTCCAAACCAATGGTGAACATGGGCTCCAGTATCCTGATTGAACGAATGGCGTATGAATCAATCGTTGGTCACCGGCTACCATGGGACGGCATCTCCTTACGATGCTCCACTACCTTGTGGACTAGACCTTCACGTCAAAGGCTCCGGGTGTGGGCCATTAAGAAAACCACCTGCTTCAGTTTGGGCACCTGGGCAGTATCACAGCCCTCACACAAATCAAATGAGATTTGTGTGGCGCATATTTATCTGGTGCTTCCTTGTACCAATATTTATGTGTTTAAATAAATAAATAAATAAAACCAATTCTGTATTAGTTGTGTATTAGAGGCTAAACCAATTATATTTTACTTTTAACACTACACTACTACTACTACTACTGCAATAACATCGCATGGATTATGTCTCGACACTAATATAACAAGTATTTAAATAATAAGTTATCTACAAACAAATTAAATTTTACATTTGATTTTGTTGTTCCCATAATAAAAGTTCATTGAAGTATAGAAGTATTCATACAAAAAATAACTGATCAGTTAACAAATTTGTACATTTCTCTACTTATTTTGTCCTACGTATAAGGTTAGCAGAGATGGATAGTGGCTAGCAGTGGAATCCAGGACGCGCGTTTCGTCCTATTTGGGACTCGTCAGCTGGATGTACCTGCATCTCAGAGTTGATGTTCACTCTGGGACTCGAACCCAGTACCCTCGCTTCAAACGCCATCGCGTTATCCACTCGGCCACTGAATCCTGATAGCCACTTGCTTGTGCGATGGGGTGAAGTTTGAATTCACTTAGTATTGTTTGTTTGGATCTTCCCATCGATGTGTTTAGGACTGCAACTGGTCAGTCTCTAATTGGCATATGTGCATACTGTGCGTATTGCCTCGATATACCTTAATTCACAAGCATGGTAAGCAGAGATGGATAGTGGCTAGCAGTGGAATCCAGGACGCGCGTTTCGTCCTATTTGGGACTCGTCAGCTGGATGTACCTGCATCTCAGAGTTGATGTTCACTCTGGGACTCGAACCCAGTACCCTCGCTTCAAACGCCATCGCGTTATCCACTCGGCCACTGAATCCTGATAGCCACTTGCTTGTGCGATGGGGTGAAGTTTGAATTCACTTAGTATTGTTTGTTTGGATCTTCCCATCGATGTGTTTAGGACTGCAACTGGTCAGTCTCTAATTGGCATATGTGCATACTGTGCGTATTGCCTCGATATACCTTAATTCACAAGCATGGTAAGCAGAGATGGATAGTGGCTAGCAGTGGAATCCAGGACGCGCGTTTCGTCCTATTTGGGACTCGTCAGCTGGATGTACCTGCATCTCAGAGTTGATGTTCACTCTGGGACTCGAACCCAGTACCCTCGCTTCAAACGCCATCGCGTTATCCACTCGGCCACTGAATCCTGATAGCCACTTGCTTGTGCGATGGGGTGAAGTTTGAATTCACTTAGTATTGTTTGTTTGGATCTTCCCATCGATGTGTTTAGGACTGCAACTGGTCAGTCTCTAATTGGCATATGTGCATACTGTGCGTATTGCCTCGATATACCTTAATTCACAAGCATGGTAAGCAGAGATGGATAGTGGCTAGCAGTGGAATCCAGGACGCGCGTTTCGTCCTATTTGGGACTCGTCAGCTGGATGTACCTGCATCTCAGAGTTGATGTTCACTCTGGGACTCGAACCCAGTACCCTCGCTTCAAACGCCATCGCGTTATCCACTCGGCCACTGAATCCTGATAGCCACTTGCTTGTGCGATGGGGTGAAGTTTGAATTCACTTAGTATTGTTTGTTTGGATCTTCCCATCGATGTGTTTAGGACTGCAACTGGTCAGTCTCTAATTGGCATATGTGCATACTGTGCGTATTGCCTCGATATACCTTAAATACCCCAAATAGGACGAAACGCGCGTCCTGGATTCCACTGCTAGCCACTATCCATCTCTGCTTACCATGCTTGTGAATTAAGGTATATCGAGGCAATACGCACAGTATGCACATATGCCAATTAGAGACTGACCAGTTGCAGTCCTAAACACATCGATGGGAAGATCCAAACAAACAATACTAAGTGAATTCAAACTTCACCCCATCGCACAAGCAAGTGGCTATCAGGATTCAGTGGCCGAGTGGATAACGCGATGGCGTTTGAAGCGAGGGTACTGGGTTCGAGTCCCAGAGTGAACATCAACTCTGAGATGCAGGTACATCCAGCTGACGAGTCCCAAATAGGACGAAACGCGCGTCCTGGATTCCACTGCTAGCCACTATCCATCTCTGCTTACCATGCTTGTGAATTAAGGTATATCGAGGCAATACGCACAGTATGCACATATGCCAATTAGAGACTGACCAGTTGCAGTCCTAAACACATCGATGGGAAGATCCAAACAAACAATACTAAGTGAATTCAAACTTCACCCCATCGCACAAGCAAGTGGCTATCAGGATTCAGTGGCCGAGTGGATAACGCGATGGCGTTTGAAGCGAGGGTACTGGGTTCGAGTCCCAGAGTGAACATCAACTCTGAGATGCAGGTACATCCAGCTGACGAGTCCCAAATAGGACGAAACGCGCGTCCTGGATTCCACTGCTAGCCACTATCCATCTCTGCTTACCATGCTTGTGAATTAAGGTATATCGAGGCAATACGCACAGTATGCACATATGCCAATTAGAGACTGACCAGTTGCAGTCCTAAACACATCGATGGGAAGATCCAAACAAACAATACTAAGTGAATTCAAACTTCACCCCATCGCACAAGCAAGTGGCTATCAGGATTCAGTGGCCGAGTGGATAACGCGATGGCGTTTGAAGCGAGGGTACTGGGTTCGAGTCCCAGAGTGAACATCAACTCTGAGATGCAGGTACATCCAGCTGACGAGTCCCAAATAGGACGAAACGCGCGTCCTGGATTCCACTGCTAGCCACTATCCATCTCTGCTTACCATGCTTGTGAATTAAGGTATATCGAGGCAATACGCACAGTATGCACATATGCCAATTAGAGACTGACCAGTTGCAGTCCTAAACACATCGATGGGAAGATCCAAACAAACAATACTAAGTGAATTCAAACTTCACCCCATCGCACAAGCAAGTGGCTATCAGGATTCAGTGGCCGAGTGGATAACGCGATGGCGTTTGAAGCGAGGGTACTGGGTTCGAGTCCCAGAGTGAACATCAACTCTGAGATGCAGGTACATCCAGCTGACGAGTCCCAAATAGGACGAAACGCGCGTCCTGGATTCCACTGCTAGCCACTATCCATCTCTGCTTACCATGCTTGTGAATTAAGGTATATCGAGGCAATACGCACAGTATGCACATATGCCAATTAGAGACTGACCAGTTGCAGTCCTAAACACATCGATGGGAAGATCCAAACAAACAATACTAAGTGAATTCAAACTTCACCCCATCGCACAAGCAAGTGGCTATCAGGATTCAGTGGCCGAGTGGATAACGCGATGGCGTTTGAAGCGAGGGTACTGGGTTCGAGTCCCAGAGTGAACATCAACTCTGAGATGCAGGTACATCCAGCTGACGAGTCCCAAATAGGACGAAACGCGCGTCCTGGATTCCACTGCTAGCCACTATCCATCTCTGCTTACCATGCTTGTGAATTAAGGTATATCGAGGCAATACGCACAGTATGCACATATGCCAATTAGAGACTGACCAGTTGCAGTCCTAAACACATCGATGGGAAGATCCAAACAAACAATACTAAGTGAATTCAAACTTCACCCCATCGCACAAGCAAGTGGCTATCAGGATTCAGTGGCCGAGTGGATAACGCGATGGCGTTTGAAGCGAGGGTACTGGGTTCGAGTCCCAGAGTGAACATCAACTCTGAGATGCAGGTACATCCAGCTGACGAGTCCCAAATAGGACGAAACGCGCGTCCTGGATTCCACTGCTAGCCACTATCCATCTCTGCTTACCATGCTTGTGAATTAAGGTATATCGAGGCAATACGCACAGTATGCACATATGCCAATTAGAGACTGACCAGTTGCAGTCCTAAACACATCGATGGGAAGATCCAAACAAACAATACTAAGTGAATTCAAACTTCACCCCATCGCACAAGCAAGTGGCTATCAGGATTCAGTGGCCGAGTGGATAACGCGATGGCGTTTGAAGCGAGGGTACTGGGTTCGAGTCCCAGAGTGAACATCAACTCTGAGATGCAGGTACATCCAGCTGACGAGTCCCAAATAGGACGAAACGCGCGTCCTGGATTCCACTGCTAGCCACTATCCATCTCTGCTTACCATGCTTGTGAATTAAGGTATATCGAGGCAATACGCACAGTATGCACATATGCCAATTAGAGACTGACCAGTTGCAGTCCTAAACACATCGATGGGAAGATCCAAACAAACAATACTAAGTGAATTCAAACTTCACCCCATCGCACAAGCAAGTGGCTATCAGGATTCAGTGGCCGAGTGGATAACGCGATGGCGTTTGAAGCGAGGGTACTGGGTTCGAGTCCCAGAGTGAACATCAACTCTGAGATGCAGGTACATCCAGCTGACGAGTCCCAAATAGGACGAAACGCGCGTCCTGGATTCCACTGCTAGCCACTATCCATCTCTGCTTACCATGCTTGTGAATTAAGGTATATCGAGGCAATACGCACAGTATGCACATATGCCAATTAGAGACTGACCAGTTGCAGTCCTAAACACATCGATGGGAAGATCCAAACAAACAATACTAAGTGAATTCAAACTTCACCCCATCGCACAAGCAAGTGGCTATCAGGATTCAGTGGCCGAGTGGATAACGCGATGGCGTTTGAAGCGAGGGTACTGGGTTCGAGTCCCAGAGTGAACATCAACTCTGAGATGCAGGTACATCCAGCTGACGAGTCCCAAATAGGACGAAACGCGCGTCCTGGATTCCACTGCTAGCCACTATCCATCTCTGCTTACCATGCTTGTGAATTAAGGTATATCGAGGCAATACGCACAGTATGCACATATGCCAATTAGAGACTGACCAGTTGCAGTCCTAAACACATCGATGGGAAGATCCAAACAAACAATACTAAGTGAATTCAAACTTCACCCCATCGCACAAGCAAGTGGCTATCAGGATTCAGTGGCCGAGTGGATAACGCGATGGCGTTTGAAGCGAGGGTACTGGGTTCGAGTCCCAGAGTGAACATCAACTCTGAGATGCAGGTACATCCAGCTGACGAGTCCCAAATAGGACGAAACGCGCGTCCTGGATTCCACTGCTAGCCACTATCCATCTCTGCTTACCATGCTTGTGAATTAAGGTATATCGAGGCAATACGCACAGTATGCACATATGCCAATTAGAGACTGACCAGTTGCAGTCCTAAACACATCGATGGGAAGATCCAAACAAACAATACTAAGTGAATTCAAACTTCACCCCATCGCACAAGCAAGTGGCTATCAGGATTCAGTGGCCGAGTGGATAACGCGATGGCGTTTGAAGCGAGGGTACTGGGTTCGAGTCCCAGAGTGAACATCAACTCTGAGATGCAGGTACATCCAGCTGACGAGTCCCAAATAGGACGAAACGCGCGTCCTGGATTCCACTGCTAGCCACTATCCATCTCTGCTTACCATGCTTGTGAATTAAGGTATATCGAGGCAATACGCACAGTATGCACATATGCCAATTAGAGACTGACCAGTTGCAGTCCTAAACACATCGATGGGAAGATCCAAACAAACAATACTAAGTGAATTCAAACTTCACCCCATCGCACAAGCAAGTGGCTATCAGGATTCAGTGGCCGAGTGGATAACGCGATGGCGTTTGAAGCGAGGGTACTGGGTTCGAGTCCCAGAGTGAACATCAACTCTGAGATGCAGGTACATCCAGCTGACGAGTCCCAAATAGGACGAAACGCGCGTCCTGGATTCCACTGCTAGCCACTATCCATCTCTGCTTACCATGCTTGTGAATTAAGGTATATCGAGGCAATACGCACAGTATGCACATATGCCAATTAGAGACTGACCAGTTGCAGTCCTAAACACATCGATGGGAAGATCCAAACAAACAATACTAAGTGAATTCAAACTTCACCCCATCGCACAAGCAAGTGGCTATCAGGATTCAGTGGCCGAGTGGATAACGCGATGGCGTTTGAAGCGAGGGTACTGGGTTCGAGTCCCAGAGTGAACATCAACTCTGAGATGCAGGTACATCCAGCTGACGAGTCCCAAATAGGACGAAACGCGCGTCCTGGATTCCACTGCTAGCCACTATCCATCTCTGCTTACCATGCTTGTGAATTAAGGTATATCGAGGCAATACGCACAGTATGCACATATGCCAATTAGAGACTGACCAGTTGCAGTCCTAAACACATCGATGGGAAGATCCAAACAAACAATACTAAGTGAATTCAAACTTCACCCCATCGCACAAGCAAGTGGCTATCAGGATTCAGTGGCCGAGTGGATAACGCGATGGCGTTTGAAGCGAGGGTACTGGGTTCGAGTCCCAGAGTGAACATCAACTCTGAGATGCAGGTACATCCAGCTGACGAGTCCCAAATAGGACGAAACGCGCGTCCTGGATTCCACTGCTAGCCACTATCCATCTCTGCTTACCATGCTTGTGAATTAAGGTATATCGAGGCAATACGCACAGTATGCACATATGCCAATTAGAGACTGACCAGTTGCAGTCCTAAACACATCGATGGGAAGATCCAAACAAACAATACTAAGTGAATTCAAACTTCACCCCATCGCACAAGCAAGTGGCTATCAGGATTCAGTGGCCGAGTGGATAACGCGATGGCGTTTGAAGCGAGGGTACTGGGTTCGAGTCCCAGAGTGAACATCAACTCTGAGATGCAGGTACATCCAGCTGACGAGTCCCAAATAGGACGAAACGCGCGTCCTGGATTCCACTGCTAGCCACTATCCATCTCTGCTTACCATGCTTGTGAATTAAGGTATATCGAGGCAATACGCACAGTATGCACATATGCCAATTAGAGACTGACCAGTTGCAGTCCTAAACACATCGATGGGAAGATCCAAACAAACAATACTAAGTGAATTCAAACTTCACCCCATCGCACAAGCAAGTGGCTATCAGGATTCAGTGGCCGAGTGGATAACGCGATGGCGTTTGAAGCGAGGGTACTGGGTTCGAGTCCCAGAGTGAACATCAACTCTGAGATGCAGGTACATCCAGCTGACGAGTCCCAAATAGGACGAAACGCGCGTCCTGGATTCCACTGCTAGCCACTATCCATCTCTGCTTACCATGCTTGTGAATTAAGGTATATCGAGGCAATACGCACAGTATGCACATATGCCAATTAGAGACTGACCAGTTGCAGTCCTAAACACATCGATGGGAAGATCCAAACAAACAATACTAAGTGAATTCAAACTTCACCCCATCGCACAAGCAAGTGGCTATCAGGATTCAGTGGCCGAGTGGATAACGCGATGGCGTTTGAAGCGAGGGTACTGGGTTCGAGTCCCAGAGTGAACATCAACTCTGAGATGCAGGTACATCCAGCTGACGAGTCCCAAATAGGACGAAACGCGCGTCCTGGATTCCACTGCTAGCCACTATCCATCTCTGCTTACCATGCTTGTGAATTAAGGTATATCGAGGCAATACGCACAGTATGCACATATGCCAATTAGAGACTGACCAGTTGCAGTCCTAAACACATCGATGGGAAGATCCAAACAAACAATACTAAGTGAATTCAAACTTCACCCCATCGCACAAGCAAGTGGCTATCAGGATTCAGTGGCCGAGTGGATAACGCGATGGCGTTTGAAGCGAGGGTACTGGGTTCGAGTCCCAGAGTGAACATCAACTCTGAGATGCAGGTACATCCAGCTGACGAGTCCCAAATAGGACGAAACGCGCGTCCTGGATTCCACTGCTAGCCACTATCCATCTCTGCTTACCATGCTTGTGAATTAAGGTATATCGAGGCAATACGCACAGTATGCACATATGCCAATTAGAGACTGACCAGTTGCAGTCCTAAACACATCGATGGGAAGATCCAAACAAACAATACTAAGTGAATTCAAACTTCACCCCATCGCACAAGCAAGTGGCTATCAGGATTCAGTGGCCGAGTGGATAACGCGATGGCGTTTGAAGCGAGGGTACTGGGTTCGAGTCCCAGAGTGAACATCAACTCTGAGATGCAGGTACATCCAGCTGACGAGTCCCAAATAGGACGAAACGCGCGTCCTGGATTCCACTGCTAGCCACTATCCATCTCTGCTTACCATGCTTGTGAATTAAGGTATATCGAGGCAATACGCACAGTATGCACATATGCCAATTAGAGACTGACCAGTTGCAGTCCTAAACACATCGATGGGAAGATCCAAACAAACAATACTAAGTGAATTCAAACTTCACCCCATCGCACAAGCAAGTGGCTATCAGGATTCAGTGGCCGAGTGGATAACGCGATGGCGTTTGAAGCGAGGGTACTGGGTTCGAGTCCCAGAGTGAACATCAACTCTGAGATGCAGGTACATCCAGCTGACGAGTCCCAAATAGGACGAAACGCGCGTCCTGGATTCCACTGCTAGCCACTATCCATCTCTGCTTACCATGCTTGTGAATTAAGGTATATCGAGGCAATACGCACAGTATGCACATATGCCAATTAGAGACTGACCAGTTGCAGTCCTAAACACATCGATGGGAAGATCCAAACAAACAATACTAAGTGAATTCAAACTTCACCCCATCGCACAAGCAAGTGGCTATCAGGATTCAGTGGCCGAGTGGATAACGCGATGGCGTTTGAAGCGAGGGTACTGGGTTCGAGTCCCAGAGTGAACATCAACTCTGAGATGCAGGTACATCCAGCTGACGAGTCCCAAATAGGACGAAACGCGCGTCCTGGATTCCACTGCTAGCCACTATCCATCTCTGCTTACCATGCTTGTGAATTAAGGTATATCGAGGCAATACGCACAGTATGCACATATGCCAATTAGAGACTGACCAGTTGCAGTCCTAAACACATCGATGGGAAGATCCAAACAAACAATACTAAGTGAATTCAAACTTCACCCCATCGCACAAGCAAGTGGCTATCAGGATTCAGTGGCCGAGTGGATAACGCGATGGCGTTTGAAGCGAGGGTACTGGGTTCGAGTCCCAGAGTGAACATCAACTCTGAGATGCAGGTACATCCAGCTGACGAGTCCCAAATAGGACGAAACGCGCGTCCTGGATTCCACTGCTAGCCACTATCCATCTCTGCTTACCATGCTTGTGAATTAAGGTATATCGAGGCAATACGCACAGTATGCACATATGCCAATTAGAGACTGACCAGTTGCAGTCCTAAACACATCGATGGGAAGATCCAAACAAACAATACTAAGTGAATTCAAACTTCACCCCATCGCACAAGCAAGTGGCTATCAGGATTCAGTGGCCGAGTGGATAACGCGATGGCGTTTGAAGCGAGGGTACTGGGTTCGAGTCCCAGAGTGAACATCAACTCTGAGATGCAGGTACATCCAGCTGACGAGTCCCAAATAGGACGAAACGCGCGTCCTGGATTCCACTGCTAGCCACTATCCATCTCTGCTTACCATGCTTGTGAATTAAGGTATATCGAGGCAATACGCACAGTATGCACATATGCCAATTAGAGACTGACCAGTTGCAGTCCTAAACACATCGATGGGAAGATCCAAACAAACAATACTAAGTGAATTCAAACTTCACCCCATCGCACAAGCAAGTGGCTATCAGGACTCAGTGGCCGAGTGGATAACGCGATGGCGTTTGAAGCGAGGGTACTGGGTTCGAGTCCCAGAGTGAACATCAACTCTGAGATGCAGGTACATCCAGCTGACGAGTCCCAAATAGGACGAAACGCGCGTCCTGGATTCCACTGCTAGCCACTATCCATCTCTGCTTACCATGCTTGTGAATTAAGGTATATCGAGGCAATACGCACAGTATGCACATATGCCAATTAGAGACTGACCAGTTGCAGTCCTAAACACATCGATGGGAAGATCCAAACAAACAATACTAAGTGAATTCAAACTTCACCCCATCGCACAAGCAAGTGGCTATCAGGATTCAGTGGCCGAGTGGATAACGCGATGGCGTTTGAAGCGAGGGTACTGGGTTCGAGTCCCAGAGTGAACATCAACTCTGAGATGCAGGTACATCCAGCTGACGAGTCCCAAATAGGACGAAACGCGCGTCCTGGATTCCACTGCTAGCCACTATCCATCTCTGCTTACCATGCTTGTGAATTAAGGTATATCGAGGCAATACGCACAGTATGCACATATGCCAATTAGAGACTGACCAGTTGCAGTCCTAAACACATCGATGGGAAGATCCAAACAAACAATACTAAGTGAATTCAAACTTCACCCCATCGCACAAGCAAGTGGCTATCAGGATTCAGTGGCCGAGTGGATAACGCGATGGCGTTTGAAGCGAGGGTACTGGGTTCGAGTCCCAGAGTGAACATCAACTCTGAGATGCAGGTACATCCAGCTGACGAGTCCCAAATAGGACGAAACGCGCGTCCTGGATTCCACTGCTAGCCACTATCCATCTCTGCTTACCATGCTTGTGAATTAAGGTATATCGAGGCAATACGCACAGTATGCACATATGCCAATTAGAGACTGACCAGTTGCAGTCCTAAACACATCGATGGGAAGATCCAAACAAACAATACTAAGTGAATTCAAACTTCACCCCATCGCACAAGCAAGTGGCTATCAGGATTCAGTGGCCGAGTGGATAACGCGATGGCGTTTGAAGCGAGGGTACTGGGTTCGAGTCCCAGAGTGAACATCAACTCTGAGATGCAGGTACATCCAGCTGACGAGTCCCAAATAGGACGAAACGCGCGTCCTGGATTCCACTGCTAGCCACTATCCATCTCTGCTTACCATGCTTGTGAATTAAGGTATATCGAGGCAATACGCACAGTATGCACATATGCCAATTAGAGACTGACCAGTTGCAGTCCTAAACACATCGATGGGAAGATCCAAACAAACAATACTAAGTGAATTCAAACTTCACCCCATCGCACAAGCAAGTGGCTATCAGGATTCAGTGGCCGAGTGGATAACGCGATGGCGTTTGAAGCGAGGGTACTGGGTTCGAGTCCCAGAGTGAACATCAACTCTGAGATGCAGGTACATCCAGCTGACGAGTCCCAAATAGGACGAAACGCGCGTCCTGGATTCCACTGCTAGCCACTATCCATCTCTGCTTACCATGCTTGTGAATTAAGGTATATCGAGGCAATACGCACAGTATGCACATATGCCAATTAGAGACTGACCAGTTGCAGTCCTAAACACATCGATGGGAAGATCCAAACAAACAATACTAAGTGAATTCAAACTTCACCCCATCGCACAAGCAAGTGGCTATCAGGATTCAGTGGCCGAGTGGATAACGCGATGGCGTTTGAAGCGAGGGTACTGGGTTCGAGTCCCAGAGTGAACATCAACTCTGAGATGCAGGTACATCCAGCTGACGAGTCCCAAATAGGACGAAACGCGCGTCCTGGATTCCACTGCTAGCCACTATCCATCTCTGCTTACCATGCTTGTGAATTAAGGTATATCGAGGCAATACGCACAGTATGCACATATGCCAATTAGAGACTGACCAGTTGCAGTCCTAAACACATCGATGGGAAGATCCAAACAAACAATACTAAGTGAATTCAAACTTCACCCCATCGCACAAGCAAGTGGCTATCAGGATTCAGTGGCCGAGTGGATAACGCGATGGCGTTTGAAGCGAGGGTACTGGGTTCGAGTCCCAGAGTGAACATCAACTCTGAGATGCAGGTACATCCAGCTGACGAGTCCCAAATAGGACGAAACGCGCGTCCTGGATTCCACTGCCAGCCACTATCCATCTCTGCTTACCATGCTTGTGAATTAAGGTATATCGAGGCAATACGCACAGTATGCACATATGCCAATTAGAGACTGACCAGTTGCAGTCCTAAACACATCGATGGGAAGATCCAAACAAACAATACTAAGTGAATTCAAACTTCACCCCATCGCACAAGCAAGTGGCTATCAGGATTCAGTGGCCGAGTGGATAACGCGATGGCGTTTGAAGCGAGGGTACTGGGTTCGAGTCCCAGAGTGAACATCAACTCTGAGATGCAGGTACATCCAGCTGACGAGTCCCAAATAGGACGAAACGCGCGTCCTGGATTCCACTGCCAGCCACTATCCATCTCTGCTTACCATGCTTGTGAATTAAGGTATATCGAGGCAATACGCACAGTATGCACATATGCCAATTAGAGACTGACCAGTTGCAGTCCTAAACACATCGATGGGAAGATCCAAACAAACAATACTAAGTGAATACGTATAAGGTTGTTCAATTAACAGCCCTTTCCAAAAATAGTATAACTGCAAGTCATGTACATTAATCCGTGGTTTGTTACAGATGAACTAATAGTTTAATAACCATAAATATCTCAACTAGACATTACGAAAGCATGAATAATTCGGTCAACGAATTCTATTTAAAATCTTATTATCTGAGACAGTGGTTACTGTTTTAATAAATATTAGCTTATGGGAATTTATCAGAAAAAATAAAATTATAATAATGAAAATTTGTGATAAGTAGAGTTTCAACCATGTTGGGAATAAGCCAGTTGTCTACTGATGATACTTAATGAAGGTTCTGCAATATCATCAGCTGATTAAAGTTAAAGATGAAAACCATTGGATGTTATCTCATCAGCTCAAAGGTTAAGCTCTCGCCACAAAACCTGAAAATATTGTGTGCAACCCCTGGTGTTGTGGATCAATATTGGTGAGGAGCCTTATTTATTTATTTGAACACATAAATACTGTTACAAAAGGGCACCGAATACATATGAGCCACAACATTCATTTGATTTGTGAGTGGGCTGTGATATCACCCTAGTGCCCAGACCGAGGCAGGTGGTTTTCTTAGTAGGCCACACCTGGAGCCTTCGACCTAAAGATCTGATCCAACTCCCCTAGGTGGACCGCTTGTGAGGAGCCAAATAAAAGGACGGAACTAAGTTATATAATCTAAATCAGTTAGTCAGACAGCAACAGCGTAGAACCATGCACATATATGCATCGATACAAGTTGTCACACCTCATTAGCACAACAAGATCAACACAAAATTCATAAAAGTAGTTACTTCAATGGTAGTAATATATAAAAGAAATATTGTGTATGAGTATAATACAGGAAGGAAGAATTAGTTCGTAGAAATAAAGTTAAAGAGTAATTTTAATCTCACGGTTTAAGAAAAGACAAAGAGTGTAAACGCCAACGTCATTGTGGTTGATTTTGAGCCATGTCACCCACAGTCTTCAACCATTGGTTACGATAGTTGCGCGGACCCCAACCGTAGATGCTACCTTGACGTGGTGGTCGGGCTTGCCTATCATAATGAACCAATCAAGCTATACTGGATGGAACACCAGTTCTTCAAGGCCCTACCATGCCAGACAAGTCGGTTTAAGAACAGTAAGACGAAAAGCAGCAAGCCCAAAGTCCGGAGGCGAAGTCGTACCTTTGACTGTACAGAGGTGTGACGGCAGTAAGAAGTTTCCTTCAGAAAACCTGTATAACAGCGATGCTGCCTTCCCACAAGGAGGGGTGGGGTTAGAAAAGGCCGAACCTAAAAATGCACACCTCGCTTTATCCCACGGATTTCTATTTCCTTCGGAAAGGTACCAACAAGTACGGAGCTAACACGAAAATTGCCCACAAAAAGGTCGTGTGTGACCGACCTCAAGCAGTTGTTCCTTGGGCACTGCGGTCACGCTACCAGGTCACTAAGACCACCTCTAACCCAATTTCCTTTGCAGGTACCTCTAGGAGAACCCTTGCACGGTGTGGGTAACCGGGATATGATAACTGCCATCATACCTCTAACAGCACTCAAGACCACTGCATTCATAATCAATTTCTCTTTCTAATTCCTATTATAAAATTTAAGACGGCTGAATGATATAATAAGTGAGATACAACACGAAATTATTCACAAACAGTAATATTTGTCAAGTCGTAACGTAAAAGAACCTTCACTGCAGTTATCACCAAATTAGATTGGTTAACGTAGTAGTTATAGAAATGGATTTTGTTTGAACAGCTGAATAGTGTCACTAGCCTCTAATACGAGATTTTTTTCAAATTCAATTACAAGGATCTGTGCTCAATTGTTTAGTTACGTTTAGATTAAAATAAATTGGCAGTGATATTATATATTACATTAACACTATAAAACTATATCGAAACGAACCTTATCGCCATCAGGTATGTCTAAACCACAGTGTCGTTCATCTTTTAGTCCACAGTGTAATTTGGTTGAAACAGTAGTTTGATTACGCCAAACACGCAGTACACGTTCGGCATCTGATTCTGATGAAAAATATGCAAATGCATAGCCACATGGATAGCCAGTAACAATGTTGTGAACAATATGAATTTTTGGCCAAATTTCATAACAGGAAAATGGGGAACGACTACGACAGTATTTTCTAGATTTCTTATTTAAATCATTTCCTAAATTTTTATTCAACAGTTCATGAAGTGCTTTTTGTAAACAAATTTTTGAAGCATGATAAGGTAGTCTTCCTACAAATATTGTAGCCTCAGTATTAATAACAAAAAAGAAAAGATTAAATGCAAACAGTAATGATGATAACGGCAACAACAACATTCATAGGTTTGGTTTAGTACACAATTATTATTCCTTCCTCAGCATAGCAACAATTTGAACAGAGATATAAAAATAGGTCGATGTAAAATAGGTACCAAATAACGAACCCCAGCAACTCAAATGAGGAAACGCTGACAATAGAGATCTATAATCCATGATGTGTTTATTTATGTTTGAGAATATTTTATATACCGTTACACAACTTACAAACCATAAATAGGTGTTGTATTTTCCAAGTACGTCAATAATGCTAACTTCACAACTCATATAAAGTATATGTGAACAAACTGTTCGTCCAAAAATACTAAAGTCCCTAAAGACCAGTCAGAATATTACAGAGGCAACCGAGTGCTTCCAGTAAGTGGAAATCCATAAACGAGTCATTAGCTGATCCATAGTGTAACTAACAACTATAATGCCATCCTAAAAAGCCAATGCATTATCGAGATCATATTTATTAACTGCTGAAAGGATTTTGGAGCCAATTTTAAGTTAGATGGTAATCAGTTGGGCTGGTAAAATGACGAAGTCAGAAGCTTTGGAAACTATATTGCTTTCCATTAGCGATTACGTTTTGAATAAACGCCACGTATTGTGAGAGTGCATCCCTTAATTTAAATAATGAATCCTCAAGTGAAGGTAGTAGGTATGAATGATTTTGCAAATCGTCATTTAGACTGGATGAGGAGTCTGAATACAGAAGAATAGTCCCGTTAGCTTCGCGAACCATTACAAATTGGAGCTACCCATAACGAATACGTGACTGGGCGTACAACACCAAACTTTTTATAAGTGGCCCAGTTTACCAACTTCATCATTGTAAGCAAATAGTATTTGGTGTTCTGAGTGAAAAATAGATTTCACACCTTGTCACAAAGTATAGTGATCCATATCCCAACTACACCTAGTGTAATGTTACGTCCTATTTTGTTATATCCTGGTGGACTATTATTCTATATATATATTCTTATTGTTTAACTATTGGGTAATTAGATTGTGCATATCTATATTCATCTTATTATAAGCTTCATTCTGACCTATGAATTATTATTATACGATTTAAAGTCCGTGAATTATATTCAGTTTATTGATTAATGTCTCCAACGTTCACAGCCACATTTGGCTTGATTTTGCACAAACATTATTTTCTATCTTATGGTGTGATGCGGTTTGTCTGTCGGGTATATAAACCGAGTATCCTTGAAACAAACGATCCGCATAGCAGAAGCTGCAATTGGAAAGGTTAGGCGGACAAGGGATCAATGAAATCGCTAGACTGCTCATACTGGTAGAACGTCATTGATTAGGCACAGCGTTAAGACTAGACAAGTCGTATTCCGATTGTTGGGTAATTCACGTGATAAAAAGTCGGACATAAAATCATAACGAATTGGATACGGCCTCCGTATTTTATAGTCATAACTAATGGACAGCGGCTTTCTTTATAAAGTCACAACATATTTCGAGTGAAATATCATCGTTGAACACCCAGTCCATTCCATCACTTTGATAAACTCCGAAATTTGAGTGACAACCATATCCCGAAGATATGTAAGTCGGCAAACTAACAAATCCCGATGACAGTTTCATAAGCTACGGGAGCGATTAGCCGACCTGTCCGTGCACAGAACCACTATAATCAATGCTATTAGATAAATATAAGCAATCAGTAAAAAGCCCTCGTTATGGTACCCTCCTCTATTAGCAGTAAACACCCAAATGTATGATATACCAGCCTTTTATATCGTAAATTCAAATTACCACAGATATTGACAAGATAATTACATCTAGTTCCCGTAAGTTACTAGTAACTGGAAATACATTACCAGAATTTTTAGAGATAGTCAGTTTCTAACATGAAGTGTGTAGTAAAATACAGAAGTATCTATTACTCAATATTGTTCGACCTTAGGGAAACGAACTACAGTGTAAGTAACGATTTCGACTACCAAACAAAAAATTGATATGTACCTTTGCATTCCGGTTAAAAACGTGATCTTTACTCTTATAAGATGATGTTAAGGCGCGCTGAATTGCCCGGTCATGTGGAGTCGTATCTGTACCGTCAATACTACCAACTGTTACTGGATCATAATACCCATATTGATGAACATAAGGATGCCATTCATGTGAATTTTTCAGGCAAACCGTTTTTGTCATCCTTCAGCCCCCTGAAAACCAATAATGACAATCAGCAATGTGACTAAAAATCTAATAGAAAACCAAGAGATACGTCAAATAAGTTTATTTTGGATCAGCGATTTCGATTCGTTAGGATCAAGCTGAACGAGTATAATGGATACAAAAACGAAAGCTCATGAGAGATATGCAACATATGAGGATGTGAACATCAGTAAGAAAATGAAGTTAAAGTGAAAACCTAATGCAAGCATTTCGCAGAAACATAAATTGGAAAGAAAACATGTCTCAATGTAATAATCTTGGTAGGACGTTTGTATCTATTTACACATGCCAAAAATCTAAAAGGCAAATGTCTCGACCATCTAAGTCAAATCGAGTAAAAAACCACTATATGGACAACTTTGATTTAAGGTTAGCCAAAGCAGAGTGACAAACAACAACTAGCTTAATATAACAACTTGATCAGTAATTCATTTAAGTCAATGTTGTGCGTGTGGAATTGGAGCACGTTGGTGATGTAAACTTTGACCTGCATTACCCAAGACCATTCCTTGAGACGGGTTCCCAGGTAAATGTATTTGATTTTGCCCCGTAACAGCGCCACCTTGGTTAGTAGCGACACCGATATTTGGATTAGATTGATTTGTACTGACGGTAGAGCTATTGTTGGGTCCATGTTTAGCAGCAGCTGCTGCAGCTACAGCGGCAGCAACTGTGTTCATGTATGGTGAACCCGTCGCAGATGCGTAAAATTGTGGTGAAAAGTGCTGTGCATGAGAATTGGCATTCCCATGGTTAAAATTTTGTACCAGAGATCCGTTGTTGGAATGAGAGGCAGAAGATAACTTTCCACCGACAGTATCCAGTGACATTCCTTGAGATTGAAATGCATTATAGTTGGGTGGGTTCGAGCTAGTTTTGAAACCAACTAAAATACAAAAACACAAAAATCGTTATATATATATATATATATATATATATATATATATATATATATTGTAAATTATAAATTAATGGATTTATTATGAACATCCTACAATAGAATGACATTAAATACATTAGCTCTATGATATCCCTATAAGAATTACTAAAGTGGAAGTAGGTGACAAATATGCAGATTCAAATGTCTAATTATAGTAAGTAAACTTATATATGAGATCGGAAATTTGGTCTGCTTGTGGAGCGACCTTCTAGTATCATTTTAGAGATAAAATAATTGTCCACTTTTCACCGAAACAGAAAGATAACAATAATAGTTATCTACTAGTTGTTTAGGAACCGATAACTGACCAGTGGTTGGAGAAATTAGATGGCATAGTCCGGAACTGGCTTGGGCTACCAGTTCTTACCATCTAGACATTTTAACAAGTTATTTTTCTTTTGTTTGTTTCAACAGATCATCGTGTCAATTAATTGTACAACCTATTCATTCAGGTGCGTATGTGAAAAGTTAACGACCTTTCGTTGTAAGATTTAGGAAAAAGCACATCGAAATGAACGTACATTATTCAGATGTATATTCTTGAACTGCTAACTACTAATTGGCGATCACCCAATATTTATCATCAGGACCAATCAAGAAATAAGAAACAGAAACTTGATGAAATGCTTTGCTCTGAGAACTTTATATTACACCAAAAATATAACACTGAGTAAAGCTAATAATAATAATAATAATAATAATAATAATAATAATAATAATAGTGCTGGAAAAGCATTTCATAAACTTTTCTCCACGTCCCACTTTATTTTCATACATACCTTTCCATTGCCTCTTTTTAAGCTATATTCTGTGTTTAGTCTTTTTCGTTATCAGTACTACTGTAATTATTTTGGATTCTTTGATATTCTCCAGTTGATTTGGTATGCGACTGGATCAACTCGGACAAACATGTATTTGTCCCAGGTTTTATCTTGGTTACGGGCGACTAATACAGAGGCTAAAGTCGACTTGTGATTAAGAGGTTCAAACCAGTCGCATTCATGTCTGCGTGGTACATAAGCAAAAGCAAAATAGACTTTTACATACCACTATACTATGATAATCAAGTACATCGATAAAATAGGAACATTAATTTAACCAATACAGTCGACCATTGCTTATAACGAAAGTAATTGAAGCTCGCAAAAACTAAACAAATTGTATCTTAAAACAACAAACACATTTAATTAAAAAATTAGTTTTACGACAAACCTTGTTTGGATGGGTCACCATATTTTACATCCAACAAATCTTCGTAGTTCCCAACTCCATTGCCCAGCTGTTTGAGGTTATTATAAGGTTGAGCTTGATTTAGCTGGGATTGGTGCTGGGTAATTGGCGATGCACACTGACCAGGATTCTGAACTTGGGGATTGTCTGAATTTGGTTGTTGTTGGTTTAAAAATGGATTTGGATAACCATTCTGAATAACAGATAAAGTAATAACACAGTTACTATGTTAAAAATGACGAAAACGTTTTTAGGTTATATATAATCATTCTAGAATCTAAAGATTCGAGAGATCAGGTCCATGCATAAGCAAACATTGCGTCTATTGATAATACGGACGAGATGTCAAACTATTTCTACCAAACAGACTGAAAAAGTATATACCATAGTAGTTAAGAATTGCGTTTACTTCAATCACACCGAGGAAATAAGATGCGAAAGAATGCATTGTCACAATGACGCCATGTATGCCACTGACCACTATAAGCAACAATGCAAGTATGTTTGGGATGTGATTCTCCCCCTCGAAATACAAAATGTTACTTCAGGATTGGGTTGCATCGACACCCAAACTAATGATAGATAGTGAAGTAGTTGAGCGTGTCGACCGTTACACTTATCTTGGGAGTCTCATCAGTCCTTGTGCTCTGGTGTGTGACGAAATCTCAGCACGGATACGGAAGTTCCGTCTAGCTTTCACCAACTTGCGTCATTTATGGCGTAGACGAGATATCCGTCTAGCAACCAAAGGACGGGTTTACTGCACAGCATTTTGCTCTATCCTACTTTATGGCAGTGAAACATGGTCGATAAGAGTAGAGGATATTCGTAGGCTGCCAGTATTCGATCATAGATGTCTTCGAAGCATTGCTCGTATATCCTGGGATCACCAAGTAATGCAGTTGTTATGAAACAGGTACTAGGTAAGGATGGTAAGTCGATTGATCAGGTAGTGGAACTTCATCAGTTTAGATGGCTGGGACATGTGTTACGCATGCCCGACCGCCGACTTCCCCGACGTGCGATGTTTTATGGTGTAGGAGTAGGTTGGAAGCTAGGGGCAGTTAAACCACAATGTGGCACAAATCCATGAAGTCACTGACAAATGGACTGAGCCATGTTGGCAGTTGTAGACTACGTGGTTGGGATTCGCGAGATGATAACAACCGATGGTTAGATACCTTAAACGACATGGCTCAAAATCGTTTGCAATGGCGCAGGTGCATCCACTTTTTGTGTTCTACCAAATTCTAATCTTCTGAATTCCCCATGTCCCTTTCTTTTTTCTCTTTCCAAATTTATTCCACTGGATTATACTCCTTAAATAACACCTTCAAACCCTAATCTTTCATATAACGCTTATACTCTTACTACTTCTACCACTATGGGTATTAAATTGACAACCGCATCTCTGTGCCAATATGGTATAACAATTCGAACTGACGTACGTACGTACAAAGTTCTACTGACTGACTACTGACGATGTTAGACAGCAGTCAGTCAGTCACAACATTAAACCTGGTACGTACGTACATCGATCCAAGTTGCAATACCTCATTAGAACAGCAGGATGAAATTGTTAGACCAAATCTCAGAATAGGAGGTAGTAACAGTATCAGTGGTAATAGGAAAGACTAGGCATCAAATATATGATTCTAGAAAATATGAATTGGTGAAGGAGGTGAAAAATGTTATGGAGGAATTTAGGGTTTCAAAAATTCGGTAGAAAATGAACAGACCAACCTAGATCACTATGAACGATCTCGAGTTATGTCATTCAAAGTCTCTGACCATTGGTTAAGACAATCATGCGAACAACAACCACGTAGTCTACACCTGTTAACATGACCAAGTCCAATTCCTAATGACTTCACGGACTGAACTGATGCCATGTCTTGGTTCGACAGCCCCTAGCTTTCTTCTGGTCTACTCTAACTTTATTATGCACCAAGTTTAGTCTAGGTGGATAAATATTCCAATCCACTGCACAGAAAATTAAAACTGATAGCATAGTGAGATTTTGTCAAACACCAGACCATTACGACTGGTGAGACTCCCAAGACAACTGAAGCAGGTAACAGAATGTAAAGACAAAAGGCGACACTACACAATTATGTAGAAGCATTATTTATTTATTTAAACACATAAACACTGGTACAAGGAAGCACGAAATAGATGTGCTCCACATAAATCGCCCGATTTGTGTGAAGGATGGGATAGGGTCCGGGTGCCCAAACCGAAGCACGCGGCTTCCTTAGAGGCTCACACCGCATGTAGAAGCACTAGAGACTTAAGTTGAAGTCATCTATCAGTAGAACTGTTTGAAATACATGTATTTTCAGACCAAACTACCGGGAAGACAGGATATCTTGAGGAACAGTTACTTTTAAGCTACCCATTTTCATCAAGCATTCCGGTGAGGTTGACATTAGACTCTCAACTAACACTGAAACCTGACCTTGATAGACTAGTTTCAAACTCCTGTATGGATGGACGTCTAGTGCCAAGTTACATTGGCTGAGTTACTGTACGAGTGCCCCCAAATGCCCTGGTACAGCTGAGAGTGGGGAGAGTCCGCTCTCCCTCTCGAAATGCTCTCATACGGCCACGCGAATATATAGCCTCTGCCAGGGAAGTCCTACTCACTGCCTTCTCGTGGCGGGGGTGTTGTTCACGAAAGTGAGAGGACGAAAAGCGAATGTTCGGCGCTTTAACCGGGTTGGTGGACACGGAAAGTCCACGTAGGGAAGTTGGAAAACCCTGATTCCAAACCAATGGTGAACATGAGCTCCAGTATCCTGAGGGAACGAATGGCGTATGAATCAATCGTTGGTCACCGGCTACCATGGGACTGCATCTCCTTACGATGCTCCACTACCTTGTGGACTAGACTTTCACGTCAAAGGCTCCGGGTGTGGGCCATTAAGAAAACCACCTGCTTCAGTTTGGGCACCTGGGCAGTATCACAGCCCTCACACAAATCAAATGAGATTTGTGTGGCGCATATGTATTTGGTGTCCGTTTGTACCAATATTTGTGTTCAAATAAATAAATAAACAAACAAACGAGTAACTCAATAGCTGTAGATGATTATTAGGCTAGTAGCGAACACTCAGTCAACCAAACGCAACGTACAACTCAGCACATGTGCGTATTGCTTTGAGTTGCCACATATCATGATGAGGTGCCAGAGTAGTACTAGTAGAAGCATTAATATTATTTGGAAGGACTAGGCACAGATATGACTCGGGAAAACTTAGGTTCATGAAATAACTTTTCAAGAGCACTGATTGTTTACAGGAACGGCAAAAGTCATCTAATGAAAGCTGCAGAGAAATCCATATTGTATTTGAAATCATAACTTCGAAAACGGCCCAGCGTTGAACTGGAGGTTGTGGACAGCGAACCGCGGGAAAAGTAAACTGATTTTAGATATGAGTGAGTTGGTCAAATATCCACCCCAAGTCGAGTTTTTGGGTGTAGACAAACCGACACTAGCAACACTAAAACCTAAATTGCCTTTTCTCGTCAACCCATTTTATGGTAGTTGCTGTCATCTGCAAATGTAGCAGCAGCCTCCGCATCGATAGGCCTCCACATTCACAAAGGAAAAAGCAAGATTCTCAAATGCAACACGGAGAACATCAACCCAATCACACTTGATGGCGAAATTCTGGAAGAGGTGGAAACATTCAAGTACCTGGGGAGCATAGTTGATAAACATTTTATTTATTTATTTATTTAAACACATAAATATTGGTACAAGGAAGCACCAGATAAATATGCGCCACACAAATCTCATTTGATTTGTGTGAGGGCTGTGATACTGCCCAGGTGCCCAAACTGAAGCAGGTGGTTTTCTTAATGGCCCACACCCGGAGCCTTTGACGTGAAGGTCTAGTCCACAAGGTAGTGGAGCATCGTAAGGAGATGCAGTCCCATGGTAGCCGGTGACCAACGATTGATTCATACGCCATTCGTTCCCTCAGGATACTGGAGCTCATGTGCACCATTGGTTTAGAATCAGGGTTTTCCAACTCCCCTAGGTGGACACTCCACATCCACCAACCCGGTTAAAGCGCCGAACATTCGCTTTTCGTCCTCTCACTTTCGTGAACAACACCCCCGCCACGAGAAGGCAGTGAGTAGGACTTCCCTGGCAGAGGCTATATATTCGCGTGGCCGTATGAGAGCATTTCGAGAGGGAGAGCGGACTCTCCCCACTCTCAGCTGTACCAGGGCATTTGGGGGCCATTGATAAACAAGGAGGATCAGATGCAGATGGAAAGGCGAGGATTGGCAAAGCAAGGGCAGCATTCCTACAATTGAAGAACATATGGAACTCAAAACAACTCTCAACCAATTTCAAGGTCAGATGTTTTAATACGAACGTCAAGACAGTCCTACTGTATGGAGCTGAAGCGTGGAGAACTACTACGACCATCATCAGGAGGGTACAAGTATTTATAAACAGTTGTCTACGCAAAATACTCAACATTCATTGGCCGGATACTATCAGCAACAGCGTTTTATGGGAGAGGACAAACCAGCAGGTTCCAGCTGAAGAAGAAATTAGGAAAAGACGTTGGAAGTGGATCGGACATACATTAAGGAAATCACCAATGTGCATTACAAGGCGATCCCTAACTTGGAATCCGGAAGGGAAGCAGAAAAGAGGAAGGCCAAAGAACACACTACGCCGGGAATTAGAAGCAGATATGAAAAGGATGAATAGCAACTGGAAAGAACTGGAAAGGAAGGCTCAGGACAGAGTTGGATGGAGAATGCTGGTGAGCGGCCTATGTTCCTTGACGAGGGGTAACAGGCGTAAGTGCTGTCATCTAAATGCGCAGAAGGTATATCAACGTTTCGAATTCTACTGATCAAAAGCTTATGGCAACCTATCATCTGAATTGACCATCCCATTTGATGGTCGATAGGGTTCTCCACTTTCTGTACCTGACATTTCAGGGACCAATCTGGCAAAACATTAGCAAATCTGTTTGGTGGTCTTTCAAGTGAACCTACGACTTAAGTGCCTACGGAGCGCATAACGCACGACTAACAAACATCTACCCTGATGTACGAAACAGCTAGTACAATAGTCCGAAAAGATGTTACATAGTGACGACACATATAAAGTCACTATCTGTTAGTATGCGTTGGGTCCGTTCTGATAGAATCACAGGATGGCAGTAACGCACGTCTGGAAATGTGAGTCGATTGCAACTATTACCCACTTTTTGCCCTTAAGTTGTCGTTCCGAACCTTTTTGTTTCGGTACAACTTATTCATCTTAAACTACGGTTTTTCCGTTTACACTTCTATCGCAGTTAACAGTATTCCTCTACTGACCTTTTCGCTTGTTATGCGATTTCGATGTGGCAAACTGAACCGATGAACAGTTGTGCTACGGCCTACTTTTACTGCCTATTATTAGCAAGAACAGTAGTTATTTGGCCGGAGATTACTAGAAACCCCAGACCTAAAGTCAGACATATGAACGCTGATCATTCGAATGATTAAATTCGGAACTGAAATCATCTTATTGCGTACAGACATGATAAGTATTTATGTAGTCTTTCATATACGGAAAGTAGAGTGTCACGGAGAAGGAACAAATTAGTAAAAAAAAATAACCCACCTAGTGCAGAGATGAACCTCCGAATGTGTGTAGTATTTTGGAGAGATGAACGAAGTGGAACACAAAAATGACACAGCACTATAAGTCAGTAAGGGTCTTAAAAAGTCATTCAACATCAATGGGATGTATTTATCAAATGCTTGTAGACCATAAAATATTTGCACTAAACTGACTGCTATGAAACAATTGCATAATAGTTTGATGAAAAATTCTGAACTGAATAAAGGTAGTACCGAACTTACCATGAGGACAAAACCGGGATAAGGAAAATAAGGGTGTCCAGGTGTCATCATCTGTGGAGTGTGCCCAAGTGCAGTTGTCAGCATGTCCGGTCGCATTCCTGTGTTTGGAGCAGTAACATGACCCATTGGATTTGATAAATTGTGGCTGACGGGTTTTGATGAGGCTGATGAATCCGCATTTGCAGTAAGGAGACTCTGAGCGGTGGTGGCAGCCTGATGCTGTAAGTGCATGTCATACAACATCCTCTGTTGTTGCAAGAGCTGTAAATGATCAAGATCGAAGATGGCAGGGGTTGTACTAGAACCACCTGGTAAATTGAACATGTGATAAGCAGGTGGAGCAAACTGACTGATGAAGTGAGGCATACCTGGAGGAAGATGAGTCGCCTGAGAATTGTTGTTAACTTGTTGTGTGTGTCCAGATACGTGGGTACTAGTATGTGAAGCGGGTATTTTATTCAAGTGAGGAATCATGTGTTGCTCATTTTGACCATGAGGAAAGGGGGCGAGAGATGATTGTGCATTATTCTGAATCAAAAACTGATCTTTTGTGCTTTGTCCAGTGACCTCTCCAACGTTCATTTTGCTCATGTTATCCGGTAAACCATCCAAAAGATAGTTCTTAATATTAGGCTCCAAATAGCTGGGTTTATCAATGGTAGTTCTAGCAACCATGGAGGGTGTCTGTTTATTATGATTCATCGGGTATGATAATGCTACTTTGGAAACCATTTGTTCGTCGTAGTGTCGCGATGGATAGTCACTGGGAACACTGCTTACCTTTTCTTCTGTTTTAGGTGGAGGATCTAAAAGAACACCTAATGACGCGTTCTTAAGTTCAAAATCGCTGGAATGTGATTGTTGGGATATTTGAGGGAACGAAAACTGCTTTGGACTACAATCTGGTCGGTCTGTGGATGCTTGAACATTTCGAGAGTCATTTTGTGGTCGAAGTGGTTCATCTGCATTACTACTAATCTGTTGAGGACTTATAATTGAAGCTGTGGTGGTATTAAACTTTGAACCAGGACATTCACCACCGAAATTCGGTTTCCAACTGAATTGTTCACCAGGCAACAATTCCGGGGCAAAAAACAATGATGTCTCTAGCTTTCCATTAAACGCGCGAGGAGGTGGTTTACTTTTGGCGAATGACGCAAACAAAGCTTCTGCATCCAAAGCATCCGGATCTTTAGTAAGATTTTGGACAACATCAATATGCGAATTGTAATCCGCGTTTAAGTTTCTAAAAACTCAAAATTAAAATTGAAGTGTGATTTACTTTTCCGAACAATTTTGATTGTCGTGGAAGAGTTCCGGTGGTAAAGATACTGCTTCCTGCAGGCCCATGGCAATGGATGCATTTGAATTAACTATTTCGATTGAATCCCCTTCCCACTCTCCACAGTCAGCGTACGGATCCCATGCTAAATGTAAGTTGAACCATCAATTGGACATACCTTCAGACTCAACTCTACTTTTTCTTTCTACTGGTAACTGCTTCGAACTGTTGCACAACACATCATCACTACGACTTTGTGGTGGAATACAGGCTCGATCACCAGCGACCGCATCTGTTTTATGGGGATTTCTTTTCTTTGTCCCTGGTTTCTTGAACTTTTCAGGGTGAGAGTTTGAGTTCTGAAAGTAATTACAAAGTTATTCGAGGTACTTTTGTGATGTTAACTGGAGGTGATACCGAGACGTTTTGTCCTGAGAATTTATCTTGACTTTCAACAGGCTTTTCTGGTTTCGGTTTAGCAGCTTTTTTCTGAGGTGTTGTGTCTGGTACGGCTTCTGCTGCCTACAAGACTCCCTAACAAAATCCAAGTACCTACCGGTTGGGAGTGCCTTGTTTTGCCACGCTTGCTGACAGTTGTGTGCCACTCTTCTGTCGCACCACAACGGAACTGATCTAGAACTAATTCCACTGCTCTCTCAATATCGTTTTCGCAGTCATATAATGCAGTGACTGCCTGATCTTCAGTACACTCAGTTAGTTCTTGAAGCTGAAGCCTCTAGTCTATTGGTATAAGCAACATACCTGAACAACGTAGCATCGGATATTTACATCGTTATCTGGCCTAGATAAAACTTTTGAGATGGTCAGTTGTTCTGCTGTTGCATGGGGCATTTTAGAGAAGTGGCCAGTATTTCTACTATCAACAAGCTCATGGTTGTTAACCTTAGTAACATTTTCCTTGCAATTCACCTTACTGTCCATAGTATATATGTACAATATGTACAACTAAATTTACTTAGAAAAAATTTGCAAACGACACCAACCGACCTTACAGTGAAATCAAGCACCGTCAGTAGCGGATAGGAACCTACTTAAACAAAGCTAATTGGCCTTTCCCATCGACACGTTTCGAATATATGTGAAAAACCTTTACATGTTTACCATACATTTTGTCCAATAACTCTTCGTAAAGCAACTTTTTACCGACATTCAATATTCAATGTAACTGTAAACAAGTAAAGTTCTTCGAACTTCAAAATGATTATGACCAGTACGCCATATTATAAATCTTTGTGATCACGCGATGCTTTTCAGGTGTGCTATGGCTGTACCAACGATGTGTTACGAAGTTCGACTTTGTGAATTTATACCCTGATTTGCAACGTGAATAAAGAAATATACCTGCTGTAGCACAAAGTTGTAGCTTTTCAGAACTACACGTAACCAACCAACACCGATTCACCTGAAACGCCAACATCAACGCCACATTCACGTCCAGTGAACAGGAAAACCATAAGATCTCTTGGTAAGCGGAGATGGATAGTGGCTAGCAGTGGAATCCAGGACGCGCGTTTCGTCCTATTTGGGACTCGTCAGCTGGATGTACCTGCATCTCAGAGTTGATGTTCACTCTGGGACTCGAACCCAGTACACTCGCTTCAAACGCCATCGCGTTATCCACTCGGCCACCGAATCCTGACGAAACGCGCGTCCTGGATTCCACTGCTAGCCACTATCCACCTCTGCTTACCATGCTTGTGAATTAAGGTATATCGAAGCAATACGCACAGTATGCACATATGCCAATTAGAGACTGACCAGTTGCAGTCCGAAACACATCGATGGGAAGATCCAAACAAACAATACCAAGTGAATTCAAACTTCACCCCATCGCACAAGCAAGTGGCTATCAGGACTCAGTGGCCGAGTGGATAACGCGATGGCGTTTGAAGCGAGGGTACTGGGTTCGAGTCCCAGAGTGAACATCAACTCTGAGATGCAGGTACATCCAGCTGACGAGTCCCAAATAGGACAACACGCGCGTCCTGGATTCCACTGCTAGCCACTATCCATCTCTGCTTACCATGCTTGTGAATTAAGGTATATCGAGGCAATACGCACAGTATGCACATATGCCAATTAGAGACTGACCAGTTGCAGTCCGAAGCACATCGATGGGAAGATCCAAACAAACAATACCAAGTGAATTCATAAGATCTATTGTTTTTCTTTTGTTGAGATAGTTAATATAAAATCATTTTGATCAGAACGGGTATTTGTGACCATATTGGTGATTTTGATAGTTGAATTCATCGGTCGATCTAGGCTAAACAACCGCTGAAGACCTGAAAGTACTGGATGTTCACTTCGTCCTAGTACGGGACGTCTCAGCAGTGTGTATTTACAATCCTCATTACGGAGCTCGAACCCAGGACATTCGGTCTCGCGCGCGAAAGTCGACATTGGGTACATTGCAAATCAGGTCGTTTATGGAATGCCACATCTTGATATCCAGGAGATTCTGTGAAGCCACCGTCTTCAGTGAATACGGATCTAAACGCCTACATCATCAGGCATGCAAACGACACGAGTTCATTTGAACCCACTCCCACCCGACCTCAGTCAACTGATGTTTTCGTCCAACCTGCCTTAAGATATAGTACACACGTTTCTGCTCGTCGCGACTCATTTCGACAACCTCCCGAAACGGCACACGTTAAATCGAAACTGACTGTAGCGTCAGCATTGACCGTCGTTAAGCTGTGTATTCAGAAAGAAACCCTGATAATACAGATTTTCCTTCCGTACACCAGAGTGACAAGCCTCATAATTATGATGCCTTCCCCAATAGTCAACAGTGGCAACAGAAGCTAGCTAGTATTTGACAATCGCGCTCTAAAAAACGAATGATGTCTCCAGAACACCTAAAGAACTACTGAGCATAGTGCATCGTATGACTTCATGTTTTACCACATATTTTCTTTCATCCCACTATTTTTTTGTTTGCCTTGTTTCTCTGTATTTCATGTTATAAAAACAAATTTTTTTAATAACATGCTTGTGTAAGTGTGTATTGTGTTTTCTTCCATTCTGAAAAGAATATATGAAAAACGTTTTGTACAAAACTATTCACATCATCGCAATAGCTATACATATACGCATATATTAACAAACTTTTTTCGCGCATTTTGCGACCTTACTCAAGTGCGAGCGTATTCCAACGTCCACGTACATTTTCAGTAATTTTATTTTCAATGAGCAACCGGAAAAAAAGAAGAACCGACGAGAACCGCATTGAGTTACAAGTTTCGTTATACAATTTCAATTGTTATATTGTACCGCATGGCCCCTTATGTTAGGGAGAGACTACCAGATGCTACTAGCTAAAGCAATCTATCGTAAAAGCGTATACCAACGTCATGATCGTTGGATCTAAACTTCCGACTGATCATGTGTCAAGATCACCACTACTCCACTGAGAAAGGAGTTGGCTGTAGAAGCAAATTAACCGGCAAAATGAATATTACTGTATATCTTCAACATTGACACTGACCTCATCTGTTTGGCTGAACACATCAAAGCTGAATGCGTACAGTCACGCATCCACACCAGATCACGAGTGGGTACGTCATGCCAACCATCCTTTACATCTACTAGACAGCTCATACCAAACATTTCTCGACACATCAAAAACTTTCTAAATATATTGTAGTGCCGTGCTTCGTTAATCGTTCACCTCGATAACCGTTATAATACAAATCTTTACAGCGCATAAAATCAGAAGGCGAAGGGAAGCGGTAGTTACAGTTTATTGACAAAAGACTGACATTGGAGATGGTGGGTAAGCCAACTCACTTTAATCAAGCGTTAGTCAGACAAGAATAAGTTACAGACATGCGATGAATAGGATAAGAAGTGTACACACACCTACGCTCATATAAAATAGTTAGGATTAATAAGTGAATAATTAACAAGGTGAAAACACGAATCATGGTGGATAGGTGAATTGGTTTGTCCAGAAGTAAGAATAAGGCATATGGGCATAACATAACAACCGATACTACATAGCTCCCTTGTAGAAAATAGCACATTTATTTTTAAAAAATGTCTGTTTTCGAAAAATAACACTGAAGTGGTATGTGGATAACGTTAACATGTAGGGTAAAAAAATTGTACAATACCTGATAAATTACAGTGTCATGTGAGGTTCGAGTTATCATACAAAAGCGTCATACTTATGTGAAAATGTATATGAATATTGTCAAGATGAGGACAGAAATGGAAATGTTAGTATGTGATTATGAGTAAATTAGTGAGCGTACAAAAAAATATGAGTTTATGTCGTGACTGTTTGAATGATAAAATAACATGTTTGTATGAGCGATTCGAAATATCGTGAAAATAGAGTAATAAATTGTTTGTATTTATGACAGCGAAATAGATCGTGTAAATAAGTGGGGTAGAATATATCAGGAATCGGGCTGTGGTGCCGGCTGAATATGAGGATAAAGAACAGTGAAATATGAAGGTGTTCTGATAAGCAGCAATAGAGTGAATAGCATCGATTAGAGATGATTGGATTTGAATTTACATAATTTAAGTTTATGTGGAATAATAATAATCCAGCCGCATGTTGATGACTGCACCAACGGGTGATATTCGTCGCTGTACTGCTATTGATAATGATAATAAACTGCGAAGTCAATGTAAGTTGTCATTTGCGCTGGGTTACCGTTAAATATTCATTAGTGAAACGATCTGAGAAACAGAATAGTGACTGGAAGACGAGATAAGTGGAGTCCTATTCCTTTATGCTCGTGAAGCCTAGTGTGGTTTGTGTAGTTAGAGGGACATGTGCTCGACCTCCTTTGTTACGAAACCGTACTAACGTATGATAAAAAATACCAACACATATGATTATCGATGACGGTGAGTAAGACTGACTTGAATGTGACAAACGAGAGTGTATCTTCGAGGGACCAGCTCTAAACCCTATGTACTGGTATAGGGTGCAATGCAAATAGAATATTAATAGCAGTAATCGGATAGTTTTGATGGGTAATGGATGATGCAGCATTCAGTCATACTTGTGCATGAATAGATAGTATGAACATATTCATTATTAAATCCGCTGGTTATGCGGCGTCGAATAATTGATTTGTGTAGATACACGAAAGTAGGGGTCATCGTGAAATAAAAATTGCTGAAGTTCGGTTTAGGTTGTCGCTGAAAAAGTAGGAAACGACGATTGCTGTGTACCAATCAGATGAATGAAAATTAGTTGTATTTCGAGAACATAAGTTCTTACAATCGGGAGTATGACTCCAAACTTATGTCTATGATAGAGTCGTTAACCGTTGCTGGCATTTTGGAAGTTGCAACCATACCATTATAACGTGCAGGAGGTTCTTTCGACTGCTTAGACTGAGAATTCGTGAGCACGTGTGGTTCATCAGAACGCCAACTTACTTAGCAGGTTGCAGGTTATTCAGTGTACGAGCAGATAGTAAAAACGTCGGAAATATATAACATGAGATATCGATATATCCGCACAAATGAACGATAATAATTAGGCCATCGATCTGACAAATGATCCAGGACAAAATAGAGATGATTGATCCTAGCGAAAAGCTTATTAAAATTAAAGGGCATCCGCAGGCATAATCGGAAGCGATATCGAAATGAAAAATGTGTTGTGTAATAAATAAAAAATGATCTCGACTAAGTGAATGAGTGTAATATTATGCCGAAAATGACATGGGAAAAATGGAACGAACTCAGTTAAATCGGGAAAATTTTACGTTATTGAATAATAAAAATAGTCCAGTGAGTTCCGAATGCCATAACGTGTAATGTCCATATAATTATAATTTGTTAGGTGACTGATATGATTGCGTAATTCTCATAAATGTAATGTCAGCACGAACAAAAATAATAATTCCACGTTAGGTGATGATATGATATTATTGTAATAATGATCATATGATAATTATTCTAAACATAGCGGAATAATCCGCCTGATGGATCGATGAGCAGAAACGACATGAGGACAAAGTATCGATAAGATAATATGATTCGAGTATGTCCATGTCGTGCTGCATAGGCTTCGCTGATTGTGCTTGTCAAAAGTATGAAATGTCGAAGTTTCTTCATCCATGCAGGCTGCTGCGTTAGGTTTGTCGTCGGCGGTTTCCACTTTTGGTTCGTGTTCGCTCGTTGCGGTTGCCAATTCTGTTGCTTGTTCGCACGTTGGTATCATAAAAATATCTTCGAACACCTACATTGCAAACTTTTGATTTAACTAGCTTGTCATCCTTTGATTAAAAGATCGAATGAAGTTCCAGTTTCGGTTCGGAAAGGACAGGATGACTGATGGTCTGTGTTGGTCCTGGCAATGATGGTCTCTCAGTTGATCCAAATTTCTTTTGAAAGAATCGACAGGGTGAGTTTTAATCACGTCTTGAGGTAATGAATTCCACTCGTTGACGATTCGATGGGAAAGTCGGTAGTTAGCTGACAAGTGAGTTCTGGGGTTGTTATATTTTCTGAGTGTTATCGTAAATTCTCACTGTCCTGTCAGAGTCAGGATCAATTTTCACCACCGGACAAAGAGGCTACTTCGTGTAACACTCAAGAATGCTTCAGAAGTAGAAGACGTTCTGCTGGCTAGTCACTTACTGAGATCCGATGGGAACGTAAGAATACTGCATGACATACCGTATTCTGCGCGAAATATAATCCGGAACATCCTTAAAGAATCTCGCGAGAAGTTTTTCCGCGGAAGAAACACCATTGTACAAGGTGTACTGGAAAATACGGACCCAGCTCAAGCAAACGCTGATATTCGGGAACGGGAATTCACTAAACATTCCTTGAAACTGAAAAACATATTGACACCACAGGTGACGAGGCTAGCCAAGAAAGATGGAGACTCTAGACCCCGGCTACTGAAGATACCTTTCCCATCCTCCCATATGGCGGCTACAACTCTGGAAGCATTTCGTGCAAACAGCCGTCGGTTCGCAATTGAAATCCATATGCATCCGCATAGGCCACATGACACCAGGATCAATCATAAAGGCAATTTGGAGCTGACAATGCCACTTGTGGACTGTCATGGTCATAAAAACGTGTGAAGGACAGGGGATACCAACTCGGAAAAACTTGTATAGGTTGGTGACCCGTCCATTCACGTAAGGCTCATATAGACAAACAGGAAGAAGCTCATACGTTTCAAATTGAAAGCATAAACTGCCTATGCATGAACGCCGCAAGTTTACCAAATAAAAATGGATGAGCTATGTGAACTTAGCAACGCTAATGAATATCTTCAACAGATCCTTCTCAACTAATGTGGAGAAAGATAAAGGTAATCCCTATACCTAAGAAGGCTTCTGGTGATAAAAATGCGAAACTTAGACCCATAGCAATAACCTCACCTTTCCTCAAAATAATGGAAAAATTACTGGTACAACCACTTCAACCTGTAATAAAAGAGCACTGTGATCCATATCAGTTTGCTTACAAATGCAAAAGAAGCACATTAGATGCCGTTACTGTTCTGCATCACAATATAGTGTTCGGCTTGGAAAAGGGTAAGAAGTATGTTAGATGCGCTTTCCTGGACTTTACTTCTGCTTTTGATTCTATTCCAAGACACCTCTTACTTAACAAGCTGATCAGCGTCGATACTGACAGCTGGATAACCAATTGGCTATGTTCCTACCTTTCTGGAAGAGAACAGTACACTGTCTTTGAAGGAAAGTGTTCAAAATCTCTACTGTCTACTGTAGGTGTGCCACATGGAGCTGTTCTTTCACCTCTGCTCTTCTCCTTTTTTCTGCACGATCTGCCATCTTCCACAGAAAACACTTTTGTAAAATATACGGATGACCTCACTGTATGTATGCCGATTTCTACCTCCTTACATCCTATAGAAATGAGTTTTATCTCGTATTGAAAGGTGGTCTGTTGGTAATGGTCTCTTACTCAATCCATCTAAATGTCAAGCTGTTAATTTTAGCTTGAGACATGGACAGAACCTATACTCTATGTTGGGATCCCATAATGCTTGTGCCATTGGAGACTCCTTAATAAACACAGTGTCGAAGGTCAAATATCTTGGTGTTATTTTTTCCTCTGATCTTTCTTCGTCTTCTCATGTTTTGCTGTTATCGAAAAAAGCTTACCGTTTGACATACTACATAAAGAGGCTGCATGCTTTTGGGATTACTCGCCATTTACTCTTACACTTTGTAAATTCCTGCATATTACCTATTATTTTATATTGTTCTCCATTATTCTTTCCTGGGCTTTTGAGAAAAGACTTTGCTATTTTGCGTAGAGTGCTGAAGGCAGTTTGCAAGGTATGTGGTGAATCTTTTGAAGTCATTATTAATATGCTTGTGGATAGACATCTTAAGTCTTGCAAACTCTTGGCAGGTGTTATCTTATCAGATACTAACCATCCCCTTCATTCATATCTTTCTCCTTGTATATCTTCTGGTAGAACGAGACGTAAATACATTAAAATTCATGCACGCAAGCAAATCTATAAAAGTTCTGTAATACCTTACTTAGCTAATTTACTCTGTGACGAAAGGCTGTTAGAGTTGACCTAGTAAATAACCTGTCTTCTTAAGCATGTCTCATATTCGATAATTTGTATAAACTCAGATTTTCTTAAACCTTTTTTATATTTTATTTCTGTTTTTTGTTGTTGTTTTTTTTGGTTTTATTTTTTGGGAAAAAACTTGTTGAAATAACTCGTGCTGAGAATTCTATATTGTACCAGATTATAATATAGAATAAAGCCATTAATAATAATAATAATAATAATAATAATGCTTATCTGATAAGAATATCTGAAACTTGGATATCTTCTCAGTTTACGGACCAGGAGCTGGCAATACCTGGGATCTCTTTGTTTCGCAACGACAGAAAGACGGGACTGGGGGTGGAGTAGCTTTAAACATACGATCATGCATGAAGTTACACCAACTTCACAGACAAGAGTTTCTCAATTTTGATGAATCCGTATGGTGCTCAGTAAGATTATCTACCGCCTTGAGGTACCTAGTTGAGGTCATCTGCAGGTATCCCATTGCTGACATCGAGCACGACAATCGTTTGCTGGAAGGATTAACCCACTCTACGCGTCTCGGATTCTCTCATATCCTGATTCTAGGAGACTTCAATCTTACTGGGGTCAACTTCACGGAACGTACTTATATTGCAGTTGAAAACTCGACTGAAGCTCGGTTCTTCAACCTCATTGAGGATCTGGGATTATTCGAAAATGTGAAGTCGGAAACTCGTTAGAGAAACAGTCAGACGCCGTCAGGCGTGGACTGGGTATTTACAAACGATGAATTTCTAGTCGACAACCTCTCAATTTTGGCTCCCCTAGGGAAAAACCATCACGCCATTATATTCTTCAGTTTTGTCAGCAAAATTGAGCTAAGATACCCCAGCAACAACGGGAGCTGGAATTTCAAATGGTTGAATGTGTCAGCTTTACAGAACTATCTACAACAGGTGGATCCGGATGTTTACCCCCAAGTTGAAGTTGATGTACATTGGGATTGCTTACTACGCACGCTCTTATGTGCTACCAAGCATTCAGCTCCTCGAACAGTTCCATAAAGCTACAAACTACCTACAATCATCAATAACCACACTCTTCGTTTGTTAAGCCGCGAAAGGCACTGTTGGAATGAATATAAACGAACTGATAACAACGGCGGGTACAGGCAATACAAACACATAAGGAACATATGCACAAGGCAATAAGATAAGACAGGATTCAATACCAGACCAAGCTTATCGATAAATCTCTCTGCAATCCGAAAAGCTTATTTCGTTACTCAGCTTCTCTTCGACAAGCCAAAACTGGAGTTTCTCTACTGCTAGGTCCTAATGGTCCGACCAATAACGTTGGGGATGCCGCTAATCTTTTGGCCGAACAATAATCTCGGACATTTCAACCGACCCACTCCAACCACACCGATGAAAGTTTCATCTGCAACTGCACAGAATTTTCAGAAGTGAACCTGAGCGCTGACCTGGTGTTCCGTACACTGCAGCACCTAGGAAAAAACACTTCTCTTGGTCTGGATATAGTTCATTCTGCTATACTGGGGGAAGCTGCTTCAATCCTGACAATACCGCTTAGTGTGATGTTCTCTTACTCTCTAAGTCGAAGCAAACTACCAGAAATTTGGAAGCTGATTCACACCTCACCAATTTTCAAAGGAGGTCGACACAGCGAACTCTCAAGCTACCGACTGATGGCCCTTCACTCTATACCTTCTAAAATTGTGGAGTCCCTGATATGCGATGCTATACACGACTACTTATTATCCTTTAAGTTCTTCTCACCCTAACAGCATGGTTTCAGGAAGGGTCACTCTTGTACGACCAACCTGCTGATTGCGGTAGACAGATGAAGAAGAATCTTTGATCGCAAGGGAAAGGTTGACGTCATTTACCTTGATTTCTCGAAAGCTTTTGGTAGGGTCAACCATATATGTCTTATCAATAAGCTTAGACGATTGGGTATCAATATACCTCTAATTGACTGACCCACTTCATATCTTAAAAATCGATGTCTTAAGGTTAGGGTTAACTTCACTTTCTCCTAGGCTATGGAATGTCCTAATGGTGTCCATCAAGGCTCAATACTAGAACCTCTTCTCTTCTTGATTTATGAAAACGATCTTCCACAACAAGTATCGTCTGACTTATTGCTTTTTGCTGATGATGTGAAACTTTGGAGAGAGAGATACGCAACCAAGAAGATGTACTGGCACTTTAGGAGGATCTGACTCTACTTCAAAGTTGGGCAGACGACAACGGACTTACCTTCAACACTTCAAAGTATAAAATAGTCCATCTGCAACATGTCGCAGACTACAGTTACATCTTGGGAAACTCCTTTCTAGAAGTATCCAAAGTCGAAAAGGATTTAGGAGTGTTGGTGCCCTACGACTTGAAGTCCTTCGCTAACTGTGAAAAAAACGCATTTCAAGCAAACCTTGCACTGGTAACATCGAAGCACATTTTTGGCCATTTTGAAGGTAGAACTTTCCACGTGATCTTCAACAGTTTTATTCGTCCCCATTTAGAGTACGGAAACATAGTATTTCCTCCCTCTCCGAAGGGACAAGGACACACTGGAGCGTATCCGACGGCGAGCCAGGAAATCAGTTCGGGGACTCAAACTCAAGCCTTATGAAAAGCGCCTTCAATCACTTAACCTATACCCGTCAGAGTACAGGCGTCTTAGACGTGACCTTCTTGTGACTTACAGTTTCCTTAACACTTCTGGTCATTCCCTTAAACATCTACTTAAGCCTAGTCACAATACTAAACTAAGTAGTAACACCCAGAAACTAGAGACCCAACATAGCAGAACAGACTGTAGACACAACTTATACTCCTTAAGAGTTGTCAAAGGCTGGAAGTCGCTGCCGACTGAGCTAGTCCAAGCGACTTCCCAGGAGTCCTTTAAGAGGAAACTTGACCTATCCTTAAAGACCAAGAATAACATCTTATTATGATTTACCAATCCCCCCCTCTATTATCGGTAATATACCTAGGCTCTTGCCTGGAGGTATTGGTGATCCACTGCTACTAGACAAGGAAGCCCGCCAAGCCCTACCAAAACAAACTGTGTCATCCCATTAGTGAAAACTTTAGGTGAGAACCTGGATTTTTAGTGAAAAACAAGATATAAGGATCTAACATCCTCATTACTGAAGACTGCAGACAACCGTTTAAACTAACGTGTGTCCGCGCTGCATTAAATTGCAACAAGGCAGGATTGGAGCGGCCCTAGGTTTGGGATTAGTTATTGGATGTTTCTCTGGATGGATACATTTATTTTCGGCAGCTGCAGTTAGTTAGAAGCCAATTAAACTGAAAGTTTGTACAGATCTCATCTGGGGATTTACTCCAACGGCAATTCCAGTCAATTGATTGGGTTGCTCATTACACTATTCTTACCCAGTTTAACTATCTGGTTTTAGTTTTGACTCTAAAATTGTATTAGTTTGAGGCTTGTGCTATTTTCCACTGTTGATTGCTTTCGTTATTAGGTGTACGTGGATTGTGCGCGCCTATTGTGTCGTCGGAGAACCTTTTATCTAGCTATCACTCATGCTATTCTTCATGCACCTATAGTACACAAAATACATTCTATCTAGGTGCAAACTCCCATACTGTCCCTGAACTTAGGGTCGAGATCTAATTAATTTCATTTGGTCTTACTGGAATCCAGATCAGGCTGCTTTGTTGGTCAGACTAATTTATGAACGACCTTTGAGCGACGCTAAAGTTACCTTGAGATTATCCATCCACTAACTAGGAATACGTGTTGGTTAAAAACCAGAGCGACGAATTATAATTATTATTTATAATTGACGGTTAGGGTTGGGAATTAGATTCAGGGATTACGTCACGAACTGACATCAGTTAAAATGCCAGAACGCTATTTAGCCAAACAGATGATTAAATTTTGCGCCAAAGTCTGCTATATTACATCTGATCGGTTTGTCCAAAATTTACAGTCTGTCTGTTTTCCAATTAAGAATCGTTAACTACAGACTAGTCTTCAGCAAAACAATCATTTTAGAATTCATTTTATGGATCTGTCATTCTTAATTCTTATCACAGTCTTCCGGAGAAAATAGCGTTGAATTGTCTTGACAGAATGTAGCATTCACATCACTGTTGTAAGACTGCACTAAACCATATTCTGTGATCTACTCAGCTAAATTTGTGGCAATATAATAGGTCTACTTGCTCACGCCATGGACAGTGTTTTCAGTGTTAGATCTCTCAAGCGATTAGTTTAAGTGGGTTAAGCACCATTCCAAGTACATGCTCAGGATAATCTCGTGATGCTTTATCTCATGCTATTTTTCTTGTTTATTCATTTTGTAGTCTGCACAAAATTAGTTTTACTGCTATTTAAAAAGGACAGTGGTATTTTTCCTCGTTGAGTAAATTCTATTGTTTTGATCGTTATTAACGTATCAAGACTACTGTTTTTATACTTTGATTGAATTTCTTTCAGTTAAAGTATTCTATTAGAGTATCATCTTTGGTATCCTAAATAGTTTTATCGGCCCCCAAATGCCCTGGTACGGCCGAGAGTGGGGAGAGTCTACTTTCCCTCTCGAAATGCTCTCACATGGCCAGCGAATATATAGCCTCTGCCAGGGAAGTCCTACTCACTGCCTTCTCGTGGCGGGGGTGTTGTTTACGAAAGTGAGAGGACGAAAAGCGAATGTCCGGCGCTATAACCGGATTGGTGGACACGGAGGGTCCACCTAGGGGAGTTGGAAAACCCTGATTCCAAACCAATGGTGCACATGGGCTCCAGTATCCTGATGGAACGAATGGCGGAAGAACCTGCTGTTGGTCAACGGCAACCATGGGACTGCATCTCCTCACGATGCTCCACTGCCTTGTGGATCAGACCTTTAGGTCAAAGGCTCGGGGTGTGGTCCCCTAAGAAAACCACCTGCTTCGGTTTGGGCACCCGGGCAGTATCACAGCCCACACACAAACAAATGAATGAAATTATGAACTCTATTGACGATATCCCTGGTCATACTAAAAGCAAGACAATTAACATTATTATTATTATTACCTTTATTATTATTATTATTATTATTATTATTATTATTATTATTATTATTATTATTATTATTATTATTATTATTATTACTTACCATATCGCTAATTCACCCCCTTTTATCCCCAATTTGTGTAACCTTACTCTTCAACTTATGCAGCAGCTCGCTCTTGGTGGAAAATCTGTCCTATCTAAACGATCTCCAGTCACTGTCTGGTTGAAAGTGAATGCTTCCACCGATTATGAATACTGAGGCAGTCTTTCTGAAACCACGTACGCCGTTCAAGCTGGCTTCCTTCAACGTTCGCACACTAATGCAGATCAGACAACAGATAGGGCTGGCTATGTCTTTGGAAGGTCTTAATGTTGACGTTTGTTGTCTATCCGAGACCCGTATTCAAGACTCTAGTGAAGTACTACAAATCCGCTCTCCATCTGTCGCCTCGAAAAGCTTGTTCCACGTGCGCTTATCCGGGGACCCTGTGGCATCTTCGTCTGGTCTTGCTGGCGTTGGTGTCGCACTAAGCGCTAGAGCTGAGGCAGCACTAATCGATTGGATCCCCATTAACAGTCGGTTATGTGCTGTTAGATTAGAAAGTTCCATCAAAGTGAGAAGAAATCGGCGTGAGAAACGGTGTCTTTTCGTCATCTCCGCCTATGCCCCGACAGATTGCAGCCCGGATGCAATCAAGGATGAGTTTTACCATCAGTTAACAGTTCTCCAGAAAGCGCGTTCGACAGATATTGTAGTACTAGCCGGAGACTTGAATGCACAGGTCGGGCGTCTAGGCACAGAAGAGAGTCGTCTAGGTGGCCGATGGGGACTTGTTGGTCGCCGGACAGATAACGGGGACCGTTTGCTGCAACTGTGCACAGACCACAACCTGTTTCTGGCCAGCACTAACTTCCGGCACAGTCATCGCCGGTGTGCCACCTGGCGTCCTCCCTCTGCATCCCAAGCCTGGACTCAAATTGATCACATCGCGATCAGCTACCGCTGGCGTGGTTGTGTACAAGACTGCCGCTCCTTTTGGAGTACCTATCTGGAGTCTGATCATGCCCTGGTCTGCGCCAATCTCACCTTACTTTTCAGTGGCCGAAGGATTGACCACCACCAACGGATTGATATTAGTAAACTGGCTGCAACTTCTGTTGCAAGTAAGTATCGAGCTGAGCTAGCCTCTAGGCTAGCTACCACCCCACCGAAAAGTATAGACGAGCATTGGTTGCATCTTCACGACGCCATGAAAATGGCGAGTAAAGCCGCTTGCGGCTTCGCGAAACGTCCCGCTTACAAGCACTGGGTTTCTTCTGGCTCCTTACAACTGATGGAAGCCCGTCGGTCTACTCCGGGTGACCGTGAGTTTGACCACAAACGAAGGCTGTTATGTAATGAAATCGGGCAAAGCTTGTGTAAGGACCGGGAAGCCTGGTGGTCGGAGCGTGCTAATGAGATGGAAGCAGCAGCTGCATCTGGTAACTGCCGGAAGCTCTTCCAACTCATCCGAGCCACTGGCAGCAAGAAGTCTGGTGTGAGTGAAACAATCTACGAGGATGACGGGATGCCAATCACTAACATCTGTCGACGTCTTGGACGATGGGCGGAATTTTTCGAAGGGCAGTTCAACTGGCCTGCTGCTCCGGCAACATCAACCAGCTTGTCCTGCTCCCCATGGCCGGTGACGACTGATCCACCAAACGAGGCGGAAGTCCACAAGGAACTCCAACTCTTGAAACGTTATAAATCACCTGGCCCAGATGACTTACCTCCGGCTCTTTTTAAAGATGGTGGTGACTTTCTGTCTAAGGAACTGACTGCGTTGTTTGGAAAGGTTTGGGAGCAAGAAAGTGTTCCAACATCTTGGAATGGGTCAATAGTCGTCCCTATCTTTAAAAAGGGTTCACGTTGTTCCTGCAATAACTACCGGGGGATAAGTCTACTTTCGATCGCGTCCAAACTATTGGCTTCTATCATTCTTCGTAGGTTGTTTAAAACCCGAGAACGATTGACTCGCGAGGAGCAGGCTGGTTTTCGTTCTGGTCGAGGATGCATTGATCACATCTTCACCCTCCGCCAAATGTTAGAACACCGTCATACTTATCGCAGGCCAACAATCGTAGTGTTTCTTGATATCAGGGCGGCCTTCGATTCGTTGGACAGGACTGTTCTCTGGGATTGTCTATTGAAGAAGGGTGTGCCTGAGAAGTTCATTAACATCTTAAAGGCCCTGTATACGAACACCTCAGGCAGAGTGAGGGCATACAACCACCTTTCTCCCTTGTTCCATTCGAGCAGTGGGGTTAGGCAGGGTTGCCCGATCTCACCATTCCTCTTCAACTTTGCCATCGACGACATCCTAGAAACAGCTCTGATGGATGTAAGTAATGGCGGTGTGGATATGTTGCCTGGAGAACGACTTCTCGACCTCGAGTATGCGGATGATATTGTCTTACTGTGCGATAATGCCCAAGGCATGCAATCAGCACTTAATCAGTTGGCAATCAGTGTCCGCAGGTACGGCATGTGCTTTGCACCCTCCAAGTGCAAAGTACTTCTACAAGACTGGCAGGATTCTAATCCTGTACTCACCCTGGATGGTGAGGAGATCGAAGTAGTTGAGAAGTTCGTGTATCTAGGTAGCTATATAAGTGCTGGTGGTGGCGTGAGTGATGAGATTGATGCACGTTTAATGAAAGCCAGAGCGGCTTATGCCAATCTGGGCCATCTTTGGCGCCTTCGTGATGTTAGTCTGGCTGTAAAAGGTCGGATCTACAACGCGTCGGTGAGAGCAGTTTTGCTCTATGCTTGTGAAACCTGGCCTCTCCGAGTTGAGGATGTTAGACGTCTCTCTGTGTTCGATCATCGTTGTCTCCGAAGGATTGCTGACATCCAGTGGCAACACCATGTTAGTAATGCAGAGGTTCGGCATCGTGTGTTCGGGCGCAGAGACGATAATTCAATTGGTGTCACCATCTTGAAACACCGACTTCGGTGGCTCGGACATGTTTTACGAATGTCGTCCCAGAGACTTCCGCGTCGTGCATTATTTGCCGACCCTGGGACTGGTTGGAGAAAGCGGAGAGGAGGTCAGTGTATGACATGGTGTCGTGGCATGAAAGAGAGCTGCAAAGGGCTAGCTTCCGTTGGTCCTTCACGACTCCCTGGTTGGGGTCCGAGAGATAGTGCAACACAGTGGCTAGAGACGTTATCAGATATGGCTCAGAATAGAAGCCAGTGGCGATCCTGCTGCAACCTTCTTTTACTTTCTACATAAAGAATGGTTCTAACTTTCCTAACTGAAAGAATCTTCTGGTTGTACATTTCAGCCCGCCTTATCTTTTCATCCTTTATCTACCTACTTTCATTATTTTGTGTGGCGCATATGTACCTGGTGCCCTTTTGTACCAATATATATGTGTTTAAATAAATAAATAAAATTTTTTCCATTGTGTCTGTTAGTACTTTGGTCCTAACTGTTTATAGTTTTTTTTCTACTTATAGTCAACACTCACCTTCGCATCCTAAAATGACTGGAAGATGCAACAAAAGCATTTGCCGCCGCCCAGGATGTCGATATCCTGTTGATAGCGGCATGCAGTGCGATGAGTGCAAAGGTTGGTACCACGATGTTTGCACGAATCTAACACCTGCAGCTTTCAAGCGGTTTAGTAAAAATGGGTGTGTATGGCTATGTCAACAGTGCTGTTTGGATGCAAATAGCCTGCTAACCGAGGCCATTTCAATAGTAAATGCCGCAAAAAAGTGTCTCGGCAAGCGCGGTCGGGATACATCAGTCAGAACTCAATCTGTCGACACGCAGGTTGACACAAGGCAGGCCCAAGTGAGTCCAAAAACTGCCGACCCACACCCTACTAAGGAGGAAGAACATCCTCCAAAGAGGACTGTTACAACCAGAAACTCGCGCAAAAAAGTCTCTTCTGTCCCTCGTATCAAAAATGGTACCCAGAAGGGAACTTCAGGAAGCCGAAACCGCAAGGCTCGATCGGTTTCCAGCGCGAAAGATGACCCGATCTCCCAAGTCGTCCTGACTCTTCCGGAATCCCACAGTACGCCTGACGCGAATGTGGTTACCACTCCAAAGAACGTTGGCGATTGGGTACGGGTCGTAAGAAAAAAACGCCAAAATGACGTAGAAGGAAATCATACCCCCACCAAAAGGGTCGACAAGCCGAGGTCTGATCACAGCGACAGATCAGTCATTCTCCATAGAGTCAAGGAGAGTGACAACTTAGAACCGAACGCTCGTTTTGAGCATGACATTGTGTTGATAAAACAACTACTCAACCAAGTTATGCCCAAAAACATCCCCGGAGTCACCTTGCTAAAGGTGTATAGACTAGGAAATCTAGCGCATCTGAAACCAAATCAGTCTAGACTACTCAAAGTCGTTTTCAAATCCCCAAACGAACGCGACCTAATCTTAGAAAATGGACACAAATTAAAGGGTTCAGGAGTTTTTCTCCGTAAGGACTTACCGTTGGCGGACCGTGTTAAAAGACGGGAAGCCGAAAAGGAACTACAGCTCAGATTAGACGCTGGCGAAAAAGACCTGAAAATTGTAAATTTTCGGGTTGTGAGGCTTCGACAGAGGATGATGCCGAAGCCACTCTGGGTGAAGCACGAGGCCACCTAAATAGGCTTCGGATCTGTTATACCAACGCCCGGAGCTTACTAAATAAGCTACCGGAACTAGGTGTACAGATTGACTCAACTAGGCCAGACATAATCGCAGTCACAGAAACATGGCTGACGCCGTCTATAGATAGTAGGGAACTTGATTTCGAGGGTTTTACATTGGTAAGGGCCGATAGAATACAAACGCGTAAAGGAGGGGGAGTAGCTCTATTCATTAGGAATGCTATTCCATTCACCATTATCGACAGTGTATCCCATGAGAGTGGGACGTATGAATTAGTTTGCTGCCGCCTGAAATGCAGGGGACAAGAGTTGCTACTTAGTTTGATCTATCGCAGTCCAAGCTGTGAGGCAAACGAGGTCTTGCTAAGCAGTCTCAACACTTTATCACGAAGTGATCGATGTCTAATCCTAGGAGACTTTAATGCACCCATGGTGGACTGGGGAAATCTGCGGACTGAATCGTTAGCAAACTCCTTCGAACAGGAACTAGTTGATGCGATAATCACATGTGCTCTAGTGCAACACGTGAAGGAAGCAACTAGGTACGACCCGGGTTCTGCATCATCCTTACTAGATCTTATATTGACTCATTATGAGGATGATGTTGCAAACCTGGATTACATGCCACCCCTAGGCAAAAGTGATCATGCAGTTTTAAGCTTTGACTTCCATATAACTGTCGATCACGAGTACGCTTCAGCTCAATCCAGACCTAACGTCTGGATAGCAGACATCATGAAATCAGCATCATTAGTAGATTGGAAATTAGATCCAGAGTCATCAATCGAAACGGCTTGGGACGTATTCCGGAATTTATACTTAAAAGTTACCACCCCCCACATCCCTTGGACTACACCTAAGAGACCGCGAAACTCCCCACCGTGGTTCAGTAGGGAGGTTCGCATCCTTCTCCGTAAAAGAAGGAAAATGTGGGACAGATTTAGGTTACTGGGGACTGACGAGGCGAAATCTCAGTATCAAAAGGCTCGAAATACCTGTGCCTCGACCGTCCGTAAGGCCAGAAAGCTGTACGAAGAGAAAATCGTTAGGGAATCCATAGAATGCCCTAAACGCTTGTATTCGTATATAAACCAAAGGACAAAAAGAAGAAGAAATGTTCCTTCACTATGGGGAGACAGTACTGCCACATCACTAGTGGAGGATGACTTTGGCAAAGCTCAAGTTTTCTCTAAATACTTTAGCGATGTATACACCATAGAAACACCCTTCTCACCAGTCCATGAAAATCCACCCACACAAGCACTGGACAGCGTAACCATTGAAGAACTCGATGTTTTTGGTCTGCTAGTTAAGCTTGACATAGGTAAATCCACTGGACCCGATGAACTGCATCCTAGGTTATTAAAGGAATTAGCTAACTTTGTTGCGAACCCTTTAAGTGTATGTTTTAATCTATCCGTAACCCAGGGTCGTCTACCAAAAGACTGGAAGAACGCCATAGTAAGTCCAGTCTTCAAAACAGGTACAAAACATAAGCCTGAGAATTACCGACCAATTAGCCTAACTAGTGTGGTTGTTAAAATCTTAGAAAAGATTATTCGGAAGGAACTGTTAAAGTATCTCGATGAAAACCGGATCCTCTCCGAAAAGCAGCATGGTTTTAGAACAGGTTACTCTTGTCTCACAAACTTATTAGTCGCTCGTGAAAGCTGGTGCGCTCTTAAGGACCAAAAATTACCTATAGACGTAGCTTACATCGATTTCAGCAAAGCTTTCGACAAAGTTCCGCATAACCGGCTGTTATATAAGCTAAGGAATGTCGGGATTGGAGGCAATCTATTGATGTGGATAAAAGACTTCCTAGTTGGGCGTCAACAAAGAGTAAGGGTGAACTCCAAGTTGTCTAGCTGGGAAACTGTGCTTAGTGGAGTCCCCCAGGGTACAGTTTTGGGGCTAGTGTTATTCCTCCTGTACGTAAATGACCTCCTCGTCTACTATCGTCATCGGTCTTACTCTATGCCGACGATGTCAAGATATGGAGAGCGATACAAAGCAAGGGCGATAGCTTAGAACTTCAAAATGACCTGAAGAGATTATCTGAATGGTCCCAAACCTGGCAATTGCCGATAAACACTTCCAAGTGTATTGTGATGCATATTGGCCATCAGGGTACAGATACATACACGATGAATAACACTGAGTTACCTATTGTTCAGGCACACAACGACTTAGGCGTCATCGTCAGTCAAGACTTAAAGACTACTGCACACTGCCGTGCAATAGCCGCCAAAGGTTTTAGGACTTTATGGTCCATACGCAGGGCTTTTAGGCATCTTGACGCTAAAACGTTTTTGACTTTGTATACAGTGTTCGTACGCCCTAAACTTGAGTACTGTATACAAGCAGCTAACCCCTGCCTAAAAAAAGACTGAACTCTTGGAAAGGGTTCAGAGAACAGCAACTAGGCTGATTCCCGGAATAGCGAAGCTCCCGTATGGTACTACACTGACCAAGCTAAACCTATTCCCGCTGTCATATAGAAGAATCAGAGGTGACTTGATTATAGTTTTCAAATTGCTAAATGACAAATTTGCACCTGATATGCCCTCATTTTTCTTGTCTTCCGAAACAGAAAATCTACGAGGATACTCCAAAAAAGTCCACAAGCCCAGAACGAATTACTTGTCAGCTGACTACCGACTTTCCCATCGAATAATCAACGAGTGGAATTCATTACCTCAGCACGTGGTTGAGGCTCCATCCGTCGACTCCTTCAAGAGAAAGTTGGATCAGCTGAGAGACCGTCATTGCCAGGACATCAAGCCTCCTGTCCTTTCCAAACTGAAACTGAAACTAGATATCTGTCTAATGTATGAGCAGATTTCATTTACTGTGGAACACTGAAAGTTATACTGTTGTTTTGTATTCTCGCCTTTCAGTTTCTACTTGCCACCCAATGCTTTTGCTGGACAAAGTAAATGGAATCTGTACATGTATGTTGTAGTTCAACAGATTACACTTCGGGGTAATCTTTTTAAAGCTCAGTTCCTCCCTAAAAAGCTATGTGATCGGAAAAGACGAATAAGGATGAGAGTTGAAGAAAAACAACTAATAGAAAGTCAATATGCCTGTTTTTCCTAGAACTATCGGTTATACAGCTGGGTTTATTTATTTTATTTATTTAAACACAAATATTGGTACAAACGGACACCAAATACATATGCGCCACACATATCTTATTTGATTTGTGTGAGGGCTGTGATACTGCCCAGGTGCCCAAACCGAAGCAGGTGGTTTTCTCAGGGGGCCACACCCGAAGCCATTGACCTAGAGATCCGATCCACAAGGCAGTGGAGCATCGTGAGGAGATGCAGTCCCATGGTAGCCGGTGACCAACGATTGATTCATACGCCATTTGTTCCCTCAGGATATTGGAGCTCATGTGCACCATTGGTTTAGAATCAGGGTTTTCCAACTTCCCTACGTGGACTTTCCGTGTCCACCAACCCGGTTAAATCGCCGAACATTCGCTTATCGTCCCCTCACTTTCGTAAACAACAGTAATGCCACTGTGAGAAGGCCGTGATTAGGACTTCCCTGACAGAGGCTACATACATGTGGCCGTATGAGAGCATTTCGAGAGGGAGAGCGTACTCTCCCCACTCTCGGCCGTACCAGAGCATTTGGGGTCATTTAGATGGCAGCAATTACCATAAAATGTGTTGACCAGAAAAGGCAAATGAAGTTTTAGTATTGAGTGTCGGTTTGTCTACACCCAGACACTCGACTTGGAGTGGATATTTGACCAACTCACTCATGTATAAACCAGGTTAGTGGTAACTGAATATTTCTCGAATTGTTTGAGATGGAATTACTCCTGTAGAATGAATTGATATCAATTCTTGGTGTAATTTTCATAAAACCTATGAGATCTGTTGCTTAGTAAAAATCACAGGTATAGTGTTTCTCTTTGTACCGTAGGTTATAAACCTAGTATCAGCAGAAGCACATAGACCGAAGTTTATTGCCTGCAGACTTACGAGCTAAAGGTATCACTCATCTGACCTTCCAATATTCTAGTAAATGCAGATTTGCGCTGAAACAGTAGCCATCAAGTTAGAAGTTGTGAAAGATGACATGTAGCACAACTATAACTCCGTACATTTTTACGCTGCGTTTATCACAAACTCAGTTCTTAACGGACTGGACAAATCTTATTCACGAGCCTGGACGTCATTCTTATTGCATCTGTGTGGACTTTTTATGTAGAACTTCATTCTCGTTTGAGCACTTATAAATAGTTTTATATTTGACGCAAGATGGTTTGTACGTATTATAAATTATTTGATTAGTTCCGTGGTTAGGTTACCTAAAGGTCTGATTTTAGACTTGAAGAAAACATGAGTTGGTTTTTATGGAACTGATGAATTGAGTTAGGTCCTTATTTAGCCTGTTTCATAGTGAGGATTTGTACATTAACCAATCTACCATTTTCTTCATTTTTCAAGGTTCAGGATATGTAATGTTTTGGGAATGGCTGAAAGTTTGAGAAACTTGCCTATATACAAGAAGGATAGTTTTACTCAGTTCGTTCCTCATTCTCGAAGTTCTGAATCCCGAATTACTTATGTTTGTACCTCCAGCTGTAATCGGTCTTGGATCATTAATGGAGGTCGGCATATGTTTTATGATTTAAGTCTTAATAGCAAAAGGGAACAGTACATTTCCTCTCAGACGAGGAAAGATGATGTTGAGTGTCCTCCGAATAAAATCCCTCGTCTAAGTGCTTTGTAATTTATTTATGCCGTATTGAAACATTTTATTTTGTAGATTATTTATTGTATTTAATTTAATTCAGACATCTGTAAATATTTTTGGAACCCAAATAATACTTCTAAAGTTTTTTTATTTACTTCTGTTCAAACGGGTAACTTGAAAGACTTAATGTATTTAGTCAAACAGCTTACCAAAACTATCCTCTGTTCTGTAATACATCCCATGGTTTGCTTAATAAATCCATTTTAATTCGAATTTGTTTTTTATGTCTTCTCGCAGTAAATTAATCTTAGGATTGAACAGTTAATTCATTAAAATTGTTAGCCAATTCTTCTGCCATAATCATTAGATTAATCACATCATTTTTGCTCTCAAGCCAGGTACAAGCAACTTGTATATTAAATAAATATCGATGTGCTCATGTGTGTTTAAATGTAAATCTCAGTTTATCGTCGAATAGTAATAACTTGAGAAGTATGTACATACTGTTATATCTGTATCGTATATAGTGGATCACTTCTGATAAATCCAATGCATTGTTCTACCTAAAACCGATAAAGCTCTAAGTCGTTTTTACTCATCCCAATAGGTTTCTACCCCTTCGTAGTTATTTCTTCTTGATTGTTAACCAAGCTAAATATGCTGTATTGAAATTTTGATAACTGACAGACTTTTGCTCATGAAACAGTCAGCTGTGCAATCAACTAGCGGAGTCCATTGGTTTAAGCGCAGTCGGTGGTTATAACTTGTTCTTTTAATGCTACTAACATTTCAGTTGAAATGAATATTACGTTTATAACTTCTCTGTGTGTTTCTGTCTCTTTTCTTTCTCGGAGTTATCGTGGAACCCTAGTTTAAACTGATACCTATTTTACTCATTCATGTGAACTAGCACTACTAGTTAACCTAACAATTCATTTCTCCGAATTCCTATTTACTCATAACGCGTAATTCTTATTATGCTCAACTGAAACGCTATCTAGTGTTCATTTTGCTGACTCGATAATTGTTAATAGTGCATAGGAAACAGTGCAAATGTACCAAATGCATAATGAACATAAATATGTCTAGTAGCTCTATTGGTTTAATAGTACTGAAAGGACTATATGCAGTCGAGCATATCACTGTCACGTTACCAATCTTCCTATTGAACGCTGAAATGCAAGTACCTTTCGTCCACTCGTTTCTCAGCTACAATTTCAAATGACTCTGTTGCCTCACGCTCTAAAACAGGACATCGGAACTAGTACGTTTTCCATGGTTTACAATCAGTTAATTACATACTGGCTTTAGGTACTTGGTCAGTTCTGACTGTTTTCCTTCGGTTACAATTATTTTCAATATGCACTTAATTAAAGATCCATAGAGCTTAGTACATACATTTTCCAGCAAATATTAGCTTTACTTCCGTACAATGTTATCGGATTATTTGAAATGACTTCAAGTAGTAAAACTATATTCGTTAACCGAAACCTTAATTTCTTATCCTTAGGAGCTTCTTAAGTTATTGTTGTATTTACAATCCGTTTACTATACAATAAACATTCAGTCTATACCACTCGAAAGATTTGAAAACAAATCTGCATACCTCTTGAAGGTAAATAAATTTTTTTGGCAGTGGTAGTCGACCGGAAATGTGGTTGAGTATGGTAAGTTTAAGTCGTTCTAAAAGTCGCGGGGGTCTGATGAATAGAATGACTCGTAATTATTAAAGTGAAAAGTTGGTGGTATGATATCTGGGATTACTGAATCAAGAAGCGACTCAACTCTAAATACGTTTGTCAAACAGTGCCACAATTGAACTAGAATTTCGGCATAAGCCCCGCTTACTGACAATAATTTGTGGGACACAGTAGCGAAGATGCAAGAAGTTACATCCACTATAAGGGTGAACAGAATTTTTGTGAAACTTGTCAAATTAATTGTCATAAAAACTACTTGAAGATGAATAATCATAAAACGGGATTGGATAATGTAACTGGTGATATCTACTGCTGTAAGGGGTCACTTTGTGCACACTAAGCAAAAGTTTATGTGTACAGCAAAGATAAATCTGGATACCTGTGACAATTTCTATTTTTCAAGTCCTACTTTAGTCAGATGGCAATCCATATTATTTAGTCATAGAACCAATATATATAGATTGACAAAGGCATATTCAGTTGAAGGGTCGGAGTAAGCACGAAATAGGGTTGGAAGCGGAGTGAGACCCCGTTTCTTATTAGGTGAATGTAGGTATCGTTTGAGTGAATCATGCAGTGGAGGACAAAAAACAGATTGATTATAGATAGATATTGTCCTTCCAGGTTATCAATAAACGTAGGCAAACTGGAAAACAACCTCAGCGCTGAAGCAGACTTTCTTTTGATGGAGTATCGCATATAAAGTTTAGATGTAGAATATCCCTCTTACGGAAGTCCAATGATTAACTAAGAGGTTTCGAACTTAAAAATTCTCGGAATTTCGATTTTGAATTTGTCGTGTTATACAACCCGCTCTAATAATGACATTTTGATGACATGCTTAACTTATTGTTAAATCCTAGCGAAGACATAAGTACGGGTATCTCCCAAGACCTATTAGTGGACTATTATTCTATATATATTCTTATTGTTTAACTATTGGGTAATTAAATTGTGCATATCTATATTCATCTTATTATAAGCTTCATTCTGACCTATGAATTATTATTATACGATTTAAAGTCCGTGAATTATATTCAGTTTATTGATTAATGTCTCCAACGTTCACAGCCACATTTGGCTTGATTTTGCACAAACATTATTTTCTATCTTATGGTGTGATGCGGTTTGTCTGTCAGGTATATAAACCGAGTATCCTTGAAACAAACGATCCGCATAGCAGAAGCTGCAATTGGAAGGGCTAGGCGGACAAAGGATAAATAAAATCGCTAAACTGCTCATACTGGTAGGACGTCATTGATTAGACACAGCGTTAAGACTAGACAAGTCGTATTCCGATTGGTGTATAATTCACGTGATAAAAAGTCGGACATAAAATCATAACAAATTGGCATACAGCATTTTTATCTTTATTAAATTCATAACACTTATTTGTTAATTTCCATGACGATTCATCAAGTAACGTCTTACAGTTTTGTTATTGAGAAATATTCGTATTTAGTGGAAAAATGGTATGTATTTGCAATTGTATAGCTTTGAGAATAAAGTTACAGGAAGGACTTCTTTTCATATATGGGTTTAATAAAAACTGGTTAGAATACTTGATAGAGTTGATTACAGAGTATGAAACTTGAATGCAGTCGAAAATACCTAATGTTAATCAATTACAGCACAAATTTAATACATATTTGATGAAAACAACTCAATTGGGTTTGTTTAGAATACAGAAAAGCGTGATATTTTATGTAATTGACGTTTTAGTGAATAGTTGTTCGAATGCATGATGTATTTCTGGCAACATTTGCGTAGTTATCATAGAACGACCGTATTTAGCGTATGCCAATTGTGAACATTTTCGTGTAAGAGAACAAGCTGCAAATGCAGCTCCAATAGTAGCTGTAAACAGATTCCTAGAAAATTTTAATGATGGGAAAAGAAACAAAAGTTATGCGTATATAATCATCGACAATGTAGCATCTAGTACAAATGCTAATAGGCCCAATTCGCAACAACATAGAAAGAAATAGTATTAACTAGACCCTATTACTTATATATAGGACAAAGTAAATCTAGGTGGCAGAAATAATGTAGAATTCACCTTATGTGTATGCAAGTTCAATTTATTGTGCTAAAAATTAGCACACTAGGAAAAAAGAAGAAATGAAAAATGAGAACAATCGTTCCAATAGTATTGGAGAAACAGAGAGAAATAATTACATGAAATAAGAAGTGAAGATTAATACGATGCTTAAAATCTTAATGAACAGATTTGTGTGTGATAATAAGACTACTCTTATGCTACCCAGCTCAAGATTTTAACCACTGATCACGGAATTCTCATATACCACAATTTTGAAGTACCGTGAATGTTTTTGTTTGACCGTCCCAATAACTTGTCCATTCCAATCTTACTTTATTTAGTAAAGAAGGTTGGAGTGACTAAAATCTGGAATACTGATGTTTCGTAAATCGAGTGGTCATATGCTACCGACAAGAGAATAGTATCAAACAAACTCCATCGGACAAGACTCAGCCTTCAATAAATACTCCGATGCCTAATTTGTAGTAAGCCCATTCAACTATTGTATTAGTGTGTTCTCTGTAATTTAGACATTCAATCCACTTTGTAAATTTATGTGTGAGTCTGATTGAGCGCATGTGCCTGCACATCAATCTTTAATCTGTTCTCACATTGGTTGTAAACAAAGACAATCAATAATTTATCCACAACCCATTAACACTCATTGACACACTTGTTTTCCCTGTGTGCTTGCTATCTGTACGCTTGCGGATTTTATCCAACTTCAACAATAAACTATCTCTATAACTGGTGTTCAGGCTTTTGAATAATCTCGAGCAAACCCATAATTTTACAAGAAATTTAGCCTGCATTAATTATTCAGTTAACGGAATATTATTTATTTATTGGAGTCAGATACAGAGGAATTAATCCACTAAAAATTCATGCAACAAACGTAGTAGGTATACGAAACCCGAAGAAAGAAACCTTGTTAAGACTATAATTATGTCGGCTATCGACATTTCTAGATAAGTGAATTCCTTAGAATACTTAATATTGTTCTTACATTTGAACTTGGAATAGATAAGAATTCATGAAGGAAAAACCAAGCCATTCTCTCTTGTGTATAGAGTTCGGTTCACAGGGTCATTCAGTTGATTATAGGACTGACATTCTTTTGCACTTACGTGGATTTACATTTATTTGGACAGACAATACATGACTAACATGTCATTGTTATCCTATCAATAGATCTATAGTTCTCATAACAATTTGTGACATGTAAATGTACTTTTTAGTATGCTTTGTCTGCTAATCGTTTATCTCCTTGTTGATTTGAACTATATAAGCTCAGTTGAGAACTCATACTCCGATTTTACTTAAAACCAAACTTTGTTATTTTGCATTTACAGTTTTTCTGAGGATATTAATGTATGAAATATGTATCCTAATAACATTTCGTACTTTAATTTTTGATTCTGCGTTGTATAAATATGATAATTCTTGGGATGCATCCGGAATTTTTCAGGGATACATATATTGGAGATCACTAAATTATGGATTCAGATATACCACTAATAATACTTAGTTGCTTTTGGGTTGCGACCCGCTAGGACATGGTAAGACAATATTTTACTTTCATTTAGCATATGCACACACATGACTATAATTATGAATATGGTTGATTGTTACTGTTTTGGTTTTAGAGCTCCGTAAAACATTAACTCTGGAGAGGTTAGACATTGATCTCAGGTTTCCAAGATGAAAACAAATGAGACATCCATGAGATCGATAGATGAACAGGGGATTTGAAGCATTTTACTATAATATTAGAAACAAACAGCAACACTTTTCAAAATTTCTCCCCAAAACGTTGTCGTCGGATTTGCAATTGTTGTTCACGAAACGTTTATTACTTTGAATGAAATGCCTCGGCGACAGTCACAACAGTGTATATATATCATCTACTGAATACTTAATTGTTATGTCTTGAAGGTTGAACGCTATATTCAGATCCTAAGCTATTCTGATAACCCCGGGCTAGAACTACTCGGCGACTTGAACACCAGGGAGAACACCCAAGTATGAGAGAAAACACTTTATTGAGTTACCGCGATTCTCTTGCGACTCATTACTCTTGAAGGTTGTGTCGCTTTGCCCTTGCGTATTTTATCTTTTCTACCTTCGCGCGCCTGAGTGCTTTATGGAGATGTATCCACGAGCAAATGAAATGGAAGTCGGCTTTGTGGCAACAATATTCTGCCGTCCCTTCGAATTTGATTGATGTGTCTTATACAAGTTCCGACATTTCTTCGAATTAGATACATTACACTTCCGATTCGGCGTTCTATAATACCTGGTTCCCACCTTCTTTCACCTTGATACGATTTAACGAGTACCCTTTCACCTACCGTGAAGCTACAAGTGACCATATGATTTTCATTCGTGGGTTTACTTGTCTTTCTAGGTGGCAACATACTGCTAAAGACTGTTCGGATTTTCCTTCCGAACATACACTCGGCTGGTGACTTACCTTCGGGTACTGCTGGATAGGGGGTAACTCTGTAAGACATAAGGAACTTGCTGATTACTTGTTCTGGGATGGCCTCTTCTCCCCCTTTGACTAGAGCTTGTTTTATAGTATCCACGAATCTTTCTGCTTGGCCATTCGTCTGATACTCTTGTACAGGTTTTCTTCTTTTCTTGGGTGGCGATTTTTTGTCAAATATCCCTGGGTTCTTTGCCTGAACTTCTGCTTTACCTTCTCCTGCGGCAATCAGTACGTCTTCTCCATGTTTTGCCTGGGAACCAATCAGCCTTGAAAGTGCCTCAGATCTCACCGGACTACATATATGATTAATTGGCTGGTTAGCCAACTGCAACATTTCTATTAGGTCAAGACCAAGCAAATCTATTCCTGGGCTTTCAGTGAGATATACTTTCACATTCTTCTGTACAGTACCTTTTTTAACTGGACAGCATATCTCTCCAACAATATTTAACTTTCCTCCAGACGCACTGTGTGCTAATTGAGTTGTAGGGAGCACCAAGGGTTTGCCAATATGACTCCAAGTTTTCCGGCTGATAAGTGAAATATCTGAGGCAGTATCAAGCTGCAGACGGGCACGGCGTCCATTAATTTCTAAAGTCACATATTTCCTTCAATTATGTTGTGTTCTGGTATGTGCCACCATTATTCTATTAGTTGATGAACAGTTTTTATGTCCTCGGTAACGAACACTTGATGAACGACGTCGCATCTTCTTTTTACAACATGTTTCTTTATGTCCTTTAAGCTGACATTTGGTGCACCGGTAGTTTTTGTATGGACAGAACCTTTTGTAATGCAGCTCTCCGCAAAGCCAACATGCGGATGGAGGCTTCCTAATGGTTGTGTTCTGCTTTTGCATATAGGAATCTTTCTTCCCACTTACTGCCTGTACACAAGGAAGTCGACCATTATTTTCTACCATCGAGGTGTCATGTTTCAAGTTCACCAGGCGCTGGCATTCAGTAGTCACCTCCTGTAGGGTCATGTTAGGGCAGTGTTCAAGTTTACTTAGGATTCTGGTCCGGATATCAGCATCATCAGGTGAACACAGGCTGCAGATAAATACTAAGCATTTAAACTGGACCTCAGACATGAACGACAATTTGAACCTCTCACATTCACGGTTCACAGTTCCTGCATGTTTCACCCAGTCATCTCCAGGTTCTTTCGTTAACTTTAAGCACTGATAACGGATAATAAATAGAGATGATTGTTCTCCGAAGATTTGGGACAGGGTTTTGACTGTTTCATCAAAACTAAAATCTCGTGGGTTCTTCGGAAGAATGAAGTTGCTGTTCCACAGTCCCAAGTTTTCTAAGAAGTATTCTGACTTTCGAAGCGTCATCCAGGTTGCAAAGATCAATATAGAACAAATCTTCGTACTTCTTAAACCACGACTCAAAAGTTATACCTGCTACACCGTCAAAATTAAATTCATGTATGCCATTAATGACTGAATCAGTATGTGATATTTGTGATTCACTAGAAGCAGGGTTTCTCTCGGACAGGCAGAATTTCTGCATCAGGGTTTCCATGACTCTGATTTGAGACTGTTCAAACCGTTTTTCTTGACGCTCCATATAAGATTCAAATTGCTCTAAAGAAATACTCATTGTCATTTTCCCGTCGCCACTGATACGTCTTCTCCCTGGTGTTCAAGTCGCTGAGTAATTCTAGCCTGGGGTTATCAGAATAGCTTAGGATCTGAATATAGTGTTCAATTTACAAGACGTAGTAATTGTTAAAAAGCCCAATGAAAGTATTCGATTATGTGCAGACTATTCCACTGGATTAAATGACGCACTTGAAGCTCATCAGTACCCCTTACCATTATCAGAAGACTTATTTGCGAAACTTAACGGGGATAAGTATTTTACAAAACTAGACCTATCAGAAGCATATTTACAGATTCCAGTAGCGGAAGAGTGCAAACATTACTTGACAATAAACACTCATAAAGGGTTGTTTCGATATAATAGACTTCCGTTTGGAGTAAAGACTGACCCTTCAATCTTTCAACAAGTTATGGATACTATGCTACAAGATATTCCTGGTACTGCGGCCTATCTTGACGACATACTAATCATGGGTACAGACTATGCTGACCTGGAGAAGAAGGTAGATATGGTTCTCAGACGCATAGCAGATTTTGGGATCGCATTACGTGCTGAAAAATGTGACTTCTACATGGAACATGTCCGCTATTTGGGATTCATAATTGATAAAAACGGAAGAAAACCTGATCCTGAAAACATCGAGGCTATCAAGTACATGCCTCCACCAACTGATGTGCCAACTTTACGCTCTTTCTTGGGAACGGTTAGTCATTATGGAGTTTTTCTTCCAGAACTGCATCGTCTTCGTGCTCCTCTTAATGGGTTGCTGATAAAAGATACTAAATGGTTCTGGTCATCTGAATGCCAAGAAGCTTTCGTAAAACTAAAACATCTCCTGTCATCAAACCTTCTACTCACACACTATGATCCAGATCTTCGTATTATGGTCGCAGCAGATGCGTCCAACTACGGAATCGGCGCAGTGATCTCACATACCTACCCAGACGGGTCTGAGAAGGCAATCGCCCACACTGCACGGTCACTGACTGTAACAGAAAGAAACTATAGTCAGATAGAAAAAGAGGACCTCTCTATTATATTCGCAGTAAAGAAGTTCCACAAGATGCTACTTGGCAGACAATTTACCTTACTAACAGACCATAAACCGCTGCTGACAATTTTTGGATCGAAAAAAGGTATACCTGTATATACAGCAAACCGTCTACAGAGATGGACAACTACACTGCTGGGCGATGATTTCAAGATAAAGTACCAAACAACAACGGATTTTGGACAGGCAGATGCCCTTTCAAGACTAATTAGTTCCCGTACAAAACAAGAAGAGGAGGTGCTTGTGGCTGCCGTAGATGTTGAGGCCGAGGTTCACACAGTATTAGCAGACGCAGTGTCCGGACTTCCAGTCACATTCGAAGCTATTAAACGAGCTAGTGAGAAAGACATGTTGAAGTTTGTTAGCCGCTGCATACTCAACAAGTGGCCTTCGTCTAGACTACATGGAGAACTCTTGCAATTTTTCCGTCGACGAGATTCATTGACAGTTGTAGATTACTGCATCATGTTTGGCCACCGTATCGTTATCCCCAGAAATCTTCGAAACCAAGTCCTTAAGCAGTTCCACAGCGGACACCCGGGGATAAGCAAAATGAAGTCGTTAGCTCGAAGCTACGCATACTGGCCATCAATGGACCATGATATAGAGCAAAAGTGCCACAGTTGTTCGTCCTGTTCAGAGGCCGCAAAGAACCCAAATAAAGCTGAACCGCAACCATGGCCAAAACCAGACGGTCCCTGGCAAAGAATACACGCTGATTTTGCCAGCCCAATACAAAGCAGAAATTACTTGGTTGTTGCCGACGCCTTCACGAAATGGCCAGAAGTATACGACATGCCGAAAATGACGTCAGAGAGTACTATAAGAAAATTGTCAGGTTTGTTCGCTTGTTTTGGAGTTCCTGAGATCTTAGTGACTGACAACGGCACCCAGTTCATGTCATCTGTCTTTAAACGGTTTTGCATTGAAAATGGCATATCACATCTACAGTCTCACCCGTACCATCCTCAGTCGAATAGCCAAGCAGAAAGATTCGTGGATACTATAAAACAAGCTCTAGTCAAAGGGGGAGAAGAGGCCATCCCAGAACAAGTAATCAGCAAGTTCCTTATGTCTTACAGAGTTACCCCCTATCCAGCAGTACCCGAAGGTAAGTCACCAGCCGAGTGTATGTTCGGAAGGAAAATCCGAACAGTCTTTAGCAGTATGTTGCCACCTAGAAAGACAAGTAAACCCACGAATGAAAATCATATGGTCACTTGTAGCTTCACGGTAGGTGAAAGGGTACTCGTTAAATCGTATCAAGGTGAAAGAAGGTGGGAACCAGGTATTATAGAACGCCGAATCGGAAGTGTAATGTATCTAATTCGAAGAAATGTCGGAACTTGTATTTATTTATTTATTTAAACACATATATATTGGTACAAAAGGGCACCAGGTACATATGCGCCACACAAAATAATGAAAGTAGGTAGATAAAGGATGAAAAGATAAGGCGGGCTGAAATGTACAACCAGAAGATTCTTTCAGTTAGGAAAGTTAGAACCATTCTTTATGTAGAAAGTAAAAGAAGGTTGCAGCAGGATCGCCACTGGCTTCTATTCTGAGCCATATCCGATAACGTCTCTAGCCACTGTGTTGCACTATCTCTCGGACCCCAACCAGGGAGTCGTGAAGGACCAACGGAAGCTAGCCCTTTGCAGCTCTCTTTCATGCCACGACACCATGTCATACACTGACCTCCTCTCCGCTTTCTCCAACCAGTCCCAGGGTCGGCAAATAATGCACGACGCGGAAGTCTCTGGGACGACATTCGTAAAACATGTCCGAGCCACCGAAGTCGGTGTTTCAAGATGGTGACACCAATTGAATTATCGTCTCTGCGCCCGAACACACGATGCCGAACCTCTGCATTACTAACATGGTGTTGCCACTGGATGTCAGCAATCCTTCGGAGACAACGATGATCGAACACAGAGAGACGTCTAACATCCTCAACTCGGAGAGGCCAGGTTTCACAAGCATAGAGCAAAACTGCTCTCACCGACGCGTTGTAGATCCGACCTTTTACAGCCAGACTAACATCACGAAGGCGCCAAAGATGGCCCAGATTGGCATAAGCCGCTCTGGCTTTCATTAAACGTGCATCAATCTCATCACTCACGCCACCACCAGCACTTATATAGCTACCTAGATACACGAACTTCTCAACTACTTCGATCTCCTCACCATCCAGGGTGAGTACAGGATTAGAATCCTGCCAGTCTTGTAGAAGTACTTTGCACTTGGAGGGTGCAAAGCACATGCCGTACCTGCGGACACTGATTGCCAACTGATTAAGTGCTGATTGCATGCCTTGGGCATTATCGCACAGTAAGACAATATCATCCGCATACTCGAGGTCGAGAAGTCGTTCTCCAGGCAACATATCCACACCGCCATTACTTACATCCATCAGAGCTGTTTCTAGGATGTCGTCGATGGCAAAGTTGAAGAGGAATGGGGAGATCGGGCAACCCTGCCTAACCCCACTGCTCGAATGGAACAAGGACTCGAATGGAACAAGGGAATTTGTATAAGACACATCAATCAAATTCGAAGGGACGGCAGAATATTGTTGCCACAAAGCCGACTTCCATTTCATTTGCTCGTGGATACATCTCGAAAAAGCCAACCTGTGGACCATCCTCACATTAATAATTAAAGATTCCATGTTGATATAGTCTTAGTCAACTAGATTCTTTTTATTGAACTTTTTCGACTAAATTAGGTTTTCATACTACTGAGAAATGCATAAATTTGAATCGTCAAAACATTCAATTAAATTCCTAATTATTCTGTTTATTTTTTTAACACACACTGACATACCTACCATATTAACGTAGTTAAATGGTTTAGCTATTTGCCTTTAAATGGAGGCTTAAGGTCAACTTCATATTCGTTTTGTACAAATGGGTAGAAATATTAACCCCTCACACCATAAATATTTACTACATTCTAGAATACAAGCAGGTAATAAGCTTGTGCGACCATACTGAACATAAAAGCAACACATAGACGTTTCCGTTTACATGATTTACATGAGGAATGTAAATTGAGCAAAATTTATAATAAAGTACTTTATGTCGTTGATATTTTGTTGGCTGCTAAAAAGTAATTGTAACTTACTGGTTGTTATCTTTAAGTTGATGAAACCAGTAGTTGAAGACTGACATTGTACCAGATAAAATGTCGCCCTGTCCACCGCATCTGCGAGGTGATCCCTGATCCACACACTGTACAGCTTTTATTAAATATAATCAAAAATCAAGATGGAGTGATGAATATAATTGTAATGATGAAATTAAAGAGGTTGGAAGCAAATTTCTAAGTGAGTTCAATATTAATAGGCATGTGTCTGTAGGTGAATTTATTAACAGGATAGCTCTTTACAAGCAGGTCATTCTATTTAAACATAGAAATTCTCAAACATTTGCTGCCCATACTTTTGTTGCAATATAATAACCTAAAGAAAAGAATCGTAACGCTGAAGCATTAGCAATCTGACATGGGACGAATCAGGCATTTCGGGATAGACAAATACGCTATATAATATGAAAGAGCAAAACATAGGTAATATATGACTAATTCCTTGATCTATATTTTAACATAACATACTATGAGATACTTATAGATATTCCGAACTTTTGGTGATTTCAGTGGATAAAAAGCTTATGAAAAAATGTAACACAGTTGGAATTTTCTGGAATAGATATTGCTGCCCAACATTTCCTGTTTTTAGGGATATATTTTAACTTTCTAAATAATAATACCATTTTATCAATCGACAGATTACTAAAAATATGGACCTGAAATTTAGTCTATAAGAGTGATTTATGTAAGCGAAAATCAATGACAATATACTCAATTACAGAGGAAACTGTCATTAATTATACTTTTCAGTATATGGTTGTGGAGATTGTTGAAATTTGATTGAGATTATACTTTTTCAGTACGGAGTTGTAAAGATCGTTGAATTTCATTTTAATCATGGACCGATCTAAGTTAGACAACCACTAAAAACATGGAAGCACTGGGTGGCCGTTTTGTTCCAGTGTGTGGCTCCTCAGAAATGGACACCCACGACCCCGCATGCGAGAGTCGAACTCAGGACCTTCGTTTGTGCACAAAAACACTTGATCTTTAGACTACTTAGTACAAGTTTATCTGCCATGCAATCGATCCCAGTTCTCTGTTTAGCGGATTAGCATATTCATCCACCCAAACCGAACTAGGTACATAATAATGTAGGAGTAGACTTGAAGAAGCTCCCAAATGCCCTGGTACGGCCGAGAGTGGGGAGAGTACGCTCTCTCTCGAAATGCATTCATACGGCCACGCGTATAAAGCCTCTGCCAGAGAAGTCCTACTCACTGCCTTCTCATGGCATTACTGTTGTTTACGAAATTGAGAGGAAGAAAAGCGAATGTCCGGCGCTTTAACCGGGTTGGTGGAAATGAAAAATCCACCTAGGGGAGTTGGAAAACCCTGATTCTGAACCAATGGTGCACATGGGCTCTAGTAGCCTGAGGGAACAAATGGCACATGAACCAGTTATTGGTCACCGGTTACCATGGGGCTACATCTCCTTACGATGCCCCACTGCCTTGTGGATCAGATCTCTAGGTCAAAGGCTCAATTTAATAACACAGTCTTGTGAGCAGCCATCAGTGAGCCACATTATGTCATTGAGTTTCATCTATCACTTAGCACTCTATCTATTGATTCTAAAAATCGAAAATTTCGCCCAACCAGTCATAGATTGAGATGTTAATCTATTCGCCCTCAAATACAAGGTGGTTAACAGCATTACTAGGATCCATAATAGGAGCCATGAAGAATAATGAGAAATTTAAATTTTATGATAATCATTCAACTTATTCTTGCATTATCTCTTTGCGTGTTTAAATGTGATAAGATAAATAAGTCAGTCCTTGAAAACTATTACAACTGCACGAAGCGTTTAGCTAATACTATACAGAGGCTTTCTTCCGAGTGACACATAAAAAGAGGTATCATTATCAATAAAGACCTAAGTAATAGAAATCAAAAAACTTACATAAGGCTTACAGTAATATATTGAACATAATTTAGTAGAAAAACAATAAATTATCAGGAAAATTACTTGTTTGACCATTTGATATAATATCTGTAGGACCTTTATGGACAATAGTGACACCAAGTTTTTCAGCAAGAGATCTTGTCGCATCTTTGGTATCATATGGTTGAGATGAAAACTGTATAAATGCGTTGAGTATATTATTGACATAATTACCACAGAATAATATAACCTTGAAAACTCAACAACGTTTGGAGTAAGAATAGTCTTATCATAACCTTCTATGAGTGATGGATTTTGAGTAACGATATTCAAAGCATCAGCATCAATGACAATAGGCTTGTTAGATTTTCTGCAATAATCTATCAGCTACAAAGTATTATTATTATTAAAAAGTGAATGGTAATAAAAAGAACTTTTGTGGTATTTTCAACGTTCTCCGTTAGTCCCAGACCAGGTCCAAATGTAATTGCATGAACTCTGTCCATACATTTGGTCGCTTCTGCTAGAATTCCATCTCTAGAAATTAGGTAGCAATATTGGTTGTTTATACAGAGGATTACAGAACAGGATGAACGATCAATTCAGGACTATATGACTTGATAACAGGAGAGGAAGAAGCAGAACATACTACATGAACTAAATCAGCACCCTATAATTTTTTATTATTTGTGTATGTAAAACTTACACAATGCAAAGCACTAATAGCGGAAAAGTATGGTGCTCCAGTATATCTGATAGCTATCAACAATACATGCATGAACTGACTCTTTTGATCCTCCTACTATAGCGATTCTTCCCATCTGACCTTTATGAAGACCATGTGTTAACTGAGGAATCGTATTAGTAATATCATCAATCATAATACAGTAGTGTAGCCACAAACACGGATTATATCACCGAAAGTAGGAACATCTGTAAAGAAAATCGAATAGGGTTTTTAAGCCAATTAATAAACAGTGATGAGCTTAATCGTTTAATAGTGAATTGTTTGTCCGAAGAGTGTTCTAAATTCATAAGACTTTAACAGGTGAACGATAAACGTAAGTTGATGAATCCAATAAAAGATTAGACAGTAAGACTATAATTTATGGACGACTACTGGGCAACGTCAGGATTATAGTTTCAGTGTGGAAAGGACATGAGACTAGGTGGCCTTTGTTAGTCCTGGCAATGGTGATCTCTCAGTCGATCTAAGTTTCTTTTGAAAGCATAGACAGATGGAGTTCTAATCACCTGTTGGAAGACGAATTCTATTCGTTGATGATTTAATGGGAAAGTTAATAGTCAGCTGACAAGTAATTTGTCCTCAACGTTGTAAACGCTTTTAGTGCCCTCGTAAATTCACTGTTTTGGAAGACAAGAAAAGTGAGGACATATCAGACGCAAATTTATAAATAAGTAATTAAAAAGTCCACCTCTGGTTCTTTTATATGACAATGAAAATAGGTCTAGTTTAGCCAGTCGAGAATCATACGGGAACATGGTTATTCAGAGAATCAACTTAGTTGCAGTCGCTCGAACTTCTTACAATAGCTCACTGTCTCGTTTTAGGCGGGGGATAGCCGCTTGCATTTAGTACTCGAGTTTAGGACGAACGGATACTGTATAAAAAGTCAAAAAGGTTTTAGCATCGACATGACTATAGGCTCTAGAACCGTAGGGTTCTAAAACCTTTGGCGTCTATCATACGGCAGTGTGCAATAGTTTTTAAGTCTTGATCAAAGATGACTTTTAAGCCATTGTGTCTGGACAACAGGCAGTTCAATGTTATTCATCGTGTATGTATCTGTACCTTGGTGACTAATATTCATCATAATGCACTTGTAAACATTTATCGAAAACCGCAAAATTCTAGACCATTCAAATTATTGTTCCAGGTCATATTGAAGCCCTAAACTATCATCTTTACTTTTTATCGCTCTCCATATCTTGACATCGTCAACATATGACAAAACCGATGATGATAGGAGACTAAGAAGATACTGAGTTTATATACCAATCAAACTGACCACATTGCACCATAAAATAGAAAATAACACATGTACAAGATTTAGCCAAATGTGGCTGTGAATAAGGAGAATAGAAATCAATAGACTGGATGTAATTCATGAACGGTAAATCGTATAACAATAGTTTATAGTACAAAATGAAGATAATGATGAGGGGAACATGAATATGAATAGTTTAGTTACTTAGCAATTATACGATAAAAAATATATGCATAGTATTGATTCATAAATAGATCCCAAAGTTACCATTCATTATCCTTATCGGGACATAACAGGTCATTTACATACAAGAGGAACAACACTGGCCCCAAAACTGTACCCTGAGGCACTCTGCTAAGCACAGTTTCCCAGCTCGATAACTTTGAGTTCACCCGTACTCTTTGTTGACGCCCAACTAGGAAGTCCTTTATTCACACTAATAAATTGTCTCTAATCCCGATACTACTTAGATTATATAACAGCCGGCCGTAAGGGACTTTGTCAAAAGCTTTGCTGAAGTCAATGTAAGCTAAATCTATGGGTAGCTTTTGGTCTTTAAGAGCGCACCAACATTCACGGGCTGCTAATAAGTTAGTAAGACAGGAATAATCTGTTTTAATATCATGCTGCTTTTCAGAAAGAATCCAGTTTTGATTGAAATACTTAAGCAACTTCTTCCGAATAATCTTTTATAAAAATTTAAAAACCACACTAGTTAGGCTTACCGGTCGATAGTTCTCAGGTTCAACTTTCGTACCTCTTTCGAAGATAAGACTTACTATAGCATTCTTTCAGTCTATTGGTAATCGACCCTGGGTTACAGGTAGATTCAAACATTATACATTATTTATTTATTTAAACACATACATATTGGTACAAAAGGGCACCAGATACATATGCGTCACACAAAATAATGAAAGTAGGAAGAGAAGGGATGAAAAGGTAAGGCGGACTAAAATGTACAACCAGAAGACTCTTTCAGTTAAGAAAGTTAGAACCACTCTTTATGAAGAAAGTAAAAGGTTACAGCAGGATCGCCACTGGCTTCTATTCTGAGCCATATCTGATAACGTCTCTAGCCACTGTGTTGCATCATCTCTCGGACCCCAGCCAGGGAGTCGTGAAGGACCAACAGAAGCTAGCCCTTTGCAGCTCTCTTTCATGCCACGACACCATGTCATACACTGACCTCCTCTCCGCTTTTTCCAACCAGTCCCAGAGTCGGCAAATAATGCACGACGTGGAAGTCTCTGGGACGACATTCGTAAAACATGTCCAAGCCACCGAAGTCGGTGTTTCAAGATGGTGACACTAATTGAATAATCGTCTCTGCGCTCGAACACACGATGCCGAACCTCTGCATTACTAACATATTAAATCTGACTAGTTAGTCCATAAATTGTAGTCTTGAAGACTGGACATATTCACAAGCATATTAGAAAAGGACAAACACATTTATTGGATTTGTCGCCATCAGAGAGAATATCTTCAAACCGTGACCCTACAGATTCCCAGACGTTGCTGTTATGGCTAACCAAAAGGTGAAATTTTGCGTCGCAATACACATTACTGCAAAACTAGACTCAAGGGCAACACAACATACTTTGTGTCGAACTGTAGGTATTTTATGACATTTCCAAGAAATGCAATGGTTCGAACAGCTCGAAGAAACACTATTTAAACTGCGGAACCATTGTTCTGACACCACTACTGCAACGGTCACCCTAACCGGAACTATGGTTACTCTCTATTTAATTAGATGGTGTTCACCGGATGAAGTTTATCATGATAATAACATCATGTGCTACGTGAAACTTGTGGTTAACACCATATTTGTAAGTCCATGATATTCCTGAAACTTTCTAAATCTGTTAAATACAATATCGTTGCACAATATACGACAGAAGTACATCACATCGTTGACCTTTAGCCTCTTAATCAGACCTAAGACAGTAGTTATTTGTTTTTGATCAGAATCCAGAACTCAAATTGTCAATCTGAATAAAATCCTGCCTAACCATGTAAAGCGAATTGATTAAGACATTCAGCATCTTCACTAGGTATATTAACAGAGGATAGTCGATTTAGTTGTGCTAACAATAAGAAAAATGCAACTCACGTAACGCAGCAGTACAGTATGGCGCCAACAATCCAAATTGCTTCAAGCTGTCTAAAATGGTTGTGGACGGAATAGAAGCTTTCGCTTAACGGGCCTCCTTACCTAATTGCAGTGGATCACCGATACTTCTAGGTAGGAACCTAGGCAAGTTTAACGATAAAAAGAAAAAAACATTAAGTAAGCATCATAACCAAGATTTGACCTAATAATTTCAAATAAATTTAGCACTGGGTAGATCGTTATAAATAAAAAAACATTATTAAGTTATAATGAGATACTGTTCTGAGTCCTTAAGAATATGTCAAGTTTTCTCTAAAAGGACTCCTGGGAAGTCGCTTGGATGAGCTCGACCGGCAGAGAATTTCAGAATTTAACTACTCGTAAAGAATAAATAGCATTTTTGCCACAGTGAGCGTAAGGCTGTTGGTCATAGGGTACCTACACTCCGAGATTTATTCAACTTAGTGTACCTTTAGAGGGGAGTTACCCAAGTTGTGTGCGTAGTCTGCAACATGTTCTAGATGGACTACTCTACACGTTTAAGTCATAAAACAAGTTCATTATTGTCCGCCCAATTTTGAAGTCAAGTCAGATCCTCTTGAAATGCAAGCTTATCATCTTGGTAGCAACTTCTCTTCAAAGTGTTACATCCTCAACTGAAAGTAATGAGTCACAGGGTACTTGCTGATAAAGGTCATTTATATAAATTGAGAAAAGAAGAGATTCTAGTTCTGAACCATAAGGGACCCAACTAGGACATTCTGGGGCTTAAGATGGAATGAAGTTTACCCTTACCTTAAAAAGTTGATTATTTAGGTGTGAAGTAAGGCAATCAATTAACGGTAACTTGATACTTTATCTATTGAGCTGACTGATGAGGCATATATGACTGATCCTATTAAAAGATTTTGAGAAGTCAAAGTATGTGTAGGGTCACTGAATATCGAACAGATCACTGATCCCTGTCAAGGTCGTGGATAGTCAACGCGCACAAACCAATCGTACGCCATGGACTGGCCCACGCGGCAGTGGTTATTCTTTCACTTCTGTACTTCCGTAGTTGTACCTTAACTAATATATTCTTGTCATAACGTCCTTTGTGTTGTACAGTCTCCATAGCATCTATTATCCTTTGATGCGTCGATCGTTCAATCCACGCAAGGGCTGGTCGCGAGGTGTGACTTCAGCGTTAATTGGTTCGTCCCCATTCTGGTCTAACTATAGTAGGCCCCCGATCATTTTGACATAGATCGTCAACGTAGATGGTCTTACACTGGTGAGCAAGACTTCGAATAACGCAACCTATCATTATGTTCTTTTTTTTACATTTTGTACTTATTATTTTCCATTTTTAACTTCGGCTATCTTTATCAGTTTCTGTGAACATTTGTTGCTTCATATCAATGTTGATTAGTATTTCAACTGAAATAATTAGTTCAATCGATAGAACTAATCAATCAACTACGACTGTAATCGACTATCGTGGTTCTTTAACAAGCATTAGCAGCATGTAAATGCTCCTGTGTAATGTGTCTGTTAAAATATCAACCACTCGTAAGTATGGCCTCAAGGCAACACGTACGCATATCTGTTTGCAACTTATCCACTTGTATAACCAATACAGGATAAACTGCCGATTATTAAATTCATCTTTCTGCTTATTCACTGTCAACTAACTACTATCAAAAACTATCTACTAGAATATTTTACTTTCTTGACCACTGCCTGCCTAATTTCCAATTGCTGAGTTCCATGGCGAATCAAAGGATACAAATGCTAGAAATTTACGGTGAGTTTGAACTATAAATTTCCTGCAATGTTAGATCTTGTTTAAACTTCGTCAGGCAATTCTACGTGTTCAACCTAAATTAGACTTATTCCAATTCAGTCTACAACGTTTCCTTAATCTACGAAGTTAATCCACAAATTTCAATTACTTTGGAGCAAGAGTAATCCAGGCGAGTTTCATAATTGAGTTAGTTAATTTCGTATAATGTTTATAATGTCTAACATTTTGCGGCTACTTTCACTTAGAGTAGTCATACATTCTGTCACTGCCGTCAAATGTTAGTCGAAACTACTTACATTTATGACTTGTAAGTCAACATACTCCAAAAAAACGTATTTCATGTACACGAGCAATCTTAGTCCATGTCTTAATGAGACACTTCGTCGTACTTGATGTCACTTAGAGCTAGATAATATGCTTTTTTACGAAACGATCACGTTATCTAAACCTAAACTTTAGTTACATTGGTGGTTACCATTTAAATTAATGTTTACTATGCGCTTTTTTTTGTTTGCTGTTATCTCATACAGTAAATCATGACTCGATTTCCTTATTGCACGAAAGTCACTTTAATTCCGTCTTCGGCCTATTCACATGCAATACGGGTTTGGAAAATATCTAAACGTCTTCTGAAATTCTCCACAAACCCCACGATAGTCTTCGTACATGTTTGATACTGCACATCCAATTGCTACATAAACAATGCCCAAACGAACGTTCAGTACAATTGTCAGTATGCGAAATAATGTTACTTCGATGTGACATTACAACACCTCCGAACTATTGTAGTTATTCAACTTCGACGTCGTATTTTTTCATATTATGAAGTATTGTTTCCGCATGGCTGTTATCTAACAGATGATTTCGGTACATCAATCGGCTGTTCAACTACTCGACGGTCTAAAGCCTGTCCAGTTCAATTGGTGGTTTGACGACACTCATTCACGCGAATCATCGGTTTACGCAGTCGAGCGCATCTCCTGCAAACTGACAACGATATTGTCGTCTCGACCCCAACACTGACAGCATTTTTCACCGATATCACTGACATGAGTCCAGAGTGACACTCTTGGTTTCTTATGTTTTTTTCGACATTTTTCGGTTCACTCATCAAACACGTGTGCAGCACTCACCAATTATCATCTTTTAGAGATTTCATCGTGCCACCTTTCGCTCTCGCTCTCTATTCTTCGACCCACATTGATTTTCACAGCAGTTATCAGTTTTTCCAAACTGACTGCAAGTTGATCAGAAGCTTCGCACAAGGAAACCACGACTTATCTTCACGGTTATAATTCTGTACTTACAGTTAGTCTGTTGAATATATATATAACTAGAAATCGACGCTTACGAACGGTTGTCAGCGACACTTACTGACTTTCTACTTTGTACCAAGGGCAGTACAAACATCGGCACCGATTGATAATACACTTATCGTACTATCACTGTGACATCACTACTCTTGCGACAAACTTACTTTTTCTCACCTGAGGAACTCAACCACTTGTCAGAGCTATATTTTTCAACGCGACTTGATAAAACTCCAAAATGTTTCTTTTTCTATTATTTCTATGGTTGATCGCTTAACATTCAACCAACGTCCTTGTTACGTGTTATTACTCGTTGTTTCCCGATCAGTTTCTGCAGCCTCCTTTCCATTTCTTTTCCAGTTCGGCAATACCCGGAGGATTCATATTAATCGTCTGGCAACCTCCGGCGCGCGACTACTCCCAACATGTTTGGTATCGACTCAAACGGCCGTTGAATCTGGTGGGGGAGTATTGTAGGGTCACTGAATATCGAACAGATCACTGATCCCTGTCAAGGTCGTGGATAGTCACGTCGGGCTCACCAGTGTAAGACCATCTACGTTGACGATCTATGTCAAAATGATCGGGGGCCTACTATAGTTAGACCAGAATGGGGACGAACCAATTAACGCTGAAGTCACACCTCGCGACCAGCCCTTGCGTGGATTGAACGATCGACGCATCAAAGGATAATAGATGCTATGGAGACTGTACAACACAAAGGACGTTATGACAAGAATATATTAGTTAAGGTACAACTACGGAAGTACAGAAGTGAAAGAATAACCACTGCCGCGTGGGCCAGTCCATGGCGTACGATTGGTTTGTGCGCGTTGACTATCCACGACCTTGACAGGGATCAGTGATCTGTTCGATATTCAGTGACCCTACAAATGTAACACAAACCATCTCCATATGACCAAAGATAGGTTGTCTATCTGTCCACCGCGGTCATCAGGTTGGTTATACAAGAGTAACCTTTCCCGAAGCCGTGCTGTTAAAGTGAAAAGAGGCTTATGGTGGCAATTGTTCGCATAGACGATTACATAGCGAAGACTCCATAACTTTTTAGGGTATTGTGAAAGGTACTACAGAGTGATAGCATGAAGGTTCTATGCATCGGGTTACTTTGAAAATCGGTGCAATGTGAGCTAGTTTCCAACTTTCTGGTATCATGTTTCAGCTTGGCGAATGGTAGAATATCACACTAAACGTTTTAGCAAAGACTGAAGCCGCTTCTTTCAGTATGGCAGGATGAGCAACATTCGAGCCCGGGGAAATATTTTTATTTTGATGCTTCAGTATCTGATATCCCAAGTCAGCGCTCAGGTTCATTTCTGAGTCCTGCTGAGTTACAGGCGATGTTGTCACCATGGTTTGTACGGAGCGGTCGAAAATTTTGAAAATACTATTCTTCCGAAAGTTCGTCGGCGTCACCATTGTGCTTGGTTGTGACCTAACACTTACGGAACTCCATTTTTGACTTGTCGAGGAAAGGCTCCACTCCAGAATATGCTTTAGCATTGGAGGAAAATTTTTCGATTCGCTTTATCCGATGCTAGAGTCTGTCTTATTGTCCTTGTTTATCTATTTCGTTGCATGTTTGAGCTGCCTATATGTTCCGTCATCACCAGTTTGTTTGTAGTCTGTGACGGATATCTGAAGGCTTGTTAAAAGGCGTATAAAATTGGGCAGATTTAGTCATAATTCTCTCACTAGACGCTTAAAATAGACAAAAGTAGCTAGAGTAAAAGACAGAGAGAATTTGATTGATTATTTGAATAACGATGCGGAATATGTTACTTTTCAAGGAAAAGTGGTGAAAATCAATATCATTAAACATTTATGAGTACTTTGTAAGGTTATGAAGTAGCGCTACGCATAACGGAGTAACAACATAGATTTTTGATAATGCCACGTGACAATTTCCAAAAGTTAATGTGTGAAATTTTCATTAACCGACATCACAACAATGCTTTGTGGTTCTACAGTTGCATTATAAATGATCGTATCCGAGCATACTTGTATTTACCGCACGACAAGAATATAAGGATGATGTGATTGTGCACAACACCGTGATTGAGGTTTAGCAGAGACATATTTGAAATATTTCAGATCGTTAGCTTATTCGTAGATTAGCCTAATTTAATCATGTGTGGCTTCAGGAGACCCGTATGTTTTAGGAAACGCCGAATGATATATCACCATATTGTGAGTATGAAACAATATAAAGAAATAGTGTTAGTCTCAGTAAATTTAGAACTCTGACAACACACAATCACCAGTTTGCCATCCATCTTTGGGACCATGCACAAGGGTGATGCCCGTGAATTGTTCGATGTCCGAATAGTCCCTGAATCGTTCATATACTCCAATCCGTTTTTCACCAACCCTAGCTTCTTCGGAGCTAGTCAGTGCGCTTTCGAAACTACAGACGATCTTATGGCCGTGATGTAGTGTTCAACACTGCTAACTACACATGGTGGATTCTGTCTCATTTTGTAGATTTCAGGGTACTCATCGTGTATCTTTTGGAACTATTGATCTGTTGTGCACTTAACCATGACTGCACATAACCTGCAATCAGAAAATAATGTTCCACAAACTGACAATTCACTATTTCCTCTGCCAGCCTGTGTTTACTCGGATCGACGAGTAGATTACGGTGTTGTAGCTGGTCTATACCAATGATTGGCATAGAAACATCTGCAACAACGAAAATCCGATGAATTGTTTTACGTAAACCAACTTCAAGATAACGCACATCACCTACTGTGTGTGGCAATTGGTTTTTCATTTTCTGTGTGTTAGTTGAAGATTGGTTCGTTCAGATGGTCGCTAGAATTTGAGGGAAGAATGCTAACTTCTGCACTAGTGTCGACGAGACGGAGAACCTTTGTCATCCCATCAGTTGTGTACAAAAGAAGACTGTGCTCGCCGATTATGGTTGCCGTCAACGCGTGCTTGCAGGAAGTTTCCCCAAATATTTTCGTGTCGGACGGTTTTTAGCTTGGATAATATCGGGATTATAATAAGAATGGGCTTTGTGGAGATCGTAGTAATTTTAATATTTGAATTCATGTATGGATGTAAGCTAGAACACCAGTGAAAGTCTAGAAGCACTGTATGGCCGTTTTCCTCTGAATATGGCACTCCTCAGCAATTCGTGTTCACGATGTCGCATGCGGCATTCGAACCGAGGACATTCTGTTGGAGCTTGCAGACGTGCATCTTTCGGATCTGTTGTTGAAAAATACCACGACTCTCTCTCTAGTCAGTGGTTCAACTTTTTTGCTACCCTCAGACACTTAGTATCAGGCCATCCGCTTTTAATGGAGTCACAACAGGAGTAGCTCAACTGAACTTCTCAGCTGGGATTATTATCCTTTTCCACTCAGCATATCTGTAGGAGTAGTGTAGTTTCTTTGAGTCTTAGCCAAATCATCCGGCAGTTGGGTCACTGAATATCGAACAGATCATAGATCCCTGTCAAAGTCAAGGACAACCAACGCGCATCAGTTAACTGTATACCATGGACTTACGTATGCTATGGTGGCTCGCCGTCTTCTCTGTACTCATTCTTACCATTATATTTCCATAATAACGTCCTTTGTGTTATATGGTCTTCAAAGATGTTTTAGTACTTTAATACTTTGAAGGGGAAATCTGCGTTAGATGCTGACTGCATGGTGTGACTTCGATGTTAGCTGGTTTGTCACACCATTTCCGTCTAACTCTAGTAGGCCATCAATAATTCGATAGACATCATCAACGTTGATGGTCTTCCCTGATAGGCCCGTCGAAAGAAAAGTAGCCTACTATTATTATTCCTCGTTTTCACTTTAACTTTCTAGATCGATCTTTACTTATGTCAACCTATTATTCTATTGGTCCTCTGATTAATGCTCACAGAAGGCCCACATGTTCTTTTGTAAACTATATTGTCCTTAGATTATCATCCTATCGCGTTTATCGCTCACACTTCACTCTACGTTAGTAAATTTTAACCGACACTTGCAATTAATAGAGATTTCACTGATCAGTACTTCCTTAAAGTATAAATGAGCACTTTTTGTCTGTAATACGTTATATACTAATAGCATCTGATCCTAGTATTAACCCGGTTAATACGTAGAAATAAGGCGAGACTAAAAAACATGGACGATCTTTGGACGAATCTTAAATGACCTTGAAAAACATTAGCCAATCAGAAGAAGCGCCAATTGAAGTCGCTTCTTTTGAAGGTTGTAACATTTTTTCACATGGTTATACTTTTTATTATTATTAGTGTTTCCTTCTAATTTAACAACATTTATTAGTGAAAAAATACTTCATTTCTGATAGGGATCTATTAATTTGACACCCCATCCTGTGATTCAACGTAGTACATTAAGCTCACTATTTCACACGCTGTCCACCTTTCCTCTTTCACTAACGTTAATATATTAGCTATTAGCAAATATTGATCTGACTCTACCCTAAAACTTTGCACACCTAGTAAGTAAAGATACAGCAGTCGCTGCTCACCCAATACAAAATTTATATTTACATTGCTTCTAATAATGTACAGGTCATCTAAAAAGCACATAATCTCTCCTGATGCTCATAGCACGTGCAAAAGATCTAAATCCACCACTCACGCGAATAATGTGAAGCTTTATAAACACACTGATCAGTCTGCATCATACTCTGATCTTCCTACAGCTACACTAGACGTGCACCATGTACTTGGACATGACCTGTCACTACCTTGCATCTCGCTTGTAGATATAAATTAGAGTAATCACCTACCGCCTACCCGGACATCATTTGACAGCCCACACATTACACGTTGTGAGCGGTAATTAGACAGTGCGGTTGACCCCATACACACAATAAATCCACAATCGGTCATCCTGTGTAATGGCCAACAGAGTGCACATAAGCCCACTTACAGTAGCCAGCCTAATAATGTAGATCTCGACTACTCACCCAAACATATACCTTATCCCCCAACTAAGTACGCACAAGATGACCACCCGGTAGACAGTTGCAACAAATGTTTATGCAACCAAATGAACCGTAATAATGTTGATATAAACTCTAATAATCTCACCAGTGATAGTTCTAAAAGCAGTCAAATAAAATCTAGCCTCACCCAAACTATTCAAGACCTATTACCGTATAAATACCTAATCAGTGTTCCGGAAAATCCTGATCTCGAAATTATAAAAAACACTGAAAAAATAATTGACCACATATCAGCTGAAGTGCTGAAAAGACTTCAGTGTATGCACAATGTCATTGCGTATAATGTACCTGATAGTACGAATCTAAAGCTTGCTAAAAATACTCTACTACAAGAATGTGGACTGTCGCAATCTTGGTGTGTAACAAGAAGATTACGTAAAACACAAACTAAAGCCTCTTGTCCCATTCTATTTCAGTTTCGTAGTATCATAGAAGCCAATCACCTCCTTAAAAGCCAGTCTTTACTGAGGCGCATTCCAACCTTTAAGAAAGTTAGAATCACCCATGACAAGATTGCCATCCAACATCGAAACTCCAATGAAGTGCAAAACAATCAACCCAGCCAACGTGGTAGCTGCAGTTATAACGTTGGCCATAGCGCTATCCCTAAAACACCATACCCCACCCCTCCCAAAAACGGAGGCACGCCGCATACTGCTACTAGTCCTAAGAACAAGACTAAACACCAGGCAGCTGTAACCATTCACCCTAAACCCAAACACTCAACTACAACAAAATGCCCACCCACCTATGCATCTACAGTTTCAAAGCACTCTTCTTGTGGCTCCGATGTAAAGCCAAAACCCAAGCCTCACATCAATCGCTCTAATAGCTATAACCGCCCAAACACTGTAATGCGAAATAATACCAAATTCTCTCTAAACACCCATAAGTACTTCAGATCTCTCAATACACAACATGCACCTACTCATAGTAGTCGAATGCGTCACAACAAGCATAATGAACTGGCAGTGCCCCCATATCCTAACGTGAGGTTACGCCCGACAAAAACCACACTTGCCAATAAGCCATATAGCTTGAAACATGCAGGTTACAGGAATCAGCACAGCCCACACAACAGGAACACCATCCCCGGCAACAATGTCAGACAATCATGCAATAATTATTTGAAACATACAACTCCCCTAACTACCCGTAATAGGAGTAGAACACCCCACTGCACACAAGACAACCATAATGTTGACCTGCTTGGGGACCCACCTATCGATTCTAAATACTACCAGAACCAAACCACCCTTTATAACTCTCTGATCTCCCCTAATTTGGCACACACACTGTAATGAACAGAACACGACTGGGGACAATCGAATGTATTTAAGCAAAGATTACAGACTATCTCAATAAATTCTGATTACCAAACAATGAACAGTCAATTTGCAAATTAACAACCAATTGTTTCAATCTTCACTGTTTCTTCCCTTATTCCATTGCTCATGCATTTTCCAGACGTTTGCGTTTCATTTCAGTTCTTTCTTCATCGGTCTTCTGCCAAAATACATTCTATGTCTGACCCACACCATATACTACTTATATAGATATAAGTAGACCACACCACAACACCACCTCATCCTTTTTTTATCTCTCTCCCCTTCAACAGTATTGCTATGGAGTCTCCAAATGTTGAGGGCGACAATTCCACTATTCTGAGACCACCTTCTATATACTCCGACCTGATGGGGGGTGGCACATCTTTATCACCGTCGATAACTGTCTCTAGTCTTAAAAGCTCCTTGACGGAACATGATCACCCCCCCCCCCCGCGAATACACCGCCTATCCATTTAACTCACCCGATTCTACCCAACACTCGTGAACATACTTCTTTCGCCAAACTAACCTACGACCACCTTTCTCCCGTTAACTATGCTGGTATTAAACTAAACAAACAAGAACGTAGAGCCAATACTCCCACTTTTTCCTCTTCTCATAGTAAAAGCGACAAACCACAGGGTTTACAGCACACCATGTTATTAGACAAACACTCATCCATCCTGACACTAATGTTAATTAAAACATCTATTCAGAATAAGATGACTCAACTACGCGCCCTAATACTTTTACACAACCCCTCACTTGTTTTTATAACGGAAAGTTGGTTGTCCTCCGATATCACAGACACGTACCTCCAAATAGACACGTATGAGCTCTTCCGCTGTGACCGAGTCACCAAGAAGGGTGGCGGTTGTCTCATATATGAATCAAAAAACATGAGGACGGAAATCGTTAGTGATCATATCCTCAGTAAAGTACCAGATTCGATGTGGCCTACTGTACACACCCTTCAATGTAGAATACTAATCGGATGTATATATCGAGCTCCGAATACCCCCAGTCTGACTGACACCATTATAAGTGAGTCATTTGCTAAGGCTGCCTCGCTTGACTTCGCCTACAAAATTGTCTGTGGTGATTTCAACCTTCCAACCATCGACTGGAAGACACATTCTGGCCCACCGTGATACGAAGGAAAACTAAGGTCCTTAGACATACACGGTTGGCAGCAACATGTTAACTTGCCTACCCGAAACCACAACATTCTTGACTTAATATTCTGTCACAATGTCACACCAGCATCAATGGTGGTTGGCGAGAAGTTCCATAATAGCGATCATAAAATAGTCTTCTGCACCCTTCCGATTCTTGCCAAGCGCAAAAAATTAAAGACATTAAATACGTGTTTCCAATATAGAGACTATGCAAACGCCGACTGGAGTAACTTTCGGTTTCTTATGAAGCATTCTGACTGGAACACTTTCTTCACCAGTGATAACCTTTTAGAAACACTAGAAATATTCAATACTACCACCAAATCTGCACTAGACACTACCATCCCTTCTAAAATTGCTTTCAAAACAATTGCTCCCTACATCAACCAAAAGGCTAAGCTACGAAAACTAAGAAAGACGTACTTTACATCAGAAGACTTTAGTGCCCTGCACCAGGTATACTCTGTACTTGAAGGAGTGCAAAGTCATCACAACAAAAACAAACAGACAGAAGAACGTACTGCGCTCACAGCTGCATCTAAAGTCCAAAACTTATGTCGGCTCCTTGCAAAACGGATGAGAAAGAACGAAGATCACAACATTCACTCTTTACTGCACGATGGCGTGACGTACTATGACCAAACCGTCATATGCGAACTGCTAAGTGAATGGTTTTCACAAAACGGGAATGCATCTAATGCCCCAGATTTTAACATAAAATGCATAAGCAAAAGCTATATTAGCACCATAAACTTTGACATTAGGAGTATACATACCGTCATCAAAACCCTTAAGGCGAATGCGTGCTCTGGTGTTGATGATATACCATCAATTCTCTATAAAATGTCGGGGCCGGATATACGTTATTGCTAAAAATATACACATTATCATCAGAGGCGGGTACATATCCTGAAGCCTGGAAGGTAACGTATGTTCTTCCCAAACACAAATCAGGACCGAGAAACCTGGTCGGAAACTACAGACCTATAAATAACACCCCAGTTATTTCGCGCATAATGGAAAAAGTGATACAAAGTCAACTATCAGATCACCTACTTAAGGAAGAAATAATAGACCCAACACAACATGGTTTCATTAGAACAAGATCATGTAGTACATGTCTGATAGACTTCTTTAACGAGGTTACTCGCATACGTGACCAGAAAAAGCTAGTGATTATACTTTATTTCGATATAAAGAAGGCCTTTGACAAAGTACCCCATAATCTTCTAATCAACAGACTCCAGTCAGTTGGAATTACAAACCCCCTATTGCGATGGATTAAGTCTTTCCTCACAAACAGATACCAAATAACCAAGCTTAACTCTACAACATCTACACCTCGACCAATAACCAGTGGTGTTGTGCAGGGTAGTGTCTTGGGTCCATTGCTGTTTATAATTTATATCAACAATATATGCAAGTGCTTTACCACAGGTAAGACCTACCTTTACACTGATGACTTAAAAGTCATCTATAAAACTGACCTTGGTGATGTACGAAGTACTATGCAAACGATCCAACATGAACCCAACAAAGTAGACGACTGGTGCAAACGCTGGGTGCTATAGCTCAACACAGAGAAATGCGGTTGGCTATGTATTGGTAACACGTCACTTAAACTAAAACTAGCACTTAACAAAAACCCACTGCTCAGACTGACATCAGTAACTGACCTTGGGGTACATTACTCCGACAGTCTTAACTTCTCTGAACATATTTCAACTAAAGCATCTCAAGTGCGGAGATTGCTTGGCTTCATCCTTCGTAATTTCTTTCAAAAGGAAACTAAAATCATCCTGTATAAAACCTGCGTAAGAGCCATCGTCGAATACTGCTCGTTCTTATTTTCCAACATACGCCTATCTGATATACTTAAGGTGGAAGGAATACAGCGAGACTTCACTCGCAAAATACTTAAGAACGACCAACTCACTGACTACAAATTCAGATGCTATATCTTAGGACTAGAACCCCTCTGGGAAAGAAGGCTTAGGTCTAACTTAATTCTTTATTTCAAACTCCTTAAAAACCTTACTTACTCCACATGTAATATAGCTTTCTACCAAGACTCACATGGATACAACCTTCGAGACAAAGTATCCACTGTCAAAATTGAGAAACACAGATCAAAAACACGTGAAAACTTCTTCCTTATCAAGTACGCATTGATATGGAACAGTTTGCCTTCTGAAGTACGCATGGCAAACAAATTACATACGTTTACAAGACTCATTAATCAACCCCTAACCTGCATAGATCTGGTGCAAACGAACACATCCACGTCCCACACAGACATCATAGGCTCTCTACATAAATAGACTGAATCGCCTTATTTCCCTACCTTGTAGTTGTATTAGATACTTTCTCCTCACTAATTCTTTTCAATTGAAGTAGACAGGCAACTCACTGGATCTATCAATACTTGGTCGCTAAACGACGCTTATAAATACCCTAAAACACCAGAAGAAACGCACAATCGACTGACTACTGCCAGTGGTCGTACAACCACAGAACCTGTCACCCATCAACCAGTTAGCATAGAACAAAACAACCTCAGCACGAATTTAGTGTGAGTTACTTCTTGTCTATTTATCAGTTTTTTACTCATCTGTACACTATGTTGCCTTGCCATTAATATTATTTCACCACTCGTTATCTTACCTTATCCGTAACTAAGATAAATCTCCACTTTTCCGCCTACTGTGGTAAACAAATATCCTACACTATACCCTTCCTAATGCCTATACTCTGATTCGTAACCTACACTTCACTATATAGTCAATAAAAACATTGCATCGAAGCCTTACCCACAGTCCATAATTTGTAACTGTCTGATAAGCTTGTAACATGGTACTTATAGAAATAGTGTTTTCCAACAGGATGTGAAACACAGAGCATTGTGTGAGGTATGATAAGTATCCAAAAAATAAGCGTAAATGAGCCTAACATCACAAAAGGAGGGAGGGTGGGGTTACTGACCATCAAGCACTGATGGTGTGGGCGATGATTTCAATCCACCCGTGTTTCTGTGGCAGAACATTTTGTTTGTATCAGGCTCTTTATGGATGAGAACAAGTCAATAGATCTGTGATATTGAGATTGTTCTCCTACACTCACCATTTAGACTCATGTTCCTAATTTTTGTGCTGGATTAACTATTCTACTAAGACAACCTTCAACATGCTAACTCGGACTTTTACATGAACACTGTGTGGCAGGCATCGGATGAGAAAAAAACTGACTGTAAAGGATATGGTTGCTATTTTACTCAACACTCGACTCTCTATATGCACTCTCTGTTCTTCCTCATTCCAACCCTGACTTCCCTCCTTCATTGGAACCTACTCCACCTTGATAAATATCATAACTCATTGTTCCTTATTACTGCCTTCTCTCTTCTGGAGCCCCTAATCGCAGTTTACTCTTGCAACATGAGCTAGTATCAATTTAATCTAACAATTTATCATACCTCCATCTGTTCCACTAATAAATGTTAAGCATTGATTATCGCTCATATCCAAATGCCTTGCTGCTCCTCGGTTTCTCTTTTATTTTTTCTCTTCAGAATCTTGCTCTGAGGGTGAAGCTATGTAACTTCTGACATCTGGAACAAACCCGACGAACGCGCTCTCCCAAGGTCATAGTTCGAACCAGGCGCTCCACAAGCCTACTATATAACAACTATAAACTTAAAAAGCTGCATTACATAAATACTTAGCACTACCGAAACCCTATTACACTTTTTGTCGAGATTGGATCTGGTATATAACGTGGACGCTATGCCCCTTTGGAAACTATTCTTATGAAATCACATTATATCTGAACGAATGAACTGCTATCAACTTTTATAGATTATAATTACTAAACAAGCTTGCTTGGGATGCATACTGTGAACCGATATATGTTGTAAAGTGTAGATCATGCCTGTAAAAATGGCGTGTACCTGCTAATGCAGAAATATATTATTATTATTAAAAAAGGCAGTTAGTGTATAATATAAATTTATCATACAAAACCAAAAAATTAAAGTGGATACTGTTTTTTTACATGAGTTAAAAACTTATCAAGGTTGGATATAGGTTCAGAAGTTCTAAAATCATATTGCATGCGGTAAATGAATTCATCCATATGGCTCCACAGTAGTCTGCCTCTGGAGCCATGATGGGGTCTCAAAAACTGCTTCAGTCCTGACCACATAGCTTCTATGTTGTTAGTGTGCACCCCAGTAGTAGGGTCTACGAAATGGCGCTTATGTATAACGAATTCATGCAGATATCCCAGTCTACCTAGACACCTATACGCTATCCAATCATCTGTAACAACAGTAGTGTCCTTTCTGTAATAATCTATCATATATTCCAAGGACCTGTGAGGTATATTTATGGAAGAGGTACTTACCCAATCTCCTTTATTACAACGGCGACGGTTGTATTTGCGTTTCCTTACAACCGTTTCGTCTATTTCAACAATTTTCCCTACTCCTCCATACAATTGCTGTACGCTTGTCAGTTTTGTTGCACAAATATCTCGGAAAAACTCGTACCACTGAACTGCCGAAACTTCGCTTACATCGGCAAAGGTGGCAGCTAGTGTTACCTGTGCTTTTATTATCCAATTCGCAACAAGGAGCATAATTTGTCTCAACCTTAATTTTGACCGAGCAAAAAAAGTCCCTGTTCGAGCTGATTTCTTCTTTCAACATGAAAGACATCAAAAGATAATATCATCACGATAGTCTGCACACCGTGAAATGGTCATTTGACTACCGCAGTCACAAGTATAGGAGCTTCCTAATAATCCCATTTCTTATAGTCGTTCAATTATCACGTCTTCTCGAAAATCCGCTGTAAAGCGATCGTACGTGAGCATCATGTTCCGAAATTACCGACGTGACCTTGAAAACCCGCGAAAGCTTCTGATTGGCTCGTCCATGTTCTTTAGTCTCGCCAGAAATAATTATATACTCATATATATCTGTTAGACAGGTTTTTAACTCATACAGCTTCAAAGTATGTCAAGTAACTCGGGTAAAAGAGAGATTTCACCAGCTTTCAAGCCTACTAAAAGGTCTAAGTCCGTAACTCCTAAGACTGATGACTCAGTACCTGAAAATGATAAGCATTTATCCTTTGAATCCCATTCTACCTACCCACAAGTATCACTAACACTACCTGATTCTCCATGTAACAATCCCTCTATTTCTTCGTGCAGTATGCCAACGGTAAGACTAGTTGACATAAAAAGCGAAATGCCCACGTGCATCAAAATGTCAACACAGTCCACCAAACCGCATACTTTACTTAGGCCTAGGTCGAATATACCAAAAACCAAAGAGTCTAGCAGTGTATCTCACGTATACGAGAATGCTGATCGATATAGTACTGACATTCGTCAGTCACAAAACTCCCTAGCCGAAATCTCCCTGATCGCATACACCCAAATAAGTTGAGGGACATCTGCCTTAAAGCATGCGATATGCTGAAGGTCAACTACCAAGTCATCCGCCTTAGAAAAAAAGTCGGATAGATTGACTTGCCCTCTACTATTTAAGTTTGACTGTTGTAACGATGCTAAGCAATTTATTGATTTGAGCAAAAATATCAGCTCATTAATTCCATACAAAAGCATAAAAGTCACTCCTGACCTAACACCGTGTCAACGTCGTATAAGAAGACGTGAAGCAATAGAATCGTATGATAGAGTAATAGTAAAAGAATCAGCTGAAGACAGTATGCAACAAAATGAATGATATAAAGCGCATGGATAACAAGCATGATGTTATACCACAAACGTAGATCTAGATGAGTCTGCAGATCAGAAATCTTTGAATAAGATACGGTCCCCATCTGTCACTAAAAAGCGTGACGGCATCTCTGATCCTGGGTGTTCGCTCAGTATAACACCAAAATGTGGGCCGTGTAACGAAACACACCCAACTAAACATATTCCTGTAAAAATCGATTCCCCAGAAGATACTCCACAAGAGGATTCGAATGAACCTAAGTTCACCTCACAGAGACAAAGAAACTCTTCATCTCTGACAAAAAAGACTGGGGAGATAAAATCCAAAATACGAAATAGGGAGACACGTAAGATTGAGGTCAACTGTTCTGTGGGTATCCCAACAACAGTGAATAGGTTCTACCCGCTGATATCATGTAACTTGCCATCAACGCCTCGCACAATGGGTAGTACGCTTGAGCGTAACAAACCTTTTTACACGCACACTCACAAAAACTATCAGAATACTGATCACTCCACTCACCTTCTTAAGCCTAAAACCGTTAATAAGCATGGTAATTACAGGTTCCTCACCCCACACCCTATGTACATTCCCCAGAATCACAATTGTAATTACTCTCAGAATGAGAACTTTCCAGTATCAACCCACCACATGAAGACAGCCTCCATGTATAACAACAGTCATAACCACTTCCAGTTAGGAGCATCAGACCCCCCTCATGCTCGCACTAGCGCAAGTAGTTATAACAGAGGCTACGAGCTTAACCATCAAAACTGTCTTGCAAATAACAGTACACTTTACAGTCAACATGTACCAGATTTTTTTGGAATAAGATCTCTAGTTGCACCCCTGTTGAAGCATATAGCCCTAGTCATTTCAAACCAAGTGCGGAACATAAACTCGCTTCCCCCGTACAGTTAGCATCAGAAAGTACTCCCACCCTTTCCTCCTGGATAAACTCCCCAAGCAACTTCACTAGCTCATTTGATACATGTCCCAGTAACTTTAGCTATCAAAATACAGAGCTATTGCAAAACGCTCAATCCATTACTTCAAACATACATCACTCACGCGAGGGTCATGACATCTTTAATCGAGATACTCTCACTCACTTTAACTTATTAGGCCACTTGTTTAATATGTGTCTTATCAACGCTAGGTCGATCTGCAATAAAAAGACTGATTTAGCTCTGTTTGCTTCTATATATCAACCATCACTTATAATGATATCTGAAGCATGGACTAACAGTAATATTTCCGATCTAAGTATATCTCTTGATAAATACCTCCTATATAGAAGCGATAGATTGAAAGGACGAGGCGGAGGATGCCTTATTTATGCTCACTCTAGCTTAAACTCACTACTATGCGATATGCCTGAACTAAACAAACTGAAGGACTCGGTGTGGATTGTTTTAAAGCCATCAAATTCCATTACCTTACTGTTCGGCTGTATCTACCAGCAACCTAACTTGGCAATAGGTGGAATAGCAGTATTATCAGAGGTATTCACACTAGCATCATCCCTTCCATTCACAGGCAAGCTCATTTGTGGTGACTTCAACATGCCTGAAATTTCTTGGTTTCCAGTCAAAGCTCCGAAACGTTATGAATCATTTATTGAATGTCTAAAACTACGAAAAACGTGCTGTCGAACTCAGTAATAACTCCTCAGCACTCACCACACTCTTTCAAAATAAACAAATGGTAAAGTACAACGACTGTCTCTCATTACCTAGACCAATAACTACTGGCTTCATCTAGGGAAGTGTATTGGGCCCACTTTTGTTTCTCATGTATATAAACGATATATGAAACATCATAACATTTGGGAAACCATACTTATATGCTGATGATCTCAAAATAGTATACAGCTATAAGCCTGAGGCTCTAAGTGAAAGTGTACCCTAACCTAACTATCTGGAGCGAAAAGTGGCAATTACCATTTAACCTCCACAAATGCGGGATCATGCACTTTGGAAAGCACCCCTATGAACCCCAACTTTACTTAAATAAAAGTAAAGTCCAGAAACTTAATTCATTACACGATCTAGGAATAAATTACACAGGAAGCCTAAACTTTAAAGCACACGCCTCCTCTATTATTTCTAAAGCCAGACGTCTAATTGGCTTCATAACGAAAAATCTCTTCACTACAGATGCTAAGCTTACCCTTTACAAAATATGTGTACGACCTTCCTTAGAATACTGCTCTTTTATCTTCTCTAATATGAATACCACTGACAAAATAAGAGATGTTCAAAGACGCTTTACACGCCAACTGCTAGGAAGTGACGCCACTTTTGATTACACAAGTAGATGTAAGCACCTCACTTTAGAACCCTTATGGCACCGTAGGTTAAGGAACAATCTGATATTTCTCTACAAAGCAATAAATGGACTGTCATTCCTAACCTCCTGCCCAACTACGATCAATAACCCAGCCTATAGACTAAGAAACAATGCATATAAACTATTTACCGAAAAACACCAAAAACAAATGCGTTGTAGGTTTTTTACAGTTCGGTATAGTTTATTGTGGAACAGGTTGCCAATACCTATCCGTAACTGTGACACCTTTACCAAATTTAGAAGGCTAATAACTCTGTTACTAAACTCTAAAGAACTTCAACTATTCCTTGAACTCCCGCCTACCAATGAGGCACTTTATTATGGACCGCCCAATATCTAGACGGAACAAGAATATATCGAACTCCATTGTCGTTAGTTTGAATATAGCAAAACTAAAGAAAACATGCTTTATCCTCTCCCACTATTTATTGATTATTAACCATGGCCTTCCGCTCCTAACCCTCATTTTCGGTTTCCGAATCTCTCTAATGGATAAATCCAAATTATTCTTTCTGAGTGTCATGTCCTTTTATTTTTCTTATTACAAGTAGACAGATAACTCACTAATCTTATGGATGCTGACCAACTAAGACCGATCAAAAGAAGCTCAAATGTCCTAAATTCTTGTGAGTTGTTTAATGTTTTGTTTTCCTTACCCTGAAAATCTTACAATATTCTCTTTCTTATCCTCTGGTTTGCTATTAGTCCTTACCATCTCATATATACCATCACATATAATCTTACTTGTCTCTTATAACCTTCGCCATTAGTTATCTTCATAGTAGTACGATATATTAAATGGATATCTAACCCATAATACAAATGCTATTACCATCTGATTCGCTTGTAACATGGAACTTGTAGAGACAGTGTATTCCAACTATGGTCCTTGATCAAAGCAATATTCATACTGACCACAAACGTAAGAGAGCCTAACATCATAAAAGGAGGGAGGATGGCGTTACTGACCAGCAAACATGATGGTGGGGAGATAACTTCAATCCACCCGTGTCTGTAGGGCAGGACATATTAATTACGGCTCCTTATGTCTAGTGGAATATCACGAACCAACGGTATTGATGCGAAATTATTCATGAAAAATACCACTTTAGATCATGATAAAAAAAGCTAAATTGGTTCCACTTCCTACCGAGTAATCCTATTACAAGCAAACTAGACAATTGGCTAAAAACGAAGCCCACTCTATACCCTATAAAATCTAAAAACAAAAAAGAGAGTTCAAACAGCTTCGAAAAAAGGGAGACAGCCATTTGTATCGGAATACTGTTTTCAGCACTTTATTTTATAATTACACAATTCCATACTTCCTTCTGAACTACCTTCATTTATACAGTTCCTTATCCACTCATACCTTGCCCACACTTATTTTTCTTTAACACATTAGTATGTTCTTACCTAATAAATACTTCAGTAACAGACAAATAGACTAAATGGTTATACATTAACTATTCCTCCATGAATATTGTGTGCTCTGCTTTTCGTCCTTCCTTTGTCTTACACCTTTTTCAGCCTCCTGCAGATACTCCACTGAAAACAGATATGGCACGGGTGACTTCGTCCTACACCGTTATTAAAGCCTCAGATATTCCAGAGAGATATAAGTTCGAAACTTCTAAAAGCCCCCAACTTCGCATGTATCTATTCCCGACCATCAGTTGTATGTTGCAACGCTAACTCCATAAAGTGCGCCAAGTGTGATATTGATATGTTTCTTACGAAATCTATTTACATTCATATTTTATGAAATATCAACCCAGCTGAGTAATTTTCAACAGTGAAAATTGTAACTTCTTTAACAATTTGATCTTGCCTGTAAACCGACATGCCTTGTGTAACAATCTGTTATTTGAGAATAAATTATTATTTTTATTTTTATTTCTGTCGGAATACTTTCCACTATGCTTGCCATATTTTGCGATTTTGCCACCATATTGAAATGTAGTTGTTTTTGAATTAGTGTCACCATAAATTGAATAAGCACTTTTTAGAAAAGCACATTTGCAAGCTCATACTGCATAGAACTTGGAACGCTTATATATACCTATCAAATTTCTATCAAACCATTCAAGTAGAACCCAATGGTCATATTCAAAAATAGTCAGTGTGTCAATTTATCACTTCGTAAAGAAAATTCTCGTTCGATCACTTCAAGCCATCACCATCTTTGTAGATAAGAAAATTGGGAGCAAGCTTTTCAAGAAAGCTTTGGGAAACTAGGCATGTCAAAAAACCTCATAATACCGTGAAATTCTTAGGAGACAGTTAACAGTTGGTTACATTAGAATGAAATAATGGGTTAAACAACAGGTAGCTTGGTACAAAACCACCATTTATATCTTAAACAAATGCAAAAGTTAGTAATGAAATGCATCTTGTTGATATAAAGTTAAGTGAAAGGAATATTAGGCTTTTGGAATTTGTTGACTTTTTAAGATTGAAAATACGAGGTAATCTCTTTATAATTTATTAGGTTAAAATATTAAAAATCTAGGGATATCAATGACTGACTCTTCATGTAAAGAAAAATATGAAAACGACCAAATCCGTTTGGAACAAAGACTAAATAGTCAGTTATTTCACTTACTCCGTTAAGTGCACGTGACTAAAAACCTCTAAGTGATGACAATAATAACACTAAAGATCCTATTAGGAATGCTGTGAATTACTGATCAGCCTCGTTTGGCGAAAATGAATGATGATAATGGAATGGAATCAGTACATTATACCACATCTTCTAATTAGATGTGTTAATGAAACAATTAATCAAATTAGTCTAATGTCGGTTTTTTCTGTAGAAGTTTCATAAGCAGAAATAGACTTTTTTGAGGTTATGGAATAGTGATATGTAGTGAAAATAGATGGATTGCAAAGTGAGCAACTATAGCAGTAAAAGATCATCAAAGGTTAACAAACGAAAACGTAGACTAAAACTAATGCCAAAGACGTATCACGCGTAAAGTAACCATGTTGATGTAGTTTTGTTCTTTGAGCTGAGAACAGAGCTGAGCTCAGACTACAAACCTACATCAAAATCACACACATGAACTACAAATCTCCACCATCTCAAAGTAACCATGTCTACGCACGTTTGCACACTCACGTTACTGATAGTTTAATAGAGAATTGAAAATAAACATTCGATGGCTAGAAGTGAGGTGTCTAAGTAAACTAATCAACGCTATATAAGACAGGTGACTATGGAGTGGAAATAAAAGAACCTTGATGAAAAGTCTGTTTGTGAAAGGTTATTTGATCTGATACCTGGGACGCAGAATGAATTACAAAATTTACGATAGTATGTATCGTAACAATGTATTTTCTAAAAGGCGAATAAAGAATATAGACACGAAAGACGATGCGAATCTAAACTAAACCGGTTGTAGATAATCGGTGAAAATTCCATGATCATGTCAGATTACCTGACACGAAAGGAATTCTAAGTAATCACACCTGAATTATTTAATCACAGATGACTGATCTTTACCAGTCATGAAAATTGCCTGTTCTGCTTTTCCTCAGCTTTTTCCCTCTGTGACTTAACAAACTCGCTCTACGTTTCCCAAGACATATATATGGAACATATTACTCGGTACTACACATTTAATTATATCTCACACATTTCAAAAGCATTAATGATTGTACTTATTTGGTGCATGCTAATTTGTTTTATATGGGAACACTATTAGGAAGCACAAAGTAGTACGTTAACTTTGTCAGTTTCGACTTATCGGTTACGCATTTATGGTATACTTCTTGTTATAAACTGCTCTGGACTTTAATTGGATCCATTATTGACGACCGGTTGTTTGTCGCAAAGGGGCTTCTGTCAAGAGCTCCAACTCTTATAATGAACATATATACCCTAATGCACTAAACTTTATCCCACTCTTTCTCAACTAAATAAGTCATCACAATAACTCCTGCGGCGGTTTTAACAATCTAGTCTTGATTCTAGGGTGGTATGCCTCGCATAATACACTGTTATTTGAAAAGAAATTACCGTTACTATTAGCTAGTACGAGACCGATTAACTCTACAGTTTATCGCTCTTGTAGTCGAAAGGGAAAGGGCTGATATCGGCCCACATATGTTGACTTACTTGTGTAGATCTTAGTATGAAGTGTTCTTTCAAAGTTCCGGTACAACAACGAAATGTGTATATACCATTAACAGCATTAATCGGAGGAAAATTGAGTTCTTAACCTGTAAATAAACATCATGAGTAAAAATCACCTGAAATTATAAGAATTATGCTTTTCTTACCCTCCGAAAAACTTTTAATCCATTTTCACACTCAGTCATGTCATGAACCTTATAGATAGGGGTATTTGCCGATAATTATTGGTTAGATCAACCTAAATACTCTTAGAAGTATTTGACCCAGTATTGTTACTGAATAAACCAGAAGAAAAAACTAATCACAAACTCAATTAGCGCTAGACACAGGTAGACAATTAAAAGGAGCAACTCAGTGGTCTTCTGTAGCTGGAAGATAAATAAAAACATACGATACATATGTGTGGTGAGTTACTAAAGCGTTTACTGTACAATTAACTGTTTTATGTTATTTTTAAACCTATCGTAATGATGCAATGGAATTTTATACTGCATACTTCGAATTTAAGTTTTCGGTAGTATCTTGTCGAAGTTCCAAATTTACTGGGATTAGAATCTTAACCAAAGATCTGGCCTCACAATATTCAAAGGTTATATGGGGTGTGTGATGTTTAAGAGTATTTGAATTTTAGTATAAACTAGTAATCTCAGCAAAAACGCAATTTAATCAAGAATTATTAGATGAGCACGAAAGAATGTACCGTATTTGGAATTCGCAATCAAAACAGTCATCAATACAAAGAAAACATTGGTTCATATAAACACCACAATATGTCAAAGTGCACCCAGTACACTTAGAAATATAGAAATAGAACATCTTGAAGCGTAGACCAATTTCATATGGTTTAGTAGAGGCTGTTATGAATGAGTAGAAATGTAGAATCATGGTCTACTACATTATTAGTAATGCTCTTATAATAGGCCTAACCCCAAAATTGTAGATTTATCATGTTGTAGCTGCCTAATCTATAAGATCTTACATGGAAGTCACATCATTGTCTACACTGACTCATCGTATCATAACAATTACCAATATAAAACGGGGAAAACATTTAGACTGAAGATAGAACAATATGTCTAATATGAATAAAAGGGTCAGACAACATACAAGAAAAGCCACGCCCCGAAGGCTCAGCCTAGCCATCCGATCAACTGAATTAATTTCAAATGAAGGTTCCCGCGTTCAACATTATTGACCTTCTCTTAGTGTTGAATGTTGAAAGTCTATTTTCCCAATTGTATCGTGTTCAGCTTTGAGGATTGTGTGGTTTGGGCCCAATGCCACCACACTACTCTCCCACTAGAATCAACGTGACGTTGGTCAGATACCAAATTGAGTGGGGTTGTCGCGCGCCGGAGATTACCAAAAATAATAAGAATCCTCTGGATATCGATTAGCTGAATTATTTTTGAAATTAAATCACCCGACAGATTTGACATTTATAGGACCACTTGTGACAATTAGTAATGATCCAAAAGCAACCAGATTATACACTCAATATTCCAATCAGTTCCTGGTTGTGTCACAACATTGGCTTTGGCACTCAGTTAATTTAGTAAAATTCCAAGGTTCTAGATAAATACTTGGCTTTCAACGTACAAACAATCTGAAATGAGATTAAGATTGGAAAAACTTTATAACACAAACGCACAGAATGTTTCCGGAGTATTATTCTTGGCAATGGGACTTGAAAATTGGTAGTTAGTCAAGTAGTATATAAGAACTCTCCTCTAAATTAGAACGAATAGTTTCACAGTATTTGAGCGCCGAGTTGAAGTAAGACATTAAATAGGAATTATCAAGGAATTATCCTTGAAAAAGCGTGGACCAGATTGCCAGGAGAAACGCTGGATTTAATTTAAAAAATTCATTCGCTGAGATTTTACAAATATATTACTCCTATTTAGTCAAGTAGTAGTTGGAAGAAAAGTACGACAGGATAGTCTATAGTTTAAAACAGAGTGAAACGTTAAGTGAAGAAACAGTATGAAGAATAAGGTCCTTGCTCGTGTTGCTAGTCAATGCCAATCTACTACATTTAGAGGCCACGTTTGCTAGAGTTTGATGTTTTAACAAGTTTATTCCGCTGAAGTATGTGAATGCTATTACAGCTTGCTAATGAACCTTCATAGCTAATGAATAATATAGATGACCAATTATTAGTATCGATTGAGCTAGTAAGTTATAAGTACCAATCAACATTACAATGCTATAATAATAATAATAACAATTTATTCTCAAATAACAGTTTGTTATATGAGGCATGCCGATTTACAGGCAAGATCAAATTGTTAAAGTTAACCAAGTATATACATCACAAACAATCAACAACAAGCATTCAACACACCAACAACCTCGTGATCCCTAGGACTTAGACCAGTACGCCTAGGGATCCGAGTGCAACCTACCACCTACAGCTTCAAGAAGACACAGTTTTCTAATATCTCTCACTAGGATCCCCTTTCTTGTCCTCAGCTCTACTTGCCTCACTAATCTATCCTTACTTGGTAACAATAATAATAATAATTTATTCTCAAATAACAGATTGTTACACAAGGCATGTCGGTTTACAGGCAAGATCAAATTGTTAAAGAAGTTACAATTTTCACTGTTGAAAATTACTCAGCTGGGTTGATATTTCATAAAATATGAATGTAAATAGATTTCGTAAGAAACATATCAATATCACACTTGGCGCACTTTATGGAGTTAGCGTTGCAACATACAACTGATGGTCGGGAATAGATACATGCGAAGTTGGGGGCTTTTAGAAGTTTCGAACTTATATCCCTCTGGAATATCGGAAGCTTTAATAACGGTGTAGGACGAAGTCACCCGTGCCATATCTGTTTTCAGTGGAGTATCTGCAGGAGGCTGAAAAAGGTGTAAGAGGTAGGGTTGTAGCTGTAAATAATTCCCCAAAATCAATAGCTCATTAAGTGTTCGACATTCGATGCTGACCACGTTGTTTAAGTGGACTTGTTTAGCTGAAGGCTTTCGGTCATGCATCCGCACCAGATCACGTTTCAATACTGCGTGGGACACAGCTCCTACGTTTCATTAGCCAGCTCATAGAAAAGGTCCTCGATATATTGGTAACGAATCAAATATATCTTTCCTGCCTCTTCTCGTTTGACTTCTGATTTTCTATCTGACTGGGAACGATCAAATATAGAAGGTGCTACTGGTAGCTAGTTGTAAAACTAGGACATCCGTTGCATCTTCATTGGTGAGCCCGACGTGATCTGGTACACCAAGTCAATATACTGTGAGTCTGTTCCATTTTGGAATATTATTATTTATTGTTATTCTTTATTTGAATTTTATATATTGTGATATACCTTTTTTTCTCGGATATATTTTACTTAGACATTTTTCGATATCTATATTACTATGACGGAACACTCTCCTAAGGTTCTTAAGTTAAAGTCTATTCCCCCTATTTCGATTCAGTTAACGCCATTTTGGCCCGACAATATCGAGTCCTGGTTCAGCTATGCAGAAGCCGATTTTTGCATGCACGGAATCACGGACTCGCGCACACGTTTCCTCGCGGTAGTTAAGGCGTTACCGCGCGAGTTTAACAGGTACGTAACACCTAGTATGTTTACTAGTGAAGTTCCCGAACCTTACGAATCGCTTAAGCTATCGATTTTAAAACGAGGAGACCTAACTGATCGACAACGGTTAGACCAACTCCTTAACAATATCGACTTGCAACATGGTTCTGCGACGGACATGTTGCTTAGAATGAGAGAAGTCATCGGCCAACGAACTTTCGATGATGGCCTATTTAGACAACTTTTCCTGTCTAAACTCCCTCAACAGGTGCAGGCAGTGCTTGTTTCATTTCAAAACAATGCCATAGATGAACTAGCTGAATCTGCCGATCGAATCTTGGAAATCACTAGATCTTCTAAGGCCGAGGTTTTTTCCGTCAAAGAAAAACCCCAATCGACCTCGACTGACATGGCCGAACTATGTCACACGCTTACACGATATCTTAGAGTTCGCAATGACCGTAGTCGGTCAAAAACCCCGCGTAGAAGCGCCTCACGTAAGCTATCTGGCTCTCGACCACGAGAGACAGACAATCCCGACTGGTGCTGGTATCATAACCAGTACGGTAAGTTTTCCAGAAACTGCAGGAAACCTTGTAATTATCCGACCCCAAAATCGAGTGACACGAAAAACAGTTCGGGAAACTTCCCAGCCGGCACGCGTTAACGGCAACCGTAGCCGGCGAACACAGCCGCCTCTTATATGTCACGGATGTGACTACGAAAGTTCGCTACCTCGTCGACACCGGCGCAGAAGTTAGCGTTCTTCCAGCAAATCTCGACGACAGACTTCGCGAGTCTGTTTTAAGTTTACAGGCGGCAAACGGAAAGCCGATCGCTACTTACGGTAAAAGGTACGTCTACCTTAACGTGGGTTTACGCAAACCCATACACTGGATTTTCGTGGTTGCAGATGTCTCTATGCCAATCATTGGTATAGACCTGTTACAACACCACAATCTACTCATCGACACACGCTCACGAAGGTTAATAGACGGAAACACTAAGTTGTCCGTTTGCGTAACTCCTTGTTCTGGTTGCAGGTTATCCCCAGTCACGATTAAGCACGCCATAGACCCCTTGTACCAAGCAGTACTCGACAAATACCCCGGGATATACCAATCGCAATCGAAATTACCTTGTGTAACCAGCAATGTTACACATCACATCTCGACTACAGGACCACCTGTATTTTCGAAAGCCAGAAGACTCGCTCCCGAAAAACTTAGGTTAGCTAAAAACGAATTCAACCACATGATGGACCTAGGAATAATTCGACCATCGAATAGTCCATGGGCATCCCCATTGCACATGGTCCCTAAAAAGGACAGCAATGATTGGCGGCCAACTGGTGATTATCGGCGTCTGAATGCTAAAACCATTCCCGATCGTTACCCGCTGCCTCATATTCACGATTTGACAGCTACCTTGAAGGGTACAACTGTCTTTTCGAAAATCGACTTGGTTAAAGCTTATAACCAAATCCCGATGGCACCTGACGACATTCCTAAAACCGCCATCATCACTCCCTTCGGTCTTTACGAATTTCTACGAATGCCCTTTGGTTTAAGAAACGCGGCTCAAACCTTCCAAAGGTTTATAGACGACGTCTTCCGAGGTCTCAACTTCGTACATGCGTATGTTGATGACTGTCTAATAGCAAGTCCGGACAGAGAATCGCATCTCAAGCATCTGGACATTGTTTTCGATCGACTTCAAAGGCATGGCATTACTGTCAACATTCAGAAATGCCAAATCGGAACTAACTGCTTAGACTTCTTAGGACACACCATTGATGCCCAAGGCATCCGACCCCTTAGGAGCAAAGTGGCGGCCATTCTGGATTACCCAGAACCGACCACGATCAAGCACTTACGAACTTTTAACGGACTCGTAAGTTTCTATAGACGGTTCATACCTAAATGCGCATCCCTAATGAAACCGTTGACCGATCAGCTTCGTGGAAATGCGAAATCAATTAGTTTGGACGACACAGCCCGTAAAGCATTTTCCACAGTTAAGGACCACATCGCTAAAGCAACCTTGCTTGCTCATCAGGACAGTCAAACGCCCATTAGTATCGCCGTAGACGCATCCGACTCAGCAATCGGAGCAGTCTTACAACAATGGGTTAACAACTCGTGGCAACCTTTAGGATTTTTCTCGAGACGGTTGCTAGACGCGGAATCTAGGTACAGCACGTTCGGTAGGGAACTCCTAGCTATGTATTGTGCTGTACGGCATTTTCAACATTCCATCGAAGGAAGAGAATTCACGCTCTTTACCGATCACAAACCTCTTACCTTCTCTTTAAGTTCATCTTCAGACAAGTACTCACCGCGAGAGTCTCGACAACTCGACTACATTTCGCAGTTTACTTCAGACATACAACATATTTCTGGAGCAAACAATGTAGTCGCAGACGCCTTGTCTCGAATTAGCTCCTTGAACAGTTTCCAAGGAATCGACCTTCTTAAACTCGCTCAGCTTCAAAAAGAAGACATTGATCTTCAGCATGAGTTATCCTCGACAACTCTTAAACTAAGTATTAGGCAGATGGGAACAGGTAAGGAAACCTTACTCTGTGACACATCTACAGGTAGGGATCGTCCAATTGTACCAAAACACTATCGCCGCAACGTCTTCAATACGTTGCACAATCTTTCTCATCCAGGTGCTCGTGCAACAATCGAACTTATAGCCGAACGCTTTTGTTGGCCTGGCATGAATAAAGACGTGAGGGAGTGGTCACGCTCCTGTGTAAGCTGTCAGAAATCTAAGGTAATCAGACACAACAAATGTCCCTTAGGTTCTTTCAAAACCCCTGACGCTCGTTTCGACCACGTCCATCTAGATTTGGTAGGACCCTTACCCGACTCGAACGGATACTCATATCTCCTAACATGCGTAGACCGTTTTACTCGATGGCCAGAAGCAGTACCGATTAAGGACATTACTGCTGAAACAGTGGCTCGCACTTTCGTCGAACGATGGGTAGCAAATTTCGGCTGCCCTTCAACCATCACTACAGACCGCGGACGCCAGTTCGAACCTGGACTTTTCCGTTGTCTGACCTCACTTTTAGGAATCACGCGCTTCCGAACGACCGCCTACCATCCACAAGCAAACGGGTTGGTAGAACGTTTTCATCGACAACTAAAAGCCTCATTATCAGCTTCAAACGTTTCACAGTGGACAGACGCTCTTCCACTCGTCTTGCTAGGTATCCGCAATGCAGTGAAAGCTGACATTGGATACACGGCATCTCAACTCGTTTACGGAACGACACTCCGACTCCCAGGAGAATTCGTGGATCCTTCAGCTTCTTCATTGAACATGGATCTAAACTCTTACACAAGTAGGCTTACAAACGCTATGCGTTCAGTTAAACCTGCTCACACTCGACCTCAATCAACTGATGTTTTCGTTCAACCCGAATTACGACATAGTACACACGTCTTCGTTCGTCGAGACTCACATCGACGACCCCTCGAATCAGCATACGAAGGACCCTTCAAAGTTCTTCAACGCGAACCTAAGTACTATGTAGTTGATAAGAACGGTACGAAAGATAGCATCAGTATCGATCGACTCAAAGCTGCGTACTTAGAAGGAAACCCTAGCTACGTCGATTTTCCTTCGGTACAAGCAAACGACACAGCTACTACACTCGTAGTACCCTACACGACAACCGACACGCAACTTGATACTTCGTCAACGTCGATAGAAAAACCTAAAACAACGCGTTCTGGAAGACGAGTAAGATTTCCAGAACATCTTAACAAATATTGCACGTAGGACATAAGCTTTATCTGGAATTACCCTTTCAAAGTTTATTATAAATTTTTTTTAATATGCTCATTTTTTATTTATGTAAAAAAAAACATTTTTTTGAACGTATATATATATATATATTTATATATTAAAAAAAACCAAAAGAAAACCTTTTTTCCGATCGCTTTTACGCTGTTTGTAAGTGTATCAGTTTATTTTTTTCCGCTCATCTTGTGTCCTTACGCAAGTACGAGTGTATTTTTGACATGCACTCACACGTTTTATTTTTCCTCTTTTCCAGGACGGCTGGAAAAGAACGACGAAGTTTCGCAAGGAACAGAAATTTTCATTGTACTATATTTCTTTATTTGCTACGTTGTACATCTTGGTCCCATAGTTTAAGGAAAGACGACCAGACGCTGCTAAACGAAGTAAGCTATCAGAAGAGTGTTTACCAACGACAAATTCGTTGGGTTTAAACTTCTGGCTGGTCACGTCTTAGGGGCATCACTACCTCACTAGGGGGGGGAGTGATCTGTAGCTGTAAATAATTCCCCAAAATCAATAGCTCATTAAGTGTTCGACATTCGATGCTGACCACGTTGTTTAAGTGGACTTGTTTAGCTGAAGGCTTTCGGTCATGCATCCGCACCAGATCACGTTTCAATACTGCGTGGGACACAGCTCCTACGTTTCATTAGCCAGCTCATAGAAAAGGTCCTCGATATATTGGTAACGAATCAAATATATCTTTCCTGCCTCTTCTCGTTTGACTTCTGATTTTCTATCTGACTGGGAACGATCAAATATAGGAGGTGCTACTGGTAGCTAGTTGTAAAACTAGGACATCCGTTGCATCTTCAGGGTTAAACTATACTGCCGAGACAATCAGAAGCTTTCGCGGGTTTTCAATGTCACGGCGCTAAGCTCGGTACTTGATGCTTACGTACGGTCGGTTTACAGCGGATTTTAGGGAAGACGTGTAATTTAGCGTCTACAATAGAAGTGATGATTAGATTTTGGCGCGAAATTCTATTATCCATTTGGATAAATAGAGATTTGGCATTATAGCTGATATCGGTTCGTGTAGAAAACCCTAAGTATAATTCCTAGCCTTAATCATGAACTGTAAATCTAAATTTGAATTCTTCACACAGATTTATTACCCTAATTTGGTCTTAGTTGTTATGTTGACACTCTCAGAGTCGCTCTAGCGTCGCTCAAAGGTTGTCCATATCTTATAGTCTCACCCATAACCCTAAATCTTACACCTTAACCTCAACCCTAACCGGTCATGCATCCGCACCAGATCACGTTTCAATATTGCGTGGGACACAGCTCCTACGTTTCACTAGCCAGCTCATAGAAAAGGTCCTCGATATATTGGTAACGAATCAAATATATCTTTCCTGCCTCCTCTCGTCTGACTTCTGATTTCTATCTGACTGGGAACGACCGAACATAGAAGGTGCTACTGGTATCCAGTTGTAAAACTAGAATATCCGTTGCATCATCAGTATGGAGGAGTAGGGAAAATTGTTGAAATAGACGAAACGGTTGTAAGGAAACGCAAATACAACCGTCGCCGTTGTAATAAAGGAGATTGGGTAAGTACCTCTTCCATAAATATACCTCACAGGTCCTTGGAATATATGATAGATTATTACAGAAAGGACACTACTGTTGTTACAGATGATTGGAGAGCGTATACTTTGATTGAATTTCTTGCAGTTAAAGTATTCTATTAGAGTATCATCTTTGATATCCTAAATAGTTTTATCGTCGGTACTCCAGAGTACCTTTTTTTCCATTGTGTCTGTTAGTACGACAGAAAGACGGGACTGGGGATGGAGTAGCTTTAAACATACGATCATGCATGAAGTTACACCAACTTCACAGACAAGAGTTTCTCAATTTTGATGAATCCGTATGGTGCTCAGTAAGATTATCTACCGCCTTGAGGTACCTAGTTGAGGTCATCTGCAGGTATCCCATTGCTGACATCGAGCACGACAATCGTTTGCTGGAAGGATTAACCCACTCTACGCGTCTCGGATTCTCTCATATCCTGATTCTAGGAGACTTCAATCTTACTGGGGTCAACTTCACGGAACGTACTTATATTGCAGTTGAAAACTCGACTGAAGCTCGGTTCTTCAACCTCATTGAGGATCTGGGATTATTCGAAAATGTGAAGTCGGAAACTCGTTAGAGAAACAGTCAGACGCCGTCAGGCGTGGACTGGGTATTTACAAACGATGAATTTCTAGTCGACAACCTCTCAATTTTGGCTCCCCTAGGGAAAAACCATCACGCCATTATATTCTTCAGTTTTGTCAGCAAAATTGAGCTAAGATACCCCAGCAACAACGGGAGCTGGAATTTCAAATGGTTGAATGTGTCAGCTTTACAGAACTATCTACAACAGGTGGATCCGGATGTTTACCCCCAAGTTGAAGTTGATGTACATTGGGATTGCTTACTACGCACGCTCTTATGTGCTACCAAGCATTCAGCTCCTCGAACAGTTCCATAAAGCTACAAACTACCTACAATCATCAATAACCACACTCTTCGTTTGTTAAGCCGCGAAAGGCACTGTTGGAATGAATATAAACGAACTGATAACAACGGCGGGTACAGGCAATACAAACACATAAGGAACATATGCACAAGGCAATAAGATAAGACAGGATTCAATACCAGACCAAGCTTATCGATAAATCTCTCTGCAATCCGAAAAGCTTATTTCGTTACTCAGCTTCTCTTCGACAAGCCAAAACTGGAGTTTCTCTACTGCTAGGTCCTAATGGTCCGACCAATAACGTTGGGGATGCCGCTAATCTTTTGGCCGAACAATAATCTCGGACATTTCAACCGACCCACGCCAACCACACCGATGAAAGTTTCATCTGCAACTGCACAGAATTTTCAGAAGTGAACCTGAGCGCTGACCTGGTGTTCCGTACACTGCAGCACCTAGGAAAAAACACTTCTCTTGGTCTGGATATAGTTCATTCTGCTATACTGGGGGAAGCTGCTTCAATCCTGACAATACCGCTTAGTGTGATGTTCTCTTACTCTCTAAGTCGAAGCAAACTACCAGAAATTTGGAAGCTGATTCACACCTCACCAATTTTCAAAGGAGGTCGACACAGCGAACTCTCAAGCTACCGACTGATGGCCCTTCACTCTATACCTTCTAAAATTGTGGAGTCCCTGATATGCGATGCTATACACGACTACTTATTATCCTTTAAGTTCTTCTCACCCTAACAGCATGGTTTCAGGAAGGGTCACTCTTGTACGACCAACCTGCTGATTGCGGTAGACAGATGAAGAAGAATCTTTGATCGCAAGGGAAAGGTTGACGTCATTTACCTTGATTTCTCGAAAGCTTTTGGTAGGGTCAACCATATATGTCTTATCAATAAGCTTAGACGATTGGGTATCAATATACCTCTAATTGACTGACCCACTTCATATCTTAAAAATCGATGTCTTAAGGTTAGGGTTAACTTCACTTTCTCCTAGGCTATGGAATGTCCTAATGGTGTCCATCAAGGCTCAATACTAGAACCTCTTCTCTTCTTGATTTATGAAAACGATCTTCCACAACAAGTATCGTCTGACTTATTGCTTTTTGCTGATGATGTGAAACTTTGGAGAGAGAGATACGCAACCAAGAAGATGTACTGGCACTTTAGGAGGATCTGACTCTACTTCAAAGTTGGGCAGACGACAACGGACTTACCTTCAACACTTCAAAGTATAAAATAGTCCATCTGCAACATGTCGCAGACTACAGTTACATCTTGGGAAACTCCTTTCTAGAAGTATCCAAAGTCGAAAAGGATTTAGGAGTGTTGGTGCCCTACGACTTGAAGTCCTTCGCTAACTGTGAAAAAAACGCATTTCAAGCAAACCTTGCACTGGTAACATCGAAGCACATTTTTGGCCATTTTGAAGGTAGAACTTTCCACGTGATCTTCAACAGTTTTATTCGTCCCCATTTAGAGTACGGAAACATAGTATTTCCTCCCTCTCCGAAGGGACAAGGACACACTGGAGCGTATCCGACGGCGAGCCAGGAAATCAGTTCGGGGACTCAAACTCAAGCCTTATGAAAAGCGCCTTCAATCACTTAACCTATACCCGTCAGAGTACAGGCGTCTTAGACGTGACCTTCTTGTGACTTACAGTTTCCTTAACACTTCTGGTCATTCCCTTAAACATCTACTTAAGCCTAGTCACAATACTAAACTAAGTAGTAACACCCAGAAACTAGAGACCCAACATAGCAGAACAGACTGTAGACACAACTTATACTCCTTAAGAGTTGTCAAAGGCTGGAAGTCGCTGCCGACTGAGCTAGTCCAAGCGACTTCCCAGGAGTCCTTTAAGAGGAAACTTGACCTATCCTTAAAGACCAAGAATAACATCTTATTATGATTTACCAATCCCCCCCTCTATTATCGGTAATATACCTAGGCTCTTGCCTGGAGGTATTGGTGATCCACTGCTACTAGACAAGGAAGCCCGCCAAGCCCTACCAAAACAAACTGTGTCATCCCATTAGTGAAAACTTTAGGTGAGAACCTGGATTTTTAGTGAAAAACAAGATATAAGGATCTAACATCCTCATTACTGAAGACTGCAGACAACCGTTTAAACTAACGTGTGTCCGCGCTGCATTAAATTGCAACAAGGCAGGATTGGAGCGGCCCTAGGTTTGGGATTAGTTATTGGATGTTTCTCTGGATGGATACATTTATTTTCGGCAGCTGCAGTTAGTTAGAAGCCAATTAAACTGAAAGTTTGTACAGATCTCATCTGGGGATTTACTCCAACGGCAATTCCAGTCAATTGATTGGGTTGCTCATTACACTATTCTTACCCAGTTTAACTATCTGGTTTTAGTTTTGACTCTAAAATTGTATTAGTTTGAGGCTTGTGCTATTTTCCACTGTTGATTGCTTTCGTTATTAGGTGTACGTGGATTGTGCGCGCCTATTGTGTCGTCGGAGAACCTTTTATCTAGCTATCACTCATGCTATTCTTCATGCACCTATAGTACACAAAATACATTCTATCTAGGTGCAAACTCCCATACTGTCCCTGAACTTAGGGTCGAGATCTAATTAATTTCATTTGGTCTTACTGGAATCCAGATCAGGCTGCTTTGTTGGTCAGACTAATTTATGAACGACCTTTGAGCGACGCTAAAGTTACCTTGAGATTATCCATCCACTAACTAGGAATACGTGTTGGTTAAAAACCAGAGCGACGAATTATAATTATTATTTATAATTGACGGTTAGGGTTGGGAATTAGATTCAGGGATTACGTCACGAACTGACATCAGTTAAAATGCCAGAACGCTATTTAGCCAAACAGATGATTAAATTTTGCGCCAAAGTCTGCTATATTACATCTGATCGGTTTGTCCAAAATTTACAGTCTGTCTGTTTTCCAATTAAGAATCGTTAACTACAGACTAGTCTTCAGCAAAACAATCATTTTAGAATTCATTTTATGGATCTGTCATTCTTAATTCTTATCACAGTCTTCCGGAGAAAATAGCGTTGAATTGTCTTGACAGAATGTAGCATTCACATCACTGTTGTAAGACTGCACTAAACCATATTCTGTGATCTACTCAGCTAAATTTGTGGCAATATAATAGGTCTACTTGCTCACGCCATGGACAGTGTTTTCAGTGTTAGATCTCTCAAGCGATTAGTTTAAGTGGGTTAAGCACCATTCCAAGTACATGCTCAGGATAATCTCGTGATGCTTTATCTCATGCTATTTTTCTTGTTTATTCATTTTGTAGTCTGCACAAAATTAGTTTTACTGCTATTTAAAAAGGACAGTGGTATTTTTCCTCGTTGAGTAAATTCTATTGTTTTGATCGTTATTAACGTATCAAGACTACTGTTTTTATACTTTGATTGAATTTCTTTCAGTTAAAGTATTCTATTAGAGTATCATCTTTGGTATCCTAAATAGTTTTATCGTCGGTACTCCAGAGTACCTTTTTTTCCATTTTGTCTGTTAGTACTTTGGTCCTAACTGTTTATAGTTTTTTTTCTACTTATAGTCAACACTCACCTTCGCATCCTAAAATGACTGGAAGATGCAACAAAAGCATTTGCCGCCGCCCAGGATGTCGATATCCTGTTGATAGCGGCATGCAGTGCGATGAGTGCAAAGGTTGGTACCACGATGTTTGCACGAATCTAACACCTGCAGCTTTCAAGCGGTTTAGTAAAAATGGGTGTGTATGGCTATGTCAACAGTGCTGTTTGGATGCAAATAGCCTGCTAACCGAGGCCATTTCAATAGTAAATGCCGCAAAAAAGTGTCTCGGCAAGCGCGGTCGGGATACATCAGTCAGAACTCAATCTGTCAACACGCAGGTTGACACAAGGCAGGCCCAAGTGAGTCCAAAAACTGCCGACCCACACCCTACTAAGGAGGAAGAACATCCTCCAAAGAGGACTGTTACAACCAGAAACTCGCGCAAAAAAGTCTCTTCTGTCCCTCGTATCAAAAATGGTACCCAGAAGGGAACTTCAGGAAGCCGAAACCGCAAGGCTCGATCGGTTTCCAGCGCGAAAGATGACCCGATCTCCCAAGTCGTCCTGACTCTTCCGGAATCCCACAGTACGCCTGACGCGAATGTGGTTACCACTCCAAAGAACGTTGGCGATTGGGTACGGGTCGTAAGAAAAAAACGCCAAAATGACGTAGAAGGAAATCATACCCCCACCAAAAGGGTCGACAAGCCGAGGTCTGATCACAGCGACAGATCAGTCATTCTCCATAGAGTCAAGGAGAGTGACAACTTAGAACCGAACGCTCGTTTTGAGCATGACATTGTGTTGATAAAACAACTACTCAACCAAGTTATGCCCAAAAACATCCCCGGAGTCACCTTGCTAAAGGTGTATAGACTAGGAAATCTAGCGCATCTGAAACCAAATCAGTCTAGACTACTCAAAGTCGTTTTCAAATCCTCAAACGAACGCGACTTAATCTTAGAAAATGGACACAAATTAAAGGGTTCAGGAGTTTTTCTCCGTAAGGACTTACCGTTGGCGGACCGTGTTAAAAGACGGGAAGCCGAAAAGGAACTACAGCTCAGATTAGACGCTGGCGAAAAAGACCTGAAAATTGTAAATTTTCGGGTTGTGAGGCTTCGACAGAGGATGATGCCGAAGCCACTCTGGGTGAAGCACGAGGCCACCTAAATAGGCTTCGGATCTGTTATACCAACGCCCGGAGCTTACTAAATAAGCTACCGGAACTAGGTGTACAGATTGACTCAACTAGGCCAGACATAATCGCAGTCACAGAAACATGGCTGACGCCGTCTATAGATAGTAGGGAACTTGATTTCGAGGGTTTTACATTGGTAAGGGCCGATAGAATACAAACGCGTAAAGGAGGGGGAGTAGCTCTATTCATTAGGAATGCTATTCCATTCACCATTATCGACAGTGTATCCCATGAGAGTGGGACGTATGAATTAGTTTGCTGCCGCCTGAAATGCAGGGGACAAGAGTTGCTACTTAGTTTGATCTATCGCAGTCCAAGCTGTGAGGCAAACGAGGTCTTGCTAAGCAGTCTCAACACTTTATCACGAAGTGATCGATGTCTAATCCTAGGAGACTTTAATGCACCCATGGTGGACTGGGGAAATCTGCGGACTGAATCGTTAGCAAACTCCTTCGAACAGGAACTAGTTGATGCGATAATCACATGTGCTCTAGTGCAACACGTGAAGGAAGCAACTAGGTACGACCCGGGTTCTGCATCATCCTTACTAGATCTTATATTGACTCATTATGAGGATGATGTTGCAAACCTGGATTACATGCCACCCCTAGGCAAAAGTGATCATGCAGTTTTAAGCTTTGACTTCCATATAACTGTCGATCACGAGTACGCTTCAGCTCAATCCAGACCTAACGTCTGGATAGCAGACATCATGAAATCAGCATCATTAGTAGATTGGAAATTAGATCCAGAGTCATCAATCGAAACGGCTTGGGACGTATTCCGGAATTTATACTTAAAAGTTACCACCCCCCACATCCCTTGGACTACACCTAAGAGACCGCGAAACTCCCCACCGTGGTTCAGTAGGGAGGTTCGCATCCTTCTCCGTAAAAGAAGGAAAATGTGGGACAGATTTAGGTTACTGGGGACTGACGAGGCGAAATCTCAGTATCAAAAGGCTCGAAATACCTGTGCCTCGACCGTCCGTAAGGCCAGAAAGCTGTACGAAGAGAAAATCGTTAGGGAATCCATAGAATGCCCTAAACGCTTGTATTCGTATATAAACCAAAGGACAAAAAGAAGAAGAAATGTTCCTTCACTATGGGGAGACAGTACTGCCACATCACTAGTGGAGGATGACTTTGGCAAAGCTCAAGTTTTCTCTAAATACTTTAGCGATGTATACACCATAGAAACACCCTTCTCACCAGTCCATGAAAATCCACCCACACAAGCACTGGACAGCGTAACCATTGAAGAACTCGATGTTTTTGGTCTGCTAGTTAAGCTTGACATAGGTAAATCCACTGGACCCGATGAACTGCATCCTAGGTTATTAAAGGAATTAGCTAACTTTGTTGCGAACCCTTTAAGTGTATGTTTTAATCTATCCGTAACCCAGGGTCGTCTACCAAAAGACTGGAAGAACGCCATAGTAAGTCCAGTCTTCAAAACAGGTACAAAACATAAGCCTGAGAATTACCGACCAATTAGCCTAACTAGTGTGGTTGTTAAAATCTTAGAAAAGATTATTCGGAAGGAACTGTTAAAGTATCTCGATGAAAACCGGATCCTCTCCGAAAAGCAGCATGGTTTTAGAACAGGTTACTCTTGTCTCACAAACTTATTAGTCGCTCGTGAAAGCTGGTGCGCTCTTAAGGACCAAAAATTACCTATAGACGTAGCTTACATCGATTTCAGCAAAGCTTTCGACAAAGTTCCGCATAACCGGCTGTTATATAAGCTAAGGAATGTCGGGATTGGAGGCAATCTATTGATGTGGATAAAAGACTTCCTAGTTGGGCGTCAACAAAGAGTAAGGGTGAACTCCAAGTTGTCTAGCTGGGAAACTGTGCTTAGTGGAGTCCCCCAGGGTACAGTTTTGGGGCTAGTGTTATTCCTCCTGTACGTAAATGACCTCCTCGTCTACTATCGTCATCGGTCTTACTCTATGCCGACGATGTCAAGATATGGAGAGCGATACAAAGCAAGGGCGATAGCTTAGAACTTCAAAATGACCTGAAGAGATTATCTGAATGGTCCCAAACCTGGCAATTGCCGATAAACACTTCCAAGTGTATTGTGATGCATATTGGCCATCAGGGTACAGATACATACACGATGAATAACACTGAGTTACCTATTGTTCAGGCACACAACGACTTAGGCGTCATCGTCAGTCAAGACTTAAAGACTACTGCACACTGCTGTGCAATAGCCGCCAAAGGTTTTAGGACTTTATGGTCCATACGCAGGGCTTTTAGGCATCTCGACGCTAAAACGTTTCTGACTTTGTATACAGTGTTCGTACGCCCTAAACTTGAGTACTGTATACAAGCAGCTAACCCCTGCCTAAAAAAAGACTGAACTCTTGGAAAGGGTTCAGAGAACAGCAACTAGGCTGATTCCCGGAATAGCGAAGCTCCCGTATGGTACTACACTGACCAAGCTAAACCTATTCCCGCTGTCATATAGAAGAATCAGAGGTGACTTGATTATAGTTTTCAAATTGCTAAATGACAAATTTGCACCTGATATGCCCTCATTTTTCTTGTCTTCCGAAACAGAAAATCTACGAGGACACTCCAAAAAAGTCCACAAGCCCAGAACGAATTACTTGTCAGCTGACTACCGACTTTCCCATCGAATAATCAACGAGTGGAATTCATTACCTCAGCACGTGGTTGAGGCTCCATCCGTCGACTCCTTCAAAAGAAAGTTGGATCAGCTGAGAGACCGTCATTGCCAGGACATCAAGCCTCCTGTCCTTTCCAAACTGGAACTGAAACTAGATATCTGTCTAATGTATGAGCAGATTTCATTTACTGTGGAACACTGAAAGTTATACTGTTGTTTTGTATTCTCGCCTTTCAGTTTCTACTTGCCACCCAATGCTTTTGCTGGACAAAGTAAATGGAATCTGTACATGTATGTTGTAGTTCAACAGATTACACTTCGGGGTAATCTTTTTAAAGCTCAGTTCCTCCCTAAAAAGCTATGTGATCGGAAAAGACGAATAAGGATGAGAGTTGAAGAAAAACAACTAATAGAAAGTCAATATGCCTGTTTTTCCTAGAACTATCGGTTATACAGCTGGGTTTATTTATTTTATTTATTTAAACACAAATATTGGTACAAACGGACACCAAATACATATGCGCCACACATATCTTATTTGATTTGTGTGAGGGCTGTGATACTGCCCAGGTGCCCAAACCGAAGCAGGTGGTTTTCTCAGGGGGCCACACCCGAATTACTTGTCAGCTGACTACCGACTTTCCCATCGAATAATCAACGAGTGGAATTCATTACCTCAGCACGTGGTTGAATTGCATACAAATAAATCTAGGTAGATTTAAACAAATCATATAAACAACCTTGAAATCAGGCTGTGGATCCGCAGAATGGTTGCAGTCCATTAGGTGTTCAGGTAAAGATCTAACTGTTTTCATTTCACAATTGTAGAACCAAACTGGGATAATTTCTCTACAAGAGCGATCAAACTGGCAGATGCGCATAGAGGCGACCAGATGTGGAAGCTTATCTTTTATGGATAGAGAAAATAAGTTCCTACTACTGAAGTTTATTCGCAGTTTAGCTGCATTAAGTGTTCTTTTAATCTCTTTTCTTGGACGATTTTTGACTAAGTCTGATGTTTGATGACCTTTAAATTCCAGACTTATATAAAGGTTTTTCTTTGGGATAGAACAACTAGGTTTCCTGTCGAAACTACTTCTATTCATATTCTTCTCTATGGAATGGTCTTAGTAGCTATTTTTCATCAAGGTTTTATGAGGAATGCGAGTTCTTCGATAATGCATTCCGTACTGCATATCCGATGTATGCGATAACATAAAGAATGAATGAGGTTTCTCTTTCTACTTAACGGAGCCCATCTATAGAAGTTAGTAAGTTGGCCATTTCATGTTTGTTTTCTAGTGATGGATCTTTTTAAAAAAACAATTTATTCTTCTCTTCAGACATACATCGAGAAAAAGGATTGATTAGTCTAGCTCCCTTTATAATGTGAAGTATATAGAAGGGTGACATGAGTTAAAGAAGTGTAAGATATCCTCTAAATCAATATTATCGTCACAAACGACAAATGTGTCGTCCATGTACCTAACGTATAGGTAAATTGATTGATCATTGAACCTAGTTGGTCGTTTTCTAGTTTTGCCATGAAACAGTCCACTAGAATTTTACCTAACGAAGACCCCATTGTGATTCCATCACTTTGTCTATATATATCATTGTTGGAACACAACTGAACATTAATGGTACTGCGTAACAATAATTCTTTAAAGTGTTCAGTTGGCAAAACTAGATCTATTTTGTTATAGTCAATATACTCATATATATAACATATCGTTTCCGTTAAAGCTACACTAGTGAACAAAGAGTTGACGTCAGGCGAGAAAATGTGTTTTCCGGTGGTATTAACATCCTTAATACGATCAATAAATTTAAAAGTATCATGAATGAATATTTACATACTTGCCTTCTAACTGGTTCTAATTTTTTAGCTATGGTGAACTTGACATATCCAAAACAGGTAGAAACGGCAAACTAGGTTTATTTACCCTTAGTAGTTCATATAAGCGTGGGATGACTGAACCCATTGGGCGTATGTGATCATATAAATCCTGGGTTATTAACCCCTTGTTCTTAAGATTTCAAACAACATCTCTCAGCTGTTTCTCAATTTGCAGTGTTTCGTCATCTTCTCCTTCAGGTTTGAAGGAATTAGCGGCATCCTCCAGGATTAACCTCATTTTATTCGAATATTCTTGGCGGTCAAGTAGTGCCATACCAGCTTCTTTGTCCAGTTAAATTGGGATCAAATCCTTATTTCTTTTCGAAATCACTACCTGATCCAAATGGTTCTTAGCTATTAAGTTATTTCTACTACATTGTATGCTAACGTATCCGTGACTAAAGTCCAGTAATAATCTTTCAATTACATTACCTTGGTTATACGTGTTCACATTTCCACACGGAATTAGTACTTTAACAAAAAATTGTCATATGTATACGAATGTACAGTTTGATAAAAAATTCACTGAGAAGTCCCTTCTCTTAACTTCGTGTTCAAATGGGAATTATCTGTCAATGACATTAGGACTTTGAAATTACTATGAAAATAAGTGACGATCATTGCTTGAGCACTTGTCCATTATTTATCCTCATGTGAAATATGATATCAATTATTGTTAATGATTGTCTTTAGTCATGTTTTATTTCTTTAATGTGATCGATTTTAGTCGTCGTGTGGTTTAGTATGAGAATAAATGTGAACATAGGAGACATTTATGGAGGGGAGACTAAAGGCAGACAAGAAAGCGTGTACTCAAGCAAATAGTAAACAATTTGGAGTTTATTTGTGCAAAAGGTGGACAGTTCAGCGACATTTCAAACATAGTGACAAGAAGGGAAACTTCCACTATATGTTTTCATGACATGCAAAAATAGCGTTTCTCCATTACTTCTACTTTATTTTCTGAAGGAGTGTATTGTACGTTAGACATTCAGTTAGCATATCACACTGCTATGAAGTTAAGCAATTGCATAAACTTCGGAGATGTAAAGTAAATGGGAAGACGAAACATCCGGATCCTAATAAAATCGGAAAAATGAAGTATGTTTTAAACCGGCAGTGCATGAACTAGAAGGAAATCATAGTAACACAGGATAGTATGAGTTCCTTATTATCTACCATAAGTAGACAACATCCATAGTTTAAGTGAGTTGTCCGTCTACTTAAAATGAAAAGTATAACGGGACATGCGGATTCACTCAAAAAACGGTGCAACTTTAAGGATTGAAGAAACTCCGAATCCGAATGTGAGGGTTGGAAGAGTAAAAGAATGACTAATAATGAGTAGTAAGTGAAGGGAAATCATGTCTCAGCACTTGGTTGTGCAAATATTAATGGCGGTGGGGTCCAGTATATTAATAATCGGTCTGGATTTCAGGTGGTTCAAAAAATATCCCTCAGAGTTGGTAGGGCGTTTTGTAATTAGTTGATGAAGCTTTTTTGAGTCGAAACCAGGGTTATTAGTATTTTGAACTTGGTAATAGTGTCAAATTAACGCGAAGGTATTGGCACCCCGTTCCGAAGTGAACTATACATACACCGGATCGGTTTTTTGTATTTTATTGTGATTAGTACCAATGCGTCGTTTCTGAGTCTGCAGAGAGGATCACGGATGATAACTGGGCAGAAGGTAAGGATTGAGAGACTAAATATCACTTTGTATAAAATTTTAGATTGCTCCTTAGCCGACGGCGCTATAAAGGTTTTAAGAAGTGCCATGTCCTAGAGGTCAACGTGTGAGGCTTCTCTAGACATCTCTACACGCATCTTATCTGAGGTGTCCATGTTTGCGAAGATTAATGAGCATTGTTCAAGGAAGGGTCGTATACATATTTTGTGCGCGTTTTTCATGAGTGACTGCAATTTTGTACATATTGCATATGCCTCAACAACTATTTTTGTCATTGTAACTAAGGCAGTAAATTTTCTAAGGTTGTTGAGTCGAGAGTCATAATTTCGGAGACATATTTGTGCATGGACAGATATATACCGATCTTCAGAAAACATAGGTCTCCAGTATACTGAAGGTACGATTTTGTCAAAGATATTACTAGTGTTGTGATAAAATATGTTAGTTAGTTTGTTGGGAGCGTAAAAAAGCCCCCACCACCAATTAATGCTTCAAAGGCGACTTTGGAGGTTTTTCAATCAAGCTTGGGGGAGTCTCGACGAAGCGTGGTAGTTTTGCATTTGCTGGTTGTAGCGTTTACATGAAGACTGCAGATGACAATATCATGGTCGCTACCTGAAAACCTTTACCCAATAAATGCATTGTTGGGGTTAGGTTAGAGGTAAAGACCGAATTCAAGATATTTTGATGTTTGGTAGGACTGCAGATATATTGAGACCACTGCCCAAACTATAAGAACTTAATACACGCTTCAAAATGCTTTGACTGGAAACCGAGAAATTTTGGTCATGTTGAATTTCTTAAAAATAAACGCTCTTGCAAATGGCAGGAATGAGTCTGCAGTGAACACCACCGATAACATTGTCATTTCCCCTGTTAATGTGTTAGATTGTCGGTAAACACAGCCGAGCAGTGAGGAAGCTAAATTTGACGGTTTCAGAATAATCTACACTGAATCCTACAGTGTGTCAAATTCTAGTATATCATAAAATAGTGAGTTTAACCTGGAATGAGCAAATATAAGGCAGCCTCCGCTTTGTCCTTGTAACCGGTCAGTTCAGTATCGGAAATATTTATCAAGAGATATACTTAGGTCGAAAGTATTATTGGTATTTCATGCTCCAGAAGACATAACTGATGGTTGACGACGGGAAGAAAACAAATCTAGATCTGTATTTTCATTACAGACCGAGTGTTGATAAGACATATTTAACAAATGTTTCACTACTTTAAAGTGTGTGGTATAATCCCGGTTAAACGAGTTACTATTACCCTCAGGGGGGTGTGTAATTGGTTTATTTTGAAGAATGTAATGTCCTTTAGTGGCTCGTTATTTTGATAAGTGTTAGAGAGGGATAAATCAAATTAGCTGGTGAAGCTGCTCGAAAGATTTAACCAAGGGTGAGGGAGGGGAATACTGTGTAATTAAAATCTTACAGGAGGAGCGGGTTCGTATTTCGCATATGGTTTGAAATGACTTTTGATCGATGCCTCACTAGAGGGGCCACCTGAGGCTGTATTTCAAAAAATCTTGTACAGGCTGGTTATGAAGTGTACAGTCATTTATATAATGGTTTTGATAGTAAAACTCTTAATTTGGGTTAAAGATATTCGCATTCGTGTTAGCTTGGGGAGGATCTGCTGTACGTAACTGGTAGATGTTATCATTATTATAGCGGTAAATAAATCCCCAAAAATATATAGCTCTGTAAGTGCTCGACATTTAATGCTGAACAGATTAGTTTCAATGTGTAAATCTAGCTGGAGGCTCTCGGTCACACATTCACGCCAGATTACGGGTGGGTACGTCGGGCTATTCATCACTTTCAACTACAACTAGCTTAGACCTAACGTTCCTTCAACATATCGATAGTTACCCATATATATCTTCAAACTCCTTCGTTCCCGACTATTGATTTGGCTGGGTTGGCATACTTCGATTATAACAGTGTTACTAGTTAAGGTGTCGTCGAACTTCGAATACTTGTGGCATCTTTGCAATTTTTATATTTCGGAGCAATTTATTTTTGGTGGATTGGTACTGTAGAATGTGAAAAATTTCCGAACTGAAAGTAAATGGGATTATGGTCCCGGGGTTTAGGGATTGTATGTGTGACACACATAGATAAGGAAGTCCCGATGGATATATTTACTGATAAATTGCCTTCCGGATCTACCTCTCGGTAGTAGAACATAACCGATGTACAACATGATAAAATAATCTTAATGTGATACAACCTACGAATGAACTAGCCGAGAAAACATCTAGACCGGGTGAAAAGGTTTTACACTTCCAAAGCTCGTGGTAATACTCAGTCGGTTTAAGTTTCTAACGTTCGTCTACCCCTCCCGACGTTTCAGTTTACTGTTTCCACCAACTGTTATCAATAGCTTTCTAAATGTTCGACATTGGAGGCTGAGCACGTTGTTTAAATGGACTTGTTTAACTGAAGGTTTTCGGTCATGCATCCGTACCAAATCACGTCTCGAACCAGCGTGGGACACAGCTCCTACGTTCGCTAGCCAGATTACAGCAACGCTTCTCGATATATTAATGACGCATCAAATATATCTTTTCGATCTCTTCACATCTCTTCACATCTGACTTCGGATTTCATTCGGTTGGGGAAAGCTTCGAATATAGGTGCTACTGGTTGATAGTTGTTAAACTGGAAAACTAGTCGTATCTTCACGGACATTCCATGTACCTGTGTTAGTTGCTGTTCTGGATGTTGGGAGGGGCATTGGCCTCGTGATTTCTGAAGAATCTAGTATTTCATTACGAGGCGTCACAACTCCCAGGACAAAGTTTAAGTCATTTATGTAACCTTTTCTCATTCACATTTTTTTTAACAAGGCTGTTTTCAACGGGATAGTGTTATTAACTCCACCATTAACCCTTGTCCTTTATCTGTGGTCAGAAACGGCAGTAACTCTGGCAGGGCCCCAGAGAGAGGAAACTACGAGAGGAGGAAATATGGAACAGATACACACTACAACGAAGAACCTAGCAGGTAAATCAGGACCATCAGTGAAGAACAAAGAAGGCAAGTAAATCACTGAGATTCAAAAACAGCGAGACTTATAGGTAGAGTGATTTGAAGAATCCTTGAATTGATCAACCTCCCCAAACTCACAGCACATCGAAGCAGCACACACAGACCAGAAAAAGTGTTCAAGGGCATGTGGTTGAGTAGCATGAACGATTGAGTAGACTCCAAACATTGAGATTAGCGGTCCGGGCTTCAAAATGATCAGCTATGTATCAGCTCTGTCACGACACTTAGGGACAATTTTGAACGATAAGTCAAATGGAACTCATCACTATACGCCGACTTACTTGATTATGAGAAGACATTTGATAGGGTGGTAAAGAACAGTTGATCTTCCGGCTGAAGAGGAAGTTAGGAAAAGACGCTTTGGGTGGATGTGACAATCGTTGCGGAAGTCATCACAGTGAATCCAAAAGCACACCTGAGCTTAGAATCCTCAAAGAAGGAGGAAAAATAGGCAGATTAAAAATATGCTGCTCCAGGAATCGGAAGCAGACATCAAAAGAATGAATAGTATTTGGCAATATTTGGAGAGGAAAGTCGGTTGGAGAAGTCTGATCGCAGCGTATGCTCCATGAGGAGGGACAGGCTTAAGTAATGTCATACCACAGCTACAGTTCCTTTCTTACGCTTGTCATAAGACTTTACGCATTTCGATATATCTAGTAGCTTCAGCCCTCCTGAACACTTTTTTCACATTCCTTAGTCTTATGCTGGTCATACGACCTGAAACCTGGTTGTAATTAAGTTCTTGTTCAGTGAAGCGACAGCTGGCAGTTTCAACAGTCTCTCTTTAGATAAGCTTGGCCATTTAACTTCAGAACAAACTAACATTGAAATACTCAGTCAATAGATAACGACACTTTGGCCGAGTGAATGAAAGTAAATGAATGTCTGGGACTATTTGTTACAACAAGATACGAGAAATATCAAACAAACTGTCTTGAACCAGCCCAAGGTGGGTCCCATTAAAGGAGCTTATTCAAGATGTAACTATGTGATTGGATTATTCACAATACAAACCGAAGTGTCTGTTTCTGAGTAAAACGGAGAGTTAGCAAACAGCACTCACAATAAAACAATATATTGAATAAAAAACGATGACAACTGTTATCAAATGAATGTGACTTGTAAGCATTTTTTAGGATGACAACCACAAATGAGTTTACTAGATTAACGAAGGTCTCTCTGTACACGAAGGCACCAAAGGCGTGATGAGAAGGACCATATCCGATAGCAATATTCAATGATAATCAGAGCCAAAACTCCAACATAGTGTAGAATGGCATGAAAAGGATGTTGTGACACTATTATAATCCTCGACCTTAGGCCGATAAAGTAGAAAAGGCGACAGTTATAGCATTTATTTCACTAACAGCGGCAATGTGCGAATAAGTAAAGCGAAAAGTTTGTTTTCGATTCTACAACACACAGAGAAACAATAGATATTGAATATAAATGTGATTGCAGATAAAGTATTGTAGTGTAGTGCTTCGTTAATCGATCGTCTTGATAACCGTTTTTATAACAATCTGAACGGTGTATAATATCAGAAGACAAAGGGAAGCAGCAACTACATTTTTATTGATAAATAACATGGGCTAGAAGGCAGTGAGCACATTAGCAAATGTAAGCAAGCGAAGGAAAGATGACGCAGAGTGGAGATGGCTGGGAAGCCAACTCGTTATAAGCAAGCACTAATCAACATCTATAGTCAGGCTAAAATGAATGACAGACATGTGATAGGTAGGATAAGAAGTGTGCATACACATACGCTCATATAAAAAATAGTCAAGGTCAGTAAGGGAATAATTAACAAGATCAGAATATGACTCATAACGTTACAGGTGAATTGGCTTGTCCAGAAACTAGAATAAGCTATGTAGGTGTAATATAGTACACGACGTTACACTACTCCCCACAGTATCGCAATTAAAAAATGTCGTCTTTAGTTTGTCATTAAGAAAATCATTGAATATGCACGTCACTATTAACTGGTCATTTCAAACTTATTGGAATTGGATAAATAATCCACTTATCTAGTAGTATTTCTAAGGGCTGATTGGAGGATAAATTGAAATAGTAATAATAAATGACAAAACACTTGAGACGATTGGGAAATGCTTTTCAAGCAGGCCAGAACCATCAAATCTAAATCAGTTGCAAGAGTGCTCAAAAATCAAAGGGTGAGAGGTACAAAATAGAGGGTGCAACTGTTAGAGTTTCAAAGAAGCACTCAGTCTTCAGTCTCAATGAAACATGCAGTAGATTTATTGCAGTAAAACAAAATGTGGATTCGTATTACAACTTTCTTCTCGCATAAATGCTGTATTGTTTAGCAAAAGCACCAGATGGAGATTGAGTCAAGTGATTCGGATCGTAATAGCATTGGACATTGAGAGAGTTGACTAACCACTTTTGGTTTTTGCGGCACATCCACGAGGTAGATTTTGGTATTAAATGATCAAAGGCCTGCGATCATTAGTTTGATGTAACAAGATTTCATCAGTCAGTTGCTTGTAGTGAATTACTTTTGAAGACGTATTGCTTCATATACTTTTGTACTTTATCTCGTGGTGAACTCTCATAGACTTTAATACCGAATTCCGTTAGGATTTTATAGCCCAAAGAGCGAATCACCATAACACAATGATTAGAGCATAGTAAATTGTCAAATTGACCATATTCAGGCTGCAAAAGTAACATTGGTATTCGGTTAACTCTAGTCACAGGTATCATTTTACAAACAGCTTGCCTATATCATTATTTACCAGTGGAGTTTATGTTTTTAGTCCTTCCAGGTAACTTACTTGACTATCAGTTAACGGCAACCGCTTTCTGCCTACGAGCAGTCTGTTATTAGCCTTGTTGTATGTAATTTTAAATACCATATCCCCAGAAGAAACCACATTGAGTAAATCTCGATGTGTGGGATTTCATAGCAATAAATTTCCACCGAAGACTAACAAGGAATGTATCTCATTTTGTCTGATGTGTTTTCTAGGTTACTCTTGCCCATCCTGTTTATTAAACTCATAAATGCTCCAAACTTAGCGTAGTGTTTTATTGCCATAAAACAAAAAAAAGCTGAAACTGGTTTAACCATGAGGTAAAATCAGTTCATGAAATCACTGGCTGCTCAAACGCACAAGAAGGGGTGTGCTCCCTAGATAGAGCCCGTAATGGCAGAAACAAAACTGAATCTTGATCATCAGTTCTTGGAACGTGTTACCCTCAGCAGTGGTGTCAGCACTTTCAATTGACTTATTCAAGAGAAGACTAGACACTCACGGAAGTATACTAGAAAAGGAATAACACAGACTGTAGGCCTTCTGTCCTCACCACACAAATCTGAATATGGCATATACATACTCACTTTGTCTTCTAATCCTGAAACATTACCAAAACCTCTATTTTTTCAAAGTGCTGATAAGTAAACTAAGAACGATTCCAATAATATTTTATCAGGTTTCACTAGTGCAAGCTAGAATTAGTCAAAAAGTAGCTTAAAAAACACCTTTTTACATAGTTTGAAAGTTGAATTCACGATCCAATCTAAGCTAGATCACCATTGAAAGCGTGGAAGCTCTGGAGAGCTAGACTAACCACGAAAGCGCCAAAGATCGCCCAGATTAGCGTAATCCTCTCTGGCTTTCACTATACGTGAATTGATCTCATCACTCACGCTGTCACCAGCACTTACGCAAATATCCATATACACGAACTTCTCAATTACTCCTATTTGCTCACTACCCAGGGTTAGTGCAGGATCAGGGTCCTGACAGTCTTGTAGAAGTACTTCACACTGTGAAGGTACAAAGCTCATACCCTACCTACGGACACTAATTGCCAACTGATTAAGTGCGGATTGCATCGCTTGGGTATCATCGCACAGTGAGACAATATCATCCGTATGCTAAAGATCGAGAATTCTTTCTACCGGCAACATATCAGTTTCGCCATTACTTATATCCATCAGAGCTGTTTCCAGAATGTCGTTGATAGCAAAGTTGAGGAGGAACGGTGAGATTGTGCAACCCTGTCCAACTCCACTGCTTGAATGAAACAATGTAGAGAGACCAGTTTAACTGCTTTTCAAAAAAACTACCTACCGTCCGAGACGTCGGTATTTATTTATTTAAAAACATAAACATTGATACTCGGAAGCACCAAATAGATATGCGCCACATAAATCATTCGACTCGTGTGAGGTCTGAGATACTGCTCGAGTGCTCAGACCGAAGCAAGTGGTTTTCTTAAGGCATCACACCCGGAGTCTTTGGAAATGCGGTCCCATGGTAGCTGGTGACCAACGATTGATTCATACGCCATTTGTACCCTCAGGATACTGGAGCCCATGTGCACCATTAGTTTTGAATCAGGGTTTTCCAACTTCCCTAGGTAGACTCTCCGTCTCCACCGGTCTGGTTAAAGCGCCGGATACTCGCTTTTCGTACTCTCAATTTCGTAACACAACAGTAATGCCACTGTGAGAAGGCATTGAGTAGGACTTCCCTGGCAGAGGCTATATACGTGTGGCTGTGTGAGAGCATTTCGAGAGGGCGGGTCCTCCCCACTCTTGGTCGTACTTTGGCATTTGGGGGCATCTAAGCATGTGCTCCAGAATAGGCGACAGTCTTTTATTCGAGCCCCTCCATCGGTGGCTGATAGTGATGTGATCTATTTGGGTTCAACACTGGAACGAATTTGGTGGTCACCATATAAAAGCATGTTTTTCCTTGTGCTTGAAGTTAGTATATGCAAGAAATAGGCGATTATCTGAGCATAGCTGCAACAGACTGTCACCATTATCTGTTCTTTGAGCCATGACACCATAATATCTACCCAGGTGTCTTTCCCTTTCGCTTAGTTTACCTACTTGAGCACTAAAGTCGTCAGCCACACTTACTACATCAGAGCGCCTAGCTTCTAAGAGAAGGTCGGAAAGCTTTCTGTGAAACTCATCTTTTACATCATATGAGCTTCAGTCAGTAGTAGAGTACGCAGAGACGACGAAGAGGCAACGAGTGTCTATTTTTCCGAGTCTTTACTGTTCCGTTTAGTCGGACAGCGCACAAATGACTGTCTACTGGGATCCAGTCTGAAAGAGCTAGTTCTGCCCGAGGGCTCAATGCTATACCTACGCCAGCGAGGTCATGGAGAGCAGCATCAGGGCTTCCAGATACACAACGCGTGAATCGAGTTGGTTCCTTATTCTGACATGGTGAGGTCAAATGAATGACGCTACTGAGATCCTATAAGCGCGTTTCGAAGACGCAGCACACATCGATAGTGCGAGATTCTAAAGTCCTAGCTAAGGAAGTCTGTGTTCAGACGTTAAAAGCTCCTACACGTAGTTTAGAGCGTGGTTTCAGGGAACCCCCCAAATGCCCTGGTACGGCCGAGAGTGGGGAGAGTACGCTCTCCCTCTCGAAATGCTCTCACATGGCCAGCGAATATATAGCCTCTGCCAGAGATGTCCTACTCACTGCCTTCTCATGGCGGGGGTGTTGTTTATGAAAGTGAGAGGACGAAAAGCGAATGTCCGGCGCTTTAACCGGGTTGGTGGACACTGAGGGTTCACCTAGGGGAGTTGGAAAACCCTGATTCCAAACCAATGGTGCACATGGGCTCCAGTATCCTGATGGAACAAATGGCGTACGAATCAATCGTTGATCACCGGCTACCATGGGACTGCATCTCCTCACGATGCTCTACTGCCTTGTGGATCAGATCTTTCGGTCAAAGGCTCCGGGTGTGGGCCCCTAAGAAAACCACCTGCTTCAGTTTGGGCACCTGGGCAGTATCACAGCCCTCAAGCAAATGGAATGAGATTTGTGAGGCGCATATTTATCTGGTGCTTCCTTGTACCAATATTTATGTGTTTAAATAAATAAATAATAAATTCAGGGAACCAGGAATAACGTTCCGTGTACTCGAATCGTTTGCCCTAGCTTTGCGAGGCGATAAAGGAACGTGAGAAGGGTTAGTTTTGGATATAAGAGAGTTATTAGGAGGTGTAGGAAGGATTTGAATGTGGCCAATTTGACCTGGTGTGTAGTTACAGGTATGAGGGCTGATATAACTTCCCGGCTGACCACACCTGAAAAGGAAGTTGGATTATTGTTGGTCTCAATGACCTGGGAGCGTGACCGCAGGGCCCAAGGGACAATTACTTGAGGCCGGTCGCGCACGGTGATCATCCGTTGCAACTGTGCTCAGACAATCATTTATTTTTAGCCAGTACTAATTTTAAGCATAAGGAGAGGCATAATCTAACATGTCGACCACCTGCACCAAACCAACGATGGACATTGTGAAGCCTCTTTACTCAAACACTACCAATTGAGTCAGGGCTTATGGAGAACTGTCATCTGATTTTGCAACCTCAAGTTTTGCCCTGCAAGGCTGTCCACTATATACATTTTTGTTCAATTTCATCATAGACCTACTGCTGGAAATAACCATCTCGTCGATTGAATTTTCAGAAATTGATCTTCCAGGAGGTCCACTTATTGACTTGGAAAACGCAGACGACATAGTCCTGTTTGGTGAAGACGTTGATAAAATGCAGTCTTTTCGTAGAACTGAGTAACAGTGCAAAGATGTTTAAGATGTGTTTCACCCCCCCTCTAAGTGCGAATCGTTGTTTCAGGACTGACCTACGTCAGCACCTGAACTTAGGATGGGGAGTGAAGTAGTCGAACACGTCGACAACTTCACTTATCTAAGAGGTCTAACCAGCCCCAATGGGTTGGTGTCTGACGAAATCCCTTTACGGATTTAAAAGCCTCGTTTAGCTTTTGTCAACTTACGTCACCTATGGCGAAGGCGAGATATCCATCTACCGATTAAACAACAAATGTACTGAGCAGCAGTTCGTTTAATTCTACTTTGCGGCTGCGAAACGTGGCTATTAAGAGTAGAAGATACTCGTAAATTACTAGTGTTCAATCACAGATGTCTTAGAAATATTGCCCGCATCTGCTGAGATCACTGGGTAAGTAATGGTGTGCTTAGACACAGGGTATTAGAGAATAATGCTAGATCAGTTGATAAGGTTGTGAATCTACGTTGACTGTGATGATTGGATCACGTGCCACGCATGCCCAACCATCGACTACCACGGTGCACAATGCTGACTTGTGTCGGAAACGGTTTGGAGAAAGTTAGGGGTGGCCAAACCAAAACATGGCATCAGTCCTTGAAGTCACTAACTTTTGGTCTGAGCTATGTTGGTAGGTGCAGACTAATTGGTTGGGGTCTGTGCGACTATCTTAACCAATGATTGGAGACTCTAGGTGACATGGCTCAGAATCGATCACAATGGCGTATACACTCTTTGTCTTCCCTTAAACCGTGAGATTAAATTGCTTCATATCTGTTTTTCTTCACGCACTGTATCCTTATATACAACCTTTCTTTTACATATTACCACCATTGAAATAACTACTATGAATTTGGTGTTCATCATGTTGTGCTAACGAGGTATGGTAACTTGAACCGATGCATATGTGTGCCTGGTCCTACGCTGTAGCCCACTGACTGAACTCCCCTCGGTGAATCCTCCATATCCACCAATCCGGATAAAGCAATGAACATTCACTTTTCCATTTCTCAATTTCGTTGAAGAACACCCCCGCTACAAGAAGACAGTGAGTAGAACTTCTCCTTCAGTAGTTGTACACATGTGGCCGTGTGGGAGCATTTCGAGAGGTAGAGATGCCTTTCCTCACCCTCAGCTGTACTAGGGCATTCGGGGACGATATCATAAGCTTTCCATGTGAAATAATCTAATACCAATAACAAATAATCTATAACGTAGAAAGGTTAATAAATATTCGAATACTGTACTAAAAGCATGATTAATTAGACAACTATTATCCAACTTTGTCGATTGGTGCTCTCAATAAGACTGATTTGTTATTAAGTTACAGGAGTTCAGTCCTACTTTAATCCATGTCGTAGCTCCTTGTTTTCTATAATCCCTTTAGAATAACCCCAGTAGTCTAAGTAGTTAAATTCCAGCTATCAGAATCCAAAATATTTCTGAATATTTATTCTGTCAAAGGCAACGTGTAGCCTGATACCAGTATATCAGTACAATCCGGCATACTATATCGCACTGAGAAAAAACTGATGAGATTAAAAATAAAGTGGTAGAAATTAAAATGACATTGGAAAACCAAGAAGTAGTTGAGCTTAAAAAAAGATAAAAGGTAAACATAACTGAATCTTTGCTACTGGCTTTGGTACCGGTCTACTAAATGTATTCAAAAATAAATTATGATTAACGTGCAAATCCTAATTTTAAACATGTTGATGCTTCATACTAGAACCAAGTGACTATGTAAAATAATTTGAAACAGTGATCTACTCATCCCTTTGTCAGCTAACTTTGTGCATCTTATCAGACGGTGGCTAAACGTGTAGTTCTTGTCTGCATAGCCTTGGCGAATAACCGATTTATCGCCTCTACTTTGCACCTTATATTAACCCCATGGTTATTCTCTTGAAGGTTCCACAATTCGCTATTAGTACTTCAACATTTTCTACAATGAAATACAGAAATTCACACATTTCCCATTTTAACCGCCTTTATTTTAGTTATAGACTACAAAACGAGTTGTTGCACACTGAACTCATCTTTTTATGGCCGGTCGACAGTTTTACCTGCCCCACAGGTTACAAAAGTCTACAAATTTTGAACGAAGTTTCTGTGTTTTTTCTGACATTTAGCCTGCCACTAGCTTACCAGGGCTGATTATACTTTCATGACATACGTAGGGTAACACCCTTAACTTTTTGATCCCTTTTGTGAAATCAGTATAAAGTCACTTTACTAGATTTACTTTTTTCATTTGGACGGATTTCGAACATTGTTATTTAGTCAGTTTTGGGTTTAAATGCAGTTTTTCAGCTTCATTAAACAATACTGTCATTTTTCGATAGTTTGAAAGCAGGCTCTAAGAGTAAGAAGGAGGATCTCTATGTTAACTATCAACTGAAAATATAGATAATGATAAGACCACGACGAACAGCCGACAAAACCAACTCAAATGTCGATTTACCATATGATCTGACCTAACCAAAAGTGTTTGAATACAGAACCTCCAACAAGTTGATATAATCTTTGATCCAAAGGTGAACCGAGCCGATTATAGAGTTGAGGTCAAGGAGCAACGACGGTTTTTTCTTGACTACGTTCATCAAGGGCTGATAGCACTGTGGCTTATACCCCCCTTTATCTAGGTGCTAGAAATCCCCGGGTCAAATGGCTTTCTTTGTACCTGAGGTCAGTACTTATTAAAAATTAACGGTTTCCTGGGCATAGCTTTAGAATGTAATCGTTGTGTTTGTTGGGCTTGAATGGTAAAAGCTCCACCCAAGTTCTTGTGCTTTTGTTAGCTTAAATAACTGTGCGTTAAATTCGTTTACAATAACTTAGTATCGACCCCTAGCACTTTGTAGGATTTCGGATAGTATTTTAGTAAGACTCACATTTTATTTTGTGTTGGTTAGCCTGCGAACTAGTGACAATAGGTGTAACTCAACATTATACATGATACTGGACTGGATTATTGGGTTTTGGTTTTATTCTGTTCGAATTTTACTCACTAACTTATTACTTAGTCAAATTATTTATACTATTTTTTTACCTTCTATGTATGTAGTTTGCAGAATGTATGCAGATATATTCAGTTCTTCCGATAGTGATCGGGAAGAGGAGCCAGTTAGACGTATCGAATCACGCCCTTTACATCTGTCTAGTGATGAAGAAGATATTAAACGTATTGTCAAAAGTGGTCGGAATAAACGGTATGTCAATATATTAGTTGTTTTTAATGTGAACCAATTCACAGATGTGAAGAAATGCAAAGTATAATAAAGAACCTGAACAATCATAAGAAAATTAAGGATATGTCAAATATAATCATTGGTACATAAAAAATTCTATATTTAAACGCTTTTTCATCTAAATGAATACAGATTTTCAAAACTTGGTAAAAGTGTACGAGAAATCTGTTCAAATGAATGATTTCGATGGAGTGCCACCGTTTTATGTTCGCTGTATAGCAGAGCTTGAAGATTTTGTTAACGATTCATGGGAAAAGAAAAAAGAAATGAATAAGGGTGCAGTTAAATCGCTTGCGACGTTAAAACAACGTGTAAAGAAATATACACGACTATTTGAAGCAAATATTCGCGACTTTCGTGAAGTAGGCTTATTTATCATAAAACTCATGCTATATATGTTCAGAATTCAGAAAACTATGTAGATGAAGAACCTGGAATTTCTGGTATTTTCATCCTTTCTTGACCTAGTTTATTTATTTTTACGCTTCAGATGTCGAAGCTGATGAACAGGAAGCAGCTCCTTCACCGATAAAGGCAAGTATATTTTCAGTTTCTTTTAAACTATCATTGTAAACCTATGATTCAGTGTTCTAAGCACTGAGGTCGGATTAGGTTAGTCAGGAAATGGATGTGCAAATTTATTTGCTATGCTATCAATCCCAATTTTCTGTTTAGTGGATTAGCATATTCATCCACCTAAACCGAACTAGGTACATAATAATGAAGGAGTGGACTAGAAGAAAACTAGGGACAGTCGAACCAGTCTATGAAGTCATTGTTTCACTAATTTATGTTTTCTTCTGGAATTGTATTTTTGATGCCTAGTATTTTCTATTATCACTGATACTGTTACCATCTATACTACTCTAGAATTCGGCCTGATGATTTCATTCCACCGTTCTAACGAGATCTGGCAACTTGAATCGGTGTACATGCGTACCAGATTTAACGTTTCAATTGACTGAGTAAATGTTCAGCCTTGATTTAGATTGATTAAAGTTCAAGTTCCTAAGTAATTGATTCTTAGTTTTACTTAATATTGGCTGGGGATAGTGTTGTCATATAATCGTGTATAAAGCCTCTATATGGATTAAAACTTAATCGTTTACACCCATTTATTGTTGCCTATTTTCTTGTTTTATTTACTACTATCATTTTCCCTTTACTAGGTTTCTGGAACTTTACCTACTTCCACTGTCAAGAAATCAACACGAAAGTCGATTGCATCTGATTCAGAGGATGATGACGATGATATGGGTGATAGTGACAGTGATGACTTTTCTGATGACGATGATAGTTCAAGTACTAGCAGCATTGATATAAATTTGGATCGTTGTAAAGATCCTTCGGTATACTTTTTAAAAAGTACTTCGGATGATAAAAAGGTACGATGGAGGTACAAAGTAGATATTTTTAAGTACCCTTTTGATACATCCATCATGTTTATTGTATCGGAGTTTTGGTTTTTAATGTGATTTGTAAGATTCATAAGTTACTGGAATTACGTGTAATGGTCTTGCTTATGCAAATTAATTTGATCTCAAAGGATCATAGACGATGTGATCATAGAAAGCCATGTTAGCGCGCAATACATATATCAAGTGTTCATTTGTTTGGCAACTAATATGCGTGCATTGTGATCGTCCGAAGTGTGAATCAAGCAAAATATACTTATGAACAAACTTGGTAATATTCTTTAGGTCACTACGTATTCTAACACATAATCAAGTAGGCCATTGATCATAAACACTGGCATAGCATTACAAACTCTAATAACTGTTAATTTAAGAACGTTTTTCTTCTGAAGAACATACTCTTTCCAATAGTACTGTTGTAGTGAATAACTCAATGTTACTTAATGTCATTATTAACTGAACCACCATAAGTTTGATTAGTTACACCCGTGGTAAATGAAAACAACTTGTAGGTGTTTATTTAGTTCGACATTTTAAAAGTGGAATTAATTGTATCAGCCAATTCGGTAATAAAGTGACTGAAATCACGGAAATGTTTGTTTCAAACCTAATTTTTTATTTTAATTTGTGATTATCCTGTTGAATTGTATCACATCACTGATATTCTAAGAATTATTCTGCTTCTTTTTTTTAGGATAAAACAAAAATTAAGAAAATTGCAAAAGGTCGATCAACTAAAAAACAATTAAGAGCTTCATCTGATATAGAGGATGGAACATGGACTACAATTGATTCTTACGGACGACCGGAAATTCAAGTTCAAGCCTTCGAAAAAGGACAAGAAATTAATTTTGATGTCGTAGTTAAGAAAATGACAGAAATTTTTGCAAGTCGTGGTAAAAAAGGTGCAAGTACCAGTGATCAAATTGTGTTACTTATGCAAGTTGAAGAAAAAATTAGTAAGTTTTTAGATAGGTTGTTTTTTCACCATGTATTTCTTCTCAAAAACAACAGGTAGTGAGTTTCATCTACTTGCCATTTACTCTTACAATTTGTAAATTCCTGCATATTACCTATTATTTTATATTGTTCTCCATTATTCTTTCCTGGGCTTTTGAGAAAAGACTTTGCTGTTTTGCGTAGAGTGCTGCAGGCGGTTTGCAAGGTATGTGGTGAATCTTTTGAAGTCATTATTAATATGCTTGTGGATAGACATCTTAAGTCTTGCAAACTCTTGGCAGGTGTTATCTTATCAGATACTAACCATCCCCTTCATTCATATCTTTCTCCTTGTATATCTTCTGGTAGAACGAGACGTAAATACATTAAAATCCATACACGCAAGCAAGTCTATAAAAGTTCTGTTATACCTTACTTAGCAAATTTACTTTGTGACGAACAGGCTGTTAGAGTTGACGTAGTAAATAACCTGTCTTCTTAAGCATGTTTCAATTTTGATAATTTGTATAAACTCAGTTTTTTTTCTTAAACCTTTTTCATTCCTTTTCTGTTTTTTTTTTGTTTTTCTTGTTTTTTTTGGTAAAAAACTTGTTGAAATAACTCGTGCTGAGAATTCTATATTGTACCAGATTATAATATTGAATAAAGCCAATAATAATGATAATAATAATAATAATCTAATTTTCTTCCAGCATACAAACTCTCTCTCACACAATATTGCACTTAATGTTTAGTTTATTTAAATTTAACACTTAGATTGTTGTCTTTGTCTTTTTCTCATGTTAAAACTACTTTCCCCCCTATTTTATTTCTTCTTTCTTTGCAGAGGAGTGTGATCTATCTCGTGGGTTACACGTTAAGGTTCTATTCGCTTTTATTAGCGTACTGTTCGATTATGACAAAAAGCATGATTGTATGAACTCCAACTTATTCGACCGGTATAGTTTCAATCTTTTTTTGTTATAACAATAAGACAAAAACGCTATTTGAATAGGTTTTGTGGATTTATAATACAACTGTAAATTAATTATTAAGTACAAGCTAATTTATTCAGCTCTGTCATCCGCGCATTTTGTGAAAGTTCATGATTTGTCACCATCCAGCTGCTCACAGCAAAATAGATGAATGATATAGGGTCAAATCCAAATACGTTAAAAACCTTCTACTTCTACTTTTAAAAAGTATTGATACTAGAAATTTGTTACTAAAGATTATTTCGCCTGAAAATCTATTGTGTAATACGGTAATACAATAACACTAGACTAGATAGTAAACTAGTCACTCGATCGATACACAATGCGGGAAACTACGACTTGATGCACTAGACAATTAGACTACGGTGAAGGATGTTCAGAAGATTGGTTATGAGTAGTATGCAGCGGAAAGGCGCGTGGAGGTTGCTATAGTTGATGGCCGAAGTGAAGAGTTCTAGGAGATCGAAAAGCACAACGTATGCAGAATAATTAGATCGGAAGCAAAGGGAAAAAGACAGTCTAAAACCAACTTAGATTACAGAATAAACAACAAGGTGCAAATGGATAACTGAAAACTAGGTGTAAATAATGCACCAACGTTTTGTAATTTCACTAAATAATCGTACTTCTTGCCCATTGATTTGCTCTACAAGACTTCTATACCAGATTGTGTGATACACAAATACACAATTCCGATTAGCCACTGAAATAACCATATATTAACACATTGGGAAATCCGAAGTAAGGTATAACACCATACAGTGAAATCCGTCTTTTGACAATAGTCTGTATACTTATTTCTTGTCTGTCTGCCCACTAACTAATCACAGCTCATTTTCACCCGATGTATCAAAATCAACAAGCTAGATTATGGTGAATTTAACACAATTTATAACTTATGAATTTTCCTCTTGTAGGATTTTGAACAGAACTGATTAACCCTATTGTTAACTTGCTGTTTTCCACAATAAGTTTAATATCTTTTAATTATTGACTAGCAATATTTTGAGAGTTATTTATAAGGACTCCTTTCATCAATAGACTATCAATCAAATTCAAGTTATTCATGGGCCGATTATTGAATGTCGTCATTCTGTAAAGATAGATCCCCCTCCCCGTTTATAAATCTGTGATGGTTAAATAATAATAATAATAATATATTCTGAAAATAATATTTACAGAATTCACACCAGTTTACAGGCATGATCAGATTGTTATAAAAATCAACATTTAATGTAGAGAGCAAACATGAAATATTTGAAAGTTTTATGTTTGCTGGTTTAGTAATTGATAAATAGTTTATATATGGCAGGCCAATGCAACACCAGGGAACTTGTCATTTTTTCTTAAGTGGATAGCCTGATGTTCTGTAAGGTTATTTCTAGTGCCAGAGCGAGTTATTGATAATTATCTACAACTAGAGAAAGTAAGATTAAAGCAAAGAGCACGGAACAACAAAACAATGATAGCAAGTAAGAGGTTAAACACTTAAAGTTCCGATAATCTCACTTGTGGAGTAAGATACACTTGCAGGTGCTAGAGCATTTAATACATTTTCAGAGGAGCAAAAGGCATTAATTGAGCGGACAAACAATGGGAGAGAATTTAACATACGGTAATTTCGACAAACTAGTCTTCTTCATTTCTTGTGTGTTCATATACGCCCACTTTTCTTGCCAACTCTCTTTATCTGATTTTTAGAACTCTTAATGCATTCGATCGTTTATTTGATCTGTTAAATGAAATAAATATTCAACTGATTGCATTGGATTCTAATGATGATGAATCATTTGAGGTATGTTTTGATTTATTTTGTTTAAATGTATTTGCAACATCTTGACTTTAAAGTCCTAGTAAGAAAGTCATTTTTCTTTCTGAGATTTTATTTATTTAATACACATAAATACTGGTACAACCGTTCACCAGAACCTAGTATGCGCCAAACAAATAAGGATATGAAATTGTAAAGAAATAAGGTAAAAACAGAAGGGAATTACTACCGAAAATAAAAAATCAAGTAATGTTAACAACAATCATTATATAATAAAAAATATTGCCCATTTTTGTAAGGGGTGATCAATAAACAAATCCACTAATAATGGCAGAATTTTGTGCCCACTACCACCTTGACTGTGCTCGACCTTGTATGACTATGCATTGTTTATTCACCGATCACAATCTTCCATGTTTGTCATAAACGATATTGATTTTTGTTGAATCGCTTTTTTTCTGTGCTGCAGTTATTGTTCTTAACGGATGAAGGTTATCAAACCATAAAGCTTACTTATTCTGACTTTGGCCAAGCTAAGACTCCGTGTTCAACGACCTAGGTAATTACTTCCTACAGGTTTAAAATACAGCCAAGAAAGACTTTTCTCGTTCAGGTAAATTTATCTCACTTTTATTAAGAAAGTACAGAAAAATTACAACAGGATTACCATTGGCTTCTATTCTGAGCCTTGTCTTGTTAAATCTCAAGTCACTAAGTTTCACAATTTCTGGGACCCCAATCAAGAAGTCTTGATGGACTGATAGATAAAAGTTACATATATAATTTTTTACGCCAATGCGTCATGTCATGAACTGACCGGTCTCTTTTGAATTGCGTTTTAGAAACATTGACTGAATCAGTTAAAATTATGCCGACAATTTTTTTTATTCGATGTAGCTCTGCTTTAGAGATTCTCTTACTGAATTTTAGGATGAGTAAGTTTATGAGAAATTGGAATACAGTATTGCTAAGTGTATTACTCAAGGTAAATGAGGGAATTTGACTTTTTAGTCGTTAGGTCATTTTAAATAAAAAAATTATTACAAGGTCATTTATTGGATACAGATTCATATATTTGGCTTGGAGCTACGTTCTAAATGTAGGGCTAGCGATACTTCCTGGTTGTTCTAATCGAGGTAGATGGAGCAGTGTTCGAAATGGTGACTTATTGGCTAAAAATCCAACGTTCTTACCTCAGTGGACCATCATTGTACACTGACACTAGCTAAGAAATCATCGAAAACGAAGAAGTACTATACTTCTTCGTCATACTTTGAGACTTTTCAATAACGAACAATTTGTCATACCCGGGCCTAAATGGAGGACCTTTAAGATTTACGGCATCTCTGATTTAGCTCACTATTTAAAAGTCTGATCCACATTTTTAAGCTACAGTTACTTTTCTGTACACTGCCATCATCATCCATTGATACTAATGAATATCTATCCAAGTCCCTACAATGTCGATTCCACACAAGCTACAGCTGAAATTGGTTATTGGAAAAATATAAATCATATAATTTTACTTGAAATCAAAATCCATATAGTGCTTAAAACTATGAATGTTATGGTTTCCGAATTTGTGACTCAGACTAAGATAAAGTTTTTAGTCGTACCGAATGAAATATTCATTCTGTGACGAAAACTCTGAGATGATTTGATTACATGTATTCGATTGTCATTATTTTTCTTAATCCCCAAAAAAATAATAGCATGAACCGTACCGTATCAAAGCATCTATTCTGACTGTGGTGGGTCTTTTAGATGTTGAATGTTTCAAAGTTCTGCAAAATGCCAACGGCCATGAGTCGGAATATGTTGACAGGTAATCCAATTTTCTTTCGTTTCAACAGTTCTCAGAAAAGTGATGATTTCAAGTTAATTATCAATTACCTTAGAAAATGTTTATTGTACTGTATTCATTTACACCAGTCACAGCTTTTTCAATTAATTTGATGATATCAAGTGATTGTTTTTCCAATGTATTTCTTATTTTCAATTACTTCGATATTCTCGCTGTCAATCCGATTTTCATACCTATGGGACAGGCTATATAGTTTATTACATAAATGTATTTGTATATATTTTCAGACCATTTCTTGGTGTCCCTTTATATAAAATGTTAACATAAACTGATGATCAGTTGTCGCGAACGTGACTGGACAATACCATTTTTGTAGGTCACTCACTCCCTGATTAAATAAAATCCTCGCCATCACATTAAACACCAGCTAGGACGATGAAGATTTCCTCTCCTTATATCGATTAATATCCATTTAAAATTAACATGTACAAATTGGATGAAGAAATATGTTAGCGGGACATAGATTGGAGTAAAGCATGCTCCGTACGCGATTGTGTTAGTGCATGCTGATTGGCCATTTCTTATCCAATCACCGCTAGTCAATTCTTAGAGAAGACTCTAGGATCTTCCCATGTAAAAACTATAAATATACTAACATATCTCTTATAGTGCTTTTTACTTCCATTTACCCTTCTTATTCGGAATATAATTTCTTCCTGTTCAACCGTGTTCTGATTTGGGGACTTGTCGAGTGAATTAATGTCCAAGAATGCTAAGCAATAGGAATGGCTGGGTCGTAATAAGAAGAAACTATAACAAAATAGAATTTAATTAAATTTCTGAATGGTAGTTTTAAAATTCAGAAATAGTCTAGGAGAAGTGTTTCACAATATTTTATTATATTATTTTATTGACAACAGATTATTTTAAAAATGTTTAATTTTAAGCATCATACATATTCTTATTATCTATATCTAAGCTATGAATTATCATATTAAGTTTAAAAAGTTCATGAAACCAGAATTATTTAGCGGCTCAGCGTTAGCTTCGACAAATTCTTATAATGAATTACATCCGTTTAAGTCAAGACAGTCATGTAGGAAATAGAATCTAACACATGTCCTCATGCAATATTAGCACAGGAAGATCTAATCATCATGAGTAATCCCAAAGTAATAGAAGTAGTAACGATATCAGTGGTAGTGGAAAAGATTATAAAAAATAGATTTAAGGAGATAGTTCTTAAGGGGGCAGATAAAGAGTGAATGAACCTGTATCACTGCAAACGATTCCGAACCATGTTATTCAAGGTCTCCAACCGTTGGCTACTATAATCACGTGGACCACGACAGGGTATTCTAGATCCGTATACACAAAGCTCAACCCAACGCTCAATGTCTTTATGAATTGATTCCATGTCGTGATTCCCCCTAGCTTTCTTCGAGCTTAATTTTAAAGTGGAAATACAAAAAATTGTTGACTTGACAAATATCAGAGAATAAACTTGTGTCAAAAAACTTGAAACGCTAATTTTAATGACCATTGTAACATAATGAATTGAATCTACAGCTTCACTGTCACAACAATGTGATAAAGTAATACGATTTGCCTGCTATTAGTACTCCGAACTATATTTATCCAATTTAGTGTTCAAGTATTTGTGATATAATTTTATTCCTTACTCTTGAAATTTTTGGAATCGGTAATTAAGTATTTTCTTTCTTTGTATTTTAAATTGTATAGACTTCGAGATGAACGAAGAGTCTGTAATATTATTGATCGTTTATGTGCCTATCTGGAAAAGAAAGAATATCCTCCAGATGCACTCTGTGCTGCCTATCTTCATAAACTGGAGCACATGTACTATAAGGTAAGGATAAGTTTTTTTTTCACTACTACAGGTTAAATTTGAACTTTTGTGATTCAAACTGCCTTCTGTTACTTTGTTTAATACACTTACACATTCATTGGGCGATTGCTGTTAACTAACATGATCTGTAGTGTAGATTAGCAACTCTTATATAAAGCTCTCATCTAGTCTATGTTTATCTTCGTGTTAGATTCATGGTATTAAATCGGCGTGTTATAACTATACGACTTATCAGTAACTAAAATTTGTTCACTTTGTGTTTTATTGGCTAAACAAACTGTTGACAAACTAACCGTTTTCTTATTGGCTGATTACATATTCGGCCATGTTAAATCTGTAGTTTTTACGCTGATACGCGTTGTGACTTGACTGCTGTTGCTTTTGTGTTTACTATCTGCAATGTGACTTCAACATAAACGGATTATTTTTTGTTTTTGTCTGGATTGAATATTTCGCCATTTTCCCTTATACTATTTAAACTTGTATTAATTTAATCCGGTTATTCATTTATTCATTCTGAAGAAGTGGGTTACATTAAATCGCGAGTTTTCAGAAATTAAAATTCCTACTCAACGTGATATCACAAGTGTATCGTTATTTTATCATTAACTTTCTTTTCAATGCTTAATTCATTTGAAATTATCCTATCTCAAACCTTGATATTGATACCTACAGACCATTTATTTGTTGTAGAGTCACTTACTATTCATATATTTTCATCTATAAATATTACGAGAGTTGCTAATAGTTTTCTGACTTAATTTTCTCTCGAGTCCGTTGTTTCGGTAAATCTAGAAACTGGTATAAGGCACTGTATGTTGAATAAAGTCAGAGGGACTCCCTTGACCTCTGGAATATATATATATATATATATATATATATATATATATATAATCCACCGGACATTGAAGCAGGACCTGCAGACCTTCCTCTAGATGTCACTGCACCAACGATCGAAGAAATCAAGATAGCCATCAGACAAATCAAGAATGGTAAAGCAGCAGCACCTGACAACATATTAGCTGAAGCACTGAACTCATACATAGTAGTAACTGCAAACATGCTCCACATTCTATTCAAGAAGATCTTGGAGGAAGAACAAGTACCGACGGGCTAGGTAGAACGATATCTCATCAAGATACCGAACAAAGGCGATCTGAACAATTGTGAGAACCACAGAGGCATCACACTATTTTCAGTCCCAAGAAAAGTTTTCAACAGTGTTGCTGAACCTGATGAAAGACTCAGTAGACTCCTAAATTCGAGATAAAAAAACCGGATTCCTTGACTATGAGAAGGCGTTTGACTGTGGATAGGAGAACAACATGGAAAATTATTCGACACTATGGAGTGAGTAGCTGAGAAGATCGTCGAAATCATCTGGAATTTGTACGACGAACTACAGTGCAAAGTGGTGCATGTAGGACAGGTGACAGATGCATTCATAGTGAGGACCGAAGTCAGACATGACTGCTTCCTCTCCCGCTTCCTCTTTTATCTAGTGGTTGACTGGATTATAAAGACCTTGATATCTGACGGGAGGCACGGAATAAATTGGAGAATTTGGATGCGACTGGACGATTCGGACTCCGCAGATGGTCTAGTCCTTCTATCCCATACACATGAGCAAATGCAGATGAAGACAACCAATGTGCCAAAAGCCTCTGCATCAGTAGGCCTCAACACAAACAAAGGAAAAAGTAAAATCCTCAAATACAACATGGAAAACTCCAACACAATCACACTTGGTGGGGAAACTCTGGAAGATCTAGGATATTTCATGTACTTGGGAAGCATCATCGATGTACGCAGATAATCTGATACAGACCTAAAGGCGAGGATTGGCAAAGAAAGGGCCGAATTCCTGCAATCAAAGAACATATGGAATTCAAAACATCTTTCAAACAATATCAAAGTCAGAATCTTCAATGCGAACATCAAGAAAGTTCTACTGTACGGAGCTGAAACGTGAAGAACTACTACATCATCGTCAAGAAGGCGCATGTATTTATAGACAGTTGTCTACACAAGATACTCAATATTCGTTGGCTGGATATAATCAGCAACAGCCTACTGTGTGAGAAAAAAAACCTAGCCTCCAGCTGAAGAGGAAATTAAGAAAAGACGTTGGAAGTGGATAGGACATACATTAAGGAAATCACCGAACTGCATCATGAGGCAAGCGTTAACTTGGAATCCTAAAGGAAATCGGAAAAGAGTGAGGCCAAAGAACACATTACGTCGGGCATTAGAAGCAGGGATGAAAAGGATGAATAACAACTGTAAAAAACTGAAGAGGATCGCCCAGGACAGGTTTGGATGGAGAGTACTGGTGGGCGGTCTATGCTGCTCGACAAGGGTTAACAGGCGTAAGTGATGTATTTATATATATAGACCACATTTTGTAATTATTAGCATTTGTTAAAAGACTTCTCATTCAAGATGATAAACTCAATAAGAACAAGGACGTCTCATCATAGGAAAACATGAAAATGACTAGTTCAGTGTGACCGGACAGCGAACAAGTTTATTAACCATTAGTAAAGCATTTAGTTGACAAGTCGCCAATGAAGTACAGGGAAGAAACAAGACTATAGGAGCTGGTTTCTCATATAGTTATAGTAGGCTCATTTCACACTTTGTTTGTAATGTATTTAGTTTCCTGTTCCGTATATTTTTTCTGCCTCGGTAGTTAATATTGCATGCTATTTTGCTGTTATTATTGTTACAGTTTGATTTTGAATGGGGTCGTAAAGTGGAAGCTTCCAGTATGGAAGAAGTTGGACTTCATCCTAACACTTTAGTTATTCAAAAACTTTGCGAATATATTTATTTAAATGATCGAACAGATAGACTACGTACCAGAGCTATTCTCTGTCATATTTATCATTTAGCTCTTTATAATCAATGGTTCAAAGCTCGTGACTTGATGCTTATGTCTGATTTGCAAATGTCAATTGAACATGCTGACCAGTCAACTATGGTAAGTTCTTTTTAAAGTGCTTCACATTTACATTTACTATGGGTTTTGTATTGTCAGTGGAACAGGTAATTTAGTTGATAAAATTGTTTAAGAATATCAGTCACCATGCCTGCTTAAGATACTCTGTAATTGAATCAGGCGTTAGTACAGATGTTATGTTGAGTATCTTTCATCTCAAGTGTACAGCCTATGCCACGACTATCTAATGAACTCTGTTATTCCATATAACTACTATATAAAAGGTGGTTATTTTTCTGACACGCCGTGTTCGCAAACTGATAATGATACACACTTTCTATATGCGAATCTAGCTATTTGAGAGTAAAGATGGAGACTAAGAACTGGAGTTTATTTGACTGAACCAATTCGATTGTATGTACACTCACTTATCTTTCCATTGGAGAAAAAAGCCATTGCATGGAATTATTATTTGAAGACTTCTGACTGGGGTTCACCGTATCAAGTATACCGGTCAACAGTTTAGTCTATCAATATAAGACTGTGAAGAATCTATCGATCCAGAAGGGATCTGTTCAGTTTAAAATTATTATTCGTCTAGGTCTACTGGTCAGAAAAAAATTGCTCAATTTGTTTTAAAACGTTGATGAGTTCTGAACTGTTCCATATGAAAACATATTCGTTATTTGGCCTATCCTCAAGGTACATTGAATAATCCCATAAATTCTGATTTATTTTCCACGATTTCATCATCCCTAATAACAAAAGCAGAATCTGATGAACTTTTTCAATAGTTACACTTCCTTTAACTTATTGATAATTAGGATAAAACATAACCATTGTCCTCATTAAGATTTCTAGTCTATTCTTCCTACAGTATTTCGGTACATAATAATATATTCTATCTGTATGTATATTTTAACAAAACATTAATTCTTAATCAATATTGGTAGCAGAGTGTTTATCATTTTGTTTTAGATCCTGTATAACCGTGCCATGGTTCAGTTAGGCTTATGTGCTTTCCGTCAGTCCCATATTCGTGATGCACATAATGCTTTAGCCGATATGATTGGATCTAATCGTATTCGGGAACTACTTGCTCAAGGTCTTCATACTCAGTCTAGATATGAGAAAACTACTGAGGAAGAGAAGCGCGAACAAGCCTTACAGATGCCATATCATATGTATATAAATATTGATCTAATAGAATGTGTTTATCTGGTATCTGCAATGCTTTTGGAAATCCCAAATTTAGCAGGTAACCAACTGTATATAACACATGTTGTGTTTAATATCCCCCAACATATGCGTTTGAAAATAAAATATACATGCAAATTGTATTTATATTTTTCTGTTCATTACTTTTTTAAGCTCATGAAACGGATTTACGTTGGCGTCCTATTAGTAAACCGTTTCATCTTGCCTTACGTGTTCATGATCGTGCTGCATTAGTTGGACCACCTGAAACACCAAGAGACCATGTTCTAGCTGCTGCTAAAGCTATGCGTTATGGCAATTGGAAAGCTTGTACTAATTTTATCATCAATCCCAAAATGGATGCTAAAGTAAGCGGATTTCGTGGCTAATGAAGTGTTTAATCCTTGATATTTCGTAAGTTTTTGTAACATCTTTGATCTGTCTGCCTAATAATATACTGGAGAGAATTTGCTTTGATCTGGTTTAAGACCTTGACACAATAGACTATCTAGTACAACCTTGAGGCTAGTGATTCATGAGTGAATTGAGACTAAACGGATTCGGGGCAGAGAGACGAGAACTATTTTATCACGTGATTGGTTGACATGTGCGCAAGAAGGGAGACGATTTATGCGGAATACTATTCAGTTTATTCCTAAATCAAGTTAACACAATATGAATAAATAAATGGCTAACACAATTTCAACGCAAAAACAATTTGAAAAAATATAATTATGTATATATAAGCACTGTGATAGAAAGACGAAGTACAAAAGGTTTCTTTTAAGTTAATAATTTTTTGATAGAAAAAAGTATGACTGTGAGCCATGCATCAAACGAAAGCCTATGGTTTGTCGTATAAATAAGGGACAAAACTAAACGTTAGCGTTCTACAAACTTTGATTTAACTGAAATAATGTTTCTAAAAGTAGCTTCCGTTGTTCGTCATAGCTTTTTTATTTCTCTATTCACTTCTGTTTGATTTGGCCAGACTTAGTGTATATCATCTGAATTTTTGACCGAATAAAAATGACCGATCTCACATCAAACAAAATCCTTCAATTATTTACACAGATTTCTTTTGAGATGCAACTTTTGTAACAATATTAGAAATCCAGTGTGATTTTTTAGGTGGATTAATCTTTTTATGAATGCTGGCTAATTTACGAAATATCCGTGAAGAGATCCACTGAAATACTTAAAGAACTCTGTGTATATTTGGATGTTGTTATCATTGGCAGAGATCTTAAATAGACGATTTTGTGGAAAGTACAGAATGACTGTGCTTTTATTGTTATTTATGTGTTGAACTAGTATCATACTCGATTTGAACTATAACTGTTATAGAATTAAGCATTTGTTATTTTACGTAGACTTGATAACTCCTACAAGTACAAAATTGTAATAATTATTTAGATATGGGGAAAAAGATCTATGTAAATATGTTACCACTTTCTGAAATCTTATTGAAACTTTTTGTCAGTAGAACCACTCAGGAAGAATAATACTTTGGAAACCCACATCCTCAGGGACCAAATCTGATTAACTCTTAACCTTCAGATCATTTAGTTAACATCCGATACTTCATATTTCTGACTTTAGCCAATTCATATTGTTATGTGTACATCATAATCTGTTCTCACAGGAGATATTTGTTCATATTCACCATTTCATTAGCTTCTACAAAGCTCACTAAGACCTTCAGGAGTTCATCCCAGAGCCCGTTATCAGTAAACACATGATCAAAGTGTGTGATTGTATTTCTCATAAAATAGATGGATTGTGTCTTGTAATAGAATCCAGGACATGAATTTTATTCTATTTCTGACTCGTCAGCTGGATGTACGTGAGTCTTGATACTGATGTTCACACCGAAACTCCAACTCCATACATTTTGCTTCAAACGCCCAACTTGTTATCTTCTGAGCTTCTGAATTCATATAGTCACTAACTTATCTAATGAATTTAATGTTTATATTCTTATGATAAATAATTTAAACTATCCTATTGTCGGTCTTCCTTACCGAATTGGGATTAATTTTTTTGTTTGGTATCAGCACTGGAACAAGGACATATCTAGCTGATGAGTCCTAAATGAGATGAAATGCACATCCTGAATTCCACCGCTAGTCACAATCAATTTATTCTCTTAATTTCGTAACAAAATGGCTAGTATCTCGATGATTATCCTTATAAAGACATACAAAATTCAGTTGAGAATGTTAACAATTGGATCATTTAAACCATTTCTAATTATAATATTTATACATTACTGTTTATGAATTATTTCTTTTAGATTTGGGACTTATTATTTGAATCGAATAAAGTGAAACAGAATTTAGAAGTTAAAATTAAAGAAGAATCATTACGCAGTTTTTTATTTACTTTTAGTGCAATACACGATTCAATGACATTAGATCGTTTATCTATGTGTTTTGAATTACCAAAATCTGTAATTTATTCAGTCATTTGTCGAATGATTATCAATCAAGAATTAGCTGTAAGTTATCAACCATTTAATAATAATAATATCATTATTTTTATTATTTTTTGTTTATGAATAACTAAAATTCAATGTTCAGTAACAGGAAAGAGTTGATTTTTATTTGTGTGTTCAGTTCGGGCACCTGGGCAGTATCACAGCCCTCACGCAAATCAGATGAAATTTGTGCGGCGCATATATATCTGGTGTTCCCTTGTACCAATATTGACGTTCTAATAGAATAAAATAGTTCAGAGAATGATTTTGTTAACTTATTTTTTTCTTTAATTTAATTCACATTTTTAGTAGTGATTATTAGTGATATATGGCTTTTCAGTTTTTAAAAAATAGCATTGATTCCATTGAATAAATGGTACAATTGATTGTAATGCAAATAAACTTTTTATACTGTTTAGATTTAATTCATTTGTATTGGTTGTTTGAAACTTACCATTAATATCTAGGTTTGGAATTTATCAATCTCTTTTTTAGCATATGTTCATCTTATGCAGGTTGCCTCGATATTGTTAGTAGGTGACAAGCGTTTGAAGCAAAAATGGATAATGACTAGCAGTGGAGTTCAGCACGTGCACTTCGTCCTATTTGGGACTCATCAGCTGGATGTAAGTAAATCTTGAGAGTTGATGTTCACTCAGGTACTCGAACCTAGTACCTTTCGCTTCAAACACAATCGAGTTATCCACTTAGCTACTGAGTTCATATAGCCAGTGACTTGTGGAACGTGGTGAATTTTAATTTTAATTAGTATGTATTAGTTTTTTGGAATTTCTTGTTGATACATTAATTGCTACATCCATTTGATGAGTCCCAGATAGGATGAAACATGGGTCCTTGATTTAACTTCTAGCCACTATCTCATTTCTGTCTTATATCGTTTGATCACTCACTAATCTACAATATGATGTTTGTCGTCTAATCCTTAGTGTTAATTGAATTCTGTTGACTAAAATGTATAGTGGTATACAGTTGATTGATCATTCAGTAGTTAATGGTCAACATCATGTCATTTTCTCGTTCTTTCGTTGTTGATCAAATTCTATCAGTCAATTATTCACTAGTCTAAGTGATGTTAGTTGACAGTTGAAGGTAATCGACTTGAAGGTTGGGCTGCAAGTTTGATGTTGACATAAAACATGTATGTAAAATGGCAAGTAAATTGTTACTCAAATTTCAAATTATTTTTCTTAACATAATAATGAACTCCATTTCGTATCCTACATTCTGTTTGAAATTCAATAGCCGAACGTGCCTACATGTTAGTGTTTCCGTCGTCACTGGAACTCAAAAGTAGTGCACATATCTTCATACTCTACAGTACGTTCTACACTAGACTATTGGGTCAGTATAAACACTTGATCAACGGGCATGATATTTAATATTAGCTGTAATGATATTCAGCGTCCTATTGTCAATATTTTAAAGAATGAACTAAATCACTCTCTGTGAACATATGGAGTTTCGAGGGCATCATCTAAACATTCTTGTAAGAAGCCCATATTACAAAGAGTCCATAATAAAATTTGGTACTCGCTGTATAAATTAATGCTTCTCATCACTCAAACTAACCTAATAAATACGCCTATAGAAACTGATTCAAATCTCAGTCTTTGTATACATCTCATCAGCTCGAATAAAGAAACTTTTGAGATTAATAATAAACACCTTTTAATTTATATGTAGTTGACAATTTTTTGTGTTGGATTTTCTACTTCACAGTTTATTGAATATAGAGGAAAGAATATATGCTTTTTTCTGTTTTACATAATTAGTTGCTTCAATATAGAAAATATAAATGATCTTCCATTCTGTGTATGTAGGCTAATGAGGAGATTCTAAGAATATATGTATTTGAAGGAACTCTATTTCAACCACGCATAAACTGCAATATGTAGAAATTAAAATTAAAATAAACAAACAGTACATAGATTATTCATATCTTATTAGCAAAGTCTCATTTTCATATTACTACAATTACTGCAAGAGATCCCTTATAGACTTGTGCAACCTTAACTATACTGAAACCAAGTAAATGATATGTTTAGCATTTAATGCTTATTCTCTTATATCTTGATTGGTTGAGATTGTTGTCATCAGTTTTATTTGTAACAGTTATATTTTGGATATGATCAAGAAAAATTTAGCTTAACCCCCAAATGTCCTGGTACGGCCGAGAGTGGGGAGAGTACGCTCTCCCTCTCGAAATGCTCTCACATGGCCAGCGAATATATAGCCTCTGCCAGGGAAGTCCTACTCACTGCCTTCTCATGGCCGGGGTGTTGTTCACAAAAGTGAGAGGACGAAAAGCGAATGTCCGGCGTTTTAACCGGGTTGGTGGATGTGGAGTGTCCACCTAGGGGAGTTGGAAAACCCTGATTCCAAACCAATGGTGCACATGGGCTCCAATATCCTGATGGAACGAATGACGAATGAACCTTCTGCTGGTCAACGGCTACCATGGGACTGCATCTCCTTACGATGCTCCACTGTCTTGTGGACTAGACCTTTAGGTCAAAGGCTCGGGGTGTGACCCCCTAAGAAAACCACCTGCTTCAGTTTGGGCACCCGTGCAGTATCACAGCCCATACACAAATAAATGAAATGATGAATTCTATTGACGATACTATTCCCGCTCACACTAGAAGCAAGACAATTTACACTATTATTATTACCATTATTATTATTATTATTATTATTATTATTATTATTATTATTATTATTATTATTATTATTATTATTATTATTATTGCTGTTATTTACTACGTCGCTTTTTCACTCCCTTTATTCTCAAATTGTATATCTTTCCTTTCCAACTTATGCTGTAGCTCGCCCAAGGTGGAAACTCTGTCCCATCTAAACGATCTCCAGTCACTGTCGGGTTGAATGTGAATGCTTCCACCGATTATGAATACTGAAGCAGTCTTTCTGAAACCGCGTACACCGTTCAAGCTAGCTTCCTTCAACGTTCGCACACTATATTGGTCAAACTGATTCCTCTGTGATCGTCACGAGAGGACTTTTGACCCTGTGGCATCTTCGTCTGGTCTTGCTGGCGTTGGTGTCGCACTAAGCGCTAGGGCTGAGGCAGCACTAATCGACTGGATCCCCATTAACAGTCGGTTATGTGCTGTTAGATTAGAAAGTTCCATCAAAGTGAGAAGAAATCGGCGTGAGAAACGGTGTCTCTTCGTCATCTCCGCCTATGCCCCGACAGATTGCAGCCTGGATGCAATCAAGGATGAGTTTTACCACCAGTTAACAGTTCTTCTCCAGAAAGCGCGTTCGACAGATATTGTAGTATCAGCCGGAGACTTGAATGCTCAGGTCGGGTGTCTAGGCACAGAAGAGAGTCGTCTAGGTGGCCGATAGGGACTTGTTGGTCGCAGGACAGATAACGGGGACCGTTTGCTGCAACTGTGCACAGACCACAACCTGTTTCTGGCTAGCACTAACTTCCGGCACAGTCATCGCCGGTGTGCCACCTGACGTCCCCCCTCTGCATCTCAAGCCTGGACTCAGGTTGATCACATCGCGATCAGCTACCGCTGGCGTGGTTGTGTACAAGACTGCCGCTCCTTTTGGAGTACCTATCTGGAGTCTGATCATTCCCTGGTCTGCGCCAATCTCACCTTACTTTTCAGTGGCCGAAGGATTGACCACCACCAACGGATCGATGTTAGTAAACTGGCTGCAACTTCTGTTGCAAGTAAGTATCGAACGGAGCTAGCCTCTAGGCTAGCTACCATCCCACCGAAAAGTATAGATGAGCATTGGTTGCATCTTCACAACGCCATGAAAATGGCGAGTAAAGCCGCTTGCGGCTTCGCGAAACGTCCCGCTTACATGCACTGGGTTTCTTCTGGCTCCTTACAACTGATGGAAGCCCGTCGGTCTACTCCGGGTGACCGTGAGTTTGACCACAAACGAAGGCTGTTACGTAATGAAATTGGGCAAAGCTTGTGTAAGGACCGAGAAGCCTGGTGGTCGGAGCGTGCTAGTGAGATGGAAGCAGCAGCTGCATCTGGTAACTGCCGGAAGCTGTTCCAACTCATCCGAGTCACTGGCAGCAAGAAGTCTGGTGTGAGTGAAACAATCTACGAGGATGACGGGATGCCAATCACTAACATCTCCCGACGTCTTGGACGATGGGCGGAATTTTTCGAAGGGCAGTTCAACTAGCCTGCCTTTCCGGCAACATCAACCAGTTTATCCTGCCCTTCATGGCCGATGACGACTGATCCACCAAACGAGGCGGAAGTCCGCAAGGAACTCCAACTCTTGAAACGCTACAAATCACCGGGCCCAGATGACTTACCTCCGGCTCTTTTTAAAGATGGTGGTGAATTTCTGGCTAAGGAACTGACTGCGTTGTTTGGAAAGGTTTGGGAGGAAGAAAGTGTTCCAACATCATGGAATGAGTCCATAGTCGTCCCTATCTTTAAAAAGGGTTCACGTTGTTCCTGTAACAACTATCGGGGGATAAGTCTACTTCCGATTGCGTCCAAACTATTGGCTTCTGTCATTCTTCGTAGGTTGTTTAAAACCCGAGAACGATTGACTCGCGAGGAGCAGGTTGGTTTTCGTTCTGGTCGAGGATGCATTGATCACATCTTCACCCTCCGCCAAATGTTAGAACACGGTCATACTTATCGCAGACCAACAATCGTAGTGTTTCTTGATATCAGGGCTGCCTTCGATTCGTTGGACAGGACTGTTCTCTGGGATTGTCTATTGAAGAAGGGTGTGCCTGAGAAGTTCATTAACATCTTAAAGGCCCTGTATACGAACACCTCAGGCAGAGTGAGGGCATACAACCACCTTTCTCCCTTGTTTCATTCGAGCAGTGGGGTTAGGCAGGGTTGCCCGATCTCACCATTCCTCTTCAACTTTGCCATCGACGACATCCTGGAAACAGCTCTGATGGATGTAAGTAATGGCGGTGTGGATATGTTGCCTGGAGAACGACTTCTTGACCTTGAGTATGCGGATGATATTGTCTTACTGTGCGATAATGCCCAAGGCATGCAATCCGCACTTAATCAGTTGGCAATCAGTGTCCGCAGGTACGGCATGTGCTGGCAGGATTCTCATCCTGTACTCACCCTGGATGGTGAGGAGATCGAAGTAGTTGAGAAATTCGTGTATCCAGGTAGCTACATGAATGCTGGTGGTGGCGTAAGTGATGAGATTGATGCACGTATAAGGAAAGCCAGAGCTGCTTATGCCAATCTGGGCCATCTTTGGCGCCTTCGTGATGTTAGTCTGGCTGTAAAAGGTCGGATCTACAACACGTCGTTGAGAGCAGTTTTGCTCTATGCTTGTGAAACCTGGCCTCTCCGAGTTGAGGATGTTAGACGACTCTCTGTGTTCGATCATCGTTGTCTCCGAAGGATTGCTGAGATCCAGTGGCTACACCATGTTAGTAATGCAGAGGTTCGGCATCGTGTGTTCGGGCGCAGAGACGATTATTTAATTAGTGTCACCATCTTGAAACACCGACTTCGGTGGCTTGGACATGTTTTACGAATGTCGTCCTAGAGACTTCCACGTCGTGCATTATTTGCCGACTCTGGGACTGGTTGGAAAAAGCGGAGAGGAGGTCAGTGTATGACATGGTGTCGTGACATGAAAGAGAGCTGCAAAGGGCTAGCTTCTGTTGGTCCTTCACGACTCCCTGGTTGGGGTCTGAGAGATGGTGCAACACAGTGGCTAGAGACGTTATCAGATATGGCTCAGAATAGAAGCCAGTGGCGATCCTGCTGCAACCTTCTTTTACTTTCTTCATAAAAGTGGTTCTAACTTTCTTAACTGAAAGAGTCTTCTGGTTGTACATTTTAGTCCGCCTTATCTTTTCATCCTTTCTCTTCCTACTTTCATTATTTTGTGTGGCGCATATGTATCTGGTGCCCTTTTTGTACCAATATGTATGTGTTTAAATAAATAAATAAATAAACCCCATTAATAGATAAGTGGGTAAAGGTGTATGACTTAAACAACTCGTATCCAACAATTACTCATATCTTAAATGAAATTTTATCATGTTTTCTGTACTAATATTTATTTGATGACAGCCAGAACTAGGTGTGCCTGCTTTTAGATTCTCTTCATTATTGCAAATGACAATTAAAGTGAACTTTGTTCATTAACTTTCAATGTATTTTCACAACTACCAGTTTATTCAGTATGAAATTCATTATTTTATTTGGTGACAATGACTACATTCATAAATTGCAGTCATTCTAATCGAAATGTAACTGATTAACTATCCTTTTTTAATTTGAATTATATTAATGTTTCTTTTTAATTCATATTTTTGTTTTGAAACTGGTCAATTGAATTGAAGTACCTAAGATTACTGTGCCGTAGAAGAAGACAATATTATCGTTGGATAACTTCAACGTATGTATTTTATTTAAAACAATTTTTACGACAGTATTCAACTTTTTAAACTCTTGTTTATTATTATTATTATTCATAGGCCTCTTTGGAAGTTCCTAGTGATGCATTAATAATGCATAAAACAGAACGTTCACGTCTTCAGGCTCTTGCTTTGCAGCTTAGTGATAAAGTCAATAGTATAGTTGAAATGAATGACAAACTAATTGAGTCACGTACTGGTGGTTTGTCTGGTTTGAAAGGTTAGTAAACAAATTACTTCACTTATGACTTTACATTCTGTAAACATATTGTTCAATTAGTAGTCAGATTTTTTTGTTTTCAATTCAGTATTTTGATTTTAATTACTTTGGTGTGAATGATAACACAGTTACGAGTACCTAGATGTATTCTAACGTATCTGTTATATCATTCCGGACTAAAAGTAACTGACAGGTAACATAAGTATCTTATGTCTGCTAGGGATTTTGTCACAAACTAGTTTACTTCAGCTTATTTTCTTAGCAAAAGTATTGAAATCCGTATGTATTTTAAAATAGATTTCAGTGTGAATTTGTTGACAACTGAATTCATTCAAATGATCTTTCATCTTGTATAATATCGGTCTGTCAGTTCTTTATCCTTGCACTCCAAATCGATCGGAGAATCTATTAGAAAGAGATCTGATGTGATGAAAGGGAGTAAAAACAATACTGCTAATCATTCTTAAAGTTCTCCCACCTATTCTTGTGGTGCTATCATTTGATAATTAACACTTAGTTGAACTGCATCAGCTAAGTACCTTGCATATATATATATATATATATATATATATATATATATATAGTATTCGTACCGTGATTATAATTCTTCTTCTATATCTACCTATTTACTTTTTATCTTTTAAGTTAGCATATGATTAGACTAATTCTGATGTCATTTTTTTGGTTTCTATTTAGGTTCTCAGTCGTATCAAGGAAGTAAGTAGTGTAACGTTTGTTCTAAATTATGCGTTGCTAATCTGTTTCCTCACATAGTATGCAAATTTTTTTAATTGGACTAGCTAGTTGTCGTCTGTTAATATATTTTAACGATAGGTATAATTATTCATCTTCCTGGAAAAAGTTTTTCATATGTCTATTTTGTTTACACTTTGTTTTGAAATGATTTACCCATAAACAGACTACATCTGTTAGGTGGTTGAAGATAGTCGACAGAAAACCGTGGACATGCGATCAGGCACTCGTCAACAAGGTTTATCTATAATCTTGAGGGAACTGGTACTCTCTAGTGGATTATTTTATCCTGCGTCAGTATATGTGTCGGAGTAATAACACGGGATATGTACGAAAGCTAGTGCCGACAATTAGATATGTGTATCTGGCTGATGTTTCATTTTGAACACTATTTAATTACTGCCATTAATGTCTCAGTCGCTGTTCGTAGGTTGGTTATATATATTCAGTTAATCTTTCGATCGTAATTGTGACTAGGAAATACCAAGTGTGTGAACGAATAAAATGTTGATCATAGTATAAGAGTTCGTTATAGTTTCTTTTGGTCAAACTGTTCAACTGCTGGAATACTTCCTGGGCGCCCAAACCAAAGCAAAAAAGCTTGAGCAAGATCGTAAGTTGAACAACGCAAGTAAGAACTCAAAGACGATAGATAGGTTTATATTTGACCCTCAAAACTGTATATGAATACACTAGTTTTTACAGTCAGATTTGTTTAAGTTAAACTAAGTTGTATTTTTAACATCGATTGAATAACAACTTACTTTATGAACACATATTTACATTATCATACATTTACGCGTTTATTACTGACATATATAACTAATTGATTGAGTTACGTAGTAACTTCTTAGGATGCAGTTGTATGTCACAAGGATTGGGAAAAATCAGTTGCTTAGTTACTCACATTCTAACCAATTAATTCCTTGATCATCATATCAATATTCCTTGTTCACATTTACCCATTACTAATTCCGAATTGCTTAAGCTGTGTTTATAAACAAAGTTTTTTTTCTAATTCAACTATGCCTGATTGTTTGCTACATCTGAGAAAATAGAGTATATCTCAAACAACTTACTTATCAGTTATGACCGAGTATTGGTTCAAAGTACACTTTAATAATATAAATGGCGGTAATAAATAAAAGTTTAGAAAAACGTTTAGCTAAACAAGCAGAGTATAAATATTTGCATAGTTTACATATTTATGTAAACATAAATACATGAAGTGTTTTTTTTTCTTATGGAACATACCATGATTAACATTGGTCACCAACCAACATCTATTTGAAAGTATTCAAAGTAATAGTGCCTGGTTATTATCTTAATTTCAGTTAAATATTTTGTACAATTTTTCTGATTTTTTAAATGGATATGATTAAAGCAGAGAAAAAAATGGAATGGATTCATTTATTTCGTAGTTTCTTTTAAGCTACTTGCAATCTGAAAACAGTAGTAATAATTATTCACAATCAATTGACGTTATGTCATTAATGAAGATTAGTAGTTTGATGATAACAGTTGTATAAGAATTAAATATAAATAAAGTGGATAAATATTTACATATTATTCAGCGGAAAAATCCTAGAAAAAAAATTGCTTCTTAATAATATGGAGACATTTCTAGAGAATGAGAATCGGTGTCAAAGTTACGTAATAATGACTATAAAAATGAATAGACTAACAGTAAAATGAATAAGGCTAAAAAAATCCATGAATAATGGATGGGAATTTGTTGTCGAGATTATGGGATAAGATATTACGTAACTGAATAAGGGAAAATAAAAATTACTAGGACGGTGAAAGCGTTACAAACTGTTCCTTTTAAATAAATGGTTTTGGTTTGAACACTTGTAATAACTAATTTTATTCTGCTAGGGTTTTTTGTTTCTGCTTTATTCAAAAATATTTTGTTTTTGTCTCTTTTGAGTAAAACTAAAAATTTATCAAATCTATACATATATATGTATTAAACAATATATGTGTATATATATGTAATATGATAATTCTAGCTAGGCGCCAGGCATTTGTTTAATCCAAAGGTAGGTATGTTTAACACAAACTATATTCTAATCATAATAAATCCGGTTTATAGGGGAAATGATTGCAGTGAATCTAATAATGTTCGTAGATTTATGCTTACTTTTTATGAGGATTTTTTTAAAATGTATATTCTGTGTGAAGTGATTTCCGAAGTTGTTTGATATTAATTTCCGTATCTGTCCTATTTCGCTTAGCAAAAATAAATTTGATTTCGAAATACTAACTAACTTTTTAGACTGTGAAGCAACTAACCATCTTTGAAAAGCTAGCCATGTGCTTTCCTATTCTGATGTGAGTGTGGTAAAATTAAGCGTGTTTAGTATTCATAGAGCAGTTGGCAGAGTCTTGAATCCAGGGTTTTATACTCGTTGTCACTCGTCATCATCTAAGCTGACATGCAATCTTGAAGGAACTAGCCCTGTCTTTGAGATTAGAATCTGCGTTACCCAGTATTAATTAAGCTCTTCTACCGTCTACTATTCCTTAACTACTATGCTCCACTTAATTCTTCCAAAACGGGAGTTGGAACAGTAGAATGTTTATTCTTAGAATTGGGACAAAACACTAGTGTAAACGGTGGAGTTAACAGTCGAATCTTATAACATCCTTCTGATTTCTTTAATAGCTCTCATTGGTTGAAAGTTTGTCAACCTGTCTATTCCTTAGGTGATGTATTCCTTCATTATGTTTTGTTAGACACTGTTTAGCTTGTGGTCTTGTATACAACTTTTTTGGGTTCGTTTTTGGCTTATAATGCATTACTTTGTATCTGCTGTCTAATTAGGTCGATCCTTGCTGTTGGGAAAAGTTTTTCTATGTTCTCTTTGATCTTCTACCAAATGACTCAGAATATCATTTATGTTGACTAAATTATGATTTATTAGGAAATGATTTAAAATAGCTATTCAGTAGTACTGTTCTTCATTGGATTAATTCATCAACTATTTGGAACTAATATAAGTAATGATTTGATTTCGATCACACTACTTGAATATCACTCTATTTTATATTCCTCTTCAACACTATATCATTCCATTATTTTCACCATGGATTTTGTCTCAGTTCTCTTATTTCACTTAATTTTCTACTGCTATCAGAACCTTTAGCTATTACTATTAGTCCCCCTACTCTTCTGTTTTTGGTGTAGATTTTCTGTTATTTTCGTCGTGTAAACTGTGACAATTTCAACCATCTCACATATATACCGACATTTTTTGTGTGTCTCTTATTTAGATTAATAAGTTGAATACACTAACAAATATATTTGTGTTAACACTAACCGTGTGTTTTGTGGCACTGTGTTACTATTTTGCGTGTAAGATCACCTATTCCCGTTCATTGCACTTATATCCTATTTTTCGGTATACCTACCGGTATATATGTATATTTTTCAAAGTAGTCAGAAGTTTATTAACATCAAGAGTTCCTGTTTATTTTTGAATTGCTTATTTATTCAGTCATATACATATTGACTCTTAAATTTTATGCAGAATTAAAATATATTTTGTGGGCTTTTAGAGCCCTGTACATGAACTATCTCAACCTTTTTCTATATTTATCTACATTTGAAATGTTCACGTATTTAAGAACAAATTTATTATTAAGAAACTAGAGATTTTTTTAACTGAATACTTCTTTTGAACCGGTGATTGTTTGCAGATCTCTTATTTATTACTCATCACATGCACTTGTAACATTGGCAGTTGGCATTATATCTTGTGGATTATCCGATTGTATACCTTAACCATACATGTATAATAATATGCTTTCTTTGGAAATCAATATTGATTATACCTTAACTTACTTGTGTATTGTTGTTTTCTTTTCACTCAGCGCGTCGTGTGGGAACTCGTTACACTTTGAATAAATTTAACTGAAAATAGACAAGATCATTCGGCATTTTCGTCATGATTGACTGATAAGCTGTTGACCTGTTTTCTAGTACACTTTACAGATTTCACACGCCGATCTGTGTTTTTTTGTTACTGTAATCTTTACTTATGCATTGTGAGCTTCATATTACAAGTGCTATCTAGGTATAATCCTATGTACGTTCGAAGACTGTTTTCGAATTCAATCTTTTTCCTCCAACTTTTACTTATTTGTGTATTATGCAAAACGTCAAGCTACTCTGTTTGGATCACTAGTCTGGCAGATTCATGCTCGTCTGTATTATTACTTACCATAGTTTATTGAAGGTGAATAATGAGACTCTTTTTATAAATAAAAGCTTTTAAAATGCAACTTTTTCATTTCTTTTTCATTTGATCAGTCTCATGATCAGTGCTAATGCGTTTGCGTACGTTGCTTTATTACATTGCACAATTCCGTGTTCCTTGGCTCACTTCAATAGGATGGGAATGCTTTAAACCGTATCCAAAAAAGAGCCATCAAATCAGTCTGGTACGGTATTAGGGTTGTATACAAATAAAATTCAGTCAGTCATTCACAACGTAGGGACAGGTACATATATACATCGGTTCAAGTTGCCACACCTCACTAACTCAACAAAATTAATACCAAATTCATAGTAGTTATTTCAATGACAGTAATATATAAAACAAAGATAGCATATAAGGTTATGATATATAGAGAAAGAGTTAGTACGTAAAAATAAAGGTGTAAAGTAATTTTAATCTCGCGGTTTAAGGGAAGACAAAGAGTGTATGTGTCATTGTGATCGATTCTGAGCCATGTCACCTAGAGTCTCCAATCATTGGTTAAGATAGTCGCTCAGACCCCAACCAATTAGTCTGCACCTACCAACATAGCTCAGACCAAAAGTTAGTGACTTCAAGGACTGATGCCATGTTTTGGTTTGGCCACCCCTAACTTTCTCCAAACCGTTTCCGACACAAGTCAGCATTGTGCACCGTGGTAGTCGATGGTTGGGCATGCGTGGCACGTGATCCAATCATCACAGTCAACGTAGATTCACAACCTTATCAACTGATCTAGCATTATTCTCTAATACCCTGTGTCTAAGCACACCATTACTTACCCAGTGATCTCAGCAACATAATAAAAACGTGCGGATACTATGATTAATAAAAATTTCTGAGACTCGCGTCGAGCTGTGTCAGTTGGTATAAACAAGAGGATGTTGATCTATCTGACAGGTACTTAGGTTCGATAGATTCATGTCTAAAGTTGCAATATGTTAATTAATGATGTGTTACCCAGGATTTGTTCACTAATGACATAATAATCTGCATGTTAATTTTTCTGGAAGAATTAGGGTTATAACCAAACGTCAGGCGTAGTCAAATGCACAAAAGAACATGGACTGTAAAATATCTATTGAGTATGGTAAACAGAGTTTAAAGTTTAGAATATCGTGAGACTTAATTTATAAAGCATTAAAAAGGAGGCAATCTAGGTTCATTTAGTCGATAAAGTCGTTTTCAGTAGCTCAAAAATTTAATGAGATCTGATAGGATTTGATTTAGGAATTCATCCCATCATCTTATCGACATTGTATATATATTTAAACACCACAAACTTAATTGACTTTGCTCTCTGAGGCACTGATTGATATCCTAGTTCTGAATCTTATCGGGTTCATTTTAAAGTCACCACGTATAAATGACCCATACAAAGTGATATTTGATGAGTATTCTCTGTAATTAACTTATACTTTCATGGCATCGTTCTAAATTATGACTGCACAAACTACCACTCTACCGTCATATCTTACTGCATTATTTATTTATTTTATAAAATTCACCTTGTAATACATATATGGCCGTTTATTCTTATTCTGTTTCTTGAACAATTGTTTTATAGTCCACAGTATTCGCGTTTTGTTCGTCCTTTTTTTCTTTAAAGCCAACCCAATATTTTAAATTCTACAGAACCTGTTTAAATATGGTAAATACTATGTGAACATCATTGAAACTTGTGTATAATTGCATTTCTGAAAGAGTTAATACTAGATCATGTATAGTGTACAGAATATTATTAGTCCTCATAATGCATTTGTTTCTTGCGTGAAAGTTGTTCGGTGTAAAGCACAAGACCCAACTGACCTCGATTTCGATTGCAGTTCGGATGATTGAATTTTGACTGTTGTTTATCCTTACCATGAAGACACTAATGACTTCTCTAGTGAATGTAAGAAAAATGTTTTTATAATGAAGTTACATTAATTATAACTTGGGGATATGAAGATCCAACAATATTTCGCGGGTGGATGGTAGTGTTGAAAAATCTACGGTTCAGGTTCTAGATATCAGTAATTTCAGAACACAACCGACATGGTGCTCATGTACAATTCCAGGGACCAGATAAGTACATTCCAATATCGGTTGTTAGTTCTTATACTAATGAGTATGTAGATCATCAATGTTGATGATCTCTGTCAAATGATTGTAGGCCTATTCCAGTTAGACGGTAACGGCGTGACGGACCTGATAAATTTGAAGCCTCACCTCGCGTTCAGCATCTCACGTATATTACTCCTTCGACGTATCAAAGTACTATTACTGCTTTGAAGACCATATAACACAAAGGACGTTATTATGGATATATATTGGTAAGAATGTGTACAGATAAGACAGCGAGGTCAGCGATACGACGGGAAAGCTACAATAGATATTCCTGTCTTGTCAGTATCAAATTAGGTCAACAGAAAGCATTTGAAATTCTAGCTAAAGGATTTGCGAGGAACAGAAATAGGCTTAGGCAATCATCGACAACCCGCCCCGTTGCCTTCATGTTAATTTAAACAATCTAGGCACATTGAAGAAGTGTGTAGCGAGTCTGTGAAAATAGCTAATAGAATTAATAGAAGTCTTTGAAAACTTATGTTTAGGGACCTCAAATTGTTTTCGATGGAATATTTGGACATAATCAACGCTAGGCATCGGTCAATCTCAAGTAGCCATTTGATCGATCGTGACGATATGGATTATTCCTTTGTGAAAAATGAGATTGATGCGTAGTATGATATGGTTGGAATATCACGTGATAGTATTTCCAACGGTGAAACCGCCTCATATAGACCAACTGGCTATATCAGACCCTCGTTTTTCACATAAGATCTACTTTTAATCCAGATGATAGCTTATTAGAGACTGGACGTAAAAAATACATAGACTCTCAAGTAACTAGCAAACCAACTTGGACTATTGAAGTCGAATGACCGAAGTAGTATACTTTGAGCGCAAACGTGGGCCCGTAACGGCATTGAAATATTGACGAGAGAACGGTAATAATTTATTTTGGTTGCATTATATTACCTGAAAGATATTGAACAGTATCTATTGGAACCATTTCTGTATTCTTGAGGATACTTTTAAACATGAGCGGTACATCAGCTGGGGTTAAGTCTAAAGTAAGTGTTCCCAGATATGTTTAAATTCATTACTTATAGTCCTATCTACCAAACTCTCTGAATTTCCAAGATCGTGAGATATATAAGATTGGTTTCACGGCTTTAGATTGTATGCGAAGAGACGGAAAACTATGCGACGTCACTTTGATTGTGAGTTGTGGCAGTTATTTGTTTGATTATTAGGCGGATAATAATCGCTTCACGGCACACAAGATTGTTTTGGCTGCTACCATACCATTCTTTAATGGAATGTTTTTAAGTAACATGGCTGAATCTACTAAAAGCGAAGTCACCATTCACGGACTTGACGCTTGGTAAGTTATTAATCTCTTATTAGTGTCTAGTGCTTTAGAAGCATTCATTGGTTATGCTTATACTGGCCTAGTTCAAATCAATCCTCGTAATGTTCAATCAATCTTAATCGGGGCCAACTTTTTACAGCTTAACAATGTTCGTAACATCTGCTGCAGATATATCAGTGAAAGGTGAGTTTAATAGGGTATAATCAATAAATAAGAGGGGAAACAGGGTCTAAGATCTTTTCTAGCGGTAGGTCAGTAGCCTGTACTTCGCGTTTAGCCTTCTAGACTGCTCCAACAAACTACCAATTAATGAATATTTGGGCATATTATTTTTCTCATGATAGAAAATATTGCATGACGTTTCGATGACTTTTAAAAATTCATAGTGATTCTTGGGGGTCAATTCTGACGTTTGCAGTATTGCTTAAAACCTCAATATATATCCATGTGATCATTTCGAACTCTCCTGCTGCAACCGTTTTTAGTCCAATGTAGTCGTGCTTTATGTTGAAAAATGTACAGTTTATTGGTGTAAAAGAAATCTAATAGGACCACTAATTTTTATGTAATTTCCATGTGGCTAAATGGGCAGGACAATATGGTCTTTACTATACGAAAATTTATGATAGAGTAATATGGTTGTTCTTTATATTTGAGATCATGAGTCAGTTGAAGCTAGACCACCATGGAAAACCTAGAAGCACTGAACTGCCGTTTCGTCCTATTGTGGGACTCCGCAGCAGTGCGCATCCACGATCCCATCTCGTGAGATTTAAACCGAGGATCAACCAGCCAGAGCACTTAACCGATAGACCACTGCTGCAGAGTCCTACAATAGGACGAAACGGCCGTCCAGTGCTTCCAGGTTTTCCATGGTGGTCTAGCTTCAATTGACTCGTGATCTCAACTATATAAAATTACTAAAATCTCCACAAAACCCCTTTCTAATAATATGGTCGTTCATTGGATGGGTGTGTTACATTGAAGAATTAAGTCAAACGTAAGAATTGTCAAGGTTTGGTGACATTTAGGGCAGAATTTTATGATAAGTGCACTAGACTGAACATAGTTGTCATAATATTAGTAGCAATGAAAAGTGCTTACATTGTTGAATGATTTGCTAGTTCTAGTTCGTCCTCCAACTGAATGTTGTAAGTCCCTAAAGTATTAATTTGTTATTCAATCTCACCTGTCTATTTTAATCATTTTTTGTTAACTCTGATGCTATTTTTGGCTCTCAGTTTGTTTACATCTTGCTAATATCTTGTCTTTGTACTGATCTGAAGTGTGGTACCTTGGATCAATATATATTCATACCAGGTCCTAAGTTATCTTCCCCAGATTAACCAGTATGTAATATCAACGCCAAGGGTTTAAAAGTGTACATCTTGCCTAGTAAAATAGACTTGGTGTGTGTTATATTAATTGTTATGACTGGTTTTTGTCTATGCTTGTTATGGTAATCTTTCTCTAAGATTTCATAATTAAGATATTTCCGAACTAAATGTGTTTTATATCTTGAGACAACTAAGTAGTTCACAGTTGTTTTTGTATGCTTGTGCGTCGTATAATAATAAGAGAAAGAGTTACTGACCTTAAGTCTGGTGTTATTTTTTACTGCACTGACTTTTTATGCTCTTTTTTATAAAGTTCAGTGTTGTTTGTATGTTTTTTTTTCACAGATTGACTGTCGACATAGTTTTACCGATGAGAAATCTAGCTCAAAGCTTTCTATGTACAGAGTTGGTATCTGCTTGTGAGACATACATCTACAAAAATTTCGAAGATATCGCACGCACAGTTTCATTTTTTAATCTTGAAGGATGTGAATTAATGGAATTACTGGAGTCAGATGAACTGAATGTCAGCAGTGAGGAACGCTTATTCGACATAATTATGTCTTGGGTTGAATTTGAAACAAAACCTAATCCTGATACTGAAACGAATTCTGTCATATCAGACTCTGTTAATGTAATTGAGCTACCTGAAAATTATGATGGTAATTTCCATTCGATAAAACCGTCTGTTTCAAGTGAAATTGGTTATCAAAATTCGTGTTGTAATGGTTCTTTACATTCTACACATTATTCTCATAGTTCTCATTGTTCTACACAAATATTCAGTAGCAAACCCCGCACTGACTTTCTTCCATGCCTTCTTAGGCGAATCAGACTACCTCTAATTCCAGTTAACTACATTTTCTCAGTTATTTCGCGGCATGATCTTATTCGAAAGGATATTCGTTGTAGGTAAGTTATTCTGCGGACAAAAACGTCTTTTCAAATAGTAACAAACAGTTAGGTCGAGTAGTTACGTTAATTTTCGTGTATTTACTATCTGGTTTTCGATTCCTATCTAAAAACTAAAAATACTAAGCTGCCTAAATTGTATTAGCTAGGATCACATTTAAGCACATGAGACTTGGTAGATGAATATTGAGTGATTTATCTACTACCTCACTTTAGCTTCAATACATCGGATGTTTTCTGGGAAATTCCTTCGATCCGTGTATTCATTTATTTCTTTCCAATGAATTGTAGACTAGCTAGTTAGAAATATCAAAACCATAACGGCTTTAATCTCTGGATAAGAAACTGGTGCAAAATTGTGATATTGTGAGTACTTTGAATCTCAGACATTTGGAGTTAATTTAGGTTCCATATTCCTAAAATCATGAAGTTGTAAACTTTCATAGATCTAGATATTTAGGACATACATTGTACATGCTCAGCGACCACTTACTACTACATCGTATTCTAACCAGTACTTAAGTAGTCAAAAAAGGCGAATAGTGGCGAGGCCGAGATATTTCATCTGGTTTTAAATTTACTGACTATTAAACCAATCCATTTTTGAAGTTACGAGCTTCTTATTTGAAGAATGCATGTATTTTGGGAGCTTTTAATAAGTGATAAGACGAGAATTTCTATTATTAAGCGTGCTAATCCATAGATAAATTACATTGTTATGTTATAGTCAAATATTGACTGCTCGCGATTCTGTATTATTGATCCAAGCCTCCCGAATTATTACGAAGAAAAAACAGAATCACTGGCTCGAAGATTGGGTTTACAAAGGGATAAAGTAACACGCTTATGTACAAAATACGAACACAAAGTAAACATGATAAAATGTTGGAGGAGGTCAACTTGTAGGTCATTAATTCTCTAGTCAAGTGAAACCTGATTGTTAGAATAGGTCTGCGAGCATTATATCAACATGATAGTTACAACTAATGGTTGGAGACCTTAGATGACCTAGGTCGAATTCAGTTGTAGAGACACCGATACTTCCATTCGTCATTTTTTTGAGAATGACATTATTGAACACTATATAATCCTTGAATTTGTTTGTTCATCTTGAATTATATACTGATTTGTTTTTCTCGATGCCCTTATTGTTGGTATTTCCTCGATTCCGCTGTTTATCTTCTTAATTTTTTATTGTTCCAACGCTGAATATATCAACTTGTGCCTATATACATCTGTTTCCAGATCTAGCGTTAAAGACTGACTATCAATGTCTTATGAAACTCCATATAAACAGTAAAAATAATTGATTCAGTTCAGATATTTCTGAACAGCAGTTTCAACAAGGTTTTGTTTTTGTTATACTAATGATAAAAGTTTTTTCTTATTTAGAATGTGTTTTTCAAACTTTACTTTTTGCAGAGATATTCTAGATGAAGTACGTGATGTACTGCTTATGTCGTGGAAGACGTCGGAATTCTTTAATTGTCGACCTAGAAGATGTCAAGATATTTTCGGTGTTATTTATGCCGTTGGAGGTTGGAATGCAGATCTAGAATGTCATGGGATTGTGGAGATTTATCATCCCTCACTTGGTCGTTGGGAATTATCAGAAAGTATGATATCTAAGCGTAGTCGTATTGGTGTGGTTGCTTTGAAGGGTAAGCTTAAATACCGAGTTTTTTATGCTTAATAGCTAGATAATAGAAAGAAATACTTGAACCTTAGTTTTGACGTTGTTATCACTGCAAATTATGTATCCATAATCTTGATGAGTCTTATACTCTTTGAAACTTCGACTTTACGTTTTCAGCTATAAATGTAACGTAAAAGCGTAACTTAATAGCTTATTAGTTCATATGAAGGACTACAAGCTATATGTTTTATGTGAAAATTTTCAGTCAAAACATTCATAGTCGGAACAATTTACGAATCTTTAGGATATTCATTGAAATTCAAGTCCTTCAACAGATAAACCACAGACACATAATATCAACCTATTCGTTTACACTTAGTAAAGGAAATGTCATTTTGTTTAATTTTTATTTAATTACTAACACACTTAACAAATATTTGTGTAGCTGAAATCTGATTGCTAGTGTTCTTTTGCTCCTTCTATAGAAATTAAAGTTGCGATCTCTACATATCTATAATGTGAAGCATTTTAGGCTAGAATGCTGAAAATATTCCAATTGGATAAGTTATTATAGCTATCAAATATACATATATAAAAGTGGGATATCTTCAAGATTAGATTGTTTTTCATTCATGTTTAAGTCATTTGGTTCGTAATATCATGAGTCCCACCCACATTAGTAAATGTTTTCTTTTTTATGCATCTACTAAAATACTCTTCATTGTCTCTGCCGACTGTCCCGACGTGCAATGTTTTATGGTGTAAAAGTAGGTTGGAAGAAAGCTAGGGGCGACCAGACCAAAACGTGGCACAAGTCCATGAAGTCACTGACAAGTGGACTGAGCCATGTTGGTAGGTGTAAACTACCTGGTTGGGATTCGCGAGATGATAGCAATCGATGGTTAGAGACCTTGAATGACATGACTCAAAATCGTTTGCAATGGCGAAGGTGCATCCACTCTTTGTGTTCTACCAAATTCTAATCTTCTGAATTCTTCATGTCCGTATCCTTTTTCTCTTTCCAAATTTATTTCACCGTATGATACTCCTTCAATAACACCTTCAAACCCTTATCTTTCACATAATACTTATACTCTTACTACTTCTACCACTATGGGATTCGAGTCGACAACTGCATCTCTGTGTTAATGTGGTACGGCAGCTCGAACTGATGTACGTACGTACGAAGTTCTTTGTTGTGACTGACTGACTGACTGATTCTCCCTTAGCAATTTAACTAGTCTTCTGTGAGTTTAAATACTTAAGAAATTACTCGAAAGATTAAGTTTTTTGGATGGTTAGATTTCGAATGCCAATGGCATGTGATAATCATATAAGTGTACAAATGTAGGAAGCCATATCATTTGGGTTTTAAATTAATAAATTTTTGCTGTTTATGTGTTGCAGTGGTTTCAGGCAGTAATGAATAAATCTTATAATTACTTACAATAAAAGTTGATGTATTGGTACACCTTTTCAGTTAGACATAGTCCAGATGAAAAAAAGAGTTAAGGACAGCTGTTGCTTCCCGGTTACCTGCACCATGAAAGGAAGTTTCTTTTTGAGAATCTGTATTGAAATCTGTAGGAGGAAACAACGCTTAGTGTAACGGCTGTTGAATCCATATGAGTAACTGATATTTAGTTTACTGAAATTAATGACTCTTCACATTTCTCCAAATTTCTAAGTAAAGAGTAATTCAGATCTGTCAATATCGCTTGAGTTCTTGAAGTGTCTCAATCAGTGATCTGCTACTCCTCCATAAGGCAGTATATAAACTTCTTTTAGTATTATAACTAACCGGCCACTTTTAAAGAGTAATTCTTGTCTTTCACTTATTTCAAGGACTATTGTACGCTATTGGAGGTTTTGATGGAAATTCTCGCTTACGTACAACTGAAGTATATAATCCAAAAACCGGAAAATGGGCAACTGTTGCTTCAATGATTTGTCGACGTAGTGCTGCAGGAGCTGCTGCTTATGATGGATGTTTGTATGTTTGCGGTGGTTTTGATGGTCAAACATCTTTACGTACATGTGAGATGTATATTCCAGAACAAGATACGTAAGCAATGTTTTTTCAACAAAATAAAAGTTATATCAGGATTTAGACTTAAAAGTTATAAGTATACTTGATCTTACTTACTTACGCCTGTTACTCCCAATGGAGCATAGGCCGCCGACCAGCTTTCTCCAACCCACTCTGTTTGGGCCTTCTTTTCTAGTTCTATCCAGTCCTTGTTCATTCTTCCCATGTCTGTCTCTATTTCTCGGCGTAATGTGTTCTTTGGTCTTCCTCTTCTCCTTTGACCTTCAGGATTCCATGTGAGAGCTTGTCTTGTGACACAATTAGGTGATTTCCTCAAATTGTGCCCAGTCCACTTCCAGCGCTTCCTCTTGATTACTTCCCCCGCTGGAATCTGGTTTGTTGTCTCCCACAGTAACTTGTTGCTGATAGTGTCTGGCCAACGGATCCGAAGTATCTTGCGTAGACAGCTGTTAATAAACACTTGTATCTTCTGGATAATGGCTTTCGTAGTTCTCCACGTCTCCGCTCCATACAGAAGTACTGTCTTGACATTTGTATTGAAAATTCTAACCTTGGTGTTGGTTGACAATTGTTTTGAGCTCCAGATGTTTTTCAGCTGTAGGTATGCTGCTCTTGCTTTGCCGATCCGCGCCCTCACATCTGCATCTGATCCACCGTGTTCATCAATGATGCTGCCCAGATATGTAAAGGTTTCCACATCCTCCAAAGCTTCTCCATCAAGTGTAATTTGATTGGTGCATATTGTATTGTATCGGAGAATCTTTCTTTTCCCTTTGTTTATATTGAGACCTACTGCTGCTGAGGCTGCTGCTACACTGGTCGTTTTCTCCTGCATTTGTTGTTGCGTTTGTCATAGAAGTGCCAGATCATCCGCGAAGTCTAAGTCGTCAAGCTGCATCCTGCCTGTCCACTGTATCCCGTGCTTTCCTCCAGATGTTGACGTCTTCATAATCCAGTCGATCACCAGGAGAAAGAGAAAGGGTGAGAGTAAGCAACCTTGCCTAACACCAGTCTTTACTTGAAACGAGTCGGTGAGTTGTCCTCCGTGGACGATTTGGCAGTTTAGTCCATCATGGGAGTTCCGTATGATATTGACTATCTTCTCAGGCACGCCGTAGTGTCGAAGAAGCATCCATAGTGTCGTCCTGTCCACACTATCAAATGCCTTCTCGTAGTCAATGAAGTTGATGTAGAGTGATGAATTCCATTCGATTGATTGTTCCACAATGATACGTAGAGTTGCGATTTGATCTGTGCACGATCTATCTTTACGAAATCCAGCTTGTTGATCTCGAAATTGGACGTCCACGGAATCCTTCATCCTGTTTAACAATACTCTGTTGAAGACTTTTCCTGGTATTAAAAGGAGAGTGATGCCCCTGTAGTTGTCGCACTTGCTCAGATCGCCTTTCTTTGGTATAATGATCAGAAGTCCTTTTTTCCAGTCTGTTGGTACTTGTTCTTCGTCCCAAATCTTACTGAAGAGGATGTGGAGTATCTTGGCAGTTGCTGTTACATTTGCTCTCAGTGCCTCTGCCGGGATGTTGTCTGGTCCCGCTGCTTTGCCACTCTTGACTTGTCTAATGGCCATTCTGATCTCTTCAATTGTTGATGGGCCAACATCGATTGGGAGGTCTGTGGGTGCTGCTTCGATGTTGGGTGGGTTCAGTGGAGCTGGTCGATTCAAGAGTTCTTTGAAGTGTTCTACCCACCTGTTTCGTTGTTCTTCAATGTCGGTGATTACTTTGCCTTCCTTGCTTTTCACTGGTCTTTCTGGCTTCCTGTAATTTCCAGCAAGTTTCTTTGTTGTATCACACAGTTGTCTCATGTTTCCCTCTCTTGCAGCCTTTTCTGCTGTCGTTGTTAAATCTTCCACATATTTACGTTTGTCGGTTCTGATGCTCCTCTTCACTTGCTTGTTTGCCTCTGTGTATTTGGCTTGTGCCTTGGCTTTTTCCGCTCTGGTTCGGCTGGTGTTGATTGCTGCCTTCTTGTTCCTCCTGTCTTTAATTTTATCCAGTGTACCATCAGTGATCCATTCCTTGTGTTGGTGCTTCTTTTGGCCCAGAACCTCTTGACATGTTGAAACGATTGCCTCCTTGATACCTTTCCAGTTGCTCTCCAGGGTAGTCCCTCTCAATTGAGTAGATCATGAAAGGCTTCGAACCTGTTGCTGAGGGCTATGTTAAATTTGTTGAGTTTGTCAGCATCTCGAAGAAAGGCCGTGTTAAACTTTTGTGATGTTGTCCGCACCGTTGTCCAGTGCTTCTTGAGTTTTAGTTTCATCTTGGCGACCAGCAAATGATGATCGGATGCTATATCAGCTCCTCTTCTGGTTCTCACATCCTCCATCGTCCTCCTGAACTTTTTGTTGATGCAGACATGGTCGATTTGATTCTGTGTAGTGTGATCCGGTGAAATCCAAGTGTCTTTGTGTATGTTTTTGTGTGGGAATATGGTGCCACCTATGACCAGTTTATTGAAGGCACATAGGTTTGCAAATCTCTCACCATTTTCGTTCCTTTCTCCCAGTCCATGTTGTCCCATGACGTCTTCGTATCCAGTGTTGTCCTTTCCAACCTTGGCATTGAAATCCCCCATCAGAATGGTCAGGTCCTTGGTTGGGCACTTCTCGAAGATCGACTGCAGCCTATCGTAGAATTGTTCTTTAGCGTCTTCATCGTAGTCGTTGGTAGGCGCATAGCATTGAATGACGTTCATTGTAATGCCCTCTCTCTTTGTTTTGAACGAGGCTTTGATGATCCTTGGTCCATGAGATTCCCATCCAATTAGTGCATTTTGTGCTTTTCTGGACAGCATCAATGCAACTCCTTGTATATGTGGGGCATTTTCTTCTTCATGACCGGAGTATAACAGAAGTTCTCCTGAAGACAGTCGTTGTTGTCCAACCTGCGTCCAATGTGTTTTACTGATTCCAAGCACTTCCAGGTTGTATTTTCTCATTTCTGCAGCAATTTGGAAGGATCTTCTGGTCTCCCACATTGTCCGGACATTCCATGTACCTATAAAAATTGTCGCTCTGGTTGTAAGAAGGTGCATCGGCCTCATGACTTCCGAAGGAACTCGGCTTTCATCATGAGACGTCATAATTATTTTTTCTACTCCCATGGCAGAGTTTAAATGGTCTGAATGATTTTTTCTGGTTAGCGTTTTTTTAGCGAGTTGGTTTTCTACGGGATGGGGTCGCTAACCCCATGCCCAACCCTCCTCCTTTGTGTGGGCTTGGGACCGGCAGTAACCCCCAGAGGAGCTACAGACGGAGTTATACTTGATCAAGTTGACGTAATTACATTATTCATGGTATTCAGACTTGTTATCTATATTAAGGTACTGGGAAGATGTGGCTAAATAGTTATGGTGTTCAAAGTTCGACCACTAAGTCTCAGGTTTGAATCTCGACTTCACCTATTTCAGTAAAGGCAACGGAATAGTATCACTAACCTTTAAGCTTTGTTTAACTCGGACTCAAGTACATAAACCTATACCTGATAAACGAGTTAAAAAAATGCACAATTATCACTATGATGCAACAAACAACTTGGTTTTCCATAGTTCGTTTTCAATACACAAGAAGTTATGGATCCTTATTTCTTGTTTATTATCCGTTATCAATAAACCACATCTATAACGTCCAAAAATTGTGTGATTCCCCTGAGACTGACATTTGTGTCATTTTGCTTTGTGGCTTTAAAAAAATATTAGTAGACTGGTTTTTACTGTAAACGGCTTAGCCTAAAGCAGGACCATGATGATTAGCTGTTTAACATGCAAACTAATAATAGAATGATCAATGATAATGTATATTGTTCGGTAGTACACTGAGTTTGTTTGATTTTGATTAGTAGGAGTTCCTACAAGCCGAAACTTAGTATCTATCGGTAATTGTTAGGTTAGACACAGTTTTTAAGGAATTTAACCTAAGTAATACTAAGTACTTTAAAAACTGAAAATTGTTTATTATCTAGCGCATGCTTTGCATAAAACAGTCTCACTTATATTATGACGTTACTTCTTAAAGCTTCTTATTTGATTGGTTTATTTTCTTTAGATGGAAGTTAATATCAAGCTTGAATGAACCCAGATCCGCTGGTGGTCTTGTTGCTCTCAATGGTCGTCTTTATGCTATTGGTGGACACAATGGTTTAGCTGTTTTTTCGACAGTTGAATGCTATGAAAAAGGTGGAGATTTACGTAGAACACTTCCATCCTCTCGTTTCGAAAATGATCATCAGAATAATGGTATTCGTCAAAATCCTACTAATGTATGGTATTCAGTAGCTAGTATGTTACATCGGCGATGTCGACATGGCTCGACTGCGTTTCGTGATCGTATAATTGTTGCCGGTGGTTATGATGGTGCTTCATTCCTACAAAGTGTTGAAATGTTCGATCCTACAACTGGTCCAGATCGTAATGGTTTACATGGTCAATGGACTGAAATTTCATCTTTGTCAGTTCCTCGTTCTCGAGTTGGATTGGCTGTAACTGCGGGTTGTTTGTATGCAATAGGTGAGCCATGTTTTTTTCGATGGCTTGAGTATAATATCGTAGCTGGTGACACGTTGTTGTTGTTAATAATAATGTGTGTAAATGTAAGCGTCGTAGTTCATATGTACTTCGATCTTGGATCTATGATTTAGTGCTTAGGCAGTTGACTTTCAGTCATTAGTCCGGAAGATTCAAACTCCTTTCCATTTACATTATCATTCAGGTAGCAGTACCAGTCTCCATGCACAAAGTTATGCTCAAAAGTGAATGCGTAAACCTGTTCATGGTTATCAAGTTATTGACTAATATCAATGATGAAACACCATTGAAATGGTTTCTTTTTTGTGGTCAACATATTACTGTTCATTATTTTAATGTGATGGATGTGTTTACAGTTGTAGAGAGTTGTCTTTATATGGTAGAAAGTTATTTACTTCATGGATTGCCAACCAGTCAGTCATGAGTCATAAATATAGAAGTAGGATTCGGGACAAATAGGAATAGGTACGGGTTATTTAATTTCATATTAGAATATCTGGAAGAGAAATTAGTGCAATGAAAAAAGGTAAAGACCAAAGTAGAAATACTAGTTGTGGTGGAATAAGTAAATGTTAAAAAGTATATTTCAAAAGAAGCAAATGAAATCAAGGAATGAAACAGTGTATAGTATACGCAAAAACGAGCAAAAGTAAATATTTTTTCTAACTGCATACTATTTGTTTTCCAGTAAACGAGGGAATTCGATGAATTTGATAAGTTGACATCAATTAGACGAATTTTGAGAACGAGTAAAACTGGACGACTGTCTCCTCCTAGTATGAGATGTTTCAGTAGTGAACACCCACAACCCCATCAATGACATAACCTAGGTCTTTCAGGTCTTGATGCTGGACTAGTGAGTCAGCATCCAATGGTCTACATGTTTCTGAATTCCATCCCTGGTGGGCACATAAATGCTCATTGCTGTAGAATGCCATACCAACACAAAACAGTTCTCCAGTTTTTATCGGTTCTCAATCATTTCGTAACTAATATCGATCTTTGGTGTAAACTATAAAATCCAATAACCTCCACAAGCTCTATGGTAAAATGAAGGAAGTTTGTTGCTTACAGTTATTTCCTAGTCTCCGTGGTCAATTTTTATGGCTATATTCATCGGAATAAACAAATATTCATTTTAATAATTTGTGGTAAAATTGCATTATAAATTGTGTGATTTAATAAATTACCTATTCAACTTTTAACTAATTGAATCATGTCAATGGGTCTATCCACCAATTCGTTATTTATCTTATGAACCACTATTTTATCTAGAATATTCTAGTACGAGTCAATAAGATTGTTTCATTTTCAATCAAAACACTTTCTACTTAGGTGGTTATGATGGTAGTGCTCATCTACGAACAGTTGAATGTTTCAAATCTCCTATTAAACAAAATCCCTATGCATTATCAAGTAATGTTTTACAATCAAAATGTAATACATTGTCTAATTTATTGAATAAACCTAATATTTCTGACAATTATAACAATCATGTTGATGGTGATGATGACGATAATAATGATGATGGTATTTCTTGTAATCATCATCCATGTTCTATGAACTCTGATTTTGAGTCTATTTCCTCATGCAACTCATCTGAAGCGGTTACATTTGTTGGAACAACACAAAATCGGGTAAAAGTTGTTTATAATTTTTGTAATTTCAATTTGATTATTTGTTTTATTGGAATTGTTGAAATCAGTGCTTCCAAGTTTTCAATGGTGGTCTAAGATTGATCGGTTCATGATTTAAATGAAACTCGACGATCTCCACAAACTTATACAACAAACCATTGGGCTTTTTTGATGAAAATTTGGGAAAATCCGGAAAGTGCATAACATGTAAAAGGATGTTCACCGAGATAACTCTTTAAGAATTTTCTCTTTCCAAACAGATTATAGGTTTTAGTGAGGGACCTAAAGAATGCAAGGATTATGCGATTCGAAAACGACTGTGTTGATGAAAAAATACTGAACGTTTATGACTTTCCGTGTTTTTGATCTCTGGATAGCTTGTTAACTAACGGATTTAAGAAAAATTGTAGGTTCGCGCAAACGTAGCAAGAAGGTAGAATGATGAAGCTCTTAAATATGAGGACTTCATTGATTGTTTTGTGGAGCAGAAAATTAGATGACGGGGAAATTGTAATTATGAAGATGAGAAGTATTTTGAAGGGTATGCCTGTGATCTTGTAAAATGGAAATGTTTTTGACTTCAGTTAGCGTGCTAATTGGACAGATTATGTGAATTCCATTTGTTTGCATTTCCAGGCTTGGAAGAAGCCATGTTACATAAGTGCTTCAACTATTGGTTATGATTACTTAGTGGAACATAATTCAGCAAGACTCAATTCATTAATCATTAAATTTATGAACTATGGTTATGCCATTCTATTTTTATGCTGACCAACATTACGTGATGCTTGTATACCACGTATTTCAGCCATCATAATCCATGAAGATACATAACCCTATCAAAGAATTTCCCACTTATATTTATTTCGCAATTATATTCATACACACATAAATATAAGAGAAGGGCTTGGCTTTGTTGATCTAAAGGTTCTGTGACAGTTTTTCATTGAAAGGCGTATCAAAGAAGTACATCAATCTTGTACAACCTGAACATCACTGATCAAGTTGGAGCTTATGGGGTAAATGTCATCAGAATTGTCAACCTCAAGCGGTGTTCATCAGAGTTGTCCACTTTCTTCATTTTTATTTACCTTCATCATCAACATTCGTTTAAAGATAACTCTCACGTCGTTTTACTTTCCAATGGTTCGTCTACTCGGAAATTCATTTGTTAACATAAAGAACTCTGGTGACGTAGTTCTATTTGATGGAGATGCTTACAACATGTCGTATTTTGACCACCTTGAGGTACAATGTAATCGTGTTTGAGATGCGATCCTCTCCTTACAGATGCGGAATTTTGTCTCAGGACTAGTTTACGTCAACGCCTGGACTGATAATAGAGAGTGAATTAGTAGAGCGGGTCGACCAATTCACCTATTTTAGGAGTTGTGGTGCCTGGTTCTATATCGAGCCCACATAGGTTATTCTAGCTTCTGGGCAAACCAACTTATCCATTTTCGTCAAGCTTCATTTTGACCTTGGTAATTGTTTGCCTGTCAATCTTGACCGTTCTAATGTAAGAGCGTGTGTGCATTTCCTATCTTATTCATCACATATATGTATGTTATATCTGAAGCGTTACGAATTCACTAGTAGCGAACGGAACAAAGACTTGTGACCAGAGACCGATAAGCTAGCTATTCTGACGCGACCCAGACCCAGCTAACTAGAGTAAGAAGTCGAAGTTGGAAGCGGGGAAGTTATATTCCGTAACAGCCAGAAGCACAGCAATCAAATAAGGGAAAAAGTCAAGCGTATATATACAGCATCAAATTGTCATTGGGCATCATTAATAAATTGCACACACAAAGAAACAATGGACCAATAGCGTTTAAGATAGTTTACAAGTGGGAAATATGACGTGAAGGTAAAAAGAGCGCTTTTGGCGCGAAAACAGTTAAATTCAAATTTTCAAAATAAAATTACAAAATTAAGCCACTTATCAAGTAAGTTCTGGGGATTTGATATCCTCGACAATGTAGCTTATTTTAATTTGGCTATAAATATTGATTGAAGCTTGATTAAATCGAGTTGGCTCATTTGCCTTCTCCAATCTGCTTCGCTTTCTTCCCTTTGCCCCATTGATTGTTTGTTCAAATCAATGAGTGTACAAAATATACGCATTCAAAAACCCATTGTCGTATTTTGTTTATTTCGTTCCGTTATTCACTAACGTGGATTAAGCCGATAATTATATACGAGGATTGACGATATGTATATTTCGATAGCATTCATTCGTACTAACTGCAGTCAGATTAAGGGCTATTAGTGCTGATGGTCTGGTGTTTGGAGAAATCTCATCACGAATTCAGAAGGCTCGATCGGCGTTTGTCAACTTGAATCAATCGTGTCGTATGCAGGATATTTATCAAATCAAGGATCAGTATACAATGCTTCAGTTCACTCCGTTCTACTTCATGGCTATGAAACGCGGCTTTAAAATACAGGAAATTCACAGGTTGCTAGTATTCGATCATAGATGCCTTCGAAACATTGCTCGTGGATGTTGGGACCAACGAATTAGCAATTCTGAGGTCAGATGCAGAGTAATAGATAAGGGTGACAAATTGATAAATGAGTTAGTATGAATTCACCAACTCAGGTTGTTAGGAAATGTGTTATGTATGTCCAAACACCGGTTACCCCAACGGACGATGTTTCCTAGTGAAGATGATGTTCGAAAGTTAACAGTGCTTGGGCAACCGTTGGCTTTAATATCATGGTTCACATGTATATTAAAGCCACCATATGATCACTGTTGGCCTTGTATCTGACTCCATTTAGATCATGTAATTGTTATTGAAATATACATTTCAGCATTGTAATTCTCGACTCAATTCGCGTCAGAGAACAGCGGAACTGAGTAAATCAAATACGAGATTGAAATTTGAATACGAATCTCCCGTACACTCATTGATCTGCACAGACAATCAGGGAAACTAAGCGAAGAGGATACGGCGAAGCGAGACGAGACGACGCGCAGTGAAGAAGATGATTGAATCAACTCGATGTAATCATGCGTGATTCAACATTTAGACCAAAAATAACTTACAGACATGTGATGAATTGGGTAAGCAATTAACACACATACGGTCACATGAGAAGCTGTCTAGATTAATAAGCGAATCAACGACAAGGTCAAGATATGGTTTGAGTAGAATGAATAGATTGGTCTGTCCAGAAGCTAGAATAACCTTTTAGGCTTAACATGCTACCAGCCACTACATGTATTCTCCAGATTCGAACACTTCACTACACCTACTTTTTTTCAGCAACCGGATAGTATCATTAACTCTAACACCTAGAGTTTAGTTCATCATAACTAAGTACACCTGGGGAATGAATTCATAAATAATGTCATTTCCGTGTAACTGAGATTAATTTGTGTATTATAGTTGTTATTTATTAAAAAGTTTAACATACCTATTTGTTTCCCATATGTTATATCTTATCGCTTGGTGATTTTCTTTTACTCTTTTCTTCCTCCCTTCCAGAAAACTATGACTCTAGAAAACTCAAAACCTAAGCTAATTAGTCATAAACCATCTATTCCGTCCGCTTCAGTTAAAGTCAATTGTAATGGTGGGACTTCCACACTATCCTCCGTCATCTCATCTTCTTCTAATCCTTTCGCTGATTGGAAATGGTCATCTGGACCTTCATTAATTGCGCATGAAGGATGGGTTGGTATATGTGTTCTTCCTTTTGGCCAGTCATCTTCAGTCCATTAATTTCATATACTCGTGACATTATCATCAATGTAGAAAATATTACTCTTTCATTTTACAAATATGTAAATTCGTCGGTTTTCCTTTAAAATTTTGGTGTTTCACGTTCCTTAACTGTCCTGTTGACGTTAACATTTCAATTGTATACTGTATATACCTTACATGTTAATCTGTTTGCTATGCGGAGACATATCTGTACTGATAATACGTTGTTACATGTGACTATGTGACTAAGTGATATATTTCTGTTTAGTTTGTATAGATTGCTTTCTGACACTAATTTATACTCATTTATATTCTTTTGCTTTCTTTGATATGTATATGATTTCAGTTAGACATTTTATTATCTCTATGTAAATATCGCATCTTTTTTTTTTAAAAAAAAATTTGCATTTCCCACTTTCCTTTTTGCTTTCTTACACGATGGTTCAATTATGTGCATTTGTTTCTTATTACAATAATTGGATCTCCTTTTTTAAAAAAAATAAAAGCACCTCTATGATGACAATTTATTTTTAAGCAGGAATATCTGCAATTGGTTGAATATTAAAGAAAAAAAACAGATGATTAATTATGCTGATTTTGCACAATCAAGTTGATTTAAGTTTCCCCCATCTCCCTGCTTTTTTTTAATTTTAAATTGAGACTTGTTATTCTCCTGTTGTTTTTTTGGAAACTAGTTTAGCAACCGAAATATATTTCCAATATTGTTGCCTATTATTTTTAATTAGTTTTAGTGAACTAGATTAGTTAGGTTAGAAAGAATATTTATGTTATTTGAGATTTGTCTTTGCTACACTGTGTTGTTCGTACACCAACTTCCATGTCTGATCTATCTAAACCAGTATTATGTTGTCTATTGGTTATGAATGATCAGATATGGCTGAATTATTAGGGTATGATAAAGTTGTAAGTCGATATCCACAGTGATGAAATATTCATGTCAGATGCCTCTGTTATAGACATAAAGTTTCTCAGGTATTATGAACTATACATCTTTAAACGTAGAGGTTTGTAGGCAGTAAATATAACACATCTTTAGGTCATCTTGACCTAAAGATTTACAGTAAATATCAGGGATTGGGAAATAGAAATTAACTCAGCTTCTTAGGGTTTACAGCTTATCCTAAAAGTATTTGCCTGTTGATAATGTAATAGCCAGTACAATATCCAGAATCAACTTCTCCCTGCACGTTAAAAGACCGATATATTATTAATAAACTGTAGAACTTTCATGTGACTTCTATCTGATCGGTTTCATTTGAGGTACAATGCGCTTCATAAGCTGACTGAAGGTTGAAGAGACAATTTCTAAAATGCATTTCCTGGGAACTCACTACTTGAGTTGTTATCACAGAGTCAGTCTCGCTGAAATAGACCACCTTCCAATAACAATTTACTGGTAAAACCGTTATTTAGAAATATGTGTATGGTAATGTTTGGTGTACGGTTCTATAATCTCCAGATATATATTATATCATGAACTTGACAACTTTTTCAAATATAGAGAAATGAAAACGGTGTGGTGATTTGCTAAAAGCAGGATATTTATAAGGTCTTTCTCATCCCCTAATTTTGCTACGACAACTTCATACAACATAGTAGCATAGAGAAGACCAATTTAAATTTTATCTTGTGAACAAACTCTGCTTTTTCCAGTAGGAACATTGCATCGTCAGAACTACTGACTGATTACTTCACTAAGTAACGTCAGTAGTTTCGTTTAAAAATAACTCCAATACAAGCGAAATAAAAGATTGGTCAATAATTGTAGTAAATTAGTTGGTTTATTGATATAAAATCAATAAAGCCTTTGATTGATCATTAACTTATAGATTGGGCAAAACATAACACAGGCCTTTTTTGGTTACATAACCCATAACCCATCGTCCATTCTGTTACTATTTTTTGTTAACTCCAAAATATTATGTTATATCGAATACACAACAGGGTACATAATTTATCAATATTCTGGCGTAAATTTAAAGCTAGATTTAATATTTTGTGTCTTTTGTACAAAATTTTCTTAAATTACAGTTAACTAACAACTCCTTAACCATTTTCTTCATCAATGAAAACAGTTCGTTTTCGAGTTCTTTTTTGGTAGATTTCTAATCCGATTATCAGTTGTATAACAATTAAACTAATATGTTTCGTTATATGTACCCATATTCCACTGAATCCTTCTGTAACTTGTAAGCTGAGTCTTTTACTGTCCCCATAATATTAAGATAGCAATATTTGATATCATAGTATTCACAATTTTGCTCTCTAAATTAAGTTGATAATTCATCTAAACAATTTATAGGATTGGGACTGTCAAGCAATCAAAGAATGCCCTTATTCGGACAACCACTGAAAACCAGGATTCAATGGACAGATACTTCAACCTAGCATCGGACTATTTAGAAGTGCATGCTCACAATCTCATCAGGGATGGAACTCTGAACCTTCAGGTTTTTCAGCAGATGCTTAACTTCTAGATGTCTGAGCATGCAACTACGGGTTTACATTTCTAATTTCAATTAATATGCCATATCTCGTAACTATCTTTTAATGTGATTTTTAACTACCTTACACCCGGTGTGATTACTTAACTGTTAACACTCAAGAATTATCGTAAAAAATGTATTCTACACAAAGAAAAGATCAGAAAATTCGACCATAAAAAAGCAGAAACTAAATGTTTATTCCCTAGTTTGAATTCCTCTCCTTTAATTTTGATTAATGTGTTGGTGTATTCTGCTATTGATGTTTACAATCCCTGAAAGAAAGATAACTTCATATCAAAATCTATCTGATGATATTTAATATTCAATGAAATAAACATATCAAAATGTTGAGATGGTAGAGCAGATTTGTAGCTCAGGTGGATGATTTTGATGTAGGTTTGTTCTCTGAGCTGGACCAAACCATCCAGCTCAGAGAACAAACCTACATCAAATATGAAAATGTTGTATTTCAAATCAGTATATTTTAATAAATACTCCCACTGCATGTACTGATGGATAATATTAATTAATTGGTGAATTTACGGAGGACTCAATAACTTGATTTTCCTTCTTTACCTATTCAAAGCTATGCATCAATGATCATTCGGCTAATTTGTTGTAATAATAAGTAGGGAAGAAATTGATCATAATTTTTATCATTATTTCAAGACCAGATTAGCATACCGGTTTTGATAAATAATCAGTAGTGTATACACATTGTGACTGGAATGTGAAACTTGAATCCCGTCATAAGCTAACTCATAGTTTATACGAATACTCGTCAAGGTTAGAACGAATAGTTTGACAATAATTGCGCGCCGAGTATAGAGAATTCATTATATGTGAAAAAATTATATTTGAAATAGTCTCAGTGATTGAAATTTAAATAATTCCAACTCATAGTTTATTTATAGGTATCATAACCATGTTCTCATTTGATTCATAGTTTATTTATTTACACTTGGTGACATTTACCTTTTATCCAATTTGTCTAGCTCACACATATATATGATATCAGGAACTTCTGAATGGTAACGTCTGAGTTGTTGGTTCAAATCTCATGGTGTCCATTGAATTCGCAAATATAGAAGATATGCATTGTTGATGAATTTCAATCAACATAAAGGACGATGGATTCTATGTGACTGCTTTCAGTATTTAATATGGTAATATCTAATGACAATGTGATGGGTACATTGTAACTTAGTTTTTAGATTTCGTTCACTACTAAGAACCAGACTATATAAAATTAATTACTATTTATCAGTCGACTAGTGTAAATATAATATGACTGATCAGTAATTGTTTAGTTAAAATAAGATGTCTATCTTAGAGATAAGAATAAGCAATAAAAATTTACTGAACTTACTCAAGTATTGGTCTGCTGCCGGATTTCGCTTTTAGTTCAGTCTTATTCGGCCGTGTAAAATTCATTGCTAGCCAGCAGTCTTTATCCTCAATTTTCAAGATCAATTTTGAATTCAAAGAATAATTCAATCCATCGTAGGTAAAGACTAAATCTCCTGACAATTACCAAAAGAAATCATGCTATACAATGATAAATAGCATGAGTGGATAGTATATTTGCAATATTTTCGTTGTTACGAATCGTGAATTACGTCACGTGGTGGTTGAACAGTTAAATGACTAGACTTTCAACCAGTATATGTCACATCCTAATCTGTTTTAGCCTTCTATAACTTAAACATCTGCATAGTTTCTTCAGATAATACACACCGGGAGTATGACTTATAGATGAGGATATGGGGATAAATACGGTTTCTGAGTTTCCGAATAACATATTATTGGTGTAAATTATTATCAGGTTTTCAAAGTACTCGCTTTGGAAATTTATGTGCATTCAACACAAGGGTTATAGGTGGCATAATATTCCACAACAAACGAATGCATATAGCTACATGGGTATCACCGGATCCCACTACAGAGAATCAGATCAATCATATTTGCAAAAGTAAAAAAATTCATAAGGTCGATGGAAGATGTGAGAACCGTGAGAGAGGAGCTAATATAGCTTCAGATCACCCTCTGGTAGTTATCATGATGAAAGTGAAGCTATAGAAGCAATGTAAAACTGAGGAAACAGCAAGGAGAATCCGATGCAGACGTAAAGGCAAATATTAGCAAAGCAAGGACAGCATTCATACAGTTGAAGAACTTATGAAACTCAAAACAACTGTCAGCCAACATAAAAGTCACGATCTTTAATGCGAACGTCAAGACAGTTCAACTGTACGGAACTGAAGTTTCGAAAACCACCACAACCGTCATCTAAAACACACAAGTATTTACAAGCAATTGTCTACACAAAATGCTGAATATCCGTTGGTCGGATACCATCAACAACAGCCTATTGTACCGTGGGGGAGAACAAACAAATTTCCATCTGAATAGGATATAAGAAAACGACGTTGTAAGTGGATAAGATATATATATATATATGTATATATATATATATTGAGGAAATCATCAAACTGCATCATGAAGCAAGCGCTAATTTGGAATCATGGAGGGAAGCAGAAAAGAGGAAGGGCAGAGAACACACTACGTCGAGAATCGGAAGCTTACATGAGAAGGATGAATAGCACCTGGAAATGATTGCCCAGGTCAGAATTTTTTGGAAAATGCTGGTGAGCGGCCTATGCTCCTCTATGAGGAGTAACAATAGTAAGTATGTAATGTACTCTCTCCTTACCCTTAAACTAAATTATATTTTAGTGTGGATCATGTGACTTTAGTTCATCTTAAATACAAAATTCCATCCAACATAACTGAAATAATGAACAAGCTACAAACAACAGCTTGATTTCACCGCAAGAGTTTAATAAAATTTAGATCAACCTTTTTATGGGTAGAATCACTCATATATTATCCTATATAAGATTGAAATGTATTTATTTACCTTCATTGTTGATTATAAATGGAATATAATCAATGGTATCAATGTCTTCCGTAAAACATTGTAGAACCACAGTTGATATGATAAAAACAACCGTTGTGAATTGAGCCATTTCTGTTATTCCTAGATGTGGGGAATTGGAAGAAAAATAAATAGATTAGTCGCTATATAGTTAAAAACTCTCATAATTCATAAAGTTAGCTTTGACCTTAGACCAATTAAGTAAATCATTTATAATTTTGTGCATTTTCCATATAATGTTTTACTCATTTGTCAATCATTTGTTGGCACATAAATAAGTTGTTATCTCTACAGTATTGTCATCTGTCTTACATTGATTCGTCTTATTCCGTTGTAATAAGTAGCAAGTGGGAGTTTTTTTCGCACTCATAACAAATAACCATACCAGCAACAGTACCAGTATTTTGTCAACTTATTACAAATACACAATATTTCAACTGTCTTACGATAAGTAGTACGATACTGTGGAGTAAAGGACTTTCCCATTTATAAAATATACACTATGAAGCACTCTAGTAACTTACTGGTTATTCAAATCTAATTAATATCATATTGTGGTTGAGCCCTATTTATTTAATATTTCAATTGAACAAGATCGAAGTTTTGTTCAGTTCTTGAATGATTCAAAAATCACAATAACAAGTAAACAAATAAACCAATATATATATTTGGAATGAATAAATGGAAATTCCGGTAATCAAGAAATACTTTCTTTTTCTATGAAGAAACGTGTTGTTTTACATTAAAGAAGCATTTAAAACAATCTATTTTAACTGTTTAAGAAAAGGTTTTAATATGTATAGGATCTTTATTTATTGATTTTAAATATCATTTTAATTATGATTTACTGCAAAGTCATTTTCTTCGATCGGCTTTATACCTTGAGTACAATGTTGAACCCGTTCACATTATAAGAGGCCTGTTGTTGCACTAATTTTATATTCAGTATATGGGAACTTTAATCGGGTTTTTTATGAGTTATGTAAATAATGTACTAAGTAAGAAGAAAATTACAATTTCTGATGAGTAGTGAAAATCATTAGATAGAGTATGGTTTTTATTAGCAATACATAATGAAATGTGGAACTGTACGTAACTAAATTAAGTTTTTCTCTAAATAGTATGAAGTTTTGAAAAGAAACTTTCAGGCATTCAACATTTTAGATAGTGTTTACTAGTGAAGTTCAATACATGTGTTTCTTTCCAATAAAAAACAGATCGATTTACCTGCATCAAAATGATTATAGTTACACTGAGACTTGTAGCTGGTACGCGTCATGTGGGAAGTTAAAGTCTTATCAACTAGGCCACTGAATTATAACTGTAGCATAATTGCTAAATAGGTATGTTAGTTTATTATTTGTACCTTTTTGCAAATTCCTTTGGTTAATTTCAAGCAATTCAGAAAAATCAGCTAGATAAAACGAATAATAAGATTTTTAAATGTATTAGCTTGGGATACATTTTATATTGCAGCCTCAATGATTTGGTTTTACACCAACGAAATATGTACTCTGAAAGATTTATGTTCGTTTCATGAATAAATTAATGATTCTTGAAGCTAATTGCCAGAAAGACGCGACAGCAGATTCATATTTTCATCTTCCATTGGAAGAGTATAAACAGTGATGAGTTGCTGACAAGTGGAAACGTTTTAAAACGAGAATAAACTAACAAAAGTGGGGTTGAAAGTTTCTAAAAGAATATTACCGAAGATTTCGCCCCAAAATATTTTTCCGGATGCTTCTTGACGAGACGAATTTACAGAAAAAATTTAAGTATACAGATATAGCAAAACATTTGGAGCTGAGAATACGGTATAGAAAAACTACCATAAACTTGTTAGCACCACCAAAATCTGAAAATAATTGAGACATAGTTCTACTAGTTAGATGTCGAGCTGAAATAACAGAACGACGACATGACAATGGATCTGGGGAGCGTGGGTTTTAAAGACTTCCAATAAATATACTAGTCCATGAAAATTGCAACATAGCATGTATCTCGTTATAAATGGGAAATATTTTGAAGGAAATACAATTTCTGTAACCTAAAAGTTTTGAAGTTGTATGACGTGAGTTTGAGTACGTGATGGATATTTCTATCCATTTGAATTACTAAAATAGGGAGGAGTTAAATTTTTATGATCCTTTAATTTTCATAAACTTACCTAGAACTCTGTGAAGTACAGGAATGTTGAGGCTTTATTCCATAAATTCATTACTTGCTACGTTATCTCTATCTAATCAGTCAGTTTGACTATATATCCCAACGAGTTGTCTAGCATATGAAACTAAGAATATTAACTTTCGCACTGACTTCTGAAAGCGGTCTTAACGAAATAATAATAGGGTAGATTTATTATTGGCTGGTCAGATCTGTTGACACTAGGCTATACGTCACTGTTAGTTAATTATTAGGAGAACAGGATGACTTGATTTACTTGCTATGTTTATAATAATTTTTACATGATAACATGAGGATATTATTGGTTTCATGAACCAAGCAATGTTAGGCCACTATTGACAAGCTGAAAGTACGGGACTCCTCATAAGTGCGTATCCACGATCTCGCACCTGGGAGCCAAACCTAGGAAATTAGCAATTAGTAATTTTTTAGTGTATGAGCCTAAACATTGTGTTTGATCATTTCTTGATGCTGCCAACTATTAACTATTAATGGACTATAGATATAACCAAACGAAACATCAAGTCAGGTGTGATTCATTACAACAAAATTTTAAGACGTAATACCGACTTATATTTGACATTATTATCATCACTTATTAGATATTTCAATGCATCATGACTTAACGTTTAGACCATTCAACAAAGAATTATATTTATTTTGGAAAAGTCGAGATTCATTAAAATTCTTTGGTGTGGTGCGTCTATGAGTCTTAAATATAACTAATTACACATCAAAGATTCTATAAATTACAACTAATTATTATTTAACAATAGGTGATTTTTTTCTACATTCTATTGCAAAACATACTTAGTTGTAGTTGGTTTTTAGATTGGGAATGAAAATCGTACCAATTATAATGAATTTTCTAATTGAACGATTATATTGGTTTCCTAAATCTAAACAGTAACTTATATACGAGAGAAAAGACGCGAAATGTGGAAAGAACGATCTACTCCAAGGAGTGTTTATGTACAAAAAATCGAGGGTATTTATAGCATTTCAGATGGCATAGGGTTTTTGGAAGATTCTGGAACCCTACTAAACATAGTGACAGGATAGGTAATCATGCAATCAGAAATATGACACTAAACTCTTTACTTTCTAGACGTTTCCGAAAAATTTCTACTCGGTGCTGATAGGATAAAACGTTTTCTAGCGTTTTTAGGGCCTCTTTGGGCTTTTCCCGAGGAATATTCTGGTTTACCTTAATAAATTATAGTCTAATAACAGTTCTTTTTAATGTAGTGTATTACATACAAAGCGTTTCATAGATTACCTTAGAGATTATGTTTGCGTTTATCGTGAAACTAATTAGCGGACAATATAGAAAACGATTTTTTTGTTTATACTCCATATCACACTGAGTTCCATGTAATTTATCATCGATATTTATGTTTGAGGAATAAACAGCATTAGAGTGAACGATCTGCATCAAGAGATAAGGAAGTTATGGAGAAAGATCGTTCATTTTAATAATTTTCTCTCAAATACTCAGTCGTAATTTCTAAACTTAAACGTTGAGTATGAATGAAATTCTCAAAAATCTGCATATTATTCATCTGCTTTTATAGCAACATAGTTTGCAGTAAAACTATCGATAATAGTAGGCCAAATAGTACAGTTGTAATAATTACTGTATGTGTCAGATAAGAATTTGTTAAAGGTCAAATTCTTCAAGAACAAATATGCTAGTATTAAATCCTACATTTGTATTGATAGCTAACTGTCTATTCTTCCAAATAATTAATAGATAATGTAGTGAACAAAACACGGGTGAGGGAAAATCAAATGTATTTAAGCACAAATTACAGACTATCTCACTAAATTCTGATAACCATACAGTCAACAGTTAATTTGCAAAATAACAATCAATTGTCTCAATCTTAACTGTTCCTTCTGCTAATATCAGTACGTCTTCTCTGATTTCATTTTTCATACATTTTCGTGCCGATCCTGCTTCATTCTTGTTCTTTATTTATCGATCTTCTGCCAAAAAACAATCTATGTCCGACCATCACCATATACTACTTATATGGATATAAGCAGAGTACACTACAATACTACGCAGTCTGATTAACCTTTACTGAAAGTTCATTACTCATTAATAAATTATTCAGATGTATTTAGATCTAAACATCACATCTTTGTTTATACATATTGCTTGGAAACATAATCAACTACACATGAATTCTTAAAATAAAGTGTTCGGATATAGAATAAAATCTGAATTAAACGACAGTTTGACATCTATTTTCAATTTATTAATAATTAGACCAAGTTAATGATAAAACTAATGACCATTGATTATAATTTATTTCAATTTAAGAGAAGACGAAAACAAAGAACACTTAATTAAAGTTATATAATTATATGAACAACAAATGCTGTTATAATAGGTATTCATCATTCTTGTTCTTCTGATTCATTAAAGTATCTAAAAAGTTATTAAATTAACATAAGAAGACAATACGTTTATTACAATGAAATAACATTATTGTACAATCGTAAAATAAATTTTGAAATTTTATGTATCATCATACATTTTGTTAATAAAATATATGAACTACTAATGTGGTGTGTGCTACTGATATTGACAGATATAAGTAGTATATACCACCAGTCAAAATCAAATAACTGGCGACTGAAAGTTGTGAAGATCGAATAGAGAAGAACGGGAACAGATAGAGATCGGTATGAAAATGAAGGAACAATAAATTCTGAGACAATTGATGGATATTTTGCAAATGAAGTATTCACTGTACGGTTCTCAGACTTTACTAAGAAATTCTGTAAATTTGTATTCAGATACGTACTCGTTCACAACACCAACAATTAATATCAGTCTTTTTTTCCAACATTCTATTGATACCAGTTCGATCGCATGTTATACAATCTATTAACGAATTTCATGTTTTTAATACTCAGTGCTGACTGAATAGCCAAACTGTATGAAATGTTTGAGGATGTAATTAAATTGTTGCCAATGTCTACATAGTTTAGGTTTACTGTATCTGTTCATTTCCTTTTTTGTTTAAAATATTGAAGAATCTCATAGGTATATGAATCCGAATCATTTGAACCTTCAGTGATAAACCTGATTATAAGGCCGTCATCAACAATTTATTTGCATGAGTTTTAAATACAAAGGTCAGTCATCTCAAAACAGAATTTTTGAAAAATCCTCATTTTTTGATGGCAAATTAATTGTTATAATATTGTATTGCATACTACATATGTCTTTCGACATAAGTAGTATGTAACACTAATCACTGTTTGGGCACTAGAGTAGTATCACAGCCCTCGCACAAATCAATGATAACTAATACTAGCCTCACTGGTATTGTGTGACGCATATGTATTTGGTGCCCCTTTATACTAATATATATGTGTTCAAATAAAATAAGTAAAGATATCAGAGTTAATTGATAAAGAAACAATTAATCATAATATATGTTGATTTAAATCTATTTTATGCAATATAAATATACTTAAATCAATTAGTCAGATTAATATGAACCAAATAATTTGATTATCCATACTCAGATCTAATGTTTGAACCAATTTAATCTATCTTTTAGATGAAATAGTGTTTAAAAATCTTTATGTCAAGTTACAAAAAATATGAACAAAATTTTTATGTGTAATTACTTTCTATTGACTTAATATATTACACTGAAATAATATCAGCCGCTTTTCGTAATAATTACTACTACTACTTACGCCTGTTACTCCTCGTCGAGGAGCATAAGCTGCTCACCAGCATTCTCCATCCAACTCTGTCCTGGGCAACTCTTTGCAATTTCTTCCAGTTGTTATTCATCCTTTTCATATCTGCTTCTATTTCCCGACGTAATGTGTTCTTTGGCCTTCCTCTTTTCCGCTTCCCTTCAGGATTCCAAGTTAGGGCTTGCCTTGTAATACACAATGATAATTTCCTTAATGTATGTCGTATCCACTTCCAACATCTTTTCCTAATTTCCTCTTCATCTGGAATCTGGTTTGTCCTCTGCCGTAATAATTACAGGGATTGATAAATGACAATTTAATCTAGAATAGCTTTGATCATATAAGAAAGAGATTTTTGGTACTTTAACCTAGTCATGTTAATATAAGGAACCAAATAGTCGAAGTCCTAATTTATTTTCGTTTACTTATCAACTACAATTTATCAGGTTCTCTACATCTTATTCGAGTTTAAAATTAAAATTTGAATAAGAGGAATAATTCTAAACAATGTATATCATACAATGGTTATTAAATTTTCATACTTACTCAGTTATCCGACGCGTACCATGCTTATTTTTCAATTCTTCTGGTGTTGGTGCTCCAAAGTCTATTTCAGTTTTACTTTCACCATCGTTAAATTTTAAAACTTGTTTAGAATTCAACGAAAATTTCACTCCACCAACTTCAATAACCATGTCACCTGGAATAATAGAAAAAAAACTAATTAAATAATAGTATAAGTAAAATATATTAACTACCTTTTAGTTAACCAATCAGAATTAAAATAATGCCTCAATTATTTTGAGCAAAGTTTAAAGAGCAGTGATAGACAACGTGCATGTTAATATTAACCAAATGAAAATTGGTATTATTTGGTTCTTAAAATGTATGGACCCAATGAAGATATCTGTTATACAGCAATTAATTCAATTTTAGGTGATGTTTAAACTAAATTACATGATATACCTGCTTTTAAGATAGATTGTGTGTCTAAGTACTTAACGTCATTTATTTGGTAATCACGAGTATTTTAAAAAAAAAGTAGATAATGTTTTCGCTTCCTTACTCTCACTTTAAATCTCGACCCTAAATTTCCCAAGTTTATAAACAGGAAGGTGACATGGCGTTGAATTGTAGCTGAAGTCCATTCGTGTTGAAAACCCTGATTCTAAATTATAAACTCAACTCAAAACTCCAATCTAAATCTCAATACCAAATCCTAACTAGTTTGTATTGTGACTGATGTCATGTAGTGATGAAAACTCTATGGGATGGTAACCTTAACTTACAACATTAGCTCAACTCCTAGTACTCATGTTTGTACGTACGTACGTAAGTATGTATGTATATGTATGTATGTAAACGTGCTCATTATTCTTCACTAGAAAGGGTTAATTTTTATGATTGAAGCTGTTATTTTCCTGTTATTTCATTACTTTATATCGTTAACTGTTTTATAACTAGGCAGCGTTTCCTGATTGGCTGATAAGTTGCCCAAGGTCGTCAGTTTATTATACTGTTACTTAAATAAGAATTGTAACTCATATTAAACATCCATATAAATTTTACTGATTATTTTAATAAATGAATACCGATTTTTCTATTTAAGGTTACTGAATAAAAAGTGTCTTATCAAAATTTGTATTGCTCAAACGTAAACAATGATCTAAAATATCTAAGTGAAATTGATTACATGAATTACAAGTTGAAATGTAGGTAGGTACAAATGAACTATATGGATACTGAACAACAGCTAATGCATAATTAATCAAAATGAGAAGTAAATTTAAATCACTGGTACAATTATTACTACTATTACTAGTTACTACTGTTACTATTACAACGTTACAACATTAAAATACAAAAACCATACTATGATACTCTATTTGCAAAATGTTCTTTAATTGTCTCAGGCTTTATTGTTCCTGGATTTCCACACAAATTGCTTTTTATTTCTGTTCTTTTCTTCTTGATCTTCTCAATCTTCTGCTGTCAGATATTCTATTCCTTACTCACAATATATACTACTTATGTCGATATAAGTAGCCCACACCACAGTAGTAATAATAATAATAATACGAATGATATTTAGTTTCATTTATATTATCTTACAGTAAGAGAAATTAAAACTTGTAAATCACTTTCGTAAAATTGAAAGATCAATGTTTGTAGAAAATATCCTTTTTCAGAAAAGTACAACCTACCTTTTTCATTTATATGAAATGGAACATTTAAGGTTTCACTCTTCCTTTTAGCAAATATATTTGGGAGTAGTAAACAAATGGTGAAAAAACCAGTCACTAGAAGATAATTCATTTGTATATATTTACAGCTAAAACAAAAGAAATTAATGTGCATTGAATTTGTTGATTCCAATAAAATATAATTCTTTTCTAAGTTAACATCACTGACTAGCTTTAGTTGGACAACCACTGAATACCAATAAACATTGAGCATCTGTTTCGTCCTAGTACGAGACTCGTCATCATTGGGCGCCCTTGATCCCTCCGAAGATCGAACAAAGGTACTACATGTGTTCCGGCGAACTCATAATCTTTAAATAACTGAGTTAGCATCAAATGGTTTACAATTTTAACTTCAGTTAGTTAGGCATCACTTTTTTAATGCGATTAATGGGTAACATCATCACATCCGATATTGTAGAACTCTGCTCGGTAAATTCTCTCCAGAAATTAGTCACGAGTAAGACTTCCAAGTTGTCTAACTATAGTCATTCCATGATGTAAACTATGAAATTCAAAAATCTCAAGTATTGATATGCTTAGGAATACTAATAAGAGTCTTAGATTACTATAACTGAAGCCGGGTAGAATTTACTGTCCTACGGATCGACCCACAGATTAGTTGTGAACTAAACCAATTATTATATTGAGTATATAATTTAATTAGTCAGAATATCATAGTCTGTTTTAATTTCTCTCATGTACTAATTGTGAAGTAGAGAATATATAAGTTTTGGAATAAACAAAAATTTTACTACTTACATGACTTTTGATGGGTTGAGGATAAAGAGACATTCGTATATATATATATATATATATATATATATATATATATATACCGAATATTTTTAAAGCAATCTGCTCATGACCAAAGGAATTTTCCAAAATTCATACCAACTCATTTACACGTTCATGGATTATAAGGTTAGTTCAATAAATCATGAAAATCTACTTAATATATATTGAATTAATTATTTGATTATTCTATCACTTATATATTTATTTATATAAATATAGGTAAATAATTGAAGTGTAATGATTTAAATGTTTGCCCTTGCTGATATTTGTGATTAAATTTTGACTAGTCATAGTTGGCATAGGTATATCCTATGAGGATTTTCCCGATAATAATAATAGTAATTCAAACCAGTACAAATTGAATAAAAATTCATATTCGATACAATTGCTAATGATTGTTTAAACTGAGTGGCTCAATGAATAACATAATGGCTTTTGAAGCAAAAGGTAATATGTTTGAGTTCAAATGTTCGGGAGAAACATTCGAATTATATTCGACGCCATGTTGCCACCTAAACCAATGGTTGGACGCAGATAAAATCAGAATATCCGAAGTTTTAATGTCAGTGATAAAGTGCTCGTCAAGTCATACACCGGAAAAAATCGTTGGGAACCTGGAGTCACTGAAAAAAGAATAGGAAATGTTCTATACAAGGTGCGTGGGACTTTCGGAACATGGATCAGACACATTAATCAAATACACAGAGAAAAAACGATTCTAGACACCGTAGATAGTTAAGTGAGGCTTCCGCTAGAGATAATTACAGATACTCCAGTGGCAAGAACCCCAACAGACACTCATAGACACAGGATACCAAGGAAATCCGAAAACCTATTACCAAGCTGCAAGTAGACCCGAAGAAAAAGTCCTTTTTCTTGAAAGGGGGGAGGTGTTGGGATGATTTTGCAAATTTCTCGCAATCGACATGACAAGCTCATGAAACATTACGGAGTATTTCATCCAATCAGCGTTTGCTTAGAAGTTATGTTAGTAACATAGCGAAAATGAAAAGTCACATGTAGAGATTCTGATTGGCTGATTAATACACTGCTAATATGTTTAGCGGTATTCTAGAATTTTCAGTAAAATCCTAAGGACTTTAAAATACTATAAAAATCATATATTGTCTGTACATAAAACGAACCTTGTAGTAAAGTGCTTCCCACATATTTCCTACCTTTTCTCTCGTCTTCAAGTCGCTGTATAGTTCTAGCTCGGGGATTACGAAACTAGCTTAGGATCCGAATATAGCGTTCAATCACAAGACGTATCACATAAATATTGAGATGCACGTAAATTCGGCTGACAATTCACACACTGGATAAAACATGTTTCGTCGATTTCACTGCTAGCCACATTCTATCTATTTTACAAGAAATTGATGATGTTTGTTTATTGCAAAAAGTAAGTTGTATTTCATGCAGTTATTTCTTCATCTCAGTTTCGTTAGTGTCAACCAGTGTATCAATATTGGGTATTTAGCTAGTTCAATAAACATAAACTGTATTCATCACATAACCATGAAAAATGATTGCTATTGGTGTAACATCGAAATCATTTTCTAAAACAAAAAATTAGCTTCAGTCAATAGAAAACGTTCTACGTATGATTTTGTAAATGAATTAAAACGTTTTTAGTAGTTTAACACTTAGCTGAAATTGAGTTAATGATTGTTCCGAAAAAGGCCTATTCTATCTATCAATTAGAAAATAAAGTCACAGACGAAATATTAACTAACTCAAGATGAAATTGAAGAAGGGTGAAATATTCATCAAACGAATCATTGATAGTTAAATGAAATATTTAAATTTCTTAAAGTTTGAAATAGTCTACTATCGGGAAATTCACCTAATTCACTTCTGTATGATGATTAATCTGATAGTCTTCGCATTGAAATTAAAGCATTTGAATTCAAGGTTTCAGTCTCACTGGACAACGAAACCGCTAGTTAAAGTTAAATATTTTCGGTAATATAATATCTAAAACGAATTCCTCCTGGAGCCCCTCTGAGGTTATTGTTGGTCCCAAGCCCGGAAAAGGAGGAGGGTTGGGCATGGGTTGGTGGCTCCATCCCGTAGAAAACTAACTCATTAAAATAACGCTAACCAGAAAAAACTATTTAAACCATTTAAACTCTGCCCTGGGAGTTATAAAGTCTTCATTTAGAAGAGTTATGATGCCTCATAGAGAAAGGTGAATCCCTTCGGAAGACACGAGGTTGATGCCCATTCCGACAACCAGAGTAACCATTAATTTAGGTACATGGATTGTTCGTACGATGTGGGAGACCGGAACAGTCACCCAAATTGCTGCAGAAATGAAAAGATACAATCTGGAGATGCTTGAAATCAGTGAAACACATCGTACGCAGGTTGGACAACGAAGACTAGCTTCAGGGGAGCTTCTGTTACACTACAGCTATGAAGAAGAAAAAGCCCCACATACACTAGGAGTTCTATGGATGCTATCCAAACTAGTGCAAAAACCACTTATAAGATGGGGATCTCATGGACCAAGGATCATCAAAGCCTCGTTCAAAACAAAGAACGTCATCCAATGCTATGTGCCTACAAATGACTACGATGAAGACGTTAAAGACCAATTCTACGATAGGCTACAGTCGATCGTCAAGAAATGCCCAACAAAGGACCTGACCATTCTGATGAGAGATTTAAATTCCAAGGTTGGGATGGATAACACTGGATATGAAGAGATCATGTGACGATATGGTTTGGGAGAAAGGAACGAAAATGGTGAGAGATTTTCAAACCTATGTATCTTCAATAAACTGGTCATAGGCGGCACTATATTCCACACAAACGAATTCACAAAACCACATATACTTTAGTTGATCACACTACACAGAACCAAATCGACCATATCTGCATCAATACAAAGTTTAGAAGGACGATGGAGGATGTGAGAACCAGAAGAGGAGCTGATATAGCATCAGATCTTCATTTTCTGGTCGCCAAAATGAAATGAAATTTTAAGAAGCACTGGACAACCGGGCGGACAACATCACAAAAGTTTAATACTGACAAACTCACCAACATGTTCCAGGCCATTCATGATCTACTCAGTGTAGAGGGAACTATTATGTAGAGCAACTGGAAAGGGATCGAGGAGGCAATCACTTCAACATGTCATTAGGTTATGGGCCAAAAGAATCACCATCATAAGGAATGGATCACTGTTGGTACACTGGATAAGATTGAAGAAAAGAGGAACAAGAAGGCAGCAATCAATATCAGCCGAACCAGAGCAGAAAAAGCCAAGGCACAAGCTCAATACACAAAAACAAACAATCAAGTGAAGAGGAGCATCAGAACTAACAATTGTAAATATGTGGAAGATCTAGCAATGACGGCGAAAAAGGCTGCAAGAGAAGGAAACATGAGACAATTGCATGATACAACAAAGAAACTCGCTGGAAATTACCATAAACCGGAACGATCAGTGAAATGCAAGGAAAGCAAAGTAATCACCGACATTGAAGAAAAGCGAAACAGGTGGGTAAAGAACTTTAAGGAACTATTAAATCGACCAACTCTACTGAACCCACCCAACATCGTAACAGAACCCACAGACCTCCCAATCAATGTTAGCGCGCCAACAGCAGGATGGGCATCAGACAAATCAAGAGCGGCAAAGCAGCAGGACCAGACAACATCCCGGCAGAGGCACTGAAAGCACATGTAGCAGCAACTGCGAAGATACTGCACATTCTTTTCAACAAGATTCGGGATGGAGGACAAGTACCAACAGACTGGAAAGAAGGACATCTGATCAAGATACCAAAGAAGGGCGATCTTAGCAAGTGTGAAAACTACCGAGGAATCACTCTTCTCTCAATGCCTGGAAAAATCTTTGACAGGGTATTGTTAAATGGAATGAAGGAATCCGTAGACACCCAACTTCCAGACCAACAGGCTGGATTCCATAAAGATCGATCGTGTACAGACCAGATCGCGACTCAACGGATCATTGTGGAGCAATCAATTGAATGGAATTCATCACTCCACATCAACTTCATTGATAGCATGGACAGGATAACACTATGGAGGCTTCTTCGACACTACAGCGTACTTGAGAAGATAGTCAATAACATACGTGATTCCTATGATTGATTAAACTATCAAATCGTGAATGGAGGACAGCTTACTAACTCGTTTGAGGTAAAGACCGGTGTTAGTCAAGGTTGTGTAATCTCACTCTTTCTCCTGGTGATCGAATAAATCATGAAGACGTCAACATCTGGAGGGAAGCACGGGATACAATGGACAGCTAGGATGCAGCTGGACGATCTGGACTTCGCAGACGATCTGGCTCTTTTATCGCACACGTAACAACAAATGCAGCAGAAGACGACCAGTGTAGCAGCAGTCTCGTCAGCAGTAGGTCTCAATATAAACAAAGGGAAAAACAAGACTCTCCAATACAATCCAGAATGCACCAAAATAAAAAAGGTTCAAAGAATAGAACATGCAAGGAAGAAAAAGCGGCCAAAGTATTAGAACAATCTGAAACATTAAAATAAATGTATTGATGGGTAGGATATTTGTCTGATTGTGACAAAGAAATATAATTTGAAACAACTTACAGCCCATAAAAATGGTTGAGCTGAACTTAAACTACTGAATATTAATAAATAGCATAACGTAATACACGAAAGAACAAACTGAGTTAGCAAAAATTCATGTGGAAAACACTTATTACCTGGAAATAAGAACGATTATTTCGGAATTGTGGTCACTAAAATTGTTTAACAGTATTGTTTTGAACTACTTTATGCTTCAAGATTCGAACCTATTTACGGTGTTTGACAATATGGGTGTCAGTAAGTTCATCATAGTGTATAAACTAGTTCGTCAATGGTTAGAGTACTGAATAGGAATTGGATTTGTTTACATGATGGTTGTGATCTACCGGAATAAAATAAAGTAATATAAAAGAAAATGACTTCAAATATTTTCACACTTGATTATGACGCCAGGCTAGTTGAAGTTGATGTATCTTACTAATGACATAAAAGAATTCAAGGTGACTTGGACGAAACATATGTGAGCGAACTACTGCGCACTGTATGCATGCCTCTCTTGAAATCATTTATAGGTATATGTGAAAGTAGCCGAAAAGGGGGATATTTTAAAGTTATTCAGAGTGAACGTACTAGTTAAAATAAATACCGTAACCTTAAAAATTACAATAGTGAGTCTGGAATTATGGGGAAGAACCTGTGACACTCCTTGAAATGATAAATTTTTCATGATATTTGTAAAATAAATCAAAAATATGTGAAAGATTTTCTGATTCCGTATTTTTTCGTTCATATTCGGTACAAACTGAATGAAATCAATAAGGAGCTTCAGTCTGAAGATTATTTTACTCATGAACCGTATGTCCGATTTGAATATTTTCAAAGTAAACCAAATCCTTATAGTAATTTAAAAAGTAATTAACGACGCCTACTTTCTCGCATAACTCTATCTGTAGCTCTTCTACAGTTACTGCCTTCCCCAAGTTTGAAAAGATGAGAATGGTTAGACATGGAGTAAGCCTTACTAAGAATATGATAATCAAAAACATTTATCTAAATCATTTAAATTTTACTATGGTAGTGGAAGGATCTTCATTTAGAAGAATTATGACGTCTCATAGTAAAAGTCGAGATTCTTCGTAAGTTATGAAGCCAACTTTCCCTTCTGAAAATCAGAGCAACAAATAGTATAGGTAAATGAAATGTTCGGACGTTGTGGGGGATCGCGAGGACTGATCAAATAGCTATATGAATCATGAGATAAAAAATAAAGGTTCCCGGAACAACCGAAACCCATTTGACCCAAGCTGGACAGAAAACACCAGCTTCAGGAGGGGTGCTGCTGCACTCCCGTCATGAAGAAGAAACTGCTTCGCACACACAACGAGTTGCACTGATGCTGTCAAAAGAAGCACGAAATGCAGGTTATGGGATGGGAATCTCATGAACCCAGGATCATCAAAGCATCATTCAAAACAAAGAAGGGGGGATTACGATAAATGTTATTCAATGTTATGCACCCATTAACGGTAGCAACGACGACGATAAAGATCAGTTCTATGAGAGGCTGAAATCAATTTCAGTGAAGTGCTTAAGAAAGGATCTCACCATCCTGATGGGAGATCTAAACGCCAAGGTCGGAATGGACAACACCGATTATAAGATATCATGGGACATCAAACGAACCAAAATGTTAAGAGATTTGCAAATTTATGTGCATCCAACAAATTGGTTAAGAACAGGACAATATTCCCACATAAACACATACAAGAAGCTACGTGGATCTAACTAGACCACGCCACGGAGAACCAGATAGATCATATTTGCAACAGTAAAAAATTCACTAGGACAATAAAAGATGTGTGAATCAAGAGAGGAACTGACATAGATTCAGATCACCACCTGGTTGTGGTCAAGATGAGACTGAAGGTGAAGAAACACTGGACATCTGGGGGGAAAGCATTAAAAAGGTTCAATACAACCTTCCTTTGACATACTGCCAAACTTAACGAATTCAACATAACTCACAATAACAGTTTCCAAGCTTCACAGGACCTACTGAAAGAGGCAATTACTATGGAGAAAGACTGGAAAGGGATCAAAGAAGCGTTAACTTCAACGAGTAACGAGGTTCTGGGCTGCAAAAAACATCATCATAAGGGATGGATTTCTATGGAAACCCTGGACAAGATTCAATATAGGAAGAAGAAGACAGCAATTAACAATAGTTGAACACGAGTACAGAAAGTCAAGGCACAAGAAGATTACACAAAAGCAAACAAGTAAGTGAGGAATAGCACTAGAACTGACAGGCAAAAATGTGTGGAAGAACTAGCAGCGACAGTGGAAAAAGTTTCAAAAGAAGAAAATACGAAACAACTATAAGACACGACGAAGAAACTGACAAAGAAATATGACTAAACCAGAGAGACTGGACAAGGACAAAGAGGGCAAGACAACAACCGAGATTCAAGAAGAGAGGAACAGATGGACAGAATACTTTGAGGAACTCTTGAATAGACATGTTCCATTGAATCCAACGGACATCGAAGCAGCACTCACGGACTTTCCCATAAATGTCACTCCGCCAACGACCGAAGAAATCAGGATGGTCGGCCATCAGATAAATCAAGAGTGGGAAAGAAGCGGGGCCTGACAGTATACCATCTGGAGCAATGAAGTTAGACACAGAAGCAACTGCAAACATGTTCCACATTCTATTCAACAAGATTTGGGAAGAAGAACAAGTATTATAAACAGACTTGAAAGAGGTATACCTCATGAAGTTAGCAAAGACAAGGAGATCTGAACAAATGTGAGAACTACAGAGGCATCACATCATTGTCAGTACCATGAAAGGTTTTCGAGTGTTGTTGAACGGGATGAAAGACTCAGTAGACGCTCAACTTCGAGATCAACAGGCTGGACTCCATAAGGATCGATCGTAGACAGGCCGAATAACGACACTACGGATCATCGCTGAACAATCAATTGAATGGAACCCGTCGTTACAAATCAACTTTAGTGACTATGAGAAAACCTTTGAGAGTGCGGATAGGAGGACATTGTGGAAATTTCTTTGACACTATGGTGTACCTGAAAACGTCTTCAACATCATCTGGAATTCGTACGACGGATTACAGTGCAAAGTGGTGCATGGAGGACAGCTGACAAATGCATTTCAAGTGAGGACCGGAGTCAAACAAGGCTGCTTACTCTCCCGCTTCCTCTTTCTTCTGGTGGTTGACTGGATTATGGAAACCTTCACATCTGAAGGGAGGCACGGAATAAATTGGATAGTTTGGATGCGACTAGACGATTCGGACTTCGCAGATGACCTATTCCTTCTATCCCATACATACGAATAAATGCAAATGAAGACAATCAATGTGTCAGAAGCCTCTGCATCAGTAGGCCTCAACATACACAAAGGAAAAGCAAGATCCTCAAATGTGACAAGAAGATCACTAACCCAGTCGTACTTGATGAAGAAACTCTAGGAGAGGTGGAAAGTTTTACGTATCTGAGAAGCATCATCGATGTACGTGGGGGATCTGATGCAGACGTAAAGGCGAGAATTAGCAAAGCAAGGACTGCATTCCTAAAGTTGAAGAACATTTGGAATTCAAAACAACTGTCAGCCAACATAAAAGTTACAATCTTCAATGTAAACGTCAAGACAGTTCTACTGTACGGAACTGAAACTTCGAGAACTACTACAACCGTCATCAAAAACGTTCAAGTAATTACAAACAATTTTCTACACAGTATGCGGAATATCCGTTGGTCGGATGCCATCAGCAACAGCCTACTGTACTGTGGGGGAGGGAATATGAAGAAATATACTAAATCACTTTCTCTGAGTACATGTACTACAAAACTATTAGATTGTAATACTGATAATAACATTTATAAATTATAATTGACTTTAATATGTAAAATGATTTCGAGTTAACATGTAGTTCGAATTAGTCTGTTTTTATACAATTTCATGAAAATATCTTTTTGAGCACAACGCTATGGGTAACTTCTCCATTCAATCATATTTAGTAGGTTTTATTCTGTAATCATTCTCGTGATTAAAGAAAAAATAAGATTTACAAAACTCATGCTTATTAGAAAGAATGATATGTAAGAAAAGTTCAATTGATTTGAGATTCTTAAAATATATCACATAAGTTAGCTCATGAAAGATCATTCCAAAAACTGAGATGCCACTGTTTTACATTTGACAGTATTTATTTACTTATTTTATTTAAACACATAAATATTAGTACAAGGGAGCACCAAATATATATGCACCGTACAAATCTCATTCGATTTATGTGAAGGCTGTGATAGTGCCCAGACTGAAGCAGGTGGTTTTCCTAGGGGGCCACACCCGAAGCCTTCTCCCCATATGTCTGATCCACAAGGCAGTGGAGCATCGTAATGAAATGCAGTCCCATGGTAGCCGGTGACCAACGATTGATTCATGCGCCATTTGTTCCCTCAGGATATTGGAGCTCGTGTGCACCATTGGTTTGGAATCAGGGTTTTCCAACTTCCCTACGTGAACTTTCCGTGTCCATCAACCTGGTAAAAGCGCAGGACATTTACTTTTCGTCCTGTCAATTTCGTAAACAGTACCCGCTCTGTGAGAAGGCAGTGAGTAGGACTTCCCTGACAGAGGCTATATACGCGTGGCCATGTGAGAGCATTTTGAGAGGAAGAGCGGACTCTCCTCACTCTCAGCCGTACCAGGGCATTTGGGGGCACATTTGACTGTAAACAGATTTGTTTTATTTTCTATATCTTAAGATAATTTTGAAGATTCGACGTACGTTAAATCCAAAACAAAATACTTTAACTGGCTCTTTCAGTTCAAATTCATGTTTAGATATAGATATTTGATCTGCCAAGCTTTCATTATGTTATAAAGTGTAATTAACTCGAATATTGTTAAGAATTGAAATTTCAATAAATCTCTTAGCTGCAAAATACATCTATTCATCTAAACTGATTCCACAAGCTCTGATATCGATATTATTTGATTTTTATGTTGTAATAGCTCAACAACATTTAAATAAACTTAGACGTTATATTTCATTTTATGCTCGATATGTTGAAATCATTTATCATAATACGATTACATAATTGACTATCGCCTCAGTAAGTATAATTATATGTGGAATTGTGAACAGATTATTAAACCCCATGCAATACTCTTTACATGATTATGAATTGATTAGAATTTGGACTGAACAAATAAGAACATATTTACTACTTTGATATGCTAATTAAACTATTTATCATAAAAGAATTCTTGCGAATATTAAGTCATTATCTTGAACAAACTAAACTGACTTTTCTCGTTTACCTCAAATGGAATATATCTTGTCTTAATTTCTTCTTTTGTATCAAATATATTTGGAAATGTTAAGGAGTCGATGATGACACTAATCATTTAGAGATAACGCATTTTTATACCACTGAAATGAAGAATTTCAATATTAATAGAATTGTGAGATCAGGTTAATTTTAATTAATTACTGATCGTTTTCATTACATTCAATTCCTTCAAATCATTAGACTAAGACTTTGTAATTAGGCTGAAATGAACTGATTGAAACCATTGTTTCTGTTTGCTAGGTCGTAGATGCGCACTGCTGAAGACAAAGTGGCCATCGATTGCTTCCGGATTTTCAATGGTTGTCTAACTTAGATCGATTCGCGATCTCAATTTAAACAATTTGATTAACAAGCAGAACTTTGCGTTTCCTGCCTTGTTTTGGTTTTAAGTTATCAATCAATTCCAACTAAACTTAATGAAAGACTTTGTTCACTTTCCATTTCTTACGTTTTCTTCCTGTTGACTTGTGAATTAACGACAATAGATTTTAAAGAAGTTAAAACCCATTAATATTTGATTATATATATTTTCAAATGTGTTTGATGATTGTTAAGAAATTCGGAACTTAGTAATCGTATTTGTTAATGCTAAATATTGGACGGAATAGTAAACAGGGCCAATCAACTGTTGATAAGCCGCCTAATTATTCTACACCAGTAGAATGAGGTACACATAGTGAGTTAGGATATTTGGTCAATCAGACCATGAATTACAAAGCTTCAAATCTATCATCTTCGATTGATTCAATCGATATTTTAATATAGAATGAAAGGTTCACGATAATTTAATAAAAGAGTAAAGAAAACAACTCTAACTATATAAAACTAACAGATGACTGACTAATGATACATCCTCAAAAAGTTACAAGTGTGTTTATGAATGACTAAAACGTCTACATCAGTAATTTAGTTCTTCAGACCTAGTGACTAGCGAAACAAGATTGAAGTGTCTATATCACATTTAATTGAAACACCTGAAGAATAACGACTATTTGTTAAGAAAACTTTGAACTACAACTATACCAGGGCGCTCGAAACCAACCAAAGACTGAATTCTCTTATCACCCAGTTCTCTACATATTCGATTATGGGTGACCAAACTCTTACATTTCGTCAGGTGACAAATCTCTATTTATTGCCTGTAAAACACTTTGGTCTGCTACATGTAAAGTGGGAATACGTACGAGATATTTTTTATACTGTTTGACTTTGATTCTCCTTATGTTAATGTTTTACTAGATAGAAACCATGTATTCTATCTGGAAAAGCATGGAGTACAACATACTGAAGAGCTAATCAACTTGTGGAAGTTAATAAACCAAACAGTAACGTTCTTGATTTTCATCCCGCACAGGAATAAAAATTCAATTATCTCTCTTCTCATACAAATCTGAAGGATCATTGTTTCGAATATTATGGAAGAAAAGATGATCACTGTAACAAAAATACTGACTGAAAGTGGAACAAAATCTCCATGTTAACAAAACGAACTAAATTCTATGGTCTTCCTTAAAACTTTTGCATATAATCAGAAAGAAGAAGGCCCACCAAATCAGTCATCATAGTTAGACAGCATAAAAACACCAATGAAAGTTAAGCATCAGCTAGGAGGGTATAAGAGGTTTAAGAATTCTTAAGATATTAAAAGCTATGATCCAGATTCCGTGGAAATAAATAAAATTGCAACAAGTTTGAAATATTTTATTACAGGGCACTGTTTAAAGTGTTCACAAATTCACAGAAACTGATAACTAAATCAAAATGTTTTACAAAATGACAAGTATCATACACAATAAACTAGATTTACTACAAACAATAAAAATTAGATTACATAATTATGTGTGGTTCAGAAACAGATTGTGATATTAAATTATGGGGAAGAACAAGTGCTCCATTGAGAAAGAGTTCATCTTTCACAGATACATCTTCTCCTAAAACTGTAACATTTTCCATTCTTACCTACGAAAAAAATACAAATAAAATTTCATAAGCTATAAAAGTAGTGATAATTATTATTACAAATAAATACTCATTTATAACGTTATTCACCTATTCTAATATTCAATACATACTGCTTAATTTGAATGTTTATTTATTTGAACACATAAACATTAGTACAAGTGCCAACCAAGTACATATGTGCCTCACAATAACAGAGACAGAGAATGTAAAGTGAGTATAGTGAAAAATAAGAACAACAACGAACAGAAATTGGAGTATGAGGATGAAATAATAATAATAATAATAATAATAATAATAATAATAATAATAATAATAATAATAATAATAATAATGGGAGAAACAGTTCAGTTAGTAAAGACACAACCAGGAAGAATTTTTTCAGTTAAAGAAGTTACGTTCACTTTTTATCAAGAAAGTAAAAGAAAGTCACAGCAGAATCGCCACTGTCTTCTATTTTGAGTCATATATGACAACGTCTGAAGCCACTATGCTGCATCATCTCTAAAACCTCAACCAGGGAGTCATGACGGACGAACAGAAGCCAGTTCTATACAGCTTTCTCCCATACTACGACACCATGTCATACACTGACCACCTTTCCGCTTTTTCAAACCGGTCCCAGCGTCGGAAAATAATGCACGACGTGGAATTCTATGGGCCGACTTTCGTAGGACATGTCCAAGCCACCGAAGTCGGTGTTTCAAAATAGTGACACCAACCGAATTATCGTCTGTGACCGAACACACGATGCCGAATCTCTACATTAATGAAATGGTGTTGCAACTGGACGTCAGCAATCTTTCGGAGACAACTCGAACGAGCTAGGTTTCATAAGCATAGAGCGAAACCTCTCCCACCAACTCGTTGTAGATACGACCTTTGTAACCAGACTAACATCACAAAGGCACCAAAGATGGCCTTAATTGGCATAAGCCTCGCTGGCTCTCATTATACGTGAATTAATCTTATTTTTCACGCCACCACCAGCACTTACGCAGCTACCCAGATACACGAACTTCACTACCCAGAGTCAGTGCAGGTGCTCCGTTCTGCTAGTCTTGTGAAGGTACTTTGCATTCTAAAGGTGCAAAACACATACCACACCCACAGACACTGACTGTCAACGATTAAGTGCGGATTGCATGGCTTGGGTATCATCACATGGTAAGACAATATCATCTGCATACCCAATGTCGGAAAGTCTCTCCAGGCAACAGATCCACATCACCATTACCTACATCCATCAGAGCTGTTTCCAGAACGTAGTCGATGGCGGAGTTGAAGAGGAGTGGTGAGATTGGGCAACCTTGTCTAACAGCACTACTTGGATAGAATAATAAAGAGGTGGTTGTATGCCCTCACTCTGCCTGAGGTGTTTGTATATAGGGATTTCAAGAAGTTAATAAACTTTTCATGCACACCCTTCAATAGACAATCCCAGAGAACAGTGCTGTCCGACGAATCGAAAGCGGCCCTAAGGTCAAGAAACACTACGATTGTTGGCCTGAAATAAGTATGGTGGTGTTTTAACGTTTGGTGGAGGGTGAAGATATGATCAATACATCCTCGACCAGAATGAAAACCAGCCTGTTCTTCATCAGTCAATCTTTCTCGGGTTTTGAACAATCTACAAACTTTGACAGAAACCAACAGTTTGGATGCAATTTGAAGTAGACTAATCCCCCGATAGTTGTTGAAGAAACGACGTGAACATTTTTTAAAGACAAGAATTACATGTCAATATTTCAATTTTTGATAACAAAAGTGACAAATACTATTCTTGTTTGACAAATTCACTTACATACACGAATGATATATTTTATTTCAGGTAGAAGATACATTAAATATATCAGTAGAATAAATTACCTCTAGAACTATAATGTAAAAAATCTTTTGAGTACTAATATCACATTAATTTGGGGAAACTTGTGTAAAGAAATTTGTACAAAACAGTATTATGGTTAAAAAAAATTGTAATATTGAATGTTCTATTTTTAGAAGGGTTTTAAGTTTTTCACTGCTTATATTTGAAGACTATGTTCAATTAGTTTCTGTTAGTGAATGTGACTGAGTAATAATACACCTAGTTGATAAATCTCAAATAGGATGACAAGCATGTCTTTGATTGAACTGCTAGCTAATATTCCAAGTATAATTTTTAGCTGATATTTTAATTATATCAACAGAGAGATAAGATACAAACAATAACTTATCGAAATGCTGGAACGATCACTCAGCCTTAATAAATATACATATCTTAATCCTGATACGTTAGGTTTATTCCAGAAAGGTATTGTATATCAAATTCATTATTATTCTATGATCACTGCCCATGTACAATGAGACTATTAGATGAGCACTTTGAGAGTTAAGTGAAAAATATGCTGGGCAAATATAGTCAATTGATTGATAAGGCTGTGAACATTTACAGACTAAAGTGGTTAAGACCTGAATTATACAATATTCAACCACCAACAAACTCCATATGCAATATCGTTCAGTAATATACGAGTAGACTGGAAAACAGCTAGAGTGACTTAAATAACATATGGGATTAGTCAGTCGGGTATCTAATGGTTAGTCTGGTCTGTATATTGGAAGATGTAAACTCCCTAATTTGGAGCAACCCAAGCACTTTAATCAGTGGTTTGAAACCTTGGACAACACGGGCCAAAATAGAAGCAGTCATTCATTGTTTTCCTGTCCAATATTAGTTTATACCTTTCTTCTTCAGATTTTATGCGTTCTTTCCAACATATCTTTGGTAGGAGTAGTTTTCCGCTATCTTTGGAATTACTTTTCTAACTTCTCCATTTAAACTGTCGTTTCCCATTGGATATTCTAATAGGAATTGTAGTAATTTGTGCTAGTCCATATCTGTTCCAGGTCCTATGTTATTTGTGGCTGACTGATCGATTAGCTTTATTTAAAAAACAATTCGTTTTTTAGCTGGAAAAAAGGTAGTGTCCTACAGTTTAAGAAATCTGACTAGTAATATGATACAATGAACTCAATGATAAAGCATAGACTTCATTCCATAATTAGGTAATGGTCGATAGAGTAGCGCGATATATTATGATATAAAAATCTTATAAAGTCTAATCATTTGGTATAAAAATGTGAGTATAGGTCATAAGTTGTTACCAAAATACTAAATACGAACCGCTTAAATATAACTGATATTTAGTCTGAGGTTAAATAATCTTTCTTATTAAAAGTACATTAAAAAATTCGAAACTGTCATAGTGATTAGTCCATGTTGACCTATTGCATGATTTATTTTGAAAGTTAGTATAATGAAATTACTGTGTCTGGCAACATTGATGTCATTTCTTTTTAGAGTAGTTATCATGAGGTGATAGTTCTGAAATGAATAAGCCAATTACATTTATTCATTATCCAGTAAATGAAAGATAATTTTTCTGGTTAGTGTTTCTTTAGCGAGTCAGTTTTCTACGGGATGGGGTCGCTAACCCCATACCCAACCCTCCTCCTGTATCCGGGCTTGGGACCCGCAGTAGCCCCCGGAGGAGCTACAGGCGGAGTTAGTAAATGATAGATCCTGTAAGTTAATTCTGAAAAATTAAAAATGCAAAAGAAAACTCTACATGAGGGCAAATCATGATGTGGGATCACTTTGTGAAGTGATGGACTGTTAATCTGAACCATTTTGATGGGTCGAGACCACTTGATTGAGGTCTGTGTAATTATCACGACGGATGGTGGAAGGTTTTGGCTGACATTGCTTAGAACCAGGTTTATTGATGCTGATCCATTCATTCTATATCTTTATCTAGATCTTGAGCTCCAATATCCATTCATATACTATAGCAGATCACGTACATTTGAGTTTGTTCACATTTAATTTGGTTAAGCCCTTTTGTTAACTTATTCAACGGACAGAGTCATTCGTACAATAACAATTTATCTATATCATTGTACCTTTATTGTTGTTGCACTTGGATGAACATGTATGCTTGAGCATTGCTTACCGCCCAAGCACATATTCATTCTGCTAGCTTTAGTGTTAGTCGCCTAAATGATAAGATGATTTATTCATTTTCCTGTGTATATATATGTACATTTTAACTCGGTTCAAAAACTCGCTCGCTTGCTCTTCGACCCTCGCATATTCTTTTTGCTTCGTGTGCCTGCGGTTTTGGTGGTTTGTGCGTGATGCAATAATAAACGTGATCAATGCTTCGTATTCGTCTCCTGATTTATACACCATTGGCTAGTTATCTTGTAACGTTTATATCATAGAAAGACGTAGATAACATTCATGTGATTAGTGTGATAATCTCGAATTTTAAAATATCCTTGTTCTACATAGATAGACTGTGTGAGACAACAAAACAGATTCCAGTGGAGGAAGAATTCATGAAGAAGCGCTGGAAGTGGATAGAACACACATTGAGGAAGTCACCCAACTGCGTACAAGACAAGCCCTCATATGGAGTCCTGAAGGCCAAAAGAGAAGAGGAAGACCAAAGAACACATTACGCCGAGAAATGGAGACAGACATGAGAAAAATGAACAAAAGTTGGAAAGAACTATAAAGGAAGGCCCACGACAGAGTGGGTTAGAGAATGCTGGCGGGCGGCCCATGCTCCATTGGGAGTGGCAGGTGTAAGTAAGTAAAGTAAAACATAGACAGATAATTTTAAATATCACAAAACGAGAAGAATGGTCCGTTCGCTCATACTTGACGGTACGATACAATAATATCAGGCTAATAATAAGAAAACACCGCTGGTAGGGGAAAACTAGAAAATGAAGCAAATAAAAGTATAAAAGCAAGAGAAACAAGGGAAATGAGATGTTTCAAACTAATACACTCAAACAAATCGCTTGATGTACAAATATACATTATATTTGTTTCAATAACCCAATAAAATAGTCCATCTGTTTCCAACACGGGTAGGGCCAATAAGTTAGTGAATTTATTCATTAATGTCATCATTAATTCATTGAGTACCTGAAAGGTGCTTACTTATTACTCATATAATCTTTCATAAACTGATTGACATTTCGAAGTTAAACGCTTTTTTCTTATCAATTTAGACTATGCTAGAAAATGAAAGCTTTGTGCGCAAAAATATTATTCACATACATGGTTTTCTTCTGTTTGGTGAAAGTAAGCAAATATACGAATGAAAATAAATGGTCCCAAAACCAATTACGAATTTATTCACTTATTAAAAACCAGATTCATTTTATTACATTTACAGTACTACGTAGCATTTCAATCTCAATAAGTTATAATGATTTAGATGGAGGACCTTATGGGAATTAAATGAGCATCGTAGCCAAATCCTTTAAAAATCACGTGTATTTTTTTATTATAATACTCTGCACAAAAGTAGTTTTGTTCTTGATAACATTCACTTATTCAATCTAGTTGAAGAATAGATTTTGAAGAAACTTACTGAGAATATTTTTTTACTTCAAATAAAAATGTCTACAGCTAACTTACCACGTACAGATTTATATACTATAAACTGCACTGAGTTAGTGATATTACTTGACTGTACAAACCGTAGTTGGTGGGAGGGGGGGGTTGAACCTGTAAAAAAACTAGTTCAAGGCCGAGTCAACGAATTTAAGTACAGATACTCAAGTGAAAAGCATGTAACTTATCTATTCCTTATTAACTTTTAAGTGAAAACGGGCTAAGTAAAGCGTTACTGTTTAAAAATATTTTGATGAAACTTACTAAACGTGTAAATTTCTTTAGCAGATTATGAAGTAATTAACTAGGTAAAGACTAATTAATTAATGCAGCACAAATCTATTATCCCATTTCATACTGAGCTTATACTCCAATAAATATATAAAATGATATTTCCTAAGTATCTAAATTTAGGATAATGATTCAAAATCAAACTTTATTAAGGAAAATAATGATTGATGGTCACAAAACCACCTTCAGTTTTTATAAAAGTATGCAAAATACAAACAAAGAACCATATCGAATTTTGTACACGAAGTGTTTCAAACAAAATTTTTCACAACGTGATGGTACTGAGTACAAATGTACACGTTAATATTGATGAGTCGCAAGGAAATTTCATAGTTATGTTAGGTGGATGGAGATATTCGTCAGGACACCCTGGACCTAGTCGGTCACTAGTGGGAAAAACCCATCTGGGGTATTGATGGAACTTACGTTCCCTATGAGATTCAAACCCTCATCACCCAGTTTTGCAGACTGAAACGTTATTACTGAGCCAGTCAGGTCACGACTGACCTTCTGTAAGACTGAGATGTTTACAACTGATTGATAACTTAATTGCTTTATAGATTAACGAGGATATTTATCAATTAAACTAATATGGAAAGAATATTTCTGCAACCAAATTAACCTACCCATTTTCCAACAACCGACCTCCAGCCAACAATACAGTTATTTAACCAAGAATGAGATTTAATGATTGATTTTGAAAAGATAGCTGAGTTAGATATACGTACACCATCTTCAATTATGACACCTGCACCAATAGTCACATTAGGGCCTATTCGACAACCATGACCTATTTTTGCAGTTTCGTGCTAAATAAAAGTTTGATTTTCAAAAAAAGGAAGTGAGCAAAGAGAAGCATTTTAGCCGAATTTTATCCAATCAACGAGACAAAAAACATTCAGTAGTGTTCTGCCTTTTTGAAAAATCACCAGACGTTGGTGATGAACAGTTACCCTACTTTTCCGTGTATATATAACCCAGCTTTATATCTGATCAAGAATTACCATGTGGAATTACTCACAGCAAAATATATCTTTAAAATGTTAAATAAAAATAAAAATTACTTTTTATGATACTTAAAAAATATTGGTAAATTTCAACATGTTGTAATATTTCCCTAGAGAAGATAACGCGTGTGACCTCATAACATTTGGATTATCTACGAAAACATTACAACTTTATAAAGATTTCAATATCGTTTATCGAATGACTAGATAGAAATCATATTCCTGAACGACTGTCCTCAAAAGTTTTAACACTAAAAAAATTGTTAATCAGACTTATGATTCAGGTGACCTGGTGTTTTATTATTTACACAGTTTGTCAGTTGATATTTCACCTTTGGCTGGGAAAACATCAAAACAAGATATATATGAATGTAAAGCTGATTGATTCTTCGAAACAGGTATGATTCGGCATCGGAATTACATTGGTTATCCATGGTGAGGATTTCGCTAACGGACAAACCATTGGAAAAGAATTGGTCTTTGATTTTTAACTTCCTGATCATGACGTTCTTTTCTAATTTATGCAGACTGTATCTGTTTCTATGCTTTTTAATTTGAAATCACATTTGTTCATGTATGTAAATACAAATGATAATACATTGTTGCATTTTACGACTAACCAATGGTCATAAAAGCTTAGCTAAAAAAGATAATTGAATTGAACAAGTAAAATTCTTTAAAGCTTCTGTGGGTAATTTCGTTTTATTTCATCGCAGAATATAATGGATATTAGAAAAAGAGAATGTAAATAATAAATCTGATTTACGGCAACGCACTGACTCCATTATGGACGATTATAAATGAACCGTGAAATATGAATTTTCCGTTAAGCTAACTCTATTAGTCAACAGCGGTAATAAAAGCCAAGTACAAATTGAGTTGGAAGAATTTATTGCGGATATTGATTTATTCAGACGCGCTGTAAAAGATGAATCCAGAAGGAAGGCTTCCCAGTCTACTTCATTTTACTAAATTTGACTAAGCAGGGAACGAATACCTTACGCGAAAAATAAACACACGCATACATATGCCCATATAAAAACAACGACAGTCACAAGCGAAAAACTGACAAGTACAAATATATTTGTATACAGTGACTAAGAGAAATCGGATTAATTTATAAAAGATGGAATATTGTTAGCAATGGAACTCAGGACGCACACTTTATCCTATCTGAGGATCGTCGGCTAAATGTATCTGGACCCCAGAGTTGATATTTACTATGGAACTTGAACCCAGTGCCGTTCTCTTGAGACCTCATAACGTAATCTACGTAACTACTGAGTGAGTCATCCATGCAATAGATATGAATTTTATTTCAACGCGAAACGGTTTGGATATTTTGATATTTTGACTGGAATTCGGTCATTCTTAGTTGAAACGGACGTTACTGGGTTCAAGTCTCGAAGTGAATATCAACTGTGGGTCCAGGTACGTCCATATTGGACGAAACGCGCGTTCTGAATTTTACTACTAGCCATACTCCATATATTCTATACCAAATTGTGTCATGATGATTTTGTCGAGGCAATCTACAGGGGATCCACATATCCCAACCAGAACTGATCGAATTTCAGTCGAAATATTAACAAGGGGATAATGCAAACCACTTCAAATCGGATTACATCAATTTGCTTATCCAAGCGATAACATAAATCACTTTTTTATAAGGAGCCGATACGAGCACTATAGATTTTATTCAGTCATACAGTATATAATATTACATCATCGCATAAATTAATTCCAAAGATAGAATGAGTAGCAGTTACTGAGTGTTTGATGAATCAAAGGTAGAGAGATTTCACGTACAACCAATTAAAGCAAAGAGCACGTGTTCATACTGAACGTTTGCTGTAGATAACTGCAGTTAAATAACATATCATGACACATATTTAAAAAACAAGACTAGTTCTATCTAGTTTTTATTTCTCTCTCCAAGTAAATGCTCCCATTAGAGATAAATCCCATGCACTGGTGTAAAAAAAAGGATGTTGACTATATGTGTTCTAATAAATTTCTAAGTAAGAAAATTCATTTTGAGATGTAAAGTGTTGGTTGACTGGAAACCCTGAACTTTGGTTTTGTACTATTTAGCAATCATTAGGGAACGTATGTCAGTAATTAATATGGTTGGACAAAAAGAGTAAAACCAATTCAGTGGGAAATTTGATCAGTATAATGCTGCACATATGTGTTCACGTAATAAATAATTGATTAATTGGTGCTAAATACTACTTAGTCAAACTATAAACATGTGATTATTAATCTGACTGTATAAAAATAATATAAAAAGTAGTGTATGCGTATATTATTTTAGCTCATTTTGAGGGTCAAGTAGATCCATATCAGGAGCCTTTTCGCTTTCACTATGCGTTGACAAATTGGGGTTCTTAGCATCGAGCGTAAGTCATTTAAGGATATCTGCAGACACAAAAATGTTAGGCATAACAGTAATATTGTTGAGAACTGGTGATCCCTGACGGGTTTGATTCCGTGTCACCTAGCTTTATAATCAAAGACGTTAGTACTGAGCTATTCGAGGCTAACATAACTACAAATGTATTTTAAGAATAAAAGAAATAAGATATATTTAACTTTATTTTAAGTCGTGTTCTAGTTAAACATTAATTATGTTAATTATGAAAGATAAGTAATTAGGTTCAGTAACCTGTTAGTATTTTTTGGAGGTACAATTGTCACCCATACACTGTAAATATCAAAGAAACTACCAGCTTCCTTCACACACGTCTAGGCTTTATAAAACATCAATAATCTAAACATATCTATACTTTTCATGTTATTTCCTCTAACGAAAAAACTATCTCAAAATCTATGCATATTTCATTCAAGAAAAATAAGAACGCGCTTTTCAAATGATTTGCATGTGAAAGTCTTTTGAGTGAAAAAGCAAATTATATTCACACGTAAATGAAATGTTTACTAAACATAAATAAAAACTCACGACAAGAACATTTCCTATCAGATTTGGATCAACTGTTAACAAAGGTGATTTACATTCATATAAATGGCCCAAATACAGTCGCATGCCCGTTAGATAATCTGCAGGCTGACCAATATCCATCCAAAATCCTTATGTAAAAACAAATAATAGGGTGAATTCAGCAGAAAATTATTGATGTTTAGGCATTATGGTAAACATTTTAAAAAATGATTAGGCAAAGGAGAATTCATATTTATACAATAACAGCTGACAGTAAACTGTTTTGCTGACTTTAAGTATTCAGGTTAATATAAAATATGTGAACTGGAGATTTTAAAAACATTGTAACCACGTACAATAGTGACAATAGACTAATCTGATCTAGTATAATCTATGATTATACCACAGGTTTGAGTTAGTGATCCGGTTTATTTTACGGTAAATTCAAATGAGTTAAGTATGGCGATCGCATATCCTATCAAAATGATCTAATCCAAACTAAATCAAAATAAGTGCTATATTCAAACACACCGAACTGACAATTTGACAAAACGCTTTGTATAATATCACTTGATAATTGAAATCAGCTTCACGAATGATGATTTCCAACCACCCATCAAGTTCATGTAGGGTGTTTATGACTGATAAAGTGTTACATATAAATACTATACTCATGAACAATCAAAACATATTTTGTGCAAACAAACATTATAAAAATTACAACGGACAGTATAAAATAACTGTCGTCATATCAGACATCAATGGTTTGCCTTTATTTTCATTAAAAATGCAGCCAATTTAGATGGACTATCTGTACAAGGCACCATGTATGTAATAAAACTGAAACTATTTGGCTTAGTTACTGAAACAAAATACCATAAGAACACGGTACACATGTTAAAAACGCAACATGTTCTGATACTTAAATGCGCATTTAACATAGTACTCACTTGAATTCTAATAATGCTGAGATGTCAAAAAATAAACAATATTAGAAAATCCTTTGTAGGCAAACAAAGTAGGCAAATTAGAATGCAAGACCTAAACTACATCTTAATCACTAGATTTCCTGCATAAATAGCTACTGAATACTTGTTTTATTTGTTAAGACCTAGATCCGCTGAAAAGCAGATGTATTCCCTGGAAATCATGAAACAGCTGATATGGACCTGGGGAAATTACGTTTCTGTAAAAATTAAGTTGTCATTGCTGTAGTATAACTATTGATACCTTAAAATGATGTTGAATAAATTTTTAGATAGAGATTTACACATGGTTAGCATTTTGTATAGCTGACTAAATAATTTCAAAGTCTATGACAAAGCATTTATTGTAAACGTTGTATTTACGTGCAGAAAAAATGATATTATTAAATGAAGCTATATAAGTTCATCTGATTAGTTCTAATTCAATACTTTCGAATTCTTCTGTTTCAACAAAATGTTTCCAGTAGTCATAAATGGTAAGACCAAAAAAGGTAAAACTAATTACAAGGAAACGATATTTAAGAAACTTTATATAGTATCTGTGCTTCATCATTTAGTAAAGTTTGATGACTCTACTGTGGTATATAAATTCAAGTGGTCTACTAACAGCATTTTAAATGTCTGGGAGTATTCATATAACAGTGGAGCGACAGCTTAGTGGTTAAGGAGTTCGATTTTCAGTCAATACTTCTCAGGTTTAAACCCCAACCTACATAATGCTGATATCGTTAGTACCAACCGCCTAAAGTTGGTTAAACTAATAGGTACTTGGAAAATTAGTTGATAGTAAAAACATCCACATGAAAAAGTAGTGCGTCTGAAGTCCCTACGTTATGAAACTTTTACTGTACATGCCCCGTAATCTAATTTCAAGTTTTCGTTTGTCATAAAATTCTACTGACTAACTTAAAAAATGTTGTGCACTTTAATGCATTTAAGTAAAGTGGCAAAAGTTCAATACTAATCAATAAATAGTCACAGGTTCTCATACTCTGCTTTGATCCTCACTTTGTGTGTCGGCTAATGATACTATTCTGTATTGCCAACTGAAGTATTGACATAAATTCTAGAAGTACCAGTTTAGTGACTTGACACTGAGTAGAGTTGATAGTTTTTAAGTCTACCACGATTAAATGACTCTGAAAAAAGTGGCTTTTCAGCTAAGCTTATTTGAAACCGTTACATAACTGAAGCATCCGACATTACCTTTAGTTACCATTTAATTAAACTTGAAGACAAAGACGTCACAACTTGTAAATCAAGAATTATAAAAACCATTCACACTGTTTGATGATTACTAGCTGACAGTTTTGAGTACAATACTACTAAATGTGAATCAGAAGGATCATTTAAATACAGATAAACATTGGTTCTGCCTGTCTCCGGATAATTTTAAATTTTGGAAACTCTAGCCAATATGTGTTGCAGTACCTGTTGTTTCAACATGAAAGTTGCTAATAACCAAAGGTACCATAAGTTTTTGCCTTTGACACCTGATACACTTCATAGCAAGTGAAACGCTATATCGCGAAAATATGTGGGTTACACTTACCTACGATAGTTCAGAGAAACGCATGAAGCATGTAATATTATTCCAAAAACTGCGTACACTCATAACAATCGAACATTAAAAATGTATCAAATATTATCTGAACATTCTCATTTGGAAATAACTAAAATCGAGGTATAAGTGACTGATATAACGCTGTAAAGCAGAATATTAATGAATCTCCCAAAAAACAAGGCGTTTAGGAACCTTCATTCATCTTCGAATAAACTCGATTGACAGTTATGGGGAACATTCGTCTAATCGAGTGGTGATATTTATATAAATTTTTCATCAAAAAATTCGAACAAAAGTGTTTCGAGCACAATATTTAAAGTGAAAGTTTTACTATAGTCTGAGATTTAGTCTGAGGTTCACCTTGACAATATTACCTTGCTGTGATAATGTAGTGGGACAACTTTAACTAAAGCACATACGTATCAGGTCATACGTTGAATATGATGGAGTCAACAACAAATGAATTTATGTGTAAAATTATATTAATTTGGTAGTCTTCAGGAAACGACCTACCTGAGAATTCAATGCAGTACAGTTCAGAATCCCTCACCATTGCTGGAAAAACAGCTGTTTCAATGGACATCGGCTTGGCCTGTAAATAAAAGAATCTGCAAACAATATCACCTCAATACGCTTAAGAATGGTAGGTTCAAAAATGTAGAGTCCAGCGTTAATCCTGTTAGCGACATATTCCGATGGTTTTTCGACGAAACGTTTCACAAGACCTGTTTGATCATTGTGCACCACAGCACCATACTTTGATGGCTCTTCAACTTTTGTGACCTAGGTATTTGAAACTAATAGAAACACATTTACTGCCATTGTACCCTCTTTTCCATGAGATAAGTGGAATTCTAACATTCTTTTGAAAGGATAATTACAAATGATATCGCTGTTTAGAACAAAAAACCTTTCTCCTGTTAAAAATGGAGCCGCTTGTGCAAGTGGACCTCCTACAGTAACCAAAATATAAGGAACAAAAAACACATTGCCTGTGTCCAGTGCTTCTTTTTCGTAAGAAAAAACTATTTTTACATTGGTGTTTTGAATTACCTTACAAATATTACTGCACAATAATTGACGCCTACTTTATCACAACTTTCTCTTATGCTTGATTCCAAAACTTCAGCTTCACGGTTGATTGCAAGGATAATTTCATTAATGTCAACCTAGAATTGAAACAAAATATAGTCTATTCTACTAATACTTCGAGTAAAGCTTTGATTTGATGAAGTAACATTGGTTTGTTTGCAAATTCGACTAGTGGTTTGGGAATACTAAGTGTTAATGGACGTAACCTAGTGCCATAACCGCCGATTAGTATCAACGCCTTCATTAATGCACGGAAAACAGATGACAGGAAAATGGATGGCCTTGAAAAGTTCCTTTTTTGTGAGACGATAAAAGAAATTTTATCGCAGTTTTTAAAGTGATAAGTATATATATAGCCTATAAATGCCTGACAAAACACTACTATGTTCGCTATTACTGAACATTTTGAACACGGCATCTGGAATTTCATCAACGTCTTGGTTGCTTTCTATTGTATTATAGTTAAGACTTTCGAATAATAGTGCTTGCACTTCATGATAATCATCACTCTGTTCCCTATTTCGCTCTGTCTTGATGAGTTCTAGGGCTTGATCTGTTCGTTTAATACTTTGAAAGCTATTATAAGTACATTTGTTAATGTCAGATTATTGGAACATGCATTCACCATGTCAATCGGAGGCCGTATTAAGGCTCTGACACGACTGTTAACCTCAAAACGTAAAAAACCTGTATTATGTCCAAAAACAGTTGAATTTTCTTCTTAATGACTATGGATTTGTCATTTATTTTTAATAGTTTTAAAGCATGAGTCAATTGAAGCTAGACCACCATGGAAAACCTGGAAACACTGGACGGCCGTTTCGTCCTATTATGGGACTCCTCAGCAGTGCGCATCCACGAACCCGCTCGCGCGAGATTCGAACCCAGGACCTACCAGTTTCGAGCCGAAGCCCTTAACCGATAGACCACTGAGCTGGCATCCAACGGTGTTAATGTCTAACTTCAACTGATCCACGAAGTTGAGCAACCATTCACCAATTGTCTTCAGTGAGTTCCTATCTCACAACAGACGTGGTTTTGAACTCCACTGGTCACTGCTTCTCACTAGAGCTCCTAGTTATACTTCTCGAAGTCACTGGTGAGCATATGATTATATTAATTATCACAGGGGGTTTTGTGGAGATTTAGTATTTTTCATAGTTTTAAAGCATGAGTTGGATGCCAGCTCAGTGGTCTATCGGTTAAGGGCTTCGGCTCGAAACTGGTAGGTCCTGGGTTCGAATCTCGCGCGAGCGGGTTCGTGGATGCGCACTGCTGAGGAGTCCCATAATAGGACGAAACGGCCGTCCAGTGTTTCCAGGTTTTCCATGGTGGTCTAGCTTCAATTGACTCATGCTTTAAAACTATGAAAAATACTAAATCTCCACAAAACCCCCTCTGATAATTTATTTTTAATAAAATAATTATAGCTTTTTCTAGGTTATACTAATTATAATTGCTCCTAAAACCAGAAGTCCGTTTGTATTCTCTGTCCATGATACCCTTTTTGTGTTTACTAGTTCAATCTATCTTTAATTACTTTCCTCTCTTATCACTTGAATATACTTAGATATCTATTCGGCTACCTTAACTAGCTTTACAGACGCCTGAATTATTTGTCATATTCTTCAAGTTATTCTAGTCGCGAGTCAGACCATGCTACGAATTACCAGGTTTTGTCGAACAGTACGAAGGGCAGAGTTGAGGATTCGGTAGTGAATTCTGGCAGTGCAATGTAGTGAGGTATTGGATTCAACGTTTTTAGGATTTCCTCACTAGTATACAGTTCACGAGTTTTAAGTGGGAAAAATGGGTAGCGAAAACTTTCCGTGAATCGCTCGTGGTTTTTATACTAAATCACGGCTAGAAAACAGTGACTTTAGCCCATACAATTTGTTCTTTGTTTATAATTTTTTCTCTTAATGTCCAAATCAATGTTAAGGACCTTGAAAATCTTGGAAAGCTCCAAACTAAAGGACTTCGGTATCGCTGTGGAGGAAGAACTGTAATTTTTAAACGTACTCGATTTTAAAATGGCCTTGAACTGAAAAAGAAACATCAGGAACACCGAAAGGCGATACTAGATAGTCAGATCACATACAAACCACATGACAAACACAACTGTTGTAATGTGGGACACTGAATTCCGATTGCAGTCTATTTTGGATATTTGGTCGTTATTTATGATCTGATTATCCAAGTCACAGTACTTTGCAGATCTATGTGTTCGAATCCGTGTTATCAAGTATAAAGAAACAATTAAACGCTTTGGTTTTTATATTCAAAACAACTGAATTACCGAAGACATTAACCTTTCTAAATAAAATGTTATCATTAGAATTCAGTGTTTTATCATGAACGCAGTCATTAGTCTACTAAAATATTGGCATGGACAACGCTGGCATTTTTCAAATTCGGATGGACCGTTCAAAGTTTAAGACATAGGCAGAGCATTAAAAGATCCATGAGACTACACGGAGAAACGTAATATGAGGTACTGATAAAATCCGATAGTGGATATGTTACCAGATTCATTTCAGTGACCTATAAAATTGTTGTGGTTATTTTGATCACAATGACCACTAACTATTCATATGTCAAGACGTATTGCTTTTATATGAGTGTGCATGCTACATAAAAAATGCCTACCTACGCTGTCATTCGGAACCTCTTGTTATGCAGGAATTTTAAGACCAGTTAAACCAAAAGTCGAGGACGAGGGGATGAGAAGATATATTTAAATAATGGTTGATAGCTTGTGACATATTCAATCTGAGTTGACTGGTTGTTGTACGATGCGCAGCACTGCGTATCGATGCATCATCTGATGCGGTTGCTTCACGGAACGCTTTCATCTAGAGGTGTGTCCAGTAGGACTAATGAGGTCAGAATCAGTTTCTAGAACTTACAAAACAAATTACTTATCTGCCCATTAGGCTTACTCTTCCCTACTGAACTAATGAGAATCCGAAGATTTAATCGGACAGAAGATTGAACTCAATGAGCTTGCTGTCGGCAATCTCCTTCATGATAGTTTTTTTACTTTTAGTAGTGTCCATTTTTCGTTTCCAACTCAAAGAAATATAAATGATGAAGGTGTATAACAACAGAAAACATGGTTCTATGTACTCCTTAATTTTTCATCTTTCTCACTTGTCCTTTGAATGACAGAAAATAATGTAACTACGTGTTAAATGGATTTCTGGTACCCAAACGAGCAAATAGTACGAAACAATATTAACAAACCTGTATATATATATATATATATATATGGCACAATAATGAAAGCATTGAATACATGGAATGATATATATATGCATGTAAAGGAGCACACTTAAAACATGGTTCTTTAGTCTTTGACACAGTACCAATTAAAAATGAGACCAATAAACTGCAGAGCTTGGACAATGAGGAAAAAGGAATAAGCAGTGAAGTTTTAAACACCCACTCAAGTTCATTAGGTGGAACAAGAACTTTGTGGTCCCTCCAGATTGTCTAGTCCTAGATGCCAACGACGTATTTTGGTTCTCGTTAACTATTGTAGGAAGCATCTTAATCCCGATGATTGTGTAGTTTGACTGAGCTAACGGCTTTAATCCACTTCATGATGGCGCTTTCTTTTGTTGTTTTCTTATCAATTGCTTAGTTCCGAATTCCACAGTCACGTAGTTTATCGAATTTTTTGTGTGTAGCTTAGAGAAGGCAGCGTAATGAGCCTTGATGTATCAAAAGTTACAGTTCGTACGGTGCATCGTTTTTGAACGGATTATAAAAAGTGTGAAATCACTGTACATGAACATTTACAAATTTCTTGGTAGATCTTTCGTTCTGGTAGGTACCTCTAGTTTTATTGGCTGAAGAAATCACACTAGTTGTGAATACATCTTCATTTAGCTCATGGAACAGAACAGCTGGGTAGCGAGGTTATCTCTTTAAAACACAATACTCAATATGAGATAATAAGAAATGTAATCTCTATACAAAAGAGGAAAGCAGGTGAACACTTGATTTATAATGTTTTGAGGAAACTAAAATATTTGCAGTCTATTCCTAACTAATGAACTCAAGATATTAAACATATGCATGAATATTCCATCATAAGTTTCAGACTTTATCTAATTACTAACATTACCTGGTAATAAGATTGTCTTACATTGTTCCTACTCGCTCTCCTTCCACTTCTTTGTTTATTGTTTTATACTACTTATTTATATTCAGTAAGCAGTTGTATCCTCAACAATTTTCACATTTATATTGTAACGCGAGTTGTACTGTATCATTCAGAAACGCTCACATATATTTATGATGTTTATTGTACTCATCATTGTATTTGTCATTGTAATCACTGTACTTTAATTACTATAACGGTTATTCACAGTTGCGGATTTGTTTGAACGCAACAGTTTCCATATTGTTTGCTTTTGGTTCGAGTTTCGATTGTTCATAAACTGTTGTCCAATTTCGACACAGCCATTGGCTGTCTTTGTACTATTGAAGCCTTTACTATTTCATTCTTGAACGACGCGTTAAACGCCTAGACACCTCACAAGTTGAGGTTTGTAATTAAATTTTGTGTTTTATATAATAATAGAACCGCTTTTGTAGACAAATCGTTGTTTTGGAACTTCGATTTTGCGCGTATCTCAATCGGGTCATTTGGACGCTTCGATAGACTTAACAGTTCTCAACTTTGGTCTCATTGGTGTGGATACAGTTCTGGTCTTTGGTCCTAATTGGTGAAGATACTTGCTGTAACTAAATTGGTCGGAATCGAGTCTGGTTCGTTCATCCCAACGATGACGAAAACGAGAAGGATGAAGTACAACGATGACAGTTCCCAGAACACAGACAATTCTAATGCTGAAAATATTATTCCTTCAGTTTCTAAGGTGAATTCACCCATTTCTTTAAATCTTGCTCTTGATAATGTTTTACTTAACCCCAAAGACAGCTGTTCTGTAAGGGACAACAGTGTAGAGACTAGATATAGCATAGAAGACGAAGTAGTTTCTAGGGAAAAGGAAGTAGAAAGGATTGAGTTGGAGATTAGAGAACTTCAACAACGCAAACGATTGTTGGAGTTAACCCCGAACTCTAAGCCAAGTGAGAAAAGTGAGACTAATGAGTCATTGGGGTCTCGATCTGGAGACATAACACCAGCAGCCTCGTTAAGGCGCCAATACACCAATACACATTTGAGCGAAGCGGTGCAACTCAAAGCACAAGCGGATAGTATCAAGTCACTAGTTATGACAGCCAGTTTACCTAAGATAGAGGTTATGAAATTTGATGGAAGTCCTTTGAAATTTTGGACGTTCATAAAAGGATTCAAGGCTAACATTGCCGACAGAGTAGAGGATGATACTCAGAAATTAATGTGCCTGGCACATTATTGTGAAGGCGCAGCTAAGGACGCTATAGAGCACTGTGTTTTATTATCAAAAAGAGAAAGTTATACCAAAGCTATTAGCATTTTACACGAACAGTTTGGCAAACCACATGACATAGTCGAAGCGTTCTTAACGGAATTGTTAAATGGAACACCACTAAATCAAGACGATGTATCGGGACTACGGAAATTAACAAGACTCATGACTAACTGTAAAATAGCCTTGGCACAGATGGGCAGAAATGCCGACCTGAATTGTTCGACCAATCTAAAACGAATAGTGAGACGACTTCCACAAAGTATACAGTTTAAATGGGCGGAAGCTGCAGACGATATTCTAAGAAGGGGGCTAGAACCCAATTTTGATGATTTGTTGCAATTCTTGGAAAAGGAAGTGTCAATCGCCACGAACACTTATGGACAGTTAGCAAGTGGGAGCTACAAAGCTCAAATGACATCGAACAACCGGTCCGCTTCTATTAGAGCTACAATCCATACATTGTCGAGTAAAGGAAAAGTTCATTGTGTAATTTGCTCTGATACCCACGAAGTCGTATCTTGCCCACAACTGCTAGCAGTAAGCCACAACGACAGGTTAGAATTACTGAAGAAGTTTAAGCTTTGCTTTGGTTGTTTAAAACCCAATCATCGAGCAAAAGACTGTCGACAACGCATATTGTGTGAAGTTGATGGATGCAAACGACGTCATCATAGAATTCTTCACAACACAGAACGTGATGCTAAACGAGCATGCTGTAATTCTACTTATTCTACTGGAACGTATTTGGGATTTGTACCAGTTAGGTTACATGGTCCCACAGGACATGTGGATACCTACGCATTGTTGGATAATGGCTCAGACTCGACACTACTGCTCAGTGATGTGGCAAAGCAGGTAGGAACTTCAGGTACATCGACAAGACTAAACATATCTTCCGTAATTGGAGCATTATCTCAGAACGCTGAACTTACCAATTTCGAAATTGAATCTTTAGATAAGACTAACCGAACAAAAATCGAAGGTGCATATACTATAGATAACCTACCCATTAAAAGTGCAGAAACCCCACCAACGGACGTTCAAGAAAGATGGGAACACTTGAAAGGTGTACAGCTACCCACCACAGCCTGTGACAAGGTCGGTTTGTTACTTGGTGTTGACGTTCCAGAGGCCCACTGGGTCATCGATCAGCGTACCGGGAAACCTAAACAACCATATGCCTCACTAACTATGTTAGGATGGGCTTTATTTGGACCGACGGGTCAACTTAATAATACTTCAGCTTTCATAAACTGTTTAGAAGCAAAGAACTCCGTCGATGAGGAAATTCTCAAGTTAGTTGATTATGAATTTTCTGAAAATAAGTACTCTGATAAGGTTACCATGTCCCCATGTGATAAGACCATTATGGAAATTACTGACAAACAAACAGTATCGCTTGTTGGACATTATCAAGTGCCGATACCCTGGAAAGTGGATTGGCACTCACTTCCAAAGAATAGATGTAGTTTCATCGTAGGCAAGTCTAGAATAGCACCCCTAAAATTTGTCAGTCTTCTTCACCTTGAACTACAAGCCGCAGTACTGGCAGTGAAGTTGACGAGGCAAATAGTAGAAGAAATAAAGCTAAAGGACATGACTGAAATCTACTTCTGGACTGATTTTATGATAGTATTAAATTACATACTTAATACGACGTCACGTTTCAAGGCATATGTAGCTAATAGAATGAACTTTATGCACGAGCGAACTAGACCATTTCAATGGAAGTATTTACCATCATCCATCAATCCTGCTGATCTAGCTTCCAAAGGAATATATCCCGAGTTCCTAACTACTGGGAAAGATAAATGGCCTGAGTATAGACGAGAAGAAATATTGAAACTCCCAGTCGAGCTAGAGTTGAAGAACGCCACAACCTTCGACACTATGACTACAGTTTTTACCCTTGATAAATTTATATCCTATTTTTCGTCATGGAATAAACTCAAACAAGGTACAGCTTGGCTCATCAGATTCAAACGTTACCTCTACAATAAAACGATCGTAAGGGGACCACTTACGCTTAACGAATTGGATAATGCCGAAGGAGACTTATTAAAATACGTACAAAAGCAAGAGTTTGCGGAAATTAGACAATGGATTAAACGACACAAGCATTCTGATAACATTCTGTCCAAAAATCATGTCATTAATAAGCTACGCCCAATCATGATTAAAGAGGAACGCAAACCTCGAAAGTGTTACGGTTGCTTATTTACGTGTTTCAACACCCGAGCAGTTCACATAGAAGTTGCTTGCGCATTATCAATCGATTCCTTTCTAATGGCGTTGTCTCGCTTCTCAAATCGTAGGGGGGCGCCGAAGAGGATATATAGTGATAGAGGAAGCACATTCGTTGGGTCAGAGAAAGAGATACAACTTCTATTACCACACTTTAAAGATAATAGAGTAGCTAAGGAAATGATTCGTCGGAATATAGAGTGGCACTACAACATCCCTTACGCAAGTCATCGTGGAGGTATATGGGAAAGAATAATAAGGAGCATACGTAGAATTTTGAGTGCTGTATCTTGCAAGCAAACTATGTCCTACGAGACACTCACCGCTTATTTGACTGAAGTAGAAAGAACACTTAACGATAGACCTTTAGTTCCAGTTTACGACGACCCAGAACAACTTGAGACATTGTCACCAAATAATCTACTTTTGTTATGAAAACCTAGCCTTCATCAGATTGAAATATGCCTACGTGAGCGTTATTCCCGACAATGGCGACAAGCGCAACTGTTGGCAACTACATTTTGGCGTCGTTGGATAAAGGAGAACTTACCACTTTTACAGACACGAGCAAAGTGGACACAAGGGAGACGACATCTACGAGTTGGCGATCTAGTTTTGATTATTGGAGACACCTATACACAAAATAACTGGCCTAAAGGCCTAATGGTAAGTGTAAACCCAGGAGAAGATGGGCTAGTGAGACAAGCGAAGATCAGAACGTCGAGAGGCATAATTATTGGAGACATACGTAAAATTTGTTTATTAGAAGGAGCAGATGACTGAACAGTAGAGGATAGAGAGACTCTTCAGAGTGACTGTGGCTAGAGTAAATTGTACCATTGTCACCTCTGAATGTTTTTACGTTAGTTCCCAATCAGCGAAAGTAAGGAAAGACATGCTGTCTTTGGGGGGCGGTGTTAAGTTTGTCTTACATTGTTCCTACTCGCTCTCCTTCCACTTCTTTGTTTATTGTTTTATACTACTTATTTATATTCAGTAAGCAGTTGTATCCTCAACAATTTTCACATTTATATTGTAACGCGAGTTGTACTGTATCATTCAGAAACGCTCACATATATTTATGATGTTTATTGTACTCATCATTGTATTTGTCATTGTAATCACTGTACTTTAATTACTATAACGGTTATTCACAGTTGCGGATTTGTTTGAACGCAACAGTTTCCATATTGTTTGCTTTTGGTTCGAGTTTCGATTGTTCATAAACTGTTGTCCAATTTCGACACAGCCATTGGCTGTCTTTGTACTATTGAAGCCTTTACTATTTCATTCTTGAACGACGCGTTAAACGCCTAGACACCTCACAAGTTGAGGTTTGTAATTAAATTTTGTGTTTTATATAATAATAGAACCGCTTTTGTAGACAAATCGTTGTTTTGGAACTTCGATTTTGCGCGTATCTCAATCGGGTCATTTGGACGCTTCGATAGACTTAACAGTTCTCAACTTTGGTCTCATTGGTGTGGATACAGTTCTGGTCTTTGGTCCTAATTGGTGAAGATACTTGCTGTAACTAAATTGGTCGGAATCGAGTCTGGTTCGTTCATCCCAACGATGACGAAAACGAGAAGGATGAAGTACAACGATGACAGTTCCCAGAACACAGACAATTCTAATGCTGAAAATATTATTCCTTCAGTTTCTAAGGTGAATTCACCCATTTCTTTAAATCTTGCTCTTGATAATGTTTTACTTAACCCCAAAGACAGCTGTTCTGTAAGGGACAACAGTGTAGAGACTAGATATAGCATAGAAGACGAAGTAGTTTCTAGGGAAAAGGAAGTAGAAAGGATTGAGTTGGAGATTAGAGAACTTCAACAACGCAAACGATTGTTGGAGTTAACCCCGAACTCTAAGCCAAGTGAGAAAAGTGAGACTAATGAGTCATTGGGGTCTCGATCTGGAGACATAACACCAGCAGCCTCGTTAAGGCGCCAATACACCAATACACATTTGAGCGAAGCGGTGCAACTCAAAGCACAAGCGGATAGTATCAAGTCACTAGTTATGACAGCCAGTTTACCTAAGATAGAGGTTATGAAATTTGATGGAAGTCCTTTGAAATTTTGGACGTTCATAAAAGGATTCAAGGCTAACATTGCCGACAGAGTAGAGGATGATACTCAGAAATTAATGTGCCTGGCACATTATTGTGAAGGCGCAGCTAAGGACGCTATAGAGCACTGTGTTTTATTATCAAAAAGAGAAAGTTATACCAAAGCTATTAGCATTTTACACGAACAGTTTGGCAAACCACATGACATAGTCGAAGCGTTCTTAACGGAATTGTTAAATGGAACACCACTAAATCAAGACGATGTATCGGGACTACGGAAATTAACAAGACTCATGACTAACTGTAAAATAGCCTTGGCACAGATGGGCAGAAATGCCGACCTGAATTGTTCGACCAATCTAAAACGAATAGTGAGACGACTTCCACAAAGTATACAGTTTAAATGGGCGGAAGCTGCAGACGATATTCTAAGAAGGGGGCTAGAACCCAATTTTGATGATTTGTTGCAATTCTTGGAAAAGGAAGTGTCAATCGCCACGAACACTTATGGACAGTTAGCAAGTGGGAGCTACAAAGCTCAAATGACATCGAACAACCGGTCCGCTTCTATTAGAGCTACAATCCATACATTGTCGAGTAAAGGAAAAGTTCATTGTGTAATTTGCTCTGATACCCACGAAGTCGTATCTTGCCCACAACTGCTAGCAGTAAGCCACAACGACAGGTTAGAATTACTGAAGAAGTTTAAGCTTTGCTTTGGTTGTTTAAAACCCAATCATCGAGCAAAAGACTGTCGACAACGCATATTGTGTGAAGTTGATGGATGCAAACGACGTCATCATAGAATTCTTCACAACACAGAACGTGATGCTAAACGAGCATGCTGTAATTCTACTTATTCTACTGGAACGTATTTGGGATTTGTACCAGTTAGGTTACATGGTCCCACAGGACATGTGGATACCTACGCATTGTTGGATAATGGCTCAGACTCGACACTACTGCTCAGTGATGTGGCAAAGCAGGTAGGAACTTCAGGTACATCGACAAGACTAAACATATCTTCCGTAATTGGAGCATTATCTCAGAACGCTGAACTTACCAATTTCGAAATTGAATCTTTAGATAAGACTAACCGAACAAAAATCGAAGGTGCATATACTATAGATAACCTACCCATTAAAAGTGCAGAAACCCCACCAACGGACGTTCAAGAAAGATGGGAACACTTGAAAGGTGTACAGCTACCCACCACAGCCTGTGACAAGGTCGGTTTGTTACTTGGTGTTGACGTTCCAGAGGCCCACTGGGTCATCGATCAGCGTACCGGGAAACCTAAACAACCATATGCCTCACTAACTATGTTAGGATGGGCTTTATTTGGACCGACGGGTCAACTTAATAATACTTCAGCTTTCATAAACTGTTTAGAAGCAAAGAACTCCGTCGATGAGGAAATTCTCAAGTTAGTTGATTATGAATTTTCTGAAAATAAGTACTCTGATAAGGTTACCATGTCCCCATGTGATAAGACCATTATGGAAATTACTGACAAACAAACAGTATCGCTTGTTGGACATTATCAAGTGCCGATACCCTGGAAAGTGGATTGGCACTCACTTCCAAAGAATAGATGTAGTTTCATCGTAGGCAAGTCTAGAATAGCACCCCTAAAATTTGTCAGTCTTCTTCACCTTGAACTACAAGCCGCAGTACTGGCAGTGAAGTTGACGAGGCAAATAGTAGAAGAAATAAAGCTAAAGGACATGACTGAAATCTACTTCTGGACTGATTTTATGATAGTATTAAATTACATACTTAATACGACGTCACGTTTCAAGGCATATGTAGCTAATAGAATGAACTTTATGCACGAGCGAACTAGACCATTTCAATGGAAGTATTTACCATCATCCATCAATCCTGCTGATCTAGCTTCCAAAGGAATATATCCCGAGTTCCTAACTACTGGGAAAGATAAATGGCCTGAGTATAGACGAGAAGAAATATTGAAACTCCCAGTCGAGCTAGAGTTGAAGAACGCCACAACCTTCGACACTATGACTACAGTTTTTACCCTTGATAAATTTATATCCTATTTTTCGTCATGGAATAAACTCAAACAAGGTACAGCTTGGCTCATCAGATTCAAACGTTACCTCTACAATAAAACGATCGTAAGGGGACCACTTACGCTTAACGAATTGGATAATGCCGAAGGAGACTTATTAAAATACGTACAAAAGCAAGAGTTTGCGGAAATTAGACAATGGATTAAACGACACAAGCATTCTGATAACATTCTGTCCAAAAATCATGTCATTAATAAGCTACGCCCAATCATGATTAAAGAGGAACGCAAACCTCGAAAGTGTTACGGTTGCTTATTTACGTGTTTCAACACCCGAGCAGTTCACATAGAAGTTGCTTGCGCATTATCAATCGATTCCTTTCTAATGGCGTTGTCTCGCTTCTCAAATCGTAGGGGGGCGCCGAAGAGGATATATAGTGATAGAGGAAGCACATTCGTTGGGTCAGAGAAAGAGATACAACTTCTATTACCACACTTTAAAGATAATAGAGTAGCTAAGGAAATGATTCGTCGGAATATAGAGTGGCACTACAACATCCCTTACGCAAGTCATCGTGGAGGTATATGGGAAAGAATAATAAGGAGCATACGTAGAATTTTGAGTGCTGTATCTTGCAAGCAAACTATGTCCTACGAGACACTCACCGCTTATTTGACTGAAGTAGAAAGAACACTTAACGATAGACCTTTAGTTCCAGTTTACGACGACCCAGAACAACTTGAGACATTGTCACCAAATAATCTACTTTTGTTATGAAAACCTAGCCTTCATCAGATTGAAATATGCCTACGTGAGCGTTATTCCCGACAATGGCGACAAGCGCAACTGTTGGCAACTACATTTTGGCGTCGTTGGATAAAGGAGAACTTACCACTTTTACAGACACGAGCAAAGTGGACACAAGGGAGACGACATCTACGAGTTGGCGATCTAGTTTTGATTATTGGAGACACCTATACACAAAATAACTGGCCTAAAGGCCTAATGGTAAGTGTAAACCCAGGAGAAGATGGGCTAGTGAGACAAGCGAAGATCAGAACGTCGAGAGGCATAATTATTGGAGACATACGTAAAATTTGTTTATTAGAAGGAGCAGATGACTGAACAGTAGAGGATAGAGAGACTCTTCAGAGTGACTGTGGCTAGAGTAAATTGTACCATTGTCACCTCTGAATGTTTTTACGTTAGTTCCCAATCAGCGAAAGTAAGGAAAGACATGCTGTCTTTGGGGGGCGGTGTTAAGTTTGTCTTACATTGTTCCTACTCGCTCTCCTTCCACTTCTTTGTTTATTGTTTTATACTACTTATTTATATTCAGTAAGCAGTTGTATCCTCAACAATTTTCACATTTATATTGTAACGCGAGTTGTACTGTATCATTCAGAAACGCTCACATATATTTATGATGTTTATTGTACTCATCATTGTATTTGTCATTGTAATCACTGTACTTTAATTACTATAACGGTTATTCACAGTTGCGGATTTGTTTGAACGCAACAGTTTCCATATTGTTTGCTTTTGGTTCGAGTTTCGATTGTTCATAAACTGTTGTCCAATTTCGACACAGCCATTGGCTGTCTTTGTACTATTGAAGCCTTTACTATTTCATTCTTGAACGACGCGTTAAACGCCTAGACACCTCACAAGTTGAGGTTTGTAATTAAATTTTGTGTTTTATATAATAATAGAACCGCTTTTGTAGACAAATCGTTGTTTTGGAACTTCGATTTTGCGCGTATCTCAATCGGGTCATTTGGACGCTTCGATTGACTTAACACCTGGTTATTACCTTTTCTGTTAACACATGTTGCAAATTATTGATCATGCCCGTAAAAATGGCATGTGCCCGCTATATTTTACTCTTTTTGATAACATCAGTCATAAGCGAGTTTACCCATGTTTCTGTAATCAGCGTATCCGATTATATGGCAACGTCAGTGGGTAAATTTTTTTAGTGCATGCTGTGGATTTCCTAATAGAACAAGTACACCCAATCTTCACGAGCATGAACAATAATTTTAAACGTCAGTTTGCAGATGTGATGCTTCCCAAGTATATTTGTGACAAAGATAAGATAAATAAAAATGTGTGGCAATATATTCGTGCTAATATACTGACGAATGATTAATCGTACTTATGATTTAGTGCAGTTCTATATTGTGTTTCTGAAAAGGCATGGCGTCCACGTTGGAGCCTGGAAAAGTACTCAACAGATCCGACCCCAGCGTTTGCATGTGAAGAATGTGATTCCGCTAAGTACTTATGACACAAAACTGTTCATGAAGTCCATAGATGGCTTAAAGTACACTTAACTGAGGCTTGATATGAATTTGAAGTATATAAAAATAGGTGGAGTCTAGGTCTTTCATTTTCGCGAATGAGAAAATTGTTTTTAAAAGTTACACTCCTGCAGCATGTAGAAAATTCGGCCAGCTGAAATAGATTTGTTAATTATATGCCTGAAATTCATATTTTATAATAAGCACTTCTTCATTTTCGTGTTTTCTCGCCCAATCTTCAAAGTCTTAAAATACATCACTGCGCTTATCGGGTGAGCCAAACATCAAAGCAGTCGACAGATTTTGTTAACCAAGCTTAATTGTGTGTGTTTTTAAACGTTTAACTATGTGATTATGTCTGGGCACCAGAAAACTCCGAATTATTATTTTACACATAATAATAATATATTTCTGCATTAGCAGGTACACGCCATTTTTACAGGCATGATCTACAATTTACAACATATACTGGTTCACAGTATGCATCCCAAGCAAGCTTGTTTAGTAATTATAATCTACAAAACTTGATAGCAGTTCATTCGTTCAGATATAATGTGATTTCATAAGAATAGTTTCCAAAGGGGCATAGCGTCCACGTTATATACCAGATCCAATCTCGACAAAAAGTGTAATAGGGTTTCGGTAGTGCTAAGTATTTATGTAATGCAGCTTTTTAAGTTTATAGTTGTTATATAGTAGGCTTGTGGAGCGCCTGGTTCGAACTATGACCTTGGGAGAGCGCATTCGTCAAGCTTTTTCCAAATGTTAGAAGTTACATAGCTTCACCCTCAGAGCAAGATTCTGAAGAAAAAAAAGAGAGAAACCGAGGAGCAGCAAGGCATTTGGATATGAACGATAATCAATGCTTAACATTTATTAGTGGAACAGATGGAGGTATGATAAATTATTTGATTAAATTAATACTAGCTCATGTTGCAAGAGTGAACTGCGATTAGGGGCTCCAGAGGAGAGAATGCAGTAATAAAGAACAATGAGTTGTGATATTTATCAAGGTGGAGTAGGTTCCAATGAAGGAGGGAAGTCAAGGTTGGAATGAGGAAGAACAGAGAGTGCATATAGAGAGTCGAGTGTTGAGTAAAATAGCAACCATATCCTTTACAGTCAATTTTTTTCATCATCTGATGCCTGACACACAGTTTTCATGTAAAAGTCCGAGTTAGCATGTTGAAGGTTGTCTTAGTGGAATAGTTAATCCAGCACAAAAATTAGAAACATGAGTTCGAATGGTGAGTGTAGGTGAACAATCTCAATATCACAGATCTATTGACTTGTTCTCATCCATAGAGGGCCTGATACAAACAAAATGTTCTGCCCCACAAACACGGGTGGATTGAAATAATCGCCCACACCATCAGTGCTTGCTGGTCAGTAACTCCACCCTCCCTCCTTTTGTGATGTTAGGCTCATTTACGATTATTTTTTGGATACATATCATACCTCACACAATGCTCTGTGTTTCACATCCTGTTGGAAAACACTATTTCTATAAGTACCATGTTACAAGCTTATCAGACAGTTACAAATTATGGACTGTGGGTAAGGCTTCGATGCAATGTTTTTATTGACTATATAGTGAAGTGTAGGTTACGAATCAGAGTATAGGCATTAGGAAGGGTATAGTGTAGAATATTTCTTTACCATAGTAGGCGGAAAAGTGGAGATTTATATTAGTTACGGATAAGGTAAGATAACGAGTGGTGAAATAATATTAATGGCAAGGCAACATAGTGTACAGATGAGTAAAAAACTGATAAATAGACAAGAAGTAACTCACACTAAATTCGTGCTGAGGTTGTTTTGTTCTATGCTAACCGGTTGATGGGTGACAGGTTCTGTGGTTGTACGACCACTGGCAGTAGTCAGTCGATTGTGCATTTCTTCTGGTGTTTTAGGGTATTTATAAGCGTCGTTTAGCGACCGAGTATTGATAGATCCAGTGAGTTGCCTGTCTACTTCAATTGAAAAGAATTAGTGAGGGGAAAGTATCTAATACAACTACAAGGTAGGGAAATAAGGCGATTCAGTCTATTTATGTAGAGAGCCTATGATGTCTGTGTGGGACGTGGATGTGTTCGTTTGCACCAGATCTATGCAGGTGAGGGGTTGATTAATGAGTCTTGTAAACGTATGTAATTTGTCTGCCATGCGTACTTCAGAAGGCAAACTGTTCCATATCAATGCGTACTTGATAAGGAAGAAGTTTTCACGTGTTTTTGATCTGTGTTTCTCAATTTTGACAGTGGATACTTTGTCTCGAAGGTTGTATCCATGTGAGTCTTGGTAGAAAGCTATATTACATGTGGAGTAAGTAAGGTTTTTAAGGAGTTTGAAATAAAGAATTAAGTTAGACCTAAGCCTTCTTTTCCAGAGGGGTTCTAGTCCTAAGATATGGCATCTGAATTTGTAGTCAGTGAGTTGGTCGTTCTTAAGTATTTTGCGAGTGAAGTCTCGCTGTATTCCTTCCACCTTAAGTATATCAGATAGGCGTATGTTGGAAAATAAGAACAAGCAGTATTCGACGATGGGTCTTACGCATGCTTTATACGGGATTTAGTTTCGTTTTGAAAGAAATTACGAAGGATGAAGCCAAGCAATCTCCGCACTTGAGATGCTTTAGTTGAGATATGTTCGGAGAAGTTAAGACTCAGAGTAATGCACCCCAAGGTCAGTTACTGATGTCAGTCTGAGCAGTGGGTTTTTGTTAAGTGCTAGTTTTAGTTTAATTGACGTGTTTCCAATACATAGCCAACTGCATTTCTCTGTGTTGAGCTCTAGCCCCCAGCGTTTGCACCAGTCGTCTACTTTGTTGAGTTCATGTTGGATCGTTTGAATAGTTTTTCGTACATCACCAATTTCAGTTTTATGGATGACTTTTAAGTAAAGGTAGGTCTTTCCTGTGGTAAAGCACTTGCATATATTGTTGATATAAATTATAAACAGCAATGGACCCAAGACACTACCCTGCACAACACCACTGGTTATTGGTCGAGGTGTAGATGTTGTAGAGTTAAGCTTGGTTATTTGGTATCTGTTTGTGAGGAAAGACTTAATCCATTGCAATAGGGGGTTTGTAATTCCAACTGACTGTAGTCTGTTGATTAGAAGATTATGGGGTACTTTATCAAAGGCTTTCTTTATATCGAAATAAAGTATAATCACTAGCTTTTTCTGGTCACGTATGCGAGTAACCTCGTTAAAGAAGTCTATCAGACATGTACTACATGATCCTGTTCTAATGAAACCATGTTGTGTTGGGTCTATTAGTTCTTCCTTAAGTAGGTGATCTGATAGTTGACTTTGTATCACTTTTTCCATTATGCGCGAAATAACTGGGGTGATATTTATAGGTCTGTAGTTTCCGACCAGGTTTCTCGGTCCTGATTTGTGTTTGGGAAGAACATACGTTACCTTCCAGGCTTCAGGATATGTACCCGCCTCTAATGATAGTGTGTATATTTTGAGCAATAACGTATGTATATCCGGCCCCGACATTTTATAGAGAATTGATGGTATATCGTCAACATATGATAAATATCATATGTACATTATTAGCATAGTTATTGGTAATGCATTTACCGTAACAATCCTTAAATAACATTCTTATGAATTCATATTCAACTGTAGAGTACACAAATATTTCTATGGTTCAGCAAAATAATCACGTGGATCAGTGAATAGTTAATGTAGGAGAATTAATAGAAATTGAAGGGGGAAACTGATTATGAGTGCAGGGATCCTGAGTGCTGCTGGAGGTGTGTGGGCGGCTCTCACTTCGCGGTTGCTCACACCGTGTAAGCGTTCTTCTAGAGGTACCTGAAAAGGATATTCGGTTAGAGGTGATCTTAGTGACCTGATAGCGTGACCGCAGTGCCCAAGGAACAACTGCTTGAGCTCGGTCACACACGACTTTTGTGTTAGCTCCGTACTTGTTGGGGCCTTTCCGACGACGATGGAAATCCGTAGGATAAGGTGTGCATTTGTAGGGTCGACCTTCTCTAACCGCATTCTTTCATGTGAGAAGACAGCTGGTTACCTGAAGGAAACACCCTATTGCCATCACACCTCTGTAGTCAGCAGTTAGACTTCGCCTCCGGACCTTGGGTTTGCTGCTTTAAGTCTGGCTGTTCTCTGACCAACCTGTCTGCCATGGTAGAACCTTGAGAAACGATTGTCCCAAGCAATATGGCTCCATTGGTTCATCGTGATAGAGAAGCCTGACCACCACATCAAGGAGGATCTGACTCGACTTCAAAGTTGGGCAGACGACAGCGGACTTACCTTCAACACATCGAAGTGCAAAGTAGTCCATCTGCGATATGTTACAGACTATAGTTACAACATAGGAAAATCCTCTTTAGAAGTTTCTCAAGTCGCAAAAGATTTAGGAGTGTTAGTACCCTAAGACCGGAAATCGTATGCGAACTGTGACAAAAACGCATTTCAAGAAAACTTTGCACTGGTGACATTGAAGCGCATTTTTGTCCAGTTTGACGGTAAAACTCTCCACATAATCTACAGTTTTATTCGTCCTTATTTAGGGTACAGAGACGTAGTATTCCCTTTCTCCCTCCTAAAGGATAAGGACACTCTGGAACGTATCCAACGTCGAGCCACGAAATCAGTTCTGGGACTCAAATTCAAACCTTATGAAGAGCTTCTCCAATCACTTAGCCTTTACTAGTTACAGTACAGGCGTCTTAGAGGTGACCTTCTTATGACTTACAGTTTCCTTAACACTTGTGGTCATTCCCTTAAACATCTACATGAGCTTAGTCACAACACTAACCTAAGAGGTAACACCCAAAAATGGAGACATAACTTCAACTCCTTAAGAGTTTGTCAAATGCTAGAATTTGCTGCCGATTGAGCTGGACCAAGGGACTTCCCAGGAGTCTTTTAAGAGGAAACTTGACGTATTTTTGAACTTATACCATATTTTAAGTACATTACATTTTTCATGTGCTGTTGTGAGAATGAAGGCGAACACAGAAGATGGTTGGGGTAATGACAAAAGCGTTTTAAAAGTGGATGCAAAATTACATCGGTATTTATATAGTCGAAAAATAGACAATTCGGAGGAAATTTGGGGGAAAAATAGACAATTTAGCGAAATTTGAAACAGAGCGACATAAAGGGGAAATTCCGCATTATTTCTACTAGACAGGCGATAAAGCAGACATTTCAGCGCATTTCCGCATTATTTCCACCTTATTTTTCAATGCATTTTCTCCTTTATTGGTTGTTTGGGACACCTTACTAAAGTATTCTGATTATAGTTCAGCTTTTGTAACATGTCTCTCCGAAATCAACTGGTTTTGTTATGACAGAAGTGGTGAGATTTCATCGCTTTTTCAAGTTCTTCTCTCCATGGACGAGAGCACACTTTTCGGATTATCTCCACAATCCTTAACCAATGTTTTTCCATAAGTGTCTAGCCTTACTTGTCACTGTTTTGCAAGCATTCCTAGACTTACAATAAATGTACTGTTCAGGGCCTGTAAAGATATACTTACTCCAATGCTTTTCCCTACGGTTATGAAAATTCTTGTCATGTTTAGTCATTCAAGGTGGATAGTTATTTGGTCTACGTTGTACTGAATATGGAATAAAACTAATATGCAACTAAAACTAAGTGTACTTCCAAATATGGGCCATGTGTCTTGAACTGATTTGGCAGTATTTAATGGTCAGTTCGTACGGATGTTGCTTGCTCTCCACACACTTGTGCGAGGCTTATTCTGATCTTACGCATCAAAATATATTGAACGCCCCCTGAGAAAGTTCATTCATCATCATCAGAAATTACTTGTCTATCGTGTCGTGGCTGATTATCTAGGTTAACGGGAAAATATCTAGCGCTACTAGTTAAGCTTCCAGTTGCCAAAGTGTTTCACTTGATGTGAGTGAGCAGTTCATACTAGTTGCTATCACCAGAATGAAGTGCAGTTAAAGTCTTCAGATAGGGAAATACAGTAATCAATAACAATGATTTGTAATGTATAGCAAGGTATAGGTGGATTAAATGATGGAAGGAAAGTGAAAGTCAAAATCAAGAAGGCTGGTCATTAACATCGAACGTGGATGAGAGTGTGGAGAAACGCTACTAACTGTTTTTCTTTTATTATCTGTTACTTCTTAATATTCTCGTTTTCCCATCTAATCGCAGTCACGAAATCTTAATCTGAAACTCTGAGTTAGCACGTTATAGGTTATCTTAGTAGCATAGCTAATCCAGAATAAATTTGGAAACGGGTCTGAGTAGCGGACATAGGAGAACAATCTCAGTATCACTGATCGATTGCCTCGTCTCCAGTCATAAAGAGCCGGGAACAAACGAAACGTTCTGCCCCACGAACATGAGGGGATTAAAGTTAACACTCACATTTTGGTGTTGTCTATAAACTGACATACTTCATATAACACATTGATATTTGAGGATTAATTATTATGACAACTATTCATAGATAAGTGTTCCTTATTGATAGTGCCATACCTCAAACCAGTGTCAAAAAACTATTTGGAGAGGGATACCCAAAACAATCAATTTTTTCCACCGACCGTAATTAGACTCTGGATCAGATGCTTCTATGGCGGTACTAAAGGGTGATTGGGTTTAACGGTGCGTGAGTACAGTTGATTTGACGACAATATCCCAAATACTACCTCTACATTGTTAGCGGTTTGATATTTTTTGCATTTACGTGACGTTTATTTCTAAGTAGTCGCATAACGAAAACTCGATTCGGTATGAACTGTCTGAAATACTTATCAGCTCACTGAATGCGCTTAATTGTGATTTTAGGTAATCCAGAATAGCCACCACTTTATTATTCAGGAAGCAAACACATTGAGGTCAATTATGTCCTCAAGAAAGTTGAGAGAATCAGTCCTGATTTGACAATTGAGTGTATACGGTCCTCATTTTTCTGAGTTCTTTGGAAAACATGCTCCTGGGATTCTCTGTAAAATTTGAGATCAGCATAAGCGTGCAGAGTCAAGACCTATGACAATGTCATCAATAAATCTCTACCACATTTTACGGACCGAAAACACAAGCTAAAATTCGTAGAGTCCAAAAGACGTACTGAGAATCGTTTAGGGGATATCGTCCGAAGCCATGAGCATTCGAGTATAAGCTTTAAACAAACCTATTTTTACAAGCCAGTCATACTTTTCAGGGAAACAGTGAATGTGAAGTATCAGATTGCAAGCAGGAGTGGTTTTTGTGCTGAGTCCCTGAAAATCGTCCGTCGGGTGCTTATCAATGCTATCCTATTTAGGCATCATATGAAACGGAGATGATTATGGGTTATCAGATAGACAGATTATTCCTTTTTTAGTCAGTTTTAACAGCAACAACAAACACATAGTGGACGAGTCTGCTTAAACTCAAGTTACTGTAAGCCTACATTTTACCGTATGTGACAATCAGTTTTCGGTAGTCCCCCTGCAGATTGAGATCAGGATCTCGTTGACGAATGTTAGGACTTGCAGGAATAATGTCAGTGACAAGATAGCATACTCGCACCACTACACCTGTGATGCATAAAAGATGACTAAATCCACCGATTGTAATTACTGTTAGGGGTGCTGTGGGTGTTTTCCGAAGCTTGTTTTCGATATCTTAAGATTGGAGTAAATTTAGGGATTTCCGCAATCTTTGAACGACTTGCCGTAGATATTATGGTAGGGACGCCAACAAGGGTTATTTGTTTTTCGCAGTATAGAACCAGATCTTTTGCTTATTATTTTCTTACACAGCGAGTGAATCAGTCATGTCTCATAATTTGCAATGATTTCTAAGTTAGAATTTGAACTCGCCAGTTAGCGGAACCAGGGTTAGGCGTAAAGCTACACCCAGGGTGTCACATGGATCTCTACACAAGAGAGTGATTCAAGTTATGTACGTAGTAAAATCTGGATTATCTGGGAAGGCTAAACTACCCTTATCCTGAAATTACATTTTACATGTATCAAAACTTGAATGTACATATGTGGACCTACTAAAATGTAACAGTTTCACAGAAGTTAAAATAAGTTTATTTTTAGGCTTTTTCTGATGACCATTTTCTGTATTATCACAAAGTATGGTAATCTGAACCGAAAATGGCGCCAAGTCCTTTCAATAAATTGACAAACATAAAGGAGTATAATTGATTGTGAATGTGCATATTTGCTGGCTGGAGCTTTAGTTATTTCACCACTTATAAAGATATATACTCAGCCTTTTAATGAATTCTGATCTATTTATTTCGAAGCTATGGGAATCGAGAAATCTGAAGCTTACGCCACAAATTCCACAAACCAATTTATGACTAACATACACTTATGCCTGTCGACCAGAAACTAACCGACTTTGACAGAACACTGAGTTGGCATAATTAAATTAAGACCAATCAGTGGATAGCGAGCCAAACAAATTGGAGTGTGTTACAAGTACCAAAGTACTACTTAATGTCACAAGCCGACTGGCTTATACAGAAATAAGTTGGAGATGTTCCAGATAATCATAATGAAACAAGACTATTCCATAAAATTAATAGTGATTTTAATTATAAACTTGATCATTTTGATTGATTAGAGCACGAGATAATCATAATCAGAGGTTTAATTTTCGGTGAAATGATTAAAATCCTCCCATTAAAAAGATAGTAAATTTTCATAATCTTGAATAATTGATTTCTACTCTCTTTTTTGTTAGTTCTCTACCTTTCCCCCTAATGAAACTAACAAATTACCAAGGCTATGAGAATAATGAAGACCTAGTCATAAGTAGGACGTCAAACATTTATTTATATATCATACTACATAAGACTAACTGAATTAATCAATTATGATTTATTAACTGTTGAGTAGAATATATATGTAACAGTGGAAGAAACGCAGAAGTTTGTTTGAAAACAACAGTTAGTTATGTAATACTCAGGTTCCTCTCGTTAGCAACGAGTCAAGGTAACCAGTCATTGATACGATACGAAAGAAATCAAAATTTTCAATGACTGAAGAAAATTGTTTGTCATACAAAAAGTAGATTTGGAAAACTGTTTGCTATTGTGAAAAAGAAGTTGATTATCTATTCGTTGTTTAATGAGAAAATTGTTTATAATGATAGCAAAACTTCTCGAAATGACGAAGAACAAAGATACGTTTAACATCCCGGTGATTGTACTACTATACCATTTCTCTGTGATGACCGATTAACTATTGCAGATACATTTCCATTTAAATGATCATGACAGTTCAGTGGATTCTGAACATTACTATTAATATGGTTAGATACATTGGAAATATCACTATTTTCTAGTTTGCTTGGATTATCTTTAATATTCCCTGTAACAGAAGAGGAATCTAAACAAGAGAGACTATAATTTTGTAAGAGAGCGAATCGTGCACGAGTCGGACATGCTCCAGTTAGCAAACGATGAACAGCTTCCGCATTTCGTAACTAAAAAGAAGCAAATATTGAAAGAAAGAGGATAAATACGGGGATAATATGCATAATCTGAATTTTACAAAGAACCAATGTTATCATGTATGACTCGAATTAGCCTCAATAAAATATTATTGATTCCATTAGTTCAGTGAAATGACATCTTTTTTTATGTTGAAATGATTTCTTCATCCTCGTAGTATGTCACTAAAGCCTAGAAAGATCATACTTTGCTTCCAGATCAAAAGGATCACAAGCATATATATATATATATATATATATATATATATATATATATACAAAATGAGGAGTCGTGTATCACATTTTTGACTGGATTATTACCTATCATGCTGCTACGCATCGTATGGTTCCAGAAGCCCGAGGTTGAATAGATAGTTTGTGGCTGACAGTGAAGTACAAGACACATGATTTGTTTTATTTGAGACTGATCAGCTAAATGTATCAACAAAATGGTTACAATGAGAAGACCAACGTAGGAATGAACATTTAGCAAAGAACACTAAATAAAAATAAGTTTTGAATATCAACAATTGGAACTTTTACGAATAATGATCTAAAAATTGAGTTTAATTCACATCTTAATTATGTAAAAGCAAATTAATTTTTTTAAACTTTGACCAACCTTTGCTCTAATCCAATTCGATTCAGGCATATTGAAATAATCAACTAATTGATGCAATAAATACAAAGCATCATTAAAGCCTTGAAATACTTCTGCAGATCGATCTCTCATCTCTTTGGTTGTTATAGTCTTCGTTATCTTATCATCACCATTATCATTATGATTGAGACTTTTTACTTTTACAATTAAGACGTCAATAAACCAACTAGTGGCGACCATAGACCAAGCCTTGAAAAATAAAATAGGTTTGAGAGATTTATCTAAACAATTAATCAATTAATTTAGTGTGATAATAATAATTACTATTATACTTGTGAAAACATCAAAGTATTATGCCTTAACTTTGTATATGTGTGAATGAGTGAATAGCGGATATCCTAGTTTTATGTAAAACAAATAAAAGACCGAAATAAAAACGATGATTGATATCGTCACTGAATTATAATTGAGAGAGAGCGAGAGAGTGAAAAAAAGTGTCAAGTTATGGTATTAATTAAACAGTTATCTACATCTAATAATAATAAGATAAAACAGGCAATAATGGAATTTCAACATCAAAGCTTACATATACAATCCAACTATGTTAAGTATGTACAACAGATAATAATAACAATACTACGTGTACGCACTTCGAGTAGAAAAAAAAAGTTAGAAACACGAGGTTCAGCAAAGGGGTCTTTTTTCAACGAATTTAAAATCGGATATATATTATGAAATTTTTTTTGATAAAGTGCTAATTCCGTGAGGAAATGTGAACACGAATTACCAAGATGACGTAATAGAAAGTTTATAATACTAGGTTACGTAATACGAGTAATAAAAATAGATTTAGTGAATATAATAAAGTGATTAAAATGTTTTTTTGTTACAATATAGGATTGTATAGCTTGATAATAAATTCGTTGAAAAAAGATCCCTTCGCTGAACTTCCTGTTTTCAAATTTTTAATGTTTAAATGAGAATTTTCATAGTTGAAATCACGGGTCAACTGAAGCTAGACCACCATCGAAAACACCGTTGGATGCCGACTTAGTGGTCTATCGGTTAAGGGCTCCGGCTCGAGACTGGTAGGTCCTGGGTTCGAACCTCGCGTGTGCGGGCTTGTGGATGCGCACTGCTGAGGAGTTCCATAATAGGACGAAACGGCCGTCCAGTGCTTCCAGTTTTTCCATGGTGGTCTAGCTTCGATTGACTCATGATTTCAACTATGAAAATAATAAATTCTCCTCTCTGATAAATGAGAATTATCTGTCAATTGAAGAAATAAAAGTACCGTTAACTAGAGTTATATCTTTTAAAAGAATGCTATTACATCAGTGAGGAAATTAGAAAAAAGTAGGTTGTAATGTATTTGTATTTTTCTACTATAAACTTGGGATTTTTCAATAATCTCTAAAAAAATATAATGATACTATACAGTTGAATGAAAAATATATAATACACAATACGTGTATACTTTTGGCCAGTAGTATTTGTTATTGAAAACAAAATTAGTGATGTACTAAGTTTTTTTTTCAGCGAACTATTACTATTATTATTAACCGATTATTAAGTACACAATTATGTACTTGGTTTTGGAAGCCTCACTCTAAGTAAGAAGAATAGTGTGATACTAATTGATTGCCCAAAACTGAAGTATGTGTAGTGTGTGAAGTTGAAGCATTTAATTTGTTGGTTGATAAGAGAATATCTTAATCAGTAAGTCACTGATTCAAAAGGAAGTTGAAATAAACTACCAGTTTTTACTGTTTATTAGGATGATTTGTAAAGATTGTCTCGACGTGATGATACTTTTCATTATGAGTTGACTTCATGAGATTGAAGTATCATTGAAATTTACTGAAATAAACAACTATTTATTTGAAATAAAATATTTACAGCAATTAAATGGATATCCTCATATTAACAACTATTTTTTCAGTTGATGTTATATTTAGTGACAAAAAACATTGATATTGTCCTAACAATGAATACTTTTACTACACACCACAATAAATAAGTTCATTCATCACGCAATTAAACATGAGCCATACTCAAACTGTGAGGGATGATGATATTACCCTATTGTCTAAAATGAATAAATTGAAGTGGGATTCGAACCTGACACGTAGTGGCTGAAAATCGGACGTCTTAATCACTAATACATACAAAATAAAAATAATGACAAACGAAAATAATTTTTGCAGTTCAGAAAATAAGATCTTAAGTATGATAATTAATTACAAAATAGTAGTAAGTGGGAGATTGCCTAGAAGTTAAGTCATTTGGTTTTTAGTTATTGAGATTTCAGAAGCCAAGTAGATATCACACGTCATCACTACATAATAAATTATTGACTAAAAACCAAATACATAAATCTGTCCTTGTTAAGTGAGTTAAGATACATATATAGAGGATTTATTCAGTCAGTAATGAGAAAATTGGATAAACCATAATCTGGATGATGAAATGAAATTGTTCGAAAGAATCCCATGGTTTATATCTTTCAGTGGTTGGTGTAAGTAATGCAATCAATCAGTTCATTTTTGTTATAAGTGCATCCTCAGAGAGTTGCCTTGGTATCGACATCAGCCCCAAGCATTTTAAAGTGTTTGATGTACATACGACAAAAGAGTTTGGTCAAGTGCAGTCCTCAACAATGCGAAGATTTAAACTCTTACAATTGAATTATCGTAGACTTCCGTTGTACGAGCTTGTAGCTGTCTGGACTCAGTATTTAAGCGGATATTGCGATGGTGTCTGAGGCGAAAATAAATGCATATTTGGTTGTAAGCAGCTGATGAGAAACCACGAAATATAATGAATTCATATTATTCTGCATCAATATTTGTTCTATCTTTATTTATGAAAATAAATAGGTTGTAATTCCAGAGGGAATACCAGTGCAGAGATGTAAGCATATCCAAGTGACCAATCCCAAACAGGGTAAGATGTCAATCCTGGATTACACTGCTAGCCATTATCTGACCTTGCTTAGAATTCCCAGCGCAAAGGAAGTACCAACAGTATCAGTGGTAGTAGGAAAAATTAGGTATCAACAATCCGACTCAAGAAGAATGAATTTGCAAAAAAAAAGTACAATTATCTTAAGACGAAGAGTGGACGCAACTGGATCATTGAGATCAATTCTGATCCACGTCAGCTAGGTAATCTAAACTTAGTTCCGTCCAACAATCAGCGATATCATGGGTTGATGTCACGTCTTAAACTGATTATGCTTAGTTTTCTTCGAACTTACTCTTACACTAGCGACCACAGTGAGTCGAGGTAGAAGTTTAAAACACGACAACAGGCAGGAGGTATTAATCTTCATTGAGAGAAGATACAAAGTATTTACATAATACATATGCATAGCCTTCAATGGTCCATTTGCATCTTCCGACGTGTTCTGCAATCTGAACTGTCTTCTCGACTGGCCTCTAAGTGTTCCTTCGACGCGGTGCTATCGATGCACTGAAACTACCCACTCTGTCTGACAACTGTCGCAACTTCGATACCATGCTCCGCCACACTAATTATAAACACTTTTGTGAGTGGCGTTTGCTACAGTGGTAACCGAGTGTCTAAAAGCCTACAAAGAATGGATACTAAACGGCAAACAGTTATGCATGAGGGCACAAGAAGCGATTTGTCACAGTTACTGAATGATTACTAATGATCGACAAATAATGTATCAAGTTTGAGATTCATTTGAGATGAAGAGACCAAGATACATAATACTGCTTCACTTTTCAGTGATACACTAGTAACTCAATAATAGATAGAAATTAATTATATTTATAATAGAAAAATTAAAAAACTCAATTTAATACGTGTAGGCGGATTCTAGCTGTGTGGAATAATTGTTAACAGTGGAATATAGAAGCTAGTCAGTAAATTGTGTATTCGTACTCTTGTCATAAGCTTCATTTGACCTATTGGTTACTGCAATATGATTTACTATTCTCAACTTATTCCCAGTTTATCAGTTACAGTATCTCACAAACACTTTTGGCTTGACCTTGTATAATTATCATCATCCACTTTATGGTGTGATGCAGTCTGGTTTGTATATCTGAAATATACGATCCATACAGCAGAGACTGATATTTGTATTCTGGACTGAACGGCCTAGGCTAGGTGAGAGGTTGCTATACAGAGGACCGATAAGGCCTCAGAGTTGAATCAGGGCTGCTCGTGCTGATGAACGTACCACTGATTTAGCACAGAAACAAGCTCATATAAGTCGGTGTTCTGATAGGCAATTTTGTCGCGTGATAATTGACAGGGCAATAAATAATAACATGCTGAGGTAAGTTGAACAAAGACAAAGCGACATTTTATGATCATTCATGTATACAAGTGAAAAATTTTAACAACAGAAACACAAATAATATATTTTACAACAACAATAAGTACATACCAGAAAGTTGAATCGCATATAATCTAACTGAAGATCGGATTCAGAAGGCTGTTTGTTAATCATATTGATATTAGTCAAATTTCGACAAGATTTCCTAAGATTTCTTACTGAAGAACATACACTGTGCAGCATACAAGAAGTTGATTTCCATTCCAAAGAATCAAATCTATGAATTACATAAAAATAAATCCATGATATATTTAACTTAATTTCATCAATTTATAGATGTACATAACGTGATAAAAGAAAACTGTAGAGTGCTTAAGTTTGTCATTATCACTTGTGAACCTATTGAGGATAAAAGCTAATCAGAAATACATCATAAAAATAACAAACCGAATATATGAAAAATAAAGTGAAATGTAATATTGTTATAATGAATATCATGAATATATATTCTTTGAACCATTGTTTACACGCCATAGAATCAACAAAACAGTTGTATTTACATTAGATATAGAGTTTTTATCCATGAGAATGACTTATAATAGTTGTAAACCTTCAGAAATCTAAATAGTTGGAACATATATACACCATATACTTCCAAACAAGAATAGTTCCTTAGAAAATGGATAAGAAAAATAGTCCGCCTTAGTTTGCACATACAGTATAATGTCAGTTTTGGTGTAAATCCAATGAATTTTTAGTTTAAGACGTGTGTAATAAAATATGAACTTCTTCAAAATGATTTTTAGTTAATGTTGATTAAAAATGGTTTTTAAAGCTCATGAAAAGGCTAAAATTAAAAAGAAAAATACGATTTTATATGAATGAAGCAATTATTTATTTTTATCTTCAAATTTGTCCCCAAGTCTTTGTATAGATCAGTTACTATCGAAAATTCATCATATAACTTATGCAACTCACTGTACAAATGTGGCTTACTGACCTTGATACCTTTAATTTCCAACTCACAGATGAGTGGTACTAGATTTATGATGCTTACAAAAGAATGACAGAAAATCAGTATTAAATATTTCGAAAAGTGTGAAGACTAGTTGTTTGGGGTTTGCGTGATGATCGCGAACAGTGGTTAGAGATGTTGGATGATATGACTGAGAATTCGTCCCGATGTTAGGCGTGCATTCACATTTTGACTTCGGACAGATAATGAGTCCCACTACTCATTCATGCATAATCTTTTTTATTCTGATTTTTACACTATGTTCTTAATACTTGGTCTTTCTGGTTATCATTGTTGAAACATAATTTCAGTTCTTTGGTTATATATCTTGTTACTTTCATCTTGTCGAGGTAATGTGACATAGTTAATCCGGTCAACCGGTATATATGACCAGACTTTATGTTGATTATAACTAATGACTGAATGACTACCAAAAATACATCTTTAAACTATGTGTAATATAAATAATGCTGATAACTTACTTATTAATGATCGATAAAACTTTAACTAGATCACTCAAACAAGGACAGTTGAAAAGTGATTGGGGTGTAACAACATGATATGTTTGATTTGACTGATTTTTTGTTACCAACAATTTTGATGACGATGATGATTGTAAGACTGATGTGAATTGATCACACCTATATTCCCAAAGAATATTCAACATTTGAGCCCACCAGTGAGCACATGAAACTTGGTCACTAGTTTCTTCTATAAAGGGAAAAAAACATATGTGTAGAGTAATGCTAACCAGGAAAAGTGTGTATTAAAAATCCACATTTAGCTTACAAACTATTAAATCTAAGTTAAATTTTATCTTACAATGTAACAGTATGCAGAATTTTGTTGTTGAAACTCAGAAGTGACTTTTATAATACTTTACAGGCATATGTACTTCTAACGAGTCTCATAAATGATGCAATACGCGTTTTGGATTCATCTGTTAGCCATGATATAAATCACAGTTAATGAGTTATTAGAGCATCCCCCAAGAATAAAAGCTGAAACGTGGTTGCCCGGTTAAGGCTTTTGATCTGTAACCCCAAAGAATCAGGTTCGAAACCCCCTCCACTCACTTTGGTTTGGAGGATCGGATGGTATCACTAGCTTTTACGCTTAAAATGTGACTTGAAAGTAACACCACAAATCTGTACATCATAACGAGCTACCAATAATATATCATAAAATATTACTAACAATAACTAATGGCAAGATAAATAAAAATGGTGTGATTCTAACGTTTATATTTAGTCATAATTATTTTGTTTCTTTTTTGGCTAAAATAACAAACTATTAAATGAAAGATCTATCATAATAAAGAATGCATAAATTATTGAATATAATAACATACTATAAGAAAGGAATGATAAAATACAACAATAATAAAAATAATATGAAAGATTATGTTATAAGCAGTGAGTAGATAATAAAATGTAAACGTTGCATATATAAAATGTGCAAATGAACTAACCATATTCAATTTCACCAGTTCTATAGTCATTCATATTATTATTGTATGTATTTAATGAAGGTGATAATTGCGACAGTAAATGAATATATGACTGTAAACTTTTCACCTGATCAACTTTACCATACAATATAACCTACAAGTAGAAAATAAACGATAGGAACACAAACTATAAATCTAACAACTTGAAGCATGTCTTACTGTGTGATGATACCTTAGCCACGCAATCTGTTATATCTCGATCACAATAGTAAATGGTAACTTCGGGATCCATTTATGGACCCATATTATGCATATAATTTTTAGTGTATATTTGCTAAATGATTAAACTACTCATATTCATGTTCCTTTCATTGTGAGCTTTATTTTGACCCTTGGACTATTATTGTATAATTTACCATTCCTGAGTTATACCCAGTCTATTAATTACTGCCTCCCACATTCACAGCCACATTTGGCTAACTCTTGTAAAAATGTTATTTTCTATTTTATTGGTACGACCTGGTCAGTATGTTTGGTATATAAACTCAGTATGTTTGAAATACAATGATTCATACCACACAGGCTGTTATTGGTCTTCCAGACTTAACTGGCTGGACTAGGCAGAAGCAGGATCGATAAGCATTCTAGACTGCTCATACGGTTTTCGTGTGTCACTGTTCCAACCGATAACTCGCTGCTCTCTGATTGGCGGTCTTATCACGTCAAACGTTAGCAAGGCATCCACTCGGACACAAGACATAACACAATCAGAACTTAATTAGTGTTTTATACTTTCTAAATGCAGTGTACTTCTACAAAACTAGCAGGACCATGTCCCCGTACTTATTCTTGGTAGTGAGCAGATAGAAGTAATCGAGAAATTCGAGTATCTGGGTAGCTATGTAAGTGCCGGTGGTGGCATGAGCGATGAAATAGATTCACGTATAGTGAAAGTTGAAGCAACGTATGTCATTCTGGGTCATCTCTGGCGCCTTCATAATGTTAGATTGGCGGTAAAAACTCAGACATACAACACGCCGGTAGCAGAAGTCTTGCGCTAAGCTTGAGAAACCTGGACTCTTGGAGTCGATGATGTTAAAAAACTCTCTGTGTTTGATCGTTGTAGTCTCCGAAGGACTACTGACATTCGGTGCCAATGTGGCGGACAATACTCACAAGATTGCCTGTAAGTAGTATGTTGTGGAAAGTAGCTTCGAAGTTGTCACAGTCGTCAGACGAAGTGAAGAGTTTCAGTACATCGAAAGCACAGCGTAGACAGAACATTTGTTGATCAGACAAGTTGGATTGGAGAACACACCGCGAGATGAAAATGGATGATCGAAAGCTGTATAAACGTATTATGTAAAACCATTGTAATTTCTTTTAACAATCGTTTCGCTCATTGTCGTATTCTACATCAACACTCTGTTAGTAATGCGAAGGTTCGGTAACTTTCGTTTGGGGACAGAGATGATAATTCAGTTGGTGTCACCATCTTGAAACACCGACTTCGGTAGCTTGAACATGTACTAAGAATGCCATCCCAGCAAATTTCACATCGTGCATTATTCACAAACGCTGAGATTGGTTATAAAAAGCGGAAAGATTGTCAGTGAATGACATGATATCGTGGTATGAAAGAAAGCTGTATAGGACTGAGATCTGTTGGACCTTCACGATTCTCTGGTTAGGGTCCCCTCAATAATTAATCAATATAAGCATTGTTATCACTTAGCAGATTGAAAATGATTTAAATTTTTAAGATGTAATCTATGTTGATATTCTTCTTTGTGGTGGAAGTGAGCGTTTGGAAAAAATGTTACGTTATTATTATTATTGTTCCATTCAGTTTAACTAGATCATCTTATTACCAATAAGATGACACAAAAGTTACTACACAATCACTAGAACGATATGATGTTATAGTAATCTGTTAACTAGTCAGTCAAACAAAAGCAACATACAACTTGGCATCGGTTTAATTTGGCATACTATGTCAGTAAAGTGAGATGGAATTATCGATGTTAGAAACAGCAACAGCACTAATTGTAGAAAAAAAATTAATCATGAACAAAGTGATTCGAAAAAGAATAAGATAGATGGATGAAAAGTATAAGATCATTTTAAAACCCAAAATCAAAGGGAAAACAAAATGTGAATTTATCTGAGACAATGTAACAGATTTAGATCTAAATCACCCAGCATCTTCAAACATTGGTTACGATAATATTGCTCACTGAAACCATGTAGTTTGCATCTTCAAAAAAAGATCATTCCAACAATCAATGGTCTTCCTAATGATATATTTTGGCTTGACTACCTTTAGCTCTCTTCTGATTTGCTCCTTCGCCAGCACATACAAAGCGTCGAGGTAGGCATTTATCGAACATTAGTAATATATCTTGCAACTAACTTATTCGATGAGGACCCAATATCTTATTAGATGAACAACTCAATGAAGTCAGTATGTAAAACAAACTAATAGTTAGCTTAGTCTCTACTAAACTGTCATCACAAACTAATCAATTATAACATCAGAATATAATTAAATTTCAAACACAAGTCGAATTTTACCAATCTAACAGTGTGCATGTGATAATATAGAGTTCAGTGTGAATTTCTGGAACATATCAGTTGTTTCCTGAAGACACAAGTTCGAAAGCGAGATCAAAGTTGAGAGATAATCGATGATGACAGATTCTTATTTGTTATTACAGTTAGAATTCAGGTGAACTGATTATTGTGAAATAACAAAGATAGGAAATTCTTTCATTTGAATGTTTACTTAATTTGTGATTAAAAATTGCAGTGAATCTTAAATGTGTGAGGGACATAACAAAAAGTCACAACGACGTAATGTCATGTTTGATATTATTTGAGTAGTTAAATGTTAGGAGTCGGACTATACAATGTGGATGAACAGGATGTACAACAGTGTTTAAAAATAGTAGAGAGTATGTCATCAATCTAACAAATACTTGACAGACGAGAATCATCAAATCCAGATGGGGGGTTCAAGTGTGTCAGTCGATCGCAACGTTAAGTGGAACAGAAAATCAATTAAGTGCTTAAATCTTAGTTGGTCTAACTCAAAGTTGAAGATTCAGTTATTCGCAAAGTAGAATGTGGTACGTATGTACATCAGTGGTCATATCTCATAGGGACGGAAAGATGAAACCTTCCGGTCAAATACCAGAATGGTGCGGGTAGTAACACTATCAGTGGTAGAAGAAAAGACTAGACATCAAAAAAAGACACAAGAAAATAGAAATCGGAATAATAAAGAAAATTATGAAGAATTCAGAAGCTTAGAACTCATGGGGAAAACATGGAAGGGATGTACCTGCACCACTGTGGACGATTTTGAGCTATGCCATCCAAATTTTCTAATCATTGGTTACGACAATCACGCAGATCCCAAGGAGATAGTTTACACCTGTGAACATGGTTCAGTCTATTTGTCGATGAATTCACTAACTGATGCCACGTTTGATTAGGCCTCCCCTAGCTTTCTTCCAGCCTACCCTTACACTAGACATCATTCAAACAAAAACAAAACGTTTAGCCTTAACGATTACATGCAAAGTGAGAAACAGTCCACAAGTGGATACAGTAAGGTGATATCACTCGTTTATCCAACAGATATTAATGATACTTTGTGATTTGCTATTGCATTTGTAACTAGAGCAGTGAATTAGTATTTAAGGCACCTGACTTTTAATTCATAGGTTGCATATTTGAAACCTCTCACACTTGTCAGATGATTAATGACAATAGTGTTTAAAACGTTGACCTGAAACTGAGTCACAAAACGTCAGAAAATCTAATTTATCTACTCTTTGGGATATTACAAATATATTAATTTATTTATAACAATCTACCCAATGCTCAATTTATTCGAAATTATCAAATCAAAATTTGGTAACGATACCTACATACAACTTTATGATTAGATAAGATTCTCTATAAAAAAAATCCTTTACTTTAGCCTTTATGATACACAGTGACAATTTGAAAATTATAGTTCAATTTTCAAACATAAAAATTTCACCTGTAGCTCTTCTAGAACCACTGCCACTCCCAAGCCCAGGCAAAGGAGGAGGGTTGGGCATGGGATCAACAACCCCATCCCGTAGAAAACAACATTGCTAAAAAACGCCAACCAAAACAAACAAATTAAACCACTTAAACTCCGCCCTCCGAGTTGCAGGAGGAATTATGACGCCTCATGATGAAAGCCGAGATTCTTAGGAAGTCGCGGGCCTGATGCCCCTTCTAACAAACAGAGAAGCAATATTCATAGGCACACGGAATGTCCGGACAATGTAGGACACCCAGATGACCAGTAAGACAGCAATGAAAATGAGGAGATACAACTTGCGGTTCTCGAAATCAACGAAACCCATTGGACCCAAGCTGGACAGAAAAGATTAGGTTCGGGAGAGATGCTACTGTACTCCGGACACGAAGAGGAAAATGTTCCACACACTCAGGGAGTTACTCTGATGCTGTCCAAAGAAGCACGAAACGCACTTATAGGATGGGAATCTCATGGACCCAGGATCATCGAAGCATCATTCAAAACAAAGAACGGGGCAATCACCATCAATGTTATCCGACGTTATGCATCCACGAGAATGGTGAGAGATTTGCGAATTTATGTGCATTCAACAAATTGGTTATAGGCAGGACAATATTCCCACATAAACACATACAAGAATCTACATGGGTCTCACCGGACCACGCCTCGGAGGACCTGATAAATCATATTTCAGTCAGTAATCTGTTCAGGTCAATGGAAGACTTGAGAACTGAGAGAGGAACTGACGTAGACTCAGATTGTCACTTGCTGGTCTCCAAGATGAAACTGAAACTCAAGAAGCACTGGACAACGGGACGGATAACATCACAAAAGGTTCAATGCAACCATCCCTCGATATACTGACAAACTCAGCAAATTCAACATAGCTCTCAACAACAGGTTCCAAGCCTTATAGGATCTAGTGAGAGAAGAAACTACTATGGAGAACAACTGAAAAAGGATCAAAGAAGCACTATCTTCAACGTGTCAGGAGGTGCTGGGCCGCAAATAGAGACACTACGGATCATCGCTGAACAATCAATTGAATGAAACTCGTCGTCACACATCAACTTCAGTTATCTTAATAACTATGTGACAGCATAGCTGGCTATGATCCTAAGTGATCTAAATTTAGGTTTCATGAATAAGAAGGCTGTTTTGAAGTCAAAGATATGTTAATTATGATGAAAGATAGTTACTAAAAGAAGAACGCGTTCACGATATAACCTGGTGAATTCCTTTCGATCTTTCAAGAGAATGAACGTTAGATAGTAACATCACAAATGAGACTTAATAATAATAATAATAATAATAATAATAATAATAATAATAATAATAATAATATGAATACCTTTAAACAATGGCAAGTAATATGCTCGCGTAATTCAATCAATATTTGGTTGATAATGTTCTTTTCTGTATAATTCGCTAGTGACAGATTTTGATTGGATGAATGGTCATGTAAACCATCTACTTTTGTAGAAGATCTGGTTATTGATGATGAATAAGTTGTATTGATACCTATAGCACATGAATTGAACTTTTGATTTGAAATAATTAATTTGATAAATGTTGAATTATTGAACCAATTTATCCATAAATTCGACAAGCGAAATCGGAGAGTCACATGTACGGTCATACGAATGATTAGAGACTATGGAGTGCACGATTAAGAACATAGTGGTGCCATATTTGCAACAAAAAATAGGGATGAGAGATTAAATACATTATATTAGGTAATTGAAAACATTTTTTTAAAATTATTAAGTCAATATCATGTGTGAAATTATAAATGTCATTCACATTCTTTGTGTAACCATCGTCTTCTTAAAAGCTCGAGATGTGATAACCATTTTGCTCTATAGTGGTAATGCTTCACCGAGACAAAAAGAAGGTTGAGATGATTGTGATAAAACAACTAACTGAATTCCTCGGGCGAATGAAGAAGGGTCATGGATTAACAATACCAGGAAAATATGAATTGCTTGAAGTACGCAAATCTAGATAACCTCTTAGCCCAATTTTAGACATGTCAAGATCCTCTTATCACTTTAATAGCAACATAACTAACAGATCTTCTTGAGCTAGTAAGAAAATTATTAACAAATAATTCGTTTACTTAGCAAATTAATGTGAATATTTACTAGATGAGCTATGGCACAAAGTTAACTGAATTTTATTACACACTATCGACTAATATAAAGCGCCATACATTTAGTGGCTAAAAATGATGGAGAACCGAGGCGAACTTAGCCCATTCATCTGGATACGAACAGAATATGAAACATTAGTACATGACAAGCGATAAGGAAATTTTTTAAAATATACCACCTGAAAGCGCTGTTCAGCTTTTAGTTAAAAGTTTAGTTCTTGTAAGCTAAAGTTTTGTATATCAACACTGGAATCAAATTACGAAAACTTATGGAACGAATATAGATTAGAGAAGATATATAATATAAGTGACTAAATAGAAAATATACCAAAACAATAATACACAAGTTAAAGATAAGAACGTCGACAGGGAGAAGAAGGGTGATTTGTAAAGTAATCATTAGTTTTATAAATCATCTTGCTTCCTTTCAGTTAATTCCCAATGCAAGCCTACTTATTCCAGTTTTCATGTCATTTCTAATTTCGCATTACATTCGAGAATGCTCACCTTACGATACTAGTCTGAATATTCAAAGTTAACATTCGCCACTCTAGTGAATAATATGTAAGAACAGGAGGAAAAAAAACCGATTACATATTAAACAATAAAAAAATTAATAAAATGTGATATTTCATTTACACCAAGATAATACAGTCCAAGTTTTCGTTTTAGAAATAGTCCAAGTGTTACACCTTGTCTAGGTAAAAGATTGATGGGTAATTTGTTATCAACAGCTGATGATATTCCGATATTTTGATTACTTTCATGTAACTTGTCGTTGGTACAATATATTTGATGAGTAGATGGAGAATGAAGAAAATCGTGAATACACATCACAGCCAGAGAGATACTATCCAGTAAGCGGTTGAACTTAAAAAGCGTAGAATTGTTTGTATTTACTTTTTTTGGCACATAGTCTATGATGGATTAAATAAGAACCAAAAAATCTTTTATTAAGAATACGAATTATATTGTTACTATTATTCTCGCCTTTCTCTTTGTTCTTAACAAACACTAAACAGTATCAGACAATGTAATTTAAAGAATGGAAAACGAAACTTACGACTTTATTTAACCAACTGTATAAGTAATTAATTAAACAAAACTAAGTCCTACGGAGCCATTAATTATCAAAATATTAGTTGATTATTAAAAATATTATGATAGAAGAGAAACATTTGTGTAAAGAAACTAAGAAGAAAGAATATGAATGACAAAATCGTTAGAATATAGAAGTGACTCTTTGATGTTCTTTATTTCTATAAATTTTCTTTGTAGGAATAATTATACTACTTATTAAGCTGTCAGGATAAACAGACAGCTAATTAGTGAAGGCGTATGAACTTTTTTTGAGCGTGAACTCCATAATAATGAATAACTTATTTTTAAACTAGGCGCTGCTAGTATAAAAGGTGGTTTTATAAAGAAATGACAAAAAACACACCATACTTAGACATAATAAGATGATAAACGGGATGTCGCCAACACTGATTATACGTAATTCGTCCACCTAATGGTTTTTCAGCATTAGCATATCAATTAGGATTAGACGAAAAGAGATCAACCTACCACATTGAACAAAAGTTTTTCAGTAAAACTTTCAAGCTTACAAGCTTGTGAAAATCCATCTAGAAGCATTCACTTAAATGTAATGTGGGCTTTAAAGGTAGAAGACATTAAATGTCAGTCTGAGATGCGTAGGTACGTGTAAACAACCTGGTTGAGATCCGAGCGATTATCGTAACAAATACTTAAAAATCATATGATACTACTCAAAGTCAGCGTTTGGCTTTAGATCCCAATTATCGAAATTATTTTTATACCTTTAATTCTGAGAATTTATTTATTTATCTTGAATCATATCTTTCGTGTCTAATGTATTTCTGTATTATAACTGATATTACCACTTTTACAGTCTCTGTATTCATCTAGGTGTCTACTGATGAGATGTAGTAACTTGGACCGACACACACACGTGACAGATTCTGTCACTTTTGATTGACTTATTAACTCATTAAAGACTTCTACAGTTAACATTAATTCAACGCTGAACAATATATATATATATATATATATATATATATATATATATATATATATATATATATATATATATATATACGTCGCATTATTCAAAGCCAAAGCTAATCTTCCAGTAGATAAACTTGGATGCACTCAATGACTAAGAAGAATGATGCAAACCAGCACAAGACGTAATTCATACAATTACACTTGATTTTTTTCCTGATAGGAGTTAATATACAAAGTTATGAGAAAATCCAACAATGCAAAGAGTTCGGTGTTTTTTTTATAAAAAAAAAACAGATGAATTCACATCATAACTAAGGTCTGTATTTTACTGCTTCTCAACATGTTGATTAAAAAGAAAATCAATAAACTCTGGCAATTCGGAAGGAAAATTCAATCGTAAAAATACCCATTAACTTACCAAATAAATATAATTCCATTAGGCGTAGACGAACTTCAGCTGCAGAGATGAAATTCCTTTCATCAGAGTACAAATGACTACTGTTTATTATCGCATTAGGTTGATTAACCTTCTTTTTAAAATAACACATCCAAAGCCAACAGGGCAATTCGATTAAAATTATACTAAGCAAGTTAATTCCGAATTTAATTAGAAACCATATGCATAGAAAAATATATCGAGGAAAAGAAACCGTTGATGCAGATTGAGTCAATTCGCAATGTGTACTACCAAGTAAATGTAAGCATTGCTTCAAGTGATAATCAGCAACAGACCAAGTTAGCTTTAATTAATGGGGATAAAAATAGGTTAGCAAGGATAATAATATGCTATATACTTTTAAAACCATTACCCATTAACAAATCTTAACTGGAGTTTGAAGTCAACGGACATAAACCAAAGTGAATTGTTGTACATAAAGTAATGGAGGGTAATAAGACGTCAGGTTATCTAGCTTTTTGTTTAATATCTGTTAGTTTTTAAAGTAGGGATAACCGTGATAACTGTTTACTGGTTCATTTGATTATTTAATTCCTTTTCTAGTCTGCTAATATTACTGTGTCTCAGAGATTACTTTTTTGTTACATATAGTTTTTTCTGCTTCAAATTCCTCTTTAAATTTTAAGCTTTCATTATCTTCTGACTTCTGCCTACCTTTTATCGTGTTTGAGATTAATATTGAAGTTTAGAGCGTCAGTCATACAATCTTCTGACTTTATGTATAGTTTTGTGTTAAAATAATGCTTTAATCGATTTTAAAAAGGAATCACCCCAGACCAATTGTGGAACCTAGGCAAGAGCACAGGGGACACCAGAATAAATTATAAGACCAATAAATCTTGACAGCCTTTCATGGATTTGTAACAAATTAAAACAGAGGAATTAGAAATATCAGAAGAATAAACCTGAAGCGATTTACAAAGAAATTAGCGTTTTTGATCACCTTACAGTTTTTCTGAATTAATGATATCCGTTTTAGCCAGCAGATGAGTAGCCAAAAATACGGTTTTCAAAGAGTAAGTCACATCTTCTGACCACTAATAATCTATTTCAATTTAGGCTACCTCCCACACAGATGAACAAACAGTATTAGAAAGGTTCAATACAACCTTCTCTGACACACTGCCAAACTTAACGAATTCAACATAACTCTCAACAACAGTCTCCAAAGCTTTACAGGACATACTGTAAGAAGCAATTACTATGAAAGACGATTGCAAAGAGATCAAAGAGTACTAACTTTAACGTGTCAGGAGGTTCTGGGCCGCAAGAAACATCATCATAAGGGATGGATCTCTACGGGAACCACGGACAAGATTCAATATAGGAAGAAGAAGACAGCAATTAACAATAGTTGAACACGAGTACAGAAAGTCAAGGCACAAGAAGATTACACAAAAGCAAACAAGTAAGTGAGGAATAGCACTAGAACTGACAGGCAAAAATGTGTGGAAGAACTAGCAGCGACAGTGGAAAAAGTTTCAAAAGAAGAAAATACGAAACAACTATAAGACACGACGAAGAAACTGACAAAGAAATATGACTAAACCAGAGAGACTGGACAAGGACAAAGAGGGCAAGACAACAACCGAGATTCAAGAAGAGAGGAACAGATGGACAGAATACTTTGAGGAACTCTTGAATAGACATGTTCCATTGAATCCAACGGACATCGAAGCAGCACTCACGGACTTTCCCATAAATGTCACTCCGCCAACGACCGAAGAAATCAGGATGGTCGGCCATCAGATAAATCAAGAGTGGGAAAGAAGCGGGGCCTGACAGTATACCATCTGGAGCAATGAAGTTAGACACAGAAGCAACTGCAAACATGTTCCACATTCTATTCAACAAGATTTGGGAAGAAGAACAAGTATTATAAACAGACTTGAAAGAGGTATACCTCATGAAGTTAGCAAAGACAAGGAGATCTGAACAAATGTGAGAACTACAGAGGCATCACATCATTGTCAGTACCATGAAAGGTTTTCGAGTATTGCTGAACGGGATGAAAGACTCAGTAGACGCCCAACTTCGAGATCAACAGACTGGACTCCGTAAGAATCGATCGTAGACAGACCGAATAACGACACTACGGATCATCGCTGAACAATCAATTGAATGGAACTCGTCGTCACACATCAACTTCAGTGACTATGAGAAAACATTTGACAGTGCGGAGAGGAGTACGTTGTGGAAATTTTCTTCGATACTATGGAGTGAGTAGCTGAGAAGATCGTCAACATCTTCTGGAATTCGTACGACGGATTACAGTGCAAAGTGGTGCATGGAGGACAGTTGACAGATGCATTCCAAATGAGGACCGGAGTCAGACAAGGCTGCTTACTCTCCCGCTTCCTCTTTCTTCTGGTGGTTGACTGGATTATGGAAACCTTCACATCTGAAGGGAGGCACGGAATAAATTGGATAGTTTGGATGCGACTAGACGATTCGGACTTCGCAGATGACCTATTCCTTCTATCCCATACATACGAATAAATGCAAATGAAGACAATCAATGTGTCAGAAGCCTCTGCATCAGTAGGCCGCAATATATACAAAGGAATAAGCAAGATCCTCAAATGTAACACGGAGAACACCAACCCAACCATACTTGATGAAGAAACTTTGGGAGAGGTGGAAAGTTTCACGTATCTGGGAAGCACACATATAGGAAATCATAAAACTTCATCATGAGGCAAGTGCTAATTCAGAATCCTGGAGGAATGCAGAAAAGAGGAAGGCCAGAGAACACACTACGTCGAGAATTGTAAGCAGAAATGAGAAGGATGAATAGCAACTGGAAAAGGTTTGCCAGATCAGAGTTGTTTGGAGTATGCTGGTGAGCGGTCTATGCTCCTCTATGAGGAGTAACAAGAATAAGTAAATAAACCAGTATTTAGTAAATGAGTTGTAATGACATTGAGCAGTAACAATAAACCTTACAAATACTTAAACGTTGAATACTATTATTGACAACGGCAATAGGTTTTAGAGCAGAGGATTTTCAGATACACCATCAGTTTGATACGCTTACCAGTATATCTAAGATATAATATGCGTGAACATTCACTTACAAGATTAGTTTTATGTATCTCGATAAAGCTAATTATTGGTGGATTTTTTATAATACATCCTAAAAATAAGTTCAAACACCACGCAACTTTGAGACAGAAACAAACTGCGGCAGTTTTCATGCATACAAAAGCAATCCCTAAGTCAAGTTTACTAATGACTGAATAGTTAGACTAGCAGAATACAAAAATACGGTTGAAACAGATGAGAGTTATTCGGCGCAGCATCACTCCATGAAGTCAATGATTTTTGGTCTTGGCCGTGTTAGCAGTAGGTGCACACTACTTCACTAAAGTTCTCTCGACAACAATGATCAGTATTTGAAGATGTTGGATGGTATTGATTTAGAATCGATCGTAATTTTGCAAATGCATTTACTTCTTAACTTGTTCAAGATGAGTTCCAGTATTCTTCCATACATAACATTTAATCGTATCCTTCTGAAAACCATATTCTAAATGTTTACACTTCCTCATTATTTCGGTTCTTTTTTTATCTATCCTGTTAACTTCATCTCTTTGCGCTGATGCGGTTTGGGAACTTCAATTAATCCACATATGTGAAGGGCTTAACATTGATTACGATTGACTGACTCGAAGGATAACTAATTCTGCAGAGATGAGGAACAGAAATTGAAGTCTGAGGCGTAGACTGACGGATTCTAACTCAGTGGTCTAAAGTTAAAGCACTCATCGTAAAACATGAAAGAATTGATTTCGATCAGTGATCAGTCCCAAAACCAAAATGAGATAACTGTCAAGTGTTTTTTTATTTGCAATAGTCTAGGAAGAAAACCTATCGCGAAATCCATTTCCCATGTCATGTGATATACATTGCTCTTATTGAATGAACTGATAAGGCTTGATGTAGTAGGTAAGAGATGATGCTACAAAATACCCCACAAATATACAGAAATATGAGGTATAATTCCCAAACACTAAACCTTAATATTTGGTCTGTCTGTTATAGAAAATGACTGAAGTTGAAAATCCAGAAATCACTGAATCTCAACTCAGTGATTTGAAGGTTAAGTGACCATTCTAAGACTTGTAAGTCCTAGGTTTGATCGGCGGTAGGGTTGTGGATGGGTACTACTGAGGACTTCCACACTAGAAAAAAGTAACTATCCGGTATTTCTTGATTATCAGTGGTCAGTTCATGACATAACCCATAATAATTTCATTGCATAAAGTTACGCTTGAGTAGGGCTAGTGTACTGAATTGAATTATTTTCATTATAATAATCATGAAGTAATAACTATAGGTTAAACGACATAAATGCGACAAAATGAAACAAGATACTGATAAATTTACTTTAAAATAAATAAAAAAGACATTAATCCTCATGATAACTATACTAGGTTATGTCAATTAATCCATGTGTATGTAATAAATGTGCTTAAATACATAATTGGGAACTGAATCAATATGAAAAGTATTTTACCTGACTAATAGCTAAATTAGCTTGTCTAAAATGTGATTTAACCTCATACGATGAGACTGTTGTATTTTTTGACTTTGACCAATAATAACTATAATTAAAAAGATGAACATGGATGTGCTTTTTATAACAAGCCCATGAACATAATAATAAAGCAATGCACCATTGTAAAATATACATTATTGATATAAGCCATGAACTAGGCATAATTGTTGTGATTATGTTCCCGCTTCTGGCGGTTGTGCTGGTAGATGCATCGAAATACGAGAGCAAAGTCCTAGCATTTGATATTTTATTGTCTAGGGAGAAAATAACAATGAAATAACAATAAATATATGTAGTAATACTTTAACTGTTCAACAATAGACGAATGAATTAAGTGTAAATTCCTTCAAAAGTTATTGTCTGATGAATCTTCTTAATGTGCATTGATTAGACGATTGGTTTACCGATATCCAATTTTTTATAGTGTCTTAATTTTAATTATTTGACTGACTGAATGTTAGAACAACACATGTAAGCGAACAATTATTTTCAATTAGATCTTCGTCAGGTTCTACTCTAATATACATGAATATCTATACGAATGTTGTACACATCGTTTGTCGTTTATTAACTGTAGCAAATTAATCATAAACCAGTTACCTGAATTCGCACCGAAAATATACTTATATTTATGGTGTACTATGGTTATGTATACTTGGTACAACCACGTGAGCTTTGATATTTAAATATTATACTAATAAAAGGCATTCCACTGTTCTTCTGATTTATAGTTTGGGTACGAGTGATAGAGCCCACTTGGCTTCTGCCAACTTTAGTCACTTGTAGAGTAGGTAGAATGTCTGTCTGTCAACCAAGAGGTGAGTATACAGACTAGTACTTTGCTCCATGTTATTTTATGGTTATGAAGAAAAGGTCTTTAAAAATAGGGGATATTTTTACGTTACTAGTATTTAATTTGAAGTCTTGGAAGCATTACTTGCATATATTGGGTGCCATAAGTGAGCACAACGTTGAAATTTGATGCAACAGAATCAACAAAAATAAAAAATCCGAAATAATATGATAGGTTTTTGGCTTGTCCTATCGAGTAGTATCATCAAATGTTACAAGTGTGGCTTAGATCGAAGTTTACAAGTTCGTGTACTTTGATCATTGAGTTGCATTATTATCTTACGGAGATAAATACCACTTAGCTAAAGTTGATGCAGTATCTGAAAAAGCCATCTTATTTGAATTATACAGTACTGCCGAAGTTTTAGACATTCATGTGGAAACTATTTGTATATCATCAACGTATTTTACAAAACACAAGTTATAGTAAATTATAAATAAATCCAAGACATTCTGAAGGAAGCCAGAAATAAAAACAGAACTGAATAATGAAACAACATTCGAGTTCCGGTGTGAACATGAACTCTAGGATGTAAGTACATCTAGCTGACGAGTCCAAAGTAAGACGAAACGGGCGTCCTGAATTCCACTGCTAACCACCATCCATCTATATTCATAAAATAACATTAGTTAAGAAAAGGTTTAGTAACATTCAATGAATTTACCTCTTGGACTACTACTACCACTATTCATATATACTTGATTAGTTATTTGTGCTGGATTGAAAGCAATAAGGCATAAAGCAGCAACGCATAGAGTAGTTCGGGCTATCACTTCATTATAACCACTACTAATTGGATGATTTTGTTGATTTACAGCAACATTTGGCATATTAGCTTTTGTAAACACAGGTGTATGTGGACATGAATTTGTTTCACATAATAGCTGACATACAGTAGGGAATTGTGCTTGTATAGTATTATTTCTATTACCATTATTACTGTTAATGTTGTTTGTTGATATTAAGTTGAATTTTTCTTTTATATGTGGAACAGCCAGTTTTTTTACTTCCAAGTCATGATTAACTAGCAAATGGCTACATCTTGCCTTGGTCGGAGTAAACAATGCTCCTCGACCTCCTCCACTATTGGAATCATCGGCTAGAAGTAGAAGAGAAAAGCAGTATATATATATATATATAACAGACAGAGATGGGTGTAAAATGAATACCGCCACGTGACATCTGGTTACCAGGTCGTAAAGAGTTTATTTACACTAAATAAATAATTTCAATAAACAAATACAAATATGATTCTATATTAAAATCACGCCAGACAATGACCAAATTTAATGTGTACATGAATATATTTATAATATAAACAAGAGAAGTTACGAAAATATTTTTGTTAGTCTATAAATGACCCAATTTATAATTTAAGGTCGAAAGAATATGAATCGTTAAGAAAGAAAAATATTTAACATAAATTCAGCGTTAACAAACTAAAATGATCTGAAGTAAACAACACTTTTTTCAACATCAATATATTATTACTTGTGAAAATGAGTGAGACAACTTTACAGAAACAACTTGACAATCAACATTTAAAGACATAAAGTTCTCAAAGTTTCCGAGTGATCAACTTTAAATAACTAAAATGTCTACAGATAATAAGAACAATATCATCAAATCTAGTTGAATATACGCATAATAAACTGGGCAAATCAAATAAATCTTATTATGTCTTGAGATTGGATGATAAGTGGAAGACAACCATGAAACTGTAATAATTGGATTAGTTAACTGGTCAAATGCTTATCCGTTTACCTATAATAACATATAAGCTATAAGCTTTTTCATTCGGTATCCTAATGCGGCATTCTACACAATCTTATTTTCTCCTCTATCCATTGGGGTTTATTAAGCGTTCGGACAGTGTGTAGTATTTGTAAACCTTAGATCACAACAATCTAATACCAAATATTTTTAAAACTGTTTTACGAACTTCTGTATAACCCTATGTCAGTACCGCCGGGTAGGGTCTATTGAAAAAAACGGAAATCAGTGACTATTAAAAGCGAACGAATGAAGCATTAAATTAGTCGAAATCAAATAGATATTCATACTATTCAGACTGTTTTAAAAAACCCAATCAAACCACTAAACTATTTGTACAAATGAAAGGTATATATATATATATATATATATATATATATATATATATATATATATATATATATATAGAACTAGATTATCATCATACGATTTACCATTCTTGAGCTATCCCTAGTCTATTAATTACTGCCTCCCACATTCACAGCCACATTTGGCTAACTCTTGTAAAAATGTTATTTTCTATTTTATTGGTACGACCTGGTCAGTATGTTTGGTATATAAACTCAGTATGTTTGAAATACAATGATTCATACCACACAGGCTGTTATTGGTGTTCTGGACTTAACTGGCTGGACTAGGCAGAAGCAGGACCGATAAGCACTCTAGACTGCTCGTACGGTTTTCGCGTGTCACTGTTCCAACCGATAACTCGCTGCTCTCTGATTGGCGGTCTTATCACGTCATACGTTAGCAAGGCATCCACTCGGCCACAAGACATAACACAATCAGAACTTAATTAGTGTTTTATACACAAGTTATAACAATTTGCTTACTTGTTATTGTGATTTTTGAATCATTCAAGAACTGAACAAAACTTCGATCTTGTTCAATTGAAATAATAAATAAATAGGGCTCAACCACAATATATTAATTAGATTTGAATAACCAGTAAGTTACTAGAGTGCTTCATAGTGTATATTTTATAAATGGGAAAGTCCTTTACTCCACAGTATCGTACTACTTATCGTAAGACAGTTGAAATGTTGTGTATTTGTAATAAATTGACAAAATACTGGTACTGTTGCTGGTATGGTTATTTGTTATGAGTGCGAAAAAAACTCCCACTAGCTACTTATTACAACGGAATAAGACGACTCGATGTAAGACAGATGACAATACTGTAGAGATAACAACTTATTTATGTGCCAACAAATGATTGACAAATGAGTAAAACATTATATGGAAAATGCACAAAATTATAAATGATTTACTTAATTGGTCTAAGGTCAAATTAGAGTAGAATGAACTGGCAGTAACTGACATTATTGAGTTAATAATTTAAAGTATGTATTCAATTTACAATATCAATAGGTTAATTGTTTTAACCAATAAATATAACTGAATTACTGAGTTGTATTTTTGTTTCTTCCTGGTATTTTACGTTCCAATAACAATTCTTAGAATTTTAACGAAGAAAAATGGATTACGTTACTACTCCTTGAAAACCGTGTATCGAGTATTTTCCAGTATCAGATCAACCAATTGGAACTTGTTGAGTAGATAGTATGAGTCGATTATAAATCGGAATGGTCTAGATTGGTTTAAAATTGACATTCCTATTGAACGTCGTAACTTTATGAATTATGAGAGTTTTTAACTATGTAGCGACTAATCTATTTATTTTTCTTCCAATTCCCCACATCTAGGAATAACGGAAATGGCTCAATTCACAACGGTTGTTTTTATCATATCAACTGTGGATCTACAATGTTTTACGGAAGACAATGATACCATTGATTATATACCATTTAAAATCAACAATGAAGCTAAATGAGTACATTTCAATCTTATATGGGATAACATATGAGTGATTCTACTCATAAAAAGGTTGATCTAAATTTTATTAAACTCTTGCGGTAAAATCAAGCTGTTGTTTGTAGCTTGTTCATTATTTCAATTTTGTTTGATGAAATTCTGTAAACTTACTTTTCGTTTTAATTAGTTAAAGGTAAACTGATCATTATTAGCATTTTGAAGATGAACTAAAGTCACATGATCTACACTATAATGTAATTTAGTGTAACACTAAGGAGAGAGTACATTACATACTTACTATTGTTACTCCTCATAGAGGAGCATAGACCGCTCACCAGCATTCTCCAACCAACTCTGACCTGGCAAATCCTTTCCAGGTGCTATTCATCCTTCTAGTGTATGCTTCCGATTCTTGACGTAGTGTGTTCTCTGGCCTTCCTCTTTTCTGCTTCCCTCCAAGATTCCAAATTAGTACTTGTCTCATGATGCAGTTTGATTTCCTCAATATGTGTCTTATCCACTTTCAACGTCGTTTTCTTACTTCTTACCAAAATGGAAGTTGGTTTGTTCTCCCCCACGGTACAGTAGGCTGTTGTTGATGGTATCCGACCAACGGATATTCAGCATCTTGTGTACACAATTGTTCGTAAATACTTGTACGTTTTGGATGACGGTTGTAGTAGTTCTCGAAGTTTCAGTTCCGTACATTAGAACTGTCTTGATGTTCACATTGAAGATTCTGATATATGTTGGCTGACAGTTGTTTTGAGTTTCATAAGTTCTTCAACTGTATGAATGCTGTCCTTGCTTTGCTAATATGTGCCTTTACGTCTTCATCGGATCCTCCTTGCTGTTTCCTCAGTTTTCCATTGCTTCTTTAGCTTCAGTTTCATAATGGTTCCTACCAGAAGGTGATCTGAAGCTATATTAGCTCCTCTCTCACGGTTCTCACATCTTCCATCGATCTTATGAATTTTTTTACTTTTGCATATATGATTGATCTGATTCTCTGTAGTGGGATTCGCTGATACCTGTGTAGCTAAATGTATTTCTTTGTTGGGGAATATTGTGCCGCCTAGAAGCATTGTGTTGAGTGCATATAAATTTGCAAAGGAGTACATCGAAAACCTGATAATAACTTACAAACAATGATATGTTATTTTGAAACTCAGAAACCGTACTTATCCCCATATCCCAAACTATAAGTTCCATATGTTCTTCAACTGTAGGAATGCAGTCCTTGCTTTGTTAGTATTTGCCCTAACGTCTGAATTAGATTCTCCACGTACATCGATGATGCTACCCAGATACGTGAAACTTTCCACCTCTCCCAAAGTTTCTTCATCAAGTATGGTTGGGTTGGTGTTCTCCGTGTTACATTTGAGGATCTTGCTTATTCCTTTGTATATATTGCGGCCTACTGATGCAGAGGCTTCTGACACATTGATTGTCTTCATTTGCATTTATTCGTATGTATGGGATAGAAGGAATAGGTCATCTGCGAAGTCCGAATCGTCTAGTCGCATCCAAACTATCCAATTTATTCCGTGCCTCCCTTCAGATGTGAAGGTTTCCATAATCCAGTCAACCACCAGAAGAAAGAGGAAGCGGGAGAGTAAGCAGCCTTGTCTGACTCCGGTCCTCATTTGGAATGCATCTGTCAACTGTCCTCCATGCACCACTTTGCACTGTAATCCGTCGTACGAATTCCAGAAGATGTTGACGATCTTCTCAGCTACTCACTCCATAGTATCGAAGAAAATTTCCACAACGTACTCCTCTCCGCACTGTCAAATGTTTTCTCATAGTCACTGAAGTTGATGTGTGACGACGAGTTTCATTCAATTGATTGTTCAGCGATGATCCGTAGTGTCTCTATTTGCGGCCCAGCACCTCCTGACACGTTGAAGATAGTGCTTCTTTGATCCTTTTTCAGTTGTTCTCCATAGTAGTTTCTTCTCTCACTAGATCCTATAAGGCTTGGAACCTGTTGTTGAGAGCTATGTTGAATTTGCTGAGTTTGTCAGTATATCGAGGGATGGTTGCATTGAACCTTTTGTGATGTTATCCGTCCCGTTGTCCAGTGCTTCTTGAGTTTCAGTTTCATCTTGGAGACCAGCAAGTGACAATCTGAGTCTACGTCAGTTCCTCTCTCAGTTCTCAAGTCTTCCATTGACCTGAACAGATTACTGACTGAAATATGATTTATCAGGTCCTCCGAGGCGTGGTCCGGTGAGACCCATGTAGATTCTTGTATGTGTTTATGTGGGAATATTGTCCTGCCTATAACCAATTTGTTGAATGCACATAAATTCGCAAATCTCTCACCATTCTCGTGGATGCATAACGTCGGATAACATTGATGGTGATTGCCCCGTTCTTTGTTTTGAATGATGCTTCGATGATCCTGGGTCCATGAGATTCCCATCCTATAAGTGCGTTTCGTGCTTCTTTGGACAGCATCAGAGTAACTCCCTGAGTGTGTGGAACATTTTCCTCTTCGTGTCCGGAGTACAGTAGCATCTCTCCCGAACCTAATCTTTTCTGTCCAGCTTGGGTCCAATGGGTTTCGTTGATTTCGAGAACCGCAAGTTGTATCTCCTCATTTTCATTGCTGTCTTACTGGTCATCTGGGTGTCATACATTGTCCGGACATTCCGTGTGCCTATGAATATTGCTTCTCTGTTTGTTAGAAGGGGCATCAGGCCCGCGACTTCCTAAGAATCTCGGCTTTCATCATGAGGCGTCATAATTCCTCCTGCAACTCGGAGGGCGGAGTTTAAGTGGTTTAATTTGTTTGTTTTGGTTGGCGTTTTTTAGCAATGTTGTTTTCTACGGGATGGGGTTGTTGATCCCATGCCCAACCCTCCTCCTTTGCCTGGGCTTGGGAGTGGCAGTGGTTCTAGAAGAGCTACAGGTGGAGTTGTTTGTGGATGCGCACTGCTATACAGTTTCATACTAGGATAAAACAGCTATCCAGTACTTTTTGATTTTCAGTAATCGTTAAACAGAGTCAGTCTGTGATGTCCAACTTCAAAAAAGAAACAACTTAACACTTTGAGTAATGAATATTAAAAGATATAAAAAGAAACTCTCTGAATTTTAAACAAACCTAAACGTTTACGATGAACTTTACGATTACAATCATCTTTCATTATCACTGATTGTTCAGGTAAAATAATAGTTGAATGTGGTGTACAGAATAATTGTTGCGATCCATTAGAATTTTGAATATTTGACGATTGTAGTAAAGTAGCCGATGATAATGGATGATGGTATTGATATTGTTGATGAGTTGGTAAGTTCTCATTATCAATACAATTATTATCATATAAATCATGATGTTGTACAATAAATGATGGAATGACAACGCCGTTGGATATTCCTAGTGGTGGTGATGATGATGACAATGATGATGGTGAGACAGAAGAATATTGCGAATTAGTAATAAATTTAATATCATTATTTGATTGGAAATTAGGCGGTGAGTTAATTGATGGCGGTGATGATAATGAAGATGATGATGCAGAAGATAATGACGATGAATGGAATGAATTAGAATATTCTTTCATTCTTTTTATTGATACTTCTTTGCCATTTGAATTATACGGTGATAAATTTGTCGGTTGAATAGATTTACCTGTGAAATGAAATACTTGGTCGATTGATGATGGTATACATTCACTGGAAAAACTTTGTGAAGTTTTACACTGATGATAATAATCATTCATTTTTTGATTGTCTACAGATGGTGATGTATCAAATGATAGTAACTCATTTTCCGATGTACTTTCTGTAAGGAAAATTCAAAATACGTGGTTGAACACAAATAACACTGATTAACTACTACTGCAAATTTCTATCAAAATTTTTATGTATTAATCATAATAAATTCTTTAAAAGAAAACTTAGCACAATATGTATAGAGAAGTGTATATGATAAACTGACGAATTGCTTAAATTTTAGATTATCACTTCAAATATTTTTCTGGTTAGCATCGGGAATTGGAGGCAGACATCAAAAGAGTGAATAGCAATTGGAAAGTACTGGAAAGGAGCGCCCAAGACAGAGCTTGTTAAAGAATCCTGGTCGATGACCTATGCTTCCACGGAAGTTAACAGGAGGAAGTGACTTCAAATATACATTTTACGGAAACAATGGTATTTGAACTGAGACATATTGATAATTATTAATTCAAAGTGATTTTAATTTTATGAGGTGTAGAGCAGAAGCAGTTACTAGTGTTACAGACTCAACGGTGTACATGAACTCATACTATGATACATTCAAAATATCCATTTAAAAGCGGATGATCACTTAATTTTCAAGTAAATAGTTCAGAAAATAACACCGAAATAAAAGGTAATTTTTATAATGCGTAATTTTCCGAAGAATAAGACTCGAACTAGCTTGTGGATATTAAATTAATTTTTTGAACGGTTCATATGTAGATGAATTTGGTGTTTTAAAATTCAATTTTTCAATGGCTAATTCTCGTTGCACTGATGTAGCATAGCGACTAATAAACATTTGTGTTAGATTATTGTGGTGCTTATGACTAACTAACTGCATATATTTTGATTATTTATCTACTACTATTTATAAACTCCATGTAACACATGGCTCAGTCTTCTTCATGATCAATATTTATGTTGACTTAAGAAAATAAGCTGGTTAATACTGTGTACTTCGATTAGTATAGAATAAGCTGATTATTGATAACTTTCATGCAGACACCTCTTACTTAACAAGCTGATCAGCGTCGACACTGACACCTGGATAACCAATTGGCTATGTTCCTACCTTTCTGGAAGAGAACAGTACACTGTATTTGAAGGAAAGTGTTCAACATCTCTACTGTCTACTATAGGTGTGCCACAAGGAGCTGTTCTTTCACCTCTCCTTTCCTCTCTTTTTTTCTGCACGATCTGCCATCTTCCACAGAAAACACTTTTGTAAAATATACGGACGACCTCACTGTATGTATGCCGATTTTTACCTCCTTACATCCTATAGAAATGAATGAGTTTTATCTCGTATTGAAAGGTGGTCTGTTGGTAATGGTCTCTTACTCAATCCATTTAAATGTCAGGCTGTTAACTTTAGCTTGAGACATAGTTACCATAATAACTACTGTCAGTATTCAGGGGGTAGATTATAATAATATTGGGTATCTTTTTTTAATTTTTATGTCAAAAGTATTGTTATCAGTCATTCCAATAGATTCTTTGATCGATTTTAAGGATTCTAGTTTTATGTGACAATAAAGCCACTTTAAAATAAGGTTAAATTATTTGAATAGTATCCTATAATTCAATAGACAGCTAAGCCATTTATTTTAGGTTAATTAGATGAAACTTTAAATGGTTGGAAAAGGGTAAGAAGTATGTTAAATGTGCTTTCCTGAACTTCGCTTCTGCTTTTGATTCTATTCCAAGACACCTATTACTTAACAAGCTGATCAGCGTCGACACTGACACCTGGATAACCAATTGGCTATGTTCCTACCTTTCTGGAAGAGAACAGTACACTGTATTTGAAGGAAAGTGTTCAACATCTCTACTGTCTACTATAGGTGTGCCACAAGGAGCTGTTCTTTCACCTCTCCTTTCCTCTCTTTTTTTCTGCACGATCTGCCATCTTCCACAGAAAACACTTTTGTAAAATATACGGACGACCTCACTGTATGTATGCCGATTTTTACCTCCTTACATCCTATAGAAATGAATGAGTTTTATCTCGTATTGAAAGGTGGTCTGTTGGTAATGGTCTCTTACTCAATCCATTTAAATGTCAGGCTGTTAACTTTAGCTTGAGACATAGTTACCATAATAACTACTGTCAGTATTCAGGGGGTAGATTATAATAATATTGGGTATCTTTTTTTAATTTTTATGTCAAAAGTATTGTTATCAGTCATTCCAATAGATTCTTTGATCGATTTTAAGGATTCTAGTTTTATGTGACAATAAAGCCACTTTAAAATAAGGTTAAATTATTTGAATAGTATCCTATAATTCAATAGACAGCTAAGCCATTTATTTTAGGTTAATTAGATGAAACTTTAAATGGTTGGAAAAGGGTAAGAAGTATGTTAAATGTGCTTTCCTGAACTTCGCTTCTGCTTTTGATTCTATTCCAAGACACCTATTACTTAACAAGCTGATCAGCGTCGACACTGACACCTGGATAACCAATTGGCTATGTTCCTACCTTTCTGGAAGAGAACAGTACACTGTATTTGAAGGAAAGTGTTCAACATCTCTACTGTCTACTATAGGTGTGCCACAAGGAGCTGTTCTTTCACCTCTCCTTTCCTCTCTTTTTTTCTGCATGACCTGCCATCTTCCACAGAAAACACTTTTGTAAAATATACGGACGACCTCACTGTATGTATGCCAATTTCTACCTCCTTACATCCTATAGAAATGAATGAGTTTTATCTCGTATTGAAAGGTGGTCTGTTGGTAATGGTCTCTTACTCAATCCATCTAAATGTCAGGCTGTTAACTTTAGCTTGAGACATGGACAGAACCTATACTCTATTTTGCGATTCCATAATGCTTGTGCCATTGGAGACTGCTTGATAAACACAGTGTCGAAGGTCAATTATCCTGGTGTTACTTTTTCCTCTGATCTTTCTTGGTCTTCTCATGTTTTACTGTTATCGAAAAAAGTTTACCGTTTGACATACTATATAAAGAGGCTGCATGCTTTTGGGATTACTCGCCATTTACTCTTACAATTTGTAAATTCCTGCATATTACCTATTATTCTATATTGTTCTCCATTATTCTTTCCCGGGCTTTTGAGAAAAGACTTTGCTGTTTTGCGTAGAGTGCTGAAGGCGGTTTGCAAGGTATGTGGTGAATCTTTTGAAGTCATTATTAATATGCTTGTGGATAGACATCTTAAGTCTTGCAAACTCTTGGCAGGTGTTATCTTATCAGATACTAACCATCCGCTTCATTCATATCTTTCTCCTTGTATATCTTCCGGTAGAACGAGACGTAAATACATTAAAATTCATACACGCAAGCAAGTCTATAAAAGTTCTGTTATACCTTACTTAGCAAATTTACTTTGTGACGAACAGGCTGTTAGAGTTGATCTAGTAAATAATCTGTATTCCTAAGCATGTCTCAAATTCGATAATTTATATAAACTCAGTTTTTTTTGTGTTTTTTTCTTAAACCTTTTTATTCCTTTTCTGTTGGTTTTTTGGTTTTTGTTTGGTAAAAAAACTTGTTGAAATAACTCGTGCTGAGAATTCTATATTGTACCAGATTATAATATTGAATAAAGCCATTAATAATAATAATTATAAGTTATCAATAATCAATAATTTCTTCTGTATGCACAGTTGTTCACAAGGAACTAAGAGTCCTCATCTACAAAGCACCATATTTAATAGGAACGAGCTATACTTCTATTTGAAGAGTCGTATCTTAAATGAGAATGTCCTAAAACTAGTTTTAACTCGTGGATATTACTAAATATCTATTAGAAACCACAGACAATCTATTCGATTTCCTTCGAGAACAAAGTGAACTATGCGATCTATGTTACACAACCAATCCTGTCTATCAGTGCACGGTATGATTACAACATGCTTAGATATCATTAAGGTTGCTTACTATTAGAATCAACGTAGGATACGTTCGAGGCATTGGACGAACGGAAAGCCATTAGCTCAGTGTTTAATCGTGCGTTTATTTCTTCAAGTTCACGAATACGATCGATCGCACGACGAAGAACAGCGGACTTATTCATCTACAGTAAGCAAAAAATGAAATAACATTATATATCCAATTACTTTAAGCAAAGAAAAATTATGTAATTGACTCTGAGATGCGCTATATGTGTGACGGTTAGTGGTACGACTACTCGGTTACTTTAACTATAGTAGGTGAGTTCAAGCCTAATATCTAATGGTTGAAAAGAGTGTTTCAACATTTGGGCCACCACTCTAGCACAATATTTAGCCAGTAATGTATATATTCAACTCTAGAAACAATTGGTTTACACATAAATAATAGCCTGCTGTTAAGAAATATACTCAAAAGTGTAAGATAGCGAGCAAACAGTGTTTATTCAAAGAAATACGGTAGAAAAACAATATAATCAATGAAACAGTTAGTATAATCAATAAATATGCAGTTGAAAAGTGTCATCATCCAAGCCATAAGAATAGATGACACGTTCGGATGCATAGTGTAATTGCAGGTCATTACTAGTCTAGGCATTCGACCCATAATGATTGACTGAAAATGATCAAGTACCAACATTATTAGTTTTAGCATAAAATGTATTCAGCTTTATGCACGATTAATGACCATTAAGTTCTATAGTACACAATCATATTTTACCTAATTAACAATCCAACAGCTAGCTGAAGTTAGATAGATTCTTAACAAAAATTCATAACTTACTTTAACATCAGTAGATGAGGTAGGCGTTAGAAGCCTACGGAGTTCATCTATTTTCCCATTTATACTGGCACGATAACGTTTCTCAATAGCATTATGAGGTGCTCGTTTAATAGTTTCATGCTTTTGTTCACATTGCTCTATATTTACTTTGTTATCTTAAAATAAACAAGTAAAGAATACAAACTGGTCAGTAAATAAAGAAGCCAGAAAAGATTTTGAATACAATGTAGTGAGGAAACTACAACTTACATGATTAAAGGCTATCAACCGCAGGCAATATAGAAAATTGAAGTTAGATGTATGCCCCATTAGGTGCCGGTTCAGTGGTCTAGCGGTTAAATGTTTGGGCGTGGGACCGAAAATCATGGGTTCAATCCCTAGTGGGGTTGTGGATGAACACTGATAAGGATTCCCATACTAGGATGATACAGATATCTAGTGCGTTATGGTTTTCAATGATGGTTTAGTTAATGTCAGTTTGATTTAAATTACGAAAATTCCACAAACTCCATGACCCTATTATGTTAAAACGTCGTTACCGAAAAATATTTAAAAGACCGAAATATGTGCTTCGTCTCGGATCGGTCTAATAGGTAATCAAAAAACACATAGCATCCAAACAAGAGTAGTATTACTAAAGGTCAATTTACGTACAGTGGAAGCTAGGGTATTTTAAGCCAACCTGAGTCATTTTTGGGGTTGTCGTGATATTTGTCTGGTTTTAAAAGCCTGATGATACAACACATCGGTAAGAATAGTTCAGCTCGATACTTTTGAAACTAAGCTCCATCCAGTTAAGGATACTTGGAGACTTTTTTGGTCAATCATCATCGTCTGAAAAGGATTGTTAACATCTAGTGGTAGAAACGTGTTAGTAACTCCAAGGTTTAACAATGTGCGTTTGGATGCAGCTACAAAAATTCAGTTGATTTCATCATCTTGAAACACCGGCTTACATAACGTATTATTTACCGGTGATAAGAATAGGTAGAAAAAGTGCTAGTGGTAAGTTTGTGTTATAATTCTATGGTATAAAAGATCATTGTATAGACTGTCTATTGATTTATCATAATTGCCTGGTTCAGTCAGTCAGACACAACGTAGAACTTCGTACTGCGTACATCAGTTCCAATCGCCATACCACATTAGCAGAAAGATACAGCTGTCGATCCAAATCCCATAGTGGTAGAAGTAGTAAGAGTATAAGTAGTAATCGGAAAGATTAGGGTTTGAAGATGTTATTCAAGGGGCATAATCCAGTGAAATACGTAACACATGTCCCAGCCATCTCAACTGATGAACTTTCACTACTTCATCAATTGATTTGCCATCCTTACATAGTACCCGTACCCTAACAACTGCATTACTTACTTGGTGGTCCCAGGATGTACGAGCAATGTTTCGAAGACAATGATCGAAAACTAGTAGCCTACGAATATCCTTTACTCTTACCAATCATGCTTCACAGCCGTAAAGTAGGACAAAACGAGCTGTTGAGCAGTAAACCCGTCCTTTGGTTGCTAGACGGATATCTCACCTACGCCATAAATGACGCAAGTTGGCGAAAGCTAGACGAATCTTCTGTATCCGTGCTGAGATTTCGTCACACACCAGACCATAAGGGCTGATGAGACTCCCAAGATAAGTGAAGCGGTCAACACGTTCAACTTTTTCACTCCCTACCATTAGTTCATGTGTCGATGCAACCAAATCATGAAGTAACATTTTGCATTTCGAGGGGGAGAATAGCATCCCGGACATGCCTGCATTGTTGCTTATAGTGGTCAGAAGACTGCATTTTGTCAGCGTCTTCACCAAATAGAACTATGCACCTGGGCTCCAGTATCCTGAGGGAACAAATGGCGTATGAATCAATCGTTGTTCACCGGCTACTGTGAGACTGCATCTCCTCACGATGCTCCACTGCCCTGTGGATCAGATCTTTAGGTCAAAGACTCCGGGTGTGGCCCCCTAAGAAAACCACCTGCTTCGGTTTCAGCACCCGGGCAGTATCACAGCCCTCACACAAATCAAATGAGATTTGTGTGGCGCATATATATTTGGTGCCACTTTGTACCAATATTTATGTGTTTAAATAAATAAATACTATGTCATCGGCGTATTCTAAGTCAACAAGTGAGTATCCAGATAAAAGTTGAACTCATGGAGATTTAGATGATGAAAGTGTTATCTCTAAAAGAATGCCAACCACAAAGTTAAACAAGAATGGCGAGAGTGGACAGCCCTGACGAACACCACTTGAGGTAATCAATTCTGATGACAGTTCGCCATAGGCTCTAACTCGACCAGTTGTGTTCGAGTAGAGAGCCTTTTTGAGGTTAATGTACTTCTTTGATACTCCTTTCAGTGATAAACACTGCCATAGAACCTCACGATCTACGGAGTCAAATGCCGCCTTAAGGTCGAGAAATACTACGATTGTGGGAAGTCTGAATGTGTGTTTATGTTCTAGGACCTGACGTAGAGTGAATATCTGGTCCATGCAACCACGTCCAGGTCGAAAACCAGCCTGGTTTTCTCTAGTCTGCTCTTCACGAGCTTTGGTTAGGCGTCCAAGTATTATTGAAGCTAATATTTTAGACACTATATTGGTCAAACTGATTCCTCTGTGATCGTCACGAGAGGACTTTTGACCCTGTGGTATCTTCGTCTGGTCTTGCTGGCGTTGGTGTCGCACTAAGCGCTAGGGCTGAGGCAGCACTAATCGACTGGATCCCCATTAACAGTCGGTTATGTGCTGTTAGATTAGAAAGTTCCATCAAAGTGAGAAGAAATCGGCGTGAGAAACGGTGTCTCTTCGTCATCTCCGCCTATGCCCCGACAGATTGCAGCCCGGATGCAATCAAGGATGAGTTTTACCACCAGTTAACAGTTCTTCTCCAGAAAGCGCGTTCGACAGATATTGTAGTACTAGCCGGAGACTTGAATGCACAGGTCGGGCGTCTAGGCACAGAAGAGAGTCGTTTAGGTGGCCGATGGGGACTTGTTGGTCGCAAGACAGATAACGGGGACCGTTTGCTGCAACTGTGCACAGACCACAACCTGTTTCTGGCCAGCACTAACTTCCGGCACAGTCATCGCCGGTCTGCCACCTGACGTCCTCCCTCTGCATCCCAAGCCTGGACTCAGATTGATCACATCGCGATCAGCTACCGCTGGCATGGTTGTGTACAAGACTGCCGCTCCTTTTGGAGTACCTATCTGGAGTCTGATCATGCCCTGGTCTGCGCCAATCTCACCTTACTTTTCAGTGGCCGAAGGATTGACCACCACCAACGGATCGATGTTAGTAAACTGGCTGCAACTTCTGTTGCAAGTAAGTATCGAGCGCAGCTAGTCAGTCAGTCAGTCAGCTACAACGTAGGACCAGGCACATTTATGCATCGGTCCAAGTTGCCATACCTCGTTAGCACAACAAGATGAACACCGGGTTCATAGAAGTAATTAATTTAGTGGTGGTAGTAGTATATAAATTATAGGTTGTATATAAGGATATAGTATAGGAAGGAGGAGAGATATGAAGCAATTTTAGTCTCAAGGTTTAAAGGAAGATAAAGAGTGTATACACCTACGCCATTGTGATCGATTCTGAGCCATGTCACATAGAGTCTCCAACCATTGGTTACTATAGTCACGTGGACCCCAACCAGGTAGTCTGCATCTACCAACATGGCTCAGACTAGAAGTTAGTGACTTCAAGCACTGATGCCATGTTTTGGTTTGGCCGCCCCTAACTCTCTTCCAACCATCCCCTACACTAGTCAGCATAGCGCGTCGTGGTAATCGGTGTTCAGGCATACGTAACACATGGCCCAACCATCTCAGTCGATGAAGATTCATCACCTCATCAACTGATTTACCATCGTTCCCTAATACCCTGCGTCTAACCTCACTATTACTTACCCGGTGATCCCAGCAAATGCGTGCAATATTTCTAAGGCATCTGTGGTCAAATACTAGTAACCTACGAGTATCTTCTACCCTTAATGGCCATGTTTCACAACCGTAAAGTAGAACAGAGCGAACTGATGCGCAGTATACTCGTCCTTTAATTGATAGACGGATATCTCGTCTTCGCCATAGGTGACGTAAGTTGGCAAAAGCCAAACGAGCTTTTCGAATCCGTGCTGAGATTTCGTCAGACACCAACCCATTAGGGCTGATCAGACTTCCAAGATAAGTGAAGTTGTCAACGCGTTCGACTACTTCACTCCCTATCCTTAGTTCAGGTGTTGATGCAGGCCAGTCCTGGAGTAACAATTTACATTTGGATGGGGAGAATCGCATCCCAAACATCCTGGCATTATTACGGAGTTCCAACAGAAGACTCTGCATTTTGCCAGCGTCTTCACCAAACAGGACTATGTCATCTGCGTATTTTAAGTCGCTTAGTGGTCCCCCTGGTAGGAGATCAATTCCTGTAAATTCAGTCGACGAGAGTGTTATTTCCAGCAACAGGTCTATAATGAAATTAAACAAAAATGGGGATAGTGGACAGCCTTGACGGACACCACTTGAGGTTGTAAAATCATATGACAGTTCGCCATAAGCTCTCACTCGACTGGTAGTGTTCGAGTAAAGAGCCTTCACAAGGTTTATGTACTTCTCAGGTACACCTTTCAATGACAGACACTGCCACAGAACCTCTCGGTCTACAGAGTCAAATGCTGCTTTCAAGTCAAGAAAAACTATCATTGTCGGACGCCGATAAGCGTGTCTGTGCTCTAAAACTTGACGAATGGTGAATATGTGGTCGATACAGCCACGACCAGGTCTGAAGCCAGCCTGATTTTCTCGTGTTTGCAGTTCACGAGTCTTAGTTAGGCGCCTGATAATTATTGAGGCTGGTATTTTAGATGCTATGTTAGTCAGACTGATCCCTCTATGGTTATCGCAGGATGATTTTGACCTCTTTTTATATATTGGGACAATCAGTGATTGTGACCAGTCGGATGGGATTACACCCGTCTCCCAGATTTTAGCCAGAATATTAGTCAACCTAATCGCTAAAATTGGACCACCATATTTAAAGACCTATGGAACCAATCTATCAGGACCAGCTGCTCTTCCTCGTTTCAGATTAGTTATAGCTTTTTGAACTTCAAGTAGGGTCGGGGGGCCTACTTCAATGTTCCATTCAGGTTTTCTGGGAATAGTGAGTAGTTGTGCAGTAGCTGAAGGCCAGTTAAACTGCTCCTTAAAGTGTTCCGCCCACCGTTCTAAACGTTTGGGTTGAGAGTAGATAAGGGTTCCGTCTTTTTTCGAGATTGTCTCACTTACACTTGACTTCTTAATTCCGGTTCCTTTTATTAGTCTGAATAGTCGTCTGGTGTTGCCTACAGCCGCTGCCTTTTCCATCTCTTTTGCTTTCGTTGCCCACCACTGCTCACGATCGTTCATTAGACTTTCAGTTAACCTAGATCTAATTTCTTTACGCTCTTTATCGTGTTCAGAGCCTGATGGGATGAGTTTACGCGAATCCATCAGTGAAATAGACTTAGAAGAAATCCACTGGTTTTTTTGGGCCCTATGGTTTAAATGACTAATAGATGTTACTGATGTTTCCACAGCTGTTCGTATGTCTTTCCAAGCAGCATCTGGGTCAGTCTCGTTTACAGAACTCAGTTGTTTCTGGAATTCGCATTTGGCTTTCTCGTCCTCCAGTTCAATCCTAATGGGTCTTCTTAGTGTACTTTTCCTGCGTCCATTGAGGCGCAGACAAATGCGCGCTCGTAGCAAAGCGTGATCAGAGTCTAAACAAGTATTCCAATAAGAGCGACAATCTTCTATTGAGCCTCTCCAACGATGACTGATGACAATATGGTCTATTTGAGTCCATCGTTGGTTTGGTGCAGGTGGTCGCCATGTTAGACAATGTCTTTTGTGTTAGCTCCGTTCTTTAAAAAAACCTTACCGCCGGAGACGGATATCCGTGGGATAAGGCGAGGTGTGCATTTTTAGGGTCGACCTTTTCTAACCCCACCCCTCCTTGTGGGAAGGCAGCATCGCTGTCATGCTGGTTGTCTGAAGGAAACACCTTACTGCCGTCACACCTCTGTACAGTCGACAGTACGACTTCGCCTTCGGACCTTGGGTTTGCTGCTTTTAGTCTCACCGCTCTTCAACCGACCTGTCTGGCATGGTAGGACCTTGAGGAACGATTGTTCCAGCCAGCATAGCTCGATTGCTTCATCACGATAGGCAAGCCCGACCACCACGTCAAGGTAGCAGCAACGGTCGGGGGAGCTAGCTTCTAGGTTAGCTACCATCCCACCGAAAAGTATAGATGAGCATTGGTTGCATCTTCACGACGCCATGAAAATGGCAAGTAAAGCCGCTTGCGGCTTCGCGAAACGTCCCGCTTACAAGCACTGGGTTTCTTCTGGCTCCTTACAACTGATGGAAGCCCGTCGGTCTACTCCGGGTGACCGTGAAATTTGACCACAAACGAAGGCTGTTACGTAGTTAAATCGGGCAAAGCTTGCGCAAGGACCGAGAAGCCTGGTGGTCGGAGCGTGCTAATGAGATGGAAGCAGCAGCTACATCTGGTAACTGCCGGAAGCTCTTCCAACTCATCCGAGCCACTGGCAGCAAGAAGTCTGGTGTGAGTGAAACAATCTACGAGGATGACGGGATGCCAATCACTAACATCTCTCGACGTCTTGGACTATGGGCTGAATTTTTTCGAAGGGCAGTTCAATTGGCCTGCTGCTCCGGCAACATCAACCGGCTTGTCCTGCCCCCCATGGCCGGTGACGACTGATCCACCAAACGAGGCGGAAGTCCGCAAGGAACTCCAACTCTTGAAACGTTACAAATCACCAGGCCCAGATGACTTACCTCCGGCTCTTTTTAAAGATGGTGGTGACTTTCTGGCTAAGGAACTGACTGCGTTGTTTGCAAAGGTTTGGGAGGAAGAAAGTGTTCCGACATCATGGAATGAGTCAATAGTCGTCCCTATCTTTAAAAAGGGTTCACGTTGTTCCTGTAACAACTATCGGGGGATAAGTCTACTTCCGATTGCATCCAAACTATTGGCTTCTGTCATTCTTCGTAGGTTGTTTAAAACCCGAGAACGATTGACTCGCGAGGAGCAGGTTGGTTTTCGTTCTGGTCGAGGATGCATTGATCACATCTTCACCCTCCGCCAAATGTTAGAACACCGTCATACTTATCGCAGGCCAACAATCGTAGTGTTTCTTGATATCAGGGCTGCCTTCGACTCGTTGGACAGGACTGTTCTCTGGGATTGTCTATTGAAGAAGGGTGTGCCTGAGAAGTTCATTAACATCTTAAAGGCCCTGTATACGAACACCTCAGGCAGAGTGAGGGCATACAACCACCTTTCTCCCTTGTTCCATTCGAGCAGTGGGGTTAGGCAGGGTTGCCGATCTCACTATTCCTCTTCAACTTTGCTATCGATGACGTTCTGGAAGCAGCTCTGATGAATGTAAGTGATGGCGGTGTCAATCTGCTGCCTGGAGAAAGAATTCTCGACCTCGAGTATGCGGATGATATTGTCTTACTGTGCGATAATGCCCAAGGCATGCAATCCGCACTTAATCGGTTGGCAACCAGTGTCCACAGGTACGGTATGTGCTTTGCACCCTCCAAGTGCAAAGTACTCCTACAACACTGGCAGGATTCTCATCCTGTACTCACCCTGGATAGTGAGCAGATTGAAGTAGTTGAGAAGTTCGTGTATCTAGGTAGCTACATAATTGCTGGTGGTGGCGTGAGTGATGAGATTGATGCACGTATAAGGAAAGCCAGAGCGGCTTATGCCAATCTGGGCCATCTTTGGCGCCTTCGTGATGTTAGTCTGGCTGTAAAAGGTCGGATCTACAACGCGTCGGTGAGGGCAGTTTTTCTCTATGCTTGTGAAACCTGGCCTCTCCGAGTTGAGGATGTCAGACGACTCTCTGTGTTCGATCATCTTTGCCTCCGAAGGATTGCTGACATTCAGTGGCAACACCACGTTAGTAATGCAGAGGTTCGGTGTCGTGTGTTCGGGCGCAGAGACGATAATTCAATTGGTGTCACCATCTTGAAACACCGACTTCGGTGGCTTGGACATGTTTTACGAATGTCGTCCCAGAGGCTTCCACGTCGTGCATTATTTGCCGACTCTGGGACTGGTTGGAGATAGCGGAGAGGAGGTCAGTGTATGGCATGGTGTCGTGGCATGAAAGAGAGCTGCAAAGGGCTAGCTTTTGTTGGTCCTTCATGACTCCCTGGCTGGGGTCCGAGAGATGGTGCAACACAGTGGCTAGAGACGTCATCAGATATGGCTCAGAATAGAAGCCAGTGGCGATCCTGCTGTAACCTTTTACTTTCTTCATAAAGAGTGGTTCTAACTTTCTTAACTGAAAGAGTCTTCTGGTTGTACATTTTAGTCCGCCTTATCTTTTCATCCCTTCTCTTCCTGCTTTCATTATTTTGTGTGGCGCATATGTATCCGGTGCCCTTTTGTACCAATATATATGTGTCTAAATAAATAAATAAATAAGGACCAGGCACACATATGCATCGGTCCAAGTTGCCATATCTCGTTAGCACAGCAAGATGAACACCGGATTCATAGAAATAGTTAATTTAATGGTGGTAGTATATAAAAGATGCCTCCAAATGCCCTGGTAAGGCCGAGAGTGGGGAGAGTCTACTCTCCCTCTCGAAATGCTCTCACATGGCCAGCGAATATATAGCCTCTGCCAGGGAAGTCCTACTCACTGACTTCTCGTGGCGGGGGTGTTGTTTACGAAAGTGAGAGGACGAAAACCGAATGTCCGGCGCTTTAACCGGGTTGGTGGACACGAAGGGTCCACCTAGGGAAGTTGGAAAACCCTGATTCCAAACCAATGGTGCACATGGGCTCCAATATCCTGAGGGAACAAATGGCGTACGAATCAACCGTTGATCACCGGCTACCATGGGACTGCATCTCACGATGCTTCACTGCCTTGTGGATCAGACATTCAGGTCAAAGGCTCGGGGTGTGGCCCCCTAAGAAAACCACCTGCTTCGGTTTGGGCACCCGGGCAGTATCACAGCCCACACACAAATTATTTTGTGTGGCGCATATGTACCTGGTGCCCTTTTGTACCAATATATATGTGTTTAAATAAATAAGTATATAAAAGATAGGTTGTATATAAGGATATAGTATAGGAAGGAAGAACGTTATGAAGCAATTTTAATCTTAAGGTTTAAGGGAAGATAAAGAGTGTATACACCTACGCCATTGTGATCGATTCTGAGCCATGTCACATAGAGTCTCCAACCATTGGTTACGATAGTCACGTGGACCCCAACCAGGTAGTCTGCATCTACCAACATGGCTCAAACTAAAAGTTAGTGACTTCAAGCCCTGATACCATGTTTTGATTTGGCCGCCCCTAACTCTTTTCCAACCATCCCCTACACTGGTCAGCATAGCGCGTCGTGGTAATCGGTGTTCAGGCATACGTAACACGTGGCCCAACCATCTCAGTCGATGAAGATTTATGACCTCATCAACTGATTTATCATCATGATAGCGATGTGATCTAGCTGGGTCCAACGTTGGGACAAATTCGGGGGTCGCCATGTCAAAAGATGTTTTTCTTTGTGCTTGAAGTTAGTATTAGCAAGAAACAGGCGGTTATCTGAGCATAGCTGCAACAGACGGTCACCATTATCAGTTCTTTGAGCCATGACACCATAAGATCTACCCAGGTGTCTTTCCCTTTTGCTACTCGAGCAATAAAGTTGCCAGCCACTATTACTGCAACAGAGTGCTTAGCTTTTCGGAGAAGGCAGGAAAGCTTTCTGTAAGAATCATCTTTTACATCATCTGAGCTGCAGTCAGTGGGAGAGTAGGCAGAGACGACGAGTCCTTACTGTTCCGTTTAGTCGGACAGCGCACAGACGACTGTATACTGGGATCCATTCCAAAAGAAGTGTGAATCGAGCTAGTCCTTTATTATGACATAGTGAGGTCAAATGAATGACGCTAGTCGGATCTTGTATGCGCGTTTTGGAGACGCAACACACATCGATGGTACGAGATTCTAAAGTCCTAGCTAAGGAAGCCTGTTGTCCTATTTGGCACAATGTTTGGACGTTAAAAGTTCCTATATGTAGTTTAGAGTGTGGTTTCAGGAGACCGTGAATAACGTTCTGCGTACTAGAATCGTTTTCCCTAGCGGTGTGAGGTGATAAAAGGACGTGAGAAGGGTTAGTCGTAGAGATAGTAGAGTTATTAGGAGGTGTAGGAAGGATTTGAATGTGACCAACTTGGTCTCGTGTGTTGTTACGGATATGAGGGCTGATATTACTTCCCGGCTGAAAACACCGTGAAAGGGTATTTCTTGAGGGACCTGAAAAGGAAGTTGGTCATAGCGACCTGGGAGCGTGATCGCAGAGTCCAAGGGGCAAGTGCTTGAGGCCGGTCACGCACGGCCTTTTTATGGGAGGTTTTTGACGTGTTAGCTCCGTTCTTCAAAGGGCCTTACCGCCGGAGACGGAAATCCGTGAGGTAAGGTGAGGCGTGACATTTTTAGGGTCGACCTTTTTTTAACCCCTTCGTTGTGAGAAGGCAGTATCACTGTTATGCTGGTTGTCCGAGGGAAACAACTTACTCCTGTCACACCCCTCTACAGTCAGCAGTACGACTTCGCCCTCAGACCTTGAGTTGCTGCTTTTAGTTTTACCGTTCTCCAATCGACCTGCCTGGCATGGTAGAACCTACAGGAACGTATGTTCCAGCCAATATAGCTAGCTTGGATCATCACGATAGGCAAGCCCGACCACCATGTCAAGTAACAGCTACGGTCGAGAATTGCCTGGTTAAGGTCATACAACTCAGTGGGTTGGAACGCTGTCATGCATGGGTCAAGATAAGAGTCCATGGCAATCCTGGCGTGCTTTGTTTTACTATATCCTCCATCAAATCAAGTAAACTTATCTAAACGAAATTTATTTTACCTGCATTTAAAATTGAACAATATCTTTTACTGAATACCATTTTACACATGTTTTGTATACCTTTTGTGCCATCTCATTTACTTATTGATTATTTAGTATGACTCTCTTGGATCGCTTTATAATATTATCAATGCATTCTGTGTGGCACTTATTTTTCGTGCTCTTCGCACCAAAACTCACATATTACAAATAAATACCGATGACAATACACATTCGATCTAATGCTTTATAACCAGTAGTTAGGAATTTTAAATGACATGATCAAAAATCCAAACCCCGTGCATATGTATTAGTAGCTTAATTTTAATGAGCAGCTAGAAAACTAAGCCATGGAACAAAAACGTAGTGACTTCAAAAGCTTTCTTCACCGAACAAAGCAACAGGAGACTCCAAAGGGACTTGTTATGAAATTATTAAAATAATCTATGGCTAAATAGCGTGTGACTACATCGTGAAAAAAATTTGAGTAGTTCTAAATGAGTTAGCCCTGTACTTTTAGGGCCTGACCGCCGGTAACGAAAATAGGTGGGGTGTATTATTTCTGAGGTCGATATTCTCAAACCTCCATTCCGTTTTGAGAAGGTAGGATCGCTGCAGAAGCTGGTTATCCGAATAAAACATTTTACTGTCATCACAATATACACTACGACTTCGCCTTCAAAACACAAGTTCGTATTGTCGAAATCCCATCGAATATATCTTAAAAACAATGTAACATAGTGAAAACATTATAAAACAGCACACTTTTAAAGCGGGAAATGTTAAGAAACAGAGCCTGACAAGAAAGTATTCATGTAAGACAGGTGGAAAACAGAATTCCTTAGAATTGTTGCAATACGTTCAGATGAAATGCTATTAAGCACACGTACAAAGCTTAGAACAATACAGTCAATCATAAACAAAACAGAACCTGGTATATACGTGGGTCGGTTTAAGCTGTCGCACCATATCAGGACAAAACGAAATTGTCAAAATGGATAATAATCTAAAGACATTTACCTTCTTCATCCTTGTTGATCACGAAATGTGTCTTCCCAGCCCCTGAGCTGCTCGAGGAGTATTGGATGGAACACGATCTACTTGAATCTACCCCGTTTTTATTAAAAGTTTGGATTTGGGAGTCGCATAGTAGCTTGGACATTGGTGGTACTTCATGTGTGCGCTGAATGGGTGCACAAACATGGCCATCTAGCTTTACTTGAGGGAATGTAGGATGATCGACAGCTGGAATTTCCCAAGAGAAATTCTGTTTGTTATGTTCATTTTTCACACTGATTGTTTCCCATAATTGCAGTCCTGAAAGAATCGATATCAGGAATTTAATTAGTTTAACCTGTATTTGTTGTAGAAACGTCTGAAGTTGGTTCAAACTTCAGAAGTGATTCTAAAGTTGTCTTCTCAAAAGACCGACTAGAGACAGCTCCATCATCCATATTTTTTACATCAGGGCTATCCAAAAATGTAGACACATCGAAAGGGAAATCGTTTACATCCAGTTCATCCAAAAAACCTTCAGAAATGTCATTAAACAACGGATCGTCAAAGATCTGCGATAAAGTCACTGAATGCAAACAGATCACTATCTATTTATATGTAGTTACCTGGCTCCATGGTTAATACCGATGAACAGTTCCCATCCAAATTGCCACTTAATCTACCCGTTTATGGGCCTAACGACCACAGAAACCGAAGAACTGATGCTTGGGAAAGGTCAATAGATAAACTAGGGTGCTGAAAAAGTGTTGATAAAACAAATTTAGTTGAAATACATTTAAGTGGGAAGAACATGCAACGAAAAAGAGATCATCAATAGTCAGGGGACCATTTGCGCAGTAGTTAATGATATTGCAAATGGTAGATAAAGGTCCAGGTTTACAGGTGATCGTGTGGGTCGTAAAAATTCTACCATATTCCATCATGATTCTCACCGAATCAATCCGTATATAAAAACTGAATTGTTTGATGCTGCTTTTAAACTAGCTTTTAGCTACCACTAACATGTTCATCCATACAGCATTATTAGGAAGAAAAGAAAGTTTGGAAATATCACTGGCGTATATCACTGAGATCAACTACCTTTCATTTGACGGGATATATTTACAGGTAGTAGTAAACGGTGAGACTATAATTGATGGACGAACCAATCAGTTTAGAATAACAGGTCTTGGATTTCGACGCGAAATTCACCCATCGATTTACCTATAAAGCGTTTTGGCATTTTGGCTGACGTCAGTTCGTGATGAAAACCCTAAATCTAATTCCTAATCATCAACTGAAAATCATAATCTTAGTTCCTTGCACTGGTTTACAATCCTCATTTAGCCATAGCAAGTAGGTGAACATTTTCATGGTCGCTTCGGCGTCGCTCAAAGGTCGTCCATAAATTATAGCCTCACCTAGCGAACTCCTAAGGTTTATAAAAAGTAGATTTATTTAGCGTTGGTTCTCTACTAATTACTGGATAAAACCAATGTTCTAAAGCAAGAAAACTGTAATCATATCGACCTTACATCTGAGATGTTTTAGACAAGGTATGATGAAGGCTGAGAGGAGCCAAACGCTAAGCTTTTCTAAGGATTTATGGACGATGGTCTAGCCAGCATTTTGAGGCATACTTGAAACTTTCACAGTCACTCAGTCATAGTTAATGTGGAGCCCGACACAAATGTGAGCTAACACAAGTCCCCATACCACATTGGAACAACTACGTGAAAATAACAAGGTGAATAGCAAACAAGCCAAAATAACTGAAGCAGCAATAATAGTACGAAAGTCTCTATGTTGTCACAACTGCACAATTTTTTTTAATTCAACTAAATTATTACACTTTAGCCAATAATACTGGTGACTAAACCTGACACCATTGACCGCCATCTTCTACTGGAGAATATATTGATATACAAAGTTTATTTATTATTTATTTAAACACATAAATACTGGTACAAGGAAGCACCAGATAAATATGCGCCTCACAAATCTCATTCGATTTGTGTGAGGGCTGTGATACTGCTCAGGTGCCCAGACTGAAGCAGGTGGTTTTCTTAGGGGGCCACACCCGGAGCCTTTGACCTGAATGTCTGATCCACAAGGCAGTGAAGCATCGTGAGATGCAGTCCCATGGTAGCCGGTGATCAACGGTTGATTCGTACGCCATTTGTTCCCTCAGGATATTGGAGCCCATGTGCACCATTGGTTTGGAATCAGGGTTTTCCAACTCCCCTAGGTGAACTTTCCATGTCCATCAAAGTAGAATATTTAGCGAGTCACACTTGGAAAGGTAGGTAAATAAGAAATGTACCTAGTTATAAGATGTAGAATTTAATGAAGTTGAGTAAGTTGGACCATTATTATTAGTAGTAGTATTGTTGAACCTTTCTCCCCAATATAGTTGACATGGAAGTATATATTTACTTGCGATTCATCAACCAACTAGAGGAAAGCTTTCGGCATCATATCCACCATACTTGATGTGTTTAGTGTTACGATACACTTTGCACAGTCAACAACCGATAAAATTACGTGAATTATGGGTATAACATCTCTGGAAGTACACACTGAATATCTTAAAGTCAGAAAGATGAAGCCAATGTCTTGCAGCTTTATCAATAATTGAGTAGCAAATGTTGATTCGGCTCAAGATATGTCTGTAAGGCAATGTAACAGTGAATTAATAAATGTATGGTGAGGCATCCGAAGTCAAGATCACTTATGAAAAACTAAGCAATATTCCATGATAGCAAAACCATCCTGGATGTTGTGGTTTGGTTGTTCATCACGCGATATGAACTAACCCAACTTGTCAGCGATTCGATGATTTTGAACCTTTCTAAGTGTCTATAGACATATATATATATATATATATATATATATATATATATATATATATTTAAGTACGGCCACTACGCATCATCTTAAATTGTTGACCCATGTGACGCAGAAAGCCCATAAGACGTGGATTGAAAAGAAACGAGATAATTTTAAATGAAAATCACGATATTAATTATTGTCTAGAGAGTCTGACGGAAATTGACGTACCCTCAGTTGTTTGGCTTATCGAATGACTGTCAAAACTCCCGCAAATAATCAGTTACCAATTTCAGTTTCACTAATGATGAGCGGAAAATTAGAACGGTTTTTCTTTTTTTCGTTAGTGAATGTTTCGCTGGTAACATTACAATTTCCCGATTAGTTACACAGGATTTGACAAAGATACACAGTGATGAGGAGAAGTAAAGTTTTCAATCTGCTTAAACTTTCTAATTCCACTGAGTAAGAGGTTCTAATGGTTGTGTACGGAATAAAAGCAGCTTTTGGCTACCAGGCCTCCGTATCTTGTAGCAGTGGACCGTCAATGCCTTAAAATATGAACCTAGGTATATTTGATAAGCAAAACAAGTGCTAATAAATCATAATGAGATAATGTTCCGAGTCTCTGAGATTGCATCAAGTTTCCTCTTGAAAGACTCCTGGGTTTCTCTTGGACCACTTTGGCTGGCAGCAAATTTCAGGATTTGATAACTTGTAAAGAGCATAAGGTGTGCCTTCACTCCATTTTGCTGTAATGTATCTTCAGTAGTAAGTATAAGAGGTCAATCGACCCATAATAATCCTGGCACTTTGTAGTACTGTAGAGATTCGATATCGTTTTGAGTGTATCAACAGGTGTTGACATTACGAGTAATTCACTACTTAGTACATGAAATGGAATTCCGCACGTAAACAATTTGGTCTCGGTCTTTGAACTTACTTTGAATGTCCTCTCGGATTATCCGTTCAGATGTTTCAGCTGATATTTGGAGAGAAGGGAAGGGGTAAAAACTCTATCCTCCCTAAATAGTAGTACCGATTGTCGGGTAAAGATATCCTTAAGTTTCAGGGACTGCTTTATAGACCTCAGCTCTAAAGTATAACAGACTAAATTATCAAGGTTCGTGTTTTCTGGGATACCGTGCATAGTAATGCTTCTTCTTCAACGGTACGTCTCTAGAGATTCTTTGGGGATGTCCGCTACAAAATCGCCCTCGGAGTGTGTCATGTTAGATAGTATCCTTATATTCTCTTCTGGTTTCAGCAAGTGATCGGCCAGCAAAACATCTTCCACGTCAGCTGCACTATTGAACGTTATGCGAAAGAGTCATGGATGATTTGTGTGTTTGGCGCCGTTCTCTGGGTAAGTCGCGTGACGTTTAATAGTTAAGTTCCAGAGCACCCTGTTAAACCCTTCCAAGGCATCCCATCGTTTTAGTCTTGAAAACCGGTGAGAAGGTCATTGCAGAGTGTTTCTAGGTTTGTGAGTACGATTATTCCGGATTCTCTTTTGTTTAACTACTAGATCTGAGTTAAAATTGTCGAGATATTCAGTGACTAATTTTAAAATTTTAAGAGTGGGTTTTACAACAGATGTACTAACTAATTTTTTTAAGATTGGGGCTGTTAAACATTTGTGAAGGCAATTTTCAATTCATTTAAACCCTATTAAGGGAAGTCTAGTAGCATACGGTTGAATTTTCGGGTAGCATAGTTGCAGCCGGATAGGTTTTGGTGAGGGACACTAATCTACCAAGAAAATGTGATAAGAATCTAGCATGGTCTGTACAAAAATCCAGGATCCTGGCTTCTGAGTCCTATTTGTAGGACTAAATTTTAACTTCCAAGTGCACTTCTTTATATATATAAGTAATAGAAGCATTAGTTACTAATCACAAGAACAATTAAAAGTGAACACGCTGATTGCTACCCCTTAGTACATCCTAAACTGAAGTGCTTGCTGAGTCTTCGTGTCAAAGACTTGGTAGAGTTCAGCCTATTATAGCACCTCATAAGAGTGTATTATGAGCATTACGTCACACGATGACGACATCCTTTATGTAACAACTGAAACCAAACCGCATAACTAACGAACGAAATTTTGTTCGATTGGGTCAGACTATGTTCTTCTGAATGGAATATCAGGCGTTTCTGAGTGACTCGTGTCAAGTTATATCAAAACACGAACTCCGTGTTCCATTTAAACAGTCCCATTTTAAGAAACAAACCACATTATCTCAAACGTTCTGTGATGATTAGGAGTATTTGAATTATTGTACAAACTAGGAATCTCAGAAATAATGCGGTTTAACCAAGAAGTACTAGATGAGCACAAACGAACGTATTATATTTGGAATTCGAAATCAAGCACTTATCAAGTACATAGGAATCATTGATTCATACAAACACCGCATCCGGCACAGCTTAAATTGGAGTCTAAATGTCTGTAATCCATTTCACGCCTTTTCTTTAAGTTCATCCTGTGTCTGTTCGACAGTGCATTGGATAAAAACTGCATTATCTGGGTTGCAGAATTGCATTCAATCAACATGTCGGTTGCATACTGAAACCATTGATATCTTGAATTTGAATCACAGATTTTCCAACAGTGTCCTCCCACATGAAATAATGTACAGTCCTAATGTAGCAGTGTGATTACCGATTTAACGTTCCCAATTTGCATTATCTCATACATCACGCTTCGATTATTATGTGTGAGTATTTGCGGTCACACTCTGACTGGCATTTCATTATGTTACTTTGACTTGCGTAAAAATTATGATACATATTCCTTTTGTTTGTCATATTAGAATACACAAATAAATAAGTATTAGTATGTGTGCAGTGACCGGCCTGTTTCGATAAGAACGCGATTGGAATAATATAAACAATTATTATTATCGTAACCAATTGTACCAACGATTGTTTTACTGTACTTGTTTAACTGTATCAGACTTACTTCTTGTTCCGCTATCCGCCTCGTTTGGTTCGAACTTTCTTGCGCTCTGCCCATTTTGCCTGTACTCGTTGGCACGTCTCGGTATTCTTTCAATACCACGAGGTCGCCAATAAATACACGTTACCTGGCCTAATTAAAGCCTTCTCGTTTGCGAGTTATTAAAGGGACTAAGTAGTTTCTGGGCGCGTAATCGAATTGTAGTGGCGATCATAGTCCATCCTCGACTCGATGCCATCTACATCTGGTAATCCCGACTAGCGAACACACAATACATCTGGGTGAACCACATCTGGTGGCCCAACTCAACTTCAGCCAATCTACCAAAAAAGATTAAAGCGGTAAGTCCATTATTTATTTATCCACAACTGTTGCACGTATTCTTATTGATAATTTTCAATATATAATATTCTGGCAACTTAACATGGTGAATAACAATAAAAATAGTATTCATATAATATACTCTGAAGTACAGGCAATAAGTTTTCGACCGGTTCCATTTATCCCTCACGATCCAGAAGTTTGCTTCGCGGCACTGGAGTCTCAATTCGAGATCCACCGCATAACCAATCAACGGCAGAAGTATGTCTACGCTCTGGAATCATTGCCTGGGGATAATTTAACCGCTGTTTGTGAGGTAGTCCTCCATTCAAACGTTCCAAACGTTTACGATCGTCTCAAGGAAGCAATCTTTCGACATTTCCTCCCGTCAAGAGAGGAACGATTGAGGACTTTATTAGCACGTCACCCTATGGGTGATGCTAAGCCGAGCCACCACCTCACGCGCCTGCAATCCCTTGTAGGAAACTGGGCAGCCGACTCTGAGATAGTCAAAGAACTGTGGCTCGAAGCTCTACCAGCAAGTATTCAACCAACCCTTACGGCTCTGCTCGAGGACACCCAACCCAAACCAGGTGGCCCTCATAGCAGACCAAATCCTAGCACGAGTTAGAGCCCGAGACAACTATATAGTTGCCTCTACTTCACGTTCAAACATCGATCTCGACGCTAGGCGGCCTACGCCTCATAGGGATAGGGACAAATGTATCCACGCTCGTTTCAGATTTCGAGAGCGATCAGATGTGCCAGACTCCTACGTCCCCCGACGCAGGTCACGATCTCGCAAAGCCGTAAGGACTCGCCCTAAGCGAGCACCTTTCAAGCCACGCCAGGAGGCGGCTTTGGAAGCGAGTTCGGGTTGGTGCTGGTTCCACCCTGCCTTCGGGACCGGTGCCCGTCATTGTCGAGCTCCCTGCTCATACAAGGCGAGAATTTCCCGAGCCGGTGAGAAATGAGGCCGTACTCACCGGCCTTTCATCTTAGGATGACCGCTTATTTTACGTGCACGATTATCACACTACTGCTAGGTAACTAGCGGATACAGGTACTCAAGTTTCTGTCGTACCTATCAGTAACAGTAAGTCTCAAGCTACGATGCTTCGAATACGCGCTGCGGATGACTCAGTCATTCCTAATTATGGTACACAACAGCTTACGGTCAACCTGAGCAAACAGCTTTACGAAGGCCTTTTTCACGTGATTTCCCGTCATGAAAAGACCTTCAAGGTTAATCGACATGGCCGCATCGAAATAGTCAGCATTGATCGTCTCAAGCCAGCACGCGTCGATGACAATGCCCTACCTGATAAGGCGAGACTCAATGCTAGATCCATCAAATCTTCTAGCGGGATCTCTACATCTACTTCGGATCCCACGCTAGATGCATCAGAGACCTCATTCTCACGTCCCAGTCAAAAGCACGTGTCATCTGCCCCGTCTGCGGACGAGATGTCCGTCTCACTTCCAGACCAGCAGACTACACCAACCTTGACTGCGGATGAGATTGCAGGCTTTGAATAATGGACAGGAAATCTACGTTTCAGATTAACATTCCAAACATTCCGTATAGCACTGAGTATACATCCAAAGTGTCTGCGAGTTCCTCTATTGAGATCTGGACGTCTCATCGGTAAAGGTTGCACTAACAAACAGTCTGAAGTATTAACAAGTCTATCTTGTAATGATTATGGAGAAAAGCAGTCAACATGTTGAATTTCTTTTGCACTCCTGCGTTGAACCGAATAGTCATAGGCACTCAAAGCAATACCCCATAGCAGCTGAGGAACATGCTAAACATTCTTCAGTATGATAAATGAACTTTAAAGCCTTATGATCAGTAACAATGGTAAACTTCTTTCCAAATAAATATTTATGAAGTCTTTTAACAGCACACAACACAGCTAGTGCTTCTCTCTGAGCTTGCGAATAACCTTGCTCAGTAACAGTAAGTTTGCATAAAACACAGATAACTGGCCTACCTTCCTGTTCCAAAGCTGCACCACTACCCACAGAAGATGCGTCAGTAATAGGTACAGAATGTACACTGGGTGAGTAAATTCGAAGAACAGCATCACTTTGGAGAAATTTTAACAGACTTCGTAGGCATGACTCTTGTTCTTCACCCCATTTGATTAAATTGGATGTCAAAATATTAAATAAACAGTTGGCACGACAAGAAAAATTAGGAATAAAACGAGAATAGTACTGAAGAGCACCCACTAGTGAATGTAATTCTGTGAGATTTTTTGGAGATGGTGCATTTGTCAGTGAAGTTAGTCGTTTCATATCTGGTCTTAATCGATTACTATCAACTAGGTATACAAGGCATTCAAAACTAGATACACAAAATGAACGCTTATTTGGATTCACTGTAATATTATTCTCAATTCAACGATGCAATAAAGCAGTAAGTCTCTGGTCATGAACTACTTTATCAGTACCATGAACGATGAGATCATGTTGATAACCGTCAACACATTCAATACCACTGACTACCTTATTCATAGCTTCCTGATATATGGCTGGAGAACAACTAAGACAAAATGGAAGGAAGTTGTATTTGAACAGACCAAAAGGAGTAATTATTGTTGTCAAGATAGATGAAGATTGGTCTCAAGGGATTTAAAGGTAAGCATCTTTCAAGCCAACTTTCGATAACACTTTGGAACCATGAAATCAATTTAGAATATCTTCAGGCTGTACAGTCGTGCATGTTTGCTTCAGCAAACGGGAGTTCAGTGTTAATCTGTAATCACCACATATTCTAGGGGTCTTGCCATCCAACTTCAATGGCGTAACAATAGGAGTACCTCATTCTGAAGACTGAATCGGTTCAATTATACCTTTCGCACACAAATCGTCCAGTGAATTATGTGCTGTTTCTCGAAGACCATAAGGAATCATTCGTCTTTTAATAAGGACCAGATCACCCTGTACTTGGAGTTTCATAGGCTGGATTTTCATGCCTCCACTACACTTAGCACACACAGCTATCAAATCCTTGAGTAAAGCATCAGAATTCTCTGTAGAAACTCGTAAAGACAATTCCACTTCAAGCCTTTTCAGATTTTTTAAGACCAGTATTGACAGTCCTGTTTCACTAACTAAAAATTCACAAGGTACATATGAAGAATTATCATTCCTTATTAGCAATTCACAACATCCTCGTATAGGCAGTATATGTCCAGTAATCCCCAGTATTGAGACCTCAGTGGGTCTTACCACGACATTAGGATCTAAAGATTTCAAGTTCTTGAATGAAATAATGGGCTCTATACTACCTGTGTCCACAATAAAGTCATGAAATGTTACAATGGATGTATGTAATCGCTTCTAAATATGAACGTTACCCTTCAAAACAGTGGATATAGATAGATGATCATTAGGAACAGCCAAATTATTGGAATCCAAGTTAGAAGACGTAGTAATACTTGAAGCAAAGTGAACAGTATATCAGAATAGGAATTCAAGGAATTCAAGATAATTCCTTGAAAAAGCTTGGACCGGATTGCCAGGTGAAACGTTGGATTTACTACAAATTCATTAGCTGAGATTTTACAAATATATATTATTCCTATATAAAGTGAACAGTAGTTTTGCATACTGACCGAATGTGCCCTACCTTACCACACTTAAAACATTTAGTATTACGAAATGCACACGATTTGCCAGAATGAAGCTCGCCACAACATAAGCATTTACCAAACTTCTTCTCATCTCCGTTAACTATTTAACGACTTAATAAACTGTTATCTGATTACATATTCGACTGTGACGACGTATTAAAGTAGTGGAATTCCTGATGTTCTGGCGAGTTATTTCATTGAACGTTTCTCCCTTACCGCATTCGAAATTTGTATACTTCACATCGTCCAGCAGTAGTTTTTTGAGAGTTGCATAAAAGAGCGAAATCAGCTTGTCTGAAAATGCCAAAGTCTTTATAAAGCTGTATGCTTCTTTTCCGGTGAATGTAAGCAAATGGGTCACAATACTAAAATCCTCATCATCTTCCTTGGTCAAAGCCAAGATTTTGAACCTCTCCATGTAATCCTCAAAAGCATTAAAATCTGAATGTATATCCAACCTTTCCATCACAGGCTCCATCGCGCCGTCAATGTGATCTTTGAGCGTATTCAAATTATAGTATAAACTAGTAATTCCAGCAATAACGCAATTTAATCAAGAAGTATTAGATGAGCACAAACGAATGTACTGTATTTGAAATTCAAAACCAAGCCGTCATCAATACAAGGGAATCATTTGTTCATTCAAACACCACAACTTACCATTTATTAATTATTCATCTACTACTAGTGTCTCATATCATTAAGTAATATATACAGTGAATTTCCTAATTTTGTTGCTGTGTGGTTAGACACTTCAGGTATATTAGCCTATGAATTCAGAGTTATAATTAAATTAAGTGCAACAAGAACTCAGGCTGCTTTTCATCTTCTTCTTCCGATTGCCCTCTTGGTCAGAAGGAGTTCAAGGAACAATATCCGTTAATGTCTTGGTTATCGTTCATTTGTCTATATGTCAGTTCGTACTTAAATCCTCCCTGTACTGATCGATAAATGACTAGAGGGAGAGAATTGTAGCATCAAGTGAATCCTCAAAATAAATGGATCTGTAAGTCTTACGGACAGGTACTGACCTAATTAGTTATACTGAATGCACCCTAGCTGGAGGCGTTTGGCCAAGCATCCGCACCAGATCACAAGTGAGTACACCGTGCAAAGCATCCCTCGCAACAACTGGGCAGTTTGGATCACGCACTTTTCTGCATACCAACTATCTTCCAAACATATTTTCAAACTCCTTCATTGACTATTTCTGGTTTAATTGACCTTGAGATCATGGATTACAGATGTGTTACGAACAACAGCTTTGAACAGCCGTGACATCCTTAGATCATACGATTATTTTTTCCTCACGATGGCCTGATCACACAGAACCCAGCACAAACTAATTAAGCAGTCTCACCTTTTAGGATATTGTACCTCAAAATTCTGAAAAACACTTGTGGCTGCTTAAATACTTACTGTTAGTGATCATCTCTAGGCGCACTTGCAGCTGCTAAATTAAAGTCCACAGCATTCTCCTTATTGCCGCAGCCTTCCCATTGTTTCACTGATTTACAATTAGAACAATAGTCTCCTGTTTCTAGACAAGTATCAACGTTATAGTGGATATTAGTCGGCTGACTTATTTCTTAAATCCTTTTACTGCTTCTGTAATCCTTTTTATGAGTGTTTATTAATTTTCCTCTCCCTTGAGAAGCATTTCCGAATGCGAAATGTTCGACAAATATATGTAATCTGCCATTATTATAGACTACCGACCAGCATTCTCCGACACACACTGTCCTCTGCCCTCCTCTCTAGTTCTATCCAGTTGTTGTTCATTCTTCTCACATCTGTGTTCATTTCTCAGCGTAATGTGTTCTTTGATCTTCCTCCTTTCCTTTGGCCCTCAGGATTAAAGGTGAGGGCTTGCTTTGTGACGCAGTTCAGCGCTTTCCTCCATGTATGTCCTATTCACTTCCAGCGCTTCTTCCTGATTTCTTTTTCCACTGCAATCTGGTTTGTTCTCTTCCGCAGTAGAATGTTGCTGATAGTGCTTGACCAACGGATCCGATGTACTTTCGTAGAAAACTGTTAATAAACACCTGTAACTTCTGGATGATGGAATTCGAAGTTCTTGAAGTTTTCGCCCCATAAAGTAGAACTGTCTTGACATTTGTATTGAAAATTCTAACCTTGGTGTTGGTTGACAATTGTTTTGAGTTTCAGATGTTCTTCAATTGTAAATATGCTGCTCTTGCTTTACCGATTCTCGCCCTCACATCTGCATTTGATCCATCGTGTTCATCAATGATGCTGCCCAGATATGTAAAGGTTTCCATATCCTCCAAAGCTTCTCCGTCGAGTGTAATTGGATTGGTGCATGTTGTATTGTATCGGAGAGTCTTGCTTTTCCCTTTTGTATATTGAGACTTACTGCTGCTGAGGCTGCTGCTACACTGATTGTCTTCTGCATTTGTTGTTGTGTGGGTGATAGAAGAGCCAGATCATCTGAGAAGTCTAAATCTTCCAGCTGCATCCTAGCTGTCCACTGCATCCCATGCTTCCCTGCAGATGTTGACATCTCCATGATCCAGTCGATCACCAGGAGAAAGAGAAAGGGTGAGAGTAAGCAACCTTGTCGGACACTAGTCTTTACTTCGAATGAGCCAGTGAAGTGTTCTCAAAGTGAGTGCGAACACATACTCTAACCAGAAAAATTATACGTTACATCCTATGTGTTTTCTAGTTTTACTTATTATTTATTCTGATAAACTAAAGCCCGGAATGCCCACAGTTTGAGATTGGCAACAATTCTTTCTGTAGAACACGGCTCTGAAGAAATAGTAGTATAGACTGACTGCACAAACGAAAAACATTATATATCCTGATTTGACGAGGCTCATACAGTGACACTCAGTCGAATATTTGTTGAAAGCGATCGTTGGGGAAGACCAAATAAAAAAACACATTCGCTTCTAAAATCAGTCCTAGACTTTTACTTGAGACGACTCGTTGCTTTAGAGAATATTCAGAATTATCAAAAATAATTTGTGTTTTTTTCATGAGACAAGCAAGGTCCAGTCTTTCGTTTAAGACTTCTAGAAGTAACACATTCACTAACGCAATAGAACCTAATTGCTCTGTTTAACTTCAGAGTCGAATGTTTGAAAACTTTGTATGCAGATTGAAGGCTAGTTCTCGTATGCAAAAGACGAACTGTTCAATCTGTGAATGAGCAAATAACTACCTAGAAATATAAAAATAGCTATCTACTGATCACTTTACATTTTTAATAAATTAATATTTAGATGTCGTTCGAATCACACAAAAAAACAAGATAAAATAGGCACTAGAAAAACACATAACTTCTTGCTGACTGTATACTCATTTATACAGGATATTATAACAGACATTATTTGCTTTCAGATTTCAGTTACCGATGCCCATCATATAAATGGATTTTAGTAGTACAAAAAAAGAACAAGAATCTAATGATAACCTAGTAACTTTTAGCGTTTAATTTAAAACATAATATTTTTCAAATGGATACAGTGTATAAATTAAAAAGAAAATAATAAAAGTCCCCAGTAAACAAACTGAAGGTTTTTATATTGAAATCTGAATTACCACTAAATGATTCAATCTTAAACTAACTGGCGCATTATTAAAACAGAAATAAAAATAAAAAATATTAAAAGAACAACAACAACAACAGTTTACATAATAGTTCACTTTTGTATGACGAAAATTGAAATAGAAATTATCGTATTTTATTTGTATTCAGTATCCATGGAAGTGAATTTCAAAAACAAGATGGTTGATATTCAACTTCAGGATAGTAGGAGAGAACTATATGGAACATGAATATCTTAGGATTGTTATTCTTGTGATCATGTATTAAAATAGCATACATTTTAAAGAGATTTTAGTTTCAGTTTAGTCAACATACGTTTATTAAACAGCGATAGAAATTTGTATAATTTAATCTTAGAATGAAAACATAAATATAATTACAAAATTATTTGAATAACCGAAAAAAATTCTGTTTTTTTTTATAATTCAGTATTTTGTATAATAGTAACTGCTATTTCATCAATGTTTACCTTTAGTTTACCTGTGTAAACGTTTGAGTAAGTTAAAATTACTGGGAAATGAATGATTTAATCAAGTAACCAGTAATGATAGATAATCATTCAAATGTATCCTTTGATTGTTTTCCTTTCAAAAAAAGATTACGAAACAAAAAGAAAAAGGAAATTCGAAAGTCAATGTAAATTAATATGACCGAATATACAAATAGGTGAAAAAGAAGTAATATAAAAAAAACGAACAAACAGAATAAACAACACATTGAATGTTGAACAGGTTCAATATATACGCTTTATTCTCTTCAACTTTTTATAAGCTAAATTTCAAAGGATAATAAAGTATTTTTGAAAGATAAAAACACATAATAAATAATACTTAGAAATTTAAAATAAAAACAATGGCGCTCTTGTTTCCCTTTTACGAATAATGCAATTACTATGAATGAAGGTGTGGAAATTACACCGGCTTCAATTTTATTAATATACAATTATCATGAAGTGTAGTTTAGTTTCATTTGGATATTTTGAAGAATATGAAACATAAACAAAATGCTACAAACTATAATGACTAGTTTGCAAAAAAAATAAACAAAACTTGTTCATTGATAAATTAGCGAAATGTAAAATTGAAAGAAAGCAGATAAGAAATAGAAGGATTGTTTTACTTTTGACCAGTTTTCATTAGTACATCAAAAAAATGATTATGATCATAATTGATATACTGTATTATCACACTTTTATATTGAAATAACTATACAGTCTTTTTTTTTAATTGGATGAATGAAATGGTTCACAATCTGTATCCATAGTTGACATATTACAGACAACTAGATTATTACTAATAGGATCAGCATTTACAAATAACCGGTTAAAATGACCGAGATGAGTTGATGATGACGATGATAATAGTAAGGATGGAGATGGTGATGATGATGACGATGACGATGATGATGATGTGAATGTTGGTTCTTCATAAACTGATTGTAAGAAAGAACTGTACAATGAATTAGATGAATGAAATGGATTAATATATGTATGAAGAGGATTTGATACGGGGAAATTGTATACTTCTCTTTCTTTTAGATTCTGATAACTACTGACTGTGGACGTTGATGTTGTTGTTGCAGAAGCTGTCACTGAAGCTATTGTGGATAATTGATTATTTGAATGTAGATTGTTTATTTTATTCATTTGTTCAATACCTCTTTGACTTATTTGATGAACTGTATTTGAAGTTGGGATTAAATGATAAGATGAATAAGAAGTTTGTTCAGATGTTGTTGATATTGATGTTGTATTGAATGAACTCATCAAAAACGGTTGAGATGAAGCTAACGAAATAAGTAATGGATTAGTATTTATATGATTCATATTTTCCAGTTGAGTAGTATTATTCTGAAAGTTTGTATAACAACAGTTTAATTCAGAATTACAATTCCTTTGAATATTTGTTCGATTATTACGATCCATTTCAATTAAATTGTCATTATTACTAGAATTATTATTGTTAACCAATCGATTAGACTGAATATATGAATTCTGTGAATGATTTGAACTAAGATATTCTGAATAATTATCATCTGTTGTCCAAGATAGTTTAGATTGTAATTTTGCCGAAGTTTTTGTAGACATAGTTGAAGACAATGAAGATTGGTTTATTTGAAATGAATTTATTGTTGGTTGACAACAATTAGTATATTCTTGATAATAGTTTGTTGAATCATTAAATCTTGACGTTACACATAAACTATCTGATGAATTATGTGTTCTTATGGCTTCTGTTAATGATGTTGATGTCAATCTTGACGATGATGATGATGATGTTAATACAGATTTATTTAACCAATTAGGAATTTGATTTCCTATAGACAATTGATCAACATTATATGGATGTGTCCAATAATGATGATTATCATTACCATTATATTCATTTGTAAACCATGTTCCATTTACATGACATCGACCATCAGTAATAGAATGTCTTTTCAAAATCATATTGCTATTCGTATCACATTGGTTATTATTATTATTTATCGATGAAAGACATATATTGTATGGATGCTTTGGATTAATTTGATTTATACTATTAATCATTTCATTATCATGACTGTTATTTGTAGTCGATGATGAAGTATGTGTATATCGTTTATGGTCAAATAAACTATTGTTCGTTAAATTATTATGCGAAAATGTTTCAACAGAATGTGGACGATTTGAATTGAATGGTGATGAATTAGATGAACTTGAATGAACATAACTGTGAGGAGAAAAGTGCATTTCATCATTATAATGATTTGAACTAGACATAACTAAGTCGAGGTTATGTTGTGACTGACGTTGCTGATGCTGATGACGAAGATGAGGATTATGGTGGTAATGATATGTTGAGATAGAAGGTGGAACAGGAGAAACAGTGGAAGAGAGATCATTTATTACGGTTGCTGGTGTATTTGAATAACACTCCGTCTCGGAATTGAATACTTCAGGATAAAATGTTTCAGGTTGATTGTTACACGGTGAACAATAACTATATGATTTATAATACTTTCTCCACATTTTTGATATGTTATTATCATCTTCATTGAATACTTGTGAATTATTTGGATAATCATTAGTTAATTTACATGAATTGTCACCTTCAACCAATCTAGGTAGTGTATTAACACAGATATTGCTACTAACATTACCACTGACATTATCTAAAACATTTATATTTGTATTGTTTAATCCTGTACCGGTACAATTACAACCACTACCAGCATTTGATGAAGTCATTGAACCAAGTCCACTGCTTACTTGAGAACTTGTTGCACTAAGTTGTTCTGAATCTAATTGTGAAGATATATTCCCATCTACTAATTGATCATGATAATGTCGGTGATAAGAACAAGTAGATTGTGAATTGTCTCTTTTTTGTCGCTTTTGTATACAAGTACATGAAGAATGTATTAAGTTATCATTTTTATGGTTTATTTGTGGATTAAATGTTCTTTCATACGAACAACCAGTTGAATTTGAATCTGTTCTTGGTGTTCCAAATAAAGAGGATCGATCAATAGAGCCAAGGTCACTTTTGATATTCTCATTATTAAAGAATGCTTCATCATTATCCATAGTACTAACATTATCTTGATTTGAATAGTTATTGTCTGAATTTATGGACTTTGTTCGGTTTTGATGTTGATGAGAGTGTTTCGGTTGCTGTTGTTGGCGATGATGATTCTGGGCGGTGGGGTTACTGTTATCTGACGCTGTGGTAGTTGTTACACCTGATCCAATACCGGATGATGCAGCCGCACTCTCTGAATCCCAAATATCTACAATAAATTTAGAAAATCATAATTAAATACCATATCATTATTCAAATGGTTTCCATTAACAGTAGGATTCAAGACATTAGTTAATTTAAGTGATTAAAATGGTTGTCTAACAACTTAAATGTGATGAATAATTAGATTTCATTTGAAATAGCTTTACATAATCTGAGTATGCAACTAGTATGGTCAAGTGATATGTCTTTCATTTTCACAGTTATTCATCAATGGTATAACATTAATACAAGGTTATCAGTAAAGATTAATAACTTATTCAGTGACAATTGTCTGATAGACAGGGACTAAATGACACTATTATATGCATAATATTAAACTACATCATTTATTTATAACAATCTACCCAATGCTCATAAAAACAGCCATGTCGTTTACTTCACACAGTCTATTAAAACATTCGGTCAATCTATGTTCTAAGTGTACAAATATTTCGATAAACTTTCCTGCTTCGGATTCATTGGAACAGATTAATTATAAATTTTAACTTAATGTACTAAGAAGAGTATTATGAAAGGCTTGCAACCTGTTGCAATGTTAAAATACAATAAATCTCAGAAACATTTAGCTTGTTGGGATATTCTCCCCATTGTGTACCCTTTGAAAAAATGGCAGGTCATTCTATTGGATTTCATGTATTCAGTAACAGATGGGTGAAAAACATTGTTTTAGCACTTAAACTGATAACAAATCTTAGCCAGTAAAACGAAGTAATCAATACTGACCATTGAAAAATCATTTTGTAGGATATACTTTCTGAAAAAATTGCAATTTAAGTGTTTATTGAAGAGAAGTTTATTACAGTACTGAACAAATGACTTTAACAATTCCTTACTGTAACAAAGCTTATAATAACGAATGGTAGCGAAAGTTATAATAATAATTATTATTACTTTTCATTTATACACAGTCTGTCCAATATGTATTCAAACTGAGACTATAGAAACTTTGTAAAATGTAGATTATATCAATTTTAACTCCCTTGAAATATATTCCATTTGTAGTATACTTGTACAATATCCGTTTCCATTATTTAGAATACCATTGGACTAGCTTAGAAGTCAGGCTCTTCAACTCCCTTGTCATTTAAAATATTTCGTACAGAAATTTATTGACCTGGACTATTTTGCTAAAATATTTAGATCAGATCATTCTTCTGGATTCGGTTTTTTAGCAATCATCTGGACACTAAATTAGCGATTAAAAAACATAGGAGAACTCATATACGGATTGTTTTCATTCAGTCAGAAGCTCAGTAGTTGTTTTCCATTATACTCGTAGTTCTTATGGGCGTCACTGAAACGTATGATCCATTTAGAAAAGCTACTTTGTCCAACTTGTTGACTACATAAACAGATCTCAATGTTTTGTGAGTTACCAGGAAATTTCCCTGTTCGCTCAAAAAACGACTTAGTAGTTGAATTTGCATATGAATTGAACAGATCATATATGTTCTCCAGCTGTAAGTCGCCAAACACCATTCCTGTAACGCTACCCAATAGGTTGCTTTCTTTTAAAATATTTTGTCAGAATAAGAGAATTCTAATTAATTAAGTTCAGAAACCCCAATAATCTTAAAGTTATATGATTCATAATTGGTCTACGAATACGCTTTATATCAGTCAACATGTATATGGTGTGTTTACTGTAATTATTCACTTCGGACATTTAAAATATTTATTATCAAGATATGTATATAAATATCCGCCTGTTAATAATAGGAAATAAGTCAATTAACTCGAAAGGTACATTAATTCACGGTTCATCTAATCGGAAAATATAGAAGGTAATCAATTTTAGTGGAAACTATGATATCAGAAGGGGTTTTTGTGGAGATTTAGTATTTTCATAGTTGAAAGCATGAGTCAATTAAAACTAGACCATCAGGGAAAACCTGGAAGCACTGGACGGCTGTTTCGTCTTATTGTGGGACTCCTCGTCAGTGCGCATCCACGACCTCGCCTAGCGAGATTCGAACCCAGGACCTACCAGCCTCACGCCAGAGCACTTAACTATGATAGACAAATGATGTATATCCAATAAATATTAATAATAATTAAGATGAAAGATGATTACCATTAGATGAACAGATATCTTGCATTGATCTCAATCGAGTTGGACATTCTATTACACATAATTGAGATTTTTGCTCTGTAACATCTTCCATATAATGATTATTCAATAATGGTACATTTGAGATACATTCATTTTGATTCGATTGAGGAGAATTTTCTTCATTTAATTCATTATTATTTTTTGTTTGACTATTATTATCCATATTTTTTGAATAAGCTAGTGGATCTTCAACTTTCCATTTCAAAGGGAAATTAAATTGTAAATTATTTTCACGATAAGTTTCATTAATAATAGTAGTTGACATATTTGATATCTCATTGAAATGTTCATTATTAATTGATCTAGTTAACTGATTCACTGTTTGATCATTTGGATTCAAAGCAAATTGAGTATTTGATTGAGATTCTAATGATGTGGATAGATATCCAGGTAATGGCTTAAACAGAAATGAAGTATAAGCAAAGAGAAACGTTAGTACATAAAACTTATCTCTTAAAAGGATAACATTTATAAAAATTGATTCTCAATGGGATTTCATTAGTGTATTATAGTTTCAGAGATGTAGAATATAAAATTTACATAGTTGTGTAGGGAAATCACTATTGCAGCGAAAAGCACAGTAATCTTATATATATTTGGTCAAAATTACACACCAAGATAAAAGTTCATTTAAACGATTCTCTATGGATCTGAATCTTTTTTAGCTTACTGATATTCGCGGTGATCATCATTTTAAAATTAGCACATTGTAAATTGTTTAGCTAAATAAACTGCCCCCCCCCCTGTTTACTAATTATTTTGTGAATTCACTTTTACCAAAACATGTATTCATGAGTTCAGATTTCTATGCGAACATCAATTTAGTCCAGATTAAACAAAACCTCTTCTTATTAATTACAACCATATGCAGGAGCTTTTAGTTGACTGACTTTAAAATAACTTTGAAAACTGCCAACTTAATTTAAGTTTACTTAGTAGATAAGTCTAAGGGGAATCATAATACCATGATAATTTCTTTTTATATACCTGAAGGAATATACATTTTAACGAAAACAATAATGTATGCGATAGTTATCGTCTACTTGAAGTCACATAACTCATAAATAAACTTCTACTTTATCCTATCTATTCTAACTGTTCATTTCCATGTCCACCTCTTCAAACATATATTTTCTCTTTGCATTGTTATAAAATCACAATGAACGAAACTGATAGGTTTCTTTAGTAACACCTTAGCTAATGCATTTACCAGTTAGATGTCTCTATATTGCAATGGATCAGTTATGCTTTGGAATTGCATAATTCATGCGTGACTAGGTAGTAATCAGTTTTATAATAATCTCTTGAAATAATAAATGAAGAGTATAAACATCACTTTTTTTAATCACAAATAGAAAACCAAAATTCATACTGAATCCACTCAAGTTATTGGTCAACTTTTTTTTACATTTATGGCAAGAAATACTGGTTTGGCAGAAAGTAAACATACCTTTTTCATATCTTGATCATCAAAGCATAAAATGGAATGCTTTTTATTACAATGATCTTTATTCATTTCATCAATTGACGGTTGTGAATATTTCCAATTCCATATCAAATTATTTTCTTCAGTTTTCAAGGATTTTTTGAAATCTTTTACCAAATCATCTGATGTTCCATAAACACATACTGATTTTGATTGATCACAATTCTCGTTTCTCATCATAGCTACTGATTCGTTGACAGGTGAAAAAAGATTTTTCTGTTTCGTACCTGTTGAGTTAATTGGATTGTCTATTGATGGTGACAACGATTGAACGGGATTTGATGTGGTCGATAAAGGTTGTAATGTGATAGATGGATTAATTTTTTGATCTAAATATAAGTTATCACATGGTGATGGTGTTGTTGGTGATGTCCAAGAGAAAACTAAATTATTGTTGTTATTATGATTTTGATTTGTGTCTTCAGTATGAATCATATTTCGTGCAAAACTAAAATAATTTGGATAAATGGAATGTTCACATTTGAAACTAGGAAAATAATCATTTCTTGTATTGTATACTGCCGGTGACGATGTCATCATTAAAACACTAGAGTGTACATTTTGATTATCAGTTTCAGGTAGATACCAATTCATATTATGTGAAGTATTTCTACCAGACTCTTCTATACTGAATCTTTTCAACTTCGATAAATCTTGATTAGGGTATTCTGTGATAATGCTTTCGGCATTGATGTCTACAGGATGTATTGTAGTTGTATGAACTGGATTGCTAAGACAAGCTAAACAACTATCTCTTGGATTTGATGATGAAGAAGGGCGTTGCTCTCTATCCGTATAGGTTCCACGATGAAATATATTGCCGTTATCATTCATTCCGCGTGGACCAAATCTTCCACGTATACCAGGCATTGAACCATTGGATCGTTTATCTTGAGAAGGATAACTATTGTTATTATTACTATTGCCAAATAGATGCCCTCCACTAAATCCAGACCCACCACAAGGTCGATCACTCCAACTTTCACCTTTATGCTTTTTATTTGCATAAACCTATCAAAAGAAAAAAACAAAAATTTTAATTTGTACCTACGAATTGCAATCTTAAGACTAATATTTGGAATAATTTACAGTCTTAACTGGATTTAATTTTAAAGGATTTACTTCATTATCATATCAACATGGTTAAATTTATTTTTACAATCCAAAAGTGAATTTTTGTTGGATTGTATCGCTCACTTGATTGTCATTATTTGATTCCACTTACTTTCATTAACATATTAACACCGAAACTATTCTTTTTCTGGAGGCTTCTAGATAAAGCCTATTAGAATGAATGGTCATTCTCTATAACGTTTTCATCAGGCTCTACAGTGATAAATACAATATTATTATTGTTCTTTAATAGATATATGTTAATGAAAATCATGAGTCATTTGAAGCTATGCAATGAACAAGAACACAGCTGGGAACAACGAAACTACAGACTATTTCACTAAATTCTGATAACCATACAGCAAACAGTTAATTTGCAAAATAACAACCAATTGTCTCAATCTTCACTGTTGTTTCTGCAAATATCAGTCCGTCTTCTTTAATTCTATTGTTCATGCATTTTCCTACCATTTGTGCTTCATTTCAGTTCTTTCCTTATCAGTCTTCTGCTAAAATACATTCTATGTCTGACCATCACCATATACTACTTATATGGATATAAGTACACCACACTACACTCATCCTCCCTTTAAAGCATTCGTTCATGCGGTGGTTCTGCTCGCCGTGCGTACCTTCTTCTTGTACTGCAGTCTGTGCCAAGCTCTCCTCCAAAATCTCGAGTCTGAGGCCCGCTGACCTCCATAGCTCCGTCGACCTGCCGGGGACCAACATCCGACATCCACACGGCATCTGGGACGTTCAACACCCGCACTCCATCGGCCTGCTGAGCCATCTAAATCCCATTTACGCCTAGCGGCCTCACGTCTCACCGCTCCTCTCCGTCGACAGCACCTGCTACAGCCAAAGCCACCCCGCCAGAACACTCCACTCGACGTCACCTCTCCGCACCAGACTGCCCCAAACAGTACCTCGACTGCAAGCCCGCAGTGGCGTCCGCAGAACAGCACCCTTCCTCCTCCTGGTTGGCAGAGACACCATATGTGGTGAACAAAGCACTAGTTGGGACGGAACGGCCGTTCAGTGCTTCCAGGTTTTCCATGGTGGTCTAGCTTCCATTGACTCATGATTTCAACTATATAAAATTACTAAAATCTCCACACATCCCCCCTTCAGATATATGCTAATAACTTTCCACATAATGTACTATTTCTCACCGTATACAGATCAATGCATGTTTCTTTTTTTTCGATAATCACTTCAGTCTACTAAAAGTGAACTAAAACTGAAAATGTGGACCGTCGGATTTTAACATAACTACTCAATCGTTTTATACTCATTAGATTCTGTAGTGGTATGTATGTATTATAAAAAAGGTTTTGTTTCTCTAAGTTATTTGCAAAAAGTAAATTCAGTTAAATAATAAAACTCAAGATCTATCCTTGTTCTGGTGTTAAAAATGTAAAACAATCCATTTTATATGTTTTTTTTAACGATATTTCAATCATACACCAAAATTAAAATGGTAGCATACACAATCGAAATAATAATTTATAATGCTTATATTAATTGATATCATTTTGATCATATATAACTTACTTCAGCACCATGAACAGTTTTTACATGTTTTCGTAGAGAACTAGGATCTGTGTATCGTTTGGAACAACCGTCAACTTTACATGTATAAGGTTTTTCATTACTGTGAGTTCTATTCTGATGTTTAGCTCTGTCGGATGCATTACTAAATGCTTTATTACAACCAGGAATTTCACATTGATAAGGTTTTTCTCCAGTATGTGATCGAAGATGAGTTTTTAAATTTTCCAAACGTGAATAACGCTTTATACAACCTTCAAACTAAAAATGAAATAAAGTCGATCAATATTATCGAGAATTATTTAGTTGAAATATTGATAAAAATGACATTGATTATATACCGGTATCATAAACCATAGGACTGAAAGACAATGTTATCTATGATTGCAAGAAATGTAACTAGTGTGAAGGTTTGTAGAGATTGTTGAGTTCCATAGTTTACATCACTAGTCAATACTTCCTGGTTTTAAATAGTTATCGCTCTTTGGTCAGTTCATGATGTAAACTATGAAGAGAAAAAATGTTGTTGGCTTCATTACCAACCAAATCACACTTAATGGATGAGCTCTTGAAGAGGCGAAAACCTTTACGTATCTGGGCGGCATCATTGATAAATAAGAGGGATCTGATGCAGATGTAAAAGCACGGATTGGTATAGCAAAGACAGCATTCCTGAAAATGATGAAAATCTGAGACCTGTTACAACTGTCAGCCAACATCAAAGTCATAGTTTCAAGGAAAAACATCAAGACAGTTCTATTGTTCTGAGATGAGACTTAGAGAACTACTACAACCATCATAAAAACAATGCAAGTATTTATAAACAGTTGTCTACTCAAGAAACTTTAGATCCTTTGACCAGGCACCATTAGAAATAACGTATTGTGGTAGAGAATTAACGAACTTCCAGCTAAAAAGAAAATCAAGAGAAATCTCTGGAGGTAGATAGGCTACACACTGTGTAAATTGTCAAACTGGATCACTAGGCAATTCTTGACTATTAATCTTCAAAGGAAGAGGAAAAGGAGCATACCAAAGGAGACACTGTGTCCGGAATTGGAGGAAGGTACCAAAAGAAAGTTTTTGTAATTTTGCATAATTATTCTATTTGTGGTAGTTCTTATTGCCCTCTTAGGTAGTCTACTTTTGTCTGACCATTAATTATGTCGTTCCAACTTGATCATTTTCATGATGACTGTTCAATGTACTTTGTTATCTAAGATCTTATCAACTGTATCATGTGCACTTTTACTCACGGTTGCTTTATGTTTTTCTATCATCGTATTGGATATCAGCGATCTATACATCATCGATCCAATGTGGAGAATGGCTCATTCAATGCTCACTGAATAAGGGCGTTCGCCTTCTCCGACTCGTCTCTCTCATCATGTCCTTATTAATGGATGACCGAAATATTTATATCTAAAATCATTCTCGTATTTAACTTCTGATGATATCCTACTTTTAAAACGTCTTAAGTCGGAAAAATATACACGAAGTTAAGTGGAAGATATATTTCACTAATATTGTTAGGGTTGATATCGATCGTTTACTAGAAAGTCAACAACGAATACTTAATACTCGTGAAACAATTTAAATTGAAGATAAACCTCAAAGCCAGCAGATATTTCCACAAAATTTCAGATATGCCTTTATGATGTATGTCAACAAAAAAGAAACCTTGCTTTGATCCCACCATTTACAAATGCTTCTCTCCGGTAAGCATAAATCCCACTGCATTTCGAGACGGAGTCAATTCATTTGATCAACAGAATTAAATCAATCATGAAGTCTAAGTACGAAAAAAGAGATACATTTCAGTGATTTACACGAACGGTTGCATGCGTATTTGACAACTTTGTGATACTTTTAATCATATATAAACCAGCGAAACAGTTGAAAACTATATGTAGGGGAATAGACTAGAACAAAAATCTTTTGATACTCACTATACATTTATGTGGTTTTTCGCCTGTATGTCTTCGCATATGTACAACAAGCATGTACTGAGCCTTGAATGGCCTGGTTCCACGAACACATTCTCGCCACAAACAAACGAAACTTTTCTTATTTCCTGCAATATGTTCAGTACTAAGATGCTATAACAGAATGGAAAAAAATTTAGAAATTCATATTGTCAATAATAAATTTTAAGTATATACTTTACCTACTGAAAAGTAGTATAACTTATTATAAAAAATTATTCAAGTAATCGATGGTTTTGGTTACACGAAAATTATCAGAGGCTGAAAATTATATTTTATAAGTTCATTATTTGAAATCAGATATTTTACTTCGTTAATCATCGCATATAGAACCGGATACCGTTTGAGAATTGCAAAAAATTTCCTATTGATCTGGTTTAAAAGAGTATATACTGTTAGTTTTATCTCCAAATTATATCATAAGATTCCATGGTTTACTAAGTTGGACAGGAATGATTATCCATACCGATACTTTGGGGCAATCAGACGCTTTAGGAATCTGTCTGCTTCACCGAAACATTTGTACATTAGGAATATAGGTTGAAATAAAATTGTCTTGTGACCAAGTTAACTAAGTAGATCACAATATGACCACCAAAGAGTTTGCATAATAATGATATGACATAAAAACAAATAATTAGACTACAAGATATGATCATGAACTAAAAGAAGTTAGAAAATAGTGAAAAATACAGACTGTTTAAAAATTTTACAACTTGTGTTTATTCATTTACATTTGATCGGCTTTTATAAATCAAATAATTATGTTAACTGAACAGCCGATATTACCTTCATGTATTGATTTAATTTAGCTGTCTTGAATTTTTATTGGGACTAAAATGATTGTCATGCTTCTAAAAAGACAGTTTTTGATTATCTTTGCTCAAATTTACTATGAGCTTATCAATCACAAAAAATCCACTTACCTCTTTCAAGCGCTTCGAAAAGATACCATAATACGAAAGATAGTGAGTGAAAGAGCTACCTAAATAAGATACTCCTTGTAACAGATTATTACACATCTTAGAATAACTATTTCAATAAATTAAGATGAACACTTGTTCAAAGCCAGATTATAGAAGACGATAAAGCTCGGATCAATGTTTCAACATAAGATATTGGTCAAAACTTGAAAAGATAGACATTAGAATAATAGTCATTAAAATTTATTAGGATTATAAATAACAAGTACTGAAATACTTTGATATTGAACAACACATACGGAAGAGAGTGAAGGAGATAAACGGGTAAAGAACATGGAAAATAATAATGACAATAACAATAATAATAACAAGTAAAATCTCTTTTTATACTTAACCCATCTAAGGAACTGCTAAAGAGGCTAAAACTTTCTTCTAGACACATAGTCTAGGGTTGTTGATTCAAGTCTGTAGATTCTGTTATATGTAGGAGACGGAAGTGAACTCCGTTCGGAAACGATATTTACATATTTAAGTTTCCATATACTTCCTATGTTTAAATATTGACTTAAGCTTCTAATATTCTGATCATCAGTAGTTCATCTATTATTTTACTGCAAACTTGTACGTTTTACTCATTATGTTTGGCTATGTTATCTATTTTAATGTTATAACTGACTCGTATACTACTGTGATTTTTCTTATATTTCTCTTATACACACATATATACTACTACTGTGTGTCAAAGTCTGATGAAGATTCAACTAAAAACAATATTGTTTCACAATGAAAACTTCTATTAATTAAAAATAATAAAAATACAACTTACTTTCACTAATTCATCTTGATCATCAAACTGTAATGTACAATCACCCCATCGACATGTTGTTTCAACAAAATCTGGATCACCTTCTTGTGGTACCCTTCCATCATCATCTAGTTCTTCATCATCATCTACATCTGGTTCATCAACTGAACAACGTCCAACACCACTATTATTATTGTTACTAGGATCACGTGTTGAATTCCTACGACTACTAAATACATTTTGATTTTGCCATTTATGTGAATGTTCAATTGATTTTTGTTTAAACAATCCTGTGGTAGTCGGTGTTGCCGCTGTTGTTGATGATGATGATGCAACTGCTGATGTCTCTGAAATTGATGTGGTTATCCCTGGCGTTATTGCCTCTAATACTGGTGTTATACGACAAGTACGACCAAAATTTTTAATACCACGCATTTGATTCAATGTGCCATCAATTTGCTTTCTTTGAGAAGATTGTTGATTTAGTGAACTATTGGTAATGCTATTAATATCAGAGTTATTTAATGCACAATGTTGTTTCAATAAATCTTTTGTTAATGTTGGACATAAAAGATTATTTCCTTTACCAAATAAATGATGATGATTATTATTACTGTTTTCATTAATTAATAATTCAGACATTTCACTTTTAGATAATACTGTTGAATTTAGATCAATTTGTCCAATTTTTACTCGTCCATTTCTTCGAATTGTTTCATTTGGATTGAGTTGACATCTTATAGTACTATTGGTATTATTGTTGTTAAACCATGTATGTGACCAGTCAGGTGTCGGTATTGACTCAAATGGCCAATGTAAAGGATTTGTAAATGATGAAGACATATTACCAACATTATTGACGTCGTTGCCATTATTCACAGCGGTAATAGGTTTATTACTTGAATTGTTTTGAGTTAATTGATTGTAAGTTTTAGAAGAAAATTGGAAATGTGAAGGAGTAGAGGGTATTGTTTTTCTGAATACTCCTTGTTGGATATTTTCATTATTAGTTGCATCCATGCAAGTATCGTTAGCATCAGCATCGTTATTATAACACGGTAACTTATTTAAAGATTTATTTCGATTGTCTGTTGAGAGATCGTTTGAAAGAATATTAGTATTACTGTTATTATTGTCAGTAGTAGTAGCTGAACTTTTAATGGTAGCAGAGGAAGGTGGTTTCATAAAGCATGAAGGAACTAAATTATTATACACAGAATTGATTGATTCATTCAGTTTATTATTGTTATTACCCATGGTAAGTGTTGATGAACAGGACTCACATTCACTTGATGGGTGTTGATGCAAACCATGATCTCTACATTCACGATGTAAAGTATTCTCTAATACATGTTTATTCAATAAAGATGAACTTTCTCTCTCTGTTATGCTAGAGGTTGTAGAAGAGGCTGCCGCAGCTGCAACCGCAACTGCAGCGAAGGCCATTGCCGACTGTAAAACATTACTAGTACAATTTTTTGTTATTTCTGATGAAGATGCTGTAACACTGTTAGTAGACAATCCCAATGTTCTACATGATGGTAATATCATATTACAGGAATTAGTTGTCAGCTTTTTCGGAACATCTATTGAACAATTGAACACAGAATTAGAATCCGATTGTTGTTGTATTTGTTTATTTAATGAATTTGATGAAGATAAAACCGCAAGATGTCCAAAAGGTGCACGATTTAAACAACCAGTTGAACGATTACCACTACTACCACTTGTAGATGTATATCCGGAATGCTGCTGATATGTTTGTAAAGTTGACGGTAACGGTAAAGATTTATGTGAAGATGTTTGATAATTATCAAACCCACTACCTGATGAATGTGGTGAATTAGGTGACCAGAATGGTGATCTCTCACTAAATGGAGCTGGTGGAGCAGTATGTGAAGAGTTGCCATTACTGCTTAGTGTACGACGAATATCACATGAAGCTCCAGGACTTGCACCAAGTGAAGCTTTAGCGATGAAAACGAAATAAAGAAAATAATTTTTTCTCTGAGACCAATTTTAATTATTATATTAGGAATCTAGGAAGAGATTGAAGTGATTTTAGAGGAGAACAGTATACAAAATTAACTAACTAAAGCATAGACGTACGGATTGAACCTTTAGATACATGAATAATAGTAACCGCCTTAAGTGATTATTGAATATTATTCTTATTCAAATTTACATACTTAAAATAAAAATGTGCTAATAATCTTCGTACAACTTGAAAAGAACCAAGGAATAGTTTTAAAAGACACAACCAATGATGTCCAGTTCCTGCAGATCGAGTGTAATTTTCGCAACTTTAAATTATTGTAAAAAATATAAACAACACTTCGTAGTATGAAATCATGTTTAGCTAATCAGTAAAAACGAGTTGAAACAAATGTACAAGTTTCAGTATTAAATACTTTCAAGACATTATTGAAGGCAACTTCTTGAACTTGTTGTGGCTTGGCTTCGAGATAATTCCTTAGGCTTCGTTTATCAATAACCTTGATAACCATTATTAAATTAATCCCAACGGTGTATGAATTCAGAAGGCAATACGAAGCGGTGACTACAGTTTATTAGCGGATAGCAAAGATAACAAAGTTGCAAGCATATTGAGAGAATTGGAGAAGAGAGGCTAATGTGTTCGCGTGAGCAAATAAAGAGGAGGACTTATAGTCAAATCAAATCGAGACAAAGGCTGAAGAAGAAAAAGGCTAAGAGAGGAGAAGTGAAGTAAGGCAAAGGTATTATATATATATATATATAATCGACTATCTAATTCTCAACTTATTAGGTGTACTGCATCTTATACATGTCAAAAATTATGTCGAATTCAGCTATTTGGTGTTCCAATGTTATGTAATAGTACTATTATAGTAACTTACCAGCAGATAAATGGCCATATGAACCTTCCGCGCTTGGTCCCATGCTGTGTGAACCACGTATAGATTGCATGATATTCAATGAACCTTGAGAACTTCTTGTTAAACTTGATATATCAAATAATTCATTTACAGATGATTGAGAATGAGACCGTTTCTTACCCCCACGTAACATCGGTGCTGTATGATTCGGAACGTATCCACTACTATGATGTCCACGATGCATAAACATTCCATAATTATTATGTGTTGAATTTTGTGTGGTTGTATTACCAACAGTTGAGTTCAAAACTAAGGGTGGAGGTAACAATGGATGTTGTAAACGAGAATTCAATGATGCATAAGGTAATATATTCGATTGATTCATGAAACCAATTGAATTTGTACCGGAATTTCCTGTTCTCATGTTTTCGTTCCATACTGATTTCATTGTATTATCTGAATTAGTTAATGTTGATGAATTAGTAAACCATCTACGGACAGCATTGAATGCGACGGCTGCAACCATATTAGCATCTGGAGAAGAACACTCCACTTTATTACTAATATTAGTGTTGTTAAAATTTTTAGATCGTACAGAATCCAACAGTTTTTCATTCGTGAATGGTGGCCTACAGTATGAAAATGCAATTTAAGAAAAAATATTTTGAATCAGGTATTATTTCAACTTTATAGCTGATAAACAAAAGTCCAGTTGATGAAAAACTGACTATTTAACCAAACTACATTTCAAGTTTCGAGTAGATTAAATAAATGCCGTTGGTTGTGTTATGCTTACTAATATGAATGATTTACCTCCAAAAAGTTTCATTTTAAACAACATCATCATTACTTGTATCTGGGAATATAACTTCAACAAAGGGTATTTAACGTCTAGAATGATGTTGCTCTCTTGGAGTTTCAAGTATGCTTTAGTTAAATACGCTAACATTGATCTATTTATGTCGTAAATCATCTGTTATAAAAATTATAAGCCATTTAAATAACGAGACTGCTTCAAACAACTAATAGAGAGTTGGATGGTTCAATTTTACAAACTACTTACCAGTGCCAAATAAGAGTGGAGAAAAAGGTTAAAGATGAATAATCGACAGTAACATGAATTGTGGTTGATCTAAATTCATGCTATTTGAAGTTCTACAACTTGTCAGTATTATTTACTCAAATGATGTTATGTTTTCATTGTTAAATACTTGGAAAATTTTATTACTATACCTTATTTCAGCAAAAGCAATGATTGGCAAAGCAAGGACAGCATTCCTACAGTTGAAGAACATATGGAACTCAAAACAACTATCAACTAGTATCAAAATGAGAATCTTCAATACAAACATCAAGATAATTCTAATGTACAGAGCTAAAACTTGCAGAGCTACTACAATCATCATGTAAAAGTATTTATAAACAATTGTCTACACAAGCTATTCAATGTCCGTTGATTAGATATAATCAGCAACAGTCTACTGTGGGAGATAACAAACTATCTTCGACCTGAAGAGGAAATTAGGGAAAGACGATGAGAGGGGATAAGACATATATTGAGGAAATCATCAAACTACATCACGAGGCAACTTGAGGTGAAAAGGAAAAGTGGAAGACCAAAAAGTACACTGAGTCGAAAACTGGAAACAACTAGAAAAAATTGTTAAAGAAAGAGTTGAATGAAGAATGGTGATGGTTGGCCTATGTTCCTCCATGAAGGGTAACTAGAGTAAGTAAGTAAGTATACCTTCTTTTAAATCCTTCTTATTGATTATTATTATTATTATTAATGACTTTATTCAATATTATAATCTGGTACAATATAGAATTCTCAGCATGAGTTATTTCAACAAATTTTTTTAACAAAAAACAAAAAAAAAAGAAAAGGAATAAAATAACGTTTTAAGAAAAACAATTTATACAAATTATCGAATTTGAGACATGCTTAAGAAGACAGGTTATTTACTAGGTCAACTCTAACAGCCTGTTCGTCACAAAGTAAATTTGTTAGGTAAGGTATTACAGAACTTTTATAGATTTGCTTGCGTGCATGGATTTTAATGTATTTACGTCTCGTTCTACCGGAAGATATACAAGGAGAAAGATATGAATGAAGCGGATGGTTAGTATCTGATAAGATAACACCTGCCAAGAGTTTGAAAGACTTAAGATGTCTATCCACAAGCATATTAATAATGACTTCAAAAGATTCACCACATGCTTTACAAACTGCCTTCAGCACTCTACGCAAAACAGCAAAGTCTTTTCTCAAAAGCCCGGGAAAGAATAATGGGAAACAATATAGAATAATAAGTAATATGCAGGAATTTACAAATTGTAAGAGTAAATGGCGAGTAATCCCAAAAGCATGCAGCCTCTTTATATAGTATGTCAAACGGTAAACTTTTTTCGATAACAGTAAAACATGAGAAGACCAAGAAAGATCAGAGGAAAAAATGACACCAAGATAATTGACCTTCGACACTGTGTTTATCAAGGAGTCTCCAATGGCACAAACATTATGGGATCGCAAAATAGAGTATAGGTTCTGTCCATGTCTCAAGCTAAAGTTAACAGCCTGACATTTAGATGGATTGAGTAAGAGACCATTACCAACAGACCACCTTTCAATACGAGATAAAACTCATTCATTTCTATGGGATGTAAGGAGGTAGAAATTGGCATACATACAGTGAGGTCATCCGTATATTTTACAAAAGTGTTTTCTGTGGAAGATGGCAGGTCATGCAGAAAAAAAGAGAGGAAAGGAGAGGTGAAAGAACAGCTCCTTGTGGCACACCTATAGTAGACAGTAGAGATGTTGAACACTTTCCTTCAAATACAGTGTACTGTTCTCTTCCAGAAAGGTAGGAACATAGCCAATTGGTTATCCAGGTGTCAGTGTCGACGCTGATCAGCTTGTTAAGTAATAGGTGTCTTGGAATAGAATCAAAAGCAGAAGCGAAGTTCAGGAAAGCACATTTAACATACTTCTTACCCTTTTCCAACCATTTAAAGTTTCATCTAATTAACCTAAAATAAATGGCTTAGCTGTCTATTGAATTATAGGATACTATTCAAATAATTTAACCTTATTTTAAAGTGGCTTTATTGTCACATAAAACTAGAATCCTTAAAATCGATCAAAGAATCTATTGGAATGACTGATAACAATACTTTTGACATAAAAATTAAAAAAAGATACCCAATATTATTATAATCTACCCCCTGAATACTGACAGTAGTTATTATGGTAACTATGTCTCAAGCTAAAGTTAACAGCCTGACATTTAAATGGATTGAGTAAGAGACCATTACCAACAGACCACCTTTCAATACGAGATAAAACTCATTCATTTCTATAGGATGTAAGGAGGTAAAAATCGGCATACATACAGTGAGGTCGTCCGTATATTTTACAAAAGTGTTTTCTGTGGAAGATGGCAGATCGTGCAGAAAAAAAGAGAGGAAAGGAGAGGTGAAAGAACAGCTCCTTGTGGCACACCTATAGTAGACAGTAGAGATGTTGAACACTTTCCTTCAAATACAGTGTACTGTTCTCTTCCAGAAAGGTAGGAACATAGCCAATTGGTTATCCAGGTGTCAGTGTCGACACTGATCAGCTTGTTAAGTAAGAGGTGTCTTGGAATAGAATCAAAAGCAGAAGCGAAGTTCAGGAAAGCACATTTAACATACTTCTTACCCTTTTCCAACCATTTAAAGTTTCATCTAATTAACCTAAAATAAATGGCTTAGCTGTCTATTGAATTATAGGATACTATTCAAATAATTTAACCTTATTTTAAAGTGGCTTTATTGTCACATAAAACTAGAATCCTTAAAATCGATCAAAGAATCTATTGGAATGACTGATAACAATACTTTTGACATAAAAATTAAAAAAAGATACCCAATATTATTATAATCTACCCCCTGAATACTGACAGTAGTTATTATGGTAACTATGTCTCAAGCTAAAGTTAACAGCCTGACATTTAAATGGATTGAGTAAGAGACCATTACCAACAGACCACCTTTCAATACGAGATAAAACTCATTCATTTCTATAGGATGTAAGGAGGTAAAAATCGGCATACATACAGTGAGGTCGTCCGTATATTTTACAAAAGTGTTTTCTGTGGAAGATGGCAGATCGTGCAGAAAAAAAGAGAGGAAAGGAGAGGTGAAAGAACAGCTCCTTGTGGCACACCTATAGTAGACAGTAGAGATGTTGAACACTTTCCTTCAAATACAGTGTACTGTTCTCTTCCAGAAAGGTAGGAACATAGCCAATTGGTTATCCAGGTGTCAGTGTCGACACTGATCAGCTTGTTAAGTAAGAGGTGTCTTGGAATAGAATCAAAAGCAGAAGCGAAGTTCAGGAAAGCACATTTAACATACTTCTTACCCTTTTCCAACCATTTAAAGTTTCATCTAATTAACCTAAAATAAATGGCTTAGCTGTCTATTGAATTATAGGATACTATTCAAATAATTTAACCTTATTTTAAAGTGGCTTTATTGTCACATAAAACTAGAATCCTTAAAATCGATCAAAGAATCTATTGGAATGACTGATAACAATACTTTTGACATAAAAATTAAAAAAAGATAACCAATATTATTATAATCTACCCCCTGAATACTGACAGTAGTTATTATGGTAACTATGTCTCAAGCTAAAGTTAACAGCCTGACATTTAAATGGATTGAGTAAGAGACCATTACCAACAGACCACCTTTCAATACGAGATAAAACTCATTCATTTCTATAGGATGTAAGGAGGTAAAAATCGGCATACATACAGTGAGGTCGTCCGTATATTTTACAAAAGTGTTTTCTGTGGAAGATGGCAGATCGTGCAGAAAAAAAGAGAGGAAAGGAGAGGTGAAAGAACAGCTCCTTGTGGCACACCTATAGTAGACAGTAGAGATGTTGAACACTTTCCTTCAAATACAGTGTACTGTTCTCTTCCAGAAAGGTAGGAACATAGCCAATTGGTTATCCAGGTGTCAGTGTCGACACTGATCAGCTTGTTAAGTAAGAGGTGTCTTGGAATAGAATCAAAAGCAGAAGCGAAGTTCAGGAAAGCACATTTAACATACTTCTTACCCTTTTCCAACCATTTAAAGTTTCATCTAATTAACCTAAAATAAATGGCTTAGCTGTCTATTGAATTATAGGATACTATTCAAATAATTTAACCTTATTTTAAAGTGGCTTTATTGTCACATAAAACTAGAATCCTTAAAATCGATCAAAGAATCTATTGGAATGACTGATAACAATACTTTTGACATAAAAATTAAAAAAAGATAACCAATATTATTATAATCTACCCCCTGAATACTGACAGTAGTTATTATGGTAACTAAATATTGTTACTAAAATAGTGTATAAAGTATGTTTAATACATATACATATATAAATATTTCAAAAACCTTTTGTGAGAAAGTGATAAGGTATATAACAGGATAATTGCTAAATATAACTACCAAATTAGCACAAGCGATATATATACATTAAATTGCATTAACTGTCAACATTATCTAACCCTATATATTGTCAGTAACATGGTATTCATTAAAATTTCCCGATAAGAAAATGTGTTATTTAGAATAAACTATATAAATAAAGGGAGAAATGAGGAGGTGAGGAGAAATACACTTTTGGTAACATAAAACCAAATTTAGATTTCTAATAAAATAAAAATAAGAATGTCTTCCTGACCACCCAAATATGAGAAAAACTATAACTAGTAGGAATAAATGTAGTGGTAAGACTGTCATCTCTATCAATACCATAAATTCTATACCATACTATTAGAACAATATTTCTGAAATTATATATCAAAGCCTCTTTAAAAGTTTAAACTCAACAATATCATGAATTAATTGAATTTGGACATTAACAACGCTGAATCCCGAATAAATGATCTAGAAGTTGAGCTTTCGGACCCGAAATCAAAGGTTCTGGGTTTGAATCCCGCGTGCTTGGTCAAGAGCACATTGATGAGGGGTTCCGTACTAGGATGAAACAGCCCTCCAGTTCTTTCAGGTTTCCATCAGTGGTCTAGTTTAGATCGACTCGTGATTTCAACTGTGAAGAAATCAATAATATCTTTCAGAAATTGGAAAACTTATATTACTGTGTCAGTTAAACAAGATTAATGAAGTCGTCATCAATAAAGACTTTTCACTTTCCTTTATTTTTGTCTGGAAACCAAATTACAGTATGTAAGTGTAGAATATACAAGATAAATTTAATCAATGTGGTTATTTATACTCATGTAAAACTTATAAGATTTATATGATTGAAATACAAGTGAATTAACGATATTTTTTATGTCTTTAGCTATATGAACCATTTTTATGTGGTATTTACACAAGCCAGTGAGTCAAATTTGAAAACTGTATAAGAAGAGAGAAAGGTTTTCTTATACGAAACATTTTTTTGGCTTCGACTTCATTTTTGTTTAATCTATTTACAACCTACGTATTTATTTGTTAGTAGTAAACTGTGAAATGACTGAAAAAATGTTTCATCCTGTATTATAAACAAGTTGCAAACACTTAGTGTATAACTGTAATGAATATCACAGGTCACACCATGGACTGATTTTAGTTAGACAATCATTGAAAACAAGACAGGATTGGACGGATATTTCTTAGAAGTGTTCGACTCCTAAGCAGTGTATAATGACGAACGTATAGTGAATCTAATACAGAATCTTTAGACTTTATGGAAAGCACTTAACGTTTAGGTCGCTGAGTTAACGTGGGATTGTTTCAATCTTTCACTTCAATCAATTCATCATATTACGCTACCATTTTTCAATGTCATTAGGGGTAACTGGAATACACGAAATGGTTGAGCTCCATTGATCAGGTCTACTCACTATAACTTCAGAGTCATCTTTTGAAACTAATCACCAGTGAGCAATGGAAAACCATAAGTAATATCTGCCATATGACCTGATGACCCTGGTTTCGATTCCCGGTTGGATCGTGTATGCAGATTCCCGAGGAGTCAGCAATCTCAAGAAATGCTTACACTCATTATAGTGAAAATCATCTTCTAGTCATTAAATTTGTTTAAATTCTCTACATCGATTAAGTGCAGTTTAACTAAAGTAAGTCGGTATTGCGAACGAACTCATATTCTTAATTAAATTTGAACCCTTAGTCTTTTCAAACTGTGAGAGATACATGAGAATTTTATTGGTCATTAGTTTCTATTATATTGATTTTGTTGTATAACGACTAATACTTTATTTTTGTAAGTACAGTCAGTAACATCACCAGTTAGTTATCTTCATGATGTACAACTTTCTATGTAAATATCAGATAAGCATTTAAAACAATTCTGAGGATTGATTTCAAATGACTGGACTGAATGTTCTGTTAAACGTTTTAGAAATTGATTGAGAAGTTTTATTGGTGCACTGGTTAGTAATCTTCGAGTGGTGATCAATGTTACATTAGTCTAGTTCGTCATGATGACTAAATTCTATCGAATAAGTTGCACTGTGATCTCAAATCTAAACTACTTAGTATCGAATATGGTACATGTAGGTGTTTAAGTAGTGGCTAAATAAAATCAATATTAAAGGTTATGAATAAATCCAATATTCATTACTAATCGATGAATCATCAGCTTGAGCACCTCATATCTGTCGAATTTTAGTTACACCTAGACTAACTAACGCCTCTTCATTATGACTATGAGTGATAGAGGTTTGAGTTTTAAGCTTTTTGACAAACTATGCTGTTCAATTACAACTGTCAGGAAACGCAAATCCAGAGGTTCTTGCTGATTGCCACAAACCACCCAACAACAAGTTATTTTTTACATACTTGTTTTGGCTTTCAACAATGTATATTCAATAAACATCTCTAACATTTTTTTACCAACATCACTATGTTTGGAAATAAACGAAGAACAAGAGTGTGATAAATAACCGACAAATTCATTGACCTGATAAGATTTCAAATTAAGACCCCCGTAAACGAAAAGTTATTTTTTCTAAGACTAAGTGAGTACCAGTAGCACAACTTATTAATACTGTCTATTCCGCTCTCTATTTCTCTCTTCCTACATTTCAATCAAACTCACATATTTAAATCAGAGTCTGTCTACAGTGCGTATATTATTCATCAATAGTCTTTAGAAGAAATAACAAATTGAAAGATAAATCCTTCAGTCAAATATTATTGACAATGTCTATTTATTACAAACCAGTGGTCACAACATTTATTCATCATATGGATAACAAGTATCTTCTATATATATGTTCTAACATGTTAATACATTAAAACATGTAGTATCTCTTTTTTCTCTCGCATTTTTCCTTATTAAACAATTTCGTTTAGAAGGGGTTTTGTGGAGATTTAGTATTTTTCATAATTGAAAGCGTGAGTCAATTGAAGCTAGCTGAGGAGTCCCATAATAGGACGAAACGGCCGTCCAGTGCTTCCAGGTTTTCTATGGTGGTCTAGCTCCAATTGAATCACGCTTTCAACTATGAAGAATTTTTTTTAGATTTGATAAAAGCGTTAGGAAAAATCAATTGTCTATATTCGAAGAACTAACACAATTTATTAATTAAGTAAACTGACTACTAAATATCATATTATACTTTGAACTGTTGAAAAGAATGTACACCCTTTCAAAGTTCAATTATGATTCATTGATGAAGTAGAATTATTTCTATTCAGCTAATCAAGTATCATTTTCATAGTATGGAATAATTACATTTAGATATAAAACTTCTATTGTGTATCGACACTTTAGTAAGGAAATATTGACGTGATTTCCGTTTTTTATAAGATACAATTATATCCAATATGTGAAGATAACCTTCCTTTATCAATGATCGATGAAAGTTATATATTTGGCATTTTACAGGATTTTTTTTCCCATCCATGTAATATGTCAAGGCTGCATAGAATAGTGTAAATTATCCCTGTAACTTTCGTTTTGATCATTTAAAGCTATATACATGTCCCTTCCGTCAACAATCTTTGGCAGAGTATCAGAACTTATTGGGTGAAAAAAATCAGATAAACCAAAAGTTACAGCTTGAAATAAAATCCTCAGTAAAAATTTTATATCTTTATTCAGTATTCACTTACTAAATGGACGTTAAATGCCAGATATTGTATATATATATATATATATATATATATATATATATAATATTGAGTGGTAGATGGGACACAAATCCATTAACAAGTATCCTATCCATATCCATCTATGCACCTGTTTATATATAATTAAGTGACTGTCTTACATCTAAGGAATAGTTAGGCTAAATAAATTATATTCCATTAGTATTGCTTGTTTGAATCTTGTTTAGGACTGCAACTGGTCAGCCTCTAATTAGTATATGTGCATACTGTGCGTATTGCCTCGATATAACCTTATTTCACAAGCCTTGTAAGCAAAGATGGATAGTGGCAAGCAGTGAAATCCAGGACGCACGTTTCGTCCTATTTGGGACTCATCAGCTTGATGTACTTGCATCTCAGAGTTGATCTGTTACCTCATTATAAAGGTATCGCATATAAACAATACCAAATGGGTTTAAACTTCACCCCACTGCACAAGCAAGTGGCTATCAGGACTCAGTAGCTGAGTGGATAACGCGATGGCGTTTGAAGCGAAAGGTAGTGGGTTCGAGTCCCAGAGTGGATACCAACTCTGAGATGTAGGTACATCTAGCTGACAAGTCCCAAATAGGATGAAACGCGCGTCGTGGATTCCACTGCTATTCACTATCCATCTTTGCTTGTAAATAAACTATAATTTAATGAAATCGCTGAAAAATTAACAAAGAAACAGATATGTACACTAGAATAATCAGTTGAACGTAGATGTATATTGACTTATACCCGAATTTACTGAATAGTATTAACACCTTTTTATTATCTTAATATTGATCCAAACATTTTGACCTCAATATATTGATTTCTGTTATGCAATAAAGTTTTTTTTAAAGTTTCAATAAAATAACACGATAGGATAAAACCAGTTATCTAAATAGGATCTTATAGTTTCGTAAATATCCATAATAGTAATCCAAGTATTTAAACTTGGTTAACATTGTTATTGTTACCGTTTATATTTAAACTAAAATTACATATAAATCAGAGATTTTAAGTCAAACGATAGACAAAACTATAATTTAATCCCATGATTCATTATCTACTTCCGAAAAACTTGGACGGTTTTTAACTACTTATGGTTGGTCAGTAGTACGAAATGTATATTAACATGTACAAGAATAGGATTTCAAGTCGAATCATTACTGTATTCCTCCCTTTTTTTACAAACTAGAGGTATATTTTTGTAACTATATTGTTTCATCTTGATTTGAGGCTTCACAGCAGTGAGCACCTACAATCAAAAGTAGGATCTGTGAGTTAATATACATAGATACTCCTCACTTCAGTTTACTTTCGTAAGGAGATGCTCTTTTTTACATCAGTCTAAATGATACTTTTTTAATGCATTTACATAAAACAAAGAAAAAATAGGGGATGTTAAATACTTAGAATTTCACAGAAGTTAACTTCAGGACAAAAAATGTCTTCATCTTCATCAGTTGTACGAGTTATCATAAGAATTATAATTAGCTTGTCATAGTACCAATGAGCTTACATTGTATTTCAGCGCTATTTTGACTTGAATCATTGTTAAACCGTTTTTCGTTAAATTTATCTATCCTGGTTTATTCAAACAGGAACTTTTCCACTCTCCACACATCTTAAAAAGAACTACTATAGCCATCATCAAAAATGTAAAAGTATTTATAAACAATTGTTTACACAAGATAATCAATCTCCGTTTATCAGATATCATCAGCAACAGTCTACTGTGAGAGAGAATAAACCAGCTTTAAGCTGAATAGGAATTTAGAGAAAGACGATGAGAGTGAGTAAGGCATATATTGAGAAATTATCAAACTGCATCATGAGGCAAGCGCTAATTTGAATTCCTGAAGGGAAGTAGAAAAGAGGAAGGCCAAAAAAAACACTACTTCGAGAATTGGAAGCGGACATGAAAAGGATGAATAACAACTGGAAAGGATTGTCAGGTCAGACTTAGATGGAGAATGTTAGTGAGCAGTCTATACTCCTCCATGAGGGGTAATAGGCATAAGTGAGTAATTCAGTAAGTACACATCTTAAACATCAGCTTAAAGATAACATTTTTAATCTTTCAAATTAATCAATAACAAAACGGGTTCTTTTAATCATTCAATTCCTTTAAAAACTCATATATTTAAATAAATCGTATTTAATTTTTAAAAAATGTTAGATTCATAAAACAATGTATCTATGAAAAAAAAAAGAAAAGAGTTAACATCTGTATCCATGTATATTTACACATAAATTGAATGATTAACTGCGCTACATTGTACTACATTTTTTTTTTAAAAAAAGAGTAGAAATTCACACTTGAACATCGTTTTTTTTAAATGAAAAAAAAAAAGAAATAATTCAAAATTCATTAAAATTAAACATATGCTTTATTCAATGGACTTAAAGTAACATATGTCTTATTATAAAATAACATTAAAAGCATCTGATATTCATTTTTATCTTTATTAAATGTAATTTATAGACATAATAATAACAATTTTCGGTATTATTCCTTTTATCCAAAAATGTATTTGAATACTTGATAGAAGCTTAAATGATAGAAGGATGTTAAGAAATATAAGAAAACCAATGATAATGATCAAGAAAAAGTAGCCTGTCATATGATTTTAACTGATAGGAAAGTGTCTATGGATCTAGGTTTCGTTACAGTTAACATTTTGTGGCAAATCATGTTTACAACCATAAGATAGTTGTTACTATCTGTGAGAGACGTTTCTGTATTACGTAGTGTCATAGTGAAAGAATTTACTGGTGAACTGTTACAGTTTTAGGTGATTTCTTGAAGAAAAGAGATATATATGTTAATCAAACTCTGAGTCATGATTAGTAATATGTTTGTCAAGAATGATAATTGGATTCTATCTAAAAACTTCAAAGTAGCCACCTGTCTCAGTGACTTGATATCGTAATAATATGCATAACTTTCAGTAAGTGTTGGTAGTTTCTTACTTACTTACGCCTGTTACCCCTCGTCGAGGAGCATAGGCCGTCGAACAGCATTCTCCATCCAACCCTGTCCTGGGCAATTCTTTCCAGTTCCTCCCAGTTGACATTCATTCTTTTAATATCTGCTCCTATTTCCCGACGTAATATGTCTTTGGCCTTCCTCTTTTCCGCTTCCCTTCCGGATTCCAATTTAGCGCTTGTCTCGTAATGCAGTTTGATGATTTATTTAATGTATGTACTATCCAATTCCAACATCTTTTCCGAATTCCCTCTTCATCTGGAAGCTGGTTTGTTCTCTCCCATAAAACGCTGTTGCTGATTGTGTCCGGCTAGTAAATGTTGAGTATTTTGCGTAAACAACTGTTTATAAATACCTGTACCTTCTTGACGATGGATGTAGTAGTTCTCCACGTTTCAGATCCATACAGTAGGACTGACTGTCTTGACATTCGTATTGAAGATGTTCACTTTGACGTTAGTTGACAGTTGTTTTGAGTTCCATATGTTCTTCAATTGTAGAAATGAGGTCCTTGCTTTTCCAATCCTTGCCTTTACATTTGCATCAGATCCTCCTTGCTTATTAATGATTCATCCCAGGTGCGTGAATGTTTCCACCTCTTGCAGATTGGCCTTGTGTCCTCCGTGTTGTATTTGAGAACCTTTTTTAAAGTACGAAGTACAAAACTTCTTAAAGTTTCGGTCTAACGATCTACATACTCTGCAAATATTGAGATGATTTTATCTTCATGGCAAAGATGGAAGACTTACAGTTGTTAAGAAAGTAGTATGAATTTATACAACCAGATACCTTGATAAACTTAAGCAGACCAAGAATAGCAAGGTTCACAGAATAAAATAAATTTATTGTGTTTCATGGTTTCTCTTCAGCTACATATAACTTAAAATCACAATTATTATTATCATTGTTAACAACTGTTTAGCATACTTTAGTTTGTAAAGTTTCAATAAATGTTCCAAACGCACCGAAAATCATAATAATACAAAGAATAGAAAATTGAGATAGTTAAAAATTGTTTCACAAAAACATGGTATTTAACGTCAAATTATTACATTTTGTACCACATTATCATGAAAAAAGTTAAATTTTAATGTATTAAAAAAACTTCTTGGATTGGTTGAAGTTAGACATTAACACCGTTGGATGCTGGCTCAGTGGTTTAGTGGTTAAGCGCTCACGCGCGAAACTGATAGGTCCTGGGTTCGAATCTCACGAGGCGGGATCGTGGATACGCACTGCTGAGGAGTCCCATAATAGGACGAAACGGCCGTCCAGTGCTTTCAGGTTTTTCATAGTGGTCTAGCTTCAATTGATTCATAATATCAACTATTAAAATTCAATATATGTTATAAATTTTTGTGTGTATAGGAACAAGATTAAAATAAGAAAAAAATTCAAAAAACTTTTTCAGTATGGGATTATGAAGACTATTGAATTTCACTGAAACCATGGAATAACGTAAATTAAACCATTATTGAAAACCTGAAATCACTTGACTACTGTTTCGTCATAGTTTGGAACTCTTTGGCAGAATTCATCAACGATCCTGTATGCAAGACATGAACCCAAAAACCTCAATCAGTAACCATGCTGATTGATAACTGAACAAACAATCTTATGATAGCATTTGAATTTAAATGTTTCAAGGGACAGAAATGGTCTACTATGTAGTTTTATTCACATGATATCGTGAAAAGACTCTCAATTGACTGAATTGAAAATAAATTATAGAAAAAAAATCACGTTCATAGACCTTCATGACAGGTTAGTGGGTTGACTTGTTTCATCTTTAATTAATTACGACATATTAAGTATTAAATCTATCATCATAGACTGTTACAAATAATCTAAATATTACATAATTAATCACTCCTCCCTGTTAAAGATTACGAAAGGAAGATTTATTCGAATATTTATCAAACATTTACAGAGTAAAGATATTCATATCCTTCAATTATACAATACCTACTTTTATATATATATACTTGAAATTATTAGTCAATTACAGCCAGACCACCGTAGAAAACCTGAAAGCACTGCTTGACGGCCGTTTCGTCCTATTGTGGAACTCCTCAGCAGTGCGCACCCATGATCCCGCCTCGCGAGATTCGAACTCAGGACCTACCAGTTTCGCGTCAGAGCATTTGACCGATAAACCTATCTACTTTTATAAATATTTAGATATGCATACATGAAATCTGATTTGATAAATATGTATGTTTGCAAACACCTTACAACAACTAAATGGTATTTGGATACTGTCTAACTGAATATATATAACATGTAGTGTGTAATTGTTTTTTCTCTTAATCGGTGTCCAAATTTTAGTTTCCAAATATCTTTGTATATTTTATATATATATAAGATGGACAAACATAAACACCTGTTGCACATATTTTTCATCTTAACGAGAAAAAAAAACATAAATTTATATATCTTTATTGATTATTTCACATTTGAAAAAGGTAGGTAGGGTAAGCGTTTCAAAATTTAAATAAAAACAAAAAAAAACAGAGAGAAAACAAGATCACAACACAGATAAACTAGATTTTGTAAAACAAAAAAAAGAGAAAAAAAATTGATAATCATTGGTAAATTATAAAACTGATAAATATAACATACACAAAAAAATTGGAAACGATTTTTCTTTGTTTATTATTGAATGAGCTAATTATATGAACAATAATATTTTAGAAAAAAAAAGGAACTGTTAAAGTCTACATTAGGTAATGATGATATGAAAAGAGTAATATATTCGTCTTAAATTAGTTGGTATCCATGATAATATTGGAGGTAATAAATAATGATTTCTTGATGTTCATTGATATGTTTAGACGAGAATAAATGTTCATATTGTATATACTTTGATTTAAAACTTTTTGAGGTTCATGAGAAAAGCAAGACCTTATAAAAAGGACTTAAATGTAATAAAGAAATACATTCAGTATATAAATATTTTCATAGTTGAAAGCATGAGTCAATTGAAACTAGACCACCACGGAAAACCTGGAAGCACTGCTTGACGGCCGTTTCGTCCTACTGTGAGGCTCCTCAGTAGTGCGCATCCACGATCTCGCCTAGCGAGATTCGAGCTCAGGGCCTACTGGTCTCGCGCCAGAGCACTTAACCGATAGACCACTGGGCCGACATCCGATGGTGTTAATTTCTAACTTCAACCAATCCACAAAGTTGAGCAATCGTTCACCAATTGTCTTCAGTGAGACTGGTAGATCCTGGGCTCGAATCTCGCTAGGCAAGGTCGTGGATGAGTACTGCTGAGGAGTCCCACAGTAGGACGAAATGACCGTCCACTGCTTCCAGGTTTTCCATGGTGATCTAGCTTCAATTGACTAACGCTTTCAACTATGAAAATACTAAATCTCCACAAAACCCCTTCTGATAATAATATAAATATTTGCTTCTTGTAGTTCGATGTAGATGATGCAAAGTAGATTGATAGAATGGTGTTGTCAAAGAGAACTATAAACAAATTATATCCTATGATCTATTATTGTACTTGACATGGCTTCATAAATGATAAGTGGTGGCTTGGAGTTCTGATTGACAAAAATCCTAGGGTTGGTTTGAACATCCATGAAAATACCAGTTTTCATAAAGTTCCAGAGGCACTTTTGTATAATCCAGAACAGTCAATTAAATATGATTTTTTCAGGTTAGATTTTAATGAAATAGTTAAAGAGTCTCATAGAACCAAACGATGAGTCAATACGTTTATCCAAATGTATTTATCTGTTCAGACAAATGTTTAGATGACTTTACTAATCATCTAGTACATTTAGTTACTGTATTCATAACCCCGTTTAATTTTATTACACACTAAAGAATTCATAAACATTGTGTATGATATTACTTTTTAGGTTATTCTCACTACGATAAACATGTTTACGTAGCACTATAGCATTAACACCGCTGCTAGTCCATAGGATATCGATTCACTTAAATTAGTGATTATACTACAACCTTATTGATAGAATTTAATCAGCATGAAAGACAAGACAAACATAACATCCATTAATACTCAGTGGTCAGTTAACACAAACAGTTAGTTCCTAAAAGAAATCAGTTTCAAAATAAATAAATAAATAAAATAAATAAATAAATAAATAACATCTCTGACTATGAAACTGCATGACTGGCGCTTAAATCTCGGAAGGGACATTAGTTCCTTTTCAGACTAAACTTAGCTCCAAAGCTTCCTGTCGATCATTTACAACCACTAAATGTTCCCTATTCTTTGTATAAATAAATTTAGAATAATCATTAGGAAGTATTATTCTGTTATATTTCAAAAAGTCATTATTTCACGCTCTTGGGTTTAATATAAAAATTGAATTCTAGTCTCAAAGAGTTATTTGTAACCATTATGTTCCAAACATAATTGTTCCCAAAAGCTTGAATGAAATCTCATATTCATATTTTATTGGTTTTTATTAGACTTCTTTGCACATACCCCTTAAATTCATTATGAAACAATGTCTCTGTAAATTACACCTAAACAAATGTCTTCAAATAACTGTTCAATAAATTAATAGAATCAATAACCACTGCATTCCTAATGATAAAAAACAAAATTTAATTTCAAATAGCACTGCTTGAAATAGTGAAAGACTATTACATCGACAATTCATAGTGTGGTATGTGCTAGTAGTATCTGTCGACATAAGTAGTGTGTATTACAGATTGGAAGAGGAAACCCTGAAAGCAGAAAACTAAGAAGATCGATTTGAAGAAAACAGAAAGGGAAATATAAAGAAATTTTGAATTGGAAAAAAATCCTACAGAATGTGAAGGACAATTGATGAAAGATGATCTGCGAATGAAGTATTTAATGTCTGGTTTTTATATTCTGTAATTTTGTATTAAAATACATTTCATTGTTCCCATCTGAGAGTTTGTTCGCTACAATAGCCTCTTTCAATGATATATCACAAATGAGATCATATAAGATGTTATCAATGTCTTAATCTCTTCATTTACCACAAGAATCATCGAATAGACTAATCAACTATGATAAAACAACGAAGAATTTTGAAATTCAAAGCATTGGATCAACGAAACAGGTAGAAATACTTCTCAATAATGACTGACAGATACTGTTATGTGAAAAAAATTTATATGTAAACAGTACAAGAATAATTATGTTTATAGAATAAGATAAAGTCATTTTATTTTGCGGTCTCTAATCAGCTGTCAAAAAGAATAAATTAATAAGGTGTAATGCAATCATAACTAGACAGATCTAACACACATTAATCAATCAATTTTAGATGAATGATTTCGAAAAGGGACTCAAAAGTCATAAGAATAGGAGACAAAATATATGATTGAACATAATTATGATCGATGAGTAATTATATAATTAAAAGTATCAGAATAGTAACAATAATAGTACTGTAGAATGAAAAGAGTAGTGTTGTGGTTGCTAATAATCAGATCTTTTAAAAAATTGATTATGAGATTGTTATAAAAATAGTAACTGGTTGTATAGTTTCATTAAAACCATGAGCTGATCTAGGTTAGACTACTATTGAAAAGCTGGAGGCATTGGACAACCGTTTCTCCCTATTATAGTACTCCTCGGCAGTCCTCATCCACGATCCCGCACGCAGAAACTAAATCCACGCTATCTTTCTTTAAACGTAGGTTAAGTCAGCAACATTTGTTAGCAATTGCTTCTGCATAACGGAGTAAAATCAGTTTTGGTTGTTTATTAACTATTTTGAATGCATTACTGATATTGAATTTATATTCACTATTCACTATGAACCAGACGATTGAATGTATGAAAACATAACCACCTTTCAGACATACGTTCCTCTAATTGTGTTCAGATAACTTGGCAGAAACCTTTCTCTTTGTCATTTCTGAGTATTTACTATGACAGGTATATATAGATTCATGTATGTAACTGAAGGTTACTTAAAAGGGTTTTGGACTACATTTGAATAGTTTAATGACATTTGCTCTTTTATAATAAAGTTAACAGTGTTGTCTTGAATTTTCCATCTGTTCTTCCTGAAATCTCGTCTCCTTGAAATAGAAGGCAGATAAAGACAAAGTTTTGTAAACAACCATTTGTTTTTTATTTGTGGGTCGCTCATTTCCATATTTCTTAATAAATTTCCTTGAGTAACCATTCGTTATTACGTTTTCTTCGTTAACGTCCAATTTCTCATTTATTTTTCCGTCTTGAACATAGTATTCTAGCAATAAAAGAGATAGTTCTGACCAGTCATAATTTGAAAATTGAGGAACGAAACCTGTTACAGTTTAATCATTTTCCTGTCCGCTTTTATTCCCTACAAATACTTTTTTCAATAGTCTCATAATTCCTTTGTCTTCGAGCATTCTTCTTGGTCATTTATATGTTTACAGTGAAAACTCAAAACAAATTAAAATTGAAATTGATGTTTGATTTAAAAGAAACATATGATTTATATCCAAATTTGTGTAACATTAGTGCAATTCCTGAATGTTTTGATAATGAACTATGACTATGGACCACTTCAATACACATATATAAATAATTGCTCTTGTGGACCCTATTACATAACTCTTTCCAAAAGTAACAAAAGTCATCAACTCAATTTTATCTGGAGCTTCTATTGGTGATGTTATCTAGAGAGATAATGGAAACTTTATCACTAAACCAATCAGTTTTTAAAAAAAACACCGAATGTACCCTGTTACTATGATAATGAATTGTTATGGTGGCCTAACTATGCACGACACTTCACTGTTTTCAATTTTCCCATAAAAACAGTACATACAAATTTTTATTCAAGTTAACCCAGAAACATTTCAAAATTTCGAAAAAAACGTGATTAATAACTTACAAATTTTGATGGTTCGTTTGATTAATTTCATTATCTGACGTATTGTTGGTAGGAAGTGCGGATTTGAAATTATAATTATTATTGTTATTACTTATTAGTTGATTTCTAAAATTTTCTTGTCTGTTATCAGTGTTTGTGTTAGTTCCTTGAATGAATCGATCAGTATTAGCTGATGAATACCTAATTGAAGGTGGCCATTCATAACGACCATCATGTGTAGCGGAAATTGGCAGAAATGAAATTGTATTTCCAGACATTGTTTGGAAATTACTGTTACCACTTACATTAGATGTTGCACCTTCTAAATTTGATGTATTCGTCAACGGTATTGGTCTTCTAGGATCTTTAAAACAGAAAAGTTGGCTTTTGGTATACTAGTAAAGCAAAACGTTGTAGACAAAATAACAGAACTTCAAAACTTAAACTTCAATTACTAAGAGAACAAATTTCGGGTGATGGAGACGTTGACAAGCTAAGTGAATATATGACTATTCAGATAAATTAAAACCGAAGTTTTCAGTCGTCGTGAACTAACCATAGCCAAATAATGACTAAAAAATGGAAAGCCCTAAACAGCTGTTTCTTCCTAGGACAGGACTCTTCTTCAGTACATACCCACGACTCCATAGAAGATAGAACACAGGACGTCTGGCTTTTTTACTATCGTTTCACCTTTAGATCACATAGCCAGCTTTCAGTAATTTGCACGTTAAACTTCAGTCAGTCTATGAAATTACACAACCATCTTCCAGTTTCATTGTTGACTAACTCGTCCACACCCTACAAAGTCAAACTCCCTTGATCACAAGAATTATATGAATTGTCTTTCTCAAATTCATCCCCTACAACCATATAACTTTAAACAATGTATGCTGTGGTCTTAAGTCACGCAACATGATAGATAAATTATGAAGCTGATCTAAAGGATTCTATAAAGACCAAGGCTTCAAGAATATCGCATAATAAAGCTTGTAGATCACTTTTATTATCTAGGTTTTCTCAGTCTATTTGATTTGGCTTCGGAGAAGACTTCCACATTGTCAGTAATCCTTAACTGAATGGTTTCGTAAAGGAACACATTTTAAAGTATGGCTATTTATGATACTCAGTTTTTCAAATTCAAAATGTGGAACAATTGCCAACCTAAAACTTTAGTTGAATGACAAATAAGCCAAAGAAAACATAGTTGAAGGTTTTAACAACTTATTGCCTTCAAGACAGTTTACATTACAACTATACAAATTATTCTAAGGTACTTAATAAAAAAGAAATTATATTATTACTCATTCAATTTTACTTATTAAAGGTAGTTTAAACTTTTTCGCACTTATAAGCAGAAATCCTTAAGAGCGAAATTAACTTCAGTCCACCGAATAAACATATTCATTGTTACACTTAACCTTGTTCTTGAGAAAACATCTATCATTAACTAACAAATGAATGACCGACTGTAAAATTAAAACCCACACTTTTTACAAAACATCTGAGCTACTAATAAGTAGTTGAAGTCTATATAAATAAATTATGAGCTAATTTTATGTTCTCATCTATTGTACATTAATATCGGCTATCTTAGTCGAACTCTTTATTTGTTAAATCATGAATACCAAACATTCTTATTTTTAGATCTCCTTCCTTAACATGATTAAATGTAAACACAGACTTTTGGATCATATGGCCATACCGTCAACAATCATAAAATTTGGATAACTAATTTACTGAGTATAAAATCCTCATCTTGTAAAGTTAATGATTATGATAGTGAAATATTGTTCAGGTTACAACTTAAATTTTACCAATCTATACAAAATTTTGATTAAATACTCGTAACAATTATTAATTTAACACCTAAGGAGAAATAAAAGGAAACCATGGAATCCTGATCACTTGTAACCGCTCTGGCGCGAGACTGGTAGATCCTGGGTTCGAATTTCGCGACGTGAGACCGTACAGGAGTCCCACAATAGGACAAAACGGCCGTCTAGTGCATCCGGGATTTCCACGATAGTCTAGCTCCAATTGACTCATGATTTCAAGTATATATAATGAATAAAGTGTTAACCGGAAAGTCAATTTACAATTAAATAATCAATAAGATATTATTGAAACTATTCATTGCTTATTAACCATTCATAGTTTTATTAATATTTTGTAAAGAAGTCAATTTATCTACTTGGTGGCCTTTATAAATTATTGAATGATGTAATCTATTTTATTTCTTCTATTATTACCATTATCATTATTATTTGTTATACTAATGATTATAGTAATTAACATGAATATAGAATGATTAATTTTCATTCAAACATAAATAAGATATATTTGTTTTGTTATCTATCATCTCCATGATCATCTCTTATTATAAAGCTAACTGGTTTCCTTCTCCTTTCCACTTTTCAATTTTCACCCACCTGTTTGTCTTTTTTCTTTAATTATTATTATTACTGTTATTGATTATCTTTTCTAACCAAAAGGAGTTAGAATATGATCGCAGTTATTCAAAAGTTTATTATCATTAACTACTAATTATACTACTGATTAGTTTATAGTTATAATTTTTCGGAAGGTAGGGAGATGGTGGGTGGTTGACATAATAATTAAAACTTTCCTCTGCATTTCCTAGTTAATTATCTTATTACAAAAAATTAATGAACAATTCAATGTGAAAAAAGACCATAACTGATAGTATGTGGTCTGTTCAGTAGATATACAGATTGAGGTCATAAAGTGTTTTTGTACAAAATGTAGGGTACATTAATCTTGTACTCTCTAATATATTCTTTATTTTTAGTAGTGCACTTATATCAGTTTCCAGTCATGAATTATGCATGAAAGTCTTGAAAAATGGGGCATTTTAAATGTTTCTTCTTTTCATAGTTTATCAATATTTACATCCTTTTAATTAACAGTCATTCCGACACAAGACATATGAATTATTCACTGTTTTCATCACTATAGAATTCCAGTGATCGTTCTATGATTTAATCGTCTTTTAAATCTCCATAATTCTCACTGCTATTAAGAATCTACTTAAAAATAATTTTCCCTTTTATTAATTTTCATCTTTATAAACAATATTCATTATTTCATAAGGATTATAAACGAAGATGGGTAGTAGTGTGCAGTGGAATCCAGGACGCACATTTCGTCCTATTTTAGGACTCATCAGATGGATATACCTGCATCCCAGAGTTGATGTTCACTCGAACAAACAATGAAAAACTGAATTAATATTCATTATATTAGTGAGTTTACAGATATTTTTCTCTAGTTCTGTTACATTTTTGATTTGATTAAAGTTTATAAATAATAACCTTAGTATCTCAGTTATTGTATTTATTGTAAACATTATAAAGTATAACGCTATAAACCTGTTAAATAAGTAGTAAAGTATTATGGAGTAAAACATTGTTGAGCATTCTTTTTCTGTTTTTAAAGAGTTTGTAAAGATAAATAAATTTTAATCTCTATGATAGCTTTGAAACAATGAATTTAATACTATATAGTGTGAGTTCATAGTGAGTTCATAGTTTTTCAATATAGATTAATCTTAGTTAGACAACTATTGAAAACAAGGATTGATTTGATAATTATTTCGTCCTAGTATAAAATTTCTTATCAGTACATATCTACAACCTCGTCGGAAATGTGACACAGAAATCGAAGTTATCGTTTAAAGAGTGCTTGACTTCATTAGCGATCTAAATAGTTTGCATTTGTAATTTCAATCAGTTTATAAGATTCAAAAAATCATCTTTAGGTATCATCAGTAACTTCCAATCAAATAATCACTGCTAAGAAACGTATTATTCTAGAATATAAATGAGAATTAAAGAGAGCAAAAACGAAGATCGGTGCAGAATAATATGGGTTCATTTTATTTCGTTAGATTTTCACCAGCTACTTACAACCTAAAATATTTGAAAATCAACGTTATTACAGATATTGACATACTCATACATACGAGGGTGATTAAAGATGAATATATACATCACGATGTAGTGAAGATTTTAATCGAGTTAAAATGATCATAAAAATGTTGTTTCGGATGAAAAACGTTTGGGAGAGAAAGTTCCAGAACATTGAAATAGTGATTAGAACTAATGGAGTTAACAAACATTAGATGAAGCGTTATTGGAGCAACCGAAAATAGATTAATGGTAATAAAGGAATGTATGAATTGAAATAAGTAATCGTGGCTCACTGATTCTGACCAACCTTCGTTCTTACTCTCCTCAAGATAATAAAGGGAAATATGTGTATGAAATGAATGAGAATCTTAGTTTGTTCGATAGTGCTTAAGGCGTTAGATATTACGTATGAATGAGAAAAGTTCACCTAGCAACTGTCTGTCAATTGTGAATGACCGTTATATAACTTAAAACTATGCATAAATTATGGAAACCATAATTTGTTAAATTAATATGATCCCTGAATAGTCTTGTTATTTATTACGATTTACAGAGATTAATAAAAAGAGTGGAATTTAGATTAGTTCGACAGTTGACTTCTAAAGAACTGGATTGATAGTTTCAATGGGAAAACGTCTGCGATAGAGGTCATCAGTAACCTTTTAACCAATTTCCTGTTGTAGTTATTTGCTTATATGAATGAAATTTTCTATTTCATTCTCATATGAACGTTTATGTTTTCACTTTTACACGCTTTTTCAAATTGTTGTCTAGTAATATACTTTGTGTCTATATTTATTCTTCTCTATTTCATTCATCCATTTGTTCATTGAGGAGTTCATAAACAGAGAAGATAGTATTTGTCTTCTATTTTAGAAACTAATGATTTCTTTTATAAATAATGATGTGTTGTTTCACATTAATAAGAGATTGATTCATTATGAATAGACTTTCATCATGAAGCGTTTTCAATCAAATACACTGTGGAAATCAAGAAGTATAGAACAATTGTTTCACCTTTATTTTTTAATTTGTCAATAGTGCTCACTCACGACTTCACCAGAGTTTGAACCGAGAATCAAGAAAAAAATAGACATTACTGATGACAATATGCAACTGGTACATTATATATCACGAATTCCAACTTATTAATGGTTTAGCTTCTGCACCTGAAGGTTTTAGCAGCTTTTGACACTAGCGAAAATGTGTGATTCAGTGTATGTCAACTTAGTTCCTACCTTTGTAACTTGTCAGTAATTTTGGTCAGGTGCCGTGTGGTGTGTGATTTACACATCAAAAAAAATGTTTTTTTCGAAGAAGAAGAATGAATGAATGAAGTCAATCTTATACCAACTTACTTTCATTTTCGGCGTGGACAACAGTGGTAGAATGTGTATCATTTATAGTATTGTCATTAATACAATCATTCATAGATGATTTGACTTTCATATCACTATCAACATTACTATCATTATTATTGTCATACATAGTGTCATTTTGTTGTTGATAATTGCTAATAGAAGTTGTGTTAATATGATTATTAATGGTAGTAGTAGTAAGAGTAGTGGTATTAATGTGAAATAATGGATTTCGTTGATATTCATGTAAGTGACTTGTCAATGATAATGATGATTTGACTTCAAGATCACACATTGATGAGTCACTTCCAGTCATTAGTTTCAATCTTTTATTATACACGAGAACAGAAATCAATCTACATTAATGACATGCTTTAATAAATAATCCTTTGTATTATTGTTAATGATATAATTAAAGTGGATTGTCTCATGTAGATCTAGATGTAAACTGTTCAATGCATAACATACTGTAATTGTCATTAATAACAATAATAATTTAAATATATATTCCAATTGATCATTGAAAACTAACTATCATTGAAGTTTTTATATACTTCGAAACAAATAAAGGAACCTACAAACACAGAAATTTAAGAAAAAGAAAACGTTTTAAAGTACTAATTATAGAAGGGGTTTTGTGGAAATTTAGTATTTATCATAGTTGAAAGCGTGAGTCAATTGAAGCTAAACCACCATGGAAAATCTGGAAACACTGGACGGCCGTTTCGTCCTGTTATGGGACTCCTCAGCTATGATATAAAGTACATTTAATCGATAATATTTGAAAAGAACACACTTAGTTTTATTAAAATATAACCTTTCTATACCATATTACTTTTGTTCTCTGGGATCAAAAATCATGTTTTTTTTACATATGGTTGAGCACTATGAATAAGAAACAAACTATTCTATCTTCATATATAGTTGAAATCATGAGTCAATTGAAGCTAGACCATCGTGGAAAACCTGGAAGCACTGGAAGGCCGTTTCGTTTTATTGTAGGACTCCACAGCAGTGAGCATTCATTCTATCTTCGTTCTGAAAATTGTTGATCAACGAATTATTGACCTCATACTGTGGTGTATGTACCAATTTGATATATTTAGTCAATTTTCATCGAATTCACTATCAAAATGAAACGTTATAAATAATAATGATGATATTTATGAAAATAATCAAAGGTCGATTAAATCAAGGTATATATGTAATGAAAAAGACTTGGGTGAGGAAGATCAATTTATTATTTAGTACGAAATTAATGAGTCGTTTCGTAAAATGTTAAAACCATACGTTCAGTACTTCATTTGCGAATCCTCCATCAATTGTCTCAAACTTCATAATTTCTTCATTACTTTTACAATTACTCTATGTTCCCATTCTCTTCGGCTCGATCTTCCCAACCTTCTGCTGTCAAGCATTCCACTTTTGATTGGTGTTATATACTACTTATGTCAACAGACGTAAGTAGCATAAACCACATATATATTTAAAATATTAATAAGGGAGAAAAAATTTAATCAAATACTGGCTACAATTCTATACATATGCTATTCATTTACATTTATTTCATTATGACTAAACTAATATAATTACTTGTGGAAAATATACTGGATTCGGTCATCTGCAAGAACAATTCTACATTTTATTTTCCTTATTTGATCTTCAAATGTTTGCCAATCGAGCCTACACCCTTCTTACACTATCGAATGGATGACAACTGAAATAATAATTACTTTAAAAGAATTCAGAGGTATATCTTATATAATAGAACATTCTGGAACATTGATGGTACCAAATGAAGTAAGGGCTAAAAATAAGTGGCTACATAATAAACAAATGCTAATAATAAATTATAATAAAATGAGTAAAGCTCAATTATAAACTTGGACAAAATGAAATGGTTAAGCGAGCGAATATGAGGAAGAGCTGAAAAAGTATGATGTAAACAAATAAGACCAGTTCTCTTTTTTGTCAGGATAGCTACTTCAGTCTATAATATAATATACACCCATCCCAACGACTTCATTTGAAATCAAGAAGCCAGACCTATTTTTAGGAGAGGAAGGTGATGTGGCAGTAGTTTTGTTCAATACGACTTCTATTTTTAATTTAATATGATGATTACTCAGTGTAATACCTGTTATATTTTAAGTGTGATATTTTGCTCAATATAACATAAGTTTATTTCAGTGTAATGTTTACTTAAAATAATGTCCGTTGCAATAATTCAGTGTAGAATTCATAGCGAAGGTTTGTGTAGTAACTCTGTAACCTTCTTTTATATGACAAATGCGAAATAATCATTAAATATGAGTTAAATCAATGTATATGTGCATGGATTCATATATCAATCGGATTTATTTACGGGTCCAATTAGACCCATATCATCAGTCCTTGTATTCCTACCAAGCTTCGACGAATCTGACGTTTCACTACCAAACAAGTCAGTTAAACAATTTACAGACTCGACATCAGTATAAACTATTGCCAGTAACACGAAACGGATACATGTCAAACTTTTGTTAGGTTAGTGTACTTGATTTTTTTTCACATTGGATTAATAATTAGTTTACCTGCAGGATGGACTCTACTTGATGTGTTATTGAGGAATTTTATTTTGTTTTACTTGAAAAACTATCAAATTTGAAGCCGAGGGGAATACAGATGGGTGTTTTGCAAACTATATTTCCCTGTCTTAATTCCGCCTGGGACCCTTCAGGGGTTGCTGATTGTCTTAAGTTCAAATGAAGTGTGGAGTTGGATTAAAGTTGGCAATCCTGCCGAGGTAGGATAAACCAATTAATCAATGTTGACTCTGCTCTGATGTAAAGAACTTCTATATAGAAAAGTTGTGGCACTTCATGAAGAAAGCCAAGATTATTCGAAAACCAAAAGGTCGATGTCCCTTCTAACAACCAGTGTAACAAAGAAGTTAGTATATGGAATGTATGGACAATATAAGACCGTCTCTTTGTTTTAAGTTTACCAGTGAGCTTTAGCGGATACTAGTTGATTTTTAGAGAGGTTCAATGTTGATCAATTTAATTAATTTGTAGATAGTAGATCACCTTTACAAACAAATGATTTTATGTTACTGGTTGAACAAACAAGCTAATACGATGCTGATACGAAACATTCTATCTAATTATTAGATAAATTAAAATCTAAACTATACAATCTGCTCTCCATTTTATGATGATGTTAACAAAGTGGAACTTACAATTTCTTTCGAATTATATAATAAATCAAATCTTACACTGGACATTGTATAGAATTTGAAAATTCAAATGAAGTCAGACTATAAATTTAATAAGTAATTTCTAGGTGTAAAGTATTAAAATAACACAAACTATATTCATCCGAACTACGTCTAAAATAATTAATTTCATCCTATTTCTTAATGCTATTGTATTCATAGTCATTTTTCTAAAGATTGATATATTTTATGTATACCATATTACCACACAAAACATTATTTCCTGTTCAAACAAGCAAATTTCAGTGTATATATATACGCTTATTCAGTGTTGTCGGAGATTATAACTTTAACTGACGAGAATATCAAAGAAGAAACCTCAGCAGAGGGTGGTGAAAGACAGATGGTAGAAAGATATATATATATATATATATATATATATATATAGGTTTTATTGAAAGGGGATTTGTTATCACACAACAAAAATAGAAATTACCTTCCTAGAAAATTGCCGACAATCACCAAACAACCGATAATTTTAAAAACCTAAAAAAATCTATCACTTAGAAGTAGAATAGGATGAGTTTCTTTTTACATTTAGTTTGTTGCTGATTTTCTTAGCTATACTCTTGTGATAATGTCAGTGTTCTCTGTTTGTTGTATATAAGCTAAAAATTATTATTTTCTGAGAGTTAAAAATGTATTGATACCGAAGGACTGTCAAATACCTACACATTCCTCCAATACTACTATTATCATTTACATCAGTAGTAGTGGTGGTGGTTGATGACATTGCTGTTGGAATGGTAGAAAAGAAATACACAACGCTTAAAGTATAAACATGGTATTCTTTGTTATAGACACTCAAATATTACTGTTTTGTCTTTTTTCAAAAATATTCAACAGATAACAGAAAATTATCCAGTTTCCTGACAGTCAACCAAACCCAGCATATTCGCACATAAAATCATTGAAATTCTACACTTATACATTTATCTGTTACATCCCTATGTTCATTTTTATTTCACACTCACTGTCTACATACCAAAAATCTGCATATATAGTGTAAATAACTGTATTCAATATCTTTTTTTCAATGAACATTTCTACCTATTTAACAAGTTTTATTGACCAACAATCAACTATTCATTTTCACACTGAAGACATGCACACAAGAGTATTGATGAAGGTGTTTGTCCTGTATTGTAGAGTTATTTTTAGGAAGGTTTGTTGTTATCACTACTCTTGTTGCTTCTTGTAATCAAGATGAAAATGAGATAGTGTTCAAACGTGAATTAGAAGATTGGAATAATGACAATTAGCTGACAGTTGGATCACTTATCCTATAACTTATTGTTGGTGACATCATCGTATTTTGTAGGTCAAGTACACACTTACACACACAAAAGGTGATAAAAAGACAGGTAACAAAATGTCTCGCATAATTCAGATGATGAGACAAAATGAAATTGGAAAAACCAAGTGGTTGTCCGTTAAACAAATTCACTTAACCGATAAAGTAATCATCACTCAGATAGGAGAGGAGTAAATATTACTAATCATATGTAAATTAATGAAGCGAACCATGTTTAACATTAAAAAACATATACAACGGTATTCAGCTCTTAAAAAGTGTGAAATTCCAGATATTAAGTCGACTGAGTGGTTTTGTGACAACTTCCATCACAAACTGACATCATTTGGAGGAACCGCTGAAAACCACTAACTAATTAACAACCGTTTCTTCCCAGTTTCGAATTACTAATTATTGAACACCTATAATCTCGTACAAGATTTCATCAAGAAAACTTCCAGAACTTCTAATGAGAACAACCGTTTAATCGATGTCAACAAAGACTGATTATCTCTTATTCTTACAATAATTAATTCCTGGTGATTAAAGTTAACTATTCATGAAAGCTAGTCACTAGCGGAATTAGTTAATTTAGTTATGTGGAAGGCTCTTTACGACGTAAAGGTAATATTCATCATGAAATAGTGCCAATGGGAGAATATAAGAAAAAATCCCTACGAAACTATCCCACTCAACAATGTAATACAATGGAAACACAATGAATTCAGTTCTGTACAGTATTTGTGTACAGCCACTTATATATAAAACTTTCAAGTATATGATAATAAGTTTTATGAACAATTGCCAATTTATAATTTTTAGTTTGAAATTATATATCCTCTGTAAAGTTTCTTTCTTTCAGCTTGTATTATGATAACCGAACTGTAGAAACTGATATATATATATATATATATATATATATATATATATATATATATATATATATATATAGGATTCCACTAAACACTTAAACATTTTATAGTTGAGATAATGAGTCAATTGGAGTTAGACAACCATGGAAAACCTGTAGGCACTCGACGACCGTTTAGTCCTATTGCAGGACTCCTCAGTAGTGCGCATTCACTATCCCGCCTAACAAGATTCGAACCCAGGATCTACCAGTCTCGCGCCAGAGCACTTAACCGATTAAACATTATTTAATTAAATTATCGTCTAATAGAAAAAAAAAACAAAAAAAACAGGTAGCAGATTTAAACACTAACAGATCCGAAAATAATTCTTTATCATTTCTAAAGTGTCATAGTTTACTTATTAACACAATAAGAAGGAATGAACAAATGGAGAAAAAATAAACCATATGTACTAAAATTAATAATCTAAATAACAACTGTGAGTAAAGAGATATAATTTACGAAATTCAACATCTAGAATATACTTATACAAAGTTAAAGAGTTCAAAAATATCAAAGGTATATGTGTGTGTATGTGTCTTAAACTAAATCAAAACATTACAGTATATATCACTATGAATATATGATACCTTATATGGTATATGTGAATTATCGGAATTTTTATACTTGCTAAAGTAAAAAATTTACTATCAGAAAGGGTTTTGTGGATATTATAGTAATTTTTAATAATTGAGATCATGAATCAATTGAAGCTAGACCACCATGAAAAAACTGGAAGTACTGGACGGCCAATCTGTTCCAGTATGAGACTTTTCAGTAGTGCATATCCACGATCCCACACACACCACTAGAACACAGGACCTTCGGTCTCGTGTGTACACTCACAACCTCTAGACCGCCAAGCTGGCATCCAACGGTGGATTTAAACAACACAAGTCCTGTTGAATTATAAATAGCAATAGAATTTATCTGATATTTATTTTATCTTGATGAAACGTAATTCAAACAGAGTTACGTTATTGTATTCTACTTCACATTACTGATCAAGTTAAAGAATCATTCGAATTTATAAAGCACTTAATTGCGATTTTGCCTTGACTAAAATCATTTGCGTTCTATGAATAATACTTGCTTAAAATTATCATAGACCCCGCCTGTAGCTCCTCCGAGGGCTACTGCCGGTCTCAAGTCCGGGTGAAGGAGGAGGGTTGGGCATGGGGTTGGCAACCCCATCCCGTAGAAAACCAACTCGCTAAAAAAACACTAACCAGAAAAAATTAAGTAAGTAAAATTTTATCATAATCAAAATGCTTTTACATTTTCAATAATACAGTTAACCAGTCGATGAACTCATTATTATTCTGTACAAGAGAAAATATCTACAACTGCAATAATAATAAATAATAACTAAGAAAATATTTACAAAAATTTTTCTAACAACAAATGTATTTGATTTTGCCGCCAACTTATTTCCCGCTCTCTATTTGAATATTTTTTTCTGTATTGTGGTAAACTAGAACGATGGGAAGGCAAAATGAATAAATAAGTAAATAAAATGAGCATTTCCCATTACTTTGTATAGAAGTGTATGGTATGTATGGTATGTATGTGCGTGTCAATAAATATTTATCAATCTAATAACAGTCCTACTTCTGCTACTATTACGAATACTACTATTATTATTACTATTGAATTATCTTCCTGTTTATTGGCATAAATCTTAACAATTGTTAAACCATATTCAAGATTGGTCAATGATAAAATGTAAAGTATCCAAAGAATATACTACTGAATATACAGCATTTTCAACAGTGAGTATAATAATAATAATAGTCATATTAATAATCACGTCTTTAATAATAACTATTATACTCAATCGAAGTTGAGTTCAGTAGAGAAGAATATATATTTATCATTAACTAACTACAATAAATTTTCCATTTTCGTTATGTATTTTCACAGTTCCTATATTTATTTATATTTCTACCTAAATACACTTGTATACAGAATAAAAGGGAAAATCAGAGAGACAGGGTCAGAGAGAGAGAGAGAGAGAGAGTAAGAGTGAAATGGAGCGTTATCTAGTTAGTTAGTTGGTTAGTTAGAAAAAAATAACAACAACAAATCCAATGACATATAGGCATATGTAGTTGATTTTGTTCTGAGATTGTTGTACGTGGGATAAACAAATGTGAATATTTCTTTTTCATTTTGAAATGGGTTCTTTTTGTTTTACCGATTTATCTTCTCTTTTAAATCTCGTGTAAAATAAATATTAATATTTATTACCTATAATAATGCTAAGAATAATCGAGGGAAAACAAGGGTTTTGTTAGTCATTTTATTCTTGTTCAAAATAAGTAAAGCTTATCTACATGTTTGATATATGTGATATTAGATGATGAACATTAAAATGAAGTATTCATAGTAAGTATTACTAGATAGGTTAACCAATCAACATTTGGTTTTTCAATGGTGAAGATAATATTTTTCGTTACAAAAAAGTAATGAAGATAAGTTCGAATGGAGTAATGTGTAAAACTTATACTTAACCATGGTTTATATGTTGATGACCCATAGAGGCCAGAACACTTGATCCTTGACATACCATTATATCATGAATGCCCGTTTTATCTTTGCGAATAACAAGCTACTCTGACAATTTCACGTATCCATAAATAGAGCGGATCAGTATAAATCTATATTGTATCATGCATTTATGTAGGTTGAAGTATGGTTTAAAATAATATTGACTTAAGGTATAAGAAATAAATATTTTTAAAAACCACACAACACAAACTTAAACAGTCTTATCTTGAGTTATAAAATCATCCTTCAATGAAGATTAAGTTTCATTTACATGTCTCTCAAGATTAAGTCTTATTTTAACATTTGAATACTTGATATTAATTGAATATATTAATCATCAGAAGGGGTTTTATGAAGATTTAGTATTTTCATAGTTGAAAGCGTGAGTCAATTAAAGCTGAGGACGGAACGGCCGTCCAGTGCTTCCAGGTTTTCCATGGTGGTCTAGCTTCAATTGACTCACGCTTTCAACTATTAATTGAATAACTGTATTGAAATTTACATTTCCTTCCACTCAATTCAGAATTTCTTATCAATACGTAAATTCTTTTTTCATAGTAAATGAAAGCCAATCAATACAAATTACTAATAACTATCAGTTACTGCAGTTGAACATTTTTACATTTGAATCAAAATTTATAAAAAAGGTTAACTTATATTAAATGTTATTAATGAGGCATTAGTCAATACCTTTCAATCAACCAACCATACATAACTTGAAATAAATCATTAATTATTCTTAAATTCTGATCATTTATTTAGATAACTCATAGAGTAACTGAGCGTTATGTCCTGTACTTGATCACAGCGGCACTCGAATGTGCAGAACCCTAAAGTCGAAAATCAGAAGACGGGAGAACCGGGAGAATTGATTATTGAGTTAGAGTCAAAAATGCACAGGAAAATATGGATATTTATAGTTATTAGCATTAGTTAAAACATCATTATAATTTAGCCAATCCACAAGAAGGCGAGTTATGCCATCGTCCAATCGAAGCACGCCATGTTGATATTCTAGAAAGCTCTGTCAGGTGCTGATTGAGTGGTATCTCTTCGGCTTCTTTAGAACATATGACGGCTTCGCCGTGCCTCTCGAAGTCATCCCAAAACTAATATCCTTTTATTATCATTTACTGATATCGGTTGAAAAACCATTTAAATCAAGACAATATGATTGATTTTATTCCAGATGTGTATACTGCAATTTTTTGATCTTAAATGATTTATTATATGTAGCTAATAGGTAGTAATACTAAATTAACCATGAAAATTGAAAATTTTATATTCAGGTTTCTACTTTATTACGGCTAATTAATTCTGTAGGAATAGCTGACAATGTCAATGAAAACTATCATTCCAATATTAGTTATTATGACTATAGTTAATATTTTCTCATTATTTGATAAAGTGATCGTATTTGGTGATTAACAATTTGATAAATGAAAATTCCACATGAATAGACAATAGTTTCTGTTGTCAACACAAATAGACAAAACACTCAGTGTTCATGTTGACCACATTTTTATTTTTTGTGATCACGTATACAGAATATTTTACTGATGTAGATAAACTTCGCTTCTGTCCATATAGTTCAGTGGCAATATTTTGGTGAAATTTTGTTCAGTGAGCTGGATGGTTTGGTAATGGAGCTTTCATCGTTATTCTGAACGATATCATCAGCACAAACTTCCAGTAAAAGTGAAGTATTCGCATTTCTATATCTATGACCACCAGCTTGTTCTGTAGGTTTGATCTTGATTGGCCATTGTTTACCCTGAAGCCGTCATTACTTAATTCTTTACATTGATTATATCTCCCATCGATTTGATTCTTGGTTTTATATTATTATGGACAAATATAGTGTAGTGAACAAAACACGGGTGGGGACAATCGAATGTCTGTCTCACTACAATCTGACAACCATACTGTAAACACTTAGTATTGTTTGTTTGGATCTTCCCATCGATGTGTTTAGGACTGCAACTGGTCAGTCTCTAATTGGCATATGTGCATACTGTGCGTATTGCCTCGATATAGTCTTAATTCACAAGCATGGTAAGCAGAGATGGATAGTGGCTAGCAGTGGAATCCAGCAAGCGCGTTTCGTCCTATTTGGGACTCGTCAGCTGGATGTACCTGCATCTCAGAGTTGATGTTCACTCTGGGACTCGAACCCAGTCCTAAACACATCGATGGGAAGATCCAAACAAACAATACTAAGTGAATTCAAACTTCACCCCATCGCACAAGCAAGTGGCTATCAGGACTTAGTGGCCGAGTGGATAACGCGATGGCGTTTGAAGCGAGGATACTGGGTTCGAGTCCCAGAATGAACATCAACTCTGAGATGCAGGTACATCCAGCTGACGAGTCCCAAATAGGACGAAACGCGCTTGCTGTATTCCACTGCTAGCCACTATCCATCTCTGCTTACCATACTGTAAACAGTTAATTTGCAAACTATCAATCAATTGTCTCAATCTTGACTATTCCTTCTGCAAATATCAGTTCATCTTCTCTCATTTCATTATTCATGCATTTTCATACCGGTTGAGCTCCGTTCCTATTCTTTCCTTATAGATCTTTTGCCGAAATACATTTTATGACTGACCTACACCATATACTACTTATGTGGATATAAGTAACCCACACCACAATAGGACCAAGAATGAAACCAATGGGAAATACAGTCAAAATAACAAATTAAATAATGACGGGTTAAAGGTCAACAATAACCAATTAAGATCAAAGTCTACAGAACAAGCTGGTAGTCATAGATAGAGAAATTCGAATACTTCACTTTTACTGGAAGTTTGTGCTGATGATATCGTTCAGAATAACGATGAAAGCTCCATTACCAAACCATCCAGCTCACTGAACAAAACTCTACCAAAATCGTCCACCTGAACTACACATCTTCTCCACCATCAGTGACAATATCTCACATAGTGGAGCTGGGTGACGTGAGTTTAGATATTATAAGGAGTAAATCAAGATTGCAAGTATACCATATAGAAGATATCCATGCGTTAATGAAACTTAGGTTCATAGTTTCTTGTCAATTACCTTCAACTACCTAAAATAGTCCTTATCATGAGTTGACAATACTTGAAGAACTATCAATAAAAAACCTACTGACTAAAACAAACATAACTGTTCTTCAACTGAAGTTCATACTATGATTATTATTTATTTTTTATTTAAACACATAAATATTGCTACAAAAAGGCACCAAATATATATGCGCCACACAAAACTCACTTGATTTATGTGAGAGCTGTGATACTGTCCAGGTGCCCAAACTAAAGCAGGTGGTTTTCTTAGGGGGCCACACCCCGAGATTTTGACCTACAAGTCTAATCCACAAGGCAGTGGAGCAACGTGAAGAGATGCATTCCCATGGTAGCCGGTGACCAACGGTTGATTCATACGCCATTTGCTGCCTCAGGATACTGGAACCCATGTGCACCATTGGTTTGGAATCAGGGTTTTCCAACTCCTCATAGTGGACTTTCCATGTCAACCGACCCGATTAAAGCTCTGGACATTCGTTTTTCGTCCTCTCAATCTTGTAAACAACACCCCTGCCACGAGAAGGCAGTGAGTAGGACTTCCCTGGCAGGGCTATATACACGTGGCCATGTGAGAGCATTTTGAGAGGGAGAGCGTACTCTCCTCACTCTCGGCTGTACCAAGGCATTTGGTGGAGTGTGATATTAAATTATTTTTACCTAATAAAACCATTTATAGACAATGATCATTAAAACATTTTTGTAGTTATTACCGAAAAATCTGATTATCCACCATAATTTTTTTTCTAAAATGTTAGTCATTTTAAATTTAATCGTTATTCTCATATCTTAATGTTACCTTTTTGTAACCACATTTTCTCTATGATATCTTCATTTTATTTTCAAAATGATTATTAAACATACAAATACAACACACAAAGAACAAATTTACTTGTTTTTCATCTTAAAAGAAGAAAACTTTTTTTTAAATATTTTTTTTCAAAAAAAGAGAAGTAACTGGACAAGACGAAAAAAAAAGAAAAACGAAAGGAAAATTAGTCAAATGACAAATTTATAAATCATATTTTTGTCACTGATATTTCTTTTTATATATTTGTTTCACTTTCGCACTGTATTCACTCTCCCTCTCTCTCTCACTCACTCACTCTCTCTCTCTCTCTTTTGTTTATCATCATACTTACCTATATATTTATACATCTTAACAAAAACTCTATGAATTTTAATGTAGACTAGACAAATGCAATGATTATTCATGATGAAAATGAGAAGTGGGACAACACTCTAATTTACAGATTGCAATGAAATAAAAAGATAAATAAAAGAATTTTAGGTAAAGAAAGATATGCACAAATGTACAATATACGTTTATTGTATGCCATGGCAACTAAATTGGGATGACTTTTCAAAAATTTGTATTGTTTAAGTATATATATATAGTGGTCAGTCTGACTAATCTCTACATTGTTTAGTTTATCAATAAATTTAATTTTGTAGATTGTAAAAGGCACTTTTTTAAAAAAAAATAGGTAGCTGATAATAAAAGAATTCCAACAGGATAATAAAAAATGTAAATGAGTTTTTGAAGTTTTTAAAAGTGCAACAGTCGTACATGTTAATTTACTTCACCCCTCTGATTATAATCATATGCTCACTAATGACTGACTTCAAAATACATATCTTGGAGTTCTAGTGGGAAGCAGTGAGCAGTGTAGTTCAACCACGTCTGTTGTGAGATAGGAACTCACTGAAGACAATTGGTGAGTGGTTGCTCAACTTCGTGGGTCAGTTGAAGTTAGACATTAACACCGTTGGATGCCGGCCGGCTCAGTGGTCTATCGGTTAAGGGCTCTTTCTTTATATACTACCATCACTAAATTAATTGCTTCTATGAATCCGGTGTTCATCTTGTTGTGCTAAAGAGGTATGGCAACTTGGACCGATGCATATATGTGCCTGGTCCTACGTTGTAGCTGACTGACTAAGGGCTCTGGCTCGAGACTGGTAGGTCCTGGGTTCGAATCTCGCGAGTGCGGGATCGTGGATGCGCACTGCTAAAGAGTCCCATAATATAACGAAACGGCAGTCCAGTGCTTCCAGGTTTTCGATGGTGATCTAGTTTCATTTGACTCATGATTTCAACTTTGGAAAATTACTTCACTTAATTACTGAATAGTAAATAACTCACATCTCATAGTGTGTATTAGTGTGATTGATTAATGAGTAATTAGAGTTTTTTGATTAAACTGATATAACTGAGGAGGTTTCATCGTTGTTCTGGACAACATCACTAGAGCTTACTTTATGCGAAAGCTGAGAGAACTCGAAAACCACAAAAGCATCCATTTGAGCTGAAAATCTTCTCCATCATTTCAAAATGCTGAACAGTGATGGATATTGTTATCTGTAGATGCATCGACATACAAGAGTTTGAAACTTTAGTTCAGTGATTCAAATTATTTTCATACTAATAATCAACTGTCAGTATTATATATGGCATATTGAACAATTGTGACAATTAATTCGTAATCATTTTTCAAGTTTACGAAAACTACAATCCTTACACTTCAAAAAATTCAGGGAACATGGAGTTTAGTTTTAGAGTTGGCTAACTGACATGAATCATTGAGTGATTATTCAGTCACTAATGAAATGTGTTTATCTTAGTAATATTTTAAACATTTGGCGAACCAGATCAAGAAAGTACACTACTTATTAGATAACTTAATCATCATTACAGTGTAATAATATCCAATAATACTAAATCTATGTAGTCAGTCACAATAGTATGGGTAATCGCAACAACTAATCACTCATAAACATCATAGAACCTGGCTCACGTGTACATCAGCTTAAGTTGTTGCACCGCATTAGCACACCAATATAATGATACAAAGACTAATACCAGTGTATTAGATGTAGCCAGATTAGTGGAATACATTAGATACAAATAGCGTCATCTAAGAGGAAAGGGTGGATTGGCGGGAGAAAAAGTAAAACGATGACTTTTTAAACCCACGACCTCGAGGAGGACAAAGTGTAAATGCATCCGGATTACCATAATTAATTCTGAACCATGTCGTAAAATGTCTTCAGATACTGATTACAATAATCACTCTTACTTCAATCAGACAGTCTTCACTTATCATTACTAAAACACATTAAACTCCCCAGAACAATCGAGGTCATCACAGTTGTACCAATACAGAGTGGATTGATGTCTGAAGATTTATGTAAATTTAAAATTAATTTTTAAAAATGTAAAATTAGTGGAAAAGTGATGGGTTCATTAAAACAGTTTTTAAGTACATAGTTCCATACTTGTAAAAATATTTATGTGAACTCACACACACAAGATTGAATTGAAAAACTAATCACTGTCCATTACTATGAGTAATATAGCTTTGAGCTAGCGGTTTGATTTTTTTCAGTTTCTTAAAAGTATAAAATCTAGGATTAAACAACAAAAGAGTAGGTCTTTACTCTCAAATTAAAACCTAACATCAGCTTGTGAAGTCACTGACTGTATCTAGGTGCAGACTACCTAGTTAGGGACTTCAAGATTATTGCTATAAATGGTTGGATTCGTTAGATGGTATGGCTCGGAATCGATCAATTATTCTTAAACTAATTATACCTTTTGTTCTATTAATCCATTCTTTCTTCTTGAATCATATTGTTTATATCCAATATTTTTCATTATAACTTATCTGTCTACTACACTGAGCTATCTTGATATTTTCATCATACTGTAATGATATGATGTGGAAAACTGAACAGATGTACACACATACAAGTCATCTTCTACGTTGCTTATGACCAACTAACTAATATCTATTTTTGTCAAGAAATCCCCTTTCAAAGTCATTAATGGATAGTGGTTAGCAGTGGAATCCACGACGCTCGTTTCGTCCCATTTGGGACTTGTCAGCTGGATGTACCTGCATCTCAGAGTTGATGTTCACTCTGGAACTCGAACACAGTACCTTTCGCTTCAAACGCCATCGCGTTATCCACTTAGCTACTGAGTTCTGATAGCCACTTGTTTGTGCAATTTGGTGAAGTTTAAATTCACTTAGTATTACTTGTTTGAATCTTTGAATCCATCTTTGCTTATATATAGGTGAATTATGCAATTCTGAAATTGATCAATAATACATTGTAATGTTCTAATTTCTATCTGCTTTTTATTTTAAATTTATCTAAATAAACATATGATTACTGATAAAGAAAACATTCATAATGAATTTAATATGTATACACATAAAGATACCAGTTTTATGAAATTGCCTACATGACATTCCTGTCTCTTTCTCTCTCTATCTCTTCTATTCTATTCTACATTTTATAGAATGCCTAGTTAGGACAAAGAATTTTAAAAAAATTAATGATACACAGTGTAAATATACTTTTGTAACATTTGTGTTTTTGTTAATTGTCAAATTAAATTTTGAAGATTAGTATGTTCCAGTTTAAATTGCTTATCACAATACTTGTATGTATCAGTATAGAGTTGTGGGGTTTGTTAAGTTTAGATTAATATCATAGATGGATTAATGTTAGACCACTATTGAAAACCTGAAAACACTGAAAAGCTGTTCTGTCCTCGTATAGGACTCCTCAGAAGTGCATGACCACAATCCCGCACATGAGACTCGAACCCAGGGTTTTCTGTTTCGTGCACAGATGCTTAACCCTTTAGACCATTGAGCCGGAATCTAACAGCATTATTATCTAATTTCAACCAATTCACGATATTGCGCAACCGTCCTCAATTGTCTTCAGTGAATAACTGCCTCATAACAGACACGGTTGAACTCCAATGGTCACGGCTTCTCACTTGAACTTCATCTTGAAACCAGTCACTAGTGAGCACATGATAATTATCAGTATAGCGTTGTGGAGATTGTTAAGCTTAGATTAATATCATGAATGGATCAGTATTAGACCAGTATTGAAAACCTGGTAGTCTAACACTGATCCATTCACGATATCAATCTAAATTTGTATGTATGCTGTAAATGAAATAATGTGGATCAATGTAGACAGAGATCTGAATAACATTTTAGAAAAATGGAACTATAATTCTTATTTGACTTTTATTTTTTCAATACAAGAACAAATATCGAATGAAATATTTGATCTACCTATTAAATAATTACATATTAACTCATCAAGTTGTCAAGGTTAATGTATAGCAGTTATTATTATAGGATAAAACTTTAAAATAAAGCTTAGATCGCAATTAAATTCTAACCTCTGACTTTTCAATTACAACATTGTTGATAAAACAATTCTTGTTTTCTATACAAGAACTTTCGTCTAAATTAGAGCGAATAGTTTCACAGTATTCGAGCGTCGAGTTGATGTAAGACATTAAATAGGAATAATATATATTTGTAAAATCTCAGCGAATGAATTTGAAGTAAATCCAACGTTTCGCCTGGTAATCTGGTCCAAGCCTTTTTCAAGGAATTCTTGTTTTCTAAAACAAGATTCTTATCTAAATGTCAATTTTTTTTCTCAAGTTATTAATGTTTTAATAGACTTGTTTTATATTAAGTAATCGATATTAAATTGCTCACATGTACTTCCTTAAATTTTTCTTAATTTTGTTCCAACTGATTCAGATAATCGATAAAAACGATTGTAACAAAATAGTTCCAAATAAGTCCAAATGGTTGAATGATTTATGTACACCTCTGTAATAATTATAGTTTTGTGGCCATGGGATCTGAATCCAGTTAGATCGGACGAATGATTGGTAATGAAATATACATGTCGTCAGTTCTAGTAAATAATTGCATTGGTGAATAACGGAATGAAAATAAGTCAACTACGAGAATGGATATCGAATAAGTATATTTTGTATAATTATTGATCCAGACAGACAATCAAAGGAATGAAGCGAAACGAAATGATGCGCGTAGAGAAGGCAGATCCAACTAACCCAATTTAACCAAGCAAGAATCGATATTTATAGTCGAACGAAAATAGTTACAGACACGTGATGAGGAGTATAAGAAGTGCACACACATACACTCATATAAAAATAGTCAAAGTTGATTAGTGAATAATTAACAAGGTCAAAATATAACTCATGAAGAATGAATAAACTGGTCTCTCCGAAAGCTAGAATAAGCTATGAGGGCTTTCATAGCGCTACAATAGCGGACAGAAAACATAAGTGACGATTAGATTTGAGCTAGAAATTATAACTTACTATCAATAATGTCAATTCCTCCTTCAGCTCTTCTAGAGCTATTGCAGATCCCAAGCCCAGGCAAAGGAGGAGGGTTGCGCATGGGGTCGGCAACTACATCCCGTAGAAAACAACCATGCTAAAAATTCGCTAACCAAGTAAACAAATTAAAACATTTGAACTCCGACCTACGAGTTGCAGAAGGAAGTATGCGGCTTCATGATGAAAGCTGAGATTCTTCGGAAGTTGCGGGGCTGATGCCCCTTCTAAAAATCAGAGCAACAATTTTTATAGGTACACGGAATGTCCGGAATGGAGACGTGAAGGCGAGGATTGGCAAAGCAAGGACAGCATTCCAACAGTTGAAGAACATATGGAACTCAAAACAACTGTCAACCAATATTAAAGTCACAGTCTTCAATACGAACTTCGAGACAGTTAGTTCTATTGTTCTGAGCTATAAAGTGGAGAACTGCTACAACCATCATTCAGAAGGTACAAGTACTTATAGACAGTTATCTACGCAAAATGCTCAACATTCACTGACCGGATACCATGAGCATCAGCCTACTGTGAGAGAGGACAAACCAGCCTCCATCTGAGGAGGAAATTAGGAAAAGACTTTGAAGATGGATAAGATATACATTACGGAAATGGTCAAACTGCATCACGAGGCAAGCCCTAACTTGGAATCGTTAAGGGAAATTGAAAAGAGGAAGACCAAGGACTACATTACGTTGGGAACTGGGTGCAGAAATTAAAAAGATGAATAACAACTAAAAACACGTGGAAAGAATTGACCATTACAGAGTTTGATAGAGAATGGTAATTGGCGGCCTATGCTTCTCTATGAGGGGTAACAGGTGTGTGCATTTAATCAATCATGACCCAAACTTTTCTCAACAGAATGCTACTTTTCACTTATCATTCATGTACTTTCGGAAAGATATATTAATTAAATACAGTATTATCCAAAGTACAAACTACAAGTCACTGTAAATTAGTAATATAATGAATGAGGCGTTAGTATTAAAGGTAAATAAAGGTAATCCGGACTTTTGATATGGACATCAACATAGTCAACTCGAGTTGACTAGTCCCTAACTAAACAAAACGCATGTTTTATATTTCAATTCTAGTCAACACTCGAAATCTTACATAAAAACTCTAAAATAAATAATAGAGTAACATTTTTGATATTCAACTAAATTTTTTTTCGATTGTTTTAATGAGAAAATGTGTAAAAAGAGAAAAAACACTTGACAACTAATTTTTGAATTTGTAGAAAAATTATGTTAAATTTGTGTTTGTTTTTGTGTTTTTTTTTCAAAATTATTACATAATAATGTTCCATGTAAAACTTGTAATAAATCAAAATTATTAACATACATATATATTAGACATTTCCACCAATCATATTTACACCTTGAAAACATTAATCATTTGATTGGTTAGTGATATTAGGCTACATTTTAAAAAAAAATGAATAAATATATAATACATTTATCAGTTACCGATAGTTGTTCACATGTATAGATTTCTTGATCAGTTTAAGAGTCTTACTTTCTTTTGTCGACAAAAAAGAAAGCGCTGATTATAACCTTTCCATAAATAATATACAGTCGGTAATTTACATGAAACTAAATATTTTTAAGAGATGTAAAGAATATCCTTGGTCTTCCTCTTTTCAATTTCCTTTCACGATTCCAAGTTAGGGCTTGTCTTGTGATGCAGTTAGACGATTCCCGTAATGTATGTCTTATCCATCTTCAAAGTCTTTTCCTAATTTCTTCTTCATGTAAATAATAGTTATGAAAATTTTCTTTAAAGTTTCCCAAACTTGATGTAAAATAATCTAAGTATTATTAGTATGAATAACTGGTTTGTAAAATCTGAACTGAATATAGGAGTTACAGTGTTGTGGAAGCTTAGATTATAAAGAAAAGAGCTGTTGAACAGAAACACTGATAAACTAAGAAGTTGTACTTCAGTACTAAGTAACGAATCAGGAAATATCCAGGCAATATACAAACATATGATTTATTGAATAGTTCATTAATGGTGCAGTCTTACTCAAAGTATCCATTTAAGAGTGAATAACTCATGTTCAATATATCCGTCGATAGAACACTTTATTGATAATATGAAAAACAGATTATTCCAGCATAATGCTGGTTCAGTTTTCCTTTCCACCTGTTAATTTTGAATTTTATGCTAATTAGATTTATGTGTATATTATCAAACAGTTCTGAATAAGAACCAGATAATCGTTCAGTGTGATCTATGATTCATAAGTGGTGCTCCAGTGGTTGTCTGTTCTTGATAAAGAATAACTTCCATTCTCAAAAATAAGTTTTCTTTAAAAATATGATTGCATACTTATCGACTAGTCATGTGTGAAATATCTTATCAAATGAGGTCTATAAAATTCAAGCGAGTCGATATATTCATTAAACAGTTCGAAAATATTTAGTTTTGATAAAAAATTAAAACTAAATGTCAATATTACGTTAATCATCTCGGAATAAATATTAGCCAAAAAAGAGTAACCAATTATAGGTCTTAACATCAACAAATGGAAAATAAGAACTCATATGTAAAATCTAAACTTATTGCACAAGACAATGGTTATCGGAATTATGTAACCCAGTCAATAGAGCAATAACTTATGAAATGAAACTTGCTATCTTCAAGAAGATTGTGAATACCAATACTTGGATGACAGTTTATCCCGCTGATGAGTCTCAAATAGGGCGAAACGCGATATCAATATTCCATTGTTAGCTTTAATCCAACATTTTTATGTAAGCAGCTTTCAAACCTTATGTATACATCATGGAAAATAAAGATCCATAGAGTATCACTCCAAGTGTACTTCACTTCTCAATTCAACAATAACACCCCTCAAGTCAAATAATCCACTAAACAGCCTCAGTAACCCATTAAAAACTGAATAAGATTTCTGTAAATATATAGCCATCCAGATTACATTTTATTAGGCCAGATTATATTATTTAGTGAATAAGAAATCACAAAAAGCACACACTTGTGATTAAATCTACTACTTCACAGTTCATTGTAAGTGAGTGAATGTTCACTCGGTGCACAAACACTCCTTGGTTAAATTAATAAAGAAAAATAGATGATGAGGTGGTGGATGAACATTGCTGAGGAATCCTATACCAGGATAGAACACCAGTCCAGCGTTTCCTGATTTCCAGTGGTTGTTTCACAAAGATTGATCCGGGATGTGAATTATAAAAAAGTAATACATAGTGACTTCTACCATTAATGACATGTGACAAATGAAAATATGACCAAAGATAAATTTGTCAATTAAAATTATCTTCTACTTTTAAATATTCAGTGGTTTTATAAATTCTTCATCTATCAACAGTTTTTTTATCTATATTCATTACTTTCGCATGTTAATACTGTTGAAATGATACAGCCGATGAATGAATCTTAATGAAGATTTACTAACCTATTCATATATGACTGACAGTTTCATCAACAGTAGTAGTATAAATGAATAAATAACATTAGACCTGCTTTTTTAATCATAAATAAAGATAACACATTCATATATACATATACGTAAATAAATATGCAAATTATTGTATCAATGAACTGAAGGCATCCAGAAAAGTGACAGTAACGACAACATCTCACATCAATTAATACATAGAATCGAAGCCGCTAACATTATCAGTAATTTCTAATATAAACAAGAATAAGTAGGTAAATATTATCAATATGAAAACTAAGACGGAAAACTTATATTAAAAATTTTGTTTAAAATAACCACAAAAAACAAAGTAGGATAATCAATTGAAGTTGATGTTCCATTATGTCTATTTGTATATATATAGATGTATAGGAGTTTGACATGAATCTTTTGTCTCTTATGTTCAATCATAACCATTATCACTCATCAGAATCTTATAAGCATAAGAAAATAAAAGGATATCATTTTTGAAAATGTTCTTCTGTTCTTTATCAAATAACTTGATGCATATCGTGAAATAAGTTATTTTTGACTTAAAAGTATTGAAGGAGGAATAACTCTTGTGCAGACAAATATATATAAGAACAAGTATACAATACATTGTCAAGTGAACTGATTCGTTTTTCATTTTGCTTATCAAATGAAGTGAACATAAACATTACACTTAATAAGTGTACATATATGTATACATATATATGCAAGATGCAAGCAAACAGTTTACTTATTCAACACAAATAGATTGATATACTCTTTTATTTTCATACGAGAATAAAATTCAAATATATTGAGAAAATGACACGAGAAAGAAAACTTCATGTCAATCTCTATTCCTTCTTACTGCACAAAATGAACAGCTAACGAACATGATGATTGTGAGGCTAAGGTTATCAGCATGGTTTCAATGTTTAATAAGTGTATTGTATACAGTACTCTCATTTATCTTTCTGTTTATTTAGTGGGTGAGTGCTTCATGCTAAAGCGTTGTCAAAAGTTATCTTCATCACTCTACTATGAACATGTCAGTGGAGCCTTCCCCCAGGATATCAGATGAAAAACACAACTGCACTAAAAGTCAGGGTTAGAAATGAAATATTGAATGAGAATAATACCTTAAAATGTAGTATCGACTCACTAAAAATAGCAGAGAGAAATTGATACAACATCCCTAATGTTACAAATAGTTTAAGCTGGATGATTACGATTACTAATATTGAAGGCCATATCTTATGATATGACTCAGAATATTTATAATGAAGTTATATCAATTAGGAGAATAAATTTTGAAAACTCAGTAGGCACCAGGACTATGTTATTATAATGATCCTTCTCTATTATCAAGAATTAGGTACTAATTGCTGATGACATTAGGTAGCAGAATTTAAAATACACAGTACTATGGTAAGCAGAGATGGATAGTGGCTAGCAGTGGAATCCAGGACGCGCGTTTCGTCCTATTTGGGTACTGGGTACTGGGTTCGAGTCCCAGAGTGAACATCAACTCTGAGATGCAGGTACATCCAGCTGACGAGTCCCAAATAGGACGAAACGCGCGTCCTGGATTCCACTGCTAGCCACTATCCATCTCTGCTTACCATGCTTGTGAATTAAGGTATATCGAGGCAATACGCACAGTATGCACATATGCCAATTAGAGACTGACCAGTTGCAGTCCTAAACACATCGATGGGAAGATCCAAACAAATAATACTAAGTGAATTCAACACAGTACTATGTATTGCAGAATTTATCAACTATTGTTCTTACTTGGATTTAGGCGTTTATCAATTCACCACTGAACTACCACAGTCTACAACTAAATGTCATCTGGAAGTGTCTAGTTAATAGTTCACTGTCATTACAATACATACAATAAATTCAAATACTCTGTTACGCGCTTAAATTAGTTGTTTTTAAAGGTCGGTATACGAAAATGATCATTTCAGTTGGCATTAAGACGGGTTTAGGGAAGGGGAGACTATGTTTTATTTGTAAAGTGTTGCTACTATAAGTGACATGAGTTAAACTACGCGATATTTGTTTGATTCTCCTATCTTATGCACACAGACTAAGTTTAGAGTAAGAGAGCAGCTTGTCAGTAACAGTGACTGGGTGTTACATTACATTCCAGACTGAAAACTTTGGCCAGTGGATTCTACCGAATTAAGTCATACATTTTGTTCTTAAAGTTAAACCTGAAACTTTTGGTTTCTAGTTCATGTGTAACTGTGTGGACTTACATTATGGACGTGTCTTAATCTTTGATAAGTAAAGATTATCCAGCATTGTGTGAATTTAGGTAATTCTTTAATCACTCAACTGTAAACAACTTAAAACCTAACACAAATGTTCATCGTTCCAAGCTCTCACACCACATCAAGACTGAGAGATAAAATTATTAAGATGGGTACAAAAGTCGTAGAAGTAGTAGAAACAATCGTAACAAAAATGTTTAGTCATAAACTAGATAATTCGATAAAAGTTAATCTATGGAACACAAGTTCCAAACTAATTTTCCGAATCAAAATCTAAGGGTGGATAGAGAATGGATTTACCCAGCACAATGCGACCGATTGTGAGTCATGTCATCCAACATCTCCAAAGACTGGTCACGATAATCTCTCTGGTCTCAACCAAATAGTCTACACCTACTAACATAGCTCAATCAAAAGTCAATAACTTCATGAATATATCCCATGCTTTGATTTGCAGCCTCCAGCTTTCTTCGAACCTATTCCTTCTCTAATCAACATGTAATACATGTTCCAATCATCTCAGCTGTTAGGTACATTTTCTTATCTATATTCAAATACTACTTCGACATATTTTTTTTTAATTCGAACTATGTGAAATGAAACATTACAGTTATGTAATCTGTTTATTTTTTTGTTTTACATCTCGGTAACTAAGATTGATGATCCTTGAATTATTTTAACGAATTAGTGATAACTGGTCGATTAACATAGAAATTAACATTTTAATAAAAATGTAACTAAGTTATTTTTCATAATCAATGTGAATAAGTTTTAAGATGGGTCGAGAAAAAATTAGAGAAGAAAAAAAAAGTTATTAGACTATAGTCATATTTTTAATGTTAGAATTTAGAAAAAAAATGATTTGTACCCTTATTTTAAGACAATTTTGACTGAATAATGCACAACTACAATGTAATGATTATTAAACTTTTGAATGAAATTCAAGATATACACTTAACATTTTGTAAATATCGTAGTAGATTAGTAACTTCAATGTTACTGTAATCACGAACCAACCTAAATAAGGCAACCATTGAACACTACGAAGCACTGTACTCACAAGTGCTCGACATGAAGAAGTCATTCGAGAACTTTACATAGGGAGCCGTAGCAAGAAGCGTTATAGCATGTTGATTATGGGATAGTAACTCATTAATAGCATTGAAAGATGGTTGTTCAGCCTCGCAAATTAACTGAAGGGTGACATGGAAATCTTTGGGTATCGACTTAATGTTCTAGAGATTGAATGCTCTTAACTATAACTGGAAGATACAGGGTTCGGTCACAATTGGATACTCACAAATAAAAAGTCACATTTTGGAGCAAAACAGCTGTCTATTGTTCTCTGGTTTTAAATGGCCCTCTAGTTTAGAGTGGTTCACGATCTTAATAATATTTAAAATTCTCCACAAACCCTTTGGTTGCTAACGTTTATCATTACTATCATTGTTTTTTTCTTGACCCTTGCTGCTACCTTTACGTGGTGCTCGGGCTTGCCTACCATGATGAACCAATAGAGCTATACTGGCTGGAACCATCGTTCCTCAATGGCCCACCATGCCAGACAGATCGGTTGAATAGCGGTAAGACTTAAAGCAGCAAACCAAAGGTCCGAAGGTAAAGTCGTACTACCGACTATACAGAGGTTTGACGGCAGTATGGTATTTCCTTCAGACAACCAGCATAACAGCGATGTTGCCTTCCCACAAGGAAGGGTGGGGTCAGCAAAAGTTGCCCCTAAAAATACACACCTCGCCTTATCCTGTGGATATCCGTTTCCAGCGGTAAGGTCTCAACAAGTACGGAGCTAACACGAAAATTACCTGCAAAATGGTTGTGTGTGACTGACCTCAAGCAGTTGTCCGTTGGGCACTGTGGTCACGCTCTCAGGTCACTATGACCACTTCTAATCCATTTTTCAGGTACCTCTAGAAGAACCTTTGCACGGCGTGGGCAACCGGGAAGTGATAACTGCCCTCGTACCTCTAACAGTACTGAAGGTCATTGTATTCATAATCAATCATAATCAATGAAATGTCTGATAATATTAGTAATGCATGCATGAGTTCTCTTACCAGAACTTACATTCATCTTACTGATCAAAACCAGGAGTTCTGTACTTTATAAAATAACTCACGCAAGGTCATTAACTTTATCTGTTGGTGGAATTTTTAGGTTCAATCACTTCTAGCCTTCTTCCAACCTACTCCTATCACAGCCACGATAAATAGCACGTATCTCAGCCAAATTAGCTAATAAAATTTCATAAAGTCATCAATTGATTCATCATGTTTAACCACAGCCTTACGACTAACACCATCATTACACACACTGTGATTTCAGTCTGCACAAGCACTGCTTCAAATGTTAGCAACCTATTCACGATGTTCATGTTTCACGACTATAAATTAATACTAAGAGATCTACTACACAGTTCATTCTACCTTGAATAGCTAACAGTAAAGCGATAGAACTAAATGATCTGTTCAGTATAGCTATTTCATTATTCACCAATCAACAAGGAATTGATGAAGCATTTAAGACAATTGAAATGATGAACAAAATCTAATGGGTTCATTTCCACACGAACTAATCTAGTTTAACCTTTTCATAACTATGATTTGCCAAATAAAGTGAATGTACTTCAGTAAATAGATGAAAAATAGCTTAAAAGGTATTCCATTACAGTATTATGATGACAGATGAATAATAATGAGTCATGATAGTACTATTTAACAATATGATGATCAATGGGTCCTACTTATTAACTGATTTTGTTTTGAATTCCCACGATCAAGTAATATTCTATACATGCATCTATATATGGGTAAACATGAATGACTCAGCAGCTAATTACACTTCTAACTGTAATGTGCTTGTGTATGGATGTTTTTTTCGTCATTGTTATACACATATATGAAGCCTAAAATTTGGAAGTGTTCGCACCAATTGTTTATCATTGTTATTCTTATCGCTATGATAGTTTTAATAGAAGAGGATAAAAAAAAGCAACAAATGCAAATTAACATTAGAATTGTTTTCTTTTGTTGTCACATTATTGCAAACTCACCCTCCCCTACAAACCAAGTTTACATAGTAATATGTATATCTGTTGTTTGTACATTTTTAGAAAAAAAGGAAGAACTGACTCTACCCACTGGTACATTCGTCGTAACGCACATGTACATGCTGAAAAGCAATAAGCAACTAACTAAAGAGTTAACTAAACAGCTGACTTGGTGATTGACTGACTAACTAGTCTGAGTGTAATAAAGCATACTGTAGAAGTTAGATTTCTGTTCGGACGATTTGTTAAGATTAACAATGAATCGGAAAAGAAGAGTTTATTTAAGTAGTTAACAAAAAGCAAACAAGAAAAGTTAATCTAGAAATAATTTGGTTCGTTTCAGTTGATTCGGTACTTTAAATGATTGAGTTAAATGTAGTTTAGATTAAATTTAAGGGAAAGAAATATAGTAAAACCATTTAAAAGTAAAATGACACACTATTCTTTAATAATTCATTCAACATACATTTATACAATCTCCATGATTATTGTGAAGACATCTCATGTAGATACAAAGCTTTAATATTTGGAACACGCTCGTCGCCGAACTCAAACATAATCTAATTATCTTTTAGGTTAGTGTTGGAATCTATGGAGTATATTCTATCTAATTTTGGATTCGTTGGATGATTGTACTTCTAAACAAGTGCTGGTGAAAACGTCTAGATATCTATCATAAACAGCTTACTGGTACAAAACACTTCTACTAAAATAATTATTGTAATCTTAGTAGCTAAATGGATAACGTGGTGGAGTTTGCAGCGAACGATACTAGGTTCAAGTTCAGGAGTGAACATAAACTTTGGGTTGCTGTCACAAATAGGACAAAACGCGCGCCCTGAATTCAATTGGTAGCCACTATCAATCTCTACTTATTCGAACTTAGTGGTCTAAAATTTTAATACTCATATTATGACTTAATATTCTGGTTTCAATCCCATTTTTTTAAGTTGAATACTTCGGAGTAATTTTAAGCTAGGATGATGTAGGTGTTTAGAGGTCATAAATTCTCAATGATTTTCCAGATGATAATAATGTGTGATAAAACTATACAGATAATTTGCTAAAGGCAACTAAGATCATTTAGCTGGTCTATGTTTGGGTAATAGTAACATTAAGGTACTGATATGAAGGTTAAGTAGGGATACTAGTTAGTTTTAACCAACCGTGTGACTTAGCTTCTTTTCTTTTCAGTAATATTCATAGACTGTCAGAGCGGGTTGGAAAATGCTGGTCGGCGGCCTATGTTCCATTGGGGGTAACAGGCGTAAGTAAGTAAGTAAAGTAATATTCATAGACTGTAATGTTAAATTTAATGTTTTCATTGTTGTAAACATGCTTCATTCCTAATTCATTTTTTAAAATTCTTTTTCACTACTAATTTTAGCTAAAGATCCGACCAACGGAAATCTAAGTGCACTAAACAACGTTTAGATTTAAATATCTCAGCTAATTAAATTTGCTTGAAATTTATACATCTTCCTCAAAGACCACTTTAGTATAGTCTTTATGTACCATCGTCTCATTTACAACATATCAACATCTTCAAATACGGGAAGAAGATTCATTTCTGATTCAACCTCAGAGATCTTAACATTTTCTTCCCCAGTGTTTCTCCTTTCTTTCCTAACCAAAAATGAAAATATAATAATAACGAGAAAGATATTTTCTCTCTCCAATCACATAAAATTACTGATCATATAAGCTGGTGGAGACATAAACAGAGTAAGAGAGAGGAAGGAATTTATCAATTTGAAATGATAATTATGAGTTGTCAGCCAAAAAGGGTAAACTCAATCCCAACTGGTCTACTCCTAACTAACTTGCTTATTCGATTTGAATAAACATACACTTTTGAATTTTAATTTTATTCAGACAGAAAGAGAGACAGAGTAGGAGGAATACACTTAGTGATGAACATACATGCATATACGAAATGTCGAACTGACAGTAAAGAAGAGGAAACAAATTTTCATAATTATTCGATTATGACTATAATATATGTATTATGACGCTGTGACGCATAGTGAGTCAACGGAAAGTTTTATTTAACCACTCTTTAAGACAGTAAGGAAATAAAAAGGGGTAAGACGATATACCTGTCATTTGCTTGAAAGTTTTTTCTAATATAATTCAGCAATACTAAATCTATGTTCATATTAATTAAAGTTTAAAGCGTACATGTTGCATTATTAGATATAATATTCAAATACTTACTTGAAATTGATTCTAAACATGATTCAAATTCATGACTAGTAGATGATATTAAGTTGCCTGAATCATATTCTTTTTGTATACTAAGTGAAGAGGTGACTGACAGAATTAGTAAAAATTGAATAAACTCAATGTAGAGTGGGTTCACCATAAAGAAAAAATGAGGCTACAAACGAAGTTGTAAACGTGGATTAATTAAAAGCTGAGATGAAAATGCACTGATAGGTGCATTACCTAAAAGAGAAATTATTTCAGTAATTCAGTTCTGATGTATGGGACATCTGTTGGAAATTCAAAGTAGATGTAAACGTGTTTTAAAGTGGAAAACTATAGGTAAGTTTATATGATTGGTAGAGACTTAATGTCTCTGAATACAGAAAACCAATCATAATAGCTGAAAGTAATTAGCATTGTGTATTCAACGCTAACGAAACAGATATTCTCCATGAGATTCAGACGAGTCACACTCTGTGCTAAAGCTAATTAATGTTACCACAGAACTATTAATGTCACAACTAATAACGTGTAGGACTAAGACACACAAAGTAATCAGTCACTGAACAGTATGTAATGTTATACTGATTAGTCATTATAAATAGTCGAATTCTGCTCACAGTGTATTATACCTACCAGGTTACATGATAGGTATAATGGTGAACTTTGTAGAGAACTACATTTAGGTGTATAAAATGACAATTTCTGAATCCTGAAAAGTTACATTTAAATTGTCAAACTCAAAGTCGGGGACGTGCTTAATAAGTTATTTGTGTTGGATAGACTGTCACATTTTTTTTATCTCAATTATATATAACGAATGAAAATTTTGAAGTATGTATTTCTACGTTATACCTTCTTATGTGTAATAAACAACTAAAACTTGGTATTACTTGTTTAAGTCTTCCCATTGATGTTTAGGACTGCAACTGATCAGTCTCTTAGCTGACAAGTCCCAAATAGGACGAAACGCGCGTCCTGGATTCCACTGCTAGCCACTATCCATCTTTGCTTAAAACTTGGTATTTTTTAACTATAATTTTTCATTAAAATATAAGAAATCAGTCGTGTTAGATGTTATTCACCGCAATTTTTAAACAAACATAATAATAAAGAGGTTCGCGACAGTTCTTAAATAAGTACAAGGGAATAGTAATTTGAATATATTCACTACATAAACTATGGTGTGAAGTAAAATCTAGATAACAACTTTGGTGTTCATATAAAGATTTTGTATATTATAAAAGTGATTCCTATTGAGGATTCAAAATACTCGGGGAAATACTTAAGACCCAACAAATAATGGAAGCTGATTTCATTCTAGTTTGTAATGTATTAGGAGTATAAAACTGAAATTTCTCAAGTACAGAAAAACCAATATACTCTAATCACCTAATGATTATTGTTTTAAACATATCGTTATACAGAAGCTACTATTCATTCACACAGAAAGCACAGAATTCAAGAAATGATTAAGTATGAACAATCGCTAGTTCAAACCTATTAACAGTGTATATAATTAATCAAAAGAATAAATGTATTAAGCACGAAATCGATACTCCCTTAATACACTTTCAAAAGTTAAAACGACAGTAGAAATTAAGAATTTTATTGAGAGAATGACTACCTGAAAATATTGATGGACTCATTGATTATATTATAATAATAATGAGAGCAAATAAATGCACAGTTTTCTATAAGAAATTGGATTCAATGTGGCTTTATTACAAAGAAATCTAGTAATATTACTGTTTGATGCAATCTCAATGAGTTAACAAATAATGTAATTAATTATCAGAGGGGGTTTTGTGGAGATTTAGTATTTTTTCATAGTTTTAAAGCATGAGTCAATTGAAGTTAGACCACCATGGAAAACCTGGAAACACTGGACGGCCGTTTCGTCCTATTATGGGACTCCTCATCAGTGCGCATCCACGAACCCGCTCGCGCGAGATTCGAACCCAGGACCTACCAGTTTCGAGCCGAAGCCCTTAACCGATAGACCACTGAGCTGGCATCCAACGGTGTTAATGTCTAACTTCAACTGATCCACGAAGTTGAGCAACCATTGACCAATTGTCTTCAGTGAGTTCCTATCTCACAACAGACGTGGTTTTGAACTCCACTGGTCACTGTTCTCACTAGAGCTCCTAGTTATACTTCTCGAAGTCACTGGTGATAATTAATATAATCATACGCTCACCAGTGACTTCGAGAAGTATAACTAGGAGCTCTAGTGAGAACAGTGACCAGTGGAGTTCAAAACCACGTCTGTTGTGAGATAGGAACTCACTGAAGACAATTGGTCAATGGTTGCTCAACTTCGTGGATCAGTTGAAGTTAGACATTAACACCGTTGGATGCCAGCTCAGTGGTCTATCGGTTAAGGGCTTCGGCTCGAAACTGGTAGGTCCTGGGTTCGAATCTCGCGCGAGCGGGTTCGTGGATGCGCACTGATGAGGAGTCCCATAATAGGACGAAACGGCCGTCCAGTGTTTCCAGGTTTTCCATGGTGGTCTAACTTCAATTGACTCATGCTTTAAAACTATGAAAAAATAATGTAATTGACATGGCAAGCAGGGGCAAAGCGGAAGTCTTAAATTTGGAAGAAGAAATGTGTAAGGAAGGTCTAAAATATTTCCTGGAAAAGTCCGGGGGCGCCCTAAAAAACCGGGAAACATTTCATTCAATGGTTGTTGAATCTAAGTATTTTAGAAATATCTAGAAAGTTAGGAATAATGTGTCACATTTCTGATTGGATAGTTGACGATCCTGAAGCTATATTTCGTAGGCTTAAGAGCTTTCCGGATGCCAAACGTCAACGGAAATACTATAAATACCCAGTGCATAAACGAACTTTGGAGTAGACAGTTCTTTTTACACTTGTCTCCTTTAATTTTGTGTGCAAGTTGTAGTGTACATTTAGCCTGGCGTTATCAGCAGAGCTTAGGAAATTGACTCAAACGTTCAGTTAGAAGAGTTATCAATAGCTCAAATTGAGAATAAATAATTGGGTTATATAAAATGAGTACATAATGCACTCGAAGAATGAACAAAAACAAGTAACTCATGATGGTAGACAAAGTGCTTTAGGTATGATATTCATATGTTTAACATAATTATCTAGACGTACACAAAATATTACTCAAAAATAAGCATTCCAAAAAAAATTACCCAAAAGCCTATATTGCAATCTCTAAATTACTTTCAGAATCAGAAGATATTCTATGACAAACTAAGCAGACCTACCAGACTCTCAACTATACACAAAATCACACTGTTTACATTCCAAAACAAATGTGCACATCCATACACTCATGTATGTTCATCAAATGAAATTTGTCAACACAACAATAAATACTCTCGATCCGACTCAAAAAGATTCAACTGTTGCACCAAATTCATTTAATTATTGTTCATATACACTCAACTCTTCATGTATGTCTGTCGATTTACATTGTGTGATTGTTCAGTTCACAGAGCACAGAGCTGAAAGAGCGAGTGAGCGAGTGAGCGAACGAACGAACGACAGAGAGAGAGAGAGTTGAGAAAATGTATTTCTGAAATATCTCACATGATGGAAATAGATTAGTTGCATGAATGTCAATGATTGTGTAGAAATTGAGAGATTGTGTAATTGTTTGTAAATGAAGAGAGAATTTATTTATTCTCCATGTGGAGTATGATCTGGAAATAAGACATTTTAGTGTTGACAATTTCAATATTATAGTTATGATAATGATGGTTGTGATTGAGATGACAATAATGACTGAACAATTAGACATAAATAATTTCTTGTAATCAACTGTTATGTAAAATCAATGTCACTTACCGAGATGTAACCTAGTTTAGGTAATTCTGATATTTTAATAACCAATTCAATGCTCCATTAGTTATTGTACTAACAATATCTGAAGTTATTAGAATGTTTTGAAGTCGATATTCAATGGTAAAGAAAAATGTATTTCATCATTAAAAAGTTACTCATCCTGTGATATCAAATCTACTGAGAGTATCGCGACCCGTTAAAAGTGTTAAGCATTCGTATAGCATGAACAAATGTTCATCGTACATACTACACTATAATGAATCTTATCAAAGAGTTAAACGAAAAGTGTTAATTGGAAAATGTCTATACAGCAACAATGTATGAAAAAGTGATAGTTATCACTGTTTATGTTTGTTATCTGACGAATGTCATGTGATAATCTCATTGAAATGTAGGTACTTTCAATACGTATACTTATCATACCTGGTGGATGATTGAAAAATAAGTATGTTCATTACAAACAGTAGAATAATAATTAACTGTTTATCATTTATGAATTGATTATCTCAAGTACAGGGTTTATTATATTTTCATGTATATATATATAATCTAGTTAATAAGAAAATGTATAACTTATCGCAAACAGCTATTAACGATAGGTTGATGGAGTGAATTACTGATAATTGGTATCAGTTATTTAATTGAATACACTTACTATTTTCATAATATTTCGTAATGTAATATGAATAATCATAGTCAATCATAAAGGAATAACACTAGTAGTTGTAAACATGGTTTATATAGGTCGTTCAAATTCTAGTTTTCGTCACGGATTAGCTTTGGTTAAAGGTACCGGATATCCGCATAGATTAGTATGAAGTATCGCTGATCCATATATGTGATTGGATTGTAAATAGTTTCACATGTAATCTAATGAATAAAAATATCGGACTTTCTTAAATTAGGCTACATGTTTCCAAACTCGGTCATCGTATTCACTTTAAGCAGTCGGAAAGTGACATTGACTTCACTTCACAGTTGATCACAAGAAATTATTTATGTCTAATTGTTCAGTCATTATTGTCATCTCAATCACAACCATCATTATCATAACTATAATATTGAAGTTGTCAACACTAAAATGTCTTATTTCCAGATCATACTCCACATGGAGAATAAATAAATTCTCTCTTCATTTACAAACAATTACACAATCTCTCAATTTCTACACAATCATTGGCATTCATGCAACTAATCTATTTCCATCATGTGAGATATTTCAGAAATACATTTTCTCAACTCTCTCTCTCTGTCGTTCGTTCGTTCGCTCACTCGCTCACTCGCTCTTTCAGCTCTGTGCTCTGTGAACTGAACAATCACACAATGTAAATCGACAGACATACATGAAGAGTTGAGTGTATATGAACAATAATTAAATGAATTTGGTGCAACAGTTGAATCTTTTTGAGTCGGATCGAGAGTATTTATTGTTGTGTTGACAAATTTCATTTGATGAACATACATGAGTGTATGGATGTGCACATTTGTTTTGGAATGTAAACAGTGTGATTTTGTGTATAGTTGAGAGTCTGGTAGGTCTGCTTTGTTTGTTATAGATTATACTCTAATATTTTGAATACACACTGATTTTCGGGAATTCGGACTGTATTTTTACTGTAAATATTTAATTATCATAATTGAAATGCTTAGTCTCTTTTTTGTTAATTTTATCATTCCACTAGTTATCTGTTTCTGTTTTTTTTGGTAAAGATTCATTATGTGGTCTTCCTATATCGTTAGAAAAAATATTTAATTTTATATTTTACAAAATGTCTTTTTTTCGATCTGTAATAAGTTATCACACAATTAGTTTACTAATAATCGAATGATGCCAGCCATCCATTAATCAGATCATTTTATACAATATTGGTGAATAGATTATTATTATTTTTATAAGACTAACTAACGTATGATGAATGCTTACTTACTTACGTCTGTCACCTTTCTTTGAGGAGCTTAGGCAAACCACCGGCACTCTCCGGTGCACTCTCTTACGTAGTCACAGTGTAGTTACTTTTCTAATCTAGTATGAACCGTTAAATGTTAAAACAAATATTCAATGGTCATATTTAATGACTATGCATGAGACCTACATTGTTAACGATTAATTGTCAAATAATAATCATTTTAATAGTTGAGATCATGAGTCAATTGAAGCTAGACTCATGATCTTAACTATTTAAATTACTATAATATCCATAAAAACGCCTTCAAATAGTAATCAGTTGAGAATTACACATATCCTGTGAATTCAACCATGAATTAAATATATTTTCATTCTATTCAATTGTAATTTCAATTAAAATATTTTGACTTATTCGTTTAATTATTGTTTTAATTGTCATAATTAGGGATTACAACTGTTCAGCATAATTCATTTTGTTTTCCTAGGTACTAAGACATTGTTTTTCAATGTTCAAATGAGACTTCTCTATTTCAGTACAAACGTAAAGTTTAATGAGTAAAGCTAAAGTATATAATCATTTTCTTTCACAATTGATTGATCACTGGGTGGTAATCAATGTCATGCGTGTCAAGTCCTTCTTAGTGCTGATCGAATGCTATCGATCAAGTTGCAATGTGGCCAGTCGTCTAGGTGGCTAGACAATGCGTGCACTATGTTGAGATAAGATCGCTTAAACATCTCTCGGTAGCCATTCTTTTTCCCATGTATGTATGTACTCGAATCCTATTATTGGCCTTTGCTTCGCCTTACTGCGCCTTATTCGATTTGACTACAAATTTGTCTCTGTATTTGTTCACACATACATATTTGCCTCTCTGCTTTAAATCCGCTCGATATGCCTGGAGCTTTGTTACCCGTGCTATCCACTAAGAAACTGTAGTTGTCGCTTCTTATTACCTTCTGATTTTAAACACCGTTGGGATTTGGTAAAATGGTGTTCGGAAGTGGTCAACGGGAAACCCTGGACCCGAGTTTCGTGCTACTTGGCGCTCGTCAGCAAGGTGTAATTGTAATCTTGAAGGAACCGGTGCTCCCTGACGGATTCGATCCCGTGTCACTCAGCTTTACTGTCAGATACGTTATTACTGAGTTATTCGGGCCACGACCGACCTCCTGTAGGACTGAGGTGTAATCACAATTTCTTTTTATAAAATAAATTCGAAGAAGCTACAAACCACTTTTTGTATATAAAATAAGATTTGAACAAAATCAAGTAAACACAAGTATACACATATATAATCAAACGTAGATATATATATATATGTATATATATATATATATATATATATATGCCCAAAAGATATAAACTGGTTTGTAATATAATGAGGTAAGGTTTTACGTCTTTTATACAATCTCATCCTAATATCATTTATTATTGTAGATTTATGCAGAGGTGCAAACCTGACAAACTACGAGTCAACTATATATATATATATATTTATGTATCTGTTTACAAGACACTATATAGTTGTATCAATAAGATAGTTTATATAAAGGAAAATGTCTTTGCTACTTTTTCAATAACTTTCTTGTTTTGTATTTTAAGTATATTTTTGTTTAACGTATAGTTCATTTGATTACTATTATTATTACTATTATTGTTAGTAGTATGATTATCATTGTTAGTTGTAGTAATACAATTATTGAGATATGTAGGGATATTTATTCTTCTATAAACACAAACTTTGTTGTACAGTCACACAAATACATAGGAATACACATTTATTTATACATATATGTACGTAAGTGATATCTCAGTGAGTGATATTAGTTTGTACTACAACTAGAGTATTAAATGTATGTGTATAAATAATTAAAGGTACCTCAACCGAAAAGGGAGAGAGATAGAGATGAAGAGAAAGAGGTTTGTTCAGTTTCATGATTATGAATGATTATTCTAAAGAATGTATAGAAGTAATCATGACCATGTTTTAATTTATCATGCATATAAATAAAGTTTCACTTATGCACTGAACAGAGTTTACTTGAAAAAGACAAAACTTTTTTTTAAGAAAGTGTTTACTCTTGATTATTACAAATCAATTGATTAAACTATTAGAAAACCATTGATCATTAAGATGATGCATCATCGTGCATCGAGATTCTACTCTGTATCTCATACCCATTCGCACAAGTGAGTAGCTATTTGGATTCAGTAGCTAAGTGGATAACGCGTTGGTATCAGAGGCAAAAGTTAATGAGTTCGAATCTCCTAGTGAACATAAATTCTAGGATTCAGGTACATCAAGCTGATGAGTCCAAAATATGACTAAACGCGTGCTATGGTTTGCACGATTGACCATATTTCATCTATTCTTTATGTACTCTATAATGTTACAAACATTTCAGTGAGATGTTACTAATACTGAATGGTAGTAGCAATTTATACTAAGGACTGTAAACTGAGTTGTTAATTACTAGTTTAAACTTGAGTGATGTGAATAGCAGTAGTAATATTTTTGATTATCATTTCCGATCTTTATGGTGGTACTAAAGTTCTTGATAAGTTGTGCTCATGAATGAAAATCGATAAGAAAACCAGATTGAGGGGCGTCTATTGATTCTAATTAATTCTAATTTTCATACAAAGTGCAGTGGAAGCAAAATACACGAACCTGTACTCAATAAATGAGTCAAAATTAGCTATTTATTTGTTATTGTAAAAGATAAGATTCTCAATAGATATCATCTAGTCAGTCATTCAGCTAAAACCTAGGACAATGCACATATATGCATCGGTCCAATTTGCCATACCTTGTTAGAACAACAAGATCAAGAAGAAGTTAATTTAGTGGTGGTAGTAGTATATAAAAGATAGGTTGTTTATAAGGATATAGTATAGTAAGGAAGAAATTTATGAAGCAATTTTAATCTCAAGGTTTAAGGGAAGATAAAGAGTGTATACACCGACGCCATTGTGATCGATTCTGAGCCATGTCACCTAGAGTCTTCAACCATTGGTTACGACAGTCACGCGGACCCCAACCAAGTAGTCCGCATCTGCCAACAATAGATATCATTACCAAGGTTCGACTTCATAATTTCGAATAAACTGAGCACTGGGTATATTAATTTAGCGATAAAATTCTCAAGTTTGAACCAGTATATAGTTCAAAGTGTTCATTGTTGAATACTCCAGATGAGAACTAGAAAAATGTAAATCTCTTCCCACTAGCTATTAATGTACAATACAAACTACCATCTAAACTAGGAGTATTCAAAAATTAACTCAGTTTCAAATAACATTTCAATGAATCTCACTGTATTATAACTTACGTCATAACCAGTAACTGTTTATTTATATCATAAGATTTTTAATAAGCATTTTTTTGTTTTACGTTTTAATGTTTAAAAAATGTGAAGATAACAGTAGAAACAGTAATAATGATAATGAGGGAGGTCATAAAAATATAAATTCTTTTTCCTTCCCCATTCTCTTCCTTAGTTTTATGACTCTGACTAGTTGTGTAATCTATAAATTTTTTGAAGGAACTTTCAATCTCTCTGTTGCTACTACTATTATTTGTTATCATCATTATTTATTACCTACGAGTATGACAGAGAGACAAAGATACAGGAAGAAATAAGCTATTACTAACCACGATTATTACTGGGTAAGAATTGATAACAGTAGACGTCTTAACACACATGTACAAACGTATGCCTACACAGATCCATTTGAATACTATCGTTCTGCTGCATAATTAGGCAATGTACATATCTTTCTTATTGTATTCATTAACTTGTTCTTATTTTGAACATGAGGTGAACTCGGCCTCCTCCTCGAAAAAGACGATTACTGTATTATTATCACTATGTGAACTAATTAGTTTGTCAAAGCGTACACGCACACACATAAATAAACGAACAAATTCATACAGTATTGTAAATTGCAAAATATCCCAAGTAATCAAGTCATAAGCAGTCAGGTGTACATAGTAAAATCTTTGCTGACTTATATGGCATGGTTACATAATTTTCTTATTCAATATATAGTCATTATTAAGGAGGTCAACTTAATGTATTACTAGTGCCTAACAGTAGCAAAACTTTCACGCATACATAAAGTGTCATGATGAAACGAGAAAATATATGTTAAAGTTTCTTAATCAGTTAGTCCTGAAAATGTATGGAACAATAAAAGGTCTGTGATGCTATTATTGATTTTTCTGATTTGACTGAATCGTTAATGAAAACTTCAAGGTCACAAAACAATATCATTATGAGACCTAATCAAGAAAACGTATTTTCATAGAAATAAACTTCAGTGCTTTCCGTAGAAATTATTCTATTGGGTGAATGTATGCAATTATCAAGAAACCTTGAAACTAAGTTTTATACTGGTTGAAATCTTTCAATAAGACGAATCCACAACTGATACACTCTGTAGAATCTGAACGCACAGCACACACCATAACTGTACCATACAACAATAGCAGTTAACAGATCGACATAGCTCATATCTGAAGTTAGACGCGTAAACAAATGGATACTGAATCAGTAACCTAAAGGCTAAACACTCACTGATAAACCTTAAGGTCCTGAATTCGATCTCCATTGAGATCGTGAATGCGTACCGCTAAGAGGTTCAATTCTAGGACGAGACAATATTGACTGCTCCCTGATTTTCAACGGGTTTTTTTTTAACTAAGATCAGTTTGTAATGTAAACAGTAGGATTCCATTAAAACAAATAATATATCTGAGAAATTCAGAATGATTTATATATTATAAATGACATTCAGTAAATTAAATAGCATAAAGAAATTAGATCATGTTCTGAACTGTTTATATTTTAACTATAAATAAATGAGTTTCAGTACACTAATTTAAGCGTAAAAATAATTCATCAGCAAAACGAGAAAATAGCGTGAATTAAATACCCGCACCGATATAATACACTCTGCTCAAGTTACCCTACTTATTAACAAAACTAAGAAGAATCCTCTAGTGAATTAAACATGAATAAAGATGTGGGTTTTTGTATTTAGTTAGCCCATTGTGATTAGTAAGGTATTATTTGTTTCTAACGATCTCAATTATGAATTTTTTCTAGTTTCTTGTATATTGTTTGCAGCATAATATCGGCACAAAAAAATCTGATGAGAAAAAAATTTAACTTCCCAATTGCTTTGAAGTATCAATTACTTTCTGATTTCATATAATAATACTAATAATAATTATAAAAATGAAGTAACCCCCTATTAAATTTATTATGTTTTAATATAGAATTCACAAAGTAACCGACTATTCAATTCCCTCTCTTATGGTTGACAACTAAATACAAACACACACACACATACATACATGTGAACAGAATTAAGTCACATAAATGAAAAATGAATCATTAATTATCTCTTTTGATTGTCATGGTAAAATGTTTAGAATTTAGTCCATTCACTCTCTCACTCTTTCTCTCGCTTTCTGTATTTTTATTCAAATTATCGGAACTAGTCTCAAATAACAGTAACGACAACATTAGCAACACTAGTTACAATAAAGGATTGAAAAGGTGGGAAAAATCTCTAACATATCATGGTCATATTCTTTTTTGATTTAATTGTTTGAAAAATAATTTACTGTTGCCTAACGATTCAACTACCCCTCCAGCCCGCTTGTCCTGCACATATATATATGGGAGAAATAATATATATACTAACTAAAAATACATTTGTCACTTTAATACACTAGAGAATAAAAATTCTGCCAAGTTATTATGCCGCTAAAGTTTTACTTTTTTACATTTTTAAGTGTTATAAAACAATTTAACAAAATGTCAAATTGGTTAAAGAATGATTATTTTCTATTGTTTTTTGGATGTACAAGATGACATTGCGGTTTCAGTCTTGGCTTTGGTTGAATGACTCGATAGTGTATACTTTTGTGATACATTGAATTACTGTTTATTTGCAGTGAGTACTTTATATATATTGCGAATTAAATCATTGGGAATATTTCACAATAGTCCGTGAAGAAATCTGTATCGGGAAATTTTACTATAGTATTGTATTCCTTTAGCTAATTGATAAACTGTTTATTGATTTTTAATAATTAAGATTATTACCATTCTAGATCATCAATAAATATTTGGTCTCAGATTAAGTTTTCAGACCAAGTATTTATAAACAGTTGTCTTCGCAAAATACTCAACATTCACTGGCCGCATACTATCAGCAACAGCGTTTTATGGGAGAGGACAAATCAACTTTCAGCTGAAGAGGAAATTAGGAAAAGACGTTGGAAGTGGATCGGACATACATTAAGGAAACCAACAAACTGCAACATGAAGCAAGCGCTAACTTGGAATCCGGAAGGGAAGCGGAAAAGAGGAAGGTCAAAGAACATATTACGTCGAGGAATAGAAGCAGATGTGAAACGGATGTATAACAACTGGAAAGAACTGGAAAGGATTGCTCAGGACAGAGTTGGATGGAAAATGCTGGTGGGCGGCCTATGCTCTTCGACGTGGGGTAACAGGCTTAAGTAAGTAAGTAATGAAACTATATTGTATTTTAATATCGCTTCAATATTTATCATGATTATGGATTTTCAGTTCTCGGCAATGTCTAAATGAAACATAATTCACAACAAATAGTCTCAAGGATGAATCTTTAGTATCCATAAATCAATTTCAGTTTAAGTCAGAGACATTACATAAACCTACTGAAAGTTTGGAGAGGATTAAAATACAGTCTTGATGTTCTTATCTACTTTATACAACTTATTGTCAGTAATGGTATTACTGTGTACTTCAGAGTATGAATGACTCCATCCAGGACTTAAATAACGACAAAACTTAGTCATTACAACAGCATAAATTGATCATACTGCTTTACTTGTCAGTGAAATTATTTCTATTCGTCAAATCTCCAATAACGTTACTGAAAAAAATTAACTTAACTTAAATTATGCTTGAAAGTTGATACAATTCCTTTAGGTAGTACTGAAATCTAACCAAATTAATAAATTATAGTAATCGTTAACAAGTGAAGATAATAGCATTTGATAAGAAACTTATTCAGTCATAAATAACTTCAAAGTTGCATCACTTCTTGTATAATGATTCTCTCCAAAACGGTTGTATGCTCCATTGACTAAATTACAAAAGATATTTGTGGTTATATTTTAAAAATATTACCAATGAGTCACGTTAAATAGTGCACAACACGAAAAGAGTCATCTGACTCTTCCAAATTCTTAATTGTTCTTTATTTGATATCAATTCACTCTCATTATTGTCTTGGTGCTGAGTCCAAACTACGACAATACTGATTTTCAGATCAATGGAAAGATTCTAATCACTTAGTGGATTTCCGACCGCGAACAAGTCGAAAATTGATAATAAAAAGGAAACTCCCCTCCAAAGTCAGAACACATGTTAGAAGTGAACTAGTTAGACTTTTGTGGTACATAATTTCAATACCGGTTCTTGATATAGCGCGATTATCATCGCATATTGTTGATAGTGACCGTCATATCATTATATTTTTGTATTCTAACGGCTTCAAACATATATATATATATATATATATATATATATATATATATATATATCCAGCTGACAGTGTTATTTGCAAAAACCCATTAACATAAAGTTAGAACGAAATCAAATAAAAGTGTATCGAATCTTAATATGTTTTCATAAAGGCCGTCTGCCTCTGTTTTTATGTTAGACGCCACGAAAGTTTGTTTATATCAGTAAATAGTAAGAATTGATAATTTTATTATAATTATTAGGCATTTTTCGAGAATAGACACCTTACAATTTCATACTTTAACTATAATAATCTCGTCCTCGGTAATGAATAAAAGTTATGATAATTGATTGTCGATTATTAGTTAAGAAGTTTGAATTGACATCAAAAGAGTTATACTAATGTAGTCATGATTAGAACCGATAAACACATAACCTTATTAGGTAAATTTTTAAAGGTATCTATTTATGTATAATAAAATATATAGTTAGTTAATTTTATAAAGAATAGTTTTATCACAATTATGGAATGAATCGAACAATTTGCTTAATCCTTGAAAATATAGCCAACTATCATCTCATACTACCAAGTAAATTATCGTTCAATGTTAATTCATCAAGTTAAAAGAAGTGGCTCATAAAAAGTATGGATTGGAAATTGGTGTACAACTGAAGCTATAGTGATTCATCAATTCAAACCTGATATCTGTGTACAAAAAATTAGTGTTCAACACCATATCCTTTCATATCCTTAGGAGCCATTCATACTAATATTTTATTCTTCACTTTCTTCTTAAAGTAGATAGCTGTGCTTTTTACACCTCTAAAACTAATGCATATACTTAACTGTCTGACAATTTTCGACTACTAGTTTGAATGATAAAAGACAATTCCATTTTTTAGAGAATTTTCTATTGGATACTTAAGAAAGTCTGACTATCTGTGATAATTTCGCTGAATGATATAATATCCCTCTGTTTATCACAGATTATCACATGCAAAATTACTTTTCAATACTTATCAGTATAGATTGAGAAGATGAGATTATCAAGAAGAAAAATTTCCTTCGTTGAAAAGTGTTCATCCATTTTTTTTAAAGTGAAGACTGAATAAATAATTCATATCTTTTCAATATTTATGAATAACACTAAATAGTTCTGGGAATGGGCATTCGACTTGATCATTAAAGAAACTGAATAGTTGTATGCCTTCAAAAATATGTTTTCTTTTTATTCAACAGGATAGCGAATAAAGAGAGAGAGCGTAAAAATTGAATCAAATAAATCTGTTTTTTCTCAATATAATGGATGAACCGATTAGTTTTCAGTGAAACTGTAATTTATGGACGACCTTTGAGCGATGCCAAAGTGAACTCGAGAAAATCCACCTACCTAATAGTGAGTAAATAGGATTGCAAATTAGTGTGAGAAATCAGATTCTGGATCGGGAACTAGAAGTTAGGGTCAGGAATTAGAATCAGTGGATTCACAATGAACTGACATCATCTATAATGCTAGAATGTTAGTAAGCCATATAGATGAATGAAATATTCACCAAAATCCAAGACTTTCTATCTTAAACCTGATTAACTCGTTCATAAATCATAGTCTTGCCTCATCTTCTAAATCAAATAACTATAAATCAAGAATTAGAAAGCACAAACAATTACATGTAGATTTTTATTTGAAAATAAGGTTGAGTGAAATAAAATAACGTAAGATGTAGATAGTTTTCATTATCTTAACTGATTTCCATCTATCTATGGAATTTCAACTATGCTGTCACTTAGTATGACAATCACTATTGGTTTACTATTGTTATGACCAACGTTTTACAAAAAATATTATGCATTTACGCAGGCGAATCCCATAAAATGAATCGATAAAGTGTGACCATTTAGTGTAACCTTTGCGTCAAGTATGTTGTGTAAATTATAAACTTTCTAACGGTAAAATGTCGCCATAACTTGTTTTCGGTTAAAATACATTTTGCGCCAAAGAATATATTTTTTTTGTAACATAAAATGAAAACAAATACAAATTAAATATAGAAACAAAATGTACACCTAACAATTGATCATCATGGATGAAAATTTCTATTTAGTAAGTGATATCAACAAAACAAAACAGAAATTAATACAAACAAAACAAAAATGGGAAGAAGTATTTTATAAAAATAAGCTTAGCACAGAATAATACAGCACAGTTGATTTCCTCATGGATAATATACAAATTTAAATTGTATTATATATTGAATGTTTAGCATATATCTTGTATTTGTCAGTGTCTACTTTATTATTCAGTGCAAAAAAATGGGATGATAGTAAGATGTAGAAATGGGAAGGCAAAGAAACAACAAAAGAATGGGAGAGTGTGTGTGTGTGTGTGTAGTTGATTTTAAACATTCAACTAACTACTTATTAAACAATCAAAACTAATATATACATGTACACATAATACACCGACATGATTTCATATTTAACCTATTCAGTTAATATAAACTGAATACATACATATTTGTCGGATTGTATCATAAGTTGAATTAAATATAGACTTTCTCTTACTTAGATAATATCTAACAGATTTCTTAGTTTATTGTAACGTATACACAACACAGTGGTGTATTTTTTTTCAAAAAAGGATTTGAAGTAACCACAGAAGAAGAAAGAAAACACTTAACACACATCCAGACAACACACGTCAGACACAAGACTGAGAGATTTCTCTTTTTTTTCCGGAAAAATCTGTATATTTATCAATTTATATGAAATGTTATGAATAAACAAAAGCATTGTATACACTTATTCGATTAATTAAACAACGACGATGATGATATTGATGACGTTAAATGATGAAATAAAAACAGAGAGTCAAAGAAACCTAAGAATAAATAACCTTTTTTATTAGGAAAGTAAGTAGAACATTTGTAAATTTATTTACAGTACAACAGAAAAGATTATTCAAAATGTTTTCTTTGATTGACATAGTATCAATAGTAAAAAAATATGTCAACGATTTAGTTGTTTGCATTTACTGATCACCATATCTGAATGGAGTAACAAACTACTGGCAAGAAAAGCAATCTGGTTAGCTAAATTGGAATCCTGAGGTGAAACGGTAAAGTAGATGACCATGAAACACATTGTGTCGGGAATTAGAAACAGATATCAAAAGAATGAATAACAAGTGGAAACAACTAGAGAGGATTGTCCAGGACAGAGTTCGGTGGAGAATCCTGGTGGGCGGACTATGCTCCTCCACGAGGGATAACAGAGATAAATAAAAGTAAGCAAAACAACCATATATCAGCCACCTATTTTCCCTATAGGAGCCTCGTCTGCGATCCGTAAATTAATTTAGTTTTGAACAGCCGGATAATACCATCAGACATAACACAGATATTGTACCTCGAAACCAAGTACGTAAACGTGCACTTAGTAAATAAAGTACATTACTTAGATTGCATGAGAGCTAGTCTGATAAAAAGCATATTTTACCAATGAACCAATCAGAACTAAGGTATAAGGTATTGGGATTTCGCTCAAAAGTCAGAAAGCACTAACTAATCGTTTATATCTTACTAAGAATTAAGTAAGAAGTAGAATCTACTAATGTTTAGCAAACAAATATGCTTTAAATTGATAAATATGTTAAAACTACGTATAACGGATTCATTTGAACAATTCATATTATGGTTATGAAGATGTGACTGGATTTTAATGAGAAAAATAATACAAAACAAATTGAATTAGAATACATGTAACATTTTAATATGACATAACTTTTAAAAGCCAACTTAAGGGTTTTTTAATTTTAAATTACAGAAATAACTATATATGCATTCATTAATATGACTACGAAGGATTCTTCCTCCTTGTTCCCAACCATTACTACTAGCTTCTAGCACCATAACTAACTCAAAGTCCTAATCATAACTCTATCTCATAACCTTTAATCTAACCCAAACTCATTATCTTGACCCGAAATCATTTTGAATTTTCATGTTGCAAAATATTCATTCGCAATACCAGTATTCTGATTGGCGATATGAAATCGACTTTACTTCCTTAAGATTATTTTATAGTCTCTTAAAGTAGTCAAAATGTGTACTTCCACCTCTAGTCTTATTTTATTGTATCCATAATAGTACTCTATAAACTAGACAATATTTACTTGACATATTCAGATTCGTGAAGATTTTGTTTATAATTAAAAGATAATTTTTACCACGAACTAACACTAGTCAAAGAACCACTGAGAATCAGTATTGAAGTTGTTCCTCTCCCGTACAATGCACAGATTGAAATCTTAAACCATCAAGTCTTGAGATAATCAACATACTTTCAGACTAACGAATAAAAATCTGTTCACGCAACAAATGAATACACGTACACAGATTTCTCATCTCTTACAACCCTCACTAAATATTGATCAAGTTTCGAAAACCATGATTAGATCTGAGTTTTTTAAAAGAAAAAAGTGAACGGATCACTTATTGTATTCATTCGAACAGTTTTTGTGTATCACCCTTATATAATGACAAGTTTATTGTTATTGTAAAATATCCACCTGTGGACTATTTATTATTTACTTAAAAAAACGTATTCAGAAGATGACTCAACCAGTTCATTTTACTTCTTATGAAACTTTGTTTACTTATTTGTTTATTAAAAATTGCAAAGAAATTTGAATATAGTATACTTGTTCCCTTCCGTACTTCCTCCTCCTCCTCCTCCTCCTCCTCCTCTCTCTCTCGGTCACTCTTATTTTCCTAATCATATAAAAATATTCACTGAAATGTATAGACAGTGTCATCTTTGGCTTAATCTCCTGAATCTATTCTTTCATTTTTTTTCTAGATTTGTATTGTTTGTTCGATGAAACAAAAAAAACTCTCTTATAATGAAAATGGACACAAAAATGTCAATCAAGTGTTGTTGTTGTTGTTTTGTGTGTGTGTGTGTGTCTAATTCATCATTTTCTAGTTGATTCACTATGAAGTTGCGTTTTTTAAAAAGAAGATATTTTGATACTTACATCCTTTTCTTTATCGTTCTACATTGTAATATCTTTTTTTTTAAATGAATAATACTACTAATTTTACTTCTGTATTTGAAAAAAAACACAACAAAATTACCAGTCGTTAGTTCATTGTAATGTAAGTGAAAATAGACAAGTAAGTATTACTAGTGGAATAGACAAAGAAGATTAGATTGTATAAAGAGTAATGAGAAGAGGTGTATATATTTTAATAAGCATTGTGGTCAATCATTAACTATATTTGATATTCACAAATAAAGATAGAGCGCGAGTACACAAACATATCCATTGTACTATATACAACTTATATGACTCATTTTTCTAGTTAAAAGAGAATGAAGGAATTTATCATGATGGATAAGATCAGTATTGAAATTCTTCATGAATATAGAGTCTAACGATTTCAACAGTTAAGAAAAAAAGACAAATGACAACATGATGCTCATGTCAAATAGTTTTATCATGATCAACTGATAAATCAATGAATTATCCAATAATTGTTTCATCTTTGTTCGGGACTCTTCAGGAAGTGTACACACCTACTACTACCACAAATAATATGGAAACTAGGGAATTTGAGTTCATAGACGTTTCAGACCACTACACAATAGCTTTTTAGTACATATATCATTATTTAAAAATATGTGAATTATTCTGTTATTGATTATGTTAACTGAATCTTTATCAGTCTTGAATGGAATATATATCCTGTCCAGAATGATTTGATATTAGACATTTTATCATAAATTTTTTTAGAAGATATGTATTATAGCTTGCAGTGGATTCTAGGATGTGTGTTTTGTCCTGTCCAGTTGGATATATTTGCATGCCAGTATTGATCGTACGAGGTACACAAGTGATCGGCTATATGAACTAAATAGCTTGGTAGGCAACGCTTTCAACGTTTGAAGCGAAAAGTATTGGATTTGAGTCTTAGTGTAAATATCGATACTAAGGGGAAGATACATCCAGTTGACCTCACCGAAATAGTACGAAACACGGATCATGGATTCCACTGTTACGTCTAATTTATAATGTCCAGTAGGTTTTTAACAAATATTCAATAAATAACTAAATTAGGTAGTTAACACGGAATTAATTAGTGTTAATACAATAATTTTCTCACATTATAAAAACTAATAAAGAATCAATTTCCTAGAATTCCAATTTATATCTTTACATTTTACTAGAGAGCTGGTTAGCTCTGAACTATGTAACCAGTAGTTAGAGGTTCATATGTGTTTACTATATTCAATGCATCACAATCAAATACAATAATATCGTTAATTATCAATCATTAATTGTAGCTTGTTTAATTCCGTAGGTTAGGAGTTCTAATCAGATTTGTAAAAGACCGATTTGGAGTTATTTTGAATGTGTTTTGTAATCTGACCTAGATAGCTTAGTCGTGTGAATGGTAACGGAGCAAAGTCCTCGGAGGACACAGCGCTTGTAATGTACTTTCCCACAACTATAAGTATTCTTCAACTTTTTAAAGTTATGCGCAATGTTCACTAATCCAAATAGCTGTGAAAAAAAGATAACGAAATGAGAGATCTTGAGATGGTGGAGAAGATTTGTAGCTCAGTTGGGTGATTTTTATGTAGATTCGTTCTCTGAGCTGGATGGTTTGGTCATGGAGCTTTCATCGTCCTTCTGAACGACATCATCAGCACAAACTTCGGGTCGATATAACCAAAACAAAGAAAGAAACAATTACAGATTTAAGGTCAATAAGAACCAATCAACATCGAGGTGCACAGGACAAGCTGTGAATCATTTGTGGAGAAATTCAAACACTTCACTTCTACCCGAAGTTTGTGTTGATGATGTCGTTCAGAAGGACGATGAGAGCTCCATGACCAAACCATCCAGCTCAGAGAACGAACCTACATCAAAATGAGAGATTTTTAATAGAATAGATTTATTTATTTGGGTAATTCGAAAGAGGATTCCGTATTAAAAATAATTAACTGAGAGTTGAAAAAATGTCACAAAATCTATACAAACCGCAAGTTGATATAACTAATCATCTTCGTATTATTATCTTTTATTAATAAAAAATAAGTAGTATTAAGATGAATAGTTTATCTTAAGTGATGTAAAAACAATATTTATAATAAAGAAAACACCTAGGAAACCTACTCTTTTTTCCGTAACCTATACTACCTAATAGTGTATATTGTAAATCTACGTATGTATCTATATGTGTTTAACAAGTGTGTATATTATTCAAGTGTAAACAAACTCGATTGGGAAATAAGGAAAAAATATATATATATATTCATGATCAGTTTGATACGAATAAAAAAATCTGATTTCGCATGTCAGTGAATTATTCGTACTTTCCCTGAATCTAGCCTAAACCCAAAAATGATAATTCAGTCTAATCTTACTAATTAACAATACTGATAATAATAATAATGAAGAAGAATTATACTTGTAATTACTAGTATGCATGGTGATTTATTAGTATATTTGATTAAAACAAGTACCTTATTTGTAAAAAAATAAAATAACTATTCATATATACACATTCAAGGGATGAAATCGAATTTGTATGTTAAAGAAAACACCGACACTGGTTTTTGGGTAAAACACAAGAAATGTAAATGATTGGTTTTTCATCTACAAAATAGATTATAATCTGTCAGTATGTTTTATTATTATCTGTAAGGATTAATATTCTCCTGTTGTTGAAGACTAAGTGTCAGGTGACGCTAGATTTTACTGAGCAGATTCTCTGATATATCACCTGTGGTAATATGTTAATGATATCTTTGTTTAATGACTAATAGTGAAATTCAAGTTGCACTTAGTAGCTCTCATGATTTAGTAGCTTAGTGGATGATGTTCTTGATGTTCAAAATGATGCGTATTGGGTTAGAGTTTTGATGTGAACTTTAACACTAAGATGTATGTATATTCAACCGATAAGTCTAAAATAGGACAAAATACGTATTACAGATTTCAGTATTGGTGGTTATCTATAAGTTTAATACCAACTTACACTGTGTTTTTTGCAAACAGTAACGTTTTTGGTTATAAAAAGACAAGTTGAACTCATATGGATATATTTATTAGAAATATGTTTAAACTTTTGTACACTTACAGTGACAATTTTAATCTGATTAAATCTTGAGACTGAGTGATTGAAAACCACTAGATTCAAGTCAGTCAGTTAGTTAGTCATGTGTAACGTGGAACCTGACATATATATAAATGTTCAAGTTGCTATACCTTTTTAGTGCAGTAAAGTAAAACGGTCAAGATAAATTTCAGAATAGTTGAAGTAGTGACAGCATCGGTAGTAAAAGAAAAGACTAAGTATAAAGAAGTAGGCATCAGGAGACTCAAGTATATTATTATGTGTAAAGTGACGGTTAATATACAGCCGCAAAGCACATATTAGTGATATCAAGAATAAGAGTGTATTTTACAATGTTAAACAAGACAATTATGTCAGAAACACTGAATAAAGACTTCGTGTGATCGGTAAGATAATATAACAACATTCAAGTAATTTTTCAGTAATCTTATTTACTTCTAGTAATAAAAAGTTTCTTCAACAGTACGTGGAGTTGTACTTCTGGTTTTCTTTTACAAGATCTGAATAAGTCTACAGCTTTTTATTACCAAATAAATGGAATTTATAAGGTAGAGCCTTCTCTGTTACACACACACATCAGATATAAATCCGCCAATACGAAGCTACAAATATCCATATATGATCTTTTTAGTATATGGTGAATAACAAAGCATGAACCTTAAAAACTGAATTTCATAATCAAATCATCCTTGAAATCGCCCTCTTTGGTTTTTGTTTTGATAGACTTTGTAGAATACCTGTGGTACGTCCTATCATCAAGGTTAATTGTTGAACTCTTTTTATAAGCTGATATATGAGTAAATATATGTACTAAGTAGACATACAAAAAATTGTATTAGTACAAGGTTATAACACATGGTCAAATATACGTAAGTGATCAATAAAAACACACTTATATATTCACAAAAACAAGTTCACGGTCCTCTAATAATTCATTCTATCCCCCTCTCGATACTATCTTTCAGAATATGAAAGAGGATTACCTCAGTGATCCTTAACCTCATAGAAAAAACCAAGAGAGGTCAACTGTCCTAAAAACGGAAGCAACATAAAATATTCATTATCATATATCTCTACACTGGTATATTGTATGGAGACTCATGAGATTAACGCTAATAAATAACTTGGTATTAACTATTATCCTTTTGTCTAATCTTTGGTAATAATCAGATTTACTAAGTTGTTTTATGGCCGTAAATCAAATTAAATAAAAATCATCTTATACGTTTAGTAATAAAGTCCAAGCAACAAGATTCGCTGGACTTAATGTTGCGATATAGGTACTTATACTTTCGTTGATTCTAATCTATGACTGATTAGTTGAATCTACAATTATTAAATGAGTATACTAATATAAAGAAGGTCAAATACTTATAGAATTCGGAATGAAAGCTACCTTCTTAATAACAATATAAAATTGTATTCTCACACTGATTCTGGATTATTTTTATGACAAAAACTGCACCATATACAAATAAATATAAAATATATTCATTAAATGTTCTCAAAGTAATGTATTTCCATACTTACTTACTTACTTATATCTGTTACTCCCAATGGAGCATAGGCCGCCGACCAGCTTTCTCCAACCCACTCTGTCCTGGGCCTTCTTTTCTAGTTCTGTCCATTTTTTGTTCATTCTTTTCATGCTTGCCTCTGTTTCTTGGCGTAATGTGTTCTTTGATCTTCCTCTTCTCCTTTGACCTTCAGGATTCCATGTGAGGGCTTGCCTTGTGACGCAGTTGGGTGATTTTCTCAATGTGTGTCCTATCCACTTTCAGCGTTTCTTCCTTCGCCGGAATCTGGTTTTTTGTCTCCCACAGTAACTTGTTGCTGATAGTGTCTGGCCATCGGATCCGAAGTATCTTGCGTAGACAACTGTTAATAAACACTTGTATCTTCTGGATGATGACTTTCGTAGTTCTCCACGTCTCCGCCCCATACAATGGAACTGTCTTCACAGTTGTGTTGAAAATTCTGATCTTGGTGTTGGTTGACAGTTGTTTTGAGTTCCAGATGTTCTCCAATTGTAGATATGCTGCTCTTGCTTTGCCGATCCGCGCCTTCACATCTGCATCAAATCCATCGTGTCCATCAATGATGCTGCCCAGATATGTATAGGTTTCCACATCCTCCAAAGCTTCTCCGCCAAGTGTGGTTCGATTGATGCATGCTGTATTGTATCGGAGAATCTTGTTTTTCCCTTTGTTTATATTGAGACCTACTGCTACTGAAGCTGTTGCTACACTGGTCGTTTTCTCCTGCATTTGTTGTTGCGTGTAATGTATTTCCATGCCTAATAGTAAATATTCATAACACTAACGTTGCATCGTTGAGAAGTTTTTATTCATATGGTTAATTCTAACAACAGTAACTTATTAGATGAATCGAATTTAAATGAACTATCATACATAATTAAAAGAACAGAATAACATTAAATGCCTTTTCCTGTTTCTTTTAAAATGAAAATAATACAACAATAAACATGGAATTATTACTAAGGGTATTTATGTACTTGCATGTATGTAAGTATATGTAAGTACATATGTGTACAGATATTTATAAAATGCAAAAAAAATAATAGATTGACGAATACCAATATTGTTGCTGACAAATGTATAAGAACGGTAAGTACTCATTTCCTGTCTCTAAGACAATGAATAATTTTCTGTCCAGTAATTTTTAAAAAAAATCATTGTTATGTTTAAAAAAAACACACAAAAAAAACAGTAAATTTACATTTTTACAAATGATGATGATGATGTTGAGAATAAGATTATTGGAACGAAAGAAGAAAATGAAGATGAGTAAACAGTTCCTAGTTTTGTATTTGATTGAAGATTGACTGATTGACTGATTGAATTACAAATGTGTTTATGTGTAAAAACAAATGTAGTTAATAAAGAATAAATAAACTTGTGATGATAATGATTCAAGGCAGATAAATTCTCAACATATATATACTTAACTAGAGAGATAGAGAATGTGTGTTTGTGTACGACTGAATGGAAGAGTACACATATGGTGTATAACCATGAATATATACAATTCAATAATTCAGTATTCTCAACTTGTGAAATATTTGTAATCATTTTATTTTTTTTTAATGACGCCATTAATATCGTTTTAAATCATTTCCACTCGTCTAATAGTGTTATGATTATTATTACTGTTATTATACGTATAACTAATAACACTTGTTATGACTATTCATTCTTAAATGTACGTCACTATATCCGGTTATTAAGCAAAAAACATACGAATGAAATAGAAAACTCTACGAGAAAATAAACTATTTACTCGATTCTTTATTTCGAAATTGTCGATTTTGAAAGGGAAACAATTTGAGTTAAAATAATGTCCATTATTAAACAACGATCTTTCCCCCCTCTGATAATCCTCATCTCAATCACCTTTAGCATCAATTACGTCAACCGGACATCACCATCATCCTCTTGAAAATATTAATAATAAAAATAATAATAATCACCGTGAATACATTAATAGATTATCTAGTTTTCGCTCATTAAAATTCAATTGAAATCTCGATTTTTCTTTAAATTCCTCTTCTTAAATACCACCAAACACTTTGGTACTACTGTGGTGTGTGTCGACAGATATAAGTAGTATGTATCACCAATTGAAAGTGAAATACCTAGCTGAAGAAGGTTGAGAAAATCGAAGAGAAGAGAATGAGAACACAGAATGATTGGTCTGGAAACAAATGAACAGTTATGTCTGAAGTATTACTGTATGGTTCTCAGATTTTACCGAGATATACTGTAATGCTGAATTCAAATACAATTGGTTATCACCACCCATGTTCTCCTTCACTGCACTATTACTACTACTTCTACCACTACTTATACTACTATTACTATTAATTTTGTCAGCAATACTATTTATAACATTGAAGCTATCATTAGTTTAAGTGAACTAAGAGATATATGGAAACATAGATTTATATTCACATCTAGCTAAACATGAATACCGTTGATACAGATGGTTAATCAACATATTATCATTAGTTTCAAGGATTACATGAATAGTTAAGAGGTTAATTTTCGGAAAGAAAGCATTGCATATAATTTAATTAATCATATCTGAATGAAAAACGCTACGAGTGTACACAACAATGCACATTATATATTCATATCACATATTTTCCCAAAGTGAGTACAATTCGTAGTTGTTGTGTTTATGTCTTAATTTCTAATTGAGAAAAACCCCGATTATTATTGACAAATATGATTTAGACATATTTAACTGGAATTTTCTTACTACAATAATGACCAACTGGTTATAATTAAATTGGAAGGTTGTGTAAAAATTGAACGAAGAAATGAATTTTCATGAAAGGCTGATATTAATTAGATACATGATGATAAGAGATAGGCAATATGTAAATTATGCTATAGACTTTGCTATTGACATATTCCTAGAGAGAGAAAACAAGGCCATTTATACTATTTAATTGATGAACAATTAGATTATTAGAATATTTGTCTCTAAACACTACTAAAGAGTTACAAATTTAAGTGAAATACTTATTCAATTGTCGAAATGGGAGTTGGTGGAGATTGTAGTGATTTTAATAGTTAAATTCGTTAGTCGATCTAAGCTAGATCATGGATGTGCACTGCTGAAGAGTCCCATTCTAGGAAGAAACAGCTTTCCAGTACTTCCAGGTTTCCAATGGTGGTCTTAGATCGACTTATGAATTGAACTATTAAAATTACTTATTTAATTGTTCCTAATAGTTAATGATTCTTTGATTGCTATTACTCAATATTTGAAAATGAACTTTAAACTAGATAACCTTCATTCATACATTCAACCTTAAAAATAAAAATAAAAATGATATTAATTAAAGTTATAAAACAAAGAAGGTAGTCTGATCGATAGAACGATGAATCAGTAAAAGTGGTTGTGGAGATTGTTGTATCTTCTAGTTTATATCATGGAGTAAATTCAATGACCCATTCACTAAATACCAGAAAGCATTTGGCAATTCTTTTGTCTTAGTATGGGACTCCCCAACAGTATGCATCTGCGACTATGACGGCAGTGGAATGCAGGGACTTACATTAGTGTTTATTTTTTAAACCCCTGAGTTAACATTCATATATGATACTCCTGACTCAAAATGATAAATAATATTGCACATACATATTTTGGCACTAATGTTGGGTAACTGCCTCATGGCTGAATTCCAATGATCACGGCTTCTAACCGTTACTGGTTTTCAGTGATTCTCTAAGGTTGGTTCATCATGTAAACTAATAAAAATGTTGAATCTTGATGGATGAATTTTGAGAACAACACCAAACATCTATCCAGTTATAAACTCCTGTTATTAGCTCTCAATTCAAACAGTCATTCGAATGACATTTACTTCTATGAAATAACCTAAAATGTTTTAACGTATTATTTTTCCTAACACTTGGTTTTACTATTTTCATTATGGATGGTCTTCAACTTATTTCAAGGGCCAAGTGAAATAGACGTGTCATATTCGAATAAAAGCTACGTCTTCATACATTCGAAAAAAACTGTTAGGATCATCATCATTGTGTAACCGTTGGGAATTTCAAACAGAAAATTTACTAATTAACTACTTCCGCAGTTTGAATCGAAACACAAACTACATTGAATTAAAACCAACTAGAACTGTCTGAGTATTTATTAGTGTTAAACTAAAAACAGTCATATATTTATTTGCTATTACAATCTGGCATAGTCATCAATGATACAACTGATAATTCTGTGTACTTGAAAATCAAGTTTCGTTATTCACAGTTGCTGGTGCTCTGATACGGGTAACGTTCAATTCGACTTATTTTGTCTTCGCTACAGATAAAATGATGTTTTTGTATCGTTAATTAAACGTGGTTAAACATTTAGAAAAAAGTTATACATTAATATATCATAGTTGAAAGAGTGAGTCAATTGAAGCTAGACCACCAAGGAAAACCTGGAAGCACTGGACGGCCGTTTCGTCCTATTGTGGGACCAATCAGCAGTGCGCATCCAGTGGAGTTAAAACCACGTCTGTTGTGAGATAACAACTCACTGAAGACAATTGGTGAACGGTTTCTCAACTTCGTGGATTGGTTGGAGTTAGACATAAATACCATCGGATGCCGGCTCAGTAGTCCATCGGTTAAGTGCACCGGTGCGATACTGGTAGGTCCTGGGTTCGAATCTCGCGAGGCGAAATCGTGTGTGTGCACTGATGAGGAGTCTCACAATAGGACGGAACGGCCGTCCAGTGCTTTCAGGCTTTCCCTGGTGGTCCAGCTTCAATTGACTCACGCTTTCAACTATGAAAATATTAAATCCCCACAGAACTCCTTCTGATATTAATATATCAGCTGATCAAAACACCAATAATAATTATTGAGTTTGAGACCATTTTTATTTTTAATTCAATCATTTAACAGAATACTTGGATATGAGCCATACTAAAATTATCAAGGCTATTGATGTTACCCCAGTCACCTAAACTGAAGTCATTGGGATAGATTTCAAACCCTTGACTTAGTAACTGAAATTCGAACAACTTAAATACTAAGTCACTTTAGTTATTTAGTATAGTTCACATATCATTTCGACTAACAGACTATATCTGAATAGTTATTGTTTAAATACTTTTTGGCTAATAGGTGGTCAAACAAATATTCTGTCCAAAAAAAAAAATTAAGCAAGAATTACCTAGTGACCAATTTTTCTTAAAAGTAACTTGTTAAAAAACAATTCACCTGATATGAAGTAATAATTAATAAGAAGTAGTCTGTTTGTCAAACCATCATAATGTCTCAGTGATATCGTATCTATGATATACACTGTTTCTTTTTTTTAAAAAATACTTGAAGGCTAAACAAAAACCCAGTACTGTACTTCAATTTCTACATTAACATTTTAGTTAAAAGTAACAGAAACCAACAAAAATTGGTCCCTAACTTACAAATAACTATGAGTACTTCCTGTAAAATAAATACCTAAAAATTTTATGTCTAATACACCATAAAATAGAAAAAGCCTATTTACAAGGTGTTTATGTGCATCACTATTTGTTTGTTTGTTTGTTTAAATGCAAAAAATGTAAACTATTCTAAATGTTACGCTGCATAAAAACAAGTTACATTTTAAGGAAATAGGAGATAATATACCGAAGCCTATTTACGTGTAGTAACTCTGAACGATATTTCTTTATTTTTAAAAAAAATATTTTATCTCCCACATTAGTTCTTTTTAATCGTAGAATATGCTTTTAAGTATTTTGAGCAGTATTGGATAGTAGCTTGTAGTGCAATCCAGGATAAGGTTTCTTTGTCTAACTGAGATTCTCTATCTGGATGCACCTACACTTCATCGTTGATGTCTGCATCAAGACTCAAACGCTGTACCTTTTCAATTCAGTTAGTGAACGCGTTATCCACTGAGCTACTGATTCCACCTAGCTACTCACTTATGCAACGTGGGTGAATTTAAACTCATTTACAAATATTTTTTGAATTATTTTGCTGTTGATATTCAGGATTGCGATTAGTAGGTTCCTTTTGGCATATATAAATTTTGTATTCTGCTAATAGCTGCTGTTCAACTCTGCTTCAAGTGCCCATGAATTCATAAGAATATCAACGTTATTCATTTGGGGTACACGGATTTATTTCAATAAAAACTGGTCAGTTGTAGTCCTTGACATAAACAATAGGAAGATTTAAGCAATGGTTACGAATGAGTCCATACTTTTAAGTGTTTGAAAAATTTGTGTCCATTTTCACTGCTCATGGTAACAAGAAGGATAATGACACTTTTCCTTTATGTGCCATTTTTACAATTTTCAGTTTAGCACAGTAGTATAAATATCAGATAAATAAAATAAAATAAAACGATTTGACCGATTTACAGTATCTTTACTTACATCTACTAAGTAATGTATGACAACGATAATCAGCTAATCAAACTATGATAGATATTTAGTATATAAGAACTAATGTTTAATCTAGTGATTTGGAAGCCTAATCTGTAAAAAATGAAAGGTATGATGTACTAACTCAATGGTTCAGATATTTATAAATAATATAACTGACTAGTTAAAAACTTCAATTCACTGATCAACAGATAATGTGCTTTGCTCAAGGTTGTCTGGATTTAAAATTGTATAATAGGGAGAAGAATAATAATTTATGGTTCTCATGACAATATCCATCTTAGTCGAAATGTATTATCATACCTGTTCATCATAATATCCATACTTAACGACTAGTTAATAACTCACTAACTATATAATAAACTTGATACAGACTATATACATATACGAAAAGGTGTAAAATTACACTAATAAACTAATCAAATGACAAAGACGATTCACAAACAATAAGCAAACAGTCAGTTTATTTAGACGTGTTAACGATTAACACTCATCACATCACACAAACATTTTATTGGCATATTACTACTACTACTGCTACTGAAAAGAGTTATGTTGATAAACAGTAACTGAGAAACTTGTATAGGTTGTTAACCAAGTAATAACATTGAAACTTATGAAATGAAAAAGAACACAATACAAATAGAGAAAAAGAAAGCTTAAAGGAAGTATGACTAAACACAAAATGTCTATCAAAATAGTTGTATGATTTATAGAATAACAGTGTTTTAATTAACTGAATTATTATTATTATTAAGCTAAAGGAAACTAAATAAAGTTTGTTTGTTTTTGATTAAATTTCTATTACGTGAATGAACATTGTCAACAACATGATGTCTTAAAGATGGATTGCAATCAATCTATAAATAGTATTATAAAATTGATATAAACAGTAAGAATCTGGTTAAATTAACACATTTTGTAACAGGAGAAATTAACTGAATGGTAAAGACTAAGAATAAAGTGGTACGCGAAACCGAATGTCCTAAATTTGAATCCCATGTGCGGGATCGTTGATGTGTATTGCTGAGGAGTCTCATACTAAGACAAAACGGCCTTCCAGTGTCTCTAGGTTTTCAATGGTTGTCTAACATTGATCCATTCATGATCTCAATCAAAATTGCTTAAATCTTATTCAGGAATTCTTGTTCATAATTAGCCAATCAGTAAACAGCTAAGAAAGAATGAGTGATAACTAATGGTAGGATTAAAATTTAGACCTTGGAATCAGGACTCATGACGTAAGTTTTAGTGATAAGATGTTGAGTCTCAAGGGTTTGAATTTGAATTAGGATTTAGGATTAAATGTTGTAAATTAGAATTCAGGGTTAGGACTTGGGATTGGGTTTCTGTATAAATCGAAATGTGACCTAATCCTAACTCTAAATTTTAAACTGCATGTCGTAGCTTTAAATATAACCTCTAGTATTTTGTGGTGTTTTCGTCGTTAAGGTTAATCAACTATGTTAGGTGGATAGCATTCTGAATCTCAATATATGTTCCTTAACCTTGAAGGATTTTACTCATTTCTTATTGAATTTCTCATATTCTCAGCGTTCACTGACGAATAACCAAAATGATGTAATAGAAAGATTATAATACTAGATTACGTAATACGAGTAATAAAAATAGTTTTAGTGAATATAATAAGATGATTAAAATGAATAGAATGTTTTTGTCGCAATAATTAAAGGTCATAGAGGTGTAAAAATAAATAAGGTGATATGATGAGTTCTCATGATTAAAGTAATGAGAATATAAGACATAAGTAAAGGGGAATGCAGTACTAATAATAATAATTAAGGCCGTACTTCTTTTTTTACGCATAGTTCTTGGTTTAAGCTCGTGGATGGTAAGAGCTTCGTCTATTCTTAAGAGTTATTATTAATCTGAATATATAATTGCAAAACCTGAAGAAGGTTTATCAGAAAGAATATTTTTCGTTCAGACAGTAGTGTTTTAAAAATAATAATCTACTTTGTTACATCATAAATAAATATGCAATCATTTCTAAACTTTTATAAGTCCAATAACTTGAGAGTCTATATTAATTCAAAATGTTGTTCGATCCCCATGAATGAAGAGAAGTGGTACAATATACTTATTTGTAGTTTGTATACTATGTAGATGAACCATATTACTTTACCTATCAATATTTAGTGTAAAAGGCTTGAACCATTCAACTGATTCAATTATTAAGCTTAAGGCTTGAACAAATAGACTGTATAAATTGAAAGACCTGATAATTTACCTAGTTAAGATACTACTATGCTCCATTGGAAGTAACAGGAGTAAGTAAGTAAGTTATATCACACAGATCAACTGAGTACATATCTGTTTGAAATACATAATACTGTTCTGTTATAGCATATCCTCCTTGATTATTCTTTAATCATCACTGAAAGTACCAGGAATGATCAAGTTTACATTTTCATAAGTTCATTTACAATACATAGCTTCATATGCTTTGCATCGATCTACACTCCAAGTATGAAGGATATTGATACAACATGGTTTCTCAAACAGAAGTAGATTTGTGATGTCTGTTACTGATGACGACAGATATAAGTCGTATGTATCACCAATCGAAAGTGAAATGCCTGGATCGAGAATGATGAGAAAATCGAAGAGAAGAGAACGAGAACACAGAATAATTGGTATGGAAATGAATGAACAGTCATATCTGAGAAAGTTGATAGTTATTTTGCAAATGAGGTATTACTGTATGGTTCTCAGATTTTACCGAGACATACTGTAATGCTGAACTCAAATATATTTGGTTGTCCCCACACATGCTCTCATTCACTACAGATTAAGTAGGGCTCAAACCTGTAACGGCGGATGAAAGCTGAACGCTATAACAACTGGGCTACTACTTTACCATTTAACTAACTAACTCTCATAATGAAAACTACTGAAATAAAGTGTGCACCTGGCCAACATCTATATAGTTTTGTTTTCTTAATTTGTTCCCTTTAATTTATCGCTTTTGTAAGTTACTAACAGTTAGTAGAAATATCATTATACTTCCTACAAAGTAAATGTCTTGAAATTCGTATCACTATTACCATCCAATTAGAAAAGAATAAATTCAAATGAGACTATAAGTAAGATAAAAAAAGAAGCCCATCAAGAATTCATTTAAAGATTTTATCAAATTTTAAATCATGACAATTGAAAAGAAAATCTTGAATAGTATAAAGAAAATTGTCTAATTCCACTGAAAGCCCGGAAATGCAAACTAACCTACTTTAAAAGACTAATTATTTTTTTTACCAACAAACCAACCAATCAACTCTCTAACCAACCAACCAACCACATAGTTAATTAGCAAAGCAAACTAACTAACTAATCAACCTCCACCATCTTCATCATCCTCATCATCATCATCGTCATAAACTGTACACTTGACACACTGTTAATATCCGTCTAAATGTATGATCTCAATAAGCATGTGTTCTTATTTAATCTCTGCTTGGTCTCATCAATAAATATGTATTAATATATTTTATATCATTTTATGTCTTAGCTTATTCCACTCCTCTTATACACTTTCATAGTAATGTAAGTAATATTAATATGCAAAAATAATTCTATGTAAATATTTGGCATATCCCATCTGTACTGATCATTTTTAGTCTAAAAAAACTATCTCATATGTCGGTGTCTAACAGTACACTAATAACAATAATAGTGCATTATACTACTTTGTAAAGGTAAAACGGAAGGAATTATTAATTAGAATATTGATACACATTTTGGTATGCAGATATATATATATATATATGTTTGTCTACATAATTGAAAAAGCTTAGCGGCGTATTTATCATATTGCTTGTCATTTTTGTCAGTAAACGGATGTGTGAAAAATTAAGTATATACATATATATATGCAGACTTATTATTACAAGACCTCAGAAGAACTTTCAAATTTGTACACTGATTATATGCAAGCCTAGCTATGAATTTACATGCCTATGCCTATGCATATATATATATATATATATATATACAACATGAACAGAAATTGAAATTCAAAGATCAGTTAACTGTTTTATCGGCATTGATAAAAAAAGGTATTACTTCTTCTTCTATTTCTCTACACCCTCTTATATCCTTCTCCTTCTTTTCACCTATTCCTATTGCTCTTGTCATTGAGGTACAACAGAACACATGTTCATGAGTACAATACTTACTAACTAACTAAACAAGTGATCAACCAAAAACTAGTGGTTGACTTTATACAATGATACTTTTAATTTGATCATTGAAAATTTAAACAAATGGATTTAAAAAAGAATAAAAATAAGATGATATGAATTGTAGACAATATTTAAATTAAGCTTATAATGGTATGCGAAATTTCAATGTTAGTTTGTATTGTATTTATATCCATTTGGATATAATTTCACTATAATGAAAACAGAGTTTCACCCGCTGAGGGTGAAACATCAATTTGTTTAATTTAGTGAAAGATATTTTTGTGCTAAACATTCATGGAAACTCCAAGGATTATGATTGAATATTTTAGTAGTTTTGATAAATGCTACGAATAAGGCAAACTGTAACTGAGAGACAAAAACGAAATAATGTAAGCTGAAAACCGAAACTAATTCGTAGCCTAATAAAGTCGTCAGTTCAGTTGATAAAATATATTATCTAGTAAGCGGGAGATCATTAGTTCTCTGATCTTAGGACAATGCAGGCTTTCTTTTAAATCTACCGAAACTAATCGCTTGGTAGTAGTAAGTACCATATCTCCTATTCCTCAATACTGATCAAATTTTATAGACCAAGTAACAGTTTCGTCACTGATTTTAGAGAATTCACATTGTGCATATTATATTTCAAAGTTGTATGCTTGGATGAAATATGGAGAGATCGATGAAGCTAAAATTCATGTAAGATGGCTCTAATCAGCGAGATATATCTGCCATCTTGATAAAACCAATTTTTGGCATTGGATTTAGTTGTGTTTGATCCACACTGGTATAGTTAAATACGTTTGACGGATGCGGTTTGTTCAGCACTATGTTCTGAAAAATATGGAATTAGTTACTACTCAGTAATCACTTCTTGAACAGTGCACAAGTTGTTTCCATCAACTTAGCATAATTCAACTTGATATGTTTAAATGCTTTAATAGAAATCATCACTGAACTATACTTTCTTGATAAAACATTCCCTGAAGTTTTGAACTGCTAGTATTATTAATGTTAGTAAAAGAAACAACAAACTTGATTTGTATATACAACTAAATAAGTAAAACATATACTTCATAACAACTCAGAAAGAGATAACACATAGGACGAGAAAAATATTAAAATTAACATGATGATAAACATATAAGTAGAGAAGTTAGGAATCAGTAGTGAAAAACCGTAGTTTGTTTAGATTAATGGAAGATAATGACTAATTCATTTATTACATAAAACGTACTAACTACTGACTTTTTAAATTCCAAGGACATCAGTCGAAAAGCCTATATACTTTTTCAGCATGAGTTTGTGATTGTTGAGATTTGATCAAGATCCGTGTCAGGCAGAGACAGGTATCTATCTCAGACAGTGGAAGATGGTCGCACAATTTCGTGGGTCAGTTGGAGTTAGATATTAACACCATTGGATGCCAGCTCAATGGTCTAGACGTTGAGCGTTTGCGCGTGAGACCCAAGGTCCTAGGTTCGAGTAGTGCTTGCAGGATCGTGGATGGGTCCTTCCGAGGAGTCCCATAATAAAACGAAACAGCCGTCCAGTACTTTCACGTTTTCTGCAAACTTTATTCCATGTAAACGGACATATATGTTCTTGAAATAATAATGCAGAATATGATAGCTGAAGTCGATACATTTAGTCACACCTTACTCAAGTGTGAATAGGGAATTATTACTTTAGATGATATTAAATTACACTGAAATGAACTTGTGGTTACTTATTTAGAGACTATTGGCAGAAAGCTCAGTTTCATCTAGAACCAATACTTGTTAGAATACACCAGTTAAGGTTACGTATTGAAACTTAAAGAAAAATAACATTTGTCAGACATTTGAACACCATGGAACTAATACTCTATAGACAATAATTTTAAATATTCAAACTGCTCAGACAAAAATACACATAATCAACAAGTATTCAAGGGTATATTTATTACTTTTCTTCATTACATGAGACTTACTGTTATTAATTGTTTATTAAAGTATAATATAAGTGTAACGAGATTCGAACTGTTCAATTCACCAGTTGAAAATTAATTGTTTTAGTCAATCTAACTAATTTAAGCATACAAATGTATGATACTAATAAATAGACTTACATATCGTAAATCTACATATTGTGATGTATTTTCATAGTTGAAATCATGAGTCGATTGAAGGTAGGCCACCCTAGACAAGCCTGGTAGCACTGGGCGACCGTCCAGTCTAGCTTCAATCGATTCATGATTTCAACTATGAAAATACTGAAATCTTCACAAAACCCCTTCTGATTATATTGTAATAAATCAAAACACATTTCACCTACTTATTTAAATGAAATGACTAAATCAGATTAAATTAAAAAATTAATAAAAGTCTTGATTGTTATCATGTTAGTTGTTGATTTTGTGTTTATTGTTCAACCATTTTGTGTTTTATTTTTATAATGAAGCCCGTTTATTTATTTATTTATTCATCTATTCATTTATTCGTTCCATTGTTTCATTTTGATGTAATACAAACTGATATCTAGTTGTTTTGCTTTCCTTCTTCTTGTTTTGTGAGTGATGCATTGGTATGTAGACAGACAATATACTATGATGATCATTAGATTCCTTTTTATTGTTTCGAGTATAGTCTAAACAAAAAAAAAAGTGTGATAGAATTCATGATGTCTGATATAGATATGCATGTATATCCTGGTTTGAGTGTTTCTCTTTTTTTTTTGTTATTTTTTTTGGTGTACAATCCAATTAAATACTATGAATGGCATATCACACTGAGTCATTTTTTAAAATATAAATACACTAGCAACTGTAAATGAATCACATTTTTGTCTATAGTTTGAGTTAAATGTGTATACATATAGGTATAGACATATTTAATGAATGATTAGTTGTTTATTATAATACTCATATTTATCTCTTTCAAGCTGTATTTCAAAATGACTTAGTAAGAAAGTATATATTGAAGAGATGAGTGTTTCGTCATTTTGAAAATTTATTATTTCCATGTACTCATATACTAGTAAAAGATATTGAAGTACTACAAACTAGAATTCACTACTTTAGACATTTTATTGATATCTTTTGTACTCAATAATGAATATAATTGCTTGTTAAGGAGATGTAACTATTATTATTATTGTTATTAAAACATTTGAATCCATGAGTTGATCTAAACTAGACCAACATTAAGAAACCTGAAAGCACTGGATGATCGTTTCGTCTTATTATGGGACTCCTCAGAAGGACTCATCCACGATCCTGTAAGCACTACTCGAACCTAGGATCTTGGGTCTCACGCGCAAACGCTCAACCTCTAGACCATTTAGCCAGCATTCAGTGATGTTTATGTCTAACTTCAACTAATTCATGGTGTTTTATTGTAAGAAATTTGAATTTTTATTAGTGGATTCGTGGAATATTGAGTTTTTCGATAAAAATGTTGATGATATGAATTTATCTGAAAGCTATCACACTACTACATTCTTAAGTAATTTTTAAAATTGGTGGCTTCAAAGTAACTTGGAGTAACAGTATTTGAATTGTAGATCAAGTTCAACCAAAGGTCAATAATAAATTCGTTTCAATTGTTTTATGAGTAACAAAAATGGGGATTTTCGATATCTTAACTAAGATTTCGATCTACCTATTAAACTTCTATCATCCGGTGAAGTACATTATTATCTGTATGATATATGAGTTTTAAATGTTAATGAATCTACATCAGTCACCAGGAATAATTATACAGTATAATGACCATAAATGTTCATTATACATATGAAGAATGAAGGATAGTAAAATATCCACACTCAGGTTATTTTCAGGTCGGAGTAATTAGATTGATACTTAGTACTTGGTTGTTTATGAATTTAGTTAGAAAATCTTGTTTCCATCTTGAGAAAATTCAAATATACATCAAATAGGAATAATATACTTGTAAAATCTCAACGAATGAATTTAATGTCTTACATCAATTCGGCGCCCAAATACTGTGAAACTATTCGGTCTAATTTAGATGAAAGTTCTTATGTATTAAATATACTTCATTTAAAGACATTATAAAACAAGGGAAGTATTGATATTGAGGAGTTTCCTAAATTTCCTTATTGTCATTCAGTTTATCTTCGTCATAACATTTATCTCAGTCTTCTAAAACTATAACACTCATATAGCAATAGAACTCGAAAGTCAGTCTCATGAATATCTTGTTCTAATACACAATGATATCTCTAAGTAACAAAAAAGAATGCTACAGAAAAAATTTATTACATAACTCCTGACTTAAAACTTATGATTAAGATTAAAACCTTACAAATTTGTCATTTCTTCAATATTATAACTCATTAACCAGTTATGTTAATTCATGACATTCATCTACATATAAAGAATTTCATCATACACCTACTAAAGGAGAATCTTTGAGTATTAAACATTAATTTTTTTCTACTATCTATCTATCTATTTAAAAAATTTCACTATACAATGATACCATACTACTAAGGTGGTTCTTTCTTTCAACTAATAACCGACTACATTCAATAAATCATATGATTTACATTGTTATCCTTTATACAATTAAAAGACGCTATTCTGAACCAAATGTTGTTCTTTTGTTTTTTTTAATGTTTCAAATGTGACATTTGAAAAAGTTAAAGTTGAAATTTTTATTGGTTTTTGTACTTAAGATCAAGCATTCAGTGGAATTCCATCAGAAAAAAAATTCTTGTGTTAGTACTAAAGTACATTCACAATTACAATTTGTAGGCATGTGAACAAGTTACATTTTTTTATTTAAAAAAATAATGAAGTTATGTAATAACTAGAATCATCGCTTAGTAATGTTATCAAAATATGAAGTTAATAGAAGTAAGACTAATTAATTAAGCTTAAGAATGATATATTATTATAGAAGTTTATATTTTCCTCTTGGTATCATTTAGAAGTTAATGTATTGACTTGCTATTGATGAATTCGCCTCTTGAATGAATGTATTAAAATACTGCTAATAGTTATAATCTTTTATAATTTTGAATATTGGTTTTCAGAAGATTCTGGAATATACATTGAGTGAGAGAACGAAAAGCGAATGTCCGGCGCTTTAATCGGGTCGGTGGACACGGAGAGTCCACCTAAGGGAGTTGGAAAACTCTGATTCCAAATTAATGGTGCACATGGTCTCCAGTATCCTAAAGGAAAAATTGGCGTATGAACCACTTGTTGATCACCGTCTACCGTGGGACTGCATCTCCTCACGATGCTCGACTGACTTATGGATCAGACCTTTAGATCAAAGGCTCCGGGTGTGGCCCCCTAAGAAAACCACTTGTTTCGGTCGGGGCACCTGGACAGTATCACATCCCTCACACAAATCAAATGAGATTTGTGCGGCGCATATGTATCTGGTGCTTCCTTGTACCAATGTTTATGTGTTTAAATAAATAAATGTATTTAGGACCTTTTAACTGGATATATGTACATGCCAATGTTGATGTTAACACTAAAATTTTAACTCACTTAAGAGAATATATTGAATCAAATGCCTAAGGAGACTAAATGCCAATCGAGTTAGATCTAATTCAATTCTAGATACAAACAAAGAAAGAAATGCTAAACCATGTAACTTATAATAAATATCATATTTGTTGAAAATACTAGGTAGCTAAAGCTTGAAGTGATATGTACTGTGATTAAATTTCAATTTGAACGAATAGACTGAAGGTATCTACATTCAGTTAATAAGTATCAAGTACAATAAAGCGGTCGTTTTGGATTTCAATTCTAGTAACTAACCAGAATTATGATCAATGAATAACTATTAAATTTTAGATCGCAATATTACTGGTAAACGTCCAAAGTAGTAATAAACAACTAGATAGTTTTACAAATAAAGTATATACATGTAAACATCAAATAAATAGGCGAACCATTTTTACTTTGTAAAGTTTTATGAAAACTTTATAAAAGTCATTTTCATAATGAACTCATACTAACTGAATAACAAACGGAAAACTGGTCAACGTTGAATGACTGTTTAATTCCGGTGTCAGATTGCTCAATAATGTGAATCCTTAACTTTCATGTCTCACTCCGTGTGTTGTATCATTCGTCCATCATTTATATTTTCAGGTGGACACTCCATTACATCACACAAAAATCATACGTCACTATCCATTAGGAATGTTTTATCATCCCGGCACCGATTAATAAGCAATCTTTCTGTTGTCCGAAGCGAGTAATTAAACTCAAGTCATTTACAGCGTCATTTGATATTCCATTGATAATTTATTACTATAACAAGTAAAACACTATCTATAGTTAGGCAAATGAAGACGGTTCATTAGATAGAAGTTTCTTTCCGTCAGCGTTATTCACTCAAGCTTCACCATTACTTTACTAAACCATCGTCATTCTGTTTGATGATCAAATAAATCTCTTTGGTTTTCTTAAAATTAACGATTGATTATCTTAAGCTGTAAAATCTTCGAGAATCGTAATATGACCATTGATCGAGCTTAATCAAACAATGAAATACAAACACTAACGATGAGTTGATTACTATTATTAGCAAATCTGACACAAGATAGTCAGCAAGAGATCTAAAATTTAAGCCAAGTAGATGCTACTTACTACTCACATGATCGATGTTTACATGAGATCTAGAAAGAAAAGACTCATGCAAAGCAAGTTTATTCGACTTCCGTCTGTTTTATTACCGAAGTTTCAAATACTTATAACCATTATATTCACATAAAGATTATTTTCCTTGACAGGTCGGTTACTACATAACCATTGTGTAACTTACATAGGCGTATATATATATATATATATATATATATATATATATATAAATTCTGACAAGTAACTCTATAATAAATGAATATTGAGAAAAAAATTATAGCCAATTATTTGAAAATACTACGCGTCTATTCAGTTGATTGAGTGTCCCGACTGACGACTTCCCTATCCCTTATTTGTAAATAATTTAAAGTGTACTTTACCTAAGACAAGTGTCGGCAATAAAAAAAATAATGTATGGTGTAAGCCGACTAAAGCTGACAAAAGGGTTTCATTATATATATATAACGAAATGAATGACACAACTTGAAAGAACAAAAGATTATTATAGGTAGGTTTTTTTTCATGAAATGTTAATCCGTATACCTTTATTAAGGGGAATAATTGAATTATTTTGTAACTTACATGTTTGACTGGTGTTTGAAAATGATTATGAAATTACTAATTCCTTATAGTAAGCAGTGTGTCATGTAACTTACAGCAGTCACAGTAGTAATAATAATAATGGTGGTAATACTAGTCATTATAAGAAGAGTTAAATAACGATGATTCAAACATAGCAGAAGTACATTCGAATCGGATCTTTACTTCATTAAAAGACTATATTATACGAACAACTGTGAATACTGTTTCTGTGGTTATCTTATTCAATTTATTTTCAATGATAAATATATCTAACTCTTCTAAGAAAATAATTAATATGTAACAAAGCACATTCAATAGACGAAGGTCCAGGAATAAACATCCCTAATAGTTATGACATCATCATGAATTTTCCTTTCCATAAATTAATTTTGTACAATCGTATTTATAATGATTTAAGAAAAAGTAGAGAGTGCATTATAAAGGGTTTGGAGATTTGAAGTATCGCCGAACGACTGTATCATAGATATCATAGAAAAAATCGTAAACCGAAAATTTTTTAAGTATCTGATATATAAAAACAATAATCCACCTGGTAGATATAAAGAAGAGATGAAAAAGATAAAACTGATAACAACCACTGAATAATAATTACAGGCAATTTAATGAAGGTATCAACAACTGACTGTTGATTAAAAAGTCTTCTTTTCATAGCATATCTGTAAATTTATTCGCTTTTGTAGGGCAGGTTATCTTGATCCAATATAACGAATGCTTTCTAAATTAATCTTGGAACATTATCTGTTGTGATTTTTAAAAAGTGACTACAAAACAGCCAACACAACAATGTAAGAAAATCTCATCCGTTCTCGTCATTTTTCTATATCAGTATCATCTTTCAAAATAATTTATACAGTCGAATAAATGAGTTCAAGTAGAGCACGAATCAATAACCTGTGTTCTATAAAGGACTTCAAAGTTGATTAGTTTAAGCCCGGACTCTATGAAAAAGAAATTTTGCCACGCTGATTTATCTTTGATTCTTCTTTAGTTATAACTTTTATCGGTAACATTAATTATGCATCTATGCACCAATAAACATAAGATTATTAACATAAGCAAATCTAATATTCATTTTGTTGGATTTTTTTAAAGATTTCGTTTACTTCAAAGATAAAATCAATCAAACTAGGATAAAAAGGCTATCTAGTTCTTCATAGTTTTCAATCGTTGTCTAACTTTGGTCGGTTCGTGATTTCAATGAAACAGATTGAAGTCAACTGAAAAACCGTTGAAAATCCAAGACAAATGTGTCGCTGTTTTATGTCAGTTCGACAATTCTTACGAATGAAAGTAGACCACCTCATACAATGTAATTAATCTACAGTCCGTTCAGCATAATTTATTATGAAGACAGTTTAATGCAAACTGATATCAAGCGTAATTTGTGAAATTGATTAGAATTAAACAGTTACCCACTAATGATACTAGATAAAGGTTAAATCCTATTCAAGATCGAATAATCCTGAAAATCCAAATTATCGGCTTACTCGTATAATGTACTCGTATAATGTTAAACATGAAATATTTGGGTTCAGTTTCATGTAGTGTTTCGTGGAAGTGTATATTTGGGGAAACGCAACTTAGATTGAAACATACGTTTAACGTTTCCTAGTTTTCATCGGTTCGCAAGATGATGTCTGTTCAGTCAGTCAGCTACAACGTAGGACCAGGCACGATGATGATTAAAAACTATCAGTAAATTATTCACAAGACCACCTCATATTTAATTGAAAATTGTTTTTTGTTTTATTTTATCCCCTCTATTTTCTGTTTTTTCCTCCATTTGTAGATGATTACAGTTACTCTGTAACTGCACTAGAATAGATTTTTGATACAATATACAATGCTACTTCCCAGTTCTCCCCGCTTGGAAGACAGTCGTTACCAATTAATTTTTTACATTATTAGAATCCCTAAGATAAATGTTCTCTCAAAACGGTTTATAATTTACCTCAATACTTTTGTCTTTAACAATGTTATCCTTCTTAACATACCAACTTTATTATTCCTGCAAACCAGGTCTTCTATAACTGCTTACAAAATAGAATTCACTTATTTATTAACCAAAACAGAAAAAAATGGTTAATTATGATACCAACAATATATTCATCTCACAATGAATTTGAAATTTGTATGGAACAAAATGAATTTCCCTAACCAGTAACCACCACAGTTAACCTTATAACTAATTCACTGGGATTTTTTTTTGTCAATAATAATCCACACATTGAATATACGTGTACATTCTACTCGGCTAGAAATGCAATAATAATAATAATAATAATAATAATATGAAGTTTGTTATCAGTCACATTTACGAAGTTCTGGGCGTGTACTGTTTGTTAAATTTATTTTAGACTATATCTAGCGCCATCTTCCAGTCACCTAATATGTTAATCCATTTCCATTTTTATTTAACTATGCATATCCTTAGCTATGGATATATATATATATATGTGCTCTCCTCTTGTTCTATCTATTTTACACACTTACATTTTCTAGGTATACATTCATGTTCATTCAATCATTTTACAATAAGCTATAGTAGTCTCGAATAGATTTACAGACTATTATTAATATTGTATTGTGTGCCGTTTTAAATATTTAGTTTTTGTAATGTTTAATTAACATGCATATATGTATACATAATTTTCAATGTTCCAATTTAGTTTTGTTCATAACGAGCTGATGAAGTTACTATTGACAGTATAATAGAAGCTTGAATCATTCATTTTGTTGTTAAACTAATTTTTTTTTTGATTTCTAATTATTCAAACTAATCAGATCAAATTATTCAAAAAATTTTTTTTAAAGAAGTGTAATCGTGGAACACTGGTTAAAATGTAACTACCTCAACTAATCGTTATATTATTTCAGCATTACTATACCATTACAGTTAAAAAGTGTTTTATTTTATTTGATTCATAATGGTTCTAAACTAATCTACTTACGAAAATGTACAGGCCAGTGTTGAAAATAGATTGACAAGTTCCTATTATTATAACACATATTTAGAGGGAAAAAATGATTCAGTTGGATTAGATGAAGAGCTGGATTCTGACAAACTGTTGATGAAATGGATGATTTAATGTTTGAATCTCAACAAGAAATGGTATCAGAAAATAGCATTTATTTCCTACCCTAAAACTTATACATTCTTATGAAATTTACTTACTTTACTTACGCCTGTTACCCCTCGTCGAGGAGCATAGGCCGCTCACCAACATTCTCCATCCAACTCTGTCCTGAGCCTTCCTTTCCAGTTCTTTCCAGTTACTATTCAGCCTTTTCATATCGGCTTCTATTTCCCGGCGTAGTGCGTTCTTTGGCCTTCCTCTTTTCCGCTTCCCTTCCGGATTCCAAGTTAGGGATTGAGTCGTGATGCACATTGGTGATTTCCTTAATGTATGTCCGATCCACTTCCAACGTCTTTTCCTAATTTCCTCTTCAGCTGGAAGCTGGTTTGTCCTCTCCCATAAAACGCTGTTGCTGATAGTATCCGGCCAGTGGATGTTGAGTATTTTGCGTAGACAACTGTTTATAAATACTTCTTATGAAATCTCAAACTATAATCTTTTCATATTATCTATATGTTGTCAGTGACTAATAATTTTCCAGGTAGCCATAATTTTGATGGAAAATAATATTAAGCCCATGAAATTGACTATGGATTATGATATTTACTTTGAAAAATCCAATAAAAAACTGTTGCTGAAAGTATTATGAGAATTGGCCGTCCAATGGTTCCAGGTTTTCCATGGTGGTCTAGCTTCAACTGACTCATGATCTCAACTCTATATTATGAGAAAAGTAAATCTAAAATTCAATGTTCAATGAATTTATCACAGATAATCTTGTCCACTAAAAACCAATACAATATGTAAACAATAATCACCGTAATAAATAATCATAAAAAAAAGCGGGAATTGTTTCAGTTGCCTAAGATAGATTAAAGAAAACCCGTAAAAACAATGAAAAGAGGAAGAAAAAAAGCCAGAGAAACGTTTAAAAGTGAAATAAATAATAGATCAAACTACTAAATAATATGTCTATTATTTTTCATGTTTCTTTGTTTATCTATTTAACTCGAATTGTGGTTATAGATCACAGTAATTATGTTCAAATGAGGATTAATGTCACTTATAATTTTGATAGTAGTACATCTAAGCAAATATATAGATGTATAGAGAAACTACATGATAAAGTGTACATAAATGTACATAATTAACCTGGGAAATGAAAACAACATTCTACATACCAATCTAATATCTGTACAAAAGAAACCTAAAGAACAAGAAAAGATTTGTATGATGTTTGCAAAGTTTAAATAAGTGGCAATGAGAAATGTCTACACTCTGCCCAAACAAAAATACAGTGCTAAATAGATAAATAATGTTCTGGGTGAATTTCAGCATTATGAGTGTTGTACAAAATAAAATTGTTGTTTTCATCAACAATACTACTTCTACTACTAGTACTACTACCATTACAAGTGCTATTAACGATAGCAATAGTAAAAGATGAAATATTTTATATATAAACATGTTTCATAATAATGTTTATGAACTTACTGATTACATTGCATACTTTAACCTGACTTCTAGAATATCTTTACGAAAACAATATATAAACAAGGGATAATGGCCAAAAATGGTAGTACAGAGGGAATGATGAGTCAGACACAGTATGTTTGTATTGGATATTCCTCAACTTATTCGTAGGTATCGTAAGTTCACGTTACATATGCACACACACACGTTATCACCATTGTCGTTATCGAAAGGTTTATTTTCTTTATCATGATGATTCGATTCAAGATGGATCAACTGAAGTAGACAGCACACCACGAACACAGGGATGAAATTTCACAACTAAGATACTGAGACGAATAGCCTGGCTAATAATGGTTTGCTATTTTTCTAATCTCTTCGCTCCTCACTGTACAATACTAAATAGATTCACTTTGTACAGTTTGGTCTTGCTTTAAACACTCATTTATTCATTGGACATGTGTATACAAGTACAGCAAGTACTAACGAAGATAATGCTGATACTGTTGATGAGAATGATAGATGTGAGAGCAAAATATGGAAAGTCACATTGCATGCCTATATGAAGACTCTGTTGTTATTGTTGTTTTCATTAGAATACTTATTGTCAATACTGTAATAATGCAGATTATCATAACAGATAACCAAAAAATAAACACAATAGATAGTATATAGAGAGGGAGAAAAACAAATGACTGGTAATATCAGCACTGATAATAATAACACTACAAAACCAACTGTACGAACAGGTTAGAGCAAATGTCTATATATATATATATATATATATATATATATATATATATATGCAGAGAGAAAAAGGGAAATAGTAGGGGAAAAAAAGATCATCAACTATATTGAAAAACGCACTAATAACAGTAAATATAAGCATAAATCTGGAAGTATTGTTCTTCAATTAAGAATTAAGCATTCACAACCATAGAGAAAGAAAGGTAGGGGAAAAGATATATCAATAGGTTAATTTGTTGACAATATGGACTTTGATTATCATCTTTATGACAATAGTAATATTACTAAAAATACTTCTGTTATTAATTCTGAGTAAATCATAAACTAGCATAACTTGTGTATACCACTGAAAATACAGATTGTTGTCGTGAATACCCATGCAGTAAAATGGATTTCAAGCACATATGATAGTCATATTCGATAATATCAGTGTCCTCATCAATGTTATCGATTAAGGATGGAGATAACTGGAATTCTAACTTGATTCATAAATGATATGAATGCGTTTTTAACGAGGTTGAATGAAAAACAATTCAGAACAATGAAAATAATGTAATTAGTTATTGGAATTCAAATAAACGAACATTAGTGATTTAATAGGTAAAATTGCGTACTACTGTTAGAGTTATCAATAATTTCAAAGATAGGCTGGTTTAGTATGGTAACTTTATCTAGACTGTGATAACATTCTTATTTTGTGACTCGGTTAATCTAACTTCATCCTACTTCATATAACACAAAGTTTGTGAAGATCGTTCAGTTCGAAGTGACTTTCCCCCAAAGAATAGTATCAACTGGGAAGAAATGGAAAAGAAGAAAGATTTGTATAGCTGTTTCGATTTACATGTTATCGAACACGACAGCTGACAATAATCTATGATAAAAACCAAAAATCCGGGCAAAAGATACTTTGAATGAGTCCTGTTATTATTCATTATTACGGTGTCAAGTAGCTAAATAGCTATTTATCGGTGAAGAAAACAATATATCAATAATCTGATTAATCATCAACCTACAGTAACCTATCAGCCACGTGTGGTACACGAAGTCGGATGGTAGTATGAAGTTAGTTTTACCAGAGCTGGTGAGGGGGAATTCCAGGCTGTAAACTAAATATCAACAGCTTCATCAGATAGACAAAAATTTGAACTCGAAATTTCAAATACATAGTTTTCCAAAGTGTATCAAGTTTGGGTTTTAAAAAATTTGCCTATGTGTAATGTAATGTTTTGAGTTTATATACAAAATTCTTAAAGTAGGATAAAAATCAAGCAATAATTGAACCACTTTTATTCACTTTTATTAATATACCGAAAACGGCTGTAATCACTACATTTGAGTTATTTGAGATTTTGCGAATGCTCAATGCAGCTCAAACTTTCAGCGATTTATTGATCAGGTTGTTAGAGTTTTGTCAGTATTATACGCATATATCGATGATATATTAGAAGCTAGCGCTATCGTGGAAGAACATTTACAACATCTACGACAGTTGTTCACGAAACTTTAAGAACATGGCGTCACTATTAACATGATGAAGTGTGAATTTGGAAAGGAATCATTGCAATTGCTGGGTCATATGATAAATTCTCAAAAGATCATGCCAGTTCCGACATAAGTTGTTGCTATTTGTAATACTGTTTCTTTCTTAATTAAAACTCTGATGTATCCGTCATTGATAAGAAACATTCAAGATTTTACTCAAAAATTCGTTGTATTTTGAAAAACAAATACATTTTTATATCATACTAAAATACTTTATGATCAAGTGATTTCTTACATTCGTAGTTTTTCACCTAATTTATGGTTCATAGTTGAATACATTATTATGAAAGGTATAAAAAGGTCTACTTTATAAATAAACTGTTCAAATTTCAATTCATCTTGTTAACTAGTTCAATGTACAAGTGAATTTTTCATTATAATGTGCAGTATTACTGAATTATATGAATGACTAACTTTTTTTTAAAAAAATATTGATATCTCAATACGTTAAGAGAAGAAACTGAATACCTTAGCATAAAATAGTTTGTCTATCAATTCAAGTATAATCATATGATAATCATAATTGTGTTTTTATTGAAGAGTTTTAAAAGAAAAAGAAAATTTAGCCGTTAAAATTCCTTATGTTACAAGAGAAAAATGACAATCTTATTAATGAATTATAAGTGGTTTGGGATATAGTTTAACAATGATTAAATGAAATGTAGGGAGAAAAAAAATATTTATAGAAGATATACTACTGAATGACATAAGTAGTCCAATGTTATTAGAAAGAACTGCCGAGTTATAAAAGTTAAATCATCTCACTATAAAGTCTGTATAAAAATTTAACTATTTTGCAAACCAGATCATTGATGGAATTCGTTGAAAAGAATTCAACTTTAGAAAGTGAATTATTTAGATAACTTGTATATGATCACTTCCTTTTGATTACGCCACTAATGAAAAATATATACATTTAGAAATGTTATCCGGTTCTTTTAAACCGCATGCCTTGAAATTTATAGATTCATTGAAGTATAATTTGATCAAACAGTGAATGATCAATAATAAACACTATTAGCGATATTACTAATAGATTACGCGAAATCTTGATACCCTTTTATCCATTCTGCATAAAGTCGATAGGGTACATTATGCATACAAAAGTTGAATTCGGAACCTTATCGTTACATACACCTTAAATTTAAAACAGCTTCCAAACAAATTTAAATGAATCATAAATGTTACTATGGTATGGTTTTGTATTAAGTTATCTTTAACAAAATTTCATGACTAAATTTTTTTGTTGTTGGAGAAAATTATTTAACTATGTAAATTACACAAAAATATGTCGTTTAATCAATACAGGAGAGATAATATCACTAAGTAAGAAATTAGTTGACAAGAATATTAACAACATAAGTAAAAGATTACTTAATATCATTGTAGAATGTAATAAATGCATGACATAGATGTATGTTATATGCATAGAATTCTAATAAACACTGAAGTTTACAATAATTGTATTCTCAGCAAAGATGGATAGTGGCTAGCAGTGGAATCCAGGACGCGCGTTTCGTCCTATTTGGGACTCGTTAGCTGGATGTACCTGCATCTCAGAGTTGATGTTCACTCTGGGACTCGAACCCAGTACCTTTCGCTTCAAACGCCATCGCGTTATTCATTCAGCTACTGAGACTGATCAGTTGCAGTCCTAAACATCAATGAGAATATTCAAACAAACAATACTAAGTGAATTGTATTCCCAATTGTGGCTAATTTTAAAATGAGATAAGTGATGATTGATAAAGACAGGCTATTATACGTCGGAGTTTGGGGATGAAGATAACATCACATATTATTCATTTATTGGAATTATACATGTATATTATGGGATTTCTATTCATTAGTTTAGTATTGTTTTGTGCTTGCGGCTAGAGACTAAGTGTTGGATTGATCCTCCTAGGCACGTGCAAGCTAACTGTTTAGTGTCCACGTGATTGTCATAACTGATGGTTACAGACTTTAAATGATATGGCTCAAAATTATTTACGTTGGCGCAAGTGCATTCCATTGAAACCTAAGTTTCTAAATTCCCCATAATATTTCTTATTTTTGGAACTGTGTCTGGGATACCTAATTTTTTCATTAACCATTTATCGTGTCAAGACCCTTACTCCTCTGTGATTTCCCCTGAAAATTTAAACTCACTGTGCTAATAAGGTATGGGAACTTGAACTTATATACACATGTGCCAGTTTCTACGTTGAGTTTGATTAACTGATGGCTGGACCTGATACTTTCGGAATCAAAACTATCTGAGGACATAAATCATGGATAATCTATCAGTGTAATATACTTAATAAAAACCCACTGGTTTTTCGTAACCTTTTGGCTCGAATCACTAATAGATGTTATTGCTGTTTCCACAGCTGTTCGTATATCTTTCCAAGAAGCATATGGGTTGGCCTCGTTTACAGAACTGCCTAAATGTGAACTCAGTTGTTCGTGGAACATACTCATGGCTTTCTCGTCACTCAGATCAATTATAATGGGTCTTCTTAACTCAATTTTTGTGCGTCCAGTAAGATGCAAACAAATACGTGCTCTTATTAAAGCATGATCAGAGTCTAAACATGTATTTCAGAACGAGCAGGAGTCTGTTGTCTAGCCTCTCCAACGATGACTGATGGCAATATAGTCTATTTGAGTGCATCGTTGGTTCGGTGCAGGTGATCTCCATATCAGGTGGTGTCTCTCCTTATACTTAAAATTTGTGTTTGCTAAAAATAAACGATTGTCTGAGCACAGTTTCAACAGATGATCACCATTATCTGTTCGCTGAGTTGGGATATTAAAATACTCATCTAAATGTCTTTCTGTTTGGTTTAAGCTAACTACTTGGACATTAAAGTCACTTGCTACGAGTATTGTGTCTGAGTGTTTAGCTTTATGAAGAAGTTCGGAAAGATTTCTGTAAAAGTCATTTTTCACTTCATCATGGCTGCAGTCAGTGGGAGCGTAGGCAGAAATGACGAAAAGGCAACGACGTGTGTCCCTATCCTTCCGAGTTCTTACGGAGCCATTTAGTCGAACAGCACATGGGCGACTATTATCATGGATTTACTCCAATACTGCTTGCTCTGCTCTCGTACCTAACTCTTTGCCTATACCTGCAAGTCCACGAGAACTAGCCATCGAGTTGCCAGATAAACGGAAGGTGTATTTCGTCGGCTCCCCGATCTGATGAGGTGAGGTCAAGTGAATGATCACACTAGGATCCTGTATGTGTGTTTCGGAGACACAGCATACATCAATAGTACCAGATTCTAGAGTTTTACACAAGGAAGCCTACTGGCCGATTTGACATAGGGTGTGTACGTTGAAGGCTCCAATATGTAGTTTGAGGCGAGGTTTTAGTAAACTTGAGACAATGTTTCGAGCACTAGAATTGTTGGCTACGGTGATACTCAAGGAGGAAGCAGAAAGAGGAAGTTTAGTGTTAAAATGTCGAGGTGGGAGAAATAATAGTAATTAAAGAGGGAGATCGGTTATAAATACAGTGATCTCGAGTGCTGTTAGAGGTGTGAGGGCGGTTTTCACTTCCCGGTTGCTTACACAATGGAAGGAGTCTTCTAGAGGTACCTGGAAAAGAAATTGGGTTAGAGTTGATCTTAGTGACTCGAGAGCGTAACCGTAGTGCCAAAGGAACAACTGCTTGAGGTCAGTCACACACGACGGTTTTGCGAGTAATCTTTGTGTTAGATCCGCAGTTGTTGGGACCTTACCGACGGAGACGGAAATCCGTGAGATAAGGCGAGGTGTGTATTTTTATGGTCGATCTTTTCTAACCCTACTTCTCTTTGTGGGAAAGTAGCGTCGCTGTTCTGGTGATTGTCTGAAGGAAACACCTTACTGCCGTCACACCTTTGTACATTCGGCAGTACGACTTCGCGATAGGCAAGTCCGACCACCACGTCAAGGTAACAGCAACATTCGGGAGTAAAATTTAATACTTGAAATGATATCCATCATGAAAGATATACCTCATTTTTCAGAATTCATCCACTAAGTGACCAAGAATATATCAATCAAAAAAGACTTGATCAACATTAAAAATTTGGCAGATTGAATTTTCCTTATAAATACAATTTTATAATCAATAAATTTTTGTTTGTTTCATCTTGAATAACACCAAGTCTTACAGTTAAGTTAAATCATAAAACTACTCAAACTTTACATTCAAATATGTATGTACAAATTTGTCACAAAAAATCTGTAATAATGGTGATTTTTTTTGTGTAGATAAAACATGTTTAATATTAAACAGTAAGAGGAAGATTTGATCCTTTGATAATTTACATACAATAGCATAGAGAAATATGTATATATACATTTACACATTTTTACGGTAAGCGGTACCAATCTGTTTACACTTCTCTAAATAAACAAGCAACAAATTGGGGGGTTTCTTCTTACAAACTAAATTTAAAAAAAGGTATAAAACCCCTTAGGTTTGTTTTCTAAGTTAGTTTCAATATCATGACCTTAATATTACTAAATATCAAGTTGATGTTTGAACTATGCATAAATCAAAGGTGATATTAATGATATGCTATAATTAAGCATTTCATAAACATGTTTTTGTTTTAAATGTAAAATAAGACAGAAATGAGAATAGACAGATAGAAAATGTGATATGTAGATTAAATTGTAGTCTTATTTATTTGGAAATAAAACTAACAAAAATACATCAATGACATTAAACAAGGTTGAATAGAGATTTGATTTGTAAAGGTGATCACTAAATCCCCATAGAGGGAGGGGGAGGCTAGTAAACTGATAGATTAAATGTTCTTGTAATTATATATGTCGATTGATGAAAAACAATTCAGATATTATCAATAATTACCTCCAGTTAAAACATATTTTCCTTCGGAAACAACTTCGGAAACACGTAATTTACGCATATCCCTTTGAAACTAAGTGAAGTATTATATACTGTTTCATTTTAATTTGATATAGTTCAATAATGTTAGTGACCAGGATCTCGCTATGTTAAGTGATTAGAGGTAATTGGCTGAAACCTTTGACCCAAGTATTGTGTTAGTTGTCCCTCATCAACAAGAATTACCTGCAAACACAGAATACTGTACGTGACGTTGAGTCACTAAGACTGATAGACCGTATTGTAACTTAATCGATATGAATTCTATCAATACTTAAAGATCAAATAAACTTAGTGATCAACCAATTGTTCACCTACATCATGTGTTGGAGTCGATGGTTCCTCTCAGTCTCATAAATGTTTTTTTTTCCAAATTTTACTAACTGCAAGTGCTAATTACTTTTAAAATTGGAAGTAATCATTTTCATAAAAAGAAGGAAAAAGATACTGTTTGTAAAAATGTTTCAGAATTCTTTGAATGTAATGACTAACTTGGACAATATTTGAGAATATAAGAATATAAACAGGGAAACAAAAACAAAAATTTTACAATTTTCTTGCATTAATTCTAAACTGTCGAAATGATCAAATGTTTAGGATGTTTATTTTACAACTGTATAATTACTATAATAAATTTCTCTGTATTCGTTTCGTTTAATGAACTAATTATGATTGTCTATCGTATTTAATCAAGCCTCTAATTACAAAGAGTTATTATTTAATACAAAACTATATAATGGGGAATTTTAAATAAAACCATTAACAAGACCTAAGTTACTTATTCAGTAGAATACAAGAATAAGTAATATCAATTAAATTGACTGAAATAATTCCATTGAAATTCAAGTTTCTATATATCAACGAACGGATAGATCAGTGTTAATAATAAGATGAAGTCATTAATTTTAATAAGACTTTTCCTTGATACATTATAATTTATATTAGTATACGTGAAGAATTATAATATATTGACTAAAGAAATGGAGAAGTATCGAGTTCTTCAGGAAAATTTGGAAATGTAATATTCAAGTCAAAACTGATCTACAAATCTATCCTAGTAGATTTATTCCAAAGATCATGTAGGAGAGTAATTCATATACAAGAGATTTACAATAAATTGACAAAACCGGGTTCGTTTTATAAACTCCATTAATTTGTTTCGATCTAATAAACCCGTTGTGTAGCAAAGATAATTCAATATAGGCTCATTATCATATGAAATTGGAACATTCAAATAGAATTCATCTACCATTAAATCATACCCTATCAAACTTAAATTCATAGTAAATTCTACTGAGCGAATGAATCTTAATCTACTAAACCGTTATTTTCAGTAAACAACAAACAATTAGAGATAAAGGATTCACTTCAAAATTGATTTTCTGAAGCTCTTATAAAATGGTCACCTCCCTGGAAGCGAGAATCAGTGTTTACCAATAGTGTTTAATAAATGACCAAGTTAAAAAATAACTGAAGCTTTAAATTAAATCTCCATTAATTCAAGACACCAATCCCTTAGATCTAATTCGTTATAATTGTAAGTACACCATACCAAGATGTTCAATTTTAGAAGAAAATAGATTCTTGCCGTCTTTTTTCAGTAGTCTCCCAAATAATATCAATCAGTGAAGACAACTAGTCATTACCTGATAAAGTAATCAATAAAGGATTTGTTTTCTTCGTTCTACTTCAGAAACATTTAATGTCCACTTTTAGTAGACTGTGATTTAGCAGTTTAATCATCCCTCAGTTGAATATTAAATCAAAGATTCAAACTTTTTTCATCCACTTTCTTCTGATCAACCATTTGCTATCTCTATCTTTAATATAAAAAACCTAGCTAAATACCTTCAAAGGAGACCTACACTTGACTACTGTGTGTGTGTGCGAACACTCTGTATGTTATTCCATTGTAAAGCTAACTAAAGTTATAAATCTAGAACACTCCATTTCGATTTAGTTCCTACAAAATATTCATTTCGTTGTATGAGTTCACTGTTGATAAGTCACAAACAAAATAGAATTACCAAGGTTCATATTACGTATGTTCTGTGTGAAAGGAGCCAATTGGATGTAATGTTGCATAAATTATCACTAATTTCTTTATAACTTTGATGACAATATGTTTTATCACAACCCGCTTTTTACACTCGTTAATAATTAAGACTAAAACGATTTTTACATAATGACGGCAACATAAAAAAGACTGTGTTTGGCCTGATTATTTTGATCCATAAGTTAATATATTTTAGTAGCTGCTATCATATGATTTTAATTTATTGGTTAGAAATTACTAATTTCATGGACTAACATCAGTAGATGACTCATTGAAAACCAGAAGGAATGAAGCAATTGTTTCAGCCTAATCTAAGTCTCTTCAAGATTACGCACCGATGATATCACTCAAGACTAATAATGTGGTACTAATAATAATGAGGAAGATTAGATATTAAGAATATGGTTCAAGAAGAAAGAAAAAAACGATAGGTGTTGACGAATACTGAAACTCTACACCCATAAAAACACAAAAAGTGGAAAACTAATTTTGGTCATTGTCAATGGTTCCAAACCATGTCACCCGACATCACTTACTAACTCAGGCTATCAATTGATTGGATGTACAAAAGGTTGATACTTTTATAGTTTTACATCATTCTTTACTAAACCATTTGTAGAGATGGTAGTAAATATGTATCTAGCTTTTTATGCTAAACCGAAGTTTAGTTTATAACTATAAAACTTATAAAATAGAATGAGAAAAACTGGAATCATTTTCAGATTCAAACAGTTTTTTTAAAAATATCTATTGATTAAACTCCAACATCTACCTACTATCAAAGGATGTAGAAGTGAATTAGTGTAAGTAAAAGTCTAATTCTTCTAGCAACTTGAATCACAACTGCTTTGTACATTAATTTACGACTTAAATGTTCTGTGAAATCATTAATATAATAGCTCCAGTGGTTCAATGATAACTTCTCTTATATACACTGGGTGCTACGTGTTTAAGTTTTACATGGAATAAAAATCCCTTCCAAAGTGTGAACACGCTTCACTGATGAATGTCAAATATTATGACAAGTGAAAATCCTATTCAGATGCTTCCGAACACATGAGGTGACTTTCCAGAAAATGGTAATAATACTCGTTTCTTTTAAATGTGAATGAGTAATCAATCAATCAAGTTTATACAAAACTAACAACAAAAATATAATAACAAAACTCACGTGAAAATAATTGAAACAATCTATCGAGGTTGTTGTACACAGTATGTTCAACGAGACCAACGAAAGTAAAGCACAAAAAGATAATGAAAGCTCCTTCCAAGATGTATCATTACTCCCTTACAAATCTATGTACAGAAATATATTCTATATTTTTTTCAAAAAGCCTAATTTCTTTTAGTTTTCTTTCAATCCAAGAAAGATAAATAATTGTTTTTTCGAGGCGTATTTCGTTTTTCGCGGAAAAAAATATTCCAGTTGGCTTTGGACACTTTTTAATGTGTTTTTGTTTTGTCCTCACGATGTTCACTTTATTTTTATTTGTTGACGAAAATAAAGATTACGAAATGAGTATATTACTGTTTATTGTTATCAACGAAATAGCTAAAATGCGATTCCTTGTATTACATGTGTATATATGTGCGTTTATCTATTGTGAAGTTGTGTGAAGATAGTAACATACAACTATGCAGTATGAAGGCAAAAGAGATATGTTATCACGAGATCTGTATTTTACACAACTATACCATTTATTTGTATTTTCGTTAATGTAATAAGTGTTAATTTCTTTTGTGTCGTGCTACGTTTTGTTGAGTCCTACTCGCTAGGTTGGTGACAGTGAAAATTGTGACAGAGGAGAATAACAGGTGAGGGGTGATAGGCATAAAAGTACACATATATGAACTAAAAGCATTAATAAGAACATTTGATAACTAATATTATTTACTGGAGTTAACTTTAAAAGCAGAAGTCTAATTCTCATGGCCAGTTCCGTCTGATTTAAAATTGTGGATAGACATAAATAGGCACAATAAAGAGAGTGGATAAACAGATTCATACTGTACACTTAGCGTGTAAGGTATCTGTAGCTAAATTTGGTATTTTTATATTGATTTAAATTGTTTATATATCTTAAAGATACTGTTTCCCTCCCGTTTTAACAAATAGTACAGTCATAATTAAGTAGGATGTTTGTGTATATATTAGACACCAACTGCACATGCACACCTCAAATGTATTATTGTTTATGTGTATTTTTGATGCTAGCCTTGGACGCCCGAATTCAATCTGTCTCCCGTTACTATGGTACTAGCGGTCATCCCAATGTTTTAGGTCGGGTGCAGATATGTTGATAGACTGAAATTGTCTATATAAAATTCGATTGGTAAGTAGTATATGTCTATTGTTGTGATTGTCTGTCCGCGACCGAGTACTTGCAGCGACGTTTTGTATTATTTTGTGAGAAATGTAATAACGAAAGTCTCTGATCATTCTTGTTTCGTGTTGATTTTCTTGTTCACTTTTCAAAACATGAACAGACTGGTCACTTAGTTACAGTAAAGAGTCTAGGTTCAGTGGATTTACTTATTATTTTCTTGAACTAAATACACATCTAGATACAACAGGCTTAATTTAGTAACAAAACATCTCAGCTAATTAGTTCGAGAATTGTTATATATATATATACAGTATCAGATTGCATAATCTTTGCAAAATCTTCAGACAACCACTTCAATCAATATAATCATGTATTTACTATTTCCATGGAATTGAATTAGTACTAAATACTAGACAAACATGACATTGGTCACTACTTAATGAACAATTGATGAAAATAAACCAGTCTTGCAGGTCAGTCGCTGCCCAAATTGTTCTGTGAAAACATTTCAAACTATGCTGGTAGATAGCCCAATTTTGAATTTAAACAAACATCAATTTTCCTTAAGATTTTAGGTACAGCTAGCTAACAAGTACCAGTAAGAATGAAACATGGGTGTAGAATTTTCTGTCAACTACCCTCAACCACCTTACATCAAAATACCAGATCTGTAGATTCTTAGTTCGATTTCACAAATGAAAATAGGTCCTCTTTGTTGGAAAATCACAAACTATAAAGAAAAATCAACTATCCAAAGCTAACTGATTACCAAATAACTCCCTAATTGATATAAACTCTTAATATGAATTACTTACATACTATATCATGTATTTTCATATTGAAAATCATAGTGTCTATTTTTTACATCACACTTTGATTCACTTTCTTCTAACTTCTATCTTACCTACAGCTATTTAGTTAAATAGTTAATTTGTAGGTTGTTTTTTGTACATATTAATTCAACTAACTTGGAATTTCCGAAAAATTCATGTTTACTTTTATCTAGTTGTAATAATAAGCCTGGTCAATTTAAATAACTGTCTGTAAACGTAATTGGCTTACAGTCTGATTTTTTGATTATTCTCAAATGTAAATCTAATATTTAATGGAACTCTATAGTTTTTTGTTTTGTTTAGGTGAGTAGAAAATAATGCGAGACAAATTGAGATAATTTTTATTAATGTTTTCTTTCAATTTATACTTTACGATATTAGCAGTAACCATTATTTTCATAGTTGAAATCCTGAGTCCATTGAATCTAGACCACGAAAGAAAACCTGGAAGCACTGCTTGACGGCCTTTTCGTCCTATTGCGGGATTCCTCAGCAGTGCGCATCCACGATCTCGCCTCGCGAGACTCGAACCCACGACCTACCAGTCTCGCGCCAGAGCACTTGACCGATAGACCACTGAGCCGGTATCCAACGGTGTTAATGTCTAACTTCAACCAATCCACGAAGTTGAGCAACCGATCACCAATTGTCTTCAGTGAGTTCCTATCTCATAACAGACGTGGTTGAACTCCACTGGTCACTGCTTCTCACTAGAACTCCAGGAAATATCTCTTGAAGTCAGTCACTGGTGAGCATATGATTATAATCAAAAGGGGTTTTTTGAAGATTTCAACTATGAAAATACTGAAATCTCTACAAAACCCCTTCTAGTTACCATTGTTTTTGACAAGAAAAATGTAAATGTATTTTTCAAAATAAAAGCTTTATTGTCCATTGAAAAATAATGAAAAATAATACTAAATGCGATACAAGCTATAGATCACCCACAGTTCTCCATCTATTCAACCGGACAGAAGATCAACTTATCAAGTTCGAAGTTATTTTGAATCCTACAATCAAGAAGTTTTAATCATTAATAATAAAAAGAAAAGTAGACAAAGAATGATCTTGATTACTCTTCATTATCTAGTTTAGTTTTTATCCTAAGGTTAGAGGAAAAGGAACACTATCTTTAAATTCCGTATTAAATCGTTCAATCAATAGTTGTTAGTTAAAGTCTGTAGTTTGAAATTTTGGCGTGTTCCAATGTTCAAGACTCAAATAATCATTCTCTTTTGATATGTTTTCAGTTACACTAATACTAACTGAGCGCTTTTATGAAGTGGTGTTTCGTAACACTTTGAAGGAAGTATAATGTTATTGAAACATTTATTTTATTTAATAAATGAAAATCATTTTGTGGACAAATATCTCTGGAGATTTTTAGTAACTTTTTATATATAGTTGGAATCATGAGTCAATTGAAGCTAGACCATCGTGGAAAACCTGGACGAAACGGCCGTCCAGTGCTTCCAGGTTTTTTTACGGTGGTCTAGCTTCAATTGACTCATGATTTCAACTATATATAAAAAAGGATATACTATTAGTTCTTTATGTAAATTAATGTATTTAGTGAATGAGTAATTATTGTGTTATTGAAGAGTGAATATGATCCTCATCTGTAGTCAATTCTTACCTTTATCTTTACATTGTATAAATCTTAGTTTGATCCTTTGTTTTAAGAACTAGTTTATCACAGATATAAAGGAAGATCATGATACTATTGCAAGTTACTTTCTTTAAGATATGAAAGTTTATCAAGTTAACTTTCCATAAAAAGTTTAAATAATATTTGCTGTTTTAAACAGACAAAAAAAGCACTTCATTAAAACAATTCTTAGATTGAATTTAAAAATTAAATTGAACTTTGTACTGATGAATAAATGTTCATTGATCATAAATAATGAATACGTGTAGGTAATAATGAATATCATTGTCATTCACTAGGAGAACAATATATAACTACATATAAACATACATTAATAATTTCATCAAGATAGTTCAATATTATTAAACTAAGTTACTTTAAGTGAATTACATATACATTTATCATTATAGTCATTAGTATCATTACCATTGCTTACATAACTGTAATGATGATGTTCATCCATATAATCTTTGTACATTAGAACTCATCAAATTGTTAGTTATTTTATGTGCTCCACACAAAATCGTGAATATAAAGAAAGATTTTAATAAAGAAGTAATTTATTACACATTTATATTTGTGAAATAAAATTGATTTACATGGGTTTTTCGGTAAACTTAAAGTATCTACTGAGAAAAGATCAGAACTTGAAATATCGATAGCTACTTCCAGGTTTATTAAAAAATCTTGATATCTTTTGGTTAACATCATGTAATTTTATATCACGTAATGATCTTGGTTAAACCATCATTAAAAACTAAAGAATAATGGATAAATGTTTCCATCTTATGTGAAACACATAAACAGTGTGGATCTATTGGCTTACGTTTTTAAATTCAGTCAATTGGCGGCACTTTTCGACAGTAACCCACTTGCGTTCGTGGTTTTTGTCTTGCATCAGATATAGTTGAACTCCATTAGTCATCGACTTTCATGAGAACTTCAGAAGTTACCTCTTGACGTTTGACTCCAATAAACATGGTGACTTGTCTTAAGGGCAGAAGTCATGTTCGTCTAACTACCAGCACTTCATGATGTAAGACTGGCAAATTCAATCAATTCAAGATAACTCCCAACAACAGGTTTCAAGCTCTACAGGATCTTATGAAGGAAGAAGAAACTACTATCGAGGACAACTGGAAAGGGATCAAAAAAGCACTAATTTCAACGTTTCAGGAGGTTTTGGGTCTCAAGAAGCATCATCATAACGAGTGGATCTCTATGGGAACCCTGGACAGGAACCAAGAACGGAAGAGCAAGAAGAGGACAGTAATTAACAACAGCCGAAAAAGAACAGAGAAAGTCAAAGCACAAGATGAATACACAGAAGCAAACGTGCAAGTGATGAGAAGCATTAGAACTGACAAGTAGAAATGTGTGGAACAGCTAGAAACGACAGTGGAAAAAGCTGCAACAGAAGGAAACATGAAACAGCTATATTACACAATGAAGAAACTGAAAGGGAGAGACCAGAGAGACCAGTCAAAGACAAAGAAGGCAAACCAATATTCAAGAACAGAGGAACAGATGGGTAGAATACTTCGGGGAACTCTCGAATAGATCAACCCCACTGAATCCACTAGACGTCGAAGTAGCACACACAGATATTCCAATAGATGTCACTACACCAACGATCGAAGAAATCAGGATGGCCGGCCATCAGACAAGTCAAGAGTGGGAAAGCAGCAGGACCTGATAATATACCAGCTGACGCACTAAAGTCAGACATTGAAGTAACTCAAAACACGTTCCACATTCTATTCACCAAGATTTGGGAAGAAGAACAAGTGCCACAGATAGACTGGAAAGAAGGTCACCTCATCACGATACAAAAGAATGAAGATCTGAGAAAACATAAGAACTACAGAAGCGTCACACTATTGTCAGTACCATGTAAGATTTTCAACAGAGTGTTGCTGAACCGGATGAAAGACTCAGTAGACCCCAAACTTCGGAACCAACAGACCGATTCTGTAAGAATCGATCGTGCACAGATCATTGAACAATCAAGTGAATGGACTCGCCACTATATATCCACTTCAGTGACGATGAGAAAACATTTGACAGTGCTGATAGGAGAACAATATGGAAAATGATTCGACGCTATGCAGTGAGTAGCTGAGAAGATCGTCAAAATCATCTTGAGTTCATACGACGGACCGCAGTGCAAAGTGGTTCATGGGGGACAGCTGACAAATGAATTTCAAGTGAGGACCGGAGTCAGACAAGGCTGCTTACTCTCCCGCTCCCTCTTTCTTCTGTTGGTCGACTGGATTATGAAGACCTTCACATCTGATGTGAGGCACAGAATAAATTGGACAGTTTGGATGCGACTAGACGATTCGGACTTCGCAGACCACCTAGTACCTCTATCCTATACACACGGACAAATGCAGATGAAGACAACCAGTGTGTGAGAAGCCTATGCATCAGTAGGCCCCAACATACACAAAGGAAAAAGCAAGATCCTCAAATACAACACAGTGAGCACCAAACCAATAACACTTGATAGAGAGCCTCTGGAATAGGTGGAAACTTCCACGTATCTGTGAAGCATCATCGATGAACGAGAAGGATCTGATGCAGACGTAAATGCGGGGATTTGCAAAGCAAGCACAGAATTCCTACAGTTGAAGAACATATGGAACTCAAAACAGCTGTCAGCTAGCATGAAAGCCAGAATCTTCAATGTGAACATCAAGACAGTTCTACTGTACGGAACTGAAACTTGCCGAACTACTACAACCATAATCGAAAACGTACAAGTATTTACCAACAATTGTCTACACAAGATACTCAATGTCCGTTGGTCGGATATCATCAGCAACAGTCTACTGTGGGGGAGAACAAATCAACTTCCAACTGAATAGGAAACAAGAAAACGACGTTGGCAGTGGATAAGACACAGATTGAGGAAACAATCATATTGCATTTTGAGGCAAGCGCTAATTTGGAATACTGAAAGGAAACGGAAAAGTGGAAGACTCAAGAAAACAATGCGTCGAGAATTGGAAGTAGGCATCAAAAGTATTAATAGCAGCTAGAAACAAGTGTAAAGGATTGACCAGAGCAGAGTTTGATGGAGAATGTTGATGGGCGGCCTATGCCCCTCCGCGAGAATTAGCAAGCTTAAGTAATTCATGTTGAAATGCAGAATTTAGATTTCTTATATACCCATTTTCATCATCAAAATTGAAATATGAGTTTAAAAGAGTTGAAAATTTGTTAAGACGTCCAAACCTGGTGTGCCTAATATGGAAGTCAAACACATTAATACATTATTACCTGGTTAAAAAGTCGAAGGTTTAAGGAGTGGAGTTATTACATTGAATGAATCCATCGGTTGTAAATTCCGAACTTAGTTCCACTTAGGGTAATTAACTATCAATAATAAACTCGTTTTAGTTTGATCACGATGAAAAATAATCAGATTACATGAGATACAGATTGTGAGACATAAACAGATTAAAAAGGTTGACTCTATTACTTCACTTGTCAGAAAGTAGACATATTATGGTGGATGTTACTCATAGGGTTGTTTGTAAGTAGTATATAGTGGAACGTGCCATAAAAGTTTCAATAACTGTGAAACCGGGTGAAGAGTTTCAGTATACGTAAAGTGCAGTATTGGCACAACACATTGAGACTAGACGAAAAGACAATTCAAATGACTAAACACACCGAAAGTTGTAAATGAACGATTATGGTCTATGTATATGTAAATACTTTGTCATGTAGTTCTTCGCCGGCAAGCAAATTTTATCAATCTACTCAGTTATTCCATTCGATGTTAGTGTTATATCTTACTTGTGAATGAACTGTTGAGTGATATTCAATGATCGTCATTTCCTTACGTTTTTTCTAGAAAAGTGCTTCTACCTTAATAGATTGACGATAAGTTAAATATGAGCAGATTATAAACGTACACCTTCCAAAAATAAGGTTATTAAATGGTAATCCATTATATATTTTTTCTAGGAGCATTTAGAATGAAGCTAGTTATTACATACGTTATTTTTACGATAAGTAACTTATACAAACCATTAATTAAGAACATTTCAAGTTATACATTTAATTTTAGACAGGGAAAATAAGCCAATCAATTGAGTTTGTTTAGTCATATCCAATAATACACTTGGGTTGTGTTGATCCATGCCCAACAACTTCTGATTGGAACTTACCTTATAAACTGACGTGAGAATAAGTTGAATAAAGCTATGTGAACTATCATACCTGTTCTAGAAGCCAATAACTAATATTATGAACTGTACAACGAATAGTCGAATTTGTGTTATTTGTTACTCAAGTATCAGATAGTCCATGATTTATCACATAACAAAACGAATCGACATAAATTGAGTTGATTGATCTCCTTCTTTTTTGCATCAAGTACATAATAAATTAAAGATATACTTGTAACGCATACATTTATCGGTCATTATTACAGAGCATGTGTGTGTTTGCTAGATGAGAACAGTTTTAAAACAGGCACTAGCTTAATTTATCACCTTAAACAGTTCTGGTTTATCTGTGTTATCGATTTTTTCTTCAGTTATTACTGCATTATTCGTAGTTAATCACACGAACTATGTATTTAGTAGGACAGAATAGCTTCAATGTATGGAATGCTATTTGAAATCATTCTGTGTAATTGATTGATGGGCTTACTATCAATATTTTGTTAGCTACTAATAATAGTAATAGTGGTAGCTTACAGTGATCGATTACCGGATGTATGTATATTAATTAATTCTGATCAGATTCTATAGTAGAAGTTTTAGTGAGGTCGATTGCAATTCGAATGTCTTAGTTGTCACGTGCTTTTTGCAATACTGAATAACACAAAGAAAATGTAACTTCCCCCCAGAATTGTAGATGTTTTTCTTCGATAAGTGTCATCAGTGTGAAGTTAATGTCCAGAGACTTCTGGTGTTTGCTTTCAGTAACCTAATATTTTACAGTTTAGTTGTGATGAATTTTTCGTCCATAAGCTTTCTTCAGATTTGATATAAATCAGTCAATCAAAAATTTGCATGCTAATACAAATTCATCGAAAAATTATTAATGATCATGCTATATTAAAGTTATGTCAATATATAAACATTGGTTGGTTTTGCTTACAAGAAAACGATTTCGGTCGGGTTATACGGTTTTGATGACTTACTGTATTGATGTCTTTTGTTCGTTGCTGTTACTTTTAGCCAACATCTCAAAATAATATTCGGGATGCAACAACATACCCTCTGATATAAATAAGAGTCAACAGGTCAGTCTCTAATTGGCAATACGCACAGTATGCACATATGCCAATTAGAGACTGAACAGTTGCAGTCCTAAAACATCAATGGGAAGATTCAAATAGACAATACCAAGTGAATTTAAACTTCACTCCATTGCACAAGCAAGTGGCTATCAGGACTCAGTAGCTGAGTGGATAACGCTATGGCGTTTGAAGCGAAAGGTACTTGGTTCGACCCCAGTAAGTGAACATCAGCTCTGAGATGCAGGTACATCCAGCTGACGAGTTCCAAACAGGACGAAACGCGCGTCCTGGATTCCACTGCTAGTTGTAATTTTGTTCAACTCTGTTTCAGTCATAATAGTTTACAGTTAAGTTTTTATTTATCATCGCATTTGCGGTATAAAGTTTAAAAAAACCACTGGAAATCAGGGATTAGGGAATAGATTTTGTCTCGCTAGTTTGGGATTCATAAACAAAACACATTCACAACTTTACTAGTGATTTAAGCCAGAACACCTACATCTTGATTTACATTTTTAAATTCAGCTAGAATGCGAAATGACATGATTTTCACCTCATGTTATTAATGAATCATTAGAAAGCATAGCTTCACATGAGAAATCTTATAAATTCATTATGGAGCCATTTACTAACACCATCAAGGTTTGTTCAATGACTCAATTACCTGAACCTTGTTTTAAACTCATAATGTTTCATGATTGTGATTTATGCACTTCTTTTAAAATATCCACCAGGTTATAATATTTAATGATGACATTTTAAGAAGTCAGTCTAAGGTTTTACTTTAATTTTCTACAAGTCTTAAGAAACTATACCTAGTGACTGATCTTCCTGCTTTTTTATAAAGTAAATCATGTCGAACTTCACTACTATAAACACACCATTACAAAGTTGTAATATTTTATTCTGTCAAAGTGAATTGACATGAAATGTTGTTGAATGACATGAATAGCTTATTATCATTTGTATTTACAATGAAACTTCAGTAATCCAATAATATTATAACAAGAAATGAACCTAAATATCAAAGGACTTTTGAAGGTGAAAATATATCCTTTTATTTACTGACTATAAATTTATCTTTTAAGTGTACAGTTTATAAATTACTTAAAAATACAAGATTTACATTCCAAATTACATTTCAATATAAACTGACATCACGTTCTTGATCAACAAAGATTTGAACAACTAGTTTGTACTAATTTTAATAGTCTGATTCATGAGTCAATCTAAGGTAGACCACCAGTGAAAACTTGGAAGAACGGAACGGCTGTCTAGTTATACATGGAACCCCTCAGCAGCGCGATTCACGATCCTGAACGTGAGACTCGAATCCAGGTCCTTCGGTCCCGCGCGTCAAAGCTCAATCTCTAGACGTCCAACGAATGTTAATGTCTAACTTCGATCCACACATGATCCTGCGCAAACATTCATCAATTGTCTAAGGCGGATAACTGTCTTACGCGGATTGGACTCCACTGATCACGGCTTCTCACTAGAACTCCAAGAAATCCATCCTGAAGCTAGTCATGACTATTGTCAGATTGGGGATTTGTGGAGATTATAGTAATTTTTACAGTTGAATTCATGGGGAGTTCTATATTAGGACTAAACGGCCGTTCAGTGCTTCCAGGTTTTCAATGGTTGTTCAACAATGATCGGTTCATGATTCCAATGAAATTCAGCAATCTCCACGACCCCATACTGAAAATAAAAAAGGGTTTATACCTGTACTGAGAAGTATCGTCCATCACATCACTCACGGTCATAGACAGATTTTTTGAAACCAAAATAACTCACTGTGATGGAGATGATTTACAACCTTGGCGAATGCTTTTGATATTGTTGAGTTCTCTGAGTTAGATCAATTAATTCAGGAGCTTTCATTCCATGTATCCAGGTCTGATGATGTTCTCCAAAACAGTAATGAAACTTCCTCAATTAAATCATCTAGGTCAGAAAACTCAATAGCACCAAAAACAACTAACATTGTCATGAATGGTGACATCTAAAGGAACGACATGATCAATGCCCATGTTTACATCAATTTCACATATTACTTGTAATAACCAGAAACATTATGATTAAAATTTTACTGAGCAAAGAATCTATGATGTAACATACCCATTCATTATTAAATGTTGCATAACAATTACAATTATGTAATGCAGAATTCGTGGTTGTTTTTCGTAATAAAAAAGTAACACTGAAGCACAAAACATAATAAAAACTAATTCATTCACCTCAATGCAGATACAACTGAATAAATTGATTAATAACGCATATTCAGTTTAATACATATTTCTTAATTATGAATGTGTGTTTGTTGCTATGTAATTAATAAACGATTATGAAACATTCCTTTTGTAAATGTAGGAACAAAAATATTACCAAATGTCGCTCTTAAATCAATCTAAGTGAGCATATATGTGTAGTAGACAATCTAACATAGATAAACGACAATATACATGTTTTATAAGACGAGTTATTTACATGCATAGCTAACTATAAAAACTAAGTTAAATGACATAACCAATAATACAAGCAAAATGACAGTGATTATTTTAAATGGTAATCTGTAAAATGTTACTTAAAATTTGTTGTGTAAAGATAAACAATTACTCATGAGTAGTAGCAATTATCACTAATAATTAAAATGCAATCATTATACTGATGTAATGGAAAAGTTCAAAGTAATTTCATCAATCTCAATCAATGATTATTGGGTAAATACAAAGGGACCTAATTACCGAGTAAATAAACTTCTTTAAAGTTTGGAAGAATACTTATTGAAGTCGAAAATTCCATCGGTAAGTATGTTCAGATCAACCAAGTGTTAATTAAAATTTGCAAGTATTGTAGTTGTTATATCGATTGCTTGAATGCCCAGTTATTATATGACATTATATGACCGCCCAATTAGAGAGCAATGAATTATCGTTCAGAGCAATGATACACAAAAGCCGTATGAGTAGTCTTAAGTACTTATCAGTCCTGCTTTCTGCCCAACCCAGCCAGTTAAGTCCAGAACATCAATTGCAGCTTCTGCTATGCGAATCATTTATTTCAAGCATACTCGGGTTATATACCAGACAAACAGACTGCATCACACCATCAAATAGAAAGTAATATTTGTACAATATCAAGCCAAATGTGACTCTGAACGTGGGATACAGTAATCAATAAACTGAATATTATTTAGGAACAGTAATTCGTATAATAATAATTCATAGGTCAAAATGAAGCTTATAATAAAATGAATATAGATACACACAATCTAGTTACTCAATAGTTAGACCATAAGAATATATATAGAATAATCGTCCATTAATAGGTCCCGGAAGTTACCCGTATTTATATCTTCACTAGGATATAACAGTAGTAACAAATAATATTAGAATCCTTTGATTTACAAAATATCAAATCTCGACATATCTTCGATACAAAATCACTTCATACTGCATAGACTGAGAAACGACTTTTATTATAACATCCTATTAGAATAAATAAATTTCACAAATATATCTAGATCTGTAGAACAGACGAATAAATGCTGATTAACGTTTTCGACTCGTTCAATCAACTCATTGAATAATACCCTCTTAATGCCATAATACATCTTATCGTCACCGATCCCGTGTCACTCAGCTTCACAGTCAGAGACGTTACCACTGAGCTATTCGGGATCGAATCCGTCGGGAGCACCAGTTCCCTCATGATTACAGGTACACCTTGCTGATGAGTGCCAAGTATCACGAAACCCGGGTCCAGGGTTTCCTGTTGACCACCTTCAAACACCATCTTATATAGACAGGCTACAAACTGCGTCACCAATCATAATCAATTAAAGTATATAACCTTATCATTTAGTTTACCTAGTTGACAAACAGTCTACATCTAATCATAACGTTACTGAATCACTTATTCCATCATATATACAAGATATTTTCAAATAGCATTAAATATTTTGAATCTATCTATCAATTATATCTAATAAGCTCAATACTACTCAAATTATATTGAAAATGTAAATCTGTTTTATTCAGTGTTATAATTTAAGGTGTTAAGGTGTTAGATATAATGAAATTGAAAACAATAGGTGGTATACTTGTTCATTTACAATGAAATTAAAGTTGACAACATACTATAATTTAGAATATCATTCTAATTATTAAATTAAAATTAATTAATTTTACTCTGTTTATCCATACATATATATAGGTGGTCTTAAACAACATATACATACATAATTCATATTCAATTTTCAAGTTATAATGACAAATAAATTTAGTCACTTATTTAGTGGATAGTAAAAATTTCTTATCATTTCACAGTCTTAATATATCCACTTACTGATTAAGCGTTATATTTCTTTGAAGCTTTGTGTTAAAACTTGAAATTGATAAACTATCTGAATTTATTTTACTAACTAAATGATCAGTGTGATTCAGTCATTCAGTCAGTCAGTCGCAACGTAGAACTTCGTACGTACTTAAATCAGTTCGAGTTGCCATACCACATTTGCTCAGAGATGAAATTGTTGATTTAAATCCCTACTCTACTTGAACACAACTAGTCGAGTTAGAGCTTATGGCGAACTGTAATTAGAACTGGTTACCTCAAGTGGTGTTCGTCAGGGCTGTTCTTTCTCCCCATTCTTGTTTAACTTTGTCATTGACATGCTTTTGAAGATAATACTTTCATCATCTCAATCTCCAGAAGTTGAACTTTTACCGGGAGGCTCAATTGTTGACTTAGAATACGCCGACGACATCGTTCTATTTGGTGAAGACGCTGTCGACATGCAGAGTCTCCTGACCACCATAAGCAACTATGCAGGCATGTTCGGGATGCGATTCTCTCCCTCGAAGTGTAAATTGTTACTTCAGGATTAGGGTGCATCGACACCTGAACTAATGATAAGAAGTGAAGTGGTTGAGCGTGTTGACAGCTTCACTTATCTTGGAAGTCTCATCAGCCCTTGTGGTCTGGTGTGTGACGAAATCTCAGCATGGATACAGAAGACTCGTCTAGCTTTCACCAACTTGCGTCATTTATGACGTAGGCGAGATATCCGTCTAGCAACCAAAGGACGGGTTTACTGTGCAGCAGTCCGTTCCGTCCTACTTTATGGCAGTGAAACATGGCCAATAAGAGTAGAGGACATTCGTAGGCTACTAGTATTCTATTATAGGTGTCTTCGAAGCATTGCTCGTATATCTTGGGACCATTGGGTAAGTGATGCAGTTGTTAGGAAATGGGTATTAGGAAAGGATGGCAAATCAATTGATGAAGTAGTGAAACTTTATCAGTTGAGATGGTTGGGACATGGGTGACCATCTTCAATTGTCCATTGTAACTGCCTCATACCCGACACGGTTGAACTCCACTAGTCACGACATTTGCGGGCGAGATCAGAGGCTCTGTGTTTGTTTACTGCGTGAACGATGATGGATGGTCATTGCTGAAGAGTTTCATTCCAAAACCTAACTGTCTTCTAGTGTTCCGATTTTCACTGAAACTGACGTCCAACAATTTCTTCAGTCGCTTAACTTGTTCCAATGTTTAGGATCTGACAAAATCCACAAACTCGTTTTTAAGAATTGTGCTGACGTCCCGTCTGATCCATTCACTAGCATCTTCAACGAATCCTTCTCAAATAATCTCATGACGAAAATAATCCCAATACCAAATAAAGTGTCCAAACAGGTTGTTATAGCTTACCTAGTCAATAACCTGTATTCTTAAGCATGTCTCGAACTTGATAAGTTGTACAGACTCAGAATTTCTACTTTTTTTCATTTGTTTTTGTTTTTTGATAAAAGAAACTTGTTGAAATACTTCGTTCTGAGAATTCTATGTTGTACGAAAGATATAATAATGAATACAGCCCTTAATAATAATGATAATAATAATAATAAGGAATCAAATCCATGGTTACTTCATCTGAATCTTCGACCTAAATAATTAATAATAATAATAATAATGATAATAATAATATTTATGAAGAAGAAATGGAAATCATCGACGACAGGTTTCATTCTAAGTTTATTTTAAATGTGGGCACAACTCAGAATGAAAGTACCAGATTCCAGAAATGACCGGTTACGTGCTGCGTATAATCAAATAAGTCAAAGTGACGAAGAGCACGTAGCATATAATCCAGAAGTCGTTGTGACTTAGGTTGCTGCATTGAAAACCTCAGTGAGACGACAAGACGGAGCAAGATTTATCTGCAGATGCAGATAATTTATGGAAAACTTCTGATACATTAGTCGGTAGGAAAAAGATATGTGGTGCACTAGAATTCCGTACCGATTACGGAATATCTCTTCAGGAATTTTCGAAATTTTGTTTGACGCTAGACTAATTAGAACGAAGCTACTACTCTCATATCAAATAAGAAGATTCAAAGTACTTTGAATACAACTGTCAAAGTAATTAATAATTATGTTGGGTCTAATATGACATTTTAAAAGTCAATCATTTGAAGAGGAAAACAAAGTTCACAAATTAGGAACAAAATGTTTATCAGGTCATGACTAACTACCACACTGATCAATTTGCAGACCTACACCCAGTACATTTACAAGTTTTCCAGACTTTTAACCTTGCCAATTACTTTTATACCGATGTATCTGTCTCAGTCTGATAGTAACATATGACAGGCATTCATTTCAAATATATGATTTACTAATTAAAACTTGCTTCATTTAAAACTTTATTAAAAATTACCCCAATAAAATAATTACAACATTATTAATTCAGGTGTTGGAAAATGTTTTTAATTTCTCATTGTTAATATTCAAGACATCGTTTCATTGTTGTTGATTGACATACATGTAATCTGAATGCATTGTCCTGATACACCTCTTTGTCATAAGTTTTAGTATATTTGGATCATTATTAGCAGTGAAATTCAAGAAATGTGTTTTCCCTTCTTTGGGACTCATCCTCTGGACAAGCCTACATCCTAGAGTTAATACTCACAATAAGACTCGAAACCAGTACTTATCACTTCAAACCACAACTGTATATCGACTTAGGTACTGTGCCCAGATAGCCATTAACTTATTCAACATGTACTCAAGTATTTATCATGGTTTGTAATCTTTCGTTGATAGATAGTAATAAAGATTTATTGTCATGTCAACCAACACTTTGCTCTAATAATCTGTTACTTTTCTTTTAAATGGTAAACATCACATTAATGTAATACATTCAGAAACAATCTATTTAATATTTATGGGTGTTTTTTTCAAATTATTTTCCAATAAAAAAATATGATTGTACGCAATGGTAAGTGGTACAAGTTGATTAGTTTAAAAGGTGAGAAATGTGTATAAAATAAAATGTGAGTACATAAGTAGTAATGATAGAAATAATAAGTATAACAATAGTAATGGCAATAATATTTGTCATTATACCTTGACAATATGACAATATACTTCTCTTTCTATTGTATTTCTCTTCATCCAACTGTTTTTCTCATTTGTCACTATCATTACTAATATTCACTCCTTTCTTTATAAGAAATGAGTAGAACACTTATTGAATAATTTATAAAACTAACAAATCACTATGTTATTATCGCCTCCCACTCACCATGTTTCTACATCACTCTCTCTCCCTCTCGCTCTCTTTCTCTGCCTTGTTACTCTCTACCCTGTTTTCTTGATAATCTTGAAAGCTTCATACTCTGGCAAAAATGCACACATATAAACATATTCACGAATGTTTGGATATGTATATATACACTATTTAATTCCAATTAAGTTGTTAGTTCTTTGTAGAATTATGTTATATACATATATACAACGGTACAGGCATTTCAAAAATTTTGAATTCCCATATGACCTTCATGAAATATATTATTGTCATTTAAAATATTCATCAGTTTCATTGTCTTCTCTAAAAATTTTTGTTTTTTTTAATTAGTTGATAATTAGTGTCAAAATCCAGTTAATCATGACTTAAATTAGGAATCTACTACACTCGCCTACTAACTTTCTAAAGTTCATTTTTATGAAAGAAGTTCGTAAAATTAATCGTTTGATACTGACCAACTTAGTAGTCTAAAGTTAACTTGTAAACTGCGAGAATTAAGAGAATTAGTTTTAATCTTTGGTAGGGTCATAAGTATACATTGATAATGAATCTCATAATGGAAGAAAACCGTTTTTCAATGATCTTTTATTATTTAGTAATTTATCAGTTGTAAGGGGTTGGTGATGAAAATTATCTTAAACCAATCAATAATATCATATATTAACTGTTGTTTTATATTAGGTAGTTGGAGATAATTGACAAAAACAATGAGACTAGGTTTCATGTCACTAGAGACTTCTCAGCAAGACGTACCTTTAATCTTGAGAGAACTGTAGATCACTGTCGGATTCTATCCCGTGTCACCCAGCTTCATTACCAGGGACGTTTTCACTTTGCTATTTGGGTTGCGACTGGTTTTCTGTATGTATTAACAAGTGATTGATCACTGGGTGGTGACCAATATCATACTTTACAAGGCTTTTTATTTTTACACATATAATCTGTCGATCAAGTTACAATGAAGCTGCTAGCCTAATTGACTTGACACTAGACGGAGTGGGATGGAATCTCCCAGTGAGCACCAGTTGCTTCAAGATTACAGGTACACCTTGCTGATGGATGCTAAATGACATGAAATCCAGGTCCAGGATTTCCTATTTGTAACCTTCAATCACTTAACATCTATACATAGTAAACGTAATGTCGAATCCCTTGAACTGGTGGCAACACTTCTATTTGACCGATAGAACTCGATGAACACCGAAAGTAGACAGATATGACATTGGTAACTCCTAAATGATTGACCAACTGTAATTATGATTCTATTAACAGTCTTATCGGATGAACAGCATGAGTTTTCAATCAAGTATAAATTCCATTTAGCCACTTCAAATTATTCAATAACCAATCAATCTTTTAAAAACATTAACTCCTTTATCAGAAAAAGGAGTAAAATGTATTCAATTATTAACAGTTATTCATTTTTATAACTATAAGGGGCTAGTAGAGATTGTAGAATTTCAGTTCATTAAGGACTGATCTTAGTTAAACAACCATAAAAAAACATGGATGAGTTCCATATTAACACCAAATAACTGTCAAATTGTATAATTTGAAGGTTTTAAGAGAACCCACTGCCAATTATGTCTGAGGACTGCTGACCAATATCACGTGACAAACCACCAATCAGAATTGCGACTTTAATTTGGTGTATTTCGCGATTATTATTTACTCTACGGCTTAGTATCTCGGATTTCACCAATACACATTTGACCAGTAATATTATCCTTAAGTTGACAGCTATTTACCTATTGGTCCACGATTCCCTATACTCATTCTGTCATCCCCTTGAGTCTAGAAGTCAGCAACCAGCCCCTACTAACTGCATTACACATAATAAAAAAAATAGTAATCATACATTAACTAGCCAAGAAGTGGCTGTGATTAAAGGAGACTGTAAATAACAAGCTGGTAACAAATTTAAAATAGTAAATCATATAACACTAGTTAATGTCCTGACCGAAAAAACATAACAAAAGAAATATGGATACATCGTAATGCAGTTACTTAATAACTATACAATAAGAATATATATAACAATAATAATCCATAAATTAGTTCTGGGAGTTAGCATTCCTTCAAACTACTTTCTGATATGACGTTACTCATCATAGAAATGAATCTTGAAATATTTATTTTTACAGAGATTATGTTACTACTGATTCGGAAATTAGTGGTTTTCATTTCCACATTTAAATTGGAACGGTGTGCAATTTATGATCATGTAAATATCTACAATATGAAATTTGTTTCATGTACTACTTCTCTGACCAATTAAAAACTATCCTCAAACGCTCAAAATGAAGCCTATTTTCAAATAAATAAAATGCAGGATTTTTTGGACTTGAATACTAATTTTCAATTTAGATTTCACTGCTAGCCACTATCCATCTTTGCTTACAATGCTTGTGAAATAAGGCTATATCGAGGCAATAAGCACAGTATGCACATATGCTAATCAGAGACTGACTAGTTGCAGTCCTAAACATCAATGGGAAGATTCAAACAAGTAATACTAAGTGAATTAGATTATCACAGTTATATCATTACACATATGTGTTTTGATCAATGAGATTTAGAATCTTATTAGGTAAACGGTTGTGTATACTGAATTTCCAGTTCAAGAAAAGTTTTACTAAACGATTAATATTTTATGACAAGGAAGCATTTTATAAGAACTTTCGTCTAAATTAGAGCGAATAGTTTCACAATATTTGGGCGCCGAATCAATGTAAGACATTAAATAGGAATGATATATTTATAGAATCTCAGCGAATGAATTTGAAGTTAATTCAACGTTTCACCTGGCAATCTGGTCCAAGCTTTTTCAAGGAAATATAATCAAACATCAAAATTATCGGATATTAATAGGTACATGGTTCTCCGGTTCATTGTATACTGAATAGGTCATCCAATCAGCGTTAAAAATGTCTAAACTTGATAGATGTATTAGTGTGTAAGAGAATTGTGACGTAAAATGATATGTGCTAAGATAACATATTGTGTATATACGTAAGTGGTGAAAGAAATTTCATTCACATTATATTGTCTCCTGTCGATGAATTTTTAAGAAAGCATACAATTTTTTAATATCTGATATAAATCATGTATGTCACAGCATGTATAAAATGAAGATAAATAAACAAAATAAAAGAGTGAAATTCGAAGAGGAAGAATGTAATTTGAAACTGAATATATGTGTTATTTTAATGTTTCAATTCATTGTTTAACGAATTCCGATAAGACAACTGATTAGAATCATTGAATGTAATTGTCACTCAGATAATAAGTGATAGATAAAACGGAAAGGAGTTCAGGTTTTTACTTATCAATGATTAGTTGCCATGGCATAGCTAATTGTATTTCATCCCTCCTATTAATATTGTTTGGATTAGCCCATACGTATAGGGCTTCGGCTGTTTGTCTTTCCTTGTAAGAATTGAAAGCTTTTTGAAGGATTCTTGTGACATCAAAATCAATTGTATGACCCGATTCCATCGAGTGTAATGCTATCGCTGACTTGTTCTCAAGTTTCTTTACATCATCTGAGGACTTAGGAATATGCTTTAAGTATTGTTTGTGTTCCTTCACCCTCACATTCGGTTGCATTGAAACATTTTGTTCTTTCATTGTAAAGTGATTGATTTCTGCATGAAATTCATTTGGTACTTTGAAAAAAGCTTTTATCGTTTTTGGTTTTTCTTTAGACATGTTGTTTAAAATCTGAAGTGATAAGTTTTAAGAAAATACTATTAAAAACTACAAAAGTTTGAAAACATTTGCAAATGATTTTACGAAATAGTTAAAATTCACTTGGTATTGTTTACTTGTATCTTCTCATTGTTGTTTAGAAATGCAACTGATTAGTCTCTTGGGTTCGAGTCCCAGAGTGACACATCAACTCTAAGATGCAGGTACATCCAGCTGACGAGTCTCAAATAGGACCAAACACGCGACAAACTGGATTCCACTGCTAGCCACTATCCATCTTTGCTTACAATGCTTGTGAAATAAGGCTATATCGAGGCAATAAGCACAGTATGCACATATGCCAACAAGGGATTGACTAGTTGCAGTCCCAAACATCAATGGGAAGATTCAAACAAGTAATACTAAGTGAATCTATGTTAATAATTCCTATAATATAATGTTTATCGAATTCCATTGATCAAGTAGTGTGGTGTTGTCTACTTATATCTATATAAGTAGTATATGCTGTAGGTCAGACATAGAATGTATTTTGGCAGAAGATCAATGAGGAAAGAACTGAAATGAAGCGCAACCGTTTGGAAAATGCATGAGCAATGGAATAAGAGAAGAAACAGTGAAGATTGAAACAATTGGTTGTTAATTTGTAAATTGACTGTTCATTGTTTGGTAATCAGAATTTACTGAGATAGTCTGTAATCTTTGCTTAAATACATTCGATTGTCCCCAACCAGTGTTCTGTTCACAACATTTGGTGTCGCTGCCAACCGGGAGGAGGAAGAGTGCTGTTCTGCGGACGCCGCTGCGGGTCTGGAGTAGAAGTGCTAGTTGGGGCAGTCTGGTGCGGAGGGGTGGCGTCGAGTGGAGTGTTCTGGCGGGGCGGCGTTGGCTGTAGCGGGTGCTGTCGACGGAGAGGAGCAGTGGGACTTGCGGCTGCTGGGCGGACATCGGATGTAGATGGCTCAGCAGGCCGGTGGAGTACGGGTGTTGAACGTCCCAGGTGCCGGGTGGATGCGGATGTTGGTGCCCAGGCAAGTCGACGGAGCTATGGAGGTCAGCGCGCCGCAGACTCGACATTCTGACGGAGTTTTTGGCACAGACTGCAGTGAAAGAAGATAGTGGCGTGGCGAGCAGAACCACCGTATGAACGAATGCTTTAAAGGGGGGACGAGTGTGGTGTTGTCTACTTATATCTATATAAGTAGTATATGCTGTAGGTCAGACATAGAATGTATTTTGGCAGAAGATCAATGAGGAAAGAACTGAAATGAAGCGCAACCGTTTGGAAAATGCATGAGCAATGGAATAAGAGAAGAAACAGTGAAGATTGAAACAATTGGTTGTTAATTTGTAAATTGACTGTTCATTGTTTGGTAATCAGAATTTACTGAGATAGTCTGTAATCTTTGCTTAAATACATTCGATTATCTCCCAGTCGTGTTTTGTTCACTACATACTCACTTAATTTTCTGTTCACTACAGTAGCAGTGTAATCAGTTGTGATTCGTATGATATTGTGGTATATTATATTGCAGATTATAGCTAGTTGGAGATGATCGATAAAATGTTATAGATTAAAGTTTCATGTTGATTGGCACTTAGCGGCATGAAATTTCTAGAGTAATTTAGAGAATTAATAGTCTAATAAATGTGAACAAGATAGAAACACTAGTTTTGTTAAGCTAAACTTTTCTGATGATTGCCAAGTGACATGATATATATGTTTAGGGCCTGTTGATCATTAAGTTCAAGTGTCTGACTTTTTTTAGCGTATAGTAAATCTAAAAATACCAAATATTATGAAGAAATCAACATTAAGATTTATATCAACTCTCCCAAAATCAATTTAGATTATTGTTAAATTTTGTGGGGCCCTTTTATAAACTTACTTAACAGACAATGTTATTTGAACAGTAACAAATCGCATATTTGTACTGTTATGATCACTATCTTATCTGCATAAAGATGCTTGATCACATGACAGCCTACGCATGTATCTCTCTCAAGCTTGAATGTTAATCGCTTAAATATCTCTCAAGAACCATTCTCTTTCCCATGTATGTATGTACTCGAATCCTATTGTTAACCTTTGCTTTGCCTTGCTGCACCTTATTCTATTTGACTACAAATTTGTCTCTGTATTTGCTCACACATTGACATTTGCTTCTCTGCTTCAAATTCGCTCTATATGCCTGTAGCTTTGTTACCCTTGCTATCCACTAAGAAACTGTAGTTGTCGCTTCTTATTACCTTCTGATTTGAAACACCGTTGGGATTCACATGATAACGGTTACAAAGGTGATTGATTAACGGAGCAAAGCCACTATAAATCCATATACTTTTTTAAACATTATTTCATTCAGTGTGAATTTTGTTTATTCAATTTTCAATAAATTAGTTAGTTCTTCACCTTATATATGATAATTTCTGTAACTAATAATCCTTAAGCAAAGATGGATAATGGCCAGCAGTGGAGTCCAGGACGCGCGTTTCGTCATATTTGGGACTCGTCAGCTAGATGTACCTGCATCTCAGAGTTGATGTTCACGCTGGGACTCGAACCCAGTACCTTTCGCTTCAAACGCCTTCGCTTATAATGCTTGTGAATTTAAACCATATAGAGGCAATACGCACAGTATGCACATATGCCAATTAGAGATTGACCAGTTACAATCCTAAACATCAATGGGAAAATTCAAACAAACAATAATAAGTGAATTTAATAATCCCTAAGTTTGATTGGTATATAAGGAAATGAGCTTGAATTCAAATTAATCTGAGGATTTTGCCAAATAAATCTCCCTCTAAAAAAAATGAGATCTTATATTTTGGTTCTAAGTATCGCTAAGAATATCTCTGTTACCACAAGTAGATCACATTTTTTATAAATCATAGTTATAGCCATTTACCACAACAAATGGTAAAAGATCAATTTCATTATGAACAAACACCAGCTGAAGAAATAATTTAGTCAATTTCCTTTCTAATATACAAATCAATTCAGAAAACTGCATCATATACTGGAATTGGTATATTTTATGTTTTTAGAATATTATAGTTAGATAGAATAAATTTGGTACTGCTTAAAGGGATGGTAATTGTTCCCGGTAATTCGTTGCTTTTTAGTGGCCCGAGATCTAATTCCAATTTGATCGTGTGATCATCGTTTTTGAGTTATACATATCGTCAATCCTCGTACATAGTTATCGACTTAACTCGCGTTGGTGAACAACGGAAAAAAATAAGTCAAATACAAGAATGGATATTTGGATACGTATATTCCATACAATTGGTGAGCGGCCAATGCTCCTCCACGAGGGATAACAGGCGTAAGTAAGTAAGTAAGTATATTCCGTACAATCGTTGATCGGAAAGCGAAGCAAAACGAAATAACGCTTAATAGAGAAGGTGAGTGAGACAATTCGACATAACCAAGCGTGAATTGATATTTATAATTGAACAAAAATAAATTACAGATATGCAATGAGTAAGATGAGAAATGCACACACATACGCTTATATAAAAAAAAACAGTCAGTATTAATAAGCCAGTAAGTGACAGGATAAAAATGTGGCTTGAGAGGAATGAATAGATTGATCTGTCCAGTGGCTAGAATAACATATATGGGCTTGACATAGTATCAACCCAACAGTTTGTTTATTCTTTTTTTTAAATTTCCCTTTATATTTTACTCAGCTTTATGTAATGAACACTTACATTTTACTTACAGGGTGTTTTTTTCTAGATTTAACTAATATTACTAATTCATTGAAAAGCAAATCTACTTAAGTGATTAATTCTCTACGTTTTACTTTCTTTAATAGTTTAAGACGACATGGTGCCATTGTCTATTTTAAATTTAAGTTGTTATCATTTACTTTGTTACTGAATATTAGTCGTCAATTATGAAAATTCAATCATGCAGAATAAAGTGTATTATTAATCAAAATGTTTATTTTTCACTGATTTTACCCATAAAATTTTCTTTTTCTCCGTTGTTATATTAGTTAAAATATGAGTTAGATACTACTAATATTTCTGATTTTATCATTCCGACAATAGAACATCCTACCTACTTTGCCTACCTGTAAATGATATTAATCTTGCCTTGTGTAGTACATATATATAAATAAGTTTCTGTGTTGGCGTTTGCATTTTTGTACGTGTATACTGGTGTACACAAATGAAGACATTCGTATATACTGTGACTAGCTCTTGAATATCTTATTCATATCATTTGTTGCTAATTATGCTGACGTTATTATTATTGTTGTAAATATTATTATTACTATCATCACAACTATGTCACTGTCTCAGTAATTACAATGTTAATATAAGAAATCAGACATTTTGAATATTTATGATTATGAATATTTCAGAGCTCAGTAACTTAAGATGGACAAAAGAATTCAATAGGCATGCATATTCATATTATAAATAAATATAAGATACGTCATAAAATACATAAACTTAGAATATCGTTGATTACCATATCAACCAGTAGGTATGTACTACCAACTGTAATGTCATTAGTTGTAATAATAATAATATTATGAATTTTGGTAATGGTATTAAAATTACTAGAAGATTAACTAGGCAACTATCCCTAGTATAAATGTGTACAATGTTTATTCTCTTGAATTAAGTGGATTTTTTAAACCATAATTTTGATTATAAATTAGATCTAGTCAACTAACTTTTTTTTATATTTCCTATTCACTGATCTTTTAAGTGATACGTTGTGTTCGTTACGCATTCACTTCCGTTTAAATATAATCGAAATTCAAAGCGCATTGTTTGTGTTATTGACAGTTGTTTCCTCTTAGTATACAACTTCTTATGAGTGAGCACTCAAGATTCTATCAGGGCAATGAACCCGAAACCTTTTGTTTAAGAAGCCAATATTTAACCCATGGAAAAACTGAGACGCCGTCCAACGATACCTCAACCGGTATCAATATTTGGTAGATAAAGTCTATAAATTTAAATTAATTTTCACAAACCCCATCAACTGATTTTTTTAAATGGCCAAATCTAAAACTTTCAGGCATCCCAATAAGTTCTTAGTTCTGAAAGTTAAAGCCAAACAAAATAAATATGCTCAAATACTATGAGGATTAAACAAATATGTACATATAACCATAATTTATAACGAACTTTGTGTATAAATTAGGATAAAAAACACTTGTGTTAAAATAATGCAATTATAGTGGTATCATGTTTCTCTTTGAAGCTGGATGATTTCGTTACCATAGTGTTACTATCAATAAACAATCTGAAAGAGAAGCAAGGTACTAAAGTGTCTTGATTCGTGTGCTTTATATATTTAACTCTGAATTAACGACCTATCAAGTGATTAATTGTTATGTTAAATTATATGCTGATCATTGTACGTACATTTTAGATGGATCTCTTAAACTTTCCTAACATTATTTCTATCTCTTCAGAATAAAGCTTCCTAGACTAACTTTGGTTGGATACAAATCAAACAAAACAAAGACGTAAAAAGCTATTATCAATAAGTTGTCACTCTCATTTGATTCATAACAAATATTTAATTAATTATATCCTAATTTATTAATATAATTCCCAAGAAGAAAACCTAAAATTGAAAGTACTGTTAATCTAGGTGAAGTATTTAATTTGTTCCAGCATAAAGGTTGATTTGGACGAGATGTTTTGTGACAAGTATATCAGACTTATATTACTTGCTTAGTTGACCCCAAGCGCCCTGTCACGGCGGAGGTTAGAAAGAATCCCATCTCCCTCTCGAAACGCGTTTATATAGTTACTGTCAGGGAATTCCTACTCATCGCTTTTTCACGGCAGGGGAATTGTTTATGAAAATGAGAGGACTAGGAGCGGATATCTGACGCTTAAATCGAGTTGATTGATAAGTAGAACCCACATAGGGGAGTCGAGAAACATTGATTCCAAACCAATGGTACATATAAGCTCCAGGATCCTGAGGGGAAAATGGCATATGAACCCATTCTTAGTCACCGCCTACCACAGGGCCCCACTTTCTATCATTGCTCCACTCCTTCGTGGACTACACCTTTGGACCAGAGGCTCGGACAGTAGTCTCGTAAGAGAACCATCTATTCCAATTTGGGGACCTGGGCAGTATCCTAGCTCACATACAAATTGAACGATGACTACCTAGTTTGACGCATATATTTTTGTGCCTCCTTGTGGCAATGTTTATGTACTTAAATAAAATATGAATAGTTGAGTACAAAACGCAACCAATCTTGATGGCATAATATCAGTTAACTTATTTCATTAAAACTGACAATGTCAGGACCTACGGAATTATTTATTTTGAAAAGTTACCCAACACTAAAAATTCACTCATTATCAGTTCAGATGACTATGGTCACTCGAAGGCTCTTGATAAAACTTCTTGATAATAAACTCCAATTTTTGATTTTTTTGATTGAAGAGAGTGAATCTCATCCTAATTGGATTCAATCATTATTTTTAATCACTTTTGGTGTTCTTGAGGATACCTTATTCTAGTATTAAAAAATCGTAATGAACATTTTATTTTCCGAGTCGTCATTTAATACTTCGATTGAATAGGATTTTTCTGCATCAATGAATTCAAAAAGTTTGACAATCCAAAAAAGACTTTAAAGGATTTTGTCGTCTCTATTTGGTAGCAACTGATAGGCGATTATGACTCCGAAGTTTCTTTTTGAACGAAGACTTATTGAAGTAGTATTTCATAGTTGGAGTAACACTGACTACTGCTGCAATCAATATGTATTACCAGTTTTAAGTTCAAGCCCAGTTATTTCATTGTTAATTATCCATCAAACACTTATATCATCTAGAACTAAATATACTGATGACATAAACATTTATAACAACTAAATACCACAGAGTCAAAAAATACATGACTATATATCATCCTCTAAGTGATATAACTGTCACTGAAACTAGTAAACTACCTTGTTTGATCTACATGGAACCTTTTATGAAAATGGATATACAAATGCTGTTTCAAAAGAAGATTCTTTACATCGAACCTCTATCCATTCATCTATCACAATGACGAATTTGTTTGATAATAACAGCGTGAGTCAATTGACTCACGCTTTCAACTATGATAAAAGTTATAGTTTTCAAGTAATTAATACCTCAATGCGTGTGTTGCACTTACCTTTTTAAAGTAAACTTTAATACATTCTCCCTGTACATAGCTAATTAAAAAACAGTTAAAATGCAATCACTTCAGGAAAAATAATAACTAAGTGCGTAAAACTTTGTATGAAATATTTTTACTACTTAAGTAGCCAAATGCAACATTAAAGTGTATTTAATTTGTCACAACAGATTTGAATGCAATATACTTCCGTTGGTTAATTCAGTATCATGTCTTTCATGCTAGCTGACAGTTGTTTTGAGTTCCATATGTTCTTCAACTGTAGGAATTCTGTGCTTGTTTTGCCAATCCTCACATTTACGTCTGCATCAGATCCTTCTCGTTCATCGATGATGCTTCACAGATACGTGAAAGTTTCCACCTATTCCAGAGGCTCTCTATCAAGTGTGATTGGTTTGGTGCTCACTGTGTTGTATTTGAGGATCTTGCTTTTTCCTTTGTGTATGTTGAGGCCTAATAATGCAGAGGTTTAAGCTACACTGTTTTGACCTGCATTTGTTGATGTGTATGGAATAGAAGGGCAAGGTCATCTGCAAAGTCCGAATCGTCTAATTGATTCTAAGATGTCTATTCTATGTCGTGCTTCCCACCGGATGTCGAGGTCTTCATAATCCAGTCAACCACTCGAAGCAAGAGAAAAAGGGGAGTAAGCAGGCTTGTCTGATACCAATCCTCACATGGAATGGGTCTGTTAGTTGTCCTCCATGCACCACTTTGCACTGTAGTTCGTCGTATGAATTCTCGATACTGTTGACGATGTTTTCAGGTATACCACAGTGTCAAAGAAGTTTCCTTAATGTTCTCCTGTTCACACTGTCAAACGCCTTCTTATAGTCGATGATTGTTCCACGATGATCTGTAGTGTCGCGATGTAGTCTATGCACGACCGATACCTATAGAATCGGTCTATTGGTCTCGAAGTTTGGCGTCTACTGAGTCTTCCATCCGGTCCAGCAACACCCTGTTGAAAATCTTACCTGGTACCGACAACTGTGTGACACTTCCGTAGTTCATATGTTTTCTCAGATCTTCAGTCTTTGGTATCGTGATGAGGTGTCCTTCTTTCCAATCTGTCTGTGGCACTTGTTCTTCTTCCCAAATCTTAGTGAATAGAATGTGGAACATGTTTGGAGTTACTTAAATTTCTGACTTCAGTGTGTCAGCTGGTATATTGTCAGGTCCTGCTGCTTTCCCACTCCTGATTTGTCTGATGGCCGGCCGTCCTGATTTCTTCGATCGTTGGTGTAGTGACATCTATTGGAATATTTGTGTGCTACTTCGATGTCTAGTGGATTCAATGGGGTTGATCTATTCGAGAGTTCCCCGAAGTATTCTACCCATCTGTTCCTCTGTTCTTGAGTATCTGTGATTGGTTTGCCTTCTTTGTCTTTGACTGGTCTCTCTGGTTTACCATATTTCCCTTTATGTCTCTTCGTTGTGTCATATAGTTTTTTCATATTTCCTTCTGTTGCAGCTTTTTCCACTGTCGTTGCTAGCTGTTCCACGCATTTCCACTTGTCAGTTCTAATGCTATTTCTCACTTGCATGTTTGCTTCTGTGTATTCATCTTGTGCTTTGGCTTTCTCTGTTCCTTTTCGGTTGTTGTTAATTGCTGTATTGTTCTTCTCCTTTTTCTTCCTATCTTGAATCTTGTCTAGGGTTTCGATAGACATCCATTCTTTATGAAGATGTTTATTGTGGCTCATCATCTCCTGAGACGTTGAAGCTAATGCATGTTTGATTCCTCTCCAGTTGTCCTCGATAGTACTTTCTTCTTCTTTCAGTAGATCCTGTAGAGCTTGAAACCTTTTCTGAGAGTTATCTTGAATTGATTGAATTTGTCAGTATCTCGAGTGAAGGCTGTACCGAATTTTTGTAATGCTGTTTGTCCAGTTGTCCAGTGTTTCTTTAGCTTCTGTTTCATCTTTGTCACAACCAAATGGTTAACTGAAGCTATGTCAGCTCCTCTCCTGGTTCTCACATCTTCCATTGCCTGTTGGAATTTTTTACTGATGCAAATATGATCGATCTGGTTCTCTGTGGTGTAGTCCAGTGATATCCATGTGGCTTTGTGTACGCGCTTGTGTGTAAAAATTGTGCCGCCTATAACCATTTTGTCTGATTGAACGTGTTTACATCTTAATCTTCATTTATCCGCTCATCGGTTGTAAATACAGACACTCATCAATAATTGATTAACACTCATAAAATGACTGTAGATATTTCTACTATTCATTGATACATGCACACTCACTTTCCAGTGTGTTTGCCCCTCTCGTGCTTGTGGATTTTATTAACTACATACTCTCCCAACAACTGATCTTTTGGCTTTTGGTTATTCTCAATTAAATTCACAGTAATACTCGGAGAATTGACCTGCTAAAATACTCAGTTAACGAGATATCAAAAGGAGAGGAATTAACTTCTACCTAATCACATATATCAGTTTTAGGTTAAATAATTACTTTCAGAATACATATAAGTGAGAGATCCAGATGGATGCACACCATTTGTTAACAATGGATTTAACTTTCTAAGGAAACTGAATTTTACTATTGGTTGAATATACGGCCTGATAAGGCGAAAATAAAATAAACAAGAGACAAAGTCTGGTTCAAAGGACTGTAGGGATTACTTTAATTCATGGATAACATTCGTCACAGATTTATATCAGTTAGAATACTACCGAAGTCAGGAAGCAGTGGACAGATGTTTTGCACTAGTATATGGCTATTTGACGGCCTAATTACAAAGTAGTGGGGAGTCAAAAAAAAGTTAGACAATTAATGTTTCACAAGAAATGGCTAATTGTATAAAGTCAATGAAAAAAAGTCAACAAATACCTTTCCTCTCGCCAAATCAGGTGAAATATACAGAGACTGATACTACTAGAATCTACAGACCTTTTAAACTTCTTGATTTTAAAAAATCAATAATTGATGACTTGAATAAGTTAGGACGAATATTGACCTACACAAATATACGTAACAAACAATAAATTAAAGTACAGTCCACTATGTTACCACACGTATAACTGTCAGTCCTACGATTTGACCATGGTAATTAAGGTTTAAAAAAATGTTGACTAAAATAAATATTGTCTTTTGGTCCATTAAATACCACTTTCCAAAGCCTGTTAACCAACTAGATAATTTTTGCTTAATTCACTTTAAAATACGTCGGTCGAGTAAAGTTCTCAATCATTTAATCGCAAGAACAGTTGTTTAGACACCATTCAAGAGTTAAAGAGCCAAAACGCATCGCATCACTCTTGTAACATGAAAAACTGAAGAAAGTTATGTTTTGTCTGTCTTTCGTAGAAACAAACATCTCAACAACTTCATCAAAATGTTTCTAGTGAATCGACTGACCATCGTAAAATCAACCTTAGGAGCTAAGATACAGATAATCTTACCAGATATGAGAAGAATTTCATGAATTACTATGAGATGTTTAAAAGTTTAAAATCAGTGTTGTTAATAAAACAGCCCAACCACCTTACTCCATTCCATACAGACCAGAAAACACATTAGTAAAAAAGATAAATGGAACCTAGACCATAAAGTAAATTGTACCAACTGCGATGAACACTATATTGAACAAGGTAGACATCTTCTTCGCTTATGCACATAAGAACACAAGCCATCAGTGAAATGATACGATAAGCTATCATTGACATTGATGGACGTGGACAAGCGTCGACATAAATTCGATTGAGAAAACATCAGAATTCTGGATCGATGGAATTCTAAATATACCAAATAATTCCTGATAACATACTATATAGATTAATCAGTAATCAATAGGTACATCGAACTGTACCCAATATGTCAAACTATTGAAAGAAATTATTCCATAGCATGGTCAGAGGTCAATGCAACAAGACAGTCTATTTGAATACAATGACAAACGATAATAACAAAAACTACAACTATAAAAAGTCACAGTGAAAAACAAATGAAAAAAAGGTGGGAAAAATCTGAGTCTGTACAACTCATCAAGTTCGATACATGCTTAGGAATACAGGTTATTGACTAGGTCAGATCTAACAACCTGTTCGTCACAGAGTATGTTTCCTACGTGAGGTACTACAGAAATTTTATAGATTTGCTTGCGTGCATGGATTCTAATGTATTTACGTCTCGTTCTACAAGAAGATATACAAGGAGAAAGATATGAATGAAGTGGATGGTTAGTATTGATAAGATACAACCTGACAGGAGTTTGCAAGATTTTAGATGTCTGTCCACAACCATATCAATGATGACCTGAAAAGATTCACCATACACCTTGCTAAATGCCTTCAGCACTATCTGCAGTACAGAAAAGTCTTTTCTCGAAAGCCCAGGAAAGAATAATATAGGATAGTAAAGAATAATAGGTAATATGCAGGAATTTACAAATTGTAAGAGTAAATGGCGAGTAATCCCAAAAGCATGCAGCCTCTTTATATAGTAAGTCAAACGGTAAACTTTTCTCGATAACAGTAAAACATGAGAAGACCAAGAGAGATCACAGGAAAAAGCAAGACCAAGATAATTGACCATCGACACTGTGTTTATCAAGAAGTTTCTAATGGCACAAGCATTATGGGATCGTAAAATAGTGTATAGGTGTTGTCCATATCTCGGGCTAAGGTTAACAGCTTGACATTCAAATGGATTGAGTAAGAGACCACTATTCAATACGAGATAAAATCTCGTTCATTTCCATGGGATGTAAGGAGGTAGAAATCGGTATACATACAGTGGGGTCGTCCGCATATTTTACAAAAGTGTTTTATGTGGAAGATGGCAGGTCATGCAGAAAAAGAGAGGAAAGGAGAGGTGAAAGAACAGCTCTATGTGACACACCTTCATCAGATAGTAGAGACGTTGAACACTTTCCTCCAAACACAATGTACTGTTCTCTTCCAGAGAGTAAGCACACACCCAGTTGATTATCCAGGCATTGGTGTTGTCGCTGATCAACTTTTTAAGTATTAGTTGTTTTGGAATAGAATTAAAGGCGGAAGAGTAAACTAGAAATGTATATCGAACACACTTGTTACCCTTTTCCAAGACAAACACTATATTGTGATGCAGAACAGCAAAGCCATCTTAAGTGCTTCTTTGGCATTTGTAAGCAAACTGTCCGATTGTTGCTGCTACCTTGACGTGGTGGTCGGACTTGCCTATCGTGATGAACCAATCGGACTATACTGGCTGGGAAAGTCGTTTCTCAAGGTCCTAAGATGTCAGGCAAGTCGGTTGAAAAATAGTAAGACTAAAATGAACAAACTCAAGGTCCGAAGGCGAAGTCGTACTGCTGACTACAAAGGTTTGACGGCAGTGAGGTGTTTCCTTCAGACAACAAGAATAAAAGCGATTCTGTCTTATCTCAAAAGAAGGTTGAGGTTAGAAAAGATCGACACTAAAAGTTCACATCTCGTCTTATCTCACGGAGATCCTTCTCCATTGGTAAGGTCCCAACAAGTGCGGATCTAACACAAAAATTACTCGCAAAACTGTCGTGTTGGACCAACCTCAAGCAGTTGTTCCTTGGGAACTACGGTCACGTTCTGAAGTCACTAAGACCTCTTCTAATCCAATTCCCTTTTCAACTCCACTTATATTGGAAGTCTGATCAGCCCTAATCAGTTAATGTCTGACGAAATCTTTGCACGGATTCAAAAAGCTCGTTTGGCTTTTGCCAACTTACGTCACCTATGGCGAAGGCGAGATATCCGTCTATCAATTAAGGGACGAGTATACTGCACAACAGTTCGCTCTGTTCTACTTTACGGCTACGAAACGTGGCCATTAAGAGTAGAAGATACTCGTAGGTTACTAGTATTTGACCACAGATGCCTTAGAAATATTGCTCATATCTACTGGGATCACCGGGTAAAGTAATGGTGTGTTAGACATAGGGTAATAGGGAATGATGGTAAATCAGTTGATGAGATTGTGAACCTTCATTGACTGAGATGGTTGGGCCACGTGTTACGTATGCCTGAATACCGATTACCACGACGTGCAATCCTGACGAGTGTAGGGGATGGTTGGAAGAGAGAGGAATGGCCAAACTAAAACGTGACATCAGTGCTTGAAGTCACTAACTTTTAATCTGAGCCATGCTGTTAGATGCAGACTACTTGGTTGGGGTCCGCGTAAATATCGTAACCAATGGTTGGAGACTCTGCGTAACATAGCTCAGAATCTATCACAATGTCGTCAGTGCATACACCTCATGTTTTTCCTTAAACCTTGAGATTAAAATTGCTTCATATCTTCCTTCCTGTGCTATATCCTTATATACAATCTTTCTTTTATATATTACCACCATTAAATTAACTACTTCTATAAATTCGGTGCTAATCTTGTTGTACTAATGATGTTATGGCAACTAGGACCCATCTATATATGTGCCTGGTCCTACGTTGTAGCTGACTGACTGTACGCAAACTGGTACAGATCACTGTTCTCTTTTATTTTAGGTTGAAGTGAGAGTATCAATAACTTTCCATTATTTCGAGGAAAAGTGATGTTATTGCTATGGGTCTAAATTTCACATTTTTATCATCAGATGCTTTCTTAGGTATAGGGATTATCTTTATGTTTCTCCAGATTTTTGGTATGAGATTAGTTAAAGATACTCATGAATGGATAACATAGAACGTCAGCACATTTTTTAAAAAGGAGGTTTGGGATACCATCAGGTCCTAAACATTTGGATTAATTAAGTGACTAGAAACATTTTTGTGCATCATTTTCAGTGAAAATCGGGACAAAATTATTCTACAAACCTGTGGATATAGGAGTATGACATCAGATGACTGACGTACAAAAGACTTATTTAAGTCACAAACATTTAGCTGGTTATCGTTTTTAATCTGCCTGTCACCTGTAAGTTCTTTAAAGAGTTTCCACATACTTTCAGAGTTTTTACAAGGCAGGAGTTCCTGAGTAAACATAGAGTTGAGACGTCTAAACTCTAGGTTTATTAGACGATTTAGCTTGCGAACCTCAATAGTGTTTTTCTCCTTGTACATTCTTTCTTTTACCCCCCGTAGTCGTTTTAGTTGTGGAAATGTAAGTCGATCAAAATTTGAGGAAATAGTTTCAGCAGGACAACAAACATCTAAACAGAATATAAAATATCAGGTTATAACATTAGTGGCGTTTGCAGTTAGTCATCCGTAAATAATCCCCAGTTAGTCGTACGAAACATGTTTTTCAGATTTATATTTTCTTCTGAGTAATTCCTATATATGACTTTTTGGTCTGGTGTAAGGGTGTACTCTTTCCATGTTTTCCATATACTTTATGTAGGACAAGAATTATACAGTAATCCGAGCTAGACAATGGAGCACGTTTACTGGTCACATATGTACCCACATCATTAATGAAAACGAGGTCTAAATGAGCATCCAAACGAGTAGGAAAACTTACTACATTTCGGCGACCTAGTGATGTAAGAAAGCTACAGTCATATGAATTGAAAACACCACATACAATTGAAAGTGAACTATTGAAGGTAGTTACAGCAAACTCAATTACACTCAATTCATCAGCGAAAACAGATAGCGCTGATGATGGGCAGTGTAGGATCATGTAGATACTGGTAACATAAACATATTTGTATTTATTCAGGTGTTTTGGACGGCATCTTAAAGTTAGACAGTCAATAAATTCAATATATCTAACCCAAGCCGAAAGATGAAGTGGCAAAAGAAGAAAACCCCAAAGTCACCTACAAAACGTTTCAACTGCGAGAAACACTGGATCAAACAAAGTGGGGGTCTTCTTCATATTATCCTGCATGAAGACAAACTCGCTGCTAAACACGATGATGTACCTTCACTTATATCAATGCACGTGGATAATTATGTACACCGGTTCGATTGGGGAAAGCCGAAGTCTTAAGTGGAGATAATATAAAGATGGTCACAGAATCATAAGAAGCTTGTCACTAAGATCAATCAACTATCAATAAAAACATCGAAACCGATCTCATTTACCAACCAATTAGATAAATCATGGACAAGTTTAGAAACGAGAATTAGTTCAAAAGGAAAGATTTCCAAAATAAATTTCCAGACAATGGCAGGTTGAAGGTCAACAATAACAAATCACGATCGAAGTCGATAGGGTAAGAAGTCAGTCATATGTGGAGAAATCTGAACACTTCACTTCTACTTGAAGTTTGTGCTCATAACGTCGTTCTGCAGAACAATGAAAGGTCCACGACCAAACTATCCAGTTAAGAGAACAAAACACCAAAAGCCTTGTATTTTATTAAGCCATAAGAAATTGTAAAGACGGCACAAGGTGTGTAACTGCTAAAAAATTATATGTAACACAAATGCATCCTGAATGTGTTTAATAAATTCACATTGCAATAGAAAAATAACTGAATTATTTGTACCAACTGATCGAACGAAAATAAGATTTTACAAATTACGTAGAAGATATGAATCACAATCTGAAGACGTGTTTTACTTCTATTGTATCTACTTTCAAAAAACTCCGCCTGTAGCTCCTCTGGGGGTTACTGCCGGTCCCAAGCCCGGGTAAAGGAGGAGGGTTGGGCATGGGGTTAGCGACCCCATCCCGTAGAAAATCAACTCGCTAAAAAAACGCTAACCAGAAAAAATCATTCAAACCATTCAAACTCTGCCCTGGGAGTAGAAGGAATAATGACGTCTCATGATGAAAGCCGAGTTCCTTCGGAAGTCATGAGGCCGATGCACATTCTTACAACCAGAGCGACAATTTTTATAGGTACATGGAATGTCCGAACAATGTGGGAGACCGGAAGAGTCTTCCAAATTGCTGCAGAAATGAGAAAATACAACCTGGAGGTTCTTGGAATCAGCGAAACACATTGGACGCAGGTCGGACAACAACGTCTGTCTTCAGGAGAACTTCTGTTATACTCCGGTCATAAAGAAGAAAATGCCCCACATACACAAGGAGTTGCATTGATGCTGTCTAGAAAAGCACAAAATGCACTTATTGGATGGGAACCTCATGGACCAAGGATCATCAAAGCTTCCTTCAGAACAAGGAGAGAGGGCATTACAATGAACGTCATCCAATGCTATGCGCCTACCAATGACTACGATGAAGACGCTAAAGACCAATTCTACGATAGGCTGCAGTCGATCGTCGAGAAGTGCCCAACCAAGGACCTGATAATTCTGGTGGGAGATCTCAATGCTAAGGTTGGAATGGACAACACTGGATACGAAGACGTCATGGGACAACATGGACTGGGAGGAAGGAACGAAAATGGTGAGAGATTTGCAAACCTATGTGCCTTCAATAAACTGGTCATAGGTGGCACCATATTCCCACACAAAAACATACACAAAGCCACTTGGATTTCACCGGATCACATTACACAGAATCAAATCGACCATATCTGCATCAACAAAAAGTTCAGGAGGACGATGGAGGATGTGAGAACCAGAAGAGGAGCTGATATAGCATCCGATCATCATTTGCTGGTCGCCAAGATGAAACTAAAACTCAAGAAGCAGTGGACAACTGCGCAGACAACATCACAAAAATTTAATACAGCCTTTCTTCGAGATGCTGACAAACTCAACAAATTCAACATAGCCCTCAGCAACAGGTTCCAGGCCTTTTATGATCTACTCAATGGAGAGGGGACTACCATGGAGAACAACTGGAAAGGTATCAAGGAGGCAATCGTTTCAACATGTCAAGAGATTCTGGGCCAAAAGAAGCACCATCACAAGGAATGGATCACTGTTGGTACACTGGATAAAATTGAAGCAAGGAGGAACAAGAAGGCAGCAATCAATATCAGCCGAACCAGAGCGGAAAAAGCCAAGGCACAAGCCGAATACACAGAGGCAAACAAGCAAGTGAAGAGGAGCATCAGAACCGACAAACGTAAATATGTGGAAGATTTAGCAACGACAGCGGAAAAGGCTGCAAGAGAGGGAAACATGAGACAACTGTATGATACAACAAAGAAACTTGCTGGAAATTACCGTAAGCCAGAAAGACCAGTGAAAAACAAGGAAGGCAAAGTAATCACCGACATTGAAGAACAACGAAACAGGTGGGTAGAACACTTCAAAGAACTCTTGAATCGACCAGCTCCACTGAACCCACCCAACATCGAAGCAGCAACCACGGACCTCCCAATCGATATTGGCCCACCAACAATTGAAGAGATCAGCATGGCCATTAGACAAGTCAAGAATGGCAAAGCAGCGGGACCAGACAACATCCCGGCAGAGGCACTGAAAGCAAATGTAACAGCAACTGCCAAGATACTCCACATCCTCTTCAGTAAGATTTGGGACGAAGAACAAGTACCAACAGACTGGAAAAAAGGACTTCTGATCAAAATACCAAAGAAAGGTGATCTTAGCAAGTGCAACAACTACAGGGACATCACTCTTCTCTCAATACCAGGAAAAGTCTTCAACCGAGTATTGTTAAACAGGATGAAGGATTCCGTGGACGCCCAACTTCGAGATCAACAAGCTGGATTTCGTAAGGATAGATCGTGCACAGATCAAATCGCAACTCTGCGGATCATTGTGGAACAATCAATCGAATGGAACTCATCACTGTACATCAACTTCATCGACTACGAGAAGGCATTTGATAGCGTGGACAGGACGACACTATGGAAGCTTCTTCGACACTACGGCGTGCCTGAGAAGATAGTCAATATCATACGGAACTCCTATGATGGACTAAACTGCCAAATCGTCCACGGAGGACAACTCACTGAGTCTTTTAAAGTAAAGACTGGTGTTAGGCAAGTTTGCTTACTCTCACCCTTTCTCTTTCTTCTGGTCATCGACTGGATCATGAAGACGTCAACATCTGAAGGAAATCACGGGATACAGTGGACAGGCAGGATGCAGCTTGACGATTTAGACTTCGCGGATGATCTGGCTCTTCTATCACAAACGCAACAACAATTGCAGGAGAAAACGACCAGTGTAGCAGCAGCCTCAGCAGCAGTAGGTCTCAATATAAACAAAGAGAAAAGCAAGACTCTTCGATACAATACAATATGCAACAATCAAATTACACTTGACGGAGACGCTTTGGAGGATGTGGAAACCTTTACATATCTGGGCAGCATCATTGATGAACACGGTGGATCAGATGCAGATGTGAGGGCGCGGATCGGCAAAGCAAGAGCAGCATACCTACAACTGAAAAGCATCTGGAGCTCAAAACAATTGTCAACCAACACCAAGGTTAGAATTTTCAATACAAATGTCAAGACAGTTCTACTGTATGGGGCGGAGACGTGGAGAACTACGAAAGCCATTATCCAGAAGATACAAGTGTTTATTAACAGCTGTCTACGCAAAATACTTTGGATCCGATGGCCAGACACTATCAGCAACAAGTTACTGTGGGAGACAACAAACCAGATTCCAGCAGAGGAAGAAATCAGGAAGAAGCGCTGGAAGTGGATTGGGCACACCTTGAGGAAATCACCTGATTGCGTCACAAGACAAGCCCTCACATGGAATCCTGAAGGTCAAAGGAGAAGAGGGAGACCAAAGAACACATTACGCCGAGAAATTGAGACAGACATGAGAATAATGAACAAGAACTGGGTAGAACTAGAAAAGGAAGCCCAGGACAGAGTGGGTTGGAGAAAGCTGGTCGGCGGCCTATGCTCCATTGGGAGTAACAGGCGTAAGTAAGTAAGTAAGTAAGTATCTACTTTCAAAAACATCTTTGGAATCTCTAAAAGTTTTGTATTTTAGTTTGTTCGTATGAGTCACGGATGATTGGAAATATCCCTTATACTTGCTGAAATAACACGCAGCTGATTAAAATGTGACTGTTCATTGTAGTAATTTGTAACACATTTTTCAAACATCGCCCATATTCGATATCTTATATTCAAGACTATAATTGTTAGTGTGGTCTTCCAACTAAGCCTAAGGAATACTTTGTGATGATTAGAATATGGAGTCCACTTTAATGAATTAGAAATAACTAACAACTGATTTCCAACAGGTACGCAATTTATTCGTCATTGACCAACAATGTAAGCTGTCTATTTCTAATTTACCTCAAAATAAACAAATCATCCATAATATAAATTAATAATCCTTCAAAATTACCCATAGTATATTATTTATCAAAATATGATTCGCTTGGGGTGCAACTCATTTTGTAGATCTGGAATACTCAGTTTCAAGTTTGTCACATTTAGTCTATAGTAGACATGAGGGAAAAAGAATCGCAACGTTTAAAGACATCGATCATAGTTCATAACATTTTTCTAATGAGATTCTAACACATCTCTTAAACACAAAAGGTCAAGACTTTCAAGCTTACAATCTTGACAATTGTGTTGAAGAGTAGTTTTGGATACTTTTTTTCATCTGTTGGGGAAGACTTAGTAAATGGATTGCTACTAATCATAATATATCTTGATTTTTGTTTCTCTGTTCATATCTTATATTATCGGTGTAGTTGGAATGTGATTATTTATACTGTTTTTGCTGTAATCCTATATTCTCATGAACATTTTCGTTACGTGACAGTTATTATGTAATGATCTTATTGTTATAGTACGAAGTCACTGATTCCGATTTCAATTATCTGACAGTCACCAGTGATGGACACCCTGTAACTAGAATTCATTTCATGCAAACATTAAAAAAAATTGGACTGGAAATAAAAACGCTCGTAAATTCTTGAACTTATAATAATATACGTGAAGAGAATGTTCAGAAACTAGTCATTATAAATTACCTATTATTAACTTTATTTACCTTTGAAATATGTATAATGTCGTAATACATATTTCCCAGTCCACACCCGTTATCAATAGATCGAGTTTGACTGAAAAAGAATCCGAATTTTGGAAAATCTCGAAAACGATGGTCTTTTTAAAGTTTGTCCAACGCTGTACAGGCCGACTATTATATCTTCGCGATTATATGGTTCGGGAAAAAGAACAAAATACCACTAACATACTTTTGCACCACTAAGATAATATATTAGTTGGCTGAATTCAAAGGCTATTCATTTCTATGAAGGGGAAAAGATATCTACTTTGTAATAAAAAACTGTTTAAATACCTTTACCAGGTACAGATTAGCATAATGGGTTTCGATTTACACTACATGAGTACTAGTGGTACTATTAGGTTTCCTGAACCGAAGTAGATGGAGAGTTCAAATCTACGAATTGGTAGTTGAAAGTCTAATGTTCTAATCACTGAAACACCTCTACACAATTTAATAGCCAATCGACGAATACCCAAAACTTCAGCTAACACTGTCAATCTTCAACAATTCAGCTTTCACTATGTTTAAAAGCAGCGATAATCGATTAGACTATTTTAACAGTTCATCTTGTAATCAGTTGAGTTGATTTACCAGCATTAAAAAAAACATTTATTGGATAATCTCTTAATTCGACTAAGTCATTATATAAATATTCGACGAACATATCTTCCTATCTTAGTAAGAACAAAAATTCTGTTTTTTTTTGTTCAATAATTTATTAGTGATATTTGTGAAGTTGAACGGTTTGTTCGTTAGATTATGAAGAAATCAAGTATTCTTTATTTAAGACAAAAATTAGTCGTTCAACGCATTATTTGATTGATCACTCACACAAATATATTCACCAAACTACTTGTGGTATTGCATGAAGTATTTTTAAGCTTTCGATTATGCATTTTTGTGTTAATAAATAGCTAGGCTGGAAGATCAGGTCTATTACTCTATTACATCAACATTATTCTAGTAAAGTTAAACAATAGGTATATATATTTTTTATATTCTGAACTGGAAAGTTAGTAATTTGTTTAAGCTTCCCGACATAAAATTCAACTAGTATGAGCTTCTACGGACTATCCTAGAGATTACGTATTTAGCTGCACCAGAAATGAGAATTACGGTTTTCCACTGGGTTCTATGAAACCTACTACATAATGTAGAAATATGTGCATAGTCAGAATGAAAATGATTTAAAATTGGTTTAGAGGAATATAGAACGTTATATCAAAATCATAATCTATGAAGTCAATCTTTTGTACGCAACACAACCACACTTATTTCCTAACAGCAGCCAAAGACAGTTCCGCCAGGATCTGAGCACTATTACGATTGCCAAAATACCGAACTCAAGAATGAATTCTCACATTTTAGGATCAGAGCTTTTTGATTGCTTCACTTTTTAAACACTGAAGGGACCAATTGTGATCTTTAGTTGGAACTAATAAACCTGAAAGTTGATAGTAACGTCAATGAATGAACCACTCACTGAAGTTTGTTCCATAATGACAAAGGATAAGTCTTACAAAATGAAAAGATTTGTGGTATATGTTGCTGATTGAACGCTATACTCGGATCGTAAGCCACTCTCGTAACCTCGAAGCTAGAACTACACAGCGACTTGAACACGAGAGAAAAGGAGCAAAACATACGAGAAGCACTTTACTCCAAAGGTTCATTTATGTACAGAAAATATAGGGTTTTTATAGTATTTTAGAAGTCCTTGGGTTTTCCTGAAAATTCTACAATACTACTAAACATAGTAGCAGTGTAGTAATCAGCCGATCAGAAACTCTACAAGTGACTTTTCATTTTCGCGATGTTTCTAGCAAAACTCCTAATCAAACGCTGATTGAATAAAATACTTCTTAATGTTTCCTGAGCTTGTCTTGTCTACTACGAGAAATTTTCAGGATCGCGCTAACATCTGTTACGTAAAATGTACGCTTCTTAACGATCAACCGACTTTATTTTAGAATAATGAAGAAATAAATGTCGCGAGTAACATACACAAATCTTAAGTCAGTTCAACACATTACAAGTAAAATTAATCCTATCTATAATACGCTTATGAAATCTGTGAACATTAATCGAGTCGATAGTAACATTGTAAAAGCTGGTGACTGACTAAACAAGTTATTTAATATACACTGATCCTTATTTTTCTCCTTTCTCATAGAATATTTCATCAATGTCGTTGCTATTATTCATGCTTCTATACACGATATAAAGCTGATCTTACGTTGCTGTCCTGACGTAGTGCAGTACTTTGACCTAATATTTATCAATATCATAGGCCTATGTCATGTCAGCTGTTTTTTCAGATATTTCTATCACATTATTAATTTCTTGTTTAAAATGATTTATTTCAGTAACACGTAAATGCTAAAAATAACAATGATATGTGTATATACTATCTTTTAATTAATTCACAACCGATAATAATAGGAATACTTTGTTTTTATTAAAAATCAAGTTATTTTTTTTAAAGAGGGAATTTCAATAAATGTGTGTTACACTACAAATACGTCATGACAATTTTGTAGACACAGATATACATCAAAAGGGACAAATAAAATATACCTTTACAAGAATCAATCTCATATATATATATATATATATATATATATATATATATATATATATATATATATATATATATATATATAGAGAGAGAGAGAGAGAGAGAGAGAGAGAGAGAGAGAGTATAATAAGGCTGTACAAACCTGCACATATATATCATGAAGACCGTGAACAACAAAGGGGAGAATAAGAGAAAAGAAATAGTGTAATAATGTTTGAAATATACGGAGAAATGAAGTAATTAAACAATTCTCGGTCATATACACAAAGGAAGCACACATTGAAAAATTTGAGCAAGTAACTCGATGATATATTCAAAGAATAGAAGTCGAAAAAGTTGGAGGAAAACATACCAGAGAAAAATATTCAAAACTGTTTCACTCAATGTTATTAATTCGAATACAGCCTTTTTTTAATAATAAAAAAATGTTTGACACAAAAACACTAGAAAATAGATAGATAGATATATTTCTCTTTCTAAATTTTAAATGCATACACTTATATATCCACTGACAAAGTAAAAAAAAAGACAATAGAGAATAAGCAGATAGTCAAAATAATAATAATAAATGAATAAGAAGATTTTATGTGTTGTTTAAATTGAATCATTGTAAATTAGTTTAATAGAAGATAGTAGAAACACATATCAAACTTGACTTAGATCATTGCTTTATGCGTACACAGAATATTCAGAAACAGATATTTCCACAAAAGTATTAAACGTAATTAACCATATACGATTATTAATATTTATGTATCACCAAGTGCTGGTCTAGAGTAGATAACATCTAAACGAAAGATATGAAACACACATATAAGAACAATGATTGAGACGAGACAAGTAAAAAATGACAAACTTTGAAAGTTATTTTCAAGATATCATTATGCTTATTTCATAATGTAGCATTTAATTCATGTAACTTTTACATTTCCCGAATTGGAAAGTTTCACTTCAATTATTAATTGGTGCCTTATATTTCTCTGTTCCTAAACAACATTAGACTAAGCAGATGTATATTATTACTGCTTTTCAATCTTGTGTTCCCTCCTCCCGTTGTGCGAAGGCGACATCGCTGCAAACCCAGGTTATTTGAAGACAACATCTCACTGCCAATACACCCCTCAATACAGTCATCAGTAAGAATTCTCCGCCGGAACCTGAAGTTCTGCTTTCTTCAATGGATCAGCCTGACATTGTAGTAACTAAGGTAGTAAGCATTCCAGACAATAAGGCTTGAGGAATAATCAAGACAAGCAAACCCGATCGCCACGTCAAGTTAACAACTATAGTCGAGAATATTGACGCACTTTTTAACTCAGTAACTAATATGACTCGTTATTGAGGTAATTATTCTACAAAACGTTTTTAGAAAGAAATCGGAGTTGTTCACGAAATCAAAAGATTAATGCTGTCGATAACAACAAATATTATGGGATTTATTAGCATAAACATAAAATGATTATTTTTAAATACATTGGAAAGACAACAACTTAAAGAGCGGAATAAAATGTCAGAGTCTAAGAGCTTCTAAAAAGATAGATAATAGTGATGTAAAAACTATCTATTTACATATCAGGTTTTAAATTTTACGTTGTAGGAAGACCTTAATGGTTGAAGCAATTGACAATTACCCACTAGTCTAGAGGTTTGAATTCTGCCCAATCTGCTTCTACTGGATAGCTAGGATAGCATATACTAAGCTTCACATAAAGTATAACTGAAAAGCTAGGTACCCGAACTCGTACTTGGTTACTTTCACCTTTATACTAGATAATTTTGTTTGACTGAAGAAAATGAAGTGGTAGAAAGTCAAGTGACTGGACTACTGAGAAACAACTCAAGTACAAAATGCAAATGTAGTTGCGGATTCGTTTTTTGCCTAATCTAAGTAATAGTGAGCGAAGGTAAAGTCACACAATAATAAGACGGAGGCATAATAAGAAAAAATAAAAGCATATTTCCGGGGATTTGAAACCAAAGAAACAGAACACAAAAACGCACCTGTATTTATATAAGCGAACTGATTCTTCACAAAGTTTTCTAACTGCTCTCCAGCTAACCAAATGTCTGAGTCAGCAGCATTATACAATTCGGCGTTATAAAACATAGTACCCAAATCATGTACTAGTTTCTTCAGTCCTGCGCTGGTAGTTTCCGTGTTATACCGTCCTTTAGAGAGCCAATCACGCATCATGGACAAATCGATAGGATCGGTGATAATTTCATAATAATCGGGAACCTAATACGAATATTTTGAGAAACCATCAATTGGGAATAATGAATTCAGTTGATAATAAATTCAAACGACATGAATGATGAAAACTAACGAAAATCATTGAAGATACAAATAAAATTCATAGGACGAAAGAAGCTGTGAGTACTATTATATACAGTTATCTTAAAAGTACACGGTGAGAAATATGTGAAGAAGCTTTAGTAAGTGAATTATTAAACCAGGCCTTTGTATATCGTCGACTAGGTTATTACGGGACCCTATAAAAATAGGCACGAGTTCGGCATATACTTACTCGACTTTGACAGTGAAGCATCGGACCCAATCCATATCTCCTATCTTCCCATACCTAGTTCTTCAAGTATCATGTGCGTGATAGTGAAAAAAATCAGACCATAAAACACAACAATGTTGTTTCTTTATTCACTAAACAATCTTTCTAAGGAGTAATATGAAGACCAACGTTTTATAAAACATTTGAAAAAGAATCAGTGGAATGAAAAGGTAGTACACATACCTCATTCCACAACAAAATTTGCCATAACATATTCAGAATAGTATTATTGAAATGAAATATTATTGTGGCTTTAACTGACAGAAAAAATCAATTGGAAACGCATATGATAACAGGAGCTCGTGAACTTTTGTAACGTAAATGCATTTTATACTAAATTAAAAATCTCTGATGACCAAAGAATGGATGGAATTGAAATGGCCAAAAAGAATGTCTATAATGAAAGCAAAACATTCAAGCAATAATTTAAAACGCTACCTGGCTTCTATCAACAGGTTTTCTGAATGGCCATGAGTGTTTGTGCTTATACACAGCGTCAAGAATGTGTGAACATAAAGATTGAGATTTTTCGTCCATTTGTTCCGTTTCTGAAGTATCCTCCTGATCAGACAGGTGTCGTCGTCTGCGTTTTGGATATTTATTTAGTTGTGAACTAAGAGCAGACGCTGATCGTGAAGCACTACGTCGACGGGAAATTGGACGTTGATTATTAGAACGGATATCTACATCTGAAGATGCTTCACTCGATTGTTGCTCATCATCAGTGTCAGATATTGCGACATTCCTTCGAGATCCATTGCGATTTCGAGTTGAACGAGTAAAAGATGTACTATTTAAAAATTCATCTTCACTACGTTCATCTGGACTGACAGCTCGTTTCTTGAAAATTGCTTGATAACTATAGATAAATGAAGGAACATGGAATGGAAATATAAGCAGAAAAAAGCAAGTGAAATAAAATTTACTGAACCACCAAAACGAAAAAGACAAAAAATAGTTTACATTTAATTGATTAGTTGGAATTTTAATTTACAAAAAAACTGTATCCACCAATTTGGTTTTAACTCCGTCTGTAGCTACTCCGGGGGCTACTGCCGGTCCCAAGCTCGGGTAAAGGAGGAGGGTTGGGCATAGGGTTAGCGACCCCATCCCGTAGAAAACCAACTCGCTAAAAAAACGTTAACCACAAAAAATTATTCAAACCATTTAAACTCTGCCCCGGGAGTAGAAGGAATAATGACGTCTCATGATGAAAGCCGAGTTCCTTCGGAAGTCATGAGGCCGATGCACCTTCTAACAACCAGAGCGACAAGGTTGCTTACTCTCACCCTTTCTCTTTCTCCTGGTGATCGACTGGATAATGAAGACGTCAACATCTGGAGGAAAGCACGGGATACAGTGGACAGGTAGGATGCAGCTGGACGATCTAAACTTTGCAGATGATCTGGCTCTTCTATCACACACGCAACAACAAATGCAGGAGGAGACCACCAGTGAAGCAGCAGCCTCAGCAGTAGTAGGTCTCAACATACACAAAGGGAAAAGCAAGACTCTCCGATGAAATACAACATGCATCAATCACACCGTCTAACATGGCGACCACCTGCACCAAACCAACGATGGACTCAAATAGACCATATTGTCATCAGTCATAGTTGGAGAGGCTCGATAGAAGATTGTCGCTCGTATTGGAATACTTGTTTAGACTCCGATCACGCTTCAATACGAGCGCGCATTTGTCTGCGCCTCAATGGACGCAAGAAAACTACACTAAGAAGACCCATTAGAATTGAACTGGAGGACGAGAAAGCCAAATGCGAATTCCAAAAACAACTGAGTTAACATCTAGGCAGTTCTGTAAACAAAACTGACACAGATGCTGTTTGGAAATACATACGAACAGTTGTGGAAACAGCAGTCACATCTATTAGTAATTTAAACCATAGGCCTCCAAAAAACCAGTGGTTTTCTTCTAAGTCTATTTCACTGATGGATTCGTGTAAACTCATCCCATCAGGCTCTGAACACGACGAAGGGCGTAAACAAATTAGATCTAGGTTAACTAAACGATCGTGAGCAGTGGTGGGCAACGAAAGCAAAAGAGATGGAAAAGACAGTGGCTGTAGGCAACATCAGGCAGCTATTCAGACTACTAAAAGAAACTGGAATTAATAAGTCAAGTGTAAATGAAACGATATCGGAAAAAGGCGGAACCCTTATCTGCTCTCAGCCCGGACGTTTAGAACGATGGGCAGAACACTTTGAGGAGCAGTTCAACTGGCCTTCAGCTACTCCACAACTACCCACTATTCCCAGAAAACCTGAATGGAACATTGAAGTAGGCCCCTCGACCCTACTTGAAGTTCAAAAGGCTATAAGTAATCTGAAACGAGGAAGAGCAGCTGGTCCAGATGAATTGGCTCCATAGGTCTTTAAATATGGTGTCCCAATTTTAGCGATTAGATTGACTAATATTCTGGCTAAAATCTGGGAGACGGATGTAATCCCATCTGACTGGTCACAATCTCTGATTGTCCCAATATATAAGAAGGGGCCAAAAATCATCCTGTGATAAACATAGAGGGATTAGTCTGACCAACATAACACCTAAAATACTAGCCTCAATAATTATCGGGCGCCTAACTAAGACTCGTGAACTGCAAACACGAGAAAATCAGGCTGGCTTCAGACCTGGTCGTGGCTGTATCGACCGTTTGTCAAGTTTTAGAGCACAGACATGCTTATTGGCGTCCGACAATGATAGTTTTTCTAGACTTGAAAGCATCATTTGACTCTGTACACCAAGAGGTTCTGTGGCAGTGTCTGTCATTAAAAGGTGTACCTGAGAAGTACATAAACCTTGTGAAGGCTCTTTACTCGAACACTACCAGTCGAGTGAGAGTTTATGGCGAACTGTCATATGATTTTACAACCTTAAGTGGTGTCCGTCAAGGCTGTCCACTATCCCCATTTTTGTTTAACTTCATTATAGACCTATTGCTGGAAATAACACTCTCGTCGACTGATTTTCAGGAATTGATCTTCTACCAGGAGGTTCACTTATCGACTTAGAATACGCAGATGACATAGTCCTGTTTGGTGAAGACGCTGACAAAATGCAAAGTCTTCTGTTAGAACTGAGTAATAATGCCAGGAAGTTTGGGATGCGTTTCTCCCCATCTAAATGTAAATTGTTACTCCAGGACTGGCCTACGTCAACACCCGAACTAAGGATAGGGAGTGAAGTAGTCGAACGCGTCGACAACTTCACTTATCTTGGAAGTCTGATCAGCCCTAATGGGTTGGTCTCTGACAAAATCTCAGCACAGATTCAAAAAGCTCGTTTGGCTTTTGCCAACTTACGTCACCTATGGCGAAGGCGAGATATCCGACTATCAATTAAGGGACGAGTATACTGAGCAGCAGTTCGCTCTGTTCTACTTTACGGCTACGAAACGTGGTCATCAAGGGTAGACAATACTCGTAAGTTATTAGTATTTGACCACAGATGCCTTAGAAATATTGCTCGCATCTGCTGGGATAACCGGGTAAGTAATAGTGAGGTTAGACATAGGGTATTAGGGAATGATGGTAAATCGGTTGATGAGGTCATGAATCTTCATAGACTGAGGTGTTTGGGTCACGTGTTACGTATGCCTGAACACCGATTACTACGACGCTCTATGCTGACTAGTGTAGGGGATGGTTGGAAGAGATTTAGGGGCGGCCAAACCAAAACATGGCATCAGGGCTTGAAGTCACTAACTTTTAGTTTGAGCCATGTTGGTAGATGCAGACTACCTGGTTGGGGTCCGCGTGAATATCGTAACCAATGGTTGGAGACTCTATGTGACATGGCTCAGAATCGATCACAATGGCGTAGGTGTATACATTCTTTATCTTCCCTTAAACCTTGAGATTGAAATTGCTTCATAACCTTTTTCCTTCCTATACTATATCCTTATATACAACCTTTCTTTATATACTACCACCACTAAATTAATTACTTTTATGAACCCGGTGTTCATCTTGTTGTGCTAACGAGGTATGGCAACTTGGACCGATGCATATATGTGCCTGGTCCTACGTTGTCGCTGACTGACTGAATCAAAATCACACTTGACGGAGAAGCTTTGGAGGATGTGGAAACCTTTACATATCTGGCCATCATCATTGATGAGCAAGATGGATCTGATGCAGATGTGAGGGCGAGGATCGGCAAAGCAAGAGCAGCATATTTAAAACTGAAGAACATCTGAAACTCAGAACAACTGTCAACCAACACCAAAGTCAGAATTTTCAATACAAATGTGAAGACAGTTCTACTCTATGGGATGGAAACTTGAAGAACTACGAAAGTCATCATCCAGAAGATACAAGTGTTTATTAACGGTTGTCTACGCAAAGTACTTCAGATCCCTTAACCAAACACTATCAGCAACAAGCTACTGTGCGAGAGAACAAATTAGATTCCATCCAGCGGAGGAAGAAGCGCTGGAAGTGAATAGGACAAACATTAAGGAAAGCACCCAACTGAGCCAGAAGGCAAGCCCTCACATGGAATCCTGAAGGCCAAAGGAGAGAAGGAAGACCAAAAAACACGTTACCCCAAGAAATGGAGACAGAAATGAGAAGAATGAAAAACAACTGGATAGAACTAGAGAGGAAGGCCCAGGACAGAGTGGGTTGGAGAATGCTGATTGGAGGACTATGCTGCATTGGGAGCAACAGGAGTAAGTAAGTAAACAAATTTGGCTTTATCCAGTGAGATAAGGTGATATTCCTGTAAAGAAACGATATGTAAGTCATATAACCAATCGTTATAATTCCATACATTAGTGAATTTTAACACGATGATTAATGTAATAATAATATACAATACTACTCACGTTTTCCGACGATATTCTCTGCTTTGAAAATAAGAAGTAATGGTAGAACGTTTTTTATTCGATCGGCAAATAGAACACTGCCAACCATATCCACGTGGAATATGGTGCAATGGGGGATCATGACAGTCAAGATGGAATATACTGGGACAGTTGGAACATAGAACTAAATCACCAGTTGAATCTGAACAAACAAGACAGGATGTATCGTGCCTGATATTTCTAGATGAAGCTGAATAATAAAACAAATACCGAATTAATATCAGTCAAAAACACAATATAGACAGTTAAAAAAAAGGAAATTTTTACCTGAATTACGATTGGCTGGACTAACTGAACGTTTTCTATTGAACACACCAGAGTCATTACCGCCTTTGGATCGAGACGAACGGGGATTTCGACGTTTTATTTTTTGAGCAACTTCACTTTCACCACTACTTTCTTCATTGTTATCGGAATCTAATCGTTCTTCATCATCAGATGACAAAGCGCGTTTTCGTCGTCTTGCAGACCGAGCTAAACGTTCTTCACGCTTACGCTTTTCAAGGGCACGGGAAGCTGGTCCACAAGTAGGGCAGAACCAATCACCTGTTGGTACACGTTTTAATGGTGGACGTAAACAGTAGAGATGGAAAGCAAGATTACAACCGTCACAAAGTAGTAAATTATCATCATCTGTTTTCCGACGACAAATACGACAGCGCGCATCTTCCACCGACTTTTCCCAGCGAACACATGCATCCAGACATGCCTAGTTATAAAGGAGTGAATGCACATCATATTAAAAAGGACAAGCATTTTTTATCGTGCAAATTATCAACCTTCGGTGAAACGGAGTTTAAAATTTCCGGTTAGTAGACAGAATATTTGTTGAATAATTGGAATTTTCGAAAATATACTCCTTAGGTATTGAATATAACTTATCATTGTTTAGCAAAACTGCAAAACATTTTGTCATGTATGTTTGATATATTACAGACAGATTTTATCTGGATGTGAACAATTGAAATATATGATTGGCACTTCCTAAAGTAGGTTAATTAAGACTTAATCAACACTATGTACAGAATCATCCATGGGCAATTTGAAGATTCACATCAGTATTTAAAAGAAAATAGCGAATGGATTGTGTACGTTTATAAAATGGATAGCATCCGCTTGTTAGTACAGTATCATGATGGACATCGCCTTAATTATTTGCAAAATACACGTTTATGTATTGATAATAATCAAACGAAAAAGTAATTTTACTGAAGAAAGAACCAACAAATCACAAACATAGATATACATTACAAATACCCCTTGTATAAAACTATTTACGAGGTAGTATGAATAAAGCCACTAAGTAACTGATTGGTTGAAATGTGTGTTAACAGTACAAAACCTTTTTATCTATCGAAAGAAGATAGTAACACAAGTTAATATTAAGATGAGAATATTTTACTGGTGATCTATAATAATAATAATAATCACTTTATTATTAAGTAAATACACCAGTGATAGACTATTGTTATCTTTTATTATGTAGTGGGATAAACCAATTTATTGTTTTATGCGAAATTACACAGTGCCTTAGTAAAATATGAAAATCATATATTAAATACATCAACTGCACATCTATATTTAGTTGTCCTTTACATTCTCAATCATTCTTTAAATTCTGTAGTTATTCCAATTACTCTGTTTCTTTCCTCTTCTCTTCATTTCACACTTCTGCTGATAAGTATTTCACTCCCAATCCCTGCTACATACTTCTTATGTCTATCCTCATAGGTAGCGCACACCTCAACTATACATAAGTCGCTTAATTAGCTAAACTGAAATGTAGAAAATTGATATGAACTTATAAATTCATAATATTAACTTAGATCATTAACAACAAAATTATAAGAAGATATAAGTAAAACTAAATCGAGCTTCCCGCAGTATTACATGTAAAAGATTTAATCGGGTCAGTGTACGAGCGTTTTGAACTTCAGTACGCCAAGCTGTTATCCAAGCACGAGTTCGTAGTTCATGAGCTTCAGGGTCCAAAACAGCTTTCTCCAGTTCCTGTGAACGATCGTTACTTTCAGATGCGTCTGAGTCTTCTCCAGATGAAAACCTAGTAAATGGTGCATGATCTGGAAAAGAGTTTTTTATATTATGACAATCATTTGTTTCATTTTGATTGGAGTTGAAATTTGACTTAGTGCAAAGATCAGGAACGTTTAAAAAGCGAGGTATTATATTTTCAGCTACTTCAATAAGAGCATTAACAAGTCCTGCTTTATTTGGTAATTCACATAGACTGGGTGAAGATAACAGGTTTGGTTTTGAAGACAAATTTACATTAGGAGTTTCTTGTTGGCTTTCATAGGATGTTTGTACTTGTGCTAAACGCTCTTGCCATTTTGTAAAATCTGGTACACCACCGAGACCACCGGATCTTAGACGAACCTCAGTATCTAAAATATTCTAAAAATAAACAAGAGTAATTACATAATGTCAGTATATTGCAAACCAAATGTAAATGTTAAAGACGATCCACTTATGAACCGACAACTTGATTAACAAAGTGCAGATATTATTACTTGCAAAATCCTTGCGATCTGTATTTCTAGTCACGTGTTTATGATCTTGATTAGAATTGATTTCCCCACACCTTTTTTTCAAATAACTTAATGACTCAATAAGTAGAATTCATTTACATGATCTATTGTGGACTATCCGTGCCGTACATTGAGCGGATTCGTTAACACATAGCTTCGCGGTACAATATTTGAGTCTTTCAAGTGGATTAATATTTATAATACAGTATTTCTAGTGACCTTTTAGGAGATTTTTGTCTAACGTATTTCAGCTGCTCACATAAGAGTTCTGAAGCTTCACCACATTAATCCCAACTAAACTTAACATCACTAAAAAGTATTTAATAACTTTAAATATATGACAAACAAAAAATCTACTGTTTCTCCGACTGCGTATATATAATTATTGCACTGCAAATTTTGGTGATGAAGCCTTCTGATAGACTTGAGCAACAATGTAAGCGCGTATCTGCTTGGTATCTGAAGAATTCTCGACACAGATTCCCAAAGATCAGTTGGGCTCTTCCAACTTGCGGAGTAGGCAAAATGTCTTTCTGCTAACTAAAGGGCGAATGTACTGCTCAGTAGTGGCCTGTGTTTTACTCTGGCTATGAAACAGTCCATGAAAATAGAAAACATGCACCGGCTGCGGGTTTTTGATTGCAATTGTTTTCGAAATATTTCTTTCGCATCGTGGAGAAAACGAGTGGGCAATGTTGAGTTTAGATACAGGGTAATAGGCAAAGGTGGGACATTAATTGATGAGGTTGTAAATTTACATTAACTAAGATGACTTAGATGTGTTACGTATGCTGAGTCGACACATAATGTTGTCGGAAGTGGTACGCTGGAAGTCAGTCAGTCAGTCACAACGTAGAACTTCGTACGTACGTACGTACATCAGTTCGAGTTGCCATACCACATTAGCACAGAGATGAAGTTGTCGATTCAAATCCCATATTGGTAGAAGTAGTAAGAGTATAAGTATTATGTGAAAGGTACGCTGGAAGAAAGCTAACAACAGGCAAATCAAAACATTTTATCAGTTCACGAAGTCATCGGCTGCTGGACTGAATCACGAAAGTAGATGGAGATTACCTGGTTGGGGACCACTCACCTGTCCCAACCAACGGATAGGGATCAGGTGATACGACTTAGAGTTATTTGCAGTGGCACTGGTGCATTCATCTCACATTAGAATCTGAGACCCGAAATTTCGTACTTTTTTTCTTCTACACCTAATCTTTTCCATTACTACTGCTTCTACTACGCTAACATGTATCTTGGTAATTTTACCTCGAGGTTTTATGTGGTATAGTAGCTTGAGTAATTGTACATGTATCACATTCTACGGTGCATATGGGACTAATTAACACTGAAAACCTATCATACATAAATTATGACAAAATTATATGGAAAATACACCGTTGTATGAACTAGTACCAATAAACAAAAGAAAACAGGCAAAAGTAACATTTTCAATTAAGAAAATCACATATTAAAAGTAATCAAACTTACTTTTAACAATGCTCCTGCCAAAGCGGCTCCAGCAGGAAGATTGCTATAACAAAAAAAATTTTTACGTTGTTGTTAATGATAGAAAACTAAATCATTACAAAGTAAATTGAAATTGTGTAAAATTAGGGTCTAACACCGCAACTGGTCCGTTGAACTCGAAGCTGTCAAACAAATACTCATCAACGGGTATTGATTACACACAGTGAAAATCTAGCTATTCAAGAACTAAGAAAAGACAGAATTACTCCTTAGATTTTGCATGTCATGGATAGACTGTTTTCACTTTTCTTATTACAGATTTTTGGGATGTGAAACCAAACAGAACAAATTGTACTGACAAATTGTTCTTTTAACTCCACACTGAACAGAATGTTGTTCCGCCAATTACGCAACTGATAACCGACTTACTCAGTCAGTCACAATGTAGAACTTCGTACGTACGTACATCAGTTCGAGTTGTCATACCACATCAGCACAGAGATACAGTTGTCGACTCGAATCCCATAGTGGTAGAAGTAGTAAGAGTATAAGCAGTAATTCGAAAGATTAGGGTTTGAAGATGTTATTCAAGGAATATAATCCAGTGAAATAAATTCGGAAAAAGAAAAAAAGATAGAGACATGAAGAATTCAGAAGATTGGAATTGGGCAGAACAAAAAGAGTGGATGCACCTGAGCCTTTGCAAACGATTTTGAGCCATGTCATTCAAGGTCTCTAACTATCAATTACTATCATTTCACGGATCCCAACCAGGTAGCCTACACCTACCAACATTGCTTAGTCCAATTGTCAGTGACTTCGTGGATTTGTGCTACGTTTTGTTCTGGCCGCCTCTAGCTTTCTTCCAACCTACTCATACAACATAAAACATCGCACGTCGGGGCAGTCGGTGGTTGGGCACACGTAACACATTTCCCAGCCATCTCAACTGATGAAGTTTCACTACTTCATCAATCAGTTTGTCATTCTTGCCTAGTACCTGTATCCTAACAACTGCATCACATACCCGGTGGTCCCAGGATATACGAGCAATGCTTCGAAGACACCTATGATAGAATACTAGTAGCCTACGAATATCCTTTACTCTTACCGATCATGTTTCACAGCCGTAAAGTAGGACAGAACGAGCTGTTGCGCAGTAAACCCGTCCTTTGGTTGCTGGACGGATACCTCACCTACGCCATAAATGACGCAAGTTGGCGAAAGCTAGACAAGCCTTCTGTATCCGTGCTGAGATTTCGTCACACACCAGACCACAAGGGCTGATGAGACTTCCAAGATAAGTGAAGCGGTTAACACGCTCTACTACTTCACTCCCTATCATTAGTTCAGGTGCTGATGCAACCCAATCCTGAAGTAACATTTTGCACCTCGAGTGGGGGGAATCGCACTTCGAACATGTCTGCATTGTTGCTTATGGTGGTCAGAAGACTATGCATTTTGTCAGCGTCTGTACCAAATAGAACTATGTCATCGGCATATTCTAAGTCAATAAGTGAGAAGATAACCGACTACAAGCAATACAATTTGTCAGAACCCGTAACCACATACACAAATTTAGTTCCTAGTGCCTCATAAAACTAATGTTAGATTAAGAAAATAGTTTTAAAATAAAAAATGATAGAAAACCTATCTTTGTGGAAAATGCAAAAAGTTTCGGATGACTAAACTTAAATGCTGTGTGCCATACAAGTAGTCCCTGTATAGAAATTTGAATAAAGCCAGCAGGCGAATTGAGGTAGAATAACTTCATGGTTTCTCACCAGCAATTTACAACTATATTAGTATTGAAGTAAAACATTGAAACATATTGATACTTAAAATAATTATTATAACACTTAACGTTTATGCCAAAAAAAATGAAGAAATAAATAGATAACTAGCCAAGGAATCATAAAAGATCCAAACTTTACCGTTTATGGTGAGATGGACGTTTTTCTATATTCCCAGGAGTACCATTTGTTGTGTCAGCCTTAGGTACCAATCCATTTGAGAGACCACTTTTCCATCTTTTTTTAAGTGATTCCAGAAACCCATCTGCCAACAACTGACTTTTTAAATGACTTTCTCGAACACCACGAGTTAGCAATGAATTCAACAATTCGTCTAACTGTTCAGGACGATCGTAAAAATACCAATTACTCCAGGAACTTGAAATAGTGTTACCGTTCAATGTGTCATTTTTTACAAAAGTATGAGCAGGTTGTGGTATTGTTTCTTCACTCAAAGTGGTAATTGGGACAGATTCATTTTCTACAAATAAAAAGCGTGCCAAATTCTAGATTGTATGAAGAAACTACGAAAAAGTAAATTGCAGTAAACCACCCAAATGTACCATATCAATACATAAATTAATATATTAAGGAAACATCAATTACTTTTAAATGAATCGACCGAATACATGATACCTGAGGAAGCCCAATTAGCTTCTAAAAACAAACGATCCGGAGAACAACGGAAGTACCAAACACGACGATAATATCTATCATAACCGATAGGGTTGTTTCGCAGAACACATTTTGCTTCTGTGGACCGAATATCATAAAGCCGACTAACTGTATTGATAGCACGTTCTTCAGCATGTTCTTGAGCCATTTCCAGACGGCGTTGACGTTCTAGATTTTCTTTTTCTTCTCTTTCTATTACTGCTCGTGCAGCTAGAATTCGTCTGCGTTTTACAATTGATGCCAAGTCATCTGAAATGGTCAATAGTTACAGTTTAGAGTGTTCGTATCACATTTGTTTTAATTACATATGGAAGTCAAATGTTCAATTATGCTGTGAATAATCTTTACATTTTTTTTCATTTAAACAAGCCAGCAAATCATTTTTAGGAACAACTTACTTTCATTTTCAGTGATATCCTCCGCAGTAGTGGTAGGAGTGTCTGTTTTAGACTTTGACTCATCAAGTTGATTGGCAGATATATTATTGCTAAGATTATTATTATTAGTGGTTTTATTAGCTTCATTTGCATTATCTTTTTTATCTTTTTTTCGTAAGTTTTTATCACGTAATACTTGAATTTTCCTTTGCCAAGCATCAGCTGCACGACGTTGGCATGCCATAATATGATCATCTATAAGATCAAGATCGAAGATTTTATCCACTGCCCATTCCAAAGCTATTACACGTATTTCTGGGAATAGTTCATGTAGATCAGAGTTTGATAACTGGTGTATAAGTTGTGTCAAAGAAGAATTCTGAGCAAAAAAAGAAAGTTGAAGACAAAATGGGTGGTTTTCTAGATATAGACTCAATCGACTGATTATTCAAAAAAAGAAAATATACAGAAAAGGTAGTCTATCACCAATGCTTAAAATGAAAACCGTGTTTACCTCCGAAGCAGAGTTGAATTATGGTTAGGAGTGGAAGCTAGAGAACACTTTTTGTGATAGTTGGAATTCGTCAGCTTCAATGGTAGTAATATGTAAAAAAAATGATTGCATATAAAGATATAATACAGGGGAAAGAATTAGTTTGTAGGAAGAAAGGTTTAAAGTAATTTTAACCTCAAGGTTTAAGGAAGACAAAGAGTGTATACACCGACGCCATTATGATAGATTCGGAGCCATGACACCCAGAGTCTCCAACCATTGGTTACGATATTTACGCAGACATTAACCAAGTAATCTGCATCTACCAGCATGGCTCAGACTAAAAGTTGGTGACTTCAAGGACTAATCTCTCTACGGCTGCCCACATCGTGGATAGGTTCTTCTAGAGGTGCCTGAAAAGGAAATTGGGTCACAGTTGAGGGCGTGATCGTATTGCCCAAGGAACAACTGCTTGAGGTCCCCCAAATGCCCTGGTACGGTCGAGAGTAGGGAGAGTCACCTCTCCCTCTCGAAATGCTCTCATATGGCCAGCGAATATATAGCCTCTGCCAAGGAAGTCCTACTTACTGCCTTCTCGTGGCATTACTGTTGTTTACGAAAGTGAGAGGACGAAAAGCGAATGTCCGGCACTTTAACCGGGTTGGTGGACACGAAAAGTCCACCCAGGGGAGTTGGAAAACCCTGATTCCAAACCAGTGGTGCACATGGGCTCCAGTATTCTGAGGGAACAAATGGCGTACGAATCAACCGTTGATCACCGGCTACCATGGGACTGCATCTCCTCACAATGCTCCACTGCCTTGTGGATCAGACATTCAGGTCAAAGGCTCCGGGTGTAGCCCCCTAAGAAAACCACCTGCTTCAGTCTGGGCACCTGGGCAGTATCACAGCCCTCACACAAATCGAATGAGATTTGTGAGGCGCATATGTAGCTGGTGCTTCCTTGTACCAATATTTATGTGTTTAAATAAATAATAAATAAACCGTTTTGCGAGTAATCTTTGTGTTAGATCCGCACTTGTTGGGACCTTACTGATAGAGAAGGATATCCGTGAGATAAAGATGTGTGCACTTTTGGTGTCGATCTTTTCTAACCTTAACCTTCCTTTGAGACAAGGCAGCATCGCTATTATGCTGGTTGTTTGAAGGAAATACCTCACTATGTTAATGTACATACTCGCCCTACCGGTGTACATACACTAAGATCCGGAAAATACAAAGATTACTATGACTCTCGGGAAAGAATGACACAAAAATCGCGAAAGGTGCTCAACCGCAGCCGCTGACTTGACGTGGTGACTGGATTCGCCTATCATGATGATCCGACCAGGTTATTGTGACTCGAATAAGCGTTTCTTCAGATTCTAACATATAAGCCTAGTTCGTTGAAGAAATATACAACTAAAAGCAGAAACTTAACGTCCCGGAGAAAAATTGTACACCCAATAGTTCTATGGTGTGACCATAACAGAGAGTTTCGCTAAAACAACAATGATCTGGAGTGGTTTCCTTTTCACGTCCGGAGTGAGTTACAAAAGGTCGACGCTAAACATAGCAGAACCCCTTTCTGATTTTTGTTGACGGAGGCAAAGTATTTAAAGTATAAAGCTAACATAACAAGAGCTACACTCAATAAGGCTTTTTGACCGGCCTAAAAAAGCTGTTCCTTTGGTTCTTTGATCACTAATCAAGTTTCCATTTTCCCGGTTCAGGAAACTGGTAACCGCATACAAACCTGTAACACCACTTCGACTGACAAGTTAACATTGACTTTTGATCAACTTCACTCCTGCAAGAGTATCTTAAATTTCATCTATATCACTGACATCTGAACATAACAGGTAATTAACTGATAAGAACTTAACGAGATCAAATAAGAATTTGTTATTCAGTGCAAATGTGCGTTTTTGTTTCCTACACTGTCCTAGATCTATTGATGCAGAAACTAAACTAAAGTCTTATACTCTGAGGACGAACCCAAAGATTTTGCAAACGAGAATATGATACAAATCCAAATTGCATGGAAATTTCAGTATGATGAAAGCTGACATTTGTAAACACTATAATTGAATTCAGAACGATAACAGCTGGGAAGAATTGTACGTTTAGTGTTATTTATTTTTGAAAAATGAACGATTCGACCAATCAAAAGTATAACCTGGCTTGACCTTAACTTTAGGTCTTTGTTTTATTATTTAACTGTTACCCTGTAGTGAATGAGTCATCCAATACTGTTCGATTTATCTGTAGACGTTTTCTACAAGGGACAATATTCGTTTTTGATTGTTGTATTATTTGTACTTATTTAATGTTTAAGGAACATAAGGATTAGCACTAAAGTTGCCCATGTTTTTATCAGTTTTAAAATAGATTAAGGTTCAAATAAATAATCTGAAAATAACATCATATCTTGCACTTGCTCAAACAGACCAAATAACGTAAAAGAAACATTTTGACACTTACATTAGGATCGGCGACTGGAACAGCATGATTTTGTAATTGTTCCAATACGGTTGTTCTAGCATGATTTGATGGAATTTCGTTTAAAAGAGTTAATCTAAGGAGTTCAGGAGCTGTATACGGTGTAACTGGGAATTTAGACAGTTTCAAGCCCAACTCACGTTTTTTCTGAGGATTAAAAAAATAATTGGACCAAAATAAATGACCACGTATTGTTTGGAAAAAAGGCTTATGATCATCTTTCTAATACTAATTTTAGGATTAAGTATATACCGATTGATTAGTAAGCACAACGCAATAGCATGTTTACAAAGTTCAGTTATCTTACAGTTGAAACCAAACTATAAGTAATATTCTATGTTGAGATTTCCAATAATTTCATTCTCAGCGTGACAAAAAAATCCTTATGTTAGTACGTATAGGCAAGTAAGTAAACTTCTAGAATGGTTCAGTAAAAATCAATGAAGAGTGGAATCGTATATTCTACAAAATGTAATTTTAATGACACAATATCGGACACATCACTTGAGATTATTAATAAGTTCTAACCAAATCTATCAAAAAAAACGAACGTCTAGACATCATATTTTTGATTGCAGAAACTTTAGGGATACACAGTGCAGTCAAACTTATGTGTACAGTAACAGTTGGTGTGGTCGCTTCCCTTACATTTTTGTAACTTCCTCTGAGTTTAATTCATATTCCATTGTTTCTTCACCGTCCAATTATAAACATTTTTTATCCTTTCTCAATTTTCTACTCCAATTAACTAATTTCTGTCACTCACGAATTATTTTATTACTTTGAATCAAATCCTATACACATTTAATGAATGACCTCTACTAACCTCCTTGAAGTACCACACCATGATCTTTCTATTTGTAGGTATTCGTCTTTGATATTTAGTTTCTTTTATAAGTTTTACAACACTATCGAATCAGTCAGATGGTTCGTTCACTGAGAGAACACAGCCAAGCTAATATGCAAGGATTTATAATACTATTAACCACTTAATACAAACATAATTGCTGTATAGCTTTTAGGGAAACGAAACTAGCAAGAAAAGTTTTCTTTGCTGTAAATTTTTTTGGGATTTTGTAATTGTGAATTGTGAATTTCAGAGGATTGTTCACGTCATTCGCTTTTTTGATACATCACGGTGGTATGATGAAAAATTATAGTGCAGACAATATGTACGAGTTTAGAATCCAGTGTACACACAGTATTATTTTGAGCGAAGACTAAATCTACTCACAATGGAAGATCAAACCACAAAAGATGAACTGGTGTTTTGAGCCAGATAAGAGCTGAGATTCGTATAAAAAGAATATAAAGTAACATTATTGAAGTTCATTCAAAAGTTAAAATAATCTTGGCTACAACTCTGACTGTAAGTGTAATTCATAATCAAGTTTATTTCTATTTTCAACCACTATAAGATACAGACAACTAAAAAATAAGCATCTGATTATTAAAAGGATTATACTTCCCCTGCTACAAGTCTTAGAATGAAAATCTTACACTTAAATCGGGTTGCAAAGCTAAAAAGGCTACATAATTACACAAACTGAGGTATTACTAGGGGCCAATGAAATGCCGATTCTTATAACTTCGAATACAGTTCAATCAGTAGTGTACTTCAGATGCACGAATGGGAAGGCGATAAACAAGTTGTATTTCTTCTATTGCGGGACTGGAAAAACGATACGCTCTGTGATTTATCGTGAGATAAATGAATAGTATGTGAATAAATGTTGTTATGGAAATACGTTACGTTCCTAGTTTAAAACAATATTATTATATGTTAGTTTTGTTAACACAATATATAATACTTACCCCTATTTGTTCATCTCTTAAGACTAAGCGTAATAGAACACTTAAAGGACGTGCTAGTGATCGATAGGCACCGGCTGATGGATTATTTGTAGTGATAGCGTTAAGTAAGCGTTTCAATCCTAGACGACGTAATGACTTTATACATATTTTCGGAAGTGGAGCATTTGATTCAGTCAATCCAGCTTCTTCCTCTTCTTCATCAGTATTACCACTGTCATCATCATCAGAATAACCCGGTTCACCAACTCCGGCTACAGGAGATTCGACTGGAAAGCGACAAAAGCCAGACAGAACATTATTTTCAGATGGATTCTCTACCTCGGTATCATCAACAGATCCTTCAACAAGTAAGCTATGGAAGATATGGAAAAATTCTGTTAATCCTAACAGGCGTCCAAACAAAGATTCATTGAAACTAGGAGGAAGTTCAAGTTTGGAAGGTTCAGGTAAACGAGGGCACTGAGGCAAAGAAGTCATAAGATGTTGATCGTCAAGCAATTTATTAGCTTGAGTACGTTCAATTTTCTGCTTTTCTCTCATTTCTTGGAGTGCTTCCTTTCGTTGAGTCGGTGACATAGCCAGTCTAGAGATTCAAAATCATAAGGATGAGGACATTAAATATAGGTAATAAGAGTCAGGTTACACTTCATCAAAAATGAAAAACACGTCACCAAGCCTTTTCATGGAGTTATTTCACTGGTTGAATCATAGCCCAAAATTAGTGTAATCAGAAATACAAGGGTGATGTGGAGTCTTTTAGATACTTCATTATTACGTTTTATTCACCATGAACAAACGGCTTACAACCAGAAACATCATTTCAAAACCAGAATTAATGTTTCCGACTCGAAGTTATTTACTAAAAATTGTTCCAAGACGGCTTATTCTGAAAGAGATTTGTGTAGCACAGATTAAATAGTCTCGATACTAGGTCCATAAATTGTAGATAATTAAAACACTAATTAAATAATTCTTGAGTAACAACATTACAAATTGTACACTATTTGTAGTATGCAATAAATAATTCATCAAAAAGACAGGAGAGGTATGATAATGAAGAAATACTTGCGTATTTAACATTCAGAAAAGCGTTGAATAGGTGATTTAAAAAGCTGAAGTAACTGAGTTACTCTCCTTAGAAATATTCAATAAGAGGATAGAATTGCTGAAATGAATAAGAAATGAGTGCCTGAACAACAAGGTCAGTAGGTCATAACCAACATGTACATCAGTTCAAGTTGCCACACCAGGTCGGCAAAGAGGGAATGAAATTAACAAAAAACACCAAGAGCACCAAAAGTATTTGCAAAATTAGTTGTAATAGAGGAGATCGGAGAAAAACAAGATAATTTTCGAAGGATAATTCTCAGACAAAAAAACGGAAGAAAAGAATGAAGATAAAAAACTTCTTAACTATGAATTTACAACACTAGCATTGAAACACATCGAATACACGATTTCACGAATAAGCACTTTGATCCAATCATCAAACACAGCGGACTATCGATGTTCACATTTGATTGATATTTTTAGAGATATCTGTTCTTAGAGAACGATGAGAACGGTAGTCTTGAGTAAATAGAACGCTTACGGAAAATCGCATGTGCAAACTTTTCCACAAAGGAGAGGAATTTCCACGTATAAAACTTAACTCCAATGCAATTATTAAAATCATCCAGAATAGATGGACATTATATTATAGCAATTATCTCTAGGACATGACAAAAGAATCAGTACATGTTCGTAACACAATAACACAAAATTTGAAAGATTGAGTTGAACTTACAACTTTTTTTTGAACGCAAACGCTTCTTTCTTTGATCGCACAGGATCACGTAATTCAACAGGCAACTTAAGAATATCTATGTCACTTATGAATTTTGCACAAAGTCTTATCTGAGTTTCTATGGCTGGATTATTACGATTTTCTCCAAACATTTTGATGAGATGTTGAGCAACTCGTGGTAATGCACTTCTTTCATTAGTATTCTTTTTAGGACGATTGATTGTTGATTTGTCTGATATTTCATCTTTCGTAGGAGTTTTCTTACCAAATTGAAATAAGGTGGACTGTGTTGATTAAGTAAATATGAAAGGTAGAAAATAATTTAGCATGATTATTATAGACAAGCTGCAGTGAAACTAACACTTAGATAGCTTTTTCAACAAAGTTAAATAGGAAATCCCTTCGCCCACAGGAGATGGTAAAGGTATTTTTCTCATGCCGCCAGTGTATACGTATATTATAGTCAAACATATAGAACATCAAAAGGATATATAAAGCCTACTTCGTGGTTACTTTACGTGCGTGATGCTCTGGAAATATTGAGTGGGTTTTTTCTTACTTTAATGGGTATATTTTAGGAACCCCAAGTTCGAAAGAACGAACTATTTAAGATGCTGCTCGAACATAATTCACAATTCAGCCCACATCGAAGGCTGTTAATGTGAGAATTCTGTATGTCAGCCGACATTAAGTAATTACAAATCAAATAGGGGTTATACGACTTTCCAAGTAGCTTGATTATTAACATACTTGACAGAGTAACTTCTATTACATATATTATAACCGCTGCTTGTTTTGACAATGTCATTAACCAAGGACCTAATGGGTGTCTCAATGAATTACTTATATGTTGTTCCTCGTGTGTTGTATTTGAGGATCTTGCTTTTCCCCTTGTGTATATCGAGGCCTACTGCTCTGTCTGTAGACCTTCTAGGGTGATCCTCTGTCCCAATCCGGGAAAAATGAGGAAGAATGGGGATGGGGTTAGCAACCCTGCCCCGCATGAAACTTTATTTTAAAAAATCATTTGAGCCACTGTTAGCTGACTCCAAAGCTAAAAATATACGACTTTCAGTACTCTGAAATGTTGAACGTTTCTTTCGATTCATTAAAGTCAGGAACCGATCAACCAATGACACAAAACTTTTAAATAACACATCATAAAAATGGTAGTGCGAATAAATGAGGATAGAGTTGGCAACTACTTAATGACCAATCAATATAAACACCTCAGTCCTACAGGTCAGTAGTCGTCCCAGTAGCTCATCGATAACGCATTAGACCTTGAAGTTGGGTGACGCGAGTTCAAATCCGATTGTTTACACAAGACTCCAAGTACGCCTTGTTGACTAGTATCAATTAACACGAAACCTAGGTTCAGGGTTTCGTCCAAATACCTATAACCACCTAACATAAACAGACGAAAATGTCTCGAAAAAAATCACTTCCTAAAACGACTAAAAAGATTTTACAATTGGAACTTTTTCAAAAAGAAAACAAACACAAATTAAAAACTAAGTATCACAAAAACAAACCTGTTTCATTTTCTTCTTACCACTATCCTCCAATGATTGTTTAGGTTGAGAACGATCTTTTAGCTGAGCTAGCGGTAAATTATCTTCATTTTCTTCAAGCATCTTGGAAGTGTTGTCTTCACGTAGAACAGAAAAGCGTTTGATACGTTTAAAATTAAGTGGTGTGCTCGAGGTAACATCATCTGACGTACCCTCTCCGTTGGACTGACGTCGTGAGTTCATAACGCGTGCAAAGTATTCTTCCTCCAGGGCTTTGGACATTTGTTTTAACTATAACAATCATTGACGATTAAAAAACATGATAATCTGCATATACTATAAAAATCGATAGCAAATTAGAGTTATCAAGATCACATATCGTTAATGTTAATCAGCAGTTTAATAGAAATATTTTAAACAATGAGTCTACTATTTTTTCTTAAACACCCAAACGACTCCAGAGTGCTACAACAACGTACATTATGGATATCAGCACTAGTAACCAACTGCCAGTGGACTGATTCATTGCTACGTATCAATAACAGAGAAACATAAGTCCTGACATGAATGAAATGAGGTTTTCTAAATTGTAAGGTAATTTGATAAAGAAACATTCACATGGGTATATTAAACAATAACTCCGCCAATAGCTCTTCTAGAGTTACTGCTGGTCCCAAGCCCGGGTAAAGGAGGAGGGTTGGGCATGAGGTCGGCAACCGCATCCCGTAGAAAAAATATTGCTAAAAAACGCCAACCAGATTAAAGAAATTAAACCATTTGAACTCTACCCTCCGAGTTGAAGGAAGAATTATGACGCCTCATGATGAAAGCCGAGATTCTTCGGAAGTCACGAGGTCGATGCCCCCTGTAATAACCAAAGTAACAATTTTTATAGGTACACGGAATGTCCGGACAATGTAGGAGACCTGAATGACCAGTCAATAGCAACGGAAATGAGGAGATACAACTTGACAGTACTCGGAATAAGCGAAACCCATTCAATCCAAACTGGACAGCAAAGGCTAGATACGAGAGATGCTGCTGTACTCTGGTCACAAAGAGGAAAATGATTCACACACTCAGGAAGTTGCTCTAATTCTGTCCACAGAAGCACGAAATGCACTTGCAGGATGGGAATCTCACGGATCCAGAATCATCAAAATATCGTTCAAAACAAAAAAGGGGAGAATCAAAATGAATGTTATCCAATGTCATGCACCCACCAGTGATAGCAACGACGACGATAAAGCTCAGTTTTACTTGATTATTTATATGAACACATAAATATCGGTACAAAGGGGCACCAGCAGCAGGACCTGACAATATACAGCTGACGCACTAAAGTCAGAAATTGAAGTAACTCAAAACACGTTCCACATTCTATTCACCAAGATTTGGGAAGAAGAACAAGTGCCACAGACAGACTGGAAAGAAGGAAACCTCATCACGATACCAAAGAATGAAGATCTGAGCAAACAAGAACTACATAAGCGTCATACAGTTGTCGGCACCAGGTAAGGTTTTCAGCAGGGTGTTGCTGGACCGGATGGAAGACTCAGTAGACGCCAAATTTCCAACAGACCGATTCTGTAGGGATCGATCATGCACAGACTAAACCGCGACCCTATGGATCATCGTGGAACAATCAGTTGGATGGAACTCGTCACTACAAATCAACTTTATTGCCTATATGAAGGCGTTTGAAAGAGTGAACAGGAGAACAATATGGAAACCTCTTCGACACTATGGAATTCCTGAGGAGATTGTCTATATCATACGGAATTCATACGACGAACTACAGTGCAAAGTGATGCATGGAGGACAACTAACAGACCCATTCCATGTGAAGATTGGTATCAGACAAGCCTGCTTACTCCCCTTTTTCGCTTGCTTCGAGTGGTTGACTGGATTATGAAGACCTCGACCTCCGGTGGGAAGCACGACATAGAATAAACATCTTAGAATCAATTAGACGATTCGGACTTTGCAGATGACCTTGCCCTTCTATTCCATACACATCAACAAATGCAGGTCAAAACAGTGTAGCTTAAACCTCTGCATTATTAGGCCTCAACATACACAAAGGAAAAAGCAAGATCCTCAAATACAACACAGTGAGCACCAAACCAATCACACTTGATAGAGAGCCTCTGGAATAGGTGGAAACTTTCACGTATCTGTGAAGCATCATCGATGAACGAGAAGGATCTGATGCAGACGTAAATGTGAGGATTGGCAAAACAAGCACAGAATTCCTACAGTTGAAGAACATATGGAACTCAAAACAACTGTCAGCTAGCATGAAAGCCAGAATCTTTAATGTGAACATCAAGACAGTTCTACTGCACGGAACTGAAACTTGCAGAACTACTACAACCATAATCGAAAACGTACAAGTATTTATAAACAATTGTCTACACAAGATACTCAATGTCCGTTGGTCGGATATCATCAGCAACAGTCTACCGTGGGAGAGAACAAATAAGCTTCCAGCTGAAGAGGAAATTAGGAAAAGACATTTGAAGTAGATAGGATATACATTACGGAAATCACCAAGCTGAATCACGAGGAAGCCTTATCTTGGAATGATGAAGGGAAGCGGGAAAGAGGAAGGCCAAAGAACATATTGCTCAGAGAACCGGAGGCAGATATCAAAAGAATGAATAGCAACTAGAGTCAACTGGAAAGGATTGCTCAGGCCAGGGTTGAATGGAGAGTGCTGATGGGCGGCCTACGCTCCTCCGCGAGGAGTAACAAGATTACATAAGTAATTGATATTAAACATTAACAGTAGACAAGACATACCTTAACCTTATCAACTTGACATCCCGGGCTTTTTAAAGGTATTTTATGACGTCGTAAAAGCTCTTCGTTAACAATCCATGGACCTGTAAAATTTGGTCCATAACGCATAGCATGACTTCGAATAAACATTTTGATATGGTCTTTGGAAGGTGCTCGATTGATACGGCTAAAATAATGAGAACTAGTTATGAGAAAATCTTACTCAATGGAACAGGCTGGAACATCATGTACAACAACAGGGATATCCGAAAGGACTTTAACATTGTAAGCGTACTTTTTCTAGACACATACTTTACAAAGGTTTGAAAATTACCTTGATAGGAGAATTCTTTTTAGTCACATTTTCTTTGTCACTATTATTCGGTGAAGTGTTATCTGGAACAGGTGTCTAAGATTGAATGAATTAGGAGGGATTCACATCGTACCGGTACAGTTTGAGATTTTATTATATCATCAATTATTCCACGTATTCTAAGTCGATGTTTTTATTTTCAAGTGGACTTACGGTGCATTAGAAACAGAATCAACTTTAAGTTTTACGGGTTCCGCAATATGAAATTGTTCATGTATGGTGGTCCAGCAGCTGTGTACTAAGGATTCCAGGGGTAGAGTACCTTTAGTAGTGTTAAATTTATGAGCAGATAAGCTTACTTAGATGAACGCGTTCAAGGATAGTTTTTTCAAAAAACTTAGGAAAACACTTTTTTAGTGTTCGAATAGCAGTTGCTTCAGTTTTCAGTGCTTCTCGATAAGTCAAATTAGGTTTCCCAGTTACACGACAAGTCCATATATTTTCATTATATATAGTAATTTTGCGCTGCAGTTCCTCGGCAGATGTACAAATTTCTTGTGTTTCTGGGACGATAAATGCTGGTTTGGGATCAGGTTCTTCGTGTTGCTCATTATCACGAGGTTTCTTTTTTCTCCATACCGGGTTCAACACATGTAGCTTCGTACTGATAAGAGGCATCTGAAAACCCAAACCAATGAGCATTAAACATATAATAACAAAAATGATAATACCGATATTTAAATATGCTAACCTCGTGTCACATAAACTGTTGATAGCACAGATAATAAAAAAACATACTTTATCTTATTTCAAAGCAACCATTAAAAGACGGAGTCATTAACAATGCTATCGTTAGGCCTTACACAGTATGGCTCATGCCCATATACCTAGTGGGTGTTGATTTAGTTACCTTTTGTTATGGGAGTAGCGTGGCGATAGTGTTGAATGCCTCGGGATACAATGATAACATCTCTATCAGATAACTAATCTTAGAACGAAGCTTTCGACAGTGACCTTGGAAAATCAGTCTATAAATGATATGTTACAACCAATGACTTCTGGTATCAACGATTAATGCTTACCGTGTTTCAAAAGCTAAAGAGAAGCCACTTTGGGTTGTGTTCGTACAGTTTGTGTGACTTTAAAACGATTAACTAGGGGTGAAGCTTTGCCATTGGCTATAAAAACTTTGACAGTATAATACATTTCCGTGGTAGTTAAACTTTTATTTTTATAAAACTATTCTAATACTTGCTCTTGCATTCCCTGAAAGTTTTGTTGCATAAATTAGTTGTTTAAACAAAAGAAAAGACGTCTTTAATATCATATAAAGAATTCTATTCAGGTGGACTGAGTCAGTGAGTCAGCTACAACGTAGGACCAGGCACATATATGCATCGGTCCAAGTTGCCATACCTCTTTAGCACAACAAGATGAACACCGGATTCATAGAAGCAATTAATTTAGTGATGGTAGTATATAAAGAAAGATTGTATAGAAGGATATAGTACAGGAAGGAAGAGAGATATGAAGCAATTTTAATCTCAAGGTTTAAGGGAAGATAAAGAGTGTATACACCTACGCCATTGTGATCGATTCTGAGCCATGTCACCTAGAGTCTCCAACCATTTATTACGATAGTCACGCGGACCCCAACCAGGTAGTCTGCATCTGCCAACATGGCTCAGGCTAGAAGTTAGTGACTTCAAACACTGATGCCATGTTTTGGTTTGGCCGCACCTAACTCTCTTCCAACCGTCCCCAATACTAGTCATCATAGCGCGTCGTGGTAATCGGTGTTCAGGCATACGTAACACATGGCCCAACCATCTCAGTCGATGAAGATTTATCACCTCATCAACTGATTTACCATCGTTACCTAATACCCTGCGTCTAACCTCACTATTACTTACTCGGTGATCCCAGCAGATGCGAGCAATATTTCTAAGGCATCTGTGGTCAAATACTAGTAACCTACGAGTATCTTCTACTCTTAATGGCCATGTTTCGCAGCCGTAAAGTAGAACAGAGCGAACTGCTGCGCAGTATACTCGTCCCTTAATTGATAGACGGATATCTCGTCTTCGCCATAGGTGACGTAAGTTGGCAAAAGCCAAACGAGCTTTTTGAATCCGTGCTGAGATTTCGTCAGACACCAACCCATTAGGGCTGATCAGACTTCCAAGATAAGTGAAGTTGTCAACGCGTTCGACTACTTCACTCCCTATCCTTAGTTCGAGTGTTGACGCAGGCCAGTCCTGGAGTAACAATTTACATTTGGATGGGGAGAAACGCATCCCAAACATCCTGGCATTATTACTCAGTTCCAACAGAAGACTCTGCATTTTGTCAGCGTCTTCACCAAACAGGACTATGTCATCTGCGTATTCTAAGTCGCTTAGTGGTCCCCCTGGTAGGAGATCAATTCCTGTAAACTCAGTCGACGAGAGTGTCATTTGCAGCAACAGGTCTATAATGAAGTTAAACAAAAATGGGGATAGTGGACAGCCTTGACGGACACCACTTGAGGTTGTAAAATCATATGACAGTTCACCATAAGCTCTCACTCGATTAATAGTGTTCGAGTAAAGAGCCTTCAAAAGGTTTATGTACTTCTCAGGTACACCTTTCAATGACAGACACTGCCACAGAACCTATCGGTCTACAGAGTCAAATGCTGCTTTCAAGTCAAGAAAAACTATCATTGTCGGACGCCGATAAGCATGTCTGTGCTCTAAAACTTGACGAATGGTGAATATGTGGTCGATACAGCCACGACCAGGTCTGAAGCCAGCCTGATTTTCTCGTGTTTGCAGTTCACGAGTTTTAGTTAGGCGCCTGATAATTATTGAGGCTAGTATTTTAGATACTATGTTAGTCAGACTAATCCCTCTATGGTTATCGCAGGATGATTTTGACCCCTTTTTATATATTGGGACAATCAGTGATTGTGACCAGTCGGATGGGATTACATCCGTCTCCCAGATTTTAGCCAGAATATTAGTCAACCTAATCGCTAAAATTGGACCACCATATTTAAAGACCTCTGGAGCCAATCCATCAGGACCAGCTGCTGTGGACTGAACGACTATATTTCGTGTAAAACTAGACAACTGATTTAAATGTTCAAAGGAGTTACCATGACTACATGTAAATGCTATCTCCGAAACATGAAGAGCTCAGGTAAGGTCGACTAGTTGGCCCCAAACTATTAGGCATTTGGGGTTGATATGAAAATATAGTGTATGGATTTCGCCGAATCGCAGATTAGAAACTATATTCCAAGAGTGCATAATGGTCAGTTGTTTGCATACTATTAGCCAGTCGATTTGTAGGATCTCAGAAAGACCACCACATCCATTGAAGCTTGACTAGGAATTTACCCACGGATTTATGAGAAAGCCAGTTAAGACTAATAAACGTCAAAACTAGAAGTACAGGGTTGAAAGTAATCACTCTACTACTTACCGTAGTCGCTTAAGGAAATAATATATTGCTCAAACAAGTCAGAATTAGCACAGAGGATTGTGACAATGGCTAGCGAGACATTACATACTAACGAGGTTACTTATAACACTAATAAATAGACAAAGAATATCCTATCCCATAAATTATCTCACCCTACCCAATCTATATTTATTAAAACCATTAATCTTACAATTACATTTAACGTATAAGCCTATTCTAGTTAACATTGAGAACTAGTCATCTCACCAGGAATTTTATTATATGATTCTAGATCCACATGCTGTGATTCTGAACGATGTAGTTCGCCTTAAGCCTGATTACTTTTTGGATTATTGGCTTGGATACACAACTGTAGAATCCGAAGAAAATCTAATGAAAATAATATTCAGCAGGACTAAGTTATGGACGAACAGATCAGATTCAAGATAACAGGTCTTGAATTTTGGCGTGAAATTTACTCATTCATATTGGCTACATAGCATTTTGGCATCTTAGCTGTCAGTTCGTGATAAAAACCCTAGATTTGATTCCTAATTCTAACCATAAACTGCAAATCACGATTACGACTCCCCACATTGACTTAAAACCGTCATTTAGCCTCAGTAAGCAGGTGAATACTCTCAAGGTCACGTGAGCGTCGCTCAAAGGTCGTCCATAAGTTATATTCTCGTCGAATATTCCTCGTTCATATATTAATGTTTTGATGTGATGGGTACTTTTAGTTATTTTGAACTGAACCATTGTTACATGAACCTCTAAATGGCTATAAAATGTCTACGGATGCTGTCGGTTTCAAGTTTGTCACCATCAATACTACTAGGCTGGGACAAGGGTGATTAACAGTTAAGGCGAAGGTTGACCAGGTAATGACGTAAGAAAATAGAAGACACCGATAACATTTATGCAATGTAAGACCTGGTTCTGCTTTTGCTGGGAAATGACGCATCAGTATTTTAGCATACAGAAACTAGCCTGAACAATAACATTGACTGAGTGACCAAGTGGGAAACTAAGACAACACGATTGGAGTGACAGAACAATTTGGTGAACACGTCTATTGCTTGCTAACGATAGAGTAACAAGACGCCATTATGAAATTCACAGGACATTAATTGCGTATGTGTGATCAAATGAGAAGCCCTTACAGAAAGACAGTGAAATAAATTGCATACCAAGGAATGGCTATAAGGAGACTTAAATGACAGCAGTAAGCCAGATTGTGACAAAGTTAGGTGGTCCTTCAGAAGAACAGTAAAAGTATTATTTGAATGATCACTGTCTTGTCATTAAATGGCAGTTGTTACATACTATGTAAGCCCATGTAAATACTAAGTTACTTTCGCGTTTACGTAGTTCAACGGGAATTTTGTGTGTGGACTGAGCCATGTTGGTAGATGTAGACTACCTGGTTGGGATCCGCGAGATAATAGCAATCGATGGTTAAAGACCTTGAATGACATGGCTCAAAATCGTTTGCAAAGGCTCAGGTGCATCCACTCTTTTTGTTCTGCCGAATTCCAATCTTCTGAATTCTCTATGTCTCTTTCTTTTTTTCTTTTTCCGAATTACTGCTTATACTCTTACTACTTCTACCACTATGGGATTCGAGTCGACAACTGTATCTCTGTGCTGATGTGGCATGACAATTCGAACTGATGTACGTACGTACGATGTTCTACGTCGTGACTGACTGGCTGACTATATTTCCACACGTACGGTTCTTCACTCTCCACCCTCGAAGAACCTGAAGAAAACAATGATGAAAAACCGCCAGAGCAAAAGACTCTGGAACGACGGACTATTAGACAATCATCCCGACTGAATGAAGAGCCATTAGGATGCAGAAAACCGGTATAGTAACTCTGGCGACGCAACGATCCCAGACAATTAACGTCATAAGACATTACATTTACCTCCGTCACCTCTTCTTACACTATACTAGTGATAACGCATTCTCCACACAAACACGGCGGTTTTATATCCCTGTTCATGTCACCAGTAGCGATGATCAAAATTTTACGAAAAACCTGAGATCTCACGATTTAATTTGAAAAGCAATTACAGACGGAGGAGAACTCGAGATATCTGGCAAATTTATTTGCTACTTTACAGCTTTAGAACATACATTGGTCACAACAACCAATAACTAGGATTTTCAAAACAGCACTATGTGCCGGAATAAAAGTAGTGATCACTAGATAAAAAACCTTTGTTTCGTCAACATTTGCTGCAGATATACTTTCTTCACGAATCAAGCCCTGATTTGAGAAAATGTTTGAGTCAACACTTAATTTGGAGGATTCTAAATCATATAACGAATCATAATCCTAACCACTGGTGCCAAACTGTAAGGTGGGTAGAAAATCAGAGGCCGAAAAGGTAACTCACAATTAAAAATACCAGTGAGAGGATGGTAAACCTCAACACTTTGAAAACAAAAGGACACCTTATAGTATAGCAAGCTATTTCAACCCGCAAAGCTCAACACGAAAATCCAGCACTATGAGCGCAGGGGACGAAGACTTAGAACAACCCGCCTAGCTCGGCCAGTATACATTAAACACATAGATTCATACTTGTTTAAACTGTCATATGTACTAAAACAAATTGCACATCAATTATTTCCTCACTGTACAACTTCCTGTATTCTTTGGACTTTTTTTAATGTGCTACAGTTTAAAAATATTGATCCAACGTAGAATTAATGTGTTCGGAGGGTGTAAATTCACAAAATACTTATGTCGTCATAGTCTCAAATACTCGAGGAGATATGTCAAGAATATAAACAGCTTTTTTTATCGAACTTCCGTTGCTCATAACTGATGTTCATCTTCACTTCTGTGAGCGGATCGAAGTAAATGAAATAAAACAAGAATCATTATCTTAGTGTACAATACCACTCTGAGTTCTTGTAAGGTCTCCACAAATTCTGTAGGTCTTCCATAAGTTAACTAGTGTCTTTTGAGCAATAGTCGTTTAAATGTTCTGGAAATCTGAACGCGTTGTTTCAAGTTTATTTTCAGCTACTGCCGAAGCATCAACATGCGTGTTGCCTGTCGGATGAGGTATTATAAGTGTAGGAGCCGTGTTGTTTGATTGTACAGAGGGAAAATCGACGTGGATATTATTTTCTCTCAAATACACTGCTTTTATTCGACCGATACTGATGCTATCCATGGTGACGTTCTTATCGACTGTTTAAACATCTGGGCTACCTGTTCCTGTCATTTGGATATTTCAATAAGTTATCTAATTTTGTTTGTTTTAATACATCATTATGGATATTAATTGCACGACATATTCAGTTGCGTCTCCGAAAAGTGCACAACCTTTCGCTGTAAAGGTTACAGAAGGCCTAATTAGAAATATTGTGGTTGCTGTCATTATGCTGTGAGAAGAATGTACATTATTCAGATGTTGATTGACTGGGCTGCTAACGTCTAACTGGCAATCACTCAAAATTTACCGTCAGGAAGGACGAATAAGTAATAAACGGAAACTTGTTGAAGTACTTTGTGCTGAGAATTCTATATTGTACCAAAAATATAATATTGAATAAAACTTATAATAATGATAATTATAGTACTTAGGTTCACGCTGAAGAACTTTGAAAAGTCCTTCGTATGCTGATTCACAGGGTCGTCGATGTGAGTCTCAAAGTACGGAGACATGTTTACTATGTCGTAAGTCAAGTTGAACGAAAACGTCAATTGAGTGTAGTCGAGTGGAAATAGGTTTAACTGAGCGCATTGCGTTTGAAAGCCTGCTCGTGTAGGAGTTTAGATCCATATTCACCAAAGGAGATTGAGGTTACACGAATTCCCTTGGAAGTCGAAATGTCGTTCCATAGAGCTGCAATGCATTAAATGTCAGCTTTCACTGCATTGAGAATGCCTGGTAAGACTGATGGAAGAGCATCGGTCCTTAGTGAAACGTTTTCACTTGTCAATGTAAGTGTTCTACCAACCTGTATTCCTGTGGCTGGAAGACGGTCGTTCCGGAGTGAGTGATCCCTTGTAGTGTAATCGGACAACGGAAAAGTTCATATTCGAATTTGTGTCCGCAGTCTGTAGTGATAGTTCAAGAGCAGCCGAAATTTGCTATCCATCGTTCGACGAAGGCGCTGGCCACTGTCTCAGCAGTAATGCCCTTAATAGGTACTGCCTCTGGCCATCGAGTGAAATGGGTAAAAAATAAGAGTATCCATTTGAATCTGGTAAATGTCCTACCAAATCCAGATGAACATGGTCGAAACTGGTATCAGGAGTTTTGAACGAGCCTAAGGAACATTTGTTGTAACTGATTACCTTAGATTTCTGGCAGTTTAGACAGGAGCGTGCCCACTCTCTCACATTTTTATTCATACCAGGCCAGCGAAATCGTTCTGCCATAAATTTGATGGTCGCACGAACACCTGAGTGAGAAAGTCTGTGCAACGAATTGAAGACGCTGCGTCGATAATGTTTCGACACTATTGACCGATCCCTACCTGTAGATGTGTCAAGTAGTAAGGTTTCCTTACCTGTTCCCTTCTGTTTAATGCACAGTTTACTGGTTGATCAGGATAACTCGTGCCGAAGAGCTGTCTTCTTTTTGAAGCTAAGCGAGTTTAAGAAAGTTGATTCTTTAGAAAGTGTGCAAGGAACTTATACGAGACAAGGCGTCTGCAGCTACATTGTTTGCTCCAGAAATGTGTTGTATATCTGAAGTAAACTGCGAAATAAAGTCCAGTTGTCGAGACTCACTATGTGAGTACTTGTATGAAGATGAATTTGAGGAGAAAATAAGGCGTTTATGATCAGCAAAAAACGTGGATTCTTGGCCTTTGATAGAGTGTTGTAAATGCCGTACAGCAAAATAGATAGCTAAGAGTTCCCTATCGTAAGGGACGCGCATTTCGGTATGAACCGTCTTAAGAAACTTACAAGGCTGTAAAATGTGCTCAGTGCTCCGATGGTGGTCGGTCCTGGGTAATCCAGAATAGCCGTCACTTTGCTACTCAGAGGTCAGATGCCTCAATAGTATGTCCTAGAAAATCTAGGAAGTCGGTTTCGATTTGGGATTTCCGAATGTTTACAGTAATGTCATGCTTTTGCAGTCGTGCAAAAACAATGTCCAGATGCTGAAGATGGGATTCTCTGCTTGGACTTCCTATCAAGCAGTCATCAACACACGCATGTACGAAGTTGAGACCTCAAATAAAAGTCATCGATGAATCTTTGGAAGGTTTGAGCAGCATTTCTTGGGCCGAAAGGCATTAGCTAAAATTCGTAAAAATTGAAGGGAGTGGTGATAGTGGTTTTAGGAATATCGTAAGTAGCCAAATCAATTTGCGAAGAGACAGTTGTACCTTTCACGGTAGCTGTCAAATCGTGATTGTGAGGCAACGGGTAACGATCGGGAATGAATTTTGCATTCAAACGCCGATAGTCACCAGTTGAACGTCAATCATTGCTGTCCATGTGCAACGGAGATGCCCATAGGCTGTTTGACGGTCAAACGATTCCTAACTCTATCACGTCGTGAAATTCGTTTTTGGCCAACCTCAGCTTCTCGGGAGACAGTTGGCGTGCTTTTGAGAATATAGGTGGTCCTGTCATCGTGATGTGATGTGTGACATTGATGATTACACGCGGCGATTTCGGTTGTGGTTTGTATATCCCAGAGTACTTATCGCATAATGGTTGATGGAGTGAGTCCATCATGTGCCTAATTGTGACCGGGAATAATTTGCAACCGGAAAAAGAAGTTACACAAACAGCCAAATTAGTGTTTCTGTCCACTAGCGTTCCATTTGCGCACATCAAAAAGTAGATCTTGGTGTTACAGCAGGTCTATACCGATGATTGGCATGGAAACATCTGCGACAACAAAGATTTGCGTAGACCCACGTTAAGGTAACCGTACGTTTTACCATATGTGGCGATTGGCTTTCCTTTGCCGACTATAAGCTTAAAACAGATTTGTGAAGCCGGAAGTTAGAATTTGCAGGAAGAACGCTAACTTCTGAGCCAGTATCGACGAGGTAACAAACTTTCGTCGTCACATCTGTGACGGCTATGTTTGCCGGCTACGGCTGACGTAAACGCGTGCCGGCTGGGAAGCTTCCCGGATTGCTTTTCGTGTTGTTCCACTTTGGATTCGGATAATTGCACGGCTTCCTACAGTTTCTGGAAGACTTCCCACACTGGTTATGATGCCATTAACAGTCGTGGTTATCCGTCTCTCGTCGTCTAGAGACAGATCGCCTACGTGAAATGCTTCTTCGCGGGGTTTGCGATCGATTGTGGTCATCGCGAAATCGAAGAAAACGTGTCAATGTATAGCATGGGTCCGAAATGTCATTATGTTTCCCTTGAAGCTTTTCTTTAACTGAAAATATCTCGGCATTAGGAACTTCGTGATTTCGAGGATGCGGTCATCAGATGCAGCCAACTCGTCTATGGTGTTTTATTGAAACGAGACGAGTACTGCGTGCACCTGTTTGGGAAGTTTAGGCAAGAAAGTTTGTCTGAATAGGCCTTCATCGAAAGTTCTTTGGCCGATAACCTCTCTCATCCTTAGCAACATTTCTGTCGCAAAACCATGTTGCGGGTCGATATTATCAAGGAGTTGATCTAACTTTTGTCGATTGGTTAGATCTCCGCGTTTCAGAATGGACCGTTTTAGAGTTTCGTAAGCTTCCGAAACATCACTAGTAAACATACTAAGTGTTGCGTACCTAATGAAATCGCGCGATAGTGTCTTTACTACCACAAAGAATTGTGGCGTGGACCAGTCTGCCGTGTTCGCAGAAGTCGGCTTCTGCGTAGCAGAATCAAGCTTCGATATTGTCTGGACAAAAGGGCATTAGCTGAAACGAAGGGTGATGTCAGGGTCTTGATCTTAAGTAGCCTAGGAGCCTGTTCTAGCATAATGAATTTAAAGTGTAGGGATGAACAAAGGAAAAATACGAAAAAATATCACAATGTATAAAAAATAAAGTAAAGCGATGTTTTATGAAATTATAAAAAGGAACAGCCGCACAGTTTATAGGTTGATGTGCCAGATCACATAAGGCTAATCAATGAAGATGCTACAGGTATTGTAGTTTGACAATACTTTTTCAGTAACACCTATGATAGAATCGTCCCCACCCAGTGAAATAAACTCAAAAGTGAGGGGGTTTGGAGGATATACTTGGTTGGTTATTAATATATCGATAAGTGACTGATCTAAAGTGAATAACAATCTCAGAAGAAGTTGAGCACGGCGTTCTCATTCGTGATCTGGTGAGGATGTATGACCGAGCGCCTTTAGCTAATGAGTCCGTTAAAAATAATATGACCAGCATCCAATGTCGAAAACTTACGCAGCTATTTATTTTGAGGATTTATTTATCGCTACAAGTTTGACATCTTTTATCAAATCTCATAAGTTTTACATCAAATTTGTTGTAATGCATATATCTGTCCATTATACTAAGGGTATATCTGATAAAAGCCTGCTCAAATTTACTTAGAGATATAAAATATGCACGGAGTTTCAGGATTGTCAATATTAGGCAATTTCACCAGAATGGTATTGAATTCTGAGTGACTTACATCATTGTCATAGTTACGAGTTGGACATTTTTCAATTTATCTCACCCATTGTTATTTCTTTTTGTAAATGTTCGTTTTCCTGCATAGTGCAGACTACTAGCTCTTACAGTCTTTATATATGAGATTTTTGTGCATGTGTTCTGGCTTATTAACATTTCTAGCGTGCAGTGGAAGTATTTCAATGATTGTATATGGTATTGATTCAATTCGAAATTATTCTTCTTTGAAATGAAGTTAAGTTGAACAAATCTAGCCTACTTTCTACAGATTCCTAGTCAGATAGAGCCTTATTTACTCGTACTTCCTGTCTTCTATCATTAGAAAGTCACTTATACAATCTACGTTTACATAATCGGTCCAGAAATCTTCCAGTTTTAATTTAAGACCTGGTTGGAAGTCCTTATTGAAGGGTTTACTTAAACCTGTGAAAAATAAGTCTACAGAAATATCTTCACCTTTTGCTGTATTGCAACTTCTCTTGCAGGTTTATGACAAACTTTTTCTAACCTTGAAATACATGTTTTGCGGTTCTTAGGATTCTTTTTCCTAACAATTTCAGTCGCCATGGGCACAAGGAGTTGTGAATTGAGTATTTTTTTAGTTTTTACCTTACTTTCTTGTAGTACCATTCAAGATACCCTTTTCTTGCTAACAATGAAACTATTACCGCTCATATCGTTTGGAAACACTTAAGTGCAATGGAATCCCAGGGAACTGTAGTCATTAATCTATGTGTTTACGATGGTTCTCAATTCTTCATGAAAAGGAACTTAGTTCAGAGATTTTCAGTTGAATTTGTAAGTGATATAACCATGTTGGTCAATGTAGATAAAGTCATAGTTACGCTAAGAAGCACTATGCATATCTCAGACCAGTAATATAAGTCATTGAGATCAATTTTAAGGTCATCTAATCCGTTATTTTATAATTTCCTCAATCAATTTACCATGAACGATGCGATGATGATAGATGACGTTTTTTCATAAAGAATACACCAAACGTAATTTTGCATCATCTCTTGAGGAACATTAGTTTACAGTAATTTTCATGACTGAAGTTTTTGTTGCACTCCCAATTTTCAGGAGACTTTTTATACGTGAGAAGATTTCATGAGACTTACGATTTTAGTTTCAATAAAAATCAGATATATGTGATCCTGCTAAACATTTAACGGTTGTTGACGTAAAGGAAATCCACTAACTTCCTAACATTCATATTCCTTGTTCAGGTAAAAATGAGAAGTTATAAAAAAACTACTTCTTAACAGTTGCTATCGGCTGACTAGCAAGGTTTTTGTTTTTTAGGACAGATAAAAGCTAAATATACTTTTAAATGAACCATTTCTAATTTAAAATTAATCTCAAAAACTTAATTGCGATACATTGTCACTTTTCTTTGGTGTATTTTCCTTCTAAATCTCCAAGTAACCGGCAAGAGTACTAATAGACAAATTGTTGCCAACCTATTACATTAATTTTCAAGGTTTGAAATCACTCACCCTACGGTTGATGCTACCTTGACGTGGTGGTCGGACTTGCCTATTGTGATGAATCAGTCGGGCTATACTGTCTGAAAAAATCATTTATGAATGTCCTGCCATCCCAGACAGATTGGTTAAAGAGCAATAAGACTAAAAGCACCATACCAAAGGTCCGAGGGTGAAGTTTTACTGCTGACTGTGCAGAAGTGTGATAGCTGTAAGGTGTTTCTCTCAGGCAACCAGCATAACAGCAATCCTACCTTTCGACAAGGAAGGGTGGGATTAGGAAGGGTTGACCCTAGGATTGCACACCTCACCATATCCCACAGATTTTTGTCTCCATCAGTAAGGTTCGAACAAGTACGGAGATAACACGAAAATTACCTACAAAAGGGTCATGTGTGACCGGTCTCAAGCAGTTGTCTCCTCGGCACCGTGGTAACGCTCTCAGGTCACTAAGACCACTTCTAACCCAATTTTTATTTTTAGGTAGCCCTAGACGAACCTTTACAGGGTGTGGACAACTGGTAAGTAAGAGCTCCCTTTATATCTCTAATAGCACTCAAGACAACTGTATTCATGGTCAATTTCCCTTCTCAACTCCTATTTGTCATGCTTTGCAATCGATCCAGTACTATGTGCCAACAGTCATATGCTTCATTGTGATATTGATATTTTCCAGATTACACATTTATCTGTGGTACCTTTTGGCATAATGCAAACTGGTTTGATAAATTTGGAAGTATATCATGCCTAAATTCCGATTATAAAATGTCATCTGCATAATGACTAAATTTTCATTCTGTTTATGGAAGTAAAAATATAAAAATTTCGAGATATTATTCCTAAATGAAAAGTGACGGAACTAAATCAGACTTTTAGTGCGTCGTGGTCCAACTTTCTACTTGGTAAAGAGCAGCACATATTCCTTCAGTATAGTCGGTACTATGGCAAGGAATAGGGCAAGATCTATATTGCTGATTCACTGGTGAGAACCGAACATAAAAATGTTCATCTATGAACTAATTTGCATTCTGTTCTCTGATGTCGGTTACAGCAGGATAAATTACCGATTCCCCAGTACACAAAACTCAAATAGGCGTTACTCCATTAACTAGAAGTTTAATATGATGAATACACAAAAACTGGGGTCTAAAGAACTAAATAAAAGTTGTAAGACTATAAAACACAGAAATTTCACCATATTTTTGGTCACTTCTGATAGCTTGCCTCCAACCACCTTGGGAAATAAGCAGTTGTACTGTTGTCTAATATTTTTACTGTTCAACATGATAATCCAATTATAAGCATTAACAATTTTCATTTTAGATCTAGTTTGACATTATTTCTTCAGAAAAATGCCAAGGCCAACTTCAGCTCAGTCTGAACAAGAAGACAATACTGATTTACTATTAATTGAAGAATATGAACGATTGCATAATCAATTAAGAATATTACAAAATGAACGTCAAAAACAAGCTGAAGAATTCACTGTTAAACTAGGCAAATATAAGTAATGTTATAACAATATTTTCTAAACATATACATCATTATTTTACCAAAAAAAATGTAGAAAAGCCACGGAAATTTTAGAAAAAGAAAACGAAGAAATTAAATGTCTTCTAACATTAGTTGATAGTGCTCAAAATAGAAAACAAGATATGAAATGTATTGAACAATTAAAACAAATTTTACAAGAACAAGATAATATACAATTACAAATTGATGAATTAAAAACTTATGGAAAACGTTTAGATAATGAAGTAAATATTGAAACATACTACTTATTTATTGTTTTAATTAATTAATTTTAATTAAATAGATACGTAAAATAGAAAATCTTATACAAGAGAAACAACAAATTCGTTTAATACAAACTAAAAAAGAAACAGAAACTGCTGAATTAAAATTACAAATTGAGAAAAAATTATTAATTATGGAAAATAATTTACATGAAGTAATTGTTGTCAACCAGAAAAAAATTATTTTTGGAAAAAAAAATTTTTTTTTATAGAAAAATATGAAATTTTGTGATACATTAGCTTATAATAATAAAATTCGTCATGAAATAGAATGTGCACGAAATGAACGAAATATTTATTATTCTATACATCAAAAATTAAAAGAGAAATTAATACATTTAAATAAATTAAAAACAAAATTAATTCAACAAGCAAATATTACATATGATCAAAGGTAACTTTATTACTATTATTATCATTACTATTATTTTCATATTCACTTAGTATTGTTTGTTTGAATCTTCCCTTTGATTTTAAGGACTGCAACTAGTCAGTCTCTTATTGGCCATATGTGCATACTGTGCGTATTGCCTCGATATAGCCTTAATTCACAAGCATTATAAGGAAAGATGGATAGTGACTAGCAGTGGAATCCAGGACGCGCGTTTCGTTCTATTTGGGACTCGTCATCTGGATGTACCTGCATCTTAGAGTTGATGTTCACTCTGGGACTCGAACCCAGTACCTTTCGCTTGAAAGGCCATTACGTTATCCACTCGGCCAAGGAAAACCTGGAAGCCCTGGACAGTTTTCCCTAGTAGTCTAGCTTCAATTGACTCATGCTTTCAACTATAAAAATACTGAAATCTCCACAAAACCCCTACTGATAATTACTATTATTATTAATTCTATAAAATTATTCTTTTTTTGAAAAAATTAAATCATTTATTTAAGGGCAGATGCAAAAAATAAAAGTAATGCATTAAAAGAAAAAAATGATAAAGATAGTGCTGGATTTGAAACTGAAATTAAAGATTTACAAAGAATTATTGATCATAATGATCAATTAAGAAAATTTATGGTAACTAAATCAGATGAACGTTTGGAATGGAAACAAAAAGCAGAAAATCGTAGACGAAAATATGGTAAGTAGTAATAATTCGTTGTTTAAAGTAACTTACTTATTATGCGACTAAAGGGAAGTTTTTATTTCAAGTTTTCACTAAGTGGATTATTATTAAGAAAATACAACTTCACAGTTTTATGAACTGACGACTGATAACCAAGAATAAATTTAGGATGCTTATGTTTCACAACTGAAAATTAGAATCCTAGACACCTAAATGAGTCCAGTTGTTTGGTAATTTCGAGTTTATGATTAGAAAAGTGAATAAACTATATGTATCCTTCTTGTTAATTATTTGTCAGTTTTCATATCATGTTAAGATTTTTTTTCTATTTCACTTTTAAAAAAGTATTGCCTTCTTCTAATATCGATATTGTTTAACTAATAGTCCTTTGCTAGATAAGAGATTAATCAATAGACTAATGTATGAAACATATAAACCTCAGTCAAACTGAAGAATTTTCACGAATATCTAAACTTGATGATTTAAGGAATACTACAAACTGATATAATTGCATCATCATTATTATTAGATATATTCTCATACATGAAGATTAATTAAACAACTATCAGTATGAATGGACTATAAGAGATGTTTGAATGGTTGAATACTTCTATGTTATCTGATGAAAAAACATAATACCAGCAATAAAAAGTACTGAGTATAAGATTGAATGTGTGTAGTCCAGATAAAACTCAAGAAAGTAGGACAAAATTGGATCTGTAATTCTAAGAATAAGATGTTATGCAACTAAACATTGGGAACTGAGGTCACTAAGGTAGTAATTTGGTTCTTGGTTCCATATGTATCAAAGAGAGATACAATCAATAAAAAGTAGACATTGACGGGTTGAAGGTCGACAATAACCAGGATAAGCTTTGAGTCATATGTGGAGAAATTCGAACACTTCGCTTCCACCTGAAGTTTGTACTGATGATCCTGTTCAGAAGAACAACAAAGGCTTTACTACCAAATCATCCAGCTCAGAGAAAAAACTCGACCTAAATCATCCACCTGAGTCACAAACCTTCTCCATCATCTCAAAATTCGTGTTCCCATATTATTTGATCAGCTAAAACAAACTTCAGATACTACAATAGAAAATTAATGAATTCAACAAATCATTTGTTATAATTCAACTACAAACTGCTTCTAATAGGCATCCTTCAAGTTCTTATGAGGTGTTTTGGGACACGAAATCAATCAAGTAAAAAATGCAAAAGTGCCTCATTGAAGGAAACGATTATCTAGTTTCTTAAACTGACTGAGGTTGACATTTCGTGACTATTTTATAGTACATTGAGTGGTTAACTTTGTCGTGTTCAGCCATTTCACTCAGTATGGAGTTGATTTCACGTTAGTTTGTAAATAACCAGAAACTGTCACAATATAGAATTTTAAAACCGTAACAAAAGTAATTTAACGGTTGAATTCATGAGTCAATTGAAGCTAGACCACCACGAAAATGCTGAAAGCACTGGACGGCCGTATTGTCCTATTGTGAGACTGCTCAGCAGTGCGTATCCACGATCCCGCCTCGCGAAATTCGAACCCAGGACCTATTACTCTCGCGCGCAAGCGCTTAACCTCTAGACCACTGATCCGGCAACCAACGGTGTTAATGTCTAACTTCAACCATTTCACGAAATTTCACCATCGTCCACAAAAGTGGTGTTTACTGTACCATATTTTTCACTGATCATAATGCCTACTAGTACGAAAACTAGCTTCAGAGTTTCTTGCTGACTACCTCAAATCATCTAACATATTGAATTACATTTTAATTAAATTTGCTCTGGAACCAAAATTCATTGAATTTAAAGTTTATGAACTGGATGAAACCACTTTCACATTTTTTACAACTATTGTTTTAAATAGAAATAATGGAATCCGTTCATTTACGCATATTTTTTTCATCTAGTTAGTTATCTTGTTGTATTCTCAAGATAGAATGAAGTGAAACTTAATTTCGCAAAGTTCTGCTTTTCGTATGAAATAGCGAACATTGTACTCAATATCTGAATTGTTGAATGCCACAGAAGAAATACTTGAATGAAGTGTTTGTCTTTAGTGATGCACTAACACATTTCGTAGTTATATTCACCGTAGTTTACTGAATATCTAAATGAAATTATTAATATTATGATTACTAAATTCAATTTTTAAAATTTATTTTAGGTGCTACTGGTGAAATAGCACAACAACAGAGAAGTCTAAAAATCCAAGAATATGAATCAGCAATGAATCGTTTGCAATTAATCACTGGAAAATCTGATGTTGAACAAATGACTAGATATTATAAACGTAATGAAGATGATAACTTTACAATGTTTAAATATGTGACTGAATTAAATAATCAGGTAAAAAAATACACTTAAACAAATTATAAATGACTAGATTGAATGCTTAAATGATAATATCATAAACATAGAGAAAACAATCAATGAATACGACGAAGAACAAAAAGTTTTTGAGAAGCAAAGAGTTAATAGAATGAATGAATTACAAGTACGTTTTGTTTGTATTACTACTTATTTTGCAAATTAAAATTATTGATTTATCAATTAAGGCAATCCATGAATCAAGAATACATTTTTGTGGTCATCACTAAGATACACATTCTATGTAAAGACTAATGGTACTATCCTGATTCCTCAAACTGAAGTAGTTAGATCAAAGTTGAAAGCAGAAACTTAATTGTTGGAAATCAATAGATATGATCTCTTGTCCATAGTTTCCAATCTTGTTTGATCTGTTTTGATTTGAGCGGCATTGGGGATACCAGTGGTTCTTACAAAAATATAATCTATCAAAATTCTATAAAACAAAGCCTGATATATTCGACTTGGGGTTATTTAAAAAGTGAATTCAAACATCCCGATACAAAAATTGTACCTTACCAAGTCATCTAATCGTAACGACCTTGAATAGTTTAACAAATATCAATGAAAAATGTAAGTTTTATTGAAGAAAAAGGAAACGCACGGTGAAGTGAATAAAATTATATTTTCCTGTAGATATGTAATTTGTTGACGCTTCTCGGTTTTTCTCAATATGGATGGAGATGTCATCTCGAGAAACTTGTGAATAAAGTAGAGATGCTATTGATGAAACTATCGGAAGCAATGGGCTAGCTCAAAAAGGATCAGCCACAGATGACGTTTTTATGGGCAATCAACTTTTTTTATATTAAATCCATACTGTTCAGAACCTATCATCAAAAGTTATTGGTTCAGAAAGTTGCCTTGCATGTTTTAATGACAAATTATTTTTACTCCTTCATGTTTATGGTAGGAGAGCATACAAGGAAATGCTTATCTTCCGTAAGAGACATCCCATTAAGCTTAATCAGCAGAACGAATCTCCACTCGGACTTCGGTAATTGACAATTTATTCTTCATAAAACTGATATTTATAGCCATCGTTTCTGTAGCAATTAAACGTTTGATATGTCCTATGATCTCATTTAACCTTGGTCTCATCTAAATATAATTCAATCCCGAATTCACGACTTCGGTAGATATTAGTCATGGTTTCAAAAAAATAAGCAACAAAGAGTTATGGAGTTAAGCTACATCATAATGATGCACCTCGTTTTGTTCAATAACACCAGTAGTGAAGACGCATTGCTGCATGATATACAATCATGGTCGATCAAAGTATGAGAAGTGTGCGATCAAAGTATACAGTGATTATTCAGGCTTAAGACATCTTACCCAATTAAATTTAAGGTCGACAACAACCTGTTAAGATTCATCCAACTTAAAACATTCAAATGTAGGATCTTTATCTGAGCGTTTATAAGAATCAGTGATAAATACGTCCAAAAGTAAACATTCATACGACTCACCTCTGAAAAACACTTATGAGCTAGTAAGTTACAAAATTCAGTCTTTAAACTTACAAACAGAGCTAATTATATCCTGACACACGATATACCGTTAACTCGATGGTAGATGCTCCACCATTCAGAGGCGACTCAGATGTTCTTATGTCAAAGCGAAGAATCAAATTTGCTATAAGACATTTTAAGCGGTTCAACTAATCATTATCAAAGGGGTCTATGTTAATGCAAAATCACAAACATCGTGTAAAAGTTTATGTCATATTGCATTGTATCTATCAATTTTACATGTATGCGTGGAAACACAGACATAGGGAGGAGCAATAATGATTTAGATGCAAGGGAGACTGATCACACACTTAAGTGAATGTCAAAACAGTTAACCCCAATGATCGAATAGGATCAGAGAATAGATAACCATCTTCCTTCATTGAGAATCATTTGGTTGAAACTGGTTGTACACTTGATGTCAAGAGACTTTATGGTGTTACTCAAATGGTGTATACTAACGTTTGTTGAAGAATTGGCTAAACGAAAACTGAAACCTTTTTATATTTTTTGAAACAGTTTGCTCTAACACCCTAACCTACCCTTGTAATCCTGATTTATTATCCAGAGTGGTTTTCACATTGCGTGCTTTGTTAGTATTATTATCATTGTTTCCTCTTACGTTCTGGTTTGTTTAGCTGATCTTTTGCTCTTTCGTGTTCAGTATCTTAAAGAGTATATTTGTGATCAGATTGTTCGAAATGTTTTTGGCAAATATATCACATAGTTTGAATAACCTTTATCTTTTCATTGTATAATCCAAACTTATCAAGGGATTAATCGTCTTAAACATACATTTTTGCTAGGTGCCGTTATGTCTATGATTGACTGGATAATGTAAAATGTCATATTCTTTGCAGTTTCTCCCTTTATATTTTCACAATGATTAGGCACAAATCAAGTCCGATAAAGAAGCAGCTAATACAGCTGAAAATCGTACAACGCATATACATAAATTATTAGATCAAATTAAAACAGAAATTAAACAGTTAACCATAAAACTTGGTTGTGATTTATCACGAATAACTGAAATGCTTGGCGGTGATGGTGATCAAATAACCGAAAGAAATTTAATGCTTTATCTTAACGTGTTAGAACAAAGAGTAGATGAATTACTAACAGTCAAATGTTATTCACAAAATAAAGTAAGAAATAGTAATAATATTTTATTCGAAACATTTAAAATCTAGTTATTATTCTCATTTGTAGAATTTCCAGAAACATACAGGAAGTCAGTCGTGGTCTGAATACCTCATTAGTGACATCTGTGACTGTAGATCCGAGTGACAAGAGATCGAGTCCACCAGGGAGAACCGATTCCCTCATTATTGTACATATGTCTTTCTGACAAATGCCATGCAACACCAAATCTAGGACCAACTTTTCCTGTAGACTACCTATAACCTGAACACTCTGTGCTAGAACACTCACTTATTGTTATGACATCTTTGATATTGCACGTGATTTGATTTTGTTCATAGTTAGTAACAGTTATCAGTGTCGTTTGGGATACGAGTTTTATTCTGTTCTGATAAGTTTATGTCAATTTTTCGTTTTACGTCAGATACGGCGCACAACTAACGGCATTTGAACATGTAGAACCCTACAGTCACAAATCAAAAGACGGTAAAAGCCGAGGAAGTGATTGTGGAGTAAGAAGCAAAAATGGAAAGAAAAACATGGGGTATTTATAGCTATTAGTATTGGCTATAACATCATTATGAGTCAGCTAATCCACAAGGAGGCAAGTTATACTGCCGTCCAATCGAAGCATGCCACGTTGATATTCTAGAAGGCTCTATCGGGTCCTGATTAGACGGAGTCTCTTCGGATACTTGAGAGCCTCTGGAGGCTTTGTCACCCTTTTCTTGGCTGTCCCAGCGATCTGGTACTTAATGCCAGATTCATCTCTTTGGTGAGGCCCAGATATTACCTAAAAAGTTATTTTCACTTCATTATCACAACTTCAGAGTAAACATTCATTTACTCTGAAGAAGTGGCTTGCACTAAGTAACGAAACGTAAGAAGTATATTTTTTCAACTGATTGGGATATGACCAAAATACATTTATTATTAACTCTCTACCCAATGCTGAATTTATTTGAAACTATGAAGTCCAACCTTGGTATTGATACCTATGAAATAAGTTGATAGGATTTGTCAGTTCCAACAGTTTCCACTCCGTATTACTATGAAATTATTCCAGTTTATATATAATAGACATACTTTACCATAAAATAAATTCACAATTTCAAACATGAAAACTATCTAGTTTAAGCAAATCATTGTATTAGTTTGTATTGTGTTATTTACTGAACTGACGAAATAGATCCTATAATAAAATTTTAGGGACATAATGATGAGATGAATCAAGACAATCTGAAGATAACTTTGGCACCAAATTTCATGGAAACCATGAGAACAAACAGAGATACGTCACTTGTATTACCGTCTTTACAGTAAGTGGATATTTTTTTTGAAATGTCAGGACAATTTTTATTGGAGTAAAATACATTTATGTGGATATTTTTAAGCTTGCTATTTATTTCAGTCTTACACATTTGTATGCTCCAACTTGCATGATGTAAGCACCCAAGAATAATGAACCATATGAATACCTCCCAATAATATGTGAATTTCTTCAGAATATAAGTATTTTTTATTTTTATCATTCCCAGCATCTTCACTATATTTTCCTGTCAGTAATATTATTACTTTCATAAATATCTCAACTACTTACTCTGTAATCTTAATTAATGTCTGAAGCATACTCAACGACAATGTTGTATTTTTTTCACATGAAGCAACGCATATTGCTGAATGTCTAAAAGATTTATTCTAACTTCTGGGAAAACAAATTACACTAATCATCCCAGTTACCCTATTACACATTTATTTGGCATTATTTATTACTCACGTGTAATCTTGATCATGTGTGTACGATAGTTCGTATGCCTTTAATATACTTACTTGTATCTCGTGCTTATTAAAGCTCAATAACCTAGTTATTCTCTGAACCGGTGTACTGCCAAACTCTAATGCTTTATACATTTGCCGAATGTTTTATCCAGAATAAGAACAATTCGTCGATGATTTTTAACTTTTCAATGCATGATCCACTAGCTGAACTAAAAATTTATGTAGCATACATCAGGTTATAATATGCTACTAATATAAAATTATATTTTTTTTATATTCTAAGAGATGAAGATGATACTAATGATGATGAAAATACACCAACATCAATCCGTCCATTATCACAAGCTGAAATAATTGGTCGAGTTACACGTCAATTACAAAAATTGGAAACGAAACACCATCCATCTATGAATACAAATAAAACGTATAGTCGTGTGTCATCACCCAATAGGCGACTGAAAATTCGTATGTAAATGAAAACGAATTTTTTTAAAATAATAATACTACTACCACTAATAATAATAGAGTATCGATTACGAGAATACTTTTTGAAAAATGTAATGATACCATCCTATTTTCAAGTAGGGAAAAACTATGCATTGACTCACATATTTAAAATACACACTGTCTGCACATATGGTTGACCTTACAATCATGGTTAATTTCACTGTTATAAATCAAAGTATTAAGATATTGGATTAATTTCCTTGTTCTGCTTCCTTTTTGGTAAAAAAACTTATGGTTAAGTCAAATGCAGCTTAAATGGAGCGGGTTATGGACTATATTATCTGTGACGGCTAGTGGTACCATATGGCTGTTAAAGTTAAAGTATGCAAATTGAAATTTAAACCTCTGACTTAATGATCGAGATTCAGATACTTAATCAGTAAACCACCGATTTATAGTAAGATTATAAAATCTGTATTCATGGTCGTGGAGATTCTTCTTCCATAGAAATTTTATTATTAGATTCGAATCGGACTTATGACATAGAGAATAAGGAAAGTTACTTTAACTAACTAGGTGGCAAACCTATATTTTGATTGGTATAGTTAGGGATGCAACACATCGCAACTGTTGGAGAAACATAAGTGGACAGTGAAGTACTACTGAGTGAGAGTAAGACACCAGCACTGTCAACATCTGTAATAATTTCATCAAATGTATCTAGGTTAATTGAAAAACAAAAATGAATTTTACTGATGCTTTTTGTTATCAACCATATGATATCGAGAGTGCAGAGTAAGGTGGTGGACAGTTCAATTTGCTTGGAATATGTCTTGCTAAAAACAATCACGCTAATTATTTTGTTGGTGAGAACACTAAAGGAACACAAAAGAAGTTTCACTGCTACCCTTATATGACTCATTTAGCCAGCAGATATAAATTGCTATTATTATTGAAGCTTTTAATGATTTTACGGACGAATTTTCGACCGTAAAAATGAATGGAAACAATACTAACCGATATATGATCTGCGAAGTCACAATATTTCTGATTGATGGCTACTCACGAGACTGAATTATTGATGTAAGCTTCTAAGTGATTAAAATTAGAGACAAGAATACCAATCAGAAGAATATGTTTTTCATTTGGCAAAATAGCACACAAAGAGATTAACAAATGGTGAGCATGATAAAATTCCATAGGCGATTGAAGGAAATCAGTTTGTAGGTCACGGACTCTTCAGTCAACTATGACTTTAATGTTTAGCATAATTCTCGGTCATAATATCAGCCACTGATATGGAGAATACTTGAAGCTTAGGACGAGGGTGTTTTGTTTTCTAGGCGGGGTAGATTATTTTTGAAGCCCCCATCGTCCTTATGGACATCACCTGCACATAATTCAAAAGTTCATCTCCAAATTATTTGCTGATAATGTTCAGAATCATAACAAAAGTTTCACTACTAAACCATTGCACATACAGAACACAGTGATCTTCAATATATTTCGCTATCCAATCAGTAGATCTGAATGAACACTGACAAACAAATTGTAACCCAGAAATAACATGATTTTCATATAGTTATAAAAAAACAGTTAACAATTGACTACTTGGATATGGATTTTGACACATACTGACTTCACTTAGAGAACTGATGCAAACCAAGAAACACTGGGTTGTTGTTTCGCACTCCTTATCACTGCGAACACTTATGATCTCATCCAAGACTAAGTCCTTAGTCTTAAAAGTTGTCTTCTGACTATTAACTCGAAATTGATCAATAGTAGATACTTATTGAACTCGGTCAGTTTTAGATATAGTGTCACATTTGTAGTCATTAATAATATCTGTCTCAAGTTCAACATAGTTAAAGTGCACAAGTCATGAATTACTATTGAAATGTCGGAATCCACCTTTGGGTAAACCCCTGGTGAACATAAAATTATCGTCCCCTTGGTTGATTTGGCAGACTTATTCAAATGTTAAATTCATCTTTAATGTCTGTCGCAATATTTGTGTAGTGAATTAGCATTTGGTAGGTCAATAGAATTCATGGTTACTCACACTAGAGCTGTTAAGGATAAATCCAGAGTCGAGGGGAGATCATGAATACAAATAAATAAGAAGTATCGAGTTACATATACGTGTTTATTTCGGAGTACAAAGCCAATAACATCACTAAGCACAAGTGACAAAACGAAAATAATTCGATTCCATGATTGTTTTGTGAAAAGAGACAGTGAAACTACAGAGCCAGATGTCGGAGAAGGAACTAATGAATGACATGAAAATTTGATCAGTTATGTCGTACATTTCCCCGGAAATTTTCAACGTTGTTCAATTTTTTTCGGAAAATATGATAAATAATCCGTAACCTTTACACAATCTATCTGTCACTCTGAAACTCACTAGATTCATATTAAAACGTACTTACAACATACGAGATTAAGGTTTGTACGGCATGACATAGACACAAACAACCTACAACTTTGGAAAAATCTATTTCTATCCAGGTTTTGATAATTCACGTCAGTAAAGAAACACAGAATTAACAAAAGTAATGACACAAAAAGTAATTCAAAATTAATAATAGTTATCAAAGCAAACGGACAAGTGCATTTACAACACTGAACCGGTTCTGAACAATATCACCTGGAGTCGCGCAAAATTTGAAAGTGATTGTACAAAACCTCGTACCAACATATAGGAATCAACACATTTCTGGGTCACGATTGAAGAAAAGTGTGATATTTAAGTTGTTGGAGTATATACTTTAAACTCCGACTGGAGCCACTCTGGAGTTAATGCTGATCCCAAGTCCAGATAAAGAATGAGTGTTGGGCACGGAGTTGGCGACCCCATCCCGTATAAAACTAACCCGCTATAGAAGCGTTAATCAAAAAAGTAATTCAAACCATTTAAACTCTACCCTGGGAGTTAGAAAGTCTTCATTTAGAAGAGTTGTGACGTTTCATGACGAAAGCCGAGTTCCTTCGGAAGTCATGAGGCCGATGCCCATTCCGACAACTAGAGCAGCAAGGCATACCTAGAACCTTAAAGGGAACAATCAAGGTCGCACCGGTTCACAGTCTAACACGTTATCCACCACCTGACATCTCAAGACAGAGCAAACAATTTTGAGTCATTTAAACTAATGGTCACAATTAGAATTGTTTGGTAAATTTCTATCCATATTAGATAAACATGAGATTAGTCACTATTGGACGATCAATCAATTTCACAACGTAACTAATTAATCAATAGATGCTAAAGTTGGTAACATCATCGACAGCAATGAACAAACTTATAGAAGTGAGTTGAAGTATTGTCAACTACTATCTTAGTAATATCAACCACAAGTGACTGGTAATCTTAGGTAACATAATTCAGAGATTACTGTGGTAGTTAATTTACTGTTAAATATTCAGTTTATGCGTTCGTTTTTCATTTGGCCTTTAAAGACTGGACTTTATTCTGTATGCTGTCATACCAAAATTTCAAATTATATACTTAATATTTCACGCAGTTAATTTGTCTAAATATATTTTAAAGTCAATAACCATATTCAACACATATCTTGTTCAAATAAATGTCTGTGAATAAGTCAGTAAATTTACTTAACCTATCAATAGTATGTACAGCGTGAAATTCCATAAAAGTATGTTGTAAATTTAAGTAACTCCTATTCGTAGAATAACAGATTGGGTGCAATTATTGCAATCGATAGTTAGAGAAGTTGAATAGCGTATTTCGGAATCGATCACAATGAGACATACGTACTCACTTTTTGTCCTTACCTTGATACTGAGTTTCAATATAATCTTATCCCAATGAATTCATTCTTTCTACGTTAATCATATTTCCTTTGCCTAATCTTTCCTACCACCACTGATTGTGACACTCCTTTGATTAGTCTGATTTTTTTGTAATTTCATCTCGTTATGCTGAACCCATATACATTTGTACCAGGTTCTACGTTGCTTATGTCTAACCGAAAATGATAGCATGAAGTCGAATCAATTGACATAATCTATGTTTAACGTTGAGTGGATGAATTAATAGCTTTACAAATCTACGTATTTAATATAATTTAGAAATGTAGATTATTAATTCCTACATTTATTGCCCATCCCCTTTTAGTCGAAAGATTTGTAGTGTCTAGTACTATGCCAAAACTACATATACGGAGTTAAATGGAAGATTTATATTCACAACATATTCAGAGATCTATCAGAACTAGAGTCAGATCATCAGGTCACCAAAGGCTTGTTAGTTTATTCCATCCATATTGTATAAAATTAACAGACTAGAAAGAAGGACGCCTGATCAAGATACCGAAGAAAGGCGATCTCGGAAAGTCTGATAACTACAGAGGCATCACTCCTCTCTCAATTCCAGGAAAAGTCTTCAACAGGGTGTTGTTAGACAGAATGAAGGACTCCGTAGACGCCAACTTCGAGATCAACAGGCTGGATTCTGTAAGGCTTGATCGTGTACTGACCAAATCGCAACACTATCGATCATTATGGAACAGTCAACTAGATGTAATTCATCACTCTACATTAACTTTATTGACTATGAGAAAGCGTTTCATAGTGTGGACACGACAACACGATGAAGACTTCTTCTACACTAAGGAGTACCTGAGAAGCTTGTCAACAACATACGGAATTCATATGATGGATTGAACTGCAAAGTCGTGCATGGTGGAAAGCTCACAGACTCGTTCGAAGTGAAGACCAGTGTCAGGCAAGGTTGCTCACTCTCACCCTTTCTCTTGTGCTTGGTGAACGATGGGATTACAAAGTCTTCAATATCTGAGAGGAAATACGGGATACGGTGAACAGCTAGGATGCAGTTGGACGATCTAAACTTTGCGGATGATCTGGCTCTTCTGTAGTCTACGCAACAACAAATGCAGGAGGAGACCACCAGTGTAGTAGCAGCCTCAGCAGTAGTAGGTTTCAACATACACAAAAGGAAAAGCAAGACTCTCCGATACAATACAACATGCATCAATCAAAATCACACTTGATGGAGAAGCTTTGGAGAATGTGAAAACCTTTACATATCTGGGCAGCATCATTGATGAGCAAGATGGATCTGATGCAGATGTGAAGGCGCGGATCGGCAAAGCAAGAGCAGCATATCTACAATCGGAGAACATATGAAACTCAAAACAATTGTCAACCAACACCAAAATGAGAATTTTCAATGCAAAATTCAAGACAGTTCTACTACATGGGATGGAAACTTGAAGAACTACGAAAGTCATCTCCCAGCAAATACAAGTGTTTATTAACGGTTGTCTACGCAAAGTACTTCGGATTCGTTGGTCAGACACTATCAACAACAACCTACTGTGGGAGGGAACAAACCAGATTCCATCCAGCGGAAGAAGAAATCCGGAGGAAGCGCTGGAAGTGGATAAGACATACATCGAGGAAATCACTCAATTGCGTCACAAAGCAAACCCTCACCTGGAATCCTCAAGGCCAAAGGAGAAGAGGGAGACCAAAGAACACATTACTCTGAGAAATGGAGACAGAAATGAGAAGAATGAATAACAACTGGATAGGACTAGAGAGGAAGGCCCACGATAGAGTGGGTTAGAGAACCCTGCTCAGCAGTCTTTACTCCACTGCGAGTAACAGGTACAAGCAAGTAAATACTTAAGGTCGTTTTGCAGTCGAAGGCCGGAAGAAGACAAACAACTTACTGCTGAGTTGTTCATTGTTAGTTCTGTTCTAAAGATATTCATGAAAGCTAGTCATAAACACCGCGGAACTTGGCATTTATATGCATAAGTTCAGGGTGAAAAGGTAAACTCACTCACCAGGCACTTGAGTATGAGTTATTTTCCAAGTGCGTGCTAATGATGCCATCCAGTGGCCCAAATAGAAGTACGTGAAGTGAGGGTTTGAAGCTCGGGCGTAGTAACTAAAAGATGAACACCTTAATCGTTAGGTCACCACTCTAAAATTCAATCTGTCACACAATAGCAAGGTTTAAAATAAAGTAGTAGAAGTGTTAATGATAATAATTGACTAGAGATAAAGAATATATTTAGATAACAATGAATTAGAGACCAAAATGTACAAAGGAATTTTGAAATTCGGAGTCTAAGAGAGGGCAAATAGTACATGCGCCCGCACCATTTTAATTGATTTTGAGCAAAGTCACCGAACGTTTCCAACTACTGATTACGACAAACACACAGACCTCAACTAGAGGTTGTCAGCGCCAACAGACATGTCCCAGACTTACAGAGAGTGATCTCGTTGAACGATATCACATTATGACTTGGCTATGCCTAGCTTTCCCCTAATTTAAAACGTTACCAGTAAACTCTGTTCACAGAGGCAGGTAATAACTACACAAACGTAATACAAGTCCTAACTACCTAGAGAGATCGAGTTTCACTACATCACCAATTGATTTGACGTCCTTGCTTAGCAACACGAATATGATCTTAGTATTGCTCACTCAGTCATCAAAACATTCGCGTGCAACCTTTAGAAAACAACTGTGATCACTTACTGGTAACCTATGAATATCCCACATTTTAAAGGTCATATTCCATAGCCAAAAAGTAAAATAGATCGAAATGATGTTCAGTTTATATTCCCTTTTGTTGACAGACAGGCATTCAGAGCAAGCCTTCTGAATCCATGTCATTCTCATCAGAAGCCAACCTACCATGGCTGATAAGGATTCCAAGTTGAGTGGAGCTGTCGGCGTGTTCAAATTCACCATTGAAAACCATTAATTTGAGCTCTTACGCAGACCGACCCAGAAGCAACATCTTGCTTAGACAGGAAGTGAAATGAGCCCCAAACAGGGCTGTAAAGTTGGTCAGACGACTGTATTTATGTAGACCAAAAAGAACCTCCCCACCTGAGTATTCTGTCAATAAGCAAACCTCCCGGTGCGAGGTCGAACCCCGGGAGATCAATTCACCAGTATTTGTGAATCGACCGGTATTGTTTGAATAAGGAGACTTCACAATGTTTATGTGCTTCTTCGGTACACCTTTCAAAGACAGATACTTCCGGTATTTCGGTAAATGGGGTAAAGTGGTGCTCTCAAGTCAGGATATATCACTAGTCTATAGGGCCAGTGAAACGTAACTGGGCCCTAGCTAAATTATTCAGCAGTCTGGTCACTGAATGTCAAACAGTTCACTGATTCTTGTCAAGTTCAAGGACAACCAATGCGCATCAATTCATCGTACGTAATGAACTGTCTCATGCAGTGGTGGTCGTAATCTTTTCCTTGTACCTACTCTCACTAATATGTTACTACAATAACGTTCTTTGTGTTGTACGGTCTTAAAAAGTAGTCATGGTACCTTGATACGACGAAAGAGTAATCCACGTTAGGTACTGACCACGATGTGTGGCTTCGAAATTAACTAATTCGTCACACCATTCCCGTTTAACTCGTGTAAGCACCCGATCATTCGACACAGATCATCCACGCTAGTAATCTATAAGTCAGACATTCGTGTGGGCTTGTTCAGAAACCTGACAGAGCATCACTATATGATCAATCAAAACACATTAAGGTTCGGAACTAGGGTTTTGCTGTTTACAAGCCTTAGTCGCGTACTGGATAACTATTAAGACTAATATTTTAGAGACTATTAGGCAAACTGATCCCACTCTAGTCATCACAATATGATTTTAGTTCTCCCTTATAAACTGGGACAACTAGAGATCGAGACTTGTAAGTTAGGATGACATCTATATCCAAGACTCTAGCTAATATTATCAACTAAACTTACTATTAAGGTCGGGAGATCATCCATGAAGGTTTTCGGGAATGAACCATCAAGTTAAACTGGTTGGTCAAACTTTAAACTATCTATAACAAAATAATGTTATTCTACATGAGTATCAATAACCGATGATTGAATTAACTCAAGTTTGTAGTTGTTGACAATAAAAACTAAAGGTTTCTTAAGATTTCCAACATTTCAAAGTGCGAATATATAAGCAACCACTCCACATATCTTCTAACTAAAATAGATCAGTTGGATAATGTAATCCACTTACGAATATGGTAAAAAACATGGTTTATGTTGTGGCCCTGTGTCTGACTCCAGTTAGATCGATCTGCTGATTGCGATCGAAATATACATTCTGGCTACCCTCGTATATAACCATTGACTTAACTCGCGTTAGAGAATAACGGAATTAAAATAGGCCAAACACGAGAATGGTCTTTATTACGTATATTCCATGCAATCGTTGATCCGAACAGACAATCAGGTAAACGAAGCGAAACGTATGGAAGGCATGTGAGCCGACTCGATTCAACCAAGCGTGACTCAATATTTATAGTTAGACAGAAATAAGTTACAGACATGTGATGAATAGGTAATACACGCACACATATAAAAAGTCACGGTTAGTAAACAAATAGGTGCCAAGGTCAAAATGTAGCTTGAGAAAAACGAATAAGTTGCTCTGTCCATAAGCTAGAATAGCCTATGTTGGTTTGATATAAAACCAGCCACTACAATGCATAACTTAGGGAGCGGTGATTTAATTATTATAGTAATCGACCTTTAATTAGTTGGTTGTGGGTTAGATCATCCCTCCATCTGTTTTAATTTAGGCACTTAGTCGCATCAATTCTCAGACAAGAAAAGTTTCTGAAAACCGTGTATGACAAACCTGGGCTGAATGGTTTTTTTTGCAAAGTTCAGTGTACTGGACTATGAGCCACATATTCAGTGAGGAATGATGATATTAATCAGCCCCCAACACTTCTGTAGATAAAAATTGAATTTTAAAACTCGGACCCACTAGTTGACCAATATGATATTCAAATGAAACATTGTTACAAGTGTGTTTTGAAAATAAATAAAAACCAACTGTTAAGTTAACCACATTGGTAGTGATTGCCGATATTTAAAGGGATTCCGGATAGAACTATAGAGGGACTTGGGATTCACCTATTTAGGTTAATGTAACGTAAACAAAAGCATCATATATTCTAAACAGTTTTACCCTCGAAATAACGTACAGATGATTAAATTTTAAAGTGAACATATAATATGAAGTAAATGGGTGTATTTTTTATATTTACAAAGTATATATAGTACTAATTATCGAATATACTCATGCACAAAAACGACCGAGAACGTGAGAAAAACTTTCTACAAGGATTCACGATGTAGCAGAAAAAGGTTCTTCCTGTATATTTCCCTCTACACCGACTTTATGAAGTTCGTTGTTAATTGGTTTTGTTCCTCGAACAATATTACCACTGAGGTCAATCACGAAGTTATAATCAACAACATCACAATTCATGATTTCGTCAATTTTATCATCTAAATTTGTTTCCGTAATCATCTGTCCAGTTAATGTCTGTAAAAAAAATAAGTGTGTGGTAGTGAATTATAATTTCAAAGGACTAATGAAAAATGTCATTTTATCTTTAGTATCCAAAAATGAAAGGTTATTCGAAAATTTATGTAATCATTGAGATGATTTTCAGAAAGACTATAAATACTTCCATGGAGCATTTAGAGTTGTGAATGAGCTTTTAAAACTCGGCTTTTCGATGTACTTTGGTGAGCTCAGACCATACTTTAACTACTTCCGACTGGGTAATTATGTGGCATAACTAACCTTCATATAAAAGTATTGTTTATACTTGGGTACTTAAACTTGATTAATGAGTTGCATCAGCTAGCTTATGAAAGATGACAGGCAATAGCAACGAGAAATATTTACATATTTAAACATGAAGATTCGACACAAATGGACACGAAAATAAATATGCCACACACAAATACGAAAATGAGGTAGTGAAGAGACAGAAGAAAGATAGTGAGCATAATAGAAAAAATAAGTGAACAGAAATAAATGAAAGAAAATAGCAAATAATGGGAGAAACAGTCCAGTTGAGGAAAACATTGTTATGTCCCGATAAAAATAATGAATGGTAACTTTGGGGTCCATTTACGGACCAATACTATGCGCATATTTGTATCGTATAATTAAATAAATATTCATGCTCATGTCCCTCTTATTATGGTCTTTATTTTGACCTATGGACTATTGTCATACGATTTACTATTCTTCAGTTATGCCCTGTCTATCAACCACTACCTCCCTTATTCACAGCCACATTTGGCTAAATCTTGTACAAATGTTGTTTCCTATTTTATGGTACGATGTGGTCCGTCTGGTTGGTATGTAAACACAGTATGTTTGAATAAACGATTCATACCGCAGAGGCTGAGATTGGTGTTCTGGACTTAACTGGCTGGGTTAGGCAAAAAGCAGGACCGACAAGTACTCTAGACTGCTTGCGTGGGTTTTATGTGTCACTGGTCCGATCGATAGATCACTGTATTTTAATTGGCAGTATTATCACGTCAAACATTAACAGGACATTCAAGTCACAAATTATAACAAACATAACCACAAAAAAATCCTTTCAGCTAAAGAAATCGCTCCCATATGTGTGAATATGGGAGAGAAGTGTAGCACGATAGACATTTATTTCTATTTGGCGCCATGTCTGATAATATCTTCAGATCAAAGAAATCAAGTTTTGCAAGTACAGGTCAGAAATGCTTTCACCGAAGCAATGTGAATCGGACCTTTTACAACCAGACTTACACAACGATGGTGATAAGATAGCCTGGACTACAATAGGCCGCTCTGGATTTTACTATATGTATATTGATCTCAGCTGACACGCCACCACCACACATACAGCTACCCAGATACAGAAACTTTTAGGCTATATTTAACGGCTTACAACTAAGGGTGAGTGCGTGCACAGGTCTCTACCAGTCTTATAAAAGTACTTTGAACTTACATGTGGATAATCAAGAATAGATATGGCTTATTTACACCGTAACTAATGTCGGGATACGTGTCCTACCATAAAAGTGCTTAATATACACACATATATTTAACAAAAACAATCAAACTTACAGCTACTGCATCAAGGTCAGCTTTTAATTTGTCTGACGACTTTGCTTGTTTATTTTGGAAATCAGTTAGTCTATCAGTTTGTTTATCAACCAATGCTTTTAGGAGCCTTTCAAATTTATCTGTGGCTAGTAGAAAGGTCTCTTTGTTCCACGTTTCCGTTAGCTCATGACGTCTATTACGTTCAGTTTCATGATCTATTCGTGAGGCAGAGATGGCTTCCATTTGATGACGATAGATTTCATATTGAAAAAGACTCCTAAAAGTAAATAAGTGATAAATACTAAACTAACCTGACGGCATCATATTGTAATCGATAATCAACCCACCACTTTTTGGAAAGTGCATCTTCCACTGGATCAACTGGGGTAGGTTGTCGTACTTTGAGAAACTTTCCTGTGCAAAATGCATTTAAGATATATCACAAACCTTTTGCTTTTGGATAAATGCGAGGGTTTTTTCTAACTCGTTTGTGTCCCATATCAGCTAACGATTTAGCAAAAACTGGTAGCTTTGACATTATATAGGACCAAGAGCAAATAAAACCTGAAACCAATGCAAATATAAATACTACGTAACTTTGATCTAAATATGCAACGGACTCCTCATTCTATAGTCATTTAACAAAAACTAAATTATCATGATAAATACCAAAGATTAGACCTGACCTTCCCTAAAACGACGATTTTCATTCCACTATTGCGCAACGCCGAAAAGTGTTAAAGAACTCAGTTTTGTTAACACATAGTTCATAAACCGGAACGACTAGGCATTAAGACTAATTTCACTCATAGTTTATCGAGTTAAGCTAAATGTAAATTCTAAATTTCTATCGATAGAAACTCTAGAGTTAGCCTAACACAAACTCAACCATAATTTTATTACAAGTCTAAAGTTTGGTTAAGTTAAGATTATTATAGCTAATTTCACTACATACTGATCGCGATACAAAACAATAGCTTTTTATAGTCTGCTTATTTTTAAAGTCGGGTAGAACAAGCATTGGCAAGCTCTTGGCTTTGAAGGACGGTCTCTTTGCCCGGATTGATGGCGTGAAGCCCTTAGAGAGTTTATTTGAGCACATAAATATTGATACAAAGGGGCACCAAATACATATGCGCCACACAAGCCACTTCATTTACGCGTGGGCTGTGATACTACCCAGGTGCTCAGACCGAAGCAGGTGGTTTTCTCAGCAGGCCACACCCAGAGCCTTAGACCTAAAGGTCTGGTCCACAAGGCAGTGGAACATCGCTAGGTGATGCAGTCCCATGGTAGCTAGCGGCCAATAATTAGTTCACACGTCCCTTGTTCCTTCGGGATCGTGGAGCCCGTGTGCACCACTGGTTTGGAATCACGGTTTTCCAACTCTCCTCCGTGGATCCTTCATATCCACGTGCGAAGTAGCCTTTGTTCAAAAAGCTGCTCAGCTAATCCTATGAGGTTCATTCAATACAAAACAACAAGACAGAAACTAAAATTCCACCAGACGCTAAATAAGAACCTAACGATGCTGACTACAAAATGCCCACCCATGGACTGTAAAATGAAGCTTTATTACTTGGTGTTACCTTTGTCTAGATAGTTTCGATTAAGTCTTCAGCTTGTGTTTGCTACGAAACAGAGGAACAAAACAAGCCCTCAAACAGTTAGGTTGCAGTCTTAAGGTCATCGAAACGAATATCACATGAGTGGTCCAGAAAGTCGAAAAACCATGAGAGAAACAGATGAACTCCTTACAAGGATCCACTGATATACATTCGTAAGTTGTATGTAACAGGAATGCGTTAACGCTTTGAAAATAAAGTTATTTCGCAAGTGAAAGAGCAGTTTTCAAATGACCATACTTAATGCTAGGTACACATGGTTCAAATGGTTGAGGACGGAATAGAAGAAGCTTTCGCTTAACGGGCTTCCGTGTCTGGTAGCAGTGGATCACCAATACCTTCAGGCAAAAACCTAGGTATATGAACGATAATAGAGGAAAAAAGAATTTGGTAAATCATAATAATATGTTATCCTTAGTCCTTAAGAGTAAGACAAGTTTCCTCTTAAAGGACTCCTGGGAGGTCGCTTGGACTAGCCCAGTCGGCAACGAATTCCAGCACTTGACAACTCTAACGGAGTAGAAGTTGTGTCTGCAGTCTGTTCTGCTATGTAAGGTCTCCAATTTCTGGGTGTTATCTCTCATGGAAGGATAATGATGAAAAGGTAGGAGGAAAACTGAACTACCTCAATAATACTGAGACTTTCGACAAAACATGAGAAAGTACCGTAACATTGGGTTTTTCCGCGTCCTATTCAAAGCATGTCAAAGGGTACAGATGACAATAGACTCAAGTGGTTCAAATGGTTCTGGACAAAATATAAGAAACTTTCACTTAACGAGCTTCCGTATTTAGTAGCAGTATATCACCTATGCCTGCATCTAGGAACCCACGTATAATAACGGTAAAAGAGGAAAACGAAAACATTTGGTGGAACATAGTAAAGTACTGTCCTCAGTCCTTAAGAATATATCAAGTTTTCTCCTAAAGGAGCCCTAGGAAATCGCTTGGACTATTTCGTCAGACGGCGAACTCCAGCATTTGTCTCTCCCTAGGGAGTAGAAGGTGTGTCTACAGTATGTTCTGTTGTGTTGTGTCTCCGGTTTCTGGATATAACCCCAAGGTTTGTGTTCGTACTAAGCTTAAATAGATGTCTAAGGTAATATTCAAAAGTAATAAAGATGCTGTAAGTCATTAGAAGGTCAAATTCAAGACTCCTGTGTTCTAATGGATAAACGCTCAGTGATTGGAGGCACTCTTCATAAGACTTGAATTGGAGTCCCTGAACAGATTTCGTGGCTCGCAGTTGGACACACTTCAGAGTGTCCTTATCCGTTGGGAATGAGGGAAGAAGTACTATTTTTCCACACTCTAAATGGTGGCGAATAAAACTGCTGAAGATTACATATAAAGTTCTTCCATCGAACTGACCAAAAATGCTCTTCAATGTTACCCATGAAAGGTTTACTCGAAAGGCATTTTTGTCTCATTTAGAGTAAGACTTTAGATCGTAGGGTGCCGATACTCCTAGATGTTTTTTACCTTGGGTTCCTGTAGGAGGGGGTTGCCTAAGTTGTATTTGTGGTCTGAAACACGTTTCAGATGGGCTACTTTACATATTGAATTATTAGGGATGAGTCAGTTGTCGTTTGCACAACTATAGAGTCGAGTCAGATCGTTCTGAAGTGCCTGTATATCTTGAGGATGCAACGGATGTTCTAATTTTACAACTAGTTACCAGTAGCACCTTCTATGTTCGATCGTTCCCAGTCAGATAGAAATCAGAAGTCAGACGAGAAGAGGCAGGAAAGATATATTTGATTCGTTACCAATATATCGAGGACCTTTTCTATGAGCTGGCTAATGAAACGTAGGAGTTGTGTCCCACGCCGAGTTGAAACGTGATGTGGTGCGGATGCATGACCGAAAGCCTTCGGCTAAACAAGTCCACTTAAACACGTGGTCAGCATCCAATGTCGAACACTTAATGAACTATTGATTTTGGGGAATTATTTACAGCTACAGATCACTCCCCCCTAGTGAGGTAGTGATGCCCCTTAGACGTGACCAGCCAGAAGTTTAAACCCAACGAGTTTGTCGTTGGTAAACACTCTTCTGATAGCTTGCTTCGTTTAGCAGCGTCTGGTCGTCTTTCCTTAAACTATGGGACCAAAATGTACAACATAGCAATAAAGAAATATAGTACAATGAAAATTTCGGTTCCTTGCGAAACTTCGTCGTTCTTTTCCAGCCGTCCTGGAAAAGAGGAAAAATAAAACGTGTGAGTGCATGTCGAAAATACACTCGTACTTGCGTAGGGACACAAGATGAGCGGAAAAAAAATAAACTAATACACTTACAAACGGCGTAAAAGTGATCAGGAAAAAAGTGTTTTTTTTTGTTTTTTTTATATATAAAAAATATATATATGTACGCTCAAAAAAAGATAAAAATGTTTTGTTTTTTTGGTTTTTTATATAAATAAAAAATTATCATATTAAAATTTTTTTTATAATGAACTATGGAAGGGTAATTCAAGATAAAGCTTATGTCCTACGTGCAATATTCGTTAAGATGTTCTGGAAATCTTACTCGTCTTCCAGAACGCGTTGTTTTAAGTTTATCTATCGACGTTGACGAAGTATCAAGTTGTGTGTCGGTTGTCGTGTAGGGTACTACGAGTGTAGTAGCTGTGTCGTTTGCTTGTACCGAAGGAAAATCGACGTAGCTAGTGTTTCCTTCTAGGTACGCAGCTTTGAGTCGATCGATACTGATGCTATCGTTCGTACCGTTCTTATCAACTACATAGTACTTAGGTTCGCGTTGAAGAACTTTGAAGGGTCCTTCGTATGCTGATTCGAGGGGTCGTCGATGTGAGTCTCGACGAACGAAGACGTGTGTACTATGTCGTAAGTCAGGTTGAACGAAAACATCAGTTGATTGAGGTCGAGTGTGAGCAGGTTTAACTGAACGCATAGCGTTTGTAAGCCTACTCGTATAAGAGTTTAGATCCATGTTCAATGAAGAAGCTGAAGGATCCACGAATTCTCCTGGGAGTCGGAGTGTCGTTCCGTAAACGAGTTGAGATGCCGTGTATCCAATGTCAGCTTTCACTGCATTGCGGATACCTAGCAAGACGAGTGGAAGAGCGTCTGTCCACTGTGAAACGTTTGAAGCTGATAATGAAGTTTTTAATTGTCGATGAAAACGTCTTGCCAACCCGTTTGCTTGTGGGTGGTAGGCGGTCGTTCGGAAGCGCGTGATTTCTAAAAGTGAGGAGAGACAACGGAAAAGTCCAGATTCGAATTGGCGTCCGCGGTCTGTAGTGATTGTGGAAGGGCAGACGAAATTCGCTACCCATCGTTCGACGAAAGCGCGGGCCACGGTTTCAGCAGTAATGTCCTTAATCGGTACTGCTTCTGGCCATCGAGTGAAACGGTCTACGCATGTTAGAAGATATGAGTATCCGTTCGAGTCGGGTAAGGGTCCTACCAAATCTAGATGGACGTGGTCGAAACGAGCGTCAGGGGTTTTGAAAGAACCTAAGGGACATTTGTTGCGTCTGATTACCTTACATTTCTGACAGCTTACACAGGAGCGTGCCCACTCCCTCACGTCTTTATTCATACCAGGCCAACAAAAGCGTTCGGCTATAAGTTCGTTTGTTGCACGAGCACCTGGATGAGAAAGATTGTGCAACGTATTGAAGACGTTGCGGCGATAATGTTTTGGTACAATTGGACGATCCATACCTGTAGATGTGTCACAGAGTAAGGTTTCCTTACCTGTTCCCATCTGCCTAATACTTAGTTTAAGAGTTGTCGAGGATAACTCATGCTGAAGATCAATGTCTTCTTTTTGAAGCTGAGCGAGTTTAAGAAGGTCGATTCCTTGGAAACTGTTCAAGGAATTCATTCGAAACAAGGCGTCTGCGACTACATTGTTTCCTCCAGAAATGTGTTGTATGTCTGAAGTAAACTGCGAAATGTAGTCGAGTTGTCGAGACTCTCGCGGTGAGTACTTGTCTGAAGATAAAGTTAAAGAGAAGGTAAGAGGTTTGTGATCGGTAAAAAGCGTGAATTCTCTTCCTTCGATGAATGTTGGAAATGCCGTACAGCACAATACATAGCTAGGAGTTCCCTACCGAACGTGCTGTACCTAGATTCAGCGTCTAGCAACCGTCTCGAGAAAAATCCTAAAGGTTGCCACGAGTTCTTAACCCATTGTTGTAAGACTCCTCCGATTGCTGAGTCGGATGCGTCTACGGCGATACTAATGGGCGCTTGAGTGTCCTGATGAGCAAGCAAGGTTGCTTTAGCGATGTGTTCCTTAACTGTGGAAAATGCTTTACGGGCTATGTCGTCTAAACTGATTGATTTCGCATTTCCACGAAGCTGATCGGTTAACGGTTTCATAAGGGATGCGCATTTAGGTATGAACCGTCTATAGAAACTTACAAGTCCGTTGAAAGTTCGTAAGTGCTTGATCGTGGTCGGTTCTGGGTAATCCAGAATGGCCGCCACTTTGCTCCTAATTGGTCGAATGCCTTGGGCATCAATGGTGTGTCCTAGGAAGTCTAAGCAGTTAGTTCCGATTTGGCATTTCTGAATATTGACAGTAATGCCATGCCGTTGGAATCGATCGAAAACAATGTCCAGATGCTTGAGACGTAATTCTCTGTCCGGACTTGCTATTAGACAGTCATCAACATACGCATGTACGAAGTTGAGACCTCGGAAGACGTCGTCTATAAACCTTTGGAAGGTTTGAGCCGCATTTCTTAAACCAAAAGGCATTCGTAAGAATCCGTGAAGACCGAAGGGAGTGATGATGGCGGTTTTAGGAATGTCGTTGGTTGCCATCGGTATTTGATTATAAGCCCTAACTAAATCGATTTTCGAAAAGATAGTTGTACCTTTCAAGGTAGCTGTCAAATCGTGAATATGAAGCAGCGGGTAACGAATGGTTTTGGCATTCAGACGCCGATAATCACCAGTTGGCCGCCAATCATTGCTGTCCTTTTTAGGGGCCATGATCAATGGGGATGTCCCAGGGACTATTCGATGGTCGAATTATCCCTAGGTCCATCATGTGGTCGAATTCGTTTTTAGCTAACTTAAGCTTCTCGGGAGCGAGTCTTCGAGCTTTCAAAAATACAGGTGTTCCTGTAGTCGTGATGTGATGTGTAACATTGCTGGTTACACAAGGCAATTTCGATTGCGATTGGTATATCCAGGGGTATTTGTCGAGTACTGATTGGTACAAGGGGTCTATGGTGTGCTTAATTGTGACTGGGGATAACCTGCAACCAGAACAAGGAGTTACGCTAACAAATAACTTAGTGTTTCCGTCTATTAACTTTCGTGAGCGTGTGTCGATTAGTAGATTGTGGTGTTGTAACAGGTCTATACCAATGATTGGCATAGAGACATCTGCAACCACGAAAATCCAGTGTATGGGTTTGCGTAAACCCACGTTAAGGTAGACGTACCTTTTAGCGTAAGTAGCGATCGGTTTTCCGTTTGCCGCCTGTAAACTTAAAACAGACTGGCGAAGTCTGTTGTTGGAATTCGCTGGAAGAACGCTAACTTCTGCGCCGGTATCGACGAGGTAGCGAACTTTCGTTGTCACATCCGTGACATATAAGAGGCGGCTGTGTTCGCCGGCTACGGTTGCCGTTAACGCGTGCCGGCTGGGAAGTTTCCCGAAATCTTATTCTTGTCAGTCGATTTTAAAGTCGGATAATTGCAAGGTTTCCTGCAATTTCTGGAAAACTTACCGTACTGGTTATGATACCAGCACCAGTCGGGATTGTCTGTCTCTCGTGGTCGAGAGCCAGATCGCTTACGTGAGGCGCTTCTAAGCGGGGTTTTTGACCGACTACGGTCATTGCGAACTCTAAGATATCGTGTAAGCGTGTGACATAGTTCGGCCATGTCAGTCGAGGTCGATTGGGGTTTTTCTTTGACGGAAAAAACCTCGGCCTTAGAAGATCGAGTGATTTCCAAGATTCGATCGGTAAATGCAGCTAGTTCATCTATGGCATTGTTTTGAAATGAAACAAGCACTGCCTGCACCTGTTGAGGGAGTTTAGACAAGAAAAGTTGTCTAAATAGGCCATCATCGAAAGTTCGTTGACTTCTCTCATTCTAAGCAATATGTCCGTCGCAGAATTATGTTGCAAGTCGATATTGTTAAGGAGTTGGTCTAACCGTTGTCGATCAGTTAGGTCTCCTCGTTTTAAAATCGATAGCTTAAGCATTTCGTAAGGTTCGGGAACATCACTAGTAAACGTACTAGGTGTTACGTACCTGTTAAACTCGCGCGGTAACGCCTTAACTACCGCGAGGAAACGTGTGCGCGAGTCCGTGATTCCGTACATGCTAAAATCGGCTTCTGAGTAGCAGAACCAGGACTCGATATTGTCGGGCCAAAATGGCGTTAACTGAATCGAAATAGGGGGAATAGACTTAAACTTAAGAACCTTAGGAGAGTGTTCCGTCATAGTAATATAGATAACGAAAAATGTCTAAAATATATCCGAGAAAAAAAATTCGCGAAAAAAAGTACATCACAATATATAAAATTCAAATAAAGAATAACAATGAATAAAAATATTCCAAAATGGGACAGACTCACAGTATATTGACTTGGTGTACCAGATCACGTCGGGTTCACCAATGAGGATGCAACGGATGTTCTAATTTTACAACTAGTTACCAGTAGCACCTTCTATGTTCGATCGTTCCCAGTCAGATAGAAATCAGAAGTCAGACGAGAAGAGGCAGGAAAGATATATTTGATTCGTTACCAATATATCGAGGACCTTTTCTATGAGCTGGCTAATGAAACGTAGGAGTTGTGTCCCACGCCGAGTTGAAACGTGATGTGGTGCGGATGCATGACCGAAAGCCTTCGGCTAAACAAGTCCACTTAAACACGTGGTCAGCATCCAATGTCGAACACTTAATGAACTATTGATTTTGGGGAATTATTTACAGCTACAATCTTATTGGTTGCGTACCTCTACCCAAAGTTTCACACCATCAGCAAAAAGTAATAAACCTGATGATACCTTTACTTCAAATTAATTCCCTGAGGTCTTACAAATATATTATTCCTATTTATCTGATTATACCTGTTGTGGAAGATCACCTATATAAATCATGAAAAGAAGTCCTAGTAATGAACTCTGGGGGGCTTCACCAGGACATTACATAGCCTGAGAGAAAGTGAAGTAAACCCTGATCTTAAAAAGTCGACCGGTTAGATATGAAGAAGCCAGACAATCAATGGTGATATGGTGCCTAATCGTTCGAGCTTATCGACAAGACATATATGGCTGATCATATCAAAAGCTTTTGGGAAGTCAAGGCAAATGACGTCAACCCTCCCCTTGAGATCAAGGATGGTCATCCATTTGTCTACTGCAGTCAGCAAGTTGGTTATACAATGATTACTTTTTCCGAGACTGTGCTGTTGGGGTGAATAGAAGTTTATGGATAGTAGATGGCCACGTAGGTCTTCACATATCAGGGACTCCATAATATTTGAGGGTATGGAGAGGATTGCTACCGGTCGGTAGCTTAAAGGTTCTCTGAGTCAACCTCCATTGAAAATCAGTGTGATATGAGCCAGCTTCCAGTTTCCTGGTAATGTACCGCGGTTTAGCGAGTGTGAGAACATCATGCTATGAGGTGCTGCCAAGTTTGAAGTTGCTTTCCCCAGTATAGTAAAATGTCCCCTATCTGGACCAGGAGCAGTGTCTTTCTTGTGAGCTTTAATTTCCGGTGTACGAAGTCAGCGCCCAGGTTCACTTCTGAAAGTCCTAAGGAGTTGTAGGTGAAGCTTTCATCAGTATAGTTGATGTGGGTTGTTTGAAATGTCAGGCAGTACTGTTCTTCCATAAGGTCAGAGGCGTCACCATCGTTGTTGGTTGGACCATTCGAACCTAGTAGTCTACAAACTCCAGTTTTGACCTGTCGAGGAGAGGCTGCATGACAGAACAAGTTTTTCGGATTGGATACAAATTTATTTATAAGCTCTATCTGGTACTGAAGCCAGCCCTCTCTTATTACCCTTGTGCATATGTTCCTTACTTGTTTAGATTGCTTGTATGCTCTGTTGTCACCAGTTCATTTGTATTCCACTCAGTAGTATCTTTTGCAGCTCAGCAGACGAAGAGTGTGGTTCTTGATGATTTTAGGTTGCTTGTAGATTTTGGGGACAGTTAATGGAACAGACTGCTTTGTAGCACATAAGACCGTGTACATTAAGAAATCCCACTGAGCATCCACTTCAAGTTGTGAGCAAACTGACCAGTCTACCTGCTGTAGATTGTCCTGTAAAGCTGACACATCCAAATGTTTGAAATTGTCAGAACAGGAAAAACTATCGCTCAGCAAACGTTTTCACTTCTTAGCGGTGAAATAGTAATACTTGAGGGCGCAAATCTAATTATATAGGACATTTTGAAAAGAAGTATTAGTAAATTAACTTAAATTGTGCTTGAAAGAATGAACAAACTATATATAGCTTACGATTCATGTCTTGGGTAGTTGAATAGCATTCTTGCTTACAAAGGTGTGTGATTCTTGTTTGAGTTTTTTCGTAAACAATTGGCCAAACAATTTACTAAATGATAAAAGTGATCAGGGAGCAATCCACAGAGAAACCCCATCAAGTGACTACAGGTGTGGCCTCTCCTGAAACCATCTGTAGCGGTAAAAAAGATCCCCGGAACAAACAGTTCTCTTAGTCTTCCACATTGATGCAGACCTCATTAGGTTTACTAAACACACCTACCTGGAGGTGCTCGGTCACTCATCTGAACCAGATGAAGAGTGAGTATGTCGTACTACGCACCTCTTACAAATGCTTACCAGCTTAGACCAAACGTTTCTCGAGAAATCGACAGTTTTTCAAAATAACTTCGAACCTCCCCACTTCTGACTTCTGATTTGACTGGGTTGGTATACTTCGAATATAATGATATTACTGGTAAAGGCATTGTAAAATTCCGAATAGCTCTGGCATTTTTGCGTTCTACGGTAGTAAGATTAATTTAACAGATAATTATAGGTGAAATGAGATTCTTTAAGCCAGCGATTTCATATTGTCTGACGGTATTCGAAAGAGAGTTACTGGCTGGTAGTTTTTAGCATCAACTCGTCAGGCTTCTTTGTTGAAGTGTCAAAACAGCAAATTGTTGGGATTTTCATAAAAGAAAACACCTCAAAGTTGTAGAGTAAAACATATCGATTTAATGAGGTGTGTGTAAGAATCTGTTTTATTTGAATGTGTGGTGAAAACTCAACATATTTACTCAAACGTAAAGTTTATAGTATCGGTTGCTATGGTAAGCCCATGCAGCTTATTCTAGCTTCATGTAAAGCCAATTTATTCATTATTCTTGAGGCACGTTTTCGCCATCACTCGTCAACACTAACTGTCTTTATGTAAGCGTACGTGTGTGCATTTCGTATCTTACTCACCACATGTCTGTAGCTTATTTTTGCCTGGCTATAAATATCTATTCACGCCTAGTTAAATGGAATTGGCTAACAGGCCTTCTCCACCGCACATCGATTCGCTTCACTCTCTTCCCTTCGATTTCATTCTCCAATCGTTTATCTGGATCAACGATCGTATAAAATATACGTATTCAAAAGTCCATTCTCATATTTGACGTATTTAATAATAATTTTTTCTCAAACAACAATCTGTTACATGACGCATGCCATTTTACGGGAAAGATCAGTTTGTTACGAAAGATAGTCTTCACTGTGGTAGGTTACTCAAGGTGTTATTTTATAAGGTTGATAATGGGTAATAGAACTTCTCACATATGAATCCAAACAATATCAGTGACATTCGTATAGACAATGTAACTGCTGGCGCTCATTATGGACGTTGCGTTGCGACATGCAACTGGTAGTCACGAATAGAGTCACGTAAAATCGAGAGCTTTTATAAACTGTGACCCTATATCCTTCTGGAACATTTGAACCATTAATAATGGCACACGACGAAGTCACTGTTCTATATACGTCTTCGGAGGCATATCTCACGAAGGCTGAAAAAAAGGGTAAGAAAAAGATAGGACGAGAAACAAAATAGACAATCTTCATGCGTACTGAAGTTTAGCCATTTGTGGAGGAATAATTAGGGTATGACTACTTAGTCTAATGCTCTTTTATTAGGATACGTTTTAAGCAAGTGTATTCCAACAGATTAAAGAAAATACTGGTAAATAAGACATGAGTGGACAAAGAATTGTATAAATGGAGGTGGTTCAAAAGCTGAAATTGATGGGTTAAGTGTGATTAACAAATATGGTACCGGAAGCAGTATTCTGATACACAAATGACTGTCCCTATTTTTGTCGAATCTATTTCAGCTTATTTCTTTCATTTTCATAGATTTTATACTGTCATGAGCAGGCTCCTTTCTAACGAATCGTCTAGTTTTGTCTTTAATGAAATTACTCGGTAGAAAGTGTGTAGATTGCGTCGGGTTGCGATCGACTGTGATCACCATTAGAAGAAGATTACGTGCCAAGTATCAAGTTGGATCCCTCTGTAAGCCACAATCCAGAAGGCTGTTGACGGTTGAAATAAGATATATTCGTTGGCGATTTCGTTGTATGGAAAGGATACCGAGACGTGCCTGAGTTTGAAAGCGGAACTACCGAGCGTAAGCGAGTTTGCGCGAGGTCACAGACAACAGACGAAAGTGTGTCTTTGGTATACTTAAACAAACAGGTGCAGTGAAACAATCACTGGTACAAGTGGTTATAATAATAATTGTTTCCATTACATCAATCGCGTTCTCGCCACAAAAGTAGGTCACAACAAGTGAAACTGATTCAGCTTTGCGAACATGATGTGAAAAATTATTTTGCGTAATAAATTAGCATCAATACCACTGATTCGTGACATTCCACTTGATCATAAAGGGCAGTAATTCAACATGTTCTGCCTTACAGACATGGGCGGATTGAGTTTATTTCCCCACCATCATGTTTGTCAGTCAGTAGTGCCGACCTACCTCCTTTCGTTATGTTAGACTCTCTTATGTTTGTGGTTTGCATGAATATTGCCTTAATATAAGTCCCTCGTTGTATAACACTATCTCTACTTGTTTCATTTTACAAGCAAATCAGATAGTTAAAGCTTTTTTATTATGGTTTGAACATCCATTTAGTATACCACACTGCAATGAAGATAATTAATGGTACAAGTTGTAAGATACTGGACAGATTATATGTGGTTTAGAGATGTTAAGAACAGATAGAAAATCAAAAAATATGAAAGTATAGGAACCTTAATTTTCAGAACAAGGAAACAAAACATTGAGGAACTCACAAGAATTTAGGACAATATGAGCTTTTCGCAGTCGGCCTTAGTTGATCAGCATCCCTATGATTGGTGAGTTATCTGTCTACTTGTAATAGAAAAGAGGGAGCATGACACCTAAGAAGAATAATCCAACCTTAACCATTAAAGAGATTCAGAATTTTTAAGCGAAGAGTAGAAGCATAAGAGCATGATGATGTGAACCGAAAAACAAGAAGCCTTAACAAATTACGTAAGCTATTTTTTGGGACGTTAATTCATTTAATTCAAAGCTTGTAAAACTGTAACATTTACTTTTGTCCCTAGCCTATTCTACAGATCATAAGCTTTCGTTTGATGTATAACTCATTGCCATAGCATTTTCTGTTCTAAAGCTATTGTCATTTAGACGTAATCTTTTGTACCCTATTTTCTACTATAATCCCCCAGTTTTGGACATAATTGTATTTTTCTGATTATTGTACGTTGTGGTCAGCCTATTCATCTATTTAGTCACGTAACTTTTCACCATAATCTGAATTGGGAATTCGAGTGCTAGATCGGGGTTGGAATAAAGTGATTAGTGTTCCAGCTTTCTTTGTCTTCTCTCTCTCTCTCTCGCGTGCTTGCCAGCCAATCAGGGATAGAATAGTTTTCGTCTCTTTACCCCCACTTCGAACTCACGCATATCAGCCTCAAGGTTAAGCCAGTCAGCCTATCGGGTCAAGGTCTTAATCTACATTAGATAAGTCATACTCGGCACTAAGGTGGGCAGACATGTTCAAGGACGTAACACATAATCAATGATTAATGGGAGAGGGCAAACATTGTGTTCTATCATTTGGTTATATTTATATTAATGACAATAAGGTCCGTTATATTCATGGTCGGTCTAGATACTAGGCGACCCACAATATAGTGCCTCATTGGTGGGCAAGAGTTCAGAGGATAGTTGATGATTTATGTCGATGATTACATACGAGAACTGGCGATATCCACAATTTTTATTATCAATAACAATCCTTCGTACGATCCAAATGGAGTCACATATCGGTTCACTAGACTCTTGCATGTGTTGTCTTTATTTTAAAACATGTTTTGATCCGTGTAAGATGACAATAATCGGTTTCGTTCTTGATGTCAATTTTTCGATCTCTCACCTGCTATTACATGGATGGTTGATTATTATTATTACTATTATTCACAACCACCTTATGTGTTGTGAAGAAACCATTTCGGTTTTCTTCGAAAATGCAATAGTACACAAGTTTCAATAATGGTAGCATTATATTCGCCATATTTGAAAAAGAGAAATGGCTGAAAAGAACAAATATTAATAGTATGGTAATAAATCATGTTCTGCGTAACTGAGAAAAATGTCGAATTGATTTTAAAGAAGGTGAGGAACAAACTAAGGAAATAGAAATAGAGGAGACGCGAAATACGTAAACAGTTTAATAAGCGTGTTTACGAACACAGAATAAGAATAAACGACCAGGTATGTATCGCTAAATGAGTAATAAAAATAAAACAAAATAAATTAATAAGTAAACAACTTATTATTGTGGCAAAGTATGACGTCATAATGAGTGTTTGTGCAGTCATAGCTTGAGGTGAAGCCACCAAAGTCTCAATCAAGTGCAAAGGATAATCAAAATGGATGAGTCGTATATGCATGGTAACGATAAAATGAGTGTGATAAGTTTATTTAAGCCTAACACAAGTTATTTTCCTAATTACAAACTTCGTAATCTTAACAATGATATTCTTTTAGAAAGAAAAAGGAGAGAAAAGAAATGAACACCTTGTTGGGAACGTGTATGGCCATTAAAAACTTTGATAACCCATCATTTGAGTGGATGGACTAGTAACCTTTCTGCGTCCCTGAATTTTCACGAGAGTATTATTTTACGGTACGATGTTATTCTTTGAGCCCAACTAAACCCATGTGTCCTCGTTTTGGGTTACTTGTTAACCGCATAGACCCTGTTAAAAACTCAAGTGTTCCATAATTATGTGTTTCGTATACATTTTGTTTGAATTGGTACCACTTTGGTAACGAGTTATCGTGTCTCAGAATTTTCAGGTCAATGGACACGTTACTGCTACACCTACTTTCATGCAGGAAGTGGTTCCAGAGTTCCAATCATTCTAGATTCTGCAATGTGTCGTTATTTCCGTGATTTAGCCTTGTATTTTAGTTAACTTTCAAGATAATCGTCAACCTACACTTGAGGTCCTCATCGGTGTGGGTTGTAGGTGATGACTGACATTTGAGTAATACTGTTTTACCAGTAGCTCAGAGTACGCACCGTCACTATCATTTAGGAAATTATGACCAAACAGCTAGAAATCCTTGTCTTTGACTTGCTGGGAATAAACTGCATCACCATCTAATCTGTTTATCCTGGAACTAGCGCCTGTCTTCTTCCAGAGCATTTATGTGTCGATCATTAGCCTGTTAGGACTCCTCGTAGATACTGTCGTCAGTGTTGGACTTAAACTTTACCCAATACCACACTTTCGATTTTATAATTTGAAATGTGATGTTTCCGATTATTTAAGACTGTTAGCAACATTCGAGGACCATTATCAAATTGCTTAACGATGCAAGAGCTAACTTGGACTTCCAAATGGAAGCGGAAAAGAGGGAGGTTGAAGAATACACTTTGTCGGGAAATAGAAGCGGACATGAAGAGGATGAATAGAAACTGGAAAGAACTGGAGTTTTGCCCAGGGCAGGGTTGGACGGGGGGTGTTTGTGAGTGGCCTTTGCTCATCTTCGAGGGATAGCAGGCCTAAGTAAGTAAGTATGTAGGTCGTGCGTTTAGAAAAGCCGAGTTCTAGAAGATTAGGGTCCCTTTAGATTCAAGTGAGTGTGTTCTCATGTAACAAACTGTTGTATGAGAATAAATTATTATTATCACACACGATTATTTAAGTAGCGTTTGGTATGGTTCGGGGTATTTATCAAGTATCTATTGATAGGATGGATCGATTATATACCCTACAATGAAAGGAATAAACTACGATCGAGAAAGGAAGGTAGACACAGTTAAATTGGAATTTCCACCTACTAATCTCCATTTGAGTGTGTCATCGATTTGGTTATGATGTTGTAGTAGGTCTGTAATAATGATTGGCATAGAAGAGTCTGTAACAACGAAAATCCAATGAGTGGGTTTACGTAGAAGCACGTTAAGGAATACATATCACTTACTGTTAGTGGGGATCGGTAAGTTGAAAATTGCCTCATGCAGTCAGTCGTTAGAAATTTCGGGAAGAATACCAACTTCTGCACCAGTGTCGATGAGATAGCGAACTTTCGCCATTATATCAGTGGTATATAACAGATAGTTGTGTTCGTCGGCTACGGTGGCCGTTTATAAATGCCATCAAGAAAGTTTCCGGAAACGTTTTTTGTATAGGGTGGTTTGGAGCTCGAAAAAATGCAGGGCTCGCTGAGATTTCGTGAAGACTTACGATACTGATTATGGTGCCAGCACAAATCAGGGCGATCTGTCTCATATGATCTAGAGTCAGATCGTTTTCATGAAAAAACCTCTTCAAGGGGTTTGGGAGCGTTTACGGCCATGATAAATATTAGGGTAACCTGTCAGAGCATGACAGAGGTCTGACATTTCGTGTCATCTCAGGCTTTTCTTTGACAGAATATATCTTGGCGCTGGGAGCTCTAGTGAACTCCAGAATCCGGTTGGCAAGTGTAAACGGTTTATCTACAGCGTGTTGCTGTTGTAACCTATGACCTCTCACATTCTCAGCAACATACCTGTTTCAGAGTTATGTTTCAGCATGACGTTGTTGAAGAGTTGGTTCAACCTTTGTCGGTCAGTTAGATCTCCATGCTCAAGAATATCCTCCTTTAAAGCTCCATAAGGTTCCGAAACATCATTAGTAAACATACTGGGTCCAACGCACCTGTTGAAATCACGTGGTAGTGCCTTTACTACTGATTGTGCAAGTAGATCTGAAACGCCGTGCTTGTAGACGCCAGATTCTGTGTAACAGGATGAAGCTGCGATATTTTCGAGCAAAAATGGCATTAGCGGGAATGAGGGAGGCGAAAGAGTTGTTATCTTAAATGACTTAGAAGTCTGTTCTTCCATGATGAATATAAAGTATAACATACAGCGGGAAAAATATCCGAAGATATGAAAACAATATCGTAATGTGTAAAAAATGACAATGAAGAAATGATATATGATTTTCCAACAAGGAGCAACACGGCGCACCCACTTGTGCTCTGGTGCGTTTGCGTGACCGAGAGCGTTCATCGAGGTGTGTCAAGCAAAGCTAATGCTGTCATCATTAAATGTTGAGGCCCCACAAAGCTGTTTATTTCGGAGATTGATTTACCCACACAGAGGCTTCTTTCTCAGTAACCGTACGATCTACTGACAAGCCGCCATTATGAGAATTAATTATAGGTATTTCTTTAAGGGATCAGTAAGTTAAAGGATCATTCGCCGAGAGTCATATTGATGGGAGCTTTCACTTCATCTAGGGGAGGGAGGCTGGAGGATTCAATTGATGCTGTGGGGATAAGGAGGAATAACCGATGTTTTACTCCTCTATCATTAATGTCATTAACTAAATTGTTCGGTTATTCAGTTTATGAGAGAACTGCAACCAAATTCATATATTTTTAAAACAAGAATGCTCTTCAGCTAGCCGAGCATAGATCGTAAAGGATAAACAATTCGTAGTCCAGCTGCATACAAAAGATGTTCTAAGCCTAACTCGCACTGGCTTTGTATGTTCTGCTGTACCAACAAGACGACATTAATCCCAGAGGCTATGAGCCTATTGGCTCTAGCCTGTAAAAAGAACGATAGTGGGTGCGCTAGTAACGCAAGCACTGACACTGAAGACTGTGTCAGTGTTGTAAGTGCTGTTACAAAACGCGCTGAACAACCTACTCTAATCAATGACAAAGTGAAACTTCCGTTACAACAAACGAGGTGTAAATTACCACATGATATTGACATGAGTAATCATGCACCTTTAGTAGAAATTGAGGACCCGGATAAAACCGTCACCGTCCCCAATAGTCCCGATGCAGCTGTCCTGAATGACGAAAAATGAACCGCATTAAAGAGGAAAAGAAAAGAAAAAAAGCTAATGATAAAGAACACTTGGTTGACAAGCCATTGAGGAACTCACAGTCTGACTCACTCATTGCACTATCGCACTCTGATAGAACGGCAGATCATCATCCTAGTGCGACTGAGAGGAATTTAATATCATCGAATATTGTTAGTAAATTGCCAGAGTCTAACGATCCAGATCCTAAGGTTAGACACACCCATGATTTAAAGAGGCTCGGAGAATATATCCGTAGCATATTACCGGCTAACACGAAATGTGTTCAGATCAAAAAATTAGTTAGAATAGGTAAAAGAGCCGATTATAGTGTTCTACCCCGACCGTGTAGACTCCTTAAGGTAATCTTAGGGTCGGAGAAACAACGTAATCTTCTGTTAAGTAACGCTCGAAGTCACGACAACTCTGACATTCGAATGCGACCGGATGTGTCTCTTGAGGATAGAATAAAAAGGAAGATGGCACTAGCTGAACAAGAAACCCGTCGACAAAACGGTGAAGAAAATCTCTGATTGGTGGGTTTTCGAATAGTCAGGTCTTGGAAGCGAATGCTACCAAGGCCTGTGTGAATAGGTCGTTCCCCCTTGGAGTTTTATATGCCAACTCTCGTAGTCTAAAACATAAATTCTACGAGCTAGGAGCATTAGTGGACAAATTAAGGCCACTCATTGTAGTTGTGACGGAAACTTGTTTAGTCCATGACTTCGATTTCACCCCAGAATTATCCGGATATCATTGTTTAAGAAGTGATAGACATAGATGCAGGAAAGGAGGTGGCGTCCTTCTATACATAGCCAATAGTATAAATATCCGCTCCTCCGTTTGCGAATCCCATGATAGTGGAACTAGTGGAGTCATTAGCTGTGAGCTCACTGTCGGATGTTGTACATTTGCACTCGGTGTCATCTATCACAGCCCAATCTGCTTAGCTGATGACTTCATTTTAGAGCACATTCGGCTATAGAGTGCAAATAACAGATGCTTGATATTAGGAGACTTTAATGCACCTGATATTAGTTGGACTGAGATGACCACGAAATGCTCTATAAACTCATTTGATAGCAGACTCTTGGAAACAGTAATGGAACATGCATTAGTACAACATGTATCCAAACCTACACGTTTTGGTGTAAACCAAGGTTCTTCTCTGTTGGACTTGGTAATTTCCCATGAGACTGAGGATATTGCCAACCTAAATATTCTTCCCCCGTTAGTAAATAGCGATCACGCTGTTTTATCATTCACGTTTAGAGCTAGCGATATGATATACGATCAGGTTAAGCCTCGCCCAAACATATGGAGAGCTAACATACCAGAAATTCAGGATTGTGCTACTAAGATAGATTGGCCAGTAGATACTAGCTCATCAGTTGACGAGGCGTGGTCTGTATTTAGAGGCAAGTTTAGTTCAGTCACGTCCCCGTTCATACCATACTTGGTGCCACGTAGACCGAACAACAGTCCACCGTGGATAAATAAAGAAGTTAAGAAACTTCTTAGGCGTAGAAAAAAACACTGGAACATGTTCATCTCTACTGGCTTAGAACAGTACAGATCTAGTTATCGTAAGATTAGAAATAATTGTAAAGCGTTGATTAGTAGGACTAGACGGTCATACGAAAAACAATTGGTTAGGGATTGCAAACATAGTCCAAAACGGTTGTTCTCGTATATAAAGAGGCGAACTCAGAGAAGTGATGGAATGCCATCACTTTTGATACAAGAAAATCCGTTAAGTTTGGCAAGAAATGATACCGAAAAAGCGGAACCTTTTTGGAATATTTCAGTAAAGCTTTTTCTACCAATAATGAGGAGCGGTCACCTATTCATTGTGATTGTGGCGACTTGTTGATGGACCCTGTAGTTGCTAAGAAAGAAACTGTCTTAAGCCTACTCCAGCATCTCAAACCTGATAAGTCTAGTGGTCCTGATGATATTCATCCTCGGATTATGAAAGCCTTCTCAGATGTTATTGCTGAACCCTTAGCGATACTGTTTGATATGTCCCTACGGCAGCCCAGATTGCCCAGAGACTGGAAAGACGCAATAATCAGTCCGGTGTATAAGGCTGGGAGTAGGGATTTAGTTAGTAACTATCGACCCGTCAGCTTAACTAGTGCAGTTGTAAAACTAATGGAAAAAATCATTAGGATGGCTGTTATAAACTACGTGGAAAGACATGATCTTTTGTCAAAGGAACAACATGGTTTTCGAAAAGGTCTATCATGTTTGACAAATCTTCTCATTGCAAGAGAAGATTGGGCTGAGGCGAAAGATCGCAATATTCCTGTAGATGTCATTTTCATAGATCTAAGTAAAGCCTTTGATAAGGTTTCCCATTCTGGTCTTAAATTAAAACTAGAAAGTTTTGGAATTCATTATGCAGTCACAGACTGGATAAGTGACTTTCTTCATGAAGGGAGACAAAGGGTAAGATTAAATGGGGCTCTCTCATCGTGGGAACCAGTAAAAAGTGGCGTCCTCCAAGGCACGATTTTAGGTCCTCTTCTCTTTTCACTTTATATAAATGAATTACCAGCTATAGCTAAGTCACCCGTCCTACTATTCGCCGATGACATTAAGATTTGGAGACCCATATATAGTATGTCAGACAGAATAGTTTTACAGGAAGATTTTAACTCATTAGTGGCATGGATGAATGGGTGGTCACTAGAAGTAAACCCTAATAAAAGTGTTGTGATGCAATTAAATAACTACGATGATTCGTATCACTACACAATATGTGGACTAGTGTTGCCCAAAGTAAGAAACTATAAAGATTTAGGAGTCATACTAAGTAATGATCTCAAAACAACGAGTCACTGTAAGGCTGCTGCTGTAAAAGGCTATAGGGCATTATGGCCTATTCGTAGATCTTTCCGGTATCTGGATGGGGAAATGTTTAGATTATTATACCCAACTTTCGTACGGCCACATTTGGAATATGGGATTCAAGCAGCGAGTCCTTGTTTCAAATATGAGGCGGATATGTTGGAACGAGTCCAACGCCGCGGGACAAAAATGGCAAAAGGCCTATCTAGCCTATCTTATGAAGACAGACTGAGACACCTCAACTTATTTCCGTTATCTTACCGGCGAATACGGGGTGATCTAATATTGACAAATCGTATCCTGAACGATGACCTTGGTACTAACATGTCCTATCTTTTCCTCCCGTCTAGGGCTGATCATTTGAGAGGACATTCAAAGAAAGTCCAAAAACCGAGATCAAATTGTCTACGTCTGGAGTTTCGTTTCTCGCACCGAGTAGTGAATTACTGGAATTCTCTACCAGAACACGTAATATCAGCACCTTCTGTAGATATATTCAAGACGAGATTGGACCTCCACAGTGTAACAAACTGCAAGGATTAAAATAGGTCACTAGACCTCCTATCCTTATTACTGAAGACTGAAGACTGTAAAGCAATTTTGGATCTTTGGTTGTGAAGACTTGTTGGAGGGCGGACGACTTCAAAGGTTGCGGTACCTTCTCGCGTGAACGCAAGGTATCCAAGGTTGATGAGGTAGTTCTGTGTACTCCTTGTTCTTCTGTCCACAATTGTTCATGTTTATTTATCCATAAATACGTTAATTCGGGAAATCATTTGTCACTTTCAAAGTATGATAACCTTGTTTATTGAACGTTAACTAAAATAACTCATAATGTCATTGAATGAGAAAAAGAGGATTCAGCGAAGCAAATTTTCTTTTCGACAAAACCATTTACTTAAGCTGTACATTCGTATATATAGTTATATGGAAAATATATGTCTATAGGAGGCTAGGAAAGATTACATTATAAATAGAAATATATTTCCCATATAACTATATATACGAATGTACAGCTTAAGTAAATGATTTCGTCGGAAAGAAAATCTTCTTCGCTGAATTCTTTTTTTCTTATTGAACGTTAATTGATTGATGATTAACCAGTTAACGTCCAAGTGACCACTTGCTCTTGGTGAAGCACGAGATAACTTATTTAAGAACGGAATCAGTTAGTTTTAATGAAGAAATGTAGGAAACTTTCCATCAGTTGTGCGTTATTAGGTCTATTAAATCACGCGATTTTGTAGTGTAAACAACTGATGAAGTTGGAGGCTTTTCAGTATAACATATGTCTTTTTCTCTCTATCTTTGTCAAAGGAACGGGATATTTGAAAAAAACTAGAGGGGAAAACTCAGGGTCAATGGTGATGCTGAAGAATTTGACCTGATTAAAAGGGTTGTTTAAGTGGTTACTTTTCTTTTCGGAATATTTCCCAGTATCTGTTTCACTGTCATCCTTTTTATTCTGGTTTTACACAGTTACAAAGCTACTAGACTAGGCATCCTCAGTTAAGAAAAAACTCATGGCAATGTTCACACCGATTCCCCACCTCAATTTGTTTTGATGTGTATGGTGATACTAAACCATATGGTTTAGTGGCGAGACTATAATTTATGGACGACCTTGAACGAGTCTTAAGTGGACTTGAAAAATATTGGCGAGACTAAACTATACTGCCGACCTTTGAACGAATCTTAAATGACCTTGAGAAATATTAGACAATCAGAAGACAGTATACAGTAAAAATATATGCAAAACTCAAAAATTAAAGGGGATACTGTTCTTTTATATGACTGAAAAACTTCTCAAGGTCAGATATAGGTTCAGAAGTTCTAAAATCATAGTGCATCCGGTACAGGAACACGTCCATATGGCTCCATGGTAGTCGTCCTCTGGAACCATGATATTTATTTATTATTATTTATTTAAACACATAAATATTGGTACAAAAAAGCACCAGATAAATATGCGCCACACAAATCTCATTTGATTTGTGTGAGGGCTGAGATACTGCCCAGGTGCCCGAACCGAAGCAGGTGGTTTTCTTAGGGGGCCACACCCCGAGCCTTTGACCTAAAGGTCTGATCCACAAGGCAGTGGAGCATCATGAGGAGATGCAGTCCCATGGTAGCCGGTGACCAACAATAGGTTCATACGCCATTTGTTCCTTCAGGATACTGGAGTCCATGTGCACCATTGGTTTGGAATCAGGGTTTTCCAACTCACCTAGGTGGACTTTCTGTGTCCACCAACACGGTTAAAGCGCCGGACATTCGCTTTTCGTTCTCTTGATTTCGTAAACAACAGTAATGCCACGAGAAGACAGTAAGTAGGACTTCCTTGGCAGAGGCTATATATTCGCGTGGCCATAAGCATTTCGAGAGGGAGAGCAGACTCTCCCTACTCTCGGCCGTACCAGGGCATTCGGGGACCAATGATAAGGTCTCAAAAATTCTTTTAGCCTCGAACACATAGCTTCAATGTTGTTGGTATGGTTTACGGTTTAGGGTTAGAGTTAAGGTTTAGGGTTAGGGTTAAGGGCTAAGGGTGAGACTATAATTTATGGACGACCTTTGAGCGACGCTAGAGTGACTCTGAGAGTGTCGAATAATAACTAAGACCAAATGAGGGTTATAAACCTGTAAGAAGAATTCAAATTATTATTTACAGTTCATGATTAAGGCTAGGAATTATACTTGAGGTTTTCATCACGAACTGACATCAGCTATAATGCCAAAACTCTATTTATCCAAATGGATAATTGAATTTCGCGCCAAAATCTTTTAATCACTTCTCTTGTAGACGCTAAATTATCACGTCTTCCCTAAAATCCGCTGTAAACCAATCGTACGCAAGCATCAAGTACCGAACTTAGCGCCGTGACCTTAAAAACCCGCGAAAGCTGATTGGCTCGGCAGTATACTTTAGTCTCGCCGCTTTTACATGGTCCAAAAACTTGTCAAGGTTAGAAAGAGGTTCAAGGGTCCTAAAATCGTAATGCATAAAATAGCAGAACTCATCCACATGGCTCTACAACAGTCAGTCTCTGGAGCCATGATAATGTCGCAAAAACTCTCAGCCTCGACTACATAGCCTCAATATTGTTTTAGTGTACTCTGGTTGTGTAAGCTTGTCATTTTTATTATGCATATATTTCTACAATATTCATACCACTGGACAGCCGAAGCTTCAGTAACATCTGTGAATATTGCAGCCAATTTTACTGGTGCTTTTATTATACAGTTCGCAGAAATCATTATAAGTTGCCTTGGTCTCAATCTGGGTCGAGCGAAGAAAGTTCCTATTCTAGCAGACTTCTTCCTCCAACATATATTAGATCGAAGGACAACATCACGGTAGTCTGCACAAGGTCTACAAGTCATTTGATTACGGAAATTACAGAAGAAGGAACTTCTTAGAGGTCCCATTTATTGTAGCCGCTTAGTTGCCATTTCCCTAAAATTCTCTGTGAACCGACCATACTGAAATCGGCACCATGACCTTGAAACCCCTCAAAAACTTCTGACTGCCTCGTCCATAAATTATAGTCTCGCTGGTTTAGTTTAAAGCATTTTACTTGAGTGTTCAGTCATTTAAACAGTGCAGCTACGTCAATGGATGCATCCGCATACTAACCAGTCCCTAAGCAATTTTATGCACTATCTGGTACTTCAACATCTTATGATTCGTGTGTCACATTGGCTTTAAATCAAAATTTTACTAATAATTGCACCTTTTGTGTCCACTTACCTGGCCTACGCAATATTAATTTTGCAACCGAACACTTCTGCAGGCAGTAATCGGTTCATGGCTTTACGGAGAGTTTTACAAAAGCAAGGTCTTTTCTATTTAGGAATAAAAAGTTATTTGTAGGAGTTGTAAATATTAAGAATGATTAAACTCATTGGCCAAGTATGTGTTTATAAAATTTAACCTCAGCCACTCTGTTTGAAGTAATGATGATATAATCAAGCTGCTTAAAAAGCAGTAGGCTGAGTAAGGTTCCAACTTACGTATATAGTTAAATGTCTGTCACTTCCACTATCATATCACTGTTTTGGAGATATGTACAGCATTAAATAGGATTCTTAAGTAGCTGAAAATGATCTAAACTGTAGGTGATATATATTATACCTCAGCGGCATCTAATATAATTTCATCTGATTTTACCTATCCGAAACTTTAATGTTGAGTGTAGTTCATAAAGTTTGTATTCTGAATGTCGTAATATATTAATGCTTTATTATTGGTAAACATTGCACACAAAAGCATTGCAAATGAAAAATTTTCAGTGTTTTAAATAACCGTTTCTTCCCATAAATTTGAATTAGCTATACTAGCATCCAGTTACCATTTCCTGGAGTGGAAAATGCTCTCAACCACTTGATGCCTATCGATTCTACTGTTAACACCGTCGAAACTAGTGACCAGTCAAAGGAATCTTCGTTTATACAACTAACAGATAGTGATGGCAACGAAGTTGGGACGCCAATATGGATTCCCTTAGATGTTGACAGAAGCAAACTCACAGATTTATTAAGTAATCTTCTTCAAAGAGTGAGAAAACTATTCTTACTACCTTCACTATTATTTGTTAACTAAAGCTTGTTTATACTCACAGACACTTCAGCCCAGTCCGAAAAATTCATGTCAGTTTATCAAAATTGAAATAGTAAACAACATCAACAGAGGGATTTAATTACCTACTAGTTGATTTCTATACCGTTGCGAGTATTTCATATCCAAATCAAAACAATTAGTTTTGTTATATCCTGTGAACGCCAGTTGTCATAACTTGTCGCCCGCCCAGCAAATTTGTACCAGATAAAGCATTCTCGTGGCGGGGGTGTTGTTTACGAAATTGAGAGGACGAAAAGCGAATGTCCGGCGCTTTAACCGTGTTGGTGGACACAGAAAGTCCACCTAGGTGAGTTGGAAAACCCTGATTCCAAACCAATGGTGCACATGGACTCCAGTATCCTGAAGGAACAAATGGCGTATGAATCAATCGTTGGTCATCGGCTACCATGGGACTGCATCTCCTCATGATGCTCCACTGCCTTGTGGATCAGACCTTTAGGTCAAAGGCTCGGGGTGTGGCCCCCTAAGAAAACCACCTGCTTCAGTTTGAACACCCGGGCAGTATCACAGCCCTCACACAAACAAAATGAGATTTGTGTGGCGCATATTTATCTGGTGCTTTTTTGTACCAATATTTATGTGTTTAAAAAAGGCAATTAGACTGATTTTAAGTTTTGCACAGTATTGGATTCGCTTAATTTGTCACACATACATCGAAGATAAAATTAAAGGAAAGTTCGAAGGATAATTTAAGGTGATAACAAAATTTTCATGATCTATAAAAAAAGGAATAGATCTGCGAAGTAATCGGTTTTGAGTCGTTTTTCATAAGTCTTATGCTGTGAACGAGGAAGACTACTCCAACTAACTTGGATCAAAGTGTGTTAACTATGAAGTTGATTGGATTATCTCGTTGATATTTTGAGTGAAATTCGACCAGTCTTGATTGGCATATGTGCATGTTTCGCGAATGGCCTCGATATATGCATCATGATACAAGTTAGTGTAGGATATATGGAATGTGGCTAGCAGTGAAATATAGGATGTGTGTTTCGTCCTATTCGGCACATCCAAATAACGATTGTCATAATGTTTAAGAACTCTCGTCTAAATTAGAGCGAATAGTTTCACAGTATTTGAGCGACGAGTTGATGTAAGACATTAAATAGGAATAATATATTTGTAAAATCTCAGCGAATGAATTTGTAGTAAATCCAAATGGTTATATTACGGTAATCCACACATGATCCATATATGTCGATCAAGACTGAATGAATTTCAGTAAAGTCATCAATAACAGGATAACCCAATCCATTTAAAACTCATACCCGTTACACGAGTGACTGACTATCTGGACTCAGTAGCTAAGTGGATAACGTGATGTTTGAGGCGAACGGTACTAGATTCGAGTCCCGGAGTAATCATCGACCATGGGATGCATGTAAATCCGACCGATAAGTCCCAAATAGTATAAAACATACATTCTGGATTCCACTGCTAGCCACATTTCATTTGTTTTGTAATTTTTTACTAACTATGGATTTGTGCTTCTTTTATTCCATTCTTGTTGTAGCCAATATTGCAACCTATTTTTACTGTCGATCCAAATTCTTAGTACTTGTTGCAGGCATCACTGTTAGTATAAATCTTCAGAAGATCTTGCTCAGAAGTCAGTGCTGAATTTCCAAATCGCCTCGTTAGGGTTTCCATTGCATACTATATTTCCAAGCATAGCAAAATTATACAATAGAGAAACTTGTTATCCAGTTTGGGCTCCATGGAGCTCTGTGGGACTTAATACCGTGTGACTATTGGTTTGTTACATAGGCTTCCGAACTTCTGCAGACAGCTGAATTCGAGTCCCTAATGGAAGGAATAAAGTTGAATTGTCCAAACTAATTCCAAAAATACTTAAAATAGGGTCATGATAATTGTGTCATCTACCTTGACCTGTTGTGTCTCACAGGGCACTGTCTCCTGTCTAGTAGACCGTATGGAGTGAAGTAACTTTGTTATATGCATTAAATTAAAAAGTAGAGATATAACAGGTTCATTCACTATTTGTCTTCCTTTAGCCTCTAAATTTTGAAATTGTCTTACAGATTTTTTTATTCCACGAATTTTTCTTTTTGAGTCGTATCTAGTCTCTCTTGTTACAATTAGTACTGTTACTGTCTCTATTGATCTGAAATTTGTCCTGGCCATTTCATCTCTCTGTGCTCTGGCAATTTGAGACGATGCAAACAAGTACTATATTCTACGTTGCGTATGTCCGACTGTTTAAGTAAAAGTGAATAAGATTTAAATAAAAACTAAAGTTTGAATGCAGAATGTTAGATGACCAACTATCGTCATAAATAGAGAGCAATAATCTTATGTCGCTTAATGTGATAGCGTGAAAACATTTCAAAATAAACCATTAGCGTTTTCGACTAGGTTTTCAGTAGTTTGGCGTCGTATAATAGGATGTTTAAGCCTTTTAGTTATTTACAAGATTTCATGGAAGGTTAATCAACTGATGGTGTTTGAAATAAATATTGATTGGGATAAGCCTGGTTTTGACATGGAACCGTATTAAATACAAGCTAGAAATACAGTTTATAACCCTCTCATTGCCATCAGTGATCACTTTCACTTTTGAAATTGCAAGGACCCTACATTCTCGAAGACTATTTCTTGAGATAAAAGTAACTGTTTAATCTCACCTGTTGCTTAATAATATTTCATCAGTATGCTTGTATATTTAACTATGCCTAAGTCTTGTTACCTAAAAAAGAAAATTTTCTAATTCAAAGGAAGATGCACATTCTTTGACGTATGACTTTTTTGTGGGCGATGTTCAAATCTTGGATGATTTAAAAACAGCTTTAATTCAAGCACGATCCAAAGGCACTGATCCTTCGTTACCGAAATTTGGATCAACTGGTCTTGAAGCTGTAGTCAAAGTCACATATCAAGCTCAAGCTGTTTTTCGAGTTCGCCCAGTTACTCGTTGTTCAAGTAGTATACCAGGTCATAAGGGTGCAGTTCTGGTTGCGCAATTTTCACCAGACGGAAGGTAATTACAAATTTTGTCAATATTTTTGACGTTTTTAGTGATCTATTTCTGGCTTGTCCTAAGACAAACCTTTCTGTCTATAATCTCTGTAGTTAACTTTGCACTCGATGTCTTAATTTGTAATATATAGGTGAGATATTCCTTTTATATGTCTAACTGTTAATGTGGTGTGGTCTACTTATATCCATATAAGTAGTATATGGCGATGGTCAGACATAGAATGTATTTCGGCAGAAGACCGATGAGGGAAGAACTGAAATGAAGTGCAATTGGTAGGAAAATGCATAAACAATGGAACTAGAGAAGATGAACTGATATTTACAGAAGAAACAGTGAAGATTGAGACAATTGGTTGTTAATTTGCAAATTAACTGTTCATTGTATGGTTATCAGAAATTAGTGAGATAGTCTGTAATTTTTGCTTAAATACATCCGGTTGTCCCAACCAGTGTTCTGTTCACTACATTAAGAAGTAAGATAGGAAACTTGGTACGTCTGAAAGATTAGAGTGGTAACTCCCAGAGCCAATATACGGATTATTATTATGAATACTATTGTTGTACAACTAATGAGCGACCAGATTACTTTATCTATGTATTCCGTTTGCCATAAGGTTTCAGCTAACTCATTAAATTGTCACTATCCCCAGTTTGTTGTCCGGAAGTGTCTTGGTACGGCCGAGGGTGGTGAGAGCCCTCTCTCTCAAAATGATCTCATATGGACGCTGACATGGTAATCCTACTCACCACTTTCTTGCGACGTTGTTCACGAAAATGGGAGGACGAAAAGCGAATGTCCGACACTTAAACCGAGTTAGTGGATACGGAGAATCCACGTAAGAGAGTTGGGAAACCCTGATTCCAAACCAATGGTGAACAAGGGCTCCAGGATCCTGAGGGAACAAATGGCGTATAAACCTATCGTTGGTCACCTGCTACCATGGGATTACATCTCCACTATCTTGTGAATTAGAACTTTAGGTCAAAGCCTTGGGGATTGGCTCTCTAAGAAAACCACCTACTTCGGTTTGGGCGCTTGGGCAGTATTCAAGCCCTCACACAAATCAACGATAATTACTACTGGAGAGATTACTCTTGCTTCAACGCTCATTCAGACAAATTACATTCACAATTATTTGATATCATTCGTTGTTATTTTTTTCGTACTATGTCGCCTATGTACTCCCCTTTATTCTCACTTTGCGTATTTTATTTTTCAACTTATACGCTAGTTCGTCTATGGTGGGAACCTTGTCCTATTTCAGTGGTCTCAAGTCACTGACCAGTCAGAAGTTAAATGCCACCACAGACTACGAATACTGAACCAGTATTTCTGAAACCACGCATGCCATTCAAACTGTCCTCCTTCAATGTCCGCACACTAATGCAGATCGAACAACGGAAAGGGTTGGCTATGTCTTAAAAAAGTTTTAATATTGATGTCTGTTGTCTATTTGAGACTCATGTCCAAGACTCTAGTGATGTACTACAAATTCGCTCTCCGTCTGTAGCTTCTGAAATCTTGTTTCACATATGGTTGCCTGGGGACCCTGTGACATCTCCCTCAGGTTTTGCTCGAGTTGTCGCATTGAACACTAGAACTGAGGCAGCACTGGTCGATTGGATCTCCATTAATAGTCGATTATGTGCTGTTGGATTAAAAAGGGCCATCAAAGTGAGAAGAAATCGGTGTGAGAAACAATGTCTTTTCTCCACCTTCGCCTACGTTCCGACAGATTTCAGCCTGGATACGATCAAGGATGAATTTTACCACCAGTTAACTGTTCTTCTACAGAAAGTATGTTCGACAGATATTGTTGTACTAGCCGGAGACTTGAATGCTCAGATCGGGCGTCTAGGCACAGAAGAGAGTCGTTTGGGTGGTCGCGAGTCAGATAACGGGGAACATCTACTGCAACTGTGTGTAGACTACAACCTGTTTCTAACTAGCACTAACTACCGGAATAGTTGTCGCTGATGTGTCGCCTGACGTCCTCTCTCTGTATTTCAATCCTGGGCTCAGATTGACCACATCGCTATCAGCTGCTGCTGGCGTGGCTATGTACAAGACCGTCTCTGATCATGCTCTTGTTTGCGCTAATCTTACCTTACGTTTCAGTGACCAACAGACTCATCATCCTAAAGGGGTCAATGTCAGAAAATTGTTTTCAGCTTCTGTTGCAACTAAATATCAAACTGAGCTAGATTCAAGGTTCTCTGCCAGCCCACCGAAAAGTATGGATGAGCACTGGTTGTAAGTGCATGACGCCATGAAAATGGCGAGTAAAGTCGCTTGCGGCCTCGTGAAACGTCTCTCCTATAAGCATTGAGTTTCTTCAGGTTCCATACAACTTGTTGGAGCACTTCGCTCTACTCCAGGTAACCACAAGTTTGACCACAAATGAAGACTGCTGCGCAACGAGATTGGACAAAGCTTGCGTAAGGACCGAGAAGGCTGGTGATCGGGGTGTGCCGATGAGTTGGAAGCAGCAGCAACATCTGGTGACTACCGTAAGCTGTTTCAGCTCATCCGAATCACTGACAGCAAGAAGTCTGGTGTCAGCGAAACAATCTGTGAGAATGACGGGATGCCGGTCACTAACATCTACCGATGTCTTGGACGATGGGCAGAGTTCTTTGAAGGGCAGTTCAACTGGTTTGCTACCCCGAAGAAATGGATCAGATTGTCCTGCACTCTATGGCCCGTGACAACTGATCCAGATAACGAGACGAAAGTCCGCAGGGAACTCCAACTCTTGAGGCGCCACAAATCATCGGACCCAGATGATTTATCTCCGGCCCTTTTGAAAGTTGGTGGCGACTTTCTGGTTATGGAACTGACTGAGTTATTTACGAAGGTCTGGCAATTATAGAGTGTTCCAACATCATATTATGGTTGATAGTTGCCCTTTTCTTTAAAAAGGGTTCACGTTGTTTCTGTAACAACTATCGTGGGATAAGTCTACTTCGGATTGCGTCCAGACTATCAGCTTACGCCACACTTCCTAGATTGTTCAAAACCAAAGAAAGATGGACTCGCGAGCAGCAGGCTGGTTTTCGTTCTGGTCAAGGATGTATTGATCATATCTCTACCCCCCGCCATATGTTGGAACGCCGTCATACTTATCACAGGCCAACGATCGTAGTGTTTCTTGAGATTAGGGCTGCCTTCGATTCGTTGGACAGGATTGTTCTCTGGGAATTTTTATCGAAGGGAGTATCTGAAAAGTTTATTAACATCTTGAAGGCCCAATATACGAACACCTTATATATAGTGAGAGCATACAACCACCTCTCTCCATTGTTCCATTCAAACAGTGGGATTAAACAGGGTTGCCCAATCTCACCACTTCTCTTCAAATTTACCATCAATGACGTTCTGGAAAGAGCTCTGATAGATATAGGTAATGGCGGTGTGGATCGGTTGTCTGGAGAAAGACTTTTTGACCTTGAGTATGCTGATGATATTGTCTTGCTGTGCGGTGATACCCAAGTCATGCAATCCGCACTTAATCAGTTGACAATGTATCCGTTGTAGGATTTAATTTGTCCTACAGGTATTCTACTGGAACTGTAAACTCCATACTGGCGACCCAGAATCTATGCGAAACCTATAGTCAGAACAAAGACAATTTGACTTTAAACTTTGTCTGTTCCTAAACGTAAAAACAATTCGATAAGTACAATAATTAAAGGAATTATGGTCATTTGGTGAAAATCACAAACATACCGACCGGTATTGCGTGTCTTATCGAAATGAATAAAAATTATGAGTCACTAATATAATAGGATAATAATGTCGTTCAATTGGCAGGTCACATGCAACAGGGATAGTTTAGTGACACATCAGACCAGATTGACGTGGTTGACGTCTAAGCAACGATTCGATTGGATAGTTATGGACATATATATCTGGTGCCCCCCTGTACCAATGTTTGTGTTAAATAAATAAATATGGACATAACTAACATCCGTGGGTATGGTATAGGCTCCAAACCTCCCAAGTGCAAAGTACTTTTACAAGACTAGCAGGACCCTGAACCTACACTCACTCTGGATAGTAAGTAGATAGAAGTAGTCAAGAAGTTCGTGTGTCGGGATAACTGCGTAAGTGCTGGTGGTGGCGTGAGAGATGAGATCGATGCATGTATAATGAAAGCCAGAGCGGCTTATGCCATTCTGGGCCATCTTTGGCGCCTTCGTGATGTTAGTCTGACTGTAAAAGGTCGGATCTACAGAGCGTCGCTGAGAGAAGTTTTGCAATTGCTTATGAGATCTAGCCTCTCCGAGTTGAGGATGTTAGACCACTCTCTATGTTTGATCATCGTTGTCTCCGAATGATTGCTGATATCCAGTAGCAACATCACGTTGGTAATGTAGGGATTCGGCATTGTGTTTTCGGGCACGGCGACGATAATTCAATTGATGTCATCATTTTGAAACATCGACTTCGGTGGCTTGGACATATCTTACGAATGTCGTCCCGTAGAATTCCATGTCGTGCATCACTTTCCGACTATGGGACTTGTTGGAAAAAGCGGAGAGGTGGTCTGTGTACTTTGTGGTGTTGTGGTATGAAATAAAGCTGTATAGGACTGACTTCTGTTTGTCCTTCATGACTCCCTGGTTGTTGTCCAAGAGGTGGTGCAACACAGTGACTAGAGGCGTTATCAGACATGTCTCAGAATATAAGTCAGTGGCGATCCTACTGTATTTTTTTAAAATTTCATAAAAGTGAACGTAATTTCTTTAACTAAAAGAATTCTTTCTGGTTGTATCTTTGCTAACTGAACTTTTTCTGGATTATTATTATTATTAATGTTAATATTATTTCACTCACACACTAATTTTCTTTCGTCGTTGTTCATTTTTCTTATACTATTATTATTATTATTGTTATTATTACTATTATTATTATTATTAGCTTTATTCAATATTATATAATTCGGTACAAAATCGAATTCTCAGCTTAAAGTATTTCAACAAGCGTCCGTTTCTTATTTCTTGGTTGCTCCTGACGATAAATATTTAGCGATCGCCAGTTAGATGTCAGCAGTTCAATCAATCGACATATGGATAATGTATATTCTTTTCACTGCATGTTCCCAGCAAACACGACATCTCTGATTAGGCCTTTTGTAACCTTTACAGCGAAAGGTTGTACAGTTTTCAGAAACGCACCTGAATAGGTTGTGTAATTAATAACCATAATGGTGTATTAAAACAAATAATATTAGATAAGTTGTTGAAATATATAGATGACAGGAACAGGTAGCCCAGATGTTTAAGCAGGCCGCCCATTCTGAGCCATACGTACATTACATTCTCTACCTCTTCAGAACTTCATTGTTATTGTGTGGCGCATATTTATTTGGTACCCCTCTTTACCAATGTTTATGTGTTTAAATAATTATTGACATGGATCCCTTCCTTTTGTATACTATTTTTTGTTCCTTAAACAAAGCATAGGATAGAGAGATTGATTTTATTAAAAGGCAATTTTCGAAACTGCCAAGTAGTTTGGAGAAAATTTCGGACTACAAACACTAAGTTTAGTATTTAGCTATCACTATGTACTGACTATCATAATGTGAAGGTAGCTTAATAGGTGAAGCAATTTATCTTACTTTAAGTTCCGTCTCACTTCCATGTAAAACTGGTTGGAGAACTAGGTATTATAAATAACACTTACTCGAAGGCGAAACTGAGAATTAAATACATCGGTCTGTAATTGTTTAATAAGTTACACTTACTAGTTGTTACTGGAAGGCACGGTTATTGTGTTAGTTTCTTTGTTAGAAAGCCATTACACGTGCCTTTGGCTATGTGTTTAACTGTTCTTACTTTTACTTTTAGATTTGAGACAAAGCATCCGTACTGAGACTTGTTTCCGCCCTTCATTTAGGTCTTATATTTAATAACTATGTAAGATAATCCTTAGGGACTGTTATTCTTGCTGATTGGAATATTTTCTCGTGTATATCCTTATTGATAATTCATGACACTGTTAGAAGTATACGAATGTACGCCTCATTTTAATCTCATTTCAGAAGTTTAGCTAGTGGCTCTGGAGATCAAACAGTTCGTTTCTGGGATCTCAACACCGAATTACCTCTTAGTACAGGATCGGAAGTGCACAAAGCTCCTGTTCTCTGTTTGGCTTGGTCTCCAGATGCAGTAAGGTTGGCATCTGGTTGTCAAGGTGGTATGATTTGCTTGTGGCAACAAACAGAAGCCGGCAATGATTGGAGTTTATGCTCAACCAATCCTTTGATTAAACCTCAATTAGCAGCCACTCCAGCTCGTTCTAAAGGACGGTGGATACGATCTTTATCGTGGAGACCATTGCATCTGTAAGTCACTACTTGTTTCGTGTTATTTAAGTCTTTTTGTTACACTGATTAAACACATGATAAGCTCTGATCACAGGTCAAGTACGCCGCACAGCTCCTCAATTTATATTATTTTGTGACTGTAAAAAATGTTTATTAGGGTATAAGGCCGGTAATGGTTGCTTCTGCTATGTTGGCGGGATTAAGATGCCACTTAGGATCGGCGAAAGGAGCGCAAGTCAACAACGCAACGAACGCGGATAAATACTACATGTGGTACGAGGTTTCTGTATTGTTTGGTCAATGCGTGGGCTGCCCATTTCATCCGAAATTTCCGAGAGATAATGGTAACGTCTTATGTTGTATTTATCTGTAGTCTAAATGAATGCCCATTAGTATTAAGAGCAATGAATTTTCTCTCCTTTGGGGTTGTGCTCTAACAGGATGCTAATAAGCTCAACGAATTTGTGCAGGATTTGGAAGCAGGCTTTCTAATACTTTTGGACCGTTGTGGTAGTCGATTTGGTTTCCACCTTTGACAGAAGCCATCTTTGTTACCAATGGATTTACATTTCATTCAACGATGTTTGAACGGACAGGTTCGTACATAATGTCATGCACCACAGTGCCATCAGGGAATCAAAGGACTAGTCTTCGTTTGTTGAACTGAGGTCGAGTAAGATGAGCTAGGTATAGTAGGCTCATATTTGACAGATTTGGATAGTTTTGGGACTACATGAACTTCGGTGCAATCGGAACCACCACATTAAACCACTGTAGTGTGTCACTGAGTGTTAATAAAACGTTGATATTCATTTTCAACATCGCAAACAGTCAGTGTGGGGTCTCATTCCAATCCACATACTAACCGCGTTCTAATATCACTAAACCTTTGCGATTGGAGACTGTGGATAGAGATGAGGGCTTCAAACTGACCTTCAGTCAGAGACTTCATCCGAAAGCGGTTGACGGTGCCCATATGCTTGAGGAAGTCAGCATTTTCATTCATATTCATCTTTTAACATCGATAACGTGTATTGAATAATGAGGAGTTATCTCCAAACTGTTGGCTTAATGACTTGACGGTGTCAGAAAATTAGCGGTCATGTGGGTTCAGAGACAAACTCACATGAACTCGATTTTCGAAGTAGTAACCGAACCTTCCAAACATCATCTTGTGTAGTAAAATAACACCGGAACCACATACCCAAAGTAACACTAGCACCATGATCGTAGTGCAGTTCTACAATACTGTTTTTAATGCTGTCAATTTGTGGTGCAGTAGCAGAAGTGTAGTGAACAAGAACATGAGTGGGGACAACCGAATATATTTGAGCACAAAATTACAGAATATCTCACTAAAATCTCACAACCATACAGTAAACGGTTAATTTGCAAACTATCAATCAATTGTCTCAATCTTGACTGTTCCTTCTGCAAATATCAGTCCATCGACTCTGATTACATTGTTCATGCATTTTCATACCAATTGCGTTCCGTTTCCGTTCTTTCCTTCTCGACCTACTGAAATACATTCTCTGCCTGACCATCATCATATATTACTTATGTGGATTATGAATACAGTGGTCTTGAGTGCTGTTATATACTACCACCACTAAATTAACTGTTTCTATGAATCCGGTGTTCATCTTGTTGTGCTAACGAGGTATGGCAACTTGGACCGATGTATATATGTGCCTGGTCCTACGTTGTAGTTGGCTGACTGACTGACTTATATGGATATAAGTAACCCGCACCACAGAAGTAAATGTTCTAGGTTGGGAGGTGGGCGTAATTTTCGTATCTGCCAACATGATAATAGTTCCACTTTTACAGGATCCATTCTTACACCAGTCTCATCGCCACAGATATATTTTAGGGATTAAGATATCACCTATGACTAGAGAACGGAACGAAAGTCAGCAACACAACAGCTAGTATTTTATCATAGATTTTTTTAGAGCGTTGTTGCCGTGTGATTATGGTGAAATGCTTAAAGATGATATGTAGTTGGTGAAATTGCAAGTGTTTGTAGTTTCAACCGAATAGTTCAATCCTCAGTTGTTTGAACTAAATAGCCGAAGGTATATCTTAATATTTGTAAATAATCTCTTCATAGAGCCATTCTGCAAGTCTATTTCACATTAATATTTTTTTTTATCTAGAGATGGAGAATGCAGACAACTTGCAGTTGCTTATCAAGATTGTTCAATAGTTATTTGGGATACGTATACTGGCCAACCGATTCATACAATTACTGGTCATGATAAACCAGTTGTGGCTGTACGTTGGGGTGGAACAGATTTAATTTATTCTGCTAGTCAAGACCGTACGATTCGTGTATGGAGATCTAAAGATGGTGTGTTATGTCGTACACTAAATTTGCATGGACATTGGGTAAATTGTTTGGCCTTAAGTACTGATTATGTATTACGTACTGGTGCATTTGATCCTGCCTGTGCTCAGTTGGTCAAAACAGTTCCTATATTATCAAAAGATCCAGAGGCTAGTAAGTAATTTATGACTTTCAACAATCTAAGGAGTATTTCTCACTGTCATGTAAATTGAGATTTGTAATTTCTAGTGTAATGAAAATGAAACTCTGAGAATTCTACATTAGAACACACCTGAAGATAAAATACTACATATGAACCAAGACGATAAGTTGCTGGTTACTAACCTAAGGTTCTGACTTATACTTCTGGTACTTAGATGCTTAACACTGACTGTTAACGACCTCTTAGTTCTTCAGAAACTTACTCCTTAGGCCTGAACAGAAGACAAAAGGTGGAAGTGTGCAGGTAAAATCTAATTAGAAAAGTAGTTTAGATATATAAAACAACGACATTTTTGGGTTTATGCTTGACGTTTATATCCTAGTAGCTTTTGGAAACATGCTAGATTTAGTTACACAATTGACGATTATCCAGTTAGGATATGACTCAGTTATTATTTTCCCATAACTCTAATTGAATGAAGTATTATCAATCTTTTCCAAGCTTTTGAAGAATTCTCAAGGCTCCCTAGCACTGACTTGATGGATTTTGCAAACATGTGATGTACTCTGTTAGAAATCAGTCAGTCAGTCACAACGTAGAACTTCGTACGTACGTACATCAGTTCGAGTTGCCATACCACATTAGCACAGAGATGCAGTTATCGATTCAAATCCCATAGTGGTAGAAGAAGTAATAGTATAAGCAGTAGTCGAAAAGATTAGGGTTGGAAGATGTTATTGAAGGAGTATAATCCAGTGAAATAAATTTGGAAAGAGAAAAAGAAACGGACATGAAGAATTTATAAGATTAGAATTTGGGAGAACACAAAGAGTAGATGTACCTTCACCATTGCAAACGATTTTGAGCCATATCATTCAAGGTCTCTAACTATCGGTTGTTATCATCTCGCGGATCCCAATCAGGTAGTCTACACCTACCAACATGGCTCAGTCCATTTGTCAGCGACTTCATGGATTTATGCCACGTTTTGGTCTGGCCGCCTCTAGCTTTCTTCCAACCTACGCCTACACCATAAAACATTGCACGTCGGGGCAGTCAGTGGTTGGGTCTACGTAACACGTGTCCCAGCCATCTCAACTGATGAAGTTTCACTACTTCATCAATCGATTTGCCATACTTACCTAGTACCCGTTTCCTAACAACTATATTACTTACCCGGTGGTCCCAGGATATACGAGCAATGCTTCGAAGACACCTATGATCGAATACTAGCAGCCTACGAATATCATTTACTCTTACCGATCATGTTTCACAGCCGTAAAGTAGGACAGAACGAGCTGTTGCACAGTAAACCCGTCCTTTGGTTGCTAGACGGATAACTTGCTTACGCCATACATGACGCAAGTTGGTGAAAGCTAGACGAATCTTCTGTATCCGTGCTGAGCTTTCGTCACACACCAGACCACAAGGGCTGATGAGACTCCTAAGATAAGTGAAGCGGTCAACAAGCTCTACTACTTCACTCCCTATCATTAGTTCAGGTGTCGATGCAACCCAATCATGAAGTAACATTTTGCATTTCGAGGGAGACAATCGCATCCCGAACATGCCTGCATAGTTGCTTATAGTGGTCAGAAGACTCTGCATTTTGTCAGTGTCTTCACCAAATAGAACTATGTCATCGGCATATTCTAAGTCAACAGGTGAGTCTCCTGATACAAGTTCAACTCCTCTAAATTTGGATGAGAAACGTGTTATTTCTAAAAGCACGTCTACGATAAAGTTAAACAAGAATAGAGAGAGTGTACAGTCCTGACGAACACCACTTGAGATAATCAATTCTGATGACAGTTCGCCATAAGCTCTAACTCGACCAGTTGTGTTCGAGTAGAGAGCCTTTATAAGGTTAAGGTACTTATTTGGTACTCCTTTCAGTGACAAACACTGCCACAGAACCTCACGATCAACAGAGTCAAATGCCGTCTTAAGGTCGAGAAATGCTAGGATTGTGGGAAGTCTGAATGTGTGTCTATGTTCTAGGACCTGGCATAGAGAGAATATCTGGTCTATACAACCACGTTCAGGTCGAAAACCAGCCTGGTTTTCTCTAGTTTGCTCTTCACGAGTTTTGGTTAAGCGTCGAAGTATTATTGAAGCTAATATTTTAGACACTATATTAGTCAAACTGATTCCTCTGTGATTGTCACAAGAGGACTTTTGTCCTTTCTTATAGACTGGCACAATCAGTGATTGGGACCAGTCAGATGGAATTACGTCCAGATCCCAGATTCTACCTAAGACCCCAGTCAATCTCGTTGCTAGTACTGGACCACCATCGTTAAAAATCTCAGGGGTCAACCTGTCAGGGCCTGCTGCTCTCCCTCGCTTCAGATTTCCTATAGCTTTTTCAACCTCGTAAAGAGCTGGAGGATTTACATTAACTTTCCATTCAGGACGACTAGGGATCGTGGGAAACCGAGGTGTGGCTGAAGGCCAGTTGAACCGATCCCTAAAGTGTTCTGCTCATCGATCCAATCTCCTGGATTGAGAATGAATGATATGCCCATCTTTGTCTGAGATAGTTTCGCTGACAGTTGGGTTCCTAATACCGGTTTCCTTATAGCAACTCAGATACAATTGAGTTTGTTTGCATCTAATTCAGTTAAGCCCTTTTGTTAACTTATTTAATGGACAGTCATTCATACAATAACAACCCATCTATACCATTGTACTTTTATTATATACGCTTGAACATTGCTTACTGCCTACGCATATATTCATTCCGCTAGCATTATTATTAATCGCTTATTTGATCCGATGATTCATGCTTTTCCGCTTATATATATATATATGTACATCTTAATCCTGTTTACTGCTCTTGCCCTGCTTGCTCTCTGCTCTGCTCTGTACTGTACATGCTTACTCATTCATCCGGCTCTACGGCACTGCTTTTTCATGCTTGTTTGACGTACCTGTAATATCGGATAACTGTGTGTGGTTCAGTAATAAACACGATCAACCCTTCGTATTCGTCTTCTGATTTATACATCGTTAGGACGTTGTCGAGTAACGGTTATCAAGACGAACAATATACGAAGCTTAGGGATAATATCGAAAATCAACCACCACATCCTTAACAAGTCTGAACAGTTGTCTGCTGTTGCCTATTGCCGCTGCTTTTTCCATCTCTCTTGCTTTCACTACCCACCACTGTTCACGATCATTACGTAGGCTTCTTATTAGCTCGCGCTTAAGCTGACTTCGCTCTTCGTTATGTTTAGAGCCATATGGGATGAGTTTTCGAGCATCTATCAGTGCGGTAGATGCTTCTGAGATCCAGTGTTTCTCCCTAGCCTTATGGTTTACCGTACTAGCAGATACCACTGCTGTTCCTACAGCTTTTCGAATGTCATTCCACGCTGCCTCGGGGTGGGCACAACTTACATGGCTGTCTAATTGTTTGTCTAGTTGTTCGTGAATCATATTCTTAGCTTGCCTATCATTAAGTAGAACTCTTAGAGGTTTCCCTGCAGTGTCTTTCCTACGTCCAGTAAGACGCAGACAGATACGTGCCCGCACTAGAGCATGATCTGAATCTAAGCATGTGCTCCAGAATGAGCTACAGTCTTCTATCATACCCTTCCATTGGTGGCTGATAGCGATGTGATGTATTTGGGTCCAACGTTGGGACGAATTCGGGGGTCGCCATGTCAAAAGATGTTTTTCCGTGTGCTTAAAGTTGGTATTTGTAAGAAACAGGCGGTTATTTGAGCATAGCTGCAACAGACGGTCGCCATTATCTATTCTTTAGCCACGACACCATAAGATCCACCCAGGTGTCTTTCCCTTTCGCCTAGTTCACCTACTTGAGCATTAAAGTCACCAGCCACTAATACTACATCAGAGCGCCTAGCTTTTCGGAGAAGGTCAGAAAGTTTCCTGTAAAACTCATCTGTATTGTCGAGAACTTTGAAAATTTAAAGACGATGTACTTCTATATAAGATTATGTCTTATTCGATTCATATTTTGTCCATTTAGCATTATTAAGCTTTCGGAAGCCTTAAACAACCGGAGATTGGTACACAACTAAGTTGTTTTTTGATAATATCCCGAATGTCATGTTTAAAGTTGTAATTTCTGAACGATAAAACATATAGAAGCAATGGGTCAGTCGAAATCGAGCTTACAGTTAGAACTATTTTAGAAGTAGTACAGAAGAACTTTTAAGACCTTATAGAATCGTACAAAATAATCCATCAGAAGAGTAGCTACCAGAGTTTTATAATTCTATCTCTTTGCCTTTTGTTAACGGGTTATTATCTTCTACGAATCGAAATCCTCTGATTAACATCTAATAAGTTATACACAGTCCTAATCTAATATCACTAATCACTACTTATTGTTATATATGTTCCTAACTGTAATTAATTAGCCTCTCTGTTTGATAAGTATCAGCATTGTTATATGACATATGTTTCGTTTATTCGGATTAAAACAATGAAAATTTCCACTTGTTTATTTTGACCTTTTCCAGAGCTGAAGTTGGCTGAAACAGCAAAGTCACTGTATGAAAAAGTTAAGGTAACTTCCTTTGAAGAGAGAAATACTTTGTGTATTCTAAGCAATATTTTGGATGCCCGGAGTAATTGTTGATATTGGTGTTTTTGTTCATATAATTTTCCATTTTCCGTATTTGTCGTAAGGAGCTTTGAAAATTCCATTTTCATTTGGCCACTCTTGATCTGTTTATTTTTCTGTAGGTTGATGAATTCACAAGAGATGTTTACAAGCCTAGCTAAATGGGCTTTATATGTAGCACAACTACTTGACTTTGTTTCAAGTTGAGATTTGAAGTAATGTCATGATTGTTATTGCGACTCATGTAAGGCATTGTACTTTTAGTTATGGTTTGTAAAACAATAAAAAACCAACGGCTAAATAGGTATTAGAGCTCAAAATGAGTTGTTATTGTACCACAAATGCATTTTTAATCTTTCGCCTTTCAATTGTAACTACCATTGTCACTACTCTTTATCTTGGCCTCTTTTCTGTATTCTTAATTTCCCATTCATTTGTTCATTTGAAATTTGTTAAATTATAATTGGTCTTAAAAGTAAGGTGTATTAGGCAATCTAAACCATCGACTACAGTCACAAGTTACATGTTTGTAGTTATTAAAGGTAATGTTCAAACGATAAAAATAAACAGGTGTGGATTTTCAAATCAGCTCAGGCAAAATCAGTTTACTAATTTCGTTTCCTAACTGGAGTGAGAGTATTCATTAAATGAGGTTTCCTATTGTTTATTTTAATATTTATCTATACTGCTACATACTGAGTGACTTAGTGTGAGATTATACGTTGTTATCCCTATCTGTGGAAAAGGTATATTTTTGCTAATATATTAATATTTCTGTTTAATTTAGGGTTCTAATACGGAGAGATTGGTTGCAGGATCCGATGACAATACACTTTCTTTATGGCAACCAGAAATTGATAAAAAACCTCTTGCTCCCCGTATGACTGGTCATCAAGGAGTTGTGAACGATGTGAAGTTTTCTCCGAATGGTCGTCTTCTTGCTAGTGCCAGTTTTGATCATTCCGTCAAAATTTGGGATGGTTTTACAGGACAGTGAGTTTTTTCTTGATACAATCATTGTTAAATAAAATCTTGAAGTGTGTGTAGTTGGGAAATGTTAATCATAATCCAAGTGTCTCATTTATTTGAATGTAGATAAGGAATACTTAACTTTTGTAGTTAGAATGAGGCTCAAACTCATAAATACCTGATCAGACCTCCAATTCTACCACAAATGTACTACAGTTAGAATTGTTATCTAGAAACCACTGCTAAACTTGTGATTATGAGGTACGATAATTTCAACCGTTGGAAAAGCATTCTTTGTTTTAAGCTGGTTTTGACTGGCTTACATTGCTTCTAGGTAGGAGATCCACAGACTCATTCAGTGTATAACATTTTAATATCGAGTGAAGAGTGATTTGTTTAAGTTTGCATAATTTGATTCATCAAGATTCGTCGATTAAGATCCTAGAAATCATAAAACTAAATGGTTTATAATGCCATCGAATATCGTTGAAAAGCAAATCCATTGGCGGTCCTACTCTGTTGTGTCCTTGGTAAATACTCCGATGATTGAAATACATCCAGATTGTATTTCTGACAATATCATATCGCTCAACATTGAATCACATGTTTCTGTCTACTGTATTTTCTCCTGTAAAGTTAGCTTCTATCATAGACTGAGCATATGATCTGATTTAATGCATTATTATCTTCAATATATGATTATCGTATTATCATATCGTATTTTAGATTTTTAGCTACTATGTTTGGTCATGTTCAAGATGTGTATCTAGTCTCTTGGTCAAGTGATAGTCGTCTAGTTGTATCTTGTTCTAAAGACTCAACGGTGAAAGTATGGTCTGTTAATGAAGTTCGTCGCTGGAATCAAGAATCTCTTACAGTATCTAAAGAAGAAAAGAAAAAACAAATATTTGCTAGTGATGTAGCCGGTAAAAAGCGATCCAGTTCATCATCGTCATTAGTACATCAACGTAAACGTCATTTGTTACATGATTTACCTGGGCATTCAGATGCAGTTTATGCATTAGACTGGAGTCCTGATGGACAATATGTAGTTTCAGGCGGTAAAGATCGAATATTGAAATTGTGAGTTTTAAGTATCAGTACTTTTTTCAAACAAGATAGTTTTTGCCATTAAAAACAGTAAGCAGACATATTTTTTATTTACATACAAAAATAATAAAAGTGGTTGTATTTCCCTTATGGAAATCGGTATCTATCTTTGTCTCCTAATGTTTGAAAGTTTTAATTTCAGCTGTATCATGTACTTCATCAGTTAAGTTAACTACCCTATGTTTCATATGATCTCATTCTTAGTGATGTACTTGCTTACGCCTGGTACCCCTCAAAGCAGAGCATAGACCACCCACCAGCATTCTCCATCAAACTCTGTCATGGGCAATCTTTTACAGTTGCTATTAATCCTTTTCATGTCTGCTTCCGATTCCCGACGCAGCGTGTTCTTCGACCTTCCTCTTTTCAGTTTCCCTCCAGGATTCCAAGTTAGCGCTTCGTGATGCAGTTTGGTGATTTCTGTAATGTATGTCCTATTCACTTCCAACGTCTTTTCCTAATTTCCTCTTCAGCTGAAAGCTGCTTTGTTCTCTCCCACAGTAGGTTGTTGCTGATGGTATCCGGCCAACGGACATTCAGTATCTTGTGTAAAAAATGTTTATAAATACTTGAACATTTTTGATAATGGTTGTAGTAGTTCTGCAAGTTTCGATTCCGTAAAGTAATACTGTCTTGACGTTCGTAATGAAGATTGTTACTTTGATATTGGTTGACAGTTGTTTTTAGTCCCATATGTTTTTCAAGTGTAGGAATGCTGTCCTTGCTTTGCCAATCCTCGCATTTACTTCTGCATCAGATCCTCCTTGCTCATTGATGATGCTTCCCAGGTACAAGGAAGTTTCCACTTCTTCCAGAGTTTCCCCATCAAGTGTGATTGGGTTGGTGTTCGCTGCATAGTATTTAATGATCTTGCTTTTTTCGTTGTGTTTGTGGAGACCTACTGATGCAGAAGCTGTAATAAGAATGTTTGAGATAACAATTTTCACAATTGTATGCTATATGTTGTTTACTGATATTTGTACAATCTAGTGAAACCTAAGTTACTGAGATGGGAAATAGATTATATTGAATTATCTGTTCATATTGATGAGTCTAGTTTATTTATTTGTTATCGTGTTAAACCATCCACGAAATCGTACTAACCTGTTAAAAAGCGATATACTTTAAAAGCATATTGTTTCTACTAAGGTTGTGATAATCGTCTTCATTCGATTCTAAATAAATGCACCCAAAGAGTCACTCTGACCGTTAATTCTTACACCTGATTAGATTTTTCAAAATATTTCGTTCAGTCACATTGAAATAGTAATAAGCGGTATTTTTCATAAACCCAATTTTATGTAAACGTTAATTCCTCTCGTTTCCAAATAATTATTATCAATGGCCACCGTTTGTATAAAACTAAAGTATTTCACTACTGAGATCAGTTAGTGGTTATGCTTTTTAAAAGATTCGTTTTAATTGCAGTAAACATTTACTATAATTTTATGGTCTACATCACTAACTGAAGACCGGAAAGCATTGAACAGCTGTTTCGTCCTAGTACGAGACTCCTCAGTACTGCGTGTTCATTGTCACACTAAAGGTCAAGTCCAGGGCCTACGGATCTGACAACAAGCGCTTAACTTTAAGACCACTGGTCTTAGATTCACTGACACATCTCATGGATGCGCACTACTGACAAGTATCATAATAAGATGAAAAAGTTGTTGAATGGTTAATGGCTTTTCAATAGTTGTTTTTAACTATTGTTGGTCTGTGATGTAAACTATCAAATCAAATTAATCTCCATACGGTTGATTAACTTAATTAACGGGGAATATTTTCTGTTCTTGTTTTTGTTTCCCCCTACCTTCAACAATTTACCTTTTTTGAATTTCTGTTTCAGATGGCGAGCGTAAAAGTATCAGAAAATTAAAAGATTAATATCCGAACATTACTTTATATTCTTTACAGCCATCACTGAAATTTTGATTTTTGACACCATGTTGATGGTAATTTTTTAAAATATTTTTTTCTTACCTGTATATATAAACATGTATATGAAAAGAATTAGTAATTAAAATATATTACAGTGGATAGCAGTTTTATGTTTTTTTTTCTCGTTATGAAGCAATTTTAATCTCAAGGTTTAAGGGAAGATAAAGAGTGTGTACACCTACGCCATTGTGGTCGATTCTGAGCCATGTCACCTAGTCTCCAACCATTGGTTACGCTAGTCACGCGGACCCCAACGAGGTAGTCTGCATCTACCAACATGGCTCAGACCAGAAGTTAGTGACTTCAAGCACTGATGCCATGTTTTGGTTTGGCCGCCCCTAACTCTCTTCCAACCATCCTCTACACTAGTCAGCGTAGCGCGTCGTGTTAATTGGTGTTCAGTCATACGTAACACGTGGCCTAACCATCTGAGTCGATGAAGATTCATGACCTCATCAACTGATTTACCATCATTTCTTAATACCCTGTGTCTAACCTCATTATTACTTACCCGGTGATCACAGCAGATGCGAGCAATATTTCTAAGGCATCTGTGGTCAAATACTAGTAACCTACGAGAATCTTCTACCCTTAATGGCCACGTTTCGCAGCTGTAAAGTAGAACAGAGCGAACTGCTGCGCAGTATACTAGTCCTTTAATTGATAGATGGATATCTCGTCTTCGCCATAGGTGACGTAAGTTGGCAAAAGCCAAACGAGCTTTTTGAATCCGTGTTGAGATTTCGCCAGACATCAACTACTTGAGGCTAATTAGACTGCCAAGATAAGTGAATTTGTTGACTCTTTCGACTACTTCACTCCCTATCCTTAGTTCAGGTGTCGACACAGGCCAGTCCTGGAGTAACAATTTAGATTTAGATGGGGGAGAAACGCATCTTAAAAATCCTGGTATTGTTACTCAGTGCTATCAAAAGACTGCATTTTGTCAACGTCTTCTCCAAACAGGACTATGTCATCTGCGTATTCTAAGTCGCTTAGTGGACTTCCTGGTAGGAGATCAATTCCTGAAAATTCAGTCGAAGAGAGTGTTATTTCCAGCAACAGGTCTATAATGAAATTAAACAAAAATGGGGATAGTGGACAGCCTTGACGGACACCACTTGAGGTTGTAAAATCATATGACAGTTCGGCATAAGCTCTCACTCGACTGGTAGTGTTCGAGTAAAGAGCCTTCACAAGGTTTATGTACTTCTCAGGTACACCTTTCAATGATAGACACTGCCAGAGAACCTCTCGGTGTACAGAGTCAAATGCTGCTTTTAAGTCAAGATAAACTATCATTGTCGGACGCCGATAAAAATGTCTGTGTTCCTAAACCTGACGAGTAGTGAATATGTGGCCGATGCAGCCACGACCAGGTCTGAAGCCAGCCTAATTTCTCGTGTTTGCAGTTCACGAGTCTTAGTTAGGCGCCCGATAATTATTGAGGTTAGTATTTTAGATGTTATGTTAGTCAGACTAATCCCTCTATGGTTATCACAGGATGATTTTTGGCCCCTTCTTATATATTGGGACAATCAGTGATTGTGACCAGTCGGATGGGATTACGTCCGTCTCCCAGATTTTAGCCAGAATATTAGTCAACCTAATCGCTAAAATTGGGCCACCATATTTAAAGACCTCTGGAGCCATTCCATCAGGACCAGCTGCTCTTCCTCGTTTCAGATTACTTATAGCCTTTTGAACTTCAGCTAGGGACGGGGGACCTACTTCAATGTTCCATTCAGGTTTTCTGGGAATAGTGGGTAGTTGTGGAGTAGCTGAAGGCCAGTTGAACTGCTCCTTAAAGTGTGCTGCCCATCGTTCTAAACGTCCGTGCTGAGTGCAGATAAGGGTTCCGTCTTTTTCCGAGATCGTTTCATTTACAGTTGACTTCTTAATTCCGGTTTCTTTTATTAGTCTGAATAGTTGCCTGATGTTGCCTACAGCCGCTGCCTTTTCCATCTCTTTTGCTTTCGTTGCCCACCACTGCTCACGATCTTTTAGTTAACCTAGATCTAATTTGTTTACGCTCTTCGTCGTGTTCAGAGCCTGATGGGATGAGTTTACGCGAATCCATCAGTGAAATAGACTTAGAAGAAATCCACTGCTTTTTTGGAACCCTATGGTTTAAATTACTTATAGATGTGACTGCTGTTTCCACAACTGTTCGTATGTCTTTCCAAGCAGCATCTGGGTCAGTCTCGTTTACAGAACTGCCTAGATGTGAACTCAGTTGTTCCTGGAATTCGCATTTGGCTTTCTCGTCCTCCAGTTCAATTCTAATGGGTCTTCTTAGTGTAGTTTTCTTGCGTCCATTGAGGCGCAGGCAAATGCGTGCTCGTATTAAAGCGTGATCAAGATGTGAGTGTATGTGTGTGCATATGTGAGGTTAATTACATTATTTACCATACAAGAACATTACTACCTAAAAGTTAATGGGAAAATAATCCACTTTTAAGTAAAATGATAAGAATCAACAATGAGGTAAATGTATATCAAATTTTAATAGTCATTTTTGTCAAAGTTGTTGTTCAAAGACTTTCAGAAATCCAATGATATATTTATGATTTTATGTTCAATGAAATGAATGATAATCAACGTAAAACTTGGTATAATCATTTGTTAACTAAATTTACCATACCACATTAACACAAATAGATGAAACTAAGAAGAGGTATAGTAAAACAGATCGAGATAATATAGTAAGAATCATAATAAGAAAGAATAAACATTAAATTATGGTCTGAAAAGATGAAGTAGAAAAACATGTACAAAAGAATGCTTTACCTTAAGATCTAAAATAAAATAACAAGTGAATACTTCCATATATAATGGATAACATGAAACAAATGTTAAATGTTCCTCGTTTCAGTGCTGAATTCACTAGACTTAAATAAATTAACTAGTTAACTATCTAGCTATATGATTACTTTTTCAAAAATTAAAAAAAGATGGCTTTGTATAGATTTTCATAAATTTATTCAGTTATGGTATCGTATTCAAAACAGTATTGAGGACTTGTAAGTGTTGTTTATTGTTGAGAATTCGTCAAAAAAGGTGAAATAATTATTTACTGTTGTCTGGGTGCCAGTGGTTCAAAATTCAACTTAATTTCGAAATATGTTGTCACTAAATGACTATTTTTCTCCTACATATGCTTCGTTCTTATTAATTGTTAGCCATCGCCTTTTTATCGGATTCATCAAACTTGATCAAAGGAAGTAATTGTTTTTAGTGTAAGATAAAACTTTTTGTTAGGGTGGTTTTCGAGAAGCACGACGAAGGCTCTGAAGGAGCCTAAGAGACTCCACCTTATGAGAACCTGATGGAACTCTCTAGAGTGCTGCGATTGGACGATAACATAACTCACTACCTTGCAAATTAGCTAACTTTTAATTATGTTATACCCAATGCTAATAACTATAAATACCCATGTTCTTCTGTACACTTTTGATTCTTACCCAATAATCACTTCCCCTGTTTCTTTCGTCCTTTAATTTGCGACTGTGCTGTTTTACACTTTCAAGTGCCGTTAGTTAGATATCGTATTCGGCCGTAATCTGGTAGAGGACGTAACATGTTAGTAGGTCATTCACTGGTCGTTTAAATTAAGACCTGAATATCAGGCATATAATTTATGTCCACTGGTTTTATTTAGTATCTCAGAATAAAGTAAGGAGCTTTTATATTGTCGAAGAATCACGCGAAGTAATTTTATAGTTTTTAATACTCAGTACGAAAGAAGTCACCAATCCACGATCCTATGTCTGAATATTCTTTTCTTCTCAAAGTTACTTTAAAGATAATGCTTATGTTAATCATTTTAAAAGTTCTACCTCGAAAGCAGTATCTCACGTATCAGTTCACATAAATTCATACCTTATTGAAGATTTTACAGTCGAGCGTGGGGTGAACCTGCTCTCCTCGAAGTGTTTCTTTATAGCCACTGCCAAGGATCTCCTACTCATTTCATTATCAATGTAAGAATGATGTTCACGTTGTAAAGACACAAAGCGAACATCCAATGGTTTAACAGTTTTGATAGGTACAGTGGTTTCACTTAGAGGAGTTCAAAAACCCTGATTCCAAACCAGTGGTCCATATGACCTCTAGGATTTTGAGAAAACAAAAGTCGTATGAGAGTATTTTATTCACTAGCTAACATGATGCAACATCTGATGTTGCATCACTGCCTTATTGATTAAGCCTTTTGGTCAAGGCTCAGGAACTACCCTTTGAGGAAAATATCTGTTTCTGTTTAGAAGCTCCGACAATATCCTTGCCCATTTACAAATATGACAATTATGAAAAAAATTCTTTAAACCTATCGATTATGAGATAATCTATGTGTTTGATACAATCAATTCTTTGTTTTTTTTTCTTTTCTAATCACAAACACTTTCAAAATGATATAAGTAGTAGATAAAATGAATTTTTACTTACAAATTTATCTTAATTCATCATTTCTTTTCTTCATAAGAAAAAAAAATAATCATAGACAAATGAATTTATTCTTATTTATAAATAAATTAGATATAAACTAAGTTGATCATTGAAATAACAAACACATCTAACTTGATGAATAAATATAAAGATAGATAATATAATCAAAAAATAAATGACATTCATAGGGAAAAACTTTTGTAAAGAGAACGGCAACTAATAGGTGTACATAAAGGAAAATATATTCAATTATTCGGGGGTATATTTATGTAATAATGATGATTATGTATGTTTGTGTGTGTGTGTGTGTAACTGTTCCTATTTGTGATTGCTATTATCACTAAAATGTAGACGCAACCGTTTATCCACTAATAACAATTATTATCATTTCCATCAATTTATTATTCATACAGTGGAAAATTAATTAACATTGGATAAAGCGGCATAATAATCGTACATTGAATGGGAAAAAAATGTCTATATTGTGATTATAGAAATGATAAGCTAATTCCTTTTTTTGTTTTGCTTGTCTATGAGTGTATGTGTGTGTGTGTTTGTTTCATTTTAACCTCTTATTTTTTTTCTTTTCTACGTCTATTCTATTTGAAGTGTTCAAAATAGTGACAGAAATGATGAAATAGTTGATAATTGTAATAATTATTTATTATTCTTTTTTTTCGGAAAATGAGTTTTCAAGACGATTAATTTGATAAAGAGATTATATTTATATATGTATATTGTTTATTAGAGATTAGTTTTTATTTTAAACCTTGCCTTGAATATCCCTTACATTTTGTATATGTAAGAGACTAGTAAATAAGAATAATGCACAAAAAACGTGAATAATCATTTCTTTTTATTATACCTATTCACAATTTGAAGAATAGACTATCATTGTGAATTTTTACTTGATAGAAAGTTGTAAATTAGTGAATGTTTAGGGTAAATGTGATCCATTTTATTCGTTTGACTAAAATGGTAGGCGTGGGTTTATGTAAATTTTGAAAGTGTTATATTGCGAACTTATATTTCTTAGTATATCGCACAATACATTAACACTCGAACGCTAGAACCCTCCCAAGTCACAAATCAGAAGACAAGTAGAAGGAATGTTATTCCAAACAGTGTCGATCCTAGTACAAAATTGTCAGGTATTTATAGTTTTTAATAGAAACGAAATCATCATTATAATTATCCAATCGGCACACAGGGAGTTATCAGCATTGTCCAATTGGGGAGGTGCACGTAGCAATTCTAGGATATTCTTCCGAAAGCTGATTGGATGGAATATGTCGGGCTCCTTAGAGCTTCCTCGACTTCACCTGTGTACCATTCTCACAGAGAGGTAATTAAGAATTTATTTAATGAACTGTATGCTCTAGAGTATATCAAACACTTTGACAAAAATGTGCCTATATGGTTGCATCTAGGATTGAAAGGAAGGTATTCAGATATTAAAATCAACTTTTGTATTTCGGAACTTCATGTATTCACCATGAATTATTTTACTTTTGGATTTTTATTTATTGTAAAGATATACGATCTCAAGTCATATTAGCAAAAATTAAACGTTTTATGATGATAGAATTATCACTAATTGATTGTACTTACTTTATTAATTCATAACAAACAATTGTTGCTTTGAATAATTGAAGCTAAGTTAATATTCTGTATAATTTTATGATTAGTAAGTGATTTTACTTTCTAATCGTCGATACTTGGGACTGAATTCTGAACAGTCTGTGTTTGCATATGTGCATCCTGTGTCGATTGCCTCGAAGTTATTTAGAATGGATTGTTGCTAGCAATGAAGTCCGAGATTTACATTTTATCCTATTAGGGGACTCAGGGAAATTTCACAACATGATAGAATTTTGTATATATAATAGAGTAAGTGATTTAAACTGTGTAGTGGCTTACTTTCGATATTGAAATGTTTAGAAGACAAGAAATTGTTATGACTTTATAAAAGTATGCCGATTCGTTATGATTTTGTGTCCGGCTTTTATCACGTGATTTATTCACCAATGGAAATACGACTTTTCTGATCTTAACACAGTAACAAATCAATGATGTTAAACTGGTATGAGCAGTCTAGCGTCCTTATTGATCCCTTTTCCGCCTAGCCCTTCCAACTAAGTCCAGAACACCGAATGCAGCTTCTGCTATATGAATCATTTGTTTCAAGCATACTCGGCATATATACCAGACAGACAGACCGCATCACACCGTAAAATAGAAAATAATATTTGTACAAGATCAAGCCAAATGTGGCTGTGAAGGTGGGAGACAATAATCAATAAACTGAGTATAATTTAGGAACAGTAAATCGTATGATAATAATCTATAGGTCAAAATAAAGCTTATAATAAGATGAATATAATGTAATTACTCAATATTTAAACAATAAGATTATACATAGAATAATTGTCTATTAATAGGTCCCAGAAGTTACCCGTTGTTATGTCTTCGCTAAGATAAAACAGAAATGATAACTGGCGAATTTATTAGTCAATACTATAATTGATAAACATAAATAAGAGAGATCAAGGTAACTTATATCGACTTGATATTAGTTAGAGTGGTTGATTTAAGTACGTATGGGTAATTGGTCTTAATTTATCAATATGTGGATGATTTATAAACCTGAAAAATTTCGGTTCCATGCAGTTAGTTCCCTTTATTTAAAATTCGGTTCATTGATTTATGATACTTAAATTATTATATACTCGAGCGAATCTGTATTGTATAGCGAAGAATGTTTTTTTAAGACTACCAACCTAAGATTGAAATAATACAGAAACAAAAACAACTTAGTGGTTGCTTCACAATGACTTGCTCTCTTCACACTACTGATGAAGTAAAAAGTATCAACATGAATTATGGTGCTCAAAGTATATGGCCAGAATTGTGGTAATTATTTAGAAATATTTCCTTTAGTTTAGTTCACAGGATACACTTTTATCAATGAACATGGATTCGAATTAGTTGATTGAATTGTATATAACCTCTGTCTAACTGCAAAGAACAGCTGTTGATTGATTTAACCACATACAACTCTTTATCCATTAAAGCGACGTATACTTTAAAAACAACATTCTCATGTAGTCGACCACACTTGGTTTATTTTTCCTATTATAATAATACAACTCGTATTCGATTACTTCAAGAACGTACATCAGAATTTCAGCTCTATTAATGTTCACTAACATATTCGACATCTACAATGGGTTTTATATCCCGATGATTTAATTTTTACACTTTTTTCTACAAACTAAAGACTGGAATGTGTACGATCTTAACTTCCTAGAAAATTATATTCAAATAGATATCTTCGTCTTTTCATTATCCATGTATGAAGACTACTATAAACTGGTAGTTTCAGTTGGATATTTCATGTCAGTCAGTTATCAATTAACTTTAGATTATTACACATACTATTTTATTATAAAAGAATCTATTAGTCAGGTAGAGAGAAGATAATGATATCCTGATTCTTTCTCATCTACAAATAATAAATATAACATTAATTTAGTCTCAATAGGTTAAAACAACTGTTTATCAACTGATACCAGTATTAAAGCAGTCAAGCAGCAATCATCACTAATTTAGTAAAATGTCGGTATATATTGTCGAAGTAGATGGCTATAAAACAAACTATTTATTTGCGTGAAAACAAGAACAAATGTAGCAAGAAAGTAAACAATACGAGAATGTTAAGATCTAAAAATCAATAACTTGTAAAGTTGGATTTTTTCGCTTTACAAACATGAAATTCGGTGAATATAAGCACTGAAAATAGTTTGTTCCGTACAAATATTATTTTTACGTGCATTAGGAGCGTACATTGGGAGGTGCTTTTTATAGGTGACCGTTCGTCAAGTCTTCAATTAAAGCCCTAATCCACAAAGCAGTGGAGCACTATCGAAAAATCCTGTCTCATGGTGGCCGGTGACCGAAGTAGGTTCATTCGCCGCTTATCTCTTTTAAGATCCTGATGTTCATGTGTACCACTTTTGGAGCAAAGGTTTTCCAACCCGCTTCGATGGGTTCGCGATATCTCTCAACAATATTATATACCTAGGATTAAGTATTTGTCGTCTTATTCATTTTAAACAAAACTCCCATCAGCATGGAAGCAATGAGTGGGGAAAGTATCCTCACTAATGTGATCACTTTGATGGCTTTCACGCGGAGATCTTTAGTCAGTGAATGTTTCTATCTCATAAAAATATACTTGTTCTATTTGATTCAATAGGATATTATGATGTTTTACTGTGTTTTATGCTCAAACTCACTTCGAATTTGATTCCCTTCAAGATATGATTTTTAAGTGGATATGTTTAATTTACACTGTAGTTGGTCGATACAGATTTACAAAGTCATCAACCTACTGTATTACCCAACTATCTATGATTAGTTCACCAATGTTCAACATTACCAGAGATATCACTAATAAATATTACAGAGAATCATAAATAAATGACTTCATTTCATTGAACACAGAAAAATAAATTATAAGTCGGATTCAAATAAAAACTCATAATTCACTTTTGTTTTTATTTACTCTGTGTATATTATACTTATTTATTAGTATGCACAAAGCAACTGCCAGTGAATATATATATATATATATATATATATATATATATATATATATATATATAACGAAAGACTTTCACTGACATTAGAAAACATTTCTAGGATGTATGTGATTCGATTATAATTGATTAGCAGTATATGTAAACGGCTCCCATTGGAGCCATGTTACAGAGGAATGTAAAACAGTCATGATAATGACAAGATTCTAAATTGATCAGAAGAAAACTAACCAATGAAGCATCTGAAAATATTTCGAATTATAGTTCAAGGTTAAACAACGTATATCAATGGAAACAGACGTCAATTAATACCCAAATAAACACTTTCACAAATGGTATAAGGAAATCCATTCAAATTGTTTAGTGAAATCAATAGTGAAAATGATCAACCACATCGTACTTGAACTCTGAAGATATCTAAGTTATTATTATTGTTCAAAAATGTAGTAGTTTAGTGATAGACGTTTCGTTTTACTTATTGGTTTCTGATGAACTGGACATTGAACATGGAGGTAGTTGAGATGGGAAAGATATCGGAGTGACAGGAGTTGTATATATAATATTACTTGAAATATTACAGTTGCTATCAAGGTGAGTAGTATCCAACAATTCCGACTCAATGGGTTTAAAAGTGACGCTTTTGTAATCATCATTTAATAATAAAGAGTCTGCCTGTTGTATTTGTGAGTTAAGACGTATGATTAATTTGTATAGTTCATCAATTGCATTCGCTTGCATTAGAATGTAGTTTTTCGCTAATAGCAATGTAGCGATTTTTGACAATTTTCTTACAGATGGACTGTGTGCATACGGGATAACACTGCGTAAATCATCTAATGCATCATTCAAATCATGCATTCGTCGTCTTTCTCTAGCATTTATACTTAAACGAGCATTTCGTTGATGATGATGATGCTGAACGTGATGTTTGGTTACATTTCTTGAATGGGCATTTGAAAAATGATGACGATTTAAACATGTCAATGAATGAGATGTTGTTGTTATTAATGATGATGAAGATGATGATAACGGTGTTGTAAATCTCCATAGTAGATCATTTTTCTTTCTATCATAAGAGGTTTCGCATTTAATATCTGGGAACAAGATAAGGTCATCATTATTTTTTTGTGATTGAGTGGTATCATGTGAAGTAGTAGTAATGGCGGTGAATAAACAACTTTCATCAATATCGTATATTTCCTCCATTTATGATAAATATAAATGGGAATAATCTGTACCGGTTTGAAACGTCCTCACACCGTTTTCGTCGTTTATTGGTTGGATCTGTTGTCCAATCAGAAAAGGACCATGATAAGATGTCAACCAATCATATCTATTCGATAGTTTAACTATTCGTTACAAGGCTGGTTCGTTATATTTGTATTATACAGAAATAAAATTAGTTGGGGAGTAAACTAGAATATTCAGAAGTTCTATGAAATCTTCGGTAATGGAAACACAGGTATCAGTGTCTCTAAAAGATTATTCTAAAAAGATTCACATTTTCAGTACTGTTAATGATTATATCACCAATAAATCCTTGTCGTTATAGGCTAGCTTTAGTCTGAATAGAATAGTGACTGATTAGTAAATTAATAAATAATTTAATAAAATTCTTCCAGTTTTGGGAGAATAGTTTTGAAATAGTTTAGCACTGTGTGTTGAATAGTAAAAATAAAACTTTTTACGAAAACCATAACTGAAATCAAGTGTTTCGTTAGAGAGTTTGATCCAATCTTCTTCAGGATAATAATCTAAATTATAAAAATACAAGCAAGTCACAAATCAAGTATGAGCTAAACAACCGTTTAATTGTATTAGGGTTTCGAATTCGGTTCGATGTAGCATTGAATTAGTGTAAACAAAAGACAGTTGCTTGTAAAACTAGAAATATTGATTCATTACGACTGTGACGTAATCCGTTACTATCAAACAAGAAATGGTGCTCCATTTGTGGGCATGACTGTTTCCCATTAATTTTATTTTGTATTGTTTATTAATGTTAAGTATGTACGTATTGCACTGTTAGTTTTCCCAACTTGGCATTAATATTCCAAACTGCATTAATTTATATTCTAGGAACACATAGTCTTAACAACTGAGTATCACGTGTTTGAAAATATATTTATGTTAAGACAGTGATTCCAGAGTTTTGTAGGCTTTGCTCGAAAATTATACTTAAATGCAAAAATAGTTTCTCTTTATATATATATATATATATATATATATATATATATATATATATATATATATATATATATATATTGTATACTGTATATATTGTATTGTATTGGATACATTCGAAACTTCTTAATTATGGGAAAACGGGCCGAGTACTATCAACAATCCTGAGATCTAAAGTCCACATATTTTTGTGTATGTAAAGCATCTAAATGCAGAGTATTGCGAAGGGGATTTTCATTCAATTGACTTCCATTATATTATATAATCGAATGTGATTTTTTATTGAAGCAGATAAAGAAGAAAGAAAATACAAATCAGTCTTGTTCACCACCATTTTAAGTTGGAGTAGCGAACTATTGGCTCAGTGTACGATCGCATCACATACATAAATACTTGTTTATAAATGGAGAACTGATGCTACCGTTCCAGTTTTACGAAACTTTTATTTCGCCTTTATTGAGTGTTGTAGTTTCTTTGATATAACAACACTGTAAAATGATCACATTCAAAAGTATAGTCAGGATTTAATATAACAAGAACATTATAGAAATGGTTTATCAGGGAAATATTTATGCTGCTTCAGTAAGTTATAAAATCTATTTTCGTTAAATTAGGTTATACTCACTATTTATTCTAATTGAAATTTTATAAATTAATCTGTATATTCAAGGATATAGATGTGATTTACTGATGATGTAAGATACTCGTAAGTTACTAGTATTTGACCACATATGCTTTAGAAATATTGCTCGCATCTGCTGGGATCACCGGGTAAGTAATAAAGAGGTTAGACAAAGGGTATTAGGGAATGATGGTAAATCAGTTGATGCGGTCATGAATCTTCATCGACTGAGATGGTTGGGCCACGTGTTACGTATGACTGAACACCAATTACCACGACGCGCTATGCTGACTAGTATTGGGGATGGTTGGAAGAGAGTTAGGGGTGGCCAAATCAAAACATGGCATCAGTGCTTGAAATCACTAACTTCTGGTCTGAGCCATGTTGGCAGATGCAGACTACCTCGTTGGGGTCCGCGTGACTAGCGTAACCAATGGTTGGAGACTAGGTGACATGGCTCAGAATCGATCACAATGGCGTAGGTGTACACACTCTTTATCTTCCCTTAAACCTTGAGATTGAAATTGCTTCATAACGTTCTTCCTTCCTATACTATATCCTTATATACAACTTTTCTTTAATATACTACCAGCACCAAATGAACTATTTCTATGAATCCGGTGTTCATCTTGTTGTGCTAACGAGGTATGGCAACTTGGACCGATGCATAAATGTGCCTGGTCTTACGTTGTATCTGACTGACTGATGAATGTTAGCAAATACAAAGACCAGTTTGCAGCTTAAACTCTGGTTACATATAAAAAAACAAGGCAAAATAAATAGCTTGATTTATTTTAGGTAAAAATATTACCAGCTAGTAAAATTAAAATTTTATTCAGTAGCTGAAGTATGTATCCGAGTTTTAACAAAGATCATTAAAATTCATACTTGAACATAGAAAAGAAATATAGAATAAAATAGCATACTCTTATTACAGTATTGTAATTAAAATAAAACTGTATAAAGTTGTATGAGAAACAGATTAAGTTTAAGTATTTAACTAATTTTTAGTGTATTGAGTCCAGTTAATAGACCACTATCTGGACTAGGCTTTAAAATAATCTTTTGAACATCACGAAATTGAGGATGATCAGAACCACAGAGTATGGTTAATAGAGCTGATTCACATGTAGTCAAATAGACACCTGATTGACTCATTCGTTGAAATCCAAACATTCTACAATACATATATGCAAAGTATGAGAATACGAGGAAGCAAAATAGATTTTCAGTGAATTTGATTTGGTCGTATCATTATATTTAAGCAACAAGATAGAATATAGTTTAAATATTAGACTAGATATTAGAATACCGTAGGGCTACATTTTGCGGTTCGTCGAGTCTACTAATGTTATGTACGCTTCATAAATTAGTTCTCAAACCAACTACTTGATTAAGAAAACGAAGAGTAAGTAGGAAGATTTCTGTTGACCAACTGAATCGGAAGTACATCCACGAACTAATTCATAAACATAAATAAATATCCCTCAGAATAAAAACCAATTTTTCAACCAGTAGCGTATTTCTACTTCATCAGAAAGTCAACCCTAATCTTGACCAATAGTGTGTGTTTGTCAACATCTTTCACTGACTATTTGGCTTATATCTGACTGACTCAGCGCATCCATCAGGCAATCTAATCTCGTGAGTTTATATTCAAAAGTTTGGGCTGGTATGATGAAATGAGAAGTATACTTAGCACGTAGTGAGACGGTTTAGTAGATGCAGAACCTGACTTCTAGCCACTGGACTGTAGGATAAGAGTGTATGGAGAAATTCTACTCTCTAGTTACTTGAAGATTAAACGATTTTATAAAAATAAAAGAAGCTGATTAAGCCTTTAAATTATGGTTTAAATTAATCCTATGGTATTTTAATGAGTTAGTAACATTTTAGATTTTAATAGTCATCAAAAACACTGGAAGTGATTTAGCTCAAATTAATTCCAAGTTCTTGTTAAGAGATTCTTGCCTTAACTACAACAAAACCTCAGATGAAAATGTGAATAAATAGGACTACTGTGACCAATGTAAGTCAAAATAAAAAACCAATCAAATCATCAGTGAAATGATAGTACCTCAACAACGAATGAATGAGGATATCCTCCCTTACATATTCACTGAACTCTGAATTATTACCTAAGGCTAAAGTAGACAAACTGAAAACTCAAAATCTTGAGTTTCACCCTGACTGAAAGGGAGGGTCTATATGGCTGAAGTCTCAGAATAGAGCGAGACAACAGGATAATACTTCCTGATTTTCAATGATTATCCAGCTGATATCAGACTGAGATATCTAACAACAAAAGCATGGATTCTTCAAAGAGTCAATGGTTTCATTTATCATAGTAATTGATTTTACGTGATATTTTAGAACTACTAGGCTCTATAATTAACAAGAAGCTTCATTAGTGATCTTTTTCCAAATTGTTGGTTCTTATAAAATTTTGGTATCTATTCAGCTTTATGTAGTGAACAAGAACACAAGTGAAGTCAACCGAATGTATTTGAGCAGAATATCTCACTAAAATCTGACAATCATACAGTAAATTGTTAATTTGCAAACTATCAATCAATTGTCTCAATCTTGACCGTTCCTTCTGCAAATATCAGTCCATAGTCTCCGATTATTGTCCATGCATTTTCATACCAATTGCGTTTCGTTTCTGTTCTTTCGTTATCGATCTTCTACTGAAATATATTCAATGCCCAACCACCATTATATACTACTTGTGTAGATATAAGTAGCCCAAACCACATTAGATCGTTTATTACATAAAATTAATTACGGTCGAATAAGATAATTACCGGTTACATAAGTGTAAAAATCTTGTACAATTATGTAACGACATAAACAGATTAGTTACCTGTCAACCATATTTCGTGAAGACACAGCATCTACAATACAATGAACTTGTATCCCACGTTCAATTAAATCTAATGCAGTTGACTGAACACAAACATGTGTTTCAATACCACATAATAATACAGAATCAATTTGTTTTCGCAGCTCCAAAATATTGGCTACTTCATCTGTTAGCATAGTAAATGATCTCTTTGAAATGATGGGGATACCATTTAAATCTCCTAACTCTTTAACAGTAGGACCTAGGCCTGAATAATAAAAAGATTTTCAAAGTACTTTAATACTAAATTTCATGTGAAACTTCGTAAAGAATGCACTGAAAAGCACTATCGTTGGAAAAACATAATTTTAGCTATTATTTTCAATATAATATTTTATTACCTAATTTTTAAGGTCCTGTAAACAGTTATTTGCGAGTTGTCTTTGCCTATATGTAGACTTTTATAGAACCATAAAAGTTCTGTCGTAAAAACTAGTCTTTTTCACCTAAAAGTAAAATGATTTGTCGTTGTATAAGTTTACATGGTCAATAATATTCGCATTATCTACGTCTACTTATTAGTGTTATCTCTAGACCTTTACATCCCAGTGCAAAGCATAACAAGTATATTACCTTAAGTAATTGTAACCCTGGAAAATTCAAACAGGTTAGATTAAGAAGTCAATAAATTGTATTTAACTCTTTGTCCAAAGCATGTGACGAATGTATAATATTTTTGACTGAAATATAAGAAATAGTTGAGACTGATAGCTTTAAATTCCAATCGATATTACCTAAGATTAGTTTTACAGTCTAGGTAGCATCCGTTTTTTATACTCTTCCATTGTTAATTAATATTTGTTGACTTCTTGCTCACACCGACTTCATCATGGCCAAAATGAAAGGAGGGTAGATCTTAAATTATTTGAAAGTGTTCGAAAAACGTCTATGAACAAGAGAAAGAACTATTTTAAACAGCGCAATTACCAAAGATCTTTTGGACACAGGATATCGGGTCGACACTTTGAAACCACTTAAATTGAGCAATAAACAGCCAAACCCCAGTTTTCTGAAGCATGCTAAAGCCACCGCTATCAGGCATCAGGAATCTGATTGATGTTCAAAAGGGGTCAACTATTAATCTTTCCTTGTCTTGGTGGTAAATACTCTTGCATTACACCATAAAATTTTGTCCAACCCTCTTACAATTAAAACACGAAGTTCAGCGACGGAAACTCTTTCCAACGAATTTATATATTTCTTACAATTGTCCACATTATTTCATCGTTTTATTTCAACTATCTTGTCGACTAGTAATTTCATTCTAACTAACTGGACTTGATTTATTTTATTCTTAATTGTTATCAGAATTTACTAATTACGTAACCACTTGTTTTCATACCTTTGAATGCCATTACTATCAACTTTGTGAAATTTCCTTCCACATGAGATATATATTTACAATATTTTGTTTAGTGTATTAAATTTATTTACACCCTTGGTATAGAGTACTGATGTGTAATCAAACTACTTGTAAATATCACACGTTGTAAGCAGCTGATGAGAACCAAACGAAATAAAATGAATTCGTACTGTTCTTGCTCTCTTTAAGATGATAAAGGGAAATACGTCCATAAAAAAAAACATTTTTATCTGAACTATATACTATTAGTGTTATTCTTGTCATCTGTTAAGTTTTTGTTTAGTTTATTCTTCCGCCTGTAGAATTTGACAACTTGAACTTATACGCTAATATTGCTTTTGTCTTTTGGTTGACATTTTCTACTTAGATTTTTAAATGGTTTATTTATGTAAAACTTCCTTACATGTATGGTTTCATTTTGTTTGTGAACGTTTGAAACAATCATCGTAGCTCAACTATCTAGTTATTCTGAATGTTTATACTAAGTCAAATAAAAAAGTATAAACTTTATTAATCATTGCGGGGACTTGGTTTAAATGCAACGACAACACAATCATCATACTCCCATTTAAGATGCTTTTTATCAACATATGTAATACATGCTTAATAGACTTCAGGTTATGCAGTTTTGAAACAGCAATTATAGATGATAATTAATTAACCATATACAACTTTTATCTTGAATTATAACATTACTAAGACAGATTTTCAACTTAACACTTCGTTGATAAACCCACAACAATACCGCCAGATTTATACAAGAAGACTATACGAAGATTATGTCGACCATTGTCCTAAAAGAGGATAATTCTCAGAATATGACCAAAAACAGGAATCTATGTAACCATGTCACTATACATTAGTTCCGTGCAAACTTAAAACACTGAACTTCGCAATACAGAACTAAGAAATTCCTCAAATACGAATAGATCGAGGTGTTACAGTTAACGGGTTCTTTTTACAAAATATCTTACAAGAATATGAACCACACTTTAAAAATATGCTAGAATATTCTTCTTCCCAAAACACACCTTTAGGGTACATTTCAGTGACTAAAATACGCATTCCTAGCATACGAGCAGCTGTTAACATCCGACTAGAAGTTTCGACAATTGCATCAAAATGACTAATAGTTGGACGAAATTTTTCTTGTATATCGCATAACAATAAAGCAGTACGTGGTAGTAATAGTTTGCCGACTCGTGAAATGCCAGACATAATACTGCAACAGAAAGAGTATACAACACAACTTTTATGTTATAGCGACAAAAGGTAATCGAACAAACACGACTAACGATCAACAAAAACAGCATATACGTTTATTGAAATTAGTAACGAACACATCATTTGATATCCTTTGTCAGAAGTGGAATGGCTCAAAATCGATTGCAATGGGGAAGAAGTACTCTTTATTATCCAGTCAGCCACGAATATCTTAAAACCCTTTAGTCGTTTGTTAACCATCGGCCCGTATTTTACTTATTTGTTTTTTTTGTGTCTATATATTTTTCTGCTCCCCTCGACCGTTTTTTAATACTGAAACTCAAAGCAATATACTTGTCTTAGGGATTTTTCATAGTTGTAATTTGTGTTAAAAGGGAAAATATACAATTTACTTATGGGTTTTCACTACAGATTATTAACCTCGCTTATGGCTAACTGGACGATTTCGCCAACAGTGGTATATTTATTAGGTCTTGCACACCTTTAGAAAACGGTAACCAAGTAGAGGTTAGATTTCTTTTGCATCTTCAATCACTAATTTGCGTTGTTTCGCAAACCTTACTGAGATATCGTCAAATTCAATACAACTTAAATCCAAAATAACTTTGTAAATCACTGTAATATCATAACACATGTTTAGGGACTTGGATAATTTAGTACTTGAAATCTGTTGTAATTCAAGTCAAGATAAGACAAATAATAATGAAAACTTGTCTTGACACTAGAACCAATAAGAATAGGTTTTGTATGCATGCACTGACCTTCTTGTAAACATACCCATATAAAAATATTTGTCTACCATTTCAAACAGTCTATTGTTACAAAAGCAGACAAACATATACACACAGGATTAAGTACAACTGAAAAATAGAGAAGTTTCAGAAAAGTATAATTGGATATTACGAAATTAAATCACAACCTCATCATTGAATCACAGTTGAAATATGATTAATATTTATTAATTACATTCAATCTTAAGGAAGTTAATTGGTACTAAGCCGCCAACTTGATCACGTTCTCGCCAGACCTCACAGAATCCATCAGGAAGTAGTTTCCTGATTTGAACTTCGTCATCGCACTGCAAGGCATAATGTGAATAGTAATTGCAAATCAACGTTATCATTAAATATACTGACATGTACCAAATAGTTTAAATCTTAAAATGTTGTGGGTAACTACCCGAAAAAACGAATAAACTAGGTTGTGCAAGCCCACATTCCTCAAAAAAGATTCAAAGGTTAACATAACATTTGTAATTGTAACTGAGGAATGAAACACAAAAGCACGCGGTATAAGTTCAGTCAGTCACGACGTACAACTCCGTACGTACGTACATCAGTTCGAGCTGCCATACCACATTAGCACAGAGATGCAGTTGTCGATTCAAATTCCATAGTGGTAGAAGAAGTAATAGTATAAGCAGTAGTCGAAAAGATTAGGGTTGGAAGATGATATTCAAGGAGTATAATCCAGTGAAATAAATTTGGAAAGAGGAAAAAGAAAGGAACATTAGAATTTGGGAGAACACAAAGAGTGGATGCACCTGAGCCATTGCTTAGATTTGGAGCCATGTCATTCAAGGTCTCTAACTATCGGTTGTTAACATCTCGCGGATCCCAACCAGGTAGTCTACACCTACCAACATAGCTCAGTCTACTTGTCAGTGACCGTGGATTTGTGCCACGTTTTGGTCTGACCGCCACTAGCTTTATTCCAACCTACTCATACAACATAAAACATCGCACGTCAGGGCAGTCTGTGGTTGGGCATATGTAACACGTGTCCCAGCCATCTCAACTGATGAAGTTTCACTACCATACTTACCTAGTACCCGTTTACTAACAACTGCATTACTTACTCGGTGGTCCCAGGATATACGAGCAATGCTTCGAAGACACCTATGACCGAATACTAGTAGCCTACGGATATCCTCTACTTTTACCAGCGTTTTTTCACTGCCATAAAGTAGGACGGAACGCGGTATTAGTTAAATATATTTTATTAATTGCGGCGAACAGAAAAGCTAGTGGGGTTATGGACTAGGAATTTACGAGTTGGTGAACCCGGCCTGTAGTTGTTAAAACAAATAAATAAAGTGTGGCCGACAGGTATAAAGTAGTACAGTGTGAACGAGTGATGGTTGATCATGAGACCGGATTAATGATATATGACTGTGAATGATTACAAATTAAAATGAGACCATTAGCTAGAGGAATAGGGTTTTTTACCAAAAAAAACTACAGGCTTGTATACAAAGACATTCACAAAAATAACGTGGTTTCATGTCACGAATGATCGGATAAAACTAATTTCGAATCACCTTGACCGCAATGAAATGACGTGACAGTAATTTACTCAGACCTGTTTTTTGATTGATCACCTAATATTCTTGGATTGTTCCGTTGTACTATTTAAACTTGGATTAATGTTAATTTGGTTATTTATTCTCTGAAGAAGTGGCTTACACTGAGTCACGAAACGTCAGAAAATCTAATTTTTCTACTCATTGGGATATTACAAATATATTATTTATTTATAATTTCGTGAATCGTTCATTCTCCAGTGGAGTAGAGCCAAAATGGTAGGCTTCACCATTATATCGGACTTAATAAAAGTTTAGAAATGACTTGCTTGTGATTTCTTTAGAGTTCATGACTACAGAGAATTTTCAGCAAGGACAAGCAAACGGAATTTCTTAATCGGATATCACCTAAATTAACACCAGGCAAATTCTGATCAATCTGATTAAAGTTCAGTAACATACAAATCAATTACCTATAGAATATATATGTTAAAACGTCATATTTCTCAGGCTTTCTGTTGATGTTAGCTATGTAGAATCTCGGATAAATGCACACAGATATAAATTGTTACGTTACACAAAAGCACAAAGCAAGAAAATCAACAAGATGAAGTGAATGAATTGGACTGAATGAGTAGTAAAATAAATGGCGTATAAGCTAAGGATGGAGATTAAATTTCCGAAAACGACAACATCAGAAACGTCACAGAAAGGAAATGAACCATGGTTGTGAGGAATATAAATTGGGATTTAAACCAAATTTGACAGACATCACTCAAATTCTATAACCATAGATTAAGATTACCTAAGGAATTTCAGCTTGCAAGTCTGGAAATACTTACACGACCTAGTATAATAGCCAATGGTTTTATGGACTAATGCTACGCTTTTGTTCTCTGAGCTAAGTGGTTTGGTCGGACAAAGCGGACACCCTCTTCATCTTCGCCTGGATGAAAATCAATTAGCAGTTAAACACCATGACATGTCTTCACTTATATTAATACACGTGGACAACTGCGGACACACATTCGACCGGAAAAAATGTGGAGATTTTGGATAGAGGTAATTCCAAAAACACCAGAGAATTTTTGGAAGCTTGGCACTCAGGTCAATCAGCAATAAATGAGCATATTGAAATCAATCCAATTTATCAACCAATCGAGAAATTATGCAGAAACATAGGAACAAAAATCAAACTCATGGGAGATACAACCAAAACAGAGAAGTAAACAATGACGGATTTAAAGTCAACAGGAACCAATAAACATTGAGGTACACAGGACAAGCTGTGAACGATATGTGGAGAAATTCGAACACTTCACTTCTACCCGAAGTTTGTGCTAATGATGTCGTTCAGAAGGACGATGAAAGCTCCACGACCAAACCATCCAGCTCAGAGAACAAAACTCCATCAAAATCATTCACCTGAGCTACAAATCTTCTCCGCCATCTCAAAAACTAATGTTACGCTTTGGTTAAGTTACATACAGTCATTACTAACCTATTTCTACTTCACAATAGGTGGTACCTAAGATGTGCTCATAGCACCAGGCACCTTGGTCAATTAAGAGTAAAGATCGTATTGGCTATATGATTTTGATACACATAAGCAATACTTTGAAGAAACGTAGGAAGGAATACCAGCAACCTAAAGTCATCCCCAACAGCAGACTCAAAAAGCAGCTCTTCGGGTTCCCGTATTATTTAATCTACAGAATATGATATCGCGAGGTAGTTTAAACATAACGTTTGAAACATCTAAAAAAAGAACTAACCTCCACTTTCAAATGATTTGTCGCGAAAATACTGGGATTTCTAGCCCTTACAACCTTCCCAGTAGCTGGTAACTGAACAGATTTCAGCATATGACAATAGGTTAAACCAAGTTGGTCACCAAGACCCTTTAATCTAGCAACAATTTCAGGTGTAAACTAAAAAAATAGGAATATCATGGATACGTCAGTAAATAATATGAAAGATGTTGTGATGGGAATACAATTTATAGGTGACTTGAGCGATGCTAGTGATATTGAGACAACTCACCTATTTACCAAAGTTAGAAGAGGGCTACAAATCGATACGAAAAATTAGGATTACGATTTACAGTTAGAATTTAAGGTTGGGAATCAAAGTAAGGGTTTTTATCACGAACTCACATCAGCTATAATCTCAAAATGCCATTTAACTATATGGATGAGTGAATCTTGAGCTAAAATCCAATACTTACTATCCTTAATTTCGCTGTTTTGTCCATGAATAATAGTCTATAATTTATGGACAAACCAATCGGGTAAAAGATAACAGGTCTTGAATTTTTGGAGCAAAATTCACGCATTATAGCTGATACCAGTTCGTGATGAAAACCCTGAATCTAATTCCTAACCCTAACCATCAACTGTAAATCGTAATCCTAATCACACACTGGTTTATAGCCCTCATTTGTTCCTAGTTATTACGTGTACACTCTCGAGGTCACTTGAGTGTCACTCGAAGGTCGTCCGTAAATTATAGTCCCACTGTTAACGTAACAGACGTTATTACAGATGTGATAGCCAGTTACAGCACAGTAGAGCCTAAGTGATCTAGGGTTGTGTAGTAAAACCGGTTTTCACAAGCGGAAAGCTGGCTTGGTGATCAAAATAACTGAGTTCCAACAACTTGACTGTTATCTTTTGTTTATTTATTTATTTTATAATTTTTATTTAAACACATAAATATTGGTACAAAGGGGCATCAGATATATATGCGCCACACAAATCTCATCCGATTTGTGAGGGCTGTGATACTGTCCAGGTGATCAAACTGAAGGTGGTTTTCTTAGGGGACCACGCCCCGAGATTTTGACCTAAAGGTCTGATCCACAAGGCAGTGGATCATCGTGAGGAGATGCAGTCTCATAGTAGCCGGTGACCAACGATTGATTCATACGCCATTTGTTCCTTCAGGATATTGGAGCCCATGGGCACCATTGGTTTGGAATCAGGGTTTTCCAACTCCCCCAGGTGGACCTTCCCTGTCACATAACCTGGTTAAAGCGCTGGACATTCGCTTTTTGTCATCCCAATTTTGTAAACAACACCCCTGCCACGAGAAGTCAGTGAGTAGGACTTCCCTGTCAGAGGCTCATGTACGACAACCGAACAATCAGACAACCCCTTGGATGAAATACTAGATCGAAATCAAATACATGGACGCTAAGTTAGTTGCTAGGACTTGCTGACTCAAGTTGTCACGAGATAGGAAATTTCAAATTAGTGGTCAGCAAAACACTGAGATTTCGGATGAGAGGTATCATTATGTCATTCTAACCATTTCTGAATCACAAATTGCTTGTAGCAAGAATACAGGAAATATGTGTCATTAGTTCAAGGAAACTACATTACTCACCGGAGTTAAGTAATTTGAAGGAACCCAACCGATACGGTTATCGCCTGATTTACATAGAATCCACTCCCGCTTTTGTCTTATAAACGTTAACAAATCTCCCCTCTGAAAAGACAAATCTCCCTCTTCCTAGAAAATAACGAGGAAAAGGAGTGAACAACCTGTGCTTGAAATGAATATAAAGCAGCATAAGTAGCCTTCTGGGCTGGCTGCCTCATACGAGTACTGGAAGAGTGTGAAGTATGAAGTCTAACCAACTCATCCAGCGAAGAGTAAAGAGTGTCGCCAAACTTGAACTTTTTCAGCTGAGGTGCCCATGTAAGTAAGTAACGTTTAACTTCGTTCGCCTCTCTGATTATTAGCACATAAAAATAGACATACTTTATCGCCAGCACGTAACCTGACTTTGTGGTGCTGTCACGTATCAAAAATGTTCCAACAGGCTGATCAATTAGAATCTCATTAGCTTTTTCCCTGCTTATTTCTCCAAAATACCACCTACAATATCAAAACAAATCATCTAAACTAACGGAGCGTCGGGAACTAGTTCGACCGCCATGGTTTTCAAGGTCAGGATCGCGGATTTTCTTACTAAGAATGGAAGGCCTCCTGCATGTGTTATTCTTTTTCTAGCATGCTTCTGTGAGTGTCTAGTCCCATCTCGGATGAGTTAACCGTAGGTTCAGAAACCATTGCTTCAGGTAACAAGTTCTTAGGATTGATGATTCAGAGTGAGAGCGTGTATGCCACGAGTATTTTGTTCGTTCTTGGCTTTCCTACTAACTCGCTATGTCCTCTGAGTTGTTCTAATCTGATAGGGAAAAAATGAGAGGATATATCAGATCACCTCTTAAACTGTGGCTGGGGCTACGTCGCAGCCTATGTCTGTATGATGTAACTCAGGGTTCTGAGATGTTGAGATAAAGGGAACTGTTGCCACATTACCCAAACACATTTTATCGAACTTCGGCATTATAAACATATTTATGCCATTGAATGTCGGAGGTCCTTCGGAAACAAAAGTGATTGAACACAGAGAGTCTTCCAACATTCTCAGCTCTGAGATCAGAAATGCTCTCACTAATTTGTCCTAAATAAGACCTTTTACAGCCGGAATAATGTCACGAAAATGATGGCTCATGCAGTGGTGAGCCGCTCTTACCTTTATTGTGCATAGGTTGATATCATCTGATCCGTCGTCATCACTACCTACACAGCTATCCAGATGCACAAAATTTTCTATTGCATCTAACAACTCACTATTAAGAGTGAGAGCATGGACAGGTTTCTATCAATCTCGCAAAAGTACCTATAGGACGTGTCATGCCTAAAGACATCGACTGTTCACAGAATTAGTGTCGGTCGGACGTCTTTGATATCATCTCATAGTTAGACAATATCACCCAAATACTCAAAGTCGAAAAGTATTTCTCCAGACACTAGGTTACCCTTTTAGTAATTGGCTGTGCTTCCTATAAACAACTTACATAGACTAACTCCTCACTGTTAATGAACTTGAACGCCATTTTAATCATGTCTGTCTCCAAAAGATTAAATGGAAAGAAGGAATGACGAATGAATGAAAAGGTGTGATTGAGTTAAACAATGGTTAAATACACTTATGAGTCATAACTGAAGTACATACAAAATGTCTTGAACCAAAATTTCAGCTTCTAATTTTATTGAAACAATGTCGTGAGACAAATGTAATTCAACATTTTTGCTCGTACACAGATAACACTTCAGAATTACTTGTGAGTTTGAATAAAACTTAATCGACAAAATTGTAATTATGCATGAGACCGCTAAGTGTTTGTCTCATATATTTTTTTACACTTCTCAAAAATATAGGTGTACGCAACAACTAAAAGAAGTAAAATGGATGATGTGTTTGAAAACTGAAACAGAGTTCCTGCAACGCTCTTACTACTTTCTTCCACCAGAACCGTTTTCGGACTTCTGTCGATGACGAAGCGGAATAGTAATAGTGAAGCTGGCCAACTATATGAAATATAACTGCTTGATAGATCAGTGAATAGAGATGGCTGTATGCTCTCACTTTGCCTGGTGTGTCTGGATACAGTCTCATCAAGATGTTACTAACCTTCTCACTGGCACCACTTAACAGGCAATACGAGGGAACAGTGCGAATGACCGATCTGAAGACAACTAAGGTATCGACGAACAGAACGGATGCTGTTCTGAAATAATTATCGGGATTCTCTAACGTCTAAGATAAACTGAGGAAGGGACCAGAGAATTTATCACTTACTTACGCCTGTTACCCCTCGTGGAGGAGTATAGGCCGCACATCAGTCTTCTCCATTCAACCCGGTCCTGGGCAACTCTTCCAGTTCTTTCCAGTTGTTATTAGAGATTCTACTGCTACAACGAAATTCACCCTGATCCTTACGGGCCAGTCTCTTACAAGTTTGAACAATCTCTGAAGTATGATCGAAAACAATAATTCGGGTGCAATCGGAATTGGACTTATCCTGCTAAAGTTATAGTCTAAATGAAACAGACCCACATTACATATAGGAACGACGATGGGCTTATCCCAAGAGGTCGGGATGCACCGTTTTTCATTATTTTTTCCAATTAACTCGAAGTTTGCCACCTTCTTTATTATGCTTCGAATTTAACTCGTTTGCAACTACGGATCTGTAGCGCTTCGGGATTGGGGTTTTAAATTTGACTTCCACTTGATCAAATTGGCCAAATGTCACCGACTGTGGCGAAAGGAACAGTTCGATCGATGTTACTGAGGCAACGGACCGGCTAAACAGTTTTTTTTGAAAACGTTTATCGTCGTCCAGAATATAGCTTAATTTAATAGGTGGGGTTCTTTCAGATTTACAAACTTCATCACTTACATTGGGCTTCTTGATAGCAATGGTTAGATGAGTTGAGAAAGCCTTCGATAATTACTTTGTGTAAGTGTTTCTTAAAACCCATCAGTATTCCATGACCATATGGTCTCGATGTTTACAAAAGCGTTGATGACGTTCGTAAAGTACGAACTCGAACTCGTAGCTGGTGAGCGTAGATCGATGTAACTCCGTGAACTGTAATAAGCCTGCAGAATACCAGTGTTGGATCCATTTTGAAAGTGAAAATCCCTCCATGTATACATTTGTGATTTCTTCCTTATGTTTTCTTTATTTGTATATATTGTTAACTTTTTTGATGCTAATTAAGTCTGTAACGTTTAATCTTCTTGGTTTTACTATCGGTTTTTATTGAGTCTCTATGTTCCCTACTGAACTGTATCTAGTTTGTTTTAATTGCTATTATTCTGGCCGCTGCCATGTTGACCGCTTGCTCTTTGATTGTGCGGTTTGATTTTGACTGGGATCGTGCATTTTTGGTTGTAATTTGGAGCACTTTCCCAGAAATTGAAACACTTTGTGTTATAAAACAGCCGCTCAGACGGAATCGTACTTGATCTATCCAGTAGGGAAAGAATAACACTCACCTTTTGGTGTTTTCGGTAATTTTCATATATTTCTTACCACTTTGCTATTCATTGTAATTTAGATTGAATATTTTGGTATCTATTGTTGGTTGAATAACTGGGTAGTAATATTTGTTTAGGTAAATTTGTACATCTGTATATATGATGAAATTTAGAACCGTTATTACTCCAAAACACTTTGTTCTGATTTCGATTTGAACGAGTTTCTAAACTTTTACTGTAGTTATTCAACCACATCCAGACCTTTTGGAATTTAGGCTTGGATCTTATAATCAGTCTTTTAAAGTTGGAGTTTGTTCAGGGTCCCAATATACATGGCCAGCGATAGTTGTCTGCGACTTTATAATTGAGTCTAGATGATATATGCAGCAACTGCAGAAGGATATATCTATTATCACTACATCATCACTTTTGACGACTCTGAGTATGAAAACAATACTATTTTGCCATATGAAAATATACAGGCCAAGCGAATCATAGTAACTACCAGCACACGACTCTTATCAAAGACTTCATTTTCTCAACACCTAAATGTCCACTATGAATATCTTCAAGGGTAGATTTACATAATGAAGGAGGAATAACAACACAATCGTGTAAACACGAAATACCATCAGAAGTAGTGGATAACTCACCCCGATTTACAAAATGGACAATAATTCTACTTTTCATATCAGCATTACAACCTTTCGTATAGCGCTGAGTATACATCCAAAGCATGTACGAGTTTCTTTAATGAGATCTAGACGTCTCACGAGTAAAGGTTGCACTAACAAACAATCCGAAGTATTAACAGGTCTATCTTGTAGTAGTCAAGAAGTTGAATTTCTTTGGCACTCCTGTGCTGAACCGTATAGTCATGGTCGCTCAAAGCAATATTTCATAATTGAACCATAGCAGCTGAGGAAGGTGCTAAGGATTTCTCAGGATGATAAATGAAATTCGAAGCCTCATGATCAGTAACAATAACGAATTTCTTTCGAAATAAATATTTATGAAGTCTTTTAACTGCCCAAAACACGGCTAATGCTTCTCGCTGAGTCTGTGAATAACCTTGTACACTAACAGTACGTTTGCATGAAACATAGATTACTAGTCTATCTTCCTGCCCTGAAGCTGCACCAATACACACAGGCGGTTCATTAGTAATAATTACAGAATGTACACTGGTTGAGTAAGTTTGAGGAACAGCATCACTTTGAAAAAACGTTAGTAGACTCCCATTTGAGTGGATTGGATATCAAACAATTGGTATGACAATAAAAATTAGGAACAAAACGGAAATGGTATTGAAGAGCATCCGTTAATGAACTCATTTTTGTAAGATTCTTTGAAGACAGTGCATTTGTCAGTAGAGCTAGTCATTTCAAAAATGGTCCAAATCCATTGCCATCAACTGGGTATCCAAGACATTCAAAACTAGATAAACGAAGTGAACACTTATTTGGATTCACTGTAATATTCTTCTTATTAAACGACGCAATAAAGCAATAAGTCTCTGGTCATGAACTACCATGCCAGAACCATTGATAATGAGACCGTCTTGATAAACTTCAACGATTCCAAGATCACCGACTACCCCATTCATCACTTCCTGAAATATGGCTGGAGAACCACTAAGACCGAATGGAAGGAAGTTGTATTTGAACAGACTAAAAGGAGTGTTAATTGTTGTCAAAATAGATGAAGATTGCTCTAAAGGTGTTTGAAGAAAAGTATCTTTTAGGTCGACTTTCGAAAACACTTTCGAACCATGAAATCGATTTACAATGTCTTCAGCCTCTACCGTCTTGCACGTTTGCTTCAAAAAACGGGAGTTCAGTGTCGTACAATCTCCTGTAGATGGCGTCGAGTCGCTATTGATTATGATCACCACTACATGAAGATTACGTGTCAGGTATTGGTTTGGATCCCTCCGTAAGCCAAAAACCAGAAGGCAGTTGACAGATGCAATAAAATATATTTGTTGGCGATCTCGTGGTATTGAAAGAATACCGAGACGTGCCAAAGTTTACAAGCGGAACTACCGAGCGTAGAAGAGTTTGTGTAAGGTCACAGGCAACGGAAGGAAACGTATCTTCTGTACAATTGGACAATCAAGTACAGTAAAACAATCACAGGTACAATCGGTTGTAATAATAATTATTATTATTTCCATTATGACAATCACATTCCCGTCACACCACATATTCTAGGGGTCTTGTCATCCGACTTCAATGGCGTAACAATAGGAGTACCTAATGCTGAAGACTAGTTCTGTTCAACTGTACCTTTTTCACACAAATCGCTCAACGTCTTATATACTATTTCTCGAAGACCATAAGTAATTATTCGTTTTTTTTAAGAAAGACTGGATAACCCTGTACTTGAGGTTGTATAGGCTGAATTTTCATACTTGCACTATACTTAACACATGCAGCTATCAATTCTTTAGATAAAGTATCAGAATTGTTTTAGAAACTAGTAAAGACAACTCAACTTTAAGCCTTTCTAGTTTTTTTAAACCCATTATTGACAGTCCTGTTATGCTTACTAAGATTTCACAAAATATGTATGAAGAATTATCATTTCTTATTAGCAATTCACAGCATCCTAGTATGGGCAGTTTTTTCCAGTAATCCTCAATATTGAGATTTCAGTGGGTCTGATCACAACGTTCGAATCTGAAGATTTTAAATTATTGAGTGAAATAATGAATTCTATACTGTCTGTGTTCACAATAAGGTCATGAAACGAACCAAGAATTGTAGATAATCGTTTTTCAATATGAGCACTACCTCTCGATACGGATAAAGATAAATGAACATTAGGAACAGTCGAATTATTGGGATCTAGATTACTAAATGTGTCCTATCTTAGTACATTTAAAACATTTAGCATTATGAAATGAACATGAATTACGAGGATGGAATTCGTCACAGTGTGGTGTGAGCTACTGATATCGATATAAGTAGTATATATGGTGAGTAAGGAATAGAATATCTGACAGCAGAAGATTGAGAAGATCAAGAAGAGAAGAACAGAAATAAAAAGCAATTTGTGTGGAAATCCAGGAACAATGAAGTCTGAGGCAATTGAAGAACATTTTGCAAATAGTGTATCATAGCATGGTTTTTGTATTTTACCAAGTAACGTTGTAATTTGTGCTAAATACATAGTTGATTGTCCCCAACTAGTGTTCTGTTCACTACATTTGGTGTCGCTGCCTCCAAAGATGAAGATTCCATGGCCGAAGGAATTTGAGGACGGAGATGTGCTGGGCTTCCTGAAGGAGTTCGAAGCTGTGGCGGAGCTGGTGGGGGTGATGGAGCCGAAGGCGAAGACGGTGGTGCTTGGGACGCTGCTGAGAGGCAGAGCGAAGGCTGTATATGACAGCCTGGACGGTGCGGGCGGTAAGACGACATGGGAGGCAGTCACGGAGCGGTTGACCGTGGAGTTCGATAGCCCAGTGGACAGAGAGGAAGCACTGCAGAAGTTCCGAGTGGCGAAGTTGCCGATCGATGGTGATCCGCTGGTGCTGGCCGTGGAGCTTACCAAGTTGCGCGCTGCCAAATCTGGATGAGGAGTCGGAGGCACAGTTGTTGACGTCTCAGTTTATCGAGAGCGTGCCTGTTGCCGTTTCCCAGCAGCTGAGACTGGTACACGCCGCGCAACCTATGGATATCAGTGAGCTTGCAAAGGTGACGCGACAGTTAATGACACAAACAGTAGCTCCGGTCGCGTGCGGAAGTCAGGAGATAAGCAGCATTGAGAAGAAGATTGAAGAACTGCAGCACGAGATTGCGGCATTACGAGTGATTCGTAAAAGGAATGATAAGTGTTTCGCATGTGGAGGGACAGGACACTGGAAGATAAACTGTCCAACACGGCGAAAACAGTGACCGAAGTAATAATCCGGCACATTGTAGCAGGTCATGGAGTACCGAAGATGATACTAACCGACCAGGGTCCCTGTTTTGAAAGTGACGAGTTTAAGGCCCGTTTGAAGCAGTTCGGTATCAAGAGGATACGAACTACACCGTATCACCCTCAGACGAATGGGCTTACGGAAAGAAACAACCGGACATTAAAGGAATGGTTAGCATCTAAAGGAGGGAATTGGGAGAAAGAGTTGCCACTAATTTTGCTGGCACATCGTGCCTCCATCCAAGGAACAACTAAGAAATCACCTTTCCTACTTATGTATGGTAGACAGCCACGACTTCCGATGCATAATAAGACGTGGCCACATCAGCAGAAGTGGACGGCAACAAGATTAAGGAAAGAGAGGACGGAGGCAATAAAGAACGTGAAAAAGAAACAAATATCAGACACCAAGAAGGTGGAACAGCAGAGAAAAGCATGGAAGCCTTTTAGAGTGGGGGACCTGGTAAAGTGTAGAGAACGGAGAGCTAACACTGAAGGGGGACCAGGGTCAGGAAAGCTGACCCCGAAATGGGAGGGACCGTACATTATCACGGAGAAACGCGGCCCAGTTTACACGATCCGGAGAGAAGACAAGCAGAAGCGTGTAAATGCCAGTCAACTACAGAGATGGTTTCAGGAACATCATGAGCACGAGTCACGAACAGCACCAAAGGAGACAATGGTACGGCGATCAGAAAGATTGCGAGAACAGCTTATTAAAAGGGGGGACGAGTGTGGTGTGAGCTACTGATATCGATATAAGTAGTATATATGGTGAGTAAGGAATAGAATATCTGACAGCAGAAGATTGAGAAGATCAAGAAGAGAAGAACAGAAATAAAAAGCAATTTGTGTGGAAATCCAGGAACAATGAAGTCTGAGGCAATTGAAGAACATTTTGCAAATAGTGTATCATGGCATGGTTTTTGTATTTTACCAAGTAACGTTGTAATTTGTGCTAAATACATAGTTGATTGTCCCCAACTAGTGTTCTGTTCACTACAACAGGACATACACTTACCGAACTTGCTCTTAGCTTTGTTGTTTGCTTTGCAAGTCCTTGATAAATCACCTTTCACATTTTCAAGAGAAAAGGAACAACTATTGGACGAACGCAAGTTTTATGGACCCTGAAATTGTATTTCATCATGACGACTGAACAGAGTATCAGAACTTTTCATCGACCGGATGTTAAGTTCAGTCACTGCTTCGTAGTTAATTCATTGACGATACCACAGGTAATGTAGTTTGACAACAATTTACCAGTAACACCTTCTATAATTGAATCGCGCCCACCCCGTGAAATCGAAAGTCGAAAGCGAGGAGGTTGAAAGATGTATTTGATAGATTACCAATCTATCGAGGAGTGGCTGATCTAATCTGGCTAATGATCACAGGAGACGTTGAGCACGCCATTCGAAACTGTGATCTGGTGTGCGTGTATGACCGAGCGCCTTCAGCTAAATAAGTCCATTAAAACTAATATGGTCAGCATCGAATGTCGAACACTTACAGAGCTATTGATTTTGGGAATTTATTTACAGCTACAACATGCAGTTCTAGCATCTTGAAATGAACAGTTCGTTATTCCTAACAGCTCTCTTTCCAGACCCAATATGTTAATTCTTGAAATTGATCGATCTCTCAGCTGTACATGAAGTTGATCACTGAAATTGCATTAGGCAGCTTGTCCTTACGATTCAAGGATGAATTACTATGATAATCAGAAGTATTTGAATTGTAGTATAAACTAGTAATCTCAGGAATAACGCAATTTAATCAAGAAGTACAAGAGGAGCACAAACGAATGTATTGTATTTGGAATTCAAAATTAAAACAGTCATCGATACAAAAAAGTCATTGATTTATTTAAACATCACATCCGCCACAGCTCGAATTGGAGTGTGTCTGCAATCAATTGTTCGTCTTCTTCTTCAGTTCATTCACTGCTTCGCAGTTAATACATGCAGTTCTAGCATCTTGAAAAGAACAGTTCGGCATTCTTAAAAGCTCATTTTCCAGACCCGGTATGTTAATTCCAGCAATCAATCGATCTCTCAGCTGTACATGAAGTTGATCACTGAAATTGCATTTCGCAGTTTGTCTTTGCAATTCAAGGATGAAGTTCTTAACCTTCTGGTTATCCTGACGAATCATCTTATGAAATTTTGCACTCTCACGACATTCAAAACTGGTGCACTTCACATGATTTAATAGTAATTCCTTGAGAGTTGAATATGGAAGTGCGATCGACTTATCTGGATATGCCAAGGTTTTTGTGGTGGGCCAAAAGTATGATAACCAAAAAAAAATAGCAACAAAAATATTACGTCTAAAGTTTATGTATCAACTAACAGTTAATAAGTTAATTACACATAGATAAAATAAGGGACGTTACTTAAGTCTTCGGGCTATTGCGTGTTCGGCTGAGTTTGGTCCAAATAATCCACAATTATAAAAGATTAGTAATCCCAATATGGACGATATAGATCCAGTAGGTTTACCAAGCGTAGAATTCAATAAGAATGTCACAATTGTCTATAAATATAGATGATATGCAATGAATATTTCATTTAACATATTTGCAGATATAGCAGAACGATGCAGATGTGAATTAGAGTGTATTTATTGAGGAGCAGTAACAGTGCCACGATATGTTGTACTCAAAACGGAAGGAAGTCAAGTTACAAGGGTTCAAAGTAATACACTTAAACAACAAGTACAATTGTTTAATGCTATATGTACAGAATATGAAAATACATGAGTAAACTATGAAAAATTATTTACAAAATAGGTTTTATGGTCCTATCTCCACATAGCTCCCCCCAGAGTGTCCGGAGGTAACACTGATTACAATATGAAGAACAAAAATTGAGAAATACTGTGTATAAATGTACATAAAATAATATTTACTGTAATAAGGGAAAAAAGGTGGAGATAGGAATAAATGGCACGTTACTAATATAAGCTATGCTACGCAAAATGAAACTGAGAAACAAACATTACAAATTTTTGGTTTGCTAATTATAATAATAACAATAATAATAATAATAAAATGTGCAAAACTGTTAATAGAGTCATAAAATAATAAATAAAAAATTGGATGAATTGAATAAATAGTTAGTTAGCATTCACTCGTTTATTACTATGACAATTTTTCTTATTAAAAAAAATTGGCAAAACCAGTGATAATAAATAAATGTAGTTATTAAATGTACATGTAAGGAAAATAAATAGCTTTTATTAGACAATTGAGTAACAACAATAAAATGCGTGTAATTGAATCGATTTTTGTTAGTCGGAGAAATGTACGTAGCGCTTAGGTTTTTTTACAAACCTACCGGAGCGAGTTAAAGACGGTTTAAGATGAAACTTGTCCTCTTCTATTGGCTTATCAGGAACAGAAGGGAGGGGTTGTTGTTCTTCGATTTTAACCTCTTTAAGGTGAGTCGGTTCGTAAAACGCTGGTTTGTTTCCATCAATGGAAATAGTTTCTTTGTCCCCATTTCGAATGATAATAAAATGTTTGGGAGTACGTTTGATTACTATATAAGGACCTTCGTATGGTGGTTTTAGTGGCTTTTTGACAGCGTCAACTCGAACGAAAACGAATTTGCAGGTTTCAAGGTTTTTATCTAGTTGCACCAGGTTGCTATGTTGTCGCGGGGGTATTGGTTTAATATTCTGCATCGTCTGTAATAAACGGCTTGCAAAACGGGAAGGATCTCCTATCGTTGTAGATTCGCAATTGACTAATTGGCCTGGTAATGTTAATGTTGTACCGTAGACTAGTTCGGCAGCAGTGCATCAAATGTCTTCTTCAATAGTGGAATGAATACCGAGGAGTACGAGTGGTGAGGCATCGCTCCATTTCGTAGGATCAGCTTGAGTCGTCAGCGAGCTTTTCAATTGGCGATGAAATCTTTCAACCATGCCATTAGCTGCTGGATGGTAAGCCATTGTTTTGATGTGGTTGATGTGGAGTCTGGTGAATTCCTGAAATAAAATGGATTGAAATTGGGGGCCACGATCAGTAGTGATAATTGCGAATACTCCGTAGTTCGATATCCATCGGTCGAGAAAAACTGACGCAACTGTCTCTGCCGATGTGTCTTTAATGGGGCATGCAATCACCCATCGAGTGAACCTGTCCACCACAGTGAGAATGTGAGTGAAAGAGTTCGACGGTTGCAGGAGCCCAACCAAATCCAAGTGAATATGTTGAAAACGTCTGTCGGGGGTATGAAATTCCCCAATTGGGCTGATTGTGTGTCTCTGGACTTTACTCCGCTGACATTGTATGCAGTTTCGTGCCCATCGTTTTATATCGGAGTTCATTTTGGGCCAGACAAAACTTTCGGTGGTCAGCTTTGTGGTGGCTCTGATACCTGGATGCGAGAGTCCATGTAGTTGTTGAAATATCTTTCTGCGTCAAGTAAATGGGACGAAGGGACGATTGTTGCTCGTCGAAGTGTCACAAATGATAGATGTATCTGAGTAGGGAATGGGTACCGATTTTAGATTCAAGCTAGACTTTTCTCTACAGGCCTTCAATTCTGCGTCGTCTGCTTGTAATTTGGCTAAGGTTTCAAGGCTGATGTCATGGTTAAGTACCGTCATATTGATATCCTTTCTAGACAGTGCGTCTGCAACAATGTTGGTATGACCCTTGATAAACTGGATGTCCGTGGTGAATTGCGAGATACAATCGAGCTGTCTCGCTTCGCGTGGAGAATGTTTATCATATGACATATTAAATGAGAAGCACAGGGGTTTATGGTCCGTCATAACGGTAAAGTCACGACCCTGTAGTAAAAAATTGAAATGTTTAACAGCTAAGTACATGGTTAAAAGTTCTCGTCCAAATGTGCTGTACCGCTCTTGAGCGGGTGATAACCGTTTAGAGAAAAAAGCTATTGGTGTGATCCTGTTATTAACTCGTTGTTGTAGCACTGCCCCTACGGCTTTTTGAGATGCGTCCGTACACAAGAGCAGATGCGTTTTGGGGTCAGTGTTTAGGTGTTGTAACATAGTAGCGTCAGTGATCAAGTTTTTAGCCTTTTCGAATGCTATTTTGGCGTCAGAGGGTAAGTGGAATAGTTGGTTCTTATTTTTGCTACTCGGTTTATCCTCTTTCAGCAGGTCTGTTAAGGGTTGTAGGACATCAGCACAATTGGGCAGAAATCGTCGATAAAAATTTGATGCTCCCAGGAAACGACGTAGTGCCTAAACAGAAGTAGGCTCAGGGTAGTTGATTATGGCTTCTACTTTCTTTGGAAGGGGTTTAATTCCCTGAGAGTCTATGTAATGACCGAGGAACTCCAACACTGAAACACCAAATATACAATTTGAGGGATTAATCACGACGCCATAACTTTTGAAACGCTCAAAGAGAATCTGTAAGTGCTGAATATGTTCTTCCAAGGAAGAGCTAGCGATTAGGACGTCATCGATGTAAACAAATACGAAATCTAAACCTCGCGTGACTTCATCCATAAATCGTTGGAATGTTTGCGCAGCATTCTTAAGCCCAAATGGCATCCTCAAGAATTCAAACAACTCAAAAGGTGTGATTACGGCTGTTTTTTCAATATCCTCAGGTGCCATTGGGATCTGATGATAAGCTCTGACTAAGTCTAGTTTTGAAAAAAATCAGTTTACCGTGCAGGTTTAGTGAAAAATCATGTAGATGAGGAATAGGATATCTGTCTGGAACTGTCTGATTATTCAAACGTCTATAATCTCCACAAGGGCGCCAATCTTGATCTTTTTTGGGAACCATGTGCAGTGGCGAGGCTCAAGGGCTATTAGACTGTCGGATTATCCCTAGTTGCATCATATGTTCAAATTCTCTTTTAGCGGACTGCAACTTATTGGGTGGTAGTCTCCTCGCCTTGGCGCAGATAGGTGGACCAGTTGTAGTGATAGTATGTTGAACATGGTGTGTGGAGTTTTCAGTTTGATAATCGGCTTTCGTTATACATTCATACTTCGATAGAAGATCGGTAAAAGTTTGACTATCAGGTCTAAGCAATCGGACACCATAAGTTTCATAATTGCAGGTGATTGTTCCGTTGACCTGTAGACTTGTATTCACGTCGATAAGTTTCCTTTTTCTCATATCGACAAGGAGATTGTAGTTACTAAGAAAATCGGCTCCAAGGATGGGTTGTTTAACTTCTGCAACGATGAAAACCCATGTAAAACGTCTACGGAGACCGATGTCTAAGATGAGTGATTGCTCGCCATACGTTTTAATAATAGAATTGTTTGCTGCCACTAATGATAATTTGGCGTGTTCGGAGTGCCGTCGTCGGGAAAGATGAATTGGGAGTATGCTTATTTCGGCTCCAGTACCTATTAGAAAATCTGAGCCCGAAATACGATCACTAACATGAAATAGACGGCTTGAGTTGTGGCCAGAGTCAGGCGCCACCATTACTACCTGGCCGGACCGTTTCCCTGGTTATCAGTGCTGGGTGAGGGGAATGCGCACGGACGTGTACAACGCCGTGCTTTTGTGCCGAATTTAGTATGATACCAACAAATTTCGGATGTTCGTTTAGGTGATCGTGGTCTAGAACGTGATCTCTGTCTGAATTGGGGTCCTACTTGTCTGGCCTGCACCGTTGCTACAGTGGTTTGCAGTGACTCAAGTTGACTCGTTAATTGAGATAATTGTCTTTGAATAGAGTTTAAGTAGCTGACATCAGCTGCTCCATACGGCTGCATCGTATTTGTATAGTGGTTATCATGGCAGACTTCCATTACCTTATCCGCCATATCAGCTAAATCATCGAGGGGGGAAGACTTCCCCAAGGCACTTAGGATTTTTCTGACACTGCGTGGTAATCGGTTGAACCACATTTGTTTGAGGAGGGCTTCGTCTAGTTTATAAGGGCCCACAAGTTGTTTCATGTGTCGAAGTAGCTGGGAAGGTCTTTTATCTCCCAGGTCACATGCATTCAAAAGTTGTTGCAATCTTGTCTCATTTGAGACTGTTGTTCGCTGAATTAAAGCCGCTTTTCATTTATCATACGGCTCGGTTTCCGGAACCTGGTCGATAAGGTCTCCAACTTCGGCTGCAATTTCGGTCGGGAGTGAGCCCACCACATAAGCGTACTTTGATGCTTGGGAACGTATACCCCTGGACTGGAATAAGGCTTCAATTTGAGCAAACCAGATTCTAGGATTATTCACTCCATATGGTGGAAGCTTAAATTCAGAAATGGCATTGACTGGACTAAATATAATGTCAGTAAAGTTAGATGATGAACTATGAGTGGTTACTGGAACAGGATCCATATCACTAAGCTTAGGTGGAGAGTACATTAAGTTAAGTATGAGCTAGAGTATCGTACAATGGGCGAATAAAGAATATAACAATGGGATAAATGCGAGATAATAAAATACTGGGCTCACCAAATAATTGTGGTGGACCAAAAGTATGATAACCAAAATAGGGCGAGACTAAAGAACATGGACGACCTTTGAACGAATCTTAAATGACCTTGAGAAATATTAGCCAATCAGAAGACAGGTATCATACAGTGAAAATATATTATACAAAACTCAAAAATTAAAGGGGATATTGTTCTTTTACATGAATCAAAAACTTATCAAGGTCAGATATAGGTTCAGAAGTTATGAAATCATAGTGCATACGGCATAGGAGCTCATCCTTGTGGCTCCATAGTAGTCGACCTCTGGAACCATGATAAAGTCCCGAAAATTCTTTCAGCCTCGACCACATAGTTTTAGTGTTGTCGGTATGTTGGTATGGTTTAGGATTTAGGATTAGGGTTAAGGTTTAGGGTTACGGTTTAAGGTTAAAGATGAGACTATAAATTATGGACGGTATTTGAGCGACGCTAGAGTGAATCTGAGAGTGTCAATGTAACAACTAAGACTAAATGAGGGTTATAAACCCGTGTGAAGAATTCAAATTATGATTTACAGTTCATAGTTAAGGTTAGGAATTATACTTAGGGTTTTCATCACGAACTGACATCAGTTATAATGCCACAACTCTATCCAAATGTATAATTCAATTTTGCGCCAAAATCTTATGATAACTTATCTTGTAGACGCTTAATTATCATGTTTTCTCTAAAATCCGTTCTAAACCGACCGTACGTAAGTGTCAGGTACCGAACTTAGCGCTGTGACCTTGAAAACCCGCGAAAGCTTCTGATTGGCTCGTCCATGTACTTTAGTCTCGCCAAAATAAGGGACGTTACTTAAGTCTTCGGGCTATTGCGTGTTCGGCTGAGTTTGGTCCAAATAATCCACAATTATAAAAGATTAGTAATCCCAATATGGACGATATAGATCCAGTAGGTTTACCAAGCGTAGAATTCAATAAGAATGTCACAATTGTCTATAAATATAGATGATATGCAATGAATATTTCATTTAACATATTTGCAGATATAGCAGAACGATGCAGATGTGAATTAGAGTGTATTTATTGAGGAGCAGTAACAGTGCCACGATATGTTGTACTCAAAACGGAAGGAAGTCAAGTTACAAGGGTTCAAAGTAATACACTTAAACAACAAGTACAATTGTTTAATGCTATATGTACAGAATATGAAAATACATGAGTAAACTATGAAAAATTATTTACAAAATAGGTTTTATGGTCTTATCTCCACATTTTTAGTAAACTGTAGGCTTCTTGACCGATGAATGTAAGAAAATGTGCCACAATTTTGTCACCCTTCATATCTTACTTGGTCATGCTCCATATCTCAAACCTTTCAAGGTAATCCTCAAAAGCTTCAGAAGTTGAATGAATGTCCAACTGTTGTATCGCAGGCTCCATCGCGACGCCAATATGATAATCAGAAGTATTTGAATTGTAGTATAAACTAGTAATCCCAGGAATAACGCAATTTAATCAAGAAGTACAAGGGGAGCACAAACGAATGTATTGTATTTGGAATTCAAATTTACAACAGTCATCGGTACAAAAAAGTTATTGATTTATTTAAACATCACAATTACCCAACCTTTTAGTTATTCTGAGGAATCATCTTATGAAATTTTACACTCTCGCGACACTCAAAACTGGTGCACTTTACATGATTTAACATTCGTTCCTTAATAGTTGCATAAGGAAGTGAGATAGGCTTTTCTGGGTATTTCAGAGTTTTTAATAAATTGTGGGCTTCTTTACTGATAAATGTAAAGAGATGTGCCGCAGTTTTATCATCTTTCACACCTTTCTTAGTCATGATCCATATCTAAAACCTTTCCAAATAATCTTCAAAAAGCCTCAGAAGTTGAATGGATGTCTAACTGTTCCGTCACATGCTCCATCTCAACGCCAATTCGATAAAGTGAGAGTATTTAAATTATAATACAAATTAGGAATTCCAGAAATAACAATACTTAACCAAGAAATACTAGATGAGCACGAACGAATGTATTGTATTTGGAATTCGAAATCAAGCAGTCATCAAGTACAGAGGAATCATTAGTTCATACAAACACCACAGTTCAGGGTTTTGATTTTCTACAAGGTGGATTCGCTATATCCGTTAAACAGGTTTAAGTTCTGGGAGTTCGTGTTTTGTAGTTTCATTTTCTTGGCACATTTTCTGACACATCATAGCAGTCAATGGGACTTACCTTACAATGGCTATATTAGTGTTTTAACTGTTTTGAGATGCAGAGCAGAGTTCTGACACCGTTTTCTGTACCCAAGCATTAGAAGCCACGCACCACAATGAAAACACCGGTTTTCATCCAACTTTTATTGAGAGCATAGTTAAATGAGGTATACAGTTCGACAAAGTTTATTTTAACAGGAAGTTAAACAGAAGGATACAAGTGCAATAAAACACACACTTTTCAAAGTATTCAATGAATTAGTGTCACAAATATGTATAAAAACGAAAGAAAATTGAACTGTTATAATAATTTATGATGGACCAAAGAAATGCGCAGAAACTGCATGTAAAATCCGTCCTATGAATATGGTTATGGATTTTATATTTGCAACTGACTGAACATGTTCCTGCGTCACTTATTAAGAACATGAAAAGCTGAAAAGAAGGTTGACCTGACAGAAAAAAAGTATGATGAAACAGACTATTTCTAAAACTGGTTCTTTACTTGCAAAACATACATCCAAACTTTGAGAGGGATTTTCACACACAAAACGTTTCAAAATGGATCTTAAAAAAGAGTGTTATCTAACTGGCAAGAATAAAAAAATACAAAAGGCTTATGTAAATTTGACAATATTATAAGGAAGAAACAATAACTGAAAATAACTTCGGCATGACCTAGCTGAAGTTATATTACTTCTATTTGACTTTAATAAGGTGTTTCAATGTATTTTTAAATAGCCATTAACCTCACATTAAACGCAACTTCGTCCGTGAATTCTGCATGTTGGTAGTTCATAATAAATATCCGTTAGACAGTTTTCTTACAAGTCAGAGCGACTTAAATGATTAGATGCCTTACGATATAAATTATTCCTACTAGATACAATCAAGACTAGTTTTACAATTTAATAAATATCTAAAACTAGGGAGATACCTTCATACATCTCACATCGTGAGATAGCCGTTGCCTATTTGAATGAAATAGAATGTGGTAGACACCGTTCATTCATAACCTACCGAGTGATGGAGTTATTTAGCTGTCATTGGTTTTATAAGTACTAAGATTTGCACCCACTATAATCTAAATAATACTTAATATCACTGAATTCTGAATCGAATAATATTCACTCAAGGAAATTTATTTGAAAATTTTGATCAAATTAAATGATTGAATAAGATGTTTTCTACATTATCAGTAAAACAGGACTACTTCTTTTTTAATACCACCCAGTTCGGTCTAAGTTTTAAAACTTATCAACAGTTCATACAACTTTAATGTTTTAAAGTCGATTCGACTGTGGTCAAATAAATATTCCATCATAATGTCCTTTTCGTGGAGTATAAGTCGTTTTAAAGTTAACGTGTTTTACTAGTATTCGGAACTATATTGCTCTATTTAACATATGTCATAACAAATTGAATTTAATGTAGTTTAATAAAAAGCTATAGACTGACATATATAGTTTTGTACAAAATCTTATTTACAAACTAATGATACTACTTATATACCCAAATTATAGTAGATTTAGTAAAATCTAAACCTGTAATACAGTAGTTGAAAATTAAACATTAACTAACAAACCACTGTTCATTTGATCATCTTAGAATTATTAAGCTTTCACAATCTCTGTCTTTTTTTAACAAGTACCTTCTTAAATAACAGAATTACTTACCTGGATAATCAGTTTCTAAACACAAAATAATTATTCTATTTATGCTAGTTGATTTGAAGAATGAAACTTTCATCATTTGATATTGTTATCATGATTTATTTCTAGATACCTTTATCCATATACTTTCAAGTTAAACTTTCCTAAATATTGAACAAATATATGACAGAATGGGTATGACAGATAGATAGGTAGGTAGGTTGATCAACTATTTATTTATCAAAGCACTTACTTAGAAAAGTGAAATAAATGTAAATATTTTGAATTAGAAATTATTATTTATTACCAATCCAGTACCCTATAATGGTAAGTGTTTAAGTAAAAGAAATAAAACTAAAAAGTCAAACAGAGATGTAGATAAGAAGTGATGCTATCACATTGACAAGATTAAATGAAGAAAACAGTGAATTAACATACATTTGGTAAAATAATATTCATATTCGATAAGAAATGATGAAGTGAATTTTGACTTTTATAATTCCAACATGATCTAATGTCTGTCTGGAGCATGCTGAAGTGTCCTTTTTAAATAAATTATCTTTGTCTTATTTAATTCATCTCATAATATTTAAACACTTGGTATGTACTTGAAAATCATTGGTAAAAATTGTCTGTCTAGCATATATATATAACTTATTTAAAGTATTTCTGGAGCGACATTACTGAATGGCGAAGTCAGGAAGAAAATATTAACATAAAATTAGCATTTGTTGACACTGATAAGTAACGTACATCTTAAAATACTAGTTAATTAACACTTAAACAGATCACTGAGCAGTGCTCAATCAGCTGTGAACATAGAATCCTATCGATAAGCGTCGAGTGACTAGACAGACATAACGTTGGTCACTACTCAGTGATGAGCAACTAATTTCAAATGTCTCAGTCCTACAAGACATCATTTGACAATAGTAACGTCTTATGCTTTTGAACTGGGAGACGATGATTATAATCCAATAGGGCGCATCAATTTTTTCCGAAGTTATGGAAGGATCCTGCTTAAAGTAAAGTTGTTCTGTTTTAATTTATCTTCGTCTTTGTGAAACACTAAGTCTTCTACTGAACTCTTCTGCATCCCTGGTGGGTTTTTTCGTCGGGAATTATTGGTAAAGTGTGTTTGTGTCAGTCGTTTTTATATTGCGTTGGTGATAGGTTTCTTCCATACTGCGATATTCTTAATCTTCCTTAATCAGCAATTAGCGTACAGTGAGATCAATCTAAAGATTTGACAAACTGTAGCTGGTTGAATGGATTAAATCAAAAAAATAGGTTATAACTCATCGATACCGTCAGATGAAAATCTCTTTCTCTCTCACAAAAATTAAATGGAGTTAAAACACCAACTACCGGATTCTACTTTACAGTTGTCATTTAGAATTTACTTGAGTCCGACCCCATACGAGATCATCTGTGTATTTCTGAGGAGTTTCAATCTAAGGTGAGTCAATTGTACATCTTCAGTTCACACAAGATTACAGGTATATCTTGCTGACATACACCGAATAACACGAAACCTGGATCCGGGGTTTCTTGTAGACTATTTCTAACAACAACTTGTAATGATAACAACCGATGGTAAACAAACATGAATACCACTAGTTTTCCTGAAAAATAAGCCTTCAAATAACAAATTTTCCTATTATTGTTATAACTATTATTTTCGTCTTTCGCAAACTTTCTTTGTCTCTAGGCATAACTTAAATTAAACACAAGAGTACGATCAAATTCATCTATTAGTTTTCTTCTTAACTAGCTACAATCGCTAGTTAATATTTGTTCATTTAAAATAAAAACTGTCCTCTCAGTAATCTAGTATGCTTCATACACTAATTAGTTTGTTTTACATTTAATTGTTCAGCCAGACAAATTCAAATCATATTAAAAAACACACAAAATATTGTAATTTCCTTAAAAATACCTTCTAGCTACTTCAGATTTGATACTTTCATCTATAAAGGTTGCAACTAATTTGGCAACTGACTGGCAGTAATTGAAAAGATCTGGATCACATATTTTCAATATTACTCTCAAAGTTGTAAACGAACCTAGTTAATATTCAAATTCATATACATGCATTTACAAAGTTAAATTGCTTATTGTAACAACTATGCTACCTGCTTAGTTGTTAAAATTCAATAAGAATTGTAAAGTAAGGAACATGATAATAGTTTTTAACTACATACGGATTAGCGCGGATTCCATACTTCCATCCTCTTGAAGTTCTGAATTCATTAACGAAAATTAATTGTATGCAACTATTTCTGTTTCGAATCTCGCGAGTGCGGGATCATGGATGCGCACTGCTGAGGAGTCCCATAATAGGATGAAACGGTCGTCCAGTGCTTCCAGGTTTTCCATGGTGGTCTATCTTCAATTAACTCATGATTTTAACTATGAAAATACTGAAATATCCACAAAAAACCCTTCTGATCTATTTCTGTTTCATTCCACCTTAATAAAAACATGGTAAAATATGGACATTAATCGATAACATTAATATGCAGTAAATTTTAGAAAAAACTACACGTTAACCAGTTCCTGAATTCAGGTAATCACTTATATTTATTTCCACTTTTAAAAAAAAATATTTGCAAACGTTTTACTACATTAATTTATCTTAAAGTACATTGGTTACCACATTAATAATTTTTTTTTCGTTTCTTAAAATTCCTGGGAAATATAATTTACTAAAACAATCAAATTCTATTCACTTTCTTATGTATATAAATCAATTTTTTAAAGAAAATAGACGGCAGATATTGTTCACCGTAAATGGTTAATTTTTTTCTAGTTTTTAATATTTATTTATGGTAAAGCAATAGCAACATTTCTACAATTGAAGAACATATGGAACTCAATACAACTGTCAATTAAGGCCAAAGTCAGAATCTTCAATACGAACGTCAAGACAGTCCTACTGTACAGAGCTGAAGCGTGGAGAACTACTACATCCATCGTCAAGAAGGTACAAGTATTTCTAAACAGTTATCCACACAAAATACTCAACATTCACTGGCCGGATACTATCAGCAACAGCTTTTTATGGGAGAGGACAAACCAGCTTCGAGCTGAGGAGGAAATTAGGAAAAGACGTTGGAAGTGAATAGGACATACATTAGGGAAATCACTGATGTGTATTACAAGACAAGCCCTAACTTGGAAACCGGAAGGTAAGCGGAAAAGAGGAGGGCCAAAGAACACAATACGTCGGGAAACAGAAACAGATATGAAAAGGATGAATGTTAAATGGAAAGAAATTGAAAGGATTGCCCAGGACAGGGTTGGATGGAGAACGCTGGTGTGCGGCCTATGCTCCTAGACGAGGGGTAACAGGCGTAAGTAAGTAATTAAACGTTAAAATAGTTCATATTCCTTAGTTAATCCCCCTATCTTCTTAGAATCATCAATTTGGAAGCGTTAAAATTATGTTAAAAGTTTTGATCAATGGTATTACATTATTCAATGAAGCTAAAACATACGTCATATACGGTAGGTGAGACATATTAAAAGCAATTAATTGTGTAAAACTTTAATATGGGTTATTCAATGAAGTAGAAATTACATGAAAGAATATCTAGAGTGATCAAACGAAAAAACATAACCTTATTTAATAATGACCTAAACCATGTAATCGTCGATATGGTGAATTTTGAAGGGATATAATTTCATCGTTTTAAAAAAACTACATGTTTCAAATGGAAATTTGCAATAATAATGATGATTTATTATGAATTAGCATATTGTTTACACATATTCTACAACCAATCAATTGGTTCTTTTTTTTAACATTCGAACACTTTTTTTCTCTTTTGTCGATTTTTATTTACCATGTGAACCACTAAATCGCGACCTATTATGATGCACGAATTCCAATAATAATGGTTAGCGTTTTTTTAGCGAGTTGATTTTCTACGGGATGGGGTCGCTAACCCCATGCCCAACCCTCCTCCTTTACCCGGGCTTGGGACCGTCAGCAACCCCCAGAGGAGCTACAGACGGAGTTTCCAATAATAGGTCCTGGGTTCGAATCCCGCGAGAGTGGGTTCGTCGATGCGCACTGCTGAGGAGTCCCACAGTAGGACGAAACGGCAGTCCAGTGCTTCCAGGTTTTCGATGGTGGTCTAGCTTCAATTGACTCATGATTTCAACTTTGAAAAATAATAATAGTCAACAATATTGTTCCTCTCTCGATCCCATACTTAACTAAGTAAAGAGAATATTTGGAGACAATATTTATCTCGTAACTGAGATTTATTATCTAACAAAACCCAAACACTTTATTAATGAATCGTGTAATTTTAAACTACAGTAAAAACTATTGTTGATTTATTTACGCTTATTATCTCAACAAGATTACTCAAAACTCCTAGCAGAAAATCATTATTCTTATTTGCCTACAGTCGGATGTTTATTTCAGAGGCTTCTTTTCAGTTTTACTATTCTGTTAAAACATGACCCAACCCTAATACAATATTTAATTTACGAAAAGTAAATTTTTCAGGTTACAATAAGTCAATTAAACAACTTACTAATAAGTACCAGACGGTATGAAAAAGATAACTTTCTCATGATCAATTTATTCACTCCATTAGATTGCTTACTAATAGTAATATCTTTAAATCCATCAGTGAGTTGTACGAAATAGAAAGTTTGAGGAATTATAATTTTGTTTTTGAAATTATCTTTTAGATCTAACTGATACTCGGTCACAGAATACTTTACCTGAAACTATCTCATTATATTCACTTAGTATTGTTTGTTTGAATCTTCCCATCGATGTTTGGGACTGTGACTGGTTAGTCTCGAATTGGCATATGTGCATACTGTGCGTATTGCCTCGATATAGCTTTAATTCACAAGCATGGTAAGCAAAGATGGATGGTGGCTAGCAGTGGAATCCATGACGCGCGTTTCGTCCTATTTGGGAATCGTCAGTTGGATGTACCTGCATCTCAGAGTTCATGTGTTACCCTATTATAAAGGGATCGCATATACTGCAATGACTTATACCAAAATAATAGTGCAACAATATGCTCCTTTTTATTGCATTCAGTTTTTTGTTTGCATACTTCCACAAAAGTAACTTTTTAATAGTCACATTTTTTTTCTATTACTGATAAAAAGAACACTAAAACCATAAGATTAATTGATTTCCTAACATTATCTAGGGAATTTAACATAAACAAAATATCGCCAAAATATTGATATTATCACTATGAAAATAAAACAAAATCGGTTATTTATAAGTAGTTTATCAGTATATGATCTTATTTTGTCTAAATAATAGTTAAGATGAAGTCTTAAGAAACTAAGGGATTCTTTTCAAAATTATTCATATTTTATTTGTTTATCTTTTAGTCTCCCTTTATTTTGTTATATATTACTACAAATAGTATCTTCTCTATAACTAGGTGCCCGATTTCTGTCAAACTATTCGTTCTAATATGGATGAATATTGGTATATATTTTTACAAAAAACTTAAACAATTTGTATAAGAATAGGATTTTGTGGAGATTTTAGTAATTTTATATAGTTGAGATCATGAGTCAATTGAAGCTAGACCATCATGGAAAACCTCGAAACACTGGTCGGCCGTTTCGTTCTATTGTTGGACTCCTCAACAGTGCGCATCCACGTTGGATGCAGCCTCAGTGGTCTATCGGCTAAGTGCTTGCGCGCGAGACTGATAGCCCCTGCGTTTGAATCTCACGAGGCGGAATCGTGAATGCGCACTGCTGAGGAGTCCCACAATAGGACGAAACAGCTGTCCAGTGCTTCCAGGTTTTCCATGGTAGTCTAGCTTCGATTGACTCATGATCTCAACTATATAAAATTTGTATAAGATTTGAGAAATAATCTGAAGTATGTTATAAAAAAATAAAAATGGCAATCGATTTAATGTAACTGTATCCAGTAGGAAAATAATGATTATCATTATCTCTTAGATACTTACAAAGTTTATGTGAATGACTGAAATATTTTTTAACAAACGAATAATATATTTGTAAAATCTGAGCGAATGAATTTGAAGTAAATTCAACGTTTCGCCTGGCAATCTGGTCCAAGCTTTTTCAAGGAAATATAATCAAACATCAAGGTTTAATGTTTAGTTAACAATGATCAATCAAATTCCATCTTTACAGAATAAACTGTTAGTTATCTGCGGAGAAAATCCAATAGTTCTTTTTGATATTGATTCTCATGATAATGTTATTTAGTATGTTATGTCCTGATAACAATGGTGAACGGTAACTATGTAACCCGTTTATGGACCAATACTATGTGTATATTTTTATTGTATAATAATTGTTAACTAACTAAGCTATTCATATTCGCGTCCCTCTTAGTATAAGCTTTATTTTGACTCATAGATCATTATTATACGATTTACCATTCCTGAGTTACACCCAGTCTATTAATTATTGTTCCCTCTATTCACAGCCCCATTTAACTGGATCTTGTACAAATGTTACTTTCCATTTTATAGTACGATGTGGTCTGTTTGGTTGGTATATAAACACAGTATGTTTGAAATATAAGGATTCATACCACAGAGGCTATTCTGAACTTAAGTGGCTGGGTTAGGCAGAAAGCAGGACTGATAAGTACTCAAGACTGCTCGTACGGTTTTCGTGTGTCACTGGTCCGATCGATAATTCGCTGCTCTCTGATTTGCAGTCTTATCACGTCATACATTATCAGGGCATCTACTCGGCTACAAGTTATAACACAGTAACACAGTGAAAGCTCAATGATTGACTTGTCTATCATGAAAAATACTTATTAGTAACATAACGTTAATAATAAATATCATATTATCTAGTAGTACCTAGTGTTATGAAAAATCTCTAAACCGCTTATACATAATCAGTCATATAGATGACTAAATGTCACATTAAATTGTCCTTGACGCTTAGTAAATAATAACAAATACTGAAAAGTTTTGTTTTGTATTGTTTTCAAATTTGTTAGATGGTAATCATTTTATCTGTTATCATTTGAATTTATCCCTCTTCTTTGTTTACATTTTTCTTCTTTTCAGTTTTGTAATATTATTAGTATTCATGTTTTTACTTATTTACTTTTCAATTCATTGTAGCCTCTCCGGGGGCTACTGTCGTTCCGAAGTTCGGATAAAGGAGGTTGGTTGGGCATGGGATTAGCGGCCCCATTTGTACAATTTTTGTTATCGACAATAAAGTATTGTTAAAGTTTAGTTTGAATTACCCTGTACACCTTTTTTTATATAATACACTGATTATCATTCATCAAATACACAAGCTACTTGTCATTTATCATTTTATTCTCTCCATAAATGGCTCCTATATATTTACAGGTTTCTAATAATATTTAACACATGACTGTACAGTTGATATTTCTGAACGTTATCTTGAACAATAATCTGTCATATTATTGAAGTATATCTAGTTTTCAGAAGCAAATAATCTCCAAAAATAATTTTGGAATCTATAAAACGGGCAACCGATAACCGTTTGTGAATTATATCTGTATATCTAGGAGCTCTAGTGAGAAGCAGTGACCAGTGGAGTTCAAAACCACGTCTGTTGTGAGATAGGAACTCACTGAAGACAATTGGTGAATGGTTGCTCAACTTCGTGGATCAGTTGAAGTTAGACATTAACACCGTTGGATGCCAGCTCAGTGGTCTATCGGTTAAGGGCTTCGGCTTGAGACTGGTAGGTCCTGGGTTCGAGTCTCGCTCGCAAGAGCGGGTTCGTGGATGCGCACTGTTGAGGAGTCCCATAATAGGACGAAACGGCCGTCCAGTGTTTCCAGGTTTTCCATGGTGGTCTAGCTTCAATTGACTCATGCTTTCTACTATGAATTATATCTGTGTATATTATTTATACTAATGCTACATTGAACGAAGTCATTTTCACATAATTGTTTTTTTAAATAACATTATTAAAACACGGAGTTCAGCGAAGGGATCTCATTTCAACGAATTTATTATCAAGCTGTACAATCGTATATATATGAAAATGTTTTGTCAAGTTACTAATCCGTGAGGAAATGTGGACATTAATAACAAAGATTATAATACTGGATTACGTAATATGAATAACAACAATAGATTTAGTGAATATAATAAGACGAATAAAATGTTTTGGTTACAATAATTAAAGGTCATTAAAGGTCATAGAAGTGTAAAATAAATAAATAAGGTGATATGATGAGTATTCATGAATAAAATAATGAGAATATAAGACATAAGTAAAGGGGAATAGAGTAATAATAATAATAATATTAAGGCCATGGTAACGATAATGATAAAACGTACTTCTTTTGTACGCATCGTTCTGGTTTGAGCTCATGGATGGTAAGAGCTTCGGCTATTTTTAAAAGTTTGATCCGAAGAAATCTTGGTAGATTTGAACAAATCATATAAACAACCTTAAAATCAGACTGTGGATTCGTCGAATGATTACAGTCGATTAGGTGTTCAAGTATAGAACTACGAACTGCTTTCTTTCCACCATTGTAGAACCAAACTGGTATATGTTCTCGTATCCGAGTTGAAAGCGAGCGCTGGCTACGGCCGATGTACCTTGCTCCACAAGAGCAGGTGAACTGGTAGATGCACATAGAAGCGAACATACCAAAATCAGAGAATTAACTAATATTTTGTTAGACACCCTAAGTGATCGAGAAATTTAAGGAGACAATTATATTTATTTTGAGAAACTGATTGATATAAAGTAAGTTTTATTGTAAATCTTAAGAATGTCAGTAGTGTGTGGTGATATTTCATGAAAATATGCTCTTTGTAGAACATTAACTCTTCTTTATGGAGTAAGTGAGAAACATATCAGTGGGATAATTAACGAATTAAATTGGGTTTGGCGCCTTTCCATAAATGACAATGTAGCTTATAGTGCGACATTAAAAAATCACTCAAATAAATCATATAGTAATCTTAATGTGTTTAAGTGGCAGTGATGACCTTAAAGAAAGTGACTGAAAGTGCTTTTATTCACTCCAGGAATAGATTTCTCTTAATCAGTCAATGTTAATAGTTAAAAATTGCTTCAATTGCATGAATGTTCAATCTTCAAGAGTCGTGATTTATAAAACAGTTCTCCATCTATAAAGTTTTACAGTTGTACAAATATTCATTCATGAATTCGATTTCATATGTTACAAAGTAAACACATGTTTAAATAGAGAAGATAAATAAATTCTTTTCATCATCCACTAACTTGAGTTTTCCTACTTTTTTCTACACAAATTAACATCAATTAGAGAATTATAGACAAACTTCTCATATATTAATGGACAGCTTATTTGTTCTAGTTTTAAACTTTATCTAACATAATTCAATCAACTGACCAACCCTTTGGTTGTAGTGATGTAGTTTACTATTATTTGTGTAAAAGGTCTAAGCATAGACTTGCACTTTGTAGTTAGTATAATCTCAATATGATGTTGTTGTGTGAAACTTCTCAATTAACTGGTTGATATTATTACTGACTGAAAGTGAATCCAGCAACCAAAAGTCTCACTGAGAAAGTGGTGATCCGAATATGGTGATAAAATATCTCGTAGTGAAACTAAGCAATTTCCTATTTTATTATTAACACAAATGGGCCTAAGTTAGATAACCCTTAAAAAGCTGGAACTCCTCGTCAGTTGTCGCCAACGCTCACCATTATGGATTGATTGGATTTAGATTTGTACGCATTTGTGCTCCGTCTTATTGGTTTAGAGGTTAAACACATGCACGCGATACCTAGGGACTTGGGTGCGGCTCTTATTTACGGGGTTTCGGGGCATATTACTGAGGAGTCCCATGATATGACGAAACGTCTGTTCAGTGCTTCCAGGTTTCCAATGGATTTTCAACTTAAATTAAGTAATCTTGATAAGCTGTACTGATTATTATCATCTATTTCTTTGTAATCTTCAGTGATTTCAATACGAATCCCTACTTTTTAGGAGAAGGGTAATTAAGATTTTTTGGAAAATTTTGTTTAACTAATTTAATTTGTAACTAAATTCTAAACAGGGTGGAGTATCACACAGTTGTTTATATCTCATTTAGAACGACTTGACAATGCACATCCGCTACGTATACAATGAGATTTCATATAAACATGCTCTCCTGTCCTTCGATTAACACGGTCATATTCAGCCATTATTTTGTAATTGATTACATTATTTGAAATGTTATGAATTTTAGTAAATTTCAACCGTGAAAATACTAAAATTTCTACAGATCCTCATACTGATAACAATTACGTGCTCATTAGTGACTATCTTCAAGACGTAACTCCTGGAGTTCTAGTCGGTAGTCGTGACCAGTAGAGTTCATTCCATGTTAGGTGTGAGACAGTCATACAACTCAAGCAATGGATGAAGGGTTGTGAAAGATAATAGACTCATTGGAGTTTAATATTAAAATTGTTGGATGCCGTTTTAGCGATCTAGGGTTTAAGCATTCATACACAAGATTCTAGGTCTTGAGTTCGAGTCCTATGTGTGGGATCGTGGATGTACACTTCTGAGGAGTCTTATACTAGAAAGAATCGGCCCTTCATTGCCTCCAGATTTTCACTAGTGGTCTAGTTTAAATCAACCCGTGATTTCGACTGTGAAAATTTATAGCTGTTTTGTTTTTGAAAAAATAAAATAATGTCTTGTACACATGTATCCCAATTCTTTATACTATATTATGTTGCACTTCTTCTGCAAAGATGTTAAAAATATTAAGAACAAAACATTTCTTATTACTACTACTACTTACTATGGGATTATGTTTAATTAAATGCATATACAACAAATTGGTAATGAATTGTTCATTGGATTCAACATTAAAAAACACTATGTTACGAATGCAAGTTCAAAACAAGTTTCATTCATGTGATTTCAATGTGCATTTTTCACAAGAAGAAAAATTGCACCAGAGATGTGAATGTGTGTTAATGGACGAACAGAATATTTATCCATCTGTCCCATACAGAACAACATTTAAACGATTGTTGTATTTTTTCCTTGATTGTTGTATTTTGTTAGCAAATGATTCGTGTCTGTCAGTAATTTTTTTTTGGTAATAAAAAGAAAAACACACATGACGCTTGACACTAAGTTTCGTTGTATTGGTTAACTCTGAAATGTATTTTTATCCTTTAGTTAATAATGTAAACAATATATATTATGAATTTGAAGAGAGGAAGAAAGAGAGAGAGAGAGTGAAAGAGTAAGCAACATATACATACAAAAAGTGACAAAGAGTTGATGTAATTACACTGAAGCTATCCTTTTAAAAAAAAACACAATTAGGGAGATTTAGTGAATAAAAAAAATGTGAAAATGACCAAGTTGAAAAAAAAGTAAAAATGGTATTTTGTTTTTTTTCCCAAATGACAATGTATGTATCATACCATTTTGTTTTTTACATATGTTGATTTGAACTTGGTCACAAAAAAACAATGATATTTATCATGGCTATCTTTCAATGTACTCGTAAATATTTGATTCATAAGAGAGAGAGAGAGTGATATTAATGTTAACAACAACAGAGCATATCACATGATAAGTGGAGGTCAATAGGTAAAAAGAAAAAAGAAAATAAATACATTTATTTTACTAAAACATTCTACAGGTATAAGCAGAGATGATGGTGACTAGCAGTGGAATCTAGGATGAGCGTTTCTTTCTACTTGAAACTCATCAGCTGGATGTATCAATACAAAAGTCAATCAATCTATAGTTGTATAAATTTCAAATTCATAATTTTATTTTCTGACTAACTAATTTCAGCTCATGCTATTTTTAATTGCTGTTAATTTATGATCGAGGTCATAAAATCGATTAATATTAGACTATCATTGAAAATCTGGAAGCACTGGATAGCCGATTTGTCTTAATATGAAACTACTCAGAAGTTCGCATCCAGGATCCTACATATGGGACTCGGATTCAAGACCTTGGGTCTCGCTGGCAAAGGCTTAGCCTCTAGACCACTGAGGCGTCATCCAGTTTATGTTCAACTATTACATTATATAATCACTTGGTTATTTTGTCTCTGTAATTTCTTGTTACTAAGTCTGATGATTCACATTCTTCTCTTGATCATTATATTTTATTTGCAACATTCTTTATTCGTCATCAATTTCATTACTTTATAATGATGGCACATACCCACTTTTACTGTTATAAGTCTGTAGAATTTACAACAATTTAGGTTTTTAAAAGATTATAGTTTGTAAACCGCTCATGAGAATCATACGAGACAAGATAAGTTCATGTTATGCTGCTCATTTATTTGTTCAAATGTCAAGTGAATGATTATTCCTTTTAAACCATTTATTGTCGCTTTTTTAACAAGTCTATTGAGTAAGAAGTCACAACGATGAAATATATGTACTACCATGAAATAACCGAAATAATCTGATATTCATATCACGTTTCAATTGCATTGAATGTCAATAAACCAATCGTAAAACCACCAGAATGAGTAGTATTTTCCAATAAGTTCGGGACTAATATTAATTATTCAACTTCAAGTTGGTTTCTCTCAAAGACTCACATCATCTGAAGAACAATTGATAATTTAGAAGCATTAGGTAGCAGTTTTATCTTATTTCGGGGTTCCTGGAAAGTGTCCATCGACTTTGCCATGGATGAACCTTAGAAATATTTGGACAAAAATGTGCGATTCATTCATTACTAAATTGATAAAAGTGACGAAATGTACTTACACAGTATACCTATAAAAAATTATTTGTTATAGTTATTGGCATTGGTTTTGAGAAAATTAGATAAAAATTAACTTGGATGTCTTGTCTTAACGAGGAATCTGACGTTCTGTTCTACATGCTAATCGACAATCATTTCAGAAAGCAGATATATCATCTTGGAAAGTCATAATAACTAAGATAATTAGGTCCAATCTAAGTGTTTTTCGTCCAGCTCATTTAAAAAATCATAGAAAAATAATCAGTAACAGTTTGTTATATTCATGCCTCATGTAATCATACGGAAATAAGTGAACATTTAGCTATTTGTTAGGAAGTAATACATTAATTATATCCTTTAATTTCATTCACATCCATGTAGTTTTCAATATCTTCCTTATTCTGTCAATACTTTGTACTGTTGGTAGTTAAAACACCTTGAAACGAGCGATTTTCACATAAATATCTTGGCTATGTGAAGAGAAAAGTACCCATTTTATATCTCATAGTGGAAATCAATGATGGGATGGAGGTGCAACTAGATGCTAAGCCCAAAATAAGACTGAGCACACACCCTGGTTAGCGCTCCAATGAATCTATTATCTTGCACAACCCTTCATCCATTGGTTGAGGTGGATAACAGAACATGGATTAGACTCGATTGTTCACGGCTTAGATCGACTCATGAATCCAACTATTAAAATCTAATCTAAGTGAGAGTCTATGTCCATCACTTCCCAAATTTCAAAATCAATATTCCATACAAATACGTTTGGGCTCCTCTGCTTTATTTTCCTATAAATTGATGACACAAGTTATACTTTACTATAAGCTGGCATGTGTATCAAAGTACTTTGCATTTTACTTTCTTGTGTCATAATTTCTTCTCAAGTATACGTCTTAATTCATTCTCATTTTTATCATTGAACGATAACGAAATAATTACTAGTGAGTACCAAATACTCTATACGAGTGTAAATTCAGAATTGATGACATCGTATGATGGTCACACAATATTAGGAAGTGATAGAAATTGTAAATGTGAAGGACTGTACTCCTAATCACTACATTGAATGTGGTAGAGTGACCAGAGGAAACTGAATTTAATTCTGCACAGTAGTTAAACACTTTTGGGGAGTTTTATTCAGAGCAAAATAGCTATTAAATATTCTATAGATTCTATCAGTTCTCTTTTCGATGTCATATCATGATAAAAAGGGATTTATGGTGTTTTTCTTTCTCTTTTCTGTTTTTCAAATCCATTAATAATAATAAATCTATCTTCTGAATAAGTGATTTTTCTAACTAGTCATAGTCATTTCTTAAACTAAATCAACTCAGTCTGAAGATTGGTGAGCGACTAAAAAACGAATAGATGCTTTATTGAAGACGAAAATACTTACATTTATTTGTTGAGTTTATCATGGGTATCACTGAGGAAATCATTTTTTACAATGAAGAATTCTTTCTTCTTATAAACAGATATGAAAAAAAAGAAAGTCTATCCTTCTGAATGTTGAATTGTACAAATGAAACAAAGTTCTTTGTTTAAATCATTGCTTGATTGTTTTATATATACCATATGTTACTGATTAAATTATCAAACATAGTTGAAAAAATATTGATGCAAAATAGAACTAAGTAGATTATAGAGATTAAACAAAGCTAACAATCATATACCGACTCTTTCTTTTATATATATTTGAAGAGTTAAAAAGATGAAAGCCGATTATCTTATGTTGAAACGCTTAAAAACTGTAATCTGAGTGATTTGAAATAAATTGCTTTATGCAGATGGATTTTGTTTATAATATTTTACAAAATGTGAACTTGTCTATTGAATCTGTGTCTATTAGCAGCCACATGCATTTATATTAGTGTAGATCTATTGATTCCTCTATCGCTATAGAAAAAAAAGATTTACTTTGTTAAACGTTGATTTAGGAAAGAAAATTGTTTGTTTAGAATATACAAACATTTTCTATCCGTAACTGCAATTCATTCACTGCTTGCATTGCTAAAAAGAAGGCACTAAGCTTATATTCAGGAATACGTACATACTCAATCCAAATATATGAAGTTAAATCTTCATTGTACTCCTATATTTGGAAAAATGTCAAATAATTTCTGTTAGAATGGGGATTTGTAGAGATTGTAGTAGTTTAGCTAGTTCAATTCATGATTCTATCCAAGCTCGACCACCATTGAAGACCTGAAAACACAGAACGGCCATTTCGTCCAATAGATGGGGGGTTGCGCAAGATCATCAGTCGATTGAAGTTAGACATTAACACCACTGCATCCCGGCTCAGTGGTCTAGAAGCTGGGCGTTCGCGTATGAAACCGAAGGTCCTGTAATTATAATTATTAAGTGTATTTAAAAAGTAGCAATTTCTGATAATGTATGCCATGGTATCATGTTAGCCATTAATGTCAGTTCACGTTTAGTTAATATACATAAACTCAGGTTTTCATTCCTAGTATGAATGTTCGGAAACCGGTAGTGAACTCGGACTTTTTCATTTCCATCAGTGTTCACCACTTTTATGGCAGTTCGAACTAGCATAACAAAACAGATGATGATTTGTCAGGAAAATTTACAAAGCTATAATAAGGGTGTTTAAATTTCATAACTTGATGGATATGGAAAACCAACTGATACGAATTTAGCGTTCAGTTTTTAATGAGAGGAATACGTTAAACTCAGGAACTATATTTCCTTCCTTTCCAATGTTATCTCACGCGATCACAAGGAAACCAACGGTAACTAAAAGAATTACTCACAAACTTTTGATGCTTTTTTTTATAAACTTCTGAAAAGTAAATCAGTTTGTGACATGTAAACTCATTATTGTTAAATATATAAGAAAAGATTTTTTAATGTTATCAGCCCAATAAATTCATTCACATAGTCCACAAACTGCCACCGTTCTCACATTTTGATCGTTTAGGCTGATGCTTATCAGAAAAAATAGAACCAGGTTAGTCCGTAAAGTTTCTTTATTTTAAGAATACATACACCCGTATATATGATTTAGAGTTAACACAGTGTAGTGTTTAAGTAAAATAACAACTGTTTTGCTCATGCCTAACCTCACAATCCTAATTTTAACGCAACACTTCCAAGCAAGTTTACTGTGAAACATCAGAGAATGCACTAGATAGCTCTGTGAACTCCTAGTTCTTATTTTGAGTTCTATACAAGCAATATTTCGATGCATTTAAATCATCTAGCAAAATGACAATGTTAAGTTTTTGCTGAGAGGTTCCGCAAACTCCCGATACAAGAAAACTCCAATTAATATTTTCCCCTCATCAGATAGGAACTTGGAGATTGGAAAAAAGCTAGACTACCTACCTCTTTATTCATCTGTCAGTTCGACTGCTTTAGTGGGGCGAGTTACATGGTCAAGTGTTCTAGTAATCTTCTTTTTCATGCCCGCGAACACTGACTGTAGTTAAGCTAAAGTGCAGTCAAGACTGTTAGCAGTTCTGTTCAAGCCCATTTCGTGTAAACTGGTCATACAACCAATATAAATCAGTCATTCGCACTGATAAGTCGCGGCATTAGTTATCTGCTTAAATCTGTCAGACTGAGAGTCTTCCAAACGTCAGAAGAAGTGGCGGTTTGGATCCATAAGATGTGACTTTTGCATTTAAAACCGGTCCCCACACTCTTCTTTATCCCTGGGGATCTTCAGGTCTAATAAGTTAGTAGTTAGTCAAATTATAGATTACATAGTTTTTCAATTACACATATAACGTATCCTTTTGTGTTTCCATAGTATTTACATATCTTTGTATCATTGTTTTTATTACCTTTATTATTAGTGGGATAATGGTAAACATTTCAGGGATTTAATTAGCACCCACTTTAGTTGACTATTTTTTTTACTTAATTTATATCACTATATACATTATGTAATCTTCCATCAAACATTTATTCAGATTTATAATTATATTGTTGTTTCTCTAGCCTAATGTTATCTATGACCTAGCCCTTCTGTCCTATGCACACCAACAAAAGCAGGTGAACATAACTTGTGTAGCAGCAGCCTATACGGCAGTAGACCTCAACATACATATGGGAAAAAGAAAGATCCTCAAATTCGACACAGAGAGCACCAACCCAGTCATACTTGGGGGAGAAGCTATGGAACAGGTGAAATCTTTCACGTACCTGGTCAGCAGCATCATCGGTGAACAAGGATGATCTGATGCAGATGTAAAGGCGAAGACTGGCAAATCAAGGACAGCATTCCTACTATTGAAGAACATATGGAACTCAAAACAACTGTCAACCAATATCAAAGTAACAATATTCAGTACGAACCTCAACACAGTTCTATTGTTTGAAGCTGAAACTTGAAGAACTACTACAACCATCATCGAGAAGGTACAAGTATTTATTAACAATTGTCTACACAAGATATTCAATGTCCGTTGACCGAATACCACCAGCAGCAGCCCATTATGGTAGAGAACAAACCAGCTTCCAGTTGGAGAGGAAATTAGGAAAAGATGTTGGAAGTGGATAGGATATACATTTCAGGAATCATCAAACTGCATGACGAAGCGCTAACTTGGAATCCTGAAGGGAAACTGAGAAGAGGAAGGTCGGAGAACACACTACGTCGGGAATCGGAAGCAGACATGAGAAGGATGAAAAGCAATTGTAAAAGATCGTCCAGAACAGAGTTTGATGAAGAATACTGGTGGGTGGCCTATGCTCCTCTTTGAGGGGTAACAGGTGTTAGTAAGTAATGTTATCTATATTTTTCTGGTTATTAATTTCACAATTTCAACTGACCTGTAAACTGATTGAAATACACACTGCAAGCTAGTCATTTTATTATTAGTGATTTAAATTTTATTACATTCTGTAAATAATCTAAAAATTCAGAAACTGTGATGTTAAAAGTAATATTTGTTTAGAACTTGGTTACCCCTTCGGAACGTTAATTTGGATTAATGATTCTAGAAAATATTGGGGAATCGTTGAAAAGAATATTCTTTGTCAATTTATCTGTGGTTTTGATGTGACTAGAATTTTTGAAAAATATTGAAATTTTTCATAGTTTACGTCGTGAAGTGACCTTGTTATACCGTTGAAAACCTCGAGTCACTAGACCTCTTTTTTGTCCTGGCATGAGTTCCCTCAAGTGTGCGTACTTACTATCCACTGACCTGAAATAAAACTCATGACCTATGGTCTTGAGAGCGAACACTCAAACTCTAGACCACTAAAATTACTCAACTGTTGCCAAAGTATATTGTTATATCCAGTTTGCGATTATCGATATTTAATACTTAATCAACTACATTTGAACATACGTCTTTTGAATGAAGACAGGTTATATTTTGTGAATAAATAATATGTTTTGAAATGTATTTCTCAGGATTCCGACTGGAAATGACTGATAAAATGAACATGCAAATAATATAACAGTTTAATCAAGCTTCAAGATCATCATTTCACCTAATATGCAATTGTGTGTGATAAATGGGTGTATTTTGTGACCGATCACAAATCTGATTGCTGAGAAAACCAAGAAAAACTGTTACAATGGTTCACTAAACTTTTTCTTCATAGAAGACGATTATAATCGAATTCATACATCCTTTATGTTATGCCATGAAAATAGATAATTATGCGAACAATACTAGTCAAAATCATTTGTGGATAAATGTGGATGATAGCTAATTACTGTCAAATGTGTAATGTGTTTTTATATTAACGTTGTTCTATTTATTCATTAAATAAACACTTCAACAATTAGATAGTTGTAGGATTTACAATTAGGGCTGAAAATGATTGATTCACCTGTTAGTTATTTTGAATCAAACTAGTCTTTTGTTCAAGTGTATCATATTTTGAGATTAAGATAAGTACTAGTAAACTGTATTTGTCAATTGAAACGAAAAATATAGATGGAGGAATTAAGTAAATTATCAATTATTCTTTAAAGGGAAACATAAGTTATGCGTATAATTTTACATATTCGATATTTAAAATATATTATCAGAAAAGAGGTTTTGTGGAGATTTAATATTTTCATAGTTGCAAGCGTGAGTCAATTGAAGCTAGACCATCAAGGAAAACCTGGAAGCACTGGACGGCCGTTTCGTCCTATTGTGGGACTCCTCCGCAGTGCGCATTCACGATCTCGTCTCGCGAGATTCGAACCCAGGACCTAACAGTCTCGCGCCAGAGCACTTAACCGATAGACCACTGAGCCGGCATCCGATGGTATTAATGTCTCACTCCAACCAATACACGAAGTTGAGTGACCGTTCACCGATTGTCTTCAGTGAGTTGTTATCTCACAACAGACGTGGTGTGAACTCCACTGGTCACTGCTTCTGACTAGAACTCCAGGATTTACCTCTCGAAGTCAATCACTAGTGAGCATATGATTACCATTTACAGAAGGGGTTAAAATATATGTTTCAAGTTCACCTGTAAATGAGTGATAAATCTGATTTGATTCGTCGAGTAATTTATGACGTCTGACGAATATGAATAGTTGGTAGTATTCAATACAAATTATTCTTTTCAATTTTTTGTTTGTTTTTTTGGAACGACATGTATGACATTTAAAAATTAGTAGAACCTATAAATGAATATTGTAAAGAATGTTCAATGGGAACTATTTCAGAAGTATAAATTTTATGAAGCGATTATAGATTTATGATATATAAGAATACAAATGTAAAAATAAATGTGACATTTAGAACACACCTCTTGTGATTTATATATTTTTCCATCATAACTAACACTAAGATTTGATAGATTTGGGTACAAAGAAAGGAACTACTCTGGGAATTTCAATTTCAAGAAATTAGTTTTAAACATCTTTTGTGGGAGAAAAAATGTGTTTTAAGTATGGCCGTCATTGAAATAGATGTATTAGCTGTGAAATTTATATTATTCTTTTGAAAAACATCATCAGCGTGTACTTCAAAGAAAGAGGATTAACAACTGCAAGGTCATAGTTTAGATTAGGAAAGAAACTAAGCTTACAAGCAACGACTACATAGTAATGGATAACGACTAACTAAATTTCAGGTCAACAGAATAAACTGTTAGTCAGTTGTGCATAAAATCTAGTAGTTCACTTCTCTTTAAAGTATGTACTACATGTTGTTCTAAAGAGAAATGACAGCTTCACAACCAATCCATACAGCTCAGAAACCACAATATCTCTAACATCCTCGTCATGAGCTACAAATATTCCTCAACATCTAGAGAAAACTTGTTTCTTGTTTTTGAAGTCATATATAAGTTGAGTGATGTTACTTTAAATTTATCAATAATAGTATTATTTTTTTAGGTTTTTCATACTTATTGGATTTTTGTACACTTACAAATACGGTAAAGTGGCTTTAAAACTCATATTTTTGTTAACAGCATAGGAAATTTGCGGAAGTTGATCAACATTATACATTCTCTGATAAGTATAGCACTCATTGAACATGTTGTTTTCTACGAAGACACTAATTGTTAGACTGAACAGTGTGGATACATTCAGACTATCTGGTTGGGGTTTACTCGATTATTGTAACTATTGTTTAGAGACTAGGGATGAGATTATTAGGAATCAGTCCCATAAGCTGAGAAATGTCCACTCTTTGTCCTCTTTTAGATCGCAAGCTTCAAAATTATCTACTTTTTATTTGATTATTGGACGTCATTCAGATCATATTATCTGTGCATGGACATTTTTACTACCACTCTTACCACTTTTACTAGCTTTATATTTATCATGATAATTTTACTTCACTATCCGTCGTGGACTTTCGTTCTCTAAGCTAAATGGTCTAGTCTTTAAATTTTCGGTGTTTTGCCATATATATGAAGAAATTTAAATATCTCATTGGTGCTAATGACTTTTTTGAGAAGAGTTCCATGATTCAATCAACATCGAGCTCAGTAACCTCAAATTTGTAGATAGGCTTTACTGGAGAAGGTCATCTGTAAAAAGATATGAATCTTAGACTTCATGTTAATTATCCCCATCTGACAAACATGGATAAATAAGGACCGTCATTTCCAGTCAGTTATTCACAGTGTGGATTGATTGTTGGACTTCATTCATCACTAATATTGTATTCGTTCATTGTTTAATATTCTCTTAAGACTATGTGTCGCTTGAATCCTCTCAAATCAAAATAAGAAATGAAACGGCTATTGTATGTTGTAATAAGCCCGAACAACAAAGACATTGTAACAAAATCAATAAAGTTTTGTGATGATTAGAAGTATTTGAAACATCAAGCGAACTAGGAATTCCCGAAATAGTGTAATTTAAACCAAGAAGAACTAGGTGACCACAAACGAACGTATTAATTTTGAAATCCGAAATCAGGCAGTCATCAAATACGAATGTATCACTAGTTCATAAGAACACCACAGGTTTATATGGAATCTACATACGAATCTTCTAGCTTCTTGATTCCTCCACCAACGCTAATTGGCTAAAAACGGAACGATCAATGTCTTTCAATTTAACTCTGACCAGACCATTTAATAGCCAGAAATATATTTGGCTAATAACTCAGTATTAGTTACTAAGAATCGACCAATTAAAGTGATATTAACTTTCGCAAGTTGAATTAAACACACGGTAGTAACCAGCTTTGATTGAATAAATATTAAACTGTACGAAAAATAACACACTGATTAGTAAATTATGTTTGTTTTCCGAAGGGAAACAATGATACATGTTTATGGTGATAACAGTGAAATTTAAGTCTCAGAATCGTCTGGTTATGGGATAAAATGTATAATCCGTATCCTAAGGAAATTCATATTCATTCTTTCTCTCTATATATATGTGAAAATACGTCGATGTATAGTGCTTAAGTGTGCATTGTGTTTTTGAATGAAACAGACTCTTTTAGTTGGCCAGTATTCTTTTTTTGTCAGTAACTCGGTTTTTGAAGTAATCGCCTTCTGTCATATAATTCACATTAGTTCAAGCGACCGAGCACTTAATTCATACAATCCATACGATGTATCTGAGCTATAATAGATACTATCATATTTTTGTAAACAAAACAAAATTTATACCTGATACTTCGTTTAATAAACACATTGTATCAACTTCACATAAAACAACGTCATTAGTTAAGATCCAAAAGCTTTGAATGACAATTTTATATTGTGCATAAAACAATAATATGTGTGAACGATTTTTATACTTCCACACTATTCATGTATTTTCCTTCAACAGAATAATGCAACGTTAATGAAATGATGTGTTACTTATTGAAACAGAGCGGTATTACTGAAAATTATATTACAGTTCATGTTGCAAAAATAAAATTCAAAGTAATCAAACTCTTTCCCATTATTATTATTATTTATAAAATGTAAGTTCAGTATATGAGGACTTCTCATGTTATCTGAGATAGTTGTGACGTCTTGGTTATGTTTAAATTAACAATAAGACGGTTATTATCTACATAAAAATTAATTGATTCAGGATCAGGAATGCAGTCGGAAGCTTCATATTCTTTATAATATGTTCTTTGAACAAGATGTTTAGAATCAGACTTATTAGAGTTTTGTTTCACTATTGAATAATCAAGGTTAGTAATTGTTATGCATACTGAACGTTGTACAACAGTGACTTTTATATTCTCTTCCTTGTAATTTTCATCTAAGGGGATCATTAAAATAAGTTTATTCCCTTCGCGTATAGTTTCATGTCGATCAAGATGTTTTGTTTGTAGCTTTTCACCATTTTCTAGTTTGATATCATGCTCATTTTGAATAGAACTTTCGCATTCCTGTAATGTTATTCCATTACGTTCTCTACTTTGTTTTGGTTTGCTTGAACCAAAAGACATATATGGAATATCAATCAGAAGGAGACCATTTAGTAATAACATGATTTTAGAGTTTTCAGCCATTACATTCTCAGGCACAGTCAGTTTATTTTGAACTTCACGACAAATAATTTCATTTGCTTTGTTAGTTTCAGTTTTTGCATTTATTATTATTTCCCTTTTAGAAGTCAGATATGCACTAAGTGAGTCCTGCTTAATTCCTTTCGCATTCAAAAAAATTTTAAGGAAGCAATGACAACCGGGGGTATTTACAGTGAAAATAGTGCACACGTGTTCCAGAATATTAGACATTTGTTCCATTGGTCATTAAGAGATTTTATAGGAGAGAATAGAATACAATTGATCATGATCATAGGAACTAATGTTTAAAGTGATAAATAAATTCGCGTACAGTTTTAGGTTTGGAGCTTTGTACATGGACGAAAATAGAAGTTACTTGTTCGGCAGACGATTCAGGGTTACTAACGTAAATAAAACTAGGATGATTATCATTGGTTATTTGTATTCTACCAATAGGCAGTGGAAATTCTCGGAATCACGATTCATCGTTTAGGTTACTATCAATCTTTAAAAGCTGTGTTACCGTACTCAAAGAAGCAGATTTATATGTATTCAACTTGTATAAATACTCTCTATATCCTTAGAATTTCTTAATTTCCAGCCTTCCAATATATTCAGCCGATCAGAAACACTAAAATATAATATTATATAAAGAATAAAACAGAATGTTCCGTAAAATAACAACAAGTTGCACATAACATTTAAGTAACTGCACAGTATTTCGTGATTATTGTCGACTTTTTATTTGTTTGAATCTGTGAACGTGAATCGCTCATAAAACGCGGTATTTGTGGTTTCTGTTCATTGTTTTATGAATAATTCAATTACGGAGGTAAACATGAGCGTCCCCAGCCGTGCGACTAACTCAAACAATACGATTTTATCTGAGGAACGGACGTGTCACAGAAGTCAAATGGCATCATCTGACGCTGTTGGACGTACAATGGCACTATTACCCATAAATCATAATCATGCTCTACATCATGGAATAAAATTAATGCCTCACATAAACATGCCTCACAGAGAAGTAGGAGCGACAACACCCTTGGTAACTAACTCTGGCACAGCCAGTACGTGCTCGATGTCCCTGCCAGGTTCAATGTCATCGGCATCGGACACTGTTTGTAATATTCTTCCACACAACACTTCAGATAGCAGCTCAATCGACCTCGCTAGTCTTTTCGAATGTCCTGTTTGCATGGATTACGCTCTACCACCTATTATGCAATGTCAGAGTGGACACATTGTTTGCGCATCGTGCCGGTCAAAACTCTCATCATGCCCAACTTGCAGAGGCAACCTAGGTAAGCTTGATACATCATTTCTGTACGTAAATTTTAATATCCAAGACAGTAAGGGTGTTACTAATAGGATTCACACTTTTTCCACATGTCTAGAGCTTATTATACACCGAACATAATATTTTTGGCATGAAACGTCTCTTTTTGCACTTATCTACCACACAAATTGTCGCATCTTCCATTGCCTATTCGTTCTTTTGTTTTTGCCACATCTAAAGATTTGTGGCACAGAAAGTCTGTGTTGTATACTGTTTCTGGTATTTTAATGTTTTATTAACAATACAGTGCATAAGTTTTCCCATGCATAGTAACATCCACTAGGCCATCATTAACTTAGAGCCTAAAGATAACCCATTGGCGTCAGTATAGTAACTTCTTCATCACTCTGCCAAGAACACTTGGTTACTGTAGATAGTGTCATCTATTACTTCAGTAATTAACACATTTGACATCAAATTTAATCAGTTACGTCACGCATTCTCGGTCTCAATTACATCTTTTAAAAAGTGTTTATTTGCACCAAAATAATGCGTCAATTCGTCATAACTTGTCTTATTGTCTGTCACACCAGTCAGTGGTATGTTGCGGGTAATAACTAGGATAATTCTGGAGGTTCTGGTGTCTTTATCAGTGCTTCAGTACACCTTATTGAGTTGTTTTATCATTATTTCTCCATAGGCTTTCAGGAGCTCCCAAGTGTACACTGCCCCTCACTTGTTACTATTTATTACTCATGGGCCATTACGAAGTAAGATTATCGAGTTAATTTCGTCCTACATAGGTCTATTTTATCGATGGTATTTGACCCCTTGGTTTGATAACTTCTTTAGAGAGACCTAGTTAAAGACGTTGCTTAGGAAACAGATGTTCTGACTATCGAACCTTTTCAATCTCAGTGTAGAAGAACAGTGTACAAGATATTGTTTTCTGAAGGAAGGCTTAAATTAAAGGTTTTCATAAGTAGTACTATCCAACTTTTTATCTTTAGCTTGGATGGTATATTAGATCCTTACTTCAACCTTTCTGAGTTCTGTCTTGTTCGAGAATCATTTGATTGACTCATAGGACGCGAATATGTTAGCCCTGTCTCACGATAATACATGAAAAAGCAGGATCACTTAATTGCATTAAGGAGAAGCTTGTTAGTGTTTAATATTTCCTACAAACCCAACATCAGTCAGGTATTGTTTAAAGAAAAGTCTGCACTGATGTTTATTTTAAAAAGAATAATTAAGTATTCAAGCTTGTGAATCAGTTTTCTTATTTTTATCGTTGTATTAGCTCTCTTGAATCGGCTGTTCATGTTATCACGACGAAAATACGGTGTTTGTATGTCTCAACGTTTGATGCTAACTATATGTATTACCGACTTTTACAGAGTGTACACACTTCACACTGTAATAGGCCGCGTAACAGGTGCAAAACAAGACTTAAGTGTACATTCTTAGATACGATTCTTATAGATATGATTTGAAACTTGTTTAGGTAGGTTCTAGTTGACACATCGCATTTGTTTGGAGAGTGGCAGTCAATTGAAGGAAAAGCAGAGTGATTAAGCCGAAAATGTCATTGATGGTAATCGGCAACAATGTATCAGAAAATAAATATTTAATTATTAACTCGTTTGCATACTAGGATGAGACAAAGAGTATATGTGGGTTTGTACTGGTGCGAATCATTGTGGTCTGTTACCACCCATCATGTGATCAGACTATTGGTTGCATTTATTTCGTGAGTTCTTCAAAGACTACCTAAAGCTGTCTACACCACTTAAACCATCATTTAATAAGTTCATGAACTCAGACCGTTTTGCTATCTGGTCATCTTTCTATGTTCATACTCCATTTGTTCCCTTAGGATCCTGAAGCCCTTGTGCACCATTGGTTTGGAATCGGGTTTTCCCGACTCCCCTCGATGGATCCTCCGTGTCCACCCACCCGGGTAAAGTGCCGGACATTCGCTTTTCGTCCTCTCGATTTCGTAAACAGCACCCCCGCCACGAGAAGGCAGTGAGTAGGACTTCGTTGACAGTGGCTGTATACCCGAGGCCATATGATAGCATTTCGAGAGAGCAGACTCTCCCCACCTTCAGTTATACCAGGGCATTTCGGTGCCAATAGTTGCAACATTTAGTTCTCAGCCATTACTTTGCAGGCTTGAGTTCACCTTGGTCTAATTTTATTTAGGCAACCAGGTTGCATCAGATATTTCGAGTCAAATTCGAGTACGTAGCCCTGTGGTTAGTGAATAAATTGAAAGTAGGACCTTATCTCTGGCTACAATTTGTCAAGCTCACTAAGACTCACGATGTGCGAAATGGTTTATCTGCGTAACCTAACCACTCATAGTCAACCTTAACAATTGCGGAAGCTGCTCCTAAAGTAACTATTTAACGGAAAATCTAAATTTGTTATTTTTGGTCCAAAATTCTGTAATAATCTGTCTCTTCATCGACTTTCAAAACACAAGTGTTCGATGATTTTGCCTTCTTTGCTATTATACAACAATGGTAATATTTCGTACTGATCATTTTTAGTCCCTCCTGTGAATTTGATATCCTAATACTTTCCTAACTAATGTGCATATTGTCTCGATTGAACTTCCAAATAGTTACTCACATGATACCTCGTCTCACTTTTCTTTTGAAGATAATATCCGGAACCTCGCAATGGAAAAACTTGCTTCCAGTGTATTATTTCCTTGCAAGTACTCCACTAGTGGTTGCCCAGAAACTTTTCATTATACATCCAAATCAGAACATGAAGCAGCTTGCGAGTACAGGTAGGTTTTTTACTTTTTGCCCGTTTTTAGAGATTCATCGTTAGTTTCAAATCTTCCGTCACTAGTTGTCTTAATTTCTATCATGTTCACTAACTCATTTTTGTGTTTTACAGGTTCTTCGATATTTCATGGAAATTAAGAACTATGAGCCCATTACAAGATCCCAACGCTGAACTTTAAGCAGGCGTTTATGTCTTAAAAGATACTGCCATATTTGTATCCCATATGGGAGTGATTACAGATATCGTAATGTAATATCATACTGTTCTCAACGTTACAGGCGAATATAACCATATAGTCGGCTTATCTAGACATATGATAGTTGAGAGAGATAACAAATCGGTTGACAAAGTAGTGAATTTTCATCGGCTGAGGTATTTAGGACATGTATTACGTATGACCAACCACCACCTACCCCAACAAGCCGTGCTTGCTAGTGCAGAATTAGGTTGGAAGAAAGCTAAGTTCGGCCAAACCAATAGTGGTGGTCATTAGAGTCATCGATTGTTGGCTTTAGCCATGCATATAGACTCAGGCTAACTAGTTGAACTTGGCGTGATAACTAATCAGTGGTTGAAGTTGTTCACAGTGGCAGAGATTCATCCACTCTCCATCTTGAATTCCAGTATTCCTCTGTACATACCTTTCCATCATCTTTGGAAACCATATTCCCAAGGTTTATTTTTTTCCTTTTACAATTGCTACTGCGTTGTCCCGATCTTTTTTGTTATTTATATCTTGTGTTAATGTGATATAGCTCTATGTTGATGTTTGTTTGTCTTTATCTAATGAATTAATAGAATGATGGGAACATTTTTCACTTTAGTCTAAGCACAGGCAAAAGTCAGGTTTAAAATAACCCATTGTAATACTCTATACTGCAAGCAGAGGGATTAAAAGAGCCATCAACAGTAGCGAATACTAGTCTGGTTTTAAAATCATTGGTTTGGCCCATTTAGGAGAAATTTTGTACCATTCAGTTAAAAGTTTGTCTAAAGTTTGTTATTTTAATCAGTTTTATTTGCTTTCAACTTTCTATCAGTCTGTCTAGTATCCGAAAATCTTGTAAGCAACTTCAAGTATGTGAACGATTTAATTCCTATAGGTGAAGGGGTTTTCGTAGTACTATTTTAAACCATGTTAACCAGATATTTAAAGTTGTCCAAGTCAAGTTTCTAACTCGTCAGATTCCGTAAAAGTCCTGTGCCGTTAATAGCAGTGGCAGTTAAGATGTTTGTGCCTACTGATCATTTTCGTGACTTCGAAACCCAACTTCCAACTATCCATTAACAAGTGAAAACTTCATTCCATTTATTGAGATTGATTTGGTTACCTAGTATCATTAGCCTGTATTTTAAGAGCAGTTCATTAAGGGTACCTATGTTTCTTGTTGTTGTTTTGTAGTACGTTATCCCACTATGTATCTATTACCATATTTCCTGCTTAGATTATTTTCGAATACAGAAGTTCTGATTACTGTTCTCGAACACAAATACGGAGACAGTATGGATATATATACCGCGAAACATATGCGACATTGTCTGCTTCACTCTGTCATACTGCTAAAATATATTGTAGATTGGAGAGTATATACAAAAATTAGACTCATTGACTCTCAGATATCGCAGGACTATTTATTGGTAATAGTGGAAGCATTAAAAGAATTTGTCTAGCGGCAAGCTATGAATGTTTTTGCCCATTGAAGTAGTTGGTATATATTTTATGCATATGGAAATGACTGGTACTGTTTAGCATGGAACATTTTCGTCTGTTTTTCTCATTTCCCAATGTGTTTTGAAACTCTACTGTATTTCTTTCTATGTTGGTGAAATGTGTATCGACCTATACCATTTTACATTTCTCTGTCCATTTATGCCTTAGTATTTATTTTTTGAGATGAATTGTGAATGACTCTGTGGGCAAAACTCAATATTTGTGGTTTTTTGATCATACAATACTACGCTACTTTCGCAGTATTTGACTTTTCTTTATGCGATATGGTATTTTCCAAGTTTAGGATTCACATTTCCCTCATAGTTGTGTAATAAGCTAACTTATTGTTATCTGTTCTTTTCAAAAGAGCATTGAACTTGTCTGGACACTACAGTCACTCAATTTCACTATCTAGTTACATTCATGAAATTTTCGTTTTATGGCTTTGTGTTTCTTTCACCTAATTCTCAACGTTAAGATCAATAATTCAAACCCATTTAATCTATTTCCTCTCTGAAAACCGATTGTGATAATTTTAGTCCATTTTTTCAGCATGGCAATTATCGGTCACTGATTAGTAAACAATAATGTGCTGATGTATATTAAACAGTGTCTGATTGTAACATGTAAATAAAGTTTATTGTCTTTTTTGTACTGTTTTTTCCGTAACTTATATCGAATATTGATTACAAGCGTTTATTTGCTAAATAATCATTTTAGGCCCTATGATTGTCCATGCCCTGGTGCTTCATGTAAGTGGCTTGGTGAATTGGAACAAGTTATGCCCCATCTCGTGCATCATCATAAAAGCATTACAACTTTACAAGGTAAGAACTATGTGGGATTTTTTCCACAGACCAGATTATTTATTAGTATTGTTTGGAGAAATATAGGTTTCTTTTCTACTTTAGAATTATCATTCACAAGTATTTTTGGAATAATTGTACCCATTAATCTCGTATATCTTTAGGTGAAATATTAGGAAATGATCGCCTTTCTAAGAATGTCAAAGCTTGTTTATGAGTTTCAGGCTATTCGTCTTATGAACTGATTATATTTACATTCATTTGATCATAAAATGTAACCAGAACCGTTAGACAACTATGTACTTCACTGTCTTACCTAATAACTGACTCCACTAACCAAAAATCTATGGTCCGTCTATTTGTATCATCTCTGCTATCCACACTTAAGATTTAAATGTGTTTCTTTCATGACCTCATTATGACAGTGAGTGCGTATTGCTGATGAGTCAGAAACGAAGATGATACAAATATCCGATATTGATATAGTCGTTGCCTCATTGTGGTGATGGAGCTTTCCTATTTTGACACGAATCAATTTTTATTGACCACAACAATTTTCCCCACACTAGACCGGTCGATTGATGAATGGATTAGCCGAAAAAGCAGATGCAACATATTAAAGCAATATCGTGCTGTTCACTGTACTTTTATGAAGTGCTAGTAAGTTGGTTCCCTTAAATAAGAAACATTTCCAATAATGCTATTTCGGGACTCCTAAAACTTTTTTCGCAAAGTCAATAAATGGAGCTTGGAATATAAGTCGACATCAACCCTTGTATATTTTGTTATATTTCCCCTAAAAGTAACATGAAACCTTCTAGCTGTTTTCTCAATTTGAATGTGTTTTCCAGTAACTACTATTCTCTCCCATTTTGTCATACCTCCTTACCCTTTGTTCATAATACTGTCATTCCTTTTCGTTTGAGCCTCCTCTTTAATGGCTGTCGTGGAAGATCTCAAGTCATCTGTAAAATGTATGCTCAAATATGCAGTATTCATAGTGAATGGGTGAGTAAACTAAAATAAAAGAAAACCCGTCTGGAAGGGGTATTTTAATACTTCTATCTGCGAAACAGACAATGATTACTGTTTGCAACAATCATTATGTGAAACGCATTTCTGATAATTACTGGAGATACACTTTTAACTTGTTGACCACCAACAAGTCATTAAAATATCAGCCAACTTTTCAGGAGATCGTTGACTCTTCCGAGGCTCATACTTGAACTTTAGTAACCTATGTTCGTGTCTTATTAGATAGACGAGACTAGTAATAATCAAAGATTAAAATGTAAGTGGCATATTCAAAAGAAAAACTGAAACATTTAGTAGGTTATCGTTAACCTAATTATTGTTTTGTTTGGTCTTCAGTCTATTAGCAAAATCTAATGTTTTTCTTGCATACCGTGAACTTTCAGCAGCGTCCTAGCGGGCCCCAAACAAAATGAATAGAAGAAAATTAAAAATAGACATTTTTAATTCAGTAATCATGACCATCAGTGAGCAACGAAGATGGAAAAGGTGGTGGCTAGTTGCTTAAATCTAGTAAAGGCATTCGGTTTAAAGAAGTGAGTTAGTGTAATTCTTACAGAGGAAGAAGGATCAATTATCCATTCATAGAGTAGACGAGTTAGTTGACAATTCGAATTCTTTGGGGCCTAGCTCAATTCTTCTTCATTTGTTCATTATCCACAAGCTTCCTGAATAAACAACTAAAGTTGTATAAATGGAATTGTCAGGTGCTCACAACCAGTTGATGATAAACATTGGGCCTAGATTTTGTGCCGTTTGGCACTCATTAGTAAAACGTAAGTCACACATTGAAGGAACCCATGCTCTATGTAGGATCTAAACTTGTATCACCCAGTATCACAGTTTGGAATGTTGACAGTCAGCTGTTCGATGCGCAAATGACTTATGAGACTAAGATATTTACACTAATTAGTCATTGGGCTCGTTATCAGTGTCGCGATGTCGAGTTTTTAAGACTAGTGGTCGCATTGCGACTCGATCAATAAAGGTTGGTCAGCACTAAGCATTAGACATGCACAATACCAGTTTCTACTCAGTGATAGTCTATATATTTCATATCAATCTGATCATGCCTGTAAACTGGTGTGAATTCTGTAAATATTATTTTCAGAATATATTATTATTATATGAATGGGTTTCCTTACTGTCTTCCCTTCAATAGTCAATGATGAATGTCATGTTTTTACAAACCAGAAATAAAATCAAAGTTTTTTCTTGAATTATTATTGTAATGTCACTTGTTTTTGTTTCTCAGGCGAAGATATTGTATTTTTGGCTACTGACATAAGTCTTCCAGGTGCTGTAGACTGGGTTATGATGCAATCTTGTTTTGGACATAGTTTTATGCTGGTTCTAGAAAAGCAGGAACGTGTACCAGATCAAATATTTTTCGCTCTTGTCCAACTCATCGGAACTCGAAAACAGGCAGATCAGTTTGTGTACAGGTAAGAACATTCTGGATTGTTGAATGTGATTTTAAAAATTCAGCCTAATTCTTTTTCTAGTAATTTTAATGCAAAATAAGGCTATATTGTATAAATATAATCTCAATGTACTTTCATTTTATGGCTAAAATATTGGTTTATTTAATGAGTAATAAACCGACACTATTTTAACTACTCGTTTTTATAAAAACTAATCACTTATCAGCGTAACTACACCTAGTTTTTTTTCCAACTTGAACTTCATGTGTCATCCCACATAGAGATAGGCAGTTACTTGATGTGCGTAACGTATGTCCTAGACATGTCAGTTGGTGCAAGTGCTTAATATCGTCATTTCACTTCATCCCCTTACCTACAATTTTATTGCTTGATCTCAACATTCCTCACTCGCTAGTTTCACCGTACGTCTATGCTCCGAAAACACCTTTGGTTGATCAGCTGCAACTTATTTAACATCATGTATCACAACCATAAAACAGAAGACAGCTCTTCAGTGTGCTAGTTGTGTAAAGTAGACAATCATGCATCTCACCGGTTCCTCTGGCAATGTAGGTTGATGAGTTTTGGTCGAATGATCTTTATGTATATAGTAATTCAGTAGTGAACCAGTCATCGGCTTTGATGCATCTGAAATAAGTAAAGATATCCTCACTGTCAAGTTTCATTCCTTATTCTTAAACTGACTGTCAGGATAGACTTAAATTCTCAACAACATCTGTAAGGTACTAACAGTTCACATCCTTCCTAACTTTGTCAAGAGTTAAATTGCTGATTTCATCTAGTTTACAGTCAAATCCTAGGAACTAGAGTGTAGATACAAATCAGTTAAATTGTCCTTCAGTGTTCCACTCATTCAATAACTTCTTTATAAGAGGTCATCGACTGTCAGCACATTTTCTCAAATCATCCGTAATAACTATAGAATACTAACACCTATTGGTATTCTTTAAGCTATTGGCGCAACTCAGTTCATAGTGCGAAAACCTATACATGGATTTTCGGTTGCAAAAAACAGTTAAAAGGTATTCATGATCTATGATCCGCAGTTCTGTCACTAACATGTTTGTCCATTTTTCGTTAACTTAACCAAAGGCTTTTGTCTAGTTTCATTTAGATGTATGAGATTGAAACCTACACAAAGTATCCATGCCATGGACTACGGTTAATGAAATACTTATCGAAACTATTCCCGTATTTACCAACACTAAAAAAAAACTCAAATTTTTTAGTGTATATCCATGCCGATTTTTTTCATGTGATTATTTGGATGGTTTAGACTGTCGAGTTATATATAATGGCTGAACTTTGAATTAAACTATGCTCAATTTTTTATTATTTACAAATACTTCACTTGTGTATTAAATAATTGACTATTTTCTTAATCTTTGTGAAGTTTACTCGGAATCCTGTATCGTGAAACTAAACTATTGAAATACTTGGCTTAAGATGCATTTTTACAGTAAAGGTCCTTGAGACTATTATTATTATTTTAGAAACTTTCTATAAATGTTATAATTTCTCTTATTACGATTAGCTATTCCTATTGCTTAATATTCTTAGACACCATTCGACAAGTCTCCAAATCAGAACACAGTTGAAGAGGAACGAAAATATATATTAAATAACAAGGATAGATGAAAGTAACAGGTACAATAAGAAAAACTTTAGTAAATCTATAGTTTTTACATGAGAAGATTCTAGAGTCTTCTCTAAGTATTCACTAGCGCTGATTGATTAAGAACTAGCCAATCAGTGTACACCAACACAATCCTGCACGGAACGTGCTTTAATCCGATATATGTCCCGCTAGCAATAAATGATTCGACTTTTTTGTATGCTTTTCTTCATTCCTCTGTATATGAATGATTCCCTATATTTTACGTAATTTTACATGAAATTTATGTTATTCTTTAAGGAAATCAGTCCTTTTTATTTTATGTGTACTCTTTCTGTTTGTTATATTCATTAACTCAATTTTTTTTCTGATATAATAGACTTGAATTAAACGGGCATCGTCGACGGTTAACTTGGGAAGCTTGTCCACGTAGTATTCATGATGGTGTTCAATCTGCAATCGCTGTATCTGACTGTTTAGTGTTTGATTCTAATACAGCTCATTCATTTGCTGAAAATGGTAATCTAGGAATTAATGTGACTATTTCTCAAGTTTCTCCGTCTATTTCATAATTTCAAATATTCATTACTTCTTTTCCGTACTTTTTCTTTTCTTCCCTATTAGTTGAGAAAATTCAGTTCACATTATTATTTGTTTTTGCTCCATCGAGCATATTATCTTAGTTCTCTCTGTTTTTACACACGTCTTATTAAAGTTTGTCATTATTGAATATCAGTGAATCAGTCTACGTTTGTAACGTTTTTCTTCTATAGAAAGATGAGGAAATTTACATACATGCATTTCATTTCCCTTTCTTTTTCATTCTCTTATTCATGAAACCAGCATCTTCATTATCTTTTCCTCTCGACTTATTCACATCTTCATGTTTCCTAGTTCTTTCAAGCGCCTTAAAAATTAAATTATCATCCCATATATACACATAAACATTTCATTTCTAAATAATTCACTTTACTGGTTCCTTGTGTGTATTTCTTTGTATGTTATCTATCTGTCCATTGGATCCAGTGTTTGTAAATAATTGAGTTTACCGTCCACCACTTCTGTGTCATTTCCGATTAATAATTCATTCACATTCATACACTTAGTGATTATTATTATTATTCAAAATATAAACCCTAAAAAACAAGACGAGTACGTACATCTCATTTTCTTTCATATTTTGTTAATCCTACTTTATTTTCCCTTGTATTTTTTGTGACATTCTCTTCCTGCTTTTTTTGTCTCCAGAGTTGTTTGTCTTTTTTTCTACACAAAAGCGTTAGTATTTCACTGTGTATAATTTCGATTTTAAGTAAAAACAAAATTTATGATCCTTTTGTATTATTTGAGGCATGTTTACAAAGAACTTGTCATTATTGTGGTAAGAAAACGAAGTGACTACCCCTGTGTATATGTTTTTGGAAAAATTACTCGTTTGTTTGTTCTTGTCTTTGACTTTCTTGTTTATATCAAGTTAGTTCGTTTTTTTATTTTATCCATGGAAGATGTTGCTTTGTATTCACTCGCGTAGTCAAGCGGTGAAAAAGAAATGTTTTTGGTTCCATAAAATAACCTGTAAGCAAATATAAACATACTATTTTCTAGCAATATATGGAATTTTTCAAGTTTTTGATCTGAACAAGTTCTTAGTTTGTTGGTGTTGCACGATGACTATCACTCTTTGATTTATAGGCCTTTATTCAAGCGTATGTTAGTTAGTCTTTAAAGTATTGACTAGTTGTTCTTCGTATAAACGGAAAGCCATAAAATTGCAATCGACATAAAATGGTTTACTACTTAGCACTTTTGTGCGCCTGTCGGAAAAAAACATGATTACCTAATAAGCAACCGAAGAGGCACATATCGACCTAAATTGTATGGGGCCGATTTCAATTTTTTGTTTACCTATTCACTGGTTGGTATTACATGTCAATAGACTCACATTTTGTCTTTTAATTGATTCTTGCTTGTTTGTCGGATAATTGAGTTGTGTCACTTAACGAAGTCTCGTGATCTACTGGTTTTGTGCCCAGTTATATCTAGTTCTACTGACTCAATTATCTAGTATGAAAAATAGGAATGTACAAAATTCTTGCTTCACGTCAAAACATACTTCTCTGGCACCGAAACATTAATGGAATTTAATTTTTGCTAGAAATACGATTATAGACTGTATAAAAACAGGAAGTAATCGGTTACTTTACAGTTGGGCGGTATGAGATTGAAAATTTAATTAAATATGCAGGCAAAATCTATTACTTGTGTAGGTAAATTGCTTCAAAACTTTGTATTAATATCTCAAGAAATCTGTATTGAAAGTCTGAGGTAAGCTTCTTTAGGCCTGGTATTTAGTTTGAAGTTATGAGGGTTTTTTAAGTCGCGATGCGTTATTAGTCCACTAGGCTTTTAACAGTAAAATAGTATCTTTCCTTGTGAAATAACCACTAATACCGTGAAACACTGATATTATTATACTATAACTTTGGGGTAACCCCTTGGTTATATTGAAATTAGCACAACGTCCTCACAATCATTGCCTACCGCGCATAGTAGGGAAATATGGTTCTAAAATGACGTTTTCATTCAGCTTCGAAAAATCAGTGTAATACGATGCTTTCCAAAATTAGAACGTTAATACAAGTGTAGTTGGCGCCGAGTCGTGATTGACTATGATCACCATTACAGGAAGATTACGTGCCAGTTATTGGGTTGGACCCCTCCGTAAGCCGAAAACCAAAAGGCAGTTGACGGATGCAATAAAAAAGTATTTTTTTGGCCACCTCGTGGTGTCGAAAGAATACCAAGATGTGCCACAGTTTACAAGCGGAACTACCGAGCGTAAGCGAGTTCCTGCAAGGTCACAGGCAACGGAAGGAAACGTGTCTTTCATGCACTTAAACAAGCAGTACAGGAAGCGATCGTTGGTCCTCGAGTTGCCACCAAACGTTTTTAACGTGGGACGGTACCAGGAGACACGTGCTGTATTTGTTGCTTGAGTTAGCGTGCCACACCAGAGTAGTTTGTATCCAGAATCTGAAGATCACGATCGTAGAGGTCCGGACCGGAAAACGCTTCAGACGTCAGTCAGTCAGCTACAACGTGGGACCAGGCACATATGTGCATCAGTCCAAGTTGCCATACCTTATTAGCACAACAAGATCAACATCGAATTCATAGTAGTTAAATTAATGGTGGTAATATATAAAATATAGGTTGTAGAACAGGAAGAAAGACAGATATGAAGCTATTTTAATCTCAAGGTTTAAAGAAAGACAGAAAGTGTATACACCGACGCCATTGTGATCGATTCGGAGTCATTTCACCCTAACTCTCTTCCAACCATCCCCTACACTAGTCAGCATAACGCGTAGTGGTAATCGATGTTCAGGTATACGTAACACGTGGCCCAACCATCTCAGTTGGTGAAGGTTTAAAACCTCATCAACTGATTTACCATCATTACCTAATACCCTTTGTCTAACCTCACCATTACTAACCCAGTGATCCCAGTAAATATGAGCAATATTTCTAAGGCATCTGTAGTCAAATACTAGTAACTTAAGAGTATTGTTAACCCTTAATGGCCACGTTTCATAGCCGTAAATTAGAACAAAGCGAACTGCTAAACTCGTCCCTTAATTGATAGACTGGTATCTCGTCTTTGCCATAGGTGATGTAAGTTGGAAAATGCCAAACGAGCTTTTTGAATACGTGTTCAGATTCCGTCAGACATCAACTGCTAGGGGATGATCAAGATAAGTAAATTTGTTGAAGCGTTCGACTACTTCACTCCCCATCTTTAGTTCAAATGTTGACGCAGGCCAGTCCTGGAGTAACAATTTACATTTAGATGGGGAGAAACACATCTCAAAACATCCTGGTATTGTTACTCAGTGCTATCAAAAGACTGCATTTTGTCAGTGTCTTCACCAAACAGGACTATGTCATCTGCGTATTCTAAGTCGATAAGTGAACCTCCTGGTAGAAGATCAATTCCTGGAAATTCAGTCGACGAGAGTGTTATTTCCAGCAGTAGATCTATGATAAAGTTAAACAAAAATGAAGATAGTGAACAGCCTTGTCGGGCACCACTTGAGGTTGTAAAATCAGATGACAATTGCCATAAGCTCTCTGAGGTACACTTTTCAATGACAGATACTACCACAGAACCTCTCGGTCTGCAGAGTCAAATGCAGCTTTTAAGTCAAGATAAACTATCATTGATGGACGCCGATAAGCATGCCTGTGTTCTAAAACCTGACGACTGGTGAATATATGGTCGATGCAGCAATTGCCAGATCTGAAGTTAGCTTGATTTTCTCGTGTTTGCAGTTCACGAGTCTTCTTTAAGCGCCCGATAATTATTGAGGCTAGTATTTTAGATGCTATATTAGTCGAACTAATCGCTCTGTGGCTATCACAGGATGATTTTGACCCCTTCATATATATTGGGACAACCAGTGATTGTGACGAGTCAAAAGGGATTACGTTCAACCTCAAGATTCTAGCTAAAATATTAATCAGCCTAATCGTTAAATTTGGACCATCATATTTAATGACCTCTAGAACCAATCCATCTGGACCAGCTGTGCTTCCTCGTTTCAGATTAGCGACTGCCTTTTGAACTTAAGTTAGAGTCGGGGGACCTACTTCAATGTTCCATTCAGACTGCTTGGGAATGATGGGTAACTGTAGAGTATCTGAATGCCAGGTAAACTGTTCACTTAAGTGTTCGTTCTAAAGGTCTGGGCTGAGAGCAGATAAGAGTGTCATATTTTTCCGAGATTGTCTCACTTATACTTGACTTCTTAATTCCGGTTTCTTTTATTAGTCTGATAAGTTGTCTGGTGTTGCCCACAGCAGCTGCCTTTTCCATTTCTTTTGCACTCGTTGCCCGCCACTGATTACGATCATTCCGTAGACATTTGGTTAACCTTGGTCTGACTTGCTTTCTCTCTTCATCGTGTTTGGGGCCGAATGGGATGACTTTACGATAATCTATCAATGTAATATACTTAATAGAAACCCACTGGTTTCTAGTAACCCTACGGCTCAAATCACTAATAGATTTCACTTCTGATTCCACAGCTGTTCGTATATATGTCTGAGCATTATCTGCGTCAGCCTCGTTTTTAGAAATACTCATGTGTGAATTCACTTGTTTATGGAACCTACTCATGGCTTACCCGTCTCTCAGTTCAATTCTAATGGGTCTTCTGAATGTGACTTTTCTGCTTCTAGTGAGGCGCAAACAAATGAGTACTCGTATTAGAGCATGATCAGAGTCTAAACATGTATTCCGGAACGAGCGGGATTCTGTTGTCTAGCCCCTACAACGATGACTGATGTCAATAGCTATCGGGTTGCCAGATATACGGAAGGTGTGGTGAGGTGAGGTTAAATGAATGATCACACTAGGATCCTGTATGCGTGTTTCGGAGACACAGCATACATCAATAGTACGATATTCTACGGTTTTAGCCAGGGAAGCCTACTGGCCGATTTGACTTAGGGTACATACGTTGAAGGTTCCAATGTGTTGTTCGAGGTGAGGTTTTAGTGGACCTGGGACAATGTTTCGGTCACTAGAATCGTTGGCTATGATGACACTTGAAGAGGAAATGAAAAAAGGAAGTTTAGAGCTAAAAGTCAAGGTGGAATTGAAGGCAATAAATAGTAAATACAGTGATCCTGAGTGTTTTTAGATGTATGAGGGCAGTTATCACTTCCCGGTTGTCACACTATGGAAGGGTTCTTCTAGAGGTACATGAAAAGGAAATTGGATTATAAGTGGTCTTGGTCACCTGATAGCGTGACCACAGTGCCCAAGGGACAACTGCTTGAGGTCGGTCACACAACCTTTTTGTTAGTACTTTTTTTGTTAGCTCCGTTCTTTAAAGGACCTTACCGCAGCAGACGAAAATCCGTGGGGCAAAGCGAGGTGTGCATTTGTAGGGTCGACCTTTTCTAACCCCACCCCTCCTTGTGGGAAGGCAGAATCGCTGTCATGCTGGTTGTCTGAAGGAACTACCTTTCTGCCGTCACAACTCTATACAGTCAGCAGTAAGACTTCACCTCCGGACCTTGGGTTTGTTTCTTTTACCCTTACCGCTCTTCAATCGACCTGTCTAGTATGGTAGAACCTTGAGAAACGATTGTTTCATCCAGTATAGCTTGATTGGTTCATCACGATAGGCAAGCTCGACCACCATGTCAATACAGCAACAACGGTCGAGACTGCAGACGTAGGACGGAACCACATTGAGCAAAGAAACCAAAAGCCGTGCCAACGACCACTTTCGAGACCAAACGTATGACAGACGTATTCGGAGCCAGAAACATTGACTGGGTGCGTTTACAAGGGCGTGGGTAATCAGGCCAGCTTTCACCGAAATTGACTAAAGTTAACGGTACCAACGAGGCGCGTGGGTATAATTGGTCATAACAATGATTGTTTCCTTTAAACCAATCACGTTCTCGTCACAAAAGTAGGTCACTACACAAGAATGAATAATAAAGTCTCGTTAAATTTCTCTTCGTGAAAGAGGTTTTTATTGGACAGTTTTTATTGAACAGTTTCTAGTAAGGCTGCACAACTGATATCTAGAATTGTCAGTTTGATGCATTGAAAACTGCTAAATGTTCAAATAAGCAACGGTTTCTCAAATTTAGATTTGCATATAGAGGACAGAAGATCCAACGCATGCATCAGTCCTTTTCAAGTAAGCCCCTGAGTGTTTAGTTTTCTTTTGTATCTGTCAGTTGGAGTGACGGATACCATTTCTTCAGGTTACGTGTTTCGAGAACCGATAACTTGTTTTGAAGGCCAGTAAGGTATGACTATTTTGTTCTTTCGCGGCGTTGCTTTTTTGATCTGTCAGGCTAGAATTGCGTGTGTCCTAATTCATATCAACGATCTTATGGGAAGAGACGAAAGCTGTGTCATCAATTTCGTAAACGGCAAGGTGACTAGCGTGGCCACAACTCACAAACAATTATAAAAATACAATCATATCCTAAATGAGTATTAAGGTAGGAAAGTGGAGATCGTGATGGGGATGTCGGAAATCCGAAACCGTGTGATACGCCCCAACCCCACAAGTGATTACTTGGGCGAGGATACAAGTGTGAGAGAGAAAGTGTCATGGGCTACCGAATAAAATGCACAAGTACTAGCTCATTAAATACCACCCTAATCCTTAGGAAGTTGATCCATTTCTTAGCCACTGTAACGCACTTGTCCTTCAGGTCATTTCTGATTGTTAACGACCGACCTCATTAGGCTACTTCTAATTGTCTCTCCTTATCATAAAGTATAAAATTCACCGTCTAAATAACAACTGCTTTATGAAAGAAAAGGGTATGTTGATGAGTCGTTCATGAAACAAAAGCTCGTGGTGTGTAGGATCACCGAGGACGAAACTTAATATCAGTATATTACAAACTTTGAATTGAAGGAAATAATGTCCCCGGCTTTTTTCTTTCTCGGTTTGAATCGCGGTTATGGCACTCGCTTGCTATGTTCTCTAAGCTGTTTTGATCTGGTAGGAAGAAAAAGAGAAGCTATATCAGATTCAAACTAATTTATCATCATTCTTTACATCAAAGCAAATCGCTCATTTATCTGTGGTAGCACTGAGTATAGTGGTCTAGCTTTTCAAGCCACTATGTGTATGGTAAACCCTTGGGTAACACGTAACTCGTCACACTGTTCGTCATGGATCGTTAACGAAACTCGATTGCTGCTGAGGTGTAAGAAACACTTCTGAGATTTGTTCTTGTCAGCGAGCTAAGAATCATTTAAGTGAAAATAACGAAAAATCAGGAATATATGTTTGTAGACCATAGCTAAGAGCTGCTCGACTTACAAAAGACAAACATATCAGCTCTTCCTCTGAATTTAGTAATCATAATAATTTATTCTCAAATGACAGTTTGTTACATGAGGCGTGCCAGTTTACAGGAAAGATCAATTTGTTACAGAAGTTACAATTTCCACTACAGTAAATCGCTCAGCTGGGTTGATATTCTATAGGATATGAATGTAGATGGCTTTTGTAAGAAACGTGTTGTCGATGTCACAATTGTCGCTGTCTATGAAGGTTGCGTTGCGACATGCAACTGATGGTCGAGAATAGATCCATGTGAAGTTGGTGGCTTCTAGAAACTGTGATCTAATATCCCTGTGGAATATCTGAGGCTATAATAATGGTGCAGGATGAAGTCATCTGTTCCATATCTGTTTGCGGTGGCGTATCCACTAGACCATAAAGAGCGGTCATTAAACAAAATATTCTGCTCTACAGACACAGGGGATTGAGGTTATCCCTCCACCATTAAGTATGCTGGTCAGTAACGCCATCCTAGAACGGATGCGATCAAATATACGTTTTACCACTAGTTAACTGTTCTTCTACAGAAAGTATGTTCGGCATATATTGTAGTACTAGCTGGAGACTTGAATGCTCAGGTCGGGTGTCTAACCAAGGAAGAATGTCGTTTTGTGGCCGATAGGGACTTTTTGGTCGCGGGTCAGATAACGAGGAACATCTACTGCAATTGTGTGTAGACTACAACCTGTTTCTAACTAGCACTAACTACCGGAAAAGTTGTCTCTGATGTGTCCCCTGACGCTTTCTCTCTGTATCTCAATCCCGGACTCAGATTGATCACATCGCTATCAGCTACTGTCGACGTGGCTATGTACAAGACCGTCTCTCCTTTTTAAAGTACAAATCTGTACTCTGATCATGCTCTTGTTAGCAAGAAGTCTGGTATGAGTGAAACAATATTTGAAGCTGACGAGATGCCAGTCACTAACATCTACCGACGTCTTTGACAACGGGCAAAGTTTTTAAGGAAAAATTTAACTTGTCTGCTGCCCGGACGACAATGATCAGACTGTCCTGCACTCCAGATGTTAATGTGTTTGAAACACCCTCATTATAGTTGCGTGTTATTTTCAATATCTCGTAAATACAAGAATTTTTAATAAGGTTGTCTATGACATTTTAAAAAATTGGTAATCAAGTGAACTGAATTCATTTTTTCTATAAAATTTCATATAGCTCAAAGTTACTTGATAATAATCTCATAATTTCTTTATCATGAGTTCGAATATAATGTGAACGAAATTTCTAGCCCCACAAGAAATTAGACGTTTGATAACAAAAACTTCCGAATGCTCAGTAAATGCATCTGCTAACTGGCTATCACTATCATTCGTACCATCCGTTTCACGATCGTTATGATTCTTAGATTTGAATGCAAAATTTTTCAAAGATGCTCACTACGCTTTAAAATAAATTGTACGTACAATAACCCAAATACGCTGACATACAGTAAAGCAGTCTATACAAAAGGTTGAGGAAAGTGATTCAATACAAAGATATCAAACTGCATAGGAATTAGCCATTGTGATTCATTAGATATTTATGGAGTAGTGGCCAAAATTCATATCGGAGATCATTAAAATCTGAGAGTTATTGCGCGAATAACAATAAAGTACAAGAACTTTCTATAACGATCGGTCGACTGATCATATCTTTGAGACAGTACTCTCCTGAAGTTTCTGAGTCAATGATTTGTGAGCCAGTAAGACCATATGACAATCCCTCTTATTATCTTTATAATAAGGCGTCTGGCTGAGTTGATTTGTGCAAAATTAATTATAGGCTCTGCAATTGCGGTATAAGAATGGATCCAAATATAATACGTCACGAATTTATGAACATGCTACTAATGACATGTACAAGTTAGCCTTAACGTTTTCCTACAGAACATTGAGTCTCTTGACCACTAAATTATCCAAAACTCACCGCATATCTGGTACGTCATTACGATAAACTCCTACAATATCTGCTGCCATCATACACATTCTGTTCAGTTGACAACTGTCACGTGGAGTGTAATGAGGCTAAGCCTAAAATTAGGATAACTTGTACACAGTTTTCTTAGTATCAACGCGACTGAAGTTGAATGTACGAGTGTATCTGTTGAGCACTTCTACCATAAAACTGATGAAACTTCAAGAACGCATTGGATTCACATATGAAGTCGGAACAGAATATGGGGGAGCAAACCATGAGCGGTGTAGATGATGTGACCAAGAGACATATTATGGTAAATGATTGGCTTACAGTCACACCCAGAAAAACAGAAGTAAGAAAACAGAGTGAGACCTCTGTGTCTGACACAACCGGATTGCAGGAAGGAGAGGATTTCAGGAAGTAGAATTCCATAATGTGTTAAAACGGGCCTTGCTGGCAGGTCAGTTATTTTCATAAGATAAACTTCGGAAAAAGAGGGCTAGATTTGAGCACGACCTCAGCCACATTAGGTCATTAATAAGTAACGTACTTCCAGAAACAGTTTCAAGAGTCAGCATCTCTAAGCTTTATGGAATAAGACAAAAAATGGATCCTGAAAATAATCAGAAAAGCCGCCTCTTAAAGTTTACCTTTGTTTCGGCTGGAGGAAGAAAACTAATACCGGGAATCTCACGCAAACTGATTGGATCCAGAATATACGTCTGTGAGTATTCCAGCCTGGTTGACCGTATTAAGATACTACCGGCAGAGGTAGAAAATAATAAGCGCCCTCGGAACTGTTGGAAAAACCTTGTAATTAAGGGTTTTCGAATTTTCGAATTCCGGAGTAAAACAATACCGAAACCACTCTGGTCAGTAAGAGAAAGTTCTCCACAGAATTAAAGGTGTGTTACACAAATGTTTGTAGCCTACAAACTAAAATGACGGTGCTCAAGTCACTGGTGGATATAGAAAACCCCGATGTCGCTGTTGTCTCAGAAACATGGTTAACGTCAAATGTTATTCATAGTAAAATTCATTTGATTTTATCCAGTAGGGCTGGTAAACTAAGTCATAGGAGAGGTGAGGTTATCCTGTACACTAAAAGTACTTTAACCATACGGGCACTTGAGAGAGTGGCACTTGGTTCAGGAACATGTGAATTGGTGCACTTCAGGATGAAATATATACGGTAAGATATTGGATTAGTTGTAATGTGTCGCAGTTCAGAATGTGTAGTAAATGATTTGTTGCTAAGTAACTTTGAGTCCTGGCGTAATTGAGGGGGGGGGGGCAAATGTCTTATTGTGGGAGACTTTAATTCACCGTACATAAACTGGGTGAACTTAAAAGTAGGGTCATCAACAACATCATTCGACTGCAAATTGTTAGAAATCACAATTGTACGGGTTTTTAGGTATCATTACCAAGTTTTGATTTGATAATTTTGAATAAATTGAGCATTGGGTAGATTGTTATAAATAAATAATATATTTGTAATATCCCAATGAGTGGAAAAATTAGATTTTCTGACGTTTCGTGACTCAGTGTAAGCCACTTCTTCAGAGAATAAATAACCAAATTAACATTAATCGAAGTTTAAATAAACTCCGCCTGTAGCTCCTCTGGGGGTTACTGCCGGTCCCGAGCCCGGGTAAAGGAGGAGGGTTGGGCATGGGGTTAGCGACCCCATCCCGTAGAAAATCAACTCGCTAAAAAAACGCTAACCAGAAAAAATCATTCAAACCATTCAAACTCTGCCATGGGAGTAGAAGGAATAATGACGTCTCATGATGAAAGCCGAGTTCCTTCGGAAGTTATGAGGCCGATGCACCTTCTTACAACCAGAGCGACAATTTTTATAGGTACATGGAATGTCCGAACAATGTGGGAGACCGGAAGAGTCTTCCAAATTGCTGCAGAAATGAGAAAATACAACCTGGAGGTTCTTGAAATCAGCGAAACACATTGGACGCAGGTCGGACAACAACGTCTGTCTTCAGGAGAACTTCTGTTATACTCCGGTCATGAAGAAGAAAATGCCCCACATACACAAGGAGTTGCATTGATGCTGTCCAGAAAAGCACAAAATGCACTTATTGGATGGGAATCTCATGGACCAAGGATCATCAAAGCTTCCTTCAGAACAAGGAGAGAGGGCATTACAATGAACGTCATCCAATGCTATGCGCCTACCAATGACTACGATGAAGATGCTAAAGACCAATTCTACGATAGGCTGCAGTCGATCGTCGAGAAGTGCTCAACCAAGGACCTGATAATTCTGATGGGAGATCTCAATGCTAAGGTTGGAATGGACAACACTGGATACGAAGACGTCATGGGACAACATGGATTGGGAGAAAGGAACGAAAATGGTGAGAGATTTGCAAACCTATGTGCCTTCAATAAACTGGTCGTAGGTGGCACCATATTCCCACACAAAAACATACACAAAGCCACTTGGATTTCACCGGATCACATTACACAGAATCAAATCGACCATATCTGCATCAACAAAACGTTCAGGAGGACGATGGAGGATGTGAGAACCAGAAGAGGAGCTGATATAGCATCCGATCATCATTTGCTGGTCGCCAAGATGAAACTAAAACTCAAGAAGCACTGGACAACGACGCGGACAACATCACAAAAGTTTAATACGGCCTTTCTTCGAGATGCTGACAAACTCAACAAATTCAACATAACTCTCAGCAACAGGTTCCAGGCCTTTTATGATCTACTCAATGGAGGGGGGACTACCATGGAGAGCAACTGGGAAGGTATCAAGGAGGCAATCGTTTCAACATGTCAAGAGGTTCTGGGCCAAAAGAAGCACCATCACAAGGAATGGATCACTGTTGGTACACTGGATAAAATTGAAGCAAGGAGGAACAAGAAGGCAGCAATCAATATCAGCCGAACCAGAGCAGAAAAAGCCAAGGCACAAGCCGAATACACAGAGGCAAACAAGCAAGTGAAGAGGAGCATCAGAACCGACAAACGTAAATATGTGGAAGATTTAGCAACGACAGCGGAAAAGGCTGCAAGAGAGGGAAACATGAGACAACTGTATGATACAACAAAGAAACTTGCTGGAAATTACCGTAAGCCAGAAAGACCAGTGAAAAACAAGGAAGGCAAAGTAATCACCGACATTGAAGGACAACGAAACAGGTGGGTAGAACACTTCAAAGAACTCTTGAATCGACCAGCTCCACTGAACCCACCCAACATCGAAGCAGCACCCACGGACCTCCCAATCGATATTGGCCCACCAACAATTGAAGAGATCAGCATGGCCATTAGACAAGTCAAGAATGGCAAAGCAGCGGGACCAGACAACATCCCGGCAGAGGCACTGAAAGCAAATGTAACAGCAACTGCCAAGATACTACACATCCTCTTTAGTAAGATTTGGGATGAAGAACAAGTACCAACAGACTGGAAAAGGGACTTCTGATCAAAATACCAAAGAAAGGTGATCTTAGCAAGTGCAACAACTACAGGGGCATCACTCTCCTCTCAATACCAGGAAAAGTCTTCAACAGAGTATTGTTAAACAGGATGAAGGATTCCGTGGACGCCCAACTTCGAGATCAACAAGCTGGATTTCGTAAGGATAGATCGTGCACAGATCAAATCGCAACTCTGCGGATCATTGTGGAACAATCAATGGAATGGAATTCATCACTCTACATCAACTTCATCGACTACGAGAAGGCACTTGATAGCGTGGACAGGACGACACTATGGAAGCTTCTTCGACACTACGGCGTGCCTGAGAAGATAGTCAATATCATACGGAACTCCTATAATGAACTAAACTGACAAATCATCCACGGAGGACAACTCACCGACTCATTCGAGGTAAAGACTGGTGTTAGGCAAGGTTGCTTACTCTCACCCTTTCTCTTTCTCCTGGTGATCGACTGGATCATGAAGACGTCAACATCTGGAGGAAATCACAGGATACAGTGGACAGGCAGGATGCAGCTTGATGATTTAGACTTCGCGGATGATCTGGCTCTTCTATCACAAACGCAACAACAAATGCAGGAGAAAACGACCAGTGTAGCAGCAGCCTCAGCAGCAGTAGGTCTCAATATAAACAAAGGGAAAAACAAGACTCTCCGATACAATACAATATGCACCAATCAAATTACACTTGACGGAGAAGCTTTGGAGGATGTGGAAACCTTTACATATCTGGGCAGCATCATTGATGAACACGGTGGATCAGATGCAGATGTGAGGGCGAGGATCGGCAAAGCAAGAGCAGCATACTTACAACTGAAAAACATCTGGAGCTCAAAATAATTGTCAACCAACACCAAGGTTAGAATTTTCAATACAAATGTCAAGACAGTCCTACTGTATGGGGCGGAGACGTGGAGAACTACGAAAGCCATTATCCAGAAGATACAAGTGTTTATTAACAGCTGTCTACGCAAGATACTTTGGATCCGATGGCCAGACACTATCAGCAACAAGTTACTGTGGGAGAGAACAAACCAGATTCCAGCAGAGGAAGAAATCAGGAGAAAGCGCTGGAAGTGGATTGGGCACACCTTGAGGAAATCACCTGATTGCGTCACAAGACAAGCCCTCACATGGAATCCTGAAGGTCAAAGGAGAAGAGGGAGACCAAAGAACACATTACGCCGAGAAATAGAGACAGACATGAGAATAATGAACAAGAACTGGGTAGAACTAGAAAAGGAAGCCCAGGACAGAGTGGGTTGGAGAAAGCTGGTCGGCGGCCCATGCTCCATCGGGAGTAACAGGCGTAAGTAAGTAAGTAAGAAGTTTAAATAGTACAACGGAACAATCAAAGAATATTAGGTGATCAATCAAAGACAGGTCTGAATAAATCAATGTCACGTCATTTCATTTCGGTTAAGGTGATTCATAAGCGACTTGTAAGTAATTTTGTGTGTATGTTTGCACTGTTAATAATGACAAAATGTGTGACCTTTATAATGAAAAAGGACAGAGTTTAATTTGTAATGTAATGGTGTGAAATTGTAAATAGTATCAGACTAAGTGACTAGGATAGATGGTCCAGGTAGGATGTATGGTAAAGCCTTCGTTTCTATTGAGAGCTGTGGGATTAAGCATTATATGGAAAGCTTCAGCTACTCTTCTTTCTTTGTAGTTGGAAAAACCTTTTTGTGGTATTTTGATATTTTTGAAGTCAATTTGATGATTGTTGAAAATGGCGTGAACTGCTATCGCCGATTTAATTTGGAGTCTATCTAATTCTACAGGATTATTAGGAGGTTTCTTTGTGTACCTAATATGTTCTTTGGCGCGAGTCAAGATTTCGCGAGATGACTCTCCAATAAAGAAGGCATCACAATCGATGCAACCTAATTTGTAGACGCAGAAAAAAATATCAAAATACCACAAAAAGGTTTTTCCAACTACAAAGAAAGAAGAGTAGCTGAAGCTTTCCATATAATGCTTAATCCCACAGCTCTCAATAGAAACGAAGGCTTTACCATACATCCTACCTGGACCATCTATCCTAGTCACTTAGTCTGATACTATTTACAATTTCACACCATTACATTACAAATTAAACTCTGTCCTTTTTCATTATAAAGGTCACACATTTTGTCATTATTAACAGTGCAAACATACACACAAAATTACTTACAAGTCGCTTATGAATCACCTTAACCGAAATGAAATGACGTGACATTGATTTATTCAGACCTGTCTTTGATTGATCACCTAATATTCTTTGATTGTTCCGTTGTACTATTTAAACTTCGATTAATGTTAATTTGGTTATTTATTCTCTGTACGGGTTTTATTCCAGTACATTAGAAATCACGCCAGATATGATTCACGAAGCTCATCGTGTCTCTTGGGTCCTATCTTCACACACGGTGATGATGTCGGTCAAATAACTTTCCTCCCACCTTTAGGGAGAAGCAATCATGTGGTGGTTTTATTTAAATTAATGGCTGAAATGGCCTGTCAAACCGTTGTGCCCGCCCGTCCTAACATAAGGAAGGCAGACCTGGTGGCGATAAGCTTCGCGTCATCGGCTGAAAACTGGATAATTGACTCGGAGGCATCAGTAGAAGAGTCATGAAGTCATTTCAGGCAGTTATACAATTACGTAGCTCAAGCATATATACCCTGAACAGTCCCAAAGAATATATGGAATAGTTAACAGGACCAGATGAACTACAGCACAAGATCCTAAGACAAATTGGACAATACATTGCAGCTCCACCAACTTTGATATTCAATATGTCACTTCGCCACGGTACGTTACCTACGAACTGCAAGAATGCAATCGTCACTTCAATACATAAAATAGGATTAAGACAACTTATTTCGAGCTACAGACCTGTCAGCCAAGCCAGTGTCTTAACCTGACACTGCAAAAGGTAATCAAAAAGGACATAATGACGTCGTCGGAAACCAGCAACTTGTTAAATAGCGAACAACGGGGTTTTAGCAAAGGATTGCCTTGCATAACAAACCTCATTATAGCAAGAAATAAATGGATAGATGCTCTAGATAATGAAAAATCAGTGGATGTTGTTTACATAGACTTCAGCAAATCATTTTGACAAGGTGCTAATAAATAATTTTCTCTTAAATTTGGTAAACCTAGGAATTGCCGGACCTCTCCTAAAATGGCTAAAGGATTTCCTAGTAGGCCGGAGACAGAATGCACTAGTGAATTCGAAGTGCTCTACCTGGAAACCAGTATTTTGTAAAGTACCGCAAGATTATGTTCTTGGTCCTTTACCTTTTATACTGTATGTAAATGAACTCCCAAGTATAGTTCAGTCCCAAATGTTAAAATATGCTGATGACGTAAGGTTCTGGCGAAAAATAATGTGTAACTCAGATGAATGAGTACTTCATGCAGACTTCAAAATTTTGGTTGACTGGTCGAAAGAGTGATTAATGCCTATCAGTGCGGCAGAGTTTGACAACATTCACATTGGGGACACAAAGGTAAAAAAGTACAACAGGGAAAATGCCACCATATTCACCATAGTATACACGACGTGAGTGAGAACTAAACTTGAAAACTGTGTTCACGCTACAAGCTCTCGTTTAAAAAGTAACTCAGATATCCTGGAAAACATACAAAAGTCAGTTATCCGAGCAATTTTGGCACTTCGGGGTTTACCATACAAAAAGAGGCGTGGAAAGCCAAACCAATTTACTCTGTCCTATCGCAGATTAAGAAGTGATCTGACTTTGATGTATGAAATACGAAGAAATGATTTTGCACTTGATATATTCTCTTTTTCTTCTCATCAGAGCCGGACATCTTAGACGACCACATAGCAGGCGAGTAGAAAAGTCAAGAACTGGTAAAATACTCTTGGCATACAGGTTTTCACAACGAGACATCAATTCGTGGAACTTGTTACTCGGTGTTCGCTTATTCGCCTGACTCATTCAAGGGAAAACTAGACACTCACAGAAGCATAATAGAACAGGAATCACATATTCCGTAGGCTTTCTGCTCATACTACACAAATACAAATAATATCTTGTGTTTGTGCCGCTGTAGTTTCTCTGCATGTCATAAAATTTAATCACAAAAAAAAAGTTAATTTTCTACCGTGCACTGACATTTCCGACAGTATGCTCAAAGTTGGCATCAAGTTCTACGATACTGAGGAAGACTAAGTGATTTTATTGGCAACGAAGCTCCGAAGAACACGTCGTTACCTTCATTCCAAACTTATTGCTGATCGATGCGCGTTATGAACCTCCTTCCGCAAAATTGATTTCGTGTCATTCGAACCGGATACTGAAAAATCACTTATTTGCTTCATTAAGTTTTTGCGCTTCCATTTTTGTTTTGTCTTATCAAAGGAAAGCAAGAGTACAACTAAAATCACCGCACAGATTGTTCAAGATGTTCGCTTTACGTGTGTACTCACGAAAAACTCTGACTAGGTAACTAATGTGTTTGAGCATCGTGTTCACTACATAACAAATTATTAGGAGCATATCAGGATGGTCGGACAATTTGCGTAAACAAACAAAGTTATCTGATTCTATCTATTCCCGAGAGGACAAATATGGAGCGCATAATTATCATCCTCTACCAGTAGCTTTGAGCAAAGGCAAAGGTATTTCGACATTTTTTATTTTACCGTTAGGAATTTATGTTTGGGATGTTGAGGGAAACTGTTATATGGATTTCTTGAGTGCTTATAGTGCTGTGAACCAAGGACACTGTCATCCACGTATTATTGAGGCTCTCAAAACCCAATCAGAAACACTCACTCTTACCTCACGTGCATTTTATAACGTTTGTTTAGGAGAATTCGAGGAGATGGCTGCAAAAATGTTTGGATACGATAAGGTTTTGCCTATGAATTCAGGTATGAGTTTAGTATTATTCAACGTCTAGTTATGAATTAAAAGCAAGTCATATTTTCTATCTACAGAGTTCTTGAGCTATATCATGTCTTATATGGTTCACTTTAGCGGAACAGTTTTATTTCACACAATGGTTTAGAAAATAAGGAACTGATAAATGTTCTTTTCAGATAAAATATATTTAAACAACAGTGTATGGGATTAAAAATATCAATAAGCCATCAAAAGTCTGATCAGTAACTGGGTGTGCTATGGAAGACATTAATAAAGACGCTTAGTTTTTGTACATGTCAAAAATACTGGTTTGATTGTCGGATTTTTTAAATGTGGCATATCTACTAAAATACGAGCTTATTGTGTTTTTTATAACTTTTCGTGGTAGCCACGTAACATCATGTTTACATTTATTGCGTACAAAAGCCAGTCATATACTTTTCTAGGTCGGATAGATCATTTCATGCAGCAATATTATTTGTGATGACTGGAGGTTGAAATTGATTTCAAAGTAAACAAACCAGTTTTTTCATACAATTATTTATACCAAGAGAACAAGCCTTAAGCTCATGAATATGAAATAAATCTAATGAAAATAACTGGCAGTCGTTTATACCTATCAGTAGTTTTTGAAGCTTTAGTTAAAAAACCGTCAATTTTTTTCACTATAAAGAAAAAAACCTACAGAATTAAAACTTAACATTTTGTTGTCTAATTTGGAGATCATATATATATTTTGACTATTAATTCAAATATTTCAGATTTAAAAAGACTTTTGTGATTAATAGCTCTTTAGTTTGCACTTAGGTCCTCAGAGAAGACACTGCACCTGCATTTCATTAAAGTTATTTGATCTAAATCCTAAGATGATGTTTTCTCTGGTCATTCAACTCTTGCAGATTCGAATATATCCCAATCAAACTGCTGTAATTAGGGTAACATTATGCAAAGTACAAATGTAGGGAAGGATAACGCTGTGACCATTTCGGTGATCTTGTTTGCAAATAGCAAATGTCAGTCCCATTAGTAAACGTACGTACTAGTCATATCTTACTATGCCGGGCAATATTATTGATGAAATACTTTTGTCCTCATTTGATCATTAAAATGAGTTTCACAAATGAAAAATCATGCATGTTTTAAAATTCGCAAGCTCATTACTCAGTTACCTGAAAATTATTATATTTACAAATGTCTAACGACTATTAGAAGCTCTAAATTCATTCGTAATACATCATCACTGGTCATCGGTTTGGAAAATTTTACAGATTACCAATGATTCTTTCTGTTTTGATCTTCATTAACTTTAAATGACTCGCGAAATTTATTCTTCGGTCCACAAGTACATGATTTAACAGGTTATTAGGAAAAGTCCATCTATTCTATTCGAAATTAAGTGATACAAATCACTTAAAAGGTATATAAAATTTTAAACGATCTATGAGTTGAGTACGTTAACAAATCAAATTTTTAAGGCAAAGTGAATTATTATTCAAGCTTTTAGTGATTTATGGTTTGACTTACTTTCTTACTGAGTTCATTTGATCACTTTACTTTCGACTTCACGACCAACATCATAGGTTATAGTTTATATGCCTGAGATCAATGCGGACAATAAAAACTGTCGACACACATTGTACATTTTTACAATATTGAATTAAATTCTGTCTTTAGTCATTGCATACATGATCCTTTAAAAAGTTACAATGTTTCCGGTGAATTTAATTGTGAATGAAAGTTGTGAACATAGCTTGAATCATATGACCTCATCGATCTCACTAGTTTTGTTATAAAACACCATATAAATCACTATTTATTTTCACGAACGTTTGCCACCTATTCTCTTCGATTTTATCGTCCTATTGTGGTGTCAGTGAAGATTTATTATACCGATGAAAATTCGAAAGGACAAAAGGTTATACAATTTACCAACTTCTTGATATTAACCATTTTTCCTTTTGAATCTTGCTTAACAATTCTCAGACCTTCGAATAAAAACCACTCCGTGTTGCATCTGAAAATCAAGCCTACCATCAGAAATAGCAATACAAGGTACACTTCATCTAAATCGTGAAAACAAATATATTTTTAAGTTCTGGCTAACAAAATTCCTGTAAAAAAAGTCCATCCACTTTGTTCAACGTTTAGCAAAATAAGACGCACTTACAAAGTAAGTCAGCTTCCGTAAGAAGCTGTGAGAAAGCTCGACTACGTTTCTGTTATTCGTCTTGCTAATTTCATCTCTTCGTACTAACATTGCAGGATAACTTAAGTCAAAGCAAAAACTTTTCCTCAAGCTATATGTCACTTATAATGGAATAACTAATTTTGGTGTACATAAATTACGAAGATAGTCATGAAGAGAGAAGTGATGTGTTGTACATGTAACTGACGATAACTATTAAGTAATCACTATTGTTAAACCATTTTTAACATTATAAATAATAAAACTAGTTTTATTCAGTTATGTAAAAGAACGTTAGAACCACTTGTCTAAAAACAGAGGAAGCGGGTACAAAACTCACCTAATTAGGACATTTCTTTTTTTGAGCATTTTTAGTTACATGTAAGAGCACATTTTTTCAGCATGTATGCTATTACCGTTAAGATTGCCATTGTTATGCATATGATGGAACAATGACGTTAAAACAAAATATGACGTGTTTATTGGTGTTTCTTACGCAAACCATTTTATTTCTTTCATTTTATTCCGTTACTCCTTTGATACTGATATCTATTAAGATTCACTCAAAAAGATCACTATTTCGGTTATACGATTATTTAGATCATTGATAATAGCACAACATTTAATATATAGATTATGTTTAAAATTTAAATTTAAAAAATAAAATGTGAGATTAAAACTTTTTTGAAGTGATATCAAGCTTTAGAGTAGTCATATAACTACTACAACATAATACACAGGTAGTAGTGGTAAATATGAGTTATCTCAATAACAGTAGTAATGACTTTTCAACTGTTTTGGATGTCCCCCAGTAGTTAATTTTAAGTTTTACCGTGGTGATTTTTTTCCAAAAATAATTTACTTTCATAATAGAGGAAAGTAAATATTGTTGACGAAAATATTTGAAGGAAAATTGGAAGATAATTTGTTCAAATTCATACTAGCGGTCAAATTACACAACTGATATTTATTATTTAAACATTGAAATCTCCGTATTCACAAAAATGAAGTGTTTTACAAATATATAGGGGTCGAAGCTGGTGAAACTTCGATAAAACTTGCACGTAAATGGGGCTATAAAGTAAAGAAAATTCCGGATGGACAAGCCAGAGTAATATTTGCTGAAGGAAACTTTTGGGGTCGTACTTTAGCTGCATGCTCCTCGTCTACTGATCCTACTTGCTATTCAGGATTTGGACCATTCATGCCCGGATTTGTCACTGTTCCTTATGATGACTTGAATGCTCTTGAAGTAAGTTTGCTTGCTAGTTAGATTGATGATGCAGTCAGAATGGGTGACTTTAACTCATCGTGACTTTATTACCTTTTGGAATACATACACCAGATTTTAATTGTTTGATACATAAAGAGCCTTTTTGTGGCTCTGTTTTTAGGTCTTATGTATTGAATGATTCCGTTTTCCTTGCATTTATACACATATATTATCTAGTGACATAGTGATATTTCTATTACTATCCAGTGGTTAAGCACTTCCACTTGTTCTAGTATTCGATTTTAATGCAAGTAACCAGATGGCTGATAACTCATATTTCAATTAATTTGTTGACTGGTTTCAAGTGTTTTTTATGATGTAGTCAGTATCATCTTCCGCTTTATTAAACGTTTTATTAACCCCAGGGGTTTAAAATCATACCAGTTGAACAATCATCGAAAATAATGCATCACTGAGCACCTGTTTCCTTCTGGGTTGAGATTTATGGCACATGAATTTTAGAATTGTATGACAATATTTGGCGCCACGTATTTCTCTTTGAATTTATGTCGTGGTCTTGGTAATGTCGGGTTTAAATGAAAATTAGCCTCAGATTATTTGTAGCTGATGTGAAACTACCCAAATAAATTTATATTTGCTTCTAGTGTTGTATTAGCCATATAAATATTTTTTTAATGTGCTTACATTGTGTAGTTGTCTGGAAAAGTGACAAAAGGATGAAAGGTGCTTCAGATGATCAGCACTAGTTTCAGAGTTAGACAGTTAGTCAAATCTGAATAATAAAAGTATATACTGCTTGATTATAAGTAAAAAAATGTAAATCCAATGCTTGATAAACATCACATGTAGCGGCTGAAAAGTCATTAGAATACATTAAAAATGTAAACCATATTTCCTCATAAGCAAAGATGGACAGTGGCTAGCAGTGGAATCCAGGACGCGCGTTTTGTCCTACTTGGGACTCGTCAGCTGGGTGTACCTGCATCTCAGAGTTGATATTCACTCTAGGACTTCAACCCAGTACCCGTTGCTTCAAACGCCATCGCGTTATCCTTTTAGCTACTGAGTCCTGATAGCCACCTGCTTGTGCAGTGGGTTGAAATTATATTTGCTTGGTGTTGTTTACTTGTATTTTCCCATTGTTATTTAGGACTGCAATTGATCAGTCTCTTGTTGCTTTAAATCAAAAATATTTAAAAATCTTGTCTAATGTATAAATTTTAACATTTTAGTATGATCAAATTTATTTTATTACTACACTTACAATTACTACACTTCCTAAAATCTAAATTGGACAATATTTTTATTCTTACCTAAACCGTTTACTTAACAAAATTTCTTAGTTCAGCGTTTTGTTTCTTTTGTAAACCAGACATAGTGTTAGTTTGAAATCACTGTAACTCAACTGTGAGTTAATTTGAAAGTCGACAAACTCAGCTATACAAGCCAATGTACTAGAAAAAAATCAAACAAGTAATTTATCTGTGTGGTTTACGAAGAGGTTTTTTGTTTAAAGACAAAATGTTATTGATAAAAATAAGGACCAGGGTAAGTTTTATAAGAGCACGAAACCGAAAAATGTTACACTGAAGTAACTTGACCGATAACCACCCTTTTCAAGGTCATAACCGTGAGTTTTCTTTGAAATCATCAATGTATAAAATGTGTGACATCAAACAACAAACCTAATGTCAAGTCTTTTCAAATTGTTTTCAGATACAATTTGAAAGTATTTTAAATCAAACCACTTCCGCACCACGAATATAAAACCATATGTAATTTGATTAGTTCAAAAAGTCATTTGTATGAAAAAAATATCAATTTCAATGAACTAAATAATTCCACAATGAACTCACACAGGCTTGACACCAACTTGCTTTATTAAGTGTTAACTTTAAGTCATGATCAAAGTGAATGTCACTAGATTGTCTAGTGTAGTGGTTATTTATTTGAGGTTCAAAAAGATAAAATGTCGAAGTTAATTTTAACAACTGACACACTGAACCACTCAATAACACCTTGTTTCTACCTTTTGTTCCAAGAAACAATTATTTGCAACAATCTAATCAAAATTAGCTTAGCTTGAAGCTTTCATACTTCCGTAAAAGTATGATTAGCCTTGGACGAAACTTATGGAGATAAAACAAAGCATTTCCTTTTAGGTGATATTATTACGGAATTAACTTAGTTGATGTAACACTTAAAACTAGAGAGAGCTGATTAGTTATTTTGTGATACCATGAGACTCTTCAGCAGTAAAAACATGTCTTTTCCAGGTGTCAAACTCCAAGCCCTCAAGTTTTGTGGTAATTACTTAATCATCAAATTTAATGTATATTTTAAATAAGATAGTACGCAAAATCAACGATTTGAAATTCTCTGAAAGTAGTTTTGATGTCTTTTAATTAAGGTAAAATCTTTTGAATAAGAACTACTTTTTAGCGTGATTGTTTATTTGGTTTGCTAGTTTGTGTTTTCCTTGTTTTTCTAGGCCGAATTAAAAAATCAAAATACTTGCGCATTTATGGTGGAACCGATTCAAGGTGAAGCTGGTGTTCGTACACCTTCAGATGGTTATTTAAAGGGTGTACGAAAATTGTGTACTAAATATAATGTACTTTTTATAGCTGATGAAATACAAACTGGTTTAGGTCGAACAGGAAAGTAAGCTATTACTATGATTAGTTTTACTTCTTATCAACTACTTTAAACTGATGTTGTCATAATGATTTGTAGCTGATATTAAGTAGTTAGACTTAGAATAAATTTTTACGCTTGATTTGAGTAATTTCGTGAATTGACTCGAATAACATCGATATGTACATTTAAATTTTATATAAATATCTGAATATACCCCAAGTAAGACGAGTAACAGAAAGATACACGTTCCGATATGCATATAACCATTGAGATAAATAAATTAGAATCCAAACTGATGTTTTCTGTTCCCTGTAACGATATTTAGACATTATTATGAATAAAGTGGTAGCTTAGCTTTCTTAATGCATTCTGTTATCCATTTATAAATCAAAGGTTTGAACCTGACTCCATTTACTTCGCTCTAGACAACTGGGTAGTATATTTAGTCTTCACATCAACACAAGATAAAAGTTGAGTGCGCTGATCAATGAATGAGTTAAATTATTTCAATTACTTATAGATGATCTAAGGAATTAAAAATCTGGTGCACTATAGCATTTACTCAAAACAGTCTCTTTTCGTTTCAATGTGAAAGGAATGAATAAACAATGAGCGAAAAAATAATGTAGTAAATTGAACACTGGAGAAAAAGGAATGACAATTTGATTAAATATTGATAAACTAAACCTAGCAAAACAGAACCATTTCTTCAGAACGAACAATTGTACATTGGGAAAAATGTTTCGAAACCATTTTTAACTGTATTAGAATAACTATTAAAGCACTTATGACGAACAATGAGAGCCTAATAAAAAAAAATTAAGATAGCTGCTAAATCACTGATTAAAAAAAAACAAGTATTCATAGAAGTAGAGAATTCGTTATAATGGATTGATTGCTGTGTTTTATATAGATTATAATATAGTATCAAGGATTTAATGTTTTTTATCAGATATTTAAAACACATCATCTTTTACTCAAATTCCTTTTACAATAAAGCATTTGGGTCACAAGAATATATTAAAGTTTGTTGTCTATACGAATCGAATCAATAAACCCATTCCCCATCTTATTACTACAGATAACTAACTCTGGATAAGAGTATTTTCGGGTGTATAATCGATTTTAAGAATATTTATAAAGAACTTAAAGGACCCTTTGAAAAAAGTATAATTGCTATACTCATTTTTAAGTTTATTAGCCAAGATAAAATAATTAACAATACTATTATCACTTGATTATCAAAATCAAATTCAATGAATTAGAGTTCAATTTCAGACCTAAAACTTGAAGATCATTAAATTTGCCGATAAAAGAAAACTCATGACTTGTATAGCCGAATAAATCTCTATTACATTTAGTATAATCCCAAGTAATATTTATCAAACGTCAATGGCAGAAATTTATACATAACAATTTATGCAGATAATTTATCTCGTTTTCTAAACTTACTCTTTTGTTATTATTCAGACGATTGTGTGTAAATCATGAAGATGTTCGACCAGATATCGTTCTACTTGGGAAAGCTTTATCCGGAGGAGTACTTCCAGTAAGCTATTAAAGTTAACGCCGTCATATGTTTACACTGTCCGTTGGGTTTTAGATATTTAAACTATCGTACATTAGTAATTATTCGAATATCTAGGGATGAAAAAACTAAAACGTAACATCAGTCTATGAATTCAATGGAAGTTGATCTGAGCTGTGTAGATAGATTCAGAATACCGGGTTAGGGTCTGTATAATTATTGTAATCACTCATCGGAGATGTTCAATTTCCTGGCTTATAACTCGCTGCAGTGAGGCAGATGCATTTATTTCTTGTCTTCCCTTTCATCTTGAGCTTCAAATTTATCTTATGCTTCATTTTAATTCTATAGATTCATTCTTGATTCTCGAATCACATTATATGTTGTCCAAACTTATCTACTCTCACTGCTACTGTCAATACTTCTGCTGTTAAGATATTTGTCTTGACAAATTTATCTCTCTGTGCTGACACGATGTAGCTATTTAAACCAACATACATAGGTCCTAGGTATTACTTTATATTTGACTAAATGACCACGTTTTATAAAGATTTAAGAGACTGTGATAAAGGATAAAGCAGTGGCCACTTCGTAAAATATTAACATAATAGACTGTTGAGCGGTATAACAAACGTTTCTCTGCTTCAGATTTTACTCCATACTACCAGACGGCTTCAATAATTGTATCGTATAGCTTATCCTCTTTACTCATTCAATCAGTGTAAATCATCCATCCATTTATTAATCACGACTTTAGTTTATTTAAAACTATATACAAAAGGATTAGATCTTAGCTATATAATAATTTCTTACGATTAAAGAACAGTTTTTATTGAAGTACATAAATATTTAGAGAGAAGGAGACTAGATTATTAAAATTGCTATGAGTGAATGGATAGTTCTCTTTGGATCAATATATGTATAATACTTTTACAGAATCCTAGTCTGTTGAGGAAATCAAACCCAGAAATTTTGGACCCTATTCCCCGTAAGTTAATGATTTTTCAGTAAAAGATCAAGTCTGTGGAGTTCGAAAATGTTTCTTATGTCTTCTAAGTATGTTGTGATGGCTTTAGAATAGGCAGCTTGTTCACTCACTTTTTAATGGACCTATTCAGTAGACAAGGATAATAATAATAATAACGCGAAAACAATTTGAAACCTAATCACTGTATAATAAGCTAATAATACCAGGATAGGTTTAAGGTGAGAATAAATTTTTTTGAATACACAAAGGGGTTTGAATTTTCGTATGGCTGAGGCTTCAATAAACTTTAGTATACGCCCTTTTACACCTATACAACACCACAAAAGCCGAGTTAAAATCAATCTTATGGCCTGTTTCCATTATATGTTTGGCAATAGATGATGACGGATGTTTATCCTCTACTCTTATTGGGTCATTTGATTCTATTTGTTTCTACAACCATTTTGGTACATGTTCACACACCCTAATTTTCAGATCACGATTGCTCCTCCCTATGTATGTGTGACACAATCATTTTCATGTCTTTTAGGTTTTGGACGAAGCATAAACCTCGTTCTTTCGCTGCACATTACGTTTTGTTGATGACTGATTTAAGCCTTTGTTTTAATAAAAGGCTGTTTGAATCACCTCAAAATGGTAAAGTGATGTAGACAGGCTTTCTTTCTACCAAGGCTACAGTCGGTCACACTGTGTATTGCGCTAATATATCACATAGTTCTGATAATCTTCGTCTTTTTATTACACTATCAAAATTTATCAAAGGGACTAATTACTTTAAAGATTAATGAACCTAGTTCTCATTATTAATAGGCTCATACAAATCATAATATTGATTTTGCTTCTTAATAACATACAGAATAAGAAATTTATGCTAGACAACTGTTTTGCCCAAACATGGGACTCCTCGGCATTGCCCATCTACGACTCTGAAGGGGATTAGTTCTAAAGCCTTCTGTCTAACCCCCTGGACCATTAAATCAGTACACTTACATAATCACAGATATGTCAGAAAATTACTCAAACGTTTCATAGTATCTAAGTCTATTAACGAGTGGGTTTGTCAATATTATTACTTTTATTATGAAAATATATTCTTCTGACCAAAATGGTTATTTTAATTTCACAACAATTAAAGTTGATCATATATTTTATATTGAAAATGACCTTATACGTCATTAAACTCTTAACAACTTATTAAAGTACATTTCAATCAATTTAAATATAAACAATATCAATGAATTGTTATATGAATTCAAAAATGATCAATTTTTTCGGATATTTTGACTTCATTTATTTGTTTACATGCTTCAGAACAAAAAATCTATTTAAGTTTTATATTTAATATGTTTGTTTACATACTAATTATTAATAATATTGACTAAAAATAATGTTCTCCAATTTTGACTACTTATGTTAACATTATAAAATAGTAAACAGAGATAGATAGTGGCTAGCAGTGGAATCCAGGACGCGCGTTTCGTCCTATTTGGGACTCGTCAGCTGGATGTACCTGCATCTCAGAGTTGATGTTCACTATCCATCTCTGCTTAACATGCTTGCGAATTAAGGTTATATTGAGGCAATACTCACAGTATGTACATATGCCAATTAGAGACTGACCAGTTGCAGTCCTAACAAATCGATGGGAAGATGCAAACAAACAATACTGAATGAATCATAAAATAGTGTTTGTATAAAATATGAATTTTTCATTCTTTCTAACAAAATTATTACAATTTATAAAGTTATTTTAATTCCATGCTCAATAACTCCATCATTAAAATGTCCCTAAATAATTTGAATGAATTAATTCAAATTAAAAATTCGTGAGTTGGTTGAAGTTAGACATTAACACCGTTGGATGCCGGCTCAGGGGTCTAGTGGTTAAGCGCTCGCGCGCGAGACTGATAGGTCCTGGCTTCGAATCTCGCGAGTGCGGGATCGTGGATGCGCACAGCTGACGAGCTCCACAATAGGATGAGACGGCCATCAAATGCTTCTAGGTTTCCCATTGTGGTCTGGCTTCAATTGACTCGTGATTTCAATTATATATAATTAAAATTTATTAAAGTAATCTTTATTAGGAAATAAGAATGATCAAAGATTCACTAAAACTCCGGGAGCATCAGATTGTCGGTTCGTCTTACTTGGATAGATCTTAAAAGTGAGTATCTATGAATCACACAATTTCTCACGTATAAAAATGAGTCCACTTGTCAACTTTGAAAAGACTAATCTTTGTGTGTGAGTTCGTAGTGGTCCGTTTGCACTGATACTAGTACTAACATACCATATTGTTTTATCGCTAGTATACGCTTTCATCTGCTTAGATAAGTGAAGCACCTATTTTGCCAAATGTAGTGTTGCTAATAGTTGGTGCAGTTTATCTTGTAGGTGACATTGAACCAGTCTTTTAGTGCTTTGTGTTTTGGTCTGCATATGATTGAATAGAGTGATTATGTTGATCCCTGATCAATACTGGTTTCGGTCTTTGTGATTACTTCTGATATGTTTATCGTGTACAGTAATATAACCTATTTCATGAGTTTCCGGAGGGAGACTTTGTGATGGCATGTTGAACTGTTTGACAACAATTATTTCCTTGTATCTGATTAGCTTGGTTCGAAACATAAGTAATAAATCAGGCGGTTTGTTTTAGTATTCAGTATGCCATTCGACTAAAATTTATTTTATATGAGCAACCTAAAAACTTTTGTTTTAGAAATCATTTTCTTCCAACCTTTTGCGAAAGATATTCAGTTAATCACAATCAGAAATACTATCTCGATCCACAAATAAAGATCAACTAATTTACCCTAGAACGTTGGTAAGCAGTGTTTTATAGTTGATGGAATGTAGCGCAACTGTGAAACGAATGCAATTTCTCAGTATTTAAACAATTTTTATTAAATATCAACATATTCCTTTACGTATGCAAAACCTTTTTGCTGTTCTTGGCATACATTTTATCATATTCTTCTTAGATTTGTATGGAAAATAGTTTCACTGATGTGCATGAAAACGTGTAACTAGAACACCTATACGAAATGAAGAGACTATATTCGCTAACTTATACGAATATATCTGAAATACTCGAACTTTATTGTAACATGAAAACATGGAGAAGTAATATTTAAAAGCCTGAATAATGTATCAAAATATCTTACCATCGATAAAGTTGGCCTCAATAGTTTTCCCAACAACCATATTACAATTACACGTTTTATGAACCAAGTTAGTTTCACTTGTATTTTCATTTATTTATTTATCTATCTACCTATCCATTTTAATTCAGGTATCCGCTGTTTTAGCTGATGATTCAGTTATGTTGACTATTCAACCCGGTGAACATGGATCAACTTATGGTGGTAATCCATTAGCTTGTAAAGTTGCCATGGCTGCTTTAAAAGTAAGTCTTTCCTAACTACTATCGTTACAGTTCGTAACGTTCTGTTGTTTTAAAACTTTCGATAATAAGGAATGTATTCAATCAGTCTACTTCATTATGTTGAGTTCTTTGAAAAACGTTTTTGATGTAGCCTGTAGTCACGAGTTGGCTACAGTTTTGGATAATAATTAACATTTTAATTCGGAACACGCTGAAGCTATGACTCACGATATATAGCCTCAAAACCCAAGACTTTATTCACTAAGTCACTGAATAATTATGGCCGATAGTGTGCTTATTATTGTTAGGATAGTGGCATACTCAGCTGACGAGCCTTAAAATGAGCCAAACATACGCGTCGGATTATACTCTCAGTCATTACAGAAATGTATCAGCAAATTGTTAATAACTTCTAGCCTCAGTATTTACCGAGTCACTAATAATTTTTCACATTTCGCCTACCAGCTTAAGATAGCTGAAACAGTTTAAAAGTTCAGTAAACTCAGTCTAACAAAAATTTGAAATTGTTGGCTTCAACAGAATGTTGTAAGCAAAGTTTGCTTGACTTCTGGCCTTCATTGTTTAAGGTTTCTATGAGATAGATTTTGATTCATTTTGTAAAATTGTGATGTTATGTAAATTTTTCAACTCATTCAATTGGTCACCTTCTTTAAAACATATTTCCATGTTAGAATTTGAGTAAATGTATCTAAATGCAAAATACTAGTGAATGCACATTTACTATTCATTTAAACAGTTTTGAAGAAATTTCATTAAAAGTATATGATGATATTCATCACGAACCGAAACTTTTATTCTGAGGAGATTTAAAAAGTATCCTTTCATTTATTTTTTACTCTTCGGTAATGTTTTATTTTATTTTATTTTCGAAAATAAGGTTTTGGAAGAGGAACATTTAGCAGAACATGCACAGAAACTAGGTGAAATCTTTCGTCATGAACTGAGTAAACTTCCAAAATCTGTCGTTGAATTATATCGTGGTAAAGGTCTTTTAAACGCGATTGTAATTCGTCAAGGTAAATAGTAATTATAAATATTTATATAAGAACTCTCATCTAAATTAGAGCGAATAGTTTCACAGTAATAGGTAATTAAAATTCATTCGCTGAGATTATACAAATATATTATTCCCATTTAATGTCTATAAATATTTATGTTTATATCATTTGAATTGTTAAGATTAATAGACTTAGATTGTAGATGAATAAAGTTATTTGTTGTTTATATATTCTTAATATTTTGTCAGGAATTCTAATTGTATGTGTGTGTGGAAGTGAAGGAAGTATCATGTTGTATTGATAGCAAAAATAAGCAAACCGTTAGTAAACAATGTGAATAAATGTAAAAAAAATCATTTGGAATCTAAACTGAACCTAATAATAATAACAATGAATACATATGATAAAAGTACATGTACATAAAAATGACCGGGACATAGAATGGTGATTATTGTATTATTATCAGAAGGGGTTTTGTAGAGATTTAGTATTTTCATAGTTGAAAGCGTGAGTCAATTGAAGCTAGACAACCAGGGAAAACCTGGAAGCACTGGATTCTATTCCAATGGTGAACGTAGGGCATGCAACGGAAAAAGAAAGCAGAATAGAACTTTCGCCTGTATGAGTTTCAATGGAACATTCACCTGTGCAATACTAGATAAACGTTAATGTAGGTAGCTTGAAAGCTTTACTGATTTTTTTTATAGAACTGTAACTGGTGACATTTTGTTGACATGATGCTTTGTGTTCTCTAACTGTTATAATATTAAACTTCTGTGAGATTTAATTAGCTTTTTTATTCCATCACAAAGAACACTGCGTGAGGAAGTGACGGTAGCGATGTCGCGTCGTTCAACCTATATATCTGTTTCTACAACAGTTAAATCTATAGATATGCAGAAATAACTGGACCCAGAAGTGTATCTGTTGCTCATACGGGTTAAACATAGTAAATAGTTAAAATGATACTTCTGCCACTTAAAAGTAATTTCTGAGACATCGGATTTGTAAATAAGATAAAACTGAAAAAATTCCCTTTGGTTTCATAATCTTGAAGTAATGTTCAATGTAATCTAGAAGCGAACAAAATGATCTTTCTTTCTCTACCCTAGTGTGTAAAGTTGTTGGGTTATAGTTTTGGAGTGAGAGAATTTGTTCTAGGCGGATACTCTTTTTCAGTGTTTCAGTATGGTTCCTCTCGGTACACGAGGGTGATAAATATAAGGTAATTTTACAAAATTCGTTTCTCCTGAGTACGTTTTTTCGAACAATATTAACAGTAGCAGAAACACTAAAGAATATGGATTATTAGGATATTCTTTCCTACATGTGAGAAGTCAAAAAATGTTAACAATGAAGATCATTTGTGAAAATGTACCCACTTTCATGTATCCACTTTCATGATACCTCTGAAAACTAGGATATATTCGGGGTATGTCTTTTTCCTAGTTTATCATACTATAAGTAGGATTGTAAGCATGTTTGCTGCTTAATTTCTGTTTAGTTAAATTAGTCTTCCTTAATCTATCCAGTAAAGCTCCTAACCAATATTTATCTCTTCGATTATCTGAAAGTAAATAAATTTTTGTGTTTAGTGTTCTGGCAATCGGATCAGGGTGTAAATAATCACACAGTCAAGGTGTAATGCTCTGTCGTCTTAAATATTCAGTGAAGGAGCTTTTAGTGTCGATAATATATTATTTGCATAGTATCTTTATGAGATATTGAAACTGCTATGTTCTTCGTAATCATTTAAGCAGGATATTAGTACTATGGCAACTAACAATACCATCCCGATTCCTCTCCTCCCTGATGGGTTTACAGATGAAACATTGGTACTGAATATCAAAGTAATACTTTTTACTCAGGATATTCTTTTCAGAATTAGCAGAATTATCTTTGTTAACATATTAAGCAGAATAATTCAACAAATTATTTCATATTTAATTCTACATTGTGCTTTTTTCTGTATCCAGGATTTAATGCGTGGGATGTTTGTTTAAAATTACGCGATCATGGTTTATTAGCTAAGCCGACACATGATACAATCATTCGATTAGCACCACCTTTAGTTATTAAAGAAGACGAACTGCACAAAGCGACAGAAATTATACACAAAGTGATTAGTTCATTGAGTATATCGTAAAAGAACACAGGAAAAACATACAACTATGCTATCTTGGTGAGCTCTTTTGGATTTATTACTACTTTCGATTGTTTTATCACTGCTATTAATATTATTCAGTCAGCGGGGTTCAATTTAGAACATAGCGGAAAAGTATGTCAGCCGTAGTTGTTATTAACACATACGTCGGAATAGATAATAGTAAGACTAACATAACATATTACCGGCAAGTATGATAGACCAGATATCATTCCGATTGACCCAGAACCTTAGCTAATTCAAATAAAAGTAGCATCATCATTATTTCACATGGACTCATCAAATTTAGGCATCTTCATCGTTCAAATATTCAAAATTTAAAGAATTGGGAACAGCTGTAATTAATCTTCACAAGTCCTTTTTAAAATACATATATTAAAGTTAGTGATAGAGTTTAAATATGGGAATTTTTTAGCAACAACCTTTTTATAACTTTGGAACTTATACTAAACGCTTTTAAAAGAACCCCTAAAAGTTACAGGAAAAAAGTGACCCATTAAGTCACCTACTTCTAGACGATAATAGAAACATGTCACTGGCATTTAGTGATGATTGTCCTTTGTTGTAAAATTAATAAAGTAGAAGTTCATAACTAATGAAATCTAAATCATTATTTGATTTATATGTGCTTCTTATAAAGTGGGATGGTTCTAAGTCGATTGTTTATTGGATCATGAATGTGAACAATTGAGGAGGCGGAAAATATTATCAACTAGTATTCCCTAATTGTTATGTTATGTTTTCATCCAAATTATTCTCAATTTCTTCATAAAATCACTTATATAACATACCAAATGATATCAAATATTTATCCAGTAACAAAAGGAATAATTTGTATGAAACAATCAGCCTAATTTCGTTTAAGTATAACCAAAGTATAATGATTGATAGGTATTATGCAATAAACTTTCGTCTGAAACTCTAAAGCGTTATGCATTGATCCACTGAATTAAATTAGTCTTTAACCTGTTCAACAGGTCTAAAATTAATTTTTATGGGCTTATATTATTCCTGTTGTTGATGTTAAGGCCTACAATTGTTAGTAGAGACTGATTAATCTCAGAAGTGAACATCAACAACGGAAAAGTAGAAATCCGTATAACAGAGATGGTCTTATTTCACAAAGGCGTAGTAATACAATGAGCGTAAAAATAGAAAGACATTGAAAATGAACAAAATCACAAAAGCTGAGAGAAATTAACTAAACGAATAGTCGTAGAATCTCGAAACATAGAGTAGATCTACGTGTGTCATAATAACTGCTTTTAAAGAATTCCAGCAGATTATTTTCATAACCCCAAAAATTTGAACTATGTAAACTAAATGTTACTACTCAATTCATGTCAACTGTTATTTGCTAGTTGGATCACCTTTGATTTTTCTCTGAAATTATTGAACTCTAGTCTGTAATAGGTGTCTTTTTAGTGTATCTTAAATAAATACCAGAAACATTATACTTTCTATGTTGTAAATCAAAATACTTTTAACTTACTTAACAACTCTGATTAAAACTCTACATATTATATTGAGAATTACTCGTTCATTAGTTTGAGATCTTATGAATAATGATTGAAAAAGACTGTTCTCAAATATCTACATCTTTCTTGTGGTTTTCATATCTAATAACCATATTTGAAAACTATAAAGTACAAAAAAATACGAACTTCTGATTTACATTTTCTCCGTTTGATGAAGAGTCAAATATTTCAACATTATTGTATATTCATAGTTGAAATCATGAGTCGATTGAAGCTAGACCACCATGGAAAACCTGGAAGCACTGGACAGCCGTTTCGTCCCCTTCTGAATTATTGTTTATGACTAACGATGATGAATGATCATAAAATACATATTTCTTGCCTAGCCTACTGGTTTCAAATGAATAAACTAATCATCTGATTTTATATTGTCTTGCTAAAAAATATTTATATCTCACATGTTTAATGTCGCCAAATCATCATAAACATAGAAATATCTAGGTCAGTACATATCATGCTATGTATTAGATTGTTTATACTGGATTGCGTAAATAACTATTTCATATAAGCTCTTGTTAACAGTTTTGTTTATTAGAACTTTAAAACATGATTCGGATATAATTCATTATTTATAATCATAACAAATTAAAGCTATAATGCTTAATTTTTATCTGTTGAGTTGTTATTATCATACAACTATTAACAGTAAATTATGTTTAAGATACTATACATTAAAGCATAATATTCATCTAAGTCACTCAATAAATGCATTCACAAGAAATTTTACTTCACCACAGGGTTAAATTCTTCACTTTTAGTTTGTCAAATTCATATTCATCTACCTAATTGTTTTTATGTCGTCTATCTATCACATACACATGTTGAACAGTCCGACATGTAATCTACGTAGAATACCTTCTTAGACAATATGATTCAAACAACCCATCCTATATAATAAGTTACTTTTGATATCTGGCAATAATAATTATAAGTTACATGAAGTTGGCGCTTGACCATTGAATCCTTAATTATCCATTTCTATCTTAATTCTGATATTTAAAACAATTCATATCATATGTCTTTACACGATCAAGAATATATATTTTGAATTATACAATTATTACATTTAATTTTCAGCTATCAAATATAATCCACTTAACTGAGTAATTCTTAGACTATATTCATTAAAAATTCGGTTTCACATAAAATACTATGCACCATTTAGATAGCTAACCACATTTAATATGCATCATTTTTTAATAGTTCCCAAGTATATCAAACTTATATTTAGGGAATAGGATATTCAAATGAGGTTCATTCAGTTTGATTTATAGTGTATTTTTTAAAATTCCCTTTCGTAAATTAACTTTATTAATATAACCAACATTTTCTTTCCTTTTCATCCAATAGAGTTGTAGATATATTTCCTTGTAATGCTACGAAATTTTATTTGACCGAATTCGTTTTGAATTCATTAACACCTTCATTGTCTCAATTCAACTTAAAGGTGAAATTGAAAAGCCCTTTCCACTTATTTCCATGGATCATTAAGTATATACCAATGTGATTATATTTTTATATTTTGATGCATCAAATTATCAGTTACTTTATTACATTGATTGTTTGATCTGACTTGCTTGTTTTGAACTACTACTCAAATACTGTTGCATAAGTAGCATATCTACATGTAATGCGATTATTTTCAGTGAACTTATTTCATTTTTGTTAATGTTCAGAATATCAACTTGTCTTGATACATGATTTTGAGTTGTTTAATGTATTTTGTAACTTTTTTGTGCTTAAAAGTGTCTTGATGCATATGTTTAGAAGTTAACTGTATCCAAGGAATCGAAAAGAAAATAGCAAATAAACTGTCGTTTACAGACCTTTTAGTGGAAAAATACTTTTATATATTTGGATTGTTGATTAACTCAAAAATAAAATTAATTCGTATGTTTAAAAGCTCAGATATGAGAAAATCTTTTGGTAAAATAAATAGTAAAAGAAGTTTGCTTAAGGAACTGATAGGTAATTAAAATATACTTTATTCGTAATCCTAATCGAATTATTCTGGCCAACTATTCAATGGGATTACCAAGAAGTTTCAGGGTATAGTTCATTTTGTCTAATTCAAGTAGTTCTGTAAATGAATGAATATTAGAACTTTAATTCAGTTCCTGTCTCATCGGCGAAAAAGAATGGAGACAGGTTAATAATTGGAGATCGATAGATATATATATGAATTGTATTGCATATTTTTTGTAGCTCTCTGTATTTACCATAACTTAATATATGTTGATCAAGGCCTATATCATGTACTTGGTCTGAAATAGTTAGTTGTTTGAGAGACTAGCCACTTTTCTAGGCATTTGATATTAGAAAGTGACAGTCTTGCATATCAGAGAACTGTTACCATCTCTCGCCTCAGGAAGACAAGTATCCTATCAGCATTTAAATATTCTAAGCACACATCACCCAACAATGGTGATGAATTTCACCGAAACCAAATATTGTTTCGAAACTTCCTTTTGAGTACTCTCAGCCATACAAAACTAAAGGTATTTGTTATCCAAAGACAAATTTCGTCAGTGCTTTCAACTCCAGGATGCAACTTTATCCAGCTGATGTCCGTCCTGGATTTCACTAATGCCCATATCCCATCTATTGTGTGCAAACTTGTATGTTTTATGCGGATTGTCATGACATATCCATTATGACAAATATTTCAACCAAGACTGATCAAAATTCAGTTGAAATAAAAACAACAGAATATTTCAAACCACTCTAAATTAAGTTATATTTACAGGAACTTGTTTTATTGTTTTTATGTATTTATCCAGTGTTAATTTTAGAAATCAGTTATTCTTGTAACTTTCATAAACTTCTAGTTATTAGCATTCCATGGCATCTATCTATATCGAATCTTCCCCCTTCCAGAAACCGATATACATAACTAAGACAGTCAAAATATGCAACGTTTTCATCCAGATTAAAGGTGACATCTAGAACACAGATTCTATCTTGATATGGTGTTTGAGTTTGCATATAATAATGATCCAAAAGTTCTATAGTGGCTGGAACACTTGTATAGAAGCAGAAAACGCATTTCTAAACAGTGAGTACCTACTGATGAATATGCGGAGGTTTGATTTCAGTAAGGTGTTTGTATCAGATAATCAACATCAGCAATTATGCTCATTTCCCGCAAGGGGAAGAGAGGGTAATACAGGGTTGGCCCTAAAAATATCAAACTTCAGCTTACCTCACAGGATTCAGTCTCTTGAGGTAAGGTCTTTAAAGTATAAACTAGCCTACTTAGACGCACACGAAAAAGAGTATTTATTCCACCCCAAACAGTTGTTCCTTAAACCCTGTGTTCGTTGACTCTAACCCAGTTTCATTTTCTGATCCCTTAAGAAGAAGTATCTTTCCATGGTAAGACAGGTTGAGAAATTTAAATCACTATCAGACCTATGATCCTACTCAACATCATTCATAAAACAATTTGACATCTTAGTGCACTACTTTCAATCGTCTATTAGTAAAGTCTTTTCTTAAATGGTTTTGATTATTAGCTTAGATATTTTGAACCACCATAGTTCGATGCTTAATCGAATACGAAGTTAATAAAATCAGGTTAATATTCAAGAACTATTTAATTTCAAAAACGAAACACATTTAATAGCTTTTTCCTATTATTCTCTTGGTATTCAATACTAAATAAAATCTTTTGTTAAATACCAAAAATACTTTATTTATAGTTTCACTACTCTTTAGTAAACTAAATGGGTAACGTCCAGTCGTGAATAGGTGTCCAATTAGGGACATTAGTATTAATGGATTTGGTAAAAATGTCTATGTACTTTCTAGGTAGTTGTAATACATATTATCGGAACAAAAATAATGAAGGAAGGAAAGCTAGAGAAGAAGGCCAAGTGAACAAATTTATTTAGTGATTTACAGAGTACCCCATAAAACGGTTAGGTAGCGAATTTCTCTAAACAAATATCTAGACTTCATCAAACGTATTGAGTTTGTATGTAATTTTATGATTTAGGCATTGTGATTACTTCTTAATAATATTAAAACCAAACAGCCCTGATGAGGTAACCGTTTGATTCCTGATTAAATTAATTACTCTGATTTCTTTCCTATCATTAAACCTAAAAACCACCAATTATTTCACATTTTTGCGATCGAAATTTATGTCTATATGAGGAACAACATGATTACTACTTATTTACTTAGGCCTGTTACCCCTAGTGCAGGAGCATAGGCTGCACACCAGTATTCTCCATCCAACCCTGTCCCAGGCGATCCTTTCAAGTTCTTTCCAGTTAACATTCATCCTTTTCATGTCTGCTTCCAATTCCCGACGTAATGTGTTCCTTGACCTCCCTTTTTCCCGCTTCCCTTCAGGATTTCAAGCTAAAGATTGCCTCATGATGCAGTTTGGTGATTTCCTTAATGTATGTCCTATCCACTTCCAACGTCTTTTCCTAATTTCCTCATCAGCTGGAAACCGGTTTGTCCTATCCCACAGAAGGCTGTTGCAGATAGTATCCGACCAGTGAATGTTGAGTATTTTGCGTAGACAATTGTTTATAAATACTTGTACCTTCTTGACGATGGATGTAGTAGTTTTCCACGTTTCAGTTCCATTGAGTAGGACTGTAGCTCTTCTAGAGTTATTGCCGGTCCCAAGCCCGGGTAAGGGGGGAGGGTTGGGCGTGGGGTTAGCGACCACATCCTGTAGAAAACTAACTCGCTATAAAAACGCTAACCAGGAACAATATAAGTAAATTTGTATTTCCGAGGGACTGTATCAGTTCATGCCTGACAATTCTAACTACTTTCATCATTGTAAGTAGTTAAATGTTTTTCTTGAAAATATCTCAAGCACTTCGAAGTGTGGCTCAATCCCTATAGTGAAACATTAAATCTCTGATAAATGAAGCAGCTGTCACTTTTATACAAATGATAAACGCCAATGTACTGATTTGTGTTATAGTATTCTTGCCAAAATGTCACTTAGTCTAAACAAATTATTTGCGACAGTGCGCTTATCAATTTAAAATTTATTAAATTTATAAATACTTATATTAAAATGTACTGACAAAAAATTTTAAATGTTCAATATTATCATTCATACATCATTTCAATGACAAACTAAACATTATAATTGATCGATTATTTTAATCATGTATGTATTAAGGATAACTAAGCTTTATCAAACATTTGTTCATTAATCACTTAATGGATTTAGTGAATTGGTTCAAAGTAATCAACAAACAATCCAACTTCATCAGAATGGAAGTTTGCGGAGATTGTAGTGATTTTTAATAGTTGTTACCATGACTCGGCCTAAGCCAGAATAATTTTTAAAACCGGGAAACTATGGAAGGCCCTTTCGTCCTAATATGGAACTTCTCAGAAGTGAGCCTTCACGATTCCGCACACGGAATCCTAACCCAGAACCTTGGGTTTCGGGTGTGAACGCTTAACCGCCTATAACTTCATCTACACTCCATATAATCTAACTATTGTTAATGGATAATTTATTTTACACATTGTTAATCAATCGAAATGAATTAGCTGATTTGTTCCGATTTAACTGAATAAAACTCACAAAAGTACTGTTGGATTACTTATTACAAGTTACATGTTAAGTTAGAGATCAATTGTATGTAAAAACAATAATAACTGTATAGAATGAATAACTATGTTGTTCAATTCCATTTTACCACCTTAAACTTAATTCTTGTTAATTTTGTGGGAAAACTAATTTATTGTCTTTATTTTTCAGAGTTGAAACCATGAGTCAATTGAAGCTAGACCACCATGGAAAGCCTGGAGCCACTTGACGGCCGTTTCGTCCTATCATGGGACTCCTCAGCAGTGTGCATCCACGATGCGGCTTCGCGAGCGATATTTGAACCCAGGACCTACCAGTCTCGAGCCAGAGCACTTAACCAATAGACCACTGAGCCGTCATCCAACGGTGTTAATGTCTAACTTCAACCGATCCACGAAGTTTGAGCCACCGTTCTCCAATTGTCTTCTGTGAGTTGTTATCTCACAACAGACGTGGTTGAACTCCACTGGTCACTGCTTCCCACTAGAACTCCAGGACATGTATCTTGAAGTCAGTCACTAGTGAGCATATGATTATAATCAGAAGGGGATTTGTGGAGATTTCAGTATTTTTCAGAGTTGAAACCGAGACTGGTAGGTCCTGGGTTTGAATATCGCTCGCGAAGCCGCATCGTGGATGCGCACTGCTGAGGGGTCCCATGATAGGACGAAACGGCCGTCAAGTGCTTCCAGGTTTTCCATGGTGGTCTAGCTTCAATTGACTCATGGTTTCAACTCTGAAAAATACTGAAATCTCCACAAAATCCCTTCTGATTATTGTCTTTAACCAAGTCAAAAGACGTACTTGTCAAGAAAATTAAATTGAATTAATTGGGTTTTTGAAATTTTCCATAACTCTATCAGTCAGCCATATTCATCAACTCAAGGTGAAACAATGTATCAACAAAGTAGGAAAAATTTAAAACCAATACGAGTAGTTATAGTATTCGTTATAGTGCATACAATTAGACAGACACTATATTATTTGAGAAGAAAGAACGAACTTGCTGAATAAATAGTATATGATAGTGTTAAAACTCAAAATGCAAGAGTAGACAAAGATTGAATGTATTTTTCTCAATAAGACAAACTCTAACACTTATCACCTAAAGTCTTCAACCATTGATTACAATCATCGCGTAGACCACAATCAGGTAATCAAAACCTATTAACACTGTTAACTACAACAGTCTAAAACTTTGCAGACTGTTATCACATGTTGGTTTGGTCATCTCTAGCTTTCTTCTAACTTACTGCTGTATCCGTCAGCCCAACTTTTTCAGGTAGGTGGAGATTGGAAATGCTGGCTAGAAAACAACTAAAGAACCATTACATCACAAGAATAGGGATTCTCAGTGAAAATCATTTTTCAAAGTAATTTACATTTGCTTAATTGCAAAAACTAGTAGGATCGGTAATATGCAAGTCCCTTAGGTAATTCTGTCTTATTTAGATTACAAAGATAATTTCTTGTCAAGGACTAATATCAACAATCAATGATAGCAAAAAACAATCCAACGTTGGGGCTTAACAATGCTGTAACGTTAAAATTACATGTTGACTCAATCTAAATGTTCACATTATATGAAGTTCGACAACCTCATCCCATAGGAAACAACCTTGCCAAGAAAACACTAACTAGACTAAACACATTAAAGCTCTGCCCTATAAGTTGAAGAAAGAATTATGACGCCTCTTAATGAAAGCCAAGATTTTTCAGAAGTCACGAGGCCGATGTCCCTTCTAGCAACCAGAGCAACAACATTTATAGGTATATGGAACGTCCGGACAATGTCGGAAACCTTGAGGAACAAGCAAATAGCTACGGAAATGAGAAGATACAACTTGTCGGTGCTCGGAACCAACAAAACCCATTGGACACAAGCTACACAACAAAGGTTAGCTACGGGAGAGATGCTGCTGTACTCCGATCACGAAGAGGAAAATGCTCCACATACTCAAGGAGTTGCTCTGATGCTGTCCAAAGATGCACGAAATTCACTTTTAGGATGGGAATCTCATAGATCCAGGATAATCAAAGCATCATTCAAAACAATGGAGGAGAGAATCCCAATAAATGTTATCCCATGTTATGCACCCACCAATGATAGCAACGACCACATTAAATATCAGTTTTACGAGAGTCTGCAATCATTCATAATCAAGTGCCCAGGAAAAGACCTGACTATCATGATGGGAGACCTAAACGCCTAGGTCGGAATGGACAATACCGGATATGAAGATATCATGGGACGGCATGAACAGACTGAGAGAAAGGACCGAGAATGGTGAGAGATTTGCAAGTTTATGTGCGTTCAACAAATTGATTACAGGTAGCACAATATTCCCCCACAAACTCATACACAAAGCTACATAAGTTTCATTGGATCACACCACGTAAAACCAGGTCGGTCATATTTGTATCACTATAAAATTCACAAGGACGATAGAAGGCGTGAGAACAAGTAGAGGAGCTGACACTGCTTCAGTTTACCATCTGGTTGTGGCCAAGATAAAACTGAAGCTAAAGAAACATTGTACAATTGGGGTAACAGCATTACAAGGTTCAATACAGCCTTCTCTCGAGATACTGATAAACTTAACCAATTCAGGATAACTCTCAACAACAGTTTCCAAGCATTAAAACATCTACTGAAAGAAGAAGAAATTATTATGGAGGACAACTGGAAAGGGATCAAAAGAGCACTAACTCCAGCGTGTCAAGAGGTGCTGGGTTGCAATAAGCATTATCAAAAGGAATGGATCTCCATCGAAACCTTGAACAAGATTCAAGAAAGGAAGAACGATAAGACAGCAATCAACAAGAGGGGAACAAGAACAGAGAAAGTTAAGGCACAAGTTGAATACACAGAAACAAACAAGCAAGTAATGAGGAGCATTAGAGCCGACATGAAGAAATACGTGGAAGATCGAACAAATCTTCAAGTGAAGGAAATATGATACAACGAAGAAACTAGCTGGGAAATATAGCAAACCAGAAAGACTGGTCAAGAACAATGAAGGTAAGACAATCACTGAAATTCGAGAACAGAAGAACAGATGGGTTGAACACTTCGAGGAACTCTTGAATAGACCAGCTCCATTGAGTCCACTAGAAATCGAAGCAGCACACACACAAACCTTCTTATAGATGTCACTCCACCAACGACGGAAGAGATCAGGATGGTTATCAGACGAATGAAGATTGAGGAATCAGCAGGACCTGACAGATATACCAACTGAGACACTGAAGTAACTGCAAACATGTTCCACATTCTATTCAGGAAGATTTGGGAGGGAGAAAAAATGCCAAATCAGTGGAAAGACTGACACCTCATCAATATGACGGTGAAAGATCTGAGAGAGCATGAGATCTATAGAGGAATCATACTACTATCAGTTCCAACAAAAGTTTTCAGCAGGGTATTACTGAACCAGACGAAAGACTCAGTAAATCCGACGGGAAGCACGGAATACAATAAACAGGTTGGATGCAACTAGATGATTTAGACTTCGTAGATGCCCTATCTCTTCTATCCCATACACACGAACAAATGAAGACAAAGACAACAAGTTTAGCAGCAACTTCAACAGGAGTAGGCCTCGATATACACAAGGGGAAAAGCAAGATCCCGAAATACAACACGGAGAACACCAACTTAATCACACTTGATGGGGAAGCTCTGGGAGATGTGGAAACTTTCATGTACCTGGTCAGTAGCATCATCGATGAACAAGGAGGATCTGATGCAGATGTAAAGGCAAGAATTTGTGGAGCAAAGACAGAGTTCCTACTGTTGAAGAACATATGGAACTCAAAACAACTGTCAACCAATATCAAAGTTAGAATCTTCAATATGAATGCCATGACAGTTCTACTGTACGGAGCTGAAATGTGGAGAACTACTAAATCCATCGTCAAGAAGGTACAAGTATTTATAAACAATTGTCTACGCAAAATACTCAACATTCACTGGTCGGATACTATCTGCAACAGCCTTCTGTGGGATAGGACAAACCGGTTTCCAGCTGATGAGGAAATTAGGAAAAGACGTTGGAAGTGGATAGGACATACATTAAGGAAATCACCAAACTGCATCATGAGGCAATCTTTAGCTTGAAATCCTGAAGGGAAGCGGGAAAAAGGGAGGTCAAGGAACACATTACGTCGGGAATTGGAAGCAGACATGAAAAGGATGAATGTTAACTGGAAAGAACTTGAAAGGATCGCCTGGGACAGGGTTGGATGGAGAATACTGGTGTGCAGCCTATGCTCCTGCACTAGGGGTAGCAGACGTAAGTTAGTCAGTAGTCTTCTCATTTCTATCTTTATTTTTGAATTTCTGACATTATCACGATAGACTGTTATGTCAAGTAAATGTAAGCATAAACTTTGATTCTGTTAACCAATTTGACATAATTTCATTTACTTATAAATCTGTTTATTATGGTGTTTTCTAAACTGATATAAGATTTCGGTCAACAATACCAACATGATCTATTCCAATTAAAAGCTTCATTGACTTTTTTTTTAGCACTCCATACTACTAGCCATTCATATGGAATAATTTTTATTGATGAAATATAATAATCTCACATGACAAACTAAATTTTTATATTACTTGTCAATACTGTTGACATAGCAAATTAAAGATAATGAAAAATTTTTTTAGCATGAATTGATCAACATTTAAAAGAAAAATATATATCTGGCATATGTTAGATATATCACTTGACAAACTATTTCAGCTACATCCAAAACTTATTAAAAAGAAGTATATCACATTGAAAGGAGAAAGGATCTAAACTGTGCATGACCGAACGCTTTCAATATAGGTCAGTTTTTTTAAACAGTAAGAAATTTTTGATGGACAGAAATCAAACTGAAGTTTAGTAATGTAGTTGGAAAATTTAAGGAAATTAATTAAATATAAAAACAGTTTCCCTCATAAAATGAAATCAGCTGTAAATCTACTAACAACCACAGAGGGTTATATAGCCATTAAAGCGTAGTTTGGAATTCTCCAGAGTACATACGTATGATTCTGCACGAAATCTTGAAATGTGTAGTTCATATAAATCACTAATTCACAACCAAATGGTTACTGAACAGTAAGAAATGTCGTCGTTGCAACATATCAGAAACCTTAATTTACTGGCTTCCAATTTCAATTAACCTAATTTAATGCTTGCATCTTTACTCATTTCTATTGGCTTTTCTTACAAATTCACTCACTTAGAGTGCTGTGCACAAATCTCCAGCATACAACGTACATCTAGGCTAACCTCAATCCTAATGAACGTTGAATGTTACACAATACTGATATAAATTCACTGGTTGAGTTTACAATACGATTACTGAGTCAAGTAGCTCAAAAATTTCAGTGAGCTTTGTTTGATGTTAGCTCGTTAAAGTCAGTCAACAAATAGTTAAGATGCACTGTCACATTGGAAACTAGACAGATAATGATGAGAACAGATAATCATGATCAACTTCTTTTAAGTAACAGGTTCTGCTGAAGAAATCGAATATGACACTTCAATAATAATGTTTTCAAAAATATGATTGAAATATAATTGATCATTATTATGTTGTATATGGAAAGCAATGATTTTCAGAAAGATGTGTTGTATTAAAAAAAGTGATCAGCAGAAGTGATTAATTGATTTAAAATTATCTGATTAAAAAGACTATACCAAAGCTAATTATGCCACATTATGGATTCTCCATTTAAAATCTATTTTTCGCTTCAACAAAAGGATTGAATATGGACCTTTGTTAAAAATTTTGTGTTTTATTTCAAGCTGAATATTTAGCTACATTAATCATATAATATGTAGATTACAATCCGGCTCCTCTACAACACAGTGCTGATGAATCCCAAACTGGGACGAAACATACTGATTTTTTTCCAAGTTTTCAATTATTTACCATTTGATATTGCGTCCATGATAAAAAAATATATTTCAAACTGAAAAATCTGAGCAAACAACCCATTACTGATCATAGTCCCGATAGTTTTCACATAAAATATGAAGTTCTGTTGCTTCACTTTACATCAGCTTTTAACAGAATTAAGTATGAAATGAACAATAGTTCACGTGATTGAATTAAACACTCTATAAAACATTGTAAGCAAAGATGGATAGTGGCTAGCAGTGGAATCCAGGACGCGCGTTTCGTTCTATTTGGGACTCGTCAACTGGATATACCTGCATCTTAGAGTTGATGTTCATTCTGAGACTCGAACCCAGTACCTTTCGCTTCAAACGTCATCGCGTTATCCACTCGGTCACTGAACCCTGATAGCCACTTGCTTATGAAATGGGGTGAAGTTTGAATTCACTTAGTATTGTTTGTTTGAATCTTCCCGATGATGTTTAGGACTGCAACTGGTGAGTCTCTAATTGGCATATGTGCATACTGTGCATATTGCCTCGATATAGCCTAAATTCACAAACATTGTAAGCAAAGATGGATAGTGGCTAGCAGTGGAATCCTGGACATCCAGGAACATCAATGGGAAGATTCAAACAAACAATGCTAAGTGACACTATAAAACAGTTGACTTTGTACATAATTGTTTACATTCCATTCCTATCATACAGCGAAGAAGTCATTTAGTCCAGAAGTATATAATACTGGTTAGTCATCACTCAACTACAATAATGTTACTTGAAATAAATAAAAACGTATTATGCAATAATCAAATTCGTTCTGTTTAAGGTTTTATTTACTGCGAAATTTTACAATGAAAAGGATATAAATTCAGAAGGGGTTTTGTGGAGATTTAGTATTTTCCAACTATGAAAGATATAAATTCAGTTGAAAATTTAATTTCAGCATTAATGTATACAGTCAGCTACAGTATTCATACATAATACTAAAGGAATGTTATATATTATTGATTCTGCTCTCAATGTTTACTAGTCAACTTGGTTCATTCAACATTCTATATAAAAACACTTGTGAACTATTCATTGTAACTAAACATTCAGCTATGAAAAAGAACGACTAAACCGTATGTATATGTAGAGTATTCGTAAGTTACATTGTAAGTTCATACTTACATACTTCTATCAAAAATCAACTCTCCTAACAATTTTTATTCAGCTATTGTTATATATTAATTAATTTCCATTAATCAATATTACTGTGTAAACGTAATAGCAATTATGTACATAACTTTTTCTTTTTTAATTATTCATTTTGTTTTAGATTGCAAGGAGTTGAAAAGAATTTCTAAATCAAATGAATCATTTACAACTGTTGCTTCATAATTGTCTAAAAGTTCCTTTCTAGTGTTAAAAAAAGAAGGATATACCTGATAAGTTCTCATTAATGCTGGTTGTATATATTGAGACATTAATTGAAATCAACTTGACAGCTGATTCAACTTGTGCCTGTACATTTGCTTTCCAAGACCTAACGAAGAATGTAATTAAAGTGGATATACAGCATTCTGTGTTTGGAAACTAATTGCATTTCATGAGTTTCCTGTTCTTAATTACCAATGTAAAAACAGTTAATGACAATAGTCATTTTAAGATGTACGTTAGTCCAGCTTTCTGTGATTAATCTATCGTTATTAATTGGAATGATCAACAATCAATATTAGTTTACAAAGACAAATTCTGGACTCCATACTTCAGTTAGTGTACCTAGCTAATTACTCCTTACCATGGTCTACTCTGAAATCAAATTGTCAAGTCCTACCACTTTTTACTTCTATAATTTTCATTGAAGAATCTAAGGTTAGACACAATACGAAATTTAGAACTACCTCAAGTTTAAATATTTATCAAAAGTAACGGCAAATCATAGTGTTGGGTCAGTGAAAGGTTATTGGTTAGCAATAGAAGATCGATAGTCAGATAAAGGCACCTGTTCTGTAATTTATCCCTTTATATCTTGTCAATAGTAAATATTGCTTGAGTTCATAATCGATCTTTGATTGAAGTGTGAGAGAATAGTCTCGTGATCGAGTTTATTATTTAAACACAAAGCGGCACTGAATACATATGCGTCACACTTCATCACTCGATTAGTATGAAGGCTAAGATACTGCCCGAGTGGTTTTTTTAAGGGGCTACTCCCCGAGTTTATATTGCCAAATGAATAAGATACAACCAATTTAGTACATGATAATCAAGAACAACGTAGGTGTATACACTCTTTATCTTCCTTTAAACCTTGAGATTAAAATTGCTTCATAACCTTCTTCCTATACTATATCCTTACATACAACCTATCTTTTATATAATACCACTACTAAATTAACTACTTCTATGAATCCGGTGTTCATCTTGTTATGCTAATGAGGTATGGCAACTTGGACCGATGCATAAATGTGCCTAGTCCTACGTTGTAGCTGACTGACTGATTGACTTCTACTAGTATTTCAGCTAACATCACAAAAGAAACAAATAAACATTACGCAATGTATTATAGAAGTATGTGCTACTCCAAAATATTAAATGAAAGGTTTTATTGTCCATATACAAAACAAAATAATAATAATAATAATAATAATAATAATAGTAGTAGTAGTAGTACTAATAACAATAACTAAAATTAATATAAGAAAATAAAATGATAGAAATGGAGAAAATTAAAAAAAGAAACAGAGATAAATTATAAAGAAATAAATGAGATTTCTGTAATGATAATAATAATAATAATAGTAATGAATGTACCGGTTGTATGTGTTGAGAGGAATAAAACAACATTATGACAAATAGCATCTTACTATCAAGCTATACTTCACTAATTTCAATTAATTTCCGCGGAATTTTGAATAATAATAATAATAATAATAATAATGAAATATTGTTTACATATACTTTTAGGTATATCACTAAACACTAAGTTTATGGAATGAATCTATCCGAAAAGATTCTTTCATTCAAAACAAATGATCAACTGAAACCAAAAAAAATTGAAGTCATTTATTATCTGTAGTCTATTTAAAATAAATAACATGTTCACATATTAAACGGGCTATAAAGTATATGATGATTATTGTTATCAATAAGAATAATAATAATAATAAAAGTAATAACAAGAGATCAGATCAGCAAGTAATTTTGATTGAATATAAAGAAGAATCTTTCCAGGATCCAATAATTGGAAATAAGGAAACAATTATCCAATTTAAAAAAAAATAAGATGATTTAATCATTTACTATATTTTATCAGATAAGTCAGAATGTCTTTTATTTTTGTCACGTCGCCGCCGAACATCAACAGCACCACCAGATACACGAGTTGGACTAGTAGGATCATTATTAATAGGAGAAGATATAATAATAATTTCACGATTGGTGGTAGGAGTTGATGTGATAGTAATATTAGTAGAATTAGTATTGGTAGTATTAGTACTGTTACTAATAATACTACTATTACTACTGGGAATCGATGAATTCACTCCATAATTTGATCGAATTTTAATAACTTTATTCGTAGTATATGTTATTTCTGGTTTTGGTAGACAACTTGGAGAATGTATTGGGGAAAGGTTATATGATTCAATATTATGATTTACTATTCTGTGATTATTATCATCAACTTCATCATCATCATCAAAATTATCATCACAATTCAAATAGTAAGTACGAGAGGTGAAGTCGCGAAATACATCATCGACTGTTTCATCGTTCAATGTGAAATCAGATTTCTGTTAAAGAAATGAATAGAAAATAAATTGAAATAATATTATTATAACAAAGAAATCATGAAATTAATTAAACTGAGTAAGTTTAAAAGACTGGCTTTCAATGACAAAATGTGCAGTTATCCATGGGCCCTCAAAATGCTGAAGGTGGAGACAGCTTGTCCTCCATCTCAGAACGCTCTAATATGGCCGTGAGTTTATAGACCCCGAGAGGTTCTACAGATTGTCTTTATGTGGTGAGGTTATTCACTACGAGAATGAGAACCAAAAGCAAACGTCCAGCATTTTAATCAAGTTGGTACGTACAGAGAGTCTACTTCAGGAAGTCTATAAACCATGACTCTAAATTAATGTTGTACATGGGCTAAAGGATCTTCAAGGTTCAAATGCCGATCAATAGCTGTCGATCACGCGACAGTATCGCTTAACGTTGTTCCACTGCCCTGTGGATTAGACCTCTACGTTAAAGCAAGCTACATGCTCCAGCTTCAGCACCCAGGCAGTATCCTAGTCCATATACAAATGCCATTTTGTATGGTCCATACGTTGTGACTGACTGACTGGTCCATACTATTTTTGGTCCCCAGTTGGGCCACATTTCACCCAATATTGTGTCTGATTCTTATCTACAGGATGTATTATGAGCCATCATCCGGTTCATGTAATATACAAGCCTGCGACAGGACCAATCTAACTATACAGACAGAATGGGTAGGAAGCTATGCTACTAAAAAGCTGGAAAAGAATACCTAAATATCATAGATGTTTACAGTTAGAGGCAAGGATATATGTGGGTGGAAACATCAACGACATAGATAATCTACTTACAATAGATCGGGTTACATTTCCATCTGCCTTAACACACCCAACGGCCTTTAGTTGTTTGGTTTCACTCGGTATATCACAAACCTTCTTGGACTATTCTCATATCACTATGTGCTTTCAAATCGAAAAATGAAACACATTTATTAAGTACAGGGCCCCCAAATGCCCTACTAAAGTCGAGAGTGGGGAGAGTCAGCTCTCTCTCTCGAAATGTTCTCACACGGACACGCGTATATAGCCTCTGCCAGGGAAGTCCTACTCACTGACTTCTCGTGGCAGGGGTGTTGTCTAAAAAACTGAGAGGACGAAAAGCGAATGTCCGGCACTTTAACCGGGTTAGTGGACACGGAGAATCCACAGAGGAGAGTGAGAAAACCCTGTTTCCAAACCAATGGTGCACATAGGCTCCAGTATCCTGAGTGAACAAATGGCGCATGAATCAATCGTTGGTCACCAGCTACCATGGGATTGCATCTCCTCACGATGCTCCACTGCCTTGTGGATCAGACGTTCAGGTCGACGGCTCCGCGTGTGGCCCCCTAAGAAAACCACCTGCTTCAGTTTGGGCATATGGCAGTATCACAGCCCTCACACAAATCAAATGAAAGATTTGTGCGGCACATATATATCTGATGCCCCTTGTACCAATATTTATTTGTTTAAATAAATAAATAAAGTACAGGTCATTGAAATTACCCTTAAGCCACATTGTTTAGTGAGGGTTGGTTATCCTATCAGGCTATCCAAATTGAAGTAACATGTGGACTGGAGTTCAAACTTGCAACTCAGTGATTGAAGGTTATATGTTTTAACCAACAAGTCACCGGAAGACTAACAAATAGTTTAACTATAAATATAAATCATTTCACTAATTAAAATTATAAACTGCATTGTTTAATAAGCGGAGAATGAAGACAAATGTCACATAGTCGGAAGCCGCAGCCTAATCATTATTACCATTGTTAATAATACCAATAATGATTATTTTACAAATACAGAAAATAATTTATGATCTATAGTTTACTTTACATCTCCATAACCATATGTGTATACAACACTTTAAAATGACTTGGTTTTAATGAAAATTTCACAATGAAATAAATGTCTGGTATTTTTGTTTAAATAATCATGAACTAAAATGTAAACTTGAAACCTGGAAAAAAAACATGATTGAACGCATAATAAACAAGTAAATTATCAATTTTCTCTGGAATATAATAAGCTTAAAAATTCCACGGGCTACTAAAATTTATTAATCCTTAGAAAATCTCAAATGTAATCATTATCCATATAAGATTTAAACAAGCATTGTTCAGTATAATAGTCACTGCTGTTTTCGTTACGAATGGTCTCAGTCCTGTACAGAATTGAATCAAGAATATGAAGTGATAACTAATTATAAGCTGTTATTTAGATCCCAGTACCTGTTAATACTGAGACCGACCGCTGAAAAGTTTGTAATTAATGTATTGTTGGATTATGTGAATCTTAACTACACAAAATGAATTTCCTGAAGGTCCGTAACATCATTATTAAAAGTAATCAGAGGTTCAAAGAATGCAATATAGGATCTACACTTTGGTTACCTCCGAACGAAAAATACCAAACACATGGTGGCCTATTACATCACAATTACTTGCATGGACTCATTGCATCTGTGTGTTAATTGGCTCTTGTAAGAATTCCGTAATCATAAATGCAGTGATTTTGTCATATTAAACGAATGTTATCCATATAAGTTTGATATATCTATAGAAATAATAAGAAAATTATTTCTTTTTTTATAAGGATAGAGTGTATGCAATTTATGAGGTAAGAAGTTGAGAATATCAGTTGGGTTAGCATAAATTTCAAGTCTTAGGGAAGCACTCTAAAGATTCCAATGATAGAAGTTTTATTACTATTTAGAGTTTGTTAAGCATGCAGAAATTGCACAATAAATTTTTATTAAATTGATTGTATTTTCTTGTTATCTTGAAATGAAGCTAATGATCACACAAAACTAGTTTTCACTATGGACGACAACTGTAAACGACTGAAAACGTACACAAACCAGTGATATTGTATTGGACGCTACTCACAAGGTTGTCTGTAAGTAGTGTGTAGCGGAACGTAACGTCAAGGTTGCTACAACTGTCAAACGGAGTAAAACGTTTCAATGCATCGAAGGCACGGCGTTGTCAGAATACTTGGAGACCAGAGGAGAAGACAGTATAAATGGCAGAACACATCGAAAGATTTACATGGACGATTTAAGGGTATGTATATGTATATTGTAAATATTTAGTAACTTCTCGCAATAAATACACATTCCTCCTGCCTATTGTCGTGCTTTACGATATAGTGCTGAATAAGAAACTAACGAAATTAAGTAGCGTTGTCGACTTTGGAGATATGTTGTCGCAATCTTTACGTATAATAAATTCACTACCATTATTTGTTTGTTAAACTGATGGTTACTTATCCTCCAAAACTGACTTGAAAATGCTTACACCTATGACTGCATCCCATTTTGTTAATGGAATTACGGGAATACTAAATATCTGATCAATTCTAAACCGCTAGGTACAAAGTATCACGAATTCTAATAAAATAGAAGTAGCACAAAGTCTATTAGACATATTTGTATTCAGTTAGCATTTGTGTATAATAACGGGTTTGTTTGGGTACAGACAAAGCAAATAACTAAATGGGAATTAATTCCTCCAATGGTTATTAACATTTAGAGATTTATGAACTGTAGAAAGTGTCTTAGAGACCAAGTAAATCAATAAACTAACCTAGGGAAACGTTTGATAGAGTAGAGTATGCAAGATATATACATATATATAAACAAAAGAAGTTTGGATTCGTAAGATATTCCTGAATGTAAATCATACTGGTGTTACACTGTAGCATGATAGATATCCTGTAAATTTATAGTAGTGGTCACATTACAAACCAATCAATACTTCGTTATTTATTGAGTTTTTTAAACAAACTGTTCACAATAATTAAACTAACGAGTGTAGTGTGGTTGATAAAGTTTAGTGGAAAACTTGAACAGACTTCTGACTTGGTGTAATTTATCAGAAAAATGTGTAGCCTTACTATGTAGAAATCCTCATATAAGTATTTTCACGGCTGCAGCTTCGAGCACTATACAGAGAAGGCAATCAGTTCACTGGTTCTTGGGATCCATGTTCTCAGAGTATCTCTAGTCCTGAGTCGGGATAGCTTGGTAGTGATGTCTCTGATAGTAACACTAATTTGAATCTCATAAAAAGCATTAGTTCCCTCAATAATGCAGGTACGTCCTGTTGGTAGTTACCGAGTTAGCTCTCAACTACTTCTAGATACCTCGACATCTAACACCATGTTTGTTATTAATTGTTGATCAATAAATGAAGACTGCTCAAAGAAAAGGAAAACTGACTAACCATCGAAACAGTATAGAATCTGGACCAAACAATACATAAGTGCGCACGAGTTGGTATGACCTTTGCCGGTTCAATAAATGAACATACATATATCGTTACTGAACTACGTGAATTGGTTTTATATGTTAGGTGTAAAAATACCAACGAATCACTCAATATATCGAGTGAATGAAATATACTAACGTACGAAATGTAAACTAATTATAAAATGAAGAAACATGTGAGATTTCATACTGAACATGTTTGATTGACTGATGTGTTGATAACGACAAATATCATATTTTTCCAGTCCTTTAGTGTTGATCAAATTCTATCGGCCAGGTTCCAGTATGGTCACCAATCTAAATGACTAAACATTGTGTCCAAATTAGTGATTATATCTCAGACTGTAAAGCTGTATAATATGTGTTCGGATCCTACAGGGTGCACCAGTCTCATCAAAACTGACGGTACATCTTGTGAATGTTTGTCAACTAACCTAAAACACAGGTCCAAGGTTTCATGTTGACTACTTTAAACACCTAACGTACTGACAACGTACATGCCAGAGAAACAGATAGATATAAAAACGGAACCTTGTAAAAACCTGTACCAATGTCAAAAACAGTGTCAAGACGAAAATAAGAAAACAAAGTAGGATGTACTATACTATCGCTAAACGATTTGACTCATTAATTTGATAATATAATGGCCAATAACACAATTTTTTACAATTTCTAATTATCTTCAGCCCATGCACTTAACCACTAAAAACACAATTAACACTCAAACACTTTACCCGCTACTCTAACTAATGATCACAGTGGAAAATGTGTTATCATCGAAGTAACTCTAAGGATTACCCAAAAAAGATGCGAATGTGGGGGGTCACATTCAAACTTTTACCAATTCTAAATAGCGATTTTCAGCTGATTGTGGTTGAAGTTTTGGGGAGAGAAAGAGGTTCTTAACACTTTTCCTCGTGGTGTTAGGCGTATGCTGAATTTTGAAGGTTTGGGTATAACAGTTTTGCTGTATGCAGTTTTCTATAGTGTCCACTTTTACGACGGAAGATTTCTAACTCCTTGGCACTAGTCAATTTTCGACCACAGGATTTGCAGTTAGTTTCATTTTGAACGGGATTAACACCAAGACCTATACCAAGTTGACACTATCTCTCTCGGTAACGACATGCATTCCACACCACCCATGTTTTCAGTACATTTACAAAAACTACAACACAAAACATGCTCATATCCCACCATATAACCTAAAGTCGGAAGGCCAGGCAGAAAGGTTCACAGACACATTCAGGTGAGCACTCACATAAACCTATAGAGAATGGACAACGGATGAGGTAATATGGACATATTTACTTTTCTAAAAACCTCTTTAAATCCAGTTACAACTTCATCAACCGATTTAATAACTTTACAAGAATATCAGCATCGCCAACTTGGTGGTTCTTTTATATGAAAGAGATGCTTTACAGATACTTATGTCTTTCACTTCTTAAGTTCATAAGATTTTGTTAATAAATATTAAACAAGGTTATTTTCAAGATTAGTACACTAAACCTTCGTTAAACATTTAGGAACATCATGCAAACTGAATCATAAGTCCGAATCATATTTAAATACCCCTCAGATCATCTATTTGTCCCCAAATAGACGATAACTCAATCGATACTTATATTCTTAAACTGTCCATAAATCAAAGACAAATAAAGTAAACTATAGTAGCTGGTGAAGAAAGTGTGTCTATTTAAATAGCAGACATACAGATGAAAAGAAAAATAATTGATCATTTAGTTAATCTTATGTAAATTTTACACTTCCTATAGTTGAGAAATGTTTTAGACATGCTCATCTACCGCATGCAATCATATGCTATGCTAATAAAAAATGCTTAAGATAGTCAAACCAATAGATTGTGTATATACCCACAACGTTATTGCCTGATCAATAGAATCAAACCGAAAGGTACAAACTTGTCGTTTGGATCACATGTGACAAATATAATCTATGGTTGAATCCGTGTAAGCTTACTGAAATAAGGTTTCACACAAACAGATGATAATGAGAATTTAAAACACCACAAAAAAGCATATCATTTCAATTCTTCCAACTTTATGACAGAGTGAAGGGACAAAACCAATAAAAATAGGAAACTGCTTGGATAAAATATAAAAGACACTAGGTAGTGAAAAAAAAGTAAAGAAGTGATAAGATGTTTAAGATTTACAAAAAATTATAGATGTCTGTAGTGTTAAGATCAATCCTAATGAAAATCACCAATGGTCTATAGCCACCAATTTTTACCATTTAAAGAACTTCTGTCCAAGTTGTCAACGTTTCCTTAGACAGCTTATATAGTTACCAGTCAGTGGTTTTAAAACCTGATGGCATTTGAAACCTAAACACTTATATTCTCCCTCTGCCTAGAATCCTGACCATAGTAACATTCCTCTATGTTTCGATAAACAATGATCCAACATGTGCAATACATACTATCTGTTACCAATATTCGATGAAGGATTAGAATTTGTTAATCAAAAGTGTTAGTTTTTATCATAAACAGATAACATTCAAAGGATCAATGGAAACTAAAGAGCACTACACCTGGTTATTAAGCAATAAGTTGAAATATATTACAACGGTGTAAACACTGACTCGTCAATACATCCGGTTCCGCAGTAATCACTCTACTTATGTGAATTCATAAATTAAAAACTGTAACTGAATGTATTGATAGGTTAAATCTGATTAACAAACAGTAAATCATGAAAAAAGGCACATAAGTAAAGTACCATAAATTTGACCAACTATTACACAATTTGTCATTATTAACAGGCATAATAATACATTATCGAACTTAATAACTGATCTAAGTTAGACAACTAGTGAAAACCTGGGGGCACTGGACCGGCGATTCGTTCTAGTATGAAACTCCTCAACAGTAGGCATCCTTGACTACAGGACCTTCGGTCGTTTGCGCGCGTAAACACTAAACTCTACACCAATGAATAGTGATCCGACCGTGTACGAGTGTAACTTTAATCAGACCATGGTATTATGCAACCAACTTTCATTGTCTTTGGTGGGTAACTTCCTAACGCCTAACTCAGCTGAACTCCTCTGCACACGGCTTCGCAACAAATCTCTAGGAATTTTAATGATAATTAATACTAGTTAATATTAATTAGTACTAAAATTAAATTTTAACGACAATAATGGTAGTAATAATAATAATAATAACATTTCCACTAACCTTAGCAGTCTCATTTAATCGTTGCAGTCGTAGCAATGTTACAATATCAGCATTGGCTAACTCTAATGCCACATCCAATGGTGATTTGCCATCATTATCCAAGATCAGCTGATTAGCTCGTCGACGTAATAACAAACAGACCAAATGAACACGACCAAATTGACAAGCGTGATGCAATGCAGTTCGACCTCGGTTATCTTTTACATCAATCTAAGAGATGAAAAATGAGGGGAAACGTTGAAAATCCGACCTGTAGAACGAATTCAAACTGTTTAACATGACTTGGATAATTCTTTTTTGGAATCAATAAACGGACAAACTGTTTAATTCTTAATAAAAAAAATCAGTTAAAAGAGAAAACTCAAAGCGAACTTTTCTCTTACTATAAACAAAACATTTCCCAACGATTTTTACATAAGTATTTATAGCACATTAGAAAAGTATCGATAGGCGAAAATCTTCGGTCGATGAATCTAGATAGATTATGCACAGAGTGGAACAATTCTTGTAACAGAAAAAAACATATAGAACATCAACAAATGTGGATCGCCTGAATGTTAATATTGATTATTTGGAGAGAGCTGAATTTCTTTAATACAGACAACCGGAAGTGACATGAGATTCACAAGCTTGACAGATATATTTACCTTCTTTTATGGTTGTAATTAATACTTTCACTAATCCATAGTTATTTTTTGTTTAGTTTCTTCGCAGTTGTTTTCTTTTAAACTTATAACAATTAACGTAATTTATAGGTTTTCTCTGCATGCTGATTTCGTGGTTATTGTAATTTATAGTCTTCATTGATTCTTTTCGAACTGAATCTTTTATTCTCACTACTACCAATGATACTACAATTATTCCTACTTTTAACTTGTTACGTTAATATGAAAGTAATAAAAAAATTCGACTCAGCACTTGTATAGGATAAGTTATTTCAAAATTATAGTGATTACGTTCCAACTTACGTCCGCACCATTTAACAGTAAAAACTCGCATGCTGCTATAGAACCAATACGTGAAGCCAATATTAATGGAGGGTAACTACTGGCAGACATTTCATCAGTTTTTAATTTTCCATCTGGACTACCACCTCCAGTAAGACCGGATAAAATGAGAAGTGGGCAACCAAGTCGAGCACCAAAACTAACTAAATAATTTGCAGCAATTTTCTGTTCAATTATTCTCGAATGTGCCCTTGGTCCATTTTTTACGCTTGACTTGTTTTTTTCATATAAGGTCTTGATAATGCTTAACAGTTCGTCTAAAATAACAAAAAATAGCCAAACTATTTAAAGAATAATTAAGAAAATGAAGTTCACTGGATCATTGATTAAGTTAGACTCAAAGATAGAGGCTTTTACGGATAATCAGCCAGTTTAGCAACCACTAAGGATCAGAGAGTATCACTAGACTACTATTACCTTCTACTTTAAGATTTTGTGACAGTGTTAAAATTCCCCCCTAACCAAGGGGGGTGAAAAAGTATATCTAGGTCCCCTGCCAGAGACGCTACACAGTTACCACTGTAAACTCATTCAAAATTTACAATTTTCCAACCCAAACCAGCTTATACTATAGTCCTGTTGGATAAACTAATCCTTAAGAAAGTTATCAGTTGAATAATTACGCTTACTTAGAAGAGTATATTGACGAACATTATTTCGAGTTAATTTCCTATCGGGACTACTTGACATACAAATCGATGATAATGAGGATGAAGATTTAGGATGATATATAAGTTCTGGAAAATCCTGACGTATTTGAGCACATGCTTCTTGCCAATTATCATATAGCTGTTTAATCCACTGAACAGCTTCCGTTGAATCAGAGACTTTTTCTTCAAATGGTAGAGAAGGACGAGCAAATTTAAAACGAACCCATTTCGCCTCGATCCAAGCTTTACGTTGCTCAAATGGTGTGTCAGATGATAGACGAGGAAATTCTGATGCATAACGTTGCCAATTTGATTCGAGAATTCTATTTACAGGTTTGTTACCTAAATTCAACATGACATGTAATAATTCCGGTTGCCAGTTGTCTAGGGTCAATGATCTGACCTGTGTAAAATATAGAAAGGAGGTAAATACATTCAGAACTTAAATTAACTTGTGTCAGATACGATTAATAATCAAACTTCATGCATCTTAGGACCCACCATCAAGCTGGGTTATGACTATATATTTATATTTCATTTGAATAAAAACCGTTCATAAGAGCATAAAACAATCTTAAAATTCAGTAGATGAGAAAGGGTTTGTGCATTGAACTTTATATTATTTATGTGAAGACTAAGAACAGTATTTGCCTTAAAGAAACATAACAGATAAAAATGGAACTCAAACGTACAACGCTGTTTCTAACGGTTTGTATTCTCCCATTACTGGCGTTGAAGACAACAATTGATGTCTCATCTTTGGCATATGAATGAATTGACACAATAATGCAATAAACTTACAAGTGTTTATGAAAATTGGATACTAACTAGCGGTAGGATTCAGAAAGGACGAAGAAAGAGACTAACTGATTTTAATCTCTAATGTCAACAAAGAGAAAATACAAACTTTTACAAGTAAAACTTATACTCGTTGCACAAGCTAGTGACTATCGGAACTCAGTAGCTCAATGGATAACACGTTGGCATTTTAAGAAAAAAGTACTGTGAATGAGTTCATGGGATCCAGGTAAACCCAAATAATAGGACTCAAATAAGATAAAGCACATATCCTGGATACCACTGCTATCCAACCTTATTTATTTATTTATTTAAGCAAATAAATATTGGTACAAGAGGCACCAAATATATATGTGCCGCACAAACCTTTCATTTGATTTGTGTGAGGGCTGTGATACTGCCATATGCCCAAACTGAAGCAGGTGGTTTTCTTAGGGGGCCACACGCGAAGCCGTCGACCTGAACGTCTGATCCACAAGGCAGTGGGGCATCGTCAGGAGATGCAATCCCATGGTAGCTGGTGACCAACAATAGGTTCATGCGCCATTTGTTCACTCAGGATACTGGAGCCCATGTGCACCATTGGTTTGGAAACAGGGTTTTCTCACTCTCCTCGGTGGATTCTCCGTGTCCACTAACCCGGTTAAAGTGCCGGACATTCGCTTTTCGTCCTCTCAGTTTTTTAGACAACACCCCTGCCACGAGAAGTCAGTGAGTAGGACTTCCCTGGCAGAGGCTATATACGCGTGTCCGTGTGAGAACATTTCGAGAGGGAGAGCTGACTCTTCCCATTCTCTACTGTACCAGGGCATTTAAGGGCTCAACTTTACTAAAAACCTATTTATTGCCTCAGTCTCATTATTTATACTAGTAACTCACAAATTTATAGAAGTTTAGCTAATCATGAAAAAGCCTTGGACAAATGTATTAGTAGTTATCAAGTTTCAATAATCTTCTTGATATATATGGGGGATCAAACCTTGTTCACATGCACTCTCAATGCAGATATTTCTGCATTACTGTTACTTGATTTTGTCTTAATCAGGAAGAATTGTGTATTTTAGTTAAAACCCAAATGCTGTAATGACTAATTATGGGGATTAAATACCAACAAAGACCAATTAATTTGGTTTTATAAATTAAAAAGAAGAGAACTAATATTTCATTTATTAAATGACTGTTATAAAGCAGGAGACTTTTATTGAAGTATAATAGTCCTGATTGATTCAATTCTTTAGACGGCATATACTATTTTTATAAAAACAGTCAGACCTGAAAGATCCATAGCGAATTGAGAAAGCATGATAATACAGTGAATGTATTTCCGCCATTCGTATAGACTTTAAAACATAACACTTAACTTCTTCAGTCACTGAAATGATTAACAGGTGATCGTACACTAGTTATTTTCTTATCGGTCTTTTTATCCACTTCGTAACATAAAAGGCGGCTAGATTTTGTAAAGATTATATATATTATTACAAGTACACAAACACTAGTGGAACACAGGTGACAAAACAAGAAACGAAAATAAAGAAAATGTTATTTGTCATGTTTTTCTAAATGACTAACGATAAATTCACTCAGTGCGTTACTTTGTAGTCTCACATGATCACTAGGTCACAGAAATTCCCACTTCAAACAACCTCCAACTAAAATTATTAGGTCACAGAAGTAATTATGAGTACTTTTAACTATTTAGGTTCACGGGTCACATGATTACACAAGAAAAATATTAGAGTAAAACGCACCACAACTTTTACATTTGAGAAATAGATTTAACCAAAACAATTTAGCTACAATACTGTCTTAACAACTCACTTTTTTGATTGGTACAAGATAAAATTGTCATTAATGAATCAAAAGGCCAAGTAAAAACTATCATAACACCCCTAAATTAGTTTAGGGATCTTGAGAATATCACAGAACACACACAAATCACAATAAAGTGAACAGACTTGATATATACGTGATAACGAATCCTAATTGTTGTGTTATAAGCAAAATTATTTTATATCACCATTTTTATAGCATAGTCCAGGTCCGTACTAAATTCCCGGAAAATTATCGCTGTTATGCTATATAGACACTATTTTTGTCCATTGAAATTTATCATGGACAGATTATGTCAAAGTCAGCTACGAAATACAGGGGTGCAAAAGGCTGCAGTCCCTCTTGGAGTACCTGATCGAATTATAAAAATACTGGAGTTAAATGCCTAAAAAGGAGAGTGATATATGCCAATCAACTGCATTTAATACAGAACAGTTAGATATTCACTGACAAATATAGAATACCAGTAAGTGTAGTTATCAAGTCCCATTAAAACGGCAATTAAAGTTGCACATGAATTTTTTAAACACTCCACTTATAAAGACTGTATTACAGTAGGTTCCTAACCACTTTAAGATGGTTACAACACTTTATTAAGCGCAAACGATAACGAAAACATATAAGTGTTGCAGCATCTAACCCATTAAATGGGAGAAGGCGATGTATCTGGTAACTGTCAAAGATAGTTTCCATTCAATTAATCCACCAACAGAAAGTTTGACGCTAATGGGATCATTTGTGGGAAAGATCTCACATCAGTTACGAACCTTCAAATACAACTAGGACTTCAAGTCAAGTATTTTGAAAAGTAGTATACCCATCGAATTATTCTGGCTATCTGAATCATATTACATTGCATCTCGTAGTCAGTAGACACATATTAACCTGACGAAATGCAGGTTAGGAAAGAGTTCCATGTACTAATTACCCTCAGCTCTTTGTAGATGTAAAGGTTTATAAAGTTACTTTAAAAAACAGACTATCTGATCACTTTGAAACAGATCCACTATTGTATTCATTTTTTGAAAATGTGTATGATTTAGTAACCAAAAGAAAAAGTGCCAAAAAATTTGTTGCGATAATACAGCATCCATTATCTTTACCTAAAACTTAGTTTTGAACATTATCTCATGTTTTTTACTTCTCTATTTCACTAGTTCTTTTCGAACCATACTTTTATTGTTTAGTCTGGTACCATTGTTGATAATATTATTTCAACTCTTTCGTAGTGAATGTTTTTAAACTGGTTCTCACCGTGATGTGGGATAGGGTTATTGTTTGATATATATTTGTGTCACATCCTATATTGTTAATACGACTGACTAGCTGATTTAAGATAATTATCAATTTAGAATTGTTTTGGAATTACACTCTGATAAGTAGAATGAAGGTAAAAGTAACAACCAAAATTAGCGTCAACTTACCTTAGAAATATGAACACCTAAACTGCGATGAACCGCAGCGCACAACGTACATAATGTAACACCAAGATTAATGCTTGCCCATCTTGCATCTCCTACAGAACAATCAGAACAATAACGATTACCAGCCAAATCAGGCTCACGCCATAGCAAAATTCCACCTTTGTTATTCAATACATCTTGGCCCGAAATAGATGAATGGGACACTTGAGCTAAATGGTCATTTGTACGACCATTTGGGAATCCTGACACAGAACTAGTTGTTGGGCTGTTAGAAAACTCCAAACTATTTCGAGTTGGACTGCAAGAAGTTAATAGATCAAGCGAATTGCTGGCAAAGTTTTCTTTCAACATTCCATTCTTTAAAGAACGTGGCTCACTAGTACGGCATAAATCATGAAAACCAGATCGTAAAGTATTAACCCAAATATCCAATTCATTTTCACTAATAGCCTGTAAATAATATGTTCGATGGCCTGAGGATATTACTTCAAAAACAAATCGACGATCTGTAGAATTATTCAATAAGTTTATAGGTTTCTCTGCAGCTGTCAATCGTTTATTTGGTTGGGCAATCCGGGCCGTACAAAATCTAAGATCACTTACCATAACAGTCCATTGTGGGTTAGCTTGACAAAGTAACTGTGTCAGAAGACCACTTTCAGACTGTTTATTTACAATCCCATTTGTCAAACGATCAGTATTCGATACAGATGAACAAACCCTTCGGTTTAATTCCGTGGACACTGTGTCAGTCGCAGACTGGAGGTCTGTAGATGTCAATCCATGGAAACGTTTACAATAAACTAACTGATTTTCATGTACACGGAACCATCGCCGAGACCATGTACGCCAACCTTTCTTTCCACTTCTCTTGAATAAGTAACCTTCCAGTCGAGGGTTCGGTGGGTTGTTCAAATTTGTAATAGCTTTTATTTCAACAGCTGCAGTTTCTGATGGTCTGATTTTACTGGGAACTTCAGTATTTGTTTTCTGCTCAAAGTTAGTGATTAACTGTTTACATTGCTGAACTAATATTGAAGAAGTTAGACTGTTTGTCTTACTGGAACTATTAAATAATAAACCCAATTGTTCTGAATAAGATTGTTGAATAGAAAGTGCCAATATTACCAATCGCATATATGAAATAATATAGTTTGGTCCAATTACTTGACGAAGATGGGATAAATAGCCTATTGCTGTCCTCTGATAAACTTCTTGAGCCTCTTTAACTTGATTGTCAAATAATTGTAAATCCATAGGAGATCGTGTTGGATTCGCTGAAGCAGCTCGATTTATAACACTATCAAGATGCTCATAAGCACATTGGAAATTTGTTCGTAGATCATACAACTTATTTAGGCTATCGTTATTTTTCGATAAAACATGTTCTATATCCGATATTTTAGTGGCTAATTTTCTTGTTTGTTCTGCAAATAAACTTGTTAGATGAGTAGCATGATTAAGTATTTTCTGTGTGCCAAAATTATTCCATTCCTTCGACAAATTTGAACTGAATGACCATGACTGTTTTTGATCTAAACCCAATCCAATGCATTTGGCCAATTTAAACAGAGAAGAGGAAAATGCTTCACCAGTCTGAGGAGAAACAAATGAGACCAATTCTAGTGAATACACAAGAGAAAATATTTCGAAGTACAATGTTTTCTAATATGATCATTTAATTAAATGGAAAATTGTGCACCTGACAAATCCTTGATTAAATTTAATGTAATTATCAAAATAAGAAGGGATTCCTTGTAATTGGTTTTGAACCATACGATTATGTGACAATCAGAAACGCTCTACAGCTGCTCAACCAAGTGAAGAGGAATTTAAGTATTTTAGTCACCGAACTGGAGTTAATAAATGGGTATATGATTGAACTTGTTTCTTTATTTCTTTCTTTTTTATTTAATATATATAAATTGACATAATTAGACACCAAAAACGTACCACACAAGCAAAGAGATATAGAGAGAAATGGAAGAGTGAAGAACTGGATTTTAAAAAATAAATGAACAATGGCAGTAAATAGTCGGTGAGAAAATTTCGTTAAAAAAACAACAAAGGACTCTTCTTGTTAGAAGCGTTTATCTCAATTTTATGGGGAATGTGAAGCAAAATTAAAAGATCTCTATTGGGTTCTGTTATAAAACGTATATGATAACGAGTTGGTTGCAAGATGCTCCCAAATGCCCTACTACAGTCGAGAGTGGGGAGAGTCAGCTCTCTCTCTCGAAATGTTCTCACACGGACACGCGTATATAGCCTCTGCCAGGGAAGTCCTACTCACTGACTTCTCGTGGCAGGGGTGTTGTCTAAAAAACTGAGAGGACGAAAAGCGAATGTCCGGCACTTTAACCGGGTTAGTGGACACGGAGAATCCACCGAGGAGAGTGAGAAAACCCTGTTTCCAAACCAATGGTGCACATGGGCTCCAGTATCCTGAGTGAACAAATGGCGCATGAACCTATTGTTGGTCACCAGCTACCATGGGATTGCATCTCCTCACGATGCTACACTGCCATGTGGATTAGATCTTTATATCAATGGCTCGGGGTATGGACCCCTAAGAAAACCACTTGCTTCGGTTTGAGCCCCCGGGCAATATCCCAGACATCACACAAGTCGGATTACTTTTGCAGCGCATATATATTTGGTGCCTCCTTGTACCAATGTTTATGTCTAAATCAATAAATAATAAATAAATAATGCAACTAATATGAATTTCAAGTGTTCAGACCAATGAAAGGAACGTTTCTTGAAATAACTATTCAAAAATAAAAGACCATTTTAAAACGAAAGGATCCCCAATAAGAGAATGAAGCACAGATTAAGGTAAATTATGAACAAACTGATCTTCCAACATTAATATAGACAACAAATCTATTTAGAAACAATGTGACATTTTAACACAGTGATCAATTTTATGGAATTAATTCGCTTTTGAAAAACATCTATATAGACATTGCTTATAACAAATGTCACTTAGACGCACGAAAATCTGTGTATATTCTAGATAATCTAACATGCGATATCAGATGTCTCTATCAAAATGTGTACCACTGTGCTGCACTCAACTACAAGGTAGGTAGCTTTTAAGAGTATTTAAATAAATACATACCCATTACGTTAAAAATATACACGTAACAAAAAAACATAAATAGAATACTTACAATAACAGATTGTTGACAAATTTCTTGAATGAGATTATAGTAAGCCCGGATTCGACAAATCGTCAACTCGGCATATGCAAGAGTTTGATGTAGTTCAGGTGAGTCAGCAAACGCTCCAAATTTATTCAAAGGAGAAGCCAACTTGGAAACAAAGTCATCAAGCACAGCCGATGTGTCATCAAAGCACTGAGCGGATTCTAAACCAGCAGACATCTGTGGTATTTAAGAATGATTCACATGGACATTTGGAAATGAATATGTACAATTTATCTAGTAAAGAGATGGAAACAAAATCAAAATGAAGAACGTTGAGTAGATAAAGTTGCGAATTGACATGTAATTTTTTTCGAAATTAAACATCAAATTAAAACAATTACAAGGCAAGCAGTTCATAAACTACAAACTTGTTGACTAGTCAACGTGTATAATCAGATAAAAATAATCCAATGATCCACAATGTTACGCTATGTGCAGACAAAACTGTAAACAACGACAGAATGTGAATGGAGGCGAAATATAAAAAATAAAGTGATAAAAAGGTTCTTTACAGTGTGACAAAGACAGCATCTATTTGCACCACTATGATCGGTTTTCAGATGGTTCATACAAGATTTTGCAGTACCAGCAAGTAAGTTAATATATTTAAACACCATTCAGAACATTAGGAAACTACTTTTCAAACAAATATAGCTCGATTACAACATTATGACTCATAATACTATTATTACATTCGTATGATGAATTTTTGGTCTCTCATTATGAGTTAAATAAATGATATATGTCAACCCATATTGTGTTTTAACGTAAGTAACATGTGACCCAGTTACAAAGGGTAGTGATAGTTAAGTTCATCAACTGACTTACCTTCACTACCAAGAACATTACCCTCAACCCCAACAATCCTTACTGGGTGGTCTGGCCATGTACAAATAATAGTTCTAAGGAACTTTAATCGAGTATCCATAATTTACAACTACTAACTTTCACATCCATGCCTCATCTGTAGAACGTTACCCTACAAACTGTTGAACAGTGTAGAAAAATACTTATCGAATTGCCTTCTAGAGACTTGCCATATTTGAATATAACCACCGAAAGCCTTCACCATCTGAGGAACTACCAGAAAAAGCCAGTAGGAAAACTTAAACTATAAAGAAACAAGTTACGAAACCAATGAATGTTGGAGTGACCCAACCTTATAGATACATTCTACCAAGATAGTGTCCGCAAGTTGTGATTTGAACTTGGAGACCTTAGATGACAGCTTTATGGATCAGCCATGGTAGTAAATATGTGCTTTCACGATTATTATTTCTACTTATGTATTTAATTTGTTTTGTTTGAATTATGTAAGTACTTTTTGACTGCTAACGATAGTATTACTTCGGCTCTTTCTATGCAAATTGCCAATTTTCCCCAATACCGTGATATTATGTGAAACAGGTTGAACCGATTCATATCTTTGTTCGATTTAAGTCTTTTAACTGGCTAAAAAGGCTACCAAACTATTACTAGAATTACTTTTGAAATGCGACACGTTTTCAACGAAGCTTTTCCAACACTAACCACCAACTACTTTTGAGAATGTATACATGTCCACTGATTTCATAAGAGCTTGAAATATCAGTCTACCATTTTTCTGGTCACAGTTAAGTGTAAAGTACATGATTAAACCATCTGTGATATGAAATACTAGACGCTAAGTGAAGACAACAACAAATATTGTTCGCCAAACCTTTTCCCGTATAAGAAGAACGGATTGATTTCCAAAACTTTCGGACATTGTTTTTTTATAGGTGAACCAACTTATTCAGTTTTTACCAGAAATAGTGGTTTCATAGTTTTTTTATTGACGCCTGAATTTTTCGTCTTCTCACAAGTGGCAATCATATCACTCGGGGACTAATGAGACATTGTGGTTATTAGTAAGGTACTGATTAAAACGAACCTTTGTGGAGACCATGTGTATTGACCGTTTATAAACGACCAATCATAAATAACAGTTGAAATCGTCAGGTGATTGTCCATTAGCGCCATCCTGACAGTTTCCTCATGAATAAGTGCAAATAATTTAGAGAGTTGTGAGTAATCGTTTATCGAATGATTTAAAGATCTACAGACAATGTGCAGCACTAAGATGCACATTACTTGGATTTACACCCTTAAGAACCCGAAGAATAAGGAAATCCTAGGCGACTACACACCTGTACTTAGTTACTTATACAACAAAACTTTCCTTATATAGTTTATATTATGTGGGGTTATGATTTCAGGGTCATTCCCAGTTCCTTTACACCGTTAAGATCCATCACAAAATCATATCTGTTCAAGTGATCAAATAAACACTGTTTCTAAAAATGTCAAAACCCTACACAAGCGTAAAAATCCCTAAGATGACCAGATAAACGAACATACATCCTGTCAAGTAACTACATACCGAAAGACCTTGTCGTATCGTACTAATTTGTATTGGCGCTTTTGTAATTGATCGAAATGTTGCAAATGGTTCCGTACAAAATAGAAGAAGCTTTCGCTTAACGAGCTTCACTATCCAGTAGCAATGGATCGCCGAGGTCTCCAAGTAGGAACCTAAATATGTAAAAGACATACATAAAAAAGGAAAAAGGGAAAAGTTGATAAATCATAATAAGTCACTGTCCTTAGTCCTTAAGAATATGTCGAGTTTTCTTTCAAAGAACTCCTTGGACGTCGATTTGACTAGCTCAGACAGCAACGAATTCCAGCATCTAACTACTCTTAAGGTGTATAAGTTATGTCGGCAGCCAGTTCTGCTGTGTTGTCTCTAGTTTCTGGGTGTTACCCCAAAGTTTGTGTTGCGACTAGGGTTAAGTAGGTGTCTCGGGAGATGTCCAGAAGTGTCAAGAACGCTGTAAGTAATCATAAGGTCACTTTCAAGACGCCTGTGCTCCAATGGATAAAGGTTCAGTGATTGGAGGCACTCTTGATAAGTCTTGCCGCTGGATACTTCCCAGGGTGTCCTCATCTTTCTGGAGTGAGTGAGGAAATACTATTTTTCCTCACCCTGAATGGTAAGGAATAAAAATGTTGAATATTATGTATAAGGTTCTTCCACTGAAGTGGTCAAAAATTCCCTTCAATATTGCTAGTGCAAGGTTTGCTCGAAAGGCATTTTTGTCGCACATAGAGTAAGACTTCAGAACGTAGGGTACCAACACTCCTAGATGTTTTTTTTAACTTGGGATACCTCTAGAGGGGAGTTGCCTGAGTTGTAGTTGTGGTCTGCAGCATGTCTCAGATGGGCTACTTTACATATTGAAGTGTTAATGATGAGTCAGTTGTCATCTGCCCAACTTTGAAGTCTAGTCGAATTCTTCTGAAGTGCCAGTTTATCCTATTAGTTTCATACTTCTCCCCAGAGTTTCACATCATCAGCGAAAAGTAATAAACCTGACGATACCTGTTGTGTGAGATCGTGTACATAAACCAAGAAAAGAAGAGGTCCCAGTACTGAACCCTGGGGAACACCACTAGGACATTATGTGGCCTGAGGAAAAGTGAAGTTAACCCTGACATTAAAAAGTCAACCAGTTAGATATGAAGCAAGCCAGTCAATCAATGGTAATATGGTGCCTAATCGTTCGAGCTTATCGACAAGACATATATGGCTGATCATATCAAAAGCTTTTGAGGAGTCAAGGTATATCACGTCAACCTTCTCCTTGAGATCAAGAATAGTCACTATCTGTCTACCGCAGTCAGCAGGTTGGTTGCACAAGAGTGATGTTCTCCGAGGCTGTTCTGTCGTGGTCAATAGAAGTCTATGGATAGTAAGCGGCCACGTAGGCCTTCACATATCAGGGACTCCATAATTTTTGAGGGTATTGAGAGAAGTGCCACGTACCCTTAGCTTCAAAGTTCGCTGAGTCGAAGTCTTTTGAAAATTAGTATAATGTGAGCAAGCTTCCGATTTTCTGGTACCGTGCCTCCGCCTATCGAGTGCAAAAACATCACACTTAGCACTTTCTCCAAGATTGAAGCCGCTTCCCTCAGTATAGCAGGATTGACCATATACAGGCCAGGAAAGGTGTCTTTTTTGAGGTACTGCGGTTTCCGGTACAACACATCAGCGCTCATATTCAGTTCTGGAAGTTCTATGGAGTTGCAGGGTAAGGCGTTCATCAATACAGTTGGTATGAGTCAGTTGAACTGTCCGAGAGTACTGTTCTGACAGGTCCGCGGCGTCACTGTCGTTGTTCGTTAGGTTACTAGAACATAGCAGTTGGCAAACTCCAGTTTCAACTTTTCGAAGAAAGGTTGCACAGCGGAACAAGCTTTTCGGAGTGGAGACAAATTGATTAGTAAGCTCTATCTGATTTTGAAGCCTCTCTTATTGCCTTTGTGCATAAGTTCCTTACTTGTTTGGATTGCTTGTGTGCTCTGTTGTTACTGGTTTATTTGTATTCCACTCCGTAGTATCTTTTGCAGCTCAACAAACGAACAGCGTTGTTCTTGATGACTTTAGGTCGCTTGTATATTTTGGGGACTGTTAACGGAACAGGCTGTTTCGTAGCATTGAGATCGTGTGCAGTAATAAATGCAAATGAGCATCCACATCAAGTTGAGGGTGAACTTCAAAGTCTACTTGCTGTAGATTGTCCTGTAAAGCTGACACATTAACCGTTTGAAATTCCAACGCCTGTTGTTGGTAAGATGTCTTAGTTTAGTCTTGCTGATAGGATTGAAAGCTATGACAGCATTATCACTTTTACCAAGTGAAGTCAGAGTTTGGACTTTGTTAATTAGGAATTCTATATAAATACACAGTCTAAGCGCGTTGGCATCTGACTGATCCCACAACAAGTTACTGACCTGACATTTTCTAATAAATCCAGATCTTCAGTAAGGTTGGAGAACCGAGCTTCAGCAGAGTTTTCACCACCAATGTACGCATGTTCCGTGAAACTGACTTTAGGAAAATCGAAGTCCCCTAGAATCAGGATACGAGTGTATCCGAGGCGAATAGAGAGAGATAATACTTCCAGCATATGATTGTCGAACTAGGGGTCAGCAGTGAATTTTTTGTAGATGACTCCAACCAATTATCCTTTGCAATTAATTGTGACTATTATAGCATCATTCTAAATTATTATTATTGTACTAATGTTCACACTAATACCCGGTTTCACTCTGTGTACTGTTACATAAATCTACACATATTTATCCGAGTGCAGTAAAAGTTTATTGTTACTGTTACCATTGTTGTTATTATTATTTTTAAATTATTCGTTTATCTCAAAAGTCTATATCCATTACACTATTATGATCATGGTTGGACACTTTCACTATGTGTTCATTTCTTTTCTCTCTCTCTCTTTTTTTCCTTCTAAATAAATATCATTCTTAAGATTACGAAGCTTTGGATTAAGACAATAATTTGTTTTACGCTGAATTCAACTTATCAGACTCGTTTTATCTTCACTATGTATATACACCTCATACACATTGATTATCTTTTGCACTTAATTGAAACTTTCATAGCATCACCCAAAACTACGACTGCTCTCGCACAAACACTTATTCTAACGTCATATATTACCGCAAAAATAAGTTATTTACTTATTAATTTATTCTGTTTTATTTGATATTTATTACTCGTTTTTGTTATACATACATAGTTGTTTATTCTTGTTCTGCGTTAAAATATTTACGTATTCCACGTCTCCTTTATTTCTATTTCCCTAGTTTCTTCCTTTCCTCCATCAAAATCAATTCAAAATTCCTGCCAATTACGCAGAACCTGATTTATTATTACCATTCTATTATTAATATTTTATTTTCCCTTCTTTTCTCAAACATGGCAAGTGTAATGCTAACATTATTGAAAATTGTGTATTATTGCATTTTTGAAGGAACCCAAAATGCTTTCTTCACAGCACTTATGTACCCATAAGATGTTTGTGAATAATAATGATAATAATAAGCAGACACCCCAAGGTGTCAGACGATCTCACTCAGCGATTGATAAACTCTTGAGTACACACTTGAGGATTTACCAAACAAGATAGCAGGAATAGGCTCTCCATTCTCATTCCAGTTTTTCTGTCGCTGAGATACAAAGACATTTCAGCTCCAAGTCCGTAATTTGAAAATATATCCATGTTTCAGATATTCCTATCAGATGAGTATTATTATCATTACGTAGTTCACGCAACTCATCCATTTTATTCGGTAAACTCGTGGCTTTCAAGTATAATCAGTTTATGCCTTCAATATTAAACCCGTGAGCTCCCTTGTCTTGTTAATCCGAATAATCTTTATATGAATGGTCGGGCAACTCACCTATACAAGGTTTTCTGAATTGGTGGCACCTGTCCCTTCTGCGTTCTGTCCATTGTCTTGACAGTTCACAAGCGGAATAGTCAGTTCCAACTTGCTTTTGTGGTTGATCCTTGCATCATGTTGCCTATCCAGATTCATGTACAGTCTATTTGGCAACCGATGTCTGTTGTCACGAAATGCTTCGAGAGTGGCAGTCGTCAAATGGGAGGATATGAAGACTACCTTCATTCACCGGAGACTAGAATCTTCACCCTTATTGGCTAGTTTCACTAACTGTTGAGTCAATAAGTTCTTGAGCTTCAAGCACTATTTTATGGATTTCCACTCCCGAATATCAGAGTCTGCAAAGTCAGGGTCCGTGTTCTCCGGGACATCTTTTATGATGATATTTTTCCGCGAATAAACGTCTCGCGGGATTCCTAAGTGATGTTCTTGATAACATTGTGCTCAGAATATGTTATATCAGACAGTATCCTTACATCGCCTTCTGAATTCAGCAGGAGACTAGCCATCGGAACATCATCCACTACGGCGGTGTTGGTGAATGTTGCACGGAAGAGTCTTGGGAGGTTTTAATGATAAGACTCCTTCCCTTGAATGAGTGTGACCGTGACCGACTCAATTTTAGGAAGTTCAAGTTTACTGTTTAATTGTTCCTGGAGTATCCCGTCATTTTCGCCATGAAAACTAGAGGGAAGGTCAGAGATGTCTTCATGGTTATGAGCGAATCATCGCAAACCGTGATCATTTTCACAGGCTTTCGAGTACGTTGAGTTTGGGGTCATTTTTGTCTGGCGGTTTGAAAGCGCTTCAGACTTCTATCCTCTCTGCTGACTGGTTGAACAATTTTCGGGCAGATTGCAATGCCAAAGTACTAGCTGATTTCACTACAAAACTCGAGTTTTTCAGCCTTTTTCACGGTGGCACACGTTCCTTATCAACTCTGTTGACGAGGATCCATTCGCCACAATCGCGTTTAGAGGGCCTATCCCGGAAGACAGAAGCTAGTTAAGAGAGTCCAACACTGTCGATTTTATGATGGTGCCGAACCTCACCATGTCCTCACCAGTGTCAATGCTTGTTCCATCGATACTAATGTTATCAAGGTCTCTCATCCTTACTTCGCTGCGCGTATTTGTTCCTTCACTCGTTTCAGAACTGACTTTTTTTTAGGTTTGCTAGCAACTTTTCTCACGCACGTGCTCAGCAAGCCCTCAGCATTCATGTTGCACGTGCCACATACCCACCCGCGATATGACTTAATCTGTTGTAATCGGTTGCCGTAAGATTAGTAAATGCTTCATGAAACCAACCTTCACATGTGTCACACTGCATGCCACAGGCGACAGCAAAAAGACGCCCAGGTTACTTACATGAGTTCTTCATGACCATGGTGACATTTAAGTTGTTAGATAGATCCCTGCACGTTTACGACTGCAAAACTAACAAAACGACAATGCGGTTGGAAGGGATAATAAACGGCTGGTACAAGAGGTGGGGATATACCAAAGCTAGCCTTGGCGTAGAAAACTGTAAAAACAGAATAGTAAGCTGGAGCCAAACCACAGTCAACTATTAACCTGGGTAAAACTCAAAAAGGAAAAGTAGTCTACAGAACGTCAGGCTCCGGACAAATTCTTGGGATCAAATGTGATACCCTTTTTGTGTAAGGACACAGCGAAAGTTTAAGAAGTGCAAATCATGTTAGTACCAAACTTCGCGTCCTTAAAGTGCACCGCATCGTCCGAAACATTTAAATCTACGGGACTGTATATTGAGCTTATCGGTTGATAACAATCTTTCGTGAGGTTTCTTGGCAAGTAATTCGGATGTATTTTGGCACCTCTGTTTACTAATCAGTATATTGTTGCTATCAAGGTGCGTTGTCTTCAGTATATTTACCTTGGAGATGTTACAGACATTCATGGCTTAACAACTGCTTTGCCTGCATCACCTTTATGATGAAAGAATGCCACCTCATTTCGAGAGTATGTTTGGAAGGTTGTCGATGTTTTGGAACGCGTCTGGTCGAAGCCGGCCAGTAGTTGGAAGATATTCGTAGCATGTCGTATACACTTGTGATTTGCAGCAAAAGTGTAACTGAGCACCTTCAGATAGGGTATGTCCAGTAAAACTGATGGGATCAGCAACAATGTTGAAGACTTACAAAGCTATTGATTTTAAAGGTGTAAGTACGGTCCACAGGCGAACTTGAGGAACCTTTAAGCAGCTCAGAATGAGCTGAACATATTCTATCCAATCAGATTTTGGAAGAATATTCAAGAATCACTATGTGTAGCTTCCCTATTGGACAATGCTAATAACCGCTTGTGTGAGGATTAGATAAGTATAATGATGATTTCGTTTTTACTAGAAACTATAAGTACCTGACGTTTTTGTACCATAACGGACACTGTGTTCGGAATAACATTTCTACTCACTAGTCTTCTGTCTTCTCTCTTGCGACCTTGCGGGTTCTATCGTTCAAGTAGTCTAATAGTACGCGGCATAGCAAGAATCTGAAGCTCTTGATGATGCAACGGATATTCTAGTTTTACAACTAGATACCAGTAGCACCTTCTAAATTCGGTTGTTACCAGTCAGATAGAAATCAGAAGTCGGACGAGAATAGGCAGGAAAGATATATTTGATTCGTTACCAATATATCGAGGACCTTTTCTATGAGCTGGCTAATGAAACGTAGGAGCTGTGTCCCACGCAGTATTGAAACGTGATCTGGTACGGATGCATGACCGAAAGCCTTCAGCTAAACAAGTCCACTTAAACAACGTGGTCAGCATCCAATGTCGAACACTTAATGAGCTATTGATTTTGGGGAATTATTTACAGCTACAGATCACTCCCCCCCTAGTGAGGTAGTGATGCCCCTAAGACGTGACCAGCCAGAAGTTTAAACCCAACGAATTTGTCGTTGGTAAACACTCTTCTGATAGCTTGCTTCGTTTAGCAGCGTCTGGTCGTCTTTCCTTAAACTATGGGACCAAAATGTACAACGTAGCAATAAAGAAATATAGTACAATGAAAATTTCTGTTCCTTGCGAAACTTCGTCGTTCTTTTCCAGCCGTCCTGGAAAAGAGGAAAAATAAAACGTGTGAGTGCATGTCAAAAATACACTCGTACTTGCGTAAGGACACAAGATGAGCGGAAAAAAAATAAACTGATACACTTACAAACAGCGTAAAAGCGATCGGAAAAAGGTTTTCTTTTGGTTTTTTTTTTAATATATAAATATATATCTATATACGCTCAAAAAAAATGTTGTTTTTTTTTGTTTTTTTTTTACATAAATAAAAAAATGAGCATATTAAAAAAAATTATAATAAACTTTGAAAGGCTAATTCAAGATAAAGCTTATGTCCTACGTGCAATATTCGTTAAGATGTTCTGGAAATCTTACTCGTCTTCCAGAACGCGTTGTTTTAGGTTTTTCTATCGACGTTGACGAAGTATCAAGTTGTGTGTCGGTTGTCGTGTAGGGTACTACGAGTGTAGTAGCTGTGTCGTTTGCTTGTACCGAAGGAAAATCGACGTAGCTAGGGTTTCCTTCTAGGTACGCAGCTTTGAGTCGATCGATACTGATGCTATCTTTCGTACCGTTCTTGTCGACTACATAGTACTTAGGTTCGCGTTGAAGAACTTTGAAGGGTCCTTCGTATGCTGATTCGAGGGGTCGTCGATGTGAGTCTCGACGAACGAAGACGTGTGTACTATGTCGTAGTTCGGGTTGAACGAAAACATCAGTTGATTGAGGTCGAGTGTGAGCAGGTTTAACTGAACGCATAGCGTTTGTAAGCCTACTCGTGTAAGAGTTTAGATCCATGTTCAATGAAGAAGCTGAAGGATCCACGAATTCTCCTGGGAGTCGGAGTGTCGTTCCGTAAACGAGTTGAGATGCCGTGTATCCAATGTCAGCTTTCACTGCATTGCGGATACCTAGCAAGACGAGTGGAAGAGCGTCTGTCCACTGTGAAACGTTTGAAGCTGATAATGAAGCTTTTAATTGTCGATGAAAACGTTCTACCAACCCGTTTGCTTGTGGGTGGTAGGCGGTCGTTCGGAAGCGCGTGATTCCTAAAAGTGTGGTCAGACAACGGAAAAGTCCAGATTCGAACTGGCGTCCGCGGTCTGTAGTGATGGTTGAAGGGCAGCCGAAATTTGCTACCCATCGTTCGACGAAAGTGCGAGCCACTGTTTCAGCAGTAATGTCCTTAATCGGTACTGCTTCTGGCCATCGAGTAAAACGGTCTACGCATGTTAGGAGATATGAGTATCCGTTCGAGTCGGGTAAGGGTCCTACCAAATCTAGATGGACGTGGTCGAAACGAGCGTCAGGGGTTTTGAAAGAACCTAAGGGACATTTGTTGTGTCTGATTACCTTAGATTTCTGACAGCTTACACAGGAGCGTGACCACTCCCTCACGTCTTTATTCATGCCAGGCCAACAAAAGCGTTCGGCTATAAGTTCGATTGTTGCACGAGCACCTGGATGAGAAAGATTGTGCAACGTATTGAAGACGTTGCGGCGATAGTGTTTTGGTACAATCGGACGATCCCTACCTGTAGATGTGTCACAGAGTAAGGTTTCCTTACCTGTTCCCATCTGCCTAATACTTAGTTTAAGAGTTGTCGAGGATAACTCATGCTGAAGATCAATGTCTTCTTTTTGAAGCTGAGCGAGTTTAAGAAGGTCGATTCCTTGGGAACTGTTCAAGGAGCTAATTCGAGACAAGGCGTCTGCGACTACATTGTTTGCTCCAGAAATATGTTGTATGTCTGAAGTAAACTGCGAAATGTAGTCGAGTTGTCGAGACTCTCGCGGTGAGTACTTGTCTGAAGATGAATTTAAAGAGAAGGTAAGAGGTTTGTGATCGGTAAAAAGCGTGAATTCTCTTCCTTCGATGGAATGTTGAAAATGCCGTACAGCACAATACATAGCTAGGAGTTCCCTACTGAACGTGCTGTACCTAGATTCAGCGTCTAGCAACCGTCTCGAGAAAAATCCTAAAGGTTGCCACGAGTTGTTAACCCATTGTTGTAAGACTGCTCCGATTGCTGAGTCGGATGCGTCTACGGCGATACTAATGGGCGCTTGACTGTCCTGATGAGCAAGCAAGGTTGCTTTAGCGATGTGTTCCTTAACTGTGGAAAATGCTTTACGGGCTGTGTCGTCTAAACTAATTGATTTCGCATTTCCACGAAGCTGATCGGTCAACGGTTTCATTAGGGATGCGCATTTAGGTATGAACCGTCTATAGAAACTTACGAGTCCGTTAAAAGTTCGCAACTGCTTGATCGTGGTCGGTTCTGGGTAATCCAGAATGGCCGCCACTTTGCTCCTAAGGGGTCGGATGCCTTGGGCATCAATGGTGTGTCCTAAGAAGTCTAAGCAGTTAGTTCCGATTTGGCATTTCTGAATGTTGACAGTAATGCCATGCCTTTGAAGTCGATCGAAAACAATGTCCAGATGCTTGAGATGCGATTCTCTGTCCGGACTTGCTATTAGACAGTCATCAACATACGCATGTACGAAGTTGAGACCTCGGAAGACGTCGTCTATAAACCTTTGGAAGGTTTGAGCCGCGTTTCTTAAACCAAAGGGCATTCGTAGAAATTCGTAAAGACCGAAGGGAGTGATGATGGCGGTTTTAGGAATGTCGTCAGTTGCCATCGGGATTTGGTTATAAGCTTTAACCAAGTCGATTTTCGAAAAGACAGTTGTACCTTTCAAGGTAGCTGTCAAATCGTGAATATGAGGCAGCGGGTAACGATCGGGAATGGTTATAGCATTCAGACGCCGATAATCACCAGTTGGCCGCCAATCATTGCTGTCCTTTTTAGGGACCATGTGCAATGGGGATGCCCATGGACTATTCGATGGTCGAATTATTCCTAGGTCCATCATGTGGTTGAATTCGTTTTTAGCTAACCTAAGCTTTTCGGGAGCGAGTCTTCGGGCTTTCGAAAATACAGGTGGTCCTGTAGTCGAGATGTGATGTGTAACATTGCTGGTTACACAAGGTAATTTCGATTGCGATTGGTATATCCCGGGGTATTTGTCGAGTACTGCTTGGTACAAGGAGTCTATGGCGTGCTTAATCGTGACTGGGGATAACCTGCAACCAGAACAAGGAGTTACGCAAACGGACAACTTAGTGTTTCCGTCTATTAACCTTCGTGAGCGTGTGTCGATGAGTAGATTGTGGTGTTGTAACAGGTCAATACCAATGATTGGCATAGAGACATCTGCAACCACGAAAATCCAGTGTATGGGTTTACGTAAACCCACGTTAAGGTAGACGTACCTTTTACCGTAAGTAGCGATCGGCTTTCCGTTTGCCGCCTGTAAACTTAAAACAGACTCGCGAAGTCTGTCGTCGAGATTTGCTGGAAGAACGCTAACTTCTGCGCCAGTGTCGACGAGGTAGCGAACTTTCGTAGTCACATCCGTGACATATAAGAGGCGGCTGTGTTCGCCGGCTACGGTTGCCGTTAACGCGTGCCGGCTGGGAAGTTTCCCGAACTGTTTTTCGTGTCACTCGATTTCGGGGTCGGATAATTGCAAGGTTTCCTGCAGTTTCTGGAAAACTTACCGTACTGGTTATGATACCAGCACCAGTCGGGATTGTCTGTCTCTCGTGGTCGAGAGCCAGATCGCTTACGTGAGGCACTTCTACGCGGGGTTTTTGACCGACTACGGTCATTGCGAACTCTAAGATATCGTGTGAGCGTGTGACATAGTTCGGCCATGTCAGTCGAGGTCGATTGGGGTTTTTCTTTGACGGAAAAAACCTCGGCCTTAGAAGATCTAGTGATTTCCAAGATTCGATCGGCAGATGCAGCTAGTTCATCTATGGCATTGTTTTGAAATGAGACAAGCACTGCCTGCACCTGTTGAGGGAGTTTAGACAAGAAAAGTTGTCTAAATAGGCCATCATCGAAAGTTCGTTGGCCGATGACTTCTTTCATTCTAAGCAACATGTCCGTCGCAGAACCATGTTGCAAGTCGATATTGTTAAGGAGTTGGTCTAACCGTTGTCGATCAGTTAGGTCTCCTCGTTTTAAAATCGATAGCTTAAGCGATTCGTAAGGTTCGGAAACATCACTAGTGAACATACTAGGTGTTACGTACCTGTTAAACTCGCGCGGTAACGCCTTAACTACCGCGAGGAAACGTGTGCGCGAGTCCGTGATTCCGTGCATGCAAAAATCGGCTTCTGCATAGCAGAACCAGGACTCGATATTGTCGGGCCAAAATGGCGTTAACTGAATCGAAATAGGGGGAATAGACTTTAACTTAAAAACCTTGGGTGAGTGTTCCGTCATAGTAATATAGCTAACGAAAATGTCTAATTAAAATATATCCGGAAAAAATAATTCGCGAAAAAAGTATATCACAATATATAAAATTCAAATAAAGAACAACAATGAATAATAATATTCCAAAATGGAACAGACTCACAGTATATTGACTTGGTGTACCAGATCACGTCGGGTTCACCAATGATGATGCAACGGATATTCTAGTTTTACAACTAGATACCAGTAGCACCTTCTAAATTCGGTTGTTACCAGTCAGATAGAAATCAGAAGTCGGACGAGAATAGGCAGGAAAGATATATTTGATTCGTTACCAATATATCGAGGACCTTTTCTATGAGCTGGCTAATGAAACGTAGGAGCTGTGTCCCACGCAGTATTGAAACGTGATCTGGTACGGATGCATGACCGAAAGCCTTCAGCTAAACAAGTCCACTTAAACAACGTGGTCAGCATCCAATGTCGAACACTTAATGAGCTATTGATTTTGGGGAATTATTTACAGCTACACTCTAGATATAACAAAGGGTATGTGATTAAAACAATGATTGCCATCATCCGAGTTGTGTATCCAGAGCAACCAAGCAACGAGAATATCCTTGTGAACTGCAGATACAGACGGCATATATATCAGAGTGTTGTTATCGTGACACTTGTTAATTAAAAACAAGTAGTATATATGCACAGTGGTGTATCTTCTCACTGTGGACCATCAACGTTGATGATCTGTGTCGAATGATTGGAGGTCTACTCGAGTTAGACGGGAACGGCGCAACGAACCAGCTAACTGCGAAGTCACACCTCGCGGTCAGCATCTAACGTGGATTACCCCATTCGACGTATTAAAGTACTATTCCTGCTTTGAAGACCTCAAAACACAAAGGGCGTGATTACGTAAATACATTTGTAAGAATGAGTAAAGAGATGTTAGTGAGACCACCACCGCATGGGCCAGCCCATGGCGTATGATTGGCTGATGTGCGTTTGTTGACCTTGACTTTAAGAGTTATCGACAACCTGTTCGATATTCAGTGACCCAACCGCCGGATGATTTCTCTAGGACTCAGTGCTATTTCACTGCCCCTACATCACTATTTTTTATCATCTACTTTTTAAACAGCGATTTCGCAGTCAATAATGGCAAATGTACAAATTGTGAGAGGAAATGAAAAAATGCGGATAACAACAAATACTAACTACATAATAGATTTATCTTAACCAACCCCACAAAGATTACTGGGGTCAAGTGGCCCACACAAGATACAAGAGCTAAGAACTCAATATATCTATACTAGCTCCCTAAAAACATGTAACGTATTCGTAAAATCTTTAAATTCCCTACAAAACTAAGACACGGTTTACATGTAACCCTTTATTCATTGTTTCCGCCTTGTTAAGCTTGTAGTTTAGAGATAAAATGCGAGTCTCTTGAATAAACTTTAGAAATCGGATAACGTAATAGTTTACGTCATCTATTATGTTATCACGGAAACAGGTATTTAGTTTTGTATATCTCTCTTGGAAATTTTATGATTTATAGCGCTACCCTTTTGAAACTGGCTTCGAACATTTTGATCTTTACATTAGTTACCGTAGTCATTATATTAACATGGAGCAAGTAAAGAATAGCCTGATTGGTTTGGTTGCTGGGATTAACGGTAGTTTGCCTAACGTTATTGATTTTCGTCGTAGGTGGATTTGCTTCAGTTTATGTTGGACAACCATTAGATACCATTAAAGTCAAGATGCAAACGTTCCCGGAAGTTCACCCGTCAACATGGAAATGTCTCCGAGTCACACTTGCGAAGGATGGAATCGCTCGCGGACTCTACGCAGGAACTGTTCCGTCACTCGTTGCAAATGTTGCTGAAAATGCGGTGTTATTCTGTGCTCTTCCGCCATCGGAACATTTGATAGCTGGTCTTTGTGGAGTGGATAAAAGTCATCTCTCAGTACTACAGCACGCACTTGCCGGTAGTATAGCTGCTTTCTGGTCGAGTCTAACTCTTTGCCCAACCGAATTAGTTAAGTGCAAAGTTCAGTCAATGAGAGAAATGACTGAATTAGGACATATAAAGGTTGATGTCAAAAATTTGTGAGTTTATCCATGCATCTCTGTCTGATACAGTTTATATGCCACATAATTGTTCTTTGTCTAAATAGTAATAACTAAATTATAGACCGAATTCCGTCAGAATAAAGTTATGAAATTCCACCTTTAAAAAAGGGCAAATAAATTGTGCCAAGTTTATCATGTGAACACAGCTTTCTATTTATTATTTTACACAGGGTTGTGTCCACTTGTCAAATAAATCTAGTGGTTTGTGTACCCTACTCCGGATATCACTTCGTGTGGGTAAGTGATACTATCGGACCACCTAAATCTAAGTAATATTCGATTCTGCGACTCGGTGTTTAGTAGTGCACTACCAGCACTACTAGTGCACTAGCCACCCTAGTCTATTAGAGGAAACGGATTATTTCGTCTAAACTAACCTGATTCTGATTAAAAATCATTTATTCAGAATCAGACAGAATTATTTAAACTCGGGCTTTCAAGTTTAAGTTGTCACTTTTCAATCGCAGACAGCAAAAAGTAATAGAAACATCAAGACGCTGGAGTAAATAAGAAGATTGGGTTGGAAAGGAAATTTACGAATTTTAGGGAAATTCGAAATTTCAACTGATTTCTACTATTATAATGGACTTTGAACCATACAATCTGGATTTTAGCTACTAATACCTAAAGGACCATATTCAGCGAGTCTTTACCTACCTATATTGTTCGCCCCATATACATTACTTTAAAATGCAGTGACGTTTTTGGTGTCTGTTCATAACCTTCACTCTAATACCACTTTATCCAGCATCACGTGTTGTGGTAGACTGTAGTTTGAGTTGACTGTCGTAGTAGATGCTCTCACTGCGCATGAATTATCCTTTCAAGAGGTTTGATAACTTCAGCTGCCGAAACTCGTCTGATTCACAGTAACGTGAACTGATATGAATTTCAGGAAATTGTTTACGTTTATGAAATCAATACAGCCATAATAGATTTTAGCTTTCAGTCATTTTGCTGAAGATTTAAAATCCCTTCATGTACTTTAATTTAGATATCTCTGTTGATCGTGAAAAAGATTATTTCGAGTGCTGATAGAGGCATGAGGTGGTTTCCACTTCCCGGTCGCCCATACCGTGAGAGGATATTTCTTCTGAACGGACCCGAGAAGGAATCTGAATTAGTGGCAGCCCCAGAAACTTGAGAGCGTGACGGCAAAGCTCAAAAGATGACTGTTTGAGGCCAGTCGCACACTTCCTTTTTATACGAGGTTTTCGATGCGTTGGCTCCTTACTTCAAAGGATCCTACTCCCGGAGATGGAAATCCGTGAGATAAGGTGGGGAGTAACATTTATATGGTTGATTTATTCTGAACCCTCCCTTCCGTTGTGAGCAGGCAGCACTGCTGATAATGCTGGTTGTCCGAGGAGAACTTTTCTATTGTTGCATCCCTCCAAAATCAGCAGCACGACTTTGTCCTGAGGTATTAAGTTGCCGTTTTTAGTTTTACCGTTCTGCAATGAACATACCTGGTAAAGTAAGGCCTAAAGGAACATGTGTTCCAGCCAATATAGCTGGGTTGATTCCTCATGATAAGCAATCTCAACCAGCGGCTACGGTCAGTCTATGCATCTTCTGGATTGACCCTTCTAAATTTCAGACAATGAACTTTGCTTCATAACTTACTTGATCAATATCTGGTACTGACATATTTTGAAATACTTAGTAACCTATTTTCCCTTGCCAGTAATCATGAACGTACGTTCTCATACAACTGTTTATTGGTCTCATATTAAACAAACCGTCGTGAACTTTTTATTCATTCTTATTTCCATGAATAATTTTTAATTTATCATTTTCACGTACTTAACTGATATGGATATTTAATGTCTTAACCAAATGCTAATTTCGCGATCGGGTGGCTTTTCTTTCTTAGAATTAGAGTGATGGTATCATCCAACCATTTGGCGGATACAACTAGCTATTGAAAAAACAAATATTCGTACTATCTTCACTAATTATGATCGTACTTCATGTAGTAAAAGCGTTGATAACTGTTTTCGTTATCCTATCATAGGTCAGATCTATTTAATTGATTCAACATATGACAAACACTAAAGAATATAACAACCCACACTATTTTTTCTACGTTTATTCCTCTATTAAAGTTTATACAGCTGCAAGAGTAAGTAATTAAGTTGATTAATCCCGTTGGTTATCGTCACCAAACTATTGTGTTATGCCTATTTATCATCATTTATACTACCATAATTTTGTTGTAGAGGTCCATGGGCAGTAACAAAGTCAATATACAAGGAAAAAGGTTTCAAAGGATTTACTTGTGGTTTAGGTGCTACATTTGCCAGGGAAATGCCTGGTTATTTCTTCTTCTTTGGTGGGTACGAAGCATGTAGAACAGTGATGACTCCTACTAATGGTCGTAAAGAAGACTTGGGTCCCATTAAAACTGTTATCGCTGGTGGAATAGGTGGAGTTTCACTGTGGGTGGCGATATTTCCATTCGATGTTGTTAAATCTCGCATGCAAATTGGACACCATACTGTCACGTCATCCTCAATCGCTCATGGAAACAAAGTCAGTAAACAAAGAAGCATGTTTTCCGTCCTGTTAGACATCAAGAGAAATGAAGGTGACTGCCTGTTGTTTTATTATCCCATATTCTTTGCGTACAGCAACCATGTAGATAGTGTTAGTTTCTACACCTAGATGCCTGTTCACATCACAAGGTATTGCATATATTTATAACTACTCATCCTATTCACCCATTCTAAAAACTGACCTGTATTATACCTTTACATATTATGTACTATAGTTGTGGGTTTGAAAACTATTTGAATTAAGTTTAAAAATCTCTATTACTTCCCTCATTCAGTAGATAATGATCAGTGAAAACTTCAAATAAGTTGTTTGCCAGTGTACATAAATTATCAGGTTGCTATTCGATTCGGTTTTTATTTTACTATCTTAAACTCTTATTGCCTTAAAAGTCTGGAAAGAGACCCTCAGGTACATAGGTAACTTAATGAAACACAGACCTTTAAAATGAGAAATGGCTTATTCTGGGCAGCAATCGAAGCAATTAAAAGTTTTGAGTGTTATTTTACCCCCTTCACACTTAGTTCAGTCAAGGTATACATAGTTCTTTTCTATCTTCTACTTTTGTGAATGATTCACATTAATTACTTCAAGTTGCTTGTCTAAAAATATGAAATTATTATTTTCACGTGTAATATAATTAGTTCTATTGCATACCAATCCGTTCCTATCTTACAGGAATCCGTTCACTTTATCGTGGTCTGGGCCCAACAATATTGAGAACATTCCCAGCAACAGGAGCTTTGTTTCTAGCTGTAGAATGGACTCGTAAATGCGGCCATTTGTTACTAAATTGAGAGAATAAACGAAATGAGTAACCTCAGCACTTATCCTTCAACTATTGTCATGTGTTTTGTCGTTTCCTGTTCTCGTCAGTTTCTGATAATTTCTATCTGTAAACTCCACTGCTTGTCCAATTCGTTTCTCTAGCCTTTGGCGGATTAACCCACTACAGATGATTCTTTCTTTCAATCTCAACACATTTAGCATATTTCTGAAAATTTGATTTACTTATTTTTTACTCAATAAATGAAATTAAACAATAAATATTTTTAAATACAAAATATACATGTATTATGACATACACTATGGTTTTTTACTACTGACTTGCAGATATAAATTGTGCTTTAGGAGTGTGTTTTAAATTTACAGCTTTTATTTCAGTATTTATAACTATTTCTGAGTGATAAATAAATTAATATATTTATAGCAATCTACCCAATGCTCAATTTATTCAAAATTATCAAATCAAAACTTGGTAATGATACCTAAAAACTCATTTTCTCTGAGTTTTGCTATTGAACCCATTTACAATAGAATAAACTAGGAAATCTGTCGTTCCACAATAATGGCGTGGAATGAAGTAGTTGATTTCGTTGAACACTCCACTTGTTTTAGAAGCCTTGACAGTCCTTCTGGGTTAATGTATAACGAAATCTCAACAGGAATTCCGGAAACGTTTTTTGTTTTCGACGAATTAAGCCATCAGTGACGTGGACAAAATTTTCGTCTACCAATCAGAGGACGAGTATACTCCATAGCATTGTATTATAGATATATATAGTATTCCCGACCACCATCTACCTCCACAATATATATTTACAGATGTAAGTTTAAGTCGAAAGAAAGCTAGGGGAAGCCAAACTAGGTCCTGGCTTGCTCATGTCTAACTGACTAACCTAGTTTCCCAGGTTTGTTTCTGTATTGCGATCTTGTGTGTAGACTGTCAAGTCAAGCCTTCTGACCTCCCTCCAAGTACATGTACCTTCGTAGCGTTATGGCTAAGTTAGCTCGCAACTCACCTGGTATATATCAACGTGTATATTATATTTTGATGGATCACATGGTTTTAATTAACATGATGGATGAATAAGGACACCATATGAGTGACAGATTTGTTTCACACAGTTATAGACTGACAAAAGGAGGGGGGTTAAGAAAGCGTTAATAAACTTACAAGTTTACTTACTGTATATATGGTAAAGTTGATTGATGTAGGTGGGATATATTTTTAGACATTCTGACAAAGACTAATCAAAATAGTATAAACCTTGGAAGTTCTACAAAGGTTTATCAGTTTTAATTATTATTGTTTTCCAACGGCTCAAAAACTGTGTTAAAGAGATAGAAAGATAAGTACATTTGTATGGCGATTTGAAGGACAGAGTGATTCAAATAGCTCAGAACCGTAAGTACGCAGGGTTGTCAAATCTTGCTTCCCTCATTAAAATTTTACCTGTCGTTGTTGAAACAACTCCAAAGAAAGTTTATTATATATAGTTTTCTGTTACCCAAAGATGAACTTCTTACCTTAAGCATAAGAATGCTAGTCTTCCACCCTGTGATTACAAATAGGTTATTCAAATAGCATCGAATATTTGTTATAAGTATACGTAAGTATGACATTCATTTCCCATCTCCAAAATTTATTAAGATTTGAAGTAGCTTCATCAGCAGAGTCTTGTCTAGATATGTATGACTGCTGGTGGTATTCCTAGAAAATAAAATCCTATTTTGTTTGAAGAAAACTAGAACTTTATCTACCGATCTGTCCTATCTTAGACGCCATTAAGATCTCATTTTGACAATTAAAGTTTGAATTTATAACTTTTCAGTGAAGAACTGTTTGCGATAAATCTTAAAAGAATACTATTACTGATTAGTTAGTTATATGAATTTTTAGGTCTACTTATTATGGTGTGCTTCTATAACTTCATGATGTGATTCGTACATCGTCTTCAGGCTCGTTAATCGTAAATTGTGTCATGATAGAAGTAGTCAAAAGCGAATGATACTCCCCTGTCTTACTTTATTCGCGAACAGCTAAACAGCCTTTGTGATATAATAGATTCACATTTTAAATCGCTGTTTCTAGGCGGTCATTTTTATGCGCTTTTGTACGTTTTTTGATGCTTGACTCAGACATCGTGTTTTGACTAATATTTCTTGCACACACTGCAATTTTTTTTTCACAAAAATGTACTCAAAATTTGATCATTATTTCATGCCTAATATTGATTATAAATGGTTTATGAAACTCAATTTCATGTACAAAACGTGCTTTAAGCCACCGTAACCGAGAGATTAACCACTATTTGATCAAAGTATTCGATTACACATCTTGTTTTCAAGATTGCGCTTTGAAGCTCTTCTATAAAAGTGAATAGTAGAAAGTAGGGTCAATAATGACAGTAATCGAATCTCCACAAACCACTTTATTAAACTGATATTTCTTCCAAGGTGAAGAGATAATTCAATAATTAGGCGTTACAAATAAATTGTTAACATTAACTAAGGAAATAACTGTTGTAAACCTTAGAGTATAAATCAGAATGTTTCGCTTTTTTTGAAAATGTTTCTTCATCAGGGACACGTTAATGAAACACTTGTTTATCAATCAAGGGTTTGTCAGATTTTGTGATGGACTAAATATTATTTGGAATTCTTTCACCTCTAATTAATTTATAGTATTAAAATAAAATAATAAAAGGCCTAAATGTTATTCTTTCATCTTCCATCAATTTTAATGTGAATCATTAATCAGTATATTATGATGTACTACCTACCTAGTATATTATCACTTTGTATCATATGTGAATGTAATTACGACTTTCTTGTTTAGATGCCTTTAAAATGTTCAGGTCAAGATTTGTTGCACCTTATTTTTCATTTCCTTTGTTGTTCTTATTCCTTTTTGAGCAAAAGAAATAAGATCATTTAAATCAAGTCATTTTAAGGTATAATGATAGATTTCACCAGGCTATTTCAGTGTTGTTGTTGTTGTTTTCTTGAAAACTAAAACAAAATTTAAATCATCAGAAGGGGTTTTGTGGAGATTTAGTATTTTTCATAGTTGAAAGCGTGAGTGGTCTAGCTTCAATTGACTCACGCTTTCAACTATGAAAAATTTAAATCGCTGAGAAATTCCCATCATATCAATACACAATTATATGAATGAAGAATATTCTTTTCCATAAATTCCCTTCAGGTTTTACAATTACATATCCAAATTAATAATCCATAGAATTGGTTAAGTTTAAGGCAGTGTACAACATTTAAAACTATGGCATGTGAATTTAGGATTGTTTGTAATAAAAATTAAAATAAAATCCTTAATGTTGAGATTAGTGATATGCGGTGTTGATTAGAATACTTTCATAAGTTAAATGAAGTTGTGAGATAAATGATCAGAATAAATATGGTTAACATGAGGTGATATTCAAAAAATCATATGAATAAGGTAAGAATTAGTAAATAGGGGTGGATATTGAATAAATTTTTTAAAGCGTTTTCAAGTGTTATAATAGCAATGATGACAGTAGAGATAATGATAATAATATGTGTGATTAAGAATAGTTTAAGCTATGAAAATGAATAGAGGAAGGTTGTATGAATATTAATCAGATGTCACCAGATAAAAATGATTATTAATTAATTAGACTAGAAGTTAGCCAAGGTAAAATGAGCGGGTTTTTTTTAATCTGAATAGCTATTGTTTCAACCGTTTGAAGGGTTCATAGTCTGATTGATTTAGATTGCTGTTAGCATGTTATATTATTGTAAATGATTGCTCCATATTGGCTGTATGGCATGTTTGCACTAAATAAGCTAAAATCAAGCTGTTGACAGTTTTAGCTATACCTTTGCTTAACCACACTTGAAGGTGCTCGCGAGCACGAAAATACAAATTTATAGAACCCATGTGAATATAAATTGCTCCACAAGAGCATTTGAATTGATAGATACAGAAGTTGATTAGTCTAAGTGTTGTATCCCGAAGAGAATTGTGAATAGTAACTTTTGAGGACTATTTGTGGACCAACGTAATATGTATATTTCCTATTGTATAATTGTTAAGTAACTAACCTAATCATATTCGTGTTCCTCTTATCATTAGCTTTATTTTGACCTTTGAATTATTATTATTCGATTATTGAGTTATCATCAGTTTACTGATTACCTTCTCCCTATTCACAGCCACATTTGGCTAAATATTGTACAAATGTTATTTTCTATTTTATGGTATGATGTGGTCTGTTTGGTTGGTATATAAACCCAGTATGTTTGTGAATAATGATTCATATTGCCGAGGCTGTTATTGATGTTTTGGACATAACTGTCTGGGCTAGGCGGAAGCAGGACCGGTTGGCGCTCCAGACTGCTCGTACGGTTTCGTGTGTCACTGTTTCAATCGATAAGTCGCTGCTCCTTGATTGGCGGTCTCATCAAGTCACACATTAACTAGGCATCCACTCGACCACAAGATATAAGACTAAGTAATTTATCTTTCAATCTCTGAGTGACCAATGGACATGTGGAAAACACTAATTGCAGTTTACTAGCGTTAAAGACTCTTTGGATTACTCTATGCAACTTCAGTATTACCATTTCGCTGGATCCATCGCCTCTAAATTTAAGCGTATATACAGAGACCTTTTGCTCACAGTTAGACCCACCTCATTGTTTTTTTCACTTCCAAATGTTTACCTATACGTTTCTCCGGGTATCTATTTTCTTTTAGAGAAGTACGCGATGCCCTTTTTCAGACTCATCTAACGAGTATATAGTCTTGATTCAATGACGAGGTGTCTTAATCAGGTTTCTTTTATTATTATAGAGGGACAAAACTAAGAAAATCTGTAAATTGTCTAGTCCAAGTAGTTTTCTTGCTTAGGTTTCTTTCTAGAGACCCATCCATTCTCCTTGTAAGTAGAACATCTAGAAAGGCTATTCTACCTCTCTTTTCTTCCTCACATGATAATTTAATAGACGAATCAATTTCATTAAATCTCTTGAATGTCTCTATCCGATCAGTATGGCCATCACAAAAGATGAAAATATCGTCCATATATCGGCATTAAAATGAAAACTTGTCAGTATGCCTTGCCAGTACAACATTTTCCAGTTTAATGAGAAAAATGTCAGCCAATAAGCCCTGCTAACTTGAGAGGGAAGTTCAGGTTTATAAGAGGGAAAATATATTCTACAGGCAGCCAAAAGCACGAACAACAACAACCAAAACTCAAGTGTATATATACAGCATAAAAATGTCCTAGGAAAAAGTTACAAAATAGCATATTAAAAGTAACAATGAACCAATGACATTTAAGGTCCTCCCGAGTGGGAGATATGATATGAAGGTGAAAATGGGAAATTCAAATTTCTAAAACAGAATTACAAAAAATAAGACATTCATCAAGTGACTTCTGGGGATCTAGCATCCCCAACAGAGTCCTTTTTTAAGTTGCTTAACGCTCCCCATACTCTAATTCAATTGTTTCGCTAACTAAATTTCATTACTGTTTTTATTAAGGAACTCACAAACGATGTTAGGGTTTACTATGTAGTATATCTATAGACTAAGTGAATGGTTTTCAACTGTAATTTCGATGACTATCCCAAATACATGTCTATACGTTCAGGTATTAAAAAATAACAACTAATATCTATCCCACGACCAAACCATCCAGCTCAGAGGACAAACCAACATCAATATCTATCCCTTTTCAAATTTATTGTTCACAATTTCGAACTAGTATTGTCCTCTTAGAATCTACCTTCGTGATATAAGCTTCATTTTTTTCGTTGTTAAACATACTCGTTTACATGGACAGCTTACACCCATCGAAACATAAAAGTAAGAAAGATTGGTTCAGCTCAGAGTTCTCCTTTCGGTGAATTTGTACAATCGCAAAATATATACTTATTATTATAAGGACAATCAATAATGTGTTTGTTAAGAATAATGACCTATTGAACATCTTAATAAAATCATGAAAAATTTATTCCTGTTCAGAAGCTATAATTTGTTAAGGATCGCAGAACTCGATAGATAAAATATTGAAATTAAGAGGATTTGGAATCAGAGAGGGCATGGAAATAAAATAAATTGGTTAGAAGTAATCAGTCTATGTAGAAATAGAAGGGGGGCAATGGATTCGGAAACCTAGAGGTTAAGACTATAGTAAAAGAAATTGGATAAGTTTCTTTCTCTTATATAGTTCTGATTATTTTAATATTAAAAAGACAAAATCTCACTATCTTTTGCAGATGTCTGTTCATTTTACAGATGGATTGAAACGCTGTGTCCGTTTTGATCAAATGACCTATGTTTACAAGGCACGCAACTATGGAGCTTTCAACCGATTCATTTCAACCATGCTGGATAATGTTTTTGAATCCTTCTGGATCTAGTGACACGTATAACCAGGTTGACAGAAGCAGATGAATTGACAAACGCGTATAAAGGTGGTTAGATGCGAGAGGTTGTCCTTTGGGTTGTTGTAAAACACTGTCTACTATACAATACTAACTTAAAGTTTGCCGTGAAAAACGCTGTATTTAGGGAGTTAGAAATTCTGTTCTTCAAAGTGTCTGCTGCTTTGTAACATTTGAAAGCAATATTCATGTAAAGTTTTTTGATAAAGAGATAACTAATACTTTTTGAGGTTTAACTGTATATTGTTGTCGATGAATCACAGTGGATACCCGTATTTACAAGTATTTTTCCTAAAAATTTCAATTCTTTGTCTATCACATCGAGACTGCAGATTTTTCAGATCTGTGTGGAAAGAGTTACGATTGAATTCCTCTTTCTACTAATAGAAACCCAGTTGCAGAATCATGTGGCAGTACATTTTATTACCATTTTCAGTAAATAGACATACTGAGTTTGCTAGTTTATTATTTTGATTAGTTTTATCAGTTAGACGGAAATCGTTAACCTCTTACGATTACTAAATATTGTAGTGCATACAAAAACTTTGTGAGATATTATTTATAAAATATAGAATTTCAACATACGTAGTTTGGACGGTCATGTGTTGTTAATTGAGGAAGTGTGACAACATTACACTACTCATTTGTAAGATTTTCTTTAAAGTGTTACACTCGTGATCTTCTAGTGATTCCCAGTGATTCTGGTCGATGTTAGTCGTCACTTTGTAATGGATGAGTTATTTAATTTAACATGTAGTCATAATAAATTCAATTATTATTTGAATCTTCCCATTGATGTTTAGGACTGCAACTGGTCAGTCTCTAATTGTCATATGTGCATACTGTGCGTATTGCCTCTATATAGCCTTACTTCACAAGCATTGTAAGCAAAGATGGATAGTGGCTAGCAGTGGAATCCAGGACGCACGTTTCGTCCTATTTGAGACTCGTTAGCTGAGTGGATAACGCGATGGCGTTCGAAGCGAAATGTACTGGGTTCGAGTCCCAGAGTGAACATCAACTCTGAGATGCAGGTATATCCGGCTGACGAGTTCCAAATGGGACGAAACGTGCGTCCTGGATTCTACTGCTAGCTACTATTCATCCTTGCTTATATAGTCATATTGTTTCATCCAAATTATTTGAGCTATCTTTTATCAACTTAGGATGACTACTTTTAGTGAATACAACGTTTAGTTTGGGTTGTACACGAGGAGACCATGAAAACTGAAACAGATAATTTTCAAGAGGAAATATATCCATCACATATGCTTTAGCTTTTCACAAGTCGACTATACAATGAACTAATACAGTTTTAGAAAAAGTGTTCGAAAAATAGCCATTTTTGAGATAATCTCTGTTTATTGTCATGAATGTTAAATGGGTTAATAAAATAGACTTTCAACGGTATGTAAATGATAATCTTATTTATTGACATTAGATTACCATTGTTTCTATGCATATATATATATATAAATATAATACGTTCATGTTCACTCGTATTTGAAAGTACAAGGTTAATAGCAACCTTTATTATTACTGTTATCATTATTTATTTGTTAAAATTGAATGTTATTTACAAACCGTTCAATTTCGTTTTAATGATTGTTTGGCATTGAAAAAAATTGAACACAATATACAAAAAAGTCATTTGATTATCACATTTGTATAATATATTTAATAGTGTCAAGATTAACGGGAAGTGAGGCGCTTACGATTTAGAGTTTAAATGAAATGGATTGATATCTTTTTTTCATTTACAACCTAAAAGAATCAGATGATTTTGTTCCGTAGACTATCAAAAAGTTCAATACTACTCTTGTGACCTTTAGTCTTTTTATATACCCGTTAATTGAATCCTTTGACCAAATCCATTAATGAGAATATACTTCACGCCTATTGCATCATCTACACTAACTTTATCAAACGACAAGCTCCGACCAATTACTCAAGGATAAGAAATTAGATTTTACACATGATTATGACAGAACTGAGTAATGAACCCTTATTAATTAACGATATTGTAAGTATCGTAAAAACTACATAGACATTTTATCTATTAAATGAAAGCCTATAAACTGGAAAATGTGGAAATACCATAAACCATTTATTTAATAACTATGAAGTAAAATTAGAAATATTCATCACATCAGTCAGTCACAATGTAGAACTTCGTACGTACGTACATCAGTTCGAGTTGCCATAACACATTAGCACAGAGATACAGTAGTCGATTCAAATCACATAGTGGTAGAAGTAGTAAGAGTATAAGCAGTAATAGTCTTGAATGTTCCAATCTCTTCAATATCCACTCCATCCCAACATCTACAAAAATAATTTTACTGGTAATAATAAAGTAACTTAATTATTATGCTTCCTGCTAGAAAATTTGATCAATATATAATAGAGCTTGTACAATGTTTAGAACAGCCTAAAAAGACTGATTAATAGTTATACTATCCAAGATAAACAGAACAAACATTCTGGCCTTAAACAATCGAATGATTCAACTTTTTTATTTTCTAAATCATTTACAAACATTAGACAAAAGTCCAAGACTTAAGTATTGTTGATAAGTATCATTGATGAAAATACAGTTCACTGGGGATATAGCAAACGAAATAAGGAACGAATATTTAGGGCTGTACAATTACGTCCTTCTCCTTTCAGTCAGCTAACAGTGAATCCAAGAAATAACGATAAACTGCTTAGTTATTGTGCCTCTCTACGTATTTAACATTTTAATTGCTCCTATAGAATCAAATATATTGGACTTACAACTAGAAAATTACTTCATTGGAATTCTGAAAATTATTCTGAATGGTTGATCACAAAACAGTATAAAACAATAAGAAGCTGTAATGTGAGACATTTAGTCAGTACCATTCATCCTATCGACACATATTCAGCTTTCAAAGTTATCGATAGTATTCCGTCTAATCTGCCTCATCCTTCTGGAATTCGTCCCTTGTGTACTGAAGAAACCATAGGAATATATATCAATAAAAGTAATCTTTGTCTATAGCAAACGTTTATACAGAATCTTCAGTTACCCTGGACTTCTAATTAGTTACCTTCACAAATATTTTTTTATATTCGATTTTCATTTCTAATTTCTATCTTATGTAAGCTGTCTTAGTCATCAAAATAACTGACTTTCTTTACACTCGTTTTATAACGTACTTATTATTAATTTTACAAGGAATAATAAATATTTACATTAAATTTCAAAATTACTCAATTCTTATTAGTATTCCGACGTAACTTATCAATTGTGTAATTTTACTTTATTTTCTCTCTTAATTTTAATTTGTTATCCATTACGTTACTAATTGTTATATCTTGTAGCCGAGTGGATGCCTAGTTAATGTGTGACTTGATGAGACCGCCAATCAAGGAGCAGCGACTTGTCGATTGAAACAGTGACACACGAAACCGTACGAGCAGTCTAGAGCGCCAACCGGTCCTGCTTCCGCCTAGCCCAGACAGTTAAGTCCAAAAACACCAATAACAGCCTCGGCAATATGAATCATTATTCACAAACATACTGGGTTTATAAACCAACCAAACAGACCACATCATACCATAAAATAGTAAATAACATTTGTACAATATTTAGCCAAATGTGGCTGTGAATAGGGAGAAGGTAATCAATAAACTGATGATAACTCAACAATCGTATAATAATAGTTCAAAGGTCAAAATAAAGCTAATGATGAGAGGAACACGAATATGATTAGGTTAGTTACTTAACAATTATACAATAGGAAATATACATATTACGTTGGTCCACAAATAGTCCTCAAAAGTTACTATTCACAATTCTCTTCGGGATATAACACTAATAACTAGTTATTACCATCTGAGGAAATCTTGAGGCCCAGTATTTAATTGATGTAGCATTGTTAAACTTATATTGAGTTTATACTTAATTCATAAAGCATATATTAGTGTAAAATCCTAATGAGGAATTAATCAAAAAGAAATATTCCTTTGCTTAATTTATATTTGATAAAGTTTATAATGCCACAGTACTGTTTAGTGTGTGATGTTTCAAATGCAATTCATTGTTCATGCACTTTGACACGGTTGTTATAACATTACGTAACATTCACCATTCTGTTTAATATTTATCATTTCTACAGATTTCGGTACAATGAATTACATATTATGAAACGAAATAATGGGTGATGTAGTAATAGCTTATGTAATATAACCTATCATATATCTTGTAATGATTATAAGGTCATGAAAATCGATCAAAGTAGCTGTCAATGAGCAAAAACATAGGTAAGAATAGAATTATAGACCTCATTAAAATTAGTAACCTATAGTAATGGTGTTGCAATGTATGCGCTAATATATAATAATCAATCAAAGTTGGACATAATCATTATAAACAGGCAGAAGTGGAAATATATACAAAGTCGTTGATTAATGGTTAGACACATCATAAAAGTTAACTGTTTACTAGACATCAAAAAGTTTACTATCAAAGAAGTGGAAACATTATAATAACAAGGAATTTAATAAAATTGTCTCAAAGTTCCTGGTACATCTAAAAATAATCAAGAATGAACAATTTTGTCCTAGATATCATCCAGGTATTTTAAAATTTAATTTCTGTTAGATGTTTGAAATCAGTTGATAAAAAGCTATGGTCCTACGTTCTATGGTTGTAGACACTTTTAAGTAAGGAGTACCAGAAATCTTAAGGGAACTGATATTCTATCCAGCTCTTCTAATCTACTTCATGAGTACACATTATTTATGCTGTTACTGTCGTGCTATCTAGGCTCACGTATTATCTGGGTAAGTAGCTTTAACTGCCCGATCATTTTTGAAGGTAGTAATATAGTAGAAAAAGATAACATATAACTATCCCCATAACGTTAAAAGCATCTCATTTTTATTGATTAACGTTGATGACGTGAGAGGAAACTGATGTAACTATCAAGGAAAAATCTAAGTCCATAGAAAAAGTCTTTGCCAATAAGATAAACTATTTGCAATTTATTACCTGAGTGAGTACTAAGTAAGGAATGTTAATTATAAAATAAATTTTCAATTAACTATCTGATAAATTAAATTTACTTAATACTGCTTGTTTGAATCTTCCCATCGATGTGTCAGGACTGCAACTGGTCAGTCTCTAATTGGCATATGTGCATACTGTGCGTATTGCCTTGATATAACCTTAATTCACAAGCATTGTAAGCAAAGATGACGAGTCCCAAATAGGACGAAACGCGCGTCCTGGATTCCACTGCTAGCTACTATCCAGCTGATAAATTGTCATGTATAAGTAAAAAAAGAACTTTTGGAGTAGATATTTATTTATTTATTGCAGTTGTGACAAAAAAATGATTAGAATTCCAATAATTATTAAATATCAAAAAAGAGTTTATGTGACAGATCTAAACTGCTTATTAGTAGCTGATATTATGTAAACGAAAAAAATATAAACGTTTTTAATGAAAACAGCTGAATATTGGTAACCATTTATGATGATGAAAATTATTTGCCTTCAAGTAAAGAATTCGGTAATAATTTGGAAAGACGTTTATGTTTTTGACGTTGATTGCAAAACCATACACGTATTACGTTTTTTGGCATATTCAATCGTAAAGCTAATTCATTCATTTGGTCTGAGGTTGGTCTACAGTCTGTTGCGTTAAAAAATGATTCAAGGATATATTTTTCTTTACCCATGATACATGTACGTTTACGACGTTGATTCTCTACAGATTTCTTTAATGGAGTAAATGGTAAGAAAACTGGAGACTTAGTTGAGGAATTCCTGAATGAGTCAGTGGAACCAGTAGGTGTACAATTAAAATAGTTATGTGATTCTTGTAGGCGATGTTCTTGATTTACACATAAACCACCTTCCACTTGTTGTAACCATACTTCTAAAACAGGTTTTAAAGCCAGCATGTTTTTATGTGATAATGACAAGGATTCAAACCGACATATTGTCGACTGTGATAAACAACCAAAACCACTTAAATTTAGTGTGCCCAATGCACGTCCTACTTCAGCTTGTGTTATGCCAAGTTTTATTCTTTTTTTTTTAAACATATCAACAAATTCAGCTAAAGCGTCTGATTTTCCTACTGGCTGGACAGTTTTTGTTGTTGCTATAATACAATCTGAATTGGCATGATAACTATTGATTGGGGATAAAAACGACCACTTATCCCATACAGTAGATGACATATCACACTGGCACTGATGATGATGGTCACTTATATACGAGTTTAAGTCTGATGATTTAGCAGGTGGATTGTTACCATTATTGTTACATTTTAAATTGGATGATATAAATGGATCAGGTATCCCACAACTGTTAGTTCCAATTTCGAAAATTGGTGAACGGAGATCAAAAAAGTCATTATTTTGATGAGAGTTTCTTGATGGCTGTCTCATACTATTCAAAGTACGTTCATAAGAAGAGCAATATTTAGCTTCTGGCTTAGAATCACCTACAATATTATCGTCATCACTTTTTGGTCGAATAAGTATCGTTTCAGTGTCATTAAACTTCAATGTACTTAGTTGAAACATTGAATTTTGTTCATTTTTCCAATCGACTGAACAATTCAGACTGTTTATGTATAATAACGATGAATTATGATTTATTTTATGCATACTACATAAAGTTTTCTGATCAGTATTTTTTTTGGATTCATAGGTTGATTGATCATACACTTTATGAAGAATCAATAATAAGCTTATCACATTATTTAAGTTGCACTTTTTGTATAGGGTAAATTACATGCTGATTTACTAATCATATGTATGAAAATTCGAAAAGAAACACCCGAACACTGAAATAGACGATTATTATCAATATATTTATGAATTATTATTATCCATTTCGAGGGTCAATTCATTGAATGGCTTTCTCAGCTGGGATTCTGAAGCATAATGATCACAATAAGAATAATAGTTGCAAATTAATTGTTTCGAAGTATTTACGTTAACTAAAGAGTCATTAAATGTTGAGACAAAATTTTCTGAATAGATGTAGAGATAATTATGTACGAAGTAGACAGAGTCTAGTATTGCTCTACTTTTTAATTGGAATACTCTAGTTTTTCATGTCTCAAAGTATACTATAAAAAATACAGGACAAAAATGGACATTTTCATCATATAATTAAATATATATTTCTTATAAATGATAAAGGTTCCTACTATCGAAGTAGATATTTTATATTATTGCAGCGGTTTATTCACCAACTAAGAAGAAAAACTCATCAATACCTAATTCTGTGTGATCAGTCCGTCAGTCAGCTACAACGTAGGACCAGGCACACATATGCATTGGTCCAAGTTGCCATACCTCGTTAACACAACAAGATGAACACCGGATCCATAGAAGTAGTTAATTTAGTGGTGGTAGTATATAAAGAAAGGTTGTATATAAGGATATAGTATAGGAAGGAAAAAAGTTATGAAGCAATTTTAATCTCAAGGTTTAAGGGAAGATAAAGAGTGTATATACCTACGCCATTGTGATCTTTTCTGTGATAGTGAATATTGTCTAACAATTTTAAAAATGATCATTATAGTTTCTAAACATTGTTCCATTAGGACAAATTGTCCTTATCTACTTGAAGTCAGAGAAGAGTGGACAATAATTTCGTCCTATTGTAGAATTCTCTGGATGCGTAGACCCAGAATTCCACCAGGGATGAAAACTAGAACATTCAGGCCCTAATATTTATTTAGCTAATATCAGTCTACGAACAATCGCTTCAAATTTCCAATTATGATAAATGACTAATTAAATATGAAGACGAAAGACACAACAGCCTATGATCTATTACTTTTACCTGTCATAATAGATATCAGCTTGTAATGAAGTTAGAGAATATTTTAAAAAATTACCTTTAAAATTATCAGAAATCCTTTCTATTTAATAATATTAAGTATCGTTAACCGCTTCATATAAGTCATTTATTGAACATCACTTTGAGTATCTCTTAAAAAGTTGTATAGTAACAAACGAAAGCGTATGAAATAAACACCATCATAATCCGTCTTTATTTATGGTTAGTTTAATCACGACACCATACGAACAGACAGACACTGGGTTCACCTTTTTCAGTTCATAACAAAAACCAACGGTTCCATAGATGAAAGAAATTTCTCTTAACTTTTGTAGCCAGTTACATAATTTTGTTCATCGCTAATCAGGTTTTTTCCTCTATTTTTCCACAGTTCAGGGATTTTCAGTAGTTTTTTGTATTTTTTTTGGTTCTATAAAACAATTATTCATTTTAGCAATCTCGTTTTATCTATCATCTACTATGAAGTTATGTAATTTACATCACGGATTGATACTGATTAAACAACTTTTGAAAATCAAGAATTACTGAATATCTATTTTCGTTCAGTTGTGAGATTCTTTAGCGGAGCGTACTTACAACTCAGGACCTTTAGGTCTAGCAATGAATACTCAATATTTAGACCAATGTGTTCAACGGTTTAAACTTCTAAAATTAATCAGTTCGCAATTTTGTGCAAACATCATCTATCAATGACATTCAATGATAGCTACAGAATAACCAGAATTGATGTTCTATTATATATATAAAGATAAACCGTACTTATAAGTTCGCATTTTTATATTTATAGTATTGATTAACATTTATCCAGATTTTATTACAAGAAAAGTAGAACAAATTAGAGCGGAAGTTGGAAATGTAGACGGTGAAAACATATTATATCTCAGATCTTGAATCAAAATGCAATTTAAATGAACAAAGCTTCTTGTGCTAAATTCAAAATATTCAGCAATTAAACATTAATAATTCACATATACGAAACCGTTTTTTTCCATTTGATGATATCAATAACTGTATTTTATCTGTCTTTATTGACATATATGAACCCTGAAAAGACTGGCTGCATACTGCTTCCAGCAATAAGTTGAGAAATAACTAAATTGTGGCTATCAAGATTTAGTAGATCGTTGAAAAACGCATTGTGTTTAAATCAAAAAGTACTGAGTTCAAGTCATAGAGTAAATATATACACTAGGACCCATGTACAACTTAACAAGACGAAACATACGTCATGGATTCCATAGCTAGTCACAATTCAACTTCATTAATATCATTTGAGTTTTGTTTCATAAAATATGAAATCACTTACTGTAAGACTAAATGTATACTTATTTCTCCTTGATATTTTAGGAGAATACAAGATTATCGTACTCATACTTATTCATTTACTTGCTATGAACAATGAAAGGATTAATTGTAAACCAATCAAAACATGAGTAGATAAAATTGTTAACCAATTACTTTGTTTAGTTAAATAATTGTTTGCTTTTTAATAAGGATATATACATGACGAATTAAATTAATTTCGATAGCTTTCAGGTGAGATATTACTGTTATTATTGTAATAACAATGATGATCATATTCGTAGAATTCAGGTTTTCTTCGAATTCCTTTCTTAAAATGTTTCCATAACCTTAGTTATACAATCAAATTTCTCCTCCCTGTATATATGTATATCTTATAGCATAAATTAATGAACTAAATTGGTGAATTAAATATTAGTAGTAAGGGTTTGTATTTGCCCGGCACTTCCACACTGCAACAGTCAGTTGGCACACTTTGCCCCCAAATGCCCTGATACGGCCGAGAGTGTGGAGGGTCCGCTCTCCCTCTCGAAATGCTTTCACATGGCCCCGCGTATATAGCCTCTCTCAGGGAAGTCCTACTCACTGCCTTCTCGTGGCAGGGGTGTTGTTTACAAAATTGAGAGGACAAAAAGTGAATGTCCGGCGCTTTAATCGGGTTGGTGGACACGAAAAGTCCACCTAGGGGAGTTGGAAAACCCTGATTCCAAACCAATGGTGCACATGGGCTCCAGGATCCCAAGGAAACAAATGGCGTACGAACCTGTTGTTGGTCACCAGCTACCATGAGACTGCATCTCCTTACGATGCTCCACTGCCTTGTAGATCAGACCTTTAGGTCAAAGGCTCCGGGTGTGGCCCCCTAAGAAAACCACCCGCTTCAGTCTGGGCACGTGGGCAGTATCACGGCCCTCACACAAATCGAGTGAGATTTGTGTGGCGCATATGTATCTGGTGCCTCTTTGTACCAATATTTATGTGTTTAAATAAATAAATAAATTTATAGTCAGCAATAAATTTTGATAAATGTATGAGAATTTTCTTGATACAGTCATGTTGTAAATTCCATTGACAATTCTCGAATCGAACAGAGTGCCCTTTCTGGATTTCATTAATAGCTACAAATCAAGAAATCTTAAAAATGGTTGTAAAATGATAACATTTAGATAGCTAAGTAAGGTAGCGTATCTCCCAATAAAAACTGATAAGAATTCACTTCAAAATTTCAACAATGAGATAGTACAAAACCAGTAGTAATAATATCTGGCAATAACAAGACAACAATTAAAGAGGTATTATGAAAGCTTCATGGTTTAAAAACCTGTTGATTAGTGTATACATAGTCAACATACTGTCTCATCTAACGATTGCATATGATGGATTCAACTTTCGATCGACATTAACATCTACCACTGTTTCAGTAACTGGTCTAGAAATAAACGAGCCCGATGGGAAGTATTTGTCAAGATGTACAGTTTCTTATTAAATAAAAAAATAAACTATAACAGATATGTCTATGAGCTCGGCCATTTCTTTAGCTTAATATGAATGAATGCAGCTGCGATGTTACAAGTTATAATCGTTTCATCATTATCAATCTGAGTATGCAATTGATCTTCTGAATAATGATATCAGAGACTTGATAGAGCGTTAACACTCCTAATAATTACTAATTTAGACAATAAACTTTTCTACAGCATAAAAAAGAAGCAAATTAATTAAAATAAATATCGTAAAAATTATTGAGAACACGTAAAATTAGGGTTCATGTTGCAAACAGCACATGAGGTTACTACTAGTTAGAAATAATGGACGAAGTATCCCAGTACCTTTCTAACGACTTTTTGGTAGGAATGACTGAATTTCTCTCAATTCAATAGTGTCATAAAACAATATAAACTGTTTAGCTTTCTTTCTGAACATACTGCACTACACAAAAGTGTATTTACTAGATTCACTAAATTCGAACAAGTCATAGAAATTTTAGTCCATTAATAGATAATGTCTTGTGACACCATGAAAATGGTTTCTCATCACGCACACATACCGTTAAAGAACCTCGTGGATAGTGGTCTAGATTGATTCTTATTGGTTGACAGTTAGACAATTTTGTTGTTAGATAAGCATATAAATGAAGCATAAAACGTACGTTGTTAACTCAGTATTAGATTGCACTGTGTTATATCCTTATCTTCTATCATACGTCAGTCAGCTTGTACTTGTGTTAAATAAATATGCGTCATTTTCAACATATTCATCATGCATTCGGTCAGCCCAAATGTTAATAATAGCCACGTGACTAGTATGTTCAGTTTTGCGAAAAACATTTGTTGTATTAAGAAGAGTGTTGAAGACACTTAGCAGGGTGTGATGAGTCTTTTGAGGTTACTGTGAATATAGTTTTCGATAGACATTTATTATCTTCCAAACGTCTGACAGGTGTTGTCCTACCAGATAATAACCATCCACTTCATTTATATCTTTCTTTGTATATCTTCTAGGATGAGACCGCAATACATTGGAATTCATTCACTAAAATATTTAAAATCTCTACAATGCCTGACCTTAAAAAACTACTGTGCGACGAATAGGCTGTATGAGCTGATCTAGTCAATAACCTGGATTCTTAAACATATTCCTAATTAAAATTTGCATAGATTAATTAATTCTATTCAAAAAAACTTATCATTTAATTTCAGATAGTTTATTTAGTTAACATATATGGGTATGCAGTTATCGACTGTTTTTCTCGTTTTGTAAAAAGAAACCTGTTGAAATATTTTACGCCGAGAATTCCATATTGTATTTAACATATAATATTGAATGAAACCATTATTGATAGTAATAATAATAATATAAGCAGAGATGAATAGTGGCTAGCAGTGGAATCCAGGACGCGCGTTTCGTCCTATTTGGGACTCGTCAGCTGGATGTAAGTGCATGTCAGAGTTGATGTTCACTCTGAGACTCGAAATCAGTACCGTTCGCTTCAAACGTTATCGCATTAACCATTTAGCTACTGAGTCCTGATAGAAACTGCTAGGCACTACCCAACTTCTGCTTATAATACTTGTGAATTAAGGCTATATCGAGGCAATCCTCACAGGATGCACATATGCCAATAAGAGACTGATCAATTGTAGTCCTAACCATCAATGGGAAGATTCAACCAAACAATACCAAGTGAATTTAATAATAATAACAATGAAGGACTAGATAGGTAGCTTTCAATTGATGCCAGTCAAGATGGAAAGGCCCTATTTAAATCAAACTTTTTCCTTACAAGCATCTGTTAATTAATCTTAATATAGTTAGTTGGCAAAGTATCTAAAATTCCAAACTACACTTCAAGGCACAACTTGTAGAAAACTGAAAACAAGACGGAAATTAGCAGAAACGCAGATTACAATAGTGTAGCAAATAATAAAATTACGTAAGATTTAAAAATGATAAGTGTTTTTAAGTATCATGAAAGCATCCATTTATTTTTAAATATTCTTTGGAAGACTTATTTCGATGGTATAGAAAAAAAGCACATTATTATTACGCCAGTAGCTACCTTCAGAAAATTTTTATAAATTAATAGAAAGAAGTTACGAATGAAATTAACCGGTGATATGATCTTGGTCAAACTAAAAGATAACGGGATAGTGATTAAAATGACCATATCATATAACAAAACAGTTTGTCATGAGGTTAATTTTGAAAAACCCTCGGTATAGCAAATTATAGAAAATAAAAATAGAAAAAAGCATCGGAAGTTCGTTTATAAAGAAATAAAGACACCATTTAAATGTTTCCTACTGACAAACCCCAATAAGGTGAGTCATGGTCACAAAATTATCCACAAATAAACCGAAGAAAACAGCATACTGTTCAGAAATGAAATATAACGTAGTTCTGACTAAGAATAGTAAAACGAAAACATCAGAATGAGGAAGATGGGAATAAATGATCATGGAGTAAATAAGTATTGACTAGTGTTCAGTTTCTGGATGGATGATTTAAAATTCATTCGTTTTAAAGAAAATTTCCATCACAGACTTAAACTAACGAGAATTATTGAAAAGCAAGGTGGTGTTGTTGGGCATAATACTATTTATTGTTCAAAAGTTTCACTCGATGTCCATTTGTGAAATTTATAGTTAAATGGGATCATTCTATTTAGAGGAAGATAAAAAGGTGGACGATGCGCCCATGTCATTGTAATCCATCGAATAAGAGGACAATATTAGAGTTCGGTTCCTCCGATAGGGAAAAGTACACAATTACGCAACAAAAAATAAACATCAGAACATCCTTTAAAATGCTGATCGAATTATTTTACTTTCATATGACCAACCAGTATGCTGAAGATCAAGCAATTGTTTAAGCATTTCTTGTAACCAATCTAAAGCATTACAAGGTCGTTGAAGTATATTATATAAATGTTCTGTATCTAACATTTGTTTAGTATAAACAATAAATTTATTTAAAAATTTATTTGTCATTTTTTTCGGTGAAGTTTTTTGAAATGTTAGTGGTATAGTATCAAATTTAGTGTATAAATCATTGTAAAAAAGTTTTTGAAATTTACTCAATGACTTTAATTGAATCGGTTGACTGCATTGACAATAGTGAACTTTTCTTAATGATGACTTTTTATCACTATCCAATAATGTACCAAAATTAATTAGACCAGAACACGTAAGACATTTTAATTGGAAATCCTTACTACTATTAGTCATATTACTATTATCAGTAGTAGTAGTAGTAGTAATGAAAGGTGACCAATCCTCTATACATGCAAGACATATACAACGAAAATGATACTGAGATTGTAATGAGCTTTGACGTTCATTAAGAGAATGTATTGCATAATGTAAACCATAATTTCCATAAATAATTTCATTTTGTTCAATAGGTCGGATCGAATAAATCGCACATTGAAATTTATCAATTGTTACATTAGTAATATTTGGATCACATGAATGATTGATTAATGACAGAACTGGATATAAACAGGTAGATATTTCATTTGATGTCAATTTGTTTAAATCGATACCAGGTATTTTTTGTTGTTTATCACTAATATTATTATTATGAACAGTTGTAGTATTTTCTGTAAAAATATATTCAGGCAATGATAATGAATGACCATTTGATGAGATACATTGAAGATGATGTAATATACATGTAGATGCCCAATTAAATGGCAGTAGTGTACAATTCGATTGACTATTATCATCAACATCTTTGGTAATTGGATAACCACCAGCCTAAATGAATATAACAAGAAAAATGCGATTAGAATGAATATTAGTTAGGAAGATTTGTTAAATCTGTTCAACTTCAAATGTAAATTATATCACAGAAGAACTTTTGAAGATGCTGTGTTCTCTGAGTTAGATGGTTTATTTTGGAGCTGTTGTTATTATTCAAGATATCATCAGCTCATATTTCACGTAGACTTCCATATGAAGCAGGCGCTGATGATGTCATCAAAAACAACAAAGACAGCTTTCTAATTAAACCATCTAGCTGGAAACACAACACTACAAGAAGGTATCCACTTGATATGCAAATTATATTAATTCAACAAACTAACTTTAAACAGATAAAAAGCTTCAAATTTCACACACCATTCCCACAAAACGTCTTTTCTAACGATAGTAATCACACAAGCATTAGCAACTAATTTCGAGTAAAATTCACAAAATTATAGTCAGGAGAGGCCCTTATTAGTGGAGGTTGATCACGTTAAGTATGATACATAAATCACCACAGATGGAGATACTGGGTAGACATCGCGCTATATCACAAATGGACTAAGGATGTTAGTCTGAACACAACGGATCCCAGTTAAGTGGTGTAAAAGCAACTAATTTGTGTTTGTGTTAATAAAATCTGGTTCAGTTGGTGTGGGTACGCAATGCAGTCACATAATATATATCAAGATGTACCAGCAGTGAAAAGTTTATTAAAATATTGGGTGAAAGAAAACCACCTTATGCAAGCACAGTTGAAAGTTATCAGGATACTTTAGAAAAAGATTTCGGATAAATCAAACTTCATAATAGTTTAGGAATTATTAACACAGATTTTTTTAAGGGCCTGTACAAGCTCTTGAGCCATCATTCTTCCAAATAAGCATCTATTGCTATAAATTTTCATGTTTTACATTTGTTTCAATTAACTAATTATTTCTTTCAACCGTTTGTGTTTACGCAGTCTTATTAAAATATTCAAATTTGAATACTGAGAAACCTAAAAAGTATCAATACGGTGGTTCGTACATTTTCATCGACCTATGTCCTTTAGAGGAACGAGAGAAAATCATTACAGAATACGCATATCAAATATATTGGATGATGAAAAGTAACGTCATGGGATCAAGAATGGGCGTGAAAATTTGAGAAATAGTAGTTAATCACACATCAGAACTTCTTATACATATATTTCTGAATATTAACAAAGTAAATCCTTGCAAAACGAGAATCTTGTTGGAATTCTGCAAATTTTGTACCCAGATCTCTTTACTATAATCACGCATATGGTATTTAACAAAGCGATCAAACTGGACATCAGTCTTCAGATGATCCACATGTCTACGACTATCACAAAACTTAGGACCTAATGATAAAACCTCTAGTTGAGTCCTATCGAGATTAACACAGGAAAAGTTGAAAACATACCGCTTACAGTCGTCTGGAAATTTCTTATGGCCTACCTAAGATTCACAAACCTGAGGTTCCTTTACGTCCAATTCTGGACATGTCAAACTCACCATACCATTCAACAGCAAAATGGTTAGTGAAATTATTGGAACCATTACACCAAGAACTGGTTAACCACAGTGTTAAAGACGTGTTTGAATTTGTGGATTCAATAAGAAAATAGGAATATAAATGGTAAAACCATGCTATCACTAGACATAGCATCCTTGTTCACTAACATCCCCCTGATTGAAACTATCGATTATATATGTGAACAAGTGCTAGAAAAGAAAATAGAGATACCGATTCCAATACATAAAATGAAAGAACTCCTGTTGAAATGTACTATGAATATCTACTTTAAGTTTAACAATGAATTTTATAGACAAGTAGATGGAGTAGCAACGGGATCACCACTAGGCCCGATCCTTGCTGACATTTTTCTGGCCAAACTGGAAAATGGACCCTTAAAAGACACCCTAAGTAAGCTAGACTATTACTGTCGATACACACTAATCGTATGCCACGAAATGGTTGACAAACAGGAGATGTTGGACTTTTCAATAACGTCCACCCAGCTATTCAATTCACCAGCGAGGAAGAGAAAGACAATAGTATAGCTTTCCTCGACGTCCTACTTTCTCGAAGGAGAGATGGTTCTATCAGGCGAAATATATTCAGAAAGAATACATGGACGGGTCAGTATACCCATTTCCAAAGCTTCACTCCTCTTCAGTATAAAATAAATTTGGTTAAATGTCTCAGCCACAGAATCAAGCTATTATGTTCTGAGGATAGTGTTGAGAGTGAAATAGATATACTAAAGAAATACATTGCGAAAGAATGACTACCCAGATAAGTTCGTTAAGAAATACCTAGTAAAAAATACTGTTAAAATAAGAAGAAATTGTGAAACAATGAGTAAAAAAACCTTGTATTTGAAACTGGACTTCAAAGGTGACATAGCGGGTGATATTCTAACACGCCGACTGAAAAGATCGGTTGAAAGGACGTTTCACGCCGCCAAGCTTCACGTCACTTTCTCAACTAAACCAGTACTCACGCAATTAATCAAGGATAAGTTACCGAAGATGGGCTCTTCCATGTGTGTATACCAATTCAACTGCTCCTGTGAAGCTAGTTACATAGGCCGTACTCAGAGGGCTTTATCCTTGCGTATTCGTGAACATGTACCAGCATGGTTGGGAAAAGGAGTCACTAAATCCATTAACAGCGCCATCCTTTCTCACCTGGTAGACAGTGAACATCATATCAAAATAGAGGAAGCCTTCTCTGTTTTATATCAAGTTCCGAAAACTCTTCCTCAAAGAGCTAGATTACGATTACTTTACATAGCCGAAGCCATTTGGATCAACTCCAGAAAACCAAACTTATGCATCCAGAAAAAGTATATCCAGCCACTATGTTTACCTTGGCCTACGACTGGATCACCGGATTCCTAAACTAAATATTATAAACCTCCCCCGTTTTTTTCCTTTTCTTCCTTTTTTGTTGATCACCTCTATCTTAATCTTCACATCCATCATTCCCAATTCCTTTATCGTAATTATCTTGATAACATCCCCCTTTTATTACATATTATATTCACACAACAATCTTATTATTATTACTATTACTATTTATCATTATTATCTCTATGGGCAAGATGAAATTCTCCTACTATGCACTTTATTCACACAATTTTTTGCATTTTCATTTTTTCTAAATTACTATTATGTCGATTGTGACTGGACACTTGATTACAAATCACTTTGACCTTTATTAAATGACCTTTCTAAATTATAAATAACAATTTTGTAAGTATATATATATATATATATATCAGTATAATATATATATATATATGTCGTAACAGATGCAAACGTTTACCATTTTTAACATATAACATTGTCAAATTAATTAATAGAAGCCTCATTTTTGGCCTTTGTTAAATATCATCATAATTATGGACTTATAACTGTAGAGCCTGATGATGAAGTTATTGAAAACAATTGTTCGCTCAAATATTGTTCATTTTTTGACATATCTGAGAGTTTTATGAAACCGCTTTTGTAACTTGAAGTACAAGAGCTAGATTCAGGTACACAAAACTGTTTCCTACTTAATAACATGGTCGAAGCACTTTTTAAAATCTGAGTTATATGTGTACAAATCAATCACCATCCTCCATGATTTACAACTAACTACTTTGTCAATTTCAAATTTAATCTTCTATGGATAATAGAATATAACATATCAGTAAAATCTACATAGACAAATAAACAGAACAAATCAAGAAACAGGTATAATTATAAAAGTTCTTGGATTTAGTGTGAATTATTCTTTTGAAAATAATTCCTGATAGTATATGAGGGAATAATAACGATGAGAACAGTAGATGAAAGATAAAACTTACTTCAAGACAAAAAGTTAGATAAACAGCTACAACAGTCCGTTGCCATAAATCACTAGTTTTACGTTTAATTGAATTTGTTGTAAGCCAATCAACAGTTGTATAATCATCCCAACTTTGTTGCGGAACAACACGATTACCAGTAAATGATGATAATTCTTCTTTGCTTATTGGTTTTTCATCATTTTGACAAGTCAATTTATTTAAGGAAATCTGAAATGAATATTTAAGATTTTTAAAATTATTCACTCAATATATATATATATATATATATATATATATATATATATATATATATATATATATATATATATAGGGTAATACTTAATGGGATCACAAACCGATCTTAGATAGACCACCATTGAAAACCGAAAAGTATTATACGACCATATCGTTCATGTCGGGTGTGAGTTATTTAACACAGGTAATGGAAAACTTATTGAGCAATATAGTGAACTGACTAAAACTAGACATTAACATCATTAGATCCCGGTTCAGTGTTTTGGAATTTAGGCGTTTGCGTGTGAAATCGAAGGTCCTAGGCTTGAGTCCCGGATGTTGGATTGTGGATGAGCATTACTGAGAAGTCCAATACTATTTCTTGGAGATTTTCAATGATGGTGTAGCTATGATGGTTTCGTGACCCAAACTATGAAAAATTATAATGGTAATTGTTTTTGTATACTCAAACACGTATAAAAATATATTCTCCCTCCTGAATGTCGTACGATATTTGTGTAAAATGCAACCCGCTATAAGATATACGTATCTGATACCCCGTTTAATAACGAACAACCCTCAAACTGGTTCAGTCTAATATTAACTCATGATGTGAATGTCTCATAGAACTGCGACAATTAGTGGGAAAGAATATTTTAATAAAACTAAGTCTGACGTCCATCTGTTCAAATTCAGTCCTGAATATTAAAAATGGGACAATACAAATCCATACCAATAATGATATAAACATTATACCCAAATAATTTATTGGTTTTCTGGACTCAATAAGTCAGTAAATAACGCGCTAGCGTTTGAAGCGATATGTTCTGAATGTGAAATTCAATGTGAACGTCAACACTGAGAAGGTATATCCAGCTGAAAACTCAAAAATAGGACAAAACCCGAGTCCTGATTATTAATATAATAAAATATATCAATTCACCTTGATTAATCTATTCAAAATGTTTGGAGCCGTTTTAGTTAAAAGAGCGAATGCAAGCCACGAAATATTCGGTCCACCGATTACATCATCATCAGATAATTTATCAATGAATGACTTCAATTTCTTCATTGGTACTGTTAAGTCATTTAACGATTTACTACGTAATCTTTTCCAACCAGCATAATCTTCTATAATCAGTCGATCAACAAGTCCACATTCAAAACGATGGCACGGTAGAGATAAATCAGTTGTCAACTCTAACGGCAATGATGTGTTAATATCAGTCCATACTGGATTCCAAGCTTCTTGTTCACATAATTCACTACAAAAGCCAACCTTCAAAAAAAAGTACATCAAAACAGAAAACAAAATTCTTATTCAAGTATGAATTATTAGTGCATGTTACTACAAGCTAACATTGACTATTGAGTTTCTCTACGTAGATTAAGAAACGGGTTTCATCACTTCAATCTGATGCCTCTCAGATATAGGAAGTTCGGATTTTCTGAACTGATACAATAATGTTATTATCGAATTCCAGCTGCAGACATGTCACAATATATATCACTAAGTTCGAATATATAGAGGACCGGATTCAGATGGAACGGATGGATAGTAATATATTATTCACTGTGAGTTCGAGATTCATTGTCATATGAAAAAGACTTCGTAATTACGATAATACTGAAACAAAAAACAAAAAATAAAATATGAAAACAATATAATGAATACACCATTTGCACATTTTCCTTGAATTGTCCCTTACAAACTCCGTCGTTCTTCCTTTCCTGTTGTTACAAGGATTGATTTTGCCTTTCTTTCTTTCTCCTCATGTTCCTCCCTGGTCAGTAAGAATTGTACTTCTAATTCCTGGTAAATACTACTTATATCTGTCCTTATAAGTAGCACACATCAGATTAGTATGAGACGCCTAAATAATGTCCATTGCTGGGGAGTCTCACACTAGAACAGAACAGCCATTCCGTATTAGTTCGAGGCACAATAAAAGTATAAACTTTTGGATTCTTCCCTAAATGATGTTAGTGGAAAAACCGACAAGAAAATAGTACGATAATATAAAATAAACAATCAAACAATTGATCACCTGAGTACAACTACGGCAAGGTATAGGATTGATACATCGTTTAGAGCAACGATAACAATTGAGTAGTAATCTACTGTAATGAAGTCTACAAGAATATGGTTTATCCAGTATGAGAAGTTCACCTGAAAGAAAAGAATTGTTAACAAGCTGTCAAGTTGAACTTGAAACAATCTGTTAACAGATTCAATTGAATAATAATAATAAATCTGAACTTACATTTTTACGAGCATTAAAATAATGGAATGATAATAATTGACTAGGTTGCTGATATGGACAAAAATCGAACTTGATATGTTTTAAACTCATTGCAACATTCTCCAATCGCATAGGTTCTAAACAATTCCTGATCATATTGATTTTTATGTTCAAAATGTTGTACATTATTTAGCAGGAAATAATTAATTTTGGTGATACATTGCTTTCTCCCTAAGCGTTCGTTTCTCGGGAGCTTTATGTCAGAAATTCGACCTCCTGGAAAGTTATTCGTCGGCCAGACCATATTACTGCTTATTATCCATAAATAAGTAATCTACTCACTATTTGGCCAGCCCAGAATGTGTGCATTGTCATAAAACTTAAAAACTAAACTCGATAACAGCTCTGGATTTCAGGAGAATGAAGTTCAGCATGATGGAAGGTATAATTTGTGAACTCTTAGTCTGAGGGCTAATATAATCGACTTTCAGCTAGGAGGTTGCTAGTTTGGACCTAGCCCCACTTTAGTTCAAGTGGCCAAAACTTATTATTAGCCCTCTTACAGAAAACGTGCGGTTTAAAGCTGAGTAAATAAATTTACGCTTATTACTTAAGTACTTGAACGTATAAATTACTAATAAACGTGAAGAATTCAAAAATCTAAGTCTCCTAGAAATCTATCCCTCCAATCATAGCACCTACAGTTCTGTCAGTGAATAAATCAGTGATAAAACGAGTATCATAGATCAATATTGGCTGCTACGCAGTGAAATAATAGTGATGATTCAGGTAAACTATAGCAAATTATTTTTAGCTATAATGATGGCTATTTCAAACCAATAGATTTTTTCGATAACCTAGATTGATATAAACAACGATGAAATGTAAGTTTGTGTAAATATTACTCGGATTCAAATAAGTGCTTTTTGAACACATAGGAAGACAACAATCAAAAACGTAGCAATTCGATCATAGAAAACGCTGCTTAAAACTTTTGAATTCTTGTTATTAGAATGACAACAATGCCATTATTTTTATAGCTGAGCTAGACCTTTCACTAGAACTATAGGAGTTGCATCTTGAAGTTAGTTACTATTAAGCACATGATTATTATTAACGGGTCCCTACTTACGTCCAACCACTGCCTATCTCGACAGATGTTGTCTAGTGCGGACCAGAAGAAAGCTAGGGGAGGCGAAACGGAAATGCAACATCAGTCCACGGACTATGGAAATGAGCGGTGTTGATATATGAAAACTATACTGTTGGAGCCTATGCAATTATCGTAACAAGTAGTTGGAGACGCTGGGTGAAATAGCTCAAAAACATTCACAATGGAATGGATGTATTGACTCTTTATTTACTCTTAAACCTTGAGTCCAGAAATCTTCTTACACTACCTCTTTTTTTTCTATGCTTAATCTTTTCTGCTACTGCTGATACTGTTAATACTTCTACTACACTAAGATTTATTTCGATGATTTTACCTAGCTATCTTAATGTGGTGTGACAACTGGAACAGATGAATTATATGCCAGATTTAAAAATAATGTAGTATACAAACCTGGCTGAATATTATTTGTCGCTACAATATGCCAACCAAATTCATCATTATAATTTAACCTCACTGCTGGTGGATCTTGTATATAAAGAGAGCGAAGAATGCTTGGATGTAAATTATGGTCCGTAATATTACTGCCATTATTAGAATTATTACAATTCTTTGTAATAATCTTTTGAGTGTTTCCATGCTTCATTATTAACGATTTCGCCTCATGTACAAAGTATGGTATAACTGAATCATCAATCAATAATTCATCTTCTTTCATAGTTGAACAGTCTTTTATTCCCTTTTGTATCATTTCATTTAAACTGTTTGGAATAGTTAAATTTTCAGATTTCATATATTCCAGACAGTTATTGAATTCAGTTAATGCCTCTTTAAAGCGTTTCAACGAAATAAGACTTTGTGAACGACGTATAAATAGACGTGGACGACGATCTTTAGGGAAATTATACTTTTACAAAGAAAATACAGTAAAAATAACCGGCAATTGAAAATATATGACAAGTTTTAAAAAGTAAAATCATTGATTGATGGTGAAATCAAGAGAATGACTCAAATAAAATGGAGAGAGATATTACTAACAAATCAATTATAACAGTTATGATACTTATGAAAAACTATAGTTTAATTTAAACAGTATCAACCTTTTAGTTGAACGAGAGTGATAAAGTAATTTTTTTATTGAATTTTAATTATCACACTTTAGTGACTAACTGACTGACTCTCTAGTGAAAAAAGAAGAAAACAATGAATTAAAACAATGTTGACAGTGTAATCATATCGAAACATACATGCAATTGACAACATGAATAACAAGTGATTACAAAGTTTAACATGATCACTGTATTTTTTTTACTGTGACAACACATAAAAGTTCTGTAGATCTAATCATTAAAACAAATACATATTTCACTAAAATATGTGAATAGAAATGAAGGGATAGACTGAAAAAAAGGGAATAACAAAAGTTATCACTGGTTAGCAGAGATGGATAGTGGCTAGCAGTGGAATCCAGGACGCGCGTTATCACTGAATCCAAGATATTTTAATAAATAAATCTCATGATTAAACAAATCAATACTGTGATGATGTTTATCGATTGATTTGATCACAATGTATAAACATTCTTCTTATCTTAGATTATTATTTCTATCTACCAGTAAAACTGATATATTTATATGAAACTGTTTCAAGCTTAACTTAACGTAGCAATCTGTTTGTATCTCGAATATATGACTTAATAAATCACTAATATGATTTGTTTTAGTTTACGATCCTTTTCCAACTAAGTTGTAAAGAGCGAATTAACTGAAAGAGTTAACCATTTCACTTATCTTAGGAGTCTTATCAACTTGAACGAGTAGGTAACGGGGAGAATCTCAATATGGATACAAAAAGCTCGAGTAGTTTTTGTCAACATTCATCATATACAGCCTGTTGAAAAGTGTGTGGAGTAGCATATAGTTTACTATTCATGAAGTCACTAACTTTTGGTTTGAATTGCATCAGTAGATGCAGGCTTTCTAATAAGGCGATACAAAAATGTGCGATCGGTCGTAAATGGTCGTAGGGGTGAAAATGAAATAACTATGTTGAGAGTAGGAAAATGTGGAAACTTATTAACTCATCAGATTTAAAACCCAAATATTTTTGATAGCTAAGGCACGCATCACCTATTTTCGCACACCACAAACTTTATTTTCTTATAGTAAAAGGAGAATTTAAGTAAAAGAGGTTAAGTTGTAATAAAGCCAGAATAAAGGAGTGAAACGAATTAAACAACTCCACAGAAATGAAGAACCAACCATAGAATTTCAACAACTTACGAATTGCAATCTTGTAAAAGCTAGAAGTATAGAAACACAATGCATATTAATATTACAACAAGATAGACTAACTAACCTAAGTCAAAATTAGAATTATGAGATTCTAAATTAAGATTTAGATATCGAGAATTTAGTGTTTAAGTCGCTAGACTCCAATTGCATGAACATATATGCTGACATATATAATTTATTTATTTAAACATATAAACATTGGTACAAAGAGGCACCAACTATATATGCACTACATAAATCATTCGATATGTGTGGAGGCTGGAATACTGCCCGGATGCCCAAACCAAAGCAAGTGGTTTTATTAGGCGACCACACCTCGAACCTTTGACCTAGAGGTCTAATCCATAAGGCAGTGGAGCAACGTCAGGAGATGCAGTCCCATGGTGGCCGGTGACCAACAACAGGTTCGTACGCCATTTGTTTCCTTGGGATCCTGGAGCCAATGTGCACCTTTGGTTTGGAATCAGGGTTTTCCAACTCCTCTAATTAAGTCTTCCATACCCACCAATCCGGTTAAAATACCAGACATTCGCTTCCCGTCCTCTCAATTTTGTAATCAACACCCCCGCCACGAGAAGGCAGTGAGTAGGACTTCCCTGACAGTGGTTGTTTGCACGTGGGCATGTGAGAGCATTCCGAGAGGGAGAGCCTATTCTCCTCACTCTCGGTCGTACCAGGGCATGAATAGGCTAATATTAAATTGAAATGTTTCGCACACAATGCGGCCTGCTTGAACATCTGGGCCACCTTTTCCTGCCATCTAGATATTTCAATAAGTTATCTAATTTTTTTTGCTTTATTTCATCAGTATGTCCATTAATCGCATAACCTAATCAGGTGCCCTTCTGAAAATTGTACAACCTTTCGTTGTGTAAGTTACTAAAAAACCTAATCAGAGATATCGTGGTTGCTGGCAATATGCAGAGAAGAGAATGTACGTTATTTAGATGTCGATTGACTGGACTTTTAACTGGCGACCACCCAATATTTATCGTCAAGATCCACCAAGAAGCAAGAAACGGAAACTTGTTGGAATACTTTGTGCTAAGAACTCTATATTGTACCAAAAATATGATATTGAATAAAGCTAATAATAATAATAATAGTAATAGTTTGCTAAAGACTGTATACTTAGGGAAGTAGTTATGTTTATTTGCATATTCATTAACTTTAAAATTTAGTACCACGAACATTTTATTTGTTGATTGGAATTTACAATACACCTGTATTTGAAAAAAAGTTAGTCGGCAATGTGAAGTGTAAACGCTATATGTATTTTTCTTCTGTAACTTGGAAACTATGAAAAAACATTTCAGCGTTATCAGTTGATCTACGTTGGTTGAACATAGTAATATGGTGAAGGATGCTTGGATTCAATTTACTGAAATGTGTCTACAGGGTTTCACAAATTTGCAGAATTAGAGAAACTAGTGCTTCAACAGTCTTTAGAACCAACTTCACGTATACTTCAGCAAAAGGGAACATAGCTTACAAGTGCCGTGTAACGTAGGTCTAATGTTTCCTGAGAAATGACTTTATGTATCTGAATTACAAACTGTAACACAACCATACTGAATTATTTTATGAACTGAACACCCGATTATTAAAATCACGATTCGGACTTGACTTAAAATGATGTTATCTTTGGTCGGGGTCAGAAACATTTAAGGGCAAATCAGGAAAGAGAGAATAATGAAAGAACTTATTAGCAACTATTGCTAGTGTTAGTTACAATGAGAACTGCAATGTTATTTATAAACATCATTTCAGTTGATGTTCTAAAGGTTAAGCATTTGCCACGAGATATGAAAGTCCTGAGTTTGATCTCCGGTATTGTTGTGGATGCTTACAGCTGGGTAGTCTCAGAATTAGACGAAGCAACTATCTAATACGTCTCGATTTCTAACGATTGTCTGTGAGGCAAACTGAGAAAGCTGTGTTAAACTAAATTAGAAGATTCGTATTATAAAATCTAGGTCTTGAATTTAGGTCTAAAGCTTCCTACCTTAACTTTGAAAATAATGCATCACGAAATCTGGTTAATTAGAGAAATGAACACGGAACAAATGATTAACAAAACTCAATAAAAGCACGAAGAATAACTTAGACATGAAATTAGTTGCCACTGAGTGACTAAATATTATAAGCAGCATTCAACAACGACTAACCTCAACCTCCAAGAGAGTGGTGTTACGGTTGAGCGTGTAGCATTGGACAGGTATGTCAATCCGACTAAAGAAGCTAAAAGCCTTCATTGACTGAGATAGTTATGATACATGTTACACATACCTTCTGATTTTGCTGATCTCTCCCATCTGATGGGGCTGAAATAAGGTGTGACAGACACACATCTGAGCGAGATTCTATGATAGCTACGATTGACAATTACATTCGACTGTCAAATATAATAACTGCCAGGATTAAAATCTCGACTTCGGGATCTGAAAAGTTGGGTAGTATTATATATATATATATATATATAGTAAAGTAAATCCCCTTAACAAAGTGACAAGCAGGTACATAGTGACAAAATATAAGAATACTTTCTTTCTACAGAACTAAGTACAATACATATTTCCGGTTACCTACTAAAGTGTTCACTTATGTACGACTCGGTAATAGTGCATCATTTTTAGTTAACAGTGCACATAACCAATCACAATCTGAATATAATAGATGATGAATGTAAAAGCTGGACAATCTCAATTTCACAGTAATTAGAAAAAAATGAGTGTATACAAATATGCAGTAGGTTCTTTTTATAATTGAATAGGAATTTAAACCAGTTACTTAAAAAACTCTACTTTTTATTGGGTTCATAAGTTTAGTTGAATTTAAACTTACTTTAATAGCCAGATCAATATCTTGTAATACTGCTTCATGAACACCGATACGACTTAATACACATGACCGATTACCATAGCCTAGAGCTTTCTCTTCAGGACTGGAGGCAAAGAAAATCGCTTCAGAGTAGTAACGAAGAGCTAAAGATAGATTATTAGTACGCCATGCTTCATTTCCATGTTCACGTTTTTGTTTAGCGATGGAATCATTTTTCGCAGCTGGTGATTGGTCAGAGACTAACAGAAAAAATAAGTAATTCTACAATAGAGCGATATTATTCTAAGGCTTTTAAATGATCTTAAAATATAGAATAGACGAATTTCGGCTAGCAGTTAAGTGCAGAATGCGTATTGTCTTATTTTGGACCCGAATGGAACGAGACATGTGGCAAAACGTCTATATCTAAGCAAACGGTACAGGAAAGACATACGCTAACGAAGACTGACTAGGCTGAAGTTCTAAATATCAATAAAAGGATCATTTAAACTCTTGTTAACAATGATATAGCTTAAAGATAATTATCATGGACTGATACTAACCAAAAGATCCCAATAAACAAGGGAACATTGAGTAGCTGTCTTGTTCAATATTGGATCTTTTATATTACGTTTAGCTCCTGATCTAAGGTCTAAATAAAAAGTTCTATACTGGTTATCGGGAAAAAGAACATGGGAAACTACATCCTGAAGCAACAGACGTAAAGTACTGATCTCGGCTGTTGTATCAGTCAATGAGTCACTAGCTAACCAATCATTGGTCATATACGGGCAATCTAGAGGGGTTAATTAGTACTCGAACTAGAGAGCGAACAGCAACTCCCTATAATGGATAGCTCGGTCATGCATGTCCCAAAATAATATCAGGAAGCTGTTCTTATATTTATTACGTTACCATTACCTTTTGATTTAGAATAGTTTCCCAGACAAAACCAATCTGTTGATGACAACAGTCTGGTGGAACGAATAAAACTAATATTAAAGCAAGTTCTGAAACACTAACTAAAATCACCCTTTGAAAAAAATGGGAGGGAATAAACACGAATGTCATGAGTAAATACGTTGGAGAATAAAGATATACAATGGTTGAGCGGAAATCGATTACAAACTGAGAATGAGAGGGGTTGATTTTTCTACGATCATTTTTTTCACGTAATACGCGTTAAGCGACCTTTATAAAGTTCATTGGTTGCGAACCATACTTTGCTAAAATTCAAAAACAATACTCTATATTATCTAAAACGGAATTAGGATCCATAGTTTATGAAATCTATTAGTATCTAGTGTCACTCGATAGCCCGGTCTTGGTTGATATGGTTTAACCAACTAATTGACTGCTGTTCTACCGTGGGACTGCATCTCCTCACGATGCTCCATTGCCTTGTGGATCAGACTTTTAGGTCAAAGGCTCCGGGTGTGGCCCCCTAAGAAAACCACCTGCTTCAGTTTGGGCATTTGGACAGTATCACAGCCCTCACACAAATCTCATTCGATTTGTGTGGCGCATATGTATCTGGTGCCCCTTTGTACCAATATTCAAGTGTTCAAATAAATAAATAAATAAGTTCTACTGTTCGTCATGACTAGATACTTGCAATGTGACTGGTTAAAACTTGTCTGTTTTTAACAGCTTGCAGCTATCTCACTGTTATTTCAGCTACAAAGACACTGTTCAAATGATTTAAATACCACAACTATCCGTTATGTATAACATGTTATATTTAAGTCACGTAAGTCTTAACTGAGAGAGATATTGTAGCCTATATATTTTTCAGTCATACTGAAATGTGCTACACGGATAACAAAAATTGTAAGTAGCTAATAGAATTCTTTAAAAAATTGTATAAATTTAAGCTATTCTGTTCACTTTGTTGTTTTTACTTTGTCCAAATTAAAAAGAGATTCTACGAAATTAAAATAGTACTGTATAACACACTACAATATGAGCAACTGATAAGAGTGTACATTCTACTTATCATTCACTAAACTTAACGTGTAGTTCAGGATTTGGTAGAAAATCACTTTCTGTTTCATCATATATATCAAAGGTGTAAGGGCTTGAAACAAGCACGTGATGGTCTAACTGTTCCTGGATTTAATTCTGAAATTTTTCATGAATGTTGAGAGTTGTGGAAAAGACAATGTTTTTATTCTAAATCATCAACATCCATCATCTGAAAGACAGAAATGTATTTGGTAGTTACAAACATACGAAATTCTTACATAACCGCTTGTGAAATAAAGGTTAATTACTTGAGATTTTAAATTGTCTAAGAAATGGCATTGACATAAACTTCTTGATGCGTTCATAGTCTGTTTTACATTCTTCGAACCCAGGGAGCCAAGGTAAATCATATGATGGTGGACTCATCTCTACGACTGACTCCATGACAAGATCACAAAAGCGATATAAGTCTGTTGGATTTGGAGTAACCATTTTGTCTACAAAACAAAGTATATTATTATTCGGTGACATTGAAAAACAAAATAGTATCGTAGAAATTTTCGCCTAATACTACTTATTTACGAACATATTTATTTAAACATATAAACATTGGTACAAAGAGGCACCAACTATATATGCACTACATAAATCATTCGATATGTGTGGAGGCTGGAATACTGCCCGGATGCCCAAACCAAAGCAAGTGGTTTTATCAGGCGACCACACCTCGAACCTTTGACCTAGAGGTCTAATCCATAAGGCAGTGGAGCAACGTCAGGAGATGCAGTCCCATGGTGGCCGGTGACCAACAACAGGTTCGTACGCCATTTGTTTCCTTGGGATCCTGGAGCCAATGTGCACCTTTGGTTTGGAATCAGGGTTTTCCAACTCCTCTAATTAAGTCTTCCATACCCACCAATCCGGTTAAAATACCAGACATTCGCTTCCCGTCCTCTCAATTTTGTAATCAACACCCCCGCCACGAGAAGGCAGTGAGTAGGACTTCCCTGACAGTGGTTGTTTGCACGTGGGCATGTGAGAGCATTCCGAGAGGGAGAGCCTATTCTCCTCACTCTCGGTCGTACCAAGCATATGGGGACTATATATATATATATATATACTTGTGAGAAATTAATACTTGATCAAGTGCACTTAAACAGATTTACCAGCCAAATAGCTTACAGCAAGACGTTGGTTACATGTAACATGGAATGCCAAAGGGCAGCATCGTTATGTTCAAGTGGGTAAGTAATCATTCAAGAAACATATTTATTTTGTTTCAAATAAGACAGCAGAATCATCATTTCAGTAATATTGACAGTCACCAGTGGGGTGTGATTACAATCTCAAAAGAGTTGCATTGTGTTTCAAGAGTTTAAAAGAATGCATGATAACTCTAGAATGATCAGCTTGTAATCCCAATGTATTCACTGGAAATATTGGGACACAAAATCTACCATAGCACCAACCGAGGTAGGTTCGAATCCGTTAATGTCTTGTAAGATCAAAAGTAAAACGTATTGGTGTCCCGTAGATGAGAACCATATACAAGTTACAGAGGCGCCTTAACAACCGCCCCCCAAAATCCGAAACAATAGCTTCTAGAAAACTGGCAGAAAATGCAGGTTGTATATTTTTAATTCGGCTAACAAAGTGCTAGCATTTTTTCATATTCAGAACTTGAACTATCTAAAACAAGTTTTATAAAAAATGAGAATTATTGATTTAATATTTATTATGCTTAAATTTGTAAAGGTTTGAGTCTGTTCTACATGGCTTAACGTTTTCTGTCTCATCCATTTAGAGTTGTGAAGGTAAATCAGTTCAGATATGAATTATAAATATGGAAAAAAGTGGGTGCTATTCCAACCAAATGATGCGACTATGTAAACATTGATTTCAACTCAATTGAATAAAACAAATACATACTAGTATTATTCATACTAGATTTACAATTGTGTACCGCTATTTGGAAATTCAACTGTTTTTTTAACTAGATAGTTGACGTACGAGCAGAAGCAAGCAGAACCGTCGTCTTTTCAAACGTTTGAGAATGGCTGTTGTGGAAATAAAGTAGGATAAGCTAGATTCCTGTACCGATGTTCAATATCAAGACGTACGGTTATTGGACTACTAGATAAAATTGAAATATGTAACAAGTAACTCAATTAAGACAATATCCAACTTTTAAAAAATGGCTTACATAATGCGATTATTATTCATCAGGAAATAATCCTACTACCAGTTGCTTCTAGAAAATTAGTTACCGTCATAATGCGTGGATTATGGAAAATATGTGAATAGTTGAGTTGGATGTAGCTACCTGGGTCTTGTTCAGACTATGAATGCATTGACGCTAAGTTGAGAAAGATGTTCGGGCACCATCGCATGTACTGCATGGGAACAATGACTTTAGTTTTAAACATGAATGTAATCCTTAATTTGAAACATTTATAAGGGGAACAAGTTAGACAGAATAAGATGATACAACCAATCCTTCTCCATCATGTTCCAAACCAAGAGTAGATTGATCACAGGGTTGTCAACTCTTTTCGCCTCTATTTTACTTTTCCAATAGTGACATTCTACAGGCATAAACTTGGAAAGTTGTGTAGAAGTATTCAAAACTATGATGGAACTTAGTAGAAACTACTTAATATAATAACCTGGACTATTTATTGTTCATGCTTAACGTGTGAATAAAAATAAATAAATACAAATAAACACGTAGAAGTTCTTACAAGAGAGGTTCATTAAAGACACAATAATTCCTTTTGAATAGTACTTTATTCAGATTTATTCCTAAGTACAGAAACATATATATATATATACACTCAAAAATAAATTTACGAAATATTATCTGATTCCACATTTAATTTACATACATATATGAAAGGTTCACAAACACAGAGAGAAACAAAATTTCAAATTCAATTGAGCATAAAGCTGGAAATGCAAAATACTAAGTGAAAAACTAAAAAAAATTGATGGTAGAGTAAAAGACAGAAATAAAAGAAAATATAATAGAATCTAGTTAGGTAATACATCCAGATGATATTGAACTGGTAGGGCTACCATTACTATCACCAACACCTATAGTACTATTACTAACTATTGTAGAAGTATTATCAGTAGCTGTTGATGTACTTGAAGCAACTTTAGCGTCTAAATAGAAAAGAATGTAGGCTGTATAAGAAGATTTCGAGGTTTCCGTAGACGAACCAAAAAAGTCTTCAATATTGGTGCGATGGATTTTCTAGGCGGAAAAGTAGTGCCACATTATAATACAGAATTTAAATTTTAATTATATGCGTATACTTATGGTTTTAAAAGAAATATAAAAAGTAATTACACTTGTGTACAGTATGAGTCATGCTAATCTATGAGGGCTAAGAAACTACAACAATTTATTACATTTTATCACATGGAACGAAATTTGAAAGCGTAACCCGATAAGTGACATATGAATAACTGGTTCAATGAATAACAGACCCCTCTAAGAGAGAAAACTCAAGCCAATTACTACATGGAGTTTGAACACTAGGCCAAGAATGATATTTACGATGGACAGCAAATATCTGGCTTATAAAACTAAAAAAAAGACGGGATGGATGTGAAGCCTTTACTTAAACATGAGCTAAGAATTTGAAGGTGTTGGACGACAAAAAAGTATTTACGTGTGTATGAGTCACCGACTAGTAAATATTCAAGCTAACTGTGGAGTTAAAAGTGGAAAAGGTAGGCAATCTGAGTGTGGAGAACATAATATCAAATCCAGTCAGTCAGCTACAACGTAAGACCAGGCACATATATGCATCAGTCATAGTTGCCATACCTCATTAGCACAAGATGAACACCGAATTCATAGTAGGTAATTTAGTGGTGGTAATATATAAAATAAAGGTTTATATAAGGATATAGTAAGGAAGAAAGACAGATATCAAGCAATTTTAATCTCGAGGTTTAAAGGAAGACAGAAAGTGTACACACCGACGCCATTGTGATCGATTCTGAGTCATGTCACTTAGAGTCTCCGACCATTGGTTACGATAGTTGCGCAGACCCCAACCAAGTTGTCTGCGTCTGCCAACATGGCTCAGACTAGAAGTTAGTGACTTCAAGCTCTGATGCCACGTTTTGGTTTGGCCACCTCTAACTTTCTTCCAACCATCCCCTATACTAGTCAGCATTGCACGTCGTGGTAATCGGTGTTCAGGTATACGTAACACGTGGCCCAACCGTCTCAGTTGATGAAGATTTACAACCTCATCAACTGATTTATCATCATTCCTTAATACCCTTTGTCTAACCTCACTATTACTTACCCGGTGATCCCAGCAGATGCGAGCAATATTTCTAAGGCATCTGTGGTTAAATACTAGTAGCTTACGAGTATCTTTTATTAAATCCAACCCCATGACATACAAATCTTCAGCATGAAATCCGATAAAATAATTAAATTGAATCTATTTTGTCCATAAATTATTAGGATACCTAGAAAAATCATTAATTAATAGGTGATGGGATCGAACGGAAAAAAGATATGAAACTAAATCATGAAGACATCAAGTTGTGTGAGAATTAAGCTTTCTTTTTAAGAGATTTTGTATGTTGGCATTGGACATTAGAAGTATTGGCTTTGCACTTAGAAACACTAGAATTTCGAGCATCGAGTTGCTGTCTTGAGCTGTGATCTACCTTTTTTGATGTGACATCTGAATATCACAGGTACCCAAATAGTTAGTAAGCGAATTATGAAATCATGAACAACATAACCCAAACAGCGAACTGACGGTACAAATCTCTTTGTCTAGGTGGTTGGGACTTTTGATTCATAACATCCTTTAGGGATGGTATCGATCACCCTATAAACCAGAAAGCCTATTTTGGATAGATAAACAGAAAATCTCTTAAAGCTAGTTATAGCACTGAATAATTGAAAGATGAAACTTACTTCAACTAGTTCGTCATCAAACAAAAACCACAGTCCATGAGACTTCACAAGTGTTACATAATGTCCACGATTTGGTCCAGAGCCTGAGTGGACAACAACAGCCATAAGATTATATAGACGATCATCATTAGATGAGTCATTAGACTGTTAGTGAAAATAAATAAACGTAAGAAAATCAACTAAATCGTTAATAGATGTGAGGAATAAAAAACAATTTATACATTGTGAAGCGTGATAACAGTTTGTGAACTCCAAAGTTTACACGTCGTACTTGTGTGATATGGAAACTTGGATCGACTCACATTTGTGTTATGTCATATGTCGACCATGACTAACCAACGTGTCTAAACTGTGCTTAAATAAAGCAGTAAGAAACCATTTAGTTTATGATTTCATGTTGTTCCGATCAAGGATAATGAAGTGTGAAACTGTGATATTCTTAAACACTAAACTACATAGGTGTGGATTAATCCTCATTTACCAGTAGAAATTTGTGAAAGCAACTGCACGAAAATTACCACAAACACAAATCTTCAGCAAAACTAACCATATTGAATAGTCTTAATTCCATAGGGAAGGCCACTCTGTAGGACAACTTGATAAATCGATTGAGATTTTCCGAATACTTGAATCGTTTTAAATGCAGGGCTAGAAGTAAAGGTGGCTTTTTAATGCGCATCCTATTAAAGAAAATAAACAAGAAATCTGATTGATAGTGGTGAAAAACACAAAGGCAAATCAACTTAGGAGTGCTTACTTTTAATAATACTAATTAGGTAAAAAGAAATCCAGAAATTACCAGACATGACAAGCTGGTAGGTCTCGATTTTACTAGTTCTCCAAAACTCTAATTTACGTAAAATCCAAACGGTAGAGAGAGGTGTGGTTTTTGATTGCTGAGGAATCTCCATGCTTATAATATTCCAGAGCTGGTTGCAATTTCATTTACATTTTACCCTAGTTGAACACGTGACGGCTGTGAATAAATTAACTTGTAGATAATTGGCTAGAGTTCAAGCAACAATATTTATAGGCTTTTGTATTCCACTTGAAATAAAAACACCTTGATTCCGTGCACTAAGTTTTCCGGAAAAGTTTAAGTTTAGCAAAACTCGTTCTCTTTCAATACCAAGCGATGTGATGTACAAGTCTAATATGTAACATGTATCTCGAAACCAAAGGCGTTCGTAAGACAACATGGACTGCGTAATGTCAGTTGCCATACTCTGGTATTAGCAACATACACTGCAATCTTTGGCGATAGAAATACCGACTAATTTTGGATGGACTTTCCAACGGCTCGTATCAAAATAAGAACAATTTTACTAACTAAACGTATGGAGTGAGCAGTTATGTTAACATAGCAAATGTTATTTGAACCAATGTCTGTAAAGAACTCACCGTCTCTGAGCTTCTTGCTTGCAACGACAAAATTCACAGTAATACTTATTGTCTGAACGCATTGTTTCAGTATCGGAAAAGCAACGGAGACAATAAGATATATCAACATTTTCTCCGACATCGACTGATAGATCGAGGAAATTTTCCTCTTTCGTGCGAACATTATCACAGTTAAGGCACCTAGTTTCATTGGTTAAACTTCCCTGAAAGATCTCATGAATCCAGTTACGGCCACTATGCTTTCTATTACTCTCGGAAACATCAGTCATTTCACAATCACTAGGATCTTCAGCATCTACTCCGGTTGGTTGTTGTTCGGCTAAAAAGCTGGTTTGTGATACATTGGTTACCTCTTATTATATCAGCTATTTTGTTGAGAAGATAGTTAAGAAATTCATGAGCATCCTGTTGTAGATAGTTATCAAATAATCCTTAAGTAGAAGTAAGACGTAAAAATCGACCATACATACCATTCTCCCGCTTCAACTTTTGTATGAATTTCTTTGGACGCATCTGGCCCACCCTTCTTTGCTGAGATACGACTGAATAGAAAAGATCCGAAAGACATGTCAGTAGTGTTTCCTTTTTGGGGTTTTTTGCTCGATCATTGTATTGTAAAACCTTGTCTCGAAATGGCTTACAGAAGAACAAAGCCTGTATTACTGAATTGCAGTAGCATGTATTTCCGAACTACAAAATTTATGTTAAGATGGATATGCTTACGTTCACCAGCCCAAAATATCGCTCTCCACTGAGAAGTTGGTCACCGGCAATCTCTTTCTCTAACTGAGAACTACTGAGCCCCTGACGATATGAATATGAAGTCAGAGTAAACTTACCATTTTTAAGCAATTAATACGAAGGAAAGACTCCAGAAACCTCATAATGAAGTATCATCCTGATCTTAAAACAAAATAGAGTTGTAGCGCAAAAACCTCTTCTTCAAGTGCGCCGTATGCTGACCAATATCCAATACCAATGTGATGAGCTAATTTTCTATCCTCTGGGGCGATTTAGGATGACACCCTGACTTTTATTAATAAAATTTCTGATCAATAACCCTTTGGGCTGTTTTTAAAAGAATTCGAATTCGAGAAATTAACACTTATGAAGATAAGAGGTTTATAAACGAGTAGTTAGTAGTAATACCAGTTTTGATATGAACATGTGGGACATGTATCGTTTCTTCTGCTTATGTTTATGTATTGCTGAATTAAAATACATTCCCAAAGTAGTTGTGTAAATAACACAGCTTTATTCTATCAAGGAAAAGCGTCAAACGACACAAAACGAAATCGTAAACCTCTGTAATACGCTTACTAGTTTTCTTAACTTTCAGAAGGATGACAGACGGTCCGAAACACCATCAAAGTAGCCCGGCACGGAGAATACCTTTCTGGACATACACCCCCTATTGGCGTTCGTACCGTAACACATATGGCAATTCTTCCAGAAATTTCAAGAAACTTTGTTGTTTCCCCAAGGTCAGGTCATTCAGGATTATGGCCGTCTGTTGATTTGGTGACGAAGGTTCTCTACCTTGTAGACACTGGAGCATACGTTAGCGTCCCTCTTGTGGATACTAATGGTCGTCCACAAGACAAATCATCTGCACTAGATCACTGTTGAATACGCTGTGTTACACAGTTCACAGCGAAAACTATTATGCTTAGGTCAAATACTTCTCGGTACACCAACAATCTTTAAAATATATCCTTCTGTAATAGCTTAGGTTGATTAATCAAGAGTTGGCCTCAAATAACTAAGTATATGTCAAAACAGTAGAGCCGAATCATTCATTCACTTCCTTATTTCGTATAGATAATATATTTCCCATTACCTCATAGTGAGTGTTGAAAAGCTTTTTGTGCCTGAACAGGTAACATCCCGCTCCACTGTGACTGTCCCGCGATCTAAATAAAGACCTATTCACTACTGGTCTGGTTTATTCTGTCAATAGAACGGGCGTTACATACAGGTACGAAACTGATGAGCTTTGTGAAGCAAACAAATTTAATTGCACTTGATAAACTTAGTCATAAAGTTACACCTACTGATTATCCATAACCAAAGTGTGATTATATATTTATATATATATATATATGTATATCCGTACATAGTTTTTTTTACCTTAAGGTACCCGTGCTGTATTAATCATTTTTCGTTATTATATCACTATTTTGGTCATAAACCTGGTGTCAAACTCAATGCAAACCCAAAACCCGGGGTATTTGTCATCAGTACAGAGAGACACTGTTATGACTACGAAAGTCAGACTTGCAGAATTCGGTCGTAATGCCCCTGAGTTGTGATTCGCTCACCTAGAACATTATCTCGCTAGACATAATATCAAAATCTAAGACTTCTGTTCTGTCCTCCCTCCTTCAGTCGCCAAAGAAGTCCGTGACTTGATTTTAAGTCCACTATCTTAAGACGAGAGATATTGAACCGTTCATTATTATCAGACGGTCAAAGAATAAAAAGACTTTCTCGAAGAGAGACATTAGATGATAGGTCGCCGTCACAGTTTTGGGTCCATCTATAATTCTTGGTTGGTAACAACACAGTGGGTGAAGCAGTCCTAATACAAGGATGGATACAAGCTCTCCCGTGTTACGTCCAACACTGTTTGGATGCGAAATATCCCGAAACCTCTTTACTTTATTTAGCGCGTATGGCTGATAGAATAACGGAAAGGTTGCCCTCAACTGGATCACGCACGATAAATCACACAAAAAGAAGAACCATCAGTGGGCCCAGTCATTGAATGACTCACTGAAAGTTTTAAAAGTCTCAATGAGGCTGTCATCAGAATGCGAATGGGTGATAGAAACTGGAGCATGTAGCCACAACGAACAAGATCCAAGTCTAAAACAGGAAAAAAGTTCAAATAACTTGGACAGTTCTGTTGGTACCGCTGGAAGTTTGGTGTCAAGTCAATCAAGTGCAGACAACAATGCACCCGGCCCAAAGAGAAACACAGGAAGTTGGGAAACGAATAACCCCTTCCCAGGTCGCGTCAACTGAGAAGGGGTGCCTAAACAGTCGTTTGTTTCAAGTTAGAAACAGAAACACATGCTTAAACTTATTGATAGATACTGGCAATGCTCATAGTATCATTCCTCAAAAAAAAACTGAACTGGGTCGACAAACAACCCTAGTTACAATTCAAGTTGCCAACAAAACTAAAATTGCGACATTCGGGCGGAAAGGTTTAACGCTAGATTTAGGATTCAGGAGGCAATTCCCTTGGGTTTTCATTGTGACCGATTTAGATCTGGCAATACTGGGGATGGACTTTTTGGAGAGGTACGAACTTCTACTTGACGCTAAAAAAGCGACGCCCAACACTGAATGAAACTTCGAATTGCACAATAGGCAGAGAAAGTCGCATCACATCTCTCAATTCGATGCAAACTCCGCCAGTAATAATGGCGAAATTCTAAGATATACTCGCGGGATTTCCAAACTTAACCAGATCGAATCCACAGCCTTCCAGATGCAGAATGAATGCAAGTCATATGATCAAAACCGAAGATGCGCTCGTGTTTGCTAGACCTAGGAGACTAGCACTAGATAAGGTTAAACTCGCTAGAACTGAATTCGACTACATGCTTCAACTGGGTGTTATCCGTCCCTCTGCTAGTCAATGAGCATCCCCTTTGCATATGGTCTCAAAGAAAAATGAAGGCAATCGGCGATCTTGCGAGGATTACAGAGCCCTCAACAGTCAAACCATACCAGATAGGTACTGAATACAGCGTATCCAATAATTCACGAACGGTTTACAGGGTATGTACACATTTAGATATAGATAATCAGAACATTGAGTTTACGACGTGAATCATGTCTACACTCACGTCAAACGAATTATTGAAGAGACTGGAATTTATGAACGACCTTTGAAAGAACTCCAAATGACCTTTAAAAATAATAGCCAATTAGGTAACAATTAGTATAGTATAAAAATATATCATACAAAATCAAAGAATCAAAATGAATACACTTCTTTTACACGGTCCAATAACTTGTCGGGTTTAGAAATAGGTTCAAAGGTTTTAAAGTCGCAATGCATACGGTAAAGGAACTAATCCATATGGCTCCGTACTAGTCGATCTCTGGAGCCATGACAAGGTTGCGAATACCCTTTCAACCTCTACCACATAGCTTCAATATTGTTTGTGTGTACTCTGGCTGTGTAAGCTTGTCGCATTCGTTACGCATATAGCCCTAGAATACTCATATCACCGAACAGCCGAAGCTTCAGCAACATCTGTGAATATTGCAGCCAATGTTACTGGTGCTTTCATTGTACAGTTCGCTGCAATTATTATAGTCTGCCATGGTCTCAGCCTGAATCAGGCGAAAGAAGTTCCTATTCTAGCCAACTTCTTACTCCAGCATGCATTACATCAAAAGATGTCATTAAGGTAGTCTATACAGGGTCTACAAGCCATTTGATTACCGCAACTACAAATAAAGGAACTTTTCATTAGTCCCATTTATTGCAGATGCTTTACTGTCACATCTCCAAAATCCGCTGTGAGCCGATCGTACATGAGCATCACGTACTGAAATCGGCTCCGTGACCTTGCAATCCCTTGAAAGCTTCTGACTGTTTCGTCCATGAATTACATTCTAGCCCAATTATTGTCAGTGGTCCATACGAAATTCTGGAATTTACCACTAGTGTTTTGTAAAAGAAACCTATATTTTATATAAATAATAGTTGTATTCTTTGCTTTGTTTCTCACAAAGATGAAACCTACCACATATGTGGTTTTGCTATTTGATTACTGTCAATATGAACATAAAACACTTGTGCCGTTAATATTTTAAGCAGTTAACGCGGTGCTTCAATATGGCTGGTTAGGGGACTTCGGGATACTAATCCATCCTTTTATTGTCATTTTTCCTAATGTCTGAGCAACTTACAAACAGCGAACATCGTATTCATGTGAGTTTTGTAAAAGAAAACACCAACCCCACAGGCACTCGAACCTCTGCTCTCCTGAATGCCGGACCACAAACTTAACCAACAAACCGCAACGGCCTATAGTGGGCGTGACTGCAGTAATTCCTTACACTAATCAATTATTCACGTTGCTTATGATCAATAGGACTCACATACTTGTAAGGTGTACACCAACTCGCTACCTAGATCACTTGAGGAACTGTAGCTTCAATATATCATGCAAGCCTATATCAAGCCAGCAAATGGTCTCTGACACAAAAAAGTATATTCAATCCCGTACTCCTTATAATTTTCTTCCTTCACCGTATATTTTACTTTTTGGCGTTGGGGAGTACTCTTATGCAACCGCGGTTACAAATCCAGTTCTAAAAGGCGGTCATCATAGACTCAAAGTCACATATTTGACCGAGTTCGGTGAGGAGTCCAACTTCTAGCTAATTTACACTGTAGTGGTAAATAGTTCTTCAAAATAAATAGCTCTGTAAGTGTTCGACATTGGATACTGACCACATTAGTTTTGAAGAACTCACTCAGCTGAAGGCGCCCGGTCATGCATCAGTACCAGATCATGAGTGGGGTCGCCGTGCCCAACATCCCCTGCAATCACTAGCCAGATTAAATCAGTCGATTCCCGATATATTAACAACCCATCAAATATATCTTCTAACCTACTCGCTTCTGTCTTTTGATTTCACTTGGTAGGTACGATTCATAATAGGTTGTTGTGGCGTAAATCTGATTTCGTTTATACTCGTATATAATAAATGACTTTATCCGCGTTAGTGAATAACGGAGTTAAATAAGTCAAATACGAGAATGGAATTAGGATACATATATTTTCTACAGTCATTGATCTGGCCAGAGAATCAGAGTGATGAAGCGAATAAAAGCGAAAGAAGTTAAAGATCATGCGCAATGGAGATAGGCTGGGAAGCCAACTCGATTTAAGCAAGCATTAATCAACATTTATAGTCGGACAAAAATGAATGACAGACATGTGATAGGTAGGATAAAAAGGGTACATACACATGCGCTCATATAACAAGGTAGTCAAGGTTAGTAAGCGAATAATTAACAAGATCAAAGTATGACTCATAATGGATAGGCGAATTGGCTTGGCCAGCAACTAGAATTAAGTATATGGGCTTAACATATACACCGATACTACAAGGTGTTACTGGTTAAAGAGTTGTCAAACTCCGAATACCTATGACATCTTCGTTGGTGAGCCCAACATGATCTGGTATACCGACTTACAAACTGTGAGTCTGTTGCTTTTCGGAATTTCATAAATCATTGCTTTATTTTAATGTTTATATAATGGGATGTTTTTCGAGTTTTAGATATTTTTCCTTGTTCATTATGGCACTTGATATTTCGCCATGACGGAACAGACACACAAGGTGCTTAAGTTAAAGACTATGTCCCCACCTTCGTTTCAGCTAATGCCTTTCTGGCTAGACAACATCAAATCCTGGTTCTGCTACGCAGAATCCGACTTGGACGAGCACGGCGTGAACGATACACTTACACAATTCCTCGCAGTAGTCAAAGCACCATGGCACGTAGTAGTTAGTATGTTTACTAGTGATGTTTCTGAACCCTACGAATCTATCCTTAAACGCGGAGATCTAACCGATCATCAAAGTATAGATCACCTTCTTAATGATATCGACCTACAACATGGTTCTGCGACAGATTTGTTGCCAAGAATGGTTATCAGGTGAAGATTTTACGATGATGGCCTATTCAAACAACTTTTCTTATCCAAACTTCCTCAACAGTTGCAAGCAGTACTTGCCTCGTTTCAAAACAACGCTGTAGACGGGCTGGTTGTATCTGCTAACAGCATCCTAGAAATCATGAAATCTAACGCCGAGGTCTTTTTGGGTCAAAGAAACACCTCAAGCGACCCAGAACGACATTACGGAATTATGTCATACACTTACACGTTATATTTGATTTCGTAATGACTGTAAATGGTCACACACCCAGCGAAGAAGCACTTCACGCAGCCAATCTGTCTCCAGACGACGAGAGACGTATAACCCCGACTGCTACTGTTATCATAACCAGTATGGAAAGTCTTTCAGAAATGGCAGAAAACCCTGGAAGTATCCGAACCTGAAATCGACCGACACGAAAAACAACTCGGGAAACTTCTCAGCCTGCACGCGTTAACGTTAACCGTAGCCAGCGAACATAGCCGTCTGTTAAAACTCACAAGTGTAATCACGAAACTTCACCATCTCGTCGATACTGGCGCAAAAGTTAGCGTTATTCCTGGAAATTTCAACTACCGGATTCACGAATCTGTTTTACACTTACGGGCGGCAAACGGAAAGCCAATCGCCACAGATGGTAAAAGGTACGTTTATCTTAACGTGGATTTACGCAAACCCATCCATTTAATTTTCGTGGTCGCAGTTGTTTCGATGCCAATCACTGGTATTGACCTGCTACAATACCACAATCTATTCATCGACGCACGCAAACGAGGCTTAATAGACGGAAACATTAAGTTATCTGTTTGCGCAACTCCTCTTTCTGGTTGCAGATTATCTCGAGACAATTAAGCACGCCATAGATCCATTATATCAACCATTATTCGATGAATACTCCAAGATATACCAACCACAACCGAAATTACCGTGTGTAACCAGCAATGTTACACATCACATCTCGACCACAGGAACACCTATATTCTCAAAAGCACGCCGACTGGCTCCCGAATGATTGACGCCCAACTGATGATTATCGGCGTCTGAATGCTGAAACCATTCCCGGTCGTTACCAGTTGCCTCACATTCACGATTTGACAGCTACCTTGAAAGGTACAACTGCCTTTTCGAAAATCGACTTGGCTAATGCTTACAACTAAATCCCTATGGCTACTGACGACATTCCAAAAACCGCTCTCATAACTCCCTTCGGACTTTACGAATTTTTGCGAATGCCTTTCGGTTTAAGAAATGCTTCCCAGACTTTCTAAAGGTTCATCGATGACATTTATCGAGGTCTCAACTTCGTACATGTGTGTGTTGATGACGGCTTGATAGCAAGTTCGGACACAGAATCCCATCTTCAGCATCTGCATATTGTGTTCGAATGACTACGAAGGCATGTCATTACTGTAAACACTCAGAAAGACCAAATAAGAACCAACGCCTTAGATTTCGTAGGACACACTGTTGATGCGCAAGGCATCTGACCTCTGAGAAGCAAAGTGGCGGCCATTCCTGATTACTCAAAACCGACCACCATTAGGCAGTTGAGCACATTTAACGACCTTGTAAGTTTTTAAAGATGGTTCACACTGAAATGCTCATTCCTTATGAAACTGCTAACTGACCAACTCCATTGAAATGCGAAATTCATTAATCTGGACGACACTGCGCGAAAATTATTCTTCACAATTAAGGAACTTATCGCAAAGGCAACCATGCTGGCACATCAGGACACTCGAGCGCCCATTAGTATCGCAGTAGACTTATCCGACTCAGCAATCGGAGGAGTCTTACAACAATGGGTGAACCACTCCTGGCAACCCTTTACATTTTTGTCGAGACAGTTGCTAGACACTGAATCTAGGTACAACACTTTCGGTAGGGAACTCCCAGCTATGTATTGTGCTGTATGATATTTTCAACACTCTACCGAAGACCGGGAATTCACACTTTTTACTGATCATACACCTCTTACGTTCTCATTAAGTTCATAATAATAATTTATTCTCAAACAACAGTTTGTTACATGAGGCGTGCCAGTTTACAGGCAAGATCAATTTGCTACAGAAGTTACAATTTCCACTACAATAAATTACTCAGCTGGGTTGATATTTTATAAGATATGAATGTAGATGGTTTTAGTAAGAAACGTATTGCCAATATCCCAAATGGCGCGTTTTGATTGGTTGCTTTGCGACATGCAACGGACGGTCGAGAATAGATCCATATGAGGTTGGGGGCTTCTAGAAACGACGACCTTATATCCCTGTGGAATATCTAAGGCTATAATGACGGTGCAGGACGAAGTCACCCGTTCCATATCTGTTTTCTGTGGCGTATCTCAAAGGGGCGTGAGTTTCCGGAGTATCGTCTTCGTCTTTTGGCTATCGGACTCGCAAATTGGAAATTAGGCAAGCACTGGTCGAAAGAAAAGATATTACAAGATAGACCATTGTATAAAACAGAGTGAGACGTTAAGTGAAGAAGCGACATGAAGAACCAGGCCCAGATAACCATTCAGTCCTTGCTCACGTTGCTAGTCAATGTCTATTTGGGTCATTTAAAGGTCACATTTGCCAGAGCTTTATGTTTTAACAGGTTTATTTCGCTGAAGCATGTAAACGCTATTAAAGCTGGCTAACGAACCATCGTAGCTGATGATTAATATAGATGACCAGTTATTAGAATCAATTGAGCTAGTAAGTAATGAGTACCAATCAACATTACAATACGATGATACACGTGAGCAGAGGACTGTTGGAATAATGGGTTAACGTAAGGAAAAATCTATTGAGAAAGTTCAAGTAAAATGAGAATTAATAATAGCCTGCATTTCTTCTGTTGGGCTTACCAATGTAGAATTACGGTCTACTTCGTCATTAGTACTGCTCTAATTATAGACCTCATCCTAAAATTGTAGAATTGCCATGATGTGACTATCTGATCTATAAGATCTTGCATGGACGTGAAATCATTGTCTACACTGACTCCTCCTATCGTAATCATCACCAATGCATGGTGGATAACACACTGAGGCTAGAGACAGAATAATATATTCATTATGAGTCAAAGGGATAAGACGACATACAAGAGTGAAGTAGCCTGCAACACTGAGTCATTCCATCCGAAGAAATTAATCTCATCTTCATACAATTACTCATCTCGTGAGCCTCGACAACTGAACGACACTTCACAGTTCACTTCAGGTATACAACACACTTTGGGGGCAAATAATGTAGTTGCAGACGCCCTGTCTCGCATAACGTCCTAGAACGGTTTTCAAGGTATCTACCCTAAACTCGCCCAGCCTCAAAAATAAAAGACTGATCTTCAGCACGACTAATTTCCAACGACCCCCAAACTGGCTGCCGCCAAGATTAAATGTCAACTAAAACAACATGAACTCCGCCTGTAGCTCTTCTAGAGTTACTGCCGGTCCCAAGCTCGGGTAAAGGAGGAGGGTTGGGCATGGGGTTAGCGACCCCATCCCGTAGAAAAGCTAACTCGCTAAAAAAACGCTAACCAGAAAAAATAATTCAAACCATTTAAACTCTGCTCTGGGAGTTGAAGGAATAATGACGTCTCATGATGAAAGCCGAAATTCTTCGGAAGTCACGAGACCGATGCACCTTCTAACAACCAGAGCAACACTCTTTATAGGTACATGGAACGTCCGGACAATGTGGGAGACAGAAAAGACCAGCCAAATAGCAATGGAAATGAGGAGATACAACTTGGCAGTACTCGGAATCAGCGAAACCCATTGGACACAAACTGGACAACAAAGGCTAGGTACAGGAGAGATGCTGCTGTACTCCGGTCACGAAGGGGAAAACGCTCCACACACTCAGGGAGTTGCTCTAATGCTGTCCAAAGAAGCAAGAAATGCACTTGTGGGATGGGAATCTCATGGACCCAGGATAATCAAAGCATCATTCAGAACAAAGAAGCAAGGGATCACAATGAACGTTATCCAATGTTATGCACCCACCAATGATAGCAACGACGATGATAAAGATCAGTTCTATGAAAGGCTGCAATCAATTGTAGCAAAGTGCTCAAGTAAGGACCTCACCATCCTGATGGGAGATCTAAATGCTAAAGTTGGAGTGGACAACACAGGATATGAAAATATAATCGGACGACACGGACTAGGAGAAAGAAATGAAAATGGGGAGAGACTTGCAAACCTATGTGCTTTCAACAAATTGGTTATAGGCGGCACAATATTACAACACAAACGCATACACAAAGCTACATGGATCTCACCGGACCATACCACAGAGAACCAGATAGATCACATCTGCATCAACAAAAAATTCCAAAGATCAATGGAAGATGTAAGAACCCGGAGAGGAGCTGACATAGCTTCAGATCACCACCTGGTTGTGGCCAAGATGAGACTGAAGCTTAAGAAAGACTGGACAACTGGACAAACAGCACTACAAAGGTTTAATACAGCCTTCCTTCGAGATGCTGACAAGCTCCAAGAATTCAAGATAACTCTCAACAATAGGTTCCAAGCTCTACAGGATCTACTGAAAGAACAAGAAATTACTTTGGAAAACAACTGGAAAGGGATCAAAGAAGCACTAACTTCAACGTGTCAGGAGGTTCTTGGTCCTAAGAAGCATCATCACAAGGAATGGATCTCTATGGGAACCCTGGACAAAATTCAAGAAAGGAAGAACAAGAAACTAGCAATTAACAACAGCCGAACACGAGCAGAGAAAGTCAAAGCACAAGCAGACTACGCAGAAGCAAACAGAGAAGTGAAGAAAAGCATTAAAGCCGACAAGCAGAAATACATGGGAGAACTAGCAACGGCGGCGGAAAAAGCTGCAAGAGAAGGGAATATGAAACAACTATATGATACAACGAAAAAATTGGCAGGGAGATATAGCAAACCAGAGAGACCAGTCAAGGACAAAGAAGGAAAGACAATCACTGAGATTCAAGAACAGAAGAAAAGATGGGCAGAATACTTCGAGGAACTGCTGAATAGACCAGCCCCATTGAATCCACCGAACATCGAAGCAGCCCACACAGACCTTCCAATAGATGTCACTCCACCAACGATCGAAGAAGTCAAGATGGCCATCAGACAAATCAAAAGTGGGAAGGCGGCGGGACCTGACAATATACCAGCAGAAGCACTGAAGTCAGACATTGAAATAACTGCAAACATGCTTCACTTTCTATTCAAAAAGATTTGGGAAGAGGAACAAGTGCCAACGGACTGGAAAGAAGGATATCTCATCAAGATACCAAAGAAAGGAGATCTGAGCAAATGCGAGAACTACAGAGGTATCAGTTTGTTATCAGTACCAGGAAAAGTTTTCAACAGAGTGCTGCTGAATCGGATGAAAGACGCAGTAGACGCCGAACTAAGGGATCATCAGGCTGGATTCCGTAATGATCGGTCGTGCACAGACCAGATTGCGACACTACGGATCATCGTTGAACAATCAGTTGAGTGGAACTCATCACTATACGTCAACTTTATTGACTACGAGAAGGCGTTTGACAGCGTGGACAGGAGAACATTATGGAAACTTCTTCGACACTATGGAGTTCCTGAAAAGATTGTCAACATTATCCAAAACTCATACGATGGATTACAGTGCAAAGTGGTGCACGGAGGACAGCTGACAGGTGCATTTCCAGTAAGGACCGGAGTCAGACAAGGCTGTCTACTCTCCCCATTCCTCTTCCTTCTAGTGATTGACTGGATTATGAAGAATTCGACATCTGAAGGGAAATACGGAATACAATGGACAGCTCAGAATCAATTAGATGATTTGCACTTCGCAGATGACCTAGCCCTCCTCTCTCATACACACGACCAAATGCAGATGAAGACAGCAAATGTAGCGGCAGCCTCCGCATCGATAGGTCTCCACATTCACAAAGGAAAAAGCAAGATTCTCAAATGCAACGCGGAGAACACCAACCCAATCACACTTGACGGCGAAACTCTGGAAGAGGTGGAAACATTCAAGTACCTGGGGAGCATCGTTGATAAACAAGGAGGATCGGATGCAGATGTAAAGGCGAGGATTGGCAAAGCAAGGGCAGCATTTCTACAATTGAAGAACATATGGAACTCAAAACAACTCTCAACTAATTTCAAGGTTAGAATCTTCAATACGAACGTCAAGACAGTCCTACTGTATTTAGCTGAAACGTGGAGAACTACTATGACTATCATCAGGAAGGTACAAGTATTTATAAACAGTTGTCTACGCAAAATACTCAACATCCACTGGCCGGATACTATCAACAACAGTGTTTTATTGGAGAGGACAAACCAGCTTCCAGCTGAAGAGGAAATTAGGAAAAGACGTTGGAAGTGGATCGGACATACATTGAGGAAATCACCAATGTGCATCACGAGTCAATCCCTAACTTGGAATCCGGAGGGGAAGCGGAAAAGAGGAAGGCCAAAGAACACACTACGCCGGGAAATAGAAGCCGATATGTAAAGGCTGAATAGTAACTGGAAAGAACAGGAAAGGAAGGCTCAGGACAGAGTTGAATGGAGAATGCTGGTGAGCGGCCTATGCTCCTCGACGAGGGGTAACAGGCGTAAGTAAGTAAGTAAGTAAGTAAGTAAAACAACATGGATATAGTTCGGGAAGAAACACAGATCAAAAAGACTAGCAATAATGCACAGCTAATTAAATCATTAAGAACAAGCTGCAAATGTATGCATGGAGTTATTTTCACACACGAAACCTTCAAAATGAATCTTACGACCCGATAATCATCAATCACGACAAAAATCTGTGGGCTTCTGGCAACCGGCCCAAAACAACGCCCTCTGGAAGAAGGGTGAAGTTTCCGAAACACTTGGTCGATTAGTGAGCGTAGGGCGTTGCATAAAATTTATTTTCACTTCTTTTGTTTGTATCGTTATGCCTAAAAAACAATCATTTTTGTCAATATGTCCACGTATGTGTATTTTTTCTTTACAAAATTCAAAACATCATTGCGCCAATTTTTTCACACGTGTTATTTATACACATATACCGGTCTATTTCCCTTTTTCTCCCGTTTCATGCCCTTGCTCGCGTACTAGTGCCATTGGACATGTGTTTGCATACCCTTTTTCTCTTTTCCAGGACGGATGGAATAATTGAAAAACTGACGAAATAACCCATTGTGTCACTGAATAAGAAAACGAGAATTCCGCGAAAAGAATTTTCTTTCCGACGAGATCATTTACTTAGGCTGTACATTTGCACATATTGTTATATGGAAAATATTTGTGTATAGGAGGCTCGGGAACATTGCATTGCAAATAGATTGGAGAATAAATAATAAACAAGCTTACGTTCTAATCAAGGGGTAAGAAGGAAAATAATTATGGAGCAGATAATAGATATGAAGAAAAGCGACAAACGCAAAGGTCATAATAACAGACTAAATGATAATCAAGAAAACTTGTTTAGGTTAATAAAAATAACCGGTTAAAGTTAAAAATGCAAAGCAGTAATTTAAAGAAAATCGGTAATAATCAAATAAAAGTGCAGAAAATAACAACCAGAAACATACCCATCAAGGGAATCAGGGTTAAGGAAGGGTGAGAGGTTGGACAAATCGTTTTGTTTGTTTATTTGTTCTCGACTCAGCTTATAATGCGATCTTTCAGAGCCTCCTATGGACAAATGTTTTCCATATAACTATATATACGAATGTACAGCCCGAATAAATGATTGCGTCGGAAAGAAAATTTTCTCTGAATTCTGCCTTTTTAAACTGACGAAGACTATGATGAATCGAAATTTTCATTAAACTTTGCATTACTATATTGTACCACATGGCTCCTTGTAGTAAGGAAAGGTGACCAGATGCTGTTTAACATAGCAGGATGTCAGAAGAGTGTTAAACAACAACCACCTTAGCAGAGATGGATAGTGGCTAGCAGTGGAATCCAGGACGCGCGTTTCGTCCTATTTGGGACTCGTCAGCTGGATGTGCCTGCATCTCAGAGTTGATGTTCAATCTGGGACTCGAACCCAGTACCCTCGATTCAAACGCCATCGCGTTATCCACTCGGCCACTGAGTCCTGATAGCCACTTGCTTGTGCGATGGGGTGAAGTTTAAATTCAACTTAGTATTGTTTGTTTGAATATTCCCATCGATTTGTTAGGACTGCAACTGGTCAGTCTCTAATTGGCATATGTGCATACTGTGCGTATTGCCTCGATATACCTTAATTCACAAGCATGGTTAGCAGAGATGGATAGTGGCTAGCAGTGGAATCCAGGACGCGCGTTTCGTCCTATTTGGGACTCGTCAGCTGGATGTGCCTGCATCTCAGAGTTGATGTTCAATCTGGGACTCGAACCCAGTACCCTCGCTTCAAACGCCATCGCGTTATCCACTCGGCCACTGAGTCCTGATAGCCACTTGCTTGTGCGATGGGGTGAAGTTTAAATTCAACTTAGTATTGTTTGTTTGAATATTCCCATCGATTTGTTAGGACTGCAACTGGTCAGTCTCTAATTGGCATATGTGCATACTGTGCGTATTGCCTCGATATACCTTAATTCACAAGCATGGTTAGCAGAGATGGATAGTGGCTAGCAGTGGAATCCAGGACGCGCGTTTCGTCCTATTTGGGACTCGTCAGCTGGATGTACCTGCATCTCAGAGTTGATGTTCACTCTGGGACTCGAACCCAGTACCCTCGCTTCAAACGCCATCGCGTTATCCACTCGGCCACTGAGTCCTGATAGCCACTTGCTTGTGCGATGGGGTGAAGTTTAAATTCAACTTAGTATTGTTTGTTTGAATCTTCCCATCGATTTGTTAGGACTGCAACTGGTCAGTCTCTAATTGGCATATGTGCATACTGTGCGTATTGCCTCGATATACCTTAATTCACAAGCATGGTTAGCAGAGATGGATAGTGGCTAGCAGTGGAATCCAGGACGCGCGTTTCGTCCTATTTGGGACTCGTCAGCTGGATGTGCCTGCATCTCAGAGTTGATGTTCACTCTGGGACTCGAACCCAGTACCCTCGCTTCAAACGCCATCGCGTTATCCACTCGGCCACTGAGTCCTGATAGCCACCTGCTTGTGCGATGGGGTGAAGTTTAAATTCAACTTAGTATTGTTTGTTTGAATCTTCCCATCGATTTGTTAGGACTGCAACTGGTCAGTCTCTAATTGGCATATGTGCATACTGTGCGTATTGCCTCGATATACCTTAATTCACAAGCATGGTTAGCAGAGATGGATAGTGGCTAGCAGTGGAATCCAGGACGCGCGTTTCGTCCTATTTGGGACTCGTCAGCTGGATGTGCCTGCATCTCAGAGTTGATGTTCACTCTGGGACTCGAACCCAGTACCCTCGCTTCAAACGCCATCGCGTTATCCACTCGGCCACTGAGTCCTGATAGCCACTTGCTTGTGCGATGGGGTGAAGTTAAATTCAACTTAGTATTGTTTGTTTGAATCTTCCCATCGATTTGTTAGGACTGCAACTGGTCAGTCTCTAATTGGCATATGTGCATACTGTGCGTATTGCCTCGATATACCTTAATTCACAAGCATGGTTAGCAGAGATGGATAGTGGCTAGCAGTGGAATCCAGGACGCGCGTTTCGTCCTATTTGGGACTCGTCAGCTGGATGTGCCTGCATCTCAGAGTTGATGTTCACTCTGGGACTCGAACCCAGTACCCTCGCTTCAAACGCCATCGCGTTATCCACTCGGCCACTGAGTCCTGATAGCCACCTGCTTGTGCGATGGGGTGAAGTTTAAATTCAACTTAGTATTGTTTGTTTGAATCTTCCCATCGATTTGTTAGGACTGCAACTGGTCAGTCTCTAATTGGCATATGTGCATACTGTGCGTATTGCCTCGATATACCTTAATTCACAAGCATGGTAAGCAGAGATGGATAGTGGCTAGCAGTGGAATCCAGGACGCGCGTTTCGTCCTATTTGGGACTCGTCAGCTGGATGTGCCTGCATCTCAGAGTTGATGTTCACTCTGGGACTCGAACCCAGTACCCTCGCTTCAAACGCCATCGCGTTATCCACTCGGCCACTGAGTCCTGATAGCCACTTGCTTGTGCGATGGGGTGAAGTTTAAATTCAACTTAGTATTGTTTGTTTGAATATTCCCATCGATTTGTTAGGACTGCAACTGGTCAGTCTCTAATTGGCATATGTGCATACTGTGCGTATTGCCTCGATATACCTTAATTCACAAGCATGGTTAGCAGAGATGGATAGTGGCTAGCAGTGGAATCCAGGACGCGCGTTTCGTCCTATTTGGGACTCGTCAGCTGGATGTGCCTGCATCTCAGAGTTGATGTTCACTCTGGGACTCGAACCCAGTACCCTCGCTTCAAACGCCATCGCGTTATCCACTCGGCCACTGAGTCCTGATAGCCACTTGCTTGTGAGATGGGGTGAAGTTTAAATTCAACTTAGTATTGTTTGTTTGAATCTTCCCATCGATTTGTTAGGACTGCAACTGGTCAGTCTCTAATTGGCATATGTGCATACTGTGCGTATTGCCTCGATATACCTTAATTCACAAGCATGGTTAGCAGAGATGGATAGTGGCTAGCAGTGGAATCCAGGACGCGCGTTTCGTCCTATTTGGGACTCGTCAGCTGGATGTGCCTGCATCTCAGAGTTGATGTTCACTCTGGGACTCGAACCCAGTACCCTCGCTTCAAACGCCATCGCGTTATCCACTCGGCCACTGAGTCCTGATAGCCACTTGCTTGTGCGATGGGGTGAAGTTTAAATTCAACTTAGTATTGTTTGTTTGAATCTTCCCATCGATTTGTTAGGACTGCAACTGGTCAGTCTCTAATTGGCATATGTGCATACTGTGCGTATTGCCTCGATATACCTTAATTCACAAGCATGGTTAGCAGAGATGGATAGTGGCTAGCAGTGGAATCCAGGACGCGCGTTTCGTCCTATTTGGGACTCGTCAGCTGGATGTGCCTGCATCTCAGAGTTGATGTTCACTCTGGGACTCGAACCCAGTACCCTCGCTTCAAACGCCATCGCGTTATCCACTCGGCCACTGAGTCCTGATAGCCACTTGCTTGTGCGATGGGGTGAAGTTTAAATTCAACTTAGTATTGTTTGTTTGAATCTTCCCATCGATTTGTTAGGACTGCAACTGGTCAGTCTCTAATTGGCATATGTGCATACTGTGCGTATTGCCTCGATATACCTTAATTCACAAGCATGGTTAGCAGAGATGGATAGTGGCTAGCAGTGGAATCCAGGACGCGCGTTTCGTCCTATTTGGGACTCGTCAGCTGGATGTGCCTGCATCTCAGAGTTGATGTTCACTCTGGGACTCGAACCCAGTACCCTCGCTTCAAACGCCATCGCGTTATCCACTCGGCCACTGAGTCCTGATAGCCACTTGCTTGTGCGATGGGGTGAAGTTTAAATTCAACTTAGTATTGTTTGTTTGAATATTCCCATCGATTTGTTAGGACTGCAACTGGTCAGTCTCTAATTGGCATATGTGCATACTGTGCGTATTGCCTCGATATACCTTAATTCACAAGCATGGTTAGCAGAGATGGATAGTGGCTAGCAGTGGAATCCAGGACGCGCGTTTCGTCCTATTTGGGACTCGTCAGCTGGATGTGCCTGCATCTCAGAGTTGATGTTCACTCTGGGACTCGAACCCAGTACCCTCGCTTCAAACGCCATCGCGTTATCCACTCGGCCACTGAGTCCTGATAGCCACTTGCTTGTGCGATGGGGTGAAGTTTAAATTCAACTTAGTATTGTTTGTTTGAATCTTCCCATCGATTTGTTAGGACTGCAACTGGTCAGTCTCTAATTGGCATATGTGCATACTGTGCGTATTGCCTCGATATACCTTAATTCACAAGCATGGTTAGCAGAGATGGATAGTGGCTAGCAGTGGAATCCAGGACGCGCGTTTCGTCCTATTTGGGACTCGTCAGCTGGATGTGCCTGCATCTCAGAGTTGATGTTCACTCTGGGACTCGAACCCAGTACCCTCGCTTCAAACGCCATCGCGTTATCCACTCGGCCACTGAGTCCTGATAGCCACTTGCTTGTGCGATGGGGTGAAGTTTAAATTCAACTTAGTATTGTTTGTTTGAATATTCCCATCGATTTGTTAGGACTGCAACTGGTCAGTCTCTAATTGGCATATGTGCATACTGTGCGTATTGCCTCGATATACCTTAATTCACAAGCATGGTTAGCAGAGATGGATAGTGGCTAGCAGTGGAATCCAGGACGCGCGTTTCGTCCTATTTGGGACTCGTCAGCTGGATGTGCCTGCATCTCAGAGTTGATGTTCAATCTGGGACTCGAACCCAGTACCCTCGCTTCAAACGCCATCGCGTTATCCACTCGGCCACTGAGTCCTGATAGCCACTTGCTTGGGAATATTCAAACAAACAATACTAAGTTGAATTTAAACTTCACCCCATCGCACAAGCAAGTGGCTATCAGGACTCAGTGGCCGAGTGGATAACGCGATGGCGTTTGAAGCGAGGGTACTGGGTTCGAGTCCCAGATTGAACATCAACTCTGAGATGCAGGCACATCCAGCTGACGAGTCCCAAATAGGACGAAACGCGCGTCCTGGATTCCACTGCTAGCCACTATCCATCTCTGCTAACCATGCTTGTGAATTAAGGTATATCGAGGCAATACGCACAGTATGCACATATGCCAATTAGAGACTGACCAGTTGCAGTCCTAACAAATCGATGGGAATATTCAAACAAACAATACTAAGTTGAACAACCACCTTGTTTAGTTTAAACCACGCCTTATGGCCATCCTTACCCCACTAGGTCACGATACATTCACTATTGTTCTAAAGATAGGTTTCGATTTCTAGACTTGAGCCCTCTGCATTGATTTTTTCACCCATTTCTGTTTCCAATATTTTTTCAATCCATCTGCTATACGTCACTTTCTTATCATACCACAAAGAGAAATGATGGCCATTGCTTTTAGGCGTTCAGCCAAACGTAGGAAAACCACATAACCTAACACTACTTCTGACACAATTTCCGACAGTTTCAACGAGACGAGCTGCTTTGTTCACCCGGAGGCAGACAAGCTTATACCAGTTGTCCCCATTTCAGACATAATCCTAATGGTCGTAAAACTAAGTCTGATTCTAAGGGGGCATTTAACCTTACAAATATGCCACCACCGAAAACTCTCCTGAATATCTTAAAGTTCAAAACCTAGATGAAGTTGACCTCGGTGGAGGTGGTGTCTATCTTCTTAAGAATGTTGACCTAGATCTTACTCTAAGTAGTTGTGCTGATGACGAATCGGATAACACAGTCAAATTCGCTGTTAGTGCGATAACCAGTTACAGTAACTGTGCAACGGATAACGGGAAAACTAGTTATAACAATTATATATCTGACCACACATTTAACGTCAGTATATTCGAACCTTGCAAATCATGACAAGTATGTTTAACAACACACGATTCTCCCTAAATTATGTAGGAGCCAAAATTAACCACAAAACATGGAAATGAACGTCTGGAACATGTTACCCATACTTCAGGTATAAACAGTAATCTGAATTGTAAATGGCCACTTGGTCGCACACATAGACTTGATAGTCATCTTGGTCCGGCTCCTAATATGTACGCTATGCCTTTATCAGTTGTTATGTTCGATAGCAATGAGAAGACCTTTTTGTAATTCCAGCGGCTTTCCTGCCGGAAACAGTAAACATGTCTTAAATGATGACAAAATTGTTGAATCTATTTCCCCTCGCAACACAACCCTTAGCTTAGCCAATCCTAAGAATATTCGTGGGACTATCAACTATGATTTTTGCTCCAAACCGCTTCACCATGATAACTCTCAATTTCTTATTCTTACGTTCAATCCTCGCTGTCTGTCCAACAAACCTGCTCATGTGTGTGTGTTCATGAACGTGAGCGTGTTCATGAACACAGAACAAGAATAACCGACTATTATTGTGTAAGGCTTAAATCAACTTTTCAGACTCGTTTTATAGTTACCATGCACATACGAGTCATACATATTGATTATCCTTTGCACTTGATTGAGACTTTCGTAGCATCACTCCAAGCTTTGACTGCACAAACACTTATTCTGACGTCATATCTTACCCCACTAGTAAGTTATTTACTATTAATTAATCTAGTTTTATTTTATTCGCATTACTCATTTGGTGATACTTGGTCGGTTATTCTTGTCCTGTATTCATGAACACGCTTATAAGTCTGTTTACGTATTTCGCGTTTCCTTTATTTCTATTTTCTTAGTTTCTTCCTTTCTTCCCTTTATTCAGTCGCCATTAGTTACCAGTTGGACTCCAATCGTTGGTGCCCTTTCTAGGGACCATGTACAAAGAAGATTTCCATGGGCTGTCTAATGTCCGGATAACTACCCAGTCGATCACGTGATCGAATCCAGTTTTATCCAAACTTAACCCTTCGGGAGATAGTCGGGGCGCTTTCGAAAATACAAATGGTTATGTAGTTGTGATGTGGTTTGTAGCATTGCTGGTTATACAAGACTATTTTTGTCGGGTCTGGTATAGTTCGGGGTATTTATCAAGTATCTGTTGATAGAATGAGTCGATTATGTGCCTTAAAATGAAGGGGGTAAACCACGAAAAGGAAGTCAGAAAAATAGATAAATTAGTATTTCTGTTTGCTAACCCCCGTTTGCGCGTGTTGACGAGTAGATTATGATTTATAAACAGGCCAATACCAATGACTGGCATAGAAACATCTGTAACAACGAAAATTCAGTCAACGTTTTTACGTAAACCCATGTTAAGATATGTGAATCTTTTACCGTAGGCGACAATCTGTTTCTCGTTTGTTGTCCGAAAGCTGGAAACTTCTTCGTGCAGTCGGTTGTTAGGATCTTCTTGAGGAACACTAACTTATGCGCCAGTGTTGGCGTGATAGCGGATTTTCGTCATCACATCAGTGATGTATAACAGACGGCTATTTTCGCCGGTTATGGTTGCCGCAAAAAATACGTGCCGTTAAGGAAGTGTCCCTAAAGGCTTGGACGGTTTGGACCTTGAGAAATTGCACGGTTTTCTGTAATTTAGAGAAGACTTAGTGTACTCATTGTGGTACCAGTATCAGGATTATCTGCCCCTCGTGATTTAGAGACAGATCTTCTTCGTGACTAGTTTCTTCGAGGAGTTTACAGGCGTCTACGATTATGACGAATATTAAGAAAACGAGTGAGACTCTGACAGATGTCCATAAAGTCATTTTGTGTTGTGTGAAGCCCTCTTTTGACTGTATAGACATCGGCGCTCTGGGCTATCGTGCTCATCAGAATTCAGCCGGCAGATGCAAAGAGTTCGTTTACGGCATTATTTTAAAATGAAACAGCCACCTGCACTTGTTGGGGAAGCTTAGACTAGAGGGGCTGTTTGAAGAGGCCCTCGTCAAAGATCCGTCGACCAATAACCTATCCTATACGTAGCAACGTTTTTGGTGCTGAGCCATTTTGTAGTTCGATGTCGTGGAAATGTTGATGTGATTTTTGTCGGTCGGTTAGGTCTCTTAGTTTCAAGACAGATTTTTAGTGTCATAAGGTCCAGAACCGTCATTGTTAAACGTACTTGGTGTGACGTACCTGTTGAAATCGCGCAGTAGTGCCTTCGCCACTGGGAGGAATTGTGAGTGTGAGTCTCACGCTGTGCTTGTGAAAGTCAGCTTCTTAAGAGTGTATTCAGCTAGTCGGAAGACCTGCTTGAATATCTGGGCTACCTGCTTACGCCATCTAAATATTTCAACATGTTGTCTGTCTTTTTCATTTTGTTTTAATACCTCATCATGTCTGTAAGATCCATTTTGAAGGTTTCGTGTGTGAAAATAACTCCATGCATACATTTGCAACTTGTTCTTAATGATTTAATTAGTTGTACATTATTGCTAGTCTTTTTGATGCCATTTGAGATTGTAACGTTTCATTTCATAACAGCTTTAGCATTTTTCTCTTTTGCTTTCACTGACTTTCTGTGTTTCTTCCCGAACTATATCCATGTTGTTTTAGTTGACATTTAATCTTGGCGGCAGCCATATTGATTGTTTCCTCTTAGATTGTGTTGCTTGTTTTGACTGGGATCGTGCATTTTGGTTGTGAGTTGAAGCACTTTTCCAGAATTGGAAACACTGTGTTATAAAGCACAAAACTATTATCTTTTGAACGGATTTTTACTTGATCTATTCAGAAAGGATAGCATAGGACTTATATTTTGGTGCGTTTGGTAATTTTCTCATATTTCTTAATAATTTGTCTATTTATTGTAATTTAGATCGATTATTGTGGGAACAATTATCGGTTGAAGAATTGAGTGGTAATATTTGTTTAGGTAATAATGTACATTTGTATTTATAATGAAATTAAGAACCGTTGTTACTTCAATCACTTTGTTCTGATTTCGATTGGGCAAACACGCGTCTCTTCTATTCCAGGCAGTTATTCTTCAGCCAAACCTAGTTTGGATCTTATAATGTCTGTTAATCGCATAACTTAGACAGGTGTGTTTATGAAAAGCTTAAGACATTTTGCTTCAAAAAATTTCAAAAAAGTACAATAAGCGACATCGTGGTGGTTGGCAATATGCATTAAAGGGAATGAACATTAATCACATATCGATCCTCAGGCTGCTAAATCCTAAGAAAGTGAACTATCTCCAATTCCTACTAAATCAAAACATGTATCATAATTGTGGTGTCATCACAATTCAAGAATCTTGGTTAATTAATTTACAGGACAATTGCTTAGTATCACTACGTGATTCCAATATCTATCGTCAGGATCGATCAAGCAATAAAAAGAGGTGTGAAGGCATTGTAGCTACGTTTGTAAACGTTAACTGGTGTCGATATACCTTTGCTTGTTTCAAGTTTTCAAATGACTTCACCGACTACCTAACTTTAAGATGCCATCCAAAACACCTGAATAAATACAAATGTGTTTATGTTACCAACATCTACATGACTTCAGACTGTTCATCGTCTGCGCTATCTGTTTTCGCTGACGAATTTACTGAGTTCGCTGGTTCACTTTCAATTGTATGTGATTTCAATTCATGTGACTGCAGCTTCCCTACATCGCTAGGTCGTCAAAATGTAGTACATTTTCCCACTCGTCTGGAAGCTCATTTATACTTCGTTTTCATTAATGATATGGGTATATATGTGAATCGTAAACGTGCTCCATTGTCTAGCCCGGATCACTGTATAATCTGTGTTCTGACTAAAGTTTATGGAAGACATTGAAAAAATAAACCCTAACACCAGACCAAAAAATCATATATAGGAATTACTCAGAAGGAAATATACAGAATCTGAAAAACATGTTTCGTACGACTAACTGTTAATTATTTACGGATAACTCACTAGAAAACACCACTGATGTTATCACCTGTTATCTTAAATTCTGTTTTGATGTTTGTTGTCCTACTGAAACCATTTTCTTAAGTTTCGATCAACTTACATCTCCACAACCAAAACGACTACAGAGTGTAAAAGAAAGAATGTACAAGGCAAAAAACAGTATTGACGTTCGCAAGCTAAATGGTCTATTATAGCCTAGAGTTAAGGCGTCTCAACTCTATGTTTACTCAGAAACTCCTATCTCGTAAGAACTCTCCAAGTATGTGGAGACTATTTAAGTAACTTACATGGGACAGGCAGATTTGAAGCGATAACGAGCTGAATGTTTGTTACTTAAATAAGTCTTTTGTACGCCAGTCATTTGATATCATACACCCTACATCCACATGTTTGGAGAATAATTGTGTTCCGACTTTCACTGAAAATGATGCTCACAAATGTCTCTGGTCACCTAATTCATCCAAATGTTTAGGGCATGTTGGTATCCCAAACCTCCTTTCTAAATATGTGCCGACGTTCTATGTTATCTTTTCACGAATATGTTTAACAATCCCCTCTCAACTAACCTCATACCGAAAATGTGGAGAAACATAAAGATAATCCCTATGTCTAGGAAGGTAATTGATGGTAAAAATATGAAATTTGGATCCACAACAATAACTTAACTTTTCTTCAAAATAATGGAAAATATATTGATACTGCCACTTCAATCTGCAACAAAAGATCACTGTGATCTCTATCAATTTGCATACAGATGCAAAAGAAACATATTAGATGCTACTACTGTTGTGTATCACAATATAGTATTCGGCTAGGAAAAGGGTAAGAAGTATGTTGGATGCGCTTTTATGGACTATACTTCTGCTTTTGATTCTATCCCAAAACAACTTCTACTGGAGAAATTAGTAAGCGTAACACAGACAGCTGGGTAACCAATCGGCTATATTCCTACCTTTCTGGAAGAGAACAGTACATAGTATTTGGAGGAAGGTATTCAACGTCTTTACTGTCTGATGAAGGTGTACCACAAGGGACTATTCTCCCCGTTCTTCTTTTCTGTTTTTCTCTGCATGATCTACCACCTTCCATACAAAAAACACCTTTGTAAAATATGCGGGCGACCCCACTATATGTTTGCCTATTTCTACCTCTTTACATCCCATAGAAATGAACGAGCTTTTGTCTCGTATTGAATAGTGGTCTGTTGGTAGTCGTCTCTTACTTAATCCAACTAAATGTCACGTTGTTAACTTTAACCTGAGATGTGGACAGCACCTAAACACTATCCCATTATACTTGTGCCATTGGGGATTTCTTGATAAAGTGTCGAGGGTCAATTATCTTGGTGACACGTTTTCCTCTAATCCCTCTTGGTTTTCTCATGTTTTATTATTATCGAGAAAAGTTTACCGTTTGACTTACTACGTAAAGAGTCTGCATGCTTTTGGTATTACTCGACATTTACTTTTAAAATATGTCAATTCCTGAATATTACCTATCATTCTTTACTGTTTTACATTCTTTCTTGAACTTTTGAGAAAAAACTCTTCTGTACTGCGGAGAGTGCTAAAGGCAGTCGGCAAGGTGTGTGGTGAATCTTTTCAGGTCATTATTAATATGGTTGTGGAAAGACATCTAAAATCTTGCAAACTCCTGGCAGATGTTGTCTATAAAGTTCTTTAGTACCTTACCCAGTAAATATGCTCTGTGACAAACACGTTGTTAAGGTTTATCTGGTAAATAAACTGTATTTTTAAGCATGTCTCAAATTCGATAAGCCTTACTAACCCAGATTTTTTCTACTTTATTTCTCATTTCTGTTTTCGTTTTTTGGTAAAAAAGCCAGTTGAAAACCTCGTGCTGAGAATTAAATTCTGTACTAACATATAATATTGAATAAAGCCATTATTAATGTTCATAAAATCACTAACTGAAAAGTGGTTGGTGAAAGAGTCTTAAGCTTGAATAACTTAGAAGGGCCTTCCACCACGATGACTACAAAGTATACCAGTGAACGAGAATAAGTACCCGAAAATATGAAAACAATACCGCAATGCGTAAAAATAGCAATTAAGAAATTATATATAATGTTCTGTTGAGGAACGGGCTCAGTTTGCGAAGAGGTGTACCAGATCACGTTAGGCTCACCATTAATAATGCCACAAGTATTCGGAATTTGACAACAACTCTCCACCCAACATCTTTAAAATTAAAGTATGTCAACCCAGTCAAGTCAGAAGTCAGAAATGGAGATGTTCGAAGATACATTTGAATGACTATCGATATACCAAACAGCGTTTAATATAAGCTGACAAACGGTTGTAAGAGATGCGTAGCACGACGCACCTACTGGTGATCTGGTGTGAATGCATAAATGACCTCGTTCAGATAGGTGTGTCCAGTAAAAGTAATGCTGTCAGCATCAAATGTTGAAGATTTACAGAGCTATTTATTTTTAGGGATCTGTTTGCCGCTACACAGCTGTAATAAAATAGAAATAAGATACCTTCGAAGATAGTTTTGTTCATAACTCTCTCAACAGTATGACGTGCATATTGATGTATATGGTGGTTTATCCCAGGTCTCTAGTTTGTTTGAGTGAGTTGGAGTTAAGCACACAGTGGCGGGTATCTTCGCTGCTGGTTTTGTTTGATCGACCGTTCTTCCTGATTGTTAATGTCTAGAATGCATCTATTTCTCGTTTATAATCAGTTATAAATGGATTTACAGACTGTTTATACGGAAGGACATGTCTTCAAAGAGAACAAGTTAAAGTTTGCTAAATATTCGGGGTTTCCCAGATATTCGGAGCTTGTTAATATTCAGAAACAGTATGATCGATCAAAAGATGAGAATGGTTTGTATCCTGCTCGAAATGGAATCCATATTGTTCATAAAAAGAGGAAAGCGGATGACGCTAATCTGCAGATTCACGATGGCTCGTCTGCTCCGAGGTCACACCGTTTGCATGTTCCTTCTTCTCCTAGTGGTCATTTACATGGTCATTTGGGAGCTCATGTTGGCTCGTTTTTACAGCATCAGGCATGTACTTACAACACATCTGATGTCTCTGCAATAAACGCCCCAATAACTGACATCTGCTCAAGTAGCGCTATACAGTTCACTGGTATGAATACGCTGCCGGCTGCAACCACAAAGGCGAACTCGAAGCTAACTACAACTGAAGGTGACTATGCCATAGTTGTTGGGGAGATGCTTAATTCTGGCAGCGAGGCATATGAAGTTCTCTCATTTCTCGGACGAGGGACTTTCGGCCAGGTTGTCAAGTGCCGCTGTCGATCAACGAGCCGCTATGTAGCCATCAAGATATTAAAGAACTTGCCTTCTTACCTAAGGCAAGGTAATATAGAGATTCAAATTTTGCAAACACTGGCTCAACAGGACACAGAGTCTCATAATATTGTCAGGGCGATTGAGTGCTTTCAACATAGGAACCACATGTGTTTCGTATTTGAGTTATTGGACCAAAACTTATATGAGTATCTCAAGTCAAATAAGTTTCGTCCATTGACGCTTCCGGAGATCCGCCCCATTTCTCAGCAGGTGCTCACGGCTCTTTCAAAATTAAAGACTCTTGGTTTAATCCATGCTGATTTGAAACCGGAAAATATAATGTTAGTGAATCCAGGCTCAGAAAACATGCGTTACAGAGTCAAAGTAATTGACTTCGGTTCTGCATGCCATAGTTCCAAAGCTGTTCAAAACACTTACCTTCAATCACGTTACTATCGTGCTCCTGAGATCCTTCTGGGCTTACCTTTTGATGAAGCAATTGATATGTGGTCATTGGGATGTGTTTTAGCTGAGCTGTTCCTCGGCTGGCCTTTATATCCTGGTTCATCTGAATATGATCAAGTGAGTTCTAAACCGATTGTATTTCTTTCAAGTATTAGTTTGAGAATTCTCTCATCAAACATACCGAGCACGTCATGACGCTGGAATGCTTATAGCGTGTTAAGGTTGTCGCAGACTACATGCGTTAGCTGTCTAAACCTTGTGTTTGTATATTTTTAAAAAAACTTCGTACCGTAATGATTATCGAAGGACTCATACAACACCCTTAAATCTATTGTTGAAGGGGAATAATATTCTTCTGTGGTACATCTTTTACGTGGAACATTGGCGTTGTAATTGGAGCTTACACCCAAAACATCGCGGGTTCTAATAGCAGCTTATTCCGGTTTAGGTGCCTGGATAGTGTTACTAGCTCAATAAGTTTACGGTTCGAAATACAGTAGTAAAACAAATACCTAGTAAATGTTATGTACCCTGGTACGTAAACATGTACTTGAGTATCGACTTACATAGATTAAGGATGAATTACTTGTTCGTTTAGTGACCAGAAGTTTGGATTCTGAAGATAAGTTATCAGGACCCCAAAGTTCGGTTTTTGTAAGTCTCCAATTTATAATCTTGTGAGTATCATGGAGTCTTTGTAAATTGATTAGTGTTTATTTTTCTATCTGGGGTGATGTACTCATAAAAATTTGAAATTCTGGGATTTTAGGTGGGTGTGATTTTAATCAAATGAAGTATAGAGATGTGATAGATAGCGTAACCTGTTTACTAGTTGAGCATTTTCGTACCGTTTTGAGCTATATTTATTTGTGGTCCAGTGACACTAACGGAGTACCCAAATAGTAGTCATTTTCTACATGATGATGGGAATTATGACGAATTGGGTCGATGCGATTTTGTGTTAGATCCATTGTTTATTGGTTACTGCTATTGTCACGTAATGTATTTTGTCGTTTTCCTCAAACTGCTGTATGCCGTTCGCGTTTGCTTCGAACATCATTGCATCACTATACTTGGTTGCTAAGTCATTATTTACTGCCGGTCTCGATAATAATTCTGCTCGTTCGTTAGATAAATCCTTCGATGTTGCGAAAAATATTTGGGTAGCTTTTTAGCTTTGCAAGTTCCGTACTTTATACCAACTGGCTTCTAAGTTCACAACAATTTAAGGTGACGTTAGTCTTTTGGGAATAGAATTTCATTCCTATATAGTGTCACTATATATTAATAAAGGTATATGTGACTTGTATAATTTAGAAAATACTAGTAAGTTATGTATTTCTAAAATTAGCGGTTCTTCGCTATCTGCATCTGAGTAGCAGATATAGTCTAAGCGTTCCACACTAGTTATATTTTAAATTTCTGAACTGTTTATACACGAATTTCCATTCCTACTGATATAACGCCTAAAGGCTTGATAGTGAGTTCTTAATTGACCGGAGTCATCTACAAGCTAATTCCCTCCAATGACCTATGACATTTTATCACGTTTATTATATGTGCATATTCAGTATGTAAGAATGCTTTTTTACTACATGGAAATTTATCTAGATAGTGGCCTTGTATGATTACTGATCATTTGGCAACTTATGTCAGCAATAAGGTTTCGTGAATAGCCATCTTCCGACCACATAACGTTGTATTCATCTGTCGATTAGCATTCTATTCTTTAGTTTTAACTACCTGAAATCTCGTCTAATAAAATCACAGAAAACCACTGATCACCAATGTGAGTGTAGTTCGTTTAACGTTGATTAGCTCACAGTACATGAGAGCATAAGTTACCTATCAGTTTAAAAAAACACCATTGTGACTTCATTGAAACTAATGTACATTATCCATTTTGATTACTTCACAAACGTCTCGAAGACTCGTCGTAAAAAGTTCTTTTATCAGAGTAGCTACATGATTTTCGAGTAAATTTGCAGTATGTCCTTTACTGAACACGATTTTGTTCGAGTACAAGTCTTTCATGACATAGAATGTTATTTAAATGGGTCACAGTATTGTCAGTGGTTGCTGACTCGTGAAATACGACAAGCAGTATTGTCGACTACTGTTTCCTTGAATCAGTCCTATGGACTAACTAGAACTCCCAATTTCAAGCTATTTCATCGCGATTGGCTACTGTGTATTAAGCTGTAGGTCCTGAAAAATTTCTTACGGTCATCCGAGTTTGGTAACTGCTGTTAATGCGTACTAGACTTCGTTCTTTTCAACATTAGAAAACTCAACACCCGGTTGTATTTTTGTGATTACAAACTTTAGTAGATAGGCTTGCATAGCTAAAATTTAAAGTATCAGTTACTCCGGAAATCTTGAGTTCTAAGAATAATGAGGTGCTAGTCAGTAATATGCTGTGTAGTATGTAGCACTTGTGGGCATCGGTTCTAATTGCCACACATCAGCAAGGCAAAACTATCAGGAGGATTATGGAACTACTGGAAGTATTAGATAAGTCAGTGGTAGTGGAAGAAAGGCTTAGGTTATAAAAGGAAAAAAAATAAGGTGATTTCAAGAATCAGTATTTGCTGAAAGACCAAAACAGTACATCCACGCCGTTGTGATCGGTTTTGAGCCATGTCATCTAAAGCCTCGAACCTTTGGTTGCAGTAATTACACGGGCCCCAACCAGGTAGTTTGCACTTATCTGCACTTCTCACTCCACTTGCCATTAACTTTACGAATTGATGCCACATTTTGGTTTGACCAACCCGAGCTTTCTTTTATTCTACTGAACCAGACAACTCGAGGTAACTGGTGGATTTACATAGGTAATACATGTTCTAATCACTTCGACTGATCAAGATATACTACTTCACCAACCTACTCGTCATCCTGCCTCAGTATTCATTATCGGTGGAAGCATTCACTTTCAACCAGACAGTGACTGGAGATCGTTTAGATAGGACAGATTTTCCACCAAGAGCGAGCTGATGCATAAGTTGAAGAGTAAGGTTACACAAATTGGGGGTAAAAGGGGGTGAATTAGCGATATGGTAAGTAATAATAATAATAACAATAATAATAATAATAATAATAGTAATAATAATAATAATGATAATAATAACGTAAATTGTCTTGCTTATAATATGAGCAGGAATAGAATCGTCAATAGAGTTCGTCATTTCATTCATTTGTGTGTGGGCTGTGATACTGCCCGGGTGCCCAAACCGAAGCAGGTGGTTTTCTTAGGGGGCCACACCCGGAGCCTTTGACCTAAAGGTCTGATCCACAAGGCAGTGGAGCATCGTGAGGAGATGCAGTCCCATGGTAGTCGTTGACCAATGACAGGTTCTTCCGCCATTCGTTCCATCAGGAAACTGGAGCCCATGTGCACCATTGGTTTGGAATCAGGGTTTTCCAACTCCCCTAGGTGGACCCTCCGTGTCCACCAATCCGGTTATAGCGCCGGACATTCGCTTTTCGTCCTCTCACTTTCGTAAACAACACCCCCGCCACGAGAAGGCAGTGAGTAGGACTTCCCTGGCAGAGGCTATATATTCGCTGGCCATATGAGAGCATTTCGAGAGGGAGAGTAGACTCTCCCCACTCTCGGCCGTACCAGGGCATTTGGGGGCCGACCCTGGGACTGGTTGGAAAAAGCGGAGAGGAGGTCAGTGTATGACATGGTGTCGTGGCATGAAAGAGAGCTGCAAAGGGCTAGCTTCTGTTGGTCCTTCACGAATCCTTGGTTGGGGTCCGAGAGATGGTGCAACACAGTGGCTAGAGACGTTATCAGATATGGCTCAGAATAGAAACCAGTGGCGATCCTGCTGCAACCTTCTTTTACTTTCTACATAAAGTATGGTTCTTACTTTCCTATTTGAAAGAGTCTTCTGGTTGTACATTTTAGTCCGCCTTATCTTTTCATCCCTTCTCTTCCTACTTTCATTATTTTGTGTGGCGCATATGTACCTGGTGCCCTTTTGTACCAATATATATGTGTTTAAATAAATAAATAAAACTCGTCATCCTTACCAAGTACCCTATTCCTAACCTCAGTATTAGTCACTTGGTAGTACGTTGATGTTTACTAATTTTTGCTTGGGAATGTTTAGTTAGACTTGGCAGTAAAATTTGTATCTATTCTCATACATTTTATAATAGCAAATTTAGTACTTTTATAGTATGACATCATCGCTAAATTCTTTGATTTACTTTGACGTTTCCAAATTTAGATGAGATACATAGTAGAGACTCAAGGTTTGCCCCCTTCTGATATGTTAAAAAACGCTGGGAAATGCAACACATTTTTTGTACGTGATCATTATCGATGTGATTGGCGGTTAAAAAATCCGGAAGAATATGCTTCTGAAACTGGTCAGCAAGCTAAAGAGGCTAGGAAATATTTTTTTAATTCTCTGAATCAAATCCGTGATGTAAATGGACATTCTGCGTCTGATGAATCAGATCTTGATATTGTCGATCGCCAGCAATTTACTTATCTTTTAACGGAGATGCTAAAAATGCGTCCATGTGATCGAATAACACCTGATATAGCCCTTCAACATTCGTTCGTAACTATGACTCACCTTCACTGTCAGCCTTTCGCCAAACGGTAAGTTTGTCTTTTGTTCATTGTAACGGTAATAGTTGTCGCAAGTATATTTTACTATGTACAAGCATTAGTGTTTAAATCTTTTCAGCGTCAAGATAATAACATAAACTATTTGTTAGGATGTAAGTTAATCAATCTGTACTGTTACCATCGACAAACACCAATCAAATGATTACTACTGGAAAAATTACTCTTACTTCAACTTTCGTTCAGACAAATCATATTCACAATCATTTGGTATCATTCGTTTTTGTTTCTTTTGTACGACGTTACATATCTACTCCCTTTTATTTTCATTTCGTTTACTTTATTTTTCAACTTATGCAGCCGCTCGCTTATGATGGAAATCCTGTCCGATCTAAACGGTCTTAAGTCACTGACTAGTCAGAAGTTGAGTGCTACCACCGACTACGAGTACTGAACCAGTTTTTCTGAAACCACGTGTGCCATTCAAACTGTTCTCCTTCCACGTTCACATACTAATGCGTATTTGACAACATATAAGGTTGGCTGTGTCATTTGAAAATCCCAACATCAGTGTCTGTTGTCTATCCAGGGCCCGCATTTAAAACCTTGTTAAAGCACTATGAATTCGCTTCCCATCCGTCACTTCGGAAAGCTTGTTTCACGTGCATTTATCCGGGGACCCTGTGTCATCGTCTGGCTCTGTTGGTGTTGGTATCTAACTAAGCTCTAGAACTGAGGCAGTACTAATCAACTGAATCCGCATGTACAGTTGATCATGTACTGCTAAATCAGAAAGTTTTATCAAAATAAGGAGAAATCAGTGTGAGAAACGATGCCTTTTCGTCATTTCCTCTTACGATACGACAGACTCCAAACCGGATACCAGTCAGTCAGTCATAACTTAGAACTTCGTACGTACGTACACCAATTCTAGTTGCCATATCACATTAGCACGGAGATACAGTTGTCGATTCAAATCCCATAGTGGTATAAGTAGTAAGAGTATAAGCAGTAATCGGAAAGATTAGGGTTTGAAGATGATATTCAAGGAGTATAATCCAGTGAAATAAATTTGGAGAGAGAAAAAAGAAAGGGACATGACGAATTTAGAAGATTAGAATTTGGGAAAACACAAAGAGTGGATGCACCTGAGCCATTGCTTAGATTTGGAGCCATGTCATTTAAGGTCTCTAACTATCGGTTGCTAACATCTCGCGGATCCCAACCAGGTAGTCTACACCTACCAACATAGCTCAGTCTACTTGTCAGTGACCGTGGATTTGTGCCACGTTTTGGTCTGACCGCCACTAGCTTTCTTCCAACCTACTCCTACACCATAAACATCGCACGTCAGGGCAGTCGGTGGTTGGGTATATGTAATACGTGTCCCAGCCATCTCAACTGATGAGGTTTCACTACTTCATCAATCGATTTGCCATCCTTACCTAGTACCCGTTTCCTAACAACTGCATCACTTACTCGGTGGTCCCAGGATATACGAGTAATGCTTCGAAGACACCTATGATCGAATACTAGCAGCCTACGAATATCTTCTATTCTTACCGGCCATGTTTCACTGCCACAAAGTAGTGCGGAACGAATTGCTGCACAGTAAACCCGTCCCTTAATTGATAAACAGATAGACGCAAGTTGGCAAAAGCTAAACGAGTCTTCTGTATCCGTGCTGAGATTTCGCCATACACCAGACTATAAGGGCTGATGAGACTCCCAAGATAAGTGAAGCGCTCGACACGCTCAACTACTTCACTCCCTATCATTATTTCAGGTTGCGATGCAACCCAATCTTGAAGTACTATTTTGCATTTCGAGGGGGAGAATCGCACCCCGATCATACCTGCATTGTTGCTTATAGTGGTCAGAAGACTCTGCATTTTGTCAGCGTCTTCACCGAGTAAAACTATATCATCGGTGTATTCTAAGTCAACAAGTGAGTCTCCTGGTAGAAGTTCAACCGCTCTAAATTTGGATGAGGGAAGTGTTATTTCTAATAGCAGTCAGTCAGTCAGCTACAACGTTAGACCAGGCACATATATGCATCAGTCATAGTTGCCATACCTCATTAGCACAAGATGAACACCGAATTCATAGTAGGTAATTTAGTGGTGGTAATATATAAAATAAAGGTTTATATAAGGATATAGTAAGGAAGAAAGACAGATATCAAGCAATTTTAATCTCGAGGTTTAAAGGAAGACAGAAAGTGTACACACCGACGCCATTGTGATCGATTCTGAGTCATGTCACTTAGAGTCTCCGACCATTGGTTACGATAGTTGCGCAGACCCCAACCAAGTTGTCTGCGTCTGCCAACATGGCTCAGACTAGAAGTTAGTGACTTCAAGCTCTGATGCCACGTTTTGGTTTGGCCACCTCTAACTTTCTTCCAACCATCCCCTATACTAGTCAGCATTGCACGTCGTGGTAATCGGTGTTCAGGTATACGTAACACGTGGCCCAACCGTCTCAGTTGATGAAGATTTACAACCTCACCAACTGATTTATCATCATTCCTTAATACCCTTTGTCTAATCTCACTATTACTTACTCGGTGATCCCAGCAGATGCGAGCAATATTTCTAAGGCATCTGTGGTTAAATACTAGTAACTTACGAGTATCTTCTACTCTTAAAGGCCATCTTTCGCAGCCGTAAAGTAGAACAGAGCGAACTGTTGTGGAATATACTCGTCCCTTAATTGATAGATGGATATCTCGTCTCCGCCATAGGTGACGTAAGTTGGCAAAAGCCAAACGGGCTTTTTGAATCCGTGCTGAGATTTCGTCAAACACCAACCCATTAGGGCTGATCAGACTTCCAAGATAAGTGAAGTTGTCGACGCGTTCGACCACTTCACTCCCTATCCTTAGTTCAGGTGTCGACGCGGGCCAGTCCTGAAACAACAATTTACATTTAGAGGGGGAGAAACGCATTCCAAGTATCCTGACATTGTTACTCAGTGCTAACAGAAGATTCTGCATTTTATCAGCGTCTTCACCAAATAGAGCTGTCATCTGCGTATTTCTAATAGCACGTCTACGATAAAGTTAAACAAGAATGAAGAGAGTGTACAGCCCTGACGAATACCACTTGAGGTAATTAATTCTGATGACAGTTCGCCATACGCTCTAACTCGACCAGTTGTGTTCGAGTAGGGAGTACCTGTATGTGCGTCTATGTTCTAAGACCTGACGTAAAGTGAATAACTGGTCTTCACAATCACGTCCAGGTCGAAAACCAGCCTGGTTCTCTCTAGTCTGCTCTTCACGAGCTTAAGATAGGCGTCGAAGTGTTATTGAAGCTAACATTTTAGACACTAAGTTCTACTTTATGGATGTGAAACAGCCGTTAAGAATAGTAGAGAATATTCATAGGTTACTGGTATTCCATCATTAGTGTCTACGAATCATAGCCCGTTTATTGTGGGGCCACGAAGTAAGCAATGTCTGGGATAGAAAGAGAATATTATAAAAAGAGAGGTTGGTGGGTGAAGTAGTAAGACGTCATCAACTGAGGTGGTTGTGACATGTTACGAACGTTTATCCGCCACCTACCTCAACGGGCGATGCTTTCTAGTGAAGTAGGCTGGAAGAGTGCTGCCGAACCAAAACACGACATCAGCTCATGAGGTCTCTGACAATTAAACTTGACCTTGTCAATAGATGTAAACAAGCTGGTTTGCGTCCGCGTGATTATCCTAACTAACGGTTAGACTATGAATGAAGTGTCTCGAAATTGTTTGCAATAGTACAGGTGGATCTAATCTTTGTCTTCCTTTAAGTCTTACGATTCTAAATTCATAATACTTTTTGTTTTCATTTCGCTAATTTACATTTTCTTTTTCTACGATGCCTAATCCTTGCTATTATCACTAATACTGATACTACCTACTATTTTAGAATTTGACCTTACAACTTCATCTCTGTGCTAATGTGGTATGATAACTTGAATTGATGTGTGTGCGTACGGGTTCTACGTTGTGACTGACTGAAAGTTTATTGTAAAGTTGCATCAGTAAAAACCAGGTAATAGAGATATTGGCAACTTAGTTGCTGATAGTTGTCTCATTAGATAGTTTATGTCTGTATCTCAATGTGCTACTTTATATTTCTTAAATTATATTTTGAAATTTTGTTTTGTTACTTTTATAGAACCCAAGAATCTCTCACACTGATGCAGGTTTGTCATGGTAGTTCACGTAGGCAGCATGCAACTGATATTAATTCCCATTCGAAGTGTACGCCATTACCACAGAAGGTTGTTAGCACTTTTCCAGAGACTCTTCACTATGTTACTTCGAATATTATTGATACTCGAACTGCATTACCTACACAAATTAACAGCCACCCATATCCTCAGGCTAATCACTCATCTAACTGTCGGGCTGATGCTAGAGCTGCTTACTATGCCGCAGCAGCAGCAGCGGCTGCGTTTTCAGCGAAATCAACTTCACAGCTTATTCCAATTTCTAGTAATACTTCATCCAGCTTTCCATGCTTGCATCAGTACTCTTCACTGGGTGCTATCAATGAAACTAATCATGTGTCTCTTCCTGCCACAGAATCTGGAAAAGTATGTCCAGTCATTGAATGTACTCCTGCAACTATAATTATTTCTCAGAACAAATCTGAAGTTTGTGTGAGACCCACTCAAATAACTGCAGATAATTTACCGGCAACATATACTTCTCCAATGCAACGTTCTCTTTCGTTCTACGACTTGGTAACTGCTGGTGGTGCTGGTAGTGCATTATCCCTACTAAATGCTGTCACTGCACCTGCACCATCGCCATTTTTGATTAGTAGCTCCGTTCCAACTCCAAGAGTGCAGCCACTGAGTTCTGTCTCGACAAACACTTCTCAAACAAACCATATCCAACAAATGCTTCATCATCCTCTCCACTCTGTTTATATTCAACCTGAACTCAGCAGGTTATCTGAAGGTGACAATTCATTCATGTTGGATATTGTAGGTCGAGAAAAAGGTAATGGGGCTTGTACTGCTCGTCAAGAGTCCATTGATGTGACGTGTAAACCAAATACTGGTTTATGTGATACTCTGTGTGCTTTAGTAAATCAGCAACATTTATATCAATATCCTGCAACTGCTGTCGCGGCCTTAGCTGTAGCTCATCACCAGCAAAATTTCAACAATAATCAAAAACATCCCTCTACTTTATTTAAGTCCACCCGCAGCAGTGGATCTGATTTTGTTAACAATATTTCCAGAAGATGTGAGTGTCATGGAGCTTGTCCATCACATTTAGTGAAAGGTCCATTGATCAATTCGAGAATCAATGAAATAGTTCGACCGAACCTTAATTGTTCTGTAAGTGTTATTGTGTTTTGAGTTAATTACTCATTATAAGTTTTTTGATGATTACTTTTACTCTAGGCATCTGTTTGTTTATGTGGTCATACCTTTGTTCAATTTTGAATTAAATGTAGATCTTTTTTCTTAAAAATGTTAATATTTGATTGATTTAAAAACTCCGAAAACCGCTCTACTCATCCCAATGTATAAGTTATGGTTAACATTAAAGCAAACGAATACAATTTTCAAGGTACGAGATCATATAATACTAACGGAAGTTGAAAGTTTCTGATTTCGTGATATCTCACATAACTAATTGTCAATAAAAGAATGATTGTGTTTATTACTCGATATGGTTGACAAGTTGGTTCATCGACTTTCGAGATCTGAACGTTATAAGGATTGATAATAGAATTTTGTCGCTTATTCGTGTCTTCCAGAAAGTTTTCGAGCTGAATTTTTGTATGTAGATTCATATAAGTTGGATAACGGTGAACATTTGAAGCCATGAAAATTTATTGAGTCACTGATTTGAATTTATCTGGTGCCCCTTAAAATGTTTCATGTTGATTGGCTCAGTGATGATCTGTGATGTAACAAAACCTACCAAACCATAGTCATACTTATATTGTGTTGCTACTATATCTGGTCATGTTTAGGTGACAAAGACGAAACTTTACAATCCATTAAATATATACAAGCATGTCGCACTACACTATGAGCTAGTTAGAAACTACTAAATACTAAAGAAAACTCACAATACATTAATCACATGCTCAATTGTACTTTTAACATAGATATCATAAGTATGATCATTCCTGTGGAATGTACTAGTACACTGATTAGACGTTGACTTATACTATGAAAACGACAAGGTAAAACGCAACCGAATAAAAAATAAATCGGACAAACCTTGAGACGGACATATCACATGATTCCTTTTTGTCATAATCAAATAGTAATAAATTCACAAAGTCAAAAAGTATTTAGCCCATGTTTTACGTTACCTATGCAACTGCTATCAAGAGATAGGTCTACTTCTAATTGGGTCCAAACTATCGGCTTCCGCCATAGTTCATAAATTGTTTAGAACCCGTTAAAAATTGACTCGTGAGGAGCAGTCTGATTTTCGTTCTGGTTGTGGATGTATTGGCCATCTTTTCACCCTAGAATAAATGTTAGAACACCTCCATCATTATTGAAGTCCAACAATTTTCACGTTTCTTGCTATCAATCTGTCTTAGATCCGTCAAACAAGACTATTCTCTGCAATTGTCTATTCAAGAATTATGTTCTTGAAAAGTTTATTTATCAGTTGGCATTCTTTGTCCGTAGTTATGGCATATTTTTTGCACCTAGGTTCAAAGTAATTTTACAAAACTGAAAGGAGTTTGTTCGTGCACTCGTTAAATTTAGTTGAACACTCTATATTTTGTTAACTCCGTAAATAATAGCTGTAGCCTGAGTTATGAGACCTGTTGACATATAATGAATGTCAGAGCGGTTTGTGCTAATCTCGCCTATCTTGGCACTGTCGTAACGTAAGTTTGGGTGAAATTATTGTATTTAAGACATGCCAGTTACATCAATTTTCTGTATGCTTGTGAAATTCCATCTACAATATTCTGTGTTTGATCATCGTTTTCTTCAAATAATTGTTGATGTTTGGTGGCAATACCATTTTAGTAGTACTGAAGTTCGTGACCAAGTATTATGCAACTTGATTGTTTGTCCTCCTATTTTAAGTTTGTGAATATTAATTTCTGTTGTCCTACTACTGGCATAGTTTTTTTCTGTAAGTTTATTCGATATAACTATGAATGGTAACTTTCTGTATTTTAAATGGTATTGCGTTTTCTCTTAAATCTACGTTTATCCAACTGCTCCTATTAATTGTATTTCTTGAAGCGTGCTCCAATGTATGAAGTTCATGGATCAGTAACTCAACAGTCTCTGTCACGCCAGGACTCTACTTCATTTCATTATCAAGATCAACAACCTCATTTAGTCAGCCATAGTGATGTCCACAAACATTCTGTTGCTCAAGTCCAATCGAACAATCCTTTTGTGAACGATACAGATTGCATGCCTATGAATTTAGTAACAAACAACTCAGAACCAGCTGTAAATAATGCTGTCAACTTGTCAATGCTTCCTCCAAGTATGTTTAAATGTTATTTTGTCATCGAAAACTGAGAATTAAGTGTCCTCAGTGAATTATTAAATGCCGATTTTCTGCGTCTTTTTTTCCACAATTATTTTGATAAGAACATGAAGTCACATAATGTTGACTGAGGAAGTTACTTTTAAACTGACTGATTTTGGTTTAAAGATGATAAGTAGTTATCATTCAACAAATTCCAAAGATTTGTTTACTGTTTGTTTGTTTTTAATTAACCACCAATTATCTCCACATTTGCTGTATGTGTGTTTTTAGTAACATTTATGTGGTTCTTATGTAGAAGAATTGTGTTGAGTATAATCTTATCACATTAATGTTTTTGTTTTTGTTTTTTATTAGGTTCTTCGTATAACTCTAATCGCATGAAACGTCAGTCTGTCGCCATAAATCCTAGTTCTGAGAGTGTAGATAGGATTTCTCATAGTTTAGTTCAACATGATACGTTCAGTTGTCCTTCAGAAATTATATCAAATCCTAATGCAATCAAATCGGATTGCGGATTTTCGGGGTATGTTTAAAAATGTGTATAGAATATTTAAAGAGATTTGTGGAACTTAGTGATCTCTACATAGTTTTCTTCAGAAACAGTTTCTGGTTCAATTAATGTTATCAAATTATGAAATGCATAATTACTACGTTAAAAATTACTCATAGATGAGTTGTGATAGCTAGTTGATTTGAACGCCTAAATAGGAAGACCAAACCGAACTGAACGATACATAGATGAGTCTTTAGATGTCTCAAACCAGGAGACAGTTACTATCTGATGCTTTTATGCTAAGTCGACTGTTTATTTCTAAAAACCACCAGACTTAAGAATAAGGAGTGGCTATTAGACGACTAGGCTCACGGTAATCTCTAGTCAAGAAGGATTGAAATCCTAATATTAACGGGACTCAATAGACTGGATGACTGATATACGACACTTTATCAATAATCTCCAGGACGATAAAAGACAACAAATAGTTAGGAATGTGCTATTGAGAAAACAAGTGTGACGGAGAACAACTCCGTATACATCGCAGTAAATAAACGAAATTCGGTTATTTATTTACTCTGAAGAAAGTGGCCCACGTTAAGTTACTAAACGTCAAATACCCACTTACTGACTGTTTTTTTGAGATAGTTTTGCAAGTTTAAACTTCCATTTTTTCGCGGTTGGAATTGTCACTTTCGTATTAGTAAGCTTCTAACTCGTTTTCAAGATCTCTCCGCATTTATTAACTTGGATCAATCATTTTGGTATCTGCCCATTACTATATTTTACAGAATTGTCTTTTGAGTAGCCTTGGTTAGTAAAGAAAGAGTAATTTTTGTATCCGAGTATTTAAATCATCGCTAGGACACGTCACCATTGGGTTAGGAAACATTACGTCCAGGCTTTTCTGAACCAACAAAAAATAACTTTGTGTCAATTAATACACGTCTACCAGCTTTTGTGCCGCTAATGGTTTCGTGTATTCAACTCAAGTTGTTTGTTTTTTAACGGTTCGAAACGCTAATAAAAACATCGTCACTGATGTCTATAGCTGTGCTTAGTTGTTCCAACCATTTAATTCGGCAGCCAATTTACTATTTTTTGTAACGTTCTTCAAACTACGACTTATGTAGATTAAAAGTGTTCCTATTGTAAATCCAAATTCGAAGTAAAATGGCGTCAGAAAAATGAACTGAGAGATGTCTGTTTAAGCTGTCTGACCATCACTTCACGTATAGCATAAATTAGTTACTGTTACGAGTAAATAACTTTTTTAATTTGTTTAAAGTTGTAAATTATTCTGTGAATATATCTTGTAAATTATCCTAGGGCGTACAAGTCAACCTTCGATTTGATGTGCCAACAGCGTTCTGATAAAAAAAGTAGGTTCATTTTCATGGTTATTTTTAATATCTTGATGTGAACACGTAGCTTTATGATCACATATAAACTGTGAATATGATTTTTAACGATAATAATGGCTAGCTAAGTTTATACGTTCTGATTGACTTTGCTACGTGAATCCCAGAGTCCTACTCAGGCGTATCGTAATTTTGATGTGAGTAGAGTTACTTTATCCTTGCACCATAAGTTAATTAAGCATTCACTTCCTTTTGTTTTGGGTTATGAATTTCGGTTTCAATGTAGTTTTCGTATAATAGATGTAATCTATTGTTTACTTCTTGGCAGTTAGGGAATTGTTAGTGTAGACACTGGTATCGTTTTCGGTTTTTATATCTATTCAAAAAGTTAAGTTAAGAGATATAGTTCCAACAACTATCTGAACCTGAAATTAAACATATACTAACAAAAAATTTACTAAATTGTCTTGAACAATGGTGGAAAACGAAAAGCCGGTCTCCATAATGAATGCTTGGTAACTTTTCCGACTCATCTCAGGAACATTTACTAGAAAGTCGTCTACCATTGATCTTATTCCCGAAAAAGATGAAGTCGTGATTTGCTCACTTTTGTGACAGCTATAAAATAATCAGTCTGACCAATAGTGTTTAAAATATTCTAAATAGGGCTCAGCTACAGTAAACCTGGGATAAACAAGGTAATTTTAGACCTGATTGAAGATATTGAATAAATCTTCACCCTTGGGCATGTTGTAGAACAAATGTGCAAACCGATGGTCGACTGTAATATCCCTTGAAGCGAAGGCTTCATTAAACCATGTTGACCGAGTTGTGTTTCGGCAATGTTTTTCTCTGGAAGATGTACCGAGAAGTACGTAAACCTTCTGAAGGTTATTTACCCGAACGTACCATCATTCTTGTTTATTGTTGTGTTAGATATCCTAATAGAAAGTACAATTTCTTCACCTACCTTTCTGAGATCATTATCACAAGGGGGTTTTGTGGAGATATTAGTAATTTTATATAGTTAAGATCATGAGTCAATTGAAGCTAGACCACCGTGGAAAACCTGTTAGAGTTCTAGTGAGAAGTCGTGGCCAGTGGAGCTAATCCATGTCAGGTAGAGACAGGTATCTACCTCAGTACAGTGGAAGTTGGTCGCGCAATTTCGTGGATTGGTTGAGGTTAGACATTAACACCGTTGGATGCCGGCTCAGTGGTCTGTCGGTTAAGTGCTCTGGCGCGAGACTGATAGGTCCTGGGTTCGAATCCCGCGAGGCGGGGTCGTGGATGCGCACTGCTAAGGAGTCCCGCTGTAGGACAAAACGGCCGTCCAGTGCTTCCAGGTTTCCCACGGTGGTCTAGCTTCAATTGACTCTTGATCTTAACTATATAAAAATTTCTGAGATCAGTTTATTTTCTAAAAATTATATGACGTAAAACATGTTCTGTTCAATGAAGAAACGTTGACAAAATGCAGTTTTCTAAGTCTTGAAAAAGTGTACGCCATTTCTTCCACTTTTAAAATTTCAACTAATCTTCGGTTCATTTGTTATATATATCTGACCACCATTTCTCATGACACGAAATGCAGTCTGACATATAAATAGGTTTTAAAAAAGCTAATTGTGTGTAAGTGTAAACTGCGTAGTTGGGATCCACTCTTTTACTGGGGTCATTGATTGAAGATACTGTGTGATATAGTTATGAGTCACTAGTTGTGGTACGGATACATTCATTTTTTGATAGACTTCACACTGACTGATAAACTGTTGTCGTGATCATTACTATCTACGTAATAAATTATGCACCTAGTTACGGAACTTCTATAGACAATAGAGATTCATACAGTTATTTTCCTCTGACACTGAATTCGTTTTGGATTTTGACAGTTATCAGCCCACTGTTATATTGATATTTCCAAATCCTATCTAAAAAGTTTCTATCATATACAAATAATGTTACTAATCTATTCCTAACTCTGATATTGGGATTGTGCTTCGACAACTGGTTGTCATCTCTGGTCGCAATCATTTAGTCGCTGACTTATATTTCTTGAGACTTTAGTTTATTTGAAGAGACGTAAATCTAAACATCTTGGAATGTAAAACAAAATTGTACAAAAAGAATCACTCTTCTTTTTATGTAACAGATTCTACATACAAATCAGTATTCAAATATATGATATTTTAGTGTTTTGTGGTTTTTATGTAATAGATTGAGTTACTCTTTCAATCATTTTAATTTTAGTACCAGTTGGTCGCGTTCAACCAATGATAAAACAAGAGGATTCAAGTCATTTACATTCCTCCAGTCGACCTGTATCATCACCTGTCAACTATGTACCACCAAGTCGAGAGTCTGTTGTCTGGGGATCAAATCCAAGTTTGTTTGTATTTACATCACCTTTCCCTCAGCAGTCAGTGAATTCTAATAATTCCATTCCTCAAAAGTTATGTCATCATTTCACTAATGATATATTTTCACATAATACTCAACCAATAGAATATATATCTAATCGTAGAAGTGTACGTAAAAATCCTCAGTTATCCATTACGAGAGATGATCAACATGTTGTACAATCGAATAATCAATTATCGGCTGCTCATGCGGCCGCTGCAGCCTACCATAATTTAATGTTTTTTCAGTTACAACAACAACAATTACAACAACAAACTCAACAACTTCAACATAGCCTGATGGCTGGAATTCCTACTGTCTGCCAAACTAATATGCCTGATCATTGTAATGAGACTTACCAGCATTCACAGAGAGTACTATCTAGTGGTTGGAATACTGGTTGTCGTGATTTTGCTGAGCATTCGTCGGGCGCTGTTTAATAATTTGAAAATTTCACTTCCTACATACACATGCGGAGCTAGAGTTGCATATGCGTTTATTGTCATTAAAACGAGTCATTTGTGGATACAGACATTTTTGTCCGGTATGTAGCTCTAAAGGGCAAGGTTCTTTTTCCATACTACCACACAATTATTGCTTCCATTCACGTAGTCATTATATATATATATATATATATATATATATATATCTACCTCTGTCTTATTAATTTTTTAGTCTGATTGGTTTTTTCCTATCTTGATCTTTATTTATATTTGTCTGGTGTTAGTTCGTATTGTTTAATCCTTGCACAGCATTCCCTTAAATTTGCTCATTCTAAACTACAGTAATTAGTTTGTGTGATCTTGTTTTCTCTATCTTTTTTTGCACATGTAAATTTAGAGTCAGAATTTTTATCTTATTTATGGATTATTTAGTCTGTCCTACTTGTATATATACATATTGGTTACTTAGTCTCAGATGAATAAATGTTGACTGTAAATGTTTAGTAATGGTACTTAATTTCCTTTTGTGTGTTTGTGAGCGGAAGTTTTCTCATTTCTACCATTTAATCTTGTAATCTTACATAATCTTTAACATTTCACAAAGACATGCATACGAATTATTTGTTCTAGTTTCAGTATATTGATTCACTTGTTACTATATCGCTAAATACTGTGATTTCCTATTTTTTTGGTGGGACGGATGGTGATTGTTTAACAATAATTATAGCCTTATTATTATCAATGTACTTTCCATCAATATTATGATTATAAATTATCGACCACAGCTGGTTAAATGTTGACTGTTAAGTAAAAGTTCGCAAAAATTGGTGTTTTGTTCATTCAATTTCAGTGCACTTCTATGTGGCTTTTGACAGGTATAGGTGATAAGGTTTGGTCAGATATAATAGTGTTAATAATGGAGTTCATTCGGTTTGATGAAATGTTTCATTGTGTTCTTGATCTTGAGACTTAATAAATTCACTTATTTATGAAAGTTTAGGAATAACTTTAAAGAACTGTTTATGTTCAGTTGAAATTAGTCTTTTTTTTCTAGAACGAGTTTTATCTTTATTTTAGTTTAGAATAAATGTGAAATTACTAAATCGTCATTTTACAAAGTTTGAATGAATCACGAGCAAAATACATACATTTTGGAAGCTCTTCATCTTTCAGTAATACCTTTATGTACTTTAATGATCATTTGTTACTTCTCTATGCAAATTAGTTTCTATTTGTTTGATTGAGTGCTATCGTCCGTCATGTTAAACTTCTCCAACTCGTGATATTTTATATACGATCTGAAGTATATACTAGATTAAAGTACAACATATTTCGAAATAAGTTCACTATGGTGTAATCGGAGACGAAGTTATATTGCTGACAGTTGATACCTGTAATATATCTCAGCATTCGTTTTTGAACTAATAGTCGTTATGAAGCACAGCTTTACAGTTTATGCTAGAAATCGATGCGAATCGACCATATTGCTGCACTGTTGCGGTTTCAGAAATAAGAATTATTATTCACTTGTACGGCTGAGAGTGAGGTGAGTCCACTCTCCCTCTCTAAATGCTGTCAAACGGCCACGAGTACGAAGCCACCACCAAAAAACTTCTCACTTCCGTCCCCTGGCGACAGTGTTTACAAAATTAGGAGGATGAAAAGCGATTATCTAGAGCTTAACCAAGGTTAGTGAGTACATAGCATTCAACTTAGGGAACCGGGAAAACCTGGTTACAAACAATGATGCACATGGGTTCCAGAATCGTGAGGGAGCAAATGGCGTATGAATATAATGTTTGTTATCAGCTACTATAGGACCGTGTGTCCTAACGTTGCTCCACTGCCTTGTGGATTAGACCTTTAGGTCTAAGGTCCGGGTAGTAGCCCCACAAGCAAACCACCTGTTTCGGTTTGAACACCCAAGGCAATGCTTTAGCCCACATAAAAATTCAATGGTTTGTGTGGCGCATGTATATTTTGGTGCCCCTTAGTGCCAATGATTAAAAAAATAATGGTAGACGTGTTGTTTTAGTCAGTTCTTATATTTTTCTTATCAAAACAAAGCGGGATTATAGGATGCAATCTTAGAAGTGGCCTGATTATTTGATATGCGGTCGTAATTTGCTTATCTGGGACAATATTTTGTCAAATCTACTTAAACCGTTTTATTTCATTGGTGTTAATTCTTTAAAGTTGGATGCCCACGATAATTAGGGTTAACGTGATAAGCCGATTATTGTGAAATATAGCCGTGAGTAGGTGACATTTAACTTCCAGTCCCATTTATCTCAGCTTCGGAGATTTATATATTGATCAAAAAATTCAACAGGTCCATCCTGCAACGTTATTAAGCATTTGGTGTTTATACCAATATTTACGAACGGTCTAAGCAGCGAAAATAACTAACATTTGGAAAACTGTCTAAAATAGCTGTAGAAATCGGAAATACATCATTTGAAGTTTTGTTACCCAAAATAAAGTTTCAATTCGTACAAAAAACCTAGTTTACTTATGTAATTAATATTTTAACCGAAGCATGTGAATGTAAAGATGGCTTGTTTTCAATGTTTTGATTGTTCATTAAATTCGTTGGATAGTCTATACTGATATTGTCGTTGAATTGGTGTTCGAATTTTATAAACTGGTTCATATAACCTAGTGTTGTGGTCTCAATTGTATTCATTATTTATCCTCTAAATTTCAAATAGCGGATTGTACACATTCATTGTTTTTATTTTAATTTGTTTTTTATGAACTTATATATATATATATATATATATATATATATATATATATATATCAAGAGAGAGAGATGCATCAACTAAACAATTGTTGTGCAATGCTTCTTAAGTTGATGGTTATAGCAGCTCACGTACAATTGATTTTGTTCACATCTAATTTAAACCCTTTTATTAACTTATTTAACGTTCAGAATCATTCGTACAATAACAACCTATCTGTACTATTGTACCTTTATTATGTGCGCTTGAGCATTTTTTACTGCCTACACATATATTCATTTTGCTAGCCTTACTATTAACCGCTCAATTGTTTCGATGATTCATTCATTTCACTATGTATATATATGTACACCTTAATCCTGTTTACTGTACTCGCTGATTCACACACTCGTTCATTGATTCGCTTGCTTTTTGGCACTACTGTTTCACACTTGCTTAACGTGCCTGTAATTTTGACGATCTGTGCGTGGTTCAATAATAAACGCAATCAACACTTCGTATTCGTAAGGATAATATCAAATATCGACCATCACGTGGTAATCCGTAATAGCTTGAAAGAATACCTATTTAAAAAAATAATTATTTCTTCAACACACATTGAGTTCTTGTTGTATATGTCTAACGTATGTTATTCAAGTAGATTATTTTATAATACTGAAGTGAACTACTGGAGATAAATAGAGACTTGTCAATTTCAAGCATTTTTATTCGTTTAGCTATGCTGCAAATATTTGTACCAGGGGCTTAATAGTCAAATTCTTGCAGGAATAACTGGAAGATCACTTGACAAGGGCGAAGAACGACCTGTTTACCGGCGACGGTCTAGCTTCTCGCTGATGGAAAGAATTGTTTGAAGTAACCACCTACAATGCCAAGGAGGTTCCAATATACAATGAGGATAAAGCTCTACAAACCTTGGTGGTTTTCGTTTGTCTCTAGTTAAAATGAAATTATACACCACTTATTTCCTAATATGATTCTAGGCCCAACTCAAATGGCCGTAGTGAACCGTTTGTTTGTGACAGTGACGTTTAGAAGTCTTTGCAGGAGTAAGATTCACTAATCAACCCTGCTCAGATATGGTTGACTGATAATTGATAAGATTTTATCAGCTTCGACCTTTGATCCCCTAGCTTCTCTCACTACAATCTGATAGACTGTTGAGAAAAATACATATTAAGCACACTAAGGGGTTAGATAATTGATCAGATTTATGAGGTATTTGAAGTTATCTCTAAGAGTAATATAAAAGCAGCATTTGACAGAATATAGAATCTGATCGAAACCATAGTAGTTGCTGAATGCATCATCTTTCAGTGGCTTATTTCACAGTAAATTTCACTGAGTTATTGTTTAGTTCTTACTATAAGCACGAACAAATTTATGCTAAAAGCCAGGGATATATATATATATATATATATATATATATATATATATATATATATATATATATATATGGTCAAAAGAACACTAAAAACAGCAGTTTTTATTCCTTTCCAATAACCATGAGCGGAGTAGGAAAAGCTTTCTTTTAACGAGCTTCTGTGCCAAGTGACAGTATATTGCTGATCCTGTAAGGTAGGTACAAAGCTATATGAAATAAGCAGATCAGAAATACTAGTAAACTAGTATGAAATACTGTCTTGGGTCCTTGAGAATATATCAAGTTTCCTCTTGAAGAACTAGGAAGTTGCGTGGAACACAGCCTGTAGTGAATCCCAAGATTTGTCTTGTGAGTAAAGGAAGGTATGCCTAAAGACCAGTTTGTTGTGTTCTATCTCCAATCTCTGGGTATCACGCATAACGTTTAGGACTGAGCCTAAATATAGTATACTATAGTTTCATCAATTCAAAAATAACCAGAACATAAAGTACATACCTAATTTAATTCATAATAGACTTTCCTATCGGACATACTGTTTTGGTGAGTTTGAATTTGGGGTTTTGATATTCTAATTGTTGCTTTCTAAGAATAGGTAAATAAGTACGAGGTTTTAGCTATCCGCTAGAAGTAGGTAAATGTCTCCCAATACCAATCGCTTTTCCGCAGTGGAATGAAAACTAAAGTTCTAGGTTACACTTGTAGACGGATCTTTCATATTATGCGAACTGTCTAGTATGGCTCACATTTCAAAAAGATATTTTCTTATCCAGTCAACTGGTTTTTACACTGAAAGTAATCAACTCTGTTGACCTCTATAATTTCGATTGCATGAAACACGTTTTGTATTAAACGAAACATTAAATTCTCTTGAAAAGGTTGAACAGAAGCACAGCATGGAATTCGATGTATCAAGAGTTTTATTCTCCAATTAATGTTTTCACAAATCGGATAATATAAACTTCTGTAGATGGAATGCTCGATTAACTCTTACGCTTAGACAAACTAATTAGCAGCAAATGAGACTAATTAAGCCATAATTTAATAATTATATTGAAACTTCGTGAAGAATACGACGAAATTTTCGTTCGTTTTAACACAGACTAATGTATATGGCGTCCAAACTTGTGACATAAGGACAGTTGAATACACATAAAAGTATATAAATAACTGTTGAAATGCTTTTAATTCAAATAGATCGGATCAACAACAGTATTCTGTCATATATATGCTTTCAATGTAGCGACTTTAACTTATTCAATGGTATTTATTTTCTCACTATTTATAGCTAATATTGAATAGTACTAATTTATTAGTTGTTTTTGGTTTATGGAAAATTAATTTGTAACTAATATCAACTCAAAAATCATTCTTAACTAGAAATAGAGAGGACTATTCAGTCATTCTGTTCTAATTTGTAAGTACACTATTAAATGAGTTTGTAAATTAGTGGTTAATTTGTTTGCTGTGTTTTATAGTTAACGGTTCCATTTGTACTTTTGTACGTTTTTAACAATGTAAGGTTTAGCTTAAATTACCATATCGTACCGGCAAAGTGAAATGAAATTAACTTAATGAGTAGCTGTAAGAAGTTGAAATGATGACAATTATAGTGTCATGTTAGTGCAGAAGATTAAACGTATTTTATATGGCTCAAAAAAAAAGAAATTAACTGTTGGAATAAAATTATTGGGATTCAAGGTTCAGGGGAAGATAAAAATGAATACGCTTTTATTTCTGTCACTGATTTTGAACTATTTCACCGATGGACTCTGATTCCTCATCCCACTTATTGTGCTGATACTCACCACGTAATCTACGCTTATCAACATGCTTATGGGCTGGTGTCACATCTTTGGCTACCTTTAGTTTCCTGTTATCCTACTCAGGTCAAAATTGTATATTGAGGTTGTCACTGGCTAGTCATCGGTAATACATATCCTATAATGTTCATAACTCTGTCAACTTATTTATGCTTAGTACTCTACACTCAACATTACCACTGTTCAATTGGGTGTTACAGTGTGGAAATAAAATTTGTAAAGGACCCGTAATCGGATTCTTATACTTTGTACATGTGTACTGTCGAAGATCATGTTTCACAGCCTTAGAGTGAAACAAATTATCTGGCTGCGTAATATGCTTAATATTTGATAGGGCTATCATGTGTTTCACCCTGTCTATACTTTTGATGTCTGATTTCACATTGTGGTTGAAATTTACTAAAATAACATGCAGACCTAAAGGATCTAGGATATTTTAGTCCAACCTAGTGGGATTCCTATGGGGAATATATAATTAGAGACAATTTATTTCATATTCTTTCAAAGTGTTCTTAATAATTATTAATTACTCATGTAGCTAAAGACATATGCTGCAGATATGCATGAAGAAATAGGTCATTCAGTGTTTTGAATGTTTCAGTTGTTTTTCCAAAATGTTAGACATCTGTACTCACTGCAGTTATTTACTAGGTTTATATGAGTTTCAAAACAGCTGTGATAATCAATAGATAACAAGTTGAGAAAATTTCAAAACTCGTTTGTACCTGGTGTCCGTTTTGTCTTTACTCAAGTCTCTTCAACTAGCAACTCCCAGTAGAACCTAAAACTAAATCTAGCCATTCTGATTTTTATCACCACCATGATTATCGGGACCACCATTTTGTAATCACCCTATTGGAAGATTTTAATTTAGACAATACGACAGCTAACATCTTGTCTTTTTCTCTGGTGATTTTCAGGCGCCGTAACATCTTACAATAAAATTCATCACCACTAACTTACTTATTAAATACATTAATTGAATAGTACAGAATGTAGTAATGGTTATTTTTTATTAATAATAAGAAAGGCACTTATTGTGTTATAATAATGGAACGATTTTGAAGATAATATATTGACGAGTATATTACTGAGGAGAAAAACAATTGGTGTTCAATATGTGTTTCTAAGAACTTTCTGTATAATAAAAGATTCTGGTAAACAACGAAGGAAATCTACCGAATCATTAGACAAAAGAAGTAATAGTGATGTGAATTTTTTTTTGGATGTCATATATATGGTTACTTTCTAAAGACGGTGGTTAGTTATGAAATTACAGAATTATTGTGTCACTAAAAGCGGTATGAAAAGTCAATCAGGATTCTGTTACACAGAAGTCAAACGGTAATAAGATAATATAGAGGTACGAGCTATGAAAGACTAATCACTTGACGACTGTGAGGTAGATCGAAATATAAACAAAGATGTGAAACATATTTGTCGGTGAGACCATAATTTATAAAAGACCTTTGAGAGACACTAAATTAACCTTAAGAAAAGTCATCTAATTACTACTGTTAAAAGAGAGTTACAAATCAGTGTTATTTATTTATTTAAACATAAACATTGATACCGGCGGGCACCAAGTACATATACACCAAAGAATAACAATGAAGTTGTGAAGTGATAGAGAAAGGTGAATATAATAAAAAAGAACAAAAGTGGTTAGAAATTAGTGTATATGGCTGAAACAATAATAATAACAACTATTATTATTATTGTGGGAGAAACAGTTTAGTTAGGAAAATTACAACCACAAGGAATTCTTTCTGTTAAAGAAGTTACTTTCACTTTTATAAAGTGTTATAATTGTATTTGCTAATAAACGACCCAGCTATTCCTATTGCTTAGTATTCTTATACAATGACACTCGACAAAACCCCAAAATCAGAACACGTTGAACGGGAACAAAATTGTATTCAAAATAACAATGGTAGGTGAGCAGCAATCAATCGTTAGAAAAGCGTTCATATATTTATAGTATATGCATAAGAAGCTTCTAGATTTTTCTCCAATAATTTGCCAGGGCTGATTGGTTTAGAATTAATCAATCAGCATGCAGCAACACCATCATGCATGAAACATGCTTTAATCCAATCTATGTCCCACTAACATGAAGAAAGTAAATCAACGTTACAGCGGGGTCTCCACTGGCTTCTATCCTGAGACATATTTAATAACATCTCAAGCCATTATGTTGCACTATTTCAAGGACTCCAATTAGAGGGTCGTGAAGGAGCAACAGAAGCCAGTCCTGTACAACGTCATTTCATACCACGACACCTTGTCATACACTGACCACCTCTACGCTTTTACAAACCGGTCCCAGAGTCGGAAAATAATGCACGATGTGAAGTTCTCTAGGACGACCTTCATAGTAGACCAAGAGACCGAAGTCGATGTTTCAAGATAGTGAAACCAACTGAATTATCATGGCTGTACCCGAACGCACAATCCAGGATCTATGGATTACTAACATAGTGTTGCTACTGCATGTCAGTAATCCTTTGGAGAAAACGATGATCAAACACAGGGACCCCTCTAACATCCTCAACTCGAAGAGACCAGGTTTCACAAGTATAGGGAAGAACTGCTCTCATCGATGTGTAGTAGATCCGACCTTTTACAGCCAGACTAACATCACAAAGGTACTAAAGATGGCCCAGATTGGTATAAGCATTACTGGCTCTCACTATACGTGAATTGATCTTATCTGTCACGCCACAATCAGCACATACGCAGCTATCCAGATACAAAGACTTCTCGACTACTTCTATATACTCACTATCCAGATTCAGTACAGGTTCTTCGTCCTGCTAGCCTTCAAAAGCCTTTTGCACTTGGAAGGTGGAGAGCCTATGCCATACATAAAGACACTGATTAAGTGCGGATTGCATGGCTTAGGCCTTGGTTTAGATTCACGTGTGCGGGACCGTGGATGTGCTCTGATGAGTCGTCCCATACTAGAACGGAGTGGCCTTTAAGTGCTTCCAGGTTTTCAATGATGATGCAACTTGGATCGGTTCATTATTTCAATGAAATTCAACAATTTCCATAATCCTGTACTGGAAATGACTAAATTGTCTGACCATATAATAGAATAAATTAAATTAAGAACGATGACATTTTACGTATTCAATTACAATCTTAAATGTTGACTTTTTCGCGTTATCGTAATATTGTACGATATTTTTCTAAACTTATTTTCCAAATTCAGTCTCAAGTTTTCAACCTTATCTTTACTGAAAGTAGTTGCTGATAGTGTTGTGGGAAGCCAGAAGAAAATGTGTACAATTAAATAATTCAGTTTAGAGAATGCGACTGTATCGAAATTATCCAACATAAGCTAAAAATTGTTCCAACATTAATTTTATAAAATGATAGATTATCACATGAACATTGCTCTCAATAATCCATCTAAACAGTTAGTTTTTAGATTCATTTAGTATTGTTTGTTTGAATCTTCCCATCGATGTGTTAGGACTGCAACTGGTCAGCTGTAATTGGCATATGTGCATACTGTGCGTATTGCCTCGATATAGCCTAAATTCACAAGCATGGTAAGCAGAGATGGATAGTGGCTAGCAGTGGAATACAGGACGCGCGTTTCGTCCTATTTAGGACTCGTCAGCTGGATGCATCTGCAACTCAGAGTTGATGTTCATTCTGGGACCCGAACCCATTACCCTCGCTTCAAACGCCATCGCGTTATCCACTCGGCAATACGCACATATGCCAATTAGAGACTGACCAGTTGTAGTCCTAACACATCGATGGGAAGATTCAAACAAACAATACTAAATGAATTTAAACTTCACCCCATCGCACAAGCAAGTGGCTATAAGGACTCAGTGGCCGAGTGGATAACGCGATGGCGTTTGAAGCGAGGGTTCTGGTCCCAGAGTGATCATCAACTCTGAGATGCAGATACATCCAGCTGACGAGTACCAAATAGGACGAAACGCGCGTCCTGTATTCCACTGCTAGCCACTATCCATCTCTGCATACCAAGTTAGTTTTTAGGGCATAATATGCAGTCAAAGTCAATAGAACACCATGTATCTAACCTAAAGAATTATCAGTACTTTTTCAAGTGCACCGATATCTCAGTTGTTAAGTCGTTCAACTATTAGCCAATAATTTATAAGTTAATACTACTCGTCGCCTACTTCAATTTTGACAACCAGATAGTACTACTGCGGTGTTATTTACTTATATCCTCATAAGTAGTATATGGTGATAGTCAGACCTAGAATGTATTTTGGCAGAAGACCGATAAGGAAAGAAGTGAAATGAAGCGCGATGGGTGGGAAAATGCATGAAAAATGGAATTAGAGATGAACTGACATTTACAGAAGGAACAGTGAAGATTGAGACAATTAATGGTTATTTTGCAAATTAACTGTTCATTGTATGGTTATCAGAATTTAGTGAGATAGTCTGTAATTTGTATTCAAATACATTCGATTGTCCCCAACTAGTATTCTTGTTCACTACACTATTAGTCTTCATACTTAGATTGTGAATTAAAGTCAAATAAACGAATCTATAAATGGTTACTAAGTTAATGATAATAATATTAATACCAAGTTAGTATCCCTTTATAACAAGTTAAAGAATAGTTTAATGATGATTTCAATAAAAACTAGTTTAGTGCTTTACACAAAGGTATAATGAAACAGATACCGATAATTTTAATGAATTACTTTTAACTATACTAGATAGTTTTTTTGTTGTTGTTGAGAAAGACATGGAGTTAATTCATAAGTCTTAGTAACATGAGATTGATCAAACTCATATCATCAATAATCTTTCATGTTTATTCACTTAGACGATTACATAAAATATAAGATGATTATTCTTAATTTGATCTACTTTAATATGATGACACTAAAAATTATAAAAAAAAATGGTGAAATATGTTTAAAAAAAAAGTACATCAAAGTTCTTTTTGTTTAACATTTCAAAATTATCACATAAATTTTAAACAAAATTGATATTAGTCATCAATCTATTAGAAACAGTTTTTGTTTCAACTAACAATATTACATTTATAGAAATAAAGATAGTGACTCACAAGTACAGTTTACTCGTTTAAAAGCAAAAGAAATTTATTAGCTGAACTACTGAAATATGTCATGAAAGTATTTACCGTTCATAGTTTTGTCAAGATGTTTGAAAATTATAGCTCTTCTTACAGTTCAAACGTCTACATTTTCAAGCTAAACCATATTGTTTGCAATTTATTCGTATTACTTACTTTAATTGGTAATATCACTTTGTTCTTCACTAGTGAAGATTGGTAGATTATATAGTAGTTTTTCTTTATGTTGAGATAGTAGGAAGGTATCTTGTAAAAGATTAGTTTTCCTCTTGTTATCAGATGCAGTGTTATTTGACAGTTGAAGTGTTGCTATTTCGTCACTCGGTAATTTTCTAGTTATCTTGCTAGGCCTGTATCCACTGTAATGTAAGCACTTTATCTATCAGTATAGGGTTGCGGAGGTTGTTAAGTCCTATTGAAATCATGAACCGATTAACGTTTGACCACCATTGATCGGTTCATTGTCTCAATAATATTTAATCTGTATTTTATTAATTGAGGAATTCAACGAAATTTATTTCTTCTATCTGTCAGTTCATTTGTTATTGTGAAGTATGGGATTGTTTTTCTGATTGAGGATAGATTTTAAGAAGCTTACTTTTGGGCATGGTTAGTATTACTGTTTTATTTTCATGTAGTATCTCTATTCAGAGTATTTTAGTAGTGAATGAAACTGTTTATTCATTGCTGAGATATTCCCCTTCTATCTTATCAATTTGGATGGTATAAAAAGCAAAAAAAAACAATGAATGGTGCATAACAATGTAAAAGACACGTGTTTGATCCTGCATTTAAATCGATTTCACTAGAGAGATGCACTAATTAGAATTTAATTTTGTAATTTTCTAAATCAATCAACCTTGAGGTGTGACCGAGACTATTTAAACGCCTATTCGTCAGGATGTAGTACTCTTTCTACCTCCCGTAGCGTTCAGTAAGAGAATAGGAAGGATATAAAATATCTGTTGTAAAGCAATCATTTTAACTCACACACTCGTGAGTTTATATGCATAAATAATCAGACTATAACGCAGCTCAAATAAGGTATCATACTATATAGACAATAAAACCATAAGTGACAGAGACCGGAGCAAAAGTTTAATTTAACTAGCAATAGTTAAAGAACATGAAAACGTATAGAAATAGTTGGTAATTCCAATAGAAGCTTACAATACAGGAAATATAGAAGCACAATAATTGAGTTATACAATAATTATATGATAAGAAATTTAAATAATAGTTATCCGTAAAATAGTTCCAGAAGTTACAACTTTACCAATGTTCACTCCGTTAAAACATCAGGAAATATGTTTCTTTCTACTTTTAAGCTCAACAACTAGATAGAATCGTATCTCGGTCTGTTTTTTTCTTCACCAAGTATCAAATCTAGTACTTACAGCTTTAAACCCTAGACCAGTATATGTCAGGCTGAGTTACAGTAATAATCCATTTGAAAATGGGAAAGCGTTTATCATATGGTCCTTAATATCACGTTGTTGATACACTGAAACAAACTCTACAAAATACAATAAATAGGCGTGTTTGTAAGAAGCGCCTTAAACAGTATCTGTATAACTTCATCTCAAAAAATCCATATCAGTTTTGATAAGAGTACCATTCAGTTGAATTCTGATTTTTCATACATATTTTTTTCCAACCGAATTTTATTGTTTAAACTCTAGTCTTTTATCAGTCTACAGATTCGATGTGTTCTTCCTTTTCTCTCAGTATCTCCTTCTTCACTCCTCAGCTTAATTATCATTTGCCTGACACTTTACCTAATTATAATTGGAAACAAACAATATTTCAACCGTATATATAATTTTATCTCATTTACTAGAAATCACACGACATATCATGTAAATATGACAAAATTCGACTTGGTATTCAATTAGTAGACTATCAGAATTTCATAAAAACAAGATTTATCAGGGATATATATATAGAAGACGAGCAAAAACGGAACCTTTGAATACAAGTTAGTTAGTAGTTTCTATTATTGGGATAATGTTATAAAGGTGATTTTAATCACAAATTTATATTGTTATCACCGTAAATTTGTACTGAGATGAAGAATTTCTTGTTTCTTCGCATACTAAAATCTGTTTTATTCAGCACTAAGGTGTAACACATTTCTATTGAATTATGAATATTCGAACAACAGTTGAGTTTTTCCCTGTAGATCTGAAGCTAGTTTCGACGATAAAATTAATATCAGCTGAAGAATGATTGAGTATAGGTAGTATCAGACAGTTATTTTACCCCAATTTGAGACTCCTCAGAAGGGGATACAATCGATATTATGCATTATCAGTCAAAACATCCAGAACGTGCAATCAGGAAGTTTTTGTTCTACCAGTGATTCATAATGTTATCCACATGGAATATCACAGCTAGGCAGTTATTTTCACTCGGGATGAAAGCCTCCAGATGACCTAAAAGAGCAGGTACGGTAAGTATTAATTCTCTTAGAATGTTTTCGTATCAGCATGCGTTTAAAGCCTTTCCTAAGGTACATGTTATTCAGTAACTTCAGATGTGAGTATTTCTGCAATATCTAAAAAACCATGACAACTACAGGATAACTGTCTCACTTAATTGAAGAATAACGAGTTAGTGTAACTCAGGTCAGTGATTTTAATAGGGTTTCGTTCTATGAGGTGGATGGTTTAATAACTAAAAATCTGAGTAATAATCAGACTCGGTTCAACATACTATGTGTGGTTGATTTGATGTACATATAGTTTAGATGAAAGCAAATCTAACATCTAGTATCACTAAGTGAAATTCGATTTTAATCTAAATTCAAACATTACATTCTCCCTCCCTCCTTGATTAAATGTCACAATGATACAGTAAATCTTTTGCCTATATCTAGAAAATGTATCTTACAAAATCGGAATATCTTATTCTCAGCAGTTTATATATACGGATTAGATTCAATGTCATTTCTAGAAAGTATAATAATCTTTCTAAATTATAAGTTATAAAAAGTTATATATTTGTTAAATAATAACTGTCTTCAGTCACAAGTTAGGTCTTTTGATATTCTTGAAGCTCAGTGTGATATCATATGCTAGTAAGGGAGAATAGATTTTATCTGGTATTTGGTTCTTAGTTAACCAACTGTATTAAACATTCAAAACATAGAGTAAACATTTTCGAACGTACAACATTTACAATATTAGGGTTTTTAAAGACCTATGGTTCATAAATTTAAGCATTCAGCTTTACCGTAATTGTTTATAAGTCTGAACTCTCTTCTAACTAATGCAGTATTGGTATACAAGCAAAATTAATAATTTTAATCTAATTGATGCGGCTTACCATCTGACAGATGGACAAAAATATGATTGAATTTCCGTTTTCGTTACTGCAGACATGATTTTAATGTGAAATCACTATCACGTAAATCTCTGTGGATGCTGAGTTAAAAAAAGAATCTTAGTTTGTAGCCTTTACTGACTAGAAAGAAGCTAAGTAGTATTGTTTCCTTGATGTTTATATTCACGTTTGAAACTGACCAGTCACTTTTGCCATATACGTATCTTAGATGGAGATATTACGTCTGTTTAGTTACAAACCTGAATTGTGGCCAGTGGTGGGATCCATAATGCGTGAGCCGTTATATTCAAGATTCATCTAGGGAATGTATTGACATTGTTGTCGTTCGTCTCGGATTTCACTTCTGGCAGCGATTTAAACATGCTTACTTACTTACTTACGCCTGTTACCCCTCGTCGAGGAGCATAGGCCGCTCACCAGCATTCTCCATCCAACTCTGTCCTGAGCCTTCCTTTCCAGTTCTTTCCAGTTAACATTCATCCTTTTCATATCGGCTTCTATTTCCCGGCGTAGTGTGTTCTTTGGCCTTCCTCTTTTCCGCTTCCCTTCCGGATTCCAAGTTAGGGATTGAGTCGTGATGCACATTGGTGATTTCCTTAATGTATGTCCGATCCACTTCCAACGTCTTTTCCTTATTTCCTCATCAGCTGGAAGCTGGTTTGTCCTCTCCCATAAAACGCTGTTGCTGATAGTATCCGGCCAATGGATGTTGAGTATTTTGCGTAGACAACTGTTTATAAATACTTGTACCTTCCTGATGATGGCCGTAGTAGTTCTCCACGTTTCAGCTCCATACAGTAGGACTATCTTGACGTTCGTATTAAAGATTCTGACCTTGAAATTGGTTGAGAGTTGTTTTGAGTTCCATATGTTCTGCAATTGTAGAAATGCTGCCCTTGCTCTGCCAATCCTTGCCTTTACATCTGCATCCGATCCTCCTTGTTTATCAACGATGCTCCCCAGGTACTTGAATGTTTCCACCTCTTCCAGAGTTTCGCCATCAAGTGTGATTGGGTCGGTGTTCTCCGTGTTGCATTTGAGAATCTTGCTTTTTCCTTTGTGAATGTGGAGGCCTATCGATGCGGAGGCTGCTGCTACATTTGCTGTCTTCATCTGCTTAGTTATGATATTTTTAAAGACTACTTTATTCGCGAGATTCGCCTAATTTTAGTATAACTTTTTGTGTAGCATACCTACTGCGATACAGGCAGAATAACAATAACACGAAACTCAACAAAGATCTCTTACAACGAATTATAGTTATACATTTGGAAGCATACAGTAATATATTCATAGCCCAAATTTTCGATAGAAAACAATAACATACCATTAGGTTAGTTGGATAAGGTAGCGCGAAAGGAAATTATTTTCAATACATCACGTCACGGGTAACTGAAGGTTTACAGGTCTGGATTGCCTTTCTGTTCAGTTGTATCTTGTCATCTATTCGGTTCAGCCTATGGTACAAACAGAATCTGTTGCAAGCTCGATAAGGCGGGAACTGACGCACAAATCTCTCAAACAATAATCCCCAGTGTTGAAACTTACAAAGAATACAACGGTGCAGAAAAACTGATATTTTGGAGATTCACTGAAATCGAACATCCCCGTTTATTTAGCAATAAAGAATGACCATGGGACATAGAAAACTAGCGAACTAACAGTATCAACAACCAATAAGAAAGCAAAGGTCATGGGAAAATATGGATTCGAAAAATGCACGATAACAATTATAACCCCAGTAAAAGGAAGCGGAAACAGAAGATCGACATTGCAATTAACATAAACACTCGATGAATAGATAAAGTTGTGATAATGGATTTAAAATTACGATTATCTTACAAGCCATGATTGAAGACGGTGGCATGTACAAATTTAACGCACACAACTGGATCAATTGATGAGCTCGTACATCTATAACAAGCAAATTTGCACACTGATAACGGTGAGCCAATTAGAAGTAGCCAAATGAAGTCAGTCAATGGCAATCAGAAGTGACTTGGAGGACATGTGCATATCATTGGCTAAGAAATGGATTGATTTGCTAAGGAGTAGAGTCGGTAGTCCAATACACCTTCTCGTCCACTCTTGTGTTTCCACTCAAGTATTCAGTTGGGGGGGGGGGTTAGTGCGTAGCACGTCGTGTATCAGTATCAGTTGGACACCTCCAATTACAACCACACACCTATTGATTGCCTGTCTCAACACAAATCAACTGATAGCCTCAGTACACAAGTATTTCTATCGTAAATGATGGTAGAAAATCTAATCTAATTTTTTTATTCCACATTTTTATATCAGCTTTTATGGATGAATGACTTTTTGAAAAGTTATTCACAAAGTCTCGTTTGTTGCTGTTAGGATATACACATATATCTAACAAGACGTTACCTTTTACTGAAGTGAGAAAAGAAAATAACAAACTGAAACAATAATCTCCATAATAAGAAAAAACACCTGTAACTGTTGAACAACGTATTGTTTAGACCCAGAGTTATGTCAACTATATTTGCCTGTTATTGGTGAACAATCAGGACTCTAAGCCAAATTTAATAAAAACGGACCATAGTTTGTAACAAATTTGTTTATTTTTGTTGTTGTTATTATTATTCGTTTCTCTCTACACAGAGAAATATATATGAGAAAAAGATAAATACAACGTAAAAACCTAGAAGCTTCAATGAAAAAAATGGATGAGCGGGAGGAAAGAAGAACACATACCGGGAACACCAAAATCCTAATTCACCGTAATTGATATCGGAAGGGAAGAAAAATAATTTCGAAAAAGCAATAATGAACAATACCCCCAAAAAGCAATTTACTTTTTTTTACTGAAGATGTCAAAATACTACAAATAATACTATGCAACCTAATATATTTCTGGTAAGTAATTCTGTAAAATGGATTTTACACATCTATATGGCGTAATGGATACGCATAGTTGTAAAGCAATTTGAAAAAAGGATAAAAATTAATTGTCACGTTTAGAATAGTTAATCGACAGCAATCGGTATGTTAATTAGGTGTTCAAGGTGACCTACTCATTTCTGTAATAATCATCTACTTCACATATTTATATAAAAGTAATAAAAAATAAATAAGGATGAAGAAGGAGGGGAATAGACCAAATGATGAATAGAACAAAAGCGAGTTTTATAAACATTTTTTCTATCAGTTTAATTATTTGTAACACGATTGTTCTCCATCTGTATCACACATATGAAAGCATATAAGAAACAAATTATACACGTTATGGATAACAAGAAAAGAAAAATAGCCTGGAATAGACAGGAACAAGAAAGGTGCAGTGAAGACTAATTACTCATCAAAATAGAAAAAACAAACACCGATAGTCAATCACTAAGACACATAGAAGTACTCAGTTGACTGGTAGAAAATTATTAATAAGCTGTACATACGAATTGAAAAAAAAAGCGGAACTATAGCTCTGTTCTATTTTTCATACAGTTAATAACTGGTTATTTTTAAAGAAAGTTTAATTAGTATTCATAAAGGTTAAATATGCACAATAAGATATGCCAGATTAAGGTGTAGTTAGAAAACAAACCAAGCGAGTAAGAGTAGGAAAAAGATATTTGACAATAAGTAATGAATACATGTATAGACTGGCAGAAGTATTATTATTAATACAATTAAGAAAACATCAATGGTTAGAATATTAGCAACAACAATGCTAATGTAAAAAAAGCATAAGGATTCAATGCTAGAAAAGAAATATTTATATAGCAGGTGAAAACTGGAAGAGATATTGTGAAAGCGCTATTATTATTATTATTATTATCCAATTCAGAATTTCCTATACAAATAGAGTAACACAATATCTACTTATATGTTTGATGTGAGTCCGATCAATTAGGAAGGGATGATAAGATAATATGAAAAGAAGTAGGAAATACAAAGGGGAAATGCTGTGCACAATTTCACACAAGTCAATTTGGAGAAGTATTAAAAATCTTGAAAAAAAAGGGGGGGAAAGTAAGCTACAATTTTATAAACACAGAAAATATAAATAAAACAAAATTGGTACATAGATTGAATTAGGTTTATGAGGTTATTATTATTTTGATTGTTTGATGACTTCTTTCTTAGAAATTAACAAACAAACAAGTTAAATCACAAAAACAATAAAGAGAACATGGATTTTCAGAAGAAATAAAGTAAGAATTATTCACCGAGAATTGTAGTTCGCATTAAGCCATGTTAAACCTTCATATAGACCTTCACCTTTGATAGCAACCGACGGTTGAACATACCATATGTGTCCATGTAATCGCGCTAGCATAAGACGTTCTTGAATTTCATTAGGTTTCATAACTAAGCATAAACCGTACACATAAACAATATAAGAAAATATCAACTGACTGGTTGTCTTCAAATATAGGAAAATTGAGTCATAAGTTTATGTTTATTCTAGTTAATGTAAGCTATGTACAGTTTTTGGATAGGCTAAATATGAACGTAATTATATTAATATCAGAAGGGGTTTTGTAGATATTATAGTAATTTCAATAGTTGAGATCATGAATCGATTGAAATTAAACTACCATGGAATACCTGGAAGCACTGGACGGCCGTTTTGTCCTAATGTGGGACTCCTCAGCAGTGCTCATCCACGATCCCACCGGCGAGATTCGAACCCAGGACTTATCGGTCTCGTGGATGAGCACTTCTGAGGAGTCCCATATTAGGACAAAACGGCCGTCCAGTGCTTCTAGGTATTCCATGGTGGTCTAGCTTCAATTGATCTATGATCTCAACTATTAAAGTAATTATATAATTTGAATATATATATGTCTAATAAATGTAAAAAATACAATCATGGAAAATGCATTTTATAAAATTTTGAATACAACAAAACACTTCATAATTTATGGTAATACACTTATTCGACCTACATTCTTATCATTTAAAATACTCTTGATGGACCTTGGAAGTCAGGCTTATTGGCTGACACATCATTTTATGTCTTCTATAGACCACCTTATATTTCGAGAGTAAACAGAACTTAGTAAGTAAGGAGGATGTTTTTTGACTGGTTATTTGATTATCTTCAATTTTGCAAAATAATATTCTAGTGACTTCAGTGCAGGTATTTATCACACCGAAAAAACCAAAGTTTTTATTGATTAGTAGATCACCAGAGTATGATTGATTCAAGAGAGTAGGGTTTTATTTAAGTTCGGATTGGTATTCTGTTTAACAATGTAGATAATTAACAAGTCTAATACTTCATTTCTCATATTTATCTTATAGACTATGTTTCCGAATCAATAACTCAATGATCTGGACAGTAGAATAAAACCTATGGATTACAGATATTAAATAAAAATAATAATAATGTATGTGTGCATGTATGTACCAATTTTACCTGCGAATACTCATAACATTAAATCATTATTTGAACGTTTTGCCCCCCCCCCAATGCCCTGGTATGGCCGAGAGTGGAAAGAGTCCTCTTTACCTCTCGAAATGCTCTCACATGGCCACGCGTATATAGCCTGTCAGGGAAATCCTACTCACTGCCTTCTCGTGGCATTACTGTTGTTTACGAAATTGAGAGAACGATAAGCAAAGGTCCGGCGCTTTAACCGGGTTGGTGGACACGAAAAGTCCACCTAGGGGAGTTGGAAAACCCTGATTCCAAACCAATGGTGCACATGGGCTCCAGTATCCTGAAGGAACAAATGGCGTATAAACCAATCGTTGGTCACCGGTTACCATGAGACTGCATCTCCTTACGATGCTCCACTGCCTTGTGGATCAGACCTTTAGGTCAAAGGCTACGGGTGTAGCCCCCTAAGAAAACCACTTGCTTCAGTTTGGGCATCTGGTCAGTATCACAGCCCCCACACAAATCAAATGATATATATATATATATATATATATATATATATATATATCTGGTGCCCCCTTGTATCAATATCTATATGTTTAAATAAATAAATAAATTTGAACGTTTAGAATAGTTCGCGAGAACATTGAACTTATACAATAGTAATTGCAAAACAAGTCAAGTAAAATTGTTATAAGACAACTAGTAACAAATCAATTGGAACTAGCTTTTGTTTTTATGATACAATTTTACGTAGCAAAGTGTGTGCCATAATAAATATATGTGTCGACCATGTTGGACAGTATAACATGAAGTATGTTTTTATACTTTAACAGTATGATTCTCTTAAATAAACTAACTTCAAGTACAAGCTTATATACATATATATATATGTGCATGCAAATGTAAGGATTTTTAACTTGGATTTACTGATTTACTGTAGACCAGAAATGTTTGTTATTTTGAGAGACTTTAATTGTCAACTATCCTTTCACAGAACCAAATTATGTAAAATGAACAGTTGAAAAAGGTTTACAAAGTTATTAAGTATTGATTGGATATATCGATATGATCAATAGGTAAAGTGAAACGACATTGCAATAAACTATATCACACTTTTGGAGGTAACCGTGAGATTGTGGTGTACCCTACTCATGTTAACAGATATAAGTAGTATGCAACACAAATCAGAAGTGGAATGCCTGGGAGAAGATTTAGAAGATTAGGTTGAAGAGAACAGAAAAGAAAATACAGAGCAACTTTAATAACAACGGAATTGAAAGAACCATAAAGCCCGTAAAGGATAAGTGAAAGAAGATGTGAAAATAATATGTTTAATGCTTGGCTTTCATATTTTTCGAAAGCATTCTGTAATTTTGAGATAAACAATAAATTGGTCTTCTCCACCTGAGTTCTAGTTTGTTACAAGACGACTGAGACTACAAGCTATTTTCAGCTACTGAATACAACTCAGTAATAACAGGAACGATAGAAATCTGATGAATAATGAGAGCTTCTAAAGGGGCTGTATTCCATGAATGTCTAGAACGATAGCCTTGCATAGAATGTCGTAGATTCAAATGACTACATTGAGTAACAGTTTGGAGATAGAGGGTAGACGAAAATAGAGATAATGGGATAAACAATAAAGACACACGATGAAGAAAGAAAATGGATGAAAAGTAAAAATGGATCTGTTAGGGTTATCACGAGCGTCTTTAGTCACTACAGGTCTATCATATAGTCCTGAAGTAATACAGAACAGATTGTTGAGTAATATGATCACCCTTTTATGAACATTTATCTTACTTTTTTGATAAACCATTCCAAACGAACAAACTCCATCCATAATGAGCTTTCATCGATGACCAGTTCTTCTGACTAAAAAGAACTCCCTAAATGAGTAGTCTACAAGTTTAATCACTTAAATCATGGATGAACTAGTCTTTGAGTATTATCTTCTGAAACAATAAAATACCAGCCAAACATTCCTGCGTCTTCATTTAAAGCGTTTGGTGAACCATACATATTATTATATATTCACTTAACAGGATTGTATTTTCTGCACACTTTGGAATGATCACACGATTTCCAAGCAAGTTATCAATCTCAGAAAAAGGTGAAGCTAGAAAAATTCAAGTCATGGTAAAATAAGTGGCGATACAATAACGATTTAAGTTTAATCTGAGAATATCAAATAATAACGACCTAAGATATTTCCATTCTTATAAGTTTGAAGTACTTATTTGATCGCTCTATATTTGGGTGTTTTGTTTGGTAATTATATGGCAGTAGCCATTTAAGGCCTGGAGGTGATTTATTTACATATTTCGTATTTTAGAATTTTATAAAAACTTCTAAAATTAATAATGAATGAATACATTTCAAGCGTATGCTCTAGAATAATTCCTAAACTCATATGTAAATCTAAACAATTTTCTTCCTCAAAATTAGCACTTTGTGGTTCAAACCTACCATTGGGAAGGTCTTGTTTGTTCGCAAATACTAAGATGACAGCACCTTGCATTTCACGATCAGTAGCTATCCGATGCAATTCTTGTCTAGCTTCTTCTATTCTGTCTCGATCTGAACTATCAACAACAAATATAAGACCTTGACTTCCAGTGAAATAATGACGCCATAATGGTCTGATTTTTTCTTGACCTCCAACATCCTATAAGGAATTATAAATATGCTCAAAAAAGATAATTTTATTCGACATACCCAAACATTAAATCTTACATTTTTGTAAGTTACAGTTTCAACGTTAAAACCAACAGTTGGGATGGTACTAACGCTTGATCCAAGTTTTAATCGGTAGAGGATAGCTGCAAATCAGTACATAACTGTACCTATATTGTAAATTACTTGTTTTCCCAGCAGCATCAAGACCCAGCATAAGAATACGCATTTCTTTACTTCCGAAGAGTTTGGAAAAAAGTTTGCCCATTTTGAAAGTTACTAACCCTCAGAGGCACTAAACCATAGGAAAAATTATAAAAAAAGACATAAGTAGAAAAAACAAACAAATATATCTCAGACATTTCAATTGACACGATTTCCAAACTACCAAATTAGAAAAACACCGAAATCGACAAAGATAGAGTAGATGAACCGGAAGTATCGTGATGTATTGGTTTAGGCACTAAACTTTGAATAATGTAGTCACGAAATTTTAATACTTTTTCACCTATTAATATAAGGGCGCTCAAGAAACCTACATTGAGGGTGCCGGCTTGTAATTTCTGAATGCATCGTTTTATCTGTTTGTTTGTTAGGAGTCAACTTTAAAGCTCCGAAAAGAAAAATAAGAACACGGAAAAATATACAAGTATGGATTGTTACGTAAATAGAAACTGCAAAAATGGTGTAAAAGAGATTACAAAGAACCTAAAGAGTCTTGAAATAAGACAAATATATACCGACTTTACGGAAAAGTAGGTAGTGGTGAGACTGGCACTTTATTTGATTACCATAGAAATCATATTGGTTAGCGAAGCCTTGTAACACTCTAATCGATGAGTTTGTAGTCCTAAGCAGAATGGTTCAGGAATCCCGTACTTCACTATTTATTAGCTTGTCATGATGTAAATAGTCTGATGTTTCTTTGAGGCTACATTGGATTTACGGCCTACCTTATGATCGGGTAAGTTAAAAAAAAACATCACGTCAACTGACAAAGGGCTACAACCTGACCAGTCAGTCACAACGTAGAACTTCGTACGTACGTACATCAGTTCGAGTTGCCATACCACATTAGCACAGAGATGCAGTTGTCGATTCAAATCCCATAGTGGTAGAAGTAGTAGGAGTATAATCAGAAATCCAAAAGATTAGGGTTTGAAGAAATTATTGAAGGAGTATATTACAGTGAAATAAATTTGGAAAGAGAAAAACATAAAGACATGAGGAATTCAGAAGATTAGAATTTGGTAGAACACAAAGAGTGGATGCATCTTCGCCATTGCAAACGATTTTGAGCCATGTCATTCAAGGTCTCTAACCATCGGTTGTTGTCATCTCGCGAATCCCAACCAGGTAGTCTACACCTACCAACATGGCCCAGTCCACTTGTCAGTGACTTCATTGATTTGTGCCACGTTTTGGTCTGGCCACCCCTAGCTTTCTTCCAACCTACTCCTACACCATGAAACATTGCACGTCGGGGCAGTCGGTGGTCGGGCATACGTAACACATGTCCCAGCCATCTCAACTGATGAAGTTTCACTACTTCATCAATCGATTTGCCATCCCTACCTAGCACTCGTTTCCTAACAACTACATTACTTACCCGGTGGTCCCAGGATATACGAGCAATGCTTCGAAGACACCTATGATCGAACACTAGTAGTCTACGAATATCCTCTACTCTTATTGGCCATGTTTCACTGCCATAAAGTAGGACGGAACGAATTGCTGCACAGTAAATAAGTGAAGCGCTCGACACGCTCAACTTCTTTACCCCCTATCATTAGTTGAGGTTGCGATGCAACCCAATCTTGAAGTAACATTTTGCATTTCGAGGGGGAGAATCGCACCCCGATCATACCTGCATTGTTGCTTATAGTGGTCAGAAGACTCTGCATTTTGTCAGCGTCTTCACCGAGTAAAACTATGTCATCGGTGTATTCTAAGTCAACAAGTGAGTCTCCTGGTAGAAGTTCAACCGCTCTAAATTTAGATGAGGGAAGTGTTATTTCTAATAGCAGTCAGTCAGTCAGCTACAACGTTAGACCAGGCACATATATGCATCAGTCATAGTTGCCATACCTCATTAGCACAAGATGAACACCGAATTCATAGTAGGTAATTTAGTGGTGGTAATATATAAAATAAAGGTTTATATAAGGATATAGTAAGGAAGAAAGACAGATATCAAGCAATTTTAATCTCGAGGTTTAAAGGAAGACAGAAAGTGTACACACCGACGCCATTGTGATCGATTCTGAGTCATGTCACTTAGAGTCTCCGACCATTGGTTACGATAGTTGCGCAGACCCCAACCAAGTTGTCTGCGTCTGCCAACATGGCTCAGACTAGAAGTTAGTGACTTCAAGCTCTGATGCCACGTTTTGGTTTGGCCACCTCTAACTTTCTTCCAACCATTCCCAGCATTAATCAGCATTGCGCGCTGTGGTAGTCATCTGCGTATTTCTAATAACACGTCTACGATAAATGAAGAGAGTGGACAGCTCTGACGAACACCACTTGAGGTAATCAATTCTGATGACAGTTCGCCATAAGCTCTAACTCGACCAGTTGTGTTCGAGTAGAGAGCCTTTATAAGGTTAATGTACTTCTTTGGTACTTTTTTCAGTGACAAACATTGCCATAGAACCTCACGATCAACGGAGCCAAATGCCGCCTTAAGGTCGAGAAATACTACTATTGTGGGGCCTCTGAATGTGTGTCTATGTCCTAGGACCTGACGTAGTGTGAATATCTGGTCTATACAACCACGTCCAGGTCGAAAACTAGCCCGGTTTTCCCTGGTCTGCTCTTTACGAGCTTTAGTTAGGCGTCGAAGTATTATTGAAGTTAATATTTTAGACACTATATTAGTCAAACTGATTCCCCTGTGATTGTCACAAGAGGACTTTTGTCCTTTTTTATAGACTATCGCAATCAGTGGTTGGGACCAGTCAGGTGGAATTACATCTAGTTCCTAGATTGTACCTAAGACCTCAGTCAATCTTGCTGCTAGTACTGGACCGCCATCCTTAAAAATCTCAAGGGTAAACCTACCAGGGCCTGCTGCTCTCCCATGCTTCAGATTTCCTATAGCTTTTTCAATCTCGTAAAGAGTTGGAGGACTTACATTAACTTCTCATTCAGGTCGACTGGGGATCATAGAAACGGCAGTGTGACTGAAGGCAAGTTGAACTTGATCAGGGAATCCGCTGTCCTCATTTATCAATTCGTTCCTAATAATGAGGTTAGTTGTTTGCAAATTTTTAGCTTTTAAAGGCTGTTTCACAATTATAAGGCAATACGAGACGAACTGCTTATGTATTTGCGCCTAGATCTAGAAAAACATCGCACGTGCCAAAAATGACATAAGTGCAATTGATTGATCACTGGATGGTGATCAATGTCATGTGTATCAGGTCCTTCCTGGTACAGATGTAGTCCTATCGACCAAGTTGCAATGTGGCCACTAGTCTAGGTGACTCGACGTTGAGTGCACTATGTTGAGATAAGATGGTGATGTCGACCACCTCCAACCACCATCTTATAGCGTCAGTGCAAATGAACTCTGTATCAACCCTAAGGATTCACAACAGGTACGGGGCTGACACAAAAATTACCCTCAGAAAAGTAGTGTGCGACCGACCTCAAGCAGTTGTCCCTTGGGCACTGCGGTCACGCTCTCAGGTCATTAAGACCACTTCTAATCCAATTTCCTTTTCAGGTACCCCTAGAAGAACCCTTCCACGGTGTGGGCAATCGGGAAATGATAACTGCCCTCATACCTCTAACAGCACTCAAGACCACTGTATTCATAATCAATCTCCTTCAATTCCTACTATTCCTTCTACCTTGACTTTCAAAACTAAACTTCCTCTCTCGGTTTCCTCCTCAAGTGTCACCATGGCCAACGATTCTAGTGCGCGAAACACTGTCCCAGGTCTACTAAAACCTCGCTCCAAACTACACATTGGAGCCTTCAACGTACGTACTTTAAGTCAAATCGGTCAACAGGCCTCCTTAGCTAAAACCCTAGAATCTGGTACCATTATTGTATGCTGTGTCTTCGAAGCACACATACAGGATCCTAGTGTGGTTATTTACTTGACCTCACCTAACCAAAACGGGGAGCTGACGAGGTACACCCTCTGTTTATCTGGTGATCCGACCTCGCACGCCAAACCGATGGACTTAAATAGACCATATTGCCATCAGTCATCGTTGGATAGGTTCGACAGAAGACTGGGACTCGTTCTGAAGTACATGTTTAGACTCTGATCATGCTCTAATGTGAGTATGCATTTGCTTGTGCCTCGATGGACGCAGAAAAATCACATTAAGAAGATTAATTAAAGTTGGACTCATTGATGAGAAAGCCACAGATAAATTTCAGGGACAACTGGAGTCGCACTTAGGCAATTTAAAAAACGAGGCTGACTCAGATTTTGTTTGGAAAGAAATACGATCAGCTGAGGGTTACGAAAAACCAATGGATTTCTGCGACATCTATTGCACTGATAGACTCTAGGGAACTTATCCAATCAGGCTCCGAACACGATGACGAGAGAAATCAGATCTAGGTTTGCCAAAAGTCTAAGGGACGATCGTGAGTAGTAGTGGGCAACGAAAGCAAAGGAGTTGAAAAAGGCAGCGGCTGTAGGTAACACCAGACAACTGTTCAGACTAAGAAAAATAACGAATAAAGAAGTCAAATGTAAGTGAAACTATCTTGGAAAAAGTCAGTCAGTCAGTCAGCGAAAACATAGGACCAGACACATTTATGCATCGGTCCAAGTTGCCATACCTCGTTAGAACAGCAAGATGAACACCGGATCCATAGAAGTAGTTAATTTAGTGGTGGTAGTATATAAAGAAAGGTTGTATATAAGGATATAGTATAGGAAGGAAAAAAGTTATGAAGCAATTTTAATCTCAAGGTTTAAGGGAAGATAAAGAGTGTATACACCTACGCCATTGTGATCGATTCTCAGACATGTCACCCAGAGTTTCCAACCATTGGTTACGATGGTCGCGCGGACCGCAACCAAGTAGTCTGCATTTACCAACACGGCTCAGACTAGAAGTTAGTGACTTCAAGGACTGATGCCGTGTTTTGGTTTTGCCGCCCCTAACTCTTTTCCAACCATCCCCAATACTAGTCATCATAGCGCGTCGTGGTAATCGGTGTTCAGGCATACGTAACACGTGGCCCAACCATCTCTGTCGATGAAGATTCATCACCTCATCAACTGATTTACCATCATTCCCTAATACCCTGCGTCTAACCTCACTATTACTTACCCGGTGATCCCAGCAGATGCGAGCAATATTTCTAAGGCATCTGTGGTCAAATACTAGTAACCTACGAGTATCTTCTACTCTTAATGGCCATGTTTCACAGCCGTAAAGTAGAACAGAGCGAACTGCTGCGCAGTATACTCGTCCCTTCTCGACCGTTGCTGCTACCTTGACGTGGTGGTCGGGCTTGCCTATCGTGATGATCCAATCGAGCTATGCTGGCTGGAACAATCGTTCCTCAAGGTCCTACCATGCCAGGCAGGTCGGTTGAAGAGCGGTGAGACTAAAAGCAGCAATCCCAAGGTCCGAAGGCGAAGTCGTACTGCTGACTGTACAGAGGTGTGAAAGCAGCAAGGTGTTTCCTTCAGACAACCAGCATGACAGCGATGCTGCCTTCCCACAAGGAGGGGTGGGGTTAGAAAAGGTCGACCCTAAAAATGCACACCTCGCCTTATCCCACGGATTTCCGTTTCCGGCGGTAAGGACTTTTGAAGAACGGAGCTAACACATCAAAAATCCCCCACAAAAAGGCCGTGCGTGACCGGCCTCAAGCAGATGTCCCTTGGGCTCTGCGGTCACGCTCCCAGGTCGTTAAGACCAACACTAATCCAAATTCTTTTTCAGGTCCCTCAAGAAGTACCCTTCCACGGTGTGGGCAGCCGGGAAGTGATACTAGCCCTCATACCCTTAACTGCACACAAGACCAAGTTGGTCGCTTTCAAATCCTTTCTACACCTAATAACTCTGTTATCTCCACGACTAACCCTTCCCACGTCCTTTTATCACCTCGCACCGCTAGGGCAAACGATTCGAGTACACAGAACGTTATTCCTGGTCTCCTGAAACCACGCTCTAAACTACGTATAGGAACTTTTAATGTCCGAACATTGTGCCAAATAGGACAACAGGCTTCCTTAGCTAGGACTCTAGAATCTTACACCATCGATGTGTGCTGCGTCTCCGAAACGTGCATACAAGATCCGAGTAGTATCATTCATTTGACCGCACCTAATCAAAATAAGGTTTCATCTCGATACACGCTTCGTGTATCTGGAAGCCCTGATGCTGCTTCCCGTGGCCTCGCTGGAGTAGGTATAGCATTAAGTCCTAGGGCAGAACTAGCTCTTTTAGACTGGATCCCAGTAGACAGTCGTCTATGCGCTGTCCGACTAAACGGATCAGTAAGGACCCGGAAAGATAGGGAAACTCGTCGTTGCCTCTTCGTCGTCTCTGCCTACTCTCCCACTGACTGCAGCTCAGACGATATAAAAGATGAGTTCTACAGGAAACTTTCTGACCTTCTCCGAAAAGCTAGGCGTTCTGATGTAGTAATAGTAGCAGGTGACTTTAATGCTCAAGTAGGTAAACTAAGTGAAAGGGAAAGACACCTGGGTGGATCTTATGGTGTCGTGGCTAAAAGAACAGATAATGGCGACCGTCTGTTGCAGCTATGCTCAGAAAACCGCCTATTTCTTGCAAATACTAACTTTAAGCATAAGGAAAAACATCTTTTGACATGGCGACCCCCGAATTCGTCCCAATGTTGGACCCAACTAGATCACATCGCTATCAGCCACCGATGGAGGGGCTCGATAGAAGACTGTCGCTCATTCTGGGGCACATGTTTAGATTCAGATCATGCTCTAGTGCGAGCACGTATCTGTCTGCGACTTACTGGTCGTAGGAAAGACACTGCAGGGAAGCCTCTAAGGGTTCTACTTAATGATAGGCAAGCTAAGAATATATTTCAGGAACAACTAGGAAAACAGTTAGGCAGCCATGTAAGTTGTGTCCACCCCGAAGCAGCGTGGAATGACATCCGAAAAGCTGTGGAAACAGCAGTGATATCTGCTAGTAAGGTAAACCATAACGTTAGGGAGAAACAATGGATCTCGGCAGCATCTACCGCACTGATAGATGCTCGTAAACTCATCCCACCTGGCTCTGAGCATAACGAAGAGCGGAGTCAACTTAAGCGAAGGCTTATAAGAAGCCTACGTAATGATCGTGAACAGTGGTGGGTAGCGAAAGCAAGAGAGATGGAAAAGGCAGCGGCAATAGGTAACAGTAGGCAGCTATTCAGACTCGTTAAAGAAACCGGTATTAGGAACCCGAATATCAGTGAAACCATCTCAGATAAAGATGGGCATATTATTCATTCTCAATCCAGGAGATTGGATCGATGGGCAGAACACTTTAGGGATCAATTCAACTGGCCTTCAGCCACACTTCAATTACCCACGATCCCCAGTCGTCCTGAATGGCAAATTGATGTAAGTCCTCCAACCCTCTGTGAGGTTGAAAAAGCTATAGGAAATCTGAAGCGAGGGAGAGCAGCAGGCCCTGACAGGTTTACCCCTGAGATTTTTAAGGATGGTGGTCCAGTACTAGCAGTGAGATTGACTGAGGTCTTAGGTAGAATCTGGGAACTAGATGTAATTCCATCTGACTGGTCCCAATCACTGATTGTGCCAGTCTATAAGAAAGGACAAAAGTCCTCTTGTGACAATCACAGAGGGATCAGTTTGACTAATATAGTGTCTAAAATATTAGCTTCAATAATACTAGGTCGCCTAACCAAAGCTCGTGAAGAGCAGACTAGAGAAAACCAAGCTGGTTTTCGACCTGGACGTGGTTGCATAGACCAGATATTCACCCTACGTCAGGTTCTAGAACATAGACACAAATTCAGACGTCCCACAATAGTAGTATTTCTTGACCTTAAGGCGGCATTTGACTCCGTTGATCGTGAGGTTCTATGGCAATGTTTGTCACTGAAAGGAGTACCAAAGAAGTACATAAACCTTATAAAGGCTCTCTACTCGAACACAACTGGTCGAGTTAGAGCCTATGGCGAACTGTCATCAGAACTGATTACCACAAGTGGCGTTCGTCAGGGCTGTCCACTCTCCCCATTCTTGTTTAACTTTGTAATTGGCATACTTTTAGAGATAGCACTTTCATCAGCTAAACCTCCAGGAGTTGAACTTTTATCAGGAGGCTCACTTGTTGACTTAGAATACGCCGACGACATAGTTTTACTCGGTGAAGACGCTGACAACATGCAGAGTCTTCTGACTACTATAAGCAACTATGCAGGCATGTTCGGGATGCGATTCTCTCCCTCGAAGTGCAAAATGTTACTTCAGGATTGGGTTGCATCGACACCTGAACTAATGATAGGGAGTGAAGTAGTTGAGCGTGTAGACCACTTCACTTATCTTGGGAGTCTCATCAGCCCTTGTGGTCTGGTATGTGACGAAATCTCAGCACGGATACAGAAGGCTCGTCTAGCTTTCGCCAACTTGCGTCATTTATGGCGTAGATGCGATATCCATCTAGCAACCAAAGGACGGGTTTACTGTGCAGCAGTTCGCTCCGTCCTACTTTATGGCAGTGAAACATGGCCAATAAGAGTAGAGGATATTCGTAGACTACTAGTGTTCGATCATAGGTGTCTTCGAAGCATTGCTCGTATATCCTGGGACCACCGGGTAAGTAATGTAGTTGTTAGGAAACGAGTGCTAGGTAGGGATGGCAAATCGATTGATGAAGTAGTGAAACTTCATCAGTTGAGATGGCTGGGACATGTGTTACGTATGCCCGACCACCGACTGCCCCGACGTGCAATGTTTCATGGTGTAGGAGTAGGTTGGAAGAAAGCTAGGGGTGGCCAGACCAAAACGTGGCACAAATCAATGAAGTCACTGACAAGTGGACTGGGCCATGTTGGTAGGTGTAGACTACCTGGTTGGGATTCGCGAGATGACAACAACCGATGGTTAGAGACCTTGAATGACATGGCTCAAAATCGTTTGCAATGGCGAAGATGCATCCACTCTTTGTGTTCTACCAAATTCTAATCTTCTGAATTCCTCATGTCTTTATGTTTTTCTCTTTCCAAATTTATTTCACTGTAATATACTCCTTCAATAATTTCTTCAAACCCTAATCTTTTGGATTTCTGATTATACTCCTACTACTTCTACCACTATGGGATTTGAATCGACAACTGCATCTCTGTGCTAATGTGGTATGGCAACTCGAACTGATGTACGTACGTACGAAGTTCTACGTTGTGACTGACTGACTGACTGATACTCGTCCCTTAATTGATAGACGGATATCTCGTCTTCGCCATAGGTCACGTAAGTTGGCAAAAGCCAAACGAGCTTTTTGAATCCGTGCTGAGATTTCGTCAGACACCAACCCATTAGGGCTGATCAGATTTCCAAGATAAGTGAAGTTGTCGACGCGTTCGACTACTTCACTCCCTATCCTTAGTTCAGGTGTTGACGCAGGCCAGTTCTGGAGTAAAAATTTACATTTGGATGGGGAGAAACGCATCCCAAACATCCTGGTATTATTACTCAGTTGTAACAGAAGACTCTGCATTTTGCCAGCGTCTTCAACAAACAGGACTATGTCATCTGCGTGTTCTAAGTCGATAAGTGAACATCCTGGTAGAAGATCAATTCCTGAAAATTCAGTCGACGAGAGTGTTATTTCCAGCAACAGGTCTATAATGAAATTAAACAAAAATGGGGATAGTGGATAGCCTTGACGGACACCACTTGAGGTTGTAAAATCATATGACAGTTCGCCATAAGCTCTCACTCGACTGGTAGTGTTCGAGTAAAGAGCCTTCACAAGGTTTATGTACTTCTCAGGTACACCTTTTAATGACAGACACTGCCACAGAACCACTCGGTCTACAGAGTCAAATGCTGCTTTTAAGTCAAGAAGAACTATCATTATCGGACGCCGATAAGCATGTCTGTGCTCTAAAACTTAACGAATGGTGAATATGTGGTCGATACAGCCACGACCAGGTCTGAAGCCAGCCTGATTTTCTCGTGTTTGCAGTTCACGAGTCTTAGTTAGGCGCCCGATAATTATTGAGGCTAGTACTTTAGATGCTATGTTAGTCAGACTAATCCCTCCATGGTTACCACAGGATGATTTTGACCCCTTCTTATATATTGGGACAGTCAGTGATTGTAACCAGTCAGATGGGATTACGTCCGTCTCCCAGATTTTAGCCAGAATATTAGTCAACCTAATCGCTAAAATTGGACCACCATATTTAAAGACCTCTGGAGCCAATCCATCTGAACCAGCTGCTCTTCCTCGTTTCAGATTACTTATAGCCTTTTGAACTTCAAGTAGGGTAGAGGGGCCTACTTCAATGTTCCATTCAGGTTTTCTGGGAATAGTGGGTAGTTGTGCAGTAGCTGAAGGCCAGCTAAACTGCTCCTTAAAGTGTTCCGCCCATCGTTCTAAACGTTTGGGTTGAGAGCAGATAGGGGTTCCGTCTTTTTCCGAGATTGTCTCACTTACACTTGACTTCTTAATTCCGGTTTCTTTTATTAGTCTGAATAGTTGCCTGGTGTTGCCTACAGCCGCTTCCTTTTCCATCTCTTTTGCTTTCGTTGTCCACCACTGCTCACGATCGTTCCTTAAACTTTTAGTTAACCTAGATCTAATTTGTTTACGCTCTTCGTCATGTTCAGAGCCTGATGGGATGAGTTTACGCGAATCCATCAGTGAAATAGACTTAGAAGAAATACATTGGTTTTTTGGAGGCCTATGGTTTAAATAACTAATAGATGTTACTGCTGTTTCCACAGCTGTTCGTGTGTCTTTCCAAGCAGCATCTGGGTCAGTCTCGTTTACAGAACTGCCTAGATGTGAACTCAGTTGTTCCTGGAATTCGCATTTGGCTTTCTCGTCCTCCAGTTCAATCCTAATGGGTCTTCTTAGTGTACTTTACCTGCGTCCATTGAGGCGCAGACAAATGCGCGCTCGTATTAAAGCGTGATCAGAGTCTAAACAAGTATTCCAATACGAGCGACAATCTTCTATCGAGCCTCTCCAACGATGACTGATGACATCGTTGGTTTGGTGAAGGTGGTCGCCATGTTAGACGATGTCTCTCCTTATGTTTAAAATTAGTGATTGCTAAAAATAAACGATTGTCTGAGCATAGTTGCAACAGACGATCACCATTATCGGTTCGTTGAGCCGGAATATTAAAACACCCACCTAAATGTCTTTCTGTTTGATTTAAGCTGCCTATCTGGGCATTAAAGTCACCCGCTACGACTACTATGTCTGAGCGCTTAGCTTTCTGAAGAAGCTCAGAGAGTTATCTGTAAAAGTCATCTTTCACTTCATCATTGCTGCAGTCAGTGGGAGCGTAGGCAGAAACGACGAAAAGGCAACGACATGTGTCTCTATCCTTACGAGTTCTTACGGAGCCATTTAGCCGGACAGCACACAGGCGACTGTTAACGGGGATCCATTCTAGTAGTGCCTGTTCTGCCCTTGTACTTAGTGCTGTGCCTACACCTGCAAGTCCACGAGAACTAGCCAACGGGGCGCTAGATACACGGAGGGTGTATTTCGTTGGCTGTCCATTTTGGCGAGGTGAGGTCAAGTGAATGACCACACTAGGATCCTGTATGCGTGTTTCGGAGACACAGCATACAATAATGGTACCAGATTCTAGGGTTTTAGCTAAGGAGGCCTGTTGACCGATTTGACTTAAAGTACGTACGTTGAAGGCTCCAATGTGTAGTTTGGAGCGAGGTTTTAGTAGACCTGGGACAGTGTTTCGCGCACTAGAATCGTTGGCCATGGTGACACTTGAGGAGGAAACCGAGAGAGGAAGTTTAGTTTTGAAAGTCAAGGTAGAAGGAATAGTAGGAATTGAAGGAGATTGATTATGAATACAGTGGTCTTGAGTGCTGTTAGAGGTATGAGGGCAGTTATCATTTCCCGATTGCCCACACCGTGGAAGGGTTCTTCTAGGGGTACCTGAAAAGGAAATTGGATTAGAAGTGGTCTTAATGACCTGAGAGCGTGACCGCAGTGCCCAAGGGACAACTGCTTGAGGTCGGTCACACACGACCTTTTTGTGGGTAGTTTTCGTGTTAGCTCCGTTCTTCAAAGGACCTTACCACCGGAGACGGATATCCGTGGGATAAGGCGAGGTGTGCATTTTTAGGGTCGACCTTTTCTAACCCCACCCCTCCTTGTGGGAAGGCAGCATCGCTGTCATGCTGGTTGTCTGAAGGAAATACTTTACTGCCGTCACACCTCTGTACAGTCAGCAGTACGACTTCGCCTTCGGACCTTGGGTTTGCTGCTTTTAGTCTCACCGCTCTTCAAACGACCTGCCTGGCATGGTACGACCTTGAGGAACGATTGTTCCAGCCAGCATAGCTCGATTGAATCATCACGATAGGCAAGCCCGACCACCACGTCAAGGTAGCAGCAACGGTCGGAAAAAGACAACGCTCTTATCTGCTCTCAGTCCAGACATTTAGAACGATAGCTGGAACACTTTAAGGAGCAGTTCAACTAGTCTTCAGCTACCCACCATTCGCAAACAGCCTGGATGGAACATTTAAATAGGGCCCCCAACTCTAAATGAAATTCAGAAAGCTGTAGCTAGTTTGAAACGAGAAAGAGCAGTTGGTTCAGATGGATTAACTCTTGGGGCCTTTAAGGATGGTGGTCTAGTTTTAGCGATTAGATGGACTAATATTTCAGCTAAAATGTGGGAATCGCAATTAATCCCATCTGACTGGTAGCAATTACTGACCGTCCCAATATATATAGGAAACGATAAAAGTCATCTTGTGATAACCATAGAGGGATTGGCTTGACTAATACAGCATATAAAATACTAGCCTCAATAAATGTCGAACGCTTAACAAAGACTCATAAACTGCAAACACGAGGAAACCAGACTGGCTTCAGACCTGGTCGTGGCTGTATCGACCAAATATTCACCATTCGTCACATTTTAGAACAAATGCACGCTTATCAATGTCCCACAACCGTGGTCTTTCGTGATTTGAAAACAGCGTTTGACTCTGTAGACCGAGAGGTTCTGTGGCACTTTGTCATTAAGAGGAGTTTCTCAGAAGCACATAGACCTTATGAAGGATTTTTACTCGAACACTATCAATCAAGTCAAAGCTTATGGCAACCTGCCATCTGATACTTGTAAGTTGGTAGTAGTTGATCACAAATATCTTGGATACATTGCTCGCATCTGCTGATATCACCAGGTAGGTCATAGTGAGGTTAGACAAAGGGCATTAGGGAATGATGGTAAATCAGTTGATGAGGTGATGAATCTTCATCGACAGAGATGGTTGGGCCACGTGTTACGTATACCTGAACACCGATTACCACGACGCGCAATGTTGACTAGTGTTGGAGACGGTTGGAAGAAAGTTAGGGGCGGCAAAACCAAAACACGGCATCAGTCCTTGAAGTCACTAACTTCTAGTCTGGGCCATGTTGGTGGATGCAGACCACTTTGTTGGGGTCTGCGCGACTATCGCAACCAATGGTTGGAGACTGTGTGACATGTCTGAGAATCGATCACAATGGCATAGGTGTATACACTTTCTGTCTTCCCTTAACCCGTGAGATTAAAACTACTATATTTTTCTATGAACTACTTCTTTCTCCCTGTATCGTATCCTTATGTGTCTCTATCCTTACGAGTTCTTACGGAGCCATTTAGCCGGACAGCACACAGGCGACTGTTAACGGGGATCCATTCTAGTAGTGCCTGTTCTGCCCTTGTACTTAGTGCTGTGCCTACACCTGCAAGTCCACGAGAACTAGCCAACGGGGCGCTAGATACACGGAGGGTGTATTTCGTTGGCTGTCCATTTTGGCGAGGTGAGGTCAAGTGAATGACCACACTAGGATCCTGTATGCGTGTTTCGGAGACACAGCATACAATAATGGTACCAGATTCTAGGGTTTTAGCTAAGGAGGCCTGTTGACCGATTTGACTTAAAGTACGTACGTTGAAGGCTCCAATGTGTAGTTTGGAGCGAGGTTTTAGTAGACCTGGGACAGTGTTTCGCGCACTAGAATCGTTGGCCATGGTGACACTTGAGGAGGAAACCGAGAGAGGAAGTTTAGTTTTGAAAGTCAAGGTAGAAGGAATAGTAGGAATTGAAGGAGATTGATTATGAATACAGTGGTCTTGAGTGCTGTTAGAGGTATGAGGGCAGTTATCATTTCCCGATTGCCCACACCGTGGAAGGGTTCTTCTAGGGGTACCTGAAAAGGAAATTGGATTAGAAGTGGTCTTAATGACCTGAGAGCGTGACCGCAGTGCCCAAGGGACAACTGCTTGAGGTCGGTCACACACGACCTTTTTGTGGGTAGTTTTCGTGTTAGCTCCGTTCTTCAAAGGACCTTACCACCGGAGACGGATATCCGTGGGATAAGGCGAGGTGTGCATTTTTAGGGTCGACCTTTTCTAACCCCACCCCTCCTTGTGGGAAGGCAGCATCGCTGTCATGCTGGTTGTCTGAAGGAAATACTTTACTGCCGTCACACCTCTGTACAGTCAGCAGTACGACTTCGCCTTCGGACCTTGGGTTTGCTGCTTTTAGTCTCACCGCTCTTCAAACGACCTGCCTGGCATGGTACGACCTTGAGGAACGATTGTTCCAGCCAGCATAGCTCGATTGAATCATCACGATAGGCAAGCCCGACCACCACGTCAAGGTAGCAGCAACGGTCGGAAAAAGACAACGCTCTTATCTGCTCTCAGTCCAGACATTTAGAACGATAGCTGGAACACTTTAAGGAGCAGTTCAACTAGTCTTCAGCTACCCACCATTCGCAAACAGCCTGGATGGAACATTTAAATAGGGCCCCCAACTCTAAATGAAATTCAGAAAGCTGTAGCTAGTTTGAAACGAGAAAGAGCAGTTGGTTCAGATGGATTAACTCTTGGGGCCTTTAAGGATGGTGGTCTAGTTTTAGCGATTAGATGGACTAATATTTCAGCTAAAATGTGGGAATCGCAATTAATCCCATCTGACTGGTAGCAATTACTGACCGTCCCAATATATATAGGAAACGATAAAAGTCATCTTGTGATAACCATAGAGGGATTGGCTTGACTAATACAGCATATAAAATACTAGCCTCAATAAATGTCGAACGCTTAACAAAGACTCATAAACTGCAAACACGAGGAAACCAGACTGGCTTCAGACCTGGTCGTGGCTGTATGAATTCGGTGTTCACCTTGTCGGGTTAATAAAGTGTGGCAATTTGGACTGATGCATATATGTGCCTGGTCCTAGGTTTTAGGTGATAACTGGCTGATTGAGGTGAGGACGCCATTCTTATGAAAATATTTGAGGGCCTTGAAAGTTAGTGAACTACAGCCTACTAATCTCTCTTAGAACACGCAGTCAGATAGCATTTTGACTTATCTGTTCACAAAGCAAAAATACTTGCTATAGTACTACACGAAGAAACACGTCAAACAAAGGGACATAGGAACTCTGTGAAGAGAAAATCATGAGTACAGCGAATTGTGGTATAAAAAGATTAAGTTCAGGTATGAAAAAGACCATATATATTTTATTCGATCAAATAGTGAATCTTACTATCTACGAACACCAGAGAAAACAACTATATGGTCGCTTTCGACTTCAAATCTAAACAATGTTTAATAATACATCGAGCTGCTGCATTAGGTGATATTCAGAAGACAATCCGGCACACTGTATTAAACCAAAGACAGTAAACTTCTATCCCAGTGGTATGTCATAAACTAACTGCAACCTGGTCATTTCATATAATTACAGCGCCGACATTTATTATTTATTTATTTAAACACATATATATTGGTACAAAAGGGCACCAGATACATATGCGCCACTTTTTTTGTGTGTGGGCTGTGATACTGCCCGGGTGCCCAAACCGAAGCAGGTGGTTTTCTTAGGGGGCCACACCCCGAGCCTTTGACCAAAAGGTCTGATCCACAAGGCAGTGGAGCATCGTGAGGAGATGCAGTTTCATGGTAGCCGTTGACCAATGACAGGTTCGTCCGCCATTCGTTCCATCAGGATACTGGAGCCCATGTGCACCATTGGTTTGGAATCAGGGTTTTCCAACTCCCCTAGGTGGACCCTCCATGTCCACCAACCCGGTTAAAGCGCCGGACCTTCGCTTTTCGTCCTCTCACTTTCGTAAACACCGTGGCCACGAGAAGGCAGTGAGTAGGACTTCCCTGGCAGAGGTTATATATTCGCTGGCCATGTGAGAGCATTTCGAGAGGGAGAGTAGACTCTCCCCACTCTCGGCCGTACCAGGGCATTTGGGGGCCGACAAAGTAGAGTAAAAGTTGTTGGAATAACATAAAGTATAATCAATCCACTGATATTCCAATATAGTAACACTTACTAGCTTGACATCGCCATACTCGAATGATGATGAACCGTGTATTGTTGTTAAGTAAGACCAGTCATTTAGAGAATACTGATCGCATTAAATAGTCAGTCGAAGTCCACCATTTCCTGGCCAGTTTAGTTATGATTTCAAGGATGGCCTAGACTGAAATATGTGTTCTTAACATCTGCTATATGTAGATTGAGTGCTGTTAGGTGTCGTCATTTTGAGGTAAATTAGAATGGAACTGTTTCAGTAGTGGTTCTTACAACCTATGAGCGTGACCTTAAAGACCATATAGGGGCTGGCCACACACAACCTTTTAGTTGGCAGTTTCAGATGAACTGTTGAGGTCTTAACAACGAGAACGGAAATTCTTAAGACAGAGTGAGGCGCATTTTATTACAGAGTGAACTTATACGACCCCCTCTTTGTAGTAAAAAAGAAAGAGTAGTTGGAGACGCCGTTCGTCTGAAAGGAACGCCTTGCTACTGTCATACTCCAGTATAGTTGGCAATATGACTTAGCCCTACAACCATGGGTTCGCAGCTCTCCAACTAACCAGTCTGGTACAACTTGAAGAGTTTCAGCTAGCGCAACTCTATTGGGTTATGATCACATTCAGGTCCAACCACCAAGTTAAGGATGAAAACTAAAAAGACAACTAAACGAAGTGACTTGAAACCGTTGACAGTGACATTACGACAATAATTTTAGGACACCCTTCGCAAAACGAAGAACTTAAGATTATTTTGTATTTATAGTTCCAATATCATTGATACTGTAGTACGGAGTTGTTGCATATCTTTGAAAAGGAGGATGTGGCGCAGACTACCACTGGTGTAATAGTATTAAGCATGAAACTTGCTTGTCAAACGCTCTGCAGATGTTAAAATAGGATATCTATTAACATGAATAGACAGAAATTAACATTCCAAAAAACGCCGAACTCTCTAAATCTATGAAAGCAATGACGACCTACAACGATTCCGTCTACATTTCAGTTTATGAGAAGAGAACTAACTAGGAAGATGAGTCTAAATATTAACTAGTCATCAATTTTCCAAAAATTTAGCTTTTGAGAGCATATTAAAACCGATTGACTCTTATACGCTTATTCTTCGTATGCTAAAACACACACCGCATGTCGGGCTCTAAATTTTTGACCGATAAAAATTTTTTTAAGGAATAACTAAGTTTGTAGTGTTGAATAAACTTGAAAACAAAACTCACAATATATCTTGCTTAATGACTTTGAACTAAGCGGACTCACGAAATCCGAATTAAGAGGGCAAAACACTGCTAGCCGATATCCAATTTCCAATATATTAGTCAAGAGCTTGTATAAACCATTTGATTTACTCGGTCTCGCTTTTTATTGGTTCATTGCAGTTCTATGTATCTGGTTATGTTCAACAGGTGGTAGTATAGCTATTCGACTGCAGTAATTCTAATATGTGTGGTTGTTATTTGTGGATTTGTATATCTTGCAGTTGATTTAGTGAGTTTGTCTCAGGTAGGCGCGGTTTCTGGATGCCAGCAGCAATCAAATTATCTAACAGGAGGTTCGTTGGTTTCAGTGTGGAAGTAATAAGATTTGTGTGTTAATATGTATTATCTTTTTTCTCCCTGCTGCACTAATAATCTCCGAGGTCATACCAAGAAGGTTCACAAAAACCGCGATCTAATAAACCTAAAGTGATGTCCCGTTTTCCTAATGTAGTGGTCAATGGCTGAAGTGTCTTACCCAAACAGGTGATATCAACCTCATCAGTGAACATTTTAAAGGAGAAGCTGGACCTTAACTGGAAGGCAATTTGTCAGAATTAACACAGATTTACCAACCTACTATCCTTATTGCTGAGGATTGAATACTGACGGAAGATGGTAATTGGAGTGCTGAGAGTTGGTTGTTTCTAGAATAATTACTTAGCTTACTTCATTGGTGGTCTGTAAGCATATGGAATCAAGAGAATAAGAGGTGAACAAAGACATTAATCCGATGAGAGGTATTCACTGGCTATGCGGTAATGACAACCGCCGTCGTCTATAAAACACATCACACATATCTGGTGCAAGATGGACAAATTATTCAGTACATGAGTACATGTTTGTGAAGTCTCTCGTTAAGGCTATCCACTGAGAGGGCTGTGGTTACTTCTGCTACGATCACGTTCCAAATGAGGGCAACTCACAACAAGAACAAGTTAAAGTGCATTTGAGTGTTTTCTCATTGATATGCAATTCTTTTAGGGTGGCCTTAAGGGCTGTTAACGTATGTTGCCATTCCATCTCCTGTTTTGTGCATCCCATTGTATCGGAAATGTGTGATCTCTTTCAAGCTTACTTCATCCAAGATATCGGACGATATCTATGGTTAGGTAGGGACTATGATCTTCAGGCCTAACTAAAAGCACTCGTGTCCGATTTTTTCTAGTTTTCCCCTTAGTCCTCTTACGATGCCTCAAAGAGACCTGATTATTTGTCTCATCTCGTACTCTTCTAAAGATTTCGGCTGGTTTCTTTTAACAGATTGATGTTTAAATTGTGTCGGTCAGTTCCATATGAAATGGTCTCTGCTGGGTTTTCATCTGTATAGCGTGTTAATTTAGTGAGACCGTGGTCTCAGTGTTCTATATGGCAGGTTGTTGGTCACAGTCAACTGACAACAAGGTTTGTTTGGCTGGGCATTTACCCTTTAACCTTATCTATCTAGGCTGACTTTCACGGCATGTGATGTGACTTGATAGGTCATTTCTTGTGTTGTATGGAGCTTGAATGGTCTCATTTAAGACTTTGTGGTTTCTGAAGTTCATGGCCACCAGATAAGGGAACTTGATGGTCGTGAAGTGTGGCGGACGAGATAGCCTGGACACGTTAATTGTCGCAGTGTGAAGATCAATACTTCATGTTAGCAGACGTCACGTTTGCATACAGTGTTTGTGGGCAACATCCCGACTGCCGTCTACCAGCCAAGGCACTCCGTGAACTATCATCCTAGTTGGCTCTTGAGTATCTGCTGATTTTCTGTCGGCCTCCCCTACGGCCAATAATTTTTTGTGTCTAACTCGGATCTCAAAGGAACGTTTAACGGATGGTCTCTGGGATATTAGTAAAACGTCCTCCGTAACATGTGCTGAATTCAAAACTAACCCCAATTGATGGGATTTTCCTTCCACTACATCTTGGCTCTTATACAGGTAGAATAGCTTGACTGAAGTTATATCCTTTGCCAGCATTGAAAGCATTAATTCCACTGTTCTTTATCGAAGGCTACTGTGCCTTATATTACCCTACTCACTAACACTAAGACATGAGATGAAATCAGGGAGTTTTGTCTAACGTCTTTGTCCTACAGTTTTAGCGGTTTGATAACTATGCCTTTGTCACATCTCTTCAGAACGTTCACCCACTACTCCTTACTGTTAACGAATACTAGGGCATTAGTAACAATAGGCAATTCGGTTAGTGTATGAGCTCAAGCTGTGGCTTCCACAGTGTAGTGTTTTGCTGAGCCTGTGTTGGACGAATTTGAAATGTAGGATAATGGTCTAATTCAATATTATTACATTTACATTTGCTACTATAATAACAGATCTGATCCTACGATTGAATATATGCTATGATGTGACTACCTGATCACACGTAGAAATTGTGGTGGACCAAAAAGTAGGATAACCAAAAATAGCAACAAAAATATTACGTCTAAAGTTTATGTATCAGTTAACAGTCAATAAGTTAATTACACACAGATAAAAATAAGGGACTTTACTTAATTCTTCAGGCGTTCAGTTGAGTTTGGTCCAGATAATCCACAATTATAAAACAATTAGTAATCCCAATATGGACGATATGGATCCAATAGATTTACCAAGCGTAGAATTCAATAAGAATGTCACAATTGTCTATAAACGGAGATGGCATGCAATTAATATTCCATTTAACATATAAGCAGACACGGCAGAACGATGCAGATGTGAGTTAGAGTGTATTTATTGGGGAGCAGTAACAATGTCGCGACATGTTGTACTTAAAACGGAAGGAAGTCAAAATACAAGTGTTCAAAGTAGTACACTTAAACAACAAGTACAATTGTTTAATGCTAAATGTACAGAATATCAAAATACACAAAATACATGTAAAAACTATGAAAGATTGTTTACAAAATATGTTTTATAGTCCTATCTCCACATAGCTCCCCCCAGAGTGTCCGGAGATAACACGGATTACAATATGTACAACAAAGATTGAGAAATATTGTGTATAAATGTACATAAAATAGTATTTACTGTAAGGACGGAAAAATGGTGGAGATAGGAATAAATGACAAGTTAATAATATAGGCTATGCTACGCAAAATAAAACTGAAAAACGAGCATTACAAAGTTTGGGTTTGCTAATAATAATAATAATAAAATGTGCAAAACTGCTAATAGAGTCATAAAATAAAATAAATTGGTTGAATTTAATGAATAGTTAGCTAGCGTTCACTCGTTTATTGCTATGACAATTTTTCTTATAAAACAATTGGCAAAACCAGTGATAATAAATAAATGTAATTATTAAATGTACATGTAAGCAAAATAAATAGCTTTTATTAGAAAATTGAGTAACTTTTACAATCTAATGCATATAATTGAATGTTTTTGATTGTGTTAATCAATAAAATGTACATAACGTTTGAGTTTTTTAACAGGTCTACCGGAGCAGGTTAAACAAGTTTTCAAGTTAGATTCATCCTCCTGATCTGGCTTTTCAACAGAAGATGGAAGTGGTTGTTTATCAGCAGCACTGTTTTCTTAGTCTTGGATAGGTTCGTAAAATGCAGGTTTAATTCTATCTATAGAAATAGTCTCCCTATTTCCATTTCTATTAATGACGAAGTGTTTCGGTGTACGTTTAATCGCTTTATACGGGCCTTCATAAGGTTGCTTCAAAGGTTTTTTACTGCATCTACTCGGACAAAATGAATTTGCATGTTTCAAGGTGTTTATCAAGTTGTACGCGATAGTTATGTTCACGCGGAGATATGGCTTTAATATCTTGCATAGTTTGTATTAGTCGACTGGCGAAACGGGTAGGATCTCCTGGGGTTGTAGATTCGTGATTAACTAGTTGACCGGGTAGTGTTAATGTTGTGCCATTAACTAGTTCAGCGGGTGTACAACCTATTTCTTCCTTCACAGTGGCACGAATCCCGAGGAGAACAGACGGCAAGGCATCATTCCATTTTGTTGAATCAGTTTGAGCCATGAGTGAGCTTTTTAATTGACGATGAAATCTTTCGACCATACCGTTCGCTGTTGGGTGGTAAGCTGTAGTTCTGATGTGGTTTACGCCCAGAAGTCTTGTAAATTCCTGAAACAGGATAGACTGGAACTGGGGACCACGATCTGTTGTGATGGTTGCAGGTACGCTTTAGTTCGATATCCATCGGTCGATTAAAGCGTATGCTACAGTCTCAGCTGATGTTTCTTTGATGGGGCATGCAATGGCCCATCGAGTAAATCTATCCACTGCCGTGAGGATGTGGGTAAAGGAATTTGACGGTGGTAGGGGTCCTACTAAGTCCAAATGGATATGTTGAAAACATCTGTCGGGGGTATGGAATTCCCCAATTGGGCTGATTGTGTGTCTCTGGACTTTACTCCGCTGACATTGTATGCAGTTTCGTGCCCATCGTTTTATATCGGAGTTCATTTTGGGCCAGACAAAACGTTCGGTGACCAGCTTGGTGGTGGCTCTAATACCTGGATGCGAGAGTCCATGTAGTTGTTGAAATATCTTTCTGCGTCAAGTAAATGGAACGAAGGGACGATTGTTGCTCGTTGAAGTGTCATAAATGATGGATGCATCTGAGAAAGGAATGGGTACCGATTTTAGATTCAAGCTAGACTTTTCTCTACAGATCTTCAAATCTGCGTCGTCTGCTTGTAATTTGGTCAAGGTCTCAAGGCTGATGTCAGGGTTAAGTACCGTCATATTGATGTCCTTTCTAGACAGTGCATCTGCAACAATGTTGGTATGACCCTTGATAAACTGAATGTCCGTGGTGAATTGCGAGATATAATCGAGTTGTATCGCTTCGCGGATAGAATGTCTATCGTATGACATACTAAATGAGAAGCACAGGGGTTTATTGTCCGTCATAATGGTAAAATCACGACCCTGTAGTAAAAAATTGAAGTGTTTAACAGCTAAGTACATGGCTAAAAGTTCGCGTCCAAATGTGCTGTACCGCTCTTGAGCGGGTGATAACCGTTTGGAGAAGAAAGCTATCGGTGTATTCATGTTATTAACTCGTTGTTGTAGTACTGCCCCTACCGCTTTTTGCGATGCATCCGTACACAAGATCAAATGAGTTTTGGGGTCAGTGTTTAAATGTTGTAGCATAGTATTGTCGGCGATCAAGGTTTTGGCTTTTTCGAATGCCGTTTTGGCGTCAGAGGGTAACTGGAATAGTTGGTTCTTCTTCTTTTTGCTATTCGATTTATCGTTTTTAAGTAGGTCTGTTAAGGGCTGTAGAACATCGGCACAATTGGGTAAAAATCGTCGATAAAAATTGAATGCTCCCAGGAAACGACGTAGTGCTCAGGGTAGTTGATTATGGCTTCTACTTTCTTTGGAAGGGGTTTAATTCCCTGAGAGTCTATGTGATGACCAAGAAACTGCAACACTGAAGCACCAAATATACACTTTGAGGGATTAATCACCACGCCATAACTTTTGAAACGCTTAAAGAGAGTCTGTAAGTGCTGAATATGTTCTTCTAAGGAAGAGCTAGCGATTAAAACGTCGTCAACATAAACAAATACAAAATCCAAACCTCTAGTTACTTCATCCATGAATCTTTGGAAGGTCTGGGCAGCATTTTTTAATCCGAAAGGCATCCTTAAGAATTCAAACAAACCAAAGGGCGTGATGATGGCCGTTTTCTCGATATCTTCAGGTGCCATCGAAATTTGGTGATATGCACGTACAAGATCTAGCTTCGAAAAAACTTGCTTACCATGTAAGTTTAAAGAAAAATCGTGTAAATGCGGGATGGGATATCTATCTGGGATAGTCTGACTATTCAAACGACGATAATCACCGCATGGGCGCCAATCTTGCTCTTTTTTGGAACCATATGAAGCGGAGAAGCCCAGGGACTGCTAGACTGCCTAATGATGCCTAGTTGCATTATGTGTTCAAACTCTCGTTTGGCAATCGCTAACTTGTGAGGTGGTAGTCTCCTGTGTTTCGCGCGTGTAGGTTGACCAGTGGTAGTAATATGTTGTTGTACATGATGGACGGTGCATTCATTTTGATAATCGGCTCTTGTGATGCACTCGTATTGCGACAAAATATCAGTAAAGATTTTATTTTCAGGTTTTTGAATACGGATACCACAGATTTCGAAGTCAGAAGAGATTATGCCGGTGACTTGTAACTTTGTGTTTTTGTCGATGAGTTTCTGTTTTCGCATGTCAACTAATAAGTTGTGAGCACTGAGGAACTCAGCTCCGAAGATGGGTTGTTTAACTTGAGCTACTGCAAAAACCCATGTAAATCTCCTACGAAGGCCGAGGTCTAGTATGAGTGACTGTTCACCGTACGTTTTGATAATGGAGTTGTTTGCCGCAACAAGGGACAGGTTAGGAGGCTCTGAGTGCCGTCGTCGAGAGAGATGCAACGGGAGAATGCTGATTTCTGCTCCTGTATCGACTAAAAAGTCCGAGCCAGAAATACGATCCCGGATGTAAAAGAGACGGCTTGTGATGATGCCAGGAAAAGGCGCCGCCATTACTGCCTGGCCGGCCTGTTTCCCTGATTAATCGTGTCAGTTGAAGAAAATGCACACGGCCGAGTACAGCTACGTACTTTAGCTCCGTATTTGTTATGGTTCCAACATACATCAGAGCTCTTCTTAGGTGAACGTGAACGTCGTCTAGATGAGGATCTTCGTCCAAAAAAAGGTCCAAGCTGTCTAGCTTGATCTCTTACAACTGTGGTTTGAAGTGATGCAAGTTGGTTCGTTAGTCGAGACAATTGTCTTTGGATAGAATTTAAATAGCCGACGTCCGCTGCTCCGTACGGCTGCATCGTGTTTATGTAGTGGTTATCATGACAAACTTCCTTTACCTTATCTTCCATTTCAGCTAAATCCTCAAGGGAGGAAGATTTCCCCAGGGCACTTGGAATTTGTCTGACGCTACGTGATAATCGCTTGAACCACATTTGTTTAAGGAGAGCTTCATCTAGTTTATATGGGCCCGCAAGTTGTTTCATATGTGGAAGCAGCTGGGAAGGTCTTTTGTCTCGCAGACCACATGCATTCAAAAGTTGTTGTAATCTTGTTTCATCTGAAACCGTTGTTCGCTGTATTAAAGCCGCTTTTAATTTATCATATGGCTCAGTTTTCGGAATCTGGTCAACAAGATCTCCAACTTCAGCGGCAACTTCAATAGGGAGTGAGCCCACTACGTAAGCATACTTGGATGCTTGGGAACGTATACCCCTGGACTGGAATAAGGCTTCTATTTGAGCAAATCAGACTCTAGGATTATTTGCTCCATATGGTGGAAGTCTAAATTCAGAGATGGCATTGACTGGGCTAAAAATATTGTCAGTAAGGTTTGATGATGAACTAAGAGTTGTTACTGGAACAGGGTCCATATCGCTAAGCTTAGGTGGAGAGTACATTAAGTTAAAAATGAGCTAGTAAGTCGTACAATAAGCGAATAAACAGTATAACAATGGGATAAATACGAGATAATCAAATACTAAGCTCACCAAATAATTGTTATTCAGATTGACCATATCTGAACGGCCAAATAATGTCATTTCGATTAATTATTCCTGAGTTCACTATTACTGACGTCCTCTAAGTGTTACATCGTGAATGTCAATCTTCCCAGTTGTTATGTTCACCTCCGAGTATTGTGTGCTTAGGAACCAACACCGCTACACTACTCTCCTACCAGAATCAAGTTGACGTTGGTTCGAAACCCAACGGAGTGGGATTGTCGCCCTCGGAAGTTACCAAAAGAACAATAGAATTGATATTTTCAGACTTCGTGATAATATTTAGGTGAATCGTTGCACGTCTTGTTCATCAGTATAACCGAAAGGATCGCTCTCCAGATGTCTAACAAACTCGATTTCATGTAGCTGACTAATGACTGAATGATACTTGATTTTGGTCACTAGGCCATAATAATATTCTTATGTTTAAAAATTTTATACGTGGAGATGCCATAAGAATTCAGAGATTGATGCTTTTGCGCTCAACACCTTTATAATGGAAGTATGATAACTCAGTCAAATAAGTCAAAAATGAAGAGATTCGCAGATACGCTTGAATGGCTATCGATATATCAAGTAGCGTTTAATGTAAGCCGGTAAGCAGTGCGTGGCACGACGTACCCACTAGTGAACTGGTGTGAATGAGTAACCAAGCATCTTCATCTAGGTGTGTCAAGTAAAACTAATGCGGCTGGTATCAAATACTGAAGACTTACAAAGCTATTTACTTTGGGTATTTATTTTCCACTATAACTTTCTCGTATTGTTACATGTTTAATGTCAATCTCAGTAATTTTACACTCAGCTTCAAAGATTTTGTGGTTAGGAACCAGAACCGAAACAGATATACTGGTCAGTATGGCCGTGGTTGTTTTCAGTCGGGTCATGTGCTTCTCTCTCGTCAATTCTGATGGTGCATTTATACTACACGGTGGACAAGTGTACCACAACCACAAAAAATGGGGGTGAAATTAGACAGATCAGGTTAAAGAAATATGGTGTTCTCGATTCCTTTACGGAACAGATATTTATTGAAAGATCAGACCAGTGAGAAATAAGTAACCAACATATTTTAACTGCAAAATGCCCATTCAAATCATCACCATGTCATCTAATCAGACCAGACGCGAAGGACAAACAAAAAAGCCTAAGCTCAGAACTTCAATGCATAAACCAGGGAATCGAATGGTTGTATGTGTCACTTATGGTGATGCTGCAACCACTCATTTATATTTCAGAATGCTTTTAGCTAAATTTTGTTTAAAATGTTTAGAATCCTTGTTAGATTGAAAGACAGACATTTGAACGTCGTTCTTTTCATTAAACCAACTAGATCATGGATTGATAGGCTGAGCTTTGAAATATAATAATGCACCACTCATTAACTAATTATAATCTCCAGTCGATAGGATAAAGTCTCCATCTTATATATATATATATATATATATATATATATATATATATATTTAAAGAATGCGAATTCGGAGTTTTCATAAAGCACATAAACATGACATCTTAATTTGCCTATGTTTGTGGTGAGACAATTTATACGCTAGTGGAGTTAAAAAACACTAAACGTCGTTGGAAGTCCATCCTTGTATCTTGCGAACTTGAGTTTGCTGGTGGCGATGAATGTAAATACTACATGACGAGATAGAATGAATATGATCTTCACCCTTCTTTGAAGTTGTTTTATGAAATATCTTAAATATGGCTTTGATAATTACACTCTATCAAGAAATTGTTATACTCTTAATTATTTAACTTCACATTGCGATCACTCCACTTATGGAGAAGTGTTCATGTTTTTGTTATGGTTTCTTAAAAATTCTTACAGTTGAGGTAATTTTTTGTTTAGAATATCCTCTTTTTAACTCAGAAATGTAGTTAATTATATAAATTTGTAAATTTATGAAAACTAACTGAGGTTGTTTGAGATCAGGTGATTTAGTCGCTCCGAAGGTTTTACTATAAAATGCGATGATTTAGTCTGAAAGCTAAGTATGTTCACTGTATTTATATTCACAGTATATATAATACTGTCTTTGGGTGTATTCCAGTTCGGAATATTTTGTAATATTACTTACGCTACTCGTAAGTAGTTCAAATTGGAAAGTAAAAGATATTTGTTCACCCTGATACAGTGAATATTTATTAGGTTACTGGTCAGTCATATTTTTACAACTCCGGAAGTGAAATTAGGAAATCTCATGCACTTAGAATCTATTTATACAACAAGTACTGGGTTTCTTGAAAAAATATTCAACTCACAAAAATATGGACAAAATTATTATCAATTTCTAAGGTCGTATAATCTCATTTCTTCAATCTCTATATTGACTCTTCATTTTGTTTTGATTTTCTTTTTCTAGGTTTGGCACGATTAATCTTGATACATTTGACTTTTTATCTTTGGGGTTTTCATTTTCCTTAATGATTTGACGTATGAAGTGAAAGCTCTTTTCTCAGATCATTTATTGTATTTTTATGAATATCCCTCACTAATTCTCCTTTTTGTATACAGATCTATGTAAATTTATGGGCGATACCAACAGTAACGACTTGCTCAAATCATTTTTTTTTAATACTTCTTCGTTATTAGAATTTGTAAATATGTTCCGTGATCAGGTTTGGATTAGCCTCTTTCCTTCCTAAGATTTGAACTCGTATCATTTTTCACTCATGGGATTATATAGATGTTTAGGTTGTGCTGAATAGTTAAGTGGATATATGGTACACTGCACATCACCATACTAGATTGCATACTATCTACTAGAAGGTTCATGCGCAGAGTTCTATTCTGTGTTAAATTGCTGTGTTTAAGTTTTTTATAGATAAGGTCCCTAATCAATAATGCATTTTAACCTCAGAGTGAGCACTAATTCGCTTAAAAGTTAATCGAATTTTTTGTTGAATCCTATGACAATGGAGGTATGGATTATTATTCAGATCACTTCTTTGAATTCAAATTAAGGTTTCATAGCCGATTGTTTTAACATAATATTCAGTGTAGTCAGATAAAATCACGGAAAATATGTTAAGTTTTTAATTTCATTGAATCAATATTTATGCTAAGATGCTGATCGCTATTATATTTTCGTAATTCATATGTAGGTCATTACACAGTTACGTCGGGAAAATAATAAATACCTGGTGTTTTGAACGTGTACACAAATATATCAGACAAGCAAATGTCAACATTAAATTCGTAAAAAACAAATCCCAACCCTATTTTGTTTTCTACTTACAAATGAATGACAGTTGTCTGATAATAGATATTTGTGTACATACCAACAAACAAACAGTGAATTATTCAGTTGTTTTGATCCATTCTCTCTACCCTTTTGTTGAATGATATCGAATAAGGAAAGACGGAATTTAATATTAAACATAATTGAAGAAAATGAAATCATGTTCATCAAGAAACGTAAATCATAAAATGTTTGTATATGATTGAATATGAATAAAATATTATGAAAGTTAACTTAAGATAGGGTACGTAAAGAGGACGAAATGGCCGTCCAGTGCTTCCACGTTTTCCATAGTGGTCTAGCGTCAATTGACTTACGCTTTCAACTATGAAGATGCTAAAACTCCACAAAACCCTCTTCTGATACTTAAAGTGTCATAATTCAGATATCATGAAAATGTAAATAACTCTCATTTGTTCGTATCCTGGAGTAGCTTACAGTTTAAACATCATTATCAGGTAGATAATAAATCATACTTCGTTGTCACTACGGATTACTCTAAGGTAATTTAAATGATCGAGTGTAAAATTGTTACTATTGTATTTCTGTTAAGGCCAGTGAATAATTCCCCCCACAGTATTTTATTTTCTAATTCTTAGTCACGAGAACTAGAGATTTGAAAAGCTTCTGCGATCTTTTTTCCTTCAAGACTGTTTTAAATGTATAGACACGATAAACGTATTTATATATTTTAGTGAGTTAGGTGGACATTGTGGGTTTAGGCGGATAGATCTTCACAGAGTAGACAACATTATTAATCCGTAACTGAGAAAATTAGGCTTTTTGAAACATTATTAAGAGTAGAATGTTCGGTGTTTATAATTATCTAAATACTTTCAGCTATTAGTCTATACCTTTGTAAGATTATTCGTTTAACAGAAAACCATATATGTTTGAACATTAAATAACGACGACAATCATGATGAAACTAACACTTTCGCGTTGCAGTTGATCAAAGCATCTACATACATTGTGCAGTATTTGATCTCTCTACAGCTGTTAGTGAAAATGAGACATGTCGAATGGATAGTCGGTAATGTAGACAAAATAGTTTTATTTTACAAACTTAATAGTGAATTTATTTTTGTCTATGAGGTGTAACACCACCAGTTTGCTTAAAGACATAAATAATTGATTTAATTCACGAACAGAAGGAAATAAATCAACTAAATATTATAACTTCACTGTAGTTTTTATAGTGTCCTGGGATGAGTGATTCTTGTTATATTAATCAATTCAACAAAATATAACTGCATATATGGCCTGGTGTTCCAGATGGAATTCGAACATAATGTCCAACACCTTAAATTGCAAATAATTATCCATTAACCCATTAAATCATAAAAACTATTACTCGTTCAATAGGTATGATACTTATCTTAAGTTGAAATAATTCAATTTTTTCCCATTGTTAATATTCCGACACGAAATCATCAGTTCTTTTCAGAAAGGGGATTTGTGAAAATTGTAGTAATCTAATAGTTGAAATCATGAGTCAACTAAAGCTAGACCACCATGGAAACCGTGGAAACACTGGGTGACCGTTTCATCCTAGTATGGGAATCCTCGGCAGTGTGCATCCACGATCACCTAGCGGGATCCGAACCCAGGGCCTTCGGTCTCGATCTTGAACGCTTAACCACTAGACAACTGAGCCGAAGGAAAAAAAGACTCTTTCTACTGATAATTTTATTTTTTATTTAAAGTTGATAAGAGTAGATCCGAGCAGTTTTGATCGTTTGTGATTGCTATTGAGATATATCTGTCGGCTCTCTTCATATTTAATCGTTGACTTAACTCGCGTTAGTGAATAATGGAATTGAATAAGTCAAGTACGGGAATAGATTTTTGAAGCCAATATACGTTGTACACTCACTAATCTGGACCGGCAATCAGAGGGACGAGGCAAATGAATCGAAGAAAAGAGATAGAAGCGAGATGGAATGCAGTGGAGAAGGCTTGTGAGCCAACTCCATTTAATCAAGTATTAATCAATCTGTAATGTCACACAAAAATAAGCTACAGATATGCTATGAGTAGGATATGTAACGCACATACATACGCTTACATAAAAGTAGTTAAGATTATTAAGCGAATAATTGGCAAGGTCAAAACTTGTATCAAGAAGAATAAATAAATTGACCTGTCCATAAGCTAGAATAAGTTATCTGGACTTAACATAGTAACCGACACTACGCGGTAAAAAAAAGAGGATGTGGGTGAACTATTAAAACAAACTTTGAAGGGTTTCCAATGAAATTCAAAATGTCTCAAGTTAGATTTTGTTACTGAAATAATAGAGTAATTGATAGACTTTTAAAGGTGAAACTTTCTATTGACAGTTAAAACTAGTATCTAGAATTTTCTCTATTTAGTAAACCGTAAGAATATTATAGTAATATATATTATAGTAATTTCAATAGTTGAGATAATGAATCAATTGAAGCTAGACCACCATGGAAAACCTGGAAGCACTAGATACCGGCTCAGTGGTATAGAGGTTAAGCGCTCGCGCGCGAAACTGATAGATCCTGGGTTCGAATCTCGCGAGTCGAGATAGTAGATGCGCACTGCTGAGGAGTCCCATAATAGAACGAAACGGCCGTTCAGTGCTTCCAAGTTTTCCATGGTGGTCTAGCTTCAATTGATTCATGATCTCAACGATTAAAATAATTAATTCTGTTAACTAAAATTTCCCAAAACAGAAAACCGAACACACTTGTCACATAATAATTTTTTTCTCCTTTCAGTTTATAGTATATATATCATTTTAAAAGTGTAACTACCATACTTTAATTTGAGAGGTTTCTATTGTAGTGTCTGTCAAAATACCCAGAAAAATATTGGCCTTAGTATAATCTGATAATTCCTATTTCATTATTTTAGTTATTGCTTTCGAACTAATTACCAGTTTAAAACTAATAGTATTAATAATAGTTTTAAGCATTTTTAGATTTATAATTCACTTAGTATTGCTTGTTTGAATCTCCCCATTGATGCTTAGGACTGCAACTGGTCAGTCTCTTATTGGCATATGTGCATCCTCTGAGGATTGCCTCGATCTTGCCTTAATTCACAAACATTATGAGCAAAGATGGATAGTGGCTAGGAGGGGAATCTAGGACTCGCGTTTCGTCCTATTTGGGACTCGTCAGCTGGATGCACTTGCATCTCAGAGTTGGTGTTCATTCCGGGAATCGAACCCAGTACCTTTCGCTTTAAACGCCATCACGTTATCCACTCAGCTACTGAGTCCTGATTTATGTGGAAACTACACCAAATATTCCATTTATAACTTATGGAAATAAAAATTTATAAGGTGCCATTCATGTTCATATATTTTTGAAATAATTTAATTATTTTATTTATAATGTAGATTTTTACAACTCCGCTGAATAAGTGGAAAACAGAATAGGTAGAAAATGTTCATAGACTATCGATATAAATCTAATCTGACAGATATGAAAACACAAAGGAGACTACGGTGTCCATGAACCAGGATTGTTCATCCATGCATCCAAAAGTTTAGGTTTGAAGTATTTGTTAATATTTTATCTCACTGTATTCATGTAAGCTGTGGTAAGCTGAAATGATGCACATATATATCAGATCTTATTTCCTCCATAACTGACTGGCTAAATTTTAGTTTAGTTCTTGAAAAGCTTTGGTCTTATTTTGAAAAAAAGAATTAGAAATGTATGATCTAACAGAAAGTTTCAGTAAGAGTTCAGAAATAAATTATATCCATGAATACTGAAAAGAAAGAAGTTCAAGTTAAAACCCTCAACATATTAGGTCCTAAAACTTTACAACTAACAACAATAGATCCTAAAGTGTTCTGAAACCCAAATGGTGGATTTACTGTAGTACTAAGTATTTATAATTCATATATCTAATTAGATACTGCCAAATATCAAAACATTCACTGATCTTCTTTTTACAATAGATCAAATTAAATAGAGAATCTCACTTAGAATTCACTTTAATTACATAAACTTACTTCTTCTGAATATTGTGCGAAATGACTTTTATTTCGACTTTTGTATGGATATAATTAGTAATAAATAATCTATAGATTAGCATCCTTTCATTTACCATATATTATTTGATTTACTTTTCTTTGACCTAAATTACGTCAACAGTCATGTACAATACTTTTTTTAAAGAGTGAAACTATGTCATTTGTTCACTTCACTATCTACTGTGAAAAATAGGGATTATTGATTTAGATCGCATTATATGCTGCTAGATGGTAGTTGGTGTGAACTGTCAACATTTTTAGTAGTGATTAGATTATGGTCATTTCACTGTTGTATTTGTTTTAACTGTTAAATCAATTTTTAGCAAATGATTGTGTAGTTTAAGTGCACTAAGACACTTAGTAATATGGGTCACAATTTGCAGTGAACCTTCAACAGAAATTGTTAACAGTTCAAAAACGGTAGAAAGGCAGGCAGTGTTAGACAGTCGTTTGGCTTTAACTCAATATTCAGTACCAAAGGGCATTCATGATAATAGAAAAGATTAAGCGAATAAGTTTCAAGTCACGTAGCAAATACCAAATATTTAGGCCAATCAATTGAAATGCAGCTGTCAGAATTTTTAATTTCTCTTGATTTCTAGCATTACATGGTCCTTAAAAGTGTGACCAATGAGTTCCTATCTCACTACTTACTTGACTGATGTAACATGTCACCGGTTGGTACTAGAATGCTGGTCCGTTCAAATCAACATTAGTCTCTAGTGAAGATAGAAACAGAGAGAAAATTATATGATCTGTTTATATCCCGAATCAGCTGGAGTTATAAAATTATACCAGTGAGTCAATAATATCATGCTCACTGCGATAATTAAAATGTCGGTGCTTACTATCGTACAACGTATTGAGTGCTGTTAAATTTCAAATCAGATCAAAAAGTGTATCCACTACATCACCTGTTTAGGTGGTAGCCAGAGTGATGATGATTCCTAGTGAAAATCAAGTTTAGACTGATCAGAACATCTGAAAAATTGCTCAAATAAGGCGGACTATTGACTTAGTATTGTTTGTTTGGATCTTCCCATTGATGTTTTTAGGACTGTAACTGGTCAGTCTCTAATTGGCATATGTGCATACTGTGCGTATTGCCTCGATATAGTCTAAATTCACAAGCATTGTAAGCAAAGATGGATAGTGGCTAGCAGTGGAATCCAGGACGCGCGTTTCGTCCTATTTGGGACTCGCCAGCTGGATGCACTTGCATCTCAGAGTTGGTGTTCACTCCGGGAATCGAACCCAGTACCTTTCGCTTTAAACGCTAGTATGCACATATGTCAATTAAAGACCGAACAGTTGCAGTCCTAAAAAGATCAATGGGAAGACCCAAACAAACAATACTAAGTGAATTCAAACTTCACCCCATTGCACAAGCAAGTGGCGATCAGGACTCAGCGGCCGAGTGGATAACGCGATAGCGTTTGAAGCGAAAGGTGCTGAGTTCGAGTCCCAGAGTGGACATCAACTCTGAGATGCAAGTGCATCCAGCTGGCGAGTTTTGTGGAACTTATCACTATACGTCAACTTCACTGACTATGAGAAAGTCTTTGACAGTGTGAACAGGAGAACACTATGGAAACTTCTTCGACACTATGGAGTTCCTGAAAAGATTGTCAACATTATCCAGAACTCATACGACGGACTACAGTGCAAAGTCATGCATGGAGGACAGCTGACAGATGCATTTCCAGTAAGGACCGGAGTCAGACAAAGCTGTTTACTCTCCCATTTTTCTTCCTTCTTGTGATTGACTGGATTATGAAGAATTCGACATCTGATGGGAAATACGGAATACAATGGACTTCTCAGAATCTATTAGATGATTTGGACTTCGCAGATGACCTAGCCCTCCTATCTCATGCACACGAACAAATGCAGATGAGGACAGCAAATGTAGCAGCAGCCTCCGCATCGATAGGCCTCCACATTCACAAAAGAAAAAGCAAGGTTCTCAAATGCAACACGGAGAACACCGACCCAATCACACTTGATGGCGAAACTCTGGAAGAGGTGGAAACATTCAAGTACCTGGGGAGCATCGTTGATAAACAAGGAGGATCGGATGCAGATGTAAAGGCAAGGATTGGCAGAGCAAGGGCAGCATTTCTACAATTGCAGAACATATGGAACTCAAAACAACTCTCAACCAAGTTCAAGGTCAGAATCTTCAATGTGAACGTCAAGACAGTCCTACTGTATGGAGCTGAAACGTGGAGAACTACTACGACCATCATCAGGATTGTACAAGTATTTATAAACAGTTGTCTACGCAAAATACTCAACATCCATTGGCCAGATACTATCAGCAACAGCGTTTTATGGGAGAGGACAAACCAGCAGGTTCCAGCTGAAGAGGAAATTAGGAAAAGACGTTGGAAGTGAATCGGACATATATTAAGGAAATCACCAATGTGCATCACGACTCAATCCCTAACTTGGAATCCTGAAGGGAAGCGGAAAAGAGGAAGGTCAAAGAACACACTACGGCGGGAAATAGAAGCAGATATGAAAAGGATGAATAACAACTGGAAGGAACTGGAAAGGAAAGATCAGGACAGAGTTGGATGGAGAATGCTGATGAGCCGCCTATACTCCTCGACGAGGAGTAACAGGCGTAAGTAAGTAAGTAATGAAGTTTTTCATGCTATTCACTAATCACAATTATATCAAGTTAATTATACAACAACGAAATTTGCTTGGCCGTATTCAAGATTTTAACTATTTATATCTATTAATTTTTAGAATCTGGCAAAATTATTGAACCATCTGTGTTTTGCATGTTGAATACTTTTTTAAAGATTGGTTCAATCGCCAATATAAACAGGCAGTCATAGAATTTATGTTTATTGGTTAATTAGTCACGTGGTTAGTGTTGAAGGAAAAACAATTTATAATTTTATTGCAAAGTAAGATGAAGTGCAATCAGTCTTTATTTCAAATCTAGGAGACTCGATTAGCGTCAAAGTGAATATCCTCACCAGGCTTAGCAAATAATCATATTATTATTAATAATCTATCTTACCACCCAGATTTTCATTCACCATACAACCTCAGTACGTTATGAGATTTAGTAATTTTCTGTTTTGAGGTTCTTTTAAACTAATATCAAAGCATGGTAATGACTACTCCTAAAACACAATACAGTTCATTTTGTTCCAAACTGTTAAGGAATTTTGTGTTAATACACAGAAAGTGGTTGTTTATATTTTCAAAAAGTCAAATACCTTTGTAAGTTTTAACTAGGTGCCCATTGTGATGTTTGATAGACTAAATAACAATGTTCAGTGTAGCAAACAGAATCATTTCCTTAGCATTGTTTTTTACAATTAGTTAGTATATCCGACGTACACTTTAATGTAGACCTTAATACTAAGTTTTCAACGTTCGTAATCAATATTAACAGAATTATTGGATTTATTTCATATTCAAGTGCTTATTTCTTCTTATTAGAATGAGGGTTTGTTGTGATTGTAATAATTTTTAAAAAAAAAAGTTGAATTCACAAGTCAATCTAGGCTAGACCACTATTAACAACATGAAAGCACTAAATGGTCATTTCGTCTCAGTATGGGACTGCTCATTGATGGACATCTATGATCTCTTTCTTGTGAACTTCTATAAACTATATATACCATTTCTATTAACTAAAAATTTACTATTTCAGTAAAGTTTCCAAAACTTATGGATTATATCTAAAACAATTACAGAATTTTTACTTTCACTCGTTCAATGTACATTTGGACTGGGGTTGTTTTTTTTCTGGGTACTAAGAAAAAAAAAAGTGAAGTACTTCTTATTTATACTACAGTTTATGGTATTTAATGTTAAAGTTGTTTCTATTTGTATTTTACTATTGAAGATTAATTTGTTAAGGGGTTTTATCTCTGTCAAACTTGAATTAATTTACATCATATTATTTTCTAAGGGCAATGAAGTGAATGAATAATGTGATGTTATATAAGATATATCAAAACAGATTATCCTTTTCTTTTCTTTTTTTTTTTTTTAAAAAAATCTTCCCTTCTCTTAAATAAAATTTATAGGTTATTTTCTGCACATACACATTTATTTTAGGTCACTATAATGAATGAAAATGATCAATGATAGATCAATAAATATTCATTCCCTTTAGATTTGTATACTGGGTGGGAGGATGTTTCTAGAATGAATATACACATAAAATATTGATTAGCACAAAAATGTAACATATTTTGTAGTAATGCAGAAAAAGTCAGGAAAATTAACTGTAGGTTAAATTTAGATGGGATTTTTTTTTATTTTTTATTTCAATCGATTTATCATTCATTTTTATATATGCACCAAGAGAGATAGAAAGATACAAAGAAAAACAACATATGTATATATAGGTTGTTAGATAGATATGAATGTACTTATGTTACTGTTGTTATGTAGGTGTTATGGGATAAATAACCATAATTGGTTACTTATGTATGTTATAGTAATAAATTCTATGTGTGCTGCTAATTCAGTTTTAAAAAAAAAATAGTATAGAAAACAAGGTTCAGCAACTGTCTATATATATTTTAATCTTTACACAAATATTTAATATCACATTGATATTTCGATAAATTTAGTTGTACAAAGATTACTGGGTAAGTGTTGGTTGTGTAGTATTTATTATATGATAGTTACTAATTAAGATATTTGTTTTGGTAAGCATAATTGAATGATCTTAGTCGCATATTATAATGGAATGAAAGAAAGTATTGAAGAGTATTCTCTACCATAGAACTAAGCAATATATTCACTGGCCCTTGAATTTTAAGCAGCTTTCAAATCATAGTTAGAAGGGGTTTTGTGGAGATTTCAGTATTCTTCATAGTTGAAATCATTAGTTAATTGGAGCTAGACTACCATGCGAAACCTGGAAGCACTGGACGGCCGTTTCTTCCCGGTATGGGACTCCTCTGCAGTGCGCATCCACGATCCCGCACTCGCGAGATTCGAACTCAGGACTTACCAGTCTCGCTCCAGAGCACTTAACCGATAGACCACTGAGACGGCCGGCATCCAACGGTGTTAATGTCTAACTTCAACCAATCCACGAAGTTTGAGCAACCGTTCACCAATCATAATTACTTTTTAGTATAAGAGGTTCTATTTTCCTATGCATATTCTAGCATAGTTTTCTTGTTTCAACATTAAAATTTTTATTATTGTATACCTAATTACCAGTACGTATATCTCGGATAATTGCATGCTGTTGATTAAGATGGTAGATATTATTGACTTGGTTTAGATAACACTTCTTTGGGAAAGATGTATGAACCTAGAATACATAGTATTACTGAATTTTGCTGAAGCTGTTGTTATGTGACAATTGATTGAATTAACACAGAAGATATGAGAATAAATAGTGATTGATTCATGGATATGCTTACTAGGCGTTTAGTACTTACCAAAAGGATGAAACTTGAAAGATACCTGTGTTAAACTTGCATCTCGTGATACGACAGTGTTATGCTGCACAAGCTGAATGCTAAACAAAATCAGAAAATCTTTCATTCCTCTATTCAGACAATTATTTCGAAGTATACTTCAAAGAAAGTCACATTGTATAAGGAAAATCTATAATATTGCTTTTTTGAAAGTTGATATTGACTATTTTATTTGTTGCCTAACAGGATGAGGAGAACGATTTCATAGTGGAAATATGATATCATGACCAGTATCTAAATACTTTTCATCAACCGTTACACCAGCTTTTTAAACTGACAGTAAAGGTTATATGGGCAAATCTTCCAGTAATTGTTTGGTGGTTATGGAGCCACACTTGTTTATTTCATTTACATCACATGATTCTATGCAATATGTTAGTAGGACAAGTTTACATTACTTGTTGATTTCCGCTTAATCTGCAATAGGGTAATTCTCATATCGATAAAGTAAAAATTACTCCGGAATACATCCTTGATAATTGGATTTGATTGTTTACTATTGAATGTTATTTAGATATCGAAGTAAATGATAACAGACTTTTGAAATGTGCGCTTATTTTCAATCAGTTTTCATAATGAAACTATAGTCAACGTTTAGAAGTGTAGGTTTTTAAATTTAGTCAGCTATATACAACCATCGAATAGTAATTAGTGGTTTAAAGTTGAAATATTGTATATCATGAATTACTGAAAGTGTAAACTTGGTAAAGGAGCTTTTAATCCAATGAATCAATAATAAATCAATACAAAAGAACTTCCCTTTCTCTGATGTTCCAAGATCTCCAGTAATCGATATCACTATCCATTGGTTAGCAAAAATCAATAGTTTAATATATTTCTAAATGTCAATATTGGTCTATTTTCTTTTTTACAGAATCTTTTTTGGGAAGAAACTTTCGATATTTTGAATACAAATTTAATCTAGACTTACAAAATGTCAGACGATGAACAGAGGTAAGTAATAAATAAAATGAAATCTATTGAAAATTTATATTTCCAAATGATGTTTGTGTTTTATTCGTTGAAAAAACGACTTTTTCATTTGTATGTTATCATAAAGGAATCTAACTTTTTCGGGTAGTATAAAGTTTCTTTGCCTAGACTGTTTCATAACTAAGGTTTTGATTTTGCACTGGTTACAAACTTAGTATGTAGCTTCATATGGAATTGAACCTAGTCAATACCATTTATCGTAACTCAAGTTTATACCCAGGACAGAGTTCGATGGAGAATCCTGGTGAGCAACCTATGCTCGTCCACGAGGGGTAAGAGGCGTAATTAATTAAATAAGTTTTTGACTTGGAAAAATATAAGCCTAGTTGTTAGAGATGTAGGTAAGTGAAATTATAGTGATAGGATTTTATAAAACCTGACTGAATATTGTGTTATAACTTTTAAAGCTAGTAAAAAACTAAACTCAGAACTTTTTAACTCTTCGTATTAAATTAGCTAAATTTGGTTCACAATGATGAAGTTCTCTAAATTACTAAATAATTAGAACTGGTGTTAATGTTCTTTTATGATGGCTTCTTTACTGTATAGTCACCATCAAATTCGAAGAGAAGATTAAAGGATACTAATGTGATTACATTATACAAAACAGCAGTATATATAGTGTAGTTTATATATAATTTAATTGTTTTCTTCTTATTGACTTCTTAGTTGAACATAACCTAAAGTAGATTTTAGCCGGTAGTCCATTGAATACTTAGAGGTGTATAATAGTTGAAGGAAATCAAATTTTGTTTAGGGAACAACTCATTTTGAGGATATCGATGAGTGTTAGCAAGTATTTAATCCAAATGTAGGACTTATTGTCGATTAAATTTACTCACTAAACACTAACTCCAGCATACTTCATTATAAATTGACTTGACATAGGAGGAATGATTTCGGCATGATAGTCAGAATACGATAAACATTAAAATTTGAAATAAAATAAGTTAGCACTTGTACTCGTTTCTAACACATAAATAACTCATTTGATATTAGTAACCTATTAACATGATTTGATTGTCATGTTATCGAGTTAATCATAACCGAAACATAATAGTGTTAAATATTCTAATGACAGCCGAATACAACAAATGTCTGACTGTCAGGGATTTGTTGTAAGCACTTCTGAGGCTAAAACTGCTTAGAGTGGATTGGTTTCAATAAACAGTAACTGCAAGATATGAGCTTTCTAGAAGCTCTATAGAACTATTGAAAATCAGCTTTTTTAATTTATTCAGTAAACATTTATGTTGATCAAAGATGGATAGTGGCTAGGAGTGGAATCCAGGGAAGATTCAAACAAACAATACTAAGTAAATTCAAACTTCATCCCATTGCACAAGCAAGTGGCTATCAGGACTCAATAGCTGAGTAGATAACGTGATGGCGTTTGAAGCGATAGATACTGGATTCGAGTCCCAGAGTGAACATCAATTTTGAGATGCAGGTACATCCAGCTGACGAGTCCTAAATAGGACGAAATGCGCGTTCTGGATTCCACTGCTAACCACTAACCATCTTTCCTTATAATGCCTGTGAATTAAGGCAATGTCGAGGCGATCCTCACAGTATGCACATATGGCCAATAAGAGACTGCCCAGTTGCAGTCCTAAACATCAATGGGAAGATTCAAACAAACATTACTAAGTGAATTTATGTTGATCATTCATTTTGTAAACCCTTACATTATTGACACTGATTGTTATAATGAGTATGAAGTTAATGATTTATGATGAAGAAAACTACAAGGGATAAAACTAATTAACTAATACCTTTTACTCACATCTTAGTTTTTATTCCAAACAACCATTTAGCATTATCCATTGAGGAAATATCTGGTCCCTATTGCTAATAAGTTTCCATCAAATGAAGAGCTTCGTGGTATTATTGGTGACTACGATATTAGATGAAATAGGTTTGAACCTATAAGAAAGTATCAGGTCGCTTACAATTACCCCGTATTACTTAGTATGTTTATTTGTTAGGAGGTTGAAATATATGAAAGAAATCAATTGATTTGCCCTTTTTTTGGCAATGCTTACCATGTATTTATTTTAATATAATTATTTATTAATAAACAAAATGTTGTTGATCTCCTGTCACACTTACTGCTAGTTAACAACTGTTCATCGTCTATCTACTTTTATTATTACTACCATTAGCCCACAACCATCTCCAGCATTCATTCCCAAGTACGTTAAATACTTGATTTTCATCATCTACTACCTATCCCACCCATTTTTCTTTATTTCACTTCCCACTAAATGAACAAATATGAATGTGTGAATGTATGAATGTTTATACATAGTGAAAACTTGGTTGATAAATGTATGTCTACAAAAAAAAAAGATTCTGTTTAATTATTGTATTAAGTATTCGTGTTAGGTTTTTTATACCCTGCAACCCACAACAATCTCTTTCTTCCCATTTAAAAAAGTTCTTCACCTTAAAGCATGCTTATCTGACATGAAAATACCTTGACTATGTTGAGTAATTTTCTGTTCATTATTAAAAAGTTTATAAGAAATATTTATTGGTAATGTTATTCAAATTGTATTTATCCACATTTTATCGAAGAAAGATTCCTTTCAAAGTTAGTTATGAACTCACTCTTGACATATCACTGAACTTTAGTATGTGGAAACATGACATCATGACTTTGGAAGATTGACTATGTATGAGGTTGATTCAAGTAAAAAAATCATGCCTCGTAAGATAAATGATGAAGTCAGAAGGGGTTTTGTGGAGATTTCAGTATGTTCATAGTTGAAATCATGAGTCAATTGAAGGTAGACCACCATGGAAAACCTGGAAGCACTGGACGGTCGTTTCGTCCTATTATGGGACTCCTCAGTAAGATACATGTCCCGGGGTTCTAGTGAGAAGCAGTGACCAGTGGAGTTCATCCACGTCTGTTGTGAGATAACAACTCATTGAAGATAAATGGTGAACGGTTGCTCAAACTTCGTGGATTGGTTAAAGTTTGACATTAACACCGTTGGATTCCGGCTCAGCTCAGTGGTCAATCTGTTAAGTGCTCTGGAGCGAGACTGGTAAGTCCTGAGTTCGAATCTCGCGAGGCAATATCGTGGATACGCACTGCTGAGGAGTCCCATACTGGGAAGAAACGGTCGTCCTGTTCTTCCAGGTTTTCCATGGTGGTCTAGCTTCAATTGACTCATGATTTCAACTATGAAAATGATAAAGCCTTGTAGAAGGTAATTTATTTGTTGAAAACATCACTTCGTGATAGTGTAAATTTCACCTTTTTGTTTGACTGAAATTCATATTTTTATTTTATTCGGTCATCTTGTTGACTTTCAATATTTATCTACCTATTGTGGATAAATATTTAGAATAAGTAGTTATATGAGGAAATAGTTATTTCCTAATATATACTGAAGTAAACAGAAAGCTTATTCCAATGGTCAACTTATGGAATGTAGATTCTACACATGTTATCAAAATGTTTAAATATCATACTGATTAAATGATTTCGGGTTATATGCAAACAAATATTTCAGTTACATTAGTTCCATCAAATAGTTACTAGTTTAATAGTAACTTCTTGTATATCCGGGTAATATGAATAAGACTAATGCTTCATGAATGTTCAACGTTATACTTCTGAATGGAATTCTCAGAAAACATGCCAGATGTTTGTATGGAATAGTGACTATTCCTAACGGAGTAAGAATGATCAACTTATTTTACAGAGACAAAGCATCCACTTAACATTAATTTATTTCCAAAGTCTTAGGAAGTGAAATATAAGAAAGTGAACTGATTTAAGATTTGTCAGTACTGAAGAATTATTCTTTCTATAACCAATTTACTTGATTGAATGATTCATATACACACACAATAATTCTGTTTCATTATCAGTTGTTCATTAGTTAATATAAGTATCTAACATTTGATAGTGATAATTTTAAGTCACAAAATCAAGATCATATGTCAAAATAGGATTTCAGTGTTGATAGGTTATTCGACAAGGAAATTAAACTAGTTCATCGTGACATATTTGTTAGACATTATACGAATGTATACTGTATGACAAATTAAATCTATATGTTTGTTTGTAAGCAAAGATGGATAGTGGCTAGCAGTGGAACCCAGAAAGCGCGTTTCGTCCCATTTCGGACTCGTCAGCTGGATGTACCTGCATCTCAGAGTTTATGTTCACTCTGGGATTCGAACCCAGTAACTTTCACTTCAAGCGCCATTGCGTTATCCACGCAGCTAGGACGAAACGCGCGTCCTAAATTCCACTCCTAGCCACTATCCATCTTTGCTTACAATGCTTGTGAATTAAGGCAATATCGAGGCAATACGCACAGTATGCACATACGCCAATTAGAGACTGTCCAGTTGCAGTCCTAAAAATCAATGGGAAGATTCAAACAAACAATACTAAGTGGACTTAAATGTTTGTTTGTTTTTCACTAGTAGTGATTCTCTTCTCTTGTAATCTTACCCACCATTTACATTATTCACTAAATAACTTAAATATCTAACTGGAATAAGGTAACATCATTTTGTTTTTAAAGCAACAATACACAATCTCTCATATGAACTAACAATTCAAAAAGTCATCGGTCAGAATATACCAGGAACTATTCAAGAAAACTTTAGAATTTTATAACTAAATAAGGTTTGTTTACTGAGGATTCAGTTAGTTTAAGGAGAATACTAATGATTATTATTTATTATTATTATTAATGGCTTTATTCAATGATAAAGAAAGATATTCAATTGGTTATTAATCAGTCCTAAGAACAAACTTTCTTTTGAACGACTACATTTATTCAAGCTGTACAATAGTAGAGTGCTATATGTATTTATTTAAATACATCCGTATAGCTTAAGGGAACAATATTTCTTAAAGAAATGATCTTCTTTGCGGAATGATATAATAGTCTTAATTCTCTGTTTAAAATTATTCATCAGAAAGTTTCTTTGGTCTTAGTTTCATAAATGAAGTTATATTGTATCAAATCATTTCAATAGAAATCGCCATATTTGATTTGGCGATGAATTATCAGACAATAGTCATAGGAAAAATCTAAAGTTATTTCTTGAAGGTAGTCTTATATCACTATGAAAATTCTGAGAATATTTTGATAATCACTCATTTTTGAAGGTACTTGACTTTCAAAAACTTTTAAAAAACTGTCTGTCATAAAAGTTGAAAACTAGTCTCTAACCGAACAATATATTATATTATAATTTAAAAGAATTAATACAGACTCTAGAGAATTCTCACCTCTCTGGCATGAGAGATAATGATGAACAATATTATCTCAGTTTATTACAACTTGTTGTCCACTTGTCTAATATTAAAGTTTTACTGTATATTTAGTAATTGTAATGTGTTATAATTTGATTTGATAAAACGTTTGCTCTTGTTCACTTTATTTGTTTCCCTTCATCATTAAACGTAGCTGAGTTATTGTGTTGACCATTGTACCCTTTAATGATTCACATTTTAACTACAAATAATTTCTTTGACATATGCATATATGTATATATATATATAATAATTATTATTTACGTTTGTATGTTTGTTTAAATGCATCATTCCGTTTTAATTCCTCCTACTCCGCTCACAAATGAATTCGTTATATTATCGGCATGTAGAGATGAAGAGCAGTAAGTTAATGATTATTCTTACCGTACAAAAGCATTTCGAATGTTAATTTTTGCAAAGAACACTTGGAATAAAAGAGATAATTATATATCTTTGTATATCTCTCTATGCCTTACATATATGTATAATCCTTGAAAACACACATATAACTGTCCGTTAAGAATCTCTGTAATGCACGTTAAATATAATGCTTATCAATTGATTAAATCATTCTACATCGCTAAGATTAATTTTCCAACTATTATTAGTTATACATGTATTTGAGCAATTAAAACAAAAGTGAATACACTGTTCAATGGAAAATATTGTGATTTCTTATTGAACTTAAACAATGTGCATGTTTTTTTTACAATGCATGTTCCCATTTTTTGAAGGAAAATCACTGCATGACTTATTTGCTGTCTTCACACAATCGCTAGTATAAGGAATCTTTTGAATTGGTAATAATCTTTTGATCCTAGATGCACATATTTTTGGGGTCATGTGGTACAACAGTATCATAAACTAGATATTAGTTGTTAATGATACTTGAAAAATGTTGAATAGATATGAAAATCCCTGTGCTGACCAGTAAATAATAAAGTTATTTTGTATTTCATTATCTACTTGACATCTTGAAGAAGAAAAGATAATCATAATATATATTCTGAAAATAATATTTACAGAATTCACACCAGTTTACAGGCATGATCAGATTGTTATAAAAATCAACATTTAATGTAGAGAACAAACATGAATTATAAGAAAGTTTTATGTTTGCTGGTTTAGTAATTGATAAACAGTTTAAATATGGCATATATCACGGCAAGCCAATGCAACACCAGGGAACTTGTCATTTTTTCTTAAGTGGATAGCCTGATGTTCTGTAAGGTTATTTCTAGTGCCAAAGTGAGTTATTGATAATTATCTACAACTAGAGAAAGTAAGATTAAAGCAAAGAGCACGGAACAACAAAACAATGATAGCAAGTAAGAGGTTAAACATTTAAAGTTCCGATAATCTCACTTGTGGAGTAAGATACACTTACAGGCGCTAGAGCATTTAATGAATTTTCAGAGTAGCAAAAGGCATTAATTGAGCGAACAAACAATGGGAGAGAGTTTAACATACAGATAGTTTGAGGTAAATTATTCCAGAGCATAGAAAACTTACAGACAAAGTAATTCATATAGAGAGAAGATCTAGAATATGTTTGTTTGGCTAAAGACAAGGAGTTACAAATGTCGTAATGTGAGGCTTTAGCAATATTGAATCGCCTGGCTGGATGTAAAGAAGAGTTTGTTAAGTATTTTGAAAAAGATATATCTCATATCTTATCTAATTTAAATCTAAGCATTAGAAATAATTATGGGCTAGACTACACTTCTTTTTTTTTATGTGTCCCAATAAGTAATATTTAAGAGAAATATTACTCAATAAAATCATTGACTATTAATTTGATCCTTGAGATAAGGTTCTAGCTCTTCTTTTAATATCGTTAAGATAATTATGATCAATTATTTGGTAGTTTAGATTAATTTATAACCAATAATACTAGTTCATAATATTTTCAATCTTCAATTCCTCTTAGCGTTCACTCTTTTACCATAAATTTTATGAAGATTGATAAATTAAGTTAATATCCATTTATTTCAATTATTGAGTTGTTCAAATCTTCATCATTTATTTATTTTTATTGTTTAATGAAAATATGCTTTATATACAAAGCAATTTGATTCAGAATATTATGAACATATTTACTACAACAATATTCTAGGTTTTATCTATTTTTATGTTGGTTTGTTCTCTGAGCTGGATGGTTTGGTCGTGGAGCTTTCATCGTCCAAACTTCGGGTAGACTTCTACCCGAAGTTTGTGCTGATGATGTCGTTCAGAAGGACGATGAAAGCTCCACGACCAAACCATCCAGCTCAGAGAACAAACCAACATAAAAATCACCCACCTGAGCTACAAATCTTCTCCACCATCTCAAAATCATACGAGCGTAGGTTTTATCTATTTACTTTAATTGATAATATATCGATTATATAATTATGTTAAACAATGTGGTTTTTAGTTGTTTAGCAAGTGTTATACACTTTTGAGAAAATTACTAATATTCATTCTAATTCAAAGATCTTATTCTTTTAATAAATTAATGAAATAGCATGTTGCATGAGATTATTATTATTATTTTGTAAGATTTAATCTATTTGTCAATATTCAAACAAATAATTATATAATTATCAGAAGGGGATTTTAGGGAGATTTAAGTAATTTTATATAGTTGAAATCATGAGTGAATTGAAGCTAGACTACCATGGAAAACCTGGAAGTACTGGACGGCCGTTTTGTCCTATTGTAAGATTATATAAAATTACTAAAGTCACCACAAAACCTCCTTCTGATAATGATCATAAACTCACTAGTGACTGGCTCCATCAGGTATTTTCTGGAGTTCTAGTAAGAAGCAGTAACCAGTGGAGTTCAACCAGGTCTGTTGAGAGATATCAACTTACTGAAGACATTGATGAATGGTTGCTCAATGTCGTGGGTTGGTTGAAGTTAGACGTTAACACTGTTGGATGCTGGCTCAGTGGTCTATCAGTTAAGTGTTCGCACGCGAGGCTGGTAGATTCTGAGTACGAATCTCTCGAGGTGGGATCGTGGATGTGCACTAATGAGGAGTTCCAGAATAAGACGAGTTGGCCGTCCAGTGCTTCCAAGTTTTCCATGGTGATTTAGCTTCAATTGACTCATGATCTCAACTATATAAAATTATATGATTAATGAAATACCATTAACTTTCATTTACTTCTTAATGGGGGATTTATTTGGGAATTTAATGTGAAATACTTTATTATGACTTTATATTTGTTGACCAACTAATTTACTAGATAAATTCAATTACTAGAAGGGGGGTTTTGTGGAGATTTTATTAATTTTATATAGGACGGAACAGCCATCCAGTGCTTTCAGGTTTTCCATGGCGGTCTAGCTTCAATGGACTCATGATTTCAACTATATAAAATTCAATTGAAAGTAGCTATTCTTAACTGAATTTAATTATAAATTATTTGTTAACTTATCTTGTACATTATTGTCAATAAGTTAATCATAAAAAACAAAACAAATTCAATTGTGAATGCGCACTATTGAGGAGTGCCACAATAGGACGTAACGGTCATCCAGTGCTTCCAGGTTTTCCATGGTGGTCTAGCTTCAATTGACTCATGATCTCAACCATTGAAAATTCAAATATCTTCATTTATATTGAGATATAAATGAATAATATTCACAAAAATTGTATGCTTAATAAATAAAGTAGTCTATTCTCTAAGCAAAGATGGATAGTGGTTAGCAGTGGAATCCAGGACTCGCGTTTCGTGCTATTTGGGACTCGTCAGCTGGATGTACATGCATCTCAGACTTGATGTTCACTCTGGGACTCTAACCCAGTAGAGACTGACCAGTTGCAGTCCTAAACATCAATGAAAAGATTCAAACAAACAATACTAAGTGAATTTAATCTATTCTCTAATTACAATATTATTTTACCTAAAGAAAAAAAAATTAAATTTCCATATGAATTCTGTTTCCTGTGCTAATATTTTAATTCTTTCTATAAATCTTAACATTCTATGCATGTGATATATATTGTGAAAGGGATACAAATGCAACTCATTTGTACTATGCAACCATCTACATTATTTCTATCTACTTTTATACCAAATTAAACAACATACTGACTATTAACAAGATTCATATTTAAATTAAGGAGTATAACCATGAAATTTAATAAATACACTATGCATTTAAAGTATATAACGTCTAAAACCAAAGTAGATTGGTTAACAAACATCACATAGAACTGATTTCTTTTATGAAACATTGATGATGTACTTATATATATATATATGTATCATTCACAATTTGATGATCTATCCCGTTTCTAATATTTCTTTTTTTTATTATTTTAGTGAGGATGGTAAATCTGAAGCGAAAATTCGTATGGAAGTAAGTCATAAAATCTTTGTTGAAAAATAACAAATTAATATACGGTAATTACTTATCTATTTGTTTTTTGTTTAGATGGAAGCCAAGCGTAGAAAAGAGAGAGCTGAAGAGGAATGGAGAGAATATGAAGAGTTTCGTAGAGGTGAACGCGAAAAAGAAGAAGAAGAGATACGTCAATTAAGAGAGCGTCGAGTATGTTTGTTTTTTTGATTAACTAGTATCTTTTTTATAAAAGTGATGAAATTTATAGTTTACATCCGAGATTGACCTTAATTAGATAATCATTAGAAACCAGAAGCAACTGAACAGCTGTTTCATCCTAATGTGATACTCGCAAGCGGTGCAATCAACAATCACACTAGGGATAGAAACCAGGACATTTAGATTTTGTAAAACCTATCTTTTACAACATAGAGTTGGTATCCAATGTTTGACATGTTCAACTATTATTTTCTGTTTCATTTATATAATAAGATGTATCAAAAATGATTGATGCAGTTAGAACAAAGTCAGAATCATAGACCTAATTTTTAATTTGTCATAAGCTTGGTCTGATTCTATGAGTTAGATAATTATGGATTAGGTCTAGCAATGAATACTATGGATTAGAATGCTTCAAGAAAAAATCAAAACAGCTGTAGGCACTTATCTTCTCACTGATAAAAAATCATGTCTTGTTAAATCATGAATAAAGCAATCGACACAGAAAATAAACAAATGACATCATCCTGTTGTTTACATCTAATCTAAGAACATTGAAAGATGTATAATTCAGTGCTAAATTATTAGGTTTTAAGAAAACGATCAGGATTGAATACTTAGAACCAAAATTTTGCTTATTGCGCTTCAGTAACAGATTAGTATAATCAGAAAATTAAACTTAATTAAAGAAGCCGTTTTAGCCAAAAATGAACGAACGTGGAAAACAAAACAGTGTCTAATTCAGTATTCGTATAAGTAGTAGGTAAACTGCACTCATTGTTTCAATGTTACCAATTAATAGTGAAGTTCATTAGACCGGATTGAAAATAACAATCTGAAAACATTTACATTATATTTTGCTTAAATCTACCATCCATCATATAACTTTACAGTCAGATCTGACAATTAAATTATTTGTATAGATTCTGTTCTGTTATAGTTTATCTTGCTTCATTTATAGTACCAGGATTGATTTTTAAATGCTTAAATTTATATCGTACACTTTTGGATTGTTACTGAAATAATTATGAACTTTCATACAAAATATTTAAGGAACGACGTAAAATGGAACGTGAAGAAGAAGAAAAACGATTAGCTGAATTACGTCAGATAGAAGATCAAAAAAGACGAGCAGAAGAAGTAAGTTTATTTTTTCATTTCTATTGCCATGATAGTGAACTGTCATCCAATGAGTTAGTATAGTTTGTACATTCACTCCGATATGTCAATTATGAAATAGTTTTCGTAAGTTCAAGTTTAATAGGGAAAAATTAGTATATCTCATATTGTACAATAAACAATTTACTTTCGAAGTTATAAGATGATGAATAGATAATCAGTTTATGGATGGTAGAAAAGAACTACATAATTCCAGATAAATATCATTCTCATAGATCTTTTTCCTATCAACAAAACAATGAATCTTAGACAGATCGTAAATCGAGCATAACTAAAAACATTTAATATTTCCAGCTTTCATCATATTGTAGCATAAGTATGACTTCTATGATACGATCGATTATGGTTTATTCAGGATGTAATTCAGTAGTCTTCTATTTTGTTAACTGTTTTTATTGTCTAAATAACCATATGATAATTTTATTAATAAAACTAGCGTCTCTTATTATTGTGTTTTGATTATTGACTTTGATCACTGGAAACTAAATGATTTCAAAGCTTTTATTAGTCAGTTTATTTCTCTTCTTTTGAGTGTATTGACTATTACTTAGTTTGGTCATCATAAATAATTGAAGACGAATGACCACTTAAATGGCTATTCTGTATGTAAAAGTAATACAGCCGAGCAAATATAGAACAGTTATGGGAAAAAGTTTACATGTGTGATGTACAGATCGACAACCAATATAAATGCTAACCAATGAAATTCATATCTCAATAAGCCACAGAGTATTATACAACAAATCCTGGCCCATGATTATAAAGAAATATTGTTTAGGAAGAATGTCACAATCAGTAAAACTGGACTGCAACCGAAAGTGGAATCTAAGACATACGTTTAGTTGTATTGTAGTGAACGGGAGCACCAGTGAGGGCAACGAAATGTATTTCAACACAAAATTACACAATGTCTTAGTAAAATCTGAGAACCATACAATAAATACTTTATTTGCAAAATATCAATCAATCGTCTCAGATTTGATTATTCCTTCGTTTCCGCACCAATCATTCACTGTTCTCGTTCTCTTTTCTTCACTCTTCTTAACCTTCTGTCTCCAGTCATTTCACTTTCGATTGATGATATATAATACCTATATCTGTTGGCATCAGTAGTACACACCACAGTATTTTGAATTTGTCAGTTGGATGTCAAATTTTAAGTAGCCTAAAACTGTAATAAATAATTGATCAAATGATTTATTCCAATTTATTCGACAGAATAATTTATCCAGTAAAGTTCTACTGACTACATCGTAGCATAAAACCAAAATCTGGAGTAAATACGAAAATCAACTACATCATGTAACTCATAAGTACATATTCATATTCGAGGTCGCCAAGTATCAGGCTATAATGTTTAATATCACGCTTTCAACTATGATAAATACTAAATCTCCACAAAACCCCTTCTATAATATAAAAATGTTATAATGAATTTAACATGTAAAGATCATGCTTTACGTTTGAAAAAAATATCAAAGGTAATAGTGAATGATAATGTGAACATGACTTATTCTGTTTTCAAAAAAGAAATAAATTAATATAGATCAGAGCATGGTGATTTGTAACCAAACAAGGACACAAGCAAGGCATTCATGTACGTACACACACACACATGTACACAAGTATCCTTCTATAGAACATTACACCTACGTGAACCTAATATGCACAATTTTTGTGACATATATATATATGGAAAGAAAATAAGGTAGATAAAAATAAAAAACGAATTTCTTTAAAATAGGTTGAACAATTGATGATTGTAAAACGGGGAAAAAGGTAATCAATTTTGCTTTTTTTATGGAATGATAATGATAATACAAAAAAAATTGGTAAAAATCTAGTGACTTACTGTTTCTTTTTTCAACCTAGTTTCAAGGATGAAAAGTTTTTCAATGTAATATGACACGGAAAAATTGATTGTTTCTATTTCGTTATCACTCATCTTGTTTAACTGAGGATTACATTTTTTACTACATTTTTGGTTGTCTGTTTTAATAGGAAGAAAGACAAAGAAAGAAACGTGAGGAAGAACAACGTAAACGTGAAGAACGTGAACGTAAAAAGAAAGAATGGGAAGAGCGTAAAAATGCTAATCGACCTAATTTCGTTATTACAAAGAAGGAACAAGGTGTAAGTCGAGCGGTTATTTATAAGGATTTTAGTACAGTGATGGCTGGATAATAAAAGTAGTCATTCAATCAATGGTTTCAGTTCCTCATTATGTACATAAATTTAGTCTCATGGTATTATTATCATCCATTCTATAAACAGTGTTGCCTAAGACTGTGTATATTAACTTGTACTTTGCACATGTGACGTCTTATGTTATTTATATCAGAACCTGCAACCAAGTGCGATGATTTCAATTACTTCACCTTAGAGAGTTACATAAAGTAGTAGAAAATTTTTAAATGGATTTAGGTATATGCTACTTATGTTGGCAGACACAAGTAGTATGTAATACCAATCGGAAGTGGAAAACCTAGTAGCAGAAGGTTGAGAATATCAAGTTGATGAGAATAGAAAGGAATTGTAAACTTGAAGAAGCATACAGAACGTAAAAGACAAATTATGGAAATTTGTAAATGTAGTATTCAGTGTATGGTTCTTATGTTTTAACAAGACACCATTAATTCCGAACATCCCATTTACCATGACTAAGTGACTTATATTCATTTAAAACATAATCTAGGTAGTCAATTCGTTAAAAGTCTACCAACCTATGTTGTTGTAATTTACGTAAGTTGAACAATTTATCATCTACTGAAGGATATTACCTCAATGAATAAAAACGGAATTTCCCTGAATCCAGGGATATTGTGTTTTATCTGGGCCCAATGAGGCTTGGTATTGTTATGCCAAGATTTAATGATAGTCTACTGACCATGGTTTGTAATAATGTTAAGACAAGTAAAGATATACGACTGTTCTTTTATGTTTTCTCTGAAGTTATTTGGACTGTTGGTGAGAACTAATTACCTGAAGATTTTAAAAACCGTAATTTTTTATTCTGAAATTACTTATCCTCTTTTCACATTAGCAGTTTTGACGTTTATGATCACAATCACTTTGAATTGTTGACTGGATCGTCCAAAAACGATATTCTTTCAATTAGATCTGTAAAATACATTGGTATCACGGATTTATGCTTCTGTGTTAAGTTTGTTAACTTGACTAGTATATAAGAAAGCTAGCTGACTAATTCCGAGTTTGACTTTATATTGTCGATAATTTTGTTGTGTTTTACGGAAATAAAGGAACTGTCTGAAAGCCTTGAAGTCTGAAATATTGACGATACTAAGAAATAAAAGACAGTTTTCAAATGTGGGTAATATTTTCATGTCATAATGTGCAATTTATTCGACACAGGAATTGAGAAGTAAATATTAAGCAACAGTCCATCCTATTGGAGGCTTGTTCCACTGGGATTACACAATCAGTTTATTAAACCAAAATGAGTAAATCATTTCAAAATCTCCTCCGCTATTTATTTTGTTTCTCCAGATTTTAGTTGAGTCGTTGAGAATATGTTTCAACTAAACTTTATAGAGTTCATTAAAATGCCGATATTAAGTAATTTTTCGGCAACTTCAAATAGTTTTTTATATCTCCTACTGTACTCCAGAATCTTGTTTAAGTGATTATTCAAGGAACAGATAAACGGAAACCAAAGTCATTGGAATTTAGTTTTTTAGTTGAAGTAGTGAATTTAATAATTCTGTTATGATTTATCACAGTAGGACAACTGTAATGAACGAAGACTTCGTGGGTATAATCAACTGATCAACTGATGCAAAATTACAGAGTTCTTTTGTAAAATGTGAAAACAATACATTAACTACTTTATTCTCAAAACTTCAATCAATTTTCCTTTACATCCTTCATGATTCTTCCACTTCTCAATTCTTTTATGTCCCACTTCCTGTTTTTTCAGCTTAATCTTATTAACCTTCTTTTAATAGGCATTTCATATCTGATTGGTGTTATATACTACTTATACCTGTCAACATAAATAGCAAGCACCACACATCTAATTAGCTAAGGACATATTTCTAGTACTGTTTCGCTTGAAATTATACGTTTATAGATAATCAGTAGAGCTTTTTTTTTTGATAAATATCAAACATTTTCCCGATTTTATCCATAAATCTTCTCCTTAAGACTGAGGAATTATTCATTCTTTGTTCTGTTTACATTTGAATTCTTTAGTTCTTAAATTAAATAAACATGCCAAGAAAAACACTGGTCAAAATAAACATTTCTATCATACTACTAATTATATTCTTTTCAATAGTTTTTAAATACACTACTTAATACTTATGTTGATCTTGATGAAATGTTTAATAGAAATTTAATCCATTTCTATTAACATAATTTTAGGCACAAGAAACGGAAGAAGAGAAAAAGGAAGAAGTTACAAAATCAAAAGAGCAATTGGAAGCTGAAAAACGTGCTATTTTAGAACAACGTATACAACCATTGAATATTAGTGGTTTTAATGCTGATCAATTAAAGAATAAAGCTAAAGAATTACACGATCTTATTTGTCGATTAGAGGGTGATATTTATGATTTATCACAACGTTTTACAAGACAAAGTTATGATGTAATTCGATGTTTGTTTGTTTGTTTTCATAAATAGTACTAAACAACTTACTTATAATTTGTTTACAAGTTGATGAATGTAGGTCATATTTTACATAGTTCCTTATTATTCCTCCAGTTGGTATGTTATGCCATTTTCACTTCATATAGATCATTTATAAGAAAAACATGACAGGACTGATTTAAATTTGTGACCTTTACTGAAGATTAATTTCTTATTCATACACATCTAATAATTGCGAATATACTCGAAATACTTCCAAAATTTACTGATAATTACAGTTATTACTTTAACATCTTGAAAAATTTCAGCTTTTCAGTGATCTTTAATAAAGGTATCAATGTTCACTGTTAAGACTGTTATATTAAGTCGATGTTAGAGTTTTGCTAAATTGGACACTCCCCTAAAAACACCTCAACTTATGAGTACAATTGGCAAATGAAGTATTTGATTAAATTTTCATTTATTGTTTTTTGTTTAGATGCAAGAACTGGCAGAACGTGCACGTCAAATAAACAAAGGGTAAATTATGCTTCTATTAAGTGTACTTGATAATTTTTACAATTTCATTACTTTTAGTACTGAATTGCGTAGAATTTAAGTGATCCGACTGATTTCATTGTTAATACTAAGTTTCTACCTAAATAAAATGAATTAGTATGACATATATTACAACTGTAAACCAATTGCAGTCCTAAACATCAATGGAAAGATTCAAGCAAACAATACCAAGTGAATTTAAACTTCCACCCCATTGCACAAGCAAGTGGCTATCAGGACTCAGTGGCTGAGTGGATAACACGATGGCATTTGAAGTAAAAGATAGTGGGTTTGAGTCTCAGAGTGAACGTCATCTCTGAGATGCAGGTACATCCAGCTGACGATTCCCAAACAGGACGAAACGCGCGTCCTGGATTCTACTGCTAACCACTATCCATCTTTGCTTACAATAAACCAGTTAGTTTACATTATGTGAGACAACTTTAAGTTTTTCATGTCTTACTGCTTACCAGTCTTTTGTTTCGATAATCGAATTGTTTCAGCTTTCTAAAGTACGCTAAGTTATTCCTATTATTCATTAATCCATATTGATTCATTCACCCTAAGTTTCCAATCATTTTATTCTTCAGTGGTTTTATATGGATAATATCCGAATTTATATAAATACATATATATTCAGAAGGGTTTTTATGGAGATTTAGTATTTTCATAGTTGAAAGCGTGAATCAATTGAAGCTAGATCACCAGGGAAAACCTGGAAACACTGGACGGCCGTTTCGTCCTATTATGGGACTCTACAGCAGTAGGTAGGTCCTGACTTCGAATCTCGCGAGGCGAGGTTTTGGATGCGCACTGCTGAGGAGTCCCATGGTAGGACGAAACGGCCGTCCAGTGTTTCCAGATTTTTCCTGGTGGTCTAGCTTTAATTGACTCACGCTTTTGACATAAATATTCACCAAAAGTTCTTCTGAATTATTTGTCTTGGTAGATTATACTATTTTATATTTTGCTAAGTACCAGTGGTTTATTATCACTTTGATCCATGTACTTTGCTTTACAGTTTTGAGATGATACATTTACCTGGATCATAGACAAAAAATTCTATCCTGAATGTTACTTACAGATAGTTTTAATACTTCTAATCCTATTTTTAGGCTTTAATAAAATTAATCATTTAAAAAAAATAGAAATCTGGTCTAAAATAGACTTGGACTATAATTTTCGCGGTTAGTAGTATTTTATGTCAGAATTATATTTTTATATTATTTACAAATATTGTGACATGTATTTTTAAAATTTTATAGAGGTAAAGCAAAAGCTATCACTAATGCACCGGATCCATTAGCGGCTAAATTCAGCGGTATTCCTGTAAGTTTTAAATATATTTCTATTTTTATCATCATAATAATCTTCAATCTATATTATCATTTAAATACTATTTGATTTTTTCTGTTTTAAACATCATCTTCTAGCCTATGGTTGTCATGTACAGTCAATATGAACGAGTGAAAGATCCTAGATCATTCAAAGATCGACGTACTGTCTTTACAGGTGCTAATTATGCAGAAGAATATCAACGTATTGCACCTTCACACATGTTGGTTATGACAGATGAAGGCTTCCAAATAGCTGGAGCCGCTGAAGGTGGAGGACATTCGGCTGCTTCTGCACCTGGAACTGAAGTTCCTGTTGAATAAATAATTCTATGAACATTAATTATAGTAATGCTGCTATCATTGTTATTGTCACCAGGATATATACCATCAATTATTTCTGATTCTTTTGCATTTCTCTATCTCGTTCTATTTGTGTTTCTTCTTTTTGTTTGTTTCGATATCACCACATTCATTAAAATGTTCTGAGTTTTTATTTTTATTATGTTACTGAAAAAAGAAATTCACTTATTATCCTCAATGCTTTTAAACAAAACAAATTACGCTACCGCTTTCCTGTCTTACTGATATCATTGATAGTATGTTATCATTCACTCCCTCTTTCTATGTTTCCTCTTCTTCTTCTTCTCCTTGTCTTCATGGATTCCGAAAAATTGTCATTAATTATTAAGTCACCTAAATTACCACTGATTCATTAAAACACCAAATATCTAAATATCACAACAGAAACTATAAATAAAACTACCCTTATCTTTATTAGACTGTGTAGTTTCTTATTGCTATTATTATTATTATCATTATTACCATTATTATGACTCCCTCTTTTATGTTGAATAATTTACTTTAAGTAATAAATGGGAACATTCTATTCTACTGGAATTTTTAGAGTATAAATTTATTATTTAAATGTCTAAGACCTAGTAATGAAAACCAAACAGTTCGTTTGTTTTACGCATAGAATCTCACCAAAGGGATTGGTTTAATGTTGTATTAAGTTGATGGAATGAACTTCTGAATAATTCATACTTGAAACAAAAAAATGTGTCTAATGCTTCATGGTTTGTAAGGGTTCTGTAGTGAATAGAAATCAAAGTGTGATAAAAAGTTGTTTTTTGTTGGATCATTTCATCAGAAACTAGATTACAGACAATCGGCCACTGTTACCGTGTTTCCATAAGATATCTTCAAATTTTGATGGGAAGAAATACTATATTGTATACTTGAATGAAGAGTGTGTTACGAAAATATCTGGAGTTATAAAGAGGTACCCATCAATATTTTTAATATTCGAAACGATTTTTCCTTTGTAAAGTCAATCCGATATTGTTTGTTGACGGATAACTCACAAGGAACGCTAGGACTAGATCTTTGTATTAGATGGGACTTTTCAACGAGGGATATCCTTGGTGAAAGAATGATCAATATGGGTTTCTACTACATATAACCCACAGTTATTGTCAGATTTGATACTACCAAAAATCAGGAACTTAAATTTCGATCTCTCTTAGTTTGACTCAATAAGCTTTATTTAAATTAAGAATTTGAGATGGTGGAGAAGATTTATAGCTCAGGTGGATGATTTTGATGGAGTTTTGTTCTTTGAGCTGGAAGGTTTGCTCGTGAAGCTTTCATCGTCCTTCTGGACGACACGAAACTCATAAACGTCACTTCTACCCCGAAGTTCGTGTTGATGATGTCGTTCATAAGGACGATGAAAGCTCCACAACCAAACCATCCAGCTTAGAGAACAAAACTCCATCAAAATTAAGAATTACTAAATTATATCTTATTAAGCTAGATAATTTATGCATGATAATTGATTCTCTAAACAAAGTGTTTTCTAGAATTAGTAAAATTATAATATTATAGTCTCTGAAAAGTGATACATTTACATTTACATGTACAATTAATGCAAAAATTAATTAAAATATCGTTTGTACAGTTGAATTGTGGTTTATGCTACTTATGTGAACATAAGTAGTATAAAACACAAATCGGAAGTGGAAGAAGGTTGAGAAGATCGAATCGAAGAGAACAGGAACAGAGAGTAATTCTTATGGTGGTAAAGGAAAAATGAAGTTTAACGTAATTAATGGAAGATTTGCAAATAAAGTACTGAACGTATCGTTTTCACATTTTACCAAAGAACTCTGTAATTTTGTATTAAAATAAATTGATTTCCTCTCACCTGCATCCTCGTTCCAAGTTTGGGCTTGCTTCGTGATGCAGTTTGGTGATTTCCTCAATGTATGTCCCATCCACTTCCAACTTCATTTCCTAATTTCTCACCCAGCTGGAAGCCGTAATGTTCTCTTCCATAAAAGGCTGTTGCTGACGATATCCGGCCAACGGAAATTCAATATCTTGTAAACTCTGAAGATATATACTTACAGATGTGGACTACAATTGTGAATGGATTGTAAATTAACTTTAACGTGATATAAGTATTTGGATCAAGTGATATAGTCGGGTGAGAATTAAAGCTGATAAATAAACTACAATTCTATGGACCACTGAATAGTTCATAAAATTCCTATCCTACAACTATTTACATTCTAAACTAAGTTTGATCAGATTTATCTTACTTAATATTATGTATTTAAACGGTGTCGATTTGTTTAAAAAACCACTCTATTTGATGGCCAGTGACTTTAACTTTATGAAAGTATTCAGTCTCTTGTAACCTGTAAGCTACCTATTTTTTTAATAGGAAACGTAGGCATAATATGAAGCTCAAAGGTGATTCAAGAGCTAGAAATTCAGGAACATGTGTTGGGATTGACTAACATCAGTATTTTTATAATTGTTGAATTTACTACAACAAAATTTATTTCTATCACCCTTCATACATTACTATTATTGTAACATTTCATGAACAAGTATTCTTGTAATAACCCCCTTAGGAAGTTACATTTTTTGACTTCTTACTCGAGTGCAATTACCATCATTGAAGTATTGTTTTGCACGATCCATTGATTTGTCTAGTCATGTTAAATCCAATATAATATGTGAATTATTTTCCATCACCGTTTTGTGTACTTCGGCTTCCATAAATTGTAACAGTATGTTAACCGCTGAATAAGATGTTTCACTTTATCCCTTAAAGAAAGAAAAATAGGGATAAAATTGTCATCACATCGAATTTTAATTTTTTTTCTCCCTAATAAACGTAACACATACTGGACAACAAAAGTCAAATCATTATGAGACTCTGTTCTTAAAATCGTTCAGGTGACCGAGATGATGGTGAGGACAATCAAATTTAATATTTGTGTCATAAACAGTTTATCGATACAGACCACTTTTAAAATCTGCTTGGGAATACAATTCAGAGTATAAGCGCTACATAAGTTGAAGGATGGCAAAGATTTCACTGAAATGTACTGCATCTAACAAAAATGTATATTAAACGATTACGAAGAAAACCAGTTTAGAATGATTTTGTGATACATCTAAGAGGGTAATATGTATATCTTTCAGCAGTCGGTACAACTGATTGGTGAAACAGTCCTATAGAATTAAATTAATAAAGGTACAATATATTCATAATAATTGTATCTCAAAGAGTTCGTGTGTAGGGTGAGTAAGATTCTAGATATCGTACCTTGTTACAACTAACGGTAAATATATTTTATAAATAAATGTAAGGTTAACTTAGGATGGCTAATCACACTTATATGGGTCGGAACTTGAGATTCGGTACAAAAACCAACATTCCAAATTCATACAAAACTCAAAGATACTTGATTTAATGAGAACAACTTTATATTTTATACACTTAACTATTCTGACATGAGTATACTAAATCTTCTAGAAACCACCATATTTATGCAAATAGACCATTTATTCTGATTCAAATGTCATCTCAAATCTAATGAGAATTAGAATTAAAAAGTGATATGTGGGTGATATCTAAACTAATCTAGTATTCAATTAATTCGGAAACATTCGTTAGATGTTTAGGTTATTAGCATAGTGAAGACTAAGTGATGTTGTGACTAACAGAAAATTATATGCAAGTGAAATATCAGTTTCTGTTCGATTTTCTTCAGAAATGGTTTACGGAATATTTTTCAAGTTTATTATCAGCTAACTACACGTACACTACGAGTATTTATTAACAAACTACAGTTTTCGACGCCTTAACATCAGTAAGACATCAGAGGTTGAAGCCCTAATTAATGAAAAATAAATATGCTGATAGGTCTAAAAGTTATTTCATTGACAAAATTTTTCTCCAGAGTTTGTAATTCAACACGTTGCATTAATCCTAACTTATCTTCGACCGCTTTAAGTAATATATTATGAAAGAATAGTAAACTAAGTAGTTCACTATTTTATCACATCACAGTTTGGTGCAGTAAATGATTCAGTTAAATATTCATTCAGTTTGTCAAACAGTTGGGAATAAATTATTTAACTGGTTGAAAAGTTTATACCCTAGTGGAAAATAGGATTAATGAATAATCGAGATATACGTACAACGTATAAAAGACCTACCTATATTTACCTGATAGAAAAATTGATCCAAATATTTCTACTTAACAAATTCAATAAATTATCGTCGACTTTGTGAATGTTAGCTAATTTATCAAAGTGCAGCGGTCTACTGATATAACAAAAGTAGCATATATATGCTTTTTTGTAATTTTAAACGAAAGACTAGTCCTGCATATTTTTTAAAATAAAGTAGATCGACTAAATGAAAATATTTCACCAATTGTCTTCAGTGAGTTGTTATCTCACAACAGACGTGGATGAACTCCACTGGTTACTGCTTCTCACTAGAACCCCGGGACATATATCTTGAATCTCGAATATCGCGAGGCGAGATCGTGTATGTGCACTGCTGAGGAGTCCCAAAGTAGAACGAAAAGGCCGTCTTGTGCTTCCAGGTTTTCCATGGTGGTCTACCTTCAATTGACTCATGATTTCAACTATGAACATACTGAAATCTCCACAAAACCCCTTCTGACTTCATCATTTATCTTACGAGGCATGATTTTTTTACTTGAATCAACCTCATACATAGTCAATCTTCCAAAGTCATGATGTCATGTTTCCACATACTAAAGTTCAGTGATATGTCAAGAGTGAGTTCATAACTAACTTTGAAAGGAATCTTTCTTCGATAAAATGTGGATAAATACAATTTGAATAACATTACCAATAAATATTTCTTATAAACTTTTTAATAATGAACAGAAAATTACTCAACATACTCAAGGTATTTTCATGTCAGATAAGCATGCTTTAAGGTGAAGAACTTTTTAAATGGGAAGAAAGAGATTGTTGTGGGTTGCAGGGTATAAAAAACCTAACACGAATACTTAATACAATAATTAAACAGAATCTTTTTTTTGTAGACATACATTTATCAACCAAGTTTTCACTATGTATAAACATACATACATTCACACATTCATATTTGTTCATTTAGTGGGAAGTGAAATAAAGAAAAATGGGTGGGATAGGTAGTAGATGATGAAAATCAAGTATTTAACGTACTTGGGAATGAATGCTGGAGATGGTTGTGGGCTAATGGTAGTAATAATAAAAGTAGATAGACGATGAACAGTTGTTAACTAGCAGTAAGTGTGACAGGAGATCAACAACATTTTGTTTATTAATAAATAACTATGTTAAAATAAATACATGGTAAGCATTGCCAAAAAAAGGGCAAATCAATTGATTTCTTCCATATATTTCAACCTCCTAACAAATAAACATACTAAGCAATACGGGGTAATTGTAAGCGACCTGATACTTTCTTATAGGTTCCAACCTATTTCATCTAATATCGTAGTCACCAATAATACCACGAAGCTCTTCATTTGATGGAAACTTATTAGCAATAGGGACCAGATATTTCCTCAATGGATAATGCTAAATGGTTGTTTGGAATAAAAACTAAGATGTGAGTAAAAGGTATTAGTTAATTAGTTTTATCCCTTGTAGTTTTCTTCATCATAAATCATTAACTTCATACTCATTATAACAATCAGTGTCAATAATGTAAGGGTTTACAAAATGAATGATCAACATAAATTCACTTAGTAATGTTTGTTTGAATCTTCTCATTGATGTTTAGGACTGCAACTGGTCAGTCTCTTATTGGCCATATGTGCATACTGTGAGGATCGCCTCGACATTGCCTTAATTCACAGGCATTATAAGCAAAGATGGATAGTGTCTGGCAGTGGAATCCAGAACGCGCGTTTCGTCCTATTTAGTACTTGTCAGCTGAATGCACCTGCATCTCAGAGTTGATGTTCACTCTGGGACTCGAATCCAGTACCTATCGCTTCAAACGCCATCAAGTTATCTACTCAGCTATTGAGTCCTGATAGCCACTTGCTTGTGCAATGGGATGAAGTTTGAATTTACATAGTATTGTTTGTTTGAATCTTCCCTGGATTCCACTCCTAGCCACTACACAATATTCAGTCAGATTTTATAAAATCCTATCAACCCTTGAAAGTAATTAACAGTAACCTTACTTTCATTTCATACGAAATCGGTTTAGATAGTGTCGTAAATATAAATCTAGTTTTGAATTTGTGAAGCGAATGGCTTAGTAACTTATCGTCCACCATAACATTATAAAAGTCTTCCATATAAACGATTTGCGTCGTTACCAAATCAGTAACATATTCAATCATTAGAAATAAGGGATTCACTATAATTTCACTTACCAACATCTCTAACAACTAGGCTTATATTTTTCCAAGTCAAAAACTTATTTAATTAATTACGCCTCTTACCCCTCGTGGACGAGCATAGGTTGCCCACCAGGATTCTCCATCGAACTCTGTCCTGGGTATAAACTTGAGTTACGATAAATGGTATTGACTAGGTTCAATTCCATATGAAGCTACATACTAAGTTTGTAACCAGTGCAAAATCAAAACCTTAGTTATGAAACAGTCTAGGCAAAGAAACTTTATACTACCCGAAAAAGTTAGATTCCTTTATGATAACATACAAATGAAAAAGTCGTTTTTTCAACGAATAAAACACAAACATCATTTGGAAATATAAATTTTCAATAGATTTCGTTTTCTTTATTACTTACCTCTGTTCATCGTCTGACATTTTGTAAGTCTAGATTAAATTTGTATTCAAAATATCGAAAGTTTCTTCCCAAAAAAGATTCTGTAAAAAAGAAAATAGACCAATATTGACATTTAGAAATATATTAAACTATTGATTTTTGCTAACCAGTGGATGGTCTCTTTAAAACAATGATATTGATCCCTGGAAATCTTAGAACATCAAAGAGAGAAGGGAAGCTATTATTGATTCATTGGGTTAAAAGTTCTTTTACCAAGTTTATACTTTCAGTAATTCATGATATACAATATTTCAACTTTAAACCACTAATTACTATTCGATGGTTGTATATAGCTGACTAAATTTAAAAACCTACACTTCTAAACGTTGACTATAGTTTCATTATGAAAACTGATTGAAAATAAGCGCACATTTCAAAAGTCTGTTATCATTTACTTCGATATCTAAATAACATTCAATAGTAAACAATCAAATCCAATTATCAAGGATGTATTCCGGAGTAATTTTTACTTTATCGATATGAGAATTACCCTATTGCAGATTAGGCGGAAATCAACAAGTAATGTAAACTTGTCCTACTAACATATTGCATAGAATCATGTGATGTAAATGAAATAAACAAGTGTGGCTCCATAACCACCAAACAATTACTGGAAGATTTGCCCATATAACCTTTACTGTCAGTTTAAAAAGCTGGTGTAACGGTTGATGAAAAGTATTTAGATACTGGTCATGATATCATATTTCCACTATGAAATCGTTCTCCTCATCCTGTTAGGCAACAAATAAAATAGTCAATATCAACTTCCAAAAAAGCAATATTATAGATTTTCCTTATACAATGTGTCTTTCTTTGAAGTATACTTCGAAATAATTGTCTGAATAGAGGAATGAAAGATTTTCTGATTTTGTTTAGCATTCAGCTTGTGCAGCATAACACTGTCGTATCACGAGATGCAAGTTTAACGCAGGTATCTTTCAAGTTTCATCCTTTTGGTAGGTACTAAACGCCTAGTAAGCATATCCATGAATCAATCACTATTTATTCTCATATCTTCTGTGTTAATTCAATCAATTGTCACATAACAACAGCTTCAGCAAAATTCAGTAATACTATGTATTCTAGGTTCATACATCTTTCCCAAAGAAGTGTTATCTAAACCAAGTCAATAATATCTACCATCTTAATCAACAGCATGCAATTATCCGAGATATACGTACTGGTAATTAGGTATACAATAATAAAAATTTTAATGTTGAAACAAGAAAACTATGCTAGAATATGCATAGGAAAATAGAACCTCTTATACTAAAAAGTAATTATGATTGGTGAACGGTTGCTCAAACTTCGTGGATTGGTTGAAGTTTGACATTAACACCGTTGGATGCCGGCTCAGCTCAGTGGTCTATCGGTCAAGTGCTCTGGAGCGAGACTGGTAAGTCCTGAGTTCGAATCTCGCGAGTGCGGTATCGTGGATGCACATTGCTGAGGGGTCTCATAACAGGAAGAAACGGCCGTCCAGTGCTTCCAGGTTTTCCATGGTAGTCTAGCTCCAATTGACTCATGATTTCAACTATGAACAATACTGAAATCTCCACAAAGCCCCTTCTGATTATAAATAAGAATCCATTTAAGAAAAGTAAACATTAATCGTATGTAATAATCCTAAACGTTTTTAAATACAAGGTTAATCGTGATAGATTCTTCATTTAATTAAAGATTTCTTAAGCTTATATATATCAATTACAGTACCTTATATTTTAAACATCTGTTTTGGTGAAGTCAACTGGGCTATTAGTTGAGACTTCCATTTAAATGTGAAGCTGCAGAAAATTTAAAGTCAAATTTCAAAACTAACAGGGTAATCTATTTGGGCTGAAGTGAAACGACATAAGATATAATGGAAATGATAATATTTGCAATTGGTGACGTATGGAAGTAAGCCCAAATCACTGATAACAGCCACATGCAGATGTTGATGAGGTTAGCGGAAAAGGAATAATAACAGTAGTAAAAGATGATTTAGTAACTAAGATGTTAGTCGATGATAAAATAATGGGCTCGAGTGTTTCTGAAGATGTATGGGATCTTTAAACTGTTTATAGATAACCATGTTTAAGGAACTTTAAAGTTAAATTTGGTTTGGTATTGATAACCTTATTATTTTGAGTGCACGAATGCAAAAGCTAGGAACACAACCATTTTAATAAATAGCCATTTCCAGTTTTCTATTGTATAGATGATAAATTTTGGACCTGTTCGTTACCATGAAATCCCGTGTGTAAAGAATAGTTATCACTTTCATCATTTTCAGCAGTCCTTTCACTTGTGAAAAGAATACGCCTATGAATTAAAGGGATATCCATCGTAAAGTAGGGATAACTTTGGGATTTGGCCTGAACATATTTACTTGTGGTTTTATCACTGTTAATCCTACCAGCCATGCATTATAAGTGCTTGACAAATAAGTGTTTTAGTTAGTACAATTTATTAGAAGGGGTTTTTGTGGAGATTTGGTATGTTTCATAGATGAAAGCATGAGTCAATTGAAGCTAGACCACCGAGGAAAACCTGGAAACACTGGACGACCGTTTCGTCCTATTATGGGACTCCTCAGCAGTGCGCATCCACGAACCCGCTCTCGCGAGCGAGATTCGAACCCAGCTCAGTGGTCTATCGGTTAAGGGCTCTGGCTCGTAACTGGTAGGTCCTGTGTTCGAATCTCGCTCGCGAGAGCGGGTTCGTGGATGCGCACTGCTGAGGAGTCCCATAATAGGACGAAACGGCCGTCCAGTGTTTCCAGGTTTTCGATGGTGGTCTAGCTTCAATTGACTCATGCTTTCATCTATAATACAATTTATCACTGTAGGTTATAAAGATCATCATCAATATCAAAGGGTTATCATCGTATTCACTGATTTTAAAAAATGACATTTAAAATAAACACGTAATTAGAGACTAAAGTATAAGAGAAAGTAAGATAGTGTCACGATAGTTTATTTCAGCTTCCGGAGTAGATTGTTTCGTTGAATAGCTTAACGCCTCCTCTTTTGTTTGTTTATGGCTTTTGGGAAATGGTGACTACAAGTATTCTCAATAATTTGTATCTGGACCCTTATTGCTTTCGTGGTCAGCTTCATTTATAACGGAAAAGAGTATAGTACTATGTTCGAGTCCCGGAGTGAACATTAACTCTGAGATGCAGTTACTTACGTCTGATTAGTCTCAAATGGGACGAATCGAGCGTCCTAGTTTCCACTGCTAGTCACCATCCATCTTTGCTTATAATACCTCTGAATGAAGACAATATCGACGCAATCCTCACAAGATGATCAATTTCAGTCCTAATCATAAATGGGAAGATTCAAGAAAACAATAACAAATGAATTTAGAAAAAGTGTTTTTTCTTTTTTATATTTTAATTGATGATCATGTATCCTTAATTAAATCCCAGCAATAACATTTTTATGATTTTTTGAAACTAAGTTGCAGTGACCAATTGATCGTTAAACTTTAACGTGTTAATTAACAGGACTGTGGGGTATATTTTAATTCATTGATCAAGTTGATGGAAATATTCTGGTGAGAAATACAAGTGAGTTACAGAAAACATTTGGAATTTATAACTAGACGTTAATCACTCAAATTTATTTGAATACGTTTCATTCCTTTACGCTACTACAATATGGAATGTTATGTATTTCATTTCACGACAAATATTTAGTACATACAAATGGTTTAGCTCAGTGAACCCGGCCAATATTTTAGTTAACGTCAATTTTAATTTGTTTTATTAAGCCAATAATGAAACTCACATTATTGTTCTGATAATAATAGTCAGTGGTAAATGAACTGCCCTAAAATGTTTAGGATAATGATTAATAATTACTGGCAAGGTTTATTATAATTTATTGTAATATTTCAAATCATTAATTCTACATTTTTGTTCATTTCGACAATTTTGACAAGACATCATTGAAAGTTTTGGGTTGATATACCTGTTTTATAGAATCTGTAAAATGTTCGATTCGAATTAGTGAAATAGAATTAACCAACGTATATCTAGAGTCAGTTGTTTAAATACAATTTACACTACTTATTGTTAGTAATACTGAAAAATGAGGCATGTTTGATAATTAACTGTTTTATAAAAGTTTTAAATTCTATATTGTGAGGATCATCAATCCTACTTTAAGTTGAATATATAAATATCGGATCACGCGACGAAATGACATTTCACCAATGAATTGTAATTCAGCTATTGACACTGTCTATTTATTTACTCTACTCATAACAGTAAAGAAAAAAAGTTATGAAGGGGGTAGATAAAATGGCAATTCTCATTCCTAATATTATCTCTGTTCCAATAAGAATATAGATTCAGTATGATATTTCCGTAGATAGAGTTTCTTCTCATATACTTTCTAACTCTCCGTAGTTTTATACTTATTATCATTGGTTAAAATTTATTATCAATAATTCATATAACATTCATATGGGAGCAGAGGATGTAGACGGAGAATAATTAGGAAACTTGCATTTGTAAATTTGATTTTATTGAAAAAGTAACTTTTCTGAAGTGAGTAAAAAAATTATCATTTTTATTTAAATATGTTTATTTATTTATTTAAACATATAAATATTGGTAAAAAAAGGCACCAGATATATATGCGCCATACAAATTTCATTTGATTTGTCTGAGGGCTATGATACTGCCCAGGTGCCTAAACCGAAGCAGGTGATTTTCTTTGGGGACCACACTCGTAGCCTTTGGCCTAAAGGTCTAATCCACAAGGCAGTGAAGCATCGTAAGGAGATGCAGTCCCATGGTAGCCAGTGACCAATGATTGATTCATAAGCCATTTGTTCCTTCAGTATACTGGAGAACATGTGCACCATTGGTTTGGAATCAGGGTTTTCCAACTTCCCTAGGTGTGCTTTCAGTGTCCACCAACCCGGTTAAAGCTCCGGACATTCGCTTTTCGTCCTCTCAACTTCGTGAGCAACAGTAATGCCACGAGAAGGCAGTGAGTAGGTCTTCCCTGGCAGGGGCTATATACACGTGGCCATGTGAGAGCATTTCGAAAGGGAGAGCTGACTTTCCCCACTTTCGGCCGCACCAAGGCATTTGGGGGCATTTAAATATGTAATTTCTAAGTTTAACAATCCATTAATCTATCAGTGTAATAATAATAATTCACTTATTTGAAGGAGTACTGTTTCATATTTTGTCTTTTGTGTATCCAAATTACCTTAACTTATAGACTTATAAGATTTATGATCATTCGGTAGTTATAGCTGATCAATCAAAAAGATGTAAACCTTTTTATACAACACTAAACTGATAGACTTTAACTTTGAATTAGATCTCTACAATGGATCATTTGGTGAATTGATTAGTATCATGAAAAACAGTTACTGAATAATGAAGACGTCAGTCTAAGTTCTATTTTATTATATATAATGCTATTATCTACCTAATCAGTAATATAACATTTTCATGAGAATTCTAGTGATTAAGATATTCCTAAGAATAAAATTGAGTTCAATGCTGATTGTTTTCATACATGCAATTCGTTATATAATTCGATATAATTAGGGTTCTTTTTTGAAAGAAGAACTGTCAGAAGCATCTTATTACTTATTGGAGAGCTTTACTCGAAAAATTTAGATTAAAACTTTTTATCACAAAATAATATTTATGCATTCACATACTTTGAATAATTTGTCAACTATTCAGTTTTTATTTAAGGGTTCAAGTTCCTCGTTATTAACAGTCTAACACTGTTATTCGAATTTTGTTCATATGCCATAAACACCATCTGACATATACTACATCCTCATAATGTGCCATACTGAAAGATATATATATATATATATATATATATATATATATATATATGCATAAACAGTAGCATGTTATTTTTGTATAGAAACTCTTTTAATAGGAGATCAAAATTTTTATTGGCTATATCCTACTTTATGATCTTATTCAGTAATATGGGCATCGAATTTGAGAAGGTTTGAGAAGCTTTATTAACCTAGTGGAATAGATAAAGTAATGGATTCAATTGAAGTTCAAATATATATCAGAGGGGGTTTTGTGGAGAATTTAGTGTTTTCACAGTTGAAATCATGAGTCGATTGAAGCTAGACCACCATCGAAAACCTGGAAACACTGGATGGCCGTTTCGTCCTACTATGGGACTCCTCTGCAGTGCTCATCCACGATCCCACACTCGCGAAATTCGAACTCAGGACCTGCCAGTCTCGAGCCGGAGCCCTTAACCGATAAACCACTGAGCCGGCATCCAACGGTGTTAATCTCTAACTTCAACTGATCCACGGTGAACGGTTGCTCAAAATCGTGGATTGGTTGAAGTTAGAGATTAACACCGTTGGATGCCGGCTCAGTGGTTTATCGGTTAAGGGCTCCGGCTCGAGACTGGCAGGTCCTGAGTTCGAATTTCGCGAGTGTGGGATCGTGGATGAGCACTGCAGAGGAGTCCCATAGTAGGACGAAACGGCCATCCAGTGTTTCCAGGTTTTCGATGGTGGTCTAGCTTCAATTGACTCATGATTTCAACTGTCAAGTATATATATAAACGCTTGTTTCGGTATATAGGTGTATAGAAAGCAGAATCAGAAATATTATTAATGCTATGTGAAGTAATTCCCTTTAGCTTAAACTTAATTAATTTCAAAAAGGTTTCAATAATAAACTTATTCTTCCTCAAATTAAATGATCCGAATGACCTAGTTCAGTGTATACAAACTTTACTTTCCCATTATTTTTGTTAGTTTTAAGAAATGAAGTGAAAAAAATTTTGAACAGATTAATAATGTTGACTTGACAAATGATAAATTACTGGAATATTTCGTGAAAAGAATTATATAATCCGAAAATGACTTTTATCATAGACCAAAATCAATTTTAGGTAGGCTGAAAGTCAATAAACATTGAAGAGGTATCCACATTTGGTTATAGAACCCTTGATATTGTTCATCTGGGACATTAAGTGGTATTGAACCTAGTACTACGAGATCTCTCCGTGAAGATGATGTTATTCAAATATTAAGTGAGGTTACGAAGACTTCGATTAATTTGTGATATACAATAACAATAAAAGTTGTATTTTTGAACAATTGGATTTCACAACTTAGTCGTCTGGATGTACAGTGATAACCAGAATTCATATTGTCGGGTCATGGTCGTGCAAATTTAATGAGTTCAAAATTCAGACGAATTAGCCATTCCATTTTTCATAGTCTCTAATCTGATGTTAGTCTAAGATGCAAATCGGTCTCGGATAATATGAAAACTTTCTTATAATAATGGACAAAGTAATACATTAAACAAATACAAAGCTGTTTTCTGAAGAAACATATGATTTTATCCGTAACTTCAAACATATCAAAGTCTATTTAGACTCAAAATATCAATTACTCAATTCTGAATGTTTGCACATTTGTACTTAAATATATATTTATAATTTAATCAACAATTCTTAGTTGTAATTTTGAGGAGATTCGAACAAACAATACTGAGTGAATTTAAACTTCACCCCATTGCACAAGCAAGTGTCTATCAGGAATCAGTAGCTGAGTGGATAACGCGATGGCGTTTGAGGCGAAAGGTATTGGGTTCGAGTCCCAGAGTGAACATTAACTCTGATATGCAGGTACATCCGACTGACGAGTCCCGAGCAGGACGAAACGTGCGTCCTGGTTTCCACTGCTAACCACTATCCATCTTTGCTTATAATTCTTAGTTCTATTGTTTTACTGATAAGAATGATTTTTCTCAATTAGTGGCTAGTTTGTTACCATGATTATTGGTTTTATGATCTAAAGATCTTCCTCACAAGAATGTTATAAGTTTGTATTCTCAATCTTATGAAGTCATTCACTAACCGTCAACTACTTATCATCTCACTATACCTGTATAAAATATAATTGCTAATTTCAGCTAACAATCGGTATTTTAGTACTTATTAACTCAAATGGATACTTTTAAGATCTCAGTTAACTGAATAGACTGAAAGTAAATGAAATTTCTAAAATTCATTTATGATTGGTTGTATGAACTATTGTCCTATCCTGTTGTTTTTATGAAATTCAAAATGATTTCAATTAATATCAACGACATTAATAATAATAATGACTTACAGAAGTTTATTCTTCTACTTGTGTGAATTACCATCTGGATATATAGTAATCTAATGATAAGTATGACAATGTGTCAATTAAATGTACAATTTTTCCCAGTTTGACTTAATAAACTGTGTTATAATGAATGTTGTGGGGAATATTTTTGTATTCAATCATCCCCTCAACTAGATAGGATTAGTATACATCCTACTCTTGATTGTGTTTAAAATTTAAACTGTTGTCTCAACAGCCATCTTCAGTGAATGAATATCGAATGTCAAAACAACTAACCAGTAAGCTGAGTCCTACTTTACAACAGAAATAATATTTTTATGTACAAAATATTTAAGTATAGTGGTTGGGAGTAAAATCCAAGAACTGTATTTGTCATATTTGGGGCTCATCAGTTAGACCTGATAGATTTAACTAAGAATAAATACAGGTAACTGTCATTTAGACTATCAGTGATTATTTAATCGGTCAGTTATCACCTTATAAAATCAAATACTAATGATTATGATCACTTATTGATCTCTATGTCGGTTTCATGATGATTTATTCATATATTAGGTAAGAAAAATTTTATCCACTGAATTACCTGATAATTCGATTACTCTATTTATATAAAGACAGTTTATTTGTGAATGATACATATGTTTGTAAGTAATCAGCATTATTTGTCGAATATATACCTTTAGATTGTTGTTTGCCCTCGTCTTTCGACTTATTCACTATATTTTGTATGGTTAAAATCATGAATCAATTGAATTTAGACCACCGTGGAAAACCTAGAAGCACGGGACCGCCGTTTTGTCCTATTGTGGGACTTCTCAACAATGCGCATCCACGGTCCCACGTTGTGAGATTCAAACCCAGGACCTTTCAGTCTCGCGCGCGAGTGCTTAACTACTAGACCACTGACCAAACATCCAACGGTTATAATTTCTAATTTGAACTAATCCAAGAAATTGAGCAACCATTCACTAATGTCTTCAGTGAGTTGATATCTCCCAATAGACCTGGTTGAACTCCACTGGTCACTGCTTCTCACTAGAACTCCAGGAAATACCTCATGGAGCCAGTCACCAGTGAGCATATGATCATTATCAGAAGGGGGTTTTGTGGAGATTTTAGTAGTTTTATATAGCTGAAATCTCGCGAGGGGGATCGTGGATTTGCACTGCTGAGGAGTCCCACAACAGGACGAAATGAGCGAGCAGTGCTTTCAGGTTTTCCATGGTGGTCTAGCTTCAATTGACTCATGATTTCAACTATATAAAATTACTAAAAGCTCCACAAAACCCCCTTTCTGATCATTCACTATATATCAATAGTGAATGGAATATAGTTTATGTCGGGGAGTTTTGAAGGATATATATATATATATATATATATATATATATATATATATATATATATATAGTAGACTTCGATGTTTTTTGCAAGTAATTCATCATATCTCACTTCGAATTTAGGGGAGTTAAACATTAAAAGAGTTGATCTAAATGACAGAAGCTGGCGATCAGACTGGAATAATTTTAGAATTTGTGTACTTTTTAAATACCACTTCTCATGTTATTACTCAAATTAAGCTTTTTATTAACATAGGAGACTATTAATATCAGTCATCTAGGTAATCCTTGTCGACTGGTGAAAATGAGTTAAACCAAAACACCACAACTCAAAATCTAATTGATTATGTTATTAATTCTTCTCTATAAGATATGGTTTGATGCTGAAACACTTCAAGTTGGTTACTATCATAATATCAATTTAGTAAATGATTTATTTGTATAATTTGTTTGTCTTAAAAAGTTTTTTAGTTTTTCTTCAATTTATTTTACCTAAATAAAGAAAAGAAAAACAAGCATTTGACAATGAGAATAGCGTAGGGTTTATTTGTTATTCCTTTTGAGAACATGTGAACTACTACAGATGTTTTCTTTTTCTAATTTTATCTTTCATTAAAGAGACAGAATAGAATATTTCACTCTGTTAACATTTATACACATACGTATATCTGTATACAGTATGATTTAAAACACATAAGAAAACTTGAATGGCCAGTATTTACATTATGTGTACTTCTGCCTTCAAGGTAGATAGATAAATAGATAGTTAGATAAGTTATCTGCCTAGTAAACTATCGTAAGGCAAAATTTTTTAGAGGAGGATTAATGATGTACGTGTATACATGATTAAATACTTGTTTGTGTTTTTAATAGAGGCGGAGGATATGTTACAATGTTTCTAGAATGAGAAGTAGCATTAGAATACTAAAGAGTTGTAGAGTTTTTTTTAAATGTGAAGAAATTAATGTGTGTTTATGTGTGTCTATGTAAAAAGAATGATAGTAATAATGATGACGATGATGATGATGATATTTATGAGAGTGTTGGTGGTGTTCAAATTCTTTACTTTTTAGTGGGAGTGGAATGTTTCCATAAGATTTCTTTAAGCCCAGCTGACATTTCTCCCATCTCATAACAAGGAAAACAGTTAATAGACTATTAAACAAAAACTTTAAAAAATATATTGATCAAGTCTATTATATAAAATGGCATGGAATACTATGAGTTTTATGAAAAGTAGAAACAAATTATCTCGTTTAATAATGTGACACGCATATTTTTTTTTGTCTAAAAAAGTAAGGGAGGGTAGAATAGAATAGATGGTTTTTAAACAAAATCGAATAAGGGATAAACACAATGACTACTACCAAGGTTTTTGTCTAATACTGATATGTCATCATATCAAAATATTCAGTGAATTATGAAAACAAAAATGCTGGTTATCATCTAAATATTAAGGTTATTCAACGTTCAGTACCATTGAATACTGAACAATGCCGTCAAATGTTTACAGGACTAAAACTAATTTGGTGGAAGAAACGAAGTGATGGATATAGAAAATAGTTTGTTCTTTTTAGAATGGAATTATTTGGGAATGTTAAGATCTGTAATTATTTTTCCCTGTTTGATGAAAAAACGAGATGCATGATGTTGGAATAATGTTGTAATATTAGGTACCCTTATATTTAAATGATTTAGATGTGTAATGATGACATATGTCATCTATTTCACAATAGATATATCATTATGGATTCTAATTACGATGAGACGACGACTGTTTGTATATCATATAGGTAATAAGAAAGTTTGAAAATTTACGTGAAATAAAATATGTAATAAAGTTTAATTCATCTCGACAAGATTAAATCACCCTCATCAGTTGTCATTTGGTTTAAAGGTGACAGTGAATAGCCAGTGAATTAAGTCATATAATAGTTGTCGCTCAACAGTTAGACGTTTACTTCTTGAGAATTAGATATTTTTTGCTGATAAGTACCAACTACCATGAAACCTGATTGTAAAGCTTTCTGTCAAGTGAATTCAAAAGCTTAAAGTAAAAATATGTATTGAGAAGTCCAGTAATTTCGTTTAGTGACAACGTTGTGTTGATAGAATTCTATTAACTTTAAGGATTAGACAAAGCGATATCAATTAATATACAGTGATCAGTTGAGAAATGTATATCTATAACAGTATTAAGTTACTGAACAATACAAGTACTCCTAATTGTCCTAGCAAAATCCTTGATCTTTTTTAAATGATTCAAATAGTAGTGATTAGACAGTACGATAAAAATCATTCATCATATATTGTTCAGTGTGGAAATCATGTCAAGAGTGAAATAAATTTTCATCAGTGAAATTAGACTATCGTAGGTCTATATCGGGAACTAATGAAATTTTAAATTTCATTTTTAAGGCTGATCTAGTGATTCTAATAGTGGAGCATTCTCTCAGGCAACTGAATGTCCTGAATTCGATCTATAGCTGAGCCGTTGGTGATCCCTGCCCAGAAGTCCCATGCTAGATTGAAACATACATTCACTGTTCCATGATTTTAAATAATACCTCAAAGGGGAATAATCCAACCTATAATTCATATTTAAACTTATTAAATATAAAATCACAATATAGAATACCATTAATTTTTAACTGTACTCAATAACATTAACCATGATATAGCTTAATAAATACATTATACATTTCAATTTGCAGTGACATTCGATACTAAATCTCTACCAGTTTCAATTCTACGAAATTCCATTCAACATTGGTTTACACCTATTATGGATGACTATTATAATGGGAATTCCATCACTACTACTAATCCCACTAATGAAATTAAACAATATTGGACAAATCAAACACAACAATTAACTATTCATAATTTTCAAAAACCAATACAATTTACACCAAAATTATGGTCATCAAATAATCCCAATCAATCATTCATTTCATCTATCCATCAACCTACTATTAATTTGAAAACACATGAATTTATATCTAAATTACCTTTAACAAATTTGAATTTACAATCCAATAATGAATCTAATAATTTCAAAGATAATGTACAGTTACATAATTCTTCAAATTATCCTCTTAATCATCATTGTGCACCGACTGATTACAATACATGGTCGGGTTCAGTATTTAATAACAGTAATAGTAATAGTAACAACAATAATATTAATGAGTATAGTAGTAATAGTAATAGTAATAATAATAGTAATAATGGTAATAATGATAGATTGTCAAATACAACTCAAATGATTACTCTTCAACATAATATGAAATCTAATCATAATATTATGTTCCCGATGGATACAAACTTAATTCAATCCAATTTTTTAATGAATAATGTAAATTATGAAAATTCTAATGAATTCATATATGATTTAGATAATGAATTATCAAATTGTTCAAGTATTTCATTACATAGTAACAATAATATTACGCATAGAACACGATCATTATCATCCATAAGATCCAATACTAAATTATTATATAGATCAAATCGTATTAAATTTATGAATATAAGAAAAAATAGACGTTTTAAAAATCATAATTTACATACATTTCAAAGACAAGCAGCTAATATGCGTGAACGTAGACGAATGCAATCAATTAATAAAGCATTTGAAGGTAAGTAACATTATAATCTTATTGAATTGATACTCATAGTTACATGAATAAGTAATAACTTATATTTTAATGAAATGTGTAACATTTTCATTCCCTTTTTTTGACAGAGCAAAATTGTTTAAATCATAAGAAAAACAGGATGACAGATGCTTTTTTTTTTAGAAAATTTTAGAAAAAAAAAGAGGTGAAATATTCGGTTACATTGATTAAAAATAATAAGAAAAATGAATAAATGAAAGTTAAAGGTAATTTTACATGTATCAATTATAATGAAAGGGGGGAGGGGAAATAAAATTTAAGAAGGGAAAAAAATTATCAATTAAAATTTCTATATCATAAAAGGGTTTTTGTGGATATTATAGTAATTTTAATAGTTGAGTTTATGAGTCAATTGAAGCTAGATCACTATGGAAAACCTGTAAGGACTGTACGGATGTGACTGGTTTCAGGAGGTATTTCCTGGTATTCTAGTGAAAAGTAATGACCAGTGGATTTCATCCGGGTCTGTTGGGAGATAGTAACTCACTGAAGACAATGGTGTATGTGTCGCTCAATTTCTTGGATTAGTTGAAGTTAGACATTCGCGACGTTGGATGCCGGCTCAGTGGTCTATCGGATAAAGGCTCTAGCTCGAGTCTGATACATCCTGGATTGGAATCTAGCGAGGCGGGATTGTGAACGCGCACTACTGAGTTGCACACTAGCACGAAATGGCTGTACAGTGCTTCTAAGTTTTCCATGGTGGTCTAGCTTCAATCGACTCATGATTTTAACTATTAAATCTTTATAACAAATATGCAAATAATAAATATATTCTTATTATATCCCAATGAGTAGAAAAAATGTATTTGTGACGTTTCGTGACTTAGTGTAAACCACCTCTTCAGATTAAACTAATTGTACTACCATGTGTCAACACTAAATATTCATGTGTGTTTATATACATTTTTAGCTTAAATAGACTAATTGTGTTTATATCACCATTTTATTAGACATTTTCAAAGTCTTATCATTGCTATAAAGGAAAAACATTTTTGTATTATCAATTAAACATGAATTTGTGAAATAATAATACAGATAACTCAACGGGATGGATGTTAATTAAACCATGTTTATTGCCTATCTCTTAATCAATTTGTTACTAAGATTCTGTTTCAACACAACACCATGGAACATATTTGTTGACCTCTCATGGGTAATAGAAAACAACAGTTGTCAATAATTGCAACTGATTTTCATACTTGAAGTAGTTTAACAAGAAGTTAATGACGTTTTTATTAATTTGGCATCAGATATTTTCATTGTTGAATATACGTTTTCATAATGAACTCTAACAAGATGCAGGTAGATTATTTCTTAAAATATGAAAATCATTTGTTTGAACAGATGTGTAACTAAATGTATAGCTTAAAACAACCTCTTCTTTAAATGAACGATCACATATACTAAGCATTCGGCAACCTGTCTATGTATATGGTTAATTATGATCAACAACTATTCAGTCCAAATCGTGAAAATGTTTTCTTGTTTTCATTTTTTTATTAAAAAAAACAGGTTTAAGATCACATATACCAACATTACCCTATGAAAAACGTTTATCTAAGGTAGATACACTTAGATTAGCAATTGGTTATATACATTTCTTACAAGAAATTATACAAGCTCATTCAAAAGATGAAATAAGCTGGAAAGATGTCAATACAAATTCCGATACAAATTCAAATCGTAATGATTATGACGATGATGATGATGTTGGTTGTAATGAAGGTGTTGGAATAAAAAATGATCAAAATAATGTTTTAAATAAAAAGAATTTATTTAATTCTACATCATTTACAAAAATTTCATCTACATATACCGGCAACTCTAAACATGACCGATTACAGTCTCATTGTTCATTTACAATGAATAAACTGAATTCAAATTACAATTTAGAAGATGAAAATAAAATTAACAGAGAAAGGAAGATTATTTTAAATTTACCTAAAAAACGTAAGTAATTTTGTTATTTAAGCTAATGGTTTGGTTATTAAACCTATTGGAGATTTTTTTAAAAATTATTCTGGTTTGTAAAAGTGATTCCGTAAAGCAGTGCATTTTTTCACCCCAGTCTACTTAGTAGAGTGAAACAAAAGTGAATAGTATTTCAATGATATAGGACACCATTTTGAAAGTAGACGACGTGATCAGATTGAAATGTTTGACTACCAATCTTTTAAGATAATTCCTCAAACATGTTAAGATTAAGCTGGGAATAATAGAAGAAAATAGTGAATGAATGAAAAATTGCAAATATTATCTGGTAACTATAACTATCACAAGTTAGTGTCGCACTGTGTTCTAGTATATCAAGTAAAGAAGTTATCACCCTTGGTTCGACTTATATTTACGTGGTCGAGATCAATCAGAGTTATTCAAAACCCCTTGATTACTATCAGTATAGGGTTGTGGAGACTGTTGATTTTCAATGAATTAATGAACCGTACAGTATTAGACCAATACGTTTGAGAGGCGATTCTGAAATTTTGAGCGAGAAACCGTTGACCAGTGGAGTTCAGCCGTATCAGGTGTAAGGCAGTTACCCACCGAAGACGATGTGAGATGGTCGCGCAATATTGTAGGTTGTTTGAAGTTGGACATAAACACCAGTGATCTAGGGGTTAGACGTAGGCGCGCATGATTTATGATCATGGGTTCGAGTCTCGTGGATGAATACTGCTAGGGAGTCCGATGATACTAGGACGAAATGGCCACTTAGTGTTTCCAGGTTTTAATGGTGGCCTAACACCAATCGCTTCATGATCTCAATGAAACTAGATTATTGGAGAGTTAGATATTAGAGTAGATATTTCACATCAGATCGAGAGATTAGGTTGTTTTGAGAGATTCAATTACAGTTCTTAAGATTTACTGTCGTTTCCTTAATCTGAATCAGAGCTAATCTTACATTTTTAAAGAAAACAAGAATAACTGTGTTGAGTAACTTTCTGTTAACTTGATAACTATAACATATGTAAAGTAATGCAGTAGTATATCGATTAAAATTGTCACACATTAAATTCAGAAAAGTTGAAAGAAACTCTAATTATTGCATTTAATAGGGCCTTACAAACCTCACTGAATGATTTAGACTTTGTTAAATCTAACATCATTTAATAATGAAGAAACGAATCGAGTAAAGAGATTTCTTTTCAATTAGTTTTTCATTATACCTCGAACAATGGTTAGTCGCATTTTTAATCAAATACCTGAACGTTCTTACGAATGTATCAGTAGCATAAATTCTTGTCAATGTTTCTTTTCACTTAGTGTCAGTATTTATCTTTCTGCTACCTCAATATAAAAATGTACTTTAGCTATGCTAATAAACATAATAATTATCATTATATATTACAGATTTTTATAATTACCATATTAGAGTAATTTAATCCTCATTAATCATAATTATTTCATTATGCGGGTACCTAGAGAGTGTTTCCAAGTCAAAACATTACCTCTCGTTGAATAATTATTATACGTTTTTTAAAAAAAATATTAATTATATTTAAGCATAAATAAAAGTAAGGTATTTGTATATACTCATTCATAACTATTATCCATTTAATATTTTGATTTGCATGTTTTTTATGGTCTACTTACTAGGGAAGAGAATGATAGAGTTAAATGTAAATAACTACTATCTATGCATAGTTTCTTATCAGATTTTCTTTAGTCCTTTAATAAATAATAAATTATTTTGTTTATTATGTATTATCGAAAACCCGCTTACTTGTCCTATTTTTTTATATACATTTCATCCATGTGCCAATCATTTATTTTTTGTTTTCGGTTACTATGTCTTTATTTCTTTAGTAAATGTCCAGTTCTTTGAAATGTAAAAGAAAAACATACTAATTATAATTGATTGGAACCCGGATTAAAAGTTGAATTATTATTATTATTATTATATACAAGATATAGTTTTCTTTTCTTATTTTGAATTTCCTTACCCAATATTCATGCAAACAACAAAGATATTTGTATGTAATTATAAACTAATATTAAATCTTATATATTCAAATAATGAAGTAAATAATTCAGTAATCGTATTTATTTAAAATGATCGATCAGTTATTAGGTTAGTTTATGAATAAAGGTAGATTTAGTTTTCGGGAAAGAAATCACGAAAACATTTTGATATTCTTTTGTTTATGTGAGAAAAAAATATGTTGTAACAACAGATGAAGTTGGTTAGTTGTTTTAGCAAGTTTTATTTGAGATGCTCTTATATATTGATAGAGAAGAATATTGATAATTATCTAAGAGTAAAGACATCATACTTTGAACTTATAAAATGATTGTTTACTGTTATTCATTTTTTTTTTTAATGATTGACTAGTTCAAATTGAAAATTTTTACAATCAAGATGATAATTCCATGGAATTTATTCATCAGATTATTTTTAAGGAAATATTCCCAATACATACCAAAAAATTTTCATGTTGGAGTTTCAACCAAATCTCACATAGTTGATCAAATGAAGAAAAAGATTATCATTATCAGAAGGGGGCTTTGTGGAGATTTTAGTAATTTTATATAATTAAGATCATGAGATAATGAGTCCTGGGTTCGTATCTCGTGAGATGAGATCGTGAATGTGCATTGCTGAGGAGTCTCACAATAAGACGAAACGGCCGTCCAGTGCTTCTAGGTTTTTCATGGTGGTCTAGCTTCAATTGACTCATGATCTCAACTATATAGAATTACTAAAATCTCCACAAAACCCCTTTCTGATAATGTTCATATACTCACTAGTGATTGGCTTCAAGAGATATTTCCTGGAGTTCTAGTGGGAAGCAGTAACCAGTGGAGTTCAATCAGGTCTGTTGGGAGATATCGATTCACTGAAGACATTGGTGAATAGTTGCTCAATTTCGTGGATTAGTCAAATTTAAACATTAACAACGTTGGATGCCGGCTCAGTGGTCTAGACGTTAAGTGCTCGTGCGCGAGGCTGATAGGTCCTGGGTTCGAATCTCATCAGGCGGGATTGTAGATGCTCACTACTGAGGAGTCCCACATTAGGACGAAATATCCGTCCAGTACTTCTAGGTTTTCTATGGTAGTGTAGCTTCAATCGACTCATGATATCAACTATATAAAAAGATTATCAGTTAAAATCATATTGTTTCATAGATTTATAGTGAAATAATCCTTTATGCCTAGTTATTTCATCAAATTTATCATTGGAATAGATAAGAATTTGTACTTACTGAAATATTGAAATATCATATTCATTCAGAGAATCATAATGAATGTCAATACAAGTAATAGTGAAACAGTTAAGTTGTTTAAGTACAAATATGATATTCACTTGGTATTGTTTACTTGAATCTTCCCATTGATGTTTAGGACTGCAATTGATCAGTCTCTTATTGGCAAATATGCATACTGTGCGTATTGTTTCAATATTGCCTTAATCCAGATGACGAATCCCAAATAAGACGAGACATGTGTTCTGGATTCTACTGTTGGCCACCATCTATCTTGGTTTACAAATATGATATTTCCAAAATTATTGAAATTTACTAAGTTTTCAAAACAGACTGATATAATTATAATTATGTGAAGTTTTTAATTGTTTACAATAAATCCACAATTTTATCACATAAATGTAAGTTTTTTAACTAATAAATATAAAAACATCATCAGAAAGGGTTTTTGTGGAGCTTTCAGTATTTTCATAGTTGAAAGCATGAGTCAATTGAAGCTAAACTACCAAAGAAAACCTAGTCTATCCGTTAAGTGCTTTGGAGCTAGACTGATAGGTCCTAGTTTCGAATCTCGCGAGGCGAGATCGTGGATGCGCACTGCTGAGAAGTCCCACAATAGGACGAAACGGCCGTCTAGACCTTTCAGGTTTTTCATGGTGGTCTAGCTTCAATTGACTCATGCTTTCATCTATAAAAAACATCAATTATTTTCAATTTTCAGACAATTAGTGATTTCAGTAATTATTTCATTAAGACTTACCTTTCATTGTCTTAGTACTATTGTTTATTATATCTCTCTCTTTTATTTTACTTAGTTTCAAGACATATTCAATAAAAGGTCATATAATGCATAGGACACTAATGAACTATTATTCTCATATAAAATGAAATAATAATACTTTGATTAGAGCATTAAAATAATAAAAAAAAGTTACTCTATTATTTCACAGGATTCATTAATTCTGATCTTGTTTATTCATTCATTCATTCATGTCAATTTAGTACTCTTATTCATTAGATGAACTGTCGTATATATTGTCCATTTTCAGTTTAACCTTATGTCTCTACTTAATTTATAAACGATTAAGATTATCAGTGTATATACATATATCAGTGTATACACAGCAGGTTATCTGTCAGAAACTAATGATGAGTTCATTCAATTTAAAACAAAAAAAATATACAAACAATGGATCATTATTATTTTCTTTTTTTTTTTAATCTTTTTTTTTCTCTGATCTCATAAAATCATGATAAAGTATAAATAATTAGCTAACAGTTTGGTTTCTTTGTATGATATAAAACAGTTCATTGATAATTATTGATGTTAAATTGTTCTTATATGATCAAACCATTAAATTGATTTAATAGAATAAGATTACTTTTATATTGTTACTATGATGATAATCGCTTAAAAAAGAAATGAAGTAGAATAATGAAGGAATTTGGAATAGATGAAATATTTGTTATCAACAATGATTAGATGATATGGTAATAGGTGTTAGAGAAAATTTGTAGCTCAGGTGGATAATTTTGATGAAGTTTTGTTCTCTGAGCTGGATGGTTTGGTTGTGGAGCTTTTATCGTCCTTCTGAACGACATCATCAGCGCATTTCACTCCTACCCGAAGTTTGTGCTGATGATGTCGTTCAGAAGGACGATAAAAGCTCCACAACCAAACCATCCAGCTCAGAGAACAAAACTTCATCAAAATGGTAATAGGTATAAAACTCAAAGGTGATAAGTTTGACCTTGTTAGCAATTATGATCAACTACTACTGAGGATACAATTTTTCTATTATGAGGTAAATGTTTCATTCACCTTGCTTTCAAAGGGTCTATAAATTCGTTACGTTTGAGGATGGATGTATACTACTAAGTGTAATAGTATAAATATTTGTCTGAAATGTATGGAGCATACTGAATCGTAGCTTAGAATAACTGAGAATACTGAGTAAGGAGTTTGGTGTTGGTTATGAAAATTTAAAATTATATGTCGGAGATTGTTTGGAATTAAACGAGTTCAACCTATGAAATCCATGTATTTGTTGTTTTCAACATGACTATGGTAATCCGTAGAAGCAGAAAAAAAAGGGTTATTTTTGTTTTTCTGATCCCTCACAGGTAAATTTGGGTGAATAGCAAATGAAATACTTAACTTTGATCGACTGCAAGCAGCCCCAAATGCCTCAAAATGATAACTAATATCTCTACAGAGATTATGTTTCCAAAATAAAAATTTTCAAAGTGCATACAACATAGTTCTCACATTTATGTAAACCTGTAACCATAATCAATTCCCATATATGGCATTAATAGTGATAATCTAGGGCTGACCAACATAAGTGTTTAAAAGTATCAACCATATTAGTCGTACACAATGATAGCCCTGATTTTGTTTACTTGTAAACACTCATTATTGTTAAAGCAGGGTATTCGAAAATAATAAGATATATTTTTAAATTATCCAGCATTCAGTTATTATTCTTTTAATGGTTTCAAGTGTGCGGACTACAATAAGCAAAATACAAGTGATTAAAGCAATATTAAAACTATTCTAGTCTATAACCAATATTTCTTGTTATGTTGATTACCAAATAGTTTCAATCTATCAACCATCAAGTCACTAAAATCCGGCCACCACTGACACAAATATTTCATCTTAGATCATAGTCCCATAAGAGTTCACACCAAGGACCATACTTGAGTTGAAATGTGGATTCCGTATTCTACGACTACGGTTCCAGTCATTTCAGAATAAAATAAAATTTTCACTCACTTTCACTGTCAAGCTAATTTTTTCACTACTACTACTACTAGAGAGTAGTATACTGGGAAAAGTAGATGCCTGACACCGTTTAGTCTTCATTGGCTATTTGTCTGATGTCAACTTTTGATAAACGCCATCTTCAGACAGTACAAATCTTTAAAAACTACTACCTAAGTAATATGATATTAATAATTGTTATGTTAGTATGTTGATTTCACTGACTAACCCATTCTGATGAAATAATTATAAACATTAGGTTGAACATTCTGCTTATCGAAATTGAATTTTTATGAATGTTATCGTTTTGTTTAAAATAATGAACCGTTTCCGACAATAAACACCTACTATAATGGACTTATGAGATTTTGGATATATAAGTAAATTAATATACTTTCATATTTTATTGATAATCAATTCATAATTTAACTTTACATTTGAACATTTTTTCCCCATAAAGTATTTGAAATGATGATGGAACAAAGGAATGATACAAGAATTTTCGAAGATTATTCTCATATTAATGATAAAACAACAACAATAAATGATCTTTATCATCAATCCGAACAAATTCTTCTTGGACATAGTTTAAGTTGGCATCGTGATAATCCACCATGGAGTCGAAATAGTTCATCAAATTCTACTAATATTTTGGTCTCTAAACTATGGATTCCCGAGAAGCTTGAGTGTATTAGAGCTATATAATTGAATAACCAATAGCAGAATATTTAACATTTTGATTTATTTAAAAACAATTTACAGCATAATAATGAACATTTATAAATAGCACATAAAATACTAACTAAATGTAATTAGTAAACATGATAATAGTTTCCTTCGGATTACAGTATTCATATAACAGAATACAAGACGGAACCCACAAATTAAAATAGCTAACAAAAAACAGAAATTTTTACAAACCACTCAACAAATACAAATAAATATACGGAATAATTTTCCCTGGACAATGTTTCTTCCAAATGACCTTATTGATTAATGCATTTACCCAACTTTTGAGTTAGAGTAAACATGAATAGCATCGTATGGATTATGAGATTAATTCTTCTTTTTTAGATTTTCACTTTAAATTTTGTTCAGAAAATAAATAAACCAGTTTATTTAAAGAATAATTTGTTTTTGTTTTTATAGCGTAAAAATAATTCAAGCGTAAATAGGTCTCTTTAATTTTTGTCTGTATCCTATGTGTTAATGTTGTCAGAATCGACTAGTAAATCCCAAAATTAACTAGGCAGAAAATGAGCAGACCAACACAACTATAGACTGGATGATTTAAAGAAAAAGAATAGATAAATAGGTTATTTAGAATTTGAGCTGATTACTAGGTGGTTGGTTGTAAACCTTTCAGTTAAACAAAAATGTTATTGCAATCCTGAATCAACCTAAGCTAGAGCACCAGTGGGAACTTACAAACACTGGAAGGACGTTTCGTCCTAGCATGAGACTTCTCAGAAATGTACGTTCACGACCCCTCCCAGCAGCAGTCAAACCCAGGAGCTTTTGTCTAGAGCGCAAAAGTTAGGTTGATAATTATTTTCATTCTTTTAAAATGCCAGAGATTCGTCTATCAAAAGTTTTTTCTAGGTTGACTAGTGAACATAAATTAGTTGACTATTTGTTTGTTGGTTATAATTGCTTGGATGTATGATACTGTAAATAAACATTCATAGAGAAGGTTGCTGACTAATTGATGTTAAATACAACTCAGTTCAATTTATACAAATCTGATTGTAAATAAATCATTTGAAAAGTAGTGTATTTATACATCGCTTTGACTTTTTCCTAGGGTCAAATCAATCCTTATCTATCGTGTCATGGAACTCACAGGTTTCCGGTACCAAGTATCAATTTATTTAAGCATTCTGAAGATGTAAAAATTGCAATCTTTGTTCAGTTGCATTAATTGTTTGAACTTGCCCCATTGATGTTCAGCACTGTGACTGATCAGTCACTTCTCAATCACATCCTAACCATCAACGGGAAGACTCAAACAACCAATAAAAATTAATTAAACTTCACTGCATTCCATATACAAGCTGCTATCTGAACTCGTTAAATAAGTAGATAACGCGATGATGTTTGTAGGAAATGGTATTGTGTTCAAGTCTCGGAGTAAACACCAACTCTGAAATCCAAGCACATATAGCTGACGAGTTCCAAATAGGCATCTTGGATTCAGGAATTGTGGATAAATATTTCTTTTTCTTTTCCAGAGGTTTGGAAAATGAACTCAATAAGAGACTTAGATAACTGGTAATTCTATCTGATGACCAATACATGATGAATAATACATTATATTAGTAAAAAACAGTGAACAATGCTACAGGATAAATAGAGCAAAAACAAAATACAACAATCAATACATGCATACCCAGGTTCGTTCTGTTATCACTACACTCAATTATTTTATGGTGTATGCTACTTATGTTGACAGATACAAGTGGTATGTAAAACCGATCGAAAGTAGAGTACTTGCGAGCAGTCAGACTTCCCAGATAAACAAAGATGTGGATATATTTATTGGATTTCCTTATGTTTTAAAAATAATGTTAAAATACATCTGATTGTAACGTTTGACTCAAAGAAAAAACCCACAGAACTATACCCATATTGAAGCCCTTAAGTGTATGAGCTTCGAAATGTGGTGTTCTGTGTGTTTACTTATCATACATATTAACATATGACATGTTCTGTCTCCTTAATATTTAACATATAAAATTATCAGTATTGACACGGGGTTTAATTATAATGTTGATCATGGTTATTAACGAAGTATCTTTCTTTAGCTCTATCGAACGATTATTTCTTAGATTCTTACTGAATAATTAATTCTACAAAAGCAAAACAAAAAAGAAAAACAAACGTAACAGAATTAAATGAATCCTCTTGAGACACGTTTGTTTGATAGTTATTTTAATTCGTTTTAATCATATTTTTTTACTTATTTACTAATCTGGACGGAGTTAGATGTATTTTATTTTTAAGTCATACATAACTATAAAGTTAATGTTCACTTTCATTTCTAGAAGTTCCGTTCCCGTCATCTACTCAGTTTTCTCTAGAATGTTTATATATTCAGTATTTAAATAAACAATCGCTTGTAGTGACCTACTTTTCTGACGAGAACGCGATTTGTATAATTGAAACATTTATTATTATAACCAATTGTATCAGTGATTGTTTTATTGTACTTGTTTGTTTAACTGTGCCAAAAACACTTTTCTTTCTGTTGCCTGTGACCTTGCATGAATTCGCTTACGCTTGGCAATTCCGCACGTAAACTTTGGCACGTCTCGGTATTCTTTCGATACCACGAGATCGCCAAAAAATATATCTTATTGCAACCATTAACAGCCTTCTGGCTTTTGGCCTACCAAGGGATCCAAGTCGCTACCTGGCACGTAATCTTCCTGTAGTGGTGCTCATAGTCAATCGCTACTCGACACCCATATACACACTTTTACAAATATTCCAATCATGAGAGTTGAGATATAAACAGTCAAATAACCCTTCAGTTACTACCTGTAAAACGAGTCTTACTACGCAAATACGTCCTAAGCACAGTTATACACAAAAGTACAGAGGCTTTCTTAGAAAGGACATGTGTGAAATGTAGGTCGTTCGGTAGGAGAGGAGTTACCTAAAACAAGCCCAGAGTCGACTGATTTACGTGGGCTAACGGAGGGAGGACGGCCAGTGAAGGGGTCTGTTAGAAATAAAAAGCTCCAGAAAGGAATTTTCATCTGTCTTCTGTTTCCTAAATGGCAGCGAGTAGGAAATGCTTAAAAAACTAGTTGCAAGGTTAGATCTGTTTCTATCGGAATAGACATTAACTTGACCACCGAAGTCATTGGCAACCATCAATGATTTCACAGTGTTTGTAACGCAACTGTGATCGCTACTCCAATGAAAGTTGATGGATAGGTACAGATGTGGTGTTTCAATGAATCAATGATTCCCTTGTATTGATGACTGTTTTGATTTTGAATTCCAAATGCAGTATATTCATTCGTGCTCATCTAATACTTTTTGATTAAACTGAGCTATTGCTGAGATTACTGGTTTATACTTTAATTCAAATACTTCGAATTATCACATTGGCGTCGCGATAGAGCCTGTGATGGAACGGTTGGATATACATTTAGATTTTAATATTTTTGAGGACTACATGGAGAGGTTCGAAATCTGGGCTATGACCAAGGAACATATTGAGGATTTTAAGAGTGTGGCTCATTTCATCGGAGAAGCATACAGTTTAATAAAGACTTTGACATTTCCAGACAAACCGATTTCACTCCCTTATGCAACTCTCAAACAACTACTACTGGACCATGTAAAGTATACAAATTTTGAATGCGGTAAAGGAGAAAATTTCGATGAAATGACTTGTCAGAACGTCAGGAATTCCATCACTTTACTACGTCGTCCCAGTCCAATACGTAATGAAGGTTATTCAGATAAAAACTCATTAAATTGTGTAACAGTCCTCGAAGATGAGCAGAAGTTTGGTAAATGCTTGTTCTATGGCAAGTTTCACCCATGTAATTCATGTGTACTTCGTAATTCTAAATGCTTTAAATGTGGTAAACCTTGACACATTCAGTCAGTTTGTAACACCATGGTTCATTTCGCTGAAACTAATGCTAAGGTGGATATTTCTAATGATCACTTTATCCAAGACTTCTAGAAGCGAAATAACGCCACATAACAGTCCAGAGTTGAATGAAACCCAGAATCATTGTGCGACAAAAATTCTTAATCAATCAACTTCTTATCAGATTTCTCATATTACTGTACCAGATATGGTTTGTCGTAATAATTCACAAATTTCTAATGACATTTCTTACAGCTCTGAGCATAATATATTGAATGAATCAAATCATGATCAAAAACAAGATTCAGTCTTGGTAGATGCTGATTTTCCCAATGATCCATTATTCTCTAATGAAACTTAATAAATTTGAGGAAAATATTTCAGAAAAATCAAATTCCGATATCATATCAAGTGTCAGTGGTCCTCACAATGAATTTATCTCTAATGATATTCCTAATGAATGTGACAAATATGTTTCGCATGAGTCGAATTCTAGTCACATTTCTTATGATATTGTATCAGATGTTGGATATTCTCACGAACAATGTTTGTTGAGTAAAATCCCTAGTCAGTGGTATGATGAGTCAAAGGAAATAGCAAGTTTTACTGAAGCAACCAGAAAACCTGTTTGCCCAGATATGAAGTTCGCACAGGTAGAAAATCCAAATCAAGTCCAAAATTATCCTAATGAGTATGGGGCGGATGAATGTTTTCCATTCGATTGTTTCGTAGGTGAATCAAGCCCAGATGAATCACATGTGTTAATTACATATATCAATGCATATCTATCTGTGTATTCTAATATGAATATCAAAAAGAATATGTATCATAATTTTTATTCAAGTCAAATTCACATGATGGAATACCTCAAATTATGTATCGGTGTGTATCCCCAAATACTTACTTACAGTAATCGAAGCGTGAGATTTGAGAAGATAATGCAGATTGGGAACGTCGTATTGGTTACAACATTGTGACGTAAGGACCCAACGTTATTTCTTAGAGGAGGATAGTGTTGGAAATTCCATGATGCAAATTCTAAATATCAGTGGTTTCACTTCACAACGGAAGTGATGGTTGTATACTATTCCAGGACCCAGGTGAGTCTGTTCCGATTTTGGTTGTTAATTCTAATATTAAATAACACAGAATCTACATTCAATACACTGTCGGACAGACGTAGAATGAACTTAAGAAGAAGATGTACAACTGATTACAGACAATTACACTACAATTTGATCTGCGGAAGATGTGGTGCTTGAATGGATCAATGATTCCCTTGTATTGATGACTGTTTGATTTTGAATTCCAAATACAGTATATTCGTTCGTGCTCATCTAATGCTTTTTGATTAAACTGAGCTATTGCTGGGATTACTGGTTCATACTATAATTCAAATACTTCAAATAATCACAACAGATCAAGAATAAGAAACGACCTTCTGCTACTAAGGGATAGCCAGTTTCTGAAACAGTAACCGGGAAGCTGAAGGCTGATCATAATGATAGGTCAGTTGTTTATCATACGGTCAAGGAGAGTGTTATATCCCGTGGAGATTTATGAATAGTAACTTTAAGAACTATCTATGGACCAATATGATATGTATGTTTCTTATTGTATAATTGTTAGGTAACCTAATTTCTCATATTCGCGTCCCTCTTTTTATAAGCCTTATTTTGACCTATAGACTATTATTACACGATTTATCATTCTTGAGTTATCCTCAGTCTATTACTTACTGTTCCCCCTATTCACAACCACATTTGGCTAAATATTGCACATATGTTATTTTCTATTTTATGGTACGATGTGGTCAGTTTGCTTGGTTTATAAACTCAGTATGTTTGAGAATAATGATTCATATTGCAGAGGCTGTTATTGGTGTTCTCGACTTAAATGGCTGGGCTAGGCAGAAAGCAGGACTGAGTAGTACTCAAGACTTTATACGGTTTTCGTTTATCATTGCTCTGATCGATAATTCACTCCACTGTGATTGGTGGGGTTCATCACTCTACATATTAAACAGGGCACGCAAGCACAAACATTCGATATAACAGCGAGTGAAAGCTGAGAACCTGAAACTCATTTTAAGCATGAGATGAAGTTAATGAAAGAGCTATCAAACCAGCTAATGCCTCTGGATATCTCTGGAATCGCCTTGCTAAAGGTTTATAGACTTGGTAACTAAATGGTAAATAAATGGTATTTTATTCTCCCAATCAAAGGGATGGACTACTCAAGAATGGCATAGATAAAAGAGATTAGAATGTAGCTGTAAATAATTCCCCAAAATCATTAGCTTTCTAAGTGTTCGACATTGGATGCTGACCACGTTGTTTAAATGGACTTGTTTAACTGAAGGCTTTTGGTCATGCATCCGTACCAGATCACGTTTCAACTCGGCGTGGGACACTGCTCCTACGTTCACTAGTCAGCTTAGAATAAACGTTCCTCAATATATTGATAACGTATCAAATATATCTTTCCTACCTCTTCTCGTCTGACTTCTGATTTCCATTGGCCAAGAAGTTTTCGATTATAGAAGGTGCTACTGGTAGCTAATTGTAAAGTTAGAATACCAGTCGTATCCTCAAGAAGTTTTGTCTTTAAGGAATTGCCGCTCGCGAACCGTATAAGACGAAAAGCTGAAAAAGAACTAAAGCTGATGTTAGATGCTGGCAAGGTGGACCTTAATATTGTAAATTTTTGGATGATGAAGCCTCGATAGTGAATGATCTCCAGGTTACTTTGGGTAGTGCAAGAGGACATTTGAATGGTTTCCAGATCTGTTACACAAATGGTCGGAGCTTGCTCAACAAATGTTCGGCGGAATTTATACAGGTGGAATCCACCAAGTTGGATCCGATAGCAGTCAGAATAACTTGACTGACGCAGTCTGTTGGTAGTATGGAGCTTGATTTTGGAAATTTCAAATTAGCAAGAGCCAAAATAATCTGGAAGTATAAAACAGGAATAACTTTGTTCATTGGAAATACTGTTCGTTTGCCGAAATCGATAATATATCCCATGAAAGTGGAACGTACAAATTGGTTGGTTGTCGCTTGAAATGTAACGAACAATAGCTGCTGATTAATTCAGTCTACTGCAGCCAAAACTCTCGAGTGAATGAGGTGTTGCTTAACTGTTTCAATGCTTGACCTTCAAGTGCTTGATGTTTAATTCTGATAGATTTTAGTGCACTTACGGTAGACTGTAAAAATATGAAGCCTAATTGTCAGAAAAATATTTCCAACTAATCGAAGTGGTTATCATATGTGCCCTTGTGCTAAATAGTAAATCAGCAATTAGGTACGAGCTGGACTCCGAATTATCTTTACCAGCTCTCATATTGACCCATCATGAGGACGATGTCACAAACCTATGTTAGATGACACCCCTAAGTAAAAGTGACGGTGCAGTTCCAAACTATGTTTCACATATAGTTTTCAATAACGAGGGACCGTCAACCCGACCCAGACCTAACGTCTAGAAAGCAAATATGCAAGGCATTATACATTCAGTATTCTCAGAAGATTGGTCATTAGAATTAGAGTTTCCGTTGAAACGGCTTGGGATGCACTAGAAATGTGTACAAGAAGCCGCTGACCCGCACATACGTTGAACTACACGAAGGGGTCCAGGAAGCTTCCCATAGTGGTACAGTGAAGAGGTTCGCATCCCTCTCTGCAAGAGGGGGGGAATGTGGAGGGATATTTGAGTTAGTGGGTGCTGACGAGACAAAATTCTCAATAGCAGTAAGTTCGAAATATTTTCGCCCCGACCCTCCTCAAGTCTGAAGGACTGTACGAAGAAAATATTGTTAAGTTATCTATAGAATTGCTTAAACGCTTCTACTCGTACATAAACCAAAAAGACTGCGAGAAGAGGAAGTAATCCAAAGTTATGGGAAAACGGTAGCATTGCATCATTAGTGGCGGACGATTGTAGTAAAGGTCAAGTATTCTTAAATTACCTTGGCATTGTACATATAGTATAGATGTCCTCTCCTTATTTTTATAGAATTCCTCATTCATACACTAGACACTTTGACCATTAGAAAACTCGATGTCATTTTTATGATAAATGGGAAAACTCATGGGGACAGATGAAATGTATTCCCTAAACATATGTCTTAGTCTATATATAACCCAAGGTAAATTACCAAAACACAGGAAGAACGCCACAATAAGTCCTGTATTAAAGACAGGTATCAAATACAACCTAGAGAACTATCGACCGATGAACCTAACCAGCGTGGTTGTTAAAAGTTCAGAAAATATTATTCGGAAGGAGTTATCTGAGTATCCCAACGAAAACTGGATTCCTCCTGAAAAGCAGTAAGGTTTCGGAACAGGCAATGCATGTCTAACTAACCTATTGGTACCCCGTGAAGTTTGTTGGTTTCTTGAAAATTAACGGTTACCTAAAGGTGTAGCTCACAATGACTTCGGCAAAGTTTTGAAAAAGATCTTCACAAACGGCCATTATATAAGTTAGGTAATTTCGGGATCAACGACAATTTATTAATGTGGATAAAGGATTGCTTAGTTGGGCGTCAACAAAGAGTACGGATGGACGCAAAGATATCAAGTTGAGAAACTGTGCTTAGCGGAGTGCCTCAGGATACAGTTTGAGGCCGGTATTGTTCCTCTTGTATGTAAATGACCTTCTGAGTCTCTTATCATCGTCAGTTTGTCACATGCTGACGGTATCAAGATATGGAGAGCAACAAAAAGTGACGGCAGTTTGAAGGTTCAAAATGACCTGGAACAATAATCTGAATGGTCTAGAATTTGGTGACTGTCGATAAATGCTTACAGGTGCATTATGATGAACATTAGTCACCAAGGTAAAGATGCATACTCAGTGAACAACGTTGAGCTACCTGTTGTCCGGACGCAACTTAGGGGTCATCTTTAGCTTAAACGTAGAAACTATTGCACTCTGCCGTATGATGACCACAAAAGGTTTCAGAACCCTATGTTCAGAATGTAGAGCTTTTAGCCATGTAGATCCTAAAACCTTTTTGACTTTCTACACAGAATTCGTTCGTCCTAAACTCAAGTACTGCATACAGCTGGCTAGTCCCTGCGCATAAAGTTACAGTGAACTGTTAGGAAAGGGTTCAAAGAACCTCAACTAAACTAATCTCCGGAATACCAATGATCTTGTAAGATGCTCGACTGGCTAAACTAAACTTAATTCCACTGTCATATAGAAGAACCAGAGGGGAATCGATCACAGTCTCCGAATAACTTAGTGATGAATCCGCATCTGATATGTCCTCATTTTTATTCTTTTGCAAAACAGTAAATTTACGAGGAAGCTCTTAAAGAGTTCACAAGGTCAGAACAAATTACTTGTCAGCTGACTATCGATTTTCCCATCTAATAATCAACGTATGGGATTCATTATCTCGACAAATTATTGAAGCTCTATCTGTTGACTCTTTCAAAATACGGTTTCATCAACTAAGAGTCAACCAGTGTCAGAATTAACAAAGGTCACCTGGCCTTTATTCTTTTCCAAACTGAAACTGAAACTAATATTTTCCGACACGGTTGTACTTCTTTTATCTAGATCGCTTTGGCTAAATATTGTAGTTATGAGTTTATTAGCATGTAAAGCGGTAATAAATATGAAAATATTTTACTACTTTATCTGATTCAAATAGTGTCAGTGTCGGACAAATATCCTAGCGGAATTTGTAAGACCCTTTGTTTTTCAAGGTCATTAGTTGCTTTCATTAGACACCCAGTAAGTTTAAAACATTTGGACATTAACCTTTAGGTAACTAAATGCTTTATAAATTCCTTCAACCAAAACAGTAGTGGTTAGTGCGACTTCACTTTTCTTGAATAATCTTCTTACTTAAACGCTTTTATAGCTGTTCACTGGACTACAAGATATCATGAGTTTGGGCTTCTCTTCTGTTGGTTCGCACATACTGAACGCTGTAAATGTAAACTCCGTATCGGTGTCTTTAGCCATACTCACTACATTGATAAATCCTTGTTCGGTAGTGGATGTGCGTAAAAATATACCTTCAACAAATGATTTATTGATGGTTTTTATCCTATGTCGACATGGTGATAGGTCTCCTGTTCACACTTTCCCAACGGATCCATATCGAAAGCTATGGAAAATGGGATATGGTCAGCTAACAGCTTATGGTGCAGAACAACATCATGAACTAGGTCGGGTCATCCGCAAAATGTATTCTGATTTCGTTCCTGAAGTTTATCACAAAGTAATATTGTGTTTCAGTTAACTCTTAAGTAATAGGACGAAACATTATTTCGTAGTTCTGGTACTGAAAGGACACTCATGTCTGCAAACAACTTTATCCGAGGATTTTACCACTTGGAAAAGAAGAGTACAAATAACGTCCCTCCTGTGTTTTCTAGGCTAGCACAAGAAGATCACCTGTTAAAAATGTCTAGCAAATGCCCTAAATTTGAAAGGCTTTTTCACCAACTGATGAACTCATCAGTGGTATCTCAGAAAGCAAATATATTGAGAAACTTCTTCGACCTCCTGGAGCATACGACCGGTAAGTTAATTAAAAGTCAAAGCTATGATTCTTTACAGTGTTTACTTGTTAGAGTGATCCAACTTATTCTGTGCTTTCAAGTCTATAGGTAAATGTAAACTCCATAACATTTAAATTTGTCAAAGAAGCAATTCATTTTATTCTTGCACTATTCGACCACCTATATCCGTCTTCATAAATCGTGCGCTGTTATGTAGATGGATCACCAGTAATATGAAATATTCATTGATTGAGCCTTTCACAAAACAAATTCATTGAAGCTAGGAGAATCCCAGTGTAGAGACTTGGTCAGCTAGGAAATAAATAAACAAACTTGAACATTGTTGTAGAGGTTCAGAAAAACTAACAAAGTAGATCTGTGCAATTGCTGTCGACTTTCGACTTCCGAAGAGTTTCGTTGCCGACAGCTTACAAAATTGATAAATCTCAGTTCTGAATGACACATGACAGTTGAATGTATAAAGCAAGAAATATTCACGGATATCTGATGAAGTGAAAATATAGTTTAAATATTTTTTTCACCACATTTCTTTTGATCAAATAATAACTCAAAAGACACTAATGATTTGCTTCTAAATAAAAGTTCTAAATCCGTAATGAGCAGCTACCTTCAGTAAAGTCAACTAAGTTGCAATAGATTCTCCCCGATGAGATTGAGTGACGAGCACCTTGATCACAAAATAGTTAAGTTGGGAAGTGCCGTAGTAAGTGACTCAGTGACCTGTTGTGGGACATGAAGGCTCCAGGTTTGATTCATGTATAGATTCTATGGTGTACACTACTGAAGAATTTTAAACCAATACTAAATAGCTTCATAATACGCTTTGATTTTCTTTGGATTTCCAGCTTATGTTACTCTGTGGAAACCACTTACATAAAATTTTACTGGAAGGTAAACAGTGGTGTGCTACTGATTGTACATTACAGGTTTTCCAAAGTTTGCTTTGAAGTGAAATAACATGGTAACTTATGTGCAACTCATTAATCGTCTTCAGAGGCTTATGTACTGGAATATAGACCACAGTTTTCCTATCCTACTCCAAAGACTCCTGTAGCATACCAAATAAAGTAAGCTTTATCAATCGACTTGTCGGTTAAGCATCAAATGCCCAGATTTTACATTCAAATAATTTTCTTATGCAAAACTAAGATAGGCCGAATAAAAGTGTTTTTCTTTTTCATATTGTTTAACGGTTGTTGCGCTAATACTTTCATTTAACTCTCTCAATTAAACTAACTCAGGATACACTTTCCCCATTGACAGAAGTTCTTCAGATAATTTTTACACAGCTTGGCGTATATGTGATCCTGTTACCATATGGGTGGATCATTCATTGCCTTCACTTCCTCGTTGGGTCACTAGTGATGTTTATAAACAATGCTCTAACTTATTGGACTATAAACAGTTCATTCGATTTTCCAAACCACAGTTGACAAGATTACGAGGTGGTCCGCTGGCTGGTCATATGATGGATTTATTTCGTGAGCGTATTAACCAAGAGCTAAAAAAAAGTGATCGTGACAAGGACTCATTAGAACAACTACATCGGCGTTTTGTTGCTTATTTTGCGCATGATTCTACACTGGCAGCTCTAATGAGCCATTTGGGTGTATATAATGGGTTCGTTATTTTTATTTTATTGAATTAACTTAAGGATTATTAAGAACTATAATTCATGAGATTATATTCGAAAAAATGTATTTTCAATAAATTCATTGTATTCGTTAATACTCACATATGGTTATGTAGTGTAGTCTCGTTAACATTAGGTAACATTAGGTAGCTGCATCTGGTAACTGCCGGAAGCTCTTCCAACTCATCCGAGCCACTGGCAGCAAGAAGTCTGGTGTGAGTGAAACAATCTACGAGGATGACGGGATGCCAATCACTAACATCTGTCGACGTCTTGGACGATGGGCGAAATTTTTCGAAGGGCAGTTCAACTGGCCTGCTGCTCCGGCAACATCAACCAGCTTGTCCTGCCCCCCATGGCCGGTGACGACTGATCCACCAAACGAGGCGGAAGTCCGCAAGGAACTCCAACTCTTGAAACGTTATAAATCACCTGGCCCAGATGACTTACCTCCGGCTCTTTTTAAAGATGGTGGTGACTTTCTGGCTAAGGAACTTACTGCGTTGTTTGTAAAGGTTTGGGGGCAAGAAAGTGTTCCAACATCATGGAATGAGTCAATAGTCGTCCCTATCTTTAAAAAGGATTCACGTTGTTCCTGCAATAACTACCGGGGGATAAGTCTAGTTTCGATTGCGTCCAAACTATTGGCTTCTATCATTCTTCGTAGGTTGTTTAAAACCCGAGAACGATTGACTCGCGAGGAGCAGGCTGGTTTTCGTTCTGGTCGAGGATGCATTGATCACATCTTCACCCTCCGCCAAATGTTAGAACACCGTCATACTTATCGCAGGCCAACAATCGTAGTGTTTCTTGATATCAGGGCTGCCTTCGATTCGTTGGACAGGACTGTTCTCTGGGATTGTCTATTGAAGAAGGGTGTGCCTGAGAAGTTCATTAACATCTTAAAGGCCCTGTACACGAACACCTCAGGCAGAGTGAGGGCATACAACCACCTTTCTCCCTTGTTCCATTCGAGCAGTGGGGTTAGGCAGGGTTGCCCGATCTCACCATTCCTCTTCAACTTTGCCATCGACGACATCTTGGAAACAGCTCTGATGGATGTAAGTAATGGCGGTGTGGATATGTTGCCTGGAGAACGACTTCTCGACCTTGAGTATGCGGATGATATTGTCTTACTGTGCGATAATGCCCAAGGCATGCAATCAGCACTTAATCAGTTGGCAATCAGTGTCCGCAGGTACGGCATGTGCTTTGCACTCTCCAAGTGCAAAGTACTCCTACAAGACTGGCAGGATTCTCATCCTGTACTCACCCTGGATGGTGAGGAGATCGAAGTAGTTGAGAAGTTCGTGTATCTAGGTAGCTATATAAGTGCTGGTGGTTGCGTGAGTGATGAGATTGATGCACGTGTAATGAAAGCCAGAGCGGCTTATGCCAATCTGGGCCATCTTTGGCGCCTTCGTGATGTTAGTCTGGCTGTAAAAGGTCGGATCTACAACGCGGCGGTGAGAGCAGTTTTGCTCTATGCTTGTGAAACCTGGCCTCTCCGAGTTGAGGATGTTAGACGTCTCTCTGTGTTTGATCATCGTTGTCTCCGAAGGATTGCTGACATCCAGTGGCAACACCATGTTAGTAATGCAGAGGTTCGGCATCGTGTGTTCGGGCGCAGAGACGATAATTCAATTGGTGTCACCATCTTGAAACACCGACTTCGGTGGCTTGGACATGTTTTACGAATGTCGTCCCAGAGACTTCCACGTCGTGCATTATTTGCCGACCCTGGGACTGGTTGGAGAAAGCGGAGAGGAGGTCAGTGTATGACATGGTGTCGTGGCATGAAAGAGAGCTGCAAAGGGCTAGCTTCTGTTGGTCCTTCACGACTCCCTGGTTGGGATCCGAGAGATAGTGCAACACAGTGGCTAGAAACGTTATCATATATGGCTCAGAATAGAAGCCAGTGGCGATCCTGCTGCAACCTTCTTTTACTTTCTACATAAAGAATGTTTCTAACTTTCCTAACTGAAAGAGTCTTCTGGTTGTACATTTCAGTCCGCCTTATCTTTTCATCCCTTCTCTTCCTACTTTCATTATTTTGTGTGGCGCATATGTACCTGGTGCCCTTTTGTACCAATATATATGTGTTTAAATAAATAAACATTAGGTAAAAGTTTGTTCTGTTTCATAGTTTCGTGGTTAACCTCAGTGTTCTTAAATAAGACATTGCTGAGAACTGTTCCTTCCCTTTGATTACTCGGTTAGTTTTCCTTGCATGGATCGAAAAGATTATAATGTTCCACTAGATACCAATTAACGATCATTTTTCTTGCGATTGTATGTCTGCAACAGATATCTGCACTAACAAGTGGTTGTTTTGTTCAACCATGAAGTAAAAAAATATCGTTTAGTTGAGGGCTAATATATATCTTATGTTTTCATTCCACTATAAATAAATCGCGTATATGCGGACGATTATTTCATTCCGTTGAAAAAATTTCGTAGGGTTGATTTTACTGTAGTAATATCATTGCATATCTGTATAGAGCCTAGTGGAAAGTCATGATAGAATATTGACTTCCTGGTAGCTAATGCATGCTCCATATGGAAAAGTAAACAGTCAAGAGATACAAAGTAAAGCTTAGCATAAAATTACATCAATTACGGACAAACCTGTTTAAAAAAATTTGTGATTTCATATCCGAATCAATTAAACACATGAAAGACTGATACAAAGGTATGATTCACTTCCAAATCAATTTATCTTGACTTGTTTTATATTCTGTCAAAGTTTTGTCATTTATTTTTAGCCATCGACGTGATCGACTAGTGATTTAATGCTTTTTCATTGAAATTTTTGTGGCATATGATTATAGAAAAAAGCCTAAGAAATTAGTAGTTTCATTCAATATGGAATAGATGAGATTATCCCGTTGTTGATATTTTTGACTGAAATTTAATCACTCTTGATTGGTATATGTACATTCTGTGAGGATTGCCTTGGTATATCAATTATAACACAAGTTTATATAGATTAGATAGGACGAAACTTGCTTCCTTGCTTTCACTGCTGGCCACATTCTATTTAGTCTATATCAAATTAGTAGTTTCTTTTTGAAATTCAGTAAGTCACTTAGTCATACACAACGCAGAACCTGACAAGTATCTGTAGTGGCATAAGTCGCTATACCACATTAGTAAATCAAGATAAATCCCAGAATAGTAAGATTAGTAACATTATCAGTGGTAGCAGAAAAGATTGGGCATGAAAAGACTGAAGTTATAAGACGAAAAAAAGTAAATGCACCTGAGCCATGCAACCCAAAGTTTCTAACAAATTACAATAAATATATTTTTTGTTATGTAGAAGTGGAAGAAGTGTCTTTCATAATTTTATTTATTTATTTATTTGAACACATAAATATTGGTACAAAGGGGTACCAGATAAAAATGCGCCTCACAAATCTCATTTGATTTGTGTGAGGGCTGTGATACTGCCCGGGTGCCCAAACCGAAGCAGGTGGTTTTCTTATGGGGCCGCACCCGGAGCCTTTGACCTAAAGGTCTGACCCACAAGGCAGTGGAGCATCGTGAGGAGATGCAGTCCCATGGTAGCCGGTGACCAACGATTGATTCTAACGCCATTTGTTCCCTCAGGATACTGGAGCCCATGTACACCATTGGTTTGAAATCAGGGTTTTCCAACTCCCCTAGGTGAACTTTCCGTGTCCACCAACCCCGTTAAAGCTCCGGACATTCGCTTTTCGTCCTCTCAATTTGGTAAACAACAGTAATGCCACGAGAAGGCAGTGAGTAGGACTTCCCTGACAGAGGCTGTATAGGCGTGGCCATGTGAGAGCATTTCGAGAGGGAGAGCTGACTTTTCCCACTCTCGTCCGTACCAAGGCATTTGGGGTCTTTCATAAAGTCACTGTATGGAGCTGAAACGTGGAGAACTACTACGGCCATCATCAGGAAGGTACAAGTATTTATAAACAGTTGTCTACGCAAAATACTCAACATCCATTGGCCAGATACTATCAACAACAGCGTTTTATGGGAGAGGACAAACCAGCAGGTTCCAGCTGAAGAGGAAATAAGGAAAAGACGTTGGAAGTGGATCGGACATACATTGAGGAAATCACCAATGTGCATCACGACTCAATCAATAACTTGGAATCCGGAGGGGAAGCAGAAAAGAGGAAGGCCAAAGAACACACTACGGCGGGAAATAGAAGCAGATATGAAAAGGATGAATAGCAACTGGAAAGAACTGGAAAGGAAGGCTGAGGACAGAGTTGGATGGAGAATGCTGGTGAGCGGCCTATGCTCCTCCACAAGGGGTAACAGGCGTAAGTAAGTAAGTAATAAAGTCACGGAACGTCTGAAATACAGCTTTTTTACTCTCTTGGATATGACGAAAAATATATTTATTAAATTTCTACACAATGCTCAATATATTTAAAACCATCAAGTCCAACCTTTCCATTGATACCTACAAACTCATTTGTAACCATTAGTTATGATAATCACGCCAACCACCAGTAGGTAGTCTATACCTGTCAGGGTGACTCAATCCAACTGTCCCTAACTTTATGGATGTTTACTACATCCTGATCTGCCCCCTAACTTCCAAGCTATTTCCACACCAGACAACATCGAGTGTCTAGGTAGGCGGTGATTGGACACGTCCCAATCACCTTAGTCGTTGAAGATTCACTACCTTACCAACCGATTCGGCATTCTTACCTAGCGTTTAGTCTGAGGATTGATTACTCGATGATTCCAATATGAGTAAAGCAATTGAAATTGCGTGTTTAAATTAATCGGAACTCAAAGTATAACTAAAATTAAACTGAAATGTGGAAGATTTACTCATCAGTATTCATTGATCGTGAGTAATATAATAAAACTGAGACCAAGTTCAACATTTTGAAGAGTATCGGAACTATCACTGGTCTTGTTTTATAAAGGATTATTAAGAAGGGAAATAATATCTCTGGCAACTAACTGTTTATTATACATCACTGAAATTTTTATATCTTATTTAATGGTGAACAAAACAGAAAGAACTTTTAGAATGTACTTAAATCTGGTCAGTTTGGACGTTCAATGGGATTTTATAGAGTTGAGATCATGAGTCAGTTGAAGCTAGACCACCTTGGAAAACCTTGAAGCACTGTTTGACGGCCGTTTCGTCCTATTATGGGACTCCTCCTCATTAGTGCTCGTCCACGATCCCGCACTCGCGAGATTCGAACCCAGGACCTACCAGTCTCAAAGCCAGAGCCCTTAACCGATAGACCACTGAGCCGGCATGCCTTTTTAAATTCTTTTTGCGTTTGAAATGAAATCATGAATATTGTTCCGGACACGTTTCTTATGAAGTAAAGTTTAACTGTCTCATATTTCTAAGAAATTTCTCCTTCCTTAAAGAGTTGGTGGTTTGCAGACTTTTACAACTAGTGCAGATAGTTCTTTATAGAATTTCAATGCCTACATTAATTGTCATACCAATGAGATCCATATCAGAGACCAACTTGGTGGCTGTGAAATGATCAAACTGTGGATAACATCTATATTGCACCCAAATACAATATTGAATAAAGCCATTAATAATAATTAATTGATATTAATGTATTATTCGTAACATCTCGGGTGTAGTGTATACTTACTTACTTACTTACGCCTGTTACCCCTCGTCGAGGAGCATAGGCCGCTCACCAGCATTCTCCATCCAACTCTGTCCTGAGCCTTCCTTTCCAGTTCTTTCCAGTTAACATTCATCCTTTTCATATCGGCTTCTATTTCCCGGCGTAGTGTGTTTTTTGGCCTTCCTCTTTTCTGCTTCCCTTCCGGATTCCAAGTTAGGGATTGAGTCGTGGTGCACATTGGTGATTTCCTTAATGTATGTCCGATCCACTTCCAACGTCTTTTCCTTATTTCCTCTTCAGCTGGAAGCTGGTTTGTCCTCTCCCATAAAACGCTGTTGCTGATAGTATCCGGCCAATGGATGTTGAGTATTTTGCGTAGACAACTGTTTATAAATACTTGTACCTTCCTGATGATGGCCGTAGTAGTTCTCCACGTTTCAGCTCCATACAGTAGGACTGTCTTGACGTTCGTATTAAAGATTCTGACCTTGAAATTAGTTGAGAGTTGTTTTGAGTTCCATATGTTCTGCAATTGTAGAAATGCTGCCCTTGCTTTGCCAATCCTCGCCTTTACATCTGCATCCGTTCCTCCTTGTTTATCAACGATGCTCCCCAGGTACTTGAATGTTTCCACCTCTTCCAGAGTTTCGCCATCAAGTGTGATTGGGTTGGTGTTCTCCGTGTTGCATTTGAGAATCTTGCTTTTTCCTTTGTGAATGTGGAGGCCTATCGATGCGGAGGCTGCTGCTACATTTGCTGTCTTCATCTGCATTTGTTCGTGTGTATGAGAGAGGAGGGCTAGGTCATCTGCGAAGTCCAAATCATCTAATTGATTCTGAGAAGTCCATTGTATTCCGTATTTCCCTTCGGATGTCGAATTCGTCATAATCCAGTCAATCACTAGAAGGAAGAGAAATGGGGAGAGTAGACAGCCTTGTCTGACTCCGGTCCTTACTGGAAATGCATCTGTCAGCTGTCCTCCATGCACCACTTTGCACTGTAATCCATCGTATGAGTTTTGGATAATGTTGACGATCTTCTGAGGAACTCCATAGTGTCGAAGAAGTTTCCACAATGTTCTCCTATCCACGCTGTCAAACGCCTTCTCATAGTCGATGAAGTTGACGTATAGTGATGAGTTCCACTCAACTGATTGTTCAACGATGATCCGTAGTGTCGCAATCTGGTCTGTGCACGACCGATCCTTACGGAATCCAGCCTGATGATCCCTAAGTTCGGCGTCTACTGCGTCTTTCATCCGATTCAGCAGCACTCTGTTGAAAACTTTTCCTGGTACTGATAACAAACTGATGCCTCTGTAGTTCTCACATTGGCTCAGATCTCCTTTCTTTGGTATCTTGATGAGATATCCTTCTTTCCAGTCCGTTGGCACTTGTTCCTCTTCCCAAATCTTTTTGAATAGAAGGTGAAGCATGTTTGCAGTTATTTCAATGTCTGACTTCAGTGCTTCTGCTGGTATATTGTCAGGTCCTGCCGCCTTCCCACTTTTGATTTGTCTGATGGCCATCTTGACTTCTTCGATCGTTGGTGGAGTGACATCTATTGGAAGGTCAGTGTGGGCTGCTTCGATGTTCGGTGGATTCGATGGGGCTGGTCTATTCAGCAGTTCCTCAAAGTATTCTGCCCATCTTTTCCTCTGTTCCTGAATCTCAGTGATTGTCTTTCCTTCTTTGTCCTTGACTGGTCTCTCTGGTTTGCTATATCTCCCTGCCAATTTCTTCGTTGTATCATATAGTTGTTTCATATTCCCTTCTCTTGCAGCTTTTTCCGCCGCCGTTGCTAGTTCTCCCATGTATTTCTGCTTGTCGGCTTTAATGCTTTTCTTCACTTCTCTGTTTGCTTCTGCGTAATCTGCTTGTGCTTTGACTTTCTCTGCTCGTGTTCGGCTGTTGTTAATTGCTAGTTTCTTGTTCTTCCTTTCTTGAAGTTTGTCCAGGGTCCCCATAGAGATCCATTCCTTGTGATGGTGCTTCTTAGGACCAAGAACCTCCTGACACGTTGAAGTTAGTGCTTCTTTTATCCCTTTCCAGTTGTCCTCCAAAGTAGTTTCTTGTTCTTTCAGTAGATCCTGTAGAGCTTGGAACCTGTTGTTGAGAGTTATCTTGAATTCATGGAGTTTGTCAGTATCTCGAAGGAAGGCTGTATTAAACCTTTGTAGTGCTGTTTGTCCAGTTGTCCAGTCTTTCTTAAGCTTCAGTCTCATCTTGGCCACAACCAGGTGGTGATCTGAAGCTATGTCAGCTCCTCTCCGGGTTCTCACATCTTCCATTGATCTTCGGAATTTTTTGTTGATACAGATGTGATCAATCTGGTTCTCTGTGGTGTGGTCCGGTGAGATCCATGTAGCTGTGTGTATGCGTTTGTGTGGGAATATTGTGCCGCCTATAACCAATTTGTTGAATGCACATAGGTTTGCAAGTCTCTCCCCATTTTCATTTCTCTCTCCTAGTCCATGTCGTCCAATTACATCTTCATATCCTGTGTTGTCCACTCCAACTTTAGCATTTAGATCTCCCATAAGGATGGTGAGGTCCTTTCGTGAGCACTTTGCTATAATTGATTGCAGCCTTTCATAGAACTGATCTTTATCATCGTCGTTGCTATCATTGGTGGGTGCATAACATTGGATAACATTCATTGTGATCCCTTGCTTCTTTGTTCTGAATGATGCTTTGATTATCCTGGGTCCATGAGATTCCCATCCCACAAGTGCATTTCGTGCTTCTCTGGACAGCATTAGAGCAACTCCCTGAGTGTGTGGCGCATTTTCCCCTTCGTGACCGGAGTACAGCAGCATCTCTCCTGTACCTAGCCTTTGTTGTCCACTTTGTGTCCAATGGGTTTCGCTGATTCCGAGTACTGCCAAGTTGTATCTCCTCATTTCCATTGCTATTTGGCTGGTCTTTCCTGTCTCCCACATTGTCCGGACGTTCCATGTACCTATAAAGAGTGTTGCTCTGGTTGTTAGAAGGTGCATCGGTCTCGTGACTTCCGAAGAATTTCGGCTTTCATCATGAGACGTCATTATTCCTTCAACTCCCAGGGCAGAGTTTAAATGGTTTGAATTATTTTTTCTGGTTAGCGTTTTTTTAGCGAGTTAGCTTTTCTACGAGATGGGGTCGCTAACCCCATGCCCAACCCTCCTCCTTTACCCGGGCTTGGGACCGGCAGTAACTCTAGAAGAGCTACAGGCGGAGTTGGGTGTAGTGTATAGTTGGTATCAATTCATTAAACTGCTGACTGTTTGTGTAAAAGCTTTTGAAGTTCATGTATAGTACACGTATGTGTCAGTAGTCTCATTTATTTTTGTGTTTCATTTTGTTTCCACTAATTAATCATACATTAAATAAAGAGGTTATTTCTTTCTGTTTTTTATTCTGTAGAATCAAACCGCCTTTGGCAAGTTGTTTGATAGTAGAACTTCATCGTTCATTGTCATCCAATAATTTTTATCTTCGATTTTATTATCTTAATGAAACAAAACTACCTCTAAAAACTGATAAAATAGTTAACCTATGGCCAACTAAATGTGAAACTCGTAATGATGTTGATGGTAAACAGTTAAATTATTCATGCCCATTCCAAAAACTTGAATTATCACTTCAAGGAACTTATGCAACAGACATTGGAGCTGAATGCTATGATCATAATGCAGTATATAACGTTAAAACAACATTTATGAAACCATCAGGCATGCAAATGCTTGAATCTTATTGTTATCATCCTCAATTACTAACTTTCATTTTTTTTCAAACAGCTATAGTATGTTATTTAGTTGCCCGTTTCTTTCCTATTCCAATGGCTTATCTTATAAATAACTTTAGATATTCACGTCATGTACAATAAACGTCTAATGAAATATTATTCATCCAACATTGTAAATGCAAACAGAAAGATCATTCTAATGTTGACTTAAAGTTCTTCATGTGATATTCAGTTTTTTCTTACTACTTATTTGATAAAAAGTAGTTTTTAGTTATTCTTCGAAACAATTATTTTTCTATATTCAAATAAGGATAGTACATTAGTTTTTTTTTCACTTTTATTTTTATATACAACGAGGCAATCGTCATTTTAATGCTTATTTCATAATGTTTATATTAAACGCATTCATATATACATTCAATCAATTATTGTTTCTTGATTTCTTTATTGTATTCTATAAATATTCTTATTTGTCATAATAGTTTTTTTCTCTTGTCAAAATAAAATGTTTTTACAAAGAAACAAAAACTATTTTGTTACCAGAAGGGAGTTGAGATCATTAGTCAATTTAAGCTAGACCACCATGAAAAACCTGGAAGCATGAGTTGGCCTCTTCTATATACAGATGATCTTAAAATAATGTTTTCATTTTCTCCCCATCAGCCGAACATTGTACAAATTTGAATCGATATGAAGCTTAACAAGGTATCTCAGTAATGCTCAAAACGAATGTTGGAGGTAACTTCGGCTAAATATGGATGAATTTACTTTGATGATACTTCACTCAACTTAGATCTTACCATAAATAGTAAGGTTTTATCCAAATTACACTAATCGGTGGAATTAAGACTTAAGTACTCTTACAATTTATCTTTCATAGAACAAATATTGAAACAGACCCCCAAGTTCCAGCGTCTTCTGGGTTGCATAATTCGTAAATTCTATAACTATGAGTCACGTATTTCGATGTACAAAGTATGTGTTTGACAACTCGTGGAATACTGCTCGTTTATTCTTTGTACTGTTCTCATAAGGGATGAATTGAGTTTGGAATCCATCCAGAGACGATTCACACTTCTCGTTCTTGGGACTGATTGTACCTTAAATTATAAGTCCAGATGTAATAAACTTGGACTCGACCCTTTATGAAGAGGGAACGCAAACCTAATCTATTAGTTTTCTTCAAAATACTCAATAAACTATCATCCAACGGAGTAATTCAGTTTGCAGAAACTCCTAGTTACAGCATCCATAACTCCCTATCATTAGTGAGACAATCACATTCAAAGTCTCCATATGAATTATTTTACCAGTAAGTTTTCAAGACTCTGGAATAATTTACCACAATCAGTTCGTGAAACAAAATCATTTTCATCCTTTGCTCGCTTCACTAATACTTACTTCTCCTCTGAAGATACCTTAAATGTTCTTGAATCCTTAAGTATATCCCACTCCATAAGGGAGATGATAAGAACTTTAAATGTTTAATCATTTTATATTTGATCGTTCTTGAATGTTCTTTTGATTTCAGTACTCTAGAAAATTAAATTCAGTAGATACCTGGTTGCTCCGGTCACCACAATCAACATTACCTAATCATTCACTTACCACAATAAGCAGAACTGTAAGATGACAACCCTTTTAATCTGACCAACCAACATTTTCTGTATAGAATTTCCGTCTCTCTTCCACAGGGACTTCCTGATAAGCAATTGGATCATTGGATTTATGTGTCAGTTCGCTTCTGTATTGTTTGCCGTTTGACTGACACTTTGAGTGTCTAAAACAGAGTATTATTTTGTGCCTTGTAAAGCGCACTTGCTGTAATCAAATAACTTCTTTTCTCATTATGTTTCAGTTCACACAAGCAAAATATAGTGCAGTGAAGAGAACACGACTGGGGACAATCGAATGTATTTAAGCAGAAATTACAGACTATGTCAGTAAATTCTGAAAACCATACAATGAACAGTCAATTTGCAAATTAACAACCAATTGTCTCAATCTTCACCGTTTCTTCTCTAATTTCATTGTTCACGCAATTTTCTATCGATTGCGCTTCGTTTCAGTTCTTTCCTCATCGGTCTTCTGCCAAAATACATTCTATGTCTGATCAACACCATATACTACTTATATGGATATAAGTAGACCAAACCACAATAGTACCTTGTAAATTTGGAGTTCAAAAATTTTCTTGAGATGAAGTTGAATCAAACACTTCATCACAATCGCAAATATTACGGCTATCTGCCTACACAATGGCATCCCAAATAAATCTATTAACAAATGTGCTAAACCTTTTTTTACATACCTTAATAGAAATCGTTTTGATTACCTAAACTTCCTGTCTGAATTAGATTTCAGTATAACTATCAATAATTATTTCTCTAGTGTTTTGTTTTTTTTATTATTAGGAATCAAAAGAGAATGAACTGCTTTCTGAAATATAGTTTTATTATTGTAAAATTAAAGCATTCACAAGCAATATTTTTTTGTCCAATGAATTTTAAGAAATTACAGGGATAATTTAGCCATCGTTCAGTTTTGCATTTATCAATAATTGTAGTTCGTTTAGATCAATTTATCTTTTTGAACGTTATATTACTTCAATGAAGAATAAGAAAAAAAAGTGAATTTAATTAGACATTAGTAAGCCATGAAATGTTTATCGTAAACAATCAGTTGGTATTTATTGTTTCAAACGTTCACATTCACATAGATAATAAGCAATGTATTATATGCATGCTACCATATTTCTTAACAAATTCGGATATTTATCCGTTTTTGAACGATATATTAATTTTGAATAGGTTATCATTTCTTCATTGTCTTTGAAGAAATGTATATGTGATAAATGGATTGTAAGAGTTCTGTTCAATTCTGTGTTATGTTTTGTTTCTTCAAGAATTCAATGTAAAAGCCACAAGTCATACTATCAGTTAATATCAAACTTAACTTCAATATATGATTCTGTTTATATACATACATTAGGAATTATCAGGCAACTAATTGAAGGATTCATCGGAATTCATATATATATATGTGCCTATGTGAAACAAAATGATATTGAGATCAATACAAAGCATAACTTTATGCTGTGGGAATTGAAGTGGCTTTCAACCGATTATTGAAATAATCATACATTTTATGTGAACGGTAATTGACAAGAAATCAATCAAACTTGAGGAACCTACTTTTAAACTTCTTGCCTACGGAAAAACATTGCGTGATAAATTTATAATATCATTAGTAGAATATTCACTAAACAGTGAGAATAAAATGATAGAACTCTGAATTTCAATGATTACAAAGCCTCGAGTGTATAAAAGTGTTTTGAATTCAGAAGAAGATGAAACCTACAGTTGAGATAAAAAAGATAATTCTACAGAATTTAACTTTTGATGTTTCTTAATATTTCGTAGTTGTGTGTCTAAAATTAACTAGTTCCAAACAACGATCTAATCGAACCACTGCATTCAATATCCAATTATGATTATTTCAGAAGTAGATGTGAACATTATGTTAAACATGTCAAATTGAGAGAATTTTTAACTGAATTTAAACTGCTTTTGATAAATAATCAATGGAGGAAGATAACAGAAGTCAACAGTGTTAAAATATTAGGTTGCGGTTGCTGAATGATATTTGAACACATCCACGAAAACAACTTTGATGGACTACAGAAAAACATAATATCCTCCTTATCTAAAGCTTCTCCTTGCGATAATTGCTAAAACGGATTATTCTTCATTAAAGAAAACAAACTGAAGAATAAATCTACTGCATTCGGCTACACTCGACTACATCTAGGTGTTAAGTTACGGGGCAATAAACCGTTTATGTGATGTGATAAATTACGAATTTATCTCGCAAAATATTTGTTCGTTGAAATGATATAATTTGCTCGAACGTTAATGACTTTCGAACGCTAATCACTAATGAACAAGATACTAATTAAACTGTTCTCGGATGTGTTGTGACAGATTATAACATAAAGTAAACTGATTAATGCATAGACAACCGTGGGTCATTGATCTTATACCTGTGAGTAATGATTAGTTAGTTATATTTAAAACCATCATGCTTACAAGTTTTTGTGTTTGAATGACAAGATGATGGAAATATTTGAACTTGAATAAAAGTGAACCAAAATAATCAACCGTGTAAGGAACTTACAAACTGTTTTTATCTGTTCAGCTATGATGAATAAGCGTTGAAATTATGAAGCGGGCACAGTCAAATGAAATTTGAATTGTTATTTGGGAATCACTTTCATGTGAAACATGCGTTAACCAAGGGAAGATATTATTGAGGTATATAGCATATTATCCTTTCAGATAACAAAAATATTGTTTGAGTTTCACTCATGTGACAAAAAATACATTTAGCAAGCAAAGAAATTCTCATTGAGATACTGTTCTTGTACATTTCACTACTAATCTCTCAGAAATGTCTCTTCATATAATCAAAAGGTATTTTTAATGCTTCTATTCAGTCTGTCTACCACTACTAACCAACATACCTACTACTGTCATGGTGAATGAAACGTTCAAGTATGCTAGTAATCGGTTCATATGTCTTATTCACTTATATGTAATTCACTTGAATTTATAGTTTTAAATGACAAATGTCTCTGGATCAGGTTACCTTTGATGATTCACTGTGTTGTTTGATTGAAGTAACTGATGATGCTATCTAACTCTACAAACACTAATATGTGGTACTTTACATAAAAAATGTATTCAATATCTTTCAACTATTCTGTCTTATTGTTGATATTCACTGATTAGCTGGTGTTATGTTTTGTTTACTTCCTGAACGTATTCGAACTGACAAAGTGGGCTCCTCGTTCGTCTGCAGCTGTACAAACATCAATTAACGGTCAAACACCATGATATATCTTCTTGACAATTTTGGACACATATTCGATTAGAAAACTGATGAGATATTGAATAGAAGGAATACTAAAATCACTTGAGAATTGTTAGACGCATGGCTCAGGTCAGTCAGCAACCAACAAACACGTTGAAGTCGATCCGATGTACCAACCAAGCAGAAGGATCATGGAGAAATATAATACCAAGAATCAAATCAATGAGAGACTCACTCAAAATGAAATAGAGAATCATAGGTTAAAGGTCAACAATAACCAATAAAAATAGAGGTCTACAGGGCCAAATGTGAGAAATCCGAACACTTCACTTTTACCTGATGTTTGTGCTGATGATTTTGTTCAGAAGAACAATGAAGCTCCACAACCAAACCATTCAGCTCAGAGAACAAAACTCCACCTAAATTCAACTGTGAGCAAATTCAGAAACACAACTATGCTTTCATGTTCAATGTGTGGAAGCTTGCCTTTTGTTCAATGTGTCTCTAATTATTTTAAGATAAATTTCATATCTTATGAAATGGTATCCATAAATGTGCGCGATTATATGAGCGTAAATGTTGAAAAAAGACTTACTCATCAAAAGTTTTCGTTGGTCTACATGAAGATATTAAAAATGAGTATAGTAGGCGCAATGTGACACGTCCTGCTAAAGAATCATTTCACTCATAGTCAATTATTCATCAACATATTTCTTCCTTAAACGTGGAACTCTGTTTTTCCTGAATGGATTTTCAACACGCGGTATCTACTGGTTAAACTCGTGTTCACGAGCTGATGAAACTACCTGTACATTAAAAAATCTGTCCAGAACTTTTAAAAAGTATTTCTTTGAATAAACTGTCGTCCATAAGCATCTGATCAGCTATTTGTCTAAATTTCAACCACTTACGTTCTATATTAAAGCATGGTTAAAAAATTTTTTGACACTACATTTTCATCTGAGCGATGGTGAAAACATTCATTTTTGTATTCTTTGTTTGAATTTTTCCATCTATATTTAGGACTGCAATTGATCAGTCTCTTATCTGCATATATGCATACTGTACGTATTGCCTCGATATTGTCTTAATTCACAATCATTTTAAGCAAAATAAAGCAAGAACAAACATTGATGCAGAATAGTATGAATTCATATTATTTCGAGGTTTCTCGTCAGCTGCTTACAAACCAAAATTTTGATAGAATTTTTACATGAGAATAGTGTGAAACAATTGACATAAATGAGTGTAAATAACGTGATTACAATAATAACTATATATATATATGCTAGAAACAGGTCAGAGGTCAAAAGAGGGAGGTTAATCCAGGGTGGGTGGTGTAATAATTTAGTGAAGTTCATAAATTGTGTGATAATTGTAGAGATTAATGGAATTGACTAATGATAAGGTAGATTATGTAATAATAATTAAATAGGGTTTGGAAAGTTAAGATGATTTAAGAGGATCAGGTGGTGGAAATGTATGAATAAAATTTATTTTAAGAATTAGGTAATAGGGGGGGAGTGTAAAATTATCTTAGAATAAGTAAATGAATAAAATAACCAAAACACAAAACAAACAGAAATAAAAGGATTACCAGGGTAGTGATAAGTTTATTAAAGTCTCTTTTTGGATGCATAAGTCCGGTTTCAGTTTCTTAATTGCAATGGCTTCAGCAAAGCGGAGAGTGGTAGTGGTTCTTTGTCTATTGATAATTTTAAACGCGCACATAATATCGACGGTATGCCCGGTGTCAAGTAGATGCCGAGCTATTGCACTGTTAAAAGCTTTAGTCCCTCGCAGCGTCAAGTTCTTCGGAATATGCTCAGAAATGCGAACCTGTACTCTTCTCTCAGTTCTTCCAATGTATGTGCTACGGCACGTACATGTGAATTGGTAAATGCAGTTGGAGCAACAGAGGGGAGAGGACTTGTCGATTTTCGTTTGTTTCAGTGAACAGTATGTTTTCCATAACGTAGTCACTTTGGCTGCCGGGTAGGTCACTTTTAAGGCAGAATTAATTCTGTGGTTGATAATTCCGGCGACTTCATCTCCTTTGAAGCGTAAGGATAGGAAGCAGGTTTTCTTTTCAACTGTATCATGCTTAATCGGAGGGTTTGTATTAGCATATTTGTGGATGAATTTATCCGGATATGCATTTTCACGTAGGCAGTTGGTGATTGTAGTAATTTCTTCTTCGAGGCATTCTTTTGAGCAGATTTTTCGTGCGCGGTCAAAAAGCTTTGAATTTGTACAAAAACTTGATAACCTTAATGTCTCTGACAAACTTATCACTACCCTGGTAATCCTTTTATTTCTGTTTGTTTTGTGTTTTGGTTATTTTATTCATTTACTTATTCTAAGATAATTTTACACTCCCCCCCTATTACCTAATTCTTAAAATAAATTTTATTCATACATTTCCACCACCTGATCCTCTTAAATCATCTTAACTTTCCAAACCCTATTTAATTATTATTACATAATCCACCTTATCATTAGTCAATTCCATTAATCTCTACAATTATCACACAATTTATGAACTTCACTAAATTATTACACCACCCACCCTGGATTAACCTCCCTCTTTTGACCTCTGACCTGTTTCTAGCATATATATATATAGTTATTATTGTAATCACGTTATTTACACTCATTTATGTCAATTGTTTCACACTATTCTCATGTAAAAATTCTATCAAAATTTTGGTTTGTAAGCAGCTGACGAGAAACCTCGAAATAATATGAATTCATACTATTCTGCATCAATGTTTGTTCTTGCTTTATTTAAATTCATAAAGGGAACCAATTGCATGAAATTTTAAGCAAAGATGGATAGTGGCTAGCAGTGGAATCCAGGACGCGCGTTTCTTCCTATTTGGGACTCGTCAACTGGATGTACCTGGATCTCAGATTTGTTCACTTTGGGACGCGAACCCAGTACCATTCGCTTCAAACGCCATCGCCTTATCCACTCAGCTACTGAGTCCTGATTTATGTGAAAATTACACCAAATATTCCATTTATAACTTTTGGTAATAAAAATTTATTGGTTTATGTGCATCGTATGCAGATTTCATGAATATTGCATTAAATTACCATTCATCTCTGCTTGTAATTGTGTAAACAGTATTAATACAGTGAAGACATACCACATATTTATTTTATTTGTAGTATGAAACTGAGAAAACTAATTCTACGAATACATTTATTTAATACTAGGTTTATAAGTTTCTAACACCGAGTCTATGGGAGTTTGGTTTTTAGGATTTATATAAATTAAATTAACAGAAGCGTGAAAACAATAGTAAAATTCACTTACAACGTTTAGTCAAATCTTCATGTTTACCTACATGATGAGAATCGTTAATAGGACTAATCAGTTGTCTAAAGAATGAAATGTATAATAAATCGATAACCAAGAGATATGTTTGTAAAAATGAATACTATCGTGTGAGAAACAAATATAAGTAATACAGTGTTTGACTCCTGGGAAAGGTAGAAGCGTCTTTGAAATGTACCATAATTTCAACATTGAGATCAAACGTTCTCAGTTACTATGATTCAGTAAATACTCTTGTGCCGTCGTCACCTCAACTGTTCGAATCAACTGACAAATACATACTGGAAACAGAAAACGGTGGATCGAGCTTACTTATTGAAGCTGCAGCGACAAGATGAATGACAATTAAAGTGTTTAAAATTAAGTGAATTTAAATAAAGTAGATTGTATTATTGTGATATTCCTTATTTCAAATTGTCCAACACACTCTATCAAAAAATAATAAGTAATTCAAAACACGTAAACAATAATGAATGTCGAATCTGCTTTAGTGATCTTCATTAAAGCAGGCTTTAGATCACTGGTTCAGTGAATTCTTCAATAGAGTTTCAGTGATTCCTTTATATTGCACTAAAACTTTAGTTCTATGGAAGATTGACATAAATGAAGGAGTAAAAATAAAATGATAAATAGTTTGTGGAAAGTAGTTGCCAAATCGATGTTGAATCAATTTCATCGTATAATGATTGCATGAATGAGTACAAAAAGATAACACAACATGTTTGCCGAATCAACAAAGCTTAACACGTTTCAGTTTTAGTAATAAAATTAACCTATCGTAATCGTAAATTCAGTTACATTAAGCGTCATATAGTGAGGTTTGTTTGCAAATAAACAGCGAAAATAAAGTTTTATTTACCAAGTAGTATATGGTATTCCGTTTAATGTACAATTCTTAGTTTTACAATGTACAAAGTTTAGCTGTAAGACACTCATAATAGGAAATGTTAAAAATTAAATTACAATTGCTATTACACAGGCCATTTAGAGTACCAACAACTTTATTGTTTGAGTTTATTATCTAAATCACCGGATCTCATCTGAAACATACCAGAACAATACTCCCCATCTAGAGATCGGAAATTTGAATGAAAATAGCCGTCAAACTATTCAATCAAAAAAGGGCTCAATATTTTATATAAGAAACCAAAATGAAACTATTTACAGTTATTTTCTTGGAATAAATAGACAAAACATTTTGAGAGACAAACGAAACTCCGTTACCTAATGACATATAGAATCTGGCAACTAAAATCATCATCACTATTTCCATGGCGGTACTGAAGTTGATAATGCATACATCTACGTCTGATTTATCTCATAGTGAAGATATAATATTTATCTCCATAAGTAAACCACTCTCGTTGAGAGATTAACAAATACCTTCATTGTGATAATAGTAAAACTAGCTGACAATGTTCGCTGGCATCTAATTCCTGTAGTTGGTTTTAAAGTGAATTCTCTTTCAAGTTAAATTTCAACAAGTTACAAACCATTGGAATTTCAACACTGACTCGCCTTATTGATTGTTATAGATTAAAATTCTACAAGACAGTATACTATCTAGATCTATTTCTAAGGGGCTGAGTGAAGCAATTGTATTTTACCTTAATCCAATAACAGTAAAATAAGGTTTACTTTTCAATATAGTTGGACTTGATCATACAGATAACTCGGTTTCATGAGCTTTGCTAAAGATGTATTTTACTTCTTCAGCTATAGCCTATTTTTCGTAACATGGAATGACTTTTTAATAAGCTTGAAGTATGTGACTGTACTGTGAAATAATTACGAATCAATTTATTATATGTATGATCATCTAATTGACTTACCACAACAAAGTTTCCCTATTGAAATATTTAGCTGTTAGTCATCATTAGTGTCACAATTATTCAAATCTGAGTGAAACTATATGATCATGTATAAAGTAACAATTGGTTTTAAAATAACAGAGTACATACCATTATCGGTGTTTTCTGATTCAGAAAAGAAAAAAGAAATTATTTAAATATATGTAATTCAGGTCCTCAATTCTAGCGATTAAGTAGTAAATACTGAAATAAGTTCTGTCAATAATTTACTTATTTCTCCAATATTTAAAGTTTTTCTGTCCCATATTTTTCACAATATGTAGTCGACTCTAGATTATATAACTGACTTTTTGTATTCGGTAAATGAGTCTATTCTATTCTACTGTATGGGGCGGAGACGCGGAGAACTACGAAAGCCATTATCCAGAAGATACAAGTGTTTATTAACAGTTGTCTACGCAAGATACTTCGGATCAGATAACCAGACACTATCAGCAACAAGTTACTGTGGGAGACAACAAACCAGATTCCAGCAGAGGAAGAAATCAAGAAGAAGCGCTGGAAGTGGATTGGGCACACCTTGAGGAAATCACCTAATTGTGTCACAAGACAAGCCCTCACATGAAATCCTGAAGGTCAAAGGAGAAGAGGAAGACCAAAGAACACATTACTCCGAGAAATAGAGACAGACATGAGAAGAATGAACAAGAACTGGATAGAACTAGAAACGAAGGCCCAGGACAGAGTGGGTTGGAGAAAGCTGGTCGGCGGCCTATGCTCCATTGGGAGTAACAGGCGTAAGTAAGTAAGTAAGTAAATGAGTCTATTCTAGTGTAGTTTCGTTCTCTGAACTAGGCAGTTTAGTAGTGAAGCTTTCATTGTTCGCCTGAACAAAATAATCAACACAAGCTTTGTCATGATCAAAAAAGATGAACTTGAAAACATCTACAGTTTGATCAACAATGTCTTCGATGATATAAAATCCACAATTGAAATTATTTCGAACAACAAAATACCACCCTTAGATGTATTGAATACCAGAACCTAGACAGGAAAACTGAAGACTCATATATATCAAAAGTCAACACACACACAGATCGAATTCTCAACTACTATAGCAACAACCAGATCACGAACAAAACCAACTGCTTACAATTTTTATTTTAGAAGGTTAGAACATATTGTACCACAACCCTAGCACGAAAAAATGAAAAGAATATTGTTGACTTTTGCCTCTCTCAATTATCACTTGACGAAATCAGCCATCAGAATACTGACTTATATGACCTTGTTCCCGTGCTAAGCTAGTAACACGTCAAACACCACTAGCAGATTCGCGTCAACTCCGGAATCCTTATTGGATCTCAAAATAGTAACTCCACTCCCGGTCCTGTCCATTAAGTCCATAAAACATTGGTGGAGAAGATTCGTAGGCGGAGTTTTGTTCTTTGAACCGGATGGTTTGGATGCAGAGCTTTCATTGTTCTTCTGAACAACATCATCACAAACCTCAGGTGGAAGCTGTTTTCAACTTGTCGACCAATTAAGAAAAATCATGGACAACTATGAGATGAAAAATCAGATCAGAAAGAGAGACAACCAAAATAATGATGTAAACAATGGGAAGTTAAGGGTCAATAATAGAAAATCAGACCGACAGGACAAGCTGTTAGTCAGACGTGGAGAGATTCAAATACTTTGCGTGTACTTGGAGTTTGTGCTGATAATAGTGTTTAGAAAAACAACGTTAGTTTTAGGATCAAACCAGACAGCTCAGAGAACGAAACTTCACTGAAATCTCCGACTTGATCTGCAAATCTCAAGCACCACAAAGAGGAAATTTATTGTATTGCATAACAGTATTATCATAAACTTCTATAAAAAATATGACTATTGACAAAAGGCACAGTTCAATAGTAACTGTGAACAAACTCATAGAGATTATTATTTGCGAGTTTCTGAATTCTGGGAGTTGCTATATTGCTTAACTAACTTTTAAATGGGAATTGTATTTTGGAAGTAAGCCGAATTATTTCTAAATGTCACTGGTAGATTAAATTTAGTATCGATTCAAGTTGAAAACGATTTCATGTAACCAAAGAGTGTAGTTTGTGTATAGTGATTATCATTCACTCATAGTGATGGTCACACGAGGATTATTATATGATTCCAAATTTCAGACATCCAACAAAGTTGCTTAAACTTTATTGCACTAGTTAAAACGTCAGTGCTTATAGGTTATTTCAGTTAAAATAATACGTGGAGGGCCCTTTCTATTTTTTGGCATTGAGCACTACAAAACGCTAACTACAATGGTTCTGCAGAGTGCAAATAGTATTATTATTTGGTAAATTTTCCGGTTTCGTGATGATATGGTGAACGGTAAGTGATGCACACATTTCATTTTCTATTCATAAGAACAACTTTAAATTTCTCAATCTATCAGATATAACTATGCTTATGGGATTTCATATATTAAATAAAGGATTTAGATTAAAAAACAAGCGTGAATGCATATACAAAAACTGGACTAGACAGAGTCAATATGTACATGGTGTCTATATCCGCTGAACATAAGGACATAAAACTGACACTTATTCACTCCATAACATTTTATTTGGATGATTATTAGAAACTAAGAAAAATTAGGATGCTACTCATTGTTAACCATGGATTACTGAGAGATCGATATCGATTCTCCCTCGTGAGCCTGGAACAATAAATGATACAATTTGTGGCTAGCAGTTAATCTACAAACCACCAAGTGTCCACGTAATATCTGCCGATGTGACTTATTTAAAGAATTCTTGAGAATTCATTCATTTCAGCTAGTGGTATTTATCTAACGTCTGGGATGACTGAGCACTTCTAGTCAAGGTTTTTGGTTCTAGGAATATTCTACCAGAGACAGGCTCTAGCATGTACAATAAGGTTTCGTGACTTGGCATTGTGAGGATCGCTGGATTCAACTACATGCATCAACAACCGCTTGTTTCACGTGTCAGCTAGTTACATTTTGTAATGTGTTTAGTCACGGTAATTATCAGCATGTGTTCTACAAGTATTTGCTGGGCGCTGGTTTGATGAGGTTCAACAAGCAGTGAACATATTTCTGTACACTTGCAGAGCCACATTTTTTAAGGGGTATGAAACTATCTGCTTGATGGAACAGAAAATGACCGATGATAAGGCACAGGGCATACCTCGAAAAGCCAGTGCAATGAAATCCAGTAGAAATAAACAAATGTGCATTATTTATATCATGATAATTGGACTTTGAAAGTATGTAGCTCCGCAACAATTTTCCAATTAGAGAATATTGTAAACATTAAAAACCAAAAAGTTATCGATTTCGTATCAATAAATTTGTTCAATTTAAACAAAAACATGATATAAATTAAACATACCGCAACAATATGTTGCTGTAAAATGCAACAGATGAATTGAAAGTTTCAACTTGAATGTGTGAACGTAATAATTCGAAACATTGCATCATGATGTTATGCCTAATGTCATTAGTTTTTGTTGGACTTTATCTACTTGTATAACAATATCTACTGATTAAAATGGCTTATTAAGGCTTATTCATAAATCAGATAAATATTATCAGTCATTCCATCAAACATAACGTAGATTTGATACATGAATGCATCGGTCCAAGCGACTTATAACTTAGACGAAGTGTCACATCCACAAATGAAATCAAGAATTATGTTAAATGTGCTGTGATCAATCAGTCACATTTAGTGATTATTCGTTAGCAAGATGTCACCATCTAAGTACATATACAGGTTTTAATTGCGTTTTATTTCTTTTCTGTAGATCAAATAAGTTGACTATGTAAGCTGATAAGAATTTTTTTCATTTAAAACAAATTAAATTTAGTATGATTTAAACTAAAGTCTTGAATTAATGGTCGAGAATAAATTCGATAAGTGTCTAAATATTCCTGTCATAGTTTGTCATTTGTAGTTCACTTGAAAGAAGTCTTTACATTCGTGCAGGCATCCCACCTGATCCATTGAAAAAAAAACAGAAATTAATCAACTTCGAAACTTACCGTTGCATGTGACCGCTGTTTGAAAATATTTAAAGTTGATATTCATGTACTTTGTTCAAGTTATTTGATTTTACATGTGCCTACCGCCAAAAATGGTGTAAACCTGATTGTTTCTTCTTAATGTCATATACACATATATCATATAGAATGAGTTATTCGTCAAGCGACTAACTAAATAAGGATTCAAATAATTGATATTTAAGGAAATGTAGTTCAAATAACATTGGATAACATTAATTAGTTAGGTATATATATATCCATAATGTCTGAATAAGTATGAGTGCAACTGTGAATTCGTTTTTGAGGTAGATTATTTTGAACAACATCGAAATCTCATAACGGAATTACTGATAATTTTGGCAACTTCTGTTTATCACAAATTAACCAAGTATTATTCCTTTCTAGCTAACAACTTTCCAGTGTTGAATGAGAAGCATTTTAATTCAAGTGTGTTTTTGTGTTTTACACACCTGGAAGAAATTAACATTAGATATCAAAAATGTTAAATAAATAACATATCTGCATTAGTTGACTGAATGATTTTTAGAACAAAACACCATTGAAATAACTCACTCCAACCATCACCTGGTAATGGAAATGTATTGTTTTGTTTGAGTTTATACAAGACTTTAAAAGTAAACTGAAAAAGAGTTGAATGAATCCATATTATCACAGAAACCGGTACTTCGCACCAAATGCTATGAATAACCTTTCATAAAGACGAGGATCTCAATAATTCTAGTTTAACTGAATGAAACAAATTCATCGAGAGTTTTAATATATGGTCCCGTAAGTCCCATACTGTGGTTCGTTTTGAATTCCCATTGAAACCGTAAATTATCAAACTGATGACACTGTCAGTTTATGGACATTTACTGCTTCGTATGATTATGATTTCGGTTTCTTAAATTGGTAAGTGAAATGGTGTGACTAGGTCAGAATGTGAAATATAGTTTGCGTTAAAAAATTTGGTTATTTATAGCCAACACTCCAAAATAAAATTGTTAATGTTATCAAGTGACTATTAAGCAAAAGAATTTTAATGGCATTCTGAAATTTATTTCATAACTGATTTGGAGTCTGAACTATGAACCTTGATGCAAGGTGATTACGTACAAATATACAAAACACAAAATTATACAAGTTCGTAAGTTATCGGTAGAAATAAATGTAAAACAGACTAATTGTTTTATTTATTACTGTTAACTTGTGACTGTCACATCTCATCGGTTAACAGTACTGAGTTGACTGAGTCCATGCGATTCTTTTATGAAGTTCACTGATCTGGGGAAAAGCGAACTTGTAATCTCACAACCAAAGATGCTTATCAGCAATTGATATCCATAAACGTTCTCAAAACTAACCGAAATAAATAACCACAGTTCACTCTGAAGAGGTAGCTTACATTTAGTGACGAAATGTTACAAATACAATTTTTCTACTCATTGGGATATAACAAAAATATGTTTGTTATTAACCCTTCACCAATGCTCGATTTACTGGAAACTATTAAGTCCAACATTAGTATTAAGTTGACTCGTTAACAAATATCTAAATAATTTATATTTCGGTATGGTTGATAAACGTCGTTCTTGTTTTCTGCATTTTATTTTTGTGTTAATTTTAATCGCAGTTCAACTATTTCTTGTTGCCATATTGTTCATCGCTAGTCCCTTTTATTCGCATTTTATTTGAGCAGCTCCAGGAAAATATTAACCTGACTGTCTGTTTGCACATTTATGTATACACAGACACAGTGTTAGCAATAAGTGTTTATCACTGTATTAGACAGATGTGAATTTTTCAAAACGTTTTTACTTGTATCACAACAGCGCTTCGGAATAAGAGTAAAGTTTTGAAACACACGGTTTTGCTAAAGAAATAAGGATTTGTTAAAGAGTAGCACAACCCAACACCGATTCTAATAGTTGTATTATGGTTTAAAACTAACAAACGTTGTTGTGTTATTAGAATAATCTGTTGGTGGCTTCTGGTGCTTTTTAAATGGGTCACGTAATTCACCTTCTGAGTTTGAAATTCCGATATTTCAAAAAATATATACGAAGTTTCATGTGTCGTTCGCAGTGCGGATTGCTTGTCGAAGGAAATAAGCTCTGAACATCATCAATGCCTGTAGAAAATGGCAATTAGTGGCACCCTGTTTGAATATCTAACATACCTGTTCCTTTCATCTAAATATATCGACACTTTATCTGTTTTAGATTTTTTAACACATCATTATGTCTATTAATGGCATAATCTATTCAGGTGTATCTGAGAAAATTTTACGACCTATCACTGTACAAGTTACAAAAAGTGAAGTTTGAGATATCATAGTGCCTGGCAATATGCATTGAAAAAAAAACATTATTCAGAAGTGAATTCCTGAACTTCTAACATCTAAATGGTCAGCCAAGCTGGGCTGTATTCAATTCCTTCTAAGTCTAGACATGTATCGTAATTGCGGTGTAACCATAATTCAAGAATCCTGGTTAAATGGTTTATAATATGGTTTCTCAGTATCACTAGAAGGTTTCATTATTTTTCGTCAGGATCGGTCAAGAAATAAAACAAGAAAACTTGTTGAAATACTTTGTGCTAAGAATTCTATATTGTACCAAAAATATAATATTAAATAAAGCCATTATTAATAAATAAATAATACTTAGATGATGATTGAAAGAGAATTTTAGGTTGTCTATGCTTGGAAAAATAATCCAAACTTTATGTCTCAGCTAATCTACCATCTGAACTAAGACTGTCCGCTGCTCCTTGAATGTGAGTATACACAAACTCATGATCGAAAATAGAGGAAGTATGATAATTTTAGTTTAAATCATGCCGTTCTAACTACAACATTTCATTAACTTACATTTTGAAAATACAACAAGCTGTATGAGACAGAAGATTGCCAAACAGTTTTTGACAGGTATTATCATATTGTTGTGTATAAACTAATTCAACTTCTTCGTTACATCAATTATATACTCTGTATTTAATCAGTGGAATGAGTGATAGAACATATGATTTTTATGTGACTTAATTATTTCTTTTTAATCCGATTAATTATGTTGTACTTTAATCTATGTACATTTACACATTTGCATGTACTTCTATGTGGATTTGTCTACCTTTTTCTCCTTTTATTCATCAGTCTACAAAATACCTTCTTAATGCATACATTAATCAAACCACTACACAACACTTTTCATTCCAATCTTCTGTAAATTCTGTTTATGTACAAATGGCTAGCCTAATTACTTAACCTGATATATATATATATATATATATATATATATATATATATATATGTACAAAGCCATTTTACATCTCGTTATTAATTGATATTGAATACATAACAGGATCAGTCAAAGAAAATATATGGAATAATCTGAAGCTAAGTCCCGAAGCAGTCAGGAGTTCTTGAAGATCATAAAGCCTTGCATTCTCGAAGTAGCATTCTAAAAATGAAAAACCAGTCACGTAAACTTCTTCCAAGGTTGTAAGCTCAAGATTAAAGCATTCTTACAACGCAACTTCCCATTTCTTAATATTACCAGTATTCACTATCTATATATTTATTATATCGACTGATTATAATATATTGCTTGTTAGTACTCTTGTTTCTAATGTATTTATCAGAAAAACCAATACTAGATAATTACTCATCTTCATATGTTACTCTGACAACAGAATAACTAACAGCTTGCTCAATTAAAAAAAACGGAATAGTTACAGAATTCTTTCGGCAAATTAAACCTATATGTTATTTTCGTTCACATGACTCTTCATTGGCTGGAAAGCATTATCTTTTGGTTGGTTAATTATAAACTGAACTTCTACTTCATATATTTGCATGAATGGTCTGACAGAAACTGATCGTCGGGTATTCAGAAGATACTATATGTTCAACTGATATTTTCATTCAAGCTTGGCCTCTGACATTTAAATGATTTCAATGCTTTTCCCCGACAGACTCTTCTGGTTTTCTTTACTGTTATAAATAAAATCAACATCGTAAATCATAAAATGTGCGATATGTGATAAATGCAAAATGCTGTCAAAGTGTGAAAATAATAACGAATTTTCATATGTGTATAATTTAATTTTATTCTCAACTGAGATATTGAAGAAAAAAGAAGTTCGTTTGTTATTAAGGTCATGTTGTCTGTTTCGCTTTTAAAACATGGAATATCATTGACTTCCTGAACTTCCTGTTACTATTCATCAGTCTGTTTGAAATAAGACCAGTAAACAGGATTCTTGAGATGTTTGATTTTCCCTCTATTCAGTCTTTTTTCTAAAGTTGATAGACAGAAAGCCATCAATGGATGAGCATTATATGACTTTCATAAGTTGATTTCGAGTAAGCTGTAAGAAAAGTTTAAGGTCTACTGAGTTTTCGATAGCTACAGTAATCAGGATGGAACATGTGATAGAATAAGGAGAAAAAAGAATCTAAGTGATTAAAAATTGTGTCTTTGTGGTCACCACAGAAAAATAATATATGTAAATACGATAATGCAATGAGAAGGCGAAGGTTATCAGAATCATGTGATATATTTACGCAATGCATTTTGAATTAATCACACTAAGTAGCACGTACCAAATGAAAATCGGTATAGTCACATATTAGTAATGCGGATTATACTCTCCTGCTGCATATACATAGATGAAAAGACATAGTCTATTCGGTAAATTCTAATCACATGGTTTATTATTAATTAAGATTTCATGAAAACCTAATCTCTGTACACGTGGTAATTCGAATCACTGAAGCGGAATATCTTGATGTCACAATAACTTTTACGTAGAGGATTATTATTGTGTTTTGAGAAAACACAGACAATTTGGTCAAATGAAGAATCGTTGAGTAATAAATCTTCAATTAATTCGCAACTATTTCAGTGTAGAAGGAGGAAGTTTATAGAAAGGAGTGGAGTATTAGAAAAAGAACTAGTTATTTTACGAGTGTAAATGAAGAATGGGTTGATAATGTTTTTATTTTCTAGTTATCGAGTAGCTTATGCATGACATCCTTTAAACTATTGTGTTTCGAAATCGGTCCATTCATAGTTAGGTAAACAACCAATTGGATAGAATTTCATGGAAGTATATAACTGATAACTATGTGGTCAGTGTGAAACTTTCTGAGCATAAAATGAAAACTTTCTTTTCTAGTCATAGTTTTTGACTACTGAATGGCGTAATTTTGTAACAACCCATCAGTTTAACATACAAGTTGCATCAATACAGTACAAAATTAGCAATTATATTTTGCTACTCACAATTTGCACAAAAACTGGTACGTATTTTTTTGTGATTTTACAACATTTGTCACATGATTTTTTTCTGACACATCTGAAGGGAAGCAGTGCATTTCAATTAAATCTAATTAATATCATAACAAAAACGTAAAAATGCAGAATCAAGTTCCTTTTCCGAACAGGTTTTCTTTGAGACTCAGGGATCATGTTGACTGTGGGTTCAAATATGTAGTTAAGGGTAAAGCTCTAAAGAGTAGTTCATTACAGTAAGAGGATACGATAGTGTAAAAATAACTGAACATTGCAAAACACAAGGTTTGAAAACAGGTTTGGAAAAATAAAATTGAACTAACCCACAAGACGGTATGGATAATACAAAAAGATTACAGAAAAGGAATGGATTAACACAATGGTGATCCCATATCGGAAAGGTGTTTCAGAAGATATTAGAAGAATCTTAAATAATAAAAATATAAGAGTATTTTTTCGAACAAACAATACCCTAAGATCAAAGTTAGTAAGAATTAAAGATCCAATTCACAAAGAAGAACAACAAAATTGTGTCTATGAAATCAGATGTAGTGACTGTAATGCAACGTATGTAGGTGAAGCATCAAGACAACTGAATGGGAGGGTGAAGGAACACAAACAATGTTTGAAACATATTCCTAAATCCTCAGATGATGTAAGGAAACTAGAGAACAAATCAGCGATAGCATTACACTCGGTAGAATCGGGTCATACAATTGATTTCGTTCACACAAAAATCCTTCAAAAAGATTTCAATTCTTACAAAGAAAGACAAACAGCTGAAGCCCTATACATTTGGGCTAATCCAAACAACATTAATAGGAGAGATGGAATACAATTAGCAGTGCCATGGCAGCTAATCATTAATAAGTAATAACCTGAACTGCTTAATGTTTTTTTATCTAATTCGTATTATCTAAATGACAACAATTATACTCAATGATTCTAATCAGTTGTCTTATCGGAAATTAATTATAGAAGGGGTTTTGTGGAGATTTAGTATTTATTATAGTTTAAAGCATGAGTCATTTGAAGCTAGACCACCATGGAAAACCAGGAAACACTTGACGGCCGTTTCGTCCTATTATGGGACTCCTCAGCAGTGCGCATCCACGAACCCACTCTCGCGAGCGAGATTCGAACCCAGGACCTACCAGTCTCGAGCCGAAGCCCTTAACCGATAGACCACTGAGCTGGCATCCAACGGTGTTAATGTCTAACTTCAACTGATCCACGAAGTTGAGCAACCATTCACCAATTGTCTTCAGTGAGTTCCTATCTCACAACAGACGTGGTTTTGAACTCCACTGGTCACTGCTTCTCGGAAATTGTTAAACAATTCACTCAATTTCGTGAATCAGTTGAAGTTAGAAATTAACACCGTTGGATGCCAGCTCAGTGGTCTATCGGTTAAGGGCTTCGGCTCGAAAATGGTATGTCCTGGGTTCGAATCCCGCGAGAGTGGGTTCGTGGACGCGTACTGCTGAGGAGTCCCATAATAGGACGAAACGGCCGTCCAGTGCTTCCAGGTTTTCCATGGTAGTCTAGCTTCAATTGACTCATGATCTCAACTCTATAAAAATTCACTGGAACATTAAAATGACACATACATACAGTTTATAAAATTTACACTCTTCAATTCTCACTCTTATTATTTTTATTTTGTTTAATTATCTTCATGTTATACATGCTGTTGACAGATATGATTCATATCATATATATTACAAATTGTATGGTTTCCTTATAAATTTACTGATAAGAGACAATATATGAATGTGAATGTAATTTCTCCTCTCACCTCTTACGTTTTCTATACAATATGTTTTATGAACATATCACACATCTCTTACACACTAACACACTTACCTAGTTTAGACATTGTTAACGTTGATTGGATGACCTATTCAGTGTACAATGAACTCGGAGAACCATGTACCTATTAATATCCGATAATTTTGATTTTATTTCCTTGAAAAAGCTTGGACCAGATTGCCAGGTGAAACGTTGAATTAACTTCAAATTCATTTGCTGAGATTTTACAAATATATATTATTCCTATATAATGTCTTACATCAACTCGGCGCCCAAATACTGTGAAACTATTCGCTCTAATTTAGACGAGAGTTCTTATATAACCCACATATTTATGACAAACAGTTGTCAAAACTAAATTCACTAGTGTAGGGAAAAGTTTATCTCATATTTTTTTAGAAGTAGGTTGCAATATCTGTAAACAGGTGACATTACCACTTTATCTCATTTTTTTAAATAATGCACACCCAGTAAATTATTGGTTTTCAGTTTTCGATGTTTATTGAGTAAGTTGTTTGTTTCAGTAAAAGTATATTAGGGAAATGAATTTCTCTTAATTCAATCAATAGTAAAGGAGAAGATACATAGAAATACTTCGACAGTAATAACTATAACGAATATTACCGAAACTTTATAGCAGCTTCTGTACTCCAACCAATGAGGTGTAAAACAATGAGCGAAGTAAACTGATTGTTAAGTTTGTTAGACTATACTTGACGATTTTTGCAAAGATTATCTAACTCTGTTAAATGTGATGATAAGTAAATGTACACCATTATCCTTTCGTTTACTGTCGTTGATAACTTCTGAAAATATAATTGAAGCAGGTTACATGAGACAAAAGACTTTTCAGATTCCCTGAACGCAAGACATTGAGTTTAGAATAAACTTTATGAGGGATGATAGTCTCTAATACAGTCATCACAAATACGAAATCAATATGTTCACCGTGGGAGGATATAACAAATTCCTCCACAGACTAGTTCAAAGTCATCAAGTGTCCCAATGATCATAAAGTGTGGACTCAATAACTTTGAGGAAAAACAACGTTTTACAATATTATAAGTACTTGAATAATAAATATCAATAGATATGAGAATGATGTATTTCTGACGAAGGTGTTAGGTGACATCTTTACGGGCATGATCAATGCTATACAGTGGAGATTTCAGTAAATAATTGGATATAGGGTGGATGCACAAAAGAGTTGTTAAAATGGGGTGTTAAAAAGTTTGCAATGATTTACTGGAGAGTTTTGTAGTAGATTTTTTGCAAATTATTAGTGTAATGAAACTGTTTAACAACTTTACATTTGTTATAAAACAACAACTGAAAGGTTCTCGGTATAAGCGATGATCTTAACGAACGCATACATAATGTTTACGTATCGGGCATACTCAGAATGGTCATAGCTGTGAACTGTAAATGATGTACTGAAAAGAAGAAAAGAAAAAGAATCAGCAGCAAGATATTAGGATGTAAAACCTCAACAATGCTTAATAGTTTGCAGTGAAGTAGACGAATGTATGGTAAATCAGTAGAAAAAATTAATAATCAAAATGAATTACAGTTCAATAGTCTCCAGATAAGAGTATACAATAATAAAGAACAATGAACCGTGACATTTAACAAGGTGGAATGAGTTGGTATAATGTGGAGGAATTTGTAGTTGTAAGCTAAAAGGCTGTTTTTTAAAGTCAAAAATGCAACAAAAGAGAGTAGAATTATGAATAGTCTGACGAAGACTTTGCTCCAAATAGTTACCATTGGCATTATTATCTGAAGGATAAGGTGTAACTGTGAAGCTAATTTTTCTTTGTATTCCATATAAAGCATAAAGGGTCTTGAGAATATACTAAGTTAGGAACATCAAGAAAATGTAATATGTCACATTTTTAATTAAATGATATGAAACAAATATAGTAATTAATTGTCACATTGGTATTTTAGGTCTATTATAGATGAATAAATAAAGAATTATTATATCCTATGCGGTTATGCATCTTATGGTTACATTAATTTCATAATCGGTATCATTAAACCATTTGTCAAGTCTGAAACCATAGTTGTGTATTTGTATGATGATCTGTAATAAAACTGTAGCGGTAAGTAAATCCCAGATCACGAGTGGGAACGCCGCGTTCAACTTCTCGTACAACAGCTAGCCAGTTTAGATCAGTCACTTTTCGATATCTTGATAGCTTATCAAATATATCTTAGAGCCTCTTCGCTTCTGACTTCTGGTTTCATTGAGTGGGCACGTTTCGATCATGGAAGGTGTTACTGATCACGGTGTTGTCAAACTCCGAATACGTGTGACATCTTCAAAACTAAACCCCTATAATACCCCCAATTCACATTGAAACAAATAATGGAAATCAGGTTTATTCATTCAACAACAACATCAAACTGGATAAACTCCTAAAAATAGGATTGTATTTAGAATTGGACGAATAAAATATAAAATATAATACTGATTATTTAAATTACATCAGAAACTTTCGTTTTTGTTCTTAACTTGTACAGCTGCCCACATCAATCCTTGCAAACTAGTGTCCTTCTAGATAACTAGGAACAGCTACCTCAGGGACGAGACAAAATATAACCAAATGTTCAAGGTCCATGATCGTATCGATGAAGGATGAAGGTGGACACACTCTTCTTTCGTGTATTAAATATACTGGAGCATGAAATGATGATCTGTAGTTCACTGCTCCACAATGTCATATTACAACTCTGTAGTAAAGTAACATTTAAGCCTTATTTCATAATTTAATAGCTTGAGAACATAGACCTCACTCAATTGATGTCAGCTTTCCACTACACAAAGTAATCATGGATATTTATTCTAGATTCTTTTGACGCCTTGACCGATCATTCAAAAGGAAATGTAGTTGTTTACATCTAGTTAGGAAACACCATTAAGAAAATTTAACATTTACTTCACATTGTCACATGGATATGGAAGTCTTAGGTATTCAACTCTAATCATATATTCCATTTGCTGTCTGTACGGGAAGGCATTCTTCTGTACTGAATCGTTAATATAATTATTTAAGACTATTTTACCCGTAAATCCATTCCAAAACGCAATATCTGAAGGCTGTTTGTCATTTTCCAATATGCTCAAGTTCTACTGTATCCATATTTACGTCAGGAAGAAATGTCAATATAATCTGACAAATAACTGACTTTCTCAAAAGACTCTATACAGTTCCTATAAATAGTGTGGAATTGTATGTTGTGTATGTATGTGGTGAGTGTGTTAATGCATAAAGTATGCATATTGCAGATGAGTTTATTTAGTAATCATTCATATTTTAGTGATTATCAGAGTATCTATGGAGAAATAGATCATTCATAAGATTAGTACAAACACAAAAAATTGCTTAAATCCAAGATTATAGATCAGCACATATTATTATTATTCACATTAATTGGATTAATCAAAAAGAAAGATTAAATAAGCACTTCATGTCACGCAGACATTCTGTATGCTGTGATATAAATGTATAAATAGAAGAAGAACGATGAGAAACATTCATTGTCAATACAACAATATGCAACTAATTGGTACAAGTTGTTTAGTGATTGTCTGTTTAATACAGATACTTGTTCCACTTTGTAAATGTAAGTTGATGAGATTTTATGACTGTAGGTGATATAAGCACAATTATGATGATTATTTTATCCCACACTTCATTTTTATTATCAATCTTATTACTCATACAAGGGGATTCGAACATAATCACACAATCAACTATCCTATAGATCAGCTGTAGGATACAATTTTAATTTGAATGTGTTACTTCAGAGAATCAGAAAATTGTTTTCATTTGTCGTTTAAGTACTTCAAAATTTTCTGTCTATAATTTCTCCTTTAGATTATTACACAAATATATTCATTGAATCTTCGTTCTTCTAGGGAATAGAAACTAAAATTATGGATAAAATGTTATCTGTGAACAGATTATGTTATAAGCTGAACGATTGATGTTTTAAGTGAAGACAGAAAGTGGACCACTTAGTTAACACAAAAAAACAGTATGCATCAGTAATAGAGCATTCAAATAATGCAGTAGAATTTGCTAAACTCAAATAACAATCTAAATGATAAAATTAGTGTTGCACCGTATTATTTTGAGAAGAAGATCCTGATTCTTATAGGAACTTCTAGGGTTTTCCGTATTTCGATTTCATATCTAACAACATCATCGACATGAAGGAATAAATCAAAATTACAAAATTCACGTTTTTCCAGAATCGTTTCCGGTAATCCTGTTATTCATATATAAGCTATTTGGTCATTATCTTCTTGTTGAAATTCAACTACAAAGTAATCAGAAGAAATGCTATCAAAAAGAATGCATGGTATGTAGTAAAGAGAAACATGATTTTGAAGAAAACATTGTTGACAATATTATATTAATGCATAGAGATGAATTATCTACAAAAATATATTGAACTCATTTATATTTAACTTTATTTAATGATATCATCTCAATGGAAGTAAAACATGGTTAGGATTGGTTGTTTGTTAATTAATGCTATGAACGGATACATTTAATCCAACACATTTTGATGGAGTTTTGTTCTCTGAACTGAATGGTTTGGTCGTGGAGCTTTCATCGTACTTCTGAAAGACATCATGAGAAGTACGATGAAATCTCCAAGGTCAAACAATCCAATTCAGAGAACAAAACTCCATCCAAATCATCCACCTGAGCTATAAATCTGCTCCACCATCTCAAAATATAACACGTTATTGATTTTGAAAGGTGTATTGTACAATTTCACTCAATATTACACACTTTAACTGGCAGGTACTACATGGGGTGAGTCACTTGATAGACATTTAAATGTAATAAAATGGAAGTAACGAAGACTTAAGTTAACAGATTTTGTCATTTTATCAGAAAAATTTTACTTTCTTCTTAAAAGAATAATATGAAGCGTGCTATAAGCAAGACGTGCTATAAGCAACAGTTGACGTATTTAGGAAAAATAGAAGGTGAAGGTTTGATTACAGCGCCACGTATATGAAGTTTTTCATTTCTTCGACATAATATATAACTCGCAAATACTGATTCTCAAATCCATTCTCAATTACTGAAAAATACTTGATATATTATTTCAATTGATCTTTAACTGCCGATGTTAGTTGAACTCCTCGTTATAAATCATCAGTTGAAGTCAGTGGTTAGTTGAACACTAATCACGTTACTTTCATTGAATTTGAAATTATGAAACATCGAACACTTCTATTTTCTTTCTCCAGCACGACTTACATCTAAAACATTTCGTAGAAGAGGTATAGATATCACCTACTTATGGTTAAATTTCGTTTACTATTTCTTTGATGTTAGACATATGTGAAAATAAATTTTTAAAGTCGAATGCCTAGATTTCTATGCTGTTTATTTAAAAAAGCTATTCAATGCGACGGTAAGTCCAGCAATATATAAAAAACTTTCATTATTTGCTTAAAACATTCACAAATGAAACTTCAACATTTCCATTTAGAGGTAGCACAACCGGATACTTCAAAGTGTTTATTTCTGAGAATTAAATCAAATAGCTGATAAGATTGAATGGAATCTTTATATCTTTGTTCAAATCAACGAAATTTGAAAGATAATCTTACAAATATCAAAACGTACGTATGTGGAATATTGGCGGCTAGCAACAACAAAACTTTCATGATAGCGTTCGAAATTTTTCTCGGCTTTTCTCAGAAAAATATTTCACAGTAAATCAGTCACTACGTAAGAAAGATTTCTATAAGCAAGGGTATATAATTAAACTGATTTACGGAATGTAATGAGGAGCATATGTAATCTAGGTATGCTCTTGATCGATGTTTATCTTACTGATGCATAGTCATCAATTTGTGTCTGACTACTCCCTGTTTAATCCACAAAACTCCAGACTCATTTACAAATGCGACATTTCATCTATGAGATGGGTCACTGTAGGTTATCTATGTTGTTCAGGTAATTATCCTATATGAAGCGTTCACATCTGATTATGTCGTTGTATGACAGGCTAAAGTCAACGCAGATGAAACATTGAATGGCAATAACAGGTACTGTTTGCAGTTTAGACATGCGGATTATTTGTTCAATTTTTTAAATTTAACTCTTACTTCTACTAGGCGATAAATGTTGTGGTACGTTTTAAACTAAAAACGTTTAGTTTCTTATGTATGTTACAAAAATTACTATTTATGATCGAGATTTTAAAAACTTACTTAGTTTTATTGCACACACCATTTTGTAGTGAAAACGATTTCCTGAGTTGAAAATTTTGAAATAAGTTTACCAAAACCCAAATAAAACAGTTTACATAAATTCATGACTCGACAGTTTGTTTGCATTAAAGTTTGTTTCTAACGATCTTCTCAGGCACATTGTGATTATATTCGCTAACTATTTGGGAGGTTAACATACAACAAACATGTTTTCACCTGGTGAGAAATAACTTGTACTACGATCTAGGGCCTTAGTTTAGGTGTGAATGTTATCATTGATAAATAATAAATGAAACAGTGGGTTTGCACCTTAATAAACAGTATTGGATATGAAAATGTTTGTATACATGTTCATAGCTTTTGCTTATTTATCAAACTAGTATGCAGAAATTATTTGCCTAATACATATGTTCAGTAATGATGATACAAAATTTGATATCTGGGATGTGAATAAAGCTATTGTCTATCGTTGATGATTGCACAGACTGGTAAACACATTTGTCTCTAAAATCAGTATGCTTTAACACCAAATGCCTAAAAATGATTAACTTCTAGTCACGACTAGTGATCATTAGTGTTTAGTTAAGTTGAATGTAGAATAAATATCACTAATTGCAGTGGATGATGGCCGCCTAATTTCCAGAGTTTACAGATGCTTTTCATATAAACCGTTGGATGTGAACTTGGTCGTTTTCTGCTAGCAGGGATCTCTGAATGAACTATGTTTGATTTCTGGATTGATCATGAATATTCATTGTTAAGTAATACCAGAAAACAACAAAACAAAGACACAAAACATTCAAGTTGTCAGTTGTCCTCTATAGTTAGTCCGTGTACAAGATCACAAAGTTTCGCTGAATGAATAAGTGAAAATCAGAATCAAAGTTATCTTCAGGGATACTGACATTGACTATCTCAGAATGGCCTTGTACGGTTGTTTTTTTTTTGGTTACTTTCTAATGTACGTTTTCTGTTAGTTATCAGTCAGAGTCATTAAAGAGCTTTGTAGTCGTAAATTAGGAAATCTAAAGTTAATCTAATAAGCTAATTGTCAGCTATATACTACTTAACCAATTGTTATGAAGCCTTAATGAGACGTATGAAATTATGTTCCGTTGTATAACAGAATGTTAATATTACAATATATTGTTTTTTGAACAATGTCTGATGTGATCCGCAAAACTAGAAGCCTGAACAAATTACGGAAGCTATTTTCGGGGACGTTAATTCATTTAATTCAAAGCTTGTAAAACTGTAACATTTACTTTTGCCCCTAGCCTATTCTACAGATCATAAGCTTTCATTTGATGTATAATTCATCGCCATAGCATTTTCTGCCCTAAAGCTATTGTCATTTAGACGTAATCTTTTGTACCCTATTTTCTACTATAATTCCCCAGTTTTGGACATGATTGTATTTTTCTATTTATTGTACGTTGTGGTCCGCTTAGTCATCTATTTATTCATGTAACTTTTCACCCTAATCTGAATTGGGAATTCGAGTGCTAGATCGGTTTGGAATATAGTGATTAGTGTTCCATCTGTCTTTGTCTTCTCTCTCTCTCTCTCTCGTGCTTGCCAGCCAATCAGGGACAGAATAGTTTTCGTCTCTCTACCCCTATTTCGAACTCACGCATATTGGCCTCAAGGTTAAGCCAGTCAGTCTATCGTGTCAAGGTCTTAATCTACATTATACTCGGCACTAAGTGGGTAGACAGATTCAAGGACGTAACAATGTCATTTTACTGGAAAATCTATGTATATATATACATGTATATATGTGATTATGCTATTACCATTACAGATATCGATGTAACAAGTATGTAATTAGTGATGCAATCAGTAATATTTTTCAAAATTCTGTTAGTTTCTTACAGATAATGAAGGATATAATATAATAATGTTACAAAGTATACATAGCATTGTATAATAACGTAATAATAGATACTAGTTATCATGAAAATTGTGTGGATCAACATCTCAAATGAATATCTTGAGAGTTTCTATTGTAGAATGTTTGTTTGCTACGAGTTGGAGGATTTTTATAGTTCTGATATTATTATTGTTGTTATGGAAAACAGTAAACTGTTTTTGTGAATTCTCTCTAGTATTTATTTCAGTCAACATTCCCTACAGATTATGAATGAGAACACATTGAAAACATTTGGTCGATCGAAGTAGTAGAGGAATTTGAGATTGAGGCTAGGCATCTTTATGAGTATACAAGACGAAATCATCTCTAATGACCTACTTCTTCCTTCGATGTGACATTTTGCTGTACTGATCAGAATTATGAATTGTCGATAATTTGAGGTTTTGGATTTTATATGCTTGTTTTAACGTGAAAATACCTACGAATTAGTAATATTTCTTAATGGTATCCTTAATGATATATCTTGGAAACAGAAAGTAATCTCACAAGTAAGTACCTGATGATAATTGTTTAGTATTTTTTGCAATGCAGTGCATTTGAATTTACATCTGAATTAGTCAGATAAAAGTGTCTACTGATAGTTATGTTTTTCTAAAGCGACCCTTTGCTGTGGTAAGTTGATCAAATTCGTTTGCATAAAGATTTTTTTCTGAATCATTTGTTAATAAAATCACCTTGTTTACAATAAACTTAGATGTACTTTATGGTATTGAGCATAGGTATTGACTTCAAAGTTCCAGTTGTTCTTTGAAAAAAAAGCTGATAAAGAGAATAGACTCTCCTGTTTGCGTTAATTTAGTTATACAGAGTAGCATTCTCTCTTTTCCTGTAGTTCGTATTCAACAAAATATTGTTTACGGATTCTACCGTACAATAACTTACCTGAATATTATTCAGTTGTGCAGAGACTTCATTTGTATTGAGCGACAAGTGAACTTATTCGAATGAACCTCAGTTGCAATTAATGTACATTTATGTTTGAAGAAAATATTTCGTTGAGATATTAAGAACTGAATGTCATTGAACAATGTGTGCTTACTGCTTATACCATCATCACAGTGATTATAGTTGTGTTGCAGTAGGTGCCATACATGCAGTGGGTTCAACGACATCTTGATAATACAAAAAATATTACAGGACATGACTGTCGATGACACTGAATTGAGACACTAAAGTTATGCATTCTGAACTTTAATGACGCTAAGTGGGCATGGCTTGTCGAAATCGGAATCTGCTTGATGTAATAAATGTGAACTAATCTACTATACGCGTGTACAAAATTCACTCCATTATTTTATGTTTGAATATTAATTTTTCTCATCTAATGCTTTCACTTCTAGATAAAAATGGTTGTGACGGTAGGTCTCACAGTATAGTTTGACGAAAGAATAATGTATTATGTATTCCAAATGATAAAATGTTCAAATACCATGAAGCTCGTTCGTTGTTAGTTATATATTGACATTTAATTAACAGTTGAAGAGAATTATAATTTCATACTTCGAGATAACTACTACATACAATTTAGTACGTATTTTCATTCACTTGTCATACAACTACATCAAACTGAATACGTCTGAAATAAACAATGGAACATATGTAAGGCAATAGTATATTTTGAGATGTATTTAGATTCATGTGTTTGGGAATCTTTTAATATTATAATAATGTGCTCATTTACTTTTATATTGTAAGATCAAATTGAGTTAATATCAGTTGTGTAATTGCTTTCGACTTAATAATGATGAAGTTATTTATATTCATTCATAAAAATATTGTATTCCACAAATGTATTTTACAAGCATTGAATTGAGCGTGATGAAAACATTTACTGATTCTTCACTTTGAATCTGTACAAAACTAATATTTCAGTGACTCATTTAAAGTATAATGACTATGTAGACTACTGACAGCACTCCATGTATTTGTTAAGGTACTATGGACTGAGTGAAGTCGTTTGTCCTTTCGGTTAGAGTATTGAGAAACATTTGTACCACATTTAGACTGTCCATCACAGCATTATTGACACTGTTGACTGCCAATTGTTAGTATGAGAAAATAGCGGACTGATAATTCAATTCACCCTTATCAACATCTTTTCCTATTCATATGCATAATTATTTTAGGTCGTAATGGTAAGTTCAGCTCAATATTTTGAAACTAGTTTCAGTACTACTTTGTTAGTTTCGTCTAATGGTTGTGATGTCTGAAGTAGGAGAGTATCCTCACAATGATAATAACTGATTGTCTAAGATGTAATTCTTGCAATTGTATAATACTTCTGAGAAGCTTTTATCTTTAGCAGAAGTTGGGAAAGCACATATATCACTATACGTGTTTGTGTTAATATTCAATCTGTTGTATCCCCTGGCGAATTATGAATCATAAATCTGATGTTCATTTATGGACAAATGTAATACGCCTATTCCTATTGGATAGTTGTTAAATGAGTAACCTAAATCTGATGTCTATTTATGGACAAATACAATATGCCAATTCCCTATTGGATAGTTGTTAAATAAGTGACCTAATCGTTCCCGTGTTCCTCTTATCACAACCTTTGTTTTGACCTTGGAACTATTATTATTGATTACTTTCCCCCTAGCTACAGTCACATTGGCCAATTACTGTACAAATGTTATTTTTCTATTTTTTGGTATAATTGGGTCTGTTTGGTTAGTATATATAACCCAGTGTGCTTGTGAATAATGATTCATATTTCCGAGGCTGTTATTTGTGTTCTGGACTCAACTGGCTGGGCTAGGCAGTTAGGAAGGACCGAATAGCAATCAAGACTGCTCGTACGTATTTTCTGTATCATTGCACGTTTCATATACAATAACGATTGTTATACGTTCATAACAAATTGGCGACGGGGATTCTGGAAAAAAATACAGCAGCCGCTGACGTCATTTCGGAATTAAATAATCCATAATAATTGCCGGTGTTTTTTTTGGATTTATTATTATTATTTACATTTTAAAAAATGGCCTTAACTTCCGACCAATTTCAGTTGCTAATCCAGCGACAAGAGCAGCGCTTCAGAAAGAGTCAATTGGATTTCATTGACAAATTACACGCGAAGCTGCTGAATCACCCATGCTTTGGGAGTGAAACGGAAGTTGACGCAATAATTTCAAAATTGCGTACAGAGCTGGAAAACAGTTACAGAACTAATGAATATGCCGGCGAAAGCCTCAATGAATCCATACAAAGCAATAATTTAAGCGCAGCAGTTATACATGATCAGCCCAGTAACCCAGTACTACCTGTTTCAGAGACATGCCCTGTACACGGTCCAAGTCTTATTAATCCCGAAAACGGACGTGCAAACAATGAATTATCCTATTCACAGAAAGTAAATGTCTTGCAAAATGCTCATGAAATTGCTGCAGTACCCGCCCACGAAGAAACGGGAAACAAATCGAGCAGTATATGGAATACAGTGGCACCAAATGAAATTAATCATGATACGGAAAATGTTTCTAATGAATCTAATGATCAAAATTCTGTAATTGTTCTACCAGATTTAGATTATTTTGATGATTCATATGTTTCTGTTGAATTCTCTTATAAAAATGAGAGAAAAATGTCAGATGTATTTAATGATAATCAAGAATCCAATACAACTCTCATAGATACTGATTATCCTAATGATTCATTATCTACTAATGAGGTTCCGAGGAAATTCAAGGAAACTATTTCAGAAGAATCAAATGTTGGTGACCTCGAATCAAATGTCGTCGATCCTCATGATCTCTTCAGTTCTAATGCATTCCCTGTTAAAGGTGACAAACATATCGCATTAATAGTAACTTGGCTATATGAGGATCCAACAGTCTTTCGTGGGGGAGGGTGAATTCGAGGAAATTAAAAATCCGGATATCAACTCCGGATTTCTCAAAAAGGGGAGGTGTTGTATCCCCTGGCGAATTATGAATCATAAATCTGATGTTCATTTATGGACAAATGTAATACGCCTATTCCTATTGGATAGTTGTTAAATGAGTAACCTAAATCTGATGTCTATTTATGGACAAATACAATATGCCAATTCCCTATTGGATAGTTGTTAAATAAGTGACCTAATCGTTCCCGTGTTCCTCTTATCACAACCTTTGTTTTGACCTTGGAACTATTATTATTGATTACTTTCCCCCTAGCTACAGTCACATTGGCCAATTACTGTACAAATGTTATTTTTCTATTTTTTGGTATAATTGGGTCTGTTTGGTTAGTATATATAACCCAGTGTGCTTGTGAATAATGATTCATATTTCCGAGGCTGTTATTTGTGTTCTGGACTCAACTGGCTGGGCTAGGCAGTTAGGAAGGACCGAATAGCAATCAAGACTGCTCGTACGTATTTTCTGTATCATTGCACGTTTCATATACAATAACGATTGTTATACGTTCATAACAAATTGGCGACGGGGATTCTGGAAAAAAATACAGCAGCCGCTGACGTCATTTCGGAATTAAATAATCCATAATAATTGCCGGTGTTTTTTTTGGATTTATTATTATTATTTACATTTTAAAAAATGGCCTTAACTTCCGACCAATTTCAGTTGCTAATCCAGCGACAAGAGCAGCGCTTCAGAAAGAGTCAATTGGATTTCATTGACAAATTACACGCGAAGCTGCTGAATCACCCATGCTTTGGGAGTGAAACGGAAGTTGACGCAATAATTTCAAAATTGCGTACAGAGCTGGAAAACAGTTACAGAACTAATGAATATGCCGGCGAAAGCCTCAATGAATCCATACAAAGCAATAATTTAAGCGCAGCAGTTATACATGATCAGCCCAGTAACCCAGTACTACCTGTTTCAGAGACATGCCCTGTACACGGTCCAAGTCTTATTAATCCCGAAAACGGACGTGCAAACAATGAATTATCCTATTCACAGAAAGTAAATGTCTTGCAAAATGCTCATGAAATTGCTGCAGTACCCGCCCACGAAGAAACGGGAAACAAATCGAGCAGTATATGGAATACAGTGGCACCAAATGAAATTAATCATGATACGGAAAATGTTTCTAATGAATCTAATGATCAAAATTCTGTAATTGTTCTACCAGATTTAGATTATTTTGATGATTCATATGTTTCTGTTGAATTCTCTTATAAAAATGAGAGAAAAATGTCAGATGTATTTAATGATAATCAAGAATCCAATACAACTCTCATAGATACTGATTATCCTAATGATTCATTATCTACTAATGAGGTTCCGAGGAAATTCAAGGAAACTATTTCAGAAGAATCAAATGTTGGTGACCTCGAATCAAATGTCGTCGATCCTCATGATCTCTTCAGTTCTAATGCATTCCCTGTTAAAGGTGACAAACATATCGCATTAATAGTAACTTGGCTATATGAGGATCCAACAGTCTTTCGTGGGGGAGGGTGAATTCGAGGAAATTAAAAATCCGGATATCAACTCCGGATTTCTCAAAAAGGGGAGGTGTTGTATCCCCTGGCGAATTATGAATCATAAATCTGATGTTCATTTATGGACAAATGTAATACGCCTATTCCTATTGGATAGTTGTTAAATGAGTAACCTAAATCTGATGTCTATTTATGGACAAATACAATATGCCAATTCCCTATTGGATAGTTGTTAAATAAGTGACCTAATCGTTCCCGTGTTCCTCTTATCACAACCTTTGTTTTGACCTTGGAACTATTATTATTGATTACTTTCCCCCTAGCTACAGTCACATTGGCCAATTACTGTACAAATGTTATTTTTCTATTTTTTGGTATAATTGGGTCTGTTTGGTTAGTATATATAACCCAGTGTGCTTGTGAATAATGATTCATATTTCCGAGGCTGTTATTTGTGTTCTGGACTCAACTGGCTGGGCTAGGCAGTTAGGAAGGACCGAATAGCAATCAAGACTGCTCGTACGTATTTTCTGTATCATTGCACGTTTCATATACAATAACGATTGTTATACGTTCATAACAAATTGGCGACGGGGATTCTGGAAAAAAATACAGCAGCCGCTGACGTCATTTCGGAATTAAATAATCCATAATAATTGCCGGTGTTTTTTTTTGGATTTATTATTATTATTTACATTTTAAAAAATGGCCTTAACTTCCGACCAATTTCAGTTGCTAATCCAGCGACAAGAGCAGCGCTTCAGAAAGAGTCAATTGGATTTCATTGACAAATTACACGCGAAGCTGCTGAATCACCCATGCTTTGGGAGTGAAACGGAAGTTGACGCAATAATTTCAAAATTGCGTACAGAGCTGGAAAACAGTTACAGAACTAATGAATATGCCGGCGAAAGCCTCAATGAATCCATACAAAGCAATAATTTAAGCGCAGCAGTTATACATGATCAGCCCAGTAACCCAGTACTACCTGTTTCAGAGACATGCCCTGTACACGGTCCAAGTCTTATTAATCCCGAAAACGGACGTGCAAACAATGAATTATCCTATTCACAGAAAGTAAATGTCTTGCAAAATGCTCATGAAATTGCTGCAGTACCCGCCCACGAAGAAACGGGAAACAAATCGAGCAGTATATGGAATACAGTGGCACCAAATGAAATTAATCATGATACGGAAAATGTTTCTAATGAATCTAATGATCAAAATTCTGTAATTGTTCTACCAGATTTAGATTATTTTGATGATTCATATGTTTCTGTTGAATTCTCTTATAAAAATGAGAGAAAAATGTCAGATGTATTTAATGATAATCAAGAATCCAATACAACTCTCATAGATACTGATTATCCTAATGATTCATTATCTACTAATGAGGTTCCGAGGAAATTCAAGGAAACTATTTCAGAAGAATCAAATGTTGGTGACCTCGAATCAAATGTCGTCGATCCTCATGATCTCTTCAGTTCTAATGCATTCCCTGTTAAAGGTGACAAACATATCGCATTAATAGTAACTTGGCTATATGAGGATCCAACAGTCTTTCGTGGGGGAGGGTGAATTCGAGGAAATTAAAAATCCGGATATCAACTCCGGATTTCTCAAAAAGGGGAGGTGTTGTATCCCCTGGCGAATTATGAATCATAAATCTGATGTTCATTTATGGACAAATGTAATACGCCTATTCCTATTGGATAGTTGTTAAATGAGTAACCTAAATCTGATGTCTATTTATGGACAAATACAATATGCCAATTCCCTATTGGATAGTTGTTAAATAAGTGACCTAATCGTTCCCTTGTTCCTCTTATCACAACCTTTGTTTTGACCTTGGAACTATTATTATTGATTACTTTCCCCCTAGCTACAGTCACATTGGCCAATTACTGTACAAATGTTATTTTTCTATTTTTTGGTATAATTGGGTCTGTTTGGTTAGTATATATAACCCAGTGTGCTTGTGAATAATGATTCATATTTCCGAGGCTGTTATTTGTGTTCTGGACTCAACTGGCTGGGCTAGGCAGTTAGGAAGGACCGAATAGCAATCAAGACTGCTCGTACGTATTTTCTGTATCATTGCACGTTTCATATACAATAACGATTGTTATACGTTCATAACAAATTGGCGACGGGGATTCTGGAAAAAAATACAGCAGCCGCTGACGTCATTTCGGAATTAAATAATCCATAATAATTGCCGGTGTTTTTTTTTGGATTTATTATTATTATTTACATTTTAAAAAATGGCCTTAACTTCCGACCAATTTCAGTTGCTAATCCAGCGACAAGAGCAGCGCTTCAGAAAGAGTCAATTGGATTTCATTGACAAATTACACGCGAAGCTGCTGAATCACCCATGCTTTGGGAGTGAAACGGAAGTTGACGCAATAATTTCAAAATTGCGTACAGAGCTGGAAAACAGTTACAGAACTAATGAATATGCCGGCGAAAGCCTCAATGAATCCATACAAAGCAATAATTTAAGCGCAGCAGTTATACATGATCAGCCCAGTAACCCAGTACTACCTGTTTCAGAGACATGCCCTGTACACGGTCCAAGTCTTATTAATCCCGAAAACGGACGTGCAAACAATGAATTATCCTATTCACAGAAAGTAAATGTCTTGCAAAATGCTCATGAAATTGCTGCAGTACCCGCCCACGAAGAAACGGGAAACAAATCGAGCAGTATATGGAATACAGTGGCACCAAATGAAATTAATCATGATACGGAAAATGTTTCTAATGAATCTAATGATCAAAATTCTGTAATTGTTCTACCAGATTTAGATTATTTTGATGATTCATATGTTTCTGTTGAATTCTCTTATAAAAATGAGAGAAAAATGTCAGATGTATTTAATGATAATCAAGAATCCAATACAACTCTCATAGATACTGATTATCCTAATGATTCATTATCTACTAATGAGGTTCCGAGGAAATTCAAGGAAACTATTTCAGAAGAATCAAATGTTGGTGACCTCGAATCAAATGTCGTCGATCCTCATGATCTCTTCAGTTCTAATGCATTCCCTGTTAAAGGTGACAAACATATCGCATTAATAGTAACTTGGCTATATGAGGATCCAACAGTCTTTCGTGGGGGAGGGTGAATTCGAGGAAATTAAAAATCCGGATATCAACTCCGGATTTCTCAAAAAGGGGAGGTGTTGTATCCCCTGGCGAATTATGAATCATAAATCTGATGTTCATTTATGGACAAATGTAATACGCCTATTCCTATTGGATAGTTGTTAAATGAGTAACCTAAATCTGATGTCTATTTATGGACAAATACAATATGCCAATTCCCTATTGGATAGTTGTTAAATAAGTGACCTAATCGTTCCCGTGTTCCTCTTATCACAACCTTTGTTTTGACCTTGGAACTATTATTATTGATTACTTTCCCCCTAGCTACAGTCACATTGGCCAATTACTGTACAAATGTTATTTTTCTATTTTTTGGTATAATTGGGTCTGTTTGGTTAGTATATATAACCCAGTGTGCTTGTGAATAATGATTCATATTTCCGAGGCTGTTATTTGTGTTCTGGACTCAACTGGCTGGGCTAGGCAGTTAGGAAGGACCGAATAGCAATCAAGACTGCTCGTACGTATTTTCTGTATCATTGCACGTTTCATATACAATAACGATTGTTATACGTTCATAACAAATTGGCGACGGGGATTCTGGAAAAAAATACAGCAGCCGCTGACGTCATTTCGGAATTAAATAATCCATAATAATTGCCGGTGTTTTTTTTGGATTTATTATTATTATTTACATTTTAAAAAATGGCCTTAACTTCCGACCAATTTCAGTTGCTAATCCAGCGACAAGAGCAGCGCTTCAGAAAGAGTCAATTGGATTTCATTGACAAATTACACGCGAAGCTGCTGAATCACCCATGCTTTGGGAGTGAAACGGAAGTTGACGCAATAATTTCAAAATTGCGTACAGAGCTGGAAAACAGTTACAGAACTAATGAATATGCCGGCGAAAGCCTCAATGAATCCATACAAAGCAATAATTTAAGCGCAGCAGTTATACATGATCAGCCCAGTAACCCAGTACTACCTGTTTCAGAGACATGCCCTGTACACGGTCCAAGTCTTATTAATCCCGAAAACGGACGTGCAAACAATGAATTATCCTATTCACAGAAAGTAAATGTCTTGCAAAATGCTCATGAAATTGCTGCAGTACCCGCCCACGAAGAAACGGGAAACAAATCGAGCAGTATATGGAATACAGTGGCACCAAATGAAATTAATCATGATACGGAAAATGTTTCTAATGAATCTAATGATCAAAATTCTGTAATTGTTCTACCAGATTTAGATTATTTTGATGATTCACATGTTTCTGTTGAATTCTCTTATAAAAATGAGAGAAAAATGTCAGATGTATTTAATGATAATCAAGAATCCAATACAACTCTCATAGATACTGATTATCCTAATGATTCATTATCTACTAATGAGGTTCCGAGGAAATTCAAGGAAACTATTTCAGAAGAATCAAATGTTGGTGACCTCGAATCAAATGTCGTCGATCCTCATGATCTCTTCAGTTCTAATGCATTCCCTGTTAAAGGTGACAAACATATCGCATTAATAGTAACTTGGCTATATGAGGATCCAACAGTCTTTCGTGGGGGAGGGTGAATTCGAGGAAATTAAAAATCCGGATATCAACTCCGGATTTCTCAAAAAGGGGAGGTGTTGTATCCCCTGGCGAATTATGAATCATAAATCTGATGTTCATTTATGGACAAATGTAATACGCCTATTCCTATTGGATAGTTGTTAAATGAGTAACCTAAATCTGATGTCTATTTATGGACAAATACAATATGCCAATTCCCTATTGGATAGTTGTTAAATAAGTGACCTAATCGTTCCCGTGTTCCTCTTATCACAACCTTTGTTTTGACCTTGGAACTATTATTATTGATTACTTTCCCCCTAGCTACAGTCACATTGGCCAATTACTGTACAAATGTTATTTTTCTATTTTTTGGTATAATTGGGTCTGTTTGGTTAGTATATATAACCCAGTGTGCTTGTGAATAATGATTCATATTTCCGAGGCTGTTATTTGTGTTCTGGACTCAACTGGCTGGGCTAGGCAGTTAGGAAGGACCGAATAGCAATCAAGACTGCTCGTACGTATTTTCTGTATCATTGCACGTTTCATATACAATAACGATTGTTATACGTTCATAACAAATTGGCGACGGGGATTCTGGAAAAAAATACAGCAGCCGCTGACGTCATTTCGGAATTAAATAATCCATAATAATTGCCGGTGTTTTTTTTGGATTTATTATTATTATTTACATTTTAAAAAATGGCCTTAACTTCCGACCAATTTCAGTTGCTAATCCAGCGACAAGAGCAGCGCTTCAGAAAGAGTCAATTGGATTTCATTGACAAATTACACGCGAAGCTGCTGAATCACCCATGCTTTGGGAGTGAAACGGAAGTTGACGCAATAATTTCAAAATTGCGTACAGAGCTGGAAAACAGTTACAGAACTAATGAATATGCCGGCGAAAGCCTCAATGAATCCATACAAAGCAATAATTTAAGCGCAGCAGTTATACATGATCAGCCCAGTAACCCAGTACTACCTGTTTCAGAGACATGCCCTGTACACGGTCCAAGTCTTATTAATCCCGAAAACGGACGTGCAAACAATGAATTATCCTATTCACAGAAAGTAAATGTCTTGCAAAATGCTCATGAAATTGCTGCAGTACCCGCCCACGAAGAAACGGGAAACAAATCGAGCAGTATATGGAATACAGTGGCACCAAATGAAATTAATCATGATACGGAAAATGTTTCTAATGAATCTAATGATCAAAATTCTGTAATTGTTCTACCAGATTTAGATTATTTTGATGATTCACATGTTTCTGTTGAATTCTCTTATAAAAATGAGAGAAAAATGTCAGATGTATTTAATGATAATCAAGAATCCAATACAACTCTCATAGATACTGATTATCCTAATGATTCATTATCTACTAATGAGGTTCCGAGGAAATTCAAGGAAACTATTTCAGAAGAATCAAATGTTGGTGACCTCGAATCAAATGTCGTCGATCCTCATGATCTCTTCAGTTCTAATGCATTCCCTGTTAAAGGTGACAAACATATCGCATTAATAGTAACTTGGCTATATGAGGATCCAACAGTCTTTCGTGGGGGAGGGTGAATTCGAGGAAATTAAAAATCCGGATATCAACTCCGGATTTCTCAAAAAGGGGAGGTGTTGTATCCCCTGGCGAATTATGAATCATAAATCTGATGTTCATTTATGGACAAATGTAATACGCCTATTCCTATTGGATAGTTGTTAAATGAGTAACCTAAATCTGATGTCTATTTATGGACAAATACAATATGCCAATTCCCTATTGGATAGTTGTTAAATAAGTGACCTAATCGTTCCCGTGTTCCTCTTATCACAACCTTTGTTTTGACCTTGGAACTATTATTATTGATTACTTTCCCCCTAGCTACAGTCACATTGGCCAATTACTGTACAAATGTTATTTTTCTATTTTTTGGTATAATTGGGTCTGTTTGGTTAGTATATATAACCCAGTGTGCTTGTGAATAATGATTCATATTTCCGAGGCTGTTATTTGTGTTCTGGACTCAACTGGCTGGGCTAGGCAGTTAGGAAGGACCGAATAGCAATCAAGACTGCTCGTACGTATTTTCTGTATCATTGCACGTTTCATATACAATAACGATTGTTATACGTTCATAACACAATCTTAATAAAAGAACACTGACGATGAAAGCCGTTCGATTACACATACGTATCTTTAAATCATTTATATCCATATCTATATCTATGTCTATCTATCTATCTATATCGCGAATGTTTTGGAAATGAATCTATCTTATTGTGTTTGTTACGAAATAGGTAAACCTCAACTTATGTTAGAAAACTGTAAGTACAATTTAAATTTCTTTCTAATTTTTCGTTGATTTTTTTCATAATTAAATAACATTTTGAGAAATCCGTTTAAAGAGAGACATTAATCAATGTCGTGACAAATTTATTAATCTAAATAGTGTATGAATGATACAGTTGATTGAAAATTTAAAAAAATGAAATGTTTTTAGCTTAGTAACAACCATTTTGAAATATGTTCTGGCAATCAGATCTTATATACAACATAAAACTTCGATACAAGCTAAAAATAATAAGGATTTTGGCAAATATCTGATCCATTTTCATGATATTTCAACTTGATTATTTTATTCACCTAGATATGTAACTGGATGATTAACGCCTTATTTATCAGATCTCCAGGAGGGTAACAATCTGTGCATACTATGCATACAAGGTGCACTTGCGAAATACTGTGTTTAATTATCACAAATGATATATATATAATCGGGCTTAATGCATGTGCCGTCTTTTATATTTACTATTCAAAACAGATAGGCGTAAACAGCAAATGGGTAAGTTATTTTTCCATCACCACGAGTACGACGTTGTGCATATTTTTAATCATGATTATTTATTAGAGGTTTAATTTATTACTAGATTACGAAATATAGTTACCTGATGAGAAGCTCTGTGATCATCTTTAACTTACAGAAAGAGATATATATGAATGAAGTTCAAGTAGTAAACACCAATAGCTTAACTAACAAACAATGATTTTGTTGATAAATCTCACAGATAGAAAAGCTGAGAAGAATGGCATACAATCTAACCTAATAGAGATATAATGTACGAAGAAAACACCATAGGTTCATGTAATTATTTCAAGACTGATAAGAGGAAAATTTGATAGGTGTGCCTCATATTACAATTTATTGACTAAATACACATAAAGTGAGTACTTTAAGTGAAATAGATTGGTGGATTCAAGAAAACTGAATGATTCATATATTCGTTGAAAAAACATTCGTACTGCTTACCGTCTTCGTTGAACTTTTTGTTCAACATGACAGTGGTTAGTGTATCCGTTTATAATGATATTAATATTGAATCTAAGTTGTGCCTAGATCATTTATCTGCAACAACAAATGATACACTAATACGATGAATGATGTGCAGATGACTAATGTGTGAATAACTATTAATTGGTCTTGTGAGTAACAGGTTTATTTTCACACTTGATATACGGCAGATCGACGAAATCAAGATTGATGCTTGTTCTGTATTATTCAATAATATTACTTTTCAGATATTGTTTAATATCTTTGGCCGAATTTACCAGCCAGATGCGTTTTCATCATTTTTATTATTAAAGTTAACAGACTAAAAGAAGGTGGTAAGTTCGTTATAACCATTTTTCTCCTAATAAAACCTTCTTATTTGAATGTTGTGAAATCTGTCCATCAAGAGAATTTGAGGAGGGGGACGTCTAATATTGGATGCAATATCTGAACAGTGTCAATTAATTTCCCTCTGATTGCTTACACCTGATTATCTTGAAACATTTACGACACCATTTACGTATTGAATATGATAGAAAATACACTCTACGAGTTGCTATCCGTTTGAATTATTTATTTGGTAGCTAGTTTAACAGGTTTGTCATTTATAAATCTTTATGATCAAGCTTTCAGTAAATAACACTGAGTCCACAATTTTACATTTCTTCCTAAGTACAAAAATTGAATGTAAGTCTATCAGAACTGAATGGTGTATTTTCATCTACTGTTTTTCATGAAATATATGATTAATTCAAAAATAGACTAAATTACACTCCAACCTATCTAGAATAAGTTTGAGTGTCCACTTTTCTCGAAGATAGTTACTTTCATTTAGATGGGTACTATCATGAACTCTTCCAAGCTAATGAATAACCTAATCAATTTTGTATTGATAAGATAGGTATATACCAATCTACTGAGCAATACCGATCAATCCTTAATAGTGTCACAGTTATAATTTGTCATGTATTTGCAAACATTACCATAATTAAAATCAATCTAAGGTATAATTCACGAGATATCAGTCATGATGCTTTTCAAATGGTTAGTACAAAACCTGTTAAAAACATTCAGTTGCTAGTAGTTACGGAATGCCGAGAATTTTATTTCATTATTTTCAAATCAATGTAACATAACTGACTTATTTGTCGTTTAAATTAGTTGTGTAGTTGTCTCGTTGTAACTACTAACTCCCTTATTATCTTGATTAGTTTCACATTTTAAATAGTTCTCTGTAACTAAAACTGGAGATTGAAATTGGCTTTGATCAGTATTCGACTGTCTGTTTATTGACAGTATTCTGAAAAGTAACTCCATTGAAAATAGTTTAGGATAAATTGCACTTTAGATACCCAACATTCACACTTGTTCTTATATTCTAAAACCTGACATGAAACATGTTGATAAATATCTTTGCTCGGATATTGGAAGTCTTTTGGAATTTGATTCACTAATATTTATATGCTAACGATAAAGTGTTAGTTTACTAGCTCATCATTATAATTACACAGTGAGCAGTGTAAAGTCATAAAACTACAGATATCCAATAATCCCATTACTCCTTGCTCAAAAATCAAGGTTTCGAAAACAATCTTCCTCATCACATAGCTTAACATGAGGTCATCTAGAAACCAATTACTATTTTAAATAATTTACCTGGGCATTACTTACTTACTTAGTCTACTAAATATTAATTGCTTGTTGTTAATTATTGTTTAAACATTTCAGGGTCGTTGAATATAAAGGGATTTCAAAGAACCACATCTAATCAACACATGGATAATTGGCTGAAATTCTTATGATTCTTTAATATAAATGAAGAGATGCAAGTGTTTTAATGAGATTTCTTTTTTTATCAATAAACTGACATTTGTTCATCTTTGAATTCTAAATTGTGGAGAGTAGGCATACAAAGAACATGAAGAGTGAGAGTTGTTTTGTATTCTAAATCATGTTCAATGTTATAGGATTCAAAACGGTTACATTTGCGCTAGATAATATAAAAATAACGGGAATAATTATTTTAGTTCATGTGTTTCTCCAGGATAAATGAATGTACAAAGATAATTGATAAATTTTCCGAATATATCATCAAATTGTTTCACCAGCTGAGTTATTCTAGATTTCGACATATGGACAAACTATACTACTATGTTAAAAATTTCGAAGTTATGAGTTCGAAAATTGTTTCTATCCGTCCATATGAAATGAAAGAGAAATGCAATAGTGAATATACTTAGTCTATTTTTCATATAGTGTTGCCCTGACAATAAAAATCTTTCTCGATTAGGCTTTCTTCAATAACATGTTTCTACTGATTTTCTTCAAATGAATATTTGGTTGAATGATCATAATCATGATCAGTGATCAAGACTGAGATTTATGACGTCTAGTTTAAAAATTACGAATTATCAAGGAATTCTGCAATGAGTGATTGTCTATTCATCAGTTTACTGGCGAAACTGGTATACGGACTATTCATTTTAATGAAAATTAACAATGTACTGTTAATTGCAATCACACTGGAAGATTCTTGAACAATGAAGTATGTTAAAAGACGGCAAAATATAAGGTATTATGAACATTTCGTGAACCATAAACAGTAATTCCAGAGCAAACATTTAGAAAACATATAGACTCAAGAGTTTATTCTCATATATGTACGGAACCAATATTTTGGCTCTAGATCATGAAACCTAACGGTAACTTCAGTCACTTCGTAATATGGTGCACAAAATTTCAGGTTTCGAAGACAAGTGACTTATTCACAGTCCATCAAGTTGAAATTGAGCATTTACGACGTGCTTCTCGCACATCCTAGAAACCTTTTTATTCGATTTTTGAATAACATTGACAAACTTTGTCGGTCCGTGAGTAATACTGTATTCAGATTATTAATTCCAGTTAGCAAATATAAGAAGGAATGTCGGGGAATCTACGAAAATATCATTACTCGTCACGCTATTTTGTGATGCTTCAAAAGTTAATCAGTTAAGTGGGTGATAAATCAATTTATTATCATGCATCTATTTTCCTTTATTATCTTGAACGAAGCCAAAACAAAGAATTGAGCAATATTGTATGAATTCATTTTATTTTGTTAAAGTTTGATCAGCTGCTTACTGCCCGGAATATTTAAAGTCAAAACTATTGTAAAGTTTACATACTTTTGACAGTAAAACTGGATATGTATCATCACGGTGTAATGAGAGTTAAAGACATATAATGAGTGTTGTAAATAGATATGATATGAGAGAAGATTCCGGATCATTACACGCAGTAACGAATAATTAATTGATAATGTAATGAATTAACTAAAAAATATTATAACAATTAAGCATAACATAAGTTCAGATCAGTCAGCTGAACGTCTTTCTGAATGTTGTCGATTATATATTTAATGAAATCATTTAAAATGGACAGAACTTTGTTGATGTATTCATCTCTGTTAAGAATGACTGCAGGTTTTAATTCCATGACTCCTTCATTACCTAAAAATTATCACACATTTGATCTTATCTGTCTTTGAACTCCACTCAAATATTGGGCCACCCACCCTTTTTACTTCCTTCACTCTATTACCTAATAACCTCTGACCTTTCCTTGCATATATATATATATATAGTCATCATTTATAACCTTTTGTTATTCCAACCCTTTACATTCGCTTATGTCAGTCGTTTCATCCTATTTATTACCCCAATGCTAAAACTCGAATGCATATTTGGTTGTAAGCAGCTGATGCGAAACCACGAAATATAATGAATTCATATTATTCTGCATCAATATTTGTTCTGTCTTTATCTAAATTCATAAAGGGAACTAACTGCATGAAATAAACTTAATAAATTGGTGACTACGCGATGAACAAGTTCGCTAGGTTGTAAGTGGGTGAAGAGCAGGAGTCTGTGTCCATTTTATAAATGTTAATAAATATGTGAATAAAGTAACCGGCTGACTGTGTTTGCAAACAATCAAATCGATACATTTTTATATATAGTGAATCAAATTTCGAACTTTGAGAAAATAGGCAATTAAAACAGAACATAATGTACCACCTAACCTATTCTATGTAACCTAGAAAATCAGTTCAAACAGATCAAAGAATGGGGAAGATGTAATGTATGTCCATATCAAAGCTGTAGAACCATCTCCGTTGTGATTTTTTGTGATTCTTGAACGGAGTTGCAAACCTGTAGTCCTTATTTTAAGACGACTGATAAAGAGTGCAAAAAGATATTCCTAGACCTGAAAAGCCCCTCTTTGCGACATGATGTTTACAAAAATTCGTAAGTAGTTGTTAAGTGTAAAACTAGAGATTGTACAATAATGTCTCCTGAGTGTTTCAAAAAGAATAAAGAACATATCATCACATGTTTCCCATGTTTTGTTGTTCATGTAATCGTTCTACACTCTTTTGGTTTGCATTATTAAATGAAATTCACTCTGCTCATTTGGGGATATTGAAAATAAAACCAGCTGCTCATCAGATTTGCTTATTCTCTCTGACTGATGTTGGTATAGGTTAGAAGTCCCAAAAACTGTCCTGCTTGTGTAATTATTACACTTGACAATAGTATTGCTTGAAATCCTGGGTAACAAATTCATGTCAACTTTAAAAGATAAGCAATATTTCGTTGGATTATTTTGAATCCGCAGAATAAAATCTTTCTACCTATTTTGATGTTATTGATAAATGTACTGAGAAATAACTAAGAGCTCCAAGTTCCCATTGTGACCTCACTTCAATCCACACTCCGTTTAGTGATGTGATGCAGCTTTTTGTCTCACATGTCAACTAACATTGGAGTTAAACCCATCATTTAAGATAGCCAAGTTTAGGTAAACTAGGCTTGGTACTGACTCCCATGTCTAACTGACCAATCAAAATGGATTCTCAAAAGAATAACTTCGACAGAATCTCAGTAAGTTTATGCAGTTAAAATTCTGATATTCAACGGATCAATTTTCAAAATACAAATGCATGATTATTAACCTACCATATACAGTTGTTAATAACGATTTATATATGCTGGTTAGCTAATGTTAATTTTATAATATTATAAGTGGCTCAGCGTAAGACTGATCGATTTGCGGGAATGTTCAATATTTTGCTGACACCAATCCCAGATAGTGTTGCTGAAATCTCGTTATTCATAGTCTTTGTAAAAAATCGAATTCACCAAATGTCTGGTTACAATGACTGTCCACTCGCACACAATAAGTAGAGTTATTATATGAAAACTACTGTAGATTCTCTTTCTTTCGATCATACATTTCAAGATTTACATCTGAACATCACGCTCTAATAAACATTTCCAAACAAAATGTTTTCCATTCTCCACAGGGAAACCATTTTAGTCCATAAAATGTTTTGTTACTACGTTAAAATTCGTCAATGGTATGTTTAAGTTTTGACTGAATTTTTTAAATGAATGCAGTCAAGTCTTACTGAGTGAGTAGTGAGTACATTTTATAGTGAGTTAGCGATGTCATCTTTCATTCCACTTGGGTTCATGTGGACACATAATTTAATTGCAGTTTGATTAACCTTTATACTGCATTCCTAAATATAACGGTTGTCTGTTTTAAGCAACATAACTCTAGGTAAGTAATGGAATAGAAGCTGGGAATTTTATCACACTATTAGTGACACTACGTTGCAGAACAATTCGTTTTCATTATGATACATATGCAATAAGCCGATTAACTTGGTTTGCACTGTATTATCTTGACTAACAGAAAGTCTACTGATTATTCTAGCATCGTGATTGAATTGAAGTTCCGAACCAATACCAGAATCTATTTATCTAGGACTTTTGATTTTTAAAATTACAACCAAAAGAGAATTTATTATTTATTTCAGCATAGTCTAATCATAATGAAATATGTTCTTCGGCCAATATTCTTCTCACATTCATCCTAAGAATCAAAATAAAACAAAATCCAAGATGAATTATTTAGGTATATGTTGACAATCCTAGTTCATTCAAATCGATTTTCCTTTCTCAATTTCCTGCTGTTATAATTAATGTAGTCAACAACAAATAATAAACAATATTTCATACATATGAAGTAACGTTTGCGAGACGTTATAAAAATATACTGACTGGCTAATTCAACTATCTAAATGCTCACATTACATTGTGCTTTTGAGAGCTGGTTAAACCCAAATTATTATCAGAAGTTGTTTTTGTGGAGATTTGGTATCTTCATAGTTGAAAGCGTGAGTCAATTGGAGCTAGACCACCAGGGAAAACCTGGAAGCACTGGACGGCCTTTTCGTCCTATTGTGGGAGTCCCTGGTGGTCTAGCTTCAATTGACTCACGCTTTCAACAATGTACGCCCAAATTATTTTCCAGATTTAATATGAATAAAATTAATGGTTAGGTTCATTACTTCATTTATTAAAATGGCTTTATGATTCACTAATATTTACAATGTTAATACTGTCATTACTTTGGACAAAAGCACTTGAATTTTTTTAAACTATTTGATATAAATCCGATCAGATATGACTATTATTACGATTCATTTCAATTTAGCGAATTACAAACAAGCGTTTGTCTATGTTTACATTTGAAATGGAAACAATCTTGAATGATTTTTATGGAGTTGACATATTGGAACAAGGCGAGTTAGCAAACAATCAGACATGTATTATAATGGACTACAGAACATGATTCCAATCGTACGCAGCGGACCTACCTCTAAATTTTTGACCTGAGAGAAAATACCGCGTTATGAATCGGTTAAATGAATATAAACGTGTTTACAAAACGGTGAGTATAAAACTATGGAAATCTGAATGGGTGTGGTCAAACAGCTTAGGTGTCAAGAAATTCAATGTAAACACGATAAGGTGTAATGCTCTGAATATAAATACATGAGAGACTTCAACGACAATGAAACAAACAGCTCACAGAGTTAACTTGATTAATCATTATTTCAAGGTCTATCTTGTAATCGATGTCTCAACTCAAATGGTATAAACAAAGCAAATGTAATCTATCACATCCAGTTGAATCATTGCATCTTGTACGAAGTTTAAAATATTGCAATAGGCCATTGAGACGCTGTTCAGCCAGCAAATTAGATGTACATTGGAATTGTAATACAAATGATTTTTAAACAATAAATAATGATGAGAGTTTATCAGATGTTCGTGTTTTTTGCTTCACTAATCGAAATTCATCTCCAACACTTACATATAAACGGATTTTTCGCCTTTAGCGACAGCATAGACTTATCCTAATCTCTAACCGTTTCTGTGAGAGTTGTTCAGTGGGATATTTAACGTAAAACTGACTGGTCTTCACAATAAATCTACTGGAAATGATTACACTCAACTGCATTCAGAAGCCCAATTTCTGTTGTCAAACTTTGTATATAGTGTGTATATTTATGGATTTATTTCTCAATGGTTACCATCATTGAAATGAATCATTCTTTTACAAATTTATAACGTTTAACTTCAATTCAATAACAAACTGGATATTCATAATTATGTACTATCCATCACGTGAAGTAAACAAAATGATATAAAAATAAGTAAGCATCATTTATCGTACATTGTCGAGTAATGACTTTTTATTTGTGCTTCAAACTGCCAAGGCAGAAATTCTAAAATTTCGAATGGCAAGCCATGGGAAATAATTGGATTCATTTAAAGAATAAATAAGGAATTTAACTTACAAACTTTCTTTATATTTGTAGCTATGACGGAAACATTTGAGAAATCATTGAGTAATCAAAATTAGTTGGATTTCCAATCATTTTGTTTAAAGAATAACGGTGGCGAGACTGTCGATTACTACCACCAAATTGTAGGTTCTATTACAAACATTTAGTTCTGGATTTCCACTAATTAGATAAACATCAGACAACAAACATAGTGGTATTTATCAGCCTCTTATTCGTGTACACTTCTGTAGAAAACATCGTTCGGTCTTATCTCTTCAGCATAGTAAACTGATAAAAGTGACGTTTAGATTCAGTGTATAAAGCGATAACAGAGGAAACCGCTACAACTGTCGTAGTGGAGAAAAGGTCCACTTCAGCTGACTAACAGTTTATATGACCTACTGACCTACCTGGGATTCATTTAATTTTGTTGTAATTACTAACGAATGTCTTTGAATCTGATCACGTTCGATAAGTTACTATGTCGAATAACTGTTTTAAATGACTAGTTGTTTCACAATGAAGCATATGATACGAGTAAGCCTTGAAAATATGCAGCTCTTGGTCGTGCTTAATTCGCTATGTGGCACATTGGATGATAGATAAATTCAATATCTCCCACTTATAAATTCTTATTAGTCAGAGTTGTCACTAAATCAAAACAATATATTTTTATTATCCCAAGGAGTATAAAAATTGGATTTTCAAACGTTTCGTGACTCAGTGTAAGCCAATTTTTCGGGGAATAAATAACCAAGTTGAAATATATCCAAGTTTAGATAGTACAAAAGAGCTTGGATTAATTTTGTTTCGGTTACTTATTTTTTGAATAAGTGGCTGACGCTGAGTTGCAAAACGTTAGAATATTATAATTTTTATACTAATTAGGATACTACTAATATATTATTTTTTGTTTATGACATTCTAACCAATGTTTAATTTACTTGAGGTTATCGAGTCGAACCCTGTTGATTATCCCTACATAGTTGTTACTGTTTAGCTGATAAGATTAATCATAGCGAATGCTCTTCCCTACTTCCCTACTTTGCCCCCAAATGCCCTGGTACGGCCGAGAGTGGGGAGAGTCTACTCTCCCTCTCGAAATGCTCTCATATGGCCAGCGAATATATAGCCTCCGCCAGGGAAGTCCTACTCACTGCCTTCTCGTGGCGGGGGTGTTGTTTACGAAAGTGAGAGGACGAAAAGCGAATGTCCGGCGCTATAACCGGATTGGTGGACACGGAGGGTCCACCTAGGGGAGTTGGAAAACCCTGATTCCAAACCAATGGTGCACATGGGCTCCAGTTTCCTGATGGAACGAATGGCGGAAGAACCTGTCATTGGTCAACGACTACCATGGGACTGCATCTCCTCACGATGCTCCACTGCCTTGTGGATCAGACCTTTAGGTCAAAGGCTCCGGGTGTGGCCCCCTAAGAAAACCACCTGCTTCGGTTTGGGCACCCGGGCAGTATCACAGCCCACACATAAATGAATGAAATGACGAACTCTATTGACGATTCTATTCCTGCTCATATTATAAGCAAGACAATTTACGTTATTATTATCATTATTATTATTATTATTACTATTATTATTATTATTATTATTATTACTTACCATATCGCTAATTCACCCCCTTTTACCCCAATTTGTGTAACCTTACTCTTCAACTTATGAAGCAGCTCGCTCTTGGTGGAAAATCTGTCCTATCTAAACGATCTCCAGTCACTGTCTGGTTGAAAGTGAATGCTTCCACCGATAATGAATACTGAGGCAGTCTTTCTGAAACCGCGTACGCCGTTCAAGCTGGCTTCCTTCAACGTTCGCACACTAATGCAGATCAGACAACAGATAGGGCTGGCTATGTCTTTGGAAGGTCTTAATGTTGATGTTTGCTGTCTATCCGAGACCCGTATTCAAGACTCTAGTGGAGTACTACAAATCCGCTCTCCATCTGTCGCGTCGAAAAGCTTGTTCCACGTGCGCTTATCCGGGGATCCTGTGGCATCTTCGTCTGGTCTTGCTGGCGTTGGTGTCGCACTAAGCGCTAGGGCTGAGGCAGCACTAATCGATTGGATCCCCATTAACAGTCGGTTATGTGCTGTTAGATTAGAAAGTTCCATCAAAGTGAGAAGAAACCGGCGTGAGAAACGGTGTCTTTTCGTCATCTCCGCCTATGCCCCGACAGATTGCAGCCCGGATGCAATCAAGGATGAGTTTTACCACCAGTTAACAGTTCTTCTCCAGAAAGCGCGTTCGACAGATATTGTAGTACTAGTCGGAGACTTGAATGCACAGGTCGGGCGTCTAGGCACAGAAGAGAGTCGTCTAGGTGGCCGATGGGGACTTGTTGGTCGCAGGACAGATAACGGGGACCGTTTGCTGCAACTGTGCACAGACCACAACCTGTTTCTGGCTAGCACTAACTTCCGGCACAGTCATCGCCGATGTGCCACCTGGCGTCCTCCCTCTGCATCCCAAGCCTGGACTGAGATTGATCACATCGCGATCAGCTACCGCTGGCGTGGTTGTGTACAAGACTGCCGCTCCTTTTGGAGTACCTATCTGGAGTCTGATCATGCCCTGGTCTGCGCCAATCTCACCTTACTTTTCAGTGGCCGAAGGATTGACCACCACCAACGGATTGATATTAGTAAACTGGCTGCAACTCCTGTTGCAAGTAAGTACCGAGCGGAGCTAGCCTCTAGGCTAGCTAACACCCCACCGAAAAGTATAGATGAGCATTGGTTGCATCTTCACGACGCCATGAAAATGGCGAGTAAAGCCGCTTGCGGCTTCGCGAAACGTCCCGCTTACAAGCACTGGGTTTCTTGTGGCTCCTTACAACTGATGGAAGCCCGTCGGTCTACTCCGGGTGACCGTGAGTTTCACCACAAACGAAGGCTGTTACGTAATGAAATCGGGCAAAGCTTGCGTAAGAACCGGGAAGCCTGGTGGTCGGAGCGTGCTAATGAGATGGAAGCAGCAGCTGCATCTGGTAACTGCCGGAAGCTCTTCCAACTCATCCGAGCCACTGGCAGCAAGAAGTCTGATATGAGTGAAACAATCTACGAGGATGATGGGATGCCAATCACTAACATCTGTCGACGTCTTGGACGATGGGCGGAATTTTTCGAAGGGCAGTTCAACTGGCCTGCTGCTCCGGCAACATCAACCAGCTTGTCCTGCCCCCCATGGCCGGTGACGACTGATCCAACAAACGAGGCGGAAGTCCGCAAGGAACTCCAACTCTTGAAACGTTATAAATCACCTGGCCCAGATGACTTACCTCCGGCTCTTTTTAAAGATGGTGGCGACTTTCTGACTAAGGAATTGACTGTGTTGTTTGCAAAGGTTTGGGAGCAAGAAAGTGTTCCAACATCATGGAATGAGTCAATAGTCGTCCCTATCTTTAAAAAGGGTTCGCGTTGTTCCTGCAATAACTATCGGGGGATAAGTCTACTTCCGATTGCGTCCAAACTATTGGCTTCTATCATTCTTCGTAGGTTGTTTAAAACCCGAGAACGATTGACTCGCGAGGAGCAGGCTGGTTTTCGTTCTGGTCGAGGATGCATTGATCACATCTTCACCCTCCGCCAAATGTTAGAACACCGTCATACTTATCGCAGGCCAACAATCGTAGTGTTTCTTGATATCAGGGCTGCCTTCGATTCGTTGGACAGGACTGTTCTCTGGGATTGTCTATTGAAGAAGGGTGTGCCTGAGAAGTTCATTAACATCTTAAAGGCCCTGTACACGAACACCTCAGGCAGAGTGAGGGCATACAACCACCTTTCTCCCTTGTTCCATTCGAGCAGTGGGGTAAGACAGGGTTGCCCGATCTCACCATTCCTCTTCAACTTTGCCATCGACGACATCTTGGAAACAGCTCTGATGGATGTAAGTAATGGCAGTGTGGATATGTTGCCTGGAGAACGACTTCTCGACCTTGAGTATGCGGATGATATTGTCTTACTGTGCGATAATGCCCAAGGCATGCAATCCGCACTTAATCAGTTGGCAATCAGTGTCCGCAGGTACGGCATGTGCTTTGCACCCTCCAAGTGCAAAGTACTTCTACAAGACTGGCAGGATTCTAATCCTGTACTCACCCTGGATGGTGAGCAGATTGAAGTAATTGAGAAGTTCGTGTATCTAGGTAGCTATATAAGTGCTGGTGGTTGCGTGAGTGATGAGATTGATGCACGTATAAGGAAAGCCAGATCGGCTTATGCCAATCTGGGCCATCTTTGGCGCCTTCGTGATGTTAGTCTGGCTGTAAAAAGTCGGATTTACAACGCGTCGGTGAGAGCAGTTTTGCTCTATGCTTGTGAAACCTGGCCTCTCCGAGTTGAGGATGTTAGACGACTCTCTGTGTTCGATCATCGTTGTCTCCGAAGGATTGCTGACATCCAGTGGCAACACCATGTTAGTAATGCAGAGGTTCGGCATCGTGTGTTCGGGCACAGAGACGATAATTCAATTGGTGTCACCATCTTGAAACACCGACTTCGGTGGCTTGGACATGTTTTACGAATGTCGTCCCAGAGACTTCCACGTCGTGCATTATTTGCCGACCCTGGGACTGGTTGGAGAAAGCGGAGAGGAGGTCAGTGTATGACATGGTGTCGTGGCATGAAAGAGAGCTGCAAAGGGCTAGCTTTTGTTGGTCCTTCACGACTCCTTGGTTGGGGTCCGATAGATGGTGCAACACAGTGGCTAGAGACGTTATCAGATATGGCTCAGAATAGAAACCAGTGGCGATCCTGCTGCAACCTTCTTTTACTTTCTACATAAAGTATGGTTCTTACTTTCCTATTTGAAAGAGTCTTCTGGTTGTACATTTTAGTCCGCCTTATCTTTTCATCCCTTCTCTTCCTACTTTCATTATTTTGTGTGGCGCATATGTACCTGGTGCCCTTTTGTACCAATATATATGTGTTTAAATAAATAAATAAATAAACGGTGAACATTATTTGCTGAGTAAGTTAAAATATATGGTAAGGCTACCACGTACAAAATTATCTAAATTTAGTTCGGGACCATTTTCATATAAATTGAAACAATTGGTGTGTAAGACATTGAAAGCATGAACACTGGCAAATACTTACCCATGAGCACCTGTTTTCTATCTGTTTCAGGATATTAGTTGTAAAAAAGTATACGCATAATGATAAATTCCGCTTGAAATAATCTTACTCATTGTTCAAAGTTCTTCAAAATATGTCGTTCAAGAACATGAGATTACGTAGTGTGTGGATGAGTTTTGAACTATGAGATCTAACTGATAACATAGACTAAATGAAGCGATGAAGATATATGCAACAAAGCTGTTTAACACACATATGAACAAGTAAATAATTTGGAGTAAAAAGAATATTTGAGCGACTGGTTGTTTTCAATAACTTCATCAACAGGCTCTACAGTTAGAAGTCCATAGTTTTTGTGATATTTCATAAAAGCCGAAACAAATCACGCAGTAACTTATAATTAATGTAATAGTAATGTAGTTAGTCGTGAGTCTTAGGAGAATAGCTCATCGTTGATAATAGCAAACGCAATAATAATATTAACTCTATGTGAATAAGGGATTGATGACATCCAGTTCACGTATCTGATGATCCTGTCGTAGACCAAGTTGAACATAGAGGTCGAATATTATCTCTTCCGGATACATATGTTTGTTTTAATGAAGCTAATCCAGATTGCTTCATATATGCAGAGTTGTAATCTACCTTATTTAGGTCGATTGTTTGGAATGCTGCATTTGTAAAAGAACTTATTTGTTGCCACCATTCCGTTTGTCCAAAATGTTGAAACATTGTTTCTAAATTAAGGCCACTTCGTTTTTATTCTCGGTACTAGTGAAAATTTATTCAAATGAATAATTCTATCTAAGTATGAGAGTTGTAAACACTTTTGATTGTTAGTTTGAGGGAAAATATTCTTGAGAAAAAAACACTGTATCGGAATATTTTGACTAAAATAATAAAACATGAGTAGAATGGTAAGTTGAGCTTACAATTTTCGACAGCAACATTTGGATCATCTGGGCAGTTAGAACCGAAAACCAACTTATTCAGTTTGTAAAATATCGAAGTTCATGACAATTGATTGTCTCAAAAATATTTAAGTAAAAGTAATTATTTGTTACAGACACATGAGTCTGGGTTCAAACTTAAACGTTATTGTGCACACATGCGGTATTGATTACAAGTGTTTATCTCCTGTAAAAGATAGAGGCTTCCGAGAAATACTCTACAACAGCAGTGGCAAAATTCCAAACGCTGACTTATTCATAAGTCAACATATACTCTCTTACTGTAGTTACCGCAACAATCTGGATTAGTATCAAGGAACTGATAGGAACAAAGCCATAGCATGGGATCGAACTCACCATTTTTACCTGAAACGACAATGCATTTAGTAAGGAAACCGTAGGATTTTATTTAATTTAGATATAAAGTTGTTGAAATGTACTAGTATTGAGCACATGTACTGTAGTCGTTACTACAGTGAAAATCACAATGATTACAACAAAGATTTTGTTTAGATGCCTTTACCACTCGAACCTACAACAAAACTTAATTTCAAATTCCACCACAATTACGAAACTTGCAGCATCATTCTACTAGTTCAGAATAGTGTTAAGTGCGAGAATCAATCTTAGGCTTTTCACTTTCTTCAATTCCTATTTTTATTAATGATAGATATGAACGAATGAGCGGAAACAACTTGAATAACGGTTATTCACAAACCAACACACAATGAAAGTGAACGATACATTTTTATTGTAAACTGATTAAAAAGAATAACACCTAGTTATTACTGTAGAATCCACTAATCTCAACACTTGAATGGCTCATTGATAACATGAACGTGTTTCGATGATTGTTCCAGTTATATCAAACTTTATGCAGTGAGGTTCAACTGAAAGTAGACAAGATATACAAGTATGTGTGTTTACGAAACAATAAGAAATGGGTCGCTCTTCGTGTAACATTATTACTCGGTTTACTTTTCACCTATTTATAGAACATGTGAAAGATGCTAGAAAGCGGTCATCAAATAAGCCTCACGATTTTTAAAAGCTTAAAAATTGACGTCCATAAGGTATAACTTTTCATTTAATTCTCTTGCAAAACATACCAGGACAAAACTGGCCATCTGGAAATAAGAATAACAGGCAAAAATCACTATCTGTTATAATCAATCAACATAAAAACTCTAAGAAGAACAAAAGTTTACAAATTCGTATAGGTCTTCTTAAATTTCAGAAGCTAAATAATTTGAAATACAAACGAAACCCTTGCTGAATAACTTACAAGCCATCACAATAGTGCATACACAGCATTATTGTAATGTATGGTAATTGACTGAAGCTCGATGTTATCTACAAATACGTGTCCAGAAAATTAGTACTTTAAATGTGTAATGTTGAGCTCATTACGTAAACAGCTCTGTCTGAAAAGCAGACAAATATGTTCATTACAGTGGTAATATACACAACAAGCGTGGATGGTATGACATTTGATTTTCAGTATACCGGTTCCAAATAAATATCGATTCAATGAATACTGGGAGGAATTGAACAAACAATGATTTCATCGATGAATAGACACATAGTTCAAGCATTACTGAATGCAATTTTTGAGGTGGATGAAGAAGCTATGATATTTTGCTGAATCCAGACAATATCAGAACAGTGTAAAGACTTCCATATAATGAAACTAGCACTTTTGTAGGTGTTTTTCACATTTTAGGTTTCATCACAAATCTAATCGCATAAAATTCCTCCTAATTAATGTTAGAATATTTACTGTAACGCAAAAGTATGGCAAATGGGTTAATTATATTCACATATTGAATACACTTACTGCAACAGAACTTTTGACCTTTGAGAAAAATGTAACCAATGGTCATCAGTAATGTCTGAATAAACAAACCCGAATACTGTATATTTAACCACAGCACACTCTAAAAATCACACATAACACTTACCGTTACTGCTGGTTTCTGTAACAAAAAAGCAAAACCATTTAAACCGGTATAACAAAAATGAGATTACTATCGATCAAGTAAAACTTAACAAAATAAATTCAATCACTTATTAGTACATTCTCCCAATTTTTTTATGTTCTAATCTGATCACTCAAACAAATGCGTTAGGTTCTACCTTATATTTGGTGGCTGATATTCAACGTAAGAAACAGCTTAATGCATCTCGTAGCAATATTGCCAAAATCACTGAATGCATCAAATGGTTCCAAACAATCATTCAACGGTTTTCGTAGAGTTTAAATGACATAAATGCTTAATGTTACTCGGTTCCAGTAAATGAATCAATTATATTAAACCCAAGTTTCTTTTCTTTAACCGACCATATACCAGCGCACGTCTGTGCACTCACATGTTAAATCGGAATAAACAAGTTTGATGCAAAAGCACAGACCACAAAAGCTCAATGTTGCGTGACTTTGGATTCTCGCCATTCAGTTGACAATCATCTGCTGTTTTACATCACGAACTGACTTCATGTAGGGGGAGTTAAAAATCAAGAACTACTGACCCGCTGTTCTGTCACAGTATATGATTACTCATCAGTGAACATCAATGCGTACTCTTCAGCTCGACTATATATAATTCGAGACTCTCGACAAGCACTTAACGTTTTATGCACCCACTTGACATTCAGGTATTTGCACTCCTAATACCAGCTTATTTGAGTACCTTTTCAATCATCACATATCACTTTTGGTGACATTTGTCTCACACTTGGCATTTCTACACTTCACTTATCAAGTTCTTTGATTCCAAGAGTTAAATAACTGAAGATGTTCCCCAGTAAACATATGACTTTTTCGAGATACGGAGTTGTGAAGAATGTAATTGGAGACAAGTTTTGCAAAAACTCATGAATAATCAACATATTGCTCCACAGATCAGTTATTTAACACTGTTTAGTAGGTTCAGTTACCAATAGCATTCATTTTCAGTCGACAAACATATAACCCACAACCAGCATAGTGAACCATATCACAATCCCACCACAAGGAAACAAAAATGTGCGGGCTATTAACTAAGAATTCAAACATGCAGAAACAGCATAACAGTTGACTGAACTGTCGTTTACCTGGTTGATGGTTTTATTTTAAAAATATATGACTGATTTTCTTTCTCTTTGTGAAATCAATCAAGAATTACACTAAAAACTGAAAGCTTCACAGTCTAAAATAAACTTACCACAACAAAATGTTTCTGTGAAACGTTAGCAAGAAATTAAAACTTTAAACTAATAATGTATGTGTATCAACTGGAAGAAGTGACTTTAGATATTGATGAAGTAATTCATTTTGTTGGATTTTGGTGATGTTTATACCGACAAGCAACAATATTTTCATATTGAAATAGTCTTAAATAGTAAACTATTGGTAAAATTGAACTATTTGGTGATTCACAATCTATATAATAGTTTACACTCTCGGATGAAATAGAGATCTTTGTGAATTGAACTGTGATCACTCAGACTCACTTCCATGATATTTAATCAACGTGATGCTTGTCAAGTAGGAACACAACCAGGTTCCATGTACTTTTCATTAATTTCTGAAGATCAACTAAATTCATGATGTTACCTGATGAAACACTTTTTCAATATCAAGTTGTCTTAAGACCAATTAAACATGAAATATTGTCTTCAAAAGAAAATATTTAGGATGTGTTTGAAACGCATTATAAAATTCTACCCATTCCTAGCCGTACAAGTTCTACTTATAGGCTTCTTGACATCCTCTCAGATATCTTACAAGATCCATTGGAAAATACGAAAAGTAAATGTCACTCTTCAACGTTCATCTTATACTGGATTTAACATCTACTACTCAACCACATGACATGTCAAAATATACTATTGCTTATCAAAAGTGAATTCAATGTTTATTTTTCGATTTAAAATGTAGAACATCATTTTATCATCGTTGACTCACCATTGCATGTTATCTCTTTTTAAAGGTTTAAAGTACATATAGATGCATGTTATTCAAACAATTTGTCCTTACATGTTTTTGTCAAGTGAAAGAGTATGACCCTAGTTGCTTCTTTACAGTGCCACATATAAATGTCTTTTAGAGAATGTGTCACTAGTCAGGAGACAGACAATGGACGTTAAAAAAATTTGTAATTTATGACGAGGAATTTAAATAACATCGGAAAGTAGAAAATAGCTATGGAAGTTTATGTTGAATGTTAGAGTAATTCTACATGCAGTTGTAAACCACTGTTTACACTGAACTGGATCAAAACCTTACATCCCTAACAGTATGGGAATAATGGCAACGTTATTTTTCTAAAGAAGAATCAAGTACTGTTTATGTCTAATCAATAACTGTTGAATGTTGGATGAGGAATTCTTCGTCTGTATCAGTTTGCATACAAGTGCAAAAGGTTCACATTAGATGCTGCTGTCGTTGCGTATCATAATATTGTGTTCAGCTTGAAAAAGTGTAAGAAGTATCTTGGGTGAGCTTTTATAGACAATACTACTGCCTTCGACTTTATTCCAAAACAATGTCTACTTACGAAGTAAGACAGCGTCAACACCGATATCTGGATAACCAACTGTCTATGTTCCTACACGTATGGAATAGAACGGTACACTGTGTTTAGAGAAATGTGTTTGATATCTCTTTTGTTTTATGGTGTGCCTTGAAGGGCTATTCTTTCCATTATTTTTTTCTATTTGTTTGCATGAACTGAAACTAATGCTGAAATTTGTGTTTCTACTATGTTGGATGTTTTTAACCATCACTTATCATTATCCAAGACTTCTAGAAGCTGTATAACGTCACATGTTTTTAACTGGAAATTTGTACAGATTCAAATCTTGTTTAGGAACATACTTATTTTAAACTCAGACAGTTTATCTACTTAACTTATGCATGTTTGCATGTGTGTATGCAGTTATTATTCACTCTCACTTTGTTCTATTTTAGTAAAAGAAACTTGGTGAAATACCCTGTGCTGAGAGTTCCACATTATGCCAAAAATAAAATATTACATAAAGCCATTAATAATAATAAATATTTTAAAATGGTATGTCATGTGATTGTATATCTGAAAGAATCAAACGTTTAATGACTAGAACAGCAAACGACTGATATATCAGAAGACATTCACGGATCATTTTTAAAAATTGGATAGCAGCTACAACACTGATGAAATGACTCACCCCAACCATTACCTGGCAATCAAAATGCATTGAATTCAATGAGTTTGATCAGCACTTTTACAAAAGGGCTAGTGCAGAGACGGATGAATTCTTTATTTCATATGGATGAATAATTTCTACTAAATGCAGCCCACGAACACTTACAAATTCAACGAGATTGCTAAATCATATTTAACTGAAGGTTTCGAATTTCATAATTTAATGTAGATACAGTGAAGAATTTAAGGCGTCACTTGATTCAATTTAATGCTTCTGTTTTCTTTAATTCGTGTTACACTACTATTTGTTATCATGATTTTGAAACCAGCCGTTCTGAGTATTTCTTGAATTGAGATTTCGTGGAAAATTGACCAAATGGTTTTTATATATGCAAATTTATATGAAGGAATCACTGTGGAAAAATTTATTAGTTACGTTTCTTCAAAACTAATGCAAAATATATTAGCTAGATTTTTTTCGGCATCTGAACAATGTATTCGGGCATAATAACAAAATTCAAAGGGAAGTGGTAATTCGAACAAATTACTGATCGCATCGTCTTATTCGTAAATTGAAACAAGGGCTTATTCTGTAATCCAAGAAACATGTTGCTAGTCTGTATTAAAAAGCTGACTAAACTGAATCCACAGATTATCCAACACATAATATTGTGTAATATGGAAACGATAGGTCAAGTAGTATGCGCTTCATCTATTCTGAGTCCGATCAAGTCTACAAGTCTATATAAACCTGTTTAATGCGTCGTGACAAACTGCAATTTGCACACATCCCAATCAATTTACTGTCAAAATATTAGTAACCAAATGATTCAAACCGTTACGTAATAAATTAAATATTGATTTTTCGCAGACATTTCTATTGCAGGTTTGGTTTCGCAGTATTATAATAAGCGAAATAAAGTAATCAAGCTAGAATCTGTGGTGTTAGCACAAATGACATAAGTCAGAATATGTAGTCATTTATTGTGAAGATTACAGTAAAATGATTAATCAGTTCGATTGGCGTTTAATTAAAAATGTTGTTTCGCTCATTCATACTGAATATTATTCAGAAAGTATTCTACAGTTTGAACTCAGGAAGTATGCTACCACTGCAATGTGATTAGATGCAAATGTGTGTAGCATAAATTTTTGTTCGACCAGAAGTTTACGGTGTATCGTAATCTCAAATTGACTGATAATTTTAAGTCCTACTGATTGTTTTCACTGCCACAACTAATCAACCTGCATTTAGAAATCCAATAGAGTCCTATCCCTCTTTCATAAATTTGTATGGTTCAGTAAGAAAAGAACTATTTGCCTTAAAAAAAGCTACATTCCAGTAAACAACATCCGGAAACATTCTTAAAATGATCGCTGTGCGAGATTCCATTCAATTGTGTTTAGTCAATACATCTCGATGTTTTTTATATAGGCTTGATATAAATTTGGCTTAGTTATCTCGAGAACATTATCAATTTGTTTATTTTGGTTTCGATCCGACTATTACTTCCTGTCATGTTGTTCGAAAATATCTCTCACAGTCATTTTCCATAAAAATATTACGTAAACTTATTGATTTATTCACCTGTTCAAACACTATTGTATGTGCAGTGGAAATCGTAGCAAAATATGTTGAGTACTTTCACATACAAATGTAAATTCTGTAGACTGCTGTATCACGACGGTGTTATCGGATGTCAAGTGAAGTGTAGAAGCATATAGCTTTTTGCATACGAATAAGGCATTTATTAAAGAACAATACAACGCAACACCGAGTTCATGTCCTGAATTATGATCAAAAACAAACTAACTATTATGTTAGTGGTTCGTGTGACTATTTCAACAAACTGCCAAATTATATTAACACCTGAATTTTAACATACCATTTTTGGTTTTAAGCCGCTTACTCTTTCCAGAGAGTTCTTATTTACTTATGCTTTATTTTCAGTTTCCCAATGAAATAGGCTTAATGTTGTGACAGGTTTGTTTTGTGAGACTTGAGTCAAATATATTTCTGTTAAAATGTATAAACACTGAACATCATAAATAACAATAGGAAGTGACTGTTAAGATCGAAAGCTAATGTTTAGCAGTTTTCGCCAGTACGAACTGTCTAGTCGCTGTCACATCTGATCCTCGATCGAAACTATGGCTATTGATTCTCTGTGGTCGAGATAGCATGCGTTATAATATGCTCACAAATTTTTAGTTAATCAATCTTTTCTCGGCAAAAAGTAGAGAATAATGTGTTCGTTTTAATTATTGACTTATTACCCTCATCATAATAACTCATAAACTTACAGATTGAAAAGGCCACAAGAAGTTGCATTATGCTGAATAGTGCCAAACTGCCTCCAATAGATGACTTCATATTTCAGTATCGATAACTCCTAATCTCTTCGTTATATCATTTATACACCTTGTGTTCAGTAAGATGAATGAATTAGGACATATGACATTCATGTGACCGATGCATATATCATTTTAATCAGATTTGTTTATGCGTGCTTTTCCGAATGACTAATTATCAGCTTCCACCAAAGATTTCACGTGTAAAACGCGTATTTTGTAAAAAACATTACGTGATGGTTATAATTAAAATGATTTCACTCTTTCGTCTACTATGCTTTTCTGGTCTACTTCAGTATAATAATCAGAGCCAATCTTTTCTAAGGATATATCACTTTTAAAAGACAAATCTACTTTATAAGCTTGTCGAAGGAAATAAAACTTTTATAAGTAGAGGTGGTTTGTGGCTATCAATGCTGATTAGCAGACACCTATATTCACAAAACTCTGGGGTTCATAACAGTACAGTGCCGTACACATACCCTCACTCGTTCTCTCTCTTGTTGTGATACCGTTTCATATTTCTTACCCACCTCAGGTTTTATGAATCATATCTATGGGCGTGAATGTGGTTAGACAAGATTTAAAGGAAGATCTGTTTTAAGAAGCTAATATCTCCTCCGAAAATCCTGATTGTGATTGTTACACTGACAAAGACTAGTGTAGCCTGTTTGACTAGAAAATAAATTCATTTCAAGTTAATCACTGAGACTAATGGAATTATAATTTTATGAATCCGATCTGGATAGAAAGAGTGACTTTTTCGAGCAGTATTTAATCTCAGTAAAAATACTGATAGAGAAAAATGTAAAAACACCTATCAAACACATATGAATGACTCACTATATGATTGTAATCTGTTGGCCCTTCTGAAAGTAGACCGGGAAATCAACATCCTTGACATTCTTGTTTTATTCAATTCAGTATCATTTATCAGAGTGAGAAGGAAACAATTCCATTTATACATCCAGTATCAACCAATGTTTTGTCGTTGTGAAAGAAGGTTTGTTTTCTTCGTGTATCCATACAAAATGAAAGCATTGATATTGATATTCAAAACAGCGTCTAAAAATATCGCTCTCAAGTTGTACCCTAAATGGACAACTTGAGATTAACAATTAAATCTAAATATTCACAGTTGATGTTGTACTGGAAATCCAACTGAGATACATTTTCAGTTGATTTATTATTATCCATTGATCAATAATTATTCTGTTCCATAACTTTTGACTATTTGTATATTTGAGGATCTTGATATTTTCTACAAAAATAGAGACCTGATAAAATGCATCAGCTGTCTCAAAACATAAACATCCTCAACGATTCGAAAGACAAATTAATAGCTCAAACTCTCTGATGTTTGCTATGAAATGGATTGACGCCTAAATGGAGAAAGCCACCTTTGCTGAACAATTAATGGATTTCGCAAGCTTGTTGTCACTAAGAAAGAAGATAACTACAAGGAATTTTATTTTTGTCTGCTACAGTAATCTGAGGTCAAGACATGGTTCTCAAAGAATATGACCAAATCCAAATTACAGAGAAATATGAGTCTTCGAACGTCATCGAAAATTGATGGCCGCGAATATTTAGATAAATGTGTAAACAAGGAAATTCAGTATAATCATAATGTAGTCAGGTGTGTTATGCGTTTCTGTAATATGTATATCGAAACAAGCAGTAGTTTCTCTGATGTAACTCAACCACACGTTTTATTCATAATAGCAAAAACCGCGCTTTTTTGGAAAAGCGATTTATTGACTCATGATTGTTTGAATGAAGAGAACGAACTGAATTGCTAACTGAAGTTTTTGTTAGGTAGTCAGCTATTAGTATGTAACAATGAAACATAGGTCAATTGGTCAAATGAAGAACTGTTGATTTTTGAATATTGGGTAATTTCTCAACTATTTCGTGGAAGAAGTATGAAGTCAATCGCAAAGAGTGGTGTTATAAATGATAAATAAATGTTTATTACATAAATGGGAATGAATAACAAGCTTATTCTATCCTTAAACATAATTATTTGCTAGTGTGTGGGTTACTTTCTTTTTGAATAGAAACCAACTTTCCTTTCAACGATTATGTTTCAAAATACATACTCTGGTATATGATAAAAAGACACCGGGGTGTACATTTGATACCCAAATATTCGATATTAAACTATATGTGTATTGAAATAAAGTTTTTGACAACTTCTTGTAAGACAAAGCTAACCAGTATAAAAGGGTGTAATTTGCAAACCTTCCTTCAGTTCTCACCCAGATTACATAAATATATTTGTTCTGATATGCCACTTTATTAAAACCTCTAAGCACTGTGTACTGATCTAACGTTATATCTCAAATATGTGAAATGTTTCTGATTTCTATTGTAAGTTGAGTGGATGAACGAACAATGTGGCCTGTGGATTGGCAATTATAAAGTGAATCTGTTTAACTGAGATACGTAGAATCACTTACGATGTATGAAAATAGATAAAGGTGAAAATTGTTCAACAGTCATCCGAAAATGTATGAGTTAATTAATCTGATAAAGATGATATATTTAATAATCACACGAATGTCATGTACTGTCTCGCATTTAATTTGCTGAATACAGAGTATATAAGCGATGTAACAGAGTGGACAAAGCACCATCTGTACAACAATATGAAACCATTTGGAGCAAACTGTTTGGTAGTCTTCAGCCTACTACATCTTCTTGTGACATTTTCAACCTGTAAGTTGATGGGGTTTTGTAGTTAGAACGATACAGTATTCATTAAAGTGATTACTCTATTTTCCAATTTCACAGTGGAAATATTGACCTCTTGAAGAGTTTGCGCTTTTAGTTTTCGTTCATAACCACAATCTTGTTTAATGAAACGTAGTTCTGATGCACGATTACCTAAGACATTTGCTTTAGACTGTTTGTACGAACGCTGATTGTCTAACACCCGCCTTCAGTTGTCAGTGGAATGGGACAACTATTCTTCAAAGTTACAGATGACATTCATCGCTCATATCTCTCAATGAATATGATTAGGAAGCAGCAAAATTTCATCATACGGTGAATTACAATGACATATACAATAATATTGTATTAAATTAAATGCTCATCAGGCTTTATTTATGTTAATATATAGAATTACTGAACTAAACGTTGAAGTTTATGAGTCTGTGTTAACAGTGAGACATTTTTTTATCAATATACATAATATGTGAAAAAAATGAAATTCCAGCATAACGACAGGTTACCTAGTGGTCAAACAACATGATAGCAAGACTTTAATGGCTTCAGAATAAGAGTTAGAAAAAGTATAGGATGTTGAGAATAATAATGGTAGTTTCAATGCAAACCTGGATATACATTACATGTGTTGAATTCACTGAAACACTATTTCACTTTGCGACCATATTACTTTGAAAATGTTTGTGAATGTTATCTGCTGAAATTCACCTTTCGTCATGAAAAAATAATGTGAATTCACGTTTGTACGAGCTCAGTTAACTCGATATATTTCCGTCCACAGGTGATATTAGTGGTGAGTCACGTCATTGATGTTTTAGTTGTCCTCTGTAAACAACACACACTTAACTAAATTCTCAGCATTACAATCGCCCGGTGTTCTCTTCACTCACGTGTGAGAATACAAGACAATAGAATAAAAGAGTACATAAAGTGCGATTTTTCAGATATAAACAGTTGATATCAGTTTAACGTAGTTTCGTAATTCATGATATTGAATGTCTTTAATATTATATACATAATAAATAATCAATGCGAATTCAGATAGAAGTAATAAAATGTACATTAGTTTGTCGGTTTGTACTTATCAGTGTTACTTGTATTCCACGAAGTTTATTGGTTTCTTAGATCTCCCTACATGTTATATAGGAAGCAAACTGATATTATCGTCTGACGGCGAAATGTTCTTAACATTTTTCATGTTGTTATAAACCTATTGAACCAAATCTGTTGAATAAAGTGCATAAATGTTTATTTTGAATAATATATAAAAAGCCATAACATGCAACAGTAAGTTAAACAAATTGACATGATATTGTTTTCATGTATCTTCCAATTGTTGTTTTAGGACTGCAACTGACCAGTCTCTTGTAGGCATATGTGCATCCTGTGCAGATTGCCTTGATGTTGCTTTCAGTCACATGCTTTGTAAGCAAAGACGGATAGTGGCTGGCAGTGGAGACGATTGTTTTGTCAATAAACAATCATTAATAGGGGCTGAGTGTGTTCAGTGAAGAAAACGTACATCTTGTTTTCAGTTGCGGATGCGACAATTTACTTGCACAATGTGTCGTTTCGTATTGTTCGAATTGATTGGTTAGTAAATTCACGTTAGTAGTTCGAATTGCATGATATCGGTTGGTGAGAGGATGAAAACATCTAAAGTCAATTGATATGCAACGTTTCAAATCGTTGTACTTTTACTTTGAAATTTATTTGTTATGTTTCACAGAGACAGTCTGTTGCGGTACGTCTGATTTATAATGAAGAGTTTTTGACTTCTAAAGTTTCCCACTCTACATAAACTGAATAAAGAGTAAATAAGCAACTGAATAAGTTTTAAAGTTTGCATTTATTCATACTCGGAAATAAGTCATGGCTCTACAAAATTTTAAAATAAAATTATCGAGACTGAGATGAGATAACTCCCATATGATGGACAGATTACAACTATGGTCTCCATCTAAAACAATTCTATCCGTCGTCACAAGTACAATCAGCAGTTCTGAAATTATTTGGCGACAGTTTGTGATATCTAATAACATAAAACTATTCACGATACCTTAATCAGAACTGTGATCAATAATGGGAAGAGATAACTTTCATACGATAGGCAGATTCGAACTAACGTTTTATAATTACTACTTTGAAAATGAACATGGATTTTAATGACTATAAATAAGACTTTTGTGAACGATTTACCAATAAAGGTTCTAGCAATGAGAGCGAATAATCTTGTAATTTTGTTATACTCAAACGAACAGACGTTTTTTATATTGAATTTCTCACAATTCAGCACATAAGGATGCAACAGGCAGCCAAAATATGTGCTAATTGATTTCTGACTAAAAATTTCGAAACAAACATGTTACCCTTTTGTTAATGTTCAAGCACATTTTATGAAGTTTTCTGATGTGATTTAAAAAAAGAATGTTTGAGAAACGTGTCGTTGTTCACGGTGACCGATTAATCTAAGTAACGCTTCTCTGATGAATGATATTCCCCTAGCAAATCCATTAATTGCTAAACATTTCGCTTTTCACTAATAACCTTCTTAATACTTTTGTGGAAGGCTTACTAGTAGATGAATTTTTAAATATGGAGAGAAGAACATTGGAATCTAAAATCGGGTGTCTTGAAACAAACACCGTGCTGCACTTGGTGAAAAAATGATCACCAAATCATTCACGGACGGATACACTAAAAATTACTGTTGAAGGATACTCGTTTTCTCTTATCACTGTTCTGTGTGATTATAGCGGAGATTGCTCCAATCGAGGTCACTTCAGCAATTATTTAACATGGAATTGACTACAAAGTATACGAAATTATCAATCTGTTATAGCTAAGTTAGAAGATTAGTTCGCCTCATATCGGACGAAATCGTTTTCCTTATTTGTAATTAATAGACTTAGATTCTTAATAAACAACATAATCAACGATATTTACATTCCAGAATCAGAAGACGGCAAAGCAGGTTCGTGGTGAGATGTATTATCGTCATATATAGTATCGTTTTCTGGATATTAAAGTTAAATTTAGATTTGATTTATTATGACGTTACCGTTGACTAATAATTACATTTATTGAAAGGCTCACTATGTTGTGGTAAGTTGGTTATTCTTTGCAGTTATTCATAAGTTATCAGTGGTGTTCTCATTATTAACCCAGTTTCATTAGGATAAACCAAGATTTATATTACTCTGATAAGTGTGAATATCACCTGTAAAAAGAAAACACCGATTTATGAAAGTTGATAAAACAGATCATTCTGCATAAAATATACAGTAATGTGGAATGGTACAGTTTGCTGTGCTGTTATGGAGACTGTACTACGAATACACGTCTTAATAACTGAAGTGAACAGTATCCTGTAACGTGAAGCTGTCATGTGTATTTGACTATATAACCTGGAAATTTGACGGATTTCGTCATTTCCGTCTAGTTGATATTTATCTGATAATCGATTAGTGAAAGTGTTAAGGTGAAGACAATTGTCCACTTGAGAGCTATTGTCATTAGCTAATTTTTATAAATTATTTATGACAAGATACCACCTCAAATGTTTTTATCAATGATATTTATCTGAAACGGAGTGTTTCCAAAAACTGTGTGTAAAACGTAGCTGCTGTTGAATCACATGAAGTAGCTATTCATAGAGCAGCCATAATTATTGTATTGCTCTTTGTCTTAAAAGTAAACGTTTTTACTAGTTTTAAACGTTATTTTCGGATTAACGAAATGTTTGGTGACATACTTACAGACTATTTCAAATTCATCGCTTCCATTCGTCTACCATACACTTCACTGTTTGAAAATATTGGTGGTCACTAGATTTAGCAAGTTATTTTGCAACAGGTAATTCCTTAATTTTCAATAATTTCGGGTCTATTTTTTTCCAAGCATAATAAACGGAAAGTTCGTTTTGTCTTCTCGTAATGTATTGTATTATTTTATGGTTGTAGGTTATTGATTATCGTTTAATTTTCTCTACTTTAGAGAAAAATGGTTGTTCAGGTATGTTGAACGAATTTGTTCGAGGAAAAATTGTGTTTTCAATTTCAAGTGATCACGTTCTTTGGAAACTTTAAATTATCGGTAACAATCATCTATACATAATCACTCTGAATTCATCGACTGATAAGCAACTAATAACTGAACAAAATTATAATTTCATACAATGAACGAACTATCATTCACTACGTTGTAAAGATAACTGCCTTTTATTTGCATGTCAATCTCATTGCGTACAGATGAAATAAACCTAAATCTATAATACAATATTTGAGAGTAAATAATGAATATTAGAAAGTGTCCAGATTTATGTACTTGACAGACCTGCATTATCGTATTTACATTGCATCGTACAATGAAAATGAACCGACTTTTTACCCGAGTATTTGTCAGTTTGTTTCTACTGAATCACTTATATAGCTGACCACACATTTTGACAAACATAGAACTGGATACAAAAAAACTATTGATTCGCAGTTTGAAATACTTTGAGAATGCATGTGAACTTATCGTGATACAAGTGATAATGGTTAGCTCAATTTGTGTATGTAAAGATACTTCCAGCAACCAAATTGTTCATTCAAAAATAGTTACATATCATAGGACGATTATTGTTACCCCTAACATTTTTGTCACTGCAATGCGAACAAAAAATTCAATCGGAACGAATAAAATGTACGAGAGCACAATGGTGGGTACAACCGATTGTATTATAAAGCGAATTTACAGAACATTTTGGTAAAACATAAGAACCATTAATCAAATATTCCGTTCCCGAATTTCCATCACTTGTTTTGTACATTCTTATTGATTCTTCCGACTCACGATTCCCTTCAAATTCCGTTTCTGTTTCCTTTAAATCGACCTTCATAACCCTCTCATGTCTGGGTTTATACTTCCTACTAGTGTTACACCACATAATGACACATTCATAATTAAACCGACCTAAAATCTCAAAATTGTTTCATTTCAGTTCCAAGTGGTAAGATCAGTTCTTGTTTTGAAACGGTTTATAATAATGCTCTACTAAATGATTCAACTACTTGAAATGACTGCAGTGTGCGGATTTGTTTGATATAAAAATGACTGAGTGTTTGTGATTTTACCTCTGTAATTATAGGACATCTCCCATTTGTTTCTCGCTTTCTTAAGAGCTGAAAGCTTACACGGATTGTCTTTTGAGTTCATGTCAATCATACAGTAGTCTCACTATTTATGTGTTAATCCAGGACTTTAGTATCTACTCTTAATAACATGTTTGTAAGTCGATTACTCGTTAACCATTCCAGTCTTTCAGAAACAGATAAATTTTATCTTCTGTTTTAATTATATAGGCACTCAAGATCTATTGAGTGAAAATTGTAAGTATATTTGACATTTAATTTCATGCTTCCCAGTTTTTCAAACCATGTCTCTTGTCGTAACAGTTATACATCACGAAATAAAAATTCTAGAATCTTGATTTTGGAGTGTCTCTCAATTAGCCTTTAGGTAAAAGTTGTTGCTTAAGTATAGTTTGCGTTGTACGGAGACGTAAATATGCGCAACTTTGCTCAGGTGACACTGTACACCAATGAAACTGTATCAACAGGCAAGTTTTCTTACAAGGATAACTATTCAATACAAAATAAAAAAATAACAGACATATACAACGACTAATCGAAAAGTGAGACACGGTAGATTATCCAGAGTACCACTTACATGACAATTTGTATTGACTACTCAACACATTTAGACAATGTAGGTCAATTACAGCTGCACTGATCAACTCCTAGGTAGATAGTAATCTCTAGATATAATGTGTTGGTATTTATTGGGATAATACATAATTTAGTATTGCTACCTGATATCAAAACAGGACAAGTTAAAATATTCGAGAAAGATAACAGCAGTTCGTTTTCTCTTATTTGAACTTCGTTAGTTCCTTACAACTTGTGGTATCTGAAAATCACAAATTAAGAAAATTTGAAATTACTGACATATAGGTGTCTTATCGGAATCTGCTATGGTCACAACTACCAACTGTAATCAATGCTTGATAAATATAAGAAAACTGAAACCAGTAAATGTGGTCACAGTCAATAAGAAGACAATTCTTATAAATCTCGTCTTCAAGTGTGACGTCGTTTCATGGAGAATCATCACAATGCTCATTCTGTGTTCTTCTTTCTTTAAGACGATAAGAGGAAAAATAGATATAAATAGCACACTTTTATGAACAAAAACCAGTAAGTAAAAATGATTTTTACTATCATCATTCATGGTAAACATGTTATTTTCATTTATGATATCTCAAAACAGATCGGCGCCATCAACGAATGAGTGAGCATTCGTTCCATTTTTACATCTATAATATCGTGTATATTTATCTGTATTATTTCCTATGACATAAAGAGGTGATACGGATTTAAATAACATGTATTAAACCAGTCCAAATTGAATTTTCTGTTATCCATTCTGTAGATCAGCCAATGTGCATGAATTCTACAAGTGAACAGAAAACCCTATCAAAGTTAAGTGACATTAAAACATTGATAAGTCTTAAAAATAGAATATTAGACACTAAAGTGACAGAATATATCTCGTTATGGAGGTAAACCTGATGCTCAAGGGGTTGTTTCACAAGATCAACAATTGCAAATTTTCAGTGACATATGATATTACCTTTAATTATCTGTTTAATGTAAACAAACAATCATCAACAATACACGTCATTGAGATTGACTTGGCTCTGTTAAAGTTGTTAGTAGGTACACTAGCACTGAATAAATTGCACATTTGTTAACTATATGACTGATCTGCTTACCGTCACAATGGAAATGATTCGGACGTCAGAAGTAAGTATAGCCGCCAGTATTGATGGTCACATCTGGTCCGAATGTCACTGCAGAAACTTGCTTGTAAGAAGTGAGGATTTGAGAGAAGGTACCGTGATATTAAAGTAACTAATATCTAAATAACTTTCAATGTCTGCAATGTAATAATGATTTCATTGATGTTGATCGTGAACAATATTCAGAGACTTCATGCACCATAGACTGAATGACTGATACCTGTTAATTAATTATGTGACACTATTGGATATCGTATTCTACACTCACACCGTACTGAATTTTTGAAAAATGTCGCTGTTCTAGAAAACTATTTGAAGGAAGTGTGTAAGTTATATTGAATGCTTGCTTGTGAATGGTTGCTCAATTTCGTGAATCAGTTGAAGTTAGACATTAACACCGTTGGATGCCGGCTCAGTGGTCTATCGGCTAAGGGCTCTGGCTCGAGACTGGTAGGTCCTGGGTTCGAATCTCGCCAGTGCGGGATCGTGGATGCGCACTGCTGAGGAGTCCCATAATAGGACGAAACGGCCGTCCAGTGCTTCCAGGTTTTCCATGGTGGTCTAGCTTCAATTGACTTATGATCTCAACTCTATAAATTACTAAAATCTCCACAAAACCCCTTCTGATATAATGAGTTCGTTCAAATTATCATAAAAGATATATATAATATATTGAAGTCTGTCCTGTTAAATTCCGTCTAAATCATCGGGTTTCATTTGCACACTAAATTGCCGTACACTAAAGCTAATCGAGTTATTATATTGATACTATAATAACATTTCACACTTATAACTCTTTTCCACAGGCGAGTACTTCAAATGTAAGTTTTATGGGACATTACAGATGTTCACTTAGAAAATGTTCAACATGAAACGTAAGACTACTTCAAAAGTAATCTAAAAAGCAACTAGAAGTTTACTAGATGAACCTCGGGTCAGTGGATATTCCAGGAACGTCTCTTATTTGTAAAACGTTACTGCGAATTTCTAGTCTTTATTTATATATATATTCTCAACTATTTTTACATTGGACCAATGGAAAAGAAACCACAAAATCACCAGATACATGAGCGTGGCGTCCAATTTATGAGATGAGTGAATCAGGCGCATTGTAATGCAGTCATAAATGCAGTCATAACTGAAGGGTCTTTGAGTGATAATCCATTATAAAAAACCTAGGATACTTATCCATCAACAACTAATAACTCTTATTTGTCAGTAAATAGTATACACTGGGAATTTTGTCTCATCATTTCCTCACACACGATGTACAACTTGTACATTCCCTATCAAGATAGCTAGTTTTTTTCACCACACTCACAGTTTTCTCTCACCTTTCCAAGTATTGCATGTCTGTATACTGAAGTAGTCCAGATGAATTGTATTCTTTTATTTATTTGCTGTGTTTTATATGTGATGCAGTTTTAAACAATGTGGAACAGTTTTCATGTCAAATGCAAACAGTTGAACAGATAAAATTAGGAATTAATCTAAGACTTTGGGATAAATCACACCAATTGATGAGTTCGATATTACTGTTGTCACCGAAAAAGTGAAACAAACCACTGTTTCTAAATGATGTGACTTATAAATGAATAAGTTAGCTGTTGGTTTATCAAAACGAGATTGTGATAAATCTAGTGTTAAGTTACATTTTTCTTAACTGGACATTTCATTCTGAAAAATAATTAGCGTCTTAACAGTTCGTCATTATATGAAGCAGCGTATGAATCCAGGTGTTTACCAAGGTGTAAAGACAGGCACTTTCAATCGAACAAACCAAATACGCAACTGAGTATGGTATGTGTGACAGGGACGCATCACGATCACACTCCTGAATACGGTAACTAGAAGCGGTATTAGATCATGATAAAGACTGTAGAGAAAACTAGTTGAAATTCGCATTGATAAGAAAATTATAGGATACTCAAAAACCAAGCGATACTTTCATTGCTTATGACCATTGTTCATACTAAAATGTCTGTTTACAATTAGTTATTCAAATATAAACTATTTTTATATGTAGGTGTCATTACCAAGACTTGATTTGATAATTTTGAATAAATTGAGCATTGGATAGATTGTTATAAATAAATTATTTATTTGTAATATCCCAATGAGTAGAAAAATTAGATTTTCTGACGTTTCGTGACTCAGTGTAAGCCACTTCTTCAGAGAATAAAATAATCATTATTTTATTCTCTGAAGAAGTGGCTTACACTGAGTCACGAAACGTCAGAAAATCTAATTTTTCTACTCATTGGGATATTACAAATAAATAATTTATTTATATTTTTATATGTATTATTTTACATTGCTTATAAAATGCGTAATTGTATTATATTTGTTATTACATTTCACAGAAACACTATGGAGTACTGGAATATTGATTGTTCATGATAAATTACAATTAAAAGCATGTTAAACTGACCGATCATGAAGTTATATATTTGACTTATTTGTAGAACATAAATAACAAAAGACGCTCATAAACTCTAGTTCGTCTTCTTTCATTCCTTATGTATGGGAAGTAAAATTATTGGGGACATGATGACAGAGCATTGTAGACCGTTTTTAAAGTTTCAGTATAATTGTGTTATTATTTTTTTATATGTTGTGATGTAGTCGAACATACATTTATTTGCCGATCGTCTTAGATCGATCAGAAGTCAATTAGAAATCAGGTATGACGTTTAATGCCGAGTAAACTTGTTTCTTCTCTCAACAAAGAGTCAGACTGTTGTTGAGTGAAACGAAAGTTCTTCTAAATATACTATCACAAAATGAAGGTATGGGTTTCAGGCACTTAGTTGCACTGAGTGGCACGGAATCATCATTTTGAGGGCAGAAATTTCCCTAACATAATGAGTTTATCACGTATATCTTGATCAGTGACATATAACACTATTCCCTGGTTTGTCATTTTCTGACACAAAAGTGAAACCTGTGAAATATATATGCATAAACATGTACGTGCATAAATAACAGCAATAACAATTACTCCCTATATATCTTTCAGTGCGAAAAGTTACATTTGATAAAATCTCTGACTATCTCAGGCCGTTAGCAGTGTAGGTGAGGGTTTTAACAAAGTGCGTAGTTAGGTTTTACTAACATGCCAAACAAACCGTAAAATTGGTGAACGATAGCCCTTGTTCTTAGTTTATTGGGTGAGGAAATTTCATTCAAATTCATTGTCTTACTAAATAAATACTGGTGCTATATAAGGACTTAGAGACTATACAAAGTGGAGTTTGTTGTGAAAACATCAATACTTGCACTCATAGTAATGCATACCAAACATACATAGTATTACTGATAATTGCTTGTGACTCATAATCTGCATATAACCTTAAAGATATTGGAACAAATTTACCGAAAAGAATACGCATGTATTGTATGTTCAATGAAGGGTTGCCGTAACAATGAAAGTAATATTTGTGTTCGGTTATTGTCAAATATACTCGATATGTACCTATTTACATTGTTCTAGTTTTATTTACTTGATTAATTAAGCATCTCTGTTTTCAATTTCATAACCAATCACTCATTTCCGTGATACTGTGTTGTGGGATTACAAGTCAATTATCTATCGGATATTTGGTCGTTTTTGAATCAGAAACTTATTTGTGTAACCGATTTAACGATTGACAGCATTTCAACACAGTTAATTATTTTTCTAAACAGTTGCTTCGTAATCAAGTTTCACCTTATATCCTGTGGTGGTAAATAAATCCCGAAAACGTATAGTTCAGTAAGTCTACGACATTTGATTTTGATCTCACTAGTTTAAATAAACACATCTGGCCAAAAGCGCTCGGCCAAGCATCTGCACCAGATCACGAGTAGGTAGATCATGCTACGCATCTCTTACAACCGCTTATCACCTTAGATTAAACGTTACTTGATATATCGATAGTCATTCAGATGTAGCTTTGAACCTCTTCGTTTCTGATTTGACTGGGTTTGGATACTTCGATTATAAATGTATCACTGAACAAGATGTTGTCAAACTGTAAAACTTTAGTTTCACGAGATAATTTGAGACGTCTTCTTCCAAACTCGTATGTTCATGATTTTGTGCGGATGTACAACGAGTTATTTAAATAATGGTGATCAGCTATCGCTCAGCTGCTTCCTGTTTGAATTTCTCATACCATTCTCCACTCAGAATGTTATTTTCTTACTTATTTAAATGTAAGCGAATGTAGACCATAGGGAGCAGTAAGGAAACTTACTGATAGGAATGAAGTAATCCACTTAGTGGATCTTCTTACCAAGTGTATAGTTATTGGGTCAAACAAAACAAATCAGAATATACTTTGAATAAAAATCAAATACATAATCCTGTTCATACGAAATTAGGCATCAATAAAATATTACAATAGCTGTAAAGAGCAAACTAAACCAATCATCGAATTACCTGAGCCCATTAAACACAATTTTTATCACACTATCACAAGCTTTAACCTATAGCTATCGTCTGATATGCGAGCATCACCTATTTCAAGAGATGATGAGTAAACTGTCACAACCTGGATAATAAATATGACATTACAAATTAAGTGAAGAGTTTTCAGCTTATTATGTCAAGCAGATAAGCTGAAAACAACTCACTAGATATTGTGATTTGTTTAAAGAGCCACCGCACACTTGACACTAGTGGGGTGTACTCAGTATTAGTTGTGGAACTACCACACACACTGCACTACCACTACACACTGCATAGAATAAGCGATATCATAAGTGATGGGTGAGTAATGAGGAATATCCAACGTCTCATCATTTCGACAACATGAGAGTATACTAGTCACTGTGTTTAACTAAAAGAGCTGATATTGATGCAGATGTTAATAAAATATGTTTAACACTTGGGGAAAGCACAATCAAAAGGAATACTAATGCTAATGTCTTACAAAGATATTTGTGACTGTTAAACAGTTGAGTGTTCATTAGGCCTAAAATTAGCTCATTCGTTATTAGTCAGAAAAGATAATACTTAAGGTCGGAATAAATTTTCAGATACCATGATGTCATTTCAAATCACCTGCACCAAATTTTAATAACGGTTGCATTTATTAAATTCATGTGTGGTAGAGCAAAGAGTGAGAACCACCAGCGATATGAGTGACAAGGATATTTGTTTGAGTTTTCCTGAAGTAACATGTAAACAATGAGCAGTTGAAATGAACAAAATTCCTCATTCAACCATGATCTCTGTAAGATTAAATGAGATTTCGAAAAGTACAGGTAATGACATGGGAAACCTGAAAACTAAATTTTGTTCAGACTACCTTTAAAGTAAAACAATATATCGTACATGGATTTCTCAATTGAGAGCTATTTATAAGATAATAGTAATAATTCCGTCCTCCTCGAGATCAATCTCATGACAACCACGTTTCCGCAAACACAAAGTGCAATATTCGACGCCCCAGATAAGTTACGAATAGCTTGCACACAGAAACACCATGTTGGATATAGCCTATTATATGCCTACAATAGAAGTTTGGAAGGTGTCCCGAAAATTTTGACAGTCATAAGCTTATAGGGGTTACTTTAATTGTTTCAGGATTAATATAACTATCTATTAATGGGCGGTAGAGATAATTAGTATGCTCTAAACGTCATTTCACAATCAAATAGTTGTGAGTCACAAATGAACTGCCTCTCGAATTCCACTACCTCATGAATAAGTATTACGTATCACGTAACATACCTGTAATTCTTTACTTCCACATATCTTTCGTGTTTGTTGAAGTATCACACAGTGTGGTATAAATATAATTTATTCTTCTGGCGTTTGTGATCCCTCACTTATATGACCAACGTCATTCTCAATTGGTCAGCAAAGAATTGCAAATGTTGGCTCAAAAATATCAATACTGAAGAAGGTATTTAGTGTGGATATGTTAATCAGTGCGTCAGAGACCTTATTGTTCATAATATACATCAACAGAACGAAGAGGGAGATTTCCCACGTGCTTTGGTAGTCTTCAGCCTACCATAACTTCTTGTGACATTTGCACACCGTAAGTTGATGAGGTTTTATACAATGAACGACGTAGTGTTTAATAAAATGATCACTCCTATTTTTTCAAATTTAAGGTGATCATATTGCCCTGTTAAAGAATTTGCGCCTTTTGTTCCCGTTCATAACCACAATCGTATTTAATGAGACGTAGTTCCGATGGACGATTAGCTAAGACATGTACTGCAGACTGTTTGTACGAATACCGATTGTCAAACACGCATGCAGTTGTCACTGGAATGGGACAACCATTCTCCCAAGTTACAGATGACATTATTCGTTCATATATCTGAATGCACATGATTTGGATACAGAAAAATTTCATTATACCGCGAATAACAACGATATATATATATATATATATATATATATATATATATATAGTATTACATTAAATTGAATCCTTATTAGGCTTTACTAAGTTTGGATAACTTGAAAATTTTGTCCCTTCATTTCTTCACACACGATATAAAACTTCTACCTTCCCTATCAAGATACATAGTTGTTCTACCAGACTTATGGTTTCCATACACGTTGTCGATTATTCCATGTCTGTTTACTGAAATAGTTCAGATGAAGTCTGATCGTTTAAGTATTTGGTGTATTTTATAAGTAACGTAATTGCAAATAATGTAGAATAGTTTTCAAATCAATTGTAAACAATAGCACAGATAATATTTGAACTTAACTTCAGAAGTTGGCATAAATCACACCGATTGATGAGTATGATATTACGATTGTCACAAACAAAGTGAAAAAACCCACTGTTTTGAAGTGATATGACGTATAAATGAATAAGTGAGCTGTCGATTTATCAAAATGACATTGTGATAAATCACATATCAAGTTATATTTTTCCTAAATGAATATTTCATTCTGAAAGATAATCAGCGTTTGAACAGTTCGTCATTATATGAAGCATTGTATGGATCGAAGGTGTAAAGATAGGAGCTTTCAATCGAACAATTCAAATACTCAATTCAGTGTGGTATCTGTGACAAAGATGCATCACGATCACATTTCCTAAAACAGTAACTACAAGTGATATTAGATCACAATAGAGACTGTAGAGAAAACTAATTGAAATTCATATTGATAAGAAAAGTATGGGATGTTCAAAAATCAAGCGAGTTTCATTACTCATAAACATTGTTCATACTGAGATGTCTGTTTACAATTAGTTATTCAAATAGGAACTACTTGTATATGAATTATTTAAGAATGGTTTTAAAATGTGTAATTGTATTATATTTGTTATTACATTTGATAGACACGCCATAAAATACCGGAAAATTGGTTGTTCATGATTAATTACGTTTAAAAATATGCTAAACTGACCGACCGTGAATTTATGTATTTGATTTATTGTACAACTTAAATAATAAAAGACGTTCGTAAGCTCTAGTTCGTCTTTTTTCATATCTTGAATATTGGATGTTAAATTAGTGGGAACGTTTATACAGAGGATTGTATTCCACTTTTAAAGTTTCACTATGATCGCATTTCTTAAATTTCTTTATCTGTTGTGGTATTTTTGAGCACATATTCATCTGCTGATCGTCTTAGATCAATCATCAGTCATTTAGAAACCACGCATTCTGTTTAACGCCGAGTTGACTTGTCTCTGTTCTTGACAAACATTGGCAGTTCCCCTCCTAAATAAACTGTCACAAAATGAATTATTGTGTTGAAGCATGGAGGCCGTACTGAGTGACAAGGAATGAAACCGTTTTGAGATGATCAATTTCCTTAAGATTATAAGTTTATCATGTACACCTTGATCAGAGGCATATAATACGATTTCCTGGTTCATAATTTGTTGACACAAAAGTAAAGTCTGTAAAATAAAAAATATCTATAGATTTATATATATATATATATATATATATATATACATAAATAGCAGTAATAACAATCTCTAATTACGACAAGTTGCGTGTGATGAAATCTCTGAGTATCTCAAGGTGTTAGCAATATAGGTGATCGTTTTGACAATGTACATAGTTAGATTTCACTAAGATGTCAAATTTACAGTAAAATCGGTGAACGACAGCACTTATTATCAGTATATTGGGTGACGAAATTTCATTTGCATTCACTTACTACTACCAAATATTTAGTAGTGCAATATAAGTAATTGGAGACAAACAAAATTGGAATTTGTCCTGAATGCGTCAATACTTGCTCTCATAGTTCCGTTCCAAACATACATAGTATTGTTTATAATTGTTTGTGATTCATAATTTACATGTATACGTAAAGAGATAGGAACAAATTTACTTCAAAGAGTACTCATGTATTGTATATTCAATGAAATGTTACCGTAACATTGAAAGTAATTGTTAAATGTACTTCATATGTATCTATTTATGTTGTTCTAATTTCATTCACTTGAATATTTGAAGCATCACTGTTTTCAGTTTCATAATTAATCATTTAGTTCGGTGCAATTGTGTTGTGGAATATACAAATCGACTGTCTATCAGATATTTGTGATTTTTGAATTATTTGTATTTATCATTGTTGAAAGCGTGAGTCAATTGAAGCTAGACCACCATGGAAAACCTGGAAACACTGGACGGCCGTTTCGTCCTATTATGGGACTCCTCAGCAGTGCGCATCCACGAACCTGCTCTCGCGAGCGAGATTCGAACCCAGGACCTACCAGTCTCGAGCCGAAGCCCTTAACCGATAGACCACTGAGCTGGCATCCAACGGTGTTAATGTCTAACTTCAACTGATCCACGAAGTTGAGCAACCATTCACCAATTGTCTTCAGTGAGTTCCTATCTCACAACAGACGTGGTTTTGAACTCCACTGGTCACTGCTTCTCACTAGAGCTCCTAGATATACTTCTCGAAATCACTAGTGAGCATATTATTATATTAATTATAGAAGGGGTTTTGTGGAGATTTAGTATTTATCATTGTTGAAAGCGTGAGTCAATTGAAGCTAGACCACCATGGAAAACCTGGAAACACTGGACGGCCGTTTCGTCCTATTATGGGACTATCGGTTAAGGGCTTCGGCTCGAGACTGGTAGGTCCTGGGTTCGAATCTCGCTCGCGAGAGCAGGTTCGTGGATGCGCACTGCTGAGGAGTCCCATAATAGGACGAAACGGCCGTCCAGTGTTTCCAGGTTTTCCATGGTGGTCTAGCTTCAATTGACTCACGCTTTCAACAATGATAAATACTAAATCTCCACAAAACCCCGTCTATAATTATTTGTATATTTGAGTAATCAAATTAACGGTCAACATCATTTCAACACTGTAAACTATTTACTGTAATAAAATTGCAGTGTATTGTGATAGTCATATGTTAGTAAGACGGATTATGCTCTCCTGCTGCATATACATAGATGAAAAGACATAGTCTATCCGATAAATTCTAATCACATAATTTATTCTTAATAACGATTTCATCAAAACCTATTCTCTGTACACGTGGTAATTCGAATCACTGAAGCGGAATATCTTGATGTCACAATAACTTTTACGTAGAGGATTATTATTGTGTTTTGAGAAAACACAGACAATTTGGTCAAATGAAGAATGGTTGAGTAATAAATGTTCAATTCATTTCCAACTATTTCAGTGTAGAAGGAGGAAGTTTATAGAAAGGAGTGGAGTATTAGAAAAAGAACTAGTTATTTTACGAGTGTAAATGAAGAATGGGTTGATAATGTTTTTATTTTCTAGTTATCGAGTAGCTTATGTATGTCATCCTTTAAACAATGGTGTTACAAAATCGGTCCATTCATAGTTAGGTAAACAACCAATTGGATAGAATTTCATGGAAGTATATAACTGATAACTATGTGGTCAATGTGAAACTTTCTGAGCATAAAATGAAAACCTTCTTTTCTAGTCGTAGCTTTTGACTATTAAATGGTGTAATCTTGTAATAACCCATCACTTTACACACAATGTGTATCAATACAGTACAAAATTAGCAATTATATTTTGCCACTCAGAATTTGGACAAGAAGTGGTATGTATTCCTTTGTGATTTTACATGTCACATGACTTTTTTCTGACACATCTGAAGGGAAGCAGTGCATTTTGATTAAATCTAAATAACGTCATACGAAAAACATGAAGATGTAGAATCAAGTTCCCTTTCCGAACAGGTATTCTTTGAGACTCAGGGAGCATGTTGACTGTGGGTTCAAATATATAGTTAAGGGTAAAGCTCTAAAGAGTAGTTCATTACAGTAAGAGGATACGATGGTGTAAAAATAACTGAACACTACAAAACACAAGGTTTGAAAACAGGTTTCTGAAAGTAAAATCGAAGCAATCCACATATTTATGACAAACGGTAACCAAAACTAAACCCACTAGTGTGGGAAAGATTTATATCATATGTAAATCTATAGCAGCTTCTGTACTCCAACCAATATTAAGTTGTAAAATAATGAGCGAAGTAAACTGATTGTTAAGTTTGTTAGACTATACTTCACGATTTTTGCAAAGATCATCTAACTCTGTTAAATGTGATGATAAGTAAATGTGCACCACTATCAGCTTTGTAATTATCCTTTCGTTTACTGTCGTTGATAACTTCTGTAAATATAATTGTAATATGAGTTTTGTGACAGGTGTTTGTTAGTCATGTACGCGACTTACAAGACGGATGATTAGAATAAGTATGCTAGTGAGAAGTGGAACCGCTCACTGTTATTATGAAATGACACTTAATTAAATGTGATCATGTTTTCGCATCACATAAAGAAATCCCAATTAACTGAAGCAGGTTACGTGAGACAAAAGCTTTTTCAAAGATTCCCTGCACAGAAGTCAATGAATTAAGAAGAAGCTTTATGAGGGATGATAGTCTCTAATACAGTCATCACAAATACGAAATCAATATGTTCACCGTGGGAGGATATAACAAATTCCTCCACAGACTAGTTCAAAGTCATCAAGTGTCCCAATGATCATAAAGTGTGGACTCAATAACTTTGAGGAAAAACAACGTTTTACAATATTATAAGTACTTGAATAATAAATATCAATAGATATGAGAATGATGTATTTCTGACGAAGGTGTTAGGTGACATCTTTACGGGCATGATCAATGCTATACAGTGGAGATTTCAGTAAATAATTGGATATAGGGTGGATGCACAAAAGAGTTGTTAAAATGGGGTGTTAAAAAGTTTGCAATGATTTACTGGAGAGTTTTGTAGTAGATTTTTTGCAAATTATTAGTGTAATGAAACTGTTTAACAACTTTACATTTGTTATAAAACAACAACTGAAAGGTTCTCGGTATAAGCGATGATCTTAACGAACGCATACATAATGTTTACGTATCGGGCATACTCAGAATGGTCATAGCTGTGAACTGTAAATGATGTACTGAAAAGAAGAAAAGAAAAAGAATCAGCAGCAAGATATTAGGATGTAAAACCTCAACAATGCTTAATAGTTTGCAGTGAAGTAGACGAATGTATGGTAAATCAGTAGAAAAAATTAATAATCAAAATGAATTACAGTTCAATAGTCTCCAGATAAGAGTATACAATAATAAAGAACAATGAACCGTGACATTTAACAAGGTGGAATGAGTTGGTATAATGTGGAGGAATTTGTAGTTGTAAGCTAAAAGGCTGTTTTTTAAAGTCAAAAATGCAACAAAAGAGAATAGAATTATGAATAGTCTGACGAAGACTTTGCTCCAAATAGTTACCATTGGCATTATTGTCTGAAGGATAAGGTGTAACAGTGAAGCTAATTTGTCTTTGTATTCCATAAAAAGCATAAAGGGTCTTGAGAATATACTAAGTTAAGAACATCAAGAAAATGTAATATGTCACATTTTTAATTAAATGATATGAAACAAATATAGTAATTAATTATCACATTGGTATTTTAGGTCTATTATAGATGAATAAATAAAGAATTGTTATATCCTATGCGGTTATTCATCTTGTGTTTACATTAATTGCATAATCGGTATCATTAAACCATTTGTCAAGTCTGAAGCCATAGCTGTGGATTTGGATGATGATCTGTAATAAAACTGTAGCGGTAAATAAATCACTCAAATCAATAGCTCTGAAAGTCTTCAACATTTGATGCTGACCACATTAATTTTAATGGATTCACCTAGCTGAAGGCGTATGATCATGCAACCCCACCAGATCGGAATCGCCGCGTTCAACTTCTCGTACAACAGCTAGCCAGTTTAGTCAGTCACTTTTCGATATCTTGATAGCTTATCAAATATATATTAGAACCTCTTCGCTTCTGACTTCTGGTTTCATTGGGTGGGCACGTTTCGATCATGGAAGGTGTTACTGATCACGGTGTTGTCAAACTCCGAATACGTGTGACATCTTCAAAACTAAACTCCTATAGTACCCCCAATTCACATTGAAACAAATAATGGAAATCAGGTTTATTCATTCAACAACAACATCAAACTGGATAAACTCCTAAAAATAGGATTGTATTTAGAATTGGACGAATAAAATATAAAATACAATACTGATTATTTAAATCACATCAGAAACTTTCGTTTTTGTTCTTAACTTTGTACAGCTGTCCACATCAATCCTTGCAAAGCTAATGTCCGTCTAGATAACGAGGAACAGCTACCTCAAGGACGAGACAAAATATAACCAAATGTTCAAGGTCAATGATCGTATCAATGAAGGATGAAGGTCGATACATTCTTCTTCCGTGTATTAAATAAACAGGAGCATAAAATGGTAATCTGGAGTTCACTGCTCCACAATGTCATATTGCAACTCTGTAGTAGAGGAACATTTAAGCCTTATTTCATAATTTAATAGCTTGAGAACATGGACTTCACTCAATTGATGTCAACTTTCCACTACACAAAGTAATCATGGATATTTATTCTGGATTCTTTTTGATCCTTGACTGATCTTTCAGGAAGAAATGCAGTTGTTTACATTTAGTTAGAAAAAAACCATTAAGAAAATTCACCATTTATTTCACATTGTCACATGGATATGGAAGTCTTAGGTATTCAACTCTAATCATATATTCCAACTGCGGTCTGTAAGGGAAGCCATTCTTCTGTACTAAAATTTTAATAGAGTTATTTAAGACTATTTTAATTGTATATCCATTCCGAAACGCAATATCTGAAGGCTTTTTGTCATTTTCCAATATGCTCAAGTTCTACTGTATCCATATTTACATCAGGAAGAAATGTCAATATAATCTGACAAATAACTGACTTTCTCAAAAGACTCTATACAGTTCCTATAAATAGTGTAGAATTGTATGTTGTGTATGTATGTGGTGAGTGTGTTAATGCATAAAGTATGCATATTGAAGATGAGTTTATTTAGTAATCATTCATATTTTAGTGATTATCAGAGTATCTATGGAGAAATAGATCATTCATAAGATTAGTACAAACACAAAAAATTGCTTAAATCCAAGATTATAGATCAGCACATATTATTATTATTCACATTAATTGGATTAATCAAAAAGAAAGATTAAATAAGCACTTCATGTCACGCAGACATTCTGTATGCTGTGATATAAATGTATAAATAGAAGAAGAACGATGAGAAACATTCATTGTCAATACAACAATATGCAACTAATTGGTACAAGTTGTTTAGTGATTGTCTGTTTAATACAGATACTTGTTCCACTTTGTAAATGTAAGTTGATGAGATTTTATGACTGTAGGTGATATAAGCACAATTATGATGATTATTTTATCCCACACTTCATTTTTATTATCAATCTTATTACTCATACAAGGGGATTCGAACATAATCACACAATCAACTATCCTATAGATCAGCTGTAGGATACAATTTTAATTTGAATGTGTTACTTCAGAGAATCAGAAAATTGTTTTCATTTGTCGTTTAAGTACTTCAAAATTTTCTGTCTATAATTTCTCCTTTAGATTATTACACAAATATATTCATTGAATCTTCGTTCTTCTAGGGAATAGAAACTAAAATTATGGATAAAATGTTATCTGTGAACAGATTATGTTATAAGCTGAACGATTGATGTTTTAAGTGAAGACAGAAAGTGGACCACTTAGTTAACACAAAAAAACAGTATGCATCAGTAATAGAGCATTCAAATAATGCAGTAGAATTTGCTAAACTCAAATAACAATCTAAATGATAAAATTAGTGTTGCACCGTATTATTTTGAGAAGAAGATCCTGATTCTTATAGGAACTTCTAGGGTTTTCCGTATTTCGATTTCATATCTAACAACATCATCGACATGAAGGAATAAATCAAAATTACAAAATTCACGTTTTTCCAGAATCGTTTCCGGTAATCCTGTTATTCATATATAAGCTATTTGGTCATTATCTTCTTGTTGAAATTCAACTACAAAGTAATCAGAAGAAATGCTATCAAAAAGAATGCATGGTATGTAGTAAAGAGAAACATGATTTTGAAGAAAACATTGTTGACAATATTATATTAATGCATAGAGATGAATTATCTACAAAAATATATTGAACTCATTTATATTTAACTTTATTTAATGATATCATCTCAATGGAAGTAAAACATGGTTAGGATTGGTTGTTTGTTAATTAATGCTATGAACGGATACATTTAATCCAACACATTTTGATGGAGTTTTGTTCTCTGAACTGAATGGTTTGGTCGTGGAGCTTTCATCGTACTTCTGAAAGACATCATGAGAAGTACGATGAAATCTCCACGGTCAAACAATCCAATTCAGAGAACAAAACTCCATCCAAATCATCCACCTGAGCTATAAATCTGCTCCACCATCTCAAAATATAACACGTTATTGATTTTGAAAGGTGTATTGTACAATTTCACTCAATATTACACACTTTAACTGGCAGGTACTACATGGGGTGAGTCACTTGATAGACATTTAAATGTAATAAAATGGAAGTAACGAAGACTTAAGTTAACAGATTTTGTCATTTTATCAGAAAAATTTTACTTTCTTCTTAAAAGAATAATATGAAGCGTGCTATAAGCAAGACGTGCTATAAGCAACAGTTGACGTATTTAGGAAAAATAGAAGGTGAAGGTTTGATTACAGCGCCACGTATATGAAGTTTTTCATTTCTTCGACATAATATATAACTCGCAAATACTGATTCTCAAATCCATTCTCAATTACTGAAAAATACTTGATATATTATTTCAATTGATCTTTAACTGCCGATGTTAGTTGAACTCCTCGTTATAAATCATCAGTTGAAGTCAGTGGTTAGTTGAACACTAATCACGTTACTTTCATTGAATTTGAAATTATGAAACATCGAACACTTCTATTTTCTTTCTCCAGCACGACTTACATCTAAAACATTTCGTAGAAGAGGTATAGATATCACCTACTTATGGTTAAATTTCGTTTACTATTTCTTTGATGTTAGACATATGTGAAAATAAATTTTTAAAGTCGAATGCCTAGATTTCTATGCTGTTTATTTAAAAAAGCTATTCAATGCGACGGTAAGTCCAGCAATATATAAAAAACTTTCATTATTTGCTTAAAACATTCACAAATGAAACTTCAACATTTCCATTTAGAGGTAGCACAACCGGATACTTCAAAGTGTTTATTTCTGAGAATTAAATCAAATAGCTGATAAGATTGAATGGAATCTTTATATCTTTGTTCAAATCAACGAAATTTGAAAGATAATCTTACAAATATCAAAACGTACGTATGCGGAATATTGGCGGCTAGCAACAACAAAACTTTCATGATAGCGTTCGAAATTTTTCTCGGCTTTTCTCAGAAAAATATTTCACAGTAAATCAGTCACTACGTAAGAAAGATTTCTATAAGCAAGGGTATATAATTAAACTGATTTACGGAATGTAATGAGGAGCATATGTAATCTAGGTATGCTCTTGATCGATGTTTATCTTACTGATGCATAGTCATCAATTTGTGTCTGACTACTCCCTGTTTAATCCACAAAACTCCAGACTCATTTACAAATGCGACATTTCATCTATGAGATGGGTCACTGTAGGTTATCTATGTTGTTCAGGTAATTATTCTATATGAAGCGTTCACATCTGATTATGTCGTTGTATGACAGGCTAAAGACAACAGCAGGTACACTTTGGAGCTTAGACATGAGGATTATTAGTTTAATTTTTTAAATGTATATCTTACTTGTATTAGGAAATGAATGTTGTGGTACGTTCTAAACTATGAATGTTTAGTTTCTAATGTATGCTAAAAAATTAGTATTTATAATCGAGATATTAATAACCTAATTAGTTTTATTGCATACATCATTTTTATTTATCAAACTAGTATGCAGAAATTATTTACCTAATACATATGTACAGTAATGATGATACAAAATTTAATATCTGGGATGTGAATAAAGCTATTGTCTATCGTTGATGATTGCACAGACTGGTAAACACATTTGTCTCTAAAATCAGTATGCTTTAACACCAAATGCCTAAAAATGATTAACTTCTAGTCACGAGTAGTGATCATTAGTGTTTCGGTAAGTTGAATGTAGGATAAATATCACTAATTGCAGTGGATGATGGCTGCCTAAATTCCAGAGTTTACCGATGCTTTTCATATAAACCGTTGGATGTGAACTAGATTGTTTTCTGCTAGCAGGGATCTCTGAATGAACTATGTTTGATTTCTGGATTGATCATGAATATTCATTGTTAAGTAATACCAGAAAACAACAAAATAAAGACACAAAACTTTCAAGTTGTCAGTTGTCCTCTATAGTTAGTCCGTGTACAAGATCACAAAGTTTCGCTGAATGAATAAGTGAAAATCAGAATCAAAGTTATCTTGAGGATTACTGATAATGGCTATCTCAGAATAGCCTTGTACGGATGTTTTTCTTGGTTACATTCTAATATACTTTTTCTGACAGGTAACAGTCAGAGTCATTAAAGAGATTTGTAGTCGTAGATTAGGAAATCTAATGTTAATATTATAAACTAATAGTCAGTTATATACTCCTTAACCAATTGTTATGAAGCCTTAATGAGACGTATGAAATTATGTTCTGTTGGATAACAGAATGGTAATATTACAATATATTGTTTTCTTGAACAATGTCATTTTACTGGAAAATCTATGTATATATATGTGATTATGCTATTACCATAACAGATATCGATGTACCAAGTATGTAATTAGTGATGCAATCAGTAATATTTTTCAAAATTCTGTTGGTTGCTTACAAATAATGCAGAATATAATTTAACAATATTATAAAATATACATAGCATAATGTAATAATAGATACTAGTTATCATGAAAATTGTGTGGATCAACATCTCAGATGAATATCTTGAGAGTTTCTGTTGTAGCATTTTTCTCAATTCTCTCTACTATTTATTTCAGTCAACATTCCTTACAGAATATGAATGAGATCGAAGTAGGAGAGGAATTCTAGATGGAGACTAAGCATGTTTATGAATATAAAAACGAAATCGTCTCTCAAGACCTTCTTCTTCCTTTGATATGACATTTCGCTGTGCTGACCACAATTATGAATTGTCTATAATTTGAGGTTTTTGATTTTGTATGCTTGTTTTGATGTGAGAAATATCTACGAAGTAGTAATATTTATTAATGGTATTCTTACTACTATATCTCGGAAACAGAAAGTAATTTCACAAGTAAGTACCTCATAATACCACATGAACAATTTTTAAAATGAAGTGCATTTGAATATACATTCGATTTAGTGAGATCAAACTGTTTATTGATAGTCACGTTTTTCTAAAGAGACCCTTTGTTGTGGTAAGTTGATCAAATTCGTTTACATAAAGAATTGTTTTTGAATCATTTGTCAATAAAATCACCTTGTTTACAATAAACTTAAATGTTCTTTATGGTATTGAGCATAGGTATCAACTTCAAAGTTTCAGTTCTTTGAAAAGACTGATAATGAAAATAGATCTTTCTGTTTGCGTTAAGTTAGTTATACAGACTGGTATACTCTGTTTCCCTGTTGTTGTTTTCGGATTCTACCGTACAATAACTTACCTGAATATTATTCAGTTGTGCAGAGACTTCATTTGTATTGAGCAACAAGTGAACTTATTCGAATGAACCTCAGTTGCAATTAATGTACATTTATGTTTGAAGAAAATATTTCGTGAAGTGAGATATTAAGAACTGAATGTCATTGAACAATGTGTGCTTACTGCTTATACCATCATCACAGTGATTATAGTTGTGTTGCAGTAGGTGCCATACATGCAGTGGGTTCAACGACATCTTGATAATACAAAAAACATTACAGGACATGACTGTCGATGACACTGAATTGAGACACTAAAGTTATGCATTCTGAACTTTAATGACGCTAAGTGGGCATGGCTTGTCGAAATCGGAATCTGCTTGATGTAATAAATGTGAACTAATCTACTATACGCGTGTACAAAATTCACTCCATTATTTTATGTTTGAATATTAATTTTTCTCATCTAATGCTTTCACTTCTAGATAAAAATGGTTGTGACGGTAGGTCTCACAGTATAGTTTGACGAAAGAATAATGTATTATGTATTCCAAATGATAAAATGTTCAAATACCATGAAGCTCGTTCGTTGTTAGTTATATATTGATATTTAATTAACAGTTGAAGAGAATTATAATTTCATACTTCGAGATAACTACTACATACAATTTAGTACATATTTTCATTCACTTGTCATACAACTACATGAAACTGAATATATCTGAAATAAACAATGGAATATATGTAAGGCAATAGTATATTTTGAGATGTATTTAGATTCATGTGTTTAGGGATCTTTTAACATTGTAATCATGTGCTCATTTACTTTTATAACGTAAGATTAAGTTGGGTTAATATCAGTTGTGTGATTGCTATTGACTTAATAATGATGAAGTTATTTATGTTCTTTCATAAAAATATTGTATTCCACAAATGCATTTGGAAAGCATGAAATTGAGTATGATGTAAACATTTACTGATTCTTCACATTAAAATCCATGCAGAATTATTGTTTCGGTTATTCATTTAATGCTTAATGACTTTGTAGACTACTGACAGAACTCCACGTAAATATTGAGGTACTATAGACTGAGTGAATTCGTTTGTCCTCCCGGTTACAGTATTAAGAAACATTTCGTCTGTCCATCACAGCATTATTGACACTTGACTGCCAACTGTTAGTATGAGAAATTAGCGGACTGGTAATTCAATTCACCATTATCAACATCTTTTCCTATTCATGTGCATAATTACTTTAGGTCGTAATGGTAAGTTCAGCTCGATATTTTGAAACTAATTTCAGTAGTACTTTGTCAGTTTCGTCTAATGGTTGTGAAGTCTGAAGTAGGAGAGTATCCTCACAATGATAGTAACTGATTGTCTAAGATGTAATTCTTGCAATTGTATAATACTTCTGAGAAGCTTTGATCGTTAGCAGAAGTTGAAAAAATACCCATATTACTATGCGTGTGTATGTTAATATTCGATCTAAATAAAAGAACACTGACGATGAAAGCCGTTCGACTACACATGAGTATCTCTAGAATATATATATATATATATATATATATATATATATCGAATGTTTTGGAAATGGATCTGTCTTATTGTGTTTGTGTCGGAAAAGATAATCTTCAACTGTCCTTCGAAAACTGTAAGTGCAATTTAAATTTCTTTCTAATTTTCCGTTGATTTTTTTCCGGATTTAATAACATTTTGAGAAATCCGTTTAAAGAGAGACATTAATCAATGTCGTGACAAATTTATTAATCTAAATAGTGTATGAATGATACAGTTGATTGAAAATTAAAAAAATGGAATGTTTTTAGCTTGGTAACAACCATTTTGGAATATATTGTGGCAATCAGATTTTATATCAGAGTTGGATGGAGAATGCTGGTGAGCTGCCTATGCTACTCGACAGGGGTAACAGGATTAAGTAAGTAAGTAAAGTAATCAGATTTTCTAAACAACATAAAACCTCGATACAAGCTAAAAATAATAAGGATTTTGGCAAATATCTGATCCATTTCCATTATATTTCAACTTGATTATTTTATTCACCTAGATATGTAACTGCATGATTACAGGCTATATTATCAAATATCGAGAAGGATAACAATCTGTGCATACTATGCATACAAGGTGCATTTGCGAAATACTGTGTTTAATTATCACAAATGATATATATATTGTTATGACGTATGAATTCGTAATAATATGGACGTGCAATTGGAGAGGAATGAATTTATTGATCGGAGGCAAATGATACTTGAAATTGTACGAGCAGTCTTGATTGCGTATCGGCCTGCTATCTGCCTAGCCCAGCCAGTTGAGTCCAGAACACAAATAACAGCCTCGGCAATATGAATCATTTTTCACATACATACTGGGTTTATATAATAACCAAACAGACCCAATTATACCAAAAAATAGAAAAATAACATTTGTACAATAATTGGCCAATGTGGCTGTGGATAGGGGGAAAGTAATCAATAATAATAGTTCAAAGGTCAAAATAAAGGTTACGATAAGAGGAACACGAATACGATTAGGTCAGTTATTTAACAACTATACAAAAGGAAACTATACAATAGGAAATAGACATATTACATTTGTCCATAAATAGACCTCAGATTTACCATTCATAATTCACCAGGGGATATAACATATATATATATATATATATATATATTCAGAGAGACGAAGAGAGAAAAAAATAAACGTTTTATGGTAATATGACGTAATGAATATGCTGTGTTTTTATTTTTACTCTTCAAAAAGACGGGCGTAAACAGCAAATGAGTAAGTTATTTTTCCATCACCACGAGTACGACGTTGTGCATAATTTTTAATGATATCTATTCATTATAAGTTTAATTTATTACTAGATTACGAAATATAGTTACCTGATGAGAAGCTCTGTGATCATCTTTAACTTACAGAAAGAGATATATATGAATGAAATTCAAGTAGTAAACACCAATAGCTTAACTAACAGACAATGATTTTGTTGATAAATCTCACAGATAGAAAAGCTGAGAAGAATGGCATACAATCTAACCTAATAGAGATATAATGTACGAAGAAAACACCATAGGTTCATGTAATTATTTCAAGACTGATAAGAGGAAAATTTGATAGGTGTGCCTCATATTACAATTTATTGACTAAATACACATAAAGTGAGTACTTTAAGTGAAATAGATTGGTGGATTCAAGAAAACTGAATGATTCATACATTCGTTGAAAGAACATTCGTACTGCTTACCGTCTTCGTTGAACTTTTTGTTCAACATGACAGTGGTAAGTGTATCCGTTTATAATGATATTAATATTGAATCTAAGTTGTGCCTAGATCATTTATATGCAACAACAAATGATACACTAATACGATGAATGATGTGCAGATGACTAATGTGTGAATAACTATTAATTGGTCTTGTGAGTAACAGGTTTATTTTCACACTTGATATACGGCAGATCGACGAAATCAAGATTGATGCTTGTTCTGTATTATTCAATAATATTACTTTTCAGATATTCTTTAATATATTTGACCGAATTTACCAGCCAGATGCGCTTTCATTATTTTTGTTATTAAAGTTAACAGACTAAAAGAAGGTGGTAAGTTCGTTATAACCATTTTTCTCCTAATAAACCCTTCTTCTTATTTGGATTTTGTGAAATTTGTCCATTAGATAATAATTATATGTAACAACAGTTATGTTATAGGTGTGTGGATAATCAAATTAAGAAGAGAAGGAAATCAAGAACCACAAATATATTCGGGGTGTGAAAGATTAGCAAAGTCGTTTATTATGTCAAAACAGCCGAGAACAGCGAAGGTTGTCACTTATTCTGAATCCTAGTTCATGTGTCCTGTACTTGTTTACCATGTTTTTTACCCTTTCCGTTTATATCCCCACCTATTTGAGTTCTTGCACACCTCTTACTATGCGATCTAAATAATTTTTAGTGATTACTATGTTATTCTCCAGTTATTCAAGTTTGGTATATTTCTTATGACGACCTATTGATTAGAACATTAATAGTTTGTTATTCTTATCATTATTAGTGCACTTTGCTTCTCACTATTAGATTCGCACTTTACACCAATAATGTATTGTTGTGTTAATAACATTAAGCAACAGTGGTCTTACTTCATCATTATCACACGATCTCACAACAATGGAACATATTTCAATCAGTTCCAACAAGGATGGAAGATCTAAAAGTGATCTTACTGGTTGCTTTTGGGTAATTATTAGTTGATCCCAATAATTTTTACAACAATGAACATTTTGGTAGCAATTAGCTCTAATAAACGCACTATGTTTATTTTAGATTGAAATTCGGTCGTGGTCACAGTCTCAGGGTATTTGTTTTTAAGTTTGCTGTTCGTAGTATCATTTCCATCACTGAAAGCGCTAATGAATCCATCAAGAGAATTTGAGGAAGGGGACGTCTATTATTGGATGCAATATCTGAACAGTGTCAATTAATTTCCCTCTGATTACTTTCACCTGATTACCATGAAACATCTACGACACCATTTACGTATTAAATATGATGGAAAATACACTCTACGAGTTGCTATCCGTTTGATGTATTTATTTGGTAGCTAGTTTAACAGGTTTGTCATTTATAAATCTTTATGATCAAGATTTCAGTAAATAACATTGAGAGTCCACAATTTTACATTTCTTCCTAAGTACAAAAATTGGGTGTAAGTCTATCTATATGAAATATATGATTATTTCAAAAATAGACTAAATTACACTTCAACCTATCTAGAACAAGTTTGAGTGTCCACTTTTCTCGAAGATAGTTACTTTCATTTAGATGGGTGCTATCATGAACTCTTCCAAGCTAATGAATAACCTAATCAATTCTGTATTGATTAGATAGGTATATACCAATCTATTGAACAATACCGATCAATCCTTAATAGTGTCACAGTTATAATTTGTAGTGCATTTGGAAATATTACCATAATTGAAATCAATATAAGGAATAATTCACGAGATATTAACCATGATGCTTTTCAAATGGTGAAAACAAACCTGTTAAAAAAAATTGCCAGTAGTTACGGAATGCCGAGAATTTTATTTCATTATTTTCAAATTTATATAACATAACAGACTTATTTGTTGATTAAATTAGTTGTGTAGTTGTCTCGTTGTAACTTCTAACTCCCTTATTATCTTGATTAGTTTCATATTTTAAATAGTTCTGTGTAACTAAAACTGAAGATTGAAGTTAGGTTTGATGAGTATTCGACTGTCTGTTTATTGACAGTATTCTGAAAAGTAACTCCATTGAAAATAGTTTAGGATAAATTGCATTTTAGATACCCAACATTCACACTTGTTCTTATATTCTAATAACTGACATGAAACATGTTGATAATTATCTTTGCTCGTATATTAGTTCTCTTTTGGAATTTGATTCACTAATATTTTCAGGCTAACGGTAAAGTGTTAGTTTACTAGCTCATCATTATAATTACACAGTGAACAGTGTAAAGTCATAAAATTACAGATATCCAGTAATCACATGACTCCTTGCTCAAAAATCAAGGTTTCGAAAACAATCTTCCTCATCACATAGTTTATCATAAGGTTATATAGAAACCAATTACTATTTTAAATAATTTACCTGGGCATTACTTACTTACTTACTTAGTCTACCAAATAATAATTTCTTATTGTTAATAATTATTTCAACATTTCAGGGTTATTGAATATAAAGGGATTTCAAAGGACCACGTTTATCAACACATGGATAATTGACTGAAATTCTTATGATTCTTTAATATAAATAAAGAGATACAGACATTTTAACGAGATTCCTTTTTTATCAACAAACTGACTTTTATTCATCTTTGAATTCTTAATTGTGAAGGGTAGGCACACAAAGAACATGGAGAGTGAGAGTTGTTTTGCATTCTAAATCATGTTCAATGTTATGGGAATCAAAACAGTTACTTTTGTGCTAGATAATATAAAAATAACGGGAATAATTATTTTAGTTCATGTGTATCTCCAGGATAAATGAATGTACAAAGGGAATCGATAAATTCTCCAGATATATCATCAAATTGATTCACCAGCTGAGTTATTCGAGATTTCGACATGTGGACAAAATATACTACTATGTTAAAAAATTTTGAAGTTATGAGTTCGAAAAGTATTTTTATTCGTCCATATGAAATGAAAGAGAAATGCAATAGTGAATATATTTAGTCTATTTTTGATATAGTGTTGCCCTGACAATAAAAATCTTTCTCGATTAGGTTTTGTCCAATAACATGTTTCTACTGATTTTCTTCAAAGGAATATTCGTTTAAAAGATTATGATCATGATCAGTGATCGTGGCTGAGATCTATGACGTCTGGTTTAACAATTACAGATTATCAAAAAATTCTGCATTGAGTGATTTTCTATTCATCAGTTTACTGGCGAAACTGGTATACGGACTATTCATTTTAAGGAAATTAATAATGTACTGTTCATTTCAAACACAATGAACGATTCATGAACAATGGGTTGTGTTGAAAAGCAGCAAAATGTAAGGTGTTATATCCTTCTTGTGAACCGTACATAGTAATTCAATAGTAAACATTTAGAAAACATATAGACTAAAGAGTTTATTCTCATATATGTACGGAACCAATATTTAGGCTCTAGATCACGAAACCTAACGGTAACTTCAGTCATTTCGTAATGTGGTGCACAAAATTTCAGGTTTCAAAGATAAGTGACTTATCTACAGTCCATCAAGTTGAAATTGAGCATTTATGACGTGTTTATCGCACATCCTAGAAACCTTTTTATTCGATTTATGATTAACATTGACAAACTTTGTTGGTCCGTGAGTAATACTGTATTCAGATTATTAATTCCAGTTAGCAAAGATAAGAAGGAATTTCGGGGAATCTACGAAAATATCACTACTCGTCACGCTATTTTGTGATGCTTCAAAAGTTAATCAGTTCAGTGGGTGATAAATTAATTTATTATCATACATCTAGTTCCCTTTGTTATCTTGAATGAAACCAAAACAAAAAATTGAGCAGAATTGTATGAATTCATTTTATTTTGTTAAATATTGACCATCTGCTTACTGCCCGGAATATTTAAAGTCAAAACTATTGTAAAGTTTACATACTTTTGACATTAAAAATGGTTATGTATCATCACGGTGTTGTGAGAGTTGAAGACATATAATGAGTGTTGTAAATAGATATGATATGAGAGAAGATTCCGGATCATTACACACAGTAACAAATAATTGATTGATAATGTAATGTAGTAACTAAAAAATATTATAACAATTAAGCATAACATAAGTTCAGATCAGTCAGCTGAACGTCTTTCTGGGTGTTGTCGATTACAAATTTAGTGGAATCATTTAAAATGGACATAACTTTGTTGATGTATTCATCTTTGTTAAGAATGACTGCAGGTTTTAATTCCATGACTCCTTCATTACCTCTAAAATTATAACACATTTGATCTTATCTGTCTTTGAACTCCACCCAACTATTACGCCACCCACCATTTATGCTTCATTCATTCTAATACCCAATAATCTCTGACCTTTCCTTGCATATATATAGTCATCATTGATAACCTTTTGTTATTCCAATCCTTTACATTAAATTATGTCAATTGTTCCATACTATTTATTACCCTGATGCTAAAACTCTAATATATATTTGGTTGTAAGCAGCTGATGAAAGCTGAATAAAGTAACCGGTTGTCTGTGTTTGCAAACAATCAAACAGATACATTTTTATATATAGTGAACCAAATTTCGAACTTGGAGAAAAAAAGTAATAAAAACATAACATAATGTACCACCATTGGCTTAACCTGACCTACTTTATGTAACCTAGAAAGTCAGTTCAAACAAATCAAAGAATGGGGAAGACGTAATATATGTCCATATCAAAGCGGAGTGATTCTTGAGCGGAGTTGCAAACCCGTAGTCCTTATTTTAAGACGACTGATAAAGAGTGTAAAAAGATATTCCTAGACCTGAAAAGCCCCTCTTTGCGACATGATGTTTACAAAAATTCGTAAGTAGTTGTTAAGTGTAAAACTAGAGATTGTACAATAATGTCTCCTGAGTGTTTCAAAAAGAATAAAGAACATATCATCACATGTTTCCCATGTTTTGTTGTTCATGTAATCGTTCTACACTCTTTTGGTTTGCATTATTAAATGAAATTCACTCTGCTCATTTGGGGATATTGAAAATAAAACCAGCTGCTCATCAGATTTGCTTATTCTCTCTGACTGATGTTGGTATAGGTTAGAAGTCCCAAAAACTGTCCTGCTTGTGTAATTATTACACTTGACAATAGTATTGCTTGAAATCCTGGGTAACAAACTCATGTCAACTTTAAAAGATAAGCAATATTTCGTTGGATTATTTTGAATCCGCAGAATAAAATATTTCTACCCATTTTGATGTTATTGATAAATGTACTGAGAAATAACTAAGGGCCTCCAAGTTCCCATCGAACCTTACTTCAATCCACATTCTGTTCAGTAATGTGATGCAGCTTTTTGTTTCACATGCCAACTAACATTGGGTTAAATTCAATCATCTAAGATAGCCACGTTTAGGTAAACTAGACTTTGTACTAACTCCCATGTTTAACGGACTGATCAAAATGAATTCTCAAAAGAATAACTTTGATAGAATCTCAGTAAGTTTATGCAGTTAGAATTCTGATATTCAACGGATTAATTTTCAAAATACAAATGCATGATCCACCATATACAGTTGTTAATAACGATTTATATATGCTGGTTAGTTAATGCTAATTTTATAAAATTACAAGTAGCTTGACGTGACAAAATTACATAAGTTGCATTTCGGCGTATGACTGATCGATTTACGGGAATGTTCAATATTTTGCTGACACCAATCCCAGATAGTGTTGCTGAAATCTCGTTATTCATAGTCTTTGTAAAAAATCGAATTCACCAAATGTCTGGTTACAATGACTGTCCACTCGCACACAATAAGTAGAGTTATTATATGAAAATTACTGTAGATTCTCTGTCTTTCGATCATTCATTTCAAGATTTACATCTGAACATCACGCTCTAATAGACATTTCCAAACAAAATGTTTTTCATTCTCCACAGGGAAACCATTTTAGTCCATAAAATGTTTTGTTACTACGTTAAAATTCATCACTGGTATGTTTAAGTTTTGACTGAATGTTTTAAATGAATGCAGTCAAGTCTTACTGAGTAAGTAGTGAGTACATTTTATAGTGAGTTAGCGATGTCATATTTCATTCCACTTGGGTTCATGTGGACACATAATTTAATTGTTGTTCGTTCGAAAAGCAATGCAGTTTGATTAACCTTTATACTACAGTCCTAAAAATCACGGTTGTCTGTTTTAAGCAATAAAACTCTAGGTAAGTGATGGAATAGAAGCTGGGAATTTTATCACACTATTAGTGACACTATGTTGCAGAACAATTCGTTTTCATAATGATACATATGTAATAAGCCGATTAACTTGGTTTGCACTGTATTATCTTGACTAACAGAAAGTCTACTGATTATTCTAGTATCGTGATTGAATTGAAGTTCCGAACCAATACCAGAATCTATTTATCTAGGACTTTTGATTTTTAAAATTACAACCAAAAGAGAATTTATTATTTATTTCAGAATAGTCTAATCATAATGAAATATGTTCTTCGGCCAATATTCTTCTCACATTCATCCTAGGAATCAAAATAAAAAAGAAATTGAAGATGAATTATTTAGATATATGTTGATAATCCTAGTTCATTCAAATCGATTTTTCTTTCTCAACCTTATGCTGTTATAATCAATGTAGTCAACAACAAATAATAAACAATATCTCATACATATGAAGAAACGTTTGCGAGACGTCATAATAATATACTGACTGGCTAATTCAACTATCTAAATGCTGACACTAGATTGTGCTTTTGAGAGCTGGATAAACCCAAACTTTTATCAGAAGTTGTTTTTGTGGAGATTTGGTATCTTCATAGTTAAAAGCGTGAGTCAATTGAAGCTAGATCACCAGGGAAAACCTGGAAGCACTGGACGGTCTTTTCGTCCTATTTTGGGAGTCCCTGGTGGTCTAGCTTCAATTGACTCAAGCTTTCAACTATGTAAACCCAAATTATTTTCCAGATTTAATATGAATAAAATTAATGATTAAGTTCATTATTTCGTTTATTAAAATGGCTTTATGATTCACTAATATTTACAATGTTAATATTATCATTTCCTTGGACAAAAGCACTTGAATTTTCTTTAAACTATTTGATATAAATCCGATCAGATATTACTATTATTACGATTCATTTCAATTTAGCGAATTACAAACAAGCGTTTTGTCTATGTTCACATTTGAAATGTAAACAATCTTGAGTGATTTTTATGAAGTTGACATATTGGAACTAGGCGAGTTAGCAGACAATCAGACATGTATTATACTGGACTACAGAACATGATTCCAATCGTACGCAGCGAATATACCTCTAAATTTTTGACCTGAGAGAAAATACCGCGTTATGAATCGGTTAAATGAACATAAACGTGTTTACGAAACAGTGAGTATAAAACTATGGAAATCTGAATTGGTATGGTCAAACAGCTTAAGTGTCAAGAAATTCATTGTAAACACGATAAGGTGCAATGCTCTGAATATAAATACATGAAAGACCTCAACGGCAAAGAAACAAACAGCTCACAGAGTAAACTTGATTAATCATTATTTCAAGGTCTATCTTGTAATCGATGAGTCAACTCAAATGGTATAAACAAAGCAAATCACATCCAGTTGAATCATTCCATCTAATTCGAAGTTTGAAATATTGCAATAGACCATGGTGACACTGTCCAACCAGCAAATTAGATGTACCTTGGAATTGTGATACACATGATTTTTAAAAAATAAATAATGAAAAGAGTTTATCAGATGTTCATTTTTTTGCTTCAGTAATCGAAATTCATTTCCAACACTTAAATATAAACGGATTTTATGGCTTCAACAACAGCATAGCCTTATCCTAATCTCCAACCATTTGTGTGACAGTTGTTCAGGCGGAGTATTTAACGTTAAGCTAACTGGTCTTCAGAATAGATCTACTACAAATGGTTACACTCAACTGCATTCAGAAGCTCAATTTATGTTGTCAAACTTTGTAGTGTGTATATTTATAGATTTATTTCTCAATAGATACCATAATTGAATTGATACATTCTTTTACAAATTTGTTAAGTTCCATCCAATAACGAACTGGATATTCATAATTATGTACTATCCATCACGTGAAGTAAACAAAATGATATAAAAATAAGTAAGCATCATTTATCGTACATTGTCGAGTAATGACTTTTTATTTGTGCTTCAAACTGCCAAGGTAGAAATTCTAAAATTTTGAATTGCAAACCATGGAAATTAATTGGTTTCATTTAAAGAATAAATAAGGAATTTAACTTACAAACGTTCTTTATATTGGTAGCTATGATGGAAATATTTCAGAAATCATTGGGTAAGCAAAATTAGTTGGATTTCCAATCATTTTGTTTAAAGAATAACGGTGGCGAGACTGTTGGTTACTACGACAAAATTGTAGGTTCTATTACAAACCTTTAGTGCTGGATTTAGATAAATATCAGACAACAAACATAGTGGTATTTATCAGCTTCTTATTCGTGTACACTTCTGTAGAAAACATCGTTCGGTCTTATCTCTTCAGCATAGTAAACTGATAAAAGTGACGTTTAGATTCAGTGTATAAAGCGATAACAGAGGAAACCGCTACAACTGTCGTAGTGGAGAAAAGGTCCACTTCAGCTGATTAATAGTTTATATGACCTACTGACCTACCTGGGATTCATTTAATTTTGTTGTACTTACTAACGAATGGCTTTGAATCTGATCACGTTTGATAAGTTACTATGTCGAATAACTGTTTTAAATGACTAGTTGTTTCACAATGAAGCATATGACACGAGTGAGCCCTGAAAATATGCAGCTCTTACTTCCTTACTTACTTACGCCTGTTACCCCTCGTCGAGGAGCATAGGCCGCTCACCAGCATTCTCCATCCAACTCTGTCCTCAGCCTTCCTTTCCAGTTCTTTCCAGCTGCTATTCAGCCTTTTCATATAGGCTTCTATTTCACGGCATAGTGTGTTCTTTGGCCTTCCTCTTTTCCGCTTCCCTTCACCATTCCAAGTTAGGGATTGAGTCATGATGCACATTGGTGATTTCCTTAATGTATGTCCGATCCACTTCCAACGTCTTTTCCTAATTTCCTCTTCAGCTGGAACCTGCTGGTTTGTCCTCTCCCATAAAACTCTGTTGCTCATAGTATCCGGCCAATAGATGTTGAGTATTTTGAGTAAATAACTGTTTATAAATACTTGTACCTTCCTGATGATGGCCGTAGTAGTTCTCCACGTTTCAGCTCCATACAGTAGGACTATCTTGACGTTCGTATTGAAGATTGTCAATTTGAAATTAAATGACAATTGTTTTGAGTTCCATCTGTTCTTCAATTGTAGAAATGCTGCCCTTGCTTTGCCAATCCTCGCCTTTACATCTGCATCCGATCCTCCTTGTTTATCAACGATGCTCCCCAGGTACTTGAATGTTTCCACCTCTTCCAGAGTTTCGCCATCAAGTGTGATTGGGTTGGTGTTCTCCGTGTTGCATTTGAGAATCTTGCTTTTTCCTTTGTGAATGTGAAGACCTATCGATGTGGAGGCTGCGGCTACATTTGCGGTCTTCATCTGCATTTGGTCGTGTGCATGAGAGAGAAGGGCTAGGTCATCTGCGAAGTCCAAATCATCTAATTGATTCTGAGAAGTCTATTGTATTCCGTATTTCGCTCCAGATGTCGAATTCTTCATAATCCAGTCAATCACTAGAAGGAAGAGAAATGGGGAGAGTAGACAGCCTTGTCTGACTCCGGTCCTTACTGGAAATGCATCTGTCAGCTGTCCTCCATGCACCACTTTGCACTGTAATCCATCGTATGAGTTTTGGATAATGTTGACGATCTTCTGAGGAACTCCATAGTGTCGAAGAAGTTTCCACAATGTTCTCCTGTCCACGCTGTCAAAAGCCTTCTCACAGTCAATGAAGTTGACGTATAGTGATGAGTTTCACTCAACTGATTGTTCAACGATGATCCGTAGTGTCGCAATCTGGTCTGTGCACGACCGATCCTTACGGAACCCAGCCTGATGATCCCTTAGTTCGGCGTCTACTGCGTCTTTCATCCGATTCAGCAGCACTTTGTTGAAAACTTTTCCTGGTACCGATAACAAACTGATACCTCTGTAGTTCTCACATTGGCTCAGATCTCCTTTCTTTGGTGTCTTGATGAGATATCCTTCTTTCCAGTCCGTTGGCACTTGTTCCTCTTCCCAAATATTCTTGAATAGAAGGCGAATCATGTTTGCAGTTATTTCAATGTCTGACTTCAGTGCTTCTGCTGGTATATTGTCAGGTCCTGCCGCCTTCCCACTTTTGATTTGTCTGATGGCTATCTTGACTTCTTCGATCGTTGGTGGAGTGACATGTATTGGAAGGTCTGTGTGGGCTGCTTCGATGTTCGGTGGATTCAATGGGGCTGGTCTATTCAGCAGTTCCTCGAAGTATTCTGCCCATCTTTTCCTCTGTTCTTGAATCTCAGTGATTGTCTTTCCTTCTTTGTCCTTGACTGGTCTCTCTGGTTTGTTATATCTCCCTGCCAATTTCCTCGTTGTATCATATAGTTGTTTCATATTCCCTTCTCTTGCAGCTTTTTCCGCCGCCGTTGCTAGTTCTCCCATGTATTTCTGCTTGTCGATCTTAATGCTTTTCTTCACTTCCCTGTTTGCTTCTGCGTAGTCTGCTTGTGCTTTGACTTTCTCTGCTCGTGTTCGGCTGTTGTTGATTGCTAGTCTCTTGTTCTTCCTTTCTTGAATTTTGTCCAGGGTTCCCATAGAGATCCATTCCTTGTGATGATGCTTCTTAGGACCAAGAACCTCCTGACACGTTGAAGTTAGTGCTTCTTTTATCCCTTTTCAGTTGTCCTCCAAAGTAGTTTCTTGTTCTTTCAGTAGATCCTGTAGAGCTTGGAACCTGTTGTTGAGAGTTATCTTGAATTCTAGGAGGTTGTCAGTATCTCGAAGGAAGGCTGTATTGAAACTTTGTATTGCTGTTTGTCCAGTTGTCCAGTCTTTCTTTAGCTTCAGTCTCATCTTGGCCACAACCAGGTGATGATCTGAAACTATGTCAGCTCCTCTCCGGGTTCTCACATCTTCCATTGATCTTCGGAATTTTTGTTGATACAGATGTGATGTATCCGGTTCTCTGTGGTTTGGTCCGGTGAGATCCATGTAGCTTTGTGTATGCGTTTGTGTGGGAATATTGTGCCACCTATAACCAATTTGTTGAAAGCACATAGGTTTGCAAGTCTCTCCCCATTTTCATTTCTTTCTCCTAGTCCATGTCGTCCGATTATATCTTCATATCCTGTGTTGTCCACTCCAACTTTAGCATTTAGATCTCCCATCAGGATGGTGAGGTCGTTTCGTGAGCACTTTGCTACAATTGATTGCAGCCTTTCATAGAACTGATCTTTATCATCGTCGTTGCTATCATTGGTGGGTGCATAACATTGGATAACGTTCATTGTGATCCCTTGCTTCTTTGTTCTGAATGATGCTTTGATTATCCTGGGTCCATGAGATTCCCATCCCACAAGTGCATTTCGTGCTTCTTTGGACAGAATTAGAGCAACTCCCTGAGTGTGTGGAGCATTTTCCACTTAGTGACCGGAGTACAGCAGCATCTCTCCTGTACGTAGCCTTTGTTGTCCAGTTTGTGTCCAATGGGTTTCGCTGATTCCGAGTACTGCCAAGTTGTATCTCCTCATTTCCATTGCTATTTGGCTGGTCTTTCCTGTCTCCCACATTGTCCGTACGTTCCATGTACCTATAAAGAGTGTTGCTCTGGTTGTTAGAAGGTGCATCGGTCTCGTGACTTCCGAAGGAGCTCGGTTTTCATCATAAGACGTCATAACTATTCCTTCAACTCCCAGGGCAGTGTTAAAATGGTTTGAATTATTTTTTCTGGTTAGCGTTTTTTTAGCGAGTTAACTTTTCTACGGGATGGGGTCGCTAACCCCATGCCCAACCCTCCTCCTTTGTGTGTGCTTGGGACCGGCAGTAACTCTAGAAGAGCTACAGGCGGAGTTATGCAGCTCTTGCAGCTCTTGGTCTTGCTTAATTCGCTATGTGGCACATTGGATGATAGATACATTCAATATCACCCACTTATGAATCCTTATTTGTCAGAGTTGTTACTAAATGAAAACAATATATTTTTATTATCCCAAGGAGTATAAAAATTGGATTTTCTAACGTTTCGTGACTCAGTGTAAGCCAATTTTTCGGGGATTAAATAACCATATCAGAATTAATCTAAGTTTAGATAGTACAAAAGATCTTAGATTAATTTTTATTCTGTTATTTATTTTTTGAATAAGTGGATTACACTGAGTTGCAAAACGTTAGAATATCGAATTTTTCTACTCATTAGGAAATTACAAATATATTATTTTTTGGTTATGACATTCTACCCAATATTCAATTTATTTGAGGTTATCGAGTGAAACCCTGTTGATGATATCTACACAGTTGTTACTTTTTAGCTGATAAAATTAATCTCAATGAATCCTTTTCCTTACTTGTTAAACGTATGGTGAACATTGTTCGTTTATTAAGTTCAAATATATGGCAAGGCTTCCATGTGCAAAATGATCTAAATTTAGCTCGGGACCATTTTCATATAAATTTAAACAGTTGGTGTGTAAAAGGTTAAAAGCAGAAGTACGGCAAATACTTACCCATGGGCACCTGTTGTCTATCTGTTTCAGGATATAAGTTATATAAAGGTATACGCATGATGATAAATTCCGCTTGAAATAATTCTACTAATAGTTCAGAATTCTTCAAAATATGTCGTTCAAAAACATCAGATTACTCAGTGTGTGGATGAATTTCGAATTATGAGATCTAATGGATGATATAGACTAAATGAAGCAATGAAGATATGCGCAACAAAGCTGTTTAATATATGTATGAATAAGTATGAATAAGTTAAAAGAACATTTTAACGATCAGCTGTTTTCAATAACTTCACCATCAGGCTGATCAGTTAGAAGTCCATTGTTATTGTGATATTTCATAGGGGCCGAAATAAGTCACTCACTAACTTATAATTAACGTAATAGTAAATAAAGTGAGTCTTATGACAATAGCTCACCGTTGATAATAAAAAACGCGATGATAATATAAACTCCAAGTGAATAAGGAGTTGATGACATCCAGTTTAGGTATCTGTTGATCCTGTCGTAGACCAAGTTGAACATAGAGGTCGAATATTGTCTCTTCCGGATACATAAGTTCATTTTAATGGGGCTGATCCAGATTGCTTCATATATGCAGAGTTGTAATCTACCTTATTTAGGTCGATTGTTTGGAATGTTATATTTGTAAAAGAACTTATTTGTTGCCACCATTCCGTTTGTACAAAATGTTGAAACATTGTTTCTAAATTAAGGCCACTTCGTTTTTATTCTCGGTACTAGTGAAAATGTATTCAAATGAATAATTCTATCTAAGTATGAGAGTTGTAAACACTTTTGATTGTTAGTTTGAGGGAAAATATTCTTGAGAAAAAAAGCACTGTATCGAGATATTCTGACTAAAATAATAAAACATGAGTAGAATGGTAAGTTGAGCTTACAATTTTCGACAGCAACATTTGGATCATCTGGGCAGTTAGAACCGAAAACCAACTTATTCAGTTTGTAAAATATCGAAGTTCATGACAATTGATTGTCTCAAAAATATTTAAGTAAAAGTAATTATTTGTTACAGACACATGAGTTTGCGTTCAAACTTAAACATTATTATGCACACATGCGGTATTGATTACAAGTGTTTATCTCCTGTAAAAGATAGAGGCTTCCGAGAAATTCTCTACAACAGAAGTGGCAAAATTCCAAACGCTGACTTATTCATAAGTCAACATATACTCTCTTACTGTAGTTACCGCAACAATCTGGATTAGTATCAAAGAACTGATACGAACAAAGCCATAGCATGGATCGAACTCACCATTTTTACCTGAAACGACAATGCATTTGGTGAGGAAACCGTAGGATTTTATTTGAGTTAGATATAAAAATGTTGAAATGTACTGATATTGGGCACACGTACTGTAGTCGTTACTACAGTGAAAATCACAGTGATTACAACAAAGATTCTGTTTAGATGACTTTACCACCCGAGCCTACAACAAAACTTAATTTCAAATACCGCCACAAATATGAAACTTGCAGCAGCATTCTACTAGTTCAGAATAGTGTTAAGTGCGAGAATCAATCTTAGGCTTTTCACTTTCTTCAATTCTTATTTTTATTGATCATAGATATCAACGAATGAGCGGAAACAACTTGATTAGCGGTTATCCAGAAACCAATACACAGTGAAAGTGAACGATAAATTTTTATTGTAAAATGATTTTAAAAAATAATACCTAGTTATCACTGTAGAATCCACTAATCTCAACACTTGAATGACTCATCGTTAACATGATCGTGTTTCGATGATTGTTCCAGTTATATCAAACTTTATGCAGTGAAGTTCAACTGAAAGTAGACAACGATATACAAGTATGTGTGTTTACGAAGCAATAAGAGATGGGTCGTTCATCGTGTAACATTATAATCAGGTTTACTTTTCACCTATTTATAGAAGAACATGTTGAAAGATGCTAGAAAGCGGTCATCAAATAAGCCTCACGACTTTTTAAATCTTAAAACTTGACGTCCATAAGATTCAACTTTTCATTTAATTATCTTGCAAAACATATCAAGACAAAACTGGCCATCTGGAAATAAGAATAACAGGCGAAAATCACTATCATATATAGTCAATCAACACAAAAACTCCAAGAAGAACAAAAGTTTACAAATTCGTATAGGTCTTCTTAAATTTCAGGAGCTAAATAATTTGAAATACAAACGAAACCCTTGCTCAATAACATGCAAGCCATCACAATAGTGCATACACAGCATTATTGTAATGTATGGTATTTGATTGAAGCTCGATGTTATCTACAAATACGTGTCCAGAAAATTAGTACTTTAAATGTATAATGTTGAGCTCATTACGTAAACAGCTCTATCTGAAAAGTAGACAAATATGTTCATCCCAGTGGTAATATATACAACAAGCGTGGATGGTATGACATTTAATTTTCAGTATACTGGTTCAAAATAAATATCAATTCAATGAATACTGGGAGGAATTGAACAAACAATGATTTCATTAATGAATAGACACATAGTTGAAGCATGACTGAATACAATTTTTGAGGTGGATAAAGAAGCCATGATATTTTGCTGAATTCGGACAATATCAGAACAGAGTATGAACTCCCATATACTAAGACTAGTTTATGTAAGAGACTGTCACAACAGCACTTTTGTGGGTGATTTCACATATTCGGTTTCGCCCCACATTTACTCACATGAAATTATTCCCAATTAATCTTAGAATGTTTCCTGTACTGTAAAAGTATGGCAAATGTGTTAATCATATTCACATGTTGAATAAACTTACTGCAACAGAACTTTTGACCTTTGTCAAAAATAAAACCAATGGTCATCAGTAATGTCTGAGTAAACAAACCCGAATACTGTGTATTTAACCACAGTACACTCTAAAAATCACACATAACACTTGCCGTTACTGCTGGTTTCTGTAACAAAAAAGCAATCCATTTAAACCGGTATAACAAAAATGAGATTACTATCGATCAAGTAAAACATAGCAAAATAAATTCAATCACTTATTAGTACATTCTCCCTATCTTTTTAATGTTCTAATCTGATCACTCAAACAAATGCGTAATGTTCTACCTCATATTTGTTGGCTGACATTCAACGTAAGAAACAACTTAATGCATCTCGTAGCAATATTGCCAAAATCACTGAATGCATCAAATGGTTCCAAACAATCGTTCAACGGTTTTCGTAGAGTTTAAATGACATAAATGCTTAATGTTACTCGGTTCCAGTAAATGAATCAATTATATTAAACCTAAGTTTCTTTTCTTTAACCGACCATATACCAACGCACGTCTGTGCACTCACATGTTAAATCGGAATAAACAAGTTTGATGCAAAAGCACAGACCACAAAAGCTCAATGTTACGTGACTTTGGATTCTCGCCATTCAGTTGACAATCATCTGCTGTTTTACATCACGAACTGACTTCATGTAGGGGGAGTTAAAAATCAAGAACTACTGACCCGCTGTTCTGTCACAGTATATGATTACTCATCCGTAAACATCAATGCGTACTCTTCAGCTCGACTATATATAATTCGAGACTCTCGACAAGCACTTAACGTTTTATGCACCCACTTGACATTCAGGTATTTGCACTCCTAATACCAGCTTATTTGAGTACCTTTTAAATCATCACACATCACTTTTGGTGATATTTGTCTCACACTTTGCATTTCTACACTTCACTTATCAAGTTCTTTGATTCCAAGAGTTAAATAACTGAAGATGTTCCCCAGTAAACATATGACTTTTTCGAGATACGGAGTTGTGAAGGATGTGATTGGATACAGGTTTAGCAAAAACGTATGAAGAATAAACATATTGCTCCACAGGTCAGTTATTTAATACTGTTTAGTAGGTCCAGTTACCAATAGCATTCATTTTCAGTCGACAAACATATAACCCACAACCAGCATAGTGAGCCATATCACAATCCCACCACAAGGAAACAAAAATGTGCGGGCTATTAACTAAGAATTCAAACATGCTGAAACAGTATAGCAGTTGACAACACTGACGTTCACCTGCTTGAAGGTTCTATTTCGAAAATCTATGACTGATTTTCTTTCTCTTTGTGAAACCTATTAGGAATTAGGTTAAAAGCTTCACAGTCTAAACTAAGAATGTTTGTGTATCAATTGGAAGAAGTGACTTTAGATATTGATAAAGTCATTCATTTTGTTGGATTTCGGTGATTTTTATACCGACAAGCAAAAATATTTTCATATTGAAATAGTCTTGAATAGTAACCTATTGGTAAAATTGAACTGTTTGGTGATTCACAATCTATATAAAAGTTTGGGACCCCGATCAGGGTTACCAGTTCCTTCCCTGAGCACTTTTCTATGATCGACTGCAGCTTACCATGCAACTGACTTTTATCGTCTTCCCATTATTCGTAGGTGCATAACACTGAATAAAATTAATTGTAATTCACTCGTTCTGTGTTTGATAATCATAAATCCATGAGATTCTCATCTCATAAGTTCTCTCCGTGCTTTTTTGAACAGCATTAGTACAACTTGCTGTGCGAAACATTTTCTTCCTCATGACCAGAGTACAACACTAGTTTTCTTGAATCTAATCTCTTCTGCCCAGCTTGAATGTAATGGGTTTCACTTATTCTGAGAACGGCCAATTCGTGTCTTATCATTTTCGCAGCTATTTAATTAGTCCTCATAATCTCTCATATTATATGGACATTTCATGTAACCATACAATTTTTCGTTTAGGTTGTCAGAAAAGGCATTGATCTAGTGAATCTTGGCTTTCACTGTTAGACATCTCAATTCATTGAAATGAAGACAATTCAACTCCAAGGGAAGGTATAAATGGTTTAAATCGTTTTTCTCTGGTTGGTATCTTTTAGTAAGGCTGTTTCCTATGGGATCGGGTTTTCGACACCATGCTCAACCATTTTCATTCATCCAAGCTTGGACGGGTCAGTAAACTTAGAAGGGCTACAGACGGGGTTAGTTACTTCAAGCACTACTAATTAAAATTGTTTTGATTGAACGCGTCATAATGAAGTATATCACTTAGTTAACATTTATTAGACGTTTATGAGTAGCGAAAATATCAGATATTTTGCTAGAATGTATTGCTAATTACGAAGTGAACATTATATGAACATATGACTTTGGTCTGATCTATACATCTTCGAAGGCTACCATATCCGAATATTCAGTTTGCTTCGTATCCGTTATTAAATGTGAATTTTATGTGATCTGTACTGTAAATTAGTGGATTAATACAAGGATTAGATGTATCGAATGGCAACAAAAAATATAAAAAATATCAAATGTAAGTTATTACATACCGATTTTGTTAAGCGTATGAAGATGTGCATAAAACTCGCCTTATAATTTTCTGAACAATCACATATTAGTAAATCGGATTAGAATGAAGTTGTTATCAGTCACATGAAGGTCTTACGTACTTTTACGTATCCGCTTCACAACACTTTGAGTATATAAGTTAAAGAACAGAAAAACTAGTACATCTTTTGTGTAACAAAATGAAATTACTTGGTACAATGTGCTTGACAATCTTCTATGTTATTCATTTGCTTGCAATATTTTCTGACGGTAAGTTGAAAGGATGTTATGTTATAATATCATGGTGACCTATAAAAGGTTACTATGTTCTTTGTTCGTTTGACCATAATGCCACTAGACTCGTCACCAGTTTATATGATACGAAACTCTAGTTAATTATGATTAAAAAAATCCAAACTTCATTAGTTCAAACGTTAGGTCAGGCAGTAGATTAGCTTTAGACGCCTCGTTTCACAACGTTCTCTTTCACTTCTCATTTATATAAGGCGATCTTTTTCCGTTTTAAATGCCATGGCAATTTGCTTACAGATTTTTTGAAAACATTACCTTTATTCCTAATAAGTTAATACATTTCACGTTTGGAAATGTAGACAAAATATTTCTGTAATTGTACAAAGGCACTAAAAAGACACAGAGCACAGTAGTAATAGGTTATTGAGATAAATTAAGAAACTTTAGTGAAGGTTTAATTGAGAAACCATTTCTGTTGTGTTGTTTAATAATAAATTCTTGGATTTCACCAAAAATTACCAAGTCGCTTCTCGCTATCTTTTGTATCTAATGAGACTCTTGAGTTTCAGAAATAGATGTATTTTGCAAAACCCAAGTCCATAGATGATACTGATAAATATTGTTCTACAAGTTGAATTCATATTTTAAGCAGTGTCCAGCATGTTGATTATTCACTAATGATTGATCACTGGGTGTTGATCAATGTCACGCGTGTCAAGTCAGGGAGCATCAGTTCCCTCAAGATTACAGGTACACCTTACTGTCGAGTGACGAGCAGCACGAAACCCGGGTCCAGGGTTTCCTGTTGACCACCTCCAATCACCATCTTACGCTGATTATTCTCCGATCACAGTGAAACATGAAAGCATGAAGCATCAGTTCTAAAAAGATAATAATAACAATTTTAATTCCTGTCTGGAATGAATAATTTGAATGAACGTACCAATATAAAGTGAATGAGACTTCAACTGGAAATTTCATTGTTTTGTGGATGTTCATGAGTATCTTCTGTTCAAAATTGTAAGCGTATTCAACAGTTCATAATTCATTATAGCAAATATATATTGTGAATTCATTTAAATTGCTAGGTGCTGAATGGGGTGAGTCAATTTACAGTTGTTTTAGTTGTGACCACCTGTGAGCACCACTCAGCTTCATCTATGATGTTGATTATTTAACACTTTTCATAGAATAACATTTGCTTCTCTCAGATACGTAAAACGTCATGCGAACTATAACTGAAATGCCCAATATTTAATACTTAAATGTTGTCAATCAGAGTTAAACACAACTTGATCTGTTTCTTATGGCGAGATGTTATCAGTTTGATTGAGTATCAGAGTTTTAAAGACATAAATTACTTTTATGTAATACAGGTGGTAAAAGTTGATTTGAAAACAAGTGTGCTGTGTTACATTGTCAATGTGCTCTTGCCATTACCACACGAATTCCTCCTTATGGAATATCAGAACATGCTACTCATATTCTGTCAATTACCCGACTCATTACATTGAACATTGACTGATATCGTATAATGAGATGGAATCGAAGTCAATTTTTTCTAATGATAGAAATGTATAATCAAAAATTAATTAATTGAAATACCTTAACGTCTTCATTGAACCTTTATGAAGTTATCACATGTAACAGTAAGCTGAACCATTTTGAAATGAATTTCATTATTATTTTACATTGAAATATTTACATTTAGAAAGTTGAGTTCGAATATAAGAAAGAATAGGTTTCTGGTAAATGCTTTTAGCTGAGAGGAATAAAAAGTGCTGATAAACAAATAACTTTAATGTTTAGTATAAATATATCTTATTTGTTTTTTGTCAAGTGGAATGAATACTCAATTTGAAGTTATGATTTGTTAAGACTCAACAATGATGTGAACATTATATGAAGGTTCATATATGATGTAGGAACTCATTATGACAGTATTTCTCGTCATATCACTCACACATTTATTTGTTCTGATTCGCCATACCCGTCCTGTGCTGACAATTTAGTATATATATATGAATAAATCATCCTATTCTGGTATTATTGCTGACTGATTGAATGAAAATCTACAGAATCCATTAACATGAAACATTGTGAATCCATAAATGATGATGTTTTCAATGATAAATCACATTCTTAATTTGAAGTCTAATTTACATTTTTGTGTTTCACAGAAACAACTTGTTGTGGTATGTGTGGAATTTATATTAAGTAACTATATACAAATTTTTTTATAAACGTCAAATTGATTGCTGAATGAGTTTTTTGAAGTGCACACTACTTCTGGTCGATGAAAATTTACGAAAATACACATTTTAAAGATGAAAGTTGTTCACAGAAATAAAAAAAATGGGAATAGCAAACTGATGCAAGAGTCTGTATGCAATCAAATTTAAATCCATTTTAGTTTTAATAGTTTTGGAGATTAGATAATATTCATTTATGTTCATTCCATGACAATCAATTATTGTGAAATGGTATCGTGTTATTTCAGAGGTATATTTTACTAGTCATACGTAATAAACGAATAAGTTTATGTGAATTATATCGAACGTTCAATTTTACGACTCTGAAATGGACATAAAAATAGTATCTTTGCTTGGGTTACATCACCAAACCAGAAAGAATAAACTATTTGTTAGGTACATGCTACCCTTATTTTAAACTAAATATACCACAGTGACCAATAATTAAGCAAACATTGCCATTCTGCAATCGCTACAATTCCATACTGCAGAACATCATGTGTATGCCAGTAACTAATCTTAAGAGATGATCTTCGAGGTTTTCATTGTAGGATAAAGTCAGAATTGTATAAACATGTTAGGTGTTCAATGAATATCAATGAATATATACATAACAGGATCAATTCTGGAAATTGATTTGTATTAGAAACGCAGATAAGTGGATATTAGCTCAGTGTTCCAGAGATTCAGTGCCAGCTCTGAGTCCTGAAGTTTCTAGTTTCGATCTAATGGAGGGTGGTGAATGTACACATCCGAGGTGTTCCATTCAGTGACTCGACAACTTGCAAATACCTCTGGAATCCCAATAATCTTCTATATGGAATTAATCTGTAAGACAAAACTAAAAAATATGGAGTGAATAAAAAAGTGCTCAGATGATATGTATTTTGTATCAGATATTGACAGACTTTACTTTGACCACTGCATTAGAGTTTCTTGATCATTGCATGTTTTGTTGTTATTTCATTGTTAACTTTTTTATTTTTATATAATTACAATCGTCAGTTCAATAAATAGCTAACAAAGCATTTGAAAGTTTCTTACAACTTACTGTTTAGGTTGTTATTATATATATTTCAAGCTAAGAGAAACGTCAAAATAGAACTCGATCTGTCACAATGTACACAAAAGACAAAAGTAACTTGGAATGTTATTATTAGAGAGTTGTCATCAGTTATTGCTTCGAAACTCAAATGCTCTTGCTAGAAACCTGACTTTTAACTAAAGCTGGTCAACTCACTGATGATATACAATTTAAACTTTGTAGATGTGTCGTTTTGATCACAATGTATTCATTCTGATTCACTTAGCTATCCCGATCAAGCTTGCCAGTCGAATGAAATACTTCAACACTTAAAAGGCCGTTCAATCTACTTCTAATGTCGAGGAAATTTTTCCGATATTTTATTCGGTTACTTCAAAATGAGTGATTATCAGAAAACAGATGATTAAATGTCGTTGGTGCACAACAATTGCTTGTGAGAAAAATACATTATTCATAAGGATGAAAAACAGATCACTAACAGCACTGTAGATGGATATATTATTAAGTACTATTAAAATGCGATGAGTAGCTTATTTTAGTGAATATGAACGACTAATTATGAATGATAGCATATACTAAATTCTTCTACAAAGAGTAAGTCTCAAACATTTTAAGGATTGAAGGAGTCTGATAATTGATAATGAATTTGTTTCCTACGTTTTGTAATTAATCGCCATACATTTTAATAAATACAATATTCATTATTTACCACTTCTACAATAGATGAAGACGGAAACTGTAAGTAATTAGTAGTTGTATTAATATGCATAGTAATATAATACAACGTAATTCAGCTGACTAAAGATTTTATTTACAATGATATTACTGTTGACCGTTGGTTTGCTTATTTTTGTAGCAAAAATATGTTGTGGTACGTCGATTACATATTTATGTACACCAAGAGTTAATTCTTGATTAACTAACAATAAAGTCGACTTCTTCATGACAAATCTCTGTTCATTTTGTTCTGCTAAACATCAGTAATGACTACGAAAGTAAAATATGTCTTTAACAAAGGTGTTGAACGAATCGTCTAGTGTAAGGTAAACAGGCTATAAGTAAACATTTTTTCTGTTCTATCTTAGTTGAGAATAAACAAGATCATTGGGATTTACGCCACTATGATACCGCAACTTAGTATTCTGTCATAAAGTTCATGAAGATTAATTTCCCAAATATATCAGTATTCACATTCCAACAACGTGCTGCTAAATGATTACCATTCAGAAACCCTATTTAAAAATCCTTTATTTTAAAATTAGTGGTGGTTTTAAGTAATATCATGTTCAGAGACTTCAGAATCTCTAGTTATTCATCTGAAGTTTCAGTGAGGCTAAATATATTTGTCTGTCTGACTTCTTATACTATTTGTTTATACACGTGAGTTGGCTTCTGAAAATGATAGTACAGTAAAAACACAAAAGACTTTACGAATGTGATCAACTTGATTTTTATTATTTTGTACATGGATTTCTTTATGGTGATTTTCACTTAAATTTTTGCTTCTTTAGTGGGTAATGATTGTAAGGGTAAGTTGTATTAAAGTTTCACACAAAGAGCTACCTATATTGCATTCTAAATGATTTTAAGTGATTTAGAAAGATTGAACTATAATTTGTAGCAGTGTTTTACGTCTATTCATCTTTTGCCAATCATGTTAGTAAGAATCGGACAGAACTGTTATTTGCTATTATATAAATGGATTATCACTGGCAATTTATTAAGTACCACCACTCGATTGTCAATATGTTTTCCGTGTACAGTTTTATTAGGCAAAATTGAATAAAACTCCAATCAATGTAATAATATTAGAAAGCTTACAGTTTTTGTTTAGAAGTACCAATTCTGATTTTGCTTAATTACATACTTACGCCTGTTACCCCTTGTGGAGGAGCATAGGCCGCTCACCAGCATTCTCCATCCAACTCTGTCCTCAGCCTTCCTTTCCAGTTCTTTCCAGTTGCTATTCAGCCTTTTCATATAGGCTCCTATTTCCCGGCATAGTGTGTTCTTTGGCCTTCCTCTCTTCCGCTTCCCTTCACCATTCCAAGTTAGGGATTGAGTCGTGATGCACATTGGTGATTTCCTTAATGTATGTCCGATCCACTTCCAACGTCTTTTCCTTATTTCCTCTTCAGCTGGAAGCTGGTTTGTCCTCTCCCATAAAACGCTATTGCTAATAGTATCCGACCAGTGGGTGTTGAGTATTTTGCGTAGACAACTGTTTATAAATACTTGTACCTTCTTGACGATGGTCGTAGTAGTTATCCACGTTTCAGCTCCATACAGTAGGACTATCTTGACGTTCGTATTAAAGATTCTGACCTTGAAATTGGTTGAGAGTTGTTTTGAGTTCCATATGTTCTGCAATTGTAGAAATGCTGCCCTCGCTTTGCCAATCCTCGCCTTTACATCTGCATCCGATCCTCCTTGTTTATCAACGATGCTCCCCAGGTACTTGAATGTTTCCACCTCTTCCAGAGTTTCGCCATCAAGTGTGATTGGGTTGGTGTTCTCCGTGTTGCATTTGAGAATCTTGCTTTTTCCTTTGTGAATGTGAAGACCTATCGATGCGGAGGCTGCAGCTACATTTGCGGTCTTCATTTGCATTTGTTCGTGTGTATGAGAGAGGAGGGCTGCGTCTTTCGGCGTCTTTCATCCGATTCAGCAGCACTCTGTTGAAAACTTTTCCTGGCACCGATAACAAACTGATGCCTCTGTAGTTCTCACTTAGGCTCAGATCTCCTTTCTTTGGTATCTTGATGAGATATCCTTCTTTCCAGTCCGTTGGCACTTGTTCCTCTTCAAAATATTCTTGAATAGAAGGTGAAGCATGTTTGCAGTTATTTCAATGTCTGACTTCAGTGCTTCTGCTGGTATATTGTCAGGTCCTGCCGCCTTCCCACTTTTGATTTGTCTGATGGCTATCTTGACTTCTTCGATCGTTGGTGGAGTGACATGTATTGGAAGGTCTGTGTGGGCTGCTTCGATGTTCGGTGGATTCAATGGGGCTGGTCTATTCAGCAGTTCCTCGAAGTATTCTGCCCATCTTTTCCTCTGTTCTTGAATCTCAGTGATTGTCTTTCCTTCTTTGTCCTTGACTGGTCTCTCTGGTTTGTTATATCTCCCTGCCAATTTCCTCGTTGTATCATATAGTTGTTTCATATTCCCTTCTCTTGCAGCTTTTTCCGCCGCCGTTGCTAGTTCTCCCATGTATTTCTGCTTGTCGATCTTAATGCTTTTCTTCACTTCCCTGTATGCTTCTGCGTAGTCTGCTTGTGCTTTGACTTTCTCCCATGTATTTCTGCTTGTCGGCTTTAATGCTTTTCTTCACTTCTCTGTTTGCTTCTGCGTAGTCTGCTTGTGCTTAGACTTTCTCTGCTCGTGTTCGGCTGTTGTTAATTGCTAGTCTCTTGTTCTTCCTTTCTTGAACTTTGTCCAGGGTTCCCAGAGAGATCCATTCCTTGTGATGATGCTTCTTAGGATCAAGAACCTCCTGACACGTTGAAGTTAGTGCTTCTTTTATCCCTTTTCAGTTGTCCTCCAAAGTAGTTTCTTGTTCTTTCAGTAGATCCTGTAGAGCTTGGAACCTGTTGTTGAGAGTTATCTTGAATTCTAGGAGGTTGTCAGTATCTCGAAGGAAGGCTGTATTGAAACTTTGTATTGCTGTTTGTCCAGTTGTCCAGTCTTTCTTTAGCTTCAGTCTCATCTTGGCCACAACCAGGTGATGATCTGAAACTATGTCAGCTCCTCTCCGGGTTCTCACATCTTCCATTGATCTTCGGAATTTTTGTTGATACAGATGTGATGTATCCGGTTCTCTGTGGTTTGGTCCGGTGAGATCCATGTAGCTTTGTGTATGCGTTTGTGTGGGAATATTGTGCCGCCTATAACCAATTTGTTGAAAGCACATAGGTTTGCAAGTCTCTCCCCATTTTCATTTCTTTCTCCTAGTCCATGTCGTTCGATTATATCTTCATATCCTGTGTTGTCCACTCCAACTTTAGCATTTAGATCTCCCATCAGGATGGTGAGGTCGTTTCGTGAGCACTTTGCTACAATTGATTGCAGCCTTTCATAGAACTGATCTTTATCATCGTCGTTGCTATCATTGGTGGGTGCATAACATTGGATAGCGTTCATTGTGATCCCTTGCTTCTTTGTTCTGAATGATGCTTTGATTATCCTGGGTCCATGAGATTCCCATCCCACAAGTGCATTTCGTGCTTCTTTGGACAGAATTAGAGCAACTCCCTGAGTGTGTGGAGCATTTTCCACTTAGTGACCGGAGTACAGCAGCATCTCTCCTGTACGTAGCCTTTGTTGTCCAGTTTGTGTCCAATGGGTTTCGCTGATTCCGAGTACTGCCAAGTTGTATCTCCTCATTTCCATTGCTATTTGGCTGGTCTTTCCTGTCTCCCACATTGTCCGTACGTTCCATGTACCTATAAAGAGTGTTGCTCTGGTTGTTAGAAGGTGCATCGGTCTCGTGACTTCCGAAGGAGCTCGGTTTTCATCATGAGACGTCATAACTATTCCTTCAACTCCCAGGGCAGAGTTAAAATGGTTTGAATTATTTTTTCTGGTTAGCGTTTTTTTAGCGAGTTAACTTTTCTACGGGATGGGGTCGCTGACCCCATGCCCAACCCTCCTCCTTTACCCGGGTTTGGGACCGGCAGGAACTCTAGAAGAGCTACAGGCAGAGTTAATTCTGATTTTAGTGATAAATTAATCTTCACTACTTTATACAATTCGACATTTTAGATGTCATAAGTAAGTTTAGCATTATGATATCAGCTATGTATTTGTTTCTCTTTTGAATTCCGAACGAATTATGTTTAACCACCAATCAACATTGCCCTAAGTAAATATTCCCTGACAAACACTAGACTTCATTCAAGGATTTTGTGCTGAATTTGATAAATAATGTTAGGTTACTTTCAGGCATATCACGAAATAACTGGGAACGTTCAGCACCATTGGTGTATTGGTAAGATATTTCAGACTAGGCCATAACATACGCCTAACTGTGTTGAATGTCTACTGATTATCTAAACAAGTACTACTGAGACTATCTCAGCATTGTAAGTTATATTAAACACCACCATTATAAAACTTTATTGGAAAATAACTATTTAGATTAAACTTCAGTCAGTCAGTTAGTCACAACGTAGAACTTAAACCTATCTGCTATTAACAGCCTTCCTATTTATTTGTATTATCGTTTCAGAACCAAGAAGTATGTTCACTACTCTGTTTAGAAACTATTTAAAAGAAGAATTAGTTTCATATACTTCTGGTGATTTAAAATATGTCGCTTTTATTCTTTATTTCTTGACCAGTTATACATTTTCTTGTTGAAAGGAACTTAAATTAGTAGTTGTGTATATAATAAGATTCAATATGATTACGAATAAGTAACTAATCAAACACATTGAACTTTCTATGTGACTCAATTAAACTTGTAATTACTTCAGTAAACATAATCGTAAATATAGTTTTTATGTTTTACATCAATCTTTCGAAAACGAATAAATTTTATATTCGATTCTAACCACATAGGCTCTGGAGCAGATGATCTCAACTTATGTAAGAGCATGTTATCATTCCTTTCATGTATTTCAGTCAATGTGCTTGATATTTTTATTTTTCAGAAATTAAATGTCAGTATAAGTTGAAACTGGAGTTTAGGAGAAAGTATATTAAAACTAATATTGGGAGTAAATTTAAGCTCTCATAACAAATGAGCAAGTGGAAATATGTTGAGAAAAAAGTCACTTTTAGATGGTCAGTCAGTCAGTCAGTTACAACGTAGAACTTTGTACGTACGTACATCAGTTCGAGTTGCCATACTTCATTAGCACAGAGATTCAGTTGTCGATTCAAATCCCATATTGGTAGTAGTAGTAAGAGTATAAACAGTAATCGAAAAGATGAGGGTTTGAAGAGGTTATTCAAGGAGTATAATCCAGTGAAATAAATTTGGAAAGAGAAAAAGGATACAAACATGAAGAATTCAGATTAGAATTTGGCAGAACACAAAGAGTGGATGCGCCCTCGCCATTGCAAACGATTTTGAGCCATGTCATTCAAGGTCTCTAACCATCGGTTGCTATCATCTCGCGAATCCCAACCAGGTAGTCTACACCTACCAACATGGCTCGGTCCATTTGTCAGTGACTTAGTGGATTTGTGCAACGTTTTGGTCTGGCCACCCCTAGCTTTCTTCCAACCTGCTCCTATACCATAAGGCATTGCACGTCGGAGCAGTCGGCGGTTGGGGATACGTAACACATGTCCCAGCCATCTCAACTGGTGAAGTTCCACTACTTCATCAATCGATTTGCCATCCTTACTTACTACCCGTTTCCTAACATCTGCATTAGTTACCCGATGGTCCCAGGATGTACGAGCAATGCTTCAAAGACACATATGATCAAATACTAGTTGCCTACGAATATCCTCTAATCTTATCGGCCATGTTTCACTTCCATAAAGTAGGACGGAACGGACTGCTGCACAGTAAACCCGTCCTTTTGTTGCTAGACGGATGTCTCACCTACACCATAAATGGCACAAGTTGGTGAAAGCTAGAAGAGCCTTCTGTATTCGTGCTGAGATTTCGTCACACACCAGACCACAAGGGCTGACGAGACTCCCAAGTAAGTGAAGTGGTCTACATGCTCAACTACTTCACTCCCTATCATTAGTTCACGTGTCGATGAAACCCAATCCTGAAGTAACATTTTGCACTTCGAGGGAGAGAATCGCATCCCGAACATGCATGCATAGTTGCTTATAGTGGTCAGAAGACTCTGCATTTTGTCAGAGTCTTCACCGAGTAAAACTATGTCGTCGGCGTATTCTAAGTCAACAAGTGAGCCTCCCGGTAAAAGTTCAACTCCAGGAGACTGAGATGATGAAAGTGATATCTCTAAAAGCATGTCAACGACAAAATTAAACAAGAATAGGGAGAGTGGACAGCCCTGACGAATACCACTTGAGGTAACCAATCCTGATGACAGTTCGCCATAGGATCTAACTCGACCAGTTGTGTTCGAGTAGAGAGCCTTTATGAGGTTAATGTACTTCTTTGGTACTTCTTTCACTGACAAACACTGACATAGAACCTCACGATCAACGGAGTCAAATGCCGCCTTAAGGTCAAGAAATACTACTATTGTGGGACGTCTGAATGTATGTCTATGTTCTAGGACTTGACGTAGAGTAAATATCTAGTCTATGCAACCACGTCCAGGTAGGAAACCAGCCTGGTTTTCTCTAGTCTGCTCTTCACGAGCTTTGGTTAGGCGCCTAAGTATTATTGAACCTAATCTTTTAGACACTATATTAGTCAAACTGATTCCTGATTTTAGATGGAAAATATACTTGAAAAGGATGGATATGTTCTTAAGTTTAAATGATTAGTTGATTCATTATTCGTGGACAAAAACACATTCAGCTCTTCGTTTGTAGGATATTTTGTGGTAATTGCTTCATTAAATAAGAAATGAGTCAGGTTATTTGCAGCTGGTCTTATGAATTATTTCTCATTCATTGGATAACTAACGTCAAAATTCATTAGAAAGTTTCAAGTGAAAAGTTTTAAAAAAAATATTTGGATGAATTATGGACCGTAAGAAATGTAGTTATTTGGAAACATTTATTTTAGAGTATGTACTATTTTATAAGTACCGATCACATTTGTTGATCACGTTGTAACGTGGTCACCAGTGAATTTGCTATGTTGAGATGTTAAGGGAGTATAGTTAGTATGGAACAATCACATGTCTTAATCTGAATCGATTTATGGTAGTGATTTCCATTTGGCTTAAAATACTTGGCGTGATATGTTAACTAAATGTGAACAGGAAAAGACAAAGCTAGCTTTCCATAGACTTCCTTCAAGTACCTGATATCCACTGACTTGTCAAAATGCATAAACTAGAAGTTGCCTAATCTGTAAAAATTTGATCAAACCTTGAAACAAGACGACATGACATGATCTAATACTAGGTGTTTTATTAGCATGAAGTTGAGATCAGCTGTCACTTTAATCTGGATCAAGGTTTCATGCTATTTGGCTCGTTACCAAAACTTACCTATAAGTTTTAATCAAATGGTGTGTAATGTGTGATTTAATCTCAAGTACTTTCATTCACAAAACATATTTACTCTTGATTACTTGAAATAGTCCTGAGAAAGCGTGGAATGGGTACGTTTTATACAATATAACGCTAATAATATAGTGTGTATTCAAAATATTATTTCACAAGTGAAAATTGATATAATTTATATTGAATTTGTTTCACATTTTCAAACTCAATGATCTCTTCGAATTCATGAAGAACATCAACCATACAAAGATAACATTTAGTAAACAATATCATCCGGTTAACTTCACACAGCGAATAAAGAATGAATGCTCTAGGAGTGGTACTGTGGTGTGGTCTACTTATATCCATATAAGTAGTGTATGGTGTGGGTCAGACATAGAATGTATTTTGGCAGAAGACCGATGAGGAAAGAACTGAAATGAAGCGCAATCGTTTGGAAAATGCATGAGCAATGGAATAAGAGAAGAAACAATGAAGATTGAAACAATTGGTTGTTAATTTGTAAATTGACTGTTTATTGTTTGGTTATCAGAATTTACTGAGATAGTCTGTAATGTTTGCTTACATACATCCGATTGTCCCCAGTCGTGTTTTGTTCACTACAGTACCATATACTAAAAGTGGCAAAATTGTTCATAGTTATTTTGCAAGATCAATATCTGCAAATTTTGGTGGGGATCTCTCATTTTAACTGTCATTGATTAACAGTTGTTTAATTTTGTTAGGAGATAAAACAATAGCAAATAAAACGCACACTAGACTTTATGACATGAAAAGTATTCACTATCATAAATGAACGTTCCCTTCTTCTATACGAAAATGCATCAGACCACTTGTAATGATAGTTAGAATGAATTCAAACATTACTAAGGTTTCTTGATTGTATGAAATAAATCATAAAGATTTCTGAGTCATGAATAATATCTCGATTACCACTTCTGTTTCTGATGAGTAACAGGTATTTCATCAGTGAATATCAAATAGTCTTCAGTGGATTAATATTAAACGAACTATAGTACAAAATATTTGTTAATACATCCCCTCAGATATTTTAAGCTTCATATTTTAACTTTAGTGTATAAGACATTTATTATTAGGTCCATGTTTGCAAGATGCTAACCTTCAAAAATTTGCTATTTCAGCTAATAAACTAGGAGAGATCCGTAAGTTGCTTACCTTCTTAGTCTGAAAGCAACTTTAGAAACATTTGAATATTTTTGTATTATTCGAAAATGGTTTTCAATTTGTTTCCATTACAAAATGAAATAGATACATGTTAGTACATGTGTGTTTACATATGTCGTACGTTGTTATGTAACTATAAATTTGAGCCACTCTCAAACCAGTGATCTTTACTAATGCTCAATTTTGAAACAATTCGTTTGTCTAACGATAAGTGAGGGTCTGAAATAAACAGATTATTCATGCATTTCATAATTCAGAATCTGAATTCTTGTTATACAAAAGAGTTATTGACAGAATTTTCCAAAATTCTGAGACGGATAAAAGTAGATCACTTGATTAGAATATGCTTCCAGCTCTTAAACGCATATTTGAATCTTGATGAAAAGTATACACTCTCTGAGATGGTTAATTTGACTTCGTTGCGTTGTTTCATTTGATTGAGATGGAACTTACATACTCAATGATCCAAATCTGTATCTTTATCGAGATCTAGAGAATAATTATTCTATTTTCATTTTATCATGGGCTTCGCATATAACAAATCAAATATAAAACGCTTTGTTTTCTTCAAGTAAAAAAACTAAATGTAAGTTTTATCAGGTTTGACTTATGTTTCATTTAAAAATGAACGAGTATTTCTCAAATACGCTGAAGAAACGTTTTCTTCTATGAGATAGAGCTGAAGTCTTTATTGCTGCAAGAATATCCTTTTTGTGTGTATAAGAACCATAATGAACACTAAAAATGCACAAATTATTCGGAAAATGTTTCGTCATGTCTGAAATAATCCTTATAATTTGTGGCAGGTCACAGAGATGTTGTAAAAGATCAATGGTCAAATTATACATTTTTACTTGCTTTATATTTCGATATCGGAAGTATTTTAGGTCAGACCAGATAGTGTATAATTTAAAACTAATGACTAATTTAATATCACCATGTTCTTAAAATGTTTCAACTTGTGTTTCTGCACTTGAATGGGCGCTATTTAATAAATGAAATAGTGACTACAATTGATCACATGCTTCTTTACTCAGACATTCAATATCAATACGGAGTCAACGATGAATCCAAATATAAAATTATTTAACCGGAACTTACAACGGATACCTGAAGTGATAATGTATTACTCTTTAGAAAACTAGCTTTCATTAAGGTTTATTGAAAAAGACTTCATCGACATAAGACAAGCGTTGGTGTCGTTCAATATTACTTTTGAATACATCACTTATTTCGATATAAATGTGTGAACTTGATTCACTAAATATTCACTACTTGTTCATACACTATTTATTCACAGTTTGTTAATGAATATCTGTGTTATTTGTTGTTGTCCTTTAGTGAAACGATGTAGAGTCCTTGAAGAGAATTCGATCAACATGCAGTACGAATATTAACATATGCGAAATTGCCTGATTTCTAAAGTGATCTTTAACTTTTATAAAGTTAACGAATAATGGTTTTCATAATTTTATTAATAAACTTAATTTAATACGTAAAATGCCACTGTTTTATTTCTGAACTATAAAAGCTAATCACACGAGAAAATCAAATATTGATCGGTGTTTTGAAATTCAATTCACTCACGATGTCGAATCAGTCAGCATGATAACTGCTGTGTGAGGTAATAAGTTCAGTCCAAATGAAGAGAAGAAATAACTATTTTTTAATTTAAAGTAGTTATACTGAGGATTTATTGAAATTTTTCAGACCAATTAGGCGATTACTTTAGTCAGATAATGTGGAGAATAGACTTCTGTCGTATTCAGCATCCCATTTAAATAAATAGTGGTTACTAAAAGTTATAAACGAATAACTCTTATAAAACTACATTGGTACAGAATAGAAACTTGTGTATTAATTAACACTAATATCAGAATTATAGTGAACAAAATGTCAGGGTTGTATACACTGATGATGAACATCTGTGCTCAGTACTGATTTGTATTGAGAGACGGATGATATTACTAAACCATGAAGATTCCGTAAGACATGTTCTATTATCTCGTTGGAAATACACATGTTAGCTACAAATATTCTAATATCAACAATCTAAGTAAAGTGATACGGTTAACGTAAACTCAGTGATCGTATCGTCCTCCTTCGTCTGACTAAAATTTCATGGTATAACACTAAAGAAATATATAACGCGTCTGCTCTCGTAATCGATTGTTACTGACACAATTATTGGTGATAGAATAAGTGTGAACGATAAGATTTAAATATTTATATTTCCTAATAAAAAGTTGTCACTGAAAAGTTCACTGTCATCCATCTTTTGTATTCAGATTCTTCTTAATTATCCACATACATGTTGTTGATCATACATCCTACACCCCTTCGATGAATTCATATCCATTGTTTAGTAATCCTCACTTAATTCTAAATCTAGTATTTTAGATGAGCACAACGTTTCCGTTATTGGGATGATTACCAGCCTGGTAACTATTCTAATTGTTTCAATTTCTGTCGTTCTATTACATAACCAGCTTGCATTAATGTGCACAACAGTGATCAGACTATGGTTACTTGAAAAGCAGTTCATTACATTGTCCGTTTCCTTCTGTCTACATCTGTTTTGGGTGTCTAATTCAAGTGTCAATCCAAGTTGGATTTTTAAATAAAAGCTGTTTTATTGAAGCTTTACTGAATTGAATATAATCATTAAATATCAAAAAATAATCAGCGCCCATATTATTGATGGTTTATTTTTGAAATAAATATTTTGGACCTTTGCGTGTTTGTTTTTAAGTGTTATAGACAGTGACTTAAACAGCCTTCTAATAGTGATTTCTTTCATAAATCCCTACGTAGAGTTCTCGATATTAATCTCATACTTCGAAGATCATGTACGTTATATGATTTAGATACAAACTCCCAACTTCGCTAATAAAATAATTCTCTGAAACAGATTCATGCATCATCTTTCTAGTTTTTTATATCGAAAGTTGCAATTTAATTATCCTTAAAGGCTAAATTTCTTAATTAAGTCAATTTACGGTAATTTTCCATAAGGTATAATTAGGTCCCAAGTGGAACTACTACTGTTATAACCTTTGAAGTTAAAAACATTTGCTGAACAAAGGCGTTTGTACCAAAAGAGGTCAAAAGTTCCCATAGGTTGCAGAGAGTTATATTTTAGCAGGTACTTGGTCAATAAAAAAATATCCATCTGAACAAATCCCAGTTAACCGTTAGCATGAAATTTTGACAGAAGCTGGAGTTTTCTTGAAACCGTACATAATGTGATAAATGATAAATGTTTCATTTATAATCATCATGCAAAGGTTTTTCTTCAGTGTGACTATGCTACATAAGATGAAGATCAAAAGAAGAAAATGATGTGTTTAATTGATTGTCTCAAGCTAATATAAGATTAATGACAACGGTTTAACTTGTATTTATCATGAGATTTTGAATGTATGACATGGTAAGTGCTGATATGTCATGAGTTAGCATTCCGTGAATTTAAATGAATTGCATCACCTGAAGTTACACTAAAATCTGCAGATTGGAATGTAAGAATGTTCTTCAAGAGTATGAACAACATCCACACAATCTCGGAGATTCAGTCCAGCACACACTTTAGTCTATGAAAGTCATTAGTGATATTTTGTTTAAAAGCCTCGATCTATCTTTCGGATAATGATAATGTTAGTATGAACACATATATAGTCTCACTGTTAATGTTCTTCCAAAGTTATTTCATAGATTGTCAAATTGAAGATTATTTGTCGAATGATCTGATAATTTAATGAGTGTGATATCAATATGTGGATGGGAATTTAAGTTAACTTTATGAATGTATATAAGACTACAACGTATTCGCTGCACAAACTTTATTTTAATGATTTAGATAAGAATGGGTGAAGCTTACTACTAGTTCGATATTCTAAAAAAATGGTAAAGATGCCCGTTTAGTTTACAGTATTATTAATAACTGAATTTTTGTTGATTATAACCATTTTCGTTTTATAAGTATATCACACTCATTGTAACAGAATGAAAAACCAGTCAGTAAAATTGGTCATTCACATATTTACAGATTATAGGAGGCTTATCAATAAATATGCATATTAACTCTTGAATTTGAGATTTTTTAGTATTCCAGTTGTTTACTGAGATACGTCATTAAGTTAGCTTCGGACGTATCATCTCCAAAAACATAAATCGAGCAAAGAGAACTTACGTTGAAATTTGTAACCTTGGTAAAATTTTAAGAAATGATAAATGGTCGATATGAAGCTTACATGAGAAAAATGGTTTAATTTTGCTAAAGTCAGATAATCATTTGTATTTTGCTAGGAATGTATCTAATAAATTATGAAAATTATTTCTTATTTTTCATCTCAATAAGAGCAGTTAATCATTGTGTACTTTATATTTCAAATTGCTTTTTCTGACTGACTTTGTTCAATAAAATTGTTTTCTATGGGTTTATGGTACTAACTCTATGCCCGAACTAGAGGTAACAGGAGTATGTAAGTTAGTGTGCACTATTTAATGAGTACTAATGGGAAGTTATTTTTATTTTGAAATTCCTAAAGGTAAAAGAAATGATTGATGATCGTACAATCGAAAGAGTTTTCTAAACTACAACAGACAAGAATGTTATAAATGTATATCCAGCTCTTAATAATACAATAAATTGTGAATCCTATTAGTATAAGTATAGGTAGAATAATCTTACAAGTTGAATTCATTGTGCTTACTATAATAGAAAAAGTCAAAGGAAATAGAAAAACAAAAATAAACAGAACTCGTTCCTAATGATGAATAACCATGACTAAATTATTCTTGAGAATAATAGCATATAGTATTACTAACTTACACAAAACATAAACGTCAACGTTTACAGGCTTTCCAACTATGTGACAACTAAAACCAACTCATTGATTCTATGATGTTGAAAAAATTAGTGAACCGATTAATTGAAGATCGATCACAGACAGTAAAACCTAAATCACGAGCGAACCGACTTACGGTTTGAATGAGTAACACTTATTATGTACAAAGGACTTCTAAATAAAATTACTGATAACGTGCGTGATAAAAAGTGAATTAAAAATTTATTTGAATTCCCTAAAGATTTGTTATCGACATTGTTTTTGAACAAATGGTGTTTTTGAGGGTCAAACTGTTTAATTTGTTTCTTTTCTAGATAGCTGTGGTATGTTGGCTGTACACAGTTACTAATTAATATTTACTTCTTGAAGCGTTTGTAAATATGTACATGTACTTTCCATCACAGAAACAACAATTCATTTTACTTCATTGTTTAATTACTTAAGTTATCGAAATTTTTTCTTAACCAGATGTATTGGATAGATTTACAAATATTTTAAAATATAATCATACCAATAATACGAAGTTTCTGATCTGTGTACAAAGTAATATTAACATAAAATGTGATGCTTTTAAACTTGTTCACATTAAACAACAGTGAAAGCATAAACACATGGTAAATGATTTATGTTATACACTAATTATAATATCCTCCCATATTTTTTTATTCAAATACTGCTTCTCAAATTTGTTTACTAACTTTCTAAGCGTCCTTTTTTTCAAGTGTTTTACGCATGGTGATTAGCGTTTTTCCAACCATACCAAGAGGACATATATAACGTATTCAATTATTGAAAGTTCTTAACAGGGTTTTTATTACGGTAGTTGTAAAAAGCTAGGCAAAAGAGTGCATTGTCTTGTCTAGATACTTTCTCTGTTAAGTTCCTACTTATTTTTTCGTTAATTTTAGTCTAAAATTCGGTGGTGAAATATGTATTTTACAGTCTTCAAGAGTGGGACAACTGTGAGTAACGATGGCACATTGTTCATTCCTAAGTGATAGCGATTTTGATCTCGTAAACAAATAATAAGAAGTCCCTAACACTATGCGTTACAAGATGTTTATGGAGTGATCTCAATATTGTTACTGGTTGCTTTGCTTTATTATGGTATAATGACTAATTCATATTTGAATCGGTCTCAATGAGATATGCAGTATGTGTACCATCGGTATTCCATGCAATTTCGGCAGATGAGATTACGCTGGCTCAAACATTTCGTATAAACGTGAGAAATATATTGTTTTGGTCTTCGATCTTTCAAAACCTGTCGAATTAATTATCTAAGATATTATTTAAAACATTCTTGTCAGTTAGTTCTAATGGTTAGTTGTAATATGGTACTCATTTTGATAATACAATGTCCTTTACAAAAAAGACAAAATCTTGTTTCGTTGTTAGTTTTACAATTATTAACGTTTCCTAATTCAGGAGTATTCTAATAACTTCCCTGTGTTTCTTTGTACGAACGCTTATTTAGTTACAATTATTGTTCGTAAACTGGTAACAAGACTCTACAAGATTTAATTTTCTGTGTTTTGTTTTTTGATCAGAATGTGTAACTAGACCCTGTACCAGACTACATTAACGTAAACAGAATGATTACGAATATCAAAGAATTTTACTTCGAAGGACAAAATGTTTTGTCTTCCCCTGACGAATTATTGAAACGAGTTTTCAGATCTGCAGGAAACTTGCTTTTAAACGTTTGGTTCTCCAGACCTTTAGGCCACTAAATGAGTTATTTCCTTGCTTTCTGTTCTGTTAACTTCTTAGATCATTCAGCCGGTTTTTTTATCACATTTTTCCGATGGACATTAATCTCTATCTCTTTTATATGAGAATGCCATGCGTCAGTTTCTTTTAAAACACAGAGTTTCCATGTCATCCTATTCGGGTTGTACATTGTTCTGTCGTAACAATGTCGAGTATAATTTGGATAGTGATTTGATTCGATACAGCTGTAGTTTTCGTCTTCCTGGACATATATCACTCAATCTTTGGGTGAGGCTGTATATGTTTAATTTTGTAAATTCCTTCAATTATTTCATTTAACAGACAGTATCAGTAACGGTAACACTTTTTCATTGAGTGCCTTCGACGCAATGAGTTGTTCACAAAATTTGAGTTGTTTAAAAATCCTTAAACCATGAAAACAATAATACATGAATAAAATAACTATTTCCGAAACTAATCAGTTTCGACTGAGGATATTACTTGACATTAAATACATTGATAAACGACAAAGAATACTTACTGTCAAAGTGTCCTTCATCTATTTATTAGGAAATAGATTAACAAGTAAGAAGTCTTCCAAATACTTCAGAATAATTGAATTATTGCCAGTATAATGGTTACAATGCATATATAAATGAGACAGACATTTTGAGAAAACATTTTGGCCTAGTGGCCAAAAGCCTTATGTTACATAGATACGTTCGAAAAGACAATCTGAATGCGTTTCAAAGTAAACAGTCATGATATTTATCTTGGTATACTGTATCTCTAAAGACAATTTAACGTTGATTAAGGGATATCGCAAAGTATTTAGATCTAGTGAATTCAACAGCTATTTGCTTTTGTACCATTTTATGAATATATATTTAAAAAAATGTATGAAAGAATTAAACCATCTCAATCTCAATTATTTTTAGTAAAAACTGCAAGTAAAGTTATACAGCACTCTTCATACAAAAGAAATTTGAATTTACAATTGAGTTTAGCTCTAGTTCATTCGATCGTCGTAGATTTGAAATGAATCTGACTTGTAACGTACTAAATAGTCTCAGTAAGCTACTCCTCTTCTTCATGATGTTTCAAGGAAAAGCTAATCTGTGATATAAAGAATATTACCATTTTTGTTAAGCAGTGGAAACAAAGAGTTTTCAAACTATGTAAATTCAGCTTACATCCAGAATACAATGAATCTAAATAAAAGAAATAGTTGAACATAAATGAAAATAAGTGCCTATGACATGAGCAAAGTATATTTATGTAAATAAAAAAATATATAAGTAAAACATATTGTTGTGTCTCGAACTTAGAATTCTTAGTCTATACTTCAGCAGTCGAACGCTGGAACCCTCCAAGTCACAAATCAAAAGACAGAAGACAAGTAGACGGAATGTTATTCCTGACAGTGTTGAATATAGTACAACATTATCAGGTATTTATAGTTTTTAGTAGAAACAAAATCATCATTATAGTTATCCAATCCGCAGACAGGAAGTTATCAGCATTGTCCAATAGGAGAGCTCCACATGGCAATTCTGGAATATTCTTCCAAAAGCTGATTGGATGGAACATGTTGGGCTCCTTCTGGGCTTCCTAGAGTCTCCTCGACTTTACCTGTGGACCATCCTCACACATATGTTATATCATTTTTGTTCTGACACTTTCAGTTTATATTTTTCTACTTGGCTGATGTTTCTTTTTACTACCTAAATAAATTTTAATAAAACCATTGATTTTAAGTGTGCCATATATGTAGTAATAATTTGTCATTTATTATTTGTTTCAAATTCTTTTTACTTGAGACTTTACTTATAAAAAAGTGTCTATTCTGTTATCCTTTTCATTAATGTTGAACTAATCAGTAGATATATAGATATATTAATGCTATTACTGAAACTACTCGAAATACGCTTTCAGATACTCATGTTTAATATAGTTTTTCAATCTGCATTTCAAATTTCTGATCTTCTACAGACGCAACAGTTCATCCTGAATGTATTACTTAGAAGAACTATGATCTTGAAGATGACTCATTTAAACGCTTCTTCTTTAAAATATATTTTTCTTTAGTCCGAGACAATAGAATTAGTATTCGATGACAACAATCAACAATATAATTTACTTCATTGAGATCGATGAAACGAAATAATGTTGTCAGATTGTACTGTCTTGTAGGTTGTGCTTTTTCGTAGAATTACATCACCATTGAAGAACAAACAAATGGTAAAGTTATATATCGATTTTTAGCCAGATAGGTGTGAACTTATCAATTAACGCTAGCAAATAGACATTTGTAAATCGTTCATGAACGCTCGTTACTCCCAAAATCCTCTCAAGCCTTAAAATCGAAATACATATCAACTTATGAACTTGTGATCTAATGACTCAGTGATGTGCTGAAAGAAATACCTGCCGATTGGGCATTAAAACAAGGGAAAATTTTGTTCACGAGTTATCATTGATTTTCTTGTAATGTGAAGGCTATTGGTTCTGAAAAATCAACTGGGTGAAGATCATCTAATCTCTTGTTCATTAGAAAAAAATAATATGCTGTCATTTAAAATGAGAAAAAAAGGTTTAGCCAAAAAGCTGCAATTCTCCCAGACTTGTTATATTAAAATCTGAAAACATTTTACCGCTAGACAAAATCTCTTGATTATTCCTTTGTTCAACGGAACATGCAATTCTGCCCACAAAATGTGGTTGGGTTGGATTGGTAAAGAACTATCCATCCCTTCAAAATTTATTTATTGCGCTAGATGTGATCAGCATGCATTAATACACTCTATTAGTAAGTTCTGGACTAATGTATTATATAAGCAAATTATAAGTGTTACCAGGTAAGTCACAAACACGTTGAATATTTAGAGTACATTGACTGATAAATATGTATCACAAAACGTTCATGAAAATCACATCATCTCAAACCGTTGAAATCGATTACTACAAAACAACTCATGGGCAAGTATAAACAATTTACATTGAATAAAAGTGAATGTGATTTTTAAAAAGTCTCTCTCAAACATACTTGTAAAAGATGTCCCTGGAAGTAAACAAAAGTATATAATGAGATTAACCGAGATATCTTACTTCCAACTTTAAAAATAGTTATAATCATAGTTCATTTAATTAAAGCACAGTAAATGATGATAAATGAGTTTTATTAACTCACCTGTGTAACCTAATAGTTTCAAAAGTAAAACGAATAAATTAAATAAATGTAATAAAAATTCTCATTTTGACAATTCCTGTGATGACATCACTGTAAATGAACTGAATAAAATTCGAAACCTACTAAGTTAGAATGAATATTGGACGAAATTCATCATCAAACATATAAATGAAATGAAGAAGGAGATCAAGTGCATTTACCTTCCTAAAGAAGGCACCGTTCATAAACTTATAATTGCACAATGACACTATCAAGAAAACAGCAATTCAAAGATTAAGAAATGGGATGCAGTAAACGCTGACTAATATCGAATTTATTGGTGTTTTCTACAATCGCACTGTAATTAGAATCATCAATAAAGATGGAGTGGCTGAATCCGCTTAATACATTCATATTCGTCAAAGTGGCAATTATATAAAACATACAGTTCGGTGATTTCCTTATTGCATTGTGGTGCACCATCCATCTTCAGTCAGAAAAAGATAGATCAGAGCGATTAGGAATTCTATTTCAGGTCACTTAGTCGACATAGAATATCAAGTTGACTTAAATAGTTCTAAAGTATACCCGCCATATCCTTTCAAATCCACCTCGTGGTGTACGAGATCGTCTTTTAAATATTTCTGAAGCTACGGAAATAGATGTTCTCAAACCTATCCTTTGCATTAGTAGAAAAATTGTTCAATCACATTCACTGCCTCAGCTATCTGTATGGGGATGAGTTTTAACTGAACTTTGATTAAACCCATTCATTCAAAAATAAACATCTAAATTTCCATTTTTTCACCTTCATATTTTGATACACTGTCAACTTCCGTCTCCTTATTCCAATATAACTATATACTAACTAACTGGGACTCGAATCCAGTACCATTCACTTCAAATGCCATCGCACCATCCACTCAGCTACTGAGTCTTGATAGCCACTAGATAGTCCAATGAGATGAAGTTTAAATTCATTTGCCTTGTTTGTTTATACCTTACTGTCAGTTTTTATGACTTCAGTTGATCAGTCACTTATAATGCTTGTGAATTAAGGCGCTATCGTTGTAATCCGCACGGAATGCGCATATGCCATTATGAGACTGATCAATTGAACCCCGAAACATTAATGGTAAGATATAAACAAACAGTACAAAACTGTTATTACTTACTTTGATTACTATAATTTTTTAACATCTGATGACAATATTATTTTACTGTCACTGTAACATGATATGATTATTTTATTACGCAACTACATGGAATTCATCATTTCATCGTTATAAATCATATATACACGTTCATTCAATGTAGTTTAAGCACAAAAGTAAGATTTCAGTTTTTATATTATTTATTGAACTGAGTGGAAAACCGTTTTTAGAGGATGGTACTTTGTGTATTTTTACTTTTTATAATACTATGATTTAGTGGTGATAAGTATCTGTCAATAAATGAACGAGTATTCCATATGAAACTCAAATGAACTCACCAACGCAAAGATTGTCTATTGGAAATCGAAAGTAAACACCAGTGAAGTTTATTGTTATGGGGTTCATTAATTTACATTCAGTTAAGTAATTATGAATAAACCAGTGAAACACATCAGATCAAAAATATTTACTTACCAGCATAATCTGTAATCAAAACAGTAAAATAATTTTTACTGGACATTGTATGACGGAAGTAACCAAAGATTATTTAAAATACTGATTTTGTAGTTCAACATATTACGGTGTAAAACTTTAGATAACTGGATGGAGTGGTTCTTAGAAGTTAATGTATGGTCAGGATATTTCATCCACCATTCAAACTGTTAAGACATGATTCTGTAATTTAACTTTAAGTGTATTCAAATAACTGAGACCAAATAATCGTGAATATTATCAGCATAAAGGTTAGTGGTGGTCGCATTAATTTCACGGTTGACATCACGAATCATACTAGATCGATTGGAGTTAGACATCAGCACAGTTGGATGCCAGCTCACTGATCTGGAGGTCAAGCGTTCGCGCGCAAAACTGAAGGTTGAAGGTTCAAGTTTTCGGTTCGGGATCGCGTCTGAGCACTACTTAGGAGTCCTCCCGTGGTTTGACACATGCCGTACATTATACAAAACGACATGACCTTTACTAATTTGCTTAATTATTAAAACATGGTGTTCAGGAAACGTTATTAATAATCGTAGATGAATGCCTTTGGTTACGATGAGCTCCGCGCATGTACGAAATTGGGAGTTAATGTCATACGTTGAACACCGAGTTGTAATCATATATGAAAAGGATAGAAAGCAAACACATTCGAGTTATTCGTTTGGGGTGAACATAACTACCAACGATTATCTCCCGACTAATTTTAAGTTTTACTGATCGATTGCCTTGTACAATTGTCGATGTAAATAACCAGAATCGTTTATTCGTTAATAAAAGTTAGCTGTAACTGTGCTTCCAAAATGAGCTGGACTAATATAGCGTAAGTAAATTCATCATATTATTCTAGCAATTCTCTGTCTTCCCGATATTGATAGCATTACACGATAGTTATTTGAAAAACACCTTGAGATTGTTTGTTTGAATTACAACCGGTTTCTAATTTTTTTTAAAGTTTGTTTTCTGATAAAATGTTTAATCTTAAAAACATGAATATGGGATTATTTCGAAGCTCTGTGTTCAGCAGATTTATCGACTCTACGTAGTTCAAAAATCATTACTTCTACGAAGTCACACAAGACTGAAAGAAGATTTTACATTAGTGCTAACAATATTAAAACCTATTCATTAGAAAACCTATATCATGAAAACGACTGCATATTGTCACTGTAAAACAAAACGAATTTATGTTTTTAAACTTTGTTACTTGATATATGAATCAACTCTTTTTTATCTTAAAAATCATAAACTTCACACATAAAATAAAACGTACTGCAACATCTAAACTCTGTGAAGTGTGTAATGTGAAAATAAATCGTCATTTAAAACACTTACATGTTACATTAAAGAATATTATTTTGATATAGTTTATTAACAATAAATGGGATTTAGCTATCAGTAGAGTCCAAAATGCTAATTTCGTCATGTTTACAACTCGTTAACTCAATGTTCATGCAATCCAGAGTTGATATTTTTTGCTGGCTTTTGCACCCATCTCCTATCGCTTCAAACGAGAACATGTTACCAACAAAAAAATATGTGATGCGGAGATACGTATCAGATAAGCCTAAAATAGCACCTATCCCGTGTCCTTAATTATAGTGCTTGCCTCATAATATCTAATCTACATAAACGTGTATCATAATGATGATATAGAGGCATCCCGCATCGGGAGAGCGCAAACCAAATAAGACGTATGAAGTTTCTGTAAAAATATCACCAATGCGATCAATCAAAACTTTATAAATTAAATCAAAATGTAGTTATTTGTTAAGCGTAAACGAAAACGCGGTTTAAGACAACAGTGAGATTTGATACGATTACTTACTTTTGTGACTAACTGAAATAATACGAATAAAAACGTTCATCAAACTTTATTGACTAAGGATTTCATCATTTCGTAAAATATAGATTGAATATGCTCAAGGTTTTTAAGCTACATATGCTATCAAATGTTCGGTCGTATTCAATTTATTTGTTGATTCGCCGTAAATATCTTTCCTTATTGTTACACGTAATTTTTATAACACAGTCAGTTCCTCTGTTTGTGAACATCAAACACTCATATTACTGGTTACTGCATATGAATGAGTAGAAAAACAGTCCTTCATCTCATATTTGTAAAAAATGATAGATTACCTATAATTCACGTTTTGCTGAAACATATAACTGATCACATGTAATCTCAGATAAATGAAATCTACTCCAAACATGCGTTAAAACTTACTATTACAATTGAGATCTGTTGCAAAGAAAAGCAGAATCAACATAATGAATATATGTTTCAGGTGTTTACACATTATAAATCATTTAAAATGTGGCTGAAATAATGAGAAGCTTTCCTCCGAAATCAGTAATGAAATGCATTATTGTGATCATGAGCAAGTGAACTGGAACTGAATGGATCAATAATATTTTTCCGTAATAACAAACTGAAACTTTCTTGTGTCAATCAACTCCACAAATTGTCTGTTTGTCTGATTACCACTATGAGACAAGCTGAATTATTCAGTAGCTTACAATGCGAAATAATATGAAGAAAATCAAGAATACACCTTCCTGAACTACAATTATCCTGTGACGAATTTCCATTTTCAACTCACCTAAATTGTGTTCCATATTCGATAGACAACAGATGGATGTTGCACGTGTTGAAATGTATTTACACTGAAGTGCATATACATTTCTTATTGTTGCTAAGACCTGATTGTTTACATTGAAACTAAATATTATTTAAAAATAAAAGGTCAAGTAGACTAGAAATGGAGGATAAGAGGAGACAAGGATAATAATCAGATTGATCCTAACTCGGCTTTTGTGGTGTTGCATAAAAGTGTAAAATGGCGTATACTAAGGTTTATTGAAGCATTAGTGATACAAAAAATCAAACTCCCTTTGTGTATTCAAAAACGGTTCGTTCTCATATTAAAGTTCCCGCAATAATATTGGCTTATTATCCATAGTGATGAGGTTCTATGTTGTTTTCACAATATTTCTTTATTATACTTGTCTCCTCATACCCCTCCATTTCCAGTCTAGTTGACCTTTTATTTTTATATATAAATGTTCTGAACAAGTATATGTATGATCAGATTCTTGAAGTGTATTGTGCTAATTTATCACATAGTTCTGATAATCTTCGTTTACTTATTACACTATCGAAATTTATCAATGGGACTAATTGCTTCAACAGATATTTAATTTATTCAGATTGAAAAATTAATGTGATTACATACATTTACGAATGACACACGAGTATTAACTTACAATACACTGATTCCGATGAAGTCAATATGTATAGATAAATGAGATACAACAACAGAATGTTTAGTAATACTGGTATATACAAAACGTGAATATTGTACTAACAAATGGAATAATTGTTCATGGAAGGTAACTGGAAGAATTTCTAAATTGTCTTTGATTTATTCTAAGAAAATTGAAGCGTTTATGTTTAGATCAGTAGTAAAAACTAGTCAGCTTCTTATTCTCATTAGAAGGAATGGTAAAATATGTAAAATTTATACAACCTACATCAGTGTGAAGTTAATAATGTATACACCCTATGAATTTTTTTAATGATTTCTTTATTTCATTACAGCTAAGATCCTTTCAATGTATGAAAACAGTAGATTGTCAAAATTTCAACTAATTGTTGGTTGGGAGGGAATGATCTGTGGGAGAACAACTGTAGCTATACAATCTCTTTTATAAACGATCAAAAAATCCATTAGTTTATTAAAAACAAGACATCAGTTATACCGCTATTTTTTAAGACTATTATGGAAGTGCATTTGCATTAACTTAATGGATTAGTTTGACAACATTGTGACAATTGGTTCATAGGAAGAGAAAGCAGAATTTATAACTTACAATTTTCAAAATCTAATTTAAGAACGTGTTTTGAAAAATTTGTCAATTCAAATGTTCACGAAGTTTCAACTTCGATAAAAAAGAAACTGACGATATCTAAATTCCTTCAAAAATGAAAAAAATTACTCATTCAATAACTTGTAGGTTTAGTCAAATAATCTTTGAAGACATGCTAGTCCAAGATCCTTTCCAGCTTTATATACGACTCATCAAAACTTTTCTTCATCGAAGTCCATTGAGGGAAACATGAGACATTGTCTGCAATTTGTAGGACTTCATGAAATCCTAAGAAAACGTTCTTTATGAACATTGAATTTGACGGTGATAATGCTTCAGAAATTTCGAATGAAATCAACAGACTGCATCTTTGAGAAAATGTTTCATGTCTCATAGCTTTTCATCTCATTTTTAGCCATCCTAACACTCTTCGATGTACCAAAGACGAACACCTGTATCAGGCAATATCACCATGTCTTCACATGTGTATTCGCTGTTCTTTAATAGATGACATTACTCAATCAAAGTGAATACTTTCCAAAGGCAATTTTGTGTTTGATTGTGCATAGGCTTATAAAAACATTTGTTAAATAATCTATAATTCAGTATTTAAACATCTCGTTAACTCTCGTCACCCTGCATCAACAGATAAATAATTTAAAATTATACAAACAGCCAAACAATTTTTTCCGAAGAACACATTACTAACTCGTACATTTTGGAGAGTTTAGCAATTCATTCTTTGAGTACTGGGCTAATGCCTCACGAACACATAAATCCTTCAAGTTCTTAAAAGCCTGACTGTTCATATATGGTAAATGGATTATTTCTAACTTTTACAAATGATCTAATTGTTCACTTTTCAACTATCTGCTATCAATACTAAGTTTTTAATTTATTACTCAATTTTGAATGTTCGTCAACCTTTCCCACCTCAAGTTTCATTTTATCATCCTTTTAAGTATTCAGTGATCAACTGTTGGGTTTTAATGCTTGAAATTATATCATTTTCTTTTTATTGCTGACTACACAAATTTGTCATTTAATTCTAAATACGACTGAACATAAATCGTGAATCATTTCTTGGAAAAACTATCTCCTCGCTGAAATATCAGTCCTCATTCTATTATGGAATATTTTGGAAAATGAAAAAACAAAATGGAGCATCTCATATTGATAAAAAATTGGATGGATTCGGGATCTATTTATGATTTATTAAACATCAATCGAAGCATTTTTAATTACTTCAACAGTACCAACTAGTCACCGTTTCGGTTTGCATAATGAGACTGAATAAAAGTGGAAAGTTTTAAAACATCGTTTGGTTACTTTAAAATTCATCAATTTGGGTTTAGCTGAATGTCGTTTGTTTGTTTGCCATAAAAAAATAGTTGATCCTTAAATGTATTCTTGATTTACTTATGTCCGAATCTAACTGAATTTAGATAATTAAATTCAAGTAGTTACAATTGAAATAGAAAGAGCTTAACTTACCCCATGCATAATCTGATTAGTGAAAAGCATTTAGCCAGAGATATTTTCACGCCACACCTCAAAATATTACTGATGCAAGTGAAACGTAAACAATTTTAAGAGGATAAATAATAAAACCTTTTTGTTATTCAACACATAGTGAATGGAGTCTCTATTCGTTTTTAATTTAACCGACAAAACTTATAGCGTTGCGATGTAAATTAGTGGTAATAACTGAATGCTGTTCTGATTCTCATCATGATACAAGTTGAAACATGCAAATGTCCGCAATTTAAAATAGCATGACTGAAATGAATATTCCACTGTCTGAGATATCAATGACGCTGTCAAATACTCTTCATTTTAAATCCGTCCACATACTGTTCCTATTTGGTGAGAATCAAACTGATGTTACACATGGTGCTATTTACTAGGGAAATAATCCGTGTGTTAAAATAGAAGATAAAACTCAACAAATCACCATTTCGGAAAGTCTGCTTTTTAAAGAGAAAAGAATCTACAAACTTGTATGTTTTTCTAGATGTCAGGTATAGTTTTCTGCTTCGGATCTGCAGTTGGGTGAATATAAGTTTCTATTTGTTTAAATTATATCCACCTGTCATAAAGTCAATAGAAATCATGCACCTCATAGTTTTAACTTTTCAGATGTTTTTAAACGAAATTCATATGCACAACTTACTCTTTGTTGGCCCTGAATAAAAGAAATGTATTTGGTTTAATTTTGCACTATAGGGTTTTGTTATATCATGACAGGAACAAACCAGTGGATTATTTCATTCTTATCATGAAAAAACCTGAATTATCCAGTTGATTGCAATGTGCAACAATGTGAAGAAAATCAAGAATACACCTTACTAAACTACAATTAACTCGTTCAGAATATCCATTTCCAACTCACCTAAATTGTGTTTCTTATTCGATAGACAAAAGTTGGATGTTGGATTTGTTGAAAAGTATATACACCGCACTGAACAAACGACAACGGCGAGGACAACATCACAAAAGTTTAATACGACCTTTCTTCGAGATGCTGACAAACTCAACAAATTCAACATAGCCCTCAACAACAGGTTCGAGGCCTTTCATGATCTACTCAATAGAGATGGAACTACCATGGAGAGCAACTGGAAAGGTATTAACGAGGCAATCATTTCAACATGTCAGGAGGTTCTGGGCCAAAAGAAGCACCATCACAAGGAATGGATCACTGTTGGTACACTGGATAAAATTGAAGAAAGGAGGAACAAGAAGGCAGCAATCAACACCAGCCGAACCAGAGCGGAAAAAGCCAAGGCACAAGCCGAATACACAGAGGCAAACAAGCAAGTGAAGAGGAGCATCAGAACCGACAAACGTAAATATGTAGAAGATTTAGCAACGACAGCGGAAAAGGCTGCAAGAGAAGGAAACATGAGACAATTGTATGATACAACAAAGAAACTTGCTGGAAATTACCGTAAGCCAGAAAGACCAGTGAAAAGCAAGGAAGGCAAAGTAATCACCGACATTGAAGAACAACGAAACAGGTGGGTAGAACACTTCAAAGAACTCTTGAATCGACCAGCCCCACTGAACCCACCCAACATCGAAGCAGCACCCACGGACCTCCCAATCGATATTGGCCCACCAACAATTGAAGAGATCAGCATGGCCATTAGACAAGTCAAGAGTGGCAAAGCAGCGGGACCAGACAACATCCCGGCAGAGGCACTGAATGCAAATGTAACAGCAACTGCCAAGATACTCCACATCCTCTTCAGTAAGATTTGGGACGAAGAACAAGTACCAACAGACTGGAAAAAAGGACTTCTGATCAAGATACCAAAGAAAGGCGATCTGAGCAAGTGCGATAACTACAGGGGCATCACTCTTCTCTCAATACCAGGAAAAGTCTTCAACCGAGTATTGTTAAACAGGATGAAGGATTCCGTAGATGCCCAACTTCGAGATCAACAAGCTGGATTTCGTAAGGATAGATCGTGCACAGATCAAATCGCAACTCTGCGGATCATTGTGGAACAATCAATCGAATGGAACTCATCACTCTACATCAACTTCATTGACTACGAGAAGGCATTTGATAGCTTGGACAGGACCACACTATGGAGGCTCCTTCGACACTACGGCGTGCCTGAGAAGATAGTCAATATCATACGGAACTCCTATGATGGACTAAACTGCCAAATTGTCCACGGAGGACAACTCACCGACTCGTTTCAAGTAAAGACCGGTGTGGCAAGGTTGCTTACTCTCACCGTTTCTCTTTCTCCTGGTCATCGACTGGATTATGAAGACGTCAACATCTGGAGGAAATCACGGGATACAGTGGACAGGCAGGATGCAGCTTGACGATTTAGACTTCGCGGATGATTTGGCTCTTCTATCACAAACGCAACAACAAATGCAGGAGAAAACGACCAGTGTAGCAGCAGCCTCAGCAGCAGTAGGTCTCAATATAAACAAAGAGAAAAGCAAGACTCTCCGATACAATACAACATGCACCAATCAAATTACACTTGACGGAGAAGCGTTGGAGGATGTGGAAACCTTTACATATCTGGGTAGCATCATCGATGAACACGGTGGATCAGATGCAGATGTGAGGGCAAGGATCGGCAAAGCAAGAGCAGCATATTTACAACTGAAAAACATCTGGAGCTCAAAACAATTGTCAACCAACACCAAGGTTAGAATTTTCAATACAAATGTCAAGACAGTTCTACTGTATGGGGCGGAGACGTGGAGAACTACAAAAGCCATTATCCAGAAGATACAAGTGTTCATCAACAGCTGTCTACGCAAAATACTTCGGATCCGATGGCCAGACACTATCAGCAATAAGTTACTGTGGGAGACAACAAACCATATTCCAGCGGAGAAAGAAATCAGGAGAAAGCGCTGGAAGTGGATTGGGCACACCTTGAGGAAATCAGCTAATTGCGTCACAAGACAAGCCCTCACATGGAATCCTGAAGGTCAAAGGAGAAGAGGAAGACCAAAGAACACATTACGCCGAGAAATAGAGACAGACATGAGGAGAATGAACAAGAACTGGATAGAACTAGAAAAGGATGCCCAGGACAGAGTGGGTTGGAGAAAGCTGGTCGGCGGCCTATGCTCCATTGGGAGTAACAGGCGTAAGTAAGTAAGTAAGTAAGCACTGAACAAACATTGTGGTTTACTTATTAAACCAATGCTAAGAACTAATTGTTTAGATTCGAACTGATTAATATTTTGAAAGCAACAAAATAGTTCGTTGATGGTAAACGACTGTATTCGATTACATGAGGAAGGTCGGTAAACAACTGTTAGTTTATCAAATATTGTGCAATCAATATAACACTCTTGTTCGTTATCTGTAAAAAAGTCATTAAATTAAAATAACTGAACATTCTCAATATATTGCAGTGATAAATGTTCTAAATTAAGACACAGAGAATAACTTACGAGTTTTCTGACCTGTTAACATATAAATTGTTTGGTACGTTCATTGATAAAAACGTTGTGTTCATTTTCACAATTCGCGTAGATGAAGAACAATATATAGATGACAGTTTAACATTTGGTTCAATATTCAACACTACAGTATTAGTAACCATAAATTGAAAATGCTTAATAATTGTTTTTAATTCATCCTAAAGAAATCGAATTGCTTCAGTTTGAATCGATGGTACAAGCTCGTTACTGTCCCAGTTCTTGAAATTAGACGTGATGAAGTAAGCTTTTTTTTACAACATTTAAGAAGAAATAAGCCTCAGTGGACTACAATGATTCTGTTGAAAATTAATCATTACCATTCAGCTAATGCTGTTCATTTTTCAATAAATTGAAGCAAGGCATTGAAAATGGTGCAAATTAAGAGAAATATGTTTAGAAGAAAAATGTACAGGATATGACTTACTTCCCCCATTGGCTGTCATTTTTAAAAATAATCATTTGGTACGTCATTATTTACTTCCATAAATTTTGACTTTAAACAAGGTAAACTAGAAAGAAATATCCCAATAAACAATGAAACAACCCGATCAACACTTAAAACCCCATAGTAGCATACGGAACCTTAATGAATTCTTAGTTCATATCTGACTCATTGTAGCGTTACCATTAAAGCCAGTAGCACTAATTCGTCACTGTTTCAGTTCGCAAAGTCTCGCAACATCATGAAAAGAATGAAAGAATTCACACTCTATGTGTACGATAATGCCACAAGCATATCGATATTTTTAATTCACCTGAATTCCTTTATTATTTTATAAACAACCTCCTTTGTGTTCAGTTGATTGATCTTTTACAAACACGTTTTATATTAATATGTAAAATCAAGTGAAATATCATGTATCGTTGCATTTCTACAAATGAATCACGAATTATTGACTTACTGGAACCGGCATCTAATAAAACCAAAACGTTGGATTTTATTGATTAGTTACGAGTTTTTGAATGTAACCTGTATTAAGGAAACATGATAGTATCAATCACTGTTTCTAGGTACTTTGTTGAATCAGTGGAATTGTAAATCATATACGATTGTTTAGAATGGGTTTTTTTAAAACCAAAACTAAGACTTGGTTTTTAACATAAGTAATGGATTTGTAATATTATCAACTCAAATTTATTGGCTGCATGAAACATTTCAAAACCTTTTACAGTTCATTACTTTCAAGTAAAGAAAGTATATCTGACTATAATTTGAACACCACTAAGCTTGAAAAACTAATCAAACTTCTATAATACGATAACAATATCAACAGATGTACTGTCAGAACTATAAGGATCCAATTCTTCTGGATTGTGATTATTCACAACTTTTATAAAATAAACTTTCAACCATTTCAAATGTTTGTATTGAAAATAAATATATAGTTTAGTGTTTTATAGATACAAATAGACTTATATTTCCAACATTTAATTAACTTACAAATAGAAGTTGTAATAAGTAGTAGGATGACACAGAAGATAGCTAAACAACCTGAAGTAGATGATTTCATATTGTTGTTTTGGCGATTTAATAAGCAGATAGTTCTCTCATATATTTATACTGAATATATGACAGAATACATGATATTCATGTGACAATTAAATGTGAAATTTTATTCATCATAAGTGATTTGTGCTTATTATTATAATAAATTCATGGTTTTTATCAAATTCACATTCACATTTATGTGAATGTTTATCTACTCCACTGCCAATTGTATCTTTCTATAATAAAGAAATATATGAATGTTTACTTATAGCAACATAAGTGATAGGTTTGAATGTACTTTCATAAATGTCCAAGAACATATTTCACGTCATATAATTGTAAACATAATTCGTAAGTGAACATATCTTATACGATTGATCCGCAAGGATTAGTGAAAGCAAGTATAACGTGAATAGGTATTTGATTGAATAACATTTGCCTGAAAAACGAACCATGAGGCTTGGAAATAATTAGTCAGATGAGAGAAATTAGATTACTAACTTAAAATTCTCATTCAATCGTTGAGATACAATTTCGAATGATTGCATGTCATAACTAGATCATGATCCACTGCTTTAAACCAGGAAATATCATTGAATGAATAGAATAGAAATAGAAAGTAGATTAAAATGTAAAAAATAATAAATGGCTGCTTATTTCGATTTCCAACATTCTAGTTGATTGATCTGCAATTTTCACTATACTGTAAGCAAAATTTAATAAGCCAAATAATGGAATCGTTTCAGTAGCTAATTAATCTGAAAATCTCGCCTAAACCATACAAAGTTAGAGGAAAATGATTGCAAAGTATTTGTTATTCATGGTAGCATGATAAAATAAAAAAAAATTCAGTGTTGTGTGTACATTCTAAGTCCATCAACTTCAGCTTTCTTATTGAACATTTTTTAAGTTGGGTAAAAAACGAACAACGGATATTGGTATACTGCATATATTCTATTTGATCCTCGAACAGGTTCCTATGAGGACAAGTGATTTGACTTCACCAGATTTAGGTGTATCAATCTTAGAAATTGCCTGGATTTTCAACTGATTGGAATCATAGAGCACTTTTTCAAGTGACCGTAATTGGACAAGGTATTTATATTCAACGATAAAGAGACACAACAATTATCTAAGCCATGATATAGCTTATTTAATAAATACACCGACTTTCTTGAGTACATTTTTCAGTGATTTTGGTGCTTAAGCAAGTCTGTCTTACATTCTAACTAATGACGTTTAAAAGTTGAATAACTGTTTAGGTTAGCAAAGTCACATACTCTTGATCAGTCAGAATGTAAAACAAAGCGGTTGGATCATGGTTTGCTCAAAACAATTGTAATCTTTATGTTATTTAATAAATAATCGTTCAATAAACTCGAATAATTAAATCAGTTCCAAAAAATAAACAAGAATATTAATCTGTCCTTTCTGGATTATATATGTACGCTTTGTTCAAACAGTAATATTAAACTTTGTTACAACAATGCATGCTACCAGATCTGAAAGTTTGCTTTCATTTGAAATCAAAACGTAAAATTTTAGACACTTTAAAGTGTAGAATCAAAAATTCAACTAACCAATATGGCAGCCTTTATAACCAAATTATGAAAAAGAAATTGACATGGTTTGTGAGAATCAAAGACTTTAGGCAGAAACGTAAATAAATAAGTAGTAACCAAATCATGTGAGTCGCAATATCAACAGAATGCACTGATCAATAGACGACGAAGTATACCTCCATGCTTAAGAGTAAAATAACAAGTTAAATTTTAAAAAATAGTTTTCTAAGGAAATCTTATAAACGGATTCACTAAACGTCCAATAGAGATCTAATAGGCCAAAGATGTTGAAATTCACAGGATGGAAACCTTTATCCGGTTTTGAAAGTTTGTCCAGCATACTGACTGTATGTCGATGGATTTTGATATGCTGGCGTAACAAAATAGGTTGATTATTTGAGAGTTGGTCACAAACTTCTTAGGAACGTCAAAACATAATTGCTGAAGTATTCATTCACTTTCATATTTTCTATAGAAATTTGTTTGCATTTTATCTTATACTGAATGCTCGGAAATTTTGTATTTAAAAAAAGATAACATTGAGTTTTAATTGTTCTTTACCACGATCAAAATAAAGATTTATTCACACTAATTTGGCTTCTTCTATGGATAAAATGAGGGTTAATCACCAGCACAAAATTGGTGAGCCCCATTTTGTTCACAAAATTCGATTTTTGCTTTGCCCATTTTTTTGGTTTGGTTGTAAAAGCAAATAATTTATGGTTCAGATAATAGTTCAATTGACAGATATGAAGAAAAGCGACAAACACAAAGGTCATAATAATAATAATAATCTGAGTAATAATCAAGAAAACTTGTATAAGGTAATAATAATAATAATCACTGATTAGAGTTTCAATGTAAAAACAAAAAAAACCGATAATAATCAAATAAAAGTACAGAGAAAAAAACAAAAAAAAACAACCGAAAATCGTACCCAATGAGGGAATTAGGGCCAAGGTAGGGTAAGAGGTTGGACAAATCGTTTCTGCACGCAAAGTTCAGGCTTGAATTCATGGATTGCCAATGCCTCAGCAGTGAATAAAATATTGATTAGACCTCCCTTTTATCCGGTTCCTTTAACTCTATAGATTATTTTAAAAGACGTGTCTTTTGGAGCAATGTGTCCACAATTGATCAAATGCTCTTGTATCGAACTGGTTGTCTTTTTACATTCACCTTTTAGGAGCCAAGCTGGATAGTGTTCAGAGATACGTTTGGAAAGCGATCGCTTTGTGCTGCCTATGTAACGTGCTCCACATGAGCAAGTAAATTTATAAATACACATCGATGTGGCCCACAGCGAAAGTTTATCCTTAACACCCTCCCGAATGGTAGGTCGGCTAGAGAAAACGATTTGAAGCTTGGCTGTGTAGAAAGTTTTATTCAGCTTTTTTGAAATCCGTTTATTCAAGATTTCAGTGTCTCCCTTGAATTCCATACTCATAAAGAAGTTTTTCTTCTGCACTGTCAAAGTTATTTCTTGCTGACGTCTAGATGTTAAGTTGCTAACGACGTACCTCGGTGGATAACCGTTTTTGATGAGGGTTTGTCGAAGATGAAGTAGTTCTTCATTTATTGTGTCATTAGAACGGATTCACTTAATCCTAGATGATAAAGAGTGAATTAAGTTCCTCTTTCGACTCAGTGGAACCCAACTATGGAAATTCGTGTATTTTCCATTCCAAGTAGGTTTTCTATGTATAGATCTTTGTAAATAACCATTAGGCAATCTTTTCACAAAGACATCAAGAAAATGGAATTCATGGTTCGATTCTGCCTCTAAGGTAAATTGAATTGAAGGGTGACAGTTATTGAAAATATTTAATATTTCATCGTGGTCTATGTCATCATCACAAATAATGAAAGTATCATCCATATATGTCTTATATAAATGAAGTCTCTCGATTATTGGACGAAGTGCTGAATTTTCTAGATTGGCCATGAAACAATCAGCCGAAAGAGGACCCGATGGGGAGCCCATTGCAACTCCATCTGTTTGTCTATAGAAACCATCATTAAATTTAAATTGTATGTTGAGCGTGCATCGTAGAAGTGGTTCTTTAAGATGGTGTTTTGGGATACATTTCCCAGATTATTGTTTTCAATATAGTCAAATAAAAAACAAATAGTTTCTGTGAGAGGAACATTTGTGAACAGCAAAGTGACATCTAATGAGAGCATTTTCTTACCAATTACGTTGATATTTCTAATTGAGTCGAGAAATTCAAAGAAATCAAGAGAATTGTATTTTTTTAATATGATTTTTAACAGTTTGTAAAATGTCAACTAACCATTTAGCAATACAGTGATCTGGAGAGTTGTTCATATCATTATTATTATTATTATTATTATTAATTATCAAGTAAATGACGTAAAGGGACATTATTCTTATGAACATTTTGGAGTCCATATAGTCTAGGTACGACAGAACCCGATGGTTTGAGATGTTCAAAGTGGTCACAATTGATAATGAACTCATCTTTCATCTTCTTTAGGACTTTAATTTGTGTCATTTTGTGTGTCATTTGTGTCATTTTGGACGGTTTCTTTATAGAATTTGACCGGATCAGATAGTGTCGAAGATATTTTTGAAATATAGTCAAGGCGATCCATAAGTAAAATTCCTGCACCCTTGTCTGTGCGACATAACACTAAGACCCTCATCAAAGATGGTTATCCACCAAGGTTCGTCAATAGCAATCAATCACCTACACTTCAGCAAGAAAAAGCTTTGACAATGCATAAGAAAAACTAGTGGTGAGTGTTCCCCTAAATCATTAGCTCATTAAGTCTTCGACATTGGATGCTGACCACATTTGTTTAAGTGGACTTGCTTAACTGAATGCTTTCGGTCATGCATCCGTATCAGACCACGTTTCGAACCAGAGTTGGACACTGATCCTCCATTCACTATCCAGATTAGATCAAACGCTTCTAGATATATTGTTAACGTATAAAATGTATCTTTCCGATCTCTTGGCATCTGACTTCTGATTTCATTTGGTTGGGGAAAGCTTCGTATATATAAGGTGCCACTGGTAGCAGGTTGTAAAATCAGAATACTGGTCGTATCTTCAATTACTATTCTATGTTTTTAAATGTATTCGTTTTACTCAACTTCTGAACTCGTTTGTTTGCGTCAATATTCTCGGACATTTTGGTTTTCCTTTGTATTTGATTTGGTATATGAGAGTTTTTGCTCGGAGAACTTAAAAATTTGAAGGTTTGTTTCGTAATTGTCATAATTATTGTGAGAACAAAATTTGGGTAGACGATTTGTAAATTGCGAATAAACTTTAGTGCCTAAATTGGAGCTTGGTTTTCATTGTTAATTCAGGTCCTTAAGTTGGATGAACACGATGGATGTGACGCAGATGTGAATGTGCGGATCGGAAAAGCAAGAGCAGCATATTTACAACTGAAGAACCTCTGGAACTCAAAACAATTGTCAACCAGCACCAAGATCAGAATTTTCAATACAAATGTTGTTATATCTAGAGCCTTGATTCTTAATATGCCGCGAACTACTTGACTACTTGAACGATAGAACCCGCAACGTCGCAAAGAGAGAAGACAAAGACTGGTAAGCAGGAAGTTTATTGCCCCGAACAATGTCAAAATATAGCACAGAAATCTCGTGTATTTATAGTTTTTGGCTGAAAGTAAATTATCATTTAGGTCAACCAATAAGCACATAGGTATCAAACTAATCCATCCAATGGGGAAGCTCCACGTTGGCATTTCTAGAACATTCCCCTAGCCCTGATTGGATGGAATGTCTGCGGCTCTTCCTGGGCTTCCTAGAGCCTCCTCGACTTCACCTGTGGACCATCCTCACACCTCCCTCCTTTAAAGTCTGTTGTATAAGTCCTTTTTCTCGGATCCACCTGGAATTGAGTTACCGCGATTCTCTTGCGACTCATTACTCTCGAAGGTTGTGTCGCGTTGCTCTTGCGTCTTTTATCTTTTCTACCTTCGCGCGCCTGAGTGCTTTTTGGAGACGAATCCATGAGCAAATGAAATGGGAGCCGGCTTTGTGGCATCCATGTTCTGCCATCCCTTCGAATTTGATTGATGTGTCTTATACAAGTACCGACATTTCTTCGGATTAAATACAATACGCTTCCAATTCGACGCTCTATAATACCTGGTTCCCACCTTTTTCCTCCTTGATACGATTTAACGAGTACCCTTTCACCCACCTTGAAGCTACGAGTGACCATATGGTTTCCATTCGTGGGTTTTCTTGTCTTTCTAGGTGGCAACATACTGCTAAAGATTGTTCGAATTTTCCTTCGGAACATACACTCGGCTGGTGACTTACCTTCGGGTACTGCCGGATTGGGGGTAACTCTGTAAGACAAAAGGAACTTGCTGATTACTTGTTCTGGGATGGCCTCTCCTCCCCCTTTAACTAGAGCTCGTTTTATAGTATCCACGAATCTTTCTGCTTGGCCATTCGACTGAGGATGGTACGGGGGAGACTGTAGATGTGATATGCCATTTTCAGTGCAAAACCGTTTAAAGACAGATGACATGAACTGGGTGCCGTTGTCAGTCACTAAGATCTCAGGAACCCCAAAACAAGCGAACAAACCTGTCAATTTTCTTATAGTACTCTCTGACGTCATTTTCGGCATGTCGTATACTTCTGGCCATTTCGTGAAGGCGTCGACAACAACCAAGTAATTTCTGCCTTGTATTGGGCCGGCAAAATCAGCGTGTATTCTTTGCCAGGGACCGTCTGGTTTTGGCCATGGTTGCGGTTCAGCTTTATTTGGGTTCTTTGCGGCCTCTAAACAGGACGAACAACTGCGACATTTTTGCTCTATATCATGGTCCATTGATGGCCAGTATGCGTAGCTTCGAGCTAACGACTTCATTTTACTTATCCCCGGGTGTCCGCTGTGGAACTGCTTAAGGACTTGGTTTCGAAGATTTCTGGGGATGACGATACGGTGGCCAAACATGATGCAGGAATCTACAATTGTCAATGAGTCTCGTCGACGGAAAAATTGCAAGGGTTCTCCATTTAGTCTCGACGAAGGCCACTTGTTGAGTATGCAGCGGCGAACAAACTTCAACACGTTATCTTTCTCACTAGCTCCTTTAATAGCTTCGAATGTGACTGGAAGTCCGGAAACTGCGCCTGTTAATACTGTGTGAACCTCGGCCTCAACATGTACGGCAGCCACGAGCACCTCCTCTTCTTGTTTTGTACGGGAACTAATTAGTCTTGAAAGGGCATCTGCCTGTCCAAAATCCGTTGTTGGTTGGTACTTTATCTTGAAATCATAGCCCAGTAGTGTCGTTGCCCATCTCTGTAGACGGTTTGCTATATATACAGGTATACCTTTTTTCGATCCAAAAATTGTCAGCAGCGGTTTATGGTCTGTTAGTAGGGTAAATTGTCTGCCAAATAGCATCTTGTGGAACTTCTTTACTGCGAATATAATAGAGAGGGCCTCTTTTTCTATCTGACTATAGTTTCTTTCTGTCATAGTCAGCGACCGTGCAGCGTGGGCGATTGCCTTCTCAGACCCGTCTGGGTAGGTATGTGCGATCACTGCGCCGATTCCGTAGTTGGACGCATCTGCTGCGACTACGATGGGAAGCTCTGGATCATAGTGTGTGAGTAGAAGGTTTGATGACAGGAGCTGTTTTAGTTTTACGAAAGCTTCTTGGCACTCAGATGACCAAAACCATTTGGTATCTTTTTTCAGCAACCCATTAAGAGGAGCACGAAGGCGATGCAGTTCTGGAAGAAAAACTCCATAATGACTAACCATTCCCAAGAAAGAGCGTAAAGTTGACACATCAGTTGGTGGAGGCATGGACTTGATAGCCTCGACGTTTTCAGGATCAGGTTTTCTTCCGTTTTTATCAATTATGAATCCCAAATAGCGGACTTGTTCCATGTAGAAATCACATTTTTCAGCACGTAATGTAAACCCAAAATCTGCTATGCGTCTGAGAACCATATCTACCTTCTTCTCCAGGTCAGCATAGTCTGTACCCATGATCAGTATGTCGTCAAGATAGGCCGCAGTACCAGGAATATCTTGTAGCATAGTATCCATAACTTGTTGAAAGATTGAAGGGTCAGTCTTTACTCCAAACGGAAGTCTATTATATCGAAACAACCCTTTATGAGTGTTTATTGTCAAGTAATGTTTGCATTCTTCCGCTACTGGAATCTGTAAATATGCTTCTGATAGGTCTAGTTTTGCAAAATACTTACCCCCGTTAAGTTTCGCAAATAAGTCTTCTGGTAATGGTAAGGGGTACTGATGATCTTCAAGTGCGTCATTTAATCCAGTGGAATAGTCTGCACATAATCGAATACTTCCATTAGGCTTTTTAACAATTACTATTGGAGCTGCCCAATCAGAAAAGTTCACTGGTTCTATAATTCCACTTTTTTGCAGTCGTTCTAATTCTTGTTCAACAATCGTTAGAGCTGCGTAGGGCACAGGTCTTTTGGGTCGAAAAACGGGAGTAGCACCAGGTTTGAGGATTAACAAAGCTTTGGCCTTCGTACATTCTCCCAATTCTTCTTTAAAAAGGTTGTGATGTCTTTGCGGCACGGTACTTTTCTGGTTACACCTTGAGGACTTGTCAATAGTCACTCGTCTGCAGATGCTATTAATAGAATGATCTGCTAGCTTAAGAGTTTCTATTAGATCAAGTCCCAATAAGTCTAGTCCTGGGCTTTCCGTGAGATATACTTTCACTTTCTTCTGTACATTCCCTTTTTTAACTGGACAGTATATCTCTCCAACAATATTTAACTTTCCTCCAGATGCACTGTGTGCTAACTGGGTTGTAGGGAGCACCGAGGGTTTTCCAATATGACTCCATGTTTTGCGGCTGATCAGTGAAATATCTGAAGCAGTGTCAAGCTGTAGACGAGCACGGCGCCCATTTATCTCTAAGGTCACATATTTTCTTCGATTATGTTCTGTTCTAGTATGTGCTACCATTATTCTGTTGATTGATGAACAATTTTTACGTCTTCGGAAATGAACACTTGATGATCGACGGTGCATCTTCTTTTTACAACATGTTTCTTTATGTCCTTTGAGCTGACATCTAGTGCACCGGTAGTTTTTGTATGGGCAGAACCTTTTGTAATGCAGCTCACCGCAAAACCAACATGCGGATGGAGGCTTCTTAATGGTTGTGTTCTGCTTTTGCTTCCCACTTACTGCCTGCACATAAGGTAGTCGACCATTATTTTCTACCATTGAAGTGTCATGCTTCAAGTTTACCAGATGCTGACATTCAGTAGTCACCTCTTGAAGGGTGATATTTGGACACTGTTCAATTTTGCTTAGAATTCTGGTTCTAATGTCGGCGTCTTCTGAAGATTGTAAGCTGCATACGAAAACAAGACATTTGAATTGGTCTTCTGTCATTGCTGATAGTTTAAAGCGCTCACATTCGCGATTTATTATGCTAGCATGTTGCACCCAGTCATCATTGCCGGCTTTTACTATTTTCAAGCACTGATATCTAATACTGAACAAGGAAGACTGTTCACCGAAAATTTGCGACAACATTTTAACTGTTTCTTCGAATGAAATGTCTCTTGGGTTCTTGGGCAGAATGTAATTAGTATATCGTTCATGTTCAATGGTACCCAGCTTTCGTAGTAGCACCCTGACCTTGGCGGCATCATCAAAAGTTTCTAGGTCGACATTAAATACATCTTCATATTTCTTGTACCAAGATTCGAATGTTACACCAGCAACACCATCAAAATGAAATTCGTGAATGGAATCAATGATACAATCAGCATGCGATTTGGCAGAAACATCTGTAAGTCCATTCTTATTGAGGTTCATCTGCTGGGTTAGTTTTTCGAGTATGCGCATCTGGAATTGTTCAAGCCGTTTTTCATGGCGCTCTAGAAAAGCTTCAAATTGGTCAAAGGTAATAGACATCTTGATAAATTAACCCGTCGCCAGTTGTTATATCTAGAGCCTTGATTCTTAATATGCCGCGAACTACTTGACTACTTGAACGATAGAACCCGCAACGTCGCAAAGAGAGAAGACAAAGACTGGTAAGCAGGAAGTTTATTGCCCCGAACAATGTCAAAATATAGCACAGAAATCTCGTGTATTTATAGTTTTTGGCTGAAAGTAAATTATCATTTAGGTCAACCAATAAGCACATAGGTATCAAACTAATCCATCCAATGGGGAAGCTCCACGTTGGCATTTCTAGAACATTCCCCTAGCCCTGATTGGATGGAATGTCTGCGGCTCTTCCTGGGCTTCCTAGAGCCTCCTCGACTTCACCTGTGGACCATCCTCACAAATGTCAAGACAGTCCTGCTGCATGTGTCGGAGACATGGAGAGCTACGAAAGCCGTCATCCACCAGATACAAGTGTTTAGTAACAGCTGTCTACGCAAGGTTTTCGGATCCGTTGACCAGATACTATCAGCAACACGTTACTGTGAAAGACAACAAACCAGATTTCAGAGGAGGAAGAAATCAGGAAGAAGCGCTGCCAGTGGATTGGACACATTTTGAGGAAATCACCCAATTGCGTCACGAGGCAAGCCCTCACATGGAATCCTGAAGGCCAACGAAGAAGAGGAAGATCAAGGAATACATTGCGCCGAAAAATGGAGAGAGACATTAGAAGAATTAACAAAAGTTTGATAGAACTAGTGCAGAAAACATTAACCATAGACTTGTAGTTTTGGAGGCAATTTCCTTGTATGTTCACCAAAGATGACTTAGATCTGACAGCAGTGAAAACAAACCTTATAGCGAGATATGAATTTCTAGTCGACACTAAAAAGGCCTTTGATATGGAAAGAAACTTTGGGTTACACAAAAGGCAAAGAAAGCCACGTCACCTATCTCAATTTTGATACAGACTCCGCCGGCTACAACTGCGAAATCCCAGGATATACTCGAGGAATTTCCGAACCTAACCAAACCAACCTTCAGCTTCCCAAAAGCAAACAAAAGGTAAGTCGTACGATATAAACTGAGGTGGCATTTATGTTTGCTAGATCCAGTAGACTACCACCAGATAAGATTAGAATCCCTTGAGCTGAATTCAACTGCATACCACAGCTGGATTTTATCTGTCTGTCTGATAGAGAGTGGGCGTCCCCTGTACGTACGCGTGTCAGTCAACCTGAGGAATGCGGCATAAACATTTCGATGATTAATGGATAACCCACTCCAGGATATTCTTTCTAAACAGGGGTTTGATAATTGCCAGGCAGGATTTAAAATCACAGGAACAGCACGTGAGAGGTTTTAAAACAGCTAAATGACAATGGGATGAACAAGTATTTTCTGTGTTCCTACTCATTAGATTTAGTGGAAACACCCTAGCCGAAGGCATTCAGTCACGTATCCTCACTAGATCACAAGTGGGTTCGCCGTGCTGCGATTCCCTTTCAACAGTTTTCCAGATCAGACCAAACGCTTCCCAATATCTCGACAGTCTTCCAAATATATCCCTGCGGTACTTCATTCCTGACTTCAGATTTCGATGGGTTTCCCTTAAGCTGCGGGAAACGAACTTAGATATTATCTTTAGATAAGTTGATCGAAACAAATTTCCTATGGAAGTTGATTCTAGGAGGGAACTAATGTAACAACTTTGGTTGATTAGTTAGGACTTTGGTCCAACCATCGTAATAATGACATCCACTAGATGAACTCACATTTATAGGAAGCAAAATGATAATTCCTCATAAAATTACTCAATTTCATGAAAGCGTGTTAAAATTTCAAACGACTCACAATATTTTAGTGGGTGGTTTTTCGATATGATAAAAGTATAGAAAAGATAAAATGATAGGTTTGTTTCACATACGTGCATACAGAAAACCCAACAGCAAGCGGATTATATGCAATGCTAATATTTGCACTGTATAACATCGCGGTGAAAGCATGCTCACTGAGTTCAAACTGAAAACTACGTTCTGAATAATATTCAGTCTGAATGAGAAAAACAAAATTTTCAATTAAACGTCAATGGAACTGAGTAATCACTTTATTGTAATCTTCACAATAAATGACTACATATTCTGATTTATATCATTCGTGCTAACAACAAATATTCTAGCTTGATGGCTTTATTTCGCTTATTATTATACTGAGTAATCAAAATTGCAATAGAAATATCTGCGAATAATCAATATTTAATTATTTCGTAACGGTTTAAATCATTTGGCTGCTAATATTTTGACAGTAAATTGATTGGTCATGGTACGAATGTGAGCAAATTGCAGTTTGCCTCGTCGGAGACAGCATAAAACAAGTTCATTTGGATATGGTAACTGATGTGTGGGCGAGAATGATAATTATTGGTTGTCTCGATGAGTCAGACAATAGAGGGGCTGACAGGTGTTAGCCCATATGTGTTATTTATATTCCCCTATCCTTATCATGTATTGACTGTTTCTTGTTGATGGACACTTATTGATTGACTGTTCTTTGTGTCGGATTTTGATGTAGAAATATATTGACGTTATAGTGAGGCTAATCTCGTGTTCTTGATCTGAGTTCTGTTGAAGTCCTGTAGAATAGACACTGGGTGGGAATCTAGTGTAGATATTCGTCTAAGATAAATTAACGTCCCACATACGTGTAAGAAATAAAAGGACTGTTATAACAAGAACCCCTAAAGTTATAACCAGCATCCTCTCCTTTACGTTTATAACAATTAGCGACTGCATACTTACGTTTATAACAGTAACTTGATCGGAATCAGAATAGGTGAAACGCATACTAATAAACTAATCGTTTCCATAGCACACAATAATATGTGTTGGATAATCTGTAGATTCAGTTTAGTCAGCGATGCAGCTTATCGATATGGACTAGCAACATGTTTCTTGGATTACAGAATAAACACTTGTTTCAATTTACGAATAGGACAATGCGATCAGTAGCTTGTTAGAATTAGCACTAAACTTTAACTTTTCGTATGATACCCAAATATATTGCTTAGATGCCGGAAAAATCTAAGCTATATATCTCGCCTTCAGTACTCTCCTCAATACAGCAATGTATTTTATCAAAAGCATTGGAAAGAATAATGTAAATCAGTAAAGTATAACAAGTAAAATGCAAGAATTGACAAATTGGTAGAGTAACTGATGAAAACATGCAGCCTATTTATGTGGTACGTCAGACGGCAAGCGTCATTTGATAACAGTTAAACATTAGAAGGCCAAGAGAGATCCAAGGAAAAACTGAAACCAAGATAAATAACTTTTGACACTGTGTTTATCAAAACGTCTCCAACAGTACAAGCTTTCTGCGATTGGAGCAGGATGTTAAATTCCTAAAAGACATTTTGAAGTGGAACTATGAATAAGCAAGTAAGTTCATACTCTATCGTTTGACAGAAACATGTAAAGACAAATTGTTTGAGTAACGTGTATCAATATGTACTTTAAACCTTAAAAAATCACATACAACAGTAAGTCAATAAAATAATCTTTTTTCATTGTAAATCAAAAAATAACCATTGGAGTCACTTTGGACAAGCAATAGTGTAGTTTGACATGTCAAGTGACTGAGTAGTATATGTTAAATTGAGTAGCTAATGAACGTTGAAGGGTGGGATTTACTTCTCGTGTTTTCCAGTGAATCGTGTGACATATCTGAGCAGATGTCAAGAGGCCTATAATTAGAACGTGGATGGCTAGTATTTGATAGAATTTTACACAGCGTTTCAAACACATCCTAAATATTTTCTTTGGAAAACAATATTTCCCGTTTAATTGGTCTGAAGACAACTTGGTATTGAAAAGTGTTTCCTCAGGTAACATCATGAATTCAGTTGGTCTTCGGAAATCAATGAGAAGTACATGAAACCTGGTTGTGTTCCTACTTGGCAAGCATCTCGTTGAATAAGTATCATGGAAATGAGTCTGAGTGATCAATTCACACAGATATTGATTTCATTTGAGATTGTAAACTTATATATAAATTGTGAATCACTTAATAATTCAATTTTACTGATAGGTTACTATTCAAGAAAGAACATCAGCCATATATATTCTTAAATTAGAATCATCAACCAGGCGAACATCAGTGCAGTCAACTGTTATGCTGTTTCCGCAAGTTTGATATATATATATATATATATATATATATATATATATATATTTGGCTGTACGTTTGAAGTTTGCGTTACGATTACACGATATCATTTGTAAAGTGTTCATATATCTTTGAATCCTAGTTCACAACTCATTTTTAAGGACTATAAGACAGAATAGTTTTTCTTAACAGCTTCACGAAGATTGTTTTCAACATTATAAGTTGATCATATACCTTTGGCATTTTAAACGTGGACGATGGCAGTTGAATAAGTTGTTCATCTAGATCAAGATCATTTATACTGGTAGTTAGATGTTCACAAAAACGTTTCTGTAGAGTTTCGTCCTCAAATGAGTGGTTTGATGGTAAAGCCTTCCTTGAGCTTCTGAACAGAATCATAAGCCCAAACTTCTGGTGAAATTTAGTATTCAAACCTCTCTGTGTATGACTCACAGATTTTCTAGTTGACCTCGATCTTCATTGGTTGTTGTTGACCTTATATTACCATTGTCTACCTCTTTATTTTGATTGTATCTCATTTTTACATGATTCTTGATCCCATATTTGTCCATGACTTTTGTGACTAGTGGATAGATTGGGTTTGCACCATTCTGCCGATATTGCACTTACAAATTTTTCCCTGGAGCATTACTATGGGAGCTCTGACCATCTAATTTAGTGCTCGATCAGATTTCTGGGACTGTGTTTCTTCATAATTTTTGAGTGGCGTTACATAAAAATAATCCGTTAGAGATGCTTTTGGTTCGTTCAACGATGCACTACAAGTTCTATCGTGTTTAGAACCTCAGATGGACTCAGACAATAATTATAGTACGTCATACGCAGTATGAGTTCGTATTTTGTTGCTATAGGAGATATAAACACAACACAAAATATGGGATTGATCAGTACGTGTACTAGTCGTTTGTCAGCTTTGATAATCCAATCCCAAAGTCAAATTTGTGAATGAATTAGTTTGTTTCTTGGTTATTGATCGGTTAAGGTTCGTTTCACTTGAATATAAGACAATTTTAATGGTCTTCGACCTGACGAGATTGCTTTGAAACTTCCAGGATATCAGAAGTTACACTTTATTGTCACAGTGCATCTGTACAACATATCTGATAATATTACCAACTAGTACGAATGAGTATAACAGAGTAGAATAAGATATACATAACAAGGAAATCACCGTACAAACATATCCTCGTTTTCTGATTTTCACACATCCATCTGAAGTTTTCTTCTTGTTATCTGTGAACGATTATTCATGCACAATTGTACATGTTTTGAAATATCTTTCCGCAAGCGGTTCCATGTATCGCATCTACCTCATAAATGTCTCACAGTCAATAACAAACAGCTTTAGTTTATAAGATTTTTAAACATATGACTCCATTTCAAAAATTCTGCCAGCATTTTCTTTGAAGCATCATCACCAATTCTCTGTGTTTGAATTTGACCTTCAATAGTGAGTCTCATGATATGTGATTTAGTAAGTCACATTTCTTTCATGATTCCTGAGTATCCATTACACCACTTAAATTCGACAGCCTGTCAAACGTTGTTAAGCGCTCCAACATGATTCTTCAAATGATGTGATTAGGTTAAGTAGTTAGTATAATAAAGTGTGATGAAAAATAAACAACAAGAGTCTTGTCAATAACTTGTCAGCTATTTACAAGTCATAAAGAAGTAATTGCATGAGTCAAACATTCATTAATTTGTATGAAATAAACAAAGTTACTTATAATCACCTCTTAAACACATGATTCTGAAATTGTTTTTCAGCAGAAACTTCAATTCAATAATAATTTAACGTGAATAACCAGTTTGTTAATGGTTACTTTTAGATCTAATAAGTTTTGACAGCTGCCAAAATATATTTTCTTGATTGTTTTGATTGATGCGATATTTTGCTTTCCTCACAGTTATGTTCATTTTGCTTCGCTGAATATTAGATTCTTTAATTGAGGAATCAAGTGGTCATTGATTCTTTACCAATTATTGTTCTTTACAAACTGGAAAAGGTGATAGGCCTCCGTATAAATCATCGATTAATATTTCAAATGAATGTAAGGACAATGCACACGAGACCAATGATTTCCATTAATTTTTATCCTAGATAGTCTGCAACGAATAATATTATCGGCTTGTGAGTAGTTATTAGTTCGATGTTCAGATTTTCCTCACACCTGTAAACGCTGTGTATGAGATAATTAAGTAGTGTAACAGATCACACATCAAAACGTGATAATAGAGACTGAGTCTCATTTTTCACGGACCAGTGATTTATTAAGTAGTTGTGGTTTTATGAATTAGTGCATATGAACGTCTGGAGGATCTCGTTATAAAGTAACTTTGGCAAATTGTAACTCGTAAAATGGCACAAACTAATCTTGTGATCAACAGTTATCACTAGCTTAAAAGCTTTAGTCACAGAACTGGAATTGGCTGATAAGAAAAATGTCCATCGTTAATTTGTTTTGTTTACGAAATATCGTCGTTATAATGGAGATATTTTTATGCCTTCTGTGTTGGTTACATTTAGTGATGAAATGAACTTCGTTTAAACTGTATTCATTTTTGTGCTTATAAAATAACCGCATGCGAAGTTAACGAGAGTTGATCACACCTTTTCTCTGCTAATTCAACTATGTGAAAACAGCTCCTCTTTCCTTTGTCTGATAACCATTTAACTTACACAGTAGGATACTTCCACATTTCGACTGTCTTTTGAATATTTTATGAAGAGAACATTTTGTATTTTCATTTTCTGTATGATCACCTATAAATTTAAGTACATTTTTCACTTTCATAAGATGAAAAGATTTTGCCAGTGCAGTAGACGATCTGAAAGTACATTAGTCAGAAGTAATCAGAGGCATAATAAAACATTTCAGACACGTATTTGCCTAAATTAGCAACTGTAAAATGTTTGGTTTTGAAAATGTTTCGTTATGTACTGTTCCATAGTGATGTGTGAATGAGTCCCTCTTTATCTGCTAAAGGCGTTTCGTAATATGTTAGCTTATTTATTTAGCGTTACAAAAGTATTTCAACATTATTCCTCATCTTGTTTCAATACAGTAGTGATATATAATGACAGTATTTATCGTAAAATTACTGATCAAGAGGTTGATATCATACAGGATCAAGATCAGGAAAACTAGTTCCAAAAATGTATACAAACAATTAAAATAGTACTTGTACGTATATTGGTATGCATAATCGGCTTCATTGTTAATTGGAAAGAGAAATTTCGAGATGAATCAACTAGCAAAAATGACAACATATGTTGGGGTGAATAGTTTAACTGTTAAGCAACTTCTGAGGTCAATACGTAGAACCAAATTTTGTATTCACAGATTTTATTTTGTATGTTATTAAAATTCGTTGAACATCGAGGCTGTTACTATTTATTCTTGTTATCGACAGATGTACTCCCTCGATTCACAACATTTCCTCATCAGTTCTGAATACCAAATACACAAAGTTAGCATCACAGCTAGTCGAAAATACTGACAGCTTTATAAAGCTCAAGTTAACAGACAATTATTCACTAGTCTCAAATTAATATAATCAATCACACTTAAATACATATTCTCTGAGACATTTCTAGACTACTTTCAGGTCATTAGCACGTGGGAAATCTCCCTCTTCGTTCTGTTGATGTATATTATGAACAATAAGGTCTCTGACGCACTGATTAACATATCCACACTAACTACCTTCTTCAGTATTGATATTTTTGAGCCAACATTTGCAATTCTTTGCTGACCAATTGAGAATGACGTTAGTCATATAAGTGAGGGATCACAAACGCCAGAAGAATAAATTATATTTATACCACACTGTGTGATACTTCAACAAACACGAAAGATATGTGAAAGTAAAGAATTACAGGTATGTTACGTGATACGTAATACTTATTCATGAGGTAGTGGAATTCGAGAGGCAGTTCATTTGTGACTCACAACTATGTGATTGTGAAATGACGTTTAGAGCATACTAATTACCTCTACCGCCCATTAATAGATAGTTATATTAATCCTGAAACAATTAAAGTAACCCCTATAAGCTTATGACTGTAAAAATTTTTGGGACACCTTCCAAACTTCTATTGTAGGCATATAATAGGCTATATCCAACATGGTGTTTCTGTGTGCAAGCTATTCGTAACTTATCTGGGGCGTCGAATATTGCACTTTGTGTTTGCGGAAACGTGTTTGTCATGAGATTGATCTCGAGGAGGACGGAATTATTACTATTATCTTATAAAAAGCTCTCAATTGAGAAATCCATGTACGATATATTGTTTTACTTTAAAGGTAGTCGGAGCAAAATTTACTTTTCAGGTTTCTTATGTCATATCTCGTAATTTTCAAAATCTCATTTAATCTTACAGAGATCATGGTTGAATGAGGAATTATGTTCATTTCAACTGCTCATTGATTACATGTTACTTCAGGAAAACTCAATAAAATGTCCCTGTCACTCATACCGCTGATCGTCCTTACTCTTTTTTCTGCCACACATGAATTAAATAAATGTAACCGTTATTTAAATTTGGTGCTTGTGATTTGAAATGACACAACACTATATAAAAATTTATTCCGACCTTATGTATTATCTTTTCTGCCTAATAACTAATGAGCTATTCAACTATTTATCAGTCCCAAGAATTTTCGTGTGACATCAGCAAATGTATTCCTTTTCAACGTGATTTCCTCGTGTTAAACATATTTTGATAACATCCGCATCAATATCATCTCTGTTGGTGAAACACAGTGTCTAGTATACTCTCATGTTGCCAAAATGATAGGACGTTGGTCATTCCTCATTACTAACGCATCACTTTATGATATCACTTAATCTGTACAGTGTGTATTGGTAGTTCTACAACTAGTACTGAAGACGCCATGTCAGTGTAAAGTGTTCGGTGGCTCTTCAAATAAATCACAATATCAGCCTATCTGCTTGACATAATAAGTTGAAGACTTTTAACCTATTTTGTAATGTCAGGTAGCGTCATTTTTAATATCCAGGTTGTGACAGTTTACTCATCATTTCTTGAAATAGGTGATGCTCGCATATCAGACCATAGCTAAAGATAAAAGTATGATCGAGTGGAAAAGAAAATATGCTCCTAATACCCACGTTTCAAAGGAGAAGAAATCGCTGGAATAATTAATCACAGACTTAATTCTGCGTTGAAAGCAACCTACCCAGAAGCTAAACTGACAACGGTGTGGGGAACTAACTGCTCACTCAAACAAACTAAAATCGTTAAGTCCTCTTTTCTCAGTAGCTCCAACTGCATTTACCAATTTACATGTACGTGCCAAAGCACATACATTGAAAGAACCGAGAGAAGAGTACATGTTCGCATTTCTGGGAATGTTCCTAAGATACTGAGGCTGTAAGGGACCAGAGCTATCAAGAGTGCGATAGCTCGGCATTTACTCGATACCGGGCACATCACTGACATTTCTCATGCCTTTAAAATCATTAGTAAACAAAGAAGTACAACTGCTTTCCGTTTAGCTGAAGCAAACGCGATAAAAAAACTCAAACCGGATATATATACTCAAAAAGAGACAGTGATAAACATATTACTACCCTGGTAATCCGTTTTTTTTTGTTTTATTTTTTGATGTTAGTTTTATTTTTCCGCTCACTTGTCTCTCATAATTATATGAACTCTCCAAATTTTATTCAATTATTACGTAACCCAACCTAATTGTTTTTAATTACCTCTAAAATTATAACACATTTGATCATATCTGCTTTGAACTACACTCAACTATTACGCCACCCTTTATTCTAATACCTAATAACCTCTGACTTTTCTTTGCATATAGTTATCATTGATGACCTTTTGTTATTCCAATCCCTTACATTCACTTATGTCAGTCGTTTCATCCTATTTATTACCCCAATGTTAAAACTCTAATGCATACTTGGTTGTAAGCAGCTGATGAGAAACCACGAAACATAATGAATTCATACTATTCTGCATCAATATTTGTTCTATCTTTATTTAAATTTATAAAGGGAACTAACTGCATAAAGGTAAAAGCTTGTGATATTGTGATAAAAATCGTGTTTAATGAGCTCAGGTAATTCGTAGATTGGTTTAGTTTGCCATTTACAGCTATTGTTATATTTTATTGGTGCCCAATTTTGATGAATCTATCTAAGTTGTTTTTGTGAATGGAAGAGTGCTTTTGTAGGCAGACCATACTGCCACGATATTTTGTATTTGATTTCTATTCAAAGTATATTCGGATTTTTTTTTTTGACCTAATAACTACACTCTTGGTCAGAAGATTTACAATTAATTCGATCTAGTAAGTAAGAAAATGACATTCTGAGTGGGAGAATGGGAAGAGAAATTCAAACAGGAAGAAGTTGAGCAATAGCTGATCACCATTATTTAAATAACTAGTTGTACATCCAAACGAAATCATGAACATACGTGTTTAGATCAAGATTTCTTAAATTACCTCGTGTAATTAAAGATTTGAAGTTTGATAACGTCTTATTCAGTGACACCTTTATAATCGAAGTATCCAAATCCAGTCAAATCAGAAGTTAGAAATGATGGGGTTCAAAGCTATATTTGAATGACTATCGATATATCAAGTAGCATTTAATCTAAGCTGAGGAACGGTTGTAAGAGGTGCGTAGCATGTCTTACCCAATAATGATCTGATGCACATGCTTGGCTGAGCGCCTTTGACTAGGTGAGTCTGTTCAAACTAATGATATCGGGATCAAATATCGAAGACTTACTGAACTAATAATTATCGGGAATTACCGTCACAGGATATAAGGTGAAACTTGATGGTAGAATAACAGATTACTAAGCAACTGTTTAGAACAATGTGTTGATTTATTTGCATAGATGTATTACAATTTTTCGTATTTACTTATTATTGATTCCTAAAAAATTTGAATGAAATATATGTGTGGTAATGTTTTGCGTGTTAGGAAATCGGAAAACATATTGACATAGATTCATACACAATCACAACTCCGATATTCGACTGACAAATTAAAAAGTTACATTTTATTTAGTAATCAACTAAGCAGATACAGAACTTTGTCTGTATACTTTATCTGTAATCTCACTGATATTTGATAGATGACGCAAATTACTTTTGGATAGAAAGTCGCTAATTATACTCTTCTACTGGATGGTAGTTGCGTGCAACAACGGCTTTCTGAAAATCTTTTTCAAATAGATTAATAGAGAATAGTGAAGTGATTCTGATATCCATTTACATAGGTTATCGGAATCAAAGAAAGATATTTCTCACTAAACTATTTGCAGGGGTATATTATGGTGTAATATGAATGGATACTTAACGGTAAGAAATTAATGTTTTGGCCAATATATGAAGACATGGACTGGAATAAAAGTTTTGGCACTTTCATTCTGTACCACCGTTAGTTATAGTCATCAGTATTGGAATACCAGTAAAACGTCGTCAGTTTCCTTTGAATGTCTACACCTTTCATCAAGCCCTTATGCTGGAGATCAAAGAAATTTAGAATGCCGTATTCAAGGACACATTTTTGACATGATTGTATTCTACACAATGTTAATTATCAGTTGCTTTTCGTACACGAACTGATTAAATACGTCAACTCTTGAGCTACTTTATGTGACTAACATGCTTGTTGATCTCAAAAGAGAAATTTTTTGTTCGAGGGAGCGCTGGTAGCAATGTGTTATGCCAACAACAGTCAGTGACCAAAATGGAAACTCAGAATATATGATTATGGAAACTGTTCCGCGTAAATAAATATTCAGGAAATGTACAAAATTGAAGACAACTAAATGGTGTTGTAAGTAATCGTATTGATAAATACAGTCAATGGCATTAGCTTATGCAAACATTTCATTTGTGTCATAAATATATAGAAATAACACTGTCTGCTCAATCTTATATTGGTTGTTTGAATCTTTTCTCGTACGCTTAAAACTGCCGTTGATCAGTCTGTTTTTCATAAGTGTGCATACTGTGCTGACAACTTTAAAATTACCCTAAATAACAATCGTTTGAAGCTCAGATAGATAATGGTAAGGAATGGAATGTTGGACTCCTGTTTCATCCTTGGTACATTGGAGTTTGATGCGAACTGTCTACTAAAAATATAAAGTAGTATAAACTTTTTCTCAAAAAAACGCTGATTAGACAGAAATGTAGGTAGAATATGTAAACTGACTTGCAGGCCATTAGCCAATGGAAAGTTTTGGCATACTGAAATATCAGGAAACATATCATTATTAAGAAGGTGTGAGAATATTACCTCAATCATCATCTCTTGTATACACCCACTGGATATATTCATTGATTTGCTTAAACGCAACGGAACAACCATCAATCAGATGATTTAAGTAACGTCCCTTAAATTCTGTTTGTGTTCATAACTTATAAATTGTATACTATTATATTTACTTTTGGACGTAATAACTTCATTGCTATTTTTGAGTTAACATACTTTTTGGTCCGCTACTCATTAAGTGGTTGTTGCACTAATAAAAATTTCAATGGCATTATCTGAGTCAATACTAACACAGTCATTCACAGATAAGAAGTCGAAATCAACATTTTAAAAATAATTAATATCTCACCAAACTGGCTTTACTCTGTGTTCTGAATTACAAAGTTTTCAGGCTAGTGACACGTGTGACATATTTATCAAGTTAGAGTGTAGTTCATAATCAACTTATTTTAATGATCTTTATGATTTGAGTACGTACGACTCTTTGTCTTGTAGATGGCGTGTGGTCTCAATCAACTATGATCACCACTGCAGGAAGATTAAGTGCCAAGTATTGGGTGGGATCCTTTCGTAAGCCAAAAACCAGAAGTAGTTGACGGTTGCAATGGGATATAGTTGTTGGTGATCTCGGGTATCAAAAGAATATCAAGACGTGCCAAAGTTTACAAGCGGGACTAATGAGCATACTCGAGTTCGTGCAAGGTCACTAGCAACGGAAGAAAGTGTGTGTTATGTACACCTAAACGAACAGGTGCGGTAAAACAGTCACTGATACAATGGACCATAATAATAATTGTTTCCATTATACAAATAGAGTTCTCGTCACAAAAGTAGGTCACTACAGTCTTCTGTTGACAGTGTTCATTGTGATAAAATCTGATTACCTCTGAAATTCAGTTTCTGTCTGATTGCATTCGAAAGTTTCAGAAGCTCGCTTACTTTTACAGAGCTAACAATCCGACGGTCTGATTTGCTCAAATAGAAGCTTTATTCATGACTAGAGGCATACGCTCACAGGCGACAAAGTATACTTATGTAGTTGGTGCACTTTCCATTGGAATTACTGATAAGGTTTGTAACGCAATCGACCAGGTACCTGAGACTGAGTCATATGATAAGATAAAAGCAGCTGTAATTCAATGCACATCAGTCTCATATGAAAAAAGACTACAACAGCTGTTAACGTCATGCGACATGAGAGACAAAAGACCATCACAGCGGTTAAGATACATGAAACAGCTAGTAGGTCCATGTAAGCTAGATATAGCCGTGCAAGAAAATGTGGTTTCAACGCCTACAGCATGATGTAAGCACAATTCTCGAGCTGTCAGGAAACTCCGTTCACCCCGGTGATTTAGCAGATATGTTTGACAAGATAAAGGACAGCCATTGTGTTAAATTTGCTCAAACCCCGGTGAAGAGGATACAAATGGCACAACAAAACTTTCAACAGCAGTTAGCGAAGCTAGCAAGGAAACTGGAATATCTACATGCCACTTCCGACGACCCAGGTTCTCGTCCAGAGGAAGATCTTTTTCCTAACAGCTTTCTAAGCCATCGAACTGAACCACTGGAATTTGTTTGTACCATCAAAAATATGGCACAAATGCACGGCGTTGCACACAACCATACACGTTTACTTCAAACAACAATACGAGTTAGGGAAACGAGCCGGCAATACAATAATGGCGCCCACAACGCTACAAGAGTCGATTATCACAACGAATGCACCATACATCATTTACGACACCATATTACTACTACTGGTCCACTAATATGCACTAGGCCGAGGAGACAGCCACCACACAAGTTAACGATTGCGAAACAAGAATTTGAACGCATGATGCAACTAGGCATCATTTGGCAGTTCAATGGCCCATGGGCTTCGCCTTCACATGTGGTTCCCAAGAAAGGTCAGGACTGGCGCCAATGTGTGGATTACCGTCATTTAAATAATCAGACCACGCAGACAGGTACCCTATTCCTCATCTACATGACTTTTCTCTAAACCTAAAATGAAAGCAGATCTCTTCGAAACTAGACCTTGTAAGAGTATATCACCAATTACGATGGCACCTAAAGATATTGAAAAAACAGCCACAACCACGCCTTTTGTTTTTCTGGAATTCCATTAGGGATGAGTATATTGCTAAATCATCTTATTCTCCTGTGAACCCTTAAATCAATAAATTTGACAGTAGTGATTGATATGGAATTTTAGTAAGTTAATACTTAATCGAAAAATTGTGCGAATCAAGAGTTTTTGTTCAGCATACAACTTACAAAGGTCATCCATAATTTTTCAGACACCGCTGTAATAAGTCCCCATAGTTTCTAAAACGATGGCAATAAGCTTGAGCGTGTCTGCTCCTGTATATATCATATAACATGAATTCTCGTAGTATTAGATAGTGTCCGTGAAAAATTACTGTCAGCATTACATACAGCCACTAGCTGTTGATCCGATCCACTGCAGTACATAAATCTGGTCGAAGTTTAGATATTTTCTATTAAGAGAATAGTGGAAAAGACAAGAAAAACGAAGTACAACACAGACGATTCGGAAGAAGCGGCAGATTCAGTATCGGAAAGCATTATTTTCCGAGTCCATATGGTAAACTAACACACTTGTATACGTTTTGTCTTCTAATGATGTTAAACATGAACTCAATCATGACTACCTCCTAAAAAACTTATGTAAACGCGGAACGTAGATAAATATGCAAAGTAATTGTTAGAGATGTTGCACTATAACGGATGAAATCAGAGACGGGATGGCCTCAGTCTCCTTAACGATTATTTAACGCATTTACAGATCAGAATGAGATAGCGAAGACTCAACCCGAAGTCCAGACTACCAATGCACCCTTAGGTCGTCAAAAATATTCACAAATAATTTATTGATTTATTTTTGAAGAGCTTCTAGATCCAAAATTCATAAGTTGATTTGTGCAGAATTGTCTGGTAAATATTTTGTTCTAAATGTTTCAAATGTTTTTTCGTGAGACATAGTATATGACTTTCAAAGAATCTAAGGAAACCTAATTTTTGGTTTGTTTTTTTCTATTACAATAAACAGCATTTTTATTACAGTAAATAGTTTACAGTGTTGAAATGATGTTGACCGTTAATTTGATTACTCAAATATACAAATAATTCAAAAATCACAAATATCTGATAGACAATCGATTTGTATATTCCACAACACAATTGCACCGAACTAAATGATTAATTATGAAACTGAAAACAGTGATGCTTCAAATATTCAAGTGAATGAAATTAGAACAACATAAATAGATACATATGAAGTACATTTAACAATTACTTTCAATGTTACGGTAACATTTCATTGAATATACAATACATGAGTACTCTTTGAAGTAAATTTGTTCCTATCTCTTTACGTATACATTTAAATTATGAATCACAAACAATTATAAACAATACTATGTATGTTTGGAACAGAACTATGAGAGCAAGTATTGACGCATTCAGGACAAATTCCAATTTTGTTTGTCTCCAATTACTTATATTGCACTACTAAATATTTGGTAGTAGTAAGTGAATGCAAATGAAATTTCGTCACCCAATATACTGATAATAAGTGCTGTCGTTCACCGATTTTACTGTAAATTTGGCATCTTAGCGAAATCTAACTATGTACATTGTCAAAACGATCACCTATATTGCTAACACCTTGAGATACTCAGAGATTTCATCACACGCAACTTGTCGTAATTAGAGATTGTTATTACTGCTATTTATGTATATATATATATATATATATATAAATCTATAGATATTTTTTATTTTACAGACTTTACTTTTGTGTCAACAAATTATGAACCAGGAAATCGTATTATATGCCTCTGATCAAGATGTACATGATAAACTTATAATCTTAAGGAAATTGATCATCTCAAAACGGTTTCATTCCTTGTCACTCAGTACGGCCTCCATGCTTCAACACCATAATTCATTTTGTGACAGTTTATTTAGGAGGGGAACTGCCATTGTTTGTCAAGAACAGAGACAAGTCAACTCGGCGTTAAACAGAATGCGTGGTTTCTAAATGACTGATGATTGATCTAAGACGATCAGCAGATGAATGTGTGCTCAAAAATGCTACAACAGATAAAGAAATTTAAGAAATGCGATCATAGTGAAACTTTAAAAGTGGAATACAATCCTCTGTATATACGTTCCCACTAATTTAACATCCAATATTCAAGATATGAAAAAAGACGAACTAGAGCTTACGAACGTCTTTTATTATTTAAGTTGTACAATAAATCAAATACATAAATTCACGGTCGGTCAGTTTAGCATATTTTTAAACGTAATTAATCATGAACAACCAATTTTCCGGTATTTTATGGCGTGTCTATCAAATGTAATAACAAATATAATACAATTACACATTTTAAAACCATTCTTAAATAATTCATATACAAGTAGTTCCTATTTGAATAACTAATTGTAAACAGACATCTCAGTATGAACAATGTTTATGAGTAATGAAACTCGCTTGATTTTTGAACATCCCATACTTTTCTTATCAATATGAATTTCAATTAGTTTTCTCTACAGTCTCTATTGTGATCTAATATCACTTGTAGTTACTGTTTTAGGAAATGTGATCGTGATGCATCTTTGTCACAGATACCACACTGAATTGAGTATTTGAATTGTTCGATTGAAAGCTCCTATCTTTACACCTTCGATCCATACAATGCTTCATATAATGACGAACTGTTCAAACGCTGATTATCTTTCAGAATGAAATATTCATTTAGGAAAAATATAACTTGATATGTGATTTATCACAATGTCATTTTGATAAATCGACAGCTCACTTATTCATTTATACGTCATATCACTTCAAAACAGTGGGTTTTTTCACTTTGTTTGTGACAATCGTAATATCATCTTCATCAATCGGTGTGATTTATGCCAACCACTGAAGTTAAGTTCAAATATTATCTGTGCAATTGTTTACAATTGATGTGAAAACTATTCTATATTATTTGCAACTACGTTACTCATAAAATACACCAAATACATAAACGATCAGACTTCATCTGAACTATTTCAGTAAACAGACATGGAATAATCGACAACGTGTACGTAAACCATAAGTCTGGTAGAACAATTATGTATCTTGATAGAGAAGGTAGAATTTTTATATCGTGTGTGAGGAAAAGAAGGGACAAAATTCTTAAGGTATCCAAACTGACGAAAAATAAGAGTTATCAGTTGTAGATAGATAAGTATCTTAGGTTTTGTATTGTAGATTATCCATCAAAGGCTGTTCAACCATGATTGCGTTTATTACTATATTACAATGTGCCTGATTCATTCATCTCATAAATTTGACACCATGCTTATTCACCTAGTTATTTTGTGTTTTATTTTGCATCAATTGCAAGAATCCAAAGTTGAGATCTCTCTCTGCAAATATATATGCAATAAAGTTCAACATTAGAGAGAAATTATCGAAATCTCTACAGACCCGAAATTCATCTTGTAAACCTTTAGTTGTTTATGGATTACTTTTGAAGCAGTTGTGAATTTCATGTCTAACATTGCCTAAGTAAACATCTGTAATGCCCATAAAACTTACATATGAAATATTTGCCTATGGAAAAATGTGTCATAAGTGTGAAATGTTATTTCAGTGTACGAAAATTCAGTGTGCATATGAAACTCTATATTTCTTGTCGGAACTAAACAGGACAGACTTCAACACATATATCTTTTATGATAGTCTGAACTAATTGATTATAATAATTGTTCGAAATCAATAAGGCTGAAAATAAGAACTTTCATTGCATCCAAAATGAAATGATAGACTTAGAGAAGGTGATATGGACATTATATTTAACTGATACCTTCCCGTTCGTTCTCTCGAAATATCACCCAAAGTTTGTTGGGTGGCATTAAAACAATCGTACGTGACTTATTAAAAACTATCGGGTAATCAATCTGTTAAACTTTTTCACAACGTTATGGAAGCAAACTAAAAATAGTTTTAGAACTTCTGGATCATAAAAATGTTGACATGAGAATTGAAGTGTATTTTGAAGATGAACATTGAACATAACTTACACACTTCCTCTAAATAATTTTCTAGAACAGTGATATTTTTTAAAATACAGTGCGGCGTAAGTGAAGAATACGATATCCAGTAATGTCATATAATTGATTGACAAGTATCTATCATTCATTTCATGGTGCATGAATTCTCTGAATATTGTTTGTAATATACATCAATTAAATCATTAATACTGTTCAGAAAGAAAAAGGTACTAAAATATTGGTTACTTTAATATCACCATACCTTACCTCAATCCTAACTGCTTACAAGCAAGTCTCGGCAGTGATATTTGAACCCGATGTGACTCTCAATACTGGCTGTTTTAATTACTTCTGATTGCAAAAACCGTTTCTCTCTTGATGGTAGCAGATCAGTTATAGAATTAATCAATGTGCAACTTATTCAGTGTTAGTGTACTTATTACCAATGTTCACAGAACGAAGTCAATCTTAGTGATTTATGATGTTGATAACTGATAATGAAAGAGAAAATCATATATCTCAAAAAAATGCAGTTGTCGATGTTGTGAAAGAACCCCTTGAGCATCAGATCCACCTCCATTACAAGATATACTCTGTCAAATTAGCCTCTAATATCCTATTTCTGATATTTATCAATATATTAACGTCACTTAGCTTTAATACTGTGTGTGATTTACATTATCTGATTCACGCAATGGATAACAGAGAATTCAAATTGGACTGCTTTGATACAAATTATTATTATATGGAGCACCTGCATCTGTTATGAGAAATAATACAGATAAATATGTATGATATCATAAGTGTAAATATGGAACAAATGCTTACTCATTTGTCGATGACGCAGGTCTGTTTTGAGATATCATAAATAAAAATAACATGTTTACCATGAATGATGACAATGAAAATTATTTTTATCTACTGTTTGTTGTTCATATAAGCGTGATATTTATGCCTATTTTTCCACTCACCTTCTTGAAGAAAGAAAAACACGGATTGAACCTTCTGATGGTTCTCCATCAAACGACATCACACTTAAAATCGAGATTGATAAGAATTGTATTCTTATTGACTGTAATCATATTTGCTGGTTTCAGTTTTCTTATATTTATCAAGCAATGATTGTAGCTGGTAGTTGTGATGATAACAGATTCCGATGAGACATGTTTCTGTTAGTAATTTCAACAAATTTTACTAATTTGTGATTTTTAGATACTACAGATTTTAAGAATTAACGAGATCCAAATCAGATAAAATGAACTCCTTTTATCTTGCCTGAGTATTTTGTCCGTCCTGTTTCGATATTATGTGATAATACTGAGTTATATATTGTCCTTAAGACACCAACATTTGAAATCTAGAGAATCTTATCTGCCTAGGAGCTGATCAATGCATCTGCGATTGACCTACATTGTCTAAGCGTGTGAATTAATCAACGTAAACTGTCATATTAGTGGTACTCTCGACAAGCTACTGTGCATAAATTTTCGGTCAGTCGTTTTTGTAAATGCCTGTTATTTTTGTTTCGTATTGAATCGTCACCCTTGTAGAAAAACTTTCTTGTTGATACAGTTTCACCAGTGTACAGTGTCATTTAAGCATCATATTTGCGTCATATTTATGTCTCTGTACAACACAAACTATATTTAAACGATTAGTTTTACCTAAATACTAGTTGCAAGACATTTCAACATCAAGATCCCGGCGTTTGTATTTGGTAAAACATAGCTATTATGACAAGAGATATGGATTGATAAACTGGGAAGCATGAAATTAGATGTCAAATATACTCACAATTTCCAAGCAAAAGATCTGGAGTGCCTGTTTAGTTAGAACAGAAAATAAATTTCTTTTTTTTTGAGAGACTGTAGTGCTTGACAAATAACTGACTTATAAATATGTTATTAAGAGTAGATGTTGACGTGTTAGATTAACACATAAACAGTGAAACTGCTCTGATCAACCATCTACTATATTTCAGGCAGAATGATTGTCATGGACCCAAAAGATAGTCAGCGTAACCTTTCAATTCTTAAGATAGCGGAAAGCGAATGAGAGATATCTGACAATTACAGAGGTAAAATCACAAATACTCAGTCATTTTCATATTATTCTAATTCTCACAGTGCAGTCATCATTATAAACAGTTTTGAAATAAGACTAGACTTACTTGGAACTGAGATGATAATGTACATAAACAAACGATTATGAGATTTTAGATGGGTTTAATTAGTAATGTGTCATTATGTTGTGTATGCTTCTTATGTTAACAAACATAAGTAATATGTAACACTAGTGGGAAGTAGAAATCCTGACAGCAGAAGGTTATGAAGGTTAACTTAAAGAAAACAGAAGCGGAATTAGATGGGAATTATGAATCGGAAGAACCATAAAGAATGTGAAGGACAACTGATGTAAATTCGCGAATAGAAATTTTAATTAATGCTTCTTAAATTTTACCAAAATATTCTGTAATTTAGCATTAAAATGCCATTGGCTATTCTCATCTTTGTGCTCTCGTACATTTTATTTGTTACGACTACAATTTTGTTTGAACTGTAGTGATAAAAATTTTGATTGTTATATTGATCCTCTTATGAGATGTAACTATTTTCAAATGAACAATTCGCTTTCTGAGAGTATCTTTGCATACACCAATTGAGATAACCGTTATCACTTGTATCATTATATGTTTACATGAATTCTCAAAATATTTCAATCTGAGAAGTAATAGATTTTTTCATCCAGTCCTATGTTTGTCAAAATGTGTGGTCAGCTGAGTGATCAAACAGAAACAAACTGATAAACACTCAGATAAAAAGTCGGTTCATTTTCATTATAAGTCACCACATAAATACGATACTGCAGGTTTATCAAGTGCATGAATCTAGATACTTCCTAATACTCGTTTTTTACTCTCAAATATTGTACTAATAGTCGAAGTTCATTTCAACTATATGCAATGAGACCTTCAAGTAAAAATCCATAATTAAGCAGTTATATTTTCAACGTAGTGAATGACAATTCGTTCATTTTATGAATTTGTAATTCTGTTAAGTTGTTATTTGCTTACCGGTCGACAAATTCAAAGTGAATATATATATATATACATATATATACATATATATATATATATGATTGTCACCGATGACTTATGGTTTGTAAAGAACTTAATCACTTGAAATTGCAAATAAAATGTTCCTCGAACAAATTTTTCAACATACCTGGACAACCATCTTTCCCTAAAGTAGAGAACAACAAAGGATAATCAATAATCTACAGTCATAGAACAATGCGATAAAACGAACTCTCCCTTTAATATACTTTGAAACAAACAGACCTTAAATAATTGAAAATTAAAAAATTGTTTGTTGCAAAATAACATGCTAAATCTATTGACCATCAATGACTTTGAATAATGTGACATATGGTAGGCGATTGGAGGCGGTGGATTCAAAATAGTGTGTAAGTGTGTCACCAAGCATTCCGTTAATCCGAGGAAAACTTTTAAAACTGGTATATAGGTTTACTTTTAGAAGAAAGAGCAATATAATTATTATGACTGCTCTATAGCTGCTTCATGTGATTCGACGGCAACTACGTTTTACAGACAGTTTTTGGAGACATTCTATTTCAAATAAATATCAATTATCAAAACATATGAAGTGGTATCTTGTTCTTTATGAAAATTAGATACTGACAATAGCTCTCAAGTGGACAATTGTATTCACTTTAATACTTTCACTAACCGATTATTCGATAAATATCAAGTAGTCGGAATTGAGGGAATCTGTCGAAGTTCCATGTTTTATAATCGACTTCACGTGACAGCTTCACGTTACAAGATACTGTTCACGTCAGTTACTAAGACGTGTATTCGTAGTACGATATTTCTCTTAGTCTTGATAACAGGACAGCGAACTATACTTTTCCACATAACTGGTATACTTTCTGCAGAATACTCCGTTTTATGAACTATTTAAAACGGTGTTTTTTTTCTACGGGTTATATTTACACTTACCAGAGTAATATACAACTTGATTTATCCTAATGAAACTAAGTTAGTCGTTAGAAAATCACAAATAACTTATGAATAACTGCAAAAAATGACCAACTTACCACAACATAGGGGACCTTTCATTAAGTGTAATTTTTAGTCGACAATTATGTCATGATAAATCAAATCTAAATTAAACTGGAATATCTATAAAAATATACTATATATATAATACAACTCAGTACGAACCTTTTTTACCGTCTTCTGAAGCTGGAATGTAAATATGGTTAAATATGTCGTTTAATATTATTATGAATCTGTTAATTATAAGTAATTACGATGACTTCATTCTATATTAGGCATACTGATCTAGCTTGACGATGATGGATTGGTGATTTCGTATGATTTGTAGCAATTGCCATGTTAACTAATTGCTAGAACGACCTCTAAGGAAACAATCGTCGCTATAATTACGTAGTCAGAACAGTGATAAGCAAAAATGAATATCCTTCAACAGTAATTTTCAGTACATCTCTCCGTGGATGATTTGTCGATCATTCTTTCCCCAAGTGCAATACAGTATTTGTTTCACAACAGTTGATTTTAGAGTCCAATGTTCTCCTCTCCATCTTTCAAAAGTCATCTGTTAGTAAGCCTTCAAAAGAAGTATCAAGAAGGTTATCCTTTAAAGGGAAATTGTTCAGTAACTAATCGATTTGCAAAGAACATCACTATTCAGACTAGCGTAACTTAGGTAGATTGACTAGTCAGCCAGAACGTTGTTTAGCTACAACGACACGTTCATCAAACATTATATTTATATCACGTCTGAAAATTTTATAAAATTTGCTTAAACATTAAAAAAAGTAATATAAGTGTTTAAAAATTTTTGGTTAGAAATCAATGAGCACATATTTTGGTTGCCTGCTACATCTTTATATGCCGAGTAGTAAGAAATCCACTTTAAGGAATATCTGTTCGAAAATTACAGGATCACTCGCCTTCATCATTAAAATCTTTATTAGTGAATCGTTCACAAACATCTTATTTATGGTCATTAGAATCCATGTTCATTTCCAAAGTAGTAATTATAAAATGTTAGTTGAAGTCTGCCTATCGTATGAAAGTTATCTATTTCCATTCTATTTTAAAATTTTGCAGAGCCATAACTTATTTCAGGTTATGAATAAATGAAGACTTTAAAATCTACTGAGTTTTATGTTTCTCCTTTATTGAATTTGTGCATAGTGGGAAACCTTATATGTCAGAAGCTTTTCATTATAGATCAGACGTACCGCAACAAACTGTCTCTGTGAAATATAATAAATAAATTTCAAAGCAAAAGGCAAATAATTAGAAATGTTCCATACCAATTGACTTTACACATTTTTATTCTGTCAAAAACCGATGTTATTAGATTCGAACGACTAACGTGAATTGACTAAACAATCAATTCAAACAATAAAAAACAACTCATTTCTGAAATGAATTTCCTCATCTACAACCGAAAACAAGGTGAACGCTTTCTTTGCTAGGAACTTTCAGCACTTTTTATTGATTGTTTGTCAGTGAAACAATGATCGATCATAAGTATTCACAATACTCATTTTTTTCTAATTACGTCCTTTAAATAAAGTTGATTATCTATGTTTGTTAGCGCAATTCATTCACTCAAGAACTACCGATACACCAACGTAAAGGTCAATATTATTTAAAAAGGGCTGAGAATATTTGCAAATCTTTGCATACCATCATTATCAATAATGACAATGTAATCATTAAGTGTGTACACTTACATATTTTTTAACGCATCTCATACGATTCATCGGAAACGTGAAAGTTGTGAGCTCCTTTGCAACGCACATCAACTGCTTGACTAAATTCTCAAAACTAAACGAATCCACTGGACAGATTATTCTACTGCTTGTATAAAGTGTACTTGGCTTTCAAAAGGTTTGTATTCCGTAGCATTATAATACCGTTTTAAAATTGCTTAACTTACTTTGTGAGCAAATATGGATCGTGGCTTGCAGTGAAATCAAGGACTCGCGTTTCGTCCTATTTGGAATTCGTCAACTGGATGTACCAGCATCCTAGAGTTGATTTTTACTTCTGGCATCCAAACCATCTCTGTTTGCTTCAAACACCATCACTTACCTACTGAGTCCTGGTAAGACGGGACACGCGTCGTGGATTACACTGCCAGCCACCAGCTATTTTTGTTTACAAAGCATGTGATTGAAAGCAATATGGAGGCGATCTGCACAGGATGCACATATGCCTACAAGAAACTGATCAATCGCAGTCGTTAAAAAACAATAGCAATATACAAGCAAACAATACCATATCAATTTGTTTAACTTACTGTTGCATGTTATGGCTTTTTATAGTGTTCAAAATAAACGTTTATTTCACAATTGTATTTCATTCAATGATATTTTCCAGACAAGGTGGTAACAACGTAAAAATTTTGAAAATTGTTTTGCCATCAGAAGATAATATCAGTTTGCTTCCTATATAACATGTGGGGAGATCTAAGCAACCAATAAACTTGGTGGAATACAAGCAATACTGATAAGTACAAATCAATGAACTAACGTACATATTAATACTTCTATCTGAAGTTGCATTTATTATTTAATATGTATATTATATTTATGACATGCAATATCATAAATTATTAAACTACGTCAAACTGACAACAACTGGTTATATCTGAAAAATCGCGCTTTATGTACTCCTTTATTCCATTGTCTTATGTTCTCATATATGAGTAAGGAGAACGCCAAGGCGATTGTAACGCTGAAAACTTAGTTAGGTGGGTGTTGTTTACAGAGGACAACTAAAACATCAATAACGTGACTCACCATTAATATCACCTGACGATGAAAATATATCAAAATGAGTGAGTTCGTACAAACTTATTTCTAGAACTGACTGCTTCAAGGTGAATTCACATTATTGTCTCATGACCAAAAGGTGCATTTCAGCAGGCAACATTCACAAACATTTTCAAAGTAATACGGTTGCAAAGTGAAATAGTATTTCAGTGGATTCACCACACGTAATGTATATCCAGGTTTGTATTGAAACTACCATTGTTATTATCAACATCCTGTACGTCTATTTGTCTTATTTTGAAGCCGTCTACGTTTTCACGTCATGTCGTTCGACCACTAGTTAACCAGTCGTCACGCTCGAATTTCATTCCTTTCAAATATTATGTATACTGATGAGAAAATGTCTCACCGTTAACACAGACTCATACACCTTTACGTATACTTTAGTAGTTCCATATATTCATATAGATATTCTTGTTAGTGTGAGTAAAGCCTAATAAGAATCAAATTTAATGTAATACTATATATATATATATATATATATATATATATATATCGTTGTTATTCGCGGTATGATGAAATTTTTCTGTATCCAAATCATATACATTCAGAGATATGAGCGACTAATGTCATCTGTAACTTTGGAGAATGGTTGTCTCATTCCACTGACAACTGAATGCGTGTTTGACAATCGGTATTCTTAAAAACAGTCTGCAGTACATGTCTTAGCTAATCGTCCATCGGAACTACGTCTCATTGAATACGATTGTGGTTATGAACGGAAATAAAAGGCGCAAATTCTTTAAGAGGGCAATATGATAACCGTAAAATTGAAAACAGGAGTGATCATTTTAATAAATACTGCATTGTTCTAACTACAAAACCTCATCAACTTACAGTGTGAAAATGCCACAAGAAGTTGTAGTAGGCTGAAGACTACCAAACAGTTTGCTCCCGATAGTTTCATAATGTTGTAAAGACGGTGTTTTGACTGCTTTGTTACATCACTTATATAATCTTTTTTCAGCAAGGTAAATGAGTGACAGTACATATGACATTCATGTGATTATTAAGTGTATTATTTTAATCGGATTAATTAACTCGTACATTTTCGGATAACTGTTGAACAATTTTCATCTATATCATTTTCCATACTTTCAAACACATGACTCTATTTCAACAATTCTGCCAGCATTTTTTTTGTAGAATCATCACCAATTCTCTGTGTTTGAATTTGACCTCCAATAATGAGTCTCATGATATGTGATTTAGTAAGTCACATTTCTTTCATGATTCCTTAAATTACTTAAATTCGACAGCCTTTCAAACGTTGTTAAGCGCTCCAACATGATCCTTCAAATGATGTGATTAGGTTAAGTAGTAAGTATAATAAAGTGTGATGAAAAATAAACAACAAGAGTCTTGTCAATAACTTGTCAGCTATTTACAAGTCATAAAGAAGTAATTGCATGAGTCAAACATTCATTAATTTGTATGAAATAAACAAAGTTACTTATAATCACCTCTTAAACACATGATTCTGAAATTGTTTTTCAGCAGAAACTTCAATTCAATAATAATTTAACGTGAATAACCAGTTTGTTAATGGTTACTTTTAGATCTAATAAGTTTTGACAGCTGCCAAAATATATTTTCTTGATTGTTTTGATTGATGCGATATTTTGCTTTCCTCACAGTTATGTTCATTTTGCTTCGCTGAATATTAGATTCTTTACCAATTATATTTCTTTACAAACTGGAATATGTGATAGGCCTCCGTATAAATCATCGATTAATATTTCAAATGAATGTAAGGACAATGCACACGAGACCAATGATTTCCATTAATTTTTATCCTAGATAGTCTGCAACGAATAATATTATCGGCTTGTGAGTAGTTATTAGGTTGGTGTTCATGTTTTTTCACACAACTTATATTTTACATTTAAATTAAAAAACACCGAAACGTAGTGTTACACTCCTCGAATCCAAGTAATTACATTTAGTGGCCTATTGATTTGACTACAATTTAAAGAAAGGCATGAATATATCATAATAATCAACCTTCAATCTAACTCTGTTTATTACATCTAGTCTGATATCATATGTGCGACAACCATAATCAAACACAAGCTGAGTTTAAGGAATTGATTTCACGCATTCGTATGTTAGGCAAATAGTTGAAAAGGTGAAAGTGTGACTCAAGAAGAATGAATAATGTATTGTGACCGGAAGCTTGAGCAACCCATGTAAGCTTGAATTAGCAACAGACACTACAAAGCCTCCCATAGAATATACTAAATTAACTTGAAAAGGTGTTTGTTTTTGAAAATAATACCGAAGAGGTTTGAGGTCAAGGTTAGCAAAATGTTGATGGTATTATAACCAGATGCTAAATATGCGTTGGTAGAATGACCAGTGGAACAGAATAGTGACTAAGGAGACAAGATTGATGGTCTTTTTCACTATATGCCATGAGGCTTTACTTGGTCTCGGTTGTAGAAAACATTTGAATACACACGATTTGGCATGATGGGCGAAAACAACTCACTTGGATATGACGAACATGTAGCTTGTGACACCAGCTATATAATTTATGTTTTGATTTGCAGTCGAATGCCAATAACTGTATTGATTCAGTAATGTTTATGGGTAATTAATGATTCAGCATCCAGTTACACATGTGAACAAAACGATAAGGTGAACATTTTCGTTGCTAATCAGCTAGTAATGCGGCATCTGAAATTTGATGAATATAGGAACATTATAGTAAGGTTCATTGATAAAAAGAAAATAGTCTGCAGTTGTATGACGGAAGTTTGATTTGAAATAGGAGAACTTTGCGTTGTTAAATTATAAGAAAATAGTAAACCAGGTTGTAAATGTCTCAAGTGAAAATGATTTTCATAACAGCATAAATTATCGTATGAACATTAATTAATCTCGTTGCGAACATGAATAATGATGATAACTTCCCTTTATGTGACATTGACGAAAAGTTGATAGTAAGATTATTGCAATTATTATAATCATCATGGAATGATCTGAGAAAAAGATGGATTATAAGAGTCGATGCATCAAAAATATAACGATGATATTATACGATTTGTGTGTTTTCAAGTCATTGTTGAACTGGCTTTTCTGTTTGCGTTTATTTCGAAGGAGGACTCACTAGGTTTATGGCCCGTTGACATAGATTTAATTTGAAAGAATGTACGAATATGTATGATTATGAAACTTTATCTGCGTTGAATGATTTTATTTTAAGCACTCTTTCCTTCAAACTGACATTAAGAATGAAATGTGTGGAAGCGAAGCAGAAATGGCAATTCCGCTACTTTCACACTCTTTAGTAAACCTATTGTAGTTCGACGTTTGTCGCAGGCCTTTTTGCCAACTCCTCGTTAATTTTTATCCGGTGTGCTCAACATTTTTTTATTACCCATTTGATTACGTAAAATGGCGATCTATTTAATGTACATAGCTCCAAATATTTGCTGATCCTTGTAGCTTATCTCCGTTCAACAACCTGGGACCGCACAAAAATGTAATGTCTATTATGGTGTATAGTCATTTTATTTTTATAGACAAGAAGCGATTAATTTGAATGTTCAAGCTTCAAAGTTAACAGCCTGTCATCAGATGAAGTAAGTACTAATTATGTGAATGACAGATCAAATAGTCAGCAACTTGTATTGGACATGTTTGTTGATCGTTTAATATTGTCTGGTCATCTCGTTAATTATTTCAACTTCAACAGTATTACTTCTTCACGTAGATACATAATTGAAAGATTATCAAAGCACGTATGTGCAAGACGTTCTTTGCCATATTTTAGGCTATTAAAGGCGTCACATCAGAAGAAAAAACAGATAAGAAGGGAGTTTCACTATATTTGAAAACATGAGCGTACAAAAATGAACCAAAAATGTTCCTAATCGCTGATTGTGTAACATAAACATATGCGTTTGTACATGGAGAAGCATCTACTTTAAATTCAATATTATAAACAAAAGGGTACGACCAAATATTTTATTTGCTCGAGCAGTGTAGTCATGTAGCAAGAACTGATATTGATGGTTTTAAATACATCGCTGTTAGTTCTCTTGTGAAATACAAACCATAAGTTATTGAAAATGCTTACTAGAACTAATTTGCAGGCATATATGACATGGCATATATGCAACTTGATCGATAGCATTCGATCAGCACTAAGGACCTGACACGCATGAGATTGATCACCACCCAGTGATCAATCAATTGTGATATATGACGATATATTTGGATTACCATATTTCCGAAACTACGAGGATTACTTTGCGCGAAATAGAACATATCGACTGACCGTCCTAATGTTTTAAAATAACAAAACCTTATATAAAATGTGAGTTCACTAACATGCTTTAATTTATGACCATGTATATATTCATCATCCCCTTTGTTTTAAAAGTAATATTTTCTGAATATAATATTCTTCAAGAACTGTTCGTACAAATAAGCTCTTTACATTGTATTTAGAAAACATACTATATGGCGTTTATTACTAAGTCACTAATATATGGGTTATTCCAACCTTACGAACAGCTAATTAATTTATTCTTTTTAAGTTATTACTAACACACATTTGACCTTGTTGTCTATTCGCTTACAAGCCTGACTATTTTTATTTGAGCTCATTTGTGTAACACATATCCCAACCTTCACATGTTTTTAACTTAGTTTTCTATCTGAGTGTAAATAATAATTCAGGCTTTATTAGATCGGTTGGACTAAACTTTATAGACGAGCCATCAAAATCTTTCGCAGGTTTTCAAGGTCACAGCACTAATTTTGGTACCTGATGCTTACTGACGATTTTTGGTGATAATGCAGTGTATACAAGAGAAGTGATTATTAATAAGTTCCCACACTTGTGACTATGATACTCGAATGATTTTTTTTCACTCGATCACAATTAAGGTTAACACCCTAACCTTAAACCATACCAACAACATTGAAGCTATAATAATAATAATAATAATAATATATTCTGAAAATAATATTTACAGAATTCACACCAGTTTACAGGCATGATCAGATTGTTATAAAAATCAACATTTAATGTAGAGAGCAAACATGAAATATAAGAAAGTTTTATGTTTGCTGGTTTAGTAATTGATAAATAGTTTATATATGGCAAGCCAATGCAACACCAGGGAACTTGTCATTTTTTTATTAAGTGGATAGTCTGATGGTTGATCAACATTGTTCTGTAAGGTTATTACCAGTGCCAGAGCGAGTTATTATTAATTATCTACAACTAGAGAAAGTAATATTAAAGCAGAGAGCACGGAACAACAAAACAATGATAGCAAGTAAGAGGTTAAACACTTAAAGTTCCGATAATCTCACTTGTGGAGTAAGATACACTTGCAGGAGCTGGAGCATTTAATGCATTTTCAGAGGAGCAAAAAGCATTAATTGAGCGAACAAACAATGGGAGAGAGTTTAACATACGGATAGTTTGGGGTAAATTATTCCAGAGTCTAGAAAACTTACAGGTAAAGTAATTCATATAGAGAGAAGATCTAGAATATGTTTGTTTCGCTAAAGATAAGGGGTTACGAATATCGTAATGTGAGGCCTTAGTATATTGAATCGCCTGACTGGATGTGAAGGAGAGTTTGTTAAGTATTTTGAAAAAGAAGATAAGGTTAAGTTTGAGTCTCCTCATCCATAAAGGGTCAAGCCCTAGTTTACTACACCTCAAATTATGTGTCAAGACACTATCAGGTCCAAGAGTAAATGTGGTAAATGTGGTCGAAGCTAAAAGAATTTTTGAGGCTTCATCATGGCTCCAGAGGTCGACTACTGTGGAGCCATATGGATCAGTTCCTGTTCTTTATGCACTATGATTTTAGAACTTCCGAACCCATATCCTACCTTGAGAAGTAATTTTTGACGTTTCGTGACCCATAGTCAGCCACTTCTTCAGAAAATAAGTAGTCAAATCAAAAGTAATCCAAGTTAAAATCGTACAAAGGCATAACAAAGGAATATTATGTGTCACCAGTGAAAAAAACAGGTCTGAACAAATCAGTGGCATATCATTTCGGTCAAGGTTATTCTAAAACGAATTTTATGTAAGCTTGTGTGTATGTGAGCCTTGTGCGTCTGTACTATTTAGACGTGGATTAATTTTGATTTGGTTATTTATTCTCCAAAGAAGTGGTTTACACTGAGTCACGAAACGTCGGAAAATTTGATTTTTCTACTCATTGGGATATTACAAATATAATAAAATTATTAGTATATGACAATAGTAAATTTACTTATCAACCATTCTACTGATTAACTTTTGAAGCATTACAAAACAGCTTTTAAAGTAATGATATTTTCGTTGATTCTCTAATAGTACTTTTTATCTTAACTAACTAGTGTTAGTAATTTGAAGGTATTATACGTCGCAGACTGACACAGTTAACTGTGCAATCTCAATAATAATTGAAATCGAAAAGTTTCTAGAATGTGCTAGAAGCACGTCGTAAATGCTCAATTTCAACTTGATGTACTGTAAATAAGTCACTTGTCTTTGTAACCTGAAATTTTGTGCACCACATTACGAAGTGACTGAAGTTACCGTTAGGTTTCGTGATCTAGAGCCTAAATATTGGTTCCGTACATATATGAGAATAAACTCTTGAGTCCATATGTTTTCTAAATGTTTACTTTTGAATTACTATGTACGGTCCACAAGAAGGATATAGCACCTTATATTTTCCTGCCTTTTAACACACCCCATTGTTCAAGAATCGTCCAGTGTGTTTGAAATGAATAGTACATTAATAATTTTTTTGAAATGAATAGTCCGTAAACCAGTTTCGCCAGTAAACTGTTAATTTGTAATTTTTAAACTAGACGTCATAAATCTCAGCCACGATCACTGATCATGATGATGAACATTCAACCAAATATTCATTTGAAGAAAATCAGTAGAAACATGTTATTGGACAAAACCTAATCGAGAAAGATTTTTATTGTCAGGGCAACACTATATCAAAAATAGACTAAATATATTCACTATTGCATTTCTCTTTCATTTCATATGGACGAATAAAAATACTTTTCGAACTCATAACTTCAAAATTTTTTAACATAGTAGTATATTTTGTCCACATGTCCAAATCTCGAATAACTCAGCTGGTGAATCAATTTGATGATATATCTGGAGAATTTATCGATTCCCTTTGTACATTCATTTATCCTGGAGATACACATGAACTAAAACAATTGTTCTCGTTATTTTTATATTATCTAGCACAAAAGTAACTGTTTTGATTCCCATAACATTGAACATGATTTAGAATGCAAAACAACTCTCACTCTCCATGTTCTTTGTGTGCCTACCCTTCACAATTAAGAATTCAAAGATGAATAAAAGTCAGTTTGTTGATAAAAAAGGAATCTCGTTAAAATGTCTGTATCTCTTTATTTATATTAAAGAATCATAAGAATTTCAGTCAATTATCCATGTGTTGATAAACGTGGTCCTTTGAAATCCCTTTATATTCAATAACCCTGAAATGTTTAAACAATAATTAACAACAAGCAATTAATATTTGGTAGACTAAGTAAGTAAGTAAGTAATGCCCAGGTAAATTATTTAAAATAGTAATTGGTTTCTATATAACCTTATGATAAACTATGTGATGAGGAAGATTGTTTTCGAAACCTTGATTTTTGAGCAAGGAGTCATGTGATTACTGGATATCTGTAATTTTATGACTTTACACTGTTCACTGTGTAAGTATAATGATGAGATAGTAAACTAACACTTTACCGTTAGCCTGAAAATATTAGTGAATCAAATTCCAAAAGAGAACTAATATACGAGCAAAGATAATTATCAACATATTTCATGTCAGTTATTAGAATATAAGAACAAATGTGATTGTTGGGTATCTAAAGTGCAATTTATCCTAAACTATTTTCAATCGAGTTACTTTTCAGAATACTGTCAATAAACAGACAGTCAAATACTCATCAAAGTCAACTTCAATCTTCAGTTTCAGTTACACAGAACTATTTAAAATATGAAACTAATCAAGATAATAAGGGAGTTAGAAGTTACAACGAGACAACTACACAACTAATTTAATCAACAAATAAGTCTGTTATGTTATATAAATTTGAAAATAATGAAATAAAATTCTCGGCATTCCGTAACTACTGGCAACTGAATGTTTTTAACAGGTTTTGTACTCACCATTTGAAAAGCATCATGGTTAATATCTCGTGAATTATTCCTTAGATTGATTTCAATTATGGTAATATTTGCAAATGCACTACAAATTATAACTGTGACACTATTAAGGATTGATCGGTATTGTTCAGTAGATTGGTATATACCTATCTAATCAATATAGAATTAATTAGATTGTTCATTAGTTTAGAAGAGTTCATGATAGTACCCATCTAAATGAGATTAACTATCTTCGAGAAAAGTGGACACTCAAACTTATTCTAGATAGGTTGGATTGTAATTTAGTCTATTTTTGAAATAATCATATATTTCATATAGATAGACTTACACCCAATTTTTGTACTTAGGAAGAAATGTAAAATTGTGGACTCTCAATGATATTTACTGAAAGCTTGATCATAAAGATTTATAAATGACAAACCTGTTAAACTAGCTACCAAATAAATACATCAAACGAATAGCAACTCGTAGAGTGTATTTTCCATCATATTTAATACGTAAATGGTGTCGTAGATGTTTCATGGTAATCAGGTGAAAGTAATCAGAGGGAAATTAATTGACACTGTTCAGATATTGCATCCAATATTAAACTGAGAATTCGACAGTATTTTAAAAGTCCACCCTGAAAATCAGGATAACATAATAGCGAGGCTAATCGTCCTCATCGGGCTTCATTCCAATATGACGAAATATTTGTATCTTTATATAAGAACATTAAATCAAATATGTTAATTTATGAAACAATGAAAATAAATAATTAGATTATGTAATCAGGTTGAGAACATTAATTATTTTGTTGTGTGCTATCAGATGCTTGGAATAACATCTAAAAGACCATATCCATATGACTGGTTTATGAATTTAAAGATTTAACATGTTATGGAAATAAATAGAATAAAATTCTAATCCTCATTATTCATTCAATGTTATTCAATAAAAAGTTTACGTCATCCGTGTAGAGCCAGTGGATGCACTATTAAGGGAATCATTACATTTTATTTAAATGTCTACTGACATTATGAACACGTCAGTGTTGAAATAAGCTTGTTTGTGAATGAAAATCTGATGCTAAAGATCCGTTTCTGAATCCAATAGAACTAGGAATGAAGGGTAGGAAAAGAGGAAACGTTCCCCCCCTCAAATTCTCTTGATGGATTCATTAGCGCTTTCAGTGATGGAAATGCTACTACGAACAGCATACTTAAAAACAAATACTCGGAGACTGTGACCACGACCGAATTTCAATCTAAAATAAACATAGTGCGTTTATTAGAGCTAATTGCTACCAAAATGTTCATTGTTGTAAAAATTATTGGGATCAACTAATAATTACCCAAAAGCAACCAGTAAGATCACTTTTAGATCTTCATATTCGTGTTTTCTCTTATCGTTAGTTGTATTTTGATATCTGATTTATTATCGTACGATTCTTGAGTTATAATCAGTTTATTGATTACTTTGGTTTGTATAAAAACCCAGTATGTTTGTAAATAATGATTCATATTGCCGAGGCTGTATTTGTGTTCTGGACTTAACGGCTGGGCTAGGCAGATAGAAAAAACCGGATTGCACCCAAGATCGCTCGTACTCATTTCCTGTATCATTGGACGTATATATATATATATATATATATATATATATATATATATATACACCTATTACATAACTGTTGTTACATATAATTATTATCTAATGGACAAATTTCACAAAATCCAAATAAGAAGTATGGTTTATTAGGAGAAAAATGGCTATAACGAACTTACCACCTTCTTTTAGTCTGTTAACTTTAATAATAAAAATGATGAAAACGCATCTGGCTGGTAAATTCGGCCAAAGATATTAAACAATATCTGAAAAGTAATATTATTGAATAATACAGAACAAGCATCAATCTTGATTTCGTCGATCTGCCGTATATCAAGTGTGAAAATAAACCTGTTACTCACAAGACCAATTAATAGTTATTCACACATTAGTCATCTGCACATCATTCATCGTATTAGTGTATCATTTGTTGTTGCATATAAATGATCTAGGCACAACTTAGATTCAATATTAATATCATTATAAACGGATACACTTACCACTGTCATGTTGAACAAAAAGTTCAACGAAGACGGTAAGCAGTACGAATGTTCTTTCAACGAATGTATGAATCATTCAGTTTTCTTGAATCCACCAATATATTTCACTTAAAGTACTCACTTTATGTGTATTTAGTCAATAAATTGTAATATGAGGCACAGCTATCAAATTTTTCTCTCATCAGTCTTGAAATAATTACATGAACCTATGGTGTTTTCTTCGTACATTATATCTCTATTAGGTTAGATTGTATGCCATTCTTCTCAGCTTTTCTATCTGTGAGATTTATCAACAAAATCATTGTTTGTTAGTTAAGTTCTTGGTGTTTACTACTTGAACTGCATTCATATATATCTCTTTCTGTAAGTTAAAGATGATCACAGAGCTTCTCATCAGGTAACTATATTTCGTAATCTAGTAATAAATTAAACTTATAATGAATAGATATCATTAAAAATTATGCACAACGTCGTACTCGTGGTGATGGAAAAATAACTTACCCATTTGCTGTTTACGCCCGTCTTTTTGAAGAGTAAAAATAAAAACACAGCATATTCATTACGTCATATTACCATAAAACGTTTATTTTTTTCTCTCTCCGTCTCTCTGAATATATATATATATATATATATATATATATATATGTTATATCCCCTGGTGAATTATGAATGGTAAATCTGAGGTCTATTTATTGACAAATGTAATATGTCTATTTCCTATTGGCCAATTATTGTACAAATGTCATTTTTCTATTTTTTGGTATATGGGTCTGTTTGGTTAGTATATAAACCCAGTATGTATGTGAAAAATGATTCATATTGCCGAGGCTGTTATTTGTGTTCTGGACTCAACTGGCTGGGCTAGGCAGATAGCAGGCCGATACGCAATCAAGACTGCTCGTACAATTTCAAGTATCATTTGCCTCCGATCAATAAATTCATTCCTCTCCAATTGCACGTCCATATTATTACGAATTCATACGTCATAACAATATATATATCATTTGTGATAATTAAACACAGTATTTCGCAAATGCACCTTGTATGCATAGTATGCACAGATTGTTACCCTCCTCGAGATTTGATAATATAGCCTGTAACCATCCAGTTACATATCTAGGTGAATAAAATAATCAAGTTGAAATATCATGAAAATGGATCAGATATTTGCCAAAATCCTTATTATTTTTAGCTTGTATCGAAGTTTTATGTTGTTTAGAAAATCTGATTACTTTACTTACTTACTTAATCCTGTTATCCCCTGTCGAGGAACATAGGCAGCTCACCAGCATTCTCCATCCAACTCTGATATAAAATCTGATTGCCACAATATATTCCAAAATGAATGTTACCAAGCTAAAAACATTCCATTTTTTAAATTTTCAATCAACTGTATCATTCATACACTAGATTAATAAATTTGTCACGACATTGATTAATGTCTCTCTTTAAACGGATTTCTCAAAATGTTATTAAATCCGGAAAAAAATAAACAAAAAAAATAGAAAGAAATTTAAATTGTACTTACAGTTTTGTAAGGTACTTTCTTGATTATCTTTTTCGACACAAAGACAATAAGATAGATCCATTTCCAAAACATTCGCGAAATATTTTGGCCCCTTCAAAATTAATCATGTGTCCCGTTTCCAACGCATGTAACGATATTGAAGACTTATTCTCAAGTTTCTTTAAGTCAACCGAGGTTTTGGGAACGTTTTTTAAACACTGTTTGTGTTCCTTCAACCTTGCCTTCAATTGTCTGGATGTTTCTCCAATATAAGCCGCATTACAATCTTGACAATTGATCTCATAGACAATATTTTGTTGTTCTTCCTTTGGTAACCTATCCTTAACCTTCACCAATGACGATCTTATAGTGTCACGTGTTCTAAAATACACTCTTATATCATGTTTGTTTTAAATCCGTTTGATTTCCTCCGATGTTTCGCTACGGTATGGTATGACTACAGTGGACTTCCAATCTTTCTGTACATGTTACAGTTTAGCTTTTCTTTCCTTTCTAACAATCTTCTTTAAAAACTCTTTTGGGTAGTTGTTATCCCTAAGTGTAGCTAAAATCCTATTCAATTCAAATTGTTGGTCTTCTTCACCTGTAACAAGCAGGAGATCTATACAGACAAAAAGAAGGTATAGCTATGGGTTCACCAGTTTCTCCGATTGTTGCGAATTTATTCATGCATTCACTCGAAACTAGTGCAATCGCAAGAAGTGTTTGTCCACCAAAGGTCTGGCTACGGTATGTAGATGACATTTTTGTTATCATTAAACAGGACTATTTAGAAGAATTGCTTGCAAATGTTAACAACATTTTGGAACAAATTAATCTAACGAAGGAAATAGAGTCTGATGACCACAAACTTGCATTTCTCGACTGTATGATTGAACGAAGACTTAATAATAGGAAGTTGAAAATAAATGATTTCAGAAAATCAACACATTCAGATAGATACTTAGATTTTGATTCGGCGCATGCTTTATGTACGAAAGTCACAGTTGTTAAAAATTTAATTAACAGAAGTCTGAAGCTTGTTACAGATGAAGAAGACCAACAATTTGAATTGAATAGGATTTTAGCTACACTTAGGGATAACAACTACCCAAAAGAGTTTTTAAAGAAGATTGTTAGAAAGGAAAGAAAAGCTAAACTGTAACATGTACAGAAAGATTGGAAGTCCACTGTAGTCATACCATACCGTAGCGAAACATCGGAGGAAATCAAACGGATTTAAAACAAACATGATATAAGAGTGTATTTTAGAACACGTGACACTATAAGATCGTCATTGGTGAAGGTTAAGGATAGGTTACCAAAGGAAGAACAACAAAATATTGTCTATGAGATCAATTGTCAAGATTGTAATGCGGCTTATATTGGAGAAACATCCAGACAATTGAAGGCAAGGTTGAAGGAACACAAACAGTGTTTAAAAAACGTTCCCAAAACCTCGGTTGACTTAAAGAAACTTGAGAATAAGTCTTCAATATCGTTACATGCGTTGGAAACGGGACACATGATTAATTTTGAAGGGGCCAAAATACTTCAGAAAGGTTTCAACACTCACAAAGAAAGATTGACAGCAGAAGCGCTGTATATATGGGCGAATAAGAACAGCCTAAACAGAAAGGATGGTATTCAGCTAGCTACCACTTGGCAAATATTCATCAACAAGTAATTTGACCTTTTCTTTTATTCAACCTGTTTACTTCACATGAATCGTTATTATGACTGAAATCAATATGAGTTACGTTTAACATTACAATTTATGTACTTGATGATTCTCATTTTCACAGTTGAAATCCTGAGTCAATTGAAGCTAGACCACCATCGAAAACCTGGAAGCACTGGACGGCCGTTTCGTCCTATTATGGGAATCCTCAGCAGTGTGCATCCACAAACCCGCTCTCGCGAGCGAGATTCTCATTTTATTTGCAACTTCGATGATTCAGAAAGGAGAAAATCTTTTCAACCTTCATTATGCACTTTTATTCCTATTTTACTTCACTTAGAAACATTTCAACACTGAATATCATTCATTAATAACTCAGCTTACACATACATACATACACACAATTTATGCAGTCTCGTTTAATTCACATCGTTGAACTTTTCACTTAATTCTCATTCAACTGACTCATATTATCCTGTTGTACAAAAACTTTGACATCCAAATATGATTGGATTAAAAAGTAGTAGAGATTTTGATATGATTGTAAAAACACTATATATTTCTTTGATGATTTTGATTTTGATTATTTCCCTGAAGAAGTCCAGACAAGTTAGCTGGACGAAATGTTGGAATTATTTAAATTTCAATCGCTGAGACTATTTCAAATATAATTTTTTCACATATAATGAATTCTCTATACTCGGTGCCCAATTATTGTCAAACTATTCGTTCTAATCTTGACGAATATTCGTATAATATATATATAGACATAGATATAAATATGGATATAAATGTTTTAGAGATACTCATGTGTAGTCGAACGGCTTTCATCGTCAGTGTTCTTTTATTTAGATCGAATATTAACATACACACGCATAGTAATTTTTTTTTCCAACTTCTGCTAACGATCAAAGCTTCTCAGAAGTACTACACAATTGCAAGAATTACATCTTAGACAATCAGTTACTATCATTGTGAGGATACTCTCCTACTTCAGACTTCACAACCATTAGACGAAACTGACAAAGTACTACTGAAATTAGTTTCAAAATATTGAGCTGAACTTACCATTACGACCTAAAGTAATTATGCACATGAATAGGAAAAGATGTTGATAATGGTGAATTGAATTACCAGTCCGCTAATTTCTCATACTAACAGTTGTCAGTTGATAATGCTGTGATGGACAGACTGAATGTGATACAAATGTTTCTTAATACCGTAACCAGAAGGACAAACGACTCCACTCAGTCTATAGTACCTTAACATTTGTATGCAGTGTTGTGAGTAGTCTATATAGTCATTATACGTTATATGAGTAACCGAAATATTATTTCTGTATGTATTCAAAGTGAAGAATCAGTAAATGTTTTCATCATGCTCAATTTCATGCTTTCCAAATGCATTTGTGGAATACAATGTTTTTATGAAAGAACATAAATAACTTCATCACCAATAAGTCAATAGCAATTACACAACTGATATTAACCCAATTTGATCTTACGATGTAAAAGTAAATGAGCACATGATTACAATGTTAAAAGATCCCTAAACACATGAATCTAAATACATCTCAAAATATACTATTGCCTTACATATGTTCCATTGTTTATTTCAGATGTATTCAGTTTCATGTAGTTGTATGACAAGTGAATGAAAATATGTACTAATTAGTATGTAGTAGTTATCTCGAAATATGAAATTATAATTCTCTTCAACTGTTAATTAAATGTCAATAGATAGATAACAACGAATGAGCTTCATGGTATTTGAACATTTTATCATTCGGAATACATAATACATTATTCTTTCGTCAAACTATGTTATGAGACTTACCCTCACAACCATCTTTAACTAGAAGTGAAAGCATTAGATGAGAAACATTAATATTCAAAAGTAAAATAATGGAGTGAATTTTGTAAACGCGTAGAGTAGATTAGCTCACATTTATTACATTGAACAGATTTCAATTTCGGCAAGCCATGCCCACTTAGCTTCATTGAAGTTCAGATTGTATAACTTTAGGGTCTGAATTCAGTGTCGTCTATAATCATGTCCTGTAATGTTTTTCTGAATCTTCAAAATGTTGTTGAACTCACTGCATATGTGATACCTTCTGCAACACAAATATAATCACTGTGATGATGGTATAAATAGTAAGCACACATTGTTCGATGACATTCAGTTCTTAATATCTAACTTCACGAAATATTTTCTTCAAACATAAATGTACATTAATTGCAACTGAGGTTCATTCGAATAAGTTCACTTGTCGCTCAATACAAATGAAGTCTCTGCACAACTGAATAATATTCAGGTAAGTTATTGTACGGTAGAATCCGTAAACAATATTTTGTTGAATACGAACCACAGGAAAAAGGGAGTATGCTACTCTGTATAACTAACTTAATGCAAACAGAAGGATCTATTTTCATTATCAGTTTTTTCAAGGAACAACTGGAACTTTGAAGTTAATACCTATACTCAATACCATAAAGAACATTTAAGTTTATTGTAAACAAGGTGATTTCATTAACAAATGATTCAAAAACAATTCTTTATGTAAACGAATTTGATCAACTTACCACAACAAAGGGTCGCTTAAGAGAAACAAACCTTTAAGTAGACACTTTTGTCTGACTAATTCAGATGTAAATTCAAATGCACTGCATTGCAAAAAAATACTTAACATTTATGTTTTATCGTCAGGTACTTACTTGTGAGATTGCTTTCTGTTTCCAAGATACAGCATTAAGGATACCATTAAGAAATAATACTACTTCGTAGGTATTTTTCACGTTAAAACAAGCATACAAAATCAAAAACCTCAAATGATCGACAATTGATAATTCTGAGTAACATAGCAAAATGTCACATTGAATTAAGAAGTAGGTCATTAGAGATGGTTTCGTCTTTTATATTCATAAAGTTGCCTATCCTAAATCTCGAATTCCTCTACTACTTCGATCGACCAAATCTTTTCAATGTGTTTTCATTCATAATCTGTAAGGAATGTTGACTGAAATAAATAGTAGAGAGAATTGAGAAAAATGCTACAACAGAAACTCTCAAGATATTCATCTGAGATGTTGATCCACACAATTTTCATGATAACTAGTATCTATTATTACATTATGCTATGTATATTTTATAATATTGTTAAATTATATTCTGCATTATTTGTAAGCAACCAACAGAATTTTTAAAAATATTACTGATTGCATCACTAATTACATACTTGGTACATCGATATCTGTAATGGTAATAGCATAATCACATATATATACATATATATATATATATATATATATATATATATATATAGATTTTCCAGTAAAATGACATTGTTCAAGAAAACAATATATTGTAATATTACCATTCTGTTATCCAACAGAACATAATTTCATACGTCTCATTAAGGCTTCATAACAATTGGTTAAGGAGTATATAACTGACTATTAGCTTATTATATTAACATTAGATTTCCTAATCTACGACTACAAATCTCTTTAATGACTCTGACTATTATCTGTCAGAAAAAGTATATTAGAATGTAACCAAGAAAAACATCCGTACAAGGCTATTCTGAGATAGCCATTATCAGTAATCCTGAAGATAACTTTGATTCTGATTCTCACTTATTCATTCAGCGAAACTTTGTGATCTTGTACACGGACTAACTATAGAGGACAACTGACAACTTGAAAGTTTTGTGTCTTTATTTTGTTGTTTTCTGGTATTACTTAACAATGAATATTCATGATCAATCCAGAAATCAAACATAGTTCATTCAGAGATCCCTGCTAGCAGAAAACAATCTAGTTCACATCCAACGGTTTATATGAAAAGCATCGGTAAACTCTGGAATTTAGGCAGCCATCATCCACTGCAATTAGTGATATTTATCCTACATTCAACTTACCGAAACACTAATGATCACTACTCGTGACTAGAAGTTAATCATTTTTAGGCATTTGGTGTTGAAGCATACTGATTTTAGAGACAAATGTATTTACCAGTTTGTGCAATCATCAACGATAGACAATAGCTTTATTCACATCCCAGATATTAAATTTTGTATCATCATTACTGTACATATGTATGAGGCAAATAATTTCTGCATACTAGTTTGATAAATAAAAATGGTATGTGCAATAAAACTAATTAGGTTATTAATATCTCGATTATAAATACCAATTTTTTAGCATACTTTAGAAACTAAACATTCATAGTTTAAAACGTACCACAACATTCATTTCCTAATACAAGTAAGAGATACATTGAAAAAATTAAACTAATAATCGTCATGTACATGTTGTTGTCTTTAGCCTGTCATACAACGACATAATCAGATGTGAACGCTTCATATAGAATAATTACCTAAGCAACATGGATAACCTACAGTGGACCATCTCATAGATGAAATGTCGCATTTGCAAATGAGACAGGAGTTCTGTGCATTTAACAAAGGGAAGTCAGACACAAATTGATTATTTTCCATCTGCATGATAAAAATTGATCAGTAGTATACCTAGATTACATATGCTCCTCATTACTTTCCGTAATTATATACCCTTGCTTATAGAAATCTTTCTTACCTAGTGACTGATTTACTGTGAAATATTTTTCTGAGAAATACCGATAAAATTTTCGAACGCTATCACGAAAGTTTTGTTGTTGCTAGCCAATATTCCACATACGTACGTTTTGATATTTGTAAGATTATCTTTCTAATCTCGTTGATTTGAACAAAGATTCCATTCAATCTTATCAGCTGTTTGATTTGATTCTCAGAAATAATCACTTTGAAGTATCCGGTTGTGCTAACTCTAAATGGAAATGTTGATGTTTCATTTGTGAATGTTTTATGCAAATAGCGAAAGTCATTCATACATTGCTCGACTTACCGGTGCATTGAATAGCTTTTTTAAATAATCAGCATAGAAATTTAGACATTTTTGTTGAAAAATTTATTTTCACATATGTCTAGCATCAAAGAAATAGTAAACGAAATTTAACCATAAGTAGGTGATGTCAGTACTTCTTCTACGAAGTGTTTTAGATGTCAGTCGTGCTGCAGAAAGAAAATAGAAGTGTTCGATGTTTCATAATTTCAAATTCAATTAAAGTAACGTGATTAGTGTTCAACTAACCACTGATCTCAACTGATGATTTATAACGAGGAGTTCAATTAACATCGGTAGTTAAAGATTAATTGAAATAATATATCAAGTATATTTCAGTAATTGAGAATGGATTTGAGAATCAGTATTTGCGAGTTATATATTATGTCGAAGAAATGAAAAACTTCATATACGTGGCGCTGTAATCAAACCTTCACCTTCTATTTTTCCTAAATACCTCAACTGTTATTCACCAATGGTGAACAAGTGTTGAGTGTTCGATGTAATGTGTCTTACTTATAGTACGCTTTATATTATTCTTTTGAGAAGAAAGTAAAATTTTTCTGATAAAATGACAAAATCTGTTAACTTAAGTTTTCGTTACTTCCATTCTATTACATTTAAATGTCGATCAATTGACTCACCCCATGTAGTACCTGCCAGTTGAAATGTGTAATATTGAGTGAAATTGTACAATACACCTTTCAAAATCAATAATGTGTTATATTTTGAGATGGTGGAACAGATTTATATCTCAGGTGGATGATTTTGATGGAGTTTTGTTCTCTGAATTGGATTGTTTGACCGTGGAGCTTTCATCGTCCTTCTCATGATATCTTTCAGAAGTACGATGAAAGCTCCACGACCAAACCATTCAGTTCAGAGAACAAAACTCCATCAAAATGTGTTGGATTAAATGTATCCAATCATAGACGTAATTAACAAACAACCAATCCTAACCATGTTTTACTTCCATTGAGATGATATTATTAAATAAAGTTAAATATAAGTGAGTTCAACATCTTTTTGTAGATAATTCATCTCGATGCATTAATATAACATTGTCGAAAATATTTTCTTCAAAATCACATATTTCTGTTTACTACATACCATGCATTCTTTTTTATAGCATTTCTTCTAATTACTTTGTAGTTGAATTTCAACAAGAAGATAATGACCTAATAGCTTATATATGAATAACAGGATTACCGAAAGCGATTCTAGAAGATAGTGAAATACGGAAAACCCTAGAAGTTCCTATAAGAATCAAGAGCTTCTTCTCAAAATAATACGGTGCAACATTAATTTTATCATTTAGATTGTTATTTGAGTCTAGCAAATTTTACTGCATTATTTGAATAATCTATCATTGGTGCATACTGTTTTTTTTGTATTAACTAAGTTGTCCACCATCTGTCTTCACTTAAAACACAAATCATTCACCAAATAACATAATCTGTTGACAGATAACACTTTATCCGTAATTGTAGTTTCCATTCCCTAGAAGAATGGAGATTCAATGAATATGTTCGTGTAAAAGTCAAAAGGAGAATCTATAGACAGAACATTTTTTTAGTACTTAAACGGCAAACGAAAACAATTTTCTGATGCTCTGAAGTAACACATTCAAACTAAAATTGTATCCTACACCTGAACTATAGGATAGTTGACTGTGTGATTATGTTCGAATCCCCTTGTATGAAAACTGTTTCTAAGTAATAAGATTGATAATAAAAATGAAGTGTGGGTAAAATAATCATCCTAATTGTGCTCATATATTCCTACAGTCATAAAATCTCATCAACTTACATTTACAAAGTGGAACAAGTATCTGTATTAAACAGACAATCACTAAACAACTTGTACCAATTAGTTGCATATTGTTGTATTGACAATGAATGTTTCTCATCGTTCTTCTTCTATTTATACATTTATATCACAGCATACAGAATGTCTGCGTGACATGAAGTGCTTATTTAATCTTTCTTTTTGATTAATCCAATTAATGTGAATAATAATAATATGTGCTGATCTGCAATCTTGGATTTAAGCAATTTTTTGTGTGTTTGTACTAATCTTATGAATGATCTATTTCTCCATAGATACTCTGATAATCACTAAAATATGAATGATTACTAAATAAACTCATCTACAATATGCATACTTTATACATTAACACACTTACCACACACATACACAACATACAATTTCACACTATTTATAGGAACTGTATAGAGTCTTTTGAGAAAGTCAGTTATTTGTCAGATTATATTGACATTTCTTCCTAATGTAAATATGGATACAGTAGAACTTGAGCATATTGGAGAATGACAAAAAGCCTTCAAATATTGCGTTTTGGAATGGATCTACAAATAAAATAGTCTTAAATAACTCTATTAAAATTTTAGTACAGAAGAATGGCTTCCCTTACAGACCGCAGTTGGAATATATGCGTAGAGTTGAATACCTAAGACTTCCATATCCATGTGACAATGTGAAATAAATGGTGAATTTTCTTAATGGTTTTTTTTCTAACTAAATGTAAACAACTGCATTTCTTCCTGAAAGATCAGTCAAGGATCAAAAAGAATCCAGAATAATTATCCATGATTACTTTGGGTAGTGGAAAGTTGACATCAATTGAGTGAAGTCCATGTTCTCAAGCTATTAAATTATGAAATAAGGCTTAAATGTTCCTCTACTACAGAGTTGCAATATGACATTGTGGAGCAGTGAACTCCAGATCAATATTTTATGCTACTGTATATTTAATACACGGAAGAAGAGTGTTTCGACCTTCATCCTTCATTGATACCACAATTGACCTTGAACATTTGGTTATATTTTGTCTCGTCCTTGAGGTAGCTGTTCCTCGTTGTCTAGAAGGACACTAGTTTGCAAGGATTGATGTGGGCAGCTGTACAAAGTTAAGAACAAAAACAAAATTTTCTCATGTGATTTAAATAATCAGTATTGTATTTTATATTTTATTCGTCCAATTCTAAATACAATCCTATTTTTAGGAGTTTATCCAGTTTGATGTTGTTGTTGAATGAATAAACCTGATTTCCATTATTTGTTTCAATGTGAATTGGGGTACTATAGGAGTTTAGTTTTGAAGATGTCACACGTATTCGGAGTTTGACAACACCGTGATCAGTAACACCTTCTATAATCGAAACGTGCCCACCCAATGAAACCAGAAGTCAGAAGCGAAGAGGTTCTAATATATATTTGATAAGCTATCAAGATATCGAAAAGTGACTGACTAAACTGGCTAGCTGTTGTACGAGAAGTTGAACGCGGCGATTCCGATCTGGTGGGGTTGCATGATCATACGCCTTCAGCTAGGTGAATCCATTAAAATTAATGTGGTCAGCATCAAATGTTGAAGACTTTCAGAGCTATTGATTTGAGTGATTTATTTACCGCTACAGTTTTATTACAGATCATCATCCAAATCCACAGCTATGGCTTCAGACTTGACAAATGGTTTAATGATACCGATTATGCAATTAATGTAAACACAAGATGAATAACCGCATAGGATATAACAATTCTTTATTTATTCATCTATAATAGACCTGAAATACCAATGTGATAATTAATTACTATATTTGTTTCATATCATTTAATTAAAAATGTGACATATTACATTTTCTTGATGTTCTTAACTTAGTATATTCTCAAGACCCTTTATGCTTTATATGGAATACAAAGACAAATTAGCTTCACTGTTACACCTTATCCTTCAGACAATAATGCCAATGGTAACTATTTGGAGCAAAGTCTTCGTCAGACTATTCATAATTCTATTCTCTTTTGTTGCATTTTTGACTTTAAAAAACAGCCTTTTAGCTTACAACTACAAATTCCTCCACATTATACCAACTCATTCCACCTTGTTAAATGTCACGGTTCATTGTTCTTTATTATTGTATACTCTTATCTGAAGACCACTGAAATGTAATTTATTTTGGTTAATAATTTTTTCTACTGATTTGCCATACATTCGTTTACTTCACTGCAAACTATTAAGCATTGTTGAGGTTTTACATCCTAATAACTTGCTGCTGATTCTTTTTCTTTTCTTCTTTTCAGTACATCATTCACAGTTCACAGCTATGACCATTCTGAGTATGCCCGATACGTAAACATTATGTATGCGCTCGTTAAGATCACAGCACATACCGAGAACCTTTCAGTTGTTATTTTATAACAAATGTAAAGTTGTTAAACAAATTCATTACACTAATGATATGTAAAAAAATCTACTACAAAACTCTCCAGTAAATCATTACAGATTTTTTAACACCCCATTTTAACAACTCTTTTGTGCATCCACCCTATATCCAATTATTTACTGAAATCTCCACTGTATAGCATTGATCATGCCGGTAAAGCTGTCACCTAACACCTTCGTCAGAAATACATCATTCTCATATCTATTGATATTTATTATTCAAGTACTTATAATATTGTAAAAAGTTGTTTTTCATCAAAGATATTGAGTCCACACTTTATGATCATTGGAACACTTGATGACTTTGAACTAGTCTGTGGAGGAATTTGTTATATCCTCCCACGGTGAACATATTGATTTAGTATTTGTGATGACTGTATTAGAGACTATCATCCCTCATAAAGCTTCTTCTTAATTCATTGACTTCTGTGCAGGGAATCTTTGAAAAAGTTTTTGTCTCACGTAACCTGCTTCAGTTAATTGGGATTTCTTTATGTGATGCGAAAACATGATCACATTTAATTAAGTGTCATTTCATAATAACAGTGAGCGGTTCCACTTCATCTGTCTTGTAAGTCGAGTACATGACTAACAAACACCTATCACAAAACTCATATTCCAATTATATTTGCAGAAGTTATCAACGACAATAAACGAAAGGATAATTACAAAGCTGATAGTGGTGCACATTTACTTATCATCACATTTAACAGAGTTAGATGATCTTCAAGTATAGCCTAACAAACTTAACAATCAGTTCATTATTTTGCAACTTAATATTGGTTGGAGTACAGAAGCTGCTATAGATTTACATATGATATAAATCTTTCCCACACTAGTGGGTTTAGTTTTGGTTACCGTTTGTCATAAATATATGGATTGCTTAGATTTTACTTTCAGAAACCTGTTTTCAAATCTTGTGTTTTGTAGTGTTCAGTTATTTTTACACCATCGTGTCCTCTTACTGTAATGACCTACGTTTTGTGCTTTACCCTTCACTATATATCTGAACCCACAGTCAACTAGATAACTAGAAAATAAAGACATTATCAACCCATTCTTCATTTTCACTCGTAAAATAACTAGTTCTTTTTCTAATACTCCACTCCTTTCTATAAACTTCCTCCTTCTACACTGAAATAGTTGGAAATGAATTGAACATTTATTACTCAACCATTCTTCATTTGACCAAATTGTCTGTGTTTTCTCAAAACACAATAATAATCCTCTACGTAAAAGTTATTGTGACATCAAGATATTCCGCTTCAGTGATTCGAATTAACACGTGTACAGAGAATAGGTTTTGATGAAATCGTTATTAAGAATAAATTATGTGATTAGAATTTATCGGATAGACTATGTCTTTTCATCTATGTATATGCAGCAGGAGAGCATAATCCGTCTTACTAACATATGACTATTACAGTACACTGCGATTTTATTACAGTAAATAGTTTACAGTGTTGAAATGATGTTGACCGTTAATTTGATTACTCAAATATACAAATAATTCAAAAATCACAAATATCTGATAGACAATCGATTTGTATATTCCACAACACAATTGCACCGAACTAAATGATTAATTATGAAACTGAAAACAGTGATGCTTCAAATATTCAAGTGAATGAAATTAGAACAACATAAATAGATACATATGAAGTACATTTAACAATTACTTTCAATGTTACGGTAACATTTCATTGAATATACAATACATGAGTACTCTTTGAAGTAAATTTGTTCCTATCTCTTTACGTATACATGTAAATTATGAATCACAAACAATTATAAACAATACTATGTATGTTTGGAACGGAACTATGAGAGCAAGTATTGACGCATTCAGGACAAATTCCAATTTTGTTTGTCTCCAATTACTTATATTGCACTACTAAATATTTGGTAGTAGTAAGTGAATGCAAATGAAATTTCGTCACCCAATATACTGATAATAAGTGCTGTCGTTCACCGATTTTACTGTAAATTTGGCAACTTAGTGAAATCTAACTATGTACATTGTCAAAACGATCACCTATATTGCTAACACCTTGAGATACGCAGAGATTTCATCACACGCAACTTGTCGTAATTAGAGATTGTTATTACTGCTATTTATGTATATATATATATATATATATAAATCTATAGATATTTTTTATTTTACAGACTTTACTTTTGTGTCAACAAATTATGAACCAGGAAATCGTATTATATGCCTCTGATCAAGATGTACATGATAAACTTATAAACTTAAGGAAATTGATCATCTCAAAACGGTTTCATTCCTTGTCACTCAGTACGGCCTCCATGCTTCAACACCATAATTCATTTTGTGACAGTTTATTTAGGAGGGGAACTGCCATTGTTTGTCAAGAACAGAGACAAGTCAACTCGGCGTTAAACAGAATGCGTGGTTTCTAAATGACTGATGATTGATCTAAGACGATCAGCAGATGAATATGTGCTCAAAAATACCACAACACATAAAGAAATTTAAGAAATGCGATCAGAGTCAAACTTTAAAAGTGGAATACAATCCTCTGTATAAACGTTCCCAATAATTTAACATCCAATATTCAAGATATGAAAAAAGACGAACTAGAGCTTACGAACGTCTTTTATTGTTTAAGTTGTACAATAAATCAAATACATAAATTCACGGTCGGTCAGTTTAGCATATTTTTAAACGTAATTAAACATGGACAACCAATTTTCCGGTATTTTATGGCGTGTCTATCAAATGTAATAACAAATATAATACAATTACACATTTTAAAACCATTCTTAAATAATTCATATACAAGTTGTTCCTATTTGAATAACTTGTAGTACCAGTTCATATGTTAGGCCCATATACTTTATTCTAGTTACTGGCCAAGCCAATTCACCTGTACATTGAGTCATATTTTGATCTTGTTAATCATTTACTTATTAACCTTGAGTACTTTTTATATGAGCGCATATGTGTACACTTCGTATCTTATTCATCATATGTCTGTCACTCATTTTTGCCTGCCTATAAATGTTAGTTAACGCTTGCTTAAAATGAGTTGGCTTCCCAGCCATCTCCAATACGCATCATATTTGCTTCGCTTGCTTACAGTTGCTCATGTGCTTACAACTTTCTGGTCTGCATCGATTATCAATAAAAATGTAGTTGCCGCTTCCCTTTGCCTACTGATATTATACACCTTTAAGATTGGTATTAATAACGGTTATCGAAGCGAACTATGATCGAAGCACGGCACTACAAACTAATTGTAAACAGACATCTCAGTATGAACAATGTTTATGAGTAATGAAACTCGCTTGATTTCTGAACATCCCATACTTTTCTTATCAATGTAAATTTCAATTAGTTTTCTCTACAGTCTCTATTGTGATATAATATCACTTGTAGTTACTGTTTTAGGAAATGTGATCGTGATGCATCTTTGTCACAGATACCACACTGAATTGAGTATTTGAATTGTTCGATTGAAAGCTCCTATCTTTACACCTTCGATCCATACAATGCTTCATATAATGACGAACTGTTCAAACGCTGATTATCTTTCAGAATGAAATATTCATTTAGGAAAAATATAACTTGATATGTGATTTATCACAATGTCATTTTGATAAATCGACAGCTCACTTATTCATTTATACGTCATATCACTTCAAAACAGTGGGTTTTTTCACTTTGTTTGTGACAATCGTAATATCATACTCATCAATCGGTGTGATTTATGCCAACCTCTGAAGTTAAGTTCAAATATTATCTGTACAATTGTTTACAATTGATTTGAAAACTATTCTACATTATTTACAACTACGTTACTCATAAAATACACCAAATACATAAACGATCAGACTTCATCTGAACTATTTCAGTAAACAGACATGGAATAATCGACAACGTGTATGGAAACCATAAGTCTGGTAGAACAACTATGTATCTTGATAGGGAAGGTAGAATTTTTATATCGTGTGTGAGGAAAAGAAGGGACAAAATTTTCAAGTTATCCAAACTTAGTAAAGCCTAATAAGGATACAATTTAATGTAATACTATATATAAATATATATATATATATCGTTGTTATTCGCGGTATAATGAAATTTTTCTGTATCCAAATCATATACATTCAGAGATATGAGCGACTAATGTCATCTGTAACTTTGGAGAATGGTTGTCCCATTCCACTGACAACTGAATGCGTGTTTGACAATCGGTATTCTTAAAAACAGTCTGCAGTACATGTCTTAGCTAATCGTCCATCGGAACTACGTCTCATTAAATACGATTGTGGTTATGAACGGAAATAAAAGGCGCAAATTCTTTAAGAGGGCAATATGATAACCGTAAAATTGAAAACAGGAGTGATCATTTTAATAAATACTGCATTGTTCTAACTACAAAACCTCATCAACTTACAGTGTGAAAATGCCACAAGAAGTTGTAGTAGGCTGAAGACTACCAAACAGTTTGCTCCCGATAGTTTCATAATGTTGTAAAGACGGTGTTTTGACTGCTTTGTTACATCACTTATATAATCTTTTTTCAGCAAGGTAAATGAGTGACAGTACATATGACATTCATGTGATTATTAAGTGTATTATTTTAATCGGATTAATTAACTCGTACATTTTCGGATAACTGTTGAACAATTTTCATCTATATCATTTTCCATACTTTCAAACACATGACTCTATTTCAACAATTCTGCCAGCATTTTCTTTGAAGCATCATCACCAATTCTCTGTGTTTGAATTTGACCTCCAATAATGAGTCTCATGATATGTGATTTAGTAAGTCACATTTCTTTCATGATTCCTTAAATTACTTAAATTCGACAGCCTTTCAAACGTTGTTAAGCGCTCCAACATGATCCTTCAAATGATGTGATTAGGTTAAGTAGTAAGTATAATAAAGTGTGATGAAAAATAAACAACAAGAGTCTTGTCAATAACTTGTCAGCTATTTACAAGTCATAAAGAAGTAATTGCATGAGTCAAACATTCATTAATTTGTATGAAATAAACAAAGTTACTTATAATCACCTCTTAAACACATGATTCTGAAATTGTTTTTCAGCAGAAACTTCAATTCAATAATAATTTAACGTGAATAACCAGTTTGTTAATGGTTACTTTTAGATCTAATAAGTTTTGACAGCTGCCAAAATATATTTTCTTGATTGTTTTGATTGATGCGATATTTTGCTTTCCTCACAGTTATGTTCATTTTGCTTCGCTGAATATTAGATTCTTTAATTGAGGAATCAAGTGGTCATTGATTCTTTACCAATTATTGTTCTTTACAAACTGGAAAAGGTGATAGGCCTCCGTATAAATCATCGATTAATATTTCAAATGAATGTAAGGACAATGCACACGAGACCAATGATTTCCATTAATTTTTATCCTAGATAGTCTGCAACGAATAATATTATCGGCTTGTGAGTAGTTATTAGTTCGATGTTCAGATTTTCCTCACACCTGTAAACGCTGTGTATGAGATAATTAAGTAGTGTAACAGATCACACATCAAAACGTGATAATAGAGACTGAGTCTCATTTTTCACGGACCAGTGATTCATTAAGTAGTTGTGGTTTTATGAATTAGTGCATATGAACGTGTGGAGGACCTCGTTATAAAGTAACTTTGGCAAATTGTAACTCGTAAAATGGCACAAACTAATCTTGTGATCAACAGTTATCACTAGCTTAAAAGCTTTAGTCACAGAACTGGAATTGGCTGATAAGAAAAATGTCCATCCTTAATTTGTTTTGTTTATGAAATATCGTCGTTATTATGGAGATATTTTTATGCCTTCTGTGTTGGTTACATTTAGTGATGAAATGAACTTCGTTTAAACTGTATTCATTTTTGTGCTTATAAAATAACCGCATGCGAAGTTAACGAGAGTTGATCACACCTTTTCTCTGCTAATTCAACTATGTGAAAACAGCTCCTCTTTCCTTTGTCTGATAACCATTTAACTTACACAGTAGGATACTTCCACATTTCGACTGTCTTTTGAATATTTTATGAAAAGAACATTTTGTATTTTCATTTTCTGTATGATCACCTATAAATTTAAGTACATTTTTCACTTTCATAAGATGAAAAGATTTTGCCAGTGCAGTAGACGATCTGAAAGTACATTAGTCAGAAGTAATCAGAGGCATAATAAAACATTTCAGACACGTATTTGCCTAAATTAGCAACTGTAAAATGTTTGGTTTTGAAAATGTTTCGTTATGTACTGTTCCATAGTGATGTGTGAATGAGTCCCTTTTTATCTACTAAACGCGTTCCCTAATATGTTAGCTTATTTATTGTCATAAACATCATTTAGCAGTACAACAGTATTTCAACATTATTCCTCATCTTGTTTCAATACAGTAGTGATATATAATGACAGTATTTATCGTAAAATTACTGATCAAGAGGTTGATATCATACAGGATCAGGATCAGGTAAACTAGTTCCAAAAATGTATACAAACAATTTAAATAGTACTTGTACGTATATTGGTAATGCATAATCGGCTTCATTGTTAATTGGAAAGAGAAATTTCGAGATGAATCAACTAGCAAAAATGACAACATATGTTGGGGTGAATAGTTTAACTGTTAAGCAACTTCTGAGGTCAATACGTAGAACCAAATTTTGTATTCACAGATTTTATTTTGTATGTTGTTAAAATTCGTTGAACATCGACGCTGCTACTATTTATTCTTGTTATCGACTGATGTACTCCCTCGATTCACAACATTTCCTCATCAGTTCTGAATACCAAATACACAAAATTAGCATCACAGCTAGTTGAAAATACTGACAGCTTTATAAAGCTCAAGTTAACAGACAATTATTCACTAGTCTCAAATTAATATAATCAATCACACTTAAATACATATTCTCTGAGACATTTCTAGACTGCTTTCAGGTCATTAGCACGTGGAAAATCTCCCCCTTCGTTTCATTGATGTATATTATGAACAACAAGGTATCTGACACACTGACTGTTATATCCACACTAACTACCATCTTCAGTATTGATATTTTGAGTCAACATTTGCAATTCTTTGCTGAACAAATAGGAATGATGTTGGTCACATAAGTGTGAGGTCACAAATGCCTGAAGAATATGATTTATTTACAGCACATTGTGTGATACTTAAATAAACACGAAAGATATGTGAAAGTAAAGAATTACAGGTATGTTACGTGATAAGTAATACTTATTCATCAGGTAATGGAATTCGAGAGGCAGTTCATTTGTGACTCACATTTGAGAAGACAACTACGTGATTGTGAAATGAGGTTTAGAGCTTACTAATTATATGTACTGCTCTCTAATCGATAGTCATATAAATCCTGAAATAATTGAAGTAACCTTTATACGCTCATGAATGTCAAAATTTTCAGGACGCATTACTAACTTCCATTATAGGCATATAATATGCTATATCCAACATGGTGTTTCTGTGTGCAAGCTATTTGAATCACTGCTTGGTTACTTATATGGGGCGTCAAATGTCGCACTTTGTGATTGCGGACACGTCCCTGTCATGCGATTGATCTCGCGGAGAACGAAATTATTATTATTATTATCTTATGAATAGCTCTGAATTGAGAAAACCATGTAGGATATATTATTTTACTTTAAAGGTACTTACTTACTTACGCCTGTTACCCCTCGTCGAGGAGCATAGGCCGCTCACCAGCATTCTCCATCCAACTCTGTCCTGAGCCTTCCTTTCCAGTTCTTTCCAGTTACTATTCAGCCTTTTCATATCGGCTTCTATTTCCCGGCGTAGTGTGTTCTTTGGCCTTCCTCTTTTCCGCTTCCCTTCACCATTCCAAGTTAGGGATTGAGTCGTGATGCACATTGGTGATTTCCTTAATGTATGTCCGATCCACTTCCAATGTCTTTTCCTTATTTCCTCTTCAGCTGGAACCTGCTGGTTTGTCCTCTCCCATAAAACGCCGTTGCTGATAGTATCCGGCCAATGGATGTTGAGTATTTTGCGTAGACAACTGTTTATAAATACTTGTACCTTCCTGATGATGGCCGTAGTAGTTCTTCACGTTTCAGCTCCATACAGTAGGACTGTCTTGATGTCCGTATTAAAGATTCTGACCTTGAAATTGGTTGAGAGTTGTTTTGAGTTCCATATGTTCTGCAATTGTAGAAATGCTGCCCTTGCTCTGCCAATCCTTGCCTTTACATCTGCATCCGATCCTCCTTGTTTATCAACGATGCTCCCCAGGTACTTGAATGTTTCCACCTCTTCCAGAGTTTCGCCATCAAGTGTGATTGGGTCGGTGTTCTCCGTGTTGCATTTGAGAATCTTGCTTTTTCCTTTGTGAATGTGGAGACCTATCGATGCGGAGGCTGCTGCTACATTTGCTGTCTTCATCTGCATTTGGTCGTGTGTATGAGACAGGAGGGCTAGGTCATCACTATACGTCAACTTCATCGACTATGAGAAGGCGGTAGTCGGAATAAAATTTACTTTTCAGGTTTCCCATGTCATTACCTGTACTTTTCGAAATCTCGTTTAATCTTACAGAGATCATGGTTGAATGAGAGTTTTCGTTCATTTCAACTGCTCATTGATTACATGTTACTTCAGGAAAACTCAATAAAATGTCTCTGTCACTCATACCGCTGATCGTCCTCACTCTTTTTTCTGCCACACATGAATTTAATAAATGCAACCGTTATTAAAATTTGGTGCAGGTGATTTGAAATGACATCATAGTGTATAAAAATTTATTCCGACGTTAAATATTATCTTTTCTGCCTAATAACGAATGAGCTAATTTTAGGCCTAATGAACACTCAACTGTTTATCAGTCCCAAGTATCTTTGTAAGACATCAGCATAAGTATTCCTTTTGATTGTGCTTTCCCTAAGTGTTAAACATATTTTAATAACATCCGCATCAATATCAACTCTTTTAGTTAAACACAGTGACTAGTATACTCTCATGTTGTCGAAATGATGAGACGTTGGATATTCCTCATTACTCACCCATCACTTATGATATGGCTTATTCTATGCAGTGTGTAGTGGTAATGCAGTGTGTGTGGTAGTTTTACAAATAATACTGAGGACACCCCACTAGTGTCAAGTGTGCGGTGGCTTTTTAAACAAATCACAATATCTAGTGAGTTGTTTTGCAGCTTATCTGCTTGACATAATAGGCTGAAAACTCTTCATTTATTTTCTAATGTCATATTTAATATCCAGGTTGTGACAGTTTACTCATCATCTCTTGAAATAGGTGATGCTCGCATATCAGACGTTAGCTACAGGTTAAAGCTTGTGATAGTGTGATAAAAATTGTGTTTAATGGGCTCATGTAATTCGTAGATTGGTTTAGTTTGCCCTTTACAGCTATTGTAATATTTTATTGATGCCTAATTTCGTATGAACAGGATTATGTATTTGATTTTTATTCAAAGTATGTTCTTATTTGTTTTGTTTGACCCAATAACTATACACTTGGTAAGAAGATCCACTAAGTGGATTACTTCATTCCTATCAGTAAGTTTCTTTATTGCTCCCTATGGTGTACATTCGCTTACATTTAAATAAGTAAGAAAATAACATTCTGAGTGGAGAATGGCATAACAAATTCAAACAGGAAGCAGCTGAGCGATAGCTGATCACCATTATTTAAATAATCCGTTGTACATCCGAACAAAATCATGAACATACGTGTTTGGAAGAAGACGTCTCAAATTATCTCGTGAAACTAAAGTTTTACAGTTTGACAACATCTTGTTCAGTGATACCTTTATAATCGAAGTATCCAAACCCAGTCAAATCAGCAATGAATAGGTTCAAAGCTACATCTGAATGACTATAGATATAACAAGCAACGTTTAATCTAGGCTGATAAGCGGTTGTAAGAGATGGGTAGCATGATCTACCTACTCGTGATCTTGTGCAGATGCTTGGCCGAGCGCTTTTGGCCAGATGGGTTTATTTAAACTAGTGATATCAAAATCAAATGTCGAAGACTTACTGAACTATACGTTTTCGGGATTTATTTACCACCACAGGATATAAGGTGAAACTTGATTACGAAGCAACTGTTTAGAAAAATAATTAACTGTGTTGAAATGCTGTCAATCGTTAAATCGGTTACACAAATAAGTTTCTGATTCAAAAACGACCAAATATCCGATAGATAATTGACTTGTAATCCCACAACACAGTATCACGGAAATGAGTGATTGGTTATTAAATTGAAAACAGAGATGCTTAAAATAATCAAGTAAATAAAACTAGAACAATGTAAATAGATACATATCGAGTATATTTGACAATAACCGAACACAAATATTACTTTCATTGTTACGGCAACCCTTCATTGAACATACAATACATGCGTATTCTTTTAGGTAAATTTGTTCCAATATCTTTACAGTTATATGTAGATTATGAGTCACAAGCAATTATCAGTAATACTATGTATGTTTGGTATGCATTACTATGAGAGCAAGTATTGATGTTTTCACAAGAAATTCCACTTTGTATAGCCTCTAAGTACTTATATTGCACCAGTATTTATTCGGTAGTAAGAAAGTGAATTGGGATGAAATTTCCTCACCCAATAAACTAAGAACAAGTGCTATTGATCACCAATTTTACGGCTGGTTGGCATGTCAGTAAAATCAAACTACGCACTTTGTTAAAACGCTCACCTACACTGCTAACAGCTTGAGATCGTAAGAGATTTTATCAAATGTAACTCTTCGCACTGAAAGATATATAGGGAGTAATTGTTATTGCTGTTATTTATGCACGTACATGTTTATGTATATATATTTCACAGGTTTCACTTTTGTGTCAGAAAATGACAAACCAGGGAATAGTGTTATATGTCACTGATCAAGATATACGTGATAAACTCATTATGTTAGGGAAATTTCTGCCCTCAAGATGATGATTCCGTGCCACTCAGTGCAACTAAGTGCCTGCAACCCATACCTTCATTTTGTGATAGTATATTTAGAAGAACTTTCGTTTCACTCAACAACAGTCTGACTCTTTGTTGAGAGAAGAAACAAGTCTACTCGGCATTAAACGTCATACCTGATTTCTAATTGACTTCTGATCGATCTAAGACGATTGGCAAATAAATGTATGTTCGACAGTACCATAACATATAAAATAATAATAACACAATTATACTGAAACTTTAAAAGTGGTCTACAATGCTCTGTCATCATGTCCCCAATAATTTTACTTCCCATACATAAGGAATGAAAGAAGACGAACTAGAGTTCATGAGCGTCTTTTGTTATTTATGTTCTACAAATAAATCAAATACATAACTTCATGATCGGTCACTTTAACATGCTTTTAATTGTAATTTATCATGAACAATCAATATTCCAGTACTCTATAGTGTTTCTGTGAAATGTAATAACAAATATAATACAATTACGCATTTTATAAGCAATGTAAAATAATACATATAAAAATAGTTTATATTTGAATAACTAATTGTAAACAGACATTTTAGTATGAACAATGGTCATAAGCAATGAAAGTATCGCTTGGTTTTTGAGTATCCTATAATTTTCTTATCAATGTGAATTTCAACTAGTTTTCTCTACAGTCTTTATCATGATCTAATACCACTTTTAGTTACCGTATTCAGGAGTGTGATCTTGATGCGTCCCTGTCACACATACCATACTCAGTTGCGTATTTGGTTTGTTCGATTGAAATTGCCTGTCTTTACACCTTGGTAAACACCTGGATTCATACGCTGCTTCATATAATAACGAACTATTAAGACACTAATTATTTTTCAGAATGAAATGTCTAGTTAAGAAAAATGTAACTTAACACTAGATTTATCACAATCTCGTTTTGATAAATCAACAGCTAACTTATTCATTTACAAGTCACATCATTTAGAAACAGGGGTTTGTTTTACTTTTTCGGTGACAACAGTAATATCAAACTCATCAATTGGTGTGATTTATCCCAACGTCTGAAGTTAAGTCCTGATATTATCTGTGCAACTGTTTACACTTGACATAAAAACTATTCCACATTGTTTAAAACTACATCACTTATAAAACACAGCAAATAAATAAAAGAATACAATTCATCTGGACTACTTCAGTATACAGACATGCAATACTTGAAAAGGTGAGAGAAAACTGTGAGTGTAGTGAAAAAACTAGCTATCTTGATAGGGAACGTAAAAGTTGTACATCATGTGTTAGGAAATGAAGAGGCAAAATTCCCAGTGTATACTATTTACTGACAAATAAGGGTTATTAGTTGTTGATGGATAAGTATCCTAGGTTTTTTTTATAGTGGATTGTCACTCAAAGACCCTTCAGTTATGACTGCATTTATGACTGCATTACAATGAGCCTGATTAACTCATCTCATAAATTGGACACCACGCTCATGTATCTGGTGATTTTGTGGTTTCTTTTCCATCGGTCTTATGAAAAAAATAGTTGAGAATATATATATAAATAAAGACTAGAAATTCGCAGTAACGTTTTACAAATAAGAGACGTTCCTGGAATATCCACTGACCCGAGGTTCATCTAGTAAACTTCTAGTTGCTTTTTAGATTACTTTTGAAGTAGTCTTACGTTTCATGTTGAACATTTTCTAAGTCAACATCTGTAATGCCCCATAAAACTTACATTTGAAGTACTCGCCTGTGGAAAAGAGTTATAAGTGTGAAATGTTATTATAGTATCAATATAATAACTGGATTAGCTTTAGTGTACGACAATTTAGTGTGCAAATGAAACTCGATGTTGCAGACGGAATTTAGCAAGACAGACTTCAATATATATATATCTTTTATGATAATTTGAACGAACTCATCATATGTTCAAAATCAATAAAGCTGAAACTAACTAATTTCATTGAGTCCAAAATGAAATGATAGATTTGGAGATCTTGTGTACATTATTTTTTGTGAATTTCTTCTTGAATGTTCCCTCAAAATACCACCCAAAGTTTGTTCAGTGACAGTAAAATTGTCGTACATGACTTATGAAAAACGAGTGGTCAATTATTTTATCCAAACTTGAGCACAATGTTACGGAAGCCAACTAAAATTAGTTTTAGAATAGCCAGATCATAAAAATGTTGACATTGGAATAGAATTGTACTTTGAAGACGAGCATTCAATATAACTTACACACTTCCTTCAAATAGTTTTCTAGAACAGCGACATTTTTCAAAAATTCAGTTCGGTGTGAGTGTAGAATACGATATCCAATAGTGTCACATAATTAATTAACAAGTATCAGTCATTCAGTCTATGGTGCATGAAGTCTCTGAGTATTGTTCACGATCAACATCAATGAAATCATTATTACATTGCAGACATTGAAAGTTATTTAGATATTAGTTACTTTAATATCACGGTACCTTCTCTCAAATCCTCACTTCTTACAAGCAAGTTTCTGCAGTGACATTCGGACCAGATGTGACCATCAATACTGGCGGCTATACTTACTTCTGACGTCCAAATCATTTCCATTGTGACGGTAAGCAGATCAGTCATATAGTAAACAAATGTGCAATTTATTCAGAGCTAGTGTACCTACTAACAACTTTAACAGAGCCAAGTCAATCTCAATGACGTGTATTGTTGATGATTGTTTGTGTACATTAAACAGATAATTAAAGGTAATATCATATGTCACTGAAAATTTGCAATTGTTGATCTTGTGAAACAACCCCTTGAGCAATCAGGTTTACCTCCATAACGAGATATATTCTGTCACTTTAGTGTCTAATATTCTATTTTTAAGACTTATCAATGTTTTAATGTCACTTAGCTTTGATAGGGTTTTCTGTTCACTTGTAGAATTCATGCACATTGGCTGATCTACAGAATGGATAACAGAGAATTCAATTTGGACTGGTTTAATACATGTTATTTAAATCCGGATCACCTCTTTCTGTCATAGGAAATAATACAGATAAATATACACGATATTATAGGTGTAAAAATGGAACGAATGCTCACTCATTCGTTGATGGCGCCGATCTGTTTTGAGATATCATAAATGAAAATAACATGTTTACCATGAATGATGATAGTAAAAATCATTTTTACTTACTGGTTTTTGTTCATAAAAGTGTGTTATTTATATCTATTTTTCCTCTTATCGTCTTAAAGAAAGAAGAACACAGAATGAGCATTGTGATGATTCTCCATGAAACGACGTCACACTTGAAGACGGGATTTATAAGAATTGTCTTCTTATTGACTGTGACCATATTTACTGGTTTCAGTTTTCTTATATTTATCAAGCATTGATTACAGTTGGTAGTTGTGACCATAGCAGATTCCGATAAGACACCTATATGTTAGTAATTTGAAATTTTCTTAATTTGTGATTTTCAGATACCACAAGTTGTAAGGAACTAACGAAGTTCAAATAAGAGAAAACGAACTGCTGTTATCTTTCTCGAATATTTCAACTTGTCCTGTTTTGATATCAGATAACAATACTAAATTGTGAATTATCCCAATAAACACCAACACATTATATCTAGAGATTACTATCGACCTAGGAGTTGATCAGTGCAGCTGCAATTGACATACATTATCTAAATGTGTTGAGTAGTCAATAAAAACTGTCATGTAAGTGGTACTCTGGATAATCTACCGTGTCTCACTTTTCGATTAGTCGTTGTAGATGTCTGTTATTTTTTTATTTTGTATTGAATAGTTATCCTTGTAAGAAAACTTGCTTGTTGACACAGTTTCATTGGTGTACAGTGTCACCTGAGCAAAGTTGCGCATATTTACGTCTCCGTACAACGCAAACTATACTTAAGCAACAACTTTTACCTAAAGGCTAATTGAGAGACACTCCAAAATCAAGATTCTGGAATTTTTATTTCGTGATGAATAACTGTTACGACAAGAGACATGGTTTGAAAAACTGGGAAGCATGAAATTAAATGTCAAATATACTTACAATTTTCACTCAATAGATCTTGAGTGCCTATATAATTAGAACAGAAGATAAAATTTATCTTTTTCTGAGAGATATGAATGGTTAACAAGTAATCGACTTACAAACATGTTATTAAGGTTAGATACTGAAGTCCTAGATTAACACATTAATAGTGAGACTACTATATGATTGTCATGAACTCAAAAGACAATCCGTGTAAGCTTTCAGCTCTTAAGAAAGCGAGAAACAAATGGGAGATGTCCTATAATTACAGAGGTAAAATCACAAACACTCAGTCATTTTTATATCAAACAAATCCGCACACTGCAGTCATTTCAAGTAGTTGAATCATTTAATAGAGCATTCATTATTATAAACCATTTCAAAACAAGAACTGATCTTACCACTTGGAACTGAAATGATAATGTACACGAACAAACAATTTTTAGATTTTAGGTCGGTTTAATTATGAATGTGTCATTATGTGGTGTAACACTAGTAGGAAGTATAAACCCAGACATGAGAGGGTTATGAAGGTCGATTTAAAGGAAACAGAAACGGAATTAGAAGGGAATCGTTAGTCGGAAGAATCAATAAGAATGTACAAAACAAGTGATGGAAATTCGGGAACGGAATATTTGATGAATGGTTCTTATGTTTTACCCAAATGTTCTGTAAATTCGCTTTATAATACAATCGGTTGTACCCACCATTGTGCTCTCGTACATTTTATTCGTTCCGATTGAATTTTTTGTTCGCATTGCAGTGACAAAATTGTTAGGGGTAACAATAATCGTCCTATGATATGTAACTATTTTTGAATGAACAATTTGGTTGCTGGAAGTATCTTTACATACACAAATTGAGCTAACCATTATCACTTGTATCACGATAAGTTCACATGCATTCTCAAAGTGTTTCAAACTGCGAATCAATAGTTTTTTGTATCCAGTTCTATGTTTGTCAAAATGTGTGGTGAGCTATATAAGTGATTCAGCAGAAACAAACTGACAAATACTCGGGTAAAAAGTCGGTTCATTTTCATTGTACGATGCAATGTAAATACGATACTGCAGGTCTGTCAAGTACATAAATCTGGACACTTTCTAATATTCATTATTTACTCTCAAATATTGTATTATAGATTTAGGTTTATTTCATCTGTATGCAATGAGATTGACATGCAAATAAAAGGCAGTTATCTTTACAACGTAGTCAATGATAGTTCTTTCATTGTATGAAATTATAATTTTGTTCAGTTATTAGTTGCTTATCAGTCGATGAATTCAGAGTGATTATATATAGATGATTGTTACCGATAATTTAAAGTTTCCAAAGAACGTGATCACTTGAAATTGAAAACACAATTTTTCCTCGAACAAATTCGTTCAACATACCTGAACAACCATTTTTCTCTAACTTAGAAGATATTAAACGATAATCAATAGTCTACTGCCATAGAACAATACACTATATTAAGGAAAGAAAAAACGAACTCTCCCTCTAGTACACTTCAAAGCAAATAGATCTGAAAATCTTGAAAATCAACGAATTGTCTGTTGCGAAATAACATGCCAACTCTAGTTACCGAAATATTTTTGAATAGTCAAATATGTGTTATGCGAATGGGAGTGATGAATTCAAAATAGCCTGTAATTATGTCGACAAACATTCCGTTAATCCGAGAATAACGCTTAAAACTGGTATAAAAGTTTTTTGAGGAGAAAAAGCAATATAATTATGACTGCTGTTTAAATAGCTGCTTCATATGATTCGAAGGCAAGTAGGATTTACAGACAGTTTCGGGAAACACTGTTTCAAATAAATATTAATTATCAAAACATATGAAGCTTTATCTTGTTATAAATTCTTTAAGGAAATTTGATACTAACAATAGCTCTGGAATGGACAATTGTCTTCACCCTAACACTTTCATTAATGGATTATCAGATAAACATCAGGTAGTTGGAAATGACATAATCTATCATAGTTCTATGTTTTATAAGTGAATATAATTGATAGCTTCATGTTACAGGTTGCTGTATTTTACTTTTACTGGTGATGTTTACATTTACCAGAGTGACATACATCTTGATTAATACTAATGAAACTGCGTTAGCTATTACAAAATCATTAAAAGCTCATGAAGAAAAGAATGACCGACTTACCACAACGTAGTGAGCCTTTCGATAAATGTAATTATTAGTTGACAATAACGTCATAATGTATCAAATCTAAATTTAACTGGAATATCCATAAAAATATACTAGATGTGACAATAATACATCTGAATACAAACCTGTTTTTCCGTCTTCTGATGCTGAAATGTAAATATCGTTCAATATATCGTTTTTAAAAGAATATAAAGCCACTAATTACAAATAAGAACGGTGATTTCGTTCGATACTAGGCATGCTAATCTTCTAGCTTAACGAAAATAGATCATTTATATATAAAAATAAAAGGTCACCTAGACTGGTAATAAGGTTAAGAAATAGACAAGGATAATAATGATAAAATAATGTGAAAACAACTTTATTTTTATATATAAATGTTCTTAACAAGTATATGTGTGATCAGATTGTTCGAAATGTATTGCGCAAATATATCACATAGTTCTGATAATCTTCGTCTTCTTATTACATTATCGAAATTTATCAAAGGGACTAATTGCTTTAAATTTGAAAAAAGATCAGTTATTTCTTATAATTTTTAGTAAATTCCATGTTAACTAATTGCTAGAGTGACCTCAATGGGAGCAATCGTTGCTAAAATTGCAGTCAGAATAGTGATAAGGAAAAATTAGTACCCTTAAACAGTAATTTTCAATGTATCCGTCCATGAATGATTTGGTTATCGTTTTTTCATCAAGTCCGACGTTCTCCTCTCCATATTTAAAAATTAATCTATTAGTAATATATTTATTTATTTTGTACAGATGGTGCTTTGACCACTCTACTACATCACGTATATACTCTGTATTCAGCAAATTAAATACGAGACAGTACATCACAATCGTGTGATTATTAAATGTATCATCTTTATCGGAATAATTAACTCATACATTTTCGGATGACTGTTGAACAATTTTCACCTATATCTATTTTCATACATCGTAAGGGATTCTACGTATCTCAGTTGAACAGATTCACTTTATAATTGCCAATCCACAGGCCACATTGTTGGTTCATTCACTCAACTTACAATAGAAATCAGAAACATTTCACATATTTGAGGTATAACGTTAGATCAGTGCTTAGAGGTTTTAATAAAGTGGCATATCAGAAAAAATATATCAATGTAATCTGAGTGAGAACTGAAGGAAGGTTTGCAAATTACACCCTTTTATACTGGTTAGCTTTGTCTTACAAGAAGTTGTCAAAAACTTTATTTCAATACACATATAGTTTAATATCGAATATTTGGGTATCAAATGTACACCCTGGTGTCTTTTTATCTAAGTAGTCTTTTTATCATATACCAGAGTATGTATTTTGTAACATAATTGTTGAAAGGAAAGTTGGTTTCTATTCAAAAAGAAAGTAACCCACACACTGGCAAATAATTATGTTTAAGGATAGTATAAGCTTGTTATTCATTCCCATTTATTCAACAAACATTTATAAACATATATAAACATTTAATAAACATATGTTTCAAATTTAAGGATTACATTGACACTGTTAGCAAAAGTCGTACCGAAGATGTGACTTTGAAATTGATGAAAAGTTTAAAACAGACGGAGACTCAAGCTTCTTTTCCCGAATCGCCAGAGAAATATGTTTTCAATTATTCAAGCATAACATCCACTATTCAGCTACAAGCATTATCCCTTGGTCCTAAATTTTGTAGTACGTCTACAAACACTAATGAATTGAACGCTAAAATCCCTTCTGAAAGCCTTATTCGTCAAACAAATGACCTTATTCCAGTATCTAATAAAGATTTTGAGCATTTCAAAACAACTCTTGTAGACTGTTGCAATCAATATGTAAATAAAATCCCTGCAGTTAGTCGTTTACTCACAAAAAACATAAATCTCAACAATCTGATCTTCAGAAAAATCATGACATAGTGTTATGTCGCACAGACAAGGGTGCAGGAATTTTACTTATGGATCGCCTTGACTATATTTCAAAAATATCTTCGACACTATCTGATCCGGTCAAATTCTGTAAAGAAACAGTCCAAAATGACACAAATGAAAAAACCGAACATATGCTAATTAAAGTCCTAAAGAAGATGAAAGATGAGTTCATTATCAATTGTGACCACTTTGAACATTTCAAACCATCGGGTTCTGTCGTACCTAGACTATATGGACTCCCAAATGTTCATAAGAATAATGTCCCTTTACGTCATATACTTGATAATTAATAATAATAATAATAATAATAATAATAATAATAATAATAATAATAATAATATGAACAACTCTCCAGATCACTCTATTGCTAAATGGTTAGTTGACATTTTACAACCTGTTAAAAATCATATTAAAAAAATACAATTCTCTTGATTTCTTTGAATTTCTCGACTCAATTAGAAATATCAACGTAATTGGTAAGAAAATGCTCTCATTAGATGTCACTTTGCTGTTCACAAATGTTCCTCTCACAGAAACTATTTGTTTTTTATTTGACTATATTGAAAACAATAATCTGGGAAATGTATCCCAAAACACCATCTTAAAGAACCACTTCTACGATGCACGCTCAACATACAATTTAAATTTAATGATGGTTTCTATAGACAAACAGATGGAGTTGCAATGGGCTCCCCATCGGGTCCTCTTTCGGCTGATTGTTTCATGGCCAATCTAGAAAATTCAGCACTTCGTCCAATAATCGAGAAATTTCATTTATATAAGAGATATATGGATGATACTTTCATTATTTGTGATGATGACATGGACCACGATGAAATATTAAATATTTTCAATAACTGTGACCCTTCAATTCAATTTACCTTAGAGGCAGAATCGAACCATGAATTCCATTTACTTGATGTCTTTGTGAAAAGATTGCCTAATGGTTATTTACAAAGATCTATATATAGAAAACCCACTTGGAATGGACAATACACGAATTTCCATAGTTGGGTTCCACTGAGTCGAAAGAGGAACTTAATTCACTCTTTATCATCTAGGATTAAGTGAATCCGTTCTAATGACACAATAAATGAAGAACTACTTCATCTTCGACAAACCGTCATCAAAAACGGTTATCCACCGAGGTACGTCGTTAGCAACTTAACATCTAGACGTCAGCAAGAAATAACTTTGACAGTGCAGAAGAAAAACTTCTTTATGGGTATGGAATCCAAGGGAGACACGGCTGCTGAAATCCTGAATAAACGGATTTCAAAAAAGCTGAATAAAACTTTCTACACAGCCAAGCTTCAAATCGTTTTCTCTAGCCGGCCTACCATTCGGGAGGGTGTTAAGGATAAACTTTCGCTGTGGGCCACATCGATGTGTATTTATAAATTTACTTGCTCATGTGGAGCACGTTACATAGGCTGCACAAAGCGATCGCTTTCCAAACGTATCTCTGAACACTATCCAGCTTGGCTCCTAAAAGGTGAATGCAAAAAGACAACCAGTTCGATACAAGAGCGTTTGATCAATTGTGGACACATTGCTCCAAAAGACACGTCTTTTAAAATAATCTATAGAGTGAAAGGAACCGGATCAAAGGGAGGTCTAATCAATATTTTATTCACTGCTGAGGCATTGGCAATCCATGAATTCAAGCCTGAACTTTACCCTACCTTGGCCCTAATTCCCTCATTGGGTACGATTTTTGGTTGATTTTTTTGTTTTTTTCTCTGTACTTTTATTTGATTATTATCGGTTTTTTTTGTTTTTACATTGAAACTCTAATCAGTGATTATTATTATTATTATTACCTTATACAAGTTTTCTTGATTATTACTCAGATTATTATTATTATTATGACCTTTGTGTTTGTCGCTTTTCTTCATATCTGTCAATTGAACTATTATCTGAACCATAAATTATTTGCTTTTACAACCAAACAAAAAAAATGGGCAAAGCAAAAATCGAATTTTGTGAACAAAATGGGGCTCACCAATTTTGTGCTGGTGATTAACCCTCATTTTATCCATAGAAGAAGCCAAATTAGTGTGAATAAATCTTTATTTTGATCGTGGTAAAGAACAATTAAAACTCAATGTTATCTTTTTTTAAATACAAAATTTCCGAGCATTCAGTATAAGATAAAATGCAAACAAATTTCTATCGAAAATATGAAAGTGAATGAATACTTCAGCAATTATGTTTTGACGTTCCTAAGAAGTTTGTGACCAACTCTCAAATAATCAACCTATTTTGTTACGCCAGCATATCAAAATCCATCGACATACAGTCAGTATGCTGGACAAACTTTCAAAACCGGATAAAGGTTTCCATCCTGTGAATTTCAACATCTTTGGCCTATTAGATCTCTATTGGACGTTTAGTGAATCCGTTTATAAGATTTCCTTAGAGAACTATTTTTTAAAATTTAACTTGTTATTTTACTCTTAAGCATGGAGGTATACTTCGTCGTCTATTGATCAGTGCATTCTGTTGATATTGCGACTCACATGATTTGGTTACTACTTATTTATTTACGTTTCTGCCTAAAGTCTTTGATTCTCACAAACCATATCAATTTCTTTTTCATAATTTGGTTATAAAGGCTGCCATATTGGTTAGTTGAATTTTGATTCTACACTTTAAAGTGTCTAAAATTTTACGTTTTGATTTCAAATGAAAGCATACTTTCAGATCTGGTAGCATGCATTGTTGTAACAAAGTTTAATATTACTGTTTGAACAAAGCGTACATATATAATCCAGAAAGGACAGATTAATATTCTTGTTTATTTTTTGGAACTGATTTAATTATTCGAGTTTATTGAACGATTATTTATTAAATAACATAAAGATTACAATTGTTTTGAGCAAACCATTATCCAACCGCTTTGTTTTACATTCTGACTGATCAAGAGTATGTGACTTTGCTAACGTAAACAGTTATTCAACTTTTAAACGTCATTAGTTAGAATGTAAGACAGACTTGCTTAAGCACCAAAATCACTGAAAAATGTACTCAAGAAAGTCGGTGTATTTATTAAATAAGCTATATCATGGCTTAGATAATTGTTGTGTCTCTTTATCGTTAAATATAAATACCTTGTCCAATTAGGGTCACTTGAAAAAGTGCTCTATGATTCCAATCAGTTGAAAATCCAGGCAATTTCTAAGATTGATACACCTAAATCTGGTGAAGTCAAATCACTTGTCCTCATAGGAACCTGTTCGAAGATCAAATAGAATATATGCAATAAACCAATATCCGTTGTTTGTTTTTTGCCCAACTTAAAAAATGTTCAATAAGAAAGCTGAAGTTGATGGACTTAGAATGTACACACGACACTGAATTTTTTTATTTTATCATGCTACCATGAATAACAAATACTTTGCAATCATTTTCCTCTAACTTTATATGGTTTAGGCGAGATTTTCAGATTAATTAGCTACTGAAACGATTCCATTATTTGGCTTATCAAATTTTGCTTACAGTATAGTGAAAATTGCAGATCAATCAACTAGAATGTTGGAAATCGAAATAAGCAGCCATTTATTATTTTTTACATTTTAATCTACTTTCTATTTCTATTCTATTCATTCAATGATATTTCCTGCTTTAAAGCAGTGGATCATGATCTAGTTATGACATGCAATCATTCGAAATTGTATCTCAACGATTGAATGAGAATTTTAAGTTAGTAATCTAATTTCTCTCATCTGACTAATTATTTCCAAGCCTGTTGGTTCGTTTTTCAAGCAAATTTTATTCAATCAAATACCTATTCACGTTATACTTGCTTTCACTAATCCTTGCGGATCAATCGTATAAGCTATGTTCACCTACGAATTATGTTTACAATTATATGACGTGAAATATGTTCTTGGACATTTATGAAAGTACATTCAAACCTATAACTTATGTTGCTATAAGTAAACATTCATATATTTCATTATTATAGAAAGATACAATTGGCAGTGGAGTAGATAAACATTCACATAAATGTGAATGTGAATTTGATAAAAACCATGAATTTATTATAATAATAAGCACAAATCACTTACGATTAATAAAACTACACATTTAATTGTCACATGAATATCATGTATTCTGTCATATATTCAGTATAAATATATGAGAGAACTATCTGCTTATTAAATCGCCAAAACAACAATATGAAATCATCTACTTCAGGTTGTTTAGCTATCTTCTGTGTCATCCTACTACTTATTACAACTTCTATTTGTAAGTTAATTAAATGTTGGAAATATAAGTCTATTTGTATCTATAAAACACTAAACTGTATATTTATTTTCAATACAAACATTTGAAATGGTTGAAAGTTTATTTTATAAAAGTTGTGAATAATCACAATCCAGAAGAATTGGATCCTTATAGTTCTGACAGTACATCTGTTGATATTGTTATCGTATTATAGAAGTTTGATTAGTTTTTCTAGCTTAGTGGTGTTCAAATCATAGTCAGATATACTTTTCTATTTGAAATTAGTGAACTGTAAAAGGTTTTGAAATGTTTCATGCAGCCAATAAATTTGAGTTGATAATATTACAAATCCATTACTTATGTTAAAAACCAAGTCTTAGTTTTGGTTTTAAAAAAAAACCATTCTAAACAATCGTATATGATTTACAATTCCACTGATTCAACAAAGTACCTAGAAACAGTGATTGATATAATCATGTTTCCTTAATACAAGTTACATTCAAAAACTCGTAACTAATCAATAAAATCCAACGTTTTGGTTTTATTAGATGCCGGTTCCAGTAAGTCAATAATTCGTGATTCATTTGTAGAAATGCAACGATACATGATATTTCACTTGATTTTACATATTAATATAAAACGTGTTTGTAAAAGATCAATCAACTGAACACAAAGGAGGTTGTTTATAAAATAATAAAGGAATTCAGGTGAATTAAAAATATCGATATGCTTGTGGCATTATCGTACACATAGAGTGTGAATTCTTTCATTCTTTTCATGATGTTGCGAGACTGTGCGAACTGAAACAGTGACGAATTAGTGCTACTGGCTTTAGTGGTAACGCTACAATGAGTCAGATATGAACTTATAATTCATTAAGGTTCCGTATGCTACTATGGGGTTTTAAGTGTTGATCGGGTTGTTTCATTGTTTATTGGGATATTTCTTTCTAGTTTTCCTTGTTGAAAGTCAAAATTTATGGAAGTAAATAATGACGTACCAAATGATTATTTTTAAAAATGACAGCCAATGGGGGAAGTAAGTCATATCCTGTACATTTTTCTTCTAAACATATTTCTCTTAATTTGCACCATTTTCAATGCCTTGCTTCAATTTATTGAAAAATGAACAGCATTAGCTGAATGGTAATGACTAATGTCCAACAGAATCATTGTAGTCCACTGAGGCTTATTTCTTCTTAAATGTTGTAAAAAAAAGCTTATTTCATCATGTCTAATTTCAATAACTGGGACAGTAACGAGCTTGTACCATCGATTCAAACTGAAGCAATTCGATTTCTTTAGGATGAATTAAAAACAACTAATAAACATTTTTAGTTTATGGTAAATAATTTTGAGGTGTTGAATATTGAACCAAATGTTAAACTGTCATCTATATATTGTTCTTCATCTACGCGAAATGTGAAAATGAACACAACGTTTTTATCAATGAACGTACCAAACAATTTATATGTTAACAGGTCAGAAGACTCGTAAGTTATTCTCTGTGTTTTAATTTAGAACATTTATGACTGCAATATATTGAGAATGTTCAGTTATTTTAATTTAATGACTTTTTACAGATAGCGAACAGGAGTGTTATATTGATTGCACAATATTTGATAAACTAACAGTTGTTTGCCGACCTTCCTCATGTAATCGAATAGAGTCGTTTACCATCAACGGACTATTTTGTTGCTTTCAAAATATTAATCAGTTCGAATTTCAACAATTAGTTCTTAGCATTGGTTTAATAAGTAAACCACAATGTTTGTTCAGTGCGGTGTATATATTTTTCAACAAGCCCAACATCCACCTTTTGTCTATCGAATAAGAAACACAATTTAGGTGAGTTGGAAATGGATATTCTGAACGAGTTAATTGTAGTTTAGTAAGGTGTATTCTTGATTTTCTTCACATTGTTGCACATTGCAATCAACTGGATAATTCAGATTTTTTCATGATAAGAATGAAATAATCCACTGGTTTGTTCCTGTCATGATATAACAAAACCCTATAGTGCAAAATTAAACCAAATACATTTCTTTTATTCAGGGCCAACAAAGAGTAAGTTGTGCATATGAATTTCGTTTAAAAACATCTGAAAAGTTAAAACTATGAGGTGCATGATTTCTATTGACTTTATGACAGGTGGATATAATTTAAACAAATAGAAACTTATATTCACCCAACTGCAGATCCGAAGCAGAAAACTATACCTGACATCTAGAAAAACATACAAGTTTGTAGATTCTTTTCTCTTTAAAAAGCAGACTTTCCGAAATGGTGATTTGTTGAGTTTTATCTTCTATTTTAACACACGGATTATTTCCCTAGTACATAGCACCATGTGTAACATCAGTTTGATTCTCACCAAATAGGAACAGTATGTGGACGGATTTAAAATGAAGAGTACTTGACAGCGTCATTGATATCTCAGACAGTGGAATATTCATTTCAGTCATGCTATTTTAAATTGTGGACATTTGCATGTTTCAGCTTGTGTCATGATGAGAATCAGAACAGCATTCAGTTATTACCACTAATTTAGATTGCAACGCTATAAGTTTTGTCGGTTAAATTAAAATCGAATAGAGACTCCATTCATTATGCGTTGAATAACTAAAAGGTATTATTATTTATCCCCTTAAAATTGTTTACGTTTCACTTGTATCAACAAAATTTTGAGGTGTGGCGTGAAAATATCTCTAGCTAAATGCTTTTCACTAATCAGATTATGCATGGGGTAAGTTAAGCTTTTTCTGTTTCTATTGTAACTACTTGAATTTAATTAACTAAATTCAGTTACATTCGGACATAAGTAAATCAAGAATACATTTAAGGATCAACTATTTTTTTATGGCAAACAAACAAACGATATTCAGCTAAACTCAAATTGATGAATTTTAAAGTAACCAAACGATGTTTTAAAACTTTCCACTTTTATTCTGTCTCATTATGCAAACCGAAACGGTGACTAGTTGGTACTGTTGAAGTAATTAAAAATGCTTCTATTGATGTTTAATAAATCATAACCAGATCCCGAATCCATCCAATTTTTTATCAATATGAGATGCTCCATTTTGTTTTTTTCATTTTCCAAAATATTCCATAATAGAATGAGAACTGATATTTCAGCGAGGAGATAGTTTTTCCAAGAAATAATTCACGATTTATGTTCAGTCGTATTTAGAATTAAATGACAAATTTGTGTAGTCAGCAATAAAACGAAAAGGATATTGCATAATTTCAAGCATTAAAACCCTACAGTTGATCACTGAATACTTAAAAGGATGATAAAATGAAACTTGAGGTGGGAAAGGTTGACGAATATTCAAAATTGAGTAATAAATTAAAAACATAGTATTGATAGCAGATAGTTGAAAAGTGAACAATTAGATCATTTGTGAAAGTTAGAAATAATCCATTTACCATATATGAACAGTCAGGCTTTTAAGAACTTGAAGGATTTATGTGTTCGTGAGGCATTAGCCCAGTACTCAAAGAATGAATTGCTAAACTCTCCAGAATCCATAAGTAATAAATGTGTTGTTCGGAAAAAATTGTTTGACTGTTTGTATAATTTTAAATTATTTATCTGTTGATGCAGGGTGACGAGAGTTAACGAGATGTTTAAATACTGAATTATAGATTACTTAACAAATGTTTTTATAAACCTATGCACAATCAAACACAAAATTGCGTTTGGAAAGTATTCACTTTGATTGAGTAATGTCATCTATTAAAGAACAGCGAATACACATGTGAAGACATGGTGATGTTGCCTGATACAGGTGTTCGTCTTTGGTACATCGAAGAGTGTTAGGATAGCTAAAAATGAGATGAAAAGCTATGAGACATGAAACATTTTCTCAAAGATGCAGTCTGTTGATTTCATTCGAAATTTCTGAAGCATTATTACCGTCAAATTTAATGTTCATAAAGAACTTTTTCTCAGGATTTCATGAAGTCCTACAAATTGCAGACAATGTCTCATGTTTCCCTCAATGGACTTCGATGAAGAAAAGTTTTGATGAGTCGTATATAAAGCTGGAAAGGATCTTGGACTAGCATATCTTCAAAGATTATTTGACTAAACCTACAAGTTATTGAATGAGTAATTTTTTTCATTTTTGAAGGAATTTAGATATCGTCAGTTTCTTTTTTATCGAAGTTGAAACTTCGTGAACATTTGAATTGACCAATTTTTCAAAACGCGTTCTTAAATTAGATTTTGAAAATTGTAAGTTATAAATTCTGCTTTCTCTTCCTATGAACCAATTGTCACAATGTTGTCAAACTAATCCATTAAGTTAATGCAAATGCACTTCCATAATAGTCTTAAAAAATAGCGGTATAACTGATGTCTTGTTTTTAATAAACTAATGGATTTTTTGATCGTTTATAAAAGAGATTGTATAGCTCCAGTTGTTCTCCCACAGATCATTCCCTCCCAACCAACAATTAGTTGAAATTTTGACAATCTACTGTTTTCATACATTGAAAGGATCTTAGCTGTAATGAAATAAAGAAATCATTAAAAAACTCATAACAGTCCTGGAGGGTGTATACATTAATAACTTCACACTGATGTAGGTTGTATAAATTTTACATACTTTACCATTCCTCATGGTGAGAATAAAACGGTAATTCGCTTTTACTACTCATCTAACCATAAACGCTTCAATTTGCTTAGAATAAATTAAAGACAATTTAGAAATTCTTCCAGTTACCTTCCATGAACAGTTATTCCATTTGTTAGTACAATATTCACGTTTTGTATATACCAGTATTACTAAACATTCTGTTGTTGTATCTCATTTATCTATACATATTGGCTTCATCGGAATCAGTGTATTGTAAGTTAATACTCGTGTGTCATTCGTAAATGCATGTTATCACATTATTTTTTCAATCTGAATAAATTAAATATCTGTTGGAGCAATTAGTCCCATTGATAAATTTCGATAGTGTAATAAGTAAACGAAGATTATCAGAACTATGTGATATATTTGGGCAATACATCTCAAACAATCTGATTACACATATACTTGTTCAGAACATTTATGTATAAAAATGAAAGGTCAACTTGACTGGAAATGGGGGATAAGAGGAGACAAGGATAATAAAGAAATAGTGTAAAAACAACATAGAACCTCATCACTATGGATAATAAGCCAATATTATTGGGGGAACTTTAATATGAGAACGAACCGTTTTTGAATACACATTGGGAGTTTGAATTTTTATATGGCTAATGCTTCAATAAACCTTGGTATACGCCATTTCACACTTTTATGCAACACCACAAAGGCCGAAATACGATCAATCTTATTATTATCCTTGTCTCCTCTTATCCTCCATTTCTAGTCTACTTGACCTTTTATTTTTAAATAATATTATTTAGTTTCAATGTGAACAATCAGGTTTTAGCAACAATAAGAAATGTATATCCACTTCAGTGTAAATACATTTCAACACGTGCAACATCCATCTGTTGTCTATCGAATATGGAACACAATTTAGGTGAGTTGAAAATGGAAATTCGTCACAGGATAATTGTAGTTCAGGAAGGTGTATTCTTGATTTTCTTCATATTATTTCGCATTGTAATCTACTGAATAATTCAGCTTGTCTCATAGTGGTAATCAGACAAACAGACAATTTGTGGAGTTTATTTACACAAGAAAGTTTCAGTTTGTTATTACGGAAAAATATTATTGATCCATTCAGTTCCAGTTCACTTGCTCATGATCACAATAATGCATTTCATTACTGATTTCGGAGGAAAGCTTCTCATTATTTCAGCCACATTTTAAGTGATTTATAATGTGTAAACACCTGAAACGTATATTCATTATGTTGATTCTGCTTTTCTTTGCCACAGATCTCAATTGCAATAGTAAGTTTTAACGCATGTTTGGAGTAGATTTCACCTATCTGAGATTACATTTGATAAGTGATATGTTTCAGCAAAACGTGAATTATAGGTAATCTATCATTTTTTTTACAAATATGAGATGAAGGACTGTTTTTCTACTCATTCATATGCAGTAACCAGTAATATGAGTGTTTGATGTTCACAAACGGAGGAACTGACTGTGTTATAAAAAACACGTGTAACAATAAGGAAAGATATTTACGGCGAATCAACAAATAAATTGAATACGACCGAACATTTGATAGCAAATGTAGCTCAAAAACCTTGTGCATATTCAATCTATATTTTACGAAATAATGAAATCCTTAGTTAATAAAGTTTGATGAACGTTTTTATTCGAATTATTTCAGTTAGTCACAAAAGTAAGTAGTCGTATTAAATCTCACTGTTGTCTTAAATCGCGTTTTCGTTTACGCTTAACAAATAACTACATTTTGATTTAATTTATAAAGTTTTGATTGATCGCATTGGTGATATTTTTACAGAAATTTCATACTATTTATTTGGTTTGCGCGCTCCCGACGCTGGCTGCCTCTATATCATCATTATGATACACGTTTATGTAGATTAGATATTATGAGGCAAGCACCATAATTAAGGACGCGGGATAGGTGCTATTTTAGGCTTATCTGATACGTATCTCCGCATCACATATTTTTTTGTTGGTAACGTGTTCTCGTTTGAAGCGATAGGAGATGGGTGCAAAAGCCAGCAAAAAACATCAACTCTGGATTGCATGAACATTGAGCTAACGAGTTGTAAGCATGACGAAATTAGCATTTTGGACTCTACTGATAGCTAAATCCCATTTATTGTTAATAAACTATATCAAAATAATATTCTTTAATGTAACATGTAAGTGTTCGAAATGACGATTTATTTTCACATTACACACTTCACAGAGTTTAGATGTTGCAGTACGTTATTTTTTATGTGTGAAGTTTATGATTTTTAAGATAAAAAGGAGTTGATTCATATATCAAGTAACAAAGTTTAAAAACATAAATTCGTTTTGTTTTACAGGGACAATATGCAGTCGTTTTCATGATATAGGTTTTCTAATGAATAGGTTTTAATATTGTTAGCACTAATGTAAAATCTTCTTTCAGTCTTGTGTGACTTCGTAGAAGTAATCGATTTTGAACTACGTAGAGTCGATAAATCTGCTGAACACAGAGCTTCGAAATAATCCCATATTCATGTTTTTAAGATTAAACATTTTATCAGAAAACAAACTTTAAAAAAAATTAGAAACCGGTTGTAATTCAAACAAACAATCTCAAGGTGTTTTTCAAATAACTATCGTGTAATGCTATCAATATCGGGAAGACAGAGAATTGCTAGAATAATATGATGAATTTACTTACGCTATATTAGTAGAGCTCATTTTGGAAGCACAGTTGCAGCTAACTTTCATTAACGAAAAATCCATTCTGGTTATTAACATCGACAATTGTACAAGGCAATCGATCAGTAAAACTTAAAATTAGTAGGGAGATAATCGTTGGTACTTTTGTTCACCCCAAACGAATAACTCGAATGTGTTGGCTTTCTATCCTTTACATATATGATTACAACTCGGTGTTCAACGTATGACATTAAATCCCAATTTCCTACATGCGCGGCGCTTATCGCAACCAATGGTATTCATCTACGATTGTTATTTACGTTTCTTGAACACCATGCTTTAATAATTAAGCAAATTAGCAAAGGTCAGGGTTAGGAGGATTTAGGAGGACTCCTAAGTAGTGCTAACACACGATCCCGAACCTTCAGTTTTGCGCGCGAACGCTTAACATCCAGATCACTGAGCTGGCATCCAACTGTGCTGATGTCTAACTCCAATCGATCTAGTATGATTCGTGATGTCAACCGTGAAATTAATGCGACCACCACTAACCCTTATGCTGATAAAATTCACGATTATTTGGTCTCAGTTATTTGAATACACTTAAAGTTAAATTACAGAATCATGTCTTAACAGTTTGAATTGTGGATGAAATATCCTGACCATACATTAACTTCTAAGAACCACTCCATCCAGTTATCTAAAGTTTTACACCGTAATATGTTGAACTACAAAATCAGTATTTTAAATAATCTTTGGTTACTTCCGTCATACAATGTCCAATAAAAATTATTTTACTGTTTTGATAACAGATTATGCTAGTAAGTAAATATTTTTGATCTGATGTGTTTCACTGGTTAATTCATAATTACTTAACTGAATGTAAATTAATGAACCCCATAACAATAAACTTCACTGGTGTTTACTTTCGATTTCCAAAAGACAATCTTTGCGTTGGTGAGTTCATTTGAGTGTCGAATGGAATATTCATTCATTTATTGACAGATACTTATCACCACTAAATCATAGTATTATAAAAAGTAAAAATACACAAAGTACCATCCTCTAAAAACGGTTTTCCACTCAGTTCAATAAATAATATAAAAACTGAAATCATACTTTTGTGCTTAAACTACATTGAATGAACGTGTATATATGATTTATAACGATGAAATGATGAATTTCATGTAGTTGCGTAATGTTATAATCATGTCATGTTACAGTGACAGTAAAATAATATTGTCATCAGATGTTAAAAAAATTATAGTAATCAAAGTAAATAATAACAGTTTTGTACTGTTTGTTTATATCTTACCATTAATGTTTCGGAATTCAATTGATCAGTCTCATAATGGCATATGCGCATTCCGTGCGGATTACAACGATAGTGCCTTAATTCACAAGCATTATAAGTGACTGATCAATTGAAGTCATAAAAACTGACAGTAAGGTATAAACAAACAATACAAATGAATTTAAACTTCACCCCATTTGACTAGCTAGTGGCTATCAGGACTCAGTAGCTGAGTGGATGGTGCGATGGCATTTGAAGTGAACGGTACTGGATTCCAGTCCTGGAGTGACCATCAACTCTGGGATACAGGTACATCCAGCTAGAAAGTCACAAATGGGATGAAAAATGCATCCTGGATTCGAGAACTAACCACCTTCCAACTTTTCTTATTAATAATAGAAGGTTTAGATTAAACGACTTTCAGGTTATGTAATATTTCGAAAATAACAAAATATTTCGATGAGCAGTCAATATGATAGTAGTTATGTCAGAACCAGGAGACGGGTGTTAAGGATGTGCAGAAATATAAAGGGTAAAACAAATGGAAATTTAGATATTTTTAATGAATGGATTTAACCAAAGCTCAGTTAAAACTCATTCCTATACAGATAGCTGATGTATCGAAAATGATTCTAAAATTTTCTGGCCAATGGAAAGGATAGGTTTGTCAACATCCATTTCCATAGCTTCAGAAATATTGGAAAAACGAGCTCGTACACCACGAGGTGGATTTGAAAGGATATGGCCGGTATACTTTAGAACTATTTAAGTCAACTTGATATTCTATGTCCACTAAGTGACCTGAAATAGAATTCCTAATCGCTCTGATCTATCCTTTTCTGAACGAAGATGGATGGTGCACCACAATACGATAAGGAAATCACCGAACTGTATGTTTTATATAATTGCCACTTTGACGAATGTGAATGCATTAAGCGGATTCAGCCACTCCGTCTTTATTGATGATTCTAATTACAGTGCGATTGTAGAAAACACCATTCAGTTCGATTGTAGTCAGTGTTTACTGCATCCCATTTCTTAATCTTTGAGTTTCTGTTTTCTTGATAGTGTCATTGTGCAATTATAAGTTTATGAACGGTGCCTTCTTTAGGAAGGTAAATGCACTTGGTCTCCTTCTTCATTTAATTTATATGTTTGATGATGAATTTCGTTCAATATTCATTCTAACTTAGTAGGTTTCGAATTTTATTCAGTTCATTTACAGTGATGTCATCACAGGAATTGTCAAAATGAGAATTTTTATTACATTTATTTAATTTATTCGTTTTCATTTTGAAACTATTAGGTTACACAGGTGAATTAATAAAACTCATTTATCGACATTTACTGTGCTTTAATTAAATGAACTATGATTATAACTATTTTTAAAGTTGGAAGTAAGATATCTCGGTTAATCTCATTATATACTTTTGTTTACTTCCAGGGACATCTTTTACAAGTATGTTTGAGAGAGACTTTTTAAAAATCACATTCACTTTTATTCAATGTAAATTGTTTATACTTGCCCATGAGTTGTTTTGTAGTAATCGATTTCAACGGTTTGAGATGAAGTGATTTTCATGAACGTTTTGTGATATATATTTATCAGTCAATGTAGTCTAAATATTCAACGTGTTTATGACTTACCTGGTAACACTTATAATTTGCTTATATAATACATTAGTCCTGAACTTACTAATAGAGTGTATTAATGCATGCTGATCACATCTAGCGCAATAAATAAATTTTGAAGGGATGGATAGTTCTTTACCAATCCAACCCAACCACATTTTGTAGGCAGAATTGCATGTTCCGTTGAACAAAGGAATAATCAGGAGATTTTGTCTAGCGGTAAAATGTTTTCAGATTTTAATATAACAAGTCTGGGAGAATTGCAGCTTTTTGGCTAAACCTTTTTTTCTCATTTTAAATGACAGCATATTATTTTTTTCTAATGAACAAGAGATTAGATGATCTTCACCCAGTTGATTTTTCAGAACCAATAGGTTTCACATTACAAGAAAATCAATGATAACTCGTGAACAAAATTTTCCCTTGTTTTAATGCCCAATCGGCAGGTATTTCTTTCAGCACATCACTGAGTCATTAGATCACAAGTTCATAAGTTGATATGTATTTCGATTTTAAGGCTTGAGATGATTTTGGGAGTAACGAGCGTTCATGAACGATTTACAAATGTCTATTTGCTAGCGTTAATTGATAAGTTCACACCTATCTGGCTAAAAATCGATATATAACTTTACCATTTGTTTGTTCTTCAATGGTGATGTAATTCTACGAAAAAGCACAACCTACAAGACAGTACAATCTGACAACATTATTTCGTTTCATCGATCTCAATGAAGTAAATTATATTGTTGATTGTTGTCATCGAATACTAATTCTATTGTCTCGGACTAAAGAAAAATATATTTTAAAGAAGAAGCGTTTAAATGAGTCATCTTCAAGATCATAGTTCTTCGAAGTAATACATTCAGGATGAATTGTTGCATCTGTAGAAGATCAGAAATTTGAAATACAGATTGAAAAACTATATTAAACATGAGTATCTGGAAGCGTATTTCGAGTAGATTCAGTAATAGCATTAATATATCTATATATCTACTGATTAGTTCAACATTAATGCAAAGGATAACAGAATAGACACTTTTTTATAAGTAAAGTCTCAAGTAAAAAGAATTTGAAACAAATAATAAATGACAAATTATTATTACATATATGGCACACTTAAAATCAATGGTTTGATTAAAGTTTATTTATGTAGTAAAAAGAAACATCAGCCTAGTAGAAAAATATAAACTGAAAGTGTCAGAACAAAAATGATATAACATATGTGTGAGGATGGTCCACAGGTAAAGTCGAGGAGACTCTAGGAAGCCCAGAAGGAGCCCAACATGTTCCATCCAATCAGCTTTTGGAAGAATATTCCAGAATTGCCATGTGGAGCTCTCCTATTGGACAATGCTGATAACTTCCTGTCTGCGGATTGGATAACTATAATGATGATTTCGTTTCTACTAAAAACTATAAATACCTGATAATGTTGTACTATATTCAACACTGTCAGGAATAACATTCCGTCTACTTGTCTTCTGTCTTTTGATTTGTGACTTGGAGGGTTCCAGCGTTCGACTGCTCAAGTATAGACTAAGAATTCTAAGATCGAGACACAACAATATGCTTTACTTTTATATTTTTTTATTTACATAAATATACTTTACTCATGTAATAGGCACTTATTTTCATTTATGTTCAACTATTTCTTTTATTTAGATTCATTGTATTCTGGATGTAAGCTGAATTTACATAGTTTGAAAACTCTTTGTTTCCATTGCTTAACAAAAATGGTAATACTCTTTCATATCACAGATTGGCTTTTCCTTGTAACATCATGAAGAAGAGGAGTCGCTTACTGAGACTATTTAGTACATTACAAGTTAGATTCATTTCAAATCTACGACGATCGAATGAACTAGAGATAAACTCAATTGTAAATTCAAATTTCTTTTGTATGAAGAGTGCTGTATAACTTTACTTGCAGTTTTTACTAAAAATAATTGAGATTGAGATGGTTTAATTCTTTCATACATTTTTTTAAATATATATTCATAAAATGGTACAAAAGCAAATAGCTGTTGAATTCACTAGATCTAAATACTTTGCGATATCCCTTAATCAACGTTAAATTGTCTTTAGAGATACAGTATACCAAGATAAATATCATGACTGTTTACTTTGAAACGCATTCAGATTGTCTTTTCGAACGTATCTATGTAACATAAGGCTTTTGGCCACTAGGCCAAAATTTTTTCTCAAAATGTCTGTCTCATTTATATATCCAGTGGAACAATTATACCGGCAATAATTCAATTATTCTGAAGTATTTGGAAGACTTCTTACTTGTTAATCTATTTCCTAATAAATAGATGAAGGACACTTTGACAGTAAGTATTCTTTGTCGTTTATCAATGTATTTAATGTCAAGTAATATCCTCAGTCGAAACTGATTAGTTTCGGAAATAGTTATTTTATTCATGTATTATTGTTTTCATGGTTTAAGGATTTTTAAACAACTCAAATTTTGTGGACAACTCATTGCGTCCAAGGCACTCAATGAAAAAGTGTTACCGTTACTGATACTGTCTGTTAAATGAAATAACTGAAGGACTTTACAAAATTAAACATATACAGCCTCATCCAAAGATTGAGTGATATATGTCCACGAAGACGAAAAATACCTCATAAATTATAAACATCTGTATCAAATCAATTCACTATATAAATCATACTGTACATCGTCACAACAGAACAATGCATAACCCGAATAGGAAGACATGGAAACTCTGTGTTTTGAAAGAAACTGACGCATGGCATTCTCATATTAAAGAGATAGAGATAAATGTCCATCTGAAAAATGTGATAAAAAAGACCGGCTGAATGATCTAAGAAGTTAACAGAACAGAAAGCAAGGAAATAACTCATTTAGTGGCCTAAAGGTCTGGAAAACCAAACGTTTAAAACCAAGTTTCCTGCAGATCTGAAAACTCGTTTCAATAATTCGTCAGGGAAAGACGAAAGATTTTGTCCTTCGAAGTAAAATTCTTTGATATTCGTAATCATTCTGTTTACGTTAATGTAGTCTGGTACAGGGTCAAGTTACACATTCTGATCAAAAAACAAAACACAGAAAATTAAATCTTGTAGAGTCTTGTTACCAGTTTACGAACAATAATTGTAACTACATAAGCGTTCGTACAAAGAAACACAGGGAAGTTATTAGAATACTCCTGAATTAGGAAACGCTAATAATTGTAAAACTAACAGCCAAACATAGTGTTGTCTTTTTTGTAAAGGACATTGTATTATCAAAATGAGTACCATATTACAACTAACCATTAGAACTAACTGACAAGAATGTTTTAAATAATATCTTAGATAATTAATTCAACAGATTTTGAAAGATCAATGACCGAAAAACTACATTTCTCACGTTTATACGAAATGTTTGAGCCAGCGTAATCTCATCTGCCGAAATTGCATGGAATACCGATGGTACACATACTGCATATCTCATTGAGACCGATTCAAATATGAATTAGTCATTATACCATAATAAAGCAAAGCAACCAGTAACAATATTAAGATCACTCCACAAATATCTTGTAACGCATAGTGTTAGGGACTTCTTATTATTTCTTTACGAGATCAAAATCGCTATCACTTAGGAATGAACAATGTGCCATCGTTACTCATAGTTTTCCCACTCTTGAAGACTGTAAAATATATATTTCACCACCGAATTTTAGACTAGAATTAACGAAAAAATAAGTAGGAACTTAACAGAGAAAGTATCTAGACAAGACAATGCACTCTTTTGCCTAGCTTTTTACAACTACCGTAATAAAAACCCTGTTAAGAACTTTCAATAATTGAATACGTTATATATGTCCTCTTGGTATGGTTGGAAAAACGCTAATCACCATGCGTAAAACACTTGTAAAAAAGGACTCTTAGAAAGTTAGTAAATAAATTTGAGAAGCAGTATTTGAATCAAAAAATATGGGAGGATATCATAATTAGTGTATAACATAAACCATTTACCATGTGTTTATGCTTTCACTGTTGTTTAATGTGAACAAGTTTAAAAGCATCACATTTTATGTTAATATACTTTGTACACAGATCAGAAACTTCGTATTATTGGTATGATTATATTTTAAAATATTTGTAAATCTATCCAATACATCTGGTTAAGAAAAAAGTTCGATAACTTAAGTAATTAAACAATGAAGTAAAATGAATTGTTGTTTCTGTGATGGAAAGTACATGTACATATTTACAAACGCTTCAAGAAGTAAATATTAATTAGTAACAGTGTACAGTCAACACACGACAACTATCTAGAAGAGAACCAAATGAAACAGTCTGACCCTCAAAAACACCATTTGTTCAAAAACAATGTCGATAACAAATCTTTAAGGAATTCAAATAAATTTTTAATTCACTTTTTATCACGCACGTTATCAGTAATTTTATTTAGAAGTCCTTTGTACATAATGAATATTACTCATTCAAACCGTAAGTCGGTTCGCTCATGAGTTAGGTTTTACTGTCTGTGATCGATCTTCAATTAATCGGTTCACTAATTTTTTCAACATCATAGAATCAACGAGTTGGTTTTAGTTGTCACATAGTTGGAAAGCCTGTAAACGTTGACGTTTATGTTTTGTGTAAGTTAGTAATACTATGTGCTATTATTCTTAAGAATAATTTAGTCATGGTTATTCATCATTAGGAACGAGTTCTGTTTATTTTTATTTTTCTATTTCCTTTGACTTTTTCTATTATAGTAAGCACAATGAATTCAACCTGTAAGATTATTCTACCTATACTTATCCTAATAAAATTCACATTTTATTGTATTATTAAGAGCTAGATATACATTTATAACATTCTTGTCTGTTGTAGTTTAGAAAACTGTTTCGATTGCACGACCATCAATCATTTCTTTTACCTTTAGGAATTTCAAAAGAAAAATAACTTCCCATTAGTATTCCTTAAATAGTGCACACTAACTTACCTACATACTCCTGATACCTTTAGTATAGGGACATAGACCTAACAGTAGGATTCCTGGTCTAGCTCTGTCCTGGGCTCTCCTTTCCACTTCTTCACAATCGTCACTCACTCTTTCGAGGTCTCCATCCGACTCACAACACAATTTGTTCCTTGGTCTTGATTTCCTTTCCCCTTATGGATTCCCAGTTAGGGAATATATATATATATATATATATATATATATATATGCATATATATATATGTATATATATATATGTATATATATATATATATATATATATATATATATATATATATACTTCCGCAGTATATGTCTTATCCACTTCCAGCGTCTTTTCTCAAATGCTTCAGGTGGAAGCTTGTCTGTGTAGGAAGTAATATTCTATAGATGCAGTTCTAAACTGTTCCCTACATTGTCTAGAACAGTCTTAGTCTAAGCAAAGTCAGAATAAGTAAGCTATTTGGCTTGATAAGCTTTGCCTGTTTCTAGATCGTAAAGTAACACCGTAAGTATACAAAAAACAGAATTAGTACAGTTTATTAAACGGGGCAAAATAAAAACATAAATAACATGCCAAACGGTGACTGGAGGATAAGAAAAATGAGTCAACCAAAGAGAGTTAGTGTGTTGGTGGATATTTCCTGTTGTCATTGATGGGTTCGTTTGTCAATCAAAATTTACAGTCCGTTCATCATAGTAGATTTTTGATGGTGGTATCTGACCAATGGAGATGGAGTGCGTAGACAACTGTTTATAAATGTTGTTCGTTTTTGATGATGGTTAAAGTAATTCTTCAAGTTTCAGCTCCGTAGAATATAACAATCTTGATGTTCGTATTGAAGATTTTGACTTTGTTATTGGTTGACAGTTGTTTTAGTTCAATACGTTCTCCAATTATGAGAATACATTTCTTGCTTTCTTAATCCTTGTATTCGCATCTGCATCATATCCTCCTTGTTTATTATTGATGATGACCAGGTAAATCGAACTTTCTATCGCTTGCAGAGCTTAACTGTCGAGTGTGAATGGGTTGTAGCTCCTTGTGTTGTATTTCAAGATATTGTTGATGAAGCATTTTTTCCAGTGTATCAGCACTAGTTTTCCCCTAACATTATCCTGAATCGAATGTGTAGTATGTTTTCTAATGGCCATGCTAATTTCTTCGATCTTTGAAGAGGTGACATCCGTGGAAAGGTCTGTATGTGCTGCTTTTACGTTTGATGAATTCAAAAGGTCTTGTCTATTTAAGAATTATTTAAAGGGCTCTTCCCATCTTTTTCACTGATCATGAACCTCGGTGATCGACTTTGTTTATTTTCTCTCTTGTTCACAATACATCACTGCTGGGTTCTTTGCTGTAGCTCTTGCAGGGTTACTGTTAGTCCCAAGCTCAGATGAAAGAGGAGGGTTGGGCATAGAGTTAGTACCATGAAGCCATAGAAAATAATTTTGTTGAACAAAGTCAATCAGAAAAAAACTATTTAAAATATAAACTACACAATAATTAACTGTTTTTATTGAGATGAAAAATAAGAAATAGTTTACATAATTTATTAGATACATTCCTGGCAAAATAAAAATGATTATCTGACTTTACCAAAATTAAACCATTTTTCTCATGTACACTTTATATTGACCATTCATACTTCATCAAAATTTTACCAAGGTAACAAATTTCAACGTAAGTTCTCTTTGCTCGATTTATGTTTTTGGAGATGATACGCCTGAACCTAATTTAATCAAATATCTCAGCAAACAACTAGAATGCTCAAAAGATCTCAAATTCAACAGTTAATATGCATATTTATTGATAAACCGCCCGTAATGTGTAAAAATGTGAATGACCTATTTTACTGACTGGTTTTTCATTCTGTTACAATGAGTGCAATGGGCTAGTAACATAAAAATGGTTATAATCAACAAAATTTCAGTTATTAATAATACTGTAAACTGTATAAACTGTATCTTTCCCATTTTTTTTAGAATATCGAACTAGTAGTAAGCTTCACCCATTTTTATCTGAATCTTTAAAATAAAGTTTGTGCAGCGAATACGTTGTAGCCTTATATACATACATAAAGTGAACTTAAATTCCCATCCACATATTGATATCACACTCATTAAATTATCAGATCATTCGACAAATAATCTTCAATTTGACAATCTATGAAATAACTTTGGAAGAACATTAACAGTGAGACTATATATGTGTTCATATTAACATTATCCGAAACATAGATTGAGATAGAGATTAAACAAAATATCACAGACTGAAGTGTATAATTGACTGAATCTCCGAGATTGTGTGGATGTTGTTTATACTCTTGAAGAACATTCTTACATTCCAATCTGCAGATTTTAGTGTAATTTCAGGTGATGCATATTTCTGTGATACAATTCATTTAAATTTACGGAATGCTAACTCATGACATATCATCACTTACCATGTCATACATTCAAAATCTCATGATAAATACAAGTTAAACCGTTGTTATTCATCTTATATTATCTTGAGACAATCAATTAAACAAATTATTTTCTTCTTTTGATCTTCATCTTATGTAGAATCCTCACACTGAAGCCAAAACTTTTGCATAATGATTATAAATGGAACATTTATCATTTATCACATTATGTAAGGTTTAAAGAAAACTCAAGCTTCTATCAACTTTTCATCCTAACTGTTAACTGAGATTTGTTCAGATGGATATTTTTTTATTGACCAAGTAACTGCTAAAATATAACTCTCTGCAACCCATGGGAACTTTTCATCTCTTTTGGTACAAACGCGTTTGTTCAGCAAATTTTTTAACTTCAAAGGTGATAACAGTAGTAGTTCCACTTGGGACCTAATTCTACCTTTTGGAAAATTATCGTAAGTCAACTTAATTAACAAATTTAGCCTTTAAGGATAATTAGGATGCAACTTTTGATATAAAAAACTAGAAACATGATGCATGGATCCGTTTCAGAGAATTATTTTATTAGCGAATTTGGGAGTTTGTATCTAAATCATATAATGTACATGAGCTTCCAAGCATGAGATTAATCTCAAGAACTCTACGTAGGGATTTATGAAAGAAATCACTATTAGAAGGCTGTTTAAGTCAATGTCTATAACACTTAAAAACAAACTCGCAAAGGTCCAAAATATTTATTTCGAAAATAAATCATCAATAATATGGGCGCTGATTAATTTTTGATATTTAATGATTGTAGTCAATTTAGTAAAGCCTCAACAAAACAGCTTTTATTATAAATCCAACTCGGATTGACACTTGAATTGGACACCCAAAACAGATGTAGACAGAAGAGAACGGATAATGTAATGAACTACTTTTCAAGTAACCAAAGTCTGATCACTGTTGTATATATTATTGCAAGCTGTTTAAGTAATAAAACTACAGAAATTGGAACAATTATAAAAATTACCAGGCCGGTAATTATCCCAATAACGGAAACGTTCTGCTCATCTACTAGATTTAGAACTAAGTAAGGATAACTAAACAATGGATATGAGTTCATCGAAGGGTGTAGGATGTATGATCAACAACATGTATGTGGATAATTAAGAAGAATCTGAATACAAAAGATGGATGACAGTGAAGTGTCCAGTGGAAACTTATTATTATCAAATATAAATATTTAGATCTTATCGTTCACCCTTATTCTATCATCAATATTTGTCTCAGTGACAATCGATTACGAGAGCAGACGCGTTATATATTTCTTTAGTGTTATGCGATGAAATTTTAGTCAGACGAAGGAGGACGATAAGATCACTGAGTTTACGTTAACCGTATCACTCTACTTAGATTGATGATATTAGAATATTTGTAGGTAACATGTATATTTCCAATGAGATAATAGAACATGTCATACGGAAGCTTCATGATTTAGTAACATCATCTGTCTCTCAATACAAATCAGTACTGAGCACAGATGTTCATCATCAGTGTATTCAACTCTGACATTTTGTTCACTATAATTTTGATATTAGTGTTAATTAATACACAAGTTTCTATTCTGTACCAATGTAGTTTTATAAGAGTTATTCATTTCTAACTTTTAGAAACCACTACTTATTTAAATGGGATGCTGAATACGACAGAAGTCTATTCTCCACAATATCTGACTAAACTAATAATGTAATCGGTCTAAAAAATTTCAATAAATCCTGAGTATAGCTACTTTAAATTTAAAAATGATTATTTCTTCTCTTCATTTGGACTGAACCTATTACCTCACACAGCAGTTATCATGCTGACTGCTTCGACATCGTAGGTGAATTGAATTTCGAAACACCTTTCAATATTTGATTGTCTCGTGTGATTAACTTTTATAGTTCAGAAATAAAACAGTGGCATTTTACCTATTAAATTAAGTTTATTAATAAAATTATGAAAACCATTATTTGTTAACTTTATAAAACTTAAAGATCACTTTAGAAATCAGGCAATTTCGCTTATGTTAATAATCGTACTGCATGTTGATCAAATTCTCTTCAAGGACTCTACATCGTTTCACTAAAGGACAACAACAAATAACACAGATATTCATTAACAAACTATGAATAAATAGTGTATGAACAAGTAGTGAATATTTAGTGAATTAAGTTTACAGATTTACATCGAAATAAGTGATGTATTCAAAAGTAATATTGAACGACACCAACGCATGTCTTATGTCGATGCTTCCTTTTTCAATAAATCTTAATGAAAGCTAGTTTTCTAAAGAGTAATACATTATCAATTGAGGTATCCGTTGTAAGTTCCGGTTAAATAATTTATATTTGGGTTCGTCGTTGACGCTGAATTGACATTGAATATCTGAGCAAAGAAGCATGTGATCAATAGCAGTCACTATTTCATTTATCAAATAGTGCAAGAACACAAGTTAGAAAGATTTAACACCATAGTGATGTTAAATTAGTCAACAGTTTTAAATTATACATTATCAAGTGTGACCTAAAATACTTCCGATATCGAAATATACAGCAATAGAAAATGAATAACTTGACCATTGATCGCTGATGAAATCTCTGTGATCTATCACAAATCATAGGAAATTCTTCGGAAATGACGTAAAGTTTTCCGAATAATTTATACATTTTTAGTATTCATGATGGTTCTTATTAACACAAAAAGGATATTCTTGCAACAATACAGACTTCAGCTTTATCTCGCCCAATTGAGATATACTCGTCCATTTTTAAATGAAACATAAGTCAACTTTGATAAAACTTACATTTAGGTTTTTTACTTAAAGGAAAGAAAGCGTTTTATATGTGATTTGTTTTATGCAGAGTCCGTAATAAATTAAAAATAGAATAATTATTCTCTAGATCTTGATAAAGATACAGATTTGGATAATTGAGTAAGTAGGTTCCATCTCAATCAAATGGAATAACACAACGGAATCAAATTAATCATCTCAAAAAGTGTATACTTTTCATCAAGATTCAAATATGCGTTTAAGAGCTGGAAGCATATTCTAATCAAGTGATCTACTTTTATTCATCGTATAATTTTGGAAAATTCTATAAATAACTCTTTCGTATAACAACAATTCAGATTCTGAATTATGAAATGCATGAATAATCTGTTTATTTCAGACCCTCACTTATCGTTAGACAAACGAATTGTTTCAAAATTGAGCATTAGTAAAGATCACTAGTTTGAGAGTGGCTCAAATTTATAGTTACATAACAACGTACGACATATGTAAACACACATGTACTAATATGTATCCATTTCACTTTGTAATGGAAACAAATTGAAAATCATTTTCGAATAATACAAAAATATTCAAATGTTTCTAAAGTTGCTTTCAGACTAAGAAGGTAAGCAACTTACGGATCTCTCCTAGTTTATTAGCTGAAATAGCAAATTTTTGAAGGTTAGTATCTTGCAAACATGGACCTAATAATAAATGTCTTATACACCAAAGTTAAAATGTGAAGCTTAAAATATCTGAGGCGATGTATGAACAAATATTTTGAACTAAACTATAGTTCGTTTAATATTAATCCACTGAAAACTATTTGATATTCACTGATGAAATACCTGTTACTCACCAGACACAGAAATGGTAATCGAGATATTATTTATGACTCAGAAATTTTTATGATTTATTTCATACAATCAAGAAACAATTCTAGTGTTTGGATTCATTCTAACTATCATTACAAGTGGTCTGATGTATTTTCGTATGGAAGAAAGTGGGGTTCATTTATGATAGTGAATACTTTTAATGTCATAAAGTCTAGTATGTGTTTTATTTTCTATTGTTTTATCTGCTGACAAAATTAAATAACTGTTAATCAATGACAGTTAAAATGAGAGATCACCACCAAATTTTGTAGATATTGTCTTGCAAAATAACCATGAACAATTTAGTCATTTTGGTATACGGTACCACTTCTAGAGCATTCATTCTTTATTCGCTGTGTGAAGTTAACCGGATGATATTGTTTACTAAATGTTATCTTTGTATGATTGATGTTCTTCATGAATTCAAAGAGATCATTGAGTTTGAAAATGTGAAACAAATTCAATATAAATTATATCAGTTTTCACTTGTGAAATAATATTTTGAATACACATTATATTTTATGGTATAAAACGTACACATTCCACGCTTTCTCAGGACTATTTTAAGTAATCAAGAGTAAATATGTTTTGTGAATGAAAGTACTTGAAATTAAATCACACATTACACACCATTAGATTAAAACTTATAGGTAAGGTTTGTTCACGAGTAGAAAAGCATAAAACCTTTATCCTAAGTAAAGTGACAGTTGATCTCAACTTCATGGTAATAAAATACTAGTATTAACTCATATCATGTCGTCTTGTTTCAAACGCTTATCAAATTTTGTAGATCATCATCTCAATCTCCTGGAGTTGAACTTTTACCGGGAGGCTCACTTGTTGACTTAGAATACGCCGACGACATAGTTTTACTCGGTGAAGACGCTGACAACATGCAGAGTCTTCTGACCACCATAAGCAACAATGCAGACATGTTCGAAGTGCGATTCCCCCCCCTCGAGGTGCAAAATGTTACTTCAGGATTGGGTTGAATCAGCACCTGAACTAATGATAGGGAGTGAAGTAGTAGAGCGTGTTAACCGCTTCACTTATCTTGGAAGTCTCATCAGCCCTTGTGGTCTGGTGTGTGACGAAATCTCAGCACGGATACAGAAGGCTTGTCTAGCTTTCGCCAACTTGCGTCATTTATGGCGTAGGTGAGGTATCCGTCTAGCAACCAAAGGACGGGTTTACTGCGCAACAGCTCGTTCTGTCCTACTTTACGGCTGTGAAACATGATCGGTAAGAGTAAAGGATATTCGTAGGCTACTAGTATTCTATCATAGGTGTCTTCGAAGCATTGCTCGTATATCCTGGGACCACCGGGTAAGTAATGCAGTTGTTAGGATACAGGTACTAGGCAAGAATGACAAACTGATTGATGAAGTAGTGAAACTTCATCAGTTGAGATGGCTGGGACATGTGTTACGTGTGCCCAACCACCGACTGCCCCGACGTGCGATGTTTTATGTTGTATGAGTAGGTTGGAAGAAAGCTAGGGGCGGCCAGACCAAAACGTTGCACAAATCCACTAAGTCACTGACAAGTGGACTGAGCCATGTTGGTAGGTGTAGACTACCTGGTTGGGATTCGCGAGATGTTAGCAACAGATGGTTAGAGACCTTGAATGACATGGCTCAAAATCGTTTGCAATGGCGAAGATGCATCCACTCTTTGTGTTCGACCTAATTCTAATCTTCTGAATTCTTCATGTCCGCATCCTTTTTCTCTTTTCAAATTTATTTCATTGTATTATACTCCTTCAATGACATCTTCAAACCTAAATCTTTCCGATTACTGCTTATACTCTTACTACTTCTACCAATATGGGATTTGAATCGACAACTTCATCTCTGTGCTAATGTGGTATGGCAACTTGAACTGATGTACGTACGTACAAAGTTCTACGTTGTAACTGACTGACTGACTGACCATCTAAAAGTGACTTTTTTCTCAACATATTTCCACTTGCTTATTTGTTATGCGAGCTTAAATTTACTCCCAATAAATGTTTTCCCTTAAATACTTAGTCCTAAACTCCGGTTTCAACTTATACTGACATTTAATTTCTGAAAAATAAAAATATCAAGCACATTGACTGAAATACATGAAAGGAATGATAACATGCTCTTACATAAGTTGAGATCATCTGCTCCGGAGCCTATATGGTTAGAATCGAGCAAGAAAATTTAACCGTTTTCGAAAGATTGAAGTAAAACATGAAAACTTTATTTACAATTCTGTTTACTGAAGTAACAGTAAGTTTAATTGAGTCACATAGAAAGTTCAATGTGTTTGATTAGTTATTTATTCGTAATCATATCAAATCTTATTATATACACAACTACTAATTTAAGTTCCTTTCAACAAGAAAATGTTAAACTGGTCAAGAAATAAAGAATAAAAGCGACATATTTCAAATCATCAGAAGTACATTAAACTAATTCTACTATTAAATAGTTTCTAAACAGAGTAGTGAATATACTTCTTGGTTCTGAAACCATAATACAAATAAATAGGAAGGTTGTTAATAGCAGATAGGTTTTAGTTCTACGTTGTGACTAACTGACTGACTGAAGTTTAATCTAAACAGTCATTTTCGAATAAAGTTTTATAATGGTGGTGTTTAATATAACTTACAATGCTGAGATAGTCTCAGTAGTACTTGTTTGGATAATCAGTAGACATTCTACACAGTTAGGCGTATGTTATGGCCTAGTCTGAAATATCTTACCAATACACCAAAGGTGCTGAACGTTCCCAGTTATTTCGTGATATGCCTGAAAGTAACCCAACATTATTTATCAAATTCAGCATAAAATCCTTGAATGAAGTCTAGTGTTTGTCAGGGAATATTCACTTAGGGCAATGTTGATTGGTGGTTAAACATAATTCGTTCGGAATTCAAAAAAGAAACAAATACATAGCTGATATCATAATGCTAAACTTACTTATGACATCTAAAATGTCGAATTGTATAAAGTAGTGAAGATTAATTTATCACTAAAATCAGAATTAGCTCTGCCTGTAGCTCTTCTAGAGTTGCTGCCGGTCCCAAAACCGGGTAAAGGAGGAGGGTTGGGCATGGGGTTAGCGACCCCATCCCGTAGAAAAGCTAATTAGCTAAAAAAGCGCTAACCAGAAAAAATAATTCAATCCATTTTAACTCTGCCCTGGGAGTTGAAGGAATAATTACGACGTCTCATGATGAAAGCCGAAATTCTTCGGAAGTCACGAGACCGATGCACCTTCTAACAACCAGAGCAACACTCTTTATAGGTACATAGAACTTCCGGACAATGTGGGAGACAGGAAAGACCAGCCAAATGGAAATGAGGAGATACAACTTGGCAGTACTCGGAATCAGCGAAACTCATTGGACACAAACTGGACAACAAAGGCTAGGTACAGGAGAGATGCTGCTGTACTTCGGTCACTAAGTGGAAAATGCGCCACACACTCAGGGAGTTGCTCTAATGCTGTCCAAAGAAGCACGAAATGCACTTGTGGGATGGGAATCTCATGGACCCAGGATAATCAAAGCATCATTCAGAACATAGAAGCAAGGGATCACAATGAACGTTATCCAATGTTATGCACCCACCAATGATAGCAACGACGATGATAAAGATCAGTTCTATGAAAGGCTGCAATCAATTGTAGCAAAGTGCTCACGAAAGAACCTCGCCATCCTGATGGGAGATCTAAATGCTAAAGTTGAAGTGGACAACACAGGATATGAAGATGCAATTGGACGACATGGATTAGGAGAGAGAAATGAAAATGGGGAGAGACTTGCAAACCTATGTGCATTCAACAAATTGGTTATAGGTGGCACAATATTCCCACACAAACGCATACACAAAGCTACATGGATCTCACCGGACCACACCACAGAGAACCAGATAGATCACATCTGTATCAACAAAAAATTCCAAAGATCAATGGAAGATGTGAGAACCCGGAGAGGAGCTGACATAGCTTCAGATCATCACCTGGTTGTGGCCAAGATGAGACTGAAGCTAAAGAAACACTGGACAACTGAACAAACAGCACTACAAAGGTTTAATACAGCCTTCCTTCAAGATACTGATAACCTCCTAGAATTCAAGATAACTCTCAACAACAGGTTCCAAGCTCCACAGGATCTACTGAAAGAACAAGAAACTACTTTGGAGGACAACTGGAAAGGGATAAAAGAAGCACTAACTTCAACGTGTCAGGAGGTTCTTGGTCCTAAGAAACATCATCACAAGGAATGGATCTCTCTGGGAACCCTGGACAAAATTCAAGAAAGGAAGAACAAGAAACTAGCAATTAACAACAGCCAAACACGAGCAGAGAAAGTCAAAGCACAAGCAGACTACGCAGAAGCAAACAGAGAAGTGAAGAAAAGCATTAAGATCGACAAGCAGAAATACATGGGAGAACTAGCAACGGCGGCGGAAAAAGCTGCAAGAGAAGGGAATATGAAACAACTATATGATACAACGAAGAAATTGGCAGGGAGATATAGCAAACCAGAGAGACCAGTCAAAGACAAAGAAGGAAAGACAATCACTGAGATTCAAGAACAGAGGAAAAGATGGGCAGAATACTTCGAGGAACTGCTGAATAGACCAGCCCCATTGAATCCACCGAACATCGAAGCAGCCCACACAGACCTTCCAATAGATGTCACTCCACCAACGATCGAAGAAGTCAACATTATACAAAACTCATACGATGGACTATCAAGAATAAATGCCGTAACTGTCCATCATGCATTCAAGCCACTAAAAATCCTGTGAAATGCGAACCTCAGTATTGGCCTACGCCTGCAGGACCCTGGGAAATAATTCATGCAGATTTTGCTGGTCCAATCCAAGGAAAAATGTTTCTAATTATCGTAGATGCATTTACTAAATGGTCGGAAGTATATACCATGCCAAATTGTGCAACCTCAGAAACAATCTACAATCTATCTAGCCTGTTTAGCTGTTTCGGAGTACCAGAGACCTTAGTAACAGACAACGGCTCGCAATTCACCGCAGAATCGTTTAAGCATTTCTGTAAAGCAAACGGAATAACTCATCTTCGTTCTCCACCCTATCATCCACAAGAGTTCGGGAAACTTTTGGGATGTGTATACGACACACAAATCAAATCCTTAAAGACAAAAGAATGAATCGAAGTAACCCGCCGAATTTTCCGTTAGATTTAATCTTAGACGCACCGATGCCGCAAACGCCAAAGAACACTGGAAGGAAGCCGTGGACAGGGAAGACGACGAGAACAATGGGACGACGTCGCAACCCAGTTATCAAACTACAAGTTGATCCTAGGAAGAAGTCTTATTCGGGGGAGGTGTTAAGTCGGCTTCCAGCGAACTCCAGAGACTCAAAAAGAGTCCCAACCAATCAGAGTACGACAGAACATTCTGGAGTTCCAACGTGGCAAGCTACCATTGGTCAGTAGCAATATATGTCGTTGATTGGATTGGCTGAATTAGGATGTTGATTTAACTTAAGCAAACATCTATAAATACGATTTTCTGTACAAAGATGATCCTGGCAGTAAAGGTTTTCTCTGTTACTCGTGTCTTCTCTCTAGTCTTCAAGTTGCTGAGTAGTGCTAGCCCTGGGGTTATCCGAATAGCTTAGGATCTCAATAAAGCGTTCAATTTACAAGACATACCAAATTCCGACTTCAATCTACAATGAAAAATTCGAAGATCATCTCTTAAGATTAGTTACTGGTATACACATGATGTTCTGCCATGTGGAATTGTGGCGATTGCAGAATGGCAATGTTTGCTTAATTATTGGTCACTGTGGTATATTTAGTTTAAAATAAGGGTAGCATGTACCTAACAAATAGTATATTATTTCTGGTTTGGTGATGTAACCCAAGCAAAGATACTATTTTTATGTCCATTTCAGAGTCGTAAAATTGAACGTTCGATATAATTCACATAAACTTATTCGTTTATTACATATGACTAGTAAAATATACCTCTGAAATAACACGATACCATTTCACAATAATTGATTGTCATGGAATGAACATAAATGAATATTATCTAATCTCCAAAACTATTAAAACTAAAATGGATTTAAATTTGATTGCATACAGACTCTTGCATCAGTTTGCTGTTCCCATTTTTTTTATTTCTGTTAACAACTTTCATCTTTAAAATGTGTATTTTCGTAAATTTTCATCGACCAGAAATAGTGTGCACTTCAAAAAACTCACTGAGCAATCAATTTGACGTTTATAAAAAAATTTGTATATAGTTACTTAATATAAATTCCACACATACCACAACAAGTTGTTTCTGTGAAACACAAAAATGTAATTTAGACTTCAAATTAAGAATGTGATTTATCATTGAAAACATCATCATTTATGGATTCACAATGTTTCATGTTAATGGATTCTGTAGATTTTCATTCAATCAGTCAGCAATAATACCAGAATAGGATGATTTGTTCATATATATATACTAAATTGTCAGCACAGGACGGGTATGGCGAATCAGAACAAATAAATGTGTCAGTAATATGACATGAAATACTGTAATAATGAGTTCCTACATCATATATAAACCTTCAGATAATGTTCACGTCATTGTTGAGTCTTAACAAATCATAACTTCAAATTGAGATATATTTATACTAAACATTAAAGTTAGATGATTGTCAGCACTTTTTATTCCTCTCAGCTAAAAGCATTTACCAGAAACCTATTCTTTCTTATATTCGAACTCAACTTTCTAAATGTAAATATTTCAATGTAAAATAATAATGAAATTCATTTCAAAATGGTTCAGCTTACTGTTACATGTGATAACTTCATAAAGGTTCAATGAAGACGTTAAGGTATTTCAATTAATTAATTTTTCATTATACCCAATGGAGAGCCCATTTGCAACTTAATTCACTCTTTATCATCTAGGATTAAGCGAATCTGTTCTAGTGACACAATAAATGAAGAACTACTTCATCTTCGACAAACCCTCATCAAAAACGGTTATCCACCGAGGTACGTCGTTAGCAACTTAACATCTAGACGTCAGCAAGAAACAACTTTGACAGTGCAGAAGAAAAACTTCTTTATGAGTATGGAATTCAAGGGAGACACGGCTGCTGAAATCCTGAATAAACGGATTTCAAAAACGTTGAATAAAACTTTCTACACAGCCAAGCTTCAAATCGTTTTCTCTAGCCGGCCTACCATTCGGGAGGGTGTTAAGGATAAACTTTCGCTGTGAGCCACATCGATGTGTATTTATAAATTTACTTGCTCATGTGGAGCACGTTACATAGGCTGCACAAAGCGATCGCTTTCCAAACGTATCTCTGAACACTATCCAGCTTGGCTCCTAAAAGGTGAATGCAAAAAGACAACCAGTTCGATACAAGAGCATTTGATCAATTGTGGACACATTGCTCCAAAAGACACGTCTTTTAAAATAATATATAGAGTTAAAGGAACCGGATCAAAGGGAGATCGAATCAATATTTTATGCACTGCTGAGGCATTGGCAATCCATGAATTCAAGCCTGAACTTTGCGTGCAGAAACGATTTGTCCAACCACTTACACTACCTTGGCCCTAATTCCCTCATTGGGTACGTTTTTTGGTTTTTTCTGTACATTTATCTGATTATTATCGTTTTTTTGTTTTTTAAATTACTACTTTACATTTAATCTCTAATCAGTTATTATTATTACCTTATACAAGTTTTCTTGATTATTACTCAGATTATTATTATTATGACCTTTGTGTTTGTCGCTTTTCTTCATATCTGTCAATTGAACTATTATCTGACCCATAAATTATTTTCTCCCTTACCCTTTGATTAGTACGCCACCTCATTTGTTATTTATTGTCGAATCCATTTATAATGCAATATTTTCGAGCCTCCTATAGCCTCCTATATATTTTCCATATCACTATATATACGAATGTATAGCTTAAGTAAATGATTTCGTCGAAAAGAAAAATTTCTTCGCTGAATTCTCTTTTTCTTATAAAATAACATTAATTATTTAAATAATAATTGGTTTCTATATAGCCTTATGATAAACTATGTGATGAGGAAGATTGTTTTCGAAACCTTGATTTTTGAGCAAGGAGTCATGTGATTACTGGATATCTGTAATTTTATGACTTTACACTGTTCACTGTGTAAGTATAATGATGAGATAGTAAACTAACACTTTACCGTTAGCCTGAAAATATTAGTGAATCAAATTCCAAAAGAGAACTAATATACGAGCAAAGATAATTATCAACATGTTTCATGTCAGTTATTAGAATATAAGAACAAATGTGATTGTTGGGTATCTAAAGTGCAATTTATCCTAAACTATTTTCAATCGAGTTACTTTTCAGAATACTGTCAATAAACAGACAGTCAAATACTCATCAAAGTCAACTTCAATCTTCAGTTTCAGTTACACAGAACTATTTAAAATATGAAACTAATCAAGATAATAAGGGAGTTAGAAGTTACAACTAGACAACTACACAACTAATTTAATCAACAAATAAGTCAGTTATGTTATATAAATTTGAAAATAATGAAATAAAATTCTCGGCATTCCGTAACTACTGGCAACTGAATGTTTTTAACAGGTTTTGTACTCACCATTTGAAAAGCATCATGGTTAATATCTCGTGAATTATTCCTTAGATTGATTTCAATTATGGTAATATTTGCAAATGCACTACAAATTATAACTGTGACACTATTAAGGATTGATCGGTATTGTTCAATAGATTGGTATATACCTATCTAATCAATACAGAATTGATTAGATTGTTCATTAGTTTAGAAGAATTCATGATAGTGTGGTGTTGTCTACTTATATCTATATAAGTAGTATATGGTGTGGGTCAGACATAGAATGTATTTTCGCAGAAGACCGATGAGCAAAGAACTGAAATGAAGCGCAATCGTATGGAAAATGCATGAGCAATGAAATAAGAGAAGAAACAGTGAAGACTGAAACAATTGGTTGTTAATTTGCAAATTGACTGTTCATTGTTTGGTAATCAGAATTTACTGAGATAGTCTGTAATCTTTGCTTAAATACATTCGATTGTCCCCAACTAGTGTTCTGTTCACTACAATAGTACCCTCTAAATGAGACTAACTATCTTCGAGAAAAGTGAACACTCAAACTTATTATAGATAGGTTGGACTGTAATTTAGTTTATTTTTGAAATAATCATATATTTCATACAAAACAGTGGATGAAAATATACCAGTCAGTTCTGACAGACTTACATCCAATTTTCGTACTTAGGAAGAAATGTAAAATTGTGGACTCTCAATATTATTTACTGAAAGCTTGATCATAAAGATTTATAAATGTCAAAACCTGTTACACTAGCAACCAAATAAATCATTCAAACGGATAGCAATTCGCAGAGTGTATTTTCCATCATATTTAATAAGTAAATGGTGTCGTAAATGTTTCATGGTAATCAGGTGAAAGTAATCAGAGAAAAATTAATTAACGCTGTTCAGATATTGCATTCAATATTACACGTCCCCTTCCTCAAATTCTCTTGATGGATTCATTAGCGCTTTCAGTGATGGAAATGCTACTACGAACAGCATACTTAAAAACAAATACCCTGAAACTGTGACCACGTCAGAATTTCATTCTAAAATAAACATAGTGCGTTTATTAGAGCTAATTGCTACCAAAATGTTCATTGCTGTAAAAATTATTGGGATCAACTAATAATTACCCAAAAGCAACCAGTAAGATCACTTCTAGATCTTCCATCCTTGTTGGAACTGATTGAAATATGTTCCATTGTTGTGAGATCGTGTGATAATAATGAAGTAAGACCACTCTTGCTTAATGTTATTAACACAACAATACACTTTTGGTGTAAAGTGTAAATCTAATAGAGAGAAGGAAAGTACATTAGTAATGATAAGAATAACAAACTATTAATGTTCTAATCAATAGGCCGTCATAAGAAATATACCAAACCTGAATAAGTGGAGAATAACATAGTACTTACTTACTTACTTACTTACGCCTGTTACCCCTCGTCGAGGAGCATAGGCCGCTCACCAGCATTCTCCATCCAACTCTGTCCTGAGCCTTCCTTTCCAGTTCTTTCCAGTTACTATTCAGCCTTTTCATATCGGCTTCTATTTCCCGGCGTAGTGTGTTCTTTGGCCTTCCTCTTTTCCGCTTCCCTTCACCATTCCAAGTTAGGGATTGAGTCGTGATGCACATTGGTGATTTCCTTAATGTATGTCCGATCCACTTCCAACGTCTTTTCCTTATTTCCTCTTCAGCTGGAACCTGCTGGTTTGTCCTCTCCCATAAAACGCCGTTGCTGATAGTATCCGGCCAGTGGATGTTGAGTATTTTGCGTAGACAATTGTTTATAAATACTTGTACCTTCTTGACGATGGATATAGTAGTTCTCCACGTTTCAGCTCCATACAGTAGGACTGCCTTGACGTTCGTATTAAAGATTCTGACCTTGAAATTGGTTGAGAGTTGTTTTGAGTTCCATATGTTCTTCAGTTGTAGAAATGCTGCCCTTGCTTTTCCAATCCTCGCCTTTACATCTGCATCCGATCCTCCTTGTTTATCAACGATGCTCCCCAGGTACTTGAATGTTTCCACCTCTTCCAGAGTTTCGCCATCAAGTGTGATTGGGTTGGTGTTCTCCGTGTTGCATTTGAGAATCTTGCTTTTTCCTTTGTGAATGTGGAGGCCTATCGATGCGGAGGCTGCTGCTACATTTGCTGTCTTCATCTGCATTTGGTCGTGTGTATGAGAGAGGAGGGATAGGTCATCTGCGAAGTCCAAATCATCTAATTGATTCTGAGCTGTCCATTGTATTCCGTATTTCCCTTCAGATGTCGAATTCTTCATAATCCAGTCAATCACTAGAAGGAAGAGGAATGGGGAGAGTAGACAGCCTTGTCTGACTCCGGTCCTTACTGGAAATGCATCTGTCAGCTGACCTCCATGCACCACTTTGCACTGTAATCCATCGTATGAGTTTTGGATAATGTTGACGATCTTCTGAGGAACTCCATAGTGTCGAAGAAGTTTCCACAATGTTCTCCTGTCCACGCTGTCAAACGCCTTCTCATAGTCAATAAAGTTGACGTATAGTGATGAGTTCCACTCAACTGATTGTTCAACGATGATCCGTAGTGTCGCAATCTGGTCTGTGCACGAGCGATCCTTACGGAATCCAGCCTGATGATCCCTTAGTTCGGCGTCTACTGCGTCTTTCATCCGATTCAGCAGAACTCTGTTGAAAACTTTTCCTGGTACTGATAACAAACTGAAATATACCAAACCTGAATAAGTGGAGAATAACATAGTAATCACTAAAAATTATTTAGATCGCATAGTAACAGGTGTGCAAAAACTCAAGTAGATGGGGATATAAATGGAATGGGTAAAAACATGGTAAACAAGTACAGGACATATGAACTAGGGTTCAGAATACGCGACAAACTTCTCTGTCATCGGCTATTTTGAAGTAATAAACGACCTTGCTAATTTTTCACACCCTGAATTTATTTGTGGTTCTTCATTTCCTTCCGTTTATTCTCTTCCCCATTTGATTATCCACACATCTACTACATAACTGTTGTTACATATAATTATTATCTAATGGACAAATTTCACAAAATCCAAATAAGAAGAAGGGTTTATTAGGAGAAAAATGGCCATAACGAACTTACCACCTTCTTTTAGTCTGTTGACTTTAATAATAAAAATAATGAAAACGCATCTGGCTGGTAAATTCGGTCAAAGATATTAAAGAATATCTGAAAAGTAATATTATTGAATAATACAGAACAAGCATCAATCTTGATTTCATCGATCTGCCGAATATCAAGTGTGAACAGAAACCTGCTACTCACAAGACCAATTAACAGTTATTCACACATTAGTCATCTGCACATCATTCATCGTATTAGTATATATATGGATTTCGCTTGCTACGTTTGTTATCTGAGAATATTTGCTATATGTTTGACTCAATTTGTACCGCGATTCCGCAAATGGGATACTTCGCCAATTTGCAAGTCAAGTGGTTTGACACGTAATTTTGAAGTTTTAACATATATTTTTCAGAATATGGGTAAGGGAAATTGAAAGGACATATGATTACTTCCATCATAAATTAGTTTGTTCTTCGGTTATCTTAATAATATCAAATGCAGTATGATTCAAAGCAGCTAATATCATATGAAATAATTGACAGTGTGAACGATATTAGAATAGCGAATAATGAATATCATCTATTTAGGAAATTGTATTTTCTGGGTAATTCATGTCTTACGTTAGTTTTTTTTTTAAACTAGGAAGTAACAAAATAATGTTTCGAAAACAGTGAATTACATACAGAAAAATCGGAGTGAACATTTTTATGTCATATGAAATTAAATTGCAGTTAAAATGCTGTGAACAAAACTGATAATCAGGGTAATATTGTTTGCCAGTAAAACTTCAAATACGGAATTAGGTGAGTGAATTTATTTCATGCCCTCATCTAAGCAGACAGGCGATGCGAATAAGACAAGCGTGACAACCCGATCTAATGAAGGGTCAATTACTATTTATAGTCAGATTGAAAATCAAGTTAAAAAGAAGTGAAGAATAGGATAAGCGTTACACACACGAGATCAAATAAAAATAGTCAGGCTTGTAAGCGAATAGCCAAGGAGGTAAAATATGTGTTAGTAATGACTTAAAAAGAAATGATTATTTAGCTTATTGTAAAGTTGGAATAACCCATATATTAGTGACTTAGTGACAAACGCCATAAACAATTATATATATATATATATATATATATATATATAACTCCGCCTGTAGCTCTTCTAGAGTTGCTGCCGGTCCCAAGCCCGGGTCAAGGAGAAGGGTTGGGCATGGGGTTAGCGACCCCATCTCGTAGAAAAGCTAACTCACTAAAAAAACGCTAACCAGAAAAAATAATTAACTAACATATATATATATATTCTGAAAATAATAATTACAGAATTCACACCAGTGTACAGACATGATCAATTTGATATAAGTAGTAACATTAGATGCAGAGAACAAACATGCGATATACGATTGTTCTAAGTTCGCTAGTTCAGTAATTGTTCAGGTAGTGCATTTATGACATGTATTACAGCAACCTAATGCAACAGCAGGGAACTTTTAATTTTTTTCTTAAGTGGATAGCCATTTGGTTTATGAACAGTGTTATTTAAGGTTATTTCCTGTGCCAGGACGAATTATTGATAATTATCTACAACTAGAGAAAGTAGGATGAAAACAGAGGGCACGAAACAACAAAACAGTGATTACCAAAATATGTCGGTCAGGTTTACCACTGTTCATGTTAGATATTATTCAAATAAGTTAAGATTACTAAGGACAATGTTAACGTGAAGTGATAGCAGGTAAGTGGTTAAACATGTAAAGTTCCTATAATCTCAGTTGTGGAGTAAAATACACTTACAGGCTTTAGAAATTTAATGCATTTTGAGAGGAGCAGCATGCATCAATGCATCGAACAAACAATGGAAGAGATTTTACCGTGCAGATAGATTGTGGTAGATTATTCCAGAGTCTAGAAAACTTACAGGTAAAGTAATTCATATAGAGAGATTATTTAGAATGAATTTGTTTCTCTAGTGACAAGCAGTTATGTATGTCGTAATGAAAAGCTTCTGCACACTGGATTGCTTGGTTGGATGTAAAGGATAGTTTATTAATTATTTTGAAGAAAATGAACCTTCGGTTTTGAGCGCGAACGCTCGACCTCTTCACGAATCCCTGTGACGATAAATAAACTTAATAAATTGGCGACTACGCGATGAACAAGTTCTTTAGGTTATAAGTGAGTGAAGAGGAGGTCTGTGTGTCCATTTTATAAATGATAATAAATATGTGAATAAAGTTACTGGTTATCTGTGTTTGCAAACAATCAAACCGACACATTTTTATATATAGTGAATCAAATTTCGAACTTAGAGAAAATGGGCAATAAAAACAGAACATAATGTAACACCATTGGCTTATCTTGACCTACTTTATGTAACCTAGAAAATCAGTTCAAACAAATCAAAGAATGGGGAAGACGTAATATATGGCCATATCAAAGCTGTAGAACCATCTCCGTTGTGATTATTTGTGATTCTTGAGCGGAGTTGCAAACCTGTGGTCTTTATTTTAAGACGACTGATAAAGAGTGCAAAAGGATATTCCTAGACCTGAAAAGCCCCTGTTTGTTACATGATGTTTAAAATAATTCATAAGTAGTTGTTAAGTGTAAAGCTAGAGATTGTACAATAGTGTCTCCTGAGTGTTTCAAAAGAGAGAGGACATATCATTACATGTTTTCCATGTCTTGTTCTTCATGTAATCGTTCTACACTCTTTTGGTTTGCATTATTAAATGAAATTCACTTTGCTCATTTGGGGATATTAAAAATAAAACCAGCTGCTCATCAGATTTGCTTATTCTCTGGGACTGATGTTGGTATAGGTTAGAAGTCCCCAAAACTGTCCTGCTTGTGTAATTATTACACTTGACAATAGTATTGCTTGAAATCCTGGGTAACAAATTCATGTCAACTTTAAAAGATAAGTAAAATATTTCGTTGGATTATTTTGAATCCGCAGAATAAAATATTTCTACCCATTTTGATGTTATTGATAAATGTACTGAGAAATAACTAAGAGCTCCAAGTTCCCAATGTAACCTCACTTCAATCCACACTCCGTTTAGTGATGTGATGCAGCTTTTTGTCTCACATGCTAACTAACATTGGTGTTAAACCCATCATTTAAGATAGCCAAGTTTAGGTAAACTAGGCTTTGCACTGACTCCTATGTCTAACTGACCAATCAAAATGAATTCTCAAAAGAATAACTTCGACAGAATCTCAGTAAGTTTATGCAATTAAAATTCTGATATTCAACGGATCAATTTTCAAAATACAAATGCATGATTATTGACCCACCATATACAGTTGTTAATAACGATTTATATATGCTGGTTAGTTAATGCTAATTTTATAAAATTACAAGTAGCTTGACGTGACAAAATTACATAAGTTGCATTTCGGCGTATGACTGATCGATTTGTGGGAATGTTCAATATTTTGCTGACACCAATCCCAGATAGTGTTGCTGAAATCTCGTTATTCATAGTCTTTGTAAAAAAAATCGAATTCACCAAATGTCTGGTTACAATGACTGTCCACTCGCACACAATAAGTAGAGTTATTATGTGAAAATTACTGTAGATTCTCTTTTTTTCGATCATACATTTCAAGATTTACATCTGAACATCACGCACTAATAAACATTTCCAAACAAAATGTTTTTCATTCTCCACAGGGAAACCATTTTAGTCCATAAAATGTTTTGTTACTACGTTAAAATTCATCACTGGTATGTTTAAGTTTTGACTGAATGTTTTAAATGAATGCAGTCAAGTCTTACTGAGTGAGTAGTGAGTACACTTTATAGTGAGTTAGCGATGTCATCTTTCATTCCACTTGGGTTCATGTCGACACATAATTTAATTGTTGTTCGTTCGAAAAGCAATGCGGTCCTAAAAATCACGGTTGTCTGTTTTAAGCAACATAACTCTATGTAAGTAATGGAATAGAAGCGGGGAATTTTATCACACTATTAGTGACACTATGTTGCAGAACAATTCGTTTTCATAATGATACATATGTAATAAGCCGATTAACTTGGTTTGCACTGTATTATCTTGACTAACAGAAAGTCTACTGATTATTCTAGCATCGTGATTGAATTGAAGTTCCGAACCAATACCAAAATCTATTTATCTAGGACTTTTGATTTTTAAAATTACAAACAAAACAGAGTTTATTATTTATTTCAACATAGTCTAATCATAATGAAATATGTTCTTCGGCCAATATTCTTCTCACATTCATCCTAGGAATCAAAATAAAAAAGAAATTGAAGATAAATTATTTAGGTATATGTTGACAATCCTAGTTCATTCAAATCGATTTTTCTTTCTCAACCTTATGCTGTTATAATCAATGTAGTCAACAACAAATAATAAACAATATTCCATACATATGAAGAAACGTTTGCGAGACGTCATAATAATATACTGTCGGGCTAATTCAACTATCTAAATGCTCACACTACATTGCGCTTTTGAGAGCTGGTTAAACAAAATTATTATCAGAACGGAGATTTGGCATCTTCATAGTTGAAAGCGTGAGCCAATTGAAGCTAGACCAAAAGGGAAAACCTGGAAGCACTGGATTGCCATTTTGTCCTATTGTGGGAGTCCTCGGTGGTCTAGCTTCAGTTGACTCAGGCTTTCAACTATGTAAACCCAAATTATTTCCCAGATTTAATATGAATAAAATTAATGATTAAGTTCATTACTTCATTTATTGAAATGGCTTTATGATTCACTAATAATTACAATGTTAACATTATCATTTCATTGTACAAAAGCACTTGAATTTTCCTTAAACTATTTGATATTAATCGGACCAGATATGACCATTAATATAATTCATCTCAATTTAGCGAATTACAAACAAGCGTTTTGTCTTTGTTCACATTTTAAATGCAAGCAATCTTGAATGATTTTTTATGGAGTTGACATATTGGAACAAGGAGAGTTAGCAGACAATCAGACATGTATCATACTGGACTACAGGACATGATTCCAATCGTACGCGGCGAACCTACCTCTAAATTTTTGACCTGAGAGAAAATAGTGCGTTATGAATCAGTTAAATGAATATAAACGTGTTTACGAAACAGTGAGTATAAAACTATGGAAATCTGAATTGAAGTGGTCAAACAGCTTAGGTATTACGAAATTTATTGTAAACACGATAAGGTGTAATGCTCTGAATATAAATACATGAAAGACCTCAACGGCAAAGAAACAAACAGTTCACAGAGTAAACTTGATTAATCATTATTTCAAGGTTTATCTTGTAATCGATGTCTCAACTCAACTTGTCTTAAACAAAGCAAATATAATCTATCACATCCAGTTGAATCATTGCATCTAATACGAAGTTTGAAATATTGCAATAGAACATAGAGACGCTGTTCAACCAGTAAATTAGATGTACATTGGAATTGTGATACACATGAGCATAGTCTTATCCTAATCTCCAAACATTTGTGTGGCAGTTGTTTAGGTGGGGAATTGAACGTTAAGCTAACTGGTCTTCAGAATAAATCTACTGCAAATGATTGCACTCAACTGCATTCAGAAGCTCAATTTCTGTTGTAAAACTTTGTATATAGTGTGTATATTTATAGATTTATTTCTCAATCGATACCTTCATTGAAATGTAACATTCTTTTGCAAATCTATGACGTTCAAGTTCTATTCAATAGCGAGCTGGATATTCATAATTCTCTACTTTCCATCACGTTAAGTAAACAAAAATAAGCAAGCATGATTTATCGTTCATTGTCGTGTAATGATCTTTTATTTGTGTTTCAAACTGCTAAGGCAGAAATTCTAAAATTTTGAATGGCAGGCCGTGGGAATAGTCGGATTCATTTAAAGAATAGATTAGGAAGTTAACTTACAAACTTTCTTTAGATTTGAAGCTATGACGGGAATATTTGAAAAACTATTGAGTGAGCAAAATTAGTTGCATTTTCAATTTTTTTGTTTAAAGAATCATGTCGGAGAGACTGTTGTTTACTACGACCGAATTGTAGGTTACATAACATACATTTAGTGCTGGATTTCCACTAATTAGATAAATATCAGACAACAAACATTGTGATATTTATCAGGCTCTTATCCGTGTATACTTCGGTCTTATCTCTTCAGCATAGTAAACTGATAACAGTAAAGTTTAGATTCAGTGTGTAAAGCGATAACAGAGGAAACCGCTACAACTGTCGTACTGGAGAAAAAGTCCACTTCAGCTGAATAACAGTTTATATGACCTACTGACCTACCTGGGATTCATTTAATTTTGTTGTAATTACTAACGAATGGCTTTGAATGTGATCACTTTTGATAAGTTACCATGTCGAATAATTGCTTTCAATGACTAGTTGTTTCGCAATGAAGCATATGATACGAGTAAACCCTAAATATATACAGCTCTTGATCATGCTTAATTTGCTATGTGGCACATCGGATAATAGATGCATTCAATTTCTCTCACCCATGAATTCCTATTAGTCAGAGTTGTTACTAAACAAAAACAATATATTTTTAATATCCCATGGCGTATAAAAATTAGATTTTCTAACGTTTCGTGACTCAACGAAAGCCAATTTCACAGTGAATAAATAACCAAGTTGAAATACATCAAGGTTTAGGTAGTACAAAAGATCTTGGATTAATTCTGATTTGTTTATTTATTTTTTCAAGAAGTGTCTTACACTGAGTCACGAAACGTTAGAATATCAAAATTTTCTACTCATTAGGATATTACAGATATATTATTTTTCTTTATGACATTCTACCCAATGCTCAATTTGTTTGAAATTATCATATAAAACCTTGTTGATGAACCCTACAGAGTTGTTACTGTCTAGCTGATAAGATTAATCACAGTGAATGCTTTTCCCTACTTCCTAAACGTATGGTTAACATTATTTGCTGAGTACGTTCAAATATATGGTAAGGCTACCACGTAAAAAATGATCTAAATTTAGTTCGGGACCACTTTCATATAAATTTAAACAATTGGTGTGTAAGACATTGAAAGCATAAACACTGGCAAATGCTTACCCATGAGCACCTGTTTTCTATCTGTTTCAGGATATTAGTTTTAAAGAAGTATACGCATAATGATAAATTCCGCTTGAAATAATCTTTCTCATCGTTCAAAGTTCTTCAAAATATGTCGTTCAAGAACATGAGATTACGTAGTGTGTGGATGAGTTTTTAACTATGAGATCTGACGGATAACATAGACTAAATGAAGCGATGAAGATATACGCAACAAAGCTGTTTTATATACGTATGAACAAGTAAATAATTTGGAGTTAAAAATGTTTGAGAGACTGGTTGTTTTCAACAACTTCATCAACAGGCTCTACAGTTAGAAGTCCATAGTTATTGTGATATTTCATAAAAGCCGAAACAAATCACGCAGTAACTTATAATTAATGTAAAAGTAATGTAGTTAGTCGTGAGTCTTAGGAGAATAGCTCATCGTTGATAATAGCAAACGCAATAATAATATTAACTCTATGTGAATAAGGGATTGATGACATCCAGTTCACGTATCTGATGATCCTGTTGTGGACCAAGTTGAACATAGAGGCCGAATATTATCTCTTCTGGATACATAGGTTAATTTTAATGGGTTGATTCAGGTTGCTTCAGATATGCAATGTTGCATTCTACCTTATTTAGATCTATTGTTTGGAATGTTATATTTGTGAAAGAACTTATTTGTTGCCACCATTGCGTTTGTACAAAAAACTGAAACTTTGTTTCTTAATTAAGGCCACTTCATTTTCATTCTCGGTATTAGTGAAAATTTATTTAAATGAGTAAGTCTATCTAAATATGAGAGTTGTAAACACTTTTGACTGTTAGTTTGAGGGAAAATATTCTTGAGAAAAAAAGCACTGTATCGAGATATTCTGACTAAAATAATAAAACATGAGTAGAATGGTAAGTTGAGCTTACAATTTTTGACAGCAACATTTGGATCATCTGGGCAGTTAGGACCGAAAACCAACTTATTCAGTTTGTAAAATATCGAAGTTCATGACAATTGATTGTCTCAAAAATATTTAAGTAAAAGTAATTATTTGTTACAGACACATGAGTTTGCGTTCAAACTTAAACGTTATTTTGCACACATGTGGTATTGATTACAAGTGTTTATCTCCTGCAAAAGATAGAGGCTTCCGAGATATACTCTACAACAGCAGTGGCAAAATTTCAAACATATACTCTCGTACTGTAGTTACCGCAACAATCTGGATTAGTATCAAAGAACTGATACGAACAAAGCCATAGCATGGGATCGAACTCACCATTTTTACCTGAAACGACAATGCATTTGGTAAGGAAACCGTAGGATTTTATTTGAGTTAGATATAAAGTTGTTGAAATGTACTGATATTGGGCACACGTACTGTAGTCGTTACAACAGTGAAAATCACAGTGATTACAACAAATATTCTGTTTAGATGACTTTATCACTCGAGCCTACAACAAAACTTAATTTCAAATACCGCCACAAATATGAAACTTACAGCAGCATTCTACTAGTTCAGAATAGTGTTAAGTGCGAGAATCAATCTTAGGCTTTTCACTTCCTTCAATTCCTATTTTTATTAATGATAGATATGAACGAATGAGCGGAAACAACTTGATTAACGGTTATCCAGAAACCAATACACAGTGAAAGTGAACGATAAATTTTTATTGTAAAATGATTTAAAAAATAATACCTAGTAATTACTGTAGAATCCACTAATCTCAACACTTGAATGGCTTATTGATAACATGATCGTGTTTCGATGATTGTTCCAGGTATATCAAACTTTATGCAGTGAAGTTTCAACTGAAAGTAGACAACGACATATAAGTATGTGTGTTTACGAAGAAATAAGAAATAGATCGCTCTTCGTGTAACATTATAACCAGGTTTACTTTTCACCTATTTATAGAAGAACATGTTGAAAGATGCTAGAAAGCGGTCATCAAATAAGCCTCACGACTTTTTAAAGCTTATAACTTGACGTCCATAAGATTTAACTTTTCATTTAATTATCTTGCAAAACATACCAAGACAAAACTGGCCATCTGGAAATAAGAATAACAGGCGAAAATCACTATCATATATAGTCAATCAACACAAAACTCCAAGAAGAACAAAAGTTTACGAATTCGTATAGGTCTTCTTAAATTTCAGGAGCTAAATAATTTGAAATGCAAACGAAACCCTTGCTAAATAACATGCAAGCCATCACAATAGTGCATACACAGCATTATTGTAATGTATGGTATTTGATTGAAGCTCGATTTTATCTACAAATACGTGTCCAGAAAATTAGTACTTTAAATGTATAATGTTGAGCTCATTACGTAAACAGCTCTGTCTGAAAAGTAGACAAATATGTTCATCCCAGTGGTAATATATACAACAAGCGTGGATGGTATGACATTTAATTTTCAGTATACTGGTTCAAAATAAATATCAATTCAATGAATACTGGGAGGAATTGAACAAACAATGATTTCATCAATGAATAGACACATAGTTGAAGCATGACTGAATACAATTTTTGAGGTGGATAAAGAAGCTATGATATTTTGCTGAATTCGGACAATATCAGAACAGAGTATGAACTCCCATATACTAAGATTAGTTTATGTAAGAGACTGTCACAACAGCACTTTTGTGGGTGATTTCACATATTCGGTTTCGCCCCACATTTACTCACATGAAATTATTCCCAATTAATCTTAGAATGTTTCCTGTACTGTAAAAGTATGGCAAATGTGTTAATCATATTCATATGTTGAATAAACTTACTGCAACAGAACTTTTGGCCTTTGAGAAAAATGTAACCAATGGTCATCAGTAGTGTCTGAATGAACAAACCCGAATACTTTGCATTAAACCACAGTACACTCTAAAAATCACACTTAACACTTACCGTTATTAACGGTTTCTGTTACAGAAAAAGCAAAATCATTCAAATCGATATAACTTAAATGAGATTACTGTCGATCAAGTAAAAGATAGCAAAATAAATTCAATCACTTATTCGTACATTCTCTCTATCTTTTTTAAGGTTCTAATCTGATCATTCAAACAAATGCGTTAAGTTCTAACTTTTATTTGGTGACTGACATTCAACGTAAGAAACAATTTAATGCATCTTGTAGAAATATTGCCAAAATCAATGTATGCACCAAGTGATGCCAAACAATCGTTCAACGGTTTTCGTAGAGTTTAAATGGCATAAATGCTTAATGTTACTCGGTTCCAGTAAATGAGTCAAATGTCTTTCCCTCCATTGTTAAACCTTAGTTTCTTTTCTTTAACTGACCATATACCAGCGCAATTGGGTGCGTTCACATGTTAAATCTGAATAAACAAGCAGAGACAATAATAGCTTCATGTTACATGACTTTGTATTCTCGCCATTCCGTTGACATTCATCTGTTGTTTTACATCAGGAACTGACTTCATGTAGGGAGAGTTTAAAATCAAGAACTATTGTCCCTCTGCTCCGTGGCAGCATACGATTACTCATCAGTGAGCATAGTGAGCCATATCACAATCCGACCGTAAGGAAACAAAAATATGTGCGTTAATAACTATGACGTCAAACATGCAGAAACAGCATAACAGTTGACTGCACTCTCATTCACCTGGTTGATGGTTTTATTTTAAAAATATATTACTGATTTTCTTTCTCTTTGTGAAATCAATCAAGAATTACACTAAAAACTGAAAGCTTCACAGTTTAAAATAAACTTACCACAACAAAATGTTTCTGTGTAATGTTAGCAAGAAATTAAAAAATTAATTTATTAATGCATGTGTATCAGTTGAAAGAAGTAACCTTAGATAGTGATGAAGTAATTCATTCTCTTTGACATACGATAATACTTTCATATTGAAATTGTCTTGAATAGTGACCTATTGGTTAAATTGAACAATTAGTGATTCACAATGTGTATAAATGTTTACACCCTCAAATGAAATCAAGATCTTTGTGAATTAAACTGTGATCACTCAGAATCATTTTCATGATATATAATCAACGAGATGCTTGTCAAGTGGGAAAACAACCAGGTTCCATATACTTATCATTAATTTCTGAATATCAACTAAATTCATGATGTTACCTGATGAAACACTTTTTCAATGTCAAGTAGTCTTAAAACCAATTAAACATGAAATATTGTTTTGAAAAGAAAATACTTAGGATGTGTTTGAAACGCATTGTAAAATTCTATCCATTACTAGCCGTACACGCTCTACTTATAGGCTTCTTGATATCTGCTCAGATATCTCACACTATCCACTGGAAAACACGAGAACTAAATGCCACTCTTCAACGTTCGTCAGCTACTGAATTTAATATCTACTACTCAGTCACATGACATGTCAAACTACATTATTGCTTAACCAAAGTGAATTGAATGTTTATTTTTCGATTTAAAATGAATATCATTTTATCACCGGTGACTCACCATTGCATGTGATCTCTATTTCAAAGGTTGAAAGTACACATAGATGCATGTTATTTAAACAATTTGTCTTTACATGTTTCTATGATGTAAAAGAGTATGACCTTTGTTGTTTCTTCATAGTGGCACATATAAATGTATTTTAGAGAATGAGTCACTTGTCATGAGACTGACACTGCAGGTCAAAATAATTTGTAATTTACGACGAGGAATTTAAATAACATCGGAAAGTAAAAAATAGCTATGGAAGTTTATGTTGAATGTAAGAGTAATTCTACAAGCATTTGTAAACCAGTGTTTGTTACGTAGGTTACACTGAACTGGATCAAAACTTTACATCCCTAACAGTGTGAGAATACTGGCAACGTCTTTTTTCCAAAGAAGAATCAAGTATTGTTCATGTCTAGTCAATAACTGTCGAATGTTGGATGAGGAATTCTTGGTCTGTAATGACTGCTTGATTTGGAATTCTAAGTAAAGTTCATTTGTTCGTGCCCACCTAATATTTCTTGATTAAATTGCGTTGTTTCTGGGATTACTAGTTTATACTATAATTCAAATGCTCCCAATTCTCACATTGGTGTCGCGATGGAGCCTGTGATGGAACGGTTGCATATACATTCAGATTTTAATGTTTTCGAGGATTACTTGAATAGTTTTGAAGTCCGGGCTATGACCAAGTAAGATGTTGAGGATTTTAATATTGTTACCCGTTTTCTTACAGCTTTGTAAAGACTGACATTTCGAGACAAGCCGATTTCACTCACATATGCAACCCTCAAGCAACTACTGCTGGACTATGTAAAGTATTCAAATTTCGAATGCGGCAAGGGAGAAAAATTCGATGAAATGACTCGCCAGAACATCACGAACTACACTACTTTACTACATCGTCCCAGTCCAATACGTAATAAAGGTTATTCAGATAACAATTCACTAAATTACGAAACGGTTCATGAAGATGTGCACATGTTTGGTAAATGCTTGTTCTGTGGCAAGGTTCACACATGTAATTCATGTGTATTTCGTAATTCTAATTGCTTTAAATGTGGTAAAACTGGACACATCCAGTCAGTTTGCAATACCATGTTTCATTTCGCTGAAAATAATGCTTAAAATTGTGTTTCCACTAAGTTCGATGTTTTTAATGATCACTTATCGTTATCCAAGACTTCTAGAAGCTGTATAACGTCACATGTTTTTAACTGGAAATTTGTACGGATTCAAATCTTGTTTAGGAACATACCTATTTTAAACTCAGACAGTTTATCTACTTAACTTATGCATGTATGCATGTGTGTATGCATTCATTATTCACTCTCACTTTGTTCTATTTTAGTAAAAGAAACTTGGTGAAATACCCTGTGCTGAGAGTTCCACATTATGCCAAAAATAAAATATTACATAAAGCCATTAATAATAATAAATATTTTAAAATGGTATGTCATGTGTTTGTATATTTGAAAGAATCAAACGTTGAATGACTAGAACAGCAAATGACTGATATATCAGAAGACATTCACGGATCATTTTTAAAAATTGGATAGCAGCTACAACACTGATGAAATGACTCACCCCAACCATTACCTGGCAATCAAAATGCATTGAATTCAATGAGTTTGATCAGCACTTTTACAAAAGGGCTAGTGCAGAGACGGATGAATTCTTTATTTCATATGGATGAGTAATTTCTACTAAATGCAGCCCACGAACACTTACAAACTCAACGAGATTGCTAAATCATATTTAACTGAAGGTTTCGAATTTCATAATTTCATGTAGGTACAATGAAGAATTTAAGGCGTCGATTGATTCAATTTATTGTTGCTGTTTTCTTTAATTCTTGTCATACTACTATTTGTTATCATGATTTTGATACCGGTCGTTCTGAGTATTTCTTGAATTGAGATTTTGCGGAAAAACTGGCCGAATTGTTTTCAAATATGCAAATTTATAAGAAGGAATGACTGTGGAAAAACATATTAGTCACGTCTCTTCGAAACAAATGAGAGATATATTAGCCAGAGTTTTTCCAGCATCTAAACAATGTATTCGGGTGTAATACCAAAATTCAAAGGGAAGTGGTAATTCGAACAAATTACTGATCGCATCGTCTTATTCATAAATTGAAACAAGTGCTTATTCTGTAATCCAAGAAACATGTTGCTAGTCTGTATTGATAAGCTGCATCACTGGCTTAACTAAATCCACAGATTATCCAGCACATAATATTGTGTAATATGGAAACGATAGGTCCAGTAATATGCGTTTCACCTATTCTGGGTCCGATCAAGTCTACAAGTCTAAATAAACTTGTGTCATGCTGGCTCCGTCGTGACAAACTGCAATTTGCACACATCCCAACCACGACTTATTAATTTACTGTCAAAATATTAGTAACCAAATGATTCAAACCATTACGAATTAAATTAAATATTGATTTTTCGCAGACATTTCGATTGCAGTTTCGGTTTCGCAGTATTATAATAAGCGAAGTAAAGAAATCAATCTATAATCTGTGATGTTAGCACAAATGACATAAGTCAGAATGTGTAGTCATTTATTGTGAAGATTACAGTAAAATGATTAATCAGTTCGATTGGCGTCTAATTAAAAATGTTGTTTTGCTAATTCATACTGAATATTATTCAGAAAGTGTTCTACAGTTTGAAATCAGGAAGTATGCTACCACTGCAATGTGATTCGATGCAAATGTGTGTAGCTTAAATTTTTGTTCGACTAAAAGTTTACGGTATAAAGTAATCTCAAATTGACTGATAATTTTAAGTCCCACTGAGTGTTTTCACTGCCACAACTAATCAACCTGCATTTAGAAATCCAATAGAGTCCTATCACTCTTTCATAAATTTGTATGGTTCAGTGAGAAAAGAACTTTTTGCCTTAAAAAAGCCACATTCGAGCAATCAACATTCGGAAACATTTTTAAATTGGTCGCTGAGCGAGATTCCGTTCATTTGTGTTCAGTCAATACATCTCGATGTTTTTTATATAGGCTTGATATAAATTTGGCTTAGTCATCTCAAGAACATTATCCATTTGTTTATTTTGGTTTCGATCCGACTATTACTTCCTGTCATGTTGTTCGAAAATATCTCTCACAGTCATTTTCCATAAAAATATTACGTAAGCTTATTGATTTATTTACTTGTTTAAACACTATTGTATGTGCAGTGAAAATCGTAGCAAAATATGTTGAGTACTTTCACTTACAAATGTAAATTCTGTAGACTGCTGTATCACGACGGTGTTATCGGATGTCAAGTGAAGTGTAGACGCATATAGCTTTTTGCATACGAATAAGGCATTTATTAAAGAACAATACAACGCAACACCGAGTCCATGTCTTGTATTATGATCAAAAACAAACTGACTATTATGTTAGTGGTTCTCATGACTATTTCAACAAGCTGCTAAATCCTTTTAATACCTGAATTTTGACATACCATTTTTAGTTTTAAAGCGCTAACTCTTTCCGGAGAGTTCTTATTTACTTATGCTTTATTTTCAGTTTCCCAATGAAATAGGCTCAATGTTGTGACAGGTTGATATGTGAGACTTGAGTCAAATATATTTCTGTTAAAATGTATAAACACTGAACATCATAAATAACAATAGGAAATGACTGTTACGATCGAAATCTAATGTTCAGCAGTCTTTGCTAGTAAGAACTGTCTAATGGCTGTAACATCTGCTTCTCGGTCGAAACTATGGATATTGATTCTCTGTGGTCGAGATTGCATGCGTTATAATATGCTCACGTATTTTTAGTTAATCAATCTTTTCTCGGCAAGAAATAGAGAATAATGTAATCGTTTTAATTATCGACTTATTATCCACACCATAATAACTCATAAACTTACAGATTGAAAATGCCACAAGAAGTTGCATTATGCCGAATAGTGCCAAACTGCCTCCAATAGATGACTTCATATTGCAGTATCGATGACTCTTAATCTCTTTGTTATATCATTTATATACCTTGTGTTCAGTAAGATGAATGAATTAGGACGTATGACATTCATATGACCGATGCATATATCATTTTAATCAGATTTGTTTATGCTTGCTTTTCCGAATGACTAATTATCACGTGTAAAACGCGTATTCTGTAAAGACATTACGTGATGGTTATAATTAAAATGATTTCACTCTTTCGTCTACTATGCTTTTCTGGTCTACTTCGGTATAATAATCAGAGCCAATCTTTTCTAAGGATATATCACTTTTAAAAGACAAATCTACTTTATAAACTTGTCGAAGGAAATAAAACTTTTATAAGTAGAGGTGGTTTGTGGCTAGCAATGCTGATTAGCAGACACCTATATTCACAAAACTCTAGGGTTCATAACAGTACAGTGCCGTACACATACCCTCACTCGTTCTCTCTCTTGTTGTGATACCGTTTCATATTTCTTACCCACCTCAGGTTTTATGAATCATATCTATGGGCTGCGCAAAAATTAACGCGTGGATTCAGTTAGACAAGATTTAAAGGAAGATCTGTTTTAAGAAGGTGATTTCTTCTCCAAAAATCCTGATTGTGATTCTTACACCGACAAAGACTAGAGTAGCCTGTTTGACTAGAAAATAAAATCATTTCAAGTTAATCACTGAGACTAATGGAATTATAATTTTGTGAATCCGATCTGGATAGAAAGAGTGACTTTTTCGAGCAGTATTTATTCTCAGTAAAAATACTGAGAAAGAAAAATGTCGAAATACCTATCAAACACACATGAACGACTCACTATATGATTGTGATCTATTGGCCCTTCTGAAAGTAGACCGGGAAATCAATATCCTTGACATTCTTGTTTTATTCTGTTCAGTATCGTGTATCAGAGTGAGGAGGGAACAATGCCACTTGTACGTCAAGTATCAACCAATGTTTTGACTTTTTGAAAGAAGGCTTGTTTTCTTCGTGTATCCATGCGAAATGAAAGCATTGATATTGATATTCAAAACAGCGTCTAAAAATATCGCTCTCAAGTTGTACCCTAAATGCACAACTTGAGATAAACAATTAAATCTAAATATTCACAGTTGATATTGTACTGGAAATCCAACTGAGATACATTTTCAACTGATTTATTATTATCCATTGATCAATAATTATTCTGTTCCATAACTTTTGACGATTTGTATATTTGAGGATCTTGATATCTGCCACAAAAATAGTAACCTGATAAAATGCATCAGCTGTCTCAAAACATAAACATTCTCAACGATTCGAAAGACATATTAGTAGCTCAAACTCTCTGACGTTTGCTTTGAAATATATTGCCACCTACATGGAGAAAGCCACCTTTGCTGAACAATTAATGGATTTCGCAAGCTTGTTGTCACTAAGAAAGAAGATAACTACAAGGAATTTTATTTTTATCTGCTACAGTAATCTGAGCTCAAGACATGGTTCTCAAAGAATATGACCAAATCCAAATTACCCAGAAATATAAGTTTTCGAACATCATCGAAAATTGATGTCCGCGAATACTCAGATAAATGTGTAAACAAGAAAATTCAGTATAATCATAATATAGTCAGGTGTGTTATGCGTTTCTGTAATATGTACATCGAAACAAGCAGCAATCTCTCTGATGTAACTCAACCACACGTTTTATTTCAAATAGCGAAAACTGCGCTTTTTTGGAAAAGCGATTTATTGACTCATGATTGTTTGAATGAAAAGAACGAACTGAATTGCTAACTGAAGTTTTTGTTAGGTAGTCAGCTATTAGTATGTAACAATGAAACATAGGTCAATTGGTCAAATGAAGAACTGTTGATTTTTGAATATTGGGTAATTTCTCAACTATTTCGTGGAAGAAGTATGAAGTCAATCGCAAAGAGTGGTGTTATAAATGATAAATAAATGTTTATTACATAAATGGGAATGAATAACAAGCTTATACTATCCTTAAACATAATTATTTGCCAGTGTGTGGGTTACTTTCTTTTTGAATAGAAACCAACTTTCCTTTCAACAATTATGTTACAAAATACATACTCTGGTATATGATAAAAAGACTACTTAGATGAAAAAAAACCGGGGTGTACATTTGATACCCAAATATTCGATATTAAACTATATGTGTATTGAAATAAAGTTTTTGACAACTTCTTGTAAGACAAGCTAACCAGTATAAAAGGGTGTAATTTGCAAACCTTCCTTCAGTTCTCACTCAGATTACATAAATATATTTGTTTTGATATGCCACTTTATTAAAACCTCTAAGCACTGATCTAACGTTATACCTCAAATATGTGAAATGTTTCTGATTTCTATTGTAAGTTGAGTGAATGAACCAACAATGTGGCCTGTGGATTGGCAATTATAAAGTGAATCTGTTCAACTGAGATACGTAGAATCCCTTAAGATGTATGAAAATAGATATAAGTGAAAGTTGTTCAACAGTCATCCGAAAATGTGCGAGTTAATTATTCCGATAAAGATGATACATTTAATAATCACACGAATGTCATGTACTGTCTCGCATTTAATTTGCTGAATACAGAGTATATAAGTGATGTAACAGAGTGGTCAAAGCACCATCTGTACAACAAAATGAAACTATCTGGAGCAAACTGTTTGGTAGTCTTCAACCTACTACACCTTCTTGTGACATTTTCAACCTGTAAGTTGATGGGGTTTTGTAGTTAGAACGATACAGTATTCATTAAAGTGATTACTCTATTTTCCAATTTCACAGTGGAAATATTGACCTCTTGAAGAGTTTGCGCTTTTTGTTTTCGTTCATAACCACAATCTTGTTTAATGAAACGTAGTTCTGATGCACGATTAGCTAAGACATTTGCTTTAGACTGTTTATACGAACGCCGATTGTCTAACACCCGCCTTCAGTTGTCAGTGGAATGGGACAACTATTCTTCAAAGTTACAGATGACATTCATCGCTCATATCTCTCAATGAATATGATTAGGAAGCAGCAAAATTTCATCATACGGTGAATTACAATGACATATACAATAATATTGTATTAAATTAAATGCTCATCAGGCTTTATTTATGTTAATATATAGAATTACTGAACTAAAAGTTGAAGTTTATGAGTCTGTGTTAACAGTGAGACATTTTTTTATCAATATACATAATATGTGAAAAAAATGAAATTCCAGCATAACGACAGGTTACCTAGTGGTCAAACGACATGATAGCAAGACTTTAATGGCTTCAGAATAAGAGTTAGAAAAGTATAGAATGTTGAGAATAATAATGGTAGTTTCAATGCAAACCTGGATATACATTACATGTGTTGAATTCACTGAAACACTATTTCACTTTGCAACCGTATTACTTTGAAAATGTTTGTGAATGTTACATGATGAAATTCACCTTTCGTCATGAGACAATAATGTGAATTCACGTTTGTACGAGCTCACTTATTCGATATATTTCCGTCCACAGGTGATATTAGTGGTGAGTCACGTCATTGATGTTTTAGTTGTCCTCTGTAAACAACACCCACTTAACTAAATTCTCAGCATTACAATCGCCCGGTGTTCTCTTCACTCACGTGTGAGAATACAAGACAATAGAATAAAGGAGTACATGAAGCGTGATTTTTCAGATATAAACAGTTGATGTCAGTTTAACGTAGTTTCGTAATTCATGATATTGAATGTCTTTAATATTACATACATAATAAATAATCAATGCGAATTCAGATAGAAGTAATAAAATGTACATTAGTTTGTCGGTTTGTACTTATCAGTGTTACTTGTATTCCACCAAGTTTATTGGTTTCTTAGATCTCCCTACATGTTATATAGGAAGCAAACTGATATTATCGTCTGATGGCGAAATGTTCTTAACATTTTTCATGTTGTTATAAACCTATTGAACCAAATCTGTTGAATAAAGTGCATAAATGTTTATTTTGAATAATATATAAAAAGCCATAATATGCAACAGTAAGTTAAACAAATTGACATGATATTGTTTTCATGTATCTTCCAATTGTTGTTTTAGGACTGCAACTGACCAGTCTCTTGTAGGCATATGTGCATCCTGTGCAGATTGCCTCGATATTGCTTTCAGTCACATGCTTTGTAAGCAAAGATGGATAGTGGCTGGCAGTGGAATCGATTGTTTTGTCAATAAACAATCATTAATAGGGGCTGAGTGTGTTCAGTGAAGAAAACGTACATCTTGTTTTCAGTTGCGGATGTGACAATTTACTTGCGCAATGTGTCGTTTCGTATTGTTCGAATTGATTGGTTAGTAAATTCACGTTAGTAGTTCGAATCGCATGATATCGATTGGTGAGAGGATGAAAACATCTAAAGTCAATTGATATAGAACGTTTCAAATCGTTGTACTTTTACTTTGACATTTATTTGTTTTTTCACATAGACAGTCTGTTGCGGTACGTCTGATTTATAATGAAGAGTTTTTGACTTCTAAAGTTTCCCACTCTACATAAACTGAATAAAGAGTAAATAAGCAACTGAATAATTTTTAAAGTTTGCATTTATTCATACTCGGAAATAAGTCATGACTCTACAAAATTTTAAAATAAAATTATCGAGACTGAGATGAGATAACTCCCATATGATGGACAGATTACAACTATGGTCTCCATCTAAAACAATTCTATCCGTCGTCACAAGTACAATCAGCAGTTCTGAAATTATTTGGCGACAGTTTGTGATATCTAATAACATAAAACTATTCACGATACCTTAATCAGAACTGTGATCAATAATGGGAAGAGATAACTATCATACGATAGGCAGATTCGAACTAACGTTTTATAATTACTACTTTGAAAATGAACATGGATTTTAATGACTGTAAATAAGATTTTTGTGAACGATTTACCAATAAAGGTTCTAGCAATGAGAGCGAATAATCTTGTAATTTTGTTATACTCAAACGAACAGACGTTTTTTATATTGAATTTCTCACAATGCAGCACATAAGGATGCAACAGGCAGCCAAAATATGTGCTAATTGATTTCTAACTAAAAACTTTGAAACAAATATATTACCCTTTTGTTAATGTTCAAGCACATATTATGAAGTTTTCTGATGTGATTTAAAAAAAGAATGTTTGACAAACGTGTCGTTGTTCACTGTGACCGATTAATCTATCTAAGTAACGCTTCTCTGATGAATGATATTCCCCTAGCAAATTCGTTAATTTCTAAAAATTTTCCTTTTCACTAATAAGCTTCTTAATACTTCTGCGGAAGGCTTACTAATAGATTAATTTTTAAATATGGAGAGGAGAACGTCGGACTCAGTGAAACAAACACTGTATTGCACTTGATAAAAACACGATTACCAAATCATTCACGGACGGATACACTGAAAATTACTGTTGAAGGGTACTAATTTTTCTTATCACTATTCTGACTGTGCAATTATAGCAACGATTGCTCCCATTGAGGTCACTCTAGCAATTAGTTAACATGGAATTTATTAAAAATTATAAGAAACCACTAATCCATTTTGGTTAAGCTAGAGGATTAGCATGCCTAGTATCGAGTGAAATCATCGTATTTATTTGTAATTAGTGGCATTACATTCTTTTAAAAACGATATATTGAACGATATTTACATTTCAGCATCGTATTCAGATGTATTATTTTCACATCTAGTATCTTTTTATGGATATTCCAGTCAAATTTAGATTTGATATTTTATGACGTTATTGTCAACTAATAATTACATTTATTGAAAGGCTCACTATGTTGTGGTAAGTTGGTCATTCTTTTCAGTTGTTCATGAGCTTTTAGTGATTTTGTAACAGTTTCATTAGAATTAATCAAGATGTATGTCACTCTGGTAAATGTAAATATTACCAGTAAAAGTAAAATACCGATTTAACAAAGTTGATTAAACGGAACATTCTGAATAAAATATACAGATAAAGTGGAAAGACACAGTTTACTGCACTGTTATCGAGACTAAGCGAAATATTTTACTACGAATACACATCTTAATAACTGACGTGAACAGTATCCTGTAACATGAAGCTGTGATGTATATTCACTTATAAAACATAGAACTATGATAGATTCCGTCATTTCCGATTACCTAATATTTATCTGATAATCCGTTAGTGAAAGTGTTAAGGTGAAGACAATTGTCCACTTGAGAGCTATTGTCAATTTCCGTAAAGAACTTAAAACAAGATGCCACTTCATAAGTTTTGATAATTGATATTTATTTGAAACGGAGTGTTTCCCGAAAATGTATATGAATCCTACCTGTCGTCGAATTGTATGAAGCAGCTATTTATACGGCGGTAATAATAATAATTATATTGCCCTTTCTCCTCAAAAAACTTTTATACCAGTTTTAAGCGTTATTCTCGGATTAACGGAATGTTTGGCGATATACAGGCTATTTTGAATTCATCGCTCCCATTCGCTTACCATATATTTGACTATTCAAAAATATTGATGGTCGCTAGAGTTGTCATGTTATTTCGCAATAGACAATTCGTTGATTTTCAATATTTTCAGGTCTATTTGCTTTGAAGTATACTAAAGGGAGAGTTCGTTTTGTCTTTTCGTAATATAGTGTATTGTTCTATGGTAGTAGACTACTACTTATTTGTCAGTAAATAGTATACACTGGTAATTTTGTCTCTTCATTTCCTAACACACGATGTACAACTTCTGCGTTCCCTGTCAAGATAGCTAGTTTTTTCACTACACTCACAGTTTTCTCTCACCTTTTCAAGTATTGCATGTCTGTATACTGAAGTAGTCCAAATGAAGTGTATTCTTTTATTTATTTGCTGTGTTTTATAAGTGATGTAGTTTTAAACAATATGGAATAGTTTTTATGTCAAATGTAAACAGTTGCACAGATAATATTAGGACTTAACTTCAGACGTTGGGATAAATCACACCAATTGATGAGTTTGATATTACTGTTGTCACCAAAAAAGTGAAACAAACCCCTGTTTCTAAATGATGTGACTTATAAATGAATAAGTTAGCTGTTGATTTATCAAAACGAGATTGTGATAAATCTAGCGTTAAGTTACATTTTTCTTAACTAGACATTTCATTCTGAAAAATAATTAGCGTCTTAACAGTTCGTCATTATATGAAGCAGCGTATGAATCCAGGTGTTTACCAAGGTGTAAAGACAGGCACTTTCAATCGAACAAACCAAATACGCAACTGAGTATGGTATCTGTGACAGGGACGCATCATGATCACACTCCTGAATACGGTAACTAGAAGCGGTATTAGATCATGATAAAGACTGTAGAGAAAACTAGTTGAAATTCACATTGATAAGAAAATTATAGGATACTCAAAAACCAAGCGATACTTTCATTGCTTATGACCATTGTTCATACTAAAATGTCTGTTTACAATTAGTTATTCAAATATAAATTATTTTTATATGTATTATTTTACATTGCTTATAAAATGCGTAATTGTATTATATTTGTTATTACATTTCACAGAAACACTATAGAGTACTGGAATATTGATTGTTCATGATAAATTACAATTAAAAGCATGTTAAACTGACCGATCATGAAGTTATATATTTGATTTATTTGTAGAACATAAATAACAAAAGACGCTCATAAACTCTAGTTCGTCTTCTTTCATTCCTTATGTATAGGAAGTAAAATTATTGGGGACATGATGACAGAGCATTGTAGACCGTTTTTAAAGTTTCAGTATAATTGTGTTATTATTTTTTTATATGTTGTGATGTAGTCGAACATACATTTATTTTCCGATCGTCTTAGATCGATCAGAAGTCAATTAGAAATCAGGTATGACGTTTAATGCCGAGTAGACTTGTTTCTTCTCTCAACAAAGAGTCAGACTGTTGTTGAGTGGAACGAAAGTTCTTCTAAATATACTATCACAAAATGAAGGTATGGGTTTCAGGCACTTAGTTGCACTGAGTGGCACGGAATCATCATCTTGAGGGCAGAAATTTCCCTAACATAATGAGTTTATCACGTATATCTTGATCAGTGACATATAACACTTTTCCCTGGTTTGTCATTTTCTGACACAAAAGTGAAACCTGTGAAATATATATACATAAACATGTACGTGCATAAATAACAGCAATAACAATTACTCCCTATATATCTTTCAGTGCGAAAAGTTACATTTGATAAAATCTCTTACGATCTCAAGCTGTTAGCAGTGTAGGTGAGCGTTTTAACAAAGTGCGTAGTTTGATTTTACTAACATGCCAAACAAACCGTAAAATTGGTGAACAATAGCACTTGTTCTTAGTTTATTGGGTGAGGAAATTTCATTCAAATTCACTGTCTTACTACCGAATAATTACTGGTGCAATATAAGTACTTAGAGACTATACAAAGTGGAATTTCTTGTGAAAACATCAATACTTGCTCTCATAGTAATGCATACCAAACATACATAGTATTACTGATAATTGCTTGTGACTCATAATCTACATATAACTGTAAAGATATTGGAACAAATTTACCTAAAAGAATACGCATGTATTGTATGTTCAATGAAGGGTTGCCGTAACAATGAAAGTAATATTTGTGTTCGGTTATTGTCAAATATACTCGATATGTATCTATTTACATTGTTCTAGTTTTATTTACTTGATTATTTTAAGCATCTCTGTTTTCAATTTAATAACCAATCACTCATTTCCGTGATACTGTGTTATGGGATTACAAGTCAATTATCTATCGGATATTTGGTCGTTTTTGAATCAGAAACTTATTTGTGTAACCGATTTAACGATTGACAGCATTTCAACACAGTTAATTATTTTTCTAAACAGTTGCTTCGTAATCAAGTTTCACCTTATATCCTGTGGTGGTAAATAAATCCCGAAAACGTATAGTTCAGTAAGTCTTCGACATTTGATTTTGATATCACTAGTTTAAATAAACCCATCTGGCCAAAAGCGCTCGGCCAAGCATCTGCACCAGATCACGAGTAGGTAGATCATGCTACCCATCTCTTACAACCGCTTATCACCTTAGATTAAACGCTACTTGATATATCGATAGTCATTCAGATGTAACTTCGAACCTCTTCGTTTTTGATTTGACTGGGTTTGGATACTTCTATTATAAAGGTGTCACTGAACAAGATGTTGTCAAACTGTAAATATTTAATTCCACGAGATGATTTAAGAAGTCTTGATCCAAACACGTATGTTCATGATTTTGTGCGGATGTACAACGGATTATTTAAATAATAGTGATCAGCTATCGCTCAGCTGCTTCCTGTTTGAATTTCTTATACCATTCTCCACTCAGAATGTTATTTTCTTACTTATTTAAATGTAAGCGAATGTACACCATAGGGAGCAGTAAGGAAACTTACTTATAGGAATGAAGTAATCCACTTAGTGGATCTTCTTACCAAGTGTATAGTTATTGGGTCAAACAAAACAAATAAGAATATACTTTGAATAAAAATCAAATACATAATCCTGTTCATACGAAATTAGGCATCAATAAAATATTACAATAGCTGTAAAGGGCAAACTAAGCCAATCTACGAATTACATGAGCCCATTAAACACAATTTTTATCACACTATCACAAGCTTTAACCTATAGCTATCGTCTGATATGCGAGCATCACCTATTTCAAGAGATGATGAGTAAACTGTCACAACCTGGATATTAAATATGACATTAGAAAATAAATGAAGAGTTTTCAGCTTATTATGTCAAGCAGATAAGCTGAAAACAACTTACTAGATATTGTGATTTGTTTAAAGAGCCACTGCACACTTGATACTAGTGGGGTGTACTCAGTATTAGTTGTGGAACTACCACACACATTGCACTACCACTACACACTGCATAGACTAAGCGATATCATAAGTGATGGGTGAGTAATGAGGAATATCCAACGTCTCATCATTTCGACAACATGAGAGTATACTAGTCACTGTGTTTAACTAAAAGAGTTGATATTGATGCGGATGTTATTAAAATATGTTTAACACTTAGGGAAAGCACAATCAAAAGGAATACTTATGCTGATGTCTTACAAAGATACTTGGGACTGATAAACAGTTGAGTGTTCATTAGGCCTAAAATTAGCTCATTCGTTATTAGGCAGAAAAGATAATATTTAACGTCGGAATAAATTTTTATACACTATGATGTCATTTCAAATCACCTGCACCAAATTTTAATAACGGTTGCATTTATTAAATTCATGTGTGGCAGAAAAAAGAGTGAGGACGATCAGCGGTATGAGTGACAGAGACATTTTATTGAGTTTTCCTGAAGTAACATGTAATCAATGAGCAGTTGAAATGAACGAAAACTCTCATTCAACCATGATCTCTGTAAGATTAAACGAGATTTCGAAAAGTACAGGTAATGACATGGGAAACCTGAAAAGTAAATTTTATTCCGACTACCGCCTTCTCATAGTCGATGAAGTTGACGTATAGTGATGACCTAGCCCTCCTGTCTCATACACACGACCAAATGCAGATGAAGACAGCAAATGTAGCAGCAGCCTCCGCATCGATAGGTCTCCACATTCACAAAGGAAAAAGCAAGATTCTCAAATGCAACACGGAGAACACCGACCCAATCACACTTGATGGCGAAACTCTGGAAGAGGTGGAAACATTCAAGTACCTGGGGAGCATCGTTGATAAACAAGGAGGATCGGATGCAGATGTAAAGGCAAGGATTGGCAGAGCAAGGGCAGCATTTCTACAATTGCAGAACATATGGAACTCAAAACAACTCTCAACCAATTTCAAGGTCAGAATCTTTAATACGGACATCAAGACAGTCCTACTGTATGGAGCTGAAACGTGAAGAACTACTACGGCCATCATCAGGAAGGTACAAGTATTTATAAACAGTTGTCTTTTGTGACCCCACACTTATGTGACCAACGTCATTCTCAATTGATCAGCAAACAATTGCAAATATTGACTCAAAATATCAATACTGAAGATGGTAGTTAGTGTGGATATAACAGTCAGTGTGTCAGATACCTTGTTGTTCATAATATACATCAATGAAACGAAGGGGGAGATTTTCCACGTGCTAATGACCTGAAAGCAGTCTAGAAATGTCTCGGTGACAATGCGTTTAAGTGCGATTGATTATATTAATTTGAGACGTGTAAATAATTGTCTGTTAACTTGAGATTTATAAAGCTATCAGTATTTTCGACTAGCTGTGATCCTAACATTGTTTATTGGTATTCCGAACTTATGAGGAAATGTTGTGAATTGAAGATGCACATCTCTCGATAACAAGAATTAATGGTAACAGTCTCGATGTTCAATAATCAGCGATGTGGTGGATTTTAGTAACACACAAAATAAAATCTGTTAATACAAAATTTGGTTCCTCAGAAGTTGCTGAACAGTTAAACTACTCACCCCAACATATGTTGTTATTTTTGCTAGTTGATTCATCCCAAAATTTCTCTTTCCAAATAACAATGAAGCCGATTATGCATATCAACATACGTACAAGTACCATTTTAATTTATTGTATACATTTTTGGAACTAGTTTTCCTGGTCCTGATCCCGTATGAAATCAACCTCTTGATCAGTAATTTTAAGATAAATACTGTCATTATATATCACTACTCTATTGAAACAAGATGAGGAATAATGTTGAAATACTTTTGTAACGCTAAATAAATAAGCTAACATATTACGAAACGCCTTTAGCAGATAAAGAGGGACCCATTAACACACCCCAATGGAAGAGTAAATAAATCTATACATAACGAAGTATTTTCAAAACCAAACATTTTACAGTTGCTAATTTAGGCAAATACGTGTCTGAAATGTTTTACTATGCCTCTGATTACTTCTGACTAATGTACTTTCAGATCGTCTACTGCACTGGCAAAATCTTTTCATCTTATGAAAGTGAAAAATGTACTTAAATTTATAGGTGATCATACAGAAAATGAAAATACAAAATCATCTCTTCATGAAATATTCAAAAGACAGTCGAAATGTGGAAGTATCCTACTGTGTAAGTTAAATGGTTATCAGACAAAGGAAAGAGGAGCTGTTTTCACACAGTTGAATTAGCAGAGAAAAGGTGTGATCAACTCTCGTTAACTTCGCATGCGGTTATTTTATAAGCACAAAAATGAATGCAGTTTAAACGAAGTTCATTTCATCACTAAATGTAACCAACACAGAAGGCATAAAAATATCTCCATAATAACGACGATATTTCGTAAACAAAACAAATTAACGATGGACATTTTTCTTACCAGCCAATTCCAGTCCTGTAACTACAGCTTTTAAGCTAGTGATAACTGTTGATCACAAGATTAGTTTGTGCCATTTTACGAGTTACAAGTTGCCAAAGTTACTTTATAACGAGATCCTCCACACGTTCATATGCGTTAATTCATGAAACCACAACTACTTAATGAATCACTGGTCCGTGAAAAATGAGACTCAGTCTCTATTATCACGTTTTGATGTGTGATCTGTTACACTACATACTTATCTCATACACAGCGTTTACAAGTGTGAGGAAAATCTGAACATCGAACTAATAACTACTCATAAGCCGATAATGTTATTCGTTGCAGATTATCAAGGATAAAAATCAAAGGAAATCATTGGTCTCGTGTGTGTAGTCCTCACATTCATTTGAAATATTAATTGATGATTTATACGGAGGCCTATCACATATTTCAGTTTGTAAAGAACAATAATGGGTAAAGAATCAATGACTACTTGATTCCACAATTAAAGAATCTAATATTCAGCGAAGCAAAATGAACATAACTTTGAGGAATGTAAAATATCGCATTGATCAAAACAATTAAGAAAATACATTTTGGCAGCTGTCAAAACTTATTGGATCTAAAAGTAGCTATTAACAAACTGGTTATTCACGTTAAACTATTATTCACTTGAAGTTTCTGCTGAAAAACATTTTCAGGATCATGAGTTTAAGAGGTGATTATAAGTAACTTTGTTTATTTCATAGAAATTAATGGGTGTTCGACTCATGCAATTACTTCTTTATAACTTGTAAATAGCTGACAGGTTATTGACAAACCTCTTGTTGTTTATATTTCATCACACTTCATTATGCCTACTAATTAACCTAATCACATCATTTGAAGAATCATGTTGGAGCGCTTAACAACGTTTGACAGGCTTTCGAATTCAAGTGGTGTAATGATGACTCAGGAATTATGAAAGAAATGTGACTTACTCAATGTGACTTACTCACGAGACTCACTATTGAAGGTCAAATTCTAACACAGAGAATTGGTAATGATTCCACAAAGAAAATGCTGGCAGAATGTTGAAATGGAGTCATGTGTTTAAAAAACTAATAAACTAAAGCTGTTTGTTATTGACTGTGTGATATTTATGAGGTAAATGCGATATACAGAATCGCTAACGCAAATATGTTTCAAAACATGTATAGTTGTGCATGAATAATCGTTCACAGATGACAAGAAAAACACTTCAGATGGATGTGTGAAAATCAGAAAACGAGATTATGTTTACACGGTGATTTCCTTCTTATATATATAACTGATTATACTCTGTTTTACTCATTCGTACTAGTTGGTAATATTGTCAGGTATGTTTTACAAATGCATTATGACAATAAAGTGTGACTTCTGATATCCTGGAAGTTTCAAAGCAGTCTCGTCAGGTCGAAGACCATTGAATTGTATTATAACTAAGTGAAACGAAACTTAACCAATCAACAACCAAGAAACAAACTCATTAATTCACAAGTTTTACGTTGGGATTGGATTATCAAAAGCTGACAAATGAGTAGTACATGTGCTGATCAATCCCATATTTTGTGTTGTGTTTTCATCTCTTATAGTAACAAAATACAAACTCATACTGCGTACGACAAACTATAACTATGGTCTGAGTCGATCTCAGGTTCTAAAGACGATAGAACTTATAGTGCATCGTTGAACGAACAAAAGCATCCCCGACCGATTAACTTCATGTAACAATATTAAAAATTATGAAGAAATACAGTTCAAGAAGTTTGATCATGCACTAAATCGGACGGTCAGAGATTCCATACTAATACTCCAGGAAAAAATTTGTACGTGCAATTTCAGCAGGTGCACACTCAATCTATCGACCAGTCAGAAAAGTCATGGACGAATATGGGATCAAGAATTAGGTAAAAGGTAGACGCATTCAAAATAAAGAGGCAGACAATGGATGTATAAGGTCAACAACAATAACCAATGACGACCGAGGTCAACTAGAAAATCTGTGAGTCATATGTAGAGAGGTTTGAATGCATAACTTTTACCTGACGTTTAGGCTTATGATACTGTTCAGAAGCGCAAGAAAGGCTTCACGACCAAACCACTCATCTGAGGACGAAACTCTACAGAAACGTTTTTGTGAACATCTGACTACCAGTATAAATGATCTTGATCTAGATGAACAACTTATTCAACTGCCATCGTCCACGTTTAAAATGCCAAAGGTTTATGATCAACTTATAATGTTGAAAACAATCTTCGTGAAGCTGTTAAGAACAACTATGCTGTCTTATAGTCCTTAAAAATGAGTTGTGAACTAGGATTCAAAGATATATGAACACTTTATAAATGATATCGTGTAATCGTAACGCAAACTTCAAACGTACCGCCATATATATATCAAACATGAGGAAACAGCATAACAGTTGACTGCATTGAAGTTCGCCTGGTTGATGATTCTAATTTAATAATATTTGTGACTGATGTTCTTTCTTGAATAGCAACTTATTAGTAAAATTGAATTATTTAGTGATTCGCAATCTATATAAAAAGGTTACACAGTCAAAATAAATCAAGATCTGTGTGAATTGAACTGTGATCACTCAGAATCATTTTCATGATATTTAATCAACGAGATGCTTGTCAAGTAGGAACACAACCAGGTTTCATGTACTTCTCATTGATTTCCGAAGACCAACTGAATTCATGATGTTACCTGATGAAACACTTTTTCGATATTAAATTGTGTTAAAATCAATTAAACATGAAATATTGTTTTCAAAAGAAAATATTTAGGATGTGTTTGAGACGATTTGCAAAATCCTATCTTGGTTTCAGTTTTTCCTTTGATTTTTCTTGGTCTTCTAATGTTTTACTGTTATCGAATGACATTCGCCGTCTGACCTACCACATAAGTAGGCTGCATGTTCTCATCAGTTACTCTAACAATTTGTCAATTCTTGCATTTACTTACTGATCTCCATTATTCTTTCCCATGCTTTTGAGAAAATACTTTGCTGTATTGAGGAGAGTATTAAAGGCAGTTAGTAGGGTGTGTAGTGAATATATCAAAGACGTTAACAATAAGCTTGTGGACAGACATATAAAACCTCACACACTCCTGACAGATGTTACCTGATCATGTAATAATCATTCACTTTATTTATACCTTTCTCCTTAAATAGCTTATGGTAGAACGGAACGTCAGTACATTAGGATCCATGCAAATTGACGAAAACATAAAAGCCCAATAATACCTCATCTAGAAGATATACTCTGTGACAAAAAGGTTGTTAGAGCTGACCTAGTCGAAAATTTATTCTAAACATGTTTTTAATCGGAAAGTTGTACAAATCCAAATCCTCTTCAGGAACATATTTAATTTAAATCCAGATATTTTATCTACTTAATTTATGCATTATGCATGTGTGTATGCAGTTATTATTCATTCTCAATTTGTTCTTTTTTCGTAAAAGAAACTGGGTGAAATACCTCGTGATGAGAGTTTTATATTATACCAAAAATAAAATAGAATAGAATAAAGCCATTATTAATATTAATAAACATTTTAAGGTGATATGTCATGTGTTTGTGTATCCGAAAGAAGTAAACGTTAGATGACTAGAACAGCAAACGATTGATACATCAGAACACATTTACCGCTCAATCTTAAAATTTGGTCCGCAGCTACAACGCTGATCAAACGACTCACGTCAACAGTCACGTGGTAATGAAAATGCATTGGGTTGTATGAGTTTGATCAGCACTTTTACAAACAGGCTAGTGCAGAGACGGATGAATTCTTCATTTCTACTAGATGCAGCCTACGCACACTCACAAGTTCAAAGAGATTGACAAATCATATTTAACTGAATGCTTCAAATTTAATGATATAATTTGTAAACAGTGAACAATTTAAAACGTCAATTGATCCAATTTCATGTTTCTGTTTTCTTTAATTCTTGTCACACTACTATTTGCTGTCATGATTCTGATACTAGTCGTTTTGATCATTTCTTGACTAATACTAACTTCATTTTTTGTTCATATTACAAATCTATATGAAGGGATGACCGTGTAAAAACATATTAGTTACATCTCTTAAAACAAATGAGATATGTATCAGCTACATTTTCTCCAGCATCTAAACAATGTATTCGAGTGTAATACCAAAATTCAAAGGGAAGTGGTAATTCGAACAAACTGCTGATCACATAGTCTTATTCGTAAATTGAAACAAAAAGTGGTTGTTCTGTCATTCAAAAAATCTAATGCTCGTCATTGTTGATTTGCTGCATCACTGATTAAACTGAATCTGCAGATTATACAGCACATAATACTTTGTGATATGGAAAGGATGGATACGGTAATATGAGTTTTGCCTACTCTGAGTCTGATCAAGTCTCCAACTTCAAATGAACTTGTGTCATGCTTGCTCCGTCATGGCAAACTGTAATTTGCACACATCCCAATACGCTGTCAAAATATTAGCACCCAAATGATTCAAAATGTTAAGAAATAAATTAAATATTGACTTTTCGCAGATATTTTTCATTGAAATTTCTATTACGCCTTGCAATAATAAGCAAAATAAAGCGATCAAGCTAGAATCTGTGGTGTTAGCACAAATGAAATAAGTCGGTATACTTACTCATTTATTATAAAAATTACAATATAATGGTAACTAAGTTTGACAGACATCTAAACAAAAAAATATGTTTCGCTCATTCAGTCTAAATATTATTCAGGATATAATCTGCAGTTTGAACTAAGGAAGTATGCTCCCACTTCAATGATATTGCATATATTCTGCTTGCTTATATGTTTTCTGTATGTGTGTATTTGAAACTATGCTCTTATCACATCTAAAAATCATCCACTAACATATTGTGATTCGTTTGAAATTTTAACACGCTTTCATGAAATTGAGTAATTATATAAGGAATGGTTATTTCGCTTTCTTTAAAAGTGAGTTCATTGATTGAATACTCTAAATGTATTGACAGTACTATGATGGTTGAGGCAAACGCCTAACCAACCAACTTAAGTTGTTACATTAGTTTCCTCCTAGAATTGACTTCCATAGGAATGTTGTTTCGATCAACTTATGAAATGATAACATATCAGTTAGGTTCGCTCAGCCTGAAGGAGACACATTCAAATCTGAATACAGGAATGAAGTAGCTCGGGTACATATTTGGAACACTGTCGAAATACTTGGAAGCATTTAGTCTGAACTGGCAAACGGTTGCATGGGATGCAAAGCAAGTCGAACCCGCTCGTGATCTGCTACGGATGCTGGACCGAGCTTCTTCAGCTAGGGTGTGAAGATTGAAACTAAAGAAGTCAGCATCAATGTTGAAGACTTATAGGACCATTTATTTTGGTGATTTATTTACGATTATAATAGTTCGGTTTCCAGAATGGATTAGTAATCTGTATTGTTTCTGGATTCCGTTGTTTTTGCGAGGGTTCCTTGTTTGAGTTTATGGTGCGAATTCACAGTAGTTTCGCTCAAAGCTTTCATTCAATTTTCTTATCCTCTTCTTTTATTAGCGGCAAGATCTGGAAAAATGATTTATTCCTGATAATGCCATTCACCTGCATGGAAGTTCTTATTTCCTTTTTGACTTCCCCTTGCTGATGTTCTGTATTCAATTTTCTTGAGATCACTTGCATTGACCTTCAAAAAGAGGTCTAAGTATTTGCAGTTGCTTTGTCACACCTTATCCAAATGTGCGTGCAAGTGCCTAAACTCTTGGATACATATTTCCAAGTGGCTGTTCACGAGTATAATTTGGTATAGTGTGGATATTTGGTACAGTAATTGGTCCACATAACGTACTAGATCCATAACTTACTTACGACTCTTACTCCCAATGGAGCATAGGCCACCGACCAGCATTCTTCAACCCACTCTGTCCTGAGCTTTCCTTTCTAATTCTATCCAATTTTTGTTCATTCTTCTCATGTCTAAGATAAAATTGGCAGTACATAAGATAAACGTTCGCATAAATGTGAATCTGAATTTGAAAAAAGCCATGAGGTCATCACAATAATAAGCACAAATCACGTATGATGAATAAAATTTCACATTTAATTGTCACATGAATATCATGTATTCTGTCATATATTAAGTATAAATATATGAAAGAACTATGTGCTTATTAAATCGCCAAAACCACAATATGAAATTATCTACTTCAGGTTGTTTAGCTATCTTCTGTGTCATCCTACTACTTGTTGCAACTTCTATTTGTAAGTTAATCAATTGTTAGAAATATAAGTCTACTTGTATCTATTAAATACTAAACTTTGTATTTATTTTCAATACAAACATTTGAAATCGTTGAAAACTTATTCCATCAAAATTATGAATAATCACAATCCAGAAGAATCGGATCCTCATAGTTCTGACAGTACATTTGTTGATATTTTCATGGCCTTACAAAAGTTAGATTAGTTTTTCTAGCTCAGTGATGTTCAAATCATAGCCAGATATACATTCCTTGCTTGAAAGTAGTGAACTGTAAAAGGTTTTGAAATGTTTCATGAAGCCAATAATTTTGAGCTCATAATATTACAAATCGATTACCCGTGTCAGAAACTAAGGCTTAGTTTTGGTTTAAAAATGACTCAATTCTAAACAGTTGTATATGATTTACAATTCCACTGATTCAATAAAGTATCTGGCAACAGGGATTGATACTATCATGTTTCCTTAATACAAGTTACATTCAAAAACTAGTAACTAATCAATAAAATCCAACATTTTGGTTTTATTAGATGCCGGTTCCAGTAAGTCAATAATTCGTGATTTATTTGTGCAAATGCAATGATACATGATATTTCACTTGATTTTACATATTAATATAAAACGTGTTTGCAAAAGATCAATCAACTGAACACAAAGGAGGTTGTTTATAAAATAATAAAGGAATTCAGGTGAATTAAAAATATCGATATGCTTGTGGCTATATCGTACACTTAGAGTGTGAATTCTTTCATTCTTTTCATAATGTTGCACTTCAAAAAATGTTCTTATTTTACCATACTAGACTGTGCGAACTGAAAGAGTGACGAATTAGTGCTGCTGGCTTTAATGGTAACGCTACAATGAGTCAGATATGAACTTAGAATTCATTAAGGTTCCGTATGCTACTATGGGGTTTTAAGTGTTGATCAGGTTATTTCATTGTTTATTGGGATATTTCTTTCTAGTTTACCTTGTTTAAAGTCAAAATTTACGAAAGTAAATAATGACGTACCAAATGATTATCTTAAAAATGTACAGACAGTGGGCAAAGTAAGTCATATCCCGTGTATTTTTTTCTAAACATATTTCACTTGAATGCCGTCAACATTATCTGTTTTATTGACCTTCGGGCTTTTTAATTATAGTGGGTGATTTAAACTTGATACAAGTAATCGTTTTTAACATAAGACAAGCTGAGAAATTACTTAATTGCTTTAAGTACGTCTGTTAAGCTAGGCTTCTGTGAAAACCAAATTGTTTGTTAATTATGAAATTAATTTTCCTTAATACGTCCACAATTTTTTGTTTGAGTCTAGTTAAAAATTACATCACACGGATTACAATTCCATCATGGTGTACATAATTTGCACCACGTTCAATGCCTTGCTTCAATTTACTGAAAAATGAACAGCATTAGCTGAATGGTAATGATTAATTTTCAACAGAATCATTGTAGTCCATTGAAGCTTATTTCTTCTTAAATGTTGTTAAAAAAGTTTGCTTCATCACGTCTAATTTCAATAACTGGGACAGTAACGAGCTTGTACCATCGATTCAAATTGAAGCAATTCGATTTGTTTAGGATGAATTAAAAACAACTAACAAACATTTTTAATTTATGGTAACTAATACTGTAGTGTTGAATATTGAACCAAATGTTTAACTGTCATCTATATATTGTTCTTCATCTACGCGAAATGTGGAAATGAACACAACGTTTTTATTAATGAACGTACCAAACAATTTATATGTTAACAGGTCAAAATCGTCGTAAGTTATTCTCTGTGTTTTAATTTAGAACATTTATGACTGCAATATATTGAGAATGTTCAGTTATTTTAGTTTGATGACTTTTTACAGATAGCGAACAAGAGTGTTATATTGATTGCACAATATTTGATAAACTAACAGTTGTTTGCCGACCTTCCTCATGTAATCTAATAGAGTCATTTACCATCAACGAACTATTTTGTTGCTTTCAAAATATTAATCAGTTCGAATCTCAACAATCAGTTCTTAGGATTGGTTTAATAAGTAAACCACAACGTTTGTTCAGTGCGATGCATATATTTTTCAACAAGTCCAACATCCAACTTTTGTCTATCGAATAAGAAACACAATTTAGGTGAGTTGGAAAGGGATATTCTGAACGAGTTAATTGTAGTTTAGAAAGGTGTATTCTTGATTTTCTTCACATTGTTGCACATTGCAATCAACTGGATAATTCAGCTTGTTTCATGATAAGAATGGAATAATCAACTGGTTTGTTCCTGTCATGATATAACAAAATCCTATAGTGCAAAATTAAACCAAATACATTTCTTATATTCAGGGCCAACAAGGAGTAAGTTGTACACATAAATTTTGTTTAAAAACATCTGAAAAGATAAAACTATGAGCTGTATGAAATGTCTTGACTTTATGACAGGTGGATATAATTTGAACAAATAGACACTTATATCCACCCATCTGCAGATCCAAAGCAGACAACTATATCTGATAGCTCGCAAAGCTTACAAGTATGCAGATTCTTTTCTCTTCACAGAGCAGACGTTGTATTTTCTAAAATGGTAATTTATTAAACATTATCTCTTATTTTAACACACTGATTATTTCCCTAGTAAATAGCACCACGTGTAACATCAGTTTGATTCTCACCAAATAGGAACAGTATGTGGACGGATTAAAAATGAAGAGTATTTGACAGCGTCATTGATATCTCAAACAGTGGAATATTCATTTCAGTCATGCTATTTTAAATTGTATACATTTGCATGTTTCAGCTTGTATCATGATAAGAATCAGAACAGCATTCAGTTATTACCACTAATTTACATCGCAACGCTATAAGTTTTGTCGGTTAAATTAAAAGCGAATAGAGACTCCATTCACTATGTGTTGAATAACAAAAAGGTTTTATTATTTATCCCCTTAAAATTGTTTACGTTTCACTTGCATCAGTAATATTTTGAGGTGTGGCGTGAAAATATCTCTGGCTAAATGCTTTTCACTAATCAGATTATGCATGGGGTAAGTTAAGCTCTTTCTATTTCTGTTGTAGCTTCTTGAATTTAATTATCTGATTTCAGTTAGATTCGGACATAAGTAAATCGAGAATACATTTAAGGATCAACTATTTTTTTATGGCAAACAAACAAACGACATTTAGCTAAACTCAAATGGATGAATTTTAACGTAATCAAACGATGTTTTAAAACTTTCCACTTTTATTCTGTCTCATTATGCAAACCGAAACGGTGACTAGTTGGTACTGTTGAAGTAATTAAAAATGCTTCGATTGATGTTTAATAAATCATAAACGGATCCTGAATTCATTCAATCTTTTATTATTGTGAGATGCTCCATTTTGTTTTGTCTTTTCCCAAATATTCCATAATAGAATGAGGACTGATATTTCAGCGAGGAGATAGTTTTTCCAAGAAATGATTCACGATTTATGTTCAGTCGTATTTATAATTAAGCGGCAAAATTGTGTAGTCAGTAATAAAATGAAAAGGATATTACATAATTTCAAGCATTAAAACCCAACAGTTGGTCATTGAAAACTTAAAAAGATGATAAAATGAAACTTGAGGTGGGAAAGGTTGACAAATATTCAAAAGTGAGTAATAAATTAAAAACTTAGTATTCATAGCAGATAGTTAAAAAGTGAACAACTAGATCAATTGGAAACGTAAGAATAATCCATTTACCATATATGAACAGTCAGGCTTTTAAGAACTTGAAGGATTTATGTGTTCGTTAGGCATTAGCCCAGTACTCAAAGAATGAATTGCTAAACTCTCCAAAATGTACGAGTTAGTAATGTGTTCTTCGGAAGAAATTGTTTGACTGTTTGTATAATTTTAAATTATTTATCTGTTGATGAAGGGTGACGAGAGTTAACGAGATGTTTAAATACTGAATTATAGATTATTTAAAAAAAGTTTTTATAAACCTATGCACAATCAAACTCAAAATTGCGTTTGGAAAGTATTCACTTTGATTGAGTAATGTCATCTATTAAAGAACAGCGAATACACATGTGAAGACATGGTGATGTTGCCTGATACAGGTGTTCGTCTTTGGTACATCGAAGAGTGTTAGGATGGCTGAAAATGAGATGAAAAGCTATGAGGGATGAAACATTCTCTCAAAGATGCAGTCTGTTGATTTCATTGAAAAATTATGAAGCATTGTCACCATCAAATTTAATGTTCATAAAGAACTTTTTCTCAGGACTTCATGAGGTCTTACAGATTGCAGACACTGTCTCATGTTTCCCTCAATGAACATAGATGCAGAAAAGTTTTGATGAGTCGTATATAAAGCTGGAAGGGATCTTGGACTAGCGTATCTTCAAGGATTATTTGACTAAACCCACAAGTTATTAAATGAGCAACTTTTTTCATTTTTGAAGGAACTTAGATATCGTCAGTTTCTTTTCTTATAGAAGTTGAAACTTAATGATCATTTGAATTGACAAATTTTTCAAAACGCGTTCTTAAATTAGATTTTGAAAATTGTAAGTTATAAATTCTGCTTTCTCTTCATATGAGCCAATTGTCACAATGTTGTCAAACTAATCCATTAAGTTAACGCAAATGCACTTCCATAAGTCTTAAACAATAGCGGTATAACGGATGTCTTGTTTTTAATAAACTAACGGATTTTTCATCGATTTATAAAGAGATTATATAGCTACACTTGCTTTTCCACAGATTCTCTCCCAAACAACAATTAGTTTAAATTTTGACAATCTACTGTTTCCATACATTGAAAACATCTCAGCTGTAATGAAATAAAGAAATCATTAAAAAACTCATAACAGTCCTGGAGGGTGTATATATTATCAACTTCACACTGATGTAGGTTGTATAAATTTTGCATACTTTACCATTCCTCATGGTGAGAATAAAATTAATTAATTAATTAATAATTCGCGTTTTCTACTCATCTAACCATAAACGCTTCAATTTGCTTAGAATGAATCAAAGGCAATTTAGAAATTCTTCCAGTTACCTTCCATGAACAATTATTCCATTTGTTACTACAATATTCACGTTTTGTATATATCAGTATTACTAAACATTCTGTTGTTGTATCTCATTTATCTATACATATTGGCTTCATCGGAATCAGTGTATTGTAAGTTAATACTCGTGTGTAATTCGTAAATGTATGTAATCACATTAATTTTCCAATCTGAGTAAATTAAATATCTGTTGGAGCAATTAGTCCCATTGATAAATTTCGATAGTGTAATAAGTAAACGAAGATTATCAGAACTATGTGATAAATTAGCACAATACACTTCAAGAATCTGATCATACATATACTTGTTCAGAACATTTATATATAAATAAAAGGTCAACTAGACTGGAAATGGGGGGGTATGAGGAGACAAGGATAATAAAGAAATAATGTGAAAACAACATAGAACCTCATCACTATGGATAATAAGCCAATATTATTGGGGTAACTTTAATATGAGAACGAACCGTTTTTGAATACACAAAGGGAGTTTGATTTTTTGTATCACTAATGCTTCAATAAACCTTAGTATACGCCATTTCACACTTTTATGAAACACCACAAAGGCCGAGTTAGGATCAATCTGATTATTATCCTTGTCTCCTCTTATCCTCCATTTCTAGTCTACTTGACCTTTTATTTTTATATAATATTATTTAGTTTCAATGTGAACAATCAGTTCTTAGCAACAATAAGAAATGTATATCCACTTCAGTGTACATACATTTCAACACGTGCAACATCCATCTGTTGTCTATCGAATATGGAACACAATTTAGGTGAGTTGAAAATGGAAATTCGTCACAGGATAATTGTAGTTTAGGAAGGTGTATTCTTGATTTTCTTCACATTATTTTGCATTGTAATCTACTGAATAATTCAGCTTGTCTCATAGTGATAATCAGACAAACAGACAATTTGTGGAGTTTATTTACACAAGAAAGTTTCAGTTTGTTATTCCGGAAAAATATTATTGATCTATTCAGTTCCAGTTATTTTATTCTGGCCTTTTGAACACTGATACTGTCATTTACTTGTTCATGATCACATTAATCCATTTCGTTACTGATTTCGGAGGAAAGCTTCTCATTATTTCAGCCACATTTTAAGTGATTTATAATGTGCAAACACCTAAAACGTATATTCATTATGTTGATTCTGCTTTTGTTTGCGACAGATCTCAATTGTAATAGTAAGTTTTAACACATGTTTGGAGTAGATTTCATCTATCTGAGATTACATGTGATAAGTGATATGTTTCAGCAAAACGTGAATTATAGGTAATCTATCATTTTTTACAAATATGAGATGAAGGACTGTTTTTCTACTCATTCATATGCAGTAACCAGTAATATGAGTGTTTGATGTTCACAAACTGAGGAACTGACTGTGAATTGAATACGACCAAACAGCTGATAGCGCATGTGGCTCAAAAGCCTTGTGCATATTCAATCTATATTTTACGAAATGATGAAATCCTTAGCCAATAAAGTTTGATGAACGTTTTTATTCGAATTATTTCAGTTAGTCACAGAAGTAAGTAATCGTATCAAATCTCACTGTTGTCTCGTTTACGCTTAACAAACAACTATATCTTGATTTAATTTATAAAGTTTTGTTTGATCGCATAGGTGACATTTTCACAGAAATTTCATAAGTCTTATTTGGTTTGCGCGCTCCCGATGCGGGCTGCCTCTATATCATCATTATGATACACGTTTATGTAGATTAAATGCTATGAGGTAAGCACTATAATTAAGGACACGGGATAGGTGCTATTTTTGGCCTATCTGATACGTATCTCCGCATCACATATTTTTTTGTTGGTAACGTGTTCTCGTTTGAAGCGATTAGAGATGGGTGCAAAAGCCAGCAAAAAACATCAACTCTGGATTGCATGAACATTGAGCTAACGAGTTGTAAGTATGACGAAATTAGCATTTTGGACTCTACTGATAGCTAAATCCCATTTATTGTTAATAAGCTATATCAAAATAATATTCTTTAATGTAACATGTAAGTATTTTAAATGACGATTTATTCTCACATTACACACTTCACAGAGTTTAGATGTTGCAGTACGTTATTTTTTATGTGTGAAGTTTATGATTTTCAAGATAAAAAAGAGTTGATTCATATATCAAGTAACAAAGTTTAAAAACATAAATTCGTTTTGTTTTACAGGGACAATATGCAGTCGTTTTCATGATATAGGTTTTCTAATGAATAGGTTTTAATATTGTTAGCACCAATGTAAAATCTTCTTTCAGTCTTGTGTGACTTCGTAGAAGTAATCGATTTTGAACTACGTAGAGTCGATAAATCTGCTGAACACAGAGCTTCGAAATAATCCCATATTCATGTTTTTAAGATTAAACATTTTATCAGAAAACAAACTTTAAAAAAAATTAGAAACCGGTTGTAATTCAAACAAACAATCTCAAGGTGTTTTTCAAATAACTATCGTGTAATGCTATCAATATCGGGAAGACAGAGAATTGCTAGAATAATATGATGAATTTACTTACGCTATATTAGTCCAGCTCATTTTGGAAGCACAGTTGCAGCTAACTTTAATTAGCGAAAAATCCATTCTGGTTATTAACATCGACAATTGTACAAGGCAATCGATCAGCAAAACTTAAAATTAGTAAGGAGATAATCGTTGATACTTTTGTTCACCCCAAACGAATAACTCGAATGTGTTTGCTTTCTATCCTTTTCATATATGATTACAACTCGGTGTTCAACGTATGACATTAAATCCCAATTTCGTACATGCGCGGCGCTCATCGCAACCAAAGGCGTTCATCTACGATTGTTATTTACGTTTCTTGAACACCATGTTTTAATAATTAAGCAAATTAGCGAAGGTCAGGGTTAGGAGGACTTAGGAGGACTCCTAAGTAGTGCTAACACACGATCCCGAACCTTCAGTTTTGCGCGCGAACGCTTAACATCCAGATCACTGAGCTGGCATCCAACTGTGCTGATGTCTAACTCCAATCGATCTAGTATGATTCGTGATGTCAACCGTGAAATTAATGCGACCACCACTAACCCTTATGCTGATAAAATTCACGATTATTTGGTCTCAGTTATTTGAATACACTTAAAGTTAAATTACAGAATCCTGTCTTAACAGTTTGAATGGTGGATGAAATATCCTGACCATACATTAACTTCTAAGAACCACTCCATCCAGTTATCTAAAGTTTTACACCGTAATATGTTGAACTACAAAATCAGTATTTTAAATAATCTTTGGTTACTTCCGTCATACAATGTCCAGTAAAAATTATTTTACTGTTTTGATTACAGATTATGCTGGTAAGTAAATATTTTTGATCTGATGTGTTTCACTGGTTAATTCATAATTACTTAACTGAATGTAAATTAATGAACCCCATAACAATAAACTTCACTGGTGTTTACTTTCGATTTCCAATAGACAATCTTTGCGTTGGTGAGTTCATTTGAGTATCATATGGAATACTCGTTCATTTATTGACAGATACTTATCACCACTAAATCATAGTATTATAAAAAGTAAAAATACACAAAGTACCATCCTCTAAAAACGGTTTTCCACTCAGTTCAATAAATAATATAAAAACTGAAATCTTACTTTTGTGCTTAAACTACATTGAATGAACGTGTATATATGATTTATAACGATGAAATGATGAATTCCATGTAGTTGCGTAATGTTATAATCATATCATGTTACAGTGACAGTAAAATAATATTGTCATCAGATGTTAAAAATTATAGTAATCAAAGTAAATAATAACAGTTTTGTACTGTTTGTTTATATCTTACCATTAATGTTTCGGAGTTCAATTGATCAGTCTCATAATGGCATATGCGCATTCCGTGCGGATTACAACGATAGTGCCTTAATTCACAAGCATTATAAGTGACTGATCAACTGAAGTCATAAAAACTGACAGTAAGGTATAAACAAACAATACAAATGAATTTAAACTTCACCCCATTGGACTAGCTAGTGGCTATCAGGACTCAGTAGCTGAGTGGATGGTGCGATGGCATTTGAAGTGAACGGTACTGGATTCGAGTCCCAGAACGAGCATCGACACTGAGATACAGGTACATCTAGCTGACAAGTTCAAAATAGGATGGGGCGTATATCCTGCATTCGAGTGCTATCCACCTTCCATCTTTGCTTGTTATAAATAAAAAATGTATATTGAACAATCGCCGTGTTACGTAATATTTTAAAAAATAAACATTTTGATGAATGGTCAGTATTATGGTAGTTATACTGGAATAAGAAGACGGAAGTTGACAGTATGCAAAAATATTAAGGTGAAAAATGGAGATTTAGATGTTTATTTTTGAATGAATGGGTTTAATCAAAGTTCAGTTAAAACTCATCCCCATACAGATAGCTGAGGCAGTGAATGTGATTAAACAATTTTTCTACTAATGCAAAGGATAGGTTTGTGAACATCTATTTCCCTGGCTTCAGAAATATTTAAAAGACGAGCTCGTACACCACGAGGTGGATTTGATAGGATATGGCGGGTATACTTTAAAACTATTTAAGTCAACTTGATATTCTATGTCGACTAAGTGACCTGAAATAGAATTCCTAATCGCTCTGATCTATCCTTTTCTGAACGAAGATGGATGGTGCACCGCAATACGATAAGGAAATCACCGAACTGTACGCTTTATATAATTGCCACTTTGACGAATATGAATGCATTAAGCGGATTCAGCCACTCCGTCTTTATTGATGATTCTAATTACAGTGCGATTGTAGAAAACACCATTCAGTTTGATTATAGTAAGCGTTTACTGCATCCCATTTCTTAATCTTTGAATTGTTGTTTTCTTGATAGTGTCATTTGGCAATTATAAGATTAAGAACGGTACCTTCCTTAGGAAGGTAAATGCACTTGGTCTTCTTCATTTAATTTATATGTTTGATGATGAATTCCGTTGAATATTCATTCTAACTTAGCTGGTTTAGAACTTTATCCAAAATAATGTTATCGTAGGAAATGTCGAAATGAGAATTTTTATAACATTTATTTACAGTCCATTTGTTTTACTTTTGAAACTATTAGGTTACAATGGTACGTCAATAAAGTTCATTTCGCGTCATTTACCGTACTTCAATTGAATGAACTATGATTATAACTATTTTCAAAGTAAGATGTGTATTATCTCGGTTAGTTTGATTGTATCTTTTTTCTTACTTCCAGGACAAACTGTTATATGTATGTTTGAGAAGTTTTTTTTCAAAACTCTGATGTACACACTTTCTGATCAATGTAAATGGTTTTTATACTTGTCAGTGAGATGCTTTTCAGCAGGCGATTTCGATGGTTTTGTTATATATGAATTTTTACCAGTCAATCTAGTTTGAAAATTCAACGTGGTTGTAGCTTATCTGGCAACACTTTACTAATGATTTACTTATTTGTTGCATACTTCTTAAACATACTAATGGAGTGTATTATTGCTTTATGATCACGTCTATTTATTTATTCAGCATTTCCAAATTTCTTTACTTTCCATAACAAGTCCGAGAGTATTTCAGTTTTCTGACCAAAGGTTTTTTCTCATTTCAAATGCCAGCATATAAGTTTTCTAGTGAACAATGGATTAGATTATCTTTACCGAGATAATTTTTCAACACTAATAGATTCCGCACTACAAGAAAACTATTGATAACTCGTAAACATAGTGTCTCCTTGTTTCAATGCCCGATCAGTAGGTTTTTTATTCAGCATATCACTGAGTCATTAGATCCCCAGTTCATTACTTGACATACATTTCAATTTTAAGGCATGAAATGATTTTGTGAGTAATCAGCGTTTCTGATCGACTTACAAGATATCTATTCCATAGTGCTAATTAGTAATTACAAACCCACTTGTCTAAAAACTTATATATAACTTTACCATTTGTTTGTTCTTCGACAGTAATGTAATTCTACGAAAAAGCGAAACCAACAAGACAGTACGATCTAACAACATAATTTCGTTTCACCGATCTCAATGAAACAGACTTTGTTGTTGATTGTTCTGATTGAGTTCTACTTCTATTGTCTTAGAGTGAGGAAAAAGTAGCTTTTAAGGAATAAGCGTTTAAATAAGTTATCGCCTAGATCATAGTTCTTCGAAGTAATACATTTAGGATGAACTGTTTTGTCTGTAAAAGATCACAGATTGAAAATACTGAGTGAAAAATCAAATTGGACATAGGTATCCGGAAACGCATTTTGATTTGATTCAGTAATAGCATTAATATGTCTATATATCTACTGATTAGTTCAACATTAATTCAAAGGATAACACAATAGACTCTTTTTTGTAGGTAAAGTCTCAAGTTAAAAGAATTTGAAACAAATAATAGACGACAGGTGATTACTTCATATATGACACACTTACAATCGACGATTTGATCAAAATTTACTTAGACAGTGAAAAGAAACAACGGCAAAGTATAAGAATATGTACTGAAAGTGTCAGAACGAAAATGATATAACATATGTTTTACTCATTTTTTTTTATTTACATAAATATACTTTACTTACGTCATTACTTACCTGCTTACCTACTTACGCCTATTACTCCCAATGGAGTATAGGCCGCCGACCAGAATTCTCCAACCCACTCTGTCTTGGGCCTTCTTTTCTAGTTCTATCCAGTTTTTGTTCATTCTTCTCATGTCTGTCTCTATTTCTCGGCATTTCATGTCATAGTTGCTTACTATTTTTATTTATTTTTAAATATTACTTTTATTTAGATTCATTCTATTCTGGATGTAAGCTGATTTTACATAGTTGTAAATCTCTTTGTTTCCATTGCTTATCCAAAATGGTAATAATCTTTTATATCACGGATTAGCTTTTCCTCGTGACATCATGAAAAAGAGGAGTCGATTACTGAGACTATTTAGTACGTTGCGAGTCAGAATCATTTCAAATCTTCGATGATCGAATGAACTACACACAAACTCAATTGGAAATTTTAATTTCTTTTGTATGAAGGTTGACGTATAACTGAACTTACAGTGATTACTAAAAATACGCAATTGAAATTTAGATAGTTTAAATCTTTTATGAGTTTTATTATATTTTCATAAAATGGTACAAAAGCAAAAAGACTGTTGAATTTACAAGATCTAAGTAGTTTATGATGTCACTTAATCAAAGTTAAATTTCCATTCGAGATAGAATATATCGAAATGCACATCATGACTGTTTACTTTGAATTGTATTCAGATAGTCTTTTTGAATGTATCCATGTGATTTAAGCCTTTTAGCTAACAAGCGAAATTCCTTCTCAAAATATCTGTCTCAATTGTATATACAATAATTCAATTATTCTGAAATTGTTAAAAGACACATTAGTTGTTTTTCTATTTCCTGATAAATAGATACAGGAACCTATGACAGTAAGTGTACCTTATTGTTTATCAATGTATTTAATCTCCAGTAATATTGTCAGTCAAAACTGAGTGGTTTCGGAAGTATCTTAATTTGTATGTTAGTTTTTCCATGTCATGAGGATTTTTAAACAACTCACATTTTGTAAACAACCCATTACGTTGAAGATCAGTGAAAAATTGTTACTGTTCGAATGATGCTGTTTGTTAATTAAATTAATTGAAGGACTTTACACAATTAGACGTATACAACCTTAACTGTAGATGTGGCGTTATACGTTCACGAAGACGAAAACTGATGTATGGATTATAAACAGCTGCATCTAATCAGATCACCATTCAAGTTATACTGCACATCGTTATCACAGAACACAGTATACACAAATAGAAAAACATTAAAACTCTTTGCTTTGAACGAAATTGACACTGAGCATACAGATGAATGTTCTTCCAAGAAATGTACTGAAGAAGACCTACTGAGCGATCTGAGAACTCCATTTATGAAGCAAATTATGGAATTAACAGAGCAGAAAGCAAAGAAAAAATTCATTTAGTAGCCGAAATGTCTGGAAAACCAGACGTTTAAAACAAAATATTCTGCAGATCTGAAAACGTGCGTCAACAATTGGTGAAGGAAAAACTAGAGATTTAATCTTTAGGAGTGAAATTCTTCGGTAACCGTAATCATTCTGTTTACGTTAATATGGTCTGATACAGGATCTCGTGACACACTTTGATGAGAAACCAGAACACAGAGCATCAAATCTTCTAGGCTCTTTTTACCAGTTTACGAATGATAAATGTAACCACAGAAACGTTCCTCCAGAGAAGCACAGGGAAGCTACTAAAATACTCGTGAATGAGGAAACTTTATTAATTATAAAACATAACAAGGGATCAAGATTTGTTCTTATTAGTAGAAGACATATTGACTAAACTATTACCATAATAGAACACAAATTAAAATTTCGAAAAATAACTGATCAGAATGTTTTGATAGAAGATTAGTGAGCAAAAAATATTTTTCTACGTTTATACGAAATGACTGATTCGGTGTGAACTCATCTGCCAAAATCGTATGAAATACCGATGACAAACATACCGGCTACCCAGATGAGGACAATTTAAGATACGGATCACTCAACATACCGTAATAAAGCAAAGTGATAGGTAATTATACTGAGATCACTGATCAAACAATTTGTAATGTATAGTGTTAATGGTTCCTTCTTATTTGTTTACGAGATCGAAATTGCAATTGCTAGGAAATGAACAATGCACCATTGTTACTCACAATTGTTCCACTCTTAGAGACTGTATAATATATATTTGGCTAACTTAGAGAAAGTGAAGTAGAAACTAGAATTAACAAAAACACATGACAGATTAGTAAGCATGAACTTCACTGAGAAAGTACCTGGACAATACACCCATTTAACTAGCATTTTACGCATACGGTACTCCAAATTCTGGTAAGAACTCTCAGTATTTGAATACGTTATGTAAGCTATACTGCCATGCTTGAAAATGAGCTAATCGCCCTGCGTAAAACACTTGAGGAAAACAAATACCCAGAAAGTTAGTAGACAAATTTGAGAAGTAATATTTGGATCAGAAAATCTAGGAGAATATCATCATTAGTGTATAACATATATCATTTACCATGTGTTTATGCCTTCACTGTTGTTTAATGTGAACGAGTTTAAAAGCTTCACATTTTATGTTAATATACTTTGTACACAGGTCATAAACTTCGTACTATGGGTATGACTATATTTTAAAATATTTGTAAATCTATCCAATACAGCTCGCTAAGAAAGAAGTTTGGCAACTTGGGCAATCAAACAACGTAGTAAAATGAACGTTGTTTCTGTGACGGAAAGTACAGGCACATATTTACAAACGCTTCAAGAAGTAAATATTAATTAGTAACAGTGCACAGTCAACACACGACAACTATCTAGAAGAGAACCAAATGAAACCTTTTGACCCTCTAAAGCACCATTTCTTTAAAAATAATGTCGTGACAAACCTTTAGGAAATCCAATATTTATTTTAGAAGTAGTTTATTTCAGAAATGCTTTGCACATAATGAATATTACCCATTTGAACCGTGAGACGGTTCGCTCATGATTTCGGTTTTACTGTCTGTTATTGATCTTCAATTCACCGATTCACTAGTTTGCAACATCATAGAATCGATGAGATGGTTTAAGTTTTCATATAGTTGGAAAGCGTGTATGCGTTGACAATTATGTGTCTTGAGCAAGTTAGTAATGCTATGTTCTGTAATTCTTAAGAATAATTTAGTTGTGTTTATTCATCACTAAGAATGAGATCTGTTTATTTTTATTTCTCCTTTGACTTTTCCCATCATAGCTGGCATAATCAATTCGACCTGTAAGATTATTCTAACTATTCACATTCTAATAAAATTCATCACACTTTGATGTGTTATTAAGATTTGAACAAACATGTATATCACTAATGTCGGTTTTAGTTTAGAAAACTGCTTCGACTGCACGACAATTATTCATTTTTTTCACCTTTAGGAATTTTGAGAGAAAAATAACTTCTCATTAGTACCTCCTAAATAGTGCACACTAACTTACTTAAATACTCCTGTTACCTCTAGTATAGGAACATAGACCTAACACCAGGATTACTCGTCTAGCTCTGTCCTGAGCTCTCCTTTCCAGTTCTTCCCAATCGCTCCTTATTATTTTGATGTCTCCATCCAACTCACAATGCAATATGTATCTTGGTCTTCCTGCTTTCCTTTCCCCCTCTGGATTCCACGTTAGGGATTGTCATGTGGTCCAGTTTGATGACTTCTGCAATATATGTCTTATCCACTTCCAACGTCTTTTATCAACTTCTTCCTCATGTGGTAGTTGGTATGTGTAGAAATTAGTTTTCTACAGATGCAATTCTAAACTGTTCCCTAGATTGTTGAGAAGAGAGTCTTAGCTCAAGCAAAATCAGAACAAGTAAGTTATTTGGCTTGATAAGCTTTACCTGTTTCTAGAACGTAAAGTAACACCGTTAATATTCATAATACAGAATTAGTACAGTCTATTGAACGGGGATAACGAAAGACATGAATAACATGCCAAATAGTAACTGGAGGATAAGAAAAATGAATCAACCACTTAATATCATTCATGATAGATACAAAATTTTGATTGATGAATATGCAAACCACAGTCATGCAAAGTCAAAGACAGTTACTCTAGTAGTGGACATTTCCTGTTGTCATTGGTGGATTCGTTTATCGACCACACTTTACAGTCCGCTTACTATAGTAGATTGTTGATGGTGGTATCTGAACGATGGAGATGGAGTGTCTTGCATAGACAACTGTTTATAAATGTTGTTGGTTTTTGAAGTAATTCTTCAAGTTTAAGCTCAGTAGAATATAACAATTTTGACGTTCATGTTGAAGATTCTGACTATGTTATTTGTTGACAGTTGTTTTGAGTTCAATTTGTTCTCTAATTTTGGGTATGCGGTTCTTGCTCTCCTAATCCCTGTATTCGCATCTGCATCAGAACCTCCTTGTTTATTATTGACGATGACCAGGTAAGTCGAACTTTCTACCCCGTTCGGAGCTTATCTGTCGAGTGTGAATGGGTTGTTGCTACTTGTGTTGTATTTTAAGATATGGCTTTTTTCATTTGTGTAGGTTGAGACCTTCTGATGCAAAGGCTGTGGCTGCACTGGTTGGCTTCAATTGCATTTGTCGGTGTGTATGATAAAGAAGTGATAGATCATTTGAGAAGTACAAATAGTCTAGTTGCATCCAAGCTATCCATTTCATTCCGTGCTTCCACTTAGATATGTTGATCTTCATAATCTAGTCGATCACCAGAAGAACGAGTCTTGTCTAACTCCCTTCCTCACTTGAAAAGAGCCTGTCAGCTTTCCACCATGCACCATTTTACACTGTAATCCGTCATATGAATTCCGAATGATGTTGACATTTTCTTCGGCACACAATAGTGTCGAAGAAGGTTTCATGGGGTTATTCTCTCCATACCGTCAAAGGCTTTTACATAATCAAGGAACTTGATGGATAGAGACAACTTCCATTCAACTGAACGTTCAACAATTATTCTTTTTGACTTGTGCATGACCGATCCTTACGGAATGCGGTCTGTTGATCACAAAGCTCTGAGTTCACGGAATCTTTCATCCCATTCAGTAACATCCTGTCATAAATGTTCTTGGTACTTATATCAGTGTGATGCCTCTGTAGTTCTCACACTTGTTGAAATCCTTTCTTGGTATCTTGATGAAGTATCTTTTTTCCAGTGTATCAGCACTTGTTTACCTCCTCACATTATCCTTAATAAAATGTGTATTATGCCGTCTGATAGCCGTGTTGATTTTTTCGATCGTTGAAGATGTGACCTCCGTACAATTGTCTGTAGGTGCTGCTTTGACGTTTGATGAATTCAAAAGGGCTTGTCTATTCAAGAATTATTCAAAGGACTCTTTCTATCTCTTTCATCGATCTTGAGTCTCGGTGGTCGACTTGGCTTATTTTCTTCTTCAGCAGTTCCTCTCGTTCATAATATTTCACTATTAGGTTCTTTGGTGTAGCCCTTCCAGGGTTACTGCCAGTCCCAAGATCAGATAAAGAGCAGGGTCGGGCATAGAGTTAGTACTTTCAACCCGCAGAAAATAATTTTGTCAAACAAAATCAATCAGAAAAGATCAATTTAAAATATAAAGTACACAATAATTAACTGTTTTTATTGAGATGAAAAATAAGAAATAATTACAATAATCTATTAGATAAATTCCTATCAAAATACAATTGATTATCTGACTTTAGAAAAATTAAACCATTTTTCTCATGTAAGCTTCATATCGACCATTTATCATTTCTTAAAATTTTACCAAGGTAACACATTCCAACGTAAGTTCTCTTTGCTCGATTTATGTTTTTTAGATGAGAATTCCAAAGTTAATTTAATCAGGTATCTCAACAAACAACTGGAATGCTAAAAAATCTCAAATTCAAGAGTTAATATGCATATTTATTGATAAGCCTACTGTAATCTGTAAATATGTGAATGACCAATTTAACTGACTGGCTTTTTATTCTGTTACAATGAGTGTAATATACTTGTAACACGAAAATGGTTATAATCAACATAAATTCAGTTATTATTAATACTGTAAGCATTTTCCATCTTATTCTTTCTAGATTATCGAAAATGTAAGCTTCACACATTCTTATCTAGATCTTTAAAATAAAGTTTTGGTGCAGTAAATACGTTGTAGCCTTATATACATACATAAAGTGAACTTAAATTCCCATCCACATATTCATATCATGATCACTAAGTTATCCGACCATTAGACAAATAATCTTCAATTTGACAATCTATGAAATAACTTTGGGAGAACATTTAGCGGCAAGACTATATATATGGTCATTTTAACATTATCATTATCTGAAACATAGATCGAGGCTTTCAAACAAAATATCACTCATGACTTTCACAGACTAAAGTATGTACTTGACTGAATCTTCGAGATTTTGTGGATTTTGTTCATACTCTTGAAGAACATTCTTACATTCGAATCCGTAGATTTTAGTGTAACTTCCGGAATGCTTATTTCTTCAATGTGATTCATTTGAATTTTCGGAATGCTGAATCATGACAGATTATTACTTACCATGTCATGATGAATACAAGTTAACTTGTTGTCGTTCATCCTATATTATTTTGAGACAATCAATTAAACAAATCATTTTATTCTTTTGATTTGCATCTTACGTAGCATAGTCACACTGAAGCAAAACCTTTGCATGATGATTATAAATGGAACATTTATCATTTATCACATTATATAAGTTTCACGAAAACTGAAGCTTCTATCAACTTTTCATCCTAACAGTTAACCGAGATTTGTTCAGATGGATACTTTTTTATTAATCAAGTGACTGCTAAAATATAACTCTTTGAAACCCATGGAAACTTTTGACCTCTTTTGGCACAAACGCGATTGTTCAGCAAAACTTTTTTAATTTCAATGGTGATAATAGTAGTAGTTTCACTTAGAACCTAATTCTACCTTTTTGGAAAATTATCGTAAGTCGACTTAATTACGAAATTCAGCCTTTAAGGATAATTGAGTTGCAACCTTCGATATAAAAAACTAGAAAGTTGATGCATGAATCTGTTTTAGAGAAATATTTTATTAGCGAAGTTGGGAGTTTGTATCTAAATCATATAACGTACATGAGCTTCGAAGTATAAGATTAATCTCAAGAACTCTACGTAGGAATTTATGAAAGAAACCACTATTAGAAGGCTGTTTTAGTCACTGTCTATAACACTTAAAAACAATGCGCAAAGGTCCAAAATATTTATTTCGAAAATAAACCATCAATAATATGGGCGTCGATTATTCTTAGATATTTATTGATTACAGTCAATTTGGTAAGGCTTCATCAAAACAGCTTTTGTTGAAAATAAAGGTAAAATTGTTATAGACGATCACTCAATTCATAAACGATAGAAAGAAAGTGAATCATCACATTTATCCTTCCACTTAACAAATAATTACAAGATGACGTAGGTAATGTCGAGAAAATATTTGTACTTATACGTTCAGCTTCAGAGATTGTGTGGTTAGGAAATAATACCTCTACAGTTGAAATTCTTTTTGTTTAAATGTTGAATATTACCCGTGATATGGAAAATGGCCACAGTCAGAACAAGGAAAACATTGAGGATATGAAGATTATTATTGATAGCTTTCAAAATCAAACGCACTGATGCAGTCAACATGTTCATTGAGCGACCATTTTAATCATGATGTGAAACACATCAAAATAGATGAACTAATGATAGGCAACATTGCTTGAAACGGATAAAGCGAATAATATCGTCTCAAAAGATCATAGTGTTATATGTGCCAAGTACGTTTTCGTTAAGCCATGCTACAAAGACCCATGCTACAAACCCGCGACATAAGCAACGTGGTTTGAGCCTCCGTAAGAAAGCGACGCTGTCGTGTTATCCAGCGGTCTTCCATTTTACAATTTTTGTTGACAACAACAAGTTCATTACCATGTAAGAGAAAATTCGAAATAACAGTTGTTGTGAAAACTCAGCTACTGGGCATAATAGAACCTCTTCCCAGAGATATAGGAGCAAGAGTTTTTAGTCGAACTGCACAATGTCAAAAGAAGTTGAAACGAGATAGTACGACCAGAAGTACATTATTAGGTTACTGAAGTGATCTCATCTCAAGAAATGTAGATGTTGACAGAAGCACTAACAAAATAAGTACTGATGCCACTCCATCAAGGCAAGTAGCAAAGAATCAAGACATAGTAGATAGTGACGACCTCTCTCGTAAAACTGCCACTAAAAGAAAAAGGAAAACACAAACAACGTCTAAGAAGTTTATAGATCTCACAATCTCAGAGTTGAAAAGGGGAAAGAAACTCGTCAGACATCCTATGCAAATAAATGTACATAAGCTCCACAGAAAGATCAAAACATCGCCTTAATAATAACAAAATACACGAACCTGACTACATAACACATTATGATAGCAAATCTTGGTTGACTAAAAACATTAGGTTCTTATTCTGGAAACCCAGGACGGAATCACTCCAGACAGATAACGATTACAAATGAATGCGCACATAAAGAGCGAATCAAAGCCGTTTAAAAGACGCATTCACACCTCAACACAACCTCGTCAATAATTGTAGTGTGGTGTGGTCTACTTATATCCATATAAGTAGTATATGGTGTGGGTCAGACATAGAATGTATTTTCGCAGAAGACCGATGACGAAAGAACTGAAACAAAGCGCAATCGGTAGGAAAATGCACGAAGAATGGAATTAGAGAAGAAACAGTGAAGATCGAGACTATTGGTTGTTAATTTGCAAATTGACTGTACATTGTATGGTTTTCAGAATTTACTGAGATAGTCTGTAATCTTTGCTTAAATACATTCGATTGTCCCCAACTAGTGTTCTGTACACAACAGTAGCACTATTCCGTTTAGCTACTCTCACATGCATGAGCACCATATTTTATGTGAGGTTCCGTACGGAATGTCTAAACCCCTTCGTTAAGAACACCACTAACTATCAATGCCACAGAGCCGTAGACTATTCAGCTTCCCAAGTCAAGTAAACCGGATAATGCATGACCTGTGGTGGTAAGAAAATTAGGTATCCGGGACCGCACTGTGGTGTATGTTATTGATGTTGACAGATATAAGTAGTGTGTATTATCAATCCAAAGTGAAATGTCTGGAGGCAGAAGGTTGAGATGACAAAAGACAAGACAACAAGAACGAAGAATGTTTGGTGTGAAAATGAAGAGACAGTGAGGTCGGAGACGATTGATTGACAGTTATAAAACGAATAGTCAAGTCTCAGACAATTGATTGACACTTTGCAAATGAAGTACTTACTATATGGTTCACAGATTTTCATAAGACGTTCTATAATTTATTGTTCAAATACATACGATTGTCTACACTTGTTCTCTGGTTCCTTAAAGCACTTGCGATGCTCATGAAATGTGCAATGAGCTAGTACTGTATCCACCATAGGAGACAGGTAAATGGTCTTCTAGTCATTTTTTCCAACTTGGATTGCCACTTGAATTAGACACCCAAAACAAATGTAGACAAAAAGGAACAGACAGTGTGGAGAACTACTTTTGAATTAACCATAGTCCGTTCACTGTTGTGCATAATAATTCACGCAGTTTAGGTAATAAATCGACAGAAATTGGAACGACTACTATAGTTACCAAGACGGTAGTCATCCCAATAACGGAAACGTTCTGCTCATCTACTAGATTTAGAACTAAGTAAGGATAACTAAACAATAGATATGAGTTCATCGAAGGGGTGTAGGATGTATGATCAACAACATGTATGTGGATAATTAAGAAGAATCTGAATACTAAAGATGGATGACAGTGAAGTGTCCAGTGGAAACTTATTATTATCAAATATAAATATTTAGATCTTATCGTTCACCCTTATTCTATCATCAATATTTGTCTCAGTGACAAACGATTACGAGAGCAGACGTGATATATATTTCTTTAGTGTTATACGATGAAATTTTAGTCAGACGATGGAGGACGATACGATCACTGAGTTTACGTTAACAATATTACCTTACTTAAAATTTCGATATTAGAATATTTGTAGGAAACGTGTATTTTAAACGAGATAGTATGATATGTCGTACTGAACTTTCATGGTTGAGTAATATCAGTACTGAACATAGATGTTCATCATCAGCGTATACAACTCTGGCATTTTGTTAACTATAATCTTGGTCACAAAACGTTAGTTATGAGGCACCTATTAGCATTCCTAATTGCTACAAATGTTGCTATTCTTTACAAATGTAGTTTCATAAGAGTTATTCATTTGTAACTTTTAGAAACCACTACTTATTTAAATGGGATGCTGAATGCGACAGAAGTCTATTCTCCACAATATCTGACTAAACCAATCATGTAATCGGTCTGAAAAATTTCAATAAATCCTCAGTATAACTACTGTAAATTAAAAAATGATTATTTCTTCTCTTAATTTGAACTAAACTTATTACCTTTGTCAACATTGTATAACAACATACAACAGTTGTCATTCTAAGTGCTTCGACATCGTTGGTGAATTGAATTTCAAAACACCTATTAATATTCAATTGTCTAGTATGATTACCTTTTATTGTTGAGAAATAAAACGGAATAAAGTAATGAATTAAGTTTACTTTATTCATAAAACACGAACCAATTACAAACACCATTATTCGTTAACATCAAGAAAGTTGAAGATCACTTTAGAAATCAGGCAATTTCGCTTATGTTAATAATCGTACTGCATGTTGATAAAATTATCTTCAGGTACTCTACATTGTTTCACTAAAGGACAACAACAAGTAACACAGATATTCATTAACAAACTATGAATAAATAGTGTATGAACTAGTGGTGAATATTTAGTGAATTTAGTTCGCACATTCACATCAAAATAAGTGATGTATTCAAAAATAATATTGAACGACACCAACGCTTGTCTTATGTCGATGATGTCTTTTTCAATAAACCTTAATGAAAGCTTGTTTTCTAAAGAGTAATATATTATCACTTCAGGTATCCGTTGTAAGTTCCGGTTAAATAATTTTATATTTGGATTCGTCGTTGACTCCGTATTGATATTGAATGTCTGAGTAAAGAAGCATGTGATCAATAGTAGTCACTATTTCATTTATCAAATAGTGCAAGAACACAAGTTAGAAAGATTTAACACCATAGTGATGTTAAATTAGTCAATAGTTTTAAATTATACACTATCTAGTTTGACCTAAAATACTTCCGTTATCGAAATATCTAGCAATAGAAAATGAATAACTTGACCATTGATCGCTGATGAAATCTCTGAGATCTATCACAAATCATAGGAAATTCTTCGGAAATGACGTAAAGTTTTCCGAATAATTTATACATTTTTAGTATTCATGATGGTTCTTATTAACACAAAAAGGATATTCTTGCAACAATACAGACTTCAACTTTATCTCGCCCAATTGAGATATACTCGTCCATTTTTAAATGAAACATAAGTCAACTTTGATAAAACTTACATTTAGGTTTTTTACTTAAAGGAAAGAAAGCGTTTTATATGTGATTTGTTTTATGCAGAGTCCGTAATAAATTAAAAATAGAATAATTATTCTCTAGATCTTGATAAAGATACAGATTTGGATAATTGAGTAAGTAGGTTCCATCTCAATCAAATGGAATAACACAACGGAATCAAATTCATCATCTCAAAAAGTGTATACTTTTCATCAAGATTCAAATATGCGTTTAAGAGCTGGAAGCATATTCTAATCAAGTGATCTACTTTTATTCATCGTATAATTTTGGAAAATTCTATAAATAACTCTTTCGTATAACAACAATTCAGATTCTGAATTATGAAATGCATGAATAATCTGTTTATTTCAGACCCTCACTTATCGTTAGACAAACGAATTGTTTCAAAATTGAGCATTAGTAAAGATCACTAGTTTGAGAGTGGCTCAAATTTATAGTTACATAACAACGTACGACATATGTAAATACACATGTACTAATATGTATCTATTTCATTTTGTAATGGAAACAAATTGAAAACCATTTTCGAATAATACAAAAATATTCAAATGTTTCTAAAGTTGCTTTCAGACTAAGAAGGTAAGCAACTTACGGATCTCTTCTAGTTTATGAGCTGAAATAGCAAACATTTTTGAAAGTTGGCATCTTGTAAACATGGACCTAATAATAAGTGTCTTATACACGAAAGTTAAAATATGAAGCTTAAAATATCTGAGGGAATGTATGAACAAATATTTTGAACTAAACTATAGTTCGTTTAATATTAATCCACTGAAGACTATTTGATCTTCACTGATGAAACACCTGTTACTCACCAGACACAGAAGTGGTAATCGAGATATTATTCATGACTCAGAAATCCTTGTGATTTATTTCATACAATCAAGAAACAATTCTTATGTTTGAATTCATTCTAACTATCATTACAAGTGTTCTGATGTATGAAGAAAGTGGGGTTCATTCGTGATAGTGAATACTTTTAATGTCATAAAGTCTAGTATGCGTTTTATTTGCTATTGTTTTATCTACTGACAAAATTAAATAACTGTTAATCAATGACAGTTAAAATGAGAGATCCCCATCAAATTTTGCAGATATTGGTCTTGCAAAATAACCATGAACAATTTAGTCATTTTGGTATATGGTACAACTCCTACAGCATTCATCCTGTATTCGCTGTATGAAGTTAACCAGATGATATTGTTTACTAAATGTTATCTTTGCATGGTTGATGTTCTTCATGAATTCGAAGAGATCACGGGGTTCCAAAATAAGAAACCAATTCAACACAAATTATATCAGTTTTCGCTTGTGAAATAACACTTTTAAATGAACATTATATTATTAAAGTTATATGGCATAAAACGTACCCATCCCAATCTTTCTCCTGTCTATTTCAATATGTCAAGAATAAATACGTCTTATAAATAAGGTACTTGAGACCGTATTGCATAGTGTACACCAATTGACTAAAAATAACAGGTAAGTTTTGGTAACGAGCCAAATAGCATGAAACCTTGATCCAGAATAAAGTGACAGCTGATCTCAATTTCATGCTAATAAAATACCTAGTATTAGATCATGTCATGTCGTCTTGTTTCAAGGTCTGATCAAATTTTTACAGATTAGGCGACTTCTAGTTTATGTATTTTTACAAGTCAGTGGATATCAGGTACTTGAAGGAATTCTAGGGAAAGCTAACTTTGTCTTTTCCTGTGCACATTTTGTTTACATATCACGCCAAGTATTTTAAGCCAAGTGGAAATCACTACCATAAATCGATTCAGATTAAGACATGTGATTGTTCCGTACTAACTATACTCCCTTAACATCTCAACATAGCAAACTCACTGGTGACCACGTTACAACGTGATCAACAAATGCGATCGGTACTTATAAAATAGTACATACTCTAAAATAAATGTTTCCAAATAACTACATTTCTTACGGTCCATAATTCATCCAAATATTTTTTCAAAACTTTTCACTTGAAACCTTCTAATGAATTTTGACGTTAGTTATCCAATGAATGAGAAATAATTCATAAGGCCAGCTGCAAGTAAGCTGATCCATGTCCGATTCAATGAAGCAATTACCACAAAATATAATACAAACGACAAGCTGAATGTGTTTATGTCCATGAATAATCCACAAACTAATCATTTAAACTTCCGAACATATCCATCCTTTTTAAGTATATTTTCCGTCTAAAAGTGACTTTTTTCTCAACATATTTCCACTTGCTCATTTGTTATGCGAGCTTAAATTTACTCCCAATAATAGTTTTCATATACTTTCTCCTAAACTCCAGTTTCAACTTATACTGACATTTAATTTCTGAAAAATAAAAATATCAAGCATATTGACTGAAATACATGAAAGGAATGATAACATGCCCTTACATAAGTTGAGATCATCTTCTCCAGAGCCTATATGGTTAGAATCGAACAAGAAAATTTAACCGTTTTCGAAAGATTGAAGTAAAACATGAAAACTTTATTTACAATTCTGTTTACTGGAGTAACTGCAAGTTTAATTGAGTCACATAGAAAGTTCAATGTGTTTGATTAGTTACTTATTCGTAATCATATTGAATCTTATTATATACACAACTACTAATTTAAGTTCCTTTCAACAAGAAAATGTATAACTGGTCAAGAAAAAAAGAATAAAAGCGACATATTTTAAATCACCAGAAGTATATGAAACTAATTCTTCTTTTAAGTAGTTTCTAAACAGAATAGTGAACATACTTCTTGGTTCTGAAACGATAATACAAATAAATAGGAAGGTTGTTAGTAACAGATAGGTTTAAGTTCTACGTTGTGACTAATTGACTGACTGAATTTGAACCGAAACAGTCATTTTCCAATAAAGTTTTATAATGGTAGTGTTTAATATAACTTACGGCCCGAATAGCTCAGTGGTAACGTCTCTGACTGTGAAGCTGAGTGACACGGGATCAAATCCGCCAGGGAGCGTCAGTTCCCTCAAGATTACAGGCACACCTTGCTGACGAGTGCCAAGTAGCACGAAACCCGGGTCCAGGGTTTCCTGTTGACCACCTCCAACCACCATGTTACCTTAATAACTTACAATGCTGAGATAGTCTCAGTAGTACTTGTTTGGATAATCAGCAGACATTCTACACAGTTAGGCGTATGTTATGGCCTAGTCTGAAATATCTTACCAATACACCAATGGTGCTGAACGTTCCCAGTTATTTCGTGATATGCCTGAAAGTAAACCAACATTATTTATCGAATTCAGCATAAAATCCTTGAATCAAGTCTAGTGCTTGTCAGGGAATATTTACTTAAGGCAATATTGATTGGTGGTTAAACATAATTTGTTCGGAATTCAAAAGGGAAACAAATACATAGCTGATATCATGATGCTAAGCTTACTTATGACATGTAAAATGTCGAATTGTGTAAACAAGGAAACACTAATTTATCACTAAAATCAAAATTGGTACTTCGAAACAAAAACTAAAAGCTTTCTAATATTATTACATTGATTGGAGTTTTATTCAATTTTGCCTAATAAAACTGTACACGGAAAATATATTGACAATCGACTGGTGGTACTTAATAAATTGCCTATGATAATCCATTTATAATAGCAAACAACAATTCTGTCCGATTTGTACTAACATGATTGGCAAAGGATGAATAGACGTAAAACACAGTTACAAATTATAGTTCAATCTTTCTAAATCACCTAAAATCATTTAGAAAGCAAAATAGTTAGCTCTTTGTGTGAAACTTTGATACAACCTACCCTTACAATCATTACCCACTAAAGAAGCAAAAAATTTAAGTGAAAATCACCATAAAGAAATCCATGTACAAAATAATAAAAATCAAGTTGATCACATTCGTAAAGTCTTTCGTGTTTTTAGTGTACTTCGTTTTCAGAAACCAAATCACGGGTATAACCAGATAGCATACGAAGTCAGACAGACATATATGCTTAGCCTCACTGAAACCTCAGATGAATAACTAGAGATTCTGAAGTCCCTGAACATGATATTACTTAAAACCACCACTAATTCTAAAATAAAGGGTTTTGAAATAGGGTTTCTGAATGGTAAACGTCATTTAGCAGCACGTTGTTGGGATGTGAATACTGATATATTTGGGAAATTAATCTTCATGAACTTTATGACAGAATACTAAGTTGCGGTATCATAGTGGCGCAAATCCCAATGATCTTGTTTATTCTCAACTAAGATAGAACAGAAAAGATGTTTACTTATAGCCTGTTTACCTTACACTAGACGATTCGTTCAACACCTTTGTTAAAGACATATTTTACTTTCGTAGTCATTACCGATGTTTAGCAGCACAAAATGAACAGAGAATTGTCATGAAGAAGTCGACTTTATTGTTAGTTAATCAAGAATCAACTCTTGGTGTACATAAATATGTAACCGACGTACCACAACATATTTTTGCTACAAAAATAAGCAAACCAACGGTCAACAGTAATATCATTGTAAATAAAATCTTTAGTCAGCTGAATTACGTTGTATTATATTACTATGCATATTAATACAACTACTAATTACTTACAGTTTCCGTCTTCATCTATTGTAGAAGTGTAAATAATGAATATTGAATTTATTAAAATGTATGGCGATTATTTACAAAACAGAAAAAAACAAATTCATTATCAATTATTAGACTCCTCCAATCTTTAAAATGTCTGAGACCTGGTCTTTGTAGAAGAACTTACTACATGCTGTCTTTCATAATTAGTCGTTCAAATTCACTAAAATAAACTACTCATCGTTTTTTAGTAGTACTTAATAATATGTTCATCTACAGTTCAGTTAGTGGTCTGTTTCTCATCCTGATGATTAATACATTTTTTCTCCCAAGCAGTTGATGTGCACCATCGACATTTAATCGTCTGTTTTCTGATGATCACTCATTTTGAAGTAACCAAATAAAATTTTGGGAACATTTTCTTGGGATCAGAAATATGTTGTATAGTATTTTAGGTGCTGAAGTATTTCATTTAACTGGCAAGCTTAATCCGAATAGCTAGATGAATCAGAATGAATACATTGTGATCAAAACGACACATCTACAAAGTTTAAGTTGTATATCATCAGTGAGTTGACCAGCTTTAGTTAAAAGTCAGGTTTCTAGCAAGAGCATTTGAGTTTCGAAGCAATAACTGATGACAACTCTCTAATAATAACATTCCAAGTTACTTTTGTCTTTTGTGTACATTGTGACAGATCGAGTTCTATTTTGACGTTTCTCTTAGTTTGAAATATATCTAATAACAAGCTAAACAGTAAGTTGTAAGAAACTTTCAAATGCTTTGTTAGCTATTTATTAGAATGACGATTGTAATTATATAAAAATAAAAAGTCAACAATGAAATAACAACAAAACATGCGATGATCAAGAAACTCTACTGCAGTCGTCAAAGTAAAGTCTATCAATATCTGATACAAAATACATGACATCTGACCTTTATTTTATTCACGGCATATTTTGTAGTTTTGTGTCACGGATTAATTCCACATAGAAGACTATTGAAAATCCAGAGGTATTTGCAAGTTGTCGAGTCACTGAATGGAACACCTCGGATGTGTACATTCACCATCTTCCATTAAATAGAAACTAGAAACATTAGGACTCACGGCTTGTACTGAATCTCTGGAACACTGAGCTGATATCCACTTATCTGCGTTTCTAATACAAATCAATTTCCAGAATTGAGGCTGTTATATATATTCTTCGATATTCATTGAACACCTAACATGTTTATACAATTCTGACTTCAATCTACAATGAAAAACTCGAAGATCACCTCTTAAGATTAGTTACTGGCATACACATGATGTTCTGCCATATGAAATTGTGGCGATTGCAAAATGGCAATGTTTGCCTAATGATTGATCACTGTGGTATATTTAGTTTAAAATAAGGGTAGCATGTACCTAACAAATAGTTTATTTTTTCTGGTTTGGTGATGCAACCCAAGCAAAGATACTGTCTGTATGTCCTTCTCAGAGTCATAAAATTAAACGTCCGATATAATTCGGATGAAATTATTTGTTTATTATATATCGCTAGTAAGATACACCTCTGAAATAAGACGATGCAATTTCACAATAACTGATAAACATAAATGAATATTATCTAAGCTCCGAAACTATTAGAACTAAAATGGATTTACATTTGGTTGCACTCGAACTCTTGCATCAGTTTGCTATTCCTACTTTTATTTATTTCTGTGAACAACTTTCATCTTTAAAATGTGTATTTTCGTAAATTTTCATCGACCAGAAATAGTGTGCACTTCAAAAAACTCATTCAGCAATCAATTTGACGTTTATAAAAAAATTTGTATATAGTTACTTAATATAAATTCCACACATACCACAACAAGTTGTTTCTGTGAAACACAAAAATGTAAATTAGACTTCAAATTAAGAATGTGATTTATCATTGAAAACATCATCATTTATGGATTCTCAGTGTTTCATGTTAATGGATTCTGTAGATTTTCATTCAATCAGTCAGCAATAATACCAGAATAGGATGATTTATTCATATATATATACTAAATTGTCAGCACAGGACGGGTATGGCGAATCAGAACAAATGAATGTGTGAGTGATATGACGAGAAATACTGTCATAATGAGTTCCTACATCATATATAAGCCTTCATATAATGTTCACGTCATTGTTGAGTCTTAACAAATTATAACTTCAAATTGAGTATTCATTCCACTTGACAAAAAACAAATAAGATATATTTATACTAAACATTAAAGTTAGATGATTGTCAGCACTTTTTATTCCTCTCAGCTAAAAGCATTTACCAGAAACCTATTCTTTCTTATATTCGAACTCAACTTTTTAAATGTAAATATTTCAATGTAAAATAATAATGAAATTCATTTCAAAATGGTTCAGCTTACTGTTACATGTGATAACTTCATAAAGGTTCAATGAAGACGTTAAGGTATTTCAATTAATTAATTTTTGATTATATATTTCTATCATTAGAAAAAATTGACTTCGATTCCATCTCATGATATGATGTCAGTCAATGTTCAATGGAATGAGTAGGGTAATTGACAGAATATGAATAGCATGTTCTGATATTCCATAAGGAGGAATTCGTATGGTACTGGCAAGAGCACATTGACAATGTAACACAGCACACTTGCTTTCAAATCAACTTTTACCACCTGTATTACATAAAAGTAATTTATGTCTTTAAAACTCTGATACTCAATCAAACTGATAACATCTCGCCATAAGAAACAGATCAAGTCGTGTTTAATTCTGATTGACAACATTTAAGTATTAAATGTTGGACTTTTCAGTTATAGTTCGCATGACGTTTTACGTATCTGAGAGAAGCAAATGTTATTCTATGAAAAGTGTTAAACAATCAACATCATAGATGAAGCTGAGTGGTGCTCACAGGTGGTCACAACTAAAACAACTGTAAATTGACTCACCCCATTCAGCAACTTGTAATTTAAATGAGTTCACATTATATATTTACTATAATAACTCAAGAAGTGTTGAATACGCTTATAATTTTCAACAGACGATACTCATGAACATTCACAAAACAATGAGATTTCCAGTTAAAGTCTCATTCGATTTATTTTGGTACGTTCTTTCAAATCATTCATTCCAGACAGGAATTAAAATTGTTATTATTATGTTTGTAGAATTGATGCTTCTTGCTTTCATGTTTCACTGTGATCGGAAAATAATCAACGTAAGATGGTGATTGGAGGTGGTCAACAGGAAACCCTGGATCCGGGTTTCGTGCTGCTTCGCACTCGTCAGCAAGGTGTGCCTGTAATCTTGAGGGAACTGATGCTCCCTGACTTGACACGCGTGACATTGATCAACACCCAGTGATCAATCAATAGTGAATAATCAACATACTGGACACTGCTTAAAGTATGAATTCAACCTGTAGATCAATATTTATCAGTATCATCTATGGACTTAGGTTTTGCAAAATACATCTATTTCTGAAACTCAAGAGTCTCATTAGATACAAAAGATAGTGAGAAATGACTTAGTAATTTTTGGTAAAATCCAAGAATTTATTATTAACCAACACAACAGAAATGGTTTCTCAATTAAACCTTCACTAAAGTTTCTTGATTTATCTCAGTAACCTACTACTAATGTGCTCTGTGTCTTTTTAGTGTCTTTGTACAATTACAGAAATATTTTGTCTACATTTCCAAACGTGAAATGTATTAACTTATTAGGAATAAAGGTAATGTTTCCAAAAAATCTGTAAGCAAATTGCCATGGCATTTACAACGGAAAAGGATCGCCGTATATAAATCAGAAGTGAAAGAGAACATTATGAAACGAGGCGTCTAAAGTTAATCTACTACCTGACCTAACGTTTGAACTAATGAAGTTTGGATTTTTTTTAATCATAATTAACTAGAGTTTCGTATCATATAAACTGTTTACGGTCTGGTGGCATTATGGTCAAACCAACAAAGAACATAGTAACCTTTTATAGGTCACCGTGATATTATAATATATACTGTCAGAAAATATTGCAAGCAAATGAATAACATAGAAGATTGTCAAGCACATTTTACCAAGTAATTTCATTTTGTTACACAAAAGATGTACTAATTTTTCTGTTCTTTAACTTATATACTCAAAGTTTTGTGAAGCGGATACGTAATTGTACGTAAAACCTTCATGTGACTGATAACAACTTCATTCTAATCAGATTTACTAATATGTGATTGTTCGGAAAATTATTAGGCGATTTTTATGTACATCTTCATACGCGTAGCAAAATCGGTGTGTAATAACTTACATTTGATACGTTTTATATTTTTTGTTGCCATTCGACACATCTAATCCTTGTATTAATCCACTAATTTACAGTACAGACCAAATAAAATTCACATTTAATAACGGATACGAAGCAAACCGAATATTCGGATATGGTAGCCTTCGAAGATGTATAGATAAGACCAAAGTCATATGTTCGTATAATGTTCACTTCGTAATTGGCAATACATTCTGGCAAAATGTCTGATATTTTCGCTACTCATAAACGTCTAATAAATTTTAACAAAGTGATATACTTCATTATGACGCGTTCAATCAAGACAATTTTAATTAGTAGTGCTTGAAGTAACTAACCCCGTCTGTAGCCTTATTAGCGCGCTTTTCGAACGGGAAGTTTAGTCCTAACGTGATTTACATTTCTCAAACTTTTGCTGTGTTCTTACGCAACAAAAGTACCATTTCCGATCTTAAGAATCTATTCTGAGCTTTACGTTCGGTAGATTACTTCTTTTTCGTGTTTCACTCAAATTATTAGTTAACTGTGGTTTTGCCTCAGCTCACTATCGGTTTTTTTATAGTTTTCACGTAAAGACTAGCTTTAGCTTATCGTTAACTGTTTTTATACATTTTTGCCAGCTTTTGTTTACTGTGTTTTTTTTAACGGTCCTAAATTTACTGCTTGTATTTTCAAGACAGTCTAAATCACTAGCCATGAAAAATTCGTGCAAAAAACCTGGTTGCCGTTTTGCCGTTACATCTGGCATGCAATGTGACAACTGCAAAGGTTGGTTCCGCGAGGCATGTACAGATTTAACAGCAGCAGCCTATAGCAGAATCAACAAGTCTGATCGTAGGTCGGTATGTGTTACCTGCAACACTGATACGGTAGTTATGTTGGGTACCATCATTACTTTACTAACAGGTCTGAGAGATAAGTTGTCTAAGAATTCGGTAAATGATAGCATCATGACGGGCAACAAAGCTGGGACGCATAGGGCAAACAAGAAAAAGGATACTGACAGGTTGGTTATCGACGGTGCTGTTAACAGCACGAGTGATGATGTGCTGAAACTCAGCACCATCTTAACATCGACTGTCATCGACTCCCTCCGTAAACTTGGGTCCCCCAGGGAACAGTCCTTGAATGAGACAGTGGTTCCCAAAAATCCTGTAAGTGGTTGGACTCGCGTTAACAGGAGTAATAAAGCCCAAGCGTCCCCGCCGAAACTGAACGTCCCAAGTACCGCGAGGAAGTCAGTTGATGCTTTGGACGCACAGTCTACCCCCAAGACTGTCCGCACGGTCATCACTGAGCCCAGGAATCGAAAACGCGCCTCGACATCCAAACAACAAGATACCAAACCTAGACGCCCTGGAAAACCTGGGAAATCAATTATGGTTCGTGACGACTTTGTCATAATCATGAACCTTATTGACAGCCCCGACCTTCCTCTTAGTTTTCAGGACAAAAATGGTAGGATGATCTGGGGAGAATTAAACAAGAGGCTTGAACTCCCTAGAACAGAGCCTTTGACTGTCACACGGCTCACTCGGGGGAAAAACTCTATCCACCTAAACCACCCGAGGCTGCTTCGTGTTACACTTAAGAATGCCTCCGACGTAGAGGACGTCCTGCTAGCCAGTCACTTACTGAAGTCCAATGAGAACGTAATAAAACTGCCCGACATACCGTATTCTGAACGAAATCTCATCCGGAACATCCTTAAGGAATCTCGCGAGGCGTTTTCCCGTGGACGAAATATCATTGTGCAAGGTGTACCGGAAAATATGGACCCAACTCAAGCAAACTCTGATATTCGGGAATGGAAATTCATTAAGTATTCCTTAAAACTCAAGAACATATTGACCCAACAGGTAATGCAACTAGCCAAGAGAGACGGAGACTCTAGGCCCCGGCTGTTGAAGATAACCTTCCCCTCCTCCCACATGGCAGCTGCAACTCTGGAAGCATTTCGTGCCAATAGACGTCGGTTGCCAACTGGCATCCATATGCATCCGGATAGGCCCCACGACAGCAGGATCAAGCACAAACGAAAGCTGGAGCTGACAATTCCACTCGTGAACTGTCTTGATCATTAAAAAACGTGTAAAGGACAGGGACTACCAACTCGCTGAACATCGTATAGGTAGGCTACCTGTCCACTCACGCACGGCTCATATAGACAAACAGGAAGAGGCTCACCCGTTCCAAATTGAAAGCATAAACTGCCTATACACAAACACCGCGAGCTTGCCAAACAAAATGGACGAGCTACGTGAACTTAGCAACGCTAATGGTGCTCATCTGATAGGAATATCCGAAACTTGGATAACGTCTCAGTTTACGGACCAGGAGTTAGCAATGACTGGGATGTCTTTATTTCGCAACGACAGAAAAACAGGAATGGGGGGTGGGGTAGCACTATACATACGGTCATGCCTGGATGCGCACCAACTTCACAACCAAGAGTTTCTCAATTTTGATGAGTCAGTATGGTGCTCAGTAAGATTGTCTACCACCTCGAGGTGCCTAGTTGGGTTCGTTTACAGGAAGCCCACTGCCGACATCGAGTATGACAAACGTCTGCTGGAAGGATTAACTCGCTCTACGCGTCTCGGATTCTCTCATATCCTGATTCTAGGGGACTTCAATCTTCCTAGAATCAACTTCGTGGAACATACATACATTGGTGGTGCCAAATCTACTGAAGCTCTGTTCTTCAACCTTATCGGTGACCTGGGATTATTCGAAAATGTGAAGTCGACAACCCGTTGGAGAAACAGTCAGACGCCGTCGCGCTTAGACTGGGTAATCACAAATGAAGAATTCTTAGTTGACGACCTCTCAATCCTGGCTCCCCTGGGGAAAAGTGATCACGCCGTTTTATCATTCAGCTTTGTCAGCAAAACGGAGCTACGATATCCTACTAGCAACAAGCGCTGGAACTTCAAACGGCTGAATGTGTTAGCTTTACAGGACTATCTACAACACGTGGATTGGGATGTTAACCCTCAACTTGAAGTGGATGCTCATTGGGATTTTTTACTGCACACCATCTTATGTGCTACTGAGCATTCAGTTCCTAAAATGGTCCCAAAAAGCTACAAACAACCTTCAATCATCAAGAACCGCACTCGTCGTTTGCTAAGTCGCAAAAGGCACAGTTGGGCTGAATATAAACGAACTGATAACGACGGCGCGTTCAGGCAATACAAACATATAAGGAACATATGCACAAAGACAATAAGAGAAGACAGGCTTCAGTTCCAGACCAAGCTTATCGATAGATTCGTCTCCAATCCGAAGAGCTTGTTCAGTTATGCAGCTTATCTTCGACAAGGCAAAACTGGAGTTTCCCAACTGCTTGGTCCTAATGGCCCGACCAACAACGACAGTGATGCCGCTAACCTTTTGGCTGAACAATACTCTCAGACATTTCAGCTGACCCACATCAACGATACTGACGAAAGCTTCACCTGCACCTGTACAGAACTTTCCGAAGTGGACCTGAGTGCTGACCTGGTGCTCCGTAAACTGCAGCACCTGAGAAAAGGCACTTCTCCTGGTCCGGATATGGTTCATTCCGCTGTTTTGAGGGAAGCAGCTTCAATCCTGGCGACACCACTTAGCGTGATGTTTGCACACTCGCTAAGCAGAGGCAAACTACCGGAAATTTGGAAGCTGGCTCACATCACACCAATTTTCAAAGGAGGTCGACGCAGTGAACCCTCAAGCTACCGACCAGTGGCCCTTCTCTCCATACCTTCCAAAATTATGGAATCCCTAATATACGACGGTTTACTAGAATACTTATCATCCTTAAAGTTCTTCTCGCCTCAACTGCATGGTTTCAGAAAAGGTCATTCTTGTATGACCAACCTGCTGACTGCAGTGGATAGATGGACAGCCATCCTTGATCACAAGGGGAAGGTTGACGTCATCTACCTGGACTTCTCAAAAGCTTTTGATGGGGTCAACCACGTATGTCTTATCAAGAAGCTTGGACGATTGGGTATAAAAACCCCTTTGATTGATCGGCTCTCTTCATATTTAGAAAACCAACACTTTAAGGTCAGGGTTAACTTCACTCTCTCTCAGGCTATGGAATGTCCTAGTGGGGTCCCCCAGGGTTCAATACTAGGACCTCTTCTCTTCTTGATTTATATTAACGATCTTCCTCAACAAGTTTCATCTGATTTATTGCTTTTTGCTGATGATGTGAAATTTCGGAGAGAGATACGTACTCACAATGATATACTAGTTCTGCAGGAGGATCTGACTCGACTTCAAAGTTGGGCAGACGACAACGGACTTACCTTCAACACTTCAAAGTGTAAGGTAGTCCATCTGAGACATGTTGCAGACTATAGTTAAAACTTAGGTAACTCCCCTCTATAAGTTTCTCAAGTTGAAAAAGATTTAGGAGTGTTGGTACCCTATGACCGGAAATAGTATGCGAACTGTGACAAAAACGCCTCTCAAGCAAACCTTGCACTGGTAACATTGAAGCGCATTTTTGGCCAGTTTGACGGTAGAACTTTCCACATAATCTTCAACAGTTTTATTCGTCCCCATTTAGAGTACGGAAACATAGTATTTCCTCCCTCCCTCCAAAAGGATAAGGACACTCTGGAACGTATACAACGTCGAGCCACGAAATCAGTTCGGGGGCTCAAATTCTAACCTTATGAAGAGCGCCTCAAATCACTTAACCTTTACCCGTTAGAGTATAGGCGTCTTAGAGGTGATCTTCTTATGACTTATAGTATCCTTAATACTTCTGGTCATCCCCTTAAACATCTTCTTAAGCTTAGTCATAACATTAACCTGAGAGGTAACACCCAGAAATTGGAGACCCTACATAGCAGAACAGACTGCAGACACAACTTCTACTCCGTAAGAGTTGTCAAGTGCTGGAATTCGCTGCCGACTGAGCTAGTTCAAACGACCTCCCAGGAGTCCTTTAAGAGGAAACTTGACTTATTCTTAAGGACTAAGGATAACATATTATTATGACTTACCAAATTATTTTTTTTCCTCTATTATCGTTCATATACCTAGGTTTTTGCCTGGAGGTTTTGGTGATCCCTTGCTACCAGACACGGAAGCTCGTCAAGCGAAAGCTTTTTCTATTCCGTCCTCAACCATTTGAACCATTTGAACCATTTAGCCCTTCTAAGATTAGTGACCCTTCCAAACGTGGATGAATGAAAATGGTTGAACATGGTGTCGGAAACCCAATCCCATGGGAAACAGCCTTACTAAAAGATGTAAACCAGAGAAAAACGATTTAAACCATTTATACCTTCCCCAGGAGTTGAATTGTTTTCATTTCGATTAATTGCGATGCCTAACAGTGGAAGCCCAGATTCACTAGATCGATGCCTTTTCTGACAACCAAAACGAAAATTTGTATGGTTACGTGAAATGTTCATATAATATGAGAGATTATGAGGACTAATTAAATAGCTGCGAAAATGATGAAACACGAATTTGCGGTTCTCGGAATAAGTGAAACCCATAACATTCAAGCTGGGCAGAAGAGATTAGATTCAAGAAAACTAGTGTTGTACTCTGGTCATGAGGAAGAAAATGTTTCGCACAGCACGTTATACTAATGCTGTTCAAAAAAGCACGGAGAGCACTTATGGGATAAGAATCTCATGAATTTATGATCATCAAACACAGAACCAGTGAATTACAATTAATTTTATTCATTATTATGCACCTACGAATAATGGGAAGACGATAAAAGTCAGTTGCATGGTAAGCTGAAGTCGATCATAGAAAAGTGCTCAGGGAAGGAACTGGTAACCCTGATAAAGGTCCCAAACTCCAAAGTCAGATTGAAGGACACCGGGTATGAAGAAATTGTGGTGTAGCTGTAAATAAATCCCAAGATTCAATAGCACTGTAAGTGTTCGACATTGGATTCTGACCACATTAGTTTTAATGGACCCATTTAACTGAAGGTGCTCGATCATGCATCCGCACCAGATCACGGTTTCAAAAGGCGTACGCAACGTCTCCTGCAATCACTAGGTAGATTGGATCGTTCACTCATCACTATATTGATAACCTATAAACTGTGTCTTCCAACCTCCTCGCTTCTGACTTTTGATTTCACTGGGTGGGTTCGATTCAATTATAGAAACTGTTACTGGTAAAGTGTTGTCAAACTACAACACCTATGGTATCTACAGTATGATTACATGATGTGACTGGGATAAAGGAACGAGATTAATAACAGATTGCAAATTTATGTGCATCCAACAAAATGTTAATGGTTGGCACTGGATTCCAGTACAAACGCACGCACAAAGCTAGATGTGCCGCACCGGATCACATTACAGAGAATCAGATCGATCATATTTGCATCACTGAAAAATTCACAGGGACAATGGAAAACGTAAAACCAGTAGAGGAGCTAAAACTGCTTCAAATCACCATCTGGTTGTGGCCGAGTTGAAACTGAAGCTAAACAAACACTGGACAGCTGGGGGAACAGCAGTACAAATGTTCAATACAGCCTCCCCACGCGGTACTAACAAACTCAACCAATTCAAGATCATTTTCATCAATAGTTTCCAAGCACTGAAAGATCTACTGAAAGAAGAAGAAACTGCTATGGAGGACAAGTTGAAAAGAAACGAAAAAGCACTAACTCCAACGTGTTAGGACATTCTGGGCCGCAACAGGTATCATCACAAGGAATGAATCTCTATCGAAACCGTGGACAAGAAGACAGCATTTAGCGACAGCCGAACAATAACAGAGTAGGTCAAGGCACAAGCCGAATGCATAGAAGCAAATAAGCAAGTGAAGAGGAGCTTTAGAGCTGATAAGCAGAAATATATAGAAGAGACGACAGCGGAAAAGACTGGAAGAGAAGGAGGTATGAAACAACTATATGACGCGACGAAGAAACTGGAATGAAAATATAGTAAACCACAGGGACCGTTTAAGGACAAAGAAGGCAAGCAAATGATTAGGATTCAAGAAAGAGTGAACAGGTGGGTGAAATATTTTGAACACCTCTTGATGAAACCAGCCCAACTGAACCTACATGACGTGGAAGCAGCAAACACAGCCCTTCCAACATATTTCACCGCAGAAACATTCGGAGAAATCAGCATAATCATCGAAGTGTGGGAAAGCAGAGGGACCAGAAGGCATACCATTTAAAACACTGGGGTCAGACATATGTATTACTAAAACGGTGCTACACATCCTACTCAGAAGGATTCTGAATGAAGAAGTGTCAGTTAGCTGGAAAGACCGATAGCTTACAATTGTAACGAATAAAAGATCTCAGGAAGTTCGAGACATATACAGGCATCACACTACGATCAGTACCAGGATGAGTTTTCCATAGCGTTATCAAACTGGATAAAAGATTCAGTGGACGTTCAGCTTCGAGATCAACAGAATGGATTCCGAAGGCATCATTCAATCACAGACAGAATCGGGACACTAAATATCTGCAGAATTATGGTCTACTTTGTTTTTAGTACCATTATAACAATAAACAATCCCAAAATTGTAGATTTGTCATGATGTGACTACCTAATCTACTAGATTTCGGGTAAGAGTTCCATCATTGCCTATTCTTGATCGTGGTATCGTGACACTCAGCAATATGACGTTTAGCACTTAGAAAGAGCACATTTTGTTTGGGTATAGAATAATATATTTAATGTGGGAAGGCATAGGTTATACATCGATGACCATGACTGCAAAGCTGATCCTTGTCATCCGGCTGGTTGAATTGAATGTTCCCGGATTCAATATTGTTGACCTTACTTTTGCATTACATATTGAACGTAAATCTTTTCATTATTTACATTCTTGTCTTCACCACTCTCCCACCGTAATCACAGTGAGGTTGTTTCGACACCAAACTGAGTGAGATTGTCGCATGCCAGAGGTTACCAAAAGAACAGTCATTGTTAAACAATCAAATAAACGCAACTGATGACTAAATATTAGCTTCCTTGACTATGAGAAGCATTAGACTTGATAGATAAGAGAACCTTATACAATCTACTTTGACACTATGGAGTACCTGGCGTGATCGTCTACATCATACAGACATGCTAAGAGTGACCGAAGTTCACAGTAAAGTATGGAGAGAAGCTCACAGATAACTTCTCCGAGAACTTCTTTTTTCTACCGTGGCTAGTTGGTTTATGAAGACTTCCATATCTCAAGGGAATCACGATTTACAGTGAACAGCTTGGATGCAACGTTGATGATCTATGTCGAATGATTGGAAGCCTACTCCAGTTAGACGGGAACGATCTAACGAGCCAGCCATAATCGAAGTCACATCTCGCGGTCAACACCTAACGTAGATTATCCCATTCGGCATAGTAAAGTACTATGCCTGCTTTGAAGACTGTATAACACAAACGGCATGATTACGTAAATAGTAAGAATGAGTACAGAGATGTTAGTGAGACTACCACCGCATAGGCCGGTTCATGACGTATGATTAACTGATGCATGCTTTTTGTCCTTGACTTTAACATGGGTCAATAATCTGTCTGATATTCAGTGACCCAACTGCCAGACGATTTGGCTTGGGCTTAGTGACATTTTACTGCCCCTACAAGACTATATACGACAAGATTGATGGACTATTTTATCTATTTGATTTTCTAGATAAATGTATTGCTGACCACCGTTTATTATGAAACGTCAGCAATTTCACTGAAGGAATGACGGCCTCTCCAAGCAAAGCGTATATTCCCGGTCAGTTTGCAGTTAGTAGATTATAACCAGGAATAAGTTCAAAAAAGATTTTGTGTATAACCGCAGAATAATCTGCATTTCCGGTTATAGGGGTACGGCTGGGACGAAAAAAACTTTATGGTTAGCTTCTTAAAACAGTCCGTTTCTCAATAAAAAAGCCCCTAATGTAGCACTAGAACCCCATCCTTGTTTTAATGAGCCAATGCAGCTATCACTATAGTTTGATGATACCACAAATGTGAATTGGGAACAGGTGATGGATTATACCTAATATCTGATTTACCTTTTTGAAGTTGACTTAATTTTGAATTGAATCCGGAATAAAATCCTAAGTAGTGATGGATTTAAATTCTCCTGTTAGGCGTCAATTGATGCCCTTACCACAAGTGGAAAGAATTAAACTGGAAATAGCTGAAAAAGATAAAGACCCGCAACTACAAAAATTCCTGGCATATTCTCTAGCAAATCAGAAGAAAATGCAAGTCAATTTACAAAAGTAATCAATTTTTGAAGTTAATTTTTTCAGTATTAGGCGAGCACACGCAGAGTACAGAAGAACACAAGTTAGATTAGCCACATTACCAATTCCAAAAGAATCACCTTTTGTACCAAACTTTGTAAGATCCATATTTTCGATAAAAGTCTACAAACATTTTGTTGTTTTCAGATGGTTAGTGATAAGTTAAAACTAACAGTGAGTACAAATGTCACATATATACTTCTGTTTTCCGTAGAAAAACTACAATATTATGAAATCCTATGTAGAAAGTAGCATAATTCCACAAATTCAAGATGAATGGTTGCAAAATATTTTGGCGAAAGCTCCATCAAAGCTGAAAACTGGAAGAGAATGCAAATTAAATGAAATCTTGACAGAAGTTAAAGAACACTTTTTGGAGAGCTTGAGAAAATCTCTGACCTCTCAGACTTTGAAGCGGCCAAATTTACCTCAATTTTTAGAAGATGAAGTCTTGATCAAGAGAGAAGTTTCAAGGTTTGTTTTGGTATGCTTTAATTAAAAACATGTAGTATAATAAGTTCTCATCAGTCGTGGCATTCCGACCATGTTAAGCATAAAAAAAAACTTGTTTCTCAATTAATGATAACATATCACCACATGCAAAAGATTTTGTGTTTGTGCCATCAAGAATTCTCCAATATGAGGTTAACTAATGTTCTGAAATACAGGTTCGTAAAATACTGGAAATTCTTGACCGTGCTTTTAGAGAATTGGGAGCTATCGATTTTGGTGAACTACGAACCCTAATACAAAAAGAGATAGACACAAATTGTGAATACCTGCTGAAAAATTGGTACCCAAAGGTAGTCAAATTATTCTCAGACAAAACGTCAGTACCAAAGTTGAAAACAAAAAATCTTGAAAATTTTTTCAATTGTGTTTCAACACTATTATCTATTCAGGTACGAGTTATTTACGTTAATAGAGATGTCCCACAGATTAAGCAATTCTTGCAAAGAAATCTGTTGGAATGGGTTGACATTTTTGACGAAGACCACAAAGAATACCTTCCAACTTTAAAAATGTACCTGACTTATGAGGATCAAACCATCCTTTTCTACCCTAGTTCCAGTGATCTTGAAGACTTAATATTTTCGATTACTGGGCTCATCTCCAATTCTCTTCAGAACGTAAGTTATGAAAAGAGACAATTGTAGTGTACACTTAGTTTTTTATGGGCGTATATGCTTATTGTAAGGAAAATTGTTCTATGTCTGTTTTCCTAGTATTGGTAAATACTTCGTTAAAAATATAGAACTTTTGTGGCAATTAACCGTATACCTTAATCTACATTTATATGACCCGAGATTCTTCAGCTACTATTTTATTTTCTGGTATGTATTACCAAGCATATATTGTGTTTCTCGATTTGACACTAAATTAGTAATATAGAACTTCAGCTACTCGAACTCGATAAACGACAGTAACCCGTGATTACATTTTCTGAGATTCCCCTAATTCGCGTGGTAGACAATTGATTCCGAGGTAGTGCTCTTATATAAATCCGTCAATATGGATTATGTCCTTAAAAATCTTCTATTACCTGCTAAATCCCATAATTATATCTCCTTACCCAGCTTTTTGGTGTTATTGATATTAGGATCTCTGGACTTTTGTTACCATCACAATGTGCACTGTATAGTGTTTTTGCTCCCAAGTGGTACTTTGATCTATCTAATTTGGCCTTTCATAAGAGTAAATTGGTAACACCAAGACTGGTCACCAGTGACAACGTTAATTTCACCACAAAACGAAAAGCCAAGTCTTTCGTAAAAAGTATTCCCCATTAAGTTGCAGTTAGATTTCCGTGACGAGAAGAAACCGGCATAAAATCTAGTCAAGATACGCGAACATTGTTGTTCAGTTAGTTGGCTCCATGGCATAAAGGGTAAAAAAAACCCAAACTTTTAATATTGTAAGAATGATGTGTCAAAAGGTTTACATGGATAAGTGGCACTATAAGAGACAAGATTTAAGTAGGTCAGAGACCCCATAATGCCATATGACGCTGCAGCAATATTTACGCATATCAATAATTGGAACAGGTGAGCAAGCTCCAGTTATTGAAAAAGCATATTGAGTTTAGTATCGCGTCTGGTTTATTGTGCAGTATAACATAATAAGCTGTAGATATACAAGTATAAAAATACTTGTTTTACTCATTTTAATCTGTTCCGCCATCATTCATGAAACATCAAATGGGAATATGAAGACAATTGTTTTGTGGTTTGGATTTGCAAACATTACTGAAAAGAATGATAAAACACTCTCAACTATTTTCATACGGATGTTTTCTTTTAGATTTTGAGAATTCAAATGATCTGCTAGATTCAGAAACATGTAATAACTAGCCCAAACCTCTTGACAGTCTATTCTCCGACTGTCTTAATACAACAGTATTATTTCTCATTTTAGTTTTTCTCTGATTAAAAATTCACACGACACCAATTAATTGTTAACAAAGTAGCATTATAATGACAGCACAATTAACTGCAGTCAAAATTTCAATAAACTTAATGAGCCATTTTCAATCAACTTTAAAGATTGAATCGTGATTATTGAAGATTCTAATGTATTGTCCTTATAAAATTCAGTATTTTTACTGCTGTAACATTTTTTACTACCATCTGCTGAAATGAAGAGGGTGGATAGGGATTGTTAGATGAGCAAGAATGTAAATGTTTGTGACCTTTCTCTGGAAAAACACTACAGTATACCAGCAAACTACTCAAAACTGTTTGTTTATTTTCCTCACTATCTGCCTTTAGAAGAAATAAGAGGCAATTATATGAAAAACGATGCATGCAATGTGCATAAAAATAGCTCGTCAGTGAAAGGTAGTTAATTGTCGGACTCTTCATTTATTATTGAGAATTTTGTACTCCAAACGAACAAGTGGTATTGAATGTTATTGTTGTACTCGTTGACTGTGATATGGACTGTTTTATTCAGTGGTCATTTGTGATTATTTATTTAGTAAGAAAACATTTTTGGTTTCATAACAACCTACTGGTAAACGGAAGCACTTCCAGTCGAAATTTCTAAATTGCTTACTGATAAATGATGGGTTATACACAGTAAAAAGAAAGTTTTAATCCATACGCCAATGATAACGGTTACCTAAGACTTTATACATAAAACAATTTGTGCAAGGCTTTTCACGGTGATTAAACTGAACCACTGAAAATGTAAACTGAGCTACTCAGTAAAAGGCAATATAGTCTAAACATTATTCACTAAAAGTTAACTCTTTATATCACTAATTGACTAATGCATAGTACAGACTATTTATGCAAAATCTAAGACAATGTTTGTATCCACATTTTCCTATTGCTTGCACTTGAAAACGAGGAACCACCATAAGATACAAATGTTTACTATAAACACAAAGTTGACAGAGAGGAATACGTTTGTTACACTAATCAAAGATCACGCCTATTATGTCGAACAAAAATCCACGCTTGGTTATTGCGAAAAATGTTGACCTGAAGTAATATTACATGGAAAATATGAACTCAGTATCATACTGACTAAAGTGTTATTCAGGGAACAGAACCAATGTCAAATGCTACCCGGAAAAAAATAATGTTATGCTGAGTGAAATTTTACGTTGGGAATAAAATAATGTCAAAATGTCGATCTGAAAATAAAAACCTAATTTCAACAAATTCAAAAATCGACAAATGATATAATGCATTGACGTTTTGTATTATGCGTTATCTAGTCCTTTTAATTCTTAAAACAGTATCCAGATTTATTGCACGCTGTGTAGAATGTAATCCAGGTTGTGAAAGCGGTAATGCTTTTCTAGTTACTTAAGCCAATAACTATAAAAGAACTTGGACTAGGGGACATATTACAGCTTGACAAGGAAAATCAGGTCAGTAATAAGGACTTAACACTCTGACATGGATTCGAACCCCATATGGGACTAAATTCATTTCAAGCCCCCATCAAAGTTCAAATTATATTAATAAATATAGCTTCTTTATAGTTACATGGTTGTTGCAAGTTCCAAGCGATATTTTTGTTTTTATGGTTATTTATCCTTTGTGTATTTTTTATTGTTCAAATTGAACAGATTCAAACAGTTCAAAGCTGGTTGAATTCATCACCAATTCCAATGTATATAGAAACAAAAATTCCACCTGATGTTTATGAAATATGTAAACAAAAATTAAAAGAAGCTGTAAAGCGTTATTTTGAAGTACCACAACAATATTTAACTAAGGTTATTGGTAGGTTTCTTCAGGTTAAGTTCAATTGTTCTATATTTACTTTATAGTTGAACCATATTCATTTATATTTGATGGTAGAGAAGCTAAGAAGGTCGAAGAATTTCTAGGAAGTAACAAACAATTTAAAGAATATTGTGAAGTATGTTGAATCATTATTACATTTAAATTAATTTAACAAAAACACAGAAAATGTATACTTATAAAAGTTAGCACTAGTTTAATAAAATTCTTTTTCATTTTACTGTGAATATCAGTACTGTGATGTATGTAAGTCCAGCTGAAGAGATCTGAACAGAAACAAAGACATGAATCTTTAATTTCATTACTATTCGTTAGTCGAAATGTAATTGAAAGTAACTCACAACGTAAGCACTATTATCTAGTGAGTGATAGTGATCGGAGCGATTGTATGTAGGTGAAAGTAAACAGTTACAATATACCGAAAGTTGTTTGAAGCCTTCTTAAGTCCTACAAATTTAGCGTCAATCGATTGCTCAATAAAAACATTTCTGAGGCTGACTACTTGCACACATGAAGGGTGTTAAAGCAGGAAATAATGGTTTTAATCAGTTACTTCATAGTATTTATGAACTTTAGAAGTGTGATTTAAAGTCATTTTATATCTCCCATATTTGACATTCAGTTTAGTTAGATTTAATAGATAATAGATGCATTAGAATAATAAGCATGATCATAGAAAATAACTTTATTTGTTTCGTTCTGTCTATTCTATAGTACATAAATAAATTGCATGATTTAGCAAATGAAGTGATGAATTTACCAAATACCGAATACTTTGATTTAATACAACTTGATTGTGGAGATGTTAAAATTGGTCTATACAAAGAATGTTATCGATTGGCGAACTTATTGTTAGATCGAGTAGTTTCAGATTTCACACGAAATAATGATGAGTATGTGAAATGTATTCAACATATTTGTTCTTTGGTCAATTACTGGATGTTTTTTAATGTGACTATGTCATCTAAATTTTTCGGTTCTTTGTAGCTGACAACTATAAAATATTGGCACATGAAGCCAATTAAACGTGTGCTTTGTCATAAATAAGTCCTTGTTCAATTCATGCATAAAATACGGATATAGAATGATTAATTTGTATTCGTTGTAATAGTGCTTGAAGTAACTATGCGAATTACTTCTAGACAGAAAACAGATCGTTTTAGAAAGCTCAGTGACCTGTTTTGAAAATGAAATAAGTATAGCAAATTTTTGAAGAAAGATTTATGTCTATAGTTTATAACTATTAGTGGAATTACTTGGTAAATGTTATATAAATAAGTTTTTAATGTTATATCCCGTTAACATGTTTGATTATCATCTTTAGAAACTGGAACTTATCCTTTCCTTAGAACTGGGTGTTAACTTCATTCATGTTTACTCCAGGGCTCAAAGAAAGTTATCTATAATACATTTTGTTCAGCCTTAGATGTCTAATTTCCATATCTTCAAACCATAGTCAATAATTATTCGTGCAAGTTATAAACGTTTTTCCTTAGCGAATTCCTGACACTAGAAAATTTAGTTGATTAACATGGGAAAAATTGTTTTTGGTGAAATAGACAGATTTATGCTTTATTTCCCATCCAATAATGATAAGATTTGCATTTATTTTTCCTTTTTATCAATTCTTTGTTTTTCTTTTTAATTATGCTTTGGTTTGTTTTTAGTATGTATGTTGTTTAACCTATTTCCATCTACCATAACACAATTTTAATGCTTGGATAAAATCATATTTTCTTCATGTTATTCAATCAGAATTCTATGAACACTTACTTATTTGCTTATGCTTGTTATCCCTTGTGAAGAAGCATAGACCGCCCATCAGGATTTTTCATCGAGCTCTGTCTTGGACAATCTTCCCCAGTTGTTTAAAGTCTCTGTTCATTTTTTTGTTGTCTTCTTCCGACCGCCGACTCAGTGTGTCCCTTGGTCATTCTCTTTTGCTTACCCTATCAGGATTTCGAGTTACTGCTTGCCTCGTGATACAGTCCGATGATTTCCGTATTGTATTTCATATTCATTTCCAATGTCTTTTCCTAGTTACCTCTTCAGCTGGAAGCTGGTTTCTTGTCTCCAACAGTAGGCTGTTGCTGATGGTATCCGTCTAACAAACAATGAGTATCTTCGGTAGACAAGCATTTAGAAATATCTGTACCTTTTCAATGATGGTTATGGCAGTTCTCGAAGTTTTAGCTCCGTAAAACAGAAATGTCCTGACATTCCTGTTGAAGATTTTGACTTTGATGTTGGCTGACAGTTGTTTTGAGTTCCATATGTTAATCAAATTTGGGAATGCTGCCCTTACATTGTCAATCCTAGCCTCACGAACATTAGTGGGATCAAAATCATCTGTATAAAATAACGTAGTATGATAGATCATTCATTTCTTAACATATATTTCCAAGTTTCACATTAAGGATAGGAATTGAGTGACAGCTAAATTTAAAAATAAACGTTTTTGATTTACTTAGCTGATACCACACTAAATGCATAAAGAGACACTGATGATTATCTGATTGAGAATTCAGTGGAAAAGATTGTCATGAAATTTTTTGGTTTTGAAATAGTCTTCACATCACAATCATACATAATTCCCAAATTATATATATATATATATATATATATATATATATATATATATATATATATTGGCGATATGGAATACATGATGTTCCAACTTATTAACATATCCTATCCTTTTCAAATAATAAAGAATCTGTGCAACATTTGAAGAAATTCGAAATCGCTGTCACACAATACCACAAAATAGTGAAGAATTAATTGATATGATTCAATATATGGAAGAAGCTCGATGTCAGGGTATGATTCGTATGACGGAGAAGATTTCAGTGAGTAAACTTAGTATTTTATTGGACTTAAATAAGATGTCTTGTTCAGTATCAAACAGATAGTTTGTTACTATGACTATATTTTTCGAACTCATTATTTATCGAAATTTCTATCAAAATTGTAAGTCATCTTTATTGCATTCCTTATTTGTGCATTACTCATTTGATTTGACGAATCGCTACGGGAACTAAATAAACCTTACACTTTCCTGATAAGTTCTGAGAAGCGTAAAGAGAACTTAGTTATTTAACACTTATTTTGAATCCATTACAGAAAACATATAAACATAATGAGTTCATATCATTTCATCGGTTCTCTAACCTGATTACAGTCTTCTTCGTGTAGATCACCAATGAAGACGAACCATGAAAATATCAATCCATTTTCTCTAATTCGATTGTTCATGCATTTTCCTACCAATTGCGCTTCATTTCAGTTCTTTCCTTATCGGTCTTCTGCCAAAATACATTCTATGCCTGACCATCGCCATATACTACTTATATGTATATAAGTAGACAAATGTCATCAAAACAACAATTTATGATCGTGCCAAATTGGTAGCTGTTACAAAGAATCGTATATTCAATCATAAGATGAGTTTAAGAGAAGATGAATGAAATAAAAATGAGCTAATAGTTTATTGTAATAAAATAAACTAATAAACTCATAATTAAGCAAAATAGGATTCCAGTTAAAATTAATAGCAATTCTTACCGGGAAAACATTTCCTCCAACTAATGAATTTACTCAATCTGTTAAATCATTTCCTTTAGTTAGTTTACCGATAATGATAAGTCTGTTTTAAAGCAGATATATATTATGATTATCAATACTGTTTAAAAATCTTTTCCATTGGTGCTCTAACAAGTCGCTAATAAATTGTGATCCAAATAGTATATTCAACCCTTCATACTACTATGCTCCTAAATATTCTTACAATAATAAGATATCATTCAATCATTTATTCTTCTTTCTCATTTACTTTATGTTCGCTAAGTGATCAGTTAACTGTTTCATTTTATAAGATTTTTCACATTACAGTCTTTTATTAGCCTTCAGTTAGTTTCAAAATATCTTACCAGTGATTCAAATTTTTAGACTATCGGTTAAAGAAAACAAATTTGGATCTCTTTACGTATGTAGATGTAACATGAACAACATTTAATTCTCTGAACTTATGTTAACTTAGGATAGTTTTTATGTTCAGTGCTTCTTTAATATGTATCTACAATTTTCAACCATCCATTTACATCTCTAACTGTGTTCTGCAATCCGAACTGTCTTCTCATCCGATCTTCAATTGTTCCGTGTGTACCGTGCTTTTTACATACTGGAGCACTTCTCTCTGTCTTCCGACTGTGATAGCTTCGACACCATGTTCCTCTACATACTACTCACAAGTAATCTTGTCAGTAGTATTCATCGCATTACTACCTCATTTCTATAAATCTATGTTTATTTTCAGTTATTCAAGCCATGAAAGAACTTGGAGACGAAGAAACCGGTAATTCCCTTTCAAAGAAATATGGTAAAATGAATCTGAAATCCAAAATTATTTAAATAAGAATCGACTATTGACAGCTGTAAAAATAACATCCTTTGCGCAAAAACTGCCACTAATAGCTAGCAAAAACGTGTTTTCTGTATCCGTGGAGCTCAAGCTCTATTCCCGTCTATAGGCAACTATCAGTTCACCTGCTCTGATAGAGCGAGGTACATAGGCCTTAGCCAGCACCTGCATTGAACTAGGATACGAGGTTTTGTTCCAGTGTGGTTCAACAAGGGTGATAGGAAAGTGTTTAGGAGTCCTATTATTGAACATTGAATCTGTAGTGCCGCGATTCGTTAATCGTTTACTTCGATAACCGTTATAATTCTAAACTTAACGGCGCGTAAAATCAGAAGACAAAGGATAGCAGCAACTACAGTTTATTGTCGAATAACTCAGATTCGAAAGCTAACAACACCTGAGCGAATATGAACGAGCGAGTGAGCGGCAAGCGAGAGAGCGAGTGAACAGGCGAACAAGCGAAGGAAACGAACGAGGAGCAAGCGAGCGAATAGCAAGCAATTACATAGGCAATTTATAGTCAAATTTAATAAGGGCACAGCAAAGCAAAACAAAGGCTGATAATAATATTTGCGTGCGTACATATATTGGGTGGTGTATGAGTCATCGAATGATATTTAAGCAGTCAACATTTCGGCTAGAGTGTCATGTGCTCTAGTGGTATAGCAGTGCAAAGAATATGCAAATTGTTACTATCCAAATGACGATGTCTGTTAAGTAAGTTATAAAAAAGGGCTCAACCAAAATTGGCTATAATCGAAATTGATTGTAGGATGGTTGCTATAATTCGATTGTAATAACACCATGGTTTTACAATTTTTTACGGATGCTCATACGATTCGTCCAAATCTAGCTAGATTTCTTCATAATCAACTTAAAACAGAAAAAATTCTTTCCATCCATAAGTTGAAGTCAGAACTGTAATTACTAAAGAAAAACATTTTATCTTTACCATGGAATATTGTTACTATTTCACTTGATTTTTTATTTGAAAATATCCCCCCCCTCTCTAATTACTTCTCATACCGCCATGATTTTATTCATTATTATGATAAAAGTATCTTAATTATCTTACTCTATTCATACTATAATTCATTGTTAACTTATTAATTTTAACAGGTTTTTTTTTGATTTTCACACAAAATCTTGTTTTGTTATTATCCCCACTATACAATATGGTATTATAATCTTTCTATTACATCATCATGTTTATTCATTGTTCATATATCCTCACAGAATTAGTACTTTATGTATACGCATACCTGTTTCTTAACAGATGTATGTAAGATATAAAAACTGTTAGTTTTATAATAGACTATTATGTATTATCATTGTTGAAAGCGTGAGTCAATTGAAGCTAAACCACCATGGAAAACCTGGAAACACTGGACGTATTAAATAACTATGAATATTCTTTCCAATAGTTTACTAAATTTTCCTTTTCTTTTAGTTGACTATGGAATATTTAAACTATTTACTCGATGTATATTTCTTTGGTCCAGAGGAACTAGCAAAGAACAGTGCTGTATTGACATGGAAAACACGAATTATTCCTGAATTTGATGCAAATGATAAAGTAAATATTATGAGTTTTCAATTATATAAAAGTATCCAATATCATATTATATAGTTAAAAGTCTATTTAAGAAAATCTGAATGTGGCCAGTAGACCAAATGAATTCCCATTACGTGATACTTAATTTTATGTTATTATAATTGGAGGCAGTGGTTAAAAGGTCATAAGTGTTGGTTTCGTGTCTACTAACATTCATCAATAAAACATATCTACCTAATTAAGGTCATTCATTTCCCATATAGGATTCCAAGTATTATCAAGGAGTGTAATAGTTTGAGGTGCTCGGTTTGCTAATAATTCCTCTTATGATTAAGAAGTTTACAACCATTAATTACTAAAAACTAATCAATTGATGTGATTTAATTGCTTATTGATCAAAAAATAAAAAATTAAATTTTGCAAAATTATTTTCAGTTACAAGAACGAATGCGTGCAGTCGGTGAAGCAGCTGTTGTAGCGAAACGTGAAAAATTAGTCGCTGAATTAAACCGATTGAAAAATCGTGTTGATGAATTTAATGACTATGGAGAAGTAGATGCTGAAATGCAAAATCAATATGTTCAAGATGTTCGGGGAGTTTTAAAACGTCTTCAAGATGCAGAAAATGAAAAAATGTGGATTAATAAAGAAGAAGATTTATATAAACTTCAAATTAGTAATTATCCTGAACTGGAAGAGATTCGAAATTTAGCAGAACCATTTCTTAGATTATTTACTACTGTAGTTAAGTATTCTAAATCAGAAAGACGGTAAGTGAAGTGTTTTGATGTGCAAACGAGTTGTTGTATATTTGAAATTTATTAACTTAACATTTCATCATAAAATTTTTATTCAGTTGTCATGTTATGGCGTAATGTTTATACAGGGATACAGATTTGATCAGCACAGAACCTGAAAATGATGTACGTTGACCCGTTTTGCAATTCCGAATTTGCACGAAGAGATGAAAATAACAAAATGAACAGTAAAATAGATATATATAGTGTAATAGGAACGATCGTAAGAATGACTGAATATTGAGAAGCAGTTCAAGGAGATCGTTGGAAATGTTTGTATAAAGTTATACTGGAATTCAACATCTAAGGCAATATACAGAATGAATTCACGAGTGATTCTGATCCATGTAAATTAAAGTATTTAAATGCTGATTGAGGCCATCAAGCGGGCTACAACCAATTATTTTACATTTACCAACACAACTCAGACCATTAGTCCATGATTTTATGGACTGATACCATGTCTTCGGTTAGCAGCCTATAAGTTTCTCTTAACCCGCTTTTGCACTTACGACCATGATTCTAGGACTTCATTACAATAAATTAAATGAAAAATTATTTCGGAATGTCTGACTATCTATTAGTACGTTTTGAAAAGTAGAAGTTCATAAACCTAAGTAAACTTGTTGTTGGAGAATAATAGATTGTTTAAAAAACTGTAATTTCTCATGGCATTCCCAGTTGAAACTTACCTCCTTTGGGGTATTATCTTTATCTAAAATATTCATAACACCAACTTCATGTATATTTGAAAATGTAATATTATTATGGAAATAACAGGCAAGTACTTTATATTCAATAAACCTTTTCAATATTCAAAATCTAGTTGGCTTTATGGTGAATTTGATAAGTTAAACGCTGAAGCAATCGATGCTGAAGTAGAAGAATATTGGCGTGAACTATACAAACTTCAGAAACTTTTCACAGCAAAATATAAAAAAATGACTATGGAGGCAGATGAAAGAAATAGAGAACGGAAAAGACGACGTCGTTTGGCAAGTATAGACACAGGTACAACAGTCTCAGAAGTTGTGACAAAGGAAGATGTTACTAAGACAGTTGAACAAGAAGATGATGAAATGGAAGAAGTTAAACCGCCTGCAGCTTTAAATATAATTAAAGATGTTCAAAATGAAATGAAAAAATTTAAGGTAAAACTTTTACCACTTAGGATTGATCTATTTTGGAATGGATACCTTTTGAAATTTATCATTCAGATTTATTTGACACTTGAAGTTTATATATATATATGGTTTCATAACAGTTAAGGTGTACAGTACTTGTGTTTATGTTCCTGTTAGATATACTATCTTATCAAATGAAATTATTTGAATCTTAAGTAATACTCCTACCTAATTTATTATTAATCTCACACATCCTTAGTTCCAGGAACTTTCTATCTTAAAAGCTGATATTAAAGAGTGGTGTCTAATGAAAAACAGTATGAACTAAATATTTCATCAAATTAAATTATCCTCTTTTATTCTAGTTCACGTACTACTGTCATAACTAACAAACGTCACATCAACTTACAGATAAAAACATATTCCTCTTTTGTAATATAATGAAATCTCGAACTAATATTAGTGTAGCTTAACCGACTGAGTAACATATTGTAGGTTTTCTGTAAGCCTTACAAGTATAGAATAAACCAGATACATAATTTTTAGCAGTGAACATTTTCACATTACTTCTAACAGTAGCAATTCTTTTTACCATATATGTGTATCTTCAAGCATCAATTATCCTAGTAACAGAAAGCTTCAGTGCCGAAGATACATCCTAGTCAATCTACAACGTAGCATCTTTACTAATGATAGGTCTTCTGTAGTTGATATAAAAGTGACACAGTGAATCTTCGCTTCTTATCATCAGGAAAAGCGTAATGAATTTTTCATACTTTCGAACATAGTTCAACTCGAATATTACAAACAGATTCATAAACCAATTATTCATTCTCACTTACAACAAATAATTGACTGAAGTTGATGCATACTACAGACGATTGTTAAAGTGATCTTCAAATGACTAGAAACATACTTCTTATAAAATAATGTGGTGTCACCTTAATTAGAAGCAACACTACGTTTGATAGCCTACAAGTCTTGACTACTACTTAAAACTGTGAAATCATTGTTTGAAATAAATATGCGATTGTGTAATTTTCTAACTACTTCTTGGTTTTCTCTCACATTAAAGGAAAATATACCAATCATTGCGATATTATGCAATCCAGGTATACGAAAACGACATTGGGATGCAATGTCACAGATAGCTGGTAAAGATTTAACACCAGATAGTGGTACATCATTAGCTAAAATGCTGCAATTAAATTTGGATACATTTATGGAACAATTTGCTAGTATATCAAGTGGAGCAAGTAAGGAATTTACTTTGGAAACCAATATGAATAAAATGCACGATGATTGGACTGAAATATCATTTAATTTAATTCCATATCGTGAATCTGGTATATTTATACTTGCCTCTGTTGACGATATACAACAAATGTTAGATGATCAGATTAGTAAAACACAGACAATGCGAGGATCACCATTTATTAAACCATTTGAAAAGGAAATTAAAGTAAGTTCATTTAGAAAACATTTGACAATAATTTTTGTCAGAAACTGATATCGTTTGAAGTAACATTAAAAGTTAGCTAGCGGTAAATAAATACCTTGTCTTCAGGCATATATCTATAACAGTGAGGACCTATAACCATAAATGGGATTGAGTCTAAAGGGTTCAATACCACTGAGTTGGAACTTAACAGTTCACATTTTTCTCTTTGTTTCTTGCATTTAACACGATTTGATTCCTAGGTTGCTACTGGTTTTAACAATGATGTAAGTTTGTAGCAGGAACTCTCTTCAAAAAACTGAACCTATGTACAAAACTAAATAACATTTATCGTCCTCATTTTAGCCAAGATAAGCCTACCTGATATCATATGAAGAGAACTAAATATATGGAATCAAACGTCCTTCATATCCATCTTGATATTACAAATGTCACTTAATACGCATAACCTTAAACCCCACAAATTCATTTGATGTGTCAATAATGCAAAAAACTCTGGATAAGTTTTAGGAATAAACAGCATTTTGATCCGATTAACCATAGCTAGGATAATTAACAACTTCATGTTATCAGTTGATGATTAATGGCCTAGACATAAATAAGAAATCAATGTTTGAAAATGCGATTCATCATAAATTTAGTTAGTCTTATTACTAAACAAAAGGGTTAACTCTTTTTGACTTTTAAAAATTGTCAGGTTGTAGTTCGATTATTAGCCATGTGGATCAATATCGTGATACATCATGATTGATGTTAAATGGTCGCGGAAGATTAACATGATGCCTTGGATAAATACTTTGTTCGAGTCAGTATTCATCACCAAATTATTTCCTATATTTTGAAAAAAAACTGATGTGGCCAGTGACAATAATATTCAGCTATCTACTCAAAGCGGTTATAAATAACTGAAAATTTTGTTTCATTTTTTTAGTGTTTTCAAGTATCTATATTCTCGTTCTTGATAGGCATGGGAAGAACGTCTTCTTCATATACAAGAAACATTGGATGAATGGTTAAAAATGCAAGCTCAGTGGTTATATTTAGATCCGATATTTAGTTCAGAAGATATTATGCAACAAATGCCTGAAGAGGGACGTCTTTTTCAAGTTGTAAACCGTAATTTCAAAGATATCATGAAAAATACAGTTAAAGATCCAAATGTTTTGAAGGTACATTAAAAATGTGAATTTTATTTGCTTGCTTTTACTGAACACATATAATGACATCATACTTATTGGCGAGACTATAATTTATGGATGAGCCAATCATAGCTCCAGAGACCGACTATTATGGAGCCATATGGATGAGTTCCTCTACCTTATGCACTACGATTTTAGAATCTTTGAACCTTTTTCTAACCTTGACAAGTTTTTGGGCCGTGTAAAGGAAGTGTATCCACTCTAATTCTTTAGTGCTGTATAATATATTTTTACTCTATACTAACTGTTACCTGATTGACTAATATTTCTTAAGGTCACTTTAGATTCGTTCAGAAGTCGTCCATAAACTATAGTCTCGCCAATATTTCTAGTCATGTTATTCCAAAAATTTGTAGATGGTGTTTATTTTGAACCGAATCTGTTGATATCTGATAAACACGATAGAGAAGTTTCATCCTAGTCCCAACATTAACAAAATTAATCTCAATAATATTAATAAGTTCACTTGTATAATTATCATCAGAAGGGGTTTTGTGGATATTTCAGTATTTGTCATTGTTAAAGTCATTAGTCAATTTGAAGCTAGACCACTATCGAAAACCTGGAAGCACTGAACGGTCGTTTCATCTTATTATATGACTCGTCAGCAGTGCGTATCCACGATCTCGCACTCACGAGATTCAAACCCAGGACCTACCAGTCTCGCGCCAGAGCACTTAACCGATAGACCATAATAGGACGAAACGGCCGTCCAGTGCTTCCAGGTTTTCCATGATGGTCTAGCTTTGATTGACTCATGATTTCAACTACGTATAATTATCATTTTCAACTTAGAATATTCATTCTTTCTTTTCTTTCTTTTCTTTTTTTTAATCCAAAACAAACAATTTAGGCAACTGATTTTCTTGGAATTTTAGATAAAATTAAAGATAGTAATGGATTATTAGATAAAATTAATAAAGGTTTAAATGCTTATTTAGAAAAGAAACGTTTATATTTTGCAAGATTTTTCTTTTTATCTAACGATGAAATGCTAGAAATTTTATCGGAAACAAAAGATCCATTACGTGTTCAACCACATTTAAAAAAATGTTTTGAAGGTATAGCTAAATTAGAATTTGATGATCAATTAAATATTAAAGCAATGTTTTCAAGTGAAGGTGAAAAAGTTCAATTAAGTCAGGTAATTATAATTATATTACATTAAATGAATTTATCATTTGATAAATATATCTAATCATATATTAATGAGTGCTTTTACGTCTTATCGTGAGTACCTTTGTAGTTATGACTTGTTGTAAGGCCTAAAAGTTCTTGGTTCGATCCCTGGTCTTTGGGAGGAATGTCGGACTTTAGAGTTGTTCCATAATAGAATAAAATAATTGTTTACTACTTGTTATATCGATTGCTTTTGTGCGAAGTTTATATATATGACGTTATAAGACCGCCAATTAGAGAGCAGTGAATTTATTGATCGCCCAATGATACACAAAAGCCGTATGAACAGTCTTGAGTACTTATCAGTCCTGCTTTCTGCCTAGCCCAGCCAGTTAAGTCTAGAACACCAATAACATTCTCTGCAATATGAATCATTATTCATAAACATACTGGGTTTATATATCAAACAAACTGACCACATCGTACCACAAAATAGAAAATAATATTTGTACAAGATTTGGCCAAATGTGGCTGTAAATAGGGGAAACAGTAATTAATGGACTATGGATAATTCAAGAATGGTAAATCGTATAATAATAGTCTATAGGTCAAAATAAAGTTTATAATAAGAGGGACACGAATATGAATAGTTTAGTTACTTAACAATTATACAACAGGAAATATACATATCACATTGGTCCATAAATAGTTCTCAAAGTTACCATTCATAAATCTCCACGGGATATAACACTACCATTCGATACTTAATAAATTTCTAATTGAAACCAACCAATTATGCTGACTGTTTTTAAAATTGCCATATGCATCTCATAATAAGAATCTATTAGTTCGAAACTTTCTTGTTGCCCCAACTGATATTAAATTATTGTCATCAAAACTATGTCAATCAAATAATTCTCAGTTTATCGACATATTAGGTCAACAAATTTGAAAGGTTTTGAGACTCTAGGTATGATTTTTGATAATATTTTATTGTGTAGACTTACATCCACTTTTGTTTGTCAAATAGCGTGAAATATAGGTAGACCAATTAATGTTACAAGCAAAGATGGATGGTGGCTAACAGTGGCATCCTGGACGCGCGTTTCGTCCTATTTGGGGCTCGTCAGCCGGATGTACGTGCACATAAAAGTTCATTCTCATTCTGAGAATCGAACGCAATAGCTTTCGCTTCAAACGCCATCGCTTGTGACTTAAAGCAATAGCGAAGCAATCTGCACAAAATGCACACATGCCAATAAGAGACTAATCAATTGCAGTCCTATGGGAAGATTCAAATAAACAATACAAAATGGATTCAAATTATGCTACGTTTAAATAGTGAGTAGTCCGAAAATCAGAAGCAAATAATTTACGCATTGATCAAAGCTTTTCTGACGAAAATCAATAAAGTTCATATAGAACACTGACTTACACATTTTCTCCGTCCGCATGGTTACCGTACAGTATTTACACGTTATTTATCCAATAAGTATTATTAGTTGGCTTTATGTTATATTGATCAGCAGTCAAATTAACACAGATAAATAGAAATTAAATTCTAATTTTTAACAGTTAATTATATGTAAGTTTTCAATACCAGTATACCTTCCTTTATGAATACTTTTCTTAGCCAATAAGTACGTCAGAAGCACGTGGTTCAGTGGAAAAATGGCTATTACAAGTAGAAAAGATAATGCTCATGTCTGTTCGAGATGTGATAGCAGCTGCTATAGAAGTAAGTTTCCGTATTTTGCAGCAATATTCTTAAATAAGAATATAGAGGGAAAAGTAGAAAGGGAAAGAATTTCACTGTATATTCATTTGAGAATAAATATTGAATAAGGTGAGCTATCAAAATCAATTAGACTATCACTTTTTATCCTCCAAATAAAAAGTCTACCTTTTCGTACGCGATTTGCACCAACATTCAAAAAGTTGTGGCAAAGCATTATACCTTCGTCTTGTCTGTCCGTAAAAGAATACTAGGTAATGAAGTTGAAAGACGTTTTTATATATTTGTTTGTACATAAGCGATTGTTCGGTTTCTAAAAATCGTCAATTTCAGTGATTATAAATCTTCGACGGAAATATAATAAGTAGTGAGGTAAATGTCAGAATTCATTTTCCTTCAAATACCCATATTTTATTTAGGACCTTGATTCGTATAACTCAGATTTCAGATACAGGTTTCATCAACGAGCTCAGTTTAAGCCACATTTTATGGTTGTACATAATAGACCGAAACCAACAAAGACTTGGCTGTTGGTTGGTCCTAGTATATTAAAGCTTAGTGGTGCTTATCCAAAAACTAACCTAAAAAACAAACCAAACACCTAATTTTTTTGAGCCAAGCATTTAAATTTCAAAACACCGAGTTCTTATCCAAAAACCTATATATATTACTTTGATCAATTCTTGATATTCCGCCACCTTCATAGTAACTTCTTACAGGTTTAATACATGTTATATAAAGTATAACACTCATGTCACTGAGTAAAAATATGTCAGAAGAATAAATCTAGAGAAATGGCAAACATCAGCGAAGAAAATACATGTATTCAAGGCTTCAATAAATCCCATGTTGTATGATAACAAAACTATTACCACTTAAATACCATCAAACAGTAAATAATCTACTTATTGCAATTGCAGTCTTAAAACTCAGTTCCATTTCAATTTCTACCTTTTAAAGGCTTATGAAAAAGAAGATCGTGAACTGTGGGTTTGCCAGTGGCCTGGACAAGTTGTTCTATGCGTATCACAAATATATTGGACATCTGAAGTACATGAATCACTTATTTATGGAATTAAAGGTTTGGAAAATTATTATAAAAAATTAGATCAACAAATGAGTGCTACTGTTAAGTTAGTTCGTGGAAAATTAAATGCACAACAACGTATTACACTTGGAGCGCTTGTCGTTATCGATGTACATGCACGTGATGTTGTTCATGATATGATTAAACTAGGCGTTACATCAGAAAATGATTTCAATTGGTTATCACAATTAAGATATTATTGGGAAAATGAAAATGTTGAGGTAATTCACGGAGTCAAATATAATTTTGTGAATAAACTTTTGTTGACTATATATAATGTGTATATATTACATCTAAAAGTTCAATGGCTGATGCTATTTCCACGTAGGTATAATTTGAAATGAGTGTTTACAAGCAAATTCACACATCAGTGATCTCTTAGTGTAAGTATCTGTGTTCAAATAGTATTTTAGTCAAATATATGCCTAGAATAGATGGTAAACAGTGTTACGATTTCCTGTCGGTGTTTCAATACATTGTATATTATCAAATACTGTTTATTGACAACTGCTGTCTAAAATGTTCTTTTTCTTTAAAATCAAACAACTTGCATCAATCGTCAGTAATTTGACCGGAGATGAATCTCAAATATGATGGAACCCAGAGTTTTTAGTTTTCTGCTAAACATCAGTAAACCTTTTTGTAGAAAGACTATTTCCTTTTTATTGCAATTAGATATTTAAATTTTAACATATTTTTATTAAACATAACAGGTCAAACTTACAAATGCTAAAGTATCATATGCTTATGAATATTTGGGTAATTCTCCCCGTCTTGTCATCACTCCACTTACGGATCGATGCTACCGGACACTAATTGGTGCTTATCACTTGAATTTGAATGGTGCTCCAGAAGGCCCTGCTGGGACTGGTAAGACAGAAACGACAAAGGATTTGGCCAAAGCACTTGCTGTTCAATGTGTCGTATTCAACTGCTCGGATGGCTTAGATTATATTGCTATGGGTAAAGTAAGAGAGTGTAACTAATTTTCACTTTTTTTTTCTTTCAAACATATAACGATTGTGAAGATTTTAAGAATTTAAAATTTGCTAATTTAAATTTGCTATTACAATAATCAGTCTCTATTTGATCAACATCCCTCTTTCAATCAAAAGACTAATACGCAGAGTAGGGATACTCTCTGCTGTATATTACTGTTGTGAAACGTGCCCTATTAAAATAGGGGATGTTCGTATAGTAGTTGTATTTAATTCTACATCCCATCAAAGCACTGGCCTCATTTACTAGAACCATCTAATGAGTAATAATAGTGTTATATTCAAAAACAAAGAATTTTTAAGCGAACGATTGTTTCCAATAACTTCACCGTCAGGCTTTACAGTTATAAGTCCATAATTATCGTGATATTTTACAAACTCCATCTGTTAGTGAATCTGACATTGTTATATGTTAAAATGATAAACTTGTGCATATGTTATGACATAAATACTTCTAAATTGCGTTATTTGTAAATTAGAAAGGTAATTTAATAAAGGTCAGAATGGTCCGTAATAAAGCGTCGAGTTATAATCTAAATAATAATTATACAATAAGAATTGTGAATAAAAGTATAATAGGAGAACCTCTTTTTGTTATTACCGGTAGTAATAATAACGTTGTGTGAATATAATATGTAATAGGAGAATTGTTATCAAGATAATTTTGACAAAAACGAATTCATCTGAATCGAGGATGAATGTGTAGATTAAGGAAGTTATAAACGCTGAAGGAATCGGGAAACAGGATAAGAAGTTTTTAATATCCAGGTTAAGTATCATGTGATTCATTTGTGGACCAAAGTAAACATATAGGCCGGATATACCTCTTCTGAATACGTATTTTTGGTTTCCTGGAGTTAATCCTGGTGGTTTCAGGTATGTATAGGAGCCGTAATCTAGCTCTTTTAGGTATATTATTTGGGACTTGATACAAAACGGAGAAAGCTTCACCTATTTTAATATGATGCTTAGTATCTACCAAGTGAGGAAGGATGATGTTGTTGATAGATTTAGTGACTCCTTTTCCAACCATTCTGGTTCAGGGGACCTCAAGGGAAAAGCCCTCTGAGTACGGCCTATATAACTAGTTTCATAGCAGCAGTTGAATTGGTACATACACATAAAGTAGCCCATCATCGGTAACCTATCTTTGATTTTCTGTGTGAGTTCTGATTCGGTTGATAAAATTACATGTAACTTGGTGGTGTGAAATTCTCTTTCAATAAATTTTTTGATTCGATGTGTTAAAATGTCATCAACTATGTCCTCTTTAAAATCGAAATTTCGATGAAGAGTTTCCTTGCAGACCATATGAGGGTTTTTCTATTTATACCTTATGATACAAATTTTCTGACGAAATAATCTGGGGAGCCATTATTTCATAGTATGTTCTTTAGTTTAGCTATATCTCTATCTACACTATCCTCAGAACATAATAGTTTGGTTCTGTCACTGAGACATTTAACCAAATTAACTTCGTTGTGTAAAGTTATGAAAATGGATATACTGATCTATCCAAGTATTCTTTGTAGATACATTTCATTTTATGGGACCGTCTGTACTTCTAGAAATCAGGACGTCAAGGAAAGTTATATTATAATGGTTCTCCACTTCACCGGTGTATTTAATATCTGGGTGAACGTTACTGAAATAATGTTATGCGTATGATGCTACAAAAAAGATGGTGAATCGTTTGATGAGGTAGCGGATTTCAAACGACTGAGGTAGCTGGAACATGTACTACGTATATTCAACCATCTACTTCGAAGTGCTATATTAACTGAAGTAGAAGTCAGCTAAAAGAAAGTTACGATTGACCAAACCAAGATTTGGTATCAGTCAGTGTAGTCATTAACTGTTGGCTTAAGCTATGTAGGTAGGTGTAGACTATCTGGTTGGGGTTTACCCGATTGTTGTAACCTTTGGTTAACATATTTCAGAATATCTCACAATGATTCACATGCATCCATTCTTCAACTTACGTTAGATCTTGATTTTCGAAATTATGCTAATATTTTTCTTCCATGAATCCATGTAATCTCAAATCATATCATTCATATCAGCATAGCTTTGTGGAGATAGTTCCGTTTTAGGTGAGATCATATACTGATCATTGCTAGATCACCAATGAATACCATCAAGGCTAGTCACTGGCAAGCCCTACTGAGGAGTCCCTTATTGGGACGAAATGGCCGTTCAATGCTTCCAAGTTTTCATTGGTGGTCAAACATGATCTCATGATCTCATATCATTCTTGCCTAATCCTTCATTTCACCATTAAAGCTATCGTGGCTTCTACTAATCTGGCATCTTAACATGTAGATATCATGAGGATATGCATACATGTGCCAGGTAGTACGATAAGCACAACTAAGTGGAATCCGTGGAAGGTTCAGAGTATTTAGATGAGATCTGGTAATTACCGGGAATAACTATGTGCATGTAATAAACCTATAAACAAGGAATATCTCAGTGATTAGTGTATTCATAAAATACGTATACAGAACCTTCGATCATCCATTCGAATCTTGGGATGTGTTCTGAAATCCGAACTATCTCCTCGTCTGATTTTACGTGTTTTGCCTACGTCGGGTCTTTGATATACCGAAATTCTTCTCTTCATCTGGCAACTGTAACAGATTCGACGACTTGTTGCGCTACATACACTTAAGATTGAATATTAATAATAATAGTAATAATAATAATAATATATTTTCTTCATTTTTAATCTATCACTAGTTCTTCAAAGGCCTTGCCTCTTCTGGTGCATGGGCTTGTTTTGATGAATTTAATCGTATTGAACTTGAAGTTTTATCTGTCGTTGCCCAACAGGTAAAAATGGGAAAATAAAAATTTATGCTTATTATTTGATTAATTTCAGTCACTAAAAATAATTCTTTGAAAATCTTCTAAATTGTTGTTCAATATTTCACAGAGTTTAACTTATGTGGGAAATCAGTTACTATTTTGTGAATGTAATCATCATGATAGTAAAGGGATATATATATATCTGTCATAAGAATGAGTTATCCGTTAAAACTGGTTTCAGTATTTTTAAAGACGAAACTCAGATCATAATGCTTGGGACTGAAGACAATATCGGGGCAATCCTGACAGGATGCATATATACCAATAAGAAACTGATCAAAATCAATCCTGAACATCAATCGGAAGATTCAAGAAATCAATGCAAAAAGGAATTGAACTTTACTTCATTACACAAGTTAGCGGCTATCTGTACTAAGTAGCTAAGTAGATAATGTGATGGCGTTTGAAGTGAACGGTACTGAGTTCGAGTCTTGAAGTGAAAATTAACTCTGGGATACAGGTGCATTCAGTTGACTAGTCCCAAATAGGATGAAACTTGCTTCCTGGATTTCACTGCTATTCACTATCGTCTCCGCTGATAATTTTTGTTTGATTTTTATATAGATTTTTTTCCTGTTGAATTAGAATGATAAGCTGAAATTTGAAGTTATATACAAAAATATTGTTTTACGTAATGTAAAGTACGATACTAGTCCGAATAATAATCATGAAGTAACAAATAATCAAAGTAATAGGATTTCTTCCCTTAATGGAAAGTTGGCTAGAACAGTGCTCTTGTATATATATGTAGCTCAAATATTCGAAAGAAAAAGAATGTAAACTTACAAACTGTAAATCAAATAAGTTTCACTGTTTTTCAGATACTTGATTAATATATCATTTATTTAAAGCTCGTTTACACTTTGAGTTGAATGGCATCTTAAAGCATGATGTATTTATAGGAACTAGGTATTCATTCAGTTATCAACCTGTAAAAAAATAGATTCACATTACTGTAACCATCTAACAAAAATGTTGACGAGTTACAGGCAGATCTGTAAAAATTATTATACTAATATTCGGATTAGTATGCCCTGGTACGGCCGAGAGTGGGGAGAGTCACCTCGCCCTCTCGAAATGCTCTCATATGGCCAGCGAATATATAGCCTCTGCCAGGGAAGTCCTACTCGCTGCCTTCTCGTGGCGGGAGTGTTGTTTACAAAATTAAGAGGACGAAAAGCGAATGTCCGGCGCTTTAACCGGGTTGGTGGACACGGAAAGTTCACCTAGGGGAGTTGGAAAACCCTGATTCCAAACCAATGGTGCACATGGGCCCCAGTATCCTGAGGGAACAAATGGCGTACGAACCAACCGTTGATCACCGGCTACTATGGGACTGCATCTCCTCACGATGCTCCACTGCCTTGTGGATCAGATCTTTCGGTCAAAGGCTCCGGGTGTGGCCCCCTAAGAAAACCACCTGCTTCAGTCTGGGCACCTGGGCAGTATCTCAGCCCTCACACAAATCGAATGAGATTTGTGAGGCGCATATTTATCTGGTGCTTCCTTGTACCAATATTTATGTGTTTAAATAATAAATAATAATAAAATCTTCGGATAAAGAGTTTAGCTATTGCACATCATCACTAGTTAAATATTTGTAAGAAGTATTTAGATCATGCATTGAATGGTTAAATGTGAAAATGTTATAAAGAATCATTCAATGGTTTTACTTAATATGAACTAAACTGGACACAAAACCATTAGGTAACACAATTATAAATGTCTTTAGAGCATAAGAAAATTTAATTAACATATGGTTTATCTCACCATACTTCCATTAGAAGCTGTAGTACTATTGTGTCACATAGTTCGTTCATTCATGAAACTATAAACATGTAGATTGATATTGTAAAAAAAAAATTGAATCAAGACCTCGGTAACTTTTCATTTAACCACACCTAAATTTACATTTCATACTACGTTAAGTTAGATACTTTCAACCTAACTCCGTGTCAGTTGTTTGAAATTTTCAACTCTATCCGATTACGCAATTAAGATTACTTAAAACTGTTGTTGATTTTCCAAGTAATGGAAACCTATTTCAGTAAGTTGATTATTTCAAAATAAACCTAAATCATGAACTATTAACTAGGTATATGTAAAATTACTGAATTTGATTGGTATTTTAATCTACCAGTTATAACACAATTGTATTCTTCTTTTTATGTCAAACAGATTCTTTGTATCATACGAGCTATTCAATCACACTTAGAAGTGTTCGTATTTGAGGGAACCGAATTAACTTTAAATCGCAACTGTTATGTATGTATAACAATGAATCCTGGTTATGCAGGTCGATCTGAATTACCAGATAATTTAAAAGTAAGTAATTAAGTATTTATCAAGGTTAACTAAAGTATGATTTTTAATAATTACTAAGTCTAAAGCTTACAAATGAAACCCTATTGAAATGCTGTATAGCAACGATTTATTAAACATATCATCAAGTAACAACCTTACTAACTAAAAATATAATCACTTATGTTTCAGATATTCTCATTCTAGTCATTTTCAAACTATTTGATAGTATCTAATACTGAATGTTCTTACTTTTTTTTTACCGAAATTCTACATTCAGCTTCAAAATTACTCATTGTTTGTCGTCCAACAGACAATGTTTAGAAATGTTAAAACTTGAACATAAATAGATTTATCCTAATTGATCTACTTTCGATGGTAATGCTTGGTATGTATGACGGTAAACAGTAGTACACAGCATACATTAAACATATTTCATTTATATAAGAACTCTCGTCTAAATTAGAGCGAATAGTTTCACAGTATTTGAGCGCCGAGTTGATGCAAGACATTAAATAGGAATAATATATTTGTAAAATCTCAGCGAATGAATTTGTAGTAAATCCAACGTTTCACCTGGCAAGGAATTAATTCCTTGAAAAAGCTTGGACCAGATTGCCAGGCGAAACGTTGGATTTACTACAAATTCATTCGCTGAGATTTTACAAATATATTATTCCTATTTAATATTTCATTTATTCCTATAATATTTAGCTTGGCTTGCTTTATAGGATCCACTGAAAACGGGTTTATAAGTTCTAATATATTAAATCCTAGCCCTTTTTTTCGGAAAATTCATAATTCTACCTATTAACACATCTTATGAAGCCACTAAACAAGCAACATGTAAAAAGTTTTAGACAAAATGAATTGATAAATCTGTTTTTGGTTAGAAATCTGAATCGACTGACGTGACTTACACTTGAATTACGCGTGTAGAAGAATTGTTTGTTTTGGTATCCTAAGGTTATTTACCAAATAAAGATATTACGATCCTCAATGAAGTAATTAACCACCAACTGAAAATGATCAGCTCTTCAGGATTTGAAAGACCAATTTCTGAAAACTTTGTGAATCACGATACTTCTATAGTTTTTTTCTGTACCATTTCATTTCCGTGGTTTACATTACAGAATAGCTACAAAATTTAGACAATTTTCATGAACTTCTTTCTGTTAACTTCATTCACCTTTAACATGCAAAACTAAAATGATCAGGAATAAATGAATTTATGGCTAAGAGTAGAATCCAGGACACTTGTTACGTCCGATTCGGGACTCGTCAACAGGATGTAAATGTATCCTAAGGTTGAAATGCTTGTATCTTAATGACAGTATCGAGGCAGTCTACACAAGATTGACATCCACCAAAAGAGCCTTATTCATTTCAGTTCTTAGTGTTAAAAATGGGAAAATTCAAATGTCCCGTAAAAATAATTTAAATAACAATCATGCTAATTCTAAGTATAGATAATGTAATTCATACTTTGTAAACAATATCTTTTTAGGTTTTATTTCGTCCAGTAGCTATGATGGTCCCAGATTATGCTATGATTGGTGAAATATCACTTTATTCTTATGGTTTTATGGATGCACGTAGTTTATCCGTGAAAATTGTTACAACATATCGTTTATGCTCAGAACAACTTTCATCTCAAGCTCATTATGATTATGGTATGCGTGCAGTGAAAGCTGTACTACAAGCAGCTGGTAATTTAAAATTAAAATATCCTGATGAAAATGAAAATATTATTGTAAGTAATGGTGAAATTTCAATGATTATGAATCTTGTATTTTATAGAAGTATAAATGAATTAAACAAGTAGCAAATACATATTGGTAGATATTTACCTTTCGATTCATTGAGTCACTGTCACATTAGTTCAAATTGTTGTAAGCTTTGTGGTATTTAGATATTTTTCTGTGATCGTTCTCCACATTGCAAATGTCTACAAACTTAATACGCTGACGTCGAATGATGTAATCATCATAATTCAAAACTAGAATTTTTAAACTGTTAAACTGTTGGTATATGAGGTTTGTGGAGATTATATAACGGTTTAGTCTTAGATAAATAACTACAGGAAACTATTATAACGGAAATAGCGTTAAACAAGTAATGACTTTTAAAACTGCTTTCCGGAATATAATTGGTTATATAGTATAATTACTAAATAACCAGAATACTATGTTTCTGTATTTCGTTTATTGTAAACTTACTTTTAACCTATTAACCATTATTATACATCTTATTATTTTTCCTTACTCATACCTGTTACCCCTCATGGAGGAGCATAGACCATCCATCAGCATTCTCCATCCTACTCTGTCTTAGACAATCATTTCCAGTTGTTTCCAGCTCTTATTCATCCTCTTGATATCTGCTTCCAATTCTGGAGGTAGTGTGTTCCTTGACCTTCATTTTTTTCGTCTACCTTCAGGATTTCAAGTTAGGGTTTGCCTTGTGATACAATCCAGTAATTTCCGCGATGTATGTCCTACCCACTTCTGTCATCTTTTCTAATTTCCTCTTCAGTTGGAAGTTGGTTCGTTCTCTCTCACAATAGGCTGTTGCTGATGGTATTCGTCCAAAGGACATTAAGTCAATTGTTTAGAAATACTTGTATTTTTTTATTATGGTTGTGATAGTTTTCCAAGTTTCAGGTACGTATAGCAGAAAAAAACGTTTAACTGTATGGTGTAAGTTAAATAAATAAATGAGAAAGTATAAATTAACAGGAGAGTATATTTATAAATAGTATCTCAGTAAAAACATCACTACTTATTGATTGGTGTCATGCAAAACACCATAAGGGTAGTTCTACCTTACAAATGATAGAGATCATACATATAAATAACTAGATATAACTAATTTATTTTATTCCAATAGAATATCTCTTCCTTTTTCTCTACGTTTCAAACACTTGTATTAAATTTTTAGCTCTTACGTTCAATTATCGATGTGAATTTGCCAAAATTTCTAGCGCATGATATTCCTCTATTTCGTGGTATTATCTCTGATTTATTTCCTGGTGTTATGTTACCAGAAGCAGATTATAGTATTTTCTTAGCTGAAGTTCATAAAGTATGCCAAGAAAGAAATATACAAGCTGTTAATTTTTTCAGTGAAAAAATTATACAAACTTATGAAATGATGATTGTACGACATGGGTAAGTATTTATGTGTCAAATTATTCTTAAACAAAATGAAATAATGATCAGAATGGGTGTTTGTGAAGATTGTAGTGATTTTAATAGTTGAATTTATGAGTCCATGTAGGCTAGATCACCATCGAAGACCTGAAAGCACTTGACGACCGTTTGGTTAAGCATTTGTTTGCGAGACCAGAGGTCCTGGGTTCGTGTCCCGCATGCGAGATCGTGAATAGGCACTGCTGAGGAGTCCCATGCTAGAACGAAACATCCGTCCAGTGCCTTCAGGTTCTCAATGGTAGTCTAGCTTACATCAACTCATGAATTCAAATATTAAAAAGAGATAAGTGAATGTAAAGATTTATTTCATTATTGATACTTTAGTTGAAACTATACAAGTTTACCTTTCTTGGGCGATCTAATGAAATTGAACAATTAATGTGAGTAATTGCAGTTTTTGTACGTTTATTGGTAAAGATAACGGATATTGCGATCTTCGAAGGGATTTCAAGTGATTTATTGATGTTTCAAATACTTCTCTTTTCTGTCCAAATACGATATCAAACACCCTAAGGGGGAATGAACTAGTAAACTCAAGTAGGTAAATAGTCTTAGAATGATTATACTCCACAATTAATCAGAGTAAAGCGAATTAATGGATGTTTGGAGAAATGCTAATGGCTAACTAGTTTTTATTAGAAAACCAGTGGGGGTTTCAAATTTAGACCATCCAGGTAGATGAATACAACGCCATCTAAATATGTTGAGTCCCATCATAATCTATTTAACGATTATTTGAGACAAGGAATGAGAAAATCTAAACCTAAGTTTCCTTTCTATCAATATTTATCATGCGTATATGCTTTTAACTTAATACTCATGTTCCTTTGGTGATCCGAGCGTGTGACACTTTGATGAATGCCAAAAGTTATTGTAAATTGGCTATTTGGGACACAGTGATAAGTTATAGATCAGTAAGCAGCATTATTTCATTTAACTATTTATGGTTTTAAGTGGTTCCTCGTTTACTTGAAATAATGAGTCAAGTATTGGAGTTAAAAAATAGGTCAGTTTAAACCAAAGAAGGAAAATGTCTAACAGGAGTAGAATATTGATAATTAGATGAGTCATAAAATATGCACTTAAACATTAGAGAAACTCTTGATCTTCAAGTCAAGTATTCACCTATTGACCTATACGAAATGGAAGAATTTAGTTAACTAATCTGAGGATTAGAAGCTATTACGTTTGCAGTGTAATTAGATCATGTTTTAAAAAAGCACAAATCAGCTACCGTTGCTCTCTTCCATGCTGCTTTTTGTGCAACATACAGCATGGTCCTCAATACTATTAATTAATCTAAAACATTTACAAGTATACAATGCAAAGACCTGACGAAAGAAATAGTATATTTAAGTCCGTGATCCACGGGCTTAGGAACCTAACTTGCAATCTAGGTATTTAAGATCCCCGTCCATAGTTACCAACTGAGGTCTGAACAAGTAAGTAGTAGCCTCATCCATCACAGTATAAAATGGACTATGATTTATACTATCCATTTCGGACGTACCCACCAGCACGCGTATTCTTTTTTCTGAATTTCTCGACAGAATAAAACTTCTGAGTTATTCACACAAAAATTTCTATGTTATCGGTATGATTTTATCATTTATTTTTACGCTCCCGCCATTTCATTACTTAGTTTTATGCTTGTTGGTGAACCATTTGGATCTAAAACTACCGTGCTACACACATTAGCTACAGTGATGACGCGGTTAAATGAGAATGGTCACGATGAATATGAAAAAGTGGTTTATAAAACAATTAACCCTAAAGCAATAACAATGGGACAATTATTCGGTGAATTCGATCCTGTTTCACATGAAGTTAGTTGGACTAAATTATTGAAAAGTTGTATTTCCTACATCTAATCGGTATAACGCCTCATTAAAGAACTATATCTAGGATTTCTGCATAGACATTTTATTCGATATTTGGAAATTTCCATTATCAGTTATGCCATTAAAAAAAGAACTATCAATCATAAGCTATTAGTTGAAGCTCTGTTTGCTGAGAGACTTAATATATTAGATGAAATGGACAAGGTAAGTTGTTTCTGATCAGTAGCTCACAAATTCGAAACCTGGCCTACCCACTATAGATGGAACAGCTAGTTCGTACCAAAAATTAGTTCAGATTAAAGTTAAATACAAAAAAAGTCTCTTATCATGAAATGTTGAGGCGCTTAGCCTCGTTACTACAAATTTCAGTCAAGAATAAGTGTACCACGTTGGTTATTCTTAAGCGGCGGATTATTTAAGTCTATTGGAAAAGAAAGCTATTTGATCTTGTCACTATATCCTCAATGTTTCTTTCATCATTGTTGATGCATTATTTTAATTTCTTTTGTGATTTTCACCTCTCGTCATATCAATCAGTTACGGCAACATATGCCTAGAACATCTGTGTCAGGCTCTAATTTGATAATGTTTGTTTGTCTATCATCCAGTTATATCTGTTACGATACCCCAGACCTAATGCTATTCAAAAAGCACTTATTTACAGACCAAATCAAAATCTCATTTACAAATACAAAAGTCCATGTATCATATTTGGTCTATATTTTTTTCTAAGACCAATGATGAAGTCAGTGTTTTAGATCAATCATATGATTTCTAAACAAGTAATCAAAATTTAAATTGGTTTTAGTTTGGTTATAATCTGGTCTATATTGACCGAAATTAGTAAGATGATTGAGGTAAAAATTAACTCAAGAAATCACTCAATATTTCTTAGATCAAAAGATTTCACGTACCGGCGGACTGAATGTCATTTAGGAACTACTAAGTTCTCCTTCTTGTTTAAAATATTCAGCTGAAATAGTATAACTACGAGTCACTTCTCATTTACCACATAGTTGATCAAAGCTAAAATCAGAAGCCCCCAAAAGATCAATGATTGTTCACATCAATTTGTTCTGTCATTTTAAATGATTATTAGTAAAACAACATATACTTTAACGTTTGATGGTCATCATACTACTTACTTATTACCAGTTATTATTTAAAGTTATTTCCATTCTAACTGACAACAATAACCGATCAAGATTAGACCATCATTGAACACTTGGGAGCATTGAACAGCCATTTCATCCTAATAAACGACTCTACAGTAGTGCCCACCAGTGACCAGGTCTGAGAGATAAATCTCGGAGTTTTGGTGAGAAGCTGTGATCAGTCGAATTCAACTGTGTCGGGTGATGGGCAGTTACCCACCTAAGACAGTAGAAGATATTGGGTAATATCGTGGATTGGTTAAAATTAGACATTAACACCGTTTGATACCGGTTCACTGGTTTAGAGGTTAATAGTTCACGCAAGACTGAGGGTACTGAGTTCGAGTCTTACGTACAGGATCATGGATGTCGGCTGGTGAAGAAACCCATACTAGAACAAAACGGCAGACCTATGCTTTTGGGTTTTCAATGGCGATCTAACATTGTACGGTTTAAGATCTCAATAAAAACTCAATAATTTTCGCAACTCTATACCGATAATTTGATTCTATCAAATAAGATGTCATTTTAAGTTTATCTATGGTTTTATAAACTAGGCTTCCAGTCTGTAGATCTACATAAATGAGATTGTTATTTCGTGTCTACTTTTGTGTGTCCTCAGACTTTAAACAGATTTATTTCACTGGATGTTCATTACAGTTCACTCTTACTTCTTACTATGAAATGTACAAGAATTTTTCCACCTAATGAGTTTTCATGTTTATACACGTACTATACTCTTTCTCAATGTAGTATTCCTATTTTTGTAGTGGACTGATGGTGTAACAGCAAATACATTTCGAGAATTCGCATCAACCGATACACCAGACAGAAAATGGGTTGTATTTGACGGACCCATTGATACATTATGGATTGAGAGTATGAATACTGTACTAGATGATAATAAGAAATTATGTCTAATGTCCGGCGAAATTATTCAAATGTCTCGTGTAATGAGTCTTATATTTGAAACAATGGACTTATCGCAAGCATCGGTAAGTTATTTGTGTTCAAAATCATATCGCCCATTATTTTACTGAATTTGATTAAAAAACTAACTAGCTTCAAGATCCAACTGCTAGATTTCTAGTGAGAAGCTGTGTCCGTATCTTAAAACCGAGTTCAATCCATTTCGGGTTCAATACAGTTACCTATCACAGGCAATAGATGAGGGTAGTGCGATATGCCGGCTCAATGATCTAGAGGTTAAGCGTTCGTTAGCAAAACGGATTATCTTGGGTTCGATTCACGGATGCTGGGTCAAGTACGTGCACTGCCGAGTGGTCCAATACTAGGATGTAATTATCATCCTGTGCTCCGTGGTCTTCAATAATTATAGAGCTAAAATCAGTTAATGATTTTCCGTATGCTAAAAAACTGAAATGATGAAGTAAGCTTATATGATATTGAACTAAACAGTACAAATTTCTAACAAATGCTAAAACCAAGGAACTTAGTGAATCGACCACGTATCAAAGAATTTATAACCAAGCTGTACAACGGTAACTTTGAATAAAATTTTCAGTATTAATCTAATGGGCAGTTAACAGTGAATAAATAGAATGACGTTACAGAACAATAATAATCTTAGGTTTTACACTGCAAATAATATCACTAATCTATGCGAGATCAAACCCAGTATCTTTGAAGCTAATCTTCAACGCGATAGCTTTTAATCATTTGCATGTCCCGAACAAGAATGAAATACTTTAGGGCTTCCTGCTTGTGATTATTCCTTAATACATATATATATTTGCAATTGAACGGCTTGGTAAATGGATTGGCCGAAAAGTGAACTATTCATTGAACCAATCTTTCTTAATTTGTCTCATTGGGCATATTCTGTTTGCTTACTACTACAACAACAGTATTAAACGAAATCTATCTTTTCACCTTCGCTAATCTCCACAAGTTACCAAAAGAAAACAGGGTGTAATTTATTTTTAAAATCTTTTGTTTGTTCTCGATGTTCTTGTTAAAACATATTTTTATTATATCGTCTTTTAACGTTAACAGCCAGCCACAGTATCCCGCTGTGGTATGATATATATGGAGCCTTTATCCTTAGGCTGGCGTCCACTTGTTCGCTCATGGATAAATCGTTTACCAACATCATTGACAACTGGTGACACTAAAGATATGATTAATTCATTTTTTGAATGGTCTCTGGATCCATGCATGGAATTTATACAAACTAATTGTCGCACATTAGTAGCTACACGTCAAGGCAATTTAGTTACATCATGTTTAGGATTCATTGATATGCTTATTGAAGATGTAGCTAATGAAGAAGATGCAAATGAAAATCGTTATTTACGTTTATGGCTACAAACGTCTATTGTATTTGGTATTGTTTGGGGTATTGGTGGTTGTTTAGATTATAATAGCCGACAAAAATTCGATCATTTCCTACGAAATTTATTATCTGGTACAAATGAAAAGCATCCTTTACCAAAAGAACTGGGTCAAAAACTTGATTTTCCATTTCCAGAATCTGGTCTTGTTTATGATTATTATTATAAAGTAAGTGTGTAGGAAATGAATAATTCTTTGAAAAAGTCAGGTTGAATACTTTACACATCTGACTAATTGTCCTAAATTTTTTCTCTCGTCCAGTATTGTGATGCCATTTAACTGGTAGTGAAGCCTCAGAATCAGTAAAGATTATATTTCAGTTTTAATTCGGGAATATAAAAAGTATCCCAGCGTAAAACCTGAAACACATGATCGCTTACACAAATGCAGTTACCTGAAATTTAGAATGAAAAGTTATATATATATATATAACACTTACTGTGTAATAACTGTTGTCGATTAGCTAAATAGGAAGTATGTGACGAATGCTAGAAAGCCGGACAAATATTATATTGGTTATTACTCAATAATGAATAAAGATGAATATCTCAGTTCAGCGGTTGACCACAAGCAAATCAAATAGTTCAGTGGTGACATCTCTGACTGTGAAGCTGAGTGACTTGTGTTTAAATCATACTGGGAGAATCAGTTTCTTTAGGACTGCAGGAATACGTGAGTGATGAGTACCAAGTAGGCCAAACCTAGATCCACGGTTTCCGACTAATTGCCTCCAACCACCTAGCACTGTCTATACTTTTTGACTGCATGTGTAAGGTGAGCAAGCAAACTACATTGTTCACTTCTTTGTTTAACTAAAATTATGGCTAGCATAAAAATCAGTACAATATCATGATCAGTGCTACTTAACAATGATAACAAGTATAACTGATAATTCTGATGTCCAACTAAGCTTTTTTGTTAGATTAGTGCGTATATAAAATCTTCAACAAAATTTGATCTGCATAGTACAATATGATCGGATGAATCTATATTTTGCTGCTCACCATCGACTATTTATAAACCTAAATATATCAAAAAAACTGAATTTAAAGTCCTTATTTTATTCTTTCGCACTACATTAACACTCATATTGATACTAAGTCATGAAATCTCAACTGAACTTTAGTGAGACCTATGAGTCAACGGCAGGTCTTTAATTTTCTATCTTATGTGTTATGTTAGGAGAGATAAACATGCCGACCAAGATAATAAAGTGTTCTTGGCTTTTCGAAAGTATGAACAATTGGTAAACCATAGTGACACGAATATTAAATTAGGGCCTCAATAGGAGGTTTGAACAACGTGATTGTCGAGTAGGAAGGTGTAATATATATAGCAATACAACCTGGAACAAACTAAACGTTAATGTTTCATTTATATTAGTAAGTACAGAAACAAATTCGATCTCATTATTACTATTATCGATTTCATAGTCTTACTGTTATCATATTATCTTGTACAAATAACCACAACCTCTAAGTTTTTGATTTCCGAATTTGTGAATAGTTCAAAAGTCGCGGTTCCTGGAGACACTGGAATGAAAAGAATAAAACTGATGACCAAGTTTCTGATAGAAAAATACGTGAAATTATTGTACCTACAATGGATACAGCACGTTATAAATTTATAGTCGATTTATGCATGAAGAAACATCGTCCACTTTTGTATGTAGGTCCAACTGGGACCGGAAAATCAGTATATGTCCAAGAAAAGTTAATGAGAGAAATTGATAAAGATAAATATGTAGCCTATTTCGTCAACTTTTCTGCTCAAACAAGTGCAAATCAAACTCAGGTAATGATTTTTGCAGTTAAACATAATATACTATTGGTTATGATATAAGTAGTTCCATTTTATTGACCGAAATCCTGATAGAATCTGAGATTTAGTTTATTACAATCACTTAAGACATTGCCTTGACATTTATTTAGGCTGATAATTGAATTTACAGCCATAAACTAAAATCAATGTGAGCAAATTTGGTAAATGGTTTCTAAATGATATCAGTAAACAAAAACAAACTGGGTTCTTTGTTGTATATTTTATTGAAGAGATCACATAAGTTTAGTACGTTATTAGGATAGTCAAAGATTCACTAATAATACTTCCTTTTTGCAACACAATATCATTCATTCTCATAGAAGGGTGAATAGTGAAACAATTTGAAGAAGTATTTGTCTTCCTCATAACGCAGGTATATGAGAAAAGTATGTTCATGTTAATAATAAACATCATCACTACAACTTCTGTCTAAAGAGTTACATTGAGTAGAAGTTCCTGATCAAACCTAATTTCATAAAATGTGGATAAGTTTTAGCACCAGTTAGCATTCTTATACTCTAACACTATCGTCAATAGTGATTAATTTATGAAAAATAATTTATTTCAGTTCACTTTAATCATGATGACGTAATTATGTTAACAATAATAATGAATAATGACTGAATTTCCATGAGAATCCTAATCTAAAATCAAGCAAATTTTCGGATACTCATACAAATAGTTAAGCTAACCATGAAAATAACAAAAAAATTAGTAGAAGCTGAAAACATAAATCCTGACGGTGACATTGTAATTAAAGAAAAATTGGTTGAGTATGTAGACGTTTGTAAGGGGAATAGAACAAGAGAGATTGTGAAAAAAAAGTTTGTTCATCAATACAGTAATAGATTGTTATAAAATAAATTTTTTTAAAACATTTGATCTATAAATGTATCATTAAATTTGTATAGTTGAAATCATGAGTCAATTGATGCTAGACCACCATGGAAAACCTGGAAGCACTGAACGACCATTTCGCCCTATTGTGGGACTCCTCAACAGTGCGCATCCACGATCCCCCCTCGCTAGATTCGAAACCAGGACCTATCAGTTTCGCGTGCGAGCACTTAACCGATAGACCACTGAGCCGTCCTGCATCCAACGGTGTTAATGTTTAACTTCAACCAATCCACGAAATTGAGCAACTATTCACCATTAAATTTATCATTAAGTGATATAGTTCTATTGACCAAATCTAAAAAATAGTCTTTTAACTTAACAAATAATCCATACAGAACAAGTGTATATCATTATTTGTTATCGATGTTCTTTTCTTTTCTTAGTTTATTGTTATGTCAAAGATTGATAGAAGACGTAAAGGTGTTTATGGTCCACCTATAGGTAAAACAGCTGTTTTATTTGTTGATGATTTAAATATGCCAACTAAAGAGATTTATGGAGCTCAACCACCTATTGAACTATTACGAATGTTTCTTGATCATGGTTACTGGTTAGTTTATATAAATAATTATAGTTTGATCAAATGATTGATTATTACAAAATTGTAAGATATGAGTTACATTTCTATGTTGTTTGTTGAAAATTATTTTGTTATTTCTTAAAAACATTTTTATATATAAAAAGATAGGGAGTGAAGTAGTTGAGCGTGCTGACAGCTTCACTTATCTTGGAAGTCTCATCAGCCCTTGTGGTCTGGTGTGTGACGAAATCTCAGCACGGATACAGAAGGCTTGTCTAGCTTTTGCCAACTTGCGTCATTTATGGCGTAGGCGAGATATCCGTCTAGCAACAAAAGGACGGGTTTACTGTGCAGCAGTCCGTTCCGTCCTACTTTATGGAAGTGAAACATGGCCGATAAGAGTAGAGGATATTCGTAGGCTACTAGTGTTCGATCATAGGTGTCTTCGACGCATTGCTCGTATATCCTGGGACCACCGGGTAAGTAATGCAGATGTTAGGAAACGGGTACTAGGTAAGGATGGCAAATCGATTGATGAAGTAGTGAAACTTCACCAGTTGAGATGGTTGGGACATGTGTTACGTATGCCCAACCACCGACTGCCCCTTCGTGCAATGCTTTATGGTGTAGGAGCAGGTTGGAAGAAAGCTAGGGGCGGCCAGACCAAAACATGGCATAAATCCATGAAGTCACTGACAAGTGGACTGAGCCATGTTGGTAGGTGTAGACTACCTGATTGGGATTCGCGAGATGATAGCAACCGATGGTTAGAGACCTTGAATGACATGGCTCGAAATCGTTTGCAATAGCGAGGGTGCATCCACTCTTTGTGTTCTACCAAATTCTAATCTGAATTCTTCATGTCTGTATCCTTTTTCTCTTTCCAAATTTATTTCATTGTATTATACTCCTTCAATAACATCTTCAAACCCTAATCTTTCCGATTACCGCTTATACTCTTACTACTTCTACCAATATGGGATTTGAATCGACAACTTCATCTCTGTGCTAATGTGGTATGGCAACTCGAACTGATGTACGTACGTACGAAGTTCTACGTTGCAACTGACTGACTGATAAATAAAAAGAAGTGTGATTGTATTATGTAGATATTTCAGGTTAAGTTTTAATAAATTGTGACTTTGTGGTGTCAGTTTATATGTTAAGCCCACATACCCCTTATTCTCGCTTCTGGACAATCCATTTTGATTTTCCATCTTGAGTCATGTTTTGACCATGTCATATATTCACTTATCAACCCTGACTGGTTTCTAAATGAGCGTATGTGTGTGTACACTTTTTATCTTATTCATCACCTTATTCTTTTCTGACTATAAATATTGAATAACGCCTGATTAAATTGAGTTGGCTTACCCGCCATCCCCAATGCGTGGCATTTTCGCTTCGCTCACTAATATTTGCTCATGTGCTTATAGCTTTCTGGTGTGTGTTATTTGACAATAAACTGTAGTTGCCGCTTCTCTTTGCCTTCTGATTTTATGAACCGTTGAGATTTGTATTATAACGGTTATCAAGGTGAACGATTAACGAAGCACGGCATTAGAGAATTGGTGAGCCCGACGTGATAAGACCGTTAATCAGAGAGCATCAAATTATCGACTGGATCAGTGGCAGACGGAAACCGTACGAGCAGTCTAAAGTACGTATCGGCCCTGCTTCTGCATAGCCCAGCTAGTTAAATTCATAACAGCCTATGCGATATGTGTGGTTTAACTTTATTTGGAAAGCCATTGAAAACTAGGTGGAAATCTTTGATCTTAGCTATGGATTCTTTAATAAACTCATACGTTTAGTTGTAAAAAGCAATTCAAAACACATTAAAATCTGATCTCTTTCGATGGATAAAACGTAACCGTATGCAAAGACTTTAAAATTGTTCATTACATATAGATGTTCATAGACCATTGTAATTTTTAGCATTGGTATATTTAATTCTCTATACGGTCTGTTTCAAATATTTTTAAATATTCAATTCCATGTGACTTTGTTTTAACTTTTCAGTATTAAACGCTGTTCAATCTGTATAAATCTCTGCAACTTCAGTCATTTTTTGTTTTGTCATCATATAAATATATCGGATCAAATTACTAAATTATATTCAGCAATCTGAGCTACATCCAGTCATTTCTCGAGCTTATCTTTTCGACTTATACTTCTCATTCGATTTCTGGTTCATTTACTAACTTACAGCACAGTTAACTCTTTGTTTCTTCACTTATTTTCATGTGTATGCGCTACTCTTAGAAAACTCGTTTACTTTGAGCGATTTTTTGTTTCATAGATCGGAACCTTCATCTACCTTTATTAATTACTAATACACAACCAAGAGTTGTTTTATGATTTATGTTATGCTTTATAAATTACTCTTTTTCATTTAGGTAGAAGACATTATTTATTTTTTAGATGTTTTACTATAGCATGTGACGCTTCAACGCATCATAGTTCATAATTTGTAAATTCTTAATATTTGTTTTTAATAACAGTACTGTACTTTCAGATATAGTGGGTCTTATGAGTTCGGAACTTTTTCGCACAAATTAATCATTATATCTGAATTCTTGTATTAGTTTTTGCAACAAATTTGTTTTACTTTGTTAGGTTTTGAAAAAGGATCAAGTAAGGAATATATTAGTATTCTTATGAGCTACTTACTGACCAGTAGTTAGTAGTGTAGATAAATTCGCAGAAATCATTTATATGTATGTATATGTATATAAAGCTTTTACCATATTATTGACTATTTTTTCAACCGTTTTTTTTGCTTATTTGATTTTAATTCAGGTATGATTTAAAGGACACCTCAAAATTAACATTACAAGACATTCATTTAATTGGAGCAATGGGACCTCCAGGAGGTGGACGTAATGATGTGACACAACGTTTTATGCGACATTTTCATGTAATCAGTATGACACCATTTAATGATGAAACTATGACAAAAATATTTTCAACATTGATGAATATTTACATACGCGTATGTCATTTTAATTTTTTCTTTCTTAATTACAGTTTAGAAGACAAGTTCTAGACAGAAATTGCACAAAACACTTTTGATATTGAAATAAAGTAGTGTGATACTTTTATGAATTTTGTTTAAAACAATTACGTAGTGAGGGATCGTGGATGTGCACTTCTGAAGAGTCCCATAATAGGATGAAACGGCCTTCCAGTGCTTTCTGGTTTTCCATGGTGGTCTAGCTTCAATTGTCTCATGATTTCAACTATGAAAATATTGAAATATCCACAAAAACCCCTTCAGAATTACGTAACTACCTGTTTCGTAAAAACTGTAAACATTTTTGTCGATCACTACATAACAGAAGTACTCCGGTTTTGCGCGTTGACTAAATTCAATGGAGCAGTACTCTATGTACTAGTTGATTGTCATTTGATTGATTCAACTTGATATAAATGAAAATCTCCGATTTATGTAACCAGATTGTTGGTAGTCAGGAAAATAGTGTTTAAAATGAGATTTAAATCATTCAAATCATTCAATAACGTTGTCATCAAAGTTATTACCGATCGCTTGTTTCAAAGACATGCCATACATGTTGTTCCTCAATTCATACAGGAAATTAGTAATGATTTATGATAAATAAAAGAATATCTATGGACTAGGAATGAGTTATTAAATTTTCAAGGGAAATATTACAACAAACTGCGGATATATCTTTATCATCTATAGTCTCTATGACTCAACTTATATTATCCTTAAGATCCTCACCAACTCTAGTCGTAAATCCAAATTCAGCAAAAATGTTCTCATCTTGAAATTCGTCGTGATAGCTGGGATTAAGAACGCTATGAGAAAATTTGTTACAAATTTGTAGAATGTTTGCATATAATGCTAGAGACTTAAAGCAATATCAAGGCGATCCGCATAGGATGCGCATACACCAATTAGAGAATAATCAATTGCAGTCTTAAACATCAATGGAAAGATTCAAACAACCAATACAAAAGGAGTTTAATATGTAGAAAAGTTCAAATATTCCCTGTTATGTACTCTTGGATATGTTACACCACTTACAGATAATTGTGATAAAATCGTGTTGTAGGCTAGTAACATTTAACATCATATCTTTACTATTCTCTTTTTTTGTATATTTTCTGTAGTCACAAGAATTTAGCTCTGAGTATATAACAGTTGGTCAAATCATTGTATCGTCAACGTTAGAAGTTTATAAAGCTGCAATTGAAAATCTTCTGCCTACACCAGCTAAATCTCATTATTTATTCAATCTACGTGATTTTAGTCGTGTTATCCTAGGTGTTTGTTTGATACAAAAAGATCGAATTGAAAGTAAACATACTTTTTCACGTTTATGGGCTCATGAAGTGATGAGAGTTTTTTATGATCGCTTAACAGATGATGCCGACAGAACGTGGTTATACGAGTAAGTCTAGTAATAATCAAATATTAAACTTGCTTTATTCTTTCAAATTCTCCTTATCACAATTCATGTCTTGGAATAACTTATTTGATGTAGAAAAGTGATATCGTTCCGGTCTCAATCGGTAAATAAATAAGGAAGTAATTGACCTTAAATTTTCTATCCACAATGATTACCTGATGTGCGGATGAGAATGATAATTGGTTGTTTGCTTAGTCAAACATGTAGATAGTCTGACAGGTGTCATATGCGTTATATATTCCCATATACTTATTTTTTTATTATTATTGATTGATTGTCCATTTGTTGTTGGATTGTGTGAGGTTTTGGTGTGGAAATGTATTTATGTTTTTGTCAGGCTAATCACGTGTTCTTGATCTGAGTTGTGTTGAAGCCCTGTAGAGTAGACACTGGGAGAGAATGTAGTGTAGATATTTGTCTAAGGTAAATTAATGTCCTATTCGTGTAAAAGAAAAAGGGCCGTTATGACATTACCAGGATGCTCTGGCTTCACAACTGATGAGGACAATAACTTAGCTTTTAAGTAAACGATAAGGCGCTCAGTGATCACCAGCTTATTTATTGTTTTGAGCAACAAGTTTTAAAATCTGGGGGTGGTAGTGATTCCTTGTTTTGTTTAATAAATTGACTCATGATCTCAACTCTATAAAATTACTAAAATCTTCACAAAACCCCTTCTGATAATGATCATGTGCTCACTAGTGACTGGCTCCATGAGGTATTTCCTGGAATTCTAGTGAGAAGCAGTAACCAGTGGAATTCAGCCAGGTCTGTTGGGAGATATCAACTCACTGATGACATTAGTGAATGGTTGTTCAACTTCGTGGAATGGTATAAGTTAGAAGTTAATACCGTTGGATGCCGGCTCAGTGGTCTAATGGTTGAGCGTTCGCGCGCGAGACCGATAGGTCCTGGATTGGAATCTCGCGAGACGGGATCGTGGATGCGCACTGCTGATGAGTCCCACAATAGAACGAAACGGTCGTCCAGTGCTTCCATGTTTTTTATGGTGGTCTAGCTTCAACTGACTCATGATCTCAACTCTATAAAATTACTAAAATCTCCACAAAAGCCCTTCTGGAAATAAAAAGTATTTTAGTATGTAAATATTTTTTCGCTTTTCAGTGTATAAAATGTTCTTTACAACTAGATCTAAGTAAGATGTTATCAATCTGAATTGACAAAAATATACTAATTCTCTTTGGTTCACCTAAATAAAGCATCTGTGAACATTGTGATCTAATCAAGCAATGATCTTATTACTGAATTCTTTTATTAAAAATACAATGAAACCTCATTTTTTGTATTTACAATGATTCGGCTGTTTTATTATATTCACAGATTCATTAAACGTTGTTTACAAAATAATTTTAAAGAGAAATTCGATCAACTGTTTGCTCATTTGACTTCGAAAGAAGGTGAAGAAGTAAGTCAAGTGATTTATCTTGAATTCACTTTGGAATTAGTTTTAAATTATTTCCCACTAAAAAATTTACCTTCTAGAGACGGCATTTATGAATAGTTGCTTATTCATTATTTATTAAATCACTGACAGACGTGAGCTAGACAGCTTCTGAAAACTAGAGATCAGTAGACAACTTTACGTCGTTTCTGGAACTTCAAAGAAGTTCACAAACAGTCCTTGAATATTCACGTTCAGTGATATGTAACACACTTTTAAGCAAAGCTCCAAGTATATTGTTACTTAATTCATTTTTGTATTGTTTGTTTGCTTATATTGATAATTGACCAAATGTGTGAATCATGAGATTGCAGCTGAATGGTTGCATTATTTTATGATCATAGCTTGACCTGGATATCTAAAATGTGATCTATGATGAGGTTATGGATGAACATTTAATTGGCAAAACTATCACGTTTTCATAATTTTTTTCAAGTATTTATTATTGATAATTTATTTTTATACATTTAGATCGATGAAACACACATGAGAAGTTATTTAATGTTTGGTGACTTTATGAATCCTGAATCAATGCCAGAAGATAGAGTCTATGAAGAAATAAAAGATATCCAAGCAATGTATCCTGTTGTGGAACGTTGTTTAGAAGATTACAACAACGCTAACAAAAAGAAAATGTCATTAGTTATATTTAGGTAGATTCCAATTTTATAAAAACCAAACCTTTACAAAAGAAACTATTTTACTAATTTCAATGTAGATTGTTTTGATATATTGTGATTAAAAATGATCTCCAGGTAGTTTGAGACTTATAAATTTGCTTGTAATTATGCTTCTCTTTACTTGAAAAGCATAATGCCTTCCTAGATTATTGAATAGACTTTATCACAGGTTATTCAGACAACAAAGAATATTGTGTTACTTCACGAAATACACCATGCATTTTGGTTATCACTTCTGGCTGAACCTGATAAGTAACATTTCACAATAAAACTAACAAAAAAAGTAGAAAATATAGTAGTCAGAAACTGTAAGAATCACTTATGGTAAAGGATAATAAGACTGCTCAGTCTTCTTGGGCCAGTTGATTGGGTTTGTAACGATACTATCTTCAAATTTCTTTAAATTTGCAAAGAATGAAGTCTGTAAATATGATTATGGACAAACAACAAATGTTTTGTTTGATATCGAATCTGTTATATCGATTCTTGAAGTGATTTTTATATTATCTCTTAACTAAAATATACAAATAATGCGAGAAATGTCATCAATTAGGGGTTAGCCGTAAACGTTGTTTTATGTAATACAGTTCAGAATTTAACATCAACTGTTCCAAACCCTGAAATTCTTATTTATGTTAATTCATAATGACAAATTAGTTTTTCATCAGCGTTGCTTCACTTGAAAAATGTCGATTAAGTCGATAAATTTCACCACACTATTGTTGAACTCCTCAAAATCTAATAACTATTTGAAATTGTGAGTCCCAGTGATCATAAACAATAATGTAAACCGAGATAGTCATCTGTTGCAACTTCTGTATATTACATGCCTACATGAATTATTATAAGTTTTGGATAGACAATCATAACTTTTTGAAACCTGATAATTTGTCATGTTAGTTACGCATTCGTAACTTTGACTGCTGTTACCTGATAAAACGTAGAGAACAGTATAAGAACGGAAAAAGTGAATTCATTTAAGTAAACAGTATGGTGTAATACCAAAATGGGAAGTTTCACAGGAAGATAAAGCATGAATGAATATGTGTCTGTGCGACCACTTTAGAGCCATATCATCCAAAGTTTTCAACAATCGATTATAATTATGTTTTGCATACCAACCATTATCTCATGTTTATGCATTTATTTATTTAATAAAAGTCAATATTCTATGATTCGATTTTTCCTAAAGTCTTTTCATTAAAATTGTCAGTAACTATACAAATTTTGCACATTTTCATACCATTAAAATAGATATGTTCTGGAGCATCTATCAAGAATTTGTCGAATTCTTCGAGTTCCTGGTGGTCATGCATTACTAGTTGGTGTCGGTGGTTCTGGACGTCAATCACTAACTAGATTGGCATCAGCAATGGCAGGTTATACAGTATTTCAACCTGAAATATCGAAAAATTATGGCAAAAATGAATGGCGTGAAGATATAAAGGTAAACTGTAAAAAAAAGATCAGTTGTGTCACATTGTTTTCATCTTATTATTTAATTTTGTTATTGGGTTTTTAAACAAATTACTTACGGAGTTTTTAAAGATAGATAGTTTTCATCAAGAACGGACACCAAGTGCAAAGGTACTAATGAACAAATATTTCAACTGAGTTTTAAAATCAGCAATACACACCAATAATCTTGTGAAGGATAGAACACAGAATATTTAGGACTCGGGTCGATCATATTATGTTCAGTCGAATGACTCATGATTCACGAGTCCATATTTTTAAATGTAAGCGATAACAACGCTAAAAAAGCACCGTATTCGGGGAAAATGAATTCAAAGGCAATGTTGATCAGCCTCTGTTCTCAAATTTCTCATTTTAGCCACCATATCAGGTAGCTTAGGGTTTCAAAATACTTTGGTCTTTCATATACACAACCTGGGACCACTAGATAAAGGATTAAAAAGGAATGACTGTTTGGCAATATTTACAAGGTCCAAGACAGGAGAAAGCGAGTGACCTTTTGAGTATAATCTCACTCACCTCACAATGTATATTTTTTGATAAACGGTTAAATTACTTTTTCTCAACTGACTATTTAATTTGTTTTCTAAAATTAGACTTTACTACGACGGGCTGGAGCAGAGGGTAAAAGTACTGTTTTTCTAATGACTGACAGTCAAATCAAAGAAGAAACTTTCTTAGAAGATGTAGATAGTTTACTTAATTCTGGTGAAGTTCCAAATCTTTATAGTTCTGAAGAAAAAGCTGAATTAATGGATATCATACAAAGTTCTCTTGCAGCATCAGGTGGAAATAAATCGGTTGATCTATCGCCTTTGGCATTGTATGCTTTATTTGTGGATAGATGTCGAGAAAAATTGCATGTAGTTATAGCTTTTTCACCTATAGGAGAAGCATTTAGAAATCGTTTAAGACAATTCCCTGCTTTAATTAACTGCTGCACCATTGATTGGTTTCAGGTTAGTTAATTTATACTTGTTTACCTAATATATTTTCTTGTTGGTCAATTATTTATCGTTATTGTAAGGTAGTTAGTCAATATATAATTAACTGGGTTAGTATTGTCCAAAGAATCTTCATTTTAGTAACTTAATAACCCATTAGTGAGGCAGAGACTCATGAAATGATGGTACGTATAAGCAAATAACTCAAAACAATTGTCAACCAATATGATAGTGAGAATCTTCAATACGAACGCCAAAACAGTCCCACTGTACGGAGCTTAAAAGTGGAGAACTATTACAACCATCATCAAAAAGATGCAACTATTTATAAACAGTTGTGCACACAAGATACTCATTATCCATTGACCGGGTACCATCAGCAGCAGTCTACTGTGGGAGATGACAAACCAGCTTCCAGCTGAAGAGGAAGTTAAGAAGAGAGGATTGAAAAGGATAGGACATATATTACGGAAACCACCGAAATGAACCACGAGGCCGGCCCTAACTTAGAATCCTGAAGGAAAACGGAAAAGTGGAAGGCCAAAAAACACACTGTGTCAAGAATTGGAAGTAGACATGTAAAGGATCAATAAAAACTTAAGAACTGGAAAGGATTGACCGAAATAAAGTTGGATGGAGAGTGCTGGTGGATGGCCTATGCTCCTCCATAAGGAGTAACTGGAGTAAGTAAGTAAGCAATAAGCAAAGAAAACCTACTTACCACAAACATCAACAAGCCAGAAAATGAAGAATCACCTGAACTAATGCCACACGGAAAAAGAATGAAATTGGCGAGAACAAGTTGATAGGAAGAAATATTTTATCAGTGAATCCAGTCCATGTTTTTAGAGTGGTTGAATTGAACGTCTATGTTTAAGGAATGAACGATCGATAAACACGGAGTTACGTCATAATTAGACAGCTTTTATTATAGTTCTGCGTTTTTCAGCTATGATAGGTAACCTGAATAAATCATTCACAACTAGATTCTTCAAACCTACTTATCCTTTGAGTTTGTATAGCCCAGGTATTCACCTATTGTTAGGCGGTTAGGCATGAACAATTTTACGAAGTTCGATTATAGTTGTGTTCCTTGACCTTAAGGCAGCATTTAACTCAATTGATCATAAGGTTCTATGTGAGTGTCCATCATTGAAAGATGTACCAAAAAGTGCATCAAACTTATACAGGCTATCCATTCAAAGACTATTGGTCGAGTCAGAGCTAATGGTGAACTGTCATCAAGACTGAATATCTCAAGTGGTGTTCGTCAAGATTGTCCGTCGTCTCCATTTTTATTTAACTTAGTCCTTGACATCCTTTAAGGTGAAAGCTCCTATAGTCTGGCATTTCATGGGTTGGTCTTCTATCAGGAGATTCACTTGTTGACTTAGAATACCCAGATGGTTTAGTTCTGTTTGGTGAAGATCCTCACTGAATGCAGTCTTCTGACCATCTAAAGTAACAATGCAAGCATGTCTGAGATGCACTTCTCTCTCTCTGAATTCCAAATGTTACTTCACAACGTACCTGAATCAGCTCTTAAAATAATGATAAGGAATGCAATGGTTGAGCACATCAACCCCTGCGCTTATCTTGAGAGTCTAATCAATCCTGATAGGCTGAAGTCTTAAAAATCTGGGTAGAGATTCAGGAACCTTGATCAACTTTCTTAAACCCGCATCAATTGTAGTGTAGGATGAGTTTAGTGCTCAGCAGCTCACTCCTTCCTACTTTGTGGTTGTGAAACATGGTCACCAAGAATAAGGGATATTCGCAGATTACTGGTATTTGATTATATATGGCTTTGCAGCATCACACGTGTATTTCGGGACCACCGGCCAAACAGTTTCTGGGTCAGGGTTGGAGTATTAGTTAAAGATCGGAATCAGTTGAAGATATATTAAATCTCAATCAACTGCATATGTTGGTACTTGTGTTACATATGCCTAACCACCACCTACCTTGACGGGCGATACTGTTTGGTGTGTGTGTGTGTAGGTTGGAATAAAACTCGTAGCTCTCAAACTAAGAAGTGTCACTGATTTATGAAGCCAATAACAATTTGACTTAGCCATAATAACAGGCGTTGACTACATGGTTCGAAATCATTTGTAGTGGTTTAAGTGTATCCACTCTTTGTTCTCAATCAGATCCTAAATTTCCAAGCTTCTTGTAGTCTTTTTATTTTCTTGAATCTTGTTTCCGATGTCTATTCCATTGCATCACTATTAATTCTGTTACTGCCATTATTACTCTGGGATTAGTCCCAACAATTTGATCGCCCTGTACTAATTATGATATGGCACCTTGAACCGGTATACATATCTACCAGGTTCTACGTTGCGTCTGATATTACAAGTATTAAAAAGTTCAAAAATTGACTAATTTCAGAGTCTGTCACTTTGTAATTACAGTTCATAGTCAATTAAATAAAATGGCAAATATGCTTTTACTTTTTATGAAGTGAATTGAATTTATTCGCTTTTTTTAAATCAAATCATTTACTTTACTAGTCTTGGCCTGAAGATGGTTTAGTTCGAGTTGCCAATAAAGCAATTCAAAATTTGGATATAGAAGATCATGTTCGTGAATCCACTGTACACTTATTCAAATATTTTCATACTTCTATTACACCATTGGCTGAGAAATTTTTAATGAATTTAGGTCGAAAGACTTATGTAACACCAACTTCATATTTAGAATTAATTGACAGTTTTCAAAGACTTTTGACTCAAAAACAAAATGAAACAATGAAAGCTAAAATGCGGTAAGTGATATAATTTATGTATTGAATTTTGTAATTTCATATTACCGGTATTCGTGACTAATCTCTAATGGTATAATCCCTTTAAATGGATACTTCATTTCGAACTGCTTTTATGTATTATGGATAACAATAAAATCCAAGAAGCACATTTTTATTGTCTAAGCTTTTATAAATCTACTTTTCCTCGGTTTATCCAGTCAATATTGAAGAAATACCTACTAACCTATCTATCTTTTCTATTTTAAACTTGAACATTATTCATGATTTATCAAAAATCCGGTGTTTTAAAATATCTAACCGTTCATGTACCCCCCAACCTTTTCAGAAAGCTTAATGTTGTTGTGATTCTATTTTCGACCTTTATCATGTGATTTATTCACCAATAGAAATACAACTTATCCAATCTTAGCACTGTGCCAAACTAATGACGTTCAATCAGTATGAGCAGCCTAGATTCCTTATTGGTCGTTTGTTCACCTAGCCCTTCCAGTTGAGTCCAGAACACCAATAACAGCTTCTGCTATGCGAATCACTATTTCAAGCATACTTTATTTATATACCAGACAAACAGATTACATCACACAATAAAATGGGAAATAACATTTGCCCAAGATCAAGCCAGTGTGGCTGTGAACATGGGAGACGGTGATTAATAAACTGAATATAAGTTAAGAACAGTCAATTGTATAATAATAATTTTTAGGTCAAAATGGAGCTTATAATAAGATAAATATAGATACATATTATTTAATCACTGAATAGTTATACAATAGGAATATATATAGAATAATAGTGAATTAATAGATCCGAGAAGTTACCCGTACTTTAATCCTCACCAGGATATAACAGATGTTGAATTTACTTTTCATTCCAAAGCCGTCCAATTTTTTACTAACCTCGTAATAGTTTCCCAACTTTTTACTTTGTCTTACATAGATAGTTTAATGATCCTAATAGAGTACTCAAAGATAAAGTACATTTTACCGAACAATTATGTTCAATAACTTCACCATCAGGTTGGAAATTTTTAATCCATAATTATTATATTACAACGACCGAACTAAAGCACACACAAATGAATAAATTAAATAACGTTATATATTAATAAAATGAAATTTACAAGTTACAACTTAAATGCGTCCAAAATGTGTCATCGGCTTGTTACGGAGGTCGTCCTGTGGTGCATGCTACGAACAATTCACATAAAGGACATGGGATTGGTTTCTCAATATGTAACAACTTATAAGAATGGATTAAGGTAGTCAAAATCTGAAAGTTGATTAAATTAAAAAGTTACTTGATAGTAAAAGATAGTATGTGAATTGTAAAAGTCTAGATATAAAATTGAGAAAATATAAAAGGGACGATGACTGTCATAGTTATAACCAGTTCATGTAGGGGATAAATACAGTTTAAGGTTGTTAACTCATGTCACTATGGTTTTTGGGTTGTTCATATTTAAGAACCATTTTGTTCTTCCATAACAGCTTATATCACGTCCACATAACACCTCCCTAAGTTTATCATAAAATCATGAATGTTTATGTTTCAGTTACATTAGTACCATACTCAAAATATTTCTCAATGTAGAAATGGTTATAGGGAAATTATAGTGGTTCAGCTTATTGACAGTCTAGTCACAATGTTTTATGAGTTCGAGTATCAGGTATTAAATACTCCAGTTTAGGAATAAATACATTCTTTATGGTATAACACTTTTGTAATAATTTAAATCGTTTTGATCTTGATATTTATAATTACCTTTATAACCATAATTTAGCTATGTCAATGGCCTAGATAAATTAGCATTCGCTGCAGAACAAGTAGCTGATATGCAAATCAAACTAGAAGAACTTCAACCTCAGCTTGTATTAGCCAGTCGGGAGAATGAAAAACTTTTAACTGTTATAGCTACTGAATCAGTGACAGTTGAAGAACAACGTGTTAAAGTAAAAGCTGAAGAAGAAGTTGTCAATCAAAAAGCTGATGCTTCTAAAGCATTAAGTGATGAATGTCGAGCTGATTTAGCGGAAGCACAACCTGCATTAGAAGCAGCTCTTTCTGCATTAGACACGCTTAAACCATCTGATATTACAATAGTGAAATCAATGCAAAATCCTCCACCTGGTGTTAAACTTGTCATGGAAGGTGTTTGTGTTATGCGTGATATTAAACCAGATAAAATAAATGATCCATCAGGAACAGGTAAAAAGATTAATGATTATTGGGGACCATCAAAGAAACTACTCGGTGATTTAAATTTTTTAAATCTATTGAAGGAGTATGACAAAGATAATATCAACCCGACGGTAAGATATGAAAACATTTAGGATATATGTAATTGTTCTAAGTGGATATATGATATATAGTTAGATAAAATATTCAACTAATAATGAGTGTGGTTACATGAATTAGATTTTATCCTTATTATATAAAGTATGATGTCTTCTTAAACATACTTCAGTAGTACGGATATCTAGCTACAGGTTACCTCATAACTAATTTTGAAACTGATATATTCATACATTTCCTAGATCGTAATAAGTGTTTGTGTTATCATATACATCGCTTTCGAACCGATAATGAATTGTGAGATTCTATGTTTTGGATTTCATCTCAATTCGTTGTGTTTACTATTTATTACTTTCAAGTCAGAACTTACGGAGTTTCTGTTATCGATATGGGTTCAAAAATCCTTTACAATATTTAAAGTACTTTGATTTAACTGCAATAGTTTGCTGTTTGTTCTCGTTTGAGGTGCTAAAGTTTGTCTACAAATCTGTTTCAAAATCTGCACATGTTTTATATGTTGAACTAGTGATATTCTTATTAGTAGTCAAGTTTATCCATGAACTTCTAGTTCGTACCGGCGTTAATGAATAACAGTAATTGTTTTATTTCATATTTTCTTAGATAATGCAACGTATACGAAAAGATTTCATGACAAATCCTGAATTTGACCCAACCAAAGTAGCTCGTGCTAGTTCAGCTGCTGAAGGTTTATGCAAATGGATATTAGCTATGGAACAATATGATCGTGTAGCTAAAATTGTAGCACCAAAGCGTATTAAATTAGCTGAAGCTGAAGAAGAATTAGCAGAGAATATGGCATGTTTAAAAAAGACACAAGATGCACTAGCTGAAGTTGAAGCTAAATTAGAAAATTTACAAAATCAACTTGGATCTACCCAAAACGAGAAAAAACGCCTAGAAGACGAAGTATCAAACTGTGCAACTAAATTAGAAAGAGCTACAAAGTTGATAGGTGGTTTAGGTGGTGAAAAAGACCGTTGGCATCAAGCAGCTGAATATCTTGAAAAATTATATGATAATCTTATTGGTGATGTACTGATATCAGCTGGAATAATTGCTTATTTGGGACCATTTACATCAACTTACAGAGAAGAGTGTATTTCAAATTGGATTATTCAGTGTAAACAACAAAATATCACATGTTCTGAACCTTTTTCACTAACTCAATGTCTTGGTGATCCGGTAAAAATTCAACAATGGAATATCGATGGTTTGCCACGTGATGCTTTTTCAATAGACAATAGTGTTATTGTAGCAAATGCTAGAAGATGGTAGGTTATTTTCGATATTCCGCAAGCTGCTAAATATGATATACAATTAATTTTGTTTTTAAGCACAAAATCTTTGAGAAGACTGCAGCAGAAATCAACTTGATCATAGTAGGTCTATCAGGCAGTTAGTGGCTGAAATCCAAAGTTTACATAAACACTCTGTTTACCATGTACAGTTTGAGGTTATATTAAAAGTAAATATTTTAAAGGTGTGAAATGTACGCTTTTTTGTCACGGGAATCTATTTGAAATAATGTCACTTAAGATCAAGGCATTCAGGTGTGAAATGAAAAATGTTTCATAAGATGGGTACAGGATTGAAATAAATAAAAGTTCACATCATCTAAATAATGCAAGAACAAACTTGGATGCAGAATTATATGAATTCACTCACAATTGATTGATCACTGGGTGGTGATGAATCTCATGCGTGTCAGGTCCTTAGTGCTGATCGAATGCTATCGATCAAGTTGCAATGTGGCCACCAGTCTAGGTGACTCAACACAGCGTGCACTATATATATTAAGGTAACATGGTGGTTGGAGGTGGTCAACAGGAAACCCTGGACCCGGGTTTCGTGCTACTTGGCACTCGTCAGCAAGGTGTACCTGTAATCTTGAGGGAACTGATGCTCCCTGTCCTTAGTGCTGATCGAACCTGACACGCATGAGATTGATCACCACCCAGTGATCAATCAATTGTGATTACATCTTTTTGGTTTAGTTTAAACTTGTAACCATATTTTCTTGCCCTCCTCAAGCAGTTCTTCATGGTTTTAATAGTATAGAGGAAGCGTAATTTCTCTCTCTATTGTTCAAAGTATGATGTACAAAATCAACAAGCCTCTGTCTCACGTACTATCAGTTAAGAAAGGACAACGCTATCGATTTCTTTCCTTACAAGGACAGAGACATAGGAAAAAGATGACTAGCTCCATAAATTCATCTAATCTTGTATACAAATTTGAAATCATGAGACGGGTAATTGATTTATTAAAAATAAATGTTATCTTCAATGTTTGTTGAAGTCTTTTAGATTATAAATAAACCTAACATAACCTTTTTTAGATGAGTAGTATGAAATGGAGATATAGGTACTTTATGACGTGTTATATTTCAAATTTTTAATCACAAGGCCGCTGATGATTGATCCACAAGGTCAAGCTAATAAATGGATAAAGAATATGGAAAAAGACACAGGAATCACTGTTGTCAAATTGACAGATAGCGATTTCATTAGAAATTTAGAAAATGGTATTCAATTCGGTACACCAATACTATTGGAAAATGTTGGTGAAGATTTAGATCCAAGTTTGGAACCTCTATTACTGAAACAAACATTTAGACAAGGTGATATATTTACTTATTTTTGTGTAAAGACGTACAACTATGTTTTCTAATTATTGTTAGGATAATTAAGTCTTTGGATGATGTTATGAGCTTAAACCGATTAACGCAACATTGAGAACCGCATGGATGGTAACTGAATTTTTATCTGAGCCTGTCAATTATACAGTAGAGTGCACTTCCTACAACTGGAGAATGCAAACGCAGAAGTTTAAATTGTTGCATTAAGCTTATGACCATTTGAGCCCTGGATTGGTGTGAAATCTTTATCATTTATGAAAATTTCTTAGCTAATATTTAACGGGTTATTTTTTATTTGTAAATGGAAAGGGGTACAACACTTAAATGTTTTTCGATAGTACTTAAACTAACAGTCAATCAGTCAGGTTCAACGTAGAATCTGGTACATATGTGTAATAGTTTGAGTTGCCAGACCATATTGGTGCATAAACATTAAACTGACAGGACAATCAAGACAGTAATAATAGTATAGGTAATGGTAGAAAACGTACGACATAGGAAAACTGATTCTGTTATTAATATGATATATTTATGCTATTCGAATTTATAGAGAGATCATAATGTATAAAATCAAGAACTCATCGTTACTTACTTTTGTTTTACTATGAAGACCAGTGTTTAGTATTGACATCCAAAGATATTCAAGTGCCTATTTCGAAACTAATCTCTAAAATGTACTTTATTTTATATTTTGGTTGAAGATAGAAATTAACACCTTTGGATGCTGACTCAGTCGTCTGGAGATTAAACAACCACGCGCGACGCCGAAAGTCCTGGGTCCGAGTCCCGCGAGCGGGATCGTGGATATGCACTACTGTAGAGTGCCATGCTAGGACAAAACGGCCATCCAGTGCTTCGAGGTTTCCCATGATGGTCTAGCCTTAATCGACTCATGAATTCGACTATTAAAAGTCTAATATTTATTTTTACTTCTTAAGACGCGAAAAATCAATATGTTGAACGTACAGTTCTTGAAAAAGACTTTGAAGTATAAGTTCGATTCAAAGTAATCCTTCAATTTATTTATATATAAGCTAACTTTAACAGTGAAGGTATCCTGGAGTCAATATTTTAATAATGTAATTCATTTCATGCAGCACATACTTTGAAAACAACTTAAGCTTCCTAACTGACTTTATTCAATACAAACTCACATCAATATGACAAACTAAGAATATGATAAGCAAAGATGGAGAGTGGCTAGCAGTGGAATTCAAGATGCGCGTTTCGTACTATTTTGGACTTGTCAGCTGGATATACCTGCATCTCAGAGTTGATGTTCACTCTGGGACTCGAATCCAGTAACATTCGCTTCAAACGCCATCGTGTTATCCACTCAGCTATCAAGTCCTGATAGCCACTTGCTTGTGCAATGGGTTGAAGTTTAAATTCACTTAGTATTGTTTTGTTTGAATCTTTCCTTCAATACTAAATGAATTTAAGAATATGATAGAACAGAAAGTATAACTAATTCATTTTTAAATCCGATTTTGATTTTTTTTTTTCATTGTAATAATCATTGTTCTAATAATGTTTTTGTTAACTTTCAAAGGTGGTGTGGATATGATACGTTTAGGTGAAAATATCATTGAATATTCAAAAGACTTTCGTCTATACATCACAACTAAATTAAGAAATCCACATTATTTACCAGAAATTGCTGTGAAAGTTTCATTACTAAACTTTATGATCACATTGGAAGGTTTAGAAGATCAGTTACTGGGTATTGTTGTCGCTAAAGAAAAGTAAATTTTTTTTAGGAAGAAATAATTATTTAGGCTTTGTTTATTTGCATTTGATAAATGTCTTTTAGGATAGCTAGCAGAATACTTTTCTATTAAGCATCTTTAACATCTCTGACAAACTAATATTTCATGAATGTAGGGAGATTTGTGTAGACTGTAGAATTTTCATAGTTTAAATCGTGAATTGATCATAGATAGAGCACCATGGGAAACTTGGACAACCGTTTTGTCCTGGCATAGGACTCCTCAACAATGAGCATTGACGACCCCGCATCTGGTAATGAAACCGAAGGCCTTTGGCCTCGCTTACAAACGTTTGATAATTGAATGCCGGATTGTTGCTTTAGAGGTCAAGCGTTTGCGCGCGATCAGCTAGGTGGCTTGTTAGATAATATCAAAAACTTCAGTAGCTATGAAAATAATTTTAAATGCTTAACAAAACGGTTGGAAGATGGCATGAATAATGTGATAAATATTCACGGATATTAGTTAATAAATGAACTCATAAAGGGATCAACAATAGTAGAGTTAACAAAATATTTTCAATGGTGGTGGTATGAACCTTAACAATTTGCACAACCCCATAGTAACAATTTGACAGGGAGTCAAATATAAATAAAAGTTATGGAATAAGGAACTTAAATATGCAGTTGTAAAATTAATAGTTGAACTAAAAAATTATTTGATTTGATGCTTAGTATTATCAGTAACAGTTGGGATATGTAATTCAAGGATTGATGATTATAGAAGCAAGTAAGAATATAAAGGAAAGCATTACTTACTTACTTACATGCATACTTACTTACCTACTTACCTTCCTACTTACTCACTTACATACTTACCTACTTGCTTACTTACTCTACTTGCGCTAGTTCGCCCTCACGGAATAATATAGGCCGCCCACATTTTATTCCTTGAACTGTTTCATTTCTCTTCAGTGACAAAAATGTTTCGTCTATCATTCCAAAACGCATAATAATACATACATGCACCAAGTCATTAATTACACTTTTTATCATTTCTGTTTATGCTCTCTTATGATTATATTTTGTTTACTGGTGAGGATTTTATGCTTGTTAAATTTTTATTATGGAATGATGCATCCTGCATATATTTCATAATTCATTTTAATAAAAGGTTTATCCTTAATGTTCAGTATGAGGTAATCTAAATATCATGTCCTTTTTGAGGGCATACTTACTTACTCACTTACTTACGCCTGTTACTCCCAATGGAGCATAGGCCGCCGACCAGCATTCTCCAATCCACTCTGCCCAAAGCCTTCCTTTTCAGTTCTATCCAGTTTTTGTTCATTCACATGTCTGTCTCCATTTCTCGGTGTAATGTGTTCTTTGGTCTTCCTCTTATCCTTTGACCTTCAGGATTCCATGTGAGGGCTTGTCTTGTGACGCCTGTAGCTCCTCCGGGGGCTACTGCCGGTCCCCAACCCGGGTAAAGGAGGAGGGTTGGGCATGAGGTTAGCGATCCCATCCCGTAGAAAACCAACTCGCTAAAAAAACGCTAACCAGAAATTTTTCCGGTATACACTTATTATTATTACTATTATTATTATTATTAATTATCGATCGACTTCTGTCGACCTAATTAAGCTTGCACACAATTTCAGGGTATATTATTCTTTTAACTAAAGATTATAAATTTTTTACCATTTTAAAAATTAAAAAAATGTTCACTATAGACCGGAACTTGAAGAAGCTCGTCAAGAATTAATAGTAACAACAGCAAATAATAAACGTATGCTAAAAGAAACTGAAGACAAGATATTGGCTACATTATCAGAATCTGAAGGGAATATTTTAGAGAACGAAGCTGCCATCGAAATACTTGATTCATCTAAATTAATTTCAGATGATATTTTAAAAAAGCAAAAAGTAAGTGAAACATAATTATACGCATTATCACTACTTATAACTAGCATGAATGTAGTGCTAGTAAATAATCATAAACGTAGTTATGACATTATGTTCTTGTTTAGTTAAGGCTTTATGAAAAATCGTTCAAGTTAACACTTTCGTAACGGAGTGATATCAGTAGGAGAACAGTTAGATATTAGTAATTATTGAACAACTATTTTTTCACATATCATGGAACGCTTTAACGTTTTACCTTACCACATTATAGTGTATGAAAACCGAACAACTTGAGTACAAATTAGTAGTCTCAGATATTTCATTTTCCCCAAAAGGTTGGAACGCTTTTGTGATTTAATCTAATATCGGAGTGTTAATGAGCACCGATGAGAATTTCTCAGATATCCAATGGTATTCTGTTTAATACTAATTTGTGCCGAGGTATATCTTCAAAATGATGTCACATTAGTAGCTTATACGTAACAAATTTTCAAACTATGAAGACAGGAAATCCTCAGAACTATATCTTTTGAATTATGCTGAGCAAAACCAGTGCTTTAAACTTCTTTAAATAAGTGACCATTATGTTACTATTAATTTTCAATTAACGAATGAACATGAAATTCTTTAGCCAGAATCCACATACGAATTCGATAAATCCGATTTAAAACCACGCTTATTCGTAAACTCCCTTATTCGTAAACACTCTTTTATATCTGCAATCAAATTATGCATTGGCAGTCAGTTAAAGATACTAAATCGGTTGCTGATGTTGTGAATCTTTACCGATTAAGATGGTGAGAAAATGTGACACACATCCTTCCTTGGTGGACGATTTTCCCTGGTGTACGATCAGGTTGAAAGTTGGGTATGGTTGAACCGATACGTTGGACTAGTCACTGAAGTCGCTGACTTATTCTGAGACATGTTGATAAACCCAGACTACTTGGATGAAATATGCATGATGACCGCTGTCAGTGGTTGGATGCACTGGCTAACATAACTCAAAACCGATAACACTAACTCATTTGCATTATTTATAATCCTTTTCTAAATCCCGAGTTTGTTTATTTCTTCAAACACGTTTCTGTTCAGCCTTTTGCATCATATTTCCATTGTTCATTCTTTCTTAATTTTATCGCATCATACTATTGTGGCCTGGGAACTTGAGTCAGTCCACGTTTGTACCAGTCTTTATGTTGGTCATGAATGACTGGCGAGTAGAAATGACGCTACTTTAGACACGAATGCCTATATACTCTTTTACTAATGTACTTTAGTCATTCTCCTTTTCTTTTAATCAATAGGTTGCTGAAGAAACCCAAAAGAAAATTGATAATGCGAGAATGGATTATTCACCAATTGCTAAACATTCTGCTGTACTCTTCTTTTCATTAACAGATCTACCTAATATTGATCCAATGTATCAATACTCATTAGCATGGTTTGTAAATCTCTACGTTAATTCAATTCATGATAGGTAAGTGTAGAATAATAACATTTTGCTCAGTAGAGATTGCTTTTCCGAAATAGAAAGATATTGACTTTAACGTGAAGTACATCGATAAACTGGATTGTCATAATTTATTGCGATATCATAGCAGTTGATATATTTGGTTTTTTTTAAACATCATCAATTTTATTCTGAAAATTGGAATTTTATGTTTTCGCGTCAAAAGGCGCTTAGCTGACCTACAGCTCACATCTTCCAATCGGAAATCCTTGACTGTCATTGGTTGACGGATTTTTTAGTACGCTCTTTTGTGGTTCCCCCAAGGGAGTTTCTATCATTGTATAAATAAGCTTGATTTGTGTGTTTAGTGACCTCGTATTCTCTGGGCGCTTGTAGAATACATTCTCTACGCCTCATCAAGACTTCTTGATCTAGTTAGCATAGCCGGGGACAACTGATTAAAATAATCTATCGTGTCACTGTGTCTTTGACCTTTCCGTTTATCGAGTAAAGTGAACTCTTAAAAGCATCAAGTATATCAATAGTTTATCAGGACTATATGCTATATTAGTCTTAATAAACTTTCTAGTCAAATTTTGACCCCTTTACAAAGAAAAATAACTATTTTCATTTTAATCATGGACCGGTCAAAGTTAGGCAACCATTGAAAATCCGATAACACTGAACGGCCACTTCGTCCTAATGTGGAACATCCTAACAGTGCCCATTCATTAATCTACGAATGAAAATCGAACCCAGGAACTTTGAAGACAAGTGTTGATTGGAGTTAGACTTGTAAACTAATAAACCTCAATTCAATGGTTTAGAGGTCGAGCGCTTGTACATGTGACCGAAGGTCCTAGGTTCGACTCTCTCTCGATCGGTCGAAGATACGCGCTGCTGAGAGGTCCCATACTTTAATGAAACGACCGTTTACTGTTTCCAGCATTCCTATGGTCACCTAACTTTTCATCGGTTTGTAATTTTGATGAAATTCAACAATCTCATAATCCTATACTGAAAAACATAGATTCATTTAACACATGGGGTGTGGATCTTTAAACGGTATAGACTGCTTTGAATAGTTTCAACTTCAGATCCTATTTTTGTGATATCAAGAAAATGTATATTATGATCATTTGTATAAATCAGATATACTATAGCTTTAGTTTATTTTACACAGTTGGGGTTTGTAGATATTGTAGCAATCCTAATAGTTGAACTCATGAGTCAATCTAAGCTAGACCGCCATTGAAAGCATGAAATCACTGAACAGCCGTTTTGTCCTAGTATGGGACTCGTCAGCTGTGCGCATCCTTGATCCACTGGAGTTCCATACTAGAAGAAAACTGTCTTCCAGTTGTTCCAAGCTTTCAATGGTGGTCATTTGTATTCGGTGTCGTTTATGTTATCAATATTTATTATAAATCACTTGGAGTACAACTGACAAAATTCATCCAAGAAGTAATGAGAAAATTTCACTATGAAGAGAGGTGAATTCTAAACAAATATCATGTAAAATTATGCGAAATAGTAGAAATATTAAATCGATATTATTATGATATTACTAATAATAGCAATTTCTTTATAAAAAAATGAAAGAAATACAAAGAATGAGATCAAAAGAATTCATGATATATAATTGAAACAACCAATTTAGTCAAAAATGAAACGATCTTATTACTGGACAAAACAAACAAAGAGGATAAATGTACATATGTTTGGACAAATAGGTCTAATCCATTCATATTAATCATACTAGCTTATATTAAACAAATGATTAATGGATTTCAATAAATTGTGGGAAAGTTGAAATAAAACTTAGAAAAACATTTTACTATTTGCTTAATGAGAAAAGTTGGTTCTCTTTGTGAATTTCCATACCGCATTTTTTTTACCAGATACAGTGATACGGGTTCATAAATATGAGGTCCTTCGTTAATGAACGTAAAGTCTCGAGAGTATATATATATATATATATATACCATTATTTACTAGTATCAACTTGGTTGAAATGAAATGGAACTTACAGTCACTAAATTTCAGAGCAGCAAATCCATCTAGTCAACGCGTTGGAAAATCACCATATACTTCTTTTTTATAGATAATGTGCTAAGAAAAAACTAAAGGAAATAAGAAAAGAATTAGGTTGGTTTAGTAATTAGATTTACTGGCAGTCTTCCAGGTGGTGCGAACTGTTATGCTTCAAACTCATCTACTTACCTTTTCTTCTACTATTAGTTTAGACAGAGATTAATTTAGAAATCTTACCATCAGGTTGACAACTTGCAGCACCAGTATGGATTTTAAAAATCTTTCATAAAACAAATAGTCATATGCTTTTTCTTGTTAAAATTCATATCAATTGAATATATATATATTGAATATATATATTGAACACATATTCAATTGACTCATGCTTTAAAACTATGAAAAATACTAAATCTCCACAAAACCCCCTCTGAAAATTCATATCATCGGTCAACAATTTTATGGATTATTTTCTCCAATCTGATTTGTCGTCACTAAAAATAAATAAAAATCTAAATAGATATTGACTGGTTACAAAATACAACATGTTTACTAGTTATTTTAGTCGGTTACCGTTTACATATTCAATTCAGTTTCCTGTGTCTACTGTTTAATCTTTCCATGCTTTGACTCAAGTAACAGGATTTTATCCTACTATACTTGCATAATGAAATTAGTTTTTGTTTATATACATATATATATATATATATATATATATATATATATATATATATATATATACAGTGTTGTGATGTCCAGTACTATTTTAAGCACCTAGTATTTGGACGAAATCCCATCCGACTGGTCAGAATCGCTGATCGTCCCAATATATAAGAAAGGATTAAAATCATCTTGTAATAAACACAGAGGGACCAGTTTGACTAATATAGCGTCTCATAAAGACTCGTGAACCGAAAATACGAGAAAACCAGTTTGGCTTCAGACCTGGTCGTCGCTTCATCCAACACATATTCATCAGATTTTAGAACATAGACATCCTTATCGACGCCCAATATTTGTGGTTTTTCTTAACATAAAAGCAGCATTTGACTCTGAAGACCGAGAGCTTCTATGGCAGTGTCTGTCATTGAAAGGTGTACCTCAGAAGTACATAAACGTTGTTCAGTCTCTTTACTCAAACACTAACAGTCGAGTCAGAGATTATGGCGAACTGTAATTTGATTTCGCAACCTCAAGTGGTGTACGGCCAGACTGTCCACAATCTCTATTTCTATTCAACGTCATCACAGACCAACCGCTGGAAATAACGTTCTCGTCGACTGAATTTTCAGGAATTGATTTCCTACCAAGAGGTCCACTTATCGACTTAGAATACGCAGATGACATAGTGCTGTTTGATGAAGACGCTGATAAAATGCAGTGTTTTCGTAACACTAAGCAGCAATGTCAGAAAGTTTTGGATGCGTTTCTCCCCCTCTAAATGCAAATTATTGCTTCCAGATACAGTGCATCAACACCTGAACTAAGGATAGGGAGTGAATTAGTGGAGCGCGTCAACAACTTCATTTATCTTGGAAGCCTGACCAGCCGTAATCAGTTAATGTCTGACGAAATCTCAGCACGGACTCAAAATGCTCGTTTGGCTTTTGCCAACTTGGCGAAGGCGAGATATCCGTCTATCAATTAAAGGACGAGTATACCGTGCGACAGTTCGCCCTGTCCTACTTTACGGCTGCGAAACATGGCCATTAGGAGTGGAAGCTACTCGTAAGTTGTTAGCACTTGTCTTAGAAATACTGCCTGCATCTGCTGGGATCACCAGGTCACGTGTTAGTATGCCAGTTGATTACCACGACGCACAATGCTGATTGGTGTTGAGGATGGTTTGAAGAAAGTTAGGGGCGGTAAAACCAAAGCGTGGTATCAATCCTTGAAGTCACTAACTTCCGGTCTGAGCCATGTCAACAGATGCAGACGACTTGGTTGGGGTCCGCAAGACTATCGTAACCAATGGTTGGAGACTCTGGGTGACATGACTCAGAATCGATCACAATAGCGTATGTTCATAGCATATTGATACGTCTATCCAACTGACAGTCAGATCAACAGGCCACTAAAATGTGATATCAGAAAAGTACTAGCTATTTGGAAGTAAATATAACCCAGAAACATTCTTGAAAACATATGGAAAGGTGTTTCTCTAACCTATCATGATACACAGTTAGTATCATTTTCATAATAACTTTAAAAAACAATAAAACTACACCTGACTAAACAATTTCTACTCGAAACATGTTCCATTTTGATGAATCAGTCAATATAAACAATAACATGGGAAATGCTTCACAACATTTACCTGACATATAGTTTGTTATTATCAGACGGGGTTTTGTGGAAATTTAGTATTTTCATAGTTGAAAGCAAGACCACCATGGAAAACCTGGAAGCACTGGACGGCCGTTTCGTCCTATTGTAGGACTCCTCAGCGGTGCGCATCCATGACCTCGCCTCGCGAGATTCGAACCCAGGAGTCCCACAATAGGGCGAAACGGCCGTCCAGTGCTTCCAGGTTTTCCCTGGTGGTCTAGCTTCAATTGACTCACGCTTTCAAATATAGTTTGTTATTGATTATGACTTCATAATTACAAGACTACTGTTATTATTACCACTTTCTTTTGTAAATTATAATTACAATTTTTATTTTTATTTTTACTTTATTATACCTGAACATTATCACAAAAAAACGGTCGTGTTCAGTAATAAATCGAAAATACTGGAAAGACGATTACGCTATTTAAAAGATCATTTTGAGTATAATCTCTATACGAATGTATGTCGTTCATTGTTTGAAAAGCATAAAGTATTGTTCGCATTTAGTATGTGTATAAATATCGTTAAGTAAGTTATTGGACATATTTTAATACATTTATAACGATGTATAAATGTAGTTTCATCATATAGTGTTAAACTTTTCTTGCAACTTGTTTATTGATCATAGCTCAGTTTAAAGACAGTTTATATCTCAAACTGACATGACCTATGTAAACAGTTAAAAACTGGGAGTACCGTTAGGGTTCATCTACTGACCAGTAACTAACTTCGAAACATATTCCAGCATTTCTTGTAAGAAACTGTAACTAGTGGAGTTCAAGGATATAACGTGCTAAAAACCTATCATCAATGTTAACAAATGATGACTGCATAAATGAACAAAAGTTGGGTTTTTACTCCACGTTCACACTCAGTTACTGTGTAAAAATTCAATTATACGTAGATTTGGATTTCAGATTATCCATTATGTAAATTAACTGTCATTTATTATTAGCAATGTATGAGCAACTCACCAAAAACTCAAATGAATTCATATATCACTCATATTTACTGGGATTTCATACCCCATAGCAAGGCATCCATAAATTTAAAGCAATTAGTCCCATTGATAAATTTCGATAATGTAATAAGAAGACGAAGATTATCAGAACTATGTGATATATTAGCGCAATACATTTCGAACAATCTGATCACACATATACTTGTTAAGAACATTTATATATAAAAATAAAAGGTCAACTAGACGGGTAATAGGCAGTTTATGTCTTCCTATTGAATAAATTTAACACTATCCAAAACCATATCAGTCCTTCATGCGAAGAGGAGAAGAACGACCATCTCCCCTTCCTAGATGTACTTCTAAGCAGACGAGAAGATGGCTCAATAAAACGATCCATTTTTCGAAAACCAACGTGGACGTATCAATATCTTAGTTACTATAGTTATTGCCCTGTGCAATACAAACGTGGTTTGGTAAAGTGCCTTTTTAACAGGCTTCGTCGTATTTGCACAAACGATGCTATTGATGACGATGTTAAGTTGTTAACCGTGGCATTAATCGGGAATGGTTATCCACCTAAATTTATCAATAGATGGAAAGTTATGGGCACAGCGAGACTTGCTGTAGCCTTGGTAGAGAAAAAGCCTGTTTACATCACCTTACCATTTAGAGGTGATTCAAATAGCCTTTTACTGAAACAAAGGCTTAAATCAGTCATCGACAAAACATATTGTGCAGCAAAGGTCACAATCAAAGAAAGAACGAGGTCCATGCTTCATTCAAAACCTAGACGACATGAAAACGATTGTGTCACATTCCACTGCGTTTACCAATTTAAATGTGTGTGTGGTCACACATACATAGGGAGGAGCAATCGTGATCTCAAAATTAGGGTGGGTGAACATGTACCAAAATGGTTGCAAAAACAAATACAGTCGAAGGACCCAATAAGAGTCGAGGATAAACATCCATCATCCTCTGTTGCTAAACACATAATCGAAACAGGTCATAAGATTGATCTTAACTCAGCTTTTGTTGTGTTGTTTAAAAGTGTAAAAGGGCGTATACTGAGGTTTATTGAAGCCTTAGCCATACGAAAATTCAAACCCCCTTTGTGTATTCAAAAACAGTTTGTCCTCTCCTTAAACCTACCCTGGTAATAAATGCTTATTATCCAGAGTGATTAGGTGTCAAGTTGTTTTCACATTATTTTATCATTATTACCCTTGTGTATTTCTTAACCTTATTACCCGTCTAGTTGACCTTTTATTTATATATATAAATGTTCTTAACAAGTATATGTGTGATCAGATTGTTCGAAATGTATTGCGCAAATATATCACATAGTTCTGATAATCTTCGTCTTCTTATTACATTATCGAAAGCATCCATAAATATTTAATCATCATTCGAATTCTCGTTTTTCCCATTTGAAATCGCTGTAGTGAAATTTAACCGTAATATATATAAATGTTTAGAAAATAAGGGATCAAAATACTGTTGAACTAATTATTTAACGAAGTGACTAGAAACTAAAGTAGGAAAATTGATCATGTAAACGATATATATTACTTATATTAACCATAATAACTTGGTTAATTCATAACCGTTATTCATGAAAACTAATTACACAAACCTAATTCGATGAGACTGTAATTAATGGACTACCTTTTCTGGACTGTACTTCTGTTTTTGATTCTATCCCTAGACAACTTTTACTGAACAAGTTAATAAGCGTAACACTGACAGCTGGATAAACAATCGGCTATATTACTACCTTTCCAGAACAGAACAGTACACAGTGTTTGGAGGAAGGTATTCAACGTCTCTATTGTCTGATTAAGGTGTCTCACAAGGAACTGTTCTTTTACCTCTACTTTCCTCTTTCTTTCTGCTTGATGTGCCACTTTCCACAGGAAATACTGTTTGCATGCCGATTTCTGCCTCTTCACATCCCATAGAAATGAACGAGTTTTTGTCTCGTATTGAATGGTGGTCTGTTGGTAGTGTTCTCTTACTTAATCCATCTAAATCTCAAGCGGTTAACTTTAGCCTGAGAAATGCATAGCACCTATACACTATTCTGGGATCCCATAATGCTTGTGGCAATGGAGACTCGTTGATAAACACAGTGTCAAAGTTCATATATCTTGGTGTTACTTTTTCTTTTAATCTCTCTTGGTTTTCTCATGTTTTAATGTCATCGAAAAAAGCTTGCCGTTTGACCTACTACATAAAAAGGTTGCATGCTTTTGGCATGGTTACTGCTTCTCCCAGGTCTGTTGGAAGATATCAGATCACTGAAGACAATGGTGGATGTGTCGCTCAATTTCGTGGATCGGTTGAAGTTAGACATTAACACCGTTGGATACCGGCTCAGTGGTCTATCAGTTAAGGGCTCTGGCTCGAGACTGGTAGGTCCTGGGTTCGAATCTCGCGAGACGAGATCGTGGATGCGCGCTGCTGAGGAGTCTCACAACAGGACGAAACGGCAATCCGGTGCTTCCAGGTTTTCCATGGTGGTCTAGCTTCAAGTGATTCATGATGTCAACTGTATAGTATTCAAATCAGTCAAATTGCTTAACGAAATAAATTAAATTAGAATAACTAATTTAACATTATTTGCTTAGCTTTAAATTCATGAAATTATTTTTTCCATTACATTACATAAAATTCCATAGATCTCGAGGTGAATTAGAAATGAATGAATTTATGTTCTTTTTAACTGGAGGTATTGGATTAGAAAATAAATTAGCTAATCCAGCCAATAATTGGTTATCAGATAAATGTTGGGATGAAATATGTCGTTTATCAACAATAAAAGGATTTGAAACATTTCGTGAACATTTTACAACACATTTAAATGAATGGAAACAATATTACGATAGTAAAGATCCTCAAGAAGATAAACTACCTGAACCATGGGATAAATTGGATGTATTTAAAACTTTGATTATACTTCGATGCATACGTCCAGATAAGGTTTGTATCTTTCTTTTTAAATGTTAGATTTAAACAAGAGTTTATCCTTTTTGTCAGTCTGGTGTATTCTATATCGAAAAAATTAGTTCTCATTACCGTTTGGTAGTGGAAAAATGCTTTTATTTGAAAAGTTTGAATAAAGATTAGGAGAATGGCAAAGTGAGTCTAAACAGTTAGGATAGTCTCAAATATTTTAATTCATCTGGAATGTACAACATGATCTCGGTTCAATGGGAAGAAAAATGAATAAATTTAACTTTGTTAAATGATGCTAAGAGATGAGTAATTTAAACTGGATCTATCAGTGATCCAATTAATCATAGCTTAAAGAATGTATTACTTATGTTCACTCTTAACCTTATCTGTAAATCTTTTCAGTGAAACCTTGATAGAGATACGTATAAATATGAGTTTATAAATTACAAAGTCTAATTTCAGCTTACCATTACATGAAGTAATTTAATATAGTCATCTGTGATTCAAAGACTTTTTATTTTCTTTCGTGAAGTCAAATTCACAATTACATAATTCTTTTTCAAATTAAATTAGGTGGTTCCTGGTGTAATGAATTATGTCAGGGAGAAGTTGGGCAGGAAATTTGTTGAACCTCCACCATTTGATTTAGCGAAATCTTATCAAGATTCAAGTTGTACCACACCACTAATTTTCATTCTTTCTCCTGGAGCTGATCCAACTATGGCATTATTGAAATTTGCTACAGACAAAAATTTTGGTGGTGCGCGTTTTCAGTCTATTAGTCTTGGACAAGGTCAAGGTCCTATAGCAGCAAAAATGATCGCACAGGGTAAACAAGATGGATCTTGGGTTTTACTGCAAAATTGTCATTTAGCTGTGAGTTGGATGACAGCACTTGAAAAAATATGTGAAGATATGACCGTGGAAAATACGAATGCATCGTTTCGTCTATGGCTTACGAGTTATCCATCACCAAAGGTTTGCTTGAATAATCTATTTATCCGCATATTGATTTTAATATATTTCGAATGAAATAAGTCATTAAGCTTACTACGATTGGACTAACAGCATCTTAAGTTCGGCTTATACTAATGTACTATACTTAACAGTGAAATACGTAATGAACAAATATATAAATCAAAATAGTTGCGAATATTTATAGCAACTATCCTACAATCAATTTCTATTATGGTTAATCTGTTAAAACCCTTTTATTTAGTTATTTAACAGACAATATTATTAGAACAGTAACAATTCGCATATGGCTTCGTACGATTATGACCACTAGATCACATGAAGGCTCTAGCTAAAATGTTGATAGCTTAAATATCACTCGATTCATTCTCTCCCCACATATATATGTACGCGAATCGTATTATTAGCCTTTGCTTCGCCTTGCTGTGTCCTTTTGTGATTTGACTGTAAATTTGCCTGTGTATTTACTAACATATACTTATTTGTCTCTCCGCTTCAAATTCGCTTGATGTGCTTGTAACTTCGTGATCTGTGCTATACGTTAATTAACTGTAGTTTCCGCTTCTTATTGCCTTCTGATTTCAAACACCGTCGAGATTTATATGATAACGGTTACAAAGGTGATTGATTAAATAAGCAAAGCCATTATATATTATAACGCAAAGAAAGAAAATTACTATGATTTCCGGAAAATTATTTTTCAGATGCATAAAACTTTAAAGCTGAATTTGTTTGATATCTTGAGAATAACAAATACCTAGTGCCTGTAATCACCTAATCTACAGTGGAACCTGAAATAAAACCATCCCTATCTTCAATATTTCGACATTGCTGGATTGGTCAGAATTAACAATATTTATCAGTGTAAACGTAACCCAAGACTTCCAGGTCTTACAGCAAGTGCAGTGAGTTACAAGTGATCACTGTTGATGAGTTTCATGCAACGGCGAAACCTATCTAGTACTACCTGGCTTTCAATATCAGTTTAACTAAGATCAATTTCTAATGTAAACCGGAATATTTAACTATCTCCACAAACCTTTTACGCTTATATTAGTTTACTGATTATGAATTAGATTGTCAACCATAAATCCACATATCTTATTTCTGTTCTTACTAATGTTTTTTTTCTTTCTTCGGAATCAATAACCACAAGCCTTATTAATGTGTAAATATCTATCCCATTGAAAATGTATGGACGGATTTACTTCACTATATAAGATTTTATTTTATCACTGATAAGACAAATTTTACCAATTTGTTAGAATAAATCGTTGTTCAGAAAAAATTTTTTTATTCAAATTATTAGTTATCGATTGAATGTAACCTTTGATTAAAGTAAGACTGTCTGACTGACTATACTTACATACTTATGAATTAGTAATAAGGTGTGTTTTTCTCCTTTCTTGTATAATAAAAAAGGTAATAAACATTTGATGGGTAAATCTTTTTATTTTAAACATACATGAATTTTAATTATTTTTCTAAGATAATTAATATTAATTCACTTGGTATTGTTTACCTTCCCATTGATGTTTAAGACCGCAATCAACCAGAATGCGTGTTTCGTCCAGTTCGGGACTCGTCAGCATGAGGTATTTGAGTCTTAGAGTTGATGTTCACTCAGAGACTCGAACTAAATAGCATTCGCTTCAAAAGCCATCACGTTATCTGCTTAGATAGTAAGTCCTAATAGCCACTTACTTGTGCTATGGGGTGAAGTTTAAATTCACTTGATATTGTTTGCCTGAATCTTCCCATTGATATTTAGGACAGCGATTGGTCAATCTGAGATTCAGGTATCACCAACCGACTTGTCTCAAACAGAACAAAACACGAATCCTAGACTCCACTGCTAGCCATTATCCATTTTTGGTTATAATTAATATTAATGTGAACAGATTTAATTCTCAGTTTTTAGTAGGTAAGTCATAGGGGACTACCAAATTGGTTTTACTTGTAAAGATGGGAAACAAATGCATAAAATCTAAGCTCAGCAGTTTCCATAACCCTTAACTAATAAAGAAAAGAAAATACTATTTTCGTAGTGCAATATAAAGATTTCTTTCAAACACACATATTGTTCCCATGGAGATTCTAATTATTTATAGAATACTGAATTGTGAATGGTATACAAGAATAGTAGTCTGATATTGTTTGACTTATGTTTAAATGTGTCTATTTGAAATTTAAAATCAATTGTCATCTAATTACTATCCATCATTACATGAACATTATTTTAAATCTAACAATGACTGTGTTATATCCCCTGGTGAATTATGAATGGTAACTCTAAGGACTATTTATCGACCAATGTATTATGCCTATTTCCTATTGTGCAATTGTTACGTAACTAAACTATTCATATTCGTGTTTCTCTTATCATTAGCTTTATTTTGATCTTTGATTTATTATCATACAATTCTTGAGTTAGAATTAGTTTATTGATTACTTTGGTTTGTATAAAAACCCAGTGTGTTTGTAAATAATGATTCATATTGCCGAGGCTGTTATTTGTGTTCTGGACTTAACTGGCTGGGCTAGGCAGATAGGAAGGACCGAATAGCACTCAAGACTGCTTGTACGATTTCAAGTATCATTTGCGTCCGATCAGTAAAATCCACTACCTCTCTAATTGCACGTTCATATATATTAGGAGGGTATACGATATAACAACTGGCGACGGGGATGGGATGATGATGAGTTACAACCTATGATGAAACGGTTGCAAGTCAAGATTTATAGTTATTATGCTACTATTCCAAGAAAACTTTAATTATACTTTTTACGAAGTATCCATAAATTGTTTGTTTTCTCGCAAATATCCACCCTTCTGTAATGTTGAAAGGAAAAAAAATTCCAGATAATTAATCGTAATTGATAACATTAAGAATAATCCCTGCACGAAACCATTGTTCATATATTTGTTTACTTATTCAGTTCTAAGATACTTACTTCGGAATAATTTCCGAATTACAAATGATCGTCAATGATATTCAGTGATCTTGGTGTTTGTCCCATGGGAAATATCAGTGATCTCACGATTCCAGGTTCGCCTTATTAATATTAACCTGCACAAAAATTAGCTTAAAAGTTTCCTGTCAAATTCCTGAGATCGGACCGAATGTAATTAAAAATGTAATAAATCGAAGACATTTAAGGAGTCGAATGCTAGTAGAGAATACAGATAAAGGCAATCGGATATCGCAAAATATATTTTTTTATACACCACCTACAATTGTCACAGTACAATAATGCTTCGGACTGTATTTGTTTCAAATTAATTAATAAAACACTACCTTTAAATGTGTTCAACGTTTCTTTTAGTTTCCAGTTACTGTTCTTCAAAATGGTATTAAAATGACAAATGAACCACCTACCGGTTTAAGACAAAATCTTTTGCAATCTTATTTAAATGATCCTATATCTGATCCAGAGTTTTTCAATGGATGTCCAAATAAAGAAGCTGTAAGTTACATTCTTAGTTAAATTGAAATAAAATAAGTTTACGATTCATGAATATAAGTATCTATGATATATTCATACATTATTATTACTATTATCTTTAAATTATAGAAGTAATATGTACCTGAAAGTCTAGTGTTTGATGAAATATCAACTTATCATTGGGTAGTAAGCCGTTATTACCCAATAAGTATTTCACAAACTTCTATATTTATCAATAGTTATATCTGATAAGATTTTGGACCTGAACCTTGTGTTTTTAAAGTACCTGATTCAATCTCAAACGTAACTTCAAAGATATGACAATTATTCAGTTTATTTATGCACCATTTAAGTGACTACTTAAAATAACGATGTTTGGAAGATTATTCTAGGTTCACAATAATTATTATGAAGGAGAATGTGGTTCTACAATGGAACAACTAGACATTTTTAACTTTGATTGTATAGAATCATAAAAAATATGGTGTTTTTGAAGACCAAATTTTAGACTGAATTCTTATTCGATAATGTCACTTTACGTCAACACAGTTAAAACACTATGAATCTAATGAAAAAAAGAAATGTAATAACTCATAAAAGGGGTAAGTGAATAAACTATCACAAGTGATTCACATCATCAACCATTATATGAAGTTGTCTAATGATTCATTCCCTAGGTTAGACAAATTATATTTTCCTACTTTGAAACTATCTGGTGTAAATGTCAGGCTCGGCATGCGATTTATTTCGAAACGTAGTGTGTTTTTTGACTTAAAATAAAACATGTGTAACAGAATAGGATAAATTCATTTAACTGATACCATGAATTAACGCAAGTTATAGAACAATTGAAAAACTAAAGGCACTAGACTGACTTCTCCATGCTATAACGCTCTTCATCAATGAGCACCCATGACCCTGAAACTAGGAATCGAGCTTACGACATTTGATATCACGCGAAAACACTTAAACTCCAGACCACTTAACCGGGTTGGTGTACAAATCTAACTTCAATCAACATATAATATTGATAGACCGTCTTCCATTATCCAGTTCTTCAAGGTTTTCAACAGTTGTCTAAATTATGATCGATTCGTGACCTGAATAAAATTCAGTGATCCCCATAACCCCATAATTCATTTTCTCCATCTGAAAACGAAAATAGCTATCATTTGATACCAATCTACGTACATCATAACATATTAAAAAGATTACTAGAATAACGACAATGAAAATACATAACCGCTTTGACATTTTGCAGGAAAATTTTTTACTATGATTTGTAAAAAATATTTTAGGTGACTAACTTGATGAGAACAATTGGTTTCGTTCGTTGCTGTAATAGTCTTGGCATGTTTTTTTGGTTAAACATTAAGTTTTCTTCAACCTCATCTAATGGTACACTGTTTAGAGAACGTTAAAGTTTTAGTGCAATGTTATTCTCCCAAGAAATGTTGAATTAAATACCTTCAAACCTACCCATTGCCGTAGTTTTTAAATATTATGAAACGCATAATTGAATTGACTAATCACTTATTTTCAAAGTTATATCTTGAATGAGTCCCTTTACAATCTCTAGAACTGATACATCAAAACAAACCATATACAATCATAATCATCAATAACAACTTCTTTTGGTTACTTCTTAAAGTTTGAAAATTATTGGTGGTTAAAAATTACTACTAGTTCATTCCTGTAGGTTTTTGTTTGTAGCTTACGAAATTAATTATGAAGTTAAGATTGGTTCCAGAATAAACTTTTTTAAAAATTAATTATACTGTTGTTTATCTTATTTCAGATTTTTGAGAAACTATTGTTTGGGTTGTGTTTCTTCCATGCTCTAGTACAAGAACGCATTAAATTTGGTCCACTCGGATGGAATATACCCTATGGATTTAATGAATCAGACTTACGTATATCAGTCAGACAATTGCAAATGTTTGTAAACGAATATGACAAGGTTAGAATTGGTGAAAAATAACTTTTAAATTTACAGTTTTACATAAAAGTCTTCATGAGTATTTCGTCCCTCTTAAAATTATTCATTAATCCTAAGGTGTGCCCTACTGTCTACTGAACATTCAACCCATTAACATTTTGTCAAGAAATGTATACTTTGTTAATGGAACTAATTATGTCATTTATTCAGTAAACTGAAATGTTGAGTACTTAAGTAACATGTCTCCATCAATGACAGCTTGAAGACATGTTTTTCATTATTTCAAACGAGAATTTAAATCTTTATTATATTAGTAAGTTTTCTATCGATATTCCATCTGTTGCATAAGGAAAATGTATTTACGACTGACTGACCTCTGAGCTGTGATTGATTTCATATATATCAAGTCCTCAGTGCTGATTGAATCCGACCGATCAAATTGCAGTGTGACAACTAGTTCAAGTGATTCGACTTCAAGTGAACTATCTTGAGATGTAAGGTTGTGGTTGGAGGCATTCTACAGGATATTATGGACCTATATTTCATGCTATTCAGCAGTAATCATTAACGTGTATCTTTTATTTTAACAGAACTGATACTCTATGGTCGATTCGATCTCGTATTATCCAGCTTCACAGTCAAAAGATGTTTCCACTGGATCTATCCAGGCAGGATCGCGACTGACCTCCTTTAGGAATTATATATATATATATATATATATATATATATAACTGAATGATCAATTTATGTCATTACAATCACCAAGTTAGGTATCATTGCTGAACATTTACTATTTCACTGAAAGTGAGTTGACTGTATAGGATATCATCACAATAATGCTAGTTGACGGACTTCAAGTACCTAAGTATGAAGCCTATATATGTTGAAATTTTGATAAAACACCTTCGTTCCCTTGAAATGATGTATTCGATAAATTAGTAAATACATTCAAAGTTGACTGCTGGTTTTCGTACACATCTAAATGATCCTTCAAATAAGTATTGTCCCATGGCAATTAATAATTATTAAGTAAACTTGAACTTTTTATTCCATTTAATCTACACTTATTACCTGAACAACAACGATTAGTTTCAACTGTTCTAGTCATTCGGTTTATCTGAATATCTGATGAACAATTGACTTGGTCAACAAAATAGTACAAACAGACCGGAATTCTTTGGTTTTAGTCCTGCGTACTGCATCGTGGATGAGCACTTCTGAGGAGTCCCATACTACAATATAACGGTCATTCAGTGCTTCCAGATTTTCAATGGTTGTCTACCTTTGATAGCTTAATGATTTCAATGAAATTTAAAAATCTCCACAACTCCATACACTGAATAATTTAATTATTTATATACATTCTGTGAAATGTTTGACTCATCATCTATAAAAATTGGTTGTTTTCATCAAAAATTCAGCAGTCAGAGGCGACAAATAGTCAGTGACATTTTTTCTCTCCCCTCAGATCCACTTACACATACATACAACTGTTATACTAACACTTTTCTTCACACACTAAATGTCTCATATGCACTACAACAGATTCTTGCTCTCAAAATTGTTAGTATGATTGGATGACCTGTTTAATAAATTGCTAACCGGAAAACCATGTTTGTACTTATATTCGACAATTTTGATGTTTGATTATATTTATTTGAAAAAGCTTGGGCCAGATTCCTGAACGAAGCATTGGGTATACTTAAAACTCAATAGCCGAGAATTTTAAAAAAAGTTAATTTTTCTCCTTAAATAAGGAAATTGTTTTGAAACTTCATTCAATCATGTAAATGAAATGACATCAATTGAAAAAAAAACCCCACGGAAATGCGTTCATAATTGTAATCCACGTGAGACGTACATAAGTTAATGTTGTGCATTTTACGACCGGCTTGTTATCACATGATTTCTTCACCAATCGAGACCAGTAGGTCCTGGGTTCGAATCTCACGAGGCGAACTGCTGAGGAGTCTCACAATAGGACGAAATGGCCGTTCAGTGCTACCAGGTTTTCTATGGTGGTCTAGCTTCAATTGACTCATGATTTCAACTATGCAAATACTAAAATCTCCATAAAACCCCCTCTGATAACAATCGGAATACAGCTTGTCCAACCTTAGTACTGTGCCAAAATAATAACTTTCGACCGGTATGAGCAGCCTAGCGTCCTTATTGGTCGTTTGTTCACCTAGTCCTTCCAGTTGAGTCCACAACACAAATAACACCTATTATGCGAATCATTTGTTTCAAGCATACTTGGCTTATATACCAAACAGGCAGACCTTATCACACAATCAAATAGGAAATAGCATTTGCGCAAGATCAAGCCAAAGTGTGGCTGTGAACATGGGAGACTGTAATTAATAAACTGAATATAAGTTAAGAACAGTCAATCGTATAATAATAATTTTTAGGTCAAAATGAGGCTTATAATAAGACGAATATAGATACACACAATCTGATTGCTGAATAGTTATCCAATAAGAATATTTACAGAATAATAGTCAATTAACAGATCCTAGAAGTTACCCGTACTTTAATCTTCACAAGGGTATAATAGTTAATCCCACCTAACAGTCCAAAAAATGTCAGTGGATTGGATGACAACTATATTGGCCTTGCTTGTAATCCAAAGGGCCTAAAATCTGAGTCTGTTGACCAATATCAACACATGAATATAAGTTTAATTTTATTCGCTCTCTGCTACACACTATCCAACATTTATTAAAAGTCTTATAAAGGATATAGTAATATTGTAATTAAAACAGAGGTACATTTAGGAAATAACCACTATCAGTCGATACACCCTTATAACTCTGCTCCTCCCATGCGAAAATTATTGGCTCCAATGGTCAGTAAACAAGAGTTAAGTACTAATCGCAACTTGTCATGAACGCAAATCCGTCAAAATTTATTGAGACCACATGCAACTCTAATTAGGGTGAAATCAGAGAAAACCATGGTATCTAAAATACTCGTATTCTTGAAATTATAGTCGTCAAATTACAATCTCAGCAAATTAGCAACAAAACGGGTTAGGAAAGCCCCACAAAAAACAGTCATTGAAGCAAAACTGCTGATCCCATTCTATAACCAACAGACTGTTAGTACTGGGAGTAAAGATAGACTTTCCGAATTTACCACACCTAAGTTCATTTGCTAATTCAACTACTGCTGATCCATTTACGTAGGTCATACAATCAAGTAAGTTTGTCACTGAATTTACGAACATCATCCTGTCTGGCCAAGCATGAGATTTTCATGGTCAATCGAGATCTCTATACTGGTTCATCTCGTTGACAAGGGGCATCATCTGAGCGTAAACAATGCTTTCCAAGTTAACCGCTAAGAAAACCCCATAGTCTACTCATACTTTTTTTACATATTGTTCAAGTCATCGACAACCATCCTTACAAACCTGATCTTTGTGTTCATAAGCAATTAGTACAACCGCCCTACTAATAATAATTATTATGTTAATAACCAGTAAGAGCGTAAATTACAAATGTCTCATTACGCAAACTCTCTTTTACCAATATCTTTAACAAGTCCCTGTTTCTTTTTATTCGTTGCATAAATGTAACATTCTCTTTAATGTTAGATAATGTTCTCTTGAAACAGGAGCAGGCTGGTTTTCGTTCTGGTCGAGGATGCATTGATCACATCTTCATCCTCCGCCAAATGTTAGAACACCGTCATACTTATCGCAGGCCAACAATCGTAGTGTTTCTTGATATCAGGGCGGCCTTCGATTCGTTGGACAGGACTGTTCTCTGGGATTGTCTATTGAAGAAGGGTGTGCCTGAGAAGTTCATTAACATCTTAAAGGCCCTGTATACGAACACCTCAGGCAGAGTGAGGGCATACAACCACCTTTCTCCCTTGTTCCATTCGAGCAGTGGGGTTAGGCAGGGTTGCCCGATCTCACCATTCCTCTTCAACTTTGCTATCGATGACATCCTGGAAACAGCTCTGATGGATGTAAGTAATGGCGGTGTGGATATGTTGCCTGGAGAACGACTTCTCGACCTTGAGTATGCGAATGATATTGTCTTACTGTGCGATAATGCTCAAGCCATGCAATCCGCACTTAATCAGTTGGCAATCAGTGTCCGCAGGTACGGCATGTGCTTTGCACCCTCCAAGTGCAAAGTACTCCTACAATACTGGCAGGATTCTAATCCTGTACTCACCCTGGATGGTGAGCAGATTGAAGTAGTTGAGAAGTTCGTGTATCTAGGTAGCTATATAAGTGCTGGTGGTGGCGTGAGTGATGAGATCGGTGCACGTATAATGAAAGCCAGAGCGGCTTATGCCAATCTGGGCCATCTTTGGCGCCTTCGTGATGTTAGCCTGGCTGTAAAAGGTCGGATCTACAACGCGTCGGTGAGAGCAGTTTTGCTCTATGCTTGTGAAACCTGGCCTCTTCGAGTTGAGGATGTTAGACGTCTCTCTGTGTTCGATCATCGTTGTCTCCGAAGGATTGCTGACATACAGTGGCAACACCATGTTAGTAATGCAGAGGTTCGGCATCGTGTGTTCGGGCGCAGCGACGATAATTCGATGGGTGTCACCATCTTGAAACACCGACTTCGGTGGCTTGGACATGTTTTACGAATGTCGTCCCAGAGACTTCCACGTCGTGCATTATTTGCCGACCCTGGGACTGGTTGGAGAAAGCGGAGAGGAGGTCAGTGTACGACATGGTGTCGTGGCATGAAAGAAAGCTACAAAGGGCTAGCTTGTGTTGGACCTTCACGACTCCCTGGTTGGGGTCCAAGAGATGGTGCAACACAGTGGCTGGAGACGTTATCAGATATGACTCAGAATAGAAGCCAGTGGCGATCCTGCTGCAACCTTCTTTTACTTTCTACATAAAGAATGGTTCTAACTTTCTTAACTGAAAGAGTCTTCTGGTTGTACATTTCAGTCCGCCTTATCTTTTTATCCCTTCTCTTCCTACTTTCATTATTTTGTGTGGCGCATATGTATCTGGTGCCCTTTTGTACCAATATATATGTTTTTAAATAAATAAATAAAATAAATAAACATTCTCTTGATGCTAACGTAATTGTTATGACTAAATAATTCCCCATCAAAGCTTTTGCCCGTTATCCTTATATTATGCAGTCTATTATAACGGAAAGAGCATTTCAAAAGTTGAGCTTTTGGAACTGTTCCACCTGAAGTTATTGCTTCTATACCTGTGCTGTATAATTATTGAGTGATTAAATTATTGTCTTTTCATTCTTCTGCTTGTATGACATTTGATGATCAATAAGCTGTTATATGTTATACCCTTCTTCAGTTACTGCTAATTGATTACACAGCTATTTTTCAGTTTCCTTCCACTTACGAAGTAATGATGCCGTTATGGTAATTTCCATTGATGTGTGGTCAGAATTCTACCACATATATATGATGATTGAATTGAGTAAAATAGATAACTTATTCACTTTCTACTTTCGTCTTTTAATTGACCACTAGGTTAAAAAGAGCTTGAGGACCAATTATCATTAAAGTACTGTTAATTGTTTATTGGTCAATGTGTTAATTGACAATTAGGTCACCGGTCCTACAAACAGTATGGGTAAACTAATCGATAATCAGACTGGAGAGAGGTCATACAACTGGTTTCTTATTGTTGTTTTCTCCTGACATAACACAGCCTATAATTAAATATGCTAATTCATTTATTAATTAATTAGTACATCTGAATATTGGTCATTTCACCACTTGATCAGCATCGGTTTTATTATTATTGTTATTATTATTATTATCCAACACATATATTGGTATAGACCCATGATGAAAAACCTAATTCATTAAAAATTCCCGTTTCATGAATTGGAACAATACATAAAAGTGAACAATATTGTTTTCAATTGCATGCCACCTTAGTGATCTAAAGGTTAAGCATTCGCGTGCGTGACCGGAAGTCCTGGGTTCGAGTCCCGTGTGCGAGATCGTGGATGCGCACTGCTGAGGGGTCCGATACTAGGATGAAATGGCCATCCAGTGATCTCAGGTTTTCAATGGTGGTCTAATACTCATCCATTCATGCTATCAATCTAAATTAGGTCCTCATCAGGAAAAAGAAGTATTTCTCCATGCTATTCCTTTTTTAAAAGTATAAATATTAAAAAATAGTCATCTTTGTCTTGTTATTATTTTTTAATACCAACATAATACATTCGAGGTGAAATTTTGATGGTTAGTTAGTGTTAAATTCAATGGTTTGTGTATCCAAAACTTGATGGCAATAAACCTGTGTCAGACCATATAATTAGTCTGTCTATTTATTAATTAAACAGTATAACCAAAATTAGGAGGGCAAAGGAATTATATAATGTAGTGAGAAAAATGATATATCTGTAATATTTTCTTAGTTTGGGGTTGTGAAGATTTTTTGAATTTCATCGAAATCATGAACCGTTCCATCGTGGTCTAAAATTGATCAGTTCATGATTTTAATGAAAAAGAATTCACACCATAAAGTGAGTGATCCGATGTTTAGAAAATCAAGGTGTTATAACGTTTTAAAAGTTGAAGAAAACTAGGTGAATGAAAATAATTTACGGTTAAGAAATACGGAAGATAATCGTTCATTCAATAAATATAAATGAGAAATTAAAAAAAAAACATAAAGGTCATAATAACAATTGAATAATAAACATGAAAAATTATTAAAGGATAACAATAACTGACTATGGTTTAAAAAGTACAAAATGACAATCAAAACAAAATATGAGATCAAAACATACAGGAGAAAGCCATACAATCCATAGTTGGATATTTGGCTTTTGCACAAAGAATTCAGGTATGAATCAATAAGTTTCCAACATCTCAACAGTTTGCCATTTTTTGCTTTTGCCTCCTTCCAATACGATTCTTTTAGGTTTAGATCACTATAAAGGATAATCTTTTTGGGATAACATACCAAGAGTTGGTGAGATGCTCGTGCATTGGGTTACTGATTGTTTTTTAATCCTATTTTAAAAACTATGTTAGGTAATGTCATGAGATACGTTCAGAAAGTGTTTATTATGTGACCTGCTCCACAACAGGAAATACACTTAGAGATGTACGTAGATATGATCGAAAATGTAAACTTATTCTCAACGTATCCACAAATTGTAAGCAATTGGGATATGAAGCTTCAGGAATTCCACTGAAATCCTGAACCGATCTAATTTAGACCGCCACTGAAAACATGCAAACACTATATGACCGTTTCGGCCTAATATGCGAGTACCTTGAGACGCACATCCGCGACCATACAACCAGGAATCAAATCCAGCACCTTCGCTCTCGCGTGCGAACACTTAACCTCCAGATCTCTGAATTGAAATCCAACGTTATAGATGTCTAACTTCAATCAATACACGATATTGCCTAACCATCTTCTATTGTCTTCAGTGGGCAACTGCCTCACACTCGAGATGGTTTAGCTACAATGGTCATGGTTTCCCACTAGAACTCTGGGGATTCCCTCTAGATGTTAGTCAATAGTGAGCGAATGATAATCTTTGGTGTGAAAAATATAATATATGTAATGTATAAACGTAGCGCTAAATTTATATATATGAAAATTTCTCGGTTGTATGCATCATTTGTTATATTATCAGTTAGGTAATTCACAAATTATTGAGAACTGATAACAAAAACATTACACGTAAATTTTAATTTACCGGGCTGCATGCACAGAACTGTCAAGTCGAAAAGACAGGAAATTTCGAACATGTATGTTCATTTAATAAAGTACAGTATTTAAACATTCCACACCAAAATACTGATAATTGGAGAAACATAAAATGAATATTTGCTAAAAATCTGGCAAGTATTCTTAGTCTATGAAGTTAAAGATGTTCAATAGAAGAGAAGAATCTTGAAAATAAGATAAACTATAAAGAAACATGGTAAGAGAGTAGATGCAGCGAATAAGAGCAAATAAAATAACACTTTTCCATCGGAAGTTAGAGAGAATGATCTGAATTGGTTTTCATATAAATCTTAAATTTCGTTTGTCTGTCATTGAAATATTGTAGTGCACTCTGATAACAATAACATTTATTATTATTATTATTCATTGACAGTTTCCATATGATGCTATCCAGTATATGACTGGTGAATGCAACTATGGTGGTCGAGTAACAGATGAACGAGACCGAAGATGTTTAATGACAATATTACTAGATTTCTTATGTCAAAATGTTGTTAGTGATCCACACTACAAATTTTCTCCAAGTGGATTGTATTATGCTCCCCCCAAAATGGAATATAATGAATATTTGGAATTTATTAAAGTAAGTCAAAGGAAATGTGTTTTATCACCTTTTTACTGTGCATATAATTTATAGAGTGAACAAACCAAATTGTGAATGGATACTTGAAAATGAGTTAGTTATATCTTAAACTCCGACCATAGTAATTCATTATTCTAAATAATCTTAATTTTCTCGATAACTGTAAGATTTAAATTAAATATCTCGAGTCATTTTCAATAACTTTTGGTCTAAGAAGCTAAACCTGAAGTAGAAGTTAAGTAATCTTGAGATGAATTCTTTGCTGAAGTAAAATAATTTAATTTGTTTCATGTTCTCTATAGTTGACTAATGAAGGTGCCCATGTTGTAAAGTGATATACTTAAACTCCAAAAAACTTTATTTAGCGTAGGATTACAAATTTTTTCTTTTGACTATTCACTTTAGAAGATGGGATGTTGACAAAATAGAGCACAGGCCAATCACTAGCAGTCTCCATCCAACTCTGTCCTGCTCAATCCTTTCCAGTTGTTATTCATCTTTTTCATGTCTGTTTCTAATTCTCGACACAGTGTGTTCTTTGGCCTCCCTCTTTTCCGATAACCCTCAGGATTCCAAGTTAGGACATGCCTCGTGAATAAGTTTGATTTTCTCAATGTGTGTCCTATCTACTTTCATCTTTCCCACTTTTCATCTTCATCTGGAAGGTGATTTGTTCTTTGCCCTGGGAGTTGAAGAGCGTATTATGACGCCTCATGGTGAAATCCGGGATTCTTCAAGAGCCACGATGTCGATAATCCTTTTAACAACCAGAGCAACAATTAATGTAGGTACATGGAATGTTCGGACAATGTGGGACCTACATAAGGTATCGAAAACAAACTTTCACACAAACTGAAGTATGTCTTGAGAGGGTCAGTGTCAATTAAAACTAATCAGCCATACTTCATTGATTTATTTGATATGTAGGCTTGGGAAATCAACTTAACACTAATAACAACAACTAGCGTCATATAGTCCACTCCATACCATTGTTTTAAATATCATCATAGTGATCATATTGATCACTAGTCTAATTGACTCGACACAGTGACATACATTAGATAGCCAGACCGCCTGAGTAGTACAATGGTAATGGCTCCGTATGAGGCTGTGTGATGTAAATATTATTCCTACGTAGATCTCCTAAGTTATCAGGCAAACCTTTTTGATGAGTATCGACAAGGAAGAATCATAAGTTCAATCCAAGTTTTCCTTAATTAAGTCACACCGTTAAAAAATAGTTTTTTATTCATTGCAATTGTAATGAAATAAGTTTTCCAATAATAATTGCTTAGAATCAGTTACATATTATCAGCGTTTAAACAAAGAGTACTAGTTCCCAAGCCTAATTGTCTACAGAACTGAGTGCAGAGAGTTGATATCATCAAAAGAAATCAGTCTTTCATTTTATTGTATAATAAATCATGGGTTTCCATTTTATGAATGAAACAACTAGTATATAGCAATAATAAAATAGCCTTAATGATATATGATTTATTTGTTACATTTAGGGTTTGCCCGCTGTACAAGCTCCTGAAGTATTTGGAATGCATGAAAATGTTGATATCACACGGGAGTTGAGTGAAACGCGCACATTGTTTGATTCACTTCTACTAACCGTTGGTCAGACATCATCCGAAGTTGGTGGATTTACTGATTCACGAATTGATGCAATAGCTAATGATATCCTGGGTAAATTACCAAACGCCTTTGATATATCTGAAGCATATAAAAAATATCCAGTCAAGTATGAAGAAAGTATGAACACTGTTCTTGTACAAGAAATGGAACGTTTTAATAAGTTAGTTGAAACAAAATATAATTTATGAATTTGGTCCATCCACTGATTTCACTACTGCTTTTAATTTATTTCATTAATTCTTGATAGCAATCGGTCACCTCCAATTACCTGAAGGCTAATTCAATCCGTATCCATTAGTTCTCGTGATCTTTTTGGTGGAGTTACATCCTCTTAGCTGAATAATTATATTCATGATCCTCTAATTGTTGTTTTGAACAATATCATTAGCACCAAATTCGTGTAGAAGTGAACCATGATTGGCAGCTTGTAATATCGATATTGATTTTGCCTAGTTATTCTTGCATATTTATTACGATTGTCTGTCCCTTTGATCTGATTCTTTACCCTAAATTTGTCCTAGACTTTTTTAGTTGTTTGGAGAACTGAATCGATTTTTATGGGTTTTCTGATTACTGAATGATATGGGTGACAAGCTAACCACTTTAATTCGATCAACACAGCGCTAAAGTTGAGCATAAGTAGTACTGTACGCGGCCTCTTTTGACTAATGTTTTTACAGCAGAATCCTTTTCTGTCTCAGAATGTTTGAGAAACAGTAGATAATGCTAACCATGAAAAAACAGTTAAATCAACATTATAAGGTCATTCAATAATATTTCAAGTCTCCTTCAAAGTGTATTTCCGGAATTTTAAAACAAAGCTGCTGAAGCTTGTGAAAAGCTGATACAATAAGGTATTCTCAGAAGTCATTATTTTATTGTCAACTGACGATATAATCTTGACTAACATATAATAGTTTAAAAAAAAATTATGTTAGTTGAATTATTGAAACGGTCAAAAGGACGAATTATTAAGAGCTTCTGTTACCAATATGATGATAAGAAACAGGTTTTCTTCCTTTAAAAAAAGCATCAGAACGTGGTGACCTGCTTGAATATCTGGGCCACCTCTTCTTGCGATCTAGATATTTCAACAAGTTATTTGTTTGTTTATTTGTTTTAACACATCATTATGTCTATTAATCGCATAACCTATTGAGGTGCGTTTATGAAATGTTCACGACCTTTCGCAGTACAAGTTACAAAAAAGTACAACTAGAGATATAGTGGTGACTGAAGATTTACAGCAAAAAGAATGTATATTATACAGAAATCGACTCATGAACTGCTAGCATCTAACTGAAGATGACTCAATATTTATCGTCAGGATCGATCAAGAATTAAGAAACAGATACTTGTTGAAATAATATGTGCTGAGAATTCTATATTGTGCCAAAAATATAATATTAAATAAAGGATAATAATAATAAGTATCTCAGCTTCTATAATTCACTTGGAAAATAGTTTAAAATTCTTATCGGGAATCCCTTTGATAAGTAGCCATCCTTGCTCAGTAATGAAAATTAATGGCATTAAAGTGGATGAGATAAGCACTACAAAAATACTTCTATCCATAAAGTAACGATTATTGATTATGCATTACTACATTTTAGCGACTGCTTGAGATGTCTGTAACATACATCTCACAGGATTTTATCTTTTCTAGTTTAAACATTATTACAGCACAGAAAAGAATAAACAGAAGACATCAAATGTCGAATAAATTCACATTCTTAAGACATTAAAAAAAAACATTTATCAGTATGCTTCTCATATCTGCAATTCCTAATGATCATATTGTAGTGAACAAAACACGAGTGGAGACAATCGAATATATTTTGGCACAACATTACAGAATATCTCATTAAAATATGAGAACTAAACAGTGAATAGTTAATTTGAAAAATAACAATCAATCGTCTCAATTTGACTGTTTCTTCTGCAAATATCCTTCCATAGTCTCCGAATATAATTGTTCACGTCTTTTCGTACCAATTGCGTGCCGTTTTCATTCTCTCCTTATCGATCTTCTACTGAAATACATTCAATGCCTGACCATTACCATTTTCTACTTATGTGAATATCAGTAATCCATACCACAATATCACTCAACATAAGAACATTAAAAAGTAGGTTTAATTTAGGCAGCAAGATATCTGGAGCTAGAAACTAAGATTAATAGATTAAGATGCAATGAACTTTATGTAATAAATGTTCCAGGAATAATGAGTATAATGTACACAATCGGTACAATTTCTCTTTAAAGTTATCCTTAGCACACAGTTCCCGAATAGCTCAGTGGTAACGTCTCTGACTGTGAAGCTAGATGAGGGAGCACCAGATCTCTCAATATTACAGGTACACCATGCCGATGAATGTCAAGTAGCACGAAACCCTGGTCCAGGGTTTCCTGTTGACCACCTCCAACCACCTACTTATCTCAACACAGTTTCCTTTTTTGCTATATTAACGAATTTTGCTTACTATGAATATCAAGTTAAAAAAATAAACAAAAATGTAACAAATTCATATAAGATTAATGAAATGGTTACAAAAATCTCTGTTATCCTTCAGAAATATACCTTCTGATGTAGAATATTCTTTTTTATCAACGAATTTATTCATGTAAATTAGACGGTGTAGACATCTTTTTTTAATTTTTTTTTAAAAAAAAACAAAAAAAAAATGTTTACTCGAGTTTAGTATCGTTGGTTAGTTTGCATATATTATTACTTTTTTTTTCGTCTTTTTTCTCTCTGAAAATTTTTGGAGGGAAAACATACATTCCTAGGTACAACTATATGTAGTTCTTAGTTAGATTTATATTGATGTAAATAAACTCATTAGAATAATGCTAATTAACTACTCATGTTATTTGTCATTGAATTTTAAGATGTTTAATGAAACATTTATGATGATAAGAATTATTAATATAAACTAGAATAGAATTAAGTAATCATAAATATTTAGTAGCTTTTGAGTAAAAATGTAAAACTAGGAGATCTCTTCCTGGATGATGATGATGATGATATTACTTTCTAATCGTTAAAACAACCAAAGTGTTTGGTAACAATAAGAAATAGATCCTGTTTTTTGCCTTGCTACACCTTTCTGTTGTTTTCATTTAAAATCCAATGGTTACTTTTTGATGTTCTCGTAAGTTCCCATTTTCTCTAGTGTTTCTAATAACTTGCAATGAGGCATTCTAATACCTAGATTTTTAATGAAAATGATTAGTCTCTTATTGCCATATGTGCATACTGTGCGTATTGCTTCGATATTGCCTTAATTTACAAGCTTTGCAAGCAAAGATGAATAGTGGCTAGCAGTGGAATCCAGGACGCGTGTCACTTCGTCCTATTTGGGACTCGTCAGTTGGATATATCTGTATCTCAGAGTTGGCGTTCACTCTGGAACCTGAACCCAGTATCTTTCTCTTCAAACGCCATCACGTTATCGACTTAGATACTGAGACCTGATAGCCACTTGCTTGTGTGATAGGATGAAGTCTAAATTCAGTTGATATTGTTTGTTTGAATCTTCTGATTGATGTTTAGGACTGCAACTGGTCAGTCCCTAATCGGCATATGTGCATACTATGCGTATTGCCTTGATATAGACTTAATTCACAAGCATTATAAGCAGGTAAATCCAGCTGACGAGTCCCAAAATAGGACGAAACGCGCGTCCTGGATTCCACTGCTAGCCACTATTCATCTTTGCTCGTAAAGGAAATCTGTTTTAATTTATCATGATTCTTCTGGTTTTATTTTATGGATGGTATATGACCATTATTGTTATTATTTTTCTCAGAAGATTTGATTTTTCAGTCTTACTATCAATCCTAACATCTGGTGAATGAACTAACACCGGTTGGAAGCGTTACTTACATATATCTCACTCAATGAGTTAAGAAATTGGTTCTTTTAACTATTTACTACCATATATGAGATAGCTTTCATTAGAACTACGTTTAATACACAACACCTCTTGGTTTGAATAGTGTTCTCCTAGGGCTTTGAAATTTGTTTAAAATGATGAATTAAGACATGTAATCTTCTAACCTAAAAGTTAAACAAACATGTTTCTGAATTCAGCTAATAAAACCTTCCAAATTAAGATCACAAATTTATCTTTACTTGACTTTCTACATACTTTTGAAATCTCTAATTCAAATACACAAAGTTTTTATTTCGCGCTTAATGAAACACTGACAAGTATTCATTTTCTTCGTGATAAAGGAAAATTACATGCTTATTCGGATGTGGGATCAATGGCCTGTATTATTTTGGATAGACCTGTAGAGTTGTGAAGGCAACTGTTTTATTGATCCGAAACGTTTGGTGAATAGATATCAAAAAACGAAAGCAGTTGATTGACAAATAGCGTAGTTTCATGCCACAAAAAGACAAGCTTATTTAAAGTGCATTCAGAAAGGAAATTGACCCGGATCAAGACGTGTATAGTAATACTATGAGGATTGTGTAGAAACTTGACTGACCTATGAAATGAAGAACATATTATTCGATTACTATACATCCGGTTAAACTAGATCTTTTTTTGTATTGATAATAATGATAAGTACTGACTCCTCAGAAAGTTATTGTATGATCAAATCTTTCTTAAATAGATAAAAGCAATGTACGTAACAACCGAAATGTAACTAAAGACACTCCAAGATAGTTAATTTTTTTAAATTCTCAATTTTTAGTTTAACAGCAATTATCAAATCAACATTGAATGATCTTAGAAAAGCAATTAAAGGTCTTGCAATTATGTCTGATAGTTTGGAATCTTTAGCAACTGCTTTATCTATTGGAAAGTTACCAGCTTTATGGGCACATCGATCATATCCAAGTTTAAAGCCGCTTGGTTCATATATCAGTGATCTTCTTGGAAGATTGAACTTCTTTCAAGTATGTTTATGTAGTATTAGTATCAAGTATAATGACTAGGAATTATCACTTACAGTTATCTGATAAACATAGGTATAACGTTTGTTTCCGAAATATCCCTTTATTATATTCACACATATTTCACCATTAAAAATGTTCATTATTTAAAAAAACAACACATGTAGATAGACAAAACTGTTTACCCATTATAGTGTTGTAGAGTTTGTTGGACATGAAGCTTTACATCACGAGTGGACTAGTAAAATAACTACTGTAAACTAGAAAGCATAAGACCTAAGCCTATTTCCAGTTAGACATCCATTAGGCTTTACTCTAATACACATTAATATTGGTATGCAAATATAAAAATTACTTACTTACTTACTTACGCCTGTTACTCACGATGGAGCATTGGCCGCCGACCAGCATTCTCCAACCCACTTTGTCCTGGACCTTCCTTTATGGTTCTATCCAGTTTTTGTTCATTCTTCTCATGTCTGTCTCTATTTCTCGTCGTAATGTGTTCTTTGATCTTCCTCTTCTCCTTTGGTCTTCAGGATTCCATGTGAGGGCTTGTCTTGTGACGCAGTTGGGTGATTTCCTCAAAGTGTGCTCAATCCACTTCCAGCGCTTCTTCCTGATTTCTTCCTCCGTTGGAAGAAACTCCTCCTGTAGCTCCTCCGGGGTCTACTGCCGGTCCCAAGCCCGGGTAAAGGAGAAGGGTTGGGCATGGGATTAGCTATCCCATCCCGTAGAAAACCAAGTCGCTTAAAAAACGCTACCCAGATAAAATTATTCAAATATAAAAATTAACCAATCATTTAAAAGAATTTATGTGTCGGTTATGGTGATTGAATAGATTACATAATTAACCATAACAAGTAATTTCGGTGAAAAAAAACTGGTGTAATGATAATCGTAGAAGTGATGGTAGAAAACAATGATGAAATGAATAAATATTTAAACATGGGAAGCGGGTCGAAACATAAAAAAATAAACTTATAAAAATAGTATTCATCAAAATTACGCAATAGAATATCACAGTATGCTTACAAGCATTCAACAAAATATATGAGTGCCATGTAGAAGTAGTTGTAATATCATCTACCTAGGTCTTCTCTAGCCAAAGAATGTATTCAGAACTGTTTTTCTACACAAGGGCTCGAGTTTTTGAACATGAATCATTATAACTTTCTCTATATGAAGGTGACAGGATCAAACTTCGTTGAGAAAATTAAAATTTAATAGGTAAATCACTTTCAATGGTATCTCCGTAGAATTGTCACTTAAGGAGGTGACAGTTCTTACTCACAATTTATGTACTTGGATTTCTTTTCGTTGTATACAAAATTTTTTATAGTTTAAACTTATTTTAGTTTATAGATTTGATCATGAATTTATATCAGATAAAGTACATCTATTAGAAAGTGATTTCAGCTGGGTTCTCTATTAAAATGTGTTTGATCATTATCTCTTACTATAAATAGTTTATTTTCATTTAGAAGAAAGAAATCTTTATTAAAAGGTTATAAAAAGTATTTCATAGTATAATCGCTTTTGGGAATTAGGAAACATACTGAAAATGTACTTTGAATTGAATTCGTTCATATATATAGGCCAATTTTTTATACGTAAGAGTTTCTATGAACAAAATTAATAGTTCAATAGGATTCACTCTAGTATGAACTTCAAGTTCTTGCATTATATTCATAATGATTATTATCTTTACGGAAGATAACGGTTAATGTTTATTTCCAAATAATTTTTGAATAAACACATAAAGACATCACAATGTTTAACGGAATTTTCGCGGTATATTCAATATAGATAACTGAGATTTAATAAGTTATTTGATGAATTTCTACATATATGTTATATACTATTTTGAGACTGGTTCGAACCTCGCGAGACGGGATCATGGATGTGCACTTCTGATGAGTCCCACAATAGGACGAAACGGCCGTCCAGTGCTTTCAGGTTTTCCCTGATGGCCTGGCTTCAATTGACTAACACTTTCAACTATGAAAATACTAAATCCCCACAAAAACCCCTTCTGATAATAACAAATATATTTGTCATTTAAAAAAAAATGTTTTATATAAATTTCCTTCACTTCATATCACCATCACCGTAGGTGAAATATTTTATCTTATAATGCTATCCATAAAATAAAATTACTCCCATCCTTTATTTGCTGCATTGATACTTCCTGCTCCTGTGAAAATGCATTAAATGTTCTAATACCTGTAAGTGTATCTTATTCCATAAGTGAAATTATATAAATTTTAAATCTTTAACCATTTTTATTACAGAATACACCAAATAAAATCACCTATCTGCTGTTACTTTAAATTAATACCGATTCTGACAACCCTAACTAATTTGAATGATATCTAACACGAAAAGTAGATCAGAAAATAAACTGACATCTGTACTACAATAGCAGACCTAACTAACCTATCGTAATAATTATTACCCTTTTTGTTCCATTCTCTGTTCTTCTAATTTATTTTTTCTAGTTACAGATGGTTATAATAAATTCATTACGACTCAAGAAATAACTTGAAATTCACCGGCTGATACGTTTCATTGTACTACCAATACCACTTTTTGATCTAGTAAAATTAAAACAATCTAATATCACATACTTGTTCTATACGTTTATTAATATTATTTATATCAAGCTGATCATACCTGAAAACTGATATGAATTTTGTAATAATAATTACTATTATTAAATTCACTTAGTATTGTTTGTTTGAATCTTCCCATTGATGTTAAGGACTGCAACTGATCAGTCTCTCATTAGCATATGTGCATATTGTGCACATTGCCTCGATATAGCCTTGATTCTCAAGCATTGAAGGCAAAGATGGATAGTGGCTAGCTATGGAATCCAGGATGCGCGTTTCGTCCTACTCAAGACTCGTCAGCTGGATGTGCCTTCATCTCACAGTTGATGTTCACTCTGGGACTCGAACCCAGTACCTTCCGTTTGAAACGCGCGTCCTGGATTCCACTGCTAGCTACTATCCATCTTTGCTTATTATTATTATTATTAAATGGCGAAATATCAATAATCCCAAAAAGTCCCTCGAAACAAAAAAATATTTAATTTGATGACTGAAAATTCTCTCCAAAATTTGATTTCACTTATTTTGATCATAAATTCGAAATCTAATATCTTTCCACATAAAATACCGAAAAAGGTGGTGTAAGAAAAAAATAAAATGAATGATTTCTAACACTTTAAAATAAGTCACTGTTTAAAGACACAATGGTAAATAAAAAGGAAACTATTCCAAGTCATCTGAAATTCCATTCTAATCTATTGTTTAAATGTTTAATTATAAACTATAATATCATGTTTACACACTAACTGATAATTGTTCACTTTGTTTCCTTACAAACAAACAAAAACTTACGCTAAGGAATGGTTTATTAATGATAAACCATCAACTTACTGGGTATCTGGATTCTTTTTTACACAAGCATTTTTAACTGGAGTTTTGCAAAATTATGCACGTCGTACAAAAATCCCCATTGATCTATTGGCATTTGATTTTGAAGTAAGTATTTGGAAACGATTTGTATTTGGTATGAAAGATAATTTATAGTTTGAATTCACTTAATACTGTTTGTTTGAATCTTCCCATTAATGGGGAGAATTGCAACTGATCAGTCTCTTATTGGCATATGTGCACCCCATCGCATAAACAATTGGCTATCAAGACTCAGTAGCTGAGTGGAAAACGCGATGGTGTTGGAAGCGAAAGGTACTGGGCTCGAGTCCCTGTGTGAACATCGACTGTGAGATGCAGGTACATCCAGCTGATGAGTCCCAAACAGGACGAAGTGACGCGCGTCCTGAATTCCACTGCTAGCCACTATCCATCTTTGCTTATAATTTATAGTTTGTTTTTATTTGTACTTTGAATGTGGTTTTTGCTCTTGAAGACATTGTTTTCTGTAACCTTACGTTTGAAATGGCTTAGATTGCATCATTTTCTCATCGTTTGATGATACAATTTAAAAGTGAAATGATTATTGTATACATCCTTCAAATTAACATGATAAATGAATTTGTTACATGTAATGCACTATATATATTAACATACAAGATTAGGAGTGAAACTATACTTTATATTTCAATGGTTTTTAACAACTCATAACTTTTATCTTTCTTACTAAGATACTTAGTATATTACATAATGCTTTGATGACCGTTTTTGGTCGTCTGGAAGTAAATCGGACCTCAGAAAATCTCATTTATTATTTTTTTTAGCAAGATATACATTATTTCTCAACTCAGTGGTGTTCAATATACTTTAAAAGAAATCTCTTGTATGCTTTTGTAAAGACCATATTTGTTCTTTGTTATCTTGATATCATGACAGATTGCCGTATTTAAGTGTCGCTTAATATTCATCGATTTTAGTGTCATAAATTGTTAACAATTAGTCAAGACATCCAAATTGTGTAGAATAAGAGTATAGACAAAGGATTACGTTCAAACAACAACGATGAGTTTTCAGTCAGTTCTCAGCCAATCAGAAGACGAATTCTATAGATGAATAGTCTAATGAACAGCAAATATTACAAACCATAGACAGAATTTACATAATTTACGGATCCGTTAAAGTCTTCTGCTGGTAACACTATGGCTCTTGTAGACGTAGATTATGGAGCACTTATGAGCATCCATTTAGATTTTAATTATTCCTCACATTGTTCTTGATTAGGAACGAACTGATATCAATTTTGGTGAAACATACTTTGTGGTCAAATGATTGAATGAATTCTGCGCAAAAATTAAAGTGACTCTAGATGATTAGTTAAATCATAAAATGGTTTAACGTTTGTTATAGGGTCGAGAGTATACAGTTAGGATTTAAGGATATTATCGATTTGCCTACTATGTACAATGTCCATTAAAGAATCGAGCATCTTATATATTTAGCACTATAAGTTGTCCTTTATGGTGGCGAATATAGATGATTTTTATCATTTTAATAGCTTTGAATATTATAGGAAGATATTTCTACTGCCCGTTATTCGTTATATTTGAATTTTGGGCAGATATCCGAGAATCCCTATTTTCGATACTGATTGCCTCGTCTTTATACCATATATTATCCTGGCGCGAACCGATCATCGAACTTTGAGTTTATTACGTCCGACTAAATGTTTACATACATATTTCTTATAAATAAAAATAATGTAATTATTTTCCACTTAACTCTGAATACGCTTATATACATATTAAGTTGGGACAATGCTATATATTTATGTTAAAACCAACAGTTTATTATCTATGTGTGACGAACACGTAAATCTCATAATTTGAACTTAAAAAAATTAATGGTCTTTTCATATGATATAATCAGGTTCGTCCAACACACAAAGAAACTAAAGATCCTTCTAATGGAGCTTATATTCATGGCTTATTTTTGGATGGATGTCGTTGGGACTATGACAGGTAATTCCTCTGCAATTATAACCAATTGTTATGATAGATGAAATACTTTTATTTTGTGACAATTAATAAAACCTAAAGGTTTTACTTTTTTCGTACTGTAATACAAAACAAACTACTGCCCAGTATATCGGTTCATTAATTGGTAAACGGAGATTTTTCTTGAAACACTAGTGTTACCATAAACGTTCAGCTATTAGAATGACCTCAATCTTAAGTTTTTGAATTTATGTTCGATAACTTTCTGCTTATTTGTATGAGATTTAATAACTCTGTAGACTAAAACTAAGTGCAGTGAAACACAAATAACAGGGCATGATTTCTCCAACTTTCGGGACAATCAAAATGAATATTGTATTCTCACCTGACGAAACATAATCACAATTCTTCTAGGTACATAATCACTGAATTTATTATTATTTTATTTATATATCATGGATATGAATTGTTCAAATAAAAGGTCTTGAATTTCATGAATTTTCTGTTAACTAAGGTGTTGACATGATTTTCTTACATGATGGGATACGAAAATAACATTATTTAGACAAATATTTCTTGTGTCGATTTACGATGACTTTCAGCTAAGGTAATAGGTTGGAACCTCGTTTAAATTCAAATAAACTATATTCATTGTAAATGTTTTTAAAGTGACTCCTCATATTTCCCTTTATGGGTGGTTTTATTTAGTGTATGTTAAATTTATTGTGCAAATGATCTATTGTGAAGTAGTAACTCACTGAGGACATTGGTGGATGTGTCGCTCAATTTCGTGAATTCATCGAAGCTAAACATTAACATCCGTTGGATGCCGGCTCAGTGGTCTAGTGCTTAAGCGCTCGCTCGCGAAACTGATAGGTCTTAGTTTCGAATCTCACAAGGCGGGATCGTGGATGTGCATTGCTGAGGAGTCCCACAATAGGACGAAACAGCCGTCCAGTGTTTCCAAGTTTTCCCTGGTGGTCTAGCTTCAATTGATTCATGATCTTAACTATTAAGATTCTATTTTGGTCAATTGATAGTGTGATTTGGGACTAGTTTGGGGACGTGGTTATGGAGAGCCAATCAATCCTCAATGCACCATTCTTTCGTGTTCTTACTTTGCATAATGGGAATTTCATTGGTCTCCATTTCAAAGTATAGGCGGCTAAATCGAGAAATTGAAGTGACTGTTGACTGTCATGTATAATCCGTAAGACTCAGGATCCAACAGGGTTGATACGCATATATCAACGACCACACTCCAGCTACAACATTTCCATTCTAAAAGGTTTCATACTATCTAATTAATTTAGCATTGTTTAATCTGGACTCAGTTTTCACATCTCTTTTATATATTTTTTGAAGCATGGAACTTGGTGAACAATATCCAAAGATATTAAATGAACCTATGCCAATTATCTGGCTTAAACCTATGATTCGCGAGGAACTTGAGGCATTATCGACCAAACTAATTAGATATAGTTGTCCAGTTTACAAAACTAGTGAACGTCGTGGTACACTTTCTACAACTGGACATTCAACCAATTTTGTTTTACCGATATTACTTCCAACAAGTGTAAATCCAAATCACTGGATAAAACGAGGAGCTGCTCTGCTGTGTCAGTTAGATGACTAAACGGATGTTTTTTTCATACAAAAACTAAGTTTTTTTTCAACTATGTCAAAAACTTAAAAGTGCCGATGTGTAACTAGTAAACAGTATTTCAATGGAAGCTGAATAAATAAATCCTCAATGAAATATTTGCTTTCTTATTCATCACATCAATAAAGGTTGGATTAAACTGTTTAAGCAGACCATAGACAATAGTTACTAATCATTAGTTTTAATTTGTTAGTCATGGTGAGTATTATTCAATAAACAAATTACAAAATCGTTCATTTTTACAGCTGATGATGTATTATGTGATTTTATTATATCATGAAACGACTAAGCTTGTTAGTCAGTCAGCTACAACGTAGAACCAGGCACATATATGCATCGATCCAAGTTACCATACCTCATTAGCACAACAAGATGAACAACAAATTCATAGAAGTAGTTAATTTAGTGGTGGTAGTAGTATATAAAAGAAAGGTTGTATATAAGGATATAGTACAGGAAGAATGAAAGATATGAAGCAATTTTAATCTCAAGGTTTAAGGGAAGATAAAGAGTGTATACACCTACGCCATTGTGATCGATTTTGAGCCATGTCACCCAGAGTCTCCAACCATTGGTTACGATAGTCACGCAGATCCCAACCAAGTAGTCATCATCTACAAACATGGATCAGACTTCAAGGACTGATGCGATGATTTGGTTTGACCACCTCTAAATCTCTTCCAACCATCCCCAATACTAGTCAGCATTGTGCGTCGTAGTAATCGGTGTTCAGGCATATGTAACACGTGGCTCAACCATCTCAGTCGATGAAGATTCACAACTTCATCAAGTGATGTATCAATTACGGAAAGGCATAGTTTCCAACATTCGATAATAAATATCGCAAATGTTGGTAGATGTCATGACTACAAGGTATTGATTATAAATCTCTAGGTTTCGAAACAAAGTGTTTTAGATTCTGATCTCAGTTTAAATAATAACACGTATTCAGTTAATTTCTGTGGAAAAACCCCAATTTAGACAGTAGATTTACTTGTTAATCACTAGTCTACGTACAATTAATGTTATGTTAGATACCAGTTAATTGATGTTCTGAGCGGTAGGATATAATTGCATGAGAATTAGTTATTTAAAAGAAAAATAACAACCAATTAGTTAATTGCTAAATATGTTGGAACATTATTAATATTTCATGACAGAATCTTTGAAGAAATAGGATAAGAATATATCAAATAACAGTAATCAATACTAAGACGTAATACAATTGTCTACTGTAATCAAAGATGGATAGTGGCCAGCAGTGGAATCCAGGATGCGCGTTTCGTCCTATTTGGGACTCGTCAGATGGATGTGCCTGCATTTTGGAGTTGATGTTCACTCTGGGACTCGAACCCAGTACTTTTCGCTTCAAACGCCATGGTATTATCCATCGTTGCTTACAATACTTGTGAATTAAGGCAATATCGAGACAATTCGCACAGTATGCACATATGCCTATTAGAGACTGACCAGTTGCAGTCTTAAACATTAATGTGAAGATCCAAATAAACAATACTAAGTGAACAAATGTCTACTGTTTGTTATGTCATATTTAAACTGACTAAAAAAAACTGAAAGATATCAGAATTCGATCAATTAAAATCTGATACTTTTGGATATTATTACATTTCATCGGATATACGAAATTCCTAACAATTAGATTGGTGATTTAAAATATTTCAAAACAACCTTCAACCTAATAGTGTAATTGTTAATGGGGACGTTTTATAGTAAAATTTGAAAATTTAATGTGGACTGATTTTCAAATATTTACATTGTTGAATTAAGAAGATTGGTATTCATAATTGAGTAGTATGAATTGAAATGAGTTCCTGCAATTTTCCAATGGATGTCGATGGTTCTCAAATATATATTTGAATAGTTCTTTTTCTTAATTATACTGACGATAAAAACATAAATGAAAGCATAAATATATATACCAGAGAAAAAACTTACCTAACTACTAGACCGGTATGGTATAAACATCTAACAGATCCTAAAAGGAATGTTTTGAATTGCTCAACCAATCAACTTAATAAAGAGAGAAACCTAATATTAATATTAGGACTGGAATTCCATAGTAAATGCTAATTGTTTAATTCATATAGATAAAAACATGTATTCATACATTAGATTTACTTTCAGTCAATGAATTGAATACTTTACGTTAAAAACACTAGGAAGACATCACTAAACTTACTGAAGATGAAATATTGTTCATTACAAAATCAAATGAAGTAATAGTGTAGTGAACAGAACACTAGTTGGGGACAATCGAATGTATTTAAGCAAAAATTACAGACTATCTCAGTAAATTCTGAAAACCATACAATGTACAGTCAATTTGCAAATTAACAACCAATAGTCTCGATCTTCACTGTTTCTTCTCTAATTCCATTGTTCGTGCATTTTCCTACCGATTGCGCTTCGTTTCAGTTCTTTCGTTATCGGTCTTCTGTGAAAATACATTCTATGTCTGACCCACACCATATACTACTTATATGGATATAAGTAGATCACACCACAATAGGACTTATTTGAATCTACAATGAAGTACGAATCAGTGAATTAAAATATCCTTATTAAATCTTAATTTCTTTACTCTAACTTAAAAAGTCCTTCAATTCCAAAGTGTTTTATCACTCGGGTAACTGAGATTTTAATTCATTTTAACTACCTTACAGTCTCGTACATTGTATTGTTTACAATTATACAATTTTAAGTTAGCTTCTAGATTATATCATATTATTTAAAATATGAAACAGTTATTTTCCCTTTTTGTACTTTATTTGTATAGAGTTTTTTTTTTGAAGTACCTGCATCATATAATAGTAATAATACGCTCTTCATTTTTCGAGTATCCAATAGCACTTGTCTTCACGTAAGTACACTTTCGAAATTCTTGAAAAAAACAATTTTGTATGTAATATTTTAATCTTACTTTTGGTAAATAAAAATTACAGGTTGTTTACACTTTAGATCAGTAGATGTAGACTATTTGGTAGGGGTCCGCGTGACTATCGTAACCAATGATTGGATACTCTGTGTGATAAGGTTCAGAATCGATCACAATGGCGTAGGTGTATACACTCTTTATCTTCCCTTAAACCTTGAGATTAAAATTGCTTCATATCTTTCATTCTTCCTGTATTATATCCTTATATACAACCTTTCTTTTATATACTACCACCGCCACTAAATTAACTACTTCTATGAGTTTGATGTTCATCTTGTTGTGCTAATGAGGTACGGCAACTTGGATCGATGCATATATATGCCTTTTCCTACGTTGTAGCTCACTGACTGACTGAGATCAGTACCCTGACAGAATGTCTAACATTTATAACTAACTGATTATGTCATATCCCTTCGTCACACTAGTTATTATGAACCCCTAAATCATCCACATTTCCTTCAACAGTATACACATACAAACTTATGTAAGATCTATCTTAGAACCCTTATGTCACAAAAGAAACAATTTAACTTTAAATCACAATCAAATAGTTTATATTCACTTAGTACTGTTTGTTTGAATCTTCCCATTGATGTTAAGGACTGCAACTGCTCAGTCTGTAATTGGCATATGTGCATACTACGCGTATTGCCTCGAAATAGCCTTTGATCACAAGCATTATAAGTAGAAATGGATAGTGGCTAGCTATGGAATCCAGGACGCGTGTTTCGCCCTATTCGGGACTCATCAGCTGGATGTACCTACATCTTGGAGTTGATGTTCACTCTGGGACCCGAACCCAGTAACTTTCGATTCAAACGCCATCACGTTATCTATTCACCTATCGAATCCTGAAAGCCACTTGTTTATACAATGGGATGAAGTTTAAATTCACTTAATATTGTTTGGTTAAATCTTCCCATTGATGTTTATGACTGCAACTGGTCAGTCACTAGATTATATTTCATAAATCAATTATTAGTTTATGAATTTTTCAATAGTTCTCTAACTTAATTTCACAATAATCAATCACTGAAAATTAATTAACCATGAAAGTCATAAATTAATTTTATTCCACCATAGAATTTCATTTTTAACAAAATATATTTTTTTTTTTGGAGAAAACGTATATTCTAATTCACAATATCAGAAATTGTCTTTATCAAATTCAATTTATAATGAAAATCTATCCAAACAAATGAGAATATTATACATTTCTCAATAATAAATAATTTTCAATGGATAAATAATCTACAAAAATAATATTTCTATAAATCATTGATTGAATTCATTCAACGAAATAAATATATCAGAATTGGTTTTGTGGATATTATAGTAATTTTAATAGTTAAGATCATGAATCAATTGAAGCTAGACCACCATGAAAAACCTGGAAATACTGGACGACCGTTTCGTTCTATTGTTATACTCCTCAGTAGTACACCCTCACGATCTCGCCTCGTGAGATACGAAACTAGGACTTATCAGTTTCGCGCGCGAGCACTTAAACAGTAGACCAATTAGACAACATCCAGTGGTGTTAATGTCTACCTTCAGCCGATCCACGAAATTATGTATCACATTCACCAATGTCTTCAGTGAGTTACCATCAAACAACAGACCTGGTTGAACTTCACTAGTCACTGCTTTTCACTAGTAGCAGTTGAAGCGGCTGAAGTTAGACATTAACACCGTTGGATGTCGGCTGGCTCAGTGGTCTAGAGGTTAAGCACTCGCTCGCGAAACTGATAGATCCTGGTTTCGAATATCGCGACGTGGGATCGTGGATGCGCACTGCTGAGGAGTCTCACAATGGGAAGAAACGGTCGTCCAGTGCTTCCGGGCATTAGTTATTTGATTTATATTTATTTATATATTTATATTATAAATTCTTGTTTTATATATTAATAGACGCTACATTTTATAAATTCTATTGTAATCATGATCAAAGTTATGGAAAATGTTTAATCGGTTTCATTATCGACTTTCAGTGGTTTATTGGTATGATTATAATATCATATTATTCATGAAAAATTTTGTAAATACTTCTATTTCTCAAATAAACACAAACGATATGTTGTATTTTGATCTGTATACATTATTCGTCTAATCACGATCGACTGAAAATATCACTTAATATCAATATAGCCTTGTGGAGATTATTGAGTTTTTATTACCATGTACTCACTAGTGATAGGCTTCAAGAGGTAATTTCCTGAGGTCTGGTATGAAGCCGTGAACAATGCAGTTCAACCGTGTGAAATGTGAGGCAGTTACATACCGAACACAATGGAAGATGGTTACACAATATCATTGATTTTTAACTGTCGGATTCCGACTCAGTGGGCTATAGGTTAGGCATTCACGCGAAATCGGAGGTCTTGTGTTCACATCTTATGTGTGGGATCGTTAATTTGCACTAGTGAGGAGTCTCAAACTAGGACGAAACTGGCGTTTAATCCTACCATATTTCCAGTCGTGGTCTAGCATTGATCAGTTCATACTTACTTACTTACGCCTGTTACTACTAGTGGAGGAGCAAAGGCCGCAAACCAGTTTTCTTCATCTAACCCTGTCCTGAGGATTCCTTTCCAGTTCTTTCCAGTTATCATTCAACCTTTTCATATATGCTTCTATTCCCCGGTGTAATGTGTTCTTTGGCCTTCCTCTTTTCCGCTTTCCTTCCGGATTCCAAGTTCGGGATCAGTTGATGATCTCAATAAAAGTCAATTACATTTATGTTGAATGTTGAAGAAGAATCTTTATTCCTTGTAGTTCTATGTTTGATACAGTTCGTAGTCCTGGTATTCTACTTCAATCATTTATGCTTTAAAACTTTCTAAAGTTTTACGTACTGTAATTTCTACTGCATAGAAAGCAGAAATCTTAACATTTTACACAATTATTATGATTTACATTACAAATGCTAATATCAACAAACGACAGAAAACATGTTAAAATCAATAATGAATACTAATGATCTCTAATAAGGATGTTCATCTCAAGTGTAGTGAAAATTCATTTGTAACTTATCTACTTTCACACCAAAACCAAAATCTGTCTTCACTATTCACCAGTATCTAGCAAACTATCAGCATTATTATGAGCTACATGAATTATTATATCTTACAAATTTCTTTTCGTATATGTATAAAATCAACAAGAACTGAAAAAAAATATTCATTAAATCAGAATGCTAGAAACTACTTTTATCATTTTCTATCCAGAGTAAATTATGTTGACCTTATACTTTAGTGGCCCGATATCTGATCCCAATTGGATCGTATGTATGTTATTAAAATACACATTTCGGCTATCTTATTGCGTAATGATCGACTTCATCTGTGTTGGTGAACAACGGAATTAAATAAATCAAATATGAGAATGAACGCTTGAATACGTATATTTTGTACACTCATTGATCTGGACAGATAATAAGAGGGACGAAGTGAAACGATGCCCAAGGGAGAAAGCATATGAGCCAACTCGATTTAATCAAGCGTTAATCAATATTTATAGCCAGATGAAAATAAGTTACAGACATGTGATAAATAAGATATGTAGTGTACACACATATACTCTCATATGAAAGTAATCAGGATTGAGAAGTGAATAATTAACAAGGTCAAAATTTGACTCAAAAAGGATGAATAAGTTAGCTTGTCCGGAAGCTAGAATAAGGTATGTAAGCTTAACATAGTAACTGACACTATCACAATACAAAGTGGTATGTCATTCATGAAATTCAACTTAACAATCATAAACACAAGAATTCATAACTAGAATATTTTATGAGATGATAAGAAGAAAAAAAAACCCATTTCTAATTATCAAGTACCATTTGTTACTTGATATCATATTAGATCAGACAAAAACTAATTAGTCAAAGATTTATAAAGACAATTTCATGTAAACAGTAAATCTGGAAGAAGCGTGATAGATAATTAGATTGAATGAAATAATGAATGTTCCAGAATATTTTTCAGTAGAATAAATATATAGCAAAAATTTGAAACATTTTATATTAAAATCGAATATCATTTGCTTGAAATATTTTATATGAACAAATGAAGTTTGTACTGTCAATACATACTACATGAAACATTACAAATGTAACAAAATTAAATTTACTTGGTGTTGTTTGCTTGCATCTTCCTATTGTTGTTGTTGTTGTTTAAAACTTCAATTAATCGGTCTCTTGTAGGCATATAAGCGGACTGCCTCGATATTGTATCAAGTCACAAAGGAACGGTACTAGGTTCGAGTCCCGGAGTGAATATTCACTCTGAGATGCAGGTACATCCAGCTGACGAGTCCCAAATAGGACGAAGTGACGCGCTTCCTGGATTCCAGTGATAACCACTATCCATCTTTGTTTACAATGCTTGTGAATTAGGGCAATATCGAGGCAATACTCACAGTATGCACATATGGCCAATAAGAGACTGACCAGTTGCAATCCTAAACATCAACGGTTAGATTCAACCAAACAATACTCAGTGAATTTATCTATACAATTATTTCAACTTTTATACTTTACTTTATTATAAAATTCAATTGTAACTCAGTAAATTTATCAAAATATTTTTCGTTTTTTTTTCTATAAATGAAAATATCACCGTTCCAAATCTAAGACTTACACTTCATTAAAAATAAAATAGTTTCTGTCATTTCTTAATGTTCTTCTATTCGTTTTAATTCAAACTAAAATTTTGTGAAAACTCTTTATTCATGGAAAGTTAATTATTATTCTATGAAGAATAATTATAATTTATAAGTGTTGATTATAAAGAGAATTCAGAAAGTGACAATTACTTCTTCTAAACGCATCTACTGGTTTATCATTAATCAGAGTTTTCGTTTTAGGAGAATCAGTTTTAAAAACTTTGGTTACGTCAAGTAGTTAGAGCAGAAATATACAGTGTTGGTCTTTCGAGATGTACAATTTAAACATGATATAGTTTGTATAATTTGGTTGTGTTACAGAATGAAGACTGGTGAAATTGTAGTGTCGGTTGATATGTTAAGCTCATATACCTTATTCAAGCTCCTGGACAAGCTAATTTACCTATCCATCATGAGTCCTGTTTTGATATTGTTAATTATTCACTTATTAACCCTGACTATATTTTATATGAGCGTAGGTGTGTGTATACATATCCTATTTATCATATGCCTGTCATTTATTTTTAACTCACTATAGATATTGATTAACGCTTGGTTAGAGTGAATTGGCTTATCCTCCATCTTCAATGCGTGTCATTTTTGCTTTACTCGCTGATGTTTGCTAATGTGCTTATAGCTTTCCGGCCTGCGTTATTTGGTAATAAACTGTAGCTGTCGCTTTTCTTTGCCTTCTGATTTTATTCACTGCTAAGATTGGTATTATACCGATTATAGAGGTGAATGATTAACGAAGCATGGCACTGCCAGATACACCTTTAATATGTAGTTATAGCTAACAAGAAATAGCTAGAAAATGACACCAAAACAGTGAAACCTACTCTCGAACAAGAATAGAGTGAAGACAGCACTTCTAATCAACTCTTTATTTCTCAAGAAAATACAAAGGAATAAATAAACATTACAGTATTTCTAACAATTTTTCGACCTATAGTAACTAACAGGAATATGTATAAACTAAGTATCATGATCATATTACAAACATCACAATAACATTAAGATATTGAAGGTTAAAATAACAATTATTTTTATAGCAACATTAAGCATTCATAATATTACCGTTTTAGTCAAACCCCAATAACAGGACATCATTTTTAGATTATGCAACTAGGTAAAACTTAATAGAAACAAATAGCTAAGCTTCATTAATCTTTCATAATATACATAATAAAAGCTGAAATGAGTGACAACAAGTGTTGGAAAATTAAAATTTTCAAAATTGAAAATAATTTAACGACTATGTGGAGGGTCATGAATACTGGTGTAATTTTTTATTCCCAGATGAATGAATATACGAATAAACTATGATTGCGATAAAGTACTAAAGATAACAAATTTGTATCATTCAATAATGAGCTTAAACATCTAATGTAAGATTGGCAGAGATAAGGTTAGTTTAAATCAGAAAAGTGGGAAAGTACTTGATTAAAAATGCTGTGTATATTTCTAATTAAGAAAAAAAAATAATATGTCACAGAAAGTATGACAGTTGTTTAACTGTAAGCAGTATCTTAGTTACTACAATCCCAGAAAGAAATTTCTGATTAAAGTGATCATTATGAAAGTAAGATGTTTATATTATTTCATATTTATTATTTGATGGGTGTCATTCTCTTAATGATAACTCAATTGTTACTATAGTTCTGGAAAATTTCAATGTTTCTAGGAAAAAATACATGAAAATTTTAAAATTTTCACAGTAGGTAAAGATGGCTAATGACTAGCAGTGGAATCCAGGATACGCGTTTCGTCCTATTTGGGACTCGTCAGCTTGATGTACCTGTAGTAGGATTCTGATACACTTTAAAATATATTTTATTTTAAAAGATAAAAATGCTATGCGAATTTCTAACACAATTTAAGTGTATTCTGATTTTCGGTAGTATTTTATCAGGCTTTATATTTATTATATATAAAAAAATTAATTTTAAATATATGTAAGCTAATGCAATTTAGAAAATAAGAGTTGTGTGTTAGTAGGGGATAGTTAACAAAAAACGCTACAGGAGTTTAGTCACAAGACAAATGATTCAGTGGGAACTTCACTGATTGAGTAGATAGATAAAATGCAATCGAATTCGCTTTATATCATAAGTCTCCTCAAAATTATAGGTTCACCCTGCTAACGAGTGTTAAACGGCACAAAACATATGTTCATGGTTTTCTGAACGATTTCAAACCATAATACAGTAGATGTGATGCTGAGTCACTTAGAACAGTGGCAACACTGCAGCCTAATAGATAGAATTCCATCATAACTAAAAACGACTAGACTCAAATGACATTCATCACTGAGCTGTTATCGATCGCTTTTACTTAGAATAACAATTAGGTAAATAAACTTATGATAAAGTTACGTGTACATATAGTTTGTTGAGAGCTTATCTACAAGTATGGTGTATGGAAAAAGTCTCGTATAAATAATGAAATCAATAAATAATTCATAAACCATGTGAGCAAATATATAATAACAAAATTGAGATTGATAGTAACAATATGGACCAAACTATACATGAATTATGTTTGATAATGGAATCTTGGACATTTGATTGGTAATATTCGCAACTCATCAGATTATTGTATCTGTATCGTAGTGTTAATGGTTCCATTGGGGCTCGGAAACAACACCTTTTGCTTCAACATCCAATGTGTTGTTCACTGAAATAAAGTGTTCAGTTGGCCACTAATTTTTTCACTGAATACAACTATGTGGATGAGCTTAGATCATTTAGTTCTCCTATCCTCAAGTTAACATATGCGCTAGGGTCCAGGTGTAAACAAGTGACAGGTTTTAAACAGAACCAGACTCGCATCTTGGTTCCCAGTGCTACCTACTATCAAAAAATGATATCAATTTATACTCACGTACACAAATAATAACGGTTCATAAAAAGATAATATCCACTTCTATCTTACGTGACAGATAATAATTATGTTTGTGACCCATAATACTGAATGAACCAAACAAAAAACTTTTGTATGGAATTTTTAGAAATTATGAGAAATAATAGAAAAAATACTTTATCAGATAAGAGTAAATTAGTTTTTGTTTAATTGCTAGCAAAATAATTATTGTCAGTCACTTCATAGTCATCACTTACGCTAGTGGATGTTATAATCACTTAGGTTTAAAGATAATACTATGATAACATCTATATTGCTTGTTATTAAGATAAATGAATGAGAGAAGAATATCCTATATATTTATAATAAAATAGTCAGTTTCATTTTATATATTTCTTTATATCTTGATATAACTATTACTTACTTAGTTAAGTCTGTTACTCCCAATAGAGCATAGGACACCGATCAGCATTCTCCAACCCACTCTATCCTAGGGCTTTCCTTTCTAGTTCTATCCATCGTTTGTTCATTCTTCTCATGTCTGTCTCCATTCCTCGGCGTAATGTGTTCTTCGGTCTTCCTCTTCTTCATTGGCCTTCAGGATTCCATGTGAGGGCTTGTCTTGTGAAGCAGTTGGGTGATTTCCTCAATAAATGTTGGTATAACTATAACTACTAATAATATTAATTATTATTATTATTGTATAGTTCTAATGGTAATATATAAATATGTAATCGCCTCTGTGTTGTACATATATTGGAATACATCTTTAAAACCAAATGATTTATCAATGTACATGTTACAAGACAACACATGTATGTATTCAAAGTGATACTCTTATATCCAGACTGATAATCAAGCATTTGAACCAAACCACCCATCGTACAGAAATTTAAATACCATAAAATGTATTTATCTGAAATTTGAAATATTTCTTGTCATTTCATGATATAAGTTAAAAATGTCTTAATTAGATTCCAGTGTGATCTATTCAATGATCCATATATTAACATAATTTGACTAACGTAAGAACTATTACAATTATTTTCAATGCTGGTTTACTGAAGAGATATATCCAGTTATGTCACACTCAATATATACAGAGCACATCCAACAAATAAGACTTAATTCATACACACAAAATCATGCATCAAACTATGCAAATTACAAAAGATAATAACAACACCCTGAGGGATAATTAGTCACTGCCATTTGGTATACCGTTGGTCAGAAATCACATGACGAGAAGCAAAGCCATAAAATAAAAAATCTATCGCAGAAAGGACTACTGTTCCTCGGTAGTTGTGCCTTGCTTCTATCTATGCTTCTTATCCAGAAGAACCTACTGGCTTCACTAACTATGTTTGGCTGGAAGGGGTAGATAAAAATCTTCCTATCACTCACTCACTCACTCATTCATTCATTCTAATCTACCACAATTCGGCTAACAACGAAGAAAATGTAACTGGTCAGACAATTATCATATCTGTTCATAAGTGTTTGAACTTTCCCGTCTCTGTTTTTAAGAACTAAAATGATTGGTCTCCTTTGGTATACAAGGATATTCAGTGGATTGTCTTAACATTGCTTTTTTGTTACAAGTATTCTAGTAAAGTTAATTAATGGTCAGCAGTGGAATTTAGGACTTATGGACTTATCTGAATCCCATTTTTGATATTCTTACTGCGTATCGAACCCAGTAACTTTTGGTTCAAGCACCAAGGTAGTTTATTATGTGGAAAATATACGTTATTTACATTTGATTTTCATAATGTCATGCAACTTATAAGTGATCAATTTACGCTTGTTTGCCTTAATTACAATTTTAAAACCTCCTACTTTTCTTAATTTCTGTTAATTTAAATCGTAATCGACTCATATATTTTTAGTGGTCCTTTATCTGATTCCAGCTGGATCGTGTGATTATCCTTATCGACTTATACATGTCGTCAGTTCTCGTATATAATTATTGACTTCACTCGCGTTCGTGAATAAAGGAATGAGTATATTTCATACAATCGTTGATCTGAACAAAAAATCAGGGAGACGATGCGAAGGAAGCGAAGAAGAATAAGTCAAATTAAACCACAGGCTCCACTCCTGGTGGTGCGAAAAAGAAAGAGAGAAGCAAAACGATATGAGGCAAAATGGAGAAGGCATTTAAGCCAACTCGATATTTATGTTCAAACAAAGTTACAGACATTTGATGAGTAAGATGGGAAATGTAAACACGTACGCTTACATAAAAACAGTCATGGTTGATAGGCGAATAGGTGACAGAATGAAAATGTGGCTTGAAAAGAATGAATAGAATAATCTGTCCAGAGACAAAAATGACCTACACGGGCACGACATAGTACCAGTGCAGCGGATGAGAACACGAGTGAGGACAATCGAATGTATTTGACACGAAAATTACAGAATATCTCACTGAAATCTCACAACCGTACAGTAAACAGTTAATTTGCAAATTATCAATCAATTGTCTAAATCTTGACCATTCGTTCTGCAAATATCAGTCTATAGTGTCTGATTCCATTGTTCATGCATTTTCATACCAATCGCGTTCCGTTTCGTTCTCTCCTTATCGATCTTCTACTGAAATACATTCAATGCCCGACCATCGTTATATACTACTTATGTGGATATAAGTAACCCACACCACAACAGCCCCTATGTATGTTCAATATGAAAGATGAAAGGATAAGCATTTCTAACGCATAAATGGGTCTACGGTGATGTTATAATTCCATGTTTGAAATTACTTGAACACTAAATAGTAACCTACCATTCACATATTTAACTGCTAAATTAATTTGACTCATATCCAAGCTTTATTAATAAGTTGATTGTTATACATAAACTAGCTGATTTATGTAAAATGTTAAGACATAAAGAATATATGGACAAAGATTTATATTAATTCAAACAAATCATATTTAACTGTTGTTTGCTGGTAAAGGTCAAACATTAACTTCAATGAAGATAAATTCTTAATGTATCTCTAGTATATGTACTTCAAATATACTATTAACATACATTATCCTATTAAATTGTAAATGGAACATTGATTCAATTGCAATTTTATCTTAAACCATTGTCTACGGAAATCTTAGTCATCATTTCTATATGAAATGTATAGCCCTACTAAAAATAATCATTGCCTATTAAGATCAACATTATTATCAATGCAGGATATATTTTTTTATTAACTTTCTACCAAATACTAAATTTATTTGATACTATCAAGTCCAACCTTGATATTGTTATCAACAAATTCATTGATAATTCAGAATGGGAAATATTTTGTTTCAGCATGAAGTTTCTGGAAACCAGGAAGAACTAAATAACTGTTTCATTTCAGTATGAGACTAGTTAGCTGCATGAAGCCTCAACCCTATCGTAGTTTGAATATAAAACTTTTGGTTTCACTGAGCGCACTTAAAACTAAAACCATTTAACCAACAACTAAAGATGCATGTGTTTAACTTTAATTAAATCTCCAATATCTTATAATTATCCTCTTTTGCTCATGATAGATAACTTTCACATCTTTGGCATGGTGAAGTGCTTATCACAAGACGTATGACCCTGTTTTAGATTCCAAATGTGGTCACGCATGGATATTGCTAAAGATTCCCATACTAGAATCAAACATATGTCTAATGCCTCTTAATTTTTAATGTTTGTTTAAATAAAACCAGTTGTTGATTTAAACTGTGAAAACTTCTATTTTGTTTTGCTCTAGCAAGAACTAATTGGAATCTATCCTTATTGAAATAAATCACTGATTTTACTATTCTGCTATTTTCATTTACTATCTGTTGTTTACTAAATCTAGTACATATAATTTCTAATTTTACCCACCTGTTATCCAATTTCTTCTTCCTTTAAACGGTACTTTAATTTATACCAATAAGAATAATCTGTTTGGCTGATTAGAATTCGATACCCCAGTATAGAATTTTATTTCAGTTTATTGGTAATATAAGAAATGAAATACTAGATACATGAAGCCCAGTGTTTTTACCTTTATTTTAAGTTGTATATATATATATATGAAAACCAGTTTATTGTCTACATATCGTAATTTTCTTAAAGATTAGTAGTATTTGAAGATGGGAATACCAAGACATTTCGTATATTATTCACATATATAAGAAAGATTGGTCAAAATTCATTCAATAATACTAACAATGATATAATTAGAACCCTTACTGATAACGGTGTACACATCATATCTGTTGAACAAGCTGATAGTTTTCTTAACTTAGTAGTTCAGTGGGTAATGCGCTTTCATTTGAAGAGAAAGATACTAGATTCAAGTCTAGGCGTATACATCAAAACTAGGATGGAGTTATGATCGGCTGACGAGTCCTGAATAAGCCAAAACATACGTTCTACTTTCAACTACTAACTCCAATCCATTTATCCTATCAGTTAATAGAGTTTGGAATTTTAAACAATTTTTTAATTGCAATAGTTAAGATCATGAATCAATTGAAGCTAGACCACCATGGAAAACTTGGAAGCACTAAACACCTGTTTCGTCCTATTGTTGGACTCCTCAGCAGTGCGCATCCAGGAACCTGCCTCATGAGATTCGAAACCAGGACCTATCAGTTTCGCGTGCGAGCGCTTAACCCCTAAAGCCACTGAGCTGGCTGGTATCCAACGGTGTTAATGTCTAACTCCAAACAATCCACGAAATTGAGCAACCATTTACCAATGTCTTCAGTGATTTATTATCTCACATCAGACGTGGTTGAACTCCACTAGTTACTGCTTCTCATTAGAACTCCATGAAATACCTCTTGAGACTAGTCATTATAACTGAATTACTTTGTCTATTTAAATAATCTTATTTCTCAAATCAAAGTAATTTATTAACATTACGAATACTAAGAATGAATATTCTCAATATAAATTCTCAATATAAAGTTTTACGACATGAATTGAATTTACTACTGATTAATTGAGATAAGGCAATCATCTGCTTTTATTATTATAAAAATAGACTTAATCTATTAGATAATATTCTTTATATTACGATTAATAATGATAATGATAATATAATAGATTGATAATTGACTATAGTATTTAATAGATAAATGAATTGTGAAAGAGTTATTTCTACAGATTATGTGGAAAAAGCCTATAGGGAGCTCCCTATAGGGTATGAGAATTTTAATCTAATGATAATCTAATGATATTCATAAATCTTATGTGTTTTACATGAATCTGATAAGTTTCAGACAAATCAATCTATTTTTTTTTTCTATTTAAAACATCAATTTGACCTTATCAATAATGATGTATCTAAGTAAATAATGATGAGATAACTTTAAAATCTTCCCTTTTATCATGTGATAGAATTCATGTACCACCATCTGGTAGTCTAATCATTGAATTAAATAAGATAAACTTTATAATTTTTCAATATAAAAGTAAACAAATAGAAAGAAACTTTTTATAACGATCTAAACAATAAATGAATGAACTAAGACAGAAAAAAAATAGATTATGTACATATAAAATGTCAGATAGTTGAATTTGGGTTCTACTTTACTTTTGTCATGAAGTATCCAAACATATTTATCATCCAATTTTAATATATGACACTTTTGTTGAAAACAGAATGAATTACAAAATGAAAGAATATAGTCAAATGAAGACGTGATAATAAATAACAAATGTTATTAATTACTGATTCGATATCTATATTACGGTATAGATTTGGGTAACATCTTATGATTGATTAGAATTATGGACTAAAGAGTTTAGGTGTATTAGTTCAAACTGTTATAACAACTATTATGTATTTATGTAGCATTCTTCTCTAGAAGGTCCTACGAGGTCTCACCATGTTACTATGGCTGGAAGAGGTACTTTATTTGTTGAGTATTCATTAATACAATTATTTTACTTTGAGAAATAGACGCATTTAGCTTTATACTATACAATTACCTAACTTTCTAACTTGAGAAGGTTTCTTAAAAAATTTATAATTACTGGTCATAAATGAGTGAAGCTACATTTTGGTCCCTATTCATTTTGATGCCAGTCAGATGGAGCGATAATGTTTTATCGGCGGAATCACCACTTCTAGTGATATTCATGTAACTGACTCCAGTTTGGTCGTGTGATGATCGTATGAATGAATGTCATCGAAATAAACATCCCAGCTACCCTCTTATATAATAATCGACCTCATTCGCGTAAGCGAATAATGGGATAAGTCAAATAGTAGAATGGATTTCGAAAACGTATATTTCATTCAATCGTTGATCTAGACAGACTATCAGAGAAACGAAGAGGAAAAGCGAATAGGAGGAAGTGAAGCGAAACAGAATGACATGCAGTAGTGAAGACGAATGAGCCCATTCATTTTGAAAGAGCGCGAATCGATATTTATATTCAAACAAAAACGCACTACAGACACTTGATGAATAGGGTAGGTAGTTAACATACGATCATATAACAAAAGCAGTTAACGTCCTATTTAAGACTAGTCATGGTTATGGTTTACATGCATCTCAGTCTTGATATTCACTCCGGGGCTGAAAACAGTGCTGGTCGCTTTGAATGGACAACGCATTATCCAAGTTACTGAGAACAGATAGTTACTGATGATGTGAACGTCAAAAATAAGTAGGCGGTTAACTGAATTCCCTAATTCGAAGTATAGCATATTGGCACTTAGAATAAAAAGTACTGGTTTCGAGCATTTATATAAACATTGAAGCTAGGATGATGATACATCCAGCTAACGAATCCTAAATAGTTCGAAATATTCATCCTTGACTTCATTTCCAGATATAATCCATCTTGAATAATCAACTGTTTATAATTATATATATATATATATATAACTCCGCCTGTAGCTCCTCTGGGGGTTACTGCCGGTCCCAAGCCCGGGTAAAGGAGGAGGGTTGGGCATGGGGTTAGCGACCCCATCCCGTAGAAAATCAACTCGCTAAAAAAACGCTAACCAGAAAAAATCATTCAAACCTTTCAAACTCTGCCCTGGGAGTAAAAGGAATAATTATGACGTCTCATGATGAAAGCCGAGTTCCTTCGGAAGTCATGAGGCCGATGCATCTTCTTACAACCAGAGCGACAATTTTTATAGGTACATGGAATGTCCGAACAATGTGGGAGACCGGAAGAGTCTTCCAAATTGCTGCAAAAATGAGAAAATACAACCTGGAGGTTCTTGGAATCAGCGAAACACATTGGACGCAGCTTGGACAACAACAACTGTCTTCAGGAGAACTTCTGTTATACTCCAGTCATGAAGAAGAAAACGCCCCACATACACAAGAAGTTGCATTGATGCTGTCCAGGAAAGCACAAAATGCACTTATTGGATGGGAATCTCATGGACCAAGGATCATCAAAGCCTCCTTCAGAACAAAGAGAGAGGACATTACAATGAACGTCATCCAATGCTATGCGCCTACCAATGACTACGATGAAGACGCTAAAGACCAATTCTACGACAGATTGCAGTCGATCGTCGAGAAGTGCCCAACAAAGGACCTGACAATTCTGATGGGAGATCTCAATGCCAAGGTTGGAATGGACAACACTGGATATGAAGACGTCATGGGACAACATGGACTGGGAGGAAGGAACGAAAATGGTGAGAGATTTGCAAACCTAAGTGCCTTCGATAAACTGGTCATAGGTGGCACCATATTTCCACACAAAAACATACACAAAGCCACTTGGATTTCACCGGATCACACTACACAGAATCAAATCGACCATATCTGCATCAACAAAAAGTTCAGGAGGACGATGGAGTATGTGAGAACCAGAAGAGGAGCTGATATAGCATCCGATCATCATTTGCTGGTCGCCAAGATGAAACTAAAGCTCAAGAAGCACTGGACAACGGTGCGGACAACATCACAAAAGTTTACTACGGCCTTTCTTCGAGATGCTGACAAACTCAACAAATTCAACATAGCCCTCAGCAACAGGTTCGAGGCCTTTCATGACCTACTCAATGGAGAGGGGACTACCATGGAGAGCAACTAGAAAGGTATCAAGAAGGCAATCGTTTCAACGTGTCAAGAGGTTCTGGGCCAAAAGAAGCACCATCACAAGGAATGGATCACTGTTGGTACACTGGATAAGATTGAAGCAAGGAGGAAGAAGAAGGCAGCAATCAATATCAGCCGAACCAGAGCGGAAAAAGCCAAGGCACAAGTCGAATACACAGAGGCAAACAAGCAAGTGAAGAGGAGCATCAGAACCGACAAACGTAAATATGTGGAAGATTTAGCAACGACAGCGGAAAAGGCTGCAAGAGAAGGAAACATGAGACAATTGTATGATACAACAAAGAAACTTGCTGAAAATTACCGTCAACCTGAAAGACCAGTGAAAAGCAAGGAAGGCAAAGTAATCACCGACATTGAAGAACAACGAAACAGGTGGGTAGAACACTTCAAAGAACTCTTGAATCGACCAGCTCCACTGAACCCATTCAACATCGAAGCAGCACCCACGGACCTCCCAATCGATATTGGCCCACCAACAATTGAAGAGATCAGCATGGCCATTAGACAAGTCAAGAGCGGCAAAGCAGCGGGACCAGACAACATCCCGGCAGAGGCACTGAAAGCAAATGTAACAGCAACTGCCAAGATATTCCTCATCCTCTTCAGTAAGATTTGGGACGAAGAACAAGTACCAACAGACTGGAAAAAAGGACTTCTGATCAAAATACCAAAGAAAGGCGATCTTAGCAAGTGCGATAACTACAGGGGCATCACTCTTCTCTCAATACCAGGAAAAGTCTTCAACCGAGTATTGTTAAACAGGATGAAGGATTCCGTAGATGCCCAACTTCGAGATCAACAAGCTGGATTTCGTAAGGATAGATCGTGCACAGATCAAATCGCAACTCTGCGGATCATTGTGGAACAATCAATCGAATGGAACTCATCACTCTACATCAACTTCATTGACTACGAGAAGGCATTTGATAGCGTGGACAGGACGACACTATAAAGGCTTCTTCGACACTACGGCGTGCCTGAGAAGATAGTAAATATCATACGGAACTCCTATGATGGACTAAACTGCCAAATTGTCCACGGAGGACAACTCACCGACTCGTTTGAAGTAAAGACCGGTGTTAGGCAAGGTTGCTTACTCTCACCCTTTCTCTTTCTCCTGGTCATCGACTGGATCATAAAGACGTCAACATCAGGAGGAAATCACGGGATACAGTGGACAGGCAGGATGCAACTTGACGATTTAGACTTCGCGGATGATCTGGCTCTTCTATCACAAACGCAACAACAAATGCAGGAGAAAACGACCAGTGTAGCAGCAGCCTCAGCAGCAGTAGGTCTCAATATAAACAAATGGAAAAGCAAGACTCTCCGATACAACACAATATGCACCAATCCAATTACACTTGACGGAGAAGCTTTGGAGGATGTGGAAACCTTTACATATCTGGGCAGCATCATTGATGAACACGGTGGATCTGATGCAGATGTGAGGGCGAGGATCGGCAAAGCAAGAGCAGCATATTTACAACTGAAGAACATCTGCAGCTCAAAACAATTGTCAACCAACACCAAGGTTAGAATTTTCAATACAAATGTCAAGACAGTTCTACTGTATGGGGCGGAGACGTGGAGAAATACGAAAGCCATTATCCAGAAGATACAAGTGTTTATTAACAGTTGTCTACGCAAGATACTTCGGATCCGATGGCCAGACACTATCAGCAATAAGTTACTGTGGGAGACAACGAACTAGATTCCAGCGGAGGAAGAAATCAGGAGAAAGCGCTGGAAGTGGATTGGGCACACCTTGAGGAAATCAGCTAATTGCGTCACAATAAAAGCCCTCACATGGAATCCTGAAGGTCGAAGGAGAAGAGGAAGACCAAAGAACACATTACGCCGAGAAATAGAGACAGACATGAGAAGAATGAACAAGAACTGGATAGAACTAGAAAAGGAAGCCCAGGACAGAGTGGGTTGGAGAAAGCTGGTCGGCGGCCTATGCTCCATTGGGAGTAACAGGCGTAAGTAAGCAAGTAATATATATATATATATATATATATATATTATTATTATTCAAAATGTGCTTAATTACTTAAGGCTGTTACTCCCAATGGAGCATAGATCACCGATCAGCATTCGCCAACTGACTCTGTCCTGGGTCTTCCTTTCTAGTTCTATCCATCGTTTGTTCATTCTTCTCATGTCTGTCTCCATTTCTCGAGGTAATGTGTTCTTTGGTATTGCTCTTCTTCATTGGCCTTCAGGATTGCATGTGAGGGCTTGTCTTGTGAGGCAGTTGGGTGATTTCCTCAATGTGTATCCTATCCACTTCCAGCGCTTCTTCGTGATTTCTTCCTCCACTGGAATCTGGTTTGTTCTCTCCCACAGTAACTTGTTGCTGATTTTGTCTGGCCAACGGATCCGAAGTATCTTGCGTAGACAACTGTTAGTAAACACCTGTATCTTCTGGATGATGGCTTTCATAGTTCTCCACATCTCCGCTCCATGCAATATAACTGTCTTGACATTTATATTGAAAATTCCGATTTTGGTGTTGGTTGACAATTGTTTTGAGTTCCAGATGTTCTTCAATTGTAAATATGCTGCTCTTACTTTGTCGATTCGCGCCATTACATCTGCATCAGATCCATCGCGTTCATCAATGATGTTGCCCAGATAAGTTTTCACATCCTACAAAGCTTCTCCGTCAAGTGTAATTCGATTGATGCATGCTTTATTGTATCGGATAATTTTGCTTTTTCCTTTGTTTATATTGAGACCTACTAATTCAACATTTTATAATGTCTAAATTAACAGTTCTTTTCAATTTCATAAATATTTTTGTATAAACTTTTATTTTGTTATGAAAACAATATCATACCATTGAACTATTAAATGAATATAAACAAAATATACAGATTTTTTAGTTAATTAGACAAATATAAATGTTTACATTCAATAAAGTGTATATGTTATCCAATAAGATAGATAGTATAACATGGTGGTTGGAGGTGGTCAACAGGAAACCCTGGACCCGGGTTTCGTGCTACTTGGCACTCGTCAGCAAGGTGTACCTGTAATCTTGAGGGAACTGATGCTCCCTGGCGGATTCGATCCCGCGTCATAGATAGTATCTTATCTAACCACTATTTGGTAACTAATAGGATGGTTTTTTTATGATGGGAATATACACAACATACATATATGTTATCCAAACTTATCTATTTAATCAACTTTTACTTTATATAAGAAAGAAAAATTTCAAAAGCTAATAGATACATACACAAGTAGTTGCTATGTTACATTGGTAATTAAAATTAAAAGATGAAAAAAAAACCCATTTCTTTTTTGTTTTTCTTTTAAAAAGATGAACGAATAAGAATAAGATAAGGATTATTTGGAAAGAAACATTAAGTAATTAATATAGTCTACTATTGATATAATCAATTTTTCTTAATTTTCTATAGTATCATTCTTTTTTTTAAATACGTAATGTGAATAGGATTGATGAATGAATGAATGAATGAATTAAATGTCTGAGAAAAATAAAACAATCATTATGTACACTTAGTATTGTTTGTTTTAATCTTCCCATTGATATTTAGGACTGTAACTGGTTAGTCTCTTATTGGTCATATGTGCATACTGTGCATATTGCTTAGATATAGCCTTTGATCACAAGCATTATAATCAAAGATGGATAGTGGCTAGCAGTGGAATCCAAGACGCGCTCTTCGTTCTATTTGGGACTTGTCAGCTGGATGTACTTGCATGTCAGAGTTGATTTCTACTCCGGGACTGGGACCCAGTACTTTTCGTTTCAAACGCCATCGCGTGAAGTGAACTTAAACTTCACTCCATTGTACAAGCAAGTGGCTATCAGGACTCAGTAATTGAGTGGATAACGCTATGGCGTTTGAAGTGAAAGGTACTGGGTTCCAATCCTAGAGTAGAAATCAACTGTGACATGTAAGTACATCCAGCTGACAAGTCCCAAATAAGACGAAACGCGCGTCTTGGATTCCACTGCTAGCCACTCTCCATGTTTGCTTATAATCATTATGTACATTCAAATAATTTTGGGTAAAAACGGGATTGAAAATAATGAATTTCATTGATAACATTTAAGTTTACAGTTACCTGAACGAGTATTTACAACAATCAAGATAAGATGAATGTGAACAAGCACTTATGAATATGTTATATAATGTTTTTGGAAAAAGAAGTTAAAGACAAGCTAACCATCATCCAATTCCGCTTATAATTTTTGTGACTTGGAGCAATACACAGGCAATCCACATGGAATGCACATTTACTAAGAAAAGACTGATCAATTACAATCCTAAACATCAATGGGAAATCTCAAACAAACAATACTAAGTGAATTTAAACTTCACCTCATTGTACAAACAAGTGGCTATCAGGTCTCAGTATCTAAGTCGATAACGTGATGGTATTTGAAGTGAAAGGTACTTCGTTCGAGTCCTAGAGTGAACATCAACTCTGAGATGCAGATACACCCAGCTGACGAGTATGGAATAGGACGAAACTTGCGTCCTGGATTCCACTGCTAGACAATATCTATTTTTGCTTACAATGCTTGTGAATTAAGGCAATATCGAGGCAATACTCACAGTATGCACATATGCCAATTAGTGACTGACCAGTTAGCAGTCCTAAACATCAATGGGAAGATTTAATCATACAATACTAAGTGAAATCAATACAAATTGGATTAAAGTAGTTGTTTGTTTTATAAGAATTCTACCAACCTTACCTTCTTATAAATATTAGATTCATTAGGTTTCTTATAATATAAATTTATTGAAATGAACACCTTTCTTAATTTTGTAGAGGATCAATTCCTCTATATCTGACTCCAATAAATGAATAATATCCCGCTAACTGAATATTTACTGCAGGCTAAATCTCCTAGTAGAATTACGGGTTTACTCGAGATTATTCAAAAGCCTGAACACCAGTTATAGAGATAGTTTATTGATGAAGCTCGGTAAAAAAAATCCACAAGCGTACAGATAGCAAGCATACAGGGAAAACAAGTGAGTGTGTATGTGTGAGTGTTAAAAATCCATATATATTTATGAGTGTTAATGGTTGTGGATAAATTATTGATTGTCTTTGTTCACAACCAATGAGAGAACAGAATAAGGATTGATGTGCAGACATATGCGCTCAATCAGACTCACACATAAAGCGTACAGTGGATTAAATGTTAGGATTACAGAGAGCACACAAAAAAATACAGTAGTTGAATGAGCTTGCTACAATTTCAACTGATATGTTAAATTTTCTTAATATAAAATAACAAAGTTATTTGTTCAAAGCAGATTATTATTACTGAACAGAAAAGCTATTGATGAACACAACTTTCATAAGAAAACTAAACTACAACTAAAAGATTATTTAAATAAACAGCAATTCAAAAGTGTTACTATGATATTTTAATAATTCAGTCAAGACTATGTCATCTTAGCTTTAATATAAAAAGTTTTCTTTTGATGTAAATTAGATTAATTGAGTACAGCTTTGAATAGTTACATAAAATTTTCGGCGAGACTAAAAAACATGGACGACCTTTTAACGAATCTTAAATGACCTTGAGAAATATTAGCCAATCAGAAGACAGTTAGCATACAGTAAAAATATATTATACAAAGCTCAAAAATTAAAGGGGATACTGTTCATTTACATGAATCAAAAACTTATCAAAGTCAGATATAGGTTCAGAAGTTCTAAAATCATAGTGCATCCGGCACAGGAACTCATCCCTGTGGCTCCATGGTAGTCGACCTCTGGAACCATGTTAAAGTCCCGAAAATTCTTTCAGCCTCAACCACATAGTTTCAGTGTTGTCGGTATGTTGGTATGGTTTAGGGTTAGGGATTAGGGTTAAGGTTTAGGGTTAAAGATGAGACTATGAATTATGGACGACATTTGAGCGACGCTAGAGTGAATCTGAGAGTGTCAACATAATAACTAAGACTAAATGAGGGTCATAAACCCGTGTGAAGAATTCAAATTATGATTTACAGTTCATGGTTAAGGTTAGAAATTATACTTAGGGTTTTCATCACGAACTGACATCAGCTATAATGCCACAACTCTATCCAAATGTATAATTGAATTTTGCGCTAAAATCTTATGATAACTTATCTTGTAGACGCTTAATTATCATGTTTTCTCTAAAATCCGTTGTAAACCGACCGTACGTAAGCGTCAGGTACCGAACTTAGCGCCGTGACCTTGAAAACCCGCGAAAGCTTCTGATTGGCTCGTCCATGTTCTTTAGTCTCGCCAAATTTTCTTTTTTGTTACATTGTATCTTCTTCATCTCATTGTTTGTTCATCTGATGAAAACATTTCACACTACAATAAGGATTTAATGAAATGAATTTCAATTAATGAGTTAGCATTCCTTAAATCATATTTTGATCAGTTTACTGATACTCTGCTTGTAACATTGTATATTTACATCTTGAACAAAATCAAATAGAGGTTGACAGAAGATGATAATGATTTAAAACTAATCTTATTAGGTTTATGACAATTATTGTTTCATAGTATAAGTGTATTGAATGAGAACACAACTAAGGAGAATCGAATGTATTTGAACACAAAATTACAAAATCTTTTAGGAAAACCTAAGAATTATGAAAAAAAAAATACTTCATTTGCAGAATGTCAATCAATCGTCTCAAGCTTCATTGTTCCTTCGCTTCCACATCAATCATTCTCTGTTCGCATTCTCTTCTTAACCTTCTACTGCCAGGCATTCCACTTTCGAATGATATATATATATATATATATATATATATATATATATATATATATATATATGTTGACATTAGAAGCATACATTACAGAATGATTTGCACTGTACTGTAAATATCTCAGTTATGAATCCGTTTAGTTACAGACAAAACAAAATAGTTGTTTATAAAATAGGAAAAGGATTTTAAAGTCATTATCAAGTTACGTTAAAAGTATGCAATCTACACCTCAAATTTAGTCCATTCTTAATTTTATCAATTATGTAAACGGTTTGCTCTATTCTCTTCTGGTCTTTGATAGATACATTGATGAGCATAAGAAACACTTGAATCAAATGGTAGATGCGTAAACTAAGTAATTTTTAGCAAACGTTTATCACTTACATATGATATAAATGTCATAGAAGTTACTTAACGAATCATTTTAGTCTGATTAACAATTCGTTCGATTTGGTCTGTGAAGTGGAATAACACTAGTAGTAGTTGATGTATGTGATCTAAAATAGTTAACAATACTCCATTCTTCAGTCATCCTTATTTATTATAGCTTGAATTACCAAATTTCCATAATTTTTGATTGTTTTGAATTTCAAAATTGTTAAGTGAAGATCTTCATTGAACACTGACGAATTTACTGAGTTGATTCTCAACACGATGATTGATTTTATCTTGATTGTACGATCATATTTATAAATTTTTTTATCACCATAATATTAACTTCTGACATTGTTTAATCTTTTCAAATAACTGACAGACGAAAACGCAATAATTTTACATATTGATCAAGCAGTCACCATTGAAAACCTCAAACTAAAATATATCCGAAAAGATTTTGTGGATAATTGTTATAATTTTAATAGCAGAGATCATGAATCAATTGAAGCTAGACCACCATGGAAAGCCTGGAAGCACTGGATGGTCAAGTGCTGGCGCGCGAAACTGATAGGTCCTGGGTTCGAATCTCGCGAGTTGGGATTGTGGATGCGCACTGCTGAGGAATCCCACAATAGGAAGAAATGGCAGTCCACTGCTTCAACGTTTTCCATGGTGGTCTAGCTTTAATTGATTCATCATCACAACTATTAAAATATATTCGTTCAGATAAAGACACTTATCAATTTATAACTTCAATAATAAGTTGATATTTTCCATTTCATCTTCTCAAACTATTATCATTTTGATTAACAGCGGTAGTCTTGCTATTCTTCATATTTCGTTACGTAATACACTGTTAGATAAAATCATTTTCAATGATTTTCATTCACTCAGTCGTGAAAGTCTAATGAAACTATCCAAATTTTCTAAAATTGATTAACAACTTATATACATAATTTTTGACTTTCAGATAGTTACTGTCGAACACCTGTTCAACAATGTAATGTGAATTTTCTTAATTCTGTAACTCTTGTATATCTATCCGTAATATGACATTGAACTTTACTGATTCATTGAGAAGTAATGATCCATGTTATAGTTCTCTTGAAATATACTTCTATGTTATCTTATCAACTAACGGTTGTGTGATTATAATGTTTTCATTGATTGAGAAAAAAATTTTTATTGTCATTTATATCCCCTTTCACTTTTTACCTTATTCATTGGTAAGAAATAAGGTAAAATATATAAAGTGGACATTTTTCTTAGCGACATAAATATAGGAAACGACATTGTATTTTCGAATGGATCTTTTTATTACAAATACAAACAATAAAATATTGATCAGTGAGGTAATTTTATCTAGTTGTTGAGAGAGATTATAACGGTTCTGTTAGACAAATACTTGAGGTTAACACTGATATATATATTTTATTATCCCTATAAGGTGGACAGAGCATATTGTCCCTTGATAGTTTAAACATATCTAATATGCCGAGCATAATACTATGAGAATAAAACTAATAGATATTGTTCTTGTAGACATTATTCTCGATATTTAACTATATCGGAGGAAAGGATACAATTGTCACCACTGCATATTTCATAAGATTACTTATCCATGACTTTAATACCTTTTCCATTTTTTAAAATTTATCTTATGTTCATGTTGGAGGAACGACATATTAACATTAACCTATCTTTCACTCCATCAACTGAAGAATTAACACCTTTTATAATTACTAAAATATTCTGTAGTCAGTAAACAGTTGAAATGCTCTCAACGTATTTGACCGGAAACTTGGGAAAAGCTCTTAGAAAATAGAGTGTTGTTTAGTGTGAGTCTATTGTATCCAGTGAAGAGTTATGAATGTTAACTTTGAGAACTATTTATGGATCAGTATGATATGTATATTTTCTATTGTATAATTGTTAAGTAACTAAACTATTCGCATTCGAATCCCCCTTAGTAGAATCTTTATTTTGATCTATAGACTATTATTATGCGATTTACCATGCCTGAGTTATCCCTAATCCTTTAATTAATGTTCCCCACATTCACAGCCACATATGGCCAAATCTTGTACAAATGTTATTTTTTATTTTATTGTGCGATGTGTTCAATTTGTTTGGTATATAGACCCAGTATGTTTGAGAATAATGATTCATGTTTCAGAGGCTGTAATTGGTGTTCTGGACCTAACTGCCTGAACTAAGCAGAAAGCAGGACCGAGTAGTGCTCAAGACTGTTCATACGGCTTTTGTGTATCATTGGGCGATCAATAACTTCGCCTCTCTCTAATTGGCGGGAATCACTATGTTCATATATTAAAGAGGGCACGCCCACATACGATATAACAGAGTCAATTGTATATTCTGTCCTAAAATATTGTTTTTTAAATTCATATAAAACTCTTTACGTATTTAGTCACAGCAAAGTTTATCAGTCATGATAGATAGAAAAATGTATACCGTAATGTAGATAAACATGTGATTGAGGAACTGTCAAAATATACTTGGTGTTTTCGCCGAGTTTTATTCGGTAAGCAGCTCAATCGACTCTATTAACCAATTAAGATATAAATCTCCGTAATAATTTAACAAATAATGAGACCATCTAAAAGAGTTTACATATCACAGGTTGTAATGATCCTATTTACTATGACAATAAAAGTTTGCAGTTACAATCTAGTCCTCAAAAATGCCATATGAGTAAAGGTATCCATCCAAAACTGTGTGTAACTGTTGGCATATATAAAGCTTACTCAGTGTAATCAATATTAATGGTAACATTTGAAATTCCGAGAAAGTAGTTTTGTGGAGATTTAGTATTTTTCATAGTTGAAAGCGTGAGTCAATCGAAGCTAGACCACTAACGAAAACCTGGAAGCACTGGACACCCGTCTCGTCCTATTGTGAGACTCCTTAGTAGTGCACATCCACTATCCCGTCTCACAAGATTCGAAATCAGGACCTATCAGTTTCGCGAGCGAGCGCCTAACCACTACACCACTGATCTGGCCGGCATCCAATGGTGTTAATGTCTAACTTCAAACGATCAAATTGAGCGACCATTCACCAATGTCTTCAGTGAGTTGATCTCTTTTAACAGACGTGGTTCAACTTCACTGGTCACTGCTTCTCACTAGAACTCCAGGAAATACCTCATGGAGCCAGTAACTAGTGAGCATATGATCATTATCAGAAGAGAGGATAGTCTAGCTTCAAATGGCTCATGATTTCAACTACATAAAATCACCAAGATCTCCACAAAACTCCTTTTCTCATATATTATTTTCCTATGAACATATTGTTTCCTTCAACCTTTATGTTTCATTTGCGATAACTTCTTCAACTAACTACTTGTATCAGTTAGTTCATTTAGAAAAAAATTATTTTCTTTTCAAAACAAAAAAGAAAAAAAAAAGAAAATCTTATTTATTTTATGATCATAAAGTTGACCCGGTTACAGTTTGATTGAATTATTATTTTTTTTAATTTTAACTTCTGCGTAGGTGTTAAAAATAATCATTTGAATCGGTGATTAGTTTACGTAATGTTTAATGGTAAAGTAAATACTGTAGAGAAAAAAAAAGAAAGAATTATTAATAAACCATCTGCTATATATAAATATATATTGGTCATTTTACTCAGTTTGATCAAACTAATCCTGTGAAGGAACTAATAAGACTTTAACATACATATATGTTGTGAAAGAAAACTCGGCGAGACTATAACTTATGGACGACCTTTGAACGAATCTTATGTGACCCTGAGAAATGTTAGTCAATCAGTAAACAGTCAGCATAGATTAAAAATATATTCTACTAGACCAAAGAATTAAAGTGGATACTCTTCTTTACATAGTCCACAAAAACTTGTCAAGGTTGGAAAGAGGTTCAATGGTTCTAAAATCGTAATGCATAAGGCAGAGGAACTCATCCATATGGCTCCATAATAGTCGGTTTCTGGAGCCATGATAATGTCATAAAAAAACTCTCAGCGTCGACCACATAGCTTCAGTATTGTTTGTGTGTACTCCGGTTGTGTAAGTTTGCCATTTTTATTATGGATATGTCCCTACAATACTCATACCACTGAACAGCCGAAGCTTCAGTAACATCTGTGATCATTGCAACCAATGTTACTGATGTATTTATTATACGGTTAGCGGCAATTATTATCATCTATCTTAGTCTCAATCTGGATCGAGCAATAAAGATTCCTATTCTAGCAGTCGTCTTTCTCCAACATATATTACATCGAAGGACAACATCACTGTAGTCTGCACAAGGTCCATTAGTCATTTAATACCCGAAATTACAAATATAGGAACTTCTTAGTAGTCTTATTTGTTGTAGCTGCCTAATTGTCAAGTCTTCCCTAAAATTCTTTATGAACCGATCGTACATGAGCATCAGGCACTGAAATTGGCGCCGTGACCTTAAAATCCCTCAAACGCTTATGATTGTCTTGTCTATAATTTATAGTCTTGCCAGAAAACTCTTAGATGTGTCTAAAGTTATGATTCTTAAAATAGTCAAAATTACATGTCATAAGTTAATATGTAGGAAAGTTTATTTTAAAGACTAAAAAAATATTTTTATCTCCTCACAGACAACTCAATTGAATATAACAATGTATTAAAGGAATCTCTGATCATTGTGTGTTTAACATTGCGGTTCATTTGATCTGACTTTTATTCCTTGAACTAAATTTATCTTTTAATGCTTAATTTGATACAGATAAGTAGTCACAAAATTGAAACATCTATGGCTTAAAAGAACTACCAGATTATATTAAAGCTTAATAAATACTTTTTATATACTGAAAATTATATTAAGAAACATATCTGAGAGATAGCGTGTGCATCAGTAGGCCTCAACATACACAAAGGAAAACGTCAAATACTCAAATACAACACATAGAGAGCATCAATCTAATTATATTTGATGGAGAAACTCTGGAAGAGGTGGAATCTTTCACATATCTGGGGGGCATCATTAATGAACAAGGAGGATCTGATACGGATCTGATAAGAACAGCATCCATAAAACTGAAGAACATATGGAACTCAAAACAACTGTCCAATAATACCAAAGAATCTTTAATATAAAAGTTAAAATATTTCTACTGAACGGAGCCGAAAAATGGAGAACTACCACAATCATCATCAAAAATGTGGAAGTGTTTATCAACAATTGTCTATGGAAGATACTCAATATCTGTTGGTCGGATACCATCATCAACAGCCTACTGTGGGAGAGGACAAACCAGCTTCCAACTGAAGAGGAAACTAGGGAAAGAAGATGAAAGTGGATGGAAAACACATTGAGGAAAGCATCACACTGCATCTCGATGACAGCTCTAACTTAGAATCCTAAAGCGATACGGATAAGAGGAAGGCGAAAGAACACATTGAGTTGGGAATCAGAAGCAGACATGAAATGGATGAATAGCAACTGAAAAGAACTGCAACGTACTGATCAAGACAGAGTTGGACGGAGAATGCTGGTGGGCGGCCTATGCTCCTCCATGAGGTTTGACAGGCGTAAGTAAGTAATAATTAAATCCCTATAAACTAAAAACTTCTTTTTGTAGTTACGTGAATCCACGCCTGAAATCAGATGAAGAATGGTGTACATTTATTCTGCAAAGTCTTACGAATAACAAATGGTGATTATACAACTATAAAGCATTGAAATTCTGTGTAAATAATATCAGAGGTTAGAATATTTCTGATCGTCTAATTTATATTGTCTTTTATCGGTGCCATTTAAAACTGCTAACAGCGCGCAAATTAATATTTCTGATGACTAAAATGTCGTCTCTTTCATTAAATCATAACTGATAATTTGAATAGAAGTAATAGGTGAAATGGTTGAATGTTTAGGAAAATGTCGCCTCTAGTTTGTTTATTATAATGAAATGTTAAACGAGTAGACAGCAGCTAAAAACACTTAAGAGTTCTAAAGAAAATGCAAAATTTGGTGTGGTGGTAAGTGTAGAAACTATGTATCCAGCTGTAAAGATGCATATAACAGTTAGTTTACTGTATTTGCATCATAATAAAAGCGAGACCAGCATATCCACTAATTATCCGGTGTTTATTCAAAATGCTATGCTCCTCCACAGGCGTATGTATGTAAGTAAGTGTTATATCCCCCGGTGAATTACGAATGGTAACTTTGTAATGTAATATGCCTATTTCCAATTGTACAATTATTACGTAACTGAACTATTCATATTCGTATTTCTCTTATCATTAGCTTTATTTTGACCTTTGACTTATTATCATACGATTTTTGAGTTATAATCAGTTTATTGATTACTTTGGTTTGTATAAAAACCCAGTGTGTTTGTAAATAATGATTCATATTGCCGAGGCTGTTATTTGTGTTCTGGACTTAACGGGCTGGGTTAGGCAGATAGGAAGGACCGAATAGCACTCAAGAATGCTCGTACGATTTCAAGTATCATTTGCGTCCGATCAGTAAAATCCACTCCTCTCTAATTGCACATTCATATATATTACGAGTTCACACGATATAACAGTAAGTAACCTACGTTAGAAATCCAAAACAGCTGATCGTTTATCAACTTGATGCGTATTTATAATGAATTCTACTTTAAACAGTTAATAAAACAAACCATATAAGGATATTCGTCTTTTATACAGAATAATATTTAAGAAGATTTATAATCAAAATTTAACACAACTGATCTTATTACACTGTCTCATATTTCCATGATACATTCTTATTGAAAGTAGAACACTGTTATCAATCACGTTAGAATCGATATAAGTTTCTAAATTTAAAAAAAACAATTTGTTATTACATAGCCTAATATCTTTTTAACCGACTTTGATTTTAACAAACAATTGAAACATGAAAATATTTATAGATTAGAGTTGACAATTGTCTACAAAGATCACTTTAGTCCATCCAACGGTAACACCTAGATAATTGAATACATTATTGTAATATAATGATAGCGATCGATTGTGGATACACTCTTCAAGTTCCAAACTCTCACTAATCTTACACATGCATTTCATCATAAATTAGTTGTGAAGATTATTAATTTTTCTAAACAAAATATGATCTCACTGTGTAACAAAATTATAGAGGATTAAGTCCGATGAAGGATTTGAAAAGGTTTAATATATCGAAAAATCTATGTACCAAAGAATAAAACTATTAGTATAGGAATTTATGGACATTGTGGTATTTTCATAGCGGAATTCACTAGTTCATCTAAGCTAGACCGGTAATAGAAACGTGGAAGCACTGGACCACTATTTTTCCTTGCATGGAACTCCTCGACAATGCTCATGCACGATCCCGCATACGGAACCTGAATTCAAAACCATCAGTCTCGCGTCCAAATGCTTAACCTCTAGACCTCTATATTAAAACTATTGTTTAAGTAGAATTTTCATTTAACAATCACCTGATAATACGATAGCATTGAAAGTCATCTATTAAAAATTACTTAGTTTTAAAACAGAAAACACTGGTTCGATGTAAAGATCTTTTATTTTTATTTTGTTTGATATGTACAGTTATGTAATCTAAACAGGCATAAATAGTGAAGAAAAAGAACAAAATATAAACTCATACTGTTGTATATCTTTAGGAATATACTCATAATATAGGTTGTTTTTTTTTATGGTGGTTTATTGTTAAAACATAAAACTAGTAAAATTATATAATGCGAGATGATAAGTATATGTTTCATTATTACTGTATACTAAACAGATTATATTACTACAATGCAAATGCATTCATAATTTATTCCATGGAACGCGACCAATTGCTAATTGAATCGGAGTATCACCGAAATGTTTCAATTGATTCAATCCATACTGCTGACGTCTTTCACGGTTGTAATGCCAAGCACATAGTAATTTTGCACAGGACATACGAAAATTATTATTTAATAATGAATATACCAGAGAATTTAGACAGGCATTGAAATAGCCAAGCCATGTTGCAGCAAAAATAACTTCTTCTATATAAATAAAACAAAAATATAAAGAATTTGATAGGTAGCGTTCGATCTAATTTAAAATATTAGAAAAATGCACAAAATTAATTGATAATTTTAACAGTTGAAATCATGAGTCAATTGAAGCTAAACCACCATCTAAAACCTGGAAGCACTGGACGACCGTTTTTTTTAAAGTTGATTTTAAGTTGATTTTCTTAGAAGTTAGAATCATCATGAAGTTTAGTATTAAAGCTTATTAATGTTTTGTGAAAGTCATTGACTCATGTAATTCAGGATGGATCCATGTTTATATTGAAACAAAAGTGTAGTTATAATTCGTTTTTGTATCGGTTGTTTGAATGTTACCTTTTGATTTTTGGGACTGTAATAGATCAATCTCTTATTGAAATATGTGTATCCTATGCAGATTACTTCAATATTACCTTAAATCACAGTCATTATAAACGGAGATGGCTAGTGGCTAGTAGTGGAATACAGGACGCGCATTTCGTACATCCAGCTGACGAGTCTAAACTAAGATAAAATGTACGTCCTGTATTCAACTGCTAGCCACCATTCATCTTTGCTAATAATGCTTGTGATTTGAAATTGTAATTACAATTATTTTCCAAACAAATAGATTTGTAAATATTTTTTTAATTTAAAATATGATTTTCACCACGAACTAACATATCGTTAAAAACCGAAGAGTGTTACATAGGTGCTTAGTTCTAGTTTAGCACCTATTGACAGTATATCCTATTGAATTCTGTTATATCTAGAGCCTTGATTCTTAATATGCCGCGAACGACTTGACTACTTGAACGATAGAACCCGCAACGTCGCAAAGAGAGAAGACAAAGACTGGTAAGCAGGAAGTTTATTGCCCTGAACAATGTCAAAATATAGCACAGAAATCTCGTGTATTTATAGTTTTTGGCTGAAAGTAAATTATCATTTAGGTCAACCAATAAGCACATGGGTATCAAACTAATCCATCCAATGGGGAAGCTCCACGTTGGCATTTCCAGAACATTCCCCTAGCCCTGATTGGATGGAATGTCTGCGGCTCTTCCTGGGCTTCCTAGAGCCTCCTCGACTTCACCTGTGGACCATCCTCACACCTCCCTCCTTTAAAGTCTGTTGTATAAGTCCTTTTTCTCGGATCCACCTGGAATTGAGTTACCGCGATTCTCTTGCGACTCATTACTCTCGAAGGTTGTGTCGCCTTGCTCCGGCGTCTTTTATCTTTTCTACCTTCGCGCGCCTGAGTGCTTTTTGGAGACGAATCCATGAGCAAATGAAATGGAAGCCGGCTTTGTGGCATCCATGTTCTGCCATCCCTTCGAATTTGATTGATGTGTCTTATACAAGTACCGACATTTCTTCGGATTAAATACAATACGCTTCCAATTCGACGCTCTATAATACCTGGTTCCCACCTTTTTCCTCCTTGATACGATTTAACGAGTACCCTTTCACCCACCTTGAAGCTACGAGTGACCATATGGTTTCCATTCGTGGGTTTTCTTGTCTTTCTAGGTGGCAACATACTGCTAAAGATTGTTCGAATTTTCCTTCGGAACATACACTCGGCTGATGACTTACCTTCGGGTACTGCCGGATTGGGGGTAACTCTGTAAGACAAAAGGAACTTGCTGATTACTTGTTCTGGGATGGCCTCTCCTCCCCCTTTAACTAGAGCTCGTTTTATAGTATCCACGAATCTTTCTGCTTGGCCATTCGACTGAGGATGGTACGGGGGAGACTGTAGATGTGATATGCCATTTTCAGTGCAAAACCGTTTAAAGACAGATGACATGAACTGGGTGCCGTTGTCAGTCACTAAGATCTCAGGAACCCCAAAACAAGCGAACAAACCTGTCAATTTTCTTATAGTACTCTCTGACGTCATTTTCGGCATGTCGTATACTTCTGGCCATTTCGTGAAGGCGTCGACAACAACCAAGTAATTTCTGCCTTGTATTGGGCCGGCAAAATCAGCGTGTATTCTTTGCCAGGGACCGTCTGGTTTCGGCCATGGTTGCGGTTCAGCTTTATTTGGGTTCTTTGCGGCCTCTAAACAGGACGAACAACTGCGACATTTTTGCTCTATATCATGGTCCATTGATGGCCAGTATGCGTAGCTTCGAGCTAACGACTTCATTTTACTTATCCCCGGGTGTCCGCTGTGGAACTGCTTAAGGACTTGGTTTCGAAGATTTCTGGGGATGACGATACGGTGGCCAAACATGATGCAGTAATCTACAATTGTCAATGAGTCTCGTCGACGGAAAAATTGCAAGAGTTCTCCATTTAGTCTCGATGAAGGCCACTTGTTGAGTATGCAGCGGCGAACAAACTTCAACACGTTATCTTTCTCACTAGCTCCTTTAATAGCTTCGAATGTGACTGGAAGTCCGGAAACTGCGTCTGTTAATACTGTGTGAACCTCGGCCTCAACATCTACGGCAGCCACGAGCACCTCCTCTTCTTGTTTTGTACGGGAACTAATTAGTCTTGAAAGGGCATCTGCCTGTCCAAAATCCGTTGTTGTTTGGTACTTTATCTTGAAATCATCGCCCAGCAGTGTAGTTGTCCATCTCTGTAGACGGTTTGCTGTATATACAGGTATACCTTTTTTCGATCCAAAAATTGTCAGCAGCGGTTTATGGTCTGTTAGTAAGGTAAATTGTCTGCCAAATAGCATCTTGTGGAACTTCTTTACTGCGAATATAATAGAGAGGTCCTCTTTTTCTATCTGACTATAGTTTCTTTCTGTCATAGTCAGCGACCGTGCAGCGTGGGCGATTGCCTTCTCAGACCCGTCTGGGTAGGTATGTGCGATCACTGCGCCAATTCCGTAGTTGGACGCATCTGCTGCGACTATGATGGGAAGCTCTGGATCATAGTGTGTGAGTAGAAGGTTTGATGACAGGAGCTGTTTTAGTTTTACGAAAGCTTCTTGGCACTCAGATGACCAGAACCATTTGGTATCTTTTTTCAGCAACCCATTAAGAGGAGCACGAAGGCGATGCAGTTCTGGAAGAAAAACTCCATAATGACTAACCATTGCCAAGAAAGAGCGTAAAGTTGACACATCAGTTGGTGGAGGCATGGACTGGATAGCCTCGACGTTTTCAGGATCAGGTTTTCTTCCGTTTTTATCAATTATGAATCCCAAATAGCGGACTTGTTCCATGTAGAAATCACATTTTTCAGCACGTAATGTAAACCCAAAATCTGCTATGCATCTGAAAACCATATCTACCTTCTTCTCCAGGTCAGCATAGTCTGTACCCATGATCAGTATGTCGTCAAGATAGGCCGCAGTACCAGGAATATCTTGTAGCATAGTATCCATAACTTGTTGAAAGATTGAAGGGGCAGTCTTTACTCCTAACGGAAGTCTATTATATCGAAACAACCCTTTATGAGTGTTTATTGTCAAGTAATGTTTGCATTCTTCCGCTACTGGAATCTGTAAATATGCTTCTGATAGGTCTAGTTTTGCAAAATACTTACCCCCGTTAAGTTTCGCAAATAAGTCTTCTGGTAATGGTAAGGGGTACTGATGATCTTCAAGTGCGTCATTTAATCCAGTGGAATAGTCTGCACATAATCGAATACTTCCATTAGGCTTTTAACAATTACTATTGGAGCTGCCCAATCAGAAAAGTTCACTGGTTCTATAATTCCACTTTTTTGCAGTCGTTCTAATTCTTGTTCAACAATCGGTAGAGCTGCGTAGGGCACAGGTCTTTTGGGTCGAAAAACGGGAGTAGCACCAGGTTTGAGGATTAACAAGGCTTTGGCCTTCGTACATTCTCCCAATTCTTCTTTAAAAACGTTGTGATGTCTTTGCGGCACGGTACTTTTCTGGTTACACCTTGAGGAGTTGCCAATAGTCACTCGTCTGCAGATGCTATTAATAGAATGATCTGCTAGCTTAAGAGTTTCTATTAGATCAAGTCCCAATAAGTCTAGTCCTGGGCTTTCCGTGAGATATACTTTCACATTCTTCTGTACATTCCCTTTTTTAACTGGACAGTATATCTCTCCAACAATATTTAACTTTCCTCCAGATGCACTGTGTGCTAACTGGGTTGTAGGGAGCACCGAGGGTTTTCCAATATAACTCCATGTTTTGCGGCTGATCAGTGAAATATCTGAAGCAGTGTCAAGCTGTAGACGAGCACGGCGCCCATTTATCTCTAAGGTCACATATTTTCTTCGATTATGTTCTGTTCTAGTATGTGCTACCATTATTCTGTTGATTGATGAACAATTTTTACGTCTTCGGAAATGAACACTTGATGATCGACGGTGCATCTTCTTTTTACAACATGTTTCTTTATGTCCTTTGAGCTGACATCTAGTGCACCGGTAGTTTTTGTATGGGCAGAACCTTTTGTAATGCAGCTCCCCGCAAAACCAACATGCGGATGGAGGCTTCTTAATGGTTGTGTTCTGCTTTTGCTTCCCACTTACTGCCTGTACATAAGGTAGTCGACCATTATTTTCTACCATTGAAGTGTCATGCTTCAAGTTTACCAGATGCTGACATTCAGTAGTCACCTCTTGAAGGGTGATATTTGGACACTGTTCAATTTTGCTTAGAATTCTGGTTCTAATGTCGGCGTCTTCTGAAGATTGTAAGCTGCATACGAAAACAAGACATTTGAATTGGTCTTCTGTCATTGCTGATAGTTTAAAGCGCTCACATTCGCGATTTATTATGCTAGCATGTTGCACCCAGTCATCATTGCCGGCTTTTACTATTTTCAAGCACTGATATCGAATATTGAACAAGGAAGACTGTTCACCGAAAATTTGCGACAACATTTTAACTGTTTCTTCGAATGAAATGTCTCTTGGGTTCTTGGGCAGAATGTAATTAGTATATCGTTCATGTTCAATGGTGCCCAGCTTTCGTAGTAGCACCCTGACCTTGGCGGCATCATCAAAAGTTTCTAGGTCGACATTAAATACATCTTCATATTTCTTGTACCAAGATTCGAATGTTACACCAGCAACACCATCAAAATGAAATTCGTGAATGGAATCAATGATACAATCAGCATGCGATTTGGCAGAAACATCTGTAAGTCCATTCTTATTGAGGTTCATCTGCTGGGTTAGTTTTTCGAGTATGCGCATCTGGAATTGTTCAAGCCGTTTTTCATGGCGCTCTAGAAAAGCTTCAAATTGGTCAAAGGTAATAGACATCTTGATAAATTAACCCGTCTCCAGTTGTTATATCTAGAGCCTTGATTCTTAATATGCCGCGAACGACTTGACTACTTGAACGATAGAACCCGCAACGTCGCAAAGAGAGAAGACAAAGACTGGTAAGCAGGAAGTTTATTGCCCTGAACAATGTCAAAATATAGCACAGAAATCTCGTGTATTTATAGTTTTTGGCTGAAAGTAAATTATCATTTAGGTCAACCAATAAGCACATGGGTATCAAACTAATCCATCCAATGGGGAAGCTCCACGTTGGCATTTCCAGAACATTCCCCTAGCCCTGATTGGATGGAATGTCTGCGGCTCTTCCTGGGCTTCCTAGAGCCTCCTCGACTTCACCTGTGGACCATCCTCACAAATTCATGTGAAATTATATGGATACTTTATATCTCAAAGTGATCAGTTGATTAACACTTAAGCATTTAAATGAAATTTAACTGTCTAAATTTTCTGCTCTTATCATATAAGAAATATATAGTGATATCAAGTAAATTCATCACTAATCTTTTTTTGGCAATATTTAAATATAAACAAGATTACAGAGATTTTATCAACCACTTATTAGTGCACTGTATTTAACTGCCCCCAAATGCCCCGGTACGGCCGAGAGTAGGAAGACTCCGCTCTTCCTCTCGAAACGCTCTCATATGGCCACGCGTATATAGCCTCTGTCAGGGAAGTCTTACTCACTGCCTTCTCGCAGAGAGGGTGTTGCTTACGAAATTGAGAGGACGAAAAGAGAATGTCCGGCGCATTAACCGGGTTGGTGGACACGGTGAGTCCACCTAGGGGAGTTGAAAAACCCTGATTCCAAACCGATGGTGCACATGGGCTCCAGTATCCTGAAGGAACAAATGGTGTATGGATCAATTGTTGGTAACGGGCACAATGACTGTTGAAATTTTTTGTACTCTTATTATACGTTGAAATAACATAATACATTCATACGAATATTCGTCAAGATTAGAACGAATAGTTTGACAATAATTGGGCGCCGAGTATAGAGAATTCATTATATGTGAAAAAATTATATTTGAAATAGTCTCAGCGATTGAAATTTAAATAATTTCAATCACATATAATGAATAATACATTCAGTTTAATTTACTTAGACTGTAATATTCACGTTTACATCTAGACTCGAAACCCATGAACGTGAATTTCTTTTGACTATCTTTTTTTGAAATAATTTTCCTGATATGTCTTTCAAAATTATAAAAACACAGAGTTGACTATTGTTAAATTCAAAGAATCTTGGTTAGTGAATGAGTTTGTAAACAACTTATAAACTCGAAATATAACCATTCATCATTCATATGACGTATTAGATGATGCTAATGTAACAATATTTAATGTTTTACAAACTTTCAGAGGTTTATTGATTATTAGTAAGTAACAAACTCTTTAGCTACTATCTAAATTCTTTTCATTCATCTTCACTTATTTAATTGTTATTTACTCAAACATAATTTGATATTGACTTGAATTAAACTGTTATGGTTCATACAAAATGATTGAGTATTACATTCTTTTCATAGTTGAAACCGTGAGTCAATTGAAGATAGACCACCAAGAAAAACCTCGAAGCACTGGACACCCGTTTCGTTCTATTGTGGGATTCCTCAGCAGTGCGCATCCACGATCCCGCCTCACGAGATTCCAGCACGGGATCTATCAGTCTCGTGCCAGAGCACTCAACCGATAAACCACTGATCTGGCCGGCATCCAACGGTGTTAATGTCTAACTTCAACCAATCCACGAAGTTTGAGCAACCGTTCACCAATTATCTTTATTGAGTTGATATCTCACAACAGACTTGGTTGAACTCCTCTAGTTACTGCTTCTCACTAGAACTGCAGGAACTACCTCATGGAGCCAGTCACTAGTGAGCAAATGATAATAATCCACAAATCCCCTTTTGATTACAACATTCTTATGTTTTGATGAATTCTGTTTATGTTATAAAGATAGAAAATTTCAATAAAAGTACTATTTTCTGAAAAATATTATCTGTTTTAATATCTTGTTAAACTTCATTGGATAATATTGAATAAACAAAATGTTTAAAGAGAACATCAAGTATTCATTCTGTAGTGAAAAACAATACTGGTGGGGACAACCAAATGTATATAAGCAAAAATGACAGACTATCTTACTAAATTCTGATAACCATGCAGTCAACAGTTAATTTCCAAATTGCCAATCAATTGTCTTAATCTTAACTGTTCCTTCTGCAAACATCAGTTCCTGTTCTCTGATTTTATTGTCCATGCATTTTCATACCGATTGCGCCTCATTCCTGTTCTTTCTTTATCGAACTACTAAAATACATTCTATGTCTGACCATCACCATATACTAATTATGTGAATATACGTACACCACACCACAATTCAACTTAAACAATCATTGAAAACTAGAAAATACAGGCCAACTTTTTAGTATTATAATGCTACTTTATTCAGCCGTATGTATCCATTACTCACTAGACGATCAAACATAAGAACTTCAATCTGATATCTGAATACTTTACATTTGAACTACCAAGATGGTAACCGGAAAAAAGGTAATACAATCCCAAAATTCAATATACATTCAGACAAAAAATAACTTTTTTTTTCATCATCATGCATATTTAAGAATTTTAAAAGGTAATCCTAACTTATTTCGAAATTAGATCGTAGCATAAACGTCATTTACTATATTTAAATTGTTTTCTAAAATCTTAATAAAGAAAACAGACGTATATAAATTACGTAATTTATTTTAGAAAAACAAAAAAAAATTGTCTGGTTTTGTTTAATACAAGTAAATTCTTCATTTTAGTGTATGCAAAAAATTGACATTAGAGCTTTTAATATCAGAAAGGGTTTTTGTGAATATTATAATAATTTTATTAGGTGAGATAATGAGGAGTTCCACAATAGGACGAAACGGCAGTCCGGTGCTTCCAGGTTTTCCGTGGTGGTCTAGGTTCAACTGACTCATGATCTCAACTATTAAAATTATTATAGCTTTTATATACAATGATGGATAGTCACTAACAGTGGAATACAGGACGCGCGTTTCGTCCTATTCAAGGCTCGATAGCTGGATATACCTGCATCTTAGAGTTGATGTTCACTCTGGTACTCGAACCCAGTACCGTTCGCTTCAAACACCATCGCGTTATCAACTTAGCTACTGATTCCTGATACCCACCTGCTCTTGCATTGGGGTGAAGTTATATTCACTTGGTGTTGTTTGCTTGTAACTTCCCAATGATGTTTAAGAATGCAATTGATCAGTCTCTTTTCGGCATCCATCGTTGCTTATAAACCTTGTGACTTAAGACAATATCGAGCCCATGAGCACAGAATGCAAATATATCAACAAGAGACTGATCAATTGCAGTCATAAACAACAACAATGGGAAGATACAAGCAAACAATACCAAGTGAATTCGTGATCATTTTATTTGGTTTTACAGTTAACAACTTAACCATACTTTCGATCAAAGATGAATGATAAACTTTATATTTAGTTGAACACTTAATTTATTATAGGTAGTATGTGTTTATGGTATGAAAATCTGTTGCATGTCGCCTGTATAAAGTGAACTATATAATATATTTATTTAATAGTGTTATATCGATTGAGTACGTTCTTGCCCAGTTGATATATATGAACGTGCTGTTTCTCGCCAATCAGGTCGGAGTGAATTATCTATCAGAACAATGATACACAAAAGCCGTATGAGCAGTCATTAACACTACTCCGTCCTACTTTCTCCCTAGCCCAGCCAGTTAAGTCCAGAACACCAATTACAGCCTCCGCAATATGAATCATTATTCTCAAACATACTGGGTTTATATACTAACCAAACAGACCACATCGTACCATAAAATAGAAAATAATATTTGTACAAGATTTGGCCATATATGGCTGTGAATAGGAGAAACAGTAATTAAAAGATTAGGGATAACTCAAGAATGGTAAATCGTCTAGTCTACAGGTCAAAATAAAGCTTATAATTAGAGGGGCATGAATATGAATAGTTTAGTTACTTAACAATTATACAATGGGAAATATACATATCGCGTTGGTTCATAAATAGTCCTCAAAGTTACCATTCATAAATCTCCACGGGATATAACAAATAGAGAAGAATAGTTTTGATTTTCTAACATCGAATGTTTTCCATTCTAAAAGAAAATAGACTTAATGAAGATGCTAAAAAATTTCTATTAAATTTCAGTGGCTAACTTCAGTCAGAAAGTCCAAAAAAATAAATGAGCATCAATCATAATAGCTATATTGGTAAATTTAATGTGGGAAATGATAGAATTTTAAATTCTATTAACATGATATTAAATGACAACTAAGCAACTAAAGTTAAATCGTAGTATGACAACTAAAAAAATGAGTCGTTAAAATGTTTCATTATTTCTGAATATTGTTTAAGTTATAGTGATATCTGTCATTTTTACTGGGTGATAATAACTTTGTTTGTCAGTCAGTTGATGATTTAAATTCTAAACTTGTTTATTGAAGTTTTAGTAATATGTTATTTTGTGAGTTTTCACCTGAACACAAAATCTGTTATCTGAATTTCTTAAATATACTACTTGCCACAAAGTATTAGTTATCTTACCTTCTGGATGCCAGCTCAATGATCTAGAAGTTCAGTATCCTCCAACAAAACAGGTATTTTGAGATTAGACTTAGGCGTGCTGTGTCATGAATGCCAACTGCTTAGTAGTTCCGTACTAGGAAAAAATGGATGTCCACTACTTCCAGTCTTTCAATATAAGTCTAGCTAAATATAAGATAGTCATTTCAACTATGATAATCACAAGTTTTTTGAATGAGAATTCTATAAAAGTTTCTAGTGAAAATTAGACATTTAAAATACATAAAAAAGCATTTCACAAAACTTGAAATTATTTGGAACTATATCACTTTTAATGAGAAAATCCTTGAACACAAAAGGTGTTACATTAACATGTTCAGATTATATACAAAAAACAATAAATAAATATCAGAAGGGGTTTTGTGGAGATTTAGTATTTTTTTTCATAGTAGAAAGCATAAGTCAATTGAAGCTAGACCACCATGGAAAACCTGGAAGCACTACTTGACGGCCGTTTCGTCCTATTATGGGACTCCTCAGCAGTGCGCATCCACGAACCCGCTCTCGCGAGATTCGAAATCAGGACCTACCAGTCTTGAGCCGAAGCCCTTAACCGATAGACCACTGAGCTGGCATCCAACGGTGTTAATGTCTAACTTCAAAAGAAAGAAAAAAAATACTAAATCTCCACAAAACACCTTCTGATAATTAATATAATCATATGCTCACTAGTGACTTCGAGAAGTATATCTAGGAGCTCTAGTGAGAAGCAGTAATCAGTGGATTTCAAAACCACGTCTGTTGTGAGATAGGAACTCACTGAAGACAATTGGTGAATGGTTGCTCAACTTCGTGGATCAGTTGAAGTTAGACATTTACACCGTTGGATGCCAGCTCAGTGGTCTATCAGTTAAGGGCTTCGGCTCAAGACTGGTAGGTCCTTGGTTCGAATCTCGCGAGAGCGTGTTCGTGGATGCGCACTGCTGAGGAGTCCCATAATAGGACGAAACGGCCGTCAAGCAGTGCTTCCAGGTTTTCCATGGTGGTCTAGCTTCAACTGTCTCATGACTTCAACTGTGAAAATACTAAATTCTCCACAAAACCCTTCTCTGATCTTTTCTAATGAATCAAATCACAAAAACATGTAAATTAGCATAAGCAAACAACGATGCTATTTGTTTACATCAATAAAGGAGAAAGAACACTAATTATGCATTACTTAATAAAACAACAAGATATCTGTCATTAGCTACAAGGAAACAAAAGTATCAAGTTGATGAAAGATTTAGAAAAATAAATTATTGGAAATCGAATTTCTGTCTAACCTAGATCAATATGTAGATAGCGTTTTTAGTGTGAATGTTAATGTGACTAAAGTTGTAGTCTTATCCACTAACCTTAAATTCTATGATATCAAGAAAACAGCTGGAAAAGAGATGCAAGAATCCAGTTCGAAAATTTGCACACCTAAACAGAAGAATTAATACTTGCATTCAATATAGTCATTTTTATTAAGAAAAACAACTCCTGAACCTTTGTCAAGTTTTGTAATCAATAACGTCTCATCCTTTAGGAGCATGTTACAAAAAAGTACAAAGAAGTTAATAACATGCTCCTAAACAATGAAATTTGACGCAGGTTCAGTTGTTTTTTTCTTAATAAAAGTGATTATATTGACAAAATGGATACCATATAAGATGACAGATTCAATTTTCCATTGAATATTAGTATTAAAAGATTCGTATCTACACTGTTTGGTTGTTTCTTTAAGTAATATAAACAATATATCTATTGTAAAAGATATCATAACAAGAAAAAGAAACTTTGCCTGATGTTAAAAATAATAGTAATGTATGAGTCAAGATTATTACGTAATAGACCTGAAAGATTACTTATGTAATATGAAAGTACTACAAAATAAGGAAGAAAATTTGAGGAACCTAGAGGTAGAGAAGGTCATGTAAGATAAGATTAAATAAGTAAGGTAGGTATGAAAGTAGGTATGAAGATATCTCCAGCTTGTACAAATTCTAAATCGATTACATTAATTAACTATCAAGGATAGTGTTAAGGTCTTTTCGACTTCATCAACTAAGTAGGAAATCTATCAGTCAAAACAAAACTTATGATTTCTTCAAACATATCATCTTTATTCACTAAAATTTCCTTACTAGAAACAGTGTATGTAATCAACTTACTTATTGATACAATTAAGGAATTAATTTTTTAGGTACACATTGAAAGTATGTTTCGGATTTAACAGTGAATTTTACGGACCCAGGGTTTTTTTCTGACAAAACTAGAGAGTTGTTCATTTAAGAATGAGACTAATCGGTCAACTTTTCAATGCCCCTACAAAATTAACCGATTTATAGTAGTAACATATGTAATGACCAAATTCAGTCTACTTGAAAGGTTTAATTCCATCTATCTATTTATCACCTTCATGGTTAAAAAAGAACGTAACGACAATATCTGTTTTCTTAAGCGTCTTATGGACGAGAAGATTAAATGAAACGTTAAGAAGGATATATCGTAAATCGACATCAATTGGTCAATAAATACATTTTTACAGCTCTATACGTCTCAGATATAAACGAAACCGGTTAGACTATAATTTAAGTACGACGTTTGAACGAGTCTTAGGTGACCTTGCGAAATATTGGCCAATCAGAAAACAGTCAGTCTAGATTACAAATATATTATACAGAACCAAAGAATTAAAATGGATACACTGCTTTACATGGTCCATAAACTTGTCAAGGTTAAAAAGAGGTTCAAAGGTTCTAAAATCGTAATGCATAAGGTAGAGGAACTCGTCCAGATGACTCCATAATCGTCGGTCCCTCGTGCCATGATAATGTCATTAGAACACTCTCAGCCTCGACCACATAGCTTCAGTATTGTTTGCGTGTACTCCGGTTGTGTAAGTTTGCCATTTTTATTACTCATATATCCCTACAATACTCATACTTCTGAACAGCCGAAACTTCAGTAACATCTGAGAATATTGCAGCCAATATTACTAGTGCTTTTATTATACAGTTCACAGCAATTATTATAAGTTGCCTTAGTCTCAATCTGGATCGAGCGAAAAAGTTATTATTCAAGCGGACTTCTTCCTGCAACATATATTACATCGAAGGACAACATCACTGTAGTCTGCACAAGGTCTACAAGTCATTTGATTACCGCAATTACAAATAAAAGAACTTCTTAGTGGTCCCATTTATTGTGGCCGCTTAATTGCCATGTCTTAGCTGAAATCCTCTGTGAATCGATTGCACATGAGCATCAAGTACTAAAATTGGAGCCATGACTTGAAAATCCCTGAAACACTTCTAAGTGGCTCGTCCATAACTTATAGTCTTGCCACGAAACCTAGTGAAATGCTCAATACATCATCCAAAATGTATTTCCTCCTATAAAACCATTGAAGAAGTACTATCTAAAACTTCTTCGATATCAAGACATATCCATCAAAATTTGTCAATAAACATGATACTTAGGTTGGGACAAAGGAAGTGATAATTTCTGTTCCTAAAATACTGATATTCATGAAATCAAGATTTTGAACAGCATTCCAGGTGAATTAACAACAAAACGAGTTGAGAAGGCTGAAAACACATTCACTACCATTAAAACGTGCACCCCCTTTCATAACCGACGCATTATTCTGACTAGAAACAAAACACCTCAAATTCGCCGCACGCAAGTATATTTATGCATCGAAAGCATAGTCAGACAATTCTGTCACTGTATTTTTAAACACCATTCTGCCTGGTTAAGTAAAAGATAAGTAAAAAGAATTGAGAGTGCTATATTCCTTCACCGATTTGATACAAAATAGTAATTAGATATAAACGATAAATTTAAAATCATTCAACGAATCCCACCAAATATGCTAATATGGTATATGCTAACTCAACCTTGCTACATCCACTAGTGTACAAGTTTAACTTCAATCGATTCATGATATTGCATGACCATTGTTCAATGGTCTTATACTCGATATGGTTGGAAACCACTAGTCAAGACAACTTACTAGAGCACCTAGAAATGCAGCTAGAAATCAGTTACTGGCTAGAATGGAATTGTTATTAATGTAGTTGGTGATCAAAGGATCTTTAGTATGAACGTCAATAAATTTCTACTGTAAGGAGCTGAAACGTGGAGAACTACCACAATCATCATCAAACATTTACAAGTATTTATCAACAATTGTCTACAGAAGATACTCAACATCTGTTGGCCAGATACCACCAGCAACAGCCTACTGTGAGAGAGGACAAACCAAGTTTCGACTGAAGAGGAAATTAGGAAAAGAAGATGAAAGTAGATGGAAAACACATTGAGGACATCATCACACTGCAACATGATGACAGCTCTAAATTAAAATCCTAAAGCGATATGGATAAGAGGAAGGCAAAAAACACATTGAGTTGTAAATCGGAAGCAGACATGAAATGGATGAATAGCAACTGAAAAGAACTCGAAAGGATTGAGCATGACAGAGATGAATGGAGAATGCGGGTGAGCGGCCTATGCTCCTCCACGAGGGGTAAAGGTGTAAGTAAGTAATTAAGTAAGTAAGTAATAATTAAATCCTTATAAACTAAAACCCTCTCTTTGTAGTTATGTGAATCTACACCTGAAATCAGATGAAAAATAGTGTAAATTTATTCTGCAAAGTTTTATCAAAAACAAATGGTGATTATACAACTATAAAGCATTGAAATTCTGTGTAAATAATATCAGAGGTTAGAATATTTCTGATCGTCTAATTTATATTGTCTTCTATCGGTGCCATTTACAACTGTTAACAGCGCACAAATTAATATTTCTGATGACTAAAATGTCGTCTCTTTCATTAAATCATAACTGATAATTTGAATAGAAGTGATAGATGAAATAGTTGAAAATTTAGGAAAATGTCGCCGCTAATATGTTTATTATAATGAAATGTTAAACGAGTAGACAGCAGCCAAAAACACTTAAGAGTTCTGAAGAAAATGCAAAATTTGATGTAGCGGTAAGTGGAAGAACTATGTACACAGCTGTATAGATGAATATAACAGTTAGGTTACTGTATTTCTATAATAATAAAAGCGAGACCAGTGTATTCAATAATTATCCAGTATTTATTCAAAATAAAGGGTTCGAATTTTATCGAAAATTAAATATTTGCTTATTAGCAGAGATGGATAGTGGTTGGCAGTGAAATTCAGTACGCGCATTTCGTCCTATTTCATACTCGTCTACTGAATTCACCTATATCTTAGAGTTGATGTTCACACTGGTACTCAAAATTAATATTTTTGCTTCTTCTAGAGTTACATGAAAAGGAAATCGGGTTAGAAGTGGTCTTAATGACCTGGGAGCGTGACCGCAGTGCCCAAGGGATAACTGCTTGAGGTCGATGACACACGACCTTTTTGTGGGCACTTTTTGTGTTAGCTCCGTACTTGATGGGACCTCATCGCCGGAGATGGATATCCGTGGGAAGGCAGCATCGCTGTTATGCTGGTTGTCTGAAGGAAACACCTTACTGCCGTCACACCTCTGTACAGTCAGCAGTACGACTTCGCCTTCGGACCTTGGGTTTGCTGCTTTTAGTCTTACCATTCTTCAACCGACCTGTCTGGCATTGTAGGACCATGGGGAACGATTGTTCCAGCCAGTAGAGCTCGACTGGTTCACCACGATAGGCAAGCCCAACCACCACGTCAAGGTAGCAACAACGGTCGGGAGTAGCATGCCTAATAATTTAAAGCATTGGTATAATTCATTCTACACTAATTATTTCATCTGTGTTTAAAATCTAAGTAAATGTAGATTGGTACCTATGGGATTTTAGTGAAAAATTATTATAATAACGTCAATAGGGATTAGAAAATTGTTACATTGTTTACGTTTCAATAGGTAACAAGAGTTTAAATAATGTGCATCATCTGTTGAATATTCAATAGTGAATAGTTAATAGAAAAGAATAACTAATTAGTTTGATCTAGTTATTAACGTTCAATATTAATTCTTACTATGAACTCTAAAAAAATGAAATATATCCATTTCCTTAACATTTCATTTGTATGGCAAATAGTATATGTTAGATCTCAATAAACCATTCATTAGTTGACTGAAGTAAAGTAGAATGGCGCCTTATCTAAGAATTTGTATACAATTACAAAGAAACAATTAGTGTACAAAATTGTAAGCATTAGTCTTTCCTACCATCTTTTAAAATCAACATTTAATGGTATGATGAGTTGGAAACGTTGGAATACTAAACATATGACATATATATAAATAAAATCAGTCAATACATATACTAGCTAAAAATATCAACTTATTTGTTTCAGAATACCTTACTTCCCTTTTTAACTTTCAAAGTGACTACAAAATCATCATATTTAATTAAAGTAACCCACTGTCTGTCTATTAACTCCGCCTGTAGCTCTTCTAGAGTTACTGCCGGTCAAAAGCCCGGGTAAAGGAGGAGGGTTGGGCATGGGGTTAGAGACCTCACCCCGTAGATAAACTAGCTCGCCAAGAAAACGCTAACCAGAAAAAATAATTCAAACCATTTAAACTCTGCCCTAGGTGTTGAAGGAATAAGCAGATATGAAAAGGATGAATGTTAACTGGAAAGAAACGGAGAGGATTGCCCAGGACGGAGTTGGATGGAGAATGCTGGTGTGCAGCCTACGCTCCTAGACGAGGGGTAATAGGCGTAAGTAAGTAAGTAAGTAAGTAAGTAAGTAAGTAAGTAAGTAAGTAAGTAAGTAAGTAAGTAAGTAAGTAAGTAAGTAAGTAAGTAAGTAAGTAAGTAAGTAAGTAAGTAAGTAAGTAAGTAAGTACTGTCTGTCTATTAACTAAAAATTAATACAAACTTATTGTTACCGAATACTCAGAGTTTTTCAACAGTCGCTTCAAGCGTGTGCAATATATAAGAATATCAAAGTTTGAATATATCACCATATATATTCACCCCTTTTTTATAAACCCGCACTTGGGGAAGGAAGAAAACGGAAACCAATGCCTCATTATCCGGTTTAAATTTAAAGTAAACAAATAATATGTGTTAACTGTCAACATGAGAGAAAAAAAGGTAATCAAGTTAATATTCCAGTCACACTTTTTTTTCCAGACGTTTACCGCTGTATTATGAATAGGATATATACTTTTTCGATGCTTATGTCAATTATTCATTTGTTTATGTTAAACATGGTTGACTGTTGATAATAATTTGAATAAACCAAAGTCTAAAATCAATAATGGAGGTTAGTCTGTTCATTATACCTTTAATTTGATTAGGTACAAAACAAAACATAATCATATGATCAGAAGATCTTTTTTGTACTGTGCTTACAAAATAACGATAAATCTTATCCGTTTTAAAGAACATACAACTCTACAGTACAAAAGGTAAAAAAATAACGGTTTGTAAGGATATAAAGATAGACTTTACTTAAAGTTCACGATCATTATCCTAAAGCCGAAGTGAATACAAATGTATTGATAGTTCGATAGAAGCTTCATCTGATAGATAAGATGTACAATGTAGATTAAATGAATTCAATAAAAATCACCAATAATCAAGCTAATTTCAACTCTGCCTATAGCTCCTCCGGGGGCTACTGCCGGTCCCAAACCCGGATAAAGGAGGAAGGTTGGGCATGGTGTTAGCGACCCCATCCCGTAGAAAACAAACTCGCTAAAAAATGCTAACCATCACGTTGAAAAATCAAGTATTGTATTGATGCTGTAAGAATAAGCACAAAATGCACTTATCGGATGGGAGTCTCATGAACCAAGGATCATCAAAGCCTCCTTCAAAACGAAGAAAGAGGGTAATACAATGAACGTCATCAAATGCAATGCGCCTACCAGCAACTACAACGAAGACATTAAAGATCGATTCTACTATAGGCTGCAGTCAATCGTCGAGAAGTGCCCAACAAAGGACCTGACCATTCTGATGCGAGATTTGAATGCTAAGGTTGGGATAGACAACACTGGATACAAAGACGTCATGGGAGGAAAGAACGAAAATGATGAGAGATTTGCAAACCCATGTGCCTTCAATAAACTGGTCATAGGGGGCCCAATATTCCCACATTAACACATTCACCACACTACATGGACTTCACTACACAGAACCAAATCAACCGTATCTGCATCAACAACATGTTCAGGAGGACGATGGAGAGTGTGAGTAACAGGAGAGGAGCTGATATAGCATCAGATCATCATTAACTGGTCACCAAGATGAGATTAAAACTTAGGAAGCACTGGACAACGGCGCGGACAACATCACAAAAGTTAATACGTCTTTTCTTCGCAATACTGACAAACCCAACGAATTCAATATTGCCCTCAACAATAAGTTCCAGGCCTTTCATGATCTACTCAATGGAGAAGAAACTACTATGGAGAGCAACTGGAAAGGGATAAAAGAGGCAATCATTTCAACATGTCAGGAGGTTCTGTGCCACATGAAGCACCATCACAAGGAATGGATCACTGTTGATACACTGGATAAGATTCAAGAACTGGAGAACAAGAAAGCAGCAACCAATATCAGCCGAACAAGAGCAGAACAAACCAAGGTACAAGCTGAATACACAGAAGTAAACGAGCAAGTGAAGAGAAGCATCAGAACCGACAAACCTAATTATGTGAAAGATTTAGCAATGACGGCAGAAAAGGCTGCAACAGAAGAAAACATGAGAATATTGTATGATACAACAAAGAAACTACCGTTGACCAGAAAGACCAGTGAAAAGCAAGGAAGGCAAGGTAATCACTAACATTGAAGAGCGACAGAACAAGTGGGAAGAACACTTCAAAGAACTCTTGAATCGACCAGCTCCACTAAACCTACCCAACATCGAAACAGCTGCCACGGACCTCACAATCCATGTTGGTCCACCAACAATTGAAATGGTCAGCATCGCCATCAGACAAATCACGAGCGGCAAAGCAGTAGGACCAGACAACATCCCGGCAGAGGCACTGAAAGCAGATGTAGCAGCAACTGCAAAGATACTCCACATTCTCTTCAATATGATTTGGGATGAAGAATAAGTACCAACAGACTGGAAAAGAGGATACCAGATCTATATACCGAAGAAAGGCCACCTCAGAAAGTGTGATAACTACAGGTGCATCACTCTTCTATCAATACCAGGAAATATCTTCAAACAAAATGAAGTACTCCGTAGAGACAAAACTTCCAGACCAAGAGGCTGGATTCCGCAAGGATTGATTGCGTACAGACCAAATCGCAACTCTACGATTCATTGCGGAACAATCAATTGAATGGAATTCATCACCTTACATCAACTTCATTGACTACGAGAAGGCATTTGATAGCGTGGACAGGACGACACTATAAAGGCTTCTTCGACACTACGGCGTACCTGAGAAGATAGTCAATATCATACGAAACTCCTATGATGGACTAAACCGCCAAATCGTCCACGGAGGACAACTCACTGACCCGTTCGAAGTAAAGACCGGTGTCAGACAAGGTTGCTTACACTCACCCTTTCTCTTTCTCCTAGTGATCGACTGGATCATGAGGACGTCAACATCTGGAGGTAGTCACGGAATACATTGGATAGCCAGGATGCAGCTGGACTTCGCAGATGACCTGGCACGCACGCCACAACAAATGCAGGAGAAGACGACCAGTGTAGCAGCAGCCTCAGCAGCAGTTGGTCTCAACATAGACTAAGGGAAAAGCAAGACGCCTACTTATTTTTGACGTTCACATCATCAGTAACTATCTGTTTTCAGTAACTTGGATAATGCGTTGTCTATTCAAAGCGGGCAGCACATTTTTCAGCCACTATCCATGTTTGCTTATAAAATGGTTTCTATTTAACCATTTAGTGAAAGACCATGGCTATTGTGCAGAACTATAGAATGGATAGAAATTTTAATATCATAAATTCAAAATAAATACTTTGATAAATTGACTTCCGTTTGCACTGTATATCATTTGATAAAATTTAACCGAAAAGGAAATGCTTCGTTTTTTCTTTCAGTTTGCATATTTCTTAGTTTTTTTTCTAACAGCATAATCTGTGACTCTATCCGATGATAAATCATCACTAACAGTTGAATTCACTAACCGATCTAAGCTAGACCATCATTAAAAAACTGGAAGCACTGAACGACTGTTTCATCATAGCATAAGACCCCTCAGCAATGCGTATACATGATCGCGCACATGGGACTCGAACTCCAGACTTTCAGTCTCATGTCCGAAAACAACCTTTAGGTCGAGGGTGCTGGGTTCAAAAATCGTATGCTGGATGCGCACTGCCAAGGGGTCCGATACCAGGATAAAACAGCCGTCCAGTGCTTCCAGGTTTTTAAGAGTGGTCTAGGTCAGACCGATTAGAGAATTCAACTGTCAAAATACTACAATCTTCACAAGTTCCCCTAATGATAACTCAGTATTATTTTATTGCTTTATTGATAATCATTTTCCTTCTTCTGCCTATTTTATATAATCATGTCTCACCTGGTATTACTCTCATATACTAGTATCGTTTACAGTAATAAAATTTTGCTGCGAAATGGATGAATAGGTTCACTTGTATTAAAATATGGGCTCTGGATGAATTACATTCGTTATTATTAGAAATTTGTACTCTCTAACAAGTGAAAAGTATAATAAAAATTGATTTTGCTAATGTTTCACTACTTAGACTATTAGTTATTAACATCAAATAGCAAAGCTGCCATTAAAAACAGCTTTGCTTTGTTTTTCCACTTGATGGAAAGTCCATGTTTCAAATGATAATGTATATGAGTAGTTGTCTGTTAAGTAGTATTGTCTTAAAAAAAATCTACTCTGTTTATGATAAACGTTTTAGTTAAGATACAATCTATTGCTAATAAGCGTTACCTTTTGAACTAAATATAGATGCAAAGTGTAATTTTGAGTATCTGTATACATCTAATTTGATTTGTACTATGAGAACAAGCTACATTTTTATTATTTTAGACTATACAATAAAATTCAATTATTGTTTGTTTGAATCTTCCCATCGATGTGTTAGGACTGCAACTGGTCAGTCTCTCATTGACATATGTGCATACTGTGCGTATTGCCTTGATATAGCCTTAATTCACAAGCATGGTAAGCAAAGATGGCTAGTGGCTAGCAATGGAATCCAGGATGCGCGTTTCGTCCCACTTTGGACACGTCAGCTGGATGTACCTGCATCTCAGAGTTGATGTTCACTCTGGGACTCGAACCCAGTACCCTCGTCTCAAACGCCATCGCGTTCGAGTCCCAGAGTGAACATCAACTCTGAGATGCAGGTACATCCAGCTGACGAGTCCAAAGTGGGACGAAAAGTTAAAAGGTACAAAGACGAACTGAAGGTTTATGAGAAAAAGCTTTCAACTCTATTATACAACATTAATAATTATTAATATAGGCAGCGTTTAGAGAAATATGTGACTGATTCGAAACATATTGTACTAAATACTTTTTTTCGTCGACAAGATCACCTCCAGAAACCCATTTGTAAAGGTGTTTATAAATTTAATATTTCCAATTTCTGTATTTTATATATCACTGATAACATAAAGTCATTTATTCCAATATCATTTTCTAGGTCACAATATCTGCTATGGTCTATTACTGCTCTCCAACTGTCCTTTGCTGGACTCTTCATCATAGGAAATAACATCCAATTTATTATTTGTTTCACTAAGCTGTACACTTATACACATAAATAACATTAGTTTGAAATTTTGTATTATTTCTCAATGCTTTACAGCATAAATGATCTTCTAAGTAGATGTTATCAGTCAGACAACAAATCAACCTAGGTTTTCATGCTACAGTTACTTGGCATAGTAAATAGTTAGTTTACAGGTTATCTTGTATTTAGAAATAAATGCAACATTGAATACTAACTAATGTTTGCTAATTCTTTTTATTTCCACTTATCATTCCCCGCCATTTGTGAATCAAACAATTTTCATGGTTGAAATCATGAGTCAATTGAAGCTAGACCACCATGGAAAACCTGGAAGCACTGGACACCCGTTTCGTCCTATTGTGGGACTCCTCAGTAGTGTGCATCCACGATCCCGCTTCACGAGATTCGAACCCAGTACCTACCAGTCTCGCTCCAGAGCACTTAATCGATAAACCACTGATCTTCAATTGACTCATGATTTCAACCATGAAAATAGTGAAGTCTCCACAAAAACCTCTTCTGATTATAATCATATGCTCACTGGTGACTGACTTCAGGAGATATTTCCTGGAGTTCTAGTGAGAAGCAGTGATCAGTAGAGTTCAATCAGGTTTTTTGTGAGATATCAACTCACTGAGAACAATTGGTGAATATTTGCTCAAACTTCGTGGATTGGTTGAAGTTATACACTAACATTGTTGGATGTCGGCTCAGTGGTCTAGAGGTTGAGCGGTCGCGCACGAAACTGATAGGTTCTGAGTTGGAATCTCGCGAGGCGGATCGTGGATGCGCACTGCCACTGAGGAGTCCCATAACAGGACGAAATGGCCGTCCAGTGCTTTAAGGTTTTCCATGATGATCTAGCTTCAATTGACTCAAGCTTTCAACTATGAAAATACTGAAATCTTCACGAAAACCCCTTCTGATCATAATGAAACAATTATTTTCATGATTGGAATCGATCATAAAGAATATATATATATATATATATATATATATATATATATTCAAACTAAGTTCCTTTTCTTCATTACCAACTGTTCTATAACTACTACAGTTACATAAAGTAATTAATTAAACTTCCACTGTTCCATCATCTGAGCTCAGGTTTATCTATCCTGATTACATCACTGCAGTTAATCTTACTTATTACAATATTAACTTAAAGCTTCTTGTTTTTTCCAGTGCAATACAGTGTGAAAATACTACCGTCTTAAAATCGTCTCAGCAAACTATTTACAAGAGAACAAATGTTTTCTCATTAAACAACTGTTGTGTAATATATTAATTAAGGCGTTCAAATTATTTAATCCCATATTATCCCAATGTATATTTTATTTGCAAATTGGGAATATAGAAGCTTCTCATAAAAAAAACGTTATATGTATTTAACAAAGAAAAGTCTAGTTAAATGACTTATAATCAATTGTGTAATTTAACTAGAAGGATTAACAAGGATTGATTGATTGATAATCGGTTGTTGTACATAAACAGACCAGGTTATTAGAAATTGTAGATAGATCAAGTGATCATTAGGAATGCAGTACAGATTGTATGAAATTACACAAGTCATTATTCCTTCATTCGTGTGACTTATGAAAACTTCAATGACCATTACAATGTGAGAGATTCTATTGGTTTCAGTTATTCTTTTATGAGGAATTATTCTTTTTAAAACTCTAACATTCCATTATGCAACCTATGTTTGATCATATACACGTTAAAAATAATAGAGGTATAAGTAATTTGTCTTTTGATGGACTTATTGTATCTGAAGCTTCTTTGACAAAATACAACTAATTTATTTCAGTTTTGTCGTAGAACAACCTACGTGATAACCTATAAGTCACTTGTAATGATATTTTGTTAGGTTTTCGATATAATACTTGGAAGGTTTCTGTGGTGAGTAGTGTGAGTTCGTAATAACTTTATAGGTTTTCAAATGTATTTAAAGACATATATGTGATGTTGATTGTGGCCAATCCTATTCATACACTTGGGCGAATTAAACGTTTATTCTCTCATATTAATTACATGTATTTGTGACCGTTAATTTGCCATTATCTGTATCTACTTCAGGTCTATTCGAATAGATATAGTGACCCATAATCCTAATGACTCCAAAGGTTATGTCATTTTTCTTGTCTTCCAAAACAGAAAATTTACTGGGACACCCCAAAAAAAGTTCACAAGCCCAGAACAAATTACTTGTCAGCTGACTATCAACTTTCCCATAGAATCATCAACGAGCGGAATTCATTACCTCAGCACGTGGTTGAGGCTCCATCCATTGACTCTTTCAAAAGAAAGTTGGATCAGCTGAGAGACCATCGTTGCCAGGACTAACACAGGCCATCAAGCCTCCTTTCCTTTCCAAACTGAAACTGATTTTACAAAGGCTTTTTTATAAAGTTATTGGTTGAATTCCTATTACAACAGTTCTTTAAGATGATGAATGGGAGAAATGGTTTATTACAGAATACCTGTACTGAATTTTAAAGTTACCTTAAACTATCAGTTTACACTTAGTAATTTATATTTAGTGTAATAAGTGAAATTTGTCATTTGTTTTGGCTCAGCTTAAAGACTGGCTACAATATTTTGAACAGTGAAACGTTTTCTAATATATATATATATATAATAGAAGCAGATATGAAAAGGATGAATAGCAGCTGCAAAGAACTGTAAAGGATTGCCCTGGACAGGGTTGGATGGAGAATGCTGATGGGCGGTCTATGCTCCTCCACGAAGAGTAACAGGCGTAAGTAAGTAATATGCATAAAAGTCAGAGAGATTTAATTCATATCAGGACTGTCAAAGTTGGAGATAGCACTTGGAGCCAATGAGAAAAATAATGAGAAGTTATTCAGTGAAGTTTTTTTGATGTTAACTGATACCTTCTATTGACTATTCATAGATATAAAACCTTATTTGAAACATAATTAAAACTAAATGATTTGTCATAATTTAAAGTCTACTTAGGTACTATTTCACAAAGAATAAAATTATAGGTTTCCAGGACGCACTACAGGAACATAATTTTAAAACCACTGACAAACATTTCATCATATCATACTTCTAGCTTTGATTTAAAATAGAATGTGGTGATTAATCAACATTATTTTTAATCTTAGTCACGGTTTTGATCAGTAAAATGTTTAGCTTTGAGACTAGATATCACTTTAAGACTCTTTGCTTTTTTCAGCAAACCATCTTAGTCTTCAAGAACAACTATCTTGAAATTATTTGGTAAGCTAAATGTTCATATATTTTTCATTCCAAAAAGTAGTAATACAGATAATAGTACTTCACAATTGTAGTTTTATACTTGTGTGTAAGGAAGAATTGTGTCTGTTAGTTGGTTAGTCATATTATTGTAGATATTATATGATAAATTAAAAAAAACAGCTGTGACCAAGATTTACTGTTATATTAATCAATAAATCAAGGTAAACTGTAACAATGAATAGGATATACAAGAATAAGGATGCGGATTAAACCATATAAGAAAGAAAGCACGACCGAGAGTGGGGAGAGTCTGCTCTCCCTCTCCAAATGCTCTCACATGGCCACGCGTATACAGCCTCTGTCAGGGAAGTCCTACTCACTGCCTTCTCGTGACATTACTGTTGTTTACGAAATTGAGAGGACGAGAAGTGAATGTCCGGCGCTTTGACCGGGTTGGTGGACACAGAAAGTCCACCTGGGAGAGTTCGAAAACCCTGATCCAAACCAATGGTGCACATGAGCTCCAGTATCCTGAGGGAACAAATGGCGTATGAACCTGTTGTTGGTCACCGGCGACCATGGGACTGCATCTCCTCACGATGCTCCACTGTCTTGTGGATCAGACCTTTAGGTCAAAGGCTCGGGGTGTGGCTCCCTAAGAAAACCACCAGTTTGGTTACCTGAGCAGTATCACAGCCTTCACACAAATCAAATGAGATTTGTGTGGCGCATATGTATTTGGTGCCCCCTTGTACCAATATTTATGTGTTTAAATAAATTAATTAATTAATTAAATGACAACCAAATTTTAACAGGAACTACAATAAAATTTAAATGAGTAAAAATATTTGAAATACTTTATCAAAAACCGAATAATAAACCAAAACCAGAATAATAAATTAGTTTTTAATTAGTTTTCTATGTAATTCAAATGTTTGAAACAAGTGATACGGGGTTTGAGTGCCAGAGTGAACACCAACTGTCGGATTCCAGTAAATCTAGCTGATGAGTCCCTAATAGTATGAAACACGTCTTCCATATTTAATGCTAGCCTACATCCATGCTGTTTAAAAAGTGGGATATGAGTACTTGTATTTTTTTATATTTGTTAAATAAATACAATATTATATAGTAATAAAATGGTAGCTAAATAACAATTCACGAAACCCTGCAGACATAATAAATACTTGGATATTTCTAATAACTAATAAGATACAATAGTTTATTAGATCTCATTTCATTCCAATGTGATCTGTAACTGATATGAATCATTAAATTAATTTAGTATTCTTTGTTTGAATCTTCGCACAAGCAAGTGGCTATCAGAACTCAGTGGCCGAGTGGATAACGTGATGGCTTTTGAAGCGAAAGGTAATGGGTTCGAGTCCCAGAGTGAACATCAAATCTGAGATGCAGGTACATCCAGTTGACGAGTCCCAAATAGGACGAAACGTGTGTCCTGGATTCCACTGCTAGTCACTATCCATCTCTGCTTAATTTGAATCATTGTTTGCATATTAAATGTAAAAAATACCTTTTTTGAGTTCAAGTAATTTGTGAAACATTTGTTAAGTACAAACAATTGCGTTTCATTCAACTGTAAATCTTAGAAGACTAGTCGTATGAATTTATAACACCAATCTATTCCAGTAAACGTCATTGCATTGTTTTAATCAAACTAGCATATACTCATTATCAGAAGGGGGTTTTGTGGAGATTTTAGTAATTTTATAAAGCTGAAATCGTGAGTTAATTGAAGCTAGACCACTATGGAAAACCTGGAAGCACTACAAAAAACAATAATCTATATATATTTAATATACAATAAACTGTTCAGAAAAGTCAAAAACTTTATTTCAACACTTGATTTCTAATGACATTATGAAAAATTCTAATCCGATTAATCTTTTATCCCCTAATCACTTTGAATAACAAAAATTACAACAGATTAACAAATAATCTTAGACTTTAAACGGAATAGATCTTGTTTCAATGTTGATTACTTTCCATAACATATCACAAACCATTTAGAATAATTTTATAGTTGAAATTATGAGTTAATTGAAGCTAAACCACCATGAAAAACCTGGAAACACTGAACACCTGTTTCGTCCTATTGTGGGACTCCTCAACAGTACGCATTCACGATCCGCCATCACGAGACTCCAACCCAGCACCTATCAGTCTCGAGTGCGAGCGCTGATCTGGCCGGTATCCAACGGTGTTAATGTCTAACTTCAGCCAATCAGCGAAGTTTGAGTAACCATTCACCAAATATCTTCAGTGAGTTACTATCTCACAACAGACCTGGTTGAACTCCACATTTAGAATAAGACTACTTATTTTCAAAAATTGATAGAACATTTTTCTCGCGATTCAACAGAGATTTCAACAGTTATGATGTTTAATTCATTCCCTTTTTTTTCATAAATCATCTACAAATTTCAATGTTTACTTTAAGTTCATATTGATTTATCAATTTTTCCACTACTGTCATTTATCCTATAAACAGTTGATCAACTTTCAAAGGTAAATATTTAATGGATTATATAAAGTGAAAAGTAAATAAATAACAACCAAGTTGTTTGGAATTCAACATGAACAAATAAACAAAGAATATTTATACCGTAAATAGCTAATTAAAAATCAAATAAACATGATTATGTTGTTAAATATATTGAAAGAGTTATGGTGAAATTACCCATGAAACGTTCATTCTATATTTAAAACCCCCTATCATTTCTCACCTTGATAACAGTGTACATGGCAGTGAACTATATAAAATCATTTTTATATTATATCAAGCAATCTATTCTATAGCTATTCATAAAGAAAGTTGTAGTGACTACTTCAAAGAAACTTGATTTATTTCTTCATTAAATGAATGTTAAAGCGAAAAGTTATTGACAGGAAACTCTGGACATAAGTTTCGTGCTACTTATCACTCATTCCAAAGTATACCTGTAATTTCAAGGAAATAAATACTTCTATCAGACTGTTTGACCATTGGATTCTAAAATCAATGTGGAACTAAAGAGCTATTTAGTTCCAACAATTTTACAATGGTGCTCAAATTCATATCGATTTTTGGTGAAGAAACCTACGAATTAAATTATTAACTAACTAAATACCAAAGTCATATATATATATATATAATCCATGCTTCCTATGTTCACATATAAGTAGTATGTAACACTAATCAGAAGTAGAATGCATAGCAGCAGAAGATTGAGGAGACCGAATTGAAGACAATAGGACTGTGAACAGAGAGTGGAGGAACAAGGAAATTTACACGAGACAACTGATGGATGATGTGCGAATGACATACTTAAAGTATGCTTTTCATATTTTGTGAAAAACTGTAATTTCGCACTAAACAATAGATTAGTTATCTCCACCTGAGCTCTTCATTCGCTATATATATATATCACTGAGATGTATTTATCATAGTAGCTTATGTAATATACGGACCTTATAACTGAAGACATAATCTCTGCTAGTGAATATGATTTTATGCTTTAATGTTTAATCATATATTTCATCCTTGATTAAGTTTCAAATATCTTCACTTTTTATACCTATTAACAATAAAACATCCATACTAATTATGCCAGATCATTTAACTACAATGCAACTAATTATTGGTATTTATCAAAAATAATTGGCAAATGGAATAGTTCATTACATTAGGTTATGATTTATCAAATAAATTTGAATTACAGTATAATTACTAACAAGCATAAGAATACGGTAGCCCAACATATTAGGTGACAGATTCTTTGAAATTATTTTGTCCTTCTTCTAATTAAATTCCATCATGTTTAGATGTATTATCAGACCAGGTATATTTAGTATTATTGTCAGAAGGGTTTTTTTAGTGGAGATTTAGTATTTGCATAGTTCAAATCATGTGCTAGACCACCAGGGGAAACCTGTAAGCACTGGACACCCGTTTCGTCCTATTATGGGACCCCTCAGTGGCAGTGAGCATCCACGATCCCACCTCACGAGATTCCAACTCAAGACCTCCCAGTCTCCCGCCAGAGTACCTAACCGATAGACGGCTGAGCCAGACGGCATCCAACGGTGTTAATGTCTAACTTCAACCAATCCACAAAATTGAGCGACACATCCACCAATGTCTTCAGTGAGTTATTATCTCACAACAGACGTGTTTTGAACTCCACTGGTCACTGCTTCTCACTAGAGGTAAATCCAAGAGCGAAACGGGTTTCCAGTGCTTCCAGGTTTCCCCTGGTGGTCTAACTTCAAATGACTCACGCATTCAATTATATTTAGTAATGACAAAGCGCATCGTAGGAATAGTTTATTTGCTATCCTCACTTTTGGCAATAGAGTGTAATTGAAATACTCTTATCACTAAATCCATATTAATTTTATAAGTTTCAAACAAATTAATAGTTAAAAGTCACTGATTGCATAATGTTCACTAATCCAAACGTTTTTGCAAAGTTACATGGGGAGTATACAGGAGAAATATATGACGACTGATATAAAATACTTCAAGTTTTCTTCTGCTTGTCTAGCTTAAAACAATCATAATTATAGTTACTAATAATAAACAAAATTACTTAAAAGTTCTCTTTTTTTAATTTTTGTTACGCTACTCAACACTTTAGAACTAGTGACTTATTTTGTTTTTCAAAATATAATTTGCATCTAATGCTATAGAATTCATAATTAAGTTATTAGCGAGAAATTAGTAATTATGGTTACTAGGATAAAGTATACAACAATTATATAATTATAAGCAAAGATGGACGGTAGTTAGCAGGGGAAACCAAGATGTGTGTTTCGTCCCATTCAAGACTCGTCATCTCAATATATCTGCATCCCAGTGTTGATAACCAATCCAGAGATCGAATCTACTTAGCTACTAAGTCCTGATAGCCACTAACTTGTGCAATAAGGTGAATTATAAATTCATTTTTTTTAACTATTCGTTTGAATCTTTCCATTGATGTTTAGAACTTCAATGGATCAGTCTCTGATTGACATCTATCTTTGCTTATAACATTTGTTACTTAAGACATTATTGATGCCAACCATATAGGATGTCCATATATCAATAAAAAACTATTCAATTATCATAAAACTGAATAATATCAAATACTAACTTACTTGGTATATAATCACAAAATGATGCTATACAATTAATTGTAAAATATGGTAACCAACATATTGTAAATGAACCTAATATAACACCTAATGTAATTGCTGCTTTATGTGAATTATATATTTGTTTTTCAGGATAATTTATTATTAATTGTGGACGTATTATATCATTCATATTCATATTACTATTACTATTATTAGTATTATATATATTAAATGATGAATTTCTTGATATAGTATATAAGGGTAAACTATGCTTACGACGATTCATTGATTGATCTAATGATGTAAATGAATTCGTCGACATAATACATGATCTATTTATTGTTTTATTCATATGAATTAAATAATCATTTTTTGTTTTAATATTAATAAAACGTAATGATGTATAATTTAATTGTTTTATTTTACATAATTCTGATGATATTTTTATTGTATCCATAGATGTTGTTGTCAAAGGATTTTTTATATGATAATTAAAAAAAAATTTTTTTATTTTAAAAATTTTTTTAAATTTTTTTGAAAAATTTGATGAATTATCTAATAAATAAATAATTTGTTTATTATTATTATTATTATTATTGAATTGTTCATTTGTTGCTAAGTCATTTGTATCATTAGTGAAACTAGGGAATATATTTAATCGATTAATATGTTGTTTTGTTAATAAAAATAAATGTGTATATATTATAATCATTATTATTAATGGTATAATAAAACTAAATATAGCATTGGTGATAGCATAGAATCTATCCACTTTATGTATACAAGTTAATTGTTTAGGTATCAATGTGATATCTTCAATAGATGATGATATTAATGATTGAATGGAAGGGGTGGTATAATTTTTATTTGTAAAATATGTACTTATCATACTACTACTACTAGTAGTAGTAGTAGTATTACTTATTGTTAAACATTCTTTATAATGAATTATATTCCAATTAAATTGTATTGGTATAAATGCTATTAAAAATGATATAAACCATAAACTAATTATGGTAATTAATAAATATTTTGGTTTAAAACAACGTGAATATTTTAATGGTACTTTAATATGTATAAAACGATCAAATGCCATAGCAACTAAATGTAATATAGTTACTGTGCAAAATAATTGATCTAATGAAAAAAATAATTTAATTAAATTATCTGAAAAATAATTTGGATTAATAAGATTATAGATAATATTAAATAACATAACTGTACTAGAAAATATAATATTAATTATAGATAATGATATAAAAAATATATTTGATCTATGCCTAAGATGTCGATCATTTAATACAACATAACATGCTAATGAATTACCGAATATTGTAAAAATTACAATTAATATAGGTATAATAATAAACCATGGAAACCAATTATAATTAGGATTTAATGATAAATGCAATGATTGAATGATTGAATTAGTATTTTTATGTAGATAATACATTTTATATGATGAAGGTAAATCATAAAATGTTTTTAATGACCATAAACATGTTTGATTATTCAATGTTTCAATGAATTGTAATTGAAGTTTATTATTATTGTTCATTGAATTGATTATAATTTAGTATTTATTTCCATTTAATTGATTTATATTAAAGAAAGAAAAACAAAAAGAATGTAAATGTTTTGTCTAATTATAATTTGATCATTTCATATTAGTTCATTAAATAGCTTCTTGTTAAACTGGTAATTTTTAATTGGAATCTGATTGGTTACTAAGTGAAAGGACCAATAGAATTGTAACTTATTAATGAATGGGTTAAATAATATTTACTAATGAACCGATTCAATACATATTATACTCGATATAATATGAATTGTTCTTTTTTTTTTAAAAGACTAAGTGATTATATAAGAAATTTTGACGAAATTAGAGCGAAGAGTTTCACAGTATTTGGGAACCGAGTTGATGTAAGACTATTAAATAGAAATAATATGTATTTATAAAATCTCAGCGAATGAATTTGAAGTAAATCTTTGAAAAATATTGGACCAGATTGCCAGGTGAAACGTTGGATTTACTTCAAATTCATTCTCTGAGATTTTATAAATACATATTATTCCTATTTAATGACCAAGTGATTAATTTATAAGTTAGATTGATAGGATTAATATAAATATATTATATGATACGATTACTACATGATGATAATGAAATGAGAGGTATCGGCTAAACCACATTTAAATTATAAATCTTAGTTAAAAACATTCATTATATGTGAAAAAATCATATTTGAAATAGTCTCAGCGATTGAAATATAAATAATTCCAACGTTTCGTTCAGCTAACTTCCCTGAAGAAGTTCAGACAGTTTAGCTGGAGGAAATGTTGGAATTATTTATATTTCAATCGCTGAAACTATTTCAAATATAATTTTTTCACATATAATGAATTCTCTATACTCGGCGCCCAATTATTGTCAAACTATTCGTTCTAACCTTGACGAATATTCGTATTAGTTAAAAACAGTTTAAATCCAACTTATTGTGGTGTGGTCTACTTATATTCACATAAGTAGTATATGGTGGTGGTCAGACATAGAATGTATTTTAGCTGAAGATCGATAAGCAAAGATCAGGAATGAAGCGCAATCGGTATGAAAATGCATGAAAAATGAAATCAGAGAAGACGGACTTATATTTGCAGAAGAAACAGTTAAAATTGAGATAATCGATTATTATTCTGCAAATTAACTGTTGACTGTATGGTTATCAAAATTTAGTGAGATAGTCTGTAATTTGTGCTTTAATACGTTCGATTGTCCCCACCCGTGTAATGTTCACTACATTAAGACTAAGTGACTTCACTCTGGCTTTTAAGTTCATTGAATTCAAATATTTTCAGTAGATGAAGTTTGTTAAAATTGTTGAATGTAATTGAGATGACAAATTTTTAATTGAACAGCTATTTCATCTACGAATCTGGTTTCCATGATGCGCACGTTCACAACTTTTCCATAGGGAATAGCATACATGGTCCTTAGGTCACGTGGGAAATGCATCTGTAATCTCTACAAATCCCCATTCTGATATAAATATTACTTCATTATTTTTACTTTAACGAAAAGAGAAGAATAAAAATCATTATCCTGACAGCCATTGTTCAAATTTCGATAAAACGATCATATATCATCTATTTTGGATTATATGACATTTAATAAATAATATACACTTGTGACTTTATTGCGTTTTACTTTATATTACTAATAATAATTTGGTAATCTTATTTCAAATGTTTTGAATATATGCTATTAAAAGTTACACGTAGTTAATCCTTGATAGTTAAAATATAAAGTTTAGTGAAGGGGTTTCTTTACAACTAATTTATTACCAAGATATACAATGAAATATACTAAATTTGTGAGAACACATGAACAATGAATAAACATGATGATGTAATAAGAAGATTAGTAGACATTTCATATCCCTTATTATATGCTCACTACTGACTGGCTTCAAGAGGTATTTCCTGGAGTTCTAGTGAGAAGCAGTGACCAATCGAGTTCAACCACGTCTGTTGTGAGATATTAACTCACTGAAGACATTGGTAAAATGGTTGCTCAATTTCGTGGATTGGATAAAGTTAGACAATAACACCATCGTATGCCTCTATTATGGTATTCCACTTAGTCTTTAACTTTAATAACAAATGTTCTTCGGTAAGTAATAACTTCTTTAATGAGTATGGGTCAATTTGTCAAAATTTTGACATATTAAAGTATGTGTATGGTCGTCTTCTTCAAGTAATTATTACATATCTCATAACGAATAACCTCTGATTGTTTTTGTGAAATCCTTAATCATATATATCATGAACTTAAAGATTAACACATATTCTGGCTTTCTGTATTCGTTTCGCCCTATTAAGCAGTTACAAGTTTATATTCTGAAACAAATGCCAGGTTAGAATGAACTAAATAATTCTTTAAAATGTTTGTTTTATACAAATATTACATATCACAGTTTTGTTCTGTTATTCCTAATATGAATGATATTAATCTACCCATCAGTGTATTAAAGATAGTAGATTATCCGTAAGAAGCTCATTCAAATTCGTTTATTCTGATTACAATGAAAACTTTGAGTTAGACGATAGAAAACATTGATGAATAATCCATAGATAAGATTTACCTCAAAATATTAATCTATTAAGCTATTCTTAGTCGTTTCAAGATTAAGTATTCTGTTTTCTAAAATCAGAGTACTACAATCATAAGTGATCAAGAATAGTTATGTTGTCTAAGTAGACGACTTAATGTTTCAGATTGAAATAAATAAATTTACCGTCAGTTTCACATAAAAGATAGTTCTCACTTCATGTAATACATAGTTATAATAGTACATATTACATTTCAGCTAAGGAAACCATTTATAACCACTAAACATCAACCACAAACTAGGCGACAAAAAGGGGGGAGTCATGAATGGTCAAAATTCTGATTAATGAACAAAACGAGTGAGAAAAAATCTTCAGTAAAAAAAGAGTTACTCATAAGTAGTGTAACTTGATAAATCAATCGAGTAGATATTACTGCACTTCGTTTTGTTTTATAACATTGAAACCAATAATAGGTACAATAAAATTCTCCCTTAAAATCTGATATGGTTATAAGATGTTCGTTATTGAAGCTATGTTAGTTTACTTTTAAATTCAAGTTACCAGAAATGTACAGTCTGCTACTGCTTCCTATTATTTATAATGGAACAATCCACTGCTAGCCACTATACATCTTTGCTTATAAAGCTTGTGATTTCAGGCAATATCGAGGCAGTTCGCATAGGATGCACATATGCCGACGAGAGACTGATCAATTGCAGTCCAATATAACAATGGGAAGATACAAGTAAAACAACAACAAGTGGATAGAATCAGGCTATTACTTTCCAAGAATAAATATAACAGTGTAGTACCAGTTCATATGTTAGGCCCATATACTTTATTCTAGTTACTGGCCAAGCCAATTCACCTGTACATTGAGTCATCTTTTGATCTTGTTAATCATTTGCTTATTAACCTTGAGTACTTTTTATATGAGCGCATATGTGTACACTTCGTATCTTATTCATCATATGTCTGTCACTCATTTTTGCCTGCCTATAAATGTTAGTTAACGCTTGCTTAAAATGAGTTGGCTTCCCAGCCATCTCCAATACGCATCATCTTTGCTTCGCTTGCTTACAGTTGCTCATGTGCTTACAACTTTCTGGTCTGCATCGATTATCAATAAAAATGTAGTTGCCGCTTCCCTTTGCCTTCTGATATTATACACCGTTAAGATTGGTATTAATAACGGTTATCGAAGCGAACTATGATCGAAGCACGGCACTACAAAACTGGTAATCCCGACGTACGAACACGCAACACAATTAGCGATCCCGACTTACGAACGCGAAAACATAATTGGATGCCTCGCCGAACGAACACGGACCAGAATCGACAACCTCTACGTACGAACTTACAACATAATTGGCAAGCCGTATTTGGAACACGCAGCGGAATTGGCGACCACAACGAGCGAACACATATCAAAAATGGAACCGCCGACGACATATTCCGTTACGATTCGAATAATCATCACATGCTCATTATTACAATAATGTCATATCATCATCTAACGTGGAATTATTATTTTTATTCGTAAGGACGATAAATTATGACATTTACGCAGTCGAATCACTAATCGAACAAATTATAATTATATGGACATTACACGTTATGATATTCGAAACTCACTGGATTATTTTTATTATCCAATGACGAAAATGTTTCCTGATTCGGGTGAGTTCGTTCCAATCTTTTTCATGTCATTTTCGGTCTAATATTACACTCTATCATATACATAAGTTTGGAGTCATACTCCCGATAGTAGGAACTTATGTTCTCGATACCACTAATGTCCATTCATCCCATTGGTACGCAGCAATCGTCATTTTTTATATTTTCAGCGACAACGTAAACCGAACTTTCGCAATTTTTGTTTTACGATGATCCCTACTTTAATGTCTATACACAAATCAAGTATTTGACGCCGCATTACCAGCCGATTAGTAATGATTATGTTCATATTATCTGTTCATCGACATGTAAATCTGAATGCTGCATCATCTATTACGCATCAAAAATATTTGGTTACTGCAATTAGTATTCTATTTCCATTGCATGGTATACAAGAACATAGAGTTTAGAGCTAGTCTCTCAAAGATACACTCTTGTTCGTCTCATTCAAGTCAGTCTCACTCACTGTCATCGATAATCATATGTATTGGTATTTTTTTTATGCCTTAATACGGTTTCGTAACAAATGAGGTTGAGCGCATATCCCTCTAACCACACAAACCACGCTAGGCTGCATGACCATAGAGGAATACGACTCCGCATATCTCGTCTCAACAGTCACTATCCTGTTCCTCTGGTCATTCTACTAATACATATTTAACGATAACTCGACGCACACGACATCGTACGCTGACTTCGCATTTTATTATCATTATCAGTAGCAGTACAGCAATGAATATCAACCGCTGATGCAGTCATCATCCTACGGCTGGATTATTTTTTATCCCACGTAAACTCCAATCGTGTAAATTCGAATCCACTCATCGCCAATCGACTCTATTTACTCGACTGCAGCTTATCAGAACATATTTCACTGTTATTTATCCGCATATTCAATCAGCACCACAGAGCAATTACTGTTATACTCTATTTTCACTATATTTCAAATCGCTCGTATGAACATGTTATTTTATCATTCGGACAGTCACTACATAAATTCATGTTAAATTTTTTCGAACGCTTACTAATGTACTGATAATCACATGCTAGCATCCCTATTTTTGTCCGCACTTTGACAATATTCATGTTCCTTTTTACATAAGTATGACACTTTCGCTTAATACGCTCACCCCTCACATGACACTGTAATTCATCAGGTATTGTACCATTTTTTCCCACATTTTGACGTTATCCTCATACCGCTTCAGTGTTATTTTTCGAAAACAGACATTTTTTTATAAATGTGCTATTTTCTACAAGGGGGCTATGTAGTACCAGTTCATATGTTAGGCCCATATACTTTATTCTAGTTACTGGCCAAGCCAATTCACCTGTACATTGAGTCATCTTTTGATCTTGTTAATCATTTGCTTATTAACCTTGAGTACTTTTTATATGAGCGCATATGTGTACACTTCGTATCTTATTCATCATATGTCTGTCACTCATTTTTGCCTGCCTATAAATGTTAGTTAACGCTTGCTTAAAATGAGTTGGCTTCCCAGCCATCTCCAATGCGCATTGTTCTCGCTTCGCTCTCGAGTTGGCTTCCCAGCCATCTCCAATACGCATCATCTTTGCTTCGCTTGCTTACAGTTGCTCATGTGCTTACAACTTTCTGGTCTGCATCGATTATCAATAAAAATGTAGTTGCCGCTTCCCTTTGCCTTCTGATATTATACACCGTTAAGATTGGTATTAATAACGGTTATCGAAGCGAACTATGATCGAAGCACGGCACTACAACAGCTGTAAAATTCATAATCTCATAATTTGTCATTATGGTAAGAATTACTGTATTAAACTCATTGTCACCCTATATATGTACATAATATCAGTTGGAATCATCTAGAAGACAACCTGCATAATTGTCAAATCAAATATAGCTATATTCTAGAGACTAAAATATCTTTTTTGTCTGTTAAACAGTTGTTTCTGAATTCTGAGCATAGAAACCTCCCAATCGATCTTGATTTACATAATGTTATAGTAGACCTGTGCGAATTTATTAGACTTCAATTCAATTTATAGATACTCAGTAACTGTCACTCAGTAATAAAATTTATACTTGAAGTTCTTGGTATAATCATATAATTATATGAGCTTAAACGTAAGATGCATTGTTCAGCACCGAATTCTCTAACTTCGTTCGCATGATTATGATTAAAATAAAAACATAGGTAAATAGTGTGAATTCCGACTTCATTTAAACTAAGCATAAATATTCCATGACTACTAATTGGTTGGATTTCAAAGACTTTAAAAAACATTTCACAATGGTCTTCAACAGAACTAGACACTATTCAAATCATTATAACTTGAACAGCATAAATCAATCCGGCAGCCCGATCATACAAGTAACAAAGACATCGGTAGATTTTACAAAGTTATACAAAAACGAGTTTTGTTATGACAGTGGATATAAGTATAGGAAGAAAACTAACCAATTAAAAGCTTAATTAGATTACAACTTACAGAGTTGAATCTTCTTACTCTTACTTACTTACTTACGCCAGTTACTCCCGATGGAGCATAGGCCGCCCACTAGCATTCTCCAACCCACTCTGTCCTGGATCTTCCTTTCTAGTTCTATCCAACTTTTGTTCATTCTTCCCATGTCTGTCTCCATTTTTCGGCGTAATGTGTTCTTTGGTCTTCTTCTTTTCCTTTGACTTTGATGATTCCATGTGAGCGCTTGCCTTGTGACGCAGTTGGGGAATCTTCCTAATCGCTTTTATCATTATCCTTATTATTAGCTTTATTCAATATTATATTTTTGGTACAATATAGAATTCCCAGCACAAAGTATTTCAACAACTTTCCGTTTCTTAATTCTTGATCGATTCTCACGATAAATATTTAGTGATCACTAATTAGATGTTAGTAGTTCAGAAATCAACATCTGGATAATGTACATTCTTTTCGATGCACATTGCCAGCCATCATGATGTCTCCGATTGTATTGTTTTGTAACTTATACAGTGAAAGGTCATAAACTTTTTACAAACGCACGTGAATAGATTATGCAACTAATTGAAATAATGATCTGTTAAAACAAACAAGGAAACAGTTAAGTTGTTGAAATATGTAGACGGCAGGAACAGATAGCCCAGATAATGAAGCAGACCACCTAGTAACATAATGGATTTATCCTTTATAAATTATGTTAATCTGCTACACAAAATGTATATTATTTATTCAGGCTAAAATAAAGAAAATTACTAATTCATTTACCAATGATAACATATATCTTAATATTCATAAGCTTTCGAATCGATTTAAATCTATGCACATACAATTGTATTGTGTTAATTTAAACAAGGTTTATTGTAGTAAACGAGAACATCAATGGGGACAATCAAATGTATTTAAACACAAAATTACAGAATCTCTTAGTAAAATCTAAAAGCCGTACAGTAAATACTTCATTTGCAAAATGTTGATCAATTGTCTCAGACTTGACTGTTCTTTCGTTTCAACACCAATTACTCTCTGTTCTTGTTCTCTTCTCTTCGATCTTCTTAATCTTCTGCCGTCAGGTATTTCGTTTTCTATTGATGATACATACTACTTAGATTTGTCAACATCAGTAGCACACACGACAATATGATTAGGGAAAACTATTTTTAGGTAGATTTATTATCAAGCTATGATCTAATCTGGTTATGCGTTTATACATTTATGAAATGTTTAAAAAATCAAGAAAAATCCACCAGATATAAATGTTAAAACTGAGAATACAATAACAGATGTAATATTCGTAGTGATGTAAATTTTATAAACAAGGTAGCATATATTTTAACATAAGAAGCTAAACTTCGAAATGTATTCTCTAGCCGGCCTACCATTCTGAAGTGTGTTGAGAATAAGCTTCCGCTTTGGGCCATATCAATGTGTACCTATGAATTTGCTTGCTCATGTGGGGCACGTTACATAGGCCGAACAAAGTGACCACTTTCCAAACGTATCTCGGAACACTATCCGGCTTGGCTCTTAAAAGGAGAATGTAAAAATTATTAGTTCGACACAGGAGCATTTAATTAACTGTGGACACAAAGCTCCAAAAGACTCCTCTTTTAAAGTAGTCTACAAAGTCAAAGGGTCCAATCAATATTTTATGCACTGCTGAGGCGTTGGCAATCCACAAACTCAAGCCTGAACTTTGCGTACAGAAACAATTTGTCCAACCTCTAACCCTTCCTCGGCCCTAATTCCCTTAATGGGTATGTTTCTAGTTGTTTTTGCTGCACTTTTATTTGATTATTATCGACTTTTTGTTTTTTAAATTACTGTTTTGCGTTTTTAACTTTAGAACAACATATGTAAGCGAACAATTGTTTTCAATTAGAGTGAACATCTACCAGCATGGTTTGGAAAGGGCCAAATAAAAACAATACGCAGTTCTATCTTGGCACATCTAATTGATAGTGGTCATATTGTCGATAAATTGAAATCATTTCAAGTGATCTATCGTATACCTCCATCGTTTCCCAACGGAGTTCGCTCCCGTCTACTTCATATAGCAGAAGCCATAGGGATTCGTACATTCCATCCCAATTTATGTGTACAGAAGAAATTCGTAACCCCCCTATCCCTTCCATGGCCGGACATAACTTAATAATTGACATTATTATTATTTGTAAAAATTTTTATTTTGGTTATCATTTTTTGTTTGTTTGTAATTTTCTACCTCTTTCCGTTTGTATTCTTCACTATCTATTTACTTACATACTTCTTATTACGTAATGATTTTAATGTTTTGTGATTACTATTCCAGACTATTTACCCACGTTTGACCTCTTAATTCTTATGTTTAATTATTGATAAGACTTTTGTTATCATAATTTACTATTCTTACTACTATCAGTACACCTGTCTTCCCACTATCAACTTGTACTTTTAACTATTATTATGCTTGGTAACGTATTCTATTTCATTGTGATTATTATTGACTCAAATAGCCTTGATTGGTCTAACATTTTCATATAAATATTCATGTATATTAGAGTAAAGCCTGATGACGATCTAATTGAAAACAATTGTTCGCTTACATATGTTGTTCTAATTTTCACAATGGGAATCTTTAATATTTTTAACTTTAATCAGTTATTATTATTACCTTATACAAGTTTTCTGTTATTATGACCTTTTTGTTTATCGCTTTTCTTCATATCTGTCAACTGGACTATTATCTGACCCATAAATTATTTTCTTCCTTACCCCTTGATTAGTACGTCACCTCATTTGTTATTTATTCTCGAATCAATTTATAATGCAATCTTCCTAGCCTCCTACAGACATATATTTTCATATAATTATATAAACGAATGTACAGCTTAAGTAAATGATTTCGTCGAAAAGAAAAATTTCTTCGCTGAATTCTCTTTTTCCTATAAGAAATTGATCAAAGCTTCTCAAAATAAATTTATTCAAACAATCATTCTCGATTTTGTGCAATATAAAATCTGGCCAGGAGAACGGTAGGAACGTTGTAAATCTCTTTCGAATGCATAACAAAGGTCATTGACTCATATACGTAAGAGACGAAACTGGCCTTGAAGGTAAACTGGTAGTTAGGCAATACATTAGTTTGAATGCTTTAGTTTTATCCTCGGTGCGATGAACACCCGTCAATTGTAATGAAAAATACGACACTTATTGATATTTTTTGAGCTTTTCCAAACTCAACAAGAAGATACTAACTAGTTTATGAGCTAAGCTAACTGGCAATACACACACCCGATGGAGCTTACTCCACAGCCAGGTCGTCCATCTGATCAACCACCATTAATCCGCTTATAAAAAGATCAAAAGATGATTACCTTCACAGTTTAATCATAAAGAACGTTACTATCGGTGTCTTCGTCCAACCTACGTCTCACGAGAATAATTCTTTTGTAAATACTTCATGTCTTTGATTACTTGCTTATTGAATACAACCTCCTAGACAAAAAGCCTTTCTAATAGCACAATTTAATCAGCGTATTATCTATAAGTTCTACTTTATTTGATGAATCGTCTGAATAAACCTTTTTTAACTTTATACACACTTCTGCTGACCGATATATCTTTATTTTAATGTATTAAAAAAATAATGGCCTCATCAAAGTTTTATTCAAAATGATTTTTAATTGTAGACCAATGCAATAGAAACGTTTTTGGCAGCAGTTCGTGATGAATGCACCATAGTCAGTCTTCACTCGAAAAAAATACTTTAGAGTAGGATTAGTAATTGCTTTTCTCTTATTTTCATTTCTAATTTCTATATCAAATGTATGAATAGTAAGTAAAGATTTCAAGTATGTAATAGAAAATTTATCTAAATTTATTTATATAGTTGAGATCATGAGTCAATTGAAGCTAGACCACTATGGAAAACGGAACGGCCGTTTCGTCCTATTGTGGGACTCCTCAAAAGTGCGCATTCACGATCCTGCCTCGCGAGATTCAAACCCAGAACCTATCAGTTTTGCGCGCGAACGCTTAACATCTAAACCACTGATCTGGTCGGCATCCAACGGTGTTAATGTCTAACTTCAACCAATCCACGAAATTGAGCAATCATTCACCAATGTCTTCAGTGAGTGACTATCTCACAACAGACGTGTTTAAACTCCACTGATTACTGTTTCTCTGTTAGGATATTCACAAGAATATCCCAAAAATTATCTCGAATGTAAAATGGTATGTTTCCAGACTCTTCACATAATTCGCATGTTATTTCCTATTGGCCATTATTTACAGTGTCCTAACTATGACTTTCATGTGTCGTTTCCCTATTGGTCAATTTTGAGTCGTCCTAATTATAACCTTTACGTGTCCTTCTTTTCCATTGGTTACTGTTAATAGTCATCGTAACTGTATAAATATGCCTTATCTGTAAACCATTGTTGTTCTGCTGCTGACCCCATAAACAATTCTCATTTAACGGCTGTGTTCTGATTTATTGGAGTTGGGAAACAGTACTGGGGTCGAACTAGGATATCTGAATTTGGTCAATCGGTAGAATTTCGCGTAGTCCTATCGCAATACGCTATATTTCGCATTATAACAATTGGCGACGGGGACAAAAGTGAAAAATGACGCTCCCTTCTGACCGCTTACAGTTGCTATTTGACCGACATTTGGAGTTCATGGTCAAACTACGCTCACAGTTTCTGGATCATCAATGCTTCGCATATGCGTCGGAAGTGGATGTATTAATCTCTGAATTGCACACAGCGCTGGCAAATGATCACAGCCTCCATGAATCCTCGACCAGCCGCAACTCAAACGAAACAGCAGACTCTCAAGAGACGCCCGGTTGTCCAGCACTATCCGTTTCAGAAACATACCCGGTAGTGGATTCAAACCCCGCTATCCCTGAATTAGCAGGTCCTAACAATGCCGCTTTCAGCTCTCATCAATACGATGCTATGTTAAAAGCCCATGAAATGGTCGCACCAATCGCCCACAGAGTACCGGTTCACAAGAAGCCCCCTTCTCCATGTTGGCACTGTGGAGCCTGGCATTATGTGAAAGTTTGTCCATTCAAACAGCAGGTGTGCGATCGCTGTCATAAAGTTGGTCACAAAAGCGGTTTTTGTCAATCTCATCGACCCAATAGGCGTCGAAATGCACAGACGCAACGTCGTTATACTAAAAAGCAGCTTCCCTCATCAAGGAGTTTAGCAGCAGTCTTTCACACTCATGCCGCCACGCGGCGCAAATTTCTAACCCTCTCAATCAATGGTCAACCAGTTCGATTGCAGTTGGACACTGCATCAGATATCACTATCCTGTCGAAAGATACTTGGCGAACCTTGGGTCAACCTCCCATCAAACCGTCTTCGCAGACAGCCGTTAGTGCATGTGGTGGTCATCTCCGACTTCATGGTGAACTTAACTGCTGTATTTCGTTCAGAGGTACAACCTTCAATGGTACGTGCTACATCACCAAATCCCCTCTCAATCTTCTGGGTTTAGATTGGTTCGAAGAACTTGGTCTTGCCAATCTACCTATCAGCACTATCTGTAATCAAGTAAAAACTCTTGCTACTACACAACAGCATGCTGCAGACCTCCAAAAACGATTCATTGAACTCTTTCAGCCTGGTCTTGGTCTTTGTTCCACAACTGAAGCTGTTTTGAAACTTCAGCCAGAAGCTACGCCAGTTTTCCGTCCAAAACGTCCAGTCCCATATGCATCCCTACCTCTGGTCGACGCTGAACTGCAACGTTTGGAAACTGAAGGTGTCCTTGTACCTGTTTCTTATTCTTCATGGGCTGCACCAATTGTGGTTGTCAAAAAGTCTAATGGTTCCATACGCATCTGTGCAGACTTCTCTACAGGACTCAACGCGGCGCTGCAACAGCATCATTATCCGCTGCCGATCCCAGATGATTTGTTTACTATTTTAAATGGTGGTACCTACTTCGCTAAGCTAGATCTCGCGGATGCTTACCTTCAAATTCCTGTCGCTCGCGAATCGAGAGAATTGCTGACAATCAACACTCACCGAGGTCTTTTCCAGTATACCCGATTACCCTTTGGTATCAAGACTGCTCCAGCGATATTCCAGCAGATTATGGATACTATTCTGGCAGATGTTCCTGGTGTTGCTACGTATCTTGACGACGTCCTCATTGTCGGCTCAACTGCTGATGAACTGCATTCCAGAACATATTTAGTTCTACAACGCCTCCAAGATAATGGTTTTCGCCTTCGTTCAGAGAAATGCCAATTCTTTCTACGCTCCGTTAAATACCTGGGGTTTATCTTTGATGCTTCTGGACGACATCCTGATCCTCAAAATACTCACGCAATCCAGCAAATGCCTGCTCCCACTGATGTCTCTTCACTGCGATCATTTTTGGGAATGGTTAGCTACTATTCAGCATTTCTACCATCACTACATGAGGTACGATATCCATTAAATCATCTGCTAGAAAAGAATGCTACTTGGAATTGGTCCACGCAATGTGAATCAGCTTTTTCAAAACTTAAAGCCATGTTAAGCTCCAAACTACTGTTAACCCACTACAATCCGAAACTACCAATTGTAGTTGCTGCTGACGCTTCAACCCATGGACTGGGTGCCGTACTACTGCATGTTTTTCCCGATGGTTCAGAGAAAGCAGTGATGCATGCTTCGAGAACACTAACAGCCGCTGAAAAACGTTATGGTCAGATCGAGAAAGAAGCCTTAGCTCTGATTTTTGCTGTCCGGCGATTCCACAAATTCATTTACGGGCGCCGTTTCACTTTGCTCACAGACCATAAGCCGCTGTTGTCAATTTTTGGATCAAAGAAAGGCATTCCTGTTCATTCTGCTAATCGTCTTCAACGTTGGGCGTTGGCGTTACTGAGCTACGACTTCGACATCCAGTATCGACGTTCTGAAGATTTTGGTCAAGCGGATGCATTGTCCAGACTTATCAGCAAGCACTCTACAACTGATGAGGATACACTCATAGCCACAATAGCAACGGAAGATGATTCTGGTGCAACACTATTGGCGAATGCCGTGCGAGCTATGCCTGTTACGGCTGAAAACGTTCGAGAAGCTACCAGAAACGACCCGATTATTCGGGAAGCAATCACTTATGTTCAGAGCCGATGGCCAGTTAAGCAGTTCAGTGGTGAGATGCTACACCTAGCGAATCGTCGCAGCGCTCTTTGTGTTGTCAATGACTGTCTGATGTTTGGTGACCGTGTAGTAATTCCAACAACCCTGCGTGCCAAGGTCCTACGCCAATTTCACGCTGGTCATCCAGGGATAAACCGTATGAAATCTATCGCTCGTAGTTACGCATACTGGCCGAACATGGACAAGCAAATTGTCGACTTCGTCAAAACATGTCCACATTGTCAGACAGCTGCGAAACATCCTCCTAAGTTGCCACCAGTACCCTGGCCCAAGTCAGAAAAACCCTGGTCGCGAGTGCACATTGATTTTGCCGGACCCCTAGATGGTACCATATATCTGATACTGGTCGACTCCTTCTCCAAATGGCCGGAGATATTGCCGATTGCACCACCCTCTACAACTCGAACCATCCAACTCCTTAACCAGATCTTCGCTCTGCATGGTCTGCCAGAAACAATAGTAACAGACAATGGTTCGCAGTTCACATCCAGTCAGTTTCGAGAATTTTGCTTGCAAAACTCGATCAATCATGTCCGTTCTCCGCCCTACCATCCGCAATCTAATGGACAAGCTGAACGCTTCGTCGATACATTCAAACGTGCCATGCTTAAGGCAAGAGGGGAGGGAACAACACACGATATTATAGAACGATTTCTAATTGTGTACCGGACGACTCCTCATGATTTATTGCCGAACTTCAAATCCCCTTCGGAGGTACTTATGGGACGGAAGCTACGAACAATTCATAATGCAATGACACCCAGGCGAGTAGCCCAGCAGAGTCCTCACATGAAGAATACCCGAATTCTTTACGAAGTTGGCGCAAAAGTGTATGTGCGGGACTATAGACATGGGTATGATAAATGGATAGAGGGTGAAGTCGCAAAGAGACAGGGGAAGGTCATGTATGAGGTCAGAGTAAACAGAGAAATCTGGACCAGGCACCATAATCAACTAAGGCCAAGAGAAGCCAAGAAAAAAATTGAAGTTACGAAACGCGTCCCACTCGATTTATTACTGGATACTTTCCAACTTCCGCCAATACCTACAACGGAGGCAACTCAGTCATCTAATCAGGCAGAACATTCTTCCGGTTCTCGGTCGTTACCTCCAAGGAGGTCGGGACGCAAACGCAGAAAACCAAAAAACTTTCAAGTAAACCCACGATTGCGTCGCTATTAATTTTTTCCAAGGGGAGGTGTTAGGATATTCACAAGAATATCCCAAAAATTATCTCGAATGTAAAATGGTATGTTTCCAGACTCTTCACATAATTCGCATGTTATTTCCTATTGGCCATTATTTACAGTGTCCTAACTATGACTTTCATGTGTCGTTTCCCTATTGGTCAATTTTGAGTCGTCCTAATTATAACCTTTACGTGTCCTTCTTTTCCATTGGTTACTGTTAATAGTCATCGTAACTGTATAAATATGCCTTATCTGTAAACCATTGTTGTTCTGCTGCTGACCCCATAAACAATTCTCATTTAACGGCTGTGTTCTGATTTATTGGAGTTGGGAAACAGTACTGGGGTCGAACTAGGATATCTGAATTTGGTCAATCGGTAGAATTTCGCGTAGTCCTATCGCAATACGCTATATTTCGCATTATAACATTCTCACTAGAACTCCAGGAAATACTTCATGGGATAGGTTCATTTATCACAGATTCTGACTACTTTCATAAACGTTTGAGATAATTTATTCGAGTATACTTTAAATAAATTATTAAATATGAAAAACTGTTCACCAGTCTAATCGTTTTAACCACGCTCAATCTGTTCTATCAGTATTATCTATAGTGAGTTACAAAAATCTAGTTAAGATTTGTAGTATTATCTCTGTAAGTGCATAAGAAAAGAATTAAGCAAAAATCTTGCAGTGATGACGTTCTTATTATTTGTTACCAGTCGTTTCTGGTAAGTATATAATCAATTTATCATCTGTTTTACTGTCTGTCAATGAAAAAGAGATATTTTAGATTTAGTGTTTTTAAATCCTATAATATAAATCCTTAATCTGGCAATCAATAGTTGATTTGAAAACTTCTATGACCAATTACATAGGCTTGATTTGACATCCTAGAACAATTATATGTGGTTAGTTAATCGATCCCACAGTTATGGAACACGTTAACTCATTAGTTTTAAAGCAATAAGGTAATTGCAAACAACTTTGATATTATCGTTCTTGAATGTGAAGAAAGATCAGGAGTGACTATCGATAGTGCCGTTTGTCTGATGTAATATTATCGGTTAGTTAATGATTTAAACAAAATATAAATCCTCTTATTTCAAGTATTACCTGTCCTCAAACCATATTAATAACAACCTGTATATAAAAATTCGAATACAAGTGTTTCGGACACTTATGCTTCATATATTCTTTTCAGTAGACGGGAAGATGAAAGGCGAAGAAGGGAAATTTACTTACTGAAAATACTACTCGTTATAGGTGACAATATAATTCAAAATAAATCATGCATAGTGCAACGAAAAGACAAACATTAGATAATATAGTAAGCTAACAGACATACGCACAAATACACATGAGACGTATAACTGTAAAATTACAAGACCATGAGCATAAAAGGTATGTGTACTGAAGATCACAATTTTCTACGAAGAGAATAGGGTCAGTGTGATAATATAAACCACTCATTAATTAAGTTTTATATAAGTTTCTAGAGTTTGTAAAAAGCCAGAATAAACCACGTAGTCGAGTAATGACACAAAGGTGTTACATCATGGACAAACATGACTACAAAATAAGGATGTTTCCCATTCTGTATTGAATATAAATTTATGCCTGATGTCAGATTCTAAAGAATTAATAAGTCAGAGGGAAGAATAAATCTAGATCCAGTGAAACTGTCATACAAATATTATTAGTAAATAAAATTTTGACCTCTTGAAGCCTATAGATCTATAAAACTAAAAATCTAAGCTTGATCTAATCGCTATGTTAAACAGCTGCACATAATCTCCCTAATTAGATTGACAAACTACAGAATCCACTCTTACAAGTCTATGTAAATATTCTCTGGAAGATTGTTTTAATTTGGTAGATTACTTAAGTGATATTGATATCAAAGAACAAGCAATATGTTCGTTCGATGTGAATTCTTTGTCGATAAAAGTGCCTTTTTAAAAAGAACTATTTATATTCTATGCGACCACATAACTCTGAATACTATTACATTATATATTCGTATAACAATTCCTAAAGATTATTTACTATGATTCACTAATAAAGTAAACTTCACATTTAAAGGTAATTGCTTTCGATAGCAAGAAGGGGCTGTTATAGTTAGCCTCTTTCGATCATTATAGCTGACGTATTTATGTCAAATGTTAAAAATTCAGTTGAAGATATGTGCCTTTATAAGCGATATCTAGATAACATAATCATCTGCGTCAAACGGCACGTAAATCGTTTATTAAATAGACTCAAAACTTTAAAGCTTGATCATTTTTTTTAAGTGAAGTAGAGAGAAAAAGCCAATCTCTTTTCTTAAGATGGCTCAAGAAGAAACTAAACACCATGTAAACGACTAAGTCATATCTTATGTAATGAACAGTTACGCTTGTAGACTGCTCTAGGTTATTACGTCTGCCAACTATTCTGTGGCGAATTTCGTAATGATGAAACATATATTCTTACTAACTTCAAATATGTTCCATCGACTAATCTTGTTCATAACAGCGGGCAATAAAATTTAGGGTATGAGTAGTGCTGAGCCTGTGTACATGCATACGGTTTACCAGACAGACTATAAGAATGAATAGACAGATGCAGCTATGTGTGTGAGCTATGACTATCACTAGTTTAAGAACATACATAACAGCCAATTCTGAGTGCGTGAACGCACGTATGTAGGGAGAGATATTTGCTTTCAGTACGTTTTAAAAAGAGACGTTTATTTTTCTTTTATACATGAACATGTTCATTTAAATGTAAAAAAAAAGAACAGACATACGGAATATAGAGAACAGTTGACATTTATACACGTTGCTGAGGTGAATTCAAAAACATTTACTTTCAGAAGTTCAAGCGATAGTCATAGTTTATTGACAAAATATATTCAATAAAGGTATAATTTGTCTACCAATCCCACCAGAAAGGACTGAAATTTAATTTTTTTTTTTCACTCAGAAAAGTAAGTAATTAATCTTCAGTTGCCCTGGTAACAAAATTGACTTTATGAATAATTTGATGTACCTGTTTCTCTTGCTTATACAAATAACTCAAAAAATGCAATTTGATTTACTTTCCTTTAACGTTCTATTTTAATAAAAAAAGTTCCTTATTGTTTATGTAGTAGGATTATCTTCAATCTTCTAATACAATATTTCGAAGTATTGATGAAAATTAAGTCAAAACCACTTATGTTAGCTTGATTATAGTTTCATTTATTCAAACAACCTACTGTTTATTTTATGGAAGTGTTAGTAACTGTTATATCTTCGAAATAAATGATACTGTTAGTGGCTGATACCATATCAAGCCCATATAGACTATTCTAGCTTCTGGACAGACCAGTTTATTCATTCTTCTCAAGTCACATTTTGACCTTGTCAGTTAACCGCTTATTAAACCTAACTGTTTTTATATTATCCTATGTGTGTTAATTACTTACCCTAATCATCATGTGTCTGTAATTTATGTTTGTCTGAATATAAATATTGCGTCACGTTTGATGAAATCGAATTGGCTCATTCACCATCCCCACTGCAAGTCCTTCCGTTTTGCTTCACTCTCTCTTATCTCTCCCTTTGCTTTTATTCCGTTGATTGATTTTATTCTGTTATTCTCTAACGCGAATCAAGTCGATAAGTATATACGATCGAATTGAAGTCAGACAAAGGGTCACTAAAGTTGTAACTATGTAGAAGAATGAAACAAAATGTTCATCGTATTGTGAAAGAATCATTTTGCCTCCTTCGTTCAAATAATTAAGCACATTCTGATATCTAAAAGTTAACATTACGTACTTTAATTAACTAGTGTTGTTGGAACTCGTTTATCAGCCTTATGATTAAAGATAAAAGTTTAAATAAACTACTTAAATAAAAAGACGAAAGCATCTCAAGTGTACATCGATAAAATAAATGTTAATAAAAAGGACAGTTGATCTATCAAAAACCAAAAAGTACTGGACGGCCGTTTCATCCTAGTATGGATGCGCACTGTTGAGGAGTTCCATAATTGGACGAAACGGTCGTCCAGTGCTTCCAGGTTTTCCATGGTGGTCTAGATTCAATTGACTCATGAATTCAACTATTAAAACCGTCTTCTAATAACATTTTAATTAAAATTTAGGGAAATAGATAAAACTGATGTTTCATGCATTAGACAAATAATAACATCAAGTAGCAAAATTAATTACTTCCATCATATAACTTAAACAAAGTAACAATCATTTAAAATATAGACATAATTAAATATGAATTATCCTAATTTAGTAATTATTAGTACATATTTCATTTAGTTAAAATTAAAATAGGAATACTACCCCTAACTCGGGGTCTGGAAAGTCGGAAAAATGGAAATTTCTCAAGTGTGATAAAAATGATCTTGGTTGTCTTGTATTAGTAATCTGACACCAGACAATGGTTTTTTAAGCGTTCTTTATACCCTAATGCTTCAGGCTGGGCTATTTCGCTTACTACCCTACACATGTGTAGTATGAAGTATGAGCTATATTGCCATGTAGAGCTGAAGGTCATATGTGAGGCTGAAGGTTCGCCATTAACATCGTGGATGGTTCGGCATTACTTTGACAAGTTTTTCTGACTGTTCATGTGAAAAGTTGGTTTGCTGGTTAACCGATTTCATTCGTACCGGTGGTTGCTTTTCAGTGTTCTCAAGGGCTACTGTTATTGGAGCATTGTAAGGCATGTCGCCATCGCTAACAGTAATGTGTTTGACTATCGTGTAAGCGGAATGGGGCAACTTTGGCCTGTTCATGCTGTGCATAATTGATTTACACGATTACTGATCGAAATAATTATACATGTGATGTGAATGTGTATATAAATTGTGCGAATGGTCCACCAGGGTGTTTGGTACCCGTGTGGCTGCGACACAGGATTGAGCTGTACTGTTCAGATTGTAGCGTTAAAGCCCATATAGTGTCTGGTTCGCTTGTGGGGCAGGATTGAGCTGTACTGCTTGGGTTAAGCCTGAGGGTGGTGTCTGGCTCTTCTGTTAAATGGGATTGAGATGTACTGTTTCGGTTGTCACGTGATATAATATAACTGAAATTAAAATATAAAATAGTCAATTATTATTATTACTATATTACTACTAATATTATTATGAAGTTGTTATTATTAATTTAACTGGGAATTTCAGTTTTCCTAATGTATCACCTTATTTTCAGGTTTTATTTATGCGTTCTGTTAATTTTATTTGCATTTTCTTCTAATTTGGGCAGTTTCTATATTGGTCTCTTTGAGTTTGCATTATTGTTTCTTAAAATGATTTAACTGATTTACCACTGAAATGTTTAATAACTTTCCAAGTCCCTATTATGCCAGAAAACTAGTCTATATTTCCTTAAAAGCTTAATTACTGGATATTTTTACAGAACAAAAGTTTTTTATCCATTTACAATTGAGTTATTGAATTGTTTAAATGTTAGTTGACAGAACTACGCCCCTAGACTGTCAGGGACATTATTCTTCCTTGAGCTTTTGAGCTATTTGCCAATTCGATTACGTGGTGTATTGAAGATTTAATTGTACATATTTGTTTAAATAACTCTGTAAGCTGTTTAGACTAATGATACCATTCGTTTAAGTATATTTGTATAATTTATATTTATAATCTTCTTAACTAAAGCTACACCCGATACAAGCATTATGGTTTGAATTTGCCTGAAGGTAAAAAAGATTATCCAATGTTTGACTGGAGGTTATACGGTATTCAAACTAAATCAGTTTGGATGTTACATGACTCATGGAACTGAGAAAAATCTCAGGTGATAGTAAACATCAATAAGCTTGAAGTGGATAAATTAATAAGTCATATTTTGTATATGGCTATAGGAAAACATTATGCTATTGAAAAGGGTTAACAAATAAAATGAAATTAACTGATTGAAAATGAATAAAAAACAGTATATAATCTTTGAAATGAAATCATGTATGTCACATGAACTTACCACGTAGTTCTACCGTGTACGCTGATAATATATGTAATTGAAAACAAGTAACAAGCTAAACTTTATATAAGAACTTTTGTCTAAATTAGAACGAATAGTTTCACAGTAATTGAGCGCCGAGTTGATGTAAGACTATTAAATAGGAATAATATATTTGTAAAATCTCAGCGAATGAATATTTCCTTGAAAAAGCTTGGGCAAGATTGTCAGGTGAAACTTTGCATTTACTTCATAACTCGCTGAGATTTTACAAATATATTATTCCTATTTAAGCTAAACTTTAGTCTCGGAGTTTGCGCTTTGTAAATATGTTTACTGACTAAATACTACAGTTCCGTTGTATGGTGACATTTTTGATTGTTATAAATTCGTCATTTCAAAATACTAAACTTTTTAGTCCCATCGAGCGAATTATTTACTAGTTTATCAGATGCAATTCTGAAGGGTACCAATATCCCGGCAGTGACATCTGTGGTACTTTAAGCGTATGTATATGACTAATAAATTCGAATTAAGGTCACGTTAACTGTTATGTATTTCATAATTTGACACAAAAATAGTTTAAATCCAACCAGGTGGAAAACATCCAGATCAAGATAAAGCTAATTTTCCTGAACAACTAACTAAACAACAATCATGTGTCCAATAGTGACTAACTTTAATATAAATTCATTTGGTATTGTTTATTTGAATCTTCCGATTGGTGTTTAAGACTGCAATTGACCAGCCTCTTATTGACATATGTGCATACTGTGAGTATTGTCCCTATATAGCCTTAATTCACAAGCCTTATAAACAAAGATGGATAGTGGCTAGCAATGGAATCCAGAACGCGCATTTTATCCTATTCAAGACTCGTCAGCTGGATGTACCTGCATCTCAGAATTGATGTTATTAATCAGCGATACTACATGATACTGAGATATATAGTAAATAAATTAAAGTTTGAAATGAGGTAAATTGGATTTTCAAAATAACTGAAATCTTTACCTACAGTTATCATGAGTGCATAAAGCTTAAAAATATTAAATTATGATAAATTAACTGTCAAATATTTCCTAGTTTCTGTTTTGATAGAGTTTTGTTCTCTGAGCTGGATGGTTTAGTCGTGGAGCTTTCGTCGTCCTTCTGAACGACATCATCAGCACAAACTTCGGGTAGAAGTGAAGTGTTTGAATTTCTCCACATGTGATTATCAGTTAGTGAAATGAATCAATTCAAAATAAAACTAATCATTACAATCAATCAACTATTCAATGAATAGCTTTCACTTAGTTCAGTGAAACATTCTTTACCAAAACAGTTTAAGTTATCAATTTTCCTTTCTACAAATTTTTCTTTCTTTTTTTTCAGATTAACCATGTAGTTAAAAATTTAAACGATACATTTATATTACTTAATTTAGTTGGATATCAATTAAATTAATTAATCTATTCAATATACTTACTATTTTACACAACCAACTAATTGTCACTTATTTCATTAATTATCAGAAGGGGTTTTGTGGAGATTTAGTATTTTTCATAGTTGAAAGCGTGAGTCAATTGAAGCTAGACCACCATGGAAAACCTGGAAACACTGGACGGCCGTTTCGTTCTATTATGGGACTCCTCAGCAGTGCGCATCCACGAACCCGCTCTCGCGCGATTCGAACCCAGGACCTACCAGTCTCGAGCCGAAGCCCTTAACCGATAAACCACTGAGCTGGCATCCAACGGTGTAAATGTCTAACTTCAACTGATCCACGAAGTTGAGCAACCATTCACCAATTGTCTTAAGTAAGTTCCTATCTCACAACAGACGTGGTTTTGAACTCCACTGGTCACTGCTTCTCACTAGAGCTCCTAGTTATACTTCTCGAAGTCACTAGTGAGCATATGATTATATTAATTATCAGAAGGGGTTTTGTGGAGATTTAGTATTTTTCATAGTTGAAAGCGTGAGTCAATTGAAGCTAGACCACCATGGAAAACCTGGAAACACTGGACGGCCGTTTCGTCCTATTATGGGACTCCTCGGCAGTGCGCATCCACGATTAAAATGAGAATTTCATCGTAATTTATAATATACCATATTTATTTCTTTGTTATTTCCAGTTAAAATTAAATAATTATGATAGTAATTTTAATAGTTGAGATCATGAATCAATTGAAACTAGACCACCATTGAAAACCCGGAAAGACTGAACGGCCGTTTCGTCCTAGTATGGAACTTTTCAGCAGTGCTCATCCACGATTTCGCCTCGCGAGATTCATGATTTATGATCTCAACTATTAAAATTCGGTTACTATTCAATAAATAATCGATGAAGCCGTTTTATAAAATATTGGTCAACAGAAAAATACTTATTTAGATTTTAAACCTATTCAATTTAGACAACTATTGTAAACCTAGAAGTACTCTGAAAAATACATCTCATATTGATAACAACAAAATCGAATTAAAATCCACCAAAGTATCTGGTTTTTTAAAGAAATCTTCCAGCCAATAATCAAAGCTATATAAAACAGCTTTTCATGTAGTCCTCATTCTATTGTTGTGAACAAGAACACAAGTGGGAACAACACCAAATTACAGCTTTATTTGATTAAATGTAAAAATCATACTTCCAATACTTCATTTGCAAAATGTTCATTAATTGTCTCAGACTTCATTGTTCTTGCATTTCCATATCAATAACTCTCTGTTCCCGTTCATCCCTCTTCGTTCTTCTCAACCTTCTGCTGACAGGCATTCTATTTCTGATTGACGTTATTATACACTACTTAGATCGACATGCACACATCACACTATGCCTTCCAGTATCCTAGTGATTGTTTGAAATATTCGATAGTATGTCGTATGTTCACTTATTGAATTTCATCAATTCACTAATCTTGTTATAATATAACCTGGTGAAAAAAAGACTTCGAAAATTTTGATCTTAAACTATTCTATCTTACAAGTGAAAATGGCGAAACAACACAGTAATGTCAATGTTTAAAAACATAATTCATACAATCAAACGATTAAGTTTGTAAGAATTATACAATATGTTAGAGAAATACATTTTGAAACAATCTTATTAAACATTTACTTATGTCATGTCTCGTAAGTTGAACGCTTTATTGAGATCCTAAGCTATTCGGATAACCCCAGGGCTAGCACTACTCAGCAACTTGAAGACTAGAGAGAAGACACGAGTAACAGAGAAAACCTTTACTGCAAGGATCATCTTTGTACGGAGAATCGTAGGTATTTATAGATGTTTGCTTAAGTTAAATCAACATCCTAATTCAGCCAATCCAATTAACGACATAAATTGCTACTGACCAATGGTAGCATGCCACGTTGGAACTCCAGAATGTTCTGTCGTACTCTGATTGATTGGGACTCTTTCTGAGCCTCTGGAGGCTCTGTTGGAGTTCGCTCGAAGCCGACTTAACACCTCCCCCGAATAAGACTTCTTCCTAGGGTCAACTTGTAGTTTGATAACTGGGTTGCGACGTCGTCCCATTATTCTCGTCTTCCCTGTCCACGGCTTCCTTCCAGTGTTCTTTGGCATTTGTGGCATTGGTGCGTCTAAGATTAAATCTAACGGAAAATTCGGCGGGTTACTTCGATTCATTCTTTTGTCTTTAATGATTTGATTTGTGTGTCGTATACACATCCCAAAAGTTCCTCGAACTCTGTACAGAACTCTTCCCAATTTTTGTACGACTTCTCCCGGCTCCCATCGGTTCTTCCCGATGTAGGATTTAATGTAAACTTTGTCGCCGACATTGAAGTTCCGAATACTTGGATTGTGACTGCGCTCATCAACTAATTGGGATGGCAACATGGCATTGAAGACGGTTCGAACACGTCTTCCGAAAATGACTTCCGCAGGAAACTTGCCGTCCGGAACATTCGGATTCGGAGTGGGTCTGTAGGATGTTAAAAGTTTCGTGATCACCTGCCCAGTCGGCCCTTCGCCTCCCCCCTTCAGTAATGCTCGTTTAAAGGTGTCCACGAAGCGTTCTGCTTGTCCGTTAGATTGTGGATGATAGGGTGGAGAACGAAGATGAGTTATTCCGTTTGCTTTACAGAAATGCTTAAACGATTCTGCGGCGAATTGCGAGCCGTTGTCTGTTACTAAGGTCTCTGGTACTCCGAAACAGCTAAACAGGGTAGACAGCTTATAGATTGTTTCTGAGGTTGTACAATTTGGCATGGTATATACTTCCGACCATTTAGTAAATACATCTACGATAATTAGAAACATTTTTCCTTGGATTGGACCAGCAAAATCTGCATGAATTCTTTCCCAGGGTCCTGCAGGCGTAGGTCAATACTGAGGTTCGCATTTCACAGGATTTTTAGTGGCTTGAATGCATGATGGACAGTTACGGCATTTATTCTCGATATCTTTGTCCATTGACGGCCAATAAGCATAACTACGAGCAAACGATTTCATTTTATTTATTCCAGGATGGCCACTGTGAAACTGCTTGAGAACCTCGTGACATAATAACTTAGGAATAACAATTCGATCACCGAACATAATACACGAGTCAACAACCATTAGTAAGTCCCGTCGACGAAAATATTGCAAGAGTTCTCCGTCAAGGCGATTATTTGGCCATTTGGTCGTGAGATAGCATTTGACTGTGCTCAGTATCTTATCATTTTCAGTGATCTTCTTGATAGTTTCAAAGGTTACTGGGAGTCCATTGATTGCGTCATCCAATACACGATGAACTTCTTCCTCGGCTTTTATATTTGCTACAAGAGTCTCTTCTGGGGGTTTTGATTGGGAGCCTATTAATCTTGACAATGCGTCAGCTTGTCCGAAGGCGGTAGTAGACTGATACTTTATCTTGAAGTCGTAACCAAGAAGTGTGGTTGCCCATCGTTGGAGTCGGTTGGCTGTATGAACTGGAATACCTTTCTTTGACCCAAAAACTGCAAGTAGTGGTTTATGGTCTGTTAATAGAGTAAAATGTCGGCCATATATCATCTTATGGAACTTCTTCACTGCAAAGATAATTGATAGGGCCTCTTTTTCAATCTGACTATAGTTCCTTTCGGTCGTTGCCAACGATCTGGCAGCGTGTGAGATAGCTTTTTCAGACCCATCGGGAAAAATGTGAGAGATAACTGCACCCACACCATAGTTAGAAGCATCTGAAGCGACGACTATCGGTAGAGAAGGATCATAGTGTGTCATTAAGAGATTGGAAGTCAGGAGTTGCTCGATTTTCTCGAAAGACGCTTGGCAGTCTGCAGACCAATTCCATCTAGTATTCTTCTGTAGTAGGTTGTTTAGTGGAGCACGTAGACGATGGAGATCGAGGAGGAAAGTACCATAATGGTTGACCAACCCCAAGAATGATCGTAGGGTGGTAATGTCCCTGGGTCTAGGCATTGTTTTCACTGCATCAATGTTCTCTGGATCTGGTCGTCTTCCGTCTTTATCTATTATGAACCCAAGGTACCGTACTTGCTGCATATAGAAGTCACATTTTTCCACTCGGAGTCGAAAACCATAATCGGCTATGCGTTCTAGTACCTGGTCTAGTCTCTTCTGCAGGTCCATTTTATTTACTGCCATAATTATGATGTCGTCTAAGTAAGCTGCTGCCCCTGAAATACCTTGTAACATGGTATCCATAATTTGCTGAAAAATAGAAGGCGCTGTCTTCACCCCAAAAGGTAGTCGGTTATACCGGAACAGACCTTTGTGTGTGTTGATCGTTAAAAGATCTTTGCTTTCATCAGATACCGGGATTTGTAGATATGCTTCTGATAAGTCCAATTTCGCAAAATATCTGCCACCGTTCAGCTTAGCGAAAAGATCTTCTGGTAAGGGCAACGGATACTGATGGGACTCTAGAGCTTCATTTAATCCTGTGGAGTAGTCTGCACATAGACGGATACTTCCATTCGACTTCTTGACCACCACTATCGGTGCAGCCCAGTTCGAGAAGTTCACAGGCTCGATAACACCCATTTGCTGAAGTCGCTGTAATTCCTGTTCGACTACTGGAAGAACAGCATAGGGCACAGGTCTTTTAAGTCGAAAAATGGGAGTAGCTGCAGGCTTTAGAGTTAGCACTGCTTTAGCCTTCGTGCACTCGCCTAATCCTTCTTTAAACAGGTCTTGGTGTTTTGTAGCATGGCATTTTTCTGACTCCACTCTGAGGTGTTGTAAGTTGTGATTCGTTTGCAGATACTGTTAATAGAGTGATCTGCTAGGTCAAGTGTTTCTATAAGGTCCAACCCCATCAAGTCGAGTGCTGGCTTTTTTGTAAGATACACTGTTGCATTTGTAATATCAGAAGCAGTATCAAGCTGAAGTCGAATGCGGTGTTTATTAATATTCAAGGTCATGTACTTTTTTTGGTGGCACCTTCGAGCTTTGTTATGCGATACCAAGGCATGGTTGAAAAGTCATGTCATTGATTCTCGCTTATGTGTTACATGTTGTCGCGGATTTCTAACGTCGTTTTTTGTCGGCTAGTCACAGTATTTTTCCGTCACATGTTAATTTTTGTAATATTTATGCGTTTTACATGGCGTTTATTGCAGTCTATTGGTTGCCTGACGTATTTGGAGCTGACAACCTGGATGAATGTTTAGTCAGCCTAACTTGGTAATTTGTAACAACGCAAACTCAGGCAAGTGAAATTCATCGTTTATCAAGTCAAAAATACACCAAAATTACAGTTTCAAGCAAAAACAAGCTGTAGAATAATTTACATATGACTTACCTCCCTTATTATGGTAGTGACCCAAACAACCAATAAAGTGGAAATAAAAGCGAAAAAAGGGGGAATAAAGCGGACGAAAGCGTAAATAAAGGGGAAATGTCCCTTTTTCGCCTGCACGTGAGGGACAGATTTGTAAGCACACAACATGATTTTTATCCTTCATTCCTATTACAGATGGCCATGTTGACGCGTTTAATGAATGATGATCCTAAAACCTCCATGCGATATCTTCTGTCCTACATCATGGAACCTGAAGTCGCCATTAATTTCACGTTACTTGGTACTTCATCAAAACGAGCGATTCAGAAGTGCCGGTTTTATGGCCGCGTACGAAGTAAGATAAATAAGGTTTTTAAACTTCAGGTGCACTTACTAATCGATCCCTGTCGTCACCTGTCACTGAGAAAGACCTTGTGAAACTATATGACATGGCTACACAAAGTTATTTTCACGACATGAGAGACAAAGTACAGAAGAGTCATCGACGGAAGAAAGAACACGTACGTACGACTTTAAAGTGACTATTGTTTCCCCGTTATCTATAGGTAGAGTCTTCCGTGTTTAAGAATATAACCGTAAGTTCAGCTTCAAGTACCTTGTTGTGCAAAACAAGTTTCCTAGATATAGTAACGTTCTTCTTCATTACATTTTAGAATTCACAAGAATTATTTGAGTCTCCATAGTTCAAAAGGCCTGATGGAAAGAAACAATACGTGAAATATCTGGTCCGTGACAATTGCAATTACATCAGGAACATTGATGCTCTACCATCTGCCAAGTGCTCATGACGTTGTACAATAATAAGCTTTTTGTTTTCAATAAAAATCTGGAACTTATACCATATATTACGTACATTACATTATTCGTGTGCTGTGTTGTGGGAATGAAGGTGAACACAGGAGGCGGTTGGGGTAAATACAGAAGCGTTTTAAAAGTGGGCGCTTAATTACATCGGTGTGCATGTAGTAGAAAAGTAGACAATTCGTCGGATATTTAGGGTGCGAATCGGAAATTCGTCGAATATTTAAGGTAAAAGTCGGCAATTTAGCGACATTTGAAAAACAGAGCGACAGAAAGGGGAAATTTCGCTTTATTTCCCCTTTATTGGTTGTATGGGGATGAACGTGGGTGTTAGTAGTTGTTTGTAAATTGTAATTGAGAGTCAAACTATTCATGAATCTTGTAATGGTAATAATAATCATTCCATTCGACGTTCCTAATGGAAGTTTGTTTTTCTATAGCAGGGCAACAAAGAGTAAACGCACTGGAAATAGAGGAAGAAGCCCTACGCGATCTGAACGAGCAGAACAATGAATAAAACTATTCTGTAGAAAGTTTCCCCTTTTGCACTCAACCGTGTCTTTCAATTTTAAAAATATATATGTTGTACCAGTACATTGTGTTCTTACTTTGACGGCACTTACCGGTCCTCACTGTAGTGTTGTTGTTTCAGATCGCTCCTGCTTCAAAGTGGACGTCAATATATAACGTGCTACATTACGATATGAACTATTAATATACAGCCGTAAACAGTTTAATCCATGATAAGTATCATCGTTGTTAACTGGACTGATATGTTATTACGTAATGTGAGAAAAAAAATATGTTAGTAACAATTGGTGTTGATAGATTTTTCTGTCCGCTTTCTGAATTTATAAAGAAATTGTGTAGAACATTACTGTAAGTGCCACATAAATTAGCCAAATACTCTTCTTAAGTAAAGCGATGCGTGTTTGTTATGAGCATGGTAACTAAAACATGTAGATAATACTATTTTACGATGTCTCGTATAGGGTTAAAATATAAATTTCTGCTAACAGAATCCGAAATCACTGACTAAATCATAAACAAAGTGTTAATGCATGTTGACGGGTAGTCGCTAAATAGTGGTTACCAGTTATTTCATTATTGTATGTAAACGGTATTATGAACGGTGTAATTGGATTTTTCTCAAATTTCATATAACTAATTAAAGTTTGTGAGTCCCTTCGTTTGGTGCCTGAAGTTTGTTTGTTAATACCGAATAACTAGATGAAATTGTAGGAAGGTTAGAAAATGAAGAGCACTGTTTACAGCAAGTAAAACACTTACAGGTACATCCTATCAATTGCTATTTCATTTACTTATGGAACTTGATACTGATAACGAAGTTTAATCTTTTCTTTCACGATTGATTTGTTGTTTTTCAGAATTGCATTGAGCAAGCTATCCATACATTTTGTTATACAACTTATGACTTCTGTCAACTAATTGAAAGGCTCAAATCTTTGTAATAATCAAGTCTATGCAGGTGAACAACTTGGCGAATTTCTTAATATGGAAGTTTATGCGGAGAAACAATTCACACATTGACGATAACTGTGTTTTGTATTGACCACTACCGCGTTTATTCATCTAATACGTTATCTAAATACAATATAAATATAACAACTGTAGTTTTTCGCACTTTAAATCTTTACAGTATGTGTATAGTCTAGTTAGGTACTAATACTACTTTCATAATAGACGTTGTCCGATAACGGTAAATTTATCGTTTGATTGCCTAGTCTGTAAGATCTTACGTGAAAATCGCATCACTATCTACACTGACCCATCGTATCGCGACAAATAACAATACTTAGTACTTCTGAAGAACACATTTATGCTTGGGATAGAATAATATATTTAATGTGAATATAAATAAGTTGAACATAATGAGCGCGTCTGCAACACTGACTCATGCCATTCGATTGAATGAATATCTCCACGTTCACCACTTCCGACCTTCTCCAAGTGTTACATCCTTTTAGTTATTATATGCTTGATTCCGGAGACCATGTGATTAGGAAACAATGCCACTCCAACTATTCATCCGAATATACTGATCGTAAATAGGACTGCAGGAAGAGAAATGTTTGAGAAATGGCAGTCTTACCTAATTATTGATTTTTAAGGGATAATTGTCTACTTTTTTCTCCACCACCATGGCGAAGTGTTCACCATATTTTTCAACTATCTGTTGTTTATGAACTTTCTGGCTTCTTTGGATTCGTATATACTCTTCACTCCGTCTGGGTAATGATGTTGTATTATAATGGAAGTTATGCGTGCTATTTAACTTCCATCGGCTGCATGGTCTAAGTATGTGATGAGCTAATTAGTTTATTTCGTAGTTGATTAAGCTTACCTGTAAGAGTTGGTCTTTTTACATATGTCAGTATTATATGACGTCAGGGATATCGACAAGCCATAAATGTTCGACAATTACACTCGCAAGTGCCTGCATCTAGTTCATAACACCACAAAACTGTATTTAAATCGCACGTCCTTTAGCAGTTTACTTTCGCCGTGAATGTTATGTGTACGGGTGGTCTGAAAAGGGATGGAATTATGCATCCATACTTTTTGGAACTCCTTAAACACACCATGGAATTCAATCCAGTTTCCAAAACGCCTGCTCAGTATTATGCGTTGAAACGCCTCACTTAAGTCGACCGAAATGTTTCTGGAACATAAATTACCACAAACATTACTCGTTAATTACTGAAAAAACAGCCATTTCATGCGATAATACTCCAGTAACTGAAGAAAGGACTACAAGCATTTAGGAATTACGGGTTACTCGTCATGTCGTCCTAATTCTTGCAGAAAACAAGGATTCACACAAATTCATAGTATCTTTAACTGATAATTTATAATGAATACGCAGTTTTGCGGACCCCAACGAATTTTAAACAAGGAGAGTGAGGTTCAGTAGGGTAATTGGTATCCCAGGTCAAGTTACGTAGCAACAAAAGAGCCAAATTGTACACTACAAAACACAGTAAGCACAATAAACGCTTTTGGCATTGATTTTGTGGATTTGCTACAGCCAAAAAAGACGCGAATACAAGAAAACCTGATATTCGTGCAGCCCAGAGGACAACCAACCGACCCACAACAAATCAAATACGGAATGACCGCCTCGTGTCAGGCCGTTCAAGGTCGCAAAAAGGAAACGGCGGGCAGGTTTGAAAACGCACTGACTTATTTACCTTGCCGATACCAATATTCTTTTCGTTAATGTCGCAGACCTGTATTTCTTGAAGTAAGATTTTGCAAAATGTCGTTTATAGTTTCTTTTCCTTCAGCTGGTTTCTATATGGCCCTTTCGATGACACTTACTACAACAATGTTCTTTATACGGGCAAAACCTCTTATAGTGCAAGTCTCCGCATGCCCAGTATGGAGATGATGGTTTGTCGCCGTTATTACGATAATTACATGTGCTGGAACCTTGCAAGGATTTTCTCTTGACTGCATTGACATTATGGAAACAGTTACCGTTTTCTACCATTGAGGTATCATGCTTCAAGTTCACTAACCTTTGGCACTCGGTAGTAACTTCTTGTAGAGTTACGTTTGGACACTGTTCCATTTTACTTAAAATTCTGGTTCTGATGTCGGTGTCTTCTGAAGACTGTAAGCTGCATACGAAAACAAGACATTTGAATTGGTCTTCTGTCATTTCTGATAGTTTAAAGCGCTCACATTCACGATTTACTATGCTAGCATGTTGCACCCAATCATCGTTGCCAGCTTTTACTATCTTCAAGCACTGATACCGAATAATGAACAAGGAAGACTGTTCACCGAAAATTTGCGACAACATTTTAACTGTTTCTTCGAATGAAATGTCTCTTAGGTTCTTGGTCAGAATGTAATTAGTGTATCGTACATGCTCAACGGTCCCCAGCTTTCGTAGTAGCACCCTGATCTTGGCAGCATCACCAAACGTTTCTAGGTCAACATTAAATACATCTTCATATTTCTTGTACCAAGATTCGAATGTTACACCAGCCAAACCATCAAAATGAAATTCATGAATGGAATCAATGACATAATCAGCATGCGATTTAACAGAATCATCTGTAAGTCCATTCTTGTTCAAGTTCATTTGCTGGGTCAGTGTTTCAAGTATGCGAATCTGGAACTGCTCGAAACGTTTTTCATGGCGCTCAAGAAAAGCTTCAAATTGGTCAAAGGTGATAGACATCTTGATAAATTAACCCGTCGCCACTGATATGTCTTGTAGGTTGAACGCTTTATTGAGATCCTAAGCTATTCGGATAACCCCAGGGCTAGCACTACTCAGCAACTTGAAGACTAGAGAGAAGACACGAGTAACAGAGAAAACCTTTACTGCAAGGATCATCTTTGTACGGAGAATCGTAGGTATTTATAGATGTTTGCTTAAGTTAAATCAACATCCTAATTCAGCCAATCCAATTAACGACATAAATTGCTACTGACCAATGGTAGCATGCCACGTTGGAACTCCAGAATGTTCTGTCGTACTCTGATTGATTGGGACTCTTTCTGAGCCTCTGGAGGCTCTGTTGGAGTTCGCTCGAAGCCGACTTAACAACTTATTAAGACATTAAATAGAAAGAATATATTTGTAAAATCTCAGCGAATGAATTTGAAGTAAATTCAACGTTTCGCCGGGCAATCTGGTCCAATCTTTTGCAAAGATTTACTTCAAATTCATTGGCTGAGGTTTTACAAATATATTATTCCTATTTAATGGTCTTACATTAAATTGGCGCCCAAATACTGTGAAACTATTCGCTCTAATTTAGACGAAAGTTCTTATATATTGACTTATTAAGATAGTTTTAAATGATGACCATAATGAACTTGACAAGTTGGAGAATTTGAAAAATGATGATTGGGAAAACAATATGAAATAAGAAAGATTGGTTCAATGAAGAGTTCTCTTTTCGGTGAATTCATTTTTAAAGCTGTGTGGTGTGGTCTACTTATATCCATATAAGTAGTATATGGTGTTGGTCAGACATAAAATGTATTTTGGCAGAAGACCGATGAGGAAAGAGCTGAAACGAAGCTCAATCGGTAGGAAAATGCACGAACAATGGAATTTGAGAAGAAACAGTGCAGATCGAGACTATCGGTTGTTAATTTGCAAATTGACTGACCATTGTATGATTTTCAGAATTTACTGAGATAGTCTGTAATTTTTGCTTAAATACATTCGATTGTCCCCAATCAGTGTTCTGTTCACTACAGCTGTACCATTGCAAATACTTATTTTTCCAGGATGATAATAATCACAATATCTACAATAATGGTGATAATAAACTTCTATTAAACATGGTAACAGTGAGAGAGCATAAACAAAGGGATTTAAAAATTTTTTTAGTCAGAGAAACTAATTATCAGAAAGGAGTTTTTTGTGGAGATTTCAGTATTTTTCATAGTTGAAATCATGAGTCAATTGAAGCTAGACCACCATGGAAAACCTGGAAGCACTAGACAGCCGTTTCGTCCCATTGTGGGACTCCTCAGCAGTGCGCATTCAATTGGTTGAAGTTAGGCATTAACCCCACCGGATGCCGGCTCATTGGTCTATCGGTTAAGTGATCTAACGCGAGACCGGTCGGTCCTGGGTTCGGATATCGCGAGGCGAGATCGTGGATGCGCACCTCTGAGGAGTCCCACAGTAGGACGAAAAGGGTGTCCAGTGCTTCCAGGTTTTCCTTGGTGGTCTAGCTTTAATTGACTCGTGTTTTCAATTACACTGCAATTATTCATTTTTACCAGAAGTTTGTGCCGACGATGTTGTTCAGAACAACAATGGAAACTCCATGACCAAATCATCCAGCTCAGAAAACAAAACTCCACCCAAATCATCCACGTGAGCTACAAATTTTCTCCCCAATTTCAACTTTCTACGATTTTGCACCTTGGAATAATTAAGAAACTATAACCATAATAACAAGGTCTAAGATGAGTTTGATGCTACTTGATCAATTGGTCTCGAATGTAATGACTCCCATTATCCTCTTTGTTTTGTTTCTCAGCATATAGCAATCAAAGCCATTTATACGCATCTATTCACATTCACAATCAGAACTTTTCCTCATAATGTTATATCTTTTATTTCGAATCAGCAAATATTTAAAGAAACCAAAGTCTATATCAGTAATTGAACGGTGTCATCCTTTACATAGGACTAAGTAGTACCAAAATAAATTAAACGGGTTGTTATTATCCTTAAATTTTCAATTAATAACAAAAAGCGATGGAAGTAACTCTTAATTTCAACTAAATAATTTGATCTATTCATGAATTAATTAACCGGTTAAATATATTTCGCATTTTATAAATAAATTTTTTTATTAGAAATTAAAAACGAATTGAAGCAACATAACTCAAGAATACCTAATTTGTATATTTCAATTGACTAGTCGTTAAGAGACGGACTCATGAAGAGGAGCCCCACGATAGGACGAAAAGGCCGTCCAGTTCTTCCAGGTTTTACATGATGGTCTAGCTTCAATTTAATCATAATTTCAACTATATAAAAGCATCACGAAATTTCAGATATACAAATTTCTACTCATGATGATATCACAAAAGTATATTTATTATAAAACCATAAACGTTTTATTGTTTTGAAAAAGAATACATGACTACAAGTAGAAAACCACCTCTCGTTCATTTATGTACGTGTAAAAATATAGAACCAACTGAATCATACTTGATAAAGAATCTCTGGTAGAGGTGGAAATCTTCATGTTCCTGAGCAGTATCATCGATGAAAAAGGAGGATCTGATGCAGATATAAAGGCAAGGATTGGCAAAGTAAGGACAGTATTCCTACAATTGAAGAACATATAGAACTCGAAAAACTGTCTACCAACAATAAAGTCAGAATCTTCAATACGAACGTCAAGACAGTTTTACGGTACGGATTTTAAACTTGGAGGACTACTACAACCTTCATCACAAAAGTACAGGTAGTTATAAACAATTGTTTACGCAAGACACTCAATGTTCATTGGTCGGATACCATCAGCAACAGTCTACTGTGGGAGACAATAAACTTTTATTTATATTTATAAATGTTCTTAACAAGTATATATGTGAACAGATTGTTCAAAATGTATTGAGCTAATATATCACATAGTTCTGATAATCTTCGTCTTCTTATTACACTATCGAAATTTACCAGAAGGACTAATTGCTTTATACTGGCTTCCATCTGAAGAGGAAACTAGAAAGAGACTGATGATGCAACGGATGTTCTAGTTTTACAACTAGCTACCAGTAGCACCTTCTATATTTGATCGTTCCCAGTCAGATAGAAATCAGAAGTCAGACGAGAAGAGGCAGGAAAGATATATTTGATTCGTTACCAATATATCGAGGACCTTTCCTATAAGCTGGCTAATGAAACGTAGGAGCTGTGTCCCACGCCGAGTCGAAACGTGATCTGGTGCGGATGCATGACCGAAAGCCTTCAGCTAAACAAGTCCACTTCAATAACATGGTCAGCATCCAATGTCGAACACTTATTGAACTATTGATTTTGGGGAATTATTTACAGCTACAAGACGCTGGAGGTGGATATGAAATGCAATGCGGAAATCACCAAACTGCATCACATGGCAAGCCCTAACTGTAAGTCATGAAGGGAAACGGAAAAGAGGGAGGTCAAAGAACACACTGTGCTGAGAATTGGAAGCAAATATGAAAAGAATGAATAGCGATTGGAAACAACTGAAAAGAATTGCCCGGGACAGAGTTCGGCCTATGCTCCTCCACCGTGGATAACAGGGGCAATTAAGTAAATAAGTAGGTTAGAAAATTCAAAAAAAAAAACAGATATTACTTATGATCCAAATCTGAGCTAAAAATTTATTAAATTTACCACGCAAATTAAACATATATACTTGACCAAAATTAGTTTGATCAATCCTCACGGTAAATATTTAGTGATCACCAATTAGATGTTAGTAGTTCAGAAATCAACATCTGAATAATGTACATTCTTTTCGATGCACATTGCCAGCCATCATGATGTCTCCGATTGTATTGTTTTGTAACTTATACAGTGAAAGGTCATAAACTTTTCACAAACGCACGTGAATAGATTATGCAACTAATTGAAATAATGATCTGTTAAAACAAACAATGAAACAGTTAAGTTGTTAAAATATGTAGATGGCAAGAACAGGTAGCTCATATATTCAAGCAGGTTGTCTGGGTAGTTTAACTTATGAATTGACCTTAGCTAGACAACCAATCAAAACCAGGATGAATTAGACAACTGTTTCGTTATATTTTGATCAACTACCTCAATGTTAAAAACACTGAAGGCAAATTTAACTGTAACTAACTTTGTACATGTTTTATATCATATCAGATTTTTAATTTCACCGATTAGCTACATTTCCAAGTATACCAACGCTGAAATTCGATTATTACAAGGAATATAATCAATTTAATGTGTGTTGGGGGTGCACAAGTCCCCAAAACAAGTAATTTTACAAACATTAGACATGAATGCTAACCATATTAGTTTTAATTTACACTAGCTGATGAAGAGTTCATTATATAACAACCACAAACTGACAACCCATCTGTTATAAAGGTAAGGATACATGTTATAACAGTCCTTTCACTTTCTACACGCATGTAGGACGTTCATTTAACTTAGACGAATATCTACACTAGATCCCCACCCAGTGTCTATTCCACAGGACTTCAACACAACTTAGATGAAGAACACGAGATTAGCCTGACTATAACGTCAATATATTCCCACACCGAAATCCGACACAAGGAACAGTTAATCAATAACAGTCCATCAACAAGGAACAGTCAATACATAAAAAGGATAGGGAAATATATATAACACATACAACACTTGTCATCCTATCTAATGTCTGACTCATCAAGACAACCACTCATTGTCATTCTCGCCCACACATCACCATCAAAACTGCATCAAAATTTCTACAAGATATACGTCATTCAATCATCTAGTCAGTAGTTAAGTTTGAATACTGTAAGTTGTTAGTTGTTGATATTATTTAATCAATAATTTAATTTATGTTTACAGTTTACAGTATTAATAAACCAAGTGCTTCAGTTAACAAAACTAAATCACTGGGCGACAGATTGAAGTAATAATTATATTTGTAAACATATTGAATGTTTGAAGCTTAGGAAACTTCACTATTTCACTGTTATTAATCGTTGTGTCATTCTTTTCTGTGCTTTTAAAATTCTTAGTAAAAGTTACCCAAATAAAGTCAAATGTAAGACTAAGTTTTGGTTTAATGTGGTTAAAATGCACTGATAAGTCGCATACATTCTGGTCCAAAGTCAAGAGGAATGTCGAAGCCGATTAATCATAAGTACCTGCTTGTAAGCTGATGGATTTACTAAAATCAACATAATTTATTTATTTCCTCTGTAAATCACCCTGAAACCTGTATTGGTGCCCGTTTGACTCAATTCATGTCAAAAACGAACGCAAGTTAATATATGCTTACTTATGAAATAGGTTCAGTCTGATTTTATGAAGTGCGCTAAGTGAATTTGACAACTTCTGCCGTAATTAATCTATTGGAAAACCAAACCAGACAAGAGAGTAACAATCAATCAACTGTCCATAGGTTTTTACAAACATTTTTTAAACTGTTACACACGATTCACGAGAAAACTGTGGCAGAACTCCTAAAAGTCATTCCTTCAGAAGAATTCATTATTTTTCGCTATTTATTCATGACTCCGCAGTGGTAAATAAATCCCTAAAATATGTAGTTCCGTGAGTCTCCCACATTAATTCTTACGTAGCAAACGAACACTCGGGTGGAGAAGACTAATTGATTATTTTGTGCAAAATTACAGGATGTCTTGTTAAATTATGGAAACCATATATTTAATACTTCATTTGCACATCTGTCACCAGTTGTCATTCACATTCTTTATGACTCTTCTTTCTTGTTTCAATTCCTTCCTGTTTAGTTTTAATTTTTTTTCAGTTTATTCTTCTCAATCCTCTCTTGACAAGCACTTCACTTGTGATTAGTGTTACATACTACTTATATTTGTCAACGTAAATAGCATACACAATACAGGCCTCATTAGTTTTACTGGAGTCACCTAGATGAATGGGCTCGATCACGTATCCTCACCAGATCACGAGTGAGTTCTCCGTGAAACTCATCCCTTGCGACTACTAGCCATCTTAGATCAAACGCTTCTCGACATATCGATAGCTTTCCAAGTGTATCTTAGGACCACTTTATTTCTGACTTCTAATTTGTTTGTTTACGTGTAAAAAACACATCCTTCCGTTGTCAGTGACCTTGTATGAACTCGCGTACGCTCAGTGATTCTGCTTGTAAACTTTGGCACGATCTCGGTATTCTTTCGATACAACGAGATCGCCAACAAATATATCTTATTACAACCGTCAACTGCCTTCTGATTTTCGGCCTACGGAGGGATCGAATTTAATACCTGGCACGTAATCTTCCTGTAGTGGTGATCATAGTCAGTCGCGACTCGACGCAAAATACAATCTTATTTTCATTATGGCGGAACAGACGCTTAGGCTACTTAGGATCATGACTCTTCTGCCTCCGGCCTTTCAACTCATGCTACTTTAGCTACTTCCTGCTACTTCCTGTGAGTTCTAACGACCGTTTGCACGAACTGGTCGTCAACTTACTGCTGACATACGGAAAACCAATTACCACAAATGGTAAGTGACATGTTTATATTAACGTTGGTTGAAGTAAATATATCCACTGGATTTTCGTTTTTTCAGATATTTCTGCGCCAATCATTGCTAAAGATCTAGTGAAACACCATAATCTCCTAGTCAACACGCGTAAATGGGTGTCATTAGTTGAAAATACTAAGTTATAACTTTTCGACTTTCTTCTCAGGTTGAAGATGATCCCTAAACACTGCTAAGCTTGTAATCGACCCATTCTACCAACGGTTGCTCAACAACTATCCCGAAATGTATCAAAGGCGACCAAGATTACAATATATATACCCAGCAATGTTGTACACCATATCACGACCACAGGAACACCCGCGCATGCCTAACGGATCCCCAAAGCTAAGGTCGTCCAAAAACGAGTTCCATCACTTGATAGGCTTGGGAATTATTCGAACATCAAACGGCCCACGAATACCTCCTTTGTACAAGATCTCTAAAATGGACAGCAAAGGCTAACGTTCAACTGGTAATTATGAGCAAAAGAATATGCAGACCACTCCTGATCACTTCCCCTTGCTTCACATCCACTATTTGGAAGCTAACTTAAAAGGTACAACTGTCCTATCCAAAAATCAATCTGGTTAACGCGTATAACCGAGTTCCCATGGCTTCTGAGGACATTGTTAAAACCTTTATCATTCCTCCCTAGATCTCTATGAATTTTCACGCATGCACTTCCTTTTAAAAAATGCTGCACTAAATTCCCAGAGATTCAACGATGATTCAACGAACTGATAAGTTTCTATCAACGATTCATAGTGAACTGCGCTTCTCTCATGAGACGCTTAACAGACTAACTTTGTGGGAATGCGAAATCCGTCGATTTGGACGACAACGCTGAAAAAAATCACTACAGTTGATGAAATTACAGCTAAAGCAACTATTCTTGCACACGAGAGTATCAAAGGACCTACTAGTAACGCAGTAGGTGCACCCGGCGCAGCAATTGGAGGAGACATACAACAATGGATAAACAATACCTGGCAACGTCTGACATTCATATTTGGGATAGTTACGAGGCACTTGATCGAGGTGTAGCACTGACGCCTAGAAACGTAAAATCATGTCTCTGCTGTACGCCACTTTCAACACTCTATTGAAGGCCGAGAATTCACTCTGTATACCGACCATAAACCTCCTTCCTTCTGTATAAGCTCGTCTTCAGCCAATACTCACCCTAAGCGTTTCAACAACTGGACTACACTTCATAGTTTACTTAAGATATACAAAACATTTCCGAAGTCAGCAATGTGGTGGCAGACGCCTTGTTTCATACAACTAACTTGAACAGTTTTCAAAGAATTGACCTTCTTCAACTCGCCTAGCTTCAAAAGGAAGACACAGAACTTCTGCACGTGTTATCTTCGATAACCCTGAAACTACGGACCAAACGGATGGGAAAAGGTATGAAAGGTTTCCTGCGTGGCAAATGCACGAGTGAAGATCGCCCGATCTTGACGAAACATTATCCAATAAACTTCGTCAATACATTGCACAAACGTCCTAATCTAGGTGTTCGAGCAACAGTCCAGCTCACAGCAGAGCGATTTTATTGGTTCGGCATGAATAAACACAAGAATGGACACGTTCTTGCGTTTGATGACAGAAATCCAAACAGTTCAGACACAACGAATGTCCCTTGTATTATTTCGCAGTTCTAGACTCTTGTTTCAACTATATTCAGCTTTATATGGTAGGACCCTTATCAAATTTATGTGCGCTAAGCCTCTCTTGCAACTGACGGTCAGCTTAGATCAAACGCTTTTCGACATATCGGTAGCTTTCCGAATGTGTCTTCGACCACCATCCTTTCTGTCTTCTAATTTGGCTGAGTTGGCATTTCTTGATTATAAAGGCTTTAAGTGTAAAGGCTCTGTCAAAATCCGAGTACTCAAGACACCAATACCATTATTTATGAGCACTTACAGTTATGTTGGCATACATGCTTGTTGTAAACTATAAAAGACTGTAGTTCGTTGGTCAGTAGTATACTACAAGTAGCATCTCAGGAGTCTTTCGACAGGCGGTATTATTTACTTTAAATGACTCGGCACGATGAGTCATAATAACTTACGGATAGCTCTGTTACTCATATGTTTTATCTGCTATGGTCCCCACATCAAGAATCCATCTCTATGAGACGAGCAAGCTCGATGAGCGAAGACTTCAATTTCCTGTTTAAGTACTTGAACCGCTTGAATGTTACAACTCCACAGTGCGGATATTATAAAGTGGACGCCACATCCTAAGTCTACTGGTCGTGATCTACTAGTGTTTGTAACATATGTCTTACTTAATATAGCTATCCTGTTGCCTACGTATTCTTGCATATTTCGCTGTTCTTAATGCTTGACGCAACGTGATTTACAACTTGTCTCCCCCCATATTTATCTATTTGATCGTCAGTCAGCTGTGAATTTAAAAGACCGTATTATTTCATCACACAACCCCGAAAAAAATACTCGCGGAAAGCTTTCTTTTTACGCCAGATATATAAATACGCCTACGACATAGTCCACACATATTTTGCTGGGAAAACTAGCCAAGCTCAGTGGAATGTATTAGATTAACATCGGATTTTGAGGAACAAACCCTTCGAATACATGCATATAACGGCATACTAAAAATTACGAACAACACTTTTTGTATTTGGGACGAGGATGTGCTGCATAACCCAGCAAACCATTGGTCAATAATATGTGGAAATTATTGGGTCCATGAGCCATCAAAGGACTATGTGCTAATGACTCCACAGGTGAAATCTAGATTTCAGGTTTATTAAAGTGTGGTTAGACGTGGACAACAAATTAAGTGACACTGACTGAATAAGAACATTTGGAGGCCGCATTTTAGGTAAGCGCGGACTACCGAAAAAGAGTCCGCATGGTCATCGTAACAAATGCTTGACATGGCTCAGAATCGTCTACAATGACGCAGGTGCACTAAGTTTATTTTTCTTTGGATCTTAAGTTAATGGGAGTTTCCTCGCTAATTTATATTTTCTTGAATTGTATAACGGATCCCTAATCTTTCCTATTAACACTCATGTTTTTACTACCTCAACTATTCCGGGGTCCGCCCTTACTAATCCATCTTATTATTTATTTTTTTATTTAAACACATAAATATTAGTACAAGGAAGCACCAGATAAATATGCGCCGCACAAATCTCATTCGACTTGTGTGAGGGCTGTGATATTGCCCAGGTACCCAGACTGAATCCATCTTACCTTAAAGATAACAGCCTAAACCGTTGTACACATGCGTTAGGTCCCACACTTCGCTTAACTGACCGATTCTAGATCCTCTTCGATGGACTGTCGATACCTGTAAAAATCGCTGGCACTTTGACTTACAATTGTAGTTTTGGAGTCATGAGTAGTAACCCTAGTAAATTTGGCATTTGAGTCACTGTAATCACCACCAGATAGTAAAGATGATAAAATTGATCCACTTTCCTTTTGCACAGGAGCAACATACAATAATAAGACTCAAAGCCATGCAAGGTTCTCTCCCATCGTTCCAGTTTCTCTCAGCGAACCGCCTCGTCCCCAGTTATGGTCCCAACAGTTGTCGGTTTTTTAGACATGGTCCTTTTACTTGTTCGCGAATGTGCACTGCTACTACCTTTGTTTTCATGTCTAGAGCTACAGTCGAGTTGCTTTTTCCCATAATGTTCGAATTTATTTAAGGTAAGTTTCTGAATGTCCGCTATGCCGGGTTTCACCTTGTTTTCGTTCCTTCGACTGCAAACACATCGCCATCAGTAAGACTTCTCAGGAAGGCAATTGTTAAGCTACTGACTTTTAGACGTAAAGCTTTTCAGTGACGATGACTTACTACTCCCTTTATTTTTCAGTTACTACGATAGTTGTCCACTCTTCAATCAAGAGAAAAAATCCCTGAAGACCTCGTCCCTATCGTGATCAGGGGGTTAAATTTCTTGCTCAGGTTTACCATGAAGAAAATCGTGGAATGGCTCCTTGTTTTATCTTTAATTTCCGCAATATGGGTATCTAAATTAATGGGGATTATCACTGTACAGTCTGACTGCGGCAACCTAATCCTCAACTGGTTGCCTTTTCATATATTATTCATTTTTGGAACAGTTTCTGTGTTAATTATACTTTATCGTACGTACAGTTTTAATGATTGTCCCGAGGCGTCCACGGAGCTTATGAAGCTAGTCAACGAAGCAAAACGGGATCTCACTTACCGCGGATTTGTTTTTGAATCTTAATTACTAAAGAACGTAAGATTAGATATTTTTGCACTGTGACTAACACTTTGTGATGTTAATTTGTCAGTACGTATGTTGTGTATAAAATCTATTTTAAAAGTTAGTTGCTCTTTTAATTCCATTGGGTAAACGGGATTAGTCTTACTTAAAGGGCAAATTGATTATATGAACTGAAAATTTATACTAAAGCGTTATATACGAACTGACCACATGCCCCCTTAAGTACAATTAATTTTCTAGATGCCCCGTAGAGTTATAAAACCGACTATTTATTCCATGCGCCGTCTTCATATGTTGGGAATACATCCTTTTGTTAAATATTATTCAGCCACATGATCTGAGCAGATTGCCTGCGCAACTCAAGTTACCGAGGGTTTTAGATTAATTCAAGTTAAAAGAGCCTGTTATTAAAAAATTATGGGTGTGTAACACAAGCCCACTAATCGGGAGGATCTTTCGTCCTACCGACTAAGCCTTAGAAGGTATTGGCCTCAAAGACCTCACGGCGCGAAAATGAGAATCTTTCAGCTCGTAAATTATTGACGCTTTGTTCTCTTCTCGACCCTTGACCAACCAGTCTGCTCGAACACGAGTATTTCGGTCACGAACTGACCGTCGATTTACAGAACTGATATCTTCATTTTCGGTACCGGCTGAAATACAACCTGTTTATGGTGTCGGTATGCAAAACATAAAGGCGCTGAACAAAATCACCATTCCACCAAAGAGAAAAATGACATGTTGCCGAGATCTAAATTTTTTCGTTGTTGCTCTAAAGAATTTGAAAAACGGTCTTGCAACAACGATACATACCACATTGATGTGTCGATAAAGAATAATATTTTGTTAGTAGCGGCTTTAAACGCGTATAGATTCATTTTTATCAGTGAAAATTCATTTAATCAGATAATATGTATTCATAGAGAGCTAGGATTGGCGTAAAAAGTTCTCTTTCACGTAGCATGTAATTTCTAAAGAGACATACATAAATATTGTATTTATTTCATTTATATGTACAAAGCCACAACTTGAATTAGAACGAAACGTTAGCTTTTGCTTCATCAGCTACAGGTTCTGCAGGAAGAAAGATAAGAGGAGCATACTACTTACTGTTACTTCTTAAAATTCCCTTGGCTGGAATAACACTAACCGGTGGGGTTAGGGAGATGCAACGAGCTGAGTTAAATTCTAAAATTCACATGGTTTGAAATTGTGCAGTAAACCTACTCTTACGAAATACCTTACCAAAAGACACGCGTCTTTCAGAAGAAGGAGTGTTTGAAGTACACTTTTCTTCAGAAGCAGGGGTGCCACTTATTGAAACATTAGGAGATATAAACTGACCGACGTTTGGTTTGGATTCATAATCACATGTTGAAAAAGGGCGTGGAGAATCTGGAACTGCTGTGCATTCGTCAACAGACTGCAATTAGACGTAATTACACAGGAGAGTTACCTTTGTGGATATCTCAGACTTCATTCTCTTCGGACATGATTCTTCAACAAAACTATCAGCTTGATTGCTGAACTCTGCATTAACGGGCTGAAAGTAGTTGGAAAGTAAGTAGTGATTTACATTAGTGGTTTCAGCACATAAACGTTTTTTAACCATCGGTTTTTTCCTCTTGGAAACCTTCGGAATTTTTTTCTTTCCGATCTGAAACACGTCAAATTTATCAGGAATACTCACCTTAAGCTCCGATGAACCGCCTTCATTACTTAGATTGTCACAAGTATTTGGAACGATATTTGTCGTCTATGAAGGGTAAACATAGTGGAACATTCTTTTACCTCAGGTGACGATTCTGTACATAGCGTGGGAACCTGTTCATCGGTCGCCACTGATGTAGCTTCTCTATTTGCCAGAGTTCTTTTTAAACTAAAGAAAGCCACTAGATAATCAGGCAGTTAAATTACTTCGTGTCGACTCGTTTTAACGCGTTTCTGTAGGAAGAATCTTTGCTTAAAATATTCTCAAGACATTTCATAATACCATCCAAACAACACTGAATTAAAATTATGTGTAAAAACAAAGGAACTAAGTATACTTGTGGACGTCTTCGAATAAGTTTTGTTAACCGAGTAATCAGAGACAGGACACTGTGAGCGTAAATGTTGTGCCTAAATAACAATAAAAACCATTTGAATGATCTCACTTTGGTAGGGAAGCTAATAAAACCAGAAGATATTGAAAGACTAACTGCACAGATAACATTTTCACGTTCTGCCATTATCCTACGGTTAAAAATTTAAAGATACATACCTTTTTCGGAAGTTCTTCACCTATCAGAGTACAGAAATGTATTTTTAGACCAACAGCATGGTTTATATCGTTGTTTAATATCTTGGTGAAAATTGCCTCGATAAAAGAAGGTAAAATTTCGGGTTTTTTACAAGAAATAAACTGAAGGCCTCTCGTAAAAAATTCTCGTCCGAGCTAGCTAACAATGAATGAACTGTTTTTCAACTTACCAGCATAAATTTGTCTACCCTCCAGTAATCTAAGTTATCCCATTCTCTTGCTAGTGTTTCGAACATGGCATAGGAATAATACAATGTGACCGTGCTGTCCTCAATGCTGGGTAATATGTTACATAACCGTACGACCGTTTGTTCCTTTGAGTAAAAAATATAAATTAAACGTAAATACCTTCAGCAGCAACTTGTCCTGCATCCATAGACTGTAGTGAAGACCTTTGCAAATGCCTAACAACTGTTCGTAAGTCCAATCATCTGTAATGGTCGATTAAACGAAGGCAGTGTTTACAAAAACATAACGACCACGTATTAATGAGGCTTATCAAAAACTTCTCATAACAAGCCACTGTTATAAGATCTCCAGATAACTGAGCAAAGTTTCAATCATAAATCACAGAATACGGTTTAGAACTCATTCGCCAACTTTATGCCCGTTAGGTATCTTTGACTGATTAAACTGGCACTTAAGCACAGTGTGGTACGAGTGTGTATCTATACATGCTCGCACATTAAGTCAGTGAGAAAATGCTAGGAACTGCACAGTAAAAATAATGGAATATCAATTTTATGGCCACGCTTTGATTTTTCTTATTAGAATCTAAATAGAGGATGTATCTAAACGTTGAGTGTAGATGAACCACCAATCTTCCTACGAGATGTTTTGAATAAACTTATAGTGTTAATTTGATTGATGTCTGCACTAACGTTTTCGGTAGGATCTAGATTGTATGAATCAAGTCACTTATGGAGGCTGGAAAGTAGAATGCTAAGTATTGAACTTGTCAAAAGTTCAGTCGCTCAGTCATCTACAACGTAGGATCAGACACATATATGCACCGGTCTACGTTGCCATACCAACAAGATGAACACCAAATTCATAGGAGCAGTTACTTCAATGGTAATAATATATAAAAGGAAGATTACATATGAGGATATGATACAAGGAGCAAGAACTAGTTCGTAGAAATAAAGGTATAAAGTAATTTTAACCTCACAGTCTAAGGGAAGACAAAGAGTGTATACACCTACACCATTGTGATCGATTCTGAGCCATGTCACTCAGAGTCTCCAACTGTTGATTACGATAGTCACGTGGACCCCAACCAAGTAGTCTGCATCTACCAACATGGTTCAGATCAGAAGTTAGTGACTTCAAGGACTGATGCCACTTTTTGGTTTGGTCACACCTAACTTTCTTCCAACCATCTCCAAAACTAGTCAGCATTTCACGTCATGGTAATCAGTGTTCAGGCTTGCGCAAGACGCGGCCCCCAAATGCTCTGGTACGGCCGAGAGTGGGGAGAGTCTACTCTCTCTCTCTCAAAATGCTTTCACATGACCACGCGTATACAGCCTCTGCCAGGGAAGTCCTACTCACTGCCTTCTCGTGGCAGGGGTGTTGTTTACGAAAATGAGAGGACGAAGAGCGAATGTCCGGCGCTTTAACCGGGTTGGTGGACACGGCGAGTCCACCTAGGGGAGTTAGAAAACCTTGATTCCAAACCAATGGTGCACATGAGCTCCAGTATCCTGAAAGAACAAATGGCGTATGAATCGATGGTTGGTCACCGGCTACCATGGGACTTTATCTACTCACGATGCTCCACTGCCTTATGGATCAGACCTTAAGGTCAAAAGCTCCGGGTGTGACCCCCTAGGAAAACCACCTGCTCCGAATTGGGCACACGGGCAGTATCACAGCCCTCACACAAATCACGAGATTTGTGTGGCGCATATGCATCTGGTGCCCCCTTGTACAAATATTCATATATTCAAATAAACACGTGGCACAACCATCTCAGTTGATGAAGTTGTGAATCTTTATCAACTGATTTACCATCATTTCTTAATACCCTGTGTCTAACCTCACTATTACTTACCCGGTGATCCAAGCAGACGCGAGCAATACTTCTAAAGCATCTGTGGTCAAATACTAGTAACTTACGAGTATTTCCTACTCTTAATGGCCACGTTTTGCAGCCGTAAGGTAGGACAGAACGAACTGTTGAACAGCATGCACGTCCTTTAATTGATAGACGGATATTTCGCCTTCGCCATAGATGACTTAATTTGGCAAATGCCAAACGAGCTTTTTGAATCCGCGCTGAGATTTCGCCAGACATTAACTGATTAGGGCTGATCAGATTTCCAGTATAAGTGTTTTCGACGCGCTCCACTACTTCACTCCCTATCCTTAATTCAGATGTTGACGCAGACCAGTCCTGAAGCAACAATTTGCATTAAGGGGAGGGGGAGAAACGCGTTCCAAAATTTCTGACATTGTAGCTCAGTGCTACGAAAACACTCTGCATTTTATCAGTGTCTTCACCAAGCAGGACTATGTCATCTGCGTATTATAAGTCGATAAGTGGACCTCCTGGTAGATCAATGCCCGAAAATTCAGTCGAGATTGTTATTTCACGAGGTTTATGTACTTCTGAAGTACACCTTTCAATGACAAACACTGCCAATGAACCTCTCGGTCTACAGAGTTTAATGCTGCTTTTAAGTTGAGAAAAACCACAAATGTCGGACGTCGATAAGGATGTCTGACGAATAGAGAATATGTAGTCGATGCAGCAATGACCAGGTCTGAAGCCAGCCTGGTTTCCTTGAGTTTATGATTCACGAGTCATATATATCCTGAAACTGGTGGTATTATCATTAACTGACATTGCTAAGGCATAGAGAGCAACACGAAATGATAAAGGAACATTAAAGTAATTCAAAAAGATCGACGTAGGTCTGCACAAGTCTTGTTTAATAAGCGCCTCTATCAAAATATTTTATACTCCAGCTCTACTCATTGTGGAGAAACCCAAGTTTTCCAACAGTCATTCCTGAATACGAATAATAATATTTGCTAAGATTGACAACTTTACACATTAACCCTCCAAGGTTAAAATGTGTTTGCACAATAAAAGCATCTTACTAGTTGCTCGACCACAAGGACCAGATAAATCAACAAAATGGACTCGACAAATTAAATGACTGACTCGGTGACATGCATAAGTTTGTCGAGTGTCTTTATTGACACATCTGTAATGTCAGGACAAAGTTCATAAATATCATTTGGCAAGACTTTAATGGACAACAGAATGATAAATTAGTGGATCTAACCTTTTCCATTGAATGATTTCTTTGAAAGGAGTACTTTTACTTGCTTCTGTGCCTTTCGCCTTACTTTATCTTGGTTAGAGGCTAGAGCTTTGGCTAATTTACGCAATACGTCCATTCAACAGCAACGCACGCGATGTCAAAATACCCGCTGTTAGTAGGTCGAACGTGAAGGGCTGAAAGAGAGAACTGCTAGTTCAATGAAATTTGTGACTAGGTAATAAATGCGACTTCTCAAACGCCATGGAGTTTATTAATAGCGTGAAAGAACCAACCCTGAATATAATAAATACGTACGCTTTTCTAACGAAAATTATTGGCTTGTAGAAGAGTCAAAAACGAACAAAATACTCGTCACATACAGATGTAGCTGTAAATAAGTCCCCTAAATCAATAGCTCTGTAAGTGTTCAATATTGGATGCTGACCACATTAGTTTTAGTGGGCTCGTTTAGCTGAAGGCATGCATCTGTATCAGATCACGTCACAGAACGGCGTGGGAAGCATCTCCTACGATCATTAGCCAGACTAGATCAGTCACTTCTCGATATATTGATAACCCATCAAATATATCTTCCAACATCCTCGCTTCTGACTTCTGATTTGAGCTTGGTGGGCGCGATTGTATTATAGGTGTTTGTTATGACTTGACCTAGCCGTCGCCAATTTGTTATGTTTTTGACCTAGGCGGTAGCCAATTGTTATGACTTGATCAAGGTCGTCGCTGATTCGCTATGACCTTACGAATTTAACAACGACGTAATTCGCGTAAATTGTCCACCAATAAAATACGACTTCTACGACCTTCACACTGTGACAATGACGTTCGACTAGTATGAGTAATCTAGCGTCCTTATTGGCCCTTATCCGCCTAACCCGTCCACCTGAGTCCAAAAACACCAATAGCAGCTGCTGTAATGCGAATCGTTTATTTCAAGCATACTTTGTTTATATATCAGACAGACAGGCCACATCATACCATATAATAGAAAATAATATTTGTACAAAACCAGGCCAAATGAGGCTGTAAGCGTGGGAGACAATAATCAATAAAACTGAGTATAACATAGGGACAGTAAATCATATAGTAATAATCAATAGGTCAAAATAAAGCTTAGATAATCTAGTTACCGGATAGTTATACAATAAGAATGATAGTCCAATAGTAGGTCCTGCAAGTTACCCGTACTTATGTCTTCGCTACTACATAACAGTGTTACTGGTAAAGAGTTGTCAAACTACAATACTGGTGGTATCTTCAGTGGTAAGACCGATGTGATCTGGTACACTAAACCATAAACCGTGAGTCTGTTACTTTTTGAAACTTCGTAGATCATTGTGTTGCTTTATTTGATTTTTATACATTGTGATATATAATACTTGATTTTTCACTATGACGGAACAGACACCCAAAGTATTTAAGTTAAAGACTATCACTCCACCCTCAATTCAGTTAATGCCTTTTTGGCCTGACAATATCAAAGCCTGGTTCTGCTACACAGAGGCTGATTTCTATGAGCACGGAATGACTGATTCACGCAAACAGTTCCTCGTGGTTGTAAAGACATTACCGCGCGGATTCAACAGGTACGTAACACCTAGTATGTTTACTAGTTATGTTTCGGAACCTTGCGAAACCCTGAAACTGTCGATTCTGAAACGTGAAGATCCAACCGACCGACAAAGGTTAGATCAACTCCTCAATAATATCGACTGGCAGCATGGTTCTGCGACAGATATGTTGCTAAGGATGAGAGAGATCATCGGCCAAAGAACTTTCAATGGTGGCTTATTCAGACAACTTTTCTTGTCTAAGCTTCCTCAACAAGTGCAAGCAGTACTTGTCTCGTTTTAAAACGACGCTGTAGACGAGCTGGCTGCATCTGCTGACCACATCCTCGAAATAACGAAGTCCTCTAATGCCGAGGTTATTTCGGTCAAAGAAAAACATTGAACCACACAGAATGACATTACGGAACTATGTCATACACTGACACGCTATCTTAGATTTCGTAATGGCGGTAAACGGTCACATGCTCCACGAAGAAGCGCTTTACGTAGGCGATCTGTCCCTAGATCACAAGAGACAGATAACCCTGACTAGTGTTGGTATCATAACCAGTATGGGAAGTCTTCCGGAAATTGCAGAAAACTCTACAATTACCCGAACTCAAAGTCGACCGACGCGAAAAACAATTCGGGAAAATTTCCAGCCGGCACGCAGTAACGGCAAACATAGCCTGCAAGCACAGCCATCTGTTATACATCAAAGATGTGGTCACGAAAGTTCGCTACCTTGTCTATACTGGCGCGGACGTCAGCGTTCTTCCAGCAACCCCTAACGACCAGTCTCACGAATCTGTTTTAAACTTACAGGCGGCAAACGGAAAGCCAGTCGCCACAAATGGTAAAAGGTACGTCTACCTTAACACGGTTTTACACAAACCCATTCACTGAATCTTCGTTTTTGCAGATGTTTCTATGCCAGTCATTAGTATAGACCTCCTACAACATCACAATCTACTCATTGACATACGCAAATGAAGGTTAGTAGACGGAAGCACAAAATTATCTGTTTGCGTAACTCCTCTTTCTGGTTACAAATTATCCCCAGTCACAATTAAACACACCATAGACCCATTATATCAATCATTACTAGATGGGTACTCCGGGATATATCAACGGTAACCGAAATTGCCGTGTGTAATCAGCAACTTTACACATGACGCCGACTGGCTCCCGAGAAGCTGAGGTTGCCCAAAAACGAATTCGATCACATGATAGGCTTAGGAATCACTCGACCGTCAAATGGCTCATGGTCATCTCCCTTGCATGTTATTATATCTTAGTGAAGTATGGGTAACTTCCGGGACCTATTAATGAACGATTATTCTATGTATATTCTTATTGTTTAACTATTGAGTAACTAGATTGTGTATATCCATATTCATCTCATAAGCTTCATTTTGACCTATGGATTATTATCATACTAATTACTGTCCCTAAATTATATTCAGTTTATTGATTACTGTCCCCCACGTTCACAGCCACATTTGGCTTGATCTTGTACACATATTATTTTCTATTTTATCGTGTGATGCGGTCTGTCTGTCTGGTATATAACAGAATATGCTTGGAATAAATGATTCGCATGGCAGAATTTCAAATTGGTGTTCTGGACTCAATTGGAAGGGCTAGGCGGACAATGGACCAATAAAGACGCTAGACTACTCATACTGATCGAACGTCATTTATTTGTCACAGTATTAAGATCAGAAAAGTTGTATTTCGATTGGTGGGTATTTCACATGATAAAAGCCAGACATAAGATCAATAACGAATTTTCATACGTCCTTCCTATTTATTTTTTAAATCCAAAGCACACATTGTCCCTAAAAAGGACAGCAACGATTGGCATCCAACTGGTGATTATCGGCGTCTGAATGCTGAAACCATTTCCAATCGTTACCCGTTGACTCACATTCACGATTTGACAGCTACCTTGAAAGGTAAAACTGTCTTTTCGAAAATCGACTTTGTTAAAGCTTATAACCAAATTCCTATGGCTACTGACGATATTCCAAAAATCGCTATCATAACTCCCTTCGGACTGCAAGAATTTTTACGAATGCCCTTCGGTTTAAGAAATTCTGCTCAAACCTTCCAAAGGTCTATAGATGACGTTTTCCGAGGTCTCAACTTCGTACATGCGTACGTTGATGACTTTCTCATAGCAAGACCGGACAGAAAATCACATCTCCAGCATCTGGACATTGTTTTCGAACGACTTCAAAGGCATGGAATCACCGTCAGCACTCAGAAATGCCATATCAGAAAAAACTCTTTAGACTTCTTAGGACAGACCACTGATGCCCAAGGCATCCGATCTCCTAGAAGCAAAGTGACGGCCATTCTGGACTACCCAGAACCGACCACAATTAGGCAGTTGCACACATTTAACGGTCTTGTAAGTTTCTATACGCAGTTCATACCGAAATGAGCATTCCTTATGAAACCGTTAACCGACTAACTCCGTGGAAATGCGAAATCAATTAATCTAAACGACACCGCGCGAAAAGCATTCTCCACAATTAAGGAAAACATCTCCAAGGCAACCCTGCTTTATACGTCAGTCATCTGACATCATGCTCCCTATATCCAAGGGTCTGAAGAATAATTGTGTTCCCAGTTTCACTGAAAATGATGTCCCGAAATGTCTCCAGTCACTTAATTCATCCCCATGTTTAGAACCTGATGGTATCCCAAACCTCCCTTTTAAAAAATGTGCTGATGTTTTATGTTATCCATTAACGAATATCTTTAACAGATCCTTCTCAACTAATGTCTTACCGAAAATGGGGAGAAAGATAAAGATAATCCCTATACCAAAGAAAGCTTCTGGTGATAAAAATGTGAAACTTAGACCCATTGCAATAACTTCACCTTTCCTCAAAATAATGGAAAAATTACGGATACAACCACTTCAACCTGCAATGAAAGAGCACTGTGATCCATATAAGTTTGCTTACAAATGTAAAAGAAGCACTTTAGATGCCGTTGCTGTTCTGCATCACACTATAGTGTTCGGGTTGGAAAAGGGTAAGAAGTATGTTAGATGCGCATAGAAATGAAGGAGTTCTTATCTCGTATTGAAAGGTGGTCTGTTGGTAATGGTCTCTTACTCAATCCATCTAAATGTCAAGCTGTTAATTTTAGCTTGAGACATGGACAAAACCTATACTCTATTTTGGGATTCCATAATGCTTTTGCCATTGGAGGCTCCTTAATAAACACAGTGTCGAAGGTGAAATATCTTGGTTTTATTTTTTCTTCTGATCTTTCTTGGTCTTCTCATGTTTTACTGTTATCGAAAAAAGTTTACCGTTTGACATACTACATAAAGAGGCTGCATGCTTTTGGGACTACTCGCCATTTACTCTTACAATTTGTAAATTCCTGCATATTACCTATTATTCTATATTGTTCTCCATTATTCCATCCCGGGCTTTTGAGGAAAGACTTTGCTGTTTTGCGTAGAGTGCTGAAGGCGGTTTGCAAGGTATGTGGTGAATCTTTTTAAGTCATTATTAATATGCTTGTGGACAGACATCTTAAGTCTTACAAACTCTTGGCAGGTGTAATCTTATCAGATACTAACCATCCGCTTCACCCATATCTTTCTCCTTGTATATTTTCTGGTAGAACGAGACGTAAATACATTAAAATCCATACACGCAAACAAGTCTATAAATGTTCTGTAATACCTTACCTAGCAAATTTACTTTGTGACGAACAGGCTGTTAGAGTTGACCTAGTAAATAACCTGTCTTCTTAAGCATGTTTCAAATTTGATAATTTGTATACAGTCAGTTTTTCTTAAGCCTTTTTCATTCCTTTTCTGTTGTTTTGGTTTTTTTTGTTTTTTTTTGGTGGAAACTTGTTGAAATAACTCGTGCTGAGAATTCTATATTGTACCAAATTATAGTATTGAATAAAGCCATTAATAATAATAATAATGATTTTACACATCAGAACACTCAAGCGACCATTAGTTTTGCTATAGATGCATCTCACTCAGCAATCGGAGGAGTCTTACAACAATGGGTTAATCACGCTTCACAACCTTTAGGATTTTTCTCGAGACGGTTGTTAGACACTGAATCGAGGTACAGCACGTTCGGTAGGGAACTCCTAGCTATGTATTGTGCTGTGTGGCATTTCCAACATTCCATCGAAGGAAGAGAATTCACACTTTTTACTGATCACAAACCTCTTACCTTCTCCATGAGCTCATCCTCAGACAAGTATTCACCTCGAGAGTCTCGACAAGTGAACTACATTTCACAGTTTACTTTAGGTATACAACACATTTCTGGTGCAAAAAATTCAGTCGCAGACGCCTTGTCCCGTATAAGTTCCTTGAACAGTTTCCAAGGAATCGACCTTCTGAAATTCGCTCAGCTTCAAAAAGAAAACACCGATCTTCAGCATGAATTATCCTCAACAACTCTAAAACTGCGTATTAAACAAATGGGAACAGGTAAGGAAACCTCACTATGTGATACATCTACAGGTAAGAATCGACCAATCGTGCCAAAACATTGACGACGCAACGTCTTCTATACTTTGCACAATCATTCTCATCCAGATGTTCGTGCATCCATCAGGCTTATAGCCGAACGGTTTGCTGGTCTGGTATGAATAAAGACGTGAGGGAGTGGGCATGTTCCTGTGTAAGCTGCCAGAAACCTGAGGTCATTAGACACAACAAATGTCCCTTAGGCCCTTTCGAAACCCCTGATGTTCGTTTCGATCATGTTCATCTGGATTTGATAGGATCTTTACCCGATTCAAATGGATATTCATATCTTTTTACTTGCATAGACCGTTTCACTCGACGGCCAGAAGCAGTACCTATTAAGGACATTACTGCTGAAACAGTGGCTCGCGCTTTCGTTGAAGGATGGGTAGCAAATTTCGACTGCCCTTCAACCATCACTACAGACCGCGGACGCCAGTTCGAATCTGAACTTTTCCGTTGTCTGACCACACTACTAAGAGCCACTCGCTTCCGAACGACCAGCTACCACCCACAACCAAACTGGATGGTAGAACGTTATCACCGGGAACTAAAAGTTTCGCTATCAGCTGCAAACGTTTCACGGTGGACAGACGCTCTACCACTCGTCTTGCTGGGTAATGCAGTGAAAGCTGACAGTGGATACATTGAAGCTCAATTCGTTTATGGAACAGCGCTCCGACTTTCAGGAGAACTCGTAGATCCTTCGTCTTCTTCAATGAACATCGATCTAAACTCCTACACGAGCAGGCTTACAAACACAATGATTTCAGTTGAACCTGCTTACACTAGACTACAATCGACTGATGTTTTTGTTCATCCTGACTTACAATATAGTACACATGTGTTCGTTCGTCGAGACTCACACCAACGACCTCTCGAATCAGCATATCAAGGACCCTTCGAAGTTCTTCGACGTGAACTTAAGAACGTCACTAACGATATCATCAGTATCGATCGCAATAAAACAGCGTATTTAAATGGAAATCCTATCTACGTGGAGTTTCCTTCTGTACAATCGAACGACACGGCTCCTACACTAATAATACCTCATCCGACAACCGACACGCACGTTGATACTTCGTCAGCGTCTGAAAATAAACTTGAGACAGCGCGTTCTGGAAGAAAAGCAAGATTTTTTAGAACATTTAAACGACTGTTGCACACAGGGCATAAACTTTATCTCAAATTTCCACTGCATTATTTGTAATAAAAAAATTTATTATGCTCAATTTTATATATTTATTCCAAAACAAAATTTTTTACCAATAAGCGTAAATATATATATTTTAAAAAAAACATTTTTTTCAATCGCTTTTACGCTGTCGCAGGCGTATTAGATTATTTGCCTTTTGTTTCGCCCACCTTGCGTCTTTACGAAAGTAGGTGTGTATTTCGACATGCACTCACACGTTCTATTCTTTTCCAGGAAGGCTGGAAAGGAACGATGAAGTTTATGAAGAACCAGGATTTCGATTGTAGTTTGTTTTACGATTACTGTAATGTATTTTTCTTGGCCCGTTATAGTAAGGAAAGACGACCAGACGCTGCTAAACATAGCAAGCTCTCAAAAGAGTGTTTACCAACGACAAAAAATCGTTGGGTTTAAACTTCTGGCTGGCCATGTCGTAGGGTAATCACTACCTCACTAGGAGGGAGTGATCTGTAGCTGTAAATAAGTCCCCTAAATCAATAGCTCTGTAAGTGTTCAATATTGGATGCTGACCACATTAGTTTTAGTGGGCTCGTTTAGCTGAAGGCATGCATCTGTATCAGATCACGTCACAGAACGGCGTGGGAAGCATCTCCTACGATCATTAGCCAGACTAGATCAGTCACTTCTCGATATATTGATAACCCATCAAATATATCTTCCAACATCCTCGCTTCTGACTTCTGATTTGAGCTTGGTGGGCGCGATTCCATTATAGGTGTTACTGGTAAAGAGTTGTCAAACTACAATACTGGTGGTATCTTCAGAGACCTATGCTAACTACAATAAAAGTGCCTTACAACGGTAATTTTAGAGAACATTTTGGACATTCTGACAGTAGAACTCTACACTCAGTACTGTGTGATTTTATTTCACCCCATTTGAAGTGTGGTAATATTTGCTCTCCCATTCCAAAAGGACAAGGATACTCTGTAGTGCATCCCAAAGATAGTAAGGAAATCAGTTGGTTTACTAAAATCGAAGTCTTTTGAAGGATTCTCTCAGTGGCTGGACGTTAAAATTCTGGACTGAGGCGCGAAATCATGATGAAGTACAGCATTTCAAACACTAACAGGCATCATCTAAGCTGCTTACGTGGCTGTTTCCATAAAGAACCATAAGAAAAATGAATAGAAATGAGAGATGTTACACTAACCAGAACGGTTAGCGCATTTTTACTTGCTGCAATTAGTCAAGTCTTGAACATCAATGCTGGCTACTGCGGTTTAAGCAGAAGAAGATATTTCATATTGGAAAGGACAGTGGTATTGTTTCACGTTGAGTTTAATTCACTGTTTTGATCGTAAATTACGTATCAAAACTACCGTTTGCACTTTAATTGAATTTATTTCAGTTAACGTGACATTGTATTTGTGTGTTTTGATTCTGCTTTTGTGTATTTGCTGCATCAAAGCATTCTTGGTCGACTGAGGCTTGTTTATTTGATAAGGTTGTGATTTATCTTACATATCTACCTTGCCTATCATTTTGTCTTATTATAAGATGGTCGGCTCTGTACACAAGTGTGGACAGCCATATTGCCTATTCCCCATGGAAGAAGGGATGCAATGTGATGATTGTAAGAAGTGGTTTCATAAAATGTGCACCCGCTTAAGCTTTGCTGCTTATAAAAGGTGCTCGAAACCCAATTCTCATTGGCTCTGTATGTTTTGTTGCTCAAGTAAGACATTACTCATACAGGAAGCCATCAGCCTTCTAGCGTTAGCTAAAAAGGTCGAAGTAGGCCGTGCCGGCAACATAGATACTGATAATGAAGATTGTATCAGTGTCGTAAATGCTGCCATGGCAGGTACCAGACACCCAATTTCGCAACAGGAAGCAACAATTTGTACTCCGGTACAACCAATGAAAGCCATGCCATTAAGTACTGAGGGACCAGTCGCTTTAGCAGCGACTGAGGACCCGGCTAGAACCACTATCGTCCAGAATAGTTCCAATCTGGATGCTGTGAATAGTGGCAAATGGATTACGCGGAAACGCAAAAGAGACGGAAAAACACCCAAAGAAAGCGCGCGTATAGTCGGTAAGTCATCGTTGGACTCACGTCCTGAGCATCAGGCAACTCCGCTCAAGTCCATACGTAAGGAAATAATTAATACTGTTGTGGATGGAAATAGTCTAACTTCAACAAATGTTGTTGGTAGTAACTCGCTTGACCCACATGACACTGTCATAAAGAAAGCTAATAGCAAGAAGCCGGTAGCTAACCGGCAGGATCTGACATCACGGTCAAAGGCCGTGAACACGACGTTTAAGGCGGTTAAACAGATGCCTAGTGTAATCATCTGGAACTTGGCAGAATCGAAAGACACTGATCCCGCTAAGAGACATGCCCACGACCTGCAGTTAGTGGGATCTCTCATCAGAAATATACTGCCAGAGGAGGTCCCAGGGGTATATATCTCGAAAGTCATCAGACTTGGTAAGTATGTTGGAGGCGAAACCCAACAGAGAAGGATCCTCAAATTAGTACTCGGTAATTTTGAGGAACGGGACGTATTACTAAATAACTCACGCAAAACTCGTGACTCAAACATTCGTATTCGACCTGACTGGCCACTTGAGGATCGGATCAAGTGGAAGAATGCCCTAACAGAGTTAAAAACTCGAAGGCTAAACGGTGAAGCGAACCTTACGATTAAGGGTTTTCGGGTAGTCAGGTCTTGGAAGCCAATGCTTCCGAGACCTGTGTGGGTAGAACGCATGTCTCCAAAAACACCCTAAATGTGTGTTATACGAATGATCGTAGTCTTCGGAATAAGTTGTCTGAACTAAGTTTGATGGTAGACGACTTAAATCCCGATATAATTGTTATCACCGAAACTTGGCTCACTGTAGATATAGACTGTTCTCCAGTCATTTCAGGCTACATCTGTGTCAGACGTGATAGAGTTAGAAGTCGCAAGGGAGGAGGCATAATATTATATATTAGGGACCACTTCCGCATTAACTCGATCATATCGGAGGCGCATGTAAGTGGTACGTGTGAGGTAGTATGTTGTACAATTAGGTCTACAAACGGGTTAGTGACGATAGGAGGAATATACCGTAGTCCGTGTTGTCTCGCTGACGACTTTATCCTAAAACACGTCTGTTCTTGGAGTAAAGCAGAATGTTGTCTCATCGTTGGAGATTTCAATGCACCCCATATAAACTGGATAGAGCTCACAGCTCCAGGTGGGGGTTTCGATAGCGTCCTTCTGTCATCAATTATTCAATGTGCACTTGTACAATGTATCGTTAAGCCAACACATATAGACTTGGAACATAATCCGTCATTGATAGACCTTGTCCTCACACACCACTCTGAAGATATCGTTGACATTCAACATCTTCCCCCACTGGTGAATAGTGACCATGTCGTACTTTCCTTTAAGTTCCGGATACATGGTATAGAATTTGCATCAGCTCCACCCCGTCCTAATATCTGGAGAGCTAATATTCCGGCAATCAGGGACTATGCTATCTCAATTGACTGGTCGGTCGATGCTGATGGATCGATTGATGATGCATGGAATAGGTTTAAGTCTACGTTCGAATCTGTAACTCAGCCGTTTATCCCATGGTCAGCACGTAAGTTATCATATTGCCCTCCATGGATTAATAAGGAAACCCGGAAGCTGTTGAAGCGTAGGAAACACTTCTGGGACTTATTCTTGTCAACAGGTCAGGCATCATTAAAGTGCGAATATAAAAAAATCCGGAATATATGTAAAAAGACCATAGCTGAATCCCGCACGGCTTACGAACGACAGTTGGCATACGATAGCCGTACCTGTCCGAAGCGCCTGTTTTCGTACGTTAAAAGGCGGACGAAACGTAGTGATGGCATCCCCTCATTACTGTTAAGCGAAAATTCAGCTTTATTGGCTGAATCTGATCTGGCGAAAGCGGAGTTATTTGCTAACTATTTCAGTGAAGTCTACTCTACGTGTAGTGTTACAACTACTTGTCCCGTTGACAATGAGATACCAGCCATAGGACCCTTACACGTGACAGAGGATCTAGTCCTTCCTTTGATAACTAACCTAAAACCTTGTAAGATACCGGGCCCCGATGGGTTACACCCACGTTTGCTGTCGTCGCTTGCGGACATTATCTCAAGACCGCTCACGATGCTCTTCAACATGTCCCTTTCACAGGCTCAACTACCTAGAGACTGGAAAGACGCCATAGTTAGTCCTATATTTAAGGATGGTCAGAGACGGATAGTATCTAACTACCGGCCTGTTAGCCTGACCAGTATAGTAGTTAAGTTACTTGAAAAATTAATTCGGGCTAAGCTACTGAGCCACATAGATTCGTACAATCTGTTAACTCCCGAGCAACATGGGTTTCGTAACAAGCATTCATGCTTGACTAACTTACTCATTGCGAGAGAGGATTGGACAGCTGCACTAGACAACGGCCAGTCTGTCGACGTGATATTTATAGATTTTAGCAAAGCGTTTGGTAAGGTTTCACACTTAGGTCTTATGCAAAAGCTCTCGAGCTTTGGTATAACAGGTGCTATACAGGAATGGATAGGGAGCTTCTTATGTGACCGCAGACAGAGAGTGAGAGTCAATGGAACTCTATCCGAATGGAAACCGGTCAAAAGTGGTGTACCCCAAGGCACTATCTTGGGCCCTTTACTTTTCCTTCTGTATATTAATGAACTACCTTTATTACTTAAGTCGTCGACGTTATTGTTTGCGGATGATGTTAAAATCTGGAGAACAATAAGAAATGAGATTGATCGTTGTTATCTACAAGCAGATTTAGACGAATTAGTTAGGTGGGCTCATGGTTGGGGCCTGGAAGTTAATTTCAGGAAGAGCGTGTTCATGCACATCGGGCACGATATTAGTTACCACTATACCATTAATGGTACATCTCTGCCACGCGTTCATGCGCATAAAGACTTAGGAGTAATTATAAGTCACGACTTAAAAACTACTACGCACTGCAGTGCGGTTGCTTCCAAAGGCTATCGCGCGCTATGGTCGCTTCGCAGAGCATTTAAATGCTTTGACGAGGATATGTTTCGAATTTTATATCCCACCTATGTAAGGCCACACTTAGAATACTGTATCCAAGCAGCTAGCCCTTGTCTGATAAAGGATACTAAATCGCTTGAGCGTGTCCAGCGTGTAGGGACAAAATTAGTAAAGGGTCTTTCCAAACTCCCTTACGATGAGCGTTTAAAACGTCTAAATCTTTTCCCCTTATCTTATCGTAGGACGCGAGGTGACCTTATACTGGCATTTCGTATCTTTAATTATGATCTGGGTGTTAATATGTCTTACCTTTTTGCTCCCTCCAGCACTAATAATCTCCGGGGTCATAGCAAGAAGGTTCTGAAACCGCGATCTAATAAACTAAAGGTGGGGTCCCGTTTTTCTCATCGAGTGGTCAATGACTGGAACGCTTTACCAGAACAAGTGGTATCAGCACCATCAGTGAACATTTTCAAAAAGAAGCTGGACCTTCACTGGAAGGAAATCTGTCAGGATTAACACAGGTTCATCAACCTACTATCCTTATTACTGAAGACTGAAGACTGAAGACTGAAGACTGGATAACGCTACCGGCTTATTTGGCCTTGTTCACTGTCAAGGTCAATGGGTGCTGCGTTGGTTTTTACTGTCAACTTCTTTATGTAAGTTCATTCATTAACGATTTTGTAATCAGTAAGTGTGATATGGGCCACATTTACAGAATCATATTATCCGGCTAATGTTTCCAATAAAATTTTGCATCTGGTTGAACCATTTACTGTACCCACAGAACATAGATATTGGGATCTTCTTGAAGCTCCCCTTGGAAATAGGTACGTTATACGTAATCTGATTTGTTTGTAGTTACAATCACTATGATTCACTTTTTGGAAAAATGCAAGAAGTCAGTAGAAGATGTCCCATGATAACCACATTGTATACCATTGGTAAATCTGTCGCTGGTAGAGAATTGTGGGTATTATCTTTCGGCAAAGTGTCAAATTATCATGTACCTGGAGTTCCAGAAGTAAAGTTCGTGGGTAATATGCATGGAAACGAAGCGATAGGGAGAGAACTTATACTACGCCTCGCATACCTTCTGTGTATGAATTACGGTTCTGATGAATTTGTCACGCTTTTGGTAAATTACACACAAATCCATCTTATGCCTTCAGCTAACCCTGATGGCTTTGAAATTTCAAATGAAGGTAGGTTGATATGTTCCTGCACCGCGGTAAGTGTGTTTCAAAATTATGGTTGTGATGAAGACTGACGGTGATGATTATAAACTTCGGTAATAGTGATGATTAATTTTCCTTGGTACGCACAGGTGATGGTTTTTAGCCCTCAGACCTACTATGTGTCCTTCATGAGATATTTGCACATCCTCCAGCCTTATGACCCCAAATTTGTTAGATACACTAATTATTATGGCCTATTCACAATGACAACCTGATGTCACCAAAGGAGTTACCTTGGGAAAATCTCTACTTTAAGGTCATAAAAAGTTGTATGGGGGGAATGATTTTTGATAAAAATCGAGTTAATCAATGAACATACTTCTGTTAGTATTACTGATAAGTTTTTCTTCGATCCCTTTTTAGTAATTTTGCCTTGAGCGAGAAAAACGCTTCTGATCACTTCCTGTCACTAACATGCATCATAATGCATGTATCTTGATCTCTTACGCCTTTGTATTCCGATGCAATTATTTTAAGCTCACAATTATAGATAAGTGAATTCCTTAACAGTTGAACGTTTCTTAACAGAAGTTAAAAATAATGTTGGCAATGATCAATGACGCTGACCCATTAAATGATCCCCAATCCTGAAGTCGCTTTTTCAATCATGGTTTGTTGTCGTTATGAACGAACCTAACTTTGTTTTCTGCATTTTCACTTCTGTTGCCTGTAACCCTTCACTTAAATTCACTACCACCAAATAACCTGAAAAACTGTGCAAGCACTAGAAAGTTGTTTCAATTTTTTGGAAGCACTACGTTCACAACTAAACAGTTCGTTTTCTACCTAGGCTCTTCCTTCTTGAGTATATTATCAAATATACTGACAGTCTATCTGCTTTGGAATTTGTGGTTGATTCAGCACACTTCAGAAAGCTTCCGTTCAAGATTTCAGAAGCTTCAGTAAAATAGTTAATTTTAAGCAGTGGAATAAGTATCGCAAGTTGAATTTTACTAGATTTCATTATACTTCAATTTAATTTCAAATTACTGTGTTTCACACTATTTAAAGTCAAAGTTCCGCATAATAAAAAGTCAAATAGTTCAATTATCTGTTTAGTACTAGATAAATTCTAATGATTATATTCACCTACAGGTGACACAAGTGGCCTTATTGGACGCAACAATCTCCATAATGTGGATCTAAATCGTAATTTCCCGGACCAGTTTGGCGAAACCAACGAAAACATAGTACAAGTATGAACAGTATTGACTTATCTGAAACTATTATTTTCACTTTTAGGAACCAGAAACCAAATTAATAATGCAATGGTCACAGGAGCATTCGTTTGTTTTATCAGGTAATTTACATGCTGGCTCACTAGTTGCATCGTATCCATTTGATGGTAGTGCAAACATGACTGCCTATTATTCTGCATCTCCTGATGATGCAACATTCAAACACTTGGCATCAGTGTATAGTCGTGTGAGTTGTAATTTATTACCGATATAGTATCACCTGAATATGTTGTATAGATGCTTTACGAATGTTTAGATAATCCATACTGACTGTTCGCGAGTTTAAACCGCAATATTTCGAACACCGTTTAACAAAAATGGACTGATAGTCCGCATCTATTTTAGTTGTTTATAAGAAAGTGGGATGACATGCAGTTATGTGTCACTATAGTCTCTTCAGCTCGAATCTTTCTAGTCCGTTCAGCAGGTCCGATTAATTTCTCATTAGCATAGTTTTAAGATAAGTTTTATCGACCTATAAAACCTCAGTCACTGATTAGCTTAGCTAATTTCTATGTCATCTCACCTTAAGCAGAGCACTGATTGTGGAACCCACAGTAAATCATAGATAAGACATAAAGACTGTCTACACTCCTCACAATTGTGTATTTTATCACCGCTTGATAGAAATTTTGACTTCCGTTATAAAACCTACTCCAAAACTTAATGCCATTGTTGTTTGATTGTCTCAACGATCTGAAAAATACCACTGAATTCTAACCGTGTTTAGAGTCATTTTTGGTGATATAAATCGTTAATCACAGGAATTGTTACACGTTATTAACAGCTTGCAAAGCATTTTTATATTGGCAAGCCAATTTTCCAAGTAACTGTTCCCAAGTTCGAGTTGCTCGAACCACTCAACTTCGTCAGATTTTAATCCATTATTAATAAATTCAATGACTGAATGACACGATAAAGCATAGTGATTTTTAAAAATTTTAATTGCCATTTATTCACGGAGAAAATAAAATTCTTACAATGCATAATAATTGTTGATCATCAATGACTTTTAATTAAGGATATATTAGTATGTGTTGAGTTCACTTTTGTCAATCTTTCTAATTTGAAAAACGGCAGATTAGTTACGTCAGACATGTTACATTATTAACTTGACTGTAAGAAATAAGTTGGTAGTTTTTTGTAGACGAATATCGGAGCGAATTCACCTGAAGAGACCTTAGAAAAAGATTACTATTTGGCGGTTTAGGTAATTTGTTTCGAGTTACGAAACTCATCTTTCACAGTTGTATGTTTTAATTTATATTTCCCTACACCAATTATGTCCGATCATTGCAAGTTGTAAGACACTAGTTTCTACATGATGCAAGTTGCTACTATATTGTACTCATTTAGTATGTTTCATCTATTAGCCATTCATTTGTAAGCCTCGTTTTCGGGTAAATGATTATATATAATTCCTTTTTTTCTCAAAAGATGTATTCAAGAAATGACATAAAAATTTATGTTCTATATTGTGTACATTACAGGCTCACAGAAGCATGTATCTGGGTAGACCTGAATGTGATTTTATGACTTTTCCGAATGGAATTACCAATGGAAATAACTGGTACCCACTGCAAGGTGGTATGCAAGATTGGAATTATCTAGTTACGGGATGTATGGAAATTACGCTAGAATTGGGATGCGTTAAGTATCCACGAGGATCAGAAATATCCACATACTGGGATGACAATAAATATTCCCTTATAGCGTTTCTATCTGAAGTTAGTTTCCGTATTTTGTTATAATTGTTGTGTTAATTAACAGTTGGTTTTCTATTCATTTCGCATTTTGATTTTAGTTCATAAAGAAACATTTTTTGTTTAAAACCATAGTTGATGTACTTACACGTCTCGTGAACTAAAATATCTCGATGTTGATGTCCCAAAATACATGTAGTGTTTTATTAATATTTAAATAATGGTTTTCTGTGTAATTAAGTAGAGGGACAGCATGTTAGTCAGGGCGATTGGCTTTCAGCCACTAAGTCCAAAATTTGAATCCGCTCCACCTACTTCGGTTAGGACAACCAGCTATCGTATCTAGTCCTTCCACCTAGAGTGGGGCTCATACCCAATCGCCTTGCAAATGAATCAGTTTGTATTTTAGAATGTAATTGCAAGTGTAGAATTATATTATTATTATTATTATTATTATTATTATTATTAATTCTTACAAGGCAGTGGAGCATCGTGAGGAGATGCAGTCCCACGGTAGCCGGTGACCAACAATAGGTTCATACTCCATTCGTTCCATCAGGATCCTGGAGCCCATGTGCACCATTGGTTTGGAATCAGAGTCTTCCAACTCCCCTAGGTGGAGTTTCTGTGTCCACCAACCCGGTTAAAGCGCCGGACATTCGCTCTTCGTCCTCTCACTTTCGTAAACAACACCCCCGCCACGAGAAGGCAGTGAGTAGGACTTCCCTGGCAGAGGCTGTATACGCGTGGTCATGTGAAAGCATTTTGAGAGAGAGAGAGTAGACTCTCCCCACTCTCGGTCGTACCAGGGCATTTGGGGGCAAGTGTAGAATAGCTTGTCACAACTTCTCTTCCCACCAGTAACTCTTTATGAGAACAATATCAGTCAAGTTTGTCCATATACACCCGAAGACCGAATACTGGTCAGACAAGAACTAAGTGTAGAATAGCTTAGTTCTTGTTTGACCAGTATTCGGTCTTCGGGTGTATATGGACAAACTTGACTGATATTGTTCTCATAAAGAGTTACTGGTGGGAAGAGAAGTTGTGATATTTCCTACTGATCACCGATGAAGAAATCTTAATGGAAATATAGACAATAACTTTCGAGCACATACTGAGTAAAAGCAAGAAATAAGAAGAAAGTTTTCCAGATAATCTTAGTTCAATAATTTATCTTACATAACCTCTTAAGTCTGTCGAAGTAAAAAATGGTCTTCTGTAAAAATTGAATTTAGGTTCATCGAGCTTTACGTGGTTTTGTATTTGATGGATCCACGAAACTTCCTATCGGGAAAGCTTCTATACATGTGGAGGGATTAAGTCATTTAGTTAATTCCACTCCATACTATGGTGATTATTGGCGTTTGCTCCCACCTACTGGTGGTGTATATCGTGTGTGGGCTTCAAAAATGGGGTAAGTGGTTTTGTTTCACTCCAACGTAATCTGACTATATGATAGTCATTTTTGTCTGTTTATCTAAAAAATGTGAGTTGCACCAGTTTTTCGTTCACACTAGCCCGAAAATCCTGCAGATCAAGAGTTAAGCACCTGGACCATGTTGTCACCGCTAAAATTGATTTTGGAATATCTTAGATATAAGGTTCCATGCAATTGTTTAATGTATGGCGAACACATATTTTAAATAGAAAATTATTCAAATTGTTTGCTAGTTTCAGGAAAATTTAGTTAACCATCATTAAAATAAATAAATTCATCAACGTAACTTCATAAAGTAAACATTAAGAACAAGATGATAATAGATTAGAACAGGTTCATAGAAGTAAGACAATGAAATGTCCTATTTGGGAAGCAAAATTTAGAATGAATAACTGGATCTAACTATAAATTTTTGTGCCATTTCACTGATTTCTAGTCATTTTCGCCATTTCACTGATTTCAACCGAAAAGCTCAATTCTCAGCCTAGCTGAATTCCACAACAAGCAATTTTTCAAATTCGTTTCTTATCTTCTTCCTGTCTATTGCGAATACTACCAACTCTACGTCAAATCTGTTAACAATCGCAAATGAAACATGTGTTGGTTGGGGATTCCCGATAGTATTAATCAATCCAGAACCACAGCGTAATCAGTTGGTGTTTGTTCTATGACTGTAATCCTATCTTAGTATGATCTTTGATTAGTTTTAATTTAAAGCAATAAGCCCTTTGATAAATCGTGATTGTGTAATAAGAAGGCGAAGATTATCAGAACTATGTGATATATCAGTTCAATACATTTCAAACAATCTGATCACACATATACTTGTTAAGAACATTTATATATATAAATAAAAGGTCAATTAGACAGGAAACGGGGGGAAAGAGGAGACAAGGGTAATAATAATAATAGTAATAATGTGAGAACAATTCGAAACCTAGTCACTCTGGATGACAAGCTAACATTACCAGGGTAGATTTATGATGAAAACAAACCGTTTCTGAATACACAAAGGGAGTTTAAATTTTCGTATGGCTAAAACTTCAATAAACCTTAGTAAACACCCTTTTACACATTTATAGAACACCACAAAGGCTTAGTTAAGATCCAACTTATGGCCTGTTTCAATTATGTGTTTGGTAATAGAGGATGATGGATGTTTATCCTCTACTCTTATTGGGTCATTTGATTCCATTTGTTTCTGCAACCATTTTGGTACATGTTCTTACGTACTTACTTACTTACACCTGTTACTCCCAATGGAGCATAGGCCGCCGACCAGCATTCCCCAACTCACTCTGTCCTGGGCCTTCCTTTCTAGTTCTATCCATCGTTTGTTCGTCCCTCTCATGTCTGTCTCCATTTCTCCACGTAATGTGTGTCTGTGGGTGCTGCTTCGATGTTGGGTGGGTTCAGTGGAGCTGATCGACTCAAGAGTTCATTGAAGTGGTCTACCCACGTGTTTCGTTGTTATTCAGTGTTGTTAATAGCCTTACCTTCCTTGATTTTCACCGTTCGTTCTGGTTTACAATAATTTCTAATGAGTTTCTCTATTGTATCATACAATTTGTAGTGAACAAAACACGACTGGTTGGGGACAATCGAATGTATTTAAGCAAACATTACAGACTATCTCAGTAAATTCTGATAACCAAACAATGAACAGTCAATTTGCAAATTAACAACCAATTGTTTCAGTCTTCACTGTTTCTTCTCTTATTCCATTGCTCATGCATTTTCCAAACGATTGCGCTTCATTTCAGTTCTTTGCTCATCGGTCTACTGCCAAAATACATTCTATGTCTGACCACACCATATACTACTCACATGGATATAAGTAGACCACACCACAAATTGACTAATGTTCCCTTCTCTTGCAGCCTTTTCTGCCGTCATTGCTAAATCTTTTACATAATTACGTTTGTCGGTTCTGGTGCTCCTCTTCACTTGCTTGTTTGCTTCTGTGTATTCGGCTTGTTTCTTGGCTTTTTCTGCTCGTGTTCTTGTGGTATTGATAGCTGCCTTTTTGTTCTCCCGTTCTTGAATCTTATCCAGTGTATCAACAGTGATCCATTTCTTGTGTTAGTGATTTTTGTGGCCCAGAACTCCGTGACATGTTGAAGTGATTGCCTCCCTGATCCCTTTCCAGTTGTTCTCCACAGTATTTCCCTCTCTATTGAGTAGATCATTAAAGGCCTGGAACTTATTGTTGAGGGCTATCTTGAATTTGTTGAGTTTGTCAGTATCTCGAAGAAATGCCGTATTAAAGTTTTGTGATGTCGTCCGCCCCGTGTTCCAGTGCTTCTTTAATTTCAGTTTCATCTTGGCGACCAGCAAATGGCGATCTGATGTTATATCAGCTCCTCTCCTGTTTCTCACATCCTCCGTCGTCCTCCTGGACTTTTTGTTGATTCAGATATGGTCGATTTGGTTCTATGCAGTGTGGTCCGGTGAAGTCCGTGTGGTTTTCGTCAGAATGGTCAGGTCCTTTGTTGGTCACATCTCGACGATCGACTGCAGCCTATCGTAGAATTGGTCTCTCATTTCTCCATTGCAATCGTTGGTAGGCTCATAGCATTAGACGACGTTCATTGTAATGCACTCTTTCTTTGTTTTGAAGGAAGCTTTGATTATTCTGGATACATGAGATTCCAATCCTTTAAGTGCATTTTGTGCTTGTTTGGACAACATCAATGCAACGACTTGTGTATGTGGAGCATTTTTTTCTTCATGACCGGAATATAACTGAAGCTCTCCTGAAGATAGTCGTTGTTGTCCAATTTGCGTCCATTGTGTTTTACTGATCCCAGGCACACATGTTGCATTTCCTCATTTCTGCAGTAATTTGAAAGACTCTTCCGGTCTCCCACATTGTCCGAACGTTCCATGTACCTATAAAAATTGTTGCACTGGTTGTTAGAAGGAGTATCGGCCTCGTGACTTCCGAACAATCTGAGCTTTCATCATGAGGTGTCATAATTATTCCTTCAACTCTCAGGGCAGAGTGTAAATGGTTTGAAAATTTTTTCTGGTTAGCGTTTTCTAAGCGAGTTGGTTTTCTGCGGGATCGGATCGCTAACCCCATGCCCAAACCTCCTTTATCCGGGCTTGGAACAAGCAGTAGCCCTCGGAGGGGCTACATGTAGTGTGGTACATGTTCACACACTCTAATTTTGAGGTCACGATTGCTCCTTCCTATGTCTGTGTGACCACACGCACATTCAAATTGGTACACACAGTGGGATGTGACTCATTCGATTTCATGTCTTTTGGGTTTTGGAAGAAGCATGAACCTCGTTCTTTCTTTGATAATGACCTTTGCTGCACAATACGTTTTGTTCATTACCGATTCAAGCCTTTGTTTTAATAAAATGCTAATTGAATCACCTCTAAATGGTAAGGTGATGTAGATAGGCTTTTTTTTCCACCAAGGCTACAGTAGGTCTCACTGTACCATGAACTTTCCATCTATTTATGAGTTCAATTGGATAACCCTTCCCCACTAATGTTTTGTTTAAAAACATAACGTCATCATCAATAGTGTAGTTTGTGCAAATACGATCAAGCCTGTTAAAAATAGACACCTTATCAAACCCCATTTTTATTGCACAGGGCAATAAGAATAATAACTAAGGTATTGGCTTGTCCACGTTGGCTTTCGAAAAATGGATCGTTAGATTGATCCATCTTCTCGTCTACTTAGAAGTATATCCAGGATGGAAAGCTGGTCGTTCTTCTCCTTTTCGCATGAGAGACTGATGTGGTTTTGGATAGTGTTAAGTTTATTCAACAAATAGTTCATATCCTCTTTTCTTCCACAGACAACTAAGATATCGTTTTCGATTAATCCTTCAACCAGATTCTCAACATGTGTCATGAACACATCTGGTAATAACGGTCCTAACGGACTACCCGTAGCAACCCCATCGATCTGGCGAAAGTATTCGCCTTCAAAAGTGAACTGAACTTTGTCAGTACATAACAGTAGTAAATCTTTAAGAATTTCTAAAGGGACATGTACTTTAAGGTTGTTTAAAGGTATGTAGTCACATAATATATCAATAGTATTTTTCAAAGGTACATTTGTAAACAAGGAATTCACGTCAAATGAACACATTGTCTTTCCCTTTATATTAATATCACCTAAATGATCGACCAATTCAAAAGAATCCTTCACAGAATATATACATAAGCGTTTCCGAATAGAATCCAGCAATTTTGTTAGCCATTTAGCTAGGTTACATGTAGATGATCGGCACATTGATAAAATTGGGCGTAAAGGTATCACGCGCCGGCGTGAGAGGCGTCGGGGGTAAGAGCGGATGGTCTCGTCCATTGGAGGTGGAGTAGTCGTCGTTTTATAGCTTCTGTTGTTCTGCGTGTCAGTTTAGTGGTTATGTGTGGGCATAGGTCGTTCTTCGTGGGGAAACGGCTTGCGATAGATAGTAGGGAAGCATCGTCGAATGGCGACCATACACGTGATACGGGCTGCGATTTGATCCATCGCTGGACCATTTCATCATATTCACATACGTGTCGGTGACGAATATGTTGGGACAATCCCTTGTTAGATGAAAAAGCAGCTGCACAAAGAACACAAAATATCTGCTGAAAACCGCAATGGATGGGAATAGGAGGACAAAATGCATTATGGGCTGCAGTAACATGAGAGAGGAGGGCCTCGTGTGTAGAGAAAACAGCAAAGCATATGAGGCAGGTGGAAGAAGAATCGGGACAGGTGTAGTTGGACGAGATTATAGAAGAGACAGGAATAGGTAATGTAGAGGTTGTGTCAGTTTCTGCACTGGTTGAGACCGGCATCGTTATTGGATTATGTTGACACAACTGACAGGCCAGAGGGCCCCTAATTCGTGAACCCCTAGCAGAAGAGGATGAATTCGAAGAATGAATTTCGCGTCACGGACCGTTCACAGGCCCTCTCCGTGACTAATTATAAAGTGACAAGGACTGGCAGAAGTACAACTTGAACCAAGAAAGAAATAGATTTGTGGTCATACAGACAAGCATAGCAACATTCGAACCAAGAGAATAAGAACGAGGGAATGTATATACATAAAGTGATACTAGTAACGAAATAATGATAAGATATATGATTACTATAATAAGTAACCAGTGTCTGTGTGAGGGTATTTATTAATTACGTGATATATGTTCAGTATAATAATCAAAAAGACAACATGAAACGTGAAATCCGTAAACCGTCAGGATGTTGGGATATTGGACACAAAAACAGGTGAGGAAAGAGTTATGTCAGTAAAAAATAAAATAATAAAAACGAAAAGAATAAGAAAGTCATAGTTACCCCCACCGTTTACCCGCGCTTGGTTGAATTTCTTCACTTTGACATTCAGAGCACTGGACAGAAACCACATTGCGTCAAAACCAGTCAGTGGACACCGCAATGCTTTGTTTTAATTAGACAGTCGAATTCCCCTGGTCCGTGCCAGTTCTCAGTTAGCCATCGCGCGCCAGACTATGGAAGTACAGCCGCTTAACGCAACGTGGAACATGTCCTCGCGCGTTGCTAGCTGCACAGCACTAACAGCTGAAACCGCCCACGATCGACCCGGATCAGAGTCCTGTAACCTCACCACAACGTTCACCGAAGCAAACAAAGCAGCAAAGAAACCAGCTGCCAACTGGACCGACACGTATCTGATCTCGGCCTGTCTGACTCAGCCCCCAAAGCCAATCCTTCTCCCGAAGTTACGGATCCAATTTGCCGGCTTCCCTTACCTACAATTTTTCCAAGTAAGTTTATGCCTGATGCCGAATTCGGAAGTATTAGTAAACTAGGGGGAAGAATAAATTCAAATCTAGTAAAACCACCACACATAAATATTATTGGTAGAGAGGGATTTAATTTTCTTAAACCTATGGGTTCTGAGTATCCTCATTTACATGGATTACCTAAAATCCACAAATCAAACATTCCTTTACGCCCAATTTTATCAATGTGCCGATCATCTACATGTAACCTAGCTAAATGGCTAACAAAATTGCTGGATTCTATTCGGAAACGCTTATGTATATATTCTGTGAAGGATTCTTTTGAATTGGTCGATCATTTAGGTGATATTAATATAAAGGGAAAGACAATGTGTTCATTTGACGTGAATTCCTTGTTTACAAATGTACCTTTGAAAAATACTATTGATATATTATGTGACTACATACCTTTAAACAACCTTAAAGTACATGTCCCTTTAGAAATTCTTAAAGATTTACTACTGTTATGTACTGACAAAGTTCAGTTCACTTTTGAAGGCGAATACTTTCGCCAGATCGATGGGGTTGCTACGGGTAGTCCGTTAGGACCGTTATTACCAGATGTGTTCATGACACATGTTGAGAATCTGGTTGAAGGATTAATCGAAAACGATATCTTAGTTGTCTGTGGAAGAAAAGAGGATATGAACTATTTGTTGAATAAACTTAACACTATCCAAAACCACATCAGTCTCTCATGCGAAAAGGAGAAGAACGACCAGCTTTCCATCCTGGATATACTTCTAAGTAGACGAGAAGATGGCTGCCACACTGTACATCAGCACAGCGAAAGGTAATCGATGAAATATAAAGCGTGAGATATAAAGCTATATTGGGAACAGTAGATGTTTTAATATACAAATTACAGTTTGGCAAGAACGAACCCCATCGGGGGAATGGAAGGTTACAGATAATACTTAATTTGAAATTTACAGAATGATAAAAAATGAATACAAATCCACCACTGTGACCAATTCGGCGCTATACCATCCAATTAAAATGTTGTAATTCGATTTATTTTTCAGTTTTTTAAGATACGGATGCAGAGTCCGTATAGTTTTGATCTGTTGTTGTTGAGTGACGATTCGTAGTTTATGAGTTCTAGATTGATATCATGTAGCTTCATTTAATAGTTTGTAGACTTGTTTCCCAACATGATTGTAAGTTCAAGATCTCTTTTCTCCCGAACTAATTGGATCAATCAGGTTGTATCTGTGACCACCACTGGTGTATTTAAAAGCCAAAAAGAAATGACACTGTTTCATAGTGTACTCAAGAATGAGATTGTAATATCCTTTTGTTTTCTTGCAGATATTTTGATTCACTCAAATATGAAGTGAATGCATCCCTTCTACCTTATGTATCGATTACAAATAGTGAACAGTTAAATTTCACTTTGTGGCCTGATAATCAATTAATAGCGGAATGGTCAAGTCAATTAGATTACAATAATACATTGAATCGTCTACCTTTATTCATATATGACTCAACTTATGATGAAACAATAAAAAATATGTTTACTAATTTATCACATTCAATTAAGAAATACTTCACATTACATCAGATTACTGTGTCTTTAGGAAATACTGTCAATTCTACTATTACTACTAACAATACTAATAATGATGGTCGTAACAGTGAAACATTGTCGACAGTTTATGGAATTGGTTTGTCACTCCCTCATTATTCACATATTATTCCCATCAATGATCAAAATGACAATAACAACAATACTATGAAATTACAGCCTCAATTCGATAAAATACGTATTATAATTTTAGCTGGTCTAAATAGTAAAGAGTTAATTTCTACAGAAATCGCTATTCGTCTATTACGTCATTTACATTCAGGTAAGTTTTCTTCTTATAATACTAATAACAATTAATAATAAATTTATTTTTGTAAGATCCCAAAGAGTAAAAAAAATGTATTTCCAACGTTTCGTGACTTATTGTAGGCCACTTCTTCAGAGTAAATAAGTAGTCGAAGCTAAATTAACACAATTGTTAAATGATACAAAGGAAACTATTATTATTATTATTATTATTATTATTATTATTATTATTATTATTATTATTATTATTATTACTATCTCAATGAAATCTGTTATCAATAACAGGTTTAACTGCCGAAAATACTAAGTATTTTTATAAAACAATGCCACAATTCAGATACAACTGACAACTTATGATTTATCCAAACTAAGATATAAGGAAAGTTTTATAGTTGTGGTTTGAACTGAAATATAAATTTTTCTATGTGAAAGTATTACCAGTTTTACATTTATTTATGTAAAATTGTATCGCGCCTAGTTCTGCTGTCGTTACATTCTTACAGTTAGATAATATACACCATTAAAATTGCCTATAAATCTGTGTTATTATGACTTTTTGGGTTACATATTCTTTCATTCATTCACTACAACTTGACTGTTGTGCTAATTATTGCTAGTTTATTGGTTGTACTCGGCGTTTGATTGAAGTAAATTAGATTTGGGTTTACACTTACAAGTAAGTAACTTCATACTTAGTTCCTTGAATTTCGAAGTTGTTTTTTTTTCAACATATCGAGATTGTCTATTGAAAGATATGGAAAGTGGAAAGTATTAAAGACCATGTATATTAGGGAATTGACTATTATGAACTGTGTGAAACATTGATCTCGCAAAGTGGATCTATCCGATGTGAAACGTCGGGGTTTGTTTTAGTTCATCCTTCCGTTGAAGTAAATCAATCGAATTTGTAAACTATCAAAGAGTACTGGCTTATCTATATTATTTATTGCTATACTTATGTCTCTAATCATAACTAAAAGTCATGATTGAGTTTTCATCTTATTGAAGGGTAAACTATTCTGATTCTTTATATTGTTTCGGTCAGATGGAGGATATGTTTAGGTCTTGTGTGAACCAGTACGATATCATTGGGGGACTTGAAACCCTCTGAGTTTGATCTTATCATTAAGGAAATGAACCGCTTGGCGTGATAAGACCTCAAGAAACAATTGTCCCAACTAAGATAGCTGGATTCCGTCGTTTCAGTAGATATTTTCAACTCAAAATAACTTACTACTAGCTCACTCAAAAATGTGTACAAGAACCTAGTCATATCAGTCAGTCAGTCAGTCAGCTACAATGTAGGACCAGGCACATTTATGCATCGGTCCAAGTTGTCATACCTCGTTAGCACAACAAGATCAACACCTAGTCATATACACAGAACGTAATCCTTATGCATATTTTCTTACTGACTGTTTCATCCATCACTTATTTAGGTGAATTTAATTAAATCTATTTTATTTTACTTTCTTGCCTTATCGTAGGATTAACTGCTTCGAGTCCGGATATTTGGCGTCTTTTAGCTACTAGTCAGCTATTAATATTTCCATATTTAGATCCGGTCGGTATTCATGAATCATTACTTAGTGTAAAACAAAAACAAAATCTGATGAACCGAAGTCAGAATACTCATAAATTATCTTCAGATAATGTTGATGACCATTCGGTAGGCTTTTAATTCCTTAGTTTATTTACATTGTAATATTATTTTATGTGTTTACGCCTACCATAATTGGTATGTGGAAACGTTTTTTCTAAATCCTTGATAGAAATCTAGGAATTCCCACAACTATCCACTAACAGTCTGTATGCGTGATTAACTTTAGATTTTCAACTATCAGTGAAGTTGAGTAGTCAGTGATTTGACTGAAGTTGCAAAAAGCATACAAGGTCTAGCAGGCCAACTCTGGAAATTCTAAAATTTAGTGTCTTAGAACTACTAGTTACACCGAGTGTGGCGTGGAAGTTCAAGAGCCAGATGTAGTTTTATCTGACTAGTCAGGATCGCTAATCGTCTTATTTGATAAGAAAAGACTGAAAAATCCTTTTTTTAATAACTGCTAATGATTGCTAATAACCATGGGAAACAAGGGAGTTTCCGGATCACAAAAACCACGTACCGAAGAAATTTTTATCTTTAGCCGGGTTTTACATTAGGTTTACTTATCGACGTCCGATTAGCTATATCCCTTGACTTGAAGGTGGTAATATACTCTATTGATAGAAAGGGCTTGTCGCAGTTTGAAGGATGTACAGAAGAAGTACATCATTCTCTTGAGGGCTCTTTACCTGAACATTATTAGTCTTATCATAGTTCACGAGGAATATTGACTGCATCATGTTGTACTTCTCAACGTTATTTGCTTTCCCAACCTTTATTTAATTCTTCAATAGTTAATACTTCATTCTACTTCTCAAGAATTAAACGTCTGATTAAATTTCTGAACTACATATCTAATTTCTCAAATCATACTTATAAAATATAGTCTTCTTTGAACACATTATGTTAATATGTGAGAATAGTCAGATACATTTTCTAACCTGCCCACTTAGTTCCCATTTAGCAACTACTACCTACAATGTTTCTTGATTTGTTTAATCATTGAAATCCTGTTGTTATTAGTTCGACATACTCTTAATTTGTCTCTCTTTATGTACTTGTTGTAAAGAGTAGTCATGTCGTTTTCACCTTTTTTCCCTCTCACCACAGGTTATTGTAGCACCAACTGAAAACGATGTTTCAGATTTTCTTTTTCGTATTATTTTATGGTATATTTTGTTTTATACAATTCAGTGTTTATTTTATGTCTGCATATTTGACTTTGTGGTTTATGGCATGTTGTTGAATGGTCTTTTGTTTTTGCTATATTTGAAAAAAAGTAGTTGTGCGCGTGTGCGTGTTCGCAAAGCATTTGCTATGGGGGTGAAGAATTTTAATTCACTTATTAAGTTCTCTTTAAAAATACACATAACTATCCACTTGGGAATAGGTTTTGATCATTAGCCTATATTGAAACCTCCAGTTAAAGTTTTACTAGATAATCAATTAATTTGGATAATAGCCTACATTAAATGAGTGGGTGAAAATTAAGAGATACTCGATCATTTTTTAAAAGTTTTAATGATTTGCCACGTTTTTAGTGATTCTAAATTTCGTTAGCCATACAACTGCCCGTTCTTCGTTTTATCTACATGGTACTAATCAATGTAATGTTCAGTTGTGACTGTTTCATATCGTATTCTATTAGTCAGGTTGAAAGAACGGTTGCAAAATATGGCATTATTTATTACACAGTGACCAGTTTATATGAAAATATATCAGTCTAACAAATTACTAATTCGTGACCCAAATAACTTAGTAATAGCACCGTCTGACTAGGACAATAAGTAACGCATATCCAAATCTCTCAATAGGCGTCAGTTTCGTAAGGATTTCTGGTAATACCTATTGGTCACAAATGCTACCTAGCATAAAATTTAAGTCAAAAACTTCTAGTTTGTTGCATCCACTTACTCAGCACTACATTCAAGATGCATTAAAAAGCTAAATTTATGATATATATATATATATATATATATATATATATATATATATATATACTGGTATCTCTTTTCTGCTTTGCGATTGCCATACAACCATCAAAACTTTCAGAATTTCAAAATATCACATGCATTCGTTTTCCAACTCATTATCTTGATTTTAGCTAGGCCAATACTGAAAACTTCGAAGCACTGGGCAGCCGTTTCGTCTTAGTATGGGATTTCTCGACAGTGCGCATCCACCATCCTTTCCCTAGGACCTTCAGTCTTCAGTGCAAATGCCTAATCTCTAGACCACTGGTCTGGCATCCAACTGTGTTAATGTCTAACTTAAATCGATTCGTGTTGTTGCGCGACCATTCTCTATTGCATGTGGTGATGAACTGTCTCACCAATATGGTAGGACTTCAGCGGTTATAACATCTCACTATAACCAGAGGCGTTACTTCTTGAAGCTAGCCACCAATGACTACCGATTCTGATTAAAAAACGATAAATTAAAGCTGTGACTGCGAAGAAGCTTTTGTTTTTGATGTTCTATAATGGTATTTACTTCCAAAAGAAGCTGATTGAAAGCAAGTGTATCATGGTGGAGAGACATTTAAGAATGTGGCATAAAAAAACAATTTAGATTAGAAATGAAGAAAGCATTATGCAATGAGCAATAGGATTATGTAGCAACATAAAAATGGAGTTAGTGTTAACGAACTTAAGTTAATTATTGTAAAGAATGGATTCACTTTTGTATGTGTATGTGGTTGATGCTACCCGGCAGTAACCCAATAGAATTCAATCAATACTCAGGACTAAATAATCATGACATTACTTACTACTTACTGATCAATGACTATACATGTATACATTATCTTGATAACCATAATATAATAATAGGATCCATGTATCATTTTCGTGTACATTCACAGTATGTATAACTAGCAACTTTTCTTGTTAAACTGAGCGTCATTTAGAACCTTCATACCGAAATGGTAAACGGTTATATATAGTATTTTGAAGTAATTTTTAAATTAACCTAGCCACGTAACAACATCTCGCATCACTGATATGTATCGGGTTCATCAAAAGAGGTAAACAACAAATATGTTTTGTCTTAGTTTCTTGGTTTTTCAGTATGACCACAGTTTGTTATTTGTCTTTTTTCATTGATCTGTGTTTGCCTGTGTGTTGAACAATATTTTCTTATTGTTTTGTGTCAATTTTTGCTAATGAAGTTATTTATATGGTTTAATTGCTTTTCACTATCTCTATATTTAATAATAATAATTATTATTATTAGCTTTATTCAATATTATATTTTTGGTACAATATAGAATTCCGTTTCTTACTTCTTCGTCCTTCCTGACGATAAATATTGAGTGATCGCCAGTTAGAAGTTAGCAGCCCAGTCAATTGACATCTGGATAATGTACAGTCTTCTCGCTGCATATTGCCAGCAACCACGATATCTCTGATTAGGCCTTCTGTAGCCTTTACAGTGAAAGGTCTTACACTTTTCAGAAACGCACCTGAATAGGTTGTGCGAATAATAGACATAATGATGTATTAAAACAAACAAAATTAGATAACTTGTTGAAATATCTAGATGACAGGAACAGGTAGCCCAGATGTTTAAACAGGCCGCTACATAATGATGAAGTTCTCATCTGTATTTTCCTCCTTTTTTGCTCGATTTTAGAATCCAATATTTGACAATGAAAATTTTCAGAAGATAACTCGTGAATTTCAACCACATTTAATTATTACTCTTGAATCGAACAATTCAACAAAATGTTCAATAAGAAATACAACAAATATTAATAATATCCAACGAAACCAACAACTACCTCTTACTGCAATTCATATACCGAGAGATTTAAACAAAGAAATTTCAAATATTGATCTATTTCATAATTTAGCCATTGGTTTCATTTCGACAGTGAAATGTTCTGCAGAACATTCATTTCACTGTACTAAAGCACCACAAAATATGGATAGTATTTGTATGTTTATTTTTTTTTTTGAAACGTTGATTTTTTTCAAATTTTTTTTATTATATTCAATTAAAGTGTGTTTAAGTTAATTTACCGATTGAAAAATCTGTTCATAACAATTGATAATAATATACTACTTTTGACTGTTAGGTAATACATTTAAATAAGAATGCATTTTTGGTGAGACTACAATTTATGAACGACCTATAAGTAACGCTAAAATTACCTTGGAATGTCCATTTAATTACTAGTGTTAAATAAGGGTCACAGATGAGTGTAAGGAATTAGGATTAGGATTTACAGTTGAACGTTAAAGTTAGGAATTAGATTTAATGTTTTAATCACGAACTGACATCAGCTATAATGCCAAAATGGTATTTGGCCAAATGAGTGAATGAATTTCGCTCCAGAATTTAAGACCTGCTATCTTAAGTCTGATTGGTTGGTCCACAAACTATAGTCTCGCCACACTTTTTAGTCGTGGCCAAATAAATATCACTCTGAATCTTTTGCATATACATGTGTACAGTACTACTGTTTAGTCACATGTATCCTGGTTTTAAATTTAGTCTACATATAAGAGCATGAGATTTCAGTGCTGGATTTAATTTTGAATTTGCCAGAATAATTACTTCTGAGAATTTTGTTTTATCATAAATTTACCTATGAAACTTTGCTTATCTATCCGTCTGAATGATGTCTAGAAAATTAAAATGGATGTTCGCTGTTGAAGCAGCCAAGTTTAGAGAACACTAAATTCTGTAAAATATATGTACCATTGCCATGCGGCAATGTCTATATTTATATAAAATAACACGCTTTGACTTAACAAATAGAGTTCCATCACATTTATCTTTATTGGGACTACTAGTATATTTCTGTTCTTACTGTGATTCATTCGTGTGCAATAATTTATATAATACGATACGCTTGAGATCTGGTCATCGGCTGAGACATAAATGACCTGAGATCAGAAAGCAATCTGAGTAGTCAACAAAATAGGTTTCTACTGTTAAATTAACATGATTATCTACAAAACAGGATCATATGTCATTTGAAAAAAAGCTATTGAAAAATACACTAGTTTTGTAGATCAATCACATTTCCGTGGAATTAAGGTTTGACTGTCAAACTTAATGCTTGCCCATTCTATCAACGAGATCATTGTTTCGTCGCATTCTATTACTCCTTAGCAGTAAATATCAATGATTCATAGAATCATACTTACCTTCAAGTCACTTTTTCATTACTTATTACTTTTAGATGTTGGATTTCAAGTAATTTCTACAATGTATACTTTTATTGTTTCTCTTTATTGTGTGTCCATATTGTCTTCGTAATTACCTATTTGTTTATGAAAAGTTGATAAATCAGGTTGAATGATAATATATCTAGATGAAATGTAGTTAAATTTTGTTACCATTTACTTCGCACCACAAAATACTTACAATTTTCAAAATGTATGGAACTGTCTAAACAGTAATAATGTCGACAAATTTTGTTACAGAAGAATAAATAAGTTGAATATTTAAGAAGTACAGGTTAATATACTCATCTTTGTTGTATATTGCTTAGTTGAAGTATGGTGATACTACATAGTTGTCCAAGTTAGATGGAGTAGAGCGGAGTTCGTGTACACGACCTGTTGTATGGTAGTTGAATGATTCGATCATTACTAAATGTCATTAATATCCATTAATCTTTCGCTGTATATTATATGTGACTAACCCAAATGAAGTCTATGTTTTCCCACCATTCATCACATAGGAATACGTTTTATAGGTAAAATAGACTAGTATACTCTAATGAATGGAAAGCATGAGCTTTCTTTTCTTTTCGTTCTTATCTCATGCTTCTTTGGTATCTACGTTGTTCTCTGCATATTTCCCTTTTGTATATGTATATTTTTTCATGTTATTAGCATCTTCTGAAAAGCGTTTGTTGGATTTGTTCACTTCACCGTTCTTATCCTCCTCGTCGTTGTCAGCATCATATGTATCATCTCATTCTTCTCCCGTAACTTCCAGTGATAATGATCGCATAAGCGAGATCAATAGTAATCATAATGAACCTTTTATTTTACGTCTGGGAACAGGTTGTCACCCTCAGCATCTATTAAACGGTTCATATTTAGATGCCCAACAATTACCGGAACTATGGCATTCTACGCTGATTGGTTTAAACAATTTATTTTCATCCGTTCGAAATTGTAAGTATATAATAAACATTTTTAAATACCCATCTAGGCAATCTGTTTATCTGTTATAATTATTAATGTTCCTTGATTTTTATTATCTTGCTAAAACTAACTCTCGTAGTGTAAGTCACTGAACATGTAGTTTTATTTTTATTTCTATAAATATTCTTTTGACTCGTTAAAATAGATTATGGATTACTTTAGATCCTTTAAGTTTTTCTCTTCGAGTCGCATTTATGCCTAATCTTTTATACGGCTACTGATGTTGTTACTACTTGTGCTACTACGGCGTATGTCTTGGTAATGTTAACTCACTGTGTTGATTTGATGAGACCAATTTAACCGATTAATATACGTATCAAGTTCTGTACTGCATTTGACCAAATGATTGACTGTCCTTTTTTAGAAGTCTTTCTTTTTATCAATCTTATTTTTGTGCATTATTTTAGTATCATTCTGTGGTCAAATTTTGATTGAATCCGGTCCATTGACATCAGATCTGGTAACTCGTTTAATTGAACATCGTCATTGGGTTCCAGTTCCAAGTTCACAAATTATTTTGCAACCTGCTATGCATTTTTTTCAGCAGTCCAATAAGTCTAACAGTGATGGTTCAAACAGTAGTAGTAAATGGTTGTCCGTGAAAATTAATTCTTCAACTGGTCGTTTTTGCGAGCTTATTCCTCCAGGTAGTTTATTTTAAGGTTTCTTTTTGGTTACTTAACATGAATTCGGATGCAATTAGTTGTATATGGTTTCTAGAACTTGGTACATTCAGTCATTTATACAGTGATGAAAATATAGGACCTGGAACAACTGTGAATTTTTATCATTTTTAAAATTTCACTTTAACATATAAACATTGGTAAAAAAAGCAAACTCTACACAGTAAAAATGAGATTGTAAAGAGATAGAGAATGGAAGGTATAATGAAAAAGGAACAAAATGAACAGAAATTAGTGTATGAAAGTGGAATAATAATAGTAATAATAATGATAGGGGCATCAGTTCAGTTAACAAGAATACAACCACAATGGAATCTTTCAGTTGAAGAAGTTCCTCTCACTTATATGAACAAATTAAAAAAAGTTACCACAGGACTACCACTTACTTCTCTTCTGGGCCATGTCTGACAACCTCTCAAGCTACTAGCATAGTGTTGCCACTGAACATCAGCAACCTATCGGAGACAACGATGATCAAACACGGAGAGTCGCTTAACATCGTCAACTCAGAGAGGCCAGGTTTCACAACCATCGACGTTGTAAATCCGACCTTTTACAGTTAGACTAACATCACGAAGGCGCCAGAGATGACCTTGATTGACATAAGCCAGTCTGACTTTCATTATCACTCACGCCACCACCCCTTACTTACTTATTTACTTACTTACGCCTGTCACTCCCAATGGGGCACAGACCGCCGACCAGCATTCTCCAACTCACTCTGTCCTGGGCCTTTCTTTATAGTGCTATCTATGGTTTGTTCATTATTCTCATGTCTGTCCCCATTTCTCGGCGTAATGTGTTCTTCGGTCTTCCTCTTCTCCTTTGGCCTTAAGGATTCCATGTCGGGGCTTGACTGAGGTCTTAGGTAGAATCTGGGAACTGGACTTAATTCTATCTGACTAGTCCCAATCACTGATAGTGCCAGTCTATAAGAAAGGATAAAAGTCCTCCTGTGACAATCACAGAGGGATCAGTTTGACTAATATAGTGTCTAAAATATTAGCTTCAACAGTACTTCAACACCCTAATAAAGCTTGTAAAGAGCAGACTAGAGAAAATCAGGCTGGTTTTCGACCTGGACGTGGTTGCATAGACCAGATACACTACGTCGGGTCCAACACCTCCTGTTTGTCAACCATTTCGTCGCATATGATTAGTGTGTCATCTATGCATCGACAGTAGTAGTCTAGTTTACTTAGGGTGTCTTTTAACAATTGTTCGCTCAAATATTGTTCATTTTCGAATCATTTATATATTGATCCATACACCCATTTTGATTAATAATTAGAATAAAATCACATATATGAAAAATGCTTACAGTTATAACAAATCATATGTTTAGCATAGTTCATGTTAACTTAATACAAGAATATCGTATGTTATTCACAATAAAATGTCATACGGGAAAATAAAGCAAACACTATACTGAGTAATTAATATAATTTTGACTTTTCATCCCGTCATACCAGTTCACCACATTCCTAATGATTATTTTAGGTACATATCTTATGTTCGCTGCAGCTGGACCAGAAAATTCCACTTTCGATGTTGCTTATGAACAGGTAGCTATGGCTCTTTCATTCCATGTGGATCGTTTTAACGGAAGATCACACATTCATCTTAAAAGAGAATTGAATGAAATTAATTTTAATGGTCCAGATGATATCTATGATCACATGCGTAATCATACTGCTGAATCGTGTGGTAAAATGTTTTCGATTGGTCACTCGCACTTAGTAAGTCAGTATATTCACTGATTGATATATTTCGGCAAAGTTATGTTTGTATTCATTATTCATCCGAAGCTAAAAAAACCCGTTCCGTACTTGATAATTTTTGTACCTTGATCGACTAACTTTAAACATTTGTTTTATTTGAAAATGATTTTCTTCATGAACTAAAGTTAAAGTAGAAAACTATTAAGGTTTAGGGAACACTGAAAAATTCGTCCCGTTCCTGAATTTTTCATCAGTATCCGCACATTGTCATTCCATCAGTGGTCGAACCCAGAAATTTTATGTATTGCGTTATGAGCGTTACTTTTGAACTTCTTGGTGAGAATCTGATGGCTTACAGAGAGCGAGAAAGATTTTATATCTACAAATAACGTGATTGATTCCACCCATTACGGTCTCTCTCTCTCTCTTTATATATAAAATTCAACAATCCTCACTAACTCCCCATTATTAAAAATATTAGTGTGGTTTCAACAGGAATTTCTCTATGACATCTATTTGCTATTACAGTAATCTCACTTGAATAATCGCATATTAAAAATATCATGATGCTACTTACTATTCACAGTATCAAAAGTTCCAATTCAGTCTTTCATTTTATTATCCATGTTTATAGAATTAAAAAAAGTGCTAATATGTAATCTGTGTGTGCTTGTCATTTGGATATATATATATATATATATATATATATATATATATATATATACTGAATCTCATGTGTTGTTTCTTTTTCTAAATGAGTTCTTGTTCCACTTTTAGTCCTGGATGTGATCTCATTAAAATCACAATATAGTGGGTATATATAGATTTGATTGAAAATTTATTAATTCACAAGCTTAATTTTATAGAAAAACGATGGATATACAACTTTTCTCATTATTTTTTACATTACCTAACAACAAGGTGCTGTATGTATGTGTCAATAAAATAGATTTGTTGTTGCTAATATTTTAAACATATTGAACGAATCAGCGTAGAATCTGGGAGAACATTGATGCTTGTCAAATCCTAGCTTTTATATCATAAGACATGATTGCGTGTTTGCTCTGTGACTTTATCAGTTTTCAGAACACATTTCCACACCAACTTACTGTGTTAGTTAACATAAAAGTAGGTGTTGTCCTGTGCAATGTCGGATTCTTATGATTTGCATGGTTCCCATATTCAACCGGTTATTTGAGTGAGAAGAAAGGTTTGTTGGCGGGATATCTGTACAATCATATATGTATACACATATCTTAGATATCTAAGTCATTTGTTCAACCAATGATGTATTTATCCTTCCTTAGGAAAGGAAACCGAACCGTGATCACTAGCACGGGATTATCATTTGACCGATGCCTGATTGGCCCAATTTATCAATAGGCTTGAGAAATGGCTAGTGATGAAGGATAAAGCCAAGTTAGACATCAGTCCATCGCTGTTGATTGGGCTCGCATCTGTGGATTGAAACTAGATAACGTACCCTCTTTCTTATATACAATGCAGTAACATAAAATAAGTGGTAAATGTTGTGGCCGATTGAGGGGAATCAATTTGTAGGTTACTTATTCTTTCACTAGTTAGAACTCGAATATTAGACTTAATTCTTGAACATCGTATCAGTGAGATAAATCAACCCATTGTTAGAGACATATTTATTTACTTAATATGTACATTATCTCAAATAAAATTAACTTACTGAAGAACAAAATGTATGATATTTTAGGTGGTTTACTGACACATTGATTTCAATATCTAACTCATGACATGTATCACTTCATAGCCTATAACATGGACTGTTTTAATGATATTGCCATATTTTATTCGTGTAGCATGTGAGATATTGTACGTTGAACCATTACATTTGAAGTTCTGTGATGTTAATAGGATGTATCAGAATTAAACATCTGTACTTCAGACTGACGGGCAATAAATTTGGGTTTAGTTTAATTCATGTTGTTTGATGTAAGTAACCTCCTTGAATAGTTTATTCTTTTTTTTTTAACGAATCTGAATATCATCATATTTTAATGTTAGAATGATTACGATAGTGTGGTGTATTTTTGTAACATAAATGATTATTTTACCAGTTATATTCATGTAATCCAGAAAAATCGCGGTATAATAATGGGGGAGGGCGTAATTGTGTTCTTTGTTTATTCGTGTATTTCCATTTAATATTATCATATCAACTTAATAGCTTATATTGGATAAATACTATCCGATAACATGAAGAACTGTAGAGTAAACTCTATGATACAATGATACATGCTTTATTTACTTTCTTTGATTGTGCAATTCTATTTTTAGGGTAGACCTATTTATGCATTTGAAATTGGTCCAAAATACACTACTTTAGAATTCAATGCAGATAGTTTAAAAACATCTACAACTACTAATCTAAATACTATGATGGATTCTGAATTTCTTTTTGATGTGATCAATGATACATATCTTTCAAATAATTCAATGAAATATATACCGAAAATAGCTGTTATTGGCAACCTACATGGTCATGATCGACTAACACCTCAATTATTAGTTCATTTTTTAGATTTTTTATGTGATAATCGTAATAGTCAATTAGCTGTACATAGTTTACTTAATTCTGCCATAATTACTATTATTCCAATACCAAATCCTGATGGTTTGTATAAAGCGTGGAAAGACTATTCGATGTTATCATTACCTACTTGGGAAACACGTGAAGAGTTGTCATTTGATAGAGATTATTGTCATCATGCTGAAAGGTATATAATTTTATCATAATATTTTTTCTATGTTTTGTGAACAAACGTTTCTGTCTAAATTATTTGGAAAATTTTCTCTGGTTCAGTATTATTGTTTGAGTAATTGATTAGTACGATGCTAAGTTGATTAAGGCGATTGGACTGACAATTTACTCATCAGTATAAACTATATCCCAACTCGTTAAATCATTGTAAACTATTCGTTTGGTATACAGTAGATTTCGTATTTCCGAATAATCAAGATTTTCCCTCATCGAGAAGACAGTGAGTAGGGCTTCCCTGACAATGGCTACACACGTGTAGTAATGTGAGAGTGTTTTGAGAGAGAGCGGACTATCCTAACCCTCGGTCGCACCAGGGTATTTCTGGGCTACATTGATTATAACTCACTAACTATACCATGTTGTTGATCGTTCATTTCTTGATTTCATCATAAATACGTTTAGCTGTTTTAATTAAGTTATCGTATCAGTCAGTCGTCAGTCAGCTACAACGTAGGATCAGGCACACATATGCATCGGTCCAAGTTGCCATACCTCGTTAGCACAACAAGATGAACACCGAATTCATAGAAGTAGTTAATTTAGCGGTAGTAATATGTAAAAAAAGTTGTATATAAGGATATAGTACAGGAAGAAAGACATATATGAAGCAATTTTAATCTCAAGGTTTAAGGGAAGATAAAGAGTGTATACACCTACGCCATTGTGATCGATTCTGAGACATGTCACCCAGAGTCTCCAACCATTGGTTACGATAGTCACGTAGACCCCAACCAAGTAGTCATCATCTACAAACATGGATCAGACTATAAGTTAGTGACTTCAAGGACTGATGCCATGTTTTGGTTTTGCCGCCCCTAACTCTCTTCCAACCATCTCCTACACTAGTCATCATAGCGCGTCGTGGTAATCGGTGTTCAGGCATACGTATAACGTGGCCTAACCATCTCAGTCGATGAAGACTCATGACCTCGTCAACTGATTTACCATCATTCCCTAATACCCTGTGTCTAACCTCACTATTACTTACCCAGTGATCCCAGCTATTGATAATTGTTATTTCTTTGTTAAGTCTAGCCTGATTAATTTTATTTGTTTGCTTTTATTTTTAATCTTATCTAGCTCTTTCAGAAGCGGTAGTAAGTTGTTCACTGGCTATACAAATGAAGCTGGCATAGATTTATGGGAACAACTAATTAGTAAGTGTATCGTTTATTATTGTCTATTGATTTTTATTACATAACTAATTATTTTCACATTCATTGTGTGGCGCATATATATCTGGTGCCCGCTTTTACCAATATTTATGTGTTCAAATAAATAAATTCACACTCATTGTAAATTAAAATATTCCTATCATTAAAGATGATGAAATTATTCACCTGTTCAAACTGGATGACTTGCTGTGTAAAATTTTGAAAGTTGGTTGATTTATTTTCATTTCTTGTAGTTAATTCTAGCTAATTAGATTTTTTGAGCATATTTTTCCAGATTTAAGATGATGGTTAGAGATAGTCGATAGGAAACAATGTACGACCGAGATTCCTTGCTATTTGACACTCGTCAGATTTACCCGTAGTATTTGAGAACTGACGGATTCGACCCTATGCCACCTAGTTTTACAGGCTGATATTTTTCCACTGGGTTATTCGGGCTGTGACTGAACTCTTATAAGACTAAGATATTTTTACAATTGGTCGGTCTTTGAATAATGACCGCTGCAGTGCATATGACAATGTATCTGACTGTGAAACTGAGCTACTCGGAATCGAATCCGTCACGGAGCATCAGTCCCCTTAAGACATACAGGTATATCTCGTTGACGAGTCGCTAACAGCACGAAACCTTGGTTCAGAGTTTCCTGTCGACTACATCCAACTCCTACCTAATATCCCAACATAGTGCGCTGGATGTCGAGTCAGCTGAACTAATGACCATACCGAAACTTGAATCGGTAGAATTTGATCAGCACTAAAAAGGACCTGACATATATGACATTGGTAACCCAATGATCAAGTAATTGTAAAAAATTTTCTTCCAGATTTCCATTCCATTAGATTTAAGTATCAGGGGAAAAATTAAGCTAAAGTTTTACTGTTTAAATTTATCAACCAAACTATGTGAAGTTATTTTTAGTGACTGGGCGATAAACATTAAGAAAGGGCTTGGTAGAAGTTGACGGTAATTCCTCTAAAAATTCTTCAGAAACGAGAAAAAAAATATCTAAAAATCGTTTGGTTAATCAGTGCTCTTTGTAAACTTCTGATAAAAATTTAGTAAACAACTCAATTTTACTTTGCTAAATCTAGTTGGACTATTGTCATTATTTTAAAGATCACTTTTAGCATCTTTTCTCGAAGATTATAAAATCTCAAGGTTACCTATGATAGTATTAATACCCTTATTTTCTTTATATAGTTAGTTTTCTAAAACACAGCTTCTTCTATATTTTCCGTCTTCTGTTTTCCGTTCACTGTCCAACAATCGAAGGTTTTGAGAAATCAAGAATTCTCTGGTAATTCAGTGTCTAGAACGTTCAATGCACACGATATATGACTATTAACTGTTAGTTGATTTATAACCACGTAGTTTATGCGCCTGAATATCAGTTCAGTTTATATATCTCGTTCATATCTCTAGTGGTCACTGAGGTTAGCGATTTCAGAGCATGCGTGACTGGTTGAGTTCAATTAACATCAGTGAACTAGACTACATGAATTTGATCGACATAATGCAGTTGTCCGACGTTTTCTCAATTCCATTTGTAAAACCTTGTTCGATAAAGTATAATGTGTTAATGAACTTTTGTTTTTGATTATCAGACATTTCATGTTCCACCATTCCATTGTATATTTCTGTAACTTAAGCTCAGTAGGGGGGGGGAGTTCCTCGTTTTCCACGATATGCTTCTAAACTAATCTTTTCTGATTCCTTGCAATTATTTGTAACCTATTCTAGATGGGTTATTAGCAATGAGTTTTAGTTTATTCGGGCCTCAGACGTCGTATGTAAACAACACAGGATGTGAAATAAATGAGTATCGAATTTGACATGCATCAATGCTGTGATCATAAAAGAAGGCGAATTAAAAGAAATACCAACACTTTTTTTCGCTATAAAATAGAAAGTTTATACAACCTTAGAGGAAAATCAAAAAAATCAATGGGACCACCCAAAAGCAACCAATTTTGAAATTAATATCGTCCATTGTTCACTTGTTTTTCATCGTCTCAAATTTTCCGACAATAGTCTTTTTATCACCCTGTACAGCTCACTAACCTTATGTATTAATATCAGATCTTGTCTTGCTCATCCTTAGCCCTTTTTCAACTTATTCAACGTCTAACGAGCATAGCACTACAGAGAGTAGTGGTGATAGTACATATCTAGATTTATGTAACATGGATCTAAATTTATTTTAGTGAAGCAAAACGTAACCTGTTAAATCCAATCAGGTTTTCAGATCAAACGAACACTCGTACACAAATAAATGAAGTGATTTTGGCTTTCAATCTCTTTTCAAAGTTAAACTTTATGTCTATATTTCTTCATTCCTGTTACATGTCTTCGATACTAATACTAGTATCAATATTGCCGTCAAACATTGTTTTATGTTGTTTATTTTAGGTTTAACCGGAAGTAATTTAACATTTAGTCATCATTGGTGGTGGGAATCGAAATCGAAATTAGAATTTGTTAACAAATCATTACAACCAGAGAATTTAGCTCTTGTTAAATGGTTACAATTGTACCAAGCTAATTCCATCATAAGCTTTCCAACTGATCAACTATCTGATATTAATTATGAAACGGGCAAGTTACTTAATTGCAGAATCTTTTTTTGAAATATGTGTAATGATTGCTCTGAAAGATCTCCTAAAGTTCTTTATTTATTTATTCATTTTTGATTTTGAAAACTTATCACTTTTGGTCAATAATTTACCAGGCTTATGCATGTAGACCTTCTGATTTGTTTTTATTTACAATTTAATGTCTTATCCGTAACGTATCAACTGAATATATCGTCATTTGATGCATTTTTCTTATATGCTTGTATCACACATTTTCCATAGAGAATGATCAAAAAACGGCGGCCTGCTTAAATACCTGGACTACCTGTTACTGCCATCTAAATATTTCAACAAGTTATCTGGGTTTTTTTAAATTTGTTTTAACTTATCATTATATCTATTAATCGCATAACCTGTACATGCGCGTTTATGAAAAGCTTACGTCCTTTCGCTGCAAAAATCACAAACAAGTACAATAAGAGACATCGTGGTGGTTGGCAATATGCATTAAAGAGAATGAACATTGATCAAATGTTGATTCCAGAGCTGCTTAATTCTAACTTTCGATCTCTAATTAACAAGGTAGATTATCTCCAATTTCTGCTAAGTCAAAACATGTATCGTAATTGTGGTGTCATCATAATTCAAGAATCTTGGTTAACTGACTTACAGGATGATTGCCTAGTATGATTACGTGATTTTAATATCTATCGTCAGGATCGATCAAACAACAGAAAGACCTGTGGCGGCGGAGTAGCTACGTTTGTAAACGTTAACTGGTGTCGATCTACTTTTCCTGTTTCAAGTTTCCAACTGACTTTATTGACTGTCTAACTTTAAGGTGCCGTCCAAAACACCTGAATAAATACAAATATATTTATGTTACCAATATCTGCATGACTCCAGACTGCACATCATCGGCGCTATCTGTCTTCGCTGATAAATTTACTGAATTCGCCGTTACTGCCTTCAGTGATTCAATTTCAATTGTATGTGGTGATTTCAATTCATGTGACTGTAGCTTCCTTACATCACTAGGTCACCTAAATGTAGTAGATTTCCCTACTCGTTTGAATGATCATCTAGACTTGGTTTTCATTAATGATGTGGGTACCAATGTGACTCGCAAACGTGCTCCATTGTCTAGCTCGGATCACTGTATAATTCGTGTTCTACCTAAAGTATATGGTAAACATGGAAAGAGTACACACATACACCATACCAAAAAAGTAATACACAGGAATTACTCAGAAGAAAATTTACAAAATCTAAAAACATGTTTCGTACGACCAACTGGGAATTATTTACAGATGACTCAATAGAAAACACAACTGATGTTATCACCTGTTATCTTAAATTCTGTTTTGATATTTGCTGTCCTACCGAAACCTTCTTTTTAAGTTTTGATCGACTTACATCTCCACAACTTAAACGACTACAGAGGGTAAAAGAAAGGATGTACAAGGAGAAAAATACTATTGAAGTTCGTAAGTTAAATGGTCAAATAAACCAAGAGATTAGACGTCTCAACTCTGTGTTTGCTCAAAAACTCCTATCTTGTAAAAGCTCTCCAAGTATGTGGAAGCTCTTTAAAGAAATTGCAGGGGACAGGCAGACTAGAAGCGATAACCAGCTGAATGTTTGTGACTTAAATAAGTCCTTTATACGTCAGTCATCTGACATCATGCTCCCTATATCCAAGGGTCTGAAGAATAATTGTGTTCCCAGTTTCACTGAAAATGATGTCCGGAAATGTCTCCAGTCACTTAATTCATCCCCATGTTTAGGACCTGATGGTATCCCAAACCTCCCTTTTAAAAAATGTGCTGATGTTTTATGTTATCCATTAACGAATATCTTTAACAGATCCTTCTCAACTAATGTCTTACCGAAAATGGGGAGAAAGATAAAGATAATCCCTATACCAAAGAAAGCTTCTGGTGATAAAAATGTGAAACTTAGATCCATTGCAATAACTTCACCTTTCCTCAAAATAATGGAAAAATTACGGATACAACCACTTCAACCTGCAATAAAAGAGCACTGTGATCCATATAAGTTTGCTTACAAATGTAAAAGAAGCACTTTAGATGCCGTTGCTGTTCTGCATCACACTATAGTGTTCGGGTTGGAAAAGGGTAAGAAGTATGTTAGATGCGCATAGAAATGAAGGAGTTCTTATCTCGTATTGAAAGGTGGTCTGTTGGTAATGGTCTCTTACTCAATCCAACTAAATGTCAAGCTGTTAATTTTAGCTTGAGATATGGACAAAACCTATACTCTATTTTGGGATCCCATAATGCTTGTGCCATTGGAGACTCCTTAATAAACACAGTGTCGAGGGTTAAATATCTTGGTGATACTTTTTCCTCTGATCTTTCTTGGTCTTCTCATGTTTTACTGTTATCGAAAAAAGTTTACCGTTTGACATACTACATAAAGAGGCTGCATGCTTTTGGGACTACTCGCCATTTACTCTTACAATTTGTAAATTCCTGCATATTACCTATTATTCTATATTGTTCTCTATTATTCTTTCCTGGGCTTTTGAGGAAAGACTTTGCTATTTTGCGTAGAGTGCTGAAGGCGGTTTGCAAGGTATGTGGTGAATCTTTTTAAGTCATTATTAATATGCTTGTGGATAGACATCTTAAGTCTTACAAACTCTTGGCAGGTGTAATCTTATCAGATACTAACCATCCGCTTCATTCATATCTCTCTCCTTGTATATTTTCTGGTAGAACGAGACGTAAATACATTAAAATCCATACACGCAAACAAGTCTGTTAGAGTTGACCTAGTAAATAACCTGTCTTCTTAAGCATGTCTCAAATTCGATAATTTGTGTAAACTCAGTTTTTTTTCTTAAAACGTTTTTTAATTCGTTTTCTGTTTTTTTGGTGAAAAACTTTTTGAAATAACTCATGCTGAGAATTCTATATTGTACCAGATTATAGTATTGAATAAAGCCATTAATAATAATAATAATAATAATAATAATAATTCTTGAAAATTTCAACACAAAATTATAGATGAATGGCTTGGTGCTTAAAACGTGACTTTCAACTACTCCGTCTTAGGTTTAAACCAAGTTTTATCTACTTCGGTTTGGATAGCTAGGTAGTTTGACGAATCGTTAAAGCTAAATGAATGCATAAACTTATATTTGATAAATGATTTACATTTAATAAGATTGGTACAAAGTATCGGTTCCTTTCATTTTAGCAACCTTCAATAAACATATATGTCTGAAGTTTCTGCTTCTCTAAAGCTCTGTGCTATATTGCTTAGTAATATACCTATCAGTACAACTTCAATGTCTGTGAATAGTCAGTTGATTCTCCATTAAAACATATTTTTCATTATTTATTGAATATCCTCATAATACTGACTTATTAGACTGACGTTTTTCTGGGTCCATAATCTGATTTTAAAGTTCTCCTGCTTTCTTTTTTATTCAGTCAGCGAATATTATTGTTTATGCTCCAATCATTCAATACTAATCGATATAGAGTTCGACACAAAAATATACGTTAGCTGAAGTGGTCATACCACATTACCATGATGAAATAAATCTAACCAGATGAGTACTTCGGCGTGTATTCGTTACGTGTTATGGTCACTTTTAAAAGTGTATGCATGTACGAACTAAGTAGATTGATGGCAACCCCTAGAACTCCAATACATGTTTGAATCTCTGTGACAGTATGAGTTTGATTGGGTTTATTGATACTTTTCACTTGTGAATAATAACAATGAAATTAAATCAATTCAAGTTTCCTACTGATTAATTCTTATATTGCATCATATCCATATGTTGAGCTGTAATGATCTCATTGACCAACTATAATTCTTAGTGTTAAAATTGTACTCACTGGTTTATTTTAGATCCTGCTGAATCTTCTTATGGTCGTGATCTTTTATCAGAAAGTTATAATTGGCTACGATTTCTTGGTAAACTACTCTCTCCTAGCCTACATCGTCCATCTGCTATGTGTACACTAATTCATTCAATATCTTCAGAAACATTTTCAAAAATTTCCGATCGACGTCGTAGACCCAGTGATTTTCGTATTCAGTATGTTAATCCACAAAAATTCACGAATAAATTTGCTAAATCAGCTGCTCTATCACTTGGTTTAGCATCTATGAATCCGAAATTAGCTTTAGAAGAAACTGAACATTTTCAATTACAATCGAGTTTATCATTTCCACCACCATTACCAATCATGATACCACCAAGTATTGGTTTAACACTTTGCCCAGGTTGTTTTTCTCCTAGTCCATCAGGTGTTGCACGTATATGGACAGATTATAGATTTCCAAGTTTAATGGCTGGTCTAATTCAGCATACTAGTTTAATTGGACTAGGAAGTTTAGGATTGATAGGTCATGTTCGTGTAAGTATGTTATTACATCAATGGGTTATTGAATTTATATTTCAATTTGCAGTATTTTTATCTTTATTAAAATATACTAATTCCATGGAAACATAGAAGTACCATTTTCTTCCTCCGAGTTTATTTATTTATTTAATTCTCGTAAATGAACCAGTATAAAACTCAATAAAAAGGATCTAACGAAGTAATACTTCCAACCGTTGTTGCTTGCTTAATATCTATATAGAAAACAATAAAGATCTTGGGTTTGACCTATAGGGAGGTTGTGAATACTCACTGAAGAGGAGTTCCGTATCGGCACGAAATAACTATCCAACAACCCTTTTTTATCAGTATAGTGGCCTAGTTACCGTTATTTCGTGATGTGCACCATAAAATGCAACAATCTCTATAATAACCTTATGCACTAATAATTAAAATTCTGCTTATAGTTCATATAAATTACGTTTAATGACGAGTCAGTTCACCGAGTTGGATAATCGTATAGATGCTCTTCAATAATTTTTAGCTTGATTCTAGTCAAATCCTCTGTAGAAAGTTCATTCCCCAATGTTTGAAATAAATGATAACTCCTCTCTGTTAATATTGAATTTCATGAGGCGATTTCATAAACTGGACGCCTGTTTTCTTCAAATAGTTCTAGCATGGTGCTAGCCTGTAAGCTATCGCAATATCATGGATTAGAGTCATGTTAATAGATGACAGATTGTTATATTCTGGTTTGATTTTTGCCAAACAAATATTTATCTATTCATTTAACGAAATGACTACTTGAGATGAGTTTAGGAACAGGTAGTTATTCATAAATTTATGTACACTTCAATAGTATAAAACAGTTATAATATATAATTTATTTGCTTGTCAACTGATCATATCAATAGATCATATTTCACTCTTAAGTCAATGTTGTTCGTTCGCTTAAAGTTTAAAAGTCTCTCTCAATGGCAGTGAACTACTTCATTATCATGTGTATTATTCGAACATATCCTAAGGTTGGTAGAAAGACAATTTTCATTTTAAGAAATACAGAACCGCATTTGAAGTGATAGCTGCATGTTATAACACCTAACTTGAATTACTTATACATTAGGCGTTGGAGTTGTTAGAGAATTTTTCATCATCATATCTATTTTTAAGACAAAATTGTAGGTATAACCAAATGGTCCTCTTCTATAATTAAACGCATTGAGAGTAAAAAGGATTAAAATGTTACCACCATGTAGTAGTAACATATATTATGGGCCTATAATTCATAGAGTAGTGTTCAATGTTCCTCCTTGTAGGACATAATACTTAAGGTAAAATTCTAATTTTTATATGTAAATATGTTACATATGAGTGACGATTGAAATTCTAACTTACTAGCATATTAATGTCCGGCGCTTTAACCGGGTTGGTGGGCACAGAAACTCCACCTAGGGGAGTTGGATGACTCTGATTCCAAACCAATGGTGCACATGGGCTCCAGTATTATGAAGGAACAAATGGCGTACGAACCAATTGTTGGTCACCGACTACCATGGGACTGCATCTCCTCACGATGCTCCACTGCCTTGTAAGAATTATTGGATATGCATAAATCGCGAAATGATCTTAGCTAGACCAACATTAAAAACCTGGAAGCGCTGGACAGACGTTTGGTTGTAGTATGGAGCTACTCAATAGTGGGCATCCTTGACCCAGCACGCGGGATTCGAATACTGGAGCTTCGGTCACGCGCGCCAACGCTTAACCTGTAGACCTCTGAACCGATATCTCACTGTGTTAATTTATTACTTCAGTCAATTCATGACAGAGGTTAATTGCTCGCGCGTGAGACTTAAGGTCCTGGGCTAGGCTATCTTATGCAGGGTCGTAGGTCCTCACTGCTAAGCTGTCCCATACTATGGCAAAACGTTTGTCCAATGCTTTCAGTTTTTCAATGGTGGTTTAAGTAAAAGCAGTTGGTGATTTTGACTTTGATAATATTTATCTGTCAAGGGTTTTATTGAAAATGATCCCTGTAATATGATTTTGATGCTTAGTTTTTTTTCAAATCTATTTTACCAGGATTCAAATAATCAACCAATACCCTGGGTTCGTATACATTTGGATTATGTTCGTAGTGAATTGTCTACTGGTTCCAGTGATCAAAATGGTCATTTCAGTATGATTCTACCACCGGGAATGTATCATTTAACATTACGAGCTCGTGGTTATTTAGATCTTAGTGAAATAATCCATGTGGATGTATTAAAAAGTCCTATTTATCATGTTTTTTATATGAAACATGTTGGTGGTTTATCTCCTACCTACCGTTTATATGTAGTTAGTATGACTGGTAAGAAATCAATTCAGATTCAAGCGTCTATTTAAAGTCACGTTTGCCGTGAATGGTGTTTTTATTTTACATAATATGTTTTGGAAGGACTGAGTGGGAATAAGAATCTGTGTATGAATGGTCATGTCCTCAACACAGAGAAGTAATGAAATACTTGAGTGTGAGTAGAGAATAATCAAAGACCGTTGTAGGCTATGTATCGATCTAGTGCTTCACGACGTCTCTAAACTCATTGTACGAATCAAATATACCATCAAAATAACTTCCGTTTGAGATTATGTCCTTTCATTACTTGTCATATAAACAGTTTGGATCGAAATGTGAGTACATGAACTTGACTCAAAGGAATTCAGATTATTGAGGTCATTTTCACAAGAATTTACGGAAATCCTTAAGGTACTAAAAGACCACTTTAATTTTTTGAATAGACGAATAACATACAGTTTCATAGAATTTATCATAGATTTTCTGATATGTCTTCTAATTAAATGCTAGATTTGGTTCCTAAGTTCTTCCAGTACTCCCACAGGCTAAATCTTTACAGCAACTTCAACACGAGAGAAAAGACGCGAGATATGGAAGAAAACGCTTTACTCCAAAGGTTCGTTCCTGTACAGAAAATCTAGGGTTTTTATAGTATTTTAGATGGCCTTGGGTTTCCCTAAAATTCTGGAGTGCTACTAAACATAGTAGTATAAGTAGTCATCCAATCAAAAACTCAGCATGTGATTTCCCACTTTCTAGATGTTTCTGGAAAAACTCTTAGTGAGTGATGATTGCAGAAGACGCTTCTCAGTGTTCTCAGAGCCTTTTGTGACTGTTTTTCAAGGATTTTTCTGGATCTCAACATTTTCTCTTCAAAGTAACTGACTAATCTTCCTTAATATTAATAATACTAAATGGTTGCATAAGCTTAACGTAATATTAATCGTAGGAACTAATTTCTTACAGACTCAATTTTAAACTATTCTCTGGACTGTCGAACACTGAGTCTTAGCTTGACCAAAGTCGGAACAAGTAAGCTATTTGGCTTGATAAACTTTATTGGCTTCTAGAACGTAAATTAACACTGTTAGTACACTAAATAAACAGCTAATACAGTCTATTTAACAGGTAAAAAGAGAGACATAAACAACACACGGATCAGTAACTTGAGGATAGGAAAAATGGGTCAACGAACCTAATATCGTTAATGATAAACATCTAAATTATCATTAGTGTATCAGAATTATGTGATATATTTGCGCAATACGTTTCGAACAATCTGATCACACATATACTTGTTAAGGCATTTCTATATGAAAATTAAAAAGTCAACTAGACAGGTTAAGGTAAGCCATAACAAAGAAAAAAAAGTACACAAAAACAATGTGATGACCACTCTGGATAATAAATCAGCATTACCAGGGTAGGTTAAGGGTAAGAACAAATTGTTTTTGAACACATAAAGGGGGTTTCAATTTCCGTATAGCGAAGGCTTCAATAAACCTTAGTATAAGTCCTTGAAGGCTTTTGTACAACAATACAAATGCTGACTTGATGTCAACTTTATGACCAGTCTCAACCAAATGTTTCGCAATGGAGGAAGATGTCTGTCTATCCTGTGATCTTATTTGACCGAATTGAAACAATCTTGAGCTCATTGTTGAAAATCACGCACTAGATTTTCACCCTATTTATGGAATTTCCATCAATACCTCTTTTTTGAAATGAATCTCATTGTGAAGTCATTAGTATAACATTTTTTGCTAAGTTTACAAATCGATGACGTTACTTTTTTTATTTTCAACTTGCACGTAAAGATTCATTGTTAATCTCTATTGGCGATAGTATATTATGTGGTTGGAAGTAGTGAACAGAAACTCTATGTTTAGATTGCGTGCCATTCAGCACTTATCTGTCATGCTCTCTTAAAGTCATCGGGGAACTATTGTTCCTTGTGTGATTTGAACTCTCCTCATGCGCATGCAATGTCCATATTGTAACTTGTTTGACAAAATTGAATCAATACTAGAGTTTAAACAAACATAGCACTGGTTACCACCCAATGATCATTCACTATAACTTGAAAATGTATCCTTGATTATTGATTAAAGTAGATTGTTTTCATTATTGAAGTAAAATTATCTCTAACTTTCGATTTATTAACTGCTTGTTTCTTTCTAATTTCGATTGGACGGAACTTCTAATTAAATCCGCACATATGCCAGTCAATTAGTCATATGCAACGTGGAACCAAGTATAAAGTATATACCAGTTTCAAGTTGCCACATCCTATTGGCACAGCGAGATAAAATTGTCAAATTAAATCCCAGAGTAGTACAAGTAGTGACAGTATTAGTCGTGCTATAAAAGATTAAACATCGAACATACGATCTGATAAGGAGTATGAATTGGTGGAATAAAAGATTTATAGGGGGTTTATAAACTATAGATCTAAGGAAAGACGGAGTGAATGCACCATGTCATTCAAAGTCTCTATCCACTGGCTATGGTAATTATTACTTGGACGTCAACCATGTAGTCTGAACTTACTTATGTGCCACAGTTTTATGATCAATATCTTATATCTTAAACAAAGATGTATCTTATATGAGAACTGATACTATGTCTTGGTTTGACCACTTTTAGATTTCTTCCAACCTACTACATCAGACCACATCGGTCGTTGATCATCGTTGTCTCTGATAGGTTGCTGACGTTCAGTGGCATTACTATGCTAGTAATGCAAAGCTTTGGCGACATGTTTTCAGGCATAGTGATAATAATTAAATTGGTATTACCACCTTGAAACACCAAAATTTTGTGACATGGATATGCACCGCAAATATCGTTCTAGCGAACTCTACATCATGCACAATTTTCTGACTCCAGGACTAGTTGTAAAAAGCAGAGAGGTGGTGAGTGTACGACATGGTGTCGTGGTATGAAACAAGTCTGTACAGGACTGGGACCTAATGGTTTTTCACGACTCCCTAGTTGGGGTCCTAGAAGTGGTGCAACACGGTGGCTTGAGAGTTGTCAGACATCGCTGAGAAGAGAAGTTAGTGGTGGTCCTGTGGTAACCTTTCTTAGTTTGTTCATATAAATGAGAGGAACTTCTTTAAGTGAAAGATTCGATTGTGGTTGTATTCTTGTTAACTGAACTGATGGCCCTATCATTATTATTACTATTATTATTTTACTTTCATACACTAATTTCTGTTCACTTTGTTCTTTTTTATTATACATTCCTTTCTCTATCTTTTTACAATCTCATTTTTATTGTGTAGAGTATATACATTTTGTTCCCCTTTCCTATATACTTAGATAATAATAATAACAATACTCAAATTAACTAGGAGCAATGTTTGAGTAAAGTATCAGCAAGCAGTTTATTTTAATAAGTATACTCAGCAATAATACTAATCAAATATTTATTATCCCTTTAATTTCATTAGTGGAGTGATATTTAGTCACTGATGTTAACGTTTGCAGGTAACTGTTAAAAGAGTGATACTCATCGACATGGCGTACAAATTGTGCAGTTATTTTGTTTCATGGATAGATTGCGGGAGATTATACTCAAATATTGAAGATTTACCTGCAAAGTAATATGCGTAGAGTGCGTCATTGTGAGCCGATACAATTTCACTTTTGACCAAGAGATTAGATTACCATAACTCAATAATTCTATAGATTGTGTTGTATCAGCGAAAGTAAACTATAACTTATTCTGTATTTTAGAGAAAAACATTAGATTTAATTGGGGTGGTCACTTCTTATTTATGATCTGATAATTATCGGCTAGTAGACAAAGAGTATCGTTCTGTTAATATCCTTTAAAATGAATTTTGTGTGTTTGTTTCTTTTGTGCTTTCTCATCTTTTTTATATGGTAAACAACACTTCTCAAGTGTATTTCTTTTTGCGTTTCTCTTCCTCTGCAGCTTCAATAATTGCGTTATTTTCATGTGGTCTAACCATATATCTGTGTTATCGTTTCTGTTGTTACGCTCGTACACCATATGCAATTGAACGACGTTCTGCTGGTAAATCAAACAATAAAACATCCTTATCATCAAACAATCAAATTAAACGTGGACCATATTCACTTCTAGCCTTAGATGATGACATCCATCATGTCAGTTCTGATAACAATTCGGATAATTATTTAGAATCCATGTTAAAACATAGAAGTGATGAAAAATACAGTGCATATGAAGATAGTGATGATGATAATGTGAATGTGATGGACAAGGAGGAGCTAGGTAATTGTGAAATAGTCGAGTGTGATGTTGATATTCATCAAGCTAGTAAAATAACCTCATTAATTAAAACAAAACTATTTAATAAGCATAATAGACGTATTACTAATCGTTTACACAGTAAAAGTCGTAAACACATTCCAAATTTATTAAAGTCACCAAACAATAATGATGCGTTTGAAGAAGTACAACTTGTTTAAAAGTAAACAAACACAACTCATATGATAACACACATCGAATCTTGTTATACATTCCTTGTTTTAATGATTTCATGAAATCATTCCCTAATTCTTGTATATCTGTCCTGTATGTACGTGTTCATATGTCTGATCACCCAAAAATTATAACTTATTTGTTGTTATTTTATTTATTTAATAATAAAAAAATAGCAATTCACCTATAAAATTGTGATATTCTTTACGTGTTTTCTTTAAGAACACTTCTGTTTTTTTATTCCAATCCGTTTTAATACTTATGAGTAGTATATACACTGCTAAAAATTATTTTGCCTTATGTTTTACTTTTTATCACATAAACATACTTACAGAGAGAAACAAAAGAAAAAAAGTTATGATTATTACAGTTTTACTCATTCCAAATAATCTTTGAATAAAGAATGACTTATTCAAAGAGGATTGACTGTTGATGTAGAAAATATGGACACTCACAAATCAATGTTCATTCATCCATGACAGTTATGTTCTTTTTGTCCTTTCTTTTTAAAAGGAAAAATATGCAAGTAATCTCATTTTTAAAAATTATTATAATATCTTTGTTTAAATGAATGCGTTATGATATTGTGTATTCACTCTTCGATCATATGATTTCAGTTGTCATATTTTATTTACTGATACTACCTATCTCTGTGTTTGCATTTATCGAGAGATCTTTTAAACTAATGTCTTTCTTATGCTAACTATATATACATGTGTGTGGTGTAATTCTCATTATATACTGTTGTTAAATGTCAATTGAACTGGCACTGTAAACGAATAAACAAAAGACAGAAAACCACTCATGAACTATTGTGTTCTTTTTTTTTATGTAATGAGCGATGAAGTTTTGAAATGTCTGGGAAAAATTGTCACTTAGTATCTTATTGTGGAATGAATTGTAGTCAGCCGAACTAAAAATGTATTCGTCGAATAAGGCTCATAAATTCGAACCAAACAAATTATGAAAACTGAGAAATAATCGAGGATGTTTGTACCTCAGGATTACAATTTTGAAAGTCTCGTTTTCTCTGAATAGGGTAATGAAATCAAACCTCCACTTTTTCTGGATGATTGTTACTCGCAACGTTTATCATTTTCTAACTGTTTGTCTAATAAATGAGTCTTTGGTATTGAAGTGTAATTCTCCCTAAAGACTTCAAGAGTCCGACTTTTTAAAAAACAACTGAGTTTTTGAACATGTCAGTGCTTAATAGCATACCATGACGGAAAAAATAAACCTTTGGATGACATTTTAAATTAAAATTACTCTGATATTTAAAACATGCGCTCAACGGAAGGAAAAAAACGTCTAAATGTGCTGAATTCAACATGACTATTGAAAGTATTGGAAATAAAAACTGTCCTAAATTTTAGACAGAAGAAACAGATACAACGGAACTGTATGTTTTTATAATTCTGTATACAATCAGATAATCATTCTCATAGAACATCACTGTTAAATGCCCGTGTAATTAAAAGTGATCGTTAATTCTGTATGATAAGTAGAAAAGTCAACTAAGGCACAGATATTGAAGTTACATTTGAACCGTGTAAGTATTAAGTGCATCGTGGAAGTCAGTACACACACTTGACAAGAGTGAGAAAACGATGATTATACATATATATCCTAATATGCTATATTAGTGTGTATATTCAAGTAAGTTATCTAAACTTATTATACCTGGATTTTTTGTACAGTTCGCCAATATATTTAAAAATAATTGGTCCCATTTTGTAAAGTGACATCAGTTGACGAGCATTCAGAAGACGATGTGTGGTGATTGCGTATCATTGTGCCTGTCATCTCGTACGAGGGCATTCAACACATCAGATTGAACCAGATCTAGGAAAACCATCTCGTTGAGTTGAATCGATTGGAATAATTTGTGCTCAATATTATTTTTTTCTTCAAAGTGTAAACTTCTCTGTAATTGTTGGTGATAAGAATCCAATGATTCATGTAATTATTCATTTAATGAAACTTGCAACCAAGGTGGTATGATTTTCAATCGAACTATGTTTCAACGTATAAAATCATTTTTTTATTCCACACTGTACACTACGTAATTAAATCGTTATCTTTTTAAATGATTAATTCACAGTAAAGTGACCAGTTTTCGAATATTATTGTCATTTAAGGTATTCCATATGATCATTGTGTCCAACGATTTAGTGAGAAAGGGAATTATTACTTTCAGTGAAGAATTGAAGATTATTTAGTTGAAACCTTCATGTCAATAATGAATATAAGTTTTTACTACCGACCGTATGTACTAGTTTTCGCATTTATTATATTCAGGTAATAAGTTGTACTACAATCTGATAGGTAGCTTGCTGGTGAAAAAACATATGATTCCGATAGGTTCTGGTTTCAATATAGAAGTCGCAAGATGAAAAAGCTCTGAATGAACACAATAATTTGTAACTGTAACAGTGTATCTTTTCATGATTGAAAGTGCTGGTCAACTTTAACAAGTAAATAACCATACAATGTTCTGTTAGGATAAGACAACTTACAAACTAGAGTCCATCACTTAATTTTCCTTTCGTCAAGATATTTCCGTCTTATGAATTGGTCAGAACTATGTACAAAATATTTCACTGAATTTTCAATTATCGTCTACTCACATTATTAGGGTCATTACATATAATGAGAATTATAAAGATATTTTCATCAACCAAACAGACATAAATGTGAACATGAAGCTTGTTGAAACTCGTTGATAAAAAGTATCTGTATTTTCATGAAAACGTTAATTTTCTATGATAAGTAGAAACGTCAACTGAGGCACAGATAATGAAGTTACAGTTGAACCGTGCAAGTATTAAGTGCATCGAACCTTCTAATAAGTACTAACCAGGAATAAAATTAGGTCTTGATTTATTGTGAAACGTACTGCGTTTTAGAGGACTTTCAACAAAGTAGTACCAAACACATGTACTAGGTGATTTTCTGTTGTTCGAATAAAGTGTCTACGCATCAATTGTGATTTTGGTTGAACCGACTGATCTCAATGTTTATACAGACCATTCAAAAAATATACTGACAAATTTTACTTTTACTTGTTCACTTGCGCCAGTTACTCCCAATGGAGCATAGGCCGCCGACCAGCATTCCCCAACTCACTGTCCTGGGCCTTCCTTTCTAGTAATAACCATTGTTTGTTTATTCTTCTCATGTCTATCTCCATTTCTCGACGCAATGTGTTCTTTGATCTTCCCCTTCTTCGTTGACCTTCAGGATTCCATGTGAGGGCTTGCCTTATGACGCAGTTGGATGTTTTCCTCAATGCGTGTCCTATCCACTTCCAGAGCTTCTCCTGCCTCCAAATGCCCTGGCAAGGCCGAGAGTGGGGAGAGTCTACTCTCCCTCTCGAAATGCTCTCACTTGGCCAGCGAATATATAGCCTCTGCCAGGGAAGTCCTACTCACTGCCTTCTCGTGGCGGGGGTGTTGTTTACGAAAGTGAGAGGACGAAAAGCGAATGTCTGGCGCTTTAACCGGGTTGGTGGACACGGAGGGTCCACCTAGGGGAGTTGGAAAACCCTGATTCCAAACCAATGGTGCACATGGGCTGGCTCCAGTATCCTGATGGAACGAATGGCGGACGAACCTGTCATTGGTCAACGGCTACCATGGGACTGCATCTCCTCACGATGCTCCACTGCCTTGTGGATCAGACCTTTTGGTCAAAGGCTCGGGGTGTGGCCCCCTAAGAAAACCACCTGCTTCGGTTTGGGCACCCGGGCAGTATCACAGCCCACACACAAATTATTTTGTGTGGCGCATATGTACCTGGTGCCCTTTTGTACCAATATATATGTGTTTAAATAAATAAATAAAACAGAGCTTCTCCCTGATTTCTCGCTTCACTGAATATAATCTGGTTTGTTCTCTACCACAGTAACGTGTTGCTGATAGTGTCTGGCCAACGAATACGAAGTGTTTTGCGTAGACAACTGTTAATAAACACTAGTATCTTCTGTATGATGGCTTTCGTAGTTCTTCAAGTTTCCGCCCCATACAGTAGAACTGTCTTGACATTTGTATTGAAAATTCTGACTTTGGTGTTGGTTGACAATTGTTTTGAGTTTCAGATGTTCTTCAGTTGTAAATAAGCTGCTCTTGCTTTCCCAACACGCGCCTTCACATTTGCATCAGATCCACCGTGTTTATCAATGATACTGCCCAGATATGTAACGGTTTTCACATCTTCCAAAGCTTCTCCGTCAAGTGTAATTCGATTGGTGCATGTTATGTTGTATCGGAGGATCTTGCTTTTCCCTTTGTTTATGTTGAGACCTACTGCTGCTACACTGGTCATTTCCTCCTACATTTGTTGTTGCGTTTGTGATAGAAGAGCCAGATAATCTGCGCAGTCTAAGTTATCCAGCCCCATCTTAGCTGTCCATTGTATCCCATGCTTCTCTCCAGATGTTGACGTCTTCATAATCCAGTCGATCACTAGGAGAAAGAGAAGGGTGAGAGAAGCAGCCTTGTCTGACACCGGTCTTTGCTTCGAATGGGTGAGTGAGTTGTCCTCCATGCACGATTTTGCAGTTTAACCCATCATAGGAATTTCGTATGATATTGACTATCTTCTCAGGCAGGCACGTCGTCGTGTCAAAGAAGCCTCCATTGTGTTTTCCTGTCCACACTACCAAATGCTTTTTCGTAGTCAATGAAGTTGATGTAGAGTGATGAATTCCATTCAATTGATTGTTGCGCAATGATCCGTAGAGTTGCGATTTGGTCTGTACACGATCGATCGTTAATGAATGCAGCCTGTTGGTCTGGAAGTTGAGCGTCTACGGAGTCCTTCGTTCTGTTTAACAACACCCTGTTGAAGACATTTCCTGGTATAGAGAGAAGAGTGATGCTCCTGTAGTTATCACACTTTCTTAGGTGACCTTTCTTTGGTACATAGATATGATGTCCTTCTTTCCAGTCTGTCTGTTGGTATTTGTTCTTCATCCCAAATCATACTGAAGAGAATGTGGAGTATTTTTGCAGTCGCTGCTACATCTGCTTACAGTGCTTCTACTGAAATGTTTTCTGGCCTTACTGCTCTGCCGCTTTTGATTTGTCTGATGGCCATGCTGATCTCTTCAATAGTTGGTGTGCCAACATCGATTGGGAGGTCCGTGGGTGTTCCTTCGATGTTAGGTGGGTTCAGTGGAGCTGGTCGATTCAAGAGTTGATTGAAGTGTTCTACCCACGTGTTTCGTTGTTATTCAGTGTTGTTAATTGCCTTACCTTTCTTGTTTTTCACCGTTCGTTCTTGTTTACGGTAGTTTCCATTGAGTTTCTTTATTATATCATACAATTTTCTCATGTTTTCTTCTGTTGCAGTCTTTTCTGCCATCATTGCTAAATCTTTCACATATTTACGTTTGTCGGTTCTGATGCTCCTCTTCACTTGCGTGTTTGCTTTTGTGTATTCGGCTTGTGCCTTGGCATTTTCTGCTCTTGTTTGTCAGTATCTCGAAAAATTGCCGTAATAAACGTTTGTGATGTTGCCCACCCCGTTGTCCAGTGTTTCCTAAGTTTTAATTTCATCTTGGTGACCAGCAATTAATGATCTTAGGCTATATCAGCTCCTCTTCATTTTCTCACATCATCCATCGTCCTCCTGAACATTTTTTTGATGCAGATATGGTCGATTTGGTTCTGTGTAGTGTGATCCCGTGAAGTCCATGTGGTGTGGTGAATGTGTTTATGTGGAAATATAGTATAGCCTGTGGACAGTTATTGAAGGCACGTAGGTTTGCAAATCTCTCCACATTTTCGTTCCTTTCTCTCAGTCAGTCCATGTCGTCTCATAACGTCTCTGTATCCCGTGTTGTCCATTCCAACCTTGGCATTTAACTCTCTCATCAGAATTGTCAAGTCCTTTGTTGGACACTTCTCCAATTGATCTTTTGTTTCTCCATCGCAATCGTTGGTAGGCTCATAGCTTTGAATGACGTTCATTGTAATGCACCCTTTCTTTGTTTTGAAGGAGGCTTTGATGATTCTGGATGCATGAGATTCCCATCCTATAGGTGCTTTTTGTGCATCAGTGCAACTCTTTGTGTTTGTGGGGCATTTTGTTCTTCATGACCGGAGTATTACAGAAGCTTCCCTGAAGCTAGTCTTTTTTGTCCAGCTTGCGTACAATGTGTTTCACTGATTCCAAGCACCTCTAAGCTGTATCTTTTCATTTCTGCAGCAATGCGTATGGTCCTCCCGGTCTTCCACATTGTACAAATATTCCATGTACCTAAATAAACTGTTGCTCTGGTTGTCAGAAGGGGCACCGGCCTCGTGACTTCCGAAGGATCTCGGTTTTTATCATGAGGCGTCATAATTCTTCCTCCAACTCCCAGAGCAGAGTTTAAATGGTTTGAATTATTTTTCCTGCTGTGCGTTTTTTAGCAAGTCAATTTTCTACGGGATGGGGTCGTCAACCTCATGCCCAACCCTCCTCCTTTAGCCGGGCTTGGGACCGGCATTAGCCAACGTAGGAGCTACAGGCGGAGTTAATGACAATAAGAAGTCCAGCATAAAATGTATTGTGGGCACGCATGTCTCATGCACTCGTTCAGGCAAAGTAATCGGAAGTTTAAATGAATTTGGTGTGGCTTCTTGACATAAACGGAAACCTTAAGTTATATGGGACTCAGTTTAGACATTCAAACAAGCAACGGATAATATATAAACAAATAGATAGACACATGCTCAATTTCATTCATTTGAGTACATAAATGTGCAAGTGAGAAGCGAATAATCATTTATCTACAAAATAGAACAGTGTGTTCAACAATGTTAAATATGACGAAATATACTTGCATACAGAGTCACAGAATAGTTAATCGGATTAGAAAAAATTTTTGCTTGAAAGGCAAGAACGAATTGAATATTAGTGTGATTTAGCCTATTGAAATTTGCCTAATGGTGCCGGAATCGACGTCTCTCCAAAACTAAAATTTTAGTGAGATATAATCAATATATATCATCTAATAAATTTTCTTTATACTACATTCAGTAGAATATCATCTTAGAGTAGAACTAGAATTAGCAATCAAATTCACTTCTTGATAAATGATTATGACAGTTTATTCAAATTCATTTAATAGAAGACTTGGCTTTATACGGTTATTTCTAAAGACCGATATTTTTTTGTTTAAACTCCTGGAACTAAAATCTTTAGTCTCCAATATTAAGGATAGTTATCGACTTATCACATTTATTATAATACTAGCTGGTAAAGCAGAATGCATTATTAACAATACTTGGTGATTGATTTAATTGATCAACACGTTGTGAGTATAAAAATTAATTCACGAAACAGAATTTGTTGATTTTTGTTGTTTGTTCATACCAACACTTTACAATTTAAACTTGAAGATATTCTACAAGACATTCAGTATGTTTAATTACCGATCATTGTTGAATTGATTACGTTGATGATTGGTGTATAGTTAGAACATTTAGGAATTCAGGAGGTAGGTAATTACCTTAAGTTATGTATTTAAGTAAGGGCAATCGTTAAGTGTATTAATAATTATTTGTTGTCAAAATGTTCTCCAACAAACAAGTTAATAAGGTAACAACAATGAATATTCTTGGCGTATAATGTGATAATTTTATTTGTTAGATTATCTTCCCTTATTCAATTTATCTGTGTATATTACTGATCATCAGTGTTGAATGTCGTAACATGAATAAACATTGTGAGTAATTCGGTTTAAAACGTCTATATTTGCCAAAATTAATGTTTACAGGTGATAGGAAATCTAGAAATAGACCTATTCTGGAACCAGATGAATTATCAATAATGGTGGATAAACCAGGTAGATAATCATCTATCATACATTTAGTAATTTATACTATTCTGTCGAGTATGTTCAGAATGTAAATTTTATCAAAATTGTAAACGAATAAATTTATCGAATAAGTTTAATTCGTATAGTTGATAGTACACGATTACGATGAAAAATTAAATCAAAGTTTCATACTTCATTTTGTATTGTTTGTTTGAATCTTCCCATTGAGTTTTAGGACTGCAATCGATCAGGCATACATGCATCCTGTGAGGAATTTATCGATATTGCTTTAAATCAAAAACATTGTAAGCAGAGATGGATGGTGGCTAACAGTGGAATTCAGGACGCGTGTTTTATCCTATTTGGGACTCGTCAGCTAAATTAACCTGCATCCCGGAGTGAACATCAATTCTGGGATATAGGTTTTTTCCAGCTGAAGAGTCCCAAATAGGACGGAAACGAGCTTACCGGATTTCACCGCTAGCTACCATTCATATTTGCGTATGAAGTTTTATACTATTATCCCCTTTCACTGATATGTTTAGTCCACTGTGTAGAAGTTTATACTTCATTGAAAATTCTAGTGTCACACAGTAATTCAGATATGAGAGCATATATTATGCTCGCATATCAGAAGATGAATCAGTGGATTAAGTGTTATATATATATATATATATATATATATATATATATATATGTATATATATATATATATATATATATATATATATATATATATATATATATTGCAATATCTATTTATGTTCATTATTATGGATATTTTGTTCAGATACTAAGACATGCTGTTCTTGAAACCTTTGTACTATTCATCATCATATTTCAAAGTCGATTGATCCTTCTTGTTTAATGACATCAGTTAACAATTATTTATAACTAAACAGTGATTATTAAATGTTTTATCTTGGTACCTGACAATTTACTGCATATAGTACTTTATAAATAACATATTTCAGAGGCCTATAAATAATACCACACCAACAAATTTCAACTGATGATTAAAAAGAAATTGTTTAACATTGATATTAGAAGTTTATTGTTTACTGAATAACTTCCATAAATTTAATTGTTTTCACTTTATTAATATTTGAATTATGAACATGCTGCACCGTGTTTACCTATCAAATTAAACTCAGGATCTGATGAGATAAATAATAAGGGAATTCCGATGGCAAATGATGAAATGAATGATATACCGATACGATTTTTTGGTTGAATTGGGTCGATAGAATGAATTTATCCTTATGATTAATTTTTCTTCAAATGTAATTTATCTTTATTCAGGTTGATAAAAAAAATATAATGACATACTATTAATATTTTCTTAATAACTCTGAAAATGAACTAATGTGATATGATTTTCTTTCGAAACTGTGGTTTATTAGTTTAAAATTACTGTCTTCCTTAATCGATACTTTTCACAGTCTATGCGTTTTTGAGTATTTAAGTATTGATATTAATGTTTTCGTCCTGTATTGATAAACTTCTACTGAAGTTTGTTGTTAAGTACCAACTTTTAGATCATTTAGTAATTTAGTCAAAATCAGTTTCGTGCCTTAAAATATCAAAATCAACACTTAACACCTCCAGAAGCCTTTAATGTAGTCTTTAAATAAGAGCCATGGCAATCCCAAAACTTTCGTCAATTCGCTGAGTCAGAGCACGAATACTAGGGATGGTAAAGTAAAATCTTGTTGCACACCAGTTTTCACAGCTTTTCATTCAAAGAGATCACTGTTCACTTCTACTCTCTTTCTTCGATCACACAGGAAAGTCTCGATCTGCACTTATTTTATATCTTTTGTTGCGAAGTTAGAATATTTCAAATCCTATATGGGTCTGTTTATTACAAAGGTTTCTAAAATCTATGCATCACCTCTCAGTATTCTCTCACAAATCATCGGTTCGTGTGATAATTAGAAGTATTTGAATTATTATACGAGCAAGGAATTCCTGAAATAACACAATTTAAGTCAGGTGGAACCAGATGAGCACAAACGAACCTATAGTATTTGGAATTCAAAGTCAGGCACACATCAAGTACAAAAAAGTCATTAGTTCATACAAACACCACAGATCGTCAACCAAGAAGTGATTTAACGGAGAGCGTATAAATCTGATTTGAGCAGGTCTGGTATTCTCACGGGTCTAAGTTGCTTATCCCTTTGTTATAACTTGATGATATACTGATAGGTTAGTGATATGACTATCGGTTTTGATCGCATAAGATTGCCAAATCAAAAGTCAGAAGCGATGAGGTTGGACGACATATTTAATAGATTATCAATATATCTCGAGTCCCGTTCATAAGCGACAATTTCTGACTAAATTGTGACAGTGAGTTGTCGGAAAAGGTTCAACTAGATTGATTTCTGAGGTAGAAAAACTTCTGTTAACCTACTTCTATCGTCATAGTGAAGAACCTGAGGTGACTTGATCACAGTTTTTTAATTACTTAGTGATAAATTAGCACTCGACTTGCGTGCACTTTTCTTGTCTTATAAAATATGAAATTTACGGGTATTTCACTGGGTGGGTGCGATTCAATAATAGGTGTTACTGGCAAAGTGTTATCAAACTACAATACCTGTGGTATTTTCATTGGTGAGCCTAACGTGATTTGGTACACCAACCTATAAACTGAGTCTGTTCCTTTTTGGAATTACATAAATCACTGCTTTATTTTAACTTTTATGTATTGTAATATTTTTTCCGAGTTTTTGGACATATCATGCCGTGATCACTTTTTCTTCGTTCACTCTCTTTCAGGCTATTGAATGTCCTAGTGGGGTCCCCCAGCGCTCAATACTAGGACCTCTTCTCTTCTTGATTTACATTAACGGTCTTCCACAACAAGTTTCATCTGACTTATTGCTTTTTGCTGATGATGTAAAACTTTGGAGAGAGATACATAACCATAAGGATATACTAGCACTTCAGAAGGATCTGACTCGACTTCAAAGTTGGGCAGACGACAACAGACTTACCTTCAACACTTCAAAGTGCAAAGTAGTCCATCTGCAACATGTTGCAGACTATAGTTACAACTTAGGGAATTTCTCTCTAGAAGTTTCCCACGTCGAAAAGGATTTAGGAGGGTTGGTACCCTACGACCTAAAGTCGTATTCGAACTGTGACAAAAACACCTTTCAAGCAAACCTTGCACTGGTAACATTCAAGCGCATTATTGGCCAGTTTGACGGTAGAACCTTTCACATAATCTTCAACAGTTTTATTCGCCCCCATTTAGAGTATGGAAACAGTGTTTCCTCCCTCCCTCCAAAAGGATAAGGACACTCTGGAACGTATACAACGTCGAGCCACGAAATCAGTTCGGGGGCTCAAATTCTAACCTTATGAAGAGCGCCTCCAATCACTCAACCTTTACCCGTTAGAGTACAGGCGTCTTAGAGGTGAACTTCTTATGATTTACAGTATCCTTAACACTTCTGGTCATCACCTTAAACATCTTCTTAAGCTTAGTCACAACACCAACCTAAGAGGTGACACCCAAAAACTGGAGACTCAACATAGCAGGACAGACTGCAGACACAACTTCTAATCCGTAAGAGTTGTCAAGTGCTGGAATTGGCTGCCGACTGGGCTAGTACAAGCGACTTCCCAGGAGTCCTTTAGAAGGAAACCTGACTTATTCTTAAGAACTGAGGATAACCTATTATTTTGATTTACCAAATTCTTTTTTTCCTCTATTATCGTTAATATACCTAGGTTCTTGCCAGGAGGTATTGGTGATCCACTGCTACTAGACACGGAAGCCCGTTAAGCGAAAGCTTCTTCTATTCCGTCCTCAACCATTTGAACCATTTGAACTAATGCCCTCCTGGCAAGACAACATAGAAGCCTGGTTCTGCTACGCAGAGGCTAATTTCTATGAGCACGGAATGACTGATTCACTCAAACAGTTCCTCGCGGTTGTAAAGACACTACCGCGCGGATTCAACAGGTGCGTCACATCTATATGTTTACTAGTGATGTTTCGGGACCTTACGAATGATGACCTATTCAGACAACTTTTCTTGTCTCAACTCCCTCAACAAGTGCAAGCAGTACTTGTCTCGTTTTAAAACGACACCGTGGACGAGCTGGCTGCATTTGCTGACCACATCCTCGAAAGCACTATGTCATCTAATGCCGAAGTTTTTTCAGTCAAAGGAAAACCTCGAACGACACAGAATGACATTATGGAGCTATGTCATACACTGACACGCTATGCTAGATTTCGTAATGGCCGTAAACGGTCACTTACTTTGCGAAGAAGCACTTTAGGTAGACGATCTGTCTCTAGATCACAAGAAACAGATAACCTTTACTGGTGCTTGTATCATAACCAGTGTGGGAAGTCTTCCAGAAATTGCAGAAAACTGCAATTACCCGAACTCAAAGTTGACCGACGCGAAAAACAATTCAGGAAACTTCCCAGCCGGCACGCGTTAACGGCAACTGTAGCCTGCAAACACACCCGTCTGTTATACGTCACAGATGTGATCATGAAGTTCGCTACCTCGTCGATACTGGCGCAGAAGTTAGCGTTCTTCCCGCAAATTCTAACGTCCGGCTTCATGATTCTGTTTTAAACTTACAGGCGGCAAACGGAAGATCAATCGCCACACATGTTAAAAGGTACGTCTACCTTAACGTGGGTTTACTCAAACCCATCCACTGGATTTTCACGGTTGCAGATGTTTCTATGCCAATCATTGGTATAGACCTGCTACAACACTACGATCTACCCATTGACACACGCAAACGGAAGTTAGTAGACGGAAACACTGATTTATCTGTTTGCTTAACTCATTTTTCCGGTTGCAAGGTGTCCCCAGTTACAATTATGCACACCATATACCCCTTATATCAGCCATTACTCGATAAGTGCTTAGGGATATGCCAACCGCAACCGAAATTGCCGTTCGTAACCAGCAATGTTACGATAAGGACCGCGGTCGCCAACTCTAGCTTTGGAATAATGACTTTCTTAATTAAGGCTACTCTAGACTTATGATAAAGCAGCACGCATTGTGTAGGTTGTCGCTGTGGACTGATACGTTATAGGCAACCATAGCATGCCCAATTTATGATGGGTTACTGGTCAAGGGGAAATCCACCACATCATCATTCATACTTTCCTCTTTGATACTGTATTTTGAATCTGTTTGGAAAAGTAGGGCTTGGTTTACCTACAAGCGTCGAAAGTGTACTGCGAACTCGCGACAATGTAGAACCAGAGTTCATCATCACTACAACATATTAAGACCCTGGATAACCAACTAATCTACTAAAGTACATTGAGCTAGGGTTATCCAATGTATAGATGAATAATAATGGTTTATTAATATCTAGCAATTTGAATAAACAATTATGCCCTACGTTAGGCCCCGTTGTTTCTCTTGGGATTGATGATGCCTTCATGGCCGGTATTTGTAATAAGCCTTCAGGCAATTTCATTTATGATTTCCCAATATATACAGTAGGGAAACTTTGGGCTTTATGGTCAAAAGTCTAACAGTTATCTTTCTGTCGAGTCAGTCAACGTCATGCGTGACTCATAGGCTCATTCCGAAGTTTGGGTTAACTGTTAGTTGTGGTAGGCGTGTAGTTAGAGGACGTCGTCTTATCGGATTGATGGCAAATGTACTTTATGGACTGATTGAAGATTTACCTAGAGTCAAGCTATTCATCATCATGGAAAGTTCGATTTTGGGATAATAAACATTAACATAGTGTCTGATTTCCCTTTGGACACTATGTTTTGGTCTACTAAGGAGTCGCTAAAAATATGATTACTTTATAAATAGGAATGTAAAGAAAGTGTTATTATTACCATTAATAAATCCGTCCTTCAATAGTGTACCTAGTAATCCCGGAGTATCAAGTGTCAATATACAAACTGATAGAAATCCTATATGTTAATAGCATATCTTGTAAAATCGTACTAGTGGTTTTTTCGTTTGTAAAATAAATCTACCCGCAAACAAAATGTTCAATCTACTATTTCTATAGTATTGTTTGTTGTTTTCTATCTTATTCTACAATTCAGTATCTGATGTTCTTGGGTACGTTAGTTAATTGTGTATTAAGATTGTACTATCATCACTTGTTCTGAATCACTCAAGTGTACTAATACTGGTTGAAGACCTTGGGAATCCCTTGCTGTTAAAATAATATACCGAAATATTATATGGCTGGTTTGCGAGCTTTCATTGTCGGTAGTACTGGCGAAACAGGAAAAGCATTAATCAAAGCCTTAGCTAACGACACAAGATACAGTTCTATCAAATTAATTCAAAGGCGTAAAACAGACGTTGATTATAGTTTTGAAAATAAAGATTCTGAAAATCGTTTCACTCAGATTATTATAGATTTCGACCATTTAGATGATTACCAAGAAGTATTTCAAGATACTGATGTGGGTTTTTGTGCTCTTGGGACAACCTTGAAAAAGTCAGGGAAGGAAAAAATGAGGATGATAGACCATGACCATGTAATTCATATTGCAAAGTTAAGTTCTGCAGCCGGCTGTAAAGAATTTCATCTTGTCAGTTCAAAAGTAAGTCATGAATTTTGAGACATGCAAAATTTTGACAAAATATTACTAATTGTTTATAGTTTCATTTCTCACTTATTTATTGCCAAATACCAGTGCAAATTTACACCAAAGTGTAAAGTGACATGAGACTTCTGATGGCAAAAAAGAATTAGTTATTTATTTCCTGCAATTGATCGTACTTCACCTAGTATCTGTAGACAGATAAGCAAACAAACAGCAACGTAGTTTGGCCGTGACTCGTGTCCCTAAACCAAATCAATGAGCTAAATTTTTAAACTTTCCCAAAGCCAATGACCTAAGTGATCAACAGGACAGTGGAGAAAATTAGTATTTATGCTCATATTTCAGTGGCTGGAATAGATTTGTATTCATTTCATTCTTTAAAGGGTTTTAATTCCGTATGTTCTGTTGATTTTCTTTCTATCTAATAAGGACACTTCGCGTGGGCATTCCGTTAAGTTTAGTCACTGTTAAATGAATGTTTCCTCATTAACATCTTTAAACTATAGACTTTTTTGAACACCCTTGTTATGAACTCGAGGTTGATAACAATAACATGAATATATTTTGTTTTCTCTTCTAGACCTGGAACATCTTATTCTAATTTGCTTACTTTCCCTGATTTTCCAGATATCCTTTAAATTTCTGTTGACTTTCTTGTGTTGCTTTGTATAACGTACAATAGATTTAGTATTTTCAAAAGTTCTACGTTATATATAAATAGTGGTTTGTTATTAGGACGGGTTAACTGAGGTATGCTGTTCAAAATTGATTCAGTTTTTATAGGTTTCATTATTTCTTATCGTTATCAAAATTTAGTATGTGTTTTTATACGCGTGAAAATTTCTTCAACTTTGATTTGGGCATTTTTTCCCACAATGTTTCAATATTTTAAAATTCTATCAACTCTTCAATACTTAAATTTTTCTATCAAACATAAATCTTACCGGAATCATTTTTTATGTAAGCCTACTTTTCCGTATATTACTGATATGTTTGTGTTTTCAACTATTCCTTTAATAATGAAGAGAGGATTTCTAGATGTCAGTACTCGTTTTATCGGGGAGCTAGTTTAAAAGTGATAGAAGTCTCAGAGTAGTCCAATAATGACACAATCGAACATCATTGAGTATTATCATCTAATTCATCCAGATAATTAAGGTTTTTGTAAATAAGTGTAGTAATGTGAATTATTACGGTATCATGGTGCTAAAAACAGTATTCATTAGTCAAATGTTGTTCAATAGGTCCTTAATAATTTAGTCAACTATGATCTGCCTTGTAATATGAAATCTTGTATACGTTATGCTTAATGTTTGAAGCTGCATGATATACAGCTTGTGATTATAAAATAATATCCATATAATGTTCTAATTAACAGAAAATTGAGTTCTCGATATTTTAAGCGTTAGTGTAAGTTATTTCTTCAGAGAATAAACTGAATAACCGTATTAAATTAGCACAACTTTAAATGGTACATTTGGGAAAATAGAGTACCTAGTATAATCAGCAAAGGTCTTTCCATATCAACGTCATGTCGTTCCGGTCAAAGTAAGTTTTGTTCACGATATAATTGTGTGTATTTGTGTATACCCTAATGAATGTGAAGAAATGCGATATTTTCAATGTGAAAAAGTAGATTTAAAGCTGTATGTGTATGTGGAGTAAATATAACTAAGTTTGGATAATTAGTCAATTATGAACTAATACTTTGCCCTTACTTTATTACTGAACAATAAGATTTAACACTATATAAAAGAGCCTCAAACACGCCTTGCTTTATGATCGAAGAAACTTTGCTAAATTATTCTGATATTTTAAATATTGATCTTCATGGTTGTCGAAAATAGCTAGTACTACTATAGGTAAAATAACTTGAATATTTTCGAGTTATACATAATTATTAGGAGAGATTTTAACTACTTATAAACGAACTGGAATGGTGGTTAAGCCATTCAACTTTCTATCATTAAGCCCCGTGTACGAACTCTACTCTATCTACTTCAGTCTAGGCAACTGAATAGTATCACTAGTCTTCACACTTCGAATATGGCCCATACCTAGATACCCAATAAATTGATTTATTTAAGTCCACTTTTCTTTACAAACAAATTAAATAAAAAACAACTTTCGAACTCATCACTCTAGTTGACAGTCAAATGTATTGTCCATTCTTTATTTAATCATAATCTCAACAAAAGGTTCCTTCATTTTTTGTTTAAGAATGATTATTTACTTAAGTTTGTCTTATCTTTCTATTGATGTTTCGAAATGGTTTTTTCTGTTGTTTTTGTCCAGGCAGCAAACAAAACCAGTATCTTTTTTTATCTTCAACTTAAAGGTGAAACAGAATCAGATTTAATATCACTTAATTTATTTCCTAAATGTCTTGCAATCTATCGTCCAGCTACATTATTATGTTCACGTGTTGAATCACGACTAACGGAAAGAGCTTTTCAAATTTTATTAAAACCTTTCGCATATCTTGCACCTACATTATTGACAACACCAATTGATATCCTTGCAAAGGCTATGACCAATGCTCCATTTAGTTCCAAATTAAAAATTGATTTATCTGTACAACAAGAAAAATCACTACCCAAAAATGTGTATATTTTCGAAAATTCTGATATTTTCTTACTTGCATCAGAAAACAAGGATATATAATTATTCCATTGGAATTGTGCTCTAACTTTGAAGTAAGTTCTTATTCCATTTTGCTGACATTTTACATCATGCCATTGACATTTTATTGAATTCATGAATCCATGGATTTAATTCACTTATCTTAATATCTTTCCAATTGGGTAGTATTCGTAATTCTCACATATTGATTGTAACCTATATTCGGATTCACAAACTATTTTGCACGTGGTCACTACGATACAGTTGTTTTTACATTCTTACTTTTTTCGTTCACAAATATTCTGCGTTCAATATGTTTGTTAAATTGGTTTGTTTTTCATTATAATAGTTTTATTGACTGAAACATTTCTTGTTATAGATCAACAACTACCTGTCAGTCTTTCTGCCGTTCTTGTTTTCTTATCATTTTTGTTACGCATTATTTACACGATTTATAATCAAACCTGTACATCCAGTCGTTTTTTAAAAAAATACGAAACTGTAATACGGTTTGTTGGTTTTTGTTTACGTAATGATAAATTTCAACTTTAAATGTTTAATGTAGTTAGTATTCTATTTGAAATACTAGATGGGGTATTAGCTTCGTGTACACTTTATGGGGACTGATTAAGAAGTATTTCGAACAATATGTGGTTGTTATTTGAACTCAAATATACGGGTTGAGTTTACATCTCCAACTAAATCGTTGGGGCTCATCGTATCGAATCCAATTAATTAAAGAAAGCGTCCTGGAATACGATTTTGTGTGATATACCGGGCTAAGGTGAACAGGCCAGTATTATATCCGAGTCATTTACTATTTGTACTTGGAAACGAAGAAACACTACAGTACCCACGATACGAAGTAAGAACACAAAAGACACTGGTACAAGTGAAGATTTATTGACTCTAAACAAATACGACCCTAGTCACACAGCACACATCGATGGTGCGAGATTCTAAAGTCCTAGCTAAGGAAATCTGTTTTCCTATTTCGCATAATGTTCGGACGTTAAAAGCTACATGTAGTTTAGAGCGTGGTTTCAGGATGCCAGGAATATCGTTCCGCGTACTCGAATCGTTCGCCCTAGAGGTGCGATGTGATAGTTTTTTCACTGTAGTTTTAAGCATTTTGCTTATCTAAATATTTATCTTTCGACCATAACCAACTTCACTCATATATATGTCTTAACATGTCTTACATAATATGTCTTACATAATTGTCATATCTTGCAGGTTTGTGTCCCAATCAATATATGACGTAACTATGCCGCAAATTAGAGTATAGTGAATTATCGACCGGACCAACGACGCATAAAACCCGTACAAGCAGTCTAGAGTACTTATTGGTACTTGCTTCCCTCATAGCTCTGCTTGTTAAGTCCAGAACACCAATAGCAACCTCTGTGATATGAATCGTATATTTCAGATATACTGAGTTTATATACAAGCCAAACAGACCACATCGTACCATAAAATAGAAAATAACATTTGTACAAGCTTTAGTCATATGTGGCTGTGAATGTGGGAGACTAATTGATAGACTGGACATAACTCAAGAATGGTAAATCGTATAATAATAGTTCATGGGTCAACATAAAGCTTATGATGAGAGGAACACGAATACAAATAGTTTAGTTACTTAACAACTATACAATAAAATATATGTATAGTACTAGTTCAGAAATAGATTCCAACAGTTACCATTCATTATTCTCATCGGGATATAACAATAATCCACTTTCGAAAAAAGTCCATGAAGTCAGTTTAATACTTAATGCTATTTAGTCTAAGTGAATTTCAACTGTGTAATGTGTGAGGAATATACTCACTGAAGTCATTGGAAGGTATTTACTTTATATTGCGGATTGATCGGAGTTAGACCTAAAAATCTATTGGATCTTGGCTCAATGGTATGAAAGTTGAGCATTCGTACACAAGTTGAAAGGTCCTGTGCTCAATCACCAGTAGTTGGGTCATGAGTGCACACTTCTGAACAGTTCTATACTATCCTGAAATGGCCATCCAATGCATCCAGTTTTTCAATGGTTGTCTAACTCAGATCGTAATGTCAACAGAAGTATATTATCGTCAGTCAAACAAATATATTTTTAATAATTTCATTTATTCTGTCTGTAACTTATCTCATTGTGTTGATGTAGCACAAGAATTTACGTAAGATAAAGTAAAATGTCTTGTCATTACTTTATAAACATTTGGTTGATATATGTTATAAGTCTTAAAATTTATACGATACTAGCGTGATTGATTCAGAAAAGAAAAGAAAATAGATGTCGGTTATGCAAATAATCAGTAAAATCGTTGAAATGATAACCTAAAACTACTGTAAGATTTTGCAAAAAAAATTTTCAACTATTTTACCTAGTCTCAATATATGAAAAGAAAAAAACATTCTCATCCAACTAACAAACTATCTTCAACATGGAGTTGTGGTGATTGTTAAGTTTTGAATTGAGATCATCAATCGATCAGTGTCAGAACACTATTTACAACCTGGAAGCACAAAAGAGACTATCTATCCTAACAGTTTTATTGTCTAATTAGTAAATAGTTTGAGTTTCTATGTGAAGCTATCACCGGTAAAACTCAATCATTGTCAAGAGTCAAATATGTTTGACCAAATTGAGAAGACTGAAATATGGACCATCGAGATTCGACTGAATGGATCTTAAGTTAACATTCCTGATACAAAGGTTGAATTGTAGCAAGCCTTTGTATAACCTATATTTCAAGGTCACATAAATAAAATTAAGAAAAACCTGTTATATTCTCAATACTCACTGTAATTATGACATTCGACGCATTATGTATACGTATGTGTCAGTTTGATAGAACGCATGTCTGCATCCTAACACAATAATGTTACTCACGTATTGATTTGCACCCCTAAAATACACATACATTCTTTACTTTACTCATTCACTTTCCGGTATCCTTATCTATCGCGTGCTTGTGGATTTAATCAATTATTAACAATACATACTTTCCCAACATAACTGGCATTCTGGCTTTTGAATATCCTGAAGTGAATTCACAGCAACACCAAGATAACTAGCCTGCTAAGAAAAACAGTCAATAATTCATTACATGTGACAATCAAAGTGAGGGAATAACCTCTACAGAATATCCTGGGTTCAGTAACTATCAGGGTTATGTTAATACGAGCAGACAAGAGTTCGGTTGCTGTTACAATCATCTGAAGAATTAGTCACTTAAAACCCTCTAATGGTTTAACTAAAGTGATAATTTTATAACAAACAAAACAATGACTATAGTAACGTTACAATAAGCCAAGGAAATCAATCAGATCCATTTACTAACAATTCAACCAACATGGATTTTATTCTCTATGTACAAGTGGTTAACTATAGATAGGGAAAATCTGACTTTCACAATTTCGACCTTCAATCGTAAAAACATAGGAATCAGTCTTTGAGAAGCTGGGAGTACACCATCTGAAAGATAGTTTTCAGAAATTTTTGATATTTTCTAAAAATATGTATCATTTGTCTACCAATAACGATCTGTTTGAAAGATATTAGGGAACTGGTTTCATGTCTTGGTATGAACACCAACAATGTGGTGCAGGTACATGCAGCCTGGAAATGGATTAATTGTTAGAAGGGGTATCGGCTTCCTAACTTCCGAATAATTTCAGCTTTCATCATGAGGCATCATTATTCTTCTGAATGAATATTCTTCAACTCCCAGGGAAGAGTTTAAATGGCTTAACTTTTTTTTTCTGGTTAGCGTTTTTTTTTAACAAGGTTGTCTACAGGATGAGGTTACTGACCCCACGTCCAACCCTCCTCCTTTACCCGGTCTTGAGATCAGCAGTAATCCTAGAAGGGCTACAGACGGAGTTAATAACAATTTACTGAATGGTAACTGTTTTGGATTACAGGACAGAGCAGAAGTGTAATTTTATTATTATTAAAACAGTAGAAATAATAAAAAAATAGGGCGTTATTTTACTTCTTACTGACTTTGATAGCTCAGATTTAAGAGACTTAAAACAGATATATTGAAAGATATTTATGGATAGATTTTAACATTCGAACGAAATTTTCTTTCTCTAGTCAAGCGTTACAATATTTTCTGAATTCACATTGTCAAATTTGCATATAAAAAATAAAAAACATCATAACTTCTATGACAACGAATCACGTATTTTAATGTAAAATGTATGAGCTCGGCAACTTCTAGTAGTGTTCGCGTGAAGGATAAATTAAGTCTGGAATCCGTTTAAAGACGATATACATTTCTCATTCTTGGAACTGATTGTACCTTAAATTATGAGTTCAGATGCAATAAATTTGGACTGAACCTTTAGTGAAAGAGGAGGCCCAAGCTAACTTTAATCTTTTTTCTTCAAAATACTTGATAAACTACCTTTTACATTCAATGAAGCAATTCAATACGAAGAAACTCCTAGTTACAGCATCCGTAACTCTTTGTCACTGGTGAAACAATCTCATACTAAATCTCCTCTCCATGTGGATTACTTTACCAGTAAATTTTCCAGACTCTGGAATAATTTACCACAATCTGTCTATGAAATAAAATCACTCCTATCCTTCGTTTGCTGCATCGATGCTTACTTGTCCTATAAATAAAAAAAATAATATATTTGTAATATCCCAATAAGTAGAAAAATTAGATTTCCTGACGTTTCGTGACTTAGTACAAACCACTTCTTTAGAAAATAAGTAACCAAATTAAAATCAATCCAAGTTTAGATAGCACAATGGAACAATAAAAATATTCTCCTCCTTACTCTCGGCCGTACCGAAACATTCGGGAGCAATTACAAAGTATAGTAGTTAGTTATGATGTATGAACTTCATGTATAAGTTATAAAATGAAAGTCAATTACTTATTAAAATATGCAAAAAAGTACGATTTTAATAAAGTTGCAAATTTTTTAATAGTATTAAGAATATCTGTACAAATATCGTATTTCTGTGCTGAATATATTAAAATTTAGTGAAAACAGTTTAGTTCATTTTTGTATTGGTTGCTTGAATCTTCCCATTGATGTTTAGGACTGTAGTTGATCAGTTTCTTATTGGTATATATGCATCCTATGGGGATTGCCTCTATATGGCCATAATTCACAAGCATTATGAGCAGAGATGGATGGTGGCTAGCAGTGGAGTTGAAGACCCATGTTTCGTCCTATTTGGGGCTCGTCAACTGGATGACCTTGCATCTCGGAGTAAACATTAACTCTGAAATGTAAGCTCATTCGGCTGATGAATCTCAAATCAGACGGAACGCGCGTCCTGGATTCCACCACTAGCCACCATCATCTCAGCTTATAATGTTATTAAGGACAGGTTTGAAAAGAATAACTAAGTAACGGGATCAATGATGAAGAGAAAAGGTATCAAAATCTAAAGTAAACTAGACGAAAGACAATTATTAAACAGTGAACCAAAATAAGAAATTGAGTAAAAGATATTTTAAAGAAACGGATAGTAGAACTGAATAATCGTTAATCTTAAGGAGTTGGCTAATTCTAAAATCCTAACAGCTTCATTAGCTCAAATTCGTGTTATTTTCCTTCAAATAATAAATTAGACTGTATTCATTAAAATCTCTTCAAGCAAATCAAAATGGAATGCTAGATTTCATGTATAACCAGTGATGAGATGTTTAGTAATTTCATTTAAGATATGAAAATCTAATTAAATTTTCATCTCTGCAGCAAACTGGTAGGATGATAATTAAAAAATATATTTTAGCTGCCTAAACATTAGATAAATCTGAATTGCTGAAATGATGATAATCAATCTATCGCTGCAAATAGTTTTCTTTTTGACAAAAACATCGTTACTTATTTTCAAGCATCACCCTTTACTTGAACAGCGTAATTCTAAATGCAGTTGATCATAACAGTCAGTCTAAGCTAGACCACCATAGAAAACCTAGAAGCACTGGACGGCCTTCTCGTTCTAGTATGGGACTCCTTAGCAGTGCCAATTCACGATCTTACACTCTGGAATCGAACCCCGCATCTACGGTCTCGCGTACAAATACTTAATCTCTAGACCACTGTGCTAATATCCAGTGTTCCAAGATTTTCAATGGTGGTTTAAAATTGATCGGTTCACGATTTAAATGAAACTCAACAATCTCCATAGCTTTATACTGAAAATTATCATGTGATCACTTGTGACTAGCTTTGAGCAGTAATTCCCGAATTTCTAGTGAGCAGTCCTGACTAGTGGCGTTCGACTGTATCAAGTTTGAAGACAATGAAAGATGACCGCCCAATACTGTGAATCGATTGAAGTTAGAAATGAGCACTGCTGGATCCTGACTCATTTACTTGGTAAACCAACATCCATACTATTAAGATTATTGCTCAACACAATATCTCTACAGAATAGTGCGAAAATATGCTTGTTTTTTCTTATGAAATATTCATTTCATTTGGTAAATAATACTCACTTCGAATAGAGTCAATAAATCAATGAAATATATTACTTTTTCATAGTTGAAAGCGTGAGTCAATTGAAGCTAGACCACCGTGAAAAACCTGGAAGCACCGGACGGCCGTTTCGTCCTATTTTGGGACTCCTCGAGACTGGTAGGTCCTGGGTTCGAATCTCGTGGGTGCGCACTGTTGAGGAGTCCCATAATCGGACGAAACGGCCGTCCATTGCTTCCAGGTTTTCGATGGTGGTCTAGCTTCAATTGACTCACGCTTTCAACTATGAAAATACTAAATCTCCACAAAACCTCTTCTGATAATTAATATTACTTTTTGTAAATGTAAACAAATAAAAGGTCATTTATATCACGTTTGATTAATGTCTTTATTAGATGTTATTATTAGACAAAAGTACTTTAAAAACAAGTTGTATTTACTTTTCCATTAACCGATTGTTATTATCTAGTGTTTTCCTTCATACTAAATAACAACCAAATATTGTTCATAAATATTTCCTTTAAATTAAGAAAAACGTGAAGTGAATTAGACTACCCTTATAAAGTTGGTTAATAAGTATGTTGTACAACAGACTAGAATATCCAAGATTTCCACCTACATATATATGAAATTTGTTTACTTAGCTCAATACTCATTGCATTATGATTTAACTATACATTATATTTACGTACTATCCATCTTATGGTTAGTATTGTTGCTGAGATTCAAACAATACTATGTTACATTGATTTAGAAATTTGTTACCATAACATAAGTTTTTTCATATTACACGTAACCTTTAAATCTGGAAGTTAATAGATAGATTTTTAACGTCATTTCACCTATGGACAATTTATATTTACTGTTGATAAAGAGTAGATATCGTGACATAAATACCCTTGAATAGTCATTTCTTTGAAGTCATCATCATTTTCAGTGAGATTCCTAGAATTTTGGCACTGATTTAGTAAAAAATTCTTCAACGACTTCATACACTATGCACTAAAATATTTAGACTAGGAGTTCTATTACCAGGTTAATCATAAAAATAAATATAACTATTGTAGTTGAAAGCGTGAGTCAATTGATGCTAGACCACAATGGAAACACTGGACAGCCGTTTCGTCCTATTATGGGACTCCTCAGCAGTTTGCATCCACAAAACCGCCCTCACGAGATTCGAACCCAGGACCTACCAGTCTCGAGCCGAAGCCCAAAACCGATAGACCACTGACGTGGCATCCAACGGTGTTAATGTCTAACTTCAACTGATCCACGAAGTTGAGCAACCATTCACCAATTGTCTTCAGTGAGTTGATATCTCACAACGGACGTGGTTTTGAACTCCACTGGTCACTGCTTCTCACTAGATCTCCTAGATATACTTCTCGAAGTCACTAGTGAGCATATGATTATATTAATTATAGAACGGGTTTTGTGGAGATTTAGTATTTATCATAGTTGAAAGCGTGAGTCAATTGAAGCTAGACCGCCATGGACTCTCTACCTGCCAATAAATATTCTCCTAATGAGCTACATAATTTTGTTCACTATTTTCGGGGTTACATTCATAGTTTGGTCACCTTTAGGGTAAACAAAGTTTTCAGTGAACTAGCTAGCTACAGTCATAACAGGAAGGAGAATAATTGTTTATAATTACAGTCCAACTAACTCTACGATTCCACTTGGATATGTGACTACATCATATCTACTTTCATTATCGTACTTCTGTAAACTGTAAACTAATTACATTTACCAATATACATTAAACCTTCGAATCCCTTACTATTATTTGTTAATTATTACTTTGCAATATCCAGATATTAAGAATAATTTGTCAACGTAAAGTTTACACATACTTCGACATTCTTTCCAGTCTTGTTTATTTCATATAAATAGATGAGAACTATTATATCATTCACTCCATTTCCATAAAAAAGCCCAACATCAAGACTTTTTTATTGATATGTTCGTTTAAACACTGTGGTTTTGTTATGTTTAAAATAGATATCTATTAATTCATCCACTAACTAACCATAAATCAGTCAGTCAGTCACAACTTAGAACTTCGTACGTACGTACATCAGTTCGAGTTACCATACCACATTAGAACAGAGATTCAGTTGCCGATTCAAATCCCATAGTGGTAGAAGTAGTAAGAGTATAAGCATTATGTGAAATAATAGGGTTTTAAGGTGTTATTCAAGGAGTATGATGCAGTGAAATGAATTTGGAAAGAGAAAAAGGATAAGGACATGAAGAATTCAGAAGATTAGAAGTTGGTAGAACACAAAGAGTGAATGCACCTTCGCCATTGCAAACGATTTTGAACCATGTCATTCAAGGTCTTTAACCATCCGTTGCTATCATCTCGCAAATCCCAACCAGGTAGTCTACACCTACCAACATGGCTCAGTCTACTTGTCAGTGACCGTAGATTTGTGCGACGTTTTGGTCTGGCCACCACTAGCTTTCTTCCAACCTACTCCTACACCAAAAAAACATTGCACGTTGGGACAGTCGGTGGTTGTAACACATGTCCTAGCTATCTCAACTGATGAAGTTTTACTAATTCATCAATCGATTTGCCATCCTTACCTAGTACCCGTTTCCTAACATCTGCATTACTTACTCGGTGTTCCCAGGATATACGAGCAATGCTTCGAAGCCATCTATGATCGAATACTAGTAGCCTACGAATATCCTCTACTCTTATCGGCCATGTTTCACTTCCATAAAGTAGGATGGAACGAACTGTTGCACAGTAAACACGTCCTTTGGTTGCTAGACGGATATCTCGCCTACAATAAAATGTTCATTGAATAAATAGTAGTGAATAACGAGTACTTTCATTTAATCTTATTTCATTGCATAACATGTTAAATTTCTAAATTCATAAATCAGTTACTTGAATATCGTCTTACTGAGATCATTATTGATTATATACGGCTTAAGACATTATTTTCACTAATGATAATAATAATTATTAGTAATTTACCTTTACATTGTTATTGGAATGGGGGTTTGTGGAGATTGTGGTGATTTTATTTGTTGAATTCAAGGGTTGATGTAAGCTAGACCACCATCGAAAACCTAGAAGCACTGGATGGCCGTTTCTTCCTAGTATGAGACTCCTCATCAGACACTGACACTTTTGGATGCCATTTCAGGGGTCTACATGTTAAGCCGTAGTGCACAAGACCGAAGGCCCCGGGTTCGAGTCCCATGTGTGGGATCGTGGATGTGCACTGATGAGGAGTCCCATACTAGGACAAAACGGCCTTCCAGTTAGTATTTAATCTTTTACTACATTTTTTGTATATTATTTAGTACAATTAGAATATTCACACAAACTTTGTGTTTACTTTGGTTAGAATAAAGTTATCATAATAAGACTGTGACTTCAATTCATTAAATAATGATGAATGGAGATTAAGAAAAGATATTAATAAACACTAGTGAAACAACTGGTGGAAATTTTTGGAAAAAAACAATCAATTTCAAAATCCTAAAAATTATTAAAAATTTTAGAAAAAATTTCAAAATCTTCATGTACCTCATAGAATTTAACTAATCAGATCTCACAACGTAATGGTTTGTAATTAATTAAATTTTAGTGAAAAAATGTGTGCAATTGGACAAATTGAGCATGTATTTCGATAACACTTAAATAAATCCCAAAGTACGGTGAGACTATAATTTATGGAAACCGCTGAGTGACTCTAGTGACCTTGAGAAGACTCACCAACTTACTACCGTCAGAACAGGGTTATAATTCTTATAAGGACTGAGGATTACAATTTAGAGTTGGAAGTTAGTGTTAGGAATTACATCTAGAGTTTTCATCACGAATTGACATCAGCTAAAGTACCAATACGCTATTTAACCATGTAGATGAATGAATGTCGTGCCAAAATTCATGACTTATTTTCCCTGATTTCATTGGTTCGTTCATAAATTGTAGTCTGAGCCCATTTATGTTTACGATCACACCTTCAAAATTTATCATTAGAGGTACAGAATAAACCACAGTCCGTTAAATGTAAGCTAACCAATTAAATCAATTTCAATTATAAATGTTCTTAACAAGTATATGTGTGATCAAATTGTTCGAAATGTATTGCGCTAATATATCACATAGTTCTGGTAATCTTCGTCTTCTTATTACATTATCGAAACTTTTAAAATTATTAATATTATTGAACGATCAGTATGAGGGGTGCAAAAGTGGAAAGAGGTGAAAACTTTTCATCGTTGCGGGGGCGGATATGAATAATAAATTCAGATGTTTTTAAGATTATTTATTTGCACACAAATGTGTTCGCATGCGCTCATAAACGGGTAGTTACATGTTACAGCCCACGCATATATTTCATTCATTCGCTTAAGTGTAAGTCTCTTAACGTGCTTGATGACTAACTCGCATCCTGTTATTTGTACGTGCTTACTAAATCTTATTAATTTATTCTAGTCAATTAATTCATTTAATTCATCTCTCACATCGGGTGCATGTTGATAGTTTAACTTGTGTTATACTGAAAAAAATGTTGCGGAGACTTCGCATCGAGTTTATTGAGATAATAATTCTCATGAACGTTAATCTATGATTTTTAAGAAGAGCTATGAAAATTTTCAGCAACTAGTGAAGAATCTCTGATGTCTGATGTTTTTACTACACCTGATTAGTTAGAAGTGAATCAATACACAGACTAATATTACAAAAGAATAAATTTTAATTGTATCAGTCACTGATATGTTGCATGTAATATTTTTCAATCACATTCACTGTCTGTTCTCAGTTCATTTGTGTTTTACATTGTCTGATGACATTCAGTGCCAATTTTATATTAAAAGTGTTATGTAATCATATTTCTACAGAAGTTACCTACATACAATTTTAAATAATTGTATTCAGTGTGGATAAAATAGTTTCTTAAAGATTCATGAAATTTCGCTCTTTTTCTTCAATGTAAAACATCCATATGTTCTGAAAGTTACTTACGTACTTGCTTAGGCCTGTTAAGCCCAATCGAGCATAGGCCGCAGACAAGCATTCTCCAACTCACTCTGTCATGGGCCTTCCTTTCTAGTTCTATCCATAGTTTGTTCATTCTTCTCATGTCTGTCTCCATTTCTCGACGTAATGTGTTCTTTGGTATTCCTCTTCTCCTTTGGCCTTTAGGATTCCATGTGAGGGCTTGCCTCGGGACGCAGTTGGGTGATTTCCTCAGTATGTATCCTATCCACTTCCAGTGCTTCTTCCTAATTTCTTCCTCCACTGAATATAATCTGGTTTGTTCTCTACCACAGTAAAGTGTTTCTGATAGTGTCTGGCCAACGAATCCGAAGTATTTTGCGTAGACAACTGTTAATAAACACATGTATATTATGTATGATGGCTTCCGTAGTTCTTCAAGTTTCCGCCCCATACAGTAGAACTGTCTTGACATTTGTATTGAAAATTCTGACTTTGGTGTTGGTTGACAATTGTTTTGAGTTTCAGATGTTCTTCAGTTGTAAATAAGCTGTTCTTGATTTGCCTATCCTATGTTCTGAAAGTAGTGCTTTTTTAAACAGGAAAATGTTTCATGAAGGGAAATCCATGTTAAACGATTGATATCAGTCGATCAGAAACCGTGAAGTTAAATTTGTGCTATCTGGTACTCTTTAGCAAGGAATACATACGTTTATGTTACAGCTGATAATTCCACTGGATTTATAGCAATTTTACTTACTGTTCCATCCAGAGAAGTTATCACTTATCAATTTGGACTGGGATATGCAAATATGCCCCAGCTACTGATCAACATAAATAAAAAAATGTTCTCTTGTCATCATGTGCTTACTAGCTCCAAGATGCAACTCCAGGAAATATAGTACGAAGCCGTGACCAATAGAGTTAAACTACGTCTAATGTGATACTGTTATTTACTTTAGATAATAGATGAAGGTTGTGCAATATCATGAGTTGGTTAAAGCTCGACATTTATACAGTCGTATATCAGCTCAGTGTTTTAAAGGTCAAGCATTTGGATGCGAAACCAAAGGTTCTAGGTTCCATTCCCCATGGTAGATTGCTGGTTGTCCACTGTTTAAGAGTCTTATACGAGAATGAAACATCCATCCAAAGTTTCAATGGTGTTCCAGCTAAGATTGCTTCACGATTAAAACCATGAAAAAATAAGTATATATATATATATATATATATATATATACTTATAATAATTCATAGATGTATACTTTTGACAAATGCAAAATACATTGAGATTATCATCAATAATGTTTGTAAAATAATTTTATCATAAAAAAAAAGACTAAAGAATTAAAAGAGAAAAATAAACAACATCACAAATTATATTCTTTCACCAAATAAATAAAATAAAGTTACATCATAGTAAACGCAGTAAAAATTTAATATAAATACTTAGATGTTATGATTAGTTCCAATTTATTGATTATTAGTTTTTTTCATCTAAGAAAAAAATATGTTTCTCAAAAAAGAGTTTTTTTTGTTTCCAAGCGCTAAATGGATAGTAATTTTTTTAGAAGATGGTAAACAATTGATATTTAAACAATTTTTTTCATATTCGGATACAACTGATCTATTTTCTTTTTCGTTTATTTTTTTTTTTGGGGGGGGAAGGGGGGGCGAGAAAAATGCAGTTTTTTTTTCCTTGTTCATTCTCAATAAACAATTCGTAACAGGAATGAAATTAAAAATTAAAAAAAACAACAACAGATAACCGAATAGAAACTGGTTGAATACAAAATAGAGAATAAAGGAATAACATTTAAAGCAGACAAATGGTAATAATAGTAAGAGTTTGTGAACATTTACAACAGATTTATAAGTATTATAACCATATATATATATACTTTCTAATGTATATTAATCCTTGTATTCGATGCTAGTAATGATTTGTAAACAGATAATAATGTACATGGTAACATATAGACAATTGTCATGTATAACATTGCAACATAAAAAAGAAATGCATAACTGATATTAAAAGAAGTTAAGATATAATGCAACTACCATCAAATATGTACGAGTAAATAACAATAAAAAGATATAAGTGAAAATTAAAGGAAACAATTCTATCTCTTTTTTAGTTTAGAGAAAAAAGCAAAAAAAGCAAAAATATACCACTTGATTTGAATTTACAATTATTCAAATGTTTATGTTGATGAATGTATAGTTTGTGTATCACTTACTGTAAATTCTTGATCATCTTTCCATTGTATAATTTTACCATTTTCATCTGAGTTCTCATTTATTGTTTCTGTATTACGTTTAGATAAACCATATTTTTTACGTTGTGCTTTATCAGCACGACGACTAGATAAATGAGCTTGTTCTTCGGCAATTGTTTCAAATTTTGCACGTTGATAAATATCTCTTGATCGTAAAAGATTTAATGCGATTATATCACAAACAGTTGGCGCCTAAAATGTAATATATTTTTATATAATATAATGCTTATAAGTAATAGAGATTGTAAGATATAGGGAATGGACTAACTTCAATCAAGGTAATAGACAATAATAATTATATATAAATTTCGAAGTGAACAGTAGAAATAAACAACTAAATATGTTATTTTAAAAGTTGTGATCATGAGTCAATTGAAGCTAGGCCACTATGGAAAATCTGGAAGCACTAAACGGATGTTTCGTCCTATTGTGCTACTCCTCAGCATGTATTATTTTCTTCTATCAAATAATCGCCTACTTCTGATTTTCTTGTCGTATTATTGACAAAAATTTACGATTATTTTTCCAGTTAATTCATAGTCTAATCTTAAAGAAATCTAGGTTCTACAGAAATTACGAGAACAATGCTTTGCTATCATCTATATCCAGCTGGCGAGTCCCAAATAGGACGAAACGCGCATCCTGGATTCCACTGCTAGTCACTATCCATCTTCGCTTACCATGCTTGTAAATTAAACTTATATCGAGGCAATATGCACATTATGCACATATGCTAATTAGAGATTGACCAGTTGCAGTCCTAAACATCAATGGGAAGATTCGAACAAACAATACTAAGTGAATTTAAATGTTAAATTTTCTTAATACATTTCTAAGTATTTCATATTGTATGTAGTTAATGAGTACTGTTAGTGATATGGCAAAATTTTGAGTTATTAACCAAAATGTTAAATGGAGATAAACATGTACAAAGTTACACTTTATCTCAATGTTTGTGTATTTTCTATTCAGTATTATTCCCTTAATTTATGACAATCACTTGGTATGTGGTTCTTTTGTATTAATTTAGTCTAATTTGTATACAAATGACATATAGTTTACTTTGTAATAGTAGTAGTATTAGTTTTGTGTAAATATCTACTTTTGTATTTCCCTTATATTTAATATCAGTAAATCAGTGGATTTAGATGAACTACAGGGTTGTGCCTTTTGGATGGGTGAAATCATTTTCATCTGACAATAGTTTTGGGTTTCTTTCTTTATAGTATTGTGTAAAAACTTTGGTAATTTTATTGTTTTAAATACCACTGTTTCTTTTTAAATGATTATAACATCAGCCTGCAAATGCCCTGGTATGGCCGAAAGTGGGGAGAGTCCGCTCTCTCTCTCCAAATGCTATCACATGGTCACCCGTATATAGCCTCTTCCAGGGAAGTTCTACTCACTGCCTTCACGTGGCACTACTGTTGTTTACGAAATTGAGAAGACGAAAAGCAAGTGTCCGGCGCTTTAACCGGGTTGGTGGACATGGAAACTCCACCTAGGGAGTTGGAAAACCCTGATTCCAAATCAATGGTGCACATGGGATCCAATATCCTGAGGGAACAAATGGCGTATGAATCAATCGTTGGTCACCGGCTACCATGGGACTGCATCTCCTCACGATGCTCCACTGCCTTGTAGATCATACCTTTAGGTCGAAGGCTCCTAGTATGGTCCCCTGAGAAAACTACCAGCTTCAGTTTGGGCACCTGAGCAGTATGACAGCCCTCACATAAATCAAATGAGATTTGTGCAGCGCATATATATCTGGTGCTTCCTTGTACCAATATTTGTGTTTAAATAAAATAAAAAATAAACAACCCTTTCAACAAATTCTCCAAATGTATATAATATATATTTTTTAAAAACATATTATAAGGTGAATACATTTAAATTTAAGGCTGTAAACAACATTTGTTTTAAACAAGAATATTGTGAAATAATAAGACAATTTGAATTCATCAAGGTTGCACAAATCTCCTTCCGTCAATTATTTTTAATATTCTAGTAGAAGAATTTGGTATTTTTGTAAACAACATGTAAAACTAAGATGACCCATCTCACTACTAACACAAATATGACTTCTTGTTCATCATCATCATCATCATATATATGTTCTATCGAATTGATCGTTGAGAATACAAAGACAAATGAATTCCACTAATCAAATAAAATCACTGGGATGGACAAATATTTTCTTCCACTGTGAAACATTTAGTGAGGACCGGTCATAAGAATAATATTTAATCAGGTTTTATTGTGTTTTATAAATGTGTTCATGGATGGTTTATCAAAGTCTTGGCTATATGAAAAATGGAATCTCTTTGATTTATTCAAAAACAATTTGTTCTTACCTTTACCCTACCACCATAATAATACTGATTTATAAGTCAATGTATGTTTTCATATTGTTTCTAGGTACTTTGTAATTGACTTTTTTTTACCTTCTAATTTGTCCCATAAATTTGATAACCGTTTTCTTATAGGGTTATCCAAATTTATTAAAGGGATTAATTGTTTTAAACATATAGTTAAAAAACTAACTATGAGTGAATATTTATTACGAGTAAAATGTATCCTGATTTGTTTGATCAGATTCCTTTTCATTCATACGAAACAATGTAATGTGTTTATACTTTAATAATACTTAATTAAAGTTCTATTTTCATTATATGATTGGATAAACTAGGTTTGTGAATGAAAAATAATGATAGTAATAGTGTGGTGGGGTCTACTTATATCCACATAAGTAGTATATGATGATAGTCAGACATAGAATGTATTTTGGCAGAAGATCGATAAGGGAACAATAGGAATGAAGCGCGATCGGTATGATAATGCATGAAGAATGAAATCAGAGAAAACGGACTGATATATGCAGAAGTAACACTTAAGATTGAGACAATTGACTGTTATTAATTGTTTACTGTGTGGTTATAGTCTGTAATTTGTGCTTAAATACATTCGATTGTCCCACTTATCTTCTTGTTCACTACAATAGTATTCAGTAGAAAAAAGATTACCCTGAATAAACTTAGACACGTTTGCTGGATGAAACGTTGTAATTATTTAAGTTTCAATCGCTCAGGTTATTTGAAATACAATTTTTGCATTTACACTTTGTTTAAATTATTTTTTTTGTTATAACAGGATGAGTTTTGGGAAAGATGAACTTCTGGAATTATCCTACTTGAAATTATTGTATTTATATTTATATTTTTTAATTAAATACTTAAATTTTTATATTTTAGTATTCACCTACTTATAAGCATGATGATGAACTGCTATTGTATGTTAAACTTGTTTTTACATTATTATTAATATATTACGGGTCTATAACTCTATTATAAGCAAAGATGGATAGTAGCTAGCAGTGGAATCCGGGACGCGCGTTTCGTCCTATTTGGGACTTGTCAGCTGGATGTACTTGCATCTCAGAGTTGATGTTCACTCTAGGACTCGATGGGAAGAGTCAAACAAACAATACTAAGTGAATCTATAACTCTATTGTTTTCCGTTTATAGTTTTGTTATGAAATTAACTTGATTTTTTATATACTTCAACTTGTATTGTGTGATTTGTTTGAGTCATGATTGAGTTGAGTCTATTAGATACTGACTGCTGACTTTTTGGATTCAGGGTAAAGAATAGAGAAGGACGAGATTATAACGGACCAGTAGGAGCTCAGCTTGGGTCTGTTCAATGCTGATAGTAAAGATTAGACATGTAATTGATTAAGTCTAGAAGTAAACCATGAAAGAAATATTGACCAAGTAATAGGGAGAAATTACAATTGATGACCTTAACACGTGATAACGATAAGTGATGCTGAATCTACAAAAGCTTTTTACAAGCTATTTAACATTGATATCATTTTTGAAAATATAAACCCCTAGTTATCAAAGCTCATAAAATATTATATACGTTTCATTATTTAAAACTACTTACCAAACCGAGTAAAGCTAAACCTGAACCAATATTCATTGTCAATGGAAGAAGATGAAATTTACCAGCCTCACCACTAACATGAATAACAAATCTTATACCATAAGCTTTTATCAAATCTCGATAGTTAGTTCCATTTTCACTGTAAAAATGAGCATAGCTACAAAAGTATAAAAATAAAATATAGAATATGAAGATGATTAGTTTAGACATTCAATATGACAGTATTTGTTTCGTTTTGTTTTTTTCTACTTACTGATTACATAAACTTTGTCCAAATGACAATATTTAGAATCAACATTTAATATTTGTCAATTATTGCGTGACTATATCGCCAATCAGAACACCGACTTATACGACCTTGGTACTATGCCAAAACAATGACGCGTGAATCAGTACGAGCAGCCGAGATTTAATTCTGAGTCGTTATTGGCTCTTGTCTCCTAGACCTGTCCGTTTGAGTTCAGAACACAATCTCAGCCTCCACTGTATAAATCATGTATTTCAGACATACTTGGTTTATGTACAAGCAACCAGACCGCATCATACCATAAAATGAAAAATAACAATTATACAAGATCAAACTCAAAGAGTGTGATTGTGAGAGACTGTAGCTAATGAATGGGGAATAAGTTAAGAATAGTAAATCGTATAATAATAGTCAATAGGTCAAATAAAAACCTCATAATAAAGAGAGTGGAGATATGCATATAATAATAGTTACTTAATCGTTATATAATAGCAATATATGCAATAGTAGTTCATAAGCAATTCCTAGCAGTTACCATTCATCGTCTGCACAATTACTCAAAGTTTTAGTAGATATATCTGCATTTCCATACCCGTTATTGAAAAACAGCAGTTTTAATAGTTTTAAAACCTATTCAGTGCTTTATAGACTGTTGAATAAGAGTGTAAAGTAATCGTGATTAAACAGATTTTTTTTAAAAAGACAGATGTAATTGGCTAAATGACTCAAGCCAACATAAAGAATCAAACCAAAATACTTATTCATTTTTGAGGTAATTGGATCTAGTTAGCTTACTGAAGGTCTGTGGTGAATTATACATCAGATAAGCAATTTGTGTGACTGGTTCACAAATGAGTGTTACAGACAATATGGAAATAATTTGGAGAGTGACTTGAAATAAAAACGACAAACTGTACTCAAATAAAAGGAAAGTCTTCTGAATATATAGATCATTCTGGTTTAATCAAAGGATTTTATCAGTTAGCATCTATGTTATCCAACCTCAAATTATACTTTGTAATGATATATTTTGGTAGGAGGTATTTTTGACATAAACATCGACTTATTAATACGTAACTGATCTAACTGAAAACACTGGACAGATTTTTCGTCCTATCCACATCTTTAACGCCACCACTAAGAATCCAGATCAGCATTTAATGGCGTGGATGTTTAAGTTAAATTAATCCACTATACTGAACAACCTTCTTTAATTGCCTCAGAAGGGTAACCGTCTTACACTTGACATAATTGAACTCTATAGGATATCGAATAGATATTGAGCGTTCACTTGCCAAAGTGATGATAATTCGTGAAACGAGGTTGTGGAAACACATTGCTAGGAAATCACATATTTTATTGAAATAGTTGTTCGGTACTACCAGGTTTTGGAGATCAGTTCATGATTTAAACCATGAAAATTCCACAATCTCCATAAATTTTGTGTACTGATTTCAAGTTTCTTTAGATCTTTGGGAAATAAACGGTGAAAGATTCATTTTAGGTTCACATACTTGAATTTGAATTATCCATGTTCAAATTAGTCAGTGAAGTAGTATCGATGAGACAATAATTTATGAACAAACCCATAAAATCAAGGATATTAAGTCATGAATTTTGACATGAAATACATTCATCCATATGGCTAAGTAGAATTTTGCAATTATAGCTAATTTTAATTTGTGGTGAAAACTCTTATTTTAAATCTTAACTCTAACTTTAAACTCTAAATCTTAATCCAAATGCTTCATACGAATCATAACCCTACTTTGACCACAGTAAGTTGGTAAATTTTCTCAAGGTCACTTTAACGTCGCTCAAAGGTCGTCCATGTGATGCAGTTTCATTGATGTTATCATACCAGTTTATTATCAGCTTAGTTCGCTACACATTAAGCCTGTACGTCACTTCATTCCTGTTTTCTCCTTATGAGACAGAATATTTGAAAATGTTATCAACAGATTGTAAAGAAACAGGTTTATTTAAATATCTGGTGATTCAAAGGGATGAACAAAAAGCTTCGAATTCAGTTTCATGATAGATATTACTGATTAGTTAGGCCTATTTGAAATCCTGAGGATGTCTCTGGTGCAATTTTAAATAGCAATACCCATTGTCTCAGTAAAAGGCCATGAGTAACTTCCTGTAAAACTCATTGATTGGTGAGTAAAATTCAGTGTTGTGTTTGTATTTGGTTTCTGGCTTTATTCAAATTCTGTCCATCATCTTTCCATTTGAGAATTAGCGGTGATGTAGTTGATTATCTTGGCGTAAAATGTAGAAAAAATGACAAAAGTCATTGAACAGTAAACTCGGTATGAATTCCTGTGTAGTCTTAAGGTAAAAGGATATCGGCTTAGAAGTTATATTAATTCATTGAGGTGTAAATGTCATTTCAGTTTTCTAATATTTCAGTTATCTAAGATATAAGATAATGTAGATGAATAAATAGACAGTGATTGAATACTTCATGTTAGTACACCTCTCTTGCTTTCAAGGTTACTATACCTTGCTAGTTTTATCGGTTAAGAGGAGTACTACAAAAGTTGTATTTTATGGGGAGTTTAGTTTTATTAGTATATGTGCCTATATATTTACGTACATATTCACTAACCGGATATGTTAAAACATGAAATGAGATAATTATAATAATAGTGATAATAATAATACTTTTAGGCCTATCTAATGTAGGTCAAACGGAATTACACTGATTAGGGTAGTAACATCAGTAATTAGGAAAACAAAACAATAAAGTTCATATTTGGAAATAAATAAATAGAGAAAAAATATAATAAACAGTGAATAATACATAGAACTTTTTAACGCATTTTAATGTTATGATAGAGTAATAAGGAAGTGGATTTAACGTGGAAAATTTGATTTATTTATGTTACATTGATTTGAACAATCTGATCATACATACATTGGTTTAAGTATTTTATCAATGAAAACTAACTATAAGTTGATAGTTGAAAGCGTGTGTCAACTGAAGCTAGACCACCAGGGAAAACCTCGAAACACTGGACGGCCGTTTCTTCTTATCGTGAGACTCCTCAGCAGTGCGCATCCACGATCCCGTCTCGCGAGATTCCAACTCAGGACCTACCAATCTCGCGCCAGAGCACTTAACCGATAGACCACTGATCGGGCCGGCATCCGATGGTGTTTATGTCTAACTCCAACCAATCCACAAAGTTGAGAAACCGTTCACCAACTATCTTCAGTAAGTTGATATCTCACAACAGACGTGGTTTGAACTCCACTGGTCACTGCTTCTCACTAGAACTCCTGGATTTACTAAATCTCGACAAAACCCCCTTCTTATATAAATCGATAATTGGTAATAAACGAATAGAAAGTATTTATACGGAGTTGTCACACGGTCTTATGCTATAATATAGTTTAATAATTAATGTTGGAAACTAACTAGAATTTCTTTTTAAACATATAACCTTAAGATTTTTTCATTTGATAATAGCCTCTGAAATAGAATGAAATTTATGTTTCATAACCACTTACTGATAATGATTATGTCCTCATTAGTGAATGACTTTGGGAAGAAAATTTTAGAGTTGTAGTGCAAAATCGTGACTAGTTATGTTCAATCATGTCTGGTGTGGGATAATTTTCCATTGCAGACAGTAGAAGATGGTCACTTTATATCACAAATTAATTGGAGTTAGACCCATACATCATTGGATTCAAGCTCAATGGTCTAGAAGTTAAGCGTTCTCGTGAGATACTGAAGGCCTTGGGTTCGGTTTTTAATGGTGGGGTTGTGAGTAAACATTTCTTAGGAGTCCTGTACGAGGATGAAACGGCCGTCTATTTCTTTCAGATTTTCATTACTGGCCCAACTAAAATCAGTTCGTGATTTCAATAAAACGAAGGGTTTATTTATGTTATTAAGGAAAAATAATAATTTCAAACTAAAAGAAAGTTTGATTATTTGTAAATTGACTCTTAGATATAAAGTGTGACATCTATTCGAATCCAATCATTCTAAAACTTCAAATAACAAGTACATTAATGAAAACTTTATAAATTATTTATTTCCCCTGTTATAAGTACGTAAGCAAATATACTGAACTACTGAACTATTAATGGAAATTTTTGTAATACTCTATAAACAAATTTATTGAGTCATATATACACTTGTCAAATGCAAACATAGTTTATAAGCAAAGATGGATGGAGTGCCAGAACAATCTATATAGTGAATAATAAATTAGAAAACGTATTGTGGTGTGGTCTACTTATATCCGTATAAGTAGTGTAAGGTAATGGTGAGACATAGAATGTATTTTGGCAGAAGATCGATAAGGGAACAATAGGAATGAAGCGCTATCGGTATGAAAATGCATGAAGAATGAAATCAGAGAGGACGGACTGATATGTGCAGAAGGAACACTTAAGATTGACACAATTGATTGTCATTTTGCAAATTAATTATTGACTGTATGGTAATCAGAATTTAGTGAGATAATCTGTAATTTGTCCTTAAATACATTGGATTGTCCCCAACTAGTGTTTTGTTTACTACAGTATGACTGTTTATAGTTATTTTGTAAAAAAGAAGCCTAAATTGCCATCATAAATTAGATAAATAATTTATTGGACTGACTAACAACAGAGTACACTTTCCCATTTTTACTAAAATTTCTGGTAACATTCTCTTTTTTTACTTCTTCATAACAATATGACATTAGAAATTGAAAATAAGGATAATAAATTTGTAAGATCTCAGCGAATGAATTTGCAGTAAATCCAACGTTTCACATGGCAATCTGGTTCAAGCTTTTTCAAGAAAATCTTCATTTGCTGAGATTTTACAAATATTTTTATTCCTATTTAATGGAATTACATCAAATTGGCGCCCAAATACTATGAAGCTATTCGCTCTAATTTAGACGAAAGTTCTTTTATGATATTAGAAATGTTTGGTAAAGTGATATGATTGATCTGTAACTAAATGAAATAGATAATATGTGCTTAGTATATACCATAAATAATTCTATCTGATACTTTTATTCGAAACTTAAAAGCTTATCTAAAACCAATGAAAAGTGATTAGGAGTTGTGGTCAGTTACATAAATAAACATGAATAAACCTTTATAACTGAATCATACATGTAATAATAAATCATTTTCAATAATACGTAAGCTTTTTTTCAAGTATATTTTAATTATTAAACAATTCTATCATTTCCTTTGTTTGTAACTGAATTCAAAACAGTAGTCTATTTAAATTCACTTAGTATTGTTTTGTTTGAATCTTCTCATTGATGTTTAGGACTTCAACTGGTCAGTCTCTAATTGGTATATGTGCATACTATGCGTATTGCCTCGATATAGCCTTAATTCACAAGCATTGTAAGCAAAGATGGGAAGATTCAAACAAACAATACTAAGTGAATTTAAACTTCACCCCATTGCACAAGCAAATGGATATCAGGACTCAGTAGTTGAGTGAATAACGTGATGGCATTTGAAGCGAAAGTTACTGGGTTCTAGTCCCAGAGTGAATATCAACTCTGAGATGCAGGTAGATCCAGCTGATGAGTCCGAAATAGGACGAAACGCGCGTCAAACTGGATTTCACTGATAGCCATTATCCATCTTTGCTTACAGTAGTCTTTTTAAATATATTATATTAGAAAGGTTGAAATACTAGGATATTTGGAATATTTAATATATTCAATCATAAGAGCTGACAAAAATGTAATAAACGGAGACCTTCTGAATTTTATAGTCAAATTTACAATTATTTAGAATCGATAAATCTAACCATTTTTAAGTGGAATTAATATATACAGTACGCTAATATACTTTGTAGTACCTTTGGGTCAGGGTATTTCAATTACAATAATCTACCTTCTTATATTTATTTTTCCAAATTTTTGTATTATTTAAGCTAAAGGTTTGTCACATATAAGTTTAGACTGATATCAAGGATCGATGAATGTTAGACCACTATTGAAAACCTGGGAGCACTGGACGGCTGTTTCGTCATAGTATGGGACTCCTCAGCAGTTCACATCCTACACCGTTGGATCAATAGTTTGATGGTTAAGTAATCGCGCGCGAGATCGTAAATTAACACTGCTGAGGAGTTGCACACTAGGACGAAACGGCCGTCCGGTGCTTCCAGGTTTTCAATAGTGGTCTAAACATTCATCCATTCTTGATATCAGTCTTAACTTAACGCTCTCCACAACCTTATACTGATATATAAGTTGATTTATAGTTTCTCTTAAACTGTTTATGCCTTATATAATCATAGATAATATGTTCCGAAATACTTGAAAGTAATTAAATCTTTGTCTGTTCTCAATTTATAGTTTTAAAAAAATTCTCCATAGAATTTTCATTATTCTCAAATAAGTTACACAATCCAATTGTTTTTTCTAAACACATGTATTACTTTGTCATGAACACACAAATATAATCTGTCATATATATATATCACAAATTATTACATTACAACATCTGTTTCTCTTTCTTTTTCCCCCAGTGATTGTAAATATTGATGATTTTCACACGTAGGAAGTGACATTATAAGTGACATTAATCAGTTAGTAATTTATCATTATTCTCATCTATCACCTAGACAATATGTTGCTAGTTAATTGATATTGTCAACTTAGTTGTTGTTGTTGCTGTTGTTGTATATAAACTGTTAACAAGAAAGGATTGTTAAGATTTTTCTGTAATATCAACTGGTTAAAACCAATATCAAATGGAAATGTTAGACAGAACAATGAAATATGCTTATACAACTAACTGACAATGTCAATTTCTCATTTCTTAAAAGTATATTTTATTATTACTGCACTTTTGAAAGTGCAGATTAAAGATTATTTATTAGAAGGGGGGTTTGTGGAGAATTTTGTAATTTTTTTTATATAGTTGAGATTATGAGTCAATTGAAGCTAGACCATCATGGAAAACCTAGAAGCACTGGACGAAACGGCCATCCAGTGCTTTTAGGTTTTCCATGGTGGTCTAGCTTCAATTGACTCATAATCTCAACTATATAAAAAAAGATTATTTATTAGTTAAGATTTTATAAACCAATAGGAATGATACCTTTTGTTTATCACAGTAAATTTTCTAGATGTCAGAATTTCGCGGTCAATTACTTCAGTGAGATAACATTTAAAATTTAGTATTGAAAAGACAATAAATAATAATACACTTAATGAAAGTTTTTTTCAATTTTTCGATTTCAGCAGACCGTATTAATTGAAGAACAAATAAAGAAATTACAAGATATGATCAGGACTAAGAACTAGATAAATATGACACTGAACATCATGATCAATCGTTGTAGATATATCAGTTTTTATTCATAAAGTGTAGTTATATGAAATAAGAATTCTAACATGAGTAGCAAGAAATCAGATGAAACTTACACAGAAACATTACCTTGATTTAAAATCATTGTGATATGATTAAACTAACAGTACTGATACATTTCATCAATAAGGGAGTTAAGAAGAATATATTTATATGAAAAAAATGACACTTCGGAATCTTGGATGAGCACTGCTGAGGAGTCCCATAGTGGGACGAAATGCCAGTCCAGTACTCCAAGTTTTTCTCGATCAAAACTTAGGAATGTGTTCAATGAATGGTATTGTTTACAAATGGAAAATGAATAGAAATCTCATATTAAACCATTCAATATTCAAATCGTTGGTTTTGTTTTAAACTGATTGACCATACTTTTAAAGAAAATAACAAAAGAGTATGGACTATGTTCAATATTTATTTCGTTAATGATCTTCACTAATGGACTCAAGTGAAGCTTTTGAATAAAAGCATAAAATTAAGTAGCAGTGGTGTAAAGAATATATTTATGTACTAGGAAAATCGGCGAGACCACAATTTATGGACGACCTTTGGACGAATCTTAAGTGACCTTGAGAAATGTTAGTCAATCAGAAAACAGTCAGCGTAGAGTAAAAATATATTATACAAAACCAAATAATTAGAGTGGATACACTTTTTTTACATGGTCCAAAAACTTGTCAATGTTAGAAAAAGGTTCAAAGGTTTCAAAATCGTAATGCTTAAGGTAGAAGAACTCATCAATATGGCTCCATAATAATTGGTCTCTGGAGCCATGATAAGGTCATAAAAACCCTCTCAGCCTTACTCCGGTTGTGTAAGTTTATCATTTTTATTATAGATATGTCCCTACTATACTCATACTACTGCACAGCCGAAGCTTCAGTAACATATTGCAGACAACGTTACTGGTGATTTTATTACACAGTTGGCGGCAATTATTATAATATGCCTTAGTTTCAATCTGGATCTAGCGATAAAGGTTCTTATTCTAGCTAACGTCTTCCTTCAACATATATTACATCGAAGGACAATATCACGGGAGTCTGCACAAGGTCTACAAGTAATTTAATACTCGTAATTACAAATACAGCAACTTCTTAGTAGTTTCATTTGTGTGTAGCCGCTTAATTGTCAAGTCTTCTCTAAAATTCTCTGTGAACCAATCAAACATGAGAATCAGGTACTGAAATAGGCGCCGTGACCTTGAAATCCCTCAAACGCTTCTGATTGACTCGTCCATAAATTATAGTCTCGCCAAAAAATCTAACAAAGATGTATAAACATAAAATCAGAACATTTCTGTCAATTTTTACTAAAAGTAGAATAGGCTATAATTAATCACTTTTTTTATTCCCCTAACCCTATGAGAAAAAAGAAACATAACTAAATTAATTTAATTAATTTAAATTCCTAAAAAGAATGATTAAACTCATCATGCACATATGAAAGATACATTGTAAATGTATCGTTTACATTTATATTACCTATAAAGAAAAACGGATAATGTTAGAACATTAAACCTGAATGAGGTTGAAATGAACATTGTAATTTATGAGATCACTTCCTATGGAACATTTAATCAAAACTGAATGAAATCAAATTTAGTAAACAAGACTAATTATCAGTGTAGGGTTATGGAGGTTTTTAAGTTTTTATTGTGATTATGAACCGATCAATGCTGACAAGTTTCATACTATCACGAAACGACTGTCCAGTACTTCCAGGTTTTCAATAGAGGTCTAATACTGATCAGTTCATGATCTCAATTATAAATGACTAAATGTTCTTAGAAGAACTTAAATTTTCTTTATACAGGATTGTTATAAATGGTTAGATATATGGTAATACCTAATGTTATATTCAATAATTTAGCTTAAACTCATATAAAATCATCTGTTATTATGATGTATTCTGTTTAATGTTGGGTAGTTGGATTTAATCGATTAAATGTTTTTAATTTATGTCCTATGCTTGTTGTCATACTTTAGTAAACGAACATTCAGGTAGGCACAACCAATTTATTATATAATACAATATTACAGAGTTCTTTCATAAAATGTGAAAAACCACTTCATTTCCAAATCTTTCATCAATTACCTCGGACTTCATCATTTCTTCATTGCTAATCAAATTACTTTCAGTTTATATTCCTATTCTCTTCAGTTCAATCTTGTCAACCATCTACTGCCAGACATTCCACTTCTGATCGGTGTTACATACTACTTATGTTTGCCGACATAAGTAGCATACACCACAATAGCTGTGATCGTTATATGGCTAATGATTCTTAATTGTTTGAAACACATGTCATCCGGTGTCGTACTATGCAATAGCATCATATACTTATTGAAATTAATTCTTTTGAAGTAAATCTTCCTAGTCAGTAGAGATGATTGAAATTCTACTGCTAACGTTATCACATATATATTACATATATATAATATTTTGCTCTCTAAAATTAACCACATAACCTCATAATCGAATATAGAGAGATTATTTTGATCATGATTAATTATATAAGATTAGAAAATAGGGTTAGAATTTTGTAGACTACTTTCAGGAAAAATATAATCTTGTTTTAAACAAAATGAATAAATTTGAATATGACAGAATTAAATATAGTTTGATTCAAAGATTATAGTATTTTAGATTTTAAATATTGAGTATAAAAGTGGACCGGAAAACAAACACCACATCATAATCAAGTATATCATGATGTCTGTTGTGAGATAGTTACTCACTGAAGACAATGGTGGACGGTTGCTCAATTTCGTGAATCGGTTGAAGTTAGACATTAACATCGTTGGATGCTGGCCGGCTCATTACTCGCGCGCGAGACTGATAGGTCCTGGGTTCAAATCTCACGAGGTGAGATCGTGAATGCACACTGTTGAAAAGTCCCACAATAGGACGAATCGGCCATCCAGTGTTTTCAGGTTTTTCATGGTGTTCTAGCTTCAATTGACTTATGTATTCATCTGTTGAACTAATTTTGTAAATTTAAAAATTATTTGTTTTAGAAACAATGTTTACAGAATTCTCTATTGTTTATTTTGACCAATCTAAAGAAAGTGATCTGAAAAATAATTCAGTTGATTTCAGTATAAAACTAATTTATTTCATTTCCATAATCCATATACAGAAATCTGTGCAATATTAGAGAAAAATAACTAATGAATTGGGTAAACTAGGCTAAGTGATAATATCGTATAGATTATTATGGTGAATAACATCACTATATATTATCCACAGCGAATTAATTTAATTATTTGTACGCAACCCAAGGAGTGTATATTATTCTTTTAAAATATAAATAGCACAATTTTTGACATATTTGATTAATTACAAGTTCATGGATTCAATTGAAGAAGTTATGTGAAAATGTATTGAGGTTGAAATAGCAAATAGATGTGAGAAATTGTTTATAACTCGAAAAATGAAGGCGAGACTATCATTTATGGACAACCTAATAACGATTCTTGAGTGACCTTGAGAAATACCAGCCAATCAGAAGACGGTATATAGTAAAAAATACATGATACGAAACCAAAGAACATGGTTCGAAAGCTTATCAACGTTAGAGAGAAGTTCAGAGGTTCGAAAATTGTAATCCATACGATGAAAGAAAATCCTCTATATGGCTCCATAATAGTCGGTTTCTGGAGCCATGATAAGGTCGCAAGAACTCCTTTAGCCTGGACCACAAAGCTTCAATATTGTTTGTGTGAACTCCAGTTGTTGGGTTCACAAAATGCCGCATGTGGATAACGAAAAAATGCACCTAACCAAGTCTATGAAGGTATCTGTACGCTCTCCACTCATCCGTATATATTGTAGTACCCAGCTGCAGCCAGTGTCACGGGTGCTTATATATTCAGTTCGCAAAAATTGTCATAGTTTTCCTTATTCCCAATCTGGATCGAGAGAAAATAGTCCTATTCCAGCAGACCTCTTCCTCCAACACATATAACATCGAAAGACAACATCATCATGGTAGTCTGCAGAAGGTCAACAAGACATTTGATTACCGGAACCGCAAATTAAAAAATTCTTAGTAGTCCTATTCGTTATAGCCGCTCAATTATCACGTTTTCTCTAAAATCGTTGTGAACCGGTAGTACGTAAGCATCAGGTACAGAAATTGGCGCCATGACCTTGAAATCCTTCAAATGCTTTTGATTGGCTCGTTCATAAATTATAGTCTCGCCATATATAATTTTTTGGAAAGAGGAGATCGATAGTTGATGTCTGATAAAAGACTCATAAAATTTTATTTATTTTTTCGGTAATATTAACTTTAACATATCAAGACATTATCAGTATCAGCTACCGACAATGTAATCAATAAACAGAGATGGATGGTGGCTAGTAGTGGAATACAGAACTCGCGTTTCATCCTAATTAGGGCTCGTCATCTGGATGTACCTGCATCTCAGAATTGATATTCACTCCATTGGAAGACTCAAACAACCAATACAAAAGTGAATTAAATGTAACCAATAGTTCAAAAAATTTTAATAAGTCATTTAGTATTAACTAATATATTATGTTGTTTAGTTTCTTAAGATTTGATCAAATTCTGAAATAGTTAATACAGCAGAACTTTCGTAATATGAACAACATTTGTGTTTTTTTAATCTATAATTCGAAACAATATTTGAAAATATTAAATTCAATTAGTATTGTTTGTTTGAATCTTCCCTTTGATTTTAAGGACTGCAACTAGTCAGTCTCTTATTGGCCATATGTTCATACTGTGCGCATTGCCTCGATATAGCTTTAATTCAGAAACATTATAAACAAAGATGGATAGTGGCTAGCAGTTTGACGTGCGTTTCGTTCTATTTCGGACTCGTCAGCCGGATGTACCTGCATCTCAGAGTTGATGTTCACTCTGGGACTCACAATACTAAGTGGATTTAAACTTCACTACATTTCACAAGCAAGTGGCTATCAGGATTCAGTAGCTGGGTGGATAACGTGATGGCGTTTGAAGCGAAAGTTACTGGGTTCTAGTCCCAGAGTAAACATCAACTCTGAGATGCAAGTTTATCCAGCTGACGAGTTCCAAATAGGATGAAATGAGCGTCCTGGATTTCACTGCTAGCCACTATCCATCTTTGCTTATTTGAAAATATTGTTTTACTTACTTTAGTCATTTTGTTGTCATGTTGAAGTTGTCTATTGATATAATAATGCCTACATAATCTAGTTATTAAATTGAAAGAGTTTTAAGTGATATAGAAAAAATTAGGTAATGATAACAGATACCTGTGTAGGTACCTGTAACAGACCTAATTATTAATGACAATTACCTCATTAATTCATTTAGCCTAAATGTTATCCATTTAAGAATATGCTTTGTTTAACTAAATCTCAAATATTTTGATGTTAATACATTTAATTTCATGGAATATGATGTTTTCCCATATAAACTTATATTTGTCATTCAAATCAAATTGTATATTACTGTTTATTATACTGTAAATATTTCATTAGAATTTTTGAGACCTGTGTAATTGAACATCACAGGACTGATCTATCTTGTTCAGGTTGTATACAAGCCTGAACAACATCTGTTTCTCATATAAAACTAACTTAAAATAACGCTCTCACGGGATATATTTATAATTGTATGAATTAGATTGTAGTGTCATTATATCCTATTATATTTAATTACCTTTGTAATATTTAAGTAAAAGTCATATATATGTATTACTACCTATAAAAAAATCAGTTTCATTTGTTTAAGAAAAAACAAACACCAAAGAACATGGAAATTCGCTTAAAAAAGGAATTATTTCAATAGTAAAAAGGAGAAAAAATATGTTAATTTAGATGACATAATGAACTACAATCACATTTAATTCTACTGTCAGAAAGGGGATTTTGTGGAGGTTGTAGTAATTTAATGAATGAATTGATGAGTCGAATAAAGATAGACAACGGCTGTTTTGTTCTAGTATGGGATTACTGAACAGTGCGCAACCACTATCCCGCTCGTGGGATTCGAACACAGGACCTTCGATCACGCGCGTGAACATTTAACCTCTAGACTACTGTACCGGCATCTAACGGGGTTAATGCCTAACTTCAACCAATCCACACTGATGAGGAGTTCCATACTAGGACGAAACGTCCGTCCAGTGCTTCCAGGTTTTCTATGGTGATCTGGCTTTAATCGACTAATGAATTCAACTAATTCTACTACATAAATAAATATTTTAAAGATTATCAATTGTTAAGAAAATGGTAATAACTATCCTTTTAGTTTTACTGTTTTTTTTAATAAATTGTGATAGATTCTATAGAAATGAAGTCTTTCTTTCCGAAGAAATTTTTAATGAAGTATTCTTGTTATGGTTGTCACACATTCCCGAATCAGTTATGTAAGAATTTATATTCATTTAAAAGGACGACCAAATATCCCAGTCTTATTCAACTGACAAAATTCTATATAGATAATTGCCATGATAAGTTGACCAATTTAATTTGAACCGTATATTCAAATATTTGCCTGTATTAACAGAAATATCTATAGTTTGCCATATTAAACTCATCAGTTTTCGTAGCCATGTTATTTCAAAACGGAAGAAGAGGTCAGAAAAAAGCTAGGAAACGTTTGCTGTAATAATACTAATAATATTCATTTCAATTCATTCCTAATCAATCCTGACAAATATGCTATTAATGTATCTTCTATTGTATTGTGCGTTCATCAAAATGGAATCCATTCTCAGTGATGATAGTAAATTTATGGCTGGAGTTGACTCTGATTGACTACATAAATTAGAAAGAAAAGTCAGCTCGAATCTAATGAAATTGCTTAACATGAATGTTATTAACAAACAGGAATTTAATTTGTTAAAACCTATGGGTTCGGTGTATCCTAATTTATATGGACTAACGAAGATTCATAAGTCCAATAACCGCTTACGTCCAATTCTATCAGTATGTCCGTCGCCTACACATAATCTTGACAAAAGTATTAAACCCTATCCGAAATCAATTTTGTAAATATTGTTTGAAAGACTTATTTGGACTAATTAAATGCTGAATGGATATTAATATAAAAACTAAGACAATGGACTCCTTTGGTGCCAACAGTTTATTTACAAATATAAATCTTATGAAGACTATTAATATTTTATGTGACTATATCTGATTAAATAACCTTCCACTGCCATTTTCTGTATAAACTCTTAAAGATTTATTATTATTATTATATATTGACAAGGTGAATTTCACTTTTCAGTGTGAGGATTTTCGACAGGTTGATGACGTAGCTATAGGTAGCACTTTGGGACCATTGTTAGGATATGTAGAAAATGTAGCTGAAAACTCAATTCAAATGACGTATCTGTATCAGCGGTATGTGGATGACATCATAATCATAGATAATAAACGCGAAGATGTGAACCACGTGTTAAAAGAACTCAACAAATTCAAATGTATATTTCTCTAAAATGCGAAGAACAAATGAATAACCAGCTTCCTTTTCTAGACATATTGATTAACAAGAGAGACTATAGTCCCATCAAACTTTCTGTATATAGAAAGATAACATAGACGGGGCAATATCTTAATTTCCATAGTCCTTGTCCGATCCATTACAAACATGTATTATTAAAGGACTTATTCAGTAGGCTCAGTCATATTTGTACTAGTGTTACTATTAAAGGAGACACGAAACTCTTAACTGAAACATCAATGTACAACGGTTATTCATTGAAGTTTATAAACCGTTGGAAAGGTCGCAGTATGATGAAACCTATGACGTTTTCGGCACCCATAAAGCGACGCTACGTTACTTTACCATTTAGAGGTGACTCAAATAGTCCCATGTTGAAGCGAAGACTTAAATTAACTACCATTAAGACATTTTATGCAGCCCAACTCGTCATTATTGGAAAGTCAAGGTCTATATTTCACCGAAAGCCCAAACCAACACGTAAGCGGTTGTTTCACACCCCATTGTGTCCATCGAGTTAGATGAATGTGCAGAAATGCGTGTATAGAGAGGAACAATCGTGAGATGTCAGCAAGGGTATCTGAACACAGACCTAAAAGGTTACGAAAACAAATAAATTTCAATGGTCAAATAAGATCACAGGATAGATAAATATTTTTCTGCATTGTGTAACATTTGGTTGTGACCGGTCATAAGACTGATGTCAAGTTAGCCTTTGTAGTTTTGTACAAAATCTTTCAAGGATGTATACTATAGTTTATTGAAGCCTTGTCTATACGAAAACCGAAACCCCCTTTATGTGTTCAAAAACGATTTGCCCTTAAACTTAACCTGTCTTAGTAAAACTGATTTGCCATCCAGTGTGGTCTTCATATTGTTCTTGTGTACTTCATTATTAGCTTTGTTTCCTTTACCCTTATAATTTATCCAGTTAACCTTTATTTTTCATTAAAAAAATAGTAAATGTATGAACAGATTGTTCAAAGTTCTGATTACCTTCGTCTTTTCATTGCATTATCGTAATTTATCAAAGAGACTATATGGGCCATATGGGTGGTAAAGAATTCTTTACAGGATTATACACTGAGTTCTTTCCAAATCACATATAATATTTTAATGTTTGGCAAGTGTAATCTAAACTCCGCCTGTAGCTCCTCTGGGGTTACTGCCGGTCCTATGCCCGGATAAAGGAGGAGGGTTTGGCATAGGGTTAGCGACCCCATCCAGTAGAAAACAAACTCGCGTAAGTAAGTGTAATCTTGTTGAATTTCGCCAATAAAAATCGGCCTCATAATAAAGTTTTAATTGTCATATCAAATAATGTTAGTTGAAATACCTTAGATTGATTTCTGATGATTTTTTGCCAAAATAATAACATACTAGGATAATATATAGTCAGTTTTTTGAAATATTCTAGAAACCCACTGTTTTTAAATACTTTTTCATTGATTTCTTTCATTAGTTGACATTTGGCTCCGTGTTATCTAAGTTTAGCGGATAAAACTAACCCTTGAAGACTAGTTTAACAATGCTATGTTTTTTTTACATTGAATTGTCAAACAGTATCCTGATGAAACCAAGCCAGTAGTTGTTGGATTTTTAACACTTAAAGTTAAAAAACATAGTATTCTGTCACGCATAACGAATGTCCTTAAGTTTATAATCAGTGTATTACAAAATGTTACCTAACACTTTGTTATGTACTATTCAAATGGAAAAATACAAATGTGCAGAATTGAAAAAGGAAAACTTGGCAATCTCAGCAAGAAAAAAAACTGTCAGGAATGTGATATATTTTATACGGAGACATAACGAACCTTCTTCTTATTTAAAATACATTCGTACAACACTGTTTAGTATGATTCTATGCTGGTTGTGTCCTCAAGAAAGCAAGGCTATCAAACGGTATGTGGCAACAATGATAAAAATAAGATTTGTATCCTTGATTAAGAAAACGGTAATTCAATGAAGAAATTTCTCTTTTTAACAACACCACGTACTATAACTTTACAAGTGTATGCGTATTGATTTCATACTTATATGAATCCATAGAATTGGAGATACAAGTTACATCATAAAGTGTCTGAAGATTTAAAATATTAAAGGAAAGTTGAATAATTATCTAGAGATGAACAAAGAGTGGGGAGATAAAAATAATTAACGAGTCATAAATAAGAGATATTTTTGTCCACTTCACAGGCATGATGATTCTGGCTCAGTGGTCTAGAAGTTAAGCGTTCGCGCGTGAGACCGAAGGTCTTGGGTTCGAATCTCACGTGGGGGATCGTGGATGCGCACTATTGAGGAGTCCCATATTAGGACGAAACGGCCGTTTCTAGGTTAAATAGACTCATGAATTCATCCATTAAATTACTAAAATTTCCACAAACCCTCATCCTGACAATAATCATGAATAATTGTAAAAGGTTAATAATAACTGATCACAGATGTACAGCGTCATAATAACCCTTGATCCTAAACCCAGTTTAATGATTTGGTCGTACTATTAAACAAATTGTAGTGAATGTGAACACTAGTAATGAATACTAAACGTATTTGAACACAAAATTATAGAACGTTTTAGTAAAATCTGAGATCCATATAGTAAACACTTCATTCGCAAAATCTCAATCAGTCGTCTCAGACTTCACTGTTCCTTCATTTCCATACCAATTACTCTCTGTTCTTGTTCTCTTTTCTTTGATCTTCTTAATCTTCTACTGCCAGATATTTCTTTTTTGACTGATGATACATACTACTTATATCTATCGACATCAGTAACACATACCACAAAACTGCTCCATTTTGATGAGAATAATAATCATCTAAACAATAACAAATAATCAATTATCATTTACCCAAACAAATGATATCAATGTTGTTTTAAAACAAAACATGTGACTTATTTGTCACTAACATACACTGGTTGGTTATAAGAAACCATGTAACCAAATATAAGTGCGATATAAGGACGGAAAGAAAATATTTAAGAAAGTTTGTAATAATTCATTAAGTATAAAATGATTTCATACAGATAGGTAAGTTATTTTCTTCAAAATAAACAAACAATTATGTCAACATTTTTAATATACGGAAATAATAATTTGATTATGTCTTAGGGTAACTTTTTTACTCGGCAATATTCGCGAATGAAGGACTTACTGCCTACTTTGGAATGTCGACCTAGGTATTGATCAATCTGATAATTACCTCCATCTAATTATCATCAAAACATGATGAACCCAATGTTGAATCACATAGGCAAGTGGACATACTATAACTTAATGGTTTGGATTGGATCAGCTATAAAGAAGTAGAAAATAGGGACATTTGGTTGCTATTACATGTGAACAGAATTTGTTATTACATAATCTATAATGCACTAGAAAGTGTTCATATTTTATTTATCTAACGATATGTGTCTTGATGAATATAGGTCGACAAATGTTAGTCCCATAAAATGTATCAATCATCAGTCATCTATTAACAAGATCACAGGAAATTAGGCCATAACAAATGGCCTTCTCTTTTATAAAAGTACAGATAATGCCATAAATGGGTGACTATTGATAACTATCATGATAACATTCATCTTTGTAGATTAGTTACTTAACCAGTCATAAATCCTGTTTATACAAATGTCGAAAATATGAAATTCACTGCAATAAAACAACTTTCATTCAATAATTTGACGGAACCAATCGTCATTCACACAAACTTTATTATCACATTCTTTTACATTTATTAGGTCAAGGTTATTCGGTGTTTTACAACTTCTCCCATGTCAGTAAAATCAATTACTGCTTTTATATTGTGCTTTAGAAATCTGGTTAAAAACCACATGTCAACAAAAGTTTGTTAATTGCCGATGAAAAAAGTGGCTAAACTTTGTGCTTTTCATAAAAATACATGTACATAGTTACACGAACACTACATTGAAACGGATTCTGATTTTATTATGAATAATTTTCTAGCCGATTGGTGAAATCTTTTTTTTTTAAATGGTTAAAATTAAGTTCATATATATTGGTTATTTAAATCTCCCCATTGATGTTCAGGACTACAATTGTTTAGTCTAGGCTGGTATTTATGAATCCCGTGAGGATTGCTTCGACTTGGTCATTATGAGACAAGTTAATATAAAAATAGATGAAAAGTGACTAGCAGTAGAATCTAGGACATTTCTTTTATTTTACTTGAGGTTAGTCAGCTAGATGTTTCTAGGTTCAAGTCCGGGAAAGAATGTAAACACCAGGATACAGACACACTTAACTGACGAGTCCAAAATAAGACGAAGTGTCAGTATAAACTGAAGTTAGTACACGTAACTGGTTGAGATTAACATTCAAACAGTTGAAAGTAAAGCGACTTTTGATAAATGTTTTATATCTTTTAGAATTGGTAGAATAAATCTCCGTTCACTTTTATGTATTCAAAAATCTAAAGACCGTTTATCGATCAAAACTGAGGAGAGATTAAAAGACACAGTAGTCAGCGAGAAAAATCGTTAGTTTTTATGTGAAATATTTTTTTGTCATCATCGTTGAAGCGCATCTTATTTAAAATTAAACTTGATGCAATGACCTATTACTAAACAATGACCTGGTGAATGCTTACCATGGATACAAAATCCAATTTCACCATTTCTTTATGCGCTGAGTAAAGTGTAGAGATTGTAATCAACATTTCCAAATTTCATATTTTAACTATGTTTGTAGTAACCAAAACAGTTACTGAAAGATATAAGAAAGGATTTTGTCTATTTTCAACCTTTTGATTGTTTCGTCCTATCGTGGGACTCCTCAGCAGTGCCTATCCACGATATCGCCTCACGAGAATCGAACCCAGGACTTACCAGTCTATCGGTTAAGTGCTCTGGTGTGAGACTGGTAGGTCCTGGATACGCACTGCTGAGGAGTCCCACATTAGGACGAAACGGCCGTCCAGGGCTTCTAGGTTTTCCTTGATGGTCTAGCTTCAATTGACCCATGCTTTCAACTATGAAAATACTAAAATCTCCACAAAACCCTTTCTGATTATAACTTATTTTATTAGTTACGGATGATGTAACAATGAAATATGAGAAATTAATTGTATCCATTTATGGTTTAATTAAACGTATGAACTTATGAACTAATTACATGTAATCTAAGTGATGATATACAAACCAAAAGTATGTGTGACTTTGAAAATAAATTTTTAAAAGAAGAATATGAAAAGTTTCAATATTTTTAAAAAATCTCTTTATTGTATGTAGATAATTGCAAATCATTAAAAGGACTGGAATTCTCTGTTTTACTTTCAGGATGGAATTCATCCGTTTCACACTAAATGCATGGAACTATTTATATGTTAAAATAATGAAATTATTCTATGTCAACACATTTATACTCCTATATACTATATACATTGTAAACATTATTTTCCTAAACAATATATTAAAGAAAACTGATGAGGGATGCTAGTCTCCCAGAAATCATTCAGCAAACGTCTCATTTTCGTAATTTTATTTTTGAAAATTTCTCATTTTTGCACCAAAAGTATCTCTCTTTGCATTTTATTTCCCTGTTGGAAGGACCTTAAATGTCGTTGATTCGTTTCCTCTTTTCATACTTTATTGTGTGACGCTTCCCAAAGACATTTTTATACCATATATATACGTTTAATTTATGTGGTTTTTCGTTTGTGTTTCCGAATGCTTGTGGAATACACTTTTCCCTCAATTGAATCTGACTTTCTCCCTTTAGTTATCAGGACTATGACGAAAATGAATACTTTAGCTTGTCCCGTTATTGTATTGCTGGCTTTCGTTCTATTTCACCAGTTTTAGATGACATCATTAACTCTTCCAACGTAGTAAAAATATATAAAAAAAACCTGATCTATAATCATATGCTCACTACTGAGTGACTGTAATGAGTGTTTCCTTAATTTGTTGTGGGAAGCAGTAATTAGTGGAGTTCAACCAAGTCTGTTGTAGAGATATCAACTCACTGAACACAATTGGTGAACGGTTGCTCAACTTCGTGGATCAGTTAAAGTTAGACATTAACACCGTTGGATGCCGGCTCAGTGGTCTATCGGTTAAGTGCTTCGGCGCGAAGCTGGTAGGTCCTGGGTTCGAATCTCGCGGGTGTGCGGGTCGTGGATGCGCACTGCTGAGGAGTCCCACAATAGGAAAAAACGGCTGTCAAACAGTGCTTCCAGGTTTTTCGTGGTAGTCTAGCTTCAATTGACTCATGATTTCAATTATGAAAATATTAAAATATCCACAAAAACCCCTTCTGAAAAATATATGTGGTTTTTATTTTTTAAAACAAACATGATTACTTAATTATTTTTTTTCATTGTGATATATTATTTAGAATATCAGACATACATTTGACATCATTATGCAGGTATATCATTATGTAATTAATAATAAATACATTAATTTTATCAGTGAAAAATTATCACTCACTCACACACACATGATATGTTGACGTTAATTATGACAATATGATCATTTTCAATCCCTGTATGAAAATTGTACATTTATGATTGATTTATTCAAACAGGGAGGGCATCTGGATTATTTTAGACATACATTTTAATGAGCAATGATGGATAGTGGCTAGCAGTGGAATATGCAGTACGTACGTTTCGTCCTAATTACATTCTAATGGATTTTCGTCTTTTTTTTACAATGACGGTTATTATTATTTTTTCCTGGTGACTGAATTGTGATTAACATTAATGGGTTGTTTTTAAAAAAAAATCACAATCTTTGTTCAGTATTATATAACTAATAAATGAATTACAGAAAAAGTTCCTATGATATTAAAATACGATCATATGAACGAAATATATTCTCATCAGGTTCTACAATTATGATATCCAAATTAATAATCCACAAAAAATTGGTCAGGTTTAAGGTAGAGAATATCATTGAAAATTGTAACATGTGAATTAAGGATTGTTGTTTATCATATAAAATCAAAACTGTGGACAAAAAGTCACTGTATGTACGCTTGCAATTCAGAGGCTATGCACATAGAGAAATGCTAGAGCTGAAGTTACGGAGACTTTTAATGCAGGTAAACTATAATGAGTGTTTTTCACACATCCAATCATCACTCTGAGGTTGAAAGATAAATCGCCTAGACTAGACACTTTTTTCTTTATCTATCAATTCAACTGCTCCTGTAGAGCAAGTTGTATTAGCAGATGTTCTGCGGATTTGCATAATTGGGCTCGTGAGCAACTCCCAGTGTGGTTAAGCAGAGGTGTAGTTAACACGGTTAACAACTCCATTTTATCCCATTTAATTCAGACGGGACATACAGCCAACATATAGCGATGTTTCACAATAATATATCGTGTTAACAGCAGCTATTCGGATCAAAAAGCCAGGGCTTTGAATCTAAAAGAAACATGTTCAGCCTCTCCTTTTACCCTGGCCAATTTTTGGCTTAACTAGTTAATAATCAGTTTTATAATATGGTGATGTGGTTTGATTAACGTTCATTTTTACATCCTAAACTTATTTTATGCACACATCTTACCACTATTATTATTATTACACTTGCTAACCTTTTTAGGAATTTATTCGGAATCCACTGCTATCTGCTAATTCCTGCCTAATTCATATTATTCTACATATTACGTAATTTTCGATTTGTAATTACATTATTCTTTCACCCCCATATCAACTATATTTATTCTGATCATTTATTTCATAATTTCATTTCACTTGTAAACTAATTCACTTTAATACTTTATATATTAGTCAGCCCCAACATTAGAGGTTTGATTTGATTTTATATAACAAAGAAAGAAGTGGCTGACTAGGAAATTTATCTTTCAACTCAGAGTGATGGTTGGATATGTGAAAAACATTCATTATAATTTACTTGCATTAAAAATTCTTTGGATGGATCTTCGTAACTTCAATTCTAGCATTTCACTACGTGTATAGCCTATGAATTGTAAGCGTATATACAGAGACGTTTTGTCCACAGTTTTGACTTTATATGATAAACAACAATCCTTAATTCCCATGTTACAATTTTCAATGATATTCTCTACCTTAAACCTGACCAATTTTTTGTGGATTATTAATTTGGATATGATAATTGTAGAACCTGATGAGAAATTATTAAAAAGAATATTCTAAGTTCATATAATTGTGTTTTAACAAATGAATTATAATTTATCATGGATGAGAGTGACGGTGAATATATTAGGAATACAGTATTAAGGTAATATTATATAGAAAATATTTATTAATTTGTTAATTCTTTACTCATCACAGATGAATTCCTGAAAGAGAAGTCGTGACTAATGGAGTTTTACTATGTTAGGAATAACATTATGTATTACTAATGATAATGTGTAATAATGAGGTCGCAAGAATCAGCGATTGATCAGTACAACCCTAAAATTAGTTTCACATTTTTAAGATGTTATTATTTTCACCAAAATATGCTTTCGACAACAGTTATGATTAACTACTAGCCCCATCAGGTACAGATAATGTTCACAAAATACATTCGACCGTGTAACTAAAATCATTAACTTCTAATGATTTTTCATTACATCCAGTTAATGGAATTAAGTATCCATTCAGTATTGCTTTGTATGATGATCATATTATCAGGATATTTTAAATTAGCTGAAATTTTCAAGGTTGAATTCATGAGTCAATCTAAATTAGACCACTGCTGAAAACCTGGAGACACTGGATGGACATTCCATTCGAATATGGGACCGAAAGTCCTGGATTCAAGTCTCGCGTGCCAGATCATAGATATTCACTGCTGAGATGTCTCATGCCAGGACGAAACGATCGTTCAGTGTTTCCAGGTTTTCAATGGTGATATAACTTAGATCAACTCGTGAATTCCACTTTGAGAACACTCCAATCTCCACAAATCCCAGTACTGATATCTGAAATATCGTCAGTTAAATAAATAATTTGCTCAATAAATTAATTTCAGTTAAGATGGAGACTACATTTTAAGAAGAAATTACTTTCTTTATACACTTCAAGTCATGTGTCCTCCCAATGAATTTGTAAGATTTTTTTGGTTAAAAAAAAGAGAAATTAACATTTTCATCTCACCTAGTAACAAGTTTTTTCTTCGAATAATGACAGAATTTAATGAAATTTTAAGATGAAGCACAAAAAAAAGTTTACAATTTTTCTCATTTAAACTAGAATCTTGTACATAGTTTCGTTTTTAAAAAATGAGGTAAATAAATGTTAAATTTAAGTTTTCGAAATCTAATTAAAATACGATTTATTCAATATTAACAATAGTATGTTACTACTTTTGTGATATGTTTTGTAGTCAGTAAATAAAATAAATAGTGATACGAATTGAATGCTTTACAATAACTAAAGTGTAGACAGGATCATATGATGCATTTTAATAAAACTTTATAAACAGTTGAATATATTAGTTGATCTAAGCTAGACCATCATTGGAGACCTGAAACCTTTGGACTGTCATTTCGTCATAGTATGCGACTCCTCACCGGTGCTCATCCACAGTCCTTCACATATGTCTCGAACCCGGGACTTGGGGTCTCTCGCATAATCGCCTGACCTCTAGACTGCTGAGCTGGCACCCAACGGCGTCAGTATCTAACTCTAATTAATCCATGGTCTAGCGAAACCCATTACCTATTATTGGAAGTAAATAACTATATCTACCTGGCACAGACTGTACTCCATTGGTCACGGCTACTCACTAGAACTTCAGGAAATTCATCATGAAGCTAGTCACTAATGAGCACATGATTATTATTGGTATGAGGATTTGTGGAGATTGTAGTATTTAAACAATTGAATTCACTTATGTTCACCTGTTTTTTTTCTGGTTAGCGTTTTTTTAGCAAGTTAGCTTTTCTACTGTATGGAGCTGAAACGTGGAGAACTACTACGATCATCATCAGGAACATACAAGTATTTATAAATAGTTGTCTATGCAAAATACTCAACATCCATTGGCCGGATACTATCAGCAACAGCGTTTTATGGGAGAGGACAAACCAGATTCCATCTGAAGAGGAAATTAGGAAAAGACGTTGGAAGTGGATGGGACATACATTGAGGAAATCACCAATGTGCATCACGACTCAATCCCTAACTTGGAATCCGGAAGGGAAGCGGAAAAGAGGAAGGTCAAAGAACACACTACGGCGGGAAATAGAAGCAGATACGAAAAGGATGAATAACAACTGGAAAGAACTGGAAAGGAAGGCTGAGGACAGAGTTGGATGGAGAATGCTGGTGAGCGGCATATGCTCCTCCACAAGGGGTAACAGGCGTAAGTAAGTAAGTGTTAAGTTGGCTTACAGTAAACACTATCACAGCCTCCAGAGGCTCATAAAGAGCCCCAACCAATCAGCGATTAATTAGAAGCTATGCTACTAAAATAACGAGATCCTGATTGGCTGTTTAACACACTGCTACTATGAAAACTCAAGGTCTCTTAATTACTATAAAAACCCTGTATTTTCTGTACATAAATGAATTCTGTAGTAAAGCGCTTCCCACATACTTTGGGCCTTTTCTCTGGTCTTCAAGTCAGTGTATAGTTCTAGCTCGGGGGTACGGAACTAGATTAGGGAAGCGAATATAGCGTTCACAATCGGTCAGACGTAACAGTAAGTATATTCACCTGTCAAAATATTACTATCTCCAGTAATCCCCATATCGATTAGATCACATTCAAATTATTCTACAAAATAAAAAAACCCACTTGTTGTCTACTTAAAGTAATAAAGGTCTGTTATGTATATTTTTTTATTCTAAAGGGATAAATTCATTTAAATTGATTACGTATCTAATCCAACACATCATTACAAACCAAATAATTATCTGTGGTAGGCTACAATAATAATCATATTTCCAAATGAATCATTAGAAATGAAATTCCAAGAATTTATCTTTGTATTGTTCAACTGGGTATATTTTGTTTATTAAAAAGCTTAATATTTTGTTGGGTAAATTCATTATACATCTTTATAAATTGTTTATGTTATTACAATGTTACATGTTATTATAATCTCGAAGAAAATGGGAATTCAAAATTGTTTATCAATCACAATGATCATGAACATTTAAATAAACATAGAAGCATGATGGAATATTTTTAATGAATAATAATAATGAATACATCAGTTAACCATAATAATCGACTTTCATTGGTTTAGTTTCATCGAAATCAAATTCAATATAAGTTAAACAAACATTGGAAACCTGAAAGCATTGAGTAGCTATTTTGTTTCGGTATGGGACTTCTTAGATGTAGGTATCTATGGCTTTACCACTGCGGATTGAATACAAAGTTTACGGTTTTGTACGCAACTGCTTAACCTCTAGACGATGTGATCATGGCCTAATTGAATATAAATCTAACTCCAATCATTATACGTTATGATGAGACTATTTTCAGAAATCTTCAGAGAGTATCTTTCCCACACCAGACACGTTGTCGTTTTTATTTTGTTTCATAGTAGAATGCAACGGCAGTCCAGTGCTTTCAAGTTTCAATGGTGAGTTTTGGTGTTTTCCATAGATATTAGTGAATGGATTTAGCATTCATTATCATTTTTCCGGTTATACACAATCAGGCAGACTTATAGATGCTCTTAACCATAATATAGGTAAATCATGTTTCTCAGACCAAAATAAAATCAATCATTTTGCTAGGAACTAATGCCAGTTTCTTTTAAATAACATTGAATCTATTTTAAGTCTGTTTCTGTAAAATAGTTAACAATAAACCTATGCATTACAGAAGAATAATTCTTAAGAAGTACACTACTTCACTGATCCACATTCACTGTAGATCATTAGATGTTTAAACATAATAACATTTGTTGATTGAAAAGTGAAATGAATGAATGACAACCTCCAGCTTTTTTCGAAGAGAGATAATGTTAGTCATAAGAATACACATCATGTTCAACTGCTGATAATATGACATGCGAATACTTCGTCACTCGATAAACTTGGTTACAATGGCTTCTAACATTCATTTTTGTTTATTTTGAAATCTACAGTAAAACTTATATGAACTGTTATTAATACCGACAGTTTTAAACTATGTACATAAGAGAGATCATGAACCAATCAATATTAGACCACTATTGAAAACCTGAAAGCACCGGGCTGCCGCTTCGCCCTAGTGCGCACCAGTATGCATCCACGATCCCATACATTGGACCTTTTGTCTCAGGCGCAAATGCTGAACGTCTAGACCACTCAGCCGAGATCTAACTTTGTTAATGTATAACATCAACTAATCCTCTGGTGATTTACCTCGACAGGTAATTCTCGGAGTTCTAGTGAGGAACTGTGACATATGGAGCTCAATCATGTCAGGTATAGGACAGTTACCACCCAAAAACAATGGAATATGGTAGTTCAATGTAGTGAATTGGTTGAAGCTAGACATTAACCCCGCTGGATGACAGGTCAGTGGTTTAGAGGTTAGGTGGTTACTCTCGAGATCGAATGTCCTGCGTTCAAATCATGCGTGTGGAAGCGTGGGTGCGCACTACCAAAGAGTTTCATACTATGACGAAATTTTTAATAGTGGTCTAATAATGGTCGGTTTATTGTCTCAATTAAAACTCAATAATCTGTATAACCCTGTATTGTTGTGTATATAATAGTTTAAAAAAGTTCGCTACTTAGAAATGTTAAATTTCAAATTGATTCATACAAAATTAAACTCTAGTCTTCCAAAATTTACTGAAGGTATAGATATCAAACTTTTGAAATCACATAAATATGTTATAAGAGAAATAGTGATGCACTTTTCTTTTTCATGGAAAATTATATTAAATTTGTTATATCGTCCTTCTTTTTCAACTTTTTTTTATAATTTAATTTCATCATTTTCAAAATGGTTTTTGAAAAATTCATTTGTTACTAATTGGATAGCATCAACTCATGTTATTCTTTACTAACATTAACCACTATTCAATTACTTCGTTACGTATTCAACTTTGATCTTTAATTATTGAGTAGATACTCTAGAATTTTCTCTCTACTACTGTATTTATCGGAAGTAATATTTTCTCGATTTCATTAATATGATCGATATGTTAACTCCTTCATGAAAATGCATATTCCTTTATAATTACTTTCAGTCTCATAAAAAAATGAGAATTCCCATGTTAATTTTGATTTTATATAGATTAATAGTAGTCGATGTGAATCTAACCAAATGCCCTGGTACAACCAAGAGTAAGGAGGGTCCGCCCTTTCTCTCTCTCTTTAAAATGCTCTCACACGGCTACGCGTATACAACCCCTACCAGCGAAGTCCTGCTCGCTGCCTTCACATGGCATTACTGTTTTTTACGAAGTCGAGAGGACGAAAAGCTAATGTCCGGAGCTTTAATTGGGTTGGTGGACATGGCGCGTCCACCAAGGGGAGTTGGAAAACCCTGATTCTAAACCAATGGTTACACATGGGCTCCAGTATCCTGAGGGAACAAATGGCGTATGAATCAAGCATCGGTCACCGGCTACCATGGGACTGCATCTCCTTATGTTGCTACACTGTCTTGTAGATCAGACCTTTAGGTCGAAGGCTCAGGGTGTGGCATCCTAAGAAAACCACCTGCTTCAGTCTGGGCACCCAGGTAGTATCATAGCCCTCACACAATTAAATGAAATGACAATTTTTTGTGTGGCTCATATGTATCTGGTGCCCCCTTGTACCAATATTTATGTGTCCAAATAAACAATAAATAGATGAACTTCTGTAATTTTGCTCAAATTTTTATGAACACCCACTTCAAAATCAACTTATTTTAACCAATCAATAAACAATAGTCATGGTGTTATCATTAAAAAAAAAAACAAAACAACGGATGATCTATTCTCAAAGTAAAAATTAAACTTTCCTCAAGCATAAAAGGTCAGATATGATCAAATCAATTTATTGTACAAAGTATAGATAATTCATTCTATCTGTTGAAATAATAATAAAACAGACATCATAAACATAAACAAATCAATCAATACAAACAAAATTAATTATTTACCGAAAATTAAATCCTGAAGCTATTTTAGCATGTGCATCATCTAATCGTCGAAATGAATAAGTTGGATTACAATATTGAACATCCCAATCAAGATCACATTTCCAATCAATATCAATCCCGATTACACCACCCTATTATTTAGAAAATTTACAATGAACATAATGAGTATTTTTGAAAGTTTATATAAACTACTTATATTACCATATCATTCAGAACTGGAAAAAGATTGGTATAAACATTAAAAACTTGTCAGTTTCATAGTTGATAACTAAAGAATGAACAAATAATTGTTGTTTAGTTGAATTTGATGTCAATATTCTTTGAGTAACATATAAATATCATTCTGTCTATGATAACTCTGAAAAGTGATTCGTTTTGTGCCATAAATGCCTAGATCTGTTTGTTTTTAAATAAGTGTTCTATGAGGAACTGTAATCAATATAAGCAGAGATGGATGGTGGCTAGTAGTGGAATCCAGGACGCACGCTCTAGCAATATAGAGGCGATTCGCACAGTATACACATATGCCAATAAGAAACTGATCACTTTCAGTCTTAAACATCGATGAAAAGGTTCAAACAACCAATACAAAATGAATTAAACTTCAATTAATGTTCATTCAAACTAACGTAGTCACAGATAGGTTTGATTTATTTGCTGTAATAACAGTAGATTTGCACTATGATTCATTTATTCAAACAACCATCTATTACTGATACGATGCTCTAAGATTAGGCCTAACAGTCAGGTCTCTATTGAGTAAAGAATGAATAACCTACAAATTAATTTCCTCCAATCGTCTTTTACATTTTATCACGTTTATTTTGTATTCATAATTTGGATATAAACACGGTGTTATATTACATAAAAATTCATTCATCTGGCTAGTGATTATGTCTTTAAGTACTAATCGTTTTTCTTTTTTTGGGGAGGGCACTTCAATGTTACAGTCTTATGAGTAGCCATCATTCAGCCAAAATATCATGTCATTACATTCATTTATCTATTATCAGTTAAAATTTTGTCTATAACTTTTATATTACTTACATAAATGATTCTTATTATTATCAGAAGGGGTTTTGTAGAGATTCAGTATTTCCATAGTTGCAATCTTGAGTCAATTGAAGCTAGACCACCAAGGAAAACCTAGAAGCACTAGACGGCCGTTTCGTTCTATTGTGGGACGCTCACGCTTGCAACTATAAATGATTCTACAAAGCACTATGTTAGTAAATACTTTTCTTCCTATTTGTTACCAGTTAAACCTTACAAATACAATTTCACAAGCGTAATAAATATAAACAAAACACATATTATTATGATTAATAAATTGAAATTCACATCTAATTTTTTAACAATTCTCATACAAATCATTATGGTTAATCAGATTTATATCTGTGAAATAAAAAGAGATTACTTCAATAAATAAAAACATTGACTTTGTTACATGGATTAACTTATTAAAATGATTAAACATTTAAATTTTGGGTAATGATTAAAAACTGGTGATTCTTTCATTAGTTCTTAGCGTTTTTTTAGCGAGTTAGTTTTCTAAGGGATTGGATCGCTAACCCTATGCCCAACCCTCCTCCTTTATCCGGGCTTATGAATGGCAGTAGCCCCGGAGGAGCTAAAGGTGGAGTTTTTCATTAGTTAATAGTCATTAAATACATGTGTGTGAGATTAAAATCACTTCATATCTGTCTTCCTTCCTGTACTATATCCTTATATACAACTTTTTTTTACATATTACTACCGCTAAATTAACTACTTCTATGAATTCGGTGTTCATCTTGTTGTGCTAACGAGATATGGCAACTTGGACCGATGCATATATGTGCCTGGTTCTACATTGTAGCTGACTGACTGTGTACATGATTTGATTATTTTTCATCGAAAAAATAATTTAGTGATAATTTCAGTTTTCTAGAGTTTATCTATTTAAAAATAAGTTATTAATTAGTTATAATGTTTTATTTTGAAACATTGTTAAACAATTATAATATTATCAGAAGGGGAGTTTTGTGGAGATTTTAGTAATTTTATATTATTCAAATCATGATTCAATTGAAGCTAGATCACCATGGAAAACTTGGAAGCACTTGACGGCCATTTCCTGGAGTTATAGTGAGAAGCATTGACCAGTGGAGTTCAACCAGGTCTGTAGGGAGATATAAACTCATTGAAGATATTGGTGAATGGTTGCTCAACTTCGTGTATTGGTCTAAACATTAATACCGTTGTATGCCGGCTCAGTGGTCCAGTGGTTAAGTGCTCGTTCACAAGACTGATAGATCCTGGGTTCGAATCTCTCGAGGTGGAATCGTGAATGCGCACTGCTAAGGAATCCCATAATAGGACGAAACGTCCGTCCAGTGCTTCCAGGTTTTCCATGGTGGTCTAGCTTCAATGGACTCATGATTTTAACTTTACAAAATGGTAATATTAATTTAAGATATTTATCTCTGTACAACTCAAACATTATAGGACTATGTTTGAAGCATTATTATGGTAACTATTATTATCGATTTTCTCCTGATATTTTGATTTATTTCTTGTTTTCTAAACATTGTATTTCTTATTATAAATAACTGATATCGGTTTATATATGACATTGATCATTTATTTTATGAAGAAAAATATTTTAATCTCATCCTAACGTTGAACAAATTAGTTTGGATGTTTATAAACATAAAGTTATGAGATTATGGAAGAAAAACTTACATTCATAAGTATATTTTGAAACAATGGACAGTATCTAAGTTTTGTTTTTGAATAAATTTGTTTAGATAAATAAATTGACCTTTTAATAGTTAAATTCATGAGTCGATTTAGGCTAGACTATCATTGAAAATCTGGAAACATTTGACGGTCGTTTCATCATAGTATGGAACTTTTCACTAGTGCTCATTCATGATTTCGCACGAGAGATTCAAACCCATGACCTTCTGTGTCACACGCGAACACTGGGATCGTTAATGAACACCGCTGTGGAGTCTCATACTAGGACGAAACGGTTGATGAATTCAACTATTAAAATAATTATCACAATCTTCACAAATCCCTATTCTGATAAGCTAATTTTCCCTACAAATCGTCAGTGTAATACTACTGAATTATTTATTCTATGTTTTGATCTTAGGACCAAAAAAGATATTGTGCTTTCTTTATGGTTATTTACAAAAAAATTTGAAATGAAGTAACGCAGTAATCAGGTATGCCATTAGTTTTTGTTCACATATAAAAGAGATTGATCTAATCAGATTGTTTAAACCGTTCTTTTCAAACTAATTAAATGTCATAGTATAAACAAAATCATTGTTTCAAATATTTCTAATTAAGTTTGTGTAGGCAAAATGAAACATTAAAATTTTTTTCTTCGGACAAAAAGGCCGTCCAATGTTTCCAGGTTTTCCTTCGTCGTCTAGCTTCAATTGATTCATGATCTCAACTATGAAAATTATTTTTTAATAGATTATGTATTTTATGAATAATTTCATTTACTCAGACAGGAAGTAACAATCAAATTTGATAATATGGTAATAATAATTATAATAATAAGAGTTACGTAGGCTAATTGGAAAGTTTTACGATAGGGACAAGTAGTGAAAAGAGTTATTTCAATTGTATTAATTTATATAAATGCATGATAATTATATGACTATGCGTATATTTCATATAGATTAGTTGGTATTTTATTCATACTACTAATAAGTAGATTATGATAATGAGATCTTTGAATGATTCGATATGAGAAAAATAATTTCAGTTAAACGCTGACTTCCTGTTGGCAAAAAATTTAATTTTAATTAATATTAGTAATATTGTAATAATTAGTTCAATCGGTAAGTTATATATTGAAATTTTTATATATTAAATTTAATGATTTTAATTTCAGTAGTTGAAATCATGAGTTAGTTGAAGTTAGATCACTGTGAAAAACTTGGAAACACTAGATGACCATTTCGTCCTATTGTGGGACTCCTCAGCAGTGTGTATTTATGATTCCTCCTCTCAAGATCCGAACTCAGGACCTATCAGTCTCCAACGCGAGTGCTTAAGCTGTAGACTACAAAGTCGGCTTCCAATTTTATTTTATTTAGTCTCAATTTGCTGTAGAATAAATAATTTCATTACAAACATATCATTTCATAATTAAAAAGATTTTCATTGACAGTTTATTGTTATTTGATGGTTTAATGTACTCATTTTTAATACTATAGTTGAAAATTCCCATAGTAAGTAATTCGATACAGAAGATTCATGATAATGAAAGCTAGTCGGAAAAAAATGGATGGAATAAATTTAAAAAAAGTCGTTCTATAAAATTGTTGTCACAATGAAAACGTACATTGGATATATGATGCGGTGATAACTTTTGAAGTTAGATATGAGGATATCATAAATAGATCCCTTAATTTTCGAAATAATATAATTCGGTTTGAAACTTGAAAAAAATGGGATCATTTGAAGTCAGTATTTGAAAAAAAATAATGATAAGATAGATAAATAATTTTGTAATTTCTGAATTATTTTTATCTGATAAGTTTTCTTTCTTACTTTTTCTTAAAATATGTACAATGTACTTAAATTGAACAGAATAAAATGAAAACTAAAGTTGATATCATGAATGTATCAATGTTAGACAAACGTTGAAAACCTGAAGTACTTGACCGTCATTTCGCCAATGTATGGGTCTACTCAGTGGTGTACATCCACGATCTCAAACATGGGATTTGAACCCAGGACCCTCAGTCTCATACGCGAAAGCTTAACTTAGGAACTTTTGAGCCAGCATCCACCGTGGTTTGGTTAAAGTTGGTCACTAACACCGTTGGATGCCGACTCAGTGGTCTAGATGTTAAGCGTTTGCGTGTGAGACAGAAAGTCCTGTGTTCGAATCCTGTTTGTGGGATCGTAGATGCGCACTAGCGAAGAGTACCATGGCGAAATGACCGTTTAGTGCTTCCAGGTTTTCAGCGGTTGTCTAACATTGATCTATTCGTGATATCAGTCTAAACTCAACAATCTTCACAACCCTTTACTGACATTACAAAAACGTTAAGTGAATGAAAATGGCCAAGTGGAAAAGCTGAACGTAGGTTCCGTTCAAGTTAATACTCATTGATATAATGTTTCCCTTTTTTAATGAACGATCGAGATTACCTATTTTAACGTTTATGTTTTTAACACTAGAAATCAAGGGTTGAGATAACACAAGAATCATCAGTTCCTTCATTAGTATGTAATCAAATTAGAACGACTAGAATAGATTATCTCAAAACATACAATATTAACAGGATGAATCATGATACTAAGTCAGTTTGATAGAAGATTATACTTTAGTTTGACCAGTGTCAAGTAACAGCAAAAATAGTACTAAAGAACAACGAATTTATACTAATTAATCTATAAAACAAGTATCCAGAATTGTTTATTCCGTGGTAAACTAAATACTAAGAAGTGTATCATGATACTGATTTGTAGAGCTTATAGGTTATGACGTTTCAAGAAGATTCTATAGCTCTAATCACTTTTCAAATGTCAGTGCCTAAGAAACCGAACATTTATGGTCCTTCAAATAACAGATACTATTAAAAGTCTTTAGTTTTTCTTTCATTCGTAGTTATTTAATTCCTCAATTGCATATATCATCTTTGATTTAAACCATGGGAATTAATGTCTTTGAAAAGTAATTACTTTGAAAGAACATTTTAAAAGTATATCAACAGTGTATTACTAGATGCTTCTACTTGGAATTCTAAGTAAGAAACCATGAATAACTATTCTCATATTTCTTATTATTGACATTTCAATTATTTGTTTAATACCATGTACTTGATGAGAAAATTTTAACTTTAAATTTCAAAAAGTTTTTTATTCTTATAATTAGATATACCATTATGATAATTCTCTCTAATTACTTACTTTTGTTATGTAATACATTTTCATCTGATAATAAATAGTTAATAAACGCTATAAAAGTCTATATCTGTCAACACGAGTGGGCGCAATCGAATGCATTTGACACGAAAATTACAGACTATCTCACTAAAATCTGACAACCATACCGTAATCGGTAAATTTGCAAATTATCAATCAATTGTTTCAATCTTGACCATTCCTTCTGCAAGTATCACTCCATAGCCTTCGATTATTATTGTAAAAGCATTTTAAAACCAATTGCGTTTCGTTTCCGTTCTTTTAGTATTGATCTTCTCCTGAAATACATTCAATGCCCGACCATCATTATATACTACTTATGTGTGGATATAAGTAACTTACACCAGAAAACTAACACTATCGCATTTCACAGTAATCCCCAAATCAATCTTTTTCTTTTAAACGTTCCAACGAAAAACAAATTTCAGATAAGAAGATCATTATATTATTTACCGAGATATTTCAAAAGGTTACAAAAGAAACTATCGTATACATTTATCATTTATACATAGTTTCCTCAGTGAATCGAGAAAAGGATGTGATGTATTGTGTAAATTGAATAAAATTTTGCTAAAATGTTTGATCTACTATTCTTTCCTTTTTTTAAAAAAAAAAAATAATAAATCGTTGTTTTAAAAGACTTACAATCCAGGTAATTCATTAAAACAATAATCGTTTGGAATTGATGAAAAATTAAACATTAAAATAAGTTTTTACAAACTTATGACTTAGTTCGAAGTAATATATGTATCTATATACACCTACCTACCTACCTACCTACCTACCTACCTACCTACCTACCTACCTACCTACCTACCTATTTATCTATCTATCTCTCTATCTATCTACGTATTTATTTCTCTATATATAGGTGCTATTTTCGTAAATAGGAATTAAATACTTGTGGAATCCTATTTGGGACTCGTCAGCTGGATGTACCTGCATCTCAGAGTTGATGTTCACTCTGGGATTCGAACCCACTACCGTTCGCTTCAAATGCCATCGCGTTATCCACTCAGCTACTGATTCCTGATAACCACTTGCTTGTGCAATGTGGCGAAGTTTGAATTCACCTTGTATTGTTTGTTTGAATCTTCCCATTGATTTTTAGTACTCCAATTGATGACGTTTAAAGCGAAGGGTACTGGGTTCGAGTCCCAGATTGAACATCAACTCTGAGATGCAGGTACATCGAACTGACGAGCCCGGAATGGGACGAAACGCGCGTCCTGGATTTCACTGCTAGCTACTGTCCATCTTTGCTTATAAATATGCTTAATTTTTTAATTTTTTAAAATGAAAAATATCAGCCAGAATTCAACTATTGTTGTTCATATACAAACGGATATATTAAATGTCAACTGATTAAATCCCAGTCTATATATGTGTTAAAAGAAAAGAATTAAAGTGACATTTTTTGTGGACTAGGAAAGTTTTTAGTACAAAGTATATCTATGATCTTTACATCAAAACAAAAGCTAATCTACGTACTAAGAATACCTCTCAATGAATATATCGATGAGTAAGGTTTATATTTTAATTACTGACTACTCTAAAATACCAGAGATTAAAGAAATATATTTCTGTGTTCAAGCTTATATATGTCTATTCGTAATATATGTAACACTGGTTAAAGTATTGGCAGCATCATTGATGAACACGGTGGATCTGATGCAGATGTGAAGGCGCGGATCGGCAAAGCAAGAACAGCATATTTACAACTGAAGTACATTTGGAACTTACAACAATTATCAACCAATACCAAAGTCAGAATTTTCAACACAAATGTCAAGACAGTTCTAATGTATCGGTCGAAACCTGGAAAACAACGAAGGCCATCATACAGAAGATACAGGTGTTTATTAACAGTTGTCTACACAAAATACTTCGGATTCGATGGTTAGACACTACCAGCGACAACCTACTGTGGGAGAGAACAAACCAGATTTTATCCAGTGGAGGAAAAAATCAGGAAGAAGCTCTGGAAGTGGATAGGACTTACATTGAGGAAATTACCCAACTGCGTCATAAGGCAAGCCCTCACATGGAATCCTGAAGGCCAAAGGATAAGAGGAAGACCAAAGTACACATTGCGTCGAGAAATGGAGACAGACATGAGAAGAATGAACAAACGATGGATAGAACTAGAAAGGAAGGCTCAGGACAGAGTGGGTTGGAGAATCTTTTATGATTGACATATTGACAAATTTTGTACTATATTTGTATGAGTGACGGTATTCCCTTTATCTTTATAAATGTTATGTTACAGAAAGACAGCTGACCTTGAATTTCCCTGTTTCAATATAAACTTTGGTCAAATAAAAGGACTAAATATTCTTAGTCAATTAGTGATTGATAAGTGAAAATCACCTTATTCTTAGTAAATATTTAAAATAAGTAGTATTAGTAAGTAGTTATGAATAGCTCACAAGATTATAAATTTTCAATTTTGTATTACTTTACATCTGTGATATTGTGACAAAAGTGTTCTTATATTAGAAAGGCAGTTGATTGATTATATCTAATCTTTTTGATAAACACTTGCTCAATCGAACTGATGTCAAGATGAATAAGTACCATGATACTTTGAATCCATGCTATATACATGAATGCTTGAATATTTCATCTGGAATTTTAATGATTTCATTTAGAGAGAAAATATAAAAATAACGAAAATCTGTATTTTTGTTTTAATGTGAAACATTAATGGTCCCAACTTATACAAAGCTATATTAGGCAGAGATTGCCAAATAATAATAAATGAACTTGTTACATCCTAGTGAACACATAGGTACGGCTAACTTGCGGGATTTATTAATAGACTATTATTCTATATATTCTTATTGTTTAACTATTGAGTAATTCGATTATGTATATCTATATTCATCTTATTATAAGATTCATTTTGACCTATAAACTATTATTATACGTTTTACTGTTCCCAAATTATGTTCAGTTTATGGATTATTGTATCTCACCTTCACAGCCACATTTGGCTTGATCTTATACAAATATTATTTCCTATTTTATGGTGTGATGCGGTCTGTCTGTCTAGTATATAAACCGAGTATGCTTGAAATAAAGGATTCGCATAGCAGAAGCTGTAATTGGTGTTCTAGACTAAATTTGAAAGGCTAGGCGGACATGGGACCTATAAGGACGCTAAACTGTTCATATCAGTTGAACGTCATTGATTTAGCACAGCATTAAGATTAGAAAAGTCGTATTTCGATTGGTGAATAAATCACATGATAAAAGCCGGACATAAAATCATAACGAATTGTATACGGACTTCTTTTATAAAGTCATTACAGAACTTATTGAAGTACCGTCGTCATTATAATTTACAAATTGGTCATATTTATTTAACTACTAAAAATAGAATACATGACATGGAATTTATGCGCTTTTTTGACATGATGTGATTACTATCAAACAAATTAAATACACAAACTAATAACAGTTAATGCTTTATACATTCATACTTCTTGTCTCATATAATTTAGAACATAAAAATATGAATAAATAATTAGTATATTACTATTAATGTATCGTTTGTCCTAATAGAGATGTTCAAATTGAATTGCAATTTATGATTGAATACGATAAACCATCAGAAATTTCTAGCTAATTCTCATAACTAATTATTGGACTAAATGATAGTTTAATGCATATTTCTTTGTGTTTTTTTAATAATGTCGTAAATATTTTTTATATAGTTGAAACCACGAGTCACTTGAAGCTAAACCACCATGGAAAACCTCGAAGCACTGGACGGCCGTTTCGTCTTGTTGTAAGACTCCTCAACAGTGTGCATCCACGATCCCGCCTCGCGGGATTCGAACCAAGGACCGATCCGTCTCGTGCGCGAACAAAAAGACATTGAACATTCATATTCGAACCAATGAAGTAGTGAAACTTTAAATATTTTAAGCTGAATAGACGAGAATCTTTGGTAATAGCGATTGACAGAAAAAGTTTGAATTTAGTTTACTAACCAGCATACTGGTATCTGTATATTTACAAAGTTAAGAAAACAACGTCAATATGTAGTTTATGATGGAGTTACTTCTTTATAAAACTCAAAACAAGCTTTCTGTTTAATTTATGTTTAGTGATGCCAGGAAAAGTATCTAATATATTCAAGTTGCTAATAGTCGCCTTGATACACTTTTATGAGTTGAATGGTAGAATATACTTAAGTTAAGATCGCATCAGATTACTTTTAAGAGTCGTTTATTTAGGCCTATATAAGAGCCATTAAATCAGTCGGACACCATGTGTGACAAATGAAATTTATTAATCTTAGTCATAATAGTATTTCAAATAACCGAATGTTTATGGTATTATTACATGTTTTGAGTCAAAAGACTTGATTGTGCACTTTTGACTGTTTCCCTAAACAACACTAATAACATTATGCTGAAATAAAGTTCTCACATTTCACTTCTGCCTAGTGAACTAGCTTTTATTCTCATCACCTTATTTGTAATTTACACGGTAGTAAGTTGCTTTTAATTTCATTTCAAGCAGTTACTTTGACTGAATGTTCTCTTACGAGTAATTAACTGTTTACTTGTTGATCGGTAGGTCAGGATTTGTGTTGAGTGTTTAAGATAATGTAGAGGTAAGTAAGTCCCCAAAATCCATATCTCTGTAAGTCTTTGATATTGGATGATGACCCCATTAGTTTTAATGGACTCATCTCGCTGAAGGCGTCTGGTCACTCATCCGCACCAGATCACTAGTGGGAACGCCGTGCTAAACATCTCCTGCAATCGCTAGCCAGATTAGATCAGTCGATCCACGATATGTTAACAACCTATCAAATATATTTTCGAGCCCTCTCGCTTCTAACTTTTGATTTCACGATTCAATTACAGATGTCGCTGTTTAAAGTATTGTCAAAATACTAATATCTGTGGCATCTTCAATAGCATTTCAAATAATATAACCATGGTTCTAGTAATGATCTCACTATTAACACAAATGTTCTGGCTCGAGACTAGTAGGTCCTGGGTTCGAATCTCGCGAGAGCGGGTTCGTGGATGCGCACTGCTGAGGAGTCCCATAATAGGACGAAACGGCCGTAGAGTGCTTCCAGGTTTTCCACGGTGGTCTAGTTTCAATTGACTCATGATCTTAACTATAAAATGACCAGAAAAACATAAATCCTGTTCATCATAGTGTAAGCAACAATCATTTTGAAGAAGGAATATAAAGAAACTGATTTTGAACAGACAATAATTAGAAACCTGAGTGAACTGAAAAGTATAGTTTGGGACTACTATGAAATATCGACACTGTTATGAATCGAAGGTGAAACTGTAAATTTTGTAACCACATAGTTATATATCAGCTATTTGAAGTTGGTCCACAAAGCGTAGTCTGTGGAGGCAAAAGCTTTGATCACACCTAAATTTGAATGTTACACCATTTTTCATCGTTAATCCGACAAAAGTCCATAAAGTTGAAAAGTCTATAGGTATGAGTTTCATACAAATGTAAGTTAATTGTAGGTACCAAGTATTAAACTTAATTATTAAGTTTGATGAAAGACTACCGAACAAAATAAATGAACAGCTGTTTAAACGTTAGCTTATAAATTTGAGATAAAATCATTCATATTTTAAATAAAGGCTGAATCAAGATTAAGAATTAAGTGTAACTTACAGTAACTATTTATTTTATGATGATCATTATAACCAGCTGTTATTTACTTGTAAATGTGAATTATTTATTTAAACACATAAACATTGGTAGAATAAAGCACCAAATATATATGGGCCACACAAAACATTTGATGTGTGTGAGGGCTAGGATACTGCTCGGGCAGCAGCAATATTCGGTAACTAAGTGACATATTTATGTCAATTAATAAATAATATGAAAATTTCTTTACTAAACAGAATTAAATATATAATAATAGTAGGATAGCCAAAGTCATTGAAAGTGACGATATTCCGTTATAGCTGGTAACATTTTACTGATGCACAAAGACAGTAGTTAAAACTGCTCGAATTAAAAAATATAATCAGAAGGGTTTTGTGTGTAGATTTCAATACTTTCATAGTTGAAAGCATGAGTCAATTGAAGCTAGACAACCTAGGGAAACCTGGAAGTTAGACATCAACACCATTGGATGCTGGCTCAGTGGTCTATCGGTTAAGTGCTCAGACGCGAGACTGATAGGTCCTAGGTACGAATCTCACGAGGCGGCATCGTCGATGCGCACTGCTGAGGAGTACCACAATAGGACGAAACGGGTGTTCAAGGCTTCCAGGTTTCCCATGGTTGTCTAGCTTCAAATGATTCATGATCTTAACTATTAAAAGCGGAAAATTCTGTGTCATTTGGATATATTTTCTGTTACAGAATAGATATTTTCATTAGATAAATGATACAGTGTCAGATAATTTATGTGAATTTTAATAAGAAATTACAGACATAAACTTATTGGCCTGATTATTGTGTTAAGACAGATATTATTTAGATGTACAAAACAATTCCAGACTAGAGACAGTAGTTTAAAAATGTTTCCATAAAATGACCAAGTTAGTTGTTTTTAATGTTCGGATACAAGAGATCAATATTTTTCGAATATTTTGCGTTACAGATTAGTTTTTTTGCAAAAAACATAGTTATTTCGTATTGTTTTTGAACTGATAATAAATGCACAACTATGACTTTATATAGGATCATAGTCAGGATGTTTAGATACTATTGGTGAGTGTCCAAGTAAAATCTACACAAATAGCTCAGTGCTACGTGATTTCCAATGAGTAAATAGCTAATGGTAGTCCGTAGTAAGCTAAACTATTGATCATGAACTTTCAAATTAACGTGCTCTTTTGAGATCAAGAATTATTTACTGTTAAACCATCATTGAAAACCTGGAAGTGCTGAACAGGAGTTTCATTTTAGTGATAGACTCTTCAGCAGTGTGAATCCATGACTATACACCCGTAATTCGAACCAAGAACTTTCGGTCTTGCACGAGAACGCATATCCTCTAGGCCACTGAGCCGACATTCAACTAAGACAATGAAAGGTGGTCACTCAATATCATGAATGGACTAAAGTTATACATTGACAAAAAATGATATAACATTGATCGGTTCATGACCTTAACGAAACTTAACAATCTCCACAACCCAGCACTGATAACACTTTTTTAATCTGAACATGATTAGTGTCACCGTTTTACTTACACAAGTTTATCAGACTTATCATTTGAACTAATTTAGACTATACAGTTTTTAATCAGATGATATTGAATTCGTATTAATACAAATAGAAAATTATAGAAATCATAAATAGTTAATTCAGTGTCGTATGAAATTTGCCCAAAGATGTCTTGAAGTACAAGAAAGATTTCAAGTAAGTGCCATCGACTTCATCAGTAAGTAGAATACTGATTTAAACCGTAATCTCTGCATATATTGATTATTGTGAATAAAAAATAGTGGTCAAAATTTATTATATTTCGAGGTTACGGCATTGTATTATCTATTGTTGAAACACTAACCCCAAATGCCCTGGTACGGCTGAAAGTGAAGAGAGTTCACTCTCCCTCTCAAAATGCTCTCACATGGACACGCGTATATAGCCTCTGCCATCTCGTGGCATTAATGTTGTTTACGAAATTGACAGAACCAAAAGCGAATGTCGGGCGCTTTAACCGGGTTGGTGGACATGGAAACTCCACCTAGGGAGTTGGAAAACCCTGATTCCAAATCAATGATGCATATGGGATCCAATATCCTGAGGGAACAAATGGCGTATGAATCAATCGTTGGTCACCGGCTACCATGGGACTGCATCTCCTCACGATGCTCCACTGCCTTGTAGATCATACCTTTAGGTCGAGGGCTCCTAGTATGGTCCCCTGAGAAAACTACCAGGTTCAGTTTGGGCACCTGAGCAGTATGACAGCCCTCACATAAATCGAATGAGATTTGTGCAGCGCATAGTTATCTGGTGCTTCCTTGTACCAATATTTATGTGTTTAAATAATAATAAATAAATCACTTAACAGGTCAAATGAAACATCTAAATGTCATCAGTTTATTGAATATTTCAGAAACGTACATATTTCAATTATGTAATAGTTTGAATAGAAAATTATGAACAAATACCTTATTATGTGTAGATATTCATTCTGTTCACAGCAGATAATATGAGGAATAACAATAATTAAATTAAGTACATTAATGTCAAGTATATCAACTAATTATTGATGATTAGAATATAGTGTTCTTTTGGGAGAAAATGTAATAATCAAATGTATTCAATAAGTTGGATCTTTTTTTGGTCTAATGATAATATCAATCATTTCTAGAGTTCAATACAATATAATATCGGTCGTACCCTAATCTTTCCGACTACTGCTTATACTCGTACTACTTCTATCACTATGGGATTTGAATCGATGGCTTCAACTCTGTGCTAATGTGGTATGGCAACTTGAAATGATGTACGTGCGTACGAAGTTCTGTGTTGTGACTGACTGACTACAACTTTTAAATGATTAATAGTGTGCATTGTACGACTGTAGAATAACCAAGACAAAAATTGACGAAAATTCAACGAAAAGAACAATTTTCTCATTAATGTAAATGCCTCTGTTTATTATAAGACAATTAAGAAACAACGTAAAACTAACACCCGAAGTTTTCAAACGAATGTCTTTAGTTTATAAACATTAAAAATATAAAAAAAGTCAATTGAATTACACAGAAATAGAATATTATTGTTCTCCTAACATTAAGTGACCAAATTAAGTAAGAACTGAGTACAAATAAGAGAACTTATATGACAGAAACTGCTTTGTTTGAATAAAAAGTCATTACAGTAATGATAGTTGATTTAAGATCAAATAGGTTAGAAAAACTATCTAAGATCAGTCCTTGAAGTAAAACTATGGAAATACAGCAATATCCACAAACCTTGAATACTAATAATTATCATGTATTTACTAATGACTAATTTCAAGATAGTAATTTTACAAATTCTAGTATGAAGACATGAACAGTGGAATTCGGACATACTGAGCATGGAACAGTTACTCACTAAAGACAATGGAACATGGCTTTGCTACGTGATGAATCTATTGAAGTTATACATATGCATCATTGGATGCCGTCATAGTGTTATGGAGGTTAAGCATTCACCAGGAAACTAAAGGTTATAACTTCGTCCCCTTATGCACTTATAAATTCTCAATGTCAAAGAATCCCGTACTAGGTCGAAAGAATTATTTAGTTCTTTATGGTTTTCAACGGCTATCTAACTAAGATCAATCCGTGGCTCAAATAACAATCTCCATAAAATTCATAGCAAAATCTTAAGTAATAATGAAATACGCTGGAAGTATGTCATAAGTGTATGTAGTGAATTTCATATCCAAAAAGGAACATCTAGCGTTTTGTTTAGAACACATTCTGAGAAAAACACTTTCTTTCCGTACTATATTAAATTCTGTACGGATACAAAGTAAATTAGAACTATTAAATAATTGAGGAATTACCACTATTCATTGTTATTTGACCATATTAACAGGATAATTACTTTCTTCACTATGTGAAAATGAATTCCTTGGTGATATATATTGTTAAATTTATTAATTAATCCCTAACCATTTCCGTTAAACAGTAATTGCATAAATGAAAAAGTTTGTTTAGTTAAAAAAGCAATTAACATTGGCGACAGAGAACATGAGAAATGTTAAACTACAAACTGTCGACAATAAAAATCATTATTGATTTCAACACTACTGTAAATTCTAATTCGTATTTCCTCTATGTGAAGGTATTCATTAGTTTGATTAAAAGATTTTATATAACCTTTAAAACATACAGAATGAAGAAGAATTAGCTACTTAAGCGCCTAAAATTGAAAAAAACACAATAACAATAATGTCAATTCAGGACTGAAATGTAAATCTAATACAGAATGAAAAAAATTAACGAAAATATCAAAGTTTAAAATTAATTATTGAAATAATTTTTCAATAGTTGAGATCATGAGTCAATTGAAGCTAGACCACTATGGAAAAACCTAGAAGCACTGGACGACTGTTTCGTCCTATTGTGGGACTTCTCAGTAGTGCGTATCCACGATCCCGCTTCATGAGTTTCGAACCCAAGACCTATCAATTATACAATTCACTGAAGTACTGCACGCGGGGTCGTGGATATGCACTGTTGAGAAGTCCACAATGGGATGAAACAGTCGTCCAATGCTTCCAGGTTTTTCATGGTGGTCCAGCTTCAATTGACTTATGATCTCAACTATTGAAATTACTGTAATATTGACAAAAATCACTTGTGAAATAATTTTTGTTTTAAAAAAACCGTAATCCTAATTATAAATTCAATCTGCAATAGTTTGGATTATCCCGCCGTTGATATTTTTGACTTAAATTTTATCAATCTCAGTTGGTATATGTTCATTCTATGTAAATTGTAAGCATTATGATAGAAGTGAATGTAGATTAGATGGAATGTAGCTGGATCGAATTTCAGTCAAAATATCAATAAAAGGATAATTTAAATCATTTCAATCTGCATTTAAAAAATCATAGAGATTATACAAGTGAGTAGCTATCTATACTTAGTAGTTAAGTGAATAACTCGATAATTGAAGTCGAATGCACTGGGAGATGTAGATAATTCCAGTTGGCGAGTCCTAAATAGTATGAAACGATCGTGTTGGATTCAATTTATAGCCACATTTCATCTATTCTATATGTTTCAATAAAAGATATTTTATCCGCTTTATAATTAAATTATTACAATGGAGAAATAACTGTTTACATAAGTATAGATTTTATCTACCTTCATTATTTAACGTAAAAATACTTTTGGAAATGTCATTAACTCATAACCTATATGGTGGAATATGTCTTTTCTGTTTTGTTTTTCTATAATACAATTCAAGTGTTCAGACTATGTAAAACAAATGACTAGCAATAAAATATAGTTTTATTTAATTTATTCTTTTAAAAAAGTAATTCCTATTGTAGTCAACTAGATTAACCGATTTACGTAAGTAGACTATGTTACATCTTATGGTCTTATGCCCCTGTCAATATATGACGTAATGATACAGAAAACTGAAGAACAGTGATTTATCTACCGGACCAATGACGCATAAAAACCTTACGATCAGTCTAGAGTCGTTATCGGTCTTTCTTCCTTCCTAGCTCTTCCTGTTACGTCCAGAACACCAATCTCGGCATGTGCTATATAGATCATGTAATTCATACATACTGGGTTTATATCCAAACTAAACAGACCACATCGTATCACAAAGTAGAATACAATATTTGTACAAGATCTAGCTCAAAGTGGCTGTAAACGTAAGAGACTGTAATTGATAGACTGGACATAACTCAAGAACGGTAAATCGTATAATAATAATCTGTGGGTCAAAATTAAGCTTTTCATAAGAGGAATATGAATATGTATAGTTTAGCTATTAAATAATTATACAGTAAAAATATATGTATCTTATTGGTCCCAAAATAGTTCTCAAAAGTTACCAATCATAATTCTCGTTGGGATATAACAGACTACTTTAACTAATTAATCATAATTAGACCAAGGTTTTAAATTTCGTTTTAAGGTTAGTAATAGTATAAATTAAACCGAAAGTTATTTAATAAAAGTTGATTCACAGTTAAATGTTACCAAATAAAATATTATGTAATCAGTGAATTATTAATTTGGGTAAAAAGGAGCTTGAAAGAAACGAATAGTTAATGAGTTATTTAAAAGTTACTAGTACATCAACTATTCCCGTTCATAAATTTTTCTTTTGGTTTTTTTTTGTAAAATCATTAACTAAGTTTTGATCTTCGACTAGTTTACATTGATTTAAGAATTCAGTCTGGAGTGAATATCTTTAATTATAAACAGATTACTCAAATGAATCATTAATTTCATTGTACAGGTACCAAGTGCTCGCAAGTATTAAATATCACAAAAGCTAGGTGTAAGTTTTTGTTTCAACTATCTCAAACTATCTTATATCTATATTATGTAATATAGAGTGTTCGATCGATAAAATGTGTTATATCAGAAATGGCCGACGTTCAAATATGTAATATCATATGTCCACTACTGAGAATTTAAAAACTAGAATAGTTTTTGCTAGTCCAGAAGTTGTTATTTTTTATATTACATTATCTTTACCCTGTTACGATCTGTATTAAACATTTATTCACCCCATAGAAACGTATGGAAAACTCTGAAACATTGGCGAAGAGCCGAGAATCTATCTACAGTTTGTGAAAGCAAACTTAAACGCAAAATTTTATCATACCATTAGCTAGAGATGCAAAAGTAGTAAGGCTTGTTTAATTTCACACAATCACAATTGTTACTCCAATATAAAAGTATATTCAGTCTTAAACCACGTACAATATACAAATGTATACTAGTGCTTCTCATGAGGCTTATACAAACAAGTGACCTTGAAGGTTTCAAAACATTTATATTTTTCACTGAATCTAATAGTACTTGTAGTAAATTCTCCACATAACTTCTGAGTATTTAGCTTATGTCATTGGGAAAACTTGACAAGTAATAGTTTTGATAGTAACTAAAAGTTAGCCGCGTAACAAAACATTATCATGAACTGATCAGTTTTAGACCACCATGGAAAACCTGAAGACACTGAACAGCTGTTTCTCCCTAGTATGGAACTCCTCAGTAGTGCGTATCCACGACTCCACACGGTGGACTAAAACTCAGGACCATCGATATCATGGGCAAACACTTAACCTCTAGACCAATGAACTGGCAAGCAAAGGCTTTAATGTCTAAATTTAACCAATTTAACCAATCCACGATATTACACGACCATCTTCCATTACCTTCTGATAATAACTGCCTCATACCCGACACTATTGAGCTCCACTTGTCACGGCTTCTCATTTGAACTCCACATGATAATTATCAGTAGTTCATGACATAAATTAAAACTCAGCAATCTTCACAACCTGATAGGCAAAAAGCATAACCTAACTGCTTAAATTTGGTTAAATAATCAAGTCCGTTTATTTCTAAATAACATCATTAACTTCAATATTATAAATTATGGAAATCAATCACATAAAACCGTTTAAACTAACGATTATTTTGAAGAAAATTAATCAGTATAATAAAATCAAAGTTATGGAATGAATCAACAATCTACTAAGGAAACAAAATACTACGCAAATAATCAATTAAGAATGAATATATATAAATACCAAAAAAGAGATCTTATCACTTTCAGATTGAAATAGACAAAACAAGCTTAGTTTATTAGGTTAATGAATAAATAATAATGCCAGTTTTATAATGTAAATATAAACAACTATTCACTTATTATTCACTTGGTATTGTTTGCTTGAATCTCCCAATTGATGTTTCGGACTGCAATTGGACAGTTTTTAATTGGCATATGTGCATATTGAGCATATTGCCTCAATTTAGCTTTAATTCACAAGCATTATAAGCAAAGATGGACAGTGGCTAGCAGTGGGATCTAGTTTGACGCGCGTTTCGTCCTATTTAGGATTCGTCAACTGGATGAGCCTGCACATATACTAATCAGAGACTGATCATTTGAAGTCCTAAACATCAATGAGAAGATTCAAATGAACAATACCAAGTGAATTCAAACTTCACCCCATTGCATAAGCAAGTGGCTATCAGAACTCAGTAGCTTAGTGGATAACGCGAAGGCGTTTGAAACGAAAGTTACTGGGCTCGAGTCCCAGAGTGAACATCAACTCTGAGATGCAGGTACATCCAGCTGACGAATCCCAAATAGGACGAAACGTGCGTCTTGAATTCCACTGCTAACCACTATCCATTTGTAAACATTTTTTTAATTTTAAACTTGTTATTATCACTTTCAATGAATTCTTTCTTGTTTTGTCTAACGGGTAAAGATTTTACTTAAAACATATGCCTATTGAACAACATTTTAAGAAAAATAGCTTTACATTACATTTCTTTATTATTATATCCTATTATATCATCTGGTGATAGTTGATTCATCTTATCAGGAGTTTTATTCTTTTATATGATTTATTTCTTTAAAAAAACTAGACAATGTTAAATGTCCCTGTATCTGACTTCAATTTGATCGTTTCGAATGTCATACTGTGGAGTATTGATAAAGTTATAATTTATTCGGTTAGTAATATGATTACGTAAATGTTATAATTTAATGTCAATACAATCAATAGGAAGAAACGGTCGTTCAGTGATCCCAGCTTTTCTATGGTGGCCTAGCTTCAATTGACTCATGAGTTCAACTATAAAATTATTAAAATCTCCTCAAAACTCCTTTTGATAAAAATGATAATTTCACGTTAGGTGATAATAAGACTATGATAATTCTTTGAATTATAATGAAACGATCGTCCAGATAGATCAGTAAGCAGAAGTCGCAAGAGGACAAAGTGTTGATAAGATAATACTATTTGAGTATGTCCATGTCTTGCTGCACAGGCTTCGCTGAGCTTGTACTTCAAAAGTATGCATTGCAGAATGATATTCACCGACGTGGTTTTCTGCATTGGGTTCGTTGTCATCGGGTTCACCACTTAAGCGGCTCACTTGCCTTCTCCAATCCGCTTCGCTCTTCCCTCTTCGTTTCGTCTCCCTGATTGCCAGTTCAAATCAATGAGTGCATGAAATATACATATTCAAAATCCATTCTTATATTTGGTTTATTTAATTCTGTTATTCACTAACGCGATTTAAGTCGATTATTATATACGACGATTGGCGACACGTATTTTTCTATAGCGATCAACATACGATCTAACTGGAGTCAGATATAGGGCTACCAAATTAGTCAGCCCATCGACAACATCGTCCTATTTAATTGGCATTAAGATACCGGGCCACGAAAAATGTAAATTAAATTTGTCATTTTTTAAATATTTCCTTATAGAGTGTGTAATTTATGATTATTGGAATTTATACTTGAAATGATGTAGTTGTTTTCTATGTTCAAATCCAGCCTACACAAAGTTTAGTTAATATTCACAACCGGTATAGCTAGCTCATTTGATATTTTCATAAATTTATTTTCTGGTATAAAATCGAAACAAAAATGACAGTTGAACATTATTTATTAAGTACGACATCGAATTGTAGATATCCAATTTTTCATAAGTCATGTATCTTATTTATCAGAAGGGGGTCTCGTGGAGATATAGTAATTTTATATAGTTGAGATCATGAGTCAATTGAAGCTAGATTACCATGGAAAACCTGGAAGCACTAAACGGTCGATTCGTTCTATTGTGGGACTTCTCAACAATGCGCATCCACGATCCCGCCTCACGAAGTTCGAACCTATGACCTACCAGTCTCGCGCCAGAGCATTTAACCGATAGACCATTGAGTTAGCATCCAACGGTGTTGATGTCTAACCTCAACCAATCCATGAAATTACGCGACCAACTTCCATCGTACTGATGTAGATACCTGTCTCTACCTGACATGGATTAGTTCCACTGGTCACGACTTATCTTAATTATGGAATATTTAAACTAAGTTGTCAATCTTATAATACTGATTGTTATATGTAAACCATTTTCTATCTAATTCTCTAACAGACAATGTTCTAATAATAAAGATTCCCACTGTGAAAATTTAACTATTGATAAGACTTTTATTATAGTAATTTAGCAGTCTTACTACTATCAGTACACCTGTCTTCCTACTATCAACTTGTACTTTCAACTATTACATTTGGTGACGTATTCTATTTCATTGTGATTATTGACTCAAATAGCCTTGATTGATCTAAAAACTTTTCGTATAAATATTCATGTATATTACATTAAAGCCTGATGACAATCTAATTGAAGACCATTGTTCGCTTACATGTGTTATTCTAATGTTCAAATACCTTTACAAAGAATCATGTTAAAATTTTACAAATCTGAATGGAAAAAAATGGTGAATAACATAATTAGAAAGACATAATGAATTACAATGGGGGATTAATGACTGGATAGTATAAAGAAAGTTACAAATCACACTTTCACTATGTTTATTAACAGATAGAACATATCTTTCTAAAGTTTCTTTTACCAGCATAAACATTTTCATTATATTTAAACATACAAATATGAAAATACAATATTCATTTCAATAAAATCTCATCAGATTCTACAATCAATTCTATGATCAAACGAATGATTCAAAAGAACATCCCCCAAATGCCCTGCTACGGCTGAGAGTGGGGAGAGTAAGCTCTCCCTCTCCAAATGCTCTCACATGACCACGCGTATATAGTCTTAGCTAGAGTAGTCCTGCTCACTGTCATCTCGTGGCATTAATGTTGTTTACGAAATTGAGAAGACAAAAAGCGAATGTCCGGAGCTTTAACCGGGTTGGTGGACACGAAAAGTTCACCAAGGGGAGTTGGAAAACCCTGATTCCAAATCAATGGTGCACATGGGATCCAGAATCTTGGGGGAACAAATGGCGTATGAATCAATCGTTGGTCACCGGCTACCATGGGACTGCATCTCCTCACGATGCTCCACTGCCTTGTAGATCATACCTTTAGGTTGAAGGCTCCTAGTGTGGCCCCCTGAGAAAACTACCAGGTTCAGTTTGGGCACCTGAGCAGTACGACAGCCCTCACACAAATCAAATGAGATTTGTATGGCGCATATATATCTGGTGCTTCCTTGTACCAATATTGATGTGTTTAAAGAATAATTAATAAAGCATCCATATTTAATGTAAATATGCTCTATAAAATTTTACTAAAAATCTTAAATTCATAACATTATTTTAAACAATGGATATACTTTAGGATTACTTATTCTTTAGGATTATTGGTTTGAATGTATAACAGTAGAACCTGATGAGAACATATTCATTCACTCAGTCGAGATAAATATTAAAAACAGTTCTACTGAATGGCAATAAGAGAAAACAAAAAAAGTATTAGAATCTTATTATAATACGTTCACACAACAAGTGATCCTCATAATTGAAATCATTAGTCAATTGAAGTTAGACAACCATGGAAAATCTCGAAGCACTGGACGGCTGATTCATCATGGAGCTATTGAAAGACACTTGTGATTCAATGATTGTTTTCTTCTTGACAGAAGTTCGTTTTTCAGATATAGTTACATTAGTTATTGATTTCGAAACTACTGAATAATTCTTCAACAATGTAGTATAAAGATGTTAATGATTATAAAATAATGAAACAGTAGACAACTGATACCATCTTCAGTGTATGATAATTAATCAGATCATAGATGTAAACTTGGTAAATATTTCAGACTAGGACAAAATAGTTGTCTTATTTTTCATACCATTTGACCTGTTTGAATATCTGAGCTACCTGTTCCTGACATCCAGATATTTCATTAAGTTATCTGTTAACTTTTTTGTTTTAACAGATCATTATATCAATTCATTGCATAACTTATTCAGATGCGTTTGTGGAAAGTTTACGACATTTCACTGTACAAGTTACAAAACAATACAATCAGAGATATCGTGATGGTTGGAAATATGCATTGAAAAGGATGAATACTACTCAGATGTCCATTTCTGAACTGTTACCATTTAACTGGTGATTACTTAATGCTTATCGTCAGGATTGATCAAGAAATAAAAAAATGAAACTGTTATATCGTATGAGTGCGTACCCTCTTTAATATATGAACGTACTAAGACCGCCAATAAGAGAGCAGGGATTTATCGATCAGAGCAATGATACACAAAAGCCGTATGAGCAGTCTTGAGCACTTGTCAGTCCTGCTTTCTGCCTAGCCCAGTCAGTCACATTCAGAACACCAATAACAGCCTCTGCAATATGAATCATTATTCACAAACATACTGAGTTTATATACCAATCAGACAGACCACATCGTACCATAAAATAGAAAATAACATTTGTACAATAATTGGCTAAATGTGGCTGTGAATGGGGTGAAAGTAATCAATAGACTGATGATAACTCAAGAATCGTATAATGATAGTTCAAAGGTCAAAATAAAGCTTACGATAAGAGGAATACGAATATGAATAGTTTAGTTACTTAACAATTATACAATAGGAAATAGACATATTATATTAGTCCATAAATAGTCCTAAAAGTTACCATTCATAATTCACCAGGGGATATAGCAGAAACTTGTTGAAATACTTTATGTTGAGAATTCTATATAGTACCAAAAATATAATGTTCACTAAAGCCCTTAATAATAATAATGCGATTTCATGATGAAATCTAACGTTAAACTGCATAGTAAATGTTTATAATATATTATCCGAACATTACACTAAATTTAAGTTGTTGTTTTTGTTCATTCAGTCGACTTGGTATGAGAAAATGACATGATACTTAAAGGACATTATTATCGTAGTTTCAACTCATTTAAATTTTACATACCTGAAATTATCGTTGCTCTCAACATTGTACATTTAACCCAGCTTAATAAACTTATGTGCATAAAGATCCATTTGTCTTTAATATAGTTTTTTATTCATCTTTTCTGGTAAATGGATCAAAATAATTATATATAGTTGAACTCATCAGTCAATTAAAGCTAGACCACCATAGAAAATCTGGAAGCACGGGACGGCCGGTTCATTCTACTGTGGGACTCCTCAGCAATGCGCATCCAAAATCCCGAGTCATGAGGTTCGAACCCAGGACCAATCAGTCTCGCGCCGGAGCGCCTAACCGCTAGGCCATTGAGACGGCATCCAACTGTGTTAATGTCTAACTTCAACCAATCCACGAAGTTGAGCAACCATTCACTAACTGTCTTCAGTGAGTTGATATCTCACAACAGACGTGGTTGAACTCCATTGGTCATCGTTTCTCACTAGAACTACAGAGAACGGCCGTCCAGTGCTTCTAGGTTTTCCATGGTGATCTAACTTCAATTGACTCATGATTTCAACTATATAAAATTACTAAAATTTCCACAAAACCTCCTTTTGATAAAATAATTATGTTAAACTTATATGTTACAATAAATTTCATTCTTTAAAATGTTTTCTTTATAAAATATTTGCTTAGTAAACAAATAGTTGTTTTCATTTCCTATTTACTTTGAAAAAAAACCATATTTGCACTAATACATACATATATTAAATTTACTCTTTTAAAACTAGGGTACAGATAATCATTTGTATGGATTGTCTGAATTTTCACAGAGGTGTTTATTACTGCATCTGATCAGTCTATTTCGGTATATTATAATATGTTATGGATATCTTGAAGGAATATTTTTTGAGGTTTCGTGTTTCAATCTATTTCATTTAATAGTTATTATGAGTATGGTTTATGATATCATAGATTCCTCAGCATTTATATGATTCATTCATTATTCAAACGAATACATCCAGATCTTTGTATCTAAACTAGTTTTCGAAGGGTAAATTTGGTAAACATTAAAAACTTTCTTGAATACATTTATATTTATTAACTCTAAAATCCAGATGGATTTATTTTTTCAACATGGTGATCATACATATAGAAGTAATTTTACTAAAACGATATCAAACAGAATATTGCTTGATTTATGGTTAAAAAAGAGATTTAAAAAAGGTTATACTTTTATTCAGTACTACTGTTTTTAAAGTGAGAGATATTCAGCTAGCTATTGTGTCATTAAAATCGTGAACCAATCAACTTTGTACCACTGAGAGTGAAGGTCCTTAGTCCTAATTCCAAGTGCAGTATCGTGGATGTGTACTGCTGAGGAGTCTCATACTAGGACGGAACGGCCTTCTAGTGCTTTCAGGCTTCCAATGATGGTCTAAGGTTGATTGGTTCATAGTTTCAATAAAATTCAACAATCTTCCTAAGCCCAAACGGATAAATATGATCTTCAGTGTGTTTATTACTCTACAAAATAATTTTACAATCTTTTGAAATGTTGGCAAAGAATTAAAATACATAGCCATTCAGTTCGTCTGTTTCGAATCATCACTAATACAGTATAATCAAACTATAAACTTTCACTTCTTACTATCAAAAAGCGACTGTCGAAATTTCAGTTTTTATTCTAAAAAAATATTTTTTTGTAAGGATGCATAAAGCAAAAAACGTTAATAGCAGAATAATCAGTGATACACCTACTGTATTACTATAAACATTAATCGAACTGACTATAAACTTATAAAAGCATGAAGTGTACTTTTAGAAATGACCGTTAAATTGTATTGCATTCTTCAATGAAATATTGTTGTACTTACATCATATGTATCCAATCATAGAAGAAAAGAAAAAGATTAGCATACTTAATTTATCCTTTATTTCAAAAACTTTACCGAATAGTCAACAAACTATATGTATTTTAAATTCACTTCGTATTGTTTGTTTGAATCTTCCCTTTGATGTTTAGAATTTCGATTGACCAGTCTCATATTTGCATATGTGCATAACGTGCGTAATGTCCCAATATAGCCCTAATTCACAAGCATTATAAGCAAAGATGGATAATGGCTAGCAGTGGAATTTAGTTTGACACGCGTTTCGTCCTATTTGGGACTTGTGAATGGTTAACGCAATGGCATTTGAAGCGAAAAGTACTGGGCCCGAGTCTCTGAGTGAACATCAACTCTGAGATGCAGGCACATTCAGCTGACGAGTCCCAAATAGGACGAAACGCGCGTCCTGTATTCCACTGTTAGCCACTGTCCATCTTTGCTTATATGTGTTTTGTTTAAAAATGAAGAATTTAAAAATCTTCCATTTTATTCTTGACAATGTTTGAATAATTTACTTTAGAAACAAAGTCAAAATACAATTTTTTCTAAATAATAACAAATTGGATAACAAACAGTTGTTATTTACTAGCGTTTAAACGATCCAAATGAATCATAATTCGACATAATAAAGACTAACTACGATAGATGATCTTAATTCAATCTTGGCAGTAATGTACATTTATCCTTATCATTTACTAATGGGATAGTAGTGTGTGCTACTGAAGTAAACAGATATAAGTAATATGTATCATCCATCAAAAATGGAGTGTTTGGAGGCAGAAGGTTGAGAAATTCGAAGAGAAATGAAAGGGAACAGAGAGGGATTAATATGGAAACGAAAGAACAACAAAGTCTGGGACAATTGATTGACATTTTGCAAATGAAGTATTTAATGTATGGTTCTCATATTTTTACTAAGACATTCTGTAATTTTGTGCTCAAATACATTCGGTTGTCCCCACTTGTGTTCTTGTTCACTACAAGTATATGACTGCTGATATTTTGCAAAATGTTTTATAAGAATTCAATTTTTTACATATAATGATATTTTAAGGGAATTTCTACTATGTCTCTATTATTCATTTTATAACAGAATTTTGAAATCACTTTTTTATTTGTATTAAAATTTGTCATTAGACAAATTAAAATCTTTGATTGTTGGATTCATGGTTCAATTAAAGCCAGACCACCATGGAAAACTTGGGTTCGAATCACGCCGGCGGGATCGTGAATGTGTATTGTTTAGTAGTACCATAGCAGGATGAAACGGCCGTCCAGTGTTTTCAGGTTTTCCATGGTGGTTTAGCTCTAATTGACTAATAAAATCAACCATTAAATTACTATAATATCCACAAAATCCCCTTTCTGAAAGTTAAAATCTGTAACTAAATTGACTATGTATTAAATATACACGTAGATTCTTTCTTAATTATAAAAAAAGTGTAATTTTACAATTAAATTTTCAAACAAAATTAAATCCATCTATTATGTCAAATTATTCTCCATCGAAAATTTAAGGCTTCAGTGTACATTTTCAGTGAATTTCATGTATCTCATGTATACCATATATTCTATCACAATGGTTATCAGTTTAGAGTTGTCAAGATTGTTGAGTTTCAATTGATATCATGAATGAATTAATGTTAGACCACTATGGAAAACCTAGACGAAACGGTCCTCCAGTACTTCCAGGTTTTCAATGGTAGTCTGACATTCATCACACTGGTTAGTTTGATGGCATTTCTAATAATGTCTCATACATAGGTAATTTAGAGCTTCATAAAAATTTATATGATCTACTTAATTGGATAAAATTTCACACATCGTAGTAAATATGAAGCATGATATGAACCGTAAATTAATAATTGATTACTTTTCTAGTTTCGATGAAGTTTTATTCTCTGAGCTGTATGATTTTTGCTGGTGATATCGTTCACGATAACGATGAAAGCTCCACGACCAAACCATCCGGCTCAAAGAACAAAAGTCCATCAAATTTATCTGCCTGAGCTATAAATCTTCTCCAACATCTATTTATCTACTATGATACCAGCTTCTAATTTCTTGTTTATGTTACGGAGTTTATTACTTTCGTACAAAGTATGTTTTAAATCGGTCTTGTACTGCAGACACCATACTTGTTCTTATGTAATCTTTCATTGAATTGAATTAAAAAGACTACCACATATTCTGGAATTTTAGTTACACTTGGAGATGACTGACTAGCTTTTGGATATCACTACACCATTTTTTAGTCAGAAGTCTTACTTTCATTTGAAAAAACTTAAACTGTCTCTTTAAACACGAAAACACATTATCACTTACCAAAGAATTCATTCGCTAACACATGAACCACTTTTATACAACTGTATCTGTTTACATTCATTCATTCTTTCAGTTAGTACTAATGTGGTGTGTACTATTGATGTCGACATGTATAAGTAGTATGTATCATCAGCCGAAAGGAAAATGCCTGACGGCAGGTTAAAAAATTCGTAAAGAAGAGAACGAGGACAGAGAGTGGTTGGTGTAAAAATGAAGGAACAATCAAGTTTGAGACAAATGATTGATATTTTGCGAATGAAGCATTCGCTGTATGGTTCTAAGATTTTACTAAAATGTTCTGTAATTTTGTAATAAAATACATTTACATTTGTTTGCCCCTCATTGATGTTCTCGTTCACTACACTAATAACTATATGATCACAATTTCTACTTTTATAACTCTTGTTATATTTTATACTTGGAACAAGTGTAATCACTAAACACTTAATGGACGGTAGAAACAGTGCAAACACAACACAGTCATTTAAAATTTGCAACAAGCAGTGAACAACACTTTATTACAATCAGAAGGGGATTTGTGGAGATTTCAGTATTTTTCAAAGTTGAAATCATGAGTCAATTGAAGCTAGACTACCATCGAAAACCTGGAAGCACTGGACGGCCTTTTCGTCCTATTATGGGACTCCTCAGCAGTGCGCATCCACGAACCCGCTCTCGCGAGCGAGATTCGAACCAGGACCTACCAGTTACGAGCCAGAGCCCTTATCCGATAGACCACTGAGCCGGCATCCAACGGTGTTAATGTCTAACTTCAACTGATCCACGAATTATGAGCGACACTTCACCAATTGCCTTCAGTGAGTTGTTATTTCACAACAGACGTGGTTGAACTCCACTGGTCACTGCTTCCCACTAGAACTCCAGGACATGCATCTTGAAGTCAGTCACTAGTGAGCATATGATTATAATCAGAAGGGGATTTGTGGAGATTTCAGTATTTTTCAAAGTTGAAATCATGAGTCAATTGAAGCTAGACTACCATCGAAAACATGGAAGCACTGGACGGCCGTTTCGTCCTACTATGGGACTCCTCAGCAGTGCGCATCCACGAACCCGCTCTTTATTACACTTTGAAAAGGTCATTTCCATCAAGCTCTTTCGACCTGAATTTATATACAGGAAGTAAGTGTAATAAACATCTCATTAAAAGATTAATATCTGAACGAAAAATATTCTTTTCGATAAATTCTCTTCTGATTCTACAATTAGGTATCCAAATTAATAATCCGAAAAAATGGTCAGGTCAAAGGCAAAGTACATTCGTAGTCAAATGTAATTGTCTCTCTTATCTTTATTCACAAATATTTGTACTATTATTATAATAATTATTATTGGTTAAATATCATTATTATTCTCCCCTATACATGATTTATTCACTTCGCATTGATCCCTCCTTATTACGTCTTACTAATTTCTCACACAATTCGGTCTTCCACTCGATCGAATTGTAATTTCACTATCTCACACTATCTGACCCATATTTATATTCTGATCACAGATCTTAAATTTTCACTTAACATATATACAGATTCAAGTTAACATTCTATTTGCGTCATATCAACATTAACTATTTTTTCTTTTTTTTTATGTAGTTGAGATCATGAGTCAACTGAAGCTAGACAACCATGGAAAACCTGGGAGCACTGGACAGCCGTTTCGACCTATTGTGCTACTCCTCAGCAGTAAGCATCCACGATCTCGCTTCGCCAGATTCGAACCCACGACCTATCAGTCTCGCGCCAGAGCACTTAACCACTAGACCACTGAGCCGTAATCCACGAAATCGCGCGACCAAATTCCATTGTACTGAGGTAGATACCTGTCTCTACCTGACATGGATTAGCTCCACTGGTCACAACTTCTCACTCGAACTCAAGGAATTACCTTAAGGAGCCCATCACTAGTGAGTATATGATGATTATCTGAAAGGGGTATTGTGGAAATTTGAGTAATATTTATATAGTTGAGATCATTAGTCAATTGAAGCTAGACCACTATGGAAAACATGGAAGCAATGGATGGCCGTTTCGTCCTATTATGGGACTCCTCAGCAGTGCGCATCCTATTCTATTTGATTTGACAATCCCAAATTTACATGCTCTAAACGATGCACTTTGCCTTTAACCTGGCCATATTTTCGGATTATTGATCTGGGTATATGATTGTAGAATCTTACTTACTTACATACGCCTGTTACCCCTCGTCGAGGAGCATAGGCCGCTCACCAGCATTCTCCATCCAACTCTGTCCTGAACCTTCCTTTCCAGTTCTTTCCAGTTTCTATCAATCCTTTTCATATCGGCTTCTATTTCCCGGCGTAGTGTATTTTTTGGCCTTCCTCTTTTCCGCTTCCCTTCCGGATTCCAAGTTAGGGATTGAGTCGTGATGCACATTGGTGATTTCCTTAATGTATGTCCGATCCACTTCCAACGTCTTTTACTTATTTCCTCTTCAGCTGGAACCTGCTGGTTTGTGCTCTCCCATAAAACGCTGTTACTGATAGTATCCGGCCAATGGATGTTGAGTATTTTGCGTAGACAACTGTTTATAAATACTTGTACCTTCCTGATGATGGCCGTAGTAGTTCTCCACGTTTCAGCTCCATACAGTAGGACTGTCTTGACTTTCGTATTAAAGATTCTCACCTTGAAATTGGTTGAGAGTTGTTTTGAGTTCCATATGTTCTGCAATTGTAGAAATGCTACCCTTGCCCCTTTTGCCAATCCTTGCCTTTACATCTGCATCCGATCCTCCTTGTTTATCAACGATGCTCCCCAGGTACTTGAATGTTTCCACCTCTTCCAGAGTTTCGCCATCAAGTGTGATTGGGTCGGTGTTCTCCGTGTTGCATTTGAGAATCTTGCTTTTTCCTTTGTGAATGTGGAGGCCTATCGATGCGGAGGCTGCTGCTACATTCGCTGTCTTCATCTGCATTTGGTCGTGTGTATGAGAGAGGAGGGCTAGGTTATCTGCGAAGTCCAAATCATCTAATTGATTCTGAGAAGTCCATTGTATTCCGTATTTCCCTTCAGATGTCGAATTCTTCATAATCCAGTCAATCACTAGAAGGATGAGGAATGGGGAGAGTAGACAGCCTTGTCTGACTCCGGTCCTTACTGGAAATGCATCTGTCAGCTGTCCTCCATGCACCACTTTGCACTGCAGTCCATCGTATGAGTTTTGGATAATGTTGACAATCTTTTCAGGAACTCCATAGTGTCGAAGAAGTTTCCATAATGTTCTCCTATCCACTCTGTCAAACGCCTTCTCATAATCAATGAAGTTGACGTATAGTGATGAGTTCCACTCAACTGATTGTTCAACGATGATCCGTAGTGTCGCAATCTGGTCTGTGCACGACCGATCCTTACGGAATCCAGCCTGATGATCCCTTAGTTCGGCGTCTACTGCGTCTTTCATCCGATTCAGCAGCACTCTGTTGAAAACTTTTCCTGGTACTGATAACAAACTGATGCCTCTGTAATTCTCACATTGGCTCAGATTTCCTTTCTTTGGTATCTTGATGAGATATCCTTCTTTCCAGTCCGTTGGCACTTGTTCCTCTTCCCAAATCTTTTTGAATAGAAGGTGAAGCATGTTTGCAGTTATTTCAATATCTGACTTCAGTGCTTCTGCTGGTATATTGTCAGGTCCTGCCGCCTTCCCACTTTTGATTTGTCTGATGGCCATCTTGACTTCTTCAATCGTTGGTGGAGTGACATCTTTTGGAAGGTCAGTGTGAGTTGCTTCGATGTTCGGTGGATTCAATGGGGCTGGTCTATTCAGCAGTTCCTCGAAGTATTCTGCCCATCTTTTCCTCTGTTCCTGAATCTCAGTGATTGTCTTTCCTTCTTTGTCTCGGACTGGTCTCTCTGGTTTGCTATATCTCCCAGCCCATTTCTTCGTTGTATCATACAGTTGTTTCATATTCCCTTCTCTTGCAGCTTTTTCCGCCGCCGTTGCTAGTTCTCCCATGTATTTCTGCTTGTCGGCTTTAATGCTTTTCTTCACTTCTCTGTTTGCTTCTGCGTAGTCTGCTTGTGCTTTGACTTTCTCTGCTCGTGTTCGGCTGTTGTTAATTGCTAGTCTCTTGTTCTTCCTTTCTTGAATTTTGTCCAGGGTTCCCATAGAGATCCATTCCTTGTGATGAGGCTTCTTAGGACCAAGAACCTCCTGACACGTTGAAGTTAGTGCTTCTTTTATCCCTTTCCAGTTGTCCTCCAAAGTAGTTTCTTGTTCTTTCAGTAGATCCTGTAGAGCTTGGAACCTGTTGTTGAGAGTTATCTTGAATTCGTGGAGCTTGTCAGTATCTCGAAGGAAGGCTGTATTGAACCTTTGTAGTGCTGTTTGTCCAATTGTCCAGTCTTTCTTTAGCTTCAGTCTCATCTTGGCCACAACCAGGTGGTGATCTGAAGCTATGTCAGCTCCTCTCCGGGTTCTCACATCTTCCATTGATCTTCGGAATTTTTTGTTGTTACAGATATGATCTATCTGGTCCTCTGTGGTTTGGTCCGGTGAGATCCATGTAGCTTTGTGTATGCGTTTGTGTGGGAATATTGTGCCGCCTATAACCAATGTGTTGAAAACACATAGGTTTGCAAGTCTCTCCCCATTTTCATTTCTCTCTCCTAGTCCATGTCGTCCAATTACATCTTCATATCCTGTGTTGTCCACTCCAACTTTAGCATTTAGATCTCCAATCAGGATCGTGAGGTCCTTTCGTGAGCACTTTGCTATAATTGATTGCGTCCTTTCATAGAACTGATCTTTATCATCGTCGTTGCTATTGGTGGGTGTATAACATTTTATAACGTTCATTGTGATCCCTTGCTTCTTTATTCTAAATGATGCTTTGATTATCCTGGGTCCATGAGATTCCCATCCCATAAGTGCGTTTTGTGCTTCTTTGGACAGCATTAAAGCAACTCACTGAGTGTGTGGAGCATTTTCCCCTTAGTGACCGGAGTACGGCAGCATATCTCCTGTACCTAGCCTTTGTTGTCCAGATTGTGTCCAATGGGTTTCGCTGATTCCGAGTACTGCCAAGTTGTATCTCCTAATTTCCATTGCTATTTGGCTGGTCTTTCCTGTTTCCTACATTGTCCGGACGTTCCATGTACCTATAAAGAGTGTTGCTCTGGTTGTTAGAAGGTGCATCGGTCTCGTGACTTCCGAAGAATTTCGGCTTTCATCATGAGACGTCATAATTATTCCTTCTACTCCCAGGGCAGAGTTTAAATGGTTTGAATTATTTTTTCTGGTTAGCGTTTTTTTTAGCGAGTTGATTTTCAGTGATTAAAATATCTCATTGTCATGGTAAAACAATTATGCTATTCTAACGTCTTGTCTAGTACATATTCTCTTTTTTAAGTATTTCATAACTTCAGAATAAATTCCACTGCTATTTATTCAAGATGTTACCTTGAATTTTATATGAACTAGATGCCTTGATTTGTTACTTATTTGTTGATAATTTAATATTTATTTATAGTCACTTTAATATCACTAATAACTTTAACGCTTTTCTTAGTTCTTGATTAATCCTGACGATAAGCATTAAGTGATCACCATTTAAATGTTAACAGTTCAGAAATCGATATCTGAGTGGTATTCATCCTTTTCAATGAATATTTCCGGCCGTGACGATATCTCTGATTGTACTTTCTTTGTAACCTGTACAGTGAAATGTCATAAAGCTTTCATAAACGCACCTGAATAGGTTGTACGATTAGTAGATATAATGAAGTGTTCAAACAAACTGAAAAAGCGGGTAGCTTGTTGAAATATCTAAATGGTTTGAAAAAATAGCTCAGATATTCAGGAACACCGCTGTTTCAAACTAAACTTTATCGATTACAGTATATAAAATGTTCTACAATAAAATTACTAATGTATGATTAGGCCAGTTTTAGTTGATGTGTAGTTTTGTAATATGATGAATTCTTGTTATTCTATAAATCTTGTTCAACTTATAAAGGAATTAGACCGTGTGAAATGTTATAATTATTACTTTATAGTAATTTAAGTTAAATTGACATTTCAAATAATCACTTAGATCTAAGTAAATAGTACACAGATATTAGAATAAAATATGGGATTATTAAAAATATTTATTACCCATGAATAAATTTCTATCCTAGTGATTTTAGGTTTTGATTGAAATTCAATGTTCAATTTATAATATAATTCAGGCAGAAATAATATTTATAAGCAAAGATGGATAGAAGCTAGCAGTAGAATTTAGGACTCGCGTTTCATCCTATTTGGGATTCGTCAGCTGGATGTACTCGCATCTCAGAGATGATGATCACTCTGGGACTCCAACCCAGTATCTTTAACTTCAAACGCCATCGCGTTATCCACTCAGCTACTGAGTTCTGATAGCCACTTACTTGTGCAATTAGGTGAAGTCTAAATTCACTTAGTATTGTTTGTTTAAATCTTCCCATTGATGTTTAGGACTTCGCTTGATCAGTCTCTTAATAGTATATGTGCATACTGTATGCATTGCCTCGATATAGCCTTAATTCACAAGTATTATAAGGAAAGATGGTTAGTGGCTATGAGTGGAATCCAATAAGAGACTGATCAATTGCAGTCCTAAACATCTAAGGCTATATCGATGTAATGCATACAGTATGCACATATATTATTAAGAGACTGATCAATTGAAGTCCTAAACATCAATGGAAAGATCCAAGTAAACATTACCAAATGAATTTAAACTTCACCCCATTGCACAAGCAAGTGGCTATCAGAACTCAGTAGCTGAGTGGATAACACGATGGCGTTTGAAGCGAACGGTTGTGGGTTGGAGTTCCAGAGTGATTATCATCTCTGAGATGCAGGTACATCCAGCTGACGAATCCCAAATAAGATGAAACGCGAGTCCTAAATTCTACTGCTAGCTACTATTCATCATTGCCTATAAATCAGACACATTTGTAAGAATTATTGTCACAGTGAAATCAGTTGCACTGATATGAATAATTCATCTGTTCAAAATTATTTAAAAATACATTCTTAAACTCTTTCAAATTTGAAGATGTTACAGCATCATTTCATGGAAAATATGTTCAAAAAGTTAAGTGTGGGATGGTTGGGAATATTTTTAGTTTTGATCTATTATTTTGGCGGAGTTTCATTATCTAATCAAGATAGTTTATTAGTGAGGTTTTCATTGTCCTTCTGGAAAATATTGTCGGTATAAACGTCTAAGAGAAGTGTGCTATACAAATTTTTCTAAAAGACAGTGAGAGCTTCGTGATCGAAACATCTTGCTTATAAGTGAATCTCAGCCTAAACCCAAAATGTGTTAAACGAATAGTTTGAAAATGATTGATCGTTCTATCACTATGGTTTTCAGACTCAATTAAACTTATTTGTAAAAATCAAAGATCAATCAAAGCCTTTAATTTGTTCTAAAACTCTAAGATGAACTTAGCATTAAAATCCAGGAAGTCTGTTTTATCCTATTTGGAATGTTCATGGTGTGCCTGAACCAAAGCGTTGACGTTTCCATCGAGTTTTAAACCCCATACTTATCATCTCAAACGTCAACTGGTTCCCCAGAAAAGGTCTATGTCGAAACAGCTACTACTCCGTTCACGACTAACGTGTGCCAGTTGACACTGAATAATTGCAGTTCTTATGATTAATAAATGGAAAAATACAGGAATTTTCATCATGGATCATTTAGATATAAACAGTACAAACAGTTTACAGTAATATCTTTATAATGCTAAAAACAATGTTATACATATATATGTACTTCAATAATAAGTAATCATAGATCACTCACACTAATAAATATTGATTGATCTACATGAGCTTCTTCAAAAATGGTACCAAATTGAAATATTGGACAAAATCGATTTTCTGGATCAGTTTTATTATACAAACATGTACGAAGAAATTTTTTGGATGCCCAATTTTGAATATTTCGTCTAGAATAGGGAAATAAATATTAGGTGTAAACGAAATTTTGTTTTAAATTTCAAAGTATTTCTTGCATAAGATTAACACAATGTATTACTCTATGATAAGACGTACTTCTTTTGTACATCTACCAGTTCACCTGCTACTGTGGAGCATGGTTCATCGGCCGTAGCCAGCGTTCGCTTTCAACTCGGATGCGAGAAAATATCCCAGTTTGGTTCTACAAGGTTGAAAAGAAAGCCGTTAGGAGTTCTATACTTGAACACCTAATCGACTGTAATCATTCTACGGATCCACAGTCCGATTTTAAGGTTGTTTATATGATTCATTAAAATCTACTAGATTTCTTCGTACCAACCTCCTAAAAATAGACGAAGCTCTCACCATCCATGAGCTCAAATCAGAACTATGCGTACAAAAGAAGTACGCCTTATCCTTATCATTACCAAGGCCTTAATATTAGTATTACTCTATGTAGAATTTACAATAACAGTATGAAAATCCAAACAGCCAGTTCATCTTGATAAAAGTACACTTATACGGAATTATTAAAGCTTAATAGTACATCATTTACAGTTTAAACTATCTTCAAATTATAAACACTAACCTAGGCGATATCAACAATCAATAATAGTTATTGAAAGACTTGGGATAAATAAATAGTGTGGTATGTGGTACATTTACTGACAGATTTATTAGTATGTAACATTAATAGGAACTTGAACGTCTGCCACCAAAAGATTAAAATCGAAGAGCAAGTGTACTAAATACAGAATTGGAGAAACCATGAAATATGTAAAGGACTATTGAAAGAAGATCTGATAATAATGTATTTAACGTATAGTTTTCCTATTTTACTTAGAGACTGTGCAATTTAGTATCAAACAATCAATTAGGTTTTCCCACCCTTTGTCTCATTCAACACAATAGTTCATGAAAATATTGTTGTATAAATGAAAATTAATTTGGAAGGGGATTTGTGGAGATTTCAGTATTTTTCAAATTTGAAATCATGAGTCAATTGAAGCTAGACCACCATGGAAAACCTGGAAACACTGGACGGCCATTTCGTCCTATTATGGGACTCCTCAGCAGTGCGTATCCACGACATCGCAGTCGCACGATTCGAACCCAGGACCTACCAGTCTCGAGCCAGAGCCCTTATCCGATAGACCACTGAGCCGGCATCCAACGGTGTTAATGTCTAACTTCAACCGATCCCCGAATTATGAGCAACCATTCACCAATTGTCTTCAGTGAGTTGTTATCTCACAACAGACTTGGTAGAACTCCACTGTTCACTGCCTCCCACTAGAACTAGGTTCTGGGTTCGAATCTTGCGAGTGCGGGATCGTGGATGCGTACTGCTGAGGAGTCCCACAATAGGACGAAACGGCCATCCAGTGCTTCCAGGTTTTTCGATGGTGTTCTAGCTACAATTGACTCATGATTTCAACTTTGAAAGTTAGTTTATCCAATTTACTAATAAAAATTAAATAACCATATCTTATAGAACAGTGATTAGTTACCATTTGTATAAATTTAGTGTTCTATAACAAAATGACGAATAATTATCCATGAACATGATAAATTTCTTCCCAATTTTATGTAAATATATTATCAAAATGTACAAAACAGAATATTAATAACCTTAGGATCTTTGTAAGCAAACATGGATAGTGTCTAGCAGTAGAATCAAGGACGCACGTTTCGTACTATTCAAAATTCGTCAGCTGGATGTACTCGCATCTCAGAGTTAATGTTCACTCTGGAACTCCAATGCACGCTTCAAACGCCATCGCGTTATCCACTCAGCTACTGAGTTCTGATAATCACTTGTTTGTGCAATGGGGTGAAGTTTAAATTCATTTGATAATGTTTACTTGGATCTTTCCATTGATGTTTAGGACTGCAACTTGTCAGTCTCTAATCGACCTATGTGAATCCTATACGTATCGCCTCGGAATAATCTTAATTTACAAGCATTGTAAGTAAATATGGAAACTTTGGAATTAAGAAATAATTAAAATTTTTCATATGGATATCTTTGTGATTGATTTAATCACTACAAATAAATCATAATAAACAAAATGATTAAAATGTATTTGATGATAGACGGGGACTGTATTTATTCAATAAATGTTAACTATTAATAACATTTAGCTATAAATACACCTTCATTCATTGTTTTTGTTTCATATTGTGAACTTTTCACATTATTCACATCTTACTAACTCATATTCTCTTATTCGACAAAATTAACATTTAAATATTATTAGATAAACTTTTAGTTAAGATTTATTTGATTGTTAAACAGTTTATATCTCTTAGTGTTGCTCTGAAGAAGTCCATATAAGATGGCTGGACGAAACTTTAAAATAATTTATATTTCAATCATTGAGATAATTACAAGTGTAATTTCAGTCTTTAAAATTCAGGTCTACAATTCATTTAGTTAAGTCGCGTAGAGAAATAAATATAATATCTATATCACAACTATTAAACCATCATTATATAGTCGAGATTATGAGTCAATTGAAGCCAGATAACCATGAGAAACCTAAAAGCACTAGACGGCCGCTTCATCCTATTGTGGGACTCCTCAGCTATGCGCATCCACGATCTCGCCTAGCGAGATTTCAACCCACGACCTATCAGTTTCGCGGGCGGGCACTTAACCACTAGACCACTGAGCCGGCATCTAAGTGTTAAAAAATTACTAAAATCTCCACAAAACCCTCTACTGATATTAGATCATCATGTTTATTAATACTGAGAAAAAGGCATATAAAATCATGTTTATAATGTGTCAATAACATTGGATAAGCTAAGTGTAACACAAAAAAGATTAGGCTACGAAACAGATATTTATTTTTAGGTATCAAACTTACAAGCTTGAAATCAATAATATCTGATAACCAAAGAGGATTAATACGTCATTTCTTATAAAGGAAATTATGTTTTTAAGTTGTAAAAGAATTAACTTCTTTCAATTATTTACTAGTTAAAAAGTACAAATTATATATCATCCAATATTTATTTCATTTTAATTGAGATCATAAATCCATTAATGTAAGACCATTATTGAGAACCTAAAAGCACTGGACGGCCGTTTCGTCCTAGTATGCGATTTCTCAGCAGATTGTGCCCACGATATCGCACAAGGAACTCGAAGTCAGGACCTTGGGTTTCGTGCCTGAACACTTAAGCTCTAGACTGCTGAGACAATATCGAACGATGCTATTGTGTAACTTCAACCAATCCACAATATTTCACTATTAACTTTTATTTGCTGTATTAGAGAATAATTTCATGTAGTTTTATTCCCTTAGAAATAATTCTCCTTATTCTTTTGAAATGTATCCATAAAACTGTTGAGTGATAATTTGAAACTTTTAATTTTTATATTCGACAGTGATATTTCAAGTAAACGTTTTTCGTCAGAGATTATTCTCATGACACTAACACCATTGGATGCCAACTAAGTGGTCTAGAGGTTAAACATTTGGGCACGCTACCGATAACTCCTGGGTTCGAATCACGCGAGCTGAATCGTAGATGCTCACTGTTGAGTATTACCATACTAGGGAGAAACGGCCGTCCAGTACCTTCAGGTTTTCCAAGTTGATCTAACTTTAATTGACTATTAAATTTTATTAAACCATATTTCCTTGATTATGAAATATATTTATTATTATTAGTATTATTACCGAATGCCCTGATATGGTCGAGAGTGGGGAGAGTCTGCTCTCCCTCTCCAAATGCTCTCACATGATCACGCGTATATAGCCTCTGTCAGGGAAGTCCTAATCAATGTCTTCTCGTGGCACTACTGTTGTTTACGAAATTAAGAGAACGAAAAACGAGTGTCCGGCGATTTAATCGGGTTGGTAGACACGGCGAGTCCATCTAGGGTAGTTAGAAAACCTTGATTCCAAACGAATGGTGCACATGGGCTCCAGTATCCTGAAGGAACAAATGGCGTATGAATCAATCGTTGATCACCGGCTACCATGGGACTGCATCTCCTTACGATTCTCCACTGCCTTGTAGATCAGATCTTTAGGTCAAAGGCTCCGGTGTGGCCTCCTGAGTAAACCATCTGCTTCAGTTTGGGCACCTGGGCAGTATCACATCCCTCACACAAATCACAAATCTGTGACGCATATATATCTGGTGCCCTTTGTCCCAATATTTATGTGTTCAAATAAAAATAAATTACCAATTACTTATTTTCTTGCAAATATTATTAGTAATAGAATAAAATTTATGTTTTTCAAATTATTCCATCTGATATGTTTTATAAATTATGAATTATTATTATTACTGATAAATAGAAAATCAATGTTGATCGGATTTTCTTAACATTAAATCAAAATTTATTGGGTGTTTGACTAAAAACAAATATGCACTTTATGTAGTCAGTTGTGAATTAGGTTATTTTAATGAAAACTATTAATAATGCCTTGTTACTAGAACCGAATTAAGTGAATTAAAATTATTAACTATTTTCCCCAAGGTTATGAGTTTGAGCTATTGTGCCAGAATATATAGACAAAGAAAAGGGTTCCATTAAACATCCCTTCTGGTTAAGTTGATATCGATAGTTGATTAGTTTCTTTTTCTTAATGAAATGATTTTTTAATTGTTTATTTAACATTTTATTTATTCATTTGAAATCATTAGTCACTTGAATCTAGACAACCTTGGAAAACCTGGAAACATTGGACGGCTGTTTCGTCCTATTGTGAGACTCACCAGCAGTGCGCATCCACGATCCCACCTCATGAGATTCGAACCCAGAACCTATCAGTCTTGCGCGCGAGCGCTTAACAGATAGATCGCTTAGCCGGCATCTAACGGTGTTAATGTCTAACTTCAACCAGTCCACGAAGTTGAGCATTAGAAATCATTTATTAGATAATTTACAATTAACCTCTGTTTTATTTTATTCTATTTCTCTTGTAGTATAAACTACTCAGCGTGTTGATTAAGTAATTTGTATGTGATAAGTAATGAAACCAGTACCAACCTATTTTAGAAAACTTTTACACTTATTATATGCGCTTCTAGTTGCTTTAAGTCTTCAAACATGCATTTATTTACCTTCGATTTGAAAATCAAACTCAGTCTATTAAGTCAATTAATAAGATGCTGAGAAAAAAACGTCTTTAAAGTTTCACTTTTGATTATCTGTTTTGGATTTTTGCTCATTTGAATGAAACATCCGAAGTTTAAGTATCTTGCCTAATTTATTTTATAATTATGACTTTAATATCACGTGTAATCAACATACCAACCTTGAAAATACAAATGATCTGTACCAGTGAACAGTATTTCAATCACGAAGAGGCATAAAACGTTAAAGATGGTTCAAAAATAATGACATATACACAGTAACTAATGTCAACGGTTTTCTCACCGCGTATTCGATAACCGTTGTAATTTAGAAATAACTGAAAGTGTATAATACCGCAAACTGTTAGGATGTTGAGATGAGACTCAACCGTTAACAATATCGAACTTCGTGTAACCATAATTCAGCTGAATGCAAAGGGGGGGATTTTGCAGGAGTTTGGGATGAAAAGCAAGGTAGATGCAAACAAATTAGTTGTTATCACAAAAACCATGTGGCGATTGAGAAATTAAGTTGTTGTCTAGCTATTGTGAGTTAGCGAATTATTAATATAGTCAAGGTCACCTCATACATATCGTTGTCTGTATCGGTCCAGTGACTGGATTTATATACATATATAATTAGATCTAGCCACACAGCTTCCCACAAGTTGTTTTTCTTCTCACAATACATCGATGGTCGGATAAGGGTTAGGCAGGGTGTACTGTGTCTGAATCGAATTGAAGACTATAGCAGAAGCGTATACCGAATAACTTTAGTAACCAACCGAAAGTAATAACGTAATTGAAAATAATTAGCGCAGACATTTTGTGACAAAAAGACACAGAATTTTGTTAAAAGTAAAAATTTATTTGTTTAATTATCGAAATGTCGAAAACGCTTGCTAAATTTTTGAAACAAAGATTTAACTTCTATTTTTTCTTATTTGAGACAACTTACCGATGTATACCGAATTTTTCAAAATTTATATCATTTTTGATAAGTAGAGTGTAATTATAAACCATTGGAAATAAAAATGATTTTCTACCAAGCGGTAGAGTATCATTTTCTAAGGGACACCAAGAATATATTTCACATGATCCAATATCATTCCCTGGTTTAATGATACATTTGCCTGTATGAGCACCTGAATAAACAATAAACAACAAATGGGTTGGAATATCTAGGTTACAGTCTTTTTTAATCGACGAAACATAATGACAGTTACTTATTGAAACTTTATTTACACAATCTAAAGTTGTGAAATAATACATTAATTGAAATAATACTTCACCCTAATCAATAAAGTAATCCTCATTTTGTGAAATGTTCATAAGTATTTTAACTAAAATCTAGACTCCCAATAATCATAAGCGTATATATATTTATACACTTCGTAAATATCAGTGCTAAAGTTTGACTACATATTGTTACTGCTAAGATTGATAGTTAATGTCTGCAATTACATCAAATAAAATTTACCGTATTTCATTTTCATATATTCAATGGGCATGATATTGTGGCAATTAACATTGAACATACATTCTCGAATTATTTCCGATGTAAGGATAATTCAGCTGACAACAGGTAACTCATTTTTAGGTAAAACAACACCGTTGAAATTTCTATTACGTGCTATTTAATTCATTCAGGCGCCCATGATATGAAATAATCAAGTTTTAGAATGTGGGAAAACTTATAGTATATATAAGTTATTAGAAAATTATGAAAGGTCGATGTTGACAACACAATATTAATTGAATTTATATACATCAAATTACTGTAGACATAAGCTATAAAACACCTAAAGTCGTTTTTAAAAGCATCTCGAAATTGATAACTAAGGAATATTGTGAAACTTTGAACTTTTATTCCACTTTGCTATATCCATAAAAAATATGAACTTGATGATTTTGACAAATTATTTTCATTTCGTACTTAATTTCAATATCTGGATTGTGCTCAACAAAAAGGTGCCTAGTTGTTGGGACATTAACTTAAAAGTGAAGATAAGTCCGAAATCTTAAGAAATGACTGTTCTATAAGAGAAGGATTTCCATTTTACTAAATATTGAATATACCAACAATTATGAGCCCGTTAAACTCATGTTTCGTGCAATTATTTGTAATGGATTATTAATAATAACTGGAACAAAAACAATGATGAAAATTCAGATAAAGACTAACAAATCTATTGTATTTCAACTCTTTCAAATGATCACAGTCTGATAAAATTCAGCTCTCAAAATGAAGGAAAGTGGAATATTTTAGAGTGCTAAACAGGCAGCTCTGTATCAATAAATAGCTGTATTAAGGTTTCAACTTAAGTACTATAAACCAAAAATACTTTCGGCGATCTTTATCAGGGTTCTTATTCCGTATTGCAGAAGATTTCAAGAAAAATTAGCTATTCGATATTAATAACAGGATATTGAGAAATAAACAATAGAATGTAATTAAGTATCTTGTTTCACAAAACTTTGGTTAATGACATAATAAGTTTTGTCCCATATAAAACTGACGAATGCAAGAAAACAGTCGTAAGAAAATACACATAATTTGAAACGGCCGTATTTCAAAGCGTCCATGATCATGATTACGGATTTTTATTCGTCATTTTTGGTGTAGACTAAAAGACCAAAATAATTACTCCCAAGTCATATTGTTAAACAGAAATTGTAAAGCATAGCTTAATCAGATCAATCGGGGTAACTCGTTAGGATCGAGACAATAGTTTGCTTTCATATTTTTGTCGGTGTTCGTTTCGATTCCATATATTCCTGTAAATGCTGCTTCAATTGGTATTTAATTCTGAACGACTTTCATTGAGGGAGATATTATATTATTCGTAGGTTGAAGTAGAGTCTAAATTTTGACGGTCGAAACAAGGTATCATATCAGTTTACCCTAGAGAATATTTTACTGTGAGATACAAAGTGATGAAAATCAAATCATTATTAGAGACAACACATACAAAAACAGAGATGTGATACGATAAGGTTTTAGTTGAAATGAATGCTTTGATGTTTTCCTAATTGATGTGGTTTAGTATAGCTAGAACAGTAATCACAAAGTATATAACCTCTAATGAACTGGTTATTATTGATTTAAAACTACGATACACGAATACAACATTATAATTAGAGTTTCTACAAAAACTTATTCCAAGAAAATTTTAAAATGCTGCTCAAGCGGTTTGAAAATTCATGTTTATCAAGAACCTTAAAATACAGACACTAGTCCAATAAAATATTTTGTGATATTTGATAAAAATCATAACTACCAGACAGTCATGACAACCACCATTCCGTCTGAGATCATAAGGTATCGTAAGAATTCATGAACTAGTTAAGGACTTATTTAACAAACAATTATTGAAATGATAAAGGCAAATTTAAGTTAAAGCGTTTCTGAATCCTAGATAACAGATGAAGACTGTATTTAATGACTGAAATTCTAATTTTTCACAACCGTTTATGGTGGTTTTGAACATCACAACCAATTTCAAAATTGAATATGGCTACGCTACTAACTTACCATTGCCAAGATGGGAAATAAAGTAAGGTTTACAGTCAGAGTCTTTATAACAAGCTGCCTCAGGGACCCATGAACTCTAAAAATTCTATTATACTGTAGAAACTACCTCTGGGCACTTGGAAAGTGACTGACGTTCAGTTTTGACCAAATTGGTGATCACAAACAGTGCATTGTTTTCCAAAGGTGGTACTATATAGTCCGCCACGTCCCAACTCCGCATCCCGATCCCCGGAATGTGAGAGAACTTTGTAAAGCCAACTCCTTTTACTTTAGTCGTGACTGCACTTTTAGCTATATCATTCTCTTGATATCCCTTTTCATAAATCATGACCCAGCTGTTTTAAATAAATAACCATAAGCTTTAATAACAATTTACCAAACGACATATATAAGAATAACCAATTGAAGTAAACGTTGAGTAACTCCGATTCTGATGTTGGAAATCTGTACAAGCTTTGGCGTTTCATATTCGAAAAGGACAGCAATCCCTTTAACCATTTGTTCACGAGCGCTTACATATGTCGAGTTTTGAAAGTTCTCCGCTAATAACAGCAATCGAGGTCATAGATGTTACCGAGCAATCAAAATGGAAAAACAAAACTGTAAATTCAGAAATAGCTTTCACGAAAATAGTAGACAAATTATTTCAAATGGTTTCAAACGCTTCTAGGAGGATCAGAAGAAGCTTTTACTGGACAGGATTCTGTGTTTAGTGACAGTGGATCACTGATGTCGCTAGGTAGGGACCTAGGTATATTTAACAATAAAATAGATGAAAATAGTAAACCGTAGCGAGGTGTCGTCTTTATTCCTTAAGAATATGTCAAGTTTTCCCCTAAAGGATTCCTGGGAAGTAAATTGGACTAGCTCAGCCGGCACAAAATTACAGCATTTGACCTACCTTAATGAGTATGTGTACCTGTAGTCCGTTCTGCTGCGTTTTGTCTATAGTTTCTGAGTCTTACCCTTAAGGTTTGGGTTTTTATTGAGCTTAAGTAGGTGTTCAGAAGTGTTTAAGATTTTATAAGTCAAAAGAAAGTCACCTCTGATACGCCTATACTCCAATGGGTAAAGGTTCAGTGATTTGATGCGTTCTCCATGAGACTTGAATTTGAGTTCTTGAACTTGATTTCGTGGACGTTTTGGCCCGTCCAACTATGAAATCGGGTCAGGTTCTCTCGAAGTTCCAGCTTATCATCTTCGTCACAAACGTCTCTCCAGAGTCTCACTTCATCAACGAAAAGTAGTAAATCCGAAGATGCTTCTTATGGAAGACCATTTACATAAATCAAGAAAAGAGTAGGGCCTAGTACTGAACCATGACGGACCTCATAAACACATTCCATAACCTGAGAGATGTAGAAGTTAACCCTAACTTTTAAATGTCAATTCGCTAAATACTCAATGAGATAATCAATTATAGATGGTACGATACCTTATAGTTTGGGCTCGTATATACGACATACATAGTTGACCCGGAAGGGTCAGTGGAATGTCACTGAGCCCTAGCCAAATCATCTGAAAAAGTTGGAACCAATGTTCTCCTTCTGTTCAAGTGGTTGGACCGATGTGGTGAACATTTTATGGAAAAGTTCAACCGGTATTCATTTATGAGCCGGTTACCCATTATCTACAAACAACGAAAATGAGAGGTTAATAACAATCACAGGAATTTTCGTGGGACTAAATAGCCCATAATTAACCTGATGCCAGAAAAAAGCCGATCCAACAGAAATCCTCTTTTTATAACAACTTAATAAGTTTGACTAATGTGCGAAGTAGTGAATCCAAGTTTCCTATCATCCGATTCCCACATTAAACTGATAAAAGGCGAACGTAAAGAAATAGAGGCGTTTCAGACATAGGCGTGGATCTATTGACTAATTACCCTTTCCTCACCAGGTTGTATAAAAGAGGCAGATTTATCAACATCAAGCCATTACTGTATTTTTTGTCTGAAAAGAATCATTGAGAGATATTCACCGAGATTTTCTACTACAAAGTGTCATTGAAGAGCAAATCAAGAAGTAAATAAACCTTGTGAATCCTTTATACTTAAACATTACCGATCACGCTAGAGCTACTTAAGAACCTGCAGCAGAGCTTTCAGCCTCAAGCTATGTTTTTCAGAACTCCTCACTGTTCATATATTCATTCAATTTTGTCATATCCATCATTGAAATGACACCTTTTTCGCGTAACATTTTGAAAATTAATCCCCAAGTGACCGCTACTTTTTTTTAAACTTACTTCTTTAGGTTAATCAAATAGGATGTATACTGAGTACTTGCTCGCTCGTCATTATATTATGTCTGTGAAAGAGGGACTATGGAAGTAGAAAGCATGAGATGGTTCATGGTTTTCAATCGTGATTTTCTACGAAGAATTTTTGTGTTTTTTAGGACAACCGACTAAGTGCCATTGAGGCTGCAAACCGAGTTATAGACAAAAATAGCAAAGAGGTTGATTGGGTCATGAGTTCACATAGACTGAATTCTTTAGGATTTAAGAACAGTATATCTAACACTTCTGACTTCAAATAATGTACTAGTTGGTTGAGAAAAATTAGTGGATGGTTACACTAAATATGATCGCCGTGGTTGGTATAACTATTAACTTATAGTTTCGATTTCCAGATTGTCCCAATATGAATTTCTTGTTAGTGCTGATTTTGCCTATTGTTTTCCTCAAGAAATGTAAGTGCACTTAGTGAGCTTGTCAGGACATCAACTTCCATTTTTCTTTTGTTTTTTCCTCTTCTAGCTCTCCACAGTAATGATACTCTACATGCTCTCCTGATACACAGTACCTTCTGGAAAGAAACCAATTGCTACATATTTGGTCAGCCCGCTTGGATGCAAAATCTACTTAGTAATGAGGAATTATCCTAAGCCCCGATATTTATCTCTTAAATCTGTTCATTCAAACTCCATTATCATTCCTTTATCTTTAACATCGTCGTCGCTTCTTTATTGTTTCAACTATTTTTCAACTGTTCTTGTTATTTATATAAGAACTCTTGTCTAAATTAGAGCGAATAGTTTCACAGTATTTGAACGCTGAGTTGATGTAAGACATTAAATAGGAATAATATATTTGTAAAATCTCATTCGCTGAGATTTTACAAATATATTATTGCTATTTAATGTTCTTGTTATTATTCATCGCTTCATGCTAGCACGGTCTAGTATACTGAGCTGACACACATCTGTATCTGTGTTGATAATGAATGAACGACATTATCACTATTTCTCTGCACTCGTCCCTTCACTTGCCAATTGGTGTCATTTTGACTTAGACTAGTGACGGAAGGAGTGAAAAGTTCTGATTTCAGCAACTATATTGTTCAGTGAAGGGAGAGTAAACTAAATGAAAAAATGAAGGAAATAGGACTCTCAATTACTCACTTATACTTCGAACGTCCATGTTTTAGTGAAGTGAGAAGTGTCACTTGGTGAAACTGAAGATTTTCGCTTCTTCCTTACACTAAATGATTGAGGATAATTGTTTGCTCTGACACTAAAAACGTTCTAGATAATTCGGTTACAGTCTAACGGGGCCTAGTAAGATCATTATAAGTTTCAAATTATACATAGACTTCAATTATGCTTCAGTGCTGCAAATGTAGGGTTGATTTCTTGAAGCATGCACAGAACTTAGTGACTGCCTACAAAAACCTCAGCAAGTCAGATTGCAGGTGGGTGTGTGGCACATGAGACATAAATTCTTAGGTTTCTCCGAGCAACATCACTATTGTCGCGATAGGTCTGAGAAAAATAGTTGTCAGCTACCCTGATAGAGGGCAGTTCTGAGATGGATAAAGAGACAAAGTCCTCCAGTGAAGTGATAAACAGAGTCTTTGACAACATTAGTATCGATGAAATACACATCGACATTAGTGAGCTTTTGCTGAAGCTCAGCGCCCGTCATAACGCCGTGTTAGAATCTTTCAACAAATTTTTGTTTTTTAGCGCAATCCTTCTAAGTGAAAATGTGGTCCCCAATAATTTTGTAGGCAACCAGACCCCCGTATAAAAATTTAAAAGACATTAGGTGTCACCGTCAGAAAAACTGAATAGCTAAATGTTGTAGGAAGATTAGCCATTGTTCGGTCATGTTATTTTCCCATTTAGACTGCCAACCAATCAGCGAAGAGCATGGGAATCGAAAACGCAGTCCAGATGCAAACAGAAATGATTTCTACCTCAGCATACTCGAAAACTTGGGAAAACCATCACGGTTCGAGATGATTCCCTCATAATGAGTAAGCTTAAAGACAGCTCTGACCTTCCTTTCAGCTCGAACAGAAAAAATGACAGGATGCTCCGGTATGAGCAGAACAGGAAGTTCAAACTCCCTGAAATTTAACCACTGGCGGTTACATGGCTCACCCGATAGAAAGACTTCAAGCTCCAAAACATCCAAGGACTTCTTCGTGTAACGTTCACAAACACTGCTGACGTGGAGGATGTTCTACTGGTTAGTCAGCCGGTGAAATCAGAAAGAGATGTAGTAATACTGGTGAGATAGCATATTTTGAGTGCAATATAACCAGGAACATCCCTAAAGATTCTCATGAGACATTCTCTGGCCTAAGAAATTTCACTGTGCAAAGTGTCACAGAAATCACGAACCTCGAACATTCAGATTACGGTATTGCGGATTGGAAACTCACGAACCAGTCCTTTAGGCTTAAGAACATATCGACTGAAAAAGTGGTGTGATTAGACAATAAGAACTGGGATTATACACCCCGGTTAATGAAGATAACCTTCTCACCCCTCGATTGGAGGATGCCACTCCTGAAGCCAACAGACGTCGGTTACCAACTGGTATCAACATACATCATGACTCTAGAAGGCTCCAATCTTCTCAAAGCCATCTTCGCTTAACACGCGTACATTGGAGGTAACAACTCTACTGAGGTTTGGTTCTCCTTCATTTCTACTCCCTTATTTTCTCCTACTCATTCTTTGAAATCAACTCAATATTATTCTTAATTACACAGAAACTGATTTACTATTATTCTATTGTTACTACGTTTTCTTCTTTTTTCTTCTTTTTCGAGTATGGCAGATGTTATGCCAACATTATTGAAACTTGTGTATTCTTGCATTTCTGAAGAAACCCGAAATGGTTTCTTTACAGCACTCATGTAACTGTAATATGTTTGTGAACAACAATAATAATAATCTTATTGAAGATCTGAAGTTATTCGAAAATATGACGTTAGCGACTCTCAGGCGATACAGTCATACGCTGTGGAGTTTATACTTCATGTTTACAAACAAAGAATTGCCGTGACGGTCTTTCAGTATCTCCTCTTCTGGAAGAAGGTGATGGTGCCATCATAGCATCTAATTTTGCCAGCTACACTGAACCATAACATCCTAATGACAGCGGGCATTTGAATTTCAAACGGTTGGATGTGTTAGCTTTACAGGTCAATCTACAACAGGTGAACTGGTAAGCCTGTCCTCAAGTTGATGTCAGTGCTCATTGAGATTTCCTACTGCACGTGATCCTACGCGTTACAAAACAGTGCGTCCCACAAATCGTCCTTCAAAATTATGGGCAACGTACATTCATAAACAATCTCACTCATCGAAGGCTTAGGCTCAAAAAGCACTACTGGATGGGATATAAACGAACTAGTGACAACAGCAAATATAAGCAGTTCAAACAAGCAAAAAACCAATGCATAAAGGAAATAAGGGATGACAAACTTCAATATCATGCTGGCATATTAGCTAATGTTGTCTCTAATCCTCGAAGCTTGTTGCGTCATGTAACCTCTCCTCAAAAAGTCAGAACCGAAGTTTCCCAGTTGATTGGTCCTGATGGCTCAACTGACATCAACAGTGATACCGCCAACCTTCTGGCAGAACAGCATTTTCAGATATTTCAACAGAACAATTTAAACTACTTGAGTGAGAGCTTTACCTACAACGCAACAAGAATGTCAGAAATGAACTTAGGCTTTGACTTGGTATGCTGAAAACTGCAGCACATAAATAACGACACTTATCCTGGCCCTCATATGGTCCATTCTGCCATACTGATGGAAACAGATTCAATCTTGACAACAACTCTCAGCGTGATGTTCTCACATTCTCTAAGATGGGGTACCGTACCAGAAAAATAAAAGATCGCTCACATTAGACCGGTTTTCAAAAAGTGTCGACGCGGTGAACCTTCAACCTACCAACCAGTAGCACATCTCTCAACACCCTCAAAAACTATAGAGTCCCTAACACGTGAAGGTCTATGTGAATACCTACTATCCATAAACATCTTTTTATCATAATAGCATTGTTTCACGAACAATGATTATTGTATAACCAACCTACTATTCGTGATGGACAGGTGGTCAACCATCTTTGTTCAAAACGAGAAGGTTGATGTCACAAACTTTATTTCTAAAAATTTTTTCATAGGGTTATGGATCATCAACGTTGATAATCTCTGTAGAGTGATTGGAGGTCTACTCAAGTTAGACGGGAATGGTGTGACCAAAAGCTTACTTCCAAGTCACACCTCGCGGTTAGTATCTAACCTGCATTACACCTTCAACTTATCAAAGTACTGTGGCTGCTTTGAAAACTGTATAACACAAAGGACGCTATTATGTAAATATATTTGCACGAATAAGTAGAGAGATGTTAGCGAGACCACCCCCGCATGGGCCAGTCCACGGTATACTATTAACTGATGCACGTCGGTTGTCCTTGACCTTGATGGGGATCAATGAACTTCTTAATATTCAGTCACCTAGCTATCAGATGATTTGGCTAGGGCTCAGTGACATCTCACTGACCCTACAGTCTCTAATCGGACGATTTATTTTCGAACTTGCAGGTAAGCTGAATAACAGAATGATGATGTTAATCATATTGTCAGTCAAAATCCATCATCATGTAACTTTTCACCCCAAATCTGAATTGGGAATTCGAGTGTTAGATCGGGGTTGGAATAAAGTGATTAGTGTTACAGCTGTCTTTGTCTTCTCTCTCTCTCGCGTGCTTGCCAGCCAATCAGTGATAGAATAGTTTTCGTCTCTACCCCCACTTCGAACTCACGCATACTAGCCTCAAGGTTAAGCCAGTCAGCCTATCGGGTCAAGGTCATAATCTACATTAGACAAGTCATACTCGGCACTAAAGTGGATAGACAGATTCAAGGACGTAACAGTATGATAAGGTATACAAAATATATTACGTCTCTATGATTACAGTACTCATCTCAGCGTACACACCTACAGCAAGATAATGTGGTTTAGGTTTTCAGTCTTCTCTATCATTCCTATAGTACTAAACTAATACTAAATTATGTAGCAGCGATAATCAACTGATGCATTCGATCAAATTGGTCATTTAAAAAACGTTTTTGTAGAGGTCCTTGTGAAAACTATTGTGTGACAACATATGTGTTCAAGTGATTGAGTGGTGTCACTTTAGCATTGTCACCGTTTGATACGCGAGCTGGTTTACATTACCAAGTAGCTCAGTTCACTGTCAAGCACAAAAAGCCGTTAAACTGTTTACTTAATTTGCTATTTAATGATAAAACTAAGAAGCTGATAACAGATGACTAATCACAACCTGAGTGATTAGCAATATCACCCACAGTGTAAATATTATAGAGTCAATAACAATATATATTAATGAATCTTTTTGTACTACTGAATTGGATAGCTCGAAAAGTTTACCAACTGTATTCTTGTTCACTTAGTGTAAATATATAAGCTTAAAACGAGTAGAACTTGGATACTATCAAGCAACATAGAAATTTATCAGTATGTGAAATATTTGAAAACCTCCTTTTGAAATGTAGCACAAACGTCTTTGATCATGGTAATATGAAGGTTTCCGTGAATGGCGTAAACAATGTGAAAGATTAAAAGATATAATAAACAAATGCATTCAGAAAGCCGTCACAACAATAGCTCCCAGCATGTGTGTTCACTCTGTTGTGATGTTACTGCTTACAACTGCTTTGGATGTCCATAAAGTACTGCAAGTCAGAAAGATATTTCATGATGCTACTGAACAAAAACGTTATTGGATATTGTGAAAAGTCAAAATGATGGTAAATGTCTCTATGGCTTTAAAAATTCTCTATCCAACGTTCTTATATTGGAAAATATTTCTTGTCAGTACCTCTAAAGGCATTCTCTGAAGCTAGTCTGCGTTAAGTTATTGCAGATCCTATTCATTGGATTTCAGGGCTCCACAAATATTGATATAATTTCACTTTACTTCATTTCTTGTAATTACAAATCACACAGCCCCTTTTTTCCCAAATCTAATTTCTATGAAAACCTGTTGTTTTTACTTGTTTTATTTAGAAACAAAATTGATCCACATCTGATATTATCTTTTTCCTTGTCGTAAATATCGGATTGTCAATAATAGATTGTTTGTATTAACTTTCAAATTGTTATCATATAGATTGCTTGTAATTTCTAGTTAAACATTAGGCACTCGTCTTTCCCAAAGACATATTTAAAACGTATTGGTAGGGTTTGATATGGTTCGAATTATAAGGATTATAAATATAAATTATGCAAATTACGTAAACGAATAATACTGCTTGCCTATAAAGCCGAAATAGTTGCTCAAAAAAATGTAACACGATCAACGCCTGAAAATTACATTAGACCGAGTAAATAGTTTAAGAAAATGAAAAGTTACATTATCGAAATGGTATGACCCAAAAAAACAATGGTTGCAATTGTGGAACGAACAACTCAATCACTAAGAAGTAAACAGTTAAAAATGTCATATAAACCTTCAATTGTTAAAAATCTATTTTCACTATGAGGTTGTGGAGATTGTTGAACATCATTGAATCCGTGGTCATTTTAGCTAATCCATGTCTCATGTGAGGCAGTGATCCACCAAAGGCAATGGAAGATAGCAACCTAATGTTGTGGATTGGTTGAGGTTAATAATTAACACCGTTGGATAAAATCCATACGTGAAGGGAATTTCCACAAGCAAACAAACACACACACGCATACGAACAAATACACAAAAGGATCATACGTCTACTTCATTTATGTGCAAACAATATGTTCCTGTTTTCTCCTGGTATTCTGCTTCTCAACCATATTTCGTTGGTAAAACAAATTTTTTTCGCCTGTTCTTTAAAATGAATTTTGACCTTCATTGTTTCATCTATCTTCATGGACATCACATAAATACATTCACAAAAAATAAGCACATTTTAATGAAAATTGTGCTAGTCCCAAGCCTAACAAGGTGATCTCACACTAGGTAGTGTGAGACTAGTATTCATAATCGATGTATATGGAAGGACATGCTTCATTTTTATGAATTAGATTTCGTAGAAAACAGCAAGCTTATATGCGAAATTGTAATAAGTTTACAAAATAACTCTGTTTTACCTTAGATCGTCTAATAAATGTTCCAAAAGATTTTTGATGATTCAGTGATCAGTGATAATGTTGTTGATTGTCATAAGAAAGGTACTGAAGAATGTTAAGTTCTAATATGCATTTACCTATATATTGTGATCTCTAGACTATATTTATTATTATCATTTGGTGGATTGATTTTTTTCAGGATGATCAAGGTTTCTGATCTATAGTGGTAACCAATAGATTCGTTGATTTCCATTTCAGATATTGTACTATTTTATCAAATAAAAAAGTTCTACCTACTTTAAAATGATTTGTTGCGTTATTAATTAGTAACTCAAAATCGTTACAAATTATTTAAATAACAATTATATATAGTATATTTATGAACAACAGAACTCCATTAAATAATGTGTAGAAAATAACAGTCCTTATAAGCGGCCACTCCAGCAACGAGCTCGGCAACAACCTCCACCGCGACGGTAACATGTGCGAGCCCTGCAGCACCCACGAGCTCGGCAACATCCACGAACCCTGCAGCCTCCTCTAACTCTACAACATCCTCCTGCACGTATTCTAATGCCACCACCACATCTCCTTCTCCCTCCAGCATGTACGCGTATGTACCGATTTCCAGTTCGTTTACCACCTACCTTAAAACCCCCTAAAATCAAGTAAACGAACATATATGCAGCAAATAGTTAGAAAATGTCAATTCATAAATCTAAAACTCAGTATATGTACAATTGCATCCAATATGATGAAACAAAAACACTATGTGAACAAATGTTCTAATTTAAATACCAAGTATATAATATCTTTATGTTCAGTTTTTCTTAACATTAACTTACTCATCTTGTTGACTTATCTGTATATTTTCTGTATATTTTGACTGATGAGTGAAAACAAGTTAGCAACATCTTCGCTTTCAATGCTTGGGAATTTAGGCTATATCGAGGCAATACGCACAGTATACACGTATGCCAATTAGAGACCGACCAGTTGCAGTCCTAAACCTCAATGGGATGATTCAAACAAACAATTTATTCAAAATTATCAAATCAAAACTTGGTAATGATACCTACAAACAATACTAAGTGAAATTAAAAAGATTAGTTTCCACTTATTATATTAAGGTTCTATATTTTCAAATAACCGGTTTCGAAAACCAATTATTTTGTACTTTAAGAAAGTTATTAGAACTTGTTAAATTAGGTGAAAATTAACAAATATGTAATGACGTAATCATTTAGTATCAGTAATTTAGAAGTTGTGCCGTATTATTCTAGATTAGACCATAAAGAAAATTGGATCTTAACTTACTAATGCTTTTTCTGTATCATTGACGTTATAAGTGAAATGTTCGAAAATATAGTAAAAATTGAGAGTGACCATTATAAGCAAAGATGGATAGTGGCTAACAGTGGAATCCAGGACTGTTTGAGACTCGTCAGATGGATCTACCTGCATCTCAGAGTTAATGTTCACTCTGAGACTTGAACCCACTATCATTCGCTTCAAACGTCATCACGTTATCCATTCAGCTACTGAGTCCTGATAGTCACTTGCTTGTGCAATGTGGTGAAGTTTAAATTCACATGGTACTGTTTGTTTGAATCTTCTCATTGATGTTTAGGACTGCAACTGATCAGTCTCTAATTAGCATATGTGCATAATGTGTGTATTGCCCCGATCTAGAGAGTGAACATTTATCTTAAAATCTACTAGCAACAACATATCAGTGCTTTTGTTAAGTTCGAAAACTAAATAATAAGTATTCATGTGATTAATTTAAAATAAAATTATAGATATTGAAAAATACTACCTCTTATGTTTATTGGTCTTCGTTTTGGTGGTCGGAATAAAACTTTGACTGTATCAATGACTTTATCTAGAAATAATGAAAGAAAAATATATCTGTGTTACATAATCACTAAACAAGACAAAGTTGGAAAACAGCAGGAATTCAGTGATATTAATTTAGAGATGTTAAATAAAACAATGTAATCTGGAAAAGAAGGTGTATGTTATATGCAGTAGATAACTTTGTATCAACTTCATTATCCATGTAAACTGATATCCATTCTGTCTTTTTTTCAGATTATATATATATATATATAATCAGTACAAATCATATATATGAACTTTCGTCCAAATTAGAGCGAATAGTTTCACAGTATTTGGGCGCCGAATTGATGTAAGACATTAAATAGGAATAATATATTTGTAAAATCTCGGTGAATAAATTTGAAGTAAATCCAACATTTCGACTGGCAATCTAGTCCAGGCTTTCTCAAGGAAATATCCTCTGACCAGATTGCCAGGCGAAACTTTAGATTTACTTCAAATTCATCCGCTGAGATTTTACAAATATATTATTTTTAATTATGTCAGTACAAATCAATTATATGAATCATGTTTAGAAAAGGAGCGGAAATTGTACTCGTATAATACAAATGAAAATCGATATGTGATTGAATTGCAATGAAATATCAATCTTAATATTTGTTCATTCTATTCCCGTTCAGTGATCATTCTACTACTACTACTACTACTACTACTACTACTACTACTACTACTACTACTACTACTACTACTACTACTACTACTACTACTACTACTACTACTACTACTACTACTACTACTACTACTACTACTACTACTACTACTACTACTACTACAAATAATAATAATAATAATAATAAAATGATTTAAACTATCACCTATTTTCTTCTTTCTCTTTGTTGCATCCACTACAGTTTCTGTGTAAAGTAAAAAGTAAATGAATAGAAAGTATCTCAATATATCAAACTATTTTAGTGTAGTATCGGTTATGAGTAGTATATAACTTATACAAATTCCTAGAAAGAATTCAATTTATATCCATATAAAGAAACGAATATTGTGATGTGAGTTGCTCACATCCACATAAGTAGTTTATGACGATGGTTAGGCAGAGAATATATTTCACTAGAAGATCGATAATGAAAGAACGGAAACGAAACGCGATCGGTACGGAAATGCATGAACAATAATAATTACTGGAGACTGTACAACAATTGAGAAAATGATAGTCTGATATGCAAACAAAAGAAAAAACAGCATAGAAACAATGTAATAACAGCGCATTTCAATGATAAGAAAGCTGTTTATAGTAAAATCATTGTGAAAATAATTGAATAACAATTAGAATTTCATAACAATACCTATTCAACTTAGTACTACATGTTTGAATCTTGCCATTAATGTTTAGGACTGCAACTGATCAGTCTCTTATTAGCAATACGCGAATGGCACTGGGTTGGAGTCGCAGAGTGAACATCAACTCTGAGATGCAGGTAGATCCAGCTGACGAATCCCAAATAGGATGGAACGCGCGTCTTGGATTCCACTGCTAGCCACTATCCATCTTTGCTTACAATACCTATTCCTATTCTCATTCTTGTGGATAATAGTGGTCAGGAAATACACTACTGTTGTCAATTCAATATTTGGTTTTGTTCAAATAAAATATAATAATACTGCTTGAAGCTCTATAATCTGATAATATTTTCAATCGTTTAAATTTTTTGTAAATCAGATGTATGTGAGTGTCCTTTTTTAAGATGGTAAATTAACACTCAAAATTGGAATATATTCAGGGTAAGAAGAAACAAAACTGATGCGAAAAAATATCTGATTACCTATTTCAATTCTACGTTTTGGAATACGTGGAACTCCCTTATCAATTGTTTCCACTACAGTTTCTATGGAAAATGAGAAAGATAAACAATGAACAATATTATGTCAAATACAATTTTTAAAAACATTAGAATGATTTTATTAGTTGTATTCATGAGTCTATGTAAGCTAGACTACCACTGAAGACACAGAGGCACTGAACGGCCATTACGTCATAGTATGGGACTTCGCAACAGTGCTCATCCATAATCCCGCGTGCAGGGATTAAATGAATTGCATAATTTGAAATACATTACGGACCGGTGATTAGTAATAGTGAACTAGAAATATAAGTATTGACGGATCAAAAATATTAACAAGATTTTAAAATTCAACTTTCCATTCAATATGGTTAGAAAATATTTACGCATAAAATAAAGAAACATATAATAAAACAACAAAATCACTCTAAAAATACAATTCTTCAAGTTCAGCGACCATTAAAAGAGATGGAAAAAAGAACTCAAAAAGTCAGACAAAAATATAATATTGAGGGAAGTGATGCTACCTGACGGATTGGATCTCGTGTCACTCAGATTCACGATCGGTGTTTCCTGTTGACTACCTCCAACCAACATCTTATACTCAAAATAATGCACACAATGTCAAGTCATCTAGACTGGTGGTCATATTTCAACTTGGTCGATAGGATTCGAACTGCACTAAGAAGGACCTGACACACATGACATTGATCAACATCCAGTGATCAAACAATTTTAATAGATAATGAATTCATCAAGAGATGATTGAGTAAATTTCGATTAGGCATACATATATCGTTACCTATTTCGATTGTCTTCTTAGGGATTTTTCCACCTTCTCTCTTCTTTGTTTCCTCTATTGTTTCTACAGTACAAATAAAACACATAATTGATATTGTGTTAATGATTATGGCATAGAGCAGCTGAAATACCATAAACATGAATGGTGATTAATGCCACTACAAACCATTACATTTCTGTTGATTTATTTTACCTTCGTTATATACATATATATATATATATATATATATATATATATAGACCGATTTATCTCATTGAAGGGGAAATATGTCATAGTCATCTTACAAATAGTCAAGGGAAAATTCATTTACGTATATACTGTAGTGACGAACTTTTATTATGAGAACGTGATTAGTGTGATGGAATTTATCAGCTTCAATATTAATATAAATTGATCCTTGATTAAACCAAGTCTACTACTTGAGAACACAAAAGTATCTGTACACTAGGTCATCGTTTTTCATAAAAGTATGGTGTAAATCCAAAAACACCGTAAGTACTTGTATGTGAGGCTTGTTTGAAAATTATTAAATAATAATAAGATGGTGGTTGGAGGTAGTCGACAGGGATCCATGGATAGAGGTTTCGTGCTACTTGGCACTCGTCAGCAAGGTGTACCTGTAATCTTGAGGGAAGTGATGCTCCCTGACGGATTGGATCTCGTGTCACTCAGATTCACGATCGGTGTTTCCTGTTGACTACCTCCAACCAACATCTTATACTCAAAATAATGCACACAATGTCAAGTCATCTAGACTGGTGGTCATATTTCAACTTGGTCGATAGGATTCGAACTGCACTAAGAAGGACCTGACACACATGACATTGATCAACATCCAGTGATCAAACAATTTTAATAGATAATGAATTCATCAAGAGATGATTGAGTAAATTTCGATTAGGCATACATATATCGTTACCTATTTCGATTGTCTTCTTAGGGATTTTTCCACCTTCTCTCTTCTTTGTTTCCTCTATTGTTTCTACAGTACAAATAAAACACATAATTGATATTGTGTTAATGATTATGGCATAGAGCAGCTGAAATACCATAAACATGAATGGTGATTAATGCCACTACAAACCATTACATTTCTGTTGATTTATTTTACCTTCGTTATATACATATATATATATATATATATATATATATATATATAGACCGATTTATCTCATTGAAGGGGAAATATGTCATAGTCATCTTACAAATAGTCAAGGGAAAATTCATTTACGTATATACTGTAGTGACGAACTTTTATTATGAGAACGTGATTAGTGTGATGGAATTTATCAGCTTCAATATTAATATAAATTGATCCTTGATTAAACCAAGTCTACTACTTGAGAACACAAAAGTATCTGTACACTAGGTCATCGTTTTTCATAAAAGTATGGTGTAAATCCAAAAACACCGTAAGTACTTGTATGTGAGGCTTGTTTGAAAATTATTAAATAATAATAAGATGGTGGTTGGAGGTAGTCGACAGGGATCCATGGATAGAGGTTTCGTGCTACTTGGCACTCGTCAGCAAGGTGTACCTGTAATCTTGAGGGAAGTGATGCTCCCTGACGGATTGGATCTCGTGTCACTCAGATTCACGATCGGTGTTTCCTGTTGACTACCTCCAACCAACATCTTATACTCAAAATAATGCACACAATGTCAAGTCATCTAGACTGGTGGTCATATTTCAACTTGGTCGATAGGATTCGAACTGCACTAAGAAGGACCTGACACACATGACATTGATCAACATCCAGTGATCAAACAATTTTAATAGATAATGAATTCATCAAGAGATGATTGAGTAAATTTCGATTAGGCATACATATATCGTTACCTATTTCGATTGTCTTCTTAGGGATTTTTCCACCTTCTCTCTTCTTTGTTTCCTCTATTGTTTCTACAGTACAAATAAAACACATAATTGATATTGTGTTAATGATTATGGCATAGAGCAGCTGAAATACCATAAACATGAATGGTGATTAATGCCACTACAAACCATTACATTTCTGTTGATTTATTTTACCTTCGTTATATACATATATATATATATATATATATATATATATAGACCGATTTATCTCATTGAAGGGGGAATATGTCATAGTCATCTTACAAATAGTCAAGGGAAAATTCATTTACGTATATACTGTAGTGACGAACTTTTATTATGAGAACGTGATTAGTGTGATGGAATTTATCAGCTTCAATATTAATATAAATTGATCCTTGATTAAACCAAGTCTACTACTTGAGAACACAAAAGTATCTGTACACTAGGTCATCGTTTTTCATAAAAGTATGGTGTAAATCCAAAAACACCGTAAGTACTTGTATGTGAGGCTTGTTTGAAAATTATTAAATAATAATAAGATGGTGGTTGGAGGTAGTCGACAGGGATCCATGGATAGAGGTTTCGTGCTACTTGGCACTCGTCAGCAAGGTGTACCTGTAATCTTGAGGGAAGTGATGCTCCCTGACGGATTGGATCTCGTGTCACTCAGATTCACGATCGGTGTTTCCTGTTGACTACCTCCAACCAACATCTTATACTCAAAATAATGCACACAATGTCAAGTCATCTAGACTGGTGGTCATATTTCAACTTGGTCGATAGGATTCGAACTGCACTAAGAAGGACCTGACACACATGACATTGATCAACATCCAGTGATCAAACAATTTTAATAGATAATGAATTCATCAAGAGATGATTGAGTAAATTTCGATTAGGCATACATATATCGTTACCTATTTCGATTGTCTTCTTAGGGATTTTTCCACCTTCTCTCTTCTTTGTTTCCTCTATTGTTTCTACAGTACAAATAAAACACATAATTGATATTGTGTTAATGATTATGGCATAGAGCAGCTGAAATACCATAAACATGAATGGTGATTAATGCCACTACAAACCATTACATTTCTGTTGATTTATTTTACCTTCGTTATATACATATATATATATATATATATATATATATATATATATATATATATATATATATATATATAGACCGATTTATCTCATTGAAGGGGAAATATGTCATAGTCATCTTACAAATAGTCAAGGGAAAATTCATTTACGTACATACTGTAGTGACGAACTTTTATTATGAGAACGTGATTAGTGTGATGGAATTTATCAGCTTCAATATTAATATAAATTGATCCTTGATTAAACCAAGTCTACTACTTGAGAACACAAAAGTATCTGTACACTAGGTCATCGTTTTTCATAAAAGTATGGTGTAAATCCAAAAACACCGTAAGTACTTGTATGTGAGGCTTGTTTGAAAATTATTAAATAATAATAAGATGGTGGTTGGAGGTAGTCGACAGGGATCCATGGATAGAGGTTTCGTGCTACTTGGCACTCGTCAGCAAGGTGTACCTGTAATCTTGAGGGAAGTGATGCTCCCTGACGGATTGGATCTCGTGTCACTCAGATTCACGATCGGTGTTTCCTGTTGACTACCTCCAACCAACATCTTATACTCAAAATAATGCACACAATGTCAAGTCATCTAGACTGGTGGTCATATTTCAACTTGGTCGATAGGATTCGAACTGCACTAAGAAGGACCTGACACACATGACATTGATCAACATCCAGTGATCAAACAATTTTAATAGATAATGAATTCATCAAGAGATGATTGAGTAAATTTCGATTAGGCATACATATATCGTTACCTATTTCGATTGTCTTCTTAGGGATTTTTCCACCTTCTCTCTTCTTTGTTTCCTCTATTGTTTCTACAGTACAAATAAAACACATAATTGATATTGTGTTAATGATTATGGCATAGAGCAGCTGAAATACCATAAACATGAATGGTGATTAATGCCACTACAAACCATTACATTTCTGTTGATTTATTTTACCTTCGTTATATACATATATATATATATATATATATATATAGACCGATTTATCTCATTGAAGGGGAAATATGTCATAGTCATCTTACAAATAGTCAAGGGAAAATTCATTTACGTACATACTGTAGTGACGAACTTTTATTATGAGAACGTGATTAGTGTGATGGAATTTATCAGCTTCAATATTAATATAAATTGATCCTTGATTAAACCAAGTCTACTACTTGAGAACACAAAAGTATCTGTACACTAGGTCATCGTTTTTCATAAAAGTATGGTGTAAATCCAAAAACACCGTAAGTACTTGTATGTGAGGCTTGTTTGAAAATTATTAAATAATAATAAGATGGTGGTTGGAGGTAGTCGACAGGGATCCATGGATAGAGGTTTCGTGCTACTTGGCACTCGTCAGCAAGGTGTACCTGCAATCTTGAGGGAAGTGATGCTCCCTGACGGATTGGATCTCGTGTCACTCAGATTCACGATCGGTGTTTCCTGTTGACTACCTCCAACCAACATCTTATACTCAAAATAATGCACACAATGTCAAGTCATCTAGACTGGTGGTCATATTTCAACTTGGTCGATAGGATTCGAACTGCACTAAGAAGGACCTGACACACATGACATTGATCAACATCCAGTGATCAAACAATTTTAATAGATAATGAATTCATCAAGAGATGATTGAGTAAATTTCGATTAGGCATACATATATCGTTACCTATTTCGATTGTCTTCTTAGGGATTTTTCCACCTTCTCTCTTCTTTGTTTCCTCTATTGTTTCTACAGTACAAATAAAACACATAATTGATATTGTGTTAATGATTATGGCATAGAGCAGCTGAAATACCATAAACATGAATGGTAATTAATGCCAATACAAACCATTACATTTCTGTTGATTTATTTTACCTTCGTTATATATATATATAGACCGATTTATCTCATTGAAGGGGAAATATGTCATAGTCATCTTACAAATAGTCAAGGGAAAATTCATTTACGTATATACTGTAGTGACGAACTTTTATTATGAGAACGTGATTAGTGTGATGGAATTTATCAGCTTCAATATTAATATAAATTGATCCTTGATTAAACCAAGTCTACTACTTGAGAACACAAAAGTATCTGTACACTAGGTCATCGTTTTTCATAAAAGTATGGTGTAAATCCAAAAACACCGTAAGTACTTGTATGTGAGGCTTGTTTGAAAATTATTAAATAATAATAAGATGGTGGTTGGAGGTAGTCGACAGGGATCCATGGATAGAGGTTTCGTGCTACTTGGCACTCGTCAGCAAGGTGTACCTGTAATCTTGAGGGAAGTGATGCTCCCTGACGGATTGGATCTCGTGTCACTCAGATTCACGATCGGTGTTTCCTGTTGACTACCTCCAACCAACATCTTATACTCAAAATAATGCACACAATGTCAAGTCATCTAGACTGGTGGTCATATTTCAACTTGGTCGATAGGATTCGAACTGCACTAAGAAGGACCTGACACACATGACATTGATCAACATCCAGTGATCAAACAATTTTAATAGATAATGAATTCATCAAGAGATGATTGAGTAAATTTCGATTAGGCATACATATATCGTTACCTATTTCGATTGTCTTCTTAGGGATTTTTCCACCTTCTCTCTTCTTTGTTTCCTCTATTGTTTCTACAGTACAAATAAAACACATAATTGATATTGTGTTAATGATTATGGCATAGAGCAGCTGAAATACCATAAACATGAATGGTAATTAATGCCAATACAAACCATTACATTTCTGTTGATTTATTTTACCTTCGTTATATATATATATAGACCGATTTATCTCATTGAAGGGGAAATATGTCATAGTCATCTTACAAATAGTCAAGGGAAAATTCATTTACGTATATACTGTAGTGACGAACTTTTATTATGAGAACGTGATTAGTGTGATGGAATTTATCAGCTTCAATATTAATATAAATTGATCCTTGATTAAACCAAGTCTACTACTTGAGAACACAAAAGTATCTGTACACTAGGTCATCGTTTTTCATAAAAGTATGGTGTAAATCCAAAAACACCGTAAGTACTTGTATGTGAGGCTTGTTTGAAAATTATTAAATAATAATAAGATGGTGGTTGGAGGTAGTCGACAGGGATCCATGGATAGAGGTTTCGTGCTACTTGGCACTCGTCAGCAAGGTGTACCTGTAATCTTGAGGGAAGTGATGCTCCCTGACGGATTGGATCTCGTGTCACTCAGATTCACGATCGGTGTTTCCTGTTGACTACCTCCAACCAACATCTTATACTCAAAATAATGCACACAATGTCAAGTCATCTAGACTGGTGGTCATATTTCAACTTGGTCGATAGGATTCGAACTGCACTAAGAAGGACCTGACACACATGACATTGATCAACATCCAGTGATCAAACAATTTTAATAGATAATGAATTCATCAAGAGATGATTGAGTAAATTTCGATTAGGCATACATATATCGTTACCTATTTCGATTGTCTTCTTAGGGATTTTTCCACCTTCTCTCTTCTTTGTTTCCTCTATTGTTTCTACAGTACAAATAAAACACATAATTGATATTGTGTTAATGATTATGGCATAGAGCAGCTGAAATACCATAAACATGAATGGTGATTAATGCCACTACAAACCATTACATTTCTGTTGATTTATTTTACCTTCGTTATATACATATATATATATATAGACCGATTTATCTCATTGAAGGGGAAATATGTCATAGTCATCTTACAAATAGTCAAGGGAAAATTCATTTACGTATATACTGTAGTGACGAACTTTTATTATGAGAACGTGATTAGTGTGATGGAATTTATCAGCTTCAATATTAATATAAATTGATCCTTGATTAAACCAAGTCTACTACTTGAGAACACAAAAGTATCTGTACACTAGGTCATCGTTTTTCATAAAAGTATGGTGTAAATCCAAAAACACCGTAAGTACTTGTATGTGAGGCTTGTTTGAAAATTATTAAATAATAATAAGATGGTGGTTGGAGGTAGTCGACAGGGATCCATGGATAGAGGTTTCGTGCTACTTGGCACTCGTCAGCAAGGTGTACCTGTAATCTTGAGGGAAGTGATGCTCCCTGACGGATTGGATCTCGTGTCACTCAGATTCACGATCGGTGTTTCCTGTTGACTACCTCCAACCAACATCTTATACTCAAAATAATGCACACAATGTCAAGTCATCTAGACTGGTGGTCATATTTCAACTTGGTCGATAGGATTCGAACTGCACTAAGAAGGACCTGACACACATGACATTGATCAACATCCAGTGATCAAACAATTTTAATAGATAATGAATTCATCAAGAGATGATTGAGTAAATTTCGATTAGGCATACATATATCGTTACCTATTTCGATTGTCTTCTTAGGGATTTTTCCACCTTCTCTCTTCTTTGTTTCCTCTATTGTTTCTACAGTACAAATAAAACACATAATTGATATTGTGTTAATGATTATGGCATAGAGCAGCTGAAATACCATAAACATGAATGGTAATTAATGCCAATACAAACCATTACATTTCTGTTGATTTATTTTACCTTCGTTATATACATATATATATATATATATATATATATATATATATATATATATATATATATATATATATATATATATATATATAGACCGATTTATCTCATTGAAGGGGAAATATGTCATAGTCATCTTACAAATAGTCAAGGGAAAATTCATTTACGTATATACTGTAGTGACGAACTTTTATTATGAGAACGTGATTAGTGTGATGGAATTTATCAGCTTCAATATTAATATAAATTGATCCTTGATTAAACCAAGTCTACTACTTGAGAACACAAAAGTATCTGTACACTAGGTCATCGTTTTTCATAAAAGTATGGTGTAAATCCAAAAACACCGTAAGTACTTGTATGTGAGGCTTGTTTGAAAATTATTAAATAATAATAAGATGGTGGTTGGAGGTAGTCGACAGGGATCCATGGATAGAGGTTTCGTGCTACTTGGCACTCGTCAGCAAGGTGTACCTGTAATCTTGAGGGAAGTGATGCTCCCTGACGGATTGGATCTCGTGTCACTCAGATTCACGATCGGTGTTTCCTGTTGACTACCTCCAACCAACATCTTATACTCAAAATAATGCACACAATGTCAAGTCATCTAGACTGGTGGTCATATTTCAACTTGGTCGATAGGATTCGAACTGCACTAAGAAGGACCTGACACACATGACATTGATCAACATCCAGTGATCAAACAATTTTAATAGATAATGAATTCATCAAGAGATGATTGAGTAAATTTCGATTAGGCATACATATATCGTTACCTATTTCGATTGTCTTCTTAGGGATTTTTCCACCTTCTCTCTTCTTTGTTTCCTCTATTGTTTCTACAGTACAAATAAAACACATAATTGATATTGTGTTAATGATTATGGCATAGAGCAGCTGAAATACCATAAACATGAATGGTGATTAATGCCACTACAAACCATTACATTTCTGTTGATTTATTTTACCTTCGTTATATACATATATATATATATATATATATATATAGACCGATTTATCTCATTGAAGGGGAAATATGTCATAGTCATCTTACAAATAGTCAAGAGGAAGTTCATTTTTTATATAACATTAAATTAATATCAATTCTAAGAATCAATTTTTTCAAGTTTCGAATAACAGTTTGATTTTCAAAACCTTTTCTTAAACTTATCAAGCATATTGAATTGATTTTACTTATCTTGTCAAATATTACTTTAATAGATAACGAACTCATCAAGAGATGATGATTAAATTTCTATTAGGCATACATGTATCGTACTACTGATGAACAAAAAATATGTCATCTAAAGGTTGTCATTTTTCATATAATTATGGTGTTTATCGAACAACACTGTAAGTACTTGTATGTGAGGCTTGTTTGAAAATTTACAAAAAATGATAAAATGGTTGTTGTAAGTAGTCAGCAAGGAACCATGTGCAGAGGTTACGTGTTGCTTGGTACTCGTCAGCAATGTGTACCTGTAATCTTTAGGGAGTACATTTCAATTAGCCATACATATATCATTACCTATTTCGATTGTCTTCTTAGGGATTTTTCCACCTTCTCTCTTCTCGATTTCTTCAATTGTCTCTAAAAATATAATGGAAATGTTTTGTCGTTCTTAAATCATGCAATTTTTTTCAAGTTATTGAAATCGCTTGTTCGTTTTGTGTGTCTTTTTCTAGAGTGTATTTCTCACTCTTGTACAGTCTGTTTTCCGAACTATGAAAGTGTTCCGTTATTCAAAGAGAGTTTTCTAACCAACTATTAATCAGCTGATTAAATTTAGGTGTTGTTTCATAAGAATCACTGCGAACTGTGGACGTTCTCAGCTGATTACACTACATTTAGCATTTCACCGCATACAAACATTATAAGAAAAACGGTTTATATTAGTGAAAACATTACCTATTTCAGTTTTTGTCTTTGGACCTTTTCCACCTTTCTTCGTTATTTCTTCTATGGTCTCTATGAAAATAATGTAAGTTCAGTTTTAGGATGTATTCTTATAATTCAACCTAAATTATGGATGAAGTAATCCATCATCACACTTCATAGATAGAATCTGAATTATACTCCACGTAGTTTTTTTTTATACTGAAATGAATAATTTTTTTATATTTAGTAAAATAAGGATTAATTCCCAAATACTTCCTGTTCAACATAATATGGAATATTTCATATATAAACGCCAATGGTCGGGATTCTAAACCATGATAATAAACTAGTCTTTTTATTTTGTCTCTTATTACACGGTAGTCAGTTTGATAAACTATTGTCCTTGATATCTGGGACGTCTTACTCAAGAGAAATCCACCTTGAAAAAAATTCTAATACATGACTGAATTTTCTAGAAGTAATAACTAATGAATAGATGCATATGTGATTTTACATTACATTAATAATCGAGGCGTAAAAAGATTTTTAACAATAATTCAAACCTGTTAAACAATTCTCATTGTAATATGAATCCTTTCATAAATAGTCTAACTTCACGATTGTTATTGTGGGCTCAACCATGTAGCATAATACATACACAGCTGCTTGACTTGTTTACTTTAGTTTGTAATGAATAAAATAAAATGGTCACTTAGATTTCAGGCAAAAGATTTGACTATGGAAAAAACATGTAGCTTATTTAAATGCTCTCGATATAGCTGACTGTTCTGTGATAGTTAATTTCAGTTCAGCATCGGTCGTGTCCATCGTTAATGCGAATGTAGGCTTTGCAGTCAAAACACACGCAATTGAAATTATCGGAGTTCTTCAACAACATTTAATAAGATATTGAATACAATGGATTTCAAATATTAATTTGTTCATAAGGGTTCTTTGAATCCTCCCGTTGATATTAGCAACCGAATTTGGATCTGTCTCTTTTGAAAAATATAAATTATGATCAGATTGCCACCGTATTCTCTTTAAGTTACAAACACTTTAAGCAAATTTGAATGATGTGTAATTGTGGTATATAAGATACGTGTTTCGTGCTATTTCGGACTTGTCAGCTAGATATCCTTGACACCAACTAAAAGATTCCAATAGTAATTACAAATAAATTAAGATTTATTCCTTCTACTCGACACAACAGCTCTCTGGACACAGTAGACAAATGAATAACGCGCTAAGCGTTTAGAGTTAAATATGTTGGGTTTAAGTCCCACTCTGCACAATGACACTTGAATGTGAGTATAAACAGCTAATAAATCACAAGTACAACAAAACGCACGTTCTGTGCTCCATCATTACCCACTATCTAATTATGCCTAGAATCTAAAATACACTGCATTACCGATTTCAGTTCTCGTCTTCGGATCAGTTTTATCTCCTTTTTTCGTGATTTCTTCTGTGGTCTCTATAAAAGGAATTCAATTTCAACATTAAATTGAAGTCATATGCTTTAACATAAATTAGTGATAAAGTATTCAATACTTGGACTCTACATTCATAATGTTTGATATGTAAATACTGGGATTGTTTTTCCAACGAATTGAGTATCTCTGTCTAACTCAGAACAATTAATAGTTTATTCATTAATTTCTATCATTCCTAAATTCCATTTAACATTACCTGTTATTTCGAAAAATCGGTTTTGTAATAATGTAAACGTCGTTTATTTACCACATAACCATTGATAATCCTCCTTTGATTTTTTATGAAGTAGTATTCTACTTAAGACAACTTGAATAAATGGTTCATTTCTACAAAGTGAAAGTTCATCAATCTACGCATGTGTGGATCAAAGCTGTAGTTAGATTAATGAAAAAAATATTTTCAGGATGAGGATTTGTGGAGATTGTAGTATTTTCATAATCGAATCAGAGTCAATCTAAGCTAGACCACCATTAAGTATCGTCTTAGTATCAGGCTCTTCACCAATGTACGTCCACGATTCCGCATGCGGAACTTGAACTCAGGATCTTTGGTCTCACGCACGAATGCTTAACCTTTAGACCACAGAGCCGTCCAGTGTTTCCAGGTGAATTCAATTGTGAAAGAAAATGCTTAACGTTCGAGTCTGTGAGTGAACATCAACTCTGAGATGCAAGTACATCCAGCTGACGAGTCCCAAATAGGACGAAACGCTCACCAAACTGGATTTCACTGCTAGCCACTATCCATCTTTTCTTATTCTAAAATTAGTTTTAATCGTTTAACAGAATGTAATTTATTGAAATATATTTTCTCAATATGGTGTTTCATCTTATTCATTCAAAATCTTACCGATTTCGGTCTTCTTTCCAATCTTTTCTGTCAAAATTTCTGTGACAATTTCCCATTCTATTAAAAATTGATTGAATATATAATACAAGTAGCAGTAACAATGTGTGAAACCACAAATACATAAGAACGGGATAAAAAAGCAGTGTTTTCCTGCTTTACCTGGTTCATCGGTTGCCCCTTTTCCTTTCCTCTTCTCTCTTTCTGCTTCGTATTCATATTGGGTTTCCCAATCACTCCATTCTATAGTACAAATATAGATATAATTATTTCCGTTTGCAACAATCGTCATAGTGTATATCTTGAATTTATCATAAATAAATACATGAGCATTTATGACACTACCTTTCGGAATCCAACCTACGACCTTCGGTCATGGTCGCAGACGACGAACTCAGAGATATCAAAAACAGTATCTAATGGCGTATAATTCTAAGATAAACTAGATCACTATATATGAAGAATATCTTCCATTGCTTGGGGTAAATGACTGTCTCACACCCAACATAGTTGAACTATCAATTATTGATAAATCCTACCTGAATAAATGTATTTTCCCGATTTATCAGTTGTTAAAGATTCAATGCTTCTTCCTTTTATAAAAAAAAAGCCAAAAAAATAGATAACAGATAAGTTTATCGGTAAAATTGAGATCAGAACTTCTCACTAACTGATATTTCTAGCAGTTTAAACATCCTCATGGAATATTCAAAAACCAAAGAATATTTGTGCGAACAATTGATTTTATCACCAACCTCTACACTCATAATTAATATTTTACAAAGGCAAAAATAAGCCATTCATTAATGAATCTGAAAATGTCATACTTTGAAAGTGCTGAACTTTTGCATCTGTTATGACATATATACTTCGAAATTGTGTTATTTGTAAATTAGAAAGGTTATTTAATAAATGTCCTAATGATTCATAGTAAAGTGTCAAGTTACAATAAAGATCATAATAATACAATAAGTAATGTGAATAAAATGTATAGTAGGGGAATTTGGCCCCCAAATGCATTGGTACGGCTAAAGGTGAGGAGACCCCGCTCTCCCTCTCGAAATATTCTCACATGGTCACGCGTACACAGCAACTGTCAGGGAAGTCCTACTCACTTCCTTCTCTCAGTGGGAGTGCTATTTACGGAATTAATAGGACGGAAAACTAATGTCCGGCGCTTTAACCGGGTTGGTAAACATAAAGGGTCCACCTATGGGAGTTGGAAAACCCTGATTCCAAATCAATGGTTCATATAGGCTTCAGGATCCTAGGGGAACAAATGGCGCGTGAACCAATTGTTGGTCACCGGCTACCATCGGATTGCATTTCCTGATGTTGCTCCACTGCTATGGGGATCAGACCTTTAGGTCGAAGGCTTCGGGTGTGGCTCCCTAAAAAAACTGCATACTTTGGTCTCGTCACGTCACACACACAAATCAAGTGACTTGTGTGGCGCATATGTATCTGGTGCCCCTTTGTACGTGTTCAGATGAATAAATAAAATAAATAGCCTCAATAATGTAGGTAATAATAATAGCGTTGTGTGAATATAACATGTAATGAGAGATTTGTCAAGATAATTATGAGAAGAAATTCATGTGAATTGGGAAAAACGAATGTGCAGATTGAGAAAGATGTAAACACAAAAGGAATTAGGAGTGGTATAAAAGTTTTAAGCATCTGATGATCCAATCGTGGACCATGGTAATCAATAAAGGCTGGATATATGGCTTCTGGATACATAAGTTAGGTTTTCTAGAGTTGATCTGGATGGATTCAGCTATGTAGAGGATCCATTATCTAGCTCCTTTAGGTAGGATGTTAAGAACTTGATAAGAAACAGGGAAGGTTTCATCTATTTTTATAAGATGTTTACTATCTACCAAGTGAGAAAGGATAACGCTGTTAATAGATTTCGTGACCATTTTTCCTAAACACTCTAGTACATGTTCACGAGCATGTCTTATTTTGGTCTTTGTAAAATAATAATTATAGAGTTTGATTATGAAAACAACTGATCGCTCACATATTCTTTCTCTTAATGTTATTACATTAATCAATAAAATAAAGAATTATGAAAACTACTATTTTACAAAAAAAACACAAGAGAGATTGAATAATAAGTTAACCGTTTAGATTATTATGTTACAAAAACCAAAGCGAGTATATTATTGTCATCAGATGAATTTTGTATCCAGGACTGAATGTTTTTCATCAATGGATTTAAATAATTTATTATATTATTTATTCATAAATCACATTAATATTAGATTTTCTGTTTAAAACATTTCGTTACTATATGTTTAATAATGTCTACCTGGAGGGGCAGGTGGTTTTCTATCAGGAACCGTTTGTGCATCAATCTTCGTCACTATGATTAAAAAAGTGTAAAGTAACATAGTTTAAAGATAACAATTGAATATAAGAATAGCATTCATAATAAATTTTGAGAAGGTCTTGTAACCTTTATAAAAATATCAGATTTTAAAATGATTGTGACAAATTTACCTCTTTCCGTCTGTTACCCAACACCATTCATTATTCGATACTTTTATTCAGTATTTGTTTAGATATAACAAGCGATTTACTAATTTGTGTTATCGTTACAATTTGATATTTTTCTAAACCATTGTAATAGATGTTACTCACAAGGATGTTTATAAGTAGTGTGTTGCGGAACGCATTATCAAGATTGGAACGAATATCATATGGGGTGAAAAGTTTCAGTGTATTGAAAGCATAGCGGTAGATGAACACTTGAGGACCAGACGAGAAGACAGTTCAGATGGTATAACTTACCTAGAGATGCAAATAGACGATTGAAGGCTATTCACATGTATTACGGAAATACTCTGTAACTTCTCTCAATAAATATACATACCTCCTGCTTATTGTTGTGTTTTACAATTTTTCAACATGTAGTGACTCCAACTCAACACATAATATTGTTTGAAAATAAGAATTCCTACGTGAAATGATGGGCACTGTTGGAGTAGCAGTTGTCGATACATTGTCTCCTATTACTTTTATAAAATAAATAATATAGTTATATTTAAAATGAAAGTAATAGACTAACATAAACGTATAAATTATAACTTATTTTCTAGGAAAACTATAATCTCCATAGAATTATTTTTTCTTGGTTGTACTCACTTGCTTAATCTGGTTACTCCTGTTGGATGGGGGCATAGGCCACCCACAAACATTCTTCATTCAACCCTGTTCTGGGCAATCCTTCCAAGTTGTTTCCAGTTTCTATACGTCCTTTCTCATATCTGCTTCTATTTGAAGACGTAATTTGCTCTTCATCCTTCATCTCTTCCGCTTCCCTTCAGCATTCCGAATTACACCTTGCATCCTAATGAAGCCTGGTGGTTTTCGTAATGTCTGCCATATCCAACTACTACATCTTTTCCTAATTTCCTCTCCAGCTAGAAGCTGGTTTGTTCCATGTCACAGTAGGTTATTGCTAATGGTATTCGATCAATGGATGTTGATTATCTTGCGTAGACAACTGTTTAGAAATGCCTGTACATTTTTGACGATGGTTGTAGTAATTCTACACGTTTCAGCTCCATACAGTAGAACTGTCTTGACGTTCGTATTGAAAATTCTCACTTTGATATTGATTGACAGACAGTTGTTTTGAGTTTCATATGATTTTCAATTGTAGGAATGTGCTTCTTACTTTGCCAATCTTCACCTTCACTTCTGCATCGAATCCTCGATGTTCATCAATGATGCTGCTAACCAGGTGTGTGAAAGATTCCACATCTTCCAGAGTTCCTCCATCATGTGTGATTGGGTTGATGTTGTCCGTGTTGTATTTGTGGATCTTGCTTTTCGCCTTGTGTATATCGAGGTCTACTGATGCAGAGACTTCTTTTACACTGTTTGTCTTCGTCTGCATTTATTCGTATATATGGGATAGAAGAGCTAGGTCATCTGACTGTACTAACTGATATAAACATTATAATTTAATTTGTAAGTTACAGAGATTTATTTATTGTTAATAGCATAATATCATGCTGCAATTCATTATTCCATTATCATCTACTAGCGTTATATCATAGCTGTACTAAGTTACAACCTATCCGAAATGTATATGGCAGCCATACTATAAATTATTTCAAAGTAATAGCTCTTTTAAACTCTAACAGAACACATTTTGACACGAAAATTACCAAATCAATATGTATTAATGGATGAGATACAATGATTATACCAAACAAAAAAATTTAATTCAAATAATATGAGTTCCTATTCCATTATCAAGTAAATAATCAAATGAATAAAAGCAATTTATTAAGTAACCTAGAGTACTTCAATTTCACTTGGTATTGTTTGTTTGAATCTTCCCATTGATGTTTAGGACTGCAATTGATCAGTCTCTTATTTGCATATGTGCATACTGTACTTATTGCCTCGATATATCAAGTGGCTATCTGGACTCAGTAGCTAAGTTGATAACACGTCGGTGTTTGAAGCAAACGGTACTGGGTTCGAGTCTACTGCTAGCCACTATCTATCTTTGCTTATAATTTTAGAATACTTTAGTTTAATTTGTTACAACAGTTTTTTAAAAATGGATTATTACACAGTCAAGCGTTTAAAAAAATGACCATAGTATTTACCTAAAATGGTACAGATCACAGAATACACGATGATGTAAATTATGAACGATAATCTCATTTTCGAATTGAAAGAAAATGTAATTTGAAAATTATCTTCTCTCTGTGATTGAAAATATATCAAATGTCTTGTCAACTATGATTGTTCGTAGATTACTTGTAGTTCAGAAGGGTTACTGGTGGTCTGTATATAAACCTACTATTTATAATCTGTTTTATCTTAGATTTAATGAACAAATGATTCTCTGTCAGAGATGTCGATTGTGTACACTGAACTTACATTATTTAATCATGTATTAAATTATTATCGATTATACAGGTATAGTTTCATTTGAGTGTAAGTCAATTTCAATGGAGGAATAAATGTCGTAAACTAAGTCAAGTATAATTACTTTTTAATACACAGTAGTACTGAGTCATTAAATAGTGACATGGATATACATTTAATTGATAAATAGGATCATGTGGTATATTTGAATAAGGCACGTTGAATAATTATCAGATATAATACTTGTAGTCCATAATTTTTTGTAGAGAAGTATGGATATATGTCCTCTTAAATATGACCTTTGAAAAGAAAAAGAAAATTTGGCTTATCGGTCACTACCTAAGTCATCTAATTTTTATCTATGAATTTTTTAAGAGAAAAATATTTGTTTTCGATTTATTGAAGCTAAATCCGGCTTAAGGCCTCTTGACGGTACTGCTGAGTAGTGGGGCAACCTTGCTAGCTAACTTAGACGGTCAACGATGATCCGATTAATCCATCACTCTGTTTTAAACTGGATTAATCGGGTTCCAACATGAAGCTCGCTAAATCTTGAGGGCTGCCCGATTTGTTTGCTCGTGTGTATGAATTGCATGAGTATCGGTTTATGTATTTCATATATGTAGGTATATACAAAGGGTGTGCGCGTGGGCTCACAAAAAACATTATCTGAAAAAGTGTCTGCATTACGTCAAACAAATTCAGAGGCCTAATTTTTGAAATTGAAGACATGATCGAAAGATATGGTCGAAAATACTAGGGAGAGGTAACCGTCAATCTCTCCTGAAAGAGTGCTTATGTGTGTGTCACGAAGTGCTTGGGCGAAAGCTTTAGCACCAGTGGTATGCTTATAATACGTAAGTAGCAGTCTGTGGTAGCAAATACGCTTATAAGGGAGAGGTGATCACCTACCCTCCCAGATGTGTGCGCATATCTATGTGTTCCGTGAGATTATTTACTTACTTACTTTCTCCTGTTACTCCCAATGTATAATAGGCCATCGACCAGCTTTCTCCAACCCACTCTGTATTAGGCCTTCTTTTCTAGTTTTATCCAGTTCTTGTTCATTCTTTTCATATCTGTCTCTATTTCTCGGCGTAATGTGTTCTTTGGTCTTTCTTCTCTCCTTTGACCTTCAGGATTCCATGTGAGGGCTTGTCTTGTGACTCAATTGGGTGACTTTCTTAAAAAAATGATCATAGTATTTACCTGAAATGGTACAGATCACATAATACACGATGATGTAAATTATGAACGATAATCTCATTTTCGAATTGAAAGAAAATGTAATTTGAAAATTATCTTCTCTTTGTGATTGACAATATTCATGTACATTTTTACATACGTATGACACTTTCGTATAATACGCTCACCCTTCACATGACACTGTAATTTATCAGGTATTTTACCATTTTTTTCCCACATTTTGACGTTATCCACATACCGCTTCAGTGTTATTTTTCGAAAATAGACATTTTTTTATAAATGTGCTATTTTCTACAAGGGGGCTATGTAGTATCAGTTTGTGTTAAGCCCATATATTTTATTCTGGCTACTGGCCAAGCCAATTCGCCTGTCATGAGTCATATTTTGATATTAATTATTCGCTTATTGACCTTGACTATACTTTTATATGAGCGTATATGTGTACACTTCGTATCTTATTCATCATATGTCTGTCACTCATTTTTGTCCGACTATAAATGTTGATTAACGCTTGCTTGAATTGAGTTGGCTTCCCATCCATCTGCAATACGCATCATCTTTCGCTTCGCTTGCTTACATTTGCTCATGTGCTTACAACTTTCTGGTCTGCATCATTTATCAATAAAAATGTAATGTAATAAGAAGACGAAGATTATCAGAACTATTTGATATATTAGCGCAATACATTTCGAACAATCTGATCACACATATACTTGTTTATTTTTATATATAAATGTTCTTAACAAGTATATGTGTGATCAGATTGTTCGAAATGTATTGCGCTAATATATCACATAGTTCTGATAATCTTCGTCTTCTTATTACATTATCGAAATTTATCAATGGGACTAATTGCTTTAAATAAAAATATAGTTTGCCTTCTGATTTTATACACCGTTAAGATTGGTATTATAACGGTTATCAGGGTGAACGATTCATGAAGCAAGGCACTACATAACTGGTTAGCCCGACATGCGAACACGCTGCACATCCTTCTGATGTTTATGGGAATGAGAATCACGAACCGCGTAATGCCGAAACATCGCCCTTTCATTATTTCTGATAGCTATCGAAACTCTCGAAATAATACATCTAGTACTTTGTAAGTCACTTGCCTTCGTATTTTGAAGAAAAGATGAAGTCGTTTTCTTTTTTTTAAGTATCTTCGTGTTTTGTGTTCGGTTGATGAAAGATCGAGACCAAACCAGAATGAGATATCTTTGTTTCAAATGAAGCGGTGACTTATTAACTAACGCTGAATGTCCACAATTTCTTTTTATTACATTGTAATGACATTGACCTGACAACTCACTCGCGAATTAGTTTTGTAGTATTAATTGTATCTGTCATGCTAAACAATTACAATTAATAAAGATGGATGATAGCTAGCAGTGGAACCCAGGGCTCGCGTTTCGTCCTATTTGGGACTCGTCAGCCGGGTATGAACATCAGCTCTGAGACGCAGGTAAATCCAGTTAAAGAGTCCTAAGTAAGATGGAACGCGTATCCTGTATTCCACTGCTAGCCACCACCCATCTTTGTTTACAATGCTTGTAACTTAAGGTACTATAAAGGTAATCTGCACAGGATGCACATATTTCAAAAAGTGACTGACCAGTTGCAGTTCTAAACATCAATGGGAAGATTCAAACAAGCAATACAAGATTGCAATTAGTATTTGAAAAAAATTTATAAGTTCGAATTATTTGTACACCATGATTTTTATGTACTATATAGATTGTAGCATCAGTGAAGGGAAGTAATAACAGCTTTGTTTGATTGTTAGGAGTTAATTTTGAAATATGTTGATAAGTCATCTAGAATGATTGCTCACAAATGAATAATCCGTAAAAAAGCTATTATATTAATCTAGTCATTAGTAATGAGCTTCAAATTCGTTCACTAAGAAATTCTAGTGAAAACATCCAGTTGTGAAGTCAAAATACATTAATAAAAGGTCGTCATTTACCAATGTCACCCGAAAAATGAAAATACCAAAGTGACAGAAGTTAGTAATACAACTTAAATGATTGGATATTGCTGTGATTTCTTCGATGGTAGGACGTTCAAACGTTCTTAATCTATGGGTTCTTGATTATGTATTTCTAAAGTGTCTCAATAAAGGACAATCTACTCTTAATTTCAAGAATATTTAATTATGCTTTCTAATATTTCCCATTCAATAAATAAAACTGACTATTTCCTTAAATAGATTTTTTGAGTTATACAATCCAAATTGACAAAAACAGTAAGAACTACTTGAATGATTTCAGGATATTGTAGTCACTTTACACGGAATGACATAATAGTGTATAATTCTCTAGGTCAATCATTAAATCGATTAAATGGCCGAAAGATGACAATTTAATATAATTTAAAAAGTATATTATTGAATTAAAAGTAAATTGACAGGACTATATGGACAAGTTTCAACGGTTATAGACAAAATTAAATTGTTCATAATATTTAACTGCCAACACATTCGATTGACATTGAGTCGATTTCACAATCAATTGAAGAAAAAATCATGATATATAAACCATGGTGAATAACTAGTAAAACATATCTATTTTGTGAATAACAGCAAAAAATTTTGTATTCATTTGATAATAATGCGTACTACCTACAATTTTTTTCAGTCGCTACTATGGATATGTCTTATTTACACACTTTTGAATCCTGATCTGCATGTTGCTGCAGGTAAGAAATTTGGTAAAAATATGTTATTGTTTCTTAAATTTACGTTCGACTTTACATGCATATATAATATATTCCTTTGAGTATAATAACCGATTGTCCTATTTGGGAGTCGTCAGCTGGATGTACCTGCATCTCAGAGTTGATGTTCACTTTGGGACTCGAATCCAGTACAGTTTGCTTTAAACACCACCGCATTATCCACTTAGCTACTGAGCCATGACAGGCAATATTGGGGCAATACGCACAGTATGCACATATGCTTTTGAGAGACTATCCAGTTGCAATGCTAAATAACAATAGGAAGATTCAAGTAAACAATACCAAGTGAATTTAAAGGTGCTATTAGTTTTGCAGGATTATACGATGATATACCTTAATTCAGTGTTCATATGAAGTAATATTCACTGGTTTTACTGCTAGAATATTTTAGAGTTTGAGTAAACGAATAAAATATTTAATAAAAAATTTGAGATAATAGCTAGAATTTATTTATTCTAAGGATTATCGCCTACTTTCAGACTATCCCATAGTCTTTAGCTTCAAACAAATTATGAAGTGAATTAAGCTACCGTTTGATCAACTATTATTTAATAACACATTTAAAAGATGATAAGTCACAAAGTGTCCTGGTAAAATATGAAAATCATACATTAAATACTTAGTTTGCACATCATCCATCAGTTGTCTCATACTAACTTCATCTTTCCTTCATTCTTGTTATTATTATAATTACACCATGTTTGCATTCCTGTACTCTTCAATTTGATTTTCGCAACCGTCTGCTGTCAGAAATTCCACTTCTAACTGATAGTACCTATTGCTTATATCTGTCAACATAAGTAGAAAACAGTACACCATCAGTGTTGTGAACACGAACACATGTAAGGGACAACAAGTGTATTATAACACAAAAAACTGGGATATCTTGGTAAAATATAAGAATCATACACTGAATACTTCATTTGCGATTTCCCATCATTTGTCTTTCACATTCTGTATGATTCTTCTGATTTCCAATTCCTTTGAAATTCCGTTCCTGTTCTCATCAAGCCAACTTTCATAACCTTCGGCTGACAAGTTTTCCACAAGTTTTCCTATTGGTGTTACATACTACTTATCTTGACATAAATAAAAAGTATTCACCACACCATTGTTGATCTATACCCTTTAATGTTATTTAGCACAATGAGTTACATAATCCATTTTATTGTTATCGTTAATAAACAAAGTCATATATGTATAAAACTACTACTATACTGTATATTAAATTTTCAAAAAGAAATCTTTAATATTTTCATAGTTGAAATCATGAGTCAATTGAAGCTAGACCAACATGGAAAAACTGGAAGCACTGGATGGCCGTTTTGTCCTATTGTGGGACTCCTCAGCAGTACATATCCTCGATCTCACCTAGCGGAGTGCTGCCAGTGATTTCAGGTTTTCCTTGGTGGTTTAGCTTCAATTGATTCATGATCTCAATTATGAAGATGTTGAAATCTCCACAAAACCCCTTCTGATTAGAAATATTTAAGATATATGACATGTTCTTTATGTACTCTTCACAAAATGAATAGAATTTTAAAAACTGTTGGGATATCTATCAGGATATTTTGCATATTATCCTAAATGATTAACATTATTATTAAGAAAGAATATTTATGAAATACAAAATTCAACATTTACTCAATTAATATTTTATTATTTATATTTACGGTAAAGCTAAGCTGAAGGTAAGAAGTGGTGGTGATAAACAAAACTCATTTGTGGAAGAAGAGACAGGTGAGATAGAGCTTCTTAGATATATTCTGAATTGAATAGATTGGAGTAATTGGAACACAATAAAAGAGTACAATATTTCTGGAACTGGAGGTAAAAAAGAAAGAACAATGCAGTTCACAGTACCTCAAGGTGAAACATAATAAATGTACATGTTTTTTTTACTATTTCTCAACTCTTTCTACCTTTTTTTCTTGTAATCCAGTTATTACTAGAAAGTAATTATCTACACCACAAAGTTAATTTTTATCACAATTAAACATCAACTGGAGAACTATTGAAACACAAAGAACAACTTAGGCAGAGATCGATGGTGGCTAACAGTGGAATCCAGGACACGTGTTTCGTCCTACTTGAGACTCTTCAGCTAGGTACACCTGCATCCAAGAACTGATGTACACCCCGAGATTCGATCACAATAACGTTCACTTCAAAAGCCAACATGTTATCCACTTAGCTACTGAGTTCAGTTAGTCACCACCTTGGGCAATTGGATGAAGTATTAGTTCATTCTGTTTCGGTTATTTAAACTGATGTTTAGGACTGAAGTGGTTATTTGGGTAATCTTCATCAGTACCATTCCACAATTTCATACGTACTAACACTCAATACTTTCAAGTTTCACCTCACCTTAAGCTCTATCAGTTCACTGGATCAAATTTCAAATGTCCATATATCCGAGTATAGCTAATCGATGATAGTCTACGCTAATCTTTGAATAAATAGGGTGATATTTATCATTTAACTATCAGTATTTACTACTATTTTCCATGATTAAAATCATCTCAAAGGTTAGCATGATGCTATGGGATAACCATATAACATTACTAGTATACCATTAGATGAAACTATTTCATTTTTTAAAAATTTGTTTTCCTTTATTTTAGAAAAAGGATGGGAAGTTTTTACCGAAATCGATAGTGAAGAAGTCATAATACCACGTACTATAAAAATGACTAAAGCACCACATAAAGGTAAGTCATATTACTATCCAGCTAAGCGAATGATATTTTTTTAAAGTAGATTATGTAATATATGAAATACGTATTTTTCGAAATTAGTGCGTTAAACTTACAAAACGTCTTCAATTTAGAAATATATTTCCGTATAGATAATTTCTTTTAAAAATTGAATGATTAACATCCATAAACAATCCTAAACTTCTATAATTAGTCTGATTCTTTATTTACCAATCAATTGATTATAATTCCCTTCAAGTTTGAATTATTCAATTTAATTACATACTTACTTACTTACGCCTGTTACTTCCAATGAAGCATAGGCCTCCAACCAGCATTCTCCAACCCAACATGTTATAGGCCTTCCTATATACTTCTATACAACTTTTGTTCATTCTTCTCATGTCTGTCTCTGTTTCTTGACGTAATGTGTTCTTTGGTCTTCCTCTTCTCATTTGGCCTTGGGGATTCCATGTGAGGGCTTGCCTTGTGACGCAGTTGGGTGACTTCCTCAATGTGTGTCCTATCCACTTTCAGCGCTTCTTCCAAATTTCTTCCTCCACTGGATGTAATCTGGTTTGTTTCCTCCCACAGTAGCTTGTTGCTGATAGTGTCTGTCCATCGGATCCTAAGCATTTTGCGTAAACACCTATATCTTCTAAATGATAGCTTTCGTAGTTCTCCAGGATTACGCCCCATACAATAGAACTGTCTTGACGTACTAAGTAATTTATTAATTAATTACATAATATATGAGTAAATGTTTACAGACTAGAAGTTTCCTTTATTCGCTAGAGTTCACACTTGGTAGACGATAGAATTTTTATATTTAAGAAAATCTAATTTATGATCTATAATAAAAGGTATGGAAAATATCAATAAGTAATCTTATTTTTAATTTCAGTATAAGTTTTAATGATGTGATTTATTCTTCAATCGAAATGTGACTTATGCAATTTTAGTACTATGCCAAACCAATAACTTCCGACCGGTATGAACGTCTGTATTGGTCTTTTTTTCTCCAAGCCCTTCCAGTTGAGTCCGAAAAATCAATAGGAAAACAAAATTTTTCATTATGACAATCGAGTGTTTGCCAATACTGTGTTCACTTGCTTTAATGACATCATCTTGTAGAAATACCTTCTTTGTTACTCAATTAAGACAATATCACTTTTTTGTGTTAACTATATTTCTTTACAGTGCCCCCAACAGGTACGTCTTATATGTATTATTATGCAATTTTGATGCAGTTGCATTATATTTCATGGTTTACCATTAACTGATAAAAACCATATATGTACTGAAATGTAACATCGAGACAATCATATGGTATGAAGCTTTCAAATTTGATGATGAATTGAGTCAGAATAACAATGACTATATACATATAGGTACTCGAGCAAGTGTGGGGTCACTTGGAGATAGAATTCACAAATATGAGGGTTGAGGTAAAAATTAAGTAAAGTTCGGAAACGGATAATATGAATCTTATGATAATCATAAAAGTTGAGAAAACTTTACATGAATTTCATATCATTTAAAAATAGATAGAGAAGATTTGAAGCAGTGACGAGGAAACAAACTAGAATTCGAAAATGAAATGTAACGTAATAATTATAACATGTTTAAAGAGTTAACTTAAGAATAGAGAATTGAATGAATTGGAAAATAGATCATTTTGGCATGCAATAATTAGTTTTGCAAAGACTTCATAACAAAATATCCACTAATAAAATGCGCGCAGCTGAGGAGTCCCATACCAGGAGGAAACGGTAGTCCAGTACTTCCATGTTTTCAATTGTTATCTAATATTGATCGATTCATGATCTCAATTCAAAACTCAACAATCTCCACAACTCCATACTGATAATAAATTAATAATAATAACAAAAAAAGTAATCATTTTAGGGGAAATTAGTCCAAAGTAATAATAAATTGATTCCTGTTTCTTTATGTGAATACATAAATCAGGTTTAGATTTTTCAATTAATATTTGTTCAGCAAACCAAATAGATGCTACATTTTCTTGTTCGCAGATAACTCCTGGAAACTTGTTTATTAATAATTGTAGTTTAACTATTTTTTTGTATTACAAATATACTTGCCATTATATAATAACACCAATCTAGTGACAAATATTAACTGATCATTTCATGTCATTACAATTATCAAGACTCAGGTCTTATTGAATAAATTAGTGGTTTTATAAATATCTCTGTATACTGGAGTATTGACTAGAAAGAATTAGTTGAAAATATAATTGTTTGTTTAAATGTTTCCAGAAGAAGTAACTCACAAGTCAAAAGCAGAAATTAATGTTGATAGAAGAGTTTCAAAAAAGAAACCAGGTAAATGAAACTAATAAGTATAATCTTATATAGTTAAGATCATGAGTCAATTGAAGCTAGACAACCATGGAAAACCTCGAAGCACTGGTCAGCCGTTTCGTCCTGCTTCGGGGCTCCTCAGCAGTGCGCATTCACGGTCCCTCCTCATGGGACTCGAACCAGTCTAGCACCAGAGCACTTAACCACTGAGCCGGCATCCAGCGGTGTTATTGTCTGATCTCAACCAATCCACGAAATTGCGCAACCAATTTCCATTGTACTTAGGTAGATACCTGTCTCAACCTGACATGGATCAGCTCCACTGGCCACGACTTCTTACTATAGCTCCAGGAATTATCTCCTGGAGCCAGTCACTAGTGAGCATATGATCATTATCACAAAGGGGTTTTTGTGGAGATTTTAGTAATTTTATATAGTTAAGATCATGAGTCAGTGCTTCCAGGTTTACCACGGTGGTCTACCTTCAATTGACTCATGATCATAACTATATAAAATTACAAAAATCTCCACAAAACCCCCTTATGATAATAAGTATAAATTGGAAACATTTTTGATAGTTATAACTACAAATATCTTCAACATGACATTTGATAACTGTTATGTTATCATTTGATTAACAAATTACCCAATTACAATTTTCACTTACTAACTTCAACAAACGATATCTGTAATACTGATCATGTCATAATGTAATTGTTGCAAATTTGCCAGAAACATAAAAATAATCCGCCATCTCTAATGTCTATCTTTATTGAATCATCTTTTGTTTCGTTTGTTATAAGTTAAACTTAACTAATTAACATAATTAATAGAAGAGATTCCTTTTTGTTAGTTAAATGATGATCACAATAGTCTATGGAACTAAGAAATTGATAAGAAGGTCTATTTTATGATACTATGTGGTAATCATAACCACTACTGGGTAGAACTAGAAAGGAAGACTCAGGACAGAGTGGGTTGGAGAATGCTGGTCGACGACCTATGTTCAATTAAGAGTAACAGGCGTAAGTAAGCAAGTAAAGTAATGTGGTAATCATTGAAAAAAATGAACGTGATGATCCTAATTAAGATAAAACTGAGTTATTTACATTTATATTTCATTAGCTATAACAAAATAATTTTATATCTAATCTGATAATTTTTTGAGCTGATACACGTTCAGTAAGTAAGGCATGAATAAATATATCGAACATATAATGTACTTAGATCTATTGCGCTATTCAGTAGATACAAAAGTTTCTGGAGTAAAATGTTAACACTGTTTAGAGACAACAATGATCACAAATAAAAAGAGATATGTAAAAAAGACAATTATGGATTGCAAGCAAAGATGGATAATGGCTAGGAGTGGAATCAAGGACGCGCGTTTCGTCCTATTTGGGATTCGTCAGCTGTATGTACCTGCATCTCAGAATTGATGTTCACTCTAGGACTCGAACCCAATACCTTTCGCTTCAAACGCCATCACGTTATCCATTCATCTACTGAGTCCTGATAGCAATTATGGATCGTTTTAAACAATGAACAATACAATATATATATATATATATAGATATATATATATATATATATATATATATATATATATATGATTTTTTGATTATTGATATAACTTAAAAAAAGAAGATGAAGAGGAAGAGAAAACAACAGATAAGAAACATACCAAAAAGCCAGAAGAAGATGAAGAAGGTCCAGGTAAGTAATGAAATATATTTGAAATTTATTTAAGTATGGCACATATATAAACATTCAGAGCAGATGAATTCATAATTGAATACAGAAAAGCTTCATGATACAACGTTGGAAATATCAATATATGTAGAAAAATACATAAGGTATACTGAAATAGAGTGCTGAAATATTAAAATCAGAATGAATATAGAGAAAATGGGTAATTATAAAAATATAGGGGCATATTGAAACATTCTCAGTTCGTTGAATAACAAAAAGTACACTAATCTACTAGATGATCACAGTTTTCAATGGAGATTAAAGTAAAAATGTTGAGGAAGACAGAAGAAATTATTAACCGCAAGTAAAAAAGCAAATACTTAAGTTACCACATTTTGATTTCAAGTGACGTAAATAAAGCAGCTTACTTAATTTTTGATGATATACTTATGATAATCTATAAAAGGTCACTGGAATTTTCCCGATTCGAACACTGATCTTGAATAATATAACAACACCTAAATCCTTTTTCCGAACTATACCTTTCTTCAAATAGAACCGGAGCTGTAAAAAGTATATACTAACTTCCAAGAAAAAGTTATTCTTAGATAATTTTACGTTTTATTAAGTTTCACCAGATTACACTAATTTCTTATAATTGATCATATAAATTTTATTCTTATTAGAGTATGAACGAGACTTTCAAAGAGAAATCAGAATTGGACGCAAAAGGAAAGGTAATTTTTACAGTGTTTCTATAAAAGGCTTTAGTTAGTTGATTGAACAATTACTACAGTTTAGTATGTTATGACTTTATAAAAGAAGGTCGTTGCCAATTCGTTATGATTTTATGTTCAGCTTTTATCACGTAAGGTATCCGCCAATCGGAATACGACTTGTCTAATCTTAACACTGTGCCGAATCAACAATGTTCAACTGGTATGAGCAGTCTAGTTTTCTTATTGCTGCCTTGTCCGCCTAGCCCTTCCCATTGGATCCAAAAACAACAATTGCAGCTTCTGCTATGCGAACCATTTATTTCAAGCATACTCGGTCTATATGCCAGACAGACAGACAGCATCACTGATAAAATAGAAAATAATATTTGTACAAGATCAAGCCCAATGTGGCTGTGAACATGAAAGACAATAATCAATAAACTGAATATAATTTAGGGACAGTAACTCGTATAATAATAATTCATAGGTCAAAATGAAGCTTATAATAAGATAAATATTAATATACGTAATCTGATCACTCAATAGTTAAACAATAAGAATGTATATAGAATAATAGTCCATTAATAAATCCTGGGAGTTACCAATGCCTATGTCTTCGCTAGGGTATAACAAGTTAATCATTACTAAACGTTATAAATAGATGTCCAGATTTTGATAAATTCTTATTATCACATCCTAATGCACTATATTCTGCAATAATTTTTTTCGGAGATAGGGTAAATTTCTCCTGTATTATCCTATCTTAATACAAAACTATTTATCTTTCTAAGCAAGGATGGATAGTGACTAACAGTGGAATCCAAGACAAGTGTTTCGTCCTAGCCCCTATTCATCTTAGCTTATGATGCTTGTGAATTAAGCCTATATCTTGGTAATACGCACAGTATGCACATTTGTTAATAAGAGACTGAATAATTACAGTCGTAAACAACAAATGGGAAGATTCAGACAAGCAATATCAAGTGCATTTATCTTTTTTATAACAGGCAAAAAAGTTGGTGAAGAAGTTTCAATAAAATTACCTAAAGAAGTTCGAAAGTCAAGTAATTTAAATTATTTCTCATCGTGTATTTTTTATTATTAATTTCTTACCAATCATATTTGTTTATAATAAAGTTAGACATTAACACCGTTGGATGCCGGCTCAGTGGTCTATCGGTGGTCTACTGGCGCGAAGCTGATAGGTCCTGGGTTCGAATCTAGCTGGGCGGGATCGTCAATGAGCACTACTGAGGAGTCCAATAAAAGGACGAAACGACTGTCCAATGCTTCCAGGTTTTCGATGGTGGTCTAGCCTCAATTGACTATTGATTTCAACTATGAAAATATCTAAATGTCATAATTAATAAGAACAAATATGGTACATTTAAATTAATTGTAATGTATACCACAGTTTTGTGAAACACATTTTTGATTTCAGTACAAGTGAATTTAATTAATAATAATTATTATTATAATATTCAAATCCATGTACGTTTCAGGAACTCTTTTAAAACGTTGTAAATTAAACTCCAGAATTCAGTAGTAGTGGCGTTTGAAGTAAACGGTACTGAGTTTGATTAACGGGTTGAACATCAAGCGAGTCCTTGATTCCACTTCTAGCCACTATCCATCTTTGCTTATAGAGCTTGTGACTTCAGGCAATATCAAGGCAGTCCGCACAGGATGTACATATGCCAACAAGAGACTGATCAATTACAGTCCTAAATAACAATGGGAAGATACAAGTATACAACACCAAGTGAATATAAACTCCATTAGGTTTGTAAGTATCAGAGGTTACATACCAGAAAATAATTCATGATATACTACTCTCTTCACAGATATAGATTAATAGGTTAAACTTTATAAATACTTACTTACTTATGTACATATGCCTGTTACCCCTCATAGATGAGCATAAGACGTTCACCAGTATTCTCCATCCAACTTCAACCTGGTCAGTCCTTTCCAGCAGATATTCATTCACTTGATGTCTTCTTCCAACTCTCGACGCAGTGTGTTCTTTGGTCTTCCTCTTTTTCGTTTACATTCAAGACTTCAAGTTAGGGATTTCCTCGTGATGCAGTTTAGTGATTTCCTTATTGTATGTCCTATACACCTCCAACGACTTTTCCTAATTTCCTTTTCATTTGAAAGTTGGTTTGTTCTCTCCTACAGTAGGCTGTCGTTGATGGCATCCAACCAACGGACATTCAGTATATTGTGTAGATAATTGTTTATAAATAATTATATCTTTTCGTTTATACATAGTAGGACTATTAAAGTTCTGCCTTGCTCATCATAAACAGTTAGAATATGTTCAGAAGGGGTTTTGTGAAGATTTTAGTAATTTATAGAGTTGAGATCATGAGTCAATTGAAGCTAGACCACCATGGAAAACCTGGAAGTACTGGACGGCCGTTTCGTCCTATTATGGGACTCCTCAGCAGTGCGCATCCACGAACCCACTCTCGCGGGACTCGAACCCAGGACCTACCAGTTTCGAGCCGAAGCTCTTAACCAATAGACCACTGAGCTGGCATCCAACGGTGTTAATGTCTAACTTCAACTGATTCACGAAATTGAGCAACCATTCACCAATGTCATCAGTGAGTTCCTATCTCACAACAGACCTGATTGAACTCCACCGGTTACTGCTTCTCACTAGAACTCCAGGTAATACCTCAAGGAGTCAGTCACTAGTGAGCATCTGATTATTATCAGAAGGGGTTTTGTGAAGATTTTAGTAATTTATTAAGCAATTCAATTGACTCATGATCTCAACTCTATAAGTTAGAATATGTGTCTATTAAAATATATTGTTGTACGCAAACAAATATCTTTATGATACATACTGAAACTAATAGAAATCAACACAATTGTCTTAATATAATTTTCCTATCATAAGGCTTTTGATTTTGTTTAACTGGTTGTCTAACTAAAGTTATTTTAGAGCGAGAATTACCTTCATAGTTTAGTAATCACTACAAACCTTTTCGAATATATTATTTGTGCTGTTGTTATTTTATGTAAAGACTGCAAATTATTTTGACCAAGTACTTTTGAACTGAATCTTTGTTATTTGGATTGCTAATATATAGAAATAATCGTTTACATATGAAATATCTTTGCTGGAATAATTTATTTGTAAATAATTCTAAAGTCAAATACTCAAGATTTATTTAAAAACCCTGGATGATTTGTAAGCAAAGATGGATAGTGGTTAGCAGTGCTTACAATGCTTGTGAATTAAAGCTATATCGAGGCAATACGCACAGTATGCACATATGCCAATTAGAGAATGACCAGTTGCAGTCCTAACACATCGATGGAAAGATTCAAACAAACAATACTAAATGAACCTGGATGATTTGGTTCGCTAATCTATAAAACCTTTTTCATTTCATCATTTATTGAAATTATAATAAATATTAGCAGTCTTAGAACTAAAATATATTAAATACAACTTAGTATTGTTTGTTTGAATCTTCCCATTTATTTAAACTTCACCCCATCGCACAAGCAAGTGGCTATCGGGACTCAGTGGCCGAGTGGATAACGCGATGGCGTTTGAAGCGAGGGTACTGTGTTCGAATCCCAGAGTGAACATCAACTCTGAGATGCAGGTACATCCAGCTGACGAGTCCCAAATAGGACGAAACGCGCGTCCTGGATTCCACTGCTAGCCACTATCCATCTCTGCTAAAATATATTATCTCATTGTAAACAAAAACTCTCAGCCGATTCATGAAAACGACATTGTTTTCACTTCAATGAATGTTTTGTTCGTAGTAACTTTACAGGAGATTATTTTGATTATCTGTTTGACTAATTGAAATCAAAATTTATGTAAAATAGATGAGCATGGAAAATCTAAAACTGATTCATATTAATTAAACTTATCTTCGTATTCAGCGAGCTTATTCTATTCTTCCTTTACTAATAGCTTTGATAACTGTTACTACGACAGTTCCTAAAAATATTTAATCTTCAGAAAGTAAAATGAAGCAATTAGAGCCATTTGTTTCAGTCACACAACTCATGTAATTCAGCCAGCATGCCAGTGACAGAGGACGAAGATGAAAGAAACAATGTTCACTATTCCAATAATTCATGTAAATGGATGAGTCATTTCACTAAAGTACTGTATCGATGGCTTAAACGATTAGTGTTTTAGTAAGGAAGCGGGACATATATTTGCAAACACGTACACTATCATAAAAGATGCATTTTATAATGATGTAGACGAATTACTCAGTATAAAAATACAACAGTTTATCCTCACACCAGGTAGTTTCAAATGCCTGATTAATTTAAATATGTACAAACCTGTGTATGCAGTAAGGCTTCAAAAGATTATATCGTATAATTAGTCTATCTAACTCAAAGAAATCATAATTTGCCAATCTTTTTTTTCTGCAAAACAAACTAGATGATCCAGCTTTTTATAAGGATTAGAAGATACACAAGAAGGAAGAAAAAACATTATGGTGCATACATCTAACCATATAGAAAATCAAATGTTTCTAACATGAAGAAAATCACCGAAAGATAACGTTTTAATTTTCAATATTTTCTCTTTATATTTTTAAAATCCAATTCATTATGTAAAAAACTTGTATTACTGTTTTGTTTAAATGGATGATGAACGGTTGGTAGTAAGTAAAAGTGAAAGTTTGCACACATGTTTTATTGGCAGATAATTCCTATTTAAACATTAAAATTAAAAACACGAAGTTCAGCGAAGGAATTTCTTTTCAATGAATTTATTAATTATAGAATGGGTTTTGGGAAGATTTAGTAATTATCAATGTTGAAAGCGTGAGTCAATTGAAGCTAGACCACCATGGAAAACCTGGAAACACTGGACGGCCGTTTCGTCCTATTATGGGACTCCTCGGCAGTGCGCATTCATGGGTTCGAATCTCGCGAGAGCCGGTTCGTGGATGCGCACTGTTGAAGAGTCCCATAATAGGACGAAACGGCCGTCCAGTGTTTCCAGGTTTTCGATGGTGGTCTAGCTTCAATTGATTCACGCTTTCAACATTGATAAATGAATTTATTATCAAGCTGTGCAATCGTATATATGTGAAATTGTTAAAGTAATAATTCCGTGAGGAAATGTGATCACTAATAACCAAGATTATAATACTAGAATACGTAATACGAGTAATAAAAATAGTTTTAGTGAATATAATAAGATGATTAAAATGAATAGAATGTTTTTGTCGCAATAATTAAAGGTCATTAAAGGTCATAGAGGTGTAAAAATAAATAAGGTGATATAATGAGTATTCATGAATAAAATAATGAGAATATAAGACATAAGTAAAGGGGAATAGAGTAGTAATAATAATAATAGAGTGATAATAATAATAATAATATTAAAGCCATGGTAACGATAATAATAAAACGTGCTTCTTTTGTACGCATAGTTCTGGTTTGAGCTCATGGATGGTAAGAGCTTCGGCTATTTTTAGGAGTTGGATACGAAGAAATCTAGGTAGATTTGAATGAATCATATAAAAAACAATTAAGTCAGACTGGATCTGTAGAATGATTACAGTCGATTAGGTGTTCAAGTATAGAACCCTTAAATGTTTTCCTTTCACCCTTGTAGAACCAAACTTGCATGGTAACTAATAGAACTCATGTATGTCATTAGGTTATTTAAGGTATTAAGTTTTATGTTCATGTTTCATCGTAAAAAAGTCGATTATTTAATAGTGTTCAAGTAACGATGTCAAAATAAAATACTTTGAGATCTTCCAATTCTTTAACAGTCATAATAATAGATTATATATAGAAAATATATTTACAACTAACAGTTGAATAAGGTCAAATTATGATAATCAATTAAATAAAGCCAGATTGCTTCACTACTCATTCACCTCGATAACCGTTATGACACAAATGTTAACGGTGCATAAAATCAGAAGGCAAAGAGAAGCGGCATCTACAGTTTTATTGACAAATGACCCAGGCCAGAAAGTTATAAGGACCTGAGTAAATATCAGAGAGCGAAACAAAAATGACACTTATTGGAGATGGCGGGTAAGCCAACTCACTTTAATCAACATTTATAGTCAAACCAGAATAAGTTGCAGATATACGATGAATAAGATAAGAAGGGTACACACACCTACGCTAATAGAAAAAATGGTCACGTTTAATAAGTGAATAATTAACAAGGTGAAAATAGGACTCATGATGGATAGGTGAACTGACTTATCCAGAAGTTTAGGATAAGGGATATGAGCTAACATATCAACCGACACTACAAGATATTGATGCAGAATAATATGAATTCATTATACCTCATGGTTTCTCGCCAGCTGCTTACAACCAAATATGTATTAGAATTTTAGCATTGGGGTAATAAATAGTGTGGAACAATTGACATAAGAGAATGTCCACTTTTTTGTTTTAGCTTTTTGGTTATTAGTTTTATTTTGGTTAATATTTAGTTTGCATTATATTCCTCTTCCATTACCCGATTCTATAACCACCCTTTCACTCACACATTTTCGCTCACTTGTTTCTCTTAAATTATATTAACTCTCCAAATTCTATTCAATTATTACGTAACCCAACCTATTTGTTTTTAATTCCATGAATCCTTCATTACCACTAAAATTATCACACATTTTATCTAATCTGTCTCTGAACTGCACTCAAAAATTACACCACCCACGCTTTATGCTTCCTTGATTCTTACACCTAATAACGTCGGACATATATATATATAGTTATCATTGATAACATTCAGTTATTCCAATCCTTTACGTTCACTTATGTCAATTGTTCCAGATAATTTGTTATCTGCAATGCTAAAATTCTAATACATATTTGTTTGCAAGCATCTGACGAGAAACTACGAAATATAATGAATTCATATTATTCTGCATCAATATTTGTTCTGGATTTAATTCAATTCCTAAAGGTAACTAATTCCATGAAATTTATGATGATCATTTGGAACGTCAACTTTTTAAATCAAAGTATTTGACAAGACGTGTATCTAACAAATTTAGTTAATAATTAAATTAAAACTAAGAGATTGATGAATTCAAATTTATGAAGTTGGCTAAAGCTTTTGTAAAATTGGTCATAAATAGTGTAACGTTTGATTTTAAACCGTCTGGTTTACATCTGTCATATCAAAATACGCGTCTGTTGGATAAGAGATTATATCCAACAAACTAACTCGGTCTAATTCACGGTTGTCATTTCAGAATAATCGTTCCAAATATTTTGAAAAATAAACTATGATCGTTAAAATGAATTGATGGACAATGAAAGATGGTCGTTCTTTATCGTGGATTGGTTAAAATTAGACATTAAAACCGCTGGATATCGACTCTGTGGTCTATAGATTAATCGTTCGTTAGTCTCGAGTGCGGGATCGTGGATGCACACTACTGAGGCGTCCCATGCTAAAGCGAAACAGTCTCTCAGTGCTTTCAGGTTTTCAATGGTAGTCTAACATTGATCGATTGATAAACATAATTAAAACTCAGCAATCTCCACAACCCTATATCGATAAATCATATATATTAATTTTCAGCAACTTTATATCAAAATAGTTTTGTTCAGTTGTTTAAACAATGACACTATGAAAGAAGTATTCAAAACGTATATACCAGATCCTCAGATATAAATTATATTACTTAGCCGATAATTTTTTTATATTAAGATCGAAAGTCTACTGAATGATGTTTGGAATGCTTTGATATTCTGGAGCAATTTAAGCAGAATTAATTGAACTTTATTAGGTACCTGATGCTTGGTAAAATTAAACAATAAAATAATGAGGCCAATCTGAAAATTGAAGAATGCTATGCCATTTTAAAGTTCACAATTTTGAACAACTGAGGAAGTTTAATGTTTTTCGGGAGTTCAGGCAGATAGAATTAAATATGCCTGTCTAGGCTTTCGTCTATACAAGAGAAAACGGGATCCGGAAGGGAAGCAGAAAAGAGGAAGGCCAAAGAACACGTAACGGCGGGAAATAGAAGCAGATATAAACGTTGAATTACAACTGGAAAGAACTGAAAAGAACTGCCCAGGACATAGTTGGATGGAGAAAACTGGTGTGCAGCCTATGCTCCTCCACTAGGCGTAACAGGCGTAAGTAAGTTTGGAGTCTGATATTCACGCACGCGATTAAACGTCCTGATATATTTTGCAAGAGTTTATAATGTTGTAATAGCTGTTATTCATAATAAAACTAATACATAACGATTTAATCTTTTCTTTAGAGATTCTGTCAAACAAATGTATGATGTAATTTTATCAAATGTTAACCATTCATAACATTTTTTAGCAAGAATTATTCAAACCTTAAATATATCAAAATGTACTTTAGAGAACTAAAAAAATTTGTAAACATTCAACTTAAATGAGTAATAGACTCCTAATGATTTGTTGTCCTTCGGATGGGTAAGAAACAATAGCAAAATCAAACAGTATTGAATAACTCAAAATGGTTCTAATTGACATAAACTAAAATGTCTAAATTGAATTTTATTTCGATAGTTTATCCAGTCTTTGAATCAACAAATTATATCATTTACGCAAAATATATATACAGAATAGTATCTCATAGAATTAGTTTCATATGGAACTACTGAATCATTTAATGAAGTTTTTCATAACTACTTCTTAATTACAGATAAAACAAATGACCAGTAAACCTGTATATATACTTAAGTCAATCTCTGTCACCAGTTTATAAGATTATTTTTATTTATTCGATATGTTGCATAAATGAACAGTAAAACTGTATGATAATAAAATTACAGTTTGTCGTAAATCCAACTATTCAAGGAGGAAATACATTAGAATAATTAAAAAAAAGATATTTGTAAATTTAATTAAAATCATTTATATCTAAGCAATTCATTAAATGTTATCTCCTTTTATTGAATATAAAGAAGTATTCTCATCTTGTAGTCTTTTCATTCTCTGAAATATCAAAACAAAACCGAAAAAGTACTAGATTTTATTGGTAGAAATAGTGTTCAATTATAATTTATGAGAAGAGTTACCCTTATTTTAAATATACACTATAAATAGAAAGAAAAAGAAGTTAGCTTTTAAATACATGTATAAAGTGGGTTTTCTGTGGAGATGTGAAGTAATTTTCATATATACTTAAAATGATGAGTCAATTGAAGCTAGACCACCAAGGAAAACCTGGAAGCACTGGACGGCCGTTTCGTCCTATCGTGGGTGTGTATCCACGACCCCGCCTCCAGCGATTCGAATCCAGGACCTACCAGTTTCGCGCCAGAGCAATTGGCCGATAGACCTCTGAGCCGGCATCCAACGGTGTTAATGTTTAACTTCAAACAATCCACGAAGTTGAGCAACCATTTCACCAATGTCTTCAATAAATTGATATCTCGCAACAGACCTGGTTGAACTCCATTAGTTACTGCTTCTCACTAGAACTTTTACGGTGGTCTAGCTTCAATTGACTCATGATTTCAAGTATATATACATTTATAAAGTGTTGCACAATCAATAATCTTACACGGATATAACCTTAGACCTTCATGTCTTTTAACGATATCACCTTGGAATTAGTGAAAATGCAGGTAACCTAATTCTTTGAGTAAATAATATATTTTTAATATCCCAATGAGTAGAAAAATTAAATTTTATGACGTTTCGTGACTCAGAGAATAAATAACCAAATTAAAATTAATCCAAGATTTAATAGTACAACGGAACAACACGAATATTAGTGCAACCAGTCAAAAAACAGGTCTGAATAAATCAATGTCATGTCATTTCGGACATAGCAGTTCACGCCATTTTCAACAATCATCAAATTGATTTCAAAAATACCGAAATACTACAAAAAGGTTTTTCCAATTACAAAGAAAGGAGTGTAGCTGAAGCATTCCATATAATACATAATCTTACTGCTCTCAATAGAAAGGAAGGCCTTACCATAAATTCTACTTGGACTATCTATCCTAGTCACTCAGTCTGATATTATTTACAATTTCACACCATTACATTACAAATTAAACTCTATCCTTTGTAATTATAAAGGTCACACATTTTTCATCCTTAACAGTGCACACATACACACAAATTTACATTCATGTCGCTTATGAATCACCTTGACCGAAATGACGTGACATTGATTTATTCAGACCTGTTTTTAACTGATTGCACCTAATATACGTGTTGTTCCGTTGTACTATTTAAACTTGGATTAATTTTAATTTGATTATTTATTCTCTGAAGAAGTGGCTTACACTGAATCACGAAACGTCAGAAAATCTAATTTTTCTACTCATTGGGATATTACAGATACATTATTTTTGTTTATGACATTCTACCCAGTGCTCAATTTATTCAAAATTATCAAATCAATACTTGGTAATGATACCTACTTAGTGTTTAAAGATAATCACTTCGTAAAATTGACCTTCTAATGAATTTTTTAAAAAAATAATATAGATCATTGAAATGAAGATTCATGTACTTGCTGTTACTACTATATTGTACTATAGTTTTCGTGTATGTAGAATGCAAAAATACTAAGATCTTTCAGTTCAATCTAAACATTGTTTATACAATTTAATGGTAAGGTGAATTTTATAAGCTGATAAATCTAAGCTGCCTCTTGTAAATGAATTCGGAAGCTTAAAAATAATGACTATGTCTAGTACATATTGAGTAAATGCATTTGTAACATCATAATAAATGATGAGTTATATTGTGGTGTGTGTTACTGATATCCACATAAGTAGTATATGGTGATGTTCGGGCATTGAATGTATTTCAGTAGAAGATCGATAAAGAGAAAATGGGAACGGCAAGCAATTGGTACGAAAATGCATGCAAAATTATAATAGGAGATTATGGACGGATATTTGCAGTCAAATTGAGACAATTGATTGTCATTTTGCAAATTAACTATTCACTATATGGTTCTCATACTTTAATGAGGTATTCTGTAATGCTATCTTAAAATACATTCGATTGTCCCCACTCGTGTTTTGTTCACTACAATATTACTTAATATCTCCGAACATACAATTCTAACATCATATACTGTCAAATTAAATCGTCAGGAGTTTTTAAGAAGAATAAATGAAATACGAAATTAACTCATTGAAACCTAGGCATATCTCAAGATGGCTCATTTTGACATGTAGTAAGGTTTAAAGTTGGTTTTATACACTTGCAGTGTTTCTAAAAAAAAACATCAATTCAATACAATGAATAGCAGAATATAATAATAAGATCTGGTTTGTGATACTTACATCGAACTTCTTATAGTTGATTATTCCTTGACCAATAATTCTCTTTCATCTTCCTCTGTAATTTCCCAATCTGAGAAATCTGATAAACGTATAGTTAAAAAAATAGTTATCTATTGTATTTTAAGTGAAAAATGTAACAGCCAACTTGAAGAGACGTTTAATAATATCTAAATTTTCATAGTTGAAAGCATGCGTCAATTGAAGCTAGACCACCATCAAAAACCTGGAGGCACTGGATGGACGTTTCGTCATATTGTGGGACTCCTCAGCAGTGCACATCCACGATCTCGCCTCGCGAGATTAGAACCCAGGACCATCGGATGCCGGCTCAGTGGTCTATCGGTTAAGTGTTCTGGGGCGAGACTGGTAGGTCCTGGATTCGAATCTGGCGAGGCGAGATCGTGGATGTGCACTGCTGAGGAGTCCCACAATATGACAAAACGTCCATCCTGTGCTTCAAGGTTTTCGATGGTGGTCTAGCTTCAATTGACTCATGCGTACAACTATGAAAATACTGAAATTTCCACAAAACCCCTTCTGAATATCTAAATTATTGTTACTAAAAAGACAGTGTACATTTTACATAAACTCAGCTTGTAATGAATTCCATTACATATTACTGTGTTTTACTAATTAACATTTGTATGTGAGTGTATGTACATGAGAAGAAATGTTTCTGACTTTAAAGCAAAGTTATTTAAATGTGTAACTAAATGGATTCAAACTGTAAATCTATTCCCAATCTAGTAACAGCAAAAAATAAAAGATAATCATATAAAACCGATGTTTACAGAAACATAATTATTCGGCACTACAGTTACAAAATCCATAATTGTTGTATTATAATGAAGAATATAAGGACTATATACAAGTTACAGTGTGGTGTATGCAACTTATGTTTCCCGATATATGTAGTATGTAATACTAGTGGGAAGTGGAGTGTTTACGAGCAGAAGTTTGAGAAGCCTGAAATTAAGGGCAAAGAGAAGGAAACTGAAAGCTATCAAGATAATTCCCCCAAGACCACAGGTACACCTTGCTTACGAGTGCCAAGTAGCACTAAGCCTGGGTCCAAGGTTTCCTGTTGACTACCTCCAACCACCATCTTATCTCAACATAGTGCACGCAATATCGAGTCACCTAGACTAGTGGCCACATTGCAACTTGATCGATAGGATTCGATATGAACTAAGAAGGACCCGACACACATGACATTGATCACCACCCAGTGATCAATCAATTAGGGTTTTATCTCTTACATAAATCTTGTCTAAAATATTAGCTGTCATCGTTTTATTATAAAGTTTAAATTTATTCAGTGAGCAAGCCATTTGAATACGTAAATATTTAGTGTTTCAGTCACAGATTAAAAAAAACTACGAGCAATATAGAAATTTCACCTGGTCTAGAGTCATTTTTACCGAAAGGTTTATTCTTCTTTAATATTACACGCTCTATTGTTTTACCTTCTATTGAAATAAAGAAAGAGAACGTTCATATTTCATGATAATGACACAAATGAAATTCATTTTCATCACAATGTTTTTAACTAATTGGGAAGTTTAGACATTAAAAAGTTATTGAAATAAAGGCAGTTCATGAACTACCAGGTAGTGTGACAAGTAGTTCTTTCATCAGTTCACACCAAAGTTCTCTTGTTTCCCCGAATATGCTAGTTTTATGTCAAAATAACTGACCTGATTTTAAATTGAGTGTGATTTTTATATTGATGAGCGTGCTCAGTAACTACTTTTACTTATGATATTATTCACTTGATTTAAAATGGTTAAACTTGATTGACAATCACGGCAGATTTGCTAAAGGGAGATTGAAAACTATGATTAAGAATCAACGTTGCGTATATATGTATTCAGGCCATTAACTTTTATGGGATCACACCGTCTCACGTTACTCAAATGCTTGATATATTAGATATTCAGCATAGAAGCTGAAGAACTGTTTTCTCAATGAAAATTACCTACTTCGGGTCAGGTACTAGGACATTATCACAGCCCACAGGAAAACAGTGATGAACATCAGTGAAGAGAATGAAGATTATAATTCACCTAACATGAATATCAATCCTCACATATTACGAACGTTATATGTACTGTGTTATAAGCAAACTTATTTTGCTGAATTGTTACCATTTATCTCACTTTATTTCAATGCTAACCATAATCAGCAACTCGCATTTGTCCAGTTTAATTAGTCCCAAGTCATTGCACTGGTGATATCTGGTTATTATCTTCGGGTACATCAGTTGATGTAAGATTTCTGAAACTATTTATCCTAGCTGAACACAAGACCTTTAACTCCAAATCTTGTTACAAACAGGACAACAGATGAATCTATTTGTATGTTCGGAAAGTTTCAACATCTAGTTTTCTTGTAAATGCGAGCTCATTATTCATTGTTTAAATTTGCTTTCAATCTGGTACTTTAAAAATTTATAGCAGTAAAAACCCCAGTCTTGTTGACTGTAGTATGACATCAATCAATAAAGTGGTGATGGGCATAATTAAAGTTTTTTCTATAGTTTGCGACGAGGTTTTACCAAAACTGTAATAAATTGGAGTGATAATATATTTAAGTAATCCTCACCTAAATTCGGACGTAATGAAGCCCAGATCCAACAAAGTATAGTCAATGTCAACAATCAAATAAACTCGACAGAGCGTGCTTAAAAGATATTGTAGTGCTAACTTTGGACTTTTTTCATAAGTGCAATTATCACTATATACTGACTTTAAGACTTAGTTGGAAAAGCGACTGGATGGTCAGTTTATGGTATCGTATAGAAAATGAACATATAAGACTACTAGCTGCTTATGCACACGTTTATAAAGTTCTTTTGTGTGTTGGAAATAATAATAATAACATATTAACAAATTAAAGAGGCTCTCTATTTACTGATTTTGGTTTATAGTTAATTATGTCTTCAGTTGTAGGAGTGGAATTCAATATAATATTTTAAGAATTAGTGTTTGAAGGACTTTATTCTAACTTACAATAGTTCACACCCACATTTAAATGAAATGTGGACACTTAAAACTTCATTTAATATGAAACTTAACACTTGACTGATCATTACTGGATTTAAGAGTTTTTGCATTGGGATGAATGTGGTTTCGTCTTAGTGTCTTCCAGAAGAATTTAGGATAATCAGTACTTTCGATACAGCTTTTGAGAAAATTGATCTCATCATCAAGCTTGCGATAGTGAAATATGAGATCAATTTTCTCGAGAACTGAATCAAAAGTGATGATTATCCTAAACTCTTCTGGAAGGCACTAAGACGAAACCACATTATTGGATTGCCTGATTGAAGTGTACTTATTTCAAGACTTTTTTGATTCAGATACTTTAATGTAGGTAAACAGCATAATTATCTCCTGTACTATATCATTAAATGAAATATGATTTTAGTCAGATGAATTATGTCACCAAATAGACTTATTTTGATATAAAACAATTTAACATCTACTTGGTCCAAATTTTCCTCCTTTCTTCACTTTGCCAATGCGTATTTCTTTTTCATATCTGGTGTCCGATTCCCAGCCTGGAGGATCTGAAATAAACAGGAAGATTGTTCTTGTTTTAAAAGAAAACTAGTTATACGACCATAGATTAAGTTCAAATCACAGGCATCAACAAATTTAGTGATCATTTAAGCACTAGACTGTATAAAACATTATTTCACGCCTTATGATCTAAGCAGTTGTCACTTTCTGTCAACCATCGATTTATAAAATTTCAAAAGCTGATTTCGTAAAAGTAAAATCATTTAAACGTAAAAACTGGTAAATTATTTCAACCCTATACGGTTGTGCAGATTGTTGAGATGGTCGTGTAATACGGTGGATTGATTGAAGATAGACAATAACACCAGTTGAGGACGGCTTAGTAGTCTAGAGGTTAAACGTGCTCGCGCGGGACCGGATATCTTAGGTTTGAGTTCTGCATGAAGGATTGTGGATGCGCACTGCCGGGGAGTCCCATACTAGGACGAAACAGCCGTCTGGTGTTTCCAGATTTTCAATGGCGGTCCAACATTGACTGATTCATGATCCCAAATAAAAATATTCTATGTTTCTAAACGAGGATTATAGACATTTTATGTAAAACATTTTTATCATGTTCGATTTATAATTTCTCTAAGATCAACATAATTGAATACATTAACTTTAAATAATCAAATTCCTTTCCTTAAACTTGTTGCAAACCAATAACACAGTAACTTTATTCATCATGATACATTATGTTACCTGGAGGAATTCCCGACATTAATTGTACAGTATCACAATATATTTTTCATTATGTACATTTAAACTAATGATTCAAAATATGTTTTATTCAATAGTTCATATCTTACACTCATCTTCAATTATCAGAGTTGACTATCAGTCCATATACACAATTATTTTTCCTTCACCAGTTATACAAAGCAAGAAATCTCTCAATATATCAAAAGGGGAAAATGAAGTCGAAACTACACCAGCAAATGTAATGTTCGGGTGTGAAATGTTTAATCTTTAACATAGTAACACGTTTCATGCCTTTCATGACATTGTGAATGTAGTTACAACTGAGATTTATAATTATTTTCTATTGGGAGTAACAGGCGTAAGTGAGTAAGTAAGTAAAATGCGAATATTTATTACAATATTTAGCCAATTGGAAAATAAGTGACAAATGTTTGAACAAGTAACCAATTTTTATATAATGTTTCTTAGTTATGTTGTATTGAACGAGAACATTAGTAGGAACGACCGAATGCATTTGAAACACAAATTACAGAACGTCTTAGTAAAATCTGAGGATCATTTAGCAAATACTTCATGAGCATAATGTGAACCAATCATCTCAGACTTCATTATTTCTTCGCTTCGATAGCAATCGTTCTCCGTTCTCGTTCTCCTTTCTTCGACCTCCTTAAACTTCTGATGCCAGGCATTTCACTTCTAACACACACTACTACTTATGTCTGTTGAAATCAATAGCATACACCACAATATAACCCTACAAATTAAATGAGGCTATTGGCCACGAAGTTCATCAAATGTCTCTTAATAATTAGAAAATCTATTCAAACAATTTCAACGTGATAATTACCTATGTATGCTAATAACTGTTGAATAATATCAGTACTCACACATGAGTTAATATGACTTTAAATACCTGTTTCATCTGATGGACCAAATTTTTCTTCGTCTATCATGTCAATCATTTTTTCAAAATCATCTTCGATTTCTTTTTCTGAAATCAATAGAAAAATAAAATATCAGTATGAGGTTGTGGAGAATGTTAAGTTTTTTGATTGAAATCATAAATGGATTGATATTAGACCACTACTGAAAACCTAGAAAGGCTGGGAGGCCGTTTCGTCCCAGTATGTGTTTTCTCAGTAGTGCTCACCCACGACCCCACCTGCGACATTCGATAATAAAATGTAGACATTATTGACTTCTGTAGTTAATCGTACAGAAAGATTATTTCAGCATTATGCGTTGAAAAATTGTTATCATGATTGAGCATTTTCTAAATTTAAGATATTCAATAATTAAGAATTGTTAAACTATTTAGTCAGTGTTATAATCATCTTTTTGTTCAAACGTACAAATGAAAGTGAGTAGTGTAGAACATCAACGATCAAGATATGTTTCAACATAATGGTTCACTATATAATGATTACAAGTAAATCTAGTTTTTCATTGAGATCATAAACGGATATAATTTAGATCAACATTTAAAAAATTGGAGCAGTGGGTGGACGTTTCGTCCCAGCGTGGAACTCCTCACAAATGGACGCACATAATCTGAAACGCTAGAATGGAACCTCAAGCCTTAAGTCTCCAATACGAGCGCTTGATCCTATACTGAGAACCTAATTTTATTTGCCTTTAAATAAGAAGAAATTCAAGCGTAAGCTCATAAGATAGTATTTATAATTATTCAATCAGTCAGTTAAAATCTAAGTCAACATTTAATAATCTCTGCAAATCGAACTATATATATTATGTGTTGTAAAAGGTAACATAAGAGTAAAGAAACATTTTAGGACTACTTGTAATAAATTCAGTCATGAATTTATCTTTTTAAAACTTTAATTGTTCTTATTTATATTTATCAATCAACAAATCACACAGCTTTTAATAATTTCTAATTACATTTATAAGTAATTATGAAAGATAAACAATTTCTGCCCATCCATCAGTGTAGATGTTCCCATTAGGCAATGAATGCAATAAAAGAACTAAATGCATATGCTGATTTTACATAATTGGTGAGTTTGTATTTTAGTCAAATAATTGATTTTTATGAATCTAGAATAACTCATTTCTACTAAAAACTAATGTTCATTATATGTCTAGATTAGATAATTCTTCAAAGTTTTTTTAAAATATGTCTATGCAGATAATCTGAATGAGTGAAGAAGCAATGTAGCTAGATTGAGACCTTACAGCAAAGCAAACAGAATTCTTAAAGTTCTCACGAAATTTATCAGACATGAATAATATGATTTGATCAAGCTTAAATCAACATATAGTGTTATATCCGGACGAGAATATTCTTACTGTGTGTGTATGTATATTCATATTCCTTTCATTATAAGCTTTTATTTGACCTATTGGTTAGTTATATGACCTACTATTCTCAAGTTATTTTCAATCTATTAGTCACAGTTTCTCAAAATCACAGCCACTTTTGGTTTAATCATATACACATATTATTTCCTATTTTATGGTGTGATATGGTCTGTTTTATTTTTACAAAAACCTAGTATGTTTCAAATATATGATTCGTATTGAAGAGGCTGAGACTAGTGTTCTGAACTCAAAAGGTAAGGCTAAGCGGAAAAAGGACCAATAAGAATTTTAGGCTACCCGTACTAGTGTATGCTTTTTATTTTGGTCATATAAGTCAGCGTATTTCGCGATAATCGTACAAGCTAAGGACTTAACACATAGGCTGCAGGATTTTGCTATGTATACTGTATACCATATCTAACCTCATTTGATACATTTTTTCGGTTAATCTTAGATATTAAATAATCTTTTACCATGGAAAGTTACTAGGCTAACAGTGTTAGAAACTAGTAAGATGTCTTTTTTCAAAATAATATAGCATTTTATATACTTTCACCTATCGGCATCACTACATAAATAAGATAAGTTTACTTTTAATTATATTCCGATAATTAGATGAACAGTTTAAAGAATACTACATGTAATCAGTAGTGAAGATATTGTCTTTCATCAGCAAAGAGTTTGGGACCTGTAATTGTATACTATGACGTAAACTTCATAATTATTATCAACATAATTATTCTCAAGTGAATTATATCATTTGTTATAAATTTCAGATTATTTCATAGAATGACAAACTTACTGTCATCTCCATATGCCTTCGGTAATTTTATACCTAGAGAAATATGCCAGAGAAATAATAAAAATTCTATGTCGACAAATGATATGATATTCTATTAGGTATAATTAAAATGATGCTACATATCATGAAAAAGTCTAATACAATTCCAATTAGTCAAATAGTCAGTCAGTCAGCTACAACGTAGAACCAGGCACATATATACATCGGTCCAATTCGCCATACCTCGTTAGCACAACAAGATGAACACCCAATTCATAGAAGTAGTTAATTTAGTCGTGGTATTACATAAAAGATGGGTTATATATAAGGATATAGTATAGAAAGGAAGAACGTTATGAAGCAATTCTAATCTTAAGGTTTAAGGGAAGATAAAGAGTGTATACACCTACGCAATTGTGATCGATTCTGAGCCATGTCACCTAGAGTTAGTTAAACATTATCATCCTTATGGGATTTTCATAACAACTTCTTGAATTTTGAAGCCTTTAGTCATTTTCAAATATACACTATTCAAAGAACTGATTACAATGTATTTTGAAGCATTCTCTTCTATTCAGTTCAACACATTTATCTTTGATAAATTTAATGGATAGATTTAGTAAAATCGGTTGCATAGTTCAACATTGCCAATGCACTAAAAACACATTTATCATAAATATAGTCTAACCTGAAACTTAAAGAGATATGGATTTATATATAGTTGAAATCATTAGTCAATTGAAGCTAGACCACCGTGAAAAACCTGGAAGCACTGTATGGCCGTTTCGTGCTATTGTGGAACTCCTCAGCAGTGCGCATAGATTTTTCAATTTTTCTACTATCCTCTCTAGATTTTAAACTGCATTAATGTTTATTTAAACTATCTTCACATTGCCTTCTAGTTCATTTCTCTAATATACATTTTTCATCTGATGTATTATTGTAATAGTTTTTTATCTTCTATAGAATTTATCATTTTTCTCTTTCATATATTTAGCCATCAAAGTCATTCTAGTTATAACAACTCAGGCAATAAAATATTTAGTCGCATGGTCAGGAAATAAGAATTATGTGTCCAATCTGTTTTAAGTAGTTGTACATGCATTTGGTTATTTATTCTCTGAAGAAGTGGCTTACACTGAGTCACGAAACGTCAAAAAATCTAATTTTTCTACTCATTGGGATATTACAAATATATTATATTATGTATACATTTTTATGTCTCAAACAGCTTAACATATAAAGAATTAGTGTATAGTCTTTATTAGTTTTTAGTGTTTCCACAAGTGATTCTAGTTTCTCCAAGGGAAATCTAAACAAAACTCTTAGAAATTCATATAGATCTTCTACAATACAACATGAATATAGTAAACTCATATTGTTCATCATTCAGAATAGGTTTTATATATTTTATAACTGAATGTATCAATCATATATTTTTAAAGTTTACAACTTACCTTGTACATTGAATACATTAAGCATTAAAACAATACATATTAATAAATAAATGAATGGAGGGAACTATAAACAAAAGATACATTATGTATTGCATCAAATAGTAATATAATAATAATAACCTCTTTATAATTCATGATTTTATGAAGCATTTAAACAAAAGTTTATGTATAGACAACTGAATATAAAGGTATTCAATCCATGGATAAGACATAATATACTCGATAAAATAAAGGAATTCAATAAACTCGATAGTTATTGTTTTTATTATTTAGAATATCAATTGTAATATATTATTCGATAATATTGAAGGGGCGGTTAGCAACTAAGGTCGAATCCCAATAATGCTCCCTCCCTCCCTCTCTCTCTATGTATATATATATATATATATATACTTAATTTTGGAAATAAACCGAATTAAATTCGATAATCAAAGGGAACTTTCTCCCTTTTTCATTGTTTACTTTTCTATTGATTGTTTTCTGATTGATTATGACATAAACATTAAAGATTTTATAAATTAATTTTTAAAATTGAAAATACATTTTTTATAAAACATTTCTGTTGAAATTCATAACAGTGTGACTATTGTATTAAAGTAATGTTGACCAACAAAGATTTTGTACCTTCTTACATTAAATAAGAATATATTTAAATGAAATCATGAACATAATATAATTTGGAGACTAGATTCTCACACTCATTCAGTATAGTCGAAAGTATATGTGAAGTCTAAGTTGAAAAGTTTATAATTGATCAGGATAAAGGAACTACCATGATCTGACTGACGTAGATGGTAATCTTTAAACTTACTTAATGAATTATGAGTTTTGATAAGTTTTGATGTTGATCAGTTGAGATAACGGTTTCGAATTTCAAAGTTATGAGTAATAAAAAGATGATGATAATGACTGATTAAATTTACTGAAATTATTTCACTTATCGTACATTGTTTAAATGAGACTTTAAATGTTTATGTACGCTTTATACAATTCTAGTTGTAAATAGAAAATCTTCAAACAAGAAGAAAAAAACTAGGCCTTGTCAGATGATCTAATATAAGTGATTGTTAACGATGAACGTTCCAAATTATTTTGTTAGACAGATTAATCTCTCAAAATAAACGAAAAACGTCATAATAATATGTTTGTAGCATTTTAAGGGATAGAAAAGTTTAATTCCCGACGTTTTAATCTTGATGAGAATCAGGACAAGTAATCGTTATTGAATTACCACAAGTTTTATTTAGAAGTTTGTAAACAGTTAACTGAAGGATAGATTTGAGATTTTAGTGGACTCATATCTGACTCCAGTTGGATCGTTTCTCATTGTCATAGATTTATCGAAATACATACCCCACCTAGACTGGTATATAATTATCAACTTTGATCGTGGTTGTGATTAACGGAATTAAGCAAGTCAAATACGAGTACATGTATATTTCATACAATTGTTGATCCAAACAGACAATCAAAGAAACGAAGCAAAAACGAGAGAGCGAAACAGAATGAAATGATGCGTGGTGGAGAAGGCGTGTGAGCCAACTCAATTTAACTAAGCCTGAATCTGTTTTTCTAGTCAAACAAAAGAAAGCTTCAGATATTTGATGAGTAGGACAAGATATACATATACATACGCTCACATAAAAGCAGCCAAGTTTAATGAGAGAATAATTGACAAGGTCGAAATGTGACTCAAGAAAAATGAATAGGTTAATCTGTCTGGAAGGTAGAATAACCTATGTGAGCTTGACATTGAACTAGACTCTACAAGATCACCCGAATGCTTCATCATATCTGATTTGTTTCTAATAAAATTAAAAGGTGGATTTCTGAAGGAGGTTATCGAGGGGATAAATTAAACCTCTGTAATATCAAAGACATATTTGATGTTATTTTCTATAACATCAGTAAACAAGAACTAATTGTTGTAAACTCTGTGATATTGCTAACTTGTGAATTCGAATTGTTCGAAGATAGGCTTGGAATGAATTTCTAGCCATGAGTCAGAAAGAACTTGTTTAAATGTATGAAAAATTTGATGCACTTCATCCCTTATCAAAATACAGATGAGTGAAATCATTTAATCTGTCTTACATGGATTTCCATTAATAAGGTTGATATGTAGATGAATACTTAAAGGTGTCAATATGTCAGAGGAACGGACTGCACATAAGTGATCACGTGGCTTTATTGAATAACCTTCTCTGAATCCAAAAGTCCGTGTTTACCTATATTTAGAAGAAAGTGTGAAGCTGTAAAATGTATTTATGTAAGCAAACCGCTGGTGACTGCTTCAGAACATAATTGACAAGCTCTGTTACCTCTTATACGTAGTAGTGGGATAAACCTACTTTATAAATATTAAGTAGTATAAAAAGTGAAATATCAAAACTAGGCAGGGAAGAGATGCACCTCTTCGTTTCAATGTAGGATTTCACCTTGGTTGTGTATAATCACCAAGATGAATTAAATCTGTGAAAAAGGCAAGCCATATTTAATACTTGGAGAAGGGACACCACAAGATTTTAAACATGAAGAGCACGGACATGGAAATGAATAGGATGAAATTATCCGAAAGCAATCAAATACTAAATTGTATCTCTTAGATTACCAATAAATTCATGACTGATTTTACAATACGTTTAACTTGTGATTATGCCTTTGTGTATTTGTTGATTCAATGTAATAACGTATGAAAAGAATATTTTCTTGGTAAGTAGTTTTTGCCTCCGATGTTTCAGTACAAGTTCTAAGCTCTTCTGGCATCTTGATATAAATGTTTTACAAATCGAATCGGAGTCCAAAAAGGCTCTCTAATTTCGGCAGAAGGCTTTAACTTACAAAATTAAGAATTGCTATTATGTTTAAAATAAAGGTTTTATATTGAACTACTTTTGCTTCTCTGTAGGTCCTTTCACATCTCAATTTTAATTTATTTGAGTAAGTATACATCTCTTGGCAAGCACAGAATGGTTCTTCTAACTTTTATTTTATATCCAGAGTCCTAAATTAAAGGTAAATTTAAAACTGAACACTTATTTAAAACTGGTATATTGATTAATTTATATGTACTCTAATCAAAATCACTGCTCTCTAACATATATCATCAAAAACATGTTGATAAAGTTTGCTTATTCTACTACATGAGTATCTCAGATCTCCTTTTATATAATCCGTTTGGGAAAAATTTCTAATATCAAGAGTAAGTCTACATTGGAATACATTAAACCTTTAACAGTTCAATTCGATTCATTTACGTAAAACTGTTTTCTACTAAAAATTAAAGTTAACTACTTGAAAGTGATTTAAGTAACTGACTAATATTAGCTGAAAATATTACAAAGCCCAAATGAGTCCATAATCTAATGAACCCTGACTAGTGTACAAATATTTGTATACAGTAAATAGTTACTAGTATCCTAGAACTTCGATCAGTAAATTTTCTAGATTGCCATAAATTGATAAGTCAACTAGCATAATATCATAGATAGTTTACCTGCTTTTAGTTTTGGGCACCCTTATAACCGTTAATTAAAATCCAATACCGGGCCAAACGTAAGATTTGCTTGTCTAGAAGCGTCCAGCAAGTCTTTAAACTACAATGTTATAAACATATGGACTAGGTTCGTATAACCAGTCCTTGAGATTATTTATTATCTTCAGAGGGATTAGGAAACGCTTCTACCCATTTGGATTATAGTGTGAGACGAATAAATATGGAATATCTAGTTGCATTATTCATATGACAAGTCATGTATACTCATGTTTATCTCAAACGTCGGCTGTATATATACCACTAGATTTATATAACTCAATATAATCGAAATTAGGCAGAAATTTACATTGAATTTTCCATATAAATACAAAGTCAAAATATTATCCTAAGGATTCACAGGGGTTTTTTCTCCTTCTTTCGTTAATTATATCATGTGAAATCCAGACAGGGATCTTAATCACGTAACTAATTGAAATAAAAAAACATGCTCCTACATATATTCTTTTAAATATTGCTGACAAAATGAATAGTTCACCGAAAGCATGAATTAATTTTACTGGAAACACAACTAAGATGATTATCGTAGTTGATCAAATTCATCATCCTTCTAGAGTTTCAAACAACTTACAATTACTAGAAAGAACTTTTGTGGAGATTTTAGTAATTGTATATAGTTGAGATCATGAATCAATTAAAGCTAGACCACCATGTAAAATCTGGAAGTAGTAAACGGCCATTTCGTCCTATTGTGGGACTCCTCAGCAGTGCGCATCTGCGACCCCGCCTCGCGAGATTCCAACCCAGGACGTTTTAGCCTTGCGCACGAGTGCCTTACCACTAATTTCTAACTTCAATCCACAAAATTGAGAAACCACTCGCCTATGTCTTCAATGAGCTGACATCTCACAAAATACGTGGTTTGAACTCCACTGGCCACCGCTTCTCACTAGAACTCCAGGAAATACTTCATGGAGCCAGTCAGTCGTGGATGCGAACTGCTGAGGAGTCCCACAATGGGACGAAACGACCGTCTACTACTTCCAGGTTTTCGATGGTGGTCTAGCTTCAATTGACTCATGATTTCAATTATATAAACTTACATTTACATTTAGTTGCTTTATAAATGTATGCTGTAGATACTCTACTGAATAGTAAAGTAAGATATCGATAATTACTACATTTCCATTATATTTTACTCAGTTTTACAATGACAGATGTAACTACTGTAAAGATTGATATATATATATATGATTAGAGAAATGAAATTCAGCTTAACTTAGATTATAGACTATAATGCATAAGTTATCATGCTTTTCATTGTATAACAATTTAGTTTTATAATCATAATGGAACGTTTCAATGATTACTGAAATAAGTTAGATCTTATATCCCGTGGAGAATTATGAATGGTAACTCTGAGGATTATTTATGGATCAATGTGATATGTATATTTCCTATTGTATGATCGCTAAGTAACTTAACTATTCATATTCATGTTCCTTTTTTTATAAGCTTTATTTTGACCTATAGACTATTACTGTACGATTTACCATTCTTGAGTTTTTCCTAGTCCATTAATTACTGTTCCTCTTATTCACAGACACATTTGGCCAAATCTTGTACAAATGTTATTTTCTATTTTATGGTATGATGTGGCCAGTTTGATTGGTATATAAACCCAGTATGTTTGAGAATAATGATTCATATTACAGAGACTGTTATTGGTGTTCTGGACTTAACTGACAGGGATAGGCAGATAGAAGGACTGATAAGTACTTAAGACTGCTCATATGGGTTTTGTGTATCATTGGGCGATCAATAAATTCACTACTCTTTAGTTGGTGGGAATCAGCACGTTCATATATCAAAATGGCACACACTCACTCACAAGTTATAACATTACACTAAGTTTGTTTATATACAAGCAGTTCAAACAAAAATTTTTAAAATAATAGTGAAAAATGTACTTTTAACAACTTGGTAGAAATATCTTTTGTATTTTTCACAATGATCAGATAATATATTACTCATTACACCATTTAGTAGTATGTAATTGTTTGAGATATCCGTCTATCAATTAAAGGACGAGTATACTGCGCATCAGTTCGCTCTGTTCTACTTTACGGCTGTGAAACATGGCCATTAAGAGTAGAAAATACTCGTAGGTTACTAGTATTTGACCACAGATACCCTAGAAATATTGCTCGCATCTGCTGGGATCACCGGGTAAGTAACAGTGAGGTTAGACGCAGCGTATTAGGGAATAATGGTAAATCAGTTGATGAGTCATGAATCTTCATCGACTGAGATGATTGGGCCATGTGTTACGTATGCCTGAACACCGATTACCACGACGCGCTATGCTGACTAGTATTGGGGACGGTTGGAAGAGAGTTAGGGGCGGCCAAACCAAAACATGGCATCAGTGTTTGAAGACACTAACTTCTAGTCTGAGCCATGTTGGCAGATGCAGACTACCTGGTTGGGGTCCGCGTGATTATCGTAATCAATGGTTGGAGACTCTGTGTGACATGGCTCAGAATCGATCACAATGGCGTAGGTGTATACACTGTTTATCTTCCCTTAAACCTTGAGACTAAAATTGCTTCATATCAAGGTTTTGGCGGCCTGTTTAAACATCTGGGCTACCTGTTCCTGTCATCTAAATATTTCAACAAGTTATCTGATTTCGTTTGTTTTAAGACATCATTATGCCTATTAATCGCACAACCTATTCAAGTGCGTTTCTGAAAAGTGTAAGACCTTTCGCTGTAAAGGTTACAGAAGGCCTAATCAGAGATATCGTGGTTTCTGGCAATATGCAGCGAGAAGAATGTACATTATCCAGATGTCGATTGACTGGGCTGCTAACTTCTAACCGACGATCACCCAATATTTTTCGTCAGAAAGGACGAAGAAGTAAGAAACGGAAACTTGTTGAAGTACTTTGTGCTGAGAATTCTATATTGTACCAAATATATAATATTGAATAAAGCTAATAATAATAATAAATCTCTCTTCCTTCCTGTACTATATCCTTATATACAACCTATAATTTATATACTACTACCACCACTAAATTAATTACTTCTATGAATCCAGTGTTCATCTTGTTGTGCTAACGAGGTGTGGCGAATTGGACCGATGTATATATGTGCCTGGTTCTACGTTGTAGCTGACTGACTGACTGAATTGTTTGATAGATGTAATTTTCTTAATTTCAAATGTATAGTGTTCAAAATATTTTTTTAAATTTTTTTACAAATCAATAATATTATTAATTTTATTAAATTTACTCAATAAACTCTGGTACGAATTACAAGTGCACAATGGATATTGACAAAACTGTCGATTTTCATGTTACACTTATACGAAGTCATGTAAAACATAAGTAGTATATGTTGATACACAATAAACAATCTTTACTTACAGTTGCTATTTTTCTCTCATCTTTTACATTGTTTATTCATATAACACAGAAATGCAAATATTAAGAAAAAGCTCCGCAAGCAATAAAAGAAGTAGATCCTGTAGGACGGGCTAGCACTAAGGTTCAGACAATTTCTTTATATTTGTTATCAGAATACTCACAATCTATAATAATGAACTCATGACTGTGACCTTCGAGTAACCTTAGACAAGGTTTAAGTAAAGAATCCTAGGATAACAGTAGACTGTTTTATAAAGTGAGAAATTGATTCATTACTCTTAGCATTGATAAAGTTTTACTGGGAATGAGATTTAAATTAAAATTCAGGAATATGGGGGGGGGTTGGCAAACTAAAGTACAATTTTCTAATACTTTTTGAAAAGGTTTTGATTGATTGGCTAAGTATAATGACTTTTTGATGGAGTTTTCTTCTTTGAGCTGGATGGTTTGGTCGTGGAGCTTTCATCGTCCTTCTGAACGACATCATCAGTATAAACTTCGGGTAGAAGTGAAGTGCTTGTATTTCTCCACATGTGATTCACAGCTTGTCTTGTGCACCTCGATGTCAACAACAACCAATCAACATCGAGGTGAACAAGACAAGCTGTGAATCACATGTGGAGAAAGACAAGCACTTCACTTCTACCCGAAGTTTATACTGATGATGTCGTTCAGAAGGATGATGAAAGCTCTGCGACCAAATCATCCAGGTTAGAGAACAAAACTCCATCAAAAGCACCCACCTGAGCTACAAATCTTCTCCACCATCTCAAAATATAATGTCTGATACCAAGTTTATATCTAACAAGAAGCATAATGACAAGTGACAATTTTACCCTATTCACTCCAAACAATACTAATTTTACGTAATCTACTCTGATGTAATATCTAAGTCATCATTTAACAATTTTCAAAAAATGTATCACTAAACTAAGTAATTTAACTGTAAATATTTGTAACGTACTAGTAGTTTTTAAGCTTCCTACCTCTGTTGATGGATAGAATTTTGTCCTGATGGTTCTAAGATATAAAGTGAACCCAATAGCAGATATATTTATGATGGCTGTGAATTAGGTGAATTCAGAAAACATTTTAAATAGAATGCTAAAAATGGTCGTGTTCAAGTTCAGATAAATTTTCAGAAACAAAGCAAATAGACACTATATGATCATAAGTACAGAAAACCTATGAAGATCTTTGTGTTCACAGAAATATTTTTTTTATTTATTTCCAAACAGATGTCAGGCATTTCAAATCACTTCCAAATCTGTTGTACTATTGTTTGGTCAGAAAGTATTTGCTTACCAAACAGTCTATTCAAATTTAACCGGTAAAATTCTTATTTATGCTAAATCCAATAGCCGTCCAGTGCTTCCAGGTTTTCCATGGTGGTCTAGCTTCAATTGACTTATGATTTCAACTATATATAAAAGTTATTGCAATCATAATACCGCAAAACAATTTCGCAAATCTTAATTTAATCGAAGCTATTACATATCTGTAGCTGAATAACTCATAGAAACAGTCAATAAGTAACCTTTGAAATTCGTATTTCAAATCAAATACAACTTGATACCCATATACCTATTCACGTAGGAACAATTAAAGCTCGAATACAAATCACGTATACACATATATAATGACCTAGAAAATGATGAGTGGAATACTTGCTATCGATATTAACTGATGTTTACTTAGCTTCAATGTTTATTGTTAAGCAGTACCAAATTAAGACAAGGCAATATTTGATTTCTTTTAATTTCTATTAACTCTTACTGTAATAGAACATGTGAGTAGTTACTACTGGGTAAAATTAAAAAAGTGTACAACAGTTGATGTTTATTGTTGTATAATGATTTTATTAAATTGCTTAGAGTACATTAAACTAAATATTATAGTTTTATGTCCTTGAGTAAAAGGTTTTTTATTACACTGCTCTTCTCACTTCATCTTATCAAAAAAAAAGGAAATAATTGCTTATTGTTTTGATAAAAAAAAATCATTTTTTAAATATTAAATTTGTCATTATGATATCTAATTAATTACTGTCTGTCGTCACCTGTTTACTAACTAGTATCATCATTACCATCATCTTTTTCACTGTCACTATCATATTTATATTTATTAGAATACTTTTTAGAATATCTCCTCTGTGAGACATCGTCGTCGGCATCTGATTCGTCGTTTTTACGCTTATGAGTAGTTCTCTTTGAATTCTTTTTTTTTCGCCTATTAACTGGCTTATATTTCCTACGATATTCATTCTCCTCATTATCATTATCCTCACTACCATTTTCGTCATTATTCTTTGTGTATTTTCTCTTTCGCTTGGATACTTTTTTAGATTTTTTCCTATGATTATCATTGTGTTCTTTATTTTTATCATCATCATCACCCTCAACATTGTTCTTGGGTCTGTAATATTTATTATATGAGTGTTTTTTCTTTGATGGATGTTTGTCTCGTGTATAACTTGCTGAATACTTTTTGTGTGAATCATCATTATTAGCATCACTCTCGTCTGTTTCATCTGGTTCTTTATGATGTTTATTTTTTCGTGTTTTTCCTTTCGTTTTTCTTCTATATCCATAGTTGTCATTTGTATTCACTTCTTCATCATCATTTTTATTATCATTATATGAATAATATTTATCACGGTTTGGTTTATAATAATCATCATTATTACCATTATCATCTGATTCAGTAGAATAGTAATTCTTCTCGTTTTTATGACTTGATTTTTTTTTCGATGGGCTTTTCGTTGATTTTCTTCTATCATAACCGTAATTACTATTATCATCACTATTATCTTCACCATTATCATCACCGTTATTATTATCATTATTATTATCGTTATAATTTGAACCATAGTCATTTTGATAAGGCTTAGCTGGAACGTAATTATTAGTGTCATAATATTGATCAGATTCTTTAGAATTATAATTATCTGCATTATTTTCTTTCTCATCCCCTTCATTCTCATTTTTCGCATTGTGATTTGTATTTGTATCATCAGATCCTTGTTCACTATTACCTTGTTGTTGTCCTTCATTATTATATGAACCATAATAATCATCACCTTTTACCATGTCTTCTTGTAATGAATAATCTAAGTAATTGAATCGTTTATTATCTTCTTCTTCATCATCATAATCATAAGAGTTAGTAGTTTTTTTACAGTAAGTTATTGATGAATAGAATAAAATAATTAAAATATATCCATGAAACCAATTCATTTTATTATAACTAATGGATAAAGTGATAATATAACATTTTTGTAGGAAACAAATGCACTTAGGGATATATATATGTATATAGTCACCTACTATTAGTAGTGCACTTAATGTACATAACTAATTATATTCTTTTTGTAAAATTAATTATAACTATGCACTTTTGACTATGGTGTTTGTTGTATACAGTACATCCAACTGACAAGTCCCAAATACGACGAAAAGCGCGTCCTGGATTCCACTGCTAGCCACTATCAATCTTTGTTTACGAAATACGTTTCACTTGTATTTTTGTTGTTTTTTTTTTAGAAATTTTTTTTAAAATAATTAGATGAAAGGGACATTTTGAACAAAAAAGATTTATATATATATATTTAAATATATATTTGAAATCATGAGTCAATTGAAGCTAGACCACCATGGAAAACCTGAAGGCACTGGACGGCTGTTTCGTTCTATTACGGGACTCAGCAGCGCGCAGCCACGATCCCGCTTCGCGAGATTCGAACCCAGAATCTATCAGTCTCGCACGTGAGCGCTTAACCACTAGACCACTGAGCTGGTAACCAGCGGTATTAATGTATAACATTGATTAATCCACAAAGTTGAACAGAAAATTTAGTTTATAATTAAACGGGTTGAAATTATTGACTGAAGTATGCTCTTTTTCTTTTTATTTGAGTAGTAGTAATAAAATGTTTTATTGATAATACAAAAATAAAATTATCATTATAATCAATGTAAATATGTAATAAAAAAAAATCATTAAATGTACTACAATAAGATTCTTTAATGCGAAATTAACAAACTTTAGTGAAATTGAATGAAACCAATATAATAATAGTTGAGCAGTGAAATAATATGAATTTCTTTTTTTGGGGGGGGGGGTTTGTGATATGTGTTACTGATGGCGATAGATATAAGTAGTAGTATGATTCATCAGTCGGAAGTGAAATGTTTAGAAGCAGATTGTTAAGAAGATGAAAGAAAAGGAAACAACAAAAACAAAGAATGATTAGTATGGAAACGAAAAAACAATGAAGTCTGATATTAATGACTAATATTTGCAAAAGAAACGGTCAAGTTTGAGACGTCTGATTGATATTTAGCAAATTAAATATTTGTTGTTGTTAGGCAAGGTTGCATACACTGACCCTTTCATATTCTCACGGTGGTCGACTGGATAATGAAGACGTCAACATCTTGAGTGAAACACTGGATACAATGGACAGCTAGTAGCGTTTCACGTTTCACACACAGTTTTCCTTACTATGTAATGCATGATAAACATAATCAGTGAAGCGATAATTTCTAATGTACAGAATTATTATCATAGAAACAGAATATAACAGGAGGATGGTATGTTAGATTTTCAAGTTCACCAATACAATACATAAACACTTACTTACTTTGGTTGTAGGGTAATGGACACGCACTATTGAGGTTTCCTATATTGTGACGAAGTGCTCTTAGGGCATCCACTTCTTCATTGACCGCCTAACATTTATAAGTTATTATCACTACGAAATCGAACATTCTCAGTTTGTCCAACTGATACTTACCACAAAAGCTATGATATACGTAAAAGTTGTTTTCGAGAAGACAAAGGATGCATGAGAGTTCCCTCGTCTAAAGTTTCTTTCTAAATATCATAATTAGGAAAACCACAAAGGATAGGTTGGCATCAATCTTATGTTCTATTACACATTGAATTATCAGTATTCGTCATGTCTTTTCCTAATCACTTATTCATTTTCACCAGTTCCTCAGCCATTTCGTCGCATGTTTAACCACCTTAACCAGTAGGTCACGATTATTCCTCTCTGTGTGTGTATTTCGAAACAGACATGGAAATCGGTAAACATGGTTGGAAATCACTCAATCGATTTCATGACATTCAGCTATATAGTACGATTTGCCAAAAGCTAACGTAGAACTGTGTTTCAGAAGAAGGACACACACGCACACCTCAGAATGGTGTGGTTTTATGGATAAGCGTTGAAGGTGTTAGGAGTGTAATGGGTTTTTTCCTTTTGTGTGGAAGTGGACGATGACTGTGAAATGTGAGATAGTGTACAGTCCGTGAAACCTACTATAAACTGATCGTTCAATTGAACCATCCAATAATAATTTAGTGATTAAATTTAAGAAGAAGAGTGTATCGTTCATCTCATATTTGTTTGTTAGAATGATGTGATCATGAAGAGTGTGAATTTGATCATGTGAACAATTGCCGTCCTCCACTCTGATCAAAATGTTCTGGTTATTTGGATTGTATTTTGACATTACTTTGAAAAAATGAGTAGTAGAAAAACAAAAAAAGTGTCTGACTATCCAATTGCTTCAGCAGACACAAGTAATTAGTCAGTCCGTAGATAGCATTCTTTGATAAAAGTTATACAAGATGTTCAGAACTAAGTTTAAATGTTTGTTACTCGAATATCACGCAATAAACTGGAATATTGAAATTGAAGTTGTCTGCGAAATATACCAGGATTGAATGATAGATGGGTGCATACTACAGAAGTTTGGATGACTATGCACTATTCGTTTAATTTACCAGACTATCATTACTTCTAATAACCAAACGGAATCATGGTTAAATATGAAAACTGAAGTGTAAGATTTGTAGAACATCATCATGGAGCAATGATATATTTATTCATAGATAACCAGAAATAACACATCGATTATTCCTTCATCATGCATCCTAAAGCAGTCCAGCGATCAGGTCCAGTATGATTCCACTCTGTTCAGGTTTCGGCTTCTCAACTTTGACCGCTCCATCTGGTAGCTTTGTTGACAATATCTTCTTATCCCTTCCTAATGATCTTCCTGAATAAAAACAAAGATAATAATTTACGAAATGAGACAATATTTTGATGAGCACAATTCATGAAACCAAAATACTGGTTACATGAGTGAAAACGATGCGATCAAAATATAATAATGAAATATCCGACAAATTGAGTTGTGTGAATGATACCTAGTTTGGAATGCTTCCTAGTGGGTTTGGCAATCTTCTCTGACGCTTCACCTTGTATTGCACTGGCCTTATCTAGAAGGAACGAATTAGTATTAATTCAAACATCATGATTCACCCTCTGTATCAGCTTCGATCACTTTTACTATCGTGTATAAACACATGCAAATGAAGAGTACCTATATTTTGCAAATAGTGTTATGGATTCAACCAATTCTCACCTTGATTGAGTTCATTGTTGGTGTACAATTATGACGACTGTTCAACGTCATGTGTGTGTATTTATATACATGGATGAAGTGAATCGAGAACATGAATGAATGGATTGGAGTAGATTTGTACGTCTTCATTGATTTGTTGACAATAATTTCACCTGTCATAATGTTATAGTCATGAGTTTCAATCCATTTCTCTTGTGGTCGAAATGAGGAAATGTAGTTTTCGTGTTATGTGTCAAAGTGGAGAAGTTGTTTGATTGGAAATTTCAGATACAGATAACACTAGTTGGATTACTGGTAATTGGACAATTGGATTATGGATGTAGAAATCTGTTTAATTTTGTGCAAGGAAATGCATCATTTGCATTGATTTCCCACACTTCAGTTAACTGACTTATTTAAGATATCGATGTGCGGCTCATCTTATCTCAGATGGATCACATTCTCTTCATGTGACTAACAATTCAGTAACTTTGCAAGGTTGACTCATAGTCACCATATGAAAACTCACTTCCATTAACAAACATAAATTGAATGATGTTTTTCGTTAATCAATATCAATGACACGTTTATAGATGAAACACAATACAGAATAACAACGTCAATTCTTATCTGATATTTCCAATCAAACAACTTCTCCACTTTGACACATACCACGAAAACTACATTTCGACCACAAGAGAAATGGATTGAAACTCATGACTATAACATTATGACAGGTGAAATTATTGTCAACAAATCAATGAAGACGTACAAATCTACTCCAATCCATTCATTCATGTTCTCGATTCACTTCATCCATGTATATAAATACACACACATGACGTTGAACAGTCGTCATAATTGTACACCAACAATGAACTCAATCAAGGTGAGAATTGGTTGAATCCATAACACTATTTGCAAAATATAGGTACTCTTCATTTGCATGTGTTTATACACGATAGTAAAAATGATCGAAGCTGATACAGAGGGTGAATCATGATGTTTGAATTAATACTAATTCGTTCCTTCTAGATAAGGCCAGTGCAATACAAGGTGAAGCGTCAGAGAAGATTGCCAAACCCACTAGGAAGCATTCCAAACTAGGTATCATTCACACAACTCAATTTGTCGGATATTTCATTATTATATTTTGATCGCATCGTTTTCACTCATGTAACCAGTATTTTGGTTTCATGAATTGTGCTCATCAAAATATTGTCTCATTTCGTAAATTATTATCTTTGTTTTTATTCAGGAAGATCATTAGGAAGGGATAAGAAGATATTGTCAACAAAGCTACCAGATGGAGCGGTCAAAGTTGAGAAGCCGAAACCTGAACAGAGTGGAATCATACTGGACCTGATCGCTGGACTGCTTTAGGATGTATGATGAAGGAATAATCGATGTGTTATTTCTGGTTATCTATGAATAAATATATCATTGCTCCATGATGATGTTCTACAAATCTTACACTTCAGTTTTCATATTTAACCATGATTCCGTTTGGTTATTAGAAGTAATGATAGTCTGGTAAATTAAACGAATAGTGCATAGTCATCCAAACTTCTGTAGTATGCACCCATCTATCATTCAATCCTGGTATATTTCGCAGACAACTTCAATTTCAATATTCCAGTTTATTGCGTGATATTCGAGTAACAAACATTTAAACTTAGTTCTGAACATCTTGTATAACTTTTATCAATGAATGCTATCTACGGACTGACTAATTACTTGTGTCTGCTGAAGCAATTGGACAGTCAGACACTTGTGGCCTTAATCCAGAGTGATGTGTCTAAGCAAACTGTTCTATTTGTTCCCAAATATTCTCGAGCACTCAGTATGTGGTTTTCATTCGCGTTGAAAGTGATAAGGACTAGATGTTGAATTTTTCCTACTTGTCCCAAAACTTTCAAACTGAATTTACACAGTGAACGGGAAGTGTGACTGGTCAGTAATGTGACACTGATAATAAGTTATCAATCTGAATTGACAAGGAGTTTTCTTCGTTTTGTTCATTGAACATGAAAAATTCCTATTCACTGTGTTGTAAGCCATTCCCACATTTCTCAGTACATAGAATCGATTGTTGGGTGTTTCCACACTACGGGAATACTGATAGTTACTGTTTGATCAGTCGGGTACTAACAACTCAAATACATCTGGAAACATTGTCAGTGTTGACATAGGATGAATTCGATACACCTTATGTTTGCTACACAAAAGCAGTAAATGTTAGGACTGACTTGGTCTCTAATATCATTAATTTCTCCTCATTTTGTTAAGAGTTTACATACGAGTGTAGTAAAGACACTGGTTGGATTATTGGTAGGTGAATTGCATTATAGAGGAAGAAATCTGGTTAAGTTTGTGTTTTGAAATGCATCATTTGCATTGATTTTTCAGACTTCAGCTGACTAGTTTGTCCTAACATATCAATTCTTTTTAATGAAGGACCACGACCAAACCATTCAGCTCAGAGAACAAACCAACATCAAAAAGGATTAACTTAATTTAACACCAATAATTGTTGAATTTATTTAAATGGTGTACTGACCATAAAATTTAGAGAGAAAGGTATTGTGTTCAAACAACGGAATGAATGTTAACAATGTGATGTACGTACGTCCAACTGCTCGAACCCCACATATTTCGAAAGACCTACATTGCATTCTACTGTTAGCATTTTGCACACTTCACCTAATTCGATCACATCTCATCACGAGTTATAACCTACAAATTCCTTACACTTTGAGACGAATACGTTTAAAGAAAGTGACGATCACAAATTTGTGTGTATTGAAAATTGCCCTAGTGACTCGTCAATCTATGTTTTGTCTCTTTTGTTAAGGGAACTTTTTCAATTCGATATAATAACATAGCCCTAAAAAGCCCTACAATCTTAGTATTACTAGCTGTAATTAATAAAATATGTTTTGTCTTCCGTCATTATCCGTAAATCCGAGTGAACGAAAATTTCTTCGCAGTTAAGATCAGTTATCTCATTCCATGTTCCTGTTTCCCATCAATCCGTAATCAATTACTCAATGTCTAGTGCTAGAATGTGTACAACAATGCAACAATCATTCCGTTCCGTCAAAGACTAATGTGGCATACGATTATCACTATGACTGCACAGCTTTTTTAAACAAACACTATGGAAAAGAATATTTTCCTCTCTGAATGCCTAATATTTAGTTAAATGGCCAAACAGCAGCACACATTGTATGAAAGATAGTTTGTCAGTTACCAATCTCGAGTGAGTGCTTAACCCCAAGACCACTGAGCCGGCATTAAACGGTGTCAGTGCCTAAGGTCAATCAATCAACAGCAATGAGTGACAATCTTCCATTGTCCTCGATGGGTAACCGCCTCACTCTCGACACAGTTGAACTCTTCTGGTTACAGAAATTTGGCGGACTAGTTGAGGTTGAACATTAAAGACGTCGGATGCCGACTCACTGATCTGAAGGTTAAGTGTTCGGATGAGGCCGAAGGTCCTGTGCTCGAGTCTCGCGTGCGGGATAGTGGGCGCACACTTCTAAGACTCACATTGGGACGAAGCGGCCGCTCAGTGTTCCCATGTTTTCATGGTTTGTTCATGATTTAAGTGAAATTCAGCAAACTCTACAACCTCATACAGAAAATGATGTATATTTTATCATTTTATATGTAACAGAGTGTGGGGCTTGGCAAAGTTGGAAAGTATTTCGTCCAATCTGAGTAGTGATGGCAATGATCACGGGGTTGCCGTCATAGGTAAATATATTCATGGATAAATGGGTTATAAGTTATTATTGGTCATTACTGAGAAGTAGTCATGAAAGAGTAAATTTAAAGTTCATGAGGACAATGTTTCAAATGTAATGGAAATGATTTATTGGTCTTATTTTGAGTGAAACCAACTTGTATACAGTAATAAAAACATTCTCAGCGTGCTTTGTCGCTCACCGATATTTTAAAAAATCGTCAATCTTATAAATCACAAACTACCTAATGCTTAATATATTGAATTGTTTCTCTGGTTTCATTAATAACAAAGTGGAGTAAGCCAGTGATTTGTGAGAGTGCTTTAGTTAAGAAATCTTACGAAACTGTAAGTGGCATGCGTAGAATACTTAGATGGGTATTTAATATTCACAACAATATCAGGTCACTTCGATAAGATGAGAATAGACTACTTTACTACATCCTAATTCTACATGTTAACGATGTACGACGATTAGCCACAAACTGTATCTGCATTTATATCTCTGTTTCCAAATAGAATTCTCACAAAACTATTTGTTTGACTTTAGATGTGCTGCGCTTGATCATTAATAGTGGCTTTCGTTTAAGACGATATCGAAATATTGTCGGGTTTCATGTTTTTCACACTCTTTTCAGACCTATTATACTGACTAGTTTCTTCATCTTTTCACTCCGAACAAATAGTAATGTAAACTCTCTTATACATGGGTTTTCAACTTTTCTTTCAAATTTTAATGTTTTAATAATGTATCTTTGACTATACGATAACTATACAAAGAATATATATATATAGTGTGATCTGTGTCGATAACTAAGATATCATGTGATCATACCATATTTTACTTCTGAGAAGTCTCATAAACAAAACAAAATGACTGTTCAACGTTTCTTGGTTCACAACAGTTCTTTGACTTATTAAAGACAAATAAATTTGGATAACATTCCCATTAAAAAGTGTTCTGAACATATTATTCCCGTTAGCAACTTACTCATTCATATGACAACTAAACAATGTAGGACCAAGATTTCTACACGTATAACCACTTCTAAATATTGCACGTTAAGAGGGATTCCTAAGATGAATAAGTTAATTAATAATCTAATTGGTATCTTTGAACAAAAAGATATAATACATTAATTTGAATTAGATAAATAACGAAAAATCTAAATATCTCTCAAAACACAATTTGCATTTCATAAATATGAGTTGACAGGCGTCTGTAAACAATATAAAAAAATTCTTATATTAATGGTATTATTAAGAACCACAGCATATATCATAATAATAGGACATATATAAGTGATATGATACGATTTCCACGAATTTAAAAATCACTATTATTTGCTTCATGAGCTTATTTCGTTAAATATAATACGACTACTCATTAGTTTAAAGTAATGTCAAAATACAATCCAAATAACCTGAACATTTTGAACAGGGTGAAGGACGGCAATTGTTCACATGATCAAATTCACACTATTCATGATCACATCATTCTAACAAACAAATATGAGATGAACGACACACTCTTCTTCTTAAATCTAATCACTAAATTATTATTGGATGTTTCAATTGAACGATCAGTTTATAGTAGTTTTCATGGACTGCACAATATCTCATAATTCACAGTCATTGTCCAATTCCATACAAACGAGGCTTCACAAAGTGCCTTTTCACTAGCATTGTCCGTATCCGAACAAATAGTACTGATGGAGAAAAGGTGGTTTCACGAAATAATACACTGATGGAGAACAGTTTCTCCACAATGTTCGTCAATCGATGCAATGGTTAGATTTGAGTGAAATGGAAAATACCTACTACACTCCTAACACCTTCAACGCTTATCCATAACACCCCACCATTCTGAGATGTGTGTGTGTCCTTCTTCCGAAATGAAGGTCCACGTTAGTTTTTGACAAATCGTACTATATAGTACTGGTCATTATTACTGAATTGTGATATCCATGCTTCATCAGAAAGCTGAGTGTCATGAAATCGATTGAGTGATTTCCAACCACGTTTACCGATTTCCATGTCTGTTTCGAAATACACACACAGAGAGGAATAATCGTGACCTACTGGTTAAGGTGGTTAAACATGCGACGAAATGGCTGAGGAACTGGTGAAAGTGAATAAGTGATTAGGAAAAGACATGACGAATACTGATAATTCAATGTGTAATATAACATAAGATTGATGCCAACCTATCCTTTGAGGTCTTCCTAATTACGATAATTTAAAAAGAAACTTTAGACTAGGGATTTGAAGTAAAGACCGGTGTTAGACAAGGTTGCTTACTCTCACCCTTTCTTTTTTCCTGGTGATCGATTGGATCATGAATACGTCAACAACTAGAGGAAATCACGGGATACAGTGGACAGGCAGGATGCAGCTTGACGATTTAGACTTCGCGGATGATCTGGCTCTTCTATCACAAACGCAACAACAAATGCAGGAGAAAACGACCAGTGTAGCAGCAGTCTCAGCAGCAGTAGGTCTCAATATAAACAAAGAGAAAAGCAAGACTCTCCGATATAATACAATATGCACCAATCAAATTACACCTGACGGAGAAGCTTTGGAAGATGTGGAAACCTTTACATATCTGGGAAGCATCATTGATGAACACGGTGGATCAGATGCAGATGTGAGGGCGAGGATCGGCAAAGCAAGAGCAGCATACTTGCAACTGAAAAACATCTGGAGCTCAAAACAATTGTCAACCAACACCAAGGTTAGAATTTTCAATACAAATGTCAAGACAGTTCTACTGTATGGGGTGGAGACGTGGAGAAATACGAAAGCCATTATCCAGAAGATACAAGTGTTTATTAACAGTTGTCTACGCAAGATACTTCGGATCCGATGGCCAGACACTATCAGCAACAAGTTACTGTGGGAGACAACAAATCAGATTCCAGCGGAAAAAGAAATCAGGAGAAAGCGCTGGAAGTGGATTGGGCACACTTTGAGGAAATCACTCGATTGTTTTACAAGACAAGCCCTCACATGGAATCCTGAAGGTCAAAGGAGAAGAGGAAGACCAAAGAACACGTTACGCCGAGAAATAGAGACAGACATGAGAAGAATGAACAAGAACTGGATCGAATTAGAAAAGAAGGCCCAGGACAGAGTGGGTTGCAAAAAGCTGGTCGGCGGCCTATGCACCATTGGGAGTAACAGTCGTAAGTAAGTAAGTAAGTAAGTTTAGACGAGGGAACTCTCATGCATCCTTTGTCTTCTCGAAAACAACTTTTACGTATATCATAGCTTTTGTGGTAAGTATCAGTTGGACAAACTGAGAATGTTCGATTTCGTAGTGATAATAACTTATAAATGTTAGGCGGTCAATGAAGAAGTGGATGCCCTAAGAGCACTTCGTCACAATATAGGAAACCTCAATAGTGCGTGTCCATTACCCTACAACCAAAGTAAGTAAGTGTTTATGTATTGTATTGGTGAACTTGAAAATCTAACATACCATCCTCCTGTTATATTCTGTTTCTATGATAATAATTCTGTACATTAGGAATTATCACTTCACTGATTATGTTTATCATGCATTACATAGTAAGGAAAACTGTGTGTTTGTAAGAATTACCAATATCATTGTATACTGAGTAAATAATTCTGTAATTCAAACTAATGTCATCTCCGATTACTCATTTCATAGGCATCCTGTGATTCACATTGTTGACAATTACGTCAAAAATATTCACTTCAATCAATTATCAAATTAAACCTATTCAATACATGTACTCTAATTGCCTACTGTCGTCTCATCTCCTAAACATGTTCCACAAACTCTTCAACATAACATCCATTCTCTAATCACTTACTACATTCATTTGTATTGTCTCAACAGATGTCGCATATCATTATTGTGAAATGTATCATTCGTTCACAAATGCACACCATACAACAGTGAAATCTCTCGTTCCTTTATTTCACTGAACATTCACTATACGCTTTCCACCGATATCGAATCACGTCACTACCTTCAACTCAACTATGAAACAAGCAAAATAGTTAGAACAACATCGAATTCCCTTTCATTTCCTTCTTCCAATTCTTCTTCTTCATTAATGTAACATGATCAATCAAATCCAACTTCCATGTTGTGTGCACTCTCTTCACGTTTTCATCAATCAATTCAGTCGATCGACTTCAGGTTGCCATGCGATAACATTTTTCATTGCGATGTCCAATTAGAACAGATCAAATTGTCAATTTAACTATAGTTCGTAATACTGCTGCAAAAATGATAAATTTACAAACTCTTTGTTCATTTGTTTAGTGATGCTACTTGTATGTACAATGGGTATGTGATATATAGTATCTACTTATTAGTGTTTATGACATATCTGAAGTAGCCGTGTTTCCCTTAAATGTGGTATATGTATTTTTTTGGAATCTACGTCTTTGTTATCATCTTATTTATAATGTTTGTACTTCATATACCTGAAACGCAGTGTTCAGAATAACTCTTGGATTCACAACCAGTTGTTTTCGTTTTCGACACTCAACAAATTATCCAGTGAGCTTTAGAGTTCACTTGGCCGCTAACTTATGAATTAATCATATCATCATGACAATGATCTCAGTGGTTAGTCAAATTTTAGACCTTAATGGGAACATTTATCTACGAATGGTGAATAAGTTCCAACAAATTATTTAAAAACAAGTTATTAGATAGATTTTTAGATTAAAACTTTACATAAACAACACGTTACAAATTATATTATCTATATAAAATGTTTATTCTATTATTGTCAATATTCATAATGAACATTGAATTATGTTGAATTACGTGCTAACTATATCAAAACAAACTGTTATTCAAATGAATTAAAAAAGAGATTTTAAAAAAATAAATTTATACCTTTAACAAACAAACAAAGAAAACTCCGTTGCTAGGGTGATGAAGATTAAGATAGTATTCAATTTCCTAATCTTACCACATAGTAACATGTACATTATATAACTTTATTAAATGTTATGCATTACTACTTTTCATAAAATTTTATTATTTTTTATCATAGATTATAATAAACATTTAAGTAGTATGAATTTGTTTTCATGTTATTTGTTTGAATTACTTATTAACTTCAATGAATATAGTTTTGTCAACATTCAATTTTCACTTTCATTCATTGAACATGTTTAATGATAAATAGAAAGTAATGAGTATTTGTTTCTTCTATTGTTAATTGGATCATTTCAATGGAAACAGTACAGAAAATCATGTATATATATATATATATACCTGAAAGAGTAGTGCAATTTCTATAAATACATATATATATATATATATATATATATATATATATATGTTTGTATATAGTTAATCTAAATATATTTTAGTTTAAATTCTATAATGGAATATAATATTTCAAGGTGGCCATTTTTTGAAACTCCATGGGATATTTTAATAGGTTGTGAAGGTATTCATACTGGAAATCGATATACAAGTCAACAATTTTGTCATCTTTCTATCATTGCTGGTGTTTTATCCGCTTATGTTTTACCATTTATTACATTATTCAGTGTAATTGCTAATATTTCAACAAGTGTAATTTTTCTTTTGGCATTTAAACATAAGACAAGGCAAGTGGTATATTTAGGATGTTATTCTTTAATTGACTTGTTATATTGTTTTACTCTATCGGTTTTGTACTATATACCTGCACGAGGTATACCTTATGTATCAAATGCAAAACTTTATTATTTTATCCAATATGAATCTGTACACTTTTGTTTAATGTATAGATATATACTTTCATTTATTAGTACATTCAGAGGTAATATGTTGGTGATAACTATGCTTGATAAATATCTTTGTTTTATAATCCCAGTGAAGTATGGCAAGTTATCTATCACATACGCATGGTATTCTGTACTATGTACCCTATTAATTACTGTGTTCATGGTCATACCTCTATGGATACAATTCGACTGGAGTAACTTCTACGGTAAAACTATATGTTGGTTCCGAAATTTCACAATAGGCTGGTCGTTATACTATGGTCTAGTGACAGACAGTTGTTTGCTTCAGTTATCTGCTAATGGAGTTATTAGTATAGTGTTGTTTATCAAAATATATCTATGGCTTCGTAAACGACACCGATTTGAAACAGAAAAAACGGAATACACTCGAAAGAACTTGTCAGGAAGCATCGTTTACCTATATATTTCATTCTTTATCTTCTTATCATCAATACCAGATAATGTGAGCTACTTTATAAATGTATCTAATGCTACCACAAATAATCCGACTGAAGCATGGTATATGTACCTGTTAACATTGACCATAAGAGATATTTCATGGAACCTAATACCACTGCAAGCAGTTTTCAACAACGTTATTTACGTAACTCGAATGCATGAGTATCGTGAAATTGTTGTGAGCGTATTGAAGCTTTCGAATCTATCATACCGAATGCGTAACAAATAAACATTCATTTGTATAAAATCTACTTTGTTACTAAAGCTGAGTTGCATAATCTCAGCAATTCGTGTTATCTATTATTTCATAATGAAATGATCCCTTTCTCGGACACATCTTTTATTTTTGAATATAAATACCTCCGTACCATTCATTAGTGTCCCTCATCGCTTTCATACTCAATGTATTAAGTTATATTATCTGAAAATCCAGTTTTTTGTCATTGTTATAGCTTTTTCCATACAAACAATAATCCTATTTTCGTGTCTCTTGTTATGTCATTATTATTATTATTTCATTTGATTAAACTACATCATCACAAACAATACTTTTTTTGATTTTCACACACTTCTTGATACCATTAACCTCCACAATGTAACGTATTTCATTGAATGTTATTATTTAATAACTTTCCATTGTTAAAAAGAATTAATATGTAATGGTTTGTGATATGCTTTCATCAGATACATCGTATTAATTAACCGAATATTGTTAGGTAGGGGAAATAACAAATATGCCTAAGCAATATCTATCATTGGAAGTGTAAACAGTATGTGTTTTAGGTTGAGCTGTAAATTTGTATTGTTGATAAAACAGCGAATATCTAATCAATCATTTAACTAAACATGTAAGGTGGCAATTGGAGGTAATCTAAAGGAGACCCTGGATTTACGTCTCCTGATATCCAGCACTTGTCTGTAAGGTGTACCTGTAATGTTGAGCGGACTAGTGTTCCCTGATAGACTCAATCCCGTGTCACCCAACTTCGCAATCAGAGACGTTACCATTGGGCTATCGGGGTCGCGACTATTGGTGACATCGTAACTTGATTGACAGAACTAGATCTGCACTAAGAAGGACCTGACATATACAACATTGTTCAATATTCAGTGATTAATCAATTGTAAATTTTACGAGACATTTTTTAGGCTATACTTTTATGTATCTTACAGTATCACTTGAGGTGTTTATGTAGAGCTTAATCTGTCAATGAGAAACCTTATTTTTCCAAGTTGAATAGACAATTAAACCCTATACTAAAACGATATATCCGTACACTCATTCCTAACTTTCTATGGTCACCTAACTAGGATCATTTCGTCATGTAAACTATCAACATTTTACAATTTCCATAAAAAACTTACATTGATCAAAATTATTAGTAGCCATAATCATGTACGGAAATATTGAAATGATCAAAATTATCTAAATTTAGTGTATGTAGGTAAGCAAGTAGGTAAGTAAGTAAGTTAGTAACGTTCACATATAAACTGTATTTTGTGGATTTATATTGTCATGTTATAAAATTCATCAGAAAATCTAACTATTGATTTGGACTGACAATCCAATAAAGTCGAATCACTGCAAATCACTTTATTTAACTCATCAATAACTATCTCTTCATATTAGATGTGTAAGCCTCATACCATAAACGAATAGAAATGAATAAAGGATAGATATACGAGAGTAATTTTATGCTTTATAACTAAAAGATTTTCATCACTATAATTAATAATATCAGATAAAATGAACAGGAAATCGAACAGTTTACTTGTATTTTTATTTCTTCTAAGAATACTCAAAACAGGAAGTGTTTGCTAAATATTTATGGCTCTGTAACATTTCAATATAGAATTTCGGACTTGAGTGAGTATAGGAGTAAATCTTAAATACATTTCATTGGGTATTATTCACCAATAATTCGATAAATCTTTATTAGTACAGACTATCAATATAATAAAAGTTGAGTCTGATTGATAATTACACCACTAAAATCCTATTATTATGCTTTATTCCTGGTGCCTGAAATAAAAGGATTCCATGGGCCAAATGTCTGCACTGTTAGTTAATACATGTTAATGACTTATTCGTACATACGTTTTCCCAACAATGTCGTCTGGTTTCACTGGATTTCTACTCAAAATCTATTTTTCACATATATTCAAGTTCACAGTGAATCGTTTGAAAGTTTACGTCCAAATGTGCTGTACAGAGTACTGTAAACGGTAAACTCAGTGTTAGGTCCACAGAATCAGCATAATGGTCCATGATGTTCGACTGGTTGTTCATATATATCATTATTCTGAAGCTTATGTTTAAAAATAGTGATGATGCTAATATCGTGATAACCGATAATAATCAATTGAATCTAGTGCTCAGACTTATTTAAATCACAAACCGTTAATTGTAGGCGACCCAGTGATGAAATAAGAGAGAAACGAAATATATGGAAACTGAGAGGTTAACTTCATTGAATACAACAGATTGAAAAATAATGAAACCAGTCCACGTTCATCGTATTTATCACATATTTGAGGAACCGATGAAACAATGCGTATCCTTCAAAATTATTGTACCATCGAAATAGCTTGTTAGGTATTATAAAATATTTTATATTCATTATAAGCTGATTGGTTGGAAACACAACAGCTGTATGTTTTATCGAATCTATTCAAGATTGTATTGTAAGTATTAGGCAATTTTCTTATGTGGTTTAGCAATAGCGTTTCCACTGAAATATTAGTGACTTTCAAAACATACTACTGAACCACCAGACATAATGGTATTTCATGAGTGTACTTTGAACATAGTGAAATGATTCTAAAATTTTTAACTTGTATTCCAACTACCTTTCTAACCACTCATCCCACAAATTTCACTAGTACAATGAAATGGTAATAAATGAAGATGTTTCTGGAAGCTTGATATGATAAACCTTGTGGTTAGATATGCTTTCGAAGTTTAGAGTAGGAATATTAAATTTCAGCAGCTTATGGTAATGATCTGTCAATATAAAAACTGTAATACCTTATAAACCGTATTTTACGTCACGTAAATTCGTTTTATCCTCAAACAATCAACATTCCATATATTGATATTCCGTTATGAAGGTTAGTGTGGTTTTATTAAAACATGTACCTGTATCGTTTTCGTTACTCATTAGTAGTACTTAGTGTACACACAGCACATCAACCGTTGGTGTTGCTCCTCACTGATTTTCTAAATTTCTCCACTTTCTTTCAGAACTGTGATTACAGCAAGTTGTCTTCTTTTTGATAATTAACATTTGCTTTGAAACATTTTTTTGGAGTTTGATACAATTGATAGTTACAAAAGGTATATACACAATCTATTCTATTTAGTTACCAGTAGTTCAAGGAAATCTCAAATGTATTGTGTTCAATTTTATGAGCTGAAAGTGTTATCGACCAGTTGGTAGACTACAAACATTACAAATATATATTATTGACAACACAGACCTTCGCTTTATATATCACATCCTCAACAAATACAGAAAAGCATTTGATAATTATCACAAAAGCTGGAACATATATGTCGATAATTCGTCAAATAAATTCACAAACACATACTTTCCATCTTTATTGAACTATACAAAAGTCTCAGAAATGTCATAAACACTAATAAGTAGATACTATATATCACATACCCATTGTACATACAAGTAGCATCACTAAACAAATCAACAAAGAGTTTGTAAATTTATCATTTTTGCAGCAGTATTGCGAACTATAGTTAAATTGACAATTTGATCTGTAATAATTGGACATCGCAATGAAAAATATTATCACATGGCAACCTGAAGTCGATCGACTGAATTGATTGATGAAAACGTGAAGAGAGTGCACACAACATGGAAGTTGGATTTGATTGATCATGTTACATTAATGAAGAAGAAGAATTGGAAGAAGGAAATGAAAGGGAATTCGATGTTGTTCTAACTATTTTGCTTGTTTCATAGTTGAGTTGAAGGTAGTGACGTGATTCGATATCGGTGGAAAGCGTATAGTGAATGTTCAGTGAAATAAGGGACGAGAGATTTCACTGTTGAAGGTGTGCATTTGTGAACGAATGATACATTTCACAATAATGATATGCGACATCTGTTGAGACAATACAAATGAATGTAGTAAGTGATTAGAGAATGGATGTTATGTTGAAGAGTTTGTGGAACATGTTTAGGAGATGAGACGACAGTAGGCAATTAGTGTACATGTATTGAATAGGTTTAATTTGATAATTGATTGAAGTGAATATTTTTGACGTAATTGTCAACAATGTGAATCACAGGATGCCTATGAAATGAGTAATCGGAGATGACATTAGTTTGAATTACAGAATTATTTACTCAGTATACAATGATATTGGTAATTCTTACAAACACACAGTTTTCCTTACTATGTAATGCATGATAAACATAATCAGTGAAGTGATAATTCCTAATGTACAGAATTATTATCATAGAAACAGAATATAACAGGAGGATGGTATGTTAGATTTTCAAGTTCACCAATACAATACATAAACACTTACTTACTTTGGTTGTAGGGTAATGGACACGCACTATTGAGGTTTCCTATATTGTGACGAAGTGCTCTTAGGGCATCCACTTCTTCATTGACCGCCTAACATTTATAAGTTATTATCACTACGAAATCGAACATTCTCAGTTTGTCCAACTGATACTTACCACAAAAGCTATGATATACGTAAAAGTTGTTTTCGAGAAGACAAAGGATGCATGAGAGTTCTCTCGTCTAAAGTTTCTTTCTAAATATCATAATTAGGAAAACCACAAAGGATAGGTTGGCATCAATCTTATGTTCTATTACACATTGAATTATCAGTATTCGTCATGTCTTTTCCTAATCACTTATTCATTTTCACCAGTTCCTCAGCCATTTCGTCGCATGTTTAACCACCTTAACCAGTAGGTCACGATTATTCCTCTCTGTGTGTGTATTTCGAAACAGACATGGAAATCGGTAAACATGGTTGGAAATCACTCAATCGATTTCATGACACTCGGCATTCTGATGAAGCATGGATATCACAATTCAGTAATAATGACCAGTACTATATAGTACGATTTGTCAAATACTAACAAGGACCTTCATTTCGGAAGAAGGACACACACACACACCTCAGAATGGTGGGGTGTTATGGATAAGCGTTGAAGGTGTTAGGAGTGTAGTGGGTTTTTTCCTTTTGTGTGGAAGTGGTCGATGACTGTGAAATGTGAGATATTGTACAGTCCATGAAAACTACTATAAACTGATCGTTCAATTGAATCATCCAATAATAATTTAGTGATTAAATTTAAGAAGGAGAGTGTATCGTTCATCTCATATTTGTTTGGAAGAATGATGTGATCATGAATAGTGTGAATTTGATCATGTGAACAATTGCCGTCCTCCACTCTGATCAAAATGTTCTGGTTATTTGGATTGTATTTTGACATTACTTTGAAAAAATGAGTAGTAGAAAAACAAATTTCAAAGAATCTATACCTAGAAGCAATTTGAACATGGGATAATTTACCTTTTGCTTTTTAATTTGCAGACAATATGTACGTGACGAGTGATATAATACGGATTGCTGTTTCTCAGCGACCCATCAACTCAGCTTGATGAAGTGCAAGTGGTCAATCTAAACAGTTTTAAGAATTTTTCGTATCGATCTTACTACAGTTAATGTTAGATTACACTTCATTTGAATTTTCTCATTACATAATGGAATAATTCATTGAACAATCAAATTTTTGACGACGCGTTCACTTTCAAAGCTTTAAAATCGTACACCTATGAAGAATTACACTCTGATATGAAGTACTCATCTACCTAATGATCGCAAAAATGACTGACAGTGTTAGATGCAAAACATCACCTGGACAGTGAGAAAGTAACAGATAAACTCAACTAGTAACTCCTATTCTGGTTTACGTAAACCCTCATTAATCTACTCAACAGTAAATTATCATAAACTCTTGGTAACTGTAAACGTTTCATTGAAAATTCACATCACATTAGTCTTTCATTTTCAGAGTAATCTGATGATTTATTCAGAGTTTCACTCTAGTTTGCTTAGTAGGGTGTAGTTTGCATCCGGGAAAGTAAACCACAGATTGATATTTTAGAACAAACTAGTCAGCTGAAGTCTGGAAAATCAATGCAAATGATGCATTTCAAAACACAAACTTAACCAGATTTCTTCCTCTATAATGCAATTCACCTACCAATAATCCAACCAGTGTCTTTACTACACTCGTATGTAAACTCTTAACAAAATGAGGAGAAATTAATGATATTAGAGACCAAATCAGTCCTAACATTTACTGCTTTTGTGTAGCAAACATAAGGTGTATCGAATTCATCCTATGTCAACACTGACAATGTTTCCAGATGTATTTGAGTTGTTAGTACCCGACTGATCAAACAGTAACTATCAGTATTCCCGTAGTGTGGAAACACCCAACAATCGATTCTATGTACTGAGAAATGTGGGAATGGCTTACAACACAGTGAATAGGAATTTTTCATGTTCAATGAACAAAACGAAGAAAACTCCTTGTCAATTCAGATTGATAACTTATTATCAGTGTCACATTACTGACCAGTCACACTTCCCGTTCACTGTGTAAATTCAGTTTGAAAGTTTTGGGACAAGTAGGAAAAATTCAACATCTAGTCCTTATCACTTTCAACGCGAATGAAAACCACATACTGAGTGCTCGAGAATATTTGGGAACAAATAGAACAGTTTGCTTAGACACATCACTCTGGATTAAGGCCACAAGTGTCTGACTGTCCAATTGCTTCAGCAGACACAAGTAATTAGTCAGTCCGTAGATAGCATTCATTGATAAAAGTTATACAAGATGTTCAGAACTAAGTTTAAATGTTTGTTACTCGAATATCACGCAATAAACTGGAATATTGAAATTGAAGTTGTCTGCGAAATATACCAGGATTGAATGATAGATGGGTGCATACTACAGAAGTTTGGATGACTATGCACTATTCGTTTAATTTACCAGACTATCATTACTTCTAATAACCAAACGGAATCATGGTTAAATATGAAAACTGAAGTGTAAGATTTGTAGAACATCATCATGGAGCAATGATATATTTATTCATAGATAACCAGAAATAACACATCGATTATTCCTTCATCATACATCCTAAAGCAGTCCAGCGATCAGGTCCAGTATGATTCCACTCTGTTCAGGTTTCGGCTTCTCAACTTTGACCGCTCCATCTGGTAGCTTTGTTGACAATATCTTCTTATCCCTTCCTAATGATCTTCCTGAATAAAAACAAAGATAATAATTTACGAAATCAGACAATATTTTGATGAGCACAATTCATGAAACCAAAATACTGGTTACATGAGTGAAAACGATGCGATCAAAATATAATAATGAAATATCCGACAAATTGAGTTGTGTGAATGATACCTAGTTTGGAATGCTTCCTAGTGGGTTTGGCAATCTTCTCTGACGCTTCACCTTGTATTGCACTGGCCTTATCTAGAAGGAACGAATTAGTATTAATTCAAACATCATGATTCACCCTCTGTATCAGCTTCGATCACTTTTACTATCGTGTATAAACACATGCAAATGAAGAGTACCTATATTTTGCAAATAGTGTTATGGATTCAACCAATTCTCACCTTGATTGAGTTCATTGTTGGTGTACAATTATGACGACTGTTCAACGTCATGTGTGTGTATTTATATACATGGATGAAGTGAATCGAGAACATGAATGAATGGATTGGAGTAGATTTGTACGTCTTCATTGATTTGTTGACAATAATTTCACCTGTCATAATGTTATAGTCATGAGTTTCAATCCATTTCTCTTGTGGTCGAAATGAGGAAATGTAGTTTTCGTGGTATGTGTCAAAGTCACACTTCAGTTAACTGACTTATTTAAGATATCGATGTGCGGCTCATCTTATCTCAGATGGATCACATTCTCTTCATGTGACTAACAATTCAGTAACTTTGCAAGGTTGACTCATAGTCACCATATGAAAACTCACTTCCATTAACAAACATAAATTGAATGATGTTTTTGGTTAATCAATATCAATGACACGTTTATAGATGAAACACAATGCAGAATAACAACGTCAATTCTTAACTGATATTTCCAATCAAACAACTTCTCTACTTTGACACATACCACGAAAACTACATTTCGACCACAAGAGAAATGGATTGAAACTCATGACTATAACATTATGACAGGTGAAATTATTGTCAACAAATCAATGAAGACGTACAAATCTACTCCAATCCATTCATTCATGTTCTCGATTCACTTCATCCATGTATATAAATACACACACATGACGTTGAACAGTCGTCATAATTGTACACCAACAATGAACTCAATCAAGGTGAGAATTGGTTGAATCCATAACACTATTTGCAAAATATAGGTACTCTTCATTTGCATGTGTTTATACACGATAGTAAAAGTGATCGAAGCTGATACAGAGGGTGAATCATGATGTTTGAATTAATACTAATTCGTTCCTTCTAGATAAGGCCAGTGCAATACAAGGTGAAGCGTCAGAGAAGATTGCCAAACCCACTAGGAAGCATTCCAAACTAGGTATCATTCACACAACTCAATTTGTCGGATATTTCATTATTATATTTTGATCGCATCGTTTTCACTCATGTAACCAGTATTTTGGTTTCATGAATTGTGCTCATCAAAATATTGTCTGATTTCGTAAATTATTATCTTTGTTTTTATTCAGGAAGATCATTAGGAAGGGATAAGAAGATATTGTCAACAAAGCTACCAGATGGAGCGGTCAAAGTTGAGAAGCCGAAACCTGAACAGAGTGGAATCATACTGGACCTGATCGCTGGACTGCTTTAGGATGTATGATGAAGGAATAATCGATGTGTTATTTCTGGTTATCTATGAATAAATATATCATTGCTCCATGATGATGTTCTACAAATCTTACACTTCAGTTTTCATATTTAACCATGATTCCGTTTGGTTATTAGAAGTAATGATAGTCTGGTAAATTAAACGAATAGTGCATAGTCATCCAAACTTCTGTAGTATGCACCCATCTATCATTCAATCCTGGTATATTTCGCAGACAACTTCAATTTCAATATTCCAGTTTATTGCGTGATATTCGAGTAACAAACATTTAAACTTAGTTCTGAACATCTTGTATAACTTTTATCAATGAATGCTATCTACGGACTGACTAATTACTTGTGTCTGCTGAAGCAATTGGACAGTCAGACACTTGTGGCCTTAATCCAGAGTGATGTGTCTAAGCAAACTGTTCTATTTGTTCCCAAATATTCTCGAGCACTCAGTATGTGGTTTTCATTCGCGTTGAAAGTGATAAGGACTAGATGTTGAATTTTTCCTACTTGTCCCAAAACTTTCAAACTGAATTTACACAGTGAACGGGAAGTGTGACTGGTCAGTAATGTGACACTGATAATAAGTTATCAATCTGAATTGACAAGGAGTTTTCTTCGTTTTGTTCATTGAACATGAAAAATTCCTATTCACTGTGTTGTAAGCCATTCCCACATTTCTCAGTACATAGAATCGATTGTTGGGTGTTTCCACACTACGGGAATACTGATAGTTACTGTTTGATCAGTCGGGTACTAACAACTCAAATACATCTGGAAACATTGTCAGTGTTGACATAGGATGAATTCGATACACCTTATGTTTGCTACACAAAAGCAGTAAATGTTAGGACTGATTTGGTCTCTAATATCATTAATTTCTCCTCATTTTGTTAAGAGTTTACATACGAGTGTAGTAAAGACACTGGTTGGATTATTGGTAGGTGAATTGCATTATAGAGGAAGAAATCTGGTTAAGTTTGTGTTTTGAAATGCATCATTTGCATTGATTTTCCAGACTTCAGCTGACTAGTTTGTTCTAAAATATCAATCTGTGGTTTACTTTCCCGGATGCAAACTACACCCTACTAAGCAAACTAGAGTGAAACTCTGAATAAATCATCAGATTACTCTGAAAATGAAAGACTAATGTGATGTGAATTTTCAATGAAACGTTTACAGTTACCAAGAGTTTATGATAATTTACTGTTGAGTAGATTAATGAGGGTTTACGTAAACCAGAATAGGAGTTACTAGTTGAGTTTATCTGTTACTTTCTCACTGTCCAGGTGATGTTTTGCATCTAACACTGTCAGTCATTTTTGCGATCATTAGGTAGATGAGTACTTCATATCAGAGTGTAATTCTTCATAGGTGTACGATTTTAAAGCTTTGAAAGTGAACGCGTCGTCAAAAATTTGATTGTTCAATGAATTATTCCATTATGTAATGAGAAAATTCAAATGAAGTGTAATCTAACATTAACTGTAGTAAGATCGATACGAAAAATTCTTAAAACTGTTTAGATTGACCACTTGCACTTCATCAAGCTGAGTTGATGGGTCGCTGAGAAACAGCAATCCGTATTATATCACTCGTCACGTACATATTGTCTGCAAATTAAAAAGCAAAAGGTAAATTATCCCATGTTCAAATTGCTTCTAGGTATAGATTCTTTGAAATTTGTTTTTCTACTACTCATTTTTTCAAAGTAATGTCAAAATACAATCCAAATAACCAGAACATTTTGATCAGAGTGGAGGACGGCAATTGTTCACATGATCAAATTCACACTATTCATGATCACATCATTCTTCCAAACAAATATGAGATGAACGATACACTCTCCTTCTTAAATTTAATCACTAAATTATTATTGGATGATTCAATTGAACGATCAGTTTATAGTAGTTTTCATGGACTGTACAATATCTCACATTTCACAGTCATCGACCACTTCCACACAAAAGGAAAAAACCCACTACACTCCTAACACCTTCAACGCTTATCCATAACACCCCACCATTCTGAGGTGTGTGTGTGTGTCCTTCTTCCGAAATGAAGGTCCTTGTTAGTATTTGACAAATCGTACTATATAGTACTGGTCATTATTACTGAATTGTGATATCCATGCTTCATCAGAATGCCGAGTGTCATGAAATCGATTGAGTGATTTCCAACCATGTTTACCGATTTCCATGTCTGTTTCGAAATACACACACAGAGAGGAATAATCGTGACCTACTGGTTAAGGTGGTTAAACATGCGACGAAATGGCTGAGGAACTGGTGAAAATGAATAAGTGATTAGGAAAAGACATGACGAATACTGATAATTCAATGTGTAATAGAACATAAGATTGATGCCAACCTATCCTTTGTGGTTTTCCTAATTATGATATTTAGAAAGAAACTTTAGACGAGAGAACTCTCATGCATCCTTTGTCTTCTCGAAAACAACTTTTACGTATATCATAGCTTTTGTGGTAAGTATCAGTTGGACAAACTGAGAATGTTCGATTTCGTAGTGATAATAACTTATAAATGTTAGGCGGTCAATGAAGAAGTGGATGCCCTAAGAGCACTTCGTCACAATATAGGAAACCTCAATAGTGCGTGTCCATTACCCTACAACCAAAGTAAGTAAGTGTTTATGTATTGTATTGGTGAACTTGAAAATCTAACATACCATCCTCCTGTTATATTCTGTTTCTATGATAATAATTCTGTACATTAGGAATTATCACTTCACTGATTATGTTTATCATGCATTACATAGTAAGGAAAACTGTGTGTTTGTAAGAATTACCAATATCATTGTATACTGAGTAAATAATTCTGTAATTCAAACTAATGTCATCTCCGATTACTCATTTCATAGGCATCCTGTGATTCACATTGTTGACAATTACGTCAAAAATATTCACTTCAATCAATTCTCAAATTAAACCTATTCAACACATGTACACTAGTTGCCTACTTTTACCATTCTTTTATAGCCGTGAAATTTTTGGGTTGAGTGGTTAGAATGCAGTTGGAAATCGATTTAAATATTTTCGAATCATTTCACTACGTTCAAAATACACTCATGAAATATCATTGTGTCTGGCGATTCAGTAGTATGTTTTCAATGTCACTAACATTTCACGTGAAACGCTACTGGCTGTCCATTGTGTCCAGTGTTTCACTCAAGGTGTTGACGTCTTCATGATTCAGTCGACCACCGTGAGAATATGAAAGGGTCAGAGTATGCAACTTTGCCTGACACCTCTCTTTACTTTGAATGAGTCAGTTAGTTTTCCTCAATGAACGATATGGCGGTTTAATCTGTCAAAAGAACTCCGTATGGTGTTGACTATCTTCTCGGGCCCACCGTAGTGTCAAATATGCCTCCATGGTGTTGTCCTGTCTACACTGTTAAATGTTTTCTCGTAATCAGTAAGCTAATGTAGAGTGATGAAATTTATTCAAGTGATTGTTCTACAATGATCCGTGGAGTTCCGATTTGGTCTGTACACGATCGATCCTTACGGAATCCAGCCTGTCGGTCTCGAATTTGGGAGTCTGAGTCCTTCATTCTCTTTAAGAATACCCTGTTGAAGACTTTTCCTGGTATTGAAAGAAGTGTGATGCCTCTGTAGTTATCACACTTGCTGAGATCGCCTTTCTTTGGTATTTTGATCAGAAGTTCTTCGTTCCAGTCTGTTGGTACTTGTTCTTCATCTCAAATCTTACTGAAGAGAATGTGGAGTATCTTTGCAGTTGCTGCTACGTCTGCTTACAGTGCTTCTGCTGGAATGTTGTCTGGTCCTACTGCTTTGTCGCTCTAGATTTGTCTGATGGCCATGCTGATCTCTTCAATTGTTGGTGGGCCAACATCGAATGGGAGGTTCATGAGTGCTGCTTCGATGTTGGGTTGGTTTAGTGGAGCTGGTCGATTCGAGAGTTTTTTGAAGTGTTCTACCCACCTGTTTCACTGTTATTCAATGTTAGTGATTACTTTACCTTCCTTGATATTCCCTCGCCATTGAGTAAATCATGAAAGGCCTTAAACTTATTGTTGAGGGCTATCATTAATTTGTTGACTATGTCAGTATTTCGAAGGAGAGCCGTATTAAACTTTTGTGATGTTGTCTTCCCCGTTGTCCAGTGCTTCTTGAGTTTCAGTTTCATTTTCGTGACCAGCAAGTGATGATCTGGGGCTATATCTGCCATTCTCCTGGTTCTCACATCCTCCGTCGTCCTGCTGAACATCTTGTTAGTGAAGATATGGTCAACTTGGTTCTGTATGGTATGATTCGATGAAGTCCATGTGGCCTTGTGTATGCGTTTGTGTAGGAATATAGTGCCGCCTATGACCAGTTTGTTGAATGAACATAGGTTTGCGTATCCCTCAACATCTTCGTTCTTTTCTCCTAGTCAATCCATTTCGTCCCATGACGTATTCATATCCGGTGTTGTCCATTCCAACCTTGGCATTTAAGTCCCTCATCAGAATGGTCAAGTATTTTGTTGAGCACTTCTCGAGGAATGACGGCAGACTATAATAGAATTGGTTTCTAACGTCTTCATTGTAATCGTTAGTAGACACATAGCATTGGATGATGTTCATTTTAATGCCCTCTTTCTTTGTTTTCAAGGAGGATTTGATGATTCATGGTCCATGAGATTCCTATCTTATAAGTGCTTTTTTGAATAGCATCAGTGGAACGCTTTGAGCATGTGAAGCATTTTCTTCTTCATGCCTGGAGTAAAACAGTAGCTCCGCTGTAGCTAATCTTTGTTGTACAATGTGTTTCACTGATTCCAAAAACCTCCAATTTGTATCCTCTTATTTCAGCAGCAATTAGGATGACTCTCCAGGTCTCCCACATTGTAGGAACATCCCATCTCCCTAAAATTATAATTGCTTTGGTTGTCAGAATGGGCATCAGCCTCGTGACTTCCGAAGGAACTCGGCTTCCATCACGAGGCGTCATAACTCTTCTAACTGAAGACCTTCTAACTCCCAGGGCAGAGTTCAAATGGTTTGAATTATTGTTTCTGGTTAGCATTTTTTAGCGATTTAGTTTTTTACGGGATGGGGTCACTAACCGCATGCTCAACCCTCCCCGTTTATCCGGGCATGGGACTGGTAGTAACCTTAGAGGGGCTCCAGGCCTTGTCAAAATTATTCACTTCCATCAATTCTCGAAATAAACCTATTCAACACATGTACACTTATTTCCTAATGACAACTCATCTCCTTAACCTGTTTGATAAACTCCCCAACATTCCTCATTTGTTATCGTATATATGAAAGCGAACTTGCATTATATTCTAATTCAAATACATATTTAATCACGGCGATTTTATTCCGTATGTGCGTTTTTTCATTAAAAAATGTACACACTGATTATTTTTTTGGGTGGAAAATAGCATGTTACATTTTTTCCACATAATACCATCTCTTTTTGATGCTATAACTTGTTTTAGAACTATGTCATCTCTTACCGTTCTACGATTTTGGAATTTGTCAAAAATGTGACGTAAGGTACAGAAATTCGGTCACCTTTATAAATATGAGTAATTTTTAGTAAAATCTTCCACTACATATCATATTTTATCCAACCATATTCTATGGGGTATTAACAAATATTTCAGTAAAATATTTAACATGTACAGATATTTGAAAACTGTTTTACTTGTTCGGATAACTTCTTCAATGGATGGTTACTGATGTCAATTAGAGACTGACCAGTTGCAGTCTTAACAGTCGATGGGAAGATTTAAACAAACAATACTAAATGAATTTAAACTTCACCCCATTGCACAAGCAAGTGCCTATCAGGACTCAGTGACCGAGTGGATAATGCGATGGAGTTTGAAGCGAAAGATACTGGGTTTGAGTCCCAGGATGAACATCAACTCTGAGATGCAGATACATTCAGCTGACAAGTCCCAAATAGGACAACACGCGCGTCCTGGATTCCATTGCTAGCTACTATCCATCTTTGCTTACGGTTACTGATCTGTTGTATTTTTAAAGTAGTTATGTTCTATTGGGTTGATTTTTTGACGCCAAGTATTAAGAACGATATTGAAGGCGCTCTGAACTGCGTTTCATTACAGTTTGGCACAAAAAATAACACAAATTAACTTTCTTCGTTTTGCCGGACGCTATATCATTTAGTTTTACATTTGAAGATGATATTACGGTTTTCTGGGCAGATGAAATGATTATCTTTGGAATTCGATCAGTTCAAATGACGTGGCACTATCAGAATTAATATAATTCAGATATTCCTTGTTACGTCATTGATCTGTCTACCCACTTCGTACCTAGGATAACTTGTCTAATGTAGATTAAGACCTTGATGCGATAGGCTTACTAGCTTAACTTTGAGGCTAGTATACTTGAGGTGTAGAGAGACGAAAACTATTATACCCCTGATTGACTGACAAGCACGCACGAGAGAGTAGACAAGACGACTGGAACACTACTCGCTGGTACCCAAGTTTCCGATTAGTGTAAAAAGATACATGAATAAATAGATGACTAACCTGACCATAGAGTACAATAATTAGAAAAATACAATTATGTTCAAAACTGGGGGATTAAAGTAGAAATTAAAGTACAAAAGGTTACGTCTAAATTACAATAGCTTTGGAACAGGAAAGGCTATGTCAGTGAATCATATATAAAACGAAAGCTTATGATCTGTAGAATAGACTAGGAGAAAAAGTAAATATTACTGTTAAACAGGCTTTGAATTAAATGAAATAACATTCGCAGAAATGACTTCCGTAGTTTGTTAAGGCTTCTTGTTTTACTATTCACATCATTCTTTTTCGAAAGTTGACAATTATTGATTGATATAATGAAATAGTCACCTATAATAATTATATTTAAGTCATAGATTATCTGACAAACTGACATATATTAAAATCTAACGTCGATATTATTTTACAGTAGCAACTTAAAACCTGAATATTCTCTTTCTACTTCCGATCAAACAAACAAACATTTTTTAAAATTAATTTTTCACCTTCAATTGTCAATTTCGTAATATCAATATTAATGAAATCATATCATAGTTACATGTCAAATGAGAAAGGGGGGGCGTGAAATGACATGTATTCCATTCATTATTATTTATATTAAATTCATTGGTAACTAACATATTTGAATAAGTATATATAATTAATAAATGATTATGTAATAAAAATGGATAAATATTTTTCATTATTTAAAATTTATAATATACATGAAAGTTTTTGTAAGATTACCCGTAATCATATTTTAATGGTAATAATAATACTAATAAAACCTAATTTTTATTATATTAGATCTCATTATGGATAATTTTCCTATCTTATGCTTATTGTCAAAACCCTAGTAATGATGAATATTATGAAGGTAAATAATTGTGTATAAATATTATACTTATGTTTGTGTTATCACTTGTGCCCTTCAATTAGATAGTAGTGATTCATCGATCGAACCAATAATACACGAAAACTGTATGAGTAGTCTAGAGTACTATATCAATCGTTGCTTTCTGCTTAGCCCAGCCAGTTAAGTCTCGAACACCAATAACAGCCTCTATAATATGAATCATTTATTTCAAACATACTGGGATTATATACCAAACAGAAAGACCATAAAATAGAAAATATTTGCATAAGATTTAGATAAATGTGGCTGTGAATGTAGGAGACAGTAATTGATAGACTGGGGATAACTCAAAAAAAGGTTAATCGTATAGTAATGGTCTATGGGTTAAAATGAAGATCATAATGAGAGGAACGTGAATATGAATAGTTTAGTTAATTGACAATTATACAATAAAAATATACGTATCATATTGGTCTATAAATAGTTCTCAAAAGGTACCAATCATAATTCTTATCGCGATATAACAATTTGTACTAGAAATAAACAATATTATTTATTAATTATAGAAGGGGTTTTGTGGAACGAAACGGCCATCCAGTGTTTCCAGGTTTTCTGCATAGTTGAAATCATGAGTCAATTGAAGTTAGACCACTATGAAAAACCTGGAAACACTAGACGGCCGTTTCATCCTATTGTGGGACTACTCAGAAGAGCGTATCCACGACCACGCCTCCCGGGATTCAAACCCAGGACCTAGGAAGAGTTAGACATTAACACCATCGGATGCCGACTCAGTGGTCTATCGGTTGAGTGCTCTGGCGCGAGATTGGTAGGTCCTGCGTTCGAATCTCGCGATGTGGGATCGTGGATGCGCACTTCTGAGGAGTCCCACAATAGGACGAAACGGTCATTCAGTGCTTCCAGGTTTTCCATGGTGGTCTTGCTTCAATTGACTTATGATTTCAACTATGCAAATACTGAACACTCCAAAAAACCCTTTCTGATTATTTGAATCTATCAATTTCAACCTTGGCATTATTACCTATAAACCAATTATAACCCATGTTAAAGTGTACTAATCACTACCAACAAATATAAAACCTAATGATATTTCATGGAACAGTTTCATAATTGTTAATTTCGTACGTGAATTTTCATGATGGACTAAGTTCATCTAAAGTCTAATCCAGTCTGTAATGCAATAAATATGTGGTTTTTCTTAGTTTATAACTCCTCAACATTACTCACCTACTATTATCACTAAAAATAAAAAAAAAGAAGAAATTAACAAGCCTCTAGTAAAGTACACTATTTTAAATCATTGATTTGAAACTTATGTATTCATTAAATTCAGGATGTAGAATGATCATAATCCATGGTTTTTAGATAAACACTGTTTCACTCTTAAATATTACTTATTTCTAATATAAACATTCTTACGTAAGAAATTCCTTTTCTTAATACATCCAACTGAATAGACTTATGATTCTTAACAATATATATATATACAACCCTAGAATTAATGACATATTCAACATCATTATTTATTCTAGATATCATTGAAGAAACTCGATTAAAAGTTGCCGTTGTAACAAAAGGAAAAAATCGTAATCCTGTTTCATTGATTAGAAAAATGTTTAAACGTTATTATAAAGGTAATGATGATCTAATGAGATATTATTTATTTATTTATTTTAAAAATTCATAATAATACTAATATCGTAGAAACATTTTAAGAAATGCTAAACTATAAGAACAAAACAGCCGTCTAGTGTTTTCATGTTTTCAATTTTGTTCTAGCCTAGATTGACTCCTTAGTTTAACTTTGAAAATACTTCAACCTCCATAAATCTCCATAGTTATAAATGATAATAGTTACATTTAATTTTACATTGAAATATTTATTAAGTATAGGATTATTATAAGCAAAGATGGATAGTGGTTAGCAGTGGAATCCAGGATGTACTTTTCGTGCTATTTGGGATTCATCAGCTGGATGTACCTGCATCCCAGATTTTATGTTCATTCTGGAACTCGAACCCAATACCATTCGCTTCAAACGCCACTGTATTATTCACTTAGCTACTATTGTTTCAATGATTCAATTTTTAGTATTACGTAAACCTGCTGTTAATAAATATAGAATCTGCATGAAATCATGCATAAATACTAGATTTAATCTATGTGTTAACTTGGTTATACTCAGTCAGTTATTTTTAAAGAATAACAGAAGAGTGAATAATATAAAGTAGAACATTAGCACACATATTACATTCTTGTCAGCTAGAAAAAATTAGATGTAAACTACTCACAAATTAGTTTTAAGTAATATGGTAGATGTCACCACACTGTAAAATACAATAGTCTAGTTTAACAAAGCACTATAAACCATTGTATTACACCTATTTAAACTTGATGTAATCTTGAAAACACAATCATCCTTCAATCCATTTATTATTATAATTAATAATATTAAAACATGATATAACCCGATAAAAATTGGATTTTACATATGACATTTTCAAACGATAACTTTAATCCAATTACAATTATCAACAATCAGTAACATTTGCCAAAAATCAAGGTAAACTAGCTAAAAGGTATTTCAAACTATCATATATAATTTGTTTACACATAACGATCCAATACACATGTAAGAATAAGATTCAATTTTTTATTATCACAGCTATTATTGCAGATTTGAGATGTCTTCAGATCTAGTAAATTTATCATTATTCTGTTATAACTTGTGTCCGAGTGGATGCCCTGTTAACGCATGACGTAATAAGATCATCAATCAGAGAGCAGCGATTTATCGATCGAACCAATGATACACGAAACAAGTATGAGCAGTCTAGAGTATTTGTCGGTATTTATTTTTTTGCCTAGCCCAACCAGTTAACTCCAGAACACCAATAATAACTTCTACAATATGAATCATTTATTTCAAACATACTTGGATTATATACCAAACAGACAGACCACATTGTACTATAAAATAGAAGATAACATATGTACAAAATTTAGCCAAATTTGGCTGTGAATAGGGGGAACTGTTATTAATTGACAGGGGATAATTCATGATTGGTAAATCGTATAACAATAGTTCATAAGTCAAAATAAAGCTCATAATAAGGGGGACATGAATGTGAATAGTTCAGTAATTTAGTAATTATACAATAAAAAAATCTATGCATAGTATTTGTTCATAATAAATTTCAAAGTTATCATTCACTGTTCTTATCGGAATGTAACAATTTAGGTGAACCAACTACATAAATCCTCATCGATATTAGTAAGCTTATATGTCATAGTTTTCATTCTCAGTAAAATAAAAATCAAAAACGTATAAACGAATTCAGTGATTAGATATGACTACTTGTTTGAGTCTTTGTATCAACTGATCAACATCATTAAAAAAATATCACAATCTAATCAAAATTATTATTTAGATCAACTTTGAAGAGTTTACTTACTTACGCTTGTTACTCCCAACCGCCGCCGACCAGCATCCTCCAACACATTTTGTTCTACGCTTTCTTTTCAAGTTCTATCCATCGTTTGCTCATTCTTCTCATGTTTGCCTCCATTTCTCGGCGTAACATGTTTTTCGGTCTTTCTCTTTTCCTTTGACCTTCAGGATTTGAAGAGTTTACTTAGACAATAACTAAAAAATAAGTTCTATATTTGTAATGTTACTAAAAGATTATGTATAGGTTGTTCACTTTGTTGTTTATATCATCGAAGAAGTTAGATATACAAACATGGATACAGGAAATCAGTAAACTTTATTTTCATCTTATTAACGATGAAGTTTATTTATATCAAGTTTAAGATTTTATCATCGATTTCAGCTGATAGTGTTACTGAAATACCTTAACGTAATTCAAACTGGAAATAATCACCATTGGTTTCTTACTCAGTGCTCTGATAAAAAAGACCTCTTCACAAAATACATTGCTCATGGATTTGAACCATTGTGCCATTTCCAGGTGAATGTTGTAGCGTATTGTACTACAATAAAAAACATGTTGCATATCCCTTGTGTGACTTTCTAGCTAAAGTCGCTACCTTGGCAGCCTGTTTAAACCTCTGGGCTACCTGTTCCTATCTTCTAGATATTTCAACAAGTTATCTGATTTCGTTTGTTTTAATACATCATTATGCCTATTAATCGCACAACCTATTCAGGTGCGTTTCTCAAAAGTATAAGACCTTTCGCTGTAAAGGTTACAGAAGGCCTAATCAGAGATATCGTGGTTGCTGGCATTATGCAGCGAGAAGAATGTACATTATCCAGATGTCGATTGACTGGGCCACTAACTTCTAACTGGCGATCACTCAATATTTATCGTCAGGAAGGACGACGAAGTAAGAAACGGAAACTTGTTGAAGTACTTAATGCTGAGAATTCTATATTGTACCAAAAATATAATATTGAATAAAGCTAATAATAATAATATTTAAACGAGATATTCATTGTTATTATAATTAACGTTAGTTAATCCTACAATTTGGTTGAATAGATGGTTTTTCACAATCTAAAATATTTCTTTTATCCTATAGAGAAGGCTGCTGACGAAGATGACTATATTGAAGAGGTTGAGGAGACAACAAAAATCATTTTTGGAAAAATAGACAAAAAGAATATATCAATTCTAAAAGATTTCTGATTGTATATGTGTGTGCATGTTTTGGAGATAGGAAAATCTATCACCATCTAACATGACTCGAATCAAATCAAAAATAGTCGTTTTTTTCAATTGAATGTTTTCTGATTTTATTTCATAATGAGTGTAATATAAATTAGCAAAAAAATATAGAGTAATCAGAAGTTATATGTATTACCATAGCTCTTGAGTAAAAATTTATTTTATATAGTTGAAATCATGAGTCAATTGAAGCTAGACCACCATGGAAAACCTGGAAGCACTAGACGCTCGTTTTCTCCTATTGTGAGACTCCTCAGCAGTGCGCATCATATGCTCACTGGTGACTGACTCCATGAGGTATTTCCTGAAGTTCTAGTGAGAAACAGTGACCACCGGAGTTAAACCAGGATTGTCGTGAGATAGTAACTCATTGAAGATAATGGTGAACGGTTGCTCGACTTCGCGGATCGGTTGAACTTGGACATCAACACCGTTAGATGCCGGCTCAGAGGTCTAGTGGTTAAGCGCTCCCTCATGATACTGATAGGTCCTGGGTTCGATTCTCGCGAGGCGAGATGGTGGATGCGCACTGTTGAGGAGTCCCACAATAGGACGAAACGGCCGTCCAGTGATTCTAGGTTCTCCATGGTGGTCAAGCTTCAATTGACTGATGATTTAAACTATACACAATTACTAAAATCTCCACAAAACCCCTTTCTAATAAAAATTTATTGTTGTGATAGGAAAATAACAATTAATATCCTGTAATAGCTCTCAACGTATTATCATTCAGCCCCTCTTCCTTCAATACTACTAGATGATTTCCAGGTCGAATGCACTGAATTTACTGACTTTTGAACTCTGTGTGGATATTTTAGACTACACCCAGGTTATATTGATATTTTTACTACCATAGTAAAACGTATATGTTACAAAATATGGTTTTATTCTTTAAAAAGTTTAAATACAAACATTGAGTGAAATACAACGTATTGTTTAAATTTATTTCCTCTTCTAACATTACCAACAATAAGTGAGATAATCAATTAAACTGAGATTACAATACAAATAATATACTTCACAAAACAATAAAATGTAAAACCTTAAAATGCCACTTTAAAACTTTCTCTTGTAAAATACTTCTAACAGGATAAATTACGCGACATTGAATGTAATGAGATGATTTGTTAATTATCTTTTTGATTTATCAGAGTACATTGATTTATATAGCTTCAGAATCCTGTAATGTGTTTACAAAGAGTTGATAAGATATCTTGATCTCTATTCTTAGTATGAGTTTATCTTTGTCTGCGAGATTTATCAGTTATCCTGATAGAACTAATGTTTCTCGTAACAATATGAACTATATCAGTCAATATCGATGTGAAGAACTTAAACTCAACTTAATGAAGGCTTTGAAGTACAAAATTTATTGAACATAAAAAGTGAAAATCATCATAAATATCTTGAAATGCAGTTCATGTTACGATCAACATTTCTGATAATTAAAAACAGGTTTGTATTCATTAAAAAATTGGATTCCACGCTATATGGGTTCTCATCTAGTCATATTGTGGTGTATGCTACTTATATCAACATATGTAGTAAATAACATTGGTCACGAATAGAATGTCTGTCAACAGGAGCTCAAGAAGATCGAGGAGGAAAAAAGCAATTGGTATGGAAATAAAGAAGCAATGAAGTATGATACGATTGACTGATATTTACAAAAGGAACATTCAAGTTTGAGACAATTGATTGATATTTTGTAAATAAATATTAACTGTATGGTTCTAAAATTATACAAAGATATTCTGTAATATTGCATTAAAATATATTCGATTGTCCTCACTTGTGTTCTCATTCCCTACAATACTGCCTTCAGTACCTGTCGGAGTCATTATAGTTAAGTATATGAATCTTGACCTCCCATCGGACCGATAAATTCACTTTAACGTGGTAGTATCAAATATTGTTGCTTCTTACCTTAAATCTCATCCTTCAGTTTGAAATTCAGACAATGGCTCAGGAGAATTTAAAAGGATAAAAAGTTATCATGAAACCAAGGTTCAAAATTTTTCAGGATCAGTTCGATCGTCTAGTACCAAACAAAGTAAACAGTGATATTGAAAACTTTTTGACTAGCGACCATATTATAGGTTATTAGATAGAATTTGGTTGAAAATATGGATTATGTAACAGAGAATTGATTGTTTCAAAAATATAAGATTTCTTCGAACACTTAGATAATATACTGTTTGTATGTAACGATCTGAACTTTACATTATGATTATCTACTAAGGTCTTTGAAAATCATTCAGATGATATGTTTATAATGTCTTGTGAACATAATAATGAATTTAAACTTTCATATCTCAATTAAAGAATAAACATTTATGAGGGTATTAGGAAAAATCATAAACGGTAACGTATCTCAATGTCAAGATCTATGTTTTGGCTTTAATTGTGAATTATTGGAAAGGTCTTTCAGAAAAATGGCGAACATTTGACCAAGTAATTAATTAGCAATCACCTATAACATCTCAGGAGATAAACAATATATCAAGAGATAAATCTGATAAACTGAAGAGAGTAAATGGCCTACGAAGAACATATATCTAGTTTTCATGCGTTATTCTTTCTAGATGTAGTGAGCTCATTCAGATATTAGTGGGAATATGCAATTAATTTTTGGAAAAAAATATACTAGAATGAAGTTCTTTGTTTTCAGATTTGAATTTACTTGCGCTTGTTCATAATCTCTGTGATCAATCGTAGATTTCCTTATGCCTATTTATGCATACGAGTCAATCTAACTTATAATATATCATCATTTGATATTCAAATTACGATGATCTAAATTTACAAAATAAAAATAGAAATTAGGTTCACATGCATAACTTTTATCTAAAACAATACAATGCAATGAGTTATCATATTACTTAAATGCATTTCTGATAACATTCAGATTTCTTTTTGAATATTACTAAACAAACGGAATGAATATATCCTTCAATTCTGTATGCAAAGAAATGAACTGTACAGAACCTGTAAGGGTCTAAAATATATTGATTCAAGGGTGGATGTAAACCAATGAACAATTTACAGCACATCATTTTGTACGAGTTTTCAATAAAAAATCAAATACAAGATAGTACTAAACAGGAAATTCACAGAAATATTCAAAAATGTCATACTAATAATGAATGATAAAATATCGAACAACTTAAAAGCATCCATTACAGATATTTTAGTATGTTGTAGGTAATCAGTATTCCAAAGATGTACAAAGACCACACATTAATTAGTTAATAAATGAAAACATTTGGAATTTTGATAAACAGTGAATGAAATAGTGAAAACTGTCATATAGATTCTAATCATGTTTTTGATGGAGTTTTGTTCTCTGAGCTGGATGGTTTGGTCGTGGAGCTTTCATCGTCCTTTTACCCAAAGTTTGTGCTGATGATGTCGTTCAGAAAGACGATGAAAGCTCTACGACTAAACCATCCAACTCAGAGAACAAAATTCCATCAAAATCATCCACCTGAGCTACAAATCTTCTCCACCATTCTAACCATGTAATCAACTATATAAAGCTAGAAAATCCAGCTATCTTTGAAACATTTTGTGCCAAAACTGAAATCAGACAAGTTATAAAATGAATACTAGAAAGTCATAATCATTGTGAAGACATATGAAATACTTTCATATTAAAGGAAGATTACCAAAATAGACTTAATATTTGTGCTTATTATATTTGGATGTAAAAATGAGGGTTTCGATTTTCATATTTATGGAGCATCCACAAAGTTAAGAATTACCCTAGACTACTTTCACACAAAATCATAAAGCTAGAATCAACATCAATTGTATGTTACATTTCAACTATGTTTAATAGTTGTGTAGGATGAGCGTTTATCATTCGTTTTTACTGTGTTATTGAACTGTGTATTTTTACAGTCATTTAGTCACAACTTCAACTATTCCACTCTAAGTACGTATTCATACAAGTGGAAAGCCATTACTGTTTCGTAATTTTCACTCAGTCAATTCTTGAAATTTACTTACATTCTTTAATACTGTTTTTTAAGTCAATGTACAAAGTTTACACTATATATTTATTTTTATCTCATCCCTTTGTGTTTTTTAGATAGTTATTCAGTTTCAGTTTGGAAAGGACTGAAGTCTGGATGGTCTCTGTTAGTTCTCGATGCAGTGGTTTTTTATTTGGTTCAATTTTCTTTTAAAAGAGTCGACAAATGTTGCTTCAATCGCGTGTTGAGGTAATGAATTCTATTCGTTGATAATTCGATGTGAATGTTGATAACCAGCTGACAAGTAATTTGTTCTGGGCATTTAAACATTTTTAGATTATCCTTATAAAATTTTTGTTTTGGAAAACAAAAGAAATGAGGGCATATCAGACGCAAATTTAAAAACTGTGACCACATCACCTCTGGTTCTTCTATATGACAAAGGAAATAAATTTAGCTTAGTCAAAACCATATGTATAGATAACATTTTAAATCTATATCCAAAGATTTCTGATAGCGATTGAAATTCTAATCATTCATATCCATTTTCAATATGAATAAAGTATTGAGTATATGGAAAGAATCCATGATGTCATAATAAATTCATTTGGTGCTACTCTATCTGTTAATTTTTCTTTAGGTCAAAATCATTTAAGCTCAACAAATTTAATTCCGCTCGGTCACATGTTAACTAAATCTCACATTGCGAATTCCAAAAGTAGACTGAAGGTGTTGTTTAATGTCTGATATAAAGAGTTCTACATCATGATCACTGTTGTAAATAAAGTAGACTAGTATTTTCAGGGTTTTAATAATGTCTTCGGTGACTCTGAATGTAGGTTTGGCTTACGAAATACACTTCTTGTTAGTGTTACAAATTAAGTTTAACGATTAGTCATTGTTTTATAGATAACGTTTAGTCAGCATATAGTGAGTGAATATTTCAAATTTAAATTATTAATCAGCCTATGTTTTAAAAAGCTTATCTCCACCTAAACAATTCACCGGCCAGTAACTGACAGTTGGTTTGATTCACTATGCTTTTACTAAAGTTCATTCCTGGTCACAATTATATCAGACGTCCAACCATCATACCAAGTAGAAAACCTGTTACATAGAGATAATACTGACAAATAATTATAACTTTCGTACTTCATTAGTATAGTTAATTCACGATATATTTACATTACCGGAACGTTTTTCAAATTTGCTGCATGTTTACCTGGACTTACTGAGGAGCTTTGATTTGTTTCCGTTAATAAGTAAGCATAAAAACGTTCGCTTTTTTTCTTAATTCAGTGGTGTACGATATGAGTTAAGAGTTGACTTTTGTCAAGCCCTTTTAGTAACTTAATCAAGATACATTGTTGTTCGGACAGTAACAATTCGTCCATTTTCAGAAAGATATTTTTGTGGAGATTGTAGTAATTTAATATTTAAACTCATGAGTCGACTAGACCAATATGCAAAACCTGGAAATACTGGAAGGCTGTTTCGTCCTACCATGGCACTCCTCAGCAGTGTGCATCAACGATCCGCACATAGGACTCAAACCTAGAATCTTGGGTCTCGCGCGCAAACGCCTAACCTCTAGACCACTGAGCCAGCACACAAATGTGTTTATGTTTAACTTCAACCCATCCACTATATTGCCCTACTGTCCAACATTGTCTTCAGTGAGTAACTACGTCATAACAGACACGATTGAACTGCACTAGTCACGGCATCTCACAATAATTCCAGCAAATACCTTTTGAAGCCAGTCACTAGTGAACATATGATTATTATTATCAGATTTAGGGATTTTTTCGAGGTTGGAGTAATTTGACAGTTGAATTCATGAGTGAATTAAACCTAGATCACCATGGAAAACCTAGAAGCACAGGGTGGCCTTTTCGTCTATTTTTTTTGTATTATTGCGGTCACTATTATGTCTGTATAAACGTGCGTGCTTGAGCACATGACAGCCTACACATATATCTGTCTCTAGCTTAAATGTTAATCGCTTAAATATCGTTCGATGAATCATTCTCTTACTCATGTATATATGTGCTGGAATCCTATTATTAACTTTTGCCTTGACTCGCTGCTCTTTGATTTTATTTGACTATAAATTCTCCTCTGTATTCGCACATACACACATATTAGCCTATCTGCTCCAATGCTCTCGATGTGCTTGTAACTTTGTTATCTGTACTATCCACTAATAGACTGTAGTAGCCGCTTCTTATCATCTGGATTCAAACACTGTTGGGATTTAAATAACAACGGTTATCAATGTGATTGATTAACGAAGTTAAGCCATTACATTCTCCCCATCTCTTACTTACTTACTTACATCTGTCAACCCCAATGGAGCATAAGCCACTGACCAGCATTCTCCAACCCACTCTGTCATGGGCCTTCCTTTCTAGTTCCATCCATTTTTTGTTCATTGTTCTCATGTCTGTCTCCATTTCTCGTCGAAATGTGTTCTTTGGTCGTCCTCTTCGCCTTTGGACTTCAGGATTCCATGTGAGGGCTTGTCTTGTGACGTAGTTAGGTGATTTCCCCAATGTGTGTTCTATCCACTTTCAGCTCTTCTTCCAAATTTTTTCCTCCGTTGGATGAAATCTGGTTTGTTGTCTCACACAGTGGGTTGTTGCTGATAGTGTCCGGCCAACAGATTCGAAGTATTTTGAGTAAAAAAACTATGAAAAAACATCTGTATCTTCTGGATGATGGCTTTCGTGAATCTCCACGTCTCCGCCTCAAACAGTAGAACTGTCTTGACATTTGTATTGAAAATTCTGATCTTGGTGTTGGTTGACAATTGTTTTGAGTTTCAGATGTTCTTCAGTTGTAAATATGTTGCTCTTGCTTTGCCGATCCTCTCCCTCACATCTGCATCTGATCCACCATGTTCATCAATGATACTGCCCAGATATGTAAAGGTTTTCACATTCTCCAAAGCTTCTCCGTCAAGTTTAATTCGATTAGCGCATGTTGTACTGTATCGGAGAATCTTACTTCCCCTTTGTGTATATTGATACCTAATGCTGATGAAACTGCTGCTACACTGGTCGTTTTCTCCTGCATTTGTTGTTGCGTGTGTGATAGAAAAGCTAGATCATCTGCGAAGTCATCCTAGCTGTCCACTGTATCATATACTGTTGATGTTGATATCTTCATGATCCAGTCGATCACCAGGAGAAAGAGAAAGTGTGAGAGCTCCTTATCTCAGGACTAATGTTTATAGTGTCTTGAATATAATACATACTGTATAATATTTAGATACTTTAAAATCATTCAACCTGTTATATGAACATATAATCTGTTAGTCGTTTGAAATGAAATTAGTTAAGAGTTTATTTACATTTATAATTATCCAGAAAACGCCTATTTTGTATATTTTAATTTCAGAATTTACCAACATTTAAACTTAACTAACTAATCTCTTTTATTTGAAATGAATTAATATTCGAAAATTATAAGTAGTATATAACATTTATCTTTTCAATGTATTCACTAACTAAACTAATTAATGAATAAATAATAATTAAAAACGTCTTACAATTTAAGCTTTCAATTATAATTTTAATATAATTAGAAAATTAATAAAATGACATAATTTTAAAATATCCGCCTAAATTCAAATTTATGTCAGTCATGTATTAAAACAAAAACAAACAAAAAGTAATTACATTATTTATTGTACAGTGGTATTACAATTATGTAAATAAAGACTTTATTTGGTTGCTATCATATTTATGTCGTTAGTAATATGGTATGTATGATTAATTTTATATTTAATTCTAATTGACTGGTATTATTAAAATAGAATAAATAAGTATAAATATGTATATATATATATCTGGTATGATTGATGAATAAAGAAGACTGATTATATCTATGCATGTTGTGGTATAACATACAGTTACAAAATAGTTTGTCTATTATTGTACTAATATTATATAGATTTCATTGTTTAATATGTTTTCCACTATTTGATACTGAATGTGGTTCTACACCATTTATATTCAATCCTAATGGAAATATTTATTCACATAAAGGTTATGAAAAACAATTGGCATATGATGGATTAATTCAATGTTTTTGGTTAATTCATGTTAATCCACAAGATCGTATTATTGTTCAATCAGTTGATTTTGATCTACCTGGTGATTCAATTCAATGTGATGAAGATAGTTTAATTATTTATGAACCAGAAGATTATCAAGTTGAAAATATAACATCTTCAGAAATTGACACATTCACGAAACAAATTGGTAAATATCCATATTGTGGATCAACAAGTTTTAGAGTATTATCTAGTTCTAATCAGTTATTGTTAATATTTAAGGCTCGATCAACTGGAAAACACAATGGTTTTAATTTACGTTATTCAGCTATAAACACTAACTTGGCAAAGATAGTAGAATCTTCATCACAGTTGTTTACAGTGAACAGGACATGTGACTCATCATTCGAATGGAAATGTCCAACATCTCAGTGTATATTGAAAATATGGAGATGTGATGGATTTTCTGATTGCTCAGGTTCGGAAGATGAAATAAACTGTTTGAGTCCACTTTCAAAAATATCTCGTTTTCATAGTAGACAAAAGCGGTCAGTTTATGATAACGAAGAAAACTGGGGCCGTGTGGTCAATGGCCAACCGGCTCCAAAAGGTGCTTGGGCTTTTATAGTTTCTTTACGTTTCTCCGGAAATGGAGGACATATTTGTGCAGGCAGCCTAATCAGTGCACAATGGGTAATGACAGCTGCACACTGTGTTCAACCAATGCCAGATCCAAAACGTTGGTTTGTAGACGTTGGAAGATATTATAGAGACTTTGGTGGTCCTGAAGTTCAAAGAATAAAACTTTCACAAATTGTTATACACCCGTCTTACAATAAAAAAATTTACGCTAATGACATAGCACTGTTACGTCTGCAAACTCCAGCTAGTTTGGATAATCGTCAGGTACGACTTTCTCCAGTTCCACGTAATTCTCATTTATCCGATTTATTAACAGATAATGTTCAGTGCATGGTCGCTGGTTGGGGAGATACACATAATACAGGTTCAAATGATGTTCTAAGACAAGCAGTTCTTCCTGTCATTAATTATGATCTTTGCAAATCATGGTATCAATATCTTAATAAAGCAAGCTTTTGTGCTGGATACAAACAAGGAGGAGTTGATGCTTGCCAAGGTGATAGTGGGGGTCCTCTATTGTGTTACGTTGGGGGTCAAACAGTTCAAGCTGGAATTGTGTCATGGGGCAACGATTGTGCAAAACCAAGAAATCCAGGAGTTTATACTAATGTGGCTATGTTTTCTGACTGGTATTCAAGTGTTTTGTAAACTTCTTTTTTCATGGAAGCATTTAGCAATTTTATTAATAAAATTTTTATATACTAGAATATATACTTATTTATAAGCTTGAACTATGCGTATTTTATAAAAATCTCAACTCGCATAGTAGTTCCCAAGATACGTTTTAATATCACAAAATAACCAGTCTATCGTTAAGGTAACTTTAAATAGGGTTTGAATCAATGAGAAGTTGTCTGGTTTTCCATAAGTTTACAAATTTATAAATAATAATAAGTAATTTTCTGATAATCAGTCCAACTTACGAAATTTTCTGTTTCTTTTATTGTAAATGCTAAACGTTGTGATTACGTAACCGTGACATTTACCCATATGATTATTCGAAAGTATCCACAAAACATTAAAAGCTAAAGTCTGTAGTTAAAATTACCTGATATTCCTATAAAATTGTATAGTTATCAATCAGACTCAAGTTTTATTGTGTTGATAGTCTGTACTAATAAACGTTTATCGAATTATTGATGAATAATACCCACTGTAATGAACTTAAGATTCGTTCCTGTACTCACTCAAGTCCGAAATTCTATATTGAAATGCTACAGAATCATAATGATTTAGTAAACAAAATCTAGTCTAATATAAATGAAGTGGAATGTCATATATCTCGAATTAATCTATACAGTACAGATTGTTTAAGGGAATTCTCGTCTGTACAGTTTACAATAAATAAGTACTTAAAAATATACAAATCAAATATCCTATTCAAATTATATTAGGCAATTGTGAAAATCTTATTGGTTGTTTATCAACCAATGAATTAATTATAACTTGTTAATTTGTCTAAATTCAATTGAATATTGAAATAGTAGTCGTTATGATTGTCTTATTTTATGGAAAAAAAAAATTAAAATATTCCCTTGGATACAATTATACTATTAATATATGGAAGTATTTCATTATGCAATCATGCTTATGCTGCTACTAATTATTCTGTAAAATAAAGGACAAAGCAAAACATTCTAAAATGCGATAAAATCAGACGAGTTTTGTGGAATATGATTACGTAATGATATTATTGTTTTTAATTGTGATTGTTAATATGATATTTACTATTAAAAGTAATAAACTTTCTGATCCAAGTAAGTTTATGCAAACATGTAAAAATGTTTAATATTCAACACGATGCATTATTATTATGTTGATTTAGTAAAGCTTGACTATCTTACTGACCATAGACCTTGTTAAACTTCCGGGCTGCTTAGTTTTCAACAACAAGAAAGTTTTCTAGATAAAGATATATAGTGGCTGGTAGCAGAATCCAGGGCACGCTTTTCATCTCATTCGGGACTCATCAGCGCGATGTACCTACATCCCAGAATCGGTGTTCACTCCAGAACTCAAACCTAGTAACGTTCACTTCAAACGCTATCACGTTATTCACTTAGCTACTGAGTCCTGATAAACACTAGCTTATGCAATGGAGTGGAGTTTTAATACACTTTTGTATTGTTTGTTTGAATCTTCCCACTGATGTTTAGGACGACATTTGATTTTGATTGTGAATTTATATCCATAAGAGATTGATTAGTTGCAGTCTTAAACATCAATGGGAAGATTCGAACAAACAATAGAATAATAAAAAAAGTTTTCTTTTTAAAATTTGTTCCAGTTTACTTTAGACATTTGATTATGACGTTAATATATACATAAGTTTTTATGACAAGCTTATAATCTATTGGGATGCCAATTACTGAAAAAACCAAGTGCACAGTGCATAATAATTAGTGTATCTTATTCCGTACCGGTTTATTGGGGAGACTAAAAGTCATCAGATTGTAATTCATACCTGAAGAAATATGGGATGCAAAACTAGTCAAAAAAAATCTAGAAATGTATGGTAGTTTAGAAATTTGTTGTTACTGCTTCTAAGCATGCTAAATAAATGTTGAAGTGGAATGTATTATAAGATTTTCTATTTATTCCTGTAAACGCCTTGTAATCAAATGCATACTTGAAACTATTAAACATAAGAGGAGATATTCATTTAGTATAGTTTGTTTGAATCTTCACCCCATCGCACAAGCAAATGGCTATCAGGACTCAGTGGCCGAGTGGATAACGCGATCGCGTTTGAAGCGAGGGTACTGGGTTCGAGTCTCAGAGTGAACATCAATTCTGAGATGCAGGTGCTTCCACCTGACGAGTCCCAAATAGGACGAAACGCGCTTCCTGGATTCCACTGCTAGCCACTATCTATCTCTGCTTACCATAAAAGAGAATAGTTAGCAAATTACAGAAAAATGTTTTCAATCACCTGAAAGTTATTCATCTATTTGGAATTAATGTGAATTATCTGACAAGTATAGATCTATGTAACTTGATTTGATCTACACTGTTTGTTTGAGACCTAGAAACTAATAAAACTGGGATTTAAGGTTTGAACCAACTGGTTAACAGTCAAGTTTTATAATAACTAAACCAACAATCTACAACTTGCATCTTTTATGCCATATAACCAAATAAGTCTTTGTTTGAGCCTCTTTAAATATTTTGTCTTAGAAATAAACTGCAAATATTGAAAGTATGTTTTTGTCTTCTGTGTTATAACGGGGTATACATAAATTTATCAGTTGGGTGCTTGATGAATGAAAAATTAGTGAAACACAATTAAGCCATCAATTAAATCCACATTTCGATTGTCTGTACCTGTGATATTAAGAAACACAATGTCGTTTGTTATTGTTGATACGTCCCTAGATATTTGATCGCTCTGTCATTACAGTAGATTAATAAATTAAATGCAATCATCCCTGTAAGTTCAATTAAAACCCAAATGGCTCGGTAGAAACGCCTATAGCTGAGACACTGGGTGTTTTTAATTTGTATTCTACAGAAAGCATTTGTTCCCTCCGGACTGCAGATACTCCTTGATGATGAGTATAAAATAACACGAGACTTAGGTTCTGCACTTCCTTCTGATGACCTCCAGTTGCATAACTACATACTACTTAGTATCATATCACAGTGACAATAGATGAGGTCGTTTGTTACTTATCCTTTTTCATAACTACTCACATCTATATTCCTATTGATTTTTTAGTTGCATTTCTTTTTTGAATAGAACAAATTTCTCTGATGAATTCATCTCAAAGCGATATCCAATATTGAACGCTTACTTTAGGATACGTTTCCCGGGAAGCATTAGGTGTAGTATCCACGAAACCGTCTATTCAATAATCATTATTAGACCGTTACAAGTTCACGTGATTGAGACTACTAGTAACTTAGTATCAACAGTTTACTACAAGAAAAGACATTTTGTTGAAAACCGATAATTTGCTATTTCCAATTCTTGCTTCAAAAATTCAGTTTTTTGTTAAGAAAAACGTAGGATGATTAATTACTCGAAGTGTATTTTTTATCAAAGATATAAGGCATTCACTTTCGGAAAATTGATCATTGTGATATAGATGATAAACTATATTTTTAGTCGCTTGAACAGTATGGTGTTGAATTATAATTAATATATCAACCATATTATGAATTCATAATTCCATACTTACTCCATATAAGAGATATTTCAAAAGGAAGCTAAATGATTATTTTATTTCATTTTAGTCACATCTCTTAGTCATTATTTGCGATAGGGTTTTAGCATGATAATTAAATCATTTGAATTACTCTGAACAGTTTATACCAAAGGTATGGGTGAGATGAAAAGGCAGGAATATATTAGTGCACTATCAAGTTGTATAGGTTTTATTGTTTATAAGGATACTAATCTGTTAGTGGTGTTATCTTCTTTGAACTAGACCGATTGACCATAAATTTCCCTTACCGTTTTGAACTATAGCATCAACCCTACACTTCATTTACAAGTGAAGTGTTTGCTATATTTTAGCACACAAATATTTTTTTCAGATAGTACAAAATCATTTCATACATAAGTACAGAGAAAAAAATTACGAAGAGTAATATTCAATCTGAACGATTACTACCGCAGTATACATCAAATAGGTGCGATCTATGGTTACCAGTTAGTTTACAATGCGATTTCCAGTAACTAGGACATTTAAATTACATGTAAAATTAATAATTAAGGTGACTAGCGACTTATCAATAAACACAATAATCTAAATGGTTGAGATCATGAATCACATGAAGGTAGACCACCATAGAAAAGCCTGGAAGCACTGGACGGCCGTTTCATACTATTGTGGGACTTCTCAACAGTGTGCATCCGTGATCCCAGCTCGCGAGATTCAAACCCAGGACTAGTGACTGGCTCCAAGAGGTATTTCACGGAGTTCTAGTGAGAAGCAGTAACCAGTGGAGTTCAATCAGGTCTGTTGTGAGAGAGTAAGTCACTGAAGACAATAGTGGATGTGTCGCTCAATTTTGTGGATCGGTTGAAGTTAGAAATTAACATTGTTGGATGCCGGCTGAGTGGTCTAGTGGTTAAGCGCTCGCGTGCAAAACTGATAGGTCCTGGGTTCGAATCTCGCGAGGCGGGGTGGTGGATGCGCACTGCTGAGGAGTCCTACAATAGGACGAAATGGCCTTCCAGTGATTCTAGGTTTTGCATGGCGGTCTAGTTTCAAGTGATTCGTGATCTCAACTATTAAAATTACCATAATATCCACAAAACCCCTTCTCAAACACAATAATCATTTGGTGTTCAAACTATACAAATGAAACAATTGTTGTCATTCAACCAGTCCATGTAAATATGTATTTATGTTTAACATAGAATCCTGATAAATAAATAAATATATATAACACCCAAACCTTATCAAATGTTTCTGACAGATTTGCTACTTAAAAAACCCTTTAAGGAGGTGATTTTTTCTACCAATTTAGTAGAATTGTAAACATGAAATCGACTTCTGTTGGGAGATAATTTTTATTTTGTTGATTTAATCACATGAGATATTCGTGTGGAAAATAATAAGTTTTGTACAGAATCTAATTGCCCTAATTACGTTTTGTTTACTTTTCGGGTTTACACAAAAAAATTGTCCCATTATCTTATGTTTTAAAAACTGCACTTCTTAAACTTGTATTTCATACTAGAGACCTAATTAAGATTACCGATGTAATGAGCGATAACCACGTGGTGATCAATGCAGTATTTGTGTGGCTGAAACTACTAATATAATCATGTGGATCGATCCTGATGAGCTTGCTAGTTCATTTTACTCGAGGTCAAGAATTATTAATGAAAGACAGGCAGTTGGAGATGGTTGATAGGATTTTCCACTTCTTTTTACAGCATATCTCGAAACTTAGAGAGCCTAGAGATTCCATGAAATTTTACCTCATAACCCCTAATTTCATAATCAGAAACGTCACCATCAAATATCCCCGAGTACCATTGATTGAAATACTTAGTGAAATGGCTCAAATTCCAAGGAGACTGCAAACTCCTTAAGTTTGTCGATATCACTAAATGAAAACTCCCAACTCACACGTAACTAATGTTTATACCATCATTCTGGTAGCCTTTAACTGTCACTTACTTACTCACTTAAGCCTGTTACTCCCAATGGAGCATAAGCCACTGACCAGCATTCTTCAACCCACTCTGTCATGGGCCTTCCTTTCTAGTTCCATCCATTTTTTGTTCATTGTTCTCATGTGTGTCTCCATTTCTCGTCGAAATGTGTTCTTTGGTCATCCTCTTCGCCTTTGGACTTCAGGATTCCATGTGAGGGCTTGTCTTGTGACGTAGTTAGGTGATTTCCCCAATGTGTGTCCTATCCACTTTCAGCTCTTATTCCTAATTTTTTCCTCCGTTGGATGAAATCTGGTTTGTTGTCTCCCACAGTGGGTTGTTGCTGATAGTGTCCGGCCAACAGATTCGAAGTATTTTGAGTAAAAAACTATGAATAAACACCTGTATCTTCTGGATGATGGCTTTCGTGAATCTCCACGTCTCCGCCTCAAACAGTAGAACTGTCTTGACATTTGTATTGAAAATTCTGATCTTGGTGTTGGTTGACAATTGTTTTGAGTTTCAGATGTTCTTCAGTTGTAAATATGCTGCTCTTGCTTTGTCGATCCTCTCCCTCACATCTGCATCTGATCCACCATGTTCATCAATGATGCTGATAGGTAACGGTTTCCCTTTAACTGTCAAATAGCCATTATAAGTAATCCGTCCAAGGGTGTGTGACTGTAATTGTCGTTTTTATTCTATTTCCATAGTTCAAAAGTAGCATTCGAGTTCAGCGTTTTCTTTTGAAACAAAAGTGACATTTAATATATAATTAAGTCACTTTTCCTTGCAGTTACTTTGGTTAACTGAGTATTTCTAGTGATTTGTACTTAGTTAGTGAGATGTTTTTGCGAGAAATACATTAGTAGCTTAAAAATACTGTAATAAATATATACAGTTCTAGAACTTACTCATTTTTAGATAATAGATAGGTTTGTAGACGATTTCCATCCCAAACTAATATTATTTAGAAATTACCAATAGTTACTGAATGGATATTCCATCTGAGTTTAATAATACTCAGTAATGAATATCTACGACCTACTATGTGATCAACTAAAAGATTGTACAGACTTCAGTACAAACCATGAAAATTATTTCATAAATGATTTATATAAAATAAAATGTACTAGAAACTTGTCAGATGAATATTGTATACTTTAAAATGTTAAACTAATTCTTATTCATGAACTTGAACGATCTGGCATCATCTTCTAAATTCAAACAACTGAATCTATAATTCAAATATATATCTACTATGCTTTAAGTACCCAAATAGTGTTATTAGTTTAGAGCTTTTCCTGTGTTGATTGACCTACAATTATTTGCATAATTCTCCTCCTTTAAGTTCCATAAAAGCATAGATTTTGTAAAATTTTAAATAACACAAAAATATAAAGGTTTACAGAATAAAATGAATTCATCTTACATTTCATGTCTTCCCATAAGTTGAAAGAGCCTAAACTTACAAAGAGTAATACAATTATCGGCAAAGGTCTAATATACTTTAATCACTGACAATTTGACAAATGTTTAAGGCGGAAATATAATTTATGGACGAACCAATCAGATATAAGATAATGAGTTTTGGATTTTGACGCTCAGTTCATTCATGCATTTGGCTATATGGCGTTTTAGCATTATAGCTGCTGTCAGTTCGTGATGAAAAACATAAATCTGATTTCTAACCCTAACCATCAACAGTAAATCATAATTCTAATTCCTCAAACTGGTTTATAACCCTCTTTTATTCCTAGTTAGTAGATGGACATTCTCAAGGTCACCGTAGCGTCACTTAAAGGTTGTCCATAAATTACAGTTTCACCATGTTCAAATCAGATTCTCAAGATCATAAGAGTGAGAACAGGATACACACAAATAGATTCATCAAAATTGAAACTGATGTATATTTAAATGTTGAAAATGATAATAATTATAACGCAGAGTAAAAGAGATGGCGTAACACTTAGTTGTAAAAAAATCTAGGAGAGAAGAATTTTTTTAATGGTTACATTGAAGTCAATCTATTCAAGTTTGACCTACTTGTTGTATTGAACTACTGACTAGAACTTATGTTTTTTATACTTTAAATTAAGAATACACACTAATTAGACCACATTTGGTCTTATCACTACTTGTACACCTATCTTCTCATTATGTCTATGCTTCTGACAAATATTACATATTATCAGACTGAGTGTTTTTGTGGATACTGTAGTAATTTAGTGGTTGAATTCATGAGCCAATTAAAGCTAGACCAACATAGAAAACCTGTAAACACTGAAAGGGCGTCTCATCCTAGTATAGGACTCGTCGGCAGTGCTCATCTACGACCCCACACGTGGGACTCAAACCCAGGACCTTCAGTCTCGCATGAGAACACTTTTAGACTTTAGAACTTTTAGGCCATTGAACCGATGCACTGTTAAAAAGTCTCATACTAAAACGAAACGGCCGTCCATTGTTTCCAGGTTTTCATTGGTGGTCTAGCTGAGATCAACTCGTCAATTCAACTGTGAAAATACTATAATCTCCAAAACTCATCATACTGATAAAAAAAAGACAACCACTTACATAGTACAGCTGCAAACACTTATCTGACAGTGGCCAATTAACTAATTTATTTTAAAAAAAGAAGAGAACTGAAATTCAATTTTTAATATTATGATTATCTCTGTGTTCTTTGTATGGAGAAATCCTTTATATTACTAAGTCGATTTAATACAGTGAATCATGTTATGTTTAATTACATTGTATATGGACCTGTTAGTGAAATAATTATCTTACGTTTAGGATATAAGAAATTTGTTGCCATGGAATTAATTTGTTTCTAATAGGGTGAGAGACGATTTATTTTACATGTACGATATATATATATAACCAATCGATGAGTTTTGTGTGTACCTACCAATCATTCGATATCTTTAAGAGTTATATGTATTAGCACATATGATTTACATTAAATTTCAGTCAAACTATAGCCTCACATAAGGATTCGCCAAGATCAACGCTAGAGACCTCATAAAATATGGGCACTAACTATCCGAAACATAGATGATATTAAATTATGTTTATGAACATTCCAACCATTGAAATTTAACTTATCTTTACCTACTCTTAACATTCTTTTTATTATTCTATTCAGAACGTTATCATAGATACTATGCAAAACAAAATAAAAACAAATATATAAACAAGGAATATTTTTTAAATTATAAATTCACTACTGGTTCTAAACAGTTGTAAATTCAAATTACTGAACCCAAAGACTGACCGAATTTAAGATAAATAGACTTTTAAAAACTAAAGTATACGTGCATTTTGGATTGTTTGTATTGAAATGACTAGTATACAATATTAACTTAGATAAGTTTATACTTTCTCTGAAATTTTAAGAATAATTATCAAAATAAATGATCTCGATTTCTAGCCACGGGGTCATGGATGCGCACTCCTTAAGAGTCCAATACCAGAACGAAAGAGATGTTCAACGCCCCCTTTCAATAATTGTCTAGCTAAGATCAGATCCTGATATAGACCGTACATATCAAAAGAATGTTTCACAATTTCGACTTTTAAAAAGATATATTTTAATTATGAATATTTCAAAAACCAAGTCAATCAGTCAGTTAAAACCTAGGACCAGTCACACATATGCATCGGTCTAAGTTGCCATATCTCGTTAGCAAACCAAGATGAACACCGGATTCATAGAAGTAATTAATTTAGTGGTGATAGTATATAAAGAAAGGTTGTATATAAGAATATAGTACAGGAAGGAAGAGAAGATAATGAGTGTATACACCTACGCCATTGTGATTAATTCTGAGCCATGTCACACAGAGTCTCCAACCATTGGTTACGATAGTCACGCGGACCCCAACCAAGTAGTCTGCATCTACCAACATGACTCAGACTAAAAGGTCTTGACTTCATGCTCCGATACAATGTTTTGGTTTGGCCCCCTAACTCTCTTCCAACCATCCCCAATACTAGTCATCATAGCGCGTCGTGGTAATCGGTGTTCAGGCATATGTAACGCATGGCCCAACCATCTCAGTCGGTGAAGATTCATGACCTCATCAACTGATTTACCATCGTTCCCTAATACGCTACGTCTAACCTCACTATTTCTTACCCGGTGATCCCAGCAGATGCGAGCAATATTTCTAGGGTATCTGTGATCAAATACTAGTAACCTACGAGTATTTTCTACTCTTAATGGCCATGTTTCACAGCCGTAAATTAGAACATAACGAATCGCTGTGCAGTATACTTGTCCCTTAATTGATAGACGGATATCTCGTCTTCGCCATAGGTGACGTAAATTGGCAAAAGTCAAACGAGCTTTTTGAATCCGTGCTAAGATTTCGTCAAACACCAACTCATTAGGGCTGATCAGACTTTCAAGTTGTCGTTAAAAAAAAAACAATGATCAATAGAAATGAATCTATGGTCATGTGTTTTACTCAAATGAGCATGTATATATATGTATATCTGCTTGCTTCTTTTCCTAGAATAAAAAACTCTTCATAGTTTATAGCTTAATTCTTTTAAAATAAAATAGATTTAATTAATTAAAATGAAAAGTTAAAAGAAAGTTGCATTCTATGTCCAATTCATTGAATAATTATTGTATATAAATCATTCTGATGAAAATTTTGAAAAGAAAAAAAAATACTAAAGTGAATAGAGAAAATGAAAAGAAAAGAAAAGAAATTTCTTTCCTTTCGGATATATGGTAATTGTAATGATATACAAACATTGAATTCTTATAAGCTTGCTTCACCAAACATCTAGATTGTAATTTGAATTCAGTGGAATTATTCTTTCTTTGAAAAAAACAAACAAACAGATTCGATGGATAAATGAATACAATAAATTTAATTGATTCTATCTTTTGTAATAACGAAACTATGGATTATATTAATCAAGTAGACACGATCATGTTTGTTGAATACAATGAATGTATTGAGAGTATATCTATGGTATTTTATTTTTAAAAAATTTCCTTTTTGGTAATATACCTTATGATTTCAAAGATTCAGAGCTTGATCGTTTAAGATAGCTTACTTTTATCACACTTAGTAAAGGCTGTTAACCTGTACGGAACAATAGGTTTTTGTTCTTATGAAGTCTATTACCAAAACATGAAATTAAATATTCAATTTTGACAATAATAAGTATGTAATTTGATTAAACCATTCGTTTATATTCATTTTTATTGGTTATTTATATCTTCCCATTGATGTTTACAACTTCAGTTGATTAGTCTCTTTTCGACATATGTACATCACATACAGATTGCCTCAATGTTTCCTTAGATCATATGCATTATAATGCATTACAATTCAGCTGATGATTTCAAAACGGAACGAAACGCATGTTCTAGATTCCTTTCCTAGACATCATCCACATCTGCTCATAATTCAATTCTATGTAGTTGTATAGGTGAAAGGAATGAAATGAAGCAAAATAATCGTACTTGTTAACCAATTACACAAATACTTTTGAAATTTGTGAAACGAAGCCAACTGTATGATGTATGTTATATTTTATACATTATTTTATAAACTAGTCTCTTTTGAAATAATCATGTAGGTATTCATGTTGATTGGTCTTGGTAACATTTGACAAATAACGTACGGTTATAAACAAACTGAGTAAAAACTAAATTAACTACCTTTTACTTAGAACTTTAATTCTTTTCAGAAAAATGTAGATGCACATATAACTGAGATGAAGAATTTTTTAAGCTCATTAAGATAAAGATGTGACATTCTTTGAGATGGAAAACTGTTTATGAATTTACTACTATCACTTCAGACAATATTATCTGGATATAATTCAAAGCATGGAATAGGAATAATATATTTGTAAAATCTCAGCGAATGAATTTTGAAGTAAATCCAATGTGTTCGCCTGGCGATCTGGTTCAAGCTTTTTCAATAAAATTAGCTGTGCCATGGCAGCTAATCTTTGATAAGTTAAAACATGAACTCCTTTCCGTTTTATCTATCTCGTATTATCTAAGTGACAACGATTACATTCAATGATTCTAATCAGTTGTCTTATCGGAATTCGTTAAACGATTAATTAGAACATTAAAATCACACATATATTCAGTTTCAAATTACATTCCTCCGGTTCGAATTTCACTCTTTTATTTTGTTTATTTATCTTCATTGTATACATGCTGTGATATATATGATTCATATCAGATATTACAAGTTGTATGTTTTCTTAAAAATTCACCGACAGGAGAAAATATAACGTGAATGAAATTTCTCCTCTCACCACTGACGTTTCTATACAATATATTATCTTAATACTTATCATTTCACATCAGAAGTCTCTTACACACTAATACATATACCTAGTTTAAACATTTTTAACGTTGATTAGATGACCTTTTCAGTGTACACTGAACCGAAGAACCATGTACCTATTTTGATATAATTTTGATGTTTGATTATAATTCCTTGAAAAGGCTTGAACCAGATTGCCAGGCGAAACGTTGGATTTAATTAAAAATTCATTCGCTGAGATTTTATAAATATATATTATTCCTATTTAATGTCTTACATCAACTCGGCGCTCAAATACCGTGAAACTATTCGCTCTAATTTAGACGAAAGTTCTTATATAATTCAAAACAGTCTTTTAATTATATTACTTAATAAAAACTAAACGGTTATAATTTAAACTACATAACTTAGAGAATATAATCCCTCCAAAATGTTAATAGCATTCCATATATAACACTAAAATGTCATATAGAAGTGTGCTTTCAATATCCCAATACGTAAAAAGTTAGATTGCGACAAATCTACCATTATTTTTATTATTAACGGTCTATCCAATGATCAACTTATGTGAAAACATCATGTCAAGCCATTATAATGATACTTATTATCCATACGACACTATTCTTTTTTCTCTCAGATTGTGACTCAAAAATGTAAGTTACATGATATATTAACGACTGATCGACGATAATTGTTGAGAGCCAGAGATGAAATGTGTAAAGTTCATAAAAGTTAGAATCTACCTGATTATTATTCTCGTTATCTTTGTTTCTACGATATTTTTACCATATTCCATGTTTGAATAGTCTCATAATATTACCTATTGTCGTAGATAGTGTGTTCGGTAAGTTACATGTAAATCTTCTTTACCGAATTGGGTTCACTTTGTCATCAAATAACTGAAACAATAAATCTCAACATGTTATTAGATGTTATGGAAAATGAACGATTCGCTTAATTTGGTTTTACATGAAATAATGATCAGTAAATTGTTTCACAGAAAAATTATAACATAAGAATGAATGGAAGATTTTATGATTTACAAACACACACCCCTTGAGAAGATACAGATACTTCAGTTATCAGGCATCAATGTATGAGTAAATATGTAAAAAGAAAATATAAATAACTGATAGTTGAATGGGTGCACAAATCCATGCAGTCAGTGACAAGTTCATTGAGTCATGTTGGTAGGTGTAGACTACCTGGTTGGGATCCGCGAGATGATAACAACCGATGGTTAGAGACCTTGAATGACATGGCTCAAAATCGTTTGCAATGGCGAAGGTGCATCCACTCTTTGTGTTCTCTCAAATTCTAATCTTCTGAATTCTTCATGTCCCTATCCTTTTTCTCTTTCCAAATTTATTTCACTGTATTTCACTCCTTTAATAACACCTTCCAACCCTAATTTTTCACATTACTGCTTATACTCTTACTACTTCTACCACTATGGGATTTGAATCGACAACAGCATATCTATGCTAATGTAGTATAGCAGCTCGAACTGTTGTGCGTACGTACGAAGTTCTACGTTGTGACTGACTGATTGACTAGTTTAACGGGTACGACAGTTTTTTTCTAAAGTTTTTTTTAAAACAAATTCTATTCAAAAGAAACAACTACTTACTACTTCAATCTATAATAACAATAAAATTTGTTTCCTTATTTTAGATTGTCGATGTTTTGTATTTGATAGTACAATGTACAAATCTGGCATTTTTAAAACACCAAATTATCCAAAAAATTATCAATATGAATTAAATTGTTTATTATATTATTTTCATGGTCTATCTACTGAATTGGTTAAAATTACATTTACAACATTCAATTTAAGGAAACCTATTGAGAAAAAGTAAGTTAGAAGTTGTTGTTGTTTATTCAATAAATTAAACTAACTAAACATTTTAATGCGTAAGCAAAGATGGATAGTAGCTAGCAGTGGAATCCAGGACTATTTGGGACTCGTCAGCTGGACGTACCTGCATCTCAGAGTTGATGTTCAATCTGGGACTCGAACCCATCACCTTTCGCTCCAAAAGCTCTATCACGTTATCCGCTCAGCTACTAAGTGATTTCAAACTTCACCCCATCGCACAAGCAAGTGTCTATTAGGAATCAGTAGCTGAGCGGATAACGCCATACCGTTTGGAGCGAAAGGTTCTGAGTTCGAGTCTCAGAGTGAACATCAACCCTGAGATGCAGGTACATCCAGCTGACGAGTCTCAAATAGGACGAAACGCGCGTCCTGGATTTCACTGCTAGCCGCTATCCATCTTTGCTTACAATGCTTGTGAAATAAGGCTATATCGAGGCAATCCTCACAGTATGCACATATGTCAATAAGAGACTGACCAGTTGCAGTCTTAAACATCAATGGTAAGACTCAAATAAACAATACTAAGTGAATTTTAATGTGTAGTTTAGTAGATGGAAAAAAACGGATATAGTCTTATTAACTTGCAATTATAAAAAATATATGAGTACTGATGGTTAAGATTTACCGTTGGCCGACTCCGCTGCTGATTACACAAGCTTCCTATAATCAAAGTCAATGAACTTCTAGATTGTGAAAACCTAGTGTTAGTCGGGGACGCTATATTGGCAATCAATGAAATATGTTTATTTCCTTAGAAAGTGGAATCAAATATTGATCAATAGAGTGTCCGCGTCCGTTTAGTTCTATTGTGGAACTCCTCAACAGTGCTCATCCATGATCCCACCTCGCGCGATTCGAACCCAAGACCTATCGGTCTCGTGAGCAAACACTCAACCTCTAGACCACTGAGCAGGCACCCAATGTCTAATGTCTAACTTCAACCAATCTACGAAATTGGGTGACACATCCATCAATGTCTTCAGTGGATTACTATCTCACAACTGACATGGTTGAACTCTACTGGTCACTACTTTTCACTAGAACTCCAAGAAATACCATTTAAACCAATGATTCCAGGTTTTCCATGGTTGTCTAGCTTCAATTGAATCATGATCTCAACTATTAAAAATTACTATAATATCCACAAAACCCCTTCTGATAGTAATAAAGATTATTTGATGAATAATATTTCTACCTACCTACCCATCTATCTATCTATCTCTATTCTCTTTATGTCCTTTTTTGTTACTTTTATCCAGATGTATAGATTACTTAGATATGTTTACTACAATAGAATCCAATGATCAACAAATTACAAATAATGAAATGATGAAAATACCTTCAAAATTTGGTCAAACATTTTATAATTTATCAACCAATTCTTCTAGACCAGCTGATTATAGATTATGTGGGGATTTAAATGATTTTCCACAAAATAATTTTTATTCAATTAGTTCTATATTACTATTAATATTTCATACAGCTTCTAAAATTCCTGGTATAAAACATAATCAACAAATGGGATTTATTGGTCAATTTACATTTGATTTAAAAAGTATGTTTTGTAAAGTATTATTTTTGTCTTTTTATATAGTTGAGATCATGAGTCAATTGAAGTTAGAGCACTATGGAAAACCTGAAAGTAATGAACGGTCGTTTCGTCTTATTGTGGGACTCCTTAGCAGTGCGTATCCACTATTTTTGTCTAATAACAAATAGTTTGTTAAAGAACATTTTTAAATATTAGATATAAGTTGTAAAACATTTGAAGGGTTTGTGGCAATGTTCATTTGTACAAACATGCTAAAAAAAATTAAGTGAACTTGTGATGTATTCCACTTATGTCTATATAAGTAGAATATAACACCAATCAGAAGTGGAATACATGAAGCAAAAGATTGGGAAGGTCAAATCGAAGAGAACTGGGACAGAGAGTAATTGTTATGGCGATAAAAGAGCGATAAAGTTTGAGACAAATGATGGAGGATTTACAAGTGGAGTACTGATCAATTTGTTTTCAGATTTTACTGAAGAACTCTGTAATTTCATAATAAAATACATTGATCGTCCTCACCTATGTTTGTGTTCAATACAAACTTACTTTTTACAGACTGTTTACTCAAATAATACTGTTCGAATTAGAACTCTACTGTGAGTTGGCTGCTTATGTTCACAACTTTTATTGAACTTCCTCACGTCTCGTGCGCGAACGCTTCACTTTTAGACCAGTGAGCCAGCACCATACTGCGCCACCGTCCACATTGTTTTTAGTGAGTAACTACTTCAAAACAGACAGGATTGAACTACACCAGTCATGGCATCTCACTAGAACTCCAGGAAATACCTTTTGAACCCAGTCTCCAGTGAACATATGATTATTATTACTATCAGAATGAGGGTTTGTGTGGAGATTGTAGTATTTTAATAGTTGAATTCACGAGTCAATTAAAGCTAGACTACCATGATTTTAATCGATTCATGAATTCTACTATTAAGTAACTACAATCACCACACAAAACCCTCAATCTGATGATAATTATTTTAACGCAAAACTTTAATTATACATAATAAACACGAAACAACAACGCACAAGACTTACTGTTAATAATTTTTCAATAAATCTCAGCAATAAACAAAAAACTAGAAAAAAAGTTTTATTCATTAAATAAAACCAATTTTTCCGATGATCAATTTTATTTAGTAAATTGCTAATTAAGACTTTTACTAACTTCATCTTTAAGAAATATATAAACCATTATGTAAAAACAATTAAATAATATCAGAAGGGGTTTTTGTGGATATTATAGTAATTTAATAAAGCACTTCTTATATTAATCAACATAAGCTCATTAGTGACTGACTTTCAAGAAGTCTTTCCTGAAGTTCTAGCAAGAAGCAGGGACCAGTGGAGTTCAAACAGGTCGGTTGTGAGATAGTAACTCACGGAAGACATTGGTGGATGTGTCACCCAATTTCGTAGATTAATTGAATTTAGACATTAATACAATTGGATGCCTGCTCAGTGGTTTAGAGGTTAAGCGTTCGTGCACGAGACCGATAAGCTCTAGGTTCGAATCTCGAAAGGCGGGATCGTGGATGCGCACAACTGATGAGTCCCACAAAAGGACGAAACGGCAGTCCAGTACTTCCAGGTTTTCCACGATGGTCTACCTTCAATTGACTCATTATCTCAACTATCAAAATCAAATAATAACAAAACAATTATATTAAATAAATAAGTCATAGTTACAAAATTATTTTTATTTTTTTAAAAATAATCTACTTAATTTTCTCATACTTAATACATAATTCAAACTGTTATAGTATTTATTATAGCAAGGGTTTTGTGGAGATTTAGTATTTATTATAGTTGAAAGCGTGAGTCAATTGAAGCTCGACCACCATGGAAAACCTGGAAACACTGAACGGCCGTTTCGTCCCATTATGGGACTCCTCAGCAGTGCGCATCCACGATCCCGCCTCCCGAGATTCGAACCTAGGACCTACCAGTCTCGAGCCGAAGCCCTTAACCGATAGACCACTGAGCTGGCATCCAACGGTGTTAATGTCTAACTTCAACTGATCCACGAAGTTGAGCAACCATTCACCAACTGTCTTCAGTGAGTTGATATCTCACAACAGACGTGGTGGATCAGTTGAAGTTAGACATTAACACCGTTGGATGCCAGCTCAGTGGTCTATCGGTTAAAGGCTTCGGCTCGAGACCGGTAGGTCCTGCGTTCGAATCTCGCGAGAGCGGGTTCGTGGGTGCGCACTGTTATACTATTTATCGAATGCAATAACCACTGGTTTCTATGGTTTAACTCCATTTATAAGAAAATTTTAGTTGTACCTGAAAAACCGATTTTCATTATTATTATTACTATTATTATTATTACTATTACTATTATTATTATTATTATTTCCCTTTTTAATAAAGGTAATTATCAAAATAATGGAATACATAAAGAGAATACACTATGTGATTATGAATTTCATTATAGTAAATTATTAAATCATACAACTAATTATGGGAATTTTTTTTCACCATATTATCCAAGTAATTATCCACCAAATATTAAATGTCGATTCATTTTTAAAGCCAATAAAAATCAAAGAATAATTTTAACATTTCATTCAATTCAATTAAAATCAATGAAAAATGAAGATTCTATATACAATATAGAAAGGTTAGTATCAATATTGCATAGTGACTAATTTGTTTTTCTTTTCTGTGATAGACAATTGTAATTATATTAATTACGATAATGTAACAAGAAGGCGAAGATTATCAGAACTATATGATATATTAGCGCATTACATTTAGAACAATCGACCACATATTGTATACTTGTTAAGAACATTTATATAAATAAATAGCTTTACACCTATCCAATATACGAGAAATTTAGGTTAGATGCCTCATTAGTAGAGGCAAAAACATTTGTTTAGTAGATAATTTAAGTCAGGAACTAGAATTTATCTATAACTCACTGACAGAGATCGGCTAACCTGCTGCGTTCATTAAGATGTACATGTATGATACAAGGAAGAAGTCGGAGATTTCAAATGTTCGAAAGAAACCTTTATACATGAAATTACAATTGAAAGGGGATGTAGTTAGTGATAAAAATAAAAGGTCAACTAGACTGGAAATGGGGGGTAAGAGTAGACAAGGATAATAATAATAATAATAATTTGAAAATAATTTGAAACCCAATCACTCTGGATAATAAGCTAAAATTACACTTAATAATGCAACTGATTTATAAAATTCTTTTTGTATCGTTGATTCGAATCTTCCCATATAGTGTTTTGGAATACAATTGATCAGTCTCTTATTGGTATATATGCATCCTGAACGGATTGCCTCGATAATGCTTTAAGTCATAAGTAATATAAGCAATCATGGATGATGGTTACCAGTAGAATGGGAAGATTCAAACAAGCAATATAAAATGAATGAATGTGTTAAGTATCTTTCAAATAGAAATATTTTCCTCTATCACACCTATAATCCATGTTCAAAGTGTAAGTTTTCAATGAAAATACAGTCCATCATGCTGGAACATTACTAAGTTGTATGTTTTTGTTATACAAATATTTGTGTCAGTTAGAGTTATTCAAGCAATTTATCATTTCATAGGAATAATATATTTGTAAAATCTCAGTGAATGAATTTTAAAGTAAATCCAACGTTTCGCCTGGCAATCTGGTCCAAGCATTTTCAAGGAATTATAATCAAACATCAAAATTATCGAATATAAATAGGTACATGGTTCTCCGAGTTCATTATACACTGAATAGTTCATCCAATCAACGTTAACAAAGTTTGAACTAGGTATGTGTATTAGTGTGTAAGAGATGTGTGATGTGAAGTGATGAGTGTTCATATAACATATTGTTCAAACTTTGTTAACGTTGATTGGATGATTTATTCAGTGTATAATGAACTCGGAGAACCATGTACCTATTTATATTCGATAATTTTGATGTTTGATTATAATTCCTTGAAAATGCTTGGACCAGATTGCCAGGCGAAACGTTGGATTTACTTTAAAATTCATTCGCTGAGATTTTACAAATATATTATTCCTATTTAATGTCTTACATCAACTCGGCGCTCGAATACTGTGAAACTATTCGTTCTAATTTAGATGAGAGTTCTTATAAATTTATCATTTCATCATATATATACCTTGAAAGTTTATGACGACTAAAATTCTTTTGTTTAATTATCGTTTTGATTAAGAGAACAATTCACTTTGTTCATCATAGTGAATTAGATCAAACAATCATTAATTTTCAGTTAGTTGCTCATTGCACATCTATATTGATACTTAAGTTTTACAAATAATTAAAAAATTTGATTTATGTAAGTCATTTATTGTAGAAATTCCGCTTGATTTGTGAGATGTTTATAACAATTCTAATATTATCCAAAGAATTATTTAAAAAAGGGTAAACATAAAATTTCTTTCATGGCGGCCTGCTTGAATCCCTGGGCTACCTGTTTCTGCCATCTAAATAGTTCAACAAGTTATCTGGGTTTTTTAAAAATTGGTTTTAACCTATCATTATGTCTCTTGATCGCATAACCTGTACAGGCGCGTTTATGAAAAGCTTACGTCCTTTCGCTGCAAAAATCACAAACAAGTACAATAAGAGACATCGTGGTGGTTGGCAATATGCATTAAAGAGAATGAACATTAATCAAATGTTGATTCCAGAGCTGCTTAATTCTAACTGTCGATCTCTAATTGACAAGGTGGACTATCTCCAATTTCTGCTAAGTCAAAACATGTGTCGTAATTGTGGTGTCATCACAATTCAAGAATCTTGGTTGACTGACTTACAGGATGATTGCCTAGTATCATTACGTGATCTTAATATCTATCGTCAGGATCGATCAAACAATAAAAAGACCTGTGGTGGCGCAGTAGCTACTGGTTTTTTTTGTTTTGTGTTTTTTTTGGTAAAAAAAACTTGTTGAAATAACTCGTGCTGAGAATTCTATATTGTACCAGATTATAATATTGAATAAAGCCATTAATTATTATTATTATTATTAATATTAGAATGAGTATATTTAACTTCACAATAGCATAAAGTAGTTAAACAATAACAAGAAATCTATCAACTGATAACCATAGAATAAATTTATTGAACGCTGAAAGTGGCTAGGACACATTGAGGAAATCATCCACCTGCGTCACAAGACAAGCCCTCACATGGAATCCTAAAGACCGAAAGAGGAGAGAAAGACCAAAGAACAAATTACGCCGAGAAATCGAGACAGACATAAGAAGAATGAATAAAAGTTGGATAGAATTAAAAAGGAAGGCCCAGGAGTGAGTGGGTTGGAGAATGCTGGTCGTTGGCTTATGCTCTATCGGGAGTAACAGGCGTAAATAAAAAAAATTATTGAAGGTATGTGGATTGACTTCAACAAGATACAACAAAAGTATTACTATATCAATGAAATTCAATCAGAATTACATAATTCTAGAAATGTGGATCAGCTTCCAAATTATGAAAGAACAACTATCCAAATTTTCTTAGTTTTTTTTCTTTTTTATTAATTCTTCTGTAGTCATACATTCTTTAAGGATCTACTATAACCACAAGAATTGTAAAAAATTTTCTATCTTTTAACTATTGTACTGGATATCTATTTTTAATCAAAGTATAGTGAACAAGAACACAGACGGAACAATCGAATGTATTTAGGCACGAAATTACAAACTATCTTACTAAAATCTGACAACCAAACCGTAAACAGATAATTTACAAAATAACAATCAATTGTCTCAATCTTGATTGTTCCTTCTGTAAATATCAGTCCATCTTCTTTGATTTCATTTTTCATGCATTTTAATACTAATTACGCTTCATTCTTATTCTTTCCTTATCTATCTTCTGCTAAAATACATCCTATGCCTGACCCTCACTATATACTACTTATATGGATATAAATAACCCATACTACAAAAGTATCCTTACTGTTTATAAATCATATTATTCTTATACATTAGATAATCTTAATGTAATAAATTATATGACATAAATGAGAGTTACATTAAACGTATTATTATATAACTGACAACTATATATCTATCTCTCTGTTCTTCTTGACTTGTGATAGATACTAGTTTTTATTTCATCGTTTATTCAAACTGATTTGATTTATTCAAATGAAATGACAGTCATAATTTACTAATGAAAAGAATAACTGTCTCCCAATATGTTGTTTCACGATATAAATATATAAAGTCAATTACCAAGAAGTTTAGAATTATAAATAGCCGTTTTTCATGATGAAACTGACATTATGGAAAAATTCTATAAATCAATTATGTAACAAATTAAATGTTGATTTTATATTACTGATAGAAAAATATTAATGAGTTTAAACATGATTTAGTCTCTGATTAGATTAATAAAAAATGAATAAGAAATTAATTCAAATAGTGCAAATCTAACAAGTGTGTATACAACTATGCATTTGTATCCATAGTGATTTAACCTACATGACTATCCACTTGGTGTTGTATGCTTATATCTTCCCGGTAATGTTTACGACTGCAATTGATCAGTCTCTTATTGGTATATGTGCATCCTGAATGGATTGCCTCAATATTGCCTTAAGTCACAAACTTTTTAAACAATGGTGGATAGTGACCAGTAGTGGAATCCAGGACATGCGTTTCGTCCTATTCGGGACTCATCAACTCGATATAACTGCAACCCAGAGTTGATGTTTACTCTGGGATTGGAGTCCCAAATACGAACAAACTCGCTTTCTGGATTCCACTGTTAACCACTATCCATTTTTGCTATATAACTATGTTTCACGTCAAATTTTCTTTAAATTGTACAACTTGTTTTTAAAAATTCACTAGGTAAAATTATCGAATACATTTTAATTAATTAACAAGATTTAATCAGTATACGTAGTTCATCTATTGAATACAATAAATAAGTATATAGTATCTTATAGAGCTTGCATAGATTACTCATAATGCCTATGTGATCAATTAAAACTTTTCGACAAATACATCAGTGTTATATTTTTGAGTCAATATGACTACACATGTTTAGTTTTATCAGTTATTTGCTTGGAACACTGGTTAATTTTATATAAGCATATTTGTGTACATATATTTACTTACCACCTATTGTATTCGTTACCTGTTTTTAGCTTGTTCTAATCGGTATTATTATCACTATTGAGTCAAGTTTAATAAAACTGAATAGATTGAGAAGCTTTACTCCATGTCTCACTCACACAGTCTGTCTAGGTAATGTCCGAAATAAATTTTCCTAAATTAAATCGTGTTTTCCTTCTATTAACCTTATTAACAGGTTTAGCCTAGATAAAATTTACGGAACTAAGTAGAGTATTTATATTTCATGGTTTATTCATAGTTATTCATAATGGATTCCGTGCATTCAAACAGTCTACACTTCCAGATAACGCGTTTAATTTAAGACTGGACAATTGCAGAAGATTAGAATCAAAGAAATAATCCAGTTCTCCAAATGTTTGTTTTTAATTTATAAAACTTATCAAAAACGGAAGTCAACAATTGATCTTACCCTACATTACACATTTTTATTCTCTCACTGAAATATGTAACCTACTTGCAAATGGCTATTTTATTTAATCTAGTGTTTTCACTAATCGCAGTCAACAATTCAGAAATTTGTTGAAAATCCTATTCAAACTTTATTAAACTTTAATGTACCTCACTTCAAAGTTTTACTAAAATCTTAATAATAAATGTATATTGGTTTTTCTCAAGCTTTAAAAGTAGTACAACAGTTATTATTCTATGACAAGCAAATAAGTCAGATAATGAGGACAATGATAGTCTATAAACAAGAATGTAGAATTGTGTATTTGTCACGGCAACATAGATTAATTAATAAACTTTTCTCTTTCCTAACGAGTAGGTGCGCTACAAGAAATTCTATACCTGTGCATAATGATTTTATTTCTATATCTGAGATGTACAAGAATAAATCAAGAACTTTGGCATATCTATGTACTAATCTAGTGAATATACAACTTGTTTCACATAGTCCTATATTAAGATTGGACTTTATCAGTCGTAGTCCTTTCTATCAAGGTCAAGGTTTTCATGGAACTTATGAGTTTGTTCATGAATCACAAGTTTTACCTTCTCCATTTCTTGAAGAAAATGATCAACTAGTTGAAACTAATGAACATGAAGAGAAATATCAAAATCCTAGAAATGATCGAGATAAAGTAGAAAAATTTTCAAATACTAACAAGTCCAGACTGTTTTTTGCAGATGCCGGATTTACATCCACAAGAAATATGCAATTTCGTGAAGGTAACTAAATAATTTTTATTCTATTATTTTTGCATCTAAATATGTTTTGGATATTTTAAATAAAAACTGACAGGAAGTCTATATCATTATCTGTTTGTATATTAGACGTTCAGTAATTCCCAGTAACCGTGTTTACTAAATCATTAGTAGTATTAACTTAGAATTTCTAATTCTACAAAAGATTGGTTATATTTCTAAACACTTCGCTAGCTTTCACCAACAACATATACCTATGAAAACGTAGACCTGAAAAAACAGGTTAATTGTTACTTTATGATGGTACTTATGAGAATGGTGTTGATTAAATTTAAATGTCAAATATCTCAACCAATTAAGTTTCAATAGATGTCAGATTGTGTGAGAAATATGTGGCATTGTTTTCCTCTGGATTATACTTTAGTGACCCGAAATCTGACTTCAGGTCTATCGTATGAATGATTGTTATTGAATGGTTGCTGTCGAAATATACATCCTGACTATGGTCGTATATTATTATCGACTTAAATCGCATTAGTGAAGAACGAAATTGAATAAGTCAAATACGAGAATGAATTTCGAATATGTATATTTTATGAAATCATTGATCCAAACAAATGAGCGAAGAAACTAAGCGGAAAGTAGAGAGCAAAGAGAAATGACGTGCAGCGGAGATGGACGTGTGAGCCAACTCGATTTAATCAAGCGTTTATCAATATTTATAGTCATACAGAAATAAGCTACAGACATGTGATGAACAGGATAAGAAGTGTACACACATACGCTCAAATAAAAATAGTCACTGTTGATAAGTGGATAATTAACAAGGTTAAAACGTGACTCAAGAAGAATGGATAAATTGCCCTGTCCAGAACCTAGAATAAGATATTAGGCTTAACATAGTAACCGACACTACAATACTCTTGAAAATACTAGTATAACTTGTAAATTTTAAAACGAATAAAATTTCAATCTAATTTCCCTCGGTAAATTACTGTTGGTACAAAACCAAAGTAAATTTCTTGATAGTTGATGTCAGAGAGAACCAGTCGCTTATCAATTACGTAGAATATGATGAACAGTTTATTTTCATAATTAATTTTATGATAGACACACTTTCAGTCTTCTCTTTTCTGATTTCTACTAATTTTTTGACAACCACAAATGAACAGTAAATAATATATAAACATATATGTAATATCTTCACAGTTGAATTCACTAGTCGATCCAAGCTAGACTTCCATTGAAAACCTATAAGCATTAGAAGACCGTTTCATCCTAGTATAGGGCTCCTCAGATGTGCGTACCCACGATCCCGCACGTGAGACTTAAACCCAGGACTTCGGTCTCGCTTACAAACACTTAATCTCTAGATTACTGAACCGACTCACTGTTGATGGGTCTCATACTGGAACTGAACGGCCGCTCAGTGCTTCCAGGTTTCAATAGTGGTTTGGCCAATATCGACCAGTCAGTTCAACAGTGAAAATACTACAATCTCCACAAATCCCCATACTGATAATATAGCTTTCATTAGGCCATCAGTATTTCATTTTGTCTAGCATTCAAAGAATATTTTTAATCTAATTTTATTGAAATACTTCGCTTACAACTTTGATAAATTCATTTTCACCGAAAATTTAAAATAATTCTTTGTAAATAAAATTCCAATCTTGAGAATTGGTAAAAAAGAAGAACAGAACGAAGGAATTTCTTTCAATTAGTCTTTCATCATACCTCTACACCTATATAGATATATATGACCTACAACAATGCAATAGCACTCATGAATTAGCTACATTACGTAATTATTATATAATATCATGGTGACTACGAAGTAATATTGAGTAATTGGAAGAAAGAGGATTATAACAATCAAAGTAATTATTTTAAAAGTGAAACAGTTGCTACGTTGCATGATATATAAAGGAAAGAACTAATAAAATATTTTGATAAAAGGTCAGTATTATAGTAGTTATTTAAGAATCATGAGACGAATGTTGAAAATACAAAAAAAGAAATCAGCGGATTGTTTAAATATTTTCAAAGGAAAGGTTTTAATCAAAGTCTAACTCGTATACTGATAGTCAAGGTAGCTAGAGTGATTGTACAAACTTTTTTTGGATGCAAAAGTTAGATTTTTTGAACATGGATTCCGATAGCTTCAGTAATATGCAAAAAGCAAACTCGTATACTATTTAGTAAATTTGATAGGGTATGGTGGACAACCTTGGAAGCTTTATTGAATTCAATTTGATGACGTGTGTTCACGAAGTGAACCAGACCCTTAATCAGTCTTACCAGTTCTTTACTCAACCAAATCGGATGGTGTTCTGCTATGCGGTGACGAGCTTGCCTATTTGAATACCCTATATAACTGGCTCTAAAGGATCTGTTGGATTGGTAAATACACATGGATGTGGCGAATTCAGGTAATCTGTCTTTATTAACGGTTTTCATTGTAAAAACGCCATTCTGTCTGTCTGCAGTAAATATTTTCTGAGCCGCCTTTCTGAACTTTTGAGTTACAGTTTCTTTGGAAGTATCATTTGGTAATTATAGTCTTAAGGACAGTACGTTCTACGGATCGCTAGATACATTTGGTCTCCTTTTCATGTCATTCATGTGTTCGTTGGGGTTCCATTCTTACTGAGCAGGTTACGAATATTTCTCAATTCGTTTAAAATGTCATCATGGCAAATCATTCTAGCACAACTGGTCAGGATCTTTACTAAGTTTCTTTTGTATCTGATTGGTCCTGCACTAGAGAAATGATTAGATTGTCCAACTGCATACTTTCTGTATATTCCGGAAGGGGACGTTATCATGCATTTAAGAATTAACTGCTTTATTTCCGACACTGGAATTAAGGTTTCTATGCGCCTCTCTATTAGTTCACTACAAATAAAATCTACAGTTTCGTTATTTTAATTGGCTTAATGTATCAAACGATTTGGTGTATTACCAACTGGTAGTGAAACGATTATTTATTTAATTGTCAGAAGGGGTTTTGTGGAGATTTAGTATTTTCATAGTTGGAAGCGTGAGTTAATTGAAGCAAGACCACCATGGAAAACCTGGAAGCACTGGATGGCCGTTTCGTCCTATTATGGGACTCCAGCAGTACGCATCCACCATCCCGCACTCGAGATTCATTGGTGACTGACTTCGAGAAGTAAATCAAGTGAGAAGTAGTGACCAGTGGAGTTCAACTACGCCTATTGTGAGATATCAATTCATTGAAGACAATTGGTGAACGGTTGCTCAACTTCGTGGATTGGTTAAAGTTAGACATTAACACCACCGGATGCTGTCACAGTGGTCTAGATGTTAAGTGCTCAGGAGCGAGATTGCTAGGTCCAGGGTTCGAATCTCGGGAGGCGGGATCGTGACTGCGCACTGCTGAGGGGTCCCACAGTAGGACGAAACGGCCGTCCAGTGCTTCCAGGTTTTCCATGGTTGTCTAGCTTCAATTGACTCACGCTTTCGATTATTTATTTACCATGAAACGGGACAATATGTAATGAATACAGAAGAACAATATAAGTATAAAATTATTACTTAAAAACACCAGAATACTTACAATCTTATAGGTGATCCAAGGTTGGTCACTGAATTTCGGTGTCATTGTTATGTTACTTGAATAACTAGCTAATAAGATAGAAAAACTATCAGTCTTGTATTTGTTAATGATCAAATATCATTGAAGATAATATACGGGATATCAATGACACAATTGCATTTACAAAGTATGTTTATATGACATATTACATAGGGAAATGAACAAAAATTATCGATGTATAAAATATGTATTGTTCAAGTAATATATCATAAAAATCAATTTAATGTGAAAATTTATTTTTACCTGAATATAAATGTTTTCTACCATTCGATTAGTGTCTGTCATTGTACAACTACCATGAATACAATAAATGACTTCAGTAATTTTAATATGTGCATGATACTATACACTGTAATCTTGATCTCCATTATCAGAATACCCTGGGTTTGACATGAATGTCTTAGTTATTAGAAGCAAATTCTAATTCTTTGATAGAATGACCCAATTCATTTTATCAAGCTACATCCAGTTGCTTTTGAACTGACATTCGATATATATGGAGATGAAATGAATAGAAATTGTAAGAAACTATGTCTTAAACAATGACAATTATATTTCTATATTGAAAATTTTTTTTTTCTGTACAGAAGACATTGGTCCAGAAAGTTAGGGTTATCGAAACCTATCGGGAATAAAAATGTATATGTGGTATATAGTACATATTTCATCTATTTTATAAAATTAACAAAAATTATGTTATATCTTATTAAGTTACGTTTAACTAAAGTACTAATCAATGATCACAAGCTAGGGTAAGTAGTTACACAGTAAATGAAATATGTCTTATTTGTATGAGATTGTGGAGATTGTTAAGTTTTTTACTGAAATCATGAATTGATCGATGTTAGACCACCACTGAAAACCTAGGAGCATTGGACGGCCGTTTCGAACCTGGCGTGCGTGATCGTGGATGCGCACTGCTGAGAAGTCTCATACTAGGACGAAACGGTCATCAAGGTTTTCATTGATTGTCTAACATTGATCGATTCATAATCTCAATCAAAATATATCTTAGTTAAATTCATAAAATACAAGCATCACACCTATGAAATCACCGTTATTGAAAAACCTTCAGATTTCAGTTATTTTGAGCACGAAAAGAAAATTAATTGATTTGAAAAATGAGAAGGGATTTTGTTGAGATTTAGTATTCTCATAGTTAAAAGCATGAGTCAATTGAAGCTAGACAACCATGGAAAACCTGGAAGCACTGGACGGCCGTTTCGTCCTACTGTGGGACCCCTCAGCAGTGCGCAGTCACGATCCCGCCTCCCGAGATTCGAACCCTGGACCTAGCAATCTCGCTCCTGAGCACTTAACATCTAGACCACTGTGACAGCATCCGGTGGTGTTAATGTCTAACTTTAACCAATCCACGAAGTTGAGCAACCGTTCACCAATTGTCTTCAATGAATTGATATCTCACAATAGGCGTAGTTGAACTCCACTGGTCACTACTTCTCACTAGAAATCCAGGAATTACCACTTTAAGTCAGTCACTTCCAGGTTTTCCATGGTGGTCTTGCTTCAAATGACTCATGCTTTCAACTATGATTTGAAAAATCTCATTTTGTAAATAGAAAAATGTACTTTCTTTGAATAATAACACTAGTTTATTTATTTCAGACGAATATTCATTCGATCCAGATTTTATGAACTTACAATATTCTAATCAATTCAATAATGAAATGAAATCGAAATATTTACGAAAAAAAATAATCTCTAAAGGTCCATTAAACCGTACTCAAGGCGTAATTCATTCACCTCAATTCCCGGAACCATATCCACCTTCAATTATAGCAATGTATACATTTATAGGTCAACCTACAGAGATAATTTTGGTTAAATTTTTATTTCTGGAACTTGGTAATTCTAACAGGTAAGTATATCATCATCAGTATGAATTTTGAACGTTTATTTAGAACATTTTTTGTATTTTGGAACTGATTCACTGTCGAATGATTATTTTTTCGTCATACTTACTTTCTTACGCCTATTACTTCTCATGGAGGAGCATGGGACGCTCACCAGCATTCTCCATCCAACTTTGTTCTAGGCAATCCTCTCCAGCTGTTTTCAGTTGCTATTCATTCTTTAGATGTCTAATTCTAGTTCTCGACTCAGTGTCAGGTCAGGTCAGCTACAACGTAGGACCAGGCACATATATGCATCGGTCCAAGTTGCCATATCTCGTTAGCACAACAAGAGGAACACCGGATTCATAGTAGTTAATCTAGTGTTGGTAGTAGTATATAAATTATAGGTTGTATATAAGGATATAGTACAGGAAGGAAGAGAGATATGAAGCAATTTTAGTCTCAAGGTTTAAGGGAAGATAAAGAGTGTATACACCTACGCCATTGTGACCGATTCTGAGCCATGTCACCTAGAGTCTCCAACCATTGGTTACGATAGTCACGCGGACCCCAACCAGGTAGTCTGCATCTGCCAACATGGCTCAGGCTAGAAGTTAGTGACTTCAAACACTGATGCCTCGACTCAGTGTATTGTTTGGTCTCCCGCCTTTTTGTTTCTCTTTACAATTCCAAGTTATCCCTTTCCTCGTGATGCTGTTTGATGATTTCCGCAATGTATGTCCTATCCACCTTACCCAGTCACACTTGATGGCGAAACTATGGAAGATGTGGAAACTTTCACGTGCCTCGGCATCATCATCATCATATGTGTTACATAAAAAACAGTGTTGTTCTAAACAAACAATATACTATCATGTAACCTATGAACTCCATTGAATACAAACAAGAGTCAATATGAATTGATTAGTTCATGATTACTAAGCAAGTGGATAATTTCATTCAACAAACACTTATTTGCAAATTACTCTGTTAACTTCATAAAAGTAATCTTTATATGCACGCTAAATCATCTTTCTAAAGAGGGATGGTTTCTTAACTGTTAGATGGAACAAATAATGGAAGGGAGGGCGGTCCCTCCACACTCTCGGCCGTACCAGGGCATTTGGTTAATATAATATTTTGGGTAAATTTATTAACTTCGAAGGACAGACAAAAATTAATTTTTGATCTATGTTTTCCTACGATTTTATGGCATTTAATTGTTTCCTACACAGAATAGAAGATAACTCAAGCGTTAGTATATTCAGTTTATACAACAGATTTGACAGATTATTAGTATCTGAAAGAAATAGTTTATTATTCATTTAGATATTTGCATTGTTATACTAAACTAAAGAATTATTTAGTCCTATCAATTGTCATTTGATAATCACGTTATAATTGAAATCATGAACCGTTCAATATCAGACTAACATTAAAAATGTGGAAGCACTGGATGGTCGTTTCTTCCTAATGTGCGACACCTCAAAATTGCTCATCTACGGGCCCAATAGTGTTAATGTCTAACTTCAAACAATCCATGAGATTGTGCGAATATCTTCCACTGTTTTCGGTGCGTAACTGCTTTACCCCCGACACAACCAAACTACAATAGTTGCGGCTCCTTGCGAGAATAACCTCTCAAAGCTAGTCACTAGTGAGCATACGATAATTATTAGTAAGTGGTTGTAGATAATGTTGAGTTTTAAATAAGATCACGAAACGATCGTGTAAGACCACCACTAAAAACCTCAATTTTGACATAAACATCAATGAATGTTGGCTCAGTGGTCTAGAGTTTAGGCGTTTACACATGCGATCGAAGGTCCTGGTTTGGAATCCCGTGTGCTGGATTCTCACCTCTGATGAGACCCTTGTTTTGGCAAAACGGCCGTAAATGGTTTCCAGGTTTTCAATGGTAGTTTAACATCAATCGGTTCATGATCTCTATTAAAACTCAAGTTTCCATAGTCCCATACCAATAAATGCGTTATAATCAACTAAGTAAGTGAATTTTTTGAAAATACTGGGGTATGATAATGTAATATGGTGGTTTTATGAATAAATTAATAAACTTATCAGCATTCTTAGCAATAATTATATACTACATAAACACAAAATATCATAATGCTGTAATTAGTTGAATTTGGTAGTTTCATTGTAGGTAATAAGTTTCATTAGAATATCTTTTATTGTATGAAAGAAATATCAAATTTCAAATTTATGTATATGTATATAAACATTTTTTTATTCAATTTTGGACCAGTATATACTAATTATGATGATTATTACTATTTACTATTTTGAAGATTTTCTATTATAATTTTACTAAACAAATAGATCTGATTCTCTAAAAATTTTAGTTTCAAATAGTAACTAAATGTAAACTATATTTGTATTGACATTAAATAGGAATAATATATTTGTAAAATCTCAGCGAATGAATTTTTTAAATTAAATCCAACGTTTCGCCTAGCAATCTGGTCCAAGCTTTTTCAAGGAATTATAATCAAACATCAAAATTATCGAATATAAATAGGTACATGGTTCTCCGAGTTCATTATACACTGAATAAGTCATCCAATCAACGTTAACAAAGTTTGAACAATATGTTATATGAACACTCATCACTTCACATCACACATCTCTTACACACTAATACACATACCTAGTTCAAACTTTGTTAACGTTGATTGGATGAACTATTCAGTGTATAATGAACTCGGAGAACCATGTACCTATTTATATTCGATAATTTTGATGTTTGATTATAATTCCTTGAAAAAGCTTGGACCAGATTGCCAGGCGAAACGTTGGATTTAATTTAAAAAATTCATTCGCTGAGATTTTACAAATATATTATTCCTATTTAATGTCTTACATCAACTCGGCGCTGAAATACTGTGAAACTATTCGTTCTAATTTAGATGAGAGTTCTTATATATTTGTATTGATTCACTATGTGATTTATAGATAATCCAAATATAAATATCATATTCCATAAAACTATTTTGATAGTTCAGTTTATCATGTTATCTATTTACCTTATACACTTTTATATTAATTTTTTTAGCTTTGAAAATGAAAATAAATCATTAGGAGATTGTATTCAATTATTTGATGGAATACATATTGATGATCCATTAATTATAGAATATTGTGAAAATCAAATTATATATATTAATGAAAAAAAATTATATAAAACAATTAAATTTGAATATTTTATATCATCAAAAAATTTAATGACATTAAAATTTAAAAGTGATCAAATAACTAAACCAAATGAATTAGGTTTTAAATTATTTTATAGTTTTGAAAAACAAAAACAAAAACAAAAATATATTTATGAAAAAGAAAATTATTTAAAAATAACTGATCAAACTGAATTTATTCAAAATAAACCGATTAATTGTTCAAAATTAAGTAAGTGATTTATATATGGAGTTAGTAAAATAAAAAAAAAAAATTAAAAAATCAGTTGTTTTTTTTTGTTTTTTTTTATTTTTAAAGTTCCATAAAATCATATAAAAACTTGAATACGGTATTTAACTATTTATAAATTATAAGTATAAAGAATAATAGACAATGAGTATTTATTAATCATCCTTTAAATCTACAATAATTAAAGACGTTTATTTATTTTCTTTGAAGAAGCACATGACATTGTCATAGAATATTAGAAATTCTAAGTTCTATTCAATGAAATATCACAAACATACCATTATTTTAAGCAAAGATGGATAGTGGAATTTAGGATATGCGTTTCGTTCTATTTGGGACTCGTCAACTGGATGTACCTGTATCTTAGGGTTGATGTTCACTCTGGAACTCAAAACCAGTACCTTTCTTTTTAAACGCCATCGCTTTATCGACTCAGCTACTGAGTCCTGATAGCCACTTGCTTGTGAATACCACTTTTTTATTATTAACAATCAATACAATGCTCAATTTATTTGAAATTATCAAGTCTAACCTAAACAATGAAATTTATTTAACTTTAAGTGCTTCAATCCTGCACTACATGTTTCATATCACAGTTTGATCAAAAGCTTACATGTTTTTTGACAGAAAAAACACATAGTTGAATCATATAAAAACTTATTTATTAAATTAATTCGAATATGTAAAGGGAGTTATTTGTATTGTGAAAAAAAGGTAACAATCGATTCTCCAGTAAAGTCTATTCAAGTCTATTCAAACGTCCAGAGCTTTAACCGGGTTGGTGGATACAGAAAGTCCACCTAGGGGGGTTGTAAAACCCTGATTCCAAACCAATGGTGCAAATGGGCTCCAGTATTATGAGGCAACAAATAGTGTATAAACCAATGATTGGTCAACAGCTACCATGGGACTGAATCTCCTCACGATGCTCCACTGTCTTGTGAATCAGACCTTTAGATCGAAGGCTCTGAGTGTGGCCCCCTAAGAAAACCACCTCTTTCGGTTCGAGCACCCAGGCAGAATCACAGCCCTCACGCAAATCAAATGAGATTTGTATGGCGCTTATATATCTGGTGCCTTTTGTACCAATACTTATGTGTTTAATTAAAATAAAAAAGACATATTTAAACATTTCGTTATTTTGGATAACTGCATAGACTATAGAAGAGTAAACATCCATCAATTATATAATAGAAGACTAAATATCTGAATCCATGTTGTAATAAGAAAAAAATATGAAATTGAAGAGACAATAGTTAACATTATGAGATAAAGTATAGGTTTTTTTACTATGTGTATGAATGTTAGATGTTAAAATTAAACTTGTTTATCACTTTTGAAACAATTTAAATGGATTCTAATCATTCAGTCCCAAAGGCTTAAGATATAATGTGTCTACTTAAAACTCTACAGTATTACTACACAATCAGAAGATTAAATTCAAACATACAAAAATATTGGTAACAAGGATGGAGAAAAATAATATTAATCTAAATTCTTGTTACCCAATTATTAAATAATCCATTGAAAATCAGAAGGGGTTTTGTGGATATTATGATAATTTTAACAGTTGAGATCTTGATTCAGTTGAAGGTAGACCACCATGGAAAACCTGGAAGTACTGGACGCCCGCTTCGTCATATTATGAGCATCTACGATTTCGCCTCGCGAGATTCAAACCCAGGATCTATCAGTTTCATATGCGAGCGCTTCACCTCTAGACTACTGAGCCGGCATCCAACGGTGTTAATGTCTAACTTCAACTAATCCACGAAATTGAGCGACACATCCACCATTATCCTCAGTGAGTTACTATCTCACAACTGACCTGGTTAAACTCAATTGGTCACTGCTTCTCACTAGAACTCCAGGAATTATCTCTTGAAGTGAGTCACTAGTGACCATATGTTGAATAATATCAGAAGAGGTTTTGTGGATATTATAGTAATTATACTAGTTGAAACCTTGAATAAATTGAAGCTAGACTACCATTGACAATCGCTGCACTGTTAATTTACCACATACTCATCAATCAATTATCTTGCTGCATAAAATGTCATGAAAATTCACCTATTCTAACTGATACTTTCTAGGTACAATCTTTTTAGAACTGTTATTTAGTTAATGTTATATGAAGACAGTAAAAATGATAAACAGTTTGTATCTAACGAACCAGTTTCCCAATATGTTTAAAAGTGTTTACTTCAAAATCAACCCGGAAAATTGTTTTATTTATTTATTTTACATATAAGTAATCAAATGGTATTTGTACAATACATATACAGTGAAATGTATGTAATCCACCTTTCACCAGAACAATTGTCCAAATGTAAATGTATTCTTTTTGTTTGTTTTTTTTTGTTTATTTTGTTTATTACAGAGTTTATTACTGAGATTAGTTTCATTCTGCCTATAATTATATGTTACCAATTGAAAGAAAACAGATGACAAAGGTGAATTATGGACATGTTTCTAATATCTCTAGTTGTACTAAGTATTATATACAGGTCATTACAGCAATCAGAAACGAAAAGATTTCAACAAATATACATATATACACTTTATTTTTTGACTATGAAACAATGATGACTTTTCTATTTACTCTTTCTGTTATATCTCGTGGAAATTTATGAATGGTAACTTGAGAACTACAAAATTATTAAACATTCTAGATGAACGTCATTCCTCTCTCTCTTTCTCTCTCTCTCTCTATATATATATATATATCTATATTACTTTGTATATAAATCGAATTGTACATATTCAATAGCACATTATCTCTGTACATCTCTTGTTCTTTGTTCTCTCTCCTGTTCCATTTTTTTAAAAATAGATGCACAAATTGTTATATCCCCTGGTGAATTATGAATGGTAACTCCAAGGACTATTTATCGACCAATGCATTATGCGTATTGTACAATTGTTACGTAACTAAACGATTCATATTTGTGTTTCTCTTATCATGAGCTTTATTTTGATCTTTGATTTATTATCATACGATTCTTGAGTTATACTCAGTTATTGATTACTTTGGTTTGTATAAAAACCCATTATGTTTGTAAATAATGATTCATACCACTGAGGCTGTTATTGGTGTTTTTGGACTTAACTGGCTGGGCTAAGCAGATCGCAGGACCGGTCAGCACTCTAGGCTGCTCGTACGGGTTTCGTGTCACTGTTCAACCGATAATTCGCTGCTCCCTAATTGGCGGTCTTATCGCGTCACACATCAACTAGTCATCCACTCGGCCACAGATATAACACAAATATTTTAAAAAAATCATATATATTTTGAAATATATTTTGTTAATTTGGTTATTTATGCCATGGATACTAGTTTGTTTATTTTTTCATTGTAAAAATTAAATACATGGAAACAAGGTAGTAACCATCATCATCATCAAAGAGATTAAGAATAGTTTTTTATTGATTATTGACTTGTAAGAATATTTAGTTACCTTATTTTTAAGGTGTTCGTAACAAAAAAAGTTTAACATTCCATTAGAGTTGCACATTTATTCATTTCGTAGATTATCTTTGTATATATTAATAGTTAGAAGGGGATTTGTGGAGATTTAGTATTTATTATAGTTGAAAGCGTGAGTCAATTGAAGCTAGACCACCATGGAAAACCTAGAAGCACTGGATGGCCGTTTCGTCCCATTATGGGACTCCTCAGCAGTGCGCATCCACGATCCCGCCTCCCGAGATTCGAACCCGGGACCTACCAGTCTCAAGCCGAAGCCCTTAACCGATAGACCACTGAGCTGGCATCCAACGGTGTTAATGTCTAACTTCAACTGATCCACGAAGCTGAGCAACCGTTCACCAATTGTTTTCAGTGAGTTGATATCTCACAACAGACGTGGTTGAACTCCACTGGTCACTACTTCTCAGTAGAACTCCAGGAATCATTTCAAATGTGAAAAATATTAATAGTTGTTTTGTTATGAAAGGTAGTTTCTAGAGGACAAATATATATATATATATATATATATATATATATATATATATATAGCTTATGAAGAGATATTTGGACAATAAGTTACTCAATCTTGCCTTGTATTAACGTGGTAGTTAACTAAGCAATTTCTAGTGGCGAATTATGACAAGATAATAACGCTTTAAGTGCTTATATGTTGTTTGACTTTTAACATTCAGTATTCCATTCTCAAATAACTGCCTATGTCAAAGACGACTGTATATCGAATAAATTAGAAATTGAGATTTCTTACTCAGGTAATGATATGTTTTAAATAATTAGTTGACAAACATCCACATCAAATACAATGTTTTTATGTAACTATGCTCAAAATCGTTCTTGCACAGTACAATTTGTATGTGTGTTAAATTCATTATTGTCACAGAAAAAACTCTAGCACCACCCGTACAACGAATTTTGATTACGGTTAATTTGGGTTAAGCCCTTTTATTAACTTACTTAACAGACAATGTTATTTAAACAGTGACAATTCGCATATTTTTTGTAGTATTATGATCACTATCATATCTGTATAAACGTGTACACTTGATCACATAAGAAACTCTAGTGAAAAAGTTGGTATATAAGAACCCAAATTACCTTTTCTAGACTGTTTAGTTGGTAGTATTTTCCGAAGGTCGATATATTCAGGGAAATTTCTAGATTTTAAGTCGGCATATCCACACTCGACCAAAGTGACAGTGGCCAAAAATATGATCACAAAACCTCAAAAAGTTGACACTGAACAAAGTGATATAGACATGGAAATGAATTTAAATACATTTACTCTAATCATGAACAATTATCCGAAGGATTTTATTAAAAGAATAATTGAGGATGAAAGAAAAAACGGCATTAATAATACCAAAGGATCAAAGAAAAAAGAATGGGTTAACACAGTGGTGATCCCATATCGGAAAGGTATTTCAGAAGACATTAGAAGAATCCTAAATATTCAAAAGTATAGAAGTATTTTTCCGAACAAGCAATACTCTAAGATCAAAATTAGTAAGAATTAAAGATTCAAAACACAACGAAAATGTTGGTAGTTTAAATATTCTCTTCCACATGTATATATGTACTTGAATCCTATTATTAACCTTTGCCTTGCCTCTTCACGCTTTGGTTCGATTTGACTGTAAATTTGCCTCTGTATTTGCTCGGATATACAGATTAGCCTCTGTGCTTCGAATTCGCATAATGTGTTTATAGATTTGTTATCTGGGCTATCCGCTAATAAACTGAAGTTGCTGTTCCTTATTACCTTCTGATATCAAACACCGTTGGGATTTATATAATAACGGTTACAAATGTGATTTATTAACGAAGCAAAGCCACTACAAATCTACAACACTATATTGTTTCAACATATCGGTCCAAATAATTGTGCACTTACAGAATGAATAAACGTTAAATTAACATTAATGCTTTCTTTAAAATGCCTTTTACTGTTATCAAGAATTCAATATCTTCCTGTTTTTCATTAATACAAACTTCAGAAAGAGGAAACTGTCAGAATCAAAAACTAATTCGAATATTTTGTATTATCAACAAGTAATCTAACTAACTACTGTTAGTAACTATAATATCAATATCTTCATGATTATCTTAACCGTTCTTTTCAATATTTTGATCTCATTACCTATGATTATTAAATACTTGTCACACTGGCAAGTAGACTATGTCTATTTGGATAATGTAATAAAAAGACGAAGATTATCAGAACTATGTTGATATATTAGCTCAATGCATTTCGAACAATCTGATCACACATATACTTGTTAAGAACATTTATATATAAAAAAAGGGGGTAAGGATAATTATAATAAAAATAATGTGAAAACAATTTGACACCTAATCACTCTGGATAATAAACTAATATTACCAGGGTAGGTTTAAAGAGAGAACAAACTGATTATTTCCCTGAAGAAGTCCAGACAAGTTAGCTGGACGAAACGTTGGAATTATTTATATTTCAATCGCTGAGACTATTTCAAATATATTTTTTTCACATATAATGTTTTTGACTTTGTCTATTTATTACCAAATAACAACCCCCTACCATGTACTATTACATAATCGTAATCAGTGATTTATTTACACTATTATTAATAAACGATGATTTTCATTTAACAATATTTACATTTAAAAACATTTTATGTTTACATTTCTAACTTCATCTTATCAGTCTTTATTTGGATAATTTTTGCTTATTGATAAAATCATAATCATCATGAATTTACTAAGTTAGATTAACAATTATGGAGAGTTTCTTATTTAAACTAATATCATTGTCTAACTAAAACTTTTTCTAATAAAATTCTCCTGTTTAGTTGATAAGCAATACTTGCATTAAATAACTGCTTATCGTAAATTTATCAGATAACAAACAAGGAAACCATAATTTGATTAGTTAGGTATTTTAATACTGTTTGATAATAGAGTGTTATTCAATTTTATGTTTGTTTAATCTTTAGACATGAACGAATTCTGTTGACTGAGTAATACCATGATTACAGATGTTACGACGCGCTATGTCGACTAGTATTGGGGATGCTTGGAAGAGATTTAAGGGCGGTCAAATCAAAACGTAGCATCAGAGCTTGAAGTCACTAACTTCTAGTCTGAGCCATGTTGGTAGATACAGACTGCTTGGTTAGGGTCAGGATGACTATCGTAACCAATGGTTGGAGACTCTAGGTGTCATGGCTCAGAATCGATCACAATGGCGTAGGTGTATACGCTCTTTATCTTCCCTTAAACCTTGAGATTAAAATTGCTTCATATCTGTCCTTCTTCCAGTAATATATCCTTTTATACAACCTTTCTTTTATATATTACCACCACTAAATTAAATACTTCTATGAATCCGGTGTTCATCCTGCTGAGCTAACGCGATATGGCAACTTAGACCAATGCATATGTGTGCCTGGTCCTACGCTGTAGCTGCCTGACTGAATACAGATCTGAGAGCTATAACATTGTTTGATTTCGTTTGGTGCTGGATAGTTCACTGCGAAGAGATCAATAGAATAGATGTTTGAGATTATATGACTTTACATTAACCTCATTTGTTACAAGTACACTGATGTGAATATTTTGAAAGCTATAGAAGAAACAATTTTGTTGGTAGTTTATTTAGTTAGAAGTATCAATAACATTCACATAGTTAACTGATGTTTTACAGTGATCCAGTTAATTAAACATCGCAAAATTCTATTATCAATTGTGTTAACAAACATATTTTTCCTAATGTGTTTCTGACATTCCATCAGTGCGAATACAAAGCTAAAATGTACAAAAACTGTGAAAATTTTGATAACTAATATCACAGATGTTGTAATAGAAATGTTAACTGTAGATACCGATAATTCGTTATTTCCGGTCACACATTTGATCAGCGATAACGCCTGTAGCTCTTCTAGGGTTACTGTCGGTCCCAATCCCGGGTAAAGAAGAAGGATTGGGCATGGTATCAGTAACCCCATGCAGTGAAAAACGATCTAACTACGAAGATGACAAGCAGAAGCAAGTATTTGATCAACAATATGAATTGATTTTTGTTATATCCCCTGGTGAATTATGAATGGTAACTTCGAGGACTATTTATGGACCAATGAGATATGTATATTTCCTATTGTATAATTGTTAAGTAACCGAACTATTCATTTTCGTGTTCCTCTTATCATTAGCTTTATTTTGACCTTTGAACTACTATTATACGATTCTTGAGTTATCATCAGTCTATTAATTACTGTTCCCCCTATTCACAGCCACATTTGGCTAAATCTTGTACAGATGTTATTTTCTATTTTATGGTACGATGTGATCTATTTGATTGGTATATAAACCCAGTATGTTTGAGAATAACGATTCATATTGCACAGGCTGTTATTCATGTTCTGAACTTAACTGGCTGGGCTAAGCATATAGCAAGACTGACAAGTACTCACACGTTATAACAATTTTCTAAATTTTTTATATTAGTGTATACTGTAAGAAAATCTGTTAAACTCTTTAATTTGATAAAAATTGATGTTACATTTGCTTAAAATGTGATTATATCCTTGTGTATCATCAAATATGGAAAAAAGAGTACTCAGGAAACCATATTCAATTAGTAACAAGACAGTAAATGATATTTATTTATTGAGTTTATGAAGCGTTTTCGTAGGTAATGCATAATTAGAAAGATAAATATTTGGTTAAAAAAGAGATATTTCTTCTTCATCCATATATGAAGGCTTAACTTTTACAAAGATACATATATTCAAAGCGGTACATGTGTGATATTTGCTATATATGTTGACAGATATAAGTAACATGTAACACCAATCCAAAGTGAAATGAATGGCAGCATAAGATTGAGAAGATTCAATTTTTTTTTTTGAAAATACGAATAGAAACAGAGAGCGATTGTAAACAACAACAGAATTGAAAGTAGCATGAAGCATGTAAAGGACAACTGAAGGAAGATGTGAAAATAATTTATTTAATGTATGGTTATCATATATTACGAAAACACTGTGTAATTTTGTAATAAACAATAAATCGGTTTACCCCAACTGAATTCTCGTTTACTACATACGAGTACTTTCTTTTTACCAAATAAAAACAGGACAAGAGTGATCATTTGAGCCGATCGGAGTCTTATAGATTTGTAAGAATAGTCTAAAATTTCAAGGTCAATCCTATCGAACAAAAAGAATATAACAGTGAATATGATTCTTCAGACTAATTAAACATTTATTAAATTAATATTCAATATTTTCATAGTCGAAATCGTGAGTCAATTGAAGCTAGACTCATGCTTTCAACCATGAAAATACTAAATCTCCACAAAACCCCTTCTAATAATATTCAATATGACTGGTGAGAATACGAATGTCAAGACAGTTCTACTGTATGGGACGGAGACGTGGAGAACTACGAAAGCCATCATCCAGAAGATACAGGTGTTTATTAACAGTTGTCTATGCAAAATACTTCGGATCCGTTGGCCAGACACTTTCAGCAACAACCTACTGTGGAACAGAGGAAACCAGATTCCAGCGGAAGAAGAAATTGTGAAGAAGCACTGGAAGTGGATAGGATACACAATGAGGAAATCACCCAACTGCATCACAAGACAAGTCCTCACATGGAATCCTGAATGCCAAAGGAGGAGAGGAAAACCGAAGAACACATTACACCGACAAATGGAGACAGACATGAGGAGAATGAACAAATGATGGATAGAAGTATAAAGGAAGGCCCATGACAGAGTGGGTTGGAGAATACTGGTCGGCGGCCTATGTTTCATTGGGGTTAACAGGCGTAAGTACATGTGACTAGTGAGAGATAAAAAATCTGTTTTTTAATTATTAGTAGCTATATTCAACATTATGTTTTTGGTACATGGAGAATTCTCAGCACAAATTATTTCAACAGGTTTCCTCTTCTTATTCCTTGATCGATCCTGACGATAAATATTGAGTGATCGCCAGTTAGATTCTTGTAGTCTAGGGATCGACATATGAATAATGTATTATCTTTTCCATGCATATTAACAGCGATCATGATATCTCTGACTGAGCTCTTTTGTAACTTGTGTAGTGTTGGTTGATATGTTAAGCCCATATACCTTATTCTAAGCTCTGGACAAGTCATTTCACTTTTCCATCTTGGGTCATGTTTCGACCATGTTATAAATTCACTTATCAACCCTGACTTTTTTCTATATGAGCGTGTGTGTAAACTTTTTATCTTATTCATCACATGTCTGTAACTTATTCCAGTTTGACTACAAATATTGATTACCGCTTGATTAAAGCGAGTTGGCTTACTCACCATCTCTAATACGTGTCATTTTTGTTTCGCTCGTTGATATTTGCTCATATGCTTATAACTTTCTGGCCTGCGTTATTTGACAATAAACTGTAGCTTTCCACTTCCCTTTGCCTTCTGATTTTATGCACCGTTAAGATTTGTATTATAACGGTTATCCAGGTGAACGATTAGAGAAGCACGGCACTACACTTGTACAGCGAAATGTCACAAGCTTTTGACAAACGCACCTGAATAAGTTATAAGACTAACAGGCATAATGAAGTGTTAAAACAAACAAGCAAAAAACAGGTGACTTGTTGAAATATCCAGGTGTCAGGAACAAATAGCCCAGATAATTAAACAAGTCACTACTTCAGAGAGGTAAAACTAATAAGATATAATCAACTTTTAAAAGTTATCAAAGTGATATTGTAATAAAATTTTATTATGACATAAATGTGTTATAATGTGAGAGAAAAAAGTTTATCAACAGTAAATCATTTTACTTATTATTACATCATATTCTCTCATTTAATTAGTTTAACCTGATAATTATTCAATCCAACTTGGTAATTTTATCATTATAAGTCATGGAAAGTTTATAATTGATATGGAACCAAAAAAACAACCTTCAAGTATCATTACTTGATATCCTAGAGACAGTAAACATAAGACTATAGAAGTTTTCATTGAGCCATTAAAATTATGACTTAAGTAAAATAAATTATATTAATTATTTCTCCTTTACAATAAATCATACTACCTTTTATAAATATTAAATTAGATTTCTAAAAATAGTAGTTTCTATTCATTTAAGACTACATTAAAAATAGTGGACTTTTTGAATATACAAGCATCCACTGTAAAAAGTAATAATTAATATGTTTTATATAGTTGAAACCATGAGTTAATTGAAGCTAGACCACAATGGAAAACCTGGAAGCACTAGATGGCCGTTTCGTCCTTTTGTGGGACTCAGTGGTCTAGAGGTTAAACGTTCGCGCACGAGACCAATAGGACCTGGGTTCGAATCTCGGGAGGCGGGATCGTGGATACGCACTGCTAAGAAGTCACACAATAGGACGTAATGGCCGCTCAGTGCTTCTAGGTTTTCCATAGTGGTCTAGCTTCAATTGATTGATGATTTCAACTATTAAAATTACTATAATATCCAAGAAAACCCCCTTCTGACATAAAATATTAGTAGCATATTATGAAATCAAAACTGAAATGTTTTGTTTACATTCACATGATAATTAATATCAACCATGAATGTGAAAACATTACTTTTCAGAGTTTTTAGTTGTTTGTTTTATTAACAATGAAGAAAGATATCTACAAATATGATGTAGGATTTGTCAACGGTGTAAATAATGCAGCAGATTCCAATTTATTACTAAAAAGTGTACACAGAACAAATGCTAGAAACAAATGTTTCATATGGCTACGCAAACAATTTCAATTCATACTTTCATTTTTAATGGCAACTACTTAATAGTAAAATCACCTAAGTTTCTTAAAAACGCTGATAGTTAATTAATCGTATGAAAAACTATTACAAATAATATTTTCTACATGACCTAAATGACTACAACATTGAATTATAATGTTACTTGAGTATCCTTTTTGATGAATAATAATACGTGTTCTATTCACAGTGAATTTATTGTTTAATTCACTTTACATACGTAACAATAATGATTAATTTCGAAAAAGTCTATGAAATACGACAATTGTTCAGTTTAATTGAATATATCAGAGTTTCGACGGCAAAAAGCATTTAATTATTTACTTACTTACTTACCTACCTACTTATGCCTGTTAACCCCAATGGAACATAGGCCGCCAAACAGCATTCTACAACCCACTATGTCATGGGCCTTCCTCTATACTTCTATCCATCATTTGTTCATTCTTCTCATGTTTGTCTCCATTTCTCGGTGTAATGTGTTCTTCGGTTTTCCTCTCCTCCTTTGGCATTCAGGATTCCATGTGAGGACTTGTCTTGTGATGCAGTTGGGTGATTTCCTCATTGTGTATCCTATCCACTTCCAGTGCTTCTTCACAATTTCTTCTTCCGCTGGAATCTGGTTTCCTCTGTTCCACAGTAGGTTGTTGCTGAAAGTGTCTGGCCAACGGATCCGAAGTATTTTGCATAGACAACTGTTAATAAACACCTGTATCTTCTGGATGATGGCTTTCGTAGTTCTCCACGTCTCCGTCCCATACAGTAGAAAGTATTTGAAAGATATTAAACAACGTTATTTATAGGTGTACGTGTAATTATTATTGAAAATATTTTTAAATTAAAGTAAATTTTCATTTACCCACAATACTAGAAAACACTTAACAAATCAAGGAATAAATTTAAAGTGACTCATTTGTAAACGTTATGATCTTTTGAAATATTTGTCTTCTATTGAAGATAGATTAACAGCGTGCTGAGTCTAGATGTACACTTGAAGATGTATTTTTCGACAACAACTAATATCATTGTCTTACCAAAATTATATTTACTTATTATATGTCCAAGGCATAGATGAAAATGAAGATTTTTCAAAAACATATCTCGTTTCTATTTAAAAGTTTTCCTAACATTGATACGTAATAACAAAATGGAATTAATAGGCGGTAGATTCTAATATCATTTTTTTATCATATAAGTCTATTAAGTCAACTTTCAATATTTGACTTCTTTCATCATTAATTTGTAATTTATCTTGGCCCGTTGTCTAATTTCTGTGATGTTTAGTTATGAACAACTTGATATACCTTTTTAGTTAAATTTCTAACTTAATTACTTACTCCTGTTATCCCTCGTGGAGGATCATAGGCCGCCCACCAGCATTCTCCATCCAACCCTGTCATGGGCAATCCTTTACAGTTCTTTTCAGTTAACAATCATCCTTTTCATATTTACTTCTATTACACGGCGTAATGCGTTCTTTGGCCTTCCGCTTTTCCGCTTCTCTTCACGATTCCAAGTTAGGGATTGCTTCGTGGTGCACATTGGTGATTTCCTTAATGTATGCCCTAACCACTTTCAACGTCTTTTCCTAATTTCCTCTTCAGCTGCAAGCTGGTTTGTCCCCTCCCATAAAACGCTGTTGCCTCTAGTATGCAGCCAGTCAATGTTGAGTATTTTGCATAGACAACTATTCATAAATACTTGTACCCTCTTGATGGTGTATGTAGTAGTTCTCCACGTTTTACCTCCGTACAGTACGGCTGTCTTGACGTTCGTATTGAAAGTTTTCACTTTGAAGTTAGTTGACAGTAGTTTGAGTTTCATATGTCATTCAATTGTAGGAATGTGGTCCTTGATTTTCCAAACCTCGCCTTTACATCTGCATCAGAACCTACTTGTTCATCAATGATGCTTCCCAGGTACGTAAATGTTTCTATATCTTACAGAGTTTCTCCATCAAGTGTGATTGGGTTGGTGTTCTCCGTGTTGTATTTGAGAATCTTGCTTTTTCCTTTGTGTATGTCGAGGCCTATTGATGCAGAGGTGGCTGCTACATTTGCTGTCTTCATCTGCATTTGTTCGTGTGTTTGAGAGAGGAGGGCTATGTCATCTGTGAAGTTCAAATCTTCTAATTGTTTCCGAGATGTCCATTGTATTCCGTGCTAAATTTTTAAGAACTCATAACATCTTACGAAAACTGTGCTAAATTCACAAAAATGACGTCTTCCTTACAATAAATTTCAATGTGACAACGGTATCTGCGGTTTTCTCAAATAATTCGAATGGAAACTTCATTATAAGCACCAAAGAACTCTTTCTCCTAATCATTTTCATTTCTAAACTATCACATGATGATATAAATTTCCATAAATATGAGTTGTATTTGTTGTCTTTTGTTACGTTAATATCCTTCGGAGAAAAAGAATCACAGTGAGTCAAGACTAATGTTGATTGAATTAATCGGTGTTGATCTACAGAACAGTAAGAAATAATAAAAATAAACTTACAAATAAAAATAGATATTCATGGAAAATCATTGAAAAATTGGTCTTCTATAGATATTTTTGTCTGATAATTAGTAAATGAATTAAAAATATTTAGGTGCTTAGTTTTCACTTCGTCACCTGTTTGTCGATAAACAAGTTGTTTTAAACTTCCCATATCAGAGTAGAGACGTATCCATTGGGAAATATCAGTCCAAAATGTTTGAATATCTAAACTGTTCCTCATTATTTATGTAAGTAGTAAATATTTTAAAGTAAAAAGTGCTATATATTTTCTAAAAAATTTCAGTCTAGAAAAAAAAACGTAACAGATGGAAGTAGTTTGAACAACAGATGGTTGAAAAAGTAGTACACAAGACATAGTTGAATTTTCAAGAATTTAACCAACTTCATTGATATTAGTGTATTATAAAATAAGTTTTTTGATTGTTACTTAACGTAAAAGGTGAAAGGCGTACCATTTTTCTTCCACTTTACTCATGAACAAAGTTTGTATACAGTTGATTTTGTGAGCTTTTGGGTTGTTGCTATTGTAGTTGAGAATTTGATCAGGTTGGGTCGGCTTCCTGTATTATTGAGTCTCCAGTTTACCTGTGTCCGTTCTGGTGATTAATATATCAACTCTTCTTCCATGGTGAACTTGATGTCATCGAAGAGGTTGTTAATCAGCCTGTAGGTGTTTCCTAGTTCATCCTTTTCGACAACAAATATGTCGTCTACATAACGAACCCAAATTTTTGGGTTGATCACTGGTATGATCGCGGTTTCTAGTCTCTGCATTACTGTTTCTGCAACAAGTTCTGATATTGATGATCCCATCGGTATCCCTTTTGTTTGTTCGTAGATTTTGTTGTTCAATTGGAAATATGTTGTTAAGCATAAATCTATGAGTTCTAGTAGACTTTGACTTTGAAGCTCCGTGTTTTTTGCGACATTTTCGTCGTTGGTTAGAAGCAAGGATAGAGTTCCTTTTGCTAAGCTTGGTTCCATTGAAGTGAATAACGCCATTACATCGAAGGATATCATTAGCTCGTCGTCGTTGATTTGAATGCTCTTAATCTGATCAAAAAATTGTGTGGCGAATTTGATGGAATGGTTCGACCAATCCACTAAATGTTACAGTATTCGTGAGATTTCTCTTGAAAAATTGTACGCTGGTGTTCCCGGTAGTGCTACAAATGGACGTAGTGGGATGTTTCGTTTGTGTATCTTCGGCCTGCCGTAGAATCGAGGAAGTACTGGTCCATTGGATTTCATTCTCCATTGATCCTGCTTTGTTATTTCTCCTGCTCTGACGAGCTTGTTTAAAGTCTTTGAAATACGACTGTCTAACTTTTTGACTGGATTTATGTTCATCGGTTTGTATATGCTTTTGTCCTCGAGTAGTTTCTCGGCTTTCTTGATGTATTCTTCTTTGTCTATGATCATTGTGGCGCGCCCTTTGTCCGCTGGAACGATGACAATATCTTTTCTAGTTCTGAGTTTCTTCAAAGCTGTTTGTTCTTGTGAAGTCATTTGGTTGTTGTCCTTCATCCGTTGAGTTAGTGGTACTATAGTTTGTCTAATTTCTTGTTGCGTTTCCTCACATATTCCGGAAGTTTCGAGTGATGACTCTAGTGCTGCGAAGAATTCTAGTTTTAAGGCATCGCTTGTTTTGTAGTTTAATCCTTTTCGGAGTAGGTGTTCTTCTATGTTTGTCAGTGCTTGTTTTGAAAGGCGTCCTTAGAATCTTACTTAACTAGAAATAAAATTGACTAAACTAAGTGCTTGAGCTTTTCTGTTAATCGGTATTTTACTTCATAATCATATTTTCACATCTAATCTTACAAAATCTATGAAAATGGTACGATAATAATGTAACTGCTGTTTACTTGGCAAATAACTTATCTCCTCAGAAATAAAAAAATAGTTTTTCTATTGCATGATTAAGTTAAAGAGACATTTATGGTAATCAAATCATTTTACACTGAATAGATGGATTTATTACTAATAATGGAATTTAGAAACTAATCAACCAGATAATTAGAAATGTTTCTCATAATAATATAAATATCGCATACCTTATACAAGTGAAAGACTTTCTTGGGTCATTTTCTCCATGGATAACTTGAGTATTTGAATTAAAGTCTACCGGATTCTAGTCCTGGTGTGAACATTAACACCTAGATACGGGTACATTCGGCTGACGAGTCTGAAATAAGGCGTAATGTACTTACTAAATTTCCCAGTTGGTCATAAATACATTATTTTGAAAAAGCTTCTGCAAAATGGTTGTATTGAAGCAATCGACACTTGACGTACATACAAAAGCAAAGACTGATCAAGGTTCTGTGGAGATAATCAACAGCGGGAAAATTCGAATATTTTTAAATGATGACATATCCAAACATTCTATTGGCAATACAAGACATGTGAATTTGACAATCACAGAAATAACCAAAGAAAAATGAAATCAATCAACTACTGAAGAACTCTGATATTCTTACTTTTGTCGGCTGGAGGTTATGAAAGGACTAAAACAAACACTATACTATGAAATACCGGATATCAACTACAATTCCGTTGTACTTTGTCAGGCTACTGAAAATAAGTATTAGATTTATCAATTTCGATGTTTGTTCGTTTTGGAGATCTATGAAATAGTACATTTGTTATATCCTAGTGAAAACATAACTACAGGTAACTACCGGTAATAATTAATGGACTACTATTCTATATATATTCCTATTTTATAACTGTTCAGTAATTATTGAGTATTTAAGTTGTATATATCTATATTCATCTTATTATAAGCTTCATGTTGACCCATAAACTATTATTATACGATTTACTGTTCCCAAATTATGTTCAGTTTATTGATTACTCTATCCCACGTTCACAACCACATTTGGCTTGAGCTTGTACAAATATTATTTTCTATTTCATTGTGTGATGCAGTCTGTTTGGATGGTACGTAAACCGAGTATGCTTGAAATAAATGATTTGCATAGCAGAAGCTGTTATTGGTGTTCTGGACTCAATTGGAAGGGCTGGACGCACAAGGGACCAATAAGGACGCTAGGCTGCTCATACTGGTTGAACGTCATAGATTTGGCATGGTGTTAAGACTAGACAAGTCGTATTCCGATTGACGGATAACTTACATGATAAAAGCCGGACATCAAATCATAACAAAATTGTGATCACTTTCTCAAAATGCTGCAAATACAATTTGCAAGGATATATTGTATCACTCTTAGTTCCAAACATATCCATTTTTCCACTATATAAATAAATATCCCTAGACTTGTTGAAAGAAAGCTGAGAAATGAGAGTTAGAAAGTTATAAACTTGGATACCTAAGTTAAGCATCAGAAATTAAACCTAATGGTGTATTGACTATGCAAAATATTTGAAAATCTGTCAGAAATCATGAAGAAAAGTTTCCGTGATATCTAGTCGGGACTGTATTCACTAAAACATTCTTTTTAATCACAGATGAATTGAAACGGTATATTTCTTTTTGACTGTAGTTTAATGAGGATGTTAGGATTAATAAATAAAACAGCAAAAAGAAATTATTTGAATCACAGAAAATAATACCCACTACATGAAAAAACCATTATATTAAGTGAATACTCTCAAACACCCATTAAATCATTCAATTTATAAACAGTTATTCCAGATTCCAATTATTTGAAGATCGATAGAATCATTTAGAAATTTCTAAATATAATCCCTATGTCATTTTATGGCCTAGAGTAATGTGATAAATTTCTTATACTTTCTATAGGATCTTAGTTTTTGCTCTCTCTTTTATTTACAATTATTACTTTTCAGTATGGGGTTGTGGATATTGTTAGATTTTAACTGAGATTATGTACCAATCAATGTTAGACTACAGCTGGAAACCTGTAGGCGATCGACGGCCGTCTCGTTCTAGTATGAGACTCCTCGGCGGTGCAAATTCAAAATCTCACACACGGGACTCAGACCCAGGGCCTTCGGTCGCTTGCAAGAACGCTTAACCTCTATACCACTGAGCCGGCATGCATCGATGTTAATGTCTAACTCGAGGTTTTCAATGGTGGTCTTACATTGGTTGGCCAATGATCTTAATTAAGATTATTAATTTGCTTACTCGAACCTTCATTTAATTGACCTCTATCAACTTACATAGAAAATGCCTTGACAAGTATATATGTCACTAGATTGTTCAAAATGTTTGTTATAAATCCATTATATTTTTCGGACCAACTCCATCTTTTGATTGTACTATCAAAATTTATAAAAGGGACTAATTACTTTAAATATAATGTCATTTTTATCTTATCTCAATATTAGTCCGGTATCTATAAAGGACATATGATATTTGATTTATTCAACGATACGATCGACAGATAATAGTAGCTCTTTCGTAATCGCATAGAGAACCATTTACTTAATACTTGATCAACACTGATGACTTTGATATTTTCAATCTTTAAAATTCTACATGACGGAAATGATCATCTAAAATATTTCAGTTTATCGAATGTTTATCGAATGAAGCATGAACATAATTTAAAGTAAATAAGTAAGAAAATGTTTGTCTTCTGATTTATTGTTCTTCGAAGACAGATACTTGCTCAAATAACTGATGTGTTACATTAGTTTTATGATGAACAACATGTCTAATCATCATATGTATTTGAGTAGTTATGGAATAAATATCTAATTATCAAGTAAATACTTTAAATAGATAAGTTAACACGTATAATTCATTTATGATTTTAAATACTAATTAACAGTAGATGTATTTCAGTGTATGAAGAATTGGTGAGGATAACCAATTTATTGTTTATTACAAAATTTCACAGTATTTTCGCAAAATATGGTAACCATACATTAAATACATTATCTTCACATCTTTCTTCAGTTGTCCCCTACATGCTTCGGGATTTTTTCAATTCTGTTGTTGTTGCAATCCATCTCTGTTTCTATTTTTTTCCTCTTCAATTGAATCTTCTCAATGTTAAGCTGCCGTACATTTCACTTTGGATTGGTATTATATATTACTTATATCTGTCGACATAAGTAGCATACATCAGAGTATAATTAAGCCGATCGAAATGACTCCTGCAAAAAGATTATTTTTTATTAAATAAAACATTGGCCCTGTTTATGATATTTGAGTAGTTGTTATAAATTTTTTAACTTTATCAGCTCTCATTTATTAAACATACAAAGTTATGTATTACAGAAAAAATATATTTCTTCCAAATATTTCTATAGAATACTCATAAAGTACTTTGCATTTTAAATTCACTTGATATTGTTTGTTTGAACCTTCCCATTGATGTTTAGGACTGTAATTGATCAGTCTCTTATTAGCTATATGTTCATACTGTGCGTATTGCCTCGATATGGCCACAATTCACAAGCATTCTAAGCAAAGATGGATAATGGCTAGCAGTGGAATCCAGGACCCTATATAGTTTGAAGCAAACGGTACTGTGTTCAAGTCTCAGAGTGGACATCAACTCTAAGATGCAGTTACATCCAGCTGACGAGTCCCAAATAGAACGAAACGTGCTTCCTGGATTCCACTGATAGTCACTATCCATCTTTGCTTATAATACTTTGTATATTGTTTTCATTTATATACATATAAGGGGAAAAAAAGAGAAAGTATTTTTTTAAAGTAATAAGTGTGTTACTTTTTACTTCACTGTGTACTTTTAAACCTATTCAAGACATCTATTCATCAAAGTTATAATAACTAAAATGTATTCATATTTATACAATGTTGTATAGTTTCAAACTGTGCAAGTATTGTCATTCATTTATTTATCCACCGTATTCTAGACCATTATGTATGAATAGTATTCTTGATAGAAAATTTTTTATATTATAATGGATCCGTACAGAATTTCTACACACACACACACACAATATTTCCACATTTCTAATGAATCTAAATTGAAAACACTTAAGTATTTACAGAAATTTTTAAGTATAGTCTTAGCAAAATTGTTTCCTGCTGATTGTCAACAGTCTTATTTTTATTTTAAAAAAAATAAATGTAAGATATTTCTATCCAACATTTAACTAATTTTCTAATGTTTATCTATTTAAGTAAAACTTAAAGTTTACCTGTTCTGTTATCTATAGAGTAGTTTTTCTTTTCTATTTTTCTTTTTTTGTTTTTTCTTTTTTCTTCTTTATATATCACAAATTTTAAAGCTGACAATCATTCATTATTATTTACTAATTGGTCATATATCTGTAACATTTTCTTATGTTTGTTCAACAGTAAAGTATTTAAGTATAGATAATACGTTTTTGTTTTTGTTTTTTACATTTGTCATTGAAAAAAAAAGAAGAAAAAACTAATTTTTCTAATCAAATTTCATCGTTAAATCTCCGCAGATCTATGTACCGTTTCTTTAAAAATTCTTAATATTCATAATTTTAAACAAAGATGGATAGTGGCTAGCAATGGAATCCTGGAAGCACGTTTCGTCCTATTTGGGACTTGTCAGCTGGATGTACCTGCTTCATTTTAGAGTTGATGTTCATTCTGCGATTCTAACTCAATACATTTCGCTTCAAACGCCATCGCATTGTCCACTCAGCTAATAAGTTCTGATAGCCACTTGTTTGTGCTGAGTGGATAACGCGATGAATTTCACTGCTAGCTAACATCCATCTTTGCTTATAATACTTGTGAATTAAGGCTATATCAAGGAAATATGCACAGTATGAACATATGGCCGATAAGAGATTGATCAATTGCAGTGTTAAACATTAATGGGAAGATTCAAACAAACAATATCAAGTGAATTCATAATTCTGTTAAAAGAAATTATTTCTTCATGGTTTATATATAGATTATTCGAGCTTCAATTATATATGAAAGTCACTTTTATAATATGATTACATTTAGGTATTGAAATTTGTTTAATATACATTTATTCAACTAGTTAATAAGCTAAATGGAATAAAATCAGAAGTATTTTCTATATGTGATTACTTATAATGGGAGGCAAAATCCGACTCACACGCCCTCGTCATGCCTTCGAGATTATGGCATTCATCCCAAGTACCAACGAAAGCGGTAATACGAGTGGTGGAGATCAGCCTAATCAACCACTCTACTTATACCCACCAACGATCACGTATGCTACAAAGAGTCATTGTATAACTATTCAGGGTTCAAATAGATGGTAAAAATGAGTGTTATGTAATGATAATGCGTGAGTAGTGCAAAAATAACTATCCCGCCCCGGTAGTTGTGCCATGCTTCAATGTAGCACTCTTCTCTGTAAGGGCCTACTAGGCTTCACCATGTTCCTATGGCTGGAAGGGGGAATTACCTACAAATGTTATTTTTGATAAACAATTTATTGATCACTGTGTGGTGATCGATGTCATGTACGTCAGGTCCTTCTTAGTGTAGATGGAATCCTATTGATTAAGTTGCAATGTGGTCACCAGTTTATGGGGCTCGACATTACGTGCATTGTGTTGACTACCTTCAACCACTATCTTGTTATTCTTGATTGCATTTCGAAATATAAACTTATTAATGATAAGTTATTTGAAATAAATAGATTGTGATCAACTTTGGAATCAACAATGTATATTTCATTCTATTTAGAACTCATTGAATGAATAAATCTTCATTCAAGTGTTTATCATCCCACTGATACTCATCCTGGTACTTATTTATCTAGACATCAACGTGTTAACTACTTAAGTATTATGATAATACAATCAGTAGCTTGTTCAACAATTATAAAGGTACTAATAAGTTAGTGAAATGGTGTTAATGGCATTCAAAGATGTGAAGTTTAAGATTCCAGGTTACATATGAAAACCAACAACTTACCAGTTATTAAACAACATACCACATTACATAATATGCAACATTTTTTAAAATGATTATGTATTTAAAATGTTTAACTTTAGACAATTTTAGCATATTTCAACCTATTGAATATATATTGATTCAGAAGATAATTAATTAAGATTTATGTTATAGACATTTCAAGTAACCATTATGTTTAGAATAGTATAACACAAAAAAAAAACCAAAGACTATTTCACTCTAACAAACGTTTGTTAAACAGTTTTTTTTTTTTATAAAAAATATCCTTTCCCTTGGTTATCTTACACCTAGAAAGAAGAAAAAAAACAAACACTATAGGTAAGGATATTCAAAATCTTTCATGGTTACAAAATAGATTCTGATAATAAGTTTCTATAAAAAGAGAAAAAAGAAAAACTCTGTAACGTAAACGTTTTTATTTGAAGGTGAAAATATTGAAATAATTTTGTTACTTTCTTAATTTATTATCAAGATAGAAAGTTTTCATAATTTTAAAAGTCTAGTTTATACAATAAGAAAGAAAGAACATAAGACTTATTTGACATTCATTATAAAGGAATAAATATGTATTACATTGAATTGTGTTTATGATAACATCACATATTGTATATTATCTTTGCATATATATAGATATTGGTAGAACTTTACAATTTAACTAATAAATTCACTTAGTATTGTTTGTTCGATACTTCCAATTGATGTTTAAGACTGCAACTGAACAGTCTCTAATTGGCATATGTGCATACTTTGCGTATTGCCTCGATTTGGCCTTAATTCACAAGTATTATAAGCAAAAATGGATTGTGGCTAGCAGTGGAATCTAGGACACGCGTTTCATCTTACTTGTGGCTCGTCAAATGTACGCATCTGTATCTCAGAGTTGATTTCACTGCTAGCCAACATCCTTCATTGTTTGTGATCCTTGTAACTTGAGGCAATATCGAGACAATACGCCCAGTATGTACATATATCAATATGAGATTGATCAATTGCAGTCCTGAACATCAATGGTAAGATTCAAATAAAACAATAATTGATGAATTTAAACTTCACCCCATTGCACAAGCTAGTGGCTATCAGAGTTCAGTATCTAATTGGATAAGTTGATGAAGTTTGAAGAGAGAGAACGGTACTGGGTTTGAGTCCCGGAGTGAATATCAACTCGGTGATGCAGGTACATTGAGCTAAAACATGTGTCCTAGATTCAACTGCTAGCCACTATCCATCTTTGCTTAACAAATATATGATTAGGTAATATTCAATAAAAATGTTTTCAAATAAAATATACTTAAATGTAGACATAACAGTTAACAATACTGAACTGACAAACAGTTGAATACGATTTCAGGTCTATATATTATATTTTCGCTCAAATCACATCCCAAAATTATAAATTTCACTAAATGTAAATGATTTTCTGATATAATCCTAATACTCATATACCATTAATTGTTTAAGTTATTCAAAATCAAAGTGATATTGTTGTGAACACGAACACGACTGAGGGCAATGGAATGTATTTAGGGACAAAATTACAGAACATCTCAGTAAAATATGAGAACCACAAAATAAATACTTAATTTGCAAACTGACAACCAATTTTGTTAATCTTGAACGTTCTTTCTGCAAATATCAGCTCATCGTCTCCGTTTATTATTGTTTATGCATTTTCATACTTATTGCGTTTTGTTCCCGTTCTTTCGTTATCATCTTTCGTCATCTTCTGCTGAAATACATTCAACGCCCGACCATTGTTATATATTACTTATGTGAATATAAGTAACCCACACCATAATATGAATAAAACACCTTACCTATCTTTATCATCTACGTTTTATAGCTTATTCAAAACCTTTAGCAAACTAATGAGATTACCTCTTAAAAAATAGAATCATTTCAATAATGAAAACTGAAATTTATCAAGTCAGTCATTATTATTTAATTGTTCAATATTAAACACCTCAGTCAGTACTAAAGAGTTCAATTTAACAGTGAATAGTTTAATCGATAGTACGTTTGAATTCATCAACAGATGACATAGAATAACATTTTACATTGAACATTATTTACTTTGAGTGTTCAAATATTCTTTGATGATACAAGGAGACACTTTATTGCAAATCATTTTGACCTTGACAATTTCCAAGTATATATGTCGTAACAGATGCAAACGTTCACCAATTTTAGCATATAACATTGTCAAATTAATTAATACATGCCTCATTTTGGCCCTTGTAAAATATCATAATTATGGACTTATAACGGTAGAGCCTGATGATGAAGTTATTAAAAACAATTGTTCACTCAAATATTGTTCATTTTTGAATATTCTATGGGGATTTTTAAACTGCAGTCAATTATTTCTATGCATAGTTGAAATCATGAGCCAATTGAATCTAAACCACCATGGAAAACCTGGAAGTACTGGATGGCAGTTTCATCCAATTGTGGGACTCCTCAGTAGTGTGCATCCACGATCCCGCCTCCCCAGATTCGAACCCCGGGCCTACCAGTCTCGCGCCAGAGCACTCAACCGATAGACCACTGAGCCGGCACCCGATGGTATTTATATCTAACTTCAACCAGTCCACGAAGTTTGAGCAATCGTTCACCAATTGTCTTCAGTGAGACTGATAAGTCCTGAGTTCGGACCTCGTGAGGCGGGATCGTGGATGTACACTACTGAGGAGTTCCACATAAGGACGAAACGACCATCCAGTGCTTCCATGTTTCCCATGGTTGTCTAGCTTCAATTGACTCATGATTTCAACTATAAAAATACTAAATCTCCACAAAATCCCTTCTGATAATTATTTCTCTAACAAATTTTATGATTAGAGGTGGTACATGAAAATACAGCATTACTATAGAATTGAATAATACAATAGACTAATGTATTGTCGATATAAAAATTTTCAACCTAGTGGAGCTATACATCCTTAACATGATGATAAATGGGATAGAAAATTATTATAATCATTACAAACACTTTAAAGTATTCCCTACTTTGTAAATCATATATTGATTCAGTTTTTTTGTTTAAAGGAATAACTTGTTTAGGACAATTTCTCTTAGAGATAAATTTATTGTCTGAAAATTATGAAATTATTTAATATAATATCATTTAATTGATTTGTAGAGAAATAATTGATTTAGACAGAAACTAAAATCAATCTTATTTTTCAATTATATTTCTTAGTTACCATTCGTTTTGATAATATTTCCCTATAGATTGTTATTGTCAAGAAATGGATTAAAGTTTATATCATTATGAAAATGTATTCAAATTATCCCATTGTTGGTATTTATAAAAGAATTTTTTGTTGGTGTGTTCAAAGTGTTAAATACTGGGCTTCAGTCTTGGTACGTTCGTCAACAGTGAGATGCAAATACATCTAGCGAACAAGTCTTAGACAGAATGAAATACTCGTCTTCTATTATATTGCTACTTACAATGCATTTATATGATAAAACTGAATATCTGTTCTGCTCACGTTTTGGTTGGAATAAAGCCTAGTTATCAGAATTTTTAAATTCAGACCGTAAAATGGTTTTAAATTTTTAATTTAGTTGACCTTAACAAATCCGAAATGGAAACATTTTACGAAAACGTTTCTGTTGATTAGTCATAAATTGATACTGTTTATAATCGATAATTCACTTTTTCTATCCGACACGGATCGGTCACGGCTTCTTACCAAAACTCTGAGAATCATTTATCAAAGCTATTCACTAGTGAACACATGGTAATTGTCGGTATGAGGTTGTGGAGATTTTTTTAGTTCTTCATTGAGATCATGAATCAATCAACTGTGGTCTCACATTGATTGATTCATGATCTCACGCAAAAACTCAACAATCCCACAACTTCATACTGATAGGTATATTTTATCACGGTATTTCGTTATTTGATGTTAAGTAGGTATATACAATGATTTCGAAGCCATGAAATGAATCGAATTATATTTTCTAATCCCTGTTTCACAAACATCTAAATTATATTTAGTTCGTTCATTATTAATACTAATGTCATTTATCAAAGTGTTTAATCAAGTCGAAAATATTCACTTTTTTTTATAAAAGCCACTTTAGGATAAATAATATTTAACAATAATCTGTTGTTTATTAAAACTGCATTTTATAAATTTATATTATACGAACTAAATATCAGTTATTCAATGCTTCAAATGAATTATAAATCTTAAATAGAAATTATATATTTGTAAAATCTCAGTGAATGAATTTGTAGTAAATCCGACGTTTCTCCTGGCAATCTGGTCCAAGCTTTTTCAAGGAAATATATATAATTCCTATTTAATGTCTTACATCAACTCGGCGCCCAAATACTGTGAAACTATTCGCTCTAATTTAGACGAAAGTTCTTATAAACTATAAATCTTTTATGATAATAATATCTCAATTAGTTGAGTGTCTGTATTAATATGAGTATATAATAAAAACTAGATAAACATGCCAAACTTATTTTCTAGATAATTATAGGAATTTTCATAGTTGAAAATAATAATCATAAGCTCACTAGTGACTGATTTCGAGAGCTAAATCCTGGAGTTCTAGTGAGAAGCAGTGACCAGTGGAGTTCAACCAGGTTTGTTGAGAGATATCAACTCACTGAAGACAATTAGTGAACGATTGCTCAGACTTCGTGGATTGGTTGAAGTTAGACATTAACACCGTTGGAAGCCGGCCAACTCTACTGTCAATCGGTTAAGTGCTCTGGTGCGAGAATGGTAGGTCCTGAGTTCGAATCTCGCGAGGTGAGGTCGTGGATGCGCACTGTTGAGGAGTCCCATAATAGGACGAAACTGCCTTCAAGCAGTGCTTTTAGGTTTTCCTTGATGGTCTATCTTTAATTGACTCACGCTTTCAACTATGAAAATTCTAGATCTCCACAAAACCCCTTCTGATAATTATATGAATTGTTATCTATATTCTAAAGAAATCTAAATTTTATCAAACATATAAGAGGACTTTAACCATTTATTGTTTATTTTACCTTTAACTAAAGCTCAGATCTTTTTTGATTTTCAAGCGAATGTCTAACTATCGTTTCAAGTTAATCTGTTTTTTTCTATTTAGGATCCATTGACATTATTATTATTATTATCAACAATAACACTTTAGTAACACAGTAACACTTTACTTTAGCGGCATATAAAAAATAAGAAGACAGAATTAATATTCTTTCCCCTTTCATAAAAATCTAGTCATAGTTACAAAAAAAACAATTTGAAAATTGTTCATCTAAAAGGTAATAATATCCAAATTAATGAATAGTAGCTATTTGAAATATTCAAATGTACAATATTTCTACAAAAAGTTCTTAGTTATCTTTGTTTTTTTTATAATAAATGAAATTGACTACTGAAATATACATTCCGTTTTCAATAATATCGGATCAGTCTATTTAAGCAACAACAACAACAAAAAACAATCAAACAACCGATTTGACTGTTAATATTACTTTTCAGAGTATAAAAACATTTGATATGAACGTATAACATTGAGTTCTATAATTTGATCCCTAGAAAATTACAGTGTACTGAACAAGAACACGGGTGGGAAAATCGAATATATTTAAGCACAAATTATAAACTATCTCACTAAAATCTAATAACCATACAATAAATAGAAACAATATAATTAAGGAATTCCTTGAAAAAACTTGGACCAGATTGCCAAGCGATTTACCTCAAATTCATTCGCTGAGATTTTACAAATAAATTATTCCTATTTAGTGTCTTACATCAACTCGGTGCTCAAATACTGTGAAACTATTCGCTCTAATTTAAACAAAAGTTGTTACATACAGTAAACAGTTAATTTCTAAAATAACAATCAATCTTCTCAATCTTGATTGTTCGTTCTACAAATATCAGTCCATAGTCTCCGATCATTATTGTATATGCATTTTTATACCGATTACGCTTCATTCCTGTTCTTTCCTTATCGACCTTCTTCCAAAATACATTCTATACCTGACCCTCACCATATACTACTCATATGGATATAAGTAACCTAAACCACAACAGTACTAAACAATGTTATGTAAGAGATTAACAAATACATAAGCTTAATGATCTCAATGAAAACATTAGTTAACCATTGTTTTTCAGAGACTGACCAGTTGCAGTCCTAAACACATCGATAGAAAGATCCAAACAAACAATACTAAGTGAATTCAAACAGAACTATATTTAAAATGAAGATGAAGAAATATTGAAAAAAAAACTTAATCCTGTCATCTAGATCGAACAAAATATTCTGTTGACACTTTATGTATAAATGATAGTTTCCTAGTTGAAATGAGATATATCACAATATACAATATCTATATTGAAAAACATAACGGTGAAACTATTCAACATAGTGATAATTATGTTGTTTGTTTGTTTTAAATGAACTAATTATTGTATTTCTTTTTTCTGTATTGAAAACATAACTTATTCTATCTTAAAAATATTATCTAATAAAGTTGTCACCTTGTTGACAGTTTTACAGAAAGTAAAAAGAAATTAATTCTGAAATAAACCTGTAAATCAACTTAATTCACAAAATGCTATGATGATTAAGTAAAATAGAATTGATAAAATTATCAGAAGAAGGTGGAGATTATAGCAATTTTATATAGTTGAAATCATTGGTTAAGTGCTCTGGCGCGAGACTGGTGGGTCCTGGATTCGAATTTCAGGAGGTGGAATCATGGATGTGGACTGTTGAGGAGTTCCACAATAGGACGAAACGGCCGTCCAATGCTTCCAGGTTTTCTATGGTGGTCTAGCTTCAATTGACTCATCATCTCAACTACATAAAATTAATAAAATTGTTTTTGTCTTTAAGCTCCTAGAAACTTGGAAAAAAAGGTTGAATTGTTTTAATGGAACTGGATAAGTCATCATTTCGAAATCTAATTATTCTATTTTGATGAAACATGTATGTTCTTAACATTATAATCCTTTTTGAATTTGTATGATGAGATGTTAATTGCTTAGTCAAAATATAGGTTTATAGTTGAATACTAACAGGCTAATCGTAATCGGTTTCAGTAAACTGTAATTAATACTAATTTCTATCATGTTTACATTCTAAATATTATTGAGTATTTATTAATTTCTACTTCTAAGAGATCCAAAGAATTGTTTATATAGTATTAACAAAATTCATGTATTACCGAAATGTAGCAGCAGCGTCTGCATCAATAGGCCTGAACATACACAAAGGAAAAAGCAAGATTTTCAAAAACACAGAGAACACCAACCCAATCCAACTGGATGGAGAAACTCTGGAAGAGGTGAAAACATTCACGTACCTGGGAAACATCATTGAAAAACGACGAGAATCGGGTGTAGATGTAAAGGTGAGAAGTGGCAAAGCAAGGGCAGCATTTCTACAATTGAAGAACATATGGAACTCAAAACAACTCTCAAACAATTTCAAGGTGAGAATCTTTAATACGAACGTCAAGACAGTCCGACTGTACGGAGCTGAAACGTGTAGCACTACTGCATCCATCGTCAAGAAGGTACAAGTATTTATAAGTAATTGTCTACGCAAAATACTCAACACCCACTGGTCGGATACTATTAGCAATAGCGTTTTATGGGAGAGGACAAACCAGCTTCTAGCTGAATATGAAACTATGAAAAGACGTTGGATAGGACATACACTGAGGAGATCACCAAACTGAATCACGAGTAAGTCCTAACTTGTAATCCTGAAGGGAAGCGGAAAAGCGGAAGGCCAAAGAACACATTTGACCGGGAATAAAAGCAGATATGAAAAGGATGAATGTTAACTGGAAAAAACAGAAAAGAATTGCCCAGGACAGGGTTTGATGGAGAATGCTAGTGTGCAACCTAAGCTCCTCCACGAGAGGTAACAGGCGTAAGTAACTAATTCAGTATGTATTACCGAATGAATAATGATCCATGGTATATTTTAACAATAATAACACTAACTGAAGGACACAATGGTCAGTTATTATTTTCATGGTCACTGGGGGGTTTGGCTGGGTCTTATTTGGGATAATAATCAAAAGGGAAATTGTATATCCCACAATAGTCATTTAAATAATAATTACTCTTGAGAATATAAATAGCTTGAACTTAATTTTTTATATGGGATTTATATATTTACAATCTATATTGGTGTACAGCTGTAAGATAGATTAAAATTTGTCATTAAATTAATCTACACTGTATTACTTCAACACTCTTATTTACTGCAGTTCAGCTTATATAAACAATCACCTATGTAATGAAACCAAGTTAAAGGATTATGTAGAAAACACAAGAACTCGTCAACTTTCATCTTAACTCCACAGAGCAATGAACCTTTTTTGTGAAGAAATAAAGTAGAATAAATTTAAAGTTTTTAATCACTAAGAAATCAAACATTTATATCAATAATGAAATAAAAATGTTCAAAAACAAATAAGAAACAGTTTAGTTACTACCTGACGTTTGTGATGATGATGTCGTTCAGAAGGATAATGGAAGCTCTACGACCAAACCATCTAGCTCAGAGAACAAAACTCCATCAAAATCATCTACCTGAGCTACAAATCTGCCCCCACCATCTCAAAGTTTAGTTACTAATTAATAAAAACTAAGTGATCAGTCAATGAATTAGTCATTTAAATAAAACAGATTACATCATAATTAGTATTAAATTAACTCATTTTAATTTATTTGTATAACTGAAGTGATTAATCATTATCTAAACAATTATTTTAAAAAAGTTACCTTTTATTAAAAAGATTGCTTATTTTATGTATCTATTTCTATAGATTACCCCCTGTTGCCCTATAAACACCTTAAAAGTATTGCTTCACTATAAAGTTGTGTGTGTTACAAGTTTCATTCTGTTTAGGACTTGTCATTGTGATCTACCCTTATTATAGTGTTAATGTTCAACAAAAGGACACGAATCTAGTATTTTTGGTATTAAGCGACAATGTTATACATTGAGCTACTAAGAAAAGATAGACACTAAACTGTTCAAAAAAAAAGAAAAAAAACATTTTAGTTACTACCTGAAGTTCTATCTGAGGTTTGTGCTGATGATGTCGTTCAGAAAGACGATGAAAGCTTCATGACCAAACCATTCAGCTCAGAAAACTAAACTCCTTCAAAATCATCTACCTGAGCTACAAATCTTCCCCCACCATCTCAATGTTTAGTTACTAATTAATAAAAACTATCTAAGTGATCAGTCAATGAATTAGTCAAATAAAACAGATTACATCATAAAAAAACAATCATAATTAGTGTTAAATTAACTCATTTTAATTTGTCTACAACAGAAGTGATCAATCATTATCTAAACAAAGTTACCTTTTTAAAAAATGGTTTATTTTATGTATCTTTTTGTATAGATCAATTAGTGTTCTTCTATTGATATGATAGTTTCTTTTGTACATTAAACCTTCTTAAACTGTATATAATTCATCATGTCTTAAAAAGCTTAGCTACTTAATGTAGGGGTCATTAGCAAGTTTTTATTTGATAATTTTGAATAAATTAAGCATTGGATAGATTGTTATAAATAAAGTAATATATTTGTATTATCCTAATGATTAGAAAAATTAAATTTTCTAACGTTTCGTAACTTAGTGTAAGCCACTTCTTCAGAGAATGAATAACCAAATTAAAATTAATACAAGTTTAAATAGTATAACGGAACAACACAAATATTATCATATTATAATAACGTTAGATAATCTAATTTTTCTACTCACTGAGATATTGCAAACATATTATTTTCAGAAGGGGGTTTTGTGAAGATTTTAGTAATTTTATACAGTTGAGATCATGAGTCAGTTGAAGTTAGACCACCGGGAAAAACATAGAAGCACTGGAGCACTGGTGGATGGTTGTTCAATTTCGTGGATTAGTCGAAGTCAGACATTAACACCGTTGGGTTCCGGCTAGAAGTTAAGTGCTCGTGCTAGAGACTGATCGGTCCTGGGCTCGAATCTCGCGAGACGGGATCGCGGATGCGCACTACTGAGGAGTCCCAAGATAGGAAGAAATGGCCGACTCATGATTTCAACCATGAAAATACTGAAATATCCACAGAACCCCTTCTGATCTAAAATGTTTTTGTTACAATAATTAAAGGTCATTAAAGGTCATAGAGGTGTAAGAATAAATAAGGTGATATGATGAGTATTCATGAATAAAATAATGCAGTAATAATAATAATAACAATAATAGAATGATAATAATAATATTACAGCTATGGTAACGATAACGATAGGACGTACTTCTTTTGTACGCATAGTATAGAGTGATTTACACGGAAGTATATTTATTAGATAAACTTCAGATATATTTGATTATGTATATTTTGATAGGAATTCGTTAATAAACAAGTCAGAAATCTCTTAAAATACTACTAAAATGTACCGTAATACTTTTATAATACTTTTGTTTTCATTGAAATATTATAGTGCTCTAATCCTATATGCTCTTGTAAATAAGTGAAAGGAATGGTTTTTAAGAGCATCATTACGTAATCATAAATGTTTATATATTCCCGTTGTAGATATTATGGATTGATACCGATCAACCCCTGTTGCCCTATAACCACTATAAGAGTATTACTTCAATATCATGTGTTACAAATTTCATTCTGTTTGGGACTTGTCATTGTGATCTACCCTTATTATAGTGTTAATATTCAACAAAAGGACACGAATCTAGTATTTTTGGTATTAAGCGACAATGTTATACATTGAGCTACTAAACAAAGATAGATACTATACTGTTCAATGCTTATAGGATTTTCATTCACAATAGAACCGAGAACTTATCCTGGATTCTACTACTAGCCACATGCATAATGTAATCAAACCTTTAAGTATGATTAGAAAGTAATTTTATGATGGAAAAATTGTTAATAAAGTGGTTAATTATTTATTTTCTAAATAAAAGTCAAATACAATGAATAGAATAACATATGCGAAAAAATAGTGATAAATTCTGAGAAACATAACCAGTAATAGCTTTCATGGGAAATTTTTCTCTTAATAAAAGAAACAAACTCAATTTATTCTCTTCCTAATTTCATGCTACGATTAATAAAATGAAACTTTTTTTAATGAACGTTTCTACAATTAACTATTGTTTTTTCATTTAGGTTTACTTACATCTTCTTTTGTTAACACAGCTGTCATTTTTACCCAAAGAGTATTCGCCATTCGTGTGTGGTATTTTTAAAGTTTATCATTGTTATAATTTCTTATTTATTGTTGTCACTATTTAATTTGTAAGCAAAAATGAATAGTGACTAACAGTGGAATTCAGGACACGCATTTCATCCTATTCAAGGGTCGTCAGCTGGATATACCTGCATCTCAGAGTTGATGCTCACTCTGAGACTAGAACTCAGTACCGTCAACTTCAAACGCCATCACGTTGTCCACTTAGCTACTGAGTCCTGATAACCACTTGCTTGTGCAATAGGATGAAGTTTAAATTCACTACGAGTCCTAGAGTGAACATCAACTCTGAAATGTAGATACATCCAGTTGACGAGTCTCGAATAGGATGGAAATCGCGTCCTGGATTCCACTGCTAGTCACTATTCATCTTTGCTTATAATGCTTGTGAATTAAGGCAATATAGAGACAATACGCACAGTATGCACCTATGGCAATGAGATTCTAACCAGTTGCAGTCCTAAACATCAATGGGAAGATTCAACTAAACAATACCAAGTGAATTACTATGTATTACATTTAAATAATAATTTGTGTCCCAGTAGTAATCAATAAATTATAGCTTTAAAAAGTTCAATTCTTTTAGTGCATTTGGATTTTTAAACGTATAACCAAAGGAAAATCCATCAGAGTCGTACTTTATCATCTTTATGATAAATAAAATAATACATCAATTAATGGTTGCAGATATTCAGAAGTTTTGTGGTACAAGATCTACTGTTTTATTCGTTGACTGAATAATTTAATTATCTTTAATATAATCGAAATTCATAATCATATACACAGTATAGATGTAGTTCATCCATTCCTTGAGATTATGAACAAGGATTCAACTTCACAAAATTATTGTATAAAATGCATACTGATATTTGATCAATAGAATTCTATATATAAAATGTATTTAAATACTGCATCTATTATTCCAAATTCATCTTATTTACAAACTATGAAAGGTTAAATTCACTTAGTATTGTTTGTTTGAATCTTCCCATCGATGTGTTAGGACTGCAACTGGACAGTCTCTAATTGGCCTATGTGCATACTGTGCGTATTGCTTCGATATAGCCTTGATTCACAAGCATGATAAGCAAAGATGGATAGTGGCCAGCAGTGGAATCCAGTATGCACAGTATGCACATATGCCAATTAGAGACTGACCAGTTGCAGTCCTAACACATCGATGGGAAGATTCAAACAAACAATACTAAGTGAATTCAAAATTCACCCCATCGCACAAGCAAGTGGCTATCAGGACTCAGTGGCCGAGTGGATAACGCGATGGCGTTTGAAGCGAAAGGTACTAGTTTCGAGTCTCAGAATGAACATCAACTCTAAGATGCAGGTACATCCAGCTGACGAGTCCCAAATAGGACGAAACGCGCGTCCTGGATTCCACTGCTAGCCACCATCCATCTTTGCCTATGAAAGGTTAGTTCAATACTTTTTAAATAAAATGTCATTCTGTGGTTGGTTTAACGCAAAACATTCAATATTTGTTAGCTTATAAATGATGCTATGGTTCTTTCAATAATATGCCCACATTTATTTATTTAGGAAAATGCGAAAACATTTTTTTCATGTTGAAGAGTGTACACTTTTTGAGAACAATTTCATTTCACTAGATTCGTCATCTTCCTTTCATCACCATTATAAAAAACAAACGGTATTTGACGTCATTGAGAATAATCGGTAATAAGCAAACACATTAATATCAACCCAATTTATGATTTCGTACAGACAGGAGGAATCAATCCTAAGGTCAGAAGTCCATCAATAAAGATTATCACTGTGAATGTAAATATGTATAAAGATAAAAATTATATGAAGACAGTCAATCTTGAACAAGACCACCGGAACAAACCGATATAACACATATAAAAAGACTAGATAGCTTACTTTTACATACATCAGACACTGAATATGTTATAACGTATGCCCTGAGCAGTCTTGGGTGCTATTCGGTCCTTCCTATCTGCCTAGCCCAGCCCGTTAAGTCCAGAACACAAATAACAGCCTCGGCAATATGAATCATTATTCACAAGCATACTGGTATATATATACTAACCAAACAGACCCAATTATACCAAAAAATAGAAAAATAACATTTGTACAGTAATTGGCCAATGTGGCTATGGATAGGGGGAAAGTAATCAATAACAATAGTTCAAAGGTCAAAATAAAGGTTATGATAAGAGGAACACGAATACGGTTAGGTCAGTTATTTAACAACTATACAATAGGAAATAGACATATTACATTTGTCCATAATAGACCTCAGATTTACCATTCATCATTCACCAGGGGATATAACAGAATAGATATTGTTCAGATTGACAATCCACAATTAAACTTTTCAGCACAAAAACCTTACACCACTAAAAATACTAGTTAACTTGTATTAAATCACAGTTTAGATTTATAACCATATTGCTGGATGTACTTCTCCAGTGTATTGATTGTCTTATTTTCAACAACAAAAATGTGAACACTAATAACTAAGATGACATAATAGAAAGATTATAATACAGATTGATAAAAAATTCGTTGAAAAGAGATCCCTTCGTTGAACTTCTTGTTTTTAATTTTGATGTTTAAATGAGAATTATATACCAAGAAGTTTAGATTATTTATAACGTAACAATTAAATGCAAAGAAGTCGGCTTAATAATTAAAACTATTATCCATAATTTAGATTATATGAAAATAAACAATCCGTCTAGAAATTTCCCTTATTTAAAATTACACAAATATCTAATAATTATACACTGGATACATCTGAATGTCACTTCATATAAACAAACTATCCGAATAAAACAATCACAAACCTTTTTTTAGTTAATGTTGACTTTTTTATCCGTTAGTTCTCAGGATTCGTTTTTTTTTTATATTTCGATGCTAGTCTGAATATTTATGTTTTTTATCGGGGGGGGGGCAGGATCCAGAATATAAAAATTAAAGTGTGGCAGCGATAACAGCAATCGCGAAATAAACTCAAATTACTATAGATTCACTATATATTTAATAAGATAATAAACTGATGGTTTATATTCAAAGTATCTTGAAATGATGCATTAATCGAGAATCGAATAACTTTGATAATGGATAAGTAAAATCCATGAAATACTTTATTAAACTGGAATATTTGTTACGTATTATATTTTTCTATTTTCTAAAATTGAAGTCACTGTATTTATGTAAAACTGACTTCTTATTTTTACAAATAAACTTTTAGATAACACTAGATGAAATCATGAATCAACTGAAGCTAGACCATTATAGAAAACCTGGAAGCACTGAACGGTCGTTTCGTCCTATTGTGTGACCCCTCAACAGTGCGCATCCATGATCCCGTCTCGCAAGATTCGAACCCAGGACCTATCACTTACACGCTCGAGCGCGTTACCTCTAGATCACTGAGTCGGCATCCAATTGACTCATGATTTCAACCATAAAATTATTAAAATCTCCACAAACCCCCCTTCTGCTAACACTAGATGACCCTAATATCTATGTAGCTGACTAGGATTATTCGATGAATAAATTCATAATATAACTGAATAAAATGTAGCTTATTTTATTAATTCAACTGAAAAATATAAAAATCTTAAAGACAAACGAAGAATGATGTGTGTGCAGTTCAAGAAAATCATATGATTTGAAAGTCTCCATTGCATGTTTACTATTAGAAAATGATAAGGATTAAATATATCTAATTTCAATTGTTAATTAAACGGTTGTTTATATTAGTTTCAATGAATAAGCGTGTGATGAATAGTTTCATTGATAAGTTTTACTCTGAACAGATATTATAGAAAATATTGTCTATAGAATAGCATAATTTTATAATATAACTTCACTTCTACCTTAATAAAACGCCCATATTATTTGGTTTCTTGAAGTGTTTTCAGAAAAGTAAATCCAACGGATTAATTGTATAATAAAAACTTTACTCAATGGAAAACTATTAAACTATATCCAAATTGTCTATTTTAAATCATTGAAAGTAATTTTTGCTTTGAGTTTTCTATGTTTAACAATTGAATAAATAGTAGTATTATCATCGTCACATGTATTTCATTTAAGCCAAAGTAATGTAGATTCGAATCCCTGGGAAATATCGACTTTTATCAGGATTTCAACAGTGACTTGCTGACAAGTGACGAACAGAACAAAATCAACGTCCAAGGTTTAATATCGAATACTTCTAACCACCTCATATAATGGCACTATCTACGCGATTTTTATTCACTCGGATCACCAATTGCATCGATTAACACAAAAAACTACGCAAAAATTATTCTGTTTACTACTCAGTGATTAACTAACCGTATGCATAGCTTCCGATTGTGATACAACGTTTGATCGCTGAATATTTTTAAACATACGTAGATAATCAGATCATAACTAATAGTTTCCTCACTGCTAGAAAACTATCAAACCTTTCAGAAAGTAAAGAATATCTAGGTATATTTTTTTACTCAAACTTCGTAAAATTTTATTTACTAACACGTGAACAGCATTAGAGCTTCATATAACCTGAAAATTGAAACAAATGTTTGATGGTAATAAATAGAGTTACGTAACATTCATTCATTTCAATATCTATTTAAATAATCACTTCTTAGGCGTAATTTACAATTTAAAGGACACACATGAATAGTTTACATTTTCCACTTGAATGCCTTGTTTTAAACTTATAGTTCTTTTAAGAAGTTCTGTTAACCAGTAAAACTAACAACCATTTAAAGAAAATTTAATAACTGGTTAATAATCACTTCAGAAAAAACAAAACAGACACAAAGTAAATTTTTGTCTAGCCAGTTGTGTATTCAATATTTCAGTCAGCTGTCAAAACATCAAGTTCATTTTAAATAAGGTAAGAATATGTTGTATCTGCTTGTTCGGTATTTAAACAAAATCAGTTTATGACGTCCAAAAGTTTTCTGAATTGTTGTATTTCCCTTTCGTGACCTAAATACTAGATGAAGAAGTAGCAATTATGTATTAAAAAGTTTACGCTAATAAATGTTGTCGCCAGAAAGGTATTTACTCGGCCATTTGGATTTCATAGTGAACTGAGGCATTTGCACAAGTTACTTTTTGCGTGTCAACTAATGTGGACTAGGTAAAAGCTATCCCGGTCGCTACGCAGCGATAGATCCTTGTGCGTAGCAACCTCTTTCAGAAGACCAGTCATTATCAAATTATACCTCAGTGTTATTATTCGTAATCATGACAAAGGATGGGGAATATTTAAAATTATGTTGAGTCAGTCCCACAATATGCTAGATACTCCTACCACATAAGCCTATTTTTTTCAGTAAAGAAGTTCTTTTATTATATGAACTACAACAATCGGTCATGAAATGTATTTGTTTTTGAATAGTGCAAATGGAATATTTAAAAACTATTCACTTTAAGTAATATAATTTTCAAACAAGTAAAATAGCTATAAAATGTATTCGAAAGTATAATAAAAAGCAATAAATCATCACTTCACAGTTAATTTTCAATTAAAAGAAGACATTCGTTACTTGTTGAAACTCAAAGTCTTTCATCAGTTCTGTTGGACCATAAACAGTTGTTAGTAGTTATATGGTAACTACGCTTGTGGCTATCCTTAATTTACTGTAGGTCACAAGCCGGGGTAAAAGAAAGAGTTTGAGGATGGGATGAGCAACCTCATCCCATAGAAAACGACCTTGCTAAAAAATCTCTAACCAGAAGAAACAGTTTAAATCATTTTAACTCTGCCTTCCTAGTTAAACTATCTTCATTCAGAAGAATTATGACGCCTCATAGTAAAAGCCAATATTTTTCGGAAGTCACAAGGCCGATGCCACTTTTAACAACAAATTCAATGGTTCACACTTCAAAGCTATTGATGGTACTTTTTTGATTATGTAGAACAAAAGGTAGAAGTCGAATAACACTCAGGACGAAATATAACATTAATTATAACTCAGTTATCTATCACTATAATTACGATAATCCTAACAGACGTACAAGAGGGTAAATTTAATAGTATCGTTCAATCGTATATGCCCTGAACGAACTTTCATTGGTTTAGCTAAGCGCTTAAAATATTCAGTTTTCATTTTAATCAAATTGTTTACATACAGACTAATAAACAATTATGCGCATGTAATTTTATGTTAGATGAATTATACAAGCCCCGTTATGGAATAAAAGAACATACCATTTATAAAATATTATTTTTTGTAAATATATAACCTTCATTTTATTCGAAAATGTCATTAGATCATGTAAACAAATAACATATATGTACATAGATTTCGTCTAAACAATTACAATCATATTTTATATAAATTAATTATTCATGTTGCCATGACAACTACCATATTTCATTGATGAAATGATTATTTGTCATAAGACAAGTTAAACAAATCCTGTATTCAGTTATATAAAACAAAATATTTTCAATGAACTGTAACAAACAAATATTAAAAGGGAAACAGTTTTGTCCATGTAAAAAAAAAAAATTCTAACCGGAAAAATCGATGAAATTAGTTTCACTCCATCGAGGAAAACAAATTGATCATGCCAAAAAAAAACAAAAAAAATTTTTTTTTTGATTTTATTTCAATTGATTGCTATTCATCTAATCTATTATTCAGTTACCAATGATAGTGACTATTTAAATCGTTTTAATAATAGACTTTTAACTGTCATTCGATGATTGTATGATTTCTATGATTTTTGTTTTACCTTATTCTTGTATGTATATAATATGACCTTAAATTTACCTGAGTTCAGTGAACAGTTTTATTTATTTGATAGAAACTAAAACATGAAACGAATTAATATCTAATTAAATTAAGAAAATGAAAACAATCTATCAATGTTCAACTGTTTCAAACGTATAATTTGGTTATAAGCATTATACATATATATAAGGTCAAACAGTTTCAATAGATGTTTTCTAGAGAATATTGCCTACCGTTGTTTCATTCGTTATGTAAATGAAATGAATGCCGATGAAATATATTCACAGATATTATGGTCACCTATTTCATATATCACAAGAAAAGTGTTCGTTTACAACACGATTTGACTGATAATTATATATGTTATTCGTATTTTGTTTAGAAAAGAAAAACGTTCACAATTTATAGTTGAAACTCATCAAGTCGAATCATTAGTTTGTCGATAGATTTTCCGCTTTGTTGTGTTTATTTTTATAAGAAAAACGAAAAAAGATGTTAACGCCTTTTAAATATACAACTTGAGGAATAAATATATCAGAAGGGGGGTTTTGTGGAGATTTTTCATGAGTCAATTGAAGCTAAACAACCACGGAAAACCTGGAAGCATCGGACGGACATTTTTTTCCTATTGTGGAACTCCTCAGCGGGGCTCATCCACGATCCCGCCTCGCGAGATTCCCATCCAGGACCTATCAGTCTCGCACGTGAGCGCTTAACTTTTAGATATCATAAAAATGAAATATCAAAAAAGCAAAAACAAAACACTTGTAAATGAAAACGAACGATAGTCAACTATTATTGAATGAATTCTGTTCTATTCTAAAATTCATAAGTCAAACCTGTTATAAAAGTGAGGATATTTTTAACACTTAATATTTTCAACTGAAAACTGTTTACTATAAATAAACAATCAATATTTAATAGAGTACTTGATGTGATTATTATAAAATACAAACGGATTTGCTCATTATAACTGATCATTGAAATGTGTTTCACAATAACATTTAGTCGTAAATAAAACATTTCACTTCACTTAGTATTGTTTGTTTGCATCTTCCCATTGATGTTTAGAACTGCGATTGATCAGTCTCTTATTGGCATATGTGCATCCTGTGAGGATTGCCTCCATAAAGCCTTAATTCACAGGCATTATAACGCGATGGCGTTTGAAGCGAAAAGTACTAGTTTCGAGTCTCAGAGTGAACATCAACTCTAAGATGCAAGTACATCCAGCTGACGAGTCACAAGCAGGACGAAACGAGCGCCCTGGATTCCACTACTAGCCACTATCCATCTTTGCTAATACAACATTTCACATTATATCAACGAAAATAGTTCAAATATTAGGATCACAATAATAACATTTAATGTTTTGTATCTAATATAAAGCATAATATTGTTGATTTAATTATTTAGTTTGCAAAAAGTATTACCATACTTGTACTTGGTATCTAGTAATGCATAGAAAGATGTTGAATTAAATGAAATAATCCTTTGTTTTGATCAGTTTATTCTTTTTTAACCTACATTCTCGTCAATATTGGATCAGCATGTATTTAAAACGTACAATTGTTAAAATGAAAGTTTTATGGTCATCGTCTATCTCCCGCAAAACTGGATATCTTTTAGTAAACCTTCAAAGATAGAAATTATTTTAGTGAACTAGACGTCGAATATATTTTTGGTAAATTGGAGTGAGTGCTCTCTCAGCAACTTCTAACTGAATGAAATGTGATGATTTAAGTGACTGCAGAAACTAGTTATCATTCTTGGTCAGAAAGTTTTTGATATATGTACATCTTACAGTGTGAAATATTATTACATTCTTCGAAAAAATATTCACATTAACAACAGTGATAAAAATGCTTTATTTTAAAAGGGATAGAATTTAGCACAGTTTTATGAATTTCATTGTGGATGTAAAGTTTAACGTTACTCATGAAAAACATGCCTAATTTGTGAGATATTATAGAAAAGCTGATAGTTAGGTAATTTGAGAACGTGTAAAATAAAAACATTTTCTTTGATTAACGGTCATTTTTAGTGTATTGAAAGTAAAGTATTTTGACTAGTCGTTCGACTCAACAACCAGTCAGAATATTCCTCAAAGAAATATCAGATAAATATCCAACAAAATATTTAGTCAAACTTGATATTGTAGTGAACAGAACACTGGTTGGGGACAATCGAATGTATTTAAGCAAACATTACAGACTATCTCAGTAAATTCTGATTACCAAACAATGAACAGTCAATTTGCAAATTAACAACCAATTGTTTCAATCTTCACTGTTTCTTCTCTTATTCCATTGCTCATGCACTTTCCAAACGATTGCGCTTCATTTAAGTTCTTTCCTGATCGGTCTTCTGCCAAAATACATTCTATGTCTGACCCACACCATATACTACTTATATAGATATAAGTAGACATCACCACAATATCAGTTATACAACCTATAGGCTTTCAAGATGACGATGTCATGGTTGTTTTCTTTTTACTTTAAAATGTTTGCGGCAATCAAACGTTTTTTACAGTCTCATTCTAAATTGGGGAAAAGTATTTTATTTGCTTTATTGTCATTTTTCAAACACCATTCGTTCAATTTATCTGATCATTATCCCATTAAGTCTATTTAATGAACCGTATTCTTATGAAATTCATTGTTTATCTTTTAAAACATTTCATTACAGTCTCTTCAGCCAAACCTATTACATCATCTGACGAAGTTATCTAATTTCGATTTATCTCTACATTTCGAACAAGATGATTGGTTGATATTTTCTAATTAAAACATATATTTCTGTCCTTTCAATAATATACTGTTTTGTTATAAGGCATGATACGGCCTAAAATAATGATTTATATTTTACCTACTGTGACTATTAATTACAATGTGAGTCAGTTACTCACTGAAGGCAGTAATGGACGGTGAAGCAATATCGTTGAAGTTAGTTATTAATATCATTGGATGCTAGCTCAGTGGTCTAGTGGTTAAGCGTTCACGAACGAGACCGATGGTCTTCGGTTCGAGTGGTGAGTGCAGGATAGAGGATGGGCACTGCTGAGGAATGCCATAATAGGATATTACATCTTTCACGAATAACAATAGATGATATTGTCTTTCACATAAAATTTCTCTCGTTGTACAATTTATTTAGTAGCTTTAAAACTATGTATATATCTGAATGGATATTTTTCTCTTGGAGAGTAAATACTGATTTACAAACACAAAGGTATTTAAATATACAAACAATTTTTTTGTTTAAATATGATTTTTGATGGATGTATTATACTGTTGGTAATAAATTCTGCACTTTTGGTTAATATAAATCATTTTTTTTATAAATGTACTTTCAAAACTAACTAACTAATCTTAAAAACTAACTAGATATGATTTGATAGTTCGACGTAAAATTAAAAGAAGTAATTATTTGTCATTTGGAGTTATCCGTTTATCAATTAAGAGACGAGTATATTGCGCAGCAGTTCGCTCTGTTCTACTTTACGGCTGCGAAACATGGCCATTAAGAGTAGAAGATACTCGTAGGTTACTAGTATTTGACCACAGATGCCTTAGAAATATTGCTCACATCTGCTGGGATCACCTGGTAAGTAATAGTAAGTTTAGATGCAGAGTATAAGGAAATGATGATAAATCAGTTGATGAGGTCATGAATTTTTATCGACTGAGATGGTTGGGCCACGTGTTACGTATGTCTGAACACCGATTACCGCAACACGCTATGCTGACTAGTATTGGTGATGGTTGGAAGAGAGTTAGGGGCGGCCAAACCAAAACATGGCATCAGTGCTTGAAGTCACTAACTTCTAGTCTGAGCCATGTTGGTAGATGCAGACTACCTGGTTGGGGTCCGCGTGACTATCGTAACCAATGGTTGGAGACTCTGGGTGACATGGCTCAGAATCGATCGCAATGGCGTAGGTGTATACACTCTTTATCTTGCCTTAAACCTTAAGAATAAAATTGCTTCATATCTGTCCTTCTTCCTGTACTATATCCTTTTATACAACCTTTCTTTTATATATTACCACCACTTAATTAACTACTTCTATGAATTAGGTGTTCATCTTGTTGTGCTAACGAGGTATGGCAACTTAGACCGATGTATATGTGTGCCTGGTAGTACGTTATGGCTGACTGACTGATTTGGAGTTTATCGTCAAATTTTCCATGATACTATTACTTATGGATGACTTTTTGAGCGACAGTAAAATGACTTTGAAAATGTACATCTACTTATTAGGGCTCAAAGAATGTTATAAACCAATGTGTGGAATTAAGTTTATGATTTACAATTAATTGTTAGAATTAGGAATTAGATTTAAGGTATTCATCACGAACTGATATCAGCTGAAATGCCAAAACGATATTTAGTCAGGCGGATGAATGAGTTTCGCGGCAAAATCGAAGATCTGTTATATTGAATGTAATTGATCCGTCCATAAATAATAGTCTCCGGATTTTCTATGATATATATATATATATATATATATATATATATATATATATATATATATATATATATATATATATATATATAGTTATAAACATAAATTCATTGTTAACATGGAGTCAGAACAATTTTCGATTGAGAAACTCCATTTATAACTTCATAATAAACCACAAATTATTTCTGTTCATTTCCTCCTTTTCTCTTAGTTGAATCGTTTACTTGCAAGACTTCTACTACAGTTTTTGAAAAAACCATAATCTTTTACTTTAGATGGAAGTTTGCCTGAAGTTTTCACAGTTAAGCAGTCTGCCACTGAATACACCACTCCCAAATGTAACCATGTAAATTATAAATATTATCAAAGATTTCAATGAGCCACTTTTTGATATATTATATTTGTAATGCTAACATTAATTAGTCAGGTTAGAAGTAGGCGCTGAACTCAAAGCTTAATTATGTTAAGCTCCATCTCTGAAGAGTTACAGTTGGGCATTTGAAGTCATCTTATTGTAAAAATAGTGATTATTATTTGGTATTAATTTTGGCTAATGTCTACTGACATTGATTTTAAAAACATAAGTTCCGTAATCTAAGCTGTTTATTTACATACTGGTAAAACTGGACACGAAAATCATTATTGTCCATACCATAAAGATAAGAAATCGTGAGTAGAAAAAGTTGGGAGGGAGTATGAATAAGAATAAGTGAATTAAAACACGTGAACGACAGTACAGCAACCAGAATATACATTTCAGTTAAAAATGCAACTAGGAAAACGTTTTCTAGCGATTGTCAATATTTTCATCACGCAAGCTATTGTTAACCATTTCTTTATATATTTTAGTTATCAATTACAATTTGAAGGTATATTAGACACACATCTGTTCCAGTATCTCAGAACTAATGTTAATACTTTCTCATTATTACACAATTTGTACTACTGAATACAGTTATGATTAGTATTGATAGTATCTGAGTAAAGCGTAAAATGAAGCAGTATTCAATGATTTAAAAGACATCTTATTATATTCCATCCTTCAACAATAACTTGGGTAAACTTATTATATTTGCTTAAATGGTGAAGGTGCATCCACTCTTTGTGTTCTCCCAAATTCTAATCTGAATTCTTCATATCCCTTTCTCTTTTCTCTTTTCAAGTTTATTTCACTGGATTATACTCCTTCAATAACATCTTCAAACCCTAATCTTTCACATTACTGCTTAAACTCTTACTACTTCTACCATTATGGGATTTGAATCGACAACTGCATCTTTGTGCTGATATGGTATGGCAACTCGAACTGATGTACATACGTACGAAGTTCTACGTTGTGACTGACTGACTGATTTGCTTAAATATATAATTTACATTGGTAAACTATTTAATAAATTTTTGTGGATCACACTGTACATTTTTTTTTTGGAATGTATTCCATGATAACTCAATGTCTACAAAACATATCTGATTTCACATATTTACTAGTGCGGTATACTGACATTTCACTACCATTCAATAGAAAGAACTTAGAAATTCTTCAAGTGTGTAAAGAGTTAAAAAACAAATCATATCAGTATCCGAAATCATTTCAGTCAATACTCCGACATATTTTCGGTATTTAAATTTTTTAAAATAAAATAAAAAAATACAAATACATAACAAACATTATAGGCTATCAAAATACATAAGTGAATTTCTTACAGAAAAAAAGAACCATTGTCGTATATTTACAAAATTCTCTTCAGAGAGTAACACTACACAATTGGTTCGGCATTCGTAGTTCAACTTAATTGGATATATACATCTTTCATATTGTTAAATGTTATTGACATGAATTTTATTTGGTAGACAACTATAGAATACATTCCTATAATACCAAAGATGAAATGTAACTTTGAAAAAAACTTTTATCAGTCAAATGAAGAATAAAAATTTTATAGATAAAATTAAAAAAAGAGCATAGTAACAAAGTGTAGACTATCAACGTTGATGATCTATGTCGAATGATTGGAACGGTGTAAAAAAACAAGGTAACTTCGAAGTCACACCTTACGATCAGAACCTTACGTAGATTGCCCCATCGACGTATCAAGGGACAATGGATGCTCTGAAGACTATACAACACAAAAGACGATATTACAGGAATATATTAATTAAAGTAGATACAAGCGAAAGTAGAACCATTATCGCATGGGTCAGTCCATGGCGTATGATTAACTGATCTGCGTTGATTGTCCTTGACCTTGACTGGGATCGGTGATCTTTTTGATATTTAGTGACCCAACTGCCGAATGATTTGGCTAGGGTTCAGTGTTATTTAACTGGCCGTATAAGAGAAAATTGATTTACATTAGAACTAACTGTTCAGTGTAAATATTACACACAAGATTTGATTTAATAATTTTGTATATAATATGCATTATTTAGGTTGCTTATGATCATAATACTATAATAGGTATAATAATTTTTAAAACATTTTAAAAAAACAATATATACAATATTTCTAAAGTGCAGAACTTTAATTTCAAACAACCAAAATCTCTCAATAAAATTGAAACGTTGAATTAATGAGTCAATCTATACTAGACCAATATTAAAAGCCTAGAAGAATTGTAAAACTGTTTCGTTCTAGTATGAGACTCCTTAGCAGTGTGTATCCACGAACCCAAACACGGGACTCGAACCTGACACCGGTTTCGACTGCAAACACTAAACCCCTAGACTGCTGAACCGGCATCCAACACTGTTAATGTCTAAAGAACATATTAATGATAGTTTAAACTCATCTTGTAGTGAATAGAACACGAGTGGGGACAATCGAATGTATTTGACACGAAAATTACAGACTATCTCACTAAAATCTGACAACCAAACCGTAAACAGTTAATTTACGAAATAACAATCAATTGTCTCAATCTTGATTGTTCCTTCTGAAAATACCAGTCAATAGTCATGCATTTTCATATCCATTTCTTTTCGTTTCCGTTCTTTCCTTATCGATCTTCTACCAAAATACATATTATACCTGACCATCACTATATACTACTTATGTGGATATAAGTAACCCACAATACAATATGAGTACATAATGACATAAATACAATAGTATTCATTATACTCAACCAATTAAAGAATACATTTATGAATTAATCTGTAATATCTGTTGTATCTTTTATTTACATAAACATTTGCATTAAATTACAACAAGTTAAACTAATGAAAATGGTTGTTTTTTTATAAATTGATACAACAATCAAGTCTAACTAAGAAACAATGTTCAGCCATAGAAACAAAATCTTTCTTTAAAATAATCAAAAAAGGGAAAGAAGAAAAGAAAAAAAGAAAAAAAAGAGTTACCAAGTGTAGACAGATTGAATAATAGTAATTTAATATAAATTAAAATTTCTTAATCGATTCACTCGTCATTAATTTGTAATTAAAATGAAATTCTGAGGAATGATTGATCTTTTTCTTTGTTCTTGTTGCTACTGTCGTTGTTGCTGTTAAAATGAGTCTAAAATGTACTAATGAACATAAAAGTTTTTATTTCGTATTTGATTAAACTATTGTTTAATGAAGAGTATCTATTATATAGAATTATAATGAAAACTAGTTAATATAAGAGTATAGTAAAAATGAAAATAAATAAAACTAGAACTAAATAAGTAATTTATCTTGTTTTTATCTACAAAAGATCTATTGTGATTAGGATTAGAGTACAGAATATGTGACAGTTCTACCGTATGGAGCTGAAACGTGGAGAACTACTACATCCATCGTCAAGAAGGTACAAGTATTTATAAACAGTTGTTTACGCAAAATTCTCAACATCCACTGACCGGATACTATCAAAAACATTGTTTTATGGCAGAGGATAAACCAGCTTACGGCTGAAGATGAAATTAGGAAAAGACGTTGGTAGTGGATCGGACATACATTAAGGAAATCACCAATGTGCATCATGAGGCAATCCCTAACTTGGAATCGTGATGAAAAACGGAAAAAAGAAATGCCAAAAAACACATTACGTCGGGAAACAAAAGCAGATATGAAAAAGATAAATAATAACTAAAAAGAACTGGAAAGTATTGTCCAGAACAGAGTTGGATGGAGAATGCTGGTGGGCGGCCTATGCTCATCCACGAGGGGTAACAGGCATAAGTAAGTAAGTAAACAGAATATGTGTTCTGTCCTATACACAATCATTCAAACCAGATTAATAATAATACTTTGACATTTTTGGATCTGATCTAACATAAAAAAGCTAACAGATATCAAAATATTAGTATTCATACTTAATGATATATATTAACAAATAATGGAAACTTAATGAGACGTGGCCATTCAGAGTAGAAGATACTCGTAAGTTACTATTATTAGATTACATATTTCTGAGAAATATTGCTCACATCTGCTGGGATCACCTGGTAAGTAATAGTGAGGTTAGACGCAGCGTATTAGGGAATGGTGCCAAATCAGTTGATGAAGTTGTGAATCTTCCTCGGCCGAGATGGTTGGGCCACATGTTACGTATGCTTGAAGACAAATTACCACGACGCGCAATGCGATTTGTGTGTCAAATATGTGTCTGGTGCCCCTTTATACCAATATTTATGTGTTTAAATAAATAAATAAATGTTTAGGACTGCAATTATTCAGTCTCGGAGTAAACAATAACTCTGGGATGCGGATACATCCAGCTGACGGGTCCAAAATAGGACGAAACGCATGTCCTGGATTCCACTGCCAGCCGTAATCCGTCTTTACTTAAAAAAGCCTTAACAAATGTTTGAATTTTATTCACTGAAAATTTTATTTATATTTTAATTATTATACACTTTATCAGTACCCGTTTATGTAGTTAAGTAAAGTGAAATATATTGTTATTAATATTACTTATAAAGATAATTAATCAGAAGAGGGATTTGTGGATATTTTAGTAATTTTATATAGTTGAGATCATAAATCAATTGAAGCTAGACCAACATGGAAAACCTGGAAGCACTGAACGGCCGTTTCGTCCTATTATGAGACTCCACAGCAGTGCTCATCCACTAAATTGTTGTTTAATTCTATGTGAATATCAATTAGAAATTATCTTTTTGACATAAGGGAATAGCAAAATAAAATGAACCTAACCTTATTATAAGTGAAATGATTAAACGTTGTAATAATACAACTAATTAGTTAAACTTATAAAGTTTTAATATACTTTAAACATCGATGTAAATAACAAAAACCCTAGAATAAATAAAGCATTTGAACAATTTAAATAATCAAGAGACAGATGCCAATTTTTTTTATTTTTTTCTGCTTTTCACATGAAAAATCATTGCTGATAATTAATGATTTTCTTCTATGAGAGAAAATTAATCCTACATTATAATCAGAAGGGATTTTTTGTGGAGATTTAATATTTGCATAGTCGAATCTCGTGAGGCATGGTCATGAATGAGCACTGTTGAGGAGTCCCACAATAGAACGAAACGGCTGTCTAGTGCTTCTAGGTTTTCTATGGTGATCTAGCTCCAATGGACTCATGCTTTCAACTATGCAAATTCTACAATAATTGATAATACTGTTATTATCATCATTATTATTAATATTTTGAAAGAAAAGTATAGTGATAAGTGGTGTCCAATTTAGCTACCCATCAAACAGTTTAGCTTGGTATTTAAAATTCAAATGATGATAATTAATTCTGTCATTTTTCTGACATTTAAAATACATTCCTTCTTAAGAAAACAGTAATAAATAAGGCAAATGATTACTTTTATGTGTTATGTGTTCAAATTAAATAAAATCAGAGCCAAAAGTGCACTGAATGATATAGAATACAGAATATGAGACATACCCCTTGTATAATATTATATATGATTAATGAATGTAAAATACCAACCTCTATTTTAAGAATAGACATTTAAGGATAGTATTTGGTTAGTTGACTAGACAATTGAATGTCTTTACATGAGAATAGTGCAATAATCAAGGAAACTGGCACTAAAAAGTAGGTGGACTAAAATTTACATGATGAAAAGAAGGAGATAATGGCTGATAGTAGATAAGGATTTCATTACAGCTTAGAAACTATAATCACAACCTATCAAAGAAATATACGTATTTATGTGCATATTTCATTGCCATTTGATGATCAGTCAAAGAGTATCTTACATGACTGAAATAATGTACATACATCTAAATTTTATGCTGAAATTTCGAGAATACCTGATATTCCATTTGGAACTCTTAACCGGTGGAAATTATTCATATTGGAAAAATGGTACGGATGGTAATGAATGATCGTTGTATCATATTATAAGTTGACTGAATTCGAAAATGGTAACTAATGATGTAGGTGCAAAGATTAGGATGTAATCTGTTAGCCTCGAGGCCTAAGTTTCTCAAGTTCAATTTCTGGAGTGATTATCAGAGCACATTGCTCAGTAGTTTCACGTTACGATGAAACATTCGTGTTAGTTTACTATGTTTGTAGGATTTTACAGGATTTCACAAATAAATGAATAATACATAGTGGAATTCCCGAATTTCCGTCATCAATCTTTCTGAAATAACAATATGAAAGATGGATTAAAAGATGTGATGTTTTTACTCTGGTTATGAATATAATTTTTAGTTTTTTTCTTTATAAAAAAAGTAGTCAGTTCAGCAACTCCACTGTGTCTTTACATTGCACTAAACAGTCTTGTAAAAAGGACTTTTAGCTTAATAACCAAATAAATGGAACATCTAATTAAATAGGTTAAATCATATTTGTTTTGCTTCCGTTATGTATAACCTTTCAGTCTGCTTTCATATTTCACTCAATCTACGAAGGTGAAAGTCAGGTAACATACAAGCTAATATATTTGACATAAATGACTGCCAAAAAATAACAAAACTATCATGGTCCACTATAAATTTTAACATTGTTAGCACTGACTTGAAAAGTTATATGAAATAAATGATGTATTATTTTGTGGCTGTAAATAAATCCCCAAAATCAATAGCTCTGTAAGTGTTCGACATTGGATGCTGACCATGTTAGTTTTAGTGAATTCATTTAGCTGAAGGAGCTCGGTCATGCATCCGTACCAGATCATGTTTCAGAACGACATGCGAAGCATCTCCTACGATCATTAGCCAGATTAGATCAGTCACCTCTCGATATATTGATAACCAATCAAATATGTCTTCCAACCTCCTCGCTTCTGATTTCTGATTTTAAATGAGTGGGGCACGATTCGATTATAGGTGTTGCTGGTTAATAGTTGTCAATCTACAATACCGGCGGTATCTTCAATTCCTAATTTATATTATTTTATTTTATAAAAATTACTTTCTTTTTTTCTAAACGTCATAAGACAGATTGGATATAATTCAGAAGGAACTTTTATACAGCTACGGAATAAAGTAATTGTTAATGTTGAAATTAATTTGGAGAATATCACTGTACTACACTTTGAGTTTTGGTGGCACAACTTATTTACTAAGCTAGTAAATATTACAAGTACTAATAAAATATGACCCATGATGTTAACATGTCAAATTAAAATCATTTTCAGTTGCTTTTTTTAGACTGAATTCATTAACTACTATTTATGAGTACTTCAGTAAGTGTTATCTGTAAAAATCATATAATTTTGACTATATCATATTGGGGGGGAATCGTGGATGCTCACTTCTGAGGAGTCCCACAATGGGATGAAACGGCCGTCCAGTGCTTCCAGGTTTTTCATGGTTGTCTAGCTTCAATTGACTCATGATTTCAACTATATATATCATTATATATTTGATCTATGTACATCTAACACTGTTATTAACACTATGTTCACACAGGAATTACGTCATTCAGCAGTTAAGTCCCAAAAAAACTTGATACTTATTTTCTCAGTTCTTAAATTGAAGCCCCCTCTATGTATTAAAAAACATTTTGTTCTTACCTTTAACCTACCCTGCTAATGCTAATTTATTATCCAGAGTGGTCATCACATTGTTTTTGTGTACTTTATTTATTTTCTTTCTTTGTTACGGCTTACCTTAACCTACTAAGTTGGCCTTTTAATTTTCATATAAAAATGTCTGAACAAGTATATTATGTGTGATCAGATTGTTCGAAATGTATTGCGTAAATATATTACATAATTCTGATAAACTTCATCTTCTCATTGCATTATCGTAAGTTATTAATGCAAAGAATCATTAAATTGCAAATAACTTCTATACATTTATGTTTATCAAAGATATAAGACAATGATCATTTATACTTGTACTGAAAATAGTTTATCTTTGAATGATTCATTATTTTCATAGTTGAATTCATGAGTCAATTGAAGCTAGACTACCATGGAAAACCTAGAAGCACTGAACAGTCGTTTCGTCCTCTTATGGGACTCCTCAGTAGTGCGCATCCACGATCCCGCCTCGCGAGATTCGAACCCAGGATCTACCAGTCTCGCACCAGAGCACTTAACCCATAGACCACTGCTTCCAGGATTCCCATGGTGGCCTAACTTCAATTGATTCATCAATTCAATTATGAAAATACTGAAATCTCCACAAAACCCCTTCTGATCTATGATTCATTATTATTTATGTTTGTAGATATACTTCAACCAAATAACATCTTTTTTAAGGATAATGATACTTGTAAAAGTTGGACAAATTTGAAGTGTTCATTACAAACTGACAACATAATTGAAAAATCATTGATGCTCAAAAATAACTATCCTATACATTTACTTGTTGTTGAATTCTCTATTTGAAATTGATATATACAAACAAATTGTTTGTTTGTTTTGGTGAGGCAAAAACCTGTAACTCGATACAATGATTAATTAAATGTTGGTTTACCTTAATTGTTATTCATTCACACATTTTAACTTTGTCATATTTCTTATGCTCTATATTTCAATATGACATAGCTTATTAAATTTTAATATTTCATTTTTAAGTTGAGACAGGAACAAACCTAATTGAATTTGAGAATTAGACAGAAATACAAAGAAAAAGAAAGAAGACTGATCAGTGAATTTCTTTTCTCTACATGTATCTATGACGACAATCAAGAACAGTGGAGTTAAAATGTTGAAATCTTAGCTAATACGTTGGAATGTGACCATGAATTAGATTTAATAAATTTTCGAATTATATTTGTGTATGGAGTCTGTTGATTCTAGATATTCTAATACAGAAGATAGGGCTCAATGATAAAGCTCGACATTTATACTGAAGAATGAGCGATAAAATGGTGACTAAATGTACCATATTCCCACACAAAAACATACAAAAAGCCACTTAGATTTCACCGGATCACACTACACAGAATCAAATCGACCATATCTGCATCAAAAAAAAAGTTCAGGAGGACGATGGAGGATGTGAGAAACAGGAGAGGAGCTGATATAGCATCAGATCATCATTTGCTGGTCGCCATGATGAAACTTAAACTTAAGAAGCACTGACAAACAGGATGGACAACATCACAAAAGTTCAATATGTCTTTTCTTCGAGATACTGACAAACTCAACAAATTCAAGATAGCCTCCAGCAAAGGGTTCCAGGCCTTTCATGATCTGCTCACTGAAGAGGGAACTACCATGGGTAGCAACTTGAAAGGTATCAAGAAGGCAATCATTTCAACATGTCAGGAGGTTCTGGGTCAAAAGAAGCACCATCGCAAGGAATGGACAACTGATGAAACACTAGATAAAATTGAAGAAAGGAGGAACAAGAAGGCAGCAACCAATATCAGCCGAACCAGAGCGGAAAAAGCCAAGGCACAAGCCGAATACACAGAGGCAAACAAGCAAGTGAAGAGGAGCATCAGGACCGACAAACGTAAATATGTGGAAGATTTAGCGATGATAGCGGAAAAGGCTGCAAGAGAGGGAAACATGAGACAACTGTATGGTACAATCAAGAAACTTGCTGGAAATCACCGTAAGCCAGAAAGACCAGTGAAAAGCAAGGAAGGCAAAGTAATCATCGACATTGAAGAACAACGAAACAGGTGTGTAGAATATTTCAATGAACTCTTGAATCGACCAGCTAAAATGAACCCACCCAACATCGAAACAGCACCCACAGACCTCCCAATCGATGTTGGCTCACCAACAATTGAAGAGATCAGCATGGCCATTAGACAAATCAAGAGCGGCAAAGCAGCGGGACCAGACAACATCCCGGCAGAGGCACTGAAAGCAAATGTAACAGCAACTGCCAAGATACTCCACACCCTCTTCAGTAAGATTTGAGACAAAGAACAAGTACCAAAAACTGGAAAAAAGGACTTCTGATCAAGATACCAAAGAAAGGCGATCTCAGCAAGTGCGATAACTACAGGGGCATCACTCTTCTCTCGATACCAGGAAAAGTCTTCAACTGGGTATTGTTAAACAGAATGAGGAGCTCCATAGATGCCCAACTTCCAGACCAGCAGGCTGCATTCCTTAACGATCGATCGTGTACAGACGAAATCGCAACTCTACGTATCATTGTGCAACAATCAATTGAATGGAATTCACCACTCTGCATCAACTTTATTGACTACGAGAAAGCATTTGATAGCATGGACAGGACAACACTATGGAGGCTTCTTCGACACCACGGCGTGCCTGAGAAGATAGTCAATATCATATGGAAATCCTATGATGGATTAAACTGTCAAATCGTGCATGGAGGACAACTCAATGACCCCTTCGAAGTAAAGACCGGTGTTAGGCAAGGTTGCTTACTCTCACCCTTTCTCTTTTTCCTGCTGATCGACTGGATCATGAAGACGTCAACATCTGGAGGGAAGTATGGGATACAATGGACAGCCAGGATGCAGCTGGACGATTTAGACTTCGCGGAAGATCCGGCTCTTCTATCATAAACGCAACAACAAATGCAGGAGAAAACAACCAGTGTAGCAGCAGTCTCAGCAGCAGTAGGTCTCAATATAAACAAAGGGAAAAGCAAGACTCTCCGATAAAATACAATATGCACCAATCAAATTACACTTGACGGAGAAGCCTTGGAGGATGTGAAAACCTTTACATATCTGGGTAGTATTATTTATGAACACGGTGGATGTGATGCAAATGTGAAGGCGAGGGTCGGCAAAGCAAGAGCAGCATATCTGCAACTGAAGAACATCTGGAACTCAAAACAATTATCAACCAACACCAAGGTTAGAATTTTCAATACAAATGTCAAGACAGTTCTACTGTATGGGGCGGAGACGTGGAGAAATACGAAAGCCATTATCCAGAAGATACAAGTGTTTATTAACAGTTGTCTACGCAAGATACTTCGGATCCGATGGCCAGACTTTATCAGCAACAAGTTACTGTGGGAGACAACAAACCAGATTTCAGTGGAGGAAGAAATCTGGAAGAGGCGCTGGAAGTGGATTAGGCACACTTTGAGGAAATCACCCAATTGTGTCACGAGACAAGCCCTCACATGAAATCCTGAAGGTCAAAGGAAAAGAGGAAGACCAAAGAACACATTACGCCGAGAAATAGAGACAGACATGAGAAGAATGAACAAGAACTGGAAAGAACTAGAAAAGAAGGCCCAGGACAGAGTGGGTGAGAGAGTGCTGGTCGGCGGCCTATGCTCCATTGGGATTAACAGGCGTAAGTAAGTAGGTAAGTAAATGTATATTTTAACAAATTTTCAGAAAAATGTCTTATTTACTTCTACTGGTTCCTAAGTTTCCAAGTATTTCAGTTAAGCTTTGTGTGATTGCTTTTCAGTGAAATGAAGAACAGAATTCACAAAAGTGCGCATCGGCCTTGTGACTTCCGAAGAAACTTTGCCTTCATCATGAGGCGTTATAACTCTTGTAAATGAAAACCTTCTGAAACCCAGGACAGAGTTTATATGGTTTGATTTATTGTTACTGGTTAGCGTTCTTTTAACGAGTTAGTTTTCTACGGGATGAGGTCACTAACCGCATGCCTAACCCTCCTCGTTTATCCAGGCTTAGGACCGGTAGTAACTCCAGAAGTGCTCCAGGCGGATTTAAAGGGTCCTAGAAACATTAATGATATTCATCACCTTCAATACATCTTTAAATAACTCACCGATGAAAGTTTGACAATACAACGTAAGTACCTACCGAGCATTTTAGTCGTCGTAGGGGCCTTGAAAAGATATTCTTAACATTTCTATTCAATTTTTACACTCAAAACAATGGGCACAGGGACGTTCAAGAACATTTCTTGATATTAATAAAAACTAGGCATTCTAACTGTTAGCCAAGATTGCAATCAATTATGACCATTGACCACATTCCGATAGTGTTTTCATTAAAACAACAATGTGTTAATGCTTTGAATTTCATCTAATTTTTTGTTATTCAGTTAAACAATTATTAGTGAGCTATGCATGGTGATATTTTAAACAACTATGTGAAACTCACTTTCTATTGTTTGCCTGAATCTTCCCATTGACACTTAGGACAGCAATTGATCAGTTTCATATTGGCGTATGTGCGTACTGTACGTATAGCTTCAATATTGCCTTAATTCACAACCATTATAAGCAAAGATGGATAGTGGCTAGCAGTGGAATCCAGGATACGCGTTTCGTTCTATTTGAGACTCGTCATCTGAATGTACCTACATCTCAGGGTTGATGTACACCCTGGGACTCGAACCCAGTACCGTTCACTTTAGACGCCATCTCGTTATCCACTTAGTCACAGAGTACTGATAGCCACTTGCTTGTGCAATGGAGTGAAACATTTATGAGTTGATAAAAAATAACTAAACTAAATTAGAAACTGAGTTCATATAAATTCAGTATTTGGTGATAATATTATTTTCAACTCTCATCAGTTTAGTCTGAAGTCATGTTACAATCCAAGCAAACACGTGGAATAGTAATGGTTGCATTGTTAGCCATCGTAAAACCAGTTGTCTCTGTTATTCCAGACCTGAATGTAATTGTAAACTAGGTCCTACTCAGTCCTGTCAACATATCAAATTAATATAGACGACCATATCGGGAAGTGCTTACTTAGTTAAATATGTGTGGATATATAAAAAGTTTTACTTGAAAGTGACATATGTCAGAAATAATCACAAAATAAGCATCAGTATTCTGTAGCTTGTTAAAATCTGCTTATTTACAACTGAATAATAATAGTAAATCTTAGCGGACTTCAAGATTATTCATCGTCTAAGATTTAGTTTGAAAGGAAGCAGTTTATCAAAATCAATACGTTATAACAACTAAAGCATATGACCATGACGTGGAAACGATCAGTTTTGATAACCTTAATAAACTTAACGATTATTTGCCAAATCAATTTATCATTTTCATTTCTAAATGAATCATTTCATTTCAATCAACAGATAAATTATATGCAAACTCAAACTATATAACGATATAATATGGGGAAATATTCATATGAAACAAATGTCCTAACAACGATGGTTCTAAATTTAGTTATAAATATAAACGATTGGGAAATAAAACGATTATTATTAATGACTATCTGGACTGTTTGGCTACTTGGATAATGAATCGGAGTTTGAAATCAAAGGTACTGTGTTTGAATCTGAACGGGAATATCAATACTGGGATTTAAGTACATCAAGCTTACTTGCTTACTTACTTACTAACGCCTGTTACCCCTCATGGAGGAGCATGCACCACTCACTAGCATTCTACATCCAAGTCCGTTCTGGGAAATCCTTTCCAGTTCTTTCCACTTGCTAACCATTCTTTTCTTGTCTATTTACAATTCTCGATGCAGTGTGTTCATCGGTCTTCCTCTTTTCCGTTTTCCTTCAGGACTTTATGTTAGCCTTGCCTCGTGATGAAGTTTGATGGTCTCTATAATGTATGTCCTATTCATTTCCACCGTCTTTTCCAGATTTTCTCTTTATCTGGAAGCTGAATTGTTCTCTCTCATAGTAGGCTGTTACTGGAGTGTGTAAATAATAACAAGGTATCACTCTATCTAGTTATCGACGGTTAGACTGGGAAATGTTGTTTAGTACAGACTACCTGACTACAGCCCACAAGATTATCTTAAGCAGTGGCCGGTGGCATTGTGTGACACGGCCGTGAATCAATCGCTTTCAAACATTCAACTTATTCATGAGTTACTACTTGTCAATCCAACACTTATAAGTCTCCTGACCGCTCTTTCCTATCGAATAACTATCCACTACTATCTCTTCATTCTCCTAGTAGTAATTTTATTACATGAACTTACATTGCACATCTGTGGCTTCTGCAACCCGGTTTATCCTGATCTATAACAACGCACTTATTCAAACTTTGCGTGATATACAATAGACAGACAACTAATTTACTGAAGACTTAGACAATAAAGCAATTTTCAAAAAAGAATTCAGGATAAATATGTTGATCATCAACGTTGATGATCTATATCGAATGATTGGAGGCCTACTCAAGTTAGACGTGAACTGTGTGACGAACCAGCTAACTTCGAAGTCACACCTCGCGGTCAGTATCTAACGTGCCTTACCCCTTCGACGTATAAATGTACTATGGCTGCTTTAAAGTCTGTATAACACAAAGGATGTTATTATGAAAATATATTAGTAAGAATGAGTATAGTGAAAATAGAGAGACCAGCACAGCATGCTCAAGACCATGGTATACGATTAACAGATGCGCGTTGATTGCCCTTGACCTTGACGGGAATCGATGGTCCGCTCGATATTCAGAGACCCAACTGTCGAATGATTTGGCTAAGACTCGATGACACTTCACTGGCCCTACAAACATATTCACAGCACATATTCAGTCTCTTATTGACATATGTGCATACTGTACGTATTTTCTCGGTAATACCTTAAGTCACTAACATTATAAGTAGAGATCGACAGTGTCTAATAGCGGAATCCAGGACACGCGTTTCTTCCTATTTGGGACTCGTCAACTGGATGTGACTCCATCTCAGAGTTGATGTTCACTATGGGACCCGAACCCAGTACCGTCAGTTTCAAACGTCATCGCGTTGTCCACTTAGCTACTGAACATGGAAATGGTTGCAACTAATAAACGTCAGTCAATATAGCTATCCCATTTTATTCGCCCTCAAAACCAAAACGGTACACAAATCAATCATAAAAGCTGGATTCATTCTAGAAATAAAGGATGGGCTATGAAGCAAATAAGTTTACAAACCATCAAGTATTTAATTACTAGCGATGCACTAGCTATGCAAACTATTCCACACTATATAAGTGCAAATACTGTTACCATATACAATGTAAACATACCATTATTATATCTTTTCTGTTTATAAAAAGCATATTTTGGTAATATTCACTTTTGGTTTATACTAGATTTTTTTGACTTAGTTATCTAACCATTGTATTTAGTATCATTTTGTGTTGAAACAAATTTCTCGAGATTACCCCACCAATCTATTTATTACAACTAAATGGCATTAAAATCATAAATATTTATATATTTATCACAAAGCAGAAAACGATAATGACACTGTAAGTTTGAATGTATTTGGTGTATATTACATCAAACATTCATTATATTTCACAGTTTCCTACACTAACTAGTTCAAGTAACACGAATCTGAAGAAAAAGCAATATATATTTCCAAGTATCTTAATAGATAACAGTCAGTCACAGCGTAGAACTTCATACGTACGTACATCAGTTCGAGCTGCCATACCACATTAACACAGAGATGAAGTTGTCGATTCAAATCCCATAGTGCTAGATATAAACATATACTAGATGAACTTCTGTCCAAACATCTTACGTACCCAAAGGAAATGTTAACCTGTAATTTTATTTTAAATTTACAGCAAATATGAAAATGAAATTTTAAGACTGTCTCTTGATCCATTCACATTCCTTTGAAACATACTGTAGTGAAAGAGACAGTCGAATGCATTTTAACTGGAAATTATAAAGCATTTAATTAAACTCCGAGAACCATACAGTAATTATGAATAAATTGAGCATTGGATAGATTGTTATAAATAAATTAATTTATTTGTGATATCCCAATGAGTAGAAAAATTAGATTTTCTAATGTTTCGTGACTTCACTTCTTCAGAGAAGTGGCTTACACTGAGTTCTAGTGAGAAGCAGTGAGCAGTGGAGTTCAACCAGATCTGTTGGGAGATATCAACTCACTGAAGACATTGGTGAATCGTTGTTCAATTTCGTGGATTGGTTGAAGTTAAACATGAACACCGTTGGATGCTGGCTCAGTTGTCTAGTAGTTAAGTGCTCTGGCGCGAGACTACTAGGTCCTGGGTTTGAATCTCACAAGGTGGGATCTTGGATGCCCACTGCTGAGGATTCCCACAATAGGACAAAACCGCCGTCCAGTGCTTCCATGTTTTCCATGATGGTCTAGCTTTAATTGACTCATGATCTTAACTATATAATATTACAAATATATTAATTTATTCATACAGTAATCACTTAATTTACTAAATGTCAATCAATTGTCTTAAACTTGACTGTTCCTTTTGGCAAATATCATTCATTTTCATACCAATTCCTTTTTATTCCCGTTCTTTCCTTCTCTATCTTTTCAACATTCTATTGCTAGACATTCTATTTCTGACTTGTGTTATATACTACTTATCTCGATATAAGTAGCATACATCACAACTCTACAATGCAAAAAACAAAAGTATCCATCTCATTAAAAAAAGAATATGTATAGTTTAAAAATTACAACTTATTCACACCTCATAATGAAATCAGGCAGTTTCAAAATTTTTATGCATCAATTATTTTGTTTTGTTTTTAATTTTCAATTTTTAATGCTTCACTTAATACTTTCCTCTTTCTCTTTTTATTTCAAAAAAATAGATTTACATAATTGTTTAAATTTCCTTACTCAATAGTTTAGTAATAATAAATTTCATTTTATGAAAAAGAAAATTTTTTTCTTTTTTCTTTTTTTCCTTTTTCTTTTTTGTTTTTGTTGTTTCTTTTTTCTTTTTTTCTTTTTAAAGTGTTTCACTTAATTCATTGATGTGGAATGATATTCATTCTATGAAATTCTATATTCTATTAGACCACCTATTGAATTCATCGATGAAAAAAAAATTAAATCATCAAAGTTTATAAATACTAATTTCAAATATTCAAATTTCCCTGTCATTTTTTTGTTTTAAACAAAAAAAACTAGTGGGAATTTTAAAAAACAGTTTGCATACATAATAAATTTATGATTAGCAAACATAATTCATTGTTCAATAGTAGTGATAAGAACCTTTTAACTATGAATAAATTATAATAATAATAATAATAGAATGTTAATTCATTTAAATGTCTATTTATTTTTAATTATTACATCATTTCATATCATTCAATTAAAATAAGTCATATACTGATAATTTTGTTTAGCTGAGATAATATTTTCTAAAACTATGATTAGGAATAAGACTTAACAGTTGAATTTATGAGTCGATTAAAGCTAGATCACCATGGAAAACCTAGAAGTATTGTCCTAGTATAGGACTAATCAGCAGTACGCATCCACGATTCCGTACGCGGGATCCGAACCTAGGACCCATCGGTCTTACGTGCAAATGCTTTATCGCCAAACCACTGAGCCGGCATCCAATGGTGTTAATGTTTAACTTCAACCAGTCCACGAAATTGTACCATCGTCCATCAATGTCTTCAGTGAATTACAATCTCACAACAGATCTGATTGAACTATACTAATCACAAAACCCTTTCAAATTAAGAACAAAGACATCTATCTCATTGCAATTAAGTTAATACATTAAGATCAGATTGTTTCAAATATAAAGCTAATATAATTATTTGAAACTTAAAAGCAAACAAAGATCAAATAATGGAAATATTTGAAAATGAAATTAAAAAATAAAGTAGGAGCAACAGGAAGCTGTTTTAACAAGCATAACTAATTACAAAATAAACCTGTTTAATTGTTTTACATGATATGAGTACGTGTAAAATAAAATGTATTGTCCATAGAATAAATTATTATTACATATGATGAAGAATTTAAACAATAAGAATATATATTATTATCAGTAGGAGTAGTAGGAGCTGTCCCATCGTGAATATTCACAATTGAACTCTGGCTAGTGATTGTTTGTACGTGCTCATCTTTTATAGATTGATTCGTTCTATCTATTTTGTCACTATTCATTGTAAATAGATAGATTTCGGTCAGCAGTGAAGTTCTGATTTTAGGTTTTGTACCGTTTAAAACTCGTTAGCTCTGTGTATTAAAATCTCAGTGTTGATATTCCCGTTCAGATTCAAACACTGTACCTTTGATTTCAAATTCCGATTCATTATCCAAGTAGCCAAACAGTCCAGATAGTCATTAATAATAATCGTTTTATTTCCCAATCGTTTATATTTATAACTAAATTTAGAACCATCATTGTTAGGACATTTGTTTCATATGAAAATTTCCCCATATTATATCGTTATATAGTTTGAATTTGCATATAATTTATCTGTTGATTGAAATGAAATGATTCATTTAGAAATGAAAATGATAAATTGATTTGGCAAATAATTGTTCAATCAATGCAATTTAAGAAGGTAACAAAGGATCTGTTAGTGAGTTAGTTTATATTTACATTTTCTTTGTTAGACATAATATTAATGTTACTACCAAAAGGATGCCTTAAGTAAAATACATGAAAAGGGGAATAGAATTTACAATATTTTAATCAATAAGACTCAACTATTTATTGTACCATTTATTCATACATGCAAAGATACATAAAATAGTTTTTCATAAGTTGAAATAAGTAGCATTATGTCTAGTATAAGTCAGCCAATATAAAATTTATTAAAATTTAAATTCTCACAATGATTATACTTAACTTTTTCTTCTAACAATTTCAATGCACTGAACACTTTCTGTTCATAGTAAAAACATAATTTCTAGCCTGTCAATTACTTAATTAATAAAATCTAAGTTATTTTAGATGATTTATACATTTGCGAGGCGTGCTTGAACATTTGGGCTACCTGTTCTCACCATACAGATATTTCAAAAACTTATCTAATTTTTGTTTGTCTTAATACAACATTATGGTTATTAATCGCATAACTTATTCAGGTTCGTTTCTGAAATGTGTTACACCCAGGACCAGCTCTATAGTTTAAAAGTCAAACATTCGCGCTCGAGATCGATAGATCCTAAGATTCAAATCCCAACACTGGGATCGATGATACGCACTGTTGAGTAATCCCACACTAGGATAAAACGGCCATCAAGTGTTTCAAGATATTCAATAATGGTCTAACGTTGATCCATTATGATATCATTCTAAACTCAACAATCTCCACAAGCTCATACTAATAATCCTGAAATAAAAGAGTTGAGTTAAATTTCAGGGATGAATACACGTTGATTCTATAGCAGCTTACAAATACACTTATATTGACATAAAAATGAATCCAGGACACGCGTTTCGTTCTATTCAGGAGTCGTCAACTGGATGTATCTCCTTCTCACAGTTGATGTTCACTTCATCTGACAAGTCTCAAATAGGGCGAAACCCATGTTTTAAATTCCACTGCTAGCCACTGTCCATTTTTGCTCATAATACCACTTTGACACTTCTCAACATTCTAAAATTACAAATTTTGATCTTGATTTGAGTGTATAAATTATCAATAAGTATATTATTACATAGAAACTGTAAACCAAATACTTTCCAAGTAAGAACCCAAAAATTACTTAGACTAACTAATGAAAATGAAATCTATCAAAAGATGTCATATTTCTTCATTGAGCAAATAACAGAATAAAGACAGTTAAAAACAATTAAATTTCATCATTATATATAAAAATTAAATAATAATAATAAGTGCATTTAACTGTGTCAATGTAAAAGTAATTTCACTATATAAGTATCATTGTAGTGAACAAGAACACGGGCGGAGCCAATTGTATGTATTTAAGCACAAATTACAAACTATCTCACTAAATTTTGATAACCATACAGTAAACAGTTAATTTGCAAAATAACAATCAATTGTCTCAATCTTAACTGTTCCTTTTGCAAATATCAATCCGTCTTCTCCGATTTCATTGTCCATGCATTTTCATACCGATTCCGCTTCATTCCTGTTCGTTTCCTTATTGATCTTCTGCCAAAATACATTCTATATCTGACTATCATCATACACTACTTATTGGGATATAAGTAGAACATACCGCATCATTGCTATAGAAATATTACTAATATATAGTATCATTATTTGCCTCATCATATTTATTTATTTAAATAAATGATAGATGATTATAATTGTGCTATTTTTTCTATTTACTATAACTGACAGTTAATTTAAACAATATTTGAAATGACTATTCCTTTTCTTACATTATTTCTCGATAGATAACTTTTTCCTCTATCTCCTATTGCTTAATGCTGCAAGAAAATTAAAGCATCAAAATATATAGTTATATAATGAAACAACGAATATTAAGTCCAATACAGTTCAAAATTCAATATTTTGTACAGAATTATAGAATACTTAGAATCTACTAGACAATCATATTATATGGCTAAACAGCTACAAACCAGAATCATAATCTGAAATGGATAATGGTTAGCAGTAGAATCCAGGGCTTGCATTTGTTTTATTTGGGACTTGTCAACTGGATGTACCTATATCCCACCAATGGAAAGACTCAAACATCCAATAAAAAAATCATGTACTAGAATATTATATTTATTGGTAGTCATTAAAATAAATCTATTATATGTGTAATTATGAAATTCTCGTGATTATAGTCGTTATCTTCATCATTAAAATACGTTATGCTAGCGGAATTTATAAAAGACTTATTGTTCCTTTCGCATTTCTTTTTCCAAATTGCTCTAGTCACTTTTTTTAATTTCAAATACCTATAGTCAATATTTACCTCATACATTTGCCTAATCCCCGTTAAACTCCATCTATTCAGGAAATGTTGGTCAACTAGCGTACCAAATATAATGTAATCTGTCGATTTCATAACTTCATGTTCAGATTAATTCGTTCATTAACACATTTGAATATTATGATAATCTAACCAACTTCCGTTTTTGTAGTAATCCGTTAATCATTTCCATAATTTTTCCAATATAGAAAGATTAACCTATAAATATTTTCTTATAAAAAGTAGCGTTTAGCCTGTAATCCATGTTATACTCGTCTATTTCATACTATAAAGTTATTTATACAAATTAGACTTATAATCGTGTTGATGAAAACTGATTTTTTATGTCAATATAAGTGTATTTGTAAGCTGCTATAGAATAAACGTGTTTTCTTCGCTGAAATTTAACTCAACTCTTTTATTTCAGGATTATTAGTATAAGCTTGTGGAGATTGTTGAGTTTAGAATGATATCATAATGGATCAATGTTAGACCATTATTGAATATCTTGAAACACTTGATGGCCGTTTTATCCTAGTGTGGGACTACTCAACAGTGCGTATCAACGATCCCAGTGTTGGGATTTGAATCTTAGGATCTATCGATCTCGAGCGCGAATGTTTAACCTCTAAACCATAGAGTCAATCCCGAGTTCGAATCCAGCGTCGGGATCGTTTATGCGCACTGCTGAGTAGTCCCATACTAGGAAGAAACGGTCGTCCAGCGTTTCCAGATTTTCAATGAAGGTTTACCATTGATCCATTCACTATTCCATGATTATCTGTAGCAAGGAATTTTGTTGTAACAAACGGGTTTTTTTCTCATTATTCGAGACTCTTTAACTTTTAAACAACTAACTAGACTTTTTAATGTGTAAGCAAAGATGTATAGTAGCTAGCAGTGGAATCCAGGACTATTTGAGACTCGTCAGCTGGATGTACATGCATCTCAGAGTTGATGTATTTACTATATTGTTCTCAGATTTTACTAAGACGTTATATTATATTTTGCGTTCAATTACATTTAGTTGTCCCCACTGATGTTCTCGTTCGCTACACTATACTACTTATATTCTAAATTCTATCTTTAAAATAATGACAAAGTTAATAAAATATTTGGATAAAATTTCTTTAAAATATAAAATCAACTTAATATCAAGCGGAATTTAAATGGGAACGTTAAAAATGTTAAAAGAAGAAAAAGTAACTTGTTAGTATATACTACTAATTCAGTCAATTGTTTATTTGTTAGCATAAAACATTATTCATCTCATTGACATTATAAACAACAAAGTTGACATTAAACGAAAGACAAAAAAATTAGTTAACCATTTTGACAAACTGTCATATTGTTTGGATATCTTTGAATCACATAGCTACTTAACAAACAAAAAAGCAAGGACACTTGAAATAGGTTATTCCAAGTGTTTTTTTTACCAATACTTAACTAGTTTTTTTAATATAAAATTATTAAAGTCACTTAGTGTTGTCTAATTGAATCTTCACATTGATATTTAGAACGATAATTGATCAATCTCTTATTCGCATTTGTGCATACTGTGAGTATTGCCACAATATTGCCTTAACTCACAAGCATTATAAGTAGAGATGGATAGTGTCTAGTAGTGGAATCCAAGACGCGCGTATCGTCCTATTTGCGACTCGTCAACTGGATGTACCTGCATCACAGATTTGATCTATGTTTATAAGGCTTGTGAAATAAGGCAATATTGAGGTAGTACGCACAGCATGCACATATGGCCAATTAGAGACTGATTGATTGCAGTTCTGAACATCGATGGGAAGATTCAAACTAACAATACCAAGTGAATTTGAACTTCACCCAATAGCACAAACAAGTAGCTATCAGGACTCAGTAAATAAGTGGATAACGCGATGACGTTCGAAATGAACAGTACTGCGTTCGTGTCTCAGAGCGAACATCAACTGTGAGATACAGGTTCATACAGTTGAAGAGTCCCAAACAAAACGAAACGCGTGTCCTGGATTCCTCTGCCCGTCTTTATTCATCTTTGCTTATATTTAAAAGTTTATTCATCTTTTAATGGCAGATTTTGATAAATACATATATTCCATCTGCTTGGTAATTTTTTAAATCCCTATAAAATATTTAAAAACAGAATATTTGAGTAAAGCTTTGTTCTCAATAATCACAACTAACTACATATGAAAATAAATATACCGGTTATTCCATGTATTCTACTTAACTACCTTTTATTAAAAAACCCATCTATCCTCCTGGAAAGGAGTACATCTTCAAATGATATCTTGTTACGATGCTCCTCATTGTAAATTTAATAGCTAGGTGAACGTTAGTGAAACTGTCCAATAGCTATTGTTTATGGATATTATTATAACACAACTAGTATATTACTAACATATCAGTAGTAATACTCTTTCTAATTCAAGATTTCTTTTAGTGTCCCGTTTTCTAGTTTCATCAAAAATATCATCAACTGGTACTTAATTAACTTATTTGCTTTTGATAAACTTCAAATTCATTACTAACTGGAGCACTTTTTAACAGCTCAGATTTTTTCCAAACTTGAAGAATTGTTTAGGTTACGAAAGTAACGATAATATTTTCTTAAAATATTACTTCATTCACTGCTAAAAGGTGTGTTGCTGTCCTTTTAAACCAGTAACAGTAAACTATATAAGTAGTGTAAAAATGAAATGAAAAAAATCTGCAGTTTATTCATTGTACCTACAAGAAGTTCAAAAAGAAACTACCTTGTATAAAACCTCATCACAGTATTTCATAGGTTTGATAAATGCTACTTTAAGGAGATAATCAACAAAATCCAGTTTTTCAAACCCTAAATACATTAATAAATGTGATTCTAGTGAAATCCGATTTGATATATCATTGTAGTTCTTAGTAAAATAATTGAAGAATAAAGATTATCAAATCCTAGAGAGTAATTGCCTAAACTCTTAAAGTCTTTTAAGTAGTATATATTTACAGACAAGAGATTTTGATAACAACTTATCTTATTCACTTAGTATTGTTTGTTTGAATCTTCCCATTGATGTTTAAGACTGCAACTAGTCAGTCTCTAACTTCACCCCATTGCACAGGCAAGTGGCTATCAGGACTCGGTAGCTTAGTGGATAAATCGATGGTGTTTGAAGCGAAAGTTACTGGGTTCAAGTCCCATAATGAACATCAACTCTGAGATGCAGATACATCCAACTGACGAGTCCCAAAGAGGACGAAACACGCGTCCTAAATTCCACTGCTAGCCACCATCCATCTTTGCTAACTTATCTTATTGTTTATGACATCAAATTAATATGAACAGTAATATCAGTAGTATGTATACTCATGATTTCAAAATTTTGATTGGTGCGTAAATTAGTCTATTTTGTTTTAAATAATTTAATGAACTACTGTATAGTTTTTATTCCAAAAATCATTCAATTGTAAATGTAAAAATTAATTCATGTGTAACTAAAACCTTAAACGTAAGTGAATGAACAATAAAAAATTTCCTGACCATACTTTAACACAGGAAAAAATTAACAGAAATAACTTTAGACTACTTATATAATATTTCAATAAAAAAAAAACAACAGGGAAATTATTAATTAGTGAATGGTAGCTTACAATAAATCATGTATCGTTTATTAAAGGATCAAGCTGATTTTATTAGTAATATGTATTCAGATAACATTAAAAATCATATCTTACCATTACATTTTACTTTAGAGAATAGTATTTCTAAATATCATCAAAACATATCTAACATTCAAAAGTCACTAATTTTGTTGTAAACCAGCAAGTCCAATTAATCGTTTTATAAACATATCCGTCCATAATCATGCTGAACATATTAGCTGGCATAATGTTTTCAATCAAGATTCAAATTTAATCAAAATAAATTCCAAAAAGAACAATAATTCTATGATTTACCGTCTGTCATCATATCTCAGCTTACCAACTTCTTAACATTTTTGAATAAACGGTAAAACAAAGCACGATAAACTAATGACACATTAAGCACTTCTGGCTATTCTAAAGTATACTAATTATATTATAAGCAAAGATGGATAGTGGTTAACAGTGGAATCAGCTCTGGGATGCAGGTACATCCAGTTGACAAGTCGCAAATAGGGTAAAACATGTATCTTCGATTCCACTACTAGACACTATCCATCTCTACATATAATGCTTGTGAATTAAAGCTATATCGAGGCGATACGTACAGTATGTACATATGCCAATAAGCAACTGATCAATTATAGGTTCTAAACATCAATGTGAAGATTTAAGTAAAACAATACCAAGTAAATTTAAACTATTTATTATTATACAATCTGATTTATTACTTATTCCTTTATATAAACAAAAGATCATTTTATTATAACCAGTACAACATCTGGCTTCAATCATTCAACATTTAATTTAATACATTGTTAAACAAAGATTTAAACAGAATTCATGAAATCAATCTAAATGTTTAACCAAAAATATTTTTTTTAAAAAACAAACTTTTTTTATTAAAATTAAATTAAGAAATAAAATTTATTTTATTCTACTTAAATTAATATAAAGTGAGTAGTAATTATTGTTAAATTAAAATAATGCCCGATTTGCATGTTAAAAGATAATAGAATGAAATAATGAAAGAAAATCATTCATTACTACATGCTTATGACTTAAATCTATTCCAAATGGTATAGTACACATAACAGTGATTGTAATATATGTATATATAATAACTCATTCATATATTAGACATTTGCTTCTATTCAGTTGCTCAATTTAAAAGACAAACAAGCAATTGGTTGAACAAAATCCTACCCTTTACAATAATAATACTTTCATATAAATTTTTATAAGGTTTTAATGATTGATTGACTTTGTAATCTAAACGTAATACATTGGTAGCTACTTATTTGTTTTGTTTTTTTAGGAAAAGCTACAAAGTTGCCATTTCGAACATAGTAATAATGATTATATAGTTGAAATCATGAGTCCGTTGAAGCTAGACCACCATGGAAAACCTGAAAGCACTGGATGGCCGTTCGGTCCTATTATGGAACTCCTCAGCAGTGCGCATCCACCATCCCGCCTTGTGAGATTCGAACCCAGGACCTATCAGTCTCACGCGCGAGTACTTAACCGATAGACCTATTTGTTATATGATATTCTCTCCATTCTGTAATGAGTTAAGTTAATGTGTAAGTTTATCAGTGGTCAATTGGTACTTGAATTATCGCTTCACATACATTTATAATTCCTTATATCTTTTTTTAAATTATGATATATTATAAATTCACATATCCGAGAAAAACACCATTTTGTGTATATTTCATGTATCTTGACTTTGATTCAATGTTTGTATACTTACCTACTCCTAGAACCCCTCGTAAATGATTAAAGGCTGCTCACCAGCATTCTCCATTCAACTTCGTCTTGAACAGTCCTTTCCAGTTGCTATTCATTCTTTTCATGTCTGCTTCCAGTTCTCAACGCAGTGTGTTCTTCGGCCTTCCTCTTTTCCGTTCTGCTTCAGGACATTATGTTAGCCCTTGCCTTGTGATCCAGTTTGATAGTTTTCTTAATGTATTTCCTACCCACCTCCATCGTCCTTTCCCTATTTCCTCTTCATCTGAAAGCTGGTTTGTTCTCTCTCACATTAGGTTGTTGCTGATGGTATTTGGCCAAATGCTTGTGTAGCAGATGAATAAATACTTGAAAATTTTCTAGTAGAACGATGACTTTCATTGTCAACATGTGATCACAATTTATTGATTAAGATTTTGGAATTAATCTTTATTGAACATAGCTGTCACGATGCATACATTCTTTGTAATACAGCCTTCTCTTCGACATCATTAAATCGCAAATTTATCAGTGAAAAATTACACTTGATAAATTATCTGAAGAAAAGAAGCTTGATGATAGTATTTCATCAGACCACACAATTAGTATGATTTTAATAGCTGTGTGGAGGTGAAATCCTACTCACACGTCCGCGTCATGCCTCCTGTATCGTGGCAACCATCCCATGTACTAACGTGAGCGGTAATGAGGGTGGTGGAGATCGACCTAATCAACCACTCTAGCAATACCCGAGAACGATTACGAATGCTACAAAGAGCCATTGTATAACTATTGAGGGTTCAAAAGAGTGGTAAAAAATGAGTCTGCCCAAACAAAAATAAAAATAACAAAAAGAATGGGTTGTGAGTGATATGTAATGGTTCTGCGTAAGCAATGCGGAAACAGATTTCCCGCGCCGGTAGTTGTGCCGTGCTTCGATGTAGCACTCTTGTCCAGAAGGGCCTACTAGGCCTCACCATTCTATTTGGCTGGAAAAGGATCCTAATAGCTGTGTCATAATATTTTCAAATAAAATAAAATGAGAACAATACATATCATAAGAAAACATTGCATTTGATCGAATTCGTCTTATGAAACATTGATTCAAGACTTCATTATGTTTGACAAAACTAGTATACTGATCATTACACAATCAACCAACAAATTTATTTATAAAATTTGGTTATTTACTCAACTTTATTGTTATCATCGAAACATAAATTGCATTGACTTGTTTGATAATTTCATGTATGCATATAAATATTACTTTCAACCTAGTCAGATGAAGATCTTGTTCATAAACGTACTGATCGCTGACATCTATGTAGGGGCTGGTTCTATATCAAGTACAAATGGGTTATTCTATTTTCTGGACAAACCAATTTATCCATTCTTCTCAAGCTAAATTTTTACCCAGTCACTTATTGGCTTATTAATCATAACCGTTTTTATATGATCTATCGTATGTGTGCCAATTACTTACCTAACTCATTATGTGCATGTTACTTAATTTCGTTCGACTATAAATATCGATTCATTATTGGCTAAATTGAAGTAGCTTACTTACCTTCTCCGTTGCGTGTCATTTTGTATTGCTTCGTTATCCGATCAACGAATGTACGAAATACACGTATTCGAAAATCCATTCTCGTATTTGATTTATTTAATTTCGTTATTCATTAACTCAATTTAAGACAATAATTTTAAACGAGATTTGGCGGTATGTATATTTCGATAACAAGCAGCAAACGACCTACCTAAAGTCAGATCTCCGGCCACAGTATATGTTGTTTTAAATCACAATATTAGAATTACAACGTATTAAGTTAAAGTCGGACATACAAATTGTATGTAGCTTTATGAACAGATAAAACTTAATTACCATTATTTTTTCATTGATATGGGAGGTGTATTGTTACTTTGAAAAATAAAATATACGTATCCGAACTACTTATGAAAATGTAAATACGGAACAATAAACGATATAACCCCACCTATACACCATCACCATGAAAAATGGTCATATGTCAGGTATAAATTTATTTGATTTAGATAATTTTGAAAAATATCTACACATTAAATTCACTTAGTATTGTTTGTTTGAATCTTCATATCAACTCTGAGATGTAGGTACATCCAGCTGACGAGTCCCAAATAGGACAAAACACGTATCCTAGATTCCACTGCTAGCCACTATCCATCTTTGATTCAATATCTACACATTAGTTCAATTGAATATATCATCATATACTTACTTGACCTGTATACAACTTCGACACAAAATTATCACTGACAATATTTCCATTTTAATGTTTAATTAATGTTGTCAAGCGATCACAATTTCCAACTCAATTGATAATTCAATTCATTGTAATAATTCAACTGATATACCCACTATGATATATTCATCGTTGAAGATTGAATCACAAAAATTCTAATCAAAGTAAATTGATTGTGTTAACACGAAATCTGTCAATATTTTACAGACTTAATAGATATCAGCGATGATAGAACAATAAGTAGATTATATCTCATGCATAGGACCTGACTGACCTATAATGCACCCATACACACACACACACACATTATGCATGTTTTATCATCCTCATCGACATTTATCTCATTAAAAAAAAAACTTTTTAAAATATTTTCAACTTGGAATATATCAAGTGAAGTGACCTTTTTCAAATTCACATTATGATATGATCTATTTTCAAGCATGAAACTTGGTTCAAATACTGTTCTCACATTGTCACGCAAGTAGTGTTTAAGGCAATGTAGTCTCAAGAAAAATACTGCAACTTAAAAAAGTATATTAAATCTAACTTGTGGGATATTTACCTTTTAATAAAATACTTCTGTTATGATGATGTCGTCATCATTGATGCACAAAAATCTATATTTACAATCATATTGAAGATGAAAATGGTCAAACGGGTTTGACTTGATTCTAAGAGAGGAGTAAAAATAAAAATAGAAAAGCTATGACCAAGCTATACAACTGATCACTCCATTTACATGTTTGCTGTCATTCCTAACTACGTTATCATATTTATCTTGAAATCAATCGATTGATACTTATTCAGATAGGCATCATTATGACTAAGAACAAATCAGTTACATATGTACTAATTCGATTGGGATCTTTGTATTTTGTGAGTAGCATACTAAGCAAAAAATTGGTGTGTAACTCATGAGATATAATCTACTTATTGTTCTATCATCGCTGATATCTATTAAGTCTGTAAAATATTGACAGATTTCGTGTTAACACAATCAATTTATTTTGATTAGAATTTTTGAGATTCAATCTTCAAAGATGAATATATCATAGTGGGTATATCAGTTGAATTATTACAATGAATTGAATTATCAATTGAGTTGGAAATTGTGATCGCTTGACAACATTAATTAAACATTGAAATGGAAATATTGTCAGTGATAATTTTGTGTCGAAGTTGTATATAGGTCAAGTAAGTATATGATGATATATTCAATTGAATTAATGTGTAGATATTGAATCAAAGATGGATAGTGGCTAGCAGTGGAATCTAGGATACGTGTTTTGTCCTATTTGGGACTCGTCAGCTGGATGTACCTACATCTCAGAGTTGATATGAAGATTCAAACAAACAATACTAAGTGAATTTAATGTGTAGATATTTTTCAAAATTATCTAAATCAAATAAATTTATACATCAGTTGTTGTGTTTACTAAATTATGTACCAAAGTGAAAATGACATTAAAATCTATTCATCATTTGGACTCATATGTTTGTTCTTCTTCGATATTCATGAGTTATTTCTGTTTTATTCTTGATATTAAATATTGTTAATAATACTAGATTAACAATTTTGGGTTTTATAAGGTTTCTCTCAGTAGATTTCATTACTCTCTCTTTCATGTGTCAGCATCATTTACTGAATATATTTAACCGTAAAATAACAATACATTTGTAAATATATAAATAAATCTAATTACCTCGTCAAATCTGTCAGTTTTTTAAAGATGTCAGTGAAATCTTCTACACTGAATGATTTCTGGAATAAATGAAGACTTTACGATAAGGATGATTTTTCATGGCTTTAGTCTAAAGTCATTACCTAGTATACACTGAGGATTGGAGAAATTCACAGATGTTTTTTGGACTTATAAAAGATTTCAATGTATTTTTCCTAACATATATTATCCTAGCTGTGAGCTCCTATTGTCCTATGTTTGATTATGTACATAACCTTTGGTGAAAACTAACGTATAATCTACAAAGTAGAGACAAAACAGCTATTTGATACTTCCTAATGCCTTTGTACAACGAAAACGGATTTTAAGAAACAACTGGCTCTCCATGTCATTGCAATGTGTAAATTGTGTAAATTATATCGAAATGAATGGAGACCTGAAGTTAACTCAATAAGTTGGCCATCCTGATCAAGTACTTCACTGAAATATTTTCATTTGCAAATATAATATGAATGCATACGTATTTTCGGTGAATAAACAGTTAATATTGATTACATATTAACTATGTCAATACAGTAGTAACTAATTATACCGTGTTTTCTAAGACTTGCAACCACAATAACCAGTTGCATTATTCAGCAATCTTTCATGCAATACTGAAGCTAGAATATATGGATTGAGTAAATCCTAGATCCACAGGATACGATGAAAGTATGGTGATTGGTAAATTTCCCTGTATTTTCAAATCAAGAAAATCTATTTAGAAGGGGTTATTTGCAAATAAATAACATATCTAAACTGAAGTCTTAGCATTTATATGATAGAAATAGAAGTAACCAAATGAATTTCTGAAGCTTTAACTAACAGAAATATCCAACGGATGAGATAAAAAAAGCATATTGATATATCCATAACTGATAAGTCTCTCTAAATGAATGCTCGATTCGATTTCCTAGCCGCTCCTAATAACCCCAGGCTGAATCTATCCAACAACTTGAACAGAAGAGAAAAAGCGCAAAGACTGCTGATAAGGATTTATTTGACTTTCGAAATAAATTAAAATGATCTTAGAATACGTCAAACTATATATGATTTATTTACAGTCAGATCAATAGTCAGATTTATATAATGCACCGTTAGAAGTTGACTCTGTGGTTTAGAGGTTAAGCGTTCATGTTCGGGACCTAAGGTCTTGGATGGAATTACCGCGTACTAGGTAATGGATGTGCACTGTTCAGGAGTCCTATACTAGGACAGAACAGCCGTCCAGTGCTTCCAGGTTTTCAATGAAGATCTAACAATGATCGGTTCATGATTTCCTCAATCATATATGGATTTATATGCATTTAACTAAGTTGTATTTCACAATAATAATTCAATAACTTATTGTGTAAACATCCATAATACTGCTTAAGATATGAAGATATCTCACACCCAATTGTAAACAATCAATTTCATATGACATTCACATTCAGGTTGATTAATCTATTACACCTTATATCAATAAAGCATTCAACTATTCACCATAATCGTTTAATAAAATTCTATTTTATACTTGACTTGTAGATTTATTTATTCTTTTTACACAACTAAACTAGTTTATTGAATAGGTACAACAGTAATCTCGTTCAACTCTTTGAATGTATAGAATAGTAAATGTACTGATAAATATGGTATCTGTTACCTTACATGGATATAAATTACAAAACTTGAATTGCTAAGAGTATCAACGAGGTAAATAATGTCATCAAAAGAGATTTCAATTCAATCTGAGACATTTTCGTCAACTGATAAAAAAAATGTCGTAATGAACTATTTATTATCACCTAACCAAAATTTTAGTTTGGGTACTTTATGAACTCTCTTATTATGACCCAGCTACGCTCATTGCTTAGTAACCATGGTCACTACTTCACTCGACAAGTAAGCAAATAAGTAGTTAGTAAATGGTTCATTCTTGTATCCTAATTAAAAACATTTGAGGTTTTTTTTATTTGAGTTCAGTCTGATATAGTATTTCTGTTCAGACGGCCATATGAAAATGACTTAATAAACTGAGTTACGGATTTGGAGAAAGCATATTCAGCCCCTTAGTTTACAGACCTCTCTATTATTTTTTTTAAAAATTAACGATAACTCTATCAAGTGCCTACTCGTAAAACAGATCTAATATTCAGTTTCCAAATATTGAATAAACGTTGAAAACTAACCATAAATTAAACTTCCAAGAATTTAGTATTATTCAATTAAAATGTAACTCATTTGAAAATAACTAGTTTATTTACTCCAGTATAACCCTTATTGTTTATATGAAAGCTAAGAATATTCTTAGGCTACTAAAACTGTAATAAACAGATATAAATTCAGACCTCCTACTTATTGGTTGTAAGTGGATAGCTTTAACTCCTAATCTATACTTTAACATTACCAGCTATTTAGATAAATAGAGATACTATCATACTTTATGTTACAACAGATTCAGTAAATTTCTATTAATGAATCTTATCAAAATGGATATGAAATCCTCACGTTCGCATAAACTTTATAATCATAACAATCAAAGGCTCCAATAACTTAATCCTGGAATAAAAATAGTAAATTTTTGCCGTTTTTTTTACAATTTTTGCATAGAATCCTTTCGGAATATGATAAAACTATCCTAATGATTATCTCTATTTTTCTAAAAGGATAAATAGCTTGCTGTGCACCTTACTTGCACAACTGTTGAACTCCTGTGGTGAACTCTTCACAACAACTCATTGGATGGAATAGTTTTTTTCTTGTGAAAAAGCTAAAATAAACTAATGACATATTCATTAGGTAATGAAATTATTTTTCAGATTCTTATTATCTTTCTTTAAAGTCTAACTAAGCTAACATGGAAGATAGTTTCTATGGCATTAATCTTCTTCTCTTTTATGTTTTTTTTTCACTCTTCTAGCTTAAACAGAAAACAAAATTCACTCTGTATAAAAATGTTACACAATTCAACATGTAAACATTTCAAATCCTTTTCTATGAAGAGAAAAAACAATGCAGAATTGACTGACATGTGTAATACCAACTTATTTATATTTATTAGGAAAGTAAACCAGATTTAACTTTTAATTAAGATTAGTTATATTATAGAATAACATTTTTTTAACGATTCCACATATCCATTTTAAACTAAATTTGGATCTTAGAATAGTTATTAAGAAGGAAGAATATATTTACAAAATCTCAGAGAATGAATTTGAAGTAAATCCATCGTTTCGCCTGGCAATCTGATCCAAGCTTTCTCAAGGAATTATAATCAAACTCCCCATCGGTTGACCTTCGTGAGCTTGGAAGAAAAAAAACCCAATAACTTCAAGTTTGAGGAAAACACCGTAACAGTGAAAGTTAATAATCTGTACTAAAAAAATTGTTATTTTCGTTACCGATGGTAAATGGTAAAAGTAAACTCCATCCTATCGAACACTCTTCTGGTCACAATTAGTGGAATACCAGAAAGTTTCTTAGGTCCTTTATTCTATATAGCTAACATTAACAATACCTATGATTAGTTTAAAAGGAGTAAAAGTATGTTGTACACAAGTGGTTTTAAGGTAGTGTATTCATTTTCTTCTCGTAAGCTAAGCTACATGTAAAACTTTCTAAACATGGAGTTCAGTTAGTCTACATTTTGGTGTTCAAAATAGAATTTAGAACATAACACTGGTAAATCAGAACATATTTGCCTTGATCATCTGTTACTCTATTAAGACTTCGCTAAAGATGGTAAGATGCTATCTAGGTTTCATATAGAAGTAGACTTAGGTTTCAGATATTCCCACAATCTGTACTTTCCGGTGCAGGTCTCACTACAGCCTTCTAAATCTGGACGATATCTACATTGTATGTTAATTAAACTCTGTAACAATGACTCATACATTTTAATTAACAAATTCTGTCCAACAACTTCTAGAATTGTTTTTCTTTAAGATACTGAGTGAATTATCCTTTACATTACTGACTCAATCCGAGATGCAGAATCACCGGGTTACAACATGCTCAACTATCTATCCAAATTTAAATTGTCGTAATCTAAATCTATTCTCTGAATATATTTCACAAGTAACTTACCAAAACTCTAAAATGATTTGCTATAATCTATTCATGAAACAAAATCACCACCAGTCCTTGTGCGTTAAATTGTTTATTACCTTTTCTCTGATACTATCTTTAAAATGCCTACACCACTGTCTATATCTCACTTCACTAATAAAATTATGGAGGCTTAAACTGTTTGATCACCAAAAACTCTTTCGGTACACTTAATTTGAAATTAAGACAATAAACCAATTCTGTAACTGGATAGCGTGAAAATCTACAATTATTCTGACAGCCCATTACTCAAAGTGTTGTAACCCGATCTACTGTATGATCCCCAAACACAATAAGTTGACTTACGGAACTCCTGGACAGTTCATAACTTTTTGATATCAAATTCTTCTGTTACCCATTCAAAGATTCTATTAGATAAAACACTTTCCATTCTTCTGAAGCGTTTTCTACTACAAGTACAAACTAATATCCGTTGAGTTCCTTCAGAATACCGAACATGATTGAATGTTTCCAAAATCATCAACTCAATATATTTAATAATATCCAATTTGAAACTGTTCAACTAAATTTTAAAGTGAATTTCTTGATTAAATTTAAGTTTGAATAATTCTCTTGACTCTCTGAAATCTACTGATCATTAGAAAAATTAAAGTGTCAAAACGACTATAAGCAGAAAACAGATATTGACTTAACAGAAATATATAGCGGTAAGTCGGTTAATCCTACTTTCAATTATATTCACAACGTTTTTTGCAAGGAAACTTTTATTTTCGATTACATATCATAGAAACCGAAATTCACTTATTTATCATTGAAACGAGAAACGTTTTTTTTTGAAAATATAGTCAGCAATCATTAGATCACAAACACAGTTAGTTTTAATTTCAGTCAGGAAATGCTCTATTCAATTGGGAAATACAGTGAATAATAAATTGTTTTCCTTCTCCGACTTTGAATAATTTCAATAAGTCAAATCCAGTCAGATGTATAAAAAAGAGCGATTGTTTATTATTTGAACAAGTTGTTCACAGATCCAAGCCTGTTTTCTATTTTATTTACTTATGTCTGTCAACATAAGTAGTATGTAACGCCAATCGGAAATGAGAATGACCGGTCTAGCTAAACGTTGTCGGATGTGAAGCAGTTATCCATTAAAAACAATGACAGATGACAGAAAAATGTCGTAGATTGATAGAGGGTGGACATTAATACCGTTGGTTGCCAGCTCAGTTATCTAGAGGTAAGGCGTTCGTGCATGAGACCAAATGTTCTGGGTTCGAATCCCTCGTGCGGAATCGTGGATGCGGATTGTTGACGAGTTCCATACTAGGATGAAATGGCCTCCCAATGCTTCCAGGTTTTTAATGGCTATCTAACATTGATCGGTTCGCGATTTAAACGAAATATAAATAAGAGCTTATTCGCATAAATAAATCTGGGTCTAATAATTTCAAGTTATTTTTTCACTTGGATATTTTGCTTCAAAGTTATTTCAAATTTCTTAAAAGTAAATCTGTTGGAATAGTGTATAAAATGTAATATGAGTAACTGTTATCATAACAAAAAATACTCCACAGAAAAGCTGTATCACACGCACTTCTTAAAGAAATTTATTATTTTACTTAACAGTGCACTGATAATGTCACAAGTCAATAAAAGTACGAATTCCAGGTTTTAATGAATCAAACTTACCATAATTACAAATAATAGAACATTTCCACCCAGATTCTGTACAGAATGGAAACAATCTTAGTAATTTGAGTAATTTTACCCAAGAAACTAGTGACAACCAAAAACTTATTAGAAATCTATTTCTTCTAGTCCACATCAGTGTGCACATGTGATACCCCTTTGGTATGAATACAGGATATTCAGACTCTGTTGTGAGCATTGTATGAGTATATGTGGGAAGTCAGACACCGACGGTTAACAGTTGCAACTTAGGTCATTTTACGATTTAGTGTGATTCGCACTCTGTGTCATTCATCATTGATTACTACCTCACTCTTAACACAATACACTATAATTATTAGCTCGCTAACCAAACTTCATGAAATGTATTCACAGCCTTATCATTGGTGGGCATGAGTAATTCGAAACAGAATATGGATCACTGAATTTCAACTCGGTGGTTCAATCTTACAATTCTATTTTAGGTTACTGTATATACATCATAAATTTATGTTTTGCCAAGAAAACGTATCATTTCTTTTAACCAATATCCTTAATTTATACTCTTTAAAACACTTAATGACGCTCTTAAACGTCTTGACAATAATGCGAAATCGGGAGCTTAGAATACTTTAGTCGATTATGCATAAGCAGTAGACACTTGAGTCTAAACTGTTGTATAATTTGTTTTTTCTAAGCAGGTAAATAAAGCTTCAAATCTAATTACTTTTATATATCTTGACCAAACTATTATTTAAAAGTCACTTAGTATTGTTTGTTTGAATCTCCCTACTGATGTTTTAGGACTGCAACTGGTCAGTCTCTAATTGGCATATGTGCATATTGTGCGTATTGCCTCGATATAGCCTAAATTTACAAGCATGGTAAGCAAAGATAGATAGTGGCTAGCAGTGGAATCCAGGATGCGCGTTTCGTCCTATTATTAAAAAGTACTTGTTGTAATCATATTTTTTCTATGTACATAGAAATAGTAATTATTCCAGTGTTGATTAGCTTTCGAAATATAACTGTTGCAAAATATGTTGTCATTTTAGTTGAACTAGTTTATAAGTAGGTTAAGTAATATAAATATATTTATTAAATAATAAAAAGCAAACCAAATAACATTGTTATGCCCCGATAAGAATAATGAATGGTAACTTTGGGGTCTGTTTATGAATCCATACTATGCATATATTTTTTATCGTATAATTGCTAAATAAGTAAACTATTCATATTCATGTCCCTCTTATTATAAGCTTGATTTTGATCTATAGACTATTATTATACGATTTACCATTCTTGAGTTATCCATAGTCTATCGATTGCTGTTCCCCCTATTCACAGCCACATTTTGCTAAATCTTGTACAAATGTTATCTTCTATTTTATGGTACGATGTGATCAGTTTGATTGGCATATAAACTCAATATGTTTGAAACATAATGATTCATACCGCAGAGGCTGTTCTGGACTGAACTGGCTGGGCTAGGCAGAAGCAGGATCGACAGGTGCTCTAGACTGCTCGTACTGTTTCCGTGTGTCACTGTTCCTAACGATAACTTGCTGCTCTCTGATTGGTGGTCTTAACACGTCATACGTTAACAAGGCATTCACTCGGCTACAAGCTATAACAAACATTTTCCCAAAGATTGTTCCGTGAGACGAACAATTCGTCGAGACTATAACTTATGAACTAATCAATCACATTTAAGATAGCAGGTCTCGGATTTTTGTAAGAAATTCATTCACTCATTCGGCTAAATATCATTTTCACATTATAGCTAATGTCAGTTCGTGATGAAAACATTAAAGTTAATTCCTAACCCTAACATTCAACTGTTAATGTTAATCCTAATTTCTCACAATAATATATAACCCTCATTTAACCCTGGTAAATAGGTGATCATTCTAAGGTCATTTTAGCGTTGCTCAAAGGTCGTCCATAAATTATAGTCTTATCACATAAGCTAATAACCTACGTGTAATAGTTTAATGTTAAAAACAATGTTGCTTAGGTATGTTGTAAAGCGAATCATCAAAAGGAACAAGAACAAGAGTGTTATATACTCATCGGCCTATTACTTATACTTGAAAACGACGAACCACTACAATTTCCACGACGCAAATTAAGAATACAAAAGACTGGTATAAGTGAAGATTTATTGTCTCCAAAATACAGTGATGATCCTGGATGAAAATACACACATTTATATTAGTTACTTTAACACACATTTGATTGTTAATTAGATAATATATGAAAAATGCCCAGAATTTTAACAAAATCGCATGCTGAACGTAGATCACGTTAATTTAATACGAACCATATCATATCTTGAATAAATACTACACTGAAATAAGAAATGGAAACTTTCACGTACCTGATAAGCAGCATCATCGGTGAACAAGGAGGATCCGATACAGATGTAAAGGAAAGGATCAACAAAACAAGGACAGCATTCCTACTATCGAAGAGCATATGGGACTCAAAACAATTATCCACAAACATCAATGTCTCAAGTCTCAATGCACACTTCAAGACAGTTCTACTGTACGGGGATGAAACATGGAGAACTACCACAACCATCATCAAAGATGTACAGGTATTTACAAACAGTTGTCTACGCAAAATACTCAATATCTACTGACCGGATAGCATCAGCCTCAACCTACTGTAGGAGAGAACAAACGAACTTGCTGTTAAAGAATAAACTAGGTTAAGACTTTGGAGGTAGATAGGATATACACTGTGGAAATCATCCAACTGGATTAGGAGGTAAGCTGTAACTTTGAATTCGGAATGTGAAGGGTAAAGTGGAGGACCAAGTAGGTAATTGTACCAGGAATTCTAGGTAGACATGTAAAGAATGAATGGAGATTGGGAAGAACTGGGAAGGAGAGACGGAGACCGAGTTGTTTGGAGAATGATGGTCCATGATGCATACTTCACTATGTGTGACAGGCGTAAGTTGGTAACTAAGTAATTGGGTAGAAGAATGATAGATAGACCACAATATGTTTATCACTACAGAGAGACAGTCCTATGTACATTCAACCATAGAATCTTCAGTTTATTACAACAAAACACAAAAATAAATTTCTCCTAAACTTTAGTATCAAATTACTCTCCTCCGAAAGTAATACGTTTATGAAATCACAATATTCCCTGATTTGTTTGTTTTAAATAGTAGATGGTCATCTAAATTAAACCTCAACATTACATATGATGAAGTGAATCTCTGTCATTGAGAAAACATGTCACTCAATCATAAAAGAAAAACACATTCTAATCCAAAGCCTTGATAACTGCTTACAATCTTCATTTGGATCATCAAAACTCGAACTAGGATTTTGTACGTCTTGATTTTCGAACACCAACATCATAAAATTTATTAGAAAACTGAACCAAATTATGAATTATCTACACATTCAGTTTACTGAAATGCAACTAGTGATTTACTACATAACATAAAATGACTTCATATAATTATATCGATCTATAATTTTTCTTGTTTTCATAGACAGAACTGTTAATATATCAACCAAATAGTCATTTTAAATACAGTTCCATGTTGCATAGTAATATTGAAACATTTCAAACTTTGTCAGCTTGTATCCAGACAGCAACCAAACCGATTTTCTTGATGGTAGCAACTTTATAAACTGTTTTGTTTTTGTTTCCTTCAAATCTAACTCAAACTGTCTAGTTTATAATCAAATAGTCATTAATCTAATTAAAAATATACTTCTCATCCATTTACTTTTCTAATATTAACGATGATGATGATGATGGAAATGATGTAACACTAATGAAATCATCGGGGGGGGGGAATGAAATCATGTCACTATTCATATACAAACTGTCAATCATAAGAAAATGTCTATTTTCCTTTATGCAATGAACCTGTGATTAAATAATCCATTAAATAAAAACAATACTTCAATCAGTTTTCTTTTTCTACTTAAATTAAGTAGTGTTTTATTGTGAAATTTATAAAAAGTCATCATTGTTTTTTTCTTTTTCTATTTTTCCTCAGCATTTCATCATTTCTCAACCATCATTTAGTTTAAATGTTCAATAAAAAAAGAATCGAATCATTGAAATTAATCTTCTTAAATACTCCTAACCTCAGTAGCTAATTATTGGCGAAATATATATTGGATTAAAGGACGTTCCATATAGGATTATGTTGGGACACACCGATTGGCTAATTCTTAACCAAAATACAGCAGATTCAAAGTTGATGTCAAATTTGTGGAATGACACTAAATATAAACAAATATATAGTTTTATAGTTGAAACCATGAGTCAATTGAAGCTAGACCACCATGGAAAATCTGGAAGCACTGGATGACTGTTTCGTCCCAGTAAGGGGTTCTTTAGGAGTACGCATCCACGACCTCGCTATCAGGATTCGAATCCAGGACCTTCAGTCTCGCGTGAGAATGCTTAACATCAAGACCAGATTTTCCGTGATGGTCTAGTTTCAATTGACTTACGAATTCAACTATCAACTTACTGAAATCTTCACAAAACCACTTTTGAAAATATAGAATTATTTTTTTGTCGTAATTTCATTTAATAGTACATGAAAATAGAGTATTGTTAGTTCATCAAATAACCAACTAATTTCAAATAACGTTGCTAATTAATGAAATGAAACCACAGTCAAAACTACTGATTTTGTTCAATAAAAGCTCGTAAAGATTTCAAGTCTATCGTCTCGATTTAAAGTTGTTTTACACTGCTTAATATTCATTGTTTCTAACCATATTTAACACTTGTGTTATGCAAAGAACTATGTCATTTATAAATGATTTTCATCGCCGATCGATTTCAAGTAAAGAAATACTGAAGAATATAGGACCTCAAACTATCGTATTATCCTCGCTGAGCTTCCCTCGAATGTATTCGAGCATTACATATTATATAAATAAACTTTAAGCGCTGAGTTATAAACTCAAACTAATGAATTATAATCCTGTTATTCATACTTTTGTTTTATGATGTAGCAAACACTGATAATAATTGCTTTACTGGAAAGAAACGTTTATGTAATCCACTCCATCATTTCATGGTTCTTCAGAAAATGTCATCTGATTGAACACCTTTTTTTTAAAAAATCTACTTTTACTTGCAAATAATGATTAAGATTTTTATCAATTTCTCTTTATTTACAATGATTTCGGCTTGCAATCGAGCTATTGAATCATTATCGTTTACTTTACCAATTAAACATTTTAATGAAACTACCCAACTACTATAATATTCAGTCAGTCAGTCAGATACAACGTAGGATCAGGCACATATATGCGTCGGTCCAAGTTGCCATACCTCGTCAGCACAACAACGTGAATACCGGATTCACAGAAGTAGTTAATTTAGTCGTACTTACTTACTTATGCCTGTTACTCCCAATGGAGCATAGGCCGCCGACCAGCATTCTCCAACCCACTCTGTCCTGGGCCTTCTTTTCTAATTCTATCCAGTTCTTGTTCATTCTTCTCATGTCTGTCTCTATTTCTCGGCGTAATGTGTTCTTTGGTCTCCCTCTTCTCCTTTGACCTTCAGGATTCCATGTGAGGGCTTGTCTTGTGACGCAATCGGGTGATTTCCTCAAAGTGTGCCCAATCCACTTCCAGCGCTTCCTCCTGATTTCTTCCTCCGCTGGAATCTGATTTGTTGTCTGCCACAGTAACTTGTTGCTGATAGTGTCTGGCCATCGGATCCGAAGTATCTTGCGTAGACAACTGTTAATAAACACTTGTATCTTCTGGATAATGGCTTTCGTATTTCTCCACGTTTCCGCCCCATACAATAGAACTGTCTTGACATTTGTATTGAAAATTCTAACCTTGGTGTTGGTTGACAATTGTTTTGAGTTTCAGATGTTCTTCAGTTGTAAATAAGCTGCTCTTGCTTTGCAGATCAGCGCCTTCACATTTGCATCAGACCCACCGTGTTCATCAATGATACTGCCCAGATATGTAAAGGTTTTCACATTCTCCAAAGCTTCTCCGTCAAGTGTCATTCGATTGGTGCATGCTGAATTGTATCAGAGAGTCTTGCTTTTCCTTTTGTGTATATTGAGACCTACTGCTTCTGAGGCTGCTGTTACACTGGTTGCCTTCTCCTGCATTTGTTGTTGCATGTGTGATAGAAGAGCCAGATCATCTGCGTAGTCTAGATTGTCCACCTGCATCCAACCTGTCCACTGTATCCCGTTCTTCACTCCCGATGTTGACGTCTTCATGATCCAGTCGATCACCAGGAGAAAGAGAAAGGGTGAGAGTAAGCAACCTTGCCTGACACCGGTCTTTACCTCTAACGAGTCTGTCAACTGTCCTCCATGAACGATTTGGCAGTTTAATCCATCATAGGAGTTCCGTATGATATTGACTATCTTCTCAGGCACGCCGTAGTGTCGGCGAATCCTCCATAGTGTTGTCTTGTCCATGCTATCAAATGCTTTATCGTAGTCAATGAAGTTGATGTAGGGTGATGAATTCCAGTCAACTAGTTGTTCCACAATGATTCGTAGAGTTGCGATTTGGTCCGTACACGATCGATCTGTACGGAATCCAGCCTGTTGGTCTGGAAGTTGGGCATCTACGGAGCTCCTCATTCTGTTTAACAATATCCTGTTGAAGACTTTTCCTGGTATTGAGAGAAGAGTGATGCCCCTGTAGTTATCTCACTTTCTTAGGTGGCCTTTCTTTGGTATTTTGATCAGGTTTCCCTTTCTCCTGTTTGTCTGTGGTACTTGTTCTTCATCCCGAATCCTACTGAAGAGGAAGTGGAGTATCTTGGCAGTTGCTGTTACATTTGCTTTCAGTGCCTCTGTCGAGATGTTGTCTGATCCCGCTGCTTCGCCGCTCTTGATTTGTCTAATGGCCATGCTGATCTCTTCAATTGTTGGTGAGCCAACATCGATTGGGAGGTCTGTGGGTGCTGCTTCGATGTTGGGTGGGTTCAGTGGAGCTGGTCGATTCAAGAGTTCCTTGAAGTGTTCTACCCACCTGTTTCGTTGTTCTTCAATATCGTTGATTACTTTGCCTTCCTTGTTTTTCACTGGTCTTTCTGGTTGACGGTAATTTCCAGCAAGTTTCTTTGTTGTATCATACAATTGTCTCATGTTTCCCTCTCTTGCAGCCTTTTCCGCTGTCGTTGCTAAATCTTCCACATATTTACGTTTGTCGGTCCTGATGCTCCTCTTCACTTGCTTGTTTGCCTCTGTGTATTCGGCTTGTGCCTTGGCTTTTTCCGCTCTGGTTCGGCTGATATTGGTTGCTGCCTTCTTGTTCCTCCTTTCTTCAATTTTATCTAGTGTTTCATCAGTTGTCCATTCCTTGCGATGGTGCTTCTTGTGGCCCAGAACCTCCTGACAAGTTGAAATGATTGCCTCCTTGATACCTTTCCAGTTGCTCTCCATGGTAGTTCTCTCTCCATTGAGTAGATCATGGAAGGTCTTGAACCTGTTGTTGGAGGCTATCTTGATTTGTTGAGTTTGTCAGTATCTCGAAGAAAAGACATATTGAACTTTTGTGATGTTGTCTATCCTCTTTTCCAGTGCTTCTTAAGTTTAAGTTTCATCATGGCGACCATCAAATGATGATCTGATGCTATACCAGCTCCTCTCCTGTTTCTCACATCTTCCATCGACCTCCTGAACTTTTTTTTGATGCAGATATGGTCGATTTGATTCTGTGTAGTGTGATCCGGTGAAATCCAAGTGGCTTTGTGTATGTCTTGTGTGGGAATATGGTGTCACCTATGACCAGTTTACTGAAGGAACATAGGTTTGCACATCTCTCACCATTTTCGTTCCTTTCTCCCAGTCAGTTCGTTTCGTCCCATGACGTATTCTTATCCGGTGTTGTTCATTCCAACCTTAGCATTAAGGTCTCCCATCACAATGGTCAGGTCATTTGTTGGACACTTGTCGACGATCGACTGCAGCCTATCGTAGAATTGGTTTTTAACGTCTTCATCGTAGTCATTCGTAGGCACATAGCGTTGGGTGACCTTAATTATAATGACCTCTTTGTTTTCAGGGAGGCTTTGATGATCCTTGGTCCATGAGATTCCCATCCTATAAGTGCGTTTTGTGCTTGTTTGAACAACATCAATGCAACATTTTGTGCATGTGGAGTATTTTCTTTTTCATCGCCGAAATATAACAGAAGCTCTCCTGAAGATAGCCGTTGTTGTCCAATCTGCGTCCAATGTGTTTCACCCCCAGGTTATATTTCATCATTTCTGCAGCAATTTGGAAGATTCTCCAGGACTCCCACATTGTCCGGGCGTTCCATGTACCTATAGAAATTGTTTCTCTTGTTGTTAGAAGGTGCATCGACCCCATGACTTCCGAACAATCTCGGCTTTCATCATCAGGCGTCATAAATCTTCCTTCATCTCCCAGGGCAGGTTTTAAATGGTTTGAATAATTTTTGCTGGTTAGCGTTTTTTTAGCGAGTTGGTTTTCTAGAGTCGCTAACCCCATATCCAACTCTCCTCCACTATCCGGGCTTGGGATCAGCAGTAGCCCTCGTAGGGGCTACAGGCTGAGTTGACTGCTTGTGTGGTCTACTATAATTTGGACCCTTGTATGTGGTCAGTTCTGAGTAATCCAGAATGAGCGTCATTTTGAATTTCAGGAGTTAAATGGATTGAGCATCAGCGGCGTGTCCGTAAAAATACAGGGTATCGGTGCCGATTTGACATTTTTGAATGTTTGCAGTAATGTGGTGGATTTGGAGTCGTTTGAAAATGAGGTCTAGAGGCTGGAGATTAGATTTTCTGTCCGGACATGCTATCAAGGAGTCATCTGCATATGGGTGTGAAGTGACACTGACCCCTAACCACACGAATTTTAAACCCGAGCATGTAATTACTGAAAAAACTTATATTCAACTATTGAAACGAAGAGAAGGTTGACGACGGAGGAGAGAAGAAGAAGTAATTCAGTCCAATAAGTCGGATGGCATTGCTCAGTCTTGCAGGCGTGATCATTCTTGTGTATTGTTTCATATGTTTTATTCATATAAAATACATTGTTCTATCTCCAACCTAGATGTGTTATTCATCATATATTGGTGATTCCTACGATGGGATGAATCAGTGTGGACAGCGGTGTGACTTCCACGTAAGATCTTATAGATTAGGTAGTCACATCGTGACAAACCTACAATTTTAGGATTAGGTCTATTATTATTGCGGTACTAATAATCAAGTAGACCTTATTTCTATAGATGTGCGAATGTCAGACCTCGAAAGAGGTTGATGTTTCTCTGTAATATTTTGTAGCATTTCCCAAACCGTATAGTCCAGAGAGACCTATGTTAGCGGTTTTAGAATTGTCGTCAACAGTCACGGAAATTTGGTTGTATGCTTTGACCGAGTCGATTTTCGAAGAAACAGTTGTTATCTTCATGTTAGCTGTCAAATCGGTAATATGAAGTAAAGAGTAGCGAACAAATATGGTTTTCACATTCAGTTTCCGATAGTCACCAGCTGTATGTCAGTCATTGTTGTTCTTTTTAAGATACCATGTATGAAGGAGATGCTGGTGAGCTGTTTGATGACCCAATAATTTTCAAATCTATCATGTGGTCGAATTTATTTTAGACCAACTTCAGCTTTTCGAGAGCCGGTGGACGCTCTTTTGAGAATGCGGGTGGTCCTGTAATCGTTGTGTGATGTGTAACGTTGGTGGTTACATACGGCAATTTGGTCGCTTTTAGCAAATCTCGGAGTACTTATTCAGTATATGTTGGTAGTATGGATCGATTATGTAATTAACAAAGACTGCAAACAATCTACAATAGGAAGAAAGTTAAACAAACAGATGAATTAGTATTTTCGTCTACTAACCTCCGTTTGCGCATTTCAATTAGTAGATTAAACTTAGCGTAAAGTGTCGAAGACTTACGGAGCTATTTATTTCGGGGATTTATTTACATCTGAAGTATCGTACCTCACCTGACAATATACCGGCTGAAGCACTGAAGTCAGACATTGAAGTAACTGCAAACATGCTTCACCTTCTATTCAAGAAGATTTTGGAAGAGGAGGTGTTGTAGCAGGTCCATACCAATGATTGGCATAGAAACATCTACAACAACTAAAATCCAATGAAAGGGGTTTGTGTAAACTTACGTCAAAATACACATACCGCTTACCATGTGGCGATTGGCTTTCCATGTGCAGCCTGTAAGTTGAAAACTGCTTCATGCATTCCGCCGTCAAATTTTGCTAGTAGAACACTGGCTTCTGAGCGATTTTTCGTCATCAAACCACTGATGTGTGACAGACGCTATATGTGCCGGCTACGGTTGTCGTTAACGCGTGCCGAATGGGAAGTTTCTCCAAACATTTTTCTTCGATTTCGAGAATTTCTCTACTTATTATGATACCAGCATCAATCAGAGTTATCCGTCTCTCTTGACCTAGAGACAGATCGTTTCGTGAAGCACACCTTCGAGGAGTTTGGGATCGTCTACGGTCGTGACAAATACTAAGGTAACGTGTCAGAGTATGACAGAGGTCTGTTACGTCATTTCGTGTCGTTTGAGGTTTTTCTTTGACTGACTAGATCTCGGTGTCGAAGACTTACGGAGCTATTTATTTCGGGGATTTATTTACATCTGAAGTATCGTACCTCACCTGACAATATACCGGCTGAAGCACTGAAGTCAGACATTGAAGTAACTGCAAACATGCTTCACCTTCTATTCAAAAAAAATTTGGAGGAGGAGCAAGTGTCAACAGACTGAAAAGAAGGATAACTCATCAAGACACCAAAGAAAGGAGATCTGAGACAGTGTGAGAACTACAGAGGCATCAGTTTGTTATCAGTACCAGGAAAAGTTTTCAACATAGTGCTGCTGAATCGGATGAAAGACGAAGTAGACGCCGAACTTAGGCATCATCAGGCTGGATTCCGTAAGGATCGATCGTGCACAGACCAGATTGTGACACTAAGGATCATTGTGTAACAATCAGTTGAGTGGAACTCATCACTATACGTCAACTTCATTGACTATGAGAAGGCGTTTGACAGCGTGGATAGGAGAACATTATGGAAACTTCTTCGACACTATGGAGTTCCTGAAAAGATTGTCAACATCATCCAAAACTCATACGATGGATTACAGTGCAAAGTGGTGCTTGGAGGACAGCTGACAGATGCATTTCCAGTAAGGACCGGAGTCAGACAAGGCTGTCTACTCTCCCCATTCCTCTTCCTTCTAGTGATTGACTGGATTATGAAGAATTCGACATCTGAAGGGAAATACGGAATACAATGGACAGCTCAGAATCAATTAGATGATTTGGACTTCGCAGATGACCTAGCCCTCCTCTCTCATACACACGACCAAATGCAGATGAAGACAGCAAATGTAGCAGCAGCCTCCGCATCGATAGGTCTCCACGTTCACAAAAGAAAAAGCAAGATTCTCAAATGCAACATGGAGAACACCAACCCAATCACACTTGATGGCGAATCTCTGGATGAGGTGGAAACATTCAAGTACCTGGTGAGCATCGTTGATAAACAAGGAGGATCGGATGCAGATGTAAAGGCGAGGATTGGCAAAGCAAGGGCAGCATTTCTACAATTGAAGAACATATGGAACTCAAAACAACTCTCAACCAATTTCAAGGTTAGAATCTTCAATACGAACGTCAAGACAGTCCTACTGTATGGAGCTGAAACGTGGAGAACTACTACGACCATCATCAGGAAGGTACAAGTATTTATAAACAGTTGTCTACGCAAAATACTCAACATCCATTGGTCGGATACTATCAGCAACAGCGTTTTATGGGAGAGGACAAACCAGCTTCCAGCTGAATAGGAAATTAGGAAAAGACGTTGGAAGTGGATCGGACATACGTTAAGGAAATCACCAATGTGCATCACGACTCAATCCCTAACTTGGAATCCGGAAGGGAATCGGGAAAGAGGAAGGCCAAAGAACACACCACGCCGGGAAATAGAAGCCGATATGAAAAGGATGAATGTTAACTGGAAAGAACTGGAAAGGAAGTCTCAGAACAGAGTTGGATGTAGAATGCTGGTGAGCGGCCTATGCTCCTCGACGAGGGACAACAGGCGTAAGTAAGTAAGTAAGTGACAGTGCAGAAATTTATCACAATGTCAATCCCATATTGAAAATGATCTACGAGTGTATAGTAGTTTATTGCCACTCAACAAGGTCAATAACATTTACCATTGACGAATAAACTGGCTAGGTGGATCCGACACCGGGGTGAACTGGTCTATTGCTCCGTTTTCCATTTATTACATCTTTTCTGCTCAGAAAAATAAAACTGCCCGATGAGACTTATTCTATTCTCTGATTGTACTAAGGAAGCAGAAAAGCCTGGAATTCAAAATGAGGTGGGACGGCGTATATTCACCAGATATATAAGCTTCAACTTAGTACTGTTTTATTCAAAAGGCTGCACATTTCCCGTCAGCCCTATAGGTAAATTACAGCTAAGAGTTGGCTGATATCAGCACTCTTTTTATTAATGATGTTATATCAATTCCCAGTACAGTACCATTTACTCCAAACACCAATACGTTATTCACTTAGATGCTGGTACCTGTTAGCCGTTAATTTGTGCATATTTCTTCTATTCTATACTAATTTGTGGGTTGAATGGTTATGTTAAGGTAACCCACACAACATGCAAATATGCCAACCAAGACTGATGAAATCTCAGTCAAAATATTCACAGTAAGATAATCCAGTTCATTTCAAATAAAATTACTTTTTTATGATATTTTGAATGGTGGAATAGTAACTAGTAGTTTTTGTTTATGTATATGTGTATGCTTAAATGAATATCGCGATTATGTGCTTGGCTTAAGGGGACCACTGAAATATAGTCAGTAAAATAAGTAGGCCGTATGTTAAAGGTCTCGTTTTGGATGAAACCTTTAACAAATAATGTGACGATAAAGATCGAGCCTGCCTTTCCAAGACTTGGGTTGAATCAAGGGTGAAAGGTTGATTTCAAGCTAAAGGATGTATCCAGGTATCAATTTAATCTCTCCATATCAATGGAATTGGTCATTAGAACAATCGTGTCTAGACAAATTCCCATATTATGTTGCCTCCATTTGCATCTATCAGTTTATATGTACGTGCGACAGCATGTATATCAGGAAAACAGAAAAGAGGATTTGTGTCCGCATCTTTGGGCACATTCTTTAGAAGCGTAGACTAAGAAGACACCACATTTTCAGCAGTACGAATGCGCACCATTGGCTTGACAATAGCCATGATGTTGGTGCCTCACAGTTCTTCAAGAGAACTTGTAAACAAAGAACGTCGAATTCGTTACGTTTTGCTGTATCGATTGTCATAAAAAGGTTTAATCGTATTCATATTCTCAAAAGGAGTCATTATCTTTGTCTTATCATAGTGACCTCATTCACAAATGTTTGTTATGGTACTTTACTTTCTATGACGCTAACTATTAATTCACACTACTTTGCGGTCTATACTCAGTTAATTTTATTTCATGTTTAGAGGATTATGTAACAATAACTTAAAATGCAGACTAGGGACACATCATCAATCTCAGGGTTTGAATAATGTACCAGTGATTGTTTTATTGTACTTGTTTGTTTAACTGAATTTGGGAGTGACTCGATGCCATCTTCAAACTACTAAAAGGATGATTGTGAAGTATCTTGTATGATTTTATGAAATATTAATCACCGTCTAAGTTTGCACGGAGTCTTGGCCGGCAGTTTCGAAACTTGGACCTTAATTGTCACATGTTAGTTAAAGTTCTCACAGTTTTTATTCACTGTTAGAGTAATGAGTGTGGGTAGTCTGAGAAAGGATAGGACTATTTTTCCCCTTTATGAGACCATCAAATTCAATTCGGCTTCCAAAACGCCTGTATTGAAATGACTCGCTTAAATCGACTGGAATCTCTCTTGAACGTGGATCACTACAAACAGCACTTAATAATTATTGAAAAAAGTCATTTCTTGTGAATAAACTTTATTAACTGAAGGAAGGACTAGAAAAAGTAAAGACTTACCGATTACTCGACATTTCGTCTCAATTCTTGCGGAAATCAACGATTCACAGAAACTCAGAGTAACTCTGACTGTTAAGTTACTCTCAATATGCTGTTTTGGGAACCCCAACAAATTTTAAACAAGGACATTGAGGTTAAGTACAGTCATTGGTATTCCAGGTGAAGTTACGAGGCAACAATGTAGCCAAATTGTGCACTACAAAACAAAGATTGATGTGGATAAAAGACTTCCTAGTTGGGCGTCAACAAAGAGTGAGGGTGAAATCCAAGTAATCTAGCTGGGAAACTGTGCTTAGTGGAGTCCCCCGGGGTACAGTTTTGGGGCCAGTGTTGTTCCTCCTGTACGTAATTGACCTCCCTCGTCTACTAGTGTCATCGGTCTTACTGTATGCTGACTATGTCAAATATGAAGAGTGATACAAAGCAAGGGCGATAGCTTAGAACTTCAAAATGACCTGGAGAGATTATCTGAATGGTCCCAAATCTGGCAATTGCCGATAAACACTTCCAAGTGTATTGTGATGCATATTGGCCACCAGGGTACAGATGCATACACGATGAATAACACTGAGTTACCTATTGTCCAGGCACACAATGACTTAGGAGTCATCGCTGATCAAGACTTAAAGACTACTGCACACTGCCGTGCAATAGCCGCCAAAGGTTTTAAAACTTTATTGTCCATACGCAGGGACTTTAGGCATTTCGACCCTAAAATGTTTCTGACTTTGTATACAGTATTCGTACGTCCTTAACTTGAGTAATGCATACAAGCAGCTAGCCCCTGCCTAAAAAAGACAGTGAACTCTTGGAAAGGGTTCAGAGAACAGCAACCAGGCTGGTTCCTGGAAAAGAGAAGCTCCCTTATGGTACTAGACTGACCAAACTAAACCTATTTCCGCTGTCATATAGAAGAATCAGAGGCGACTTGATTACAGTTTTCAAATTGCTTAGTGATAAATTTGAACATGATATGCCCTCATTTTTCTTTTCTTTGAAAACAGAAAATCTACGAGGACACTCCAAAAAAGTTCACAAGCCCAGAACGAATTACTTGTCAGCTGACTACCGACTTTCCCATCGAATCATCAACGAGTGAAATTCATCACCTCAACACGTGGTTGAGGCTCCATTCGTCGACTCCTTCAAAAAAAAGTTGGATCAGCTGAGAGACCATCATTACCAGTACTAAAACAGGCCATCAAGCCTCCTGAAACTGAAACAAAAAAGCTAAATTATTGCTTTACAATTTGATTTCGCGAATATACTGCAGCAAAACACGACTAAAACATAAGAAAACCTGATGGCCGTGCAATCCAACGGATATTCAATAGACTCAACAAGTCAAATACGGAATGACCGCCTCTTGACAATCACTTTAAGGTCGTTAAAGCGAAACGGCGGGCTTTTTCTCTGTGCCGAAAACGACCTTGACCTCGATTAGTCGATTATAGGGCGGCACATTTTTATTTTTTCGGAAGGTTTGGATTCAGTTCGAGCTGCCGATGTTCGTTAACTTCAATCTCCATTGATCCTGTTAGTCTGATTGGGTTTCACAAGTATTTGCTTATTTACAGTATCCACGTTTATCCCAAATTACACTATCAAAACCAATATGGAACTAGCCATCCTTACGTCTGTTATGTCTGGAGGCATAGGTGTTTTTGTTGGTTGGTGTGTCTTTCGTAAACTTGGTAGCAGTGTAAGCTCCAACTGTTTCTAATGCTTAGCCTTTCCACAATAGGTTAATTTAGCATCGAAATTGACTCATTGCAAACCTGTTCCTGGTAAAATGAAACTAGTGTTAATAGTACGATCTGATCTTAAAATGGGTTGTGGAAAGATTGCTGCTCAGGTTAGCTATCTTGTATTTTCAAGATCCGTGGTTTTGAAGTGTTCCCATGCTGCTGTTTCTTGTTATGAAGAAATTATTGAAAAAAATCCTGGCATCTTAAAGGCATGGGAAGATCAAGGACAACCCAAAATCGTACTTAAAGTTGACAGTTATGAAGAAATGTAAATTTAGTCGTGATTCTAACACCGTGACTTTTCCATCCTTTTCTTGTTTTTAGGCTTAAACTATCCGACAAAGCTGAGTCATTGGGTCTTGTTAATTCAATTATACATGATGCTGGCCATACACAAGTTCCCAAAGGCACTGCAACTGTTCTTGGGATAGGACCGGGTTTGTGCCTAAAATTATTTTTATTTTCCTCCATTAGCTTTGGCTTCTGAAATCAACCTTGTTTCCGGTGATCTAAAGTTGCTTCCTTAAGATTATGCTTAGGAACGCTTACGATGTATGCAGCAGTGTATATTTGATACATAACTATTTTAACGCTTTCTAATAAAAAAAAACTTAAAAGATTATTTCTGCTAACCGGTCTTTTTCTGCATAAACCAAATAGCTTCAATGATTAGTTGTGAATTGTTAATGATCACCTAAATCCTTTGATGTATGTTCCGTTATCGTATAGGCAGGGAGGGCCGCAACTAACAAATAGTAATAGCTGGCCCCCCAAACGAAAAGCAAATATCCGGCGCCTTAACCGGGTTGGCGGATCTACCCAGAGGAGTTGGAAAACCCCGATTCCAAACCAATGGCGTATGAATCATTGGTCACAGACTAGTATGGGACTGCATCTGATACTGCTCCACTGCCTTGTGGATCAGATCTTTAGGTCGGAAGCTCGGGGTGTGGCCCTCTAAGAAAACTACCTGCCTCGGTCTGTGCTCATGGGCAGTATCACAACCCTCACACAAATTAATGATAACTGCTACTAGCCTCATTGTTGTTGTTTGTCGCATATGTATTTGGTGCGTCCTTGCACCAATGTTTATGTGTTCAATATAAGTAAAAGTAATAGGTGACAAAGTTTTCATTTACGTAGAAGGACCTAATCGATATAGCTGTGCTTCAGTTTTGTTTCAGAACTAGGTATAAACAGCCAGCACTCCTCAAGACTTAAGAACTGACTTACGAGTCAAAGGTACAGAGTTTTTAGACGATATCAATGATGGTTGGATACGCCTGATGTGTTAATAAACTCAGTAGGTTTCTTATAATGTAGTAACTCCTCATTAACAACCGAACCTGTTAGTGTTGAGGGAAAAAAGTGGTCACCAATTTCCGGAAAACCATAATCAAATGAGGAAGTATTTCGACAACGGTCAAAGTGCTCATCAATCCAACTAAATGTTCTGAAGAAAATAATGTGTGTATTGGTCAAATTGCCCAACTGGCGGCTGGCTAACGCCGAGGTAACTAAAACCATTTGTCGAGCTTGTCTAAATTCGGTGAGCTTGCTTTTAGTTATATTGCTATCGAGCTAATCAACTTATGACTAGTATGCGATTCCACTCATCAGGCTTTAAACTTTGTGCTGTAATCACGTTGTACACTAACCTGTCTTCATGACTATACTTCTGCATGTTACTCAAACACTGATCTACTTTCCAGACAACTGTCGATTTAGAAGACCTAAGCGAATGTACTATTGAATTGCTTGTCCCAGCCAAATTCGAAGGAGGGAACAAACCACTAGTTGCCAGGTTAATCAACACGCATATATTTTAGATTATAGTAGGGAGATAGTAAATTGAAAATATGCTGAAACCTCAGTGGGGACGTTTATATCGTAGTCCAAATGGAAATATTATGTTATCTTGTAAGAAACAAATACCATCCCATTATGGGCCAAGCATTTTCGATCTTACATTGAGTGGCACCTAACAATCAGGTTACCGATTTGAAAACAAAATGTCTGACCAGAATCCGACAATATGGAATTTTTACTTTATTACCCATATCATGTAATAATTTACAAAAATGGTAGAAAAAACACTTTATGGTTTTAAAGCATTTGATAAGGTTGTGACAGCATTCCTATTAGAGTTACTAGGTTTTTTCATAAAGAACCAAGTTGCTGACTACTTAGAAGACTCAAAAAGCTATCTAGTTGGTTCATTCTAGGTTTGGAATTCGGCCAATTACATTTTTGCTCTTGTGTGTACAATCGGCTTAACAATTATATAATATATTAACAAAACACCATCTTAGGTGATTTTCATATGGCTCAAAAAAAAAGCAATATAACACAATTAACACGTTATAATATGTCGAAGTTGTCGTTCATTACGCTACTTTTCATGATGAATGGGGAACGATATGCCTGTTGATAATAAAATATATTTCTAATATGTAAGAATTGAAAATCTCGTTAATGTTGAGAATTTACTGAACTTTGTAACAGAGGTGTAAAAGCATGAGATGTTAATGTCACTGAGAAGGTTAAATAGTTTTCAAGGGTTTGAATATTCATCAAGAAAACTGTGGAGTTGCGCAACATGGCATTAGAATTGAAATAAAATGTAATCAGAAAGAAGATCGGGACAGGAATAAGTCGGCTGGGGGGTAGAAAGGTTTGTGTTAGTAAGTATGAAAAACCATTATCATGTAGTTAACATCACTGGAAAGTAGGGGAACATTGGATAGCTGTTTTGTCTTAATAGCTGTCCAGCGCTATCTAAAATTAGTTTGTGATGTTAACCATAAAATCCGGAAATTTCCGTTAACTGTTGACAGTCATCATTATTACCGTTAATTAATGTATTTAAGTTTGGTCGAACACCAGAGATGGGGTTAGATTTTCATGGTTAAATATTTTCTTTTAAAATATCAATGGAACCTTTTGCACAAAACGTTAACGATATTAGAATCAATCAATTATGGAACCTCGAATTTACCATTATCTGTGTGATTATTGATTAATGTGTTGGTGACAACTCTATCGCCTTTAGAAAGAATTATCAATAATACGAAGGCCAAACGAGTAAACAAGCCGATTTATGTACACAATTCAATAAAATATGAATTTTAAAAGATTTTTCATTGAAATGTATCTAAAACAGTGAATAAATTTATCCTAATTATCTCCAACAAAAATGATAATGATAAAATATTAGGTTGTATTGAAATTGGTGCATATCAGTTGACTAAGTCTTGGTTCTGGAGCATATTTATGTCTAGGCCGACAGATATGAGGTAATATTTTATTACTACTATTAAAATTGTTCGAGTGTTTTGAACAAAGATTTGGTTCTTGAAACTGTAGAATAACTAATTTTGTCGGTTCCATACCAATTCGACTTCCAGCAGCACATATTAGACGTTCTTCAGAAGCAACTATACGCCAGATAACACCGCCTCGTCCAGCCCCATCAAGGCGTAAAAGATCTCGAATATACGCACCAGACTGCTTATCCCATAATTTCACCGTACCGTCATCACCAGATGATATTATAAAATTACGAGTTAATTGAACACATGTAACAGCTGATTGATGTTTATGAGGTCCTATACACATAAACAAAAATTATAAGAAAACTGCCAAGTAGTAAATTGAATTATCTACATGACGTATGTATAAGATACAAATAAATGTTTAGTATCATAAATTTAGAAAGAATTATTAAAACCAAAGAACGTTTGTGTTAAGTGGTTGAAAGTAGTCAATAGGAAACCCTGGAAATAGAATTTGTGCTGCTTGGGACTAGTAAGAAAGGTGTGCCTGCAAGATTAAGGAAACTAGTCCTATCCGATGGATCTGACTTCGTATCATTTGGTTTGCAGTCTTAGACGTTAGCACTAAGCTACCTGAACCAAAACTGATCTTTGTAAAACTTTAAATGTCCAGGACAACAACTAAGCAGATAGCTAGCTTACAGTTGAACAATTTTTAAATTAAAGTGACAATATGTAAGATTAAAGACAAAAATAAACAGCTATATATATATATAACTCCGCCTGTAGCTCCTCCAGGGGCTACTGCCGGTCCCAAGCCCGGGTAAAGGAGGAGGTTTGGGCATGGGGTTAGCGACCCCATCCCGTAGAAAATCAACTCGCTAAAAAACGCTAACCATAAAAAATCATTCAAACCATTCAAACTCTGCCCTGGGAGTAGAAGGAAAAATGACGTCTCATGATGAAAGCCGAGTTCATTCGGAAGTCATGAGGCCGATGCACCTTCTTACAACCAGAGCGACAATTTTTATAGGTACATGGAATGTCCGGACAATGTGGGAGACCGGCAGAGTCTTCCAAATTTCTGCGGAAATGAGGAAATACAACCTGGAAGTGCTTGGAATCAGTGAAACACATTGGACGCAGGTTGGACAACAACGACTGTCTTCAGGGGAACTTCTGTTATACTCCGGTCATGAAGAAGAAAATGCCCCACATACACAAGGAGTGGCACTGATGCTGTCTAGAAAAGCACAAAATGCACTTATAGGATGGGAATCTCATGGACCGAGGATCATCAAAGCCTCCTTCAGAACAAAGAGAGAGGGCATTACAATGAACATCATCCAATGCTATGCGCCGACCAACGACTACGATGAAGACGCTAAAAACCAATTCTACGATAGGCTGCAGTCAATCTTCGAGAAGTGCCCAACCAAGGACCTGACCATTCTAATGGGAGATTTCAATGCCAAGGTTGGAAAGGACAACACTGGATACGAAGACGTCATGGGACAATATGGACTGGGAGGAAGGAACGAAAACGGTGAGAGATTTGCAAACCTATGTGCCTTCAATAAACTGGTCATAGGTGGCACCATATTCCCACACAAAAACATACACAAAGCCACTTGGATTTCACCGGATCACACTACACAAAATCAAATCGACCATGTCTGCATCAACAAAAAGTTCAGGAGGACGATGGAAGATGTGAGAACCAGAAGAGGAGCTGATATAGCATCCGATCACCATTTGCTGGTCGCCAAGATGAAACTAAAACTCAAGAAGCACTGGACAATGGTGCGGACAACATCACAAAAGTTTAACACGGCCTTTCTTCGTGATGCTGACAAACTCAACGAATTTAACATAGCCCGCAGCAACAGGTTCGAGGCCTTTCATGACCTACTCAATGGAGAGGGAACCACCATAGAGAGCAGCTGGAAAGGTATCAAGGAGGCAATCGTTTCAACATGTCAGGAGGTTCTGGGCCAAAAGAAGCACCATCACAAGGAATGGATCACTGTTGGTACACTGGATAAAATTGAAGCAAGGAGGAACAAGAAGGTAGCAATCAATATCAGCCGAACAAGAGCAGAAAAAGCCAAGGCACAAGCCGAATACACAGAGGCAAACAAGCAAGTGAAGAGGAGCATCAGGACCGACAAACGTAAATATGTGGAAGATTTAGCGATGACAGTGGAAAAGGCTGCAAGAGAGGGAAACATGAGACAACTGTATGATACAACAAAGAAACTTGCTGGAAATTACCGTCAACCAGAAAGACCAGTGAAAAACAAGGAAGGCAAAGTAATCAACGATATTGAAGAACAACGAAACAGGTGGGTAGAACACTTCAAGGAACTCTTGAATCGACCAGCTCCACTGAACCCACCCAACATCGAAGCAGCACCCACAGACCTCCCAATCGATATTGGCCCACCAACAATTGAAGAGATCAGCATGGCCATTAGACAAATCAAGAGTGGCAAAGCAGCGGGACCAGACAACATCCCGGCAGAGGCACTGAAAGCAAATGTAACAGCAACTGCCAAGATACTCCACATCCTCTTCAGTAAGATTTGGGACGAAGAACATGTACCAACAGACTGGAAAGAAGGACTTCTCATCAAGATACCAAAGAAAGGCGATCTGAGCAAGTGCGACAACTACAGGGGCATCACTCTCCTCTCAATACCAGGAAAAGTCTTCAACAGAGTATTGTTAAACAGGATGAAGGATTCCGTGGACGCTCAACTTCGAGATCAACAAGCTGGATTTCGTAAGGATAGATCGTGCACAGATCAAATCGCAACTCTACGTATCATTGCGGAACAATCAATCGAATGGAATTCATCACTGTACATCAACTTCATCGACTACGAGAAGGCATTTGATAGCGTGGACAGGACGACACTATGGAAGCTTCTTCGACACTACGGCGTGCCTGAGAAGATAGTCAACATCATACGGAACTCCTATGATGGACTAAACTGCAAAATCGTCCACGGAGGACAACTCACCGACTCGTTCGAGGTAAAGACCGGTGTTAGGCAAGGTTGCCTACTCTCACCCTTTCTCTTTCTCCTGGTCATCGACTGGATTATGAAGACGTCAACATCTGGAGGAATGCACGGGATACAGTGGACAGGCAGGATGCAGCTTGACGATTTAGACTTCGCGGATGATCTGGCTCTTCTATCACAAACGCAACAACAAATGCAGGAGAAAACGACCAGTGTAGCAGCAGCCTCAGCAGCAGTAGGTCTCAATATAAACAAAGGGAAAAGCAAGACTCTCCGATACAATACAATATGCACCAATCCAATTACACTTGACGGAGAAGCTTTGGAGGATGTGGAAATCTTTACATATCTGGGCAGCATCATTGATGAACACGGTGGATCAGATGCAGATGTGAGGGCGCGGATCGGCAAAGCAAGAGCAGCATACCTACAGTTGAAAAACATCTGGAGCTCAAAACAATTGTCAACCAACACCAAGGTTAGAATTTTCAATACAAATGTCAAGACAGTTCTTCTGTATGGGGCAGAGACGTGGAGAACTACGAAAGCCATTATCCAGAAGATACAAGTGTTTATTAACAGCTGTCTACGCAAGATACTTCGGATCCGATGGCCAGACACTATCAGCAACAAGTTACTGTGGCAGACAACAAATCAGATTCCAGCGGAGGAAGAAATCAGGAAGAAGCGCTGGAAGTGGATTGGGCACACTTTGAGGAAATCACCCAATTGTGTCACAAGACAAGCCCTCACATGGAATCCTGAAGGTCGAAGGAGAAGAGGAAGACCAAAGAACACATTACGCCGAGAAATAGAGACAGACATGAGAAGAATGAACAAGAACTGGAAAGAACTAGAAAAGAAGGCCCAGGACAGAGTGGGTTGGAGAAAGCTGGTCGGCGGCCTATGCTCCATTGGGAGTAACAGGCGAAAGTTAAGTAAGTTAAGTTAATATATATATATATATATATATATATATATATATATATATATATATATACTAAAAACGTTTCTGTATACATAAGGGGGGGTTGAATTTACGAGTAGCCAAGACATTTATAGACCTAAGAATTCATACATACAACGTTTTAATCTTATACTTGTCTTGGTAATCTCCAAGTCATTTAATGGTGTAGGGTAATATTGTGGTGTGGGCTACTTATATCCACACAAGTAGCATATAACGATGGTCGGGCATTGAATGTATTTCAGTAAAAGACCGATAACGAAAGAACGGGACGCAATTGGTATGAAAATGCATGAACAATAATAATCGGAGACTATGGAATGATATTTGCAAATTAACTGTTTACTGTATAGTTGTCAGATTTTAGTGAGATAGTCTGTAGTTTTTGTGTCAAATACATTCGATTATCCACACCCGTTTTCTGTTCACTGCAATATGACAACCTCCTATTCTTTTTATACAATGTCAATTTTTCCTCTCTCCTTCATTTACAATTACTATAATCTTCGCAAAACCTCCTTTCTGATAATAATCATCATGTATACACTAGTGACTGGTTTCAAAAGGTCCTGTTAGTCCCTTACTGGGACTCCTCAGGAGTGCGTATGCACGATCTCACACACAGGACTCAAACCCAGGTTTTCAATGGTGGTCTAGCTTAGATCGACTCATGATCTCAACTATTAAAATTATCACATTGTTTACTTGAATCTATTAATTTTCATATGAAATGCCTTGACAAGTAGATGTATGACCAGATTGTTCGAAATGTTTAGCGCAAATATATCACATTTTTCAGATCAACTCCGTCTTTTCATTGTTTTATCGAAATTTGTAAACGGGACTAACTGCTTCAAAATTAGAGTTTTAGAACAAGAAACAGTCGTGTATATATCACATGTGTTCTCAAGAACAGTCCGAATTATAGATGTAAGTTGAACAAATGTTCCTTAACTATTCTCACAGTTAGGTCATATTGACCAACTTATGTGAAAGCGCAACCTAAAATGTTTTCCTTATTTCAGAGCACATCCTAATGTTAAATATCGCTTGTACTCCTATATCCTTTCTACACAACGCTTAGTAAGTTTGAATTATGCAGGCTTTTCATATATAAATTGTTCCGGTGCCAAGTGTACGTTTATTACATTTGTGACAATGTTAACCACTAAAAAAACTGTTCTGAATTACACCATACCAATTTGTTCATACTAGCCGAATAAGTTTATATTATGGGTTGATATATCCCGTTGTCGATAGTTCGACTAAAGTTTGATTAGTCCTGGTTGATACATATGAATTGTGTGCCGATTGCCTCGAATAGACATTGTGACAAATTTATATAAAACAGATGGGACGTGACCAGCAGTGGGATCTAGGGTTCGCGTTTCGTCTTATCCACAAATTGTCAGCTGGATATCCATGCATCCCACAGTTAGTGTTCACTTCGAGACTGGCACCCAGTACATTACCGTTCTCTTTAAACGTCAACACGTTATCCACTGAACTACCAATTACAGATAGTCACTACTACTCACAACATAAATAGTTTTAAAACGTCAATGAGTTTACATGCGGCGCAGATGACGAATCTTACAACTTTAAAGAAAGTTCAATAACTCACCAGTTGGTGGAAGACAGTGTTTAATCTGAGACCCGAGTTAACAAACTTCTATTCACCACATAAAGAAAACCGATGGGAAGCTTAGATGATAATATCAGTGACTATTAAAAAATTAACCCAAGAAACATCGTCCCAAAGAGTCATACCATAGAATAAGAATTGTGAAGTAGTGGTATACTCATGATCTGAAAGTAAAACAAACGGACACACCTGGGTTGCAGAGACAACTTTTGAGCTATGTGACAATGTTTCAAATCGCTAATTATGATTACCGCCCAGGTGCAAATCAACAAGTCTGTAGGTCTTACTGATACGGCACAATCCATTACCTCTTAAACTGTGATTTGGATGCTCATAGCGTTCTTACAACCTGCTGGCCAACATAGTATAATGGGATAGGTGGTGAATGTGCGCCTGTATAACAAAATGTTCATGAGCTAATCTTTCATCCTTCCAGACAAATCTAGAGGATTCGTTTCTAATAGTATCATCGGCATGTACAAACATTTAAAGTAAACACTGACCGCAATATTAAACAAAAACACGTTAAATACTGTAGACTTACCAGCAAGAACATGTACACACTTCCCACTATTCATATGCCAGACTCGTATCGTTTCATCGGCATTACTTGACACAAGAATATTTTGTTCAGAACCAAATGCTAGTTCACTTGTTAATGAACGATGACCGTAAAATGTTTGTTTCAATGTACCAGTATGTGCATTCCATATACGTATAGTTGTATCTAATGAACCACTGATAATATGATAACCATCAAATAATAAAGTGTAAACACGATTTGTATGTGCACTGAAAACACGTAGACAATGACCTTGTAGGGCACACCATAAACGGATTGTACAATCATAGCTACCGGAAACAATTTGATTACCAGTAAACTGAACACAACGTATTGCTCCACGATGACCTTAAGTTGAAGCAAGCGCAAACGTAAAACACTTTCTACATTTAGTTCTCTTTTTTCATTTTAACCGATGCAGAGTATTATTAATTTATATTATTTTATGGTTTACCTTTAGGTGCTTACAACTGTATTCTTTTTGAAATACAACATAATTTGAAATAAAGCGACGGAAGAAAATATGGAAATGTCAACTATCACCCACATAACACAGACATGTGGAAAAGCATGTGTAGGGTCATCCGAAGATAGGAATCAGAAACAGAAAATGAGGAGTAAATATCCACAGTCAGGGAAATAATAATATGGATTACGTATTAATCATAAAAGGCTTCGAAGAGTGTGCATAAGTTTCGTCAATAATATGCAACGTAGAACCCAATATATATGTGCATCAGTTCAAGTTACCATGCCAGATTAACATGGCGAGATAAAATTATCAAGAAAAATGTCAGAGAACTAGGAGTAATAATAGTGTTAGTAGTAATTACAAAGCGATAAAAGAGGATTACGGGACTCAGCTTCCAAAGAAGACAAAGAGTTGTCGCACTTTTACCATTGCGAACGATTCTGAGACATCACACAAAGTCTCTGAGCAATTATTACAGCAATTACGTGGAACCTCACAGGTAGTCTACACCAATTAATATGACTTGTTCCAATTGTCAACGACATCACGGATCAATGCAACGCCTTGGTTTAGTCGCGCCCTAATTTCTTTCAGCTTGCCTCACACAGCAGATAACACCACCCGTCGAAGTAGCGGGCGACTGTGCATACAGAGCACATGAGTGTTTTAAATTGGGTAAGTAAAACTAACAGATCTGTTGTATCTTTATATTTGAAATTATTCGAAACATGCTCGGAAATACTCTTCTCTCTGCCGTCCCAATATGTGAACTATGGCAAATACATGTAAACTGCTAAATATCAAAGTACATACATGGAAAAACAGTGGGAGAAGAGTAAATCTTCCTACTGAGTACGTTCCAACGAATTCTAGACTAGTATAAATAGCTCTAAACAATGCAACAGCTCTTAATATCACCGATAGCCGGGATATGATCAAATTTTGTCAATTTTCCGAAATTATCAACAGATGAAAAAAACTCAACATCTTTAGGCTTTAAGAACTTTCGTTTAAATTAGAGCGAATAGTTTCACAGTATTTGAGCGCCGAGTTGTTATAAGACATTAAATAAGAATAATATCTTTAGGCTTTGGTGTAACATTAAAGATTAAAACACACTAAAACGTAAAGAAATGAATATTAACTTGCCACTAAATCAGTATATTTGTAACACTGATTAGCATCGTTTTCAATAGTAAAAAATTGTTATTCAGTATATTTTGTTACCTAATCTTCGTAACTCAAACCAAGGAACTTCAAGCTCGCGCGAAAGCTCTAGATCACTGAGCCGGCATTCAACGGTGTTAATGTCTAAATTTAACTAATTCATAGTATCGCGCTACCATCTTTATATCCTCACTAGTGACTAGCTTCGATAGGTTATTCTCGGAGTTTTAGTGAAAAGCCGTGACCAGTGAGGTTTAACCGTGTCGGATGAGAAGCAGTCAACCGCCAAAAACAATGGAAAATGGCTGCGCAATACTGTGGATTGGTTGGAGTTACAGACCGACACCTTCGGACGCGGGTTCAGTGATCCAGAGGTTAGGCTTTCGTGCGAGCTCGAAGGTCTTGGGTTTGAGTTCCACATGTGGGATCGTGGATGAGCATTGCTGATGAACTTCATGCCAGGACGAAACGGGCGTCTAGCGTTTCCAGGTTTTCAATGGTGGTTTTACACTGATTGGTTTATGATGTAAATTAAATACAAATCGTTTTAAAATTGCGAACTGATAGTAGACAGAGCACTATTGAAAACCTGGAAGCACTAGATATATCAAAATAACCAGATAATATGTAAGCAGTACATCTTGCTGTTGAATGTACTTGATTAACAAGATATGCAAAAGTGTGGTGGAACAAGTAAATAATTATCGATCACCATGATATTCTATCTAATAACTCATTGGGAGTAAGTATGGGATTATTTAGTCGTCCTTGAGGCACCTGAAAACTATTAACAAACTGAAGTGAGATTAAAACTTTCAACCAAGTTGTAAATAATGTACAAATACTATGGTGTATACTAGAAAATTACAAGTTTATATACTCAGATTTCAGCCACACTATTTTTATCAGTCAGTCATCATCAGTGTTGAGTCCGATTTACATATATATATCCTCCAGAGAACTGGTTGAAATCCGAGTAATTTTAATAACTAGGTTGTCGATTTTTGTGATAGGTTTACTGTTATTCACAATTTTTTTTAAAACACCATTTAGAAAAAAATGTTTAGAAATGTGAAACTTGTTTATTGACATAGAATGTTATAAGATAAATTGGTTATTTAATGAAGTTTTATCCAGTGGAGTTCAGTATTTAATATCAAATTATTTAGCAATTACTTTAGTTAATTAGACGAACTCAATCGAATTACTTCTTAGATTAGACACAATGCTACTTGGGCTCAATTTTATTTGACTATTTAAAATGAACACAAACACAGTTACCAAGATCTAACATTGGTATAATTATTCATAAGCAGTTCATTCTCTTTTGTTTAAACAGTAGGGACTGAACAGAATGTTGTAATGTAGCAACCAATACACCTTGATGTTTTCCTACATCGATCATACAATGTATCATTTGGTCAATATTACATAAAATTATAATGTGCCGTAATACTAACGTTGAAATCAATAAATAAATCATTTTTTAGAGAAAAAAATCAAACAAATTACCTCGAAATTCTTGTATACATTCACCAGTTACTACATTCCATAGGCGTAAAGTTGTATCACGACTACCTGTAACAACTAAGTGACCATTTTGAAAAGTTTGCTGTTGTTTCTCCATTTTAATCGTCGAATTAGGCTCACTGTTTGATGGAATTGGACCAAACAATTTACTACTACCATCACTACTACTACTACTGTTGGTCTGATGAATATTTGAAGTCGTTTTAGGTGTGCTATCATGACTACGAAGAGTTTGTTGATTATTAAACATATTGTGAGTTAATTCTTTATCTGAATCATCATCTCCGACACCATCTTCGTCATTATCATTCTTAATAGTATGATTAGCAGTATTATCATCAATACTATCATTATTATCATTACTATACACATCTGTCGAACGTTTATAACAGTTCGAATTGGTAACAACAAATTTCGGACTAGAATGTAATTTTTGACTAGCTAAACATCGGACGGTTGATTGATGTCCAAACAACGTGGCTATACAAGGCCAACGTTGACCATCCAATTGCCAAACACGAGCTGTTCGATCACAACTACCAGATATAAGTAAAGGATGCTGAGATAATTGTTTTTGCTCTGATAGAAATATTAATTGACGTGGTATGACAGTCATTGACCAAACACCCCCAAGGTGACCGAATAAATTAATTAAACACTGCCCAGTATTAATATCCCATATACAGATACTTGAATCATCTGACCCAGTGATCGCCCATTCTTCATATACTTCTAAACAAGTGATAACATGATTCTAGAATGATAAAAATATATTAAAACTAATAAATATTAACGAATGAAATTACTACACATTATAAGAAGTATACGTTCACAAAACATTGAACAAAGGAAGAATGCATTAAATTTTCAGCACGAAATACCTCACTTACTTAAAAGAACGAAAATTTCAGTAGTATTGACAGTTTTAAAATATCAATACTTTTTTCTACCTTGATGGGGTTTTATAACACACATTTACTAATATGAATAATATTCATCAAATTGTATCATTTTAACAAGAATGACAATGTTGAAAGACCATTTTCCCATAAATATTCATATTTGAGGTATGATTTCAAATATATACTTATACTTGGCTGACTTTCAAATATGACAATGAACAATTAAGATCAAAAATAAACTTTCATGAAGGAATCTCTTTTCAACAAAATTGTTATCAAGATGCGCAACCGACTGATTGACTGTCAGTGAATAGAATACGCTTCAATGTTGGTTGGACATAATTCATAGTTGTGATCATGATATAGTATATACAAGACAATTCCCACATATTTTGATATTTTTAGTCTATAATCTGGAGAACACTATGAAATATGTAAAAGGATGTTCCACAGAATTTATGCCTTAACATTGAAGTGTTGTCCAGCCAATTCACTTACGCCTTTTACCCCTCATAGGGGAGCATAGGCCACCCATCAACATGTTCCATCTAACTCCGTCGTGGACAGTCCTTTCCAGTTGCAATTCATCCTTTTTATGTCTGCTTCTTAATTCCGACGTAGTGTGTTGTTTGGCCTTCCTCTTTTTCGTTTCTCTTCAGGATTTCACGTTAGTCCTTGCCTTGCGGTACAGATTGATAATTTCCTCAATGTATGTCCTATCCACCTCCAATTTCAGATGGAAGCTGGTTTCTTCTCTCTTACTGAAGGCTGTTGCTGATGATATCCGACCAGCAGATATTGAGTATCTTGAGCAGACAACTATTTATAAATCCTTTTACCTTCTTGATGATGGTTGTAGTAGTTCTCCAAGTTTCAGCTCCGTACAATAGAACTGCCTTGACGTTCGTATTGAAGATTATCACTTTGATGTTAGTTGACAGTTGCTTCGAGTTTCATATGTTCCTCAACTGTAGTAATGCTGTCCTTTTTTTGCTAATCCACACCTTTACGTCTGTATCGGATCCTCCACGTTTATCGATGCTGATGCTGTTCAGGTACGTGAAAGTTTCCATATCTTCCACAGCTTCTCCATCAAGTGTGATTGGGTTGGTGTCCTCCTTGTTGTTTGTGTGTGGTATTCCAATGTCCGGTGGATTCAGTGGGGCTGGTCTATTCAGCAGTTCCTCGAAGTATTCTACCCATCTGTTCCTCTGTCCCTGAATTTCAGTGATTGGCCACAAACAGGTGGTGATCTGAAGCTATGTCATCTCCCCTCATCGTTCTCACGTGTTCAATTGTTCTTCGGAATTTTTTGCTGATACAAATATGATCTGTCCGGTTCTACGTGCTACGATCCAGTGAGACCCATGTAACTTCATGTATGCGTTTGTGATGGAATATTGTGCCACCTATAACCGATTCGTTGAATGTACATAGGCTTGCGAACCTCTACCCATTTTCATTTCTCTCTCCTAGTTCATGTCGTCCTATTATATCTTCATATCCGGTGTTGTCCGTTCCGACTTTGGTGTTTAGGTCCCCCACCAAAATGTTGAGATCCTTTCTTGAGCACTTCGCCATGATTGATTACAGCCGTTGCTGTCCAGCTAAGCGACTAGGAATATCAAAATATGTGAAAATTATTGCCTTCGCATAATATTAAGACAACATTACAAATTACACTTAATTAGCATGGAAGCGCATTTTATAGCTAAGTTAGTAACAAATATAATATTAGCTTGTAAACTATTATTCATAAGCTGATTCAAGGTAACATATGAGTCATCTCAATATTAACAAACCTCAGTGCCAATTAATCAATTGTAATCTTAGCTATTGAATGACCTAATTTGAAATCATACCTCAAATATGAACGTTTATGGGAAAATGGTCTTTCAACATTGTCATTCTTGTTAAAATGATACAATTTTAGTAATACTAACGTACAACAGCTTTCCCACTTGTAAATGTGAATATAGTAATCATGTCAAACAGTGAAATTTTATTACAATTTCAAAAGTATATACCATCGAACAATTTGTATTTAGTAATGACAGATATAGGTCAACTGTTTTAAATCGGTAGCGAAAATCAACTCTAACTGATATTGATCAGTCAATGAAACTGTGCATTGTTCAAATCCTCATATTGATTTTGTCCCCTTCATCTGGATCTTAATTGAGTCAACCTGTATGCGGAAATTACGAAACTGATTAACAATCTTAATTCATCATTTTTACGCATACGAATGGTCATTTCACTGTTTGGTTAAGATGATGCTTGGTAGGAGTAGGGTATCAGTAAATGGTGGAGGGAGTTATTGATATAAATTTTAAACATTTAAATATTACTCTTGTTTGTGCTATTAGTCTCGGATACACAATAAACAGAAGTAGTAGATTGGTGATAAGCTTTTCCAAAGACTGTCCTCTCACTTATTCATTTCAATACACGTGTCCATCCATATTCTTCAATGATAGGGTTTGGTTGATTATAAATTTTGGTCATCTAGACGATTGGACCAATTGAAATAACACTATGTTGTAAAAAGGAGTCTATAATACTAAACTAAACAAATCACACCACCTGAAAATTAACTAGGCCACGTCTGACTTAACCAGTTAAATTACAGTAAAATGGGTAAATAGATAGTGAAGAAACAGTGGTAATTTTATTGGTTTGATACACATAGGGAGAAAGTGAGTCGAGGGTTAACACGTACCAATCACATTAATAATTTTTTTTAAAAAAAGGAATTTATAAACCTAATTCTCCAGCACCTATTTCGTAGCCATAGGAAAAGAAGAAATATGCACAAATTAACGGCTATCTGGACTCAGTATCTAAGTGAATAACGCATTGGTGTTAGGAGTAAACGGTACTGTACTGGGTTCCAGTCTCGGAGTGAATATCAACTGCGGGATGCAGGCACATTCGACTGACGAGTTCTAAATAGGACAAAACCTGAGTCCTGGATCCGACTACTAACCACATTTAATCTATTTTAAAGTTAATTGTGGTAAACCTACATGATGAGCTGGTACAATGATAGGATGCCATGGTCCACCATTTCTCCAATTACACTGAGTATGTAAATCTTGACGATATAAAGACTTCCAATTAACCTGTATGGAAGGAAGTAATAATACATGGAATTCTATGATATGAAATAAAAAAGTAGACAAAAATATAATCATTAAGATTACATATCAATGGGTGACATATACGCTACGGATGACAAAACTGTTCCATTTATGATAATATCTATATTTGTACAATACCAACAAAAGTTTATGGGTTAGTAAGTGGAATGATACATCATAAAGCTGAAAAATCATATTGAGAGAGCAGTTGTAGTTTGAAGATGTCGTGATTAGTGATCATTATTTATTTATTATTGATGGCCCCATTTAATATTATACATTTAGTACAATATAGGATTCTCAGATGTTAACCCACGTCAACTGGAACGTGAAATCTACTGACAAGAGTCATTCACCTAGCCTCACTGTTCAAATGGTGTTTGCGATGTTGAATCACTTAGACTAGTGAGGACACTGCATCTTACTCTATGGAATTCGATCACAATTAAAAGATCAAACAAACATGAGATTGACCATTAATCTATGATCAATCAACCAACCATAAATATACCCTTCAACAATTAGATAATCAACAAATTGATAATGATCAATTTTACAGTGAATTAATTACCGACCAATTATAACTAGTAAGTATGCGACTAGATTTCAATGGGAGGAAATGAAAACTTCGGTTATTAAATTATACTAGGAACAATGGCTTAGCAGCCAAAGCATTCGGATTTCAAGTTATGAGATTTAGTCTCAGTTCACTTAGCTCAGTTCAAGCAACAAAGAGTAATTAGCAGTACTAGACCTCACACACATACTTCATAGCTCAAAATCGAGTATACACGGTAAATGACTTCCATTAAAACCAGAATATAAGAAATGAAAGAGTAAAAATGCTTGTTTAACAAAAGATTTAACATTAACATTACTTACCTCATTCAAACAAGAACGGTTCGAAGAATCACCAGTATAAGATAATGCACAAGTTGATTCACCATCAGTGTCAAGGGATTGAATATGATCATTTTTCATGGTCACATCACATTCATGTACTTTAAAATTGTCACCATCATTAGTGTTAATACTATTATTGATGATAAAATTTTCAATAAGGGATTTTGTTTCATTACAAAGTGAATTTGTAGGCTTATTTACACACAAAAGACAATTCAGTTGGGTACCTAGATTGATTTTTTGTGTTCACAATGAAAAAATAAAAACGGATAAACACATTACCTGAATAAAAGTTAATTGTAGATTTGTTGAATAATGTGTTAAACAATCCAGCACCTACACACAAACGATGCCAAAGTAAATTATCATCACAAACAAGTTGCCAAGTCTTGGAAACCTACAAAAAGAAAAAGAGACAGAGAAATATGGAGATACGTGGAACAGACCCTGGGACATAAGTGAATTGGTTGAAGTTCCTAAAAGTGAGAGAGAGAAAGTTTCATTACTAATGATGGGTTTGTGAAAGTTGTTTAACTCCGTATCTTGTATCACAAGCTGATTGCGGTTAGACAACCATTAAAATCCAAGGAACACTGGACAGCTATTTCAATCTAGTCTAGGAACCTATGGCAGCGTTGTGAACTGACTAAGGCTAGAATTGTCAGTCATTAGATGGAAAAAAATGTTCTGAAGGACAAGCGCCAGCCGTAAAGACTGAAGGTCCTAGGTTTGATACCTGGTAAGGAAACCTTGATTAGGAAGGTACAGCTATCCAAAACTTAATGGTATTCAATGGTGATATATAGTGAAAGTAAAATAGATGGAAAAGGCATAGTGGATTGGTAACATTAAGTATATATTTCGAGTGATTATAGAAATAAGTATTAAAACGGCAAGCGTTAGTGAGGCTATCTCGGAAAAGAATGGAACTACCAGTCAGTTTGAGTCCAAATTAAATAAACGCGAACACTGGAGAACAGTCCAACCACCCCATAGCAACTCTACAGTTACACGCAATCTCTAAACAACCTGAATGAGAAACTGGAAAAAAAATCATTCAACTACTAATGAGATTAGAAAGGCTACAAATAATCTGAAGCGAAGAAGGGATGGATTAGTCCCGGAAATCTTCAAGGATAGTGGTCTAATTTCAGCAGTTAAATTGACTGTAACATTGGTCAGAATCTGAGAACTAGACGAAATCTCATCTAACTGATCTCGATCGCTGATCATTCCCGTTTACGTAAAAAGGACAAAATTCAGAAAGGAATTAGTATGACTAATACAGTGTCCAAAATATTGTCCTTTATAAACATCCGACGCCTAAGGCTCGTAAAGAGAAAATCCAAAAAATCAGGTTGGTTTCAGATAATCAGTAAGATGAATCAACTAAATTTTCACTTTCCATCATATTTTATAACATAGGCATACTGTGTCCAATGTCCGATTATAGATGCATTCTTTGACCTTAAAGCAGCATTCGACTATGTCGATCAAGAGATTTTGTGGTAGTCTGTCGATGAAAACTATATCAAAGAAGTGCATCAAGCTTTTAAGGGACGATTACTTTGACATTATTAGTTGAGTTAGAGCTTATGAAGAACTGTCATCAGAATTGTCAACTTCAAGTGGTGCTCTCCAGGACTTTCTCTCTTTTTATTTAGCTTCGTTATAGATATTTTCAGGGATTGATCTCCTAACCAGAAATTCACTTGTCGATTTAAAATACGCGACTATAGTAACCACTGGTTGGAGATTCTGAGTGACATGGCTCAGAATTTATCACAATGGCATACGAGTATACACATTTAGTTTTCCTTTAAATTGTGAGATTAAAGTTACTTGATATCTTTCTTTCGACGAACTAATTCTTTCTTCTTCTCTACAATCTTTTTTACACACTACTACCATTAAAGTAACTACTTCTATGAATTTGGTGATCAACTTGTTGTGCTAATGATGTGTGGCAACTTAGACCTATTTATATACGTGCCTGGTCCTACGTTGTAGATGACTGTCTGCCCAGGAAAGGACCTTACCATTCAATTGGGAGACCTAACCGCAAAAGTCGGAATGGACAACACAGGGTATAAAAATGCCATGAGATGACATGGGATGGAAGAAATGAACAGAAACGGTGAGAGATTTGCCAATTTATATTCCTTCAGAAAATGGTTATAAGTGACACTATATTTCCACACAAACACATACATGGAGCTACATGGGTCTCACAGAACCACAATCCAAAGAGCCAGATCGATTTTATCTACACGAATAAAAATTTCCGAAGTTCTGAAGGTGAGAACAAAGAGAGAAGCTGATCTAGCACCATCACAAAAATTAGGGTAACATGGTGGTTGGAGGTGGTCAACAGGAAACCCTGGACCCGGGTTTCGTGCTACTTGGCACTCGTCAGCAAGGTGTACCTGTAATCTTGAGGGAACTGATGCTCCCTGGCGGATTCGATCCCGCGTCACTCAGCTTGACAGTCAGAGACGTTACCACTGAGCTATTCGGGCCGCGACCGACCTCCTGTAGGACTGAGATCTAATCACAATTGATTGATCACTGGGTGGTGATCAATCTCATGCGTGTCAGGTCCTTAGTGCTGATCGAATGCTATCGATCAAGTTGCAATGTGGCCACCAGTCTAGGTGGCTCGACACTGCGGGCACTATATATATTAGGGTAACATGGTCCAGGGTTTCCTGTTGACCACCTCCAACCACCATGTTACCCTAATATATATAGTGCCCGCAGTGTCGAGCCACCTAGACTGGTGGCCACATTGCAACTTGATCGATAGCATTCGATCAGCACTAAGGACCTGACACGCATGAGATTGATCACCACCCAGTGATCAATCAATTGTGACCATCACAAAAATGCATCTCTATCAATACTCTGGGCACTATTCGGGAAAGGACAAACAATAAGACAGCAATTAACAACAGCCGATCAAAAACAATTGAAAAAGAGCAGAAAAAGACAAGACAGCGACAGAATACACAGAAGCAAGAAAACGAAAGAAGAGAAGCATTAGAGCCTATAAGCAGAAATACGTGGAAGCCTTGACAAAGGACAGTAGAAAAAGCTGTGAGAGAATGAAATAATGAAGCAAGTTTATGGCACAACGAAAAAACTAGCAGAGAAATATTGCAAAAGAGATCAGTCAAGGACAAAGAAGGCAAGCCAATCACTGAGATTTAAGAACAGCGAATTAGATGTCACAAATATATACAGATCCAAGTTGGTTCATCTCACGTCAGTGAAATAAGAGGAAGAAATTAGCAGCGTTTAAAGCAAAAGGGAACAAATAATATCAACTTTGCCCGAAGAATGTATGCACCCGTGCCATAGAGAACGATTGCGAGCCATGTCAGCCAAAGTATCTAACGATTGGTTAAGATAACTACGCGAACTCAAGCTAGGTATTACAAACCTATTAACATGGCTCATTTATGAATGACCTCATAGATTGCTACGCATACGTAAAATGGCACGAAATCCTTCCACATCAAAAATATATATATATCATGAAACTGCCAACTCACTTGAGCGCAATGAAATATATCTCGAGGTGATAAATATTGTAAGATATGTAAAGAAATTTCAACAGGTAAACATGCAATAAAATCTCGTTTCAACAATGGCTTTATAGTTTTTTTTATATGCAACAATTCGCCATGTGAACATTGATCAATTAAAGCGGATAATTGAGCAAGTCGATCATGACTACATGAAGAATTGTTAATATTTTCAAATTCGTTTAAACGATTTTTTGAACTGTAATCAACATTGTATAATGATAGAGTATGGATTATATTATTTCTTGAATTATCCAACAGGCGGGGATATTTCAGCTAAAATAATAGTGTATTTTTTGGTGATTTTAAGTGATCTTACATCTTTTTCGAATGTTCTAAAATAAGACAATATAGATTATAATTATTTTATTAAAAAAACGTACTCTGAGCAGATTGACTGGGAACATCTTTTCACCTTTGTACAGGTTGAAAAAGATTCAAGATAAGACATTTAAGAATACCTAAAATACAAGATAGTTTGAAAGAACTTGATAAGATGAGTCCAAAATGATTGTATATTAATCCAATATAATAAGATGTAGGTACTGATAAATTGACCTCTAAGTGTTACTTGTTACAAGTTAATATTAAATTACAGCACATAGCTTACTTGATACACAAAACACGAAATGGAAAAATACTATCATAATAAATGGTTTTACTCAATATTATATGTTTGGTACAACATAGAATTCTAAGCACAATAAATAAAGATAATTTAGGGAGAAAATTCTTTTCGACATTACCATTTAATAAAGTTTTACAATTATATTTATATTCTTTAAAGTCTCATAATGGATGTCTGTTGACTATCCGACACCATGACAATGACGAGTAAAGTCACTTGTGGCCTCGCGAAACAACACACTTATAAGCACTGGGTCTCTTTAGGGTCATTAGAACTAATTGAAACCCTCGGTCTCCTCTGGGTGACTGCGAGTTTGACCACAGACAAAGACTGATACACAATGAAATTGGGCAAAGTTTGCGTGAGGACCGAGAAGCCAACAACCTTAGTGTTTCTTGACATCAGGGCTGTCTTCGATTTGTTGGACAGGACTGTTCTCTGGAATTGTCTATTGAAGAAGGATGTGCCTGGGAAGTTTATTAACATTTTAAAGGCCCTGTATACAAACACCTCAGGCAGAGTGAGGGCACACAACCACCTTTCTCCATTGTTCCATTCAAGCAGTGAGGTTAGACAGGGTTGCCCAATCTCACCACTTTTCTCCAACTTTGCTATCGATGTTATGGAAACAGCTCTGATGGATGTAGGTAATGAAGGTGTGGATCCGTTGCCTGGAGAAAGACTTCTCGAACTTGAGTATGCGGATGATATTATCATATTGTGCCATAACACCCAAGTCATGCAATCCGCACTTAATCAGTTGGCAATCAGTATCCGTAGGTATGACATGTGCGCTGAACCTTCCAAGTGCAAAGTACTTTTACAAGACTGGCAGGACTCTGATCCTGCACTCATCCTGGCTAGTGAGCAGACAGAAATAGTCAGGAAATTCGTGTATCTGGGTAGCTGTGTAAGTACTAGTGGTGGCGCGAGTGATGAGATATATTCACATATAATGAAAGCTAGAGTGGTTTACGCAAGTCTGAGCCATCTTTGATGCATTTGTGATGTTAGTCTGGCTGTAAAAGGTCGGATTTAAAACGCGTAGGCAACAGCAGTTTAACTCTATGCCTGTGAAACCCGATCTCTCTAAGCTGAGAATGTTGGACGACTGTGTTTGGTCATCGTTGTCTCCGAAAGATTGCTGACATCCAGTGGCAACACTATATTAGTAATGAAGAAGTTCGGGCATAGCTACAACAATTCAGTTGGTGTCACTATCTTGAAACATCGATTTCGGTTTCTTGGTCTACTATAAATATAGTACCAGAGAATTACATGTCGCGCATTACTTGCTGACGTTGGGACTGGTTGCAAAAATCGAAGGGGTGGTTAATGTATGACATGGTACCAACGGTATACAAGAAAATTGTACAAGACTGGCTTCTGTTGGTTCTTCACTACTCTCTGGTTAGGATCTTAGAGCTGTCGCAACACAGTGTCTAGAGACGTCATCAAACATGACTCAGAATAGAAGTCAGTGACAATCCTACTGTAAGCTTTTTTACTTTCTTCATAAATATGAGTGTTTATTTATTTAATCACATATATATTGGTACAAAGGGCACCGGATACATCTGCTCCACACAAAATAATGAGAATGGGAGGAGAAGGAAGAAGATGTGTATATATAAAACAAGAAAAAAAGAAAAGGAAAAGAGTAATGATGGGGGGGAACTGAAATGTACAACCAGAAGAGCTCTCTCAGTTAGGAAAGTTAGAACCACTCTTTATGTAGAAAGTAAAAGAAGGTTGCAGCAGGATCGCCACTGGCTTCTATTCTGAGCCATATCTGATAACGTCTCTAGCCACTGTGTTGCACCATCTCTCGGACCCCAGCCAGGGAGTCGTGAAAGACCAACAGAAGCTAGCCCTTTGCAGCTTTCTTTCATGCCACGACACCATGTCATACGCTGACCTCCTCTCCGCTTTTTCCAACCAGTCCCAGAGTCGGCAAATAATGCATGACGTGGAAATCTCTGGGACGACATTCGTAAAGCATGTCCAATCCACCGAAGTCGGTGTTTCAAGATGATGACACCAATTGAATTATCGTCTCTGCGCCCGAGCACACAATGCCGAACCTCTGCATTACTAACATGGTGTTGCCACTGAATGTCAGCAATCTTTCGGAGACAACGATGATCGAACACAGAGAGTCGTCTAACATCCTCAACTCGGAGAGCCCAGGTTTCAAAAGCATAGAGCAAAACTGCTCTCACCGACGCGTTGTAAATCCGACCTTTTACAGACAGACTAACATCACGAAGGCGCCAAAGATGGCCCAGATTGGCATAAGCCGCTCTGGCTTTCATTATACGTGCATCAATCTCATCACTTACACCACCACCAGCACTTATGTAGCTACCTAGATACACGAACTTCTCAACTACTTTAATCTGCTCACCATCGAGGGTGAGTACAGGATGAGAATCCTGCCAGTCTTGTAGGAGTACCTTGCACTTGGAGGGTGCAAAGCACATGCCGTACCTGCGGACACTGATTGCCAACTGATTAAGTGCGGATTGCATGCCTTGGGCATTATCGCACAGTAAAACAATATCATCCGCATACTCAAGGTTGAGAAGTCGTTCTCCAGGCAGCAGATCCACGCCGCCATGACTTTCATCTATAAGATGCTTCGGTTTGGGCACCCGGGCAGTATCACAGCCCTCTCGCAAATAAATGAAATGGAACAAATATGAGTATAACTTCTTTGTCTGGAAGAATTCCTTCTCATTGTACTTTTGCTAAATGAATTTTTTTTCTCACCATCATTTCACTCTCATAAACTAATTTCTATTCGTTATTCTTTTCTTTATTATACGCACTTTGCATTTTCTATCTCATCACAACCTCATCGTTATTGTGTGGCGCATATGTATTTTGTCAACCCCCCTTATACCAATGTTTGTGTCGAAACAAACAAATTTATTTATAGTTATTTAACAGATCTAGTTTTCAACTAGTAAATAAGAAAGGGACTACATAAAACGTCCAGAAACCCGGGTAAGTTTGTATCAGATACTCAACAAAAGTAGTTATAGATAACGAACTGAACCTCATTAAGAAATTTTGATCGAAAACGGGTATCTGTCGATATTTATTGACAAGAATACAAAACTTAAACCGTCTAGAGCACAAAGAACCTCAGTAGAAAAGAAAATACTTTATATGAACACAGATTTCAAAGGTGATATAACTGTAGATATCCGCCTGTAGCTCCTCTGGGGGTAGCCCTCAGCAACAGGTTCCAGGCCCTTCATGATCTACTCAATGGAGAGAGAACTACCATGGAGAGCAACTGGAAAAGTATCAAGGAGGCAATCGTTTCAACATGTCAGGAGGTTCTGGGCCACAAGAAGCACCATCACAAGGAATGGATCACTGTTGGTACACTGGATAAGATTGAAGCAAGGAGGAACAAGAAGGCAGCAATCAATATCAGCCGAACAAGAGCAGAAAAAGCCAAGGCACAAGCCGAATACACAGAGGCAAACAAGCAAGTGAAGAGGAGCATCAGGACCGACAAACGTAAATATGTGGAAGATTTAGCAACGACAGCGGAAAAGGCTGCAAGAGAGGGAAACATGAGACAACTGTATGATACAACAAAGAAACTTGCTGGAAATTACCGTAAGCCAGAAAGACCAGTGAAAAACAAGGAAGGCAAAGTAATCACCGACATTGAAGAACAACGTAACAGGTGGGTAGAACACTTCAAAGAACTCTTAAATCGACCAGCTCCACTGAACCAACCCAACATCGAAGCAGCACCCACAGACCTCCCAATTGATGTTGGCCCACCAACGATTGAAGAGATCAGCATGGCCATTAGACAAATCAAGAGCGGCAAAGCAGCGGGACCAGACAACATCCCGGCAGAGGCACTGAAAGCAAATGTAGCAGCAACTGCCAAGATACTCCACATCCTCTTCAGTAAGATTTGGGACGAAGAACAAGTTCCAACAGACTGGAAAAAAGGACTTCTGATCAAAATACCAAAGAAAGGTGATCTTAGCAAGTGCGACAACTACAGGGGCATCACTCTCCTCTCAATACCAGGGAAAGTCTTCAACAGGGTATTGTTAAACAGGATTAAGGATTCCGTGGACGCCCAACTTCGAGATCAACAAGCTGGATTTCGTAAGGATAGATCGTGCACAGATCAAATCGCAACTCTACATATCATTGTGGAACAATCAATCGAATGGAATTCATCACTCTACATCAACTTCATCGACTACGAGAAGGCATTTGATAGCGTGGACAGGACGACACTACGGCGTGCCTGAGAAGATAGTCAATATCATACGGAACTCCTATGATGGACTAAACTGCCAAATCGTCCACGGAGGACAACTCACCGACTCGTTTGAAGTAAAGACCGGTGTTAGGCAAGGTTGCCTACTCTCACCCTTTCTCTTTCTCCTGGTCATCGCCTGGATCATGAAGACGTCAACGACTGGAGGAAAACACTGGATACAGTGGACAGGTAGGATGCAACTTGACGATTTAGACTTCGCGGATGATCTGGCTCTTCTATCACAAACGCAACAACAAATGCAGGAGAAAACGACCAGTGTAGCAGCAGCCTCAGCAGCAGTAGGTCTCAATATAAACAAAGGGAAAAGCAAGACTCTCCGATACAACACAATATGCACCAATCAAATTACACTTGACGGAGAAGCTTTGGAGGATGTGGAAACCTTTACATATCTGGGAAGCATCATTGATGAACACGGTGGATCAGATGCAGATGTGAGGGCGAGGATCGGCGAAGCAAGAGCAGCATACTTACAACTGAAAAGCATCTGGAGCTCAAAACAATTGTCAACCAACACCAAGGTTAGAATTTTCAATACAAATGTCAAGACAGTTCTACTGTATGGGGCGGAGACGTGGAGAAATACGAAAGCCATTATCCAGAAGATACAAGTGTTTATTAACAGTTGTCTACGCAAGATACTTCGGATCCGTTGGCCAGACACTATCAGCAACAAGTTACTGTGGGAGACAACAAATCAGATTCCAGCGGAGGAAGAAATCAGGAGGAAGCGCTGGAAGTGGATTGGGCACACTTTGAGGAAATCACCCGATTGCGTCACAAGACAAGCCCTCACATGGAATCCTGAAGGTCAAAGGAGAAGAGGAAGACCAAAGAACACATTACGCCGAGAAATAGAGACAGACATGAGAAGAATGAACAAGAACTGGATAGAATTAGAAAAGAAGGCCCAGGACAGAGTGGGTTGGAGAATGCTGGTCGGCGGCCTATGCTCCATTGGGAGTAACAGGCGAAAGTAAGTAAGTAAGTAATCATGAAGAGAATTTCCAAATCTTTTGATGAAACGTTATTCGCAGCAACCTTGCACATATTGTTCTCCAGTCGATAAATATTCACCAATAATCTTAAGGACAAATTATGTCATTTGACCAATTCTTTGTGCGTTTATCAATTTACGTGGTCATGTAGAGCCAGGTATATAGATCGTTTAATGCGTATTTTATCTAAACAAATTCGAGAACACTACCCAGCTTGGCTGAAAAGGGATGGAAATGGTTCAATAATGGGTGACTGAACACAAATCATTCAGTCAAAGCAGATTTTGCGTTCAAAGTCATCCATAAGGCAAGTAACAAACAACCAAATGCAATCATATCTCATCTTCTTAACATCGCTGAAGCACTGAATATACATCTGAAAAAATCAGAATTGTGTCCGGAAGAAACTTGTACAACTTCCTCTTCTACTATAGTCTTAATCTCGTAATCTTTTTTCTTTCTCTTACATACTTTTCTTCCACAGCCATCTGACTCCCTTCTGTCCGCTCTATAGACCTTTTACTCTTAATTGATTTGTGTATGTTTCTATGATCCGGATTTTAATTCATCTCAATCTCAACGTCTTATATTATCACGCCGAACCTTGCTTTCCCAATTATGATTCCGTATCTATTTTCATGACGAATACTTAAGATCTTAACAACAAAACTATTATTAGTTTCCTTGACAAAAATAACGTTTTTATCCCCTAGCTTATTCTTCTTCACTGTTAGAATGTTAAGCAGAATTTTATTCGGAATAGTAAGGCTTTGAAAATGAATTCACCAAAAAGACAAGTCTTCGCTGAACCGATTTTTTATTTTGTCTCAGTGGGTATATTCCGTATATTGAATATAGTTATCCTTTTATAGTCAATAACAGAAACCTGTACAGTGGATTAAATGCTCTATATAGCCCCCAAATGCCCTGGTACGACCGAGGGTTGGAGAGTCCGCTTTCTCTCTCAAAACGCTTTCACATGGCCACATGTACACAGTCACTGCCAGGGAAGTTCTACTCACTGCCTTCTCACGGCATTAATGTTGTTTACGAAAAGCCAATATCCAGCGCTTTAACAGGGATGGTGGATCCTCTGTATCCACCTAGGGGAGTTAGAAAACCCTGATTTCAAACCAACAGTGAACATGGGCTCCAGGACCCCGAAGGGGCGAATCGCATATTAACCAATTGTTGGTCACCAGCTGCCATGGAACTGCACCTCCTAACGTTGCTCCAATGCTTTGTGGATTAGACCTTTGAGTTGAAGGCTCCGAGTGTGGCCTGAAAAAACCACCTTCTTCGGTCTGGGCACCTAGGCAGTATCACAGCCCACACAAAAATCAAGTGACTTGTGTGGCGCATATGTATTCGGTGCCCCTTTGTACCAGTATTTATGCGTTCAAATACATAAAATGATAGTTTCATTCCAATTTTCAAAAAGTAGCTAGTATAGTCACTAAATAACTATACAGAGAGAGGAATAAGAGTCACTTAACTAACTCATTCTTGTGTCTGAAAAAGTATGAACATATACACATGCTTAATGTATATTTCACAGTATAAATCTACTTCTTGAATAATTAACCAATTAACTTATTTACCAGGTACACGTTTAATTATTCTGGGTTGAGCGGTACTTGGTGTGAGCCACGGCAATACTACTTAGATGTTAAAACCGAACTAGGTGGAGCGACTTATTAGGTTTTCTTACTTAAACACAAACATTAGTACAGTGAAGCACCAAATATATATGCACCATATAAATCATTTAATTTGTGTGGGCGCTGGGATACTGTCCGGACGGCCAAAGCGAAGATACAGTTTAATGACCGAATACAGTGTCTTAACTACTAACCCATTGGTCTAGTAGTGTTAGACTGAAGTATGGTTGGTCAGGTCAGGTCAGCTACAACGTAGGACCAGGCACATATATGCATCGGTCCAAGTTGCCATACCTCGTTAGCACAACAAGAGGAACACCGGATTCATAGTAGTTAATCTAGTGTTGGTAGTAGTATATAAATTATAGGTTGTATATAAGGATATAGTACAGGAAGGAAGAGAGATATGAAGCAATTTTAGTCTCAAGGTTTAAGGGAAGATAAAGAGTGTATACACCTACGCCATTGTGACCGATTCTGAGCCATGTCACCTAGAGTCTCCAACCATTGGTTACGATAGTCACGCGGACCCCAACCAGGTAGTCTGCATCTGCCAACATGGCTCAGGCTAGAAGTTAGTGACTTCAAACACTGATGCCATGTTTTGGTTTGGCCGCCCCTAACTCTCTTCCAACCGTCCCCAATACTAGTCATCATAGCGCGTCGTGGTAATCGGTGTTCAGGCATACGTAACACATGGCCCAACCATCTCAGTCGATGAAGATTCATCACCTCATCAACTGATTTACCATCGTTCCCTAATACCCTGCGTCTAACCTCACTATTACTTACCCGGTTATCCCAGCAGATGCGAGCAATATTTCTAAGGCATCTGTGGTCAAATACTAGTAACCTACGAGTATCTTCTACTCTTAATGGCCATGTTTCACAGCCGTAAAGTAGGACAGAGCGAACTGCTGCGCAGTATACTCGTCCCTTAATTGATAGACGGATATCTCGTCTACGCCATAGGTGACGTAAGTTGGCAAAAGCCAAACGAGCTTTTTGAATCCGTGCTGAGATTTCGTCTGACACCAACCCATTAGGGCTGATCAGACTTCCAAGATAAGTGAGGTTGTCGACGCGTTCGACTACTTCACTTCCTATCCTTAGTTCGAGTGTTGACGCAGGCCAGTCCTGGAGTAACAATTTACATTTGGATGGGGAGAAACGCATCCCAAACATCCTGGCATTATTACTGAGTTCCAACAGAAGACTCTGCATTTTGCCAGCGTCTTCACCAAACAGGACTATGTCATCTGCGTATTCTAAGTCGCTTAGTGGTCCCCCTGGTAGGAGATCAATTCCTGAAAATTCAGTCGATGAGAGTGTTATTTCCAGCAACAGGTCTATAATGAAGTTAAACAAAAATGGGGATAGTGGACAGCCTTGACGGACACCACTTGAGGTTGTAAAATCATATGACAGTTCGCCATAAGCTCTCACTCGACTAATAGTGTTCGAGTAAAGAGCCTTCACAAGGTTTATGTACTTCTCAGGTACACCTTTCAATGACAGACACTGCCACAGAACCTCTCGGTCTACAGAGTCAAATGCTGCTTTCAAGTCAAGAAAAACTATCATTGTCGGACGCCGATAAGCGTGTCTGTGCTCTAAAACTTGACGAATGGTGAATATGTGGTCGATACAGCCACGACCAGGTCTGAAGCCAGCCTGATTTTCTCGTGTTTGCAGTTCACGAGTCTTAGTTAGGCGCCCGATAATTATTGAGGCTAGTATTTTAGATGCTATGTTAGTCAGACTAATCCCTCTATGGTTATCGCAGGATGATTTTGACCCCTTTTTATATATTGGGACAATCAGTGATTGTGACCAGTCGGATGGGATTACATCCGTCTCCCAGATTTTAGCCAGAATATTAGTCAACCTAATCGCTAAAATTGGACCACCGTATTTAAAAACCTCTGGAACCAATCCATCAGGACCAGCTGCTCTTCCCCGTTTCAGATTACCTATAGCCTTTTGAACTTCAAGTAGGGTCGGGGGGCCTACTTCAATGTTCCATTCAGGTTTTCTGGGAATAGTGGGTAGTTGTGCAGTAGCTGAAGGCCAGCTAAACTGCTCCTTAAAGTGTTCCGCCCATCGTTCTAAACGTTCAGGTTGAGAGCAGATAAGGGTTCCGTCTTTTTCCGAGATTGTCTCACTTACACTTGACTTCTTAATTCCGGTTTCTTTTATTAGTCTGAATAGTTGCCTGGTGTTGCCTACAGCCACTGCCTTTTCCATCTCTTTTGCTTTCGTTGCCCACCACTGCTCACGATCGTTCCTTAGGCTTTTAGTTAACCTAGATCTAATTTGTTTACGCTCTTCGTCATGTTCAGAGCCTGATGGGATGAGTTTACGCGAATCCATCAGTGAAATAGACTTAGAAGAAACCCACTGGTTTTTTGGAGCCCTATGGTTTAAATGACTAATAGATGTTACTGCCGTTTCCACAGCTGTTCGTGTGTCTTTCCAAGCAGCATCTGGGTCAGTCTCGTTTACAGAACTGCCTAGATGTGAACTCAGTTGTTTCTGGAATTCGCATTTGGCTTTCTCGTCCTCCAGTTCAATCCTAATGGGTCTTCTTAGTGTACTTTTCCTGCGTCCATTGAGGCGCAGACAAATGCGTGCTCGTATTAAAGCGTGATCAGAGTCTAAACAAGTATTCCAATACGAGCGACAATCTTCTATTGAGCCTCTCCAACGATGACTGATGACAATATGGTCTATTTGAGTCCATCGTTGGTTTGGTGCAGGTGGTCGCCATGTTAGACGATGTCTCTCCTTATGTTTAAAATTAGTGCTTGCTAAAAATAAACGATTGTCTGAGCATAGTTGCAACAGACGATCACCATTATCGGTTCGTTGAGCCGGAATACTAAAACACCCACCTAAATGTCTTTCTGTTTGATTTAAGCTGCCTACCTGGGCATTAAAGTCACCCGCTACGACTACTATGTCTGAGCGCTTAGCTTTCTGAAGAAGCTCAGAGAGTTTTCTGTAAAAGTCATCTTTTACTTCATCATGGCTGCAGTCAGTGGGAGCGTAGGCAGAAACGACGAAAAGGCAACGACGTGTGTCCCTATCCTTCCGAGTTCTTATGGAGCCATTTAGCCGGACAGCACACAGGCGACTATTAACGGGGATCCATTCTAGTAGTGCCTGTTCTGCCCTTGTACTTAGTGCTATGCCTACACCTGCAAGTCCGCGAGAACTAGCCAACGGGTCGCCAGATACACGGAGGGTGTATTTCGTCGGCTGTCCATTTTGGCGAGGTGAGGTCAAGTGAATGACCACACTGGGATCCTGTATGCGTGTTTCGGAGACACAGCATACATCAATGGTACGAGATTCTAGGGTTTTAGCTAAGGAGGCCTGTTGACCGATTTGGCATAGGGTACGTACGTTGAAGGCTCCAATGTGTAGTTTGGAGCGAGGTTTAAGTAGACCTGGGACAGCGTTTCGCGCACTAGAATCGTTGGCCATGGTGACACTTGCTGAGGAAACCGAGAGAGGAAGTTTAGTGTTGAAAGTCAAGGTAGAGGGAATAGTAGGAATTGAAGAAGAAGATTGATTATGAATACAGTGGTCTTGAGTGCTGTTAGAGGTATGAGGGCAGTTATCACTTCCCGGTTGCCCACACCGTGGAAGGATTCTTCTAGAGGTACCTGAAAAGGAAATTGGGTTAGGAGTGGTCTTAATGACCTGAGAGCGTGACCGCAGTGCCCAAGGGACAACTGCTTGAGGTCGGTCACACACGACCTTTTTGTGGGTAGTTTTTGTGTTAGCTCCGTTCTTCAAAAAAAAACCTTACCGCCGGAGACGGAAATCCGTGGGATAAGGCGAGGTGTGCATTTTTAGGGTCGACCTTTTCTAACCCCACCCCTCCTTGTGGGAAGGCAGCATCGCTGTCATGCTGGTTGTCTGAAGGAAACACCTTACTGCCGTCACACCTCTGTACAGTCAGCAGTACGACTTCGCCTTCGGACCTTGGGTTTGCTGCTTTTAGTCTCACCGCTCTTCAACCGACCTGTCTGGCATGGTAGGACCTCGAGGAACGACTGTTCCAGCCAGCATAGCTCGATTGCTTCATCACGATAGTATGGTTGAAAAATGTATAACAGGATGTTACACGAAATTCCATCGGCTGTTCGTCTTTTTTGTGCTAAAGTGCAATAATTTAAATAGACTAGTAATTATAACAAGCGTTTTTACATATAATACTTATTTATTTATTTATTGAAACACATAAAAATTGGTACAATGAAGCACCAGATAAATATGCGCCTCACAAATTTCATTCGATTTGTGTGAGGGCTGTGATACTGCCCAGGTGCCCAGACTGAAGCAGGTGGTTTTCTTAGGGGGCCACATCCGGAGCCTTTGACCTGACTGTCTGATCCACAAGGCAGTGGAGCATCGTGAGGAGATGCAGTCCCATGGTAGCCGGTGATCAATGACAGGTTCGTCCGCCATTCGTTCCATCAGGATACTGGAGCCCATGTGCACCATTGGTTTTGAATCAGGGTTTTCCAACTCCCCTAGGTGGACCCTCCGTGTCCACCAACCCGGTTAAAGCGCCGGACATTCGCTTTTCGTCCTCTCCATTTCGTAAACAACACCCCCGCCACGAGAAGGCAGTGAGTAGGACTTCCCAGGCAGAGGCTATATATTCGCTGGCCATATGAGAGTATTTCGAGAGGGAGAGGTGACTCTCCCCACTCACGGCCGTACCAGGGCATTTGGGGGCTATAATACTTAAGTTTAACCATAAGCAACTTAGAACCTGGCAAATGTAAGCATTAACCCGTTTTTACACCACAGCAGTACAGCGAGATGGAATTATCAAGGTGAATACAACAGCAGAAATAATAGTAGTATCAGAGGTGACATAAAAGATTAGGGATATGAAATATGAGTTAGATGGAGTTTTACTCTCTGAGTTGGACCAAACCATCCAGCTTAGAGAACGAAACTCTATCAAAATCATCCACCCGAGTTACAAAACTCCACCACGTAGATTATGATTCCTGAAAAATACTGATTCTCGAGACAAAATAAAGTTAGACAAATTTGAAACTCATGGCTTAAGCGCGGGTATTAAGTGGATGCATCTGCATTTGCATATCACCCAATGTCTTGAACCATTGGTCATGATAATCGCATTGACCACAACCATGAGGCCTGAACCAACTAGTATGGTTCACTTTAATCATTTCATGCACTGACCTCATGTTACGAATTGATCATTCCCAGATTTCTTTAGACCTAATCCTACATTAGCCAACATTGAGACCAATGCTTCGAAGAAACCTATGATCAAATACTAGTAACCTATGAGCGAATGCCTATAAAGACATTGATTTATAGTTATAAAACTAGGAAGGACTGCCGCACAGTATACTCACCAATTCTTTGGCAAACACCTTGTCCATAGCACAGGTGACGCAAGCTGATAAAAGTTACATAAACTTTTTGTATTAGTCTGGAGATTTCGTAGGATACCAAATCGAGAGAAATAATGAAACTGTTTAGTTAAAGTTTAGTTAAACACATAAATATTGGTACAAGGAAGCACCAGATAAATATGCGCCTCACAAATTTCATTCGATTTGTGTGTGGGCTGTGATACTGCCCAGGTGCCCAAACTGAAGCAGATGGTTTTCTTAGGGGGCCACATCCGGAGCCTTTGACCTGAAGGTCTAGTCCACAAGGCAGTGGAGCATCTTAAGCAGATGCATTCCCATGGTAGCCGGTGACCAACAGCAGGTTCATACGCCATTCGTTCCATCAGGATACTGGAGCCCATGTGCACCATTGGTTTTGAATCAGGGTTTTCCAACTCCCCTAGGTGGACCCTCCGTGTCCATCAACCCGGTTAAAGCGCCGGACATTCGCTTTTCGTCCTCTCCATTTCGTAAACAACACCCGCCACGAGAAGGCAGTGAGTAGGACTTCCCAGGCAGAGGCTATATATTCGCGTGGCCATGTGAGAGCATTTCGAGAGGGAGAGCGAACTCTCCCCACTCTCGGCCGTACCAGGGCATTTGGGGGCAAAGAATGAGTATAAGAGACTTCACCACTTATCATCAAACTAGATAATGATGCAAACCAGCCTTGTAGCAACACTATGCATTTAGAGGGTAGCATCCAAAAATGATTGAATTGTTGCGATCAGAAAACTATATCAGAGCCCTCATAATCAACAACTGAAATGAGCCATGTCAATACGTGTAAACTACCTGGTTGAGGTTTGCTTGATTACAGTAACCAAAGGTTAGAGACTGAATGACATGGCTCAGAAGTGTTTTCCATGGCACAAGTGCATTCATCATTTGTCTTCCCTAAATTCTGAGCTCTTCAATTTATGACTTTTTGTGGTTTTATTTAACCAATTTATGCATTTTTGGATTGTATCTTTGATGCCTAATCTTTTCAATCATCACTGAAACTATTAGTTCCTCTACTATTCTGGAGATTGGCGTGACAAATGAGTACGGTAACATGTGCCGGAACACATACGTACCAGGTTCTGAGTTGAGATAGATCGACAGAGAGCCCTCATCATGCACACTTATGTTATCTGTGTTAATAAGTGAATTTCATAGTAGGAAGTCAATCTCTAAATGAAACATTCTTCAAATAATGTACATGACGAAGTCAAAAATGGACAAAGCGGATAAATGACGAATAAAACATATGTTGAAAGTCTTTGTTGCTTCAGCTTTTTAGCCATATATATGCGTCGACTGAAGTTAGTAACCTGGTTGAGTAACATGTCATCGTACAGTAAGGCAATACAGACTACGCTTGTTGAGGTGTATTTCTGAATATGGTATCTACGTATGTCAGCTACTCCCAAAACTTTTTAGAACCCGCCGATGTTAAAATGCATGGAGAATGTGAAGCTTTATTTGAACAGTTCTAAAGACGACAAAACAAACGGGATGCACACACTACCAAATTTGAAATAACATAACTATGTGAATAAACCGAACATAATATAACTTACTTTCCAGATGATAATGACTGGCTAATTATCTTTACGAAGAAATCTCATACTACTGAGTGTAATGGCTCGCATCTAGCCTGAAAGAACGTAGAGTACTAGGGAAGAGTAAGCGAGAAAATCTAGAAAAAAACATGGGGAAAAGTGAGCCCACGACTGAGAAAGCTCTTGAAATTTACTTGCACTTAGCAGTTAGAACGATCGAATACAAATAACAATGACAAGCAGAAAATTGAAAACAATCTGATCCTAGAAACTATAAGCTAATAAAGTACGTTACGTAGTCCCCTGTCCAAATCCACCGCGACGTGCGCAAGGTCGACATTGAATGTGTTTGAGGTGAGGTAGCATAAGTCATTAACATTCTTTTTAGTCATATACCGATTGTAGGGAAGTATTTTGCATATCAGTAAAACGCCAGCATCTACAAATGATAACTCAGCAGTAACAAAAGACAATGATCTTTTACATGCGCGACACATAACGCAAAAATCAAAGGAGATGAATTAAGTTCGAAGCATATTCATGAAATTCTACAAAAAGCAGCACTGAGATTTATTGATGTTTCATAGAAAATACCACATCTTAATATGAAGATGGTAAATCTCTATTCCTTGGTTTCATAGTTTACTGTATAAGCAATACAGATCTAATTACTACTAACCGTACATGTTTCTTCCTTCTAGCTGACACTTCAGCATACCAAGTGTTGAATTAAACACTACCTAGTTTCATTATCACAAAAAGATGAAGGATTTGTGCTTCTCAAACTCATAAGTCTGCTGACCTAGTAGGGGTTCCTCGCATACTAGTGAAGGAATGCATTGACCTAACTGTGGTGTTTTCCACAGGACTTGAGCTAAACTCTAGTTCTAGAAAGGGCACACTTAAAGCTGTACATACAAGAGTTAGTAAAGCAAAAACATACGATGGAAGACCATTATCCTTCCTTTCTTTTATTGTAAGGGTCAATTGTATCTCCTTGAGATATTATCCACTCGAAAGCTGAACTCTGTCTGAATTCCCCCAAGAATATCATTCACTTTCAGGCAGAATAACTTGGAAGTTGACGAACTCTGAGCATTTATGAAAATGACTGTTTTAAAATCAGTTTCTTAAGATAACTACATGCGTTTTTGAAACGCCAGATGAAAGCTAGATTGATAAAGACGAGTTTTTCCTGTAACTCAGATTTAAAATGAATCTTACTTTAGAGAGAGTGCCAATAACACAAAGAGAGGGTGTTTTTGGTCCCGAAACGGTATACACTCACCTCGAACTCTGCAGCCGAATCCCAAGTCCCAAACTTTTCTTTCCATTGTTAAAGTTGATGTACCGTATCAGTCACACCAAATAATAAATGAGAGACAGCCGAGATTATGGATTACTTTTGTGAATACTTAGTGTGTTACAGCTGAACAGCAAAAGTATGACCGCCTAAACTATATAAGTTACATCGAGCGATAAGAAGCCTGGACTATATTGACGTGGCAGCCAATTATTTCTACCTCCTTATCATTCGTAAATAGCCAACAGAATCTTGCCATGCATATGATTTATTGCTTTTTGATACACAAAGACAAGTTACGGCGACATAGCATTACTTTCCCTCTTCACTGAACGAAAAAATTGACATTCTTGTGGTTCACTGAAATTATCAGCTAATTCATTCTAAATGTACTATGTTGTGGCGAATAACTTTTTCGAAATAAAATAGCTTAAGTTGGTGTGAACGGTGAATAGGACGGCATGAGTTTCAAATCGCCTTCTGGTGTTTCCTATGGTTTTAGTTGTTATCGTGATGTTGGTTAAAACCGCAAGAAATGTTCACTTGCGTTATTTTAATCACCAGAACTTTATTTTCTACTGTCAAAACGCCTGCGGAAAACCTTTCATTAGCAAATTGCTGGAATCAGGAGTGGAATGTTAACATTATCGGAGAGATGATTGTTTGACGAGTAGCTACCGGGATCTAGATTTTTGTGTGGGAGTTTATTGTTTTTGCAGCCCCACGACAGAATAAAATTGGACACAGTCACATTCGGCAACCCGATTCTTATAAATTTGAGGTAGGAAACAGGACTACATCGTTGATCCAATACTCACAGTAATGACAAAATTGATAAATGAGTCCCAAGTGCATACGGTTGCGCTTTTATTCTCTTTGACCACCACAAGCCTACAATACTGCCATTAGCCCTCACACTGTGTAGTAAATGTCTGACAATTGACTTTCAGCCTCCGTAAGATTCACAGGACTCGTTTTAAAAAACTTCAGATTCAACGAGTCTCGACAATTTTTATATTATCCAGTCTATATTTTCTTCATTACTCAAAGTGGTCATCAGGGCACATTAAACATCTAGTTCGCAACTGGAAACCTGGGACGCCTAATACTGATCACAAATGAATACCATTTTCTAAGTATTTGTTAACGAAATTATGCGACATGCACTCCATGCAATTCATTTTCGTGCTGGTTCTTCGAATGTTTGAAGTGTTGTTTAGGACCTCGACCGATCAGTTTCTTATCCATATACACCCAACTGACGGGTCCCGAATATGACGAAAAAAGCTTCCTGGATCCCACTGCCAGCCACCACCCATCTCTGGTTGTATTATTACAAAGATTTTTGTTTGGGGAAAAGGTCGTTTCGCAAGTTTTAAACATTTGCCACACTAACCTTTCAGCTTTAAAACTTGACACGTTGAGAGAGCTACATGTAGTGCCCTGCAAGTTAATAGGAATGTAGTGAGTTAATCTACAGTAACGAGTTACTAACTGTTATATCGTGTGAACTCGTAATATATATGAACGTGCAAGTAGAGAGGAGTGAATTTTATTGATCGAACGCGAATAATGATACTTGAAATCGTACGAGCAGTCTTGAGTGCGTATCGGCCCTGCTACTGCCTAGCCCAGCCAGTTGAGTCCAGAACACAAATAACAGCCTCGACAATATGAATCATTATTTACAAACATACTGGGTTTTTATACAAACCAAAGTAATCAATAAACTGATTATAACTCAAGAATCGTATGATAATAAATCAAAGATCAAAATAAAGCTAATGATAAGAGAAAACGAATATGAATAACTTAGTTACGTAACAACTGTACAATAAGAAATAGGCATAATACATTGGTCGATAATAGACCTCAGATTTACCATTCATAATTCACCAGGGGATAAAACACTAACATTTAAGTTTTTATTCTGCGCTGAGTATACAAATTAGTCCCACATTACACGGGGTGCTAAATGTCTAACCACTTTGGAAGCCACTGAAGATAGAATACTATTAAAAAGATGGCTTGTAATCTGCTTTTAACACAACCAAATGAATTTAGATTTCAAGTGTACGAACCAGTTGAATGTGGGAAGCAAATTTGTAAGGTGTCTCTTATGCTCTATTAGTATCTAAGTGATAAGTATATTAGTCATAATTATTACATAGATTATTGACTAACGATCTAGTTCCACTTCTAGGAGAACTCAAAGCAAGTTGAATGGTAAATAAAGTAAGACTTCATCATTTTTATGTCTCTAGGATACATTACAAACTCGTCACATGAAGTAATTTGATACACTAGTGACTAGATTCTAAAGTGGAGTTCTGCGACCATGCCTCTGACCATGAAAGGATCTTATCCTACATTAATATTACAAAACTCAATGACTTGGGAGACAAAACTGTTACTAAAATCTATACCCTTCAAGAATGCCGACTTATCTTTCTACATCGTCACAAACATGACAAATGACAGCCAGTATTCAGTGAATGGTTTGTTATACATAATTCCCATCACAAATTGTGAAGATGCCAAGCAGCATAATAAATTATGGATGGAATATAACTGACTGCTATTCTGCGAAGATAGCAATTGTATGAATCAAGGATGTGGGATTTCCAGTCTGTATGCAACTTTGATATATGATCACTTGGATGAGTGGTGAAATTCTGACAGTAGGAGTAATACTCAAAGACGTAGTTTGTGAAATTGATTTTTATTGAATCTGTGAAAAACAGAGGAGATTAAAAGAAAACAACGTTCCTATTTACCTTTCATATAACCATCGATCTTCTGAGTGACGTTGATAGTGTGTGGAACATTCTGTTGTTGTTCAAATGAACACATTGCATGTTGAGCGTAAATTGCTCCTATAGTCTAGGAAAATCAGCCGTCCTACTGGCCAATACTTGTGGTTCCCACTCCCATATTCTGTAATGAATTGGTAGCCAATTAACTGGTAATTTGAAGCTTTTTTTACAGCCAAAGCACTCACCTGTTAAAACACTTGAAAAGCATTAAAAAACGACATGTTAGTGCTTCTAACGTTCACTACGATTTCCTCCACTTCTCTGATGAATGCAATGACTGTGCGTAATCTGTATTTGTGAGATTCCTTCTCCACTCAGCCGTTGAAATTTCTTGGAGTCACGTTCTAATTCTGTTCAAATGAAGATCCTTTCAATAAGAAACATCCATAAAAATAACCTGCTGATCTACTGATACCATATTGTATCTTGTTTTTGTAATGGTATTACCATTAACCCAGAGTAGGAAGCTATAAACAACACGGAAAATTTACTAAGCTACACAATACAAAGTGAAAGACATTATTTGAATTGGTCAATCAATCATAAATTAAGTCGTCCTGAAGGTACTGAGATCGTATATACTTACTGAACAATCCAGCTGTTCCATGAAAATAGAAGGATAAGAGGGAAAGCTTAAATTTCCTCAAGCTTTGTTATATCTGGCCTGGAGCTATATCTATTTGCGTGACAATTAATATCCGCTTTTTACTAAAGCTTTTTGCTTTTCTGACGTTTGTGCTACTATCTTACGATTACCATGGATTGAATCCACGTCATTTCACTCTAAGTTTTTATTATGACAGAAGCCATATTGATTCTTTTCCTGCTTCTGATTTTATCGACAGAACACAGGTATATGATTAAAATTTTATGCTCCACATCTTACAAGGAACTTTTTGATTAAATTTCCCAGAGAAAAGATGTTGGTCAATCAATGATAATTCTGTACTTCGATTTCAGTGATGCTTTTGTCGTAGTCCCCTTTTATCCTGGTTCAAATCATTTTTATAAGAACTTAGCCGAATCGTTCGCTTTGGATCTTGCTACCCCAAGACTATTGATGTAACCAGTGTGATTATATAAGGAAATGTGATTAACCTGTTTTTCTTTCTTCTTCTCATCAGTAGACTGTGCTCACTCTTTCAGCATGGTAAAACTTTCTTTCTTGTCAACGATCTAAAAGTGGTGAACTCATTCTTGCTTTCTACTAAGGAAAAGCGAATTTCGTAATCTATCACATCATCCCACAGCCTGAGCAATAAAGAGCATGTAGATGGCGTCGAGTCGCGATTGACCATGATCACAACTACAGAAAATCACATGCCAGGTATCGACTTCGATCCCTCGGTATGCCAAAAACCAGGAAGCTGTTAATGGTTGCAATAAGATATATTTGTTGGCGATCTCGTGGTATCGAAAGAATACCGAGATGTGCCAAAGTTTATGGGCGGAACTACTGAGCGTAAACAAGTTCTCGCAAGGTCACAGGCAACGAAAGGAAAGTGTATGTGGTGCGGTTAAACAAACAAGTAAAGTAAAACAATCACTGGTGTGATTCCTTGTGTGATAAATGTTACCGTTTATTCTCATAATTTCACAAACACACTTGATAATAATAATTGTTCTCATTATACCAATCGCGTTCTCGTCATAAAAGTGGGTCACCACAAGCTTATTCTATAAGTTCCGAGAACATATACAAGCTTACGCCAGAGTTTCTTTGTTATTCGTTATTCAGCCAATTTGAACAGACTCCCAGTAAGCCTTCGCTGAAGTAAAACCATAAGCCGGTTAAATATTATCCTTGATGACTTTTTCTGCAGTGGTTTGCGTCATCCGTCAAATACCAGCATGACTGCCTATGATGTATAGAAACAAGGAACGATATCCATCTAAGTGACTTCAAATTTAAATATTAATCTAATGATTGTTTCCCTGACACATTGGATATTCTCTTCTCTCCAACTCCTTTTCATCTACATGAAGTTTATTCCTAGCTATCCAGAGGTTCTAACTAGAAAGACTTATATTACAATTACTTAGATTGAATTTCCAGATTCATTTTATCTTTACCATGTATACATTACAAATACGAATGGACATTTAACGATCATTCTCAGCAAATTATTAAGGTTTTTGTCTCATCGTTCTAAACTATTATCGCACAAACTCTCATTCTACCATCAAATCCTACTTTATCCATGATTTATTGTGTGATTCCTTGTGTGATAAACGTTACCGTTCATTCTCATCATTTCACAAACCCACTTGATAAGTTACCTACACACTTCACTTTTATTTCCTCTTTTTATTTAAATCAACTAAATATTTTTTCTAAACACTATAGATCCTGTTCAAATAAGATGAATTTTATGTAAACATTCTTAAAATGTGTGCGTAATTGCATTTCTGAATAAACCCAAAATGGTTTTTTCCCAATAATAATGGTAATTATTGTTATAAAGTGAAAAATTTGTAGTAATTGTAACTATCGACGCATGCATACCATTTTAATAATGGATAAATACATAATCCAATCTAAAAACTTATTAAATTTGAGTTTTATTATTGACTCGAAGGTGGCGGTATCAACAGTCATTCTAAATGAGAGTAAACAGTATGCAAAGCTAGATTTAGGGATCGAATTTAATAAAGCAGGAATACTACTTTGGATATTTTTGTCTTTTCCCTATTGAAACTTCTGTATAACTGTGTTTCCGAAGGAATCTGAAATCGTTTCTTCACAATACTTATGTATCAACAACTTGTTTGTGAAAAATAACATTAATCGCAAGAAGCTGGTTGGGATTGTGTACTTTTCGACTATGAACTCGGGCACGCTTCAATGTTCGGAAACACTTAGTGTTTTGGTAAATAAACAAGTTTGTAAATCTCATTAATTTAGCTACTGATATTTCCATATATATAAATATTTTCTTCTGAACAAACCTTACGCGACCCTTCCAGTAATGATAGAGTATTGTTCCTGAACCAGTAGAAACGTTTATTTGTTGAAAATGGTAACGGCTTTGGATCGCTAATTAACCTATCTATTTAATATGATTCAGATTCTACCACTTGGAGTTATTGAGCTATTGCTGGTTGAATAAATGAATGGTCATATTTTTCTAGGTAACAGAGTGCGTTTCAATTTAGGACCTTGTATCTACCCGTTTTTTGGACAAACATTTTGTTTTGAATTCGGACTAACCAAAAGATGTTTCCGAAGTAAATTCCACAGTTGCCATTAAATTTAACAACTGAGTTAATAAACACAAGTTATTTGATTGGGCTAAACTACGTTCTTCTGTACATTGTACCAAGCATTTTTGAGTGGACGGTGTTAAATTACATAAAAGCACAAATTATGTGTCAAATTTAATCGATTCCGATCTAAGAACGTAAGCAAGTTATATAAAAGCGCAAAATACCTCATACAGAATAGCCTGTGCAACACAGTCAAAGTTTTTCCCTAGCACGTAATAACCTGATAAACATGAAAAAATTGGTTGATAAATAAGTATTTGGTACCTGAGAAGCAATAAATGTATGTAGTGGCATTGGTTCAAATTGTGTTCTCCCTGATAATCATATGAGCATCACTAGCTGTTTATCACCCTGTAAAGATTGATTAAGCCGAAAGCATCATACAACACTATGTGGCCCATACGTATGACATATAGGCTCTATCGGTTTGAACAACGTGTGATGAATTTATTCCAAATAAGCCGACCTCCACCCTAAGCCAAACTCCATTCTTGCAACTAATGTGCATGCATTATCATCCGTTAGATATGAATATAAATAGTTTACTCATGTGTTATGAGTTAGTGTTAGCTATCTGTCCGAAATTCACATGATTATCCCTATTTTCATGTATTAAAAAAACTTTCGGTAACCATTCATGTGCATGAACAGTTCTATCGAATTCTATCACGGTTAAGCAATAATGTGGTCAAGATCTCCCCACAAATAGATAAAGCGTTATAAAAATAACAAACTGACTAAAATGTTGGTCGGAATTCTTCCTCTTCGCGGTTATACTTTTGCTTCTAACCTAAATGCTGTTAAACGTCAACTCATACGGACAACATACCAGCATAAACATTAACTGACTTTCTAACCTAAACCAAAAATAATATCAATATTAAGGTATGGACAATATTGATTGTTTTCTATTTCCAAGCACAAAAAACTTACAACTCCCGCAAGTTTAGCTGTTAACCAACAGTTATTACTATGCATCTTAATAATTCTACGTTATTGTAATCCCACTTTGTTAAACACTTGAATGGTTTTCACGTAGATTTTCATTTTGGGAGTGTTGAGAGTTGAACCAAAAATTTTGGAATTATCACATGTAATACATGATAATAATACTTAATTAAACCATAATTCTACAAGTATTCCCAACAAAATAGGATGAAAATATCCATTTGCAAAAGTTGGAGGAGCTGTTTCCAGTAGGCAGTCAATGGTCAGCTGTTATTAGCAGAACCATGCCACAACCCTGAGTTTAGTCAAAAACGACTTTGTCATCAGTCCGGTTATGAGCGACAGTAAAACCAAGAAATGAAGATAAATCCTTAACCGAAGTCTAATAAAAAAGGTCTAGGCAGAGAATACTGAAGAATATAAATAGTGGTTACAAAAGACATGAGTGAAAATTAAAATACATGACAATGAAAAAGGACAAAAAGTAGCAATACTACCCAAATGGACACTGGAGAGGGAATTTCAGCGTAGTCTTTGCTTTACTTTTATTACAAGTCGCTTTAGTTGGTCACTGACGTATACAGTCGCCCTAACATCATGCCCAATGAACAGTACGCGACCGAAGAATTAGGAATAAGAAGTAGCAGTGAAGTGGCAAATAAATCCACAAAATAAATAGTTCTGCAAGGCTACGAAATCGGTGCTGATCTCATCAGTTTTACTAAATACACTGCAGCTGTAGGCGCTCAGTTACTCATCCTCATCAAAGCACCAATGCGGTGCTGCGTTAACCTCTCAACAACCAGTCAGTCACTATACATACGGTCATGCCTGGATGCGCACCAACTTAACAACCAAGAGTTTCTCAATCTTGATGAGTCAGTATGGTGCTCAGTAAGATTGTCTACCACCTCGAGGTGTCTAGTTTGGGTCATCTACAGGAAGCCCACTGCTGACATCGAGTATGACAAACGTCTGCTGGAAAGATTAACTCTCTCTTCGCGTCTCGGATTCTCTCAAATCTTGATTCTAGGGGACTTCAATCTTCCTGGAGTCAACTTCGCGGAACATACATACATTGGAGGTGACAACTCTACTGAAGCTCTGTTCTTCAACCCCATCGGTGACCTGGGATTATTCGAAAATATGAAGTCGGCGACTCGTTGGAGAAACAGTCAGACGCCGTCGCAGTTAGACTGGGTATTCACAAATGAAGAATTCCTAGTTGATGACCTCTCAATCCTGGCTCCCCTGGGGAAAAGTGATCACGCCATTTTATCATTCAGCTTTGTCAGCAAAACGGAGCTAATATATCCTACTAGCAACAAGTGCTGGAACTTCAAACGGTTGAATATGTTAGCTCTACGGGACTATCTACAACAGGTGGATTGGGATGTTCACCCTCAACTTGAAGTAGATGCTCATTGGGATTTCTTACTGCACACGATCTTATGTGCTACTGAGCATTCAGTTCCTCAAACGATCCCACAAAGCTACAAACAACCTCCAATCATCAAGAACCGCACTCGTCGTTTGTTAAGCCGCAAAAGACACTGTTGGGCCGAATATAAACGAACCGACAATAAAAACGCATACAGGCAATATAAACGCATAAGGAACATATGTTCAGAGTCAATAAGAGAAGACAGGCTTCAATTCCAGACCAAGCTTATAGATAAATTCGTCTCCAATCCGAAAAGCTTATTTCGTTACTCAGCTTCTCTTCGACAAGGCAAAACTGGAGTTTCCCAACTGCTTGGTCCTAATGGCCCGACCAACAACGACGGTGATGCCGCTAACCTTTTGGCTGAACAATACCCCCAGACACTCCAGCTAACTCACATCAACTATACTGATGAAAGCTTCACCTGCACCTGTACAGGACTTTCCGAAGTGGACCTGAGTTCTAACCTGGTGCTCCGTAAACTGCAGCACCTAAGAAAAGACACTTCTCTTGGTCCGGTTATGGTTCATTCCGCTGTTTTGAGGGAAGTGGCTTCAATCCTGGCAACACACTTTGCGTGATGTTTGCACACTCGCTAAGTAGAGGCAAACTACAGGAAGTTTGGAAGCTGGCACACATCACACCAATTTTCAAAGGAGGTCGACGCAGTGAACCCTCAAGCTACCGACCAGTGGCCCTTCTCTCCATGCCTTCCAAAATTATGGAATCCCTAATATACGACGGCATACAAGAATACTTATCATCCTCAAAGTTCTTCTCACCTTAACAGCATGGTTTCAGAAAAGGTCATTCTCGTATGACCAACCTGCTGACTGCGGTGGATAGATGGATAACCATCCTTGATTGCAAGGGAAAGGTTGGCGACATCTACCTGGATTTCTCAAAAGCTTTTGATAGGGTCAACCACGCATGTCTTATCAAGAAGCTTGGACGATTGGGTATAAAACCCCCTTTAATTGACTGGATCACTTCATACCTAGAAAACCGACACTTTAAGGTCAGGGTTAACTTCACTCTCTCTCAGGCTATGGAATGTCCTAGTGGGGTCCCCCAGGGTTCAATACTAGGACCTCTTCTCTTCTTGATTTACATTAACGATCTTCCTCAACAAGTTTCATCTGACTTATTGCTTTTTGCTGATTATGTGAAACTTTGGAGAGAGATACGTAATCATAATGATATATTAGTTCTTCAGGAGGATCTAACCCGACTTCAAAGTTGGGCAGACGACAACGGACTTACCTTCAACACTTAAAAGTGTAAAGTAGTCCATCTGCGACATTTTGCAGACTATAGTTACAACTTAGGCAACTTCTCTCTAAAAGTTTCTCAAGTCGAAAAAGATTTAGGAGTGTTGGTACCCTATGACCTGAAATCGCATGCGAACTGTGACAAAAACGCCTCTCAACCAAAGCTTGCACTGGTAACATTGAAGCACATTTTTGGCCAGTTTGAAGGTAGAACCTTCCACATAATCTTCGACAGTTTTATTCGTCCCCACTTAGAGTACGGAAACATAGTATTTCCTCCCCCCCTCCCTCCCTCCAAAAGGATAAGGACACTCTGGAACGTATCCAACGTCGGGCCACGAAATCAGTTCGGGGACTCAAATTCAAACCTTATGAAGAGCGCCTCCAATCACTTAACCTTTACCCGTTAGAGTACAGGCGTCTTAGAGGTGACCTTCTTATGACTTACAGTATCCTTAACACTTCTGGTCATCCCCTTAAACATCTTCTTAAGCTTAGTCATAGCACTAACCTAAGAGGTAACACCCAGAAATTGGAGACCGTACATAGCAGAACAGACTGCAAACACAACTTCTACTCCGTTAGAGTTGTCAAGTGCCGGAATTTGCTGCCAACTGAGCTAGTCCAAGCGACCTCCCATGAGTCCTTTAAGAGGAAACTTGACTTATTCTTAAGGACTAAGGATAAACTATTATTATGATATACCAAATTCTTTTTTTCCTCTATTATCGTTCATATACCTAGGTTTTTGCCTGTAGGTATTGGTGATACACTGCTACTAGACACGGAAGCCCGTTAAGCGAAAGCTTCTTCTATTCCGTCCTCAACCATTTGAACCATTTGAACTCGAATTCAGACCGATTTTATGGAAGTCCTAATATACATGTGGCTAAATCGTATTAGGCACTTTCAGAGCGTTATTTTGAAAAACGGGAATAAGGTACCTCTAACATCCTTTTTGAAGGGTATGCATCTGTCGAATCTTTACAATAAATAACTCAACTGGATCTTCCTACTTGCTCGGCTCTGCTGATAACTGCCTGAATAATCTGTGAAGAAGGAGAAGCATTGCGAAAATGTAAGAGTTAATGAGTTAAATATCTCAATTAAGACAAATGTTTCACCATTTTAGTAGTTGGAAAGAGTAGTAAACTATATTGTAGCTTTAGAGTACATTGACCTTACGTTGTTTTAAACAATCAGAGTAACCTACATTAACCAATAGCTGTTAGACACATCTGTTAGTTCTATTTTTAAGTCCTGTTTCGCGTCTTGAGTGTTGGGATCTTCTAACTATGGGGAGACCATGGGATCTGTCCCTGGTACTTAGTCTAGTGGTAGTTAGTAAGTCATAGTCTCACTTTTTTATTTGATGAAAATAGCTGTATTGGCGTGTGTCTTCTGTGATCCGTCATCGCTACTGTCTGATATTCCTGTATCAAGACCTAATGAGGGACTTTCAACAGCCTCAGACACTTTAACTAAGTAAGTTTCACGATTAGTGCTTTTATATCATGCTAGAGAAGGGGAGGCAATCAGTTTAGATGGTCTAAGCGTTGAGCAGTTGAAGCAAGCACGGGAACATGCTGAAAAACGACAGTTTGAGGCTGAGGTTGATCGTATGATGAAAATAATAGTTAACTCTCTGTACAAAAATAAGGAGGTAATGTTGATTTTTCTCTTGACTGTGTAGATCTTCCTTAGAGAACTTATATCAAATGCATCAGATGCTCTAGATAAAGTCCGTGTCCTTTCGCTAACCAACAATGAAATGCTGAATGAGTCTGACGAAATGAGTATCCGAATAAAAGTAGGTTCTCTTAGTAAACATGTAACAACCCTTTAAGGCTAATAAAGATTCACGAACACTTCATATAATAGATACAGGCATAGGTATGACAGAAGCTGAACTTACCTCTAACTTGGGAACCATTGCTAAGTCTGGGACGTCTGAGTTCTTGACTAAGATCGCTCAAACCAATACAGCCTCAGAAAAGTCTGACCTTATCGGCCAGTTTGGTGTCGGGTTCTACTCCTCTTTCTTAGGTTTGTGCACATAAATAATTTGTTCATATCTTAGTTGCAAACAAAGTTTTGGTTGTATCCAAGAGTGATAATGATGACCAGCATATCTGGGAGTCCAATTCCACTTCATTCGTAGTTTACAAAGACCCACGTGGCAATACTCTTAAACGTGGGACTGAAATTGTCCTTTACTTAACGGAGGAGGCAGAAGATTATTTACAACCCGAAACTCTCAAAGAAGTTGTTAAGAAATATAGTCAATTCATCAATTTCCCCATTTATGTATGGTCGAGTCGTGTGGAATCGAAAGTCGTTGACACCGAAGAAAAGGAGGATTCAAAAACAGCTGATTCCGAAGCTAGCGTAAGTGTTTCCTTTTAATTACGAATCCCTTTAGGTTGAAGAAGAAAGTGGGAAGAAAAGTGAAGGCAAAACCGTAGAAAATGTTGTCTGGGACTGGGTGCGTGTAAATGCAAATAAACCTATTTGGAAACGCAAACCGGCCGACGTTACTGATGAGGAGTACAATGAGTTATTCCGTGCCTATTCAAATGATAATGATGATCCGCTAGCCAAGATTCATTTCAGTGGTGAGGGAGACGTGTTATTTAGTTCAATACTGTATATACCAAAACATCCTCCTACTAATATATTCCAAATGCACAATACTCATAATGATAGGATCAAGGTAAGTATTTTTATACTATGTACTTAAATATTTTGTAGCTATACGTTCGTCGAGTATACATTTCTGACGCTGCCGAGGATCTGCTTCCTAAATACTTGGCATTCGTTTTTGGTATAGTGGATAGTGACGAACTTCCCCTAAATGTTTCTCGTGAAATGCTGCAGCAAAACAAACTCCTTAAAATGATAAAGAAAAGATTGGTCAAGAAAGTAATCCAGATGATTAGCGAACTTTCTGAATCCCAGTTTAAAAATTTCTGGAAGGAATACTCAGTGAACATAAAACTGGGTATCATTGACGACCTTCCGAATCGCACTAAGTTATCCAAGTTCCTACGGTTTTGGACTTCAAACAGCACTGAGAATCAATCAAGTCTTGCAGATTATGTTTCACGTATGAAAAATGGTCAGGAAGATATATACTATCTTACCGCAGCCTCAATAACCGAAGCTAAGTCATCTCCATTTGTAGAAAGGCTAATAAAGAAAGGCTACGAAGTCATTTATATGGTCGATCCTGTTGACGAGTATATGCTTCAGTCACTAACTGAATATGACAAAAAGAAGTTACGAAATGTGGCAAAGGGAACGATCGAACTCGACAAATCGGAAGAAGCAAAGACTCGTAAAGAAGAACTGGAGAAAGAATTCAAACCTCTCTTGGAATGGTTTAAGGAAAATTTGAAAGAATATGTCGATAAAACTGCCTTATCAGAAAGATTATCAAATACTCCATGTGCTCTTGTCGCTAATGAGTTCGGTTGGTCCGGAAATATGGAGCGCATTATGACTGCACAAGCGTATCAAAGGGGTGGAGATGCATCATCTACTTATTACTCTACTATGAAAAAGGTTTTTGAAATTAACCCACGCCATCCAGTAATGAAAAAGTTAAACGTCCTAATAAAGACCAATAAAGATGATCCTACAATAAGTCATACTGCGAATTTGCTTTTCGATGTTGCAGTCCTTCGTTCAGGTTTTTCTGTTAAGAACCCTGTTGCTTTCGCAGAACGAGTTGAATCTGTTGTAAAGAAAAGTCTAGATATTGATCAAAACGAGTTGCTGGACGAAGAACCTGAGACTGATGAGTCTGAAAAGTCTGTAACGGATGAAGTTAATAAAGTAAGTTGATATTTTAAGTGTAATTTATACATAGGAGTCGATTTCAAATGAAGATTCAACGAAAGAAAAGTCAGAAGCATCTTCGCAAATTGATGTAAGTTCATTATCTGGTGCTTGGTATTTTTGCATGTTGATTTTCGGAATGCTAAACTTAGTTTTTTCATTTTTCATGGATAGGAAAATCAATCAAGTTCACCAAAGGATGAGCTTTGAACGCATTTGTATTATCTCGCCGATCCTGTCCCCACTTTTCATTGTTTTTGGACTCATCTCCAAATTTCCAAACAGCCTTTATCCGCATGTGACTTGCATGTTTTCTTGAAGACGTAGGAATCGTTTGTTTTTCATCTTGTTTTAAAATTTAGAAATATACTTTTGTATGCATTACCAGTTTTCTTTTCCACTGACAAAACGACTATTATATGATACTGCTCAATAGCCAAGTACAGATTCATTTACTCAGTTCAGTTACGATTCTTGTTTATAGGCTAGTGATAATAGTTGACCGTAGCAGGAACCGAACATACTGTCGAAATGGTTTCAGTTTAAATGTTCTTCTAACCAATACGACCCCTCATTGAATATTTTTTCGGTTAAAATACACTTACTACCAGTGGAGTGGTGGGGTACTCGTTAAGGCGTTCGACTTTCACCCAATAAGTCCTACGTTCGGAGCTCGTTCCACCTACTTTGGCCTCTGCAACTAGGTAGTATCATTAGCCGTCACGCTTGATGTGGCTCATTTCTAGGTGAGTTGATCAATCCACACTCAATATCGAAACCTAAGTACAATTTGTCACACTTTTAGTGTGTCATGAAGTTAGAAGTAATTTGGTTTAATTAGTGTAGAATTAAAAAAATTGTGGTAACTGAGTGTCTCAGTTTAGATTTTGGATAGTAGGACTATCTTTTGGTAACTATATGATGATCGTCTGGGAAGATCTATCAAACTCAATGGCTAGGTGCTCACTTCAATAAGTTTCCGTCAGAGATAAGCACCAACCTCATAGCTAAAAAGTTTGTCAGCAATCCGTTGATTGACATCATTGGTTGGAGCTTTTTTTAACATTTGACTGTCAATTCTTAGAGTAACTCTCTCCGCACATAATTCGGTATGAGCAACAAGACAATATAATAAGCCCTCACACCCTAGGACCTGGTGATCGAGTAAATTTATTATTTACACTACAACGCGATCCCTACAGCTGAATACATATTACTTATGCGGAGTACAATCCACTTAATGTCTATATGGTAACCTGGATGCTAGTTAAAAAAGTGAGCAATAAGATTTCACTTGGTTTATTTACTAGAAGTAACTATCTGTTAGTTTGAAAGTTGGTCAAAAAGATCTGGTTTAGTATATACAGGACCCAAAGAGTTAGTTGAAGTTGATTATACGTCATAAAAGACGAAATGTGAGTTACCATAAATATTTTGCCAAACTACGTATTAATTATATGTGTGTATCTTTGCATGACCGATACTTTTTAATTGTACATATGTGAATATGAATATATCATTTCATACTTAAATTATTTGCAACCACGAAATGTAAGGTTTGTTTAGCATTTTTCAACAAATAATTTGTTCCATGTATATTTTCAACTGTTATGGAATTTTTAATAAGTATTTCATAACTCATTCACATGTTATTATTAGCTTCACTGAACGATATAATTTCCAATTTAACAGGGTTTCGTTAATTAGAAACGAGAGGGAATTCATTTACTAAGTGGGTGTCTGTATTCAAAGCTTCGAATCATACTGATACTGTTAGTATCAGTTATAGTGCCTGACTTCTCAAGCACTAAGGGGTCACGTCACTTATTTTTTTTATAGAAAAAACACTGGGTATCATAGTGTATTAACATATGGATAAGCTGAGTAGCCTCTCAAAATAATTTCCATGTTGGTTGGCTAATTTCCGACTTGAAATATCTACTATATGTGCTACGTATGATATCCATTATCGTTTAGTCGATTGGACATGACTGAAAATAGACAACTTAATTTTATCCTTAACCATACTATGTACAACACAATCTACTTTATTTTAGGCTAGCACATCTGTATTCTGGTTACTTGAGACAAGTATAAGAGGCTCCATCTTATTTTTATTCTACTACAGGATTAGCCGCTCATATATTTGGTAAGAAGTGTGAACTTGGTATTTATTGTCTAAGTGAGAGATTTGAGGCGATAAATTCCACCTAAAGATAATCTTTGTTAATGATTGATAACAACTTTGTTTTTAATTTCCACTGCGCAAGAGCGTGAGTGTCTGAACTAATCTCCACAGTCTTCACTAATTCGAAACCTCTTTATTTTGAGAACAATGGTACCACTGAATCTGCTTCCTTACCAGTTCGTTACTTATCTTTCATGAGAAAAAGTACCTACCGAAGACAAAGGAAGATTATCACCGAGTATTATGGATTGACTGAATCCAGACTTGTACAGTAGTGAATCTCAGCTCATTGGTCTAGAAGTTAGGCGTTCGCATTTGACCCAAAACCCTAGGTTGGATTGCTGGTTACGGAGTTGTGTGTCAGCACTACTGAGGAGTCCCACATTAGGAAAAAAACGGGCGTCCATTACCCTCCTGACTTTTAATAGTTGTCTAAATTGTATCGTCACGTCAGTCAGTTACGGGTATGAGGGCTAATATCACTTCCCGGCTGCTCACACTGTGAAGAGTATTTCTTGAGGGATCTGAAAAAGAAGTTGGATTAGTGTTGGTCTTAACGATCTGGGAGCGTGACCGCAGTGCCCAAGGGACAACTGCTTGAGGCCGGTCACTCACGGCCTTTTTGTGGTGGATTTTTGACGTGTTAGCTCCGTTCTTCAAAGGACCTTACCGCCGGAGACGGAAATCCGTAGGATAAGGCGAGGTGTGCATTTTTAGGGTCGACTTTTCCTAACCCCACCCCTTCTTGTGGGAAGGCAGCATCGCTGTCATGCTGGTTGTCTGAAGGAAACACCTTACTGCCGTCATACATCTGTACAGTCAGCAGTATGACTTCGCCTTCGGACCTTGGGTTTGCTGCTTTTAGTCTTACCGCTCTTCAACCGACCTCTCTGGCATGGTAGGACCTTGAGGAACGATTGTTCCAGCCAGCATAGCTCGATTGGTTCATCACGATAGGCAAGCCCGACCACCACGTCAAGGTAGCAGCAACGGTCGGGGTATCGTCACGTGATCCCGATAAAATTCATCTACCTCCACAACTCCATGCCGACAATTAATTTTTTGTTATCTAAATGCCTCCTGTATTGTATGGAGACTTATAGTGATTAATAAATATTAATTGATTAAACTAATGGAATTTCTGACGTCTTAATCTATGATTGTTACAAAAGTCTTTTGAGAGTGTGTTATGCAAGAACAGACAGCTCGAAAAAATTTCAAAATCGTCTCACTTCAAATTTTCCTGACGGTAGGAATTCTTTCTTACTAAACTCATTAATCTATTCCATACCGACAACCATAACTGATTAATCTCTTAAACAACCGAATGTTAGGATAACATTGTTACATGAAACATTGAAGAAACAGACTAAGCGTAAATTATAAATTCTCTACAATTCTAACCATTAAAGACAAAGAAATAATTTTGGAAACATAAACTAACTTAAAGTGTGTGGAATAAAACCATCTCATATGTAGTGTTCTCTCTCTGTGTGTGTATAACGTTTCAGATAAATATAAAGTAATCATATGGTTAAGTAAAAGAACGATGATATCAATTGATTTCAAGTCTTTGGTACAATAATGTTTATGAATTATGCATGAATTATCCGTTGCTATGACAATATAGATCATAACACATTTTCATTGTCCAAAATATGTCAGGATCAGTGGAGGGTTGTGGAGATTGTTGACTTTTGATTGAAATCATGAATCGATCAATGTCATACCACTATTGATCTCGGAGTTCTAGCAAGAAGCAGTGAATAGTGGAGCCAATCCATGTAGCGTATGAGGTAGTTACCTACTGAAGACGGTGGAAGCTGGTCGCGTAATCTCGTGGATTGGTTGAAGTTGAACGTTAACAATGTTGGATACCGGCTTAGTGGGCTAGAGATGAAGCGTTCGTGCGCGAGACCGAAGGTCTTATCTTCGATTCCCGTATAGGGGATCATGGGTGCGCACTGCTGAGTAATTTCATACTAGAACGAAGCAGCCATCCAGTGCTTCCAGGTTTTGAATGGGTGTCTAATATATCAGGATATTTTTTGTATTCAACATAAGCAATTGATCATCTTTGAACAAACTATTGGATTGTAGAAACTATAGAATTCTAAGCCTTAGATACTGATTGAAGATTTCAAGTAAACATTAACTAATATCATGTCTGGATACAAAGAAAGAGACACTAACCCTTCCCAATGTTAAGAGGCATAAATAAAACGTCAACTAAGGTATAACTATTTCCAATAAAATATTTTCCTGTAGTAGCTAAAATTATAAAAATCTAACCAGTGCCCCAACAAATCGACATCTACCTCAGTATATTTTGGCAAAAAAAGGTAAATCGATGTATTTTAACTTATTTATTATTTCATATATCAGCTGGTCACTTAAATTTCTAAATTTTATTGTGGTTATTTTCTAAAATCATAAATGATAACGTTACTTTCATGTCATACTGGTCTAGAGAGGTTAAATTTATTAACAATGTATTGTGGCCCTAGTTATAGTAAATTAACATTCTCGGATGATGAATACATTTTCTTCCTGCTGTCATGATCTATACTTACTAGAATCCAGTTACATTTAGACATTTGGTTAAAAAGGATGAAATAACAGAGCGATTTCGGTTTTCTGTGTAGGTCGACATCAAATCCTATCAAGATTTTTTTGATACAGTGTGATGAAGTGCTTTGTTTGGGGGCGTAAATGGGTAGGGAATGAGTCGAAGACAAAGTAGGGGTCTTTTCAGTGAAACAATTTTGAGTGTCACTTCAACCTTTGAGTAACGGTAGTCTCAAACTGTAAGTTCTGTTTACTTTGCATGTGATGTTAGAAAAAATCTATTGTTCTATTCCATTATCTTTAATATACTGAGTAGGTTACGTTCATCCATAACTGACTGCTACAGAAATATCAAGTGTAGTTTGGCACCCAAAATATTTGATGAACCACACAAGTTTCGTAAAAGTTAGGACTCGAAATAAAATCTTTAATAAAAATTACACTTGAATACGTAATAATCACCCAGTGAATAAACAAGAAAGTAGCAGAAATTGTTGGGTATAATGCATTTAGTTAACATGAAAACGCTATAGATAATTTGAGACTACAATGTAAAATGTTTATAATTATGAAAGTACTGTTACAGTGCTTAGGCGAACGTAGATTGAATAGAAAAGTATTCATATTTAGATAATTTAGTTAATGTGGCTGACTAAATCAGTTTGAACTCTATTACCGAAGTGTAATGTTTATTCATTAATGACAGTTTCATTCAACTTTATTTTCATTATTACGAATACATCAATATTCAAATGAAGTAGTTTTGAATTTTGGTAGGATATCGTTTGCATATAACATCATCTTAAATATCATCAATGTAATATATGATGAACATAATACATAAAAATAGGATATTTTGATACTCACATAAACCATTGTTAAATCCAATAATCTTTTCTGTTGAGTAAGTTTACAGATATTTTAAACATAAGATGGGAATTTCGAGAAAAAATTCATCATGTTCATGAAAATGTCTTACTAGAAGTTATTAAACGCTGAAAATGTTTGTCCATTTACTTGTCTAATCTAAAGACCACCCTTTTATCTCATCCATTAAGATCATCTAATGAAATATTTTAAATCTAAATAGAATCAAGCAATTGTTGTTTAACATCTCAACAAGATCTATGGTCATGGATTCGATTCCCGATTGCTGGATCGTGGATCCCCACTACTGAGGAGTCCCATATTAGAACGAGGCGGCCATTCATTGCTTTCAGGTTTTTGATAGTTGTTTAACTTGAATAGGTTCTTGATCTCAATACTAATTAACTGTCTGCACAGCCTTAACCTGATAATCATCTTCTTAACTGTTAACCTTTTCATATGTACATACTCACCACACAAACAGTCAACTTGTAGTACTGAATATGACGTTAAACATTAACAAAACGAATGAACTATTATACACAGAAATGATTTTAGTTCGTATGTAAAATGTTCTTGTCAATGAATCTGTTTGAATAGTCTGAATTTATTTGTTCTTTATTTTTATTTTTAGTATGAATATATTGTTGCATGAGAATGTTAACTTATATGCTTGCTAAATCGAATTTAATTACAGTTTGTCATAGTTTGGATTTTTATGCTGTAGTTGTTAATGAAGTTTGAACGTATATACGATGAACTGATAAGAAGCAATCATGAGGTAGCCCATTTAAGTATTAATTGACTAGTTCACTTGTTTAAAGTTTACATCATTATTAATCCATTCGAAATTATTTAGGTTAATTATGAGTCAATGCAAACTGAATAGTTTTAGTCAATTATTTACTTTGAGTGTTAATACTGGAGAATATTAGGAAGACATTGAAGTGCACAAAATGATTTCTATATAACATGAAAATTATCTTCAGTTGTTACAGTATCATTGGTATAAGACAGAATGCTCTTTATGAGTTATGGTTTATTGAATTTGGCACTTGATTTTAATTTAAAGTAGGTGGTTTTTAGGCTATAACCCACAGTTTACTTTTGAAGGTTACATAGCTAGGTATCATTGTTACCCATTGACATGTCCGATCCACCTCCAACGTTTTTTACTAATCCTTTCTTCAGATAGAAGCTGGTTTCTTCTCTCCTACTGAAGGTTGTTGCTGATGGTATCCAACCAGTGGATGCTGAGTATTGTGCGTAGACAACTGTTTATAAATACTCTTACATTTAAATGATGGTTGTGGTAGTTGTCCAAGTTTCAGCTCCGTACAGTAGGACAGTCTTGACGTTCGTATTGATGCTAGTTGAAGGTTGCTTCGAGTTCCATATGTTCTTCAACTGTAGGAATGCTGTCATTGTTTTGCTAATCCACGTCTTTACGTCTGCATCGGATCCTCCACGTTCATCGACGATGCTTCTGACCAGGTACGTGAAAGATTCCACATCTTCCACAGTTCCTCGATCAAGTGTGATTGGGTTGGTGCCCGTTGTGTTGTATTTGAGGATCTTGCTTTTTCCTCTGTATTCATCTGCATTTGTTCGTGTGTATGGGATAGAAGGACTAGGTCATCTGCGAAGTCCAAATCGTCTAGTTGCATCCAACCTGTCCATTATATTACGTACTTTCCCTCACATGTTGAGGTCTTTATAATCCAGTCAATCACCAGAAGAGAGAGTAAGCAGGATCGTCTGGCTCCGGTTCTCACATGGAATACATCTGTCAGTTGTCCTGTATGCAGCACTTTGCAGTACAGTTCGTCGTTTGAATTCAGGGTGATGTCGATTTTCTCAGTTACTCACGTCATAGTGTCGAAGAAGTTTTTATGATGTTCTCTTATCCACACTGTCAAACACCTCATAGTCAATGAAGTTGATGTATAGTGTCGAGTTCCATTCAACTCATTGTTCAAGGGTGATCCGTAGTGTCGTGATTTGGTCTGTGCACGACCGATCCTTACGAAATCTGGTCTGTTGATCTCGAAGCTGCGCGTCTACTGAGTATTTCGACCTTTCCTAGTACTGACAACAGTGTGATGCCTCTGTAATTCTCACATTTGCACAGATCTCCTTTCTATGGCATTTTGATGAAGTATCCTACTTTCTAGTCTGTTTGTGGCACTTGTTCTTCCTCCCAAATCTTCCTGAATAGAGTGTGAAGCATGTTAGCAGTTGCTTCTGTATCTGGCTTTGTTGCTTTAGCTGATATATTGTCAGGTTCTGCTGCTTTCCCACTCTTGATTTGTCTGATGACCATCCTGATTTCTTCGATGGATACCAGGATATAAATTACTAGAAGATAAAAGATAAGATATTTTATTCATATTTATGTTAAGATTAAATTACAGAAAGAGAATATTAGAAGTTGATTACTTAGATCATTTTAAATTAACCTTACAACTGATCTGTTTCGATGTTAGTCAATGGACTTTCTAATGTTTATAGTCCGATCTCAAATAAATAGTACCGAAACAGATTTGCTATTATCGTTAATATCCTAAAACAGAAAATTGTTAATATGAACTATATAGTTTCCAAAAAAGGCTTCAAACTATTCATTCGTTACTAAGGATAAATTTATGTATAACTTCTTTACTTTACAGCCACAATGTTGACTTCAAAAATAACTCGCTTGAAATATCTACATAGATATTAATGAATTTATTTAAGCTAATAAATTTATATAGTTGAAATCATGAATCAATTAAAGCTAGACCACCATAGAAAACCAGGAAGCACTGGACGGCTGTTTCATCCTATTGTGAGACTCTAGGTTTTCCATGGTGGTCTAGCTTCAATTGACTCATGATTTCAACTATGAAAGTACTAAAAATCTCCATTAAACCCCTTCTAATAATAAATTTTAATTATTTATTTTCATAGTTGAAATCATTAGTCAATTGAAGCTAGACTACCAGGGAAAACCTGAAAGCACTGAATGGCCGTCTCGTCCTACCAAGGGACTCCTCAGCAGTGCTTCCAGGTTTTCCATGGTGGTCTAGCTTCAATTGACTCATGATTTCAACTATGAAAATACTGAAATCTCCACAAAAACCCTTCTGATTTTAATTATTTATTTTATTTTAATATGTTATATTCTATTATAAAATAGTAATATAAATCATTTTCTAAATTATAGTCATAGCGTATTCTTATCTTAATTATTAATTTTCATATTAGATACATGGTGTTACTGATTTCTATGACAATGAAAATAATTGGACATTGAGCAAAACAGAAACGAATCAATTTTTGGAAGATAATCAAATTATTGAAACTTTTGAAAATAATATTACCCCTGATTTACTTGTAAGTTATTATTTTAAACAGAAATTATGACCCCCCTAACAAGTACATAATGCTTTATATATGTCTAAAACATGTTGTCCACTGTCAGGATAATGTATTTGTAAACCTGAATATTTCGGTTAGTTCACCGAATGGATTTTAAATTTTTATCATTTATTTCTATAGTATTATCAATGATAGTGTTATTAATTAGATTTTTAAAGTTTTAGATAGTCATCTTTAAGGATCTGTTTGCGTTGGACCAAGCTTATTTATATAGACTCAAGATTATTAAGCCCTCAGGCATGATTCAAGATTGGGAATAAGATCGTTATTACCACTCGTTGAAATCAGTTTTCTTATAGATTTATATCGGAAAAATATAGGTTCGTTTAAAAGTACCTAATTGACCAGAATTATTTCAATCTCTCGAAAGATCTAAAATTATTTTTCATTGATTTTAAAGGGAACTATAACGTTTCGTAAAAAATTCAGCTTGATAAACTCATCCAAAATGATGAACAAAGTTGTCAACAATAAATTAAGCCTATAAAATAGATTGTAGTTAGCAATGAAATTTCAGATGCGCCTTTTTTCCTATTTGGGAATTGTTAGCTAAATGCTCTGAATCGTAGTATTTATTTTCACATCAACTTTGACTTTAAAAACTAACGCATTCTCCCCCGAGTTAATAAATTTAAATAACGGCTGACATATTTGAGCGATATTATGTTTATATCGTCACTAATAGAGGTTTAAACTATCCTGAAGTTGATATTTAAAACTGAATTTGTATCGGTATTTGTTAGTATATGAGTGTATTAATTTACTATCTGCTAGTTGTGCATACGTCTTTGGACCGTACCCAAGCTATGTGATAGACAGTTATACTATCCGGTTGCCCGAACTAAGGTATGTATGTTTACTGATGTGAATGAATAATCGGAAGTTAGAATTCTTAAGTCACTAATTCACTGTAAAGGTATACAATAGTACATAGCTATACAAACTGTTGTAAGCGGAGTGTTGTAATTTTGGTGAATTCGTTTTTAATTAAAAAAATCAACATTATTTACATATTCTTCCTGAATATATCTACCTTGTTAAATGCATTTTGATTATACAAAGAAAATGATTATTAAATGTACGAATGCTTGTTTGTTCTAGTTAAAAATATACAATGAAATAGATTGTCGCCAAATTCCAGAAAAAATCTAATATCAACATCTTTATTTCATATTGTGAAAACATGCTATCAATAAATGTTCAGTGATTTTAAGTGAAAGTTTTATGCCTTTTAGAATTCAACTATCCCATGTATATACAGGCTTACTAAAGCATATATTTATACAATTTATTGTAGTGTATTGTAAGTATAAGTGTTAATGGAATGTAGATTTGATTAAGCTGTATTCTGTGCAGAATTGTGTTGGAACACGCTTATTGGTTATTTCTTAATCAATCGGCTCTAGTGGAGACTTGGAGAAGACTCCAGAATCTTCTTACGTAAAAATTATAAATATACTAACATTTTTTGTATTGTGATTCTTACTTTCATTTAACCTTGTTATTTGGAATATACTTACCTTCCTATTCAAACATATCCTGATTTGGGGACTTATCGAGTGAAACAATGTCTCTGATTACTAAGCAATAAGAGTGATTGGGTTGTAATAAGAGAATTTGTAACAATGAGATATTCAACTAACTACTAATCTCTTTACATAAACAGTTGTACGTACAAAATTTACTTGAAATACGACAGTTTTCCTAAATTTCTTTCATATTGTCTAAAGAAACTTGTTCGCATCACTGGGATAGAAATTATTGTTGCATAATTGTTTTTTATTCATAAATCTTCTGTCTATGTTGAGATAGTTTGAAATTTTAAGAAAAGTATGATAATTTATTTTCATAGTTGAAATCATGAGTCAATTGAAGCTAGACCACGAGGGAAAATCTGGAAGCCCTGGATGGCTGTTTCGTCCTATTGTAGGACTCCTCAGCAGTGCGAATCCACGACCTCTCCCTGGTGGTCTAGCTTCAATTGACTCACGCTTTCAACTATGAAAATATTAAATCTCCACAAAAACCCCTTCTGATGATAATTTATTTGTTTGTCTTCGCTTAACCGAATTATTGAAAGACTTAGATTTATTAAAATTCTTTTTCATGTTGGAAATGATGTCAATGACTTGGGATTACTAGGTTATACAACAATTACAAGAAATGAAGTCATGAATAATTTATTTTATAGAATTTTTGGGATAATATCTCCTCATTTATGACAGTACTCTTAGCTTATTTTCATTTTGATTGTTCATTTGTGTTTTGTCATCTTTATACTGTCCCAGTGCTACATTTTTATTTGAATGTTATATCCTGGAAACTAAAAGGAATTTCAGGGTGATTCATACGATAATGATTTACTGAAGTGATCAAATTATAAGCTAGGAAATTGAGGACAATTATTGTTCAGATGCATTGTTATAGTACAGCAGGAATTTACAATATTCATTGATTATTAACTGATCATAAACTGAGAATTAGGATTAGACTCAATATGGTGAATGTTTCAGTAAAATTTTAGTCGACGTATTTTTAGACATCTGAGTAGCTAACATCCTTAGTAGATCCGCTTTCATATTAATTGGATAGGGCATGTAAATTTACTAACATCTGAACGTTTAATATTCCTTAGATCACCCAGTACAAGACAATAAGTGTTAAAGACATTTACAAGAAAATTAAGAAATTTATTAGTATGATCTTTGAATTTCAACTACTGTTTAGTTACTTTTGTTTTGACAAACTAAAGTCTATACGACTGTTAAGTACTCGATTGACTTACTTCTTGAAACAAATCTTTTTCTTTTTTGCTCCATAGATAACATCAGATTGTCCAACATGCCGTCGACTTTTAGGGTGTAGTTCACGAGTTCATAGTCATCAAACTGACAGAAATTCTAAAGTGGATCAAATTGATAACGATGAAGATGATGACAAAGATGAAGATGATTACAATGAATCTGAAACAACAGAAATGACCAATGATTCTGATAATGATGACGATGATGATGAGGAAGATAAGGATGACGATCCCGGGAATTATCTAGGTGAGAAAATTTCTGAGTCAAAGATTAAATCAACATTTAGACATATGCGTAAATTAGAAGAGTCTAAAGATAACGATAATAATGGTGATGTTGAAAACAATACTGGGTATCATGAGTGTTTATCAATATGCGCTTCTAGGCATGGAAAAAAATTATATTTAAGACATACCCCTAATTCAGAAGATGATGATAGTAAAGGAGAAGATGAAGATCAATTAAAGGTATCAACATTAGTATCCACGACAGAAAACAAACTTGTTCATAATGAAAATAAAAAACAACTTTCTAATCTGAAAAATATACCTGAAATACATAAAAATAAATTAGAAGCTGATGTTAAAACTTTGAATAACAAATTGCAAATAAGTAAAGAGCAACATGTAAAATATAATGAACCAGAAAGTGAAAAGTTTAAAAACATACAAAAGTCTGATGAACTATACGATATTGATGAAGACGATAATGATGATAGTAATGATGATGATAATGATGATGACGATGGAAATAAAGATCACGAAGATGATGCTGATGATGATCAAGAAGATGAGAATGAAAAGTTGGCAGATAACTACAGCGATGATAATGACAAACATCATACAAATAAAGTACTAAAACCAGGCTACAAAAAATTTATTCAAAATGGTCAACCACCACTTCATAAGACTACAAAGAAGAAACTGAGTAACGACGATGTTGAAGACTATGATTACGATGACAGTAATGATGATGATAATAATGATGATGATGACGGCGATGATGATACTGATGAAATCGATGACGATAATGAAAATGATGATGATGATGTACACAATCAATCAAATGATGTTACATCTAACAAAAAAGTCTCTAAAATCGATCAACATAAAAACATAAAAACAACAGTTGATCAATTTGAAGATGACGAATATGATGAAACTGATGATTTGGATCCAGATAATGATATTGAAGAAGAAAGTGAAGACGATCAACCAGAAGATTTAGATTTAGAAATATCACCTGAAGAAGGCTATGAAGATGTTGATGATCCTGATTACAGTGATTGGATAGAGGCTGATGAAGAATTAAATCCTAATTGGCCTGGTAAGCTTAGTCAAAATGTGGAATATGGAATGATAATAGTACTGATGATATTTATAGTAGATATATCCTAGTTTCATTCCAAATTCGTCTAACACATATGTGCGCGCTGATTATCTCTAACCTTCTCATTCTAAACGCTCGCTTATTCAAAAAAAACACTCAAACATGTACATAATTGTACATAAAATTTTACAATCATCAGTGCTTTACAAACAAAAGATTGTGAATTCAACATGTAATGGGATGCATGCTGGTGAATTAAAACGATTAGATTACCTTTTTCTTTGAAAACAATATTTCATCAAATTAGCTGAAAGTACATAGTGAGATTCTGATTGATAGAAACAAGATTTCATAATAGTTTTCTTGCCTGTTTATAACTTTTTTCGGAAAGAAATCTCTATACAGTTTTTTTAATTTCTACCTTAGTATTGATAATGTTTATTTGAATATGAATATATGTGTATATGCAAACATTTTCCGCGGTATAGTTTTATTATTCGGTACTGTATTACAGCGATATTTAGACAGTCTAGTGAATGCAAACCATGAATGTATTTATGTTTGTATATATAGATAGGTTTATAACAAATTTAGGTAATCTAACCAAACAAATTCTTATCATAGAAATATTATTCAAATATGATAATTATCAAAGGTCAGAAGGGGGTTTTGTGGAGATTTTAGTAATTTTATATAGTTGAGATCATGAGTCAATTAAAGTTAAACCACCATGGAAAATCTGGAAGCACTGAACGACCGTTTTGTCCTATTGCAGGACTCCTCAGCAGTACGCATCCACGATCCCGCCTCGCGAGATTCGGCCATCCAGTCCTTCCAGGTTTCCTATGATGGTCTAGCCTCAGTTGACTCATGATCTCGACTATATAAAATAGTAAAATGTGTTGATCACTTTTCTTTCCATTCATATATATTATTTTGATTTATACATGTCATTTAATGTTTAATAGATAAATATAATGCCATTAAGTTGAATAAGCTAAAGAACCCTCCGCTTGCTTCAAGTTTCAACTTCACTAAAAAAATAGGAATATGATAAGGAATTCTATTTAGTAATAGGTAAATGAATTATTTATTGAACACTTGGAATAAATTTTGATTGGAAAGTTTAGGATTGTATCTAGATGATCCCTATTCAAATTTTGGGCCTTGTAGTTCTGTATTCTCTGTAAACGAATAATGTTTACCAGGATACTGCTTTCATAAAATCCAGATAGGAAACATCTCGCCAATTCCCTTCAAATAATATATCCGAAGCTAAATATAGTGCTTAGTGTCAAAGTACTTCATCTATTGATCCTGATCCATTCTTCAACCAATAAAACTCTTCACTACGTAGTGAGAAAACATGTCTTCATTCATGTACTAAATACATTTTCCAGTATCCATGATTATCAACAAAAAATAAACAAAAGTATTGAATTTATAGGTGTTTATATCCTTTCGTCGATCTTAAGGATTGAAGTTGACCAGTCACTTTTAACACATATCCATCCAATGTGGATTATTTCGATATTCCCAGTTTTAGTAAGAGTAAATAGAAGCTATCAGCGAAATCGACGACGAGCATTTCTTCTTTTTTGAGACTCGTCATGTTGCTAACATTAGTATTGGGATGCAGGCACGTCTTAATTATCACAAACAGAACAAAATCCTTGCCCAGGATTCTAAAACTTGTTAATATCCAACTACAATAGTTAAATTAAACAACATACTATTCGTACATTTTATTCATTTGTACGCATTTATTTAACAATGTTTCCTATAAAACAAATACACTAGAATCAATTTCTTAGATTTAGTCGTCAGATAAAGTATAGTTTAAACGACACTGATTATAGATATCAGGTGTATTGTGCATCAGACAACTGAGGTTATTATTTATGAAAATCACATGTTTAAGCTGTGAGTAAACCATATTATCGTCTGTACCATTATTTTTGTTCATATACCAAGGTTAAAATCAACAGAATAAATATTGCCAAATAATTATTTAAAGCAATTAGTCCCTTTTATAAATTTTGATGGGACAATTAGAAGGCGGAGTTGATGATAATAATGTCTTGGTGTGTAGAAGGATGTTTTATACAGACATTTGTGTATAAGATTTACAAACAAGGATTTCCTACGAATGAAAAACGGCCGTCCAGTGCTTCCAGGTTTTCCATGGTGGCCAAGCTTCAATTGACTCATGATTTCAACTATATATAAGAATGGAAATTTGTCAGTTAAAATATTTATCGCAGTTTATATAACACTATCAGCTTAATATGATATTTCTCTGATATCTATATTCAAATGATTTAATTTTTACATCATTGGTATAGTGAAAACTACCTGTTACAATTAAACAAAAGGTTAAAAGTTTTTAGTAAACTCTGACAGTTTTTATCTTTATTTTCTGTGTAATTTGAATCCAGGTGTAAGAAAATTAATGGCAGTTAAAACAACAACTACTACTCCATCGAAATCGAAATCTCACTCAGAAACAACTAATGGTCATACAAAGAATAAGAAAGTTCCATCAAAAACAGCAACAAATGTAAAGACCATTTCTAAAACACCATCATCCAAATTATCTGAAAATTCTAAAACAAAACAATCCAAGGATAAACCTTCTTCCACTCATCATCAACAAAATCAACCAGACAAGTTAAAATCTTCCACATTAACATCATCAAAACATACAGAAGATCATCATTCAAAGAAGGCAGCACATAAAACTGTTCCGTCACAAGATAAATTAAAAACACCAGTTACAACAAATACAAACTCTAAATCATCTACACAAAAACCGAAACCAGCTCGAATTATTGGAAATATAAACGATCATGACTGTGATGGCATACCAGATGATATTGATGAAGATATTGATAATGATGGTCTTTTGGACCGAACACAAGATTCCGATTGGGATGGATTATTGAATCATATTGATGAAGATGATGATAATGATGGTATGAAAGTGATGTTTTACATTAAATTCTTAAACAATGATTGTCCTTTCAATCTTGATTTTTCATAAATATATCGTTGAGAAATTGATGACTGAGCTATTAAAACATTTAACTTTTAAAGGTTAACTTAATATTTTCTTATCACTCTAAATATCTCTTGGATGTAAAACGTTTTACAAATTACTTTCTTTACTAAAGGTATCCCTGATATTGAAGATGAAGATGCTAATGGTGATGGAATACCAGACTGCCGTTCTGATGTTTCTGACTTAAAACTAAAAGTAAGATACAAAAAGAAAATGCGTAAAATTGACAGCGATTTCGACGGTGTTCCAGATGATGTTGACGGAGATGATGATGACGATGGTATTCCAGACATTATGGAAGACGAGGACAAAGATCAAATTCCTGATTTTTTAGGGCTGACTCGTGCTGATTGTAAGTAAAAAGTGTTGATCATTTAAAACATTAGTATGTGAAATTTTAATAAACAATGCGCTAGTATTCTAATAAAATCCTATTCCACCGTTATATAATCTTGAATTAAACGTATCATTGACACGACCTTTATCATATTCATTAAACTTACTATAAAACAATTTCAAATAAGACAACATTAATGTTCATAATAGTTTTTAAATACGGGATTCGAAATTGGTCGATTTTATGCAAATCTTCATACTAAGGCTAGGTGTATCTATACGGCTTTGACGCATATTTTAATCTGGGGAAGTTTAGTAATGCCTTACCAAATTTGATGGAGAAAGGATTAAAATATTCAACCCACTGTTTGAAAGTCGAGTTCTTTTGCTCATAAAACCATAGCTGAGAAAGTAAATACTATCATAGATTTTGAATACATTCTCATAGGATTAATTCACTAACTGATATAGAGAATTAATGACTAAGTTTTTCAATCTGTACTAAACTGTGGACGAGGAAATTAATGGATTAACTTGAAATGACCCTTTACTACAAATCATTGCTGTTTTTAAATTGAGCAAAGACCTACTTAGTCGACCAGTATTGCGATCAGGAAGTGTTGTGTATACTTAGACGAAAATACTACTGTATTTTGAATTATCTAACGCTATACTAATCTAGTTATTGTCAACGTAGTAGGCTCCAATTAGTCGATTTATTCAATTTATCACATTTCAATAAGGTATCATATTCTCAGTCCTCAACATTTCGAGTGGTAAAATTAATAGGTTAATGTAAAAAATCATTCATTATTATTTAAATGGAGAAAATTATTTAAGTATATGATAATAAGGATAAGTTGTTACTAGAAATTACAAAGTGAAATGTTGAAACAATGATTTACACTATGAAGTTACTATCTCATTGAAATATTCTGAGTCTTTGTAACGTTCAGTATGTGGTAGGAATGGATTCAGCATTGAAGAATAACATTGAAGTAAATTTGTTTTACGTTTATCATTCACATTTATCCCTTCATTAATGATTTATTTTTAACGCGTTTGTCTTTTACACTCCTTAAACCTATTGTCCAACAATATTGATAACTCTAAAAACGACGTAATCAGCCTTTACTGTTTCGAAATGATGGATTTGAAAGCTAATAATTAATGCAAGAATTTCCTTTTTTAACAATCATAAAATCTAGTGATCAGGATATTATCAGTTTAGATTTAAGTTAGAATGGGGTTCCAGCCAGAGATGATTTAAATGAAAAGAGTGTGTACCTAGATATATTAGGCTCATAAATAAAGAAGAAGAATATATTTGTAATATCCCAATGGGCAGAAAAAATTAGGTTCTTAAATTTTCTGACGTTTCGTAATTCAGTGTAAGCTGCGTCTTCAGAGAAGTGTTCATGTTTCAATGACATTTAATTGAATGACTAATTTTTCAAAATTTATAGTCATATGCTCACAATTTATTGTTATTGTGACAGAAAACTAATCATAATTGTTTTTATATCAGTCCTTTGATTTTCTGTATGGATATATATATACTACAAAACTGTAATGCTAATTTACATATAGTTCCTTTTAGCAATCGTAATTACGGTCAGAATTTTAAATATCATACTTGTAATATTAATTTTATTCATCTTTTTCAATGCGGATGAATTAACTTGTGTATTTTATATGCGTTAACCCTGCTCGACTTTTAAACACTATTGAGAGGTCTATATACAAACAGTTAGAAAGAATAAGAGCTGAACAATTTCAAAGTATCTAATTAGTGAAATTAAATATCAAATTAGTATTTAAAGGGTCGGTATCTGATTCCAATTAGATCGTTTGCTGCTTGTTATTGAAATATACATGCCGCCAATCCTTGTATACAATCATTGACTTAAATCGTTTTGGTGAATAACGGAATTAAATGAATTTAATACGTGAACAAGTTTTTGGATACGTATATTTCTTTCATTCATGGATCGGAAAGCGAAGAAAAACGAAACGCTGCGCAATGAAGAGGGCGAGTGAACCAACTCTATTGAGCCAAGAGCCAATTGATATTTATAGTCAGACGAAAATAAGTTGCAAACATGTGATAAGTAAAGTAAGAAATACACACACATACGTTTACACAAGAACAGTCAAGGTTGATAAGCGAATAGATGACAAGGTCAAAATGTAGCTTGAGAATAATGGATGAATTGGTTTGTCGAGAAGCTAGAACAATCCATGTGGGCTTGACATCGTACCATTCCTTATAAGTATACAGTAATTATTCAGCCGTTATTCGATCATTATGTATTGTTAATGGAAGAGCATGTACTTTGTCGAAATTGCCTATTAGACTAAACACCTACTAAAAAAACTAGAAAATTGGATCTTCAAATTGATACATTATGCAATGAATTTCGTTGAGATCACGAACCTATCTAAGCTAGATAATCATTAAAAACTCGAAAGAACTGGACAGCTGATTTATCTTAATGTGAAACTTCTCAGTAGTGGGCATCCATCTGACAACACGTCGGGTGTTCGGTAGGTACCTAACAAAGAAAGTGGAATATGTTCACACACGATCACGAATTGATTGAAGTTGAACTTGTACAGCATTGGATCCTGGCCCAGAGGTCTAGAGGTTAAGCATATGCGTGCAAGACAAAAGGTCCTGAACTCGATAACCGGCGACAGTGTCTTGAATGCTTACCTCTAAGGAGTCCCATAATAGGACGGAACGTATATCTAATGACTCCCAATCGTTGTCTAACTTGGATCGGTTCTTGATCTCAATAAAATCCAACGGTCTCCATAATCCTCTTAATGTCCAATGAACAGTCTATTAGAACTGCAATCACCACATTACATCTTACCAACTATGATTGGATTTCAAGATTTCTAATAACTGTAAATTCATGGCATATTTGTGAAGATAAGAAAGTATGCATGAAAAAGAAACCATATACTAATAGGTAGCTTCCCGTGATTTCCCAAAACACCTAAACACATACTTTATGTATGGTTTACAATAGGATTTATTAATATAAATCCAACCATTTTTTAAAATCGAATTCGCTGTCATTCATTTGTAAGTGTAGTTTGACCCTTCCTGTTGTTAAATTTCACACTACCGTTACAAAGCAATTACAATTCGTCCTCGTTACACAACTCAGTAGATCTTAGTAACAATGCGGATTACACGTTAAGCGTTTAGGCAAACACCTCTAGGTTCCAGTCACTTTTTTAACATAAACACTGGTGTGCAAGTACATCAAGTTGGTAATTCCCAGATAAGATTGAACGTATACCTTGAATTTTATTGATAGTCACTATCATATTTTACTGAAGAATTTAACTAGTTATAACAGATAGTCTTGTGGATAATTAGGTTTTTAGTTTTAACCTTATTGTTAGTTTTACTTTTTTTTTGGTCATCCTTTTTTTCATATGTGGTTTACATAAATCATGATCGATAAAGTTATATTCCATGTACGATAAGACCAAAATAAACTTTAGATCATTTACATGAATATCATTCTTTTGCACTTATGGTGTAGTATAATATTGATGCGATAACACACAAATACACTTGGATACACGTACATATATACAATTCATATCCCAGTTTAGTATTGAAATAGAACATATCCTACCTTTATTATTGATATAATAAATGAACAGAAGTTTCAAATACATATAAGCATTTAACATATTTCCTCAAATGACCTTGAATTAATATTTGTTCATGATTGGTTGAAATCAAATAGTGGGAAAAATAGTGACAGCTAAAACACCATCATTACGGTTTACTTTTATCTTGTCAATTGTTATGTGTACATTTTTTAACAAAAATATTCAACAGTCAATTTTAAACAGAATATTTTCTGAGATCAAAAAAATGTGTAAAAATTAATCTAACTCTAAGGTGGTGATACGGCAAAGAAAACTGTACACTCAGTTACCAAATGATTGCTGACTTAAAATGATATTAGAAAACAACAAAATAGCTTACTGATATCAACGTATTAAAAGTGTTCTTTTTTTCCTTTGAAATCTAGTGTAGTTACTAAATTAAATTGTATGAGCTAAACTCACAAACAGTGTTTGGTTGATCGATTATACAGTGATCAATGTAGCTTTTGGGGATTTGGAAGATAGAAGATGATAAAAGCTTGACAGTTAGACATACATAAAATGTAATATTTTGGCGTTTAATTTAATACTGTTTAATCTACTGTTCGGATCAACTAGACTCAAGATATAAAGAAGAAAAATTTTATTTGTAAAAATTTCAATGATTAAATTTTAAAAAATGCTTAATGTTTCGTTCGACAATCTGGTGTAAGCTTTCCCAAGAAAATGTAATCAAACATCCTCCTTAATGTGTTACATTATCTCAATGCCCAACTACTGTAAAACAATTCGGTCAAATTTAGACAACATTTCTAACAACTAGATTCAAATTCAAAGTATAGTCAAAGCTCTGAGTCATTGGTTTGAACCCGGTGTCCACCTTCTTCACTTTGGACAGTTTCATAGTATCAATTTTTGTTACAAATAATCTGCTGCAGCAAATCATCAAAATCAAACTATATTTAGTTAATGAATAAGCTACTGTCAGATAGATGAAGCATTAGAAGGTTAAGTTTAACTATAAAAAGGAACTTTGGAGACCGATAAAATGACCTTGGGAAGATGTTCACTACTTCTAGTCAATCAAATAACAGTTGATTTGAATGTGTAATTTATAATGAAAAATCTGGCAAATTTTACAGTATACATTATTTTTTTTTTACATAGGTAATACATTTTTATGAACTGTCCATTAGTTCTTTTGTCCTAAATATGACAAAGAAAGCAGTCCATATAACTCCAAAACATTTTTTACTAAGGAGCTTTTCTGTGATTGTAAATAGTTTTCTAAATAGCTTCAATCTTTTAGGTGTATAATGATAGAATAATTTAACTACCATTTATTAAACAACTATACTGTAGATTATTTCTGCATACCTCTCAGAGAAGTTGTAGTTTCTGCTATCCAATTTACAACAAAAAAAACTTGAACGGCAAAACATGTAATCTATTCTGACCTGTTTTTTTTTAAAAATTTAGTAGTAGACATTACAATGAAATGTCATGTTATCTTGTACTTCCCTGTATTTAATTGAAAGCTTTCTTTTAAGTGTATATTTAACAAAGTTGTTATCGTTCATTAATGTTGACCTACTTGTTATTTTTCAAACATATGGGAGCATTAAAGTTAAAAATTGAATTCATGCCTAGTACTTTTTAAATTTCAGCATAACTTTTGAAAACTTAGATAGAAAGATTTTGTGAAGATTGGATTATTTGTAGGTTGTATTCGTCACTGATTTAGTTCAGTTAAGGTACTATTTGAAACCAGGGAGTAGTGGATAGCTACTTCGTCCTAATATAAGACCCCTGAGTAGTGGCCACTCAAAACTCCATCAGGGACAGAACCTTCAGCTCTCAAGACGAACGCTTGACCATTAGAACTACTGAGTCAGGATCCAATGATGTAATTATAACCCCGATCAATTTGCGATATACTCAAACGAATAATCAGAGTAATTAGTGACAACGGCACCGCTTCTGACATGTCTGAACTCTGAATTCCAGTGAGAAGTCGTAATTTAAACTCTTTTTTGCCGTTTTAAATATGAATTCCTTATTGAATATTATTACATATATTATAAATTAACTCTCAAAGATAAAGTCATTATTTTAGTTTTTACGACTTCAAACATTATTTTCAGTTTTAAAGGGCGTCAGTACTAAAGAATTAAACAGACGAATGAATAAACGTGGTTGGTTTGATCATGATTGTGATGGTATCCCAGATAATCTCGACCCAGATGATGATAATGATGGATACTTCGATTCAAAACAAGTAAGTGCAGATGAGACCTATGATTTTTATGCCGTCTTGTATGCTTTCGTTATAACGGGGGAAAATTGTGTGTTAGCCTATATGTACTCTAGACCTTCTGAATAAATGTAAATACTGCGGCTGATTGGTGTTTTATCACAGAGATAGAATTATTAGCTTGTAGTCCTCGAAGAGTGAATGCCAAAATTTTACGACAACCAGTCAATGAAAATAGTCATTTTAAAAATAAGATGACCTTAATGCACTAGGGATATTTGATCCATAAATGAACGTGAATAAATATCACTTAGTTCCACTGTGAATATAAACACTTCGATCCAGTTATATCCATCTGATGAAACTACTAAGCAAAACCCATATTTTCTCGAAAATTAAGTTTAGATGATGAGCTCAGTTGATGGTTAGGTTTAGAAACTAGATTTAAGGTTTTCATCACGAATTGACATCAATTAAAATGCCAAAACGCTATTTAGTCAAATGGATAAATGAATTTTGCGTCAAAATCCAAGACATGTTATCTTATATCCGATTGATCCATCCATAAATTATAGTCTTGCCGCTCAAAGCTTAACTGTTAGATCCCTGACAAGATCTCAGCTAAAACCATTAAAGAGGTCTACATTTTTAGATTAAAGATATGTTCAATAATAATTGATTTTCAATCGTACTCCAAATGAGGTCGATCTGTAATGAAAATCATCAAGCAGTTAGACCAAACACTACAGAATCACCCAATTATAAGAAGTAATACAGACAATTTCTTATTACTTTTGCTTATGACTACATCGTTTAAAATTGTTTAACACTGTGATCTGGTTGCTTAGCTAATCTTTACTTTTCATATCAGAAACAATTTATGCTTAAATTCAGGAAATTTCCTTTCAAACCTAGAAAGTATATAAGTAAAAAAGAAATTTACTGATCAAGATTTTTATTACATGTTCAGATTATGTTCATCACTTAAAATGAAGTAGTATAAAGCTAATAAGAATCATCAATAATTTAAAAGGAACATTCAAAAAAAATAGCTTAAGCAAGACAGCATGATAGTTCGTTTTATTCCACTGGATTCTTATCAACCACTGGTTACAATTTGTGATATTTTAAAAAATCAACATTCCATATAAAATTCGGCATATTTATAGAATTTTCATAATTGAAATCATGAGTCAATTGAAGCTAGACCACCATAGAAAACCTGAAAGCACTGGACGACCGTTTCGTCCAATTGTAGGACTCCAGGTTTTCTATGGTGGTCTAACTTCAATTGACTCATGATTTCAACTATAAAAATACTGAAATATCCACAACAACCCCTTTTGATATTTATAGAAATCCAATTAGTTAGTAAATGATGTGAACAAGGAATAATCTAGTGAATATATAGAATGTTTGGTTACTAAATAGATAGATTTTAATCATATTATTAGTATAGGGGATATGTGTAGATTGTATTCTTTTCACAATGGAAGTCACAAACTAATCTTAGCTAGATCATCATCAGTTGAGGAATCCTACACTAAGATGAAATAGGCATCCTGTACGTTCTGATTTTCAATAGTGGTCTAGCTAAGATTGATTGGTGATTTCAACTGTGAATATTGTATGATATACAAATCTCACCTACAACATATCAATGAATACTGATAAATAGAATATGTAAGTTTTATGTGTATTTTTTTCATGTCATTACATCCACTTATTCAAATAAATACATATAGAAACAATGTGAGAATGGAAATGGTTAACTTTCTCATGTGACACTTACTATAAGTTATCAATATGATACCAATATACATCTTTAACAGTCACATTACGATTGAATATTTGATCGAATGAACTAAATCATTTAAATAATGAAAGTACAAAATAAGAGGAACTAGATTTACTCGAATCAAGTTTCAATTGATCTTCTGGTTACTCCTAATACAATCATACTATCAAGATATAGATCTTTTTTTTAGAAAAAAACTGTTTTTGGTTTTCCTAAAGAATAGAAAAGTTCATATTTATTTTATGTGAATGAGTTAATCAATCATCATATAGTCGATTAGCTAGTTAACTAGAAAGAGAGAGATCTAAATGGATAATTAGCTGTTTATCTATTGATATACACAATCCTTTCCTATTTTCTTTTTACTAATGTGGGCATAATATGAATACATCATTGTATGTTCATTTTCTTCATGTTGAACCAAAGACAAACTACCACACACTTCACTCATACACATATATATATATATATATATATATATATATACATAAACCCATAATTCTGACAACTAGGATACATTTATTATCATGGAATAGAATACATGATGTTATGTGTGTCGATTTGAAAACAGTTGCGTTTTCGTTCGATGTGATTATGTTCAATTCTGCTAAGGTGAAATTGTTTAAATCAGTAAAGTTCATCTATCCATGAGTTTTTCTGTCTTTAATCTGTTAAGATAAACAAAAAAAAACACTTGACATGAAATTGATCACTTGATTGACGTAAGAGAAATTTAATTAAATTCTTGTAATAGTTTATACTTCGTTTTAAAGATTCGACTTCAAAGACTAGTACTTTACCACTATGTACAAAAAACGCGTGTTTATTATAAGATCTTTAATTAGATTGGTAAAATGATACAGATTTGTTACGTGCTCTACTTGATTAACGCAGAATACGATATACAACTAACGACAATCGAATGTATAAAACCCTACAGTCGTAAACCAAAAGAAAATACATGTATTTATAGTTATTAGCGTTGGTTATAACGTCATCATAATTCAGCCAATCCACAAGGAGGCAAGTTATTCTACCGTCCCATCATAGCAAGCCACGTTGATATTCTAGAAAGCTCCATCAGGGTGGAAACTCTTCGTCTCCTTTAGGGCCCCTAGAAGCTTCGTCATGCTTCTCGAAGGCTGTCCTAACAAGATTTAAATCTTAAAAAAAGTATAAAAAAATTTACACAGAAGTTAGACTAAAAACTATTATGAATTTCCCAAACATTTTATCAGGTTTTGACTCTCAACCAGACTGCTGTTCCTATAACATGATTTATTCTGTAAACTACAGAATATTGTCAACTCTAATTTTCTTGGTCTCATCCATTCTTCAAATAAACGAAATAACCTAGGACTTTCATTAAAACTACAACACTTCAAATTACCCCTCTTATTAATAGTAGTGAAATATATAGAATGTGATGTTTAGCATATTTGGTCAGCAATTGAAGTACCCCATGTAAGAATCAGAGGTGATTGTTGTACACGGTTGAAAACAGAATGAAATCAGCATTGCATGAAGCCTAGTACGATCACATAGAATTTCCTACGTTCAAAATTCAGGTTGAAACTCTATCGAGTCTTACACATTAACGAAGAAACATAAGATGAATATAAATTTAATATGAGAGGAAAGGCTGTTCTCAGTGTCAGAATGTAAAATATATAAATGGTAAAACACAAGAATTTTATCCAATCTATGGTGATAGATTTTTGATCCGTTTTGTCTAGGACCTTTACCAATGATTAGTTTATTTTGGACCACCCACTCAGGGCACAGAGTACCCGAATATACCCCAGACCAATACTCACTAGTTTCATGAACTGATAGTATGTCTCCTTAAGAGCGCTTGCAGGTTTATTTCGACACACCTGCCACCATGCAAAGTAAAGTCACTGAAACATGTGTGACACATGTCACAGTAATTTCAGTCATTGTGATTTCATAGTCTCATCAACCGACATAAGATTTTGACCTTCCCCTAACTTTAATGGTACTCACTGGATGGTTCCATCATCATGATTAAATACTGACAACTTACTCACTTATCTTACATTTTAAAGGCGGGTTTCACAGTATACTTGTTTTCTGATAGAAAAATAAATATCTCGGAAGCAATATAGACGATACAGGCTGACTATAACCAGACAATATTCCTGTGTCTATCCAAACATATATAAATATCAAAAACCTAGTTAGAAGTCGATTGTCTTGATCAACGAAAATCAATAAAGAAAACAGTATCAACAACAGTGTATTTAATCTCTTACTTCAAACTTTTTTATCTCTCCCCCATACACACACTATGACTTATAAATTAAAAGGATGTACACAACCGACATAACTCTCTTAAAATTTCCCTCTTCTTTCTAACCTTCCTAATATTTCCTTATTTGGTTTTAAACCTGAACAAATCATATAATTATTGTTATTGTGCCGGACACTGATCTTTATAGAAAATTGTTTCGCACATCAATTCTGTTTTCCCTCATGCCAATGAGATAAACTAATGTTGCCCTTAGAAATTATATCATGTAATATCATGACCATCAGTAGTGACAACAAGAACATCGTTTAGTATACGAATGCGAATGATGTATGTTCTGCTTTTATTGATTACTCTATTTTCACCATTCATATCAATAAATTGAATAACATTCAGTCAGTCATAAGCAACGTATGACCTGGCAAATCTATGTATCGGTATAAATATTAATAGTAACAGTGTTAATGGTAATAGAGAAGATTAGACATAGAAAATGTGATTCGAGAAGAAGATACGAATTCTTGGAATTATTAAAGTTTTGAGATAATTAAAAACCCTAGAATCTAAGAGAAAATAAAGCGCATATTCATTTTCGCAGTTGTGAATGATTCTGAATTATTTTACCCAAAATCTACAACCACTGATTACTATAATCTGGTGGACCTAATCTGGTAGTTTGAAATTGCTTATACGAATCAGTCCAACTGACATTAGCACCAATGGCGAACGCCATATTTTGGTTTGACGGCTTCTATCTTTCTTTCAACCTACTTTTACACTGGCCACCATTGCCCATCGTGATGGATGTGGTTGGGCATACAAAATACATGTACTGACATCATCAGCCTAATTCCCATCTTTATCGGTTACCCTTCGTCTAACCTCAACATTGATATAGTTTGATAGTATCTATGATTAAGCAATAGCAATCTACGGGTCTGTCGCAATTTTAAAAGCTGAGTATCACAGACATGGCGGAGTGCTGGAAAATACTTTAATTACCGGAAAATTCAAAAGAATTAGTTAAGTACCTAGTTCGAAGATAGTCACCCTTGAATAATATTGCAATATCTAGCATTTCCAAGCATTTTTCTTCCCATTTAGTTGGTCACTATTGCATATAAGGACCTAATCTTCACTGTGGATTTCATCTTAATCATCTGAAGTCACCTGTCGATGCCTTCTATGAAAAGGAAGTTGTAGTACATACCGAATCCCCAGATACAAAATCAAATAGCGTGATAGTTACGACTTGAAACGAAATCACCAGTAAAAATTATCCTTTAATATGCAGCATCCACTCATTACATGAAAGGACAAACAATGATTTTCCTATTTTCGGGAAATGTCTATCAGTAATGCTCAGAAATACTTCAATTCAAAGTATTAAATCACTGTAAATATCCGATTCGTGTCACTTCCATTCGAGATATTAGCTAATACTTATTGTATTTAAGTAATTATCGTCGTTAGAAGCACGAAGTGGTGATCATCAAAGAAGTAGCTTTGATTGTTGTACAATTAATATATCTCTTTGTAAATCATATAGCATAATTTTTAGGTGTATTTTTAATGTTACTAGGTAACTGGTGTCCCAGTTATTCACAATTAATTAATTCAATTAACTGAGATGGATAGTGGCTAGCAGTGGAATCCAGGACGCGCGTTTCGTCCTATTTGGGACTCGTCAGCTGGATGTACCTGCATCTCAGAGTTGATGTTCACTCTGGGTCTCGAACCCAGTACCCTCGCTTCAAACGCCATCGCGTTATCCACTCGGTCACTGAGTCCTGATAGCCACTTGCTTGTGCGATGGGGTGAAGTTTGAATTCACTTAGTATTGTTTGTTTGGATCTATGCCAATTAGAGACTGACCAGTTGCAGTCCTAAACACATCGATGGGAAGATCCAAACAAACAATACTAAGTGAATTCAATTCAATTAACTGTTTAATGGATTTCGTTGAAATAGTCAAAACTTATTTAAAACTGGTGAATATGATTTCCCATCAGAGAACGAATTAATCAATGTTTAGCAATAAAAAATATGATGAATCATCTGTGTTTTACATCACCTCATTTGTTTGTGTGTCATATAATTTTATTTTTCAGGATAGTGATCGTGACGGTATCCTAAATGAATTCGATGATGACGATGATAATGATGGAATACCAGACAGTGAAGATCCTGATTCTAATGGAGACGGTATACCTGATTGTATTGTTAAGGTAAGAATGAGCATGTAAACAATTCTGTGCTATTTATAAGTGTTCACTACTCTAACAGAAAATAATGTCTGCTTTTAGAAGTAAACCTTAGCCCTTAGATAACCTTTCTTATAATTTCACGTTTTGATATATAAAAAGAGAGAGAAGTTAAATAAACGACTGATTATTCCTCCTATAATTTTTCTGAAATCATTTACTAAAAAAATGTAAGTCTTGTTTTATAGTAGTTTTTTCAGTTGTGTACAAATTTTGAAACTAATAAATTATCTTACTTACTTACGCCTGTTACCCCTCGAGGAGGAGCATAGGCTGCACACCAGCATTCTCCATCCAACTCTGTCCTGGCAATCCTTTCCAGTTCTTACCAGTTGCTATTCATCCTTTTCATATTTGCATCAATATCTCGGCGTAATGTGTTCTTTGGCCTTCCTCTTTTCCGCTTCCCTTCCGGATTCCAAGTTAGGGATTGCCTTGTAATGCACATTGGTGATTTCCTTAATGTATGTCCGATCCACTTCCAACGTCTTTTCCTAATTTCCTCTTCAGCTGGAAGTTGATTTGTCCTCTCCCATAAAACGCTGTTACTGATAGCATCCGGCCAATGAATGTTGAGTATTTTGAGAAGACAACCTGAATACAATTGTCATCAAATCTTCCCTGTTATTTACTTGGAATTATTAAAAAGGGGGGTTTTGTGGAGATTGTTGTGGTTTATAGTTGAATTTATGAGTCTATTAAAGCTAGACCACCATGAAAAACCTGGTCAGTTGTCTAGAAGTTAAGCGTTCGTGTGTGAGACGGAAAGTCGTGGGTCCGAGTCCCTCAAGCGGGATCGCGGATACCCACTGCTGAGGAGTCCCATACTTGGAGTTGTTTTAAATGTTTCAGATGTATACAACTAAGCAGATGATTAATAAAACGATAACTTTAATAATTAAGAAAAACTTTGGATGAGGATATACCTATTATCGCAGTATTATATCTTACCGAAGAATAAATGAATGGTAACTACTAGGAGTTATTTATGGACTATTATTACATATATTCTTATTGGATAATTATTAGGTGACTAGATTACAAATATACATTCGTATTCCTGTTATCATAAGCATTCGTTTGACCCACTGACTACTGTGACGCGATTTACCATTATTAACATATTCCCAATCTATTAGTTAGTCTCTTATACTGACAGCCGCCTTTGGCTCGATCTTGTATGATTGTTATTTTCTATTTTATGGTGTGACGAGGTCTAATTTGCTTGTATATAGACCACGAATATCTGAAATACATGATTCATACAGTGGGGGCTAAGATTGCTTTCTGGACTCAAACGGACAGGGCTAGGCGAGTAGGACCAATAAGGATTCAAAGTTGATTCTAGGCTACTCGTGCTGGTTAACGTATCATTGGTTTAACAAAAGAACAAGGTCATATAAGTCGGTATTCGGATTGGTGATCTTGTCACTTGATAATTAATAGTGCGAAAGTCGTGACACACCGAATACGTATTCTAGAAAGCTGCTACATGTCTTTAGGCTGTCAAAATTAATTATACAGATTTCATTATCCGTCTTGTCAAAATTGCCTAGATAAACATAAAAATGAAATCAATATGTTTCATGACCTGATACACTATATAATGTCATTGTAGAAAATATAATCAACCTGTTGTAGGTATTACTGTCATGAAGATAATTGTCATCTAAACTGTTCGATAAAATACTATGATAAAGTTTCTATTTACCTTTTTATTCAAATTCTTTGGTAAATACTTACAATGGGACCACAATTATTGGACAAATGAATCAAATTTAATATAGATTAGCAAAATTCATTCATTCAACTAAATAACGTTCTGGTATCAGAGCTTATGTCAATTCGTTATGAGAACTCTAACCCTAACTTTTAATATTAATTTCTTGCACTAATCCAGATCTTTGTTATAAGCCTAGTAAATGGTTGAAGTCTATCAATATCACTTTAGTTTTACTCAGTGGTCGTCTATAATTTATATCTCACTGAAATTACTATTCTCCAATAAACTGAACTATCTTAACAATGCACATCTTTAATTTCACTGTTAGCTTTTGTGATGAGTAACGTGTGATCAACTAACTGAATCACTATAATTTAGATAATATCTTGTAACCTCAGTTAGCTAGCTAGATAATACTGACTTTTTCCAGTTTTAAGTCGTAAACTGTGTTACAGCTAATGGAATAACTTCTTTACTCAAACCGAAATGGAGCAGATTTCGAACTCTGTAGCTAAAAGCCAAGCAGTTAAATAAATTAGTTTACTATTGTATACATCACACTCCAATATTGATAGTTCCTTTGAAACATGACAATGAATAATTTATTCACAACATTCTAATTGTCCGATAGATTATTCTAAGATCATAGATACTTAAATTTAGATTGTAAAAGTTGATAATAACTTAATCAGCAGTGTGCATCCAAGACTGGTAGGTCCTGAGTTCGATCTCGCGAGGCGGGATCGTGGATGCGCACTGATGAGGAGTTCCACAATAGGACGAAACGACCGTCCAGTGCTTCAAGGTTTTCCATGGTGGTCTAGCTTCAATTGACTCATAATTTCAATATGAAAAAATCTAAGATAATCGTATACTGATACTAATGGTTCACCAACAATAATATGGCAAGAAATTAAGACAATATTTATTCACAGAAGTTTCGTTGAATACATATTGTTTCTAACATCAGCATCCTGTGTAATTATTCATTTTAATTGTTAGCCTATTAATTCTTTAAATGAAATATTATTGACTTGTACATGAATATTGAAATAGGTGTAGCACACAAAACAACAAAATCACTTCAATCACTCCTATGCAAACCAAAAGATGTAATGACAAAAGACGAAAAATCGAACATCGTCTATAAAATAAATCGTTCCAACTACGAAAAACACTACACCGGACGAAGCGGACGCCCTCTTCATCTTCGCCTATACAACACATTAATTAGCAGTCAAACATCATGATATATCCTCACCTATATCAGTGCATGTGGACATAGATTCGACTGGGAAAATGTTGAGATTTTGGATAGAGGCAACTCTAAAAGTACCAAAGAATTTTTAGAAGCTTGTCACTCAGGTCAATCAGCAATCAACAAACACATTGGAATCGATCCAATTTATCAACCATTCAGAAAAATTATGAACAAATGTAGGATCAAGAATCAAATGAATAATAGAAGACAATCAAAGTCAACAATCATAGGTTAAAGGTCAACAATAACCAATCAACATCGAGGTCTACAGAACAAGCTGTGAGTCATATATGAAGAAGTTCAAACACTTCACTTCTACTTGAATTTTGTGCTGTTGACCTCGTTTAGAAGAACGATGCAAGCTTCACGACCAAACCATCCAGTTCAAAGAACAAAACTTCATTAAAATCATTCACCTGAGCAACAAATCTTTACCACCATCATATAAATGTGGAGAAGATTTGTAGCTCAGGTGGGTGATTTTGAGCTCAGAGCTCAGAGAACAAACCAACATCAAAATCATATAAATGTTTTAATCTATAGTGAGTGATATCTGCTTACAAATGAGTCATCTACAAACTATATACAAATATACACACAGCTGATATGTTGATTCATTACACCATTGTTTACTCTTTTTTTATCTATCAATCTTCTATTAAATGTGTCTTATAATTTCAAAAGTTGAAAATGAGTTGTGTTGTCAATTTAAAAACAAAAAACAAACAATCAATAATTAGATATATTTTCATATTGAAAGTAGAAAAGAAAAATAAATAGATAAACAAAGTTTGTGGTGCTGTGACAATTCAACTAGAATTGTTAATTAAAAGTTTTTCATTAGTTGAATTCTCGAGTCAATTAAAGCTAGACTACCTTGGAAAACCTGGAAGTACCGTTTCGTTATAGTATGGGACTTCTCAGCAGTGCGCATCTACGACCCCGCTTGCGCGATTCAAACTCAAGATATTCGGCCTCACATACGAGTGCTTGACCTCTAGACCACTGAGCCGGCATCCAATGGTGTCATTTTTTAACTTTAATCAATCCACGAAATTGCGCCACCATCCACCATGGTGTACGGCGTCTAACTGATTCATGAATTCAACAATTAAATTATTACAATCTTCACAAAAACCCTTGGTGATAAAAACGTTTTGCAATTCGATGTAAAACATTAATGAAAATGTAATTAATCATTCAGTAAAGATTTATTTTGTAACTAGGATCGTTTCAATGTAAAAATTGAGTATTTTTACGGTTTTTAACTAAAGTTTAATATAAAGTAAGAAATATCATTTTAAGGTTATTAAATGATAATGAGTAAAATAATGGATTAGTAGTTCAAGGCATTAGTCATTAACAAGCAGCTTCAAAACGTGGTCAACTTCGCTTTTAGGTAACGATACAAAACCACTAGCCCTTGTACATAATGTATAACTCAAGGCAGGTACATTAACCGATTGGTTCAGAATGTCAACTTGAAACAACGCAGGAAACTAATTAGGCTGAAAACTACTAGAGAAAATTACGTTTATGATGTTAACGATATCATGAACCGACCAAAGTCGGACACCCATTGAAAACCAGGAGACCTTGGATAATTAATTCATCTTAGTGCGAGACTCCTTAACATTAACTTCCAGAAGTCAGGGTATCACGTTTCGTGGGCGAACGCTGAATTTATAGATGCCTGGATGTCTTACGTAAGTAAGTAACAGATGTAAGTAAATTGGTTCGTGATAGCAATAACATTCAAGTACCCACAAACCTCTAAAGATCTACGATATATTTGGAAGTAATGTCTTAGATACAGAACATTAAAATGTCCAGAAATTAGTTAAGGAAAAACTTTCTTCAACCGTAGTATAAATGAAGAATGTCTAGTGTGGTGAATTTCGGAAGACGAAAAGGTGTTTTAATTCGTACATAATGAATATTGAGACAGTAAATGAATTAAACAAGGGTTTGCAATCAATTATCCTCAACATCCAACATGCCGTAATCCAGTGTATGCATCAATATCAAAATGTTATATACATATATCTATTTATGATATTTATTAATTCCTTTCTTACCCATTTGTTTTAAAGTCAGTTAGATTATCCTATAATTAGTTTTTCGAAGAGACGTTAGCTATCAGTCTAAGTTATTTTAAGCCTGATAACTTATCGAATTGGACTAAACCTAATGATTTTTGATGGTTGAAGATAATAAACAAAAAACCCTGTGTCAAGATTTTTATGATATGTACTTGCAATCTTTAAAAAACTCGAACTTCCTGGTGGATTCAAACCTATCTTGCCCAGGTTCACATTCAAAACAGTTACCATTGAGTCCTCAAACTAACTTCGTGAAAGATCAGTTTGTTTAAATTAATTGATCATTATGTAATGACCAATTCGATATTTCTCTAGTCCATAACAAATCAGTCATATTGTCAAAATATTCATCAATAAGAAAAGAATCAGTTCATTAGTCTTATATCGTTTTTATTTGTTGATTCACATTTTTTGTGTTTATCTACTACTACTACTACTCATACTACTACTACTACTACTACTACTACTACTACTACGACTGCGACTACGACTATGACTAACTGTACTTATCAATTTTCTTCAACTTGTCTCATGTCACGAATTTTTCTTACTACTTTGTGACAGGTACATTTTTGTCTTATCCACTTTAATGACTTGTCAGATTTTTAATTAAATTAGAACTAAATTTTCTTTATTGGTAAAGGTGTGTTGACATTGTTGTCTACCTTGACCATAACATGTTAACTCATTGAAAATAAATGATTAGTACAGGTTTAAATATTTTACAGATTATTTACAATTTCTTTTTCTTTTCAAATTTTACATTCTTTAATTCTAAACAGGATTCAGATGGAGATCATATTCCTGACCATATTGACACAGATGATGATAATGATGGTATACCGGATTTACAAGATCCAGATCATCCCAATTTCGATTATTTACGTGATTCAGATAAGGTAAGTTATTTACTATAATAATAGCTATTTATATTACCATTTGAGTTGATATATAATATTAAATAAATAATATGTTACTTATCGGACACTGGATGGTAACTAAACCGACTTGTATCAGGTATCTTTGCGGGAGATGTTTCAATAACTTAGATATCTTTCAGTGCAACCAAAAGTGTGGAGAAAGAAGGTATATTAGTGCTTAGTTTGTACAAGTTGACATTTAAAAGCTCTGAATGTTAGCAAAATTACTTGATAAAATATGTGTATATGCAGTCGGTCGATAACCTCGATGAGTAAAAACAAATCAAAATATGTTTAGAGATTAGGCAGTCAATCAGGAAAAGAAAAGAAAAGTATGGGAATAATATCTTTCCGGCCAAAATTAAATATAGATTCGAAACAGGAACCTTCTGAGATTTAGGGTTATAATCTTATGAATTTCTGATTCACTGCTGACACGCTTTTAGTTAAAAGTATTTCTTAATCTCAGCTGTACATCATTTATGAAAATTTACTATCTAGGTAAGAGTAGCTTTTTATTTGATACCAAAATGTACAATTGTTTTATACAGATTGACTGGACGGTAGCAGCTTATTAGTTCAGATAAATTTATTCAGATCACCTTATTCAGTACATTAAATGAGAAATGACATAACTACTCACAGTATGACATGATTACACACGGACAAATAAGAAACAGGTACATGGGATCTACCGACTTTGCTTAAAATATACTAAACAATTGAGTTCTTGTTTTTAAGTATTTGTATTCAGCTATTATCGATGGTCAAAACTAAACTAGATCAGCTTATGATGTGATGTAAACTCTTTGAGCGAATATTTTGAATTTGGTTATAGCCGCTAGTTAATTACGATGTAAAGTGGTAGCTAATAATGGAGTCCGGAAAGCGAATATTTTTTATTATTTCAGACTTGTCTGAAGAATGCATCTGGTTCCTAGTGTTGATATTCACACTTACACTCAAAAATAGTACCCAATGCATTAAAAACCTAGTTCATTATCCATTGGCCTTTTCTATCACCATGGTAATATTGTAAATGATTTGTATTAAGGTCTCGTTAATATTTAAGGGTGCATGGTGTTGTTGAGGGCTGTAATTGATAAGTCCATTTTGAAATATGTTTATCCAGAGCATTCGATTTTGCTCTGTAAATGTTAATTTAGGATTAATATAAATTTTTAAAAGTAATTTTCCTAAAAATTTCACTTTTTTGTAAAATATCTTTTTTCAGTATGGGAATTTGTGGAGATTGTAGTATTCTCAAAGTTAAATTCACAAGTCGATCTAAGCTAGATCACCATTAATAACCTGAAAGCACTGGATGGCCATTTCGTTCTAGTATGAAACTACTCAGAAGTGCGCATCCACGATCCCGCACGCATGAGTTGAACCCAGGACCTTCTGTATCGCTCATGAACGCCTCACCTCTAGACCACTGAGCTTGCATCCAACAGTGTTAATGTCTAACTTCGATCGATCCATGATTTTGCACAGCTCTTCATCCATTTCCTGAAGCAGATAACTCTCTTATAGCCGACGTGGACTGAACTCCAATGGAGTCCCATATTGAAACCAAAAGGTCATCCAATGATTCCAGGTTTTTATTAGTGGTATAGCTTAACTAGACTTATGAATTCAACTTTGAAAATATCTATTCATCTAAACATAATTGTTTTCCATTGTCCTCATCTTAAATGAAATTATTGTAGACCAATGAAAAAAATCCACATCTACTTACCTGTTCTTTATCAATTGGTCAGTACAATGCTACAATAACATTAATTCTATTACAATTTAACAATGAAAATTTCTACTCTCCATTGACTTTGTTGAATTGAAACATAAGAAAACAATAACAAAATGTTTTCCATTATGTTTACACCCATAACAACATAATTCTATTCAATAAGCCTTCAGTTAGTGAATAAAATAAAGTTTTTTATTTGAAATCGTGTATTCCATATAAAATACTTTATGAAGCTCCATATATTGTCTCTTTGTTGATTTTCTTTGTTCTTCTTACATTGATTAGCAATGTTTTCAAACATCATTTCAAAGTGTAATTTACTTTCTTAAATGATGTAAATAAATGAATATGATATAAGTTTAGAATTAAGATCTATACAGATCCTCATAGATGATTACCAAACCCATCTAACTAGAGGTAATAATAGAAAGACCTATCAATGAAAAAAGATTTATGTATAACAAATTTTCCTAGAAAGATTAGTTTTAAGAATTTGTTCAGTAATCTTCCATTTTGAAAGACATCTCTAACGTTGAGATACTGCTTGTAAGATGAAATTCACAAGTTTGCAAATTCAGATACACTACAAAATCACTACTGATGAAACTTATAATAATGCTTTAACGATAATGTTAAATTCGTCAAAGGAGCTTCAGAAAGTTATTTCTAATTCAAAGCTAATTTGTTGCTGAATAATCAATAAATTTCCTAAAAGCAATATGTTAGTGATAGGATAACAAATATACTGTCTACATCACTGGTTACATACAACGTAATACAATTATGCATCAAAATTGATGTGATTTTAACGACAGAAGAACAGATAGAATGTGGCTAGCGGTATAATCTAAGTTACGTATTTGTTTTCCTATTTAGAACTCTTTAGATAGATGTGCATGTATCCAGAAGGTGATGTTCACAAGGGGATTCAAACTCACTACCTTTCAACTCAAACACCAAAGGATTATCCAGTTGGTTACTTTATCTAGGTGGCTTCCCACATATACAACGAACATGACTTTAAATTTCATTTGTAATGCTCTGCATTATCCCTTGTTGAAATTTTGATCGAAATTTGATCAGTCTTAGTTGATATTATGCATACCACATGTGAATTGTTTCGACATAATCATTATATTACAAGTTAATTTAGAATATATAAACATATCCAGCTGATGAGTCTGAAGTTGGCTAAAACGCACGTCCTGGATTTCACTTCTGACTTGAAATTCCGTTTAACCCCAGGAAACGGATTCAATTCTTATATTTAACTAAAGAATATAAAGTGTTATTATTACTTAAAAAAGTATGCGTTAACGTTACACTTTTATTTCTCGCTTAAGATTAATGATGAAAATTTACCTTCTAATTGAAAAAATGTTTCATTTTTACAATTTGTCTCTAATAAATAATGATCATTTGGTCACTGGTAATCAGAATCAAAATAAACTTCTCATAATTCTAATGGGAAGCAATGATCAATGAGGTCAACCAACTTGCAAGCTAAACAGGAGCTTCGTATATAATATGAATGTAGATAAACCTATATCATATCAACAACTAGTGTTAAAAATATGAGCAAATGAAATTTTTGTACACTCATCTTACATAGTACCATGTTAATTACAAGACTTGAAAGTGATGAGTTGAATCTAAAATAAGTGAATTTTTGAAGATATCACAAATATATAGGGCTTGACAACATAATCGTGCAAAAATCTCTTCTTATACAGCTATCCCTATATGAATCAAACAAAAAGTTAAAAATGAAAGGATGCGAAGATATATATGAATCCATGTCGGTGGATTGAAGTGTGTGCAATCTAGACTGACTAGTTATCATAAGAGATGCTCAGCATTTTGTACCCAAACATGGTTTAATGTAGTTGCTCAACAGAGTCCCTTCAGCTTGGAACAGGTCTAATAAAACTAATGAGGTCAACATCGATATCGAAGGCTTAAAAATCATTTATTTTTTGGATCTGTTAACCACTAAATGTTCTTGTACATTGGCAGTGGATTCTAAAACTGGATGAGAAAGCTATCTATTCCTTTCTAGTTCATAACAATTTTAGTCGGAATTATTTCATTGATGATGAGACTGCCTTTAAACCAATTGGCAATCAAAAGAAAATATACTGAACAATAACCATTTGCTTTCGTAATTCAACTTTTTCTAAAATTTCTTTAGGATGGTATTCCTGATACACTAGACATGGATGATGATAATGATGGTATACCAGATAGCATGGATTTTGATTCAGATGGTGATGGATCGGATGATCTGTTTCAAGATATTGACAAAGATGGGGTACCGGATAGTGTAGATGATGATATGAATAATGATGGAATACCGGATCATAAACAAGATCATGATTGTGATGGAATCCCAGATATTGTTGACCCCGATGATGATAACGATGGTTATTTTGACACAAAACAGGTAAATAAAATTACCTTTCTTTAAAAATAGAAATATAATGAATTTTATAAAATTCTATGAGAATTTAAGGAATTACAAACCACAGTATTAATGATAAACTGCATATTGCATGCATATATTTATGTATGAATGAATTTAATGTATTGTTTTTATGCTTTGAAAACACACTACATATAGTCAAGCTTTGCTAACAACCCAATATCGACTTTTGATTCATGATATTGAGTATTCTCAGTAATACGTACAAGTCAATCACTCATATACAGTGTGGAATCCAGCTTAATTCAATTTGCTACACCATATCAGTACACACAGACAAAATTATCAAATCACCTTCCGGGGTAGTAAAAGTAGCAATAGTGTCAGTAAAAGTAGAAAAGATTGGTATAAATGAATGGTTTTGTGAAATAAGTGGTGTAACATGATAACTCAAGATTGAAGTGATGATAGTAATTGGTCTCATCTCTTTCAATGTGACAGGTTCCAAGACATCTTACTACAACATTTCTAACCGTTGGTTACTAGAATCGCACCAACCCCAACTACGTAGTCTGTATATATCAATATAACATAGTTTAACAGGAAACAACTTCATAGACTGATATCAAGTTTTCGTCTGTATGATCTTAGCTTCCTTTCAATCCATTCGTCGTAACATAGAAAACATAGTGCGTTGAGGTAAGCAGTAATCGGGCAAACATATTGTCTATAAAGTAACCATGAATGAAATAAATCTCCAAGTAGATAAACCTAAATGCTTCATAATAATTATTTTCAGGCATATGAAACAACTGAAAAATACTTCATATCATTTAAATTCTGAATGATGGAACTAATTATCTAAGTATTTTTCAATAGTTCACAATTGTATAATAACATTTCTTTGAATACATCTAAGCCTACGCATATTTGTATTCAGATAAACAGATAGATAAAAACGTTTTAAAAAAGATGTAAGATAGAGAATGAAAAAACTGATTATCAATCCACAAGCGGATAATATAATGTTACATGTAGTCTTAGTTACATTTTTCCACGTACTTTTACTTATGTAGAAAAATGTATGCACATGAATGAAATGACTGACGGTGTACATAGAAAAATCTTTCTGACTGTCTTTCACTTGTCCGAAATCAATTTGTTTCGTTATTTCATTCACTGATCTTATGGAATAGTTTAACATTTAGAATAATCATACTGGTGTGATTTTCTTAGTCTAGAATATGGGATACTAATGGAAAAACCATATGGTATTTCTAAAAAAAACTGGCTGGCGGTTGTATATTTTTTGAAATACCAAGATATTATTATAAAACAAAACTTTCTTTTCTTTCTATTTGCTTTAAACTGTACATTTTTTTTACATCAAAACGTTTTTTGAAAGTACCTCAAAAATATTGGCTAATACAAATCAGACTAGCAAAATATTTTGTATAAAAATATGAACTACTGATAAATTTATCAACAGTAAAAAAAATTACTCAAAAACTGTCCAATGAAGAGGCTGAGTTTAACGACAACATTTACGTTTTCTCAATTAGTTTTAGTTTTTGTATGACACACAAATAACTAGTCTTCAGCATAACAACGAAATGTAATATATTTTATAGCTGTGGATCACATTCAGACGTAACTCTTCACCGCCTAAAGAATTATTTGAAATCTTAGAGGTAGGAACATCACTGAATTGTTTCTGGGTAAAATGACAAGATCTTATATTCCATTTTATTAGTATTACTTCCAAATTGCTAGTCCACAGTAATGTGGGGAAAATTCTTCTCAACCAGTCAATCAACACACACGGTCAATTATCTCTCAATGTGTACCAACCCTATTTCGAACCTCTCTGTACATTTGATCAAATGTTTACTGACTGTAGATTCTAGTCTTGTTTGTCCGAACACGGATCACTTTCTGGTCACTCCCTTCAGATTTTAAAATTAGTGCTGTAGTTTTTGGTATATTCTGTTGATTTGGTCCGTTTGAAATGTAATTTTTTTGTAACATCTCTCATTCCAACTTCTGCTTTCATATCACTGATAACCGCTAGATCGACAATGTTCTAGTCATTCGATGATACAAACTTATGTCAAATTGGCTCTTCCCGGAGCCAGATTTTACTGCGAAAAATATAATCATCAACTTTTTTTTCACCAAGCCTCGTTTCTGGTGTAGTCACTTAATTAGGTTACAGAATAAATGAGACGTTTAGAAACAAAGTAATCATACGCAATTGGTAGCAATCTGAATATTTGAAAAAGAGTTCGATCATTTTAAATGTAAGTTTCATATAATTGAACTGCACTGGTGGTGGAAACAACTAGCCAGTGAATATTGAATCAATTGCTCAAAACAGATAAAATAATTTAAAATTGTATCTATGATAAAAGATAATAAATAATTGGATTGATATGTGACAGATATATTGGATGAGTGAATAAGATTTTATAAAGCTATAATGTCCCAGCAATAGCAACAACAAACGGAAGTCTCTAACTGATGAACAGATATTTGAAGATGCAAGAAGCAGTTACCGAAAAAGTGTTTTTGTAAAATAAATAAATAAAAGTAATCAGATATCATATTTAACATTAAACTAAACATGTCTGTAAGTTTATATCAAAGATAATGGAATACCAATAATTAATTGGACCAGTGGTTTAAATAAAGAGTACACAAAACGCGAAACCAAAAGATTCTGGATTTGATCTCAGGTAGGGTCAAAGGTACTTTGAAAAAGCAGTGTTCAGTGACCCTTAATTTTTACTGCTTGAAGATAAGTTCAGTTTCTAGTGCGAACAATCTCTACAAGCCTCCAGTTTTAGTAACAATTAGTTACTGAAGTTCAGCTCTGAATATTAGTTTATATCTTACTACTACACTATATGCTTATTGATAAGGAATTGAGTTATCCTGTCGTTAATATTTTAATCTTTCTCTATTCGCATATGAACATCCTATGAGCATAGACTTCACACAGTTGTTTCCTCATTTGCAGTTTTAGAACAGATGGACTGTATCTAGTAACGAAATTCAGAATTAACATTTTGCCCGATTCTGCACTTATCATACGGATGTGCCTGAATTCTTGTGTTATTGTTCCTAATGGTAATTCAACTCAGTTTCTTTTGGTTCAAGGTATAATCCATCATCTATTAAAATACTGAGTCTAGAAAAGTAGCAACATACCCAAAAAGTATAATTTCTGTATAATTATTAAATAGGATCAATATGGGGATCTGAAGAGATTGTAGTATTTTCATAGTTGAATTCACAAGTCGATCATGAGAGATCGTGGATTAGCACTTATGAAAAGCCCCATATTAGGACTAAACAGTCGTCTATTGTTTCCAGGTTTTCAACGGTGGTCTAGCTTAGATCGACTCATCAATGCAATTATGACAATATTAGTTGGGACTTAAGTTATTCTGTTGTCAATATCGAAGACTGAATTTAAATTAGTGTTAGTTAGTAATAGCGTAAAACTATTACTAAATAGATGTAGTAAAAAAATAATCTTCTGTATTTTTTCCTAAAAAAATTACATTACAGGATAGCGACAACGATGGTTTATTGAATGAATGGGACGATGATGATGATAATGATGGTATTCCAGGTTAGTGACTGTGTTTGATGTATTTTTAGACAAATTAATTCATTGAAACAAACGATAGAATTTTCTCTGTATTGATTAATGTCTTTATTGAATTGTTTTTGGAACTACAATTTTTAAATTTTGAACTAGTTATAAAATCAATTTTAAACAAACTTCCATTTTTGTAAAACCTGAGATTAACGTTCCGATTAGTTTGATCTAAGATTCTACAAACTTTGAATCAACTTATCTTAGATCCTTTTACTACAATACTGTAGAAATGATAAATACTTATACAGTCATTTCTATAGATCATAATTACTTACTTACGCCTGTTACCCCTCGAGGAGGAGCATAGGCCGCATTCCAGCATTCTTCATCCAACTCTGTTCTGGGCAATCCTTTCCAGTTCTTTCCCGTTAACATTCATCCCTTTCATATCTGCTTCTATTTCTCAGCGTACTGTGTTCCTTGGCCTTCCTCTTTCCCGATTCCCTTACGGATACCAAGTTAGGGATTGCCTCGAGATGCAGTTTGGTGATTTCCTCAATTTATGTCCTATCCACTTCCAACATCTTTTCCTAATTTCCTCTTCAGCTGGAAGTTGGTGTGTCCTCTCTCATGAAACGCTGTTGCTGATAGTATCCGGCCAGTGAATGTTGAGTATTTTGCGTAAACAACTGTTTATAAATATTTGTACATTCTTGACGATAGATGTAGTAGTTTTCCATGTTTCATCTCCATATAGTAGGACTGTATAGATCATAATAGTTTGCCAATATTAGATACAACTAAGGGGAACATAATATGTTTTTGGTAAACCAGACAGATTTGTTTGTTATCTTTTTACGTATATTGACTTTTGTAACGCTCAAAACAGTGATCATTTTCTAAATAAGATGAGAATGTTAATCTCATAGTTGAGCAAAATGTCTATTTTAAGTTGAATGTAGATAAAATGCAGAATCGATACCCAGCCATAGAAATTTTAGTAAACTGTCTTAATATTACTGTAATGATTATCTATTTTATTATCCGGTTAATTCCTAATAGTATGCAAATGAAATATTGCTGGTTCCAGAAATAAACCTAGCATTTCTCATTGAAGTATAGTTCCCAAAAGAGAGGTTTTCATTAACTAATCCAAATAATGAGATGATAGAATATCAATTGATTAAAATGATGGTACAAGTGCTAGTTAAAGTAAAAATATTTTGTTGATATTATAATCTGTAAGCTGAGAGTCATAACTATGAAGTTTCCTTGTGTGGTTCTGGGCAACATCATCAATGTCTTCATGTTTTGTTCATCTGACCTCTGAATTTATGAGAAACTAGGTTGAAATAATAAAAAATGAAACCGTGAAATGAAAATTACGAAATGGTATAAACGCACTCATAATAAACATCTCTTCAGTGCTTCAAACGGTTATAAAGAAAATTACTTGAGACAGCTAATCACAGATTATCATTGCGGTCGGTTCAATCTAGTAAACACTAACTTCATGGATCAATCGGATGTCATAATCCGTACATACACTAAATGAATTAGCGAATTGTGAATGTTTTACTCTTATTTTAGATCTAGATCCAAATTTAAATCAGTCATATAAAAACTTGAAATAAAAAAGTCTCGATCTGTTTTACAATAAGTCATTGAGAAATTTGTTATTTACTATGAATGTTAGTAAAATAGATTGAGTGGATATTTGATATGTATGATCATAGGTTTTGTAAATATCACAAGGCGTAGTCAAAACAATGGTACAACATTTAGACAAGATATATTGTAAAACAATGATAGAGGATGACCTTGTCAATCTTAATCTTTTTGTTGAATATAGTCATCAGCCTGAAATCAAAATATATGGAATTGGATAAAAAAAATTTGGAATGAAAAGTCTTTGTTCGATGATCAACACATGAAATCACACCCAAAGTCCGGTGAATAAATGATCAGTGTATTAACGTCAGGTTTGATGTCATTATAGGGATATTGATACTTTTTACGGTATAATTAATAATGAAATGAGTGATATATTACTTCTCATTATTAAGTAGTTTAACACAAATAATAAAACAAATGAAGCCGGTGAAGTGCTGACTCTGTAAACTGTTAGTAGTAAAACTGAATGAGAAATCAATAAGCTACACACGTTTTATCACCTTATACCTCCTTGAAATTGATCAATTAATCGATTTTTAACATATCTTATATTTCCCCTTGTAGATGTCGATGATGAAGATTCGAATGGTGATGGGATTATTGATTGTCAACCACATGATAGTGATAATGATGGAATACCTGATCACATCGATGAAGATGATGATAATGATGGTATACCAGATCAACGAGATCCTGATTCAATGTCATTTTTGTTATATAAACATAAGCGTTTTCTTGAAGCTATCCCAGGTATACACAGTATTCACTCATACTTAAATTGATTTGAATTTATCCGTTTCAAAGTAATTTATCAGTCTATATGTTTTTTCAGCAGTCAACTTGTCAAATTTAATCATCTTTTTAAATAGTGACAGTAAGAATCTTTTTCGTGAAACATGTTCACTGATAACTTAGTTGTTTAAAATAATCATGTGAATTCAGAGTTAATAAATGTAGTTAACTTTCATATTTCACTGATCAAATGTTTTCCGAAAAACATAACACTGGAGCACATTATTTGTCAATACAAAAGATTTATCGAATACTCAGGTAGAAAGTATTCTTCCCTCCGTTGTTGTTTCTTAAACCACCCAATTCACTTACCTCTCATTTCTGACTACTTGACTACATTATGATTAGCAGAAATGGATGGTCACTAGTAGTGGAATTCAGGACGAACATTTCATTCTATTTGAAAAACGTCAACAGGATGAAACGCGTGTTCAAGATTTCACTACTAGCCACTATCCATCTGTGCTTAAAATGTTTGTGACTTAAAACAAGATTGAGGCAATCCACAACGGATGCACATATGGCACTAAGATATTGGTCTACTGCAGTCCCAAACGTCAGTGAAAAGATTCAAACAACCAATAAACGATGAATTAAATTACACATCAGTTTATCATTTAATTCATATAATTATCTGTTGAAATAATAATGAAAATGAGAAAATAGGGTAAAGTCTATTATATTCAAGGGGAACGATTTTGAAAATAAATGAGTTGAAATTTGATTATTGAATATTGTTGATAGTGCATAGTTTAAAAACAATTAAAATGAAAGAAATAATCCAGTTAATTGTAAACGATATGTATCTATTTGTTGTAACATGCTTAAACTATGAAGTTTTGTGGCATTTATATACTATAACTATTGCAGATTAAGATAACTGACACTTCTGAGTCCTCAGAGCTCATTACTTTGATTGACTCATTTAATGATAAACAATGTAATATATATATATATATATATATATTTACTAGCATCTTATATTTTCTTATTTATTTATTTAAACACATAAATATTGGTACAAGGAAGCACCAGATAAATATGCGCCTCACAAATCTCATTTGATTTGTATGAGGGCTGTGATACTGCCCAGGTGCCCAAACTGAAGCAGGTTTTCTTATGGGGTCACATCCGGAGCCTTTGACCTGAAGGTCTGATCCACAAGGCAGTGGAGCATTGTTAGGAGACGCAGTCCCATGGTATCCAGTGGCCAACGATCGATTCATACGCCATTTGTTCCCTCAGGATACTGGAGCCTATGTGCACCATTGGTTTGGAATCAGGGTTTTCCAACTCCCGTAGGTGGACTCCATGTGTCCACCGACTAGGTTAAAGCGCTGGACATTCCCTTTTCGTCATTATTACTGTAGAAATAAAAAGTCAAATGCAATTTATCAGACGAAAGATGAATATCATTGAAATGATGAGCTGATCGAATTAAGACAGCCGTTGAAAATCTGAAACACCAGACAGTCATTTTGTCCTAGTATGGAACTCTTCAGCAGTGTGCACTCACAACACCGCATGGATAAATAAATAAATATTGCGTTACATTTGACAAATATAAGTTGGAAGACGTTTAGTTTGAACCAGTTTATGTATGAAAATAGATAAATAGTGATTTAGGCAAATAGAGATATATGAGCGAGCATACATAAAAATACACTTGAGGGATAGGTCAGGATTAATTAAATATGAATACACAAAGTATAACAGATCAGATGTCACATGTTTGGGACAGATAAGTTCACATAACAGCTTGTATCAGTCTGTCATACACGTTTACGAAACGGCTGTTAATTCTATCATGTGTGTAATATGCGTCATGTGTATAAGAGCTCGCTACAATACAGAAAAACCCTACAATTTCATGCATAACTGTACACTTACAGATGTTATTTAAAAGGACCTAAGCATAATACAATGATAAAATATTTTATATAGTTGACATCGTGAGTCAATTGAAGCTAGACCTAGAAGCACTTGACGGCCGTTTCGTCCTATTATGGGACCCCTCAGCAGTGCGCACAAACGATCTCGTCTCACGAGATTCGAACTCAGGACCTATCAGTCTCGCGCGAGAGCGCTTAACCATCAGACCGTTGAATAGGCGTCCAACGGTGTTATTGTCTAACTTCAATCAATTCACGAAAATATTTGTTTACCTTTTAAATTTATTTATTCAAATCAATTTTGATCCATTTTGACTTTCCTTATTTTTTATTTAATCTTCATCAACTGAATTACATTCATCAAAAAAAATATTATTTCAAATAATCGTTTGAAAAAAATTCGAGTTTATATGCCAATTTTTGTGAAAAAATATCCACATGGAATGTCCGATTGTGAAATATCTAACGATATACAATATACCCATGGTGAACTATGATAATCGTCAATTTAGTATTAAGACAATAATTTAAATTTATTCTTACATCAAATGTGTTATGTTTGTCTAGAGTTTCAAAATGCATGAACCAAAATTAAAGATTTATGAATAGTACAAATGTATTTTAGTGTTTATTGTTGTATTCTTCTTTTTACAAAGATACATGATTTCCCACTTATACAGAAATATATATTTGTTTTCAGAATATGCTTGCAAAATCTCATCGAATGGATTTGAAGTCAATCCAACGTTTCACCTGGCAATCTGGTTCAAGCTTTTTCAAGGAAATATAATCAAACATCAAAATTATCGAATATAAATAGGTACATAGTTCTTCGGTTCATTGTATACTGAATAGGTCATCCAATCAGCGTTAAAAATGTGTAAACTAGGTATATTTATTAGTATGTAATAGACTTCTGATGTGAAATGAAATGTGTTTGATTATATTTCCTTGAAAAAGCTTGGACCAGATTGCCAGGCGAAACGTTGGATTGACTTCAAATTCACTTCACTGAGATTTTACAAATATATTATTCTTTCTATTTTAATGTCTTACATCAACTCGGCGCCTAAATACTGTGAAACTACTCGATCTAATTTAGACGAAATTTCTTATATAGGTGTCTTTTATTATGTACACTAAAGTATGAATAGTAAATATTATCATACAGACTATTGAGTTATTATTTTCTTTAAAAATGTTTGACCTAATCTTACTAGTTTTAATTAAGGAGTAATTATTATTTTACATGAACTACCGAGTTGTACATTACCATAGTCTTCAGTATTGTGTATTCTTTATGGTGTATTTTTTTTAGATGTTATCATGGAACGTGAGTTAACTTTCTTCGTATACAAAAAAGGGGTACAAAAGAAGATCTAACAAATTTAAGAACTAATCGACTTATGTTTCGAACAACTAATGTTATATTAGTTTAATTCTTTTTCACGATAATAGTTGACTGATAATAACTAGAAGAATTATTCATTCCCTAAACCTTGTAATAGTTGCATTGAAATCATTAAGTGATCTAAGTTAAAACACCATTGAGATATTCGAAGTATTAGATGGACGTTTCGTCCTAGTATACAACACCACACTAGTTAGCATTCACGTACCCTCACGTCAGAATCCAACAAAGGACTCTCAGTTTCACACTCGAACACTTAATATCAAAACCACTGAATCCAAATCCAACGATATCAATTTCGAACATCAGTCAATCCGCAATATTGCACGATCAACTTCCATTGTCTTCAGTAGTTAATTGTATTTCACTCGACAGGGCTTAGTTTCACTGGTCATGGCTTCTCAGTAGAAGTGTGAAAATTTTCTCTAGAAACTAGTTATTGGTGAATACATGATAATTATATATGTATGTGTAGATTTTTGAATTTCATTGAAATAATTAAGCGATTTAAGTCAGACCACTAGGTCTTCAATGGTGGACGTTTCAATGTTTCAATGAACTTCAAAGACTTCCACAACACTATAACTTACTTACGCCTGCTAACCCTTAGTTGAGGAGCATAGGCCGCTCACCAGCATTCTCCATCCAACTCTGTCTTGAGAGATCCTTTCCAGTTCTTTCCAGTTGCTATTCATCCTTTTCATTTCTGCTTTCAGTTCTCGACGTATTCTTTGGTATCGTTCTTTTTTGTTTCTCTTCATGATTCCAAGTTAACCCTTGCTCATGATGCAGTTTGATGATTTCCACAGTATATGTCCTATCCACTTCCAACGTCTCTTCCTAATTTCTTCTTCAGATGGAAGCTGGTTTCTTCTCCCTCACAATAGGCTGTCGCTGATGGTATCCGGTCAACGGACATTCAGTATCTTACATAGACAATTGTTTAGAAATACCTGTAACCTTTCGATGATGGTTGTAGTAGTTCTGCAAGTTTCAGCTCCGTACAGTAGGACTGTCTTGACGTTCGCACTGAACAGTTCTCACTTTGATGCTGGTTGACAGTTGCTTTGAGTTCCATATGTTCCTCAACTGCAGGAATGCAATCCTTGTTTTGCTAATCCATGCTTTTACGTCTGCATTGAATCCTCCACGTTTATCAATGATGCTGCAGTTCAATTGCGTGAAAGATTCCACATCTTCCAGAGCTTCTCCGTCAAGTTTGATTGGGTTGTATTTAAAGATCTTGCTATTTTCCTATATGTATGTTGAGGTCTACTAATTCAAAAGTTGCTCCTACATTAGTTGTATTCATCTGCATTTGTTCGTGTGTATGGGATAAAAGGGCTAGGCCATCTGCGAAGTTCATATCGTCTATTTTCACCCAACCTCTCCACTATATTTCGTGCTCTCCCTCAGATGTTGAGGTCGTCATAATCCAGTCAACCGCGAGAAGAAAGAGAAAGAGGGAGCATAAGCAGTTTTGTCTGCCTCCGGTTCTCATTTAGATTAAATCTGTCAGCTGTCCTCCATGCACCACTTTGCAGTTCAGTCAGTCGTTTGAATTCAGGATGATGTTGACGATTTTCTCATTTACTCACATCATAATGTCAAAGAAGTTTTTATAATGTTCTCCTATCCTTACTATCATATGCCTTCTCATAGTCAATGAAGTTGATGTATAGTAACGAGTTCCATTCAACTGATTGTTCAACGATTATCCATAGTGTCTTGACATGGTCTGTGCACAACTGATCCTTACAGAATCTGGCCTGTTTCTTAGCAAGCTTTTGTACTTTCATTTCTGGTTTACAATAACACAGTTAATATAAGTATGTATAGTGTTGTTTTTTATTCTGAATAGCGCTTAAAAAAATTAAATAACATTATACTTACTTATATTAAGTGTGTTATTGTAAACCAGGAATATCAGTACAACAGCTTGTTAAAAAGCATTTCTATAAATCCAAAGTTCGGGATTTGAATAATGACATGGGTTGGTGTATTTGCAAATATGATATGTTTATAACTGTCAATAACCACGAAAGTCAATTAGATGGTTCTTTATAATTATGCTTAGATCATGATCATCCTCTGTTTCACAACAACGTAATTATATTTTTAATTTTAAATTATAGATTTTATTAATTTAACGTCAATAAGTTAAACAATAACTACTTTTAACACAATTTGAAATTGAACCTAAAACTTTTTTAAATCTAGGCTAAAATGAAATTTATTAAGTCTTTTTAATGGACCTTACACTTAAATGTATTTACCCTGCCCCCCCCCTTGTATATTATGCTATAACACAGAGAAATTAGTTTCCAAAAACAAATACTCTTCAATAAGCCATGAAATGATAAATAAGATTTTTTCAATGTCAAATTACTACAACCATTACTATTTCTAGTTTCTATCGTTTGAAAGCATGCTTTAATGTATAGCATGAATATTAGTAGATTTCTACATAGAATTATGACTGTTCAAGTAGTTTTCTTTAAGTTTTCATCTTTTCTTTCTTTCTGTGTGTATATATATGTGATCTATTTCCCTGTTTTCTGTTAGTATAAACTATTCTTGCCTAAATTCACTTGGTATTGTTTGTTTGAATATTCCCATCGATTCTTGCCTAGATTATAGATATTATGAATGTTCAATGTTATATGTGTGAAGAATGGATACATTTATTAATGTATTTACTGATCAAATTGACGACATTATATATATTGAGAAAAAAAGGGGCTTTTTTCAAATTAAAAATCAAACTTCTCATTACTTATCATTTGTAAACTACGACATACATAATGATAATTAATAGATAACTTTGGAAATGGTTTAAGTAACATTGATTGAAGTCACAATTGATCAAAGGACTGTTATACATAATATGAAGTACAGAATAAATGCTACTTTCATGTTTCGCATTACTAGTACATAATCAATCTTTTTGAATTAATGACATTTTTAATACTTAAGGGATTAAAAACCGGACAACATAAGTAGATTTAACTCTACTTTTACAGTATAAAACAAACTCAAAGAAATTCAATAGCAATTTATTACGCAATGAATTCAAAAATACTAAGGTTTTTAACAATTTACCTAGTAAATAAATGTGAGATGATCTAACACTAATCTACTTGATTAACTCAATATTTTCGATCTCTTATCTTCGTAAATGTTTAAATCTTTACATTTTCACCTGGGGGAGTTACGGATTTTGAGTGGATATATGTTGAAATTGATATAAGCGTCGTTCATACATTACTACTGAGTACTTAAATATGCTTAAATTTCTCAGTTTTATTACTAGCCACCTCTAAGAACATCATTTAGTTGTTTTGAAAAGCGTTTATGGAATTCATTATTGTAACGAATTTGATGAGTATCTGTCAACTTAAAATACCATCATTATTACACAATCTTTAGTACGGATTTGTGACTTCCTCAGTACTCGCTACCTCTTATACAAATAATTCAATAACTCCAGGTTTGTATGTAGTTTTCTTCATTAAGTACATTTGTGTTTGTACAAATTGGGCTTAAATGTGCACTGGAGTATCATATATAGTATTTGGCTTGAGTGTGATTCGATGCATATTGTTTTTCCTAAAAAAAAGTCATAATTTACGAATAAGTTTGCTATTTTTTGTTATTTACAGCTCATATTGCACGACAAGAAGCCAACTTGTTAAACGTCGATTTAGGCGATCCAAATGATAAAGATTGTGATGGAATTCCAGATCATATTGATAATGATTTGGATAATGATGGAAAAATCGACAGAACACAAGATTCAGATATGGATGGATTATTAAATCACGTAGATGAAGATGATGATAATGATGGTAGGAATTATTAGGGCTTTTTTTAAGAAAATGGGTAGTTTAAATGCATTTGATTAATTCCAGATATTTTAATTATGAATTGACGTCAATTGAGAAGAGATTAGTGAAGATTAAAGAGGAATGAATGTGTATATCATTGTAATTTTTAACTTTTAAACTGTAAACCTAAGTTTGCTGTATCCAGGATCGAAGCCATGGAAAAACACTCTACCGTTGGAAATATTAGAGATTTATGATGAAGCACTGTTGTAGTTGGAGTATGTATCGTTTGTTTTATATGAGTGTTTGACTGATTAGCTAATAACCTCTCATCAATTTCCTCATCTGTATACCTAATATAATATCCTGATAGTAACATATGTCAATGGATCACTCTGTAATGATGGTAAATTCAAGAATGCAGAAAATAATATACTGTCAGACCAACTCAATTATATATAAACAAAGCATTGTCTTTTTATTATATTATTACCTTCATCATCCCTACTGATCTTTGATTTCATTATTGCTCAGATATGCAATGTACTGATAAGTTGTAAAAAAACGTATAATTGTATGGTTTCTTCAACCTTCTACCTGTTTTACAAGCATGGAATTAATTTAATACACTCGAACACATTTATAATTGTACAGCTTGACAAAAAATTCTTTGAAAAGAGATCCGTTCCATGAACTTTATGTCGTATAATCTAAAAATAACACTCATGAATACTTGAATCAAAATAGGGTCAAAAGTCAGGTTGTCTGATATCTATCAGACTAATAGAAAAAGTAAGTGAAAAGTAAGATGGAAATTATAGAGAACTTTAATTTCGAATAAGATGAATCACTTCATCATTTACTTCTTAACCGTAGTGATTAAAAAAAACCTAAGCTAATGCAAGTTACCTAAAACAGCAACTTACAACTTTGTAAACAATAACCATCACTTATCACATAAATACACCATAGAACTAAATAGGACTTCATTATAACTGAAACAGATAAGACAAGAATATAAGAAATAATAATCTTATTGAATAGGGACAAAGTAGAATGAAAATACTAATAAATCTTCAAATTCTTTGTGAATGAGATTAAGCATAACATATATCGGAAAGCTTTTGTTAGTTCTCACTAAATACTTATCATTTTAAATCATAGTGTACTAACGTTTGAATGTGGTAGACTACTAAAAGTACTAGCAATCTATAGCCCGTATTGACGAAGAACTAGGAAACCATGAAAGAAATAAGTAGATTACAATTTGAACAATCTATATAAATGAGCAGTATCATTTACTTGTGGATCTTCATCAGGTTCTACTCTAATAATTGGTAATATTTATATACATATATGCAAAGATATTTATTTTTGTAATCTACTTAGTTGTTATTATTGACTCATAAACTGCCTTGAATGTATGAATATTACAAAGTCCGATGAAGATCTGACTGGAAACAGTGTTGTTTTAATTTACAGTATGGAGATTTTTAATAGTTTATAATTTACACTTTTTATTGAAATCCGTCATAATAACTGAAATTACTGATAGTTGTATCTTATAGTTTACGTCATAGATTGACTCAGTTAGATAAGAATTGAAAGTCAGGAAGTACTGGACAACTGTTTTGTCATAGCATGCAACTCTTTGGTAGTGTTCATTAATGACGCGTTCAATCCTCAGTGGAATCGTCTATGAAGACTGTTAATAAGTTACGCTATACTAGGATAAAACAGCTGTTCAGTAATTCTTAGTATTCAATGGTTGTCTAATTATGGTCGGTCCATAATGTAAAGGATATAATTCAACAGTTTTCAAAAGCCTTCCATATCAATAGCTGTGTTTATAATTTTCATGCTTTTCTTATCTTCCCTTTTTTACTTTTAATTTTAAGGTATTCCTGATGTATTAGATCCTGATGCAAATGGTGATGGTATTCCAGATTGTCGACGTGATGGTGGATTACATTATAAACTAGTTAAATCACCTTCTGGTTTAATTAAAAAAGTATTAAGAATACGTGAACCAACACAAGAAGAACAACATCAAGCTTATATAGTTAATGAAGCTAAACGTAAATTAATACGTATTCGTGCTAAACTACGTGAACCTTTACCAAAGAATACAATACAAGCAATTCCATCATTTGATTTCAATGATAATATGAATGATAATCCAGATCATCATAACAATCAACATCATAATGTTAATGAATTAAAATCGAAAACAAAATCAGTCAATTCAAAATCTGTTCAATCTAATATTAATTCAAAAAATCAAAATAACATTAAACATAATTCAAATAATAAACAAGAAAATGGCGGTAATCAAAATTCAAAGAAAACATCAATACAAGGAATTAAATCGACTGGTTCACCTTCTTTAAAACAATCGAATAATCAACAACAACAACAATTACCAATAAAACATGTTAAAGAACAAAATACTGTTAAATTAAATAATAAACAACAAAATCGTAAATTAGCTGAAAGTTTTACACCAAATGAAAATACTGATTCATTTTATTCTTTAAATGAAGACATTTTATTAAATATTCATGATATGAATCATTACCATGATCATGTTCCCACTGCCATTGATAACGTTAACAATGATGATGATGATGACGATGGAATAGAGAATGATCAAGAAGTTAATTTAGCTGATACAAATTTAAAAACATCAATATTTGGCAGTTTCTTATTACCTGGAGCAGAAGCAGGCACAACTGATGATGTAATTGGATTACATAAGAAAAATATCAAGAGAGCGAAACAAAATGAAGCCATACAAATGAAACCAACTGATAAATTAAAATCAAAAGAAAAACAGAAGGTTAGAAGAATTACACAATTAAACTATTCATCAATTCAATTTCTTATTTAGAGAAAAAAAATTAGATAATATAGAGTTAATAAATTCTTGGGTGTGACTGCAGTTCATGGACGAACCAATCAGATCTAAGATAATAGGTCTTGGATTTTTGGCGCAAACTTTATTCATCCATTTAGCTAAATAGCATCATGGTATTTTAGCTGATGTTAGTTTGTGAAAACCCTAAATCTAATTTCTAACCCTGACCATCAACTGTAAATCACAATCCTAATTCCTCACATTACTTTATAACCCCCATTTAGTCCTAGTTATTAGATGGACATTGTCAAGGTCACTTTAGTGTTGCTCAATGGTCGTCCACAAGTTATAGTCTCACCAATTCTGTTTTGCTTGTTTTATTATTGAAACTTGAAACAATTATTGTCTTGAAATTTATCATCTTACATAGTTTATATACTTCTGAATAGATTCAAACAAATATAGAATGAAACAGTTGTTCAGTTGTGTAAATTAGTTTCTAGTAGTTATATTCTGCAATAATTCAATTATCAATTCTTTCTATAGAGCAAATGTTTCATAATTTAGTCTTATTTTATTCTTGTATGTTGACTGATTTTTAAAAAAAAACATACACACAAACTATTATGTGTCAAATCTAGACCTTTCAATAATACAATAAATATTTATTAGTAACCTGACTTATTGAATACTTTTATGGTAGTATATCATGAATAAATTTGATAACAAACTAGGACAATAAGGTATAAGGTTATGAGATTGTTCAGTTTTACTGAAATCATGAACCGATCTAAGTTAAAACATCATTGAAACTTTGTCCTAGCATACAACTCTTCAGTAGTGAGCACCAATGATCCCTTACGTCGGAATCGAATCAAAGACACTCCGTCCCACGCCGGAACACAGATTCAAAATCACCGAATTGGCATCCAATGGCATTCATGTCTAACTTTAATCAATCCGTAACATTGCTCGATGATCTTTAAATTTATATTACTTCCGGATTTCATTGAATTTCAAAAATCTCCACAAACACATAATTATTATATGGTCACCAGTAACCAAATTCTACAGGAAATTTTCACACTTCTACTGAGAAGCCATGACCAGAGAAACTAAGCCGTGTCGAGTGAAATGCAATTAACTACTGAAGACAATGGAAGTTGGTCGTGCAATATTGAGGACTGACCGATTTTAGAAATTGACATCGTTGGATTTGGATCCAGGTTTTGGAAATTAGGTGTTCGAGTGTGAGACTGAGGGTCTTTTGTTCGATTCCGACGTGAGGATACGTGAATGCTGACTAGTGTGGTATTGTATACTAGGACGAAACGGCCGTCAAGTGCTTTCAGCTTTTCAGTTATATTTTAATGCAGATCAGCTCATAATTTCAAGGAAAATCCTTTTTGCCAGTCAGGAAATACAGCGCAACCAGAATCACTTTTTCGTATAGCTTTTAGTAAATAGAAAATGAAAAGTAGTTACGATGATTAAGTTTTTATTTAAGTTTGATATTGACGAGCATTACAGCCCAAGATACGCGTTTTGTCCTATTTGGAACTTTTACCTGGATACTACTATTAGTCACTATCCAATATGAATAAGAACGTCTGATCAAACGAGCATATCAAGGCAATCAGATTAAAATGTAAGTATGCCGCAAATGAAACTGATCAATTGTAATTCTTAACGTTAACAATATAAACTTTCACAAATCACAGTGAAACAGACTTAAAACAACAGAGGTAATCTTATTTGCCAATACCGAAATTAATCTTCCATAATAATGTCATGTATACTTAACAATTGTTTTAGGATACTCTTCATATTATATTTCAATTAAAGCAATTTAGAACATCCTTCAATTTACTCTCAAAATTACTCCTAACCACTTAATGAATGAAAAATAGTGCATCATAGACATGCAAATTTTAAATAACCCCATGATAAGTTCATTATATAATTCGTCCTATTACTTATTGCAATAATGATAATGTCAACCATGCACATGATTGACTGATTATTTTACAATAGTAACACTGAACCAAAGTAATGAATTGGTTGAGGTTAGACATTAACACCGTTGGATGCCTGCTCAATGGTCTATCGATTAAGTGCTCTGGTGCGAAACTGGTAGGTCCTGGGTTCGAATCTCACGAGGCGGGATCGTGGATGCGCACTGCTGAGGAGTCCCACAATAAGACGAAACGACCGTTTAGTGCTTCCAGGTGTTTCATGGTGTTCTAGCTTCAATTGACTTATGATCTCAACTATATAAAAGTAATGAATACACTTTTTTTCTCAAAAAAGTGAAAAGTTTCTATCAATAATTTTTCTCCCATGACCAAGTTATTTACAGTGTTCTTATTAATATTACCGGTAAACTAAGCCCAGAAACTAATTTACTGAATTTACAGCGTATTAACACTCTAAATAAGTTTCTTATTTAAAGTTGTAAAACAGAAAAAAAAATTAATGATGCATGTTTTGTGACTAGTCCGATTTCTCCTAAAAAATGTATTTATAAATCAATAGAAACAAATGTAACGTATCGTTTACTATTTTGACTCCATCAGTACTAATCTCAGTTATTATTTGTATAACTTAATGAATTATTGAATGTGTATTTGTAGAAACGGATTGTTGATTGTTTGATAATAAATGATTTCGTAGAATTATTATTCATCCTAGGTAACTCGACATAATATCTATTCTGTTAGTAAACTGACAGACAATTCGGAAAACAAGGAAACGTTTCCGAGCTTTGATAGCTTCCGTTACATCTATAGGTTTAAGGGAAATACAATGTATCAATATGTAAATACAATGAAAAGCAGTAGTAATTGAAACATTGACTGAAAAAGATTTCAGATGATGTTTAAGAGCAGTGGTTAGTAAAAAAAGTATAAAGAGCGATTATAGGATTAGTTTAATTAACATGTTTTATAAAACTTCTATTTTCTTTATAATCAGACTCTTAACGGAGACTCTGAAATGGTGACCTCAATAAAATTAGGCTAATTTCAGGTTCAGTCATCGAAATGTGTTAGATCATTATTCTTTCATAAGTTATATAATAACAGCTTATTTATGGACGTCCGTCTGTAGATCCATTCTAGGACCATAAGTTACACTATAGTTCATCAACCAACAATGTTTGTAAATGAGAGACTTACTGAAATCCCTTTATTCACATAGTATTGGTAGAGTCAAAACTGTCACACTTGTAGTGGCTATGTAAAATGTTGTCTGACAGATTCATGCATTCTTCCTATTTTTCCGAATAATTACTCTTTGTTTATCTAATTCTACAGAGACTGATCTTCTACTTAGAAATCCTTTCGTCGACTTGAAGTATGTATATGACATAGTTATGTATGATGAAGATGCGAAAAAAATTCAGTCTTCTGAACTCCATGAGTAACAAATCACGGATGCTTGGGATTTATTTGGGTTTTTTTAATTCAAAAGCCTGTTGCATAGCTGGTCTACTTTTTTAATTGAGAAAGGGTTTGAGTAAGCTAGCAATTTATTTATTGTGAAAACCACACAATTATGTAAGACTGAAAACAGATGAAATCTAGATATGGGTTTAAATGTCTCTCATACCATTTATTTACTTATAATACATGTAGCACAAATGAGATGTCAATCTGTCTATTTGAGGAAGGGTATACTAAATAGCAATTCTGTATACCTTTACTTCAGTGAACATTGGCCCTCAAAAACTAAGATCGCAAGTTGGTTGATAATATTTATTCATGGTTTTATTTGATACATGATAGAACTAACGGGTTAATAATCCTAAGGTACGACTTAGGAAAACAAATCATAGGAAGACTAGATCAATTAATAGAACTCTGACTTTAAATTGAAACCTATGCAGATTTTTTGCACCAATTTACAAGCCTTGTACATTGTTCAATTACTAGTAATACTACTGCCTTGTTGCTCAAATGTCCGTAAGTGATTCAACACACTGAGGAATCTATCCGAAATCGAACCTATGATTTTCGAAATTACTTCCAAATATGATAACATGGCACGGTTATAGTTTAATCACAAATAAATCGTTAGAGACGGTCATTTCACAATTGTATTCCCTGAATGTTTAACAGTAATACCTCAAAGAGAGATACTGAATCATGCATATTACTGTTTTAGAAATGTCGTTGTTTCCTATGAATTCAAAAAACTTCCGATGCTAATCTTGTTCTTAATATACTCTATTAAAATATCAGTTATCAAAGAATCTAACTTAGAGGAAATTAGAAGTCTGAAATGTTTTCTGTTTTTCATTTTGTTGGGCTGACGATAATGAGTAAGTAAGTTGTTATTTTGTACAAACATCTGTTATGTCATAGACATCTGATTATTGTCTTTAAATGCCACTGGATTTTTTGAAGTGTGTTTTTTCTATAAACAAGTCAACATATAACTCCATTCATAGGTTGATTCCTGAAACCACGAGTCAAGTAAAATCATACAACGTAACTGGTAAAGGTTAGGTAATTTTATTTCGACCCACATGACTTTTATTTTGTTAGCTTCTTTACAGCCTCATAATGCTAATATTGGAAGATTGTAAAAGTTTAGAGCTTTTGTCAAGATCAACTGATCTCGATGTTAGTTGATTTGAGAAAAATAGTTTTATGGGATCAATATCAGCGAAAATAGGACCATAACTGCAAAAATTCTATCTAGATTTCCTACACATTAAATTTTTTTTAATATAAACCTTGACAAATGTTCATTATTGTGTATTTTCTTCCTGTTAGGTGAATGTAAACGACAAAAGGTTACACTCTGCAAAAAATAAACAATCATGTGACGTTCATTCATGTCAAACGACAAAAAATAACCAACAAGAGAAAATTCACCGAAAATCTCATTCTATAACAAACTATTTGTCTAGACATGATGAAGGAGACCATGATGACGAGGATGAAACATCGCTAGATTCAGATGGTGATGGTATACCGGATTATATGGAAGATGAAAATGGCGATGGTATTCCAGATTACCTGGAAGATGATGACAATGATGGCATTCCAGATCATTTAGAAAGCGATTCAGATGGAGACGGTATTCCAGATTATATGGAAGATGATGATGGAGATGGAGTACCAAACTACTTGGAAGACGAAGATGAAGATGGCATTCCAGATTACCTGGAAAACTGCAAAAACACCAAAAATAAAGGTAAGTATAAAACACACGAACGACAAGTTCAAAAACATAAAAATAAAGAACACCATTCACAAGAAAATAAAAAAACGAAAAAAAGAGGAAAACAAGATATCGATGAAAACGTACGAAATAAAAAAGGCGATACCCACGATGCAATTACTTTTAGTCATCAAGAGGACGAGGATGGTGACGGAATTCCAGACCATCTAGAAGGTGACTCTGATGGTGACGGTATCCCTGATCATCAGGAGGATGAGGATGGTGACGGAATTCCAGACTATCTAGAGGACGATGATGGGGATGGTATTCCCAATTATCTCGAAACGAGTCATCACAAGAGAGCATTCAAATTACCGAAACATATCGACAGGGACGGTGATGGAATTCCAGACCATCTAGAAGGTGATTCTGATGGTGACGGTATCCCTGATCATCAGGAGGATGAGGATGGTGACGGAATTCCAGACTATCTAGAGGACGATGATGGGGATGGTATTCCCAATTATCTCGAAACAAGTCATCACAAGAGAGCATTCAAATTACCGAAACATATCGACAGGGACGGTGATGGAATTCCAGACCATCTAGAAGGTGACTCTGATGGTGACGGTATCCCTGATCATCAGGAGGATGAGGATGGTGACGGAATTCCAGACTATCTAGAGGACGATGATGGGGATGGTATTCCCAATTATCTCGAAACGAGTCATCACAAGAGAGCATTCAAATTACCGAAACATATCGACAGGGACGGTGATGGAATTCCAGACCATCTAGAAGGTGACTCTGATGGTGACGGTATCCCTGATCATCAGGAGGATGAGGATGGTGACGGAATTCCAGACTATCTAGAGGACGATGATGGGGATGGTATTCCCAATTATCTCGAAACGAGTCATCACAAGAGAGCATTCAAATTACCGAAACATATCGACAGGGACGGTGATGGAATTCCAGACCATCTAGAAGGTGACTCTGATGGTGACGGTATCCCTGATCATCAGGAGGATGAGGATGGTGACGGAATTCCAGACTATCTAGAGGACGATGATGGGGATGGTATTCCCAATTATCTCGAAACGAGTCATCACAAGAGAGCATTCAAATTACCGAAACATATCGACAGGGACGGTGATGGAATTCCAGACCATCTAGAAGGTGACTCTGATGGTGACGGTATCCCTGATCATCAGGAGGATGAGGATGGTGACGGAATTCCAGACTATCTAGAGGACGATGATGGGGATGGTATTCCCAATTATCTCGAAACGAGTCATCACAAGAGAGCATTCAAATTACCGAAACATATCGACAGGGACGGTGATGGAATTCCAGACCATCTAGAAGGTGATTCTGATGGTGACGGTATCCCTGATCATCAGGAGGATGAGGATGGTGACGGAATTCCAGACTATCTAGAGGACGATGATGGGGATGGTATTCCCAATTATCTCGAAACGAGTCATCACAAGAGAGCATTCAAATTACCGAAACATATCGACAGGGACGGTGATGGAATTCCAGACCATCTAGAAGGTGACTCTGATGGTGACGGTATCCCTGATCATCAGGAGGATGAGGATGGTGACGGAATTCCAGACTATCTAGAGGACGATGATGGGGATGGTATTCCCAATTATCTCGAAACGAGTCATCACAAGAGAGCATTCAAATTACCGAAACATATCGACAGGGACGGTGATGGAATTCCAGACCATCTAGAAGGTGACTCTGATGGTGACGGTATCCCTGATCATCAGGAGGATGAGGATGGTGACGGAATTCCAGACTATCTAGAGGACGATGATGGGGATGGTATTCCCAATTATCTCGAAACGAGTCATCACAAGAGAGCATTCAAATTACCGAAACATATCGACAGGGACGGTGATGGAATTCCAGACCATCTAGAAGGTGACTCTGATGGTGACGGTATCCCTGATCATCAGGAGGATGAGGATGGTGACGGAATTCCAGACTATCTAGAGGACGATGATGGGGATGGTATTCCCAATTATCTCGAAACGAGTCATCACAAGAGAGCATTCAAATTACCGAAACATATCGACAGGGACGGTGATGGAATTCCAGACCATCTAGAAGGTGACTCTGATGGTGACGGTATCCCTGATCATCAGGAGGATGAGGATGGTGACGGAATTCCAGACTATCTAGAGGACGATGATGGGGATGGTATTCCCAATTATCTCGAAACGAGTCATCACAAGAGAGCATTCAAATTACCGAAACATATCGACAGGGACGGTGATGGAATTCCAGACCATCTAGAAGGTGATTCTGATGGTGACGGTATCCCTGATCATCAGGAGGATGAGGATGGTGACGGAATTCCAGACTATCTAGAGGACGATGATGGGGATGGTATTCCCAATTATCTCGAAACGAGTCATCACAAGAGAGCATTCAAATTACCGAAACATATCGACAGGGACGGTGATGGAATTCCAGACCATCTAGAAGGTGACTCTGATGGTGACGGTATCCCTGATCATCAGGAGGATGAGGATGGTGACGGAATTCCAGACTATCTAGAGGACGATGATGGGGATGGTATTCCCAATTATCTCGAAACGAGTCATCACAAGAGAGCATTCAAATTACCGAAACATATCGACAGGGACGGTGATGGAATTCCAGACCATCTAGAAGGTGACTCTGATGGTGACGGTATCCCTGATCATCAGGAGGATGAGGATGGTGACGGAATTCCAGACTATCTAGAGGACGATGATGGGGATGGTATTCCCAATTATCTCGAAACGAGTCATCACAAGAGAGCATTCAAATTACCGAAACATATCGACAGGGACGGTGATGGAATTCCAGACCATCTAGAAGGTGACTCTGATGGTGACGGTATCCCTGATCATCAGGAGGATGAGGATGGTGACGGAATTCCAGACTATCTAGAGGACGATGATGGGGATGGTATTCCCAATTATCTCGAAACGAGTCATCACAAGAGAGCATTCAAATTACCGAAACATATCGACAGGGACGGTGATGGAATTCCAGACCATCTAGAAGGTGACTCTGATGGTGACGGTATCCCTGATCATCAGGAGGATGAGGATGGTGACGGAATTCCAGACTATCTAGAGGACGATGATGGGGATGGTATTCCCAATTATCTCGAAACAAGTCATCACAAGAGAGCATTCAAATTACCGAAACATATCGACAGGGACGGTGATGGAATTCCAGACCATCTAGAAGGTGACTCTGATGGTGACGGTATCCCTGATCATCAGGAGGATGAGGATGGTGACGGAATTCCAGACTATCTAGAGGACGATGATGGGGATGGTATTCCCAATTATCTCGAAACGAGTCATCACAAGAGAGCATTCAAATTACCGAAACATATCGACAGGGACGGTGATGGAATTCCAGACCATCTAGAAGGTGACTCTGATGGTGACGGTATCCCTGATCATCAGGAGGATGAGGATGGTGACGGAATTCCAGACTATCTAGAGGACGATGATGGGGACGGTATTCATGATTCCCTACATGCAATTTCACAGAAAAAGCACTACGATATCAATAAAAATGGCATACCGGATGATTTGGAAAATGATGAGGATGGAGATGGTATACTCGACTTCATGGAAGATTCCGATGATGATGGTATTCCTGATTATCTAGAGGATTCAGATAATGATGGATTTCCAGACTATTTAGATGATACATTTACCCCTAAACGTGATATCTATTTAAAATTTGAAGATAAAAATAAGAATGGAATACCGGATCATTTAGAAAGTGATTCTGACTATGATGGAGTTCCTGACTATTTAGAAGATTCTGATAGAGATGGTATACCAGACTATTTAGAAGATACTGATGCAGATGGTACACCAGATTACATGGATGAAGATGCTGCTACACAATTTTCTCCGAGAAAAATACGCCATCGTGGCATCGGTCGAAAATTTGCTGATGCTGATAGAGATGGTATACCAGATCATTTAGAAGGTGATATTAATCATAACGATATTATTGACTATTTAGAGGATTCGGATAATAACAGTATACCGGATTATCTTGAAGATTCTGACAAAGATGGTATACCAGACTATTTAGACGAAGATGCTAATACAAAATTTTCACCCAAAGTATTAAGTTCATTAAAGCCAGCGAGACATTATGCTGATATAGATGGTGATTACATACCAGATCATTTGGAAGAAGATAATGATGGTGATGGAATTCCAGACTACCTAGAAGATTCTGATTCGAATGGTATCCCAGATTATTTAGAAGATAGTGATGGTGATGGTATACCGGATTACATAGATGAGGATGCTACAACACAGTTTTCACCAAAAAAATATCGTAAATTACGTTCTTCCATGAAATTTGAAGATGAGGACGGTGACGGTATTCCGGATCATTTACAAGGGGATTCCGATGGTGATGGAGTTTTAGATTTTCTTGAAGATAGTGATGGTGATGGGTTACCAGACTATTTAGAAGATGCTGATGGTGATGGTATTCCAGATTATTTGGATGAAGATGCAAATAGTCAATTTTCACCGAAACATTTCACTGACAAAAATAAAAATGGTATACCGGATGATCTAGAAGGTGATTCAGATGGTGATGGTACACCGGATTATCTTGAAGATACTGATCAAGATGGCGTCCCAGATTATTTAGAAGATTCCGATAATGATGGTATACCGAATTATTTAGATAATGATGTTGTTGATGTGGAAGTTGAAGCAGTTATTGAAGCGTATGATAAAGATACTAACAATAATGGTATGGCAGATTATTTAGAAGATTGGGATGGTGATGGTATACCAAATTACCTTGAAGATGAAGATCACGACGGTATTGTAGACTTTTTAGATAAAATAGACAATCGTTTATTAAGAAGATTGACTAAAAATAAGAAATCGAAATTCCAAAATCCGAATGATAAAAATGCTAACTTTATACCAGATCATGTAGAGGATGATTTAGATGGTAATGGAATTCCGGAATTTAAGCAAGATTCTGACGGTGATGGTATACCGGATTACTTAGATGAAGATTATATTCATCACTTTCTAAAGACATCAAAAAAACATACTACAAAGAAAAGAAAAGAAAGTAAAAAATCGAGTAAAATCAAAGCCACCCCTGGGATCTCAGACAGTTTGGATCATGATGCAAATAGTGATGGTGTACTGAAAGACAAAGGTAAATGCATACATTTTTCTACTTATTAATTTTCTAAACAATAGTTTTTCTGTAGTAGTAAGTTTTATTTCTGAGACAAATTTAAGTAGTGGCATAGATTCTTCTAGTCCGCAGATCATACCGCCATAAATAGGTAACGGTTAAACCAAAAATAACGTGTATGGAACGTACCTTATGAGAATGAGTCATCTTAGTCAAGTGAGTATTTAGGTAAGGCCATATAAAGTAAACTAATCAGAGAACGACGTTAATAAGGAGCTGATCAGTTGGTAAATTGATATTCACACTTAGAATATGTTAAGGTATACGGCAGCAAACCCTAGACGGAATGACTTCAAATGGCAGTACTCAACTATATTTTAAAATTAGTCTTAAAAAATTCGTTGACAATCTCATTTCTTTGAAGTTTATTCAATAATATTAAGGATAATACACATACCACTCACTGAAAGGTTTCTGGTTATTTGCAGTTAAAATAGGATAACTAAGGCCTTTCTTTAAATCTTACCCAATTTTGTCAAACAGATCATTTGAAATCCTACCATTAAAAACTTAGTACAGCCAGATAATTTGTACACGAAACTGATTTAACCTTTCAACTTCATTGTAAAATAAAACTTTGTAGCTAAAACACTTAAGGGTATATAAGATTGAACTATGCATAGAACATTCATTTATGAAATATAATCGATTGTATATTGTACAAGTACAAAAGGAATCATCAGTTAGTACAAATACCACAATAACCCATTAAAGCAATTAGTCCCTTTGATAAATAACGATTGTGTAATAAAAAGACGAAGATTATCTGAACTATGTGATATATTAGCGCAATACACAGTGAGACCTACTGTAGCCTTGGTAGAAAAAAAGCCTGTCTACATTACCTTACCATTTAGAGGTGATTCAAATGGCCTTTTATTGAAACAAAGGCTTAAATCAGTAATAAACAAAACGTATTGTGCAGCGAAGGTCATTATCAAAGAAAGAACTAGGTCCATGCTTCATTCAAAACCAAAAAGACATGAAAATGATTGTCACATCCCACTGCGTTTACCAATTTATATGTGTGTGTAGTCACACAGACATAGGGAGGAGCAATTGTGATCTGAAAATTGGGGTGTATGAACATGTACCAAAATGGTTAGCAGAGATGGATAGTGGCTAGCAGTGGAATCCAGGACGCGCGTTTCGTCCTATTTGGGACTCGTCAATTAGAGACTGACCAGTTGCAGTCCTAACAAATCGATGGGAAGATTCAAACAAACAATACTAAGTTGAATGTACCAAAATGGTTGCAGAAGCAAATGGAATCAAATGACCCGATAAGAGTAGAGGATAAACATCCATCATCCTCTATTGCCAAACATATAATCGAAACAGGGCGTAAGATTGATCTCAACTCGGCTTTTGTGATGCTGTATAAAAGTGTAAAAGGGCATATACTAAGGTTTATTGAAGCCTTAGACATACGAAAATTCAAACCCCCTTTGTGTATTCAAAAACACTTTGTTCTTACCTTAAACCGACCCTGGTAATTTTAGCTTATTATCCAGAGTGATTAGGTTTCAAATTGTTTTCACGTTATTATTATTATTATTTCCCTTGTCTTCTGTTCCTCCCATTTCCAGTCTACTTGACCTCTCATTTTTATATATAAATATTCTTAACAAGTATATGTGTGATCAGATTGTTCGAAATGTATTGCGCTAATACATCACATAGTTCTGATAATCTTCGTCTTCTTATTACACTATCGCAATAACCCATTGGTTTAATCCAAATCATGAACGGCTGGAAATAAATCTTTCTGATAGCTAAAATTTTATATCACTAATGGATGTAATTTTCGATGAACTAGTCACTTTAATAAACAATCATTTTGAACAACACCATAGACAACTACTTCAATTAGAAATGAACATTTTTATAATTATTTGTTAGTTCTGAAAACGTACTGTTTGATGAGTATTTGCATCCCATTGTATTATTATTGGCTGGTACTAAGATGCTTTAAATACAGTAAATAAAGTAACATTTGAAAATAAACCCGGAATCTCGACATTTAGATTTCAAACTTACGGTTATTTTGAAAAGTGAATAATGTTTTTAGTACAGATCAAATTACATTTAAACTGATGTACTTCAAAAAGGTCAATGCAAGATATTACTTATACAATCTTTGGAAATATTTAGAGATATATTAGACTATATATAAACTGATAGACCATATATTTTAATGATGATTATTTCATTGATGGAGAATAATGAATTCGTTTAAAACAAATCAGATTTCTCTCTAAAAAAATTTACTAGAAATTAATTTGATTTATTTCCTTACCAACATATATACTACTCAAACACACAAATATTCTCAGTAAAACGAATTCTCTGTTTTATCTGTATATTTTCAGTCGCCGATCGAAATAACAACGGGATCCCAGATAATCTAGAAATGAAAGACTCTGACAATGATGGAATTATTGACCTCTATGATGACGACGACGATAATGACGGAATTCCCGACGATCAAGGTATTTCGTCTTTAAAAAAAGCCATGCAAATTCCTTGTCCCCCCTCACTCACCGAAATACGCTACAAATTGATACTGAATGGCTTAATAACTGTTATTATTATGCATTTGTATTGTTTCATGAAAGAAGTATTAATTAATGTGTGCCTGCACGTAAAATCCAAATTGTTTGAAAATGCTCAAGATTATCAACTACATTGTCGTCAAACATAGTTCCGCTCTAATAACATTCTCTTCTCGATTGGTATCCCTTCATCGCCTCTCTTTACATATTACCGCTTCCTTTTCTGATATTTCCTAATGAGTGAAAAAAATACCTAGACGGAGTCAACCAATACTGGATATATTCCATCTTCTTCCCTCTACGCTTATACATGTGTATATGTATTGATATGAATCGTCTTGTTACTGTTTCTGTTATTTTATTTTTACCCATCTGTTGTTAATTACATTATGACGTACTACCGTCTTTGAACTCACCCAGATTTCTTTAAAACAGTTAGATGTTTTTATTTTCATTGACTTTCGGTGAATTTCTAAACAACAAAACTGCATGTCTTAATTTCCACTAGGATTTTATATTGCGTTTGTCTACTTGTATGCTGAAGCTTTGGGCTGTATGTTAAATTTCTTCATCAGTCTAATTTAACAATGTGCTCATTGGATGAAAATAGAATATTAGGCTTGCATGTTCTACCACGTTATAATGGGGATTTTGAGTTAAAATGCGAAAATTTTCCCTATCCATAAATATAAAAGTCACTTAAATAGTATAGCTCCTAAAAATATTGAACACGTTTTAGATTTATGTATTCCCATTAAACTCTTCAATTAGTGTGTCTTACAAAATTTATTGATAGTACATTTTATTATTCATAATGTAAACATTAAGCCATCAAATATAATCAACATACAGAAGTATACCTGACTACAGAACAGTAATCAGTGTTATATTGTTTAGTTCTCAATGTTTATCAAGTTGTATTATGGTCAGTAGTCCAACCGGCTATTTGTCCGGTACTGAGCAACTAAATAAGGTCGGGGGTCAATAGAAAGCTATGAATCTAGGTTCCACGATAGGTATTACCAGTTAACAAGGCGCATCTCCAGTCTTAAAAGAATTGATGCTTCCAGTGAGATTTATATTTAAGGTGACCACCCACTATCATAATCAGAGACGTTAGCTAGATCTGTAGTACGAAGTTGTTACCAAAATTGAAAATACGCCTTGCTAACAACTATCAAATAGCATGGAATCCAAGATTCTTAGCTTCCTGTCGATCTCCTCCAACCCCTTTATAAAATACTTTCATTTACAGAATCAAGACATCCAATAAGTAAATCAATTAATCTATTCGGAATTTTTTGTAGTGATGAGATACTAATAGTAATAATAAGCTAATATAATTAAGTAGTAAGTAGATTTATATAATTTTGTAGATATGATTTGGAGGTATGAAGATAACTTATCGGCACAGTTTATCTCTTTTATGAAGAAGAATATGAAAACTCTAAAGCCCGAAGTATATAAACCTATTGTCATCCTGTCTGCGTTTTAATACGTAATCCAAAATACTTCTTCAAATAAATCCTTAGTGTAATCAACCAAGATGTACATGTATATGTATATAAATTGATCAGGCAATCGCATGAATCAATTAGTATCCTTAAGAATATTACTGTTGTACCAAGTATCTTTAGTTAGAAACATCCTCTGTTTACAATCATCTTATTGTTGTGTAACAATGGAAAACGATGAACCTTTTATTGTTTAACATTGATACACTGTGTTTCTAAAGTCATTATTGTAAACATTTTCTACAAAATTTCTTGTTGGAATGTTCTATTCTTTTTCTACTTAGATGATGACGACGATAATGATGGTATCAAGGATTATCATGAAGATAAAAATGTTAATCAAAAGTTGGATATCCTTGAGGCAAAAGATACAGATGGTGACGGCATTCCCGATTATCTGGATGACGACGATGATGGAGACGGCATACCTGATTGCGATGATGATGACGACGATGGTGATGGTAAGCAAAACATTTGTTACTAGCAATAACTTCTGGATTCAGCCATATAAGTGCATATCCCTATTCTATACACTCTAAGCATCCATTAGCGAAAATAAGAGAACTGAGGAATGGTTATAAAGCTTCAACTGACAAACCAAGCCAATTTATCACAAGTCATTGATATCTGTTCGTTTGTTCTCCTGACCTAGGCAATGATCTGCAGGTTGAGATCTTGAATGTGGTCATAATTAGTTTCCCTTAATGGTGTGTCTCAAATACAATTCTTTACCTTGTGTCTGACCTTCAGATGGCATGTCAGTACAGTTACTTGATGCACTCAGAATCACCCGTCCTATCAACTAATCTTATTGATATATGAATCTTCTGATTTATTTAGTGACATAATCTGACAACCAATGCACCTTTTCACTATTGTTAGAACAGGAATTTCGCCTACTTAAACGTTCTAATGCGATAAAAATTTCAGAGATAATCCAGAAACAACATTAACCAGGGAATGGAATTTGATAACTTTGACTATATGGTTTTTTCAACAATATAAAAAATATAAACAATCATCGACAATATCGAACATGAATAATTGTCATAGAAAATCATTGGAAATTCCATTACTGAAATTCAATTATTATTACTCCCACAAAGGATAAGGCTGAGTCGATTTTATATTTTCTTATCTGTAGCCACCTAATTCTTTATCATAGTTGACAAGATTATCTAGGCCTAGGTTTTTGGACAGGTTACTAATCAATGAGTAAGGTCAGTATTAAATGTTCATACAGTTCAGAACTCTCAATAATTATTTTTTCGGAATTAACGTACGATGATACATGTTTTGAGACACAAGTAGCTCTATCTTGTTGAGTTTCACTTTTATACGTATTATAGCAAAATATCTAAACTTACTTGAAGGTAACTTTAACAAGCGTATTAGAACCCTCATACACTAATCGTGCACACTAAAATGTCCAATATTTTTTAAACTTGTTCATAACGCTCTTATAGGTTATGTCCATTTGATTACTACGACCTTAAACTTACCATTTGTTCTATATAAACCAATCTAAGCTATCATTGTTAAGTTAAGCTAATGAACCAATCAGGTACGATTTTGGCAGTATGGTGATTAGTTAATTATAGGGATAAATAAACTCATCTACACACCGCACATCGAATATCATTTACAGCATGATGCTTTTTGTACTTTTTAATTTTTTTTCACCCCCTTTTGTTAAATGAAATGATGAGTTTAAAGCAATTAGTCCCTTTGATAAATTTCGATAATGTATCAGAACATAGTTCTGATAATCTTCGTCTTCTTATTACATTATCGAAATGATGAGTAATGTAACGGTGATTATTGGTTATTATCTTCTGAAAGTGATATAAAATGTAAATATCCCTCCAGTGATCACCTTTTCTCTAAATTATAAACGTAAATAACTTACAAAGTATTAGCTCTATCATTTTGAATGTTATCACGATCACTGATAATGTGTTCTTCAGTACGTCGTATCTGGTAGCGTTCCAATCGCTTGAAGTATTGAAGATCATTAAAAATTTGATTAGCCTTCAGGTACAATAATCTGTATTACAATCACAAATTTGTGTTATGTTTGAAAAACTGTTCTCAATTTTTCACAGTTCACTTTTAATCGAATCTCGCGAGTGTGGGATCGTGGATGCGTAATACTGAGGAGTCCCATAATAGGACGAAACGGCCGTCCAGTGCTTCCAGGTTTTCCATGATGGTCTAGCTTCAATTGACTCATGATTTCAACTATGAAGATAAACAAATTAAGTTCCATTTCTATGTGATCAACAAGAAATTTATTATCTCTTTTTATCTCAATATCTTTTAACAGTCAGTAGTATAATGTGGTGATCGAACACTTCCGTAGTCTGTGAAATTTAGTTTGACTACCGACCGTAATACAGTTAATGGGCTGACACATTAACGTTTTAAGAATATTCTAGTTTGCAATTTACCATAAAAGTATACTTGAAGGATGATCATAGTAGAGAAAATTGTATTGATTATGTTTTAAATTCTGTTCAATGAATCGCATATCAGAAATACAAGAGATTATGTCTATATTTTCTGAAGTTACATTTACCCCTCATTTGTGTATCTCAACAGCAGTATAAACCTTCAATTTTACGGTTGTTCACTAATCACCTTCAAAAAAACCATTAAGTACAGTAAGCCTTATTCGATTTTACATTTTAGGTATATTAGACACAGATGAAGACGAAAACAGGAATAAAATTCCTGACCATTTAGAAACTGAAGACACCGATGGGGACGGTAAATTTTGTTTAAAACTAATAAGTATCAACTGTTTTCCCTTTGATTTATGATTAATCACAGATCAATAAAATTTAGTCAACAGTGGAGTGTCATATAAATTATTAGCTACTTTTCAGTCATTATTTCACGAATTCAGTCGATCTTAGAAAGGGTCAGCCAATTAGTACTAGTGAAGAGCTTAGCACAGATGTAAGCTGGCTCGAGTTATCAAACTACATTATAGTAGAACGAGATGAGACTGATATAGTGTACAGAAGATGTTGGAATAATGTATTAGCCTGTAGCTCTTTTAGGGTTACTGCCGGTCTCAAAGCCGGGTAAAGGAGGAGGGTTGGGCATGGGGTCGGCAACCTCATCTCATAGAAAACAACCTTGCTAAAAATACACTAACTAGAATAAACAATTAAAAATATTTAAACTCTGTCCTCCTAGTTGAAGGGAGAATTATGACGCCTCTTGGTGAAAGTCTAGATTCTTCGGAAATCACGAGGCTGATGCCCCTTCTAACGACCAGAGCAACAATTAACATAAGTACATGGAATGTTAGGAAAATGCAGGAGACTGGGAAGACCAATCAAATAGCTATCGAAATAAGCGGATACAACTTGGCGGTTCTCGAAATATGTAAACGACAATAAAAAGACAAGCATTGAAAACAGAATTCAAAAAGACAGTGTAAAAGTATACATGAAGGAATATATAGTCGATGGGAAGATCAAAAGTTGGTACTGTTTAGATGATTTTACGATTCTAACTTAAATTTGTTTTAGATTTTTTGGAGAGGTCTGAACTTTTAAGATGTTCCAGGGGCCCCTTTCAAATTTGAGACGGATTATAAACTATTTTCAACATCCAGTTTCAAGTTTGTTGAAAGAACAAGTCTACCAATCTATGGTTTATGTAGTGAACTTAAAGTCACGATTTCCGGTTAAGAGCTATTGTTACTACAGAGATGGAACTGTTGTCGAATATGAGTACAGTCCACTCTTACTATAGAGATGAGAAATCCTTTATCTGTGTGAAACATTTTAGAATATAGGCTAAGGATGAAATTTTAAAGTTTTGCTTCCGTATGCACTCAAATGGCTTCGTTGTGTAATATGTGAGTTGAATCGTGTTGGAAAATTATGTATGGTGAATTAAATCTCATTAGTTGTGTTGGGATGACCCTGCAATTTTCTTGCAATCGATATGACAAGCTCATGAAACATTGAGGAGCATTTCAACCAATCAGCGATTGATTAGAAGTTGTGTGAAGTTATGTTACTAAAATAACGAAAATGAAAAGTCACATGTAGAGATTCTGATTGGCTGATTAATACATTGCTACTATGTTTAGCAGCGCTCAAATACTGTGAAACTATTCGTTCTAATTTAGACGACAGTTCTTATATGTTTAGCAGTATTTTAGAATTTTCAGTAAAACCCAAGAACTCTTAAATTACTATAAAATCCCTATACTTTCTGTACATAAACGAACCTTGGAGTAAAGTGCTTCCCACATATTTTGTGACTTTTCCTCTCGTCTTCAAGTCGCTGGGTAGTTCTAGCCTGTGGGTTACCAGAATAGCTTAGGAAGCGAATATAGCGTTCAAACGACAAGACGTATCAAGTTGAATTGCTCAATTGACACGTAAACTAGAGTCATATAATGTAACTGTACTGTATTGTATTGCATTTCAATCATCTACGTCCTTGTGAGTCTTTCAGCTGTGTTTAGTCGAATGTTCTATATAATTCTTACTTTTATCCACAAGACTAACCATTATAACTAGTTAAATTATTCAGTAAAGTATGGTAGTAACTATCAATAGAATTCAAGGTATACGTTCAATCTTATCTGGGAATTACCAACTTGATGTACTTGCACACCAGTGTTTATGTTAAAAAAGTGACTGGAACCTAGAGGTGTTTGCCTAAACGCTTAACGTGTAATCCGCATAGTTACTAAGATCTACTGAGTTGTGTAACGAGGACGAATTGTAATTGCTTTGTAACGGTAGTGTGAAATTTAACAACAGGAAGGGTCAAACTACACTTACAAATGAATGACAGCGAATTAGATTTTAAAAAATGGTTGGATTTATATTAATAAATCCTATTGTAAACCATACATAAAGTATATGCTTAGGTGTTTTGGGAAATCACGGGAAGCTACCTATTAGTATATGGTTTCTTTTTCATGCATATTTTCTTATCTTCACAAATATACCATTAGTTTACAATTATTAGAAATCTTGAAATCCAATCATAGTTGATAAGATGTAATGTGGTGATTGCAGTTCTAATAGACTGTTCATTGGACAGTAAGAGGATTATGGAGACCGTTGAATTTTATTGAGATCAAGAACCAATCCAAGTTAGACAACGATTGGGAGTCATTAGATATACGTTCCGTCCTATTATGGGACTCCTTAGAGGTAAGCATTCAAGACACTGTCGCCGGTTATCGAGTTCAGGACCTTTTGTCTTGCACGCATATGATTAACCTCTAGACCTCTGGGCCAGGATCCAATGCTATACAAGTTCGACTTTAATCAATTCGTGATCGTGTGTGAACATATTCCACTTTCTTCGTTAGGTACCTACCGAACACCTGACATGTCAGATGGATGCCTACTGCTGAGAAGTTTCACATTAAGATAAATCAGCTATCCAGTTCTTTCGGGTTTTTAATGGTTATCTAGCTTAGATAGGATCGTGATCTCAACGAAATTCATTGCATGATGTATCAATTAGAAGATCCAAATTTTCAGAGTTTTTAGTAAGTATTTATTCTGATAGGCGGTTTTGACAAAGTGCATGCACTTCCACTAACATTACATAATGAAAGAATGTCAGCTGAATAATTACAGTATACTTGTAAGGTCTGGTACGATGTCAATCCCACATATGTCGTTCTAGCTTCTCGACAAACCAATTTATCCAATATTTTATAGTTAAGATCATGAGTCAATTGAGGCTAGACCACCATGAAACACCTGGAAGCACTAAATGGTCGTTTCGTCTTATTGTGGGACTCCTCAGCAGTGCGCATCCACGAACCCGCTCTCGCGAGATTCGAACCCAGGACCTACCAGTCTCGAGCCGGAGCCCTTAACCGATAGACCACTGAGCTGGCACCCAACGGTGTTAATGTCTAACCTCAACCAATCCACGAAGTTGGTTGCGCAATTTCGTGGATTGGTTGAGGTTAGACATTAACACCATCGGATGCCGGCTCAGTGGTCTGTCGGTTAAGTGCTCTGGCGCGAGACTGGTAGGTCCTGGGTTCGAATCCCGCGAGGCGGGGTCGTGGATGCGCACTGCTAAGGAGTCCCGCTGTAGGACAAAACGGCCGTCCAGTGCTTCCAGGTTTCCCACGGTGGTCTAGCTTCAATTGACTCTTGATCTTAACTATAAAATTACTAAATCTCCACAAAAATCCCCCTTGTGATAATGATCATATGCTCACTAGGGACTGGCTCCTTGAGGTAATTCCTGGAGTTCTAGTGAGAAGTCGTGGCCAGTGGAGCTAATCCATGTCAGGTAGAGACAGGTATCTACCTCAGTACATTGGAAGTTGGTTGCGCAATTTCGTGGATTGGTTGAGGTTAGACATTAACACCGTTGGATGCCAGCTCAGTGGTCTATCTGTTAAGGGCTCCGGCTCGAGACTGGTAGGTCCTGGGTTCGAATCTCGCGAGAGCGGGTTCGTGGATGCGCACTGCTGAGGAGTCCCATAATAGGACGAAACGGCTGTCCAGTTCTTCCAGGTTTTCGATGGTGGTCTAGCCTCAATTGACTCATGATCTTAACTATAAAATTACTAAATCTCCACAAAAACCCCCCTTGTGATTATCCAATATTCTCAAGCTACATTTTGACCTTGTCATCTATTCGCTTGTCAACCTTGACTGTTTCTGTGTAAGCGTATGTGTGTGCATTTCTTACCTCACTCATCACATATCTGCAACTTATTTTTGTCTGACTATAAATATCGATTCACACTTGACTAAATGGAGTTGGTTCACACGCCTTCTCTACAGAGCATTATTTCGTTTCGCTTCGTTCCTTTGGTCGTGTGTCTGGACCAATGATAGTATGAAATATACGTATTCGAAATCCATTTTCATGTTTAACTTATTTAGTTCCGTTATTCATTGCGGCGATGTAAGTCAATAATCGTATACGAGGTTAGCCAAGATGTAGCAATCACTCGATAACGATCATTCGTCCAATCTAACTTGAGTCAGATACAGGGCGACTAATCTTCTTTTCAGCCAATACCACATTATTTATCTCGTGAACTTTGAGCTATGCACCTTGCATACTGGCACCAAGTAGCACGAAAACTAAGTACAGCATTTTCTATCGACTACCTAACATCTAAATATAGTGCATGTAATTTTGAGTTTCTTACACAAGTAACTACATTGTAACTTGATCAGTAACGTTCAATCAGCACCAAGGACTAGACAATGTAGATATGACGAAATACAATATAAGACCCTCAAGTTTTTATTCTATCCATCTTCTGATCACTAGCGTCTACATGGAATAAAATAAATCAGAGCAATGATTATATGATTATGTTCTCAGTGTAAAAGTAAATTCCTACTAAGCTGTTCGTCAGGTTGTGTGAAGTCACTTCCCAAGTTAACTATCTTATTATTTGAAGAAGCTTTAATTGGAACTAATAAACATTTCTTATTTTGATTGTTCATTCTTTTGTAAAATTCCACCTTCATTTTGTCATAAAAATTTGTATTTTTTCTTAGGAATCATTGATCTTCTTGACACAGATGACGATAACGATGATATACCAGACTACTTAGACAGTGATTCCGATGGAGATGGTACTGACGATAAAAAACATGACAGAGATCGTCATAAAACTGCTAATTCAAAGGAAACTGACAAGAAAAGTAAATCCTTCTTTAATCTGTAAAAGCTTGAATTAACCAAATTCATTATTTATGGATTTTTTAGTTGTTGATATGATGAAAAGAAGCTTATTAAGGTGAATACAGGAAAGAGAAAGAACAGTAATGTAACTCTACTTAATTGTTATCTAAATTGGTTTGTGAGATATTACTTAGTTTAATATCAAATATTGAGCTTGTGACAACTGAAATACACTACTCTTAAAATCCATTAACCTGCTGTCTTCATGACTTACAGTTTATATATTACTACTAACCCACTGGGTCAGAGTCCATCAGTCTTTACGTCTTAACTTTATATGGTCTGTGAAATATCACTGCTATCATTTAACTTCATTGACAATTATTCACTTTTTACTGTTAAAAGAGAGTTTTATTTTACCAATGCTTCAGTTTAAAATTATGTTTAGTTGTTACTTGAAGTGTTGTCATTCTTAGAGCTTCAGAAAAGTCGTATTCTAGGTATGACTTTAAAATAGATAAGCTTCCTCTTCAGATAAAACTAAACAAACACATTTACCCTGTGCTTATTTGTTTACTATATTCAGCTATACAATTTATCAATATTTGGGTACATTATTATGTTACTAGACTAAATTGTAGTGACAAATAGTTTAAACTTGTTTAAAGGATACTTTTCATCAATCAGAAGACCTTCATTGTCAAAACATAGAAATGTTGGACAAGATACCCAAATAATTTAATTTGTTTAGTGTCCATAAAGTCAGCTGAACTCAGCAAAGTTTAACAACTCTTGTTACAAAATGATTTTCACCATAACCCAATATTCGATTGGAAAGACATGAAAAATTGCCGAATATTGAACAATTTTTACCATACAACTAGTAAATACTTCATTAACATGACCTATCTACCTGCTCAGTCTTTAAACCACTGATCCACGATTGATGTATTGTGTACCAAGTGCTTCATACATTGACCGATATGTCATGATAAAAGATACATCTACACTTCAAGTATTCAATCGCACGAGTTTTGTTTTAGACAGTATTAGCATACCTTGAAATCACTAGATAACGTTTTAGATATGTTGGTGGCCTGATAAATTTAAATTCAGAGAGAAGAACAAGATTTGCAGAATAATAGGAATTTACTATATTTCAAGGCTTCTCATCATCTGTAAACGGTCTGAATTTACATTAGTGATATAATAATAAAGTGTTTTGCATACCGTGGTCAATGACCTTCAGTTTGAGACAAAATAATAAACAATAAAAGAAAATGATCAGAAAGGGGTTGTTTGTAGAGATTATAGTAATTTAATAGTTTAATTCATGAGCCACTATGCAAAACCTGGAAATATTAGACGGTCGTTTCGTCCTAGTAAGAGACTCCTCAGCAGTGAGCATCCACGACCTCGCCTCGCGAGATTCGAACCCAGGACCAACAAGTCTCGCGCTAGAGCACTTAACCGATAGACCACAGAGCCGGCATCCGATGGTGTTAATGTCTAACTTCAACCAATCCACGAAGTTGAGCAATCGTTCACCAATTGTCTTCAGTGAGTTCCTATCTCACAACAGACGTGGTTTGAACTCCATTGGTCACTGCTTCTCACTAGAACTCCAGGAATTATCTGCTGAGGAGTTCCACAATAGGACGAAATGACCGTCCAGTGTTTCCGGGTTTTCCTTGGTGGTCTAGCTTCAACTGACTCTTGTTTTCAAATATGACAATAGCATTTCCCTATAATATGAATACTATTTAAATTATATTCATCGTTTATTGAAATAAGTAACATACCAGAAACAAATGCTTTATTGCATTGATGAAAGCATTTTTTCTCGCGATTGGTCTCAGTTAGTATTACAAGGGATAGAGATAGTTATTCAACATTATTGTCAACCTTTATGTTGATTACTGTTTAATTGATTAAAACAATCGTACAATATGGTAAAATATTAAAGTGTATATATTTAATACGGCGGATTTAATATCTTACATTTGATAAGGAGAAATGATTTGATCAAATGTCTTTCTATGTTTTGAACAATAACTTAAAAGTAATTCGTGAAAATAAGTAATCACTTACAAATTCATCCATTTCTTCAACGAAGAAAATTTTCTTTTCCACGAAATCATCTACTTAATGTTTACTAAAGATTTGATTTGATCCTTAAATATTATATATTTCTTTGATAGTTTTGTTTTTCATTATTACCTTGAAGAAGTTCAGACAAGTTTGTTGAACAAAACGTTGGAATTATTTACATTTCGATCACTCAGATTATTTCAAATATAATCTTCACATATAATGTCTTCTCTATACTCGGCGCCTAATTTTTATCAAACTATTCGTTCTAATACTGACGAATATTTGTATAAATGACTTAATTCATTTTCAATTTGGAGGTAATAATAGATTTTTAGTTTTGAACTCATACCACTGTGACACTAAATACCAGATAAGAAATAGTATGATTAACCATTAGATAATTAGACTCAATACTAGACCAAGTACTTGATTAAGACACTAGATAACAGACAACGTACACATAGATATACGAAATTCGACTCAAAATTGAGAACCAGATTACATTGGACCATGGTTTACTGATACAAATCATAATCAGTCAACATATAGTGAAGTCTGAATATAAATCAACCTTATATAAATAAAAATAATCTACATATTTCTATCTTTGCTCAGTAGCCAACAACAACTGAGCTTCACTTGACAAGTCAGTTTCGTATATAATCAAGATTCTTGTTTATTTGGTTATTCTAGATAAAGGAACCAAAACGATAGTGCATTCATCTTCACCTAAATCTCAACTACAAGGACATTCAAAAAGCAAATCATTACCTAGAAAGACCAAAGATCATGATAATGAAGACAGTGGTATCAATAGTGATAATCATGATGACGATGATGATGATAATAATGAAGACGAAGATGACGACGATGGAGAGGATGATGGCAAACCTATGACGAAAACTAGGTCTATCGTTTTATCTATATTAAAACGAATCGAAAACATCTTTGGTGTTGAAGATGATGATAGTGATCATGATACTGAAGAGGATGATTCACTTGAAGAAATTCATGATCATTAAAATGTTATTTTATCCTCATTTTTATACTAAAGAGATTTCATATGATTTTATCAAGACGAAAACTGTTTTAGAATCACTAATTAATACAATCAACCATTACTACTCATTCTCTTCACTTAGTTTACATCTGTTGAATATATTAGCTCAATTGACAAATCTAATGTTTTGATGTATGATAATGTGCAGTTGTGTACCTTACCACGTTTTTTTCCTTTTAAAAAGATATTCTTACATATTAACTAAATCCTCAAAATAATACTATCAAACAATAGCTTTACTTTTCATCCACTCAATCTTTTTATTCTTCCTCTTCAACCCTTCTTTATTGCTTAATTTTTTAATCAGTTAAACTTACCATCTTGTAACTTATCCCGTTTCTTCTTGTGTTCCTTCTTATCTGCTTTAGTGGAAATAAAAAGAATTGAACAGTAAAACAACAAACAAGTACACAAGAGACTAGATTAGAAAATGACAAGAAATAAGGAAAATCACTAGAATATAGTTATATGCTATGTTGATTTTCCAGCTCTTTTCTTCTAATCAATTAATTTTACATTTTCGTTGATCACACACACACACAAACAATACACATAATTTAATGGTACTACTACTACTACCACTGCCTTTCTTTCAACTAGTATGAATTAGTTATTCATTCACCAACTGTATTAAACTCTTTGTGAATGTTTATTTCATGTTTTCTTTCGGTTTTCCAGTTTCACTTCTTTATCATCCACTACTTTTCGTTCGTATAGAGTAGAAATATTCTGAAAACCCTAACTCCCTACATATACTATTTTTATTTTTCTGTCTTCAACTTTTAATCTGAATTCAATATAGACACATTTAAACAAACAAACAAATTACAGCACGGAAACCAAATATTATTTAGTTGAGTCTAATTATTTTCCTTTAGCCTTTTTCGTTAATAAAATTTATTGGTTTTCTTTTTAGATATTGTGTGCTCAGTAAAGTTGGATTCATAGCACGTTTATCATCGTATTCAAGACTCGTCAACTAGATCTTTATTCATCCCACTGTTGATGTTCATGGTGGAAATTGAAGCTAGTATATATCACTTCGAACGTCAACGCACTATCGACTAAGCTGTTATGTCCAAATGATCACTAATTCTCCTAATCGGTATGAAGTTATTTATAAACGCTTTTATTTCCCCATTGTTGGAATTAGCAACCACAATCAATCGTTCTACTGGCATATGCACATTCTCAATACTACCAGCCACAGCTAAACTTTACTAAACATTCGTGACTAAATGGAAACCATACAGGCAATTCTATCAGGATGCATATATACCAGTAGAAACTCAGTCAATCAATAGTAACGTAGAACATGAGGCTTCTTCATTATACCACTTTATAACAAACACTAGCGTAAAAACTGCCCAATAATTAAAGCAAGTCGGACCTAAAGGTCAAGAAATATAACTATGATTGAGCGTAGATTAGCACATCTGTATTTAAAAACTTGACTAGGGGCAAACATCTGACTGATACAGCTACATCTAAGTCTGGAATCAGTTTGCTGTCTGCGAACTGTAATTAAGACTTGGATAATCGAAAGTATTCAGAAGCTAATGTTTACGTGCACTTTTACTACTCATATTTGGAGCCGTCTGAGTAACAGCAGTAATGTTCAAGCTTACACAGTGTATCATCCAGTGACCTGTTTCACAAGTTTGATAAGTAACTATCCAAGGAAGTTGAAGCATATCATATGTAGACACTGGAATCTGTCGTTATTTTAATGAATTTAGGCTTATAGTTAATTGACATGTCTTTCTTTCTCCCAAGTCTTTCACTGACGCCTAAGTAGTTCCAATGAGTAGTTTAACGTTGTTTCAGATTATTTTTAGCTTATACATTGAATAAACTCTTAAATCACGTATTTGAATCAATAAATTTTCAAACTATACATTTGTTCTCACATAATTCATATGTTGATATCTAACACAATATTTTGGACTTGGTGATAAAGCTTTGAATTGAGCCCTATTTAAGCTGACATTAAAAGTTAGAAGCATTTAAATTACAATTGTCAGTAAATCAATCTCAAATATTTATTTGTTTACTATTTTGAGTAGTTGGACTCTCATCCTGTTTTCTAGCACCTTTTGTACTTTAAGGATAAAGCTCACAAATAACCCCTTCAGATCCAAAGATTCTTAACAGCATAGCTTTTATGAAACAGTTCTTTTCAATTAAAGAATACACACTTTAAGTAAATTGATTTGATTTAATGTATTAGTTGGGAATTGTTAACACGATGCACCTATAATCTTTAGGAGACCGATACTCTCTGTGAGATTCAAATGTGTATCTACCAACTTAATAGTCAAAAACGTAACATTGGTCACTATTCAGTGATATACGTATATACATATATAACAAGCTGAACGTCTGTACATTATATTTTTGTTTTACTGAACAATTAAACATTAAAGAAATTGAAGTGACAGTGATATCAATTTTTAATAAGAAGCTAAATGTAGTAAGTATTAATTTGAAATGAATAAAATGTAAGAATAAATTTAGTAAACTGATTAAATTACAAATCATTTCGAAGCATTTCCTTCCAACTCTCTAACTACGCATTACGAATATCTCACAGACTGTCAAGCAGGTTATTGAAACCTACAGAAATGCCTATTTAATAAGAGATGACTTTAAAAAATGATGTCACTTATTGATTTAGCCGTCTACAGTTTTGTCCTAAAATACAGTTCACTTTACACTAGGTCTTACAACCTAATATTATTATTATCACAACTGTTTAAAGTATATAATTATTAGTATTTTTTTGAATTATTTTTTCTGGTTAGCGTTTTTTTAGCGAGTTAGTTTTTCTAAGGGATGGGGTCGCTAACCCCATGCCCAACCCTCCTCCTTTACCCTGGCTTGGGACCGGCAGAAACTCTAGAAGAGCTACAGGCGTACACTATGGAGTTCCTGAAAAGATTGTCAACATTATCCAAAACTCATACGATGGACTACAGTGCGAAGTGTTGCATGGAGGACAGCTGACAGATGCATTTCCAGTAAGGACCGGAGTCAGACAAGGCTGTCTACTCTCCCCATTCCTCTTTCTTCTAGTGATTGACTGGATTATGAAGACTTCGACATCTTAGGGGAAACATGGAATACAATGGACTTCTCAGAATCAATTAGATGATTTGGACTTCGCAGATGACCTAGCCCTCCTCTCTCATACACACGAACAAAAACAGACAAAGACAACAAATGTAGCAGTAGCCTCTGCATCAATAGGTCTCAACATACACAAAGGAAAAAGCAAGATTCTCAAAAAGGACAGAGAACACCAACCCAATCACCCTTGATGGCGAAACTCTGGAAGATGCGGAAACATTCACGTACCTGAGAAGCATCGTTGATAAACAAGGAGGATCGGGTGCAGATGCAAAGGCGAGGATTGGCAAAGTAAGGGCAGCATTTCCACAACTGAAGAACATATGGAACTCAAAACAACTGTCAACTGACTTCAAAGTGAGAATCTTCAATACGAACGTCAAGACAATTCTATTGTACGGAGCTCCTGCTTCGGTTCGGGCACCCGGGCAGTATCACAGCCCACACACAAATGAATGAAATGATGAATTCTATTGACGATACTATTCTCGCTCATACTAGAAGCAAGACAATTTACACTATTATTATTATTACTACCATTATTTACTACGTCGCTTTTTCACTCCCTTTATTCCCAAATTGTGTATCCTTCCTTTCCAACTTATGCAGTAGCTCGCCCATGGTGGAAACTCTGTCCTATCTAAACGATCTCCAGTCACTGTCTGGTTGAAAAAGAATGCTTCCACCGATTACGAATACTGGAGCAGTCTTTCTGAAACCACGTACGCCGTTCAAGCTGGCTTCCTTTAACGTTCGCACACTAATGCAGATCGGACAACAGATGGGGTTGGCTATGTCTTTAGAAAGTCTTAATGTTGATGTTTGCTGTCTATCCGAGACCCGTATTCAAGACTCTAGTGAAGTACTACAAATTCGCTCTCCATCTGTCGCCTCGAAAAGCCTGTTTCACGTGCGCTTATCCGGAGACCCTGTGGCATCTTCGTCTGGTCTTGCTGGTGTTGGTGTCGCACTAAGCGCTAGAGCTGAGGCAGCACTAATCGACTGGATCCCCATTAACAGTCGGTTATGTGCTGTTAGATTAGAAAGTTCCATCAAAATGAAAAGAAATCGGCGTGAGAAACGATGTCTTTTCGTCATCTCCGCCTATGCCCCGACAGATTGCAGCCCGGATGCAATCAAGGATGAATTCTCCAACCAATTAACCGTTCTTCTCCAGAAAGCGCGTTCGACAGATATTGTAGTATTAGCCGGAGACTTGAATGCTCAGGTCAGGCGTCTAGGCACAGAAGAGAGTCGTTCAGGTGGCCGATGGGGACTTGTTGGTCGCAGGACAGATAACGGGGACCGTTTGCTGCAACTGTGCACAGACCACAACCTGTTTATGGCCAGCACTAACTTCCGGCACAGTCATCGCCGGTGTGCCACCTGGCGTCCTTCCTCTGCATCTCAAGCCTGAACTCAGATTGATCACATCGCGATCAGCTACCGCTGGCGTGGTTGTGTACAAGACTGCCGTTCCTTTTGGAGTACCTATCTGGAGTCTGATCGTGACCTGGTCTGCGCTAACCTCACCTTACTTTTCAGTGGCCGAAGGATTGACCACCACCAACGGATCGATGTTAGTAAACTGGCTGCAACTTCTGTTGCAAGTGAGTATCGAACGGAGCTAGCCTCTAGGCTAGCTACCATCCCACCGAAAAGTATAGATGAGCATTGGTTGCATCTTCACGACGCCATGAAAATGGCGAGTAAAGCCGCTTGCGGCTTCGCGAAACGTCCCGCTTATAAGCACTGGGTTTCTTCTGGCTCCTTGCAACTGATGGAAGCCCGTCGGTCTACTCCGGGTGACCGTGAGTATGACCACAAACGAAGACTGTTACGTAATGAAATCGGGCAAAGCTTGCGTAAGGACCGAGAAGCCTGGTGGACGGAGCGTGCTAATGAGATGGAAGCAGCAGCTGCATCTGGTAACTGCCGGAAGCTCTTCCAACTCATCCGAGCCACTGGCAGCAAGAAGTCTGGTGTGAGTGAAACAATCTACGAGGATGACGGGGTGCCAATCACTAACATCTGTCGACGTCTTGGACGATGGGCGGAATTTTTCGAAGGGCAGTTCAACTGGCCTGCTGCTCCGGCAACATCAACCAGTTTGTCCTGCCTCCCATGGCCGGTGACGACTGATCCACCAAACGAGGCGTAAGTCCGCAAGGAACTCAAACTCTTGAAGCGCTACAAATCACCTGGCCCAGATGACTTACCTCCGGCTCTTTTTAAAGATGCTGGTGACTTTCTGACTAAGGAATTGACTGTGTTGTTTGCAAAGGTTTGGGAGCAAGAAAGTGTTCCAACATCTTGGAATGAGTCAATAGTCGTCCCTATCTTTAAAAAGGGTTCGCGTTGTTCCTGCAATAACTATCGGGGGATAAGTCTACTTCCGATTGCGTCCAAACTATTGGCTTCTATCATTCTTCGTAGGTTGTTTAAAACCCGAGAACGATTGACTCGCGAGGAGCAGGCTGGTTTTCGTTCTGGTCGAGGATGCATTGATCACATCTTCACCCTCCGCCAAATGTTAGAACACCGTCATACTTATCGCAGGCCAACAATCGTAGTGTTTCTTGATATCAGGGCGGCCTTCGATTCGTTGGACAGGACTGTTCTCTGGGATTGTCTATTGAAGAAGGGTGTGCCTGAGAAGTTCATTAACATCTTAAAGGCCCTGTATACGAACACCTCAGGCAGAGTGAGGGCATACAACCACCTTTCTCCCTTGTTCCATTCGAGCAGTAGGGTTAGGCAGGGTTGCCCAATCTCACCATTCCTCTTCAACTTTGCCATCGACGACATCCTGGAAACAGCTCTGATGGATGTAAGTAATGGCGGTGTGGATATGTTGCCTGGAGAACGACTTCTCGACCTTGAGTATGCGGATGATATTGTCTTACTGTGCGATAATGCCCAAGGCATGCAATCAGCACTTAATCAGTTGGCAATCAGTGTCCGAAGGTACGGCATGTGCTTTGCACCCTCCAAGTGCAAAGTACTCCTACAAGACTGGCAGGACTCTCATCCTGTACTCACCCTTGATGGTGAGGAGATCGAAGTAGTTGAGAAGTTCGTGTATCTAGGTAGCTATATAAGTGCTGGTGGTGGCGTGAGTGATGAGATTGATGCACGTATAATGAAAGCCAGAGCGGCTTATGCCAACCTGGGTCATCTTTGGCGCCTTCTTGATGTTAGTCTGGCTGTAAAAGGTCTGATCTAAAATGGGTCGGTGACAGCAGTTTTGCTTTGTGCTTGTGAAACATGGCCTCTCCGAGTTGAGGATGTTAGACGACTCTCTGTGTTCGATCATCGTTGTCTCCGAAGGATTGCTGACATTCAGTGGCAACACCATGTTAGCAATGCAGAGGTTCGGCATCGTGTGTTCGGGCGCAGAGACGATAATTCAATTGGTGTCACCATCTTGAAACACCGACTTCGGTGGCTTGGACATGTTTTACGAATGTCGTCCAAGAGACTTCCACGTCGTGCATTATTTGCCGACCCTGGGACTGGTTGGAGAAAGCGGAGAGGAGGTCAGTGCATGACATGGTGTCGTGGCATGAACTGAAGCTGTAAATGGCTAGCTTCCGTTGGTCCTTCACGATTCCCTGGCTGGGGTCCGAGAGATGGTGCAACACAGTGGCTAGAGACGTTATCAGATATGGCTCAGAATAGAAGCCAGTGGCGATCCTGCTGCAACCTTCTTTTACTTTCTACATAAAGAGTGGTTCTAACTTTCTTAACTGAAAGAGTCTTCTGGTTGTACATTCCAGCCCGCCTTATCTTTTCATCCCTTCTCTTCCTACTTTCATTATTTTGTGTGGCGCATATGTATGTGGTGACCTTTTGTACCAATATATATGTGTTTAAATAAATAAATAAATAATTGTACGGAGCTGAAACATGGAGAACCCCTACATCCATCGTCAAGGAGGTACAAGTATTTATAAACAGTTGTCTATGCAAAATACTCAACATTTATTGGCCGGATACTATCAGCAACAGCCTTCTGTGGGAGAGGACAAACCGGCTTCCAGCTGAAAATAAAATTAGGAAAAGACGTTGGAAGTGGATAGGACATACATTAAGGAAATCGCCAATGTGCATCACGACTCAATCCCTAACTTGGAATCCGGAAGGGAAGCGGAAAAGAGGGAGGCCAAAGAACACATTACGCCGGGAAATAGAAGCAGATATGAAAAGGATGAATAACAACTGGGAAGAACTGGAAAGGAAGGCCCAGGACAGAGTTGGATGAAGAATGCTGGTGAGCGGCCTATGCTCCTCGACGAGGGTTAACAGGTGTAAATAAGTATTAGTATTTTGTAACATGTGTTTCACAAGTACAAATCAATAATTTTTTTAAAGAAAACATTATCAGTTTGCCTATCCCATTTGAAATTCAGTACAAGAACAACCACTAAAGAAGAATAGTCCGTCTCAGTTCATTATTGACGAATGGAACAAATGAGTGTTATCCAAAGTTGCTATAATATAATAGCAAGATGAGATAAAATTAACAAAATGAATAAGAATATCAAGAAAAATATTCTAAATTTACTTACTTCCGTTGAGTGTTTATTAGACGCTTAATATCTTTAATGTTGAAACACTGAAAACTTCAAAGTTTTTTTAAGTTCATTGACAAATTAATTGACGAGTAAGATGAGTGAGTAGTGATACATTGAGGTATTTCAAATTTAAGAAACATTAAAAAAATATGTAAACTTTTCGACGGAAATGAGTACTTAGTGGCACTACCTGGCACATTGAATCAAATTCAATGAAGTCCGAACTCAAAAATTAGCATTTCGATCTTGAGTGTTTTAACCAGGCTCACCGTATTTTAAATGTTTAAAAAATTTAGATTTCATCAGCTTGTGATAAGCCGCTTCATTTTACCAGCTAATTATCATTTAATTAATCACGAATGAGCTACTTGATGAAATAACAATGAATTAATATAACCCTGCTGAGTAGTAACACGTTAATGACTATGCCATGGTGCAAATAAAATTGCGTCATACATATGTTGTGTTCCTGATTGTCCATAACTAGTCGAATGTTGATTGTGATTATATAATCACATCGGATTATAAAAGTTATCAAAGTTAATGTAAGGATACAATGTTACTTTAAACAAGAGAGTGCTAGCAGAAAAAGGTCTTAACTGCTGTACAGTTTGATCAGTCTAAAATAGGGATGTGCTGATTGGCCGAATTTAGACCTATCATCACTAGTGGACGAATCCAGATACGAAAAGATTATTACATAAATTTTACACAAACTCTGGTGTTTTACCTTTGGAAATTTTGTTGTTCGCGTTTATTGGAATATACATTGTTCGCTCTCCATTCTTATTAAGATTTAGGAAAAGCCGAGTGAAGCATGTGGCCAATGAATACCAGACAAAAGTTTAGTGGCCCTAGATCTGGCTCCAGTAAGATCGTTTCTGATTATTATTGAATCATACATGTTGCCAATCCTTCAATATTATCATCGACTTAAATCGCACTAGTGAATAACGGAACTAAATAAGCCAAATATGAAAGTGGATTTCGAATACGTATATTTCATACTATCATTGATCCAGACACACGACCAAAGGAACGAAGCGAAACGAAATGATGCTCTGTAGAGAAGGCGTGTGAACCAACTCCATTTAGTCAAGTGTGAATCGATATTTATAGTCAGACAAAAATAAGTTGCAGATATGTGATGAGTGAGGTAAGAAATGCACACACATACGCTTACACAGAAACAGTCAAGGTTGACAAGCGAATAGGTGACAAGGTCAAAATGTGGCTTGAGAATATTGGATAAACTGGTTTTTCGAGAAGCTAGAACAATCTATGCGGGTTTGATATAGGGCCAGCCAATACAAGACAATGTGGCGATAAGTTTGGCTTCGTCTATTTGACTGATTGTTCTTAAGATTCAGGAAAAGATGTAGGTTTATTTGTTAGTTGAGACTGTAGCGGCTGGTACTACGTCAAGCCCACAGGTTATTCTAGCACCTGGATAGACCAATCTATTCAATCGTCTCAACCACATGTTGACCTTGTCAATCATTCGCTTATTAACCCTGACTTTTTGTATGATCTTATGTGTGTTAATTGCTCACCCTATTCATAACGTGCATGTAATTTATTTTTACAAGGAAAAACATTGAGCCACATTTGATCAAAACGAGTTGGCTCAACCGCCATCTCCGCTGCGCGTCACTTCGTCTTGTTTCTCCAATTGCCTGTTCAGATCGATGAGTATACGAAATATACAAATTCTAAATTCATTCACGTATTTGACTTATTTTGTTCGGTTAACTTCTAACCATAAAAATGTACGAGAGTTGGTTGCTTGCATATTTAAATAGCTTGGCATTCAAGTCAATCAGCAATCAACAAACACAGTGGAATCGATCTAATTTATCAACCATTCCGAAAAATTATGAACAAATATAGAATCAATAATCAAACCAATGGAAGATATAGTCAAAATAAAGAAGTAAACAATGATAGGTTAAAGGTCAACAATAACCAATCAACATCGAGGCCCACAGGAAAAGCTGTGAGTCATATGTGGATAAATCTGAACACTTCACTTACATCCAAGGTTTGTGCTGATGATGTTCAGGATAACGATGAAAGCTCCACGACCGAAACATCCAGCTCAGGAAACTAAACTTTACCAAAATATTTCGATAGCAATCAGGAAACGATTTAACTGGAATCAGATACTGGACCACCAAAAGACTACTGAAAGATTTGAAAATAACTTACTGTCGACTATATCTTAACTACGAAGAGATTAGACCACTGAAAATATTCCTGGTTAGAAAAACGAAGACCATCTAAGCTATTTATAAAAACTTTTTTCGCCCATTATAATCAGTCTTGGTTTCTCCTAAATGATGCATACACAATTAAAACAAATTTAAAGGTTTATGTTTAATCGATAAACATTTTATGTGTGTAGACATGAGAAGCAGAACTATCATACTCCATAAAATAATTCTTAAAGGTTCTGCAAGATAGAAATGAATGTTCTTTGAAAAAAGATGTTATAAGTCCTTATCAAAATAGTTTGTTTTGTTACGTTGAGCTCTTCGAATTGGATGATCTGGCTGTGCAGATTTCACTGTCGTTTTGAATAACATAATCAGCTGTTATTTCAACTTACCTGTACCTGGACAAGAATGAAAGCCTCACAATTAACTTATCCAGCTAACAGAATACAACACAGTGTAGTTTCAATGAATACTAGCTGTTCTAGTCAACTGAAGTGTAACATGTTTCGTGAACTTACATATGATCTCTTATATTTGAAAAAATAATGTTTAAATTATTCTAAAAAAGGTTATCAATTTATTGTCAATATCTTTTTAAAAGTATATATTTTGGAAACACATCGGGAAAACCGATCAATTTTATAATTGACTATTGAACGTTATAAGAATGAGCTACAACAGGAAAATACAAATTACATAAGAATGACCTACTTTTGAGAGGCGCAAAGTAAAGCAGTACTCATATAATTTAATAATAACTTTTTCAATGACCATTAATAGTCTCTAATCATAGAATGTATTAGTGGAACTCGTATTATACTTATCGTGTAACTCTTATATTAACCATTGCTTTAAACTACAGTCAGTCAAATAGTAGCTTTTAAACACTATGATTTGACGGTAGACATCATGCACCAGGAAGTTAGACGTACACAACAGTGAGTCAGATATTTATCTCGGTAAAAATAGAAATTACGAATGCACTTGGAAAATCAGTTTCTGACATGAGCATACTTATGAATACACATTATATTCTTGCTTTTTTCTAGTACGAATTACTTTACAGCACAGAATGGTAGCAGATTCATCATACAAAGTATCCTAGTACAAATAAACCTCTGTACATTTTTGTATGATGGCTGAAAGATTTTAGAAACCACTGGATAATAAATGGGACTTCCAACGGCCTACGTATCACGTCATTGAAGAGATTACTGATCTTAGTTATTCATTTAAAACTAGAGTGCAAAATATAACTAGAAAAATCCACAGTAAATGATTCAGAGGATTGCAATGAAAATTATCCCAGGAATTAAGCTAGTCTTTTTGTTATACTGAAGGATGAAACGTTAGACTTTGGTTTTCATATATTTTTAAGTAATAATAGTGGTGGGTTTGGTAATATATACATTTTCTTTACTTTCAAAACGAAATTCACAAAACACATATAAGACAAATTCCCTAGACCGAGACAGCAGGCAAATCACCTGATAAGACTGTGAAACTTTCATCGATTAAGGTGGCTAGAACATGTATTATGTATGTGCAACCACAGCCTAACTTAGGATTAAAGCTGGCTGGAGTGGGAACAGATTAGAAGAAAAGTAACGGTGACCAGACCAAAACATTTATTCAGTCCATGAAATCATTTTTTGAAATGAGCAATGTTCGTATGTGTTGTGAGGCGCGGTGTCTGAGGCTCGTACTGATAAAGGAACCTATATAAAAGCCTCAACTGACTACTGAGTGTATTAGGCCAAACCGAATTATATATATACAGTCATTAGACAATGAAACCATTTCTTGGATTATAACAAAAATTTATCATTTCGGATATTTCTGACTGACATAACGTACCCTTTTCATTTGATGACTTCTGACTGACCAACTGTGCAGACTATGTGCCTGGGGATTTTGAGTGATATGTTTCGGGATCAGTCGCAGTAGTTCAAGTGAATTCACCCTTCATCTTCTTTTAACTCTTCAGCTCTAATATCATTTCGTACTTTTCACTGTTCCAATTTATTCCTTTTTTTCGAATAGTAGTCATCAATACTCAGTCTTTCGCATTATCGTAATGCAGTGAAGAACACAGATGAGGACAACCGATTATATTATGCACAAAATAACCGAGTTACTTGATAAAATAAAAAAACCATACCCCAATACCTCATTTGCAAAATGTTCATTAATTGTCTCAGACTTCATTGTTCGTGTACTTTCGTATCAATTGCTTTCTGTTCCCGTTCTTTCTTCCTCGATCTTTTCAACCTTCTGCTGCCAGACATCCCGTCCCTGATTAGCGTTATATACCACATATGTCGACATAAGTAGCACACACTACAATACTGCTACAATCTTGGCTTTTAATAATCACTGTTAATTTCATATCGCCATCTTGACGTAGTATGACAAATAGGACTAACACATATTAATACCAGATCCTATGTTGATCACGAGCATGACATCGACGAACCAAATTATTTGACAGACAGTTGTTGGGTTTTGCATCGAGCTGGTCGGCGGCCTATGCTCCATTGGGAGTAACAGGCGTAAGTAAGTTGTATACGAAACAAGAGTGAGTTGATATAGGGACCGGCGTCACCTGCACTTACATGGACAGTCTGACTTTCTATTCACAGAAAATGAGACTTAGTTCCAGACATTTAAAAAGTTCGCCACCAAGCAAAAACCCAAGGTTAAATTCCTTGACAAATATGCAGAGGTAATAAGTCGAATGGAACAAATAACTTCAGATCTTCCATGAGGCCAAATAACCGAGCTTCAATGGGATCATTCCTTCTACCATAAATAACCAATAAACTTGACTTTAAGAGGATTAAAGTGTTCTATGATTAATATCTGAGTATATCCTAGTTTAAGAGAACAACTCAATTTTTATAGCATTCGATCGTCACATTGAGTGTCAGCAATAGGTTTTCTGTAGACTACGTCCACCAGCCACCTTACAGTACTGGAAAATCTTGATGCACATAATTTAGGTTCACCGAGATTAGGAGGGTACTTGTATTTCTTAACCCAAATAACTCGTTTGTTGTGTTGGATAAACTTGGAGCATCCGCGCGAAAGTAGTTAGCACTTATTTGAAATGGATATTCATAACCTCTTTATCTTACTGAAAGTTATGCAAATGGGCAGGAAACTTACCTACGGAAGCCTTCCTAGTTTAGGATGCAGTCGGGAGGAACATGCGTAAGTACATGGAAGTAAATCATTCTAGATTTCAGTTGAAATGCATAGTGTGAGCATTCGCATCTTCATGATCGACAATAAATAGTTAACCAACAGTTGTTTCCACCAAAATGAGGAAGACACTATGGAACTTAACTAAAATTATCTACCTGAGTTACACATTCTCTTTACTATACTGAAATATACATGCATACTTAGTTTTGATTTTCAACAGGATGCAATGGTTAGCCTTAGTGGTAATGAAGAACACCAAAGAGATTTTTATATCATGACAATAAGAACCAAAAGGCAGAAATGATGAATTTATCACTCTACTGATAGTTTTTTTTCTGTAGAAGTATAAATACATTAGTCTTATTACACATGGAGAGCATCTTTATGGTATATACTGATCACATCCGACAATGATTACATTATACACAGCAAAATACTCAGGATACTAACACTCCCGAAGTTGATGAAGAAGATACGTCATCCTTTTTCTCTGAACCGGTAGACTCTTTTTCGCCAGCAATCCTTATTTTATGCTCAGCTTTGTATCTTTGGAGTTCTCGACCTTTTTCTTCAAACTGCTTTGATAATGTTTCAATACATTCAGACATCTAGACGTATGTATTTTAAAAAATCGGACTTACTTTTTTTACACTATCTTCGAGAGCTGGAAGGATGTCCTTGACTTGGCGTTCAATTAGCACATTGTCTATCATCCGCATGCATTTACGAGTAGGCTCCACTGACTGTAACACTTTAATGACCATACTTTAAAAAAGTTAAAAACGTAAATGTATTAAAACCGGACACATATTTACCAAGAAAAGGGTGGTAAGCATTAGCAAAACCCGAAGTTCATGTGGTTAATCTACAGAACAATATGACACAAGTGTAATTATACGATACAATACAATAAAACTCTAGTTCGGTAACCATACTTTCCAGGGATATTATGACGTGAATATAAGACGGGACAAGAATTGTCAAAATAGGATCGCTTTTATATGCTAAGACAGTTCATAATCTGAACAGATGTTTATTGTAAACCAATTAAGGATTCGATGAGCGATCTCGGTGTCGTACAGAGTGACAACTTTCACCTGAGTAAATCCGGAAAATTTTACACTAGGAGAAAACCAGATGACAATGTACTAACGTACTATAGATGTGGACCAAATGAGACTTAAACGATTATTTTAGTATTAGTTGAAGCAACAATATAAAAATAGTTCCATAACAAAGACGAATATCGCCCATTAGACGAGAAGAGTTAGGATGCATCGAACACCAAGAGTCTCAGCTGGAGCTTAATGACAAAGTCAATGTTTTTTCTAAACTATGACGACACTGAAAATCGCAATATTTTTTTAAATCGTCCATAAAAAACCCCTAAGAATTGCAACAGGTATTATGATGATAATATCGAGATTACGGGAAACGAACCCAAAGTAAGTCAACTTTAATGCAAAGTTGGCAGCAAGTAAAGAGAATATCAATGTTGAGGAAACACTAAACCTCCATTATTTTTATGACTTATCTATTCAAAGGACCAAAACGTAAGTCAATGAGAAATTATAATTTAGCTAGGACCATTAACACATCGGGACTTTTGGCATAATAGGTCGAATTCACTGTAAAGGGTTTAAATGTAAAAATGCGTACGAAAAATTATGTTCCCGTCCGAATACGCATGTATTATTCAGTCTCATTACCCAACACAACGAAAAAAATTGCGGTCCGTGATGAAACTAGCCCGAAACACACGCTGAGGTGCTTTATTTGACCTAATGATTGTCTGTCTTGCACCACGTTATCCATAAAGTAGGAAATGTAGATATCTTTACAAGAACTCACTTGTGTTCCCTCTGATCAAGTTCTAGATCATTAATTTTGCTCCCGATAGAACGCTGTTCGTAACGCAAACGATTAAAACCTTCCACTACCTCCTCTTCTGTTTGAGGCTTTGCTTTACTAGAGGATGCTGAAGACATCGGTCTAAGTGAAATGTCAGCCGTAGTTTACAGCCTCACAGTACCGTACGTTAGATGTGGCCCGCTTCTGACCATTCAAGCCTCAAATTCTGCATCACATAAAAGTTGAATGTATAGAAAGAAAGTATTTTATCCACTAAGAAACGAAATTTCTGTAATCTTTCCTTCGAATTTTAAAGCTGACAAAATAATTTTTGAACATGAAGGTTCAGTATGGATTCAGACTTCAGTAATAAGGATAGGTCTATTGACATATATTAATCCTTGCAGTTTGTTACACTGTGAAGGTCCAATCTCGTTTTGGATAGACAAACAGAAGGTGCTGATATTACATGTTCTGGTAGAGAATTCTAGTACCTCACTACTCAGTGCGAGTAACGAAACTCCAGACGTAGACGATTTGATCTCGGTTTTTGGACTTACTTCGAATATCCTCTCAAACGATCAATCCTAGACGAAGGGAAAAGATAGGGTCTTGTGATGTTTGAATGAATCAATGCTTTCTTTTTATTGATGACTGCTTCCATTTTGAATTCCAAATACAGTACATTCGTAAGTGCTAATCTCATCCTTCTTGATTAAATTGCATTATTGCTGGGATTACTAGTTTATACTATAATTCAAATACTCTTAGACGTCACATTGGCGTCGCGATGCAGCCTGTGATGGGACGGTTGAATATACATTCAGATTTTAATGCCTTTGAGGAATACATGGAGAGGTTTGAAATCTGGGCTATGACCAAGGAACATATTCAGGATTTTAATATTATGGCTCATTCCCTTACGTTCATTGGAAAAGAAGCACACAGCTTAATAAAGCCTTTAGCATTTCCAGACAAACCGATTTCACTCCCCCATGCAACTCTCAAGCAACTACTGTTAGACCATGTGAAGCATACAAATTTCGAATACGGTAAAGGAGGAAAATTCGATGAAATGACTCGCAGAACATCAGGAATTCCATCACCGTATTACGTCGTCGCAGTCCAATACGTAATCAAGGTTATTCAGATAACAATTCTGTAAATTGTGAAACAGTTCGCGAAGATGAGCATTAGTTTGGTAAATGCTTGTTCTATGGCAAGTTTCAACCACGTAATTCATGTGTATTTCGTAATTCCAAATGCTTTAAATTTGGTAAGACTGGGTAAATTAAGTCAGTTTGTAATATCATGGTTCATTTCGCTGAAAGTAATGCTATGGTGGATGTTTCTAATTGTCACTTACCTTTATCCAATACTTCTGGATGCGGCATAACGTCACATAACATTTTAGAGTTGAATGAAACCCAGAATCGTTGTGAGACAAAAATTTCTAATCAAATTCACGTGATGGAATGCTTCAAATTACGTGTCAGTTTTTATCCCCAAATACTCACATACAGTAATCGAAGCGTGAGATTTGAGATAATGCAAATTGGGAACGTCATTTTGATTATAACATCGTGACGTAAGGACCCGACAGTAGTTCGTGGACAAGAATAGTGTTGAAAAGTTACTTACGTACTTACTTACTTTCGCCTGTTACTCCCAATGGAGCATAGACCGCCGATCAGCATTCTCCAACCCACTCTGTCCTAGGCCTTCTTTTCTAGTTCTATCCAGTTCTTGTTCATTCTTCTCATGTCTGTCTCTATTTCTCGGCGTAATGTGTTCTTTGGTCTTCCTCTTCTCCTTTGACCTTCAGGATTCCATGTGAGGGCTTGTCTTGTGACGCAATCGGGTGATTTCCTCAAAGTGCGCCCAATCCACTTCCAGCGCTTCCTCCTGATTTCTTCCTCCGCTGGAATCTGATTTGTTGTCTCCCACAGTAACTTGTTGCTGATAGTGTCTGGCCATCGCATCCGAAGTATCTTGCGTAGACAACTGTTAATAAACACTTGTATCTTCTGGATAATGGCTTTCGTATTTCTCCACGTCTCCGCCCCATACAGTAGAACTGTCTTCACATTTGTATTGAAAATTCTAACCTTGGTGTTGGTTGACAATTGTTTTGAGCTCCAGATGCTTTTCAGTTGTAAGTATGCTGCTCTTGCTTTGCCGATCCTCGCCCTCACATCTGCATCTGATCCACCGTGTTCATCAATGATGCTTCCCAGATATGTAAAGGTTTCCACATCCTCCAAAGCTTCTCCGTCAAGTGTAATTTGATTGGTGCATATTGTGTTGTATCGGAGAGTCTTGCTTTTCCCTTTGTTTATATTGAGACCTACTGCTGCTGAGGCTGCTGCTACACTGGTCGTTTTCTCCTGCATTTGTTGTTGCGTTTGTGATAGAAGAGCCAGATCATCCGCGAAGTCTAAATCGTCAAGTTGCATCCTACCTGTCCACTGTATCTAGTGTTTTCCTCCAGTCGTTGACGTCTTCATGATCCAGGCGATGACCAGGAGAAAGAGAAAGGGTGAGAGTAAGCAACCTTGCCTTACACCAGTCTTTACTTCAAACGAGTCGGTGAGTTGTCCTCCGTGGACGATTTGGCAGTTTAGTCCATCATAGGAGTTCCGTATGATATTGACTATCTTCTCAGGCACGCCGTAGTGTCGAAGAAGCTTCCATAGTGTCGTCCTGTCCACGCTATCAAATGCCTTCTCGTAGTCGATGAAGTTGATGTACAGTGATGAATTCCATTCGATTGATTGTTCCACAATGATCCGTAGAGTTGCGATTGGGTCTGTGCACGATCGATCGTTAAGGAATGCAGCCTGTTCGTCTGGAAGTTGGGCATCTACGGAGTTCCTCATTCTGTTTAACAATATCCTGTTGAAGACTTTTCCTGGTATTGAGAGGAGAGTGATGCCCCTGTAGTTGTCGCACTTGCTAAGATCACCTTTCTTTGGTATTTTGATCAGAAGTCCTTTTTTCCAGTCTGTTGGAAATTGTTCTTCGTCCCAAATCTTACTGAAGAGGATGTGTAGTATCTTGGCAGTTGCTGCTACATTTGCTTTCAGTGCCTCCGCCGGGATGTTGTCTGGTCCCGCTGCTTTGCCACTCTTGATTTGTCTAATGGCCATGCTGATCTCTTCAATCGTTGGTGGGCCAACATCAATTGGGAGGTCTGTGGGTGCTGCTTCGATGTTGGGTGGGTTCAGTGGAGCTGGTCGATTTAAGAGTTCTTTGAAGTGTTCTACCCACCTGTTACGTTGTTCTTCAATGTCGGTGATTACTTTGCCTTCCTTGCATTTCACTGGTCTTTCTGGTTTACGGTAATTTCCAGCAAGTTTCTTTCTTGTATCATACAGTTGTCTCATGTTTCCCTCTCTTACGTTTGTCGGTTCTGATGCTCCTCTTCACTTGCTTGTTTGCCTCTGTGTATTTGGCTTGTGCCTTGGCTTTTTCCGCTCTGGTTCGGCTGATATTGATTGCTGCCTTCTTGTTCCTCCTTGCTTCAATCTTATCCAGTGTACCAACAGTGATCCATTCCTTGTGATGGTGCTTCTTTTGGCCCAGAACTTCCTGACATGTTGAAACGATTGCCTCCTTGATACTTTTCCAGTTGCTCTCCATGGTAGTTCCCTCTCCATTGAGTAGATCATGAAAGGCCTGGAACCTGTTGCTGAGGGCTATGTTGGATTTGTTGAGTTTGTCATCATCTCGAAGAAAGGCCGTATTAAACTTTTGTGATGTTGTCCGTGCCGTTGTCCAGTGCTTCTTGAGTTTTAGTTTCATCTTGGCGACCAGCAAATGATGATCGGATTCTATTACAGCTCCTCTCCTGGTTCTCACATCCTCCATCGTCCTCCTGAACTTTTTGTTGATGCAGATATGGTCGATTTGATTCTGTGTAGTGTGATCCGGTGAAATCCAAGTGGCTTTGTGTATGTCAGGTCTTTGGTTGGGCACTTCTCGAAGATCGACTGCAGCCTATCGTAGAATTGGTCTTTAGCGTCTTCATCGTAGTCGTTGGTCGGCGCATAGCATTGGATGACGTTCTTTGTAATGCCCTCTCTCTTTGTTTTGAAGGAGGCTTTGATGATCGTTGGTCCATGAGATTCCCATCCTATAAGTGCATTTTGTGCTTTTCTAGACAGCATCAATGCAACTCCTTGTGTATGTGGGGCATTTCCTTCTTCATGACCGGAGTATAACAGAAGTTCTCCTGAAGACAGTCGTTGTTGTCCAACCTGCGTCCAATGCGTTTCACTGATTCCAAGCACCTCCAGGTTGTATTTTCTCATTTCTGCAGCAATTTGGAAGACTCTTCCGGTCTCCCACATTGTCCGGACATTCCATGTACCTATGTAAAAATTGTTGCTCTGGTTGTAAGAAGGTGCATCGGCCTCATGACTTCCGAATGAACTCGGCTTTCATCATGAGACGTCATAATTATTCCTTCTACTCCCAGGGCAGAGTTTGAAAGGTTTGACTGATTTTTTCTGGTTAGCGTTTTTTTAGCGAGTTGATTTTCTACGGGATGAGGTCGCTAACCCCATGCCCAACCCTCCTCCTTTGTGTGGGCTTGGGACCGGCGGTAACCCCCAGAGGAGCTGCAGGCGGAGTTAGTGTTGAAAAGTCTATGATGCAAATTCTAAATATCAGTGGTTTCACTACACAACCGGCATGATGATTAAATACAATTCCAGGGATCAGGTGAGTCTGTTCCCATTTCGGTTGTTAATTCTAATACTAACGAGTGCATTCTAGGTAATACTGAGTCTATATCCAATACACTGTCGAACAGACGTAAGATGAACTTGAGAAGAAGACATACAATCGATTACAGACGCTTGCACTCCAATTTGAGATGTGGAGGATGTGATGTTTGAATGAATCAATGCTTTCTTTTTATTGATGACTGCTTCCATTTTGAATTCCAAATGCAGTACATTCGTAAGTGCTAATCTCATCCTTCTTGATTAAATTGCATTATTGCTGGGATTACTAGTTTATACTATAATTCGAATACTTCTGAATATTACAGATATATTAGTACAAAGGTCATCGTTCAGGATATGATAAGCCAGTATTAGATCGCCCCGTATTCTACGGTAAGATAACGGAAATGAGTTGAAGTGTCTCAATCTGTCTCCATAAGATAGGCCAGATAGATCTTTTACCAATCTAGTCCCTCGGCATCTGACTCTTTCCAGCATATCCGTCTCATATTTGAAACAAGGACTCGCTGTTTATATCCCATGTTCCAAATGTGGTCGTACGAAAGTCGGGTATAATAATCTAAACATTTCCTCATCCAAATACTGGAAAGATCTACGAATAGACCATAACAACCTATAGCTTTTTGCATCAGCAGCCCTACAGTGGCTGGCTGCTTTGAGATCATTGCTTAGTATGACTTCCTAATTGTTTCTTACTTTGGGTAACACAAATCGACATATTGTGTAGTAATACGAGTCATCGTAGTTATTTAATTGCATCACCAAACTTTTGTTAGGATTCACTTATAGTGACCACCTGTTCATCTATGCCACTAATGAGCTGATGTCATCCTGTATTGCTATTCTATCTGACGTGCTGTATATGGGTCTCCAAATCTTTATGTCATCGGCGAAGAGTAGGACGGATGACTTAGCTACAGTTGGCAATTCATTTACATAAAGTAAAAAGAGAAGAGGACCTAGGATTTTGCCTTGGGGAACTCTATCTTTTACAGGTTCCGACGATGAGAGAGCTCCATTTAATCTTACCCTTTGTCTCCCGTCATGTAGAAAGTCACTTATCCAATCTATGACTGTATAATAAACGTCAAAACTTTCCAGTTTTGATTTAAAACCAGAATGGGAAACATTATCAAAGGCTTTACTTAGATCTATGAAAATCACATCTACAGGAACATTTCGATCTTTTGCCTCAGTCCACTCTTCTCTTGCAATGAAAAGATTTGTCAAACAAGATAGGCCTTTCCGAAAACCATATTGTTCCCTGGATAAAAGATCATGTCCCTCCATATAGTCAATAACAGCCATCCGATTAATTTTTTCCATCAGTTTTACAACTGCACCAGTTAGGCTAACGGGTTGATAGTTACTAACTAAATCTCTACTCGCAGGGACATATCAAACACTATAGATAAAGGTTCAGCAATTACATCTGATAGGGCTTTCATAATCCTAGGATGAATATCATCAGGACCACTGGACTTATCAGGTTTGAGATGCTGAAGTAGTCTTAGGACAGTATCTTTCTCAATAACGACAGGGTCCATCAACAAGCCGCCACAATTACAATGAATAGTTGGTCATTCCTCATTACTGATAGGAAAAATCTTTACAGAAATATTCCGATAAAGCTTCAGCTTTTTTGATGTCATTTCTTTCCAATATTAACAAATGTTCTCGTACAAAAAGTGATGGGATTCCATCACTTCTCTGAGTTCGCCTCTTTATATATGAGAACAATTGTTTTGGAATATATTTACAATCCCTAACCAATTGTTTTTCATATGACCGTCTAGTCTTACTAATTAACGCCTTACAAATATTCCTAATCTTACAATAACTGCATCTGTACTGTTCTAAGCCAGTAGAGATGAACATATTCCAGTTCTTTTTCCTACGTCTAAGAAGTTTCTTGACTTGTTTGTTTATCCATGATGGACTATAATTCGGTCTACGTGGTACCAAGTAAGGTATGAACGAGGACATGACTGAAATAAGCTTGCCTTTAAATATATACAATGCTTCTTCAACTGATGTGCTAGTATCTACTGACCAATCTGTCTTAGCAACACACACCTGAATGGCTGATATGTTAGCTCTCCATATGTTTGGGCGAAGCTTAACCCGATCGTTTATCGTGTCAGTGTGATCCCTATTTACTAACCGGGAAAAATATTTAGGTTGGCAATATTCTCAGTCTCATGAGTGATTACCAAGTCCAACAGAGAACCTTGGCTTACACTAAAACGTGTAGGTTTGTATAAATGCTGTTTAATGCATGTTCCATTACTGTTACCAGAAACCTACTATCAAAGGAGTTTATAGATCCATTCGTGGTCATCTCAGTCCAAATAATTTCAGGTGCATTGAAGTTTCCCCATGTCAATCATCTGTTATTTGCACTCCGTAGCTGAATGTGCTCTAAAATAAAGTCATAAGTTAAGCAGATTGGACTGAGGTATATGACACCAAGTAAAATTGTTCAACATCTGACAGTGAGCCCACAGCTAATGACTTCACAAGTTCCACTATCATGGAATTCGCAAACAGAGGAGCGGATATTTATATTATAGAATATGTATAGAAGAACGCCACCTTCTATCATTCATCTATGTCTCTCACCTCCAAAGAAGTGGTATCCGGATAACTTTGAGGTGATGTCGAAGTCAAGGACTAACCAATTAGTGGCCTTACTTTGTCCACTAATGCTCCTAGTTCATATAATTCATGTCTTAGACTACGAGCGTTGGCATATAAAACCCCCAAGGAGAACGACCTATCCACACAGGCCTTGGTAGCATTCACCTAGAAGACCTGACTATTCGAAAACCCACCAATCGGAAATTATTCTCACCGTTCTGTAGACAGGTTTCTAGTTCAGCTAGTGCCGTGTTCCTTGTTATTCTATCTTCAAGAGACATCCGGTCTCACTGGAATGTCAAAATTGTCGTGACTACTAGGTTGTTTAACGAGTTTTGTTACAGCACATACAACAATGACACAGTCTTCACAGTCAGTACTTGTGTTACCAGCGCAACCACTATCGTTCTTTTTAGAGTCCAGAGCTAATAGGCTCATAGCCTCCTGGATCAAATTCGTCCTATTTGTGCAGCTGAACATGCAAAGCAAATGTGATTTGGGCTTAGAGCATCTTTTGTATGCAGCGGGACTAAGACGGATACACATCTTGTGGAACCACTGTTTACATTCATCACACTGCATCCCTTCATACACGAGGAATAAACAATTTGGCCGTCCACATTTGTAAGTTCTGCCAACCATTGTAATCAGACTAGGGTTTAAAACACAATATGATCACAGCAGAAACATAAGTGTCAGAGTAAATGAGAAAGAAGGTACCATGAGACAAAGTTTTGAACAAAATTTCAAACCCTAACCGAAATAATTCAAGTTGAAGTAGAACAAGAATGCTTTTTGATGTAACAAATACACAAAAGCATCGATAATCACAACAAGTACGAATTCACTGCCCTTGTTCCGAATTATATATATCTAGAGGGACCAATGTCAGTTCTCATTTAGTAAGTTATAGTGCGTGTGTAAGCCTATTCTGAATAACGTAAATGAATGCGCGAACATCACTTAGTCAGATAGCATTATTTAATCTGTTATTAATCGGCAATAAAACATATACGACACGAATGCCTTATTTATTTCTGCAGTAGTGGAAAATGAATCCGTAAAATATTAGTTCTGTAAATCTTCGACATTGATGGAAACTTCTCTAATTTCATTGGGGATGTCCTAGCTGAAGGCGATCGGTCAAGCATTCACATCAGGTCACCGCTGAGTACATGGTACTATCCATCCCTCGCAGGAACAATAGAGCTTAGATCATATACTTATTAGTGTATTTCCCAGCTCCTTCATTCCTGAATCCTAGTTTGACTGAATCTGAATCTTTCAATTAAAGAGAACATACAAAGCAAAGTATTTTTTAATCCATGAATATCCCCAACGTCTATAGGGTTCTTGAAATATCCCTCTGTTTCCTCTAAATTGTTTCGGTCGACAAAACGCAACAAACATTCTTTACAGTTAGGGAAATTATAGCAAAAGCGATTATACTCGCATACCAAGACACCAATGCACCCATTACTGTCGCAGTAGACGCTGAAGATGTCACAGGTATCGTAGTTTGACAACACTACTAGTAACATCTTCTAATATGAATAGCGCGTACGGCTCGGTAATCATAGGAGTCTTACAACATTGTGTAAACAACAGCTGGTAACTTTCGGCATTCTTCTCGGGACTGTTGCAAGACACTGAATCGTGGTATAGCACATTCGCCAAGGAACTTCAGTGATGTTTTGTGCTATACGACACTTTCAACAACCTGAAAGGTCGAGAATGCACTCTTTTCACTAACCACAAGACCCTAACTTCTCTCTAAGCTCGTCTTTAGACACGTACTCACCTAGAGAGCCTCGACAAGTGGTCTACATTTCGCAGTTTACTTCAGATATACAACATATTTCTGGGGAGAACATAGTGCCAGACGCCTTGTCTCATATAACTTACTCGAACAATTTTCAAGAAACCGACCGTGCATTCGTTGGAAAGTTATCAAGAAAAAAGCAAGTTTGTTTTTACGAGAATATCGCTCGTATTCTACTAAACTTCCCGTTATATGTGGACACATGACATTCAAGGTCGATTGACAACTTCACTGTTGCCCTAGGTCTACGAACTTTCTCGTGTATTTCTACTAAATTCATCTTATGGGACAAGGAAGGTATTTGTTGATAGTAAGTGAGAACGAAGAGATTACGCAACTTACCTTCAAGGAGAAAATTATTTTTGATCGTCAACAAGCATAAATGAACACTGTCAACAAGCAAATAAAAAACCCTGATGTATGAACTTCAGGAAATTTCAAATATATAAATATTATTGTCTTCAGACTGTTTTTAAACAAAAAGTTGTTTTTGTAGATATGTGGCTAAGTAAGATATGTGACAGTAAGCGGTAGATTCAAATGGCTGCGTTACGTAGGTTTTTCTGTTATTTTCCCCCAAATTATCGTAGTAAGGTGTAAACACCGATGTTTCTTATTATTTACGCTCTTTGTTGCTGTTATGTTATTTTCAGCTGTGAAATGATATGTTTTTATCACTTTCATTCACCATTTTATTATTCTAACGCAATGAACTCAGATGTCTTCAATTAAAGAAATCGGTAGGATTAGACTATACTGCCGACCTTTGAACGAATCCTAAATGACCTTGAGAAATATTAGATAATCAGAAGACAGTTAGTATGCAGTAAAAATATATTATACAAAACCAAAGAATTAAAGTGGAAACACTTCTTTTACATGGGTCAAAAACTTCTCAAGGTCAAATATAGGTTCAGAAGTTCTAAAATCATAGTGCATACGGTACAGGAACACATCCATATGGCTCCATAGTAGTCGACCTCTGAAACCATGATATGGTCTCAAAAATTCTTTTAGCCTCGACCACATAGCTTCAATAATGTTAGTATATTGGTATGGTTTACGGGTTAGGGTTAGAGTTAAGGTTTAGGTGTAGGGTTTAGGGTGAGACTATAGGTTATGGACAACCTTTGAGCGAAGCTAGAGTAACTCTGAGAGTGTCAACATAATAACTAAGACCAAATGAGGGTCATAAACCTGTGTGAAGAATTCAACTTCTGATTTACAGTTCATGATTAAGGCTAGGAATTATACTTAGGGTTTTCATCACGAACTGACATCAGCTATAATGCCAAAACTCTATTTATCCAAATGGATAATTGAATTTCGCGCCAAAATCTTATGATCGCTTCTATTGTATACGCTAAATTATCACGTCTTCCCTAAAATCCGCTGTAAACCGACTATACGTAAGCATCAGGTACCGAACTTGAACCTTGAAAACCCGCGAAAGCTTCTGATTAGCTCGGCAGTATAGTTTAATCCTACCAAGAAATCTTCCATGAACGATTGTTGTTTCTGCCGTTTGCTTCATATGACTATCACAGACATATTCATACCTTAATATATTTTTTAATTATTTTCTCAGAAACATTCTTAACTTTGGCTTGTATGTTATTTTAGTTATCATCTAGATTCATTTTCAAATTACAAAACGTGGAGCTATTCAAGTCCGTTTGTTAAGTTGAAGCTGTTTGCGAAGAATCCTGTCCCTTGTGTTCGGTAAGGAAAAAGATATCTCTGTAGAATATGGATAATACTTGCACTCAGGGTAACATCTGGAAAAGACTCTTATGTATCCTTCAGATAAACTTTCATCGACACAAAAAATTAGTAAAGCAGCTCGTCGTCGTGAAAAACGGGCTGCTCTTCAACATGCTCAACAGACAGCTGCCTTAAAGAATATACAAGCAGATAGATCTGATAGTCTTCGATCTGTTGAAATGAAAAGGTTAGAAAAGGAACTTTCGGCCCGTCACCTATGTTTATTTGAAGTAAGTCTTTATAAAGATGTTAAAAAATTACACGTTTTGCATATTTGCCATTATTTATATCACTCCGAGGCTTGCTAATTTACATATTGTGGATCATAGGACTAAGATATATTCCTGCTATACGGCTGTAAGTTATGAGCATTGGTTGCACCTTCACGACGCCATGAAAATGGCGAGTAAAGCCGCTTGCGGCTTCGCGAAACGTCCCGCTTATAAGCACTGGGTTTCTTCTGGCTCCTTGCAACTGATGGAAGCCCGTCGGTCTACTCCGGGTGACCGTGAGTATGACCACAAACGAAGACTGTTACGTAATGAAATCGGGCAAAGCTTGCGTAAGGACCGAGAAGCCTGGTGGACGGAGCGTGCTAATGAGATGGAAGCAGCAGCTGCATCTGGTAACTGCCGGAAGCTCTTCCAACTCATCCGAGCCACTGGCAGCAAGAAGTCTGGTGTGAGTGAAACAATCTACGAGGATGACGGGGTGCCAATCACTAACATCTGTCGACGTCTTGGACGATGGGCGGAATTTTTCGAAGGGCAGTTCAACTGGCCTGCTGCTCCGGCAACATCAACCAGTTTGTCCTGCCTCCCATGGCCGGTGACGACTGATCCACCAAACGAGGCGTAAGTCCGCAAGGAACTCAAACTCTTGAAGCGCTACAAATCACCTGGCCCAGATGACTTACCTCCGGCTCTTTTTAAAGATGCTGGTGACTTTCTGACTAAGGAATTGACTGTGTTGTTTGCAAAGGTTTGGGAGCAAGAAAGTGTTCCAACATCTTGGAATGAGTCAATAGTCGTCCCTATCTTTAAAAAGGGTTCACGTTGTTCCTGCAATAACTATCGGGGGATAAGTCTACTTTCGATTGCGTCCAAACTATTGGCTTCTATCATTCTTCGTAGGTTGTTTAAAACCCGAGAACGATTGACTCACGAGGAGCAGGCTGGTTTTCGTTCTGGTCGAGGATGCATTGATCACATCTTCACCCTCCGCCAAATGTTTGCCATCGACGACATCCTGGAAACAGCTCTGATGGATGTAAGTAATGGCGGTGTGGATATGTTGCCTGGAGAACGACTTCTCGACCTTGAGTATGCGGATGATATTGTCTTACTGTGCGATAATGCCCAAGGCATGCAATCAGCACTTAATCAGTTGGCAATCAGTGTCCGCAGGTACGGCATGTGCTTTGCACCCTCCAAGTGCAAAGTACTCCTACAAGACTGGCAGGACTCTCATCCTGTACTCACCCTTGATGGCGAGGAGATCGAAGTAGTTGAGAAGTTCGTGTATCTAGGTAGCTATATAAGTGCTGGTGGTGGCGTGAGTGATGAGATTGATGCACGTATAATGAAAGCCAGAGCGGCTTATGCCAACCTGGGTCATCTTTGGCGCCTTCTTGATGTTAGTCTGGCTGTAAAAGGTCTGATCTAAAATGGGTCGGTGACAGCAGTTTTGCTTTGTGCTTGTGAAACATGGCCTCTCCGAGTTGAGGATGTTAGACGACTCTCTGTGTTCGATCATCGTTGTCTCCGAAGGATTGCTGACATTCAGTGGCAACACCATGTTAGCAATGCAGAGGTTCGGCATCGTGTGTTCGGGCGCAGAGACGATAATTCAATTGGTGTCACCATCTTGAAACACCGACTTCGGTGGCTTGGACATGTTTTACGAATGTCGTCCCAGAGACTTCCACGTCGTGCATTATTTGCCGACTCTGGGACTGGTTGGAGAAAGCGGAGAGGAGGTCAGTGTATGACATGGTGTCGTGGCATGAACTGAAGCTGTAAATGGCTAGCTTCCGTTGGTCCTTCACGATTCCCTGGCTGGGGTCCGAGAGATGGTGCAACACAGTGGCTAGAGACGTTATCAGATATGGCTCAGAATAGAAGCCAGTGGCGATCCTGCTGCAACCTTTTACTTTCTTCATAATGAGTGGCTATAACTTTCCTAACTGAGAGAGCTCTTGTGGTTGTACATTTCAGTTCCCCCCCATCACTACTCTTCTCCTTTTCTTTTTTCCTTCTTTTATATATACACATCTTCCTTCTCCTCCCATTCTCATTATTTTGTGTGGCGCATATGTATCCGGTGCCTTTTGTACCAATATATATGTGATTAAATAAATAAATAACTAGATAAACTCAATAGTGTACAGAATGATATCGCACTAACATAAGAAAAAAAAAGTAATAACTGACTACCATTTCTGAACATACCCTTGAATAATTTGGTGGATGGAACAAAAAGGCGGTTAGTTTATAAGAAGCCAACCTGATTCGGTCGATGTTTAAATTTCCACAGTTTCTGTCCATTGATATAAACGAGCACTGGTGCACGAGTGCCTTTTTGACAGGACTCAAAGAATATGTACCACAGATACGTTTAAAGAAGACGCAAAGATGATGACTAATACACATGTCAAACGGTTATCCACTAAAGTTCATAAATAGGTGAAAAATTTAGTCAACACCAAAACCTCTTTAATTCTGCTGCGAAGAAAAATGCTTATGCTTCCCTATAATTTAAAGGTAAATCTAAGAGGTTGATTTCAAGACAGACTAAAAGCAGCCATCGAGAAGTATATTACTCTGCTAAATTGATTGTGATTGAAATGATTAAGCCCATGATTCCAAGTAGTCCTAGACACTGCACGAACGATCACTTCACATCCCATTGCACTTACTAATTTACATGTTTGTCTTGACACATACATAGGGAAGGGTAATCGGACAATGCAATCAAAGATTATGAAAAATATGCCTAGATGGCTTCAAAATCAGTTCATGTTAAATGTCCCAGTAAACGTGGGAAGTAGGAAAGCATGTTTATTGATACCAAAACATACAATTGAAATGGGTCTTAGGATATTGTATAGAAATTGTCAAGCGTAAATCCTCAGGTTTATAGAAGCCTTATCTATTCGCGAATTCAAACCCATCCTGTGTGTGACCAGATTGTTCGAAATGTATGACACAAATGCGTCACACTTTTCAGATCAACTCCGTCTTGTCATTGTTCTTTCAATATTTTTTATTTATTATTTTTATTTAGACACATAAATATTGGTACAAGGAAGCACCAGGTACATATGCGCCAAAAAATTCTCATTCGATTTGTGTGAGGGCTATGATACTGCCCAGGTGCCCAAACTGAAGCAGGTCTTTCAATATTATATATATATATATATATATATATATATTTCAACACAAATATTGGTACAATGGGACACCAGATATATATGCGCCACAAAAAATGTCATTTCATTTAATTGTGTGAAGGCTATGATACTGCTCGGGTGCTAAGACCGAATCAGGTGGTATTCTTAGGGGGGGACACCCGGAGCCTTCGACCTAAAGTCCTAATCCACAAGGCAATGGAGCATCGTGAGGAGATGCAGTTCCATGATAGCCGGTGAACAAACAGTTGGTTCATACGCTATTTGTTCTCTCAAGATACTGGTGCCCATGTGCACCATTGGTTTGGAATAAGGGTTTTCCAACTCCCCTAGGTAGAATTTCCGTGTCCACCGACCCGGTTAAAGCGCCGGACATTCGCTTTTCGTCCTCTCAATTTCGTAAACAACACCCCTGCCACGAGAAGACGGTGAGTAGGACTTCTCTGGCAGAGACTGTATACGCGTGGCCATGTGGGAGCATTTCGAGAGAGTGAGCGGGCCCTTCCCACTCTCGGCCATAACAGGGCATTCAGTCAGTCAGCTACAATGTAGGACCAGGCACACATATGCATTGGTCCAAGTTGCCATACCTCGTTAGCACAACAAGATGAACACCGGATTCATAGAAGTAATTAATTTAGTGATGGTAGTATATAAAGAAAGGTTGTATATAAGGATATAGTATAGGAAGGAAAAAAGTTATGAAGCAATTTTAATCTCATGGTTTAAGGGAGGATAAAGAGGGTATACACCTACGCCATTGTGATCGATTCTGAGCCATGTCACCTAAAGTCTCCAACCATTGGTTACGATAGTCACGCGGACCCCAACCAGGTTGTCTGCATCTGCCAACATGGCTCAAACTAGAAGTTAGTGACTTCAAGCACTGATGCCATGTTTTGGTTTGGCCGCCCCTAACTTTCTTCCAACCATCCCCAATACTAGTCAGCATAGCGCGTCGTGGTAATCGGTGTTCAGGCATACGTAACACGTGGCCCAACCATCTCAGTCAATGAAGATTCATGACCTCATCAACTGATTTACCATCGTTCCCTAATACCCTGCGTCTAACCTCACTATTACTTACCCGGTTATCCCAGCAGATGCGAGCAATATTTCTAAGGCATCTGTGGTCAAATACTAGGAACCTACGAGTATCTTCTACTCTTAATGGCCATGTTTCGCAGCCGTAAAGTAGAACAGAACGAACTGCTGCGCAGTATACTCGTCCCTTAATTGATAGACGGATATCTCGTCTTCGCCATAGGTGATGTGAGTTGGCAAAAGCCAAACGAGCTTCCTGAATCCGTGCTGAGATTTCGTCAGACACCAACCCATTAGGGCTGATCAGACTTCCAAGATAAGTGAAGTTGTCAACGCGTTCGACTACTTCACTCCCTATCCTTAGTTCAGGTGTTGACGCAGGTCAGTCCTGGAGTAACAATTTACATTTGGATGGGGAGAAACACATCCCAAATATCCTGGCATTATTACTTAGTTTTAACAGAAGACTGCATTTTGTCAGTGTCTTCACCAAACAGGACTATGTCATCTGCGTATTCTAAGTCGATAAGTGAACCTCCTGGTAGAAGATCAATTCCTGAAAATTCAGTCGACGAGAGTGTTATTTCCAGCAACAGGTCTATAATGAAGTTAAACAAAAATGGGGATAGTGGACAGTCTTGACGGACACCACTTGAGGTTGTAAAATCATATGACAGTTCGCCATAAGCTCCCACTCGACTGGTAGTGTTCGAGTAAAGAGCCTTCACAAGGTTTATGTACTTCTCAGGTACACCTTTCAATGACAGACACTGCCACAGAACCTCTCGGTTTACAGAATCAAATGCTGCTTTTAAGTCAAGAAAAACTATCATTGTCGGACGCCGATAAGCATGTCTGTGGTCATTCGGGGGCATATATATATATATTGTCTTGTTTATCTAGATAGGTAATCATCAAGTTATCAGACATGGGATTTCATGCTTTTAGTTTTGTTGTTTCACAATTGTTAGTTCATATTCTGTTTGATGAATCCCTACTACATTTTGGGTATTCACTACCTCAATCTTCTGTGACTGTCATTGTTTTGTATGTGAAATATCAGTCGATTTGTGATTGTTTTTTGTTGCATGTAAGCATATCTGTTGCTTACATCAAATCCATTGTAATTATCCGGTACTTTTTTAGTTCCCCTAAGTAATTAGTTGTTTTGTTACGAAAAAAAAACAAGTCTATCTTTTGGTTGTATTTTTCACAGAGACTGTGTCATCAGTGTCACGTGTAAATTTCGATTGTGGATAAATCATGCTATACACTGATGATTCTTCCATTTTGGATTTTTACAAAATAAGTTTAACGGATGAATTTCAGATAGGTATCATAATAGATATATTCGCTAATAGTTTTATAGCAGGTTGAAATGCTCATACCCAATCACTTTTTAGTATTAGAAAGGTTGAATGTTTAGGGATTTATTTTTGGAAAGTACAATATATTGTATCGCCATTATTTGAAATGTACTTCGTAACCCATGGTAAATAACATAAGAAGCTATAGGTATGTTTTGTTATAGACTTTTCCGACGAATTCCTTGTTTGTATTGTAACTACGGATTTAGTGTTTTCTAAGTTACTCCTGGAATTCGGGGACACGAATGTTCACTAATCTACTGAAAGGACTTGTACATGTGTTATGCCTCCCAATTTTCATTGGGATACAAGCAGACCTACTCAAATGAAAACGAACACATTGGAGATTTCATTCTTAGTAACTATGACGTATTTTTCTAAAAGATGATCTTCTTGGCCGTTGCTGCTACCGTAACGTGGTGGTCAGGCTTGTCTATCGTGATTAACCAATCGAGCTGTACTGGCTGGAACAACCGTTCCTCAAGGTCCTACCATGTCAGACAGGTCGGTTGAAGAGCGGTCAGACTAAAAGCAGCAATCCCAAGGTCCGAAGGTAAATTCATACTGCTGACTGTACAGAGGTGTGAGGGCAATAAGATGCTTCCTTCAGGCAACCAGCATAACAGCGACGCTGCCTTCCCACAAGGAGGGGTGAGGTTAGAAAAGGTCGACCCTAAAAATGCACACCTCGCTTTATCCCACGGATATCCGTCTCTGGCGGTAAGGTCCCAACAAATACGGAGCTGACACAAAAAGGTCGTGTGTGACCGACCTCAAGCAGTTGTCCCTTGGGCACTGCGGTCACTCTCTTAGGTCACTGAGAGCACTTATAATCCACTTTCCTTTTCAGGTACCTCTAAAAGACAATCTTAGATAGATATAAAATAAGTGTCATTTGTAGTAACCTATGTGTATGGTGACCTATTGATAAAAGCACTTGACTTTCTCAGGATCGAAACCTGCTTCAACAGGTTTATATCATTAGTTATCACAAAATGTCTCGCCCAAAACCGAGTAAACAGATATTAGTATAATGTAATCACCTCAATGTTTACTGGTCAATTCACTTCTGTAATTCATTTGCAGAAATGTCCGCGCTTCATTAATATCTAATTAAGAGAGAAATAGTCGTTATAACTCTTCTACCAATGATTCTTTTACTGTTCTTTCTTCGTATTATTTATTATGAGGTTCCTTCAGATGGAGATTGCCTTTATCAGTCAATTGGGCATCAATTAAAAATTCGAAATTATCCATTACACGAATTACTAGGAAAGATTGAGATGTCTAATCCAGAAAATCTTAATGATATTAATACCGATCAGACAATGAAACAAGTGGTGAAAATTTTGCGTCATCTTGCGTCGTATCACATTCGCAAGAATATGAATGATTTCCTACCATTTTTGTTCAACCCAGATTCTGGAGAACCAATGAGTATAGGTATTGTAATTTAATTGATTGCCGTAATTTCCTGTACATATTTCGCAACAAACTTCTTTTTTTAAAAAGTGTAATTCAGTTAAGTTATTTATTACGACTTATTTAGTTTAAAAGGTAGATCTCATCAGGAACTCTAGTCAACTGTTGACCTGTTGAAAAGAAATTAGCACTGAATCGCTGTTCACCTTCACATTTTATATTCACAACTTCATACGTGGCCATATAACTCCCAGCATACTTTTCTTTGTAACACTGTACACCATATGACTGGTTGAATGTGTGATAGCAAATATTAACTTTTTTATTGATCAAAGGGATAAGTAAAAATCATCTGTCTACTATGAAGGTGTTGAGTAAAGTGTGGCGTAACATCTCGAATAAAAAACGTAAATGTAGTAAATATTAGGGCTAAAAATGAAATCTGTGGTGGAAATCACGCTAATATCCAGCAATCACCTAACAAATGAGTAGGGAATCGACCAAGTGCTCTAAGTACGACACAATTAGCGAGCATCGTAGACAAACTCAGCGATGAAAATCTATTGACTTATTTGAATGATTAATTCGATGAATTAATTACCTTGTATTCTGTTGTATTGACAGACTAAATTTCGTTGTATGGTTTGAAAATTGCAACTTTATATGTTGATTTATTTCTGTCCCCTATTCTAGTACTCACTGAAATCAGGAGAAGCTAATTTATCATCATCTCATTTAGTCGTATATGTTTATTTCAATGTGTACTAATTAATTTAATTCATTACGAATTATTATTTTTGAATTATGTCGAAACCTTGCAGTCTTGTGTCGATTAGAGTATTTTAAAACATTTTCTATCATAATTAACATGATCCTGTTAATTCTTTTATGTCACTCAAGATTGAGATTCTCTTGATCTGTCTGTTGTCCTGTCTTAAGGCTATACCTTTTGCATAAAAGCTAGTTACTGTATTACCCGTCTGGTCCAAACTGTAACCGATACCTTGGCGTGGTGGCCGCGCTTTCTGATTTTAGTGACTTGATCAAGCAACACTAGCTGAAAAAATTGTTCTTTTGGATCTTACTATGCCAAGGAGTTTGATTGAAAGGTGGTATTAATAAAAGCGCACAATTTTAGCTCGGGGGTAAAGTCGTACTGCTAATTGTATAGGGGGAAAACGTCGGTAAGGCATTTCCTCCAAATAACCAGCATTTATCTTCCTACACTGACAGATATACTTCAACTTACTCCATAGACATCGATTACCAGTGGCAAGGCCTTAAAAGTACAAGGTAGTTTATCTAAAACTACTCAAGAAAAGATCATAAGCCAATTAAACTTTCTGAACACACGCAAAGACTTCGTCGCACAACACCACATCAAGACTGATGAAACTTCTAAGATAAATGAACCAGTCAACCCGATAAACTACATTTGGCTCTAATCTGAGTAACTTCATGCAATTCTTTCCATTAATAAATTTGAACAAAGCAAAAACAACAAACGTGCCAGCTTAATTATTATGAATTTATTTATGATGCGAATTCTCTTCACTTGCTCATTAACTAGAAATAATAGTAATAATTATTTGATACCAATTACAATATATTGTATTAATGAAGATTGGTAAAATAACCACAATACTTAAGGAAGAACTATGAAGGTTTTAATTGGTTGGATATTTGTATGTTAATTAGTGTGAAAGTTCTGGAGGGAAAATTTCGAAAACACATGGAAACAACCTCCTAGAAAATGAAGAGTGCGTAACAGAAACTGTTAAAATGGATATATTTATAGAGTAAAATGAAAAAAACTTAAAAGAATGATGTAAAAATGAAAAAAAGGCATTTATATAATTCGGAGCACGAAGTAGTATATTATGCAATTAAACGTCGGAGCTGAACACATTAGTAAATATTATAAATATTCAACCATTTGAATATTTTATAATTCATCATATTTCTTGTCCTTTTTACCAATCTTCATTTATACGTTACAAATAATGTACACTGGTTTTTGATAAGTATTAATAATAAACAGAGTTAGGTAATGGGTAGCAATGAAGTACAGGATATATGTTTTATCCTATTTGTGACCCAGCTGTATGTGAAGTTGCCACAGTGTTGCTTTTCAAATCGGGGCTTGAACAAAGTACCATTCACTTCAAACGCCGTCGCGTTATCCATTTAGCCACTGGTTTGTGCATTGGGACGAATGTTAACTTTTATGTATTGTTTGTTTAAATATTCTCATCAACTTTAAGGATCGGAGTTGTTCAATCTCTTTTGGCAAATGTGGATTCTGTGCTGATTGCCTTAATATTACCATTTAGTCACGAGGATTTTAAGAAGAGTTGGTTAGTGGATAGCAGTGGTATCCAAGATGCTCCTTTCATCCTATTTAGGACTCGTCAGCTGCTTAAAGTGGTTGTGGTTTGATGGCAATATCGAGGCATTCTGCATATTATGCACATATGTCAAACGAAGTAAATTAATTGGGGTTCTTGACATCAACAGTGCGAAGATCTAAACAACCTTTACAAATGACTAAAATATTAGTGCTGTTTCTAGATTTTAATCAGCTAAAGAGAACCCATGGGATGGACATGAATTCACGTTATTCTACTGTGTTTGTTGTTTTTGCTTTAATCCAATCTTGGTATAGTACTTTATAACTTTAGTTATTGAGTTGCGGTAATTACTCCCAATTACTTTTTTTCAACATCGACATTCCCATCTTTTGGTATAAAGTATATTCACTTGGACATACTAATAAATTAGTTCAGCTAACTCCAACAATTCACTTAGTATTGTTTGTTTGGATCTTCCCATCGATGTGTTTAGGACTGCAACTGGTCAGTCTCTAATTGGCATATGTGCATACTGTGCGTATTGCCTCGATATACCTTAATTCACAAGCATGGTAAGCAGAGATGGATAGTGGCTAGCAGTGGAACCCAGAAAGCGCGTTTCGTCCCATTTGGGACTCGTCAGCTGGATGTACCTGCATCTCAGAGTTGATGTTCACTCTGGGACTCGAACCCAGTACCCTCGCTTCAAACGCCATCGCGTTATCCACTCGGCCACTGAGTCCTGATAGCCACTTGCTTGTGCGATGGGGTGAAGTTTGAATTCACTTAGTATTGTTTGTTTGGATCTTCCCATCGATGTTCTTCCCACGCGACGGCGTTTGAAGCGAGGGTACTGGGTTCGAGTCCCAGAGTGAACATCAACTCTGAGATGCAGGTACATCCAGCTGACGAGTCCCAAATAGGACGAAACGCGCGTCCTGGATTCCACTGCTAGCCACTATCCATCTCTGCTAACTCCAACAATGTTAGTAGCTAGATATCTTAAAGTATAAAATAGTTAATTTAAACAACTTTGCAAATTCAATCAATGATTCATTAGCTGGTCAAGACAATTAACGCTTTGATGATATTCAAGTGTCAAGAAATGATAATGTCATTGTCATAATGTTAACTAATCATATTCTGAAAGCTAATTTTAGTAAAAAAAGAACTTTAGTTTATAAAGACGTTCGTTAAGTCTCCGAGGAAAAATAATATGTTCAAGATCTATTAAGAGGGATACAGTGAATAAAATACAACTGCAATATATCATTTGATCTTGAAAAACCATATCACCCACGCCTTTAATCATATACAATAATTATATCATTTACCCTTACCCATGAAAGTTTCAACCACTAAGATGACTTAAACCGTCTTATATAATGACTGCCTAGACTGATGTCATGTCGAAGTTTAATCCCGCTTCATCCTTTACAAAACGCTCATATACTAGCGCAAGCACTGATTTTCTGCATCGATATGTAAAACATGTCTGTGCTCTAACCCACTAACTTATCCGGATTGATTATAAGTTATGAATGGTTGTCAACTAATGCTTTTTTACTGTATGTTTATGGTGACGTATATTACAGTGAATTTATTTCATCACTATAGCCTTATGCTAATATCAGTCCTAATGAAATAAACTTTTCATCTTTAAGAATTAACGATGGTTGTAAGAGTTTCTTGAAATTGAAATTAGACTTGAAAATATTCAGTTCAAATCGTAAATATATTGGATAACGTTGTCAGAATTTTTTGATAGTTTCACTTTCCTCTTATTTGTAGCTAATTTTGAACAATATTGTGACAATATAGAAAAAACATCAACGTGGGGTGGACAAATTGAAGTTAGTAACAGTGCTCTTTTCACATTTTTGCCTATTAATTCGTATGTTTTGTTTATGTTGGTTTCCAAAATTAATGTGCTTATTTACCAGATAATCTACAGTTAAATTGTATTTAATATACCCTTCTTATAAGTTGTTTTTATTGAGTAATAATTTCCTCTGAGATACTGTTACATATGTGTCTCTCAGATCACTTGTTATTTAGTGACTAATTTGTTTATAATGTATTTTTACAAAAGTTGACTTGTGATTGTTTATATTTTAAAGGAGACATTTATTTCCTTGATGTTTATAAATGTTCTTCCAATGACTCTTCTATTTACCTATATGTAACGTTAAATATTATTCACCATCCTATTGTAAATAACTTAGCAGTGACAATCCATTCACTCTATGATTAAACATTTATTTCCATTTTGAATATAGATTGTTGTTTTACAAAGTGATTACTTAAGGTTAAAGGTGGTTTTCGTCATTGACTGGACTTCTGAAAGCCATATAGTGCTAGATACAGCTTTTTGCCTTAGACTACGGCTCTTCATAAATAATCTCCCATCGCTCCACACTGGTTCGAACCCTAGACCTCCAGGTATCACGTAGAGTTGATTGACATTAGAAATGTGAATCACCAAATTCCCAACCAATGATATAAATGTAACATACCATGAAATAAAGGTTTTTGTTCATTTCCGTTTTGGGATAGTGGGTGATTGCATTAGAACGAAACGACTGCCCAGTCCTACTTTGTTTTTGATGCTTCTCTAAATAGTATTATTTTGCGATAAAAGCTTTTTCAAATAAAGTAATCTCCACAATCTGCTCTACTAAGCAATCATATATATATATATATATATATATATATATATATATATAAGACCTAGTCAAAAAGGATTGAAAAGTATAGAAATATGGTTACACAAGTCCTGGATAAAAGTTAAAATACAAAGCAGGGAGAGAAGCTAGAAAAATAACTACTGTCAAACAAATCGCTTTTTTCAGAGCATTCATTCAGTTACAACAATCGCTAAAAATAGTATTAAGTTAATTCATTCTCTAGGTACTTAGGTATGAGCCACATTCTAAATGTAACGGATAATGAAACTACGCGATCCCTCAGGCTGAAGTAAAGGGAGAGGCATTCAAACATAGGGGACTCAGTAACTGAAACTCAATCATCTTAGGATTGAACTACTGACCTAAATGTTAGTCCTGATTCTTCCGCATCTTATCGATTATTTTCACTGTTCGTTCACATTTTCTCTTACAGATCCGTGCCTTATCTACAATGCTTCAACTTCCTATTGAAATATTACAAGCTGAAGGAGTCTCATTAATTATTGGGGAAGAGTTTTCTGAACAGCCACCAATCACTATTGTGTAAGTTCATTAATGTACTGATACTAATATTTTTTCTTTCCGAGAATGTTGGTATTATTATCCGTTTGCTTTATATATATATATATGATTGGGGAAGTCATTCAGCTTTAATCAACGTAGAGCCGTTCTGAGGTATTTTGGGCCATATCACTCAATATCTCCAACCAATGATCACAGTTATTAAATATACTCCAACCAGATAGTTTTCACCATCAAAATTGACCACGTCAACAGCCAATTATTTCAGAGACTAATTCAGTCACCCTAAGCCTCCTTCCTACTTACTTTTACACCAATAAACATCCTCCACCGAAGTATGCAATGTTTGGGCATACGTAACTCTTGTTCGAACCATCTCAGTCAATGAAAACTTGCAACCTCACCAGCCGATTCACCATCTTTGCCTAACATTATATGCCTAATCTTAGCATTTGTCATTTAGTTAGGCATCGGGTATTAGATAAACATGACAAATCAACCGATGAGGTTGTGAAAAACGGTTTAGTATAATTGACCATTTTTAGATTTTAGGTCTGCTTACTTGGTTACCTAATTTTCCTGTATTTTTTTCCCATTAAAAAATCGTTTAGATACCACCGTTACGCGTTCGCACTCGGTGAACACTACAATTCCTGTTTAAAGAAACAAGGATTTCAATGATTTCTAAAAGAAAAAGGAATTCCATGTAAATAGTAATCACTAAACCATTGTGTATATTATAACTGCGCTTATATTAATATTTGATCAATATTAGGACTCATTTTTTTAAAGGTAAAGCGACTCTAAAATGTAATGTAGTTTCAATAGGCTTCAAAATCTGTTGTATTCAGTGATAACTCTCTTTACTGGAATAAAATACAATACTGTGGATTTCACTATATTTTGTGAATGTTCTAATTTTCGTTAAAATATGAGGAGCATTTCATTTATTTTGGATATCTCTTGTAAACAATTTTATTATTCTGTATATTTGTACTGCGACAATCCACTCTTGTCACCATATTAGATTGGAGAGGGTTTCAAGTCATCGGATGGTGTAGCTTTAATATTTTACTATGTATTTCTAGGCAGTTGTACTCTTCCAATTAACTCTAAATTAGGATTAAGACTAGCACTGACTAAACGCATACTCATCCCGTCCATTATAATGTAGTTCTACAACTAGATGCAAGAAATAAAACGGTCGGTTAAGGTTAATTTATCGCTCGAATGTTAGTTTGGAAGTGATGTTTTAATAGAATACTTTTGTATATAGTATACAACCTTCTTGGGTTTTTGGTTGTCGCTTCTATATTATTGAATGACTTAGTGTAATTATTGCCAACAAAATTCCCCTTCGTTAGTGAGGAGCAAAACAAAGACAAAATTCGGGTATATTATAAAAAGACAAAACATATATAAGGTAATATTTCTGCTTTATTACATTTAATCATCATTGGTAATCATACTGGCATTTGATAGGTGACGCAAACCACTGGGGAAGAAGTCATCAAGGAGAATCTCGGACTGAGTTATAGTTTTACTGCAGTAAAGGCTTACTGGGAGTCTGTTACACATGGTTGAATAACGAATAACAAAGAAACTCTGGCGTAATTTTTTACATGATCTCGGAATTTATAGAATGTGCTTGTAGTATCAGTTTATATGTTAAGCCCATATACTTTATTCTAGTTGCTGGCCAAGCCAATTCGCCTATCCATTATGAGTCATATTTTGATCTTGTTAATCATTTGCTTAACTCCGCCTGTAGCTCTTCTAGAGTTACTGCCGGTCTCAAGCCCGGGTAAAGGAGGAGGGTTGGGCATGGGGTTAGCCACCCCATCCCGTAGAAAAGCTAACTCGCTAAAAAAAACTCTAACCAGAAAAAATAATCCAAACCATTTAAACTCTGCCCTGGGAGTTGAAGGAATAATGACGTCTCATGATGAAAGCCGAAATTCTTCGGAAGTCACGAGACCGATGCACCTTCTAACAACCAGAGCAACACTCTTTATAGGTACATGGAACGTCCGGACAATGTGGGAAACAGGAAAGACCAGCCAAATAGCAATGGAAATGAGGAGATACAACTTGGCAGTACTCGGAATCAGCGAAACCAATTGGACACAAACTGGACAACAAAGGCTAGGTACAGGAGAGATGCTGCTGTACTCCGGTCACGAAGGGGAAAATGCTCCACACACTCAGAGAGTTGCTCTAATGCTGTCCAGAGAAGCACGAAATGCACTTGTGGGATGGGAATCTCATGGACCCAGGATAATCAAAGCATCATTCAGAACAAAGAAGCAAGGGATCACAATGAATGTTATCCAATGTTATGCACCCACCAATGATAGCAACGACGATGATAAAGATCAGTTCTATGAAAGGCTGCAATCAATTATAGCAAAGTGCTCACGAAAGGACCTCACCATCCTTATGGGAGATCTAAATGCTAAAGTTGGAGTGGACAACACAGGATATGAAGATATAATCGGACGACATGGACTAGGAGAAAGAAATGAAAATGGGGAGAGACTTGCAAACCTATGTGCTTTCAACAAATTGGTTATAGGCGGCACAATATTCCCACACAAACGCATACACACAGCCACATGGATCTCACCGGACCACACCACAGAGAACCAGATTGATCACATCTGTATCAACAAAAAATTCCGTAGATCAATGGAAGATGTGAGAACCCGGAGAGGAGCTGACATAGCTTCAGATCACCACCTGGTTTTGGCCAAGATGAGACTGAAGCTAAAGAAAGACTGGACAAACAGCACTACAACGGTTTAATACAGCTTTCCTTCGAGATACTGACAAACTCCATGAATTCAAGATAACTCTCAACAACAGGTTCCAAGCTCTACAGGATCTACTGAAAGAACAAGAAACTACTTTGGAGGACAACTGGAAAGGGATAAAAGAAGCACTAACTTCAACGTGTCAGCAGGTTCTTGGTCCTAAGAAGCACCATCACAAGGAATGGATCTCTATGGGGACCCTGGACAAACTTCAAGAAAGGAAGAACAAGAAACTAGCAATTAACAACAGCCGAACACGAGCAGAGAAAGTCAAAGCACAAGCAGACTACGCAGAAGCAAACAGAGAAGTGAAGAAAAGCATTAAAGCCGACAAGCAGAAATACATGGGAGAACTAGCAACGGCGGCGGAAAAAGCTGCAAGAGAAGGGAATATGAAACAACTATATGATACAACGAAGAAATTGGCAGGGAGATATAGCAAACCAGAGAGACCAGTCAAAGACAAAGAAGGAAAGACAATCACTGAGATTCAGGAACAGAGGAAAAGATGGGCAGAATACTTTGAGGAACTGCTGAATAGACCAGCCCCATTGAATCCACCGAACATCGAAGCAGCCCACACTGATCTTCCAATAGATGTCACTCCACCAACGATCGAAGAAGTCAAGATGGCCATCAGACAAATCAAAAGTGGGAAGGCGGCAGGACCTGACAATATACCAGCAGAAGCACTGAAGTCAGACATTGAAATAACTGCAAACATGCTTCACCTTCTATTCAAAAAGATTTGGGAAGAGGAACAAGTGCCAACGGACTGGAAAGAAGGATATCTCATCAAGATACCAAAGAAAGGAGATCTGAGCAAATGCGAGAACTACAGAGGCATCAGTTTGTTATCAGTACCAGGAAAAGTTTTCAACAGAGTGCTGCTGAATCGGATGAAAGACGCAGTAGACGCCGAACTTAGGGATCATCAGGCTGGATTCCGTAAGGATCGGTCGTGCACAGACCAGATTGCGACACTACGGATCATCGTTGAACAATCAGTTGAGTGGAACTCATCACTATACGTCAACTTCATTGACTATGAGAAGGCGTTTGACAGCGTGGACAGGAGAACATTGTGGAAACTTCTTCGACACTATGGAGTTCCTCAGAAGATCGTCAACGTTATCCAAAACTCATACGATGGATTACAGTGCAAAGTGGTGCATGGAGGACAGCTGACAGATGCATTTCCAGTAAGGACCGGAGTCAGACAAGGCTGTCTACTCTCCCCATTTCTCTTCCTTCTAGTGATTGACTGGATTATGACGAATTCGACATCTGAAGGGAAATACGGAATACAATGGACTTCTCAGAATCAATTAGATGATTTGGACTTCGCAGATGACCTAGCCCTCCTCTCTCATACACACGACCAAATGCAGATGAAGACAGCAAATGTAGCAGCAGCCTTCGCATCGATAGGCCTCCACATTCACAAAGGAAAAAGCAAGATTCTCAAATGCAACACGGAGAACACCAACCCAATCACACTTGATGGCGAAACTCTGGAAGAGGTGGAAACATTCAAGTACCTGGGGAGCATCGTTGATAAACAAGGGGGATCGGATGCAGATGTAAAGGCAAGGATTGGCAAAGCAAGGGCAGCATTTCTACAATTGCAGAACATATGGAACTCAAAACAACTCTCAACCAATTTCAAGGTGAGAATCTTTAATACGAACGTCAAGACAGTCCTACTGTATGGAGCTGAAACGTGGAGAACTACTACGGCCATCATCAGGAAGGTACAAGTATTTATAAACAGTTGTCTACGCAAAATACTGAACATCCACTGGCCGGATACTATCAGCAACATCGTTTTATGGGAGAGGACAAACCAGCTTCCAGCTGAAGAGGAAATAAGGAAAAGACGTTGGAAGTGGATCGGACATACACTAAGGAAATCACCAATGTGCATCACGACTCAATCCCTAACTTGGAATCCGGAAGGGAAGCGGAAAAGATGAAGGCCAAAGAACACACTACGCCGGGAAATAGAAGCCGATATGAAAAGGATGAATAGCAACTGGAAAGGAAGGCTCAGGACAGATTTGGATGGAGAATGCTGGTGAGCGGCCTATGCTCCTCGACGAGGGGTAACAGGCGTAAGTAAGTAAGTAATCATTTGCTTATTAACCTTGACTGTACTTTTATATGAGCATATATGTGTACACTTCGTATCTTATTCATCGTATGTCTGTCACTCATTTTTGTCCGACTATAAATGTTGATTAACGCTTGCTTAAATCGAGTTGGCTTCCCAGCCATTTTCAATGAGCATCAATTTTGTTTCGTTCCGCTTTCATCTATTCGCTTCATCACTCTGATTCCCTGGCCAGACCAATGAGTGTAGAAATTATATGTATTCTAAATCCATTCTCGTATTTGACTTATTTAACTCCGTTATTCACTAACGCGGATAAAGTCATTTATTACATACGAGGATAGACAGTACGTACGATCAAAAAGCAATCAGATTTAGGCCACTACATGCTCCTTATTGCTCAGGTTGTGGGATGATATGATAGAGTACGAAAGGGTTGATGCGGAAGAGTGAGAAGTGCCATTTATAACGCAGTACATAGTGGCAATGTTTGGTGTAATGCGCCTAATTCAGAGAGACTGTAACTTGAGTTGGTGACATTACTGATGATAATCCTTGTTGTTGAAATGCTCCAAAGCGGCTTTGGTGGATTTTATTTGAGAACCTTCAATTTTCATCAAACCACTATTGTTGCAATTATTGTAAACTAAAATACTATATTCAACGGTGGGTGTGATACATTTTTATATAATAATAATAATCTAGATTCTATGTTATTGAAGTTTATCATCATGAATTCTATTAGTTTTTTTGCTTTGGGTACTTGAGAAGCAATGTGTCTGGAAAAGTTCGGACTGTTGCTATGCTTCAAACCCAAGTCATGAGCAATGTCGAGAGCTTTCAGTATGTTTGTGTTCAGCAAGATCTAGATTAAAGCCTCGACCAATGTAAGCAAATCCACGTTTGTCAGTATTCAGTGACAGATTCCACGACTTAGACCATTCGTATAACTTATTTATGTCTTCTTGGATTACCGCTGAAATTTACTTTTCTTTGGTAGAAAACAAGAATGAGTAAACCACTTTTAGGTAATAAGCAACAAGGAGGGATAACCACTTAATTTCTTTAATATCTTGTCATTTTCTGTAGCTTTTTTGATGACTTCAAAGGTAACTGGTAGACCATCAATCGCGTCTTTCAACGGTCTATGTACTAGAGTTCCGTTTGCGAACCAATCAATATGGACAAGAGTTCAGTTTGTCAGAAACTAATAGTGAGCTGGTACTTAATGATCAAGTTGAAACTCAAAAGAATAGTTGCCCGTCGTTACAGTCTGTTGGCTGTGTGTACCGGAATCCTTTTTTGACCTAAATATAGCCAACAATGGCTTATGGTTAGTTAAGAGAGTGAACTAACGTCCGAATATCGTCTTGTGAAATCTTGTTGCAATATTTCTTTTTCAATGTGACCATAGATACGTTCTGTTGACGATCCAGCTGAGTAGGATATCACTTTCTCAGATTCATCTGACAGGGTGTGGGAAATAATTACTGTAATGCCGTAGTCTAGATAGTCTGGTGCTGCTGCAATAGGTAGGGAAGGATCGTGATGCATAAGTAACAGATCAAAGACTAGTAGCTCCTAGATTTCCTCAAAAGAATCTTGGCAACTTTCGTAGACCACTTTCACTCTATATTCTTCCATACAAAACTATTCAACGGGGGACGTGTGATATCAAGGTTCGGTGAAAAGGCTCTATATTTGTCAAATTGTCCCCAAAAAGATCGTAGTGTTCGAACATCCGTCAGTCGAGGTATAGCTTTCACTACCTGAGTATTTTTCGGGCATGCCATCTGTATCGATTACAAACCCAAGATAGCGTACCTATTGCATGCAAAAGTGACATTTTTCTGCACGGAGTCGGATTCCATATTCGGCTATTCACGATAGCGTCAGGTCGAGGTTTATTTCCAAATCCGTTGCATCTGATCCCGTAATTAGTACGGTACCCAGATAAGTTACAGCATCGGTAACGTCCTGTAGCATGACATCCATTACTTGCTAAAATATGGATGAGGTCATCTTCGCCCCGAAAGATAGTAGATTATATCGGAGTAGACACTTTTGTGTTTATGTCAAGTAGATCTTTACACTCAGCAGCAACCTGAATCTGTAAATATGCCTTTGACAAATCCAATATTGCAAAGAATCAACCTCCACTCAGCTCGACAAGATGTTCATGCAAGGATCAGGGATACTAATGAGTTCCTTGGGCTTCTGTGAAAACTAGAAGTATTTGAATTATTATACGAACTAGGTATCCCCGAAATAATACCAGATGTTGCTGAACAAGCTATTAAAAGAGTGTTTACAAATGACAAAGCCGTTGCATTTAAGCTGCTGGCTCACCACGTCTTAGGGTTATCACTACCCCAGTGGTAAGGCGTAGGCTAAAGTGCTTGAGATGCACCACCGAAAAAAGATAGAGAACTTATGACTTCCTCCTGCGCCATCATTAAAGTCTCAGATATTCCAGAGGGACATAAGGTTGAAGTTGATAGAAGCCCTCAACTTCACATGAACCTATTCTCAACCATCGGTTGCATGTCGCAACACAATCTTCTCAAAGTGCGCCGTTTTACCGGACACACTATAGCTGAAGGCGCTCAGTCATGCATTCGTATTAGATCACGAGTAGGAATATCGTGCTACACATCCCTCGCAACTACTGTTTCTCAACATATCGATAAGTTTTCGAATATTTCTTCGAACTTCTTCATTTCTGACTTCTGATTTGGCCTGGTTGATTTCCTTTGATCATAAATATGTTACGAATGAGGGTGTTGTCAAACTCCGAATACCTGTGGCATTTTTAGACTGCCGAAAAGTAATGTCCAGAGTATTTGAATAATTGAAGAGTGTTATCAGTGGTTTTCTGGAGCTTTATTTTGGCAATATGAAGCAAACGCCTGGCTCCGGCCCAAAGTTTTGCAAATCATATACCAACTGGATCACTCGATTGTTTAGTTTTTGAGATCTGTGTTTAGATATCAGAATAGTACCTCCAGTTTTTTAAAATGCGATTCGTGTAATTTTCGACTGAATCTGAATTATGAAGGTTTGGACAGTAGAGGTATAATCCAGTATTTATTATCTTTGTTGCATACTGACTGATTTCTCTGCACCCGTATCCCGTCATTCCAGTGTGATTCCAAATCCTTTGTAATGTCCAACGAATACTAATCTAGCCACTTGACTTCACTAATTCTTGCCAGTTTGGTAGTTACTTGTAGCTCTGTATATCTTGTAGCTTATGTGAACCCATTAGTTTCAGGGCAGTAGAGATTTTGTATACCAGCAGACACCACATTACAAGTAAAAGTGACTGGTTTTGATGTAAACATTATACATTGAAAACGTTTTTGCGCAGAAATAGCTATCCAAGTAGGGTGGTTGTGAACCACAACGTTGAAGAATCCCAAAACTCGCATTAGGTTGCAAGGGAACAGGTGTATGGTGCTAATAGTGTGGTGCGCGAGGAAACTGATAAACCATAGCTTTGAACTGACTCAGACACAATGGTTATATAGCTCAAACCTTGCTGCTTAGCATTGAACCTCTTTTTAAGTCAACGGTGCGCAATAGACCTAAAGAAAGCCTTCAATTTATAAATGACAGTTCACTGTTGCCAAACATTACAGAACTTTAAGATCTAGGTGTAAATGCAAGCTATGACCTTAAATCAACGGCACACTGTAGCGTACTGTAGACCATGAACGTTGATGATCTATGACAAGTGATTGGAGGCCTACTCGAGTTAGACAGGAAAAGTGTAACGAACAAGCTAACTTTGAAGTCATAACTCGCGATCATCACCTTACGTGGATTGCCACATCGACGTATCAAGGGACCATGGATGCTCTGGAGACTGCACAACACAAAGGACGTTATTACAGTAGTATATTAGTTAAAGTAGATGCAAGCGAAAGTATAGCCACTGCCACATGGGCCAGTCTATGGCGTATGATTGACTGATGCACGCTGATTTTCCTTGACCTTGACGGGAATCGATGATCCGTCCGATATTTAGTGATCCAACTGCCGGTTGATTTGGCTAGGGTTCAGTGTCATTTCGCTGGCCATACACTACCACACCGCATTGCGTTGGTTGGAAGATGTTCCGATGTACTCCACTACGTGAAGTCTCACTTTGAATATTGCATCCAAGCGGCTCTCCCTAATGTGGTTGCAGATAAAGGTACCCTTGAGAGTGCTCAAAGAGTAAGTATCAAGCTAGTGATGGAGCTTATAATTCTCTCTTAAATCAAACGATTAGAATGCTTGAACCTTTTCCTCGTGTTATATAACCCAATACTACAATATTTTGGTGCACCTTATCTTGAACAATGTTTCAAGCGTTTACATGTATTAACGTTTCGCTACGTCTAGGACCAATCATCCCTTACGCTATTCAAAAAAGAGATTAAAAACGATCTATTTGTGTCATTTGTTCTTTCCTCAATTATTTCGATAGATTGGTATTGCTGATTAAATGAATGCCGGTGTAAGATCCATTTTGAAGGTGAAAATCCATCCATGTATTCATATGCAATTTCTTCTTTATGGTTTCTTTATTTGTATATATTGTTAACTTTTTTGATGCCATTTGAGATTGTAACGTTTAATTTTCCCGGTTTTCCTATCGTTTTCATTGAGTTTCTATGTTTCTTACTGAGCTGTATTTAATTTGTTTTAATTCTTATTATTCTGTCGGCTGTCATATTGGCTGCTCGCTCTTTGATTGTGCGGTTTGATTTTGACTAGGATCGTGCATTTAGGTTGTAAGTTGGAGCACTTTCCCAGAATTTGAAACACTTTGTGTTATAGAACAGCGGCTCAAACGGAATCTTACTTGATCTATCCAGAAAGGATAGAATAATCCTTACTTTTTGGTGTTTTCGGTAATTTTCATATATTTTTTACCACTTTGTCATTCATTGTAACTTAGATTGAATATTTTGGTATCAACTGTTGGTTGAATAACTGGGTGGTAATCTTTGTTTAGGCAAATTTGTACATTTGTATATATGATGAATTTTAGAACCGTTGTTACCCCAATCGTCTTGTTCTGATTCCGACTGGGGTCTGCGAGTTTCTTCACTTTTACTAGCCAGTTGTTCAGCAATCCTAACCTAGTTGGAACTAGGTTTGGATCTTACAGTTTTAATCAGCCAACCTGGTTGTTCCACAGCTTTTATATGGTTTTGCCTTATTATTTGTTTCACGCATCGGGAAACTGACCTATTCGAAAGGACAGCGGCAAAATTATTACAGTGTGTCGATACGATTCAACTGATCTATCACCATCAATATGGATGACAGACTGAGCCCTTTCTCTTACCCTCCTAGATGGACAACTTCTTAAGTGTATTTAGGTACTGCGATGTACATTTGCTTTATTAGAGAGAGGAAAGTTGTACACAATGTGATATATAATAACTATATCGCCCTAGGTAGTTTATTCTACAATGATTACGGACTTAAAACCACAAGCTGAGTAGTGCTTGCTAATAATCAATACAACTTTCCGGTTGTGCTTCTTTTAACTCGTTCCGAGAAGGCGGTACCCTTCATAAGTCCCTTTTAAACACTAAAAACAGTTTTGAATATTTCGGGAGCCAGACTTCTAAAGTTCTAGAAACAGATCTAAATACAGTTTATTTTATTAGATGTGAAAAGTCAATGGGGAGTGTGACAATTAGTTTTTGACACGGCTATCTCCAGGTCATTTCCTGGAACATGGCGATAATAAAACTATCAGCAAAGTACAAGAAAAATGTATCACTACTGCTCGTCATTGGTACCACGCATTTATTGGTATTATGAAAAGGGACTTATGTCTGCAGATTGAAGGCTGGACTTTCATATTATTCTTGTATATTATGTCAATTTTGTGTGGAGCACGTTAATATGGTTGGAAAAACCTAATCTACAAAAATTTCTCCTGATACTTTTGTCCCATAAAATTCGTTAGAATTGGGGTATTCATTTCGGGCATTCCGAATGATGTCATGCCTCAAAAAATGTTGATTAGTTTTTAAGACTGGACAAGAAGGTCTATATGAGCCAAATTTTTTAATAAACGCTTCCTGCTGTGGACGAGTGGTAAAACTAAGAAGGCCATCCTTACAGGGCCATACTGAACTCAGTTGAAAAAATTGTAACGAAATCCAGCTAATTTATAGCACACCAGGCTCCTAGTCTCCTGTACATTCTCAAAAAAACATTTTCCTTCCTTAAGACAAAACTGTGAAAGTTTTATAGTCTCTCCAGTTAGTAAATATAATGACTCACTAGAACACCCGTCTGAAGATGCTGACAAATCTGAGATTCCATGAAGTTATTTCAGAAATGTTTTTCGCTGATGATGTTAAAAGATTAGACATAAGTCACAAGGTGTAAATATCCGGGATACATATGATTGTCTTGAGAATGTAAGCTCCTCGTTGGTCCGATGAACCAGTAAACAACAGTTAGACCAACGGCTCCATAATATCGAGTTGTGACAGTGTTTGTTAGTAGTAATATGAACCAAGATGAAAGAAGTTAATGATCAGCCAATATTTTGCGAAGACCTACTTAAGAAACGCTTCTTATCCAAGCTATAATGACATATGATGTATGTCTTTGTCTGTTATCCAAATAAATCAGTAGATGAAAAAGCTACAAATCTCAATCAAACTTCGAAGATCACGGGATCATCCAGAATCAAAACTTTTTCCGTGAAGAAAATTTTGTGACATGAAGAAAAACGTAGTTGTGTGCAACGCTTATCTGTTTTCTGGATAATTAAGGTAACTGCATACAGCCCTGAGCACCCCGAGAAAGTTCAGAACTCAATAGATGCTAATCATTGAAAAAGAAGAACACTGGTGTCAATACCTCATATTATGCTGCTAAAGCTCTCAAAACTCTTGAACACCTTGAAGTTTCCCCTATGATGTGAACGGCAAAATAAGAAGCCTGAACAAATTACGGAAGCTATTTTCGGGGACGTTAGTTCGTTTAATTCAAAGCTTGTAAAACTGTAACATTTACTTTTGCCCCTAGCCTGTTCTACAGATCATAAGCTTTCGTTTGATGTATAATTCATTGCCATAGCATTTTCTGTTCTAAAGCTATTGTCATTTAGGCGTAATCTTTTGTACCCTATTTTCTACTATAATTCCCCAGTTTTGGACATAATTGTATTTTTCTAATTATTGTACGTTGTGGTCCGCTTAGTCATCTATTTATTCATGTAACTTTTCACCCTAATCGAATTGGGAATTCGAGTGCTAGATCGGGGTTGGAATAAAGTGATTAGTGTTCCAGCTGTCTTTGTCTTCTCTCTCTCTCGTGCTTGCCAGACAATCAGGGACAGAACAGTTTTCGTCTCTCTACCCCTATTTTCGAACTCACGCATATTAGCCTCAAGGTTAAGCCAGTCAGCCTATCGTGTCAAGGTCTTAATCTACATTATACTCGGCACTAAGTGGGTAGACAGATTCAAGGACGTAACACCCTACTTCATACCAGACATGACAACCGCTTAGTTGAACCAATCCGCCGGCACTTGTTGCCTGAAGTAATAACTAGCAATCTTAGTCGCCTGATATGCACCACGGATGTGATAATGAGGGTTCGAGGAGTCATTGATTGCCGCTCAAAAATTAGTGTCATTCCACAAATTTCGAACAACAGCCTATCGATGAAAGCATTCTGTTGCAGGTTTAAACGAGACGTGATATGGTTTCTAAGTCAAATTGAATATCCTCACTTACATCATACCATTCCAGAGAATTTTTAATGAACGCATGAAATTACTATGCTCATGGATTGTTTGAGAATCGGACCATTCCTAAATAAGGCATGTTATTTGTTCCATTTTTTGATTTACGGCGACCAGTTGGTGTACTTTAGAAAATACGGTGACAATATATTGTTACTAAAAAATGATTTATATTCAACAGTTGACACGAAGAGCAGATTAACAATGGTGAACGCGGGGACAATCAATTCAATCGGAGGGCATGGCTCAGCCTTCCAGGTGTGATTATTCTGTATAACCTGTCTTTACTCACACTAAATACGTTATCCTGTCTTAAGTCTAAATGTGTTCCTTAGAAACTCCGGACATCCTGTTGTTAGTAGTTACGATACGATGAGTCGGTGTAGAGAATGATCTGACTTCCACGTAAGATCATATAGATAAGGTGGTCACATCATAATGTTTCTACAATTTTAGAATTAGGTCTATTATTAGGGCAGTACTAATAACGAACTTAGACCATAACTCTACAATTAAATGAATCAATAAGCATGCTTTCAAGTTCATGGGGCTAACGACATGAAAACTGTGTGGCAGGCATCGGATGATGAAAAAAACTGTATGGGATATGATTGCTATTTTACTCAACACTCTACTCTCTATATGCACTCTCTGTTTTTCCTCATTCCAACCTTGACTTCCCTCCTTCATTGGAACCTACTCCACCTTGATAAATATCACAACTCATTGTCCTTTATTAATGCATTCTCTCTTCTGGAGCCCCTAATCGCAGTTCACTCTTGCAACATGAGTTAGTATCAATTTAATCTAATAATTTATCATACCTCCATCTGTTCCACTAATAAATATTAAGCATTGGTTATCGTTCATATCCAAATGCCTTGCTGCTCCTCGATTTCTCTTTTTTTCTCTTCAGAATCTTGCGCTTAGGGTGAAGCTATGTAACTTCGGACATCTGGAACAAGCTCGATGAACGCGCTTTCCCAAGGTCATAGTTCTAACCAGGCGCTCCACAAGCCTACTTTCTAACAAAAATAAACTTAAAAAGCTGCATTACACAAATACTTAGCACGACCGAAACCCTAATACACTTTTTGTCGAGATTGGATCTGGTATGTAACGTGGACGCTATGCCCCTTTGAAAATTATTCTTATGAAAACACATTATATCTGAACGAATGAACTGCTATCAACTTTTATAGATTATAATTACTAAACAAGCTTGCTTGTGATGCATACTGTGAACCGGTATATGTTGTAAATTGTAGATCATGCCTGTAAAAATGGCGTGTACCTGCTATTGCAGAAATATATTATTATTATTATATTATTATTGAATAAAGGTTCAGTAGCGTCTCTAAGACATAATTCAAGCTAATAGTCCCACAAAGGGAAGGGAGGTCAGGAATGACAAATTAAACCCATAGGGCTGATGAAATATCACTAGGCCTCAGCCAAGTCGTCCAGCAGGTAGGTCACCGGTTGTCGAACAGTTTATCGAGCCTCGCCAAGTTCAAGGACGATAAGGGCGTACCAATCAATTGCATTCCATGAACAGTCACAGGTGACTGGTTCCGCTTCGTACTTCCATGTACGCATGGCGCCTGCGAGCCTGTTCGTATAGGAGGTTAGATCCATATCCATTGAAGAAAGTTAAGGGTCTACGAATTCTCATAGAAGTCGGAACGCCGTTCCACAAACGAGTTGTGTCACAGTGTATCTAATGTCAGCTCTCACCGCATAGCGAATACCGGGTAACACGAGTGGGAGAGGCTCAGTCCACTGTGAAACGTTTACATTTGACGGTGAGGCTTTCAACTGCTGGTGGAATAATCCTGCCAACTCGTTAGCTTGTGACCGGCAAGCTGTGTTTCGGAACCTTGTGGTTCCTAGCAGTGTGATAAGACAACCGAAAAGCCCAGACTCGAACTGAGATCCGCAGTCTGTAGTGATAGTTAAGTAGCGGTACAGTACTTATCCGAAGACGGGCTTAGACGGGAGCCGAAGTATTTATGGTCGGTAAAAAGAGTGAATTATCAGCCTTCTACAGACTTTTGAAAGTGCTGTGCATCACAGTACATGGTCGGTGTTCTCTACCGAAAGTACGATACCTCGATTCAGTGTCTTCCCAAGGTCATAGCTCGAACCAGGCGCTCCACAAGCCTACTTTCTAACAAAAATAAACTTAAAAAGCTGCATTACATAAATACTTAGAACTACCGAAACTCTATTACACTTTTTGTCGAGATTGGATCTGGTATATAACGTGGACGCGATGCCCCTTTGGAAACTATTCTTATGAAAACACATTATATGTGAACGAATGAACTGCTATCAACTTTTATAGATTATAATTACTAAACAAGCTTGCTTGGGATGCATACTGTGAACCAGTATATGTTGTAAATTGTAGATCATGCCTGTAAAAATGGCGTGTACCTGCTATTGCAGAAATATATTATTATTATTATTAACTGTCTCGAAAAGAAAGCCAGAGTTTGTCAGCTGTCGTTGTTGTAAAACTCCTGTGACTGTCGAGTCGGATGTGTCTGCAGTGATATTAATGGATGCTATGATGTCCTGATGTCTGAGCACAGTTGCATTTGTGATAGGTTCCTTAACCGTGGAGAAATTCTTTTTCGCGTTGTCCCTAAAACTGATGATTTTCGCGTTCCCACGAAATTGGTTTGTTAAGGATACCATGAGAGACGTGCAGTTCGGTATGAACCGTTGATAGAAACTTACCAAGCCGTTGAACATACGTAGTTGCTTGAATGTGGCCGGTTCTGGGTAATCCGGGATGGCCACCACTTTGCTTTTCAGATGGCGAATGACTTGAGCATCAATATTGAGTAAAAGAATTTTCAAGTAGCCGACCCGATCTGAGATTTCTGAACGTTTAAGGTGATTCTGTTTTTGCTGTCGTTCGAAAACAAGTTCCAGATGCTGGAGATGAGGTCCTCTGTCCAGACTTGTGATCAAGTGGTCATCTACATACGTGTGTACGAAGCTGAAACTACTAAGGACATCATCGATGAGTCACTAAAATGTTTGGGCCGAACTTCTTAAACTGAGAGGCATGTGCGAAAATTCGTTGAGTGCAAAGAGAGTGATGGTAAGCATTTTGTGTATATGGTCCGAAACCATGAGAATTTGGTTATATGTTCTAACTAGATCGGTTTTTGAAAAAGAAGATGTACCTTTTAAGGTAGCTGCCAAGTCGTGAATGTGCAGCAAAGGGTACTGATCGGGGGTGGTTTGCGTACTCAGTCACCAGCTGAACGTCAATGGTTGCCGTTATTTTTAGGGGCGATGTGAAAGGGATGAGAAACAAGGTAAGCCCTCACATGGAATCCTGAAGGCCAAAAGAAAAGAGACAGACCAAAGAACATATTATGCCGAGAACTGGAGACAGACATCAGGAGAATGAACAAAACTTGGATAGAACTAAAAAGGAAGGCACAGGACAGAGTGGGTTGAAGAATGGTGGTCGGCGGCCTATGCTACATTTAGAGTAACAGGCGTAAGTAAGTAATGCGAAGGGGAAATGTCCGTGGGCTGTTCGATGGCCGAATAGTTTCTAAGTCTACCATGTGGTCGAATTCGTTTTCAGTTAACCTTAGCCTTACGGGAGCTAGTCGACGCGGATTTGAAAATACAGGTGGTCCTGTAGTCGGCATGTGGCGCGTAACACAGCTGGATACCCACGACGATTTCGATAGCATTTTGTAAAGCTCGGAATACTTTTAGAGTATTCGTTGAAAGTATGGATCGATTGTGTGCTTAACAGTGACTGTGGATGATCTACAACCAGAAAATGAAGTTACACAATGTCATGCACAAAGTCATTTTGTGTTGCTTCGTAGTTTTCTTTGACAGGATAAACCACGGTGCTTGGGTTTCTGATGGCCTCCAGAATCCGGTCGGCAGATGAAGCCAATTTGTCAACAGCGTTGTTTCGGAATAAGACAAAAACCATCTACATCTGTTGGGAAAGCCTGAATAAGTACGGCTGTCTAAAAAGGTCTTTATCAAAGATCTTTTGACCAACGACCTCTCGCATACGTAGCAACACTTCCGTTGCTTAGCTGTGTCACAAATTCATGTTGTGGAAAAGCTGGTCTAATCCTTGTCGGACCGTTGGGTCTCCACGTTTAAGGTTAGACTTCTTTAAAGTATCATAAGGTCCATAGACGTTGCTAATAAACATACTACGCGTGACGCACTGCTAAAATCGCTCAGTAGTGCCTTCACTACTGCGAGGAATTGTACACGTGGGTCTGTAACGCGGTGCTCGTGAAAGTCAGCTTCTGCGCGACATGACCAGACTTCCATATTATCAGGTCAGAGTGGCACGAGCTGAAAGCTTAGAGACGAGAGAGTCCTAATCCTAAACAATCTGGGTGTCTGTTCCGTAATTATGAGTGTAAGATATACAAATGTGCAAAAAATATCCGAGGATACAAAAATAATATCATTGTGTAAAAACGAATTGATATACAATGGTAAAACAAGAAACGGACTCACGGTTTGTTGGTTGGTGTGCTAGATCACGTCGGAATCATCACTTAAGGTGCCACAGGTATTCGGAGTTTGACAACACCCTCATTCGTAACATATTTATGATCAAAGGAAATCAACCAGGCCAAATCAGAAGTCAGAAATGAAGAAGTTCGAAGAAATATTCGAAAACTTATCGATATGTTGAGAAACAGTAGTTGCGAGGGATGTGTAGCACGATATTCCTACTCGTGATCTAATACGAATGCATGACTGAGCGCCTTCAGCTATAGTGTGTCCGTTAAAACTAGTGAGATCAGCATCATTGTCAAAGACTCATAGGACCATCTATTTAGGCAGTTTGTTTACAGCTGCGAATCAGTATCTTCGGGGATTTTAAGTTTGAATTTTTTACCGACGCTAAAAGGCTTTGACTATATGTACAGTGTTCGTGCGTCCTAAACTTGAGTACTGCATACAAGCGGCTAGCCTTTGCTTAAAAAAGAGAGTGAGCTTTTGGAAAGGGTTCAGAGAACAGCAACTAAGCTGATTCCTGGAATGGCGAAGCTCCCTTATGACGATAGAATGACCAAGCTAAATTTATTCCAGCTGTCATATCGAAGAACCAGAGGCCACTTGATTACAGTTTTCAAATTACTTAGTGATAAACTTGCACCTGGTATGCCCTCATTTTTCTTGTCTTTCGAAACAGAAAAGTTACGAGGACACTCCAAAACAGTTCACATGCCCAGAACAATTTACTTGTCAGCTGACTATCTACTTTCCGAATGGAATTCATTAACTCAACACGTGGTTGAGGCTCCATCCGTCGACTCTTTAAAAAAATGGATCACCTGAGAGATCACCATTGCCAAGACTAACACAGATCATTGAACCTCTTGTCATTTACAAACCGAAACTGAAACTGAAACCATGTTTCTATTTCGAGGTTGTAGCTTTCCAAGGTTATCTGTTGTCTGGTTGTATATTTGTTCTGCTTATTTTCCGTCTGATGTCTAACAAGCATGAAGGTATGTTTTGTATACTTCTGTTTACGTCTTTGTTTAATATGCTGAACTTTAGGATATTTTCCAATATATATATATATATATATATATATATATATATATATATATTCAGGTCTTATGGCTATCAATTACTATCAGCCATATGGCTGAAGGATATCGAAGGATATCCTTCGATTTTCTCCCACTGGTATTTATATATTATGTGTGCGAAGCTATCGGAGTAACGTTTTTCTGCTCTGTGGGCGATTAAAAGTATTTTAAGCTTTAAAGGTCCGGATTTTGTAGTCGTACTTAAGAATTCACTTAGTTTAAATTAACAATGGTGAGTGTATCTCCACCCTTATAACATTTCCAGCTCTCGTCAAAATGGAGTTAAATACCTAGAATTCTCGTGTAAACTGGTTATCTGGATGATATGCTTTCATATTTCAATGGCTGTAGCACTTTCTCCCATGTCTTTTATTTAGCTTTGATTATTATATTGAGAATATTCGGTTGCAAGATAAGTATCAGGATAGGCTAAAAAGCTTTTTCCTCCCAGGTTTATTTAGCCTATAATAAGTGTCGGAAATTATCCAAATGTTGAATATACGTGTTTTGAAACTACTTGGTACTACTAAGCTTCTGTTCATCGAACTTTGAGGACATTAAAAACTAAGCGTTAAATAAAGTGCTACTAAATATTGTCTAACAGATTTTGCTCATTAGTCTTGTGACTAGTTTTCTTTTGTCTTTCTCAAAAGTGTCTTAGCGTATATAGTTAGACTTCGATATTTCCACTCCAAATGCCGATTTATAGTGGACTGTTATGCGTAGGTGTGTTTACTTTTACCAAATCTTAACAATCTTTCAATCAAAGTGCTTTAGTGTTAGTTGTGAGACAATGGGTTGATTGGACTTTACACAATGCGACTTAGGCGACTAGTTTTTCTTAAGTTAGTAATTGTCCTCTCTCAGCTGACTTTCATAGTTTTGATGGTTTATTACACTTCAAGACTACTGTTGTCATTTAAATTGGATTAATTGCAGTCAAAGTATTTAAAAGAGCACTGTTCTCCAGGAAGATTTTTTTGCACTATTACTCTTTTTAAGTACAACAGATTGTCTGGTTATTGGACTTTTACACTCAGCGGTTCAAACTTTTTGCTTTTTTAACCCAACGTTTTATTGTAAGTTTTGGTTTCTACATATTTTAATTACCAACTTGTTTGAAAACTTTTGGGTGATGGCTGAACAATGTAGAAAAATAATTACCAACGTCCGGATTATCGTTGCCTTGTGGAAAGTGGTGTACAGTGTAGTGAGTGCAAACGGTGCCACGAAGCTTGCATCAATCTAACTTCTGTAACTCTTAAAAGGTGTGGTAGACTTGATTGCGTGTAGTTATGTCAGCAACGCTGCTAGGATCAAGCTAGTTTGGTGCTAATCAATCATCAACGTAGACCTCTGTACATGTGCATTGACCTTAAGTTACTATACTGTATTCGCAGTAGGTGAAAGGCTTAATATCACTTATAATAAAAAATGACTGAACATTGGAATATGTTTCGAGGAGATAGTGGAAAGGTATATGTAAAGGAATACTGGTATTAAAGATAGATAGTGAATGCCTGCGCGCCAATGTGACTGAATTAAAGCCATGTCCCCTCTCAGACCCTAACCAGATTATCTGCATCTACTGATCAATGACATCATTAACCGATGCTATGTATATCCTAACCACTTCGGTTCGTGAAAGTTACAGCAGGATCGCCACTCGTTCCTATTCTGACCCATGTCTGATATCCTCTCAAGCCGCTGTCTTGCACTATCTCTAGGCCCCCAACCAGGGGGGCGTGAAGAAACAGGGGATCCCAGTCTTTTACATCCTAGATCAGAAAGAGAACTGACCTGCTTTTCGGGAGTCAATCTTTCTCGAGTTTTGGATGACTTCATAAGTATAACGGAGGCCAATAGTTTGGAAGCAATCGGAAGTGGACTTACTCTTGATAGTTAGTGCATAGGTGACGTAAACCCTTTTGAAAGATAGGGATGACTATCGTCTCATTACAGAATGTTGAAACGTTCTGTAACTCCCAAACGTTTGCAAACAACGTAGTCTCATAGTCAGGTCGTAAGCACCCTTAGAAAATGAAGGCGGCAAGTCATCTGGGCTTGGTAATCTGTGGCGCTTCAAGAGTTGAAGTTTCTTGAGAACTTCTTCCTTATTAGGTAGATCAGTCATCATGAGCCATTTAGGACAGGACAGTCTGACTGATGTCGCCGGGGTAACAGACCAGCTAAACTGTTACTCGAAAAACTCTGCCTATCGTCCAAGATATCGGTACTTGTCATTGATCGGTATCCCATCAGCTTCACTGATTGTTTTACTCAAAACCGACATCTTGCTGCCAGTGACTCGGATAAGCCCAAAGAGCTTCCGACGGTTACCAGATGCAGCTGCTGCTTCCAACTTATTGACACGCTCTCACCACCAGGCTTCTGTGACCTTACGCAAACTATGCACAATGTCCTTACGTAAGAATCTACTTTTATCATCAAGCTTGTGGTTAGCCAGAATAGAGTGACGTGCCTTAAAGAGTTGTAAGAAGCATGTAAAAACCCAGCGCTCACACGGATTTCTTCCTACTTTGATAGAACTTCCTAGTATAACAGCACATAACCGACTATTAATGGAGATCCAATCGGTCAGTGCTGCCTCAGTCCTAGCGCTTGGTGCAACACGAACGCCAGTAAAACCAGACGAAGATGTCACAGGGTCCCCGGATAAACGCACGTGGAACAAGCTTTTCGATATTATTATTTTTATTTGAACACATAAATATTGATATAATAAGGCACCAGATATTTATGCGCCACAAAAGTTGTAATTGTTGTCAGATCCTAACTGGGTGGAAATAAAGAGGGCTAAATGATGACCTACGCTGTTATTGTTTTTTCTTTATGAAGCTCAGTATTTCCGACTTAAAAGTTGTTATATTCAGTGTTTGGTCTCTGTTGTATTAATGATTGTGCCTTAATTAGAAAGTAAAGTAAATCGTGATATTTCTTAGAAACTGACCTTCCCAACCTACCTCGTTTCCGAATACAGAGATTTCTATAACTAATACACAAAATCCTGTCACCAAACACGCTACAGCATTACTGATTCAGATGTAATTCATCAGTTTTTAGTACTAGGTCATGAATTTGAACAGTTACATACTATGTTTTTATTAAACAAATTGGTCTCACAATTACGTTATCAGTTACTGGGTCCATTTTAGAAGAAATGCTTTGTAAAATTTTGTAAAAGTTCTAACAATCCTTAGAAATCTTCTTTCATATCAAGGTGTGACTTGTAACGGATGTTCACGAAGGGACTTCAGGTTTAGGCGATATAAATGTCTAATTTGTCGTGACTATGATCTTTGTGGAACCTGTTTTGATAGTCAACAAGAAAGTGAAAAGCATTTAAATTATCATCCGATGCAATGTTTGATCACTAAAGCAGATCATAATGTATTTTACTCTGGCGAGGTGAGTAACTTTTTCTAGTTTTCAATATATGTACATCGTTTTTCATCACAAAAAATAATGTTTAAAAATACCAGATAATTAGGATGAACAGTAGATGGCAACCTTAGTTTCGGGATAGTTTAACTCGGTAGTATAGGTATTCAATCTTCTATTGGACTAGATTTTAGGCATTTTGATCTCATTTTATCTAAACAACTGTTATGAGTTCTCTTATTACGAACCAGCTACTATTATTGCTTGGTACTCTTGGACACTACTTCTCCAAATCAGAACACGGTTGAACAGGAACGCAATTATATTTAAAATAAACAAAGGTTGAATGGAAGTAGGAAACACAACCAGAAAAGCGTTAGTATATTCGTAATTATTATATAAGACTATTCTAGAGCCCTCTCCATGTATTCTCTGGCTTTGATTTGCTAATAAATGGCCAACTTAGTCCTGCACGGGACATGCTTCAATGCAATCAATGTCCCACTAACATCCTCTCTTTGAGCAGACTCGTAGGATCTGGTGTTAAGATCCACCTCAACCGTGTGACCGGTCTGTGCTTTCGATTTTCTAGGCAATAAAGAAGTGCTATCATTCTTTGCTTACACCGAGACTGGCCTGTTCGTTTCAGGGGTTTTGATTTCAAAGGTGTCTAGCAGAATATCAAGAAGTGTTCTTTGTCGGGTCTCGTTGCCTGCGATCAAAGCTGCCTTTAATTGGTCAGTAGGACACCCAAGTCAGTCAGTCAGTCACAACGTAGAACTTCGTACGTACGTACATCAGTTCGAGTTGCCATACCACATTAGCACAGAGATGCAGTTGTCGATTCAAATCCCATAGTGGTAGAAGTAGTAGGAGTATAATCAGAAATCCAAAAGATTAGGGTTTGAAGAAATTATTGAAGGAGTATAATCCAGTGAATTAAATTTGGGAAGAGAAAAAGATAAAGACATGAGGAATTCAGAAGATTAGAATTTGGTAGAACACAAAGAGTGGATGCATCTTCGCCATTGCAAACGATTTTGAGCCATGTCATTCAAGGTCTCTAACAATCGGTTGCTGTCATCTCGCGAATCCCAACCAGGTAGTCTACACCTACCAACATGGCCCAGTCCACTTGTCAGTGACTTCATTGATTTGTGCCACGTTTTGGTCTGGCCACCCCTAGCTTTCTTCCAGCCTACTCCTACACCATGAAACATTGCACGTCGGGGCAGTCGGTGGTCGGGCATACGTAACACATGTCCCAGCCATCTCAACTGATGAAGTTTCACTACTTCATCAATCGATTTGCCATCCCTACCTAGTACTCGTTTCCTAACAACTGCATTACTTACCCGGTGGTCCCAGGATATACGAGCAATGCTTCGAAGACACCTATGATCGAACACTAGTAGCCTACGAATATCCTCTACTCTTATTGGCCATGTTTCACTGCCATAAAGTAGGACGGAGCGAACTGCTGCACAGTAAACTCGTCCTTTGGTTGCTAGACGGATATCTCGCCTACGCCATAAATGACGCAAGTTGGCGAAAGCTAGACGAGCCTTCTGTATCCGTGCTGAGATTTCGTCACATACCAGACCACAAGGGCTGATGAGACTCCCAAGATAAGTGAAGTGGTCAACACGCTCAACTACTTCACTCCCTATCATTAGTTCAGGTGTCGCTGCAACCCAATCCTGAAGTAACATTTTGCACTTCGAGGGAGAGAATCGCATCCCGAACATGCCTGCATAGTTGCTTATAGTGGTCAGAAGACTCTGCATGTTGTCAGCGTCTTCACCGAGTAAAACTATGTCGTCGGCGTATTCTAAGTCAACAAGTGAGCCTCCCGGTAAAAGTTCAACTCCAGGAGGTTTAGCTGATGAAAGTGCTATCTCTAAAAGTATGTCAATGACAAAGTTAAACAAGAATGGGGAGAGTGGACAGCCCTGACAACGCCACTTGTGGTAATCAGTTCTGATGACAGTTCGCCATAGGCTCTAACTCGACCAGTTGTGTTCGAGTAGAGAGCCTTTATGAGGTTAATGTACTTCTTTGGTACTCCTTTCAGTGACAAACATTGCCATAGAACCTCACGATCAACGGAGTCAAATGCCGCCTTAAGGTCAAGAAATACTACTATTGTGGGACGTCTGAATTTGTGTCTATGTTCTAGAACCTGACGTAGGGTGAATATCTGGTCTATGCAACCACGTCCAGGTCGAAAACCAGCTTGGTTTTCTCTAGTCTGCTCTTCACGAGCTTTGGTTAGGCGACCTAGTATTATTGAAGCTAATATTTTAGACACTATATTAGTCAAACTGATCCCTCTGTGATTGTCACAGGAGGACTTTTGTCCTTTCTTATAGACTGGCACAATCAGTGATTGGGACCAGTCAGATGGAATTACGTCCAGTTCCCAGATTCTACCTAAGACCTCAGTCAATCTCACTGCTAGTACTGGACCACCATCCTTAAAAATCTCAGGGGTCAACCTGTCAGGGTCTGCTGCTCTCCCTTGCTTTAGATTTCCTATAGCTTTTTCAACCTCGTAAAGAGTCGGAGGACTTACACCAATTTGCCATTCAGGACGACTGGGGATCGTGGGTAACTGAAGTGTGGCTGAAGGCCAGTTGAACTGATCCCTAAAGTGTTCTGCCCATCGGTCCAATCTCCTGGATTGAGAATGAATGATATGCCCATCTTTATCTGAGATGGTTTCACTGATATTCGGGTTCCTAATACCGGTTTCTTTAACGAGTCTGAATAGCTGCCTACTGTTACCTATTGCCGCTGCCTTTTCCATCTCTCTTGCTTTCGCTACCCACCACTGTTCACGATCATTACGTAGGCTTCTTATAAGCCTGCGCTTAAGTTGACTCCGCTCTTCGTTATGCTCAGAGCCAGGTGGGATGAGTTTACGAGCATCTATCAGTGCGGAAGATGCTGCCGAGATCCATTGTTTCTCCCTAACGTTATGGTTTACCTTACTAGCGGACATCACTGCTGTTTCCACAGCTTTTCGGATGTCATTCCACGCTGCCTCGGGGTGGACACAACTTACATGGCTGCCTAACTGTTTTTCTAGTTGTTCCTGAAATATATTCTTGGCTTGCCTATTATTAAGTAGAACCCTTAGAGGCTTCCCTGCAGTGTCTTTCCTACGACCAGTAAGTCGCAGACAGATACGTGCTCGCACTAGAGCATGATCTGAATCTAAACATGTGCTGCAGAATGAGCGAGTCTTCTATCGAGCCCCTCCATCGGTGGCTGATAGCGATGTGATCTAATTGGGTCCAACGTTGGGACGAATTGGGGGGTCGCCATGTCAAAAGATGTTTTTCCTTATGCTTAAAGTTAGTATTTGCAAGAAATAGGCGGTTATCTGAGCATAGCTGCAACAGACGGTCGCCATTATCTGTTCTTTTCGCCATGACACCATAAGATCCACCCAGGTGTCTTTCCCTTTCACTAAGTTTACCTACTTGAGCATTAAAGTCACCTGCTACTATTACTACATCAGAACGCCTAGCTTTTCGGAGAAGGTCAGAAAGTTTCCTGTAGAACTCATCTTTTATATCGTCTGAGCTGCAGTCAGTGGGAGAGTAGGCAGAGACGACGAAGAGGCAACGACGAGTTTCCCTATCTTTCCGGGTCCTTACTGATCCGTTTAGTCGGACAGCGCATAGACGACTGTCTACTGGGATCCAGTCTAAAAGAGCTAGTTCTGCCCTAGGACTTAATGCTATACCTACTCCAGCGAGGCCACGGGAAGCAGCATCAGGGCTTCCAGATACACGAAGCGTGTATCGAGATGAAACTTTATTTTGATTAGGTGCGGTCAAATGAATGACACTACTCGGATCTTGTATGCGCGTTTCGGAGACGCAGCACACATCGATGGTGTAAGATTCTAGAGTCCTAGCTAAGGAAGCCTGTTGTCCTATTTGGCACAATGTTCGGACATTAAAAGTTCCTATATGTAGTTTAGAGCGTGGTTTCAGGAGACCAGGAATAACGTTCTGTGTACTCGAATCGTTTGCCCTAGCGGTGCGAGGTGATAAAAGGACGTGGGAAGGGTTAGTCGTGGAGATAAGAGAGTTATTAGGTGTAGAAAGGATTTGAAAGCGACCAACTTGGTCTTGTGTGCAGTTAAGGGTATGAGGGCTAGTATCACTTCCCGGCTGCCCACACCGTGGAAGTGGACACCCAAACTTTTAAGCTAACTGACACCTTTTGAACCGCATTTCCTTTCTTTTCCACGATTCAACCAGTTATCCACGTAGGACGTTTGCCACGATAGTCCATAGCAAGTTAAGTCATAGATTCGAACTTGAAATGTTCATCTTTTAAAAATAATATTATTATTCGCTCAATCCAAATAAGCAGTATGTTCCTCCGATTGCTTGATATACAGTTATAGCAAATAATGTAAAACCATTTCTACTTCAATTTATTTTGATTGATATCTACTGCTGTATATTGTAATACAGAGCTGACACTTCTACAAAGTACTCATTGACATACCAGATCCTCAGAAGCATACTTATGACAGATCGATTTCTTTACCTGTGGAAATTTAGGTATCAGATTGTATTGTAGATAGATGTTTGTGTGGTCACAGGACAATCTGCAAGTTAGCTAGATAAATCTTGTTCTTTTACACACCGTTTTCAAAGGATCCTATCATGCATTTCATTAATCTTCCTCATTTCATAGTTCATTTAATTTGATCACTTATTTTTTAAAGAGCTCAACTAAATATTGTGTTCAAAGTTTCACTTGTTCAGTATGTGGCCAGTTAGGCTTCACAGAATCGTCTTTATCAAGTCATGTTTTTACTCATCATCCTAATGCTATTGATTCAGAAGTACTTTGTCCATTTTGTGCAATTCAAACGGAAGGTGATCCAAATCGTACTACACATGATATTGCAAATCATTTTAAAAGTGTTCACAACCTTCAACCCTCCGTCAGTGGTAACAGTAAGTTCCATATATATATATGGGTTTACATTCTTTAACACATTTATGGGAAATAATTGGTTATTATTTTCAAGATGCATACTAATACTCCTAGTTATGTAATGGTTTTTAGCGTCATTATACATTCTAGTTGTGTCAGTTGATATAATAACCAACTGTTAGCCAAGATTCTAGTTTATTGCTCAGCAGTCTGATATCTACTAATATAAAGCCGTGAGAAGTAATCAATAAAGGTAGATAACACCAGAGAGTGGGACTGCCATAGATATTCAATCATAGATCTCAAAGGCTTTTCTGGAACAGCTGTGTAGACACGTTTCTGCTTTATTTTTGAGTATTTTGAAGATGTTTGAAATCAGTGTTTTGTCAGTTTAGTGAAATTTATTTCAAAACTGCTCACTATGGTAGAAACCTACCTGATTACAATTTTCTATCGAATATTAGATATATTTATCTACACGTACCTAGTTTGCTTATCGTCTGTTAAATTACTTCTTAATTTGATAATTTTGTGCTATATCACTTGGATGTTTAATTTTTAAGCTAATAGTTCCTGAACAAAATCAGCACAAAATTCAAGGAGTAAACTGTTATAAATTCCTCTACAAGTTCTTAATGCTGTTATGTCGACATTAGGTATGACTATTTGTTGCCAGTAGCTATGTTGTTACTATCTTCATAACACAATATTTGATTTCCATTTTGTAGTTTGTTATTATTTTTGTCATCTGTGTTAATACACTAAATGAATATCACATTATGTTTACGTTATCATTCATCAAGTTTGAAAGGGAAACTTGATAATGATTCGATGTCAGGTATTTAGAGATGACATTATATGTGTAAACTATGTTTGAAATAATCTCGGAAATCGAAATTTAAATACTCCCGAGATTTCGCGCAGCAATCTGGTTCAAACTTTGTCAGGTAAATTACCAAAGACACTAACATCGTTGGGTACCTACTCAGTGATCTAAAGATCAGGCGTTCGCGCGCGAAACCGAAGGTCGTGGGTTCGATTCCCGTGTGTAGGACTGTGTATATCCACTGCTGAAAAGTCCCGCGCTAGGGTGAAACAGCTGTTCATTTCTACACTTCCAATAGTTGTCTAACTTTTATCGGTTCATGATTTCAATGAAAGACAAACTTTTGATATAAGTCGATACAAAGACTTGTCGAATTATGTTTTAATGTTGATTCAGTACATAAAACGTGATTCATTTGAAGTTAATAGTATTTCGAATAGGACATGCCTATGAATATGTGTGTATATTTAAACTATTGTTGATACGGCAAGTAATAGCTAATCAATTGAATCCGAAGGATACCAAGAAAGATTGAACTCCTCCTAAAGCCAGCTATCAAGTTACAAGTAAATCCCACGAAGACGTTTTATTTTTTGAAAAAAGAAAGGTGTTGGGGAGATTAAAAGTGTTGCTCGAAAAAGTCAAGAAGAGTACTGAAAACGATGGAAAACATATTGTCCAATCAGCGTAGACGTTCCTCAGAAATATATAGGGAGTGAAAAGCCACGTGTTGTCACATTTCTGGCCGGATGATTATCTACTATTATACTGTATTTAGTATGGTTCCGGAAAACTCCGGAACCCAAGGCCACTAGAAATACTATAAATACCCTTGATTTTGTGTACATGAACTAACCTTGGAGTAAAGCGTTTTTTTTTACACTTCGCACCTTTTCTCAGGTGTTTAAGTTGTCGTGTAGATTTAGTTTGGGGTCATTAGAAGAGCTTAGGAAACCGATTCGAGCGTCCAGTTAAAAGACTTGTCACATCTGAATATCGACAGGAACCAGTTGATTGTTTTATTCATTAGACATAAATTTGAAAATATGTAAGAGTAAGTTAAGCTAACGGAAGTATGGGTTAACTAGGAATAACTAGAGAGTAAGTTTGTAAAGTAAAAATTAATTGGATGTGAATCCAAATGAAGTAATTTATTAGATAATTAAACACCCATTGTTGTAAGAATCCTGATACGAGTAATATAGATAGGATCGTTTTTATTTTTAAATCGGCAGTCCTCATGGTGTACGTAACTGTATTCTGTCTCCTCTATTTCGATTGTTCTGATATATATATATATATATATATATATATATATATATATATATTTACCCCTCAGAAAATCAATCCATTTCCTAGCCAATGATATACACTTGTCCCTCGGGTCATTTCAGATTGCCGTTAATTGACCTCATTTGGCTACTTTTGATTGGCACACCATATCAGTAACGTTTCAAACATGGTGTTCTTGCACCTTTACATGTAACTGTCTGGAAGTTTCTCCTACGTGTACAACATCATATTCACTACATTTAAACACAATTTTGTTGTTCTTCCCCAAACATTCTGTCCTTGACTTTAACCTGGTGATATCACTTACACGAAAGTAGACTTATATCATGTTTATTTAATATTCTTTTTGTCTCTTCCAGTGTTTCTTTACGATAAAGCACAACTGACTACATTTTTTTCATTCTTCCATTGAAAAGTTTATTCTTGTTTTCGTTTCGTTTTTAGTAATCTTTTTCAAAAACGCAAGTGATAATGGATGATCTATTGTTTGATTGTCGTTCTAAATTCTAACCTATGACCGTAGATAAAAATGATATTTAATTTTCTTCTATCTCTAACGTTATTATCTACCATTACACAATTTATCCTCTTCTTTTTGTCCTATTTGGTTAAACAGTGTGGATAATAATTCAAATTATTAGTTAATTTTGGTTTTTTGTCTTTTGTAGCCATTCCGTCATCACAGTCTGCCAATAATCACCCTACAACTCCAATCTCTGAAGTTGTTAGTTTACGCACAAGATTTAGGAATCGGTCTGTCAGCTATGATCAACTTAAAAATGCCAAAAAAGTTATTGCTAATACTGTAACTTCACAACATCATTTTTCTTCAACAGATAGATCACGTTGTCACAATCAGCATAGTATAAGTTCAAATCATATCATATCACAATCATTGTCATCGAATTCACGTTTTACTGCTGGTTGTATAGTAGCAATGAAAAACTACTTAGAATGTTATGAAAGTAATAAAAATGCTTGTCATAATGATGATACTAATGGATTACTTGACCAATCAACTGACTCGTTGTTACATAACAAGAATGAAATAACTAGGAATTCTTCTACTGCCTTACACTATGAACATGATATTAACGCACTGAATTCCCAATCCGAAGTTGACAAATTAAACAACCATGTTGGCGATATGGACAGTCAGAGTCCAGTAAGTTTGTGATCTATTTGTATTTTGTAAGAAAGCTTTTTACCAAAACGTTTGCATCAGTAAGTGATCTAGTCAGAAGAGCGAATTTTCTACCTTGAATGTATGCATAGCATATTAACATGCAGTGTGACAATATGGCGACTACTCACTTACTGAGTTAGAATATTTGTTGGAGACATTGATAAAATGCAGGGTCTTCTGATACCTTCGCCTGCAGCTCTTCTAGAGTTACTCCCAGTCCCTATCCCAAATAAAGGAGGATGGTTGGGCATAGAGTCGGCAACCCCATTCTACAGAAAACTACCTTGCTAAAAAAACGTCGAACAGATTAAATAAATTAAACCATTTAAACTGCCTCCAAGTTGAAGGGAAAATTATGACGCTCCATGATGAGAGCTGAGATCCGTCGGAAGTCACGAGGCTGATGCCCCTTTTAACAACCAGAGCAACAATTTTAATAGGTACATAGAATATTCAGGCAATGTGGGAGACCAGGATGACCAGTCAAATAACACCCGACCGTGGCTGCTACCTTGACGTGGTGGTCGGGCTTGCTTATAGTGATGAACCAACCGAGCTATATTGGTTGGAGCATATGTTCCTGTAGGTTTTACCATGCTAGGCAGGTCGATTGGAGAACAATAAAACTAAAAGCAGCAGCTCAAGGTCTGAGAGCAATGTCGTACTGCTGACTGTAGATGGGTGTAACAGCAGTAAGGTGTTTCCCTCGGACAACCAGCATCTGCAGCGATGCTGCCATCTTACAAGGAAGAAGGGGGTTAGAAAAGGTCAACCTTAGAAATGTCACACCTCGTATTACCTCACGGATTTCCGTCTCCGGCGGTAAGGCCCTTTGGAGAACGGAGCTGTGCGTGACTGGCCTCAAACAGTTGTCCCTTGGTTTCTGCGGTCACGTTCCAAAGTCGTTAAGACCAAAATTAATCCAACTTCCTTTCCATGTCCCTTAAGAAATACTCTTACACGGTATGGGCAGCCGGGAAGTGATATTAGCCCTCATACCCGTAACAGCACATGAGACCAAATCTCAGCATAAATATAGAAGGCTCGTCTAGCTTTCTATAACTTGCATCATTTATGGCACAGACGAGATATCCGTCTAGCAACCAAAGGACGGTTTTACTGCGCAGCAATTCGTTCCGTTCTATTTCATGGCAGTGAAACATGGCCGGTAAGAGTAGAGGATATTCATAGGCTGGTAGTATTCGATCATAGGTGCCTTCGAAGCACTGCTCGTATATCTTTGGACCACCGAATAAGTAATGCAGTTGTTAGGAAACGAGTACTAGGTAAGTATGGCAAATCGATTGATGAAGTAGTGAAACTTCATCAGTTGAGATAGCTGAGACACGTGTTACGTATGCCCAACCACCGACTGCCCTGACGTACGATGTTTTATGGTGTAGGAGTAGATTGCAAGAAAGCTGGGGGTGGCCAGTCCAAAATATAGCACAAATCCGTGAAGTCACTGGCAAGTAGGTGTAGGCTACCTGGTTGGGATTTGCGAGATGATAGCAACCGATGGTTAGAGACCTTGAATGAAATGGCTCAAAATTGTTTGCAATGGCGAAGGTGTATCCACTCTTTGTGTTCTGCCAAATTCTAATTTTCTAAATTCTTCATATCTCTATCCTTTTTCTCTTTCCAAATTTATTTCACTGGATTATACTCCTTCAATAACCTCTTCAAACCCTAATCTTTCGGATTACTGCTTATACTCTTACTACTTCTACCACTATGCGATGTGAATCGACAAGTGCATCTCTGTGCTAAAGTATAAATGGCAACTCGAACTGATGTACGTACGTACGAAGTTCTACGTTGTGACTGACTGACTGAGTCAAATAGCTACAGAAATGAGGAGATACAACTTGGCAGTACTCGAAATCAGGGAAACCCATTGGAACCAAGCTGTACAGCAATTGTTAGGTACAGGAGAGATGCTGCTGTACTCCGATCACGAAGAGGAAAATGCTCCACACAGAAAATTGCTCTGGTGATGTCCAAAAGAAGCATTACAAAGGTCTAATACAGCCTTCCTTCGAGATACTAGCAAACTCAACCAATTCAAGGAAACTCTCAACAACAGGTTCCAAGCACTAAAAGATCTACTGAAAGAAGAAACTACGATGGAGGACAAATGGAAAGGGATAAAAGAAGCACTAACTTCGACGTGTCAGGATTTAGTACGACTATGTATTGTTAGAGATCTTGAAAGACATGTCTCAAAATTGTTCGCGATGATGCAGGTGCATTCGCCCTCTCTCTTCATTTGGATTTTGAATTTCGATACTTAATATTTTCTACTGCTACTAGTAGTACTGATATCGTTACTAATTTGACTACTCTGGAATTGGTTTTCATAATTTTATCCCGCCGTGTTAACGTGGTGTAAAAACCTGGATCGATGCAAATTTTTGTTATGTTCTACATAGAATATGGCTAACTTAATCAGGACCCGTTACCATGCTATTTACCTTAGATCAGCTTAAAGTGGGTGAAGGCAGTTGGCGAGAAATTTTGAACTTCGGTGTCACGCTGTTTTCCACCAATCAGCTAGGCTACCTGTTGGATTTACATCAGTACCGATTACTTTTAAAATGTTAACGGAAGTCTGGTTTTGCATTCACCTTTGGTACTAAGCTTTTAGATATAGCCGAGGGATTCGCGTGTTTAGTCATAGTTGTGTTGTGCACTAAATAAATGCGTTTAAGGTTAACTTGGGCGACTTACACTAATGTTTTCTTTTGATGCTGTCTTAGCTGTTAGCTTGACTATTAGTCGGGTGCAAAGGCGTTTAGTACACGCAAATCCTATACGCTGTTTACTGTATACAACCTTTTTAAGTTCTTAATTTTATTTCTACCTGTGACTACTTTCTCATGTTTCTATGTTTCCAACCATTTCCCTAATGAATTTCTAAATTAAAACATATTTTTTGACAGGCTCTTATTCTTATGCTTTTTAGGTGGTCGAAAGTTCGGGAAATCCGACAAACTATTGTACATCAACTGTTTCTGTCATTCAAAACTCAAGACCCACCGACAGTCCGATCCCTTCTTTTACTGAGAACATGGCTACTACTGGCGATCAGACTGCTAATCCAAATATTGATTCCAACTCTAACTTGGATTCTTTCACTTCGCAAGTATTTGATCATAAAGTGAAATCAATAAATACTAATTCTTCAAAGCATTCAAAGTCATTATCAGTAGATTTACATATGAAGTCAAGTAATGATGAAAAATCTAAAGAATCCAATAAAAAACACGCCTTTAGTTCGTAAGTTTTATTCCACTTAAATATTACTTGAAAACAACTTGTATAACTATACGAAAAATAACTTCAGAATAGAAGATCCCACTAAATACAGCCAAGTTGACAGTGATGTGGGACCACCATTAATAACACAGGGGGGCGTCAGCTGGGATTTGCCTAGAACTAGAGACTACTAACTGTTTGGTCATCGGTAACCTGTTTATGTGTCATACTAAACATTTCTAACTTTTCTACTCTAACATAGGTTTGTCAGTCAAACCCAATGCAGAACCTGACACACTTATACAGAGGTCTAAGTTCTCATACCTCATTAGCACAACTAAATGAAATTCTTAGAACAAATCCTAACTTAGTTTTGTGTTTCAGTGAAATATAAGGTTATGAATGTTTATTTAAGGTATAAATCGCACCAGAATTTTTAATTCTTATTTTATCAATCTTCACGTAGTTAATAGTTTGAATCCATTCACAATTGTAATCAAATTGACATAGTTGATTATCGCATCTCTGAAATAAAAAAGTAAGTGTACTCTCATGATGGGGTTTTATGTATTTCAGGCCTTTGATTTGCGCGTAGGCGTATACGTATTTCGAAAATGAGTGACTACTAGACTAGCTTCCAACTTATAGTTATGTTCAACCCATTTACTTAACAAACACAGCTACCACTCATCCCACTACAGAACGGAAGACGAAAAATCAGCACAAAGTTTGTAAAATGATTATGTAGAAGTGTTGTGATGTACTCAATACAAACAAATAAGTCATTTTCACAACCTAATAGTAGTAACATTTAATGTTGATAAAATTTTTACATGGTCTTGGTAGATCTGCACTCTTTCTGTTTAAAATGTATTAATGACTAGGTAACCACTCAAAATTAAAAACTATTGAGTAAGTATTTTGATAAATCGCACTCAGGATCTTTAAAATATTTTGAAATATATTGATTACTCTTTGAAACAGTGAGTATACTTTTGCAGTTAAACTAGAATAAAGCCTAGCACTAAATTTTCCATAAAAATTGCAAACTTTATCAACTTTGTGTTTTTATCAGTTATGAGGCAGAAATAAAGAACCGTTCAGAATACTAGTTTGCTTTTAATCAACTGTTTTGAATAATACTGATTTTATAAAAAGCCAATTTATTAGTTAGTTATTATTACATTGAATTATTGTTATCTGTTTCTCTTAAGACATTGTATGAATGATTCCCGATCGGCATTACCATCTGTTGTTAATCAAGATGAATGGGATATCGATTGGCACATATTTTTGAATGAATTAATTTGGTCTAGTTTGTGTAGTAGTGAAGCTTCATCGAATGTTACCTGACGTTTCATTAACATGTAATACGGATGCTGATGATATGATTTATCAAGAATATTTTTAATGTTGCTTTTTTATTTCGTTAGTATATTACCCGCACTCGATTAGATTGTAATTTTAGACTTACAGTGCTCCATTGTGTATGGATCCCGTATTTCTGTGTCAAACGATTTGTATGTTCATTTTTATTAATTTTAATTGTTAAGAAGTAAACGACCTGTTGTATTCAGTGCTTGTACATGTGGGTCGATTAGTCTATCAAGATGTGTATATACAAACATGTATATATCTCTGTTAATATATATACATATATTCAGAAGAACCTACAAGATAGATGTCTTTCTTTTACTCAATACCAAAAGAAAAACAATAAATCGTTAGCTTTATTGTTAATATTAACGCTAAACAATAGTTACTAATTTATTCTGCTTATCATACTCCATTAGTTTTGGTATGCTGACTACCAGCAAGCAGTTCTACCTGTGTTTTTCACCTAATTATCACATTAGTAGACTTATTATGCACTTTCCAAGTCCCATTACCCTTTATTCTGCTTGGCCCCTCTCGGTTTAACAAAAACAAGCGTCAAAGAACAATGTGATCAATGTTCTATGTGTTTATGACATACCATTCTATGAAGGTAATGGTAAAAATTTAAAGTTTTAAAAAAAAATTATTTCCTTATGTTACAATATATGAAATATACATAACGTATATAGTTATGTGCTCAATAGTTTTTGTGTAAGAAATTATTATTGGCTTTGAAATCGATCTTTTACTCTCCCTTTAACTATCGTGTTTTGCACATACAGTGTGTTTCGCGTTGTATTGGAGAGTTCAATGGGGCGCAGTGTACAACCTACTGTGTAATCGCGCAGTAAGGCAATGCTGTGACTACACTGAAAGGTTGAACCCCACACTCATTGTATATTCCTTTCAGGTTTGTTTTTAAGCCTGTTGCTGATGGCAAAACTAAAGAGGAATGATGGGACTCGGTAATCAGATCTAAACCTACCGTTGTTTTCGAACAAAAGAGATGGTTGTATGACCTCACTCTGTGTGAAATGTTTTTACAGGATCTTTGAGGTGATAATAAATCTACCAGTCACGCTCTTTCGACGGGATCCCAAGGCAGCTCTATTAAATGAACTAAAGATCGCTCTTATTGTCAAGGGCATGTGTTAAGGGTATTCAAGTGTCCAGTGGGGTGTAAAGATGTCATTTCATCCACAACCAGAACACGAACTGGAATAAAGGGGACTATTAATTGCAGGTATAAATTACAAGACAGCGGAACTGGAGATAGGATCGCGTGATTATTTTGGACCATAGTGATCTATTTCGCTCGTCTACTCGGAATCCTGGGACCTCTATGCACTTGTATGAATTTAAAATGTTTCAGGCCCTATGAGCTGACCCTTTATATCTACAAACTGGGTTTAAGCACCGTACGCCCACTCTCACGCTATCATTAAGACTTGCATTGAAGGACCTGTAGTTTTGCGGTATGAAAGAATGTCTGGCGAGAAGGCTGATTCTTCATGTGCTTCGCTGTGTCGAAGCCTTTTTGAATCCACTTAACACAAAAAGTCGTAGAAATAAGGAAGAGGTTAAAAGAGCTTATCCTTATGAGTACTTCTACCGTCAACGAAACCTACATACCCTTGACTGTACAACAGCTCTTGAGGGTTACAGCATCGGTATATTTATTCATATTCCTCATGTGATGTATTGATTGTATTGCATCTAATAATATCTACCTGGTTGTAGTATATCGAGTTACAAAATCACTCATCAATTTAAAATCTCAATTATAGACAGGGGATGGGTAATGGCACACACTCCGTTTCATATGTACATTAGTTTTGTATGTTTACTACTGAAGCTTAAGGGCTACTAACTGTCACTCTATCATATTTATCGTGTAATTTGCTTATAGTAGATAAAGATAAGGCACAATTTTTTTAGGTTTTCTGGAGATGGTTGAGTCTTGCTGCTTACATAACTGACTGATCTTAGTTAAACAACCCGACCGTTGCTGCTACCTTGATATGGTGGTCGGACTTGCCTATCGTGATGATTCGATCGAGCTATACTGGCCGGAACAATCGTTCCTCAAGGTCCTACCACGCCAGACAGGTTGGTTGAATAGCAGTAAGACTAAAAGCAACAAACTAAGGTCCAAAGTCGTACTGCTGACTGTGCAGAGGTGTGACAGCAGTAAGGTGTTTCCTTCGGACAACCAGCATAACAGCGATGCTACCTTCCCACAAGGAGGGGTGAGGTTAGAAAAGGTCGACCCTAAAAATGCACACCTCGTATTACCTCACGGATTTCCGTCTCCGGCGGTAAGGCCCTTTGGAAAACGGAGCTAACACAAAAAGGTCGTGTGTGACCGACCTCAAGCAGTTGTCCCTTGGGGAAAGCGGTCACGCTCTCAGGTCATTAAGACCACTTCTAACCTAATTTCCTTTTCAGGTACCCCTAGAAGAACCCTTCCACGGTGTGGGCAACCGGGAAGTGATAACTGCCCTCATACCTCTAACAGCACTCAAGACCACTGTATTCATAATCAATCTCCTTCTTCAATTCCTTCTACCTTGACTTTCAACACTAAACTTCCGGTTTCCTCCTCAAGTGTCACCATGGCCAATGATTCTAGTGCGCGAAACGCTGTCCCAGTTCTACTAAAACCTCGCTCCAAACTACACATTGGAGCCTTCAACGTACATACTTTAAGTCAAATCGGTCAACAGGCCTCCTTAGCTAAAACCCTAGAATCTCGTACCATTGATGTATGCTGTGTCTCCGAAACACGCATACAGGATCCTAGTGTGGTCATTCACTTGACCTCACCTTGCCAAAATGGACAGCCAACGGAATACACCCTCCGTGTATCTGGCGACCCGTTGGCTAGTTCTCGTGGACTTGCAGGTGTAGGCATAGCACTAAGTACAAGGACAGAACAGGCACTATTAGAATGGATCCCCGTTAACAGTCGCCTGTGTGCTGTCCGGCTAAATGGCTCCGTAAGAACTCGGAAGTATAGGGACACACGTCGTTGCCTTTTCGTCGTTTCTGCCTACGCTCCCACCGACTGCAGCCATGATGAAGTGAAAGATGACTTTTACAGAAAGCTCTCTTCAGAAAGCTAAGCGCTCAGACATAGTAGTCGTAGCGGGTGACTTTAATGCCCAGGTAGGCAGCTTGAATCAAACAGAAAGACATTACGAACCGATAATGGTGATCGTCTGTTGCAACTATGCTCAGACAATCGTTTATTTTTAGCAAGCACTAATTTTAAGCATAAAGAGAGATCGTTTAACATGGCGACCATCTTCACCAAACCAACGATGGACCCAAATAGACCATATTGTCATCAGTCATCGTTGGAGAGGCTCAATAGAAGATTGTCGCTTGTATTGGAATACTTGTTTAGACTCTGATCACGCTTTAATACGAGCACGCATTTGTTTGCGCCTCACTGGACGCAGAAAAACCACATTAAGAAGACCCATTATGATTGAACTGGAGCACGAGAAAGCTAAATGTAAATTCAAGGAGCAACTGAGTTCACATCTAGGCAGTTCTGTAAACGAGACTGACCCAGATGCTGCTTGGAAAGACACACGAACAGCTGTGGAAACAGCAGTAACATCTATTAGTTATTTAAACCATAGGGCTCCAAAAAAAACCAATGTATTTCTTCTAAGTCTATTTCACTGATAGATTCGCGTAAACTCATCCCATCAGGCTCTAAACACGACGAAGAGCGTAAACAAATTAGATCTAGGTTAACTAAAAGCCTAAGGAACGATCGTGAGCAGTGGTGGGCAACGAAAGCAAAAGAGATGGAAAAGGCAGTGGCTGTAGGCAACACCAGGCAACTATTCAGACTAATAAAAGAAACCGGAATTAAGAAGTCAAGTGTAAGTGAGACAATCTCGGAAAAAGACGGAACCCTTATCTACTCTCAACCCAAACGTTTAGAACGATGGGCGGAACACTTTAAGGAGCAGTTTAGCTGGCCTTCAGTTACTGCACAACTACCCACTATTACTAGAAAACCTGAATGGAACATTGAAGTAGGCCCCCCGACCCTACTTGAAGTTCAAAAGGCTATAGGTAATCTGAAACGGGGAAGAGCAGCTGGTCCTGATGGATTGGTTCCAGAGGTCTTTAAATATGGTGGTCCAATTTTAGCGATTAGGTTGACTAATATTCTGGCTAAAATCTGGGAGACGGATGTAATCCCATCTGACTGGTCACAATCTCTGATTGTCCCAATATATAAGAAGGGGCCAAAATCATCATGTGATAACCATAGAGGGATTAGTCTGACTAACATAGCATCTAAAATACTAGCCCCAATAATTATCGGGCGCCTAACTAAGACTCGTGAACTGCAAACACGAGAAAATCAGGCTGGCTTCAGACCTGGTTGTGGATGTATCGACCACATATTCACCATTCGTCAAGTTTTAGAGCACAGACACGCTTATCGGCGTCCGACCATGATAGTTTTTCTTGACTTGAAAGCAGCATTTGACTCTGTAAACCGAGAGGTTCTGTGGCAGTGTCTGTCATTGAAAGGTGTACCTGAGAAGTACATAAACCTTGTGAAGGCTCTTTACTCGAACACTACCAGTCGAGTGAGAGCTTATGGCGAACTGTCATATGATTTTACAACCTCAAGTGGTGTCCGTCAAGACTGTCCACTATCCCCATTTTTGTTTAACTTCATTATAGACCTGTTGCTGGAAATAACACTCTCGTCGACTGAATTTTCAGGAATTGATCTTCTACCAGGAGGTTCACTTATCGACTTAGAATACGCAGATGACATAGTCCTGTTTGGTGAAGACACTGACAAAATGCAGAGTCTTCTGTTAAAACTAAGTAATAATGCCAGGATGTTTGGGATGTGTTTCTCCCCATCCAAATGTAAATTGTTACTCCAGGACTGGCCTGCGTCAACACCTGAACTAAGGATAGGGAGTGAAGTAGTCGAACGCGTTGACAAATTCACTTATCTTGGAAGTCTGATCAGCCTTAATGGGTTGGTGTCTGACGAAATCTCAGCACGGATTCAAAAAGCTCGTTTGGCTTTTGCCAATTTACGTCACCTATGGCGAAGACGAGACATCCGTCTATCAATTAAGGGACGAGTATACTGCGCAGCAGTTCGTTCTGTTCTACTTTACGGCTGCGAAACATGGCCATTAAGAGTAGAAGATACTCGTAGGTTCCTAGTATTTGACCACAGATGCCTTAGAAATATTGCTCGCATCTGCTGGGATAACCGGGTAAGTAATAGTGAGGTTAGACGCAGGGTATTAGGGAACGATGGTAAATCAGTTGATGAGGTGATGAATCTTCATCGACTAAGATGGTTGGGCCACGTGTTACGTATGCCTGAACATCGATTACCACGACGTGCAATGTTGACTAGTGTTGGAGACGGTTGGAAGAAAGTTAGGGGCGGCCAAACCAAAACATGGCATCAGTGCTTGAAGTCACTAACTTCTAGTCTGAGCCATGTTGGTAGATGCAGACTACCTGGTTGGGGTCCGCGTGACTATCGTAACCAATGGTTGGAGACTCTGGGTGACATGGCTCAGAATCGATCACAATGGCGTAGGTGTATACCCTCTTTATCTTGCCTTAAACCTTGAGATTAAAATTGCTTCATAACTTTTTTCCTTCCTATACTATATCCTTATATACAACCTTTCTTTATATACTACCATCACTAAATTAATTACTTCTATGAATCCGGTGTTCATCTTGTTGTGCTAACGAGGTATGGCAACTTGGACCGATGCATAAATGTGCCTGGTCCTACGTTGTCGCTGACTGACTGACTGAAACAACCATTACGAAGTAGGAAACACTGAACAACTGTTCCATCGTATAACGGGACTCCTCAGCAGAGCGCATCCACGACTAAATCGGCAAAGCGCGAGTGTTATAGTGTATGTTAATGCGGCTTAACAGCTTTTCCGTTAGCATAAAACCTACATAGTGAACTGGTCCATTTGTTATGACTGCTGGGTACATAGTGCATGACCCTTGGAAACTAGTTTTAAAGACTTGATTATTAGACTAGAGGGATGCTGTAAATACAAAGAACAAAACAGATATGTGATGTAATGGACGGTTTTAAATATTTTTCTCACTCAGGTATGTTACGATAATACGTTCACACATTAATCAGACTATTCACGTTATATTAGATTCAAGATTCCCGATCCAGAATAGAGAACCAAAGTATAGACCAGACAATACTCTTCAACATAATTACAAGTACTCACTCAGTGAGTCTGGAGTAGGAATCAATGAGATGAAGGGAAACCACGTATTTGTTAATCAGCAGGCTGTGCCCGTTTGTTCACGCTCAGACACCAATCACATTTTGCTCTCACTGCTACACACCAATTTGAGTATCTTATTTTTTTATATTTCAATTGCTCTCAAATGGCCACGTGCAAACAGCCACTGCCTTCTCGTGGTGGGGGTGTTGTTTACGAAATTGAGAGGAAGAAATGCGAATGTATGGCGCTTTAACCGAGTTGATGGACACGGAGAGTCCACCTAGGGGAGTTAGGGAACTCTGATTCCAAACCAATAGTGCACATGGGCTCCAGTATCCTGAAGGAACAAATGGCGTATGAACCAATCGTTGGTCACTGATTACCATAAGACTGCACCTCCTGACGCTGCTCCATTGCCTGACCTTTTGGATAAAGAATCCGGGTGTGGCCCCTTAAGAAAACCACCTGCTTCGGTCTGGGCACCCAAGCAGTATCCCAGCCCTCACATAAGTCGAGTGATTTATGTGGCGCATATCTACTTGGTGCCTCCTTGTACTAATGTTTATGTGTTTAGTTAAAAAATAAATAAAAATCTATGGGTTAAGTCGTAACAATCTTTATAAAGATTTGCGAGCACTCCAACTCATCAGTAGCGAATAACAAACCTTCATTGACACAACAAAATGAAAAAGACATACCGGTTAGTATAAACCACAATTCGGTCTATATACCATGTCGGACCGCAGTTGTCACAAATACTTACGCCTGTTACTCCCAATAAAACAAGACGCCGATCAGCATTCTCAAAACCACTCTTGGGCCTTCCTTTCTAGTTCTATCCAGTTGTTATTCATTCTCATATCTGCTTCCATTTCTCGACGTAATGTGTAGTTACAAATAGGCAAAACTTATATTACTATGCACAGTGGTTTGTGGGTGATTATTGTACAGATACTTAGTGCTTAAACCAAATCAGTGCCTTCAAATTACGTGAAAATGATAGTGACCTGGTGAACCGAGGTACGGAAACGTACTACTGTGGTGTGTTCTACTTATATCTATATAAGTAGTATATGGTGTGGGTCAGACATAGAATGTACTTTCGCAGAAGACCGATGACGAAAGAACTGAAACGAAGCGCAATCGTTTGGAAAATGCATGAGCAATGGAATAAGAGAAGAAACAGTGAAGATTGAAACAATTGGTTGTTAATCTGCAAATTGACTGTTCATTGCTTGGTAATCAGAATTTACTGAGATAGTCTGTAATGTTTGCTTAAATACATTCGATTGTCCCCAACTAGTGTTCTGTTCACTACACTACTACTATTTTGAAATAAAGACTAGCTTTTCGTAATACTTAGCACAATTCTAGACTTCGGATGTTAAGACTATGTCTTGAAATAGGGTGCAGTAGTGCACGTACATTTCCATCTTATTTCACTACAGTAGGTGATGGCTATACATTCATTTACTTACAAGAGGCCTACAAAATTCATACGATAACCACTGGAGGAGCCCACCACTGATTACACCAAAAATATTGTACGAAACTCCGCAACTTAAAACCAAGAAGTATCTAGAGAGCATGATTTTGCGTATTTACAAAGGCAACAGTGATGAACCTCTTAAGTGTATATTATGCGCTTAGGAATTTATCTTCCATGTTACATACTAGTCTTTTTGACATCTGCCTAAAAGGTCGAATACGTATACGATATCAGAGCTGGTTGTAACGTTTCAGAAAGGTTTGAGTGGTTTATTTCCCGTGGACACTTGACTAGATCGTTTGGTGCTCCTTAGAAGACAAAGGTCAATGTACAATAATTGGCAAAGGTCTATGAGGTAGTGTTACAGTACGTTTGACAACATCCACATCAGCTTATCTTAGCCTCCATAACCCCGACCGTTGCTGCTACCTTGATATGGTGGTCGGACTTGCCTATCGTGATGATTCGATCGAGCTATACTGGCTGGAACAATCGTTCCTCAAGGTCCTACCACGCCAGACAGGTTGGTTGAATAGCAGTAAGACTAAAAGCAACAAACTAAGGTCCAAAGTCGTACTGCTGACTGTGCAGAGGTGTGACAGCAGTAAGGTGTTTCCTTCGGACAACCAGCATAACACCGATGCTGCCTTCCCACAAGGAGGGTTGAGGTTAGAAAAGGTCGACCCTAAAAATGCACACCTCGTATTACCTCACGGATTTCCGTCTCCGGCGGTAAGGCCCTTTGGAGAACGGAGCTGTGTGTGACCGACCTCTAGCAGTCGTCCCTTAGGCACTGCGGTCACGCTCTCAGGTCATTAAGACCAATTTTAACCCGATTTCCTTTTCAGGTACCTCTGGAAGGACCCTTCTGCGGTGTTGGCGACCGTGAAGTGATAACTGCCCTCATACCTCTAACAGCACTCAAGACCACTGTAGCTTCCATAACCTTCCCATACCAGGGGCCTGATACAGAATTCTGAGGTGTAACCAGTTCTTCTCGATCCCGAGGAAATCATGTCATTTAAAGTTAAAGAATCCTACAACTGTATGTTACATCATTTTATTTATTTATTTAAATACATAAATATTGGTAAAAAGGGCACAAGATATATATGCGCCACACAAATCTCATTTGATTTGTGTGAGGGCTGTGATACTGCCCGGGTGCCCAAACCGAATTAGGCGGTTTTTTAGGGGGCCACACCTGGAGCCTTCGACCCAAAGATCTGATCCACAAGGCAGTGGAGCATCGTAAGGAAATGCAGTCTCGTGGAAGCCGGTGACCAACGATTGATTCATACGCCATTTGTTCCTTTAGGATACTGGAGCCCATGTGCACCATTGGTTTGGAATCAGGGTTTTCCAACTCCCCTAGGTGGACTCTCCGAGTCCATCAACCCGGTTAAAGCGCCGCACATTCGCTGTTCTTCCTCTTAATTTCGTAAACAACACCCCTGCCACGAAAAGACAGTTAGTAGGACTTCCCTGGCAGAGGCTATATACGCGTGGCCATGTGAGAGCATTTCGAGAGGGAGAGTGGACTCTCCCCACTCTCGGCCGTACCACGGTATTTGGGGTTCCTGGCGCTTGATGCGAACATTATGTAGGGAATTTCGGCTCAATGACATGTCTCTAAGTGTATTGGAGATGATGTGAAGACATTAGCTTTGGCGGCGTGGACATGTTCTACACATAGGGCTCGGTGAGCACACCATTTATTGATGTCAATGTTGGATGTTCTTAATACTACACTTTCTACCAAAAATGTGACGCGGTTATACGTAACTTACTCATTGATCTTTCATCATGGCAAGAGCACTCGTGCTCTAAATAAGTGTTCATGTAAACCGTATAGTCATTTTGTGAAGAAAATGACCTATTAAGCAACACCAAAAGAAGTAGTAGCCACTTAATTGCTGAAAAATTATATAATTAAAAATTTTAAGTCGCTATTTGTATCTTTAAGTCCACGAAACTACGTGAAATCATTTATTTTGATGACGTAATGGAACTTTTGTTGAAAATTTCAGGTGAACTGTATGCGGTGTATGCAATCATTGAAACTGTAATTGCTTGACTCAGTGGACGTAAATAGATTAAAAGTCGGAATTCTTTAGGGCTAGCATACTTTAAGCGGATAACGATAGCTCCAGTGACAATCACACCTGGAAAAGGAATAGTAGTGATTTTAGTTTATCTTACCAACAGGTATCAAAGGATTTGCTTTCATCAACAGGATCATTCGTTCAAATCCACTTGTTCTCTCACAGTCACCAATTGGAAAATCGTTCATTTTGTCAACCATATTAACGTCTAGATATAGTGTTTTTCGAAAAAAATGCATTACACAAACAGTAAGGGGAGTAATGAGTGGATATACAATGAACATAAATGACGTAATTACTCAACAATCTCGCTTACTATACATCTTAATAGTAAAAGAATGCTGCATTCAGTGTCACTGAATTTTACAATCTGAGATAACTTCGGAGTATTTTATTGAACTTATGTTGTGTTATGTTGCTACGCTTCCTCTTTAAACACTTCAATATCGCAAAGACAGCTAATCGTAAGGACTTGTTTTCCTTGTAATTGAATCTTTTTACGCACTCAGTCTATTCTTGAAAGACTGTAGGATATCTTGTGTTAAGACTGTCAGAGTTGAAACCTTGTGCTAGATATCATATTTAACCAGCTAAAATACAACACAGCTTACTGTATATCAAGTACACTGTTGAAACACACAGTAGTGTGGTCTTCCATTTAACCTGATTTGGAGAGTAAACATGTGATTTGTACTGCCTAGTCTTGTAAACTAAGGGGTGGGAGTAGAACCGGTTTAAATTTGCAGTCTGACGATGATGGTGAATAACTGATTGGAAAAGTCAAAAAAATATAAGTACAGAATCAGTGTCTGGTAGATATACAACTTTTATTCACATTATTATTGATATATGTGTCAATAGGTTTTAGTCCAAATTTGGTGGCATAGTTTTGAAAGGATACTTTGAGAATTAAAAACACTAAACTGATTTATAATGAAACTGATTATGAGTACAAATAATATGGGGCTTTTATTGTGTTGAAAGATACTGAATTCCCAAACATTGGGTGAACACATGTAAACAAAGCAAAAGCGAAATATTTCTAGTTGCTCACTTTGTAACAAACATAAGGTAGTAAAATGAAGCATTAAATAATATGATGCTCAGAACGAAATGCACTTGAGCAGTTTTTGCACGGCGACCCGACACAACGTCCGTCTGCCGCATCCTGCGTTGATATGAAGTGACTGACTGAGGTCACAATATACAGCTTCAACAGCCGATAATTGACACAATTCAGTCAGTGTGAGTCTTCGGCTTGACAATTATCCAAATGTTTCTAACCTGCGCAAAAATAACCGAGCACTGTTACTTATGTTAACGATTTTTTAAATGTGTGTGAAACACGCCTCGTGTTTTAGATAAAGTTTTGACGAAATAATCTACCAAAATCGGAATGTCAGTTGCTCAGTGTTTTCGCTACGTCTAGCCGATGCTATGAAAATATCCGGGTGAACTCGCACAACGCCTATAGCTTGTAATAATCAAGAATTAGTCCTCAAACTCACAGGCGGTGGGGATAGTTAAGGAGAATACTTACTTCTTCGAAAGTATTTTATACTTGTAGTATAGATGAGAGTACTGAAAATTATCTTCGAGATATTTTTTAATGTGAAGACTCCACCAAATATCATATATCTATACCTAGATATGGCTTACGATACATGATTAATTATCGATTAATTATCGCGAATCCCGAATTGTTTTGAAACAAAAAAGTATTACCAGTCCCTTGGGCCTGCCTCATTAATGAGTTATTTCGTCTGCGTACTAAAGACTTACGATGTTTCCCGAATCTCGATGAAACCCATGGATTTAGTATGCGGCTAACCACGGAAGATTAGACCTAATCTTCCAAAATTAGCAAGATTTTGAAGTTTTTCTTAAGGTCGTTGGAATTTTCATAGTTCTCCGTATTTTAAAGACATTATTTTACAACTCAAAGGAGAATTTCACCAACTTCGGAAAAACTACTTATATAAGAAAAATAAATTCAAGTAAGATATTCACATCACGAGTGACCTTGAGTCGTAAGTACAATTTCAACCTGTGCGCGGATAGTCTTCAGTAATAAGGATAGTAGGTTGATGAACCTGTGTTAATCCTGACAGATTTCCTTCCAGTGAAGGTCCAGCTTCTTTTTGAAAATGTTCACTGATGGTGCTGATACCACTTGTTCTGGTAAAGCGTTCCAGTCATTGACCACTCGATGAGAAAAACGGGACCCCACCTTTAGCTTATTGGATCGCGGTTTCAGAACCTTCTTGCTATGACCCCGGAGATTATTAGTGCTGGAGGGAGCAAAAAGATAAGACATATTAACACCCAGATCATAATTAAAGATACGAAATGCCAGTATAAGGTCACCTCGCGTCCTACGATAAGATAAGGGGAAAAGGTTTAGACGTTTTAAACGCTCATCGTAAGGGAGTTTAGAAAGACACTTTACTAATTTTGTCCCTACATGCTGGACACGCTCAAGCGATTTAGTATCCTTTATCAGACAAGGGCTAGCTGCTTGGATACAGTATTCTAAGTGTGGCCTTACATAGGTGGGATATAAAATTCGAAACATATCCTCGTCAAAGCATTTAAATGCTCTGCGAAGCGACCATAGCGCGCGATAGCCTTTGGAAGCAACCGCATTGCAGTGCGTAGTAGTTTTTAAGTCGTGACTTATAATTACTCTTAAGTCTTTGTGCTCATGAACGCGTGGCAGAGATGTACCATTAATGGTATAATGGTAACTAATATCGTGCCCGATGTGCATGAACACGCTCTTCCTGGAATTAACTTCCAGGCCCCAATCATGAGCCCACCTAACTAATTCGTCTAAATCTGCTTGCAGATAGCAACGATCGGTCTCATTTATTATTGTTCTCCAGATTTTAACATCATCCGCAAACAATAACGTCGACGACTTAAGTAATAAAGGTAGTTCATTAATATACAGAAGGAAAAGTAAAGGGCCTAAGATGGTGCCTTGGGGTACACCACTTTTGACCGGTTTCCATTCGGATAGAGTTCCATTGACCCTCACTCTCTGTCTGCGGTCACATAAGAAGCTTTCTATCCATTCCTGTATAGCACCTGTTATACCAAAGCTCGAGAGCTTTTGCATAAGACCTAAGTGTGAAACCTTATCAAACGCTTTGCTAAAATCTATGAATATCACGTCGACAGACTGGCCGTTGTTTAGGGCAGCTGTCCAATCCTCTCTCGCAATGAGTAAGTTAGTCAAGCATGAATGCTTGTTACGAAACCCATGTTTCTCGGAAGTTAACAGATTGTACGAATCTATGTGGCTCAGTAGCTTAGCCCGAATTAATTTTTCAAGTAACTTAACTACTATACTGGTCAGGCTAACAGGCCGGTAGTTAGATACGATCCCTCTCTGACCATCCTTAAATATAGGACTAACTATGGCGTCTTTCCAGTCTCTAGGTAGTTGAGCCTGTGAAAGGGACATGTTGAAGAGAATCGTGAGCGGTCTTGAGATAATGTCCGCAAGCGACGACAGCAAACGTGGGTGTAACCCATCGGGGCCCGGTATCTTACAAGGTTTTAGGTTAGTTATCAAAGGAAGAACTATACCCTCTGTCACGTGTAAAGGTCCTATGGCTGGTATCTCATTGTCAACGGGACAAGTAGTTGTAACACTACACGTAGAGTAGATTTCACTGAAATAGTTTGCAAATGTCTCCGCTTTCGCGAGATCACATTCAGCCAATAAAGCTGAATTTTCGCTTAACAGTAATGAGGGGATACCATCACTACGTTTCGTCCGCCTTTTAACATACGAAAACAGTCGCTTCGGACAGGTACGGCTATCGTATGCCAACTGTCGTTCGTAAGCCGTGCGGGATTTAGCTATGGTCTTTTTACATATATTCCGGATTTTTTTATATTCGCACTTAAATGTTGCCTGACCTGTTGACAAGAATAAGTCCCAGAAGTGTTTCCTACGCTTCAACAGCTTCCGGGTTTCCTTATTAATCCATGGGGGGCAATATGATAGCTTACGTGCTGACCATGGGATAAACGGTTGAGTTACGGATTCGAACGTAGACTTGAACCTATTCCATGCATCATCAATCGATCCATCAGCATCGACCGACCAGTCAATTGAGATAGCATAGTCCCTTATTGCCGGAATATTAGCTCTCCAGATATTAGGACGGGGTGGAGCAGATGCAAATTCTATGCCATGAAGTCTCCAACGATGAGACAACATTCTGCTTTACTTCAAGAACAGACGTGTTTTAGGATAAAGTCGTCAGCGAGACAACACGGACTACGATATGTTCCTCCTATCGTCACTAACCCGTTTCTAGACCTAATTGTACAACATACTACCTCACACGTACCACTTACATGCGCCTCCGATATGATCGAGTTAATGCGGAAGTGGTCCCTAATATATAATATTATGCCTCCTCCCTTGCGACTTCTAACTCTATCACTTCTGATACGGATGTAGCCTGAAATGACTGGATAAAAGTCTATATCTACAGTGAGCCAAGTTTCGATGATAACAATTATATCCGGATTTAAGTCGTCGACCATCAAACTTAGTTCAGACATCTTATTCCAAAGACTACGAGCATTCGTATAACACACATTTAGGGTGTTTTTGGAGACATGCGTTCTACCCACACAGGTCTCGGAAGCATTGGCTTCCAAGACCTGACTACCCGAAAACCCTTAATCGTAAGGTTCGCTTCACCGTTTAGCCTTCGAGTTTTTAACTCTGTTAGGGCATTCTTCCACTTGATCCGATCCTCAAGTGGCCAATGATTTTTTTTACCGTTTGAATCTTTTTATAAGGGCAGTAAACCGGTCGACCTGAATAAATTCTTGCAGCCTGTTTACTATCAAAGATCCATATTTTACTTACGAGTGTCCGAGAAATCTCTTCGAACGAAAGATACCATACCAGACTTATTTATCAAGAACAGAAGGTTTGCATCCTTTGTTAATTCTTTACTAGTAAGTTTTTTAGTGTATCTAGTCTTCTCTTGAATGAGTCAATTGTAGAGGTGGGCAGCACTGCTTCAGGTGACAGGTTCCAAGAATAGATGACTAAGTGTGAAAACCTGTATGATTCGGGCATTTTGTTCGTTCTCGGCTTTTATACTCGTTTGCTATGACCTTTGAGATGTCCGGATCTATTGGGGAGAAAAAAAGTAATACATTAGGTCCGAAGTCATTTCTTATTATTCTGCACATCAAAACGAGATCATCTCTTACTCTGCGGTAGGACAGAATAAAGATGTCTAGCTCTTCAAAAAAGTTCTTTTTACGGTAAACCCGTAGTTCTGTTATTGCACGGATAGCTGCGCTCTTAACTTTTTCCAGGATGCACGAGTCATCACTTAAACAGAGACTTCTCAGTATCGGGAAGTTACGAAGCAACAATCGGTCCGACGTGTGCACTACAAGACAGAGAGAGCTAAATCAATGTTCTTAGCGATGACTTTGTGGTTTTGCTGCAACAAAATACCACTTGCATATTAGAAAACCTCTTACTTGTGCAACACAACGGACACCCAAAAGACCCTCAGCAATTGAAATACGGAATGACCGCCTCTTGTCAGGCCGTTCAAGATCGTTGGGATGGAACGTCGAGCGGCTTGATAGGATCTGACGTTATTACCGTCCACTAAATACTATTTTGGCATTATAAGTGATGTCAGTTCGTGACAAAAACACTAAATCTAATTCCTAAACCTCACCATCGAACATGAAGTTTAGTCCTGACGTGATTCGTATTTCTCAAACTTTTGGATTGTTCTTACTCAGCAAAGGCTTCATTTCTGATCCGAAGAATCTATTCTATACGTTCGGAAGTGTGGCTTTGCCTCAGATTACTATTCATTTTTTTCCAGTTTTTTACATAAAGGCTAGTTTCGATTTATCGTAACCCGTTTTCATCCGTTTTTGCCCGCTTTTAGTGTACTGTATTTCTTTTCAACGGTCTTAGGCTTTCTGTTTGTATTTATAGAAAAGTTTATGTCAATATAATCATGAAAAAGTCATGCAAACAACCTGGATGCCGTTTAGCCCTTACATCTGGCATACAGTGAGACAAATGCAACAGTTGGTTTCATAAAGCCTGCACAGATATCACAGCGATTGCTTACAACAGACTCATCAGGTTGGATCATTAGTGGGTATATGTCATGTGCAACATGGATGTGGTAGTTTTGCTGAGTAACATCAGTGTCCGATTGACAAGTCTGCTGAATAATTTGTCAGGAAACTTGGAAAATGACAGTCATGCAGCGGGTAGACAAACAAGGACGCGCAGTGTAAACAAGAAAAAGTATATCGGCAGGTCTGCTGTCGAAGGAGAATGCGACAGCACTAGTTGTGACATGCTGAAACTCAGCACCATCATAACGTCGGCGGTAACGAACTCTCAGCAAACTTGGGTCTCCCGGAACAGGGTCCTTGAATGCAACGGTAGTTACCCGAAACCTTGTAGGGGGTTGGACCCATGTTAACAGAGTTAAAAAAAGACCAGACCTTACCGTCTAAGCTGAACATCCCGAGTATTGTACGGAAGTCTACTAGTGACTTGTCCGCACAGCCCAACCTCAAATATGTCCGTCCGGTTATCAAAGAGCCTAGGGACCGGAAACGCGCTTTGACCTTCAAAAAACAAGTTACTGAACCTAGACGCATTAGAAAACCTGGGAAATCAATAACGCTTCGCGATGACTCTCATAATCATGAACCTTAAAGATAACCCAAACCTTCCCCTCAGTTCGCAAGACAAAAATGACGCGATACTCTTAGGAGAATTAAACAAGAAGCTTGAACGTCCTGAAATAAAGCCTTTGATGGTCACATGGCTCAGTCGAGGGAAGGACTCTAAGCATCCGAGGTTACTTCGTATAATATTCAAGAATACTTCCGATGTAGAGGACGTCCTGCTGGCTAGCAACTAACTGACATCCGACGTGAACGTAAGAATACTGGCGTATTCTGAGCGAAACCTCATCCAGAACATCCCTTAAGAATCTCGCGATGCGTTCTTCGGCGGAAAAAGTATAATTGTTCAGGGTGTACCGGAAAATAGAGACCCAGCTCAAGCAAACTCTGATATTCGAGAATGGAAATTCATCAAGCATTCCTTGAAACTCAAAAACAGACTGACTGAACATATGATGAAAATATGAATGTCTCACCTATACAGGACTATCTACAACAGGTGGATTGGGATGTTCACTTTCAACTTGACGTGGATGCTAATTGGGATATTTTACTGCACACGCTCTTATGTGCTACAAAGCACTCAGTTCCTCAAACGGTTCCCAAAAACTACAAGCAACCTACAATCTTCAAGAACCGCACTCTTCGTATGCTAAGCCGCAAAAGACACTGTCGGGCAGAATACAAACGATTTGATAACAACGGCGCGCACAGGCAATACAAAAATGTTAGGAACATATGCACAAAGGTAACATGAGAAGACAGGCTTCAGAACCAGACAAAGCTTATCGATAGATTTGTATCCAATCCGAAAAGCTTATTCCGTTATGCAGTTTCTCTTCGACAAGGTCCTAATGGTCCGACTAGTAATAATGCCGCTAACCTTTCGGCTGAACAATACTGCACAGGGCTTTCCGAAGTGAACTTGAGTGCTGACCTGGTATTCCATACACTGCAGCACCTAAGAAAAGACAATTCTCCTGGTCCGGATATAGTTCATTCTGCTATACTGAGAGAAGATGCTTCAATCCTGATAATACCGCTTAGCGTGATGTTCTCACACTCGCTAAGTCTAGGCAACCTTCCGGAAATTCGGAAACTGGCTCACATCACACCAATCTTCAAAGGAGGTCGACGCAGTGAACCCTCAAGCTACCGACCAGTGGCCCTTCTTTCCATAACTTTTAAAATTATGGAGTCTCTAATATACGACGGTATACACGACCATTTACTATGTTTCAACTTTTTATCCCAACAGCATGGTTTCAGGAAGTGTCACTCTTGTATAACGTACCTACTGACTGCGGTGGACAGATGGACAAGCATCCTTGATCGCAAGGTTGGCATCATTTACCTTGATTTCTCAAAAGCTTTTAATAGGGTCAACCAAACGTGTCTTATCAATAAGCTTAGACGATTGGGTATCAAACCACCTCTAATTGACTAGCTCACTTCATACCTAAAAAATCGACATTTTATGGTAAGGGTTAACTTTACTTTCTCTCAGGCTATAAAATGTCCTAGTGGGGTCCTCCAGGGCCTACTACTAGGACCTCTTCTCTTTTTGATTTACATTAACGATCTTGCTCAACACGTTTCATCTGGCATTGCTTTTTGCTGATGATGTATAACTTTGAAGAGAGATACGCAAATCCCCCTGAGTTTTTTTTTAAATTTGAAGTACACAGGCAACTCACTGGACCTATCAATACTCGATGCTTACAAATACCCTAAAAAGTCAAAAGAAACGCACAATGGACTGCCTACTACCAGTAGCCGTACATCTATAGAACCTATTACCCATCAACCGGTTAGGATAGAATAAAAGATTATCGGTACGAATTTAGTGTGAGTTCCTTCTTATTTATTCTTTATCAGCTTTTTACTCTTCTGTGCACTATATTGCCTTGCCATTAATATTATTTCACCACTCGTTACCTTACCTTATCTGTAACTAATATACATCTACACTTTTCCCTGTACTTTGGTAAGCAACTATTCTACATTATACCCTTGTTAATTCTTATACCCTGTTTGGCAACCTATACCTCACTCTATAGTCAATTAAAGAATTGCATCGAAGCCTTGCTCACAGTCCGAAATTTGTAACTGTCTGATAAGCTTTTAAAATGGCACTAATAGAAATAGTGTTTTCCAACAGGATGTGATACGCCGAGGATTGCGTGAGGTAAATTATATTTCCAAAAATTAAGCTTAAATGGGCCTAACATCACAAAAGGAGGGAGGGTGGAGCGACCGACCAGCAAGCATTGATGGTGAGGGCGATGTTTTCAATCCACCCGTGTTTGTGGAGCAGAACATTTTGTTTGCATCAGCCTCTTTATGGATGAGAACAAGTCAATCAATCTATGATATTGAGGTTGTTCTCCTACACTCACCATTAAGACTCATGTTTCTAATTTTTGTGCTGGATTAACTATTCTACTAAGACAACCTTTAACATGCTAACTCGGACTTTTACATGAACACTGTTTGGCAGGCATCGGATGAGAAAAGAAAAGAAACTGACTGTAAAGGATATGGTTGCTATTTTACTTAACACTACTCTCTATATGCACTCTCTGTTCTTCCTCGTTCCAACCTTGACTTCCCTCCTTCATTGGAACCTACTCCACCTTGATAAATATCACAACTCATTGTTCTTTATTACTGCCTTCTCTCTTCTGGAGCCCCTAATCGCAGTTTACTCTTGCAACATGAGTTAGTATCAATTTAATCTAATAATTTATCATACCTCCATCTGTTCCACTAATAAATGTTGAGCATTGATTATCGCTCATATCCAAATGCCTTGCTGCTCGGTTTCTTTTTCTTTCTTTTTTTCTCTTCAGAATCTTGCTCTGAGGGTGTAGCTATGTAACTTCGGACATCTGGAACAAGCTTGACGAACGCGCTTTCCCAAGGTCATAGTTCGAACCAGGCGCTCCACAAGCCTACTTTATAACAACTATAAACTTAAAAAGCTGCATTACATAAATACTTAGAACTACCGAAACCCTATTACACTTTTTGTCGAGATTGGATCTGGTATGTAACGTGGACGCTATGCCCCTTTGGAAACTATTCTTATGAAAACACATTATATGTGAACGAATGAACTGCTATCAACTTTTATAGATTATAATTACTAAACAAGCTTGCTTGGGATGCATACTGTGAACCAGTATATGTTGTAAATTGTAGATCATGCCTGTAAAAATGGCGTGTACCTGCTAATGCAGAAATATATTATTATTATTTCTCTACAAATATGTTGGTCCAGATATTCCACTTTTACTAAAGCTGTCTACTCTCCCTGTAGAATCAGGCTCTTATCCTGACCTTTGGAAAACGGCGTACATCATACCATGTTACAAATCTGAAGATAAGACTGACATGAACAACTATCGGCCAATAAATATTACTCCAGTTATCTCTAGGATTATAGGAAAAATTATTAGTGACGAATTATCCAACCATTTATTGACTGAGAAAGTTATCAATGATACTGAAAATGGATTTCTTAAAAATCGATACTGCATGACACGTCAATTTGACTTCTTTTATTTAGTCTATTCTATTCGTAGCCAAGGATATCTAGTATTAGTGCAATACCTGGACATTTCTAAGGCCTTCGACATGGTCAACCACCAACTTTTCATAGGTAAACTCGCATCTTATGGGGTCCAAAACCCGTTATTAGCATGGTTTAATTCCTTCCTCAGCAATCCATATCAAATAGTTGAAATCAACACTTCATCGTCGAATGCCGTCCCTGTTAGAAGTGGGGTAATTCAGGGCAGTGTCTTAGGCCCTTTGATCTTTTTAGTTTTTATTAATGATATTTGTGATTGTTTTAGTGAGGGTAAGTCCCTTTTGTATGCAGACGATCTAAAAGTGGTGTACTCATTTTCTCCACATGAGCTTAGCAATATTCAAAATTGCATCAACACGGAGCCTAACAAGGTAGCACAGTGGTGCTCGAAATGGCAACTGGAGCTTAATACAACTAAATGTGGATGGTTATGCTTCGGTGATACATCACTCAACTTCGATATTTGATACGTTATCGATATATCGCGAAGCCTTTAATCTAAGTTGGCCAGTGAGCGTAGGAGCAGTGTCCCACGCCGAGTCGAAGCGTGATCTGGTACGGATGCATGACCGAAAGCCTTCAGTTAAACAAGTTCACTTAAACAACATGGTCAGCATCCAATGTCGAACACTTAATGAGCCACTGATTTTGGGGAATTATTTACAGCTACACTGGTACTATGTTTGTATTTGACACCCAGAAATGGTTAGAAAAGCAACTTACTTTCAACATGGTTAGTATTGGACTTACTGGTTGTTAATATAATTAAAAAAACGTCGGACTGTTTGAACCTTTGATAATATCCGCTAAATTTTATGTCCAAAGGTTTTTGCATTAGACTGTTATGGTTGTATGAGAAGTAACGATACTGCATTTAATTTTGCGAAGTGAAACTTCCAGACCTTATATAAAACTAATAAGTTTCAAGAGATGCAAGATACTTTTCTTCTTTTTCACTGCTAGCCAAAACATAACTGTAGATTTTGCTGTAAGTGTTAAGTATCAAGACTAAATTCATGTGCCTAAAGGCCACAATCGAGTAACCTTTGACGAGTTATATCGGGAACCTGCTACAAGACCGAAGGATGCTATATTCACAGTTGAGAAAGGATGTTTTCCAAACTAGTGGTCTCTTTTCCAAGCTACAGAAATCCGTGCTCAAAAGTCTTCGAAAGTGTGGCCCTTCAGGATCAGTTACACAGACACGTTCTTAAACGCCCGCCACCACATATATCTACAATAAATACGTCAGCAATTCAGGGAGTTTTGATTAAAATGATCTGATGTTCGACAAAACGAATTCTGGAAGCGACAAATACCCCGGATTGTTGTAATCATTTTAACCACACAGTTTGCTAGTTGGATCAAGTGACTAGGTTACATTGGAACCTAGGGCTGTTGGACTAAACTATTCAAATCCTTCATCTAAAAAACCATAAGATTCGAGTATCAGCCGTCCCAGTTTTAAACACGCCATGTAGTTCCAAAACAAAAATGTGATATCGTTAGTACTGAATGATATGACTAATGAGTGCAGATAATCCAGATACACAACCACCAGTCGAGAGATTATCATGCCTTTGACCCAAACAAATACAGTAATGCAGTAAACCGAAAGATTAGGGTTTGAAGATGTTATTGAAGGAGTATCATCCGATGAAAGAAATTTGGAAAAGGAAAAAAGAAAGGGACATGAATTCAGAAGACCCGAATTTGGCAGAACACAAAGAGTGGATACACCTTCGCCACTGCAAGTGATTTGAAGCAACGTCATTCAAGGTCTCTAACCATCGGTTGCTATTATCTCGCAAATCCCAACCAGGTAGCCTACACCTACTTGCCAGTGACTTCACGGATTTGTGCTATATTTTGGACTGGCCACCCCCAGCTTTCTTGCAATCTACTCCTACACCATAAAACATCGTACGTCAGGGCAGTCGGTGGTTGGGCATACGTAACACATGTCCCAGCCATCTCAACTGATGAAGTTTCACTACTTCATCAATCGATTTGCCATCCCTACCTATTACCCATTTTCTAATAACTGCATTACTTATTCGGTGGTTTCAGGATATACGGGCAATGCTTCGAAGGCACCTATGATCGAATACTACCAGCCTATGAATATCCTCTAGTCTTACCGGCCATGTTTCACTGCCATGAAGTAGGACGGAACGGACTGCTGCGCAGTAAATCCATCCTTTGTTTGCTAGACGGATATCTCACCTATACAATAAATGGCGCAAGTTGGCGAAAGCTAGACGAGCCTTCTGTATCCGTGCTGAGATTTCGTCACACACCAGACCACAATGGCTGATGAGACTCCCAAGATAAGCGAAGCGGTCAACACGCTCAACTACTTCACTCCCTATCATTAGTTCAGGTGTCGCTGCAACCCAATCCTGAAGTAACATTTTGCACTTCGAGGGAGAGAATCGCATCCCGAACATGCCTACATAGTTGCTTATAGTGGTCAGAAGACTCTGCATGTTGTCAGCGTCTTCACCGAGTAAAACTATGTCGTCGGCGTATTCTAAGTCAACAAGTGAGCCTCCCGGTAAAAGTTCAACTCCTGGAGATGGAGATGATTAAAGTGTTATTTCTAAAAGCGTGTCAATGACAAAGTTAAACAAGAATGGGGAGAGTGGACAGCCCTGACGAACACCACTTGAAGTAACCAATTCTGGTGACAGTTCGCCATAGGCTCTAACTCGACCAGTTGTGTTCGAGTAGAGAGCATTTATGAGGTTAATGTACTTCTTTGGTACTCCTTTCAGTGACAAACACAACCATAGAACCTCACGATCAACGGAGTCAAATGCCGCCTTAAGGTCAAGAAATACTACTATTGTGGGACGTCTGAATTTGTGTCTATGTTCTAGAACCTGACGTAGAGTGAATATCTGGTCTATGCAACCACGTCCAGGTCGAAAACCAGTCTATTTTTCTTTAGTTTGCTCTTCACGAGCTTTCGTTAGGCGTCGGAGTATTATTGAAGCTAATATTTTAGACACTATATTAGTCAAACTGATTCCTCTATGATTGTCACAAGAGGACTTTTGCCCACTCTTATAGACTGGCACAATCAGTGATTGGGACCAGTCAGATGGAATTACGTCCAGTTCCCAGATTCTACCTAAGACCTCAGTCAATCTCACTGCTAGTACTGGACCACCATCCTTAAAAATCTCAGGGGTCAACCTGTCAGGGTCTGCTGCTCTCCCTCGCTTTAGATTTCCTATAGCTTTTTCAACCTCGTAAAGAGTCGGATGACTTACACCAATTTGCCATTCAGGACGACTGGGGATCGTGGGTAATTGAAGTGTGGCTGAAGGCCAGTTGAACTGATCCCTAAAGTGTTCTGCCCATCGGTCCAATCTCCTGGATTGAGAATGGATGATATGTCCATTTATTTTCGAGATAGTTTCGCTGACAGTTGGGTTAATAATACCGGTTTCTTTAACGAGTCTGAATAGCTGTCTGCTGTTACCTAATGCCGCTGCCTTTTACATCTCTCTTGCTTTCGCTACCCACCACTGTTCACGATCATTGCATAGAATTCTTATTAGCTTGCGCTTAAGTTGACTCCGCTCTTCGTTATGCTCAGAGCCAGGTGGGATGAGTTTTCGAGCATCTATCAGTGCGGTAGACGCTGCTGAGATCCAGTGCTTCTCCCTAACCTTATGGTTTACCTTACTAGCGAATATCACTGCTATTTCCACAGCTCTTTGGATGTCATTTTACGCTGCCTCGAGGTGGGCACAACTTACATGTCTGCCTAACTGTTTTTCCAGTTGTTCCTGAAATATATTCTTAGCTTGCCTATCATTAAGTAGAACCCAAAGAGGTTTCAATGCAGTGTCTTTCCTACGTCCAGTAAGACGCAAACAGATACGTGCTCGCACTAGAGCATGATCTGAATCTAAACATGTGCTGCAGAATGAGCGAGTCTTCTATCGAGCCCTTCCATCGGTGGATGATAGCGATGTGATCTAATTGGGTCCAACGTTGGGACGAATTCGGGGGTCGCCATGTCAAAAGACGTTTTTCCTTATGCTTAAAGTTAGTATTTGCAAAATACAGGCAGTTATCTGAGCATACCTGAAACAGTCGGTCGCCATTATCTGTTCTTTTCGCCATGACACCATAAGATCCACCCAGGTGTCCTTCCCTTTCACTAAGTTTACCTACTTGAGCATTAAAGTCACCTGCTACTATTACTACATCAGAACGCCTAGCTTTTCGGAGAAGGTCAGAAAGTTTCCTGTAGAACTCATCTTTTATATCGTCTGAGCTGCAGTCAGTGGGAGAGTAGGCAGAGACGACGAAGAGGCAACGACGAATTTCCCTATCTTTCCGGGTCCTTACTGATCCGTTTAGTCGAACAGCGCATAGACGACTGTCTACTGGGATCCAGTCTAAAAGAGCTAGTTCTGCTCTAGGACTTAATGCTATACCTACTCCAGCGAGGCCACGGGAAGCAGCGTCAGGGCTTCCAGATACACGGAGCGTGTATCGAGATGAAACTTTATTTTGATTAGGTGCGGTCAAATGAATGACACTACTCGGATCTTGTATGCGCGTTTCGGAGACGCAGCACACATCGATGGTGTAAGAATCTAAAGTCCTATCTAAGGAAACCTGTTGTCCTATTTGGCACAATGTTCGAACATTAAAAGTTCCTACATGTAGTTTAGAGCGTGGTTTCAGGAGACTAGGAATGACGTTCCGTGTACTCGAATCGTTTACCCTAGCGGTGCGAGGTGATAAAGTGACGTGGGAAGGGTTAGTCGTGGAGATAAGAGAGTTATTAGGTGTAGGAAGGATTTGAAATTGACCAACTTGGTCTCGTGTGCAGTTACGGGTATGAGGGCAGTTATCACTTCCCGGCCGTGGAAGGGTATTTCTTGAGGGACCTGAGAAGTTGGATTAGTGTTGGTCTTAACGACCTGGGAGCGTGACCGCAGTGCCCAAGGGATAACTGCTTGAGGTCGGTCACACACGACCTTATTGTGTTAGATACGTACTTGTTGGGACCTTACCGCTGGAGACGGATATCCGTGGGATAAGGAGAGGTGTGCATTTCTAGGGTCGACCTTTTCTAACCTCAACCCTCCTTGTGGGAAGGCAGCGTCGCTGTTATGCTGGTTGCCTGAAGGAAACACCTTATTGCCATCACACCTCTGTACAGTCAGCAGTACGACTTTGGACCTTAGTTTGTTGCTTTTAGTCTTACTGCTATTCAACCAACCTGTCTGGCGTGGTAGGACCTTGAGGAACGATTGTTCCAGCCAGTATAGCTCGATTGGTTCATCACTCCAGGTAAGCCCGACCACCACGTCAAGGTAGCGGCAACGATCGGGACAAATTAGTCACTATCTGTGGGAGAGTACTCTGATAGCTCTGCCAGCAAGAGCTAAAACTTAGCATCCGATACCTCATTGGTTAGAACTAAAAACCAGTAAATAAAACTTAGTTTGAACTTAAATGCTACCATACTAACCAATCAAGGCACCTGATTTGGTATATAACTTTACAAAACGGTCGTAAAACGTTTATGCAAACTGAGACCGCTAATCTGCGCGATAACTCTAACAGGCAACAAATTCGTACCAAGAAGATTGTAAAGTACTCAACACCTTACAGGAAATATTCAGATTTAAAATATCCCACCGCGGATTTATAATATTAGTTTTGACAATCAGTGGTCTTAGGGCCCTTGATGTTCACAAAAAAGAGATGTAGTTTGTAACTCTCATCACTAAGCCTAATGGGATCCAGTGTTATTTAAAAACTTAGTCTTGTTAGGTCGATTCTATTCTATGGATCATAAGTCCACTTATGGCTATTTACATTCGAAAGTTTCATCTCAAAAATATGTAACAATAGAGTTGCACTTTATCTATGTCACCACCAGCACAGTTAATGATGAATTCTGAAAGGCCAATAAACCCCATGGTACGTAAATTGACGTTGCCACAGCTGAGACTATGTCGACCGATATCACTAGCCAAGATTTGGGATACAAAACACGTCGATCTAAATAACGTTAGTAGGATGTATAAAAAACAAAACTATTTCGAAAAAATATTTTCTTCTAATAAAAAAGAAAAACGAGTGTATTTATCTTTGTGTAAATTAGATCATTAGTATCGTAAATATAAAGACAGTAAAGTTAAAACAAAAGATTCAACTTCATGGGAAAAAGTTTCAAGTCGTAATAAATATTTACAGACAAGCATGGGGAAAATATAGGAAATACTATATAGAAAATAGATGTGTACAGAACTGAGGTTATGGTAACAATGATAATAATGACGTGATAATCAATATGGGCATCTCCAAAAGTCACATAATCATTACCAATGTTTATCCAGGCAATAATGTGAATATACTTAGTACTCCAGTTTGTAGTAATTTAACATATTTTAATATCTAAGTAGGGTGGATCGTTTTCCGGATTGTCAACAAGTTGAATCCATGAGGAAATTAGCAGCGTACAATTAGGATCTGGAAGCGCAATAACATAGAGACGGTAAATATCTTGCGAAAAAACTGCAATTTACATGAAGATAGGAAAACAATACTGTGAAATCACGGAACATCTTCCTTTAAAAAAATGTTCAAAGTTGAAACTGATGTAAAAACTATTCAGTGAGATTTAGCCTTTGTTTTTCATATTAATGAACGAATAATTGGAGATAGAAAAGACGCTTATTAGCCCAATATCCATTAGTTAACCTATTGCGAGTACCTCAAACCGACAAAAACTGAGCCCATTTCTAAATCCAACATTGGATATCTGAAATTACAACTTAGCAACAGTTGTACGAAAAGCCTTGTAAATGGACATTTTGCACAAATGGTAGTCCCATACATGTAGTCTATGAAATGGGAATAATAACATAGGAAGTATATGAATGAGAATTAACTTACATCAGTTAGACAAAATCTTAGTTTTACAATCCTCATTTGTTTGGAAGGATGTTATCGCTGATGAATTACTGGAAGAGGTCGAGGCAGTACTGTTATTTGCATCAGAATAAGACGGTACAGAAAAGAACCGACCACCAGAACTTCGTATGCGGTTCATAGCATGTTTATGCCTGGACTCATGAAGATACTTCCGTCTTTCCTTCGGAATGCGACCTTGTGCTTCTAATTTCGCTCGTGCTTGGCGACGCTTTAGAATTCTGTGGTACTGTTTAGCATTAACGTAAAGAGGTTCTTCGCCGCCAGGAGTAAGACCAGGTGATATTGTTGAGGATGCTTGTGTGGACATTCCCTGCTGACCTATAGCAGTTTCAGGTTGCGGACTAGAAACCTGAACAACTTGAGTGTTTGAAACGGCTTGAGATAATCCAGACTGGGTCTGGTGAATAACTTGGACTTGTGAAGACTGCTGTAATTGTTGAAGTATGTGAGTTTCGTCTTCAACAGTTGTCCCTATAATCTGCCCTTGGGCCGATGTAAGGTTAGCGTCTAAAGAAGTGGTTGCAGCAGACACTATAGGTTGAGTTGTGTATATTGTTTGCTGAGCTGCACTTGGAAGGAACATGATGACCTGACCCCCACCAGCAGACGTAGCTAGTTGAACGGGAATCAGGCTACCATCGCTAGCCTGAACAGCGAACGTAGTTGGTTGAGCGGCACCGTTTGCATCCATTATCAAAGGCTGTTGCAACGGCTGTAGAATAGTTTGGGCTGGAAGGACTTGACCAGCGTGTATATAACCGTCCCTAAAGTAACACAGGTGCAAAGGTCAAAGATGTGCGACAGGCGCATAAACTGAAGCAAACAGCATAAATAACAAAGACAAACTTGTCTAATATGAATATGACTATAATAAAAAGTCAACACGTCACTAATACAAAAATATACGTTACGAATCTGCTGCAGTGATCATGAATTATATATATATACCTTTATGAGAATATCTTTTAATAAGTCCATAGAGAACGGTATGCTCAAAACGATATTAGTGGCTATGCTTTGCCTTTCTAATAACTTGATATAAGGTAGTCATACAATTTTAATCGAACCTAAGCAAATAGTCGGGAATAAAATCCGTATTATTACGGAACATGATAACGGATTTACTAGAGATTACTCAATTCCATAAAATAAACATTAACATTGCCACTTATATCCCCAGATCTTCCTTGGTGACTTCATGAACATGTTGACTAACGTGGACGGGTTGTGTTGCGTGTTTACCGGTATTGATTCATGATGATGGAAGATCCAGCTGTAACAAGAATGATATATGTCAAGCTCTTAACGTACACCTACATCCAACCACTGCTTATGCCGATGCACCATATTGGTCGGTATGTGAGTAGGATGAAAGCTAGGGTTGGTCAGACAGAAAAGTAATGCCAGCCCGCGTAGTCATCGACTAGTGAACTGAGTTGTGTTGGAAAGTAAAGATCATTTAGTTAGGGTGCGCGTGATAATTGTGATCAGTTGTTGGAGCTAGTGGGTAGCATGTTTTAGGATTAGTCACACCAGGACAGATGCATTTATTTGCTTTTCTTGTATACTTAGTTACAAGACTATTCAATGCCCTCTCTTGCAAAAAATAATTGAAATATCAACTTATATTTCATCTTGCCGTGTTGGTGTGTGGCAACTTGGACTGATGCATATTTACCAAGTTCTGTGTTATTGGACCGTAACAATGAAACCTGAATTCTTCTCACGCCTCAGAACGTGTAACTTCATAAATCAATGTTTTATTCACTCTTTAGCCTACTTTTAGCCGGATTAGTAAGCTGGATATTGGTTGCACACATGTAACGCGTGCACCTGTTATTTTAATAAAAAGATCAACAAACAGCTAGACCTACTTACTACTATACACCCAATATAAGTACTTACTGGTTTTATAGTATGTCGACACTGCTCTGCAGGTGTAACAGGATATACGCTTTCTACCTTTATTTATAGTTTCATATTCCCAAAGCGTTCAGGAGCATAGAGCGGTGCAATATATTGGACGGATAAACAAATGTACGTGCTACGTTGTTACATACATATATTTACTGTACGTTTATCTATCGACGTGAAAATAACGTAGTGGATGTCAAGACTACAATGAAGAGGTGATATTCTTATTCACACGAAATCTTCGTGGACCTGAGACTACAGAACTTTATTATGATCGCTAATAAATACGATGAAAACTGACAGTAAGAACGCAGTAGATCTCAACTGTTTATACATTGACATGTAATATCATGAAACCCAAAAGCAATAGTTCGGTAGATAGAGGCTTAAGATTAGTAGCACCCTTGGAACTAGTCTCGAAATTAAATTCGACAAACATACAAGTTGATGTAACTAAACTACACGTCAATACCAGCTAAATAAACGTGAAACCAAGTGATGTCAGGAAGTCGAAAGTGAAAGGACAGAACAGAAAATTGTTTCTTAGGAAAAATAACGTATAAGTGAACTTGGAATACTGAGACCGTATTTAAAGCAACATGTGTAGGACCGTAAACCATGAATTACATCTACTAAAACCCGACGAAATAATCTAATCCCTTGGACGAACTAAACCAACAGTCATTTCAGGCAATAACGACTTCATCAGCTAGTGTAAGTGAACTTTATCAGCAGATTCTCCATGAACACATAACAATGATAAACTTAATAAAAAACACTCATAAGCCAAGCATAAGTTATCTACAAACAATATTCAACTCACATCATTACAGAAAACGTATGGTTCCAAGATATACTCCAAATACGTAAGTTCCGGAACCAACTCTTTTGGGCGGGTTGCGAAAAATGGATTCCACCTCATTTTAACAAGCGCAAACACAAAAATTGCTGGAAGCGCTTGAAGTAAGTGAAAAACCTCGAAAATGAACGAATAATATACGAATACTGAATGATTGGTAGGTCAAAAGAAGGTTAGCTTGATTAGATTTACCATTGGTGCATCCACTTCTACTTGATTCTCGCTTATTGGGTCATACTCACATGTACGTATCAGTGATAGGTCGAGAATAAGGTGATAATCACTTGCTGGGATTTTCAGTGGCTTAAATTATTCAGCAATCAAGAACGGAAAAGTAAGGAATTGGATAGTTTTTATTGCGTACAAAACAGCAAATAGACATTGAGGTTGTCAGTAATTTTTAGGCCAATGGATTCTTAGATTCACTGTCCTTAAATTATATTCTGACGGCCAATCAAGGTTGCGAGCTTCATATTTAACTTATGAACGAATAGCAAAACTGACGCCCTATCATCTTTGAAAACCAGTATAATTTCTATCAAACTGTGGGGTATAACACACAGAAGTACAATACATACGAGTGGTTAGCAGTAAAAGTACTGGTCATAAACTTATAGAGAAACAATGTTTATAACACGTTGTAATAGGATCATTTCACCAATTTACATGCGAGTTAGTTTTAAAATTTATGCCATTAGCAGTTGAGTGTCTAGTATTAGTTTAAATACTCACAACACCAATTTAATTTGGGAACACTTCCATAATTCCGTAAAATATAATTATCGTGATAATTAAAATTTGATGGGCATAATAATCTATATGTTTGTTTTCTTTCCATACCTAATGTAAAAGATGTCTATATTGGTTAGTAGGTAATTCCTGAAAGCCGAGTGAATGTTGTTTTGATATGACAGGGCCTTGTGAAAGTCACCTCTCTCAATCCATTGATCGATCCATAGTTATGTTTTCGTCCAGTATTAAAGTTACAATATTTGTTTACGGCAGAAGTCTATCACACACGAAACTACAAGTGTAAGGGTAAATGACAAATAAAACGACATTGGTAACTGACATCAATCCATGATAGAACAATCTATCACATCTATCCAACAACAGCTTCGAGAAGCTACAGAAGGTTCTACATACTTTCATAAGGTATAAGGATCATTCTCTTCTAAATATAATGGGTTCAGGTCCTTTGATTCGTTAAGCCGGGTCACTGAGCTACAGTTTGGTGGAGATTATCCCACCATTTTGCATTAATGACAGATATTGATAATAAAGAGGTACCTCGAGCAATGCATGGTGGACAAACCCCCTACGATAGCAAGTCTCAGATAGACCGAAGGTTTTAAGGTGCTTGAATCCTTGAAACTTCAGGCTCATAATGAAATTGTCCGAGAGTACCAAATTAGTATGTGCATGTAGTCTGTTCTTCTATCCTTCATTGCTTTTTAGACTCAAACTATGTATTTCCGTCACAATCTGGAGTAAAAATGAAAAATATCTGTTGATGGAAACTATCAAGTTATCGAACTATAACTACGCATTAGCATAAATTTTCCCTACCACGTCCTGTTCACTAAAAGGGCATTGATAAGTTTTGTGCACGTGGGACAACTGAATACCAGTAATTGATCATTGATAGGTTGTAAAGGATGGATATCTGAGCTTCTTTAGAAAATTGAACCGCGTGAATTACGAAACACTCTATAGGTGCTTACTTAAATAGATACAGATGAAAGTCTTGGGAAGATTATAAGACGTCTTAATACATTCCGTTCCGAGTAAATATTCTTCCAAGTCTTCAATACATTAGGATGAAAAAGGACATAGGGAAAGATATACTACCGTTGCTTTTTAACGCTTCTCCGAATAGCATATTGCTGGACTAGCAAACTTGTATCTCCTTCTGACTTGATTATATTCAAAGTGCTAAAGCTAGGCGGTAAAGATACATCTGCCTTATAATTTCGGATGGACGTACGTCTATCTTCCGCTGTAGAAAAGGACTTCAGTGTTAACCTACGATACAACAAGTATCTCTCTTAAGAATTTCTCAATATATGGAAGTATATGCTATATTAGGGTTTCTCCAGAATATTAGGTACCACGACGTTTGGACTGTTTAAAATCGTCAGCACTACACATACTTTGGTGTAGCCAGAAAGATGTTATTATCGGAATACTTTATCCCAATTCAGGTAATACTCCTGAACGAAGGACAAAAAGGAAGACAGTTGAAAACATCGTGCACAGATTAAATATATTCAGTAAAACTTCTATTTATGCAGTTCAGAAGATGAAGGGGTTAATATTGGCAAGGTGTATCATGATGTCTAAAACTCCATTCACCCTACCTAATCACAAATGCACTATTACACTAAATAACATGGATGGCACATGAAATGAAGGTAGAACATTGAAGAACTTCTGCAGGTAAGATGAAGACGTCATCTTAGAGAGTTTCAAGGTTTATAGGTAAATCTTGACGAGGTAATTATAATAAGCGAAATCACTTAGCGACATCCAGCTTTCCATGTTAAAAAAACATTTCATATAACCCAGATGCAAAGCTAGAAGACAGTACGCTAGTTACTCGAGCACTTTCGAAGGAATTTGACTTACTTTATGATTTGAGGATTAAAAAGCAGGGGCTCTTCATGTCAATCTATATTCGACCATAAGATGGCTGAGTGGGGGTATTGTAGGGCTCAGGCTGAGACCGATGGTAATGGACTTATCTATCTCACCAGAATAACGTACCCAATTCAATTTTGTACGCCTGTCATCGTCTGACTACCCAACCCTCAATATCTTCCGTCAAAGTCACATTATTGTCTGTACTGACTTGCCCTATTTTGATAGTCGGTGATGCTGTTCTCAAGAATCCTTAGAGAAAACATTCAGTGTGGCAAGAGGATTAGATAATTAGTATAAATAGCAGGAGGATACATAAGATGACAATGTCTGCATGATAAAGTCATCCTGTCTCGATTTCGCAGTTGTGTGAAGTTCATATGTCATTACTTACTCACAAATCTTTGTACGTGATAAACTTGGGTAGGTGAATCCTATTCAGTGTGCAATGACGTGATACGTCACAGTAACTGATTCGAATGATTACACCTTCAACGAAATTTACTTCAAATGAGTCCCGATTTATTCATTCAAGTGGATCATCTACATTTTCCTGTAGTTATATCTTTCAACATCCATTCTACTTTTCTGCCATCCGTAAACAATATGATAGACGAATCAGCTGCGCCCAGTAGATTGTTAACATAACATAAAAGGAAAGAGTACCTGGAATAGTCCTATGATCCAGGATTCACTTCCAGATGGTGTAGTGATGAAAAAAACAGTTGATTATTACGAAGACGTTTCAACATCTACTTCGGTCCGGATAGTTCTCAGAAGTACTGCTGTAGGGTCTTTGCCTCGATCAACTCTGCTTGTAGGTATTTCGTTCCTTGGGTATTCTGAAACATTAAGATATATACTTTGAAAGTCTACAGACAAGGAATATCCACCGGAACTCAAACCTAGTGTCTTGGAAACAGAATTGTTACCATATCTACTCAACAAAGCTGCAAGTTTGATTTCGTATTCCTCTACTCTTCAAGGTTATTAATAATTATTTGCTGTTTCAGATATATTCGTCTCATTTTGGCCATAAAACAACGGATAATTGACAGTCTTTGGAATGACTTGTCTTAATCTCATGTTATCGTTGACCGTTATCGATTTCTACGACAGTTAAATTTAATTACTTTCTACGTATTCACTGAGTCGTCCGCACAACTCATCTCATGCTTTTCTCTCTTCTACATCTTACGCACTGTGTTCTGCGTTCTATTTTAGCAAGCAAAGTATTTTTGGGCTGGACACGATCAGTCACACTTATGGCGAAATGACGTTAAATAATGTATATGTTGCACAACTCTACCTAGTTTTGAATGGTTCTCTATGATTAGGAATGTCCGACTTGTTGGTAGTTTTTCAATACTATATAGGTAGCATCTAGAGAAAAGTGTCCCATCTGACTATGAAGAAAGACAAGAGTGATTTTTTGCTTTTTCCGTTGTTTCAAAACCCAAGAGAAAAGCATTCTTATGAGTGGGTCTTATCTCAAGATCCGCTTACATTTTCGGAACCAGCTTCGAAACTTTCGAACATTAGATACATAGGATCTAAATGTCTTAGATATGCAGTGCAGAGCTCTAAATTCAAACCACAAACTGGTTCTTGCGGCTACTAAATTATTAACGAAGTTAACTGTAAAGGTCTTTTTTGACAGACTTCAAAGGTTCTGTTTTTATCGTTTAAAAACAACATTGAGGTGACTCAAGAACTGTCCATAAATTAAGGTAAAACAGTGTGGAACTGTGCCCAATAGTATTGTATCTGAAATCAGTCTTCACCTTGAAAAAACAAGAGTTTTAATCCTAAAAATTCATTGCAAACTTTTGAAACTTCGAATACAGAGACTCGATAAAATCTACTAAATATACAGTGAAGGTACTCTATTATAAAACATTATGGGATGATGTGTTGTTGGTGGATGGTCTTTGTGAAACGTGCTAACACTGAAATGACCGTTTAGTATACATGTTCCTGATATATGGTTACCCCTACCACAAATCAGGACAGTCAGCGATTTTTTGGCGATTCCTTTTTCTTGTCAAAAGACGGAAGTTTTCTTAGTTACTCCCGTTTTCAAAAGGAATCATGAATTTGTTGTCCATAATGACTTTTCAGGGCAAGGATTTACTTCACTTTTTCTCAGGCTACAGAATATCCTAATTAGGTCTCATAGGATTCAGTACTAGGACCTATTCTTTTCTTAGTTTACATAACTGACCTTCTTCAACAAGTACCGTTATTTGCTGACCATGTTAAACTTTGGAGAGAAGCTTGCGACCATGGTGATAAGCTGACGCTTCAGGAGGACCTGACTCCAATTCAGGGTTGAGTGGATAAAAACTGACCAACTTTAAACACTTCAAAGTTTAAAGTAGTCCACCTGAAATTCGTTGTTGACTATACATACAACTCAAGTAACCCCTCTCTATTAGTGTCCCAAGTTAAAAAAGGTCTAGGAACCTTGATACTTTATGATATGAATTCTTAGACAAATTGTGAAAATATGCCTTTCGAGCAAGTCATGCGCTGGTAACGTTGAGGCGCATTTTCGGTAAGTCTGACAGTAAAACTTTGCACATAATCCTAAACATTTATATTCGGTCCCGTTTAGAGTACGTAAATACAGGTTGTTCCCCTTCACTTTAAAATAATATGAATACACTGTGACATATCATAAGGGGAGATACGAAATCAGTCTGGGGACTCGAAGTCGAACTTGGTGAAGAGCGCCTCAAATTACAAAATCTTTGCGCATAACAGTATCAGTTTCTCAGGGCTCACCTAATGACGTGTGGCACCCTAAATATTTCTGGACAACCCCTTAAGCATCCGCTTAAGCTTTGATCCAACACAAACCTTGGGGGTAGTACCCAGAAATTAAGGATACAACATAACAGAATGGACTGTAGGCACAGCTTTTACTGCTTACGAACAGTTAAATTCTGCAGTTTGCTACCCTCTGAGGTAATCCAAACGACTTTCCGGGAGTCACTTAGGAGAAAACGAAACATATTTTTAAGGAATCACGTCAGTTCATCGCTTTTATTTAGTAATACTTTTCTTTTTGTTGTTATATGTGTCAAGATTCCTGTCTACAGGTATCGGTAATCCATTGCTACTAGATAGGGTAACCTATTAAGCGACAGTTTCTTCTATTCCGTCAAAAACCATCTGAACTATTTTGAACCATCTGAATTATGAGTTCAGTATTCCTATTACACAACATCCAATTAGTCACTACTGCCATCTGTGACTTTTATGGTTAGCAACAGTAATAAAATACTCTAAGGAACTACACCACCATTCCTGTAAGTTTACTGACCAAAGGTTTGGGAAACGGGTCAAAGATTTGTATTAAAGCAATCCCCCTGTACAATCTAGGAGCTACTTCACGCAATGAGATCCTTTCTTATCACAAAGTTAGGGTGGTCTTGATATGCAACTTAGAATAGAGTGTAATCTAAGGATTCGATTGTCTTATGTTTAAAAGTGTCCAGTTATATACTTTTGTTATCCCATGAGAAAAATATGGTTTCTGTTACCTCTAACACGTGATTAGGACTAAATATAATTTATTATATTTTGAAGACTGATTTGTTCTTGATAGCTGAACTACTTGGATGGTAAGAAGTTATTGTTCCCATGCAATAGATTGGTTTATGATGGTAGCTTTATTTAACACTTGGGAGTTACAACTGATTCAGTGACACATATGGCAAGATAAGAGGCGAGAGGTGAGTCACATCACAGTTAAATACAGTTCATCTACCAAGAGTTCAAAGTTTGTGAGAATTTTAAATTAAAAACAACAATTTTGCAACAAGAAAATAACACACATATTTCAATCAAATTATGAACAAAATGTCGATGGGACACGTTCTCAGTCATAGACAGTTTATGTTACGGGAGAAATATTCATTTTATCGTTCACATTCTCTAAAGTTCTACTGTCCCCACTACTTTTCTAACACGAGCATCATTTTGTTTTAGGTTCAAATGTCGGTTTTAACCAAAACAACGTTTTATATTTCGAAACGAACGTAAGCCATTAGTGCGACAATGATATCATAAAATAATCGAATTATAAAATAAGGAATAAGCTATGCAATTACTGCATATTAATTACTGTCTGAATGTATGTTTGCGAAAATGATACTCTATTTCAGCATCCTTTCCAATAATATCGACTATATAATGATTATATCACGGTAAATATATGGGAAAGTGATTTTCTATAACCGTTATTTCTGTTGTTTCCTGTCAATGAAAGAAACTTAGTAGTTTCTTGAATAAGAAACTGACTGCTAGAATAACACCATATATACTGCCTGAGTTAATTTTTCCGGCATATATATGGGAAGAATGAATTTTTCGACACTTGCTTGAACAATTATTTCCATGAATGTCATCTACGGTATGGAAAACATTGACAAGTCAATAAATTCACTTCATCAACTACTGTGTACTAACAGAAAATAGTGTTGGAACAAACTTTTTAAAAAAATCTTACTTTACAAAATGGTCAAAAATAATCAGTAATTCACTCTATGTATCCTGAATTACAGATAATACAACACTGAAGTGTATAATCAAATGAACATTGCAAAACTATCATCTTTTTAAAAACAAAAAGTTTTGCACAGAGACTACCGAATTCGACGTGAATACAATAGCCATTGCACAAGCAAGTGGCTATCAGGACTCAGTAGCTGAGTGGATAACGTGATGGCGTTTGGAGCGAAAGATACTGAGTTCGAGTCCCAGAATGAACATCAACTCTGAGATGCAGGTGCATCCAGCTGACGAGTCACAAATAGAACGAAACGCGCATCCTGGATTCCACTGCTAACCACTATCCATCTTAGCCACATTAATAGTTTGTATAGTTCAATTAGGTACAAAAAACAAATTTTATATTGAATTGGCTACTTCATTTCACTTTCATGTCATCTTTTTGAAAATGGCAAACGTTTATCAAATATGAAATTAATGAAATCTCAAGTGGAATTTTATCACAACATTAAGCAAATACAATATAGATTAACTAGTACAAATTATTTGTAAATTTATTGTTAAATTTTATCATTCAAACGTTTATTTGATTTACTTATATGTTCTATTAGAAATGAATACAAAACTTTTGAAATAGATATTATATATATGTTGTAGTATTGGTTGTTATGTTAAGTCCATATGCCTTATTCCAACTTCTCGACAGGTCGATTCATCTATCCATCATGAGTCATGTTTTCACTTTGTTAATTATTCACTTATTAACCCTGACCACTTTTATATGAACGTAGGTGTGTGTACACTTCTTATCCTATTTATCACATGCCTGTCATTTATTCTTGTCTGACTATAAATATTGATTAACACTGGATAAAAGTGAGTTGGCTTATCCGTCATCTCGAATGTACGTCATTTATGTTAATAAAACTGTAGTTGCCGCTTCTCTTTGCCTTCTGATTTTATGCACGGGTAATATTTGTATTATAACGATTAATCGAGGTGAATGATTAACGAAGCACGACATTACAATGTAATTAAGCCTTGATTTGATATAAGTTTGATTGACTTTAAAATGTATACAAGATTAATCGAAATTTCATGACATAATCAGTATTTTATTAAAAAAGGGATATAAATTTAAGAAGAAAATGATTTTCAAATTTCATAAACGAATCATATGAATTCAGTAATTATAAAAATTATTATAGTGAACTGTAGACTACTATTTAAATGATTCGTAAATTAAAAATAAAACATTCATTATTAAACTATTGAATATTATTTTAAAATCAATAAAACAAACAAAAATTACATCATGTTATTCAATTAATGATCTTTTCCAAATTTTCAACCAAACACTACAATCTGAACAGCGTTGAAGTCTATATATTGTCTGGTTCTCCTATGGGATTGAGCTGCATTGCTTGGCTTAAGCCTGATCAGTGTCTGGCTCTCCTATTAAACGGGATTGAACTGTACTGTTTGGGTTGCCGCGTGAAAGTCTAGATGGTGTTTGGTTCTCCTGAAAACCAGTGCAAAATTACCCTGGCTCATAAGGGTATATTATATAACTAAAACTATAGTATTGATCATTAAAACGAAGCAAGTGTACATACTTTATATTGGAAACTTCTAAATTTCAATTTAGTTGTTGGTGTTTCTATATCAAACCAAATGCTCATTGCGTTGATCAAATATGGACAAATGCCCGCCCTATGCTACTTCCAATCGTTCTAAAGAATATACTGAGGAAGATAAGAAAGGATGGTTTGTGTTCGCATCTCTGAACGTGTTCTACATCTAAGTTGAGGTTAAATGGACAGAAGATTTTCAGCAGCGTAATTGCTCGTTATTTGCTCGATAGTGCACATGATGTTGAAGTTGCAAAATCTTTCACAATAATCAGTAAACAAGGGAATTGAAGATTGTTACTTTTTGCCGAAGTTGTTGTGATAAAAAGGTTTAAGCCGAATATATGTATCCAAAAAATAAACAGTTATCAATACTGTTTTATCCTGGTGATCCTATTTTTTTGTGAGATTATTAAGTAAGACGAACAACTGAAGAATGTTAATTCTTCCGTAATATTGTCTTTTAATATTATTCTATCTGCATATTTTAACTCACTTTGTTTTAGATGTTCCGGATACAAAGTATGTACAGTTGCTTCATTTAAATGGTTAATACTATGGTTTTAGGTTGAACAGAATCCACGAAATAAATAAATTTGTGTTATTCAGCTACGATATTTATTCCTATTTTATCCGGATTATTTTGATTTTTATAATAACTATACCGTAAAAGCATAATACTTGTATATATGTGTGGTGTGCGCTACTTATGATGACAGAAATAAATAGTATGGATCAGGAATCGGAAGTAAAATACTTACCAACAGAAGAGTTATATAAAGAGATGAAGAAGGAAAAAGAAAAGCATTCGGAATAATAACAGGATTAGATCAAGTCTTTATTTACTAAATATCTAATATACTATTCGTTGAATATACAATCTGACGGAAATTATTTTCAGCTAATCCACTAAAAAAATTATTGATTACAATTAATTTAAATCAATAAAATGTTTAAATTAGTTGTAATCAATAATGATAAACTAATCGATGATATTTGTGCACATTTTATATACTAAAACATATGAGTAAATATAAAGTAAATTTACAATAGTTATATCGATTTTAATATGAATGTTTTGTAATTTAAAAAAAAAAAACAATTTTCAATTATAATTATTGAACGTTAGTAACCAATTTATTTTATAATTGATAGTTTTGTGTTGTAAATAGGGGGTATGATTGTATAATCAATGAACTTAATATTATAAGCTTAATTTTATTATTAGATGCCTGCAAAGTGTTTTTCTTATTTAGATTCTTTAAAATGTCAGTATTACAAAAGAATTGACATTTAAAATAAAACTTTCATGAAGATCAAATAGTTACATAAATTTTTATCCCAACGGTAAACCAATAAATCTTAGTTTGAAATAAAAACAAGAATATATCAAACATGAACAATTAATAGTTTTTTAACAGTTGAATTCACGAGCCAATCTAGGCTAGACCACCATTGAAAACCTGGAAGCACTAGATGATTGTTTTGTCTTAGTATGGGACTCCTCAGTAATGCACATCCATGATCTCGTACGCAGGACTCGGACCCAGAACCTTCGGTCTAGCGTGCGAACGCCTAACCTCTAGACCAATGAGCCGGTATTCAACGGTGTTAATTTCTAACTTCAATCGATCCATAATCTCACACAACCCTTCATCCATTATCTGAGGTAGATACCTGCCTCTATCCGACATAGATTAACTTCATTGTTCACGGCTTCTCACTAAAACTCTGAAAATGACCTCTCGTAGCTAGTCACTGATGAGCACATAGTACATTAATCAGTATAGTAGACATAAATAAAATAAATAATCAATTAAGTGATTCATTATGTCCATAAATCTATTTGGTAAATAAATAAATGAAAATGTTGACTTTATTTTCAGGTTAAAATGATTGTTTAGTTTATTGACTTCATTGAAATAATAGATGCAAGCATTTTTTGTTCGTCTAAACAGCTTTTTTTGAAGTTCATTGTCTTACAAACTTAAATAATATAAGCCATTGTTTATCAAAAAAAACAAATCAATAAATATTACAAAAAAATAAATGGATGATTTCATTTGTAAAATATTCCTAAAATATTATGAACTTTACAAAACTAAAATTTTAAATAAATGCCGGCTCAGTGATCTAGAGGTTAAGCTTTCGCGTGCGAGACCGATATATCCTGGGTTCGAATCTCGCTAGGCGGGGTCGTGATTGCTCACTGCTGAGGAGTCTCACAATAAGACGAAACGACTGTCCAGTGCTTCCAGGTTTTCCATGGTGGTCTAGCTTCAACTGATTCATGATCTTAATTATTAAAATAATAGTTAGTTAAAGAGTTATGGTAATAAATTATTTTTTTCATTTGAACGATTTAAACAATATATTACAAAAATAAATTAAGCCTCTTACATAAACAGGATTGATACTACTTTTGACTGAAGTTGTAATTTACAAAAATTCGATTTCATACAGAAAATTTCATTTGTTTCTTTCAAGTAGCCGATACACTTGAATCAAGAATATCAGGAGTAAATTAAATTCAATCATTCAAGATTATAGTTACCTAGGTTAATAGACTATTACAAAATTCAGTGATAAACTTACGTAAGAAGTTAGGATATGTTGACATTGGTTATTATTCAATGATGACTGATAAGTGGAATTAATCAAGAATTAAATTTGAAGAAAAATTAACGCCTGATAAATACACCGCATAGACATTAGAAAAATCATTCATAATTTCAAACCCTAACCAAGGTCTTTCAAACATTATCACATTAATAGAACTTTACAAATAAAACATATGTGTATATTCATAGCTGAAATCATGAGTCAATTGAAGCTAGACCATCATGGAAAACCTGGAAGCACTGGACGGCTGTTTCGTCCTATTCTGGGACTCGTCAGCAGTGCGCATCCACGACCCCAAACTCGCGAGATTCAAACCCAGGACCTACCAGTCTCGTGCTAGAGCACTTAACCGATAGACCATTAAGTCGGCATCCGACGGTATTAATGTCTAACTTCAACCAATCCACGAAAGTACATTTGATTTACTATTTATTCACAACAGTATACAAGAATTTATGAAATAAAAGCCAGAATATCTGTCAGTTAATATATATATATATATATATATATATATATATATATATATATTGTTATTTACAAGGAATGGCAAGTGGATGAACTGGGTTTTCCAGGTTTTCCATGGTGGTCTAGCTTCAATTAACTCATGATTTCAACTATGAAAATACTGAAATATTCACAAAAACTCCTTCTGATATGTGTATATGCCACATTAATCGTTGTTTATTAGTTTAACGTGATAATAGTTTACAATAATTTTGTTGAGGTTCTGGTTGGGGTAAGTACTATGGAAGAACTTCAAACTCCCACCAAAATCACTATTCTGTATCCAAATGGTTCTTAACCAAATATCAGTAATATGAAATAAACCATCTTTAGAATCTTTCTCTGGCTAAATGTTCATAGAATACTACATGAGTTACATACACATTTTACTGTACAACAATTGATCAATAAGTAGTAACTGCCATCATATTTGCATAGATTTTAATGTTCTAAGTTGCAATTTAGTCATCAGTTGACATATCGCGTAGTATTTTTGACATCAGGTCATTGGAGACAGATGTATGAAATATCAATATATCACTCACAGAACCAATAAGACACGACTCGAATAGCTCATTAGTAACACCTCAGAGTGTGAAACTGTGTGATGCGGGTTCAAATTCTGTAAGGAACCTGTGTTCCATCAAAATCACAGGTACATTTTGCTGACGAGTCCAAACAAGTATGAAACTTAGGTCCGGAGTTTTTTACCGACTACCTACAACCAGTTAATACATTAGTGTGGCTAACAGTCTTTATAAAAAGTTTAATTATTCGTAGGTTGCTTTCCACCGAAGACATACTGAAAATGAAATTTATTTGAGGAGATTAACAATCTAAATCAAGCCCAATACCTTCCAGACAGTTTAAAAATATGAAGCAGAAAGAAACACATTCCCAACGTTCAGATCTTATGTTTGTATGTGTATATTTTTTCCGGTGAAACTATAATTTATGGACGACCTTTGAGTGACGCTTAAGTGACCTTGAAAGTGTCCACCTAATGATTAGGACTAAATGAAGGTCATAAACCAGTGTGAGGAATTAGAATTAGGATTTACAGTTGATGGTTAGGGTTAGGAATTAGATTTAGTGTTTTCATCACGAACTGACATCAGTTATAATGTCAAGACGCTATTTAACTAAATGGATGAGTTAATTTCGTTCCGAAATCCGAAACCTGTTATCTTATATTTGATTGGTTAGTTCATAAATTATGGTCTTACCATTTTCCCTATTATGTATTCAAGTGGCATACTTCATTTCTTTTATGGAACTTATTATGTTAGAATTATCTAAAAATCAATTCGCACCTTATTAAAATATATATCTTCAAATAGATTTCTTTAACGGTTTTTTTATATGAATTAATTTAGTATTTAATTGTAAATTTCTTTAATCAGAATTAAGTTCTAATTTTAATCATGATAAATTTAAGTCATATATTACACCAAAGCTGTGCCCAACAATGTTTATGTCTAACCTCAACCAATCCACAATACTGCTGTAACCAATGGAGTTCAACCATGGTGGCTCTGAGACAGACGCCAACTGAAGACAATGGAAGATGGTCGCGCAATATCGTGGATTTTTCTAAAAAGGTAGTGAATTTGAGTGATGAGATTTTACTGAAAAAATTATTCTTCATCTTTAATATATATATATATATATATATATATATATATATATATATATATATATATAGAGAGAGAGAGAGAGAGAGAGAGAGAGAGATCGGTTAGAATCAATTTAGGGTCATCTTAAACTCTGAAAAACGTTAATAGCAATAAATGGCTGGAGAATTTTGTTTTTTTCTTTCCAGTAATTAATTTTATATTAGATAGGGGTCATTATGGAACTCATTTGTTTAGCTGTATTTGTTGATTAAGGCAGTTAATGTATTGATGTTACAAACTGTGTACATGGATTAACTTATTTCAGTACACTTAAATTTGACTGCTGCCCAGATAAATAACTGATGTATAACTCAGTATATTCTGATATTGTGGTTGACCTACTGTTGGTTTCTTGTTGGTCCATAGTAAAATCTTGATCTGAAGGTTTTCATTCCTTCCTATGTCGAGCAATATCAGTTTTTTTTCAGTTATAGCAAATAGTAATTAGCAATTTTCTCTCAGTTATAAAAGGTGACCAAACCAGTGTTTCGTTCTATTTACAACATTCTGTTGATAATAAACCGTGAACAATTGATAGAAGATGGATGAATATTACAAATCAATCCTCAACAAAGGACATTGCATGAACAGTAACTGTTTTGTATGTCGGGAATCATTTCAAAATATCTGAATAGTCTCAACTAATGTACCTGCCTTTAATTGTTGTATAGATAATGAGTGTTTTTGACAACGCATCATGTTTCTGGTGCTTTTTTGTCATACATATTAAAAGTTAAATCAGTTTTCAATTACCTAAATGTGAATTATCTTTGTTATTTCTCAAAAATACTCAAATACACAGTTAAGTTGTACTTACACCTTATCGTATGAAATTTGTCTATCATCAGACACAAACATTAAAATCAACCATCAGTGACTAATGGTAGCGGCAATAATAAGTGTTTTATCTTTTCTGTTGATAACTTCGATTTCTCCATAGCCGTTAGTCTTTCCTCTAAATAAGGTTCAAAAGTAGAAAGTATTGCTTCGAGTTTCGATAAATTATACAGTAAAACTACAAAGGTAATGGTAATTTCCTTTTGTTTCTTATAATTCAATGTTGTTAAGTCTTTTATTCATACATATTGGTGTTTTTAAAGTTCTATACAATATTTATCGGCAGATATTGTTTATACAGAAAAGCAACAAAACAACGACATTAACCTAGTACACAACATGTAAAATAAGACAATTGTTAAAGAATCCAAAAAGAATCAATTGACCTTTCACAAATAAATTCTTGACTAAATAAGTATAATACAGATATGTATGTATAAGTGAGTGTGTGAGTTTTTTGTTTTACATGATTGATTAATTGTTAATATTTTGTGAAATCAATCAATAACTTTCAACAGAATTGATTAATTTAAAGAAAGAATTTTGTTTAATCAGATTACTGTCTAGTACATAATGAACACACAACAATAATATATACTGAACATGTTGCCTAGATCCTCAATAAAGCTTTTTAATCAAACTTTCTAACACCACATTATTATAAACTGTCTATCAATCAATCAAGTTTGCAAACCATAGCAAATGATTTATATTTACTCAGACTCTGAAGGGAGCAACCACACCCTACAATGGTCATTACAAAAAAAAAGCTTGAGAAACAACAAAAGTTGAATGAAATGGATTTAGAGTGTATGAATCGATTGCAACTATTTCATTAATTACCTATATGTTAAAAATTTAATTTATTATGATTCCGATTATCCGCTTGTCAATCTTTTTGACTGAATTCCAATCAGTTTTAGCTAGCACATGTGTAATCTGTGTGGATTGTCATGATATAGCCATTCTATCACAAGTTCATTGGTTTCAAACTAAATACCAGTTCATTATTGAGGAAAGATTTATGATCCAAATTTTGGAATTCATGATGAAAACTATCCTTTATTATCAATCTTCCCATATGAATTGGGTTGTATAAGATAACTAATTGAATAGAAAGCGTTTCCTTTAAAAAATTAATAAGAATACTACTAGCAAATTTATTCAATACTATAATACTATAGTAAGGTATTGTCAGCACCAGTTGTGTACTGTTGCAAGAAATTTGTGTTCAACATGAATTCTTTGGATATTTCATGGTTTTCTCTTCCACAGAGCTAACATTACAAGTTATCAAGTTTAGATCATTCTAAATATTAAACAATGTATCTACAAATTACAGAAGTAAGATAGTGATGAAAATTTTGAGAATGTTATTCATCACAGATTGATCTCATTTGAGGTCCTTACCCCGAGTTCTTACTCCATGGTAAACGACTATGAATGAACCATTAATATATAAATTTTCCCTTTAATTCAGTATATTATACTTAGACTAACCCCGTTAGGGTGACGGTGGTAATAAAAGGCTGAATACGAGTTATGTTGGAAGGATTTATTCTAGACATTCTTTTATGCAGAAAGACGATGAAAAGGACGAAGCGGAGAAGCCAGATCGGAGATGGCAAACATACCAACTCTATTTCATTAAAACATGTCTCAACATTTGTAGACATGAAAGATACAAGCTAGCACATAAACACATAGTACGATTATACACATATGAATGATAAAATAACCGGAAAGACTAGAGTAATTCATCTATCCAAAAGTAAGGATTATTCGTGAAGAGGTGTGATAATGATAGTTGATACAGTTTACTGCTGAAAACTAGACAGGGCTGAACAGGTGTTTTGTCGTAGTATGGTACTCTTCTTTAAGATGAAAAAAAGGAGAAATTATTCACTATGTTCATTTCTTTGATCAGAATGTCGGTCAGTTACTAAATCATGCAAAATAATAAATAGTCCTAAAAATCTTCAATTTCAAACCGACTAGTAGTCCATCTGACATAAAAAATCTACATAATTAGTTTCCGATTTAAAAGATGGCATGATATTTAGTATTACACTATGTTTAACATAAATAGTCTGATTATCAGCATGATAAGTTTGTTTAATTCTTTAATTAATCAACCAGAGATTAGTTGTGCTCTTATTTGATGCAAAATGTACTAGTTTCAAGTCCCATTGTGAATACCGGCACTGTGATACTGGCAAATCTAGTAGACAAGTCCACTGATAGCTACAATATGTTTGTTATTTAGAGATTAAGTTTGTCTATGCTTTTTGAGCCTTTTAAGAGAATAGTTGTCAACACATTTCTACAATATCAGAAAAACTCACTTGAAAAGCAAGGGCAACATTCCTACAATTGAAAAACATCTAGGACTCAAAACAACTGTCACACAATACCAAAGTCATAATCTTCAACAAGAATGTCAAGATTGTTCTATTGTAGGGGACTGAAACTTGGGGAACTACTTCAACAATCACCAAAAAGGTACGGCATTTTTAAACAACTGTCTACGCAGGATACTCAATATCTGTTGGTTACATACCATTGGAAACAACCTACTGTGGAAGAGAACAAATACGCTTCCAGCTGAAGAGGAAGTTTGGGAAATACTCTATAGGTAGATAGAACATACATTACGGAAATGATCAAACTGCATTACGAGGTAAGACCTAACTTGGAGTCCTCGAAGCCAAATAGGCAGACCAAAGAATACATTGTACTAGGAATCGGAGGCAAACATCAAAATAATTAACAGCATTTGGTAACAACTAGAAGAGGAGCCCAGCAAAGAGTTAGTTGACGAATCAGGGTCAAGGGCCTATGTGTAAATAAAGCAAAAAACTCCCATGCTTAGTTCGTTACTATGATTATTATTCGAAGCTATGATATCTATAAGAGTTAGAATTGGTTAGCAGAGATGGATAGTGGATAGCGGTGGAATCCAGGACGCGCGTTTCGCCCTATTTGGGACTCGTCAGCTGGATGTACCTGCATCTCAGAGTTGATGTTCACTCTGGGACTCGAACCCAGTACCCTCGCTTCAAACGCCATCGCGTTATCCACTCGGCCACTGAGTCCTGATAGCCACTTGCTGAACAGTTGCAGTCCTAACAAAATCGATGGGAAGATTCAAACAAACAATACCAAGTGAATTTAGATTTAGAATTGTTGTTACTGTGATTGTTGAATAACTTCAAGTAACCTTACCAAATTCTTTTAACAACTTACAACCAAACTCAGTGTACAACAAATGAAATATGTTCTACAAAACTTGGTCACATCTTGTAAACATTGTTTGTTAGATCAGTTAGCTCAATTTTCGAGGCTAAATGTATCAGGGATGGAATTATATATTATAGTTTCGTGAATGAGTTATAATTGTTCCTTATGACATTTAAACCTTACGTTTAATAAAATAAGTCGAACAACAATTTATTGATTTATTTATGATCAATTTGACTCGATTATATATAGTTAAAAATTCGCACTATTGATCAGTGTGAATTAAATCGATGTAGGAACAAGTGCATCAAAATATTGCGTTTGTTTGTATCTGCCTCGTTTATTAATCCCTCTTGTGTCTAGTTGTACATATCCGTTTTGTATTTCTGAAATAGTAAAGTATGAAGAAATAGAGAGGAAGGAACTCAAATGGCACATACAGTCTTTTATGGTTGACAACCATCAGTTAATTACAGGGAAGAATTTTATCGCTATTGTCAAAAAATAATACAGTCACATTAGGTGGAGATTTGTTCTCTGAGCTGGATGGTTTGGTCGTGGAGCTTCCATTGTTCTTTTGAACAACATCATCAGCACAAGTTTCAGGTAGAAGTGGAGTGTTCGAATTTCACCACCACCTCACAGTTACATTTATAACATTAATTCAGAATGTAAGGACACATAAAATGGGAATTAAACTTCACCTCATCGCTCAAGCTAGTGGCCATCAGGACTCAGTAGATAAATGGATAATGTGATTCCATTCGAAGCAAACGGTACTGGATTAGAATCTCAGCGTGAACATCAACTGTGAGATGCAAGTAAACCCAATTGACGAGTGTGAAATAGGGCGAAACACGAGTCCTGGATTCCATTACTAGCCACTGTTATAACGTATGCCCTCTTAATTTATAAACGTCCAATGATACATAAAATCGTACGAGCAGTCTTGGGTGCTATTCGGTCCTTCCTATCTGCCTAGACCAGCCAGTTAAGTCCAGAACACAAATAACAGCCTCGGCAATATATGAATCATTATTTACAAACACACTGGGTTTTTATACAAACCAAAATAATCAATAAACTGATTATAACTCAGGAATCGTATGATAATAAGTCAAGGTCAAAATAAAGCTAATGATAAGAGAAATACGAATATGAATAGTTCAGTTACGTAATAATTGTACAATAGGAAATAGGCATATTACATTGATCCATAAATAGACCTAAAAGTTATCATTCGTAATTCACCGGGGGATATAACAGCCACCCTTCACCATTACTCATAATGCTTGTGACTTAAGACAATATCGAGGCAACCTTCACAGGATACACATATGGCAATAAGAGACTGATCAATTGCAGTCCTAAAGAACAAGGGCAGGGTTCAAACGAACAGTACAAAAATGAAGTTAGAGAGTAGTTTCTAAAAAATCAATCATAATTTTAATTTGCAGGTGTTATGTAGTATAATGAGGTGCATATAAAATTCACTTTAAGCAGTATACCCTCACATCTGAACAGTAACTGAATACAAACAAATTTAGTCGAAATTGAACAATGATGTGATGTAAAAACAGCGGTAGCTTATAATATTGCGTTGAAGTCTATCTAGCGGGTATATTTATACCTTCAGTTAATGTTTTGTTCTGATACACAATTTTAATTCTATAATAATAAATGATAACTCCACTTGGAGTCCTTCTAGGGTTACGGCTGATCTCACATTCAAGTAAATAAAGAATGTTGATCATGTGGTAAACAACCGCATCCCATAAAATTGAACTTTATTAAAAACACTTTAACCAATAATAAACAATATTTGAAAAAAGCCATATACAATAATAATTTATGTATTTAGATTTACCTAAAATAAATTTGTCCTTGAAATATTGATTTTCCTTTATTTATGCCTTTTTTTCATATAACCAATAACAATATAATTACCTATTTTTCTTTCTCCTTATCAACAGAAAAGAATAGTGAATTATGTGAATTTGTACATGACATTATTCAATTGATCATGATCATGATCATCATGATCATCATCATTATCATATCATAAATAAAAATGACAATATTGATAGTAACAAAATCAATTATGATTGCATTTTTGATTTTGAAAAGAAAATTATTGATTAAATAAAGATTATCATCATTTAATTACTTACTATAATTGATTGAATTTTGAAAATTAATCAATATTTTTTTGTTTTTGTTTTAATAACAAATAATATTGACAATTTACTTTAAGATTAGATTATTTTTAAAAAATAATATTGATTTATTGTAGATTTAGAAAAAAAGATTTAAATTTTAAATTTGTTTAAATTATACGATTTCATTAAACAAATAATCAATTTTTTTTTCAAAAGAAAATATATTAGAGATTTATTTTTACTTTATCATAAATATTAAATGGTAGTTTATTTTAAAGTTCCTATATCTGTCATTCCATCAATGATCGAAGACGTCAAGATGACCATCAGACAAATCAAGAATGGGAAAGCGGCGGGACCTGATAATATACCAGCTAAAGCACTGAAGTCAGCAAATATGCTTCACTTTCTATTCAAGAAGGTTTGGGAGGAGGAACAAGTGCTAACGGACTGGAAAGAAGGATACCTCATCACACTACCAAAGAAAGGAGATTTGAGCAAATGTGAGAATTACAGAGGCATTAGTTTGTTATCAGTACCAGGAAAAGTTCTCAAAAGTGTTGCTGAACCGGACGAAAGACGCAGTAGACGCCCAAATTCGAGGTCAACAGGCTGGATTATGTAAGGATCTAATTAGAGAGTAAATTTTTGGCAAAGTAGACAACTAAAATTTATTTCCCCTCTTTCTCTACGCTTGCTGTTTTTATATAATAAACCAAAACACACATGAATAAGGAATTCGTAAGTAAAAATTTTTCATTTTATAAATAACCGATTATGTGACATCAATGCACCAGCAGCAACCTCCACATCAGTAGGCCTCAACATACACAAAGGAAATAGCAAGCTTCTCAAATACAACACGAAGAACACCAACCGGATCACACTTGATGGCGAAACTCTGGAAGAGGTGGAAAAATTCAAGTACCTGGGAAGCATCATTGATAAACAAGGAGGATCGGATGCAGATGTAAAGGCGAGGATTGGCAAAGCAAGGACAGCATTTCTACAATTGAAGAACATGTGGAACTCAGAACAACTGTTAACTAACTTCAGAATGAGAATCTTCAATAAGAAAGTCAAGACAGTTCTACTGTATGGAGCTGAAACGTGGAGAACTACGATATCCATCGTCAGAAGGTACAATTATTTATGAACAGTTGTTTACGCAAAATACTCAACATTCACTGGCCGGATACTATCAGTAACAGCCTTCTGTGGGAGAGGACAAACCGGCTTCGAGCTGAAGAGGAAATTAGGAAAAGACGTTGAAGGTGGATAGGACATACATTGAGGAAATCATCAAACTGCATCACGAGGTAATTCCTAACTTGGGATCGTGAAGAGAAGCGGAGAAGAGGAAGGCCAAAGAACACATTACTCCGGAAAATAGAAGCCGATATGAAAAGGATGAACGTTAAATGGAAAGAACTGGAAAGGATTGTTCAGGGCAGAGTTGGATGGAGAATGTTGGTGTGCAGCCTATGCTCCTCCATGAAAGGTAACAGGCGTAAGTAAGTAAGTAAGTATTTTAAAGTATTAATTATACATATTGTGAAATAGTAAGAAGTGAATCAAATTTCGCTGACTTTCATATTTTAATTTAAAGATATTTAGTTTTAATAAATGATATTAACAGAAGAATGAATAACAGTGGAATAAATGAATAACTCTTTGTAAGGATGGCTCGTTGGCAAACTCAAGAAATCATAAATAAGCCCAGAAAAAGCAGAAGACATTCCATCCAATCACCGCTGAAGGAACATTCTAGAATGTCGATATGTAGCTTCCCTATTGGATAAATAAGAAGGACTCATTATGTGCCTATTGGCTGTCCGAAATGATGATTTACTTCCAGCCAAAAAACTATGAATACATGAGTCTGTTGTACTATATTTGACACTGTTTTTGGGAATAATATCCCTACTTACTAGTCTTGTGTCTTCTCTTTTGCGACGTTGCGGGTTTGATCGTTCAAGTAGTATAGTAGTACGCGGCATAGCATGAATCTAAGCTCTAGATATAACACTCTTATTTTCTTATTTTAATGTTAGAACTACCTACTCATATAATAACATGACAATAAAATGAAACTTAACACCCTGTAATCTCTTTTCAATAGATTAGAAGAGTATTTTTCCAAATTCTGGTAGAAACAAACTTTCAATTCATTCAATAAAAAACAGTCCAATTAATTGATAGTAGATGAATGAAAGATCAATAAAAAATGGATTTAAAAGTTATGAAATCCCTAATTTACTAAAATTTTATAACTTTCAGCAAATATACCAATTGATTATGTGGTTGAGTTATGACAAATAGTGAAGTTCTGGAAGTACGTTTCAATCTATTTAAGATAAATCAATTTGTTTTACTGAAACCTCAGTATTGATGTTCACAGTACCAATGGAGTATAATTCCCTTCATTTTAAATCGTAATGAATTATCAATTAAGAATGCTAAAAATTCATTTTATGTTTTATTCATGTTTCATTCAATACCTACTGGAAATTCCTTTAATTATGTCTAAAAAATGTGTAATAGCTGGAAGATAAAATGTTTCATCTGTTTCATCTGTTCAAACATCGATTTGTCTCATTACGTGTTATATTTGCCAACTTCGTACAGAGGTCCTTTGTGCTCAGTATACCAACTTTATGCTAAGTGCTGTTCTAGAATCTTCACTTGTATATTGTATTAAGTTTCAACATTTTTTCGTATTTTATTGACCTTACTCGAATCACCGTCACACAATCATGATACATAACACAACTAATCAACTTCACCTGTATAATTATAATAATTTATATGCATAATTTTGATTCTAAAATAATATCATATGTTGTAAGCAGAAAACAAGAACCAAACGAAAGAATATGAATCGAAATTATTCACCTGAAATAATTGTTCTTAGATTATTCAACATCATCTTACTGTGTTCAACAAGATGATATTGATGTTTGGAAATGATAAGTTGATAATAATGTAACACAATTGGATGAATATTTTATTGATGTAAAGTGACACTTCATTGCAACAACGTTATTCCAAGTTTTAGAATAAGGAATATCAGTTCAGAGACAAGTACTTTGAAATCATGAATCAATCAATGTGATCTAACACTGATCGGTTCATGATTTCAATGAAATTCAACAATCTCCACAACCAGAAACAGAAGAGTTCTTTTTATATGGCTCAGCAAAATGAAACATATGCGTGATATTTTATTGACATCTTCATCGTCACTTTCTAATAGCTTCCACATTGTTTCCAACTTATAATTAACTTTTAAGCAGAGATGAATGGTTGCTAGTAGTGGAATCCAGGACTCGTGTTTCGCATATTTCACACTCGTCGATTGGATGTACCTGCGTCCCACAGTTGATATGTCACTCCGAGATTCCAATCCAGTACCGTTTGCTTCAAATGGAATCACATTATCCACTTATCTACTAAGTCCTAATGGCCACTAGCTTGTCTAATTGGTGAATTTTTGATTTTATCTCATATATATTTTGGTTATTTGAATCTTCCCATTAATTCCTGAATTCCATTGTTAGCCATCATTCATCTATGCTTAAAATAATTGTGACTTATTGACAATATCGAGGCAATCCGCTAGGGACCCAAATATTTCAGTAGTAAACACCAACGGGAAGTTCCAAACAACCAATATATATATTATAATTAATTAGTCTTCAGTTCCTATAATCTGACAGATTATAAATGTTATGAGACTAACCATTGACTAATTTAATCTCTTAACTTCTTGTAGTCATTGATTTTTATGGGTTTTCCATATCTTTCATTCAAGTATTTGATTATTTAGTTCAAAATCTAATTCAATAGTTATCATTGGCTTAATTACTTTTAATATGGCCTTACGAAAATTTTCCTTCTTTGTTTTTAATTTCAAGGTGTTTGACAAGCAGCAGGTCAGTACTGTTTTACAAGAGAGATTTTGTAAGTGATATTTAATGTAGAATGAATCATACAATGGTAAGCTGTCACCTAGCCACAATAGCATTCAACACACCTAATAACATGTTTCATTAGAATTCAGATTTGTAAAATAAGTGATTGATTTTTATTTTAGAAAAAGATTTTCATTCAATTAGTCAGTAACCATTTACAGTCATTAGTTGAGTTTGTTACTTATTCTTTGAGTTTTTCATTACATCTTTATCATCTAAATATTCATTTACAATCACACACTATAGAAATTTATCTGCATCAATTACTTTTAGCGAATTTTAGGTAGATATCATGAATATATCAGTATTAGACCACCTTTGAAAACCTGGAGCCACCGGACGACCGTTTCGTCCTAGCGTGGGACTCCTCAGCAGTGCCCATCTACAACCCCACACTCGGAATTCCAACCCAGGACCTACGTCTCGCGCGTGAACCCTTAACAGATAAACCACTGAGTCGACATCGAAAGGTGTTAATGTCCAGCTTTAACCAATCCACGATATTGCGCGACCATCCATCGTTGTCTTCAGTTAGTGGCTGGATTCGGGCCCAGCGTGCGGGATCGTGGATGCACACTGCTGAGGAATCCCATACTAAAACAAAACAACTATCCCGTCATATCAGAGATCTTGTATCTACTGGGTTTTTTGTTCAAGTGGTAGAAAATGATCATCATGTACATTAACCTGTATTTGCTCTTTGGTAATTTCTACATTTAATTATTTCTTTTTCTTTTTCATTACAAATACATATAACCATTTTAAGAAAATGATATAATGTGTGTAAAAATCTTCATTTACATCTTTCAACTAGATTCAGTACATGAGCTATGATATTTCATACCTATATACATACACATGGAAACATTTAAATCCATAATAATTAGTCCATTGAAATGAAATCAATGAATATATAATAAGTAATTCATTTTATATAAATAATGACCATTTTATTTAAGTTCAAATAGGCTTCTCAATTACTTATTTAATAGTTGAAAGAGTGAGCCAATTGAAGCTAGACCGTGTAGTGTAGTGCTTCGTTAATCGATCGTCTTGATAACCGTTATTATAACAATCTGAACGGTGTATAATATCAAAAGACAAAGGGAAGCAGCAACTACATTTTTATTGATAAATAACATGGGCTAGAAGGCAGTGAGCACATTACCAAATGTAAGCAAGCGAAGGAAAGATGACGCAGAGTGGAGATGGCTGGGAAGCCAACTCGTTATAAGCAAGCATTAATCAACATTTATAGTCAGACTAAAATGAATGACAGACATGTGATAGGTAGGATAAGAAGTGTGCATACACATACGCTCATATAAAAAAATAGTCAAGGTCAATAAGCGAATAATTAATATGATCAAAATATGACTCATAACGTTATAGGTGAATTGGCTTGTCCAGAAACTAGAATAAGCTATGTAGGTGTAATATAGTACGCGACGTTACACTACTCCCCACAACGGTCAGGGAAAACTTGGATGTACTGGACGGCCGTTTCGTTCTATTATGGGACTCCTCACCAGTGCGCATCCACGACCTGGCGCTCAACTTATTTAATAGATAAGTTGCAACAAAACAAATCGAAATATACCTCCCTTACTCTATAATTCGTCTATTTTTAATCATCATGCATTAAAACAGTTTCTTATATCTTTGGATCATAAGTTCTTCTTCTAATAATATTTATATAAATGGATGATTATATTCAACCACTAACATTTCAAAAAACTTGATTATCTCCATTAAAATATAAAATTAAGTTTTATTTTTGTTTATTGATCCTTTACTATTGAAACTAGAAATGTCATGACCATTGACTGACTGACTGACTAACTAGACCATACAATAATTACTCGATCAATATTATAGATAGAGTTAGATAAAATGACTTAATAAATGACCGATAAAAAACCTTTAATAAGGGAATTCTCTAATTTTGATTGGTTTGTTTAGATCAATTATAGTTATTTCTTTTTCGCTGTTCTTTTCTGTCTCTCTCTCTCTCCTTCCTATCTATTTATTCATTTTTCATTAGTTCATTAACATATAAGCAAAGATGGATAGTGAATGAATTAAAATTTCACCACATTGCACAAGCTACTGATTATCTAAACTCAGTAGATAAATGGATAATGTGATTCCATTTGAAGCAAACAATACTGGATTAGAATCTCGGAGTGAGATATCAACTATGGGATGCAAGTAAATCCAATTGACGAGTGTGAAATAGGACGAGACGCGAGTCCTGGATTCCATTACTTGACACGTTCACTGACTCATTCATCTTAATCATTTTTCAACTCGCTTAATATTTCAAATGTCAATCTTTAAGTAAACAGAGTTTTAAAAAAATAAAGATATGTAAATATTAGAAATCAGGTTACAATTTAAAAGTGCTGTAAAATGTTCTCACGCATTAGGCAACCGTTCGAGCTACTATTGACTTGAAATGGAAACTAATTTTTAGTTCATTCCTAGGAGTTAATACTTAAGACAGATTATGTTTGTTATAAATTGATTTGGTCTAAAAACCGGTGGAATCCAGGAGGCGTGTTTCATCCTATTTGGAACTCGTTAGCCGGATGTACCTGCAGTCCCAAACATCAATGAGAAGATTCAAACAAACAATACCAAGTGAATATGTTTTACTGGTTTTATGAATAACACTAAAGATAAGAATTCAGTTGCTCAGCTTCGAAGTTACTCAATTCTTATGCTCACTGTTACTTAATAAGTTGTCATAACTTTTCATTTTCTAAACATTCAGTTACTAATTGATTACTCTTTTTTCAAAAAAAATATTAAATTGATACGCCAACATTTATTTGGCCATTGATTTTATTCTTATTTGTAAAACTTGTATTCTAATGTACAGCCTTGATAAGGAACCAATTGAAAAGAAATATGTATTCTCTCAGTTTTGAATGTGTTAACCTTGACTCTTATATGTACTGCAGTATAGTTACACTGTAAATTATTCCGTAGTAGACAGTATTTTGTATCTCAAGACCTTCCTAATACTGATCGAATTCTATTGATCTAGCTGCAGTATGGCCACTAGATTAAGAGACTCAGCATCGCATACACTATGTTGAAGTGTAAGATGGAGGAAGAATTAAATATATAACTCAGTGATTTATTATACTGTAGATTCAACCTGTCAAAAAATACTGACATCTTTAATTTTGCAGATACAGTTAGTTATTGATTAATTTACATCAACTACTACCTAGTTCAGTATATTCACATTTAGATATTGATCAGATAAATAAATCATATACAATTCATTATAATTTTGATACCGTGTTTGGAACCAGTAGAGAAATAATTGGTTTATCAGTCGTAGATTTTTTTGTTGATGAATAATAAGCTCTTCATCTGCAGCCTTAATTTCTTTCTTGCATAGAAGAATATTAGTCTTTTTTCGGTTGTAGTTAGTACCAAGTAGTTAGTTGTGTCCGCAGTAACAACACGTACGAATATCAGTGTTTTGTTTAGTCATTACACAATCCAACAGCAAATACAACCAGATACTTGATGATTCGACTTAGTAAATAAGGACTCCGTAACTCCCTAGATGTAGTTTGTTTGATAAAGAAGAATGCGAAAGACTATTGTTCATGTCGTATTAAGAAATATTTTCCTCATATGATGAAAATGTAACAGTATGCTTTCATTCCTATAGTCTCTGCATACGTAAGAATGTTTAAGGACAGTTGTTGTTGTTGTTGACTCTGTTAAATTACCAAGTTTTTTACTGCGTACTTTGTGTCAGACAGATGGGTGTGATTGTCACAATTGACTGGATTAATGTTAACTTTCAAACTGGGCAATTTTCAAGGAATTTTTCCTCAATATTTACTTCTTCTTTAGCGGAAAACTCAAAAATCCAAATAAGTTCAATCTTTCACTTAAACCTACAGTTGATCTCAATTTATCATTGATTGGTAGCTTTACTGATAAACTATGAATTAACACCAGGATGTGGGCAGTCTTGTTTAGTTATGAGAAATTTCTAAAATTACTTTTTAAAGTATTTGTATTGCTACTCATGAGTAGCTTAAACAGTCACAAAAATAAAAAAAAACTTGATAATAAATCTAATAAACTGCCACTATGAACTAGTATAACAGCCAATTTGTGAATATTAAACTGATATCTGAGTTTAGCCCACAACTTTTGAGCAATCCAAATTAATGGGTTTAAACATGGTCAAGCTTACGATTTTTACTTACTAAGGTAACTATAATGGGTTGAAATTCACTGATCCACATTTCTAGGTTAAGCTAACTTACGGTAAAGGATTACCATAATCGAATCTCACCGGTGATAGGAATATTGCTCCCAATATGACTAGATGTCACCAGTTATCAGTGAAAGTAGTTCATTAACCCGTTCAGATAAAAATGAGACATAAAATAAAAAATTGGTCCAGAGAAGTGTTCTCATTCCAGCGAATTTATTTTCAAAGCTCGACGGATAATGCTGGCGGACTGTCTGTGTTCCCCCACGAGGGTAACAAGCGTAAGTAAGCAAACATTGGGGTAGAATAAACAAAGACATATAAACGTTATTTTTATCAAGGTAACTAAAATCAATTTTGTTGTCGATAGCTTCAATATTTTTCATGAAGTTAGGGAAATTATAATGTGAAAGTACAGTCTCAGCGCATTATGATTAAATGTTGAAATTGAGCTGAACTGTAATCAGAAGAGTCATCGAAGCAGAAACAAATCAGTTTGTGATAAAGGGTCTATAGAGAAGATGGAAAGCTAGCAGATGGTTGTGAATGAAGAAAAATATGAAAAGAAAAGAATAAAATACGAGAGATCACGACCACGTTAGAAGAAGAGGTTATACCAGTGTCTTCTGTACACATAACCCAATTTTCTCAGTAAGAATACCGTTTTTAAACCTTTATTTAGTTTACATTACTGTTATCATGCTTACCAGAATTTTTATTATCATTATTATTATCATTTTTGAAAAATAAGTACATATCTGTGACTGTATGATTTTGAAAATGAAGTCGTCGAAAAGAGAACATTTCGTTGAATTAGTCTTGCTTTATTTTATTCAAATGAAACAGAAATATAGAAATTTTTAAAAAACTAATCGAATATATATTTGCCATAACAACAAGATGAGGATAAAATTACACAAATTGCTACATATATACACATTCTTTACTCTGATCACTTATTTTATTTATTTAAACACATAAATATTGGTACAAAGAAACACCAGAAAAATATGCGCCGCACAAATCTCATTTGATTTGTGTGAGGGCTGTGATACTGCCCAGGTGCCCAAACCGAAGCAGGCGGTTTTTTAGGGGGCCACACCTGGAGCCTTCGACCCAAAGATCTGATCCACAAGGCAGTGGAGCATCGTAAGGAAATGCAGTCTCATGTTAGCCGGTGACCAACGATTGATTCATACGCCATTTGTTCCTTCAGGATACTGGAGCCCATGTGCACCATTGGTTTGGAATCAGGGTTTTTCAACTCCCCTAGGTGGACTCTCCGTGTCCACCAACTCGGTTAAAGCGCCGCACATTCGCTATTCTTCCTCTCACTTTCGTAAACAACACCCCCGCCACGAGAAGGCAGTTAGTAGGACTTCCCTGGCAGATGCTATATACGCGTGGCCCTGTGAGAGCATTTTGAAAGGGAGAGCGGACTCTCCCTACTCTCGGCCGTACCAGGGCATTTGGGGTCATGTGAAGAGCTGCCAAAGAAAACTTCGATTCTTGGTCGACGGTTCTTACCATGCAACAAATCACAACAGTAAAACCGTGACGGTTTAATACATTACTTAGAATAGAAAATCAATATTCTGAGAGTAATATTTGGTAAGGTAATGAGTAGAGATAACATCATTATCAGTTTATCAAATTATAAACTATAGTTATTTTCCAGAGCTTATCAGTTTTTTTTATTCTGTAACCCCAAAATATGGATACTGCATATTGCAACTGTAGTAGAGACATTCGTCTGTCGATTTGAATAAAATATTTTATGCTTCGATACACTACTCGCATGATTTAGAGTTGAAATCAATTTCACAGGCTAAATGCAATATGTATTACTAGGTAGCTCAATTTCTCATTTCATTTATTTGCGCAGATTTTTATTTTAAACTTCTACAAAAATAATAATTTTAACCATTACTTATACATTCCTATGAAAATCGTTCTTGTTTGAACAGGTTCAATTAATAAGTGTTGTTGTTGATTGAGTAGTTATTAAGTTAATAACAATATGCGCCTTCTTTGTACTTGTGTTTCACTGCACTTATGGCAACATTTGTATTTATCGTGTTATATCTATAACTCTATAAGAATTTAGATTAAAAAATTGTCAAGCTAATTGGTGGTTAAGCCGAATTCATGTGTGATATTCACGCTTATTATCTATCTAATTAAACAAATGTATGTAGTATCCATTTCCGAAACATTCCCATATTCAACCTTTAGTTAACAAAATAAGTCGCAAGAATATGTACGAAGTAAATAAGGATATGTATCTTATTAGTCTCATGATATTTCAGTGGAGTCAAATCAAGATTGCAGAATACTCACAATTAGAGATTGCATTTAAAAAAATAACTGAAGTAAGGATTATATTGAGTAGGCCTGGAATAAAACAAATCACTATCCTAAGAGGATTGATAAGGTTATAGGATAGCTTCTGAGAAATGAGCAATATAATACTTATAAAACTTTTGTGAAACATGTTGGAGTAACTTTAACCGTAATAAAAGTAATCAGAATAAGGTCTTCATGAAAAAGATTTAGTTCAGTCGCCAGTAATTCCTCCAGAGTATCTAATCATTTGGAACATTTATCAATATCGTAGGCTGTATTCTGCAACTAACCTATCCAAACCTCTAGCTTCGTGTAGAGTTGTTCAGGTACCTAAAAAATGTTAGTACTAGAGCCAGTGGTTTGATTTGACTGGCTATGGTGCACTTTGATTTAAGTGTTAGACTTGGTATGTACTGTAGGTAGAATTTCAAGTCAACATATTTTTTAGGATGGCCCGAAAATTTTGTATATTTTAAATGTTTACTTATTAAAATTAAGTAGTTAAACACTTATAAGCATTTATGAATTTTGATCGGAACTAGTATGAAGTCTACCACTTTTAATTGATAGCCGATAGCCTTGTAACTGACTTTTTGATATGTCTTTAGATAATTAAATGGCTAAAAGATTTCATCCCAGTACTCATTCGTAGTTCTTTTACATTGATTTCAGAACTTGGGTAAAATAAGTCACTGATTTTTGAAAATGATCAGGATTTATCTTAAGAAATTTTCATATGTGCTCGGGTATTTAATCACGTTCTATGAAAATACTAATTTATTATTTCAACGAAACGGATATCAAGACTGGTATTGTTTTCGGCTGTAACCGTAATCATTTTACTCATTCAATTGTATGTGGGATTTCAAAACAAAATATCAGTAGATGTCAGGTACATATATTTTGAAATCCGATTTGTGTAAGTAAATAAATAACATTAATGAAGATTCATATATGTAAACCCCTTAACTAATAAATCTTGCTTACCTTAAAGGTTTTAGTATATTATAGTCATAATTAAGTTTACATCAACTATGAACGGTACAATGCCTAATAATTAATTAATTAATTTATAGCATTTAAAAGGAAATAGTACGCATATTAAAATTCAAAGCGAGAGAAATGTGGTTCTTCAGATATTAGTTATTTGAGCTGAAAACAGGATTCGATATTAATTGGTAGGAAAATGTTCACTGAATATGCTTCATTCGAAATTCTAACTTCATTGTCTGCTTTTCATTTGTCTTGCCGTACTACTGTCTAATAACAAGTAGTTTCGTCTAGTTGGGATTTTTACGCCAATAACAAGCATATTAACTAAAGAGATATGATTTCGAAGAATTTATCACTATTATTATTATTATTATTGACTTTATTCAATATTAAATTTTTGGCACAATATAGAGTTCTCAGTAAAAAGTATTTCAACAAGCTTCTTTAACAAAATAAAAGAACGAAGAAAACCGATAACCGCATACATATATACATAATTTAAGTAGACAAAGTACCTGGAATTAAATGGGATGTCTTTTTTAAAGAACATTTGAGTCTGTTTAGCATTTTTAATTAGAAAAATGCTTAGGGATACAAGTTACTGACTAGATCACTTCTAACAACTTGTTTGTTCTAAAGTATATTTGCCAGATAAGATATTGTAGAGCTTTTATATCTTTCCTTCCGTGCACGGATTCTAATGCATTGACGTCTCCTTCTACCAGGAGATATACGGGGAGGAAGATGTAAAGGAAGTGAATAGTTAGTATCTTTTCAGACAATACATGCCAAGAGTTTGTAAGATTTTTGATGTCTAACCACAACTATACTAGTGATGACCTCAAAAGATTCACCAAATACCCTAAGTGTTTTCAGCGTTATTTGCAATACGGCAAAGTCTTTCCTCAAAAGCCCAGGAAATAATAATGGAGAATAGTAAAGAACAATAGGTAATATACAAGAATTAACAAATCTTAAGAGTAAATGTCGAGCAATGCCAAAGACATACAGCCTCCTTATGTAGTAAATCAGATGGTAAAATTTCTTCAGTAACAATAAAATATAAGAAAACTAAGGTAGATCAGAGGATTGATTTTCATCAAGATAAAAGACATTTGACAGTATCTAATAATGCAAACTTTGTGAGATTCCAATAGGGTGTTTAAATGTTGTCCATGTCTCAAGCTAAAGTTAATAAATTGACATTTAGATGGATTAAGTGTGAGACTATCAACATAAGACTATCGTTCAATAAGAGACAAGAACTCATTCATTTCAAACGAATGTGAAAAGGTAGAAATCGGTATACGAACAGTGATCTTGTTCGCATATTTAATAAAAGTGTTTTTTGTGAGAGTTGATATATCATGCAGAAAAGAAGCAAAAAGAAGAGATAAAAGAACAGCTCCTTTTGTCATACCTTCATGAATTAGTAGATAATTTGAAACCTTTCCTTCGATCACACTGTATTGTTCTCTTCCAGTGGGGCAAAAACACAGATAGTTGGTTATCTATCAGTCGGTGTTGATGCATTTTTTGTACGTCTGCACGCGGAATAGAGTTTCCATGTTACAAATATCAATCATAGTTATGGTGAGTACAATATTCGTCAAACAAATAACTTCTTAAATACATTCATTCACATAAAGAGACTCGAAAAACTCGAATTTTTGCATTGATCATAATAAGTCTCTTTGACAGGTTTATCAGTGAGACAGATAAGATGGTTATTTTTAGTGGGTATTTTCTGGAAATAGATGTTTTCATTCTGTGATCTAGCATATTCAATCTGTTAACCTATTTTTAATGCATATGTAACAACAAAAATCATTGAAAAACAGTACATTTCGTGCTTGAAGTTATCTGAACATTTTGTGTGTGTTTTCTGAAGATGTATACTTTTTTGAGTGATGATACTTACATGCTAATTCGGTTTGATCAATAGACTTCCGTTCTCACTTTGTCTTTTCGCTTTAGCAGTCGGTTGAGCTCGTATTTATGGTGAGATTGTGTATCATTATCAAAGCTTGAACACCGCACGTCACAACATTATTTATTGTTTTACATTAAATTATTATCATGATAATCAGAGCGTATCGTTGAATTGGGAAATTTCTATTAGTAATATCTAGAACTTTCGTTTTCTAAGGAAAACTAGTGGTTTAACTATTATTTTCGCGTTCGTAATGACCGTACATTTAGCGCCCACTGTCTAATCACTACTGTTATATCTGGGGCGATCGCAGTGAATGTGTGTATATCACCTCTTCTATGTCTGAAGGTGTAGTCACTGTTGTATATGCATTGCCTCTGTTGGATCCTCAGTCTTACTGCCCATATTTTGAAACGAATACCACCACAATTCCCACAACGCTCAGTGAGAACAAATAAGACTGACACAATCAAGATTTATTTGACTGTCTAAAAAAAATTCCCCGAAAAAAATCCAGAAAAATCGTGTCTAAAGTCATATCATCTAAAGATCGAAGTACAATCATTCGTATATTAATTTTTTTCACAATATACCAACACATATAGAGGAGAATACATAGAGTTACTGTAAAAACACTCACAGAATACATTTCACCTAAATTGATACAGGGAACATAATTGTCACACTCAACTTATCAAATTGAATGTACTTTATACTGATACAAGAAAATGTTGACCTTAAAGCGACCCAGTAAACGAAACTTTACATTTTTTTTACCATGGTCGAATTGATACCAAAAATATTGATCTAAATAATATCATCTTCCAATCCTTGCATGCCAATAACCAAGTGAATTGAAAAACTAATTAGAATGAACTTTAATGAGAAACATGTATCGATAAGTTTCATTTGGGCACTTTGACGATTATTAACAATGAGAAATATTAGAAATTAACACTTAACCTATAATTGCGAAGCTATCAGATAACAAGAATTCTATGGTTCCATATACAAATTTAAATGTGGTGCAGAATGATTCCTATCCCTATTGGTTGATAAATCAGAATGTTGGTTTCTGATTTAAACATCTTCTAAACAGAACTTCTGACGGGCACATATGAATGTGCTTAATAATTTGTTAATTCGCTTTTGGAATAATAATAATAATAATAGTAATATATATATATATATATCACTTTCTTTAGGGAATAAGTATAATCTTCTGATATTCCGTAGTCCAGTGGGATATACAGTTCTGGAGCCGTGGATAGCAATCGTTTTGTGCATTATCAATTTGAATTCATTTTTAATTATTACACAAAATCTATTCTGGTATACCACGTATACGAGAATAATAAAAAATTTATCTCCTTTCGTGATTGTACAGTCAACATTACAATCCATAATTAAGTGATACAATTAGGATGTCTGACTTTATAATCATTAGAATTTTTATAATCTCTTGAGTTTCAACACTTACGACAAGTGAACTAATGCAAATAAAGATTATGTAATCAGATTAAACTTTGTACACAATGTTTTTTTAAAAAATAAACCATACAATTGTCATTGAAAATTGATCTGATAAGGATTCATGTGTCTGTTCAGTAAAATTGCCGAAATAACAGGGTAACAGTTTACTAATTTCTCCGACTTTTGTATTTTACATATTCTCAATATTCGTTCTTTCATTCTTCTATATTACTGACCTTTCATCAAAATATTTTGTTGGTTCTTTCTGTCTATATATATTATCCAACGTAGCAACTGTTTGGTTTATCGAATAATTACTTTGATTATTATAATATTACTTTTAATTACTCGATATTGTTTTATACTTGCAATGACATTACATAATTATTGAGTAACCAAACCACTCGACGAGTATTACTTTATTGTTGTAAATCACACACTCACATACATACATATTGTGTATAGCCATGAAAAGAAATTTCCTCGCTCTATTCGTTCTTCTTACTAGAGGCGAAATCTCTGGTTATTCGATGAATTCCAAGAATTAATTATCTCTAAATATTTTGATATGGTCTATTTAATCCTAAAATAGTCAATAACAAATTTAATCTAGGAATCCTTAAGTGTTTGAAGCATCAAATAGTCTAACCACTTAATAACAGGTTCGACCTCCGCTAGTTTTGTTGGTGTTTTTTTATGACGAAGTTATGAGGTCTATCTAGTTGCACTGCAGTACAGTCCAATGTCCACTACCATAAAATACATACAAAAAACTCCAGAATACTTCGAGCAAATGAGATTTTATTGATGATTTGTATAAGAAGTGTACAGCTTAAAGGTAAGGCCTAATACATTAAAATAAAAAGCATATTCTGATGAGATTTGATAAAGGGGAAACATCAAAAATTCGTTAATAACTTAAGTCTTCGACACAAATGTTGGGCATAAATACACAAGGTTATGTTGGGACACTTATCGATCGTCTAAACTAATACACAGGGATACGTATGTGATTATCATTACTTGCTCAGTCTGTCATGTTTCGCCATCAAAATCGACTCCAGTGAGTGTTGTATTGATTGAATCCGTCTCACTAGTACTTCGACTTAAACCTATTGTTCTCACTGTTGGTTTACTAGGAAAATCAATGACAGTTTCACGATTTTTCACAGTTTGTACACGTTCCATTTTATACGCCTCTGGTTGTAGCCGACATCCAGCTTCAAGTTGTCTCAGTAGACCAGCATTGGAACTATTGTCACATTGTAAAATTGTGGCTGCCCATATATCATCTTCTAAATAATCAATAATTTGTAATCCACGAGTAATATACGATATTGAGGTTTCTGACTCGTTCAAATCATGATGCGCTGAATCCAAATCACTTTGACTCTGTAAATTCACAATAAAAATAGCAAAGAAACGAGTTGAAATAACGTAAAAATCAAATAAATAACTTCAGTCATATGAATAAACCTCAAACTTGAAGAGAATAATTAAAATGGAACTACAAAGATGAGTGAAGTAGGGATAATAAACTTCATTTGAAATGAAAACTGATATTTCAAGAGAATTTTCCCATGCTTCACAATATCAAATTTGTTTTGTTTACTACTAACTCCATCAGACAATTCAGAACCTGAATTATTTTAATTGAAATGACATATACATCTAAGTAGGGCTGATTTATTCAATATTGCTTCGGTTATTCATGAGTCAACATTGCTGAAATGTGTTCCATGTGAACGCTTAAACCTGACGAAGTTTACATTGCATGCTTTAAAGATACATTAAACTTCGTCTTGCAATCCTGTATTGACCAAAACTCACAGTTGAAGACACACGGCAAAATTCTTAAATTAAGTGATTTTTTCCATGTAACTCATGGTAGATGTATAATATTCAGGAATTTAATACTACATACTAAAGTTTATTCAAAGATAAATTTATTCAGTTTCTCAGCATGACATAGTTACTTCATGAGTTGATTGAATCTCTAATGAGCAGTAAAACTAAGTACACAACAATCTTAGTTATTCACTAGTTGCATTAGCCAGTCGATTTATGGTTTTAATTTATGTGTACTATATACAATTAACAAAGTAAGTCGAAATAACACGTGAAGCAAACATTAGTTTGAAAAAACCCAGGGTCAAGTGATTCGATTTCCTGGACAAACGGTGTTTATTGGCATTTTCACAATTGAAATCACGAACTGATAGACGAGGGACACTACTAGTGAAAACCTAGAGGATGTGGATGACCTTTTAGTTCTAGTATGGAACTCCTCAGCAGTGTTCATCGATTTGAGTCCAATCCGTGTCGAGTGTGAAATAGTTATTCATGGCAGGCACTGGATGAAGGGTTTGCACAAGACGATTGACTGAGGTTAGACACTAACACCGTTGGACGCCAGCTCAGTGGTTTGGAGGTTCAGCATTCGTGCACATGACCGAAGGTTCTAGGTTCGATTCCCAATTTAGTGGATAGTGGTCGTGGATACGCTTGGCTAGAGTTACATACTAAGGAAAAATGTCCACTCGATGCTTCCAGGTTTTCAATGCTGGTCTAGTTAGGATCAGTTTGTGATTTCAACTGTGAAAATGATATTTAGTAAAGACACCTTCAACTCAATCACAAATTGCTAAACAACAAGAATTAAAAAAAACCCACCAAATTCCTTTGCTAATATACAGATCACTAACAATCAATAAAATAGAACAATATCATAAATCTAGAATTATCTAGATATCAACAAAATGTCATCAAACTGTTATTACATATTAGTATTGTTTGTTTGAAACTTCTCATTGATGCTTAGGACTGCAACTGGTCAGTCTCTAATTGGCATATGTGCATACTGTGTGTATTGCCTCGATATTGCCTTAATTCACAAGCATTATAAGCGAATATGGATAGTGGCTAGCAGTGAAGTCCGGGACGCACGTTTCGTCCTATTTGGGACTCGTCAGCTGGATGTACCTGTATCTCAGAGTTAATGTTCACTTCGGGACTCGAACCCAGCACCTTTTGCTTCAAACGCCATTGCTCTATTCTTTCAGATACTGAGTCCTGTTAGCCACTTGCTTGTGCAATGGGGCGAAAGCTACTGGGTTCGAGTCCCAGAGTGAACATCAACTCTGAGATACAGGTACATCCAGCTGACGAGTCCCAAATAACACGAAACGCGGGTCCTGGATTCCACTACTATCTACTATCCATCTTTCACAATTGATTGATCACTGGGTGGTGATCAATGTCATACGTGTCAAGTCCTTCTTAGTGCTGATCGAATGCTATCGATCAAGCTGCAATGTGGCCACTAGTCTAGGTGGCTCGACACTGCGTGCACTATGTTCAGATAAGATGGTGGTTGGAGGTGGTGTACCTGTAATCTTGAGGGAACTGGTGCTCCCTGACGGATCCGATCCCGTGTCACTCAGCTTCACAGTCAGAAACGTTACCACTGAGCTATTCGGGCCGCGCCCGGCCTCTTCTAGGACTGAGATGTAATCACAATTAACCGAATCTGTTAGGGAGCACCAGTTCCCTCAAGATTACAGATACACCTTGCTGACGAGTGCCAAGTAGCACGAAACCCGGCTTCAGGGTTTCCTGTTGACCACCCCCAACCACCATGCTATCCATCTTTGCTTATAATGTTATCACATATGTAATAATTATAATGTAGTCTGCATACAATTTTATATAATCACCCATATATAAATCTAAATAGATAATATATAAAAACTATCACAAAGTTTTTTCTAATAAATTAGATAAGGACAATGATAATTGAACAATTGAATAATAAGTGCCTAAAAATTCTTACTACTGATCATTTTAAAAAATTATTTTAATCTGGTAAATAAATGAATAAATCAATTTGTATCGAGTTTTGTTTAATCTAAATAAATCAAAAATCTAGTTTCTGTGTTTCATTGTCCAATAATTATTATGTAAAATTAGTCTAGATAAAATTGACAATTAAATAAACCTGAAAATAATAGGCATTTTATTGACCTATGGATACTGAGATGGTTGTGTAACATTAGTTTTCGCTCTTTTGAAAACCAACAAATTATTGTACATTCATCTGATTGGAGATCAATTTTCTTTTGAATACTTTATAAGTATACAGAAAATTTTCTAAATAATTTCATATTATATAGCTGAGATCATGTGTCGATTGAAGCCAAACCACCATGGAAAACCAGGAAGCACTGGACGGTCGTCTCGTCCTATTATGGAACTCCTCAGCAGTGAATGGAACGAAACCGACGAAACGGCCATCCAGTAATTCCAGGTTTTCCATAGTGGTCTGACTTTAATTGACTCATGATCTAAACTATATAAAATTACTAAAATCTCCACAAACCTCCCTTCTCATTTCATATTAGACGATACAATCTTTGTGATATATTTCATTGAAAAGTCTATCATTTGATTTTATGATTCAGATCCTTGAATATTATTTGTAAACTGAGTGAATGGTTCTTATCTAGTCCACAACTAATAACATGGTTTACTTGAGATTTTTAATGCAATAAATAGATAAATAAATAAAAGAAGAAATCAACAGTTATTGATTTACATTGGAGATACAATTCTCATTAGGAAAACTAAGCTTCTATCAATTCTCATTACAATAATAACTTACTAATGCCTTATCTTTCAAATCTAAGTATTTGGAATTTTACGGGATATAAATTCTACAATAGTTACTTTTTAAATGAATGTTTTTTGAAATAGTTTTTGGAATTATATTCAGAAAATTAAAAGTCTTTATGTAAAATGTTTATTGATGCGTTTTGATAGGTAGATTTCTGTCAAAATATGTCGTGTATTGATTAGCCTAAGGAACTCTTGGAATGACGACGTAATTTTAAAGCTACTTTCCAGTCAATCAGCAAAGAATCTGTATAAACCAAAGGTATTTCATACAAGAGATAACAAAATCTGTCTAAATTTAGCGGTTTTAGGAATTTTCATTGGTTTTTCAAGGTTTCTTATTTTTTGTTTAGCAACTTTATTATCGTAGAAATATCACTACATAATCACTTAGACTGTGACCAAATTTTCTCAAAATAAATGTTTCTCTCCAAATTTCTCTGATAGTCATAAACAGTTTTCGAGAGTCTTCATTATCCTATACAAATTCTTCTTTAATACGTTCACAGAAGACTTATGAAAGACCATCGTTTACCTCATATCGAAATGGAGAAAAACCATTCATGAAGATTATTATATGATTTAACATTTCCACCTCATCAGTTAGTCCACAATTCAGCCAATCATTGATAAAATCCTTTCTTCACAAGTTTACTACAAACAGTGTCAATGGAAATAAAATTGATTGATACACCTATTGTGTAAAAAGTAAGCATTTGACGCGTCTAACATAATCACTTTTACTCTATGATAACCAAGTATTTTTAAAAAGCAATTTTACATGTTCTGATTACTGTAGATTAATATTGCTGTTGTACATTTTATGTGATAGAAGATGAAAGTCATTCATTTTTAAATTTCAAGTGAAAACTCAAAGTTAAATTTCTCAATTCTGACTGGTTCATTTTCACTTTACACTTTCATTGTGCTTTCCTTCAATTTGGTCATTTTTTTTAAATAAATAACTTTACCTCGAATATTGTAAGGTTCACTAACAATTTAACAAAAGCAATTATTCATTCCTTTTTTCAAACAATCTAATTCATATTTTCATATTCGACATTCAAATGATTTTTTTATATGTGGTTGAAATCACGAGTCAATTGAAGTTAGACCACCATGGAATACCTAGAAGCACTGGACATCCGTTTCGTCCTATTGTGGGACTCCTCAACAGTGCGCATCCAAGATCCCGCCCCGCAAGATTCGAACCCAGTACCTACCAGTCTCGCTGAGGAGTCCCACAATAGAACGAAACGTCCGTCCAGCGCTTCCAGGTTTTTCATGGTGGTCTAACTTCAATTGACTAATGATTTCAACTATATATAAAAAACTTTACTAAAAATCTTCACAAACAACCCATTCAAATGATTTGTTTAAATGATTTACCCTTCTTATTCATTTTTTTAAAATAAATAAATCAGTCAGTATACATCATGGTTAAAACTAAATAGTTTTAAACGTTTCCTTTCTATAGCTACTAAAAACCATCTTATTCTTTTATCTTAAAAAAACACAACAAAGTTAATAAGGTCATGTCTAAACTTGAATCAGTAAAGGGTATTTGTCTATTAATTTCAAATTAAAATCAATTACTCCCTCTTAAACAAAAATAAAATAAAAATAGAAAACTATTGAATAGGTCATACATTTCTTTCATAATCAATCATCAATAAAAAAACAATCAAAATGTCAAGTCAATTTAAGGATAATCTTTATTGAAATCTAATTTTCTTTGCCAAAAAGTAACAAGAAATACATTGAATAGAAGATAAAAAGCTAATGTGAAATAAAATATAACAAACGTTACTTTCAAGCAAAGATGGATAGTGGCTAGCAGTGGAATCCAGGATGTGCGTTTCGTCCTATTTGGGACTCGTCAGCTGGATGTACCTGCATCTCAGAGTTGATATTCACTCTGGGATTCGAACCCAGTACTTTTATAAATGATGAAAATCAATAATGTATCACGAATATGTATATATAAATAGAAAAAAATATTAAGGTATCTAATTAATGCACGCGTTTCATTTATTTTTTAGTAAAATGGGACCATGTCATGGTAAATGTTTCTAAATTGATTGTTCTAACAATTTTCATAATCATTAAAATATAATTCATTTAAGAAAATGAAATTACATTGATGCGCAATCTGAATCATACACTGTATAACTAATTTCAAGATAAGTACTTAAAGTCCTGGTAAGAAGTCATGATCAGTGCAATTCAAATATATTGAGAATGTAATTAATATCATTAATGACAGTGGATGATAGTCTGTCTATATCGCAAATTAATTGAAGTTGAGATTATATCACTGGACATGGGCTCAGTAGTTCTATTGATTGAGTGCTCGTCTCGATAGCAGAAGGTCCTGAGCTCAATCCTTGATGGGATCTTTGGTAGGATGAAGCAACTATCAACTGCACCCTGGTATTCAATGGTAGAACAAGTGAGACCAATTTGTTTGGAATACAACCAACAACACAAACTTTATGTTTTTATTTTCAACTGGAAAATTTAGTCTCACATACATATAAAACATTATGGTTAGTGACATTATACCATTGATTGTCAGATTATTGTGATGTTAGATGGTAAAAAGGAGTCGCGAGGAAACCCTGTTTTATCTAATTTCCGCGCCAGTTGACGTTCGTCATTAAGGTAGATGTATAATATTGTGGGAATGAATGCTACTTGTGAAATTCGAGCTGGAGTTATCCAGTTTCATGATCTGAGATCTCAGCACTAAACTATTCTAGAAGCGATTGATATCTTATAAGAATGAGATATTTAGACTGATTAATGGGGTTACATATCCTAGACGATTGGGAAAAAATCAGTAACATGTTTTACTCGCACATCGATTGATTAATTCCCTGCTTATCACATCATGTCAACATGTGATCATAATTTTTCTAAAAAGTGCTTTCGATCAGATAGCTTAGACAAACTCAAATACTCTTCACTAAGTTCAAGAAAATAGTTGACATGGTCTGTTGTCAATGGAAGGTTTATTTCGAAAACCATAAAGCAGAACTATTTGCTTCACTGTGATTTTTCCGATAATCTTAAACAGTATATATATTTGACTGCACACAAGATGGAGTTGAAAACTATTGAACAACAATTCAGTGATCAAAAGTTTTCATCCATTTCCACCAAGGCCTATGATATATGTACTACTGTATCACAGAACAGAAAAACCACTTTTATTATGTACAGATCTTTTCAAATAACATTTTACTGAATAAATTCATTGGCATTCAACAGATAATTATCAGAAAAAATAAGCCACAAAAAAGTACCGGACATCACTTCTCAAAAATTGTATCAACTAGAACCAATTAACATAAGGGGGGGGGGAAATAATGAATTATAAAGTAACCATCTTAACACACATGTTCACAACGAATTTAAATACACAAAAAATACTGGAAAAAACTATAACAATTTAATATTAGTTAAAAATAAAATTTCATATAATTGAGATCATGAATCAATTAAAGTAGACCACCATGGAAAACCTGGAAGCACTGGACCGCTATTTTGTCCCATTGTGGGACTCCTCAGTAGTGCGCATTCACGATCCCGCCTCACGAGATTCGAAACCAGGACGTACCATTCTCGAGTGTGAGCGCTTAACCTCTTGACCACTGAACAGGCATCCAACGGTGTTAATGTCTAACTCAGTGGTCTATCGATTACGTGCTCGCACTCGAGACTGGTATGTCCTGGGTTCGAATCTCGTGAGGCGGGATCGTGAATGCGCACTGCTGAGGAGTCCCACAATGGGACAAAACGACGATCCAGTGCTTCCAGGTTCTTCATGATGGACTCATGATGTCAACTATATGAAGTTACCAAAATCTACACAAAACCACCTTTTGATAAGAATAAAATTGTCAATTGAATTACAGTACAGACTATTATCAATATTTCATTGTACATTGGACAACTATGTATAATAGTTAAAAGACAATTACATATAATCATATAAACAATCTTATCTAAATATATTTTGTAGCAGATTAATCATTCACATTTACTTAAATAACGGGAGAAGTAAAATTGAATGTACACTCTGACTTGTGTAAAAAGAAATGGAGACGGAAAATGAGAACTTTAATTTTTTTAATGTCTATTTTAAAATTGAAAAAGATATCATGAATTTTAGTCAAACAATGAGTTTTCAATTTATTTTCTACTATGAAATAGATATTGCTATAGATTTATTCATACAGTTACATATATGCGCAGTCTTTGTTAAACTTTGTAACAGGCGATTTATACTACTGAATATTGAGTAAGTAACAAGTGTAATCAATCAAATTGAATAGTTATTCATTCAGTTTTTGAAACAACGATAGAAATCGTACCCATTTATATTAAAGTTATTTGTTAAGATAATTTGTGTATTTGTTACTAAGGCATTGTACACTTTGTACTGAAACTTATTGAATGTTGATTGTTAACATGGCTTAAATAAAATTATCAATCATTATAAGCAAAGATGGATAGTGTCTACCAGAAGAATCCAGGACGCGCGTTTCGTTTTATTTGAGACCCGTCCATAGGATTTAACTGAATCCCAGAGTTAATGTTCAATCAGAGACTCGAACCCAGTATCGTTCGCTTCAAATGTAACTGCGTTATCGACCTAGCTACTGAATCCAGATAGCCACTAGCTTGTGCAATATGATGAAGTTAATTTGATTTTTGTATTGGTTCTTTGCACCTTCCTATTGATGTTTAGGACTGCAATTGGCATACGTGCATCTTGTGCTGATAGCCGGTACAGGTACATTCAGCTGACGATTTCCAACTAGGACGGAACACAAGTCCAGGTTCCCACTGCTAGCCAACATTCATCTCTGCTTATAATGCTTGTGATTTAAGGTAATGTCGGGGCAATCCGTACACGACACACATATATTCCTATAAGAGACTGATCAATTTCGGTCCTAAACATCAATGAGGAAGTCTAAACGAGCAAAACAAAAATGAATTTATCTCTACAAATCCCACATATTAATGACTATTAAGTACTTACTAATGGCTAATTTTCAACAGTAATTCTAGTAGTTTCACTAGGAAATTATGATTAGTGTAGTTTAGCAATGTTGAGCATGAAACATATATCACTGAAGGGATTGGATAATGGTCGTGGAATATCGTTAATTGATTGTGGTTTGTAGTGTATACCACTAGATAATAAATTAGTACTCTTAAGGTTCAGCTCTCATTGCTTCACCTATAGGTTATTGATTCAACTCTTTGCAGGTAGCATATGGGACGTACTAAAAATCTTATGCTAAAAAGAAACAGCTGTTAAGCTTCTCCCAGTTTTACAAATTACAAATTAAATATCAAAAATCATCTATACTGTAATTTGAATTAACTCTGTGTACAACCACTTGAACTGAATTGATAGAATCGCATAAAAATACCGAAGGCTTTGTAACTTTCTATACAAAGGCGTTGAACATTTGAAAAAAGACAATTCACTTTATTATATCAATTTTTTCAGTAAACTGTCAGGTTTTACTATGAACATATGTTCTTATTATTTACTGAATACTGTAATCATTGGTGAACCAGTAAAATTATAATTTACTTCTAAAAGCACACTACCACTAACACGTAATGAAAGCATACGACATCGCAATGTACAACTGAATACGATATGATTAAATTATTGTTTCACAAATTGTGACAAATATGTACTTCTAATATTTTGTCATTATAAAGGTATGAAAATATGAAAGATAAATAGCACAACATTTAACTAGTCCAAAACAAGATAAATGCTTAGTTAGTTCAACTATTTCATAAATATAAATCATATGTTCAATTGTCAATTGACTTGCAAAAGTCAACCACCATGTGACCATATTTGACTATGATGGTGATAACAATATTAAAACAAATATTTCAGAAATTAATTTTTTCACAAAACATATGATCATTACATATGTCTGGTATTGGAAATTCTTTAGAAAAAATACGACCAATGTAAATGATTTTCCGCTAAAATTTATACCAATAAATCATTGGTTAGACTAAACAATGTATACAGTCTATTTTGAATTTCATTGAACTATTGATAAAAGAAAAAATTTCAGTGGACAGAAATTATAAAATGTTGAACTTTTAAAAAGAAGGAGGAAAAATAATAACGACTAAATTTATTTGTGATATTTACGAATAATTGTTAGTTTCGGTAATGATTTATCCTTTTTCGAACCTGTTATTGGAAGTACTTGAATCTCAGTGTTGATGTTTATATTAGAATTGAACTGAAGTGCCGAACGCTTATTGCTCAGTAGATAAAGCTTTTGTATTTGAAGTGATAGGTACTGGGTTTGAGTCTCAGTATAATTATTATCCTTAGGTAGAGTTTCATTTAACTGAAGAGCTCCAGAAAGAACAAAACGCACTCCATGGATTTTACTGCTAGTCACAATTCAATTTGACTAAAACTTATAAGTATATGGCGATATAAAAAAAGTCCCCTAACGATGTTTGTACACAAACAGAAACAGACTAACTGCATCCTGTAATAATAATCCTGAGAATTAACAAACCGTTACTAATTGTAAAGTAAATTATTCGACAAGTCCGAGTAACTAATGGATCTAGTTGTGAAAGTCCACAGTATTCGATAAAACTTTGATCCGCTTGATAAATTAGTAGAATATATTGAGAGAGAGAGAGAGAGAGTCTTTCCATGTCGTGTTTATGATGTAAATGTTGATGGAAGATGTGCTACTGCCTTGTTTAGTGGAAATTGATACTCCTTTTTGATAGAAATCCATTCTTGCCCTCAACATTTTGAAAACATTATATTCTTGAATCTAGATACTTCATTCATGAAGGCTTCATTACCTTGATAGACAAAATAATCATTCTCAACATCGTTGCAAAGAGTAGGAGCTTATCCACAAGAATTTTCTCCTTTGAGACTAAGTAGTCAAAATAGATAGACTAGATTTGAAATTATGGAAGAATCTAGCCATTCAAATGAATAGAACTACATTTCTACCTTAAATGATATTGAATTCTCTTAGTCATATGGTTTAATTGATGAGCAATAACGTTATCAACACCTTATTCATTTAGAAATGAACCCTTCGGTTATCCCATAAGCTTTAAACGAGCTGGTACTGATAGCCTTGTGTATGACTAGTGGCTTTTAGAAGTTTTTTTATATTCATCTATCTATGTATTCTAACTGACTGTCTTACTTGTTTGACCTAAAATAGTTTGGTTGACTTATCTTTTCGTGTGAGCTTATCTGTGTTGGCTTACCTATTGATTGCAATGTTTCTGAAAATTCTCTAACATTCCTAAAATTTGCCAGGTCGAGGATTTAAATCTTTTCCTAATTGAATTCGTGTCTACAGTTGTCTACACTATGGATATTAATTATAACACTTCATATCATTTAAACTCCAGTCCTCTTTTGTGCACAAGTGAACAGGTGACTACTTCGCTCACTCTCTTGTTTCTTGTTGTTTGTGCAATTTATCTAGTAGGAAATGATGCATTTATGTACTCTTATTGATATTATCTTTGTGTCTGTGTATAGTAGGATAAAATGATTGCATTAGTTTGTGAGAGAAATGGGTTTCGAAAAGTTTCCAACTGCTTTGGTCATATATGTGAATCTGTTACAAAAACTCCTCAAACTGGTCATATATTTAACTGCTACGTCAATATCCAGTGTGCTTAGAGGTAAATTGACTAAACACTTTCCTCCATGAGTTAACTAATGTTCTCTTAAGGTATGACCTAATCTTATAGCATCATAAGAACTTTATAATGGTAGAACAGTGGTCATGATAAAATGATTTAAGACGACAAACTTTGATGGTAATGCATGAATTGATGACTTTCTTCCTTATTCTCTATGTAACTCAAGATTAATTACCTGTGTTTACATCTTAATAATTGTGTACGGTCACTTTTCAAATTAATCATTTACAAAAACAGTTGAACTAACAGTCTATGGTGATAGACTGAATGTAAAGTGGTAAACAAAATCATCATAAAAATGAAGAAATCTTACTAAAATCTTATCCATTCATTTTGATTACAAAGTCAACAGGAAGAAAAGAAGTTGGCCATTAAATCGTATATATAAATCTATATACTAGTGTCAAAATAAAGCAAATCTAATGAAATACATAACGTGAATAATGCATAATTATAAATCGTTAACATATTCTTTTATTTTCATTTACAGTTTGAAATGGTTGAAGTGTTTTTGAAATAGAACGGTGACATCTTGTTTCAATGACTCATCAGGAATTGGAACATTGAAACAAAACAAAAAATACAAAGCTACTTTAAATATAATACTTCCTGAAATTGTTTGAATATATACATGATAGTTTGTATATATATTTATGATACTTGGTTGAAGTGGAAAAAGTTCTCTTGAAGTAGTAATGAGGTATAGAAGTGCATCTAGATAATGAATCTTAAATCACATCCTAAATGTGTTTAAAATTCTTCTACTGGTCGTTACTATTAACAAAGAAAGTGATGTGTAAAGAAATAGGAAGCTCAAATAATTCGATTTTCATGATTCAGAGTAAGTTGTAGAGTTGATACTGTTTCTGTCTTAGATTACGGTTATTTTATATAAACGAGACCTGTTAGTTGCATAAACGTTAGATAAAATTATTCGTTCACAACTTAGTCTGACAACCTTGAGGATACCTCTATTTTTACTTACCTCATCATGTAATTAGAACTAAAGTAGGAATCATGTTCTTTAATTTATCGATACCTTTGATTGAATCAGTAGAATCGAAAATATGTTAATTATATTGGCTTTACTAAAGTCAAACAAGTTCCTTCAAGACCGACTACTACATAGTTCTCAAAAATGTGAGAATTGTTCAATTACACAAAAAAGTAATATTTATTTTATCGTTTTTCACTCAAACATTTTCTGCACACATTAGACCCAACTACACTGACTGATTACTAGATAGTAATCAATTTCATGTTTTTTTTGTACTTTGATTCTGATTAGATTCAATCGACCAAGTAATAATATGGCCACTAGTTTGAATGACTCGACATCACGTGAACTATATTCATACGTTTTGCGGCTGGAGAGAGCCGACACAGAAACCTGTTTGACCTAGATTTTATGCTAAAACAAAATGGAAATTCTCAAATGAAGTATCCAGTTTATGGTTTTTATATTTTACCTAGATACCCTGTAATTTTGTTTGAGAGTGAACTGGTTTTCCTTACCGGTGTATTCCTTCATTACATAATGATCATTTCAACATGGATTTCGTCGTCGACAGTGTTAATTAGGTGCATTAATAAATAATAGACTAGAATTTTTTTATATCATGATACTAAAAATTTCTATTTTATGAACTAGCGCAATGTATATAAACGAATAATATTGATTTTAATTAAATCCTCATCAGGTTATGCTCTAATATAACTCAACCAATTTGTTTATAATAATTTTTGTTGAAAATAAAATGAGCATTCACTGTAAATTTTAAAAGTAATTCTATGGAACTAACTTCGGAAATACAAAAATTGATCTATTTTATAAGTGGTTGGTAACACAAAGTAGTTGTCTCAATTAATGATACATTGGTAATCAAGGAAGAAACACCAAGAGATATCACCCATTTCCCTCTTAAATTCATATATCTCACCTTAGAAATAATATTGAAGACGTCTTTAACACTTCTGTTAGCGACTAATTTGTATAGGGACCCAGGATTTGAACTAAATACATTGCAGTTTTATGGCATAGAAAGTTATGCCTAAATAAAACTGAACGAAGAGAGATTTCTGATTTCGATTATAAGAGCTAACATTTATTTGGTGATCAGTTTTTCATATATCATAGACTTAATCTATGAACCAATGTGGAAAAGATCGATCAATCACATGACTATAGGTCAACTGACAATAGGAATTCAATGACAGATGATGACAAGAAAGCCTACGTCGACAGCCAATCACAGATTAGACTATCGGCACAAGATGATAAAACACTCGTGATATAACTGAAAACCTCACTTCTACATGAAGTAGGCCCATAACATGTTAACCAGAATGAAAAATGAAGACTGTAATTAAATAATTTAGCTAAGAGAACACAAAACCATCAAAAGTATTTTAGGCCTTCTAATATTTATGACTTGTCAATCAAATCAAAGACTAAGTGATCTAATTTGTTCGAAAATATACTATAACATTTTCAGTCAGTATAAACAGAGTTTCTCAGATAGTCCTAATTTCAAGCATATTAGAAAACATGGTAAGACTATAATTTATAGACGACCTTTGAGCGATGCTAAAGTGACATTGAGAATGTTCACCTACTTAATAGGACTAATTGATGGTTATAAACTAGTGTGAGGAATCCAAATTATGATTTACAGTTTGTGGTTAGGGTTAGAAACTAGGTTTAGAGTTTTCATCACGAACCGCTTTCAGCTAAAATGCCAAAACTATAATTAGCCAAATGAATGAATGAGTTTTGTGCCTAAATCTAAGACCTATTATCCTAAATCTAATTGGTTCGTCTACAAATTATATTCTCGCTTTAAATGTGATTTTTTTTGACAAACAAACTTATATATATTTCATAGTTGCAAGCTTGAGTCAATTGAAGCTAGATCACCAAGGAAAACCTGGAGGCACTGGACGGCCGTTTCATTCTATCGTGGGACTCCTCAACAGTGCGCGTCCACGACCTCATCTCGCGAGACTCAAACCCAGGACCAACCAGTCTCACGCCAGAGTCCCACGATAGGACGAAACGGTTGTCCAGTACTTCCAGGTTTTCCATGGTGGTCTAGCTTCAATTGACTCATGATTTCAACCACATAAAATTACAAAAATCTCCACGAAACCCCCTTCTTATATATCCTTCCTTTTCTTTTCATTTTGATTAACTTTTCTTTTAAACCGTTTATTCTTCAAATTTTTATATTTGAGTTTTTCATCTTTTAAATTCTTTAATTAAATAATATCCAAAATTTAGCGCTTGGCAAAATGTATGCAATCCCTTTTTTATCCAATGTTTACTAAGATGAATAGATAGATACACTACAAACATTAATGAAAATCAATTCATTCGAATAATATATATATACTCACCCTTTTATATTGAACTATCTATCGTATTATTCAATAATAAACATTATTAGAAGTAATTTCCTATATGTCTTAATTCTAACCAAGTTAGTAAAATAGATGAACGTTGTGTTTGCTTGACTACATAACAACTTAGAATGTTACTTAAATTTTTTATTATTTGTTGTATAAAGTAATATCGATTATTCTAACTTAGTTATTCTAGTGATTATTCAAAAAAGAAATAAATATAAAACTTTGTTTTTACGTTGTTGTTGATGATGATGATGATGATGATGATGATGATGATGATGATGATGATGATGATGATGATGATGATGATGATGATGATGATGATGATGATGATGATGATGATGATGATGATGATGATGATGATGGTAGTAACAGAATATACTTAACACTTATTATTCTTGTTTAAAAATGATTAATATGACTGACAAAAGTAAAGATTGAAAAATTGACTAAATTTAAATAAAGTTAATTTAAAACAACAAATAAACAAATTATATTCACTGTACATACATTCATAAACACAAACATAAACAAATTAACCATTAAAGAAAACGTAATTTAAATTCCCTTAGTATTACTTGCTTGAATCTTCCTATTGATGTTTAGGACTTCAACTGGTCAGTCTCTAATCAGCATATATGCATACTGTACGTATTGCCTCGATATTGCCTTAATTCACAAGCATTGTAAGCAAAGATGGATAGTGACTAGCAGTGGAATCCAGGATGCTATCAGGACTCATTGGCCGAGTGGATAACGCGTTGGCGTTTGAAGCGAAACGTAATGGGTTCGAGTCCCAGAGTGAACATCAACTCTGAGATGCAGGTACATCCAGCTGACGAGTTCCAATTAGGACAAAACGCGCGTCCTGGATTCCACTGCTATCCACTATCCATCTTTACTTAAAACATAACTTAGTTCAAACTTGAAACATTTAAAATTAAGTAATAATAACAAATCGAACGATCATGGTTTACACAAATATTTTATTAAAAATGCAATCACAATGTTGGTTACTATTTATTTTTCTCTGTTCAAATATCTATTCAAAAGTCAGCCAAAAGTTGTTACATGTTAGTGTTAATTAGTTTTAATTATTGTAATGACCGAATTATCTAAACGAAATTATTGATTTGTATATAATCGAAGATAATTTTACTGACTGAATAAGATGTATAACATATTAAAATGGATAAGTTAACAATATTTTTATGTTTGTTTCTATAAGCGAACCAATATAGGTTAGAGAAGTATTGGAAGTGAAAATAATTCTAGATAGATGCATTATTTAATGGTTACAACTATAAGATTGCAAACTAATCAGGGTAAAACAACTGACGAAAAGTTACTTTAATATTGACACAAACTCTAGAAACTAACTAATTAGAGAAAATGTGTTATTGAATAGATGGGCAGTTGCTAGCAGTGGGATCCATAATGTACGTTTCGTCCAATTTATGACATATCTATTGGATGTGCCTGAATCCCTAAATCCTTGTTCTATGTCTATATCGAATCAATCCACATAAGATACATGTATAACAACAAAGAACGATCAAAATTCAGTCATGAATATTAACAATTGGGTACTTCAAACCGTTTTTAAGTCTAAATAATGTAGGGTTCAAAGTTCTAACCCATTCTAACTCCATTCACAGGTTGATTTAACTATTTTAACATATAACTGTTATATCCCGTGGAAAATTATGAATGGTAACTCTGAGGACTATTTATGGACCACTGTGGTATGTATATTTCCTATTGTACAATTGTTAAGTAACTAAACTATTCGTATTAGTGTTCCTCATCACGTCATATATCAAACAGGGCACGCACTCACACTCACTTGATATAACAATAAATATTAGTAATGCCTGACAGAAATGATAGATATTTCGAGCTTGAAAACTTACTGTATCATTAAAATGAGATGTTAGTGACAAACTGGAAATATTAAACGATTAAATTATACTCAATTAACAATCGACTACCTCTATATTATACGGAATAGTAGAGAAGAAACCACGTTCATACAGACAAGTTATTGACATCGGTTTGTGCAGTATCTGATCACCTGCTCAGACAATCATCAAAATTTTCAAGCTAACTAGACAGGATACACTTTGTTCGTGTTTGTAGTTGTATATACGTTGTATATAATCATAGCTTCATTTGATCAGTATCCGTTTTAGCAAATATACAGTTTGAGTGGGTGCCTTGACCTCATTTCTGGTCAAAATAATAAAAACTATTATGGTAAGCAGAGATGGATAGTGGCTAACAGTGGAATCCAGGATGAGCGTTTCGTCCTATTCGGGACTCGTCAGCCGGATTTACCTGCATCTCAGAGTTGATGTTCACTCTGGGACTCGAACCAATTACCTTTCACTTCAAACACCATCGCGTTATCCACTCGGCCACTGAGTCCTGATAGCCACTTGCTTGTGCGATGGGGTGAAGTTTAAATTCAACTTGGTATTGTTTGTTTGAATCTTCCCATCGATTTGTTAGGACTTCAACTGGTCAGTCTCTAATCAGCATATATGCATACTGTACGTGTTGCCTCGATATAGCCTTAATTCACAAGCATTGTAAGCAAAGATGGATAGTGACTAGCAGTGGAATCCAGGATGCTATCAGGACTCATTGGCCGAGTGGATAACGCGTTGGCGTTTGAAGCGAAACGTAATGGTTTCGAGTCCCAGAGTGAACATCAACTCTGAGATGCAGGTACATCCAGCTGACGAGTTCCAATTAGGACAAAACGCGCGTCCTGGATTGTGAGTTAAGGCTATATTGAGGCAATACGCACAGTATGCACATATGCCAATTAGAGACTTACCAGTTGCAGTCTTAACACATCGATGGGAAGATTCAAACAAACAATACTAAATGAATTTAAAAAGACTATTATGGTTGAAAAACATTTACTCTAATGTCACTTCATTTCGACGACTAATCTTGAGTAGATCAAGCATAAACAAATAACTAAACTGGCGTTTCTGGGTTATATTATTGTCAAAGTCTTAGGTGTATATTAATTGCATAGTCCTAGCCGATTAAGCCAACTACACATTTATCTAAAGTAGTGAACGGTAATGTGACTTTCTGTCATTTGAAAATTTCCTCAAAATAGGGTGTAAGCAAAATTTCATATATAACTATTGGATAATTAAGTGAGGACCAGTTCTACCTTTCTGATATCTTGATAGAAGCATCAGTTCAATAATTGGTTTATCAAAAGGATATATATATATATATATATATATATATATATATATATATATATATATATATATGGTAGTGTTCGAATGTATTCGTTCTTGTAAACTACCAATTATCGCATGCTAAAATGTTGAGAAATGTCTAACTAAATCTTTTAAAAGATTTGTCTTAATACATTCCAAATCGCAACGAGTTTTCTGCCCATGCAATTGATTTCATGTCAATTCAAGCTTCGACTTAATAAATCAACTTTAAATCTGATGTAAGCAATGTTTATGCAAAAAGTCTCATTTTGTTTTTATCAAGTAATTACATTTCAAGTTACCAAAGTTTTAATGTTAATTCTGTTTCAAAAAGAATGCATAGAGACAATGATTTTGTGGACTGATACGTCAACATTTAAATTAGTTACGACTATTAGAAATAAACGATGCGCATAAAACATGACTGTATTATTCTATGTTAAATAGAATAAGGGATCTCACCAACATTCTGACAACTGTAAATTAAATGTCCAAATCACTCATATTCATAACAAATATGAAAAACACTTTGCAACAAACAGTAGTGATTAATCATAGACTCTTCACGTGACCGGCGTTCCCAATTTTCCACTTTTCGTTTACTAATTCATAAATAACTCACAGTCACACTACTTTGTTTAAATCAAATTTCCGCAAATGACAAATTAATTTCCGGATACACAATCGCATATTTAATCAGTTGTTTATTTGCCTTGTTTCTTGAAATCTGCAAATCAGTGGTGTGTAGGGCAAATCATTTTAGAAAACCATTTTACTGGTTTAATCATAGTAGGGCTTCAATTTCTCATTCTTGTTTTATTGATAAGTTAGACTTGTTCACCATTGGATTGCAATTTATTAGTCTAGAGGTTGGATGTTGGTGCACGAGATCGTATGTCCTGGATTCGATTCGCAACTGATGGGAGAGGGGTGCAGGTTTACAATAGTCATCTAACTTAGATCAGTTAGTGATTTCAATGAAATAAGATGTAATTCTACCGCACAAGTAAATCATGGACAACTGCTTTTTGTCCGATTAGTCATCTCTTCACCAGGGATGCACGGATCGACCCACTTTGAAAAATTACCCATATTTTTCAGTTCAGCGTCTTAATTAGTTTAGTGATGGTATGATCTCAAATTATCTAATTTTATTGTTTCGTTAGTAAAGTTTAGTCACCTCATCATTTATACACCACCATATAGACTTGTAGATATTAGAACAGGTTGTTATCAATCACTTCAGTATATCAAGGTCAATGATTTGCTCAATAATTCACGTAGTTTTGATGTTTATCTGCTTCAAAAAATCTAAGTGGACATAATCCAGTCTCTAACTGTTTTTGTATAATCGCTTTAATAATATAAATAATTATAATTATTTGACTAGAATAATGAAATTTAATCTAATAAATATATCTAACCGTAAGTTGGGTACAAATTTAAAAAAATTCTAATTTATTGAAATTGTGGAATATAATTCTAAATGAGGTTATTAATTATAATCAGAAGGGGTTTTCCTTGGTGGTCTAGCTACAATTGACTCACGCTTTCAACTATGACCTATTGTGGGACTCCTCAGCAGTGCGCACCCACGACCTTGCCTCGCGAGATTCGAACCCGGGACCTATCAGTCTCGCACCAGAGCACTTAAGCGATAGACCATTGAGCCGGCATCCAATGGTGTTTACGTCTAACTCCAACCAATCCACGAAGTTGAGCAACTGTTCACCAATTGTCTTCGGTGAGTTGATATCTCACAACAGACGTGGATTGAACTCCACTGGTCACTGCTTCTCACTAGAATTCCTGGATTTACCCCTCTAGAGCGAGAATGGTAGGTCCTGAGTTCGAATCTCGCGAGGCGAGGTCGTGGATGCGCACTGCTGAGGAGTCCCACAATAGGATGAAACGGCCGTCCAGTGCTTCTAGGTTTTGCCTGGTGGTCTAGCTTCAATTGACTCACGCTTTCAACTAATAATTATAGTTATTATAAATCCAAACAAACATTTTGAAGGATATACACGTATTCAGTTTTCTTAGTATGCCTGTTATTAATTTCAATTCAGTATTCAACGAACATTTGTACAACCTCTTTATTTAAAACAATACTACAAGGAACAGATAGTAATTGAATTCATTTAAGCAATTCTTTGAAAATTGAACGTAAATACTTGAAACGAAGATATTGTTAAATTATAAAAACATGTAAAAACAATGATATTCATTTTCTCATAAAAAGTGTACGTTTACCGTAGATACGATTGTACTGGAATGTATTTAAAACAAGTACAGAAATAATCTGGAGAACTCTATGATCTACATGTGTATATTATTCTTTCATGAATTTTAACATTATTCATAATAATCCCCTAATAAAAATACAAGTATCCGTATGGGGATATAAGAAGTTATTTGAATGTTAATGAGATCACAAAATGACCTAAATCAGGTAACCACTGGAAACCAGTATGCAGTGGAAGCTGAAGACTATGAGTTTAATCCGTGATGGGGTCGTGGTTGTGCATTACTGAGAAGTTCTATTATTAGAAAGAAGCAAAATATAACTCAGTAATTCAGTAACACCTTTTATCATTTAAGGGTTGTGAAGATTAATAAGTTTTAGTTGAAATCATGAACCGATCAATGTCAGACCACCATTGAAAATCTGAAAGCACTGGAGGTCGTCTCGTCCTAGTATGGGACTCCTCAATAGTGGGCATCCCCAATCCCTCACGCGAGATTCAATTCCAGAACCTTCGCCCTCGCACGCTAATGCTTAGCATCTAAACATATTGATTTTAAAAATCACATCCATACATTAAGTTATTGACCAACTGTTAGTTCAATATATTTAAATTAACATATTGGACAAATATTTAAGATGATCGACAGCTCTTTATTATTTGTGAATATTGTTTTATTTAGTGGATGTTACACAAATACATCTTAATCAAAAGTTTTCCTTCTTCTGTTACATCAAGTCATTCAAGCGTCGTTCCGTTGAGTGAGTAGCAGAGAGTATCTATTTTGCAATCATAACCATTAGGCTTAACAGTTAGCGATAATCAGTGATTTAAACAGGACTCAAAACTCATACTGGGACAAAACAACAATTGAATGCTTCCTGGTTGTTAATGATTGTCCAACTTAGATTAGTTTGCGATATTAACAAGGAATTATACGCAAGTTGATAATAATGAATTACATTTTAGACTGACATCGATAAAAATAAACGACAACCGAAGTGTGAGGTGAGGTGCAGATAAAAAGTTGTTTGACCTATAGCCATAAAATGTTTAAGTACTTTCAACTTTATACAAACAGTAAAATAGAAAACTGTTGTTCCGTATGATGAAACTTTCAATGCTGAATTTCTGTAATGACGTCTGATATTTGAAAATAATAATAACGGTAATCAAGTGACCCTTTAGAATAGTATATTTATGCTTCACTGATGATGATTGGTTAATAGCATGTGAGAACTTATTGATCCGGTTTCTTCAGAAAATTTGAAAATACGACTAAGACGATTATATTGAAATTCTACACTAGTTTTTAAAAGCAAAACCCATTGTATCTTTGTATCGGAGTCAATCGATCAGTAATATCCATGTGTGAGTTAAACTTTGTCGTTAGTTGTGCCATGTGATCGCCATATAGGTAATCTACCTGTTAAGTGAAGTCCCCGAAAATTTGAGTGATAGATTTTTACGTATTTTGTTGGTCAGCTTAAGTAAGACACTAATTGTTGTTATAATATCTTGATCGGCTTGATCAATATTATAATTTGAGGACTATTTGTTTATTATAAAGTAAACAGCGATTAGGAGGTTCTTTCAACATGAAATGGAATCTATCCAAACTGGATAGATCAGACAAATAACACGATACACGAATGAGAGAGGAAAAAGGAACATTCATAAAGGCTTTAATACTCATTAAACATCAAGTTCCTTGATTGTATGAAAGCACTTGACAGTGTAGATAGGAGGACTTTGTGGAAATTTCTTTGGCACTATGGTGTATCTGAGAAGATCGTAAACATCATCTGGAATTCGTAGGACGGTTTACAGTGCAATGTGGTGCATAGAAGACAGCTGACAGGTGTATTCCAAGTAAGGGCCGGAGTCAGACAAGGCTGCCTACTCTCCACCTTTCTCTTTCTTCTGGTGGTTTAATGGATTATGAAGACCTCAACAACTGACAAGGAGCACGGAATAAAATGGATGCAACTAGACGATTTGAACTTCGCAGATGACCTAGCCCTTCTATCCCATACCCACGGACAAATGCAGATGACGTCGACCAGTGTAGCAACAGTCTCTGCATCAGTAGGCCTCAACATACACAAAGGAAAAAGCAACATCCTCAAATACAACACGGAGAACATCAAATCAGTCATATTTGATAGAGAAACTCTGAAAGAGGTGGAAAGTTTCACGGATCTGGGTGGCATCACCGATGATCGTGGAGGATCTGACGCAGACGTAAAGGCGAGGATTGGCGAGACAAGGACAGTATTCCTACAGTTGAAGGACATATGCAACTCAAAACAAATGTCAACTAATATCCAAGTCAGAATCTTCAGTACGAACGTCAAGACAGTTCTACTACACGAAGCTGAAACTTGGAAAACAAGGATAACGAACAACAAAATTGTACAAGTATTTATAAACTGTATCACAAGGCAATCTCTAACTTGGAATCCTGAAGGGAAGTGGAAAAGAGAAATACCAAAGAACATACTGCATCGGGAATCGGAAGCAGATATCAAAGAGTGGATAGGAGCCGAAAACAACTGGAAAGAATTATCAAAGGCGAAGTTGGATGGAGAATGCTGATGGGTGGTCTATGCTCCTCCATGAGAGGTATCAGGAGTAAGTAAGTATGCACAGTTCAACTTAACTCAAGGAATAAGTACTGAAAAAAACACTAACAGGAAAGCTTATTTGAAATTGATAAATAGACAACAATATATGAGTCGCTTATAATTCACCGTACTATTTGATATTGTCAAATGTTAATTGAATAAAATAAATTATCCTACATGACATAGATTGTTTATAGTTTAGTTAAAAATAATCTAATGAATGATATGTTTTTGGTTAGTCGACTGGTATGATTCAGTGATCTTGGTCAAGTGAAATGTTTCGCTAACATAGTCATAGTCAATGAAAACTTTACTCAGAAGAAAACGATTATAAATTCATCATAAGAAGCTGATACTTTGATGTGCTATTATTGAGGCTCATAGCAATTCTTTGGCTTAATGGTTAAGGCATTTGACTTTCAACCACTATGTTGGAAGTTCGAGTCCCTTTGTTTCAACTTCAATTTAGTCAGATGGGTAGTATCACTATTCCTCACACATAAAGTTTGACTGTAAGCTGAGTACATGAATCTACGCTTGAGTTGTCGCATAATCAGTAGATCCATTTATACATTTATATCAATACCATTTTGTTTTAACTATTATAGAAATGATTCTATTAACTGCATTTTAAATACAAGAAATACACGACAATGTTATAGAAGTACTTCACTAATGAAAACAAATACTTAGTGTACAGTCAGTCATTGTTAGTTTATCTATACGGAAATAATCTATCTATCACTTCTTTATTGACCATTCGTTTTGTCAATTTGAACATGGTTAGATTGTAATTACTTTTAATGAGCAACTTCAGTAATATCTTTCTCTTACATACAAATATTACTCGTTTTTACAAAAGTTACCATTTTGAGAAACAAAACAGTTTGTCTTTAAAAGTTCTCATTTAATGTAACTTAATTTTTATCCACATAAAACGGTCTAATTGTAAATAAAACGCTCAAAATAAATCACTCATTTATGAAATATTCAAATTAGAAAAAGATTTGAATTTTATTAATAAATGATGAATAAAATACGATTTCTAAAGAAGATCACCTTGGAAAACAGCTTTATGCTAATTTGTGTAATTGTCGGTATGGGGTTGTGGAGATTATTAAATTTCACCAAAATTACGAACCGATCTAAGTCAGACATCCATTAAAATTCTGGAAGCACTGCATAGGTGTTTTGTTTTAATATAGGACTCTTCAACAGTCCGTATCCAAGACCCCACATGGGTTATCAAACCCAGTACCTTCGATCTCGCGCTCGAACGCCAAACACCTCTAGACCATTGAGTCGGGATCTAATGGTGTACAAGTATAACGATAATCAATCCGTGATATTTCGCAACCATTGTTCATTGTTATCAGTGAGCAACTGCCCCACATCCGATATGATTTAACTCGAGTGATCAAAACTTCTCATTAGAAGCTAAATTTGTACACCACTAAATGCCAACTTAGTGGTCTAGCAGTTAGACATTTATACGCGAAACCGGAGGTACTGGATTCGATTGTCACGTTGTTCACCACAATATTTAAGTGAATTCTTCCTTATTATCTTATTGGCAAAAACTGAAATTTCATTCAAGGCCACTTGAGGTTCGTACATTACTATTGTGTACTAAACGTTAATAAGTTAGTTGAATTGGTGCTTTTGGTTCGATGTCGTCTTCTGTACGAACAGTTCGAGCTATTTTTCGGACAGGGTTTTAAACCGCAGTTATCGTTAGCAATATACGTTTGAATCCTCTGGAAATTTCTTAATTATTCATATTGAAGTTGCAGGAATTAATTCTATCCTAAACGCCATCTATCATGATTAAAAATCTTGGTCAAAGCAGAAATAACTCGACAGAGAGCTAGGATGGACCAAGCCAAGATATGGATTGGATACATGAAGCTGCTAACTTTTGGACTGATTCCTCTTGATACTCACTGATCTCATGTAACAACTGTGATTAGTGTTTATAACTGTTCAATAAAATGGGTCAGAATCGATTTCACCAGCACAAGTGCACTCATTTTTTATATTCCCACCCGATTGTGAGTTTCCTTCATTGATAATACCGTTTTTTTGACACCTATTCTATTGATCTTCAAGATTTTGTGTGACCGTGTTATTGATATATGACAACTTGGGGTGATGAACGCTTGCACAAAGCTTTAAGCTCATGATATCTCATCAATTGCCGAAATACCAAAATTTAGTCATCATAATATAATGATCATAACGATCATATTTCATAAACTGTTTCACGAAAACGTTTTCTGTTGATTCGCTGGTTTTCCACCAAACACACTCACTGCTCAGGTAAAACGTCTTACATTATATCATAAAAATACATAGATTATACAGTATATGCCTTGAAATAATGGTTATTATCAAACCAACACAGTGAAAATCATTGAATAAGCTTACCTCATCAATATTAGTTTCCTCTATAGTATGATTTAAACTAGGTTTGTTAATCATACCCTGATGATTAGAATCATTCAATTTCTCTGAACTATTTAAAGAAACTTGTTTATTGAAAGAATTCGTTGGATTGGTTTGTGTTGTTGTCTGTGAAGGCTGGTCAATATTTGTTGACTGTTGGCCAATGTATATGTATTTATGCCCAACTGACAAGCTTAATATAACTTGCTCATTGTTATCCATAGGATATATCCCTTCAAGACGACTGACAGCAATACGTGTATCATCTGGTAAAATAAATTCACTAGCATAGTTTCGTGTTATACGTCGGCTCAGAAATGCAAGAGAAGAGGTAATATCTGAGGTAGTTTCTTTATAATTAAACTGTTCAAGTTTTTCAGGATCACATTGTGTTATTGATAAAATGTCGAGTGTATTATCATCGGGAGATGCCTTTTCAGCGTTAATGTCATCATCTTCATCGTCATCAGCAGTATCGCTATTATCCTCATTGTCATCCTCACTAATTGTTGTATCATGCAATGTATCAGAATAAATGTTTTGTAAATATGATTTGAATTGATTTCTGTATTGATTCATGAGGTTATTCATTTCATGTTTTAAGGATGCACATATTATCATGTTTGAGAGTCATATTGTGCTAAAAATTACATTGAGAATCTAACCGAACTATAATAGTAATTCATATCAACTTGTATTTACACTGAGACAGAACCTTCAGACTAGCCTATCTTGTCATGACGACTAGAAAGATTTAAATTAGTCAATCTTGATTATTCCCTGTTTTAATAGGCCAATAATATCACTAATTGTAGTTGGTTGATTTATTCAACCAATAGAGTTTCAAACTAGGAGCTTTCCTACATTTATTACCTAACTATCATGCATTAAAATAACTGAAAGTATTTCGCTTTGATATTTCTGTTAATGTAAACTCAATTCAAAATTACTCGTTAGTGAATTAATTTTCACTTTTTAGAGATCGATTTAATTGTGTAGTTTGTAAAATGAACAATTGGTCACTTCACTCTAAAAACAATCAGGATAGAATTTTGTCATTAAAATATTTCAACTCTAGGTAATCCGTCATACATCATATTTTGAAACTGTTTGTAATTAAATTTATTCACAAGTTAATGAAGAATAATCGTAAGTCTCTAACCACTGAGCAGTAAACAGCTTTTGTACTAGTATGGGATTCCCCAGCTGAAAGCACCCAGCACCCCACCTGATATTACTCCGGGGACCTTATGTTTTCACAACCGAACGGTTAGTAAAAAATTTTAAAACTGATCTCCGTAAAATTCATTGAAATAAAAAAGTGACATTAATCATTTAACAGAGACTGATTTATTCGACTGTGGTATCTCTCTAAAGATATATATCAAACATACATCTTTAACAATTTTCAAACAAAATTATTTGCGATCGAAACCGTTAAAGGTGTCATATGCTGTGAATTCGGAGAAAATTATCAGTTTGGAAGCTAATCTAGCAAGTGTCACTATTTGTTATTCAGTATACGTTTAGTTGATAATAAATTCTGCCCAACTTAGAATGAAATGTATTCAATAAAGCTAATTTAGATTTTTACAAATAAAACCACAATATTCCGAACGTTTTCGTTGAACGATCCTCATTAACGTCTCAGGAACTCGTGAAATTATGTTAAATCGTGCGATGACTCAAGAAAATGCAACACACAGGACATCGAATTAATCGGAGATTTTTCAGCCTTCAAATAATAATAATAAGAAGAAGAAGAATAGTAATAACAATAATAGCAACAACAAATGTGAGGGTAGAAAAATAACTAATACTTGTAGGCGATTTGCCATGGCAAATCGTGTATGTGTGCAAAACAGATAAGATGCTTACTTTCAATTAGGCTTGATCACCGTATTTCGGTTATATGACGTCAGCCAGTTTTTATTACCTCATTGATATCATTGTTGTATTTATTATTATTCTCAATAGTTTATATTTGTTAACACCCTAAGTACTTCTTGGTGGTCTCCTTAAACCCATTGGTTATCGACTTTCAAATATGGATTTATTGTTTAGGAACTTCTCATTTTACGGTAGTTTTTAATTTAGTCATTCTGTATTACAGTCTTGTATATTAACAACTTATAATAAATAAAATCACTGAGAAACTCAAGAAAGCTAACACCTTCTCTGCCCTTTGAAAATATAAAATCTGATCACTATAAAATTCGTGCATTGAAATATATTCTGGTATAAAAAGAGATGTTATATGAGGTAGACTGATGGCAAAACATTGGAGCATATATCTAAAAATGGCTGCTAATCATTGTATATTCCGAAGTTAAATCTTCATAAAACGGGATTATTGTTTTAGTATTGTACATTTTGTGTTAACAATTCATCACTATAATTAAACATATAGTATTTAGTAAACCAAGTGTTATTATTTTCAAGATTATTGATTGCCCACTTCTTAAACCATTCCTATCCATCTTAAAGTTTAGAATACCCTATTTCTCTAGCAGTGAAACTTCAAATATACTTTTCATTCTATAGAAAACTGAACGTTTGTATATATGTGCATTTTGGTGATTATTGAAGCTGGTCACCATGGTCCTAAATAATAACGAAGGTAGGATTCAAACATTTATAATGAAAAAAACATAACATTGATTTTTAATTACTGTATAAACATTTTTTATGTCTAAATTTAATCGATTAACTTGTGGATAGTGTCATTTAAACCTCCAATTTTCTTTCTATGACACTGAACATAATTTAGTCTTATTAAAGTTGGATAGGGAGTAGCAGTGGAATTCAAAATGAGCATTTCGTTCAATTTGAGACTTGTCAGCTATATGTCTTCACTATCAATATTCACTCTGAGTCATAAACATATTAACATTCACAGCAAAAATCAGTGAGTTCGTTATCCACTAGGTAACTGAATTTGCATAGTTGCTAGTTTGTGCACTGAATTTTAATTGAATGGACAGGAAAATACAATCTTTCAGAATTATCATTTATCAATAAATATTCATTTTCAAATTGATTCATTGTAGTGATAGACCACCTACTATTAGTATAAAGTTATGAAACGGAGATTAAAGAAAATGTATTCATTCTATTCTGCAACTAATGCATTTTTGATGTTTCTTCCACAGAATCAAATTTATCAATAGAACAAAACATTTGAGACAATAGTTTTATGAATAATGAATTAATAATAGTGATAATAATCATTGTCAGAAAAAGAATTCAGTTCATTGAGACAAAACCATAGTTCAACATAAGCTTTAATTTATATTACCTACATCATAGAGATAATTAATCTCTGCTACTACAATGAAACTAACCATTTCTACGAGTGAAGAAGTAAAAGTTACTGTAATTTTACACACACTAACAGATAAATTATTTAGTTGAGTGGTTTGTGAAAAGTTTTGGCAATTTCAAAGTACAGAGGGTCTGTGAAGGTTGAGTTTTATAACTTGGATCATGAATTGACCATAGGTAGACAACCATTGAAAAAACAGAAGCACTGGACATCTGTTTTGTTCTAGCATACATCCCCTCGGCAGTGTACATCATCGATCCCATGTGAAATCGAGCAAGCGAATTAAGGTAGTTACGGAGCGATGGAAATGCAAGGCAGCTGTTAGAAACGTGGACCGCTGGGCGCCAACATAGTAGTGATTACCTTGAGATACGAATGTTTTGAATTAGGAACAATATATATTTTTGTCTAACACACCAATCAATCTAAACACTAATATTTAGCTTAGAAAACTATATATGGCCTTAAATCTTATCCATATGACTTAATTTCATCGAAAATTCTGCATTACATAAACCAATTATTTTACATAAAAGACACCATTCCTCCTCAAGCATTCACTTCTCATCGTACCAATAAGTGTTATATATTATTAGTCAATTATTATGACTATTATTACTATTATTATTAATAAACTTCCGATTACAGTTTACTTTAGTTTTGAACTTTTCAAAAACATTTTCTTAGGAATTAGTTATCTAAAGATTCTTCTGGAAATATAGTTTAAAATTACATGGAACAACTGTTTAGTGATGATTGATTTTCAATGACTCTCACGTTGAAATCAGTTCGTGATGATGAAACGTGATTTAAAACTAAATAATCACTATAATCTCATTATTTTTTTTATAAAATATACTGTAGCGAACAAGAAGACGAGTGGGGACAATCGAATGTATTTGAGCACAAAATTACAGAATATCTCAGTAAAATCTGACAACGATGCAGTAAATAGTCATGAGATGGTGTAGAAGATTTGTAGCTCAGGTGGATGATTTTGATATAGTTTTGTTCTCTGAGCTGATGATGTCGTTCAGAAGGACGATGAAAGCTCCACAGCCAAACCATCCAGCTCAGAGAACAAAACTCCATCAAGTAAATAGTTAATTTGCAAATTATCAATCAATTGTCTGAATCGTGACCATTCCTTCTGCACATATCAGTCCATCGTCTGTGATTTCATTGTTCATGCATTTTCATACGAATGGTGTTCCGTTCTTGTTCTTTCCTTATCGATATTCTGCTGAAATACATTCTATGTCTGACCATCGTCATATACTACTTATATGGATATAAGTAACCTACACCACAATACTTCATTTGACTATAGGTTTGAGTTACTTATTTTTCAGCTGTGTGAATATTACAGTTAATATTACTTTATGATCGACCTGAATACTTATGTATTCTATTTGCATCCACACATCAGATTTTAGAAAAGGCTTGGAAGGTGTTGGTGTTCTAAATACTGGAAAACCTAGACAAAAACAATACTGCAGCTGTAAGCTTATTCGTCTTATTTTCTATCGCTTGACAAAGCGAAAGACGAATATGTTAAAATTCATTCATCCTATTTACGATAAACGGAAAAATTATTATCTCAGGTGATCCGATAGAAAACTCTTTTGATTGAAGGTGAGTAAAAGATACCCATCATTAAAAACACTTATAAGAAGTGTTTTTGGTTAAATAAACATTGGATGTAGACTAAAAGGAAATTTGTTTCATTAATCCACTCCTGAATCTGAGACTTCCTAACTGTGACAAACCGTATGGTTAATATTTCTCCCTTCAGTCAATTCTAAAGCTTGCTCAACTGTCTTATTTCCGACATGGTTGAACTCCACTGACCAAGGTATTTCACCAGAACTCATGGAATTACCTATCTAAATTAATCATTGTTGAACTCGTTATTATTATTATTATTCGTAAGAGAGGTTTGTGGGGATTGTATAATTTTGCGATTTGCTTCGCGTATCCATAGAAATTAAAAATGCTACATAATGGATACTGACTCATTCATCTGAAGGTTAAACCCTAGCAGTGAGACTTGAAGGTCTTACGTTTTAGCCCCGGTAAGTTTATGGATCCCCATTAGTGAGGAGTCTCATGCTAGAACAAAATAGCTCTCCAATGCTACATGGTTTGTGATTATTGTCTATCTATTATCTTTTTGTGATGTAAAACATAAAATTCAATATTCTTCACGAAACTCTCATACTAATAATTACTTTGAATTAAATTTCCGTAATATTTTCGCATTGGCTGATAAATAATTAAAGAAACAGTTGTTTTAATTATATTCATTAACAGAATCATTTCAACAACAGAAGATGAACTGAAAATTCGTTTTGAATCATAGATTTTCTTTGAGGCTATTGATAGAGAAGTAGGTTGAACATTTTTATTGCTGTTATTGTTGTCTAGTTATATTTTAAAACGATCCATGAATATTTAATTATCTGGTTATAGTTAACTTCACCACAGTACTTATATAATATGGAATTGAAGTATTAATCGACATTAACCATTGAAATGTAATATCAGATATAGAAAGCATACATGTAACTATCTGTGTACGTTACACTTTACTTTCTATCATGATGTATTCAAAGACAGTAAATTATAGAATATTTCTCCAGCCTTTATATATTACATTGAAAAATACTTGTTTTGTCTAATATTTTTTTAAAAATAGATTGAACGTATGATTACATAATCAAAATCAGTGATTATGTTTTGTTTTGTTTCGTGAGTTACTACGTGGGCACGTAAAGTTATCAAGTAATTGATAATTCCTCATCAAATTCTTAGCATTATGTTCATTTGAATTTGTTTACCATCAAACTTCTTAGGCATAACTGACAATTTGTACCGTTCAAGCTGCATAGATATAAAAAATACACTTGTGAAAATTGTTTTGAATTTATTACCACCCTTTTTTGTAGTATCGACTTTGTGAAACATTATATTCTCTTGAGCTTATGGAGTATTATGAAAACTGCGATCATCTGGAAAAGATTAGTGTCTTATTCGATAGATACTTTGCTAAATTAATATTGGCTTACCTCTGGGAGGTTATGCAATATGTGAAAAACTTGGTAATATACCGAGTAAACAGAGCATTATTTAGATGTGAATACTTTATTTTATCCAATTTCATTAGATAGTCTGTAGCAAGACGTCTGTAGTCAAACAGAAGATTTAGAAACTCCACAAAACTTCATTGGATACGGTCTTACCAATCTGAAGTTAAATATCAACACTCTTAGGTAAGTGATTAGGATAAAGGTTATTTAACTAATTTTCCAAGTGTACATCATCATAAAGAGAGAACAAATTAGGTAAAAATCTCACCAGTTTCATATTTCACACCTACAATGAATTGCGGTCACATATTGTTTAGTCAGCCAAAGCATAAAGAAGAAAACTTAAGTTGCTTTTGTTATAGGTGGGTAAAAGCAGAAAGTATAAAATGAGCGTAGATCATTCATTCTTGTTATTTCGCAAATCATCATCCCAAAAAAAAAGCTTGATTACACGTTAAGTATTTTGTAATCTTCACGTAGGATGAAGTATTCTTTTCCAATGATCCATCAAGGATTTTTATGATCTATGTCACCAGTAAAATGAAACTAATCAGCTCAATTTAGAACTGAATTAATCAATGAATTTATCAGACCAATGTTTCTCAGCTCATACAAGTAATCTTCACCTTATCCCATAAAATAATACCACTCTCTTTGACTAAATATACACATATTTCGTCTTATTATTTTCAGAACTAATATCCATCAAAGTTGATCATTTCGAAATGGTACATCAGTTGGACGTTTTTGGAATGCTTCAAGTAATTTCAACATTTTTCACTCTCTTAAAAAGTCATAAAATTAAAAAAGCATGATTTCCCACTGATACACTGAATAATAATAAAATTGATAATAATAATAATAAAGACGATCTTTTCAGACAATCTGTAAAACGATACTTTCAAGTGTTGATTATGAATGTATGTATGCTAAGCTATTTACCTAATAAAAAACCCTTTTGTTTTGGTTAGAACAAATGATATTTCTCTTACACTTGTAGAATACATTGTCATCAAATTTATGTATGATATATCTATTTGTATATAGGTGTGTATAATATCTCGAGAAGTTACCTATTCATAGATTATGTCAGAAGAAAATCAATTTGGATAGATTTGGAAAATAATTTTGAATAGTAATTGCTAAAATATCAAAAATTGTCATTATGGAATTTCATCTTTCTCATATTGGGGAAAAACAGATCGCTGAAAAATTCTTTAAAAACACAGATAGATGAACGAAGAATATTTATTTCGTTATTAGAAGGGAGTTTTGTGGAAATTTTAGTAATTTTATATAGTTGAATTCATAAGTCAATGGAAGCTGGACCACCATTAAAGAATCTGGAGGCACTGGATGGTCATTTCGTCCTTATTGTGGGACTCCTCAGCAGTGCGCATCCACGATCCAGCCTCATGAGATTTGAACCCAGAACCTATCAGTTTCGCGCGCAAGTACTTACCGATAGGACAATCAATTCTATTCAGGTTCTACAATTTACAAATATATATTCAAATTATTAATTCAAAAATTGACCAACTTTAAGGCATAGTAAATCATTTAAAATTATAATATGTGAATTTAGGATTGTTAAATCAAATCAAATCGGTAATATTGGGTTGACTAATATAAAGTGTTCACTCGAATAAGTTCATGAGTTAAATATGAAATTGTGAGATAAATGATCTGAATAAATATGGTTAACATGCGGTGAGAGAGATTAAAATGTAATTACAAATCAGAAATCACGTATTATGCATAATACTATGAATTAAGTAAGAAGTAATAAATATGGGTGGATGCTGGATAGATTTCTCAAAAATGTTGGCAGATGTAATAATAATAATAATAATAATAAGTTTAAGCCATGGCAATGAATATTAATCAGATTGCGTCACCACATCATAAAGATGATTATTAACTAATCAGGCTAATAGTTGGCAAAGGTAGAAGGAGCGGTTGAACATATTTCTTTTGGATGCATAGCTCCAGTTTTTTTAATCTGAATAGCTATTGCTTCAGCCGTTTGAAGGGTTCTTAGTCTGACGGATCTAGACAAATTGCTGTTAGCACGTTATATTATTGTAAATGATTGCTCCATGTTGGCTGTATGGCCCGTTTGTAATAAATAAGCTAAAATCGAACTAATAATAGTTTTAACTACACCTGAGAGGTGCTCACGAGCCCGAAAATACACATTCTTAGGGCACCTGCCAAGATAACTTTCTTCGCAAGAATAGTTGAATTGATAGGCACAGGAAGAAGTGGTTACTCTAGGAAATTTATCATTCAATCTCGGAGTGATCATCATTTGTGTAGAAAACAATAATTTTGGTTTATTTGCATTAAAAGTTCTTTGGATTGCTCACTGTATCTTTAGTATTAGCATTTCGCTGGGTGCATCATCTTTAAATTGTAAACCTATACACAGAGACCTTTTGCTCACTGTTAGGCCTGCCTTATTCTGTTTTCTTAGCTAAATGTTTATTTATAAGTTTCTCCAGATATCCATTTTCTATCAGGGTAGCATGCAGTGCTTTTGTTTTTTCTTCAACCGCATCTAGGGATTATCCACTCATTATTCAAGCATTTCTTTCTCTAAACATTAATTGAACGCAAAGAAAAGTTTTATTGAAAATTACTTTGACATTTGACACATCATTCCTATTTTTAGTGAATTTATTGTCAGGCATTACAATCATATAGACGTCACATATTAGTCCTGTGAGGACATGTGAACAAGGAATAAACATGATGATTTAATAGAAAGGTTACAACACTAGATTACGAAATATGAATAATTACAATAAAAGATAATGTGTGTGTGCAAATAGGAATCCTTGCAAAATTATTAAATCAGCATCAGATTATAATGTGAATGAAGTGAAGTGATTAATTTGTTTTTGTTACGATGATCAAAGGTAATAGAGTGGTTAGATGAAATGAAGTGATATTAGAAATATTAACAGAATGGAGATTGCAGTAATTTTAATGGTTGAATTCATGAGTCTATTAAAGCTAGACCACCACTGGAAACCTGAAAGCATGGAACGTCTGTCTCCACAATCCACAATTCCTCAATAGGAACTCGAACCCAGGACCTTCAGTCTCGCGCGCTAACACTTACCCTTTAAATAAATGAGCCGTGGATGAGCACTTCTGAGGAGTCCCATGCTAAGAATAAACGGCCATCCAGTGCTTCCAGACCTTCGTTTATATCACGAATTGATATTAGTTCGAAAAACACTAAAACCCGGTAAGCACTAGATGGCTGTTAGGTTGTAGTGTGGAACTTCTCAGTACAGCTCATCCACGACCCATGAAAATACTAAATTACAGAATAAGTACGGTGTATTTTAAGCAAGGACTAAGTCAAAAAAAAAATTTGAGTCAAAGTCATAGAAAGTGATTATGAAGACAAACAAAAAAAAAACTTTGTATTTGACAATCTACCATAAAATTCAGTCCAATAAAATCACATTTCTGACAGTTCCTACAATTTATCAAACTCATTCAATGTTCAATACTTTTAATACTGATCTACCGTAAATTTAAATTTAAATTAAAAGAAAAAAAAATCAATAAGTTGGCTTGATCAAATTTCATTTTCTCTTGAGTATAAAATTTTCTTTGAAATAAAATGAAATAGTTTGAATAAACAAAAGAAAACGCATTAAAAATTTGTTTATTATTAAAACTTTGTTTACTAACGTCATTCATTTAAAACACATATAATTAATGAACCTTATACATTACCTATCTAATAAATGAAGCAATTTTTAAGGAGAATCAAATGAACTAGTCATGATTACCCATTTGGAAAACTAAAATAATTATATTTTATTATTATTAAGTCACATATCTGTCCTTAATTAATGTTAGATTGTGTTTGAATGTGTTGTTGTATTCATGTGTATGCATACATGTTTCATATGTCAGTTATGGAAAAATGTATTTCTAACCAAGTTTAGTTAGAATGTATGCAGTGAAATGTAAATAAAGTTTTTTTTTTAGATAGAGATGAGTGAATTGATATGATAATATTACATTATGTAAAGCATATTTTCTGGTTAGTGTGTTTTTAGCGAGTTAGTTTGTCTACGGGATGGGGTCGCTAATCCTGTGCCCAACCCTCCTCCTTTACTCGGGCTTGTGATGGGCAGTCAGTCTAGAAGAGCTACAGGCGGAAACATTCACGTACCTGGGAACCATCATTGATAAACAAGGAGGATCTGATGAAGATGTCAAGGTGAGGATTGGCAAAGCAAGGACAGCATTTCTACAATTGAAGGACATATGGAACTCAAAACAACTGTCAACTAATTTCAAAGTGAGAATCTTCAATACCAACGTCAAGACAATCCTACTGTATGGAGCTGAAACGTGGAGAACTACGATATCCATCGTCAAAAAGGTACAAGTATTTGCAAACAGTTGTTTACGCAAAATATTCAATATTCACTGGCCGAATACCATCAGCAACAGCCTTCTGTGAGAGAGGACAAACCAGCTTCGAGCTGAAGAGGAAATTAGGCAAAGACGTTGGAAGTGGATTGGACATATATTAAAGAAAATCACCAAACCGCATCACTAGGCAATCCCTAACTTGGAATCCAAAAGGGAAGCGAAAAAAAGGAAGGCCAAAGAACACATTACGCCGAGAGATTGAAGCAGATATGAAACTGATGAATGTTAACTGGAAAGAACTGGAAATGATTGTTGAGGACAGGGTTGTATGGAGAATGTTGGTGTTCGGCCTATGCTCCTCCACGAGGGGTAACAGGCGTAAGTAAGTAATTATGCAAAGCATACAAATACGGTTTTTCTTCATGCATCAGTACGCTATATATCCATGAGATCTATACGCATTCTAAGATAACACGTGATCTGTGACTGAAAACGACTGTTATTTAACAAAAATACTGAATGTTATTTACACGCACATGCACTTCAAATCAACATAATATTATCATCTAGCATTGGTCTGTAGCCTAAAATGTCAATATCTAGCTAATACGCTTCCCAGTAATTTAAAAGGTAGTTAGACGTTACATTTTCATTGATACCGACCCAAGTATCATGCCAATCTAATTAAGAGAGTCCTCTCCTGGATAAAGAATGCTTTTTAAGTCACTGATGAGATGTTCAAAGACTGTGGAATAAATGATAGTCATAAACAAAACAGAACCACTATAAACAAGGTCCTTGTGCAACAAGTTCGAACGCTTTCTATGATTTTTAAACATCCTATAAAAAATTCAGGCTACTAAAATATCAAGTCGTGTAGTTTTAAAACTACATTGAATAAAATTTTACGATTGTTTACATGGTTGGGTATGACTCAACAGTAAACTGTGATTGTTGACAAAGTATGGGCATCACTAGCTATATGGTAACATCAAGTTCTCTGTGACAATAAAACAGAAGAACTATGCCTTCGATTGATTCACTACAATTCAGTCACATAAGTATCTGTATGAGGATTTGTGGAGATTGACATATTTTCACAGGTAACTTCACGAGTCCACCTAAAGTACACAACCACTGAAAACCTTGAAGCACTGGACAGCCGTTTCGTTCAAGTGTGAGACTCCTCCACAACTCTGCACTCGGAACTCCAACTCCACGGTCCTGCGTGCGAACGTTTAACCTATAAGCCTATGAGCCGATATCCAATAGTGTTAGTTTCTTACTTTAATTCATTCATGATCTTGCATAACCCTTCATCTGAAGTGAAGAACTCTTTCATGATCGACATGGACTGGACTCCACTTGTCACGCTCACAAGACGGAAGGTTCTGGGTTTGAGTCCTACTTGTGGGATCATAGGTACACGCCGCTGAGAGGGACCATACATAAGTATCTGTTTCTTTGGATGCTAACATTTAGCCCACCTGTGATTTCAGATAATACGTCATAAAACATTTCAGCGATCCTTTGACTATGCTAACCACCTTAGTCTATATTAAATTCATGTAAACGGGCTAGTCATCAAGCGAGATCAGAAATGTTTGCAACTTTGTATTATTATCGACTGTTAGTATGAGTCTTGAATAATAAGGAAGGGATTCTGACTTACTTTCTTAAAAAAGCTAACGCGATGTATAAATACACTAGGTGACGCCATTCTATGTTTTACTCTATGGTTAAAACGATTTTTTGATTGGGATATTTTAGCAAGGCTTTTTCTGCAGGGTGGAGTTGATAACCTATAATGTTTAAGAGTATTTGAATTATAGTATAAACTAGTAATAACAGCATTAACTCAATTTAATCAAGAAGTACTAGATGAGCACAAACAAATGTACTGTATTTGGAATTGAAAATCAAAACAGTCATCAATACAAAAAAAATCATTGATTCATATAAACACCACATAACCCTATACCCAAATTTCCTCATTTACCCAGGCTTGTGACCGGTATCAATCCTGAAAGGGCTCCCCTCTCGGATTTAAGAATTACTTAAGCTCCTCACTATACTGAGTTCTTGCTACAATAAAGCAAGCTAACCAGTAGCAACATTCAGAATGCATAGTAGAACGAACCAAAATTTGATGATGAGAAACTTTTACCTCACCCGACAGTAGACTGAAATATTGGCTTCCAGTTTTCTAACATTTTGTTTATGGTAGATTGCACTTTTTCAGATCAATTTCAAAAGAGAACATACAATTTAATGTAGTTCCATGAAGAATACTAAATTATGTCAACTATTTATAAAGATAACGTTGCCAACTAACAAAACTATCCAGAGATTTTTAAACATTTTACATTCATACAACATTTTACATATTCCTCTAGTCTATGGTAAAGTGACTTTTTCATACACTTTCATAAATTTTGCCCAAGCCAGTTTACACAATGGCGCATACTTTTTTGAAATTGATGAAGTGGGTAAGAGAGAATAGTTAAATTAGGTATCCTAATGAATTACTTACTTACTACTTACGCCTGTTACCCCTCGTCGAGGAGCATAGGCCGCTCACCAGCATTCTCCATCCAACTCTGTCCTGAGCCTTCCTTTCCAGTTCTTTCCAGTTGCTATTCATCCTTTTCATGTCTGCTTCTATTTCCCGGCGTAGTGTGTTCTTTGGCCTTCCTCTTTTCCGCTTCCCTTCCGGATTCCAAGTTAGGGATTGAGTCGTGATGCACATTGGTGATTTCCTTAATGTATGTCCGATCCACTTCCAACGTCTTTTCCTTATTTCCTCTTCAGCTGGAAGCTGGTTTGTCCTCTCCCATAAAACGCTGTTGCTGATAGTATCCGATCCTAATGAATTAGGCATCATAAAAAGTAAAACCTATTCGATCTTCTGAAACAAATTCAATAATTTCAATTTCTTTTTTTATATTTTTTAAAGAAAAAAAAAAGTCACTTGTGTTCATTAAATCCTACAGAATCCCAAAAAACTAGCATAAGATCACATGTTATTTTTTGTTCATCTATTTTTTTTATCCAGATTACTGTCTATAAACAGAATGAATATAGTTTAAGCCTATTTTAAGAAATTCATTGTTTATTTATGTCAGTTTTATGCTAATAAGATATTCGTTAACCTAATTTTGTTCACTTTTGTTTTCTATGACACTATTTCAAAAGAAAAAAAATCTTATTTTTCAGTTGACATTAGAATTTAACATAAACTTTATTTAATTCCATTTGCTTACTGGTTATTACTGGTTGAATATATATCCAGTAAAATGTTTTATATCTCATTTGTTTGATCTAAATAAATGGTATGCCAAAGAAAAAAAAGAAAAAATGATGTAGCATTATTGCTAGTGAACAAAGTGATATAAACTGTGAGAAAATCCCTACGGTTTCAATGACATTGATTTAAACTAATTTTGATCGTCATAAGGTTTCAAAATGTTTTTTTTTTCTAAATAGTAAAGCTTTTCCTACATAGATTTAAATTTCTTATGAAGATATGATTAAATTTAGACCAAATTTAGAATTCAAAGAATAACTATCAATTTTTCCAAATCTATAGAGTAAATTCATCCTAAAATGATTTCTATCCAAGCATAATGATTAGTAAAACCAAGACATGGATTCAGTTCATGAATTTATTAACTATTAGTTTAAGTAATGTCTGTAGAGTCAGACTATTTGATTGAAATTCATGCGGTGACCACAACTAGTGGTTGAAAACGTTGGGTAATATGCCTCAGAACCAGTCACAATGACTTAAATGCATTCAATCTCCATTTTCTTTTAGATCCAAAGCTGTAGTTTCTTTTCATACACAACATTTAACTTTTTCTCTTCGAGCAACAAAATATATCCTTCCTATCACATTGTTTTGATTATTTTCGCCGTTCATCTCGGTAATCTCATCTCATCATTCTGATGCGATATAGCAACCTAGGGTAACGTACATCTACGCTACTCTCTAACTGACCAACACAAAATGAATTAGAGACACTTAAAAGATTGAAATGAATTAAAAACTTAAGTCACATTTCAATAACTTTGAACCAATATTAAATCTGTATCATAATAATAACTAATCCAAATTCATCTTCTGAATACATCAAATTAATAAACATCAATTTTATTAGTTGAGATCATGAATCAATTGAAGCTATACCACTATGGAAAACCTGGAAGCACTGGACGGCCGTTTCGTCCTATTGTGGAACTCCTCAGAACTGCGCACCCACGATCACACCCCACGAGATTCGAACACAGGACCTATCAGCCTCGCGCGCGAGCGCTTAACCTCTAGACCACTGAGCTGGCCGGCATCCAACGGTGTTAATGTCTAACTTCAACCGATCCACGGAATTGAGCGACACCTCCACCAATGTCTTCAGTGAGTTACTATCTCACAACAAACCTGGTTGAACTCCACTGGTCACTGCTTCTCACTAGAACTCAATACATAATTAACAAAATACTAGACTCACTACTTTTAACTAACGGTTCAATATGAAAGTCTTTATGTCCATTAATGTTAGTTTAAATAGACCTCAAAATTATTAAAAGGAATAACATTTTTAAATGTACCAACGCAGTACAAATACATTTTCTTTTATCCACTAATTTCCTATTTCTAGTACAATTTAGATGTGTACAAGATAGATGATGAAATTGGGAATTGTTATATTTGTTCAGGTTAACTACACCATAGATGTGCTCTGGCGCGAGACTGGTAGGGGGGGGATCGTGGATGTGCACTGCTGAGGAGTCCCATAATAGGACGAGTTGGCCGTTCAGTGCTTCCAGGTTTTCCATGGTGGTCTAGCTTCAATCGACTCATGATTTCAACTATGAAAATATGTAATTAATTAAAATCTACTAAGAGATCTTCTTTTCATTAGGAATAGTTTATTTAGATGATATAAATTGTTTCAGCGATGAATTTGTAAAATACAGCAGACAAACTGTTCATCTGGTGTCTCAGTAGAAACATTTTGAAACTATCGATGATTATGAACTCAATTTTAATTCCATACTATTCACTAACTAATAAACAATCAACTGTTATACCAAGAATCGAAAACAGTAAAATCAAAGTTGACTTGTTCTTTTTTTATTGTAATCTTTAGTTTGAAAATAAACAGATGTAGATTTTGTTTTATAATCAGGATGAGGGGTATGTGTGTGGAGATTGTAGTAATTTAGTAGTTGAAATCATGAGTCAATTGAAGCTAGACCACCATGGAAAACTTAGAATCACTGGACGGCCCTCATGCGGGATCGTGGATGTGTACTCCTTAGGAGTCCCATATTAGGACGAAACAGCCGTCCAGTGCTTCCAGGTTTTCATTGATGGCTTAGCTTAAATAGACTTATGAATTTAACCATTAAATTTGGTTTTATGTTTATTGAAATCATTGTTAAACTTTAAGCGAAGAAAATGAACATCATGCTTTTCGTAATTATACAGATTTATTAATCACTAACTAGTTAATAATGCCATGTTATCTAGCCCTTAACGTTAATCGTGATTACTCATTACCGAGTTTAGTAACACTGGTTTCATAAATAAAAAGCAATAATGTGAAATAATGTTCCCAAAATATACACGGTCAAACTAAAATGTCTATTGCACTGGACATTTTAGACATTGACTATAAAGCCAATTTCTAAACCCTGACACTCATTAACATTCTAATCTCGAGTGGTTAGCAGAAGGACGATAATATAAAAGAATGTCTGCTTTTAAGATTTGTTTGGCACAAAAAGCATGAGTATTCATAAGATTATGACTAACCAACTACTACTACTACTATTATTACTCCTCCTCCTCCTCCTCCTCCTACTACTACTACTACTACCACTACTACTAATAATAATAATACTTCTATACTTACGTCTGGTGTTTATCAGATCAATATGTATACAAAGTGACTGATCACTGAATAATGAATAATATCATGTTCGGTCAATATACAGTTATCAAACAATTGTAAATATCTCTCATTCCTATAAGAAGTCAGTCACAATATTAACAACTAAACGTTACCGGCACACTTTGTTAACGAGATCCTGATGTCGAGAAACCGTAGTCTATGGCTTCTTGTTGACTAACTTTAATCAATCATAATCACTATATGTATTTACTATCATTTATTTTCAAACAAAATAGACTGTATTTTGTCGTAAATTATACTCCTAAGAATGTCTTTAACATTGAAGACAAACGACTCTGTTTCAAAAAATTATTTTTAACTTTTTAAATGAATCTGATGGAAGTGGAAAACAGAAGCAACTGTTACTTCCATGTGTTACGAAATGAGGCAGGAAAAAACAAAATTAAACTTACATTATTTTAAATTAGCACATAGAAAACAGATGTTTTACCGATACGTGTGAAATTAATTAAGTTTCACATTTTGTGATAAATATGCTGACTATAGTTAATTGTTTAACTTTAAGTTATATAATCAATTAAAGTATTATCGATATCATTAATGGATCAGTGTTAGACTACCACTGAAAAACTAGAAGCACTGAAAGGCCGTTTCGTCCAAGTATGGGACTCCTCAACAGTAGTTCAATAGGACACTGTGGAAACCATTAAACTTGTAACATTCAAGAAAAATGGAAAAGAGGTAGACGAAAACATACGTGATTCTGGGAATCCAAGACCGAGAGCAGCTCTTGGTAACAAATAGGAAGGATAGCGAAGGACAGAATTAGTTGTAGATCCATGGTAGGGTGAGCAAGCATCATGAGAAGTAACATGATTAAGTAAGCCAGTAAGACGAGTAAGTTCCTCATGTACTTACGAAATTAATAATAATAACTCAAAGATAACTAAGCTTACTAATTTCGTCTGTTCATAAACTTTCAATTAACATAAGATTTATGTAGGTGTTTTTAAACATCAGAATAATGTAATCTGATCCACCATAGTAGGTGAATAAAGGTGACTGAAAACTTTCTAATGATCATCGCGACTAATTTGAATTTGTGAAATTACCAACTAGATTCATCTTTTAATAACTCGGAAAAAATTATAGAATTTGGTTTTCATTGCATTTCATTAATTATCAGCGACAGGTTACACTAGATATTAATTTTCGGTTAAACAATAGGTTGAAATATAGACATGAATATTCCGATGACTTTTATGGTTGAGTCGCAACAGCTAATTGTTTTCAATGGTGGTCTAGCTTAGATTGACTCGTGAATTCAATTGTGTAAATAATTGTACAACGTTCTTAATAACTCCTAAATGAAAGTATAACTATTTAAATCACAAAATGACTAAGACAAACCAGTGGGAGAGTGTATAAACGGCATGATATATATGTGCTGATGATCGTTATGACCAACTCCAAGTGAATATAATCAACAACATTCAATGAAATAACTTGTTACGATTAGGTGATTTACACAAACATATCCATTTGACTTAGTCTATGTGAAAACACCAATATTTAAATGCATTCACAAACAATTATGTCATTTTTAGTGTCTAATCTTGTATTCCATTGAAGTTGGAGTAAAATATAACTTCCATAACTATACTGACTTTGCAGAATTCTCTTTATATTTCACGGAACTATTAAAAAAATACTGATGTGAAAAACGTTTTGGGAGCATGCTTAACTACTTATGAGTAGCTAAATTGATAAAATGCAATTTATTTCTGTGGTTCAGTGCGGGTACTAAATACATGATAGACATTTTCTTTTAAAAACATTTTTTGCCTTTATTAAATCATTTGTATGATCCATGTAAACCTTAAGTGATTGTATAGTGTATTTATTGTTCTTTATTGCATGTGTATTTTTCTAAAGGTTACTCTAGTGAATCAGAGCTCTCCGTATATAAATGGACCGAGAACATTTCACTGAATAATATTTAGCTTAAATGTATCTTTAAATTTTTACTTATCAAAACCTCATCTTCTAAAACCCTACATTGTGGTTTATCGATCTAAAAAGATAATTGATGAAGTTTTACCTATGAAGCCAGTCATAAAAAGAAAAAAGAGAGAGCAGTTTATAACCTAATAGAAATCACTTGATGTAAGCATTTTATTACATGTTTTGACACATTTATAACACGTGCTTCTTGAGGATGAGAAAAAGGCAACTTGATAAAATATAATTGTTCAAGTAGATTATGAAATACGATTGGTTTGAGCAGGAACAAAGGTATGATTCTTTAATTGAGATTTCTTTGCTGTAACATTCGAACACATATGAATTGTTGGTTGATAACTTATTGGCAAACTCAATCTAGGTGGTTTTAAGAAAGCTTACATGAATGAAATTTGTGCGAGAATGTATTCAATTCTGTAAACAAAATAAACACTGTCTCCGACTATAAATTCCGTGATTTAACTGCACCCTTCTTGATAGTGACAACCAGTAACTGTACGTAGAATACACAGTCAAAAATCTTTCGACTTAAGATCACAGGAAATAACTTACACTTCCTGAAAACGATTAAAACCTGTTGATAACATACCCTGACAAAGTTATAAGGGTAGTTCTGACGGACTAAAAATTCTCTGTCGACAAAATAACATATCCGTTGTCAAGTAGCATTAAGTTCTCGAAATACGTTAATCAAAAGCATGGTAATGAAAGCATAAGAAAATAGGCTACTGAAATACTTCAAGAAATAAAAACGAACCAAGTAACTAACAATTTTATTTAAGTTCATGAAAGACTTAATGATGTTACAATCATATTATTCGTAGTAAGTACCGAAATCCAAGTTACCTCAATGAGATCTATTGACCATTTCGCTAAGAAGTGATAAGGAGATCCAGAAATTGGCATCGATCAACAACTCTACTGTTTCAAATAATACTCACATAGTTGTCATCCACAAACAGTATTATGTAGAGCTTATGTGTCAAAAAAGAATAAAACATATTAAATAAGTTTATTGAGCAACTCAATTGAAGATTGATCGAATCAGATGTATGACGCACTTGATTATTCATGACCGGAGTACAAAAGTAACTCTCCCGAGGTTAATATCTTCTGTCAAGCCTGAGTCCAACAATTTTCAATTATCCCAACCACTAATAAGTATTATTTCTTCATTTCTACAGCTAATTGACTAGTTATTTCGGTCTCCCACATTATCCACACATTCCGTGTAACTATGTTAATTGTTCCTCTAATTGTCAGAAGAAGCATCGGCCTCGTGACTTCATAAGAATTTTGGCTTTCATCATGAGACATCATAATACTTATCAGTGGAAATCCTTAAGTTCCCAAGATATGGTCTAAATGGTCCAAATTGTTTCTTCTGACCAGTGCTCTTTAGCAAAGTTGCTTTCTATGGGATAGGTTTGCTAACGCTGTCCGCAGCCTTCCTCTTTCATTGTGAATAAATAATATTTATGAGCTTCGTCTTTAGATGTTTGCCCTGAATTTTCGGAACTATATCATTTTACTGCATCATAAATACGTAAATCATGGATTTTCTATAGGCGAGATCGTTCACTCCCTCATCATGGCAAGATACCGTTACATCTTATTTACAGGTTTCCTTGGACAAAGTTAGCACCGACGATATCGGTACAAATCGTCGATTTAGAAGCTGTTTTACGGGATAGCTCATAAGATACATAAGTTTGTAGTGGCCGGCCAGTCGATAAGAACGCGATTGGAACAATAGAAACAATCATTATTATTGTAACCAATTGTACAAATGAATGTTTTACTGTATTTGTTTAACTGTATCAGATTCACTTCTTGTTTCGCTATCCGCCTTGTTTGGTTCGAACTTTCTTAAGCTCTGCCAATTTCGCCTGTACCCTTTGGCACGTCTCGGTATTATTTCGATACCACGAGATCGCCAATAAATATACTTGATCTGGATTAATAAAGCCTTCTGATTTACGAGTTATCAAAGGAACCAAGTCGTTTTTGGTCGCGTAATCGAATAGTAGTAGTGATCATAGTCCGTCGTCGACTCGACACCCACTACATATGGTGAGCCGTATTTGGAACACGCACTACATCTGGTGAACCACAACTGGATACATTTCGCTAAGTAAATTGAAACTATCCACATACTCTATTAAATTCTCCAGTGCTTCGCACTCTGCTTCTTTTTCTAGGGAAATTAATTGAGCATATTCAATAGGGCAACACATTCTCCCTGATCTCTGAACAAGGACTGTCAAAGTATAACGCGTGAACGTCATTTCCCTCACAAAACACTCGATGACTTATACTCTTGTACGTAAGTTAGATTGAAATACAAAATGAAACCGAATTCCGTAAAGAATAACATTCATTTTCAGCGTTTGTACAACATACAGCAGTTTGACCTCTATTGGTTTGTGTATGATCAGCGTATGTTCTCAAGGGGTTTTATCTAAGCATTCCGATGCTGGGGTTAGATCAGGTTGGTAGTCATGACCAACATAATCATCGTTGTGCTTATGACTATCGATACATTCAAGCATATTATAGTTAACAGAAGGAGTCAATTCTGTAGGGTTTCAAAATTTTCTATTCACCACTGTTGCAACAGAAAGGCAACCATAAATAATCTTCAACTCTTTAACGAGCAAAGCTTGATTATCGTCTATTTTTTATTTTAATCCATAACACAATAAATTTTGCTCCTGTTCCTTTGGATAAACAATTAACCACACTATATAACAACGCATATGCGCGTGAACTCATACCTCACCAACCAGCAGAATAACTATGAAAATACATTGACGTGTCCTTTTTAATTACAGACTATAATTCAAACAGTGCAAACCATAATTCGACTGCGATACCATACACAATCAAAACATTAAATCTCTTGTCATTTGATGTGTAAATAAGTAGATGTATATACTGTTGTTCTGGATTCTCATAAATTTATGCTTTCAGTGGAATCATAGGGGACTCATAATTCAGCATGGACCACTGATAAATGCCTAACAATCTGTTAAATATACTCAGCTGCTGGATAGTGGTCAGTTATGAGTACCTCACAATAGCTGCCACTTCCCCAAGGGTTGAATGCCTTGATCATCAATGGTGTTTTCAAGAAAATCAAGGCAGCCAGCTCTAATTTCGTAATTTTAAATGTCTACAAAACTTCAGGACCTCTGAAGACATCATCGACGAATCCTTCGATAGTTTGGGTTGTGCCTCCTAGACCGGAAGGAGTGATGACGGCAGTCTTGGGGATGTCGTGCGCACCTATTTGTATTTGAGTGTGTGGCGCAAATAATTTTACGTTCAAACAGACGGTCATACCCTTCAAGGTAGCTGTGCCTTGAATTAGAAGTGACATATAGAAGTCTAGAGTGACGGTTGTGTTAACGCTGAACACTTGAATCCTTTTAAGGCATTGTGTGCCCATAAGCTGTTAAATGGTCGGATCATTTCCAAACCCGTTTATGAGATTAAATTCATCTTCTGCCAATAACAAATGTTACCCTATTACATATATATACAAATCCCTACCTGAAAATATTTAAATTGGTTTTTTGCTCTAGAGGTTCATGTACAATTTGCCCTCATCAAAATTTTTGATCCCCTGACATATCCGGCAATCCTTTTTGCTAAAAAATCTTACATAACTCTATAGTGACCTACGTTTATGCCGAGAACGCAAGCGGTATAATGGAAACATTTATCATAATAATCAACTGTACCAGTGATTGTTTTACTGTACCTGTTTGTTTAAGTGTTCGAAGCATATACATTCTTCCGCTGTCTGTGACCTTTCATGAACTCTCATACTCTCGGTAATTTCATTTGAAGATTTTGGAACGATATAGATATTCTTTCGATACAATGAGATCACCAACAAACATATTGTAGGGGGCAGTAAAACGTCAATGAGTCCTAGCCAAATCACCCGCAGTTGGGTCAATGAATATCTAACAGATCATTGATTCCTGTCAAAGTCAAGGACAGTTAATTATGCGCTATGGACTGGCCCGTGCGGTGGTGGTTTCACTAACATCATGTAGATGACGTCGAGTCGCGATTGACTATGATCACCACTACAAGAAGATCACGTGCCAGATATCGAGCTGGATCCTGCCATAAGCCAAAAACCGGAAGGCTGTCGACGGTTGAAATAAGATATATTTGTTGGCGATCTCGTTGTATCGGAATCACACCGACACGTGCCAAATTCTACAATCGGAACTACCGAGCGTACTCAAGTTCGTGCAGGGTCACGGGCGACGGAAAAAAGGGTGTGTTTGGTACACTGACATGAAAAAGTAAAGTAAAACTATTACTGATACAATTGGTTATAATAATAAATGTTTCCACTATACCAATCGCGTTCCCGTTATAAAAGTAGGTCACTACACTGCTCATTCTTAATTATGTATTTACGTAATCACGCCCTTCGTGTTATCCAGTCTTCAAAGCGACCATAGTACTTTAATACGTCAAAAGGGTAGTCCATGTTAGATGCTGACCCCGAGGTGTGGCTTCGAGGTTAGCTGGTTCGTCACACCGTTCCCGTCCAAATCGAGTAGACCCCAAATTATTAAATATAAATCATCAACATTGATGGTCTACAATATCTTATTACAACCGTCAACCGACTTCTGGTTTTTGGCTGATGGAGGGATCCAACTTGATATTTGACACGCAATCATCCTGCAGTGGTGATTACAGTCAATTGTGACTCGACGCCAACTGCAAATCTTTCAGATTTCTCAACTAACAAGCACATAATATTGTATTGCACTTACTCAAATAAATTGGCTTTCAGGTTTATTTCATCATCGCTGTAAAAACACTAACCCTACACATTGATGTTTGACAACGTTTTCTTGCTTCCAATAAAGACTTTCAGTACGTCAATCTAAACTGTTACTAAATGACTTCCTGATCAAACTTCAAGGTTTACTAAAATCATGATTTGTTTCGAGTTCTATGTCTGAAACAAATGAAGCTGTTTGTTATTATTTTCCTTTGAAAACATAGTTAATAAAGTACCTATAATTATTCTTCGACGCAAACTTAATATTCTTCTTAATATTACAGTCCTTGTTGGTATACTGTGAATATTATTTAACATTACTGAAACTCTTACGTATAAGTGCAGTTGTGATTAAACCCTGGATGTTTTCTTTACAGAAATTATGTATAAATAAGTTGTTGGTGGACAGTGAATGCTTTAAAAAAGCCGATCGGTGTGTGCACAGGAATCCAAGTGATCCTGTGGCCATGGTACGATGCTTTATACTGCTGAGTACATACAAAAGTTTTGTTTGGTTTTGTACAATTCAGTAAACTTATCAAGTGTCATTTTGAAGTAGGGCTCTATTTGGTGTTTAATTCTGATATAGTATAGCCATCAACTACAAAGCAAAATTCAACGGACATAATTTGAAGTTTCCATCCACTAACTTCTGTTTGGTTGGAAAGGCGAGTAGGTAACGTTGACTAACAACTGTCTTTACCTGAAATGGTTTTGGAATGTATTTTCCACGCAAGAATTATAACTAAGAACTGCAAAAGTGACAATCTTATGTACTCCTTATTATCAAAAAAAATTCATAAAGCCCCTCATGTTTACACTGCCTAACTTTTTCTCATAATGAATGTAGCTCATTATGATAATTAGGAGTATTGGAATTAATGTGCTATGAATTTCCATGATAGCGCATATTGAGGCAGCTAGAAAAAAAGCAAAACTAAACACATCATTTTTGGAATTCGTACTAGGTGCATAATCTAGTACAAACGAATCGTCACTTAGTACACACACCACACGATTGTGCAGTGACGAGTGATAGTCAAATAAATTAGAACTTACACAAGAAAACAAACCTAGCAAAAAATATTGTCACATATGACTATGTGTAACATGCAACGAAAACACGAATGGCATTTATCTAAAATTTGTAAATTTTCGCGTATAATCATATTATAGATAGTTGTATTATTAATTAAAAAACTTATATATTAATTTACTCCCTGAAACAATCCCTTATAATTCTAAATTTTTGAAACTGTTTTTTTTTAAATAGCGATCAATCGACATCCTACATGGAATCGCGCTAGTTGCTCTCTACAGAAACCTCACTGCCTAAAGACTAGTTCACTCACATTACGAGATACAAAAACTCAAAAGTAGCTGCCAAACTGACTATAACTAATGCAGTCGGATGTCTAGACCATCATATATTGTGCGATATAAAATATAAAAATCGTACTGGAATAACAGAAGTCGAGAGCAAAGAAGTCAATCGGCTCATTCGAACTTGTCATCAAGGTATTGGATATTGGACTAGTGCGGCGAGTTTTCGAGAATGACCAAGGTCGCTTCTGCGGTTCTGCGCATCTGTGATACTTTCCTTTTTGACTGTGATGGTGAGGGTTGTCAGTTTCTTAATGTTTAAGGTGTTATCTGGAATTCTAACGTCCTTATTCCATCGGCTCAAGCGCTTATACAACATTTGTTCGACCACGAAAAGAATGTTTTTCTAATTACGAATAATAGCAGAAGATCTGTAAAAGAATACGTCTCCAAGTGTCATGGCTTGGGACTCTCAGTATCGGAAGTATGATATGAAATCGATTTATCTTCCTAGAAAAATATAATATGTACAGCTCGTGTTGCTGCCTGTTTTCTTCGGGAAAAAATATCTGATGGGGAAGTATATGTGGTCGGTGAGAGCGGAATCAGCACTGAATTAAGTGAATCTGGAGTATCTCACTTTGGAATCGGAGTAACATCAATCTATTTCACTTCATATTGTATAGCCTGATTTCCCGGTGGACTCGTCTAATCCTCTTCATGGAGTGGAATTAAGGCCAAACGTAAGACTAGTTAGTTATGTTATGCCTTAGGTGAAAGCCGTCCTTGTTGGCTTTGATAGTCATTTTAATTACAGGAAACTGATGCGAGGAACTGCCTACATAAATAATGGAGCCTGTTTCTACGCTACAAACGAAGATGCACAACTACCGGGTGGCAATATTGTTTTTCCAGGTTAGTTAAACTTTTGGATTCATATTGTTCTCTTGTGGTTTCAAAGTTCCAACTACCTAGCCAAGCTGGCAAGAAGGCTGAAATAGAAGGGGAGAACTAGACAAAGAAAACAATGAAATAAGTTTGGTATGTGTGCTAACTATCTGGTGAGACTAATTTATGGACGATTTTCGAGCAGTACTAATAAGACCTTGAGGAAATTCATCTGCTTACTAGGATGAAAAAAAGGTTATAAATTATTGTGAGAAGCCATAATTTAGATTCAGAGTTGGAAGTTAGGGTAAAGATTAAATTAAGGGTCTTCATCACGAACTGACATCACTTATAATGCTAACATGCTATTAAGCCGTGTAGATGAAGGAATCCCGCCCCAAAATCCAAGATTCACTGCGTTAAGTGTGACTGGTTCGTCTATAAAATGCAATCTCACCCTTTTTGCAAATATTTCAGAACGTAAACCAGTCATATCTATGGGAGTCCTATATATTCAACGGGAGGTAGTATTACCTTCTCCAAAAAGAGACTCAGTGTTAGATTTATCAAGACCAAATAAATGATTTATCTGTAGGATGTACCATATCCCAACAATTCTTATGTATTGTGACGATAACGTGTATATCTTATCAGAAAAATCCAGTGACCAGTACAACAATAAAATCAACTTTAGCACCTCTATTTACCTGACTCATGAACCGGAAGTTCATCGTAAAACATAATTGAATGACTATCCGGTGACAAGTACCACAACGACACCAAAATGGCAAAATAACCCTGAATTTTGAAAGCGCTTTGTTCTCTAATTAAATTTTATTCAAACATTCCTCCTAAATGCAATATCCCATAAAGCTGTTGTTGATGTAGGGAACTTTTGGTTAACAAATTGATACCTTAACATATATTTGTTTCTTATGGTTTGAATGTTAGCGATGTAATTGTTTGAAAACTTTAACCGATGCGCATTTTTTCAACATACCTACGTATTTTATGACATCTAAGTTTCTTAGTTTAATAGACAGGATGATAAACAAATAATAATTGGTTCAAGTTTTCTTTCACTTTCGCTGGCCAACTTGAAGCCAGTAGCATGATCTACAGACTTAGGTGCTATCTCAGTATTACTACTAATATTCGTTAAAAATTTGACTGGAATCGTGAGACGAAAGCTGTAAATTGTAATATATGAAGGCATAAAAATCCTTAGTCCTTACCAAGTTATTTCTTGACCACTTACCAGTCCGTAATTCCTCTATATATAATCCTGTTTCTAATTGACATTTCTAGGTACTGGATCTATCGTATCGGCTTTCAGAGTTGCTTCAGGAAAGGAGCCTGTTGTATTTGGGAAACCACATAAACCCATGTTTGATCTACTCTGCCAATGTTGCGAATTGGACCCTTCAAAAACCGTGATGGTTGGAGATAAGTACGTTACATTAATGTTTTTGATAACAAGTTAATTTTTTCAAAAGTTAGTTAGGTGTACTAAGTTTTATAGCCATTCTTTTGCATACTATGAGCAATGGAATTTGAATACATTCATCCTCTTTCACTTAAATATCCAGTCTAACAAAATTCATTTGTATATTCCACTGACTTTAAATTTCACATCGCCAGCTAAGCGGACATTTTCAGGTATCATTTACTCAGAAACATATTTGACACAAGACTGTAGAGCTATTGTCGAGTACAACCTGCTAGTTTACTAAATAACCTTCATTTTGAGTCCATACTTTGTCTTAAATGACCTAGTTCCTATTTCATTATCATCCCACTCGTAATTAATATGCGTTTTTGTCTTCATTAATCGTTGACACTACTATAAAACTTTGCATTCGTTTTTGGACCGTGAGTTGTCTTATGGTTGGTTATTCTTACTCCGTTCAAAATGACTTAGACATCAGTGGAATCTATTGTGTTCTTTTAATCTTTAGTAATCTAACCTATTCGCACTAGATCCAGTTCAATCATTTAGTCTTGTACCACCGTCCACTTTATCTGTCTATCAACTCTTGTTGATTCAACTCAGCCCCTAGTTGGCATGACTTGGTACTGATCAGCAGTCATCGGTCATTAATGGTCGTAGTTGTTGCTATTAAATCTCTCACTAACTACTTGGAGCTTTTGTTAATGGATAGTTTCGTGGTTAAATAATTGGCCTTCCGACCAACATCTTGTAGGTTCAAACTCTATCCTACCTACCCCTGTTTCGGCAACCATGTATTATTCTTACTATTATTATCATTATTATTAATGGCTTTATTCAATATTATATTATGGGTAAAATACAGAATTCTCAGCACAAAGCAAAAAATACTTCCATAAGTTCCTTTTTTATTTCTTGATCGATCCTGACGATTAATATTGAATTATAGCAACCATCCTACAATCAATTTCGATTCCAGTCAATTTTGGTTAAGCCCTTTTTATAACTTACTTAACAGACATTGTCATTCGGATAGTAACAATTTGCATATTCTTTGCACTGCTATACCACTAGAGCACATGACACTCAATCCGAAATGTTGACAGCTTAGATATCATTCGATGACTCATACTCCTCCCCATATATGTACGCACGCAAATATTATTATCAGCCTTTGTTTTGCTTTGCTGTGCTCTTATTAAATTTGACTATAAATTGCCTATGTAATTACTTGCCACTCGCTCGCTTGCTCCTCGTTCGCTTCCTTTGCTTATTCGCCTGTTCACTCGCTCGTTGATATTCGCTCAGGTGTTGTTAACTTTCTGACCTGAGTTATTCGACAATAAACTGTAGTTGCTGCTATCCTTTATCTTCTGATTTTACGCACCGTTAAGATTAGAATTATAACGGTTACCGAAGTAAACGATTAACGAATCGCGGCACTACAGAATAATCGCCAGTTAGATGTTAGCAGTTCAGGAATCGACATCTGAATAATGTTCTTTCTTTTCAACACATAATGCCGGCCTCCCCGATGTCTCTGATTTTGCTTTTTGTAACTTGTACGATTAATACACATGATAATGTGTTAAGACAAACAAGAACATAACTTGTTGAAATATCTAGATGGTAGAAACAGGTAGCCCAGATATTCAAGGAGGCCACTAATAGTAATACCACTGGCTCTTACACCATAAAGTTTGGCTCAAAACTGTCCATGCAAACATGTACGTTACAAATATGTGTAAAACTGTCGAAACTATTCCTTGTTCATACTCATATTCACATTTGTTGTAAAGAAAATATAAGTCAGATATATTTGATTTTTGTTCCTTTTAGAAAAGAGATTATATATTGTATTTGTAGTTCATTAAAAAATCGCGTTTTAATTTGTATTTTATATATTTCATTCTATTTTTCCCTTTAACTTTTAGCTTATATACTGATATCGCATTTGGGAATAAATTTGGTTTACATACGGTATGCGTCCTGACGGGTGTCACTAACCAAGCGTTAATTGATAAAGTAAACTGTTCACCAGAAAATGAATTATTTCGACCAAAACATGTTTTGCAATCTGTTACGGACATTTTAAATATTTTGAAAGAATAAATCGATTGTTCTTTCGCTTTATTTCGCTTTACTTCCTATGTATTTCCATTTACCAGTGATCATTCTCTAACTAATTTATTCAGATTTTGTGGTCTACATTGTTCGCTCAGTATGTTTTCATATCCTTCTTTATATTCACATTAAATAAGTGCTTGTAAACATAGAATTGAATCTTAATGAGATACATCTTGATATGATCATATAAAATATTGTCACTTTTCCAAACTGATATACTGTTTTTTTTTCTGGCAGTGATTGTTTACAGTAACTGAGATGTATTTCGTTGAATCAATGTCTCTTCGGCCTAATGTACCTATATTGAAAAAAAATTCTGTTTCACTGGAAAATGTATAGGTCATCCAATTGCCTAGCTCATTAGAGTACTGAATTAGTTACTACCTAGCTAAAAAATGGGTGTGGAATACTCTCCGACTTCTTTGATTCGAAGATGAAACGCCTGGTGCACCAAATAGCTCATATCTCCTCACCTCAGGTCAAGGTGATAAATCCTTTTTATTCGCTTATTTTTACTGATAAGTAGCCTTTTTGATGCTCTCTCTTCATTTATTATATTTAGTCAGTTATAAAATATTAGTGATATTTTCTTGCATTGTTAAATCGCCGTTCTGGGCTCACTTTTATTGTCGAATACCTTTTCCAATATGTATTACCCAAATATCTCGTATACACTGAATTGGCTATATGTAAATGTGTTATGCTTGAACTAAATCGATTACGCGGTAACGAACGAAAGCCAATGACACAATGACACGATAAGCTATTCTAGTCTGTTGTCCCAGGCCCTAGATGAAAAAGTCCAAGGCAAGTAGGGGAATATATATGTATTCCGTAAGCAGCCGAGTACAAGCAATCGAATAAGGGAAAAAGTCAAGCGCATTTATACAGCAACAAATTGTCCTTGAGCATCATTAGTAAATAGCACACACAAAAAAACAATGGACCAATAGCATTTAAGATAGTTTACAGGTGGAAAATATGACGTGAAGGTAAAAAGAGCGCGTTTGGCGCGAAAACAGCTAAATTCAAATTTCCAAAATAAAATTACAAAACTAAGCTATTTACCAAGTAAGTTCTGGGGATTTGACATTCCCAACAAAAGAAGAAAACAATTATAGTCTGGCAGGATTATTACTTATTCAAAGAGGAAATTGGACAAAATTGTCTATTTGGTTAAAGTGGAATTTCTTTCCGATAAAGCCGTTTACTAGACCTGTAAAACTATTTTCATAGTTATTTAGCACGAATAGTAGTCTAATATAAAATAAATTGATTTGGTCTACAGAGATATATTATATTAAAAGAAGTTGCGTAATGAGGAATATCAAGTTGAAAATAGTCAACAGAAGTTTATGTATGCTAATTGTCCATTTTACTGATATAGAGGTGAGGAAGAAACAAACGGGTGACAACTTAATATAAAGTTTCATAATTTAGATGAGGGTAGGTATGTGGGTAAAAATAAGAATTGGAGGTTTGGCTTTGGTTTCAAAGTTTAAATTGGATTAACTGAAGCCTCTCTCATTCATATGATCTTGATTTGTACTTCATCTTATCCGGTTTATTCAACTTGGTAATTAATTTTGGTGGGGTCAAGTGACTATATTGGAGTAAGCCTTCGAGAATTGAACTATTGATTCAATAACATTCTCCTTCGGATAAACAGGCTGGCTAGTGCTATAGCATGCGCATAGAAGACACATTTTATTCGACGGATTCGAATGAAAATTGACCTTAAGTTCATGATCAGTATGGTTATAAACGAGTATAGGATTGCATGGGCATGTTTTTCTTATTCAAATTAATGAACTGGAGTTAAATACATTTCAAGAGTGCAGTGGGACACAGACATTAAGTTATCAGTCTACAGAACATTAAAGATAATTATCTAGAAGCTTTATTACTAATAATTTAAGTTTATGATTGGTTACGTAATTTTGTTCATTAAAGTATTTGATATAACAACGGGAGGATACAAAATATTTTCGGTTTGTCAAGTTATATTATGATCATACGGATAGAATCATCTGGCTAGATCCATACGCTATGCACAAACTGGATCGTGTTATACCACATGCATGATTCATGACGAAATATAAAGAACGAAAGTGTAGATAAGGCAATGCTTTATTCAACACGATTGCAAATAATCTAAACTTATTCAGTTCGGTGTAGAAATCGATATTAGTAGAAGAAATAATATCTAGAAACCAACATTAACCCATTCACCAGATATTTGGGGATGAGCCATGCTTTAATTGTCAGGGCTACTGATATTACTCGGTTCGCCAAACCTGAATGGGTGAGTGATACGTCTTTAGGTTGAACGCTTTATTCAGATCCTAAGCTATTCGGATAACCCCAGGGCTAGCACTATTCAGCGACTTGAAGACCAGAGAGAAGACACGAGTAACAGAGAAACGCTTTACTGCAAGGTTCATTCCTGTACAGAAAATCGTAGGTATTTATAGATGTTTGCTTAAGTTAAATCAACATCCTAATTCAGCCAATCCACTTAACGACATATATTGCTACTGACCAATGATAGCATGCCACGTTGGAACTCCAGAATGTTCTGTCGTACTCTGATTGGTTGGATCTCTTTTTGAGCCTCTGGAGGCTCTGTTGGAGTTCTCTGGAAACCGACTTAACACCTCCCCCGAATAAGATTTTTTCTTTGGGTCTACTTGCAGCTTGGAAACAGGTTTTCTGCGGCGTTCGGACTTCCTTGGTATCTCATGTCTATGGGTGTCTGTCGCGGTTCTTGCCACTGGAGTATCTGTAACTATTTCTAGCAGAAGCCTCATTTGACTATCTGCGGTGTCTATAATCCTTTTTTCTCTGTGTATTTGATTAATGTGTCTGATCCACGTTCCGAAAGTCCCACGCACCTTGTATAGAACATTTCCCATTCTCTTTTCAATGACTCCAGGTTCCCAACGCTTTTTTCCGCTGTATGACTTGACGAGCACTTTATCACCGACGTTAAAACTCCGGATATTCTGATTTTGTCTGCGTCCAACCATTGGTTTAGGTGGCAACATGGCGTCAAACATAGTTCTAATTTTTCTCCCGAACATCGCTTCAGCAGGGGATTTTCCATCTGGGACGATATGGTTAGGCGTAGTTCTATACGCTGTTAGAAATTTCGTAATTACCTGTCTTTCCCCCTCGCCATCCCCTTTCAGGAGTGCTCTTTTAAATGTGTCGACGAAACGCTAAGCCTGACCATTTGATTGAGGGTGATAGGGTGGAGACCGTATATGTACAATTCCATTAATGTTGCTGAATTGCTTGAATGATTCTGCAGTGAATTGTGATCCATTATCGGTCAGTAAAGTCTCGGGAACTCCAAAGCAACTAAACAGTTCGGATAACTTGCTGATCGTTTCACTGGCTGTACAAGTTGCCATGACATATATTTGTGGCCATTTCGTGAGTGCATCAACTATGACGAGAAACATTCTTCCTCTTATTGGGCCAGCGAAATCGGCGTGCAGCCGTACTCTGATTGGTTGGATCTCTTTTTGAGCCTCTGGAGGCTCTGTTGGAGTTCTCTGGAAACCGACTTAACAGTGAGGCGGAGTTTAAACCAAGGACTTAGTAGCCGTTAGTCAAACGTCTCAACTACCATTCCTTGGAAATCACATATTTATTAGTTGGTAAATTAAGAGTGAATTTGTCCATGTTTAGAGGTCAATCATATCTTACTTCCAAAAACGCACATCAGTAACTAAGGGAATTTGTAAAATTAATGCTGAAGTCAATCAACTGGGTAGTGTATGTTTCTTGAGGAATACTAAAGTAAATTAAGGCGATATCAAGTGAAATGTTTATCGATTTTATATTATCTGTTCAATTATCAAAAATAATTGCAATTTAAAATTACTATCAGTTGTTAAGTATTTTGGTTACTAGGTCATCATTACAATTCAAAGAAAGGCTTTTCATGCTTTCATAAACTTAACCATCACAGTTATTAAACTAGCTACGGCGTACAAGAAGGCTCTGGATGGTATGATTGCCATACTTTATACCTTCAATTATATATTTGACTCCTAAAATAGACGGTTACTGTTAACCTTTACAAACACTTGTGATGTGATTGGTAAATGTTTATGATTGAAAACAGTGTATTTCATAAATTTATACCTGAACGGTTGAAAATGAAACATACAGTTTATTCGATTAAGTAATTGTCTTTCTCAAATTTAAACTTGATTTCATCTAACTCGTAACTATTATTTTAAATCATGTGATTACATCAATTAGATTTCACGCCTTAACATTTTTTTGAAAAATTCATTCTGTTCCTCTACATTATAAAAGTAAATGGCTAAAGATATTCGCTTGTTTTTCAGTGTTCAATAAGTCCATGATATCCAGAATTTTCGAGTAGTTTTCCATTCATGTAGTAGGTGAACGCTACATATGAATGTACTTCCCACTGGACATTTCATTTCAAGCTCCTGAAGTTATCCACATCCGTTTGCTATAAACATAGTGTAGCGTATCCCGAAATACTGGAAGAGAAACACAAATATTATAAAACTTGGGGTTTCAGATAAAATCTTCCGTGGAAATTTCATCCTTATATCCTACACTTCACTAACTGGACAGGAAAATGCCGGATATCCACACTGAAATACTGATGGATAATCACATAATGTATACATGTGTCATGACCAGATCGAGATAGTGGAGAGAATAATAAATAGAAATATTAATGTTATTCGTTATTTTTATCAAGTTTCAAAGGATACTGAATATTGTTTCACTGTTGAAAGCAAATGTTATTGTGTTCAAACAAACAAAGCTTGCGATGATTGCTAATAAATTTCTAACATGTGTTATCGTTCCGTTATTTATCCTCTCTGAAATTCATAAAAGGGTTGCGCAAACTTTATTCTGTAACCCGAATATTGGCCATCAGAGTAACGACCGCTAATATTAGATTTACGAGAGCACTGATTGAAAGACCTACATGCTCAATGCCTAATAGTCTTAATATGATCATAACGTGACCTAAACTAGTACGTTAAATTAACCTTGTTTAAAGAAAATTTTCTTCAACATAGCGAGTAACTAGTATATAATTTGCGGTTTACAATCATTTTTCATGTGGTTTGTCTTTTTTTATTTTCATATTTTACTTTCGAAGTCAATAGTATTCCATTTAAATTATGAACCGATCTTAATTAGACCATCTGTTGAAAATCCGTAAGCACTGGATGACCATTTCGTTTTACTATGGGACTCCTCAGCACTACATGCAGTTTGAAGTAAGACAATAACACCGTTGGACACTGACTCAGTGGTTTAAAGGTTAGACGTTCGCGCTTGAAACCAAGGGTCCTGTGTTCGATTCCTCCTTGCGAGTTCATGAATGAGCACCACTGAAGAGTCCCAAACTAGGAAGAGGCGGCCATCCAGTGCTTCTATGTTTTTTTGGTAATGGTCCAACTTAGATCGATCTATGATTTCAATGAAACTCAACAATCTCCATAATCCCATACTTTTAATGACATTTGTTTATGATAAATATTGCATTCAGTTATCATATCCAATTACTTAATACCTTATATCTTAAATTATTTTTACACCCACTATTATTTATCCCAATATTAACTTAGTTGATTATTAAGCAAAGTTGAATTTTTGTATATTTGCTTTTGTTGTTTAAATTTGTTCCTCATGTACTCAGTTTTCAGTCATAGTTAAAAGTTATGCTCAAAATCTAGATCTTACAACATAATATTGAGTATGTATGTTCACTTTCTACACGTCAGTGTATACAATAGTGAAATTAAATGAATTTTGTTTGTTTCTTCCATACATGCTTTAATCATATTGTTTAAAATAAATGGAATTTAGAAAAGAATAACAATACATGTCTTTATTAATTTACAAACCTAAACTTGTTTCAACAAATATACAGTGTATACCTTTGTATTTGAATGAATTCTTCATTAAGTAACGACTTATCATTTAGCTATGAGAAAGTCTTATGATACCAGTTTATAACAGAAATTACTCTCAAATTGTAAATCACTGCAAAGTTCTTATTTACCAAGAATTAAAAGTTCTTGGCTAGTGCCTTTCATTGCTGTAATATATGTGAAAAATGTGCTGTCTAAACGGTTTTTGAACTAAAACACTTTAAACAGTTTTACATCACATATCTGTTCTCTACATTTAATATTACTATCTATATCAGGTTGATCATGCCTGTAAACTGGAATGAATTCTGTAATTATTTTCAGAATATATTATTATTATAAATTGACTAAAATTTAGGAATAGACTTCATTAATTTACTCAACAAAGGAATAAAAACCTGAAAAGAATATCGACTGGTACAGCTGAAGAAAAAGGATCCCAACAAAAGAGAGAATTCCGGGAGAAAGGTAAAGTCAGGACAACAATGAATGACCGCGATCAGTGGTTGGAGACATTAACTCAAAATCAATCTCAACGACGCAGAAACAATCATCGCTATATTCCCCCAAATCTTAAGATTTAATATTATCTCATACGTTTTATTCCCTTATTACAACCCTTCCATATAATAAAAAATATTCCGTATTTTATCTTTCTGAGTAGCACCGATACTAACACAGTTCCAACTTATTGTATTAACTTTCTGTCACGGTGATGATGTAATGAAACAGCTTGGCTTAATGCCCACTTATCCTAATCCCTAAATTAATTATGAATTAGTAACCTTTCCTACCTACCTACCTATCGTTACTCATTTTGTGATTCCTATTAGGCGAATGCTGTAAAGTCACTTATAAATAAAACGTATTACATTTCTTATAAGCTCCAGTTTACAATGGAAAATTCTTATTGACATAAAATACCATCTTGTTAAAAAATTCACCCGGATAGTACTAACACTTATGCATATTCTAACCTTATCATTTCATCTTCATCAATACATAAAAAAACTACAAGACATTTAAGTAAATCATCACCATCAATGTATATTCAACAGAGTTGTCACAGTTTAAAGTAGTACAGTATGACAGAGTTAAATCCAGAACACATCTTAACATGTATTGCTTTAACATATCTACACAAATGATGAGGATAAAGAAAAATAATATCAACATATTTCAGTGGGACAACTTTTTCATCATCATTATTACTACCCCTCCACGAAAAACTACAGCTTTTATCCCTAATTCATGAAAATGAGCAAGAAGAAACATAGATTTATATCTGTCACATACACACACATTAAGAAATCAAGCTGATAGTAAAATCACACAAACTGGTCAAACATCCATCGATAAAAAGAGCACAGTACTCATGAAGTAAAAATTATGCAAAAAGTTCATTTAAAAATAAATAAATAAATAAAACAAAATAAGATCGGTCCTATCCCATTAAAAAACCCCAAAAAACATGAAAAGATTGAAGTAAACAAATTACAATTTCGATGAAAGAACTCAACAACAAAAAGAGAAAATGATAAAAGTAAATAAATCATACAAGTTTAATAGTTAATTTATAGAAATGACGTCAAGAAAATATAAAAGAAATGATGACTAGATAATATTAAACATAATCAGAATTGCTGAAATGTTTAGTCACAAGACTGGCGCGCATATAATTTCAAAGATTATTTCTTTTGTTTCATTTTCTTTTTATTTCTCTTTTTTGATATTATGATCATGTAGAAAATAAACTCAGTTAGAACACTAATAGTCTCATTCTGACATAATGACGATTCATTGATCAGATCGTTGAAAAAGCGAAAGTAAATCTTTTGCAGCTCTAGCAATTTGATGAGCATGACGTATTAGAATAGTGATCTCCGGTGGAACTGGTCGACCACTTTGATTGACAGATCCAACAATACTGGAAGAGGAAGGAGGTGTAAAGGAAGACGAAGTGGTGATTTGTTCACAATCGAGTCGTAAATTTTCGGATTCTGTGGCAAGATTATTTAATGCACTTTTCACTTCCACAGGATGAGATTCATCAGAAGGGAATAAATTTAATAAATCTTTGACAGCCAACTGAATTAAACGAGAACAATGAGCACTATCGTTATCATGACGATCACCATTAGCAATCTAAGCGTATCAAGTGTGTAAAAAATAAAAATAAGACATGAAATGAAAGTTATACAGTCAAAAAACGTCAATTATCAATGGTTACTGTTTTCAAATGTAAACGCACTTTTGATTTACTAAAACAAACTAAAATAGTACTACAATGTATGTTGACATAAACAGTTGGGATAGAGATGTAACTTTAAATAAATTGAACTATCAAGTTATCATATACATAAACACCGTATAGTTTGATACAATTGTCACATTCGAAATATAATCAGAAACATATTTTATGAATCGTTTTATTTAACTAAACTTTACCATCTACAAAAATATTTTTATGAGCGACAAAATACATGAGAATAAGATTTATTAATTTTCGAGTCAAAATTACAAGATCAACAGTCCAAAGTTCCTCCTAGACAAATTAATGTGATAATGTTCAGATTTATGAGCAAACAATCCTGGTCAGTGTGTCTGATAAAGGAACTTTTAAATGGCTGTTGATCTGTAATTTTACTATGGATTGAAATTAGCTACTAAAAACTACTTAATGAGAGTAATGCAATTCAATAGAACGGAATTTTAAGCATATTTGAACCAATGATACTATCGGACTACTTATATCGAATATCGTAAGATGGTTAGTAGTTGCAAACTCGGAATCTAATGATTTAAAGTCAACTATCATCAAAATGTTAACTAACAAAAAATCATAAAGTTTGATATAATAAATTGAAATCTCTAAATTTTACAAAACAATCTACGTCAAAAAAAGATACCGTTACTAATTCGACTGCTCGCATATGAACCTTAATAAACTAATCTCTATGTAATATTGTGGTGTGGCAATTTGACCTGATACATATGTGTCAGTTTCTACTTTAAAAATTACCGGCGAACTGGATTCAAAAGATTATATTAGACAATCATTGACATTTCACACGTATATGTCAATATTACCATGATGGTTGTTTCGTAATAAGAGACGTGAAATCTTCACCTTAAGATTTCCATTCAATGTCTTTCAAATGGCTGATTGTTACAGTGTGGTGGAAAACACTAGTTCATTTATAAATATCGGAAAACAAAATTAAGCAATGAGGAGTCCCATACTATAAAGAAATCTCCGTTCAGTGTTTCTAAGATTTCACTGGTGATCTAGATAAGATCAACCCTCGATTTAAAACTAAAAATTTTAGGTTCCTCACAAACCCCCTTTACTAATGACTTATATGTTTTTTATCAATTAAAACATCATGCCAACAAGAGAACACGTGTTAAATCCATAAATTATAAACAAGAGTTCAAATCTGTTATACCAGAAAAATGCTACTGAACTAATAAGATAAATAAAAAAGCCTGAACAAAATTAATTGACCGTCATAGGGTTGTGGAAGTTGTTGAGTTTTAATTTACATCATGAACTGATTAATGTTAGACCACCATTGAAAACCTGGAAGCACTGAATGGCCTTTTCGTCCGGGTATGGGACTGCTCAGAGGTGCGCATCCACGATCCCGCACACGTGACTCGAACCTGGACCTTCAGTTTTGATGGTGATACAAAAACATGTATCATTAGGCGATCAGGTAATCCAATCATACAAACCAGTATCAGTTAATATAGGTACATACATATTTCACGATAGTGCTACACAATATGAGTGTGACAGCCTGAAATACAACATGTATTTTATTGCGATCGGCAATATCCATATCTCATGAACAGAAAAAAGATTGACACGTAACTTGATGACCAAACATACGTTTATATAACCCCAGTTTAAGCAATACACACACGTTTGAGAACCAATTATAGCGACCGACTGCAAAAATTAAAGTAGGTTAGGTCGAGTTTGAACCTGTATTCAATTGTTGAAGTTCGAGAGCTTTATTTGTTATCAAACCATTGATTTGACTTGCTATTGACAATATTTAACCTTATATATATATATATATATATATATATATATATATATATATATATATATATATATATATATATATATATATGTCAGTCAGCGACAACGTAGGACCAGGCACATATATGCATCCGTCCAAGTTGCCATACCTCGTTAGCACAACAAGATGATATATATATAATGTAGTTATTACGTAAAGATAGTTTCACATGTATAACGTCCAATAACAATGATAATGACAATAGCGATAACAATCTTGAAATCAAAAAGTAAGCACCAAAAATAAAAAGCTGAAAATGTCTCTGATTCAAGTACTGATTGTGTTACGACTGGAGGGACACAGTGAATCAAAAGTATAAACAATCAGAAAAATATTCTCACCTCTACCAAACTTCGAATACGCATAATAATTGTTTCAACGCATCGGACAACTCGTTCAGAACTTGGAGCTTTCCAAACTTGATCTCCGCTAACCCCGACAGCAGCACCACTACCACCGCCTGGTCTAAAATGTTTACCGATTTGGTAAAACGACTCATTGGATGAGTGTATTAATGAGGATGAACGAGAAGCATTATCGTAGTCTGGAGAAGATTTACTTATAGATACTAAAACTTCTGAATGATGTAACTGCTTTTTACTATCAATAATTGTTGGCTTGTTCAAATGTGAATTCAGTAGACGTGATGATTTTCCCTGGTGATGATGATGACGATGATGATGACTACTAGGAATATTCATATTTGGACTGATTGTCGTAACATGACTACACAACTGATTCGCTAGATTTTGGCTGATCGGTATTGGTGCTGGAGAAGGGGAACCAGTAGCGTTAGGTGCAGTATAATCATCTGGTATATCAGGATTTAAAGCTGAAATGAATGAATTTAAGGGTAATATGGTTACAGAAAAAGAGCAAATAAGAGTGTGATAGAAATATAATAGTCCAGTAAAATCATAGACATAAACCTTAAAAGTTTTTTCAACGACATTTCCCATCAAGAAGAGGTCACTAATACTAAGTAATCAATTTCATACTGTCTAGTCCTTAGTGCTGAACAAAGAACTATACTAAGATCAATTCCGTAATGTGAAGAATAAGCCTAAATGATACATAATGTTGAACTTTGATTGGTGGTAACCCATGTTAAGGGGCAAACAACAACCATAAATCTATACTGTACGTCTAATGCTAACTACTCTAGTAAACAAAAACACAAGTATGGACAATCGAATATATTTGAATACAAAATTACAGAATTCCTTAGTGAAATCTGAGAACTATACAGTAAGTACTCCATTGGCAAAGTGTCAATAAACCGTCTCAGACTTTATTTTTCTTTGATTTCCATACCAATCACTCTTTGTTCTCATTCACTTTTCTTTGATCGGCTTAACGTTCTGCATCCAGGCATTTCACTTACGATTGATGATACATACTACTTATATCTGTCGACATCAGTAGCACATACCACACTACTACCAGGATAATTTTCAAATTACATTCCAAATGCTTCGCTTGTGTAACTATTATTGATACTACTAGTATTTCAGTCCGTTAAGTTTTCGCCATAACAATTTCCTGCTTTTGTCGCTGTGCTGATGTGAAGTATGTCTGCTTGGGTGGATAAATCGCTGTCTGAAATTTCTAAAGAAATCCTTTTCTTGTAATGTGGCAGGGTCCGGTTACATAACTTATGGATCCCACGGCAAACTCAATCAACAGACTTTGCTTAGTACTGAGGGTAAGACACTATACTTGATTCAGTTCTATAGAGAATAAATTATGGTCTAGACAGATCAATGTTAAACATATCTAAATGCTAGTTACAATACTTGATGCATGTTCATCTCTGTAAGGCCGCATAAAATGTCTTATAAGTCTTGTTAATTGAACGCTATACTCAGATCCTAATCTAGTCTCGTAACCCTCAAGCTAAATCTACGCAGCGACTTGAACACGAGAGAAAAAGCGCAAAATATGCGAGAAGCACTTTACTCCAAAGATTCATTTATATACAGAAAATATAGGGCTTTTATAGTATTTTAGAAGTCCTTGGGTTTCCCTGAAAATTCTGAAATGTTACCAAACATAGTAGCAGTGTGATATTCAGCCAATCAGAAACTCTACATGTGACTTTTTACTTTCGTGATGTTTCTAGCAAAACTTCTAGTGAACGCTGATTGGATAAAATGCTTCTTAGTGTTCCCTGAGCCTTTCCTGTCTCTTGCGAATTATGAAATTCAGATCTAGGCTTTTCTGTCAACCGACTTTAATCGCAGACCAATTTTTATCTGAAAAATAAACGATTTAACCATTGAGCCACTGCTCCATTATTTTGTCGTATAAACTTCACAATATCAGAATTTTTTTCATTCCACTCACTATTTTAGTGATCAATCATTATATTTCCTGAAATGACTGAAGTTATTAATTAATTACCATATTATCAGTCCCCGATCAATTAAGCATAATTACTAACAGTATATGTTTTATGTCATAACAAATTTCAAACAGTTATTTCTTGGCACCAATTTTAATTCACCATAAATATGACATCTATTTAACGATAGTTCTACTGGAAGATTTCCAATTTAAAAAAGAAAACAGAAAACCGTTTCGATATTTGGAAAATACACTGAAGAAAAGTAAACACTCACCATCAGCAAGTGTGATTGAAGTACCCGACACTAAGGCTGGTTTTGATTTGGACAAAGGGTGTTGAATAACATGTGGAGTATTAATATAAGTTGGAATATTTTGTGGTGCAGATGAGATATTTTGACTGGTTGAGGTGAACACAAATGATTTCTTTAGTTCTTCATTATTTCTACTAGGTATATTATTATTTTTTACAAGACCACGATATGATGGCGTAATAATATTCGACTGAGAAATAGAAGGATGCGAATGACCGAAACCTGTTTGATGCGTTACACCACTACCAACACCAGTAGTTACCGATGCTGGTGAACCACCTCTACTTCCACGTAGAATAATACCTTGTCTAAGAAGTACACCAGAATCTAGACAGTGTGAACCCATTGCATAATTGCCTGCATTACTAGACTTATCACTACTGCCACCAGCGACAATAACTCGTTCCATATCATATTCAGAGTCATCATCTTTATATTGTTCAGCATCCACTTCACCAACTTCATCATCCTCATGTTCCTCACCATTATCCGTTATTTCTTCACCATATACTCTATTTCCATCTTCTTCGTCTTTTTCATAATCCCATTGATAACGTGTTAAAGGTGTTTCACTACCTTTGATAGTTTTCAACTTGGATGAGTACACTCCAACTGATGTTGCTGTCGTTGTTGTGGTTGTTGTATCACTGGTCGTTTGTTGACTCTCTGATTCACAGCTGATTTTCAATGGATTATGAACCATAACCATTCCAGCTGAAAAAGCCGCTAATAAGGCAGACTAAAGAAGATCAAAAATTATGTAGATGATGTAAGAGACAAAAAGAATTACAGATAAAAAAAAGAAAGTATATGTACATGAAATTCAATAGAAATCAAAAGATTAACATTGTTTAAATAATAATCACTATTAAGCATAAGTGCATTGTGGCTGATAGTAGAATCCAGGATGCGCATTATATCCCAATTACGAATATTCATCTGAATTTACCTGCACATCAGTGTTGACATTCATATAACGACTCAAAACCAAATACCGATTCTCAGATAGTCACTAGCTTGTACAATGGGAGAGTGGTAAATTTCAATTTATATGTTGTTGTGTTGAATATTCTTGTTGATGGTAAGGATTATAATTGATCGGTACGTTTCGGCATGCGTCTATTCTGTGAGGATTGAGTCGATATTGTCACAGAAACTTTCTAATACTGCTTAGAAATCTTTGTGACTTAATGGCAATGGAATACACTTTCGACAATTATCTAGCTATTAAACTGAATTAATGAATTTATTCCAAACAGTCTTGTCAACGTTCGTAACCTTCTCAATGACCAGGTTTTATTACTCTGATACTGATTATGACTAGTATTTTTAATTCCCATTGGAATTATCTCAATTAACTAGATCATTAAGATTTGCTATTCCGCAAAATATTAAATTATGTTTCCCAGCTGCAAACTGATGAGATGTGTTAAACATAAGTTTCATTCATTTCAATGTATATTTATCAGTCCACTTGACATTATAGATTGGTTTGTATTGACTGTATAAAGCATACATTTTTCAAATGAATTTCTAACCTCAACAGAAGCGTTGGGAAATCATCGTTTCAAAACAGATCTGTGCATGTTAAAACTATAAATTCAAGCCTCAACTTCACCGCGGTATTCGAAATAATTAACAATAGTAGTAGTAACACGTTTTATAATTTTAAAGGTCCTTACCCGTTATTTCTACTTAATTACATTTTCTTGGGACTGTTTAGGTAGACAATTTTTTTTTCGTCTAGAATTTATTTTCACTTTACTGTTTTATATTACCTTACGATTAATATTACATAATCTCCCCTTATAAAAAAAACACTTTTCACTACATTTTTAAATAGTCCCTTATTCTGTCTATGTTGAATAGTGTCAATTTAACAATCTAAGCAAAAATATTATTTTTATATTATAAATGTTAAATTTCTTTATTGATTCAAAATTTAACACCCATAACTATTGATTTTCACCATAATTTCAAGGATTTATTTACCCATTATTTCATTACTGAGTTTACCATTTAACTCCGTCACCGGCTAAGTTTATTTCAAAATTATATTTAGTCAAAAACGATCAGTACTATGTTTTTTCATTGAAGATGAGATGACTGCAGACCATTAAAATAATAATAACATTAATAAAATGTCATTAAATATGATATGTGAAGTTTAATCTGTCTTCCTATTTTTGATGAAGTTTTGTTCTCTGAGCTGGATGGTTTGGTCGTGGAACTTTCATCGTACTTCTGAACGACATCATCAGCACAAACTTCGGGTAGAAGTGAAGTGTTTGAATTTCTCCACATATCATTCACATCTTATCCTGTGCACCTTGATGTTGATTGGTTCTTATTGACCTTTATTCTGTCATTGTTTATTTCTTTGTTTTGGCTGTATCTCCCATTGGCTTGATTTTTATCCCTATATTTGTGAATACTTTTCCTTATAGGTTGATAAATTGGATTGATTTCAATGTGTTTGTTTATTGCTGATTGACTTGAGTGCCAAGCTTCCAAAAATTCTCTGGTGTTTTTAGAATTTCCTCTATCCAAAATCTCCACATTTTTCCAGTCGAGTGTGTGTCCGCAGTTTTCCATGTGCATTGATATAAGTGAAGACATATCATGAAGTTTGACTGCTAGTTGAGGTTCATGCAAGCGAAGATGAAAAGGACGTCTGCTTTGTGATCCTTTTGTTGATTTCTATACTTGACTTTGTTTATAATGATGGACCACCCTACCATACACAATAGTTATATCAGAAACGACAACGAGACTGCTGAAAACCTTCGGAATAGGTGTTGCGTACAAACCAACGAAATCCCTCCATTCAATCCTATTCAAACCAAAGGATGAAATGACAAAAGATAAACCAAACATCATCTACAAAATAAATTGTGCCAACTGCAAAAAACACTAGATCCGACAAAGCTGACGCTCACTTCATTTTCGCCTGCATGAAAATCAATTAGCAGCCAAACGCCATATGTCTTCACTACGGGAATTTTGTCCTGATGATGTCGTTCAGAAGAGCGATGAAAGCTCCACGATCAAATCATCCAACTTAGAGGAAGAAAGCTACATCAATATCATCCATTCAAGCTACAAATCTTCACCATATCTTCCTATTTTCCTAACACTTCTTGTGATGACTTTACATGTAATGATGAAAAATTAAGATAATTTACGTGACTCATTTACCAAGCAATGATTTATACATTTAATATCGAATCATACAGTTTGTGTATGGCGGAGCTAGCGATATTGAAATAGTATTTGCAGCCCAACTAGAAACTTTTAGTACTGTTGTATTCCGTGAACTAGGTTGTTTAATTGTGGAGCTGTTGTTGCTATTCTAGATAACATTTTCAGTGACCTCTACATAAATTAGGTGCTGAAAAAGCTAGTGATACTATCTGGTTGTCTAAACTAAAGTAGATCGAAATAGATTCAAATATGAAATTTATTATCTAAGTGATGACCTCTTTAATCATTAAGCCTCACTCCTTCATGCTATTATGTAGGAATAAAATGATTAATTAAACTACATTGTGACTTCTGTTTAACAATTAAATAAATCTACATCCGTGTTTAAATTAACTATAAGTTCATAATAAGGATTTTGACGGTAACCACCATAGCTGTTATCAATTCGCATGTTATCAGCGAAACAAATCCATTTTTTAGTATCGTATAAATCCAATCAGTTATATCATTTTTAGACTATAGCTTTAAAGAATATTCCTAGTAATGTTACGAAAACACTGATATGATAAAACCCATTCAATAAATATTCTTAACTCATGAAGACAACTCCATTCCAAGCGTTGCACAGAACTAGTGAAAGATGAAACATAGTCTAGTTGAAATTCAACAGTTAAAAGAATACAGCAACAATATAATAAGTGTCCAAACTGACATGTATATCATATTATAACGTATTGACTAAACTAATAATGATATTGACAAGAAGAAACCATAAACAAATTAATCTAGTTGGATAATCGTTCAGTATGACAGTCGATTGTATTCTGATCATGTCTGTCATGTATTCATTCAACACAACACTTACTAATGTCAGTAATAAGTTAAATCTAACTAATCATTACTGTAAAAAATCTGTAATATAAAAGAGTGATATCTTTCCTTAAAATATATGTTTTTCACAGTTATAAATCAGGCTTTAGTTTCCTACAGTTTATAGCTCATTGAAATTCATAAGTTTATGAAGGGGGATCGAGGTGGCAGCGTATGATCGACAATCATATTTGTTGTTGATTTGTGTATTAGCAGTGTAAATCGGTTTCTGATTACCATACACAAACTTCTCTCAATCATAAAAAATTTCGTTTTATTCCATACTTTAATCATTATTTTTCTTACTTCACTTAACTGTTAAGATACATAAATGGAAAGAGTAAATTCATAATATTTTTCCATAAGATATTTTAAAAGTTAATTTACAACTGATTGTATATTCAATCAGAAGAAATTAGCCAGAAAGGAATGGTAAATAAAAAATGAATACACATCGAATATGAGAATTAGTTTCAAAACATGATTAAAACATGTGACCTAATAAGATGAGGAAGTTACTTACTTAACTAAGCCTGTTACCCCAAATGGAACATATGAGCATAGTAAATAGATCAATAAATAAAAATGACAACTGAATGAAATAAGCAAAATAAACAAACAATTTGGTTGATCGTTTCAAACACAATCCATTAGTTTTACGTGAAAAATAAAAATGTACGCGTAAATGATGATGTTACGTCATTAAGAAGAAACAGAACACAATTCATATGAAGTGGGTGTAAAATTATTAATTAGTTGATTCATGTAACTTATGCACCCAACTTCGAGATATAAATCAATGTTGTATGGGCGTATGTTATGTTGCGCGATGTCCGATTCTGATATTAATACATAAATTTCTTAAACATGAACCCAAAACAGCTACTTAAGCAAGGAGAAAACTTTATTGTCTAACCCAAATCCAGAGATTTGCATATATATATATATATATATATATATATATATATATATATATATATATATCTTTAGAAAGTCCGAGTCACATATCCAAACAGTGGCGTGTTTTTCATTACATAAAAAAGGTAAACAGATCTCGGCTAATAATAATACAGCCCAATGTGCTAGACTGGTAGTGTTATACTACTAATCAGCTACTCGAAACCCAAAATAGATAGAACAAGATTTCAAACCATACTGCTTAAAATTTAGGTACTTTACCCACTTTGGTATCAAAACTTCGCGTAAAAAAATAATGCAGAATAGTCAGATGAAGATCATCTGAATAATCACCAATTATATTATTATTATGCTCACGTCGACTACAGTCTGTCATAGTTGTATAACAAAAGAACAAGTATGACGATATGTATCGATCGATATTGTTGCAACATTTCACATTAATCTAACTTGATGAGATTACTTAACACGAGTAGGAAATCAAGCAGGGAAAATACTGATTCAAAAAAAAACGCTCACAAGAATAGGTGAAAAAGGGTTGAAGATTTAATACGATGTTTCAAAATTAGTTAAAAACAAATATCAACATAAAATGTATAAATATGGATTGTTTCAAGTCGTTACAGTTACTTTTCCTCATAATAATTAGAGAAAAATCGGATGCTGTTGAAATAAACAAGAGAGATATTAGTTGGAAAGTGTAAAAGAATAAAGAGTAATGAAAAGAGACATGTTGCATAACTTATCTAATTACTGCTTCCTAATATTTCAAAAGAAACCATCATCCAGAAATCTCATAACGGTCTTTAGAACTCAGACTGATATTCGGTGCTTTCAATAACTAAGTGAATGGTCCATCCTGTTTACCCTGAGTTGCTTTGCTAAACTGATCCTACTACATTAAAGGCAAGAAGTTCACATAGGTAACAGATGATTTAATTAACTAAATCGGTGAAAGTTTTCTGAATTGATTTATCTTCACCCGGAACTCTGCAAATCATTCGAATATTTTTTTAACTAATATTTCTAATATGTATCTGAAATGCTTCAATGGCATATATGATCCAATGTTTGTGATTTATGAATACCTTTTTGTTTCAATGAATATTTCTTATAGTCGTAGAATGACACAAACTATTGCGCAGTATAACTGACTAATAATAGACAATTGGAGATTTGCGCGGAACCTTATCGTGAAGATGCAATGTTTAGATTAACATTTTTTTATGAAGATTTCGAGAACAATTAAACCGAAAAAATATCTAGACAACATCTACCCAACAATGTTTTAGATATCGATTCGCTTCGATGTAATAATAAATAAGCTATAATGATATCCTAACTTTCTCAAATCTAGGATTTCAATTCCAAAATCGATCTGCCCCAAGCTACAACTGTTTTTACCGGCCTAATACTTTTTCATCATCATAAAATAAGTTTAGGAAGTTCTATTGTAACTAGACACATAATTAGAAGCTTTGTAAAGATCGTACATAAACCCAGCATTTAAAAGCATAGGTTCCTTGAATATAAAACCCATCTTTAGTCAGTACTCTTTCATAGCGTCAATAATTATTCTGAACCTCCAATAAAGCGACAGGGAATTGTGAAATAAGATCGACCACTGAACCTCACCGAAACAATCTACTCCGTTTAAAAGTTAATCGAATAACATTAGCTCATGATACAAAAAATTTCAAAAACATTATTTTTAAAAGAAATAAAAAATGGTATGGAGTTGAATACAAAATCGATGACTCTACTGTTATAAGCAGTAAAAATAAACAATTATTCAAATATAGATTTTATTATGATGAAAGTACAATGACAGTTGTATGTATGTAGATGAATGCAAGAACTAGCACAGAAACAAACAAATTGAGAGGCGAAACAAATAATAAAGACATCATCACCATTACTTACAACCATCGTTATGAATAGACCAAACAAATATATCAGTAGTTTCGATGAAATCTCACAAAATACACTCCATGGTGATAGCTATATACACAGAATTTGATAGATAAAAATATATACAATCAAAGTGGTAAGATAATTTAATAGACATGAATATTAAAGACGTACACATCAAAACAAACATTGTGAGTACAGAAGCACACAACACAAGATGCTCTTTGTAAGTTGAAAATGCCCTCATTGATATCTCATCCTTTTCCCAATTCGAAAACATTTCTACCACTACAACAACGTATATTATATTTCGCTAAGGTCCCACGAAAATTCATTGAAGATCTTTAGAGGCCACAAAACGGCTGATAATATTTGGTTTAAACAGCATATGCTACGAAGATTTTTAGAGATTCGACAGATTACTTATCAAACTTTGATTGTACGAATACTTAATTTATTTCATTTCGTATGCTTCCAGGAGTTTCTGAAGTTTAAAGACTACCAATATACCTAAAAATATTGTTGTTTTCTGCACACGAATAAACTTTTTTAGTAAAGCTTCTACTCTTACTTCGCGCTATTTCTCTACTGTCCAGCGTTTAGGCTTAGGATTATTCGAGTAAGGAAGTAAGTATCAAGATTTAAAGAAGCAGGTATATTACATAATATTTTGTCACATACGGTAATGAATTCAGGACATTTCAGAACTTTATTTTGCTGAAGAGACTATGAGTTATCTTGATTTTTGCTAACACGTGTTAGTTCTTTTCTGTAAGGATATAGTTCGCATTAAATCTCGTTCGTATTAAAAGAATCTCAAATGCTCGTTGTTAAAAATTACTGTGGACAATCGTAAAACTAAACAGTATCGACGGGTGATAGCGGTGAGAACTGATAAAGATTCTCTTCAACACTCCCCTTGCAGCTAAAAAAATTTCTCCAGCCACTACTCTGGTTCACATCACATCAAACCAAGGCAATCCTCAACGAAGCAGCTACGGAATACTTAAGGTTAACTTGCCTCAAGCATGATGTCTGGGAAAACAAGTCGGTTTGAGGGTTCCCTCAGTCCACCATTAATTCAATCTTGGTCACAAACTAGCGACACGCACTCCATCATATTCTTCAATTAAATCACTCACAGAGAGGAAAATTCAACAGCCAACACACTGGCATCATGGTGCATGTCATTTCGCCTAATCATGTTCATGCAGCCATAAAGATAGAAGATATGAACTGTTGGTCAAGTTAACGAGCATATCAACAGACAATACGCCAGCATCTTGAAAATGCTATACCACCGATGATAACAGTCATCCTAAAGATTTACCTCCCGGGTTTGTGTTAACTTCCGTAAAGGTCCAGTCAAGCATACTCAGCCATCGTTTTATGCACATGTCCAAGAGAAAACCGTCATCTAAATATCAATAGCGTATCAAAAAGCACATTAATCCATCTTTTTAATACTTAAAACAAGAAGGACCTAGAATCAAACCCGGTATTATAGCATGTATTAATTTGTTGCAAAGGGGAGTGCTAAAAAGACCCCACGTTACCTAGCTTTTTGTTAGTAAATGTTATTTCTTTCGTGTAGGGGTAATAGCAACAAATGTTTCTGACTCGTATTTCCTCAAAGGCATTTTTGTTATTTGATTAGTTATTTTCACTTCTGGTTTGCTGATTTTACTGTATACCCATCCTATTTCTGCTACTACATATCCTTGGATATCAAACGTTTTCTAACCTTCTGTCTTCTCACTGTGTCCCATAGCGTTGTGGAAAGCTGTTGAAGTATGTGGCAGTCTTTCGGTTAAACCACTTTGGGTAGATCTTCCTACGTATTTGAAAAACACCCAATTGTTCATAATTAAGAATGACCGTAGACCCTACGGACCCCAAAACCTAACTTTTTTGATATCAATAGCACTGAACACCCCAGATTACTCAAATCAATCAATCGAATCTGTTGGAACTACGTATCACGTCTTCTGGTAATTTATCGATACATCATATCGGCAAGGTTAGGGAATAGTATCTTCCATCGAAAAGTTAAACTACATTAAACAACACTAAAGCCAAATATATTACCAATAAAACATTTATACCGAAACTAACACTCGTTAAGATACAACTATGTAACTACTCGTTTAAAGTTCTTAAACTTGTAGGTCTAAGACCACCGTTAAGGTGAAACGCTTAAATTATTTAAATTACAATATCTAAACAGTTTACAGAAATAATTTTACACTCATTTCAATAATTTCATCAAACCATAACACTCAGTTAAATGGATGATATTTTAAAATTTAAACAAAATTGAGATAACAAGTAGTCTATAATTACATGCTCTAGAAAATTACTTTCCTGTAATGCATTAGATAAGAGGGGGAAAATGGAATATTTTCAAAAGATTCGATTTATTATACATGTAATGTTATATTGAGGGAACCTGATTTCTTATTAGAACCAAATATATCATTTATTAACTGAGAGGGGGAAAGGTTGCGTAATACACTGTATACAGTTTTATATCATAATAATAATAAAGAAACAAAACCACGTAAGAAAGTCAACTGGAAAAAGGTGAAATAAATTGAAACTGAATAAAAAAAAGGAGTACGATGGGTGAATCAAAAATCGACTAAATGAATAAGTGCACGTGATCGGTCAAGAAATATCTTTCATTTCTGAAGGATGAAGCATACATCGCTGGTTGTTTAATTTTTTAAGAGATATATATACATGTATATGAGTCCACGTACACATCATTCGGCTTAATTAATAAATTTCCCTCCTCATTCCTAATTTTTTCACTCGCATAGTTGGCTAAGCTCATATACAGGAAGACTGCATATCAGTATGAAATATCGGACACCACACTCCACAGCGGAAAACGACTCAGTTTATGGCTTGAACAAGTTTCAAACTTGATATATTATAACGACACATATAATCAAAATTGTATGAGCGGATTATGATTAGGTAGAAAAATATGATAATGATAAGACATCGCAGAATGAAGGACAATATTATCGGGTTAATTACCACCAACTATCAATAAAAACCATGCGAATTAGTTTGAAAAATATCCTATTCGTTTGTTTGTTATTACATAACATTTCCACCCCTGCGATTTTTATAGAATTATTATTTTATTCCGTTGCAAGATTTTTCGCTATATATGACAGTGCCAAGAGTTTTTCGATTCTTTTTTCACGATAAAAATAAATAAATAACGATTTCTCAAGTAATATCTTGGAAATATCATACAAATAATTCTTTTTTATTATCCTGAAAAGAGCAAGAACGAAGATCTGACCAGCAGAATAACATGAATTCATGTTATGTCATAAGACTGTGTTCAGCTTCTTATAGCCCGCTACGCCTAAAAGTCATAACTTCAAAATGGGCTTAAGTTAAGTATACAAATTATATATATATATATGGAATGACGCTAGCAGGATGTGTTTCATCTTATTTGGGACTCAGATACGCAGATACATCTATCTGACGAGTCCCAAATGGGACGAAACATGAATCCTAAACTTCACTTCCATATTCTATCTATTTTATATAAACTTACGAAATAATAGCTATACCAAAGCTATTCGTACAGGATACATATATGCCAACTAGGACTGATCAAAATTCAGTCAAAATATTAACAACAGAATAATCCGAACCTCTACAAATGAAATAAGAGTTTAGTTGGGAGTTGCTTCGAGCATACATCAGATTATTAATGGATCTAAGAGACTATATAAAATATTTCAAATATATATCTTATGAGGGAGGACATTCTGCAACAATAGTACTGTTATTAACTAATTTAATAGATAAAGAGTTGTGTTCTAGGCCTCGAATCACACTTTGTTGTTGTTATTGTTGTTATTAATACTACTATTCGATAACCCAAACTAAAATAAGTACAGGGAGGTTCAAAACTGAAACTTGAATGTAGAACCACTAAAGCACTGAGCCACAGGTTCATGTGAATAACCCTACTCTCAAATTAAAAATTGAAAGGTGTTAAGAAGAATTTTTAAAAATGATGAAACAATGGATATCATAAAAGCAAAACAGACTGACAAATGAAACATCGAATTCATGAAAATGTTTGTGAATTTACTTTACAGCATGTCTTATCATTACAAAAAAGCTAAATAAATAATCAACATGGGAGATGCTGAATTTTCGCCATATCAGGATACATATATTGATCTCTAATAACCTTCGTATTTATAAGTAGGTCAATATCTATGATAACCCCGATTTTAAATATTATGGATTGAAAGCAGCTGATGAGAACCTAACGAAATAAAATGAATTCATATTATTCTGAAACAATCTCTGTTTTTGCTCTTTTTATCCAACATTGTTCCAAACAATGAAGTCAATGTCATAGAATCCAATCTCAAATACAAACCATTGGAACAGTAATACTGCTTACAAGATGTTCTCATTAAACATGAAATATCACACTATACAAATAATAATAATTATAAAAAAACTTATCAACTATAACTGTGATAACTATGATTGACTTTTGAAAAAAATTATTCGGAAAGAAATTGGAGAGAAAAAAACAAAAGATTCTTTCCCTAAAAGGTAACAGTCAGTTCCAAAAAAATTAAGAATTTACACAGATTTCTCAACATGCCATGTTAAAACCAATTTAGTTAATAAACAAGGAAACGTCTAAAATGTGAAGTGACTTGTTGAAATTCATCTATTTTTTTCTTAACCCGAGTTCTTTTATAAAATTATCGTTCAGGTTGAGATCGCCAGTGAAAAGCAACTTTCACTAAAATGCTCTAATTACAATAACTTGTACTGTTAATAATTAAGTGATCGGACTATGTTATGAATTTATGGCAACAAAAATTTAGAATATATTAAGAAACAAATTGAAGAATAAAAAATATACACTCACTTTTTCCTCTTTTAAAACTTGAACAATAGAATCTAGTTGAATTATACGTCCTTCCAAATCTTCTAAACGTTGTTCCACAATATCTTTGCTATTTTGTAAGTCAGACAATTGTACTTTTAATTCATTATTCTCTTTGTGTAAACGTTCCACTTCATTACGAGCAGCTACACAACAAGATTCCGGATGACGATGATGTGTATGAGACTGAAGTGAACGTTCTTGAATATCATTAGAATTTTCCGCATTGAAAGAATTAATTAACGAATGTTGTGTGAGATTTTTTGGTGAATCAGATGATTTCACGATACTGCTTGTTGACTCTGATAGAGAAAGAGGATTACTATCACAACCAATAACATCGGAATTAGTAGTTATATTACTAGTCGTTGGTACACTAGCTCTATGCTGAGCTATACGACCAGTATGTGATAAATGAAGCCGACGTGATCCAGGCAATGGACCTGGACGGCTTGTAATTGGAGGTATTGATCCAATTGAATCTGATTCATCATTGCCATCACTTGTTTGTTGGGTATGATGACCAGACTCTCTTCCAGTAGATGGTGATAACGGAGCTGTTAATGAAGCATTACTATGGTTAAATAGTGAACCTTCCGTTATATTTTGTTGATTATTTAAACTACTTTCTTCAATATCCATAGAAAGTATATTATGATCAGATGTAACTGTTTGTATGTTGGACAAAGTGTTCTCATTTAAATCCCCTTCACCAGCCACCTAAATGTGAAAGTAAATAGAATAAGCTAGAAAATATATTCAAAAAATATAGTCTTACAGCGGCTTTTTTTATTACATTTACGTGAATTTATTTAAACTTTTGTGCAAAAAAAACATTTTTTATTCTTGTCAAGCATTTTGTGAAGGATCATGTTCATGAATTTGTAGAGTATCTATTTCCCAATGTTTAACACATATGAAATATCTAGCGTTCCCTAGTTCATTTAGTAAGTGGGTGTTGAATATAATTTCCACTGAGAATTTCGTTTAAAGTTTTTTTCATTCAGACAGTTGAGATACGCTACAGTATCTCATTCAGTAAAGAAATGTGTAGATAGATATAGACGACTGAAATCAGATCGTCAGTGGAAATTATACTTTTGTACGCAGTACTGACCCGGTTAATGAACGGGAAAATCCTAAAGATCGTACTTTTTTAGACATTGCAAAACGATGGTTGTGATCTTCCATATGATTCTTTGTTATATCTTTTGACCGCTGACCAATATTATGTCCCAAGTTACAATTCAGAATCCTGATTCTAATTTGGTTTATTTGACATCTACTATTTCCTCGATAGCCTAGTGTCCACAAATTAAACAATTACATGGCTGACCAGCACTAGTATTCTTCAACTGACCCACCTAAGTCCCTATTGGTCCAGTATTCGTAAGCTTCTGTCCGTTTGTAGTCTTGAGTACAAAAGTCAACGACCAGCTTTAACTACATTTATATGTCAAACAGAGGTGATTTATATACAGACATAACGGACTTCATCACACCATATTACGAAAAATAATAATTACATATAAACAAGCCAAAAGTGGCTGCGAATAGGAGGACTGTAAGTAATAAACTGACAACAAATGAAGAACAGTGGATCCTATAACAGAATATGATGACTTAACCGAAAACTTATGATAAATGGGATATATATATATACTCAAATAATATTCTGGGTCAAAGGAAAACATTTTGATAATAAAAGTACAGTGTACCGTAGTTTTCAAAGACTCACTGGCCGATTGTTGGCAATACATCTATTGCCGAAGAGTGACATGTAAAAATTAAAAACATTTTACTTAAACTGATATTTCTCTATCAAATATGTAGACAGGATTAAAGCAATTTAAACAAATCGACTGTCTAGAAAATATCACTCCCAATACAATATACTAACTAACAGTCATCATTGATGCCAGCAGAGAGATACAATTCAATACAAGAAATTATATTCAAAGTATGAAATAGATAAATTACCCTGGATTCTTTCTTTCATTTTATCAAAATACAATAAAATTACCGGATAATGTTTTTTTTGAAAAAGTATGAAAAAAATATTTTGACGAGACATCACTCAAACAATATACATACCACAATAGAAGAACGACACACATGCAAGATGAATAAATGTCAGGAAAAGAAGACGACAGTACACTTTTCTACATAGGTAATGGTACCATTTACGACGTATATATATATATATATATATATATATATATATATATATATATATATATATATATATATATATATATATATATATAGGGAGAGAGAGCATAACATGTCATGTCTCAACCTTAACAAAATACTATAATAGAACAAAGAACAGATGACTCTCGTCCATTTCCTTCATACTATAGATTATTTCCAATAAAATTCAACCGGGAAAATAATTGAAATTCTTTTCCACTGAAAAAACTATATTCCAAGACAACATATTTCAAGAGTACAATATCCAATACCATTTGTATCAATACAATTATAACAAATAACAAACTTTATAGTTTATCTCACACATTTGAATAATAACTATCAGCTCAGAAATAAATAATAAGCATTTAAATTGATCACTGGTTAATACATTTAGTTTAAATCGTTCCTCTTGTAAATTTACTCTTCCGGAGTACGTAGTGTAGTCTTTATCAGCTTCTTTATTCCGCTGTAGACAGTTATACCGGATACAAAGTAAGAACATCTGTTCATAAAACATTTTATTTAAAATGTTAACAGTTTTATCGAAATTAATTTATCGTGGAGGTTTAGGCAGAATATGGTTTTTATGCTTCTGATACTCATTAGGACCAAGCTTCTGTAACATTCAGATTCTGATTAGATAAGTACCCAATCAACTGACTACTAACATTTCTGACTAGTAATTACACTACTATTCTGTGAATAATTTACATTAATTCTATAATAAAATACTTGAGTTGTGAAGTTAATCTTTAATAACCATTAAAACTAACTGATACATCAGTAAGCCTCTATAATTCCTTGTTGTTGATATTTAGGAATGCAACGGATCAGTTTTAGGTATCATAGATACATTATCAGCGGATTACCTAGATAATAGCGTTGTGTTACAAGTTTTAGTGTATTTGGCGCATAGCAAGCGGTATAATTCACGATGCGTGTTTCTTCTTACTTGGGACTCGTCGAATGATTGGACTGATATTCGAGCGTATATTCTTACGCTAGGATTTGAATCTAGTATACATTGCTTTAAGCACCCAACGCACCAATTATATATTGATATATATATATATATATATATATATATATATATATATAAATTAATAATATATATAATTAATGTCTAACTTCAACTGATCCACGAAGTTGAGCAACCATTCACCAATTGTCTTCAGTGAGTTCCTATCTCACAACAGACGTGATTTTGAACTCCACTGGTCACTGCTTCTTACTAGAGCTCCTAGATATACTTCTCGAAGTCACTAGTCACTGAGGAGTCCCATAATAGGACGAAACGGCCGTGCAGTGTTTCCAGGTTTTCCATGGTGGTCTAGCTTCAATTGGCTCAGGCTTTCAACTATGATAAATACTAAATCTCCACAAAACCCCTTCTGATAATTAATATAATCACTAACTTGTTCAACGGGTACGAGGATATTAGATATTTGTAAACTATCGTTTTTTGATACTTTGGACTGCAATTAATCAATATTTTCGCTATATATAAATCTTGAGAAGACAACCTCGATAGAGCACTATTTCGCAAGCTTTAACTGACATCATTTACAAAAAACAATTAGGATGGAATATTTATATTCAGTAAGAACAATTTGTATCGAATATATGACATTATTTACTTACTACCTCACCTAACCTTGTACTACTATTATTTTAGATGAGTGATATGACTCATTAATATCACTTACAATATCATTGTTCCTGTTATAAATTATATGTATATATACTTCTAAAAATTTTATTCTAGTCTATCAGAGGTATACGTTTTACCCTAAACTCTCTTAAAGTACGAGAAGACAAACAAAGAAAGTTCACTTACATTAGGGAGTTTTGTGTATGTGAATTATTTGTGTACACTCAAAGTTTATACACACTTTTTACAAATTATTTCTATTTGGAACGAGGAACATAAATCATTTCAGTAAACTGAATGACATTGTTACATTGTACATTAATAATAATGTATAAGACACCTTAGTAGTGTGTATTCATGATTCAGTATTGTTACCATTACTATTATTATTGTTATTAGCAGTGACTAAATTTTGTTTTCAGTCATATCCACAATTTGACTAGACAAAATACGCAACATTCTATACACAATTTATTTTTAATAATAACTAATTAAATTTGATAATTAAGTGCTATGCTTGAAGAGAGATTACGAGACCGCGTAGTCAGTGAGTGGAACGAAGGAAACAGCGACATAACGACACAAGACAAGCTTAATTATACCGATGCGTCCCAACCCCGCTAACTAGAGGGAGAAGACCTGGTCCAGATGAGGGAAATGTACATTCCACAAGCACCCAGAAGCACGAACAACGATAACCACACAATGCAAGCGTATATACAAACAACATAAAAATGTCCTTCGGGAACGTTACAAAATAGTATATTAAAAGAGGGAACGAATCAACGACATTTAGGGTCATTTCAAGTGGGAAATATAATATGAAGGTAAAAATGGGCGTGTTTGGAGCCAACGCGAGAGATTCGAATTTTCAAAATGAAATTACACAAATAAGACGTTCACCAAGTGATTTCTGGGGATCTAGGATCCCGAACATTAAAGTTAGCAATGAGTGAAGTTGGGTGTTTGAAGCCGGAGATACTGAGTTCAATACTCGGTATGAACATTCACAATGGGGTGCAAGCACATGAAGCTGATGAATACCTAATAGAACCAGGCCCCGATCCTAGATTTCACTGATAGACACCATTGAACGATGTCTAAAATGCTTGCGACTTAATGTCATTATCGAGGCTATATATATCAAAAGAGTTTACTTAATTGTAGCCCATAACATTAACAGGAAGATTCAAACAACTAGTTAACAATAAATAAAATGTTTCATATAGGCTTATTTCCGAAAAATAAAACAAATTGAACTATCTACTGCAAAACATTTATGCACATTCATGTAATTACCAAAGTAGTTCGTTCAACAATTAAAGATTATTATCAGAAGGTGTTTTTGTGGAGATTTTAGTAATTTTATGTAGTTAAGATCATGACTCAATTGACGCTAGACCACCATGGAAAATATGGAAGCATTGAACAGCCGTTTCGTCCTATTATGGGACTCCTCAGCAAAAAGTATCCACGATCCCCCCTGGAGAGATTCAAACCCAGGACCCATTGGTCTTGCGCGCGAGCGCCTAACCACTGAGCCGACATTTATTTAAAATCTTAATTTTATGAAGTTCATAATAACTTTTTATATGCATAATATTTTAGGAATATTTTACAAATGAAAGCATCCACTGCTGAGGAATCCCATAATAGGACGAAACGGCCGTCCAGTTCATGCAGGTTTTCCGTGGTGGTATAGCTTCAATTGATTCATGAATTCAACTATCAAAAAATTACTAAAATCTCCACAAAAACCCCTTCTGATAATAATCATATGCTCACTAGTGACTGCCTCCAAGAGGTATTTCCTGGAATTCTAGTGAGAAGCAGTGACCAGTGAAGTTCAACCGGGTCTGTTTTGAGATAGTAACTCACTGAAAAAAATGGTGGACGGTTGCTCAATTTCGTGGACTGGTTGAAGTTAGACATTAACACCGTTGGATGCTTGCTCAGTGGTCTAGAGGTTAAGCGCTTGCGCGCGAGACTAATAGGTCCTGTGTTCGAATCTCGCGAGGCTGGATCGTGGATGCGCACTGCTGAGGAATCCCATAATAGGAGGAACGGGCGTCCAGAACTTCCAGGTTTTCCATGGTATTCTAGCTTCAATTGACTCATGAATTCAACTATAAGATTAAAAGTTAAATAAATCTTATTCTCTTTCACTCATGCATGATAACTGTGAATAGCACATTGACTTCAATTGCACTAATAGTCTAAATACAAATACCGCTAGAAAAAATGTATCTGTACTGACGATGATAATGATAATGGTAGCATTAATATGTGGGGTCCCAAGAGATCGATATGGTTAATTAATAACTTCACATGAATCGTTTTAAAACAATTGTATGCGTAAATTATTAATGATTTTTTAGCACTAAAAGTAAAACAAATTTATCTTAAGTGTTACTCATGTGTGGTAAATACTTATTGTATCTTCATCGACTGAGATGGTTAAGAAATATGTTAAGTAGGTTTAACCACCGCCTACGTCCACGAGCAATGGTTGTTAATGAAGAACTATGTTCGAAAAAAATTAGGGATAACTAAAATGTAGTATCGGTTCATCAAGTCATTGACTACTGGGCTGAGCCATTCTGACAAGTGTAGACTACCTAGTTTGGGTCCACGAGATAACTGTAATCAGTGGTTAGGAAATTTAGACTGCATAGCTCACAATCGTTCACAATAACCCACGTCCATTCACTCTTCATTTCCCCTATCGATCGTCAGTTCCAATTTCTCGTCATACATACATTTCAAACTGTATTCCAAAGTCGGATCTTCCTTTATATTGTTGCTATTACATTATTTCGACATTTTTTGTTATTTTATCTCTTTATCCTAATCCAATGTAGTAACTTTAGACAACACACATCTTAACCAATCTCTATATCGATGATATCTTCTTTTCTATTCTAAAAAGGGATTGAACAAACTAAATTATTCATTTAATTTAGATTAATCCAAAACTTCTAACGAATCCATATGACATAATCAAACTCACTGAACAGGTACTTGATTATGAGCCACACTCGAAGTGTGTAAGTTAATGATACTAGCCGGTTGCTTCAAATGAAATCTTGGGCTTAGTAGTTGAAAGTTGAACGCCCTAACCAATAAGCCAGTAAATTTTAAATACTTAGTTGTAACAGTATCAGAGAGATAAAGATAAATATTAATTTTACAATTTATAACTAGTAGGTGGAAATCTTAAAATTTATCTTGTATATGAAATGATAAGGCACTAATTTATATCAGATTCTCAATACACTTGAAAAACTTTACTGGCAATAGTTGAACAATAAAGATTCCAAGGAATCATTTGTAAACTAGTTTAAAAGAAAACTTTTCAAGTTGAATGTGTTTATTTTTCACTAAGAAACAAAAACACACTATGGCTAAAGAACCATTGAAAAGTAGAAAGGACTAAATAGGTAATTCACTTTATAATTTGAAGTTAATTAATATTGTATAAAAACTAATTTATCTAAATATAGACGAGAAATTAAGTCAATATTTCATCATAACACCTAGTTCATTTAATATATATAAAATCTTATACAGTAGTGCACCTATAATCTACGTGCTACACAAATAAGGTGATGACATTATAAATGAAAGGAAGTACAATCAAACGATATGCGCTAGGTTGACCTTAATTTATCTAGTTTTTGATGATAAATGCAAATTTCCTTCCTGTAAAAAAAACTGTATCAAGTAGGTAATTGTGATGAACTGACAGAAACTAGTACTACACCATTTTCATCCATATCATAGCACCATTTCGTAAACTAATGGCTTCTCCACTTCCTTCAACCAACACCAGAATAGGCAATTATTCATTAATATCTAAGTATGTTCAAGTCATCGAATCTAGGGTTTCACGATGATAAAAATGATTAAATTATCTTCACGATATTATTTCTGCTATATTTTTATTGATCGGAAGGGGACTTGTGGATATTTCAGTATTTTCATAGTTGAAAACATCGTGGATTGGTTGAAGTTAGACATCAACACCGTTGGATATCGGCTCAGTGGTATATCGGTTAAGTGCTCTGGCGCGAGACTGGTAGGTCCTTGGTTCGTGGATGCGCATTGTTGAGGGGTCCCATAATAGGACGAGACGGCCATCCATTGCTTCCAGGTTTTCCATGGTGGTATAGCTTCAATTGACTCATTATTTCAACTATATCTTTATTGTTAAAATCTCAATGATCCGTTAAGGATGAAAACTATATTTATAAGAGTCTGGGTGAATGAGCTTTTAAGTAAATCCAATGTTTCGTCCGATAACCTGGTTCAAGATCCTTCAAGGAAATACAAACAAACATTAAATTATCGAATATAAATATAAGGTTTTCCGGTTAACAAACTGAACAATAATGTTAACAAAGTCGAAAATGAGATTTGTTGTAGTAACTATGAGGCATTTGGTGTGAAAAGTTGAGAAAGTCGTGTTAAGATAACAGTTGTATGTATATGTATGTAAATATGATGCACCCACTAATGTAATAGGCTGTGCTTGTATAATCCCAGAGCTTAATAGTTGAAAAATTCAATTTTTAGACACAAGAAAAATGAAAAGTTCACAACCAATCCGTTCAGCTCAAAGACCACAACAACTTCAACATCCTCATCCTGAGCTACGAATATTCTCCATATCTTAAAATATCAAAGCAATGAACATCAACCCCATAAAGTCATTAATTGTTGTATTGAACTGTTTCGAGTGATGCAAAATTTCCGAGAGATAATCACGATCAATCGATGAAGATCTAAAGTGGCATACATCAAGATAAATCGTAATGGTGCAAAATATATTCATTCCTTATTTTCATCTAAACACTAATTTTCAATATCATCATATACGTTCCGTTTCGTAAATTTATTCGTTCTTTTCAAACTATAGTCTTTATATTTATTCATTTTACTTCTTCATGTATTTAAGCACAGAAACATCGGTACGAAAAGGCAAGAAAATATATATGCACCACAAAAATGATTTATTTTGTGTGTAGGCTGGGATACTCCGTGGTTCCCCACACCGAAGCAGGCGGTTTGCTTAGGAGGCCACTCCCAGAACCTTTGACCTAGAAGTCTAATCTACAAGACATTGGAGAAACGTTAAAAGGTGAAGTCATATGATAGCCAGTGACTAATAATAGGTTCATATGCCATATGTCCCCTTAGGATCCTGAAACTCATATGCGCCATGTCCAACTCCCCTAGATGAATCGTCTATACCCACAAACCCAATTCAAGCGTCGAACATTCGCTTTTCGTCACCTCAACCTCGTAAACAGCACCCCCACCACGAGAAGTTAGTGAGTAGGACTTCCCTGACAGTGGCTGTATACGCTTGTCCATAAGTATTTCGAAAGAATGACCAGAGCCTCCCCACTGTCGGCCGTACCGACATGATTTTTTTTAATACTTAACTGATATGTGTTTTCTTCTACTGTACTTTTGTGAAGTGTAACAATTCATCGAGTTAGTTAATTAGTAAATGTGTGAGTGAATGACTGAATGAGTATAGATGGTGTGAAAACGAGTCCTTGGTGATTCGTTCATCATTATTTATAGCATTCATTCACCTTAAGGGCAACATAATGTTCTGTATCTGTTGATCATTAAAATACGTAATTGTTGTTTTAACATATTAACTATTTTCAGGATAGATGTTCAATACAATATGATCAGTATAGGATTGTGAAGATTTTTGAGTTTTAATCGAGATAATAAACTGATCAATGTTTGACCACCATTAAAAAACCTGGAAGTAATGGACAGCCGTTTCCTCCTAGTATGGGACTCTTCAGCAATGTGCACGCACGACCCTTGAGCGGGACTCGAACCCAAGACCTACTGTCTGGAGCGCGAAGTCGTACTGCTAGTTGTGCTTGGATGTGGCGACAGTAAGCTGTTTTCATAGACAATCAGATTCTATAGTTATATTGTCTTTTTACAAAAGTAACTAAAAACCATTAACCCTAGAAACAGAAACAGCATAACAAGGACAACAACTCGCAAAAAAGATGTATACAACTGGCCTCAAGCAGTTGTCGCTTGGGCTTTGCGCTCACGCTTCCAAGTCACTAAGACGACCTCGAATCCAGTTACGTCACGAAGAGGTATCCTCTCACTTTTTAAGTGACTGGGAAGTAGCAACCGCCTACACATCCTGACTACTATAAACCATGACTACTTTAGTTTTTATCTCTTACATATTTTCCTCTTACTATACTGTTATAAAGTGTAGCGATTTGAGTGAATGTATATTTGTTTCATGTCATTACAGTGTTTATGATTAACTGATTGAATTGCACCTCTATTTGGGCATGTGTTTAAACTAACAAATAGAATTAGGGGTCTGCAACTAAACAAAATGATTTTTCTCTACAATTACCACTTACCTGATCATATACAGGGTCATCACGAGAACGACCGAATTTCTTCAATAAGATTTCACTGTTTACATTCATCGGCGGTGGTGATGATGACAATTCTAATCGTAAATGTTCATGATCTGGCGAATTCTCCGAAATCAATGTTTCTTGTAAAATATCATTACATCCATTAGTTAATTGCTTATCTAAATTATCGCACGGACTACTACTACCATCACTATTATTAGTACTATGTAAACGTTCAACATCATCTATATGATTATCTTTTGTTTTAGGTGATGGTAAAGATGGTAAAGGACCATTACGACGTGAAACAATAAATTCATTTAATTGTTGTCGTTTATCTGTATTAAGATAGTCTGTATATGAATGTTGTGTTTTTCGTGATTTTTTGAAAGACACTTCAACAGTCGTTGTAGCTGGAGCAGTAACAGTTGTAGTAGTCGGATTTATTACCTTAGTCAATGGTAAAAATAATGGCAATAAACGTATCGACGCTTCAGTGAGAACATCTAATGTTAAAGTATGAAATTCAATGGTAGATAATCGACCTAATTTTTGACGTGCTTGATTACGTACTGATGAATAAGTTGTATTTGGAGGTAGAAAAAATAGAGTTAAGTTAGTAATTGCAGATGTTTGACGTAATGTTGTTGTCTTATGTAAAGATGGACTAGGGCCAGATTGTATAGTAGGTCTGGTCTCTTTAACTATACTAGCATGCAGTTCATTCTTTGTGCTGGTGGTATTGTTGTCATTGTGGCTAACATTAGAACCATTGAATATTGAATAGTTGTTTAAATGTTTCGGATTAGTAAATGTATCCAAATTTTCAAGAAATGAATTTGTTAAACGACGATCTGCTTCATCATATACATCAATACATAAGTCCTGTAATCAAAGAAAAAACACAATTCACATTAAAAACAAACCAGGTGTTGTACTGTACTTCAAGATTTATGAAAAACGATTACAAAATAAATAGTTGAAGAGCAGTCTATTCGATCTTCTAACTTTATTTCCGTATGAACAACGTTTTCATTTCAATGTAAATACTACTTACAGAATTTAAATTAATGTTTTAAACCCACTCCGCTTATATATATATATATATATATATATATATATATATATACCAAAACATGGACAGTATTCCTACAGTTGAAGAACATATGAAACTCAAAACAACCGTCAACCAATATCAAGGTCAGAATCTTCAATACGAACGTCAAGACAGTTCTACTGTACGGAGCTGAAACTGGAATGGTGCGCCGCCTTCTAGCATTTTCCATCTAACTCTGTCCTGGGCAATCCTTTCCAGTTGTTTCCAGTTGCTATTCTGTTGGGGATGTCAAATCCCCAGAACTTACTTGATAAGTGGCTCAATTTTGTAATTTTATTTTGGAAATTTGAATTTAGCTGTTTTCGCGTCAAAACGTGCTCTTATTACCTTCACATCATATTTCCCACTTGTAACTATCTTAAACGCTATTGGTCCATTGTTTCTTTGTGTGTGCTAATTATTAACGATGCCCAAGGACATTTCGTTGCTGTATAAATACGCTTGACTTTTTCCCTTATTTGATTACTGTGCTTCTGGCTGCTACGGAATATAACTTCCCCGCTCCAACTTGGACTTCTTACTCTAGTTAGCTGGCTCTGGGTCGCGTCAGTATAGCTAGTCATCGGTCTCTGGTCACGTGTCTTTGTTCCGTTCGTTACTAGTGAATTCGTAGCGCTTCAGATATATCAATTGGCGATGGTGATTTGGAAATATGGATCCTGCAAAAGTGGAATTATTGCTCGAACAGCAGATGAAACTTATCAAGATGCTAACAGAAACAAAAATTACGACCAATAGCCAATCAAGCAGCTCTAATCCTACCACTACTGCACCTTCAGTTGATGGTATTGCCAGCAGTATTTCTGGGTTTCATTACGATCATGAATCTAATGTTACTTTTGATATGTGGTTCCGCTGTTATGAAGATTTATTCAGATTTGATTTTGCCAATCAAGATGATGCTTGGAAAGTCCGTTTGCTGCTTCGAAAGCTGAGTCCTAATGAACTTGATAAATATTGTAACCTGATTTTGCCTCTAAACCCACGCGATCGCTCATTCTCAGACACTGTCCAGTCATTGAGCCAACAGTTCGGAGATAATTACTCACTGTTCAACACACGCTATCGATGTTTGAAGCTGACTATGAACGAAGACACGATTTTCTGACGCATGTGGGCATTGTCAACCGCGAATGCGAACGCTTTCGGTTGAAGTCGCTAACTGAAGATCAGTTTAAAGCCCTCATTCTCATCTGCAGCCTCCAATCGCAAAAGTTCAGTGATATTAGAACACGGTTGCTCAGTCGATTGGATCAAGACCCTAAGCTGACTTTTAATGATATTGCTAACGAATATCAACGTCTAATTAATCTGCAGCATGACACTATCATGGTTCAACGTGGTGTTTCTGATCGCCCTGAAGTACATGTAGTCCAACAACAAACGAAACCTGTTAAACCCGCTCCAGCTATACCTAGTTCGTCTCACTCTAACTCAGTTCAACAAGCAAAGACGAATCCTCCTGCTCCATGCTGGCACTGTGGTGCATGGCATTATGTTCGAAGCTGCCCGTATAAACAACATCGTTGCAGGAAGTGTAAAGCTGTGGGCCACAAAGATGGGTTTTGCCAAAATAAAAAGCCGAATCGCCCCAAAAGTACTAGAAAGTCTGCTCCCAAGCCGTGCACAAATTCGTTGAGTCTTGTAGCATCCTGTCAGAACTCAACCCCAGATTACAAATAGATATAGCATCAGACGTGACAATTCTTCCACAAAAATCTTGGATTAAAATGGGCAGACCACGTATGGCGACAACAACACAAAAACCTCGTACAGCATGCGGTAGTTACCTACGTTTGTTAGGTCAACTACATTGTGAAGTGTCTTTTCGCGATTCGACGTTCACTGGGATTGGTTTGACCAACCGCATTTAGCGGACGTCCCGTTAAACACTCTGTACCAACTAGTAAAACAACCCCATGACCCGGAAGCCTATTTAAAGGAACTAGTTACGAAGTTTTCGACCGTCTTCCAGCCTGTTTTGGGTCGGTGCTCAGCCATGAAAGCAACGCTTCGATTGAAACCTGGGGTCAAACCTGCTTTTCGTCCGAAGAGACCAGTACCATATGCGGCATTACAGAAAGTTGAGGAAGAACTTAATCGCCTTCAACGTGAAGGAGTTATTACTCCTGTCTCTTATTCCGCATGGGCAGCACCCATTGTTGTTATCAAGAAGGCTAATGGTACAATCCGAATATGTGCAGATTTTTCCACAGGTCTCCACGCAGCCCTAGAACAGCATCATTATCCGCTGCCAGTCCCGGCAGATTTGTTCACTATGCTGAATGGCGGAAAGCACTTTGCGAAGTTGGATCTTGCTGATGCCTACCTACAAGTAGAAGTGGCTGAAGAATCAAGAGGGCTACTCACTATTAATACTCATCGTGGCCTGTTCCAATATAATCGACTGCCGTTTGGAGTCAAGACCGCCCCATCTATTTTCCAGCAGCTAATGGATACCATTCCATCGGGTATCCCGGGGGTCGCAACTTATCTCGATGACATCCTCATTGTTGCCACAACGTCGGAACAGCTACGAGAACGCACAACAGTCGTGCTCCAACGCGTCAGCGACAACGGGTTCCGGTTACGCCCGGAAAAGTGCCAGTTTTTCTTGAAATCCGTGAAGTATTTGGGGTTCATCTTCGATGCTGCAGGTCGCAGACCAGATCCCGAGAACATTCGAGCTATAAGAACTATGCCCACACCTCCCAATATCTCTACTCTACGATCATTCTTGGGATTGGTTAGTTATTACTCAGCCTTCGTTCCATCGATGCATGACATACGCGCCCCACTGAATTATCTTCTGAATAAGGATATCAGCTGGAACTGGACAAAGGAGTGTGAAAATGCCTTTTGTAAGCTAAAGACAATTATTTGCTCAGAACTACTATTAACGCACTACGACCCGTCTTTGCCAATCATCGTGGCCGCAGACGCTTCAGCCTTTGGGCTCGGTGCTGTTATTTCACACCAGTTCCCCGACGCGACAGAGAAAGCTATCATGCATGCATCCCGAACATTAACCCCAGCAGAAAAGAAGTATGGCCAGATAGAGAAGGAGGCTCTTGCCCTAGTATTCGCAGTGCGTCGTTTTCACAAGTTTCTTTATGGTCGGAGATTTACTCTCCTAACTGATCACAAACCTCTCCTTGCGATTTTTGGTTCGAAGTCTGACATCCCGGCCCACTCTGCAAACCGTCTTCAACGATGGGCCTTGATCCTCTTGGGTTATGATTTTGACATTCAGTATCGACGCACCCAACATTTTGGTCAGACAGACGCATTGTCACGACTCATCAGCGAACACTCTACGACCGACGAAGATGCCGTTATTGCTTCTCTTTCGACAGAAGACCACGCACAATGCTACCTGACAACGGCTGTTCGTGCTTTGCCAGTCTCAGAATCTGAGATACGAACTGCTTCCAGAAACGACCCCATCATTAAGAAAACGATGAACTACGTCACCAATGGCTGGCCATCAACTAAACTTGACGGTGACATGAAGCAGCTTTACCATCGTCGTGACTCATTATGTGTCGTAAATGAATGCTTGATGTTTGGAGATAGAGTGGTGGTGCCAGAATCCCTACGACCGAGGGTGCTGAAGCAATTCCACATTGGTCATCCAGGCATAAAGCGTATGAAATCCATCGCCAGAAGCTATGCTTACTGGCCCCTCATGGACCAGCATATCGTGGATCTAGTAAACAAATGTGCTCAGTGTCAACAAGCTGCAAAGTTCAATGCGAAGGTGCCGCCGGTTCCATGGCCACAGCCTGAGCATCCCTGGTCTAGGATACATGTCGACTTTGCCGGTCCAGTCAACGGAACCACTTATCTTGTCGTAGTCGACGCCTTCTTAAAATGGCCGGAGATTGTTCCCGTCACTCCACCAACGACCACCCAGACTCTGAAACATCTGACTGAGTTGTTCGCACGAAACGGATTACCGGAAGTGATTGTATCCGACAACGGTTCGCAGTTCACCTCGGCGCAGTTCCAAGAGTTCTGCAAACGCCTAACCATCAGGCATCTTCGCGCCCCACTTTATCACCCACAATCGAATGGGCAAGCGGAAAGGATCGTGGATACGTTCAAGAGGGCCCTTATTAAGTCAAAAGGGGAGGGGACACCAGTGGAAACACTGCAGAATTTTTTATTCGCCTACAGAACGACCCCCAACGACACGCTTCCGGGGCAGAAGTCCCCCGTAGAGATCCTCATGGGAAGACGGTTGAGGACCATCCACAACTTGATGCTGCCGAAAACCACACCACCACTAGTACAAACCACGTCCCGGAAGCTACCCACGTACAACGTTGGATGTCCAGTATTTGCTAGAGACTACAGAGCAAGTCGTGACCCTTGGATCGAAGCACGTGTGGTTAGAAGGGTAGAAGTCATGTACGAGGTTGAGGTGGGAGCGGACAGGTGGACCAGACATCGAAATCAACTACGCAAGCGGTTAACGCCAGAGCGTCCATCGACCGAAGTAAAGATTCCGCTGGACGTACTATTAGATACCTTTAATCTGCCGGCAGTCCCAACGCATGAAGAAACATAAAAGGTCGACCTACGGTCCCGAAGATGGTCACTGCGCCAACGGCGAAAGACAGTCAGAATGCAAGTGGACCCAAAGAATGTGCGTTATTAAAAGGGGGAGGTGTTGGGGATGTCAAATCCCCAGAACTTACTTGATAAGTGGCTCAATTTTGTAATTTTATTTTGGAAATTTGAATTTAGCTGTTTTCGCGTCAAAACGTGCTCTTATTACCTTCACATCATATTTCCCACTTGTAACTATCTTAAACGCTATTGGTCCATTGTTTCTTTGTGTGTGCTAATTATTAACGATGCCCAAGGACATTTCGTTGCTGTATAAATACGCTTGACTTTTTCCCTTATTTGATTACTGTGCTTCTGGCTGCTACGGAATATAACTTCCCCGCTCCAACTTGGACTTCTTACTCTAGTTAGCTGGCTCTGGGTCGCGTCAGTATAGCTAGTCATCGGTCTCTGGTCACGTGTCTTTGTTCCGTTCGTTACTAGTGAATTCGTAGCGCTTCAGATATATCATATTCATCCTTTTCATATCTGCTTCCGATTCTCGACCCAGTGTGTTCTTTGGTCTTCCTCTTTTTAATTTCCCTTCAGGATTCCAAGTTAGGGCTTACCTCGTGATGCAGTTTAGTGATTTCCTGAATACATGTCTTATCCACTTCCAACGTCTTTTCCTAATTTCCTCCTCATCTGGCAGTTGGTTTGTTATCTCCCACAGAAGGTTGTTGCTGATAATATCCGGCCAACGGATATTCAGTCTCTTACGTAGACAATTGTTTATAAATACTTATACCTTTTTGACTCCGTCTGCAGCTCATCTAGAGTTGCAGCCGGTCCCAAGTTCGGGTAAAGGAGGAGAGTTGGGGATGGGATCCCCAACCCAACCACATAAAAGACTACCTTGCTAAAACGGTGCTAACCAATAAAAACGACCTGAGGTAGGTTAAATACATTTTTGCCAATAGTTCTTGATGTTTTGGCTTCGTAGTTCAGTGGCCTTACTATCGGAGATGGAAGTTTGAAGGGCAAGGAGAGGTGTGGTATTTTTAGGGTCAGCTTTAAGTTACTACTCCTATTCTTAAGGTTCGCCAACCACCCCACCTTTCACGACAGACTTAAAAACTGCTCCAGACAATATGACTCAAGCGGATCACCATGATCGGCAAGCCTGACCACCACATCAAGGTAGAAATTAAGGTTAGTTCATAATTCCTGTTGTCGAGTTCAATAGTCACGTAGGTTTTCGTATAATCATTAACCACAGTCAACAGCTTAGCAACATTAGAAGTTGAGTGGGAAGTTGTAAAAATAGGAAATCTCTATTTCTTTGGAACTTCAAAAACCAATGATAACAGCCAATGCGCATAACCAAATCTTTTATAAATAATCTACTGGCCATTTATAAGCTTAAACTTTCTTTAAAAATTAGGGATTATTGTCAATTTTCTTGTAACCTAGACAAGATTATAGTCTAATACTCAAGAGATTCAACTCAAAGCACGTTGGTAAAATGTCTAAACAAAAGAAATAAATTGGTTACTCAAACGGTATGTTTCACACTGGTGTAGAGTAACATTGCAATATCAATAATCCTGTTTTTCATTATTAAATAAATGTATTCGGTTTCGCGCACCGTGATGACGGTTTATATTGATTTAAAGATACTATGCCACTCAACTCAGACTCTAATACAATGGTATATTTGTTTCCACTACGTAGGCTAATGCTATCAAAAATTCATCCAGAAGCCATATTTTTGAATGACGACAATGTAATTTGATCACTCAGAAATAACACGTGTGTTGAGATAGAGATTTATTCTAAGTATTAACTAGTAAAAGGTGTTATTCAACACGTCATGATCCCAAAAATAAGACTAAATTCATATATATCCATTAATAGTGTGGTGTTTACTACTTATTTCAACAGAAGTAGTATGTAACACCAATCAAGCCATACATGCCTGGCAGAAGGCTGAGAAGATTGGATTGAAGAGAACGGGAATACAAATAGACAGCAATGGTAATAACAAAAGGAACGAAGGAATGATGAAGTTTTGTAAGAGACAACTGATGGAAGATATGCAAATGAACTATTTAATGTATGGTTTTCGTATTTCACAAGACATTCTGTAAATCGGCATTAACTGATAAATTGGTCTTTCCCCACCTGAGTTCTTCATTCATTACAATAGTATTGAATCATTCACCAGATTCTAGCTACAAAGGATCAGTCCAATCCAAGGTTATCAAAACACAAATATGAGTAAATTGTGGAGAAATTTACTAACTTCTTCAATACATGAAACCAAGGAATGTATTCACAGCTTACACTAATATTTTGGAGTAGAAAATAAATAGCTAAAGGAACACTTCAGTGTAATAGTGGAAGAGTATGAGTATTTGTGTAGTTAACACTCTATCATGCGATGACTACTAGTTCCATTTAGTGTAACGACTCGAACACAATTACATTACTATTTTTCCTCACGACCGTAATACACAGCCCTATAACTATGACTAATGATAACTGAAAGGTCTAACCTTAATCGCACAGATGTGCAAGGTAAGAGTAATGCATCTAAGATAATTTCATTAATGTAATTTCATCTTTGCCTACTAACAATACGGAAAACGTATTTCAAAAAATGATTAAACTGAGAAGTTGTATCGGTTTATAGAGTTAATGACTATCGGACACAGCCGTGTAGGTATATGTAGACGACCTGATTACGATCCATTAGATTATTGTGATCAGTGTCTGGGGGCGTTAGGTGATGAGATTCAGAATCGCTATCAATGGTCTAGATATTTTTTATTATTTCCCTTAAAATACTTTTATTTCCATTCCACAAATTCATTCTTTCTTCGTGAGTCATACTTTCCATTCACAATGTTTTCTAGTATCACTGATACTTTTACTACGTCTACTACCCTGAGATTTGCTTTGATAACTTTATCTTACTTTACTGCTCATTGTGGCATAGCAACTTGAAGCGAAGCAACTATATATCAGATTCGATGTTGTTTACAACCGACTGACATTTGGCTCATAATTATCAAAGTAAAAAAATGAAGGCAAAAACAAAAGCCGGATTATTTCATTAGCATGCATCGACAATCATTTTACGTGCTTTGGAACGTACATGTAAACTAGCAAGCATAATCAGAGGTAAAAATAAAGCGGGTATTTGTCCACATTTAATCGTCACAATAATCATTTGGTTTGGTATAACAACACCAACAACTGAGTTCGAACTAAACTAGTTGTTCAACTAGTCTATATTATATAATCTATCTTCAGTTTAAAAATAATTTCCATTTCTATGCTCTTCTGGGATACTCAAATATTTAGCTTATAGATAAGCGAACGTTTGAACAATTCTTCCATATTATCATCTCTTAATATTATTCTATCTCCAGATTTTAACTCAATTCATCCTAGACATTTCGCGTGTACACTAACTTCATTTCAATGATTAATACTATGGTTTTAGGTTATAAGCAGCTGAGAATCCATGATATAAATGAACTTGTTATTCTGCTACGATATTTGTTCTTTTTTTATTAAAGTTTATAAATTGGGAAAAAATATATGAGGCACACGAGACAGTTTACATTTTGGAAGAAAAACGAACGAACAAACAAAGGACTTACGATAAATGCATTATTAGGTAGATTACTTAATCTTCCTCTAGCTTTGATGATCCAATTTTCTTGATCGTCTGCTTGTTCAACATTTGAGGTAGCAGTAGTAGTAATAGTTTGTCCAGTAGAATTAGTCAATTTTACATCTGTCGATTTTGGTGCCGATGATGCACCATTCGATTCATGTATTAATGAAGTTGAAATTAAGAAATGACCATTTGTTATTATTTCACTGTTATTATTATTATTCACTGACAGTTCATTACTATGATTTATATTTTTATGGGTCCCACCAAAAACAGCTGCTTTATGATCAGGTACGTGACGTGTAAGAAAATAAGCTAAACTATCTGTCAAATCATAATACGCTGAAACTAATACATCAACCATAGAAGACCAAGCAGATTGTAACCTCTCTTCACTTGACATTGTTACTATCTTTTCTTTAGAACTAATCGATTCATTTAAGGTTAATGCTTTGTCTAATGCTAACTGAAAGAGAACGAGAGAGAGCAATAAAGAAAGAAATGAAGAGTATATTTATAAGGAAGTATGATTCTAAAACTGACACGCTCTTCATCACGTGTACGAATAGCATATCATCTATCGACATCATATGTTGTATAGAAAAGTAAGGAAACGTTATTCTTTAAAAAGAGGAACAAATTACATTGCGCTCTTTAACTAAACAACAAAACCACCAGGTGATACACTTGATAATGATTTCTAACTGTTTCCTAGTCCCCCAGAAATCGACATTTGAGATCTATATGAAAGACTAAGGGCAAGAAATAGAATAGAAAACCCCTACGTCCAATGATTGTTTGGGCACGGCAAGCAGGGATATTTATATGTTTATATGCAACCCTGATATGCTAGAAGCTCCTGGGAGCATGTTAAGACTACTAGTAAAGTGGTTAATTATCCAATGAGGATACGATACAATCCGTCATTTTTCAGAGCTCTCTGAGAAATTTCCGTTGAACACTGATTGGACTAAGCGTTTTCCTATTGTTTTTTTTACCTTCCGAAGACTTTTCTCAGGAAGTATCGAGGACTCACGATAAGTCACATCAAGCTTACTGAAAACAAATTTATTAAAACAGTGTAATCATTTAAAGAGACCAACACCCAAAACAAACCTTATTTTCAATACCTACCTTCTTTGTTATATAGCCTGTTTTTATACATAAAACCTATTAAATCATCAAAAGCTTAAATCTAATAATCAATAAATATACGTATCAGATGAGAAAAATATACAATAAATAAAGTAGCTCATTATGTCACTAAATAAAAATAAAGAGAATCCATAGAAGAAAATTTCCTTTCTGACGGCATCATTTACTTAAGTTGTAGATTCGTATTTACAGTTGTTAGGTAAATATATAAATCTGTAGAAAGATAGAAAAGATTGTATTATAAAGTGATACGAATGCACAGCTTAAGTGAATGATTTCGTTGGAAAGAAAATTTTCTTCGCTGAATTCTCTTTATTTTTATTCAAATACATAATAATGTCAGTAACAATAGTAATAAAATATGAAATATAGAACAGATGAAATGTGCTTAGCAGTGGGATCCAGGACCTGCGTTTCGTCTTATTTAGGACTCGTTAGATGGATGTACTTGAATCCCAGAGTTGATTTTCATTCCGGAACTCCAACTTCCGCTGCTTGCCACAATCCATCTATTCCATATCAACTTGTGTTACAGTGGCTATATCGAGATAATTCACACAGGATGCCCACGTATCAACCAAGACCAATTAAATTTCAGTCAAAAAAGCAACAACGAGATAATATAAACCATTTCAAATTGAATTGATACGAGAAAACAGTGAGAATAAAGTTAAAACTATTCATAAAATGGGGTGATTAGAAGCAGTGAGTTATAATCCATAGCAATAATTATCTCTACTTGGCAAGTTTTATTTATACACATAATGAGTTCAGCCGATTAACCTATGAATGTTTGAGTATCAAACCATAAAAGATAAATTCACTCCCGTTAGTGGGGAGAATACTGATCAAACAATAATAATGACTAATTGAAAATAAAACAACTTGTGGGATTTATTGATAACATTGTATCCTCAAACTCATCAATAGTGTGCATTCTTGAGATGTTCAAAGTTTAAACATTTAAATCAAATGTACACACCAATATTGAGGAAGACCATAAATGGCATTCATTCTATCGTGTAATCAACCGAACAGCAACCGCCAAAACGCAATAATGAAAATAAACTACAACTTAGAATGAACGAAGCTCTTGAAATTTTCTTCAGTGTTCTCGATATTCAATCTTAATAGGATTCATCATTCATTTTGATTATAAATACTTGATTCACAGTATAGATAAGTGGGTAGGAAGGAAAAAACACATGTATCACTCCTAACTAGTTTGTTACTCTAAATCACAGAAAAAGGTCATACATCAAATGAGAGATTGAAAAACACAGAAATTATTCGAGAAATTAGGATAATTAAACAGAACAAATATGTATTGAATAATAGGATAAGTAATAGTTACGAATTTACATTAATATTAATCATATTTTTTTTAATTACTCTAAATTTAATCCAGACAGGTATCTGAAGAGGTGAATCCGAGATTTTCGTGTACTGTATACAATAAGGGTTGATGACCTCGTGAACCAACATCATTTTTGAACATTTCGATTAAAAACTACTATATTCTTCAAACCCATTACTCTTACATTTAACAAGGCAAGTTTATGGAAGTAAATCTGACAGATTTAAAATGTGAACCAATCATACACAATTTACAATAATCTTCATTACTTAAGATCTAAATCAACCGTTACAAACTTTTCTGAATGTTCCAATTTTTTAATTTTAATTAAACTGATGTAAATGGCCATGGGTGAAATTTTTTATTGTCCAGTTTAGTGATACTATTTAGTTGCTTAAACTAAAGTAAGTGGGAAACCTGGTCGTAACTATTTCTCAATCAACAAAACAAAAAAAATTTTATACACGTTCAATAACAAGTGTTTACACTGAAATGTATCGCTCTATAGTTATTCAATAGAAAATAGTTAATCAATTTTTGAAGGTTTTATTCATTGGCAATTACTTTTGAATGGTCAACCGTCAATCAATCCTATTACAGTCGCAAATATTATGTCATATAATACTTCAATTCTATGAAAACTAAAAGCATTGATGATAGTTAAATCCATATATATATATATATATATATATATATATATATATATATATATATATATATAGAGAGAGAGAGAGAGAGAGAGAGAGAAATTCCATGGCTCAAAAATATGAACTTCTGTACATTAGTTGTTAATATGGCATAATGATGGTCGTAGCACATTGCAAATTGGTTAGTCAGTCAATCATAAGCAAAGTAGAAACCCTAGGTACACATATTTATTAGTACAAGTTAACACACCAAATCAGTGCAACAAAATCAAAATTATCAAGATGAACACTGAAATAGTAGCGGTAGCAGTATCAGTGATAGTAAGATTGAAAATCAGACTGGATTAGTAGATATGACATGAGAAACTGACTGATTTATGGAATAAAGCAAATACAATTCATTTTGAAACTCAGAACCTAAAGGTTGAAAAATATTGGACAAATCTAGGCCATTAAAGCAGATTCTAAGTTAAGTAACACTGTGTGAACAACTGCTTGCAGCGTAACATGAAGGTCTCAACGGAGTTGTCGGTGTACTGAAAATAAATAAAGAGCTAAAGAGGAAACGTTTGTTCAGTACCAATCTAATTTTTAATACTTTATTATCCTGATATCGATTAGGAATAATGAGATTTAGACTTCAAAATAGACAAACATTACAAATTTCCCATCCCAAATGCCCTGGTACAGTCAAAAAGCTCTTACATGAACATGCATATACAGTCACTGACAAAAAAGTCCTACTGATCGCTTTCTCGCGGCATTACTGTCGTTTACGAAATTGAGAGGACGAAAAGTGAATGTCTATCGCTTTAACCCGGTTGGTGGACACGGTGGGTTCACCTAGAAGAGTTGAAAACCACTGATCCCAAGCCGATGGTGCACATCAGCTCCAAGATCCTGAGAGAATAAATGGCATGTGAAGCTAGTGTTGGCCACCGGCTACCATGGGACTGCATCTTCTAACGCTGCTCCACTGCCTTTTAGATTAGACCTTCAGATCAAAGACTCGGGGTGTGGCCTCCTAAGAAAACCATCTGCTTCGGTCTGGGCACCCGAGCAGTAGCACAGCCCACACATAAAGAAAATGTGATGACAATAATTACTGGAAATACTGTTTTCGCTCTCATTAAAATTCAAACAATTCACATTCATTTGATAACATTCATTTTTATTTCTTTTATATACTACATCACTTATTCACTCACTTTTATTCCCACTTTGTGTATTTTTATTTTTCAAGTTATACAGCAGCTCACCTATGGTGAAAATTCTGTTCTATCCAACGATCTCGAGCCACTGACTGGTCGAAAATTGAATGCTACAACCGAATACGAATACTGAAACAGTTTTTCTGAAACCACGTGCACCACTCAAACTGTCTTCCTTCAACGTTCGCACACTAATGAAGATCAGACAAGAGATAGGGTTGGCTATGTCTTTAGAAAGTCATACTAGTGACATGTCCGTAGACCCGTATTTAAGACTCTAGGAATGTACTACAAGTCCGCTCTACATCTGTCGCTTCGAAAAGCTTGTTTTATGTGCGCTTATCCGGGGACCCTGTGGCATCTTCGTCTGGTCTTGCTGGTGTTGGTGTCGCACTAAGCGCCAGAGCTGAGGCAGCACTAATCGATTAGATCCCCATTAACAGTCGGTTGTGATGTTAGATTAGAAAGCCCAATCAAAGTGAGAAGAAATCGGTGTGAGAAACTATGTCTTTTTGTCATCTCCGCCTATGCCCCTACAGATTGCAGCCCCGAAGCAATCAAGGATTAATTCTACCACCAACTAACTTCTCTTCTACATAAAGTGCATTCGACAGATATTGTGGTACTAGCTATAGACTTGAACGCTTAGGTAGTCAGTCAGTCAGCCAGCTACAACGTAGGACGAGGCATATTTATGCATCGGTCCAAGTTGGCATATATATATATATATAACAAACTAGGAAAATCAGGCTGATTCCAAACCTTAACGCGGATGTAGTGATCAAATTTTCAACATTAATTTCTATTCACCAAGATTGTTCACTTTCCCCTCATATATTTAACCTTTTCATAGACATTCTTTTGAAGGCAACTCTCCGTCTAACTTTTCGGGAGTTCATCTCCTAACATGATATTTACTTGTTCACTTAGAACACGTAGATGACATAGTTTTGCGTGGTGAAGACTCTGACAAACTCCAGAGTTTTCTAATAGCCTTGAGGGACAACGCAAGCATGTTGGGAAAGTGATTCACTAACTCTAAATGCAAAATATCTTTTCAGGACTGGTCTACATCAATAAAGTAACTGACTAAACTAATGATAGTAAAGTAGTTGGGCGCGTCATGTCCGTCTACCAACAAAGGAAGGTGTGTACCGAGAAGTTCTCTTTATTCTAATTTATGGATGTGAAACGTGATCTTCGAAAATAGAGAATACTTATGGACTACTAGTAGTTGGTCGTAGATGACTTTGAAACATCGCCTGTGTATCTTGGGACCACCGATTGAACAACATCGAGATTAGATGTAGCGTACAAGGTAAGAATGATAAGTCGACTGTCGAGGAGGTGAATCTTAACCTATTAGGATGGTTTAGACATGTTTTACGTATACTCGACCACCGTATACCTCGATGAGAGATGATGGTTAGCATGGGAATAGGTTAAAAGAGGTAGAGATGGTCGAACGAAAACGTGGAATCACCCCATGAAGAAATTAACCGTGGAACTGAGTCATGCAGGTAGGTAGAAAATAGGTGGTTGGGATCTGTGTGATTTTCTTGGCCAAGGTTTAGAGATTTTGGGTAACATAGCTCAGAATTGTTTGCAATGGCGCAAATCTAAACTATCTCAAAACATTTTCATACTCAACGGATTCATATTTCCTCTTCATATTATGTCTCCAGTGTCTGCTCTTTTATTTTACCAATGATACTACTACTACTACTTGTGTCTCACTGTTCTAATGTAGTGTTGTAGTGAACGAAGAAGTCAGGTAGGGATGACCAATTTATTATTTAATACAACATTACAGAGTATCTACGTAAAATATTAAAACCATACATTTAATGCTTTATTTACAAATCATCCATCAATTGACTCTTACAAACTTCCCCGTTCCTCCATTCCTGTTGTTATTACAATTACTTTCTATTTACATTTCCGTTCTGTCCAATCTAACATTCTGACAAGCATTCCACTTCTGATTGGTATTACATACCACTTATATCGACGAACGTGTAAATTTGTATCAGGAACTATGTTGATTACGACTGAGAGACCGCATTGTGGGTGGGTGTGTATTTCTGTGTATACGATCCCCGATTTGTGTTCACAACTTATTTTGTTCGGAATATTGATTGGCACAGATTATAAATAACGGGATGAAACTGAAATGTATTTTTAATGATTATTATGACCCTGATATGGAAGTAGAAAGTTATGAAACTTAATGGTAAGTCTTGCTAATTGAACGCTGTACTCGGTCCCTAAGCTATTCTCATAACCCTCAAGCTAGAACCACACAACAACTTGAACACAAGAGAAAAGACGCAAAATATGCGAGAAGCACTTTACTCCAAAGCTTCATTCATATACAGAAAATATAGGGCTTTTATAGTATTTCAGAAGTCCTTGGGTTTTCCTGAAAATTCTGGAATGCTAATAAACATGGTAGCAGTGTAGTATTCAGCCAATCAGATACTCTACATGTGAACAAATATGCGAACAAATATGCGCCACACAAGTCACTTGATTTGTGTGTGGGATGTGGTACTGCCCGGGTACCGATGTTCAATAAATTTATAGCAAAAAAATCCAAAACAAGGAAGTGCATGACATCGTTGAACCTTTTCAAACTAGACATTTGATGCTTGGTATCGATCTTACTGAAGCCTACTCATTCTGTATAATTAGATACCTTCTATCAAATTCCAGAAGTTCAAATAAAACCAGATGAATAAATTTCACCGACACATAAATGGTTGATACGCTTAATAATAAAACAATCAAAGAACACTTTCTAGGAACTTACATCAATTACAGTTTTTCCAGATGAATTACGAATACAAACATCTGCCCCATAAGCTAACAGCAATTCTACCTGACCAATTTGACCATATTGACATGCAACATGAATAGGTGCTGTGCCTTTGATTGGATGAAGAAAATTTGGATTTGCACCCTAAATATTTCCAACAGAAAGGTGAAAAATGCACAATTTCTTGAATACGGTAATGTAAAGGAAACAAGTAAAAACAGGAATTAACAACATTGTTTCCCAGTGGAGAACAATTGAAATTAATCAGCGAACCTGAGACAAATTAGTAAATCCCCGGCTTTTTAAAATACCTATTGCTAGATTCTCATCATTGACCAATACGACACCACTCAACATGGAAATGGTTATTAAGCTAGTGATATAAATGTTGCATTCCAGATCACAATTACAATATCTCCCACGATGTCATGAGTCATATTTATTATCTTACAGGTAAAAACATTATCTATCCGTTCAGAATGAAACTGAGTCTGAGACTCAACAGCTGATAACTGGGGAATCAAATCATCACAGACAAATTTCAGACTAGCATATTACGCTAATAAAGGCCTTGGAAAAGAAAGTTGAGGATGCGTTCTGCGAGTGCGACAATTTGCACTGATGAAGTATTGCATCATAATATATTACATTTACTAATCATTGAGTTGCAACCAATACCGAAGTTTTCAAGTCCTGGCATCAATAACATCCAACCACCTAACATACAGATGTAGTCGACTTCATATTACTTCTATCAGTAAATCTACCACTTATAAACCATTTTTATTTCAAACGACATTTAATGTTAAGACCAACCATAGACGAGTAACTATTCTCAATTGTCGCAGTCGCCGTGGATCGCTATTCCACAGCTAACCTGACAAAACAACTGAAAAAAGGAATCACATAAGCGGATAAACACACTTGAATAAAACTTAAACCAGAAATTTCGTTTGAAAAATAATTCAATCACCTACCAAAGCAAGTAAATACAGACTGGTCTCTAAAACTCCTGTCCTTACACTGGCATGGAGTTGCTGGTTTAAATCATCATGGTTAACGTTTCGTGGTTTCTTAAAAAATCCCAAAAACAAATACTTTTCTCGTATAAAATCAGCTTTGGTTGGATGCACTGGATCAGTAGGTAAAGGTTTTTTGTGAGGATGAAATGCTTTGCTGGATCGATTATCTGAATTTAATCCAGAAAGCATAGGTTCGTACAATACATGTTCCCAATACCCATTCGCACCAGCAGACGCCAAATAGCGTACCATAGAAAGTTGTGATGGCCTCCAGCGTGATTTCTCAAGATGTTTAACCTATATTTTTGATTAATTAAGACCATTCGTAGAGAGAACAAACCTGGCTTATATGTCTTCCTAGCTGTCGGTGAATGGAACTACATTCATCACATAACAGTACACCTCTATTGACAGACGCCCATTTTGGGGATGACGTACTACAGTCGGCGCAAAGATCCGCTTGAGCACTCATACTGGCTTAGTGAAATTCACCATGATCCATCACTGAAGGAGCTTAATAAAATTATATTATAATAGTAATGATAATAATAACAAATAAATTTTGCATTGGAATTACACATAATAGTTTAATAAACGCAAATCACTAGACCTAACAAGGTAGTAGTGCAGGCTTTAAACAATGCGATTCAATTTTGTGGGATCCCTAATCTAAATACCAGAATACCAAAATAAAAGGTAATGGGTGACAAAGTAAGGATTGAACATAGGGAAACGGGATTGTAATCCACAACCTTGTTATTGTTATTTGCTTGAACACAAATATTGATACAAAGGGGTATATATATACGCACCACACAATGAGAATGAAAATGTGAAGAGACGAAGTACAGTGAGTTTAATAAAAGAGAAGAACAATGAGTAGAAGTGAGGGTGAGTGAAATAATAATAACGATAATGACAAAAATAACAAATAATAATAACTAATAATAATGGGAGAGGCAGTTTAGTTAGCAAAGGTACAGCCAGAAAGAATCCTTCTAGTTCAAGAAGTTCCTGACCTTCAGAGCGAAAGTAAACGAAAGTTACAACACGATCGCCACTGACTTCTATTCTGAGCCATATCTGATAACGTCTCTAGCCACTGTGTTGCACCATCTCAAGGACCCCGACCAGGGAGTCATGAAGGACCAGCAGAAGCCAGTCCTGTGCAGCTTTCTTTCTTACCACAACATCATGTCAAACACTGACCACCTCTCCGCTTTTCCAACTAGTCCCAGCGTCGGCAAATAATGCACGACGTGGAATTCTCTGGGACGACATTCGTAAAACATGTCCAAGTCACCAAAGTCGATGTTTCAAGACAGTGACACCTATTGAACTATAGTCGCTGTGCCTGAACACACGATGCACAACCTCTGCATTGCTAACATGTTTTTGCCACCGGATGTCAGCAATCCTTCGGAGACAATGATGATCAAACACAGAGAGTCGTCTAACATCCTCAACAAGGAGAGGCCAGGTTTCACAAGCACAAAGCAAAACTGCTCTCACCGACCCATTTTAGATCAGACCTTTTACAACCAGACTAACATCACGAAGGCGCCAAATATGGCCCAGATTGGCATAAGCCACTCTGGCTTTCACTATACATGAAATGATCTCATCACTCACGCCACCACCAGCACTTATGTAGCTACCTAGATACACGAACTTCTCAACTACTTCAATCTGCTCACCATCCAGGGTGAGTACAGGATTAGAATCCTGCCAGTCTTGTAAAAGTACTTTGCACTTCGAAGGTGCAAAGCACATACCATACCTACGGATACTGATTGCCAACTGATTAAGTGCGGGTTGCATGGCTTGGGCATAATCGCACAGTAAGACAATATCATCCTCATACTCAAGGTTGAGAAGTCTTTCTCTAGGAAGCAGGTCCACAATGACATTATATACATCTATCAGAGCTGTTTTCATAACATCATCGATGGCAAAGTTGAAGAGGAATGGTGGGATTGGACAACCCTGTCTAACACCAATGCTTGAATGGAACAATGGATAGACGTGGTTGTATGCCTCCACTCTGTTTGAGATATTGGTATATAGGGTTTTCAAGATGTTAATGAAATCCACAGGCACACCCTTCTTCAGTAGACAATTCCAGAGAACAATCCTGTCTAACGAATAGAAGGCGGCCTTGATATCAAGGAACACTACGATTGCTGACCTGTAATAAGTATGACGGTGTTCTAACATTTGGTGGAGGGTGAAGATACGATCAATACATCCTCGACCAGAACGAAAACCAGCCTGCTTCTCATGGGTCAATCTTTCTTGAGTCCGGAACAATTTACGAAATATGACAGAAGCCAATAGTTTGGACGCAATCGGACGTAGACTTATCCGCGATAGTTGTTGCATAGATGACGTGAACCCTTTTTAAAGATAGGGACAACTATCGACTCATTCCACGATGTTGGAACACTCCCTAACTGGCAAACCGTTGAAAACAACTCAGACAGTCCATTAACCAGAAAGTTACCACCAACTTTAAAAACGGCCGGAGGTAAGTCACCTGGACCAGGTGGTTTGTAGCGCTCCAAGAGTCAGAGTTCCTTGAGAACTTCCGCCTCGTTAAGTGGATTAGTCGTCACAATTTATGGAGGGCAGGACAGTTTGATCGATGTTGCCGGGGCAGCAGACCAGTTGAACTGCTCCTAGAAAAACTCTCCCCATCGTCCAAGATGTCAGTATATGTCATTGATTTGGATCCCATTCGTTTCACAGACTGTTTCACTCACACCAGACTTCTTGCTGCCAGTGGCTCGGATGATTTGGAAGAGCTTCCGGCAGTTACCAGATGCAGCTGTTGCTTCCATCTCATTAGCACGCTCCGACCACCAGGCTTCTCGGTCCTTACGCAAACTTTGTGTAATTTTATGAGTTTAGAAATAATAAGCTTCGAACACTGCAATAGCACGGACACAGACATAAGGTGATTTATTCGCCCAAGAAAAAAAGTTTAAACCGAAACTGATCAAAAAATAGAGAGGTTTATGCTTGTTGTACACTTTCGAGGTGAACACATAGTGATAGAAGTAATAATAATCTTTTCCAAATCTAGATATGCGGATTTACTTAACTAGCAAGTAATAATACTTAAATAGGTTTCTCAATAAAATCCGAAATAACTAATAACCGAGAGCTAATGACTGATGATATGTTAACATACAACTCATCAAGTACAGATATATGTTATCGACCCCCAGTCATAATTATTTTCTAAAAGCTAGTGATACTACCAAAATATATAAACAAAAGTAAATCGTGTGGATTTTAGACCTTAAAGCTTTATTCATGAGACTACATTCCAATCTTCACTATAAAAATTTTACAAATCAGCTGGTTTAACATTTTATCAGTAAATATTCATCCTCACTTTTTAAATAATCAAGATTAAGTGTAACAAAAACATTTTAAATGAGTAGCTGTTTAAAGTTAATCAATATTTTCATGCAAGTCAATATTTTTCAACATGATAAATCTGGGAAGAAACATCTTATTGAAAATTAATATTAGAAGTCATATGATTGAGTATAAAGTAGGTTTCTCAACTAACAGGATTTTAATGATTCCTTAAGTCATTTTATGATGAAACTTATCTTGACATTATAGAAATGTTAAGAACCACTAACTCTAATGACAATTCGCGAAGCATTAATATGTTATTATGAGCTATTAAACTATCACGGAAGGTGCCCTAGTAATTAGCGGTGGTTGAAGGTATGATCATATATCCTCAACCAAAGTGAAAACCAATCTGCTACTCACGAGTTAATCTTTTATGTACTGAAATAATCTGGGAAGTATGATAGAGGTCAATATTTTGCAAGTGATCAAGATATTTATTCCGATAGCTTTTGCATAAGCGACGTAAGCAATTTAAGGATAAGAACAACTACCACTTTATTCCATGGTGTTGAGACACATTTTAATCTCCAAACGTTGAAAACGACGCTTTCAGCTCTCTGACCAGAAGATAGCCACTAGTCTGAGAAACAACAAAGTGTGGTTTAAAGCTTGGTTTCAGATCTGAAGTCGTATTTTGTGAACCCTAATCGTTAGCATTAGTGGGACACCAAAAAGTTGATAACATAAGATTCGGTTTGAAAGTGAAAGTAGAAGTAACCGTACCCAAATGTATTTGCGTTGGTGAAAACACCCGTTTTTCACAAATACCCTAGCACCATTGATTTTAAGAGCATCGTATTACCTGTGAACGTCTCCAATTACAGTCATTTTAAGCTATATATAGCTTATTGTAATTACAATGAAGACGAGAGGATTCAGTGGAACCTTCGGTGAAATTAAATACATTTAGATTTAATTCAATGCTTTATTCATAATGCAAACTTACTTTGTATATTGGGCAGTGAAACAATCCCCACAAAACGTTAGAGCAGATTCATTGGGTACACTCAAAAAGCAACAACTAAACGACCTTGGCAAATGTACAGAAATTAAATTTGCGTTGCGAATCGAAGTAGCTCAATATTACCAAATTACTTCGCTAGCAGCGCAAGGGAATTGAAATTAAGATGGTTCAAATGGTTTGGACGAAATAGAAGAGGCTTTGATTTGCCGGACTTTCTTATCTAGTATTAGAGCATCATCGATACCTTCTGATACGAACCTAAGCATATTTAACAGTCAGAAGAGAAGTATTACTAAATTGCATTGAAATAGTGTCATAAACCCCAGGGAATATCTCACGTTCTCCCTTGAAAAAACTCCTGAGAAGTCACCTAGACTACCGCAAATGATAGCGAATTCCAGAGTTTAACTGCTCATACATAGTAGAAGCTACACAGCATTCCATTCTACTGTATTGATCTACTTTTATGACGAGAACGCGATTGGTATAATAGAAACAATTATTATTATAACCAACTATACCAGTGGTTATTTTACTGTACTTGTTTGTTCAACTATACCAAAAAGACTTTTCCGCCCGTTGCCTTTTACCTTGCACGAACTTGCTTACACTCGTCAGTTCCGCCCGTAAACTTTGGCACGTCTCTGTATTCTTTCGATACCACGACATCGTCAACAAATATATCTTATTGCAACTATTAACAGCCTTCTGGTTTTTGGCCTACCGAGGGATCCACGTCGATACCTAGCACGTAATCTTCATGTAATGGTGATCATGGTCGATCGCGAATCAACACTCATCTACACTACCATGCTGCGTCTCTTATTTCTGGGTGATATTCCTAAGGTTTGTGTTAGGGGTGAGCCTAAGCGGATGTTTAAGGGAGTATCAATGAATATTTGAGATGCTATAAGTTATTAGAAGGTAATCCTTTAGACGCCTATACTCTAATAAGTTAAGATTCAGCTATTTGAGACGCGCTTCATAAAGTTTGACTTTGAATCCTCGAACTGACTCTGCGTCTCCCCTTGAGATATGTACCAGTGCATTATTATCATTTAGGAATGAAGGATGATAAACCCTCTTTGTGTACTCTGAATACGGTCTAATAAAGCCGTTAAGGATTACGTCGAGCTTTTTAATGCCAAACTTGCTAAAACTGTGCTTAAATGTTACTAGTCAATTATTTGCCTGAAAAGGCGTTTCCTTCACAGTTAGCAAAAGAATTTATATCATAAGGTATCAAAACTCCTAGATCTTTTTCAACTTGCGACACTACTAGAGGAAAGTTCCTCAAGTTGTATGCGTAGTCTGAGACGTGTCTCAGATGAACTACTTCACACTTTGGAGTATTCACAGTTATTCACTTATCGATTTGATCAAACCGATTGTAAAAATTTCTTGTCAAGGTCAACCAATTTTCTCTGATGGAGGATTAAGTTTACTTTCCACTCAGAATCTTTGTCACGAGCCAGTAAAAATCAAATAAATTCTTGGGGGTAGCTTCTTGTCGTCTCAATACCAGTTTAAATAAGTATGACTCACGTATTATCATCTTTAGTCGTATCCACATTTTTTTCTTATTTCGCCAAATACAGAGGAGCTATTCATCATCGCCATCTAGATGCTTACCACGTTACGTAGTTGTATCTTTGTACATCGTAAAACTCTAGCTTGTGAATTGTGTGTGATATGTTGAAAAACATTAGTTAACGGTAGTGGAGATAGGACTACTAAACATATTTTGCAAACAATTTTTCATAGTTTTTGCACCTATTTTGTGTATTTTCATATTCTGTACATTTAGCACTAAACAGTTGTCTTTGTTGTTAAAGTTGATGACTTTGAACACTTGTTAATTAACTTCCTTCCGTTTTGAATCCAACATAGCACGACATTGTTATTGCTCATCAGTAAATACGCTTTAATACACACCTGCCTCGTTCTATTATGTCTGCAAATATGATAAATGAATTGTTAATTGACTATCATCTACATTTAAAGACTATTGTGACATTCGTATGCTTGACAAACTTACTGGAACCATATCGTCCATATTGGAATTATTAATCTTCTATAATTGTGGATTACTGGTACCAAACCCAACGGAGCACGCAACAGCCAGTCAATTAAAATAACTTCCCCAACTTTTATTTGTGTATGTTTAACTTATTAACTGTTTATTGTTACATAAACTTTTGTCGTAATATTTTTATCGCTATTTTTGGTTAACATACTTTTTGGTCCGTCACGGCGTTCTTTACGCCCAACGAATCAGTCACATCTTATTTGTATGCGGAGCTGTATACAACTATTAGTTGAAGTTTCAACTCCTCACAGAAAACGCTTGAAAAATCCACAACTGTTATTCAACAGTGTTATATCCCCCGGTGAATTACGAATGGTAACTTTTAGGTCTATTTATGGATCAATGTAATATGCCTATTTCCTATTGTATAGTTGTTAAATAACTGACCTAATCGTATTCGTGTTCCTCTTATCATAACCTTTATTTTGACCTTTGAACTATTATTATTGATTACTTTCCCCCTATCTACAGCCACATTGCCCAATTATTGTACAAATGTTATTTTTCTATTTTTTGGGATAATTTGGTCTGTTTGTTTAGTATATAAACCCAGTATGCTTGTGAATAATGATTCATACCACTGAGGCTGTTATTGGTGTTTTGGACTTAACTGGCTGGGCTAGGCAGATCGCAGGACCGGTTAGCACTGTAGTTTGCTCGTACAGGTTTCGTGTCACTGTTCCAATCGACAATTCGCTGCTCCCGGTTAGGCGGTCTTATCGCGTCACACATCAACAAGTCATCCACTCGGCCACAAGACATAACAAACAGTCAGACAAAAAACTGAGACAATCGATCCACTTATGCCACTTTTTTAATGAATTCTAACAACAAAATATTCTATCAACGTGCTAGCCTACGACATGGCAAACGTTATTTGATTTATGCTAAAATACCTTCATCAATGGATTATCTGTTTGGGCATGCAAACATCATAAAAACCATATTTTTGAAACTACATAAATTAGGTTTTCAACAAGCATGTAGTGGTACTGATTCTAAACATACAATCCTCAAAGCTGAACATGAGATAGCTTAGAAGATAGACATTCAACATTTAACACTAGGCAAAGTTCAATGATGGTGACGGTAGGAACATTAATTCAACTCAAGTGGATGGCATGGCTCAGCCTCTCAAACGTGACCATTCTGTATAATTTATCTTTATTCACACTAAATATATTGTTCTATCTATGATATGACTTCTACGTAAGATCTTGTGGATTAGGTTTTCACATCATGACAAATCTACAATTTTTTAGTTTAGGTCTATTATTAGAGCAGTATTAATGACAAACTAAACCAGAATCCTACAAGTAAGACGAATTTCATGGACGAGCCGATCAGAAGCAAGCGAGTAATTACAAGGTCACAGCTACCCAAAGCTCACATATGACCGGGTTACAGAGTAACTGAAAACAAACGTTACGGCTACAATGAATAGAATCGCCGAAAGTTCTTCCATTTGTGATAGTGGTGATCAAATGACTGCCAGACATTTTAATAATAATAATAATAATAATTTATTCTCAAATAACAGTTTGTTACATGAGGTATGCCGGTTTACAGGCAACATCAAATTGTTAAAGAAGTTACAATTTACACTGTTGAAAATTACTCTGCTGGGTTGATATTTCATAAGATATGAATGTGAATGGATTTCGTAAGAAACATGTCAATATCACACTTGACACACTTTATGGAGGTAGCGTTGCAACATACAACTGATGGTCGAGAATAGATACATGCGAAGTTGGGGGCTTTTAGAAGTTTCGAATTTATATTCCTCCAGAAAACTCCACCTGTAGCTTTTATAGAGTTACTGCCGGTTCCAAGCCCGGATAAAGGAGGAGGGTTGTGCATGAGGTTGGCGACCTCATCATGTAGAAAACTAACTCGCTGAAGAAACGCTAACCAGAACTGGTGGGCGGCCTATGCTCCTCCACGAGGGGTAACAGGTGTAAGTAAGTAAGTAAGTAAGAATATCGGGAGCTTTAATAACGGCGTAGGACGAAATCACTCGTGCCATATCTGTTTTCGGTGGAGTATCTGCAGGAGACTCAAAAAGGTGTAAGAAAAAGGAAGGACGAAAAGCTGAGCACACAATATTCATGAAGGAATAGTTAAGGTATAACCATTTAGTCTATTTGTCTGTTACTGAAGTTCATCCTATGTAACGACTATACTGACTTAATGCAGACACTACAGCTATTCAATACAGCCCATCCGTCTATTAACTTCACATGTGAGGAGGAAAATGGAGGTAGGATCGCTTTTCTAGATGTTCTCCTTACAAAGAGAGAAGACGGTTCATTAAGGAGAAATATAAACAAGAAAAAATCGTGGACGGGTCAGTATACTAACTTTCTTAGTTTTGTTCCTCTACAGTACAAAAGGAACCTAATTAAGACATTACACTATAGAATTAAGACCATATGCTCTGAAGATACGGTCGAGGAAGAAACAAAAGCATTATATAGGACCCTGAGAGAAAATGGATACCCGGAGAAATTTATAAATAAAAACATTACTAATAAAAGAGACCATAAAGAATGTTTAATTGTGAATAAAAAACCTCTGTATATACGTCTACAATTCAGAGGTGACGCACCTGGTGAAATGGTAAGATTGAAACTACGAAGATCAATCGAAAGGACTTTTAATGCAGGTAAACTACAACTAATGTTTTCCACACGCCCAATGATCACGCCGACATTGAAAGATAAATTGCCTAGACTAGCCACTTCTTTCTGTATCTATCAATTCAACTGCTCCTGTGGAGCAAGTTATATAGGCAGATGTTCTAGGAATTTGTATACTCGGGCTCGTGAACACCTTCCAGTGTGGTTAAGCAAAGGTGTAGTCAGAACGGTTAACAGCTCTGTTTTAGCCCATTTAGTTCAGACGGGACATAGAGCCGACATTGAGCAATCTTTCACAGTAATATATCGTGTAAATAGCAGTCTACCTAATTCTGTCAGACAGAGAATCCTGCAGACGGCTGAGGCAATTGCTATTCGGATCAAAAAGCCAGAGCTCTGCATCCAAAAGAAATATGTACAGCCACTCCTTTTACCCTGGCCAACTTCAGGGTCAACTTGTTAATAATCAATTTTGTAATAAGGTGACATTAATTTGATTAATGTTCATTTCCATATCTTAGTCTTATCTACACATCTTATCAGTCATTATTCTTATTCTTATTATTATCTTTATTATTATTATCACACCTGCTAACCTTTTATAGAAATTTATTTATCATCCACCCCCTATCTACTATATCTGACCTAATTTATATAATTCTACATATTACGTAATTTCCGATTTGTAATCCCATTGTTCTATCTCTCACCCCCATGTCAACTATATATATTCTGATAATTTATCTTACGATTTTAATTCACCTATAAACTGATTCAAGTTAACACTTCATATTAGTCATCCCAAAAACATTAACGATTCGATCTTATTTTATATGACAAACAATCCTTGATTCACATATTACAGTTTCTTCAATTGATGTACTCTGCCTTAAACTTGGCCAATCTTCTTTTATGGATTATTAATTTATAATTGTAGAACCTGATGAGAAATTATTGAAAAGAATATTCTTCGTTCATATAATTGTTACTGAAGTACTTATTAGGTAGACTAGGTAGACTGCAGAGTATCGTGATGACGTATTTCTATGTAATATATGTAAGCGGTTAAAGTCTGCTAGAACGAGAAATTTTTCGCTCGATACCGATTGAGATGAACACAGATTATGATAATTGTTGCGAACCGAGTGATATAAACATCAGATACACTGGCTACCGATGTTTCAGGTATAACTGAAGCCTCGACAGTTCAGTGGTATGAGTGCTGTCAAGATATAATAATAATAATAATAATAATAATATATTTCTGCAATAGCAGGTACACGCCATTTTTACAGGCATGATCTACAATTTACAAAATATACTGGCTCACAGTATGCATCCTAAGCAAGGTTGTTCAGTAATTATAATCTATAAAAGTTGATAGAAGTTCATTCGTTCAGATATAATGTGTTTTCATAAGAATAGTTTCCAAAGGGGCATCGCGTCCACGTTACATACCAGATCCATTCTCGACAAAAAGTGTATTAGGGTTTCGGTCGAGCTAAGTATTTATTTAAGTTTGTAGTTGTTATAAAGTAGGCTTGTGGAGCGCCTGGTTCGAACTATGACCTTGGGAAAGCGCGCTCGTCGAGCTTGTTCCAGATGTCAGAAGTTACATAGCTTCACCCTCAGAACAAGATTCTGAAGAGAAAAAAAAAGAAAAAGAAACCGAGCAGCAAGACATTTGGATATGAACGATAACCAATGCTTAACATTTATTAGTGGAACAGATGAAATGACAAGCTTGTATGACTCCTTAAGAGGAAGGATCCTTTGGAGCAGGATCGTAGAAGTAGACGAGATATTTGTTGGAAAACAAAAATTCAGTGTGCGAAGATATGTTAAAGAAGACTAGGTATGGAACACCTACATAAACATACCAATGGGGTCATTGTTATAAATAGTGGACCATATCAAAAAAGATATTTCCAGCACGTAAGGAAGCAAAAACTTACAAATATAATGCGAAGCTCCTCCTGTAGCCCCTCTAGAATTATTGCCTGTCCCGTGCCCGGATAAAGGAGGAGGGTTGGGGATGCGGTCAGCGACTACATCCCGTAGAAAATTAACTCTCTAAAAAACGCTAACCAGAAAGAAATATTCAAACCATTCAAACTCTGCCCTAGAGTCAGTAGGTCTTCATTGAGAAGAGTTGTTACGCCTCATTGTGAAAGTCGAGTTCCTTCGGAAGTCACAAGGCCGATGCCCCTTCTGACTACCAGAGCAAAAATTTTTATAGGTACATGTAACGTCCGTACAATGTGGGAGACCGGGAGAGTCTTCCAAACTGCTGCAGAAATGAGGAAATACAACATAGAGGTGCTTGGAATCAGTGAAACACATTGGACGCAGGTTGGACAACAAAGATTATCTTCAGGAGAGCTTCTGTTATACTCCAGCCATAAAGAAGAAAATACCCCACAAGCATAAGGCGTTGCACTGATACTATCCAAACAAGCACAAAATACACTTATAGGATGGGAATCTCATGGACCAAGAATCATCAAAGCCTCCTTCAAAACAAAGAAAGAGGGCATTACAATGAACGTCGCCCAATGCTATGTGCCTATCAACGACTACAATGAAGACGATAAAGATCAATTCTACGATAGGCTGCAGTCAATCGTTGAGAAGTACCGAACAAAGGACCTGGTAATTTTAATTGGAGATTTAAATGCAAAAGTTGGAATAGACAACAATGGATACCAAAACGTCATGGACTGGGAGAAAGGAACGAAAACGGTGAGAGATTTGCAAAACTATGTGCCTTCAATAAACTGGTCACAGGCGTCACTATATTCCCACATAAACGCATTCACAAAACCACATGGACTTCACCGGGTCACACTATGCAGAACCGAATCGACAACATCTGCATCAACAAAACGTTCGGGAAGAAGATGGAGGATGTGAGAACCATGAGAGGAGCTGAGATAGCATCAGATCATCATTTGCTGGTCGCCAAGATGAAACTGAAACTCAAGAAACATTGGACAACGGGGCGGATAACATCACAAAAGTCTAGTACAGCTTTTCTTCAGGATACTGACAAACCCAATGAATTCAATATTGCCGTCAGCAATAAGTTTCAGGCCTTTCATGATCCACTCAATGGAGAAGGAACTACCATGAAGAGCAACTGGAAATGGATAAAAGAGGCAATCAGTTCAACATGTCAGGAGGTTCTGAGCAACAAGAAGCACCATCACAAGGAATGGATCACTGTTGGTACACTGGATAAGATTGAAGAAAGGAGGAACAAGAAGGCAGCAATCAATACCAGCCGAACAAAGATCGGTGTCGGGCTAGGTTGCCTACTATCACCCTTTCTCTTTCTCCTGGTGATCGACTGGATCTTGAAAACGTCAACATCTGGAGGGAAGCACGGGATATAGTGGACAGCTAGGATGCAGCTGGACGATTTAGACTTCGCAGATAATCAGGCTCTTCTACCACACACGCAACAACACATGCAGGAGAAAATGACATGTGTAGCAGCAGCAGTAGGTCTCAACATACCCAAAAGGAAAAGCGATATTCTTCGATACAACACAACATGCATCAATCGAATCACACTTGACGGAGGATCTTTAGAGGATACAAAAGCCTTTACATGAACACGGTGGATCTGATACAGATGTGAGGGCGCGAATCGGCAAAGCAAGAGCAGCATATTTATAATTGAAGAACATCTGATACTCAAAACAAATTTCAACCAAAACCAAAGTCAGAATTTTCAATAAAAATGTCAAGACAGTTCTAATGTATGGAACGGAAACTTGGAGGACTACGAAAGCCATCATCCAGAAGATACAAGTGTTTATCAACAGTTGTCCACTCAAGATACTTCGGATCCGTTGGTCAGATACTATTAGCAACAACCTACTGTGGGAGACAACAAACCAGATTCCATCCAGTGGAGGAAGAAATCAGGAAAAAGCGCTGGAAGTGGATAGCACACACATTGAGGAAGTCACCCAACGGCGTCACAAGGCAAGCCCTCACCTAAAATTCTTAAGGCCAAAGGAGAAATGGAAGACCAAAGAACACAGTACTCCGAGAAATGGATACAGATATGAGAATAAACAACAATTGGATAGAACTAGAAAGGAGGGCCCAGGACAGAGTGGGTTGCAGAATGCTGGTCGGTGGCTTATGATCCACCGGGGGTTACAGGGTGAAGTTACTGACCAGCAAGCACTGATGGTGAGGGCGATAATTTCAATCCACCCGCGTTTGTGGGGCAGAACATTTTGTTTGTATCAGGCTCTTTACTTTTATTTACTGTCTGTAATTATATCAGAACAATATATGAGAACAAGTCAATCAATCTGTGATATCGAGGTTGTTCTCCTACACTCACCATTCAGACTCATGTTTCTAATTTTTGTGCTGGATTAACTATTCTACTAAGACAACCTTCAACATGCTAACTCGGACTTTTACATGAAAACTGTGTGACAGGCATCGGGTGATGAAAAAGAAACAGACTGTAAAGGATATGGTTGTTATTTTACTCAACACTCTACTCTCTATATGCACTCTCTGTTCTTCCTCGTTCCAACCTTGACTTCCCTCCTTCATTGGAACCTACTCCACCTTGATAAATATCACAACTCATTGTTCTTTATTACTGCATTCCCTCCGTTGGAGCCCCTAATCACACCTCACTCTTGCAATATGAGCTAGTATCAATTTAGTCTAATAATTTATCATACCTCCATCTGTTCCACTAATAAATGTTAAGCATTGGTTATCGTTCATATCCAAATGTCTTGCTGCTCGGTTTCTTTTTCTTTTTTTTTCTCTTCAGAATCTTGTTCTGAGGGTGAAGCTATGTAACTTCTGACATCTGGAACAAGCTCGACGAGCGCGCTTTCCCAAGGTCATAGTTCGAACCAGGCGCTCCACAAGCCTACTTTATAACAACTACAAACTTAAATAAATACTTAGCTCGACCGAAACCCTAATACACTTTTTGTCGAGAATGGATCTGGTATGTAACGTGGACGCGATGCCCCTTTGGAAACTATTCTTATGAAAACACATTATATCTGAACGAATGAACTTCTATCAACTTTTATAGATTATAATTACTGAACAACCTTGCTTAGGATGCATACTGTGAGCCAGTATATTTTGTAAATTGTAGATCATGCCTGTAAAAATGGCGTGTACCTGCTATTGCAGAAATATATTATCATTATAAGTAAGTAAGTAATGTGCAACCTGGAACCACAATTTGGATGGATGATTGGTAAGTATATCGATGCTTACATAGACCTGGTTACGTACACCGTGTGGTCGTCCACAGGAGGTATTTCGTAAACATCACCACCGGAGGACACACAAATAATACGGAACCAATGTACTGATGGCAAAAGGAATCTTTACGACCTTGTCATAGGTCCAAATGTTGGCTGTCAAAGAGTCACATAGATGAATTACTCTGTCGTAAGCATTATGGTTGCAGAACTGCAGAGCATCTTTCTAACTCTGAAAAGTGTTCATACCATGACAAAGAAGTGTGTACACTGTTTTTTAGTTTCTCATGATATATTCGCACTCGATACGGACTGTTTTCTGATTAACCAAAATTTCTCAAGGTCCTTGAGGGTCGTTCAAAGGTCACCCACATGTTACCGTCTTGCCATTACTGCTGAATTCGACCCTGCGTTTTCCTGTACATTATCGGATGCCAAATTAATTATCTCTCACTACAAAAAACTACCTCATTTTGACGCCTACTTCTCTGTTGATTCGTTGTCACATCAAGAGATCTGACATACCTGGTACATACTTTTACAGTTTGCGTTTCTTAGTGTTACCTTGCCAATCACAAATGATTACCGTGGGTTACATTTCAAATTATGAATTTCCTTGCTCTCTATTACAATTGTGGCCTTACCTTTTGACTTACTGGGCACATGACCATTGTTAGTTTGTAATTACTATGTATTATACATGTCAGCTTTTGTACAATATGAATTACGCTTTTGGTCGCACAGCACTGCTACAACCTAAATATTTGCGTTCTGGCACCACACAAACTAATGTAGCTGTAAATAATTCCCCAAAATCAATAGCTCATTAAGTGTTCGACATTGGATGCTGACCACATTGTTTAAGTGGACTTGTTTAGCTGAAGGCTTTCGGTCATGCATCCGCACCAGATCACGTTTCAACACGGCGTGGGACACAGCTCCTACGTTTCATTAGCCAGCCCATAGAAAAGGTCCTCGATATATTGGTAACGAATCAAATATATCTTTCCTGCCTCTTCTCGTCTGACTTCTGATTTCTATCTGACTGGGAACAATCGAATTTAGAAGGTGCTACTGGTATCTAGTTGTAAAACTAGAATATCCGTTGCATCATCATTGGTGAACCCGACGTGATCTGGTACACCAAGTCAATATACTGTGAGTCTGTTCCATTTTGGAATATTATTATTCATTGTTATTCTTTATTTGAATTCTATATATTGTGATATACTTTTTTCGCGAATTTTTTTTCTCGGATATATTTTAATTAGACATTTTTCGTTATCTATATTAATATGACGGAACACTCACCCAAGGTTTTTAAGTTTAAGTCTATTTCCCCTATTTCGATTCAGTTAACGCCATTTTGGCCCGACAATATCGAGTCCTGGTTCTGCTATGCAGAAGCCGATTTTTGCATGCACGGAATCACGGACTCGCGCACACGTTTCCTCGCGGTAGTTAAGGCGTTACCGCGCGAGTTTAACAGGTACGTAACACCTAGTATGTTTACTAGTGATGTTTCCGAACCTTACGAATCACTTAAGCTATCGATTTTAAAACGAGGAGACCTAACTGATCGACAACGGTTAGACCAACTCTTCCATAACATCGACTTGCAACATGGTTCTGCGACGGACATGTTGCTTAGAATGAGAGAAGTCATCGGACAACGAACTTTCGATGATGGCCTATTTAGACAACTTTTCTTGTCTAAACTCCCTCAACAGATGCAGGCAGTGCTTGTTTCATTTCAAAACAATGCCATAGATGAACTAGCTGCATCTGCCGATCGAATCTTGGAAATCACTAGATCTTCTAAGGCCGAGGTTTTTTCCATCAAAGAAAAACCCCAATCGACCTCGACTGACATGGCCGAACTATGTCACACGCTTACACGATATCTTAGAGTTCGCAATGACCGTAGTCGGTCAAAAACCCCGCGTAGAAGCGCCTCACGTAAGCTATCTGGCTCTCGACCACGAGAGACAGACAATCCCGACTGGTGCTGGTATCATAACCAGTACGGTAAGTTTTCCAGAAACTGCAGGAAACCTTGCAATTATCCGACCCCAAAATCGAGTGACACGAAAAACAGTTCGGGAAACTTCCCAGCCGGCACGCGTTAACGGCAACCGTAGCCGGCGAACACAGCCGCCTCTTACATGTCACGGATGTGACTACGAAAGTTCGCTACCTCGTCGACACTGGCGCAGAAGTTAGCGTTCTTCCAGCAAATCTCAACGACAGACTTCGCGAGTCTGTTTTAAGTTTACAGGCGGCAAACGGAAAGCCGATCGCTACTTACGGTAAAAGGTACGTCTACCTTAACGTGGGTTTACGTAAACCCATACACTGGATTTTCGTGGTTGCAGATGTCTCTATGCCAATCATTGGTATTGACCTGTTACAACACCACAATCTACTCATCGACACACGCGCACGAAGGTTAATAGACGGAAACACTAAGTTGTCCGTTTGCGTAACTCCTTGTTCTGGTTGCAGGTTATCCCCAGTCACGATTAAGCACGCCATAGACCCCTTGTACCAAGCTGTACTCGACAAATACCCCGAGATATACCAATCGCAATCGAAATTGCCTTGTGTAACCAGCAATGTTACACATCACATCTCGACTACAGGACCACCTGTATTTTCGAAAGCCCGAAGACTCGCTCCCGAAAAGCTTAGGTTAGCTAAAAACGAATTCAACCACATGATGGACCTAGGAATAATTCAACCATCGAATAGTCCATGGGCATCCCCATTGCACATGGTCCCTAAAAAGGACAGCAATGATTGGCGGCCAACTGGTGATTATCGGCGTCTGAATGCTAAAACCATTCCCGATCGTTACCCGCTGCCTCATATTCACGATTTGACAGCTACCTTGAAAGGTACAACTGTCTTTTCGAAAATCGACTTGGTTAAAGCTTATAACCAAATCCCGATGGCAACTGACGACATTCCTAAAACCGCCATCATCACTCCCTTCGGTCTTTACGAATTTCTACGAATGCCTTTTGGTTTAAGAAACGCGGCTCAAACCTTCCAAAGGTTTATAGACGACGTCTTCCGAGTTCTCCACTTCGTACATGCGTATGTTGATGACTGTCTAATAGCAAGTCCGGACAAAGAATCGCATGTCAAGCATCTGGACATTGTTTTCGATCGACTCCAAAGGCATGGCATTACTGTCAACATACAGAAATGCCAAATCGGAACAAACTCCTTAGACTTCCTAGGACACACCATTGATGCCCAAGGCATCCGACCCCTTAGGAGCAAAGTGGCGGCCATTCTGGATTACCCAGAACCGACCACGATCAAGCACTTACGAACTTTTAACGGACTCGTAATTTTCTATAGACGGTTCATACCTAAATGCGCATCCCTAATGAAACCGTTAACCGATCAGCTTCGTGGAAATGCGAAATCAATTAGTTTAGACGACACAGCCCGTAAAGCATTTTCCACAGTTAAGGAACACATCGCTAAAGCAACCTTGCTTGCTCATCAGGACAGTCAAGCGCCCATTAGTATCGCCGTAGACGCATCCGACTCAGCAATCGGAGGGGTCTTACAACAATGGGTTAACAACTCGTGGCAACCTTTAGGATTTTTCTCGAGACGGTTGCTAGACGCTGAATCTAGGTACAGCACGTTCGGTAGGGAACTCCTAGCTATGTATTGTGCTGTACGGCATTTTCAACATTCCATCGAAGGAAGAGAATTCACGCTCTTTACCGATCACAAACCTCTTACCTTCTCTTTAAGTTCATCTTCAGACAAGTACTCATCAAGAGAGTCTCGACAACTGGACTACATTTCGCAGTTTACTTCAGACATACAACATATTTCTGGAGCAAACAATGTAGTCGCAGACGCCTTGTCTCGAATTAGCTCCTTGAACAGTTTCCAAGGAATCGACCTTCTTAAACTCGCTCAGCTTCAAAAAGAAGACATTGATCTTCAGCATGAGTTATCCTCGACAACTCTTAAACTAAGTATTAGGCAGATGGGAACAGGTAAGGAAACCTTACTCTGTGACACATCTACAGGTAGGGATCGTCCAATTGTACCAAAACACTATCGCCGCAACGTCTTCAATACGTTGCACAATCTTTCTCATCCAGGTGCTCGTGCAACAATCGAACTTATAGCCGAACGCTTTTGTTGGCCTGGCATGAATAAAGACGTGAGGGAGTGGTCACGCTCCTGTGTAAGCTGTCAGAAATCTAAGGTAATCAGACACAACAAATGTCCCTTAGGTTCTTTCAAAACCCCTGACGCTCGTTTCGACCAAGTCCATCTAGATTTGGTAGGACCCTTACCCGACTCGAACGGATACTCATATCTCCTAACATGCGTAGACCGTTTTACTCGATGGCCAGAAGCAGTACCGATTAAGGACATTACTGCTGAAACCGTGGCCCGCGCTTTCGTCGAACGATGGGTAGCAAATTTCGGCTGCCCTTCAACCATCACTACAGACCGCGGACGCCAGTTCGAATCTGGACTTTTCCGTTGTCTCACCTCACTATTAGGAATCACGCGCTTCCGAACGATCGCCTACCACCCACAAGCAAACGGGTTGGTAGAACGTTTTCATCGACAATTAAAAGCTTCATTATCAGCTTCAAACGTTTCACAGTGGACAGACGCTCTTCCACTCGTCTTGCTAGGTATCCGCAATGCAGTGAAAGCTGACATTGGATACACGGCATCTCAACTCGTTTACGGAACGACACTCCGACTCCCAGAATTCGTGGATCCTTCAGCTTCTTCATTGAACATGGATCTAAACTCTTACACGAGTAGGCTTACAAACGCTATGCGTTCAGTTAAACCTGCTCACACTCGACCTCAATCAACTGATGTTTTCGTTCAACCCGAATTACGACATAGTACACCCGTCTTCGTTCGTCGAGACTCACATCGACGACCTCTAGAATCAGCATACGACGGACCCTTCAAAGTTCTTCAACGCGAACCTAAGTACTATGTAGTTGATAAGAACGGTACGAAAGATAGCATCAGTATCGATCGACTCAAAGCTGCGTACTTAGAAGGAAACCCTAGCTACGTCGATTTTCCTTCGGTACAAGCAAACGACACAGCTACTACACTCGTAGTACCCCACACGACAACCGACACACAACTTGATACTTCGTCAACGTCGATAGAAAAACCTAAAACAACGCGTTCTGGAAGACGAGTCAGATTTCCAGAACATCTTAACGAATATTGCACGTAGGACATAAGCTTTATCTTGAATTACCCTTCCATAGTTCATTATAAAAAAAAATTTTTAATATGATAATTTTTTATTTAAGTAAAAAAAAACAAAAAAAAACAACATTTTTTTGAGCGTATATATATATATATATTTATATATTTAAAAAAAACCAAAAGAAAACCTTTTTTCCGATCGCTTTTACGCTGTTTGTAAGTGTATCAGTTTATTTTTTTCCGCTCATCTTGTGTCCTTACGCAAGTACGAGTGTATTTTTGACATGCACTCACACGTTTTATTTTTCCTCTTTTCCAGGACGGCTGGAAAAGAACGACGAAGTTTCGCAAGGAACAGAAATTTTCATTGTACTATATTTCTTTATTGCTACGTTGTATATTTTGGTCCCATAGTTTAAGGAAAGACGACCAGACGCTGCTAAACGAAGCAAGCTATCAGAAGAGTGTTTACCAACGACAAACTCGTTGGGTTTAAACTTCTGGCTGGTCACGTCTTAGGGGCATCACTACCTCACTAGGGGGGGAGTGATCTGTAGCTGTAAATAATTCCCCAAAATCAATAGCTCATTAAGTGTTCGACATTGGATGCTGACCACATTGTTTAAGTGGACTTGTTTAGCTGAAGGCTTTCGGTCATGCATCCGCACCAGATCACGTTTCAACACGGCGTGGGACACAGCTCCTACGTTTCATTAGCCAGCCCATAGAAAAGGTCCTCGATATATTGGTAACGAATCAAATATATCTTTCCTGCCTCTTCTCGTCTGACTTCTGATTTCTATCTGACTGGGAACAATCGAATTTAGAAGGTGCTACTGGTATCTAGTTGTAAAACTAGAATATCCGTTGCATCATCACTAACAAAAATTACGAACTCATCTGCTATCATCATGAGTCTACAAGCCAACTCACTGCATTTCGTGTAGCACCGTAGGCTTCTTGCCACTAATATCATTTACTTACAGACACAGAATAAAAAAAGCATCCGGTATTTAGAATAATCTATATGGATGGTAGATCCACTCGGTAATGGTGTGACCTCCTAGCTCTAATCGAAGTTATACCTGACAGTCACTGTCTAACGTGGCATCGAGGTTCTAAGATGACTTTGATGACTACATGTAACAAATGAAGTCTTATCGAAGTGATTTTTCGAGGGAAAAAAGTAGAAAGGTACGAATTATTGAGTGCAACTGCTTAAACCGAGTTGTTTCTCTGTGACCTCAACGAAGTTCACAAAACTTCTCAACCCCCAAGAATCTCTGGTTCAACGTAGAAATGGTACAGCATGATGGGCGATTAGGCTTGAGGTCAGAAACTTTTCCTCGGCTCTAAAACGTTCTCGGTTTAGTTACTAAACCGACTGGAGAATGTACGATACGTTTTCCGCCTTGCTTTGTTCCTATATATTAGCCAAATGTTTTCAATGACATCATGAAGTATTTACCGTTTTCTTGTTCATAGGGTTCTCGGGTAATCTGACCCTCAGAATTTCGACGTCTTTGAATAAAACTTTCTTCAATCCAATAAAACAATTCTTGCTTCATTCCCCCACAAAGTTCGACGATTGGAATCTTTAAAACAGGCCTATTTTGTTTCTATGGTTTGTCGTTACAACGCAACTGCTAAATAAGAGTCAGCGCCCAACCGAATATGTTGTCATATTTCAATGAAATGTTGTGGCAGGATAGGGAAGTTCGCTTCGATGCTCCGCGTTGCGATTTAGTTTTTAGACATGGAGAGGTAAACTTTAAACTATTAGAAAATGTCGAAGATGTAAAAGGAAATAATGGAGACAAAGGTGTTTGTTTGTGTAATATATGACAAGGTTGCAAAATTTCTCGTTTTTCAGGGGCTTTATACATTACTAACTTGAGGTTGCTCTGGATATCTAAAAGTTTAATGCGAAACAGTTTATGTAGGATTAATGATTTTCTAGCACTCACATTACTTAAGCTATTGGCTTTAGCTGCATCATAAATATTTGTTTTAAGAATGTTAATTCAGTAAGTATATGAGAAAATCCACTTTATGGCTAGAAAGTGGCTGGAAAAAGCTTGGCGGTTGATGTTCTTACTAATTTTTCTGGAACGAGGTATGAATTTATTTTTGCTGAATACGGCGTTGGTGATTCCAAAATGATGGAGTATATTACAACAGTTTACAAGTTAGTTTCGTCTTCAAAGCCTTTCAAATTCTGAAGGGCGTATGATTCTACGAGAATTTATCGAGATTTGCGGGTTCGTGGGACACTAACGAAAGGAAACCTTCTTATGTTACTGCCACTAGAAAATTTGTTTGATGAGATAGATGGAGTATGGAATCTTTCATCTGATCAAGTACTTGAATTTCAGAAGTAGATAAGTTATCAAGGGGAATCTAGGGAAGTTGTTTGTAACAAATCTTCGACTTGTTTGGATATCTATAATTAACGGGAACTTCAATATTAGCATCCCTTTCCTGCAGATAGTAATTATGTCGAAAAATACTAAAATTCTTACTTCAGCAAATGATTACAACCAGAAACTCTAAGTTTGGAGAAGCACTCGTAATTCAAACTGCACGTCAGGTCAGTAAAGTCAGTACGTTTTAATATGATATATAGGTGGTTCTTTAAAAAATGTCGAAATAATTTTCTTTTACCATAGAACTGATTTTATCTCTTCGATTGAAGTTAATACGAATAATGTCGGTTCACATACCCGTCTACTACGGCCGTAATAAAGAACTTTAGGGTTGATTATGACTGAACGTTATTATTTAATGAAACTCACTAATTGTAATCAAATCACGACTAACCGTAGTGTTTAGTTACTGAGTATGTAAAAATACCTAGCTGTTCATCTAGAAGTCCCGTTTTAATGATAGAAATACCGACATTTAGTCAACACGATGTAGAACTTGACACGTGCGCACACGGGTTAAATTTGCCAAACCTCATTAATACTGCACGATAAAACTGTCAGGGTAAATCTTGGTGTAGCAGAGTTAGAAATAAAGTTAGCGGAATTAGAAATAATTAGTCATTGAAGTTGCGATCCATAGAAACATCAATTCGCGAAATAAGAAAAGTTATGAGGAATTCAGAAGCTCAGAATTTGAGGGAAGACAAAGAGTTAGTGCACTTGCAACAGTTAAGACTATTTTGACCCATGTCACTGGAAGTCATTAATCATTGGCTACAACAACCACGAAGACGATAATCAGCTGGTGTACACCTGCCTACATGGTTTATTCCAAAACTCAGTGCCTTCACGGACCGAAACTGTGTCTTGGTTTGGTCACTCCTAACTCTCTTCCAACCTACTTCTGCACCAGCCATTACCGCACATCGAGGTAGTCGGTAAATGAGCATACGTAATACATCTAACCATCTCCATCGATAAAGATTCACTATGAGAAACAGATGCTTATGTGAAGACCTATGAACATTAAAAAAAGAGTATTATGGCACATAATCGTTTTCAATAACTTCTTTATCAGGCTTTACAATTATGAGTCCAAAACTAACATTTTTTCGTTACAATAGAAGAAAGATTACAGTTGAATTAATCCATATTGTAAGTTTAAAATGAAAAACTTCGGGTTGACTGCTTCTTAAACTGTACAAATTACTAACATACTAAAATAACACCATTGGTATTGTTGGGAAATTTTCGTTTAATTTTTGGTTCCATTTGTGTCTTCCACCTTAACCATTATTTCCACTCCCTTCTGAGAGGTTTGTCTTATCCCCAATCATACGCTCACTTTTCTTATTTTACACGATACTCCAATTAATAATTTTTCTTAATCTTAATATTATTATTGCCATCACTATCATTGTGACAACAAATCTAACGCAATAATTCCTATAGTTCACTCATCTGTTTTGAATGAGATTAGACTTCATCATATTGATCAAAAATTAATCTTTCTTGCCTTGATGTTTGACCTCTTCTCAGGAATACCAGTTATGTTGTCTTATTGTGTTAGTAATTTATACAGTTTAAGAAGCAGTCAACCCGAAGTTTGTCATTTTAAACTTACAATATGGATTAATTCAACTGTAATCTTTCTTCTATTGTAACGAAAAAATGTTACTTTTGGACTTATAATTGTAAAGCCTGATAAATAAGTTATTGAAAACGATAATCTGCTGCAATATTCTTCGTTTTTAAATATTATATGGGATTTTTCAAACTACATGAATATTATTTTGATTAAATATCCATAAAAATTTAGGAATCACCTATTAGTTAATTTATTAAAATATTTATTACCAAACATACACGTATTCATATCAAATCTCATTATCCCTATCAAAACCTAATATTGAAGAAACATAATATATACAGTCTTGGTCACGTTTTTATTCCAAATGTCTCATGCCTTCCCATTTCCAAATACGTATGGTCTTATTTGATTTGTGAATTAAATTGTGTGTAGTTCACAACCTGGAATACCTCCCAGTTGTAATTTTCTGTATGAAATACACCGTCTTATTACCCGATTTCTCCCTTTGTTTGAGCTAAGCAGTAAAGCATCAGTTTCTCGACACCGAAACCTATATGCGTGTAAACGTTTATTGCTGAATGGATTGGTCAACACCGAGACACAGTAGCGTAAATTCCCGGTAAAATCATGCATCAGTTTACGTTAAAACACCTTTATATTCTTAAATACAGAGTTTTCAATCCTGTAAAAATTATTCTATTGAGGTTTGAAAAATAATACTGAGTTTTAGGTTAGCATAACACAAGAATTTCAGTTCACAGCACAGCAATGAATTAGTCACAATGGTTACTTAACAACAACAACGTCTGCATTTTGTTTTGTTTACAGGCAGGATCATATCTTCTTGGATTTCGAATAGATCCACGCGAGCGTCTCAAAAAAGTAGCAAAGCAACTTGGTAGTTTACATAGCATTTATTGGAAAAATCCTGTTCTTGGAATCACAACTGGTCAAGCAACAGATGAAACAATACAAAATGTATGTAAACATGGGATGAATATATATATATATATATTGTTATAACTTGTGGGTTTGTGCTCCAATTTACATATGACGCAATGATGCCGCCAATTAGAATAGTTAATCATCGATCGGACCCATGACACATGAAATCCGTGCGAGCAGTCTAGATTACTTATCGGTCGCGTTTTCTGCCTAGCCCAACCATTTAAGTTCAGAACATCAATAAAAGCCTCTGCAATATGAATAATTTATTCCAAACATACTGGGTTTATATACCAAACAGACAGACCACATCGTATCATAAAATAGGGAACAACATTTGTACACGATTTAGCCAAATGTGGCTGTGAATAAGGGAGATAGTAAATGATAGACTGTAGGTAACTCAAGAACGATAAATCGTATAGTAATAGTCTGTGAGTTAAAATAAAGCTTATAATACGAGAGACATGAATATAAGTAGTTTAGTTACTTAACAATTATACCATAAAAATCTACACATAGTATTGGTCTATAAATAGTTCTCAAAATGTATCATTCATAATTCTCTTCGGAATATAACATATATATATCCTTAAGGGTTTGATTTACCCTATGTTTCTCTGTCTTACAGCTGGTCAAAATTTATTTTTCATACGTATGGTAAAAAGCCTACTTTCAGTAAATACTGTAATTTTTCTAATTCGACAAAAATTTTCATCCTTATTACCCAAGTTTTGTTATCCCATACGTCTATCTTGAAAAGCTAGGGGGTAATCTGTTTAAGAGGATGTGTGTATGTGTTGTGTTTCCAACGGAAAACATTTACTAGTCAGCTTTAGGTGATCGAAAATGTAAATGTAGTTGACGTAATTACATTTAATTATTTACAGCGCAAACGTGATGGTATATAAGATGGATGTGTATCCATTTGTTTGAAAGAAAATATTTAATTAGAGTTTCGAATGAAACGACTGTATGTAAAGTTGACTAATTACATCCTAGGTTATATTTTTTGCACCTCATTGGAATGAATTTGAAATACATGGAGAACAATAAGGGTGAAAAATATGACTTGATTTTAATTTTTAAAGGTCATAGTCGGCATTCTTCGTTAAGTGTATTCCCGAAGACATTGTTCCTTATGCTCTTCAGCGAAACTCAATGAACTTTTATACCGTCAGTTTTTGACGTTCGACATAACGAGAGCAAAAAGACCAAGTTTTACTTAATATTAATTAGATGAACAGATGGAACATATTGTAATGAACGAACACTCAGTTGGGAACAATCAACATACTGTTTTATGCAAAGTTACGAAATATCTTGCTAAAATATGAGTACCATACATTTAATACTTCATTTTAGAATTTCCATCATTTGTCCTTCACATTCTGTATGATTCTTTTAGTTCACAATTCCGTTATATTCTCCTTAACTCGATCTTTTTAGTCTTCTACTGCCAGGTTTTCCACTTCCGACCGACATTGGTTGCATGTACCACAATATTCGGTGCACCCCATGTGATTATAATTAATACAGGATTATGAAATATCCATACAAGTCAGACTATCATTTATCCCAGTTAAAATCATACTCAGATTTACGTTTGACAGGCAGAAATATTGAGACATTCTTTCAGCTAAGCTAAAATAAATCAAAAATCCAACTACGTTACAACAGTATCTTGTCAATAATTTTGTTGAAAATACTGAAGCGGTTCAACAAATCAAACCTGACATACATGTCTTAAAGCGTCATATTCAAGGTGTCATCATACTGTATGATTTTTCACACAAAGTCGACTGATTAGTGATACATTGTTTTAACGTTTTTAATTTTTAGTCATTTGTGTTTATCACCTAAATGTGTTCAATTCATTCATCTTTCTCATACTCCTTAAGTGGATATTGACCTTTTTCGGTCATAACGCAACCTTATTTTGGTCCTGGAAATTATGTACTACTCTTCATATTTTACGACAGACTATGTGGGGTAAGAAGTGTAAGTAGGTAAGCGACATAAACATTTGAAATTCTGACACATTGATAACTCAGCCTAAAATGGTGATTTCTTAATACAGTAAAATAACCCCAGCAATACATTGACTGACTGAAAATAGAACATCAAAACAGAGCATCAAGAGAGGGTGAAATCAGTTTAATGTAGATATAAATGTTACTTAAATTAAAAAACTCTCGTAACACAGTTTAACATGTTCATATTTGCAGATTCAAATTATGTGTTATCCCATGTAGATAGTCTAGTATCGATCTGTTTTCGTAATCTTCTACGACCAGTTTGATATGTATTGCTAATTCCCTATTCTTTCTGTTCTGTTGTTGGATTCGTGCAACAAAGTGTTCGATTTTCAATCGATTAAGACTTCTTTTTTCAGAGCATCAACTCAGAGGGAAATTTAGTACATTTTAAGGGACTCGAATTCGGTAAGATACTTTAACTGTCATGTCGTATGCGCTAAATCTGTTTATTTAGATTAACAGCTGGAAATCGAGCTGACACTGCATACGAAAAACTGGTTGACAATGTAACCACAATTTGATGTGCCGCCTCTGTAAAGGAAGCTCCTCGATCTCTTATTATGTTGATTGACTTTTTTCGCATCTACCTTAGCTGTATCTGGAACATGATTGTATTCCATTGGCATCTTCACATTAGAATATTCGATTCCTCTTTACAAAACATCTCTATTGACTAATATTTTATACATGGATTTTTTTTGTGGAAATTTATTGTTTTCTTAATCATAGGTGAAGAAAATAAATGAAGACATAGATGAATCTAGAGGTCGAACTACTGAAGATCACTGTGATATTCTCTCAGTAAGTCGTTAAATATATTAAGTTCCACTAAGTGATTTTTTCCAGCAAAATATTGGTTTGCAAAATATATGGCTCGTACATTTTAAGACTTAAACATCCTAAAGACTGATAAGCAGAATATTTATTCCCCAAGTCTATTTCCCGTAACTGTTTTAAGACTGCTATATAAGTAGTACCATGAAGTTATCGTACTAACCATAGCATAACCACCAACCATCCCTGTCCAACGGCCATTAGGATTATTTGTATACCCACTTCAATAACATGGGAGTAAAAACAGGTTTGTGTATTAGTAATGTCCGAACCTCCAAATCTAGTTATTCGGACACACAAGAACTTCCTATAATCTCATGTCTCGTACGCAATTTTACGATCAAAATCAGACACAATCCAGTAATAACACACAAATTCGCACAATGGGTCGTAAACACGTATGGCAAAGACCCATTACATTAAGGAGTTGTTTCAACTAAAGGTAGTTCGATATTGGACCAATGAGCAAGTTGTAACTGACATTTAACCCATTGAGATTCTATTTCATCAAGATGATTATCATTTCAGTAGCTATATCACTTACAAAAATATGCGTTTTTCTACCGCAGCAGTATCATTTGCCGCTGTTACCTAATACAAGCACTTAAAGCTAACAGAGATAAACAAATAAATGCTCACAAATTTATTCCAAACGACAAAATTTTAACACTAAAACCCCACTATTGTTTACATTTTACAAAGGTTTATCTAGCGGATGGAACAAAACTAAGAGACAGGGAGCCAGTGTACAACGAAGACCTTGGCCTTGCTGTTGAACGTTTACCAGAAAACTACACTATTTCTAACCTGTGGAAGATAATGCCAAAAAAGACAAATGACTTTCATCACAAGAATTTATCATAATCCTGATCATTTTTACAAATAATAAAAAAATATTACAAATATGTCAAGAGTGTTCTTGTGTATAACCTCAACCACCATGCAATGAAGATATAAATATAACTTTGTCCATTTCCTTCAAAATGTAATCATTCTCACCCAATAAACTGTAATCTACATCATTGATTAAAATGAGAATTCCGGGTCGAACGCTTTTCCCTTGTAAGAAAAGTTCAGGACGTTCTTGTAAAAGATTTTTCTCCAACCAAACAAGCAAATCACCTAGTCGAACCACTGTTGGTGGTAAGTCAACTTGATATTCTTTTTGTTTGTTGAACAAAAGTTCAGCCCCACCGGAAAATTCAATATCAAGTCTCATTTAATTGCTATGATCTGAAAGAAAATAAACGGAAGATTAATGTATTACAGATGGAAAAATCATATGATCGCTAGATCTTAAGAGAAAGATTCCGTAAAAAAACTTGTTTTAAAACAGGTTATGAGGATAAGAATTACTTTTTCCATAGGTGATCAAAAGCCATACACTTGCCACAAATTAAGAATTTCAAGATCCCTATGCACTGTTTAAAAACAGTTTTCAGTAACCTTGTCATCAGGTTCTACAGCTTTATACACCTATAATCTTTGCGTTACAGTGGGTAAAATTAAGTAAATATGGATTATTAAATTAAACAATGTTAAAAATGTGAACATTCGTATCAATTAAGGTGTAAGTACATCTGGTTCATATCATTTGTAAATTTAACAGGTAATTTAGAAAAAGGGGCAGGCAAAGCGTTGTAAGATATCAAGCTGTAATCAATGTAATAAAATAAATCACGTAAATGTGATGCATAGTTGGATAAATATTGTCTGAATGGCTGAGGTAATAATTATAACCCAATGACGTGGATAAATTGTGGAATTGTGTAGAGGAACGAAACGATACAAAAAAGCGTAGAGGAAAATAGATAAGGCACTCAAAAAATGTATCGAATATGACGCAAGACTCACTGAAATGAAATGTAAATTTTACTACAAATTAGCCGCCGATTGATCGATTATACTTATATAAAGTGCTAGGAATTAATTGTCCCGACTCTTAACCGGTACGGTTCAAAATCCTTTACAATGAGATATATAAGTTTCTGTACCGATATTCTTGGTTTTGATCAGTTTTCGCAGTTTTTCTATGAGAACATGAAATACGCCAACTATAACAGACACTGAAAATTCTAAGACTTTTCATTATAAAAATAAACAAGGAGTTAAACTAAAAAATGATGAACTATATTTAGACTTTCAGATTAAGTGTAAACTCTAAGCAATAATGAAGCATTAGATAAGTGTAAGAATTTGGGAAATAATGAACACTAACAGAGTTCTGAAGTTTAAAAGACAAGATATGTAAACATCACATAATAATGCATCAGTTTACAACTTCACACCTAATTTCACAGAAGGAAAAGATTAACGAAAAATAAACAACAAAATGAATAGAAACATAAAGACGAACTAATATGTCTTCATGAATGCGTCCGCGTTGCGACAATTTGTTCTAAGCCATGGTACCTACAACTATTACTGGACTATTAAAGTTTAGGTTATATTATTTAAGTTACTATCCGGTGGTTTTATGGACTGATGTTGTATGTTAGTGCAGTGAATTAGACTTGGTATATTCCTGGTTTAAGCAGTCAGATGATGAACTGGCATATGGAATATGCAGTAGACATTAGCTAATGCTGCACGATAACAGCCTCAAATACAAACTTTTGTGAAAGCTGTATATCCAACATCAACATCATTAACATGAATGATCACTGCATAACAATAATGCGTAGAAGAGATTGACGATAGGACACTTGTCTGTAATTTCGCATCAACTATCTTTAGTGAAAGCATTTAAAAGCTAATAAGCAACACGGAGCCTACCAGTACATAAGCTCGTCCTCCTAAGTGCTTAAACTTAGCTAACTACACAGCTGAATCATAAAGACAAATGCCAAACAAACTTTTTGTATCAACGGCAATATTTTATCAACCACCCACCCTTTATGACCAGTGCCAATCCGGAAAACTATTAACCAGTTACTCATTTTCAAGTAGTGTCGACAGACACGAACATTACAGCATAGATGGTAGGTGATGCATTAATCAAATGAGGCTCGTAGACAGATAAGATAGATTGTGTGATAATTTTAGAGGTTATGAAAGGCTTACATAAGATCACTGAAATTAAAGATTGATAATATAGGTTACGCAATAATTGAACAGCATTTGAAGAGTTCACCTAAGTTAAGAGAATTAAGTGAATGAAAACGTATGAGTGAATGAATGTTTTCGGTGTACATAAAGTAAGATCATATATCAAAATAAACACTACAGCACAGCCTTAAATTATGAAAGTGTAAGATATGTCTGAACTTTCATCAAAATTCAGGATTTCGTTAGAGAACATGTCAACCGATATTATTTATTTATCTGAAGACAAACATTGGTACAAAGGGGTACAAATATATATATATATATATATATATATATATATATATATATATATACCACACAATGAAGTGTGAAGAGACAGAGAAAGGTGTAGTAAAAAACAATGGACAAAAACTGGTGTATAAGTGAAATAAAAATTAAAAATAATGGGATAAACAATTCACTTGAGAAAAATACAACCAGAAGGAATTTCAAAGTTACTTTCACTCTCGTGAAGAAAAAAAAAAGAATATTACATCAGGGTCTTCACTAGCTCCTATGCTGAGACATTTTTGCTAACATCTCAGGCCACAGTGTTGCATCATAGTCATACACTGACTACCTCTTCACTTTTCCAACCATTCCCAGTATCGGCAAATAATGCACGATGTGGAATTCTCTGGAACGACATTAGTGGTACATATCCAAGACACCGAATTCGGTGTTTCAGGGTTGTGACACTAAAATTAACTACGGCCACTGTTTCCAAACACATGTCGCCGAACCTTGAAGCGATGTACATACGTACCGGGTTCTACGTTGTAACTGATCGATTGATATGGAAGTATTATTTAGTTATTTACTTTTAACTATTTAACCAAGCAGCTTGTCAATAACATATTTAATTTGCCTTTGTTTTGGTAACAGAAACATTCAGTAAAAGACCAAACCCCAATTAATAAGACTGTACATGCCTTAAAAGAAAAGGGTTTACAGCATTTACATTGTACTGAACGGACAGTATACACGCTTGATTATGGGTGCGATAAACATCGATTTGGATACTGTAACTTAAGGATCTACATTGAGAATCTCTATTTAGTGACCCGAATGTTTTTCAGTTGTTGATTCAGATACAACTGAAGTGCAATCATTTAAGGACCTTTGATTGCATTATGTAATGAAGCCGCTTGGTTTGAAAATAGAGAAGTGGAGCTACAGCTGTTTAAGCGGGCATTTTGTTTAAGGGCGTATATAATCTTGCTTCCTTGACGAATTCGTTAATTTACTGCAACTGAGATTTACATACTCTACTGTATTTCTCCAAATTATTCTATAGGTTGGCTGTGGGAAAAAAAAGAATCTTATGATTACTATATTATTTACCCAATATTGTACTGAGATTAAACGGACATAAAACACCATAAAAAATTTAATTTGAAGTTTTAATAAGTTGTCACATTTTATATCAACGCACAAGTAAACCACCAACATAGGGTTACATTAAAAACTAAGTGACTACAGAAGACCGGGTTCCGAACATCATAAGCGGAGGCGAAACGTAAACACCCCAAATAATATTGTTAACACAATTTTGGCAGTGGGACGTAATAGATACCAGAGTGTATGTATGGAAGAACTGAACTACAATCTAATAGCTTTTGAAAGGGAGATTTTGAACTGGAAGATAGTAACAGCTCCAATAAAAATCTTCGGCTGCAAAGCTTTAGATGGAGAAACATAAGTACCATTACGACAGTGTAGTAACAGGTGATTTTAGATCTCTCCATTAGTTAGCTGGTCGATGACCACTGGCAAAAAACTCCAATACATTGATATATACTAATTTATATGGCATCGTAGTTGACAAAGTGATTTTATTGGTTTAACGACCATGGCCAGCTAAGAGTATTTATGAACCAGGATCTCGAGGTCATAGTCCAAGACATGTCTCATTAAGATAAACGAACTGTATCTTACATTCTACAGCGCATGGTTCAATTAATGTAAGGTGTATATCAACTCCAAAAGCACATCGTCATCCGCGTAACAGTTTTGAGATAAGTTTATACCGACTAGAATCCTTAAAATGAACTGGAACGCTTTTGATACATATGTATGAAACGGTAGATAGAAATGTTCCTCTCACAGCAAATGACAGTAAAAATGTCAAGTTAATTTTTATGAGTCGGTTATTTCGAAACGCCAAAAGGATTTGTCACAGTTCTTCAATATTCACTTACTGAAATAATATCATTCACCTGTTTACTTAATTCTGTTCAGTGCACTACAAGGTTAAACAGGATGCAACATTCCATCAATGTACAATATGTACGCAACAGATAGTATTTTTTCGTTCGGTTATTGAGTGTACACTTACTTTCGAAGGATTTTATTTCAAGTTCTAACTTTTCTACATATATATTTTATTTGACTACTAGTGAGCAACATTAGTGTATTCACTGAAGACAAGGAGATAGCTTTGGATTGCTAAAATGGAATCGACACCAATTATTGTCCACTTTCAAAATACTCAGAAAAGCAGTTTCTTCAAGGTTGCCTTTGTTTCTGCTGAAGAAAGAAACTTTAAACTCGGAAACCCACACAAAATAATTGAATCTGTGATGATCTCTTCGTGGTTGTCTGTATTAAGAGATGATTGGCAGAGATAGTAATAAATGAGCGCAGACAAAACGGAGAAAAACCTCGTACTTGGGGGATTTCAGATCTCAGTAATTCGGAGCAAAACGATTCTCAAACAAATCTGGGTGGTAAGGGAAAGTTCTCCACAGGGTTAAAGGTGGGCTGCACAAATGCTCTCAGCCTACAAAAATAAAATGGCGGAGCTCATGACAATAGTGGACATAGAAAACCCAGATGTCATTGCTGTCTCAGAAACATGGTAAACGTCAGAAGTGTTTGATAATGAAATTCAGTAGATTGGTTTTAAATCCAGCGGGGCTGTTGTCTAAGCCACAGACGGGGTGGGGTTATCATTCACATGAAAAAGACCTTAACCATACGAGTTGTAAAGACAGTGGCACACGATTCAGGGACATGTGAACTGGTTCGTTGCAGACTGAAACGTACACGGCAAAATATCGAATTAGTTGTAGTATACTGCAGACCAGAATGTTTGGTAGATGACTTGGCGAGACCAAACTGTATGGACGACCTTTGAACGAATCTTACATGACCTTGAGAAACATTAGCCAATCAGAAGACAGTTACTATATAGTAAAAATATATTATACAAAACTAAAAAAATTAAAGCGGTTATGTTCTTTTACATGGCTCAAAAACTTCTCAAGGTCAGGTATAGGTTCAGAAGTTCTAAAATCATAGTGCATACGGTGCAGCAACTCATCCATATGGCTCCATAGTAGTCGGCCTCTGGAGTCATAATAAGGTCTCAAAAATTCTTTTAGCCCCGACCACATAGCTCCAATGTTGTTGGTATGGTTTAGGGTTAGGGTCTTAACCTTAATCGTGATCGAGCGAAAAAATTCATTTGAGTACTACAGTCACAAGTATAGGAACTTCCTAATAATCCCTTTTCTTGTAGACGCCGAATTTTCACGTCTTCTTTAAAATCCGCTGTAAAGTGATCGTACGTAAGTATGAGGTACCGAATTTAGCGCCGTGAACTTGAAAACCCGCGGAAGCTTCTGATTGACTCGTCCATAAAGTTTAGTCCCGCCGATGACTTCTTTCTAAGCAAACTTAAGTCCTGGTGTAATTGCGGTAAAAGCTTTATAGCAGCACGGCCATCTCTGGATAGACCGGGATTTAGATATTAACTAGGACAAAAGGAGAAGTCTTGTCACAGCAAGTACAATGACATGCTACAGATCGGCAAGAAAACGTGGTAGACAGCGAACAACATGGTCTCAGAGAAGGTTTGTCTTGCACAACAAATTTCCCCATGACAAGAGAGAAACGGATAGAGGCCCTAGAAAATTGAAAATAAGTGTATGTTGTCGACATAGTCCTCAGCAAATCATTTGACAAAGTGCCAACAAATAGACTGCTCTTGAAGCTGGAAAATCTAGGCATTATGGACCTCTCCTAAATTGACTTGAGAATTTCCTAGTAGGTAGTCGACAGAAAGTGAGAATAAGTTCGAAGTGCTCTTCCTGGAGACCATTGCTCAGTGAATTACCTCAAGATTCTGTCCTAGGTCTTTTTTATACTATATGTGAATGAACTCCCACGTATAGTTCAGTTCCCAATGTTATTATACTCTGGTTATGTAAGAATATCGCGAGGAATAACCGGAGAGGCAAATGCATGAGCACTTCAGGTAGACTTAAATATTGTGATTAGCTGGTCTAAAGAATGACTGATACCTCTGAACGCGAAAAAGTGTATCTACATGCATTCGGGGGATACGAAGATAAATAAGTACAGCATAAGAGAAGTGCCTGTACCTGTGGTCCGGTCTGACAAGGATCTTGGGGTGACAGTGAGTCATGATTTTAAGACCACAGTCAATTGCTGAGAGGTATCATCCAAGGGGTTTAGAACCCTCTGAGCTTTAGGTTGGATATTCACCACGTTAAATACTACCATGTTCACTACAGTATAAATAATCTTAGTGAAAACTAAGCTTGAGAACTGCGTTTATTCTGCAAGCCTCTGTTTAAAGGGTGACTCAGATATCCTGAGAAAAGTACTGAGGGCAGCTACCCATGCAATTCCAGAACTCCGTGGTTTACCATTCGAAGAGCTGCTTGAAAAGTCAGACTTCTTTACTCTATTCTGTTGCAGATTAAGAGGTGACCTCTCTTCGGTGTGTAGAATACTAAGAATTTATTTTGAACCGAATATATCCTCTTTTTTTTCTTCTCAATAAGTCGGGGCGTCTCAGAGGACATATCAGGCGATTAGAGAAGCCAAGAACGAACAAAATACCCATGACAAGCAGGTTTCACAACGAATCATTCATTTTGGAACCTCTTACCGAAAGCAGTGGTGTCCGAACCTTCAACTGACGCATTCAAGAGAAGACCAGATACTCACAGAAGAGTACTAGAAAGGGAGTAACACAGAACGTAGGCCTTTTGTCCTCAATATGCTGCAAGGATTATCCCGCTCTACGCTTCTCGGATTCACTCATATCCTGATTCTAGATTACTTCAATCTTCCTAGAGTCAGTTTCGCGGAACATATGTATATTGAAGATGAAATCTCAACGGTTGCTGGGCTCTTTAACTTCATTGAAGAACTGGGATTATTAGTAAATGTGAAGTCCGCAACTCGTTGGAGAAACAGTCAGAAACCACCGCGCTTAGACTAGGTATTTGCAAATGAAATATTCCTAGTCGGCAATCCCTCAATCCTGGATCCCCTAGGAAAAAGCGATCACGCCGTTACAGCTTTCAGCTTTGTCAGCAAAACCGAACTAAGATATCTCACCAACTACAGGCTCCGGAATTTCAAACAGTTGAGTGTGTCAGGTTTACAGGACTATATACAACAGGTGGGTTGGGATGTTCACCTCTAACTTGAAGTGGATGCTCATTGGGACTTCTTACTGCACACGATCTTATGTACCACTGAGCATTCAGTTCCTCAAATGGTCCCAAAAAGCTACAAACAATCTACAATCATCAAGAATCGCACTCGTCGTTTGCTAAGCCGCAAAAGGCATTGTTGTGCAGAATACAACTGAACTGATAACAACGGCGCGTACATTCAATACAAACATGTAAGAAACATATGCACAAAGGTAATAAGAAGGCTTCAGTACCAGATCAAGCTTATCGATAAATTTGTCTCCGATCCGGAAAGCTTATTCTGTGATGCCGCCTCTCTTTGACAAGCCAAAACTGGAGTTTCCCAGCTGCTAGGCCTTAAGGGCCTGACCAATAAAGACAGTGATGCCGCTAACCTTTTAGCTGTACAATACCTTCGGACATTTCAGTCGACCCACATCAATAAAACTGATGAAAGCTTCATCTGCAACTGCGCAGGACTTCCCGAAGTGAACCTGACTAGGCGTTCCATAAACTGCAGCACCTAAGAAAAGATACTTCTCCTGGCCCGGATCTGGTTCATTCTGCTATACTGGGGGATGAGGCTTCAATCCTGGCGACGACACTTGGTGTTATGTTTTCACATTCGCCAAGTCGGGGCAAAGTACCGGAAATTTGGAAGCTGGCTCGAAACACACCAATTTTCAAAGGAGGTTGACACAGAGAAACTTCAATCTACCGACCGATGGCTCTTCTCTCTTTACCCTCAAAAGTTATGGGGTCTGAAGTGACCTGCTTTTCACGATGAGAAAGCGATTGATGTAATGGGAACAATTATTATTACAACCAATTTTACCAGTGATTTCTTTACCTTACTCGTTTTGTTTAACTGTATCAAAAGCACTTTTTGTTCCGTTGGTTCGAACTTCATTACGCTCTGTCGTTTTGCCTGTATTCTTCGGCACGTCTCGGTATCGTTTCGATACCACGAGATCGCCAATAAATATACCCTATCTGGACCAATAACAGCCTTCTGGTTTTCGGCCTATCGAGGGATCTAAATCGTTATCTGGTACATAATCTCGTTGTAGTGGTGATCATGGTCGACGCGAATCGATGCCATTTACACGTCCCTGTTATGCGATGGCATGCAGGATTATTTATTATCCTTAAACGTCTCACCCCGACAGCATGGCTTCAGGAAGGGTCATCCTTATATAGCCAACCTGCTGACTGCAGTGGACAGATGGACATGCTTCCTTGATCGCAAGGGGGACGTTGACATCATTTACCTTGATTTCTCAAAAGCTTTTGGTAGGGTCAACCATATATATCTTATCAATAAGCTCAAATGATTAGGTATCAGATTTTCTTTAGTTGATTGGCTCACTTAATATCTAAAAAATCGACATTTTAAGGTTAGGGTGAACTTCACGTTCTCTCAGGTTATGAAATGTTCTAGTGTGGTCCACCAGGTCTCATTACTAGAACCTCTTCTCTTCTTGATTTATATAAACGATCTTTCACAAATTGTATCTTGAGATTTGTTACTTTTCGCTGATGATGTCAAATTGTGGAGAGAAGTACGTAACCAAGAGGATATACTGGTACCTCAGGAGGACCTGACTCGACTTCATAGTTGGGCAGATGACAACGGATTTACTTTTAACAATTAAAAGTGTAAAGTACTCAATTTGAGACATGTTGCAGAATACAACTACAACCTATGCAACTCTCCTTCAGAAGTGTCCTAAGTTGGAAAAGATCTGGGAGTGTTCGGTATCCTATGATATTAAGTTTTATGCTAACTCCTACTAAATTGCCTTTTGAACAAACCTTGCACTGGTAACATTGAAGCGCATTTTTGGCTAGTTTGACGGAAGGACTTTCCACATGATCTTTAACAGTTTCACTCCTCCCTATTTAGAGTACGGAAACATAGTATTTCTTCCCCCACTCTATAAAGATAAGGACACTCTGGACGTATCCAACAGCGAGCCACAAAATCATCTTAGGGACTCAAATTTAAGCCTTATGAACAGCGCCTTCAATCACTAAACGTTTACTCATTAAAGAACATGCGTCTAAAAGGTGACCTTCTTATGGCTTACAGTATCCTTAACACTTCTAGACATCCCCTGAACACCTACTTAAGCTGAGTCCCAATACAAACCTTAAAGGTAACACAAAGAAACTGGAGATCCAACATAGCAGAACAGACTGTAGACACAACTTCTACTCCTAAAGAGTTATCAAAAGCTGGAATTCGCTGCTGACCGAGACATTCCAAGAGACTTTCTAGGAGTCCTTTCAGATGCAACTTGACTTATTTTACAGAACTAAGTATAACATCTTATTATGATTTAACAATTTCGTTTTTCCTCCACTACCGTTATTATACCTATGTTCCTGCCTAGAGGTATTGGCGATCCATTACTATTAGACACTATTCCGCACACAACCATTTGAACCATTTAGTACACAAATCTGAATCCAAGAAATTTTACTTCCGTTTTTACGCAATGTTAGGATTAACTAATGAAGAGTGAAGCAATATGAAAACGAACTAGAAAAACTCTGACGCGTAAATTCCTTCTTCTATTTACAAAAAATATCTGAGTCTTTTATCGTAAGTGAATTGAGTAATGAAGCGATACCCGCTGCAGTTGAATTTGATGTTACATGTGCAAGACAATATTCGTAACGTATGTACTTGATATTTATATATGTCTTCTTTTCATTGCTCGGACTCGTAAATTCAGTCCAACCACCAATCAAAACATATAATTTGCAAAATCATCTGAAAATTTCTACCTTTAACCAAGAATCATTTGTGATATGCCCAGAGATTGTTGTGTATCGAGACTGGCCTTATATGATTTTCGGTGATATCATTATAAATATTGGATACAAAACCACATTAAATTTAGGCTCACTAGAGCCTTCCTACAAAGTTAACACCGATTGGACTGAACAACCGAAGGCAAAATCATTAAAACACGATGGAGATGACAGTGCTTTGTCAGATGCTTCAGTTTCAAATGAATTACAGGACAAGAATAGCAAAATTATATTTTCAAACAACTCCAGAGTCTTTTTCACACTCCCGCCTATTCCTAAAACCTGCTTTATGGTATTTGATATAAAACTAGATCATATGGATTCAGGATATTTGGAAATTTATTCCAACCTTGAGTTTGACAGGAGTCGATTAGTCTTATCTGTTATCGGGCTCCTAATGCTAATCTGTTCAGAATCACTGGCTAATTCGATTCTTTTCTATTATATATCTGGTATGAGTATCGTGTTGCTTTCCAGTATTATGTTAGTCCTTATTGTCCTGATAAAAATGATGCCGATGCGCCGAACAGGAGCTGTCTTACAAAGTGTCATCTTTCTTTTTACTGGTACTTTGGGCTTAACATTTATCTTCATTGATTACTTGCGCTCTGCTGTCGTACAGGTTGTGGTTTCAAAATGGGAATTCGTATTTGGTTACGTTCTTATTGTCTCATTATGCTCCCTTGTAATCCTATACTGGCTGCAGATACCGGACAAACTGGTGAAGAATTATCCTCGAACAAAGGTTGTCACTACATTATTTTTTCGCCTTGTTGGCAGCCTTTTATTTGTGTACAGTATGCGCCTACCCTCTTTTAGTTTGGCAAATGTTGATTCTTTAACACTTTTTAAACAATACCTACCCTTTTCCGGTAGTTTTGACATATTAAACAAATACCCAGAAATATTTTTTCGGTTTCTTTTATTCATTTGTGTTAACTTTCTGTTCAAAATAGTACAGAGTAATTTTAAGTACTCATCTCGAGAACCTAAATATGCCTCCCAAATACCTATTGAACCCTATTTCAAGGGAGTTCCAAAGGCTTCTCGACATTGCATGCCGGGTTCCCCATGGGCTGCATCTTCTCCATATCATCATGCATTTGGTTTTTCAGACCAAAAAGATTCTCACCATGGTATCCATACTCCACTTGGAAACCATAACGTTGTGAAAAACAGCCATTCAGAATATAGGGGACATAATCCATGGACTCCAGAACCATGTTCCATAAACCGAAGACAATCTCACGTCTCTCGGAGAGACAGTCAGCATTTGCATAAGAATGAAATACTAACCGATGATGAAGATTAATATTTTAGTCATATACTTTTCGTAATGAAAACGAAAACCTGTGTTTAAACTATTAATAACTTATGTTTTCTGTCAATAAAATTTCGACGTATTTTTTGTTTTTCTGGAATGTTTATTTTAATGACCCACATGTATGTCGCATTATTTTGGAAATTAACGACAATTGGTTTTTTGTTATATAAGAAAGGAGTGCATCAGACTTCGCTTATTTCCTAACAATCGACCCATTGTTCGTGAATTGTCGTTTATAATTGTTAGTGGATTTAGTAATCCACCATGTGTTGGTAAAAGATAGTGTTACAAGAATGGTTCAACCTTCGCTTATTTTAAGCATAAGATCCAGAGCTGTTGATTGCTTGAAGTTTATCGATACTACATTTTGTGCCAACTCGAATGACAGACAAAATCTCGAAAAGTTTGCAGAAATCCTGAGCGAAACCTGTCACTGGACGTTATTCACACTACTGGTAACATTTGGTTGTTTAGTAGTCGGTGAATAGTTCTCACTGCAGTCCATTTTTTACAATACTGTTCAGTGAGATGTCATCATTTAAAGTAAAGGACATCAAAGCATTACAGCCATTCAATTAGTCAGTCAGTCAGCTACGACGTAGAACCAGGCACATTTATGCATCGGTCCAAGTTGCCATACCTTGTTAGCACAACAAGATGAACACCGGATTCATAGTAGTTAATTTAGTGGTGGTAGTATATAAATGAAAGGTATATGGGATATAGTATAGGAAGAAAGAAAGCTATGAAGCAATTTTAATCTTAAGGTTTAAGGGAAGATAAAGAATGTATACACCTACGCCATTGTGATCGATTCTGAGTCATGTCACCTAGTGAAACATCGAGTATTAAATGATTATTCAAAGTGCCAGGTAAATAAAAACTAGAATTATTAATTTGAACATAATGAGTTCACAACACTACCTACTAAAATTTGAGTATCTGTGTTTTTAACCTTCACACTACAAATGTTGCCGGACTGTTCGGAGTGGCTTCATTGGTATTAAATCACTGATTTCTAGTGCTCTGTAAAATCCTAGAATATTCATATTTCCTCCAAATAATGTAGACAAACAGTTATTACTCTTTAGACCAGCTTTTTGTCTTTACCTGACCACCCTTTAACTTTTATCTTACCCCCACTCAGCGAAAAATTGTAGTTTGTTTCTATCATTCGCCTTTGCTCCATCATTAAGTTATTCACTTTAGCTGAACCACTTGACCTCAGCATTTACCTATAAAATAACCAATCTATTTCCAAATTATTATTTATCTTAACTCATAAACATTGTACAAGGAGGCACCAAATATATATATATATATATACGTCGCATAAATCATTCGATTTGTATGAGGACTGAAAAACTGTCCGGGCACCAAAGCAGAAGCAGGTGGTTTATTTAGTGGGCCACTCCCTGAGTATTTGACTTAAAGGCCTTATCCACAAGGCAGTGGAGCAACGTTAGGAGGTGTAGTCCCATGGTAGCCGGTAATTAACAATAGGTTCATATGCTACTTGTTCCTTCAGGATACTGGAGCACATGTGCACCATTGGTTTGAAATCAGAGTTTTCCAACTCCCCTAGGTGGATCATCCATATCTACCGACCCGGTTAAAGCGGTGGACGTTCACTTTTCGTCCTCTCAGTTTCATAAACAACATCCCTGCCACGAAAAGGCAGCGAGTAGGACTTCCGTTGGAGTGGTTGTATACACGTGGCCATGTAAGAATATTTTGAGAGGGAGAGCCCATTCTTTCTACCCTCGGCCGTACCAGAGCATCTGGGAGCACATAATAAGTGCACTCCCTAATTTTATCTGTAAAACTATCGGAACAAGCTAATTGATTCGCCGAGTAGTCTTTGATGTTTTCATACTTATGTTTGAATTGTATCCATAAAAACAATGATCAGACCTACATAGTAAAAAGAATATTTCATTCTGCATGTTTTTTCCAACTTAAAGTATCTGTAAAATGAATCTGAAATCTTCTCATGCTTTTAAGTAGAGTAAAAGGTGAAGATAAAAAAGTTCAGTAGTGAAAAATAACGTATTAATGGCAATAGCATTGTGTTAGATATCAGTAAGTGATCCTGTAGTTAAAAGTGGGATTCATTTTAGTTACCAAATATCATAACTGTGTTTTTATTTAAATTTTTCTACTCATCAAACATCTTGACCATTCTCTTGGGCAACAAATTCGCACATTCGTTGATTTTAGTTATATTTTAGACTGAGAAAATTGTATATATGCATTTATTTGTTGTTCCTTATTTGTTACTTTTGCTTTAGTAAGAATGATTATGGAAACCTGCATTAATTAATTTATATTCATTAAAGAAATAATGCTAGGATAATATAATACAGTTATGATAGATGTAGGGAGTCGGTATCAAGGTTGAGTTATTTAGGAAGATAACCGGAGGGACAGGACAGCCTACTGATGTAGTCTACTTTTAATGTGATGTACTTTTCGGATCTATTTTTCTCTTCGTTCATTCTCTCTTGGTAACATCACTTATTTCGTTTCACTAAAAATATAATTAATGTTTTTTTACTGAAAAACTCTTGATATTAGATAGAACCAACACAAAAGCTGATATATGGATCAATCCGTTTAAGTTTCACCACTATTATCACTTAGGAACGCAGCGATTGTTTCTCATTTGACTTTTATTATACATCATTTGTCAATGACACTGGAACCTTCTGTAGATTAATAACTTTTGGCAGCATGATAAGAATTACTAGCAATTTTCGACAACTAAATCCATTTTAAACCTAACAGGTTTTTCCAACTTGGGAGTTCTGGAGCGATTCACAGAAGTACTTGTAAAATACACTACGGGATTCCAGAATAGTTTTAGTGATTTAATCATTTCGATACTCTAGTGAGATGAAGTTTATCAGGATTATGTGATATATTTGCGCAATACATTTCGAACAATCTGGTCACATATATACTTGTTGAGACATTTCTATCTGAAAATTTAAAGGTCAACTAGACAGGTTAAAGGTAAGCCGTAACAAAGGGAGAGAATAAAAAGTACACAAAATATGATAACCACACTGGATAATAAATCAATGTTACCAGGGTAGGTTAAGGGTAAGAAGAAATTGTTTTTGAACACATGAAGGGGGTTTCAATTTCCGTATAGCCAAGGCTTCAATAAACCATAGTATACATCCTTGAAGGCTTTTGTACAACACTACAAATGCTTACTTGATGTCAATCGTATGACCAGTCTCAACCATATGGAGTAAGATGTCTGTCAATCCTTTGATCTTATTCGACCATTGGAATTCATTTGTTTCTGCAGCCATTTGGGTATGTGTTCCGCCACCCATAACTGCAGATCACGATTGCTCCCCCCTATGTACGTGTTTCCGCACGTACATGTAAAATGATAGACACAATAGGGTGTGACGCAATCGCTTACGTGCTGTTTGAGTTTTTGGTGAGACATAGACCTTGTCTTTTTAATAATGACAAGTTGGGCTGCATAAAATGTCCTGTTGACGACCAACTTAAGTCTCCGTTTCAACATGAGACTATTTGAGTCGACCCTAAATGGTAACATAATGTAAACTCGCTGTTTGGGTGCGAAAAGCGTCATAAGTTTAATCGTATTGCAACTCTTCCAGCGGTTTATGAACTTCGAAGAATAACCGTTATTCATTAACGTATCAGTTAAGAGCTTCGTCCCTACTTCAATAGTATCTTTAGTACAAATACGATTGATTCTATTGAATAAGCCCTTTATCAATCCACGTTTGTAATGAATTGGTCAGTGACTGTGGAAATTAAGATATTGCCTTTTCCATGTCGGCTTTCTTCATACAGAGCGTTGGATGGAGCCATCATCTTTCCTTCCAATCAGTATGTCTAGGAAAGGAAATTGGTTATTCTTCTCTTCGCATGTAAGAGAAATTTGCTTTTAATTTGTCCTGAGTTCTTTTAACAAGCGGTTCACATTTATTCCCTATAATTATGATGTCATCAACGTATCGTTTATACAGACACATCTTTTGAATTGAGTCTTCAACTAGATTTTCAAAATACCCCATAAACACATCAGCTAGCAACTGTCCTAGATAGCTACGCCATCAATTTGTCGAAAGTGCTCACCCTCAAAAGTGAATTTTACATTGTCAGTACACAATCATAATAAATCTTTAAGAGTTTTAACAGGAAATGGCAATGGAAAGTTATTCAATTAGATATAGTCAGATAAAATATAAATGGTTTTCCTAAGATGTACATTTGTAAATAAAGTTTTCACATCTGAGGAGCACGTTGTCCTTGTTTTCATACTCATGTTCTTTAAGTATTTAATTCAAATCAGTCAATCAAGGAATACTTACAAAATTGGCTTCGGATAGGGTTTAGTACTTTTATAAACCATTTTGCAAGGTTATGTATAGGTGACCGACACATTGATAGAATTGGACGTAACGGGGTATTAGGCTTATGAATTTTTGATAATAAGTATAAATTAGGATACACCGAACCCATAGGTTTTATTAAATTAAACTAATCATTGTTAGTAGCATTCGTGTTTAACAATTTCATTGGATTCGAATTTACTTTTTCTTCTAAGTTACGTAATCCATCGGAGTCAACATCAACCATAAATTTTCTTTTATCACTGAGAATGGATTCCATTTTATTTTTGTAATCGGACTTATTCATAATAACAACACCAGATCCTTTATCGGGTTTAAGTATAATAATATCGGCATTGCTCTCCAATTCTTTCAATGATTTGAAGTGTTGAGAAGTCAGTATGCTTTTACTCTTCTGGATCAAAGCAGGGAAGCATACTGCGCTATCTCCACTAATTTAGCTTTAAACCAACTTCAAGGATGAAAGGGGCTAAAGTACTCAGATGATCATAAAGGTTTTCGAATTGGGCATTGATTGTCAACTCAGAGATTTGGATTGTAGGAACATAAAAATTAAAACTTAGAGGAAGTGCCTCCCTTTCATGAACGAACAATACAATGGAGGATAAATTAGTGACATTTATCAGGATTGATTGGGAAAGAAGTGAGATTATTATTATTACAGAAAGATTTTTCCAGCTTCTTCCTGATCCCTTTTCGTTTCATTATCTGAATTTATGAAAGGGACTAATTGTTTTAGATTTAATCATTACTTCATAGCTCTCGATCTTCGTTTGATCCATACTGGCATGTGCTAAAGGCTGTTGTAAATATCTTTTTTGATAAAATCTTATTTATATAATCTGACTTTGTATCCATTAAATGTTAATAAACATAGGGAAGTGGTTATTATTGGAATTATAGCTGACTATAATGGTTTAGTAATAAACGGCCAAGGTAGGTAGGATAAGTGGTAAACCGAAATATTCCCACTAGCATATCAAGAAACTTTTACTAACCGTTTAATTCTTCACCCTAACGTTTCTTTAATATTGAGTCCTAAGATTGGACATAGTCGGCGGACAGGAACGAGACTAAACAGTTGATCCTGTTTATCAAACAAACTTCTAAGATTATTGTTCGTTAGCACGATTTGTATTTCGCTTAAACAACTTTTGGAAGGAAGAACAGGTATGAATAAAAATGGGAATATTTCGATGTTATAAACATGAGAAACACCACTAAATAACTAGCCATCTAAATTTTCAAGTTGCATCGATCACTTCTATGTATAATTCCCTTCCCCTTATTGGGTAAACGATGTTATTTTGTTTAGTGAGCTAACCTCACCTTGGTTGTTGTAAGATAAAAGATGTCTGAGTACTAATTTAAATAAATGAGTTTCGCACAAAAACTAGTATCTAGGTCTTCCTCATGTTACCGTTTCATTTGGCAATGCAATGTTGTTAATTCCCCTCCAGATTTTTCTCATCATGTAGGTCAAACCTGCAATTCCTACTGAATTTTTTCATAAGTCCTTTATTGATGCATCATGATTTTTAGATTTCAAAGACAGTATTCATTTATCTATACCGTAGACTTAGTGTGAGATGAAACATCTTTGTAACCATTTGTCCGTAATCATAGTCCGCAAATGCACCGAAGCACCATGCAACCACGAAATTTATGGATTACTTTTAGCTACTGATAAAAATGCGAGTAGCGTTGTTGTGTTGCGATAAAGTAATCAGGGTGTGGCTTGACAGTATAGAAGGGGATGTTTTTTCGACAGTCTAGCGGGTTGAATTCAGTTATCTAGTTATGTGTCCGATATTTGTGTTGCTAAGTTTAACCATAAAATAGTAGCTCTTGGTTAAATTACGTCTTGAGGAACTAGACGTGCCCTACTGGTTAAACCAGGAAGGGAGAAAAATAGGTACAAGACATTTACAAACATTTAGGCTATCAGTATTCATTAACTATATGGATTAGATGGTAATAAAGAACGTTACTGATATAAGGTATTATGTCCCATATCGCACGTTCCTTTAACAGTCTAATAATCCTAAAATTGCTTTGATGATACTAGTCAATGAAATAATGAATATCTTATTAATTCTCAACAAGCTCTCCTGACAAACATAGTATTGTTATAACTTGTGACCTTGTTCCCTACTAATATATAACGTAACAATACCGCTAATTAGAGAACAGTGACTTTTTGGTCGGACCAATGACTCATAAAACCCGTACGAGCAGTCTAGAGTCCTTATCGGTCCTTCTCCCTGACTACCCCTGCCTATTAGAGTCCAGAACACCAAACACAATCTGTGCGATATGAGTCATGTATTTCATATGTACTAGGTTTATATACAAACCAAATAGACCACACTGCAACACAAAATTGAAAACAACATTTGTACAAAACCTAACTAAAATTGTTTGTAAATGTGGGAGACTATAATTAATAGACTGGTCATAACTCAAGAATGGTAAGACGTATAATAATAGTCTTTGGGTCAAAATAAAGCTTATAATAAGAGGAACATGAATATGCACAGTTTAGTTATTTGACAATTATATATTAAAAATATATGTATCGTATTGGCCCTAAATAGTTCTCAAAGCTTACCATTCATAATTCTCGTCGGGATATAACAAGCATAAATCATGAGTGATTTAAATCTTAATTATCAGACAACTGATTGACCTTTTGTCGATGAAGTATTTACTGTGTGATTCTCAGATTTTAGCAAGAGATTCTATAATTTTGTATTCAAATACATTTGATTGTCCCAGCATGTGTTCTCGCTCACTACGCTCCTATTGAGGTCAGTGTATCCTTCCCGGTATGCTCCACAATGATCAATAGAGTTACGATTTGGTCTGTACACGATCGATCCTTACGGAATTCAGCCTGTTGGTCTCGAAGTTGAGTGTCTATGGAGTCCTTTATTCTGTTTAACAATATCCTGTTGAAGATGTTTCCTGGTATTAAGAGAAGAGTGATGCTCCTGTAGTTATCACATGTGCTGAGATCGCCTTTCTTTGATATTTTGATCAGAGGTCCTTCTTTCCAGTCTGTTGGTACTTGTTCCACATCCCAAATCTTACTGAAGAGAATGTGGAGTATCTTTGCAGTTGCTGCTACATCTGCTTTCAGTGCCTCTGCTGGGATGTTGTCTGGTACCGCTGCTTTGCCGCTCTTGATTTTTCTGATGGCCATGCTGATCTCTTCAATTGTTGGTGGGCCAACATCGACTCGGAGGTCCGTAAGTGATACTTCGATGTTGGGTGGGTTCAGTGGAGCTGGTCGCTTCAAGAATTCTTTGAAGTGTTCTGCCCACTTGTTTCGTTGTTCTTCATTGTTGGTGACTACCTTGCCTTCCTTGCTTACCACTGGCCGTTCTGGTCTATGGTAATTTCCAGAGAGTTTCTTTGTTGTGTCATACAGTTGTCTCATGTTCCCTTCTCTTGCAGCCTTCTCCGCCGTCATTGCTAAATCTTCCACATATTTACGTTTGTCGGTCCTGATGCTCCTCTTCACTTGCTTGTTTACTTCTGTGTATTCAGCTTGTGCGTTGGCTTTTCTGCTCTTGTTCGGCTGGTATTGATTGCTGCCTTCTTGTTCCTCCTTTCTTCAATCTTATCCAGTGTACCAACAGTGATCCATTCCTTGTGATGGTGCTTCTTGTTGCTCAGAACCTCCTGACATGTTGAACTGATTGCCTCTTTTATCCATTTCCAGTTGCTCTTCATGGTAGTTCCTTCTCCATTGAGTGGATCATGAAAGGCCTGAAACTTATTGCTGACGGCAATATTGAATTCATTGGGTTTGTCAGTATCCTGAAGAAAAGCTGTACTAGACTTTTGTGATGTTATCCGCCCCGTTGTCCAATGTTTCTTGAGTTTCAGTTTCATCTTGGCGACCAGCAAATGATGATCTGATGCTATCTCAGCTCCTCTCATGGTTCTCACATCCTCCATCTTCTTCCCGAACGTTTTGTTGATACAGATGTTGTCGATTCGGTTCTGCATAGTGTGACCCGGTGAAGTCCATGTGGTTTTGTGAATGCGTTTATGTGGGAATATAGTGACGCCTGTGACCAGTTTATTGAAGGCACATAGTTTTGCAAATCTCTCACCGTTTTCGTTCCTTTCTCCCAGTCCATGACGTTTTGGTATCCATTGTTGTCTATTCCAACTTTTGCATTTAAATCTCCAATTAAAATTACCAGGTCCTTTGTTCGGTACTTCTCAACGATTGACTGCAGCCTATCGTAGAATTGATCTTTATCGTCTTCATTGTAGTCGTTGATAGGCACATAGCATTGGGCGATGTTCATTGTAATGCCCTCTTTCTTTGTTTTGAAGGAGGCTTTGATGATTCTTGGTCCATGAGATTCCCATCCTATAAGTGTGTGGGGAGTAGTGTAACGTGGTGTACTATATTACACCTACATAGCTTATTCTAGTTTCTGGACAAGCCAATTCACCTATAACGTTATGAGTCATATTTTGATCTTGTTAATTATTCGCTTATTGACCTTGACTATTTTTTTTATATGAGCGCATGTGTATGCACCCTTCTTATCCTACCTATCACATGTCTGTCATTCATTTTAGCCTGACTATAAATGTTGATTAATGCTTGCTTATAACGAGTTGGCTTCCCAGCCATCTCCACTCTGCGTCATCTTTCCTTCGCTTGCTTACATTTGGTAATGTGCTCACTGCCTTCTAGCCCATGTTATTTATCAATAAAAATGTGGTTGCTGCTTCCCTTTGTCTTCTGATATTTTACACCGTTCAGATTGTTATAATAACGGTTATCAAGACGATCGATTAACGAAGCACTACATTACATATTGGTAATCCCGACGTACGAACACGCAACACTATTGGCGATCCCGAATTACGAACGCGAAGCAAAGTTGGCAACCTCAACGTACGGCTACATATTGGTTAGCCCTACATGCGAACACGTAACAAAATGTGATGCCTCGCCGAACGAACACTCAATATATTGGTTAGCTGTATTTGGAACACGCAACAGAATTGGCGACCGCAACGAGCGAACACAAACCAAAGATGGAACCGTCGACGACATATTCTGTTATGATTCAAATAATCATCATATGCTCATTATTACAATAATGTCATATAATCATCTAATGTGGAATTATTATTTTTGTTCGTATTGACATTAAACTATGACATTTACGCAGTCATATCACTAATCGAACAAATTATAATGATATGGACATTACACGTTATGATATTCGAAACTCACTGGATTATTTTTATTATCCAATGACGAAAATTTTTCCTGATTCGGGTGAGTTCGTTCCAATTTTTTTTATGTCATTTTCGGCTTAATATTACACTCTATCATAGACATAAGTTTGGAGTCATACTCCCGATAGTAGGAACTTATGTTCTCGATAGACAACTGATGTTCATTCATCTCATCGGTACTCAGCAATCGTCGTTTTCTACTTTTTACGCGACAACCTTAACTGAGCTTCAGCAATTTTGGTTTCACGATGATCCCTACTTTAATGTCTATACATAAACCAAGTATTTGACGCCGCATTACCAGCCGATTAGTAATGATTATGTTCATATTATTTATTCATTCACATGTATATCTGAATGCTGCATCATCCATCACCGATAATCACAATTCGATTACTGCAATTAATATTTTATTTCCATTGTACTGTACACCAGAACATAGAGTTTAGAGCTAGTCTCTCAAAGATACACTCTTGTTCGTCACATTCAAGTCAGTCTCACTCGCTGTCATCGACAATCATATGTATTGGTATTTTTATCATGCCTTAAAACGGTTTCGTAACAAATGAGGTTCAGCGCATATCCCTCTAACTACACAAACCACGCTAGGCTGCATGACCATAAAGGAATACGACTCCGCATATCTCGTCTAAGCAGTCACTATCCTGTTCCTCTGGTCATTCTACTAATACATATTTAACGATAACTCAACGCAAGCGTTAGCGCACGCTGATTTCGCATTTTATTATCATAATCAATTGCAGTACAGCAATGAATACCACCTGTTGATGCAGTCATCTTCCTACGGCTGGATTACTTCTTATCCCACATAAACTTCAGTTATGTAAATTCGAATACACTCATCGCTAAGCGACTCTATTTACTCTACTGCGACTTATCAGAACATCATATTTCACTGTTCTTCATTCTCATATTCAATTGGCACAACAGACCAATTTTAATTATATTCTACATTACTTATTTCCACGATTTATTCCGCTGTCATACCCATAAACAATTTATTGCTCTATTTTCACGATATTTCGAATTGCTCATACAAACATGTTATTTTATCATCCGGACAGTGACGACATAAATGCATGTTAAATTTTTTGTACGCTTACTAATTTACTCATAATCACATGCTAACATTTCCATTTCTGTCCTCATTTTGACAATTTTAATGTACATTTTCACATAAGTGTGACATTTTCGTTTAATAAACTCGCCCCTCGATTGACACTGTAACATATTCGATATAGTACAATTTTTTTCTCTACCTATTATTAACGTTATCCATATGCCATTTCAGTGTTATTTTCAAATTAATGTGCTATTACTTTAATTTTGGTTTGTGAACGCATATACACCTCCTCCCCCTTGTTTATTTTGCATAACAGTGTTTCCTCCGGACACTCTGGGGGGAGCTATGTGGGGAGTAGTGTAACGTGGTGTACTATATTACACCTACATAGCTTATTCTAGTTTCTGGACAAGCCAATTCACCTATAACGTTATGAGTCATGTTTTGATCTTGTTAATTATTAGCTTATTGACCTTGACTATTTTTTTATATGAGCGTATGTGTATGCACACTTCTTATCCTACCTATCACATGTCTGTCATTCATTTTAGCCTGACTATAAATGTTGATTAATGCTTGCTTATAACGAGTTGGCTTCCCAGCCATCTCCACTATGCGTCATCTTTCCTTCGCTTGCTTACATTTGCTAATGTGCTCACTGCCTTCTAGCCCATGTTATTTATCAATAAAAATGTAGTTGCTGCTTCCCTTTGTCTTCTGATATTATACACCGTTCAGATTGTTATAATAACGGTTATCAAGACGATCGATTAACGAAGCACAACACTACAAGTGCATTTTGTGCTTGTTTGGATAGTATCAGTGCAACGCCTTATGCTTGTGGGGTATTTTCTTCTTTATGGCTGGAGTATAACAGAAGCTCTCCTGAAGATAATCTTTGTTGTCCAACCTGCGTCCAATGTGTTTCACTGATTCCAAGCACCTCTATGTTGTATTTCCTCATTTCTGCAGCAGTTTGGAAGACTCTCCCGGTCTCCCACATTGTACGGACGTTACATGTACCTATAAAAATTTTTGCTCTGGTAGTCAGAAGGGGCATCGGCCTTGTGACTTCCGAAGGAACTCGGCTTTCACAATGAGGCGTCATAACTCTTCTTAATGAAGACCTACTGACTCTAGGGCAGAGTTTGAATATTTCTTTCTGGTTAGCGTTTTTTAGAGAGTTAATTTTCTACGGGATGTAGTCGCTGACCGCATCCCCAACCCTCCCCCTTTATCAGGGCTCGGGACAGGCAATAATTCCAGAGGGGCTACAGGCGGAGTTACGGATTGCGTTAGAGGAATTTATTTCGGTACTACGGTACTATTCATAAAATAAAGAACACACTGTCGGGAATGGGAGGCAGACATGAAAAGGATGAATAGCAACCGAAAAGAATTGCCCAAGACAGAATTGGATGGAGAATGCTGGTGAGTATCCTATGCCCCTCCATGAGGGGTAACAGGCTTAAGTAAGTATTCATGAAGTGTTTTTTCCATTACTTATTTACTGTAGTTTTAAAAAATTCCTCTTACACCTACTGGATAGTTCATCCTGTTATTATACCAATTAGTATCTGTCTATATGTTGTGGCTATTGAAATTAAGTACAGATATAATAATTGCTTTCAATAGATAAATAAACAAATGGGTAATAGCACCTAGCTATTGATTTCCACCATTTAGAAAGTGTTTTCTATTTATTGTTTTAGGAAAAAGTGATAAACCAGTACAGGTAATTGCTTATATCATACGAATGCTAAGTATTTTCGCCTTACTAAAAATGATATAACATCATGTAACATTTATTTACTGCTGATGTAAAGACTCTTTTGTTATCGACTGATTGGTTAACTGATTAAAATATACTAGAATAATACTCACATACTGAAGGTTGGCATTGTGTAATTTCTAACTTATACAATAGGCAGAGAACAAATACGCGGAGTTTTCTTGGAAATGTCCGTTAGTTCTATTTAGTACATCACAAAACAACGCGAGAAAAAAAGGACTTAGTATACTGAAAAAGATACCAGGTAAAATGATACAAAAAGATGAATGTATCTTCATCTGTTAGCCTGATCAATATGACACTTTTAATCAGAAAGCAATTTCAAATGGATTACAATTGATTCAGGTATTGAACGCTATTAACTGATATACTATCCAAATACAACATCTGAACTTTGAATCGTCGGTGAGTACTATACAAGTAAACAACTATGTATTTACTCTCATTATCTATCTATATATATATAATCACCATAAAAATAACATGTGAAATAGACGTGTTGTGGCTTGAATTTGTCATGTGACTACAACTTTCGTTTCGTTGACCGAGCCATATCGACTAAATCACGTTGATTACAAACGTATAGACAATTGCAGATGGTGACAGGCTTCGCAGACCACAAGACTAGTCATTTTGTACAGACTTCATAAATTAGTCTGTTAACCACATAGTTTACCCAAGATTAATTAGATGCTAATTGGGTGATAAAGTAAACTGTCACCAGCCGATGACAGTCAAGTTATTTTACCACTCATCAATATGTTCAGGACGTAGAACCATGAGTTAATGTTGGTAGGCTGGTTAAATTTGTGATTTTCATAATAAATAATTATCATCGAACCCAAAGACAAAAATAAAAATTTATTACAGTCTTCAACAGTATTCTCTCATATGAGGAAATCATAGTTAACAAGCGAAATATTATCCTCCCACCATTAGGTCATGTGATATCAATCATAATTACTTACTTACTTACTTACTTTCGCCTGTTACTCCCAATGGAGCATAGGCCGCCGACCAGCTTTCTCCAACCCACTCTGTCCTGGGCCTTCTTTTCTAGTTCTTTCCAGTTCTTGTTCATTCTTCTCATGTCTGTCTCTATTTCTCGGCGTAATGTGTTCTTTGGTCTTCCTCTTCTCCTTCGACCTTCAGGATTCCATGTGAGGGCTTGTCTTGTGACACAATTGGGTGATTTCCTCAAAGTGTGCCCAATCCACTTCCAGCGCTTCATCCTGATTTCTTCCTCCGCTGGAATCTGGTTTGTTGTTTCCCACAGTAACTTGTTGCTGATAGTGTCTGGCCATCGGATCCGAAGTATCTTGCGTAGACAACTGTTAATAAACACTTGTATCTTCTGGATAATGGCTTTCGTAGTTCTCCACGTCTCTGCCCCATACAGAAGAACTGTCTTGACATTTGTATTGAAAATTCTAACCTTGGTGTTGGTTGACAATTGTTTTGAGCTCCAGATGTTTTTCAGCTGTAGGTATGCTGCTCTTGCTTTGCCGATCCGCGCCCTCACATCTGCATCTGATCCACCGTGTTCATCAATGATGCTGCCCAGATATGTAAAGATTTCCACATCCTCCAAAGCTTCTCCGTCAAGTGTAATTGGATTGGTGCATATTGTATTGTATCGGAGAGTCTTGCTTTTCCCTTTGTTTATATTGAGACCTACTGCTGCTGAGGCTGCTGCTACACTGGTCGTTTTCTCCTGCATTTGTTGTTGCGTTTGTGATAGAAGAGCCAGATCATCCGCGAAGTCTAAATCGTCAAGCTGCATCCTGCCTGTCCACTGTATCCCGTGCATTCCTCCAGATGTTGACGTCTTCATGATCCAGTCGATGACCAGGAGAAAGAGAAAGGGTGAGAGTAAGCAACCTTGCCTAACACCGGTCTTTACCTCGAACGAGTCGGTGAGTTGTCCTCCGTGGACGATTTTGCAGTTTAGTCCATCATAGGAGTTCCGTATGATGTTGACTATCTTCACAGGCACGCCGTAGTGTCGAAGAAGCTTCCATAGTGTCGTCCTGTCCACGCTATCAAATGCCTTCTCGTAGTCGATGAAGTTGATGTACAGTGATGAATTCCATTCGATTGATTGTTCCACAATGATACGTAGAGTTGCGATTTGATCTGTGCACGATCTATCCTTACGAAATCCAGCTTGTTGATCTCGAAGTTGAGCGTCCACGGAATCCTTCATCCTGTTTAACAATACTCTGTTGAAGACTTTTCCTGGTATTGAGAGGAGAGTGATGCCCCTGTAGTTGTCTCACTTGCTCAGATCGCCTTTCTTTGGTATCTTGATGAGAAGTCCTTCTTTCCAGTCTGTTGGTACATGTTCTTCGTCCCAAATCTTACCGAAGAGGATGTGGAGTATCTTGGCAGTTGCTGTTACATTTGCTTTCAGTGCCTCTGCCGGGATGTTGTCTGGTCCCGCTGCTTTGCCACTCTTGATTTGTCTAATGGCCATGCTGATCTCTTCAATTGTTGGTGGGCCAATATCGATTGGGAGGTCTGTGGGTGCTGCTTCGATGTTGGGTGGGTTCAGTGGAGCTGGTCGATTCAAGAGTTCTTTGAAGTGTTCTACCCACCTGTTTCGTTGTTCTTCAATGTCGGTGATTACTTTGCCTTCCTTGTTTTTCACTGGTCTTTCTGGTTTACGGTAATTTCCAGCAAGTTTCTTTGTTGTATCATACAGTTGTCTCATGTTTCCCTCTCTTGCAGCCTTTTCCGCTGTCATCGCTAAATCTTCCACATATTTACGTTTGTCGGTCCTGATGCTCCTCTTCACTTGCTTGTTTGCCTCTGTGTATTCGGCTTGTGCCTTGGCTTTTTCTGCTCTTGTTCGGCTGATATTGATTGCTACCTTCTTGTTCCTCCTTGCTTCAATTTTATCCAGTGTACCAACAGTGATCCATTCCTTGTGATGGTGCTTCTTTTGGCCCAGAACCTCCTGACATGTTGAAACGATTGCCTCCTTGATACCTTTCCAGCTGCTCTCTATGGTGGTTCCTTCTCCATTGAGTAGGTCATGAAAGGCCTCGAACCTGTTGCTGAGGGCTATGTTGAATTTGTTGAGTTTGTCAGCATCTCGAAGAAAGGCCGTGTTAAACTTTTGTGATGTTGTCCGCGCCATTGTCCAGTGCTTCTTGAGTTTTAGTTTCATCTTGGCGACCAGCAAATGGTGATCGGATGCTATATCAGCTCCTCTTCTGGTTCTCACATCCTCCATCGTCCTCCTGAACGTTTTGTTGATGCAGACATGGTCGATTTGATTTTGTGTAGTGTGATCCGGTGAAATCCAAGTGGCTTTGTGTATGTTTTTGTGTGGGAATATGGTGCCACCTATGACCAGTTTATTGAAGGCACATAGGTTTGCAAATCTCTCACCGTTTTCGTTCCTTCCTCCCAGTCCATATTGTCCCATGACGTCTTCGTATCCAGTGTTGTCCTTTCCAACCTTGGCATTGAAATCTCCCATTAGAATGGTCAGGTCCTTGGTTGGGCACTTCTCGAAGATTGACTGCAGCCTATCGTAGAATTGGTTTTTAGCGTCTTCATCGTAGTCGTTGGTCGGCGCATAGCATTGGATGATGTTCATTGTAATGCCCTCTCTCTTTGTTCTGAAGGAAGCTTTGATGATCCTCGGTCCATGAGATTCCCATCCTATAAGTGCATTTTGTGCTTTTCTAGACAGCATCAGTGCCACTCCTTGTGTATGTGGGGCATTTTCTTCTTCATGACCGGAGTATAACAGAAGTTCTCCTGAAGATAGTCGTTGTTGTCCAACCTGCGTCCAATGTGTTTCACTGATTCCAAGCACTTCCAGGTTGTATTTCCTCATTTCCGCAGAAATTTGGAAGACTCTGCCGGTCTCCCACATTGTCCGGACATTCCATGTACCTATAAAAATTGTCGCTCTGGTTGTAAGAAGGTGCATCGGCCTCATGACTTCCGAATGAACTCGGCTTTCATCATGAGACGTCATTTTTCCTTCTACTCCCAGGGCAGAGTTTGAAAGGTTTGAATGATTTTTTCTGGTTAGCGTTTTTTTAGCGAGTTGATTTTCTACGGGATGGGGTCGCTAACCCCATGCCCAACCCTCCTCCTTTGTGTGGGCTTGGGACCGGCAGTAGCCCCTGGAGGAGCTACAGGCGGAGTTATCAATCATAATTACTAGCACAAATTCGTTTGTAAGCAATGTCTTCTATATATTCGAGGTTGATATTATTTGTTTAATACATTAGTGATGGTTCACATTCGTATTAATGACCATCACACATATCCTACTTCTATAAATTGAATAATGAAACTTCGGTACCTACAGTACACAAAAACTAGTTACTGGAATTAAGAATTCACCATATAACCATCTCTTTATCAATTACAAGGGGAGAAGGGAAGAATCACCAATTGTTTTGTCAACAAAATCTGCTCAGTGTTAATTACTAAACAACGGAACATTGGTTACTGCTAAGCGGTCAAATGGTGTAACTATCTCAATCTCACACGAAACTAGATTCGACTTGAAATGATCACTTTTAACATCACTTACCAAGACAATTGGTGGAATGAGTTGGAATCCTACAAGGAGCATCAATTTACTAAAAAGTTCAGATACATCATACTGACAACTGCCAACTAGTAAGAAACCTAAGTACACGTGTTCCTGTAGACTAACTTCAAAAATACATAATAATGCTGAATCCCTTAGATAACGTAATGCCTAGTATATTGGTCTATAAAATGCGATCACTCTTAAAGAGCGTAAACAATGGGACATTAATAACTAATAACTAATGTGAACATTTAAAAAAAGGCAACTTTAATTAGCTAATATTGTGAGAATTGTTGGGTTCTATGATTAACATCGGTGGATGATCTTAGTCAGGTTATCGTTGAGAACTAGGAAACCCTGAACAGTTGTTACTTCCTGGTAGATAAATCATCAGCTTTGCTCATTCATGACCCCACTGAGGATTGAAGCCAGAAATTTCAGGTTTCGTGGTAATTATTATTATTAATGGCTTTATTCAATATTATAATCTGGTACAATATAGAATTCTCAGCACGAGTGTTTAGACTTAGGTGAACCGGGTCAGCATCCAATGGTTGACATGTTTAACTTCAATAAATTCAAGATATTGCGCAACAATCTTCTGTTGTCTTCAGTAAGTAACTAAATGTTTCGTTTGAAACGACTAGACTCTACTGGTCACAGTTCACAATTAGTCACTAGTGAACTCGTAGTCATTATCATATTGATAATAACTTTCAAATATATATAAATATCTGGTTAGTGGTTCTGTTCTTTCATGACTATTCATTTGGGATTCAAAGGTTATTTCTGTGAATAAACTGTTCGTTTAGCTACATCAGTTATCGAGTTATTCGAATGTTCACTTTTGTCATGATTATAATTTATAATCACTGCATTGTAAACTATCATTATCCCATTTTAAAATACTAATAATCAAGGGATAAACTTTTTTCTACTCCTTTTTTATCATACAAACATATCTTTCACATCACAGTATCAAGTTCATACATCACTATTGGCATTTTACACACTAAGACTAAATCACTGATTTTAAATTGTTCCGATTTCGCGGAGGGTATTTACAAAATGTCACACTTAAACATCTCAAATGCACTGTCAATTCGGATTCTGACCTAGAACTTATGAAAAGTCCCAAAGTAAAATAAAATAGCTGTTCAATGATCCTTTATTCTCAATGGTTTCCTGATTAATATCTATTTGAGATAGAAATTTAATTTAATAACTAAAAAGTTAGAAATCTAACTTAGTTAAGCAAAGATGGATAGTGGCTAGCAGTGGAATCCAGGACGCGCTTTCGTCCTATTCGGGACTCGTCATCGATGGGAAGATTCAAACAAACAATACTAAATAAATTCTAGCTTAGTTACTTTGAAATTATGTAAATATACGGTGTTGATTTAGCAATACATAAAAATGGTTGAAATACATACTTCATGTTTGCACTAAAATGAACCATACTTAATTGATGCAGTTTTTTTCATTCTCAGATTACATTTCTATTAGGTCTCAATCATCCCAGACTACACAAACCAACCCCATAGTCAGCTATATGACAGTTAAGATATTCAGATCACAAAAGGCAATTATCAACAATGTATAAAAACGGTGTCCTTTTCTTTGATATCTATAGTTTATCAGGATGGGGATTGGTGGAGACTGTAGTAATTCTAATAGTTGAATTGATGCGTATAGTTTAATTGGGTAATTTCCGTTGTCTTTTTAAAATTGGTATCACCACCTTTAAAACTGCAGAATTAATAAAAGTCCACATGTAGCTGAGTAAACGCGGAAGCTTTGTTGATTATATAAGTCTTTGCAGATTGCCAAGAAAAACGCTTAGTATACATCAGGTAGTTTTTAGTTTCACCGAATCTGCGAGATAGTAAGACAATGAATTTGTTTGTTTTTCAAACATGGAATTGATCATATTATGATAAATCATATTAACTGTAAAACCGAAACCCATGATAAGTCCTGAAGTCATTTCTTTTTAGACAACTTAGTATCCGCTATTAAAAGTTTCGAAGTATCAGTAGAAAAGAAAGTGTAAAACAGATGATAATTTTACTCAACAGAATTCCAATTGAAGTTTTTTTTACATCATAGTAATGTTTACAATGAGTATATTGGTGCATAACAAGGCTTTATTCGGTATTAGTAAGTGAACATTATTTCTTAATACTTTATTTCGTTTCATCAAATCTCGTCGAAAATTTCTTTTGATCGACGTAACCAACTACAGACACTAGGTTACGAAATATAACTACAACTGGTTGTTAAAAGGATCGCCTTTGTTTCAAAGTGTGTTGGAGGGTGAATATCTAAACTGTCTGAAAACAGACTACCTTTCCTGGGTTTGTTATTAAGATTTAGTTAACAGGTGGATAATTACGGAAGCGAATATCTCAAACATTAAGTTCTGTTAGCTATAATTCCTCACTGACAAGGCTCAATACTAAAGACCTAATCGTCCCACTACCATGTAGCAGCCTTCTCTTGGAACAGGTTAACTACCGAGTGCACAGAGAAACTGTAATTTTAGAAACATAACATACATGTAGTAATGCGGGATGGAAATTATTTGCAATGTAATCCATTCCCTACAATTTTTCACGTTTGTCAACTTTAATACAAAAAGAACAAGCATAACGGCAGAATAACATGCCAGGCAAACAAAAAGGATGAAATAAAGGCAAACTTTGATGAAATTCATATGAATTCATTCATTTCGTGAATTCTCTTCAGCTGCTTACAACCTAAAACTCCAGTAGTAGTGATTGAAGCGAAACAGGTTTACATGTTTTATGGCGGATATAAATCCATGAAATGGGTAAATCCATGTTGTCCTACCACAATATTTGTTCATTCTTGAAGTTTATCCATTTCTTTTAGATGTGAAAATGTCACAAAGCCTGCATAAATATAAGGTAACCAAAACAACACACTAGACGCACACAATTGAAATCGACATCAGTGGGATCATCACGCTACATAAAAAGGAGTAATATGACACATGCGTAGCCAAAGACCATAGTGTTTTAAAAACAGCTTACAAAATTTAATGTGTACTGATGAATTCTAGCCAATAACCTGAGAGCAAGATTCAAGATAGGGGGAAAATATTAAATTTGACCTCATTAATAGCTCAGTATAAGCTTCACTCTCATTGGTTATTTTGTTAGGTCTTAATCGATTGACCTTCTTTACAATTGGTTATAAAATAGTAACAAAGGTGATTCTAAGTAACATTTGTGGTTGACACGCACCATCCGGTTGGTAATTTGTCTGGTTTTTCTTTTGAGTTATATGTTTACGTTTTTGTCAAAGACGTTAGCTGAGACGGACGAAAATTAAGCGAACACCAGGTCATGATTGTGTATTCTAGCTCATGATTTCAACGGTACGTAGGGCTAGTCATGAGGAGCATATACCTTAACATAAAACTATGATTTACGGTTCTAATGCAGGACATGGCGGATGTGTTCCAACTCTAGTTAGGATACGATTTAATTCCGTCCTATCAGTGTTTGATGCTCAATCAATTTGGATCTCACCTCAAAAACGTGTTTACCTATAAAATATTTAGGATTGTCCGAAATGACTTTAATTTCATAGCTTGAGTCGGAGTCTTGCATTCACAAATGCTATTTAAAACAGTCTTAAAAACCGAGAAACAGTTTTCATTGTGACTTTCTTTGATTTGGTTGGTTTTCAAGAATCCTAATCAAAATTAAACATGTTAAGTGAAATAGCCAAAAATCTGGAACCAATCCCATATCGATCGCCAGTCCTCTGAGTTTGTGAGTAAAGAATATAATCCTCTGTGATAACTACCGATAAGTTAGTTCATCTTTTCTAGTGTCTAGAAAAATGACCTTTGTAATCACTCAAGGCCTAAATACAACCTTTAAACAGCAAGGTACTGGTGAACTATTCAGCAGTCATTTCTGTCTAGCTTTGCGGCTGCAGTATACGGTCTGTGAAAACAGGATGCTCGTAAGTAATTAGTGTTTGATTATAAGTGATTTCGAATTGTTACTCGTCAATGTTGAAACCATCGAGTGTGTAATGCTGAGGTTAGGTGCAGAGCACTAGGTGAAAATGTCAAATCAGTTGGTGTGGTAGTGATTCTTCGTCGACCAAGGCGTTTTGGGTTCCTATTACGTGTTTTCAACTACTCACCTTGACACGCTGTTTGCCGGTATAAGAATAGGTTGAGAGAAAACCAAGGGAAGAAAAAATAAAGGCGTAGGATCAGTACACAAAACCATTGGTTATTGAACTGGACAGCATTGTCAAGTTCAGATTCCCTAGTTGGGGTCCTCCCGCTAACCATGAGCGGTGTTTGATGGTGCTAGATTATATGGCTCGAAACCGATCACATCAATGCTAACATTACTTAAACTCATTCGTTGTTGACCTTGTTGCTTTAATCTCATGGTATTTTTGTGGTGAGGCGACTTGATTTGCTGACCATTTGTGCCGTGCTGTATGCTGTTTTTGATAAAGTAATATACATACCAAATGAAGCACAGTTGGTTTAGTATGTAGTTAAACAAGCAATTTCAGTTTGTTGATTGAACTAAACCAGCTATCCTCATTCCCATTTTGCAGTATATTATGACTGGCTAGTTGCATTGACACTAGGAATTTCTGTTCCCAGTAGGTGTCCTCTGCGAATTCGATAGCTTAACTACGCGTTCGATTTATATTTCACCTCTTAGTTATTTACGACGTAGGACCTGTACGTATATACGTCGGCTCAAGTCTCAATATCTCAGCGCAGAGAGATGAAGTTGTCAGGCTGATGGATACTGACTCGACTATGTCTACTGTTTGACCAATATCTTGGACTCCAGAGTTATTATTAGCTCAAAAGTTTACTCACCTGCCATGCAATACGGTTAAACTTTATGTTATAGGTATGACCGTGTTGTAGTGAGGCAGTATTTGGTTTTGACGATGATCATATCTCGGGGTTTTAAGATATAAAATGTGGACTGATATATAATGCACAATACAGGCTATTAATAACTACTCTCCAAACCAAATTATTGACATAAGTTGTGTTATAAAACGTCTGGCTACCAGAATATGTTGTTTATAATCAAATGACATGCTTCCAAGCGAAATATGCAATGCAGAAATAGGGTTAAATATCACTTGACAAATGAGTTATTGAAGGACTTGGTTTTAATAGGTTACTTAGTCACCAACGAAATTAACAGATGACTACCATGCCGTAGTCCATACTAGTCATCTCAGTCACATTGTTCAGTGTATGAATTTTGACAGTAGTTGCTGTTACCCACTATACACATCTGATTTATGTGAAAACTACATCATAAATCAAACATACCTATAATTAGTCATAATATGAAATGTACTCTGTGTTGTATTTTCAGATGCTTGTTACTATAAATTGCTATTCAGCGTATAAACGACCATATCTAGTTATAATTACTTAAACCTGTTACCCCTCGTGGAGGAGCATAGGCCGCCCACCAGCATTCTCCATCCAACCCTGTCCTCAGCAATCCTTTCCACTTGCTATCCATCCTTTTCATATCTACTTCCAATTCTCGACGCAGTATGTTCTTCGGACTTCCACTTTTCTATTTCCCTTCAGGATTCCTGCTTCATGCTGAAGTTTGATGATTTTCTCAATGTGTATCCTATCCACCTCCAACGTCTTTTCCTAATTTCCTCTCCAGCTGGAACCTGGTTTGTCCTCTCCAACAGTTGGCTGTTGCTGATGGTATCCAGCCAACGGACACTGAGTATCTTACATAGACAACTGTTCATAAATACGTGTACCATTTTGATGATGGTTGTATTAGTTTTCCAAGTTTCAGCTCCATACAGTAGAACTGTCTTGACGTTCTTATTGAAGATTGTGACTTTGCTAATGGTTGACAGTTGTTTTGAGTTACATATGTTCTCCAGCTATAGGAATGCTGTCATTGCTTTGCCAGTCCTCGGCTTTACATCTGCATCAGATCCTCCTTGTTCATTAATGATGCTGACCATGTACGTGAGAGAATCTACCTCTTCCAGAGTTTCTCCATCAAGTGTGATTGGCTTGGCGCTCTTCGTGTTGTGTTTGAGGATCTTGCTTTTTCCTTTGTGTATGTTGAGGCCTACTGATGCGGAGGCTGCCGCTGATGCATTAATGCCTAGTTATGATGTCACATAATCGGTTATTTATAAAATGAAAATTTTTACTTACGAATTCCTTATTCATGTGTGTTTCGATTAAATATATAAAACAGTAAGCGTAGAGAAAGAGGGGAAATAAATTTTTGTTGTCCACTCTGTCAAAAACTTACTCGCTAATTAGATATTAGTCAACTTAAATTTTAATTCTAAAAGCACGTTCCACTAAACCAGTCAAATTTAAGGGGTAAGTTGTATAAAATCCATAGAGTTTTTCGTCTCAATGTTCGATCACAGTTGGGATTTCTTTGTTATTACGAAAATTTAAAATCAGCAAATATTAGTTAGTTTTTTTGTTCCTAATCCTATGTTTTTAGTCTATAATGAGATGGTTTTCTAAAAATCCTGGTTCACAACGCGCTTTAGTGGAGAATAAGTTGAAAGTGAAGAAAAAGCCTTTGCTATGGTCGCTATTATGCACAACGAAGCGGTCAAGCTTAACTTTTAAGCGTCCCTCTCGAGAAAATATAGATACTCAAAAGTCAAGGTGGGTTCAGCAACGTCGAAAGTCAAGAATATCTAATAACTTTGACACTAATCTTTTGTTGTCTCTTGAATCTTTGTCAAGTGAATCGGGTAATTATATGGAAACCTTTAAACGGGATCATTTAATTGTTTCTAATTTAAAACAATGTTCTAATGAATTACCTATAGCTTATTGCCCAAATTGTCACACAAATGTAGTTCCAGTGTATGAAAAGGTTATTTATTCAGATCATGCGATTATGGATAATAAGGTTTCAGGAAATGAAATGGTTGAAATACCTAACGAACATACTGTCTACGAGTCTGTCTATAAAAATAGTCTACTTTCTATTGATACTAATATGGATTGTGAATTAATTGAGTGCAAAGAATTTCAACCAGTTGACAAGTTACAATTACCTTTGTATTTCATACCGATAGAACCGTTAGCTTTCAGTACTATTGATCGCAAAGCTATTGTCTTCGATGACTGTAAAACAGTATACGACGAAGTTGCTTCTGACAATGAAGAAGACTCATCTTCAGGGCACTATGATTCATTACACTTTGTAATGATGAAACAAAACACCAGACCTTATCGTAAGCGTAGCGCTTATCCTGAATCGGACTCATATCAACAAATGAAACGGATGAGACGAGAGGTGTTCATTTGTGAGGAATAAATGTAATCTGATTGTCAAATTAAAACCCCATGTTTTATAATAATTGGTTGCAGCATTTATGTTTAAAAACACCTTAAGCATTTTCTAACTTTCCTCGTCAAAAATCACTAAGTTTTTGTTATTTTGGTGTTTGTTATTATTTTTATATGGTTGGCAGTGTTTCTTAAGTAGTAATAACATTCCGGTTTTATATACTACAAAAGACTTTTGATTTCTTAATTTTCATCAGAAATTTCTTTCAGTGAGTTTGTAGAAGAATGATTGTTATATGCAGATTAGTGCGATATTTCGTGGTAGTACAAGGTGTATTTCTAAGTCTTCTAACCATCCCATACCATATTGTTAAGAAGTACTATTGATCTGAATAATGTAAGAGGAGAATCGTGGTTTGGAGATCCAATATATCAAAAACAGGTGTTCGGTGAACGTACCCGACGTATTGAGATGCGTTCATTTGGGCATTGTACGGTTTATTCTAATTCTATACTTATTCAGCGCATGAATTGATTGTTTTTTGTGTCTAAGACTTATTGTGACCTTATAAAGACAATAAAGTAAAACAATTCAACAAGTAAAGTAGCCACATACTGAGTTGTGTACTTGATTTCGAGCCATACTTCTTGTTATGGGAGTTCGCTGACACTGCCTTGCTACTTCCGAAAGTGCGAGATGATGAGAACAAGTTTCGAGACTTTGAACCAATGGTAGGAAGAGGTGTATCGTAACCACTAAGCCATCGTACCATAGGACTTCTTGGAATGCTTCGTTTTACCTCAGCTAGTATGCGATTAGCTGTTGTTAGCAAAATTTTCAGAGGAATCTGAATTCTGCATAGCTTTTATTTTACCTTAGTACGACTGAATTACGGTACATGATATTCTTTGTATACATCAAGTTGCATGGTATTGTGATACATAGTGTATTTCTATTGAAACATTTGGAAAGAAAATTATTACACAGTTTTTTCATATTATTCATCTTTCTACCAAGTGCAATGCTTGGAGAACAGCAACAAACTAAGTACCCTTACATTCCAATGCTTGTATGATTGATTATATGTTACGACCCACGAATTATTTATTTAAACACATATATATTGGTACAAAAGGGCACCAGGTACATATGCGCCACACAAAATAATGAAAGTAGGAAGAGAAAGGGATGAAAAGATAACGCGGACTAAAATGCACAACCAGAAGACATTTTCAGTTAAGAAAGTTAGAACCACTCTTTATGTAGAAAGTAAAAGAAGGTTGCAGCAGGATCGCCACTGGCTTCTATTCTGAGCCATATCCGATAACGTCTCTAGCCACTGTGTTGCACCATCTCTCGGACCCCAGCCAGGGAGTCGTGAAGGACCAACAGAAGCTAGCTCTTTGCAGCTTTCTTTCATGCCACGACACCATGTCATACACTGACCTCCTCCGCTTTTTCCAACCAGTCCCAGAGTCGGCAAATAATGCACGACGTGGAGGTCTCTGGGACGACATTCGTAAAACATGCCCAAGCCACCGAAGTCGGTGTTTCAAGATGGTGACACCAATTGAATTATCGTCTCTGCGCCCGAACACACGATGCCGAACCTCTGCATTACTAACATGGTGTAGCCACTGGATGTCAGCAATCCTTCGGAGACAACGTTGATCGAACACAGAGAGTCGTCTAACATCCTCAACTCGGAGAGGCCAGGTTTCACAAGCACAAAGCAAAACTGCTCTCACCGACCCATTTTAGATCAGACCTTTTACAGCCAGACTAACATCACGAAGGCGCCAATGATGGCCCAGATTGGCATAAGCCGCTCTGGCTTTCATTATACGTGCATCAATCTCATCACTCACGCCACCACCAGCACTTATATAGCTGCCTAGATACACGAACTTCTCAACTACTTCAATCTGCTCACCATCCAGGGTGAGTACAGGATGGGAATCCTGCCAGTGTTGTAGGAGTACTTTGCACTTGGAGGGTGCAAAGCACATGCCGTACCTGCGGACACTGATTGCCAACTGATTAAGTGCGGATTGCATGCCTCGGGCATTATCGCACAGTAAGACAATATCATCCTCATACTCAGGGTCGAGAAGTATTTCTCCAGGCAACAGACCCACACCGCCATTACTTACATCCATCAGAGCTGTTTCCAGGATGTCATCGATGGCAAAGTTGAAGAGGAATGGTGAGATCGGGCAACCCTGCCTAACCCCACTGCTCGAATGGAACAAGGGAGAAAGGTGGTTGTATGCTCTCACTCTGCCTGAGGTGTTCGTATACAGGGCCTTTAAGATGTTAATGAACTTCTCAGGCACACCCTTCTTCAATAGACAATCCCAGAGAACAGTCCTGTCCAACGAATCGAAGGCAGCCCTGATATCAAGAAACACTACGATTGTTGGCCTGCGATAAGTATGACGGTGTTCTAACATTTGGCGGAGGATGAAGATGTGATCAATGCATCCTCGACCAGAACGAAAACTAGCCTGCTCCTCACGAGTCAATCTTTCTCGGGTTTTAAACAACCTACGAAGAATGACAGAAGCCAATAGTTTGGACGCAATCGGAAGTAGACTTATCCCCCGATAGTTGTTACAGGAACAACGTGAGCCCTTTTTAAAGATAGGGACGACTATTGACTCATTCCATGATGTTGGAACACTTTCTTGCTCCCAAACCTTTGCAAACAACACCGTCAGTTCCTTAGCGAGAAAGTCACCACCATCTTTAAAAAGAGCCGGAGGTAAGTCATCTGGGCCCGGTGATTTGTAACGTTTCAAGAGTTGGAGTTCCTTGCGGACTTCCGCCTCGTTTGGTGGATCAGTCGTCACCGGCCATGGGGGGCAGGATAAACTGGTTGATGCTGCCGGAGCAGCAGGCCATATTCACTCGCCTAGATGTTAGTTGCTGAAACCGCGAGATGGCTCATCTGTATGCCTGTTTGTATCTACTTCATAATTTCCATTAAATTATTCGCTTCCTCATTGTCTCCTATCATATGCTTGGTGGTTGTTTGAGATATACTGTACGAAAATAAACTGTAGTTACCACTTTGTATTATCGTCCTCTGGAAAATTATGAACCACTCGGAGTTATTGTAATAATAGTTGTCAGGTCGATACCTGACCTTTGCTGCTACCTTGACGTGGTGCTCAGGCTTGCCTATCGTGATGAACCAATCGAGCTATACTGGCTGGGACAACCGTTCCTCAAGGTAGTGCCATGCCAGACAGGTCGGTTGAAGAGCGGTAAGACTAAAAGCAGCAAACCCAAGGTCCGAAGTCGTACTGCCGACTGTACAGAGGTGTGACGGCAGTAAGGTGTTTCCTTCAGACAATCGATCGACTGATACACGAAGTACATAAGAAATATCTTGTGGATATTCCACTGCGGGAAATAAATCAAATTTAATCTATTTAAGTAATTTATTGACATTAAAGACGAATCATTATATTTAAAGAAATACCGCTGTATTAAAGAGTGTTAGTAAAGTTAATCTTCAAATTATATTTTAAAAGGTAGAAGAAAAGGAAATTCGCAGGGAATAAGAGACATCGGTTAAGAGAAATAAAGCAAACATCATGCATTAGGATAGATAGTTATGGCCTTGTCATTATTATGTACGAATAATAGTAGTGACAGTACTTAGTTCTTTCTATTTATTTTTCGAGTCAATTTTATTTTATGTAACAAATTGAAAAAGAATTTACATTTCACCAGTATAGCAAAAAAGTAGATTACATGAGCTGTACAACAGCATAGATGATGACTAAAATAGTAACAGGCATTTAACGGTATCCGTTATTACCAAAAAGAATAAACTGAAGATGCTTGTATTGTTGTTAAAGGGAAAAGTTCATCATCTTAGAAGAGAAACATTAATTTCGGAAGAAAAAACAACTCGACAACACATTAAGAAATCTAAACTAAATTATGAAAAAAAAATATTTTAAAAGTCATGTATACAGGAAGACTGAAAAAAAGTAGTCAGTCAGTGAGAGTAGTGAACACAAAATTTCTTACTCTACTGATGGAATCGATAGGAGAGAACTTAAACGACTATGAATTTCCAAGGCTTCTTTTAATACGTTTCCTAAACGTATATGCAATGATCGTACAGTATCTTGTGATGCGCGATCCATCCATAATAGTCTGTTTTGATTACCTTGTACCAACGAAGGATGAATGGTACCAACTGGTTTAAGTTTATTACTAATGCTCAATTCGTTTATCCATTCTCCATTACTATTAACACCGGCACCTCCACCGCCATTAGTACCATCTAATTCCAAACGTGAAATACCACATCGTAGATCAGGACTATCAACATTATCCATTGATATTCCTGGCTGTTTAAACGTAAAACAAGGGAGAAAGCAAATTTGTGACAATAAACATAAGTCCAAACAATAGAAAAATAAATATCTAGATTTCTAGTACAATTGGGTTTCCATATTTAGAACAATGAGAGCTATAAAAGTAAATCAATTCAGAGGATACAGTATGACTAAATGCTGTTATACTAAGGCTTTATGTGTTTGGTAGGAACTTGCCAATTTATTTTCTTCGTTTCCATACTCATTGTCTAATGTAAGAACATTACAGGCAAGAAACTATTTCTAAGTCTGAATTCTTCATTATTTACTTGATATCTGTATGTAAAGTTATTCCACTGCACAATTGAATTCTTAACTAAAATCAGTATTTGGGAATAGTGGGTGTTAAGTGAATGTTTCATACATACTTCATGCTCACTTAGGGTTTATTTGATTCACATAGTTTGGTACCAAATTCAATATAAGTAATTCAAATTTCACAAAATACTTGGAATTCTTAGAAACCGCAGAAACAACTTGCCAAGAAAATGTACATGAAAATTCAAAAAAACCTAGACTTATGAATTCTCGTTGAATATATCTTCGCAAGTGTGACGTAATCGAATTATGGATGTCAGAAGTAAGAAAATAAGAAGAAAAAGCTTATATGAATCCACTCCTATACAAAAAAGGACAGATGAGTGGTTAAGCTACTAAAAAATAATGGAGGGATAGGTTTTAAATGATACCATTCCCGGATCACACTCAAGTGTAAACTAACTATTTGTAGTAATCTAATCGAATAAACGTATCTGGTTCTCTATTCTGGGTCGTGAATCTTGATTCTGATATAACGTGACTGATCTTATTATAATAATAACGTATTATCGTAATATACGTGAAAGTGAGATAAAATATTTTAAACATCCGTTAATGATGATATAATCTATTCATCTAATAAATTTTCATCAACTTACTTCAATATTAGTATAATTTGTTGGATAAACTAATCCATTCATTGAACTACCCATTACTGGTATAGCTTGACGTTTTAATTGATTGATTTCTATTTCTAATCGTTTCACTTGAGCTTGAGCTAATTTCAATTGATTTTGTACAGATTGATTACAATACATTTCATTTTGTCCATTAGTTGTTGTCAATGATTGTGTTGTCAGTGTTACAGGCAATGATGAGGAATTCACATGTTGTATAGATAATGGGTTTGATAAATTTTGATGTGAAGTAATAATATTAGTCGTTAAACATGTAGGCGTTAATGTCGGTGTAGTGGGTTGATTAATTGGAATACTACTACTACTACTACTACAATTATTTGATATTGGTGGATGAATTTGGCCATTTTGTAACGGGCTTGATAAATTGTCTTTCGGTAAATTTGCCGAATCTGACTATATATTTTTTTGTTTGTTTTAAGGATATAGAGAAAAAAAAGTAGAAAGTGGAACAGATCTAATGAATTATACAGAAAGACAAAAATTAACTTTTTTCCCCAGCAAAACATAATTAGTTTGATTTGTGGAAATAAGAAAAAAACTCGAGAATGCTTAAATAGTAGGTTTGACAATGTTATTTTCATGAACACTGGCATCGGATATTTAATATTTTCTCTAGTGAAAGATATATTATTGAGATCGATTGTAGTTTATAGATACATTAAAAAAAATCGGTAAAACGACAGAATCTGATGTTAAATGCTGTTGGATAGTAAGAGCGAGAACCATCTATTAATACATGCCAATCATATAAAGTTCTTTAGCTAATAATTATCTGGCATTCGTCATGAATTAATTTCAGGTAGGATAAACATTGGATATCAGAGAACACTACACTGAAGTTTCATGGTCACATTGTACTCGTAAATCCACAAAGTATTAAACCTAGGAGCTTGAATTATCACTAAGTGTAGTTGACCATAAAACAGATACATTGGCTGTAAATAGTACACATTTCCAAATTTAATCAGTTAGCAATGCAGCTCGTGGTCATCTGATAACAATGATGATGACTGTTTCACTACTGACATGGTTGCACTCTAATATTTCGAACCATTATGTTGATAGAGGGGAAGATGTGACACATCAATTACTAAAACTTGAAGAGAAAAGTGCTCACAGGACGGTTAAATTCTTAAGGAGTCATATCATGTACCTGTGGTATTTCCTAAGAAAGGACAATTATATATGGCTTCAGTTCGTATCTACTAACTTAAATTCAGTAGTTAAATAATTTAAACGAAATTAGGGCGCCACAAGGGTTCATAAAAGGTCTTTTGAAATTAGCTGTCTGTATTTTCCAAACTGGATATATAACCAAATCATAGCACGTAAATGGAATAAAAATGGCTTATGGTAACGTTTTACTTTAAATATCATATTCAAATGATTTATGCACTGTCAATTTCATATAAAATAAGATGATGTACGAAAAAAAAATTATGTTCTTCAATAACATTTTATTACATTACGTTTTTCTTATCAAAATATCCGATAGTATTTTTTTAAACTTATGAACGACTCTTGATCCCCAATAAGTAGCATATTGAAAAAGTATAACAAACAATAATGAATATTTAAAAAAGAAGTAAATAATTTGCTGCTGAGAGACATTTACAGCAATACCGGAAAAAAAGATGAATAGGTAAGTAGTTAGCGCTGGAAACTAGGTGTTTATGTAATTATCGACTGTTGATTTGAACTATGAAAGCCTTAAGGTAGCAGACATCTAGATTATTAAAAACCAGTGTTTAACACCTTTTTTGTTTCGATCTATAATACTGACGGTCCAAGTTATCTGCCACCAAAACAAATGTAGACTGATAGAATTTCCGAATCATACGTTGATCGGATAATTTTCACTAATTTCACAAATTTTCACCAACACAAAACTATCTGAACGTATATATTTTGAAAAGCTAACGAACTGTATAATTATTATGTTTAATATTAGGAATGGAATGTTCAGCGTAATACTAATACGGAAAGATGACGTTAAACTTAGTAGTAAAGCTTCGAATTCATTCGACAGTTCTTGGTGATCTATGGAGACATTTATTCACTGGATAACATTGTACCTTGAAGAACTTTCAAACATACTGTCCTAGTTTTAATTGGTTCAGATTTTAAAATTGATTTCTCAGTTGTATTCGTTACAGATCGATTTCAGTTACATGATTAGGCCGTTTGACAATGTCTACCATAATAGCTCGGATGACGACTAACTGCATCTAATCTGCGCAGTATTTCCATGATACTTGTTTAATAGACATGAAGTACGGCGACTTTCGACTCGTTATTGGCATATCTGCAGGTGTAAATAGGTAGATCATCTCTTATAGACGAGTTATATTGGTTGGTTGTAACTGAAGATGTATTGTAGATAACCTGGTAATTTTTTTCTATAAAACGAGTGTTATTTTTTTCCGTGCTGTACTGTTTATTCGGGGGTAATGCTTAGATGCCTAGGTGCCGTAAAGTACGAGAATGCTCAGCAAGATCTTCGATGGTCAGACAGAAGTTGGATTGTATATTGTATACTGACCTCTCTGACACCAAAGTATACATATATGCACGATCCTTATTTTAAAGTGAATGAAGTTTCGAAAAAAAGTTATCAACTATTTATTAGTTTAAGGATCAACCAGATGGTAACGTTCAAAGTGACGCGATCTTAAAAGTGGATGTTGTAGGTGTGTGCATGAGTATTAATAAAAGCTTTAAGAACAGACGTGCATATCTTCACTCATAAACGAACACTTTACTAATTGATGTCATTTTCTATTGTTTTGTTGTAAAACCTATCAAAAGAAATCTTTGTCCTCAAATCTATCTTATTGTGACTGTGTTTATGTGTATTGTATTCAGCATTAGTAGAAAGAAAAATAGAATCACTAAATTGACCTGGATAGTACACTAATACAACACAGTAACACGAAAACCAATATGTGAAACTTGACCTCGACCTCAGGGTTAAAGTTAAAATCATAATTGAAATTAGTGAACTATGGTTGAACTGGCTAATTCTCTCCTCTGAAAAGCAAGGTGATTTTATTTTCAAGTTCAAGCATAGATAATTTTATTATCCACATTGAGTAATCAACGAAAAGAGGATAGAAAATAAAATTGGTTTGTTTTACTATGTCACAACATCTTATTTAGTAAAGCACAATAAAATACATTTTGGAGAAACAAATAGACAGAAGTAATGATTTTTTTGCTGAAAAGCGCGGTATGATGCTTTAGGTTAGGAGTTGAGCCACATAACTAACATATAATGATGGAAGAGGATTATTATTGGGAAATGATAAATTAAATGCTTGCATCCGATTCTTAATGTCATTTCATCTATCGTCAGTCAGTCTCCACAAACCACTAACTAAATAATAATTACGTACTAATCAATAGTGAGCTAGCCTCCTGATAAATTTCAGTGTTCCACTGGAATACTATGACATGTGGAATAGACTTTGTCAGCAAGTGAGGGATGATAATTTATTAAAGACATTGGACAATGTCACAAACTCAATGCAGTGTACAGTGTTAAGTGCTAGATATTCACTCAACAGTTGCAAGGTTATTGAACTTGGTGACTTACATGAAAGTCTGGAATTTGTTTTCATGAAGACTCGTGAGCATGTCCCGGTAATAAGTACCGAATTACGAAAAAAATCCTGTTTGTCCTTTGCTTTCTGGGCAGTATTAAATATGATAGTAGAATTTTCTCTCATTTCATCTAGTTTGTCTACATAAAAAAGCGATATAGTTTATCGTTGGTTGGCTTCTTGATATGACAGGTGAAAGATAAGTCAGTATCCTTGGTTAGATAATAACCTATAAAATCTGAGTCTAAGAATCACTGACATTTTTAGATTCTAACCGAATATACATCTATAGGTGGTATTTCTCATCGACTGATACCAGCTGGGGTATCATTGAAAACAAGGAAGCAGTGAACTGTTGTAATGTCCTAGTGTCTATCTTCTCAACAACGTGCGTTACCGACCTTGTCAGTTGTCGGATCCAATATTTTCAGGTCTCTCAGAAAATGCTTAATCATTAGAACCACTGAGTCAATGTCCAATGGCACAGTTCCAACGTCAACCGATTTGTGACATAGCACAAATATTTAATGGCATTGGTAACAGGTAACTTAACATAACTTATATACGAATATGGAGAATGGTGGAGATTGTACTATCTTAAGAGTTAAATTCACGAGTCAATCTGAGCTAGATCACCATTGAAAACCTGGACGGCCGTTTTGTCCTAGTATGGGACCCCTCAGCAGTACGCGCTTACGATCCCGCACTCAGGACTCGAACACACGGCCTCCAGTCTCGCGTGCAAATGCTTAATCTCTAGACCACTGTCTTATTGTCTAACTTCAATGAGATATGACCTTGAGCAATCCTTCATATCGTCTCAGTGGTTTGGGAGTTAAGCGTTCGAACGTGAGGCCCGAGTCCCACGTATGAGATCATGTACGCGTACTGATGAGGAGTCCCGTACTAGGACGAAACGGCCGTCCAGTGCTGCCAGGTTTTCAATGGTGATCTAGTTTAGATCGGCTTATGAATTCAACTGCGTAAATTTTTATATACATCGAGTATTTTTGTACGTATGTTATTCTGTTGCATAAACTAAGTTTGCTTACTAAAATTTGTTATATATGGAGTTACTTGTTCATTCGGGCTTCTGAGTCAGTAGATTTGTCTTTTTTAATGCTCATCATACTATCCGATTGCTTACAGCAATCTAAATGATTAACCGCAGAAAGCATGATTGAATGTACGTATTCAACGAAAAATTTAATAGAAAATCCTGATGACGAAACTGATTACCATTTAACCAGCAGTAAATCGGCAGTTCAGTAGTTGAGGTTCGAATTTCGGGCATTAGGTGGCAGGTTCGAATTCCGTTTCAACCGATTCAGTTTGAACAACGGAATGGCATCAATCGTCATCACATTTAAAGTGTAGATCAAAGCGAAATATATGAATGCGTTCCTGGTAGGTGAGTTACGTAAAGTCAGAAATCGATAAAAATTTTCATTTTTAGCCTACTTACTGGAGACGAAGTACATAGCCAATTAACAAGATGATAAACTCAATCACAGTATGCTTGTTTTATGATCAAGCACATGAAATTATGAGCAGTTGTTGAATTATAATGTTATTTTCCCTATACGCATAAACTTATCGACTCATCCTACTGGTAATAATACTATTATCATTCGTTGTAATTGAATGTGATAAGTACCTACTTCTCAATTAGATGAATTTTTAAGATGTTTAAAAGATATTTTATCACCGTGTTCTCATATTCTCTAGAAACTGTCTTCTACTACTGCTACTTACAACTCGCTTCAAACTGTTTAACTGATACCAGATTGTGATGAATAATTGTCTCCAAATATTTACTTCTTCCCAATTAATTTTTCACTATTTTGCAATCATCTTTAATTACATTTTGTGCATAAATATTCATCTTCAATAATATAAAAGTATAATATTTGCCAAAAAACAAAAATTTATAGATACAATAGATAGATGGTTATACATACAAATCGAGGTAAAAAGATTCACCTAACGCTTCCATTTTATATGCTCTTAAAGATGTCTATTTCTTGTCTCAATATGAATGACTAAATCACAAACATTTAATTGACAGTTATTATATATAGATATGTAATTATGTGCATACATTATGAGTAATTCATTACAACTATAGAAGGTATAAAATTTCAGGATAGAAATAGAATCTTATGTAATGCACATAAGTATTTATTCAATACTGTCAAGAAATCAATGGAATGCAGGAATTTCAATATTTATGCCTAGAATATTCTTCATATTTATTTATTTGATAATGTAAAAAAAATAGAAACAGTTTCTTTTTCAATTCTAATAGAAGAAAACTTAAGGAGAGAGAAAAAAAAAGGAAAGGAAAGGTAGGAAGTAGATGACAATAACTCAGACAATAATAGAAAATGTATAAACGCACATATAAGATGTTTATAATGCATTATTTTCTTAATATTTCATTCATATATGAAAGGTGTGATAAAAGGAGAAAAGGGATGGGAAATTTGTCGCATCATTTATAGGATTACTAGAACGGGGCTTTTCGTGGAGATTTTTTCAGTAATTTTATAGTTGAAATAATGAGTCGGTTGAAGTTAGACTACCATGGAAAACCTGGAAGCAATGAACGGTGGTTTCGTCCTAGTGTGGGACTCCATAGCAGTACGTATTCACGATCTCGCAGGGCATAGGATTAGTTGATATCCGCATGAATATTGTCGACTGTTAGTTTCAAGCTGTATAGATCGGCGTATGTTTTCTGATTGAGGTCTGTAATTTATACTTAGTGATGATAGATGAGATGGTGCTTAAAAAAACAAAGTTCAATAACTCTGATGCTTTGTTCTCTTTCTAATTTCCTTCTAAATCCTGAGTGTTAATTTTTTTATATTTATTCCAAACTGTTTATTTATCAGTTTCACCTAGTTTTTTTTAGAAAACCATATTATTCTGCTTGGCTTTACAATATGTGTATTTCAGTTGTTTCGATTTCATTGCTTACTGTGCTGTGCTGATGTGAATTGTATTAAGTTGTCTTGATGTACACATTACTTCTATATCTTGTACTGTTCGTGATTGATCAATACAAAAAAAAGCAAAAATAACTCTTTCAAGTTTTATTCTAAGTACCAACGAATTAAATTTAAATATGACTATTTAGACTACAAGTTTACTTCAGTAATGTCCTTGTACAACTGTTCTTCATATTGTTATTACCTACTTACTTACTGACTTCCGTCTGTTACCTATTGTGGAATGTAAATCGTCGACCACGAATCAACAACCAGCTCTGTCAACGGCTCTCTCTTTCAGTTATACCCAAGTTCTATTCATTATTTTTAATTTTTGTGTCACCGATTATGTTGTCGTTATAGTGGATAAATGATATAAGAATTGATTCAGATAACAAACACTTAATGATAAATATTAAGAATAAATTGCGAACTAATACACGTGTGTGATGTTCCATAATTAAAATTAATTAATAAATTTATTGGGGATGAGTAAGATGTGAATCATGACGGGAAAGAGTACACATGAAACCTGAGAGATACGCAAGTAATCATCAGTTGGTTACTCTTTCTCTATCAGAGAATTATTGAACAAAAAAATGTAACTAATGAAATATTGGTTATTTTGTACACCGACATTGATTTCATTAGTTTTTCTTACTTCATTAGTGAACACGGAATAAATGGAAGAAACATAGTACACACACAGAGTGAGTGAGTGAGATCAAAATGAAAAAAATATTTTCGACAGACATCAACAGCTTGGAAAAATGCGTACAATTAAAATATCAAATCAGTTGAAACTTTAAAAACTGCCAGAAAACAAAGTTCAATGTTGATTAGACAAAAACAATACAAAAAATATAACATGCAATTTATTGAGTACACCAAACTAGATTTCCCTGTAATTCGGTTAACAACTATGGATATTAGTGCAATCAACTATGAGACATATCTTTGTATTTCTGTATTAACTCTTTTTTGACATATACTATCGTATATACGATTTATGGGACAGTTTGTTTCGAATAAAATTAAGTGAGGTTTTAACCTATGATTCACTCGTCGAAAATTGTGTGCTTCAACCACTGAGCCATTGTCCCATTTGTGATAATACTCGGAACTCCGACTTTCTTTAGAACCATAGCCCCAATATCGCATTACATCTTTGGTTCTCTCTTTTTCTGTACCTAATCTTTTCTATATGACATGATATCAATTCATCGACCGTGACTGTTAGTCGATTAAAGGAATAAAAGCAACGAGAGGAAATTGAAAAAATGAGTTTTATATATATATATATATATATATATATATATATATACCAAGGAATAAAACCAACGTCACTGTGAATCTAAACGTATGTAGTACAACTTGCAGATAAATATAACTGAGATTATAAAATGGGCAAAAGTATACTTTGCGTTTGAGTTTAAAACAACCGCGACAAATTTCCAGCCAGTCAGAAAACAGCTTTTATAAAGGAATGGTTTGTGAAAAAGAAAACAATAATATTGAAAAGTATAAACAGATTTTTCAGTTGACAAAGCCATTAGTATCTTTTACAGGCTGCTCTGTCTATAAATCGAAAGAACAACGAAATCTTCATTCTTCCTAATTGATATAGACTGTCAGTATTCTGTGACCCTTAGAGGAACCTAAAGAGATTTCTAAGAGGATCTATATTGTTATTAGTTAGGGTTAGATATTTAGGGTAAGGCTTAGGTGTTTAGTATTAATGACTTATTCACGAACTGATATCAGGTATAATGTTAAGGTGCACTATAACTGTATGGATGAATGAATTTAGCTCAAAAACACACGAAGCGCTATCTTACTGGTTAATCCCCAAAACATAGTGCCATAAGATTAATATTTGTTTCAGGATTCAGGGTTTAGAGTGAGGATTCTAAAGATATAGAACTATACATTTATTTAACTGAACACTATCATTTTTAACCCATGGTTATAAAAAATAATTCTTCACAATCCTATTGAATGTTTTGAATAGTGAAAAATGGTACGTGGTATTTGAATCTCAAGCAAAAAACTTAGAAGTTGCATTTTCGATTCCAATTGGCTTGTCTCTAAGTCATACTTTTACAATAGAATGAAACATAGAGAATGTCACTCAATTCAATAATGAATTTTAAAAAGAAGAGTTAAAAGATTAAGATTGAACAAATATCAAATGCAACCTTATAATTAACGGTTGTGCAACTGATTTTCATTGTTGGGACCCTTTGATAATTCCTTGGAAAGGTTTACAGAAGCTATGAAAGGTGATGAAAACACTTTAATCAATTTGTGCTCATTAGGAACTTATAGAGAAAAAACTTAGAAAGTGACTGAATGCACTTTCTTAATAATGATCGGACAAATACTGAATTTGTTACCAATTTATGTATAATTCCGTATAAATATTATCGTCATTTCGTACATAAACAAATTTTGGAAGTAACGCTTTTCCTATGCTTCCCACCTTTTGCTTTTTGTTCAGGGTCCAAGAGTGAAAGAACTCTGGGATCCAGGATAAAAATAAGATGTGTTTTTGAATAAGCTCGTTACAAGTTCACAAGATAAGTAATTTCGAGATAAACAGTTAGTACTTTGACCAAGTACACTGATAGACACACATACATATATGCACACACAATAATGGATGCATTAAAATAAGGCTCGGACAGAAGTTGTACAGATGTATAACTAGTAAACTGAGACATGAAAAAAATACGTCTCAAATGACAAGTTAGTTAATTACCTAGTCGTGAGTAATTTACTTCATATTTTTCATTATTATTATTATTATTATTATTATTATTATTATTATTATTATTATTATTATTATTATTATTGTCATCGTCTGGGTCTGCTGCGTCGTAGTTACATAGACAGTTTACTGATTAGATTACACCTACCGATGAATCATTGACCATACAAAAGAAAAAGTAGCGAGAAAAAAACATTCAAGCGATAACGAGGTAAAAAGTAGTAAAAATTACACCTTCCCACGAAAAGCAAATAAGAAAAATGCACATACACAAGACCATTAATCAGTCAACTGAGATGCTAACTATACTATTGTTACTAATATAAGCAGTTTTTACTTAAGTTAAATACTGAAAATCCAAAATAAATAGAAAGGATAGGACATTAGATTATTTGGAATAGATATGATTAACAGTTATATCTGTATGTAGTCTATTCACCAATAAATACACAAACTGAATTTCTAAGTATGTTATTTACTACTGGAACTAAAAAAAGACCAGTCGTATTGTACACTTCAGTTACTAATATATAGTGAAAGTTGTAATCTCCCCATGAGCAAATACACAAAAATACATCGGAATGTTTATTAGGTGTTTTATCATGAGTTTCTGACTCTTACCAATTTTACAGCCGGGATAGATTAGACTTTCTATTCAACGGTGCAATTTCCTATTTTTATGTTTTCGAAAAATATAACAGTTATGGAGAGATGATATAAAATGCAAAGCAATGAAGCAATTGAACAGCTTAACTTCTGAGAACTTTTAAGGAAATGAGAAAAAAGCATCTTTACAGAAATAGGAATTGTTTTGAACGAGGACAGGATTATTATAACCTTAAACTGCGAACGGTATGGAATTTTTATAACTTGAATTTGTATATTATTAGTCAAATTGGTTGTATGAAGATTTTGTTATTTTTTGAAGTAATTTTCACCACAAAATGAGATCGATCAGCTGAATACACTTAAAACTACTGGTTACCTGCCTATACCAATCTGAGTCATCTTTAATGCCTTCATGATGTTATTCTGACTGTAAAATGTGAGATCTTGAAACGGGCCAGTGAGATTGCAATGGACCAAGAGTTTAGTAGGGTAAATCAGTTTACTGTATTAAGAAAAATCACACGCTGGATTTTTAAAATATGAAGAAGATACATTAAATACATCGTTTTCACATCTTCATTGCATTGTTTCTTACAAGCTTCATTGTTCTTTCATTTCTGTTGCTATTCGGATTGATTCTGTCTTTATTTCTCTTCTCCTCATGTTCATCTTCTGTCAGTAAGAATCCTACTTCAAATTCTTGACACATTCTACTTATATCGATCCGTATAAGTATGATTCACTACAAAAGCAGTTTTGCTCTCAGCCTGTGAAACCTGACCACTCCAAGTTGTGGATGTTAAGCTCCTGTGTTTGATTATCAATGTCTCTGAAGAATAAATGATATTCAGTGACATTATCTTAGCAGTGCGGAGGTTAGGCAACGTGTGTTGGGGAACAGTGATGACAGTTCATTTGGTGTCACCACCTTGAAACACTGACTTCAGTGGCTTGGACATGCACCACGAATTTTGTTTCAGAGAATTTCACATCGTGCATTATTTGCCGATACTGGGACTGTTTGGAATAAGTGGAGAGGTGGTCAGTGTATGGCATGGTGTCGTAGTATGAAAAAATACAGTATAGGACTGGCATCTGTCGGGCCTTCACGACTCCCTGGTTAGGGTCCTAGAGTTAGTGTAACACCTTGGCTTGAGACATTATCGGACATGACTCGGAATAGGAGCCAGTAGTGGTCGTGATGTAACTTTTGTTTACTTTCTGCTTTTAAATGAGAGCAACTTCTTTAACCGAAAGAATTCTTTCTAGTCGTATTTTTTTCTTAATTGAACTGCTTCTTCCATCATCAATATTATTAATATTTTACTCTAACACACTAATTCCTCTTCATTTTTGTTGTTTCTTTAATTATACCCACCTTTCTCTTGCTATCTATTTACAGTCGCATCTTTATTGTGTGGCGGATGAACACTTTGGTGTCCCTTTGTACCACTGCTTATGTGTTTGAATAAAAAAACAAACAAAATATTGGATAAAATTGTAACAAGCTTGATTATTTTACACAGTATTTTCTACAGAATAGTAAAGGTAGAGACGACAGTGTTTAGGTGATGTAGTTTTAGTTTCAGACAAATGCGTATCTTTTATGCTGGATTACAGAAATTCACCAAAAAAAAAGTGTGATCAGGAAGTAAACTATGAGTGTATTAAATAATACTAGGTTGGTAGAAAAAAAAGTTACATGTTTGAGTATAAAAAATATACATGATCTGTTTATGTAATGTGTAAATAAAGATCATATGATTTACCTATGATTAAAAGTATTTCAGATTATTTAATCAACCAGTCAATCAATATTAGTAACATATCTTTATACATAATGGATACAGGATGTATATTTTGCATAAATTAGGATTCATTGAGTAAGGATGTATTTGTATCGCAATCTTGATGTTTACACTGTGACTCGATAAAATTCAATTTGCAGGAAAATATAAACCCCTTTTAAGTAATAATAATAATAATAATAGATACTATATAATATGAGATCCATTATTATCTAGACTCTAATTCGGTTAGTAAATGAGTTGGTGTTTGTAAGGATGGATAGGTATCGGGGTTCAAGATTTCAGTGTGAATGTCAACTTTGGGTTACAGTTTCATTCAGCTGACAAATCCCGAATAAGATGCACTTGGAGGATTCGATTGTTAAAATACTGGAGGTTTTGTAGTCTTTGAGTTGAATGGTTTAGTTGTGAGGCTTTCTTTGTCCTAGCGATGCTATTTTCAGACGAACGACAATGAAAGGTTCAAAATTAAGCCATCTATCTAGCTTAGAGAACATATAACACCCAATGAAACGATAGAAATACTTTAAAATACAAAAAAACTTACTGGTACACGTATTCCAGATGGACTATTTGATTCTGGTTGAATTTGAGTCTTCATTGAATCTACACATTGTTTAAATTGATTGACAAACTTAAAGAATAAAGAGTAGAAAAGAAAAAAACAACAGAATAACAGTAAAACAAAACCTGAGTAAGATAGACTGTGTGTCATCGTATTTTGTAAAAATAGATCTTTTAGTCAGGTAAAAAGGGACTTGGAAATTAATCTGTGACAAATAACATTTTGGAAAAGACATATATATATATATATATATATATATATATATATATATATATCAGAATCTTTAATGCAAACGTCAAAGCAGTTCTATTGTAAAGAGCTGAAACTTGGAGAACTACCACAGCCGTCATCAGAGAAGTACAAGTGTTCACAAACAAATGTCTACACAAGATACTCAATGTCCGTTGGTCGAATATCATCAGCAACATTCTACTGTGGAAGAGAACAATTCAACTTCCAAATGAAGTGGAAATTAGGAAAAGACGTTGGAAGTGGTTAGGACATACATTGCAGAAATCATCACGAGGCAAGCTCTAACTTGGTGTACTGAATGGAAAATGAATAGAGGTAGACCAAGGAGCACATTGCATTTGGAACTGGAAAGGATCACCCAGAACAGAGTTCAACTGAAAATTCTGATGAGCTGCATATGCTCTTCCACGAGGGGTAACAGTTGTAAGTAAGTCTTGATAATAACGATTAGGTGTATCTGGAATTCCCGATTAGACTACGCTATTTGTGAATTATTGAACGATTGAGTTATTCTAACGTGAACAGTTTTATTGTGGGCTCAATAAAGTCAGATGGAATAAAACACAGGAAGAAGACGAAGTGTAGTTCAAAATGCTCTACTTATTTACTATAATATGAACTATAAACATCAAATTTTCCCTACTAAAATCTTTAAAAGAAATAGGATAGACTAGATATTTCCGTAAGAAAAATAAACAATTCCAAGATTTTAAAAAAAACATGATTTATTCAACTCAAGTGCAAGTTTACTTACTGAACTTTGAACTACAATGTCTGTGTATGAGGGCTAGTATTACTAAACTGATATGATGAGTAAGCTTAACCGTTAAATCGTTAATAACATTTAATCATATTATTTTATTTAATTGAAAAAGCCCTATTTCTAGTGAGCAACTATCTTGTCTTATAATATTAGTTAATTTAGATGATTAAGTAAATAAATCAGTCGCGTTAACAACTCACTGCTCATCACATATTGTATCATAACATATCATCATTTTTTCATAGTTGATATCATGAGTCAATTGAAGCTAGACCACCATGGAAAACCTGGAAGCACTGGACGGCCGTTTCGTCCTATTATGGGACTCCTCAGCAGTGCGCATCCACGATCCCGCCTCACGAGATTCAAACCCAGGTCCTAACTAACATGCGCACTGCTGAGTCCCATAATAGAACGAAACGGCCGTCAGTGCTTCCGGGTTTTCCATGGTGGTCTAGCTTCAATTGACTCATGATTTCAACTATGAAAATACTGAAATCTCCACAAAACCTCTTCTGATCTATATCATCATTTGTTGATCAATACTCTTTGCTTACATTTTAACAATTAAACATTACTTCATCAAATCAAATAATCCTACTTCAATGAAGTGAAATATGAACTTGTGGACAGATTGGTTGAAATTTAAATACATTCAACTTGATGACTACAAGTCATTACTTTATAAAACCTACTTGTCGATAATGTTAAGGATTGGTTATGTAATATTTTAGAAACTGACTAGGGTTGAAAAGTTTTAACTACTAGAATTTTAAAATTACTGACTCAATGATGATTAGGTGTTTAACAAACAAGTCTCGAATATATCAGAAAAGTTAATATCAGCAGAAGTCGAAAGGATCATCTCCTAATACTAACGATAATTTTTTTAAAACATGAAAAAGTAAGCAATTTGATTATATTGACTTATCAGATACTAATACTAATAATAAATAAGAAAAAAACTTTATATTAATCCTCAAATCATGATACAAAATAACAACTTCCAGTTTATATACATACTTGGTACCTGCTTCGGTTTGGGCACCCGGGAAGTATCACAGCCCACACACAAATAAATGAAATGATGAATTGTATTGACGATACTATTACTGCTCATATCAGAAGCAAGACAATTTACACTATTATTATTATTACCATTATTATTATTATTATTTACTACGTCGCTTTTTCACTCCCTTTATTCTCAAATTGTGTATCCTTCCTTTCCAACTTACGCAGTAGCTCGCCCATGGTGGAAACTCTGTCCTATCTAAACGATCTTCAGTCACTGTCTAGTTGAAAGTGAATGCTTCCACCGATTACGAATACTGAAGCAGTCTTTCTGAAACCACGTACGCCATTCAAGCTGGATTCCTTCAACGTTCGCACACTAATGCAGATCGGACAACAGATGGGGCTGGCTATGTCTTTAGAAAGTCTTAATGTTGATGTTTGTTGTCTATCCGAGACCCGTATTCAAGACTCTAGTGAAGTACTAGAAATTCGCTCTCCATCTGTCGCTTCGAAAAGCTTGTTTCACGTGCGCTTATCCGGGGACCCTGTGGCATCTTCGTCTGGTCTTGCTGGCGTTGGTGTTGCACTAAGCGCTAGGGCTGAGGCAGCACTAATCGACTGGATCACCATTAACAGTCGGTTATGTGCTGTTAGATTAGAAAGTTCCATCAAAGTGAGAAGAAACCGGCGTGAGAAGCGGTGTCTTTTCGTCATCTTCGCCTATGCCCCGACAAATTGCAGCCCGGATGCAATCAAGGATGAGTTTTACCACCAGTTAACAGTTCTTCTCCAGAAAGCGCGTTCGACAGATATTGTAGTATTAGCTGGAGACTTGAATGCTCAGGTCGGGCGTCTAGGCACAGAAGAGAGTCGTTTAGGTGGCCGATGGGGACTTGTTGGTCGCAGGACAGATAACGGGGACCGTTTGCTGCAACTGTGCACAAACCACAACCTGTTTCTCGCTAGCACTAACTTCCGGCACAGTCATCGCCGGTGTGCCACCTGGCGTCCTCCCTCTGCATCTCAAGCCTGGACTCAGATTGATCACATCGCGATCAGCTACCGCTGGCGTGGTTGAGTACAAGAAATCTGGTGTGAGTGAAACAATCTACGAGGATGACGGGGTGCCAATCACTAACATCTCTCGACGTCTTGGACGATGTCGGAATTTTCCGAAGGGCAGTTCAACTGGCCTGCTGCTCCGGCAACATCAACCAGTTTGTCCTGCCCCCCATGGCCGGTGACGACTGATCCACCAAACGAGGCGGAAGTCCGCAAGGAACTCCAACTCTTGAAACGTTACAAATCACCGGGCCCAGATGACTTACCTCCGGCTCTTTTTAAAGATGGTGGTGACTTTCTGGCTAAGGAACTGACGGTGTTGTTTGCAAAGGTTTGGGAGCAAGAAAGTGTTCCAACATCATGGAATGAGTCAATAGTCGTCCCTATCTTTAAAAAGGTTTTACGTTGTTCCTGTAACAACTATCGAGGGATAAGTCTACTTCCGATTGCGTCCAAACTATTGGCTTCTGTCATTCTTCGTAGGTTGTTTAAAACCCGAGAAAGATTGACTCGTGAGGAGCAGGCTAGTTTTCGTTCTGGTCGAGGATGCATTGATCACATCTTCACCCTCCGCCAAATGTTAGAACACCGTCATACTTATCGCAGGCCAACAATCGTAGTGTTTCTTGATATCAGGGCTGCCTTCGATTCGTTGGACAGGACTGTTCTCTGGGATTGTCTATTGAAGAAGGGTGTGCCTGAGAAGTTCATTAACATCTTAAAGGCCCTGTATACGAACACCTCAGGCAGAGTGAGGGCATACAACCACCTTTCTCCCTTGTTCCATTCGAGCAGTGGGGTTAGGCAGGGTTGCCCGACCTCACCATTCCTCTTCAACTTTGCCATCGATGACATCCTGGAAACAGCTCTGATGGATGTAAGTAATGGCGGTGTGGATCTGTTGCCTGGAGAAATACTTCTCGACCCTGAGTATGAGGATGATATTGTCTTACTGTGCGATAATGCCCGAGGCATGCAATCCGCACTTAATCAGTTGGCAATCAGTGTCCGCAGGTACGGCATGTGCTTTGCACCCTCCAAGTGCAAAGTACTCCTACAACACTGGCAGGATTCCCATCCTGTACTCACCCTGGATGGTGAGCAGATTGAAGTAGTTGAGAAGTTCGTGTGTCTAGGTAGCTATATAAGTGCTGGTGGTGGCGTGAGTGATGAGATTGATGCACGTATAATGAAAGCCAGAGCGGCTTATGCCAATCTGGGCCATCTTTGGCGCTCGATCCTGCTGCAACCTTCTTTTACTTTCTACATAAAGAGTGATTCTAACTTTCTTAACTGAAAGATTCTTCTGGTTGTACATTTCAGTCCGCCTTATCTTTTCATCCCTTCTCTTCCTACTTTCATTATTTTGTGTGGCGCATATGTATCTGGTGCCCTTTTGTACCAATATATATGTGTTTAAATAAATAAATAAAAATAAATACATACTTGGTAAGCAATTGGTCAACGTTATATGATTATATAACTCCGTCTGTAGCTTTTTACAGTTACTGCCAGTGACAAGCCCGCATAAAGGAGAAGGGTTGGGCATACGGTCAACAACCCCATCCTGTAAAAAACAATCTTGCTAAAAAAACACTAACCACAAAAATATCACTATATGAAACCAACTGGGTGTGCATTTACATTGGTTTGGGTTTACGAATACACACTGAGGTTTGAACATACACAGATGAAGCAATACCCGCTACAAGATATCTATGTTTTTAAGAAATATTCTATATGGAATAGTTAGAGTAGTTAGTTTTAATCTAAATTTATTATTAAAACAGGTTTAACTAAGCAAAAAAAAGATTAAACTACAAAGTGAAAACATTCAATGGCTAAATAACTATTTAATATGTGATTACTAGTTCACAGATTCAAAAAATGTTGTTTCATCTACTCTGATTTGAACATCTTGATAGTATCGGTGTTCTACACCTGGAAAATGTGACCTGGAGCTCAAAAATATAAATCTGTACTTGATAAATGAGTTAGAGAAAAATAAGGATTTAAATAACCTTGTTTATTCGTTTAAAATTGAGTTTAATTACTGGTTAAACAAATCGGTTACGCACCACTTAGTAAGTGTAAGCAAATCTAGGGGAAAAATAGATAAAGAAACTGATGCAAGGAAAAACCATGTTGTTGATCAACGGATTTAATCCTCTTAATAGTTATAGATATTTACAAGAAAGCAGTCTCAAATTAAAATCTAAAAGGAAATAAAGAATAAAATCATTTGCTTATTAGTGACTAATTTCAAGGGATGATTCCCGTAGTTCTAATGAGAAGCCGTGACTAAAGGAATACAGTCATCTACAGTATGAGGCAGTTATGGACCGATGGCATTGGAAGATGGTTGCGCAGTAGTGTGAATGGACTGAAGTTAGAGATGTAAACGATTAGATCATGACTCATTAGTCCATCGATTAAGAGCTCACCATGAGATATGAAGATAATGGTTTCCACCCCGGGGAGATTTCATGAATGAAAAGTGGGAAGAAACAGTTGTTCAGTGCTTCCCAGTTTTTAGTGGTTGTTTAATTAAGATGAACCCGCTATGTAAATCATAAAACAACAGACCTAACAGTCACTGATGTTTAAATGCTTATGTTTTTCTGTAAGATGGATTGTTAGTCAACTCGATGAAGAAAGTAGTCATTGGCATTGGTTATTTTGCTTTCGCCAGAGACATTGATTCTAGTTTAGTTATCAGTTGTTCGTCCGTGAGAAATAATAAATAATATACAATTTTATCTTGACTATTATTGTATAAAATATAACTTTTAACAACTAGCGTATTCATCTTTCTAATACTGGTTGAAAGCAGTCGAACCGAAACTTGGCAACACTACATGAAATTACTGAGCATTAGGTTGGGTTGTGATGATACTGATAGGCTAGATGACTATAAACATCATGAGCCTTAGCTCATATGCCATCTGATGCTCAAATGGTAGGTGAGAAATTATAAACAACGCATTCTATCAAAGGAATTAGACTATACACTTACTCAGGATTCCAGCCTAAATGTACTTTTCTGGGTCAAAAGGAAGTTGTACATATACCTACGATTTATGCACACTATAATTCGGTTTCCCAATAAACCTACTAATTTTAGTTTCCTCACCCTATTTAGTGTATTTGGTATAGTGTAGAAAGTGTATATCGTAGATGAATCGAACAGCAGAAATCAACAGAGACTGTCACATAATATAATAATTTATGATGTGTGAACAAGAAATCCAATAGTTCGAAATTAGTCAGAATGGAGAAAATATATTTATTCTTTATTTATCCTTACATTGTAAATTTTAATTCCAATACTATTTATTGCACTTGTCCTTCTCGAAACATTATTAACCCTCGATGTTTTTAACATCATTAATATTAACAATAATTAGACTTTTAGTTTTATATCGCCATCCCAGTATCTACATGCTTATGATTGATCGACTGCTGTTGAATGTTACTCACTAACATGATAGGTAGTTGGAGGTAGCCGACAGGAAACTTTGCAAATAGATCAATAAAAGTACTTCCTATCGACTATATCACACCACCAAACATTTTAACATGGTGCACGGACTGCCGAGTCACTTAGACTAGTGGTCATACTGGGACGTGATCGATAGATTCCGATCAGTATTAAGGGCATTGATCACTACTACTCAGTGACCAATCACTTTTAAATGTTACTAACATATTTCTCTAACCGAAACCAGATGTAAGGTTTAGAAATACAACCCAGTCAGAGAATGTGGCAGTCATAGGGAGGTTTTAATCAATTACGTAATGGTTGGTATGATTGAGCATTCATATTAAACAGCTACAAGTTTACATCAATATTTTTTTATTTTCTCCAGGTGCTACGCTGCTTATGACTGACTAACTTTCCTTTATAAACAGTCCAGTATTGTGCATATATGCCATTTTTTCTAAAAGAAAAAAATGAATTGCCGGGGAAAAATACAAGTTACCAGGGCCAGTGGACTACATTTTGGAATAAACATGATGACCGATTTGAAAAGCACGAAATTATGAGACAAAATAAAACTAATGTCAAACTACCGACAACAGTGGGAAAAATTCAATAAATAATTTATAATGAAATATCATTCATATTGTTAATAGTATTTTGCACACTGGTTGGAATAGAAAAAAGAAACAGCTTACGATGAGTAATGATTTTCAAGATATAAATGCGTTCGAATGTAGATGACGCCAAAAAGTATGGTATTTAGATATGAACTAATATATATATATATATATATATATATATATATATATATATGCATAGGGACATAGATGTGGATTCCTTAATTATATTAAGACTGAGAATCTATATAAATTGTTTAGACAGCGTCAACCTGGATTATTGCCAACCGGGAAAAAAAGAATCAAATGATCGAATTGATCATTGGGGTATTGGTCACGCCAAATAAAAATGCAATTGATAATATGAAATCATGCATATACAAATGAAAAATATTTATGAAGAAATCCGGAACAAAATCCCGAGTGGACAGATAATATTTATGTATCCCATTTTTTGCATGATATTTAAACAAGACTATGGAGATAGTAAAAAAAGAGTATCAAAGATAAATAAAGTGAACCAAAGGTAAAGGGAAAGTTATTGTTTGATAAGACTAAGAACTAATTGTGATTTATGCGCGTCAAAACCATGCCAGCTACTACCCGTTTTTTGATGAAGGATGCTCTTCTGTAACTTGATTTATGTAGACGTCGGAGAACAGGGTAGCTGGATCAATGGGGATAATGGAATTTTAATCAGCGTCCTTAATAGTGACTGAAATCTATCGACCAAGTCTCTGGTGTGCTCACCAGGTTACGAAACTTGATATTACAAAGGACTTTGTTTGATGTCATGAGGTTTGTGGTGGCAACTAAGTAAGAAACTCTGGATTAAGGTTTTATACCGATGTGAGCTGATTATCAACAATATACATCTGAAATTAAAAAGAATCGAAGATACTGATACTCCACAAATAACCTAATACGCCATGGTAAGCAACATTGCCACTGAACTAGTACAGCTGCCACTAATCGGAACTCCTTGTCGATTACCTTCAAATGAGTAACCGCATCTAAGTACTATTATGCGATGTTGAATGATCTCTTAGTGCAATAAAGCATATTACAAACATAACCGATATGCTTCGATTAGTGTTAAATGCTAAACAATTTTACACTGTTTTAGACTTGATAATTAGATTAATTTTATATTTCACTGTTTTAAACAGTTCTAACCACTACGACTTACATGAGGAGTTTGTTTTAAGTAAAAGTTAGTAATCCAGTAAAATTATTATCCATCCAAGTGTTGAAGAACTCTATTTCTGCAGGCATATATATATATATATATATATATATATATATATATATATATATATAATGACTAGCTTAAACTCTTCACATTTGTGAGCGTCATATATGTGAAGTTAGACAAATGATCTGCAATCTTTGTGAAAAACAGTCAATGAAATCCATTAACTAAGTGCAATTGTTGCATAAACATTAAGTTGTAAGTCATACTTAATAGTGTGAAAAATAATAGTTTAACCCGAATGTTTAGAATTTATGTGACTACAGTCGGTTATGAAATTGTGGTTTAATAACAAAATCGTAAAAATTTGAAATCACATTGAACTATAGTTATATTCTACATATACCACCCAATTCACTGGACATTAATGATCCAATGACAAGATCGAGATGAGAGTATGTTATGTCCCGGTAACAATAGTGAATGGTAACTTTAGGATCTATTTATGAACCAATATTATGCATATATTTTTATCGTATAATTGCTAAATAAGTAAACTATTCGTATTCATGTTTCCCTTATCATGAGCTTTATTTTGAACTATAAACTATTATTGTACGATTTACCATTCTTGAGTTGCCCCTATTCTATTAATTATTGCCTTCCACATTCACAGCCACATTTGGCTAAATCTTGTACAAATGTTATTTTCTGTTTTGTTGGTACGATGTGGTCAGTCTGTTTGAAATACAAGGATTCATACCGCAGAGGCTGTTATTGGTGTTCTGGACTTAACTGTCTGGGTTAGGCAGAAGCAGGACCGATAAGTATTCTAGACTGCTCGTACGGTTCGTGTGTCACTGTTCCAATCGATAATTCGCTGCTCTCTGATTGGCAGTCTTAACACGTCATACATTAACTGGGCATCCACTCGGCCACAAGTTATAACAGAGTGGTACTTAGTATGAAACGGAGATCAACTCACTAGACTTCTTGTCGGTTGAAAATTCTAGTATGGATCTCAAAAGTTTTCAGGTTTTAAGTAGAAGAGAAAATAATAATAGGATAATTTCCAAGATTTGAAATAATCGCTGATATTTGAATTCACTTAGTATTGTTTGTTTGAGTCTTCCCATTGATGTTTAGGACTGCAACTGGTCAGTCTCTTATTGGTATATGTGCATACTGCGCGTATTGTCTCGATATTGCCTTAATTCACAAGCATTATAAGCAAAGATGGATAGTGGCTAGCAGTGGAATCCAGGAAGCGCTGATATTTCTTAGGATTACGACTCTCAACGATCTATGATTGTTTGGAATAGTTTGGAGAGTAGTTTTCATCTAAAAGCGGGGGCCCGGATTTTTCTTGTGAGGAATCTTAGTCTTTGAGGGTTTACTATAAAAAATTATCGGGGTGAAAAGACCAAAACTAGAGGAATTAAGGTTAAAGAGGGAATTCACAATGCAGACTTTAATGGCACGTAGTAGAGATAAGATGTTTTCCATGGATAATCAACATCCTCAGCTACACTATCATTAAGAAGGTGAAAGATTGGGCGATATAGACCTTAAAAATAGTAAATGAAATTAACAAAATGTATATAACCCAAACCAAAAAATTTGACTTGAATATAAATTGTAACACTTGACAATCATTCCACTCAATCAGAATACGAGCAATTACTGAAAATTTCGGAGTCAAATTTTAATGTGATTTATAGGCTATGTCAATGAAATTAGTTGGGGAAAACCATGTATTTTGTGGTATTAAAAGTAGTATTTGGCAATGAGAAATGTATAGAACTGTAAGTCAACATTTGAGGCACCGGATTTGTAATTATCAGATCATAATTTGTTATTTTATATTATCCAGTTAAATACAACAGACTTCAAAATATTCATACGCTTTACACAACAATAATTACACATGAACCTATTCATGGTTACTCAACTCTTAAAATAATATTTAAACTCTAAATCTCCCAATCACCTGGGAAGTGTCCGAGATCCTCTATCACTTGAAGTCTCTGACTTTTAATATATTTCCTAACAAACTATTAACGACTGTTTTTCTAGATATAATAATGATGATCAACTCGACGTTATATACGGTACAATCTAAAAAGCAGTTGAAAACAGAAAAATATCAACAATTTAAACTAACATTTTACGGATAGTACATTATGCAAAGTCAACAGAAGTGATTTACAAGTATCGGTCATTAATTCAAGTCCTGTTGCTACGCTGGTTCTAGTTCAATGTTTATATATGATTTTATAACATATAGACCAGTTTGTAGTTTAAGGGTACCACATATTTTATAAGTGAACAAAAAGTACCGAGATAATAAGAAATAAATTCCTGTACACTTTTTTAAAACTTACCATGGTTAAGTCTGCTTCTGAGCTGAACCCCAAACCATGGACTCCACCAGTTTTAGAATCAGCCCATTGTCCAAATTTTTGTGAAGTCTTCTTGAATGTCATTTTTTCCGTCAAAGTACTATTAATAATAACCTAAATCGGGAGTATTTAAATGTTAAAAATTGATATATGTTTATCCAACGATTGTTCTGCCACCAAGTCGTATAGACCAGGATACGAAGTTGTTTTAGAAAACTATGGTTAAACCCATGAAACAAACACTTAACCCATAAGATGACTGTTGAAAGCTGTATTTATGCGGTTGTCAGTAATCAGAATAGTTTAGTGCTTTATTCCCTTCTTTAAGATATTAAAACTTATGTGCAATGATTGGAGTAAAGTTTTCAAACTCCTCTTCGACAGATTATTGATCAGATTTAACCGTTTAACATTTTCCACTTTCAAACAAAAAAACATTGACCCATATGAAGACGATGAATAGGACTTTTTGATATGGGTGACATAACATTCTGCTATATGAAAGCACTTTTATGGAAGTAGAGGACCTAACTCACCCTCAATAATGCCAATAATACTACTGATTAAATCACTTTGAAACGACTGTTTGAAGCTTTCTCTATCTGGCACAGATAGCACTAAATAACACTAGTTTCTTAGTAGTACATGTGTTTTAAGTGATTAACGATACTCGAAAAACTAATATGAAATATATACAGGTTCAATTTTAACCATTATTACACAAAGAAAATTTAAACAACGTTTACATTTTTCAGTTTAACCTATAGACAGTCAAAATGTTTTTGATGACTATGTGTAGTGTTATTATTTAGATGCGTAAATGGGAACGATAAACTTCATACTATAGTTCTTTATTTTCATAGATGAGTGGGTTTTTTTCATTAAAAAAGGGCTTAACGGCGACTAATAGTTTACATTAGACAAACTCACATAGATTTACAATGTCATCTACCATCTACTCACTGATTTTGTACCAAAACATGACGATATTTTAAATTAGTGTGCGTAGTGACGTTCTATAGTTTAAGAAGAATGATGATCGAACGTGTACCAAATGAATATACATCATTTTTTGTCTTATATTTACTCCTACCTGTTTTTTGAGAAGCCAAATTCTAGACAGAAATCACACAACAAGATGAAATTAGGCTTTTAAAAAATCTCATTATAGTTTTATTTTTTCGGAAAAATATTTAAATTTTCTTTCCAAATTAGTATTTCTAGTCTATTCAAGTAAATATGGTAAGTTGCTTTACTTGGTCAGTCTGAGTGACTCGCTAAACAGATATAATTTAGTAGAGTGTTATCTAGAACTGGTTTTGACGAATCTCTAGTCTAAGTTAGTGTGTTGGCCTTATCATTTAATTCATGCAAATCAAACCTTGCGCCATGTTCTACTCGTCTAGCAATCATTGAATCTACGGTCACAACTCATCCTGTCCAATTCATTCAGTACAACTTTGTACCACAATTGGTCTTTACTACATACTTCATTCAAACAGTGGCCTAAGATCTATGGTGATTAGATGTACCTGAAAAAAGATTTTATTACTTACTGTGGGTATTGTTATTGATTTTAAATTGTGATAATAGCGTATTTAATGAAACTTTAATTACCTTTTTTGAACCAGAAGAATCTTCAACACTAATTATTCGATAACAGTGCTTATTGGAATCATAAAAAAAGTTAACATCGACTGCTTTACTGCTTGACGGAATCCATGATTTCTTTGTTTGAGGGTTAATTGTAAATACATGGGCTTGACAAGTGAAAAATGGAAGTTCACTGTCAAGAAAAAACAAAAGCATAACCAGAAAACAAGTCGGATCTAAAATATTTGTGAATAATACTACAGATCTTATGGAAATAACAGAAACTTTTACGTGAGAGTAATAATTTGTGTTTTTGACAAACAAAATCCTTAGCAGACAAGCGAATGCTCGATGTATCGTGATTTTCAGAGTGGTATTTCGCCTGAACAGTTTGAGTCAGCTCAAAGCTATGTCTAACAGGCTACAAAACACAGATATATTGACCAAGGATTCATAATGTCTGCATTTCTTTGTATAGAGTATAGATCACTTCTGACCTATGTTAAAGTGTTATGACTAGCCTTTGATAGATGATATGTTTAGGGAGAACATCTCTTTATCAATAACTTCTAGCCCCAACACTTGGTTATATTAAAACTGATAAAATGATGTGAAAGAGAATCAGTGACTGTTCAGAAAGAATGTTTACTTCTATTATTTCCGTTCGAAACTGTTATAAATATCCTCAAGAACCTGAGAAATTCTCCTGACTTTTCAAACTGATTCAGTAAGAGTATACATACCATATAATAGTTGTAAAAGATGACGCAACTTTCCTAATATATCAAGCACTAATAAAGCTGAGTTTGAATGTAGAAGGATTAGAAAAACTTACACATTAGATTTATGAAAAACTGAGACTGGAAAAATAATTGTTATTACAAGCACTGTGTAAAGATTTTGCTACAACATAAATGATAGATTACTTTGGAAAAGTTAATGTTTTCATAATACTTCGACAAGATAATTATAGTGGAGAAAATCCCCTCCTAGTTGCAGATACGTTCATTCTTTTCAACCTGCAAACTGAAGTCAGTGGCCTCTTCTTAAGCTGAATATCATGAAAGTTTAACAGAACTTAACCCCAGAAAGCCAAAAAAGCAGGATATATGCGTACAAGGCTACAATTGAAACTTGGGTTCACTGACATATCTTCAAGTATAAGCTTAGACCTGAGTTAGTCTAGCGAAGGTAAGGAGACAAACAGAAAAACGTACAATTCCAGCCTTTAGAAAAGTTTTATCCAACAAATTTCCGTCTCTTTATACTTAACAAGCTCAGATGTCGGGATTTCGAGTACCAATCGTCAGAAAATCCCCACATATTTTCACGCAAACTATATGAATTCCTAAAAGGCTTGAAGAAAAGACTTACTATCGATGTGTGCTTCCCTGACTTAGATAAAGTCTTTAATAGATTAGCATATCATGTTGGTAACTAAAACAAGAGCTAGGATCAGGAACAAATCAACCATAAAGGTAAATAGTTTGTAGCTGGATGGTGACAGAGAATTACAGTTGACTGCAATCTGTCTGTTCAAAAATAAGTATCAACCGTAGTTCCCTAAGCTAAGGTCTTTAAAGAAGTAACAACGCTTCTGTACGTACAAGACCTCCATCGTATCATAATATTATTATTTAATTATGTATAGTCAGCATCAAGATAATGTAACACAAAATGGGAATATTAAATAACTTAAGAGAGATATGGATCCATTATCGAAATTTTTTGTGGCGCATATGTATCTGGTGCCTTCTTGTACCAATATGCATGTGTTTAAATAAATAAATAAAAATCGAAATTACCCAATGATTTAATTAATTAATTAATTATTTAAACACATAAATATTGGTACAAAGGGGCACCAGATACATATGCACCACACAAATCTCATTTGATTTGTGTGAGGTCTGTGATGATGTCCGGGTGTCCAAACCGAAGCAGGTGGTTTTCTTAAAGGGCCACACCCGGAGCCTATGACCTAAAGGTCTGATCCACAAGGCAGTGGAGCATCGTAAGGAGGTGCAGTCCCATGGTAGCCGGTGACCAACAATTGATTCATACGCCATTTGTTCCCTCAGGATACTGGAGCCCATGTGCACCATTGGTTTAGAATGAGGGTTTTCCCTAGGTGAACTTTCCGTGTCCACCAACCCAGTTAGAGCGCCGGACATTCGCTTTTCGTCCTCTCACTTTTGTAAACAACAGTAATTTCACGAGAAGACAGTGAGTAGGATATCCCTGGCAGAGGCTATATACGCAAGGCCATGAGAGAGCATTTCGAGAGGAAGAGTGGACTCTCCCGACTCTCGACCGTACCAGGGCATTTGGGGGCGATGACTGGACGATGCTAGTCATCACTATGATCCATACCGATCACTAAAGAATGAGTAAATACACACCACATAACGTTGACCTATTCACTGTGCAAACATGATGGTCGAATAGTTATTATTAATCGGGGCCTGAAAAACGATTCACCATACATTTTGTTTGTCGGCCTGAAACCATAGTACAATAAATGAACAGATAAAATTTATCTGACAAGTTGGAACTCTTGGAGAAGATTTAGGAAGGAAGACCGACTTTATCTTAGGAATCTTTAATTATAATACCGCCACGTTTATTGGATTATTTCTATTCAATACATCGTAAAGGACTATAAATGGTATGATTGGGATCTTCAAAATATCTGATAATGATTTTGGGTTTGAAAATGTTTAAATGTTCATAGACTTAAAATTCAAGAGAACATAATACCGACTACAATCCCTAAAACAACTGTTGAAATTAAAATTGACTTCCTACTGAGTGAAAATATTGGCGGCATAACATGACATAACATATTTGATTAGGATTTTACGAAGATAAATAAAACGAAAAAGTTCACAAATTCGGTTATTTAGGAGATGCGTTTTTAGCGGTGACAAAAAGAAAAACAAAGATAACGTACTAGTAAATCGGTTACTTCGTACCATATGATGTATATAGGCTTTGTTAGTCAATGGTATTTGATATCTGACAAGTTTATGGTGTTAATGAGTTCTATCATTATTACTGATCTTGAAAACTATTTTTCATATCCATTCTGTTTATTGCCTGAGCATACATTATTTGGTTTGTATATTCATCAACTAGGTGTTTTTGACCAATCTCATAAAAAGGCTGGTAAATTCCGCTGGTAGGTTCACTAATCGAGGCAAAGTTAACACTTCTCACAACTCAACAAAGAAATGGATGAAGCCTCTATGATAATATGGAATAAAAAAGCATTTAACCCACCACAACTTATATATACTAACAATAAGCTGTACAAAGAGAAATCCTATAGGAATGATATCGTTCCGGAGCTATTCACGACAAACTTAGCAAGTCATTTTTCACAAGAAACGCTAATATAGATTGGCAGAACATTAGCTAAAGTAGAATAGTCAGCATTTCCATAAACCCATAAACTTAACACGAATAATACTTGACATAACTAACCCCATCCTTAAACACAGTCAAGGTCATCAATGAAACGTAGTATTTTAAAATGTTTCGAAACCTGATTCACCTTCAAATTTGTCTGACAGAATTCGAGAACTGTGTATACCCTGAGATCTGTTTTTGGGTTGCCAGAGTGCATTCTTAATTACAGGCATTTGTGCTTTTTGTCATATTTCATCTAGAAACTATGTGGGAACTAATTAGTTAATAACGGAAGTGATAAAGTGATCTTCTTTAGTATCTTCAGGACAAAGTGATCATCTATGATTCTTTTAAAAGAACTATCGAAGGTTGAATTTACAATCGCTTCCGGTAAGAAAATGCTCAGTTTCTTGATTTTTATCACGGCAAAATATTGCGTAGATCTTTCTACTAGTTCGTTCGTATCCCATCCAAAATGGATGTTATTTTAGATAAAGTTTATTACTCAGTTGGATTTGTGAACCGCTATAGCTAGGCTGATTTTTGATGATATAATAGGCCAGGGCCACATCCTCTAAACTCTTCTGCACTGCAGTGGTTCCAAATAAAGTAGTTCTAGGACAGCTGAGCTGAGTTCCGTTTTTAGTTTGGAGACCTTGCGTTTCTTATTCTTTAAATATGTTTTAAGAAGAAATATTCTTCTCAAGCCATAGTTACATAATGCAGCATCTGTTAGTAGACGAAATCAAATTTACACACCAGAGGTTACCTCAAACGATTATGGAGTCAGACCAATTTTCTGGAAATAAGTTTTAAGTCTTTGTATGCTTGATTGTGTGCCGATACTAGTGGAAAGTGACATAAGTAATGTCACTAGGAGTGATAGTTAGATTCGTCTCAGTGATGGTGCATGTTATTCTGGAATACCAAAGAAGTTCGGTGTTAATAAATTTTCCCGGCTATATATATCACTGCCTTAGTCAGTATTTAGAGGAAGAAGATCGTCGTTCCTAGGTATATCTTCTTGGAAAGTTAGTTTTCCACTTTAGGGAACTATTTCTCAAGAGAAGTATATCAGTAGTAGTATATCAGTCGCCAAAGTTTGGATTGAAAGATTGTTGAAGAACATTGCGCACCTATTGAGTCTTAAAATCTTGTAGATTAAGTAGTCACATAATTAAAAATCGACAATATTAAAATAGGTCAACTATTATAGCAGCTAAGATAATCGCACTAATATCAATCTGAGATCTAAACCCGATAAAGAAACAATACGTGGCTAAACTGGTTATGAAAATTTGTCAGCGAATACCAGGAAGATAATTCAAATCTACTAATTTAGCAGTTCCATAGCAATAAAGTGCCACCAAATGCCTCAGACGCAACAGTTTATGAAATTACATAAATAAGTTTCATTCTTCCAATTCTCATGTCTGCGATACTATTATACAATTTAATCGTGTCCGGCTACTGCATCTGCCCACAATTCCAAAAACAGACCAATGAATTAGTAAAATAAAGCCCACAAAAACTATACGTACGCCACAGAAGGATTTTCCCCCAGGGCTTTAAAACTATTATCTTCTTGCTCAAATGACCGAATATGTAAGTATCAACTTTGACATGAATCAGCTTCTATGTTCTAGTCTTCGGTCATGTGACCACCAATTACATTATATCTTTGTGCCCAGATCCCTTGTGTATTCTGTAGATTTCGACAGCTATACAGACTGGCTCTGACATTTCCAGCTTGCTCACAAAATGCTCTATATCCTAGCTACATCCGCACGTCTTAGTTCCATTTCTTCAGCATCAAATAGCTACTTATGATGCTTTGCCTTCTTCTTTATTTAATAACTGAATCCTCATTTTTATTGCGTTCCAATCAAGAAAACTGAGTGACAATCTCGGTAATAATAATCATTTGCGACAAATCAAATGCTGACCAGCGATGCACAAAAACATTGCCCATTTCTTGCTCGTATTTTCCGTACAGCTGAATGTAGTCATGTCCGACACCGGCGAATACCAAGTTGGTAACCTGTAGCGATCAAGATATTGATGAACCGCTAGGACAATAAAAAACGGCTTATCAACCTAACTAGCCACAATGTATCCGCTTTGATGTAACCTAACAGAAAAAAGGAAGAAACATACAAACAGAACTACTAAAGATTACTTCGAAGAGATATCGCCATTGGCTTTTCCGTATTCAAGAGCGTTAGAAAAATCGTATTCTTAACAGAGCTTATGTAATATTAATTATCATCAAATGATATCAAATCATATGAACGCCTAGGGATGCTTCCAATAAATCCAAGCCATGAAATTAAAATCGACTTCATGGTTCTCAAGTGTTTTCGAGAGTTGATCTAAAAGAAGTCTATCTTCAAATCCCTTTAGGTCAATCTTCATCTATTTTGACAACAATTAACACATCTTCTGGTCTGTTCAAATACAACTTCCATTTGGTCTCAGTTGTTCTTCGGCCATATTTCAGGAAGTTATGAATAAGGTAGTCAGTGATCCTGAAAGTATCGTAGTTTATCAAGATGATCGTATTATTCATGGTTCTGATAAGGTAGTTCATGATCAGAGACTTATTGCTTTATTGCGTCGTTTAATTGAGAAAAATATTGCTGTGAAACCTAGTGAGTGTTCCTTTTGTGTATCTAGTTTTGAATATCTTTACCTAGTTGATAGCAATGGTTTTAAACCAGATATGAAACGACTAGCTCCATTGAGAAATGCACCGTCTCAGAAAGATTTTACAGACATACATCCAGTAGTGGACACTTTTCAAAAATATTATCGCTTTATTTCTATTTTTCCTGTCGTGCTTATTGTTCACTTAATATTTTGACATCCAATTCATTTGAATGTGGTAAGGAACAAGAGTCATACTTACAAAGTCTACAAAAGTTTCTTCAAAATGATACTGTTCTTCGAACTTACTCCTCTAGTGTGCATCCTGTATTTATTACTGTTGCATCAACTGTGGGTATTGGTGCATATGCCCACATTTTGCGAAATCTCAGGGTTTACCATGGTTTTTTTCAAAGTAGGTACTTATGTCCGAATATAACTGAACTTGGACGACCGAACGAGCAACCCTATTTAAATACCCTGTTAGCTATATATTAAGCATTTATACTTTCCGAGGGAATCGACTCACATCACTTCGTAAAGTGATCAACCATAGCTCAAACATGCTTACGCTATTGGTTACCCGTAATGGTCAGATTATGTCAAGATATAATTTGTTATTTGGGAACCTATTTTCGTAATTTCAAAGAGTGGGCGAAGGTTAATCAGTCACAAGCTCTCAAATAATTTCATATAACAACACCTAAATATGACGGCCTCAATCATTCCCTTTCTGCATTCACAGCCCCAGATCCCATGAACGTCACCAAGGACACTAAAAATTTATGGAGTATTTAGTTACTAGTGCTATTCCAGTAATAATGCTAGGCCTAAAATTATAGATTTGTCATAATGTGACCACCTAATCTATAAAATCTCACTTGGAACTCACACCATTGTCGATTTTAACACGTCATATTTCAACCATCAATGATATAGCGCTTGATGTTTGTAATGCAAACATTTAGGCTAAAGTAGGAATGGTCAAGATCGAGACAATTGATTGATAGTTTGCAAATTGACTGTTTACTGTATGGTTTATTACTCGTTTATCCTCTTCCACTTTTCGTTGATTACGAACCATGGCCTCCTACTCCTAACCCTCACTTTCAGATTCCAAATCTTTCCCATCGTTAAAACAACATCTTTTTTCCTAAATGTTATGTCTTTATATTTTTTGGATTACAAGTGGACAGATAACTCACTAATCATACGGATGCTGATCAACTAATGACGATCAAAAGAAACTTAAAATGTCCGAAATTCTTGTGGGTTGCTCAATGTCTTACGTTTCTGACCCTGAAAATTTTACAATCTTCTACTCTTTCATATCCTTTGACTTGCTATTAGTTTTCACCATCTCTTAACCACATAAAATCTGACCTGTCTCCTATAGCTTATACCATTAGTTATCTTCACAGCAGTATGATATACTAAATGGATATCTAACTCATAATAAAAGTGCTTTAGCCATCTGATTTGCTTGTGACATGGAACTAGTAGAGACAGTGTATTCCAACTGTGGGCATTGATTGAAACGATATTCATACTGACCACAAACATAAGAGAGTCTAACATCACAAAAGGAGGGGGGATGACGTTATTGACCAGCAAACATGATGGTGGGGGATGACTTCAATCCACCCGTGTCTGTAGGGTAGATCATGTTAAATTACGGCTCGTTATGTCAAGTGGGATGCCACAAAAAAACGGTATTGATGCTGATTTATTTATGCAAAATATCTTTCTAAATCGTGTTTAAGACTCTGAATTGGTTTCACTTCATACCGAGTAATTCATTACAAGCAAATTAGACTATTCGCCAAGAAAAGAAGCCCCAATACCCTATAAAACCTAGGAGCAAAATAGGGTTCAAATAGCTTCGACAAAGAAGGGCGACAGCCATTTGTGTATCAGAATAATGTTTTCAGCTTCTTTTTAAACCACCTTCATTTATATAGTTCCTTATCCTTTCATACCTTCTTTACACTTATTTTCTTTAACATATTAGAAAGCTCTGGTTTATTAAGTACCTTAATAACAGAGAAATAGACTAAGTGGTTATACCTTAACTATTCCCTCATGAATATTGTGTGCTCTGCTTCTCATCCTTTCTTAATCTAACACCCTTTTTCAGCCCTCTTGAGATGCACCACCGAAAACTGATATGGAATGGGTGACTTAGTCCTGCACTATTATTAAAGCCTCAGATATTTCAGAGGGATATAAGATTGAAGTTTCTAGAAGCCCCCCATTTTCGCATGGATCTATTCTCGATCATCAGTTGCATGTCGCAACGCCACCTTCATAAGACGTGCCAATTGTGATATTGACAATGTTTCTTACTAAGAACATCTGCATTCATATCTTGTAGGATATCAGCCAAGCCGAGTAATTAACTACAGTAGAAATTGTAACTTCTCTTAAGAAATTTAAAGCAATTAGTCTCTTTGATAAATTTTGATTGATATTTCAGTCTAGTTGACCTTTCATTTTTGTATATAAATGTTCTTAACAAGTATATATGTGTGATCAGATTGTTCGAAATGTATTGCGCTGATATATCACAAAGTTCTGATAATCTTCGTCCTCTTATTACATCATCAAAATGTAACTTCTGTAACAATTTGATCTTGCCTGTAAAGTGACATGTTTTCTTTAACGTCGTATTTTGCACCTTGTAGCAAATTCCGGTAAACCACTACTCAGTGAGAGAAACGGGTTCCAGACGTTAATGATTCCATCTCATTTCTTGAACTTTTTGCGGATATTTTCTCAAATGGTCAGTCATAGACGGGAAGGAAAGATAAGACAGTAATACCAAGATAATCGTTCAATATACAGTAGGTTAGTATTTAGATCAGCCCATAATATACCACATCCGCCATAGGTTAAAGGGAGATTCAAATCTCTGTAATCAGTTGTGCTTCTCCCAGTGCTAATCATGTGTTTGTTCGACTGTGTACTGTATGTAGATTCTATATTCACTAGCATTAGAATGATCAACCAAAATCGAAGCAGATTCACCTCGTTCCTGAGATTGTATTTGTTCAGCTTATCGGTTGTGTGTGCTTAAACCAATGAAATCTAGAATTCGAACCACAGATTTTTCGACGCTATCCTCCTCCTGGAAGTAATGTTGGATCTTCATATCCTTAAGTTGCAAATAATGAGGCCTTATTTAAAACATATTTCTCACAATGACTAAAGTGCCCACTAGAAATGACTTCATCGTGCGGATAAAAAATAATGATATGAGAAATAAAATCAGAAAATAATTTAAACAAACCATGATCATTGCTATATTCCCTTTTTCTTTTCAACCTCTTTTCCATGCCCACTTCTCCCAATTTATCCTTCTGTTTATTGAGACGATGCATTTTCACTACTTTGCTTTTAAAACAAACTAATCAACGTCATAAATATTGTCTTTTTTTGTCTACAACACCGAGATTTTTATATAATAATGATAATACGTAGGGATTCTGCTATTTAAAAATAAGCTGATGGATCATGGTTTTTGGGAGACTTTAATGCAATGCTCTGTTTGAAATATGTCAGTTCTTTTGTCAATTTTAATCGAGTATAATAGGCTGATAATGAGCCAATAAATAGAGTCAAACCAAGTAGAACAAAAACAGCACCTCCAAGTGAACAAGCAAAAAGTGGACCCACTATCATAAATTCGTCGCAAAATCTTGCAAATTCACTCAGAGAAGTAATAGCTTCACGATAATTCAGTGACTCATCATGCATCCATGGTTTAATATAAACAGCATAATGTGTCAAGTTAAAAATGTAGTTGAAATCAGAAGAATAATATCGATTGGCGTGATAATTTGGTAGATTGGGTGAGCTTCCCAGATTAACGAAAGGAGGTCTGAAGCCGTTCTGAGGATCGGAAAGATTATAGCCCAAATTGAGATTCTGATAATAGTAGGCGAGACGAGCTGTATACGTTTCCACCAGATAATCTTTACGATCTCGTAACTATGACAGAGAAGGAACAACACGGCCATCAGGACCAGGACGTCGTGCACATGGTCCATGCCAAACATCAGCTAACTCAGCAGTACAAATCGAGTTGAACATTGCCCAACAAAATGTAGAAACAACAAGGAATGATAGGAATGTTAACCATACAATTATGGTTACATATGTGGTGCACATGAACAGAACTGCTGAACAACGCCCACCCATAATGTAGCGATCACCACGATAGATGCGACCACGAGTAGCATTATTAACAAGTGTTGAGAAAATTAGTATAAGAAAAGCGAGTACAATGGCGACTGCCCCATTCACAACTGCAACTATTCTTAGATAAGGTAATGGGTAAACTGGAAAAAAATACAACCGAAAGTATGTATCGATACGTGATATTCCACAATAAATTGTACCATACAGAACACCGCCTCCAACAAGTACTACGATGAATCCAGTCACCGAGTTATAAAGAACACGACCAAGACAGCTTCCTTTACCTATCTAAAGGTCATTTGAGGCGCAAGTAACGAAATAAGCGCCATCATCCGAACTGTTATTTCATTTGAATTCATTATGAACTCATACTTCACACTGATCAACATTTCCAAGTACATTATGAGGACAAATAACATTTGATATGACAACATCATGGCTTGATACTTCTGTAATATTCTCCTCAAATTTGTTAAGAACCCTATCGCAGAATAATGGACAATTAGAAAAAACGGTATTTACCTAAATCCTATCAAATTTCTGATCAATATCTGATTCGTCCAACATGTTCATCTCATTTATATGAGAATTTCCATCGGAAATGTGTGAATCATTAGGACAACTCTTATCTGTGGAATGACATGAGAAATCTGATAAGGATTGATTCATTAGAAATTTTTGATTCACAGCGATTCTGACTTGTATTTGATACATTTGTATTCCTTGCGCTGCTCTAAATAATTCTCGAATACTAGTCTCTACAGCTTTCTCGGCAAATATCATGCGAAACATAAGCTTGTTAAGGCCTAAGTTTAGTTTAAAGATTATGCCAGGCCAGCAAAGCATCATTTAATTCTGGACTGAGATATGACTCCATACTGCCTGTTTATACAATAAAGCCATGGAATGAAACAAGGGAGGTAAATAATTGCTTATAAATATAAACATTATCTTCTGAAATTCTGGATACAGATAAATGACCATTAAAAACACCCAACCTAACGAAACCGAGTCTACTGTGTTCGTTCAAATGCTATACATACGTAGCCTGAAAAGTAACCCAACTGCCTTCATTTTACATGTCAAAACTCATTGAATACGTTCTGTAAAAAGTATGTTCAGCATCAGCCATATAAGCTGTTAACGTAAACCAACCGCATCATTTCGGCAACCGGAAGCTTGACAGATGGCACTTGATATTTTACTGCCACTTTTTATAGGCAGCCCCTAAAGTTGTGTTTTATTTTATCTACTGATATTGAGATGTTCCTGATATTTAGTACGATCTTCAATGAAGACAGTGTATTGGCAGCCTTCCAATGTTCAATTCCCAATGTTTGCACTAAAAAAGACGAAAATACACTTGAAATCATCTTAATTTACATTTTCGTGTGCTTTTAGGCGCAAACGGACATTTGGTATGCAAACATTACGAACTCATTCAAGTTGAGCAGTCTGAATACTTGGTCACAAAGTGGTCGATGTCTAATGCTAGGGGACTTTAACACACCTATGGTAAACCGGGAAAATGTGCAAACTGAATCGTCAGATAATTCCTTCGAGCAGGAACTACTTGAGACGGTTATCACATGCGCCCTAGTGCAACATGTGACAGAAGCGACTAGGTACTAACTGGGCTGAGAATCATCCTTACTAGATCTTATATTGACTCACTATGAGGACGACGTTGCCAACCTCGATTACATGCCACCTCTTTGTAAAAATGATCATGCAGTTTTAACTTTTGACTTCCATATAACTGTCAATCACGAGCACGCGTCAACTCAATCCAGACCTAACGTCTGGAAAGCAAACATACAAGACATAATGCACTCAGCATCGTCAGTAGATTGGAAAACAGACCCATAGTCCTCAATTGAAACGGTTTGAGACGTATTTCGAATTTTGTACTTGAAAGTTACCGCACCCCACATCACTTCAACTACACCTAGTGGGCCGAAAAACTCCACGATGATTCATTGGGAAGATTTGCATCCTTCCCTGTAAGAGAAGAAAAATCTGAGATAGATTTGGCTACTGGGGACTAATGAGACAAAACCTCAGTATTGAAAAACTCGGAAAATATTTGGCTCGAACCTTCGTAAGTCTAGAAAGTCATACGAACATAAAACTGTTAAGGAAACCATAGAATGTCCCAAACGCTTGTATTCCTACATAAACCAAAGGACAAATAAGAAGAGGAAACATTCCTTCACTATGAGGAAACAGCACCGCCTGCTACTTTAGCAATGTATATACCATAAAAACACCCTTCCCACCAGTTCATGCAAATCCCTCCACACAAACAATGAACAGTGTGACCATTAAAGAACTCAATGTCTGCTCAATAAGCTTGACATAGGCAAATCCACAGGGCCCGATGAATTGCATCCTAGGCTACTAAAAAGATTATCTAACGTCGTTGCGAACCCTTTAAGTATATGTTTTAATCTATCCGTAACCCAGGGTCGTTTACCAAAAGACTGGAAGAATTCCATAACAAGTCCTGTCTTCGAAAGAGGTACGAAACATAAACCTGAGAATTACCGAACGATTAACCTAACTAGTGTGGTTGTTAAAATCTTAGGAAAGATCATTCGGAAGGAGTTGTTTAAGTACCTCGATGAAAACCGGATCCTTTCGGAGAATCCGCATGGTTTCAGAATAGGTTATTCTTGTCTGACTAACTTATTAGTCACTCGTGAAAGCCGGTGCGCTCCTAAGGACCAAAATTTACCTTCAGGCGTAGCCTACGTCGATTTCAGCTAAGCTTTTGATAAAGTTCCGCACAATCGGCTGTTATATAAGCCAAGAATTGTCGGGATTGGAAGCAATCTATTGATGTGGATAAAAGGCTTCCTAGTTGGGCGCCAACAAAGAGTAAGGATGAACTCCAAGTTGTTTAGCTGAGAAACTGTGCTTCGTGGAGTCCCTCAGGATACAGCTTTGGGGCCAGTGTTATTCCTCCTGCACGTAAATGACCTTCGTCTACTATCATAATCAGTCTTGCTATATGCTGACGATGTCAAGATATGGAGGGCGATACAAAGTAAGAGTGACATCTCAGAACTCCAAAATGTCCGGGAGAAATTATCTGAATGGTCTGAAACCAGGCAGTTGCCGATAAATACTTCCAAGTGTATTGCGATGCATATCGGTCATCAAGGTACAGATACGTACACGATGAATAACACTGAGCTACCTGTTGTCCAGACACACAATGTCTTAGGAGTCATCGTTAGCCAAGATTTAAAGACTATTACACACTGCCGTGCAATAGCTGCAAATTAGCAACAAAAATATTATGTCTAAAGTCTATGTAACAATTAACAGTTAATAAGTTAATTACACACAAATAAAAAATAAGGGACGTTACTTAAGTCTTCAGGCTATTGAGTGTTCGGCTGAGTTTGGTCCAGATAATCCACAATTATAAAAGATTAGTAATCCTAATTTGGACGGTATGGATCCAGTAAATTTACCAAGTGTAGAATTCAATAAGAATGTCACAATTGTCTATAAATATAGATGATATGCAATGAATATTTCATTTAACATATTTGCAGATATAGCAGAACGATGCAGATGTGAATTAGTGTATTTATTGAGGAGCAGTAACAGCGTCGCGATATGTTGTACTCAAAACGGAAGGAAGTCAAATCGCAAGTGTTCAAAGTAATGCACTTAAACAACAAGTACAATTGTTTAATGCTAAAAAGTACAGAGTATGAAAATACACAAAATACATGCAAAAACTATGAAAAATTATTTACAAAATAGGTTTTAAGGTTCAATCTCCACATAGCTCCCCCCAGAGTGTCCGGAGGTAACACTGATTACAATATGAACAACAAAAATTGAGAAATATTGTAAATAAATGTACATTAAATAATATTTACTGTAGTAGCGGAAAAAAAGGTGGAAATAGGAATAAATGGCACGTTAATAATATCAGCTATGCTACGCAAAATGAAACTGAAAAACAAACATTACAAAGTTTTGGTTTGCTAATTATTATAAAATGTTCAAAACTGTTAATAAACTCATAAAATAAAAAAAATTGGATTTTTTTTGTTTTGTGTACAGTTTAATGAATAGTTAGTTAGCGTTTGCTCGTTTATTACCATGACAATTTTTCTTATTAAAAATATATTGGCAAAACCAGTGATAATAAATAAATGTAGTTATTAAATGTACATGTAGGGAAAATTAATATCTTTTATTAAAAAATTGAGTAGCTTAAGTATAAAATGCGCGTAATTGGATGTTTTTGATTTTTGTTAGTCGGCGAAATGTACGTAGGGCTTAGGTTTCTTTACCAACCTACCGGAGCGAGTTAAAGACGGTTTAAGATGAAACTTGTCCTCTTCCATTGGTTTCTCAGGAACAGAAGGGAGGGGTTGTTGTTCTTCGATGTTAACTTCTTTAAGGTGAGTCGGTTCGTAAAACGCTGGTTTGATTCTATCAATGGAAATAGTTTCTTTGTTCCCATTTCGAATGATAATAAAATGTTTGGGAGTACGTTTGATTACTTTATAAGTACATTCGTATGGTGGTTTTAGTGGCTTTTTGACAGCGTCAACTCGAACGAAAACGAATTTGCAGGTTTCAAGGTTTTTATCTAGTTGTACCCGGTTGCTATGTTGTCGCGGGGGTATTGGTTTAATATTCTGCATCGTCTGTAGTAAACGATTTGCGAAACGGGAAGGATCCCCTATCGTTGTAGATTCGCAGTTGACTAATTGGCCTAGTAATGTTAATGTTGTACCGTAGACTAATTCGGCAGCAGTGCATCCAATGTCTTCTTTAATAGTGGAATGAATACCGAGGAGTACGAGTGGTAAGGCATCGCTCCATTTGGCAGGATCAGCTTGAGTCGTCAGCGAGCTTTTCAATTGGCGATGAATTCTTTCAACCATGCCATTAGCTGCTGGATGATAAGCCGTTGTTTTGATGTGGTTGACCCCAAGGAGCCTGGTGAATTCCTGAAATAAAATGGATTGAAATTGGAAACCACGATCAGTAGTGATAATTGCAGGTACTACGTAGTTCAATATCCATCGGTCGAGAAAAACTGATGCAACTGTCTCTCCGATGTGTCTTTAATGGGGCATGCAATCGCCCATCGAGTGAACCTGTCCACCACAGTGAGAATGTGAGTGAAAAAGTTTGACGGTAGCAGGGGCCCAACTAAATCCAAGTGAATATGTTGAAAACGTCTGTCGGGGTATGAAATTTCCCAATTGGGCTGATTGTGTGTCTCTGGACTTTACGCCGCCGACATTGTATGCAATTTCGTGCCCGTCGTTTTATATCGGAGTTCATTTTGGGCCAGACAAAGCGTTCGGTGATCAGCTTGATGGTGGCTCTAAAACCTGGATGCGAGAGTCCATATAGTTGTTGAAATATCTTTCTGCGAAAAGTGAATGGGACGAAGGGACGATTATTGCCTGTTGAAGTGTCACAAATGATGGATGCATCTGAGAAAGGAATTGGTAGCGATCTGAGATTCAAGCTAGACTTTTCTCTACAGGCCTTCAATTCTGCGTCGTCTGCTTGTAATTTGGCTAAGGTTTCAAGGCTGATGTCATGGTTAAGTACCGTCATATTGATATCCTTTCTAGACAGTGCGTCCGCAACAATGTTGGTATGACCCTTGATAAACTGAATGTCCGTGGTGAATTGCGAGATATAGTCGAGTTGTCTCGCTTCGCGTGGAGAATGTCTATCATATGACATACTAAATGAGAAGCACAGGGGTTTATGGTCAGTCATAATGGTAAAGTTCTTACCCTGTAGTAAAAAATTGAAGTGTTTAACAGCTAAGTACATGGCTAAAAGTTCTCGTCCAAATGTGCTGTACCGCTCTTGAGCAGGTGATAACCGTTTAGAGAAAAAAGCTATTAGTGTAATCATGTTATTAACTCGTCGTTGTAGCACTGACCCTACCGCTTTTTGAGATGCATCCGTACACAAGATCAAATGCGTTTTGGGGTCAGTATTTAGATGTTGTAGCATGGTGGTGTCAGCAATCAAAGATTTGGCTTTTTCAAATGCCGCTTTGGCATCGGAAGGTAACTTGAATAGTTGGTTCTTTTCTTTTTTGCTACATGATTTATCGTTTTTTAGTTAGTCAGTTAACGGTTGTAGAACGTCGGCACAGTTAGGTAAAAATCGACGGTAAAAATTGAATGCACCGAGAAAGCGAAGTAATGACTTAACCGAAGTAGGTTCAGGATAGTTGATAATGGCTTCAACTATCTTTGGTAGAGGTTTAATACCTTGTGCATCAATATAGTGTCCTAAGAATTCTAAGGCAGACGTACCGAAGATGCATTTAGTAGGGTTGATAACTACGCCATATTTCTTGAATCGTTCAAAGAGAATCTGCAGATGTTGGACATGCTCTTCAAGTGAGGAGCTGGCGATTAGGACGTCATCGATGTAAACAAATACGAAATTTAAACCTCGCGTGACTTCGTCCATAAATCGTTGGAATGTTTGCGCAGCATTCTTAAGCCCAAATGGCATCCTCAAGAATTCAAACAACCCAAAAGGTGTGATTACGGCTGTTTTTTCAATATCCTCAGGTGCCACTGGGATCTGATGATAAGCTCTAACTAAGCCTAGTTTTGAAAAGATCAGTCTACCGTGCAGGTTTAGTAAAAAAATCATGTAGATGAGGAATAGGGTATCTGTCTGGAACTGTCTGATTATTCAAACGTCTATAATCTCCACAAGGGCGCCAATCTTGATCTTTTTTAGGAACCATGTGCAGTGGCGAGGCCCAAGGCTATTAGACTGTCGGATTATCCCTAGTTGCATCATATGTTCAAATTCTCTTTTGGCGGACTGCAACTTATTGGGTGGTAGTCTCCTCGCCTTGGCGCAGATAGGTGGACCAGTGGTGGTGATAGTATGTTGAACATGGTGTGTGGAGTTTTCAGTTTGATAATCGGCTTTCGTTATACATTCATACTTCGATAGAATATCGGTAAAAATTTGACTATCAGGTCAAAGCAATCGGACACCATAAGTTTCATAATTGCAGGTGATTGTTCCGTTGACCTGTAGACTTGTATTCACGTCGATAAGTTTCTTTTTTCTCATGTCGACAAGGAGATTGTAGTTACTAAGAAAATCAGCTCCAAGGATGGGTTGTTTAACTTCTGTGACGATGGAAACCCCTGTAAAACGTCCATGGAGACCAATGTCTAAGATGAGTGATTGCTCACCATACGTTTTAATAATAGAATTGTTTGCTGCCACTAACGATAATTTAGCGTGTTGGAAGTGCCGTCGTTGGGAAAGATGAAGTGGGAGTATCCTTATTTCGGATCCAGTATCGATTAGAAAATCCGAGCCCGAAATACGATCCCTAACATGAAATAGTCGGCTTGAGTCGTGGCCAGAGTCAGTCGCCGCCATTACTGCCTGGCCGGGCCGTTCCCCTGGTTATCAGTGCTGGGTGAGGGGAATGCGTACGGGCGTGTACAACGCCGTGCTTTTGTGTCGAATTTAGTATGATGCCAACAGATTTCGAATGTTCGTTTAGGTGAACGAGATCGTGGTCTAGAAAGTGATCTCTGTCTGATTGGGGGTCTTACATGTCTGGCCTGCACCGTTGCTACAGTGGTTTGAAGTGACGCAAGTTGGTTCATTAGTTGAGACAATTGTCTCTGAATAGAGTTTAAGTAGCCGACATCAGCTGCTCCATACGGCTGCATCGTATTTATATAGTGGTTATCATTGCAGACTTCCATTACCTTATCCGCCATATCAGCTAAAGCATCGAGGGGGGGAGACTTCATCAAGGCATTTAGGATTTGTCTGACGCTGCGTGGTAATCGGTTGAACCACATTTGTTTGAGAAGGGCTTCGTTTAGTTTATAAGGGCCCACAAGTTGTTTCATGTGTCGAAGTAGCTGGGAAGGTCTTTTATCTCCAAGATCACATGCATTTCACATGCAATCTTGTCTCATCTGAGACTGTTGTTTGCTGAATTTAAGCCGCCTTCAATTTATCATATGGCTCGGTTTCCGGAACCTGGTCGATAAGGTCTCCAACTTCAGCTGCAATTTCGATCGGGAGTGAGCCCACTACATAAGCGTACTTTGATGCTTGGCACGTACGCCCCTGGACTGGAATAAGGCTTCAATTTGAGCAAACCAGATTCTAGGATTATTTACTCCATATGGTGGAAGCTTAAATTCAGAAATGGCGTTGACTGGATTAAATATACTGTCAGTAAGGTTTGATGATGAACTAAGAGTGGTTACTGGAACAGGGTCCAAATCACTAAGCTTAGGTGGAGAGTACATTAAATTAAAAATGAGCAAGTGAGTCGTACAATAAGCGAGTACAGTATAACAATGAGATAAATGCGAGATTATTAGATACTAGGCTCACCAAAATAATTGTGGTGGACCAAAACGTTTGATAACCAAAAATTAGCAACAAAAATATTATGTCTAAAGTCTATGTAACAATTAACAGTTAATAAGTTAATTACACACAAATAAAAAATAAGGGACGTTACTTAAGTCTTCAGGCTATTGAGTGTTCGGTTGAGTTTGGTCCAGATAATCCACAATTATAAAAGATTAGTAATCCTAATTTGGACGGTATGGATCCAGTAAATTTACCAAGTGTAGAATTCAATAAGAATGTCACAATTGTCTATAAATATAGATGATATGCAATGAATATTTCATTTAACATATTTGCAGATATAGCAGAACGATGCAGATGTGAATTAGTGTATTTATTGAGGAGCAGTAACAGCGTCGCGATATGTTGTACTCAAAACGGAAGGAAGTCAAATCGCAAGTGTTCAAAGTAATACACTTAAACAACAAGTACAATTGTTTAATGCTAAAAAGTACAGAGTATGAAAATACACAAAATACATGCAAAAACTATGAAAAATTATTTACAAAATAGGTTTTATGGTCCTTTCTCCACAACTCCATCCCTCGACTTTTTCAAAAGAATGTTGTATCAACTGAGAGACCATCATTGTCAGAACTAACACAGGCCATCAATCCTCCTGTCCTTTTCAAATCGGATGGTTTGATGTTTTTCATGATAATGTTCTATACTCAACCAACTATGAGCTCTTTAAACATGGAACGCTCACCTTGAACAGAGGGACTCAAGGTCGTGCAGGCAGGTTCAACTTCGGATTCGAGCTATACATTCTCTCCCGTGTCGATGGAGTACCTACAGAAATATATGGAAGGTTTGTGTTCATTTTGGACAACTACTTCACGTGTAATAGATTCGTTAATTATGTGGCTTTGTGTCTCTGTATCAACCAAAACTAATCGATTATTACTTGATCATTCAAAACTTTATGATGAATATCTTAAGTCACTGGCTCTTTATCTATCAAAGTTTAGGCTTATAAAAAGTGGTTTTCTGGTGACTAACAGCATGTTAAACACTCCGGGACACCTCCTGAAATACTTACTTCAGTCCAGTCTTTACGAATAATCAAATCCTTGGATTCGTGACTAGATATGGTGGCCTCAGCGTCTTCTCAGGTGTCCTTCAAGAGGGAGCTGGCAAATTTTTAAGGACTTAGGACAGTATTTCACCATAATTTATTTGTATTTCTCTTTTGCTTGTCAGATATACTTAGGTTCCTACATAGAGGCACCGGCGACCCACTACTTTTAGGTGTGAAAACACGTCAGTCAAAAGCTTTTATTTTGCCCACAACCATTTGAACGGCGTAAAAGTCGTGTCATGTCGTTTCTGGGGTCAGCTGAATTTTGCTGCCGAATGGATTAGAAACGGGGAAAATCATAGTGCAAACATCGAAATACATTTGCTGTTTGGTTTTATTAGTTAGGGTGGCGAGACTAAAGAACATGGACGAGCCAATCAGAAGCTTTCGCGGGTTTTCAAGGTCACAGCGCTAAGTTCGGTACCTGACGCTTACGTACGGTCAGTTTACAAAGGATTTTAGAGAAAACATGATAATTAAGCGTCTACAAGATATGTTACCATAAGATTTTGGCGCAAAATTCAATTATATATTTGGATTGAGTTGTGGCATTATAGCTGATGTCAGTTCGTGAAAACCCTAAGTAAAATTCATAACCTTAACCATGGACTGTAAATCATAATTTGAAATCTTCATACGGGTTTATAACCCTCATTTAGTCTTAGTTATTACGTTGACACTCTCAGATTCACTCTAGCGTCGCTCAAATGTCGTCCATTATTTATGGTCTCATCTTTAACCCTAAACCGTAACCCTAAACCTTAACCCTAATCCTAAACCATACTAACAACCGACAACACTGAAACTATGTGATCGAGGCTGAAAGAATTTTCGGGACTTTATCATGGTTCCAGATGTCGACTACTATGGAGCCAAAGGGATGACTTCCTGTGCCGGATGCACTATGATTTTAGAACTTCTGAACCTATATCTGACCTTGATAAGTTTTTGATGCATGTAAAAGAACAGTATCCCCTTTAATTTTTGAGTTTTGTATAATATATTTTTATTGTATGCTAATTGTCTTCTGATTGGCCAATATTTCTCAAGGTCATTTAAGATTCGTTCAAAGGTCGTCCATGTTCTTTAGTCTCGCCGTTAGGGTTAGGTGTTATATTTAGTTTTTTATCTCAAGCTGAAACCAGCTATAGTGTAGCAATTGTAATCTTAATTCCTCGCCTAACAAATTATTCATACTTTGGTGTTTCCTGATTAGTTGAAACGACTAAACTTCCAGGGCGTTCGATAGTACAGTTTAGGTTTAGCGTTCTCCATCATAACTACAAGACAGAATATATATATATATATATATATAACTTTATTGAAAAGGGTATCTTGGGTCAATACTTCGTGTTACTAGTATTTCATAGCAAAGCCACCTCCTAACCCTCAGGAGATAGTTAGGGTTCAATCGTTTTAGTCACTTTTATGTATCGTTGACCGAAATTTCTGTACATCATGGTCAGGCTTACAAGAAAGAAGGCAGATATACACTCGTAGGTCTTCTGAACTATAATAAAGTCAATTATTTTCTAGTCAAATGATTTTAGTGTCCACATAGTAATGTAGTTTCGTTGATATTGATCTGTGTTGAGAATCGTAAAAGTAGTATTTATCTTGATCCAAGACCTTTATATAGCACATAGTATCATAAATTCTATTTGTAAGGCAGCCATAAAAGAACTGCAATGAACTAAGTCATTATGAGTAAGAACTTAGTGTAGGTGGTTCGTATGTATTATAACCATTGTGTTAACGTGCATCGAGACCCACTTAACTTTCATCTCTGTACAACAGGCTTATAGAAGATTTTGGAACCAGTTCTCACTTAAAATCAATTTCTAGCAAATAAAGATCCTAGTCCAACAAATTGTTGAGGATTCATAAGAATTTAAGCTCTAGTAACTATCTAGTGTGTTGAACGTTTTGGAAGGTCTGTAATTGTGACATACAAGTTTTCTGTTGTCTGTAGACTCATCATAGCTTTATCACACAAATAATCTAGTTGTGCAAAACCACTTTTGAAAACCTAAAATACTCCGTTTCATATGAGATGTTTTGAAGTGGGCTATAACGACTGTAGTAACTTCTGAAACATCTTAATGATAGTGTTTGTAAAGATAATCGGTCTGTGAATCGACGTGTACCATGCTGTTCCGTCTCCTTTATACGAGTAACTATAATTCCCGACGTGCGATGTTTTATGGTGTAGGATTAGGCTGGAAGAAAGCTAGGGGCGGCCAGACCAAAACCTGGCACAAATCCATGAAGTCACTGACAAGTGGACTGAGCCATGTTGGTAGGTGTGGACTACCTGGCTGGGATCCGCAAAATTATAGCAACCGATAGTTAGAGACCTTGAATGACATGGCTCAAAATCGTTTGCAATGGCGAAGATGCATCCACTCTTTGTGTTCTCCCAAATCCTAATCTTCCGTATTCTTCACGTCCCTATCTTTTTTCTCTTTCTAAATTTATTTCACTGGATTATACTCCCTGAATAACATCTTCAAACCCTGATCGATCAGACTGCCCTGCCCTCCAAAGATCGTGACTCTGACTCTTGGAGCGCTACAAACCACCAGGCTCAGGTGACTTACCTCCGGCCCTTTTTAAAGATGATGGTAACTTTCTGATTAAGGAACTTTCTGAGTTGTTTTCAAAGGTTTGCCAGTTAGAGTGTTCCAACGCCATTAAATAAGTCGATATTTGTCCCTATCTTTAAAAAGGGTTCATGTCATCTATGCAACATCTATCGCGGATAAGTCTACCTCCGATTGCGTCCAAACTATTGGCTTCTGTCATACTTCGTATATTGTTCCGGACTCAAGAAAGATTGACTCACGAGGAGCAGGCTGGTTTTCGTTCTGGTTGAGGATGTGTTGATCCTATCTTCACCCTCCGCCAAATGTTAAAACACCGTCATACTAATTACAGGTCAACAATCGTCAGTCAGTCAGTCACAACGTAGAACTTCGTACGTACGTACATCAGTTCGAGTTGCCATACCACATTAGCACAGCAATTTTAGTGTTTCTTGATATCAAGGCCGCCTTCTATTCGTTGGACAGAACTGTTCTCTGGGATTGTCTGTTGAAGAAGGGTGTGCCTGAAAAGTTTATTAACACCTTCAAGGCCCTTTTTTTCTTCTCTCTTATACGCACGTTACATCCTTTTCTCATTTTCATTGTTATTGTGGCGCATATATATATATATATATATCTGGTGCCTCCTTGTACCAATGTTTGTGTTGAAATAAATTAATAATCTAGTTTACCTGCTCTTGTCTGAAGTTTTAACTTTCACTGGTATGTCATCCTGGTTGATATGCTAATAAAGTAGTTTTTCGTCTTTGTTCATTTTCTTGGACTGGTTATGTATCCGAAGGTTAGTTGTTTATGACAACCTCCTGATTGGGCACCCGAGCAGTATCCCAGCCCTCACACAGATGGAATGATTTATGTGGAGCATGTCTATATGGTACCTCCTTGTACCAATGTTCATGTGTTAAATAAATAAAATTCGAGCAACTGACCTTTGCTTTGTCGTGGTCATCTTTTAAATGAGGTATGACTATCTCTATAGTCGGAGGACATTCTTCTATGTTGTTTGACAGCAGCTCGTGCAAGATGGGTTTTGAATTGTATTCAGTACCTAAGTATTATACACTTAGTCCCAACCGGTCTGTAGTATGACTTTAATCTTACACTTCGAAGAATAATATAGAAACTCCATTATTCCCTTTTTGTTGTATTGAACGGAAATGCATTTAAAGTTCATAAGATAACGTAACGAAAAAATTTTGAAAGTTAAACTTGCATTCACGTTAAATCGATATCGGTTTACTTCATAAGTTGTATTCCCGAGAAGAACATAGTCTTGTACAGTTGTTTGTCGGTCTAAGCTGATACACTTTGTACAGTATTTTATTAGCTGAGTACACATTGATGTATTGAGCCTTATTACATATTTTTAGAATGGTTATTTGTGTTACCTAGCTTTCCAAAGTGAAATAGTTGATGCAGGGTTCAAATCTTCCACTCTGGTGGTCGAAAGTCCAGTCCACTAGCGTATTACGGTTACTGCTAACCAAACTACTGCAACTAATTTTTTCCAATGTGTTACACAAACATTCAGTGGCTTCTTGTTCAGAACTACGATAAATTAGGGATATTCCTATTCTCCTATTTCAGCTGAGATCGTAGTAGTCCACACGATTCATTTACATATATCGCCGGCCTCACAGCTCATGTAGTCAGGCATTTTCACATTATTGATTGCAATCCATTAGTTGTTCAAAGCGTTAAATCCATTCTCTATCGTTGCGGTGGCCTCAATTTTTCTCTAAGCCGACTCTGCCACCTAGGTTACTTCACTTTTCTATAGATTACTAGCGTCATTGTAGCAGATTTTCAGTTCTGTTTAACATCTCTGGTACGTTTACAGTGACCTGAAAATGATACGATTTTGAATAGTGTTTACATGAAGACCCTTGGGAGTAAGATTTTCTTATTGCACCATCGCATTTCGCTTTAAATTTCAGTCACTTCTTCATATGCAACATAAAAGCTGACATTTACATCAGTTCAAGTTGCTAGCTGTTCAACTTGGTTTTATTCTCGTCCAGCTAATGACTGTTAATCAATGTAATAAGTCATTAGGTTCAGTTTCGTTAGCTGTCGCTCGATCACATCATATTCTACATTACTAATAAATCAGGGTTTTTTCATTTTATCATCTAAGTTATGCTCTTGATCATCAATAATTTAATGATTTTTAGATTATTATTGGAACTCTTATTGATTTTCTGATTAGATCCAACGTTAAACAATACTGTTGAGATATGTATATGAACTTAATGTGTTTCTGTTTCTGAATAGTTTTTCCCTTTACAAATGTTTATTTAGATTTAGAACACTTACCACCTCATTTGCGACAAGAATTTGAAATTATGCGTGATCTTGATCAGAAAGTCCAGGATATCATTCGTCAAACACAACAACGCACAACCTATCTTTTTGAACATGCATATGAAATGTCTAAAGAAGAGCGCAAAGCACAAATTGAACAAATACAAAGTTTATTTAAGAAAGGCAAAGAAATTAGTAACGATAAGGTGTCAAGAGCTGAAAGTGCTTATGAACTAGTTGACAAACAAATACGTCGACTAGATGCAGATATGTTTGAATTCAAAAAGGCATTAGGTACGTGTGAAGTTTTGACCATATTACGATGTTAGCTGAAAAGGAGTCTAAGAAAGTGAAAAAGTCTCGAACAAAACAAGAACAAGAGCCGGTTGTTTCTCCTAAGTGAGTTTTTACGCAGTACCTGATCGTGTTTGTTGTGAATTTGTTTATTTAAAGCCAAGATTTTAATATTTGTATATTGAGATCTATGGAATCCACTCTGTCATATATACTTAAAGATATAAGATGTTACAATATTATGTTACATCTTAAACTGGAATAAACCATTAAAACCTCTGAAGATTGTAAATGAATGCAGACTAATATGCTAAGCTGTCACTTGGATTTATTTTGGAGTTGATGATGCTAATACAGTAGTTAAATAAAGCAAGTGGAGTGAAACTGTCTACTCATTTGTGAATCAACGTTCTGGGTTACTTACTACCAAACGGGCATCTCTAGATTCATCTCAAGATTTTATTTTGGACTTGACGAAAAGTTCTTTGGAGATATTTCAAAACGTCCTAGAAAATATCCCTTTAGAAAGATAAATCTGTTCAAGCGACTGCATTTTTAATTCATAACATCGTAGATCTCATGTTAAAGCTCATACGTTCCATTCACGTTTAGATAATTGAGTAATATTATGTTTTCACGCCCTACTGATTGGAACTAAAATGGGTGTTATATGAACTACATTTATTTTCATCATTAATATTCTTTGTGTACGCGAGTGTTGAATCGAACACTGCTTGGATCCTTGGACCCTCAAATGAAAGACGATTTTGTTAAGGGACCACTCCCTGAGTCTTTGACCTAAGGGTTCGATCCACAAAGTAGTGAGGTAACGTTAGATACAGTGCCATGGTAGTCGGTGACCAAAATGACTTCGTAGTTTATTTCGAAATCCCGGAGCCTGTGTACACCATTGGTTTATAATCAGGATTTCGTACTCCCTTAAGTGGACCCTGAATACCCACTAGCCCATTTTACGATCAGGACATCCACTTTTGATCCTCTTACATTCGATAAAACCGCTACGCTCAGGCGATAAGCAGAACTTCCATAAGTGATTCTTAAGAATTCATACAGACATTTCAAGAATGAGAGCATTCTCAATACCCTTATCGTCTCAAGACATTCAGAGGAATTATCACTATTATAATAATAGTCTTTGCGTTATCTAATTTTCGCCAAATTATATGTGAGTTCCGTAGCCTGGCAGTGGCTGTATACGTTTGGCCATGTGAGAGTATTTTGGGAGGGAGGCAGGTCTGACCTTACCAGGGAATCTGGGGGCGCCAATGAAAATGCATTCTACTTTTTGTAACTTTCTCTGAGTTATCCTGTTTTTCGTTTCTTCCTATTTGTCTTTAATCTAGAATCCCAGCTACTGCTGCATTGGCATTGGCATTGACGAATAATCCTAGAGAAGTATTAGACATGCCAGTTGATCCAAATGAACCTACCTACTGTATATGTCAACAAGTATCATATGGCGAAATGGTTGCGTGCGATAATCGTGACTGTGCAATTGAATGGTTCCATTTTGAGTGTGTTGGTTTGGTGAGCAAACCACGTGGACAATGGTATTGTCCACAGTGTATAGCTCAAGGATTTCCTTCGAAAAAAGATGACTAGTAAAATCATTGTAGACCACTTTAATTGTTTGACTCTTTTGTTCTTGCACTTTACTATGCTTGTTGTATCTCATCAACAAAATCTACCTCTTTTGTTTCTTTTCACACTATGTAATCTGCACGCTGTAAATAGATGAATATTCTAGTATTCCATTTTTCCTCCTGTATATAGATATACTTGTTAATACCTCCTCATTTACATACTTCCATGTGAATGTTTAGTTGTTCAGCATGTCAACACCCACCAGAACGACTAAAAAGCGATATTCCAGCGTACATGCCCCTTTCAAATCTCCATTAAAAAGGATCAATGAAAGTAACAGTTTCACCAATCCTACTATTAACAATCAAACCAATGAAATTAATGAACAACTAGATGTTATTGTAAGTTATTTTCTGTTGTAGTCCTTTGTTTTGTGCAATCTAATTTTTCTACTACTTATTAGTAGTAAACTATTTGGATTTGTAATGAATATATTTTTGTTATATCCCAATGAGTAGAAAAGTTGTATTTCCGACGTTTCGTGACTTCATGTAAGCCACCTCTTCAGAGTAAGTGGCTTTCTTGAAACATCAGAAATACAATTTTTCTACCCATTGAGGTATAACAAGAATATATTTATTATTGAATCTCTAGCTAATGCTCAATTTATTTGAAACTATCAAGTCCAACCTTGGCATTAATGCCTATATTTGAATTTGTGCTTTTAAAAGAAAGTTTATGATCCAAATAAATTATTTGTTCCATCGGATTAGCATCTTCTATCTTTTTCTTAAATAATTCCTTAATTTAAAAATTTTTCATCATTTGGTGGACAAAATCCTCAAAGCTGTAGATTGAAACGAGGTTATGAAATAATGTTTAAATTAACACCTGATATAATATATTTGAATCAACGGTTTCCGAGCTATCAGTTTGATTTTTGTTTTACCCTGGATATATTCACTGTCTTATTCGATCGTTCACTTCACTCGGAATGTAGTCAGTGGGAGCGTAGGCAGAAATGACGAAAAGGCAACGACGTGTGTCGCTATTTTCCCGAGTTCTTACGGAGCCGTTTAGCTGAACAGCATATAGGCGACTGTTAACAGGAATCTATCCTAAGAGTACTTTCTCTCCCCTCTTAGTGCTATGCCTACACCCGTCAGTCCGCGAGGTAAACAGAAGGTGTATCTCGTCGTCTTCCCATTTTGGCTGGGTGAGGTCAAGCGAATGACCACACTAGGATCCTGTATGCGTGTTTCGGAGACAACATACATCAATCGTACGGGATTCTAGGGTCTTAGCCAGGGAGGCCGACTGGACATAGGGCACGTATATTGAAGGCTCCAATGTTTTGTTTGTAGCGACGCTTCAGTAGACTTAGGATAGCATTTCGCACACTAGAGTCCTTAGCCATGATGGCACTTTAGGAGGAAGTTTAAAGTCGATAGTCGAGGTAGGAGGATTGATAGAAATTGATTATGAATACAGTGGTCTTGAGTGCGGTTATCACTTCTAGGTAGCCCACACCATGGAAGGGTGCTTCTAGAGGTACCTGAAAAGGAAATTGGGTTAGAAGTGGTCTTAGTGACCTGAGAGGGTGACCGCAGTGCACAAGGGACAACTGCTTGGGGTCGGTCACTCACGACCTTTTTGTGTTAGTTCCGTTCTTCAAAGGACCTTACCGCCGGAGACAGATATCCGTGGGATAAGGCGAGGTGTGCATTTTCAGGGTCGACTTTTTCTAACCCCACCCTTCCTTGCGGGAAAGCAGCATCGCTGTTATGTTGGTTTTCTGAAAGGAAAACCTTTCTGCCGTCACACCTTCGTATAGTCAGCGGTACGACTTTGCCCTCAAACCTTGAGTTTGCTGCTTTCATTCATACCGCCCTGTCTGGCATGGTAGGACTTTTAGGAATGATTGTTCTGACCGGTATAGCCTGATTGGTTTATCATGATGGGCAAGCCCGAACACTACGTCAAGGTAGCAGCAACAGTCGTGTAATCCTATAATACTTAACATTGATAATTGTTACTCTGTCTTTCTCAACCAACACTTATCCAACGAGTCAAACCGGTGGATATTTTAGTTTCCTATTTGCTCACTTGTATCGCTGGGATTGTACAGACGTCTACCTATAAGTTTCTATTTCTCAAACTCCTGCACTTTATGTGCCGAAATAATCAACCGAATTCCTGTATTTTATTGTGTATCCATTTCAATAAGACTGTATATTTTCAATGTACTATCTTGGATTTATAGTCTAAATGTGATAGTACTTATACTATTCAGTGCAAGTATTATGCACGACATATGTGGTTCGATTTAATTTCTAGTGTTTGATTGAACCTGAAGTGCAGTGAAATAAGTCTTGCTCAGTATATATTCCATATACTATGTTTATTTTTTCCAGGAAAGTCGATTAAACCTAAATGATATTGATCAAAAAACCGATTTATTCCACACTGAGCTACGACACCTCGGGAATGAAAATATTCACCCTGCTAAAGTTAGTATTGATAATGTCAACGACAACGAGGACAAAGACGACTTGAATGACGACAGTGAAATAGAAAATTGTATTAACAAACTGTTATCAAAGCGACCAAATCAAAGTTGTATTGATTTAGAGGTGGAATTAGCTAAGTGTCGTAATCGTTTACACGCTTACAATGAAGCCAAAGATTCATGTATAATACTATTTGGTCTGTTAGCGAACAATCGAGGTTGTTTAGTCCGAGAATTGTATTCTGAATTCGATTTGAACCTGGACGACTAGAGACTATTAGTTTTTTTTGTTAAGATGAAGCGTCTACCAAATCAGAAAGCCAATTTGCGCTGTTTTGTCTTACCTTGCTTGTTCAGAGATTGAGTTTAAAATTTATGACAGCTTTACTATTCCTCTATTAATATGACTATTGTTATTATTAATTCTGTTGTACACACGGCCATGACTTTTTGTCTTGTTTTGAAAATAAAAACTTTTGAGATTTGGACGTATTAGTTTTGCTAAACCATGCTAATATATTTTAAAAAAAAACTCATTTTCAGTGTTTACAGTTGAAATTTACAGATAAAATGAGTGTTCCTAAAGTGATTGACACTAGATCACTGTTGAGTAGTGATACTGATCAACATTCCCGAGTTACATTGTGGTAATTGATAAACCATTTATTTCTGCCGTTATTCTGATGAGCTTAGGATCATAGTGAATATCCAGAAGATGAATCTATTCTTGTGACTTTTTTATTTCTATAGTTAAGATCATGAGTCAATTGAGGCTAGACCACCATCGAAAACCTGGAAGTACTGGACGACCGTTTCGTCCTATTATGGGACTCCTCGGCAGTGCGCATCCACGAACCCGCTCTCGCGAGATTTATTTCTGTTTGTAAAGTACTCAAATTTTCAGTTTAATTGTAGAACGCAACAAATATTCATCACTAATTGGCTTTTAATATTCATTTACGACTTCACTCGGGAAACTGGATCGATTCATCGTTGTACCAAATCAGATAGCACATTAATAATATCCGTAACTACATACAATCCCCGCCGTCCATATGTCAGTCATACAATCCTGATTCGTTAACTATTAAAATAAAGACACCTGGAAATGACAGTACACTTCGTAGATTGAAAAGCATCATCGTAAGTTTCATTAGATTAATTTTATCAAAAATTCTCTGAGTAGCTCACTGCAAACTGTCATCTTAATTTTTACATTCAGTGTTCATTATGACTCTTCATTTTGGTCTGATTCCTCATATCCGGGTATTCTGTCATCGATTTTGATTACATTAACTACAGAGTCCAGTTAGGTAATGATACTGATAAAGTCTTATTTTTTGGTATTAGTCACTTGGTCATTCAAACGCAACGGAGAACCTAGCACATTCATATACTGGTCCAAGTTGTCGTACCTCTTCGCACAGCAGAATAAAGTTGTCAGAGCGAATTCCAGATTAATAAAGGTATTGACAATATTAGTCATGATAGAAAACACTAGGTATAGAAAATATGGTTTTAGAAGAAAATATGGATTTCATTCATTACTCAGTGCCTGTTACTCCTCGTGGAGGAGCATAGGCCGCCCACCAGTATTCTCTATCCAACTCTGTCCCCGGCAACCCTTTTCAGCTGCTCCTACTTTAATGTCTGCTTCCGATCCCCGGCGCGATGTGTTCTTTCTCCTTTCCGCTTCCGTTCAGGATTCCAGGTTAGCGGTTGCCTCGTTTTGCTGTTTGATGATTTCCTCAATGTACGTCCTATCCACTTCCAACGTCTTTTCCTAATTTTCTCTTCAGTTGGAATTTGATTTGTTCTCTCCCACAGTAAACTGTTGCTGATGATATCCGGCCAACGGCATTGAGCATATTATGTAGACAATTGTTTATAAAAACTTGTACTTCTCTAATTATGGCTGTGGTAGTTCTCCAAGTCTCAGCTCTTTACAATAGAACTGTCTCGACGTTCGTATTGAAGATTCTGACTTTGATAGTTGAGTGTTGCTCTTGCTTTGCCAATCCTTGCTTCTGCGTCTGCATCGGATCCTTGTTATCGATGGTGTTGACTAGGTGCGTGAAAAATCCCACCTCTTTCAGAGTGTCTCCATCAAGTGTTATTGGTTTGTTGTTATTCGTGTTGCACTTTCCATTGTGTATGTTGAGGCTTCTGATACAGAAGCTGCTGCTATACTATTTGTCGTCATCTGCATTTGTTGGTGTGTATGGGATGGAACGGCTAGGTTATCTGTGAAGTTTAAATCGTCTGATTGAACCCAACCTATCCATTTTATTCCGTGCTTCCCGTCAGATGTAGAAGTCTTCAAAATCCACTTAGAATGCGTCTGTCAGGTGTTCTCTATGCACCACTTTGCAACGTAGTCCGTCGTGTGGATTCCGTAAGGTTCTATCTACGCTGTTAGGTGGTTTCTCATAATCAAGGAGGTTGTTATATAGTGACGAGTTCCATTCAGTTGATTGCTCAACGATGATCCGTAGTTAAAATATGGATTGGTGGCATAAAGTTTTTAAGTGTCTGCGTCATTGTGGACGATTTTGAGATGTTACCAAAAGTCTATTGATGGAAGGTCGATGCCAGACAGTAAATGTTATCTCTAGAAGAATGTCCAGTAGTTTTCGAGTAGAGAGCTTGTACAAGGTCGACATACTTTAATGGTACGCTTGCAATAAAACCTGTCCATCCCCAAAGTTAAGCGCTACCTTAAGTCCAAGAAATACAACTATGGTTTTAAGTTAGTAGGTATGTCTGTTTTCCAGAACTTGGCGAAGGGAGAATATTTAGTCTACACGTTCATGTGTGGGTCTAAAACCAGCTTGGTTTTCTCTTGTTTGCTCTTCACTAGCTAGGCGTTGAATGATTATTGAGATTAGCATTTTGGACAGTTACCTGAACTGATTCATCTGAAGTTATCACAAGAGGATTTCTATCTTTTCATATGGGCTAGAATGTTCAGCGATTGGCACCAGTCAGATTGAACTGTGCCAAGTTCACAGACTCTAGCTACTATCTCAGCCAATGTAGCGACTGAATCACTGCCCTTAAAAACCTCAGTTGTCACTCTCCTTTGTTTTAAATTAGCTATGGCAGGTTCTATTTTAAGAGTTGGGGGCTTACGTTGATATCTGATTTTGGCTGTTTGGTAAAAGTAGGCAACTTATGGGTGGCGGTTAGTTTGTTCTGTCCATCGTTCCAGTCTCTTGGGTTGAAAGTGAATCATTATACTATCTTTTTCAGAAATCGTTTCACCAACTACCAGATTCCAAAATACCAGCTAAGGCAAAAAGAATGGCAGAAGCGGCGGCGATAAACAACAGTAAAGAAATTTACTACTTTTCGGTTACACTATAGTGCAACTCTGGAAATTTCTTGTGTGTTGTGTTCAGTGAAACCAAAAATACGCAAATCGGCTATACGTCTTGTTTTATTCTTGTATGACGAATATATGATCTTATTCATCTAAGAACTGAGAGTTCTGAACTAATAATCATATTTACCAACATTAAATTCAACTTCGTCAACTTATATTCCATAGTAGGCCATAAGAATCTACACTTACACTACTATAGTGTCAAACGCAAGACCCATCTAGTGTTTGGTAGGTTACCTCAGTATTGTCTATCAGTCAATGGAAATACTATCACCAGATTGCTTAATATGAAAAATTCACTAACACAGCCCCACGAGTGCAGTTCTTAAGACAAACCTAATTGCATTAGGCCAATCGCAGTTACGCTGTGGCCCTGATTGTTGTAAACATGTGTACTCCGCTGAATAAGGCATTTGACTTCCAACCGCTAAGTTGTATTTTCGAACCACGCCCCACCTACTTCGGTTTAGGCGACCGGGTCGTATCACTAGTTCCCTCACACAAAGTAGCTTTAGATAGATGAGTCTGTACTAAGTCAATTACATTTTTGTGCATGCGAATGTCAAAACTTACACTTCGGCTGATTTTCGATCCCTTGATAGCTATTCAGAGGATTGGGATATATTTGCGGATATAAGTGAGGAAATGTTTGGAACTACAAAAACCGTAAACTTTTTTAATACTTACAAGTTATTCAGAAGAAACATTATTCTAAAGAAAACCTTGACTATTGTCATACAACCTACAGGTGATAATGGAAGCTTTACTTTCTAAGGTTCAGCACTTGACATCGGATACTAGTAAAACAAAAAGACCGTAAATATTTACTTTATTTTAGTTTTAAGCTGTCCACAGAGATGGCTTCGGATTACATCTGCAAGTTTAATACAATTGTCCATAGCGTGAGTTAAAGAATTTTTGAGAAACTCAGTGTTAGGCATGCATGAATCCACTGCATAAAGCATAGAGAACTGACGAAGACGAGGTAAAACAGCAACACAAAGGTGTCCATTTTCATTACCAAGAGCAGAGAGATCCAAATTTAATCCTACTAGAAGATCGTACATCTGAACACCTGAGTTTAGCAGAGCTAAACCTGCACATGTAATGGCAGCAGCTAGACAGTTTCCTATTAATCCACTGGAATTATATGAAGGTATATCCAGGATGTTCGTCACTATTTCATATTTACCTCTTGGGAATTGGTGCTTTCATATTGAAAAAGAAATAAATAGAAAGTACAATGAGAAGTGGCAAAAAACACCAGGGGAAATGTAAATGAAGCAATTAAAATCACAAAATATTAAGAGAAAGATCCAAATTCGGTGGGTCCAAATGAACTGTAGTGATTAATTTCAAACCATAATACCGGAAATCTCAAGAAGTTGGTTCTTTTATCATTCAATATTTAAACACATAAACATTGATACAAGGAGGCACCAAATAGATATACGCCACATAAATCATCCGACTTGTGTAAGTCTAATCCACAGAACAGTGGAGCATCGTAAGGAGATGCAGCTCCATGGTAGCCGGTGACCGGAAATTGGTTCATACGCCATTTGTTTCCTTACGATCTTGTAGCGCATGTGCACCACTGGTATGCAGTCAGGGTTTTCTAACTTCCCTAGATGGACTCTCTGTGTCTACCAACTCGGCTAAAGCGATGGACATTCACTTTTCGTCCTCCAAATTTTGTAAACAACAGTAATTCCGCGAGAAGGCAGTGAGTAGGGCTTCCCTGACAGCGGTTGTATGCACTTGGCCATTTGAGAGCATTTCAAGAGCTGGCTCTCCCCACTCTCAGTCGTATCAGGGCAGTCGGAGGCAACAAAGAAAGCTTTTTTATGACTCAACTGGAATTACTTAGTCATTTGTAACTATGTTGACTGATGACCACATCAGCAAGTAGAAACTAATTAGACATCAAAAATGATACCTTTACGTATGTGGCAGATTTATTTTTAACATCCCCTAGATATTGGGTTTTAGTCATCTTTCTTACCTTTATTTTATCGAGTCAAATGGTTAAATGTTTACTCTTTCTTAATATCAATGAAGCTATTAATATTTCCATTTCTTCGTGAAAGATATTTTTAATTTCATTCTGCTGTGCTAATGGGGTGTGCTAAGCCGGGCTAATGCACATTTATATAATGCTGCATATTGAAAATGTCTGACTGATACTTTTAGCGTTGTACTGACCATATCTTGTACGGTTCGCTGTCATGTCACATACATATTACTACTCAGAATTGACTTTCATACAAAATAAACCATTTGCATTTACATGTAAGTATGCAAAGAAATAGCGAGAATTTAAAGGTTGTATGACAAAGATTGGCTGATAAACTGCATTACATGATACTGGAAGGTGAGAACTCTCTTGTTTGTAAGAAAGAACCATGTGAAAACCATGGAAGTATGTTACTTCCAGACATATAAGGTCGTCCGACAGTATATAACAAGATTTTGTCAGACCACTACACGAATAAGCTGATTATTTACAACCGTATAATAAACGCTATAAGTATTCTTTTGCGTGCAAAGTAATAAAATGAAATAAGGAAGAACCATCAAACAAAATCAAATAATTATGGTTTAGACCTACAAGCATGACCGAAGGTTCAATAGCGCTAAGAAGAAGTCGACTAAGCTTTTTTTCAATAGACGCTTGAACATCTTTCGGTAACCAGGACAAGAAAGGCGCAAACTTAAGCACTGCAACCAACTGGCTGTCTTGGCGCATCTATATCAGAATCATATTAACTGCTCGCAATACGTGACTAGTATACCTCAGTAGGACCATTGACAGAACATGAGACTTTAATTTCACCTACTTCAATGTACGCGGAACCATCAGTAATAGGATTGGTTTCCAAACTGAAAACTTTATGTCGTTAGTAGAACTAATATAGCTTACATATATCTGGAGGACATTTTTCTGCTTTCTTCTGGAAGGGTTAGACTTAATATATGAAAATACCTCCACTTTGTTCTCTGGTAGGAAATACTCTAAATCAATAGGATCTACAAGCTTGGCACAACCGGACTGCATTTTGTAGCAATTCGCAACTAGTCAGCAGGGTATTTTGCGTACTAGAAGAGCATGCAGAGTAGCATGAAGAGAGCTGGAAATGGAAGAAAAAAAAATAAATTCGAGGACCCAGAAAACGGAAACAATGTGCCCACATTTATTGAAGAAAATATCAGATAGGCAATCAGTGACAATGAGATATGTAGATTGTTTAGACCGCGAAATCGAAATAACTACCTCTGATAAAAAAGCACTGTTTCAGTGTCTGCGATCCATTTATTAGGACTACGAATAAGTTCGCATTATATAGTGAACGTCTGTATCCTGGCAATCTTAACGAATATCTAGCAAACATTATGAGGCAGCCTGACAAATAAGAAGGAAAATCGCAGTGAAGAATGCCTCATGTATGCAATCACTAGAAATTATAATTAAGCACAGTAAACAATCAGTTGGGCTGAAATCCAGTTAACAGTTTCAGTTTGGAAAGGACAGTAAATTATTTATTTAAACACATATATACTGGTACAAAAGGGCACCAGATACATACGCGCCAGGACAGGAAGATTGATGGCCTGTGTTAGTCCTGGCAATGATGGTCTCTCAGTTGATACAACTTTCTTTTGAAAGAGTCGACGGATGGAGTCTTAACTACATGCTGTGGTAATGAATTCCACTCGTTGATGATTCGATGGGAAATTCGATAGTCAGCTGACAAGTAATTTGTCCTGGGCTTGTGAACTGTTTTGGAGTGTCCTCGTAAATTTTCTGTTTTGAAAGAGAAGAGAAATGAGGGCATATCATGTGCAAATTTATCACTAAGCAATTTGAAAACTGTAATCAAGTGGCCTCTGGTTCTTCGATATGACAACGGGAATAGGTTTAGCTTGGCAAGTCTAGCATCATACGGGAGCTTCGCTATTCCAGGAACTAGCTGAGTTGCTATTCTCTGAACTTTTTCCAAAAGCTTACTGTATTTTTTAAGCAGAGGCTAGCCTCTTGTATGCAGTACTCAAGTTTAAGACGCATGAACACTGTATACAAAGTCAAAATCGTCTTAGTGTCTACATGACTAAAAGCCCCACGTATTGACCATAAAGTTCCAAAAACTTTGGCAGCTATTGCACGGCAGTGTGTAATAGTCTTTAAATCTTGGCTAACGATGACTCCTAAGACATTGTGTGTCTGGACAACAGGTAGCTCAGTGTTATTCATCGTGTACGTATCTGTACCTTGATGACCGATATGCATCGCAATACACTTGGAAGTATTTATCGGCAACTGCCTGGTTTGAGACCATTCAGATAATTTCTCCCGGTCATTTTGGAGTTCTGAGATGTCACTCTTACTTTGTATCGCCCTCCATATCTTGACATCGTCAGCATATAGCAAGACTGATTATGATAGTAGACGAAGGTCATTTACGTGCAGGAGGAATAACACTGGCCCCAAAGCTGTATCCTGAGGGACTCCACGAAGCACAGTTTCTCAGCTAAACAACTTGGAGTTCATCCTTACTCTTTGTTGGCGCCCAACTAGGAAGCCTTTTATCCACATCAATAGATTGCTTCCAATCCCGACAATTCTTGGCTTATATAACAGCCGATTGTGCGGAACTTTATCAAAAGCTTAGCTGAAATCGACGTAGGCTACGCCTGAAGGTAAATTTTGGTCCTTAGGAGCGCACCGGCTTTCACGAGTGACTAATAAGTTAGTCAGACAAGAATAACCTATTCTGAAACCATGCGGATTCTCCGAAAGGATCCGGTTTTCATCGAGGTACTTAAACAACTCCTTCCGAATGATCTTTCCTAAGATTTTAACAACCACACTAGTTAGGTTAATCGTTCGGTAATTCTCAGGTTTATGTTTCGTACCTCTTTCGAAGACAGGACTTGTTATGGAATTCTTCCAGTCTTTTGGTAAACGACCCTGGGTTACGGATAGATTAAAACATATACTTAAAGGGTTCGCAACGACGTTAGATAATCTTTTTAGTAGCCTAGGATGCAATTCATCGGGCCCTGTGGATTTACCTATGTCAAGCTTATTGAGCAGACATTGAGTTCTTTGAACGAACCCAGTAGATTCGGTTTCGTTAGGTTGGGTGTTTTTAATGGTCATTTATCTGTATCCAGAATTTCAGAAGATAATGTTTATATTTATAAGCAATTATTTACCTCCCTTGTTTCATTCCATGGCTTTATTGTATAAACAGGCAGTATGGAGTCATATCTCAGTCCAGAATTGATGCTTTGCTGGCCTGGCATAATCTTTAAACTAAACTTAGGCCTTAACAAGCTTATGTTTCGCATGATATTTGCCGAGAAAGCTGTAGAGACTAGTATTCGAGAATTATTTGGAGCAGCGCAAGGAATACAAATGTATCAAATACAAGTCAGAATCGCTGTGAATCAAAAATTTCTAATGAATCAATCCTTATCAGATTTCTCATGTCATTCCACAGATAAGAGTTGTCCTAATGATTCACACATTTCCGATGGAAATTCTCATATAAATGAGATGAACATGTTGGACGAATCGATCAAAACAATAAAAATTACTCAGCGAGGAAAAATACTACTGTCTTTTCAAACAAGGCACGCGAATGACCAGCTAAAACCGAAAATCTGCTCTCGGATGGCGGCAGCATCTTGAGTGCAAACTTGGTTCAACGACGATATTATGCAACGGTCTTCGAGTAAAGTGTTTGGTGCATGGGGTTGGAGCTGGTGAGTGGAATTCACTAAGTATCCTGACATGTGTTAACTGGTCGTTCACTGCAGCTCGTGACAAACTGATCGTGTTTGTTGTGCCTAATTGAAACTGTAAGTCATTGTATACATATAGTATTACTTGCTGAAACTTTTCCTTCTTACTTGTCAGTGTCGTTTTTTAGGAAACCGTCACGGTGGATATGCCTATAAGTGTAACGTACCAGTAGAAATTTGCCACACTCCTTCAATATACTATAAATGATAATCACAGCTTAAGCTTGATTATGACGAAATGAAATTATATTGGATGGAGTGAAAAAATGGCATAATTGTTTTTGCGAGCAACTAAATGTTATCAAGCTTTTTTGAAATCATTAGAAATATTCAGGACGGTGTCCGTTCACTGCCCATATTTGGTTTTCAAAAGCTAATTGAATTGTATAACCCTTTTATATTAAATAAGTTGAAAAAAATTTTGTCATGAAAATACTCATACATCCCTTGAGGAATACCAGCCGGAATCTACTTTTGTGTGAAACCTTGTCGTTTTTTCTTAAATGTAAACCTGATTTTATAAACATAAACCTCGTATATATATATATATTACATGCTTTTGTGGCACAATATTCGTGCCGGAATCAATAACAAAGTTTATATAATATGAATATGATGGGCATGTACCACATATCAGACAAATTCAGAACAAAAGCCTGGAACATAAGTGAGCTTCGTCGCCATTAGAGATAGAAACTTTTATGACTAAGAAAGACCGGCTCACAGAATTTTATCGTAGTTACTCTGAATTGTGGTTTACACGAATTGAGCATTGTTTGATGTGTCGCAGCTTCAAATCTGAGGGAACTCGTTACCACGGGTTGAGCCCTATTCTCCCTCTTCCGGAGGTCAGAGAGGCACACGACTTAATTTGCAGTCCAGCACGAAAGTATCTTCATTTTTAAGTAACACTGCGACTGTTACCTATTTATCAAGTTGTGGTTTGTTGTCTGCTTCTGGCACACAACTGACTTTTAGACTTATCAAGCATACTAATAATCTAGAAATTCTTGAATTTGCGTCAATTACTAACCTGGCAGCCGAGCTTGTTAGGTAAGCAACTGTAGGAAGTAATTTACTTTGGGTGTAATTCTAAACTATTCTCTAGACTATCGAGCACAGAGTCTCGGCTTAGTCTAAGTCAGAACAAGTAAGTTATTTGGCTTGATAAACTCTATCTGTTTCTAAAATATAAATTAACTCTGCTAGCATACAAATTAAACAATACAGTTTATTAAGCAGAGCAAAGGAGAGACATAAACAATATACCGAACAGTAACTGGAGGAAAAAAGTGAGTCGGCAAAGTGAATATTTTTTTATAATGAACGTAAAATTTTGGTTGGTGAATGAACAAGTCACAGTCATACAAAGTCAAAGAAAGTTAATATGGTGGTGTGCGTTATCGTTGATGCGTCCGTCTATCGATCACACTTCACAGTAACGACCAAAATGCCAATATTCGGTTTGAACGCGGAATTGAGGAACTAAAATGTATTCGATTAGACCAGGCTACGTTCTTCGGTGTAGCGTACAAAGCGTTTTTGAGTTACTCGTATTAAATTGTATCAAAACACAAACTCCGTGCTAAATTTATGTAAACTCTTCAGATCATGATCATTTATTACTCAACCCATCGTATTAATTTTAAATCCCAAAGATCTTATGTAAACCCTTCATAGCCTCTGAAGTTATCGCACAACTTATCTTACCTGTCTCCAAACCTCACTTAATTAACGCATCGCCCAATTCTTATGTTTTTTGGATTCCAATAATAAATGGCCTCCGAACAGTTCCCGCCCGCATATAATTAGATTCATTACTGATAACCCTTATCATTCCAACTCTTTTATATTCATCTATGTCAATTGTTTCATACTATATCTTACCTCACTGTAAACTTACAATACATAAATATTCGTAAGCAGCTGATGAGAAAACACGAAATGTAGTGGATACATATTATTATGCATCCATGATTGCTCTAGATTTATATTCATGGAGGGAACCAATGAAATAAAATTTATGATGTGTACTAATAAATCTCGACTGGGAATTACAATATGTTGTTTGGGCACGTTGAATAAGCTGTAAGGTATGTTCTTAATCCACAAGTTAGCACCAAATGTCCATTTATCATATCCAGAGGATTGATTTGAAAGGAGTGACCTCAATGGTAATTCAAGCGTATGGTTTTTCATGTGAAGGCAATTTATGCTTGACTGATAGATGACTTAACGAATGTTGTGTTTGTGAGGTTTTGCAATTCATCCACATTCTATACGTTAAGAGTGAGACACGAACCTTTGTATAAGGATCAACGGTGTTACTGATTAGACCTATCCGCCTGGTGATGTCTGAAAAATGTGCGTTTAGGTTCAAATTTTATGACATTAATCTGATATGCCATTTAAATCGTATAACGAGTTTGCTTTCTATCTGTTAGATGTTCCGATTCTATGAAATTGTTTCTAAGTATGCCAGTTATTCCATATACTTTACATAAATACAATTTCAACTATAAATTAGGGTTTCAGAAAAAAAAATCATTATAACTGTTGGTGGAGTGCTTTACGTTACTACAACTAGCCACAATAATGCAGCGATTTTTTATTTCTATAATGTTTAGTCTACTTGCTCATTAATACACTCCATTACCTATAACTTCGACGTCATTTTCTTGACGGATTTCATCGTCTTATCCGGCAGTGGCTGAACTATCATAACTACTTACTCATACTTTTCCATTCGTTCTCTCTAAGACGTCGAAACCATGCATCACGAATGGAGTGTTTGTTGGGGTCTTCGTTCCTAACCATATGATATTCGAAGCTGAACATTTTCAACATGTAACGCGGGAACATCCAAGTAACCTAGCGGCATGACTCAGCCTTGGAGAATTGGCCATTCTGTATAACTTATCTTCATTCAAATTAAATATATTATTCTATTTTCATTTTATATATGTTTTTCTGAAATGTTGAACATTGTATTGCCAAAGTGTACGATAAGATGAGTCAGTGTAGACAATAATGTGACTTTCATATAAGATCTCATGGATTAGGTAGTCGCATCATGACAAATCTACAATTTTGGTATTAGGTCAATTATTATAGCAGTACCCATGCTGAACCAGACCATAATTTTATATATTGACGTCCTTGTCGTGAATAAAATTTATTGTAACTAATTATTCCTAACTCTCAAGCAATAACTTTTGAGGGAACAATGACGAATGAATCCGTTTATTCAAAATTTTGAGCATTTTAATTCACAGATATAGCGGCGAGATTACAATTTGCGAACGATTTTTGACCGAAGCTAAGTGACCTTGAGAATGTTTGCTTACTTATCAGAACTAAATGGAATTATAAAATGTTCGAGGAATCAGAATTACGATTTACAGCTGGGCATTACGGTGCGAGAGCCTTTTTGACCGTTTTCCATACAAAAATCCTCCCACGTATATAGATGTAATTGATTCCTCTGGATTCCTTCTGATGTATGTTCGGTTGGTCTTTTCGATTCTGTTTAGGTACGGGGAAGGACTCTAACCACCGAAACCACCCGAGGCTGCTTCGTGTTACACTTAAAAATGCCTCCGACGTAGAGGACGTCCTGCTAGCGAGTCACCTACTGAAATCCGATCGGAACGTAAGAATACTGCACGGCATACCGTATTCTGAACGAAATCTCATCCGGAACATCCCTAAAGAATCTCGCGTGGAAGAAATATCATTCTGCAAGGTGTACAGGAACATATGGACACAACTCAAGGAAACTCTGATATTCGGGAATGGAAATTCATCAAGCATTCCTTGAAACTCAAAAACATACTGACCCAACAGGTGATGCGACTAGCCAAGAAAGACGGAGACTCTAGACCCCGGTTATTGAAGATAACCTTCCCCTCCTCCCACATGGCGGCTGAAACTCTGGAAGCATTTCGTGCCAATATACGTCGGTTGCCAACTGGCATCCATATGCATCCGGATAGGTCCCACGACAGCAGGATCAAGCATAAACGAAAGCTGGAGCCGACAATTCCACTCGTGGACTGTCTTGATCATAAAAAAAACGTTTAAAGGACAGGGACTAACAACTCGGTAAACATTGTATAGGTAGGCTACCTGTCCACTCACACACGGCACATATGGACACACAGGAAGAAGCTCACGCGTTCCAAACTGAAAGCATAAACTGCTTATACACGAATGCCGCGAGTTTGTCAAACAAAATGAATGAGCTACGTGAACTTAGCAACGCTAATGATGTTCATCTGATAGGAATATCCGAAACTTGGATAACGTCTCCGTTTACGGACCAGGAACTAGGAATACCTGGAATGTCATTATTTCGCAACGACAGAAAAACAGGAGAGGGGGTTGGGGTAGCATTATACATACGGTCATGCCTGGAGACGCACCAGCTTCACAACCAAGAGTTTCTCAATCTTGATGAGTCAGTATGGTGCTCAGTAAGATTGTCTACCACCTCGAGGTGTCTAGTTGGGGTCATCTACAGGAAGCCCACTGCCGACATCGAGTATGGCAAACGTCTGCTGGAAGGATTAGCTCGCTCTACGCGTCTCGGATTCTCTCAAATCCTGTTTCTAGGGGACTTCAATCTTCCTAGAATCAACTTCGTGGAACATACTTACATTGGAGGTGACAACTTTACTGAAGCTCTGTTCTTCAACCTCATCGGTGACCTGGGATTATTTGAAAATGTAAAGTCCGCAACTCGTTGGAGAAACAGTAAGACGCCGTCGCGCTTAGACTCGGTATTCACAAATGAAGAATTCCTAGTCGACGAACTCTCAATCCTGGCTCCCCTGGGGAAAAGTGATCACGCCGTCTTATCACTCAGCTTTGTCAGCAAAACGGAGCTAAGATATCCTACTGACAACAGGCGCTGGAATTTCAAACGGTTGAATGTGTTAGCTTTACATGACTATCTACAGCAGGTGGATTGAGATGTTCACCCTCAAATTGAAGTGGATGCTCATTGGGATTTTTTACTGCACACGATCTTATGTGCTACTGAGCATTCAGTTCCTCAAATGGTCCCAAAAAGCTACAAACAACCTCCAATCATCAAGAACCGCACTCGTCGTCTGCTAAGCCGCAAAAGGCACTGTTGGGCTGAATATAAACGAACCGACAATAACGGCGCATACAGGCAATACAAATATATAAGGGACATATGTTCAAAGGTAATAAGAGAAGACGGGCTTCAGTACCAGACCAAACTTATCGATAAATTCGTCTCAAATCCGAAAAGCTTATTCAGTTACACAGCTTCTCTTCGACAAGGCAAAACTGGAGTTTCCCAACTGCTAGATCCTAATGGCCTGACCAACAACGATGGTGATGCCGCTTACCTTTTGGCTGAACAATACTCTCAGACATTCTAGTTAACCCACATCAACTATACTGGCGAAAGCTTCACCTGCACCTGTACAGGAGTTTCTGAAGTGGACCTGAGTGCTGACCCGGTACTCCGTAAACTGCAGAACCTAAAAAAGAGACACTTCTCCTGGTCCGGATATGGTTCATTCTGCTGTGTTGAGGGAAGCAGCTTCAATCCTGGCGACACCACTTAGCGTGATGTTTGCACACTCGCTAAGCAGAGGCAAACTGCCGGAAATTTGGAAGCTGGCTCACATCACACCAATTTTCAAAGGAGGTCGATGCAGTGCACCCTCAAGCTACCGACCAGTGGCCCTTCTCTCCATACCTTCCAAAATTATGGAATCCCTAATATACGACGGTATACTAGAATACTTATCATCCTCAAAGTTCTTCTCACCTCAACAGCATGGTTTCAGAAAAGGTCATTCTTGTATGACCTACCTGCTGACTGCGGTGGATAGATGGACAACCACGTATGTCTTATCAAGAAGCTTGGACGATTGGGTATCAAACCCCCTTTGATTGACTGGCTCACTTCATATTTAGAAGACCGACACTTTAAGATCAGGGCTAACTTCACTCTCTCTCAGGCTATGGAATGTCCTAGTGGGGTCTCCCAGGGCTCATTACTAGGACCTCTTCTCTTCTTGATTTACATTAACGATCTTCCTCATCAAGTTTCATCTGACTTATTGCTTTTTGCTGGTGATGTGAAACTTTGGAGAGAGATATGTACTGACAATGATATAATAGTTCTACAGGAGGATCTGACTCGACTTCAAAGTTGGGCAGACGACAACGGACTTACCTTCAACACTTCAAAGTGCAAGGTAGTCCATCTGAGACATGTTGCGGACTATAGTTACAACTCAGGTAACTCCCCTATAGAAGTTTCCCAAGTCGAAAAAGATTTGGGAGTGTTGGTACCCTATGACCTGAAATCGTATGTGAACTGTAACAAAAACGCCTCTCAAGCAAACCTTGCACTGGTAATATTGAAGCGCATTTTTGGCCAGTTTGACGGTAGAACCTTCCACATAATCTTCAACAGTTTTATTCGTCCCCATTTAGAGTACGGAAACATAGTATTTCCTCCCTCCCTTCAAAAGGATAAGGACACTCTGGAACGTATCCAACGTCGAGCCACGAAATCAGTTCGGGGACTCAAATTCAAACCTTACGAAGAGCGCCTCCAATCACTTAACCTTTACCCGTTAGAGTATAGGCGTCTTAGAGGTGACCTTCTTATGACTTATAGTATTCTTAATACTTCTCGTCATCCCCTTAAACACTTCTTAAGCTTAGTCATAACACTAACCTAAGAGGTAACACCCAGAAATTGGAGACCCTACATAGCAGAACAGACTGCAGACACAACTTCTACTCCGTTAGAGTTGTCAAGTGCTGGAATTCGCTGCCGACTGAGCTAGTTCAAGCGACCTCCCAGGATTCCTTTAAGAGGAAACTTGACTTATTCTTAAGGACTAAGGATAACATATTATTGTGATTTACCAATTTCTTTTTTCCCTCTATTATCGTTCATATACCTAGGTTTTTGCCTGGAGGTATTGGTGATCCACTGCTACTAGACACGGAAGCCCGTTAAGCGAAAGCATTTTTTTCCGTCCTCGACCATTTAAACCATTTGAACCTTTAATATTTTTTTATACTTTTTGTTTTCCTTACGCATTCATGAAATTTTAATGTTTTCTCTGAGCTACGTTTATGTTGTTTGAGTTGACGCTACGTTATGGTGACTGTCATACTGATTCGCTCACCCTTTTGGTTGTGTTGTTTGCTTGACTAAATTGTGCATTTTTTGGATTGTGAATTGTAGCACTCTTCCAGAGTTGGAAACACTTCGTGTTACAACGCAATCAAATATTATCTTTCTAACGAATCTGTATTTGGTCTATCCGGAAAGAACAGAATAACATTTGTTTGTTGCACTTGGTAATTCTCTTACATTTCTTATCAACATATCTGTTTAATGTAATTTAGATATGACCACCAACTGAACAGTTATTGGTTGAATAACTTGGTGATAATATTTGATTAGGTAATGATGTGCATTTATATTTGTAGTAAATTCTTGGACCATCATTTACCCCAACACCTTGCTTTTGTTTCAGCTGGACAATCGCGCGTGTCTAAATTAACTAGGCAGTTATTCCTTATTACAAACCTACTTTGGAATCCACAAGGGTTCGGATCTAGATTTAGGTTTTTCATAAGGAATTGACATCGGTTAAAATACCAAAAGGCCATGTGGCCAAATGGGTAAATGGATTTCGCGTCGAAATTCAAGATCTGTTATCTTATATCTGACTGGTTCGTCCATAAATCCTAGCGTCGCCGATACAAAAATATTGGGACGATGTCAGTTACAACTTTCTAAGTAGCAATAACTGGAGTAATTGTCTTCCGTACTTTTCTAACTGACTTTGGAACAAAACGAATAACTGCAAATTCTAGACAATTTATAACAGTAGACGCGTCACGTCATGGAAGCACTGGGGCCAAAAGAACAGAACATAGACATAACTTGACATGGTCAGTTGTATCCGCGGTTCAACATTTATTTGTTTAGTTGCTGCTCATAAGCTGATATCAGTATCCACGTGCGCAAACGTATGCAATAAACTTCTGACGTACCTCTGGACCGTAATTATGCACCTCGTAATTAGTGAGAGTAAACTATGGATGGTGAACACTGGAAGTATCGTTCAACACAGCATTCCCCAGCCTTTCAGGAGTGGTCATTCCGTGTAACTAATCCCTAGTTACATTAAATTCACTAGTTTTACCCAGCCCTAACGTGTTCTTTAAAAGTATTAAACGTCACATTGCTGATTTTCACGACAGGACGAGTCAGTGTGGATTAAGGTGTGAATTCCATATAAGATCTCATAGAATAGGTTTTTACACCATGAAAGATCTACAATTTTGGGATTAGGTCTATTATTATTGTGGCGAAGACAAATGTACTGGTATCGAACTAGACCTGAAACTCATATAGGTGAGACCGATAAGCTTGTTATTAATTATCATATTTCCTTGGACGTAATAAACTGATTATTACTTGTGTGAACCCACCATTCTATTAGCCAGTTAGTTACTACACACGTGTATTGTATTGTAACATTGATTAGTATTCATAGCTTTCTACCTCGACCAACTATATGTCTAGCTATTATGGCTCATTATCAAGCCTTAGTAGCACTGACATGCTTCAGCTAAACAGGTTTGTTCAAACGTCAACCATCATCAAATATGGCCCTTAATCGACGTAGATACACATAGACTGACAATTAATGTAAGCAAAGACTGGATGGTTGTCTGGATCTGATTCTTCATCTTGTTTCTTCACTTAACATTTTACTCCATGTTTAACTGCTGACTATCCCCTAATATATTTTCCTTCGACCATTGCCTGCCTAATTTCCGATTTGCCAATTCGATTACCAAACAACACAGACAATATTCCAGAGACATACGATTGTTCATATAATGAGAACCATGTATTCATCTGAGCTCCTTGGATTTTTACTGAATAAGCCGAGTAGCATCACTATGCGTTTAATCTCGTACCTTTTTATGGCTATCTACATATCTATTCAACCAGTGAGTTAATGTCATCCAATAATGTTATTCGATCTCAGATATTGCAAATGGATCTCCAAATTTTGATGTCAGCGGCAAAATATGCCACGATTGACTTTGTCACAGTTCTTTAGTCAATATAGTGTCTGTGCAGATTCGACAGAATTATGAAAATTTACATATAATGATAAAGTCATTTACAGATTAAGTTTGTTTTGACAATCTACACACCACTTTAATCCAAACACGTGCAATGAAAGATGTAGGAATCTAGTTTATTAATATACAATTACCTGAACCAATGATTTGTGTTTAGTGGTTTAGGTTTACGGAATGAATGATAAAAAATCATAGGATCCTTATTGGAAGTTTTGTGTGAGCGTGTATGCGAATTCCTCTACGTACATGTTGTGTAGTATAGTTCGGTGCTTCACTTTTAAATATGAGGTTATTCTCACCGATCTTTTGAGCTATACGTTATCTTAATATTTCGATCCTGGATGAGATGATTAATGTTTGTTTTGATTATGTTTTCTATTTTTCTTACGTTTCTCAGGAACGGTGTCAACACCGTTCTAATTTGTACATTGATTGTGAAAGCTGGCATAGTGATTCATCCCACCTTTTGATTGTCACTTAAACTGACTAGAACTGTGCATTATTTGATCGTTAATTGAAGCACAGTTCAAGAACTAAAGACACTGATTGTTGTAAACTTTAACATATAACGGTCGTATGAATTCCATATGACCGTGACGATCTCAGAAACTCCGTAATTTCGAAGGAGTTTCCATAATGTTACCCTATCCAAACTGTCAAATGTATGTCATAATCAATGACATTTATGTATAGTGACGAGTTCCATTAAACTGGTTGTTCAACGATCAACAGTCTGGTCAAAATGTAGTGGACAGAACACGACTGGTTGGGGACAATCGAATGTATTTAAGCAAAAATTACAGACTATCTCAGTAAATTCAAATAACCATACAATGAACAGTTAGTTTGCAAATTAACAAACGTCTCGATCTTCACTGTTTCTTCTCTAATTCCATTGTTCATGCCTTTTCCTACCGATTGCTCTTCATTTCAGTTCTTTCCTCATCGGTCTTCTGCCAGAATACATTCTATGTCTGACCAATACCATGTACTACTTATATGGATATAAGTAGACCACACCACAATAATTTGGTCTATGCACGACCGATTTCTACGACTCCAGCTATTTCGTTTTGAAGGTGGGCGTCTGCTGAGTCTTTCATCCGGTTCAGCAATACCCTTTCAGAAACTTTCCTTTGTACTGATGGTAGAGTGATTCCTCTTTTGTTCATACATGTGTTCAGATCTCCCTTCTTTGGTATCTTGACAAGGCATCCTTCTTTCCAATCCATTGACATTCGTTCTTCCTAACAAATCTCCCCGAATGGAATGTGGAGCATGTTTGTAACCACTAATGTATGTCTGGTACCGTGCTTCAGCTGCTATATTTTCAGGTCCTGCTGATTTCCCACACTTGATTTGTTTGATGGACATCCTGATTTCTTCCGTTGTTGGTGAAGCGATATTGTAAGATCAATTTTAAAGGTTTTTGTGTGTGAAAATCCCCCATGGATACATTTCTAACTTGTTCTTATTGATTTATTTAGTTGCACATTTTGTCAGTCTTTTTGATGTCATTTGAGATGGTAATATTTTATTTTATTATAGTTCTCTAATTTTTCTTCAACCTTCACCAAGTTTCTATGTCTCTTCTTGAGCTGTGTTTATGGTACTTTGGTTGACACTTAATCTTTGCGGCAGCCATATTGATTCTTCCCCCTGTTATATCCTAGTGTAGAAGTAAGTACGGATAAGTTCCGGGACCAATAATGGACGAAAATGTATTAGAACAACCAAGCTCTGGTGACCTAAAATTAAATGTTGTCCACCATTATCGTCTAGTCATTTCTAGTGGATTCTCCGTTCAGTGCGACAAATATGTTTTAGACAAAGTCATATTAATTGTAACTTGGAAGTATGATGACCCAACGTTATTTCGTGGAGGAGGAACATGTTGTACGATTTCAAGTTGTAGATAATTTTTTAAAATCGAGACCTAAACTTTGAATCTTCAAAAAAAGAAAGGTAGGCGTTATATCCTAGTGGTGAAGTACCTACGGATAACTTCCGGGACCTATTAATGGAGTATTATTCTATACATATTCTTATGGTTTAACTATTGAGTAACTAGATTGTGTATATCTATATTCATCCCATTATAAAATACATTTAGACGGATTAGTTATTGCTGTACGATTTACTGCTCCCAAATTATGTTCAGTTTGTTGATTACTGTCTCTCATATTCACAGCCACATTTGGCTTGATCTGTTTGATTGGCATATAAACCGAGTACGCTTGAAATAAACGATTCGCGTAGCAGAAGCTGCTATTGGTGTTCTGGACTCAACTGAAAGGGCTAGGTGTGTAAGGGACCAATAAGGACTCTAGACTGCTCATACTAGCTGAGCGTCATTGATTTGATGCATTGTTAAGATTGCAAAAGTCGTATTTCGATTGGTGGATAATTCACGTGAAGAAAGCCGGACATAAAATCAATAACGAGTTAGTATACGTCCTATTATTTTTTATAAAGTTACAACACCCCCTTTGATTGTGTTACTTGGGTTGACTACGATTGCACATTTTGATTGTGAATTGAAGCACTTTTCCAGGATTGGAAACACTTTGTGTTACAAAGCAACGAACTTTTATCTTTTGAACGAATTTTTACTTGATCTATCTGGAAAGGATAGAATAATACTTGTCTTTTTGCGTGCTCGATCGATCATTCAGGGAACAATTACTGGTTGAATAACTGAGTAGTAATATTTGTTTAAAACCGTTGTTTTCCCGATCCCCTTGTTTTGGTTTCAACTGGGTGATAACGCGTGATCAAACTACACAGTCAGCTACTCTTCAGCCAAACCTCATTCTAGATCCCACAATATCTATAGAAAGGTCTGAAGGTGCTGCTTTGATATTCAGTAGGTTCATTGTAACTGGACTATCCAAGATTTCTTCAAAGTTCTTTACTCATGTGTTGTGTTGTTCTTGAAACTCAGAGATTAGATCTCAGTGTTTGTTGAAAGCGGATAGATACGGCATACTTTCGTTACTCTCGTTTCTCTCTTTAAATCCATATCATCCCACGAAATCTTAACATTCTGTGTCGCACATGCCTACCTTGACACTCAGATATAAGAAATTAAAGCTAGCATTTTAGGTCGAAGGGCTCATGATCAGTTTGATTCAGTTTGGTAATTTCTCCGCATATTTCTAGGTGTCATAGAGTTTCGGTTTCTACGTTTTAACTGAATAGAAGCTACCATTTTATGTAGGTTCTTCTATGTTGGCTTCTTATGAACGTATTGTAATTACTCTATGAAATAAAGGAGTAAGATGGTTCAGAGATCGTTATTATTATTATTATTATTATTATTATTATTATTAATGGCTTTATTCAATATTATAATCTGGTACAATATATCGTTAACTAGGGTTGCAAAATAAATAAACTTATGTTGAAATCTTCAGCCAAGTAATTCTACGTCCGTCGGTATTTGCATCACAAGGTTTGGTGTAAAAAATTGTAGACGAAAACGGATAATGCATCAGTTAGTCTACTGAAGGTTCTGATGAGGAACTCAAAGAGATTTCATGCTGAAGATGCCACAGATATTTGTAGTTTGATAACACTTTAACCAGTAACACCTCTTATAGTTGAATCGTGCCAACCCAGTGAAATCAAAAGTCAGAAGTGAGGAAGTTCGAATATATCTTTGTTAGGTTATCAATAAATCCAGAAAGTAACTGATCTAAACTGGTTAGCGATTGCAGGAGAAGTTGAGCACGACATTCACACTCGTAGTCTGGTGCGGATGGGTGACCGAGCACTTTCAGCTAGGTGAGTTCGTTAGAAGTAATTAGGTCAAAACCAAATAGAGAAGACTTACAGGGTCATTGATTTTGGGGATTCATTTACCACTATATTGCTTGAATAAAACATGCAACGTGTGTCAGGAGAGCAGAAAATATGTTTTCACATTAACTTATGTCATTTCGGACCGTTGACATATTTATATTCAAATATTAGGAAAGTTTGGTTCCCCAGAAAATGAAATTAGGCGATATATTCTTTAAAAGTAGACTTCTATGGGACCAATAAACCCTGAGAACATAAAAAACTGGCTAGGTATTTAGCAAAATTAACCACAGAGAAAGTTTGAGTTTACACTTTTGGTGATGATCCACTCATTTTCCCTTCATGTAACAACACTGACAGCCAGGTAATATGAGAATACTGACCATAGAATATCACAAATCTCTATTTTGACACAGTTTTCGACCAAAAAATGAATCAGGCGGTGGGTCATGATTCCTACGACTGCTCAGACTCCTAATATTCAGAATTACATGTTTTGTTTTCTGATACCAATTATACTAAGACGGCCTTAAAGCATTTTGCAAGGTTTTCAAATATTTCGTATGTAGTGCATTTGCTGGTGTTTTCCGCCACCCATCGACTTTCTAGATTTCAGATTGCCTTAATCTTACACTTGTGGTATTTTTGTTTGTTATTATTTGCCTTTTTTTCATATGTGAGCGCATTCAGCGTGCTTAATGAGTCATCGGTCCACTTTTTCTCTTGTTCTTTCTCGTACAGATATACTCTCACGTATCCCCAACACACAAAATATCTTAAGTCCTGTCGCAAACTATTACATAGTGAAATTTTATCGGAGGATCTCGTAGACCAATTGTAGTCGTCTAGTCGAGTTACACATCACACCTAATATGATGGATATTGATGAAATCGAGTTCAAGGATCCTCCAGAATTCATCAAATATGTTTGTGGGAGATTGAATATGACTAAGGAAGAATTTCGAGATGAGTTTCACGAAGCATGCGTCAATGGACACTTTGATTCTCCTGTCTTTTCAACTGTACGGAAACTTTTCCGCTTCCATTGCTTTTGTAGCAGCCGATTCAGGACTAAAAACAAAATGTTGTGCACAACTAAACTTTTTGAGTATCTTATATCAGGAAACTTAGGATTTGACAACCTGAGACGCAAACGTAGGTTTCTAAAACAATCGATTATGTTAATATCAATTTTTAGTGAAAGAATACGATTATTCTGCAAGGTGCAGCCTTGTATGGACAACTAATTATTTTGCTTATCGTTGCAGAACATGTGGAATGTCTCCTAGTATGTCTCTCTGCAGCTCTTGTTTCACTGCCGGTAATCACGAAGGACATGATTTTAACAAGTTTAAAAGTCATGCTGGTGGTGCGTGCGACTGTGGTGATGCAACTGTAATGAAAGAATCAGGGTAAATCAGTTATTTCGTGTTTTTCTATTCAGTGCATAGTTCGATAGATTATCACTTCATTGTGTTATATGGTATTGGATTCATGGATATTGTTTGTCTTTAATGCATAGACTAATTTAAATTTAAGCAACTGTATCTCCGATCTTGTTAATTGACTGTTAGCAAGTCATTAAGTAAACGCATCATCACTGAATTCAGTTTTCATCACTGTCTAGCTAATATACATCGTCCGTAGTTTAATATGATACAAAGGATATTCTAATAATATGAAAAGCAAGCCTGTTTTAATGGGAGCACATTACAAGGCCAAACGTATGACTTTTTAAAGGTGTAATTTGCCCGTCTTTGGATGTAGTTTGTAATGCTAAATGAGAAGTTTAGATATGAGAATTATTTCCTATCGATGAACAATCAGAGTATGAAGACAGCTCGTGTTCGGAACTAGACATTCAATAATTGACATCAAGAGTTGCTTAAAGTTTTCCCACGTGTAGTTCCTTCAGGGTTCTTTGGTAATTGGTATTTAGACATAACGCTAATTTCTTTTTCATATATTTCGAACCAACAGGAACTACTTATATTGATTGAAATAAGAGGTATAATCTGGCTGCATTAAGGATGCATCTGAATTTCTACATTTTGATTTTGTTTGCAATTTTATTAGCTCATTTGAAATTCATAATAATATACTAGTAAATGTTAAATAAGTGACCCCAAACTCATCTCCAGCAAATCCATTTGAGTAGAATCTCATTAGTATAAATATTACGAGAGGTAGTATATTAATTATTTACGACGTATCATTAGTTATGATTAATAGACTTGTTTGGATTTCGTATTAACTTTTGTTGTTTCTAGATTTTGTCGTTTTCACGGATTGGATAAAGTACACAATCGTCCGGTACCTCCTGATGATTTAGTTGCTCCACTTAGATGCTTGCTTCCAAGTTTCTTATCCGCTTTGTTATACTGGCTGTGGGAACATGGAAGGGATAGTGATGGATTGAATTTTAACGAAGATGATACACCTGCCATCTCAATTCTTCACGCATTACATGCCAGTGGATGGGTTACTCAAAAAATGATAGCTGACGTTATGATTGACAAGGCAGTCTATGAAAAATTGATATACGGTAAGTATTAGTTTTTTGAAACTACTCTAAAAACAAATATGGTAATGGTATCCTCTAATAAACTAACAGTGCGTGTCAAGTTTTGTTCAGATACGAGATATAAGGAAATGCTATCCAACAAACTTTCAGACTTATCATTTGGTGGTGGCTCAATGGTTAAAGCATACGGCCTCAAATAAGTAGATTTTTTGTCTTAACCTCTTTCCAGATATGTCAGTCTGCGCTGCTGATTCTTATCACTGACCTTCACACACAAAATACGTTGTCGCTGACTGACTGACACACAAAATTATGGTCCAAAGTTGAGTACACAAAACTTATTTGGCAAATGAGTTATATATATATATATATTTGCAGTTCACTTTCACTGTTTTGAGATCAATGATGTATCTTTCTGATTGACTTGCAATCACGCTTGTGCATTGCTAAAAAAGGCTTCTGGGTGTTAACGAGTTACAGCTTATGGGATGAATTTAGAAGGGATTAAAAAGAGCGTAAGTAATTTTAGGAATGTTAGCCCACACAGCAAGTACAAAGATCTGGGGAAAAGAAAAACAAGCAAACACTAAGCGTACACGTCTTTTTTGCATGTGAAATTAGTGAAAACTAACGATATTTCACAATCCCCATCTATAAAGTCAAAAATCTGGAAACCAAAACTGGATACAAGATAAGGTCAGTTTGTATTACAACGTTATTTGCCAGTCATTCAGGTCTATAGAGGTAACAGAGGTTTCTGTCAATGTAGCTTATAGATTATTTTATGGTAAACCAACATATGATATTTGGTGACGTGTTCGACTAAGATAGTTGTCTTACAAGACTATTAAATAGTCTACGAACAGTGTATATACATTCATTGAAGCAGGTCTTCATTGCTGTTTGCATTGATAATACCGTTTTCGATTGCGTTAAGATGTATTTTTAATACTTGTATGAATAGTCCACATGGACTTTGATTTTAACATAGTTATAAAATTCTGCCCTCTAACAACAAAGTTGTCAAGTGGAGGAACTATATGATGTACATTTAAAAGCTAGAACTGTTTAGAAAAAACAGTTGATTTTTTATGTTGGCGAAATCAAAGGATTCTAAAGCTTATTTTTGTCACAATACATGAATTTCTTCCTGTGTTGTTCTATATTGTTAACAGATGCTCATTACATTAAACATGCTGAGAATCTAACAAATGCTAATCCATATAAGTAATGTACTATTTTCAGAATCAGGTTTGTTGTGTAATCAGCCTTATTAGTTACAGTATTTTGTAGCTTAGTACGAAAGACTAACATAGCAGTAGTTGGTGTTATAGGGAATGTAGATTTCAAACTACATAATTATGTTGATACAATTAACAGCTAGTCATCACTTGTTATGTTTTGATACATTGATCGATATCGCGTGATAAATTTACCCATAGCAATTATGATTATGGTTTTCCTATCCTGCGTCTACTATTCGATCTATAGCTTAGCGTTATAGACTGCTAATCATTACCTCTGACCTGCACAGTTAAATTTGAGCTGACGTGAGCTACACTCTTATTGGTCTACATATCCGTGATCTTTTCTCTATCCTCTGCCTTCGGTCCAATGAGAAGTCAACAGCCAAGCTTCTCTTGCTGATTTCAATCACGTGGGTTTATATACGGACATAATGGACCACATTACACCGTGAAATAGAAAATCACTATTCTACACAATTAAGCCAAAAGTGACTGTAAATCAAGCACCTGTAAAAGTAAAAGCCATAACAGTTAATGGGTAAAACGAAAGCTTACGCTAGACGGAATATTGAAACGTAGGAATCCAGTTATTTAGTAATTATACAATAACAAATATAATAATAATCCATAAAATAATTTCAGAAGTTACCGTTTCACCAATCCTCGTTCTGATGTATCGTGAGCAACTCAGATCCCGATATATATGGGAATCGGTTCAAGTTGTCAAAATATTCAATAAGTTAATTCGAGAGATCCTTTAACTGTTTCACATGACCGCCTGTGGTATATTGTTCATGAAAGTCTTATTCAAGAGGAAATACTCCGGTGTATATCCATAACGACAATTAGTCTAACATAGAATATAAGATGTTTGTAATAATTTTAAACATAAGGAGATAATAGTATTACTCTTGAAATTTAAAAGTTTAGTGCTTAAAATTGTTGAAGTCACTATTCTAAATCAATTCATGCATGTCTAATTAAATTTAACTATGAATCCAATACTTATTATTATTTATTTATTTAAACAAACATTAGTACAAGAAGGCACCAAATAGATATACGCCACATAAATCATTCGACTTGTGTAAGGGCTGGGATACTACCTGGGTGCCCGAACCGAAGCAGGTGGTTTTCTTAGGGGGTCACACCCGAAGCCATCGACCTAAAAGTCTAATACACAAGACAGTGGAGTATCGTAAGGAGATGCAGTTTCATGGTAGCCAGTGACCGAAAATTGGTTCATATGCCATTTGTTTCCTCAGGATCGTGTAGCCTATGTGCACCATTGGTTTGGAGTCAGGGTTTTCCAACTTCCCTAGATGGACTCTTCGTGTCCACCAACTCGGTTAAAGCGATGGAAATCCACTTTCCGTCCTCTCAATTTTGTAAACATCAGTAATTCCGCGAGAAGGCAGTGAGTAGGGCTTCCCTGACAGCGGTTGTATGCACTTGTTCATTTGACAGCATTTCGAGAAAGAGAGCTGGATCTCCCCACTCTCGGCTGCATCAGGGCAGTTGAGACTTTCATGGTTGGAAGAGAGTTAGGGACGGCCAAACCAAGACGTGGCATCAGTGCTTGAATTCACTAACTTCTAGTCTAAGCCATGTTAGCAGATGCAGACTACTTGGTTAGGGTCCTCGTGACTATTGTAACCAGTAGTTGGAGATTCTGTGTGACATGGCTCAGAATCAACCACAATGGCGTAGGTGTATACACTCTTTGTCTTCCCTTAAACTATGAGATTAAACTTACTTTGTGCCTTTTTTTCTACGAACTAGTTCTTTCTTCCTGTATTGTATCTTTATACACAATACTTCTTTTATATATTACTACCATTGAAGTAACTGCTTCTATGAATTCGGTGTTCATCTTGTGCTAATGAGGTATGGTTACTCGGGTCGGTGCGTATATGTGCCTGGTCCTACATTGTAGATGATTGATTAAAAAAGACAAAAATCAAGTAACAAACGTACTGTAACTTTATCTTTTCTGTTTTTAACAGAAACCGAGAGTCGGAGAGCATGTGGAGACTATCAACTAAGTGTATCCAGTAATCCTGAATTTGAATTTCCTCGTGAGTAGTTTCAGTCTATATTGTTGCGCTGTTTTTAAACTATGTATTTTATTTCCATGTTTTATGTATTCTTTTAAGAGTTGCTACCTATAATGCTTAGTTTCAGGTTAGTCTTTCTGAGTGCAAATGGATAATATCATCGATTTTATTTATCTCTTAAGAATACGGCTGTTGTAATTTAAAATGCGCTTTTTTGTAATAATTCAATTAGTAAGGATACATAGTATAATCCTTTCTGTTTGTTTGGAGCATAGTAGTGATATTATAAATTCCCAGATGTTAAAGTTAAAATTTGATCATGCAGCCTGTCACTGTCGAAAGCCAGATGTTTTAACGTTCAAAGTCATCGCCCTTCACCGTTTGGATAATAATTATTTTATCTTTAATGCGGTATTTAAAACATATTAAGGTGTTAATGTAGAGAAATCATATGTTGTTACCACTATCAATTCTACTACTTGATGAGGAGAAAATCAATTTTATTGTGCTTAATTTCACACTGAATTCGTTAAATATGAAAACATTACATTAAGTACGCCATTTGTACATCTTCCTTGAGTTGTCCCTTACCAACTCCGTCGTTCTTCCATTTCTGCTGTTACTCTGATTGTTCTCTATTTTGCTTTCTTATCTCATGTTCCAATTCCTGCTACATACTACTTATATCCGTCCAAACATACGACATACTACTACCAATAATAATAAATAATTACAATGATAAAAAGATGAAAACCTCCGTGAGGAAAATCCCGATATCTATGAAGACCATAGATCTCATTATTTTTTAGGTATATCATTACATTAAAAAATCCATATGAGCCATCAATTATTCACATTGTTAATCACTCATGACAGTTTCTTAAAGCTGTAAGTTATTTTATCTTTGCGGTCTCATTCCAAGTGTTGATAAGTTGGATGAGTCAATTCTGTCTTTCATCTCACGACTTCAGTTCATAAACTGACTTATATCTAGGATTTTGTGCCCATTCTTACTTTGGGGCAACTGTTGTACTATTAACCCTCTTAATATTAGAGGTCGATAGAAAGTGGTGTGACAATATGTCTTCCTTAATTTTGAAAATTATTGCTAAGAAAAACCCTTCAGTATTTCATGTCTACCTACATGTATTCTGTTCTAATGAACAGGCCTCATCTGCCTTTATGGAGTTTCATACCGGTTAGTAACAACTCTCCAGTGATCCTTCAGGTTTTCAATAGTTGTTTTGATGAAGACCAGTCCATTCTTTCCGACACTAATGGGATAATATTTTGGTAATTTAATCAGAAACAGTAATGATTATTAAAAAGTTTGTTTATTAATTCTATTGCTATTTTGTTTATTTCATCATCTGTGTGTAGCTATTATAAGCAATCAAAATCTAGTGCATCAAACACTTTTGGATGCTTTCATTTTTTCAACCATAAAACTACGCTTTCCCGAAAGTTTGGTCACATTCTTAATTGGATTGTTAGCTGTTGAAGAATTCAAGGTTAATTATTGTTAGAGTTGTTTTAATAGTAATAATAGTAGTGATAGTTGTTTTTATTATTATTATCATGGAAAATTTTAACGTTTACTTTTATTACTTATGATGATTGACAAATCACGTTATAATTACACCATGAATTAATTAACTAAATTGAAAATGTCAAATCATTTGAATTAGTCTCAAAAAGTGTAGGTGAATAGTCAAGTCCAATTTTTTCTAGTTACTCGAATATGTATTTAATCCTTGTGAATGTATTTGTGGTTTTTATTCATCAGTCATACGCATTATAGAATCTGGTACATGTATTCATCGGTTCGAATTGTCATACTCAAATTAGCGCAGAAAGATGAAATTGTCAGGACAAATCCCAGGATAGGGAAGATAGTAATAGTATTAGGGAAGGTAGAAAAGATTCTACATTAAAGATGATTTTAAAAGAGAGTATGGATTAGTATTATTAAAAGCTTTTTAGAAAATTAATATCTGAGCCAACAGAAAGACTGAATATACCTGCGTTATTGCAAATAATTTTAAGTTGCGTCACTTTTAATCTATCAAGGTTAGGACTGTATGGATTTTTACTGTATCCTCTTTCATTTATTATTTTTGTTTTCAGATATTTTAGCTCTTATATACACATTTGTACGATGATAGTCAAGTTTATTTTATTTTGCTTTCAATCTATCACTTTATAAATCATATCAGTTCGATGTAAAAGGCTAATTTCAATGTTGTTTTTATCCATTAGAGCTGTAGAAATCATTTTTGAATAATTTCAATTTATATTCGTTAATTTTACTTTTAAATAACGATTCCTGAAGTTTTCAAGAGCCTATCGTAATGCTCTTAAATTTTAGCAAATTACTGTACAACAGATGATGTTTTTACAGCTTATCACATTGTTATTTAACATTTATAAAACCTTTCAAATTACTTTCTTCCCGTTTCTTGATATGAATACTCTTCAAATGAGAAGACAACTGATTGATATAATTGTGGTATGAGCTAGAGGTTCCTCATATACTATTGATCATCTTCTTAGTATGTACGATGATAAATATACTTTTTTATCTGTAGGTTCGATATTATAATCTTCAGCCTATTAGTAGAACCGTATATGATGGTTGTACATTTACTTAGCGTTATGTTGGAATAAATACCAAGCAAAAATTAAACTTTCGGAATGGTCCTATCTGAAGTTATTGTTTGTAGTTTTGTTGTATAATTGTTAAGTACCTAGACTATTTATGTTCTTGTGTTCCACTATCTGTAAACTTTACTTTGACACAAAAGTTATTGTTGTGCTTTACGTTAAATTTTTGTTAATTTATTACGAGACCTGATTGTAACCTAATTCTATTGGTTTGTGGTCAAAATTTCAATCTATATTGTGAGTGATTCATAGTTAGTTGTCAAATTGCGGAAGAAACTACATTCTGGACCAATAGTAATTTAGTGATACTATCGACTTTCATCTCACATTTAGCATGTCATTAGTTATCCGAATGTCATTGGTATTAAATAGACTGTCTAGGCGAGCTAATCAACACTCAGACTAGATTATACAACTGCTCTCTTATCCAGTAGTTCGATGTCATGGACCTCAGTTAACTAAGTACCGAGGTATCAGTTAGTCTTATCGAGCAACATAGAATCATGGCATAAGTCTCTATTAGTCCAAGTTATTATAAATTACTTAAGCACAATGTATGGATATTAGCAATAAAACAATTGGAAGAGTTAAAATAATAATAATAATGTCATGAAACTAGACACAAAGAATATAGTTGAAAAAAAATGGATATGAAAGATATAAAAAAGTATGAACTAATACGAAAGCTATCTTAGATTAGGGCGAATCTATTTTCTAGTACTCCACTATTTCGAATAATTCTCCAACTATTGTCATTACGGAATGAAAAGACATGTCAGATTTTTGGAATTACTTCAATCGCCACAAATAAACAAGTAATTTAACTATAAACTCACCACAATATTATATCGGCTTTTTTCATATATACTGATATCTTTTATTCCATTTTCTCTCTATTGTACCATAGGAAGAATTTATTCAATCCTATCTTAATCATTACACACGTATAGCTTCAACTGTCCTACTTTCAGCACGTGCACGTATTTCACCTGAATGGTCTTTACAAATGAATAATCGTATTGTACATATATCAGTACAGTTGTTCAGTGGTGAAGAGTTAGCTCTACGTGTAATTAAACAAAGAAATCTTCATCATCTCCTTGTACATTGTTTATTAAATATGTTAACGTGTTGTCGTACTGTAAGTTTAGAATTAATTAATTTCAATGACATGATATATACAACCTTTCTTTATATACTACCACCACTAAATTAATTACTTCTATGAATCCGGTGTTCATCTTGTTGTGCTAACGAGGTATGGCAACTTGGACCGATGCATATATGTGCCTGGTCCTACGTTGTCGCTGACTGACTGACTGACTGACTATTTTGATAAGTAAATTCATTCGCCAATCAGTCAATTGATTTATTGTAATGTATGATACACTTTAACATTGATAATAGTTTGTCTAACGACAATTTTCTACAAAAAAAACAATTTCAATCAAACCATAATCTGTTTAGTGTTTTGTCATAGTTACTATTTATCAATAAAAATATCGTCTAGAGTGGACGTATGTTCAATATCAAGTTGAAAAATATCATATTTAACGCACAACGTCTTTATTATGAATGTAGTTCTGTGTAGTTTTAATTGTAGAAGTAGTCCACTCAGACATTAGTAGTTGTGAATTTAGTAAATCTGACAGTGCGATTACATTCTTTTTAAGTCCGAGATGTGTGATCATTTTACATTTCTGAGCATTGATTTCCAGTTTTCAGGGAAATCTGGTCACTTGAAGAACTTATAAGTAATCTGTTTTAAACTATATATATTTTATTGGAAAGAAGTGTTCCAAATCATCATATAATTCGACTGATCAAATGAAGACTAAACCTTAGATGACAGTTAGAAACAGGGGAAAACTCTTACAATCCTATATTGTTGTGGACTGTCAGACTTGATCACAAGAAGATCAAAGGAATGTGAAGAAATTAAAACAGAATGAAATCAGTAGTGCAACTATTAATAAGCGAAAATTACTGCAAATACCACAACTCCTTCACCACACGGTCTCAAGAAAACACTGCAGTGAATTGTAGAAGAAACTGTTTATTTTCAAACCATTTCAGTTGATTCAAACCATAAGAGTCTTCCGTATCTAGCACAACTCAACAGTTTTTTGAATGGTGGCTTAGTGGCTAAGGTGTTCGACTCTCAGCCACCAGGTTCCAGGTTCGAACCCCCATTCTTCCACCTTAGTTGTCATAACCAAAAAGTATCATTAGCCCTCACGCTCAGAGTGTGACCTACATTCTAGTTACTCATTTACTTACTCACGCCTGTTACCCCCAATGGAGCATAGGCCGCCGACCACCATTCTCCAACCCACTCTGTCCTGGGGCTTCCTTTCTAGTTCTGTCCAATTGTTGTTTATTCTTCTATTATCTGTCTCCATTTCTCGGTGTAATGTGTTCTTTGGTCTTCCTCTTCTCCTTTGGCCTTGAGGATTCCAAGTGAGGGTTTGCCTTGTGACGCAGTTGAGTACTTTCCTGAATGTGTGTCCTATCCACTTCCAGCACTTTTTCCATATTTCTTCCTCCGCTGGATGAAACCTGGTTTGTTCTCGCCTACACAGTGGGTTGTTACTGATAGTGTCTGACCAACGGACCCGAAGTATTTTGCGTAGACAACTGTATCTTGTGGATGATAGCTTTGGTAGTTCTCCAAGTCTCCGTTCCATACAGTAGGAGTGTCTTGACATTTTTATTGAAAATCCTGACTTTGGTGTTGATTGATAATTGTTTTGAGTTCCAGATGTTCTTCAATTGTAGATATACTGCTCTTGCTTTGCCGATCTGCGCCTTCACATCTGCATCAGATCCACCGTGTTCATCAATGATGCTGCCCAGATATGTAAAGGTTTTCACATTCTCCAGAGCTTCTCCGTCAATTGTAATTCGATTGGTGCATGCAGTGTTGTATCGGAGAATCTTGTTTTTCCCTTTGTGTATGTTGAGACCTACTGCTGCTGAGTTTGCTGCTACACTAGTCGTTTTCTCTTGTATTAGTTGTTGCGTGTGTGATAGAAGAGCCAGATTATCTGCGAAGTCTAAATCGTCCATCTGCATCCTACCTGTCCATTGTATCCCGTGCTTCCCTCCAGATGTTGACGTTTTCATGATCCGGTCGATCACCAGGAGAAAGAGAAAGGGTGAGAGTAAGCAATGTTGCCTGACACCGGTCTTTACTTCGAACGAGTCGGTGAGCTGTCCTCCATGCACGGTTTTGCAGTTTAATCCATCATAGGAATTTTTTATGATACTGACTATCTTCTCAGGCACGCCATAGTATCGAAAAAGCCTGCATAGTGTTGTCCTGTTTATGCTATCAAATGCTTTCTCGTAGTTAATGAAGTTGGTGTGGAGTGATGAATTCCATTCAACTGATTTTTCCACAATGATCTGTAGAGTTGCGATTTGGTCTGTACACGATCTATCCTTAAGGAATTCAGCCTGTTGGTCTCGAAGTTGTGTGTTTGCGGAGTCCTTCATTTTGTTTAACAATATCCTGTTGAAGACGTTTCCTGGTATCGGGAGAAGAGTGATGCTCCTGTAGTTATTGCACTTGCTGAGATCGCCTGTCTTTGGTATTTTGATCAGAAGTCCTTTTTTTCCAGTCTGTTGTTACTTGTTCTTCATCCCAAATCTTACTGAAGAGAATGTGGAGTATCTTTGCAGTTGCTGCTACATCTGCTTTCAGTGCGTCTGCTGGGATGTTGTCTGGTCCCGCTGCTTTGCCGCTCTTGATTTTTCTGATGGCCATGCTGATCTCTTCAATTGTTGGTGGGCCAACATCGACTCGGAGGTCCGTAAGTGATACTTCGATGTTGGGTGGGTTCAGTGGAGCTGGTCGATTTAAAAGTTCTTTGTCATATGTCTAATTGTGTGTTTCAAAACAAATAAGTAACTTTTTTTTTGCTTGTTCCTGAGACTGCGAGGAAAAATTGATTGAAAAAAATTGATTATGTACTCTTTCGTTCGATTTAATGCTCTTACTTTTTAACTCGTCAGTTAGAAATGAGTTAGCTTAGAAATTCAAACTCAGGTTTTACCGAGTTCCTTTTTTATATCTCAACGAAGAATAAACAAATGTTAACTGCTAAGCTTGATTTGTGGACTATTATTACCTATACTCCTATTAGATAATTATTAAGTAACTACATTGTAGTGGTCGGTACTATGTCTAGCCCACATAGGCTATTCTAGCTTCCAAACAGACCAATTTATTCGTTCTTCTTGGTTCACATTTTGACCTTGTCAACTACTCGCTTATCAAACCTTGACTTTTTTATATGAACGTGTGTGTTAATCTCTTACCATACTCACCACATATCTGTAACCTATTTTTGTTTGACTATAAATATCGATCCCGACTTGGTTAGATAGAGTTGGCTCACATGTCCTCTCGATTCGTTTCGCACTCTCTTCTCCGCTTTGCCGCTTCGTATTCTGGATATGTCTGGATAAACGAATGCCTGAAACAAATTCCTCCAACGCCATCCGTATTTGGCTTCTTATTACCACTGTCATTCAAACGGGGATGGCCTATGTAATATACGAGCTGAATGAAAGACTTATATTCATAGCATATTCATACGTTCATCCAAATCGGAGTCAAATCATTCGGCATCAATAAAACATTATATGCATATTGATATTTCCTTTATCATGAGCTGTCATTTGACCATATTGACTACTGTTATACTATTTACCATCCGTAATTTATTCCCAACCTATTTAGTTACAGTCTTCCATACTCACCCACTTTGAGCTTGATCTTGCATAATTATTATTTCTCATTTAATGATGTAACGCGGTCTGTTCTGCTTGTATAATAAATCGCATACGTCCAAGGTACACGATTCATGTAGTGGAGGCTGGTATTTGTGTTCTGAACTGGATTAGATGAGTTGACTCATGACTTTTGGTGTTGGTTGACGTGTAGTTGGTGTAACACATGGACAAGATCATAGAAGTCGGTATTCTGACTAACGATTTTGTCACGTGATAATGGACAGGAGCGTAAGTCGTATTATCTTTTTCCTTAGATTGTAAGTTAATCGAAATGGCGGTATTTGACCAACTCAGCTGTCGTTACGATGTTGATGAAAGAAGAGAGAAATTCAGTTTGTAATAGGAATCCAGTTCTCGAATCCTGTCTTCAAGTACATTCTAACCTACTTCATCTTCAATCTCACATACATTTGATTACTGACGTTGGTAATAACGGTGAGTTAATAGGAGAGCTAATTAAAGTTATTGTAAGATCTGACACGAATATGTATCAATCCTATTTACCATCAATATCAAATTACGTTAGTATAGCAATAAAAGATATTAATAAAATGAATAAGAGATTGTGAAATTAGATTTTAAAAAACTTCAGCGGTATAATTAAAATTTGTAAAATGATATAATTATGCGTCAATACCTAAATTGTTAGAAAAAAGAAATTGTAACTTTAAGAGTCAAACATTGATGATACTAAATGTTGAATAATTTTTCCCTTGACTTAATTATAATTTTTTTTTCAAAGCACAATCCCTTAAGAAAATTCCATTTTTATGTATTTCTCGTACTCTATTCATTATTTTAATAGCGTTTAGACGATCGAAGCAATATGGTGCTTAGTTGTGATGGGATATTAATTCAAAACAATGTATTTTGGCCATTTGTTTCAGATCTCAGTAATTTAGTTTCTCATAAATCAATAGTTGATATTCTTGTTGAAGACGCAGATTTTTTAAGTGCATGGACTAAATTAATACGATATATGCAAGTATGTTTTCTTTATTTTCTCCCGATAACTGGTTTTTATTATTGTTATTTATTGTGTACTTTTTTTCAGTTAAGAAATCGTACAGTTTAGCATTAGTTCGTATGTTTGACATTCGAAACTTATGCAAATAAAATTGTGCCGTCCACTTGAATGTAGGCATTAATAATTATATTTAATTGTAGGCGTTGCTCATAGCTTTTATTTATTAGTAAGTGAACAGAAAATTCATTTGTGGGAGTGATGTTCAGAATGAGATGTCGTACCCTCTTTATTCATTAAGCTTGTTACTCTTAGTAGGCCATAGGTCGCCGACCGCGAATCTCCAACCTAACCTATCCTATGCTCTCCTTTCCAGTTGTCAAGTTCTATTCATTCTTTTGATGTTTCATCCTATGGATCAGTGAATATCACTTCTCGTAAAAATTTAAAATCCTGTGTATACTGAGTCATTCAGTCAGTTATAGCGTGGGACTTGATATATATGTACGTCCGTTCAGGATTCCGCATCATTTCAACATGGCAAGATGAAATTAACGGGATGTGTAAAAAAGAATTTGGAATAACAGTAGTATCAGTCATAATAAGAAAGATTAAACATCAAGCTCGAATAAAAACTACAGAATAATGCAGACTGGCAATTCAAGGAATGCCATTATTATATCCCGACGAGAATACTGAACGGTAACTTTTGGGATCCATTTATGGTATAATACTATACATATATTTTTATTGTATAATTGTTCAGTAACTAAACTATGCATGTTCATATTCCCATTATTATAAGCTTTATCTTCACCCATAGACTTTTATTATACGATTTACCGGTCTTGAATTATTTCCAGTCTATTAATTACAGTCTCCCACACTCACAGCCACTTCTGAATAAATCTTGTACAAATTTTACTTTCTATTTTATGGTGTAATGTAGTCTGTTTGGCTGGTTCATAAACCAAGTATGTTTGAAATAAATGATTCACACAGTAGGTGCTATTATTGGCGTTCTGGATTCAGCTGGAAGGGCTAAGAGAACAAATGACTAATAAGGATGCTAGGCTGCTTATACCGATCGAACGTCATTGGTTTGGCACCGTACTAAGATTGTATAGGTCGCGTTTCGATTGGCGAATAAATCACGTGATAAGTAGCCAGGCTTTAAGATACAACAGCCATATTATTCATTGTATCTAATTGTTGCTTACTATTATCGTGTGGAGGTCAACCGGGTGGTCTGCACTTCCCGCACATGGCTCCAACTAACAGTCAATTTGTATGGTACACTATCTCAACAAACACGTTGGTTAGTTAAGACTGAGTTTATGGTCTAGTCTTTTCTTAAATACTTTAGATGGTGTATACAGGACCAATTTATACTCTCCAGTTTATGTATCCACTAATATATATTTAAGGTAGGATAATAATGTTCGTAATAATAATGGCTTTATTCAATATTATATGTTCAGTACAATCTGAAATTCTCAGTTTACAATATTTCAACAAGTCTCTTTTACCCTTCCCACATCACAAAAAGGATAATAATTGACCATCGCATATGTATACATACATAAAATAAGTAATTAAACTATCTGAGATTAAAGAAAGTGTTTTAAGAAATGGGGATCTATACAACTGTGAATTAGCTACATGTTCATGAATATGTTTTTGGTTAGGTCAGCTCTTGGGACTTGTTTATCTCGTAGTATATGTGCTGTATACGATATTGTAGGAACATTCATACTTTTACTTACTTGCATAGATCCTAATGTATCTGCCTCTCGTTCTACCAGAAGAAGACATACAGGGAAAAAGATGTGAATAGAGAGTGGATGATTCGTATCTGATAAAATAACACTTGGCCAGGAGTTTGTAAGATTTTAGATCTCAATCCACAACTATATTCACAATGACATCACAAAAATGCACCAAGTATCTTACTGTCTTCAGAACTTTCTGAAATATAGGAAAATTTTTCCTCAAAAGCTCAGGAAAGAATATTGGAAATCAGTAAACAATGATAGGTAATATTCAAAATTGTAAAAGTAAATGTCGAGCAGTGCCAAAAACATGGAGCCACTTTATATATGTCAAATGAATAACTTTCTTCAATGTCAATAAAACATGAGAAGATCAAGAGAGATCAGAGGGAGAACTTATTTCAAGATAATTGACATTTAACATTGTTTTTATTACAGAATCCCAATAGTACAGATTTCATGGAATGCTAACAGGTCGTCTAAGCTCTGTTCATGTATCGGGCTAAAATTGGCAGTTTGACATTTATAAGAAGTAAGTGCGACACTATTAAAAAAAGGTCATCGTTCGGTGAATGCTAGGAACTTAGTCATATTTAGGCGACCCGAAGAGGAATAAATTGAGATACTTACAGTAAGAGTATCATACTTAACAAAAGTGTTTTGTAAAAGATAGTAGATCGTACAGAAAAAAATGAGAAAATGAAAAGGGGGAAAGAACAACTCATATGATTTGCCTGAGAAGTGTTAGCTTTAATATCAGTTTTTCTAAACTCCTTTTTATTTTAATCCTCTTACTTTTAGACCATTCACTTACCTTCACTGGATAATAGTAACATGTCTATCTTATCCCCTATTTTTAATTAAAACTGAAAATAGTATTTCTAGTAATAATTTTTTTCTTACAGTTTATGAATTGTTTTACAATGAAAGAGGGAAATCATATTGAATATGAAACAATGACATTTTATCATGCATTTACAATGGAAGTTGAGATTAGTTCGGCTACAATGTGGAATTTTTGGAAACATTGTCGACTTCCAGTATGTCTATTATTATCATTTTGATTTTATACTACTTGTTGAGACTTAAGTAATAGTTTTATGTGAGACATAAACGTACATTCTTTTTAGTGCACAATGCTTTACATTTCACTTGATAATTTTGTATAATTTTATGGAAAATATGCTTGATACATCCAGTATATTTCTAAATTTGTTGCTAAGTACTCAATATTTTTTTTAGCTAGAGTCAATATACAGTCTAAATTATCTTGATGTCGAACAATATTCGACAAACCTCCCATGTTAACAACCATCAGTATTTGTTGTCATATTTGTATGTAGACTAGGATACTGAACTGAAACAGGTGTTACTCTTTGGAGATCACTCCAAGAACCTTTGATGTGAAACTTTAATCTACAAGGCAATAAAGCGATGTCAGGAAAATGTGAAGGGATGATAGAAGGTGACCAAAATTGTTACGTATGCCATTCCTTTCTTCAGGACCGTGGAACCTATTCACGCTATTATTTATGAATCAGGGTTTTCCAACTTTCATAGGTAAACCTTTCGCATCCTTTAACTCAGTTTGAGATCCGAATGTCCGCTTTTCGTTCTTCCACCTTCGTAAAATCACTTTCATCACGTGTAAGTAGTAAGTAGGAGTACTCTGTCAATGACTGTCAGCCCATAATTGTATGAGAGAGCATTTAACATGAAAGAATAAACTGTCGTCACCCTCGACCATACGAAGACGCTAAAATGGACACTTCTATTGAGTAGAATATGTAAAGCGTCGGTTGCAACGAAAATGTTGGAGGTTTTGCATAATATTTTGCCTACTTGAATGGTCCTAGTGCATAATTTCATAGCGGACTATTTTATTTACCTATTTTGGTATTTCTTTTTTCAGAATAGATTATAATATTTTATTTCCATTTATCAAGGATAAAATAAGTTTACTTGATTTGTTTTTTTTCAAAATATTTCAGTCTGAACGTACACATTGCTTATTATATACTAAAGCTTGTTTATCAACATTAGCGGATTTATTGAATGGACTTGGTCGATTAATTAGCCCAACTGTACCAGAAACTCGACCAACACGTTCTGCTCTTAGTCTTCATCTACCATTGATGCGTCATGTTTCTTGTTTTCTTCATTTATCTACTATGCAGCATGGTGTCAATATAAGACAATTACTAGTTGATTATCTTTTGCCGAAACCCCGTCTATTACGACGTTTTATGGAGCATTTAGTTAATATTTTGGTAAGTAGTTGTTTCTTATATTTTGAAAATACAAAAACTTAGATTTTATTTTAAAGATGGTTTTGTATCATACAATGAATAATTCATCTTAATTTAAGTCTATAAAAATGGGTGCACACTTTTGAATCTGCACGAAGTTACATCCGAAGAACTTCAGATGATTTCGGAGTGAACATTGATATCAGCTTATGATAAAAATTAGCTTCAAAGTAAAGAAAAACTCATAAAAATTCCCTTACTCAGTAACATGTCTTATTATCGAAATTTCGTAATTAAATTGAAAGGGCTTTATGAATATTAGTTTAATTTGGAGACTGTAATCATCACAGATTGATCTCATTCAGAGTACTATTTAACACGAATGCACTAAACAGCTAGTTCATCCTAACAAAAGCATTACTCGTCAGGGGGCACTCACGGCCCTGTTTGAGATGAAACCAGTAACCTTCAGATCTTAGAGTAAATATTTAGTTGTTTGGATCATAGGATCGACGTCTCATAGTATAATTTAAACTCCAATCGGCTTATGATATAGCGCGACGATCACTTAATGTCATAACCATTTCGCTCTCAACATATTGGGAATGTTTACCGTCGGATGCCAAACCAGTTGTTTGTTGGTTAAACTTTCATTTACAGTCTTGAGTGCTGTTAGAGGTTAAAATTAAAACTGCTTCATAACTTTCTTCCTTCCTATACTATATTCTTATATACAACCTATCTTTTATATATTACCACCACTAAATTAACTACTTCTATGAATCCGGTGTTCATCTTGTTGTGCTAACGAGGTATGGCAACTTGGACCGATGCCTAAATGTGCCTGGTCGTACGTTGTAACTGACTGACTGACTGAAGCTTTCATTTTAGAACTTGATGGTCTTGTGTTTGACTCCTGATGGGGGTCGCGAGTGCCTGTTCTTGAGTCACACACCAGGGCTGAATAATTGTCCAGTGTTCTCTGTTTTTCAATGGCACACCAACTGAGATTCAACTTTGATCATTTCAACCTACAAATTGGATAGTTTAACTAATTTTTGGTCTTTTCATTCGTTTTAAGTCTTTTTATTACTTCCGTGAATAAAATTATCTTGATTTTAAAACTACTAAATAGAGTAGTTCAGTTTGAATCTTAGTGACTCGTTGATATTTCTCATTTCGTTAGCTAACTGCAACCGGATAGACTAATAAGTGAATAAGTGGATAAGATTTAAATCTGGGTTTTACTAGACAGTTGTTTTAGTTAAATTTTGGACATCTCAGCTATGCTCATTCACATATTTCACAGGTTTCGAAACAAGGGGGTTACTTTCAGTGAACTGATTTGCAATTCACTATTCACTTGTATCAATCTGTCATGAATATTCGTGTTTATTCATGAGGGCGCATTTTATTGATTTGTTTGTAAAAAATCTTTCCTCCTCCTTAACTGAAACAGCTGTTTTATAGATACAGTATGTATTGAAAACTCGGAAATCGATTTTTGCACAATTCATAGTTCCCAGGTTCATAAGCTTTGTTGAAAAGTATGATAATATGTTTCAAGTTAGTTACTGTCTTGCGTATAATTCACACACTTTCATTGACTTAATTATTCCCTCTGGATTTCTTAATTTATAAAATGAACTGAACCTATTCGAAGCTTTTTTGTCACAGTCAACTCTAGGTATCTGTCTATAATAAATCCCTGTATTCTTTGATGGTGATTCTTAATTATTGTTGAAAGTTTTCTTAGCTTAAATAAGAAATTACGTACAACTCATTTGATAAGTACATATATTTGTGTACACCAAGTTGTATACGATTTACGTGGTTTGAATTAATTCTAATAAATTCTTTTTGAATCTATGACCTATTAGTTGACTGTTGTGACTAGAATTACCAGGCAATTGAACCATGTGTGATATATATGTATACGCTTATTTAAAACTCTATTTTCACATTTTTCTCAAATAATCGTTTCAATTTCATTTATAGTTAGGTTGTCATGAAGTGCTTATTGGGTATTGGATACGTAATGGTCAAAGTGTTAGACAGTCAGTTTCGCATTATATGCAAAGTCAATTTTGTTATTCATTTATTGATTTGGATATATTCGCGTTACAAGTAAATCAGATTTTTACTAGCTTTAACATATCTATATATTTATCCATTCTATAACAAAATAATTTCATTGAATTCCATTCTACGAAGTATGTCTGTGAATTGGTCAATCGGCTGAATGACACACCAACAGAATGATCCCTCTTTTTTTTTACTGTAGCACTAATGACTTTCGGATTAAGCATCATTTCAATAAATAATATGTGTCCAGGCATAGAATGATGGTCATTTTTTAGAACAATGTATATAAGCGAACAATGCTGTTTACAACTAGATCTTCATTATGAATATTTCTATGAGAATATTAATTCAATCAAGACAATTTATTATCAGTCAATGGTCACAATGAAATTAGGTTGTACAACTATACACAATAGGTAGGAATTACAAGTTGATAATAAGAAGGCAAGTGTACCGGAGTAGTGAAAGCCAATCACAAGGTTGTGTGTAAGTAGTATGTAGCGGGTCGTGGTATCGGAGTTGCTACAATTGTCAGACGAAGTGAAGGGTTTCCATATGTCGAAAGTGTGGCGTTGGCATAACACGTGCATACCAGACAACAAGACATTTCAGACCGCAGAACACCGAAAGATGTAAATGGAAGACTAAAGGCCATGTATATATATATATATATATATATATATATACATATATATATATATATATATATTATGTAAATACTCTGTAACTTTTCACAGTAAAGATACATTCCTCTTGCCTATTGTCTTATTTTATACTAGTGGTGATAGGAATAATAAAATACTGAAAGCTTTCATGATATTAACGTACAAGGTACAAGGTCAGTTGTTCCCCACGTTGTCACAGAAACAGATAACGTATTTTTGAATACATTGTATCTGGCAGCGTTCCCATCACTTGAAGCGTTAAAGAGTGCCATTAAAACTTAGGAAAGAAATGTGGAAAGGTAAATAAAAATATACATTTCAGTCTTTTGTAGTTTTCAAAGCTACTTGTCATTAGTCGAAGCAGCAGACGGGAATTTTTGCCGATATGTGATAGATCACTTATTGTTTAGAAAGCACAAATGGTCAAATGCTTTTCGACCCGCAGCTGTGCTTCTCGATCAAAGCAATACTAATTTCGTTGAGACAACTCATCGAAGCTGCATAAGCTAAACGAAAAAACACCTGTGTTCAGGTATGTATTCAGTGTGCTGTTTCACACTGGATAATGGATGGAAGCGCGAGTCCCGAAATACTCCTCTGATTGTCATAGCAGAACAGTTATCGGTCAGAAGTCACAACTATGTCGTTTTTAGGAAAGACTTATCACAACTGCATGTCAACTACTGAAACGGCGCTAGCGTACTCTTATGAATACGTTTGTAATGTCGGAGGACTTGTTCAGGACTGTTGACGCTACAGGCACTTACACAGTCTCCCGAAATCCCATCAATTGTTCGTGTACTTTTTACATTGAAAACAGATTCCCATGTCATTACATTTTGGCGTACTGTACAGACATTAATGTTGAAGTAAACACAGAATTAATTGGTGACAGATGGTTGCAGTCTGACAGCTACATCACCAGTATTGCGATTGACAATTACTTGCCTGTCCAAGTACGACAGAAAAGCGTCAAAAAATCGTCCCATGTGAGGCGCTATAACGGACTCATAGTAACGCCTTTGATCATGAAATTCAGAACTATTAAGAGAACGAGTAAATGCCCTTATCAGGGTCACCACAATTTGATTTAAATTATTTTTTTCAATCCTTCATTTCTATGGCAAAGGTCAAGTGATGAAACTGTCAAAAATACATTAGAGATTAATAATAATAATAATAATGTGATTATCGCTCACTTATTACGTGAACAATTTTTTGAAAGGTTTATTAAATATAAGGTATAAGTAAGTGGTTTCGTACAGAAGAAAACGTCATCTAACGAACAGTAATGCGTCTAACAATATTACATGTGAAAATTAATAAGATGAATCCAATGTTTTTTTTACATAGTTACGGTAGACGAATGTACTCAGATCAGTTCACTAGTACAACAACATTATTTCTCAGAAGGGGTTTTGTGGAGATTTCAGTATTTTCATAGTTGAAATCATGAGTCAATTGAGGCTAGACCACTATGGAAAACCTGGAAGCACTGGAAGGCCGTTTCTTCCTATTGTGGGACTTCTCAGCAGTGCTCATCCACGATCCCGCCTCGCGAGATTCGTTTCTTTTGAATCGGTCGATCATTCAGGTGATATTAATATCAAGGGAAAGACAATGTGTTCATTTGACGTGAATTCCTTATTCACAAATGTACCTTGGAAAAAGACTATTATGCGACTATATATATTAAAAAACCTTAAATTACCTATCCCTTTAAAAGTTCTTAAATATTTTATACTATTATGTACTGACAAAGTTCTGTTCACTTTTAAAGGCGAATGCTTTCGCCAGATTGATGGGGTTGCTATGGATAGTCCGTTAGGACCGTTATTAGCAGATGTGTTCATGGCACATGTTGAAAATTTGGTTGAAGACCTAATCGAAAACGTGTCACTTTATAAGAGATATGTGGACGATATCTTAGTTGTCTGTGAAAGGAAGGAAAGTTCATGGCACAGTGAGACCTACTGTAGCCTTGGTGGAGAAAAAGCCTGTCTACATCACTTTACCATTTAGAAGTGATTCAAATAGCCTTTATTGAAACGAAGGCTTAAATTAGTCATCAACAAAACTTATGGTGCAGCAAAGGTCATTATCAAAGAGAGAACGAGGTCCATGCTTCATTCAAAACCTAGAAGACATGAAAACGATTGTGTCACATCCCACTGCGTTTACCAATTTAAATGTGAAAATTCTCATTTTTACATTTGATAAATAAGAAGGAACGAATCGAGCGAAGGAATTTCTTTTCAATTAGTTTTTCATCATGGCTCTACACTAATATATATGATTTACAATAATTAAATAACACTCATGGAGTAGATACGTTACGTAATAATTATATAGTGACATCGATTATAAACTAACATTAATTTTAATAGAAGGGCTAATCAAAGTTATTATTCGAAAATCAAGCTGTTGCTACGTTGCATAATATATAAAAAAAAGAGAATAAAGAAATTTCTTCGCTCGATTCGTTCTTTTTCAATTTAAATGTGTGTGTGATCACACATACATAGGGAGGAGCAATCATGATTTGAAAATTAGGGTGAGTGAACATGTACCAAAATGATTGCAAAAACAAATAGAATCGAATGACCCAATAAGAGTAGAGGATAAACATCCATCATCCTCTATTGCGAAACATATAATCGAATCAGATCATAAGATTGATCTTAACTTGGCTCTTGTTGTGTTGTATAAAAGTGTAAAAGAGCGTATTCTAAGGTTTATTGAAACCTTAGCCATACGAAAATTCAGCCCCCCTTTGTTTATTCAAAAACAGTTTGTTGTCTCCTTAAACCTACCCTGGTAATATTACCTTATTATCCAGAGTGATTAGGTTTCAAATTGTTTTCACATTATTATTATTGGTTAAGGGCTCTGGCTCGTAACTGTTAGGTCCTGGGTTCGAACCTCGCGGGTGTGCACTGCTGAGGAGTCCCACAATAGGACGAAACGGCCGTCCAGTGCTTCCAGGTTTTCGATGGTGGTCTAGCTTCAATTGACTCATGATTTCAACTTTGAATTATTATTATTATTATTATTATTATTATTATTATTATTATTATCCTTGTCTATTCTTACACCTCATTTCCAGTTTGTTGACATTTTGCTGTATTGCGCTAATATATCACATAGGTCTGATAATCTTCATCTTCTTATTGCACTATCGAAATAATATAATAATAATAATAATAATACAAATATTTGTGAGTAAAGATAAGAGAGACAATCACATTTGACTGCGTAAGGTCGTAAGTACATGGTCAAATTAGGTCATCAAATAGCTGAGATTACTATTGATTAATCGGCAGGAGCAGGGCTTGGAGATATTTCTTCTGTACGCATAACTCCGGTTTATTCATCCTGATGGCTACTGTGTCAGCCGTGTAAAGGACTTTAAGCCTGACAAGCTGTGGTAAAAAATTGCTGACCCTATAAATAATTGAAAAAGATTGGTTTATACTGGCACTATGATCAATATCGAGCTGTTTACTTTCTTCACTAAACCTTTGTTTAGCCACGCTGGGAGGTGTTCGCGAACACGAAAAAAAAATCCTAGAAATTCGACCAATATAACTTGCTCCACAGGAGCAGTCGAACTGATAAATACAAAATGAGGTGGTCATTCTAGGTAATTCATTTTTTAGCCTCGGTGTCAACATCGGGCGCGTAGAAAACACTAAACGTAGTTCACCGGAGTTGAAAGATTTTTGGATTGTTCTGCGTAATCTCTGAGTTAGTATTTCACTAGCCGCATCCTCTCTTATAAATTGTAGGCGCATGAACAGGGACTTCCTCTTGACCGTTTGAAGTTCGCCTATTTTAACTTTCGTGATCAAATATTTAATTGTAAACTTTCTAGGGTAACCCTTCTCCCTAAGAGTATTATGCAAGGTGTTTAGCTCATCTTCAACTATATCCGCAGAACATATAGTGCGTATTCGGTAACTAAGGGTTTTGATCAAGTTTCTTTTTTACTGTATAGGTACAAAGCTAAGGAAATGTGTATACTTCCTAGTTCAAGTGTTTTTTCTGATTATGTTTCTTTTCAACTATCCTTCCGCTCTTTTAGTTAAGAGAACGTCCAAAAATTTTATTCGACCATCACTCTCTTCTTCTGATGTAAACTGAAGGGCTAGATGCACTTCGTTAAACTGCCTGAGAACGTCTTGCTGTGATATATTATCTTTACATAGGATGAATGTGTTATCTATATATCTACACTAAAATTTGAATTTTTGAGTAATTTTTTAAGTGGTCCATTCTCTAGTTTGGCTATAAAAATATCAGCTAAATTTACATGCTTTAAACGATGTATTTTGCTATTGACCTGGCTATTTTTTCGGATTATTAATTTGGATATATAACTGTAGATCCTGAAGAAAATTTTTCGAAAAGAATATTCTTCGTTCAGATATTAGTCTTTTAATATATTTATCATTATAATTTGTATTTTAATTATATAATGAAAATAAATTAATAACAAATATGTATGAATATTACTTAATTTAAAGTTTTAGTCATTCTTATTATTTATTTATTTATTTAAACACATAAATAGTGATACAAAAGGGCACCAGATACATATGCGCCGCACAAATCTCATTCGATTTGTGTGAGGGCTGTGATACTTTTTAGGTGACAAAACTGAAGCAGGTGGTTTTCTTAGGGGGCCACACCCGGAGACTTTGACCTAAAGGTCTGATCCACAAGGCAGTGGAGCATCGTGAGGAGATGCAGTCCCATGGTAGTCGGTGACCAACGATTGATTCATACGCCATTTGTTCCCTCAGGATACTGGAGCCCATGTGCACCATTGGTTAGGAATGAGGGTTTTCCAGCTTCCCTAGGTGAACTTTCCGTGTCCACCAACTCGGTTGAAGCGATGAACATTCACTTTTCGTCATCTCAATTTTGTAAACAGTAATTCCACCAGAAGACAGTGAGTAGGACTTCTCTGACAGAGGCTATATACGCGTGGCGATGTCAGAGCATTTGGAGAGGGAGAGCGGACTCTGTCTACTTTCGGCCGTACCAGGGTATTTGGGGGCTAGTCATTCATATTTATCTCCATAAGTGTATACATCAATGTAAATATCGATGATGAATCAGTTTAGCTTAGAAATCATTTGATTACGAATAATACATAATGTTAGTTTGTAGTGGTTAGTTACTAACATTTTGTTCATTGAAATAATTTTGTCAAATTGAATTTCTACAAATGATTCCTTAATTACATAACATTAACTAAAAAACATAATACAGAAGGGGGAATTAGGGCCAAGGAAGGATGAGAGTTTGGACGTATCGTTTTTGTTCGCAGAGGAATTAGATCGAAGGGTGGTTGAATCGAAAAATTATGTACTACTGAGGCATTGGTGATCCATTAATTCAAGCCCGAACTTTGCATACAAAAACGATACGTCCAACCTCTCATCTTTCCTTGGCTTTAATTCCCCCTTTTGTAGTATGTTTTTTTAACTTAGTGTTTCGTAATTTTAAACCGTAATCAGCTATTATAATTCCTCAATTCTGTACGAAATCAAAATCAAATGAATTGAAATAATTTATCGGTTGTAGATATATCTAACTGATGAATATTTTTGTTGCCTGTTGTCACGTGAAACTTTGATAGAATACATGGATTATGGGTAAGTTTGGAATCTAAGAAGCGTGTTTCGTTGTATTTGGGACAGGAAAGCTGGATGAAATTATATATATATAACAGTGTTGATATTCACACTTTGACTCGAACTCCGGACCTTTCACTTCAGTTGCTAATTCATTATTCGTGAATTATGGACAGCCTCCAAACAAAGGATGTGATGTTTATATCAATATTAATAATAGTTTAAGTTATCGTGCCATTGATATTTCGGACAGTTTTTATCAGTCGTTGTTGACATAAGACGAAGCTACTAGTCACAACCTATGTACTCTAAAAACCTGTTACTCAATAGAGTTATGAAGCCACATATATCAACAGAAACTGAACAAAAGTCAGTCCTGAACATTAATGATAGGAGAACTCAAATCGTTAATAATACTAATATTTAGCACATGTGCTTTTTTAGAGAAATGTTCGTCGTTTTATTATTATTGTATCAATTTTTTTTTGTTTTTCCCCATAGGTATGTACCACTTTGTTACCGCCTGCATATTTTTTGAATGCTTTAGTTGATCAAACAAAACTGTTAAGAGGAATTTGTTTTCATAATGAATTGTTAAGTTTGGTTTCAGAACCGGAAGTGAAAAATCTTGACCGTAAACCCATAGCTTTACAAGCTTGGTTAACCAATTTGTGTTGGATATTGGATTTGCGTAATAATCTAGGTAAGCAAAAAGTTTATATATATATATATTATTAAATAACCATAAAAATTCAAGGACTGGACAACTGTTTCGAGCTAATAGAGTTGTGAAGAATAATTAAAAAGCAGTACGAAAAAATAGAAGGATAGATTATGGAACATAAAAAGGGAGGTTAAGACTGGTAGAACGAGTGATTGAACATTCTATTTTTGTACTCAAAGCTTAGGGTTTAATCAGTGGATAGCTATAATCTCTTTTGTACACAAGTTTTTGATTTGCATTTCTTTAGAAACAATTTTCCTGACTGCATGGATGATTTTAAAGGAGGTTTTGGTAAAGCAGAGTAATTAGAATTAACTAGATTCTCCAAGATTAAGCTTCTGAATGACTTTTGTAGTCTTCTAGATTATTTAGGTAGGGTAATGTTCGAAAATGCCCTTTAAAATAGTCCGCCTTGACCGGCCAATACAGCACAAACCTAAAGCAGCAACTTGTCTTTCACAAAACTATGAATCAGGGGCAGACCGATAGTACAAAGTTCAATCGAATATTATGTTTTTCCCAATCATCTCGAAAGTCCATATTTTTAAAATTTCTGTCGCAGTAACTCTTTTAAACTAAATGTTCATAGAAACCTGATCCGTTCTATATGCATGAGGGCTAGATAAATCTCTACCGATGAAACAGTTGACATCAAACTTGATAAAATAGGGCAGATATTGATCGACGATTGATATCCACCTAGATTCATTTGGAGAAATCTGAAGCCCAAACATAACATGAATGTGCCTATACCATTAAGAAAGATGTGCTTTACGAAAATTCAATTTAATAGAGATCTACCGTCTCTTGAATATTCTGATTCGGTTTACTTCAAGTATAGATTAATAGATGATTATTTTACTGCTTCTAACAGGATATGAAACATAGGTCCAGGAGATTCTGTCAGTTTGCGTGAAACTATTTCATATAGTATATCGTGTTTCATGATGTTGACTAGCTTAATATAACGATCAAGTTACAGTATTGGGATATCTACTTCCAGCAATGGAGATATGTAGTTCAGGTGGATGATTTTCGTTGAGTTTCATTCTTTGAGCTAGATGGCTCGATCGTTTCTATTATCCCACTGAACAGCATCATCAGCACAAACTTCAGGTAGAAAAGAAGTATTCGAATTTCTCCACATATGACTTACAGCTTATCCTATCGATCTCGATCTCTGTTGGTTATTGTTGACCTTTAACCGATCATTATCTTCGTTTATATCTATGTATGTGGGCAACCGTGGATACGCACTCGACTGAAAAAGTGTTGAAATCCTGAAGAGAATGAAAACTGAGAACATCGGGGGATTTTTAGAAGCTTGGTACTTAGGTCAATCAGCGATCAACAAACACATCAAAAGCGATCCGAAAATCCGATCCGAAAAATCATGGTTAATTGTTAAACCAAGAACCATATACAAGGGAGTTACAATCAGAATAAAAATAAAACTGATGACAAATAAAGTTCAACAATAACCAGTCTAGATCGAGGTCCATAGGAAAAGCTGTAAGTCATATGTGGAGAAATTCGAATACTTCTTTTCTACCTAAAGTTTGTACTGATGATGTTGTTCAGTGTGATAATGAAAGCTCCACGACCGAACCATCCAGCTCAAAGAACGAAGCTTTCTTAATTTATGCAGTAATGAGTGGTGCTATTTCATATGAAATTTTTTACGAGACCTTGACGGCATAATGAAATCCCCAACCCTTGTTAGCATGTTGTTCAGTCGTAATCAGTTTAGAGCCTGGCAAAAACATGCATTGATATAAGTTATCATACTACAATAATACGAAATTAATAACGAAGAGGTCAGAGAAATTTTATAGCCCAGATATCTGTAAAAATATTTGATGGATTATCATGAAGTCACTTCAGAGGGGTTGCGGTTACATGTTCCTTGGGAAATTATAGTTTCACTATGATACATGCATAATTGACACTAAACTTGTATACAATATAATATAATATTTTTTCATCGTTTAGTTCGAATGCAATCTCATTTTATGCTATGCATTTAGTTACTATATCTTGTAGGCTTAACTTGATAAAGTGAATTTCTATGGATATTTGTTAAGCTGTTAGATGATTGGAGGCACTGGTCAGAAAATACTGAACTTAAGCTACGTGCTTGTTGACACTGGTCAAATGGCGGTCCCTGTGTTGTTCGAATCTACCTCACATTCTGAGGCATTATTACTAAACTGTTTTGGCCGTGATCCACTTCCTACATTTAATAGTTCACTTCTCATTGATCAACTAATTGTGTATTTGTTAAGTCAATAATTTATCAGCACGTTTCATTGGAAGTGTATTATTTGATTTCCTTCCAGTCCTATTTATTCTGCGACCTAACTTAATGGTAGGGAGTCAGATAGTTGAATTCGTCGACCGCTTTAATTATTTTGGGAGTTTCATTCATCCTGATGGTCTGGTGTCCCGATTTGCGTGACTTGTGGCGCAGGTCAGATTTTATTTTCACAACGAAAAGACGAGTTTACTGGATAGAAGTTCGTTTCTCAGATTGTAAGAAAGGACAGAAATCCTCTTGTGACAATCACATAGGAGTCAGTTTCAGTAATATAATGTCTAAAATATTAGCCTCAATAATAACTCGACGTCTAACTACAACTTGTGAATAGCAAGTCTGAGAGATTCATGCTAGTTTCAGACTTGAACGTGTATGTATAGACGAAATATTCACACTTCGGAAGGTTCTGAAACATAGATATACTATTGTACGTGCGATTGTGATTTTATTTTTTGACCTGAAGTGGATGTTTGACTCTGTTGATCTTGAGGTTCTGTGAGAGCGTTTGTCATTGAGAGACGTATTAAAGAAGTACATTAATGTTGTACACTGGTAGTCGAGTAAGAGCTTATGGAGAACTGTCATGGGATTTGGTTACTTCAAGTGTTATTCTTCAAGGTTGTCAGTTTTCCTCATTTTTGTCACGTCTGACCGATTTGAACGCTATTATTCGCTTCCCTAATCTAGTTCCGTACCCCCGAGCTAGAACTATACACTGACTTGAAGACCAGAGAAAAGGCCCAAAGTGTATGGGGAGCGCTTTAGTACAGGATTCATTCATGTACAGAAAATACAGGGGTTTTATAGTAATTAAGGGACCTTGAGTTTCCATAGTAGCAGTGTGTTAAACAGTCAATCAGGATCTCGTTAGTTTAGTAGCATAGCTTCTAATTAATCGCTGATTGGTTGGGGCTCTTTATGAACCTCTGGAGGCTCTGATAGATTTTACTGTAAGCCGACTTAACAATTTTTATTTAACTTTTTAATCTACAAGCTTTTGGAGATAACATTTCCATCGTCTGAATTTTTAGAGGCTGATCTTCTGTCAATAGATTCACTTGTTGGCTTATAATAGTCAGGTGATCTAGTTCTATGTGGTGAAGACGCCGACTAATGCGGTTTTCTGACCATCTTAAGCAACAATACAAAGATGTTTGGTATGGGGTTCTCTTCCCCCAAATGTGAAATCTTACTTCAGGATTGGTTTGAGTCAGCACTTGAAATAATGATAGAAAATGAAGTACTTGACTGTGTCGACCGCTTCACTTATCTAGGGAGTCTCATCAGTCTTGATGGTCTAGTGTTTGACGAAATCTCGGCACGAATTTAAGAGGATCGCTTGGTTTTTACCAACTTGTGTGGTTTGTGGTGTAGGTCAGATTTTATTTTCACAACGAAAAACCGAGTTTACTGGACAGAAGTTCTCTCCGTTCTACTTTATGGATGTGAAACGTTGCGATTAGGAATAGAGGATATTGGTAGGTTACTAGTGTTCGATAATAGTTGTCTTTGAAACATTGCTGGTGTATTTTGGGACCATGGAGTATTGAGTGAGTGTTTTCGGAATAGAGTACTAGGTATGGATTGTAAATCAATTGATGAAGTAGTAAATGTTTGTTAGTTTAGGTTGTTTGAACGTGTGTTAGGTATGCCCACTGAGTGCTTACCTGGACAGGTGATGTTGTGTGGTGTGGGATTGTTGTGGAATGAATGTAGGTGTGGCCGAACGAGGACGTGGTATGGGTTAATGAAGCCAGTGACAACTGAACTAGGCCATGTTAGTTAGTGTAGACTATCTAGTTGGGTTCCACTTGATTATCGAAATTATTGGTCAGAGACTTTGAATGACGGCTTAAAATTGTTTGCAATGGCTCAGTTACATCCATTCATGGTTTTTCTCCATCGTCTGTGCTTCTGAATTGCTTATAATGTCTTTGTGTCCGTACTTCACTAAATTGTATGTTATTAAGTCGTACTTTCTATGCATAACCTTTTATGTTACCACATACTCTTACTACCTTTACTATTGTGTGATTCGGCCCAGACAATATTAACTCTGTGTAAGTGAGTTGTGTCAACTCGAAACGATGTACATATGTGCCAGTTTCAACGTTGCAACTCATTGACCGACTCTCCTATCCATTTCCCGTTATATTTTTGACGTCTTATTACTTTTTCACTGTGTGGAATTAATTCAAATTATTTGTTTATTACTTTTTCATCCACTTGTATTATATTTACTTTTTTAGGATTAACCGAGGAAGAATTATTACAGAAAGAACTTGTTTCTGTGTTAGCTCCAGAGCCTAGAAAACGTAGTGATTTGTCTATTCTAATTCCTGAACGTTGTGGTATAATTAATCCATCAAATAATTTAGATTCAGTATTGAGAAAGGTCAGTAATCTCTCGTGTTTTTTTTCTTTCTATCACATCTCTCTTTGTAGTATCTATTAAGTCATCATTGGGAGTTTGCACCTGTTTCTGTATCTGTACAGTTTTCTACCTACATTGTAAACACCGAATAGGTGTTTGACTTTTAAGTGATTTTTGACTCAAAATTGTTCACAACTATATAAGTTTATTCTTACGGAAAGTTTCCTATTGATAAAACTTGATCTCTTTGTTTATTCTATTTTTGTTACAAAATACTGACTAAGGATATCACTTCATGTGAGAATCGATGCTGAATTAATGTCTTCATAATAGTCTTGTACAATTGGAAACACATTCATTTTAATCAGTTGTTTATTTGTCTGTATGTTGTCAATTTTTTTGGCTGTTATCTAAGTGAAAAATCGATCCTTAAAAAAATGCTTTTCTCACATTTTATCTTTTTTAATTCATCTTCACCTCTTCCCGACTTGCTGTATTTTTATATTTCTTTAATTTATTTAACATCACTTTCTCAGGTGGCTACTTATTCTGCACCGTCATGTGATGAAACTTCCGGTAGTCTTATCAGTGGTCATTATTACCTTAGGCCTAGTTTATGGCATACTGATTTTGATCCAATTTTTCACCTACTTCGTGTAACTAGTCGAAGAGAATCAAGTTTAGCTATGGAAAAATATCGGGAACAGTGAGTTTTCATATTTTGCCGCATGTTTGTATATTATTCTGTGTTGTTGTTTTTCTTTCAATTACCACATTTTATTTACTCATTGCAACTATCTGAAATGAAGTAGGTATAATGCAACAATGTGAAGTTGTAACCCAATTGATTGAATGTGAATGTATTAATCGGTTAAACATTGTTTAATATGGCTGAGCTAATAAGTGGTTTTTAATGGAAATATGTACTTTCGTGATGTATCGTTGATGTGATTACAAGTTGATCATACTGATTGTTGGGATGATCCAGAAAACTTCTCGCAAAGGACAAGGAAGAATCAGGAAGCACTAAGAAGCATTTTGTCCAATCAGTGTTCACTAGAAGTTTTGCCAGAAACATCATGAAAGTGAAAAGTCACATGTAGAGTTTCTGATTGACTGATTACTACGCTGCTACTATGTTTAGTAGTACTCCAGAATTTTCAGGAAAACCCAAGGACTTCTAAAATACTATAAAAACCATATATTTTCTGAACATGAATGAACCTTTAGAGTATAGTGCTTCTCGCATATTTTGCGGCTTTTCTCTCGTATTCAAGTCACTGTGTAGTTTTAGCTTGGGGGTTACGAGAATAGCTCAGGAACCGAGTACAGCGTTCAATTAACAAGATTTAGCACTGATACAAATGTTTATTTATTTTTTATGGTCCTTCCTTTTTATTGATCGTTCCTCATTTTCTTTCTTGCTTTATTCATTGATCTAAACATTTTACTGTTAATTCCATTAGACGATTTTGTAAAATGTGATGAATGGATTATTTCTTAATTATCTTATTTATGCTTGTTCTTTTTTCTCTTCGATCCATTCATCCTCTGTTCTTCTAATCTTCACTTGTACTTTAAAAGATGTTTTTATCATTTAGAGGGGAAGGTCGATTTAGCCATTTGTTTATCTGGTAATCTTTGTGATGAATTCATAAAAACCAAGGTGCATTGTATTAGCAGTTTTCAAAATGTTTTTTTTTCGCAATCCTTGTAGTGGAATCCTCCCTCCTTTCTCCTTTTTTTTTGATTGGTGATACGTTATTGACCAGGGCGATACTAATATTTGTTACATATAGCCTAGAAACTGGTTATTACATCGTATTGTCTTACTTGGGGAAAGGGTAGATGAGTTTAAATCAATACAGTCAATATCAGTTCATGCAATCACTAAGTATTTGTCTAATGTGTGTGTTTTAGTTAAGAGTTTCATACCTGTTGTATTGAGTTCGTAAAATAATCGTGATATATGAATGAAGATCATATATAAAATGGTTTGTAGTTGATTACTGTAACACAGGTGCATTCTTCATTTCATCTTGTAAATTATGAAATTATTATTTCCTGTTACTTTCATCATTGTCTTTTAAACTACATGTCCTTGGTGTATATTCATCTTCCACTATCAATAATGTTATTATTTGTACTATTCCGCTTTTTATCATTTTAATGTTATTTCTTTATACTAATGTTGTGATATGTAACAAGTTGAACCGATGTATATGTATCATCTAGATCTTACGTTTTTATGATTGACTTCCAATTAGTACCTTATTATGAAACTCTCATGAAAGTATTAATTTAGAAATCCTCAATATGATTTAAATATTTTTTCATTGTTACTGATAATAAATTTGCATACGATTTCATATCAAATAACTTCACAGAAGATTGTACTTAGAACTTTAGAGAAAGCTTGGTGAGCAAAATAAATTTTATTTATTTATTTAAACACATAAATATTGGTACGAGGAAGCACCAGATATATATGCGCCACACAAATCTCATTTGATTTGTGTAAGGGCTGTGATACTGCCCGGGTGCCCAGACCGAAGCAGGGAGCAAAATAAATAACCAATAAAGTTCGCATCACAGACTAACCTTGGATAGTTATCGAAATCTGTTAGCACCGGGGTGATGTTTTGTCTCACTACGAAACCTAAGCAGTGTTCATCCGAGACATCACCGTGGATCGAATTCAAGACTTTCAGGCCTCACGGCGAGCACCTAAGATTTAGGCCACTGAGTCGGCATCCGATGGTTCGAATTCTAACTCCGATCAGCCAACAGAATTTCGCAATTATTCTTCAAATGCAGCAGTCGGTAGTTGTCTCACGTTCAACATAGTTAAGCTTCATTAGTTGCGGCTTTTCATTCGTACTCCGGGAATCACTTCTCAAAGTTAGTCACTCCTAAGCACATAATTACTTTTAGTACAAGGGGTTTGTGTAGATTGTTAAGCTTTATAATCTACATCACAGACTAACCCCTTAGTCAATCAATTTTGTATGTCTCACAAGGTTAGTCCATAATGTAATTGATAAAATGCAATCATCTTCGTAAACTTTACATGCTAGTTACTCATTAAATATTCAATATTAAAAACTACTTTAAATATTCATTTTTCTGTAAATCATATCGTTTGAAAAAGATGAAAAAGTAAACATCTAATAAACATATGATTATCTATCATTAGATTGTCTTATAGTATGAATATTAATCTTAGTTGTTTGATTTATTTTTGCCAGTTAATTGTTGTTATGTATTGCGTACCGTTGAAAAGATAACAGTTCATTAAATAATTATAAATGTATTATTCAGTGATGTATATGTACACTATGATAATCACTTAGTGTTGTTTGTTTGAATCTTCCCATTGATGTTTAGGACTGCGACTAGTCAGTCTCTAATTGGCATATGTGCATACTGTGCGTATTGCCTCGATATAGCTGAGTGGATAACGCGATGGCGTTTGAAGAGAAAGGTACTGGGTTCGAGTCCCAGAGTGAACATCAACTCTGAGATGCAGGTACATCCAGCTGACGAGTCCTGAATAGAACGGAACGCGCGTCCTGGATTCCACTGCTAGCCACTATCCATCTTTGCTTACTATGATGATCGTTTATGATCTCATTAAGTTAGTTAGAAGTCATGAACTAAAATCTGTAAGGATTTTCAATTAATTGTTTGGTCTCCTAGTGTTACGATTGAAGTTTTGGAAAAACGAGACTTTTCTTCTGTTCGTATTACTTGTGTGGAGAATACAGTATTAACAATGACTTAGAAGATATAAATTTCACATTTTTCTATTATTATACTTTTCATAGTAGATTACTGATTTATTTCCTATACTTATGATTGTTACACCAAATGTAAGCAAAAAGTGAGAAATTTTTCTAACATTGTGACACTTTAAAATGAAGGATGGACGAAAATAGACCATATTTACATCAGCCATTGTTAGCAAAGTTCGATAGGACTTTTCGTCCCTTCTGAAGCGCATGTTTAGATCATGCTCATACTCCACAGCCAACACGTGTCTGCCCGAGTCTTAATATCCTGTTGTGGTGCGACATCTTAAACTGATGAAGATGTGCACAACAAGTTCTACGTTCCTTATGGCTGACCATAATTACTATTATCATCATTATCATCTATATTATAAGATTATGATAATAATTATTAATATTTTAGTTGTCGCCAACGTCATGGTGTTACAAATATGTCTTCATTGTGGCCACCATTTCATAAACCGAAACAATTGCCACCGGATTTCCGTGGTCTGGATCATGTACTACATAGTCGTCATTTACATTATATTATTTTTATACAACTCAGTTTAGTAAGTTACCTGTGATATATATATATATATATATTGTTATTTGGTTCAATTCCTTTGAAGTGTGTATATCCTTTCCATGTACTACAAAATGCATTGTTTATGAATATGTACTGATAATTATGAAACCCTCTTTGAATAGGATCTATTAATATATACATGTATAAGGGTAGACTCTTAGAAAAGATGTGGTTCGTAAATTGTTTTAAACGAACATTTTTTTCAAAGATTTTTATGATATGAAACTGGCGAAGTCTACAATCTAAAGTGATGGCATCTTCAGTGGAGCACGTATTTTAACATTCATCAGTTTTATAAACACAGAGTTGTACTTAGTAATTAGTGACGGAAAAATTTAAGTACCTTAAGATAGTACCATAGCTACAACGTAATGAGTGTTTGTAGTGATAGATGTTGCATAGGATGTTACAGTTGGGGACCGGTATTTTTTATTAGGAGGAACTTGTGCACCAAGTTTAAGAATGAACAGTATAGCAATGGCTATCCCAGTACGGGGTATTTATAATTATCTACAACTAGAAAGAGAAAAACGAAAACAGAAAGCACGGGATAGTAGCTACACAGAAATGAATTAGCATTATACGTTTGTCATCACATATGCATCCAAGTGTTTCGTGATGCACTGATTAAGGTAGATTTTATTTGAATCAATAAATTGTTCTACATTTACCGTTTTGATAATAATGTAAACTATACAATTAAGATGAGGTGGGTTTCAAATTAGCCATGAATAATAGCGTGAGAGATTCGTTACATAAATTTGTAAAGAAGTCTACAGATAAAATATCAGCATGATGAGTTTATCAAGTATACTACAGCATTTACATGTCTAAATCACATATAATTCTACTAGAGACACAAGGTTTGATCCCTAGTGTAATTATTATTCCCTACCACATATTTATTTATGTTTACTTCAGAACAATATTTTAGAGTGATCCATCATTTGTGGTTGATGATCCCAGTGCAAATAATTTATGTTACAGAAGTAGTTGGATAGGAAATCTTTTTATCATATTTACGTTATGTGATATAATTGCCAGTGTGTGTATGTGTAAGTGTTAAGTAAGTCAACTACAACTATACAGAACTTGATTGACATGAAAGTGTTATTGATATAGTACACATCTAGGAGAGATCGACATTAATAGTACGATATCGAAATTGAATTTGTTCAAGAATACATGAAAATGGACAGTTTACGTGGAATCATAAACTGTTGAATATTTGGTGACAAATACAGAGTCATTTCGGCTACGCTATTGGCATGGATCGGGAAATTTATCGCTTAACTTCCCCATCCACATGTTTTCGTTATCTCATGTTCCTTTTTTTAATAGACTTGGTCTCAGTAATCACTAAATTTGATGGGGGACTTTTAGTTACTTCTTATTTCTTTCATAATGCTATACTGTCCATTAGTATTGGGCATTAAAGTTGTTATTTCAATCACTTTCATGTGAAAATGTCTCATCAGACTAGCTATTGCTAAGTTAGCGTGTTCAACATAAATATAACTACATCTCTTTAGTTATTTTTTTAACCATACTATACCATATGTGTTAGCCACTATTCAGTTTAAATCGAGATATCATTTAAAATTCTTTGACATTTTGTTGTTGTGTTGTACTGTATTGAGTTTTGTCTCTTAATCTCATAATTCTGAATTTATTTCTATTTGTTAATATCATTAGTTTGTCTATGGTGACCCACTTGTAACAGAAGAAAGCTTAGCTATGATTATTCATTTAATCGATCGAGCATTAGACACCCCATGTCGTTTGCCAGGAAATAATAGGAAAACTTGCACTAAGGTTAGTTTACTCTCTTTCTCCATAATGTATGCAGTAAACGATTTGTAGGTTTTATTTTGTTAACAAATACACATATTCAAAGTTTAAAATCATTTACTAACTGTGGTAAAATTACCATTGAAAATGAAGAAGCGCTAAACAGTTATTTCATCCTAGCGTAGAACTATTTATCAGGGTGCGTCCACGACTTTACGAGAACCTGAACCCAGGACCTTCAGGCCTCACTACGACCTCTTAACCGTCAGATCTCAGACTTAGAATCCAACGGTTCATATTTCTAACTTCGATCGATCCATGACAATACACAACCATCATCTATTGTCATTGTCTATATTTATCCCCCCCCCACCATATCTGAATCTCTCTTGCCTTGTTGTCTCATCAGAGCTTCGATGATTGCTTCGTAAACGCATGGTTTATTCTTATTACCGGGCTTTTAGTAATTTGTGTAATTAAATTATTTGATTCGTACTCTTACGAATACAACTGATACTGTCTATCTTAGAGGTATTCTGTTTGTCAAGAAAAAGGTATACAATTGATTAACCAATGACCGATAACTAATGTCATATTTGTGTAGTTCTTTATTTACTGATTAAATTCTTTCAATCAAGTTTCACTGTGGCGGCCTAACACTTGCAGAAAGTCCACGAGACTTTGTACCAATTAAGCGAGTGTTCACATTGATACTTGATCGATAGAATTCGATTGGCACTAAGAGAGCTAGTTAAACATGATAGTGGTCACTGCTTGGTAATCAATCGACTGCATGAGTTCAATGGCTACCTAAATAGCGCAGTAGTAACGTCTCATATCGTGAAGTTGAGTGATGCGGGATAGAATCTGTCACAGAGCACCAGTTCCATCAAGATTACAGGTTTATTTTGCTGATGAGTAGAAAAAAGCACGAAAGCTTGTTTTATGGTTCCCTGTTGACTTCCTTCAACCACCTAACACATCAACTAGTAAGTGTAAATATTAATGTCCATAGTTGAATATGACACCACCAGTGTAAGACAAGATAATGGTGTAAATGTTTATTTAGTGGAAGAAACTACAAAGTGCTTACATAATAAGTATGCATGGCCTTTGATCATCCATTCGCATCTCGCGGTGTGTTCTGCAATCCAAACTTACTTCTTTTCTGGTCATCAAGTGTTCTGCCTATGCCGTGCTTTTGATATACTGAAACTCCTCACTCCGTCTGTTGGCTGTAACAAGAATAGCTCAGTTGAGAGAGCGTTAGACTGAAGATCTAAATGTCCCCGGTTCAATCCCGGATTCCGACAGGCGACTGGCTGTAAAAATTTCGATGTGATGTTCACTTTGTCTTACTCCTTAATAATATATCATACGCGTTTCTTTTTTATCTTGAAACATTGAATTTATGTATTAATATACATATTCCTCATATCCAATTTTCGCACTTGCTAATAAGATATACATGGAAAATCAAGCATCCAAGAGTGGTGAATCAAATTTACCTACATTATCATTGAATAATGTTAATGATTATGAAACTGGTACCAAACATTTAATTGAACAAAAACAAACAGAAGAAATAAATGAAATACAACAACAACAACAACCATTAAAGCAAAAAGAAGATTTAATTACAGAAAAATCTCAAAATGCTTTCGTGGATGACTTTATTATGGATTGGGAAAAGGGTAGATTTGAAGACGTTTTGGAAGATACTGACTCAGATAGATTAGATCAAATTGATTATGATGATGATGATGATGACGATGAATATGGCGATGATGATGTTGTTGATGATGATGATGATAATAATAGTAATGAAACTGTCGCAGGTGTTGGTAGTTCAGATGATCGTGATTTAAATGAATTAACTATTGATTCACAACGTATTAATAATAAGCAACTGCGCACTAAAACTCGTAATTATCGTTCATCGCATATATGGCGTCGTCAACCATGGAGTTCATTATGTCCTTTACCATCTACTCCATCATTTTCATCATCGTCTAATACAACTACTACTAATCTTCCTCCTACTAATAATCGTCAAAAGAAATTTTGGGATACTAGTTTAATTAATTGTCCATATCAATCACGTACAGGTATACAAGACAATTTAAATTGTTGGCTTATGATATCAAAGCATAATATTCCACAAGTTTCTTGTGCTCAAGTTATGCTTGCTAGTTTACCATTGAATCAAGGATCAGATCTAAATTGTACTTTAAGTACAGTACCTGTTTTATTAAATAATGAAATACAAAATGATTCTAAAAAGTAAGTCGTTTTTATTCCGAAAAAAAACAAATAATGTTTCTGTTATAATGCGTAAGTGCGTTTATGCCCTGTTAATATATATGACGTTATAAGACCGCCAATTAGAAAGTAGTGAAATTATCGATCACCCAATGATACACAAAACTGTATGAACAGTCTTGAGTACTTATCAGTCCTGCTTTCTGCCTAGCCTAGCCAGTTAAGTCCAGAACACCATTAACAGCCTCTGAAGTATGAGTCATTATTCACAAACATACTGGGTTTATATACCAATCAAACAGACCACATCGTACCATAAAATAGAAAATAACATTGTACAAGATTTGGCCAGATGTGGCTGTGAATAGGAGAGAACAGTAATCAATAGACTGGGGATAACCAAAGAATGGTAAATCGTATTATAATAGTCTATGAGTCAAAGTAAAGCTCATAATAAAAGGGGCACGAATATGAGTAGTTTAGTTACCTAACAACTATACAATAGGAAATATTTATATCATATTGGTCCATAGATAGTTCTCAAAGTTACCATTCATAATTCTCTACGGGATACAACAGTTTCATATAAATTTTGCTAATTAATCAATTATTTCATTATGTTGTCAAAACTTAGTTACCTACCATTAACTATTAAATTTCATGTGTATTTTAATAAATCTTTTATTTTACAACTAGTATATATATGTTCATTACTAATTAAATCAGTCTACTTCCATGTTTAAATCTGTAAGAGAAGAGAGAACAAGAGATGTTAGCTAGCTATTTTCTTTGGCATTTACAATTCATTTATATTGAATTCCAAGAAAAAAAATTATAATAACAATTTACATTATACGAAATAAATTTAAGGAAATCTGGAATTTGAAAGTAGGATTAGAATGAAATGCATGAAATGAATTCTAGCATTTTTTTTCCATTAATTGACGCATAATTGTTCATTTGTTAAGAAAAACAAATATCATTTCAAAAACAGACTTAACAACTATAGTCCAATCCTTGTAAGGCCATTGTTAATTATAATCCAAAGCACTAAAGAAAATTGTAGGAAGAGAACAGTTTCATTACTTTAATAAACAAAAGTCAGTAAGCATAAGTATATAAGCTGATAAAGATCACCAACTTACAGCTTGGGACAAATGTGCGTGATTTAAGCGTATCTAACACCATGTCTTAATGATTTCAGTCGATTTGTCATTTTTACCAAGTACTGTATATTTAACCTCAACACTGCGATTAAGAATAGAGGATATTGGTAGGTTACTAGTATTCGATAATAGTTGTCTTTGAAACATTGCTGGTGTATTTTGGGACCATGGAGTATTGAGTGGGTTGTTTCAGGATAGAGTACTAGGTATGGATGGTAAATCGATTGATGAAGTAGTAAATGTTTGTTAGTTTAGGTTGTTTGAACGTGTGTTAGGTATGCCCACAGGTGATGTTGTGTGGTGTGGGATTGTTGTGGAATGAATGTAGGTGTGGCCGAACGAGGACGTGGTATGGGTTAATGAAGCCAGTGACAACTGAACTAGGCCATGGTAATGTTTGTAGGCTGTTTGAATGATGGGATTAAATGAATTTAGTTCAAGGAAAATTGTGGGTTATTTTTCGTTTACCGATTTATCTTAAATCTATGCTCACCAAATCAGTTTTCTCCAGCCATAATTACATTTGATGAAATTGTTATCACTATCATCATCTCACAAGTAATTAAAGAAAAATAATCAGGTGAAAGATTGATTTAATGATAATAATCAGCATTACGTTCTCGATCAGATTTACTTTTGACGATTGGTAAGCATTTGCATTAACTCTTTATTTTGTAATTGACAGTACCCCTACTTCTATTCATTCTTTTTTTTACATACGCATCATTCCTTTCTTTATGTCTAGTAAATGTGTTCGTTACTGATCGTTCTGAAAAAATTCATTTTCTACTGTAATTTTTAAGTAACAACTGAGCAATCGTAGACGTAAACTAATGATACATAGTCTAGTCTCATTTAATGACAATTTAGTCCTTATTTAAACAATTAAATAAGGTTTGTATGTTTATGGGAGTGGGTGGTAAATCATAAGTAAACTACTCATTTCATGGTCATAAGCTTATGATTTCAAACCATTGGTTATTATACTTTTTAAGATCTCAAAAAGAATTATACTCTAGTTAGAGAATATCGTGCAGTGTACGTATATGTATGCTAAATCCTCTAAAATTGATTCATAGTGTTGTAGACTAAGGATTTTGTTCAAGATGTCACTTATTGAGGAAAGACTGAAACCTTCACAGATTAATTTTCATGTTTTAAATGCTTGAATGGTACTTTTTTCTGACGAAAATAATTGTACAGGTTATCAATGTAGAAAATAAAAATGTTAAGAAAATAATGCATATAATTAATCCGTAAATTCATAGTTTTATATGTTTATTTTTAAATATTTTTGTTTTCAGTATTATGCTGGACAGTATTATTTCTTTACTTATCAAAGCACATGCCCGTCTTCACTGGAGTCGTATTGTTGGTGGAGCTGACGCTATCCCAAAAATTTCTTTCGGTGGTTCACTGTTCACTGATCCTAATTTAACTGCGCAACAATCTGGAATTACAGACACATCGATGTCGGTAACAACAACAATGCCGTCTGTGAACGTAGATGACAATAATCCTATAACATTAGGTCAAGACCAAGTTGATGGTAGTTGGCAAGATTTTCTTAACGTTTTTCCAAAGCACAATACTGTTGTTTCTAATGCTACTACTACTACAAATAATAATTGTCTAACTCCTCGTTGTATGGCTGTTTTAATGCCAAATGAACGACATGAATGTTCAAATTTAAATAATTCCAGTAGTCCTACTGCATCATCATCGTTTGCTTCGAATAATGTGAATCTTAACACTTCAATTATTGCAAATCTCCCTCCTGAATTACGTTATTTTGCTTCTTCTAAACCAACTTATTTCCTACCGGAAGAAAGGAATGAATCAACATATCGTCGAGAATCGATAAATGCTAGTGAGTGGGATGTTATTACGCCTTTCGTAGTCTTTATATCTTATTCAATTTGTTAAAAATTAACTATTGTTCAATTCGATGACTATGGAGAAATTAAATCAATTTGGAGATGGTTGTCATCATCAATCGATTTCAGTTGGTGAATCACCAAAATTTCGAGATCATCCCCATCAGTGCCTGGAGATGGTTGGTGAAATAGTTCAGGATCGATCACAATATAGAGAATGTGTCCATTCATTATGGTTTCACAACAATCCATCATACATACATTCCTTTCCATTTCATCTTATCGGATCACATTTCCAATGTTTATTTTTTTCTCACCAACCCTTTCACTGGAGTTTTTTTTGACTCTAGCTGTTCACTACATTAGTTTTTTTTGTTTTGGTGATATCGTATGGTTAATTTGGCTAACTTACATTTATTCAGGGTTCTACGCTGATTATCTCTGACTGACTAAAAGTTAGTAAACACAAGAAAACTACTACTTTTTTGTGTCATAATTCTCATCAGTACACACGCATTCAGCTTCTTGGAATCGAATTCAAATCTTGTTGTAAGTAAAATATCGTTAACCCATTCAATTGAACTATCATGGTCTTCAATCTCTGTTTGAGTCGTGCCCACTTACTGATGAGTAGTCTCAGATGAGGATGAGGTCAACTTTCTAATCCTCCATGGTTTTTGGTGATAATTCTTTCGTTGACAAAAGTATTTTTTCTCAAAATCCATATATTGCGAAAATGTTAGGTGGTTGAAGATCGTAGTGGTGGGAAAGGCTTTTAACTCGAGTGATTTTAGGGGAGTTTTGTTCTCTGAGCTGGCTGGTTTAATCGTGAACCCTTTTCATGGTTCTTCTGAGTAACACCATAAACAGAAAATGTAGGTAGTCTGTAATAAACTCTTGTCTTAGGCTTCGTGCTAGCTGGCACTTGTCAGCAAAGTGTATATTGTAAGGAGCTAATGCTTACTGTTGCATTTGAATCTGGGTCACCCAGTTTCATAGTCTTCGACGTTAGTAATTGAGCTCCTAAGGTTGTATGATATTCTCTTCTCGTAAACTCGATATTTTATCATTATTTATTATAATTGCAATTACGCAGTTTACTCGTTTTTTTCAATATCGTTTTTTATCCAGCAAAAAGTTACAATTTCACCAGTTCATTGGCTAACAATGATGACAATTCTCTGACTACAACAACAACAAATGATGTGTGTCATTTTACTAATTTCGGTGATGGTGCCTATTGGATAGAACGATTATTAGATAAAATTGCATCTCTATCAGAAAATAATAAATCTGCAATTAAAATGTATTTAGCTAGAGCTAGATCACCATATAAACAAGTGATACACTTGCATACACTTCAACCAATGGATGTTATTTCGTCGTCGTCATCATCATCAAATGTTGTGCAACAGTTTCAACAGAAGCAACAATTAACCGTGTCACATAATTCCAATGCAATGAATACTAGTAAGGAGGGGATCGATTTAAACAATGAAACGGATGTAATATTCAATATTTCATTCTCATCGACAAATGATGGGTGAGTGACTGGGAAGGCATGAAGGCTGTTTTACAATACGCTATTATTCACAGTCGAATAAATTAAGTTTTTTTTTGTTATAAAAAACTAGTTCATTTGAATCGTTTTCACTTGCTTTTTCTTATACTAGTGTAGTAATATATTGAAACTTTGGATTCAGCTTAAAATTTATAATGACAATTTGTATTTCATGGAATTTATTCATTTTCTTTGTTTAAAATAAGATTCACGAAGTAGTGGTTTGTGAATATCAACCTGTAACAATGCATCTTCTCTGTAGATTTTGAACTGTCCAATCCTTATCTTAGTAGTTAAATATACATGATTTCAATAAGTTTGGAAGGCGTTCACCTCTTAAAATCTGAATTTCGAGTTCATGATGTTTAGTCTGTATTTTGCTTTTTTATTAACTTCCCCGCCCCCAAATGCCTTGGTATGGCCGAGGGTGGGGAGAGTCCGCTCTCCCTCTCGAAATACTCTCACACGACCATGCGTAATATAGCCTCTGCCAGGGAAGTCCTACTCACTGCCTTCTCACACCAGGGGTGTTGTTTACGAAATTGAGAGGACGAAAAGTGAATGTTCGGCGCTTTAACCGGGTTGGTGGACACGGATAGTCCACCTAGGGAAGCTGGAAAACCCTGATTCCTAACCAATGGTGCACATAGGCTCCAGTATCCTGATGGAACAAATGGCGTATGAATCAATCGTTGGTCACCGACTACCATGGGACTGCATCTCCTCACGATGCTCCATAGCCTTGTGGATCAGACCTTTAGGTCAAAGTCTCCGGATGTGGCCCCCTAAGAAAACCACCTGCTTCAGTTTTGTCACCTGGGCAGTATCACAGCCCTCACACAAATGGAATGAGATTTGTGCGGCGCATATTTATCTGGTGCTTCCTTGTACCAATATTTATGTGTATAAATAAAATAAATAATAAATTAACTTCCTCACATACAGAGAACAGACCTAACGACATCTTGGGATAAAAAGTCGAAATTAGTCTGAAACTGTTGTTCATAACTGATTCATATTTAATCTTTTGTTGGTGATTAACAGATGTAAAAAATCACTTTGATTACTCTTGTCCAACGTCAATAGGTGCAGAGTTCTACGTTATATATGACTGATTGATTATAAATTAGGTAATAAGATAACCGGTGACTATCAGTTTTATAGCTAGTCTTTCTGACACAAACAATTCATAGTTAAACCGACTTACCTAATTACTCACGCCTGTTACCCCCAATGGAGCATAGGCCGCCGACCACCATTCTCCAACCCACTCTGTCCTGGGGCTTCCTTTCTAGTTCTGTCCAATTGTTGTTTATTCTTCTATTATCTGTCTCCATTTCTCGGTGTAATGTGTTCTTTGGTCTTCCTCTTCTCCTTTGGCCTTGAGGATTCCAAGTGATGGCTTGCCTTGTGACGCAGTTGAGTACTTTCCTGAATGTGTGTCCTATCCACTTCCAGCGCTTCCTCCTGATTTCTTCCTCCGCTGGAATCTGGTTTGTTGTCTCCCACAGTAACTTGTTGCTGATAGTGTCTGGCCATCGGATCCGAAGTATCTTGCGTAGACAACTGTTAATAACCACCTGTATCTTCTGGATAATGGCTTTCAAAGTTCTCCACGTCTCCGCCCCATACAGTAGAACTGTCTTGACATTTGTATTGAAAATTCTAACTTTGTTGTTGGTTGTAAATTGTTTTGAATTCCAGTTGTTTTTCAGTTGTATGTATGCTGCTCTTGCTTTGCCGATCCACCGTGTTCATCAATGATGCTGCCCAGATATGTAAAGGTTTTCACATCCTCCAAAGCTTCTCCGTCAATTGTAATTCGATTGGTGCATGCAGTGTTGTATCGGAGAATCTTGTTTTTCCCTTTGTGTATGTTGAGACCTACTGCTGCTGAGTTTGCTGCTACACTAGTCGTTTTCTCTTGTATTAGTTGTTGCGTGTGTGATAGAAGAGCCAGATTATCTGCGAAGTCTAAATCGTCCATCTGCATCCTACCTGTCCATTGTATCCCGTGCTTCCCTCCAGATGTTGACGTTTTCATGATCCAGTCGATCACCAGGAGAATGAGAAAGGGTGAGAGTAAGCAATGTTGCCTAACACCGGTCTTTACTTCGAACGAGTCGGTGAGCTGTCCTCCATGCACGGTTTTGCAGTTTAATCCATCATAGGAATTTTTTATGATACTGACTATCTTCTCAGGCACGCCATAGTATCGAAGAAGCCTGCATAGTGTTGTCCTGTTTATGCTATCAAATGCTTTCTCGTAGTTAATGAAGTTGGTGTGGAGTGATGAATTCCGTTCAACTGATTTTTCCACAATGATCTGTAGAGTTGCGATTTGGTCTGTACACGATCTATCCTTAAGGAATTCAGCCTGTTGGTCTCGAAGTTGTGTGTTTACGGAGTCCTTCATTTTGTTTAACAATATCCTGTTGAAGACGTTTCCTGGTATCGGGAGAAGAGTGATGCTCCTGTAGTTATTGCACTTGCTGAGATCGCCTGTCTTTGGTATTTTGATCAGAAGTCCTTTTTTTCCAGTCTGTTGTTACTTGTTCTTCATCCCAAATCTTACTGAAGAGAATGTGGAGTATCTTTGCAGTTGCTGCTACATCTGCTTTCAGTGCGTCTGCTGGAATGTTGTTTGGTCTTGCTTCTTTGCCGCTCTTGATTTTTCTGATGGCCATGCTGATCTCTTCAATTGTTGTTGGGCCAACATCGACTCGGAGGTCCGTAAGTGATACTTCGATGTTGGGTGAGTTCAGTGGAGCTGGTCAATTTAAGAGTTCTTTGAAGTGCTCTACCCACCTGTTTCGTTGTTCTTCAATGTTCGTGATTACCTTGCCTTCCTTGCTTTTCATTGGCTTTTCTGGTCTACGGTAATTTTCAGAGAGTTTCTTTGTTGAGTCATACAGTTATCTCATGTTTCCTTCTGTTGCAGCACTTTCTGCCATCATTGCTAATTCTTCCACATATTTACGTTTGTCGATTCTGATGGTCTTCTCCACTTTCTTGTTTACTTCTGTGTATTCAGCTTTTGCGTCGGCTTTTTCTGCTTTTGTTCGGCTGGTATTGATTGCTTCCTTCTCGTTCCTCCTTTCTTCGATCTTATCCAGTGTATCAACAGTGATCCATTTCTTGCGTTGGTGATTTTTGTTGCTGTCTAATATTTAATATGAACATCAGATTAAACTAGAAAACATTACTTATAGTACTAAATTTCCACTGCTACAATGCTGACTTATGTATTCAGTTTTGTACTTCAACATTAACGTATGGTTCGATTAGTATTGAAGAATATGAAACATCGTATTTATTACTACATACACATCACTTCTTTTGAATACTTCATTCAAATTAATCATTCCCTTCCTGAATATATCAGTTTCATTGATTATGACTGTAACCCTAGATAAAATTGATTTCAGTATCACCCTAAAGCCGCAATCGCTTCATGTTTTCTGAAACACCTTTCCGGTAAGAGGCATTTAACACGATCTCGAATACATATGAGAGGATTGCTGTTAGAGTGCCGAAAAATCAAATTAGTATGAATTTCTTTCATTTTCGCTTCAGTAGTTTTAATCTTTTCATTGATGTTTAGGATTGCAATCGATCAGTCTCTTATTGGCATATGTGCATCTTGTGCGGATTACCTCGATATCGCCTTAAGTGAAAAGCATCGTAAACAGAGATGGATAGTGGCTAGCAGTAGAATTGAGGACGCGCGTTTCATCTTATTTGGAACTTGTCAGTTGGATGTACCTCCATCCCAGAGTTCATGTGTTCACCCGAGGGTTTGAGATTGATGAATTGCAATGTTAAAGGTCAATGGGAAGATTGAAACAATGAGTGCAGAAATGAATTAAACTTCACTTCATTGCACAAACTGGTGACTATTTGGACTCACTTACTTATTGGATAACGTGATGTCATCTGAATGGAACAGTATTGGATTTGAGTGTTGGAGTGAACATCGTATGTAGGATGTAGGTAAATCCATCTGACGCGTCTCAAATAAGATGAGACATGTATTTATTCCACTGCTAGCCACCACCCATCTCTTCTGAATATGCACATTATCAGGTAGAATTACTTCTTGTTGAATAGGTCACCTCATGAAACTAATCTGGAATTACCATATATATTTTTTTCATTTTAGTGTCGACTTTTTTTACACAAATAATCTAAAATTTGATCTTGAGTCCTTTTCTGCATTCTTTATTATTGTTTAGTAATAATTCTTCAATGAATCAAAATTCATCTTGTCTTCTAACGACATCAGCAGTTGGTACTCGTGATGAACGGAAACGTGCTGCACAGGAACGACGAAAACGTCTTATAGAACAAATGACATCTAAGCAAAAAGCATTTGCTTCTACCCATTTAAAGGATATAGAATCACTGAGTAAGTTACATCGATGTCATTTTATAAATTTATTTTCTGATTATCCTTCACAATTTTCTGTATAGAATCACGTTTAGATCGTACGACATTCCATGAACGAATCTATTCTTACAGATTGTTTTCTCAAGTGTTTATTCAATATTTATTTACAATTCAAAGTTAATTCCTAATACAAACTGATATCATCAAATAGAGGATCACTGAAAACCAGTAAACACGCTGATATAATCGTTTTTAATGGTGTTGTGCTCACTCAGTTCAATGTTTTCGTCGTCATTCTGCACCTTCAATATTTAAATAGGAACTGATGATTTTGTCCAATAAAAGTTTTTGTATTTAACTATGACAATCAAAGAACATTTTTACATAAACAATTATCTCGTCACGGATTATAACTGTTCATCAGTTTGTACAGACCTACGATATCTGGTTTAAATGAAAATTATATTTAATAAGATTTACTCGTAAGTGTAATCGTATTGTAGTGAACAAGAATACAAATGGGACAATCGAATGTATTTAGACATAAGATTACAGAATATCTCAGTAAAATCTGACAAGTATACAGTAAATAGTTAATTTGCAAACTGTCAATTAATTGTCTCAATCTTGAACGTTCATCCTGCAAATATCAATTCATCATCTTCGATTATTATTGTTCACACATTTTCATACCAATTGCGTTCCATTCCCGTTCTTTCGTCATCGATCTTCTATTGAAATACATTCAATGCACGATCACCGTTATATACTACTTATGTGGATATAAGTAACCCACACCACAATATCATGACTAGTTATTCATCTTAAAACTTTCATACTCATATAAAAAGAGATAAGATTTAATTCATATATCCCCATAATGCATAGCATTTAATAAAGTTGGGTTATGGCTAGCGGTGGAATCCAAGATATGGGTATTTTATTTAGGACCCACCTGGATTCACCTGCACCTTAATGTTTCTGTTTTTTTTTAACTCAAATTCTGTCACATTATACATGAGTCCGGCAACTTGTTCAACGAGTGGTTGTTGTTATTAAAAACTGGGATTGTTCCGTTAGTATCAGCCAATATGCGCCCTGTACAGATTACTTTTATTTATTACCAGTTACTTACCAACATTTATAAATATATTCTTTAGTTGTTAAACATGATTAAACATCATGGACCATTGTGTAATTCAATATCTAATGGAATTAATCAATCATAATGTGGTAGTTAAATCAATAAACAAATATTCACAATTGACTGTGCAAAAATGTAGTGCGAAAATTAGCAGTGAAAATAAAATAGTCAAGATCAATCAATGTTCAAGAATTTTTAGAAATTACGATACGTGATAGATAAGGGTATAGTTAATTCAGTTGATCGATTGTCATTACCTGTGATATATATATATCCTAATATCAAAAATGTACGTGTTTACTCGATCATTCCTTGTTGTTCGTTTTGGATTATGTTTCATTTGTAATTTAAATTTATTTGGCCACCATGTGAAACTTGATTATTTACTCATTTTAATGATTGAAACGTGACAACCTGAACTGATACATATTTGTATCAGGTCCTACCTATGTTTCTTTTGATTAACTAGTCTAGATATTGCGTGTTAGGATCGAGGTACAAGTCGACTTTATGAGTAAGATGTAACTCCATTAAAAAAGTGTCGATCTACAAATTCTTCTGTGCTTTTCGTGCCTCGTTAGGTTATCAGTACTCATTGTTGTGCAAGATGTTAAGTAAAGCCCCAAAACGCCTGGTACTGCCGAGGCTGGGAAGAGTCAGCTCTCCCTCTCGAAATGCTTCCACATCGTTACGCATATACAGCCACTGACAGGGACGTCTGAATCACTGCCTTCTCGTAGCGGGAGTGCTGTTTACGAAATTGAGTGGACAAAAAGCGAATGTCCGGCACTTTAATCTGGTTGATGGACACGGAGAGTCCATCTTGGGGAGTTCTAAAACCCAGATTCCAAACCATTAGTGAACATGTGTTCAAATAAATATGTTAAGTTACTCATCGACTGTAAAACCATTAGAAATTAGGAATCATTAATTATTTTATCACAGTGTGGCAGTCTTCAGTCGTGTGTATCCACGATCCGTACATGATCGAATCCATGTAATTTTAAGTTTACATGACGAGCCTAGAGTTGAATCGAAACCTAACCTTTCGTGTTTCCAGTTTTTTGTTGCTATGTTATACAATACTATCCCTATACGATTTCATTAATGAGTCACTGTCATGCATCCGGTTTGTGTGATTTTATTTGTCTCCGCTTACCACTAACAGTACGAAGGAAGTCTTCTGAAAGTTAATCACTTTTATGGTAGTGGTTTTCACCACAAACTGACTTCAAGCTTCTAAATTCTTTGTGCTGTGTGATAGATGTGGACGATTTTCAAGAGGTGAGAGCTGTTCCAGTTGAATTTCTGTTTTTCTGAACTATTACTAATAGTTTACTTGAGTCACCAATTTATTTTAATTTCCGGTTTAGATCAGCAGACTGTGGATCGTAAAGAACAGTTAGACAATAGTGAACCATTGTATGAATGTGTTATTTGTCAAATATCTGGTCGACCATCTGTAGATGACATGGTTCTTTTAGACATGATATGTGAATCGAATCGTAAGTTGTATTTAGTTTTTCATAAATAGTTAAATTCTTGAAATGACTAGAATATGCTGATCAGCTTTTTTAACAATGCCGTGAAAACATTGATGAATCTTTTCTTGCTTGTAACCCTCATAATATCCTATTTATATTTTGAAATGACCTGAAAAATTCCCTATCGGATGTTAGTATAGATTTGTCATTCTCTGGGACCACATATTACTTATTCAGTTTATTGGTACTGCCTAATCCTTATTTCATTTTCTTTTTTCTATAAAAAGGAAAGACTTTTGTTTGTTGACTTATTTTGTGAGAATATCGTCCTGTATTTGTTGTTTCAACGCTGTAGTGATTTTTGTCGAATCTTTTTTTTTCGTGAATAAACAATTTTATTTCCATGTGAAGTTCAACAATGTTCCATCATGAAATCAGTCAGTGAGGTCATTGATTATTGGACTGAGCCATATAGTTAGGTAGTTACAGACAAGCCCACGCGATTGTCACGACCTGAGATCTTATACCTTTTTTCCATTCTTTACCTAATTTTCTCTGCTATTGCTGATATTGTTTCCTTTTCTTTTGCTCTGGGATTTGGGTTAATAATTTCATCTCACTGTTCTATTGAGGTATGAGAATGTGACTGACTCGTGTGATAAATAAACGAATGAACTTGCATAGCACACACTTTTAGCAGAAAACTAACTACAGTTGTTCGAAAGCACATTTAGTATCTCATTCCTATTCACGAGATTTCGTTTCAGTTTATTATTTGAGATAGTTCGAAGTTGTTCAAAGGGATTGCTTTTTACCCTGATTGTAACTTTGTCACCATTTATTCAATAATAAAATATCATTAGCTGATTGGCCTCATAATCAAAGTGTTTTATTCAGTATGTGATTTCATTTATTTATTTATTTTTATTCTAAAGTTATGCTTCAGCTTCGTGAAACTGCTGTGATACCAACATTATATGGACGAGATCTCAGCCATTCATCAGGTTATCCTCCAGTTCTTTCTGAGACTGACGACTTATCGTGGTTGTCACCAGAACGACCACCTGTTAGTGGCTCATTATTTCAAAATTATCAGTTGAGTAATTCGACTAACCCTGATAATCCTTCAACAGTTAGTGGTAGTAGTCAAGCTCCAGCAGGAATCGTTGGTCTACCAATTCATCCAATTACAACGAATTCTTCTATAGAATTACATACAGAACGTTCATCATCACCCAAACCTGAAACACTTTCTGGTAATAAGCAATCAAAGCATCACTCTTGCTATACTGAACATCGTCAGTGGTGGAGTAATGCGATGCCTTCTCTGATATCTAAAGCATTACCACTACTACATTCTGGAATTTTATTACAAACTTGCGGTCATGTTGTTCATCGAGAATGTTTTCAGCGTTATCGTACACATGTATGTTACACAAAATGTTTAAAAATATGATTTTTTTTTAATGGTTTAACCACTACTTTAATAGTTAGTTCACAGAGACGAACTATACAGTTATATGTTCAAGTCTCATACGTTTCGTACTCTAGTTTGAATAGTTAGATAAATCCCACTACCAGCACACAATAATTGTGTTTTACTGCTTATCAAACAAACTCAGATTTTGTAGGTATCATTAACACGTTTTGATTTGATAATTTTAAATAAATTGAGCATTGGGTAGATTGTTATAAATAAGTAATATATTTGTAATATCCCACTGAGTAAAAAAAATTAGATTTTCTGACGTTTGGATTAATGTTAATTTGGTTATTTATTCTCTGAAGAAGTGGTTTACACTGAGTCACGAAACGTCGAAAAATCTAATTTTTCTACTCATTGGGATATTACAAATATATTATTTATTTATAAACCCAGATTTTTTTGTGACGTTATGATCTCTATTCATTCGTTTGACAGAACTCACTAAGTCAATCTAAAATTTTATATACACTGAGATTATAATGAAGTGTAATAATATTCAAATCTGTAGTCGGAGATCAGTTATAATCAGGGTATTTGTGTAGCTACAAATATCCAACAGACCAAGTTAATCGAGGGATTATAAATCCAACATTTTAACTCTATGAATCACTTCTTTAGTATTTTACTTACTTTGTTCAAGGACTCTTTCTGTAGCCAGTGTTAAGACCTATCGTTCCAGATTACCACAAGGAGTATAATGGCAGTGAGATAAAGAAATCCCATGAAATTTGTCGGTATTTTTGGTGTCCGTATGTTTCATAACCAAAACCTTCTGAATATGTGTGTAATGATGTGACGGTTGCAGTGCGACTGACATCTAAAATTGATCTTTTTTTACGGGTAATCATATCCTGAAAATAAGCTATTACTTGACTTAGTCAATTAGTTATATATTTTGGTTATAGATACTTAATCGTATGATATTCTAAATTAATACCTCACTGATATTAAATATTGCTGAGTTCGATTTATACGAGTCTGAATGTAAATAAATTATATAAAAAGTAGTGTATTCAGATATTAGTTTGATTTATTTTCGGGGTCAAATAAATCTATGTAACCAGTCTTTGTGTTTTCATTATTCGTCGTTAGATTCAAGGTTTCAGTGCCATGACAAGTCAGTTAAGCTTTCACCAGACATAATAATAAGAGACATAACATATAACTCTTTTGTCTTTTCACTAAAGGGAGGTAATCGTTCTGCTGCAACACGTCATCGTTCTTGGATTGTATGCCCTTTGTGTAGAAGAGATATTCATCATCTTTTACCATTAGTTCCATTGCCTAAATCTGGTACATTTGGCAATAAACAACAACTATTCCCTTCTGTGGAATATGGTCAACAGAATATTGCAATGCTTTTGAGTAGACTAGTAAGTTTATTGAGATTAGTCATTATATATATATATATATATATATATATATATATATATACGATGGATTATTCATAAACGAATGATTATCGCTGAATATTTGAACCGTTTGAACTAAATGAGCCATAATCGAGTCTTTTATAGTCTTAGTTTTCACTCTTTTGTTTAACCATGCTAAAAAGTTTTCATAAATAATAAAATGTATTTTCCTAGAATATTATCAATCAATCAAATTATTTCTTTTTAATTGTCAGAATTCATTATCTGACACTGGTTCAACATTTTGGAGTGACTTAAATGGTTCCGAGGATGAGTTAAATGTTCAGCGTCGAATTCTGATGTCTCAACTAATTGGCAGTAATTATGAGGCTACCATACTATTAAGGTAATGAATTTATTATTTTCATTTTTACCACTGCTAAATTTCTTTCGATTAAGATAATACCAATTTAATTGTAAAATAACATTTGATGGAGAATTTCGCGTTGTTATTGCTAAGGTGATCACAGGATGATTTAATTATTGTTGATAATGCTAATTTCTTACTGATAACAGTATCTGCATGTGCTATTTTTCCAATTTAATGTCTCCTAACCTGTGACATTTTCCGATTGGTTGCTGCTACGTTTCTGTATGATTGGTTTTCATGCTCTCATTGTTATATACTTCAAGTTTTAACGTTTCAAGTTGTCTTCCTTCGTCTTCTTTCTATATCAGCGGTTTATTGGTAAAGTATTATGTGCCGGCTGCCGCTGTCGGGTAATCCGCTATATTAGACATAACTCAATCGTTCGTTAATTTACAAGTAATGTTTGAAAAACCTCAAATAGACATAATCATTTTATCAAGACAAAAGAGTTAAAGAACAGTGTTTTCTAAACAAATTTGCTTGTTTATTCACTTAATACTTTCGAATATTTTTATAAATAACATCTCACCTGAGATGTTTTACAAATGATATTACTTATGAGGCTGATATATAAAAAAGATTTTTTCGTTCATCCTGAAATGTGTACCTGTGAGGATGGTCCACAGGTGAAGTCGAGGAGGCTCTAGGAAGCCCAGGAAGAGCCGCAGACATTCCATCCAATCAGGGCTAGGGGAATGTTCTAGAAATGCCAACGTGGAGCTTCCCCATTGGATGGATTAGTTTGATACCTATGTGCTTATTGGTTGACCTAAATGATAATTTACTTTCAGCCAAAAACTATAAATACACGAGATTTCTGTGCTATATTTTGACATTGTTCGGGGCAATAAACTTCCTGCTTACCAGTCTTTGTCTTCTCTCTTTGCGACGTTGCGGGTTCTATCGTTCAAGTAGTCAAGTAGTTCGCGGCATATTAAGAACCAAGGTTCTAGATATAACAACTGGCGACGGGTTAATTTATCAAGATGTCTATTACCTTTGACCAATTTGAAGCTTTTCTAGAGCGCCATGAAAAACGGCTTGAACAATTCCAGATGCGCATACTCGAAAAACTAACCCAGCAGATGAACCTCAATAAGAATGGACTTACAGATGTTTCTGCCAAATCGCATGCTGATTGTATCATTGATTCCATTCACGAATTTCATTTTGATGGTGTTGCTGGTGTAACATTCGAATCTTGGTACAAGAAATATGAAGATGTATTTAATGTCGACCTAGAAACTTTTGATGATGCCGCCAAGGTCAGGGTGCTACTACGAAAGCTGGGTACCATTGAACATGAACGATATACTAATTACATTCTGCCCAAGAACCCAAGAGACATTTCTTTCGAAGAAACAGTTAAAATTTTGTCGCAAATTTTCGGTGAACAGTCTTCCTTGTTCAATATTCGATATCAGTGCTTGAAAATAGTAAAAGCCGGCAACGATGACTGGGTGCAACATGCTAGCATAATAAATCGCGAATGTGAGCGCTTTAAACTATCAGCAATGACAGAAGACCAATTCAAATGTCTTGTTTTCGTATGCAGCTTACAATCTTCAGAAGACGCCGACATTAGAACCAGAATTCTAAGCAAAATTGAACAGTGTCCAGATATCACCCTTCAAGAGGTGACTACTGAATGTCAGCATCTGGTGAACTTGAAGCATGACACTTCAATGGTAGAAAATAATGGTCGACTACCTTATGTACAGGCAGTAAGTGGGAAGCAAAAGCAGAACACAACCATTAAGAAGCCTCCATCCGCATGTTGGTTTTGCGGGGAGCTGCATTACAAAAGGTTCTGCCCATACAAAAACTACCGGTGCACTAGATGTCAGATCAAAGGACATAAAGAAACATGTTGTAAAAAGAAGATGCACCGTCGATCATCAAGTGTTCATTTCCGAAGACGTAAAAATTGTTCATCAATCAACAGAATAATGGTAGCACATACTAGAACAGAACATAATCGAAGAAAATATGTGACCTTAGAGATAAATGGGCGCCGTGCTCGTCTACAGCTTGACACTGCTTCAGATATTTCACTGATCAGCCGCAAAACATGGAGTCATATTGGAAAACCCTCGGTGCTCCCTACAACCCAGTTAGCACACAGTGCATCTGGAGGAAAGTTAAATATTGTTGGAGAGATATACTGTCCAGTTAAAAAAGGGAATGTACAGAAGAATGTGAAAGTATATCTCACGGAAAGCCCAGGACTAGACTTATTGGGACTTGATCTAATAGAAACTCTTAAGCTAGCAGATCATTCTATTAATAGCATCTGCAGACGAGTGACTATTGGCAACTCCTCAAGGTGTAACCAGAAAAGTACCGTGCCGCAAAGACATCACAACGTTTTTAAAGAAGAATTGGGAGAATGTACGAAGGCCAAAGCCTTGTTAATCCTCAAACCTGGTGCTACTCCCGTTTTTCGACCCAAAAGACCTGTGCCCTACGCAGCTCTACCGATTGTTGAACAAGAATTAGAACGACTGCAAAAAAGTGGAATTATAGAACCAGTGAACTTTTCTGATTGGGCAGCTCCAATAGTAATTGTTAAAAAGCCTAATGGAAGTATTCGATTATGTGCAGACTATTCCACTGGATTAAATGACGCACTTGAAGATCATCAGTACCCCTTACCATTACCAGAAGACTTATTTGCGAAACTTAACGGGGGTAAGTATTTTGCAAAACTAGACCTATCAGAAGCATATTTACAGATTCCAGTAGCGGAAGAATGCAAACATTACTTGACAATAAACACTCATAAAGGGTTGTTTCGATATAATAGACTTCCGTTTGGAGTAAAGACTGCCCCTTCAATCTTTCAACAAGTTATGGATACTATGCTACAAGATATTCCTGGTACTGCGGCCTATCTTGACGACATACTGATCATGGGTACAGACTATGCTGACCTGGAGAAGAAGGTAGATATGGTTCTCAGACGCATAGCAGATTTTGGGTTTACATTACGTGCTGAAAAATGTGATTTCTACATGGAACAAGTCCGCTATTTGGGATTCATAATTGATAAAAACGGAAGAAAACCTGATCCTGAAAACGTCGAGGCTATCAAATCCATGCCTCCACCAACTGATGTGTCAACTTTACGCTCTTTCTTGGGAATGGTTAGTCATTATGGAGTTTTTCTTCCAGAACTGCATCGCCTTCGTGCTCCTCTTAATGGGTTGCTGAAAAAAGATACCAAATGGTTCTGGTCATCTGAGTGCCAAGAAGCTTTCGTAAAACTAAAACAGCTCCTGTCATCAAACCTTCTACTCACACACTATGATCCAGAGCTTCCCATCATAGTCGCAGCAGATGCGTCCAACTACGGAATCGGCGCAGTGATCGCACATACCTACCCAGACGGGTCTGAGAAGGCAATCGCCCACGCTGCACGGTCGCTGACTATGACAGAAAGAAACTATAGTCAGATAGAAAAAGAGGCCCTCTCTATTATATTCGCAGTAAAGAAGTTCCACAAGATGCTATTTGGCAGACAATTTACCCTACTAACAGACCATAAACCACTGCTGACAATTTTTGGATCGAAAAAAGGTATACCTGTATATACAGCAAACCGTCTACAGAGATGGGCAACGACACTACTGGGCTATGATTTCAAGATAAAGTACCAACCAACAACGGATTTTGGACAGGCAGATGCCCTTTCAAGACTAATTAGTTCCCGTACAAAACAAGAAGAGGAGGTGCTCGTGGCTGCCGTAGATGTTGAGGCCGAGGTTCACACAGTTTTAACAGACGCAGTTTCCGGACTTCCAGTCACATTCGAAGCTATTAAAGGAGCTAGTGAGAAAGATAACGTGTTGAAGTTTGTTCACCACTGCATACTCAACAAGTGGCCTTCGTCGAGACTAAATGGAGAACTCTTGCAATTTTTCCGTCGACGAGACTCATTGACAATTGTAGATTCCTGCATCATGTTTGGCCACCGTATCGTTATCCCCAGAAATCTTCGAAACCAAGTCCTTAAGCAGTTCCACAGCGGACACCCGGGGATAAGTAAAATGAAGTCGTTAGCTCGAAGCTACGCATACTGGCCATCAATGGACCATGATATAGAGCAAAAATGTCGCAGTTGTTCGTCCTGTTTAGAGGCCGCAAAGAACCCAAATAAAGCTGAACCGCAACCATGGCCAAAACCAGACGGTCCCTGGCAAAGAATACACGCTGATTTTGCCGGCCCAATACAAGGCAGAAATTACTTGGTTGTTGTCGACGCCTTCACGAAATGGCCAGAAGTATACGACATGCCGAAAATGACGTCAGAGAGTACTATAAGAAAATTGACAGGTTTGTTCGCTTGTTTTGGGGTTCCTGAGATCTTAGTGACTGACAACGGCACCCAGTTCATGTCATCTGTCTTTAAACGGTTTTGCACTAAAAATGGCATATCACATCTACAGTCTCCCCCGTACCATCCTCAGTCGAATGGCCAAGCAGAAAGATTCGTGGATACTATAAAACGAGCTCTAGTTAAAGGGGGAGGAGAGGCCATCCCAGAACAAGTAATCAGCAAGTTCCTTTTGTCTTACAGAGTTACCCCCAATCCGGCAGTACCCGAAGGTAAGTCACCAGCCGAGTGTATGTTCGGAAGGAAAATTCGAACAATCTTTAGCACTATGTTGCCACCTAGAAAGACAAGAAAACCCACGAATGGAAACCATATGGTCACTCGTAGCTTCAAGGTGGGTGAAAGGGTACTCGTTAAATCGTATCAAGGTGGAAAAAGGTGGGAACCAGGTATTATAGAGCGTCGAATTGGAAGCGTATTGTATTTAATCCGAAGAAATGTCGGTACTTGTATAAGACACATCAATCAAATTCGAAGGGATGGCAGAACATGGATGCCACAAAGCCGGCTCCCATTTCATTTGCTCATGGATTCGTCTCCAAAAAGCACTCAGGCGCGCGAAGGTAGAAAAGATAAAAGACGCAGGAGCAAGGCGACACAACCTTCGAGAGTAATGAGTCGCAAGAGAATCGCGGTAACTCAATTCCAGGTGGATCCGAGAAAAAGGACTTATACAACAGACTTTAAAGGAGGGAGGTGTGAGGATGGTCCACAGGTGAAGTCGAGGAGGCTCTAGGAAGCCCAGGAAGAGCCGCAGACATTCCATCCAATCAGGGCTAGGGGAATGTTCTAGAAATGCCAACGTGGAGCTTCCCCATTGGATGGATTAGTTTGATACCTATGTGCTTATTGGTTGACCTAAATGATAATTTACTTTCAGCCAAAAACTATAAATACACGAGATTTCTGTGCTATATTTTGACATTGTTCGGGGCAATAAACTTCCTGCTTACCAGTCTTTGTCTTCTCTCTTTGCGACGTTGCGGGTTCTATCGTTCAAGTAGTCAAGTAGTTCGCGGCATATTAAGAACCAAGGTTCTAGATATAACAGTACCCATAATCTGTATGATCTTTGGATTGTTATTTTGCGTTGCTGCGTTCAATTTAAGAAGCTATGAACAATGAGTATTTAGAATATATAAATTCAATAGTGTTACATGATATACTTGATGACATTTCATACAATTTATCATTATTAAGTTATTTGAGTTGTAAATCAATCTCTTCAACTGTGTGACTGACTGACGGACGTTGCAATCTTACAGTAAACATCATTCCTTGAAGCTTTGTTGATACATTACAGATTTCCAGTAAACTAACTGCTTTGAAGTTCACTGATGTTTTTCTTATTGTGTTGTATACATTATTTGTTTCTCTGATTCTCATTCATGTTTCTTCCATGTTCGTTTTCTATTTCTTTTTATCTGTCAAAATTATGTTTATTCACTAACTAAATAAAAAAGATGTCAACTAGAATGTGAACTTAGTGTTCTGATGAGTTATCCATCGCAATATTCCATGGTATCTCGTCGGTGTTACTGGCGTAAGTTGAAGTAATATGTTTTTTCTTTTTTTTCTATTCTTCCTTTTGATATTTCAATTGTACTAAATTCTGTTCATTCATTATTGAATAATGATATTTTGGTTTGAATAATATTGTTGGTTATATACTACTACTACTACTACGCAGTGTGTATATCTCTGGATTTGTTATTGTTCACTATATGGTATTTAATATTTGCACAGAATTTTCGTCTTGATATCACTTTAATTATTTAGACTATTATTAATAAGAGTTTGATTATTCCGTTGTTGGTTATATTCAGGAAATCTGGGTAAAATGTACACTTGTCAACAAATCTTGATCATAATTTGATCTTAAAGATAAACAGACGGATAATTCAAACCTTTAATAGTAATTCACAAGCATGGTAAGCAAAGATGTGTAGTGACTAGCAGTGGAATCCAGGACGCACGTTTCGTCCTATTTACTAGTAATGATATAAACATCATGACTTTTGAATGCATTAGTGGCAATCGGATTTCACTAGCTCAATGGATAACACCGTGGTGTTTAGAAGTATTACTAGTAATATCAACACTTGAATGCAAGTACATCTGGCTAATTAGTTTTAAATAAAAAGAAATGTATATCGTAGTTTCTACTGTTAGCCACAATTCATTTGTTCTAAATATAATTGCATTAATTAATTGATTAATTGTTCAATGTTATATTTTTGGTACAATATATAATTTTCAACATAAAGTAAAAAAGTATTTCAACAAATTCCTTGTTCTTATATCCTTATCGATTTTGATGTTAAATATTGAGTGATCGTCAGCTAGATGTTGTCAGTTCAGGAATCGACGTCTTAATAATGTTTTTTCTTTTCAATGAATATTGATAGTCACTACAATGTCTCTGATTGGGTGTTTTTGTAACTTGTAAAGAGAAAGGTCGTGAACGTTTCATAAACGCGCCTGAATAGGTTATGCGATTAATAGACATAATGATGTGTTAAAACAAACAAAAACAGATATCTTGTTGTATTATCTAGATGTCTGGAACAGGTAGCTCAGATACTTAAGCCTATGTAAATAAATTAGAAAAACCAACTCATTTTCATAGGTTAACCGTATTATTTAATTTACAAATATTTTGAAGATTTGAATACTAATTAGTTCTTATAGGTAATACTTTATATCTGGTGATTACTCAAAAGAGTACGTTTCTATACACTTTCAATTCATAAATAACTATGTATTCTATTAAGTTTACATGCAAATGTTACGTTGTCATTTTTCTATTTACAATTCGAATGTGTTATCCAGTGATTATATATTAATGTTTATGATTGAATAATCATGATTCAGTGTCGAATTTCATCAAATGTTATACTCATCTCTCTTTCTTTATTGTAACTACCTATGTTTTCTATAAGTAAGAAGTAAAACTAAATATACACTTTTAAATAGTTCATTGAAATGTAAATGAAATGATTATTGCAGTTTCGTAGCCCAGTGAAATGAAGATTAAGTGTTTGAAGTAGGAAATGCTTTAATGTGAACTTTAGACCCTGTTTGTTTCTTTGGTTGTACTGGTCGTTTTAATTATTCGTTGATGTTTAGGACTGCAATCGATCAGTCTCTTATTGGCATTATTATTTATTTATTTATTTAAACACATATATATTGGTACAAAAGGGCACCAGATACATATGCGCCACACAAAATAATGAAAGTAGGAAGAGAAGGGATGAAAAGATAAGGCGGACTGAAATGTACAACCAGAAGACTCTTTCAGTTAAGAAAGTTAGAACCACTCTTTATGTAGAAAGTAAAAGAAGGTTGCAGCAGGATCGCCACTGGCTTCTATTCTGAGCCATATCTGATAACGTCTCTAGCCACTGTGTTGCACCATCCCTCGGACCTCAGTCAGGGAGTGGTGAAGGACCAACAGAAGCTAGCCCTTTGCAGCTCTCTTTCATGCGACGACACCATGTCATACACTGACCACCTCTCCGCTTTTTCCAACCAGTCCCAGAGTCGGCAAATAATGCACGGCGTGGAAGTCTCTCGGACGACATTCTTAAAACATGTCCAAGCCACCGAAGTCGGTGTTTCAAGATGGTGACACCAATTGAATAATCGTCTCTGCTCCCGAACACACGATGCCGAACCTCTGCATTACTAACATGGTGTTGCCACTGAATGTCAGCAATCCTTCGGAGACAACGATGATCGAACACAGAGAGACGTCTGACATCCTCAACTCGGAGAGGTCAGGTTTCACAAGCATAGAGCAAAACTGTTCTCACCGACGCGTTGTAGATCCGACCTTTTACAGCCAGACTAATATCACGAAGGCGCCATAGATGGCCCAGATTGGCATAAGCCGCTCTGGCTTTCATTATACGTGCATCAATCTCATCAGTCACGCCACCACCAGCACTTATATAGCTACCTAGGTACACGAACTTCTCAACTACTTCATCCTCGTAGATTGTTTCACTCACACCAGACTTCTTGCTGCCAGTGTCTCGGGTGAGTTCGAAGAGCTTCCGGCAGTTACCAGATGCAGCTTCTGCTTCCATCTCATTAGCACGCTCCGTCCACCAGGCTTCCCGGTCCTTACGCAAGCTTTGCCCGATTTCATTACGTAACAGCCTTCGTTTGTGGTCAAACTCACAGTCACCCGGAGTAGACCGACGGGCTTCCATCAGTTGTAAGGAGCCAGAAGAAACCCAGTGCTTGTAAGCGGGACGTTTCGCGAAGCCGCAAGCGGCTTTACTCGCCATTTTCTTGGCGTCGTGAAGATGCAACCAATGCTCATCTATACTTTTCGGTGGGATGGTAGCTAGCCTAGAGGCTAGCTCCGCTCGATACTTACTTGCAACAGAAGTTACAGCCAGTTTACTAACATCGATCCGTTGGTGGTGGTCAATCCTTCAGCCACTGAAAAGTAAGGTGAGATTGGTGCAGACCAGGGCATGATCAGACTCCAGATAGATACTCCAAAAGGAGCGGCAGTCTTGTACACAACCACGCCAGCGGTAGCTGATCGCGATGTGATCAATCTGAGTCCAGGCTTGAGATGCAGAGGGAGGACGCCAGGTGGCACACCGGAGATGACTGTGCCGGAAGTTAGTGCTGGCCAGAAACAGGTTGTGGTCTGTGCACAGTTGCAGCAAACGGTCCCCGTTATCTGTCCTGCGACCAACAAGTCCCCATCGGCCACCTAAACGACTCTCTTCTGTGCCTAGACGCCCGACCTGAGCATTCAAGTCTCCGGCTAGTACTACAATATCTGTCGGACGCGCTTTCTGGAGAAGAACAGTTAATTGGTGGGAGAATTCATCCTTGATTGCATCCGGGCTGCAATCTGTCGGAGCATAGGCGGAGATGACGAAAAGACACCGTTTCTCACGCCGATTTCTTCTCACTTTGATGGAACTTTCTAATCTAATAGCACATAACCGACTGTTAATGGGGATCCAATGGATTAGTGCTGCCTCAGCCCTAGCGCTTAGTGCAACACCAACGCCAGCAAGATCAGACGAAGATGCCACAAGGTCCCCGGATAAGCGCACGTGGAACAAGCTTTTCGAAGCGACAGATGTAGAGCGAATTTGTAGTACTTCACTAGAGTCTTGAATACGGGTCTCGGATAGACAACAAACATCAACATTAAGACTATCTAAAGACATAGCCAGCCTCATCTGTTGTCCGATCTGCATTAGTGTGCGAACGTTGATGGAAGCCAGCTTGAATGGCGTACGTGGTTTCAGAAAGACTGCTTCAGTATTCATAATCGGTGGAAACATTCACTTTCAACTAGACAGTGACTGGAAATCGTTTAGATAGGACAGAGTTTCCACTATTTGGACTCACTAACTGATTGGATAACGTGATGTCATCTGAATGGAACATTATTGGATTTGAGTGTTGGAGTGAACATGGTATGTAGGATGTAGGTAAATCCATCTGATGCGTCTCAAATAAGATGAACACGTATCCTTTATATCACTGCTAACCACCATCCGATTCTTTAATTCTGTTCTTTTTAAATTCAATTCATGGTACAGTTCGTGATATACAGCTATCTATTATTATCGTTATTATATAACATATGTGTGTATGTAGAAAAACAAAGTTTTCAATATTAAGGATAGTTTAATTTTTAATTCCTTGGTTCTTGTTTGTTTGTTTAATTATTTTGTTGATACCGTAAACTTGATGCACAATAGTATACTAATTTTCCCTCCTATATTTTTTGTAGGTGAATTTATTTGTTATCTCCGACAAATATATAAAAAGTCATCAGATATTAAGAATCTAATACAATGTCTCATGATTGATGAAGTAATAAGATCAGATATTGATAATGACAATACGTATGTTTAAGTGTTATTTCTTGTCTGTTTTATGAAATAAATGAAATATCATCCATAATGTTATATATTTTGTATATGCATTTAATGATGTGCATTTTGAAGGGTAGATGGTTTAATTGAGATATCTCTATTATCTTCCTATGCAACGAAAGCTATAGCGCTCAGGGCATGAAGTGGATGTTGAAGATATTGTTATCCGAAATGAAAATGAAAGCTTCTCAATCCAAACATTGAGTTCCAAGCATAAGACACCATCATTAGTGTTATATTTCGTTTTGTTTTGTGGGTTTTTTATTCAGTAGCTCACTGGATACCAGGTGACCTTTTGAGGCGAAAGGTACTGCATTCTTGTCTCAAACTACACACCAAGGCTCAAATAAATACAGGTACATCTGGCCGATGAGTTTCAATTTGGACGAAACGCTCGTCTTGCATTCCAATGCTAACCATATACTAGATATATTATAAATTTTGACCAAGGGCCGTATGTAAGATTTCCGCTCTGCATCTAATTATGACATTCGAGATTAGTCTGTGGCAGCTCATAATAATAATAATAATAATAATAATAATAATAATAATAATAATAATAATAATAATAGGAAATAAAATTAATCATTTTGTTGGTGTGTATTTTGATCTGTTTTGTTTACTGTCTCGATTTATCAGAAAAATTAATTTTGTTGTTAGATTTATTTAAAATCGAAAAGAAGTACTTATTATATTGGGTCAGAATTCAAGTGTGATAACATTCCACTCAGTTATACTTGATCGTGATATTGTGCCTGCCGTATTCTTTTTTTTGAATGCAAAGGGCCTTGTATGATAACATCGAGTGGCTGTCAATAAATTAATATATGACTTGTCTTGAATGTTACAGATAGGATTCATTTTCACTCAGGTTGCATTGGTCTTGTCAGGCTAGCACACTAATGGTGGTTCTGAATAGATTGTATTATAATTAGATAAAATCATATGATCATGAATAATACTTAACTAATTTATCAGCAGCGAGTTGTAGAATGGATCTGGATTTCTATGCCTATTGAAGAGAATAGGATAGAAGATAAAAAGTTGTGTCATTCAGTTTACAAGATCAGTTATTTTATGCATCATGTTTATAATTTATTTAGTTTAATTAACATTAAGTAGCGTTACAAATAACTGACGGAATATAAAACATCGTGTGTATGTGTGCATATACTCAGTACCCCATATACATCTTATCATACGTTTTAGTGCTTTCGCTATAGTTTTTTTAGAATAAACATTCTTATTGTCATTAACTACAAATTGGTTACCCATCAACTATAAGATACGACTAAATGAGTTAATCTTTTCTTTCTTCTTCTTCGTTATCTCAGGTTTCCAGTGTTTGCTTTACTTCAGGATCCAGCTGATATTCTGCTTGGACTACTACCTCACATATGGCCTCACGAAGGTAAGTTAATAATAGTAATGGTGATAATAATATTAATCGTAATGACGTTATTAAGCTATATTTAAGTGGAGCAATTTTTATCCCGTCTACTAATAATTCGTAAGTTTAATGCAGTTCTAATTCTCAAAAAATATTGTTACCTTTTTGCACTCAAAGTGTAGCGTAGACTCACTCAGCGTTAAATTCACAATCCTAGTTATTTATTTTTTCTTAATCCTCATCTGATGTTTATTTTGTGGCCTAATTTCTTAGACTTGACTAATTGTAAGTCTGATCTGCACCATTAAGCTTGAGTCGAAGCAAGTCTGGCTTCTATTGGTCCGCCTCAGTTAAACCTTTCTCTGTCCCATTGCCTTTAGTCCAACGATATGTTTGTTCCCAGCTCCTATTATTATTATGTTTCAGGCACACTCTGGTTTATGTTTTTACGTACGGGACCACACTACACGATAAATTAAGAAATCATAGTTATACATAGGCAGGATAAAAGTGGTTCTGTATGGGGTAGGCTGTGAATAATTGATTGGGAATGAAATAGGTTTGATAACTAGTCCAATAGTTAGTGGGTTAAGTGGAAACTTATGATAAAAAGTATATATAGACATAATAATCAAGTTGCTCAGGAATTATACAATAATATTATAAATAATAATAATGATTCAGAAAAGATTGTCAATAAACAGTGTGATTCAAGAAAAATGAGTGGATTCATGTAACAGCATAGTATAAGATAATTTCAAATATCAAAATCTCGAGAAAGACAAAGAATGAATTCATCCACACCACGGTGACCAATTCTGAACTAATATCATCCAACCCTACTCATAATTGATTATGATGATCACGTGAATCCTGACGAGTTAGTCCTCATATGTTTATACGACTCAGTTCCACAGTCACTGGCTTCATGTACTGCTACTGTGTTTTAATTTTGTTGCACTTCTTTTTTCCCTAACCTACTCCTGTACTAGCCAATATTGTGCGTTGAGATAGGGAGTTGTTATGCAGATATTGTGTTTACATTTTTAGTCTGGTTTACATAGATCCACATTGACCTCATGAGTGCATTTGAACTATAAGTTATCCTTTTATTTAATGATTTGTTTACTTTAATTATCAATGATTGTTCCTTTAGCTATCACATGTACTTTTCAAGTTTGCAACCTCATTCTATCGCATCACTTTAAACAATTCGGTTTGAGCAGCTAGGTAATATATTAGTTGACCGCCACACTTGCGTAATTAGTGTGTGAGCATATGGATCTACATATGCTAACTAAATAAGACGACTTTCTTCCTATTAACATTCATAGTTAGTCATTATGTTACATAATTAGGCATTCAGCATCTAGATATTGTATAATAAGTAATTGTTTCTTTCATACTTATTTTTCATTATTCTCCTTTTAATTTACTTACAATTCTAGGTATTTTCCATACTGTTTTGGCATCGACATTTTGTTTGGCTTATATACGTGCTCTTATCAGTGTTACATTTAATCGTTCCACTTCATCAACATGTTTTAATTTAGTTAAACAGATCAATAGGACAAGATGCTTATTGGGTAAAGTAAGTAATTATTATGTATATTTTTTTGAGAGAGTAAGAGAGCGAAAAACAAAATTTTATTCTATCAACTATGACTGAATAATTGATTAATAGGCAAACTTCCTTTTTTAAACAGTAATTGTTTTATAAAATTTCTCGATATCATTCGTTTGTCTTCTTTTTTTGAACAAATTTACCCTTAAGGTGATATTTAGAATAAAGGTATTTGGTAAACAGTTGGTCGTAGATCATAGGCCGCGTTGATCGATAAAATGAAAATTTCACTGTTGTAGCTACGTGATTTTCATACTTACTACATAGTTTGAATAAGCTTACTTAATAGTTTATTCAATTGTTCCACTAAACAGTGTAACGTAGCCAATTATTACAGTTTTAGGTTGGTTAAAAATGTACATAAAAATGCATTTATTATTATTGACTGAATAATCGTTTTTCACAGAATAAATAGCGTTTTTTGATATTTCTGTAGTTTATAAATTAAAAAGTGAAACATTGTCATTCATTGTCCTCATACACGTTATTCATTGTGTTTGTTATGTCCTATGACCTGTCATATATCACGTTACAAAATCGCCAATTAGAACACCGACTAATATGACTCTGTTCCTGTGCTACATCATTTACACTTCAACCAAAACTAAAAATCATGAGTCAACTCTGAATCCTTATTGGCCTCTGTATAATAGCTTCTCATCTAGCCCAGTTCAGAACACAAATAACAGCCTCCATTACATGAATCGTGTACCTTGGACATATATGGTTTATTATAGAAACAGAACAGACCGCATTACATCATAAAATGAGAAATAATAATTATGTAAGATCAAGCCCAAAGTGAGTAGGTATGGAAGACTGTAACTAAATAGGTTGGGAATAAATTACGGATGGTTAGGTCAGATGACAGCTCATGATAAAGGAAATATCAATATGTATATAATTTAGTTACTTAATAATTAGCCAATAAGGATATATGTAGAAATAGTTCATAAATAATTCCTAGCAGATATCATTTATTTATTCTTCGTTGGGGTATATTAGTATTGTATTTTATTACTATTGTATCATATCAGTATCCTTTATTATTATATTGTCTGGAAACGTCTTTGTTTGTCGTTGTTGAAAGTTTTCTATTATATGTGTAAAAATAAGAAAAGTTTCTGAAGGAAGCAAAATTTTCATCGTTTAGAGTTGAACTATTCACCTATTGGTTTCCTTTTTAATGCTGTTTTAATCACTTTTTCTTTTCATTTTTTAAACAAGATATGGTTTTCTTTATAATGTTTGTCTTCTTTCAATATTTCTTCCTTTTTTTTAAAAAAAACACAGATTTCTGGTGTTCTCAGGAAGCATTTAGAGATTTTACTTAATTATTTAAGTGAATTAAACACTTCATTTACTCCTTCTACCTCTGATGATGATCATCATCTGCATGATACGCAAAGAGATCAACAATTTCATTCAACTGAGTCCTTAGAAGATACTTGTCCATCATCTAATAAAATGGAACGTATTTTCAAAGTACTGTATCTTGCATCAAAATTACCGGATGAGAATTTCTTTAACCAGTCCTCTCTCTCCTCATCATCATCGACAGCAGCATCTTCATCATCATTATCATCAATAACAGCAACGACACCACCTTCTCTCCCAGTAGAATATGATCAAAATCAAATTGAATTACACATTATTCTTCGTATACTACCATTTCTACGTATTGCTAGTTTATGTTGGACACGTTGGCATCCAGACAATGTTGGTACTGTTAAACCATTAGGTTTACCGTTTGTTGGATTATTAATGAAATCAACTCAGAAAACTAATAGTCATAATCAATTGTCAACAAAAGAATTTGTGTCTATTACACCTGAGGTAAGTAACCTTTATTTTGAAATTATTTTGAATTACTATTCTAGAAATAATGATGGATTTAGTAATATTTAAAAAATATTGACCATTAAATGCCAGTTCAACGATCTAAGAGTTGAACGCTTGCCATAAAATTTGAAGATTCCCCTTTGACTACCTCTCAATTTGATTGTAGATGTTTACTGCTGAAGAGTTTCAGAGTAGAAAGAAATACTTGTCCAGTACTTTTAAGTTTTCAACGGTTTTTTAAATATGTTTAATCTGTGATGTAAACCATAAAACGATTATCTTTATGATATACGAATTCAGTAGTTGCTTACATTTGAATTGGACAAGAATTCAAAGAAATGCAGAATAAGTTATCATAGTAATAACAGTGTATATTTTGTATTCTTTATAAAGATTTTACCATGGGTTCACTAAGACTGTAGTTTTTTTCTTGAGTTTCATTCATTTTCGTATTTGTTATTTTGAAAGTGGTTATATTCGCGAATTTATATCCCTTACTGAAGTAAGGGTTACTGAACAGTTATTTTGTCCTAGTATTTGTCTATATACTACTCATACAGGGATCATTAATCTTAAATATTTCAATCCTGAAGGAGCCCAATCGTTGCCCGATATTATAATTTCTTTTATTACACCAGCTGCTATTGCTTAGTATTCTTGGATGCTACTTCACTCGACAAGTCCTCAAATCAGAACACGGTTGAACAGGAACGAGATTATATTTCAAATAACAAAGGTAGATGGAAGTAGGAATTAAAATACGAAGAACTTTAGTATATTCATAGTTTTTACATAAGAAGATTCTAGAGTCTTCTCCAAGTATCCACCAGCTTTGTTTGGTTAAGAACTAGCCGACCAGCGCGCCTGAACACAATCGTTCACGGAACGTGCTTTAATCCAATATATATTCCTCTAACACTCAGATAACTTGGTATAAAGCTCTCAGCCTATAAAACTGTATGACGTTGGCTGGAATCCCACTTGAAGCATTAGTTTTTCCCATATTTCAAGTATGTCTTGACATTCAATATGAAGTTGTATAAAATTTAGGTTCAAGGGTTTCCTAAAGCTTAGGATCACTACCTAAAACAAAATCGAACTTGGGACGTTCAAGTTTCACAATATTCATTATTTGATGTAGTTGGTGTTTCAGCATTTCGACTCATTTGCAATACACCACGACTATAATTTTTTTTTAACCATTATAATAGAACTGGCCTTTTTCTCGACCTAATTTAACCCTATAGGTCAAATTTGTTTCTACTACGGTTTTAAGTTCTCGTACTCGAAGAGCTAGTGATAAGTTATCAGAAGCTCCTCTCTGTGCATCTTGTTCGTAATCAACGTGAAACAGATAAATATTCATAAAATCAGTTTACATTTATGATTGTTTTCTCTTATTTATTTTACATAATAGCAACAATTAATTGAATTCAGTGATCTTTGTCGTATATTATCATTGGATTGCGGAGATAGTACAGTTATAAATGTAGCCCAGGTTGGTGAATTAGCTGGTCGTTTATGTGGATTATGCTCGCCTAATAATAATAACGCTATAGAATGTCTCATTGGTCGATGGATTGGTCAGATTAAAAAAGTATCCTCAGTTCACTTAACTGCTTCATCACCAACATTACTGTTATCGTCATCATCTCCTGTCTGTGATGTGTCTTCACACATTAATGTTAATGATGTCAATCAATTATCAAATATTGATCATAGAAATATATTAACTGAAGTTGAAAATGTCTCATCTGTTAGTCGAGGAACATCGTATTTTATTTTGCATATAGCTGATTATCTACGGGTATGTATCAATTGAGTTTTAGCCATAGATGATATACTTGTCCATTGATTTTCTATGAATATATCTATCTAGTGATCAAAATTATTAGGTGGCTCACTTACCGTTTACACATGCTTGCATATTCGACTGTTTAAAGGGTAATAGTGTTACTTAGACATCTAAATTGGAGTAGATAAAGAAAGGTTCGAACTGATGATTGAATTGTTGGAAATTGAGTGCTCTAGTCAACTAAACAGTACTTCATGTTGTTGCCCTATAGTAATCTAATAATTAAATTTCTCCTTCTGTAAGTAATACAGTATCATTGTTTGTATGGATATGAACAAGTCAGTAAAATAGCCATTAAATAAAAGTATTTCTGTCAAATTTTTTTATACACACTGCACATCTCTGTGTAGTAAAGGTTTTACAGGTAAAATACTCTATTTCAAACCATATGTTAATCTCAGCAGCTGAGTAATTTTACAGATAGTCATATTAACGATATGACTCGAAAGTGAATATATGGTAATCATAATTTATGAATTCATGCAAAATCACAGTAATCTATAACTAATAAGTACTACGAAGTTTAAAACTTAGTGTGGAGTGCTATATCGTCATTACCACAGGGGGGCTAGTAATTACATTGTTTTTATTGGTAACTATTCCATTATAAATAACATTTAGATGTCTGTTACTTCGCTTATCATCAAATATTAAATTGAATTTCGAAGGAATTAAATCACCATTGAACGAGATAATTTTTTTGGAATCTTCACATGCCATGACTTTCCCATAATTACATTAAGATACATGCCCCCTATAAAATAAACAGAAGACTAAAGGGTTATATGTAGATATGTATGGTGGCTATCAGTGGAATCCAGGACGCGCTTTTCGTCCTATTTGGAACTCGTCAGCTGGATGTACCTGCATCCCCGAGTTGATGTTCACTATCAGACTTTTATCCTGTACCGTTCGCTTTAACTACAGTCTTAAACATCAATGGGAAAACTCAAATAAGCAATACAAAAATAAATAGAAAATTTACTCCATTATACACACTAGTGGCTATCTCCACTCAGTAGCTAAGCAGATAACGCTATGCCGTCTGAAGCGAATGCCACTGAACATCAACTGTGGGATGCAGGTACATCCATCTGACGAGTTCTAAATAGGACGAAACATGCATCCTGAATTCTACTGTCAGCTACCATCATATCTGCTTATAATGCTTGTGACTTAAGGCATTATCGAGGCAATTCGCAGAGGATGCACATATGCCAATAAGAGATTGACCAATTGTGGTCCCAAACATCAATGAGAAGATTCAAACAACCAGTACAAAAATGAATTAGAAATCTAAAGGGATAGAAATGTGTAACACTATTAGACTTTGAAATATTTCAGAAGCAAACTTTGCATTACAAATAATTTACGAATGCATATGTATTGTTTTCATCTATTTATTTAACTGTTTACTTATATTAGTCATTAGTTGAAATCGGTCGTCAATTGTATTCACCACGTCTTATACGCACACCATCATCATTTGATGTATTATTCAATGCATTACATTTAGTCAATTGTTCATCAAATCAACATAGATTTCAAGATAATATTCTATGTCTTATTTGTGGACGTTTATTATGCAGCTTATGCAGTAATTTAGCTACAGTTGTTGTTGAAGTAAGTACTTGTAGATTCTTTCTTTTCTTTTCTATATATTTGTTTTACGATATAACGGATGAATTGAAATTTTTTTCTCTTTGCGGTATACTACTTGCTTACTTACTCCCGTTACTACTCGTGGAGGATCATATGCCGCTTAACAGGCTTTTCTAACCAGCAATGTCCTGGACAATACCTTCCAGTTGCTATTCATTCTTTTGATATCTCTTCAGGATTTCAAGCTAACGCTTGCTTCGTGATGCAATTTGATGATTTCCTCAGTATATGTGCTATCCATTTTCATCGTCTTTTCTTAATTTCTTTTTCATCTGAAAGCTAGTTTGTTCTCTTCCATAGTGAACTGTTACTAATGGTATTCGGACAACGGAGTGATTTACTACGCAAATATGATAATTATGAAAAGAATGAACTTGATGACCGATTACATAATACCACCAGAATGAATATTCAGACGATACACTATACAGAGACTAGATGATGTTATATCAAATGAATGATTCTCGACTAAAAATAAAGAACCAGTGTAACTTCAGATATTACTTCATTTCACACAGTTACAAGTAGTCAATTTCAGTGAGTCCAGAGTCGAAAGCAATTTAAAGAAAAGAATTTATTTATGTAATCACATATATATTGGTACAAAGGGCACTGCATACATATGCGCCACACAAAATAATGAGAATGGGAGGAGAAGGAAGAAGGTGCGTATATATAAAAGAAGGAAAAAAGAAAAGGAGAAGAGTAATGATGGGGGGAACTGAAATGTACAACCAGAAGAGCTCTCTCAGTTAGGAAAGTTATAGCCACTCTTTATGTAGAAAGTAAAAGAAGGTTACAGCAGTATCGCCACTGGCTTCTATTCTGAGCCATATCTGATAACGTCTCTAGCCACTGTGTTGCACCATCCCTCGGACCCCAGCCAGGGAGTGGTGAAGGACCAACAGAAGCTAGCCCTTTGCAGCTCTCTTTCATGCGACGACACCATGTCATACACTGACCTCCTCCTCGCCTTCTCCAACCAGTCCCAGAGTCGGCAAATAATGCACGGCGTGGAAGTCTCTGGGACGACATTCTTAAAACATGTCCAAGCCACCGAAGTCGGTGTTTCAAGATGGTGACACCAATTGAATAATCGTCTCTGCTCCCGAACACACGATGCCGAACCTCTGCATTACTAACATGCTGTTGCCACTGAATGTCAGCAATCCTTCGGAGACAACGATGATCGAACACAGAGAGACGTCTAACATCCTCAACTTGGAGAGGTCAGGTTTCACAAGCATAGAGCAAAACTGTTCTCACCGACGCGTTGTAGATCCGACCTTTTACAGCCAGACTAATATCACGAAGGCGCCATAGATGGCCCAGATTGGCATAAGCCGCTCTGGCTTTCCTTATACGTGCATCAATCTCATCAGTCACGCCACCACCAGCACTTATATAGCTACCTAGGTACACGTACTTCTCAACTACTTCAATCTGCTCACCATCCAGGGTGAGTACAGGATGAGAATCCTGCCAGTCTTGTAGGAGTACTTTGCACTTGGAGGGTGCAAAGCACATGCCGTACCTGCGGACACTGATTGCCAACTGATTAAGTGCGGATTGCATGGCTTGAGCATTATCGCCCAGTAAGACAATATCATCCGCATACTCAAGGTCGAGAAGTCGTTCTCCAGGCAACATATCCAGACCTCCATTACTTGCATCCATCAGAGCTGTTTCCAGGATGTCATCGATGGCAAAGTTGAAGAGGAATGGTGAGATCGGGCAACCCTGCCTAACCCCACTGCTTGAATGGAACAAGGGAGAAAGGTGGTTGTATGCTCTCACTCTGACTGAGGTGTTCTTATACAGGGCCTTTAAGATGTTAATGAACTTCTCAGGCACACCCTTCTTCAATAGACAATCCCAGAGAACAGTCCTGTCCAACGAATCGAAGGCAGCCCTGATATCAAGAAACACTACGATTGTTAGCCTGCGATAAGTATGACGGTGTTCTAACATTTGGCGGAGGATGAAGATGTGATCAATGCATCCTCGACCAGAACGAAAACTAGCCTGCTCCTCGTGAGTCAATCTTTCTCGGGTTTTAAACAACCTACGAAGAATGACAGAAGCCAATAGTTTGGACGCAATCGGAAGTAGACTTATCCCCCGATAGTTGTTACAGGAACAACGTGAACCCTCTTTAAAGATTGTTACGACTATCGACTCATTCCATGATGTTGGAACACTTTCTAACTCCCAAACCTTTGCAAAAAAACACAGTCAATTCCTTAGTCAGAAAGTCACCACCATCTTTAAAAAGAGCCGGAGGTAAGTCATCTGGGCCCGGTGATTTGTAGCGTTTCAAGAGTTGGAGTTCCTTGCGGAATTCCGCCTCGTTTGGTGGATCAGTCGTCACCGGCCGTGGGGGCAGGACAAACTGGTTGATGTTGCCGGAGCAGCAGGCCAGTTGAACTTCCATCTCATTAGCACGCTCCGACCACCAGGCTTTTTGATCCTTACGCTAGCTCCGCTCGATACTTACTTGCAACAGAAGTTACAGCCAGTTTACTAACATCGATCCGTTGGTGGTGGTCAATCCTTCAGCCACTGAAAAGTAAGGTGAGATTGGTGCAGACCAGGGCATGATCAGACTCCAGATAGATACTCCAAAAGGAGCGGCAGTCTTGTACACAACCACGCCAGCGGTAGCTGATCGCGATGTGATCAATCTGAGTCCAGGCTTGAGATGCAGAGGGAGGACGCCAGGTGGCACACCGGAGATGACTGTGCCGGAAGTTAGTGCTGGCCAGAAACAGGTTGTGGTCTGTGCACAGTTGCAGCAAACGGTCCCCGTTATCTGTCCTGCGACCAACAAGTCCCCATCGGCCACCTAAACGACTCTCTTCTGTGCCTAGACGCCCGACCTGAGCATTCAAGTCTCCGGCTAGTACTACAATATCTGTCGGACGCGCTTTCTGGAGAAGAACAGTTAATTGGTGGGAGAATTCATCCTTGATTGCATCCGGGCTGCAATCTGTCGGAGCATAGGCGGAGATGACGAAAAGACACCGTTTCTCACGCCGATTTCTTCTCACTTTGATGGAACTTTCTAATTTAACAGCACATAACCGACTGTTAATGGGGATCCAATGGATTAGTGCTGCCTCAGCCCTAGCGCTTAGTGCAACACCAACGCCAGCAAGATCAGACGAAGATGCCACAAGGTCCCCGGATAAGCGCACGTGAAACAAGCAGTCCCATGGTAGCCGGTGACCAATAACTGGTTCATTCGCCATTTGTTCCCTCAGGATACGGGAGCCGATGTGCACCATTGGTTTGGAATCAGGGTTTTCCAACTCCCCTAGCTGGATCCTTCATGTCCATTAACCCGGTTATAGCGCTGGACATTCGCTTTTCGTCCTCTCACTTTCGTAAACAACACCCCTGGTGTGAGAAGGCAGTGAGTAGGACTGCCCTGGCAGGGGCTATATACGCGTGGCCATGTTAGAGCATTTCGAGAGGGAGAGCGGACTCTCCCCACTCTCGGCCGTACCAGGGCATTTGGTGGCAAAAAGAAAAGAAGCTTAGTACCCATTTGTCTATAATCACGTTTACCTCCGCTAACGCACATCAGTTTGGTATTTTGAAAATAAATGTATCTTGATAAAAAAATGGCGAAGTCCATTGCTGTATTCCTTTAATCTTACTAGAAGAATTTACAGCAACACAGTTGACTGAAATATCCGAACGAAATATCCTTTTTAATATTTTGCCAGCATCGCTTATTAACAATTTAAATTACCATTCATATGAATAGTAATAATGGGTAAACTTATAAGGTTGTGGAGACTTTTGAGTTTCACTGGAACTATGAACTGATCTTGGGGTTGATTCCTGCCCGTAGGTTCGTGGATGAGCACTCCTGAGGAGTCCAATACTAAGATGAAATGGTCGTTCAGTGCTGTCAGGTCTTTAATGGTGGTCTAACATTGATCAGTTTATGATCTGTTAATTACTGGTGTGGTGATGATCTTTCAAATTTCTTATGACAGGCTGTTATTTATAATATATAGTCAATCATTTTTCTTTAAAATATTTAACTTTAACCGAAAACATAAGGTCTAGTAATTGTGCGGCTTCAGAAATTAACTAACGCTGAAAGGGTTAGATAGTTTTGTGATGCCGACTACAACATTATAACACCAATACTCGTGTAATTCTAGCTGCACGACCCATTTTTTGTATTGGTTTTATACCGTTTGATGTCTTTTATAAATTTTATCGAGTAAATACCAAGTTAGTATACGTATTTCTATTCACTGATACTTCAGGTAATATTACTTCGTAGTGAATATTGCGTTCAATGTTTTTTGTTCGGTCTAGTAAAATAGTGTGGTGGCAAGCGATTATTGTCTCTTAAGTCTTTTTTTCAGTGTATATACAGACAACATTGAGAGATAGTAGAGGAAGATTTTATCTCTCTTATCTATTTATTTAGCCTCTTATTTAAGGAGGTAAAAATGTCCTATACAAATCTAACCATTTTCAGCTCATTTATCTGGACATTATAGGTTCGCACACCAGGTTGAAGGTTTTGGCTTCAATTAGTAGTAGTGAGGTTGCAGATGCATAGGTCTTAGGAGTCTAACACTTGGACAGAATATCTGTTCAGTACTTCCATGTTTTCAATAGTTTTCTATTTTAGATCGGTTTGTGATTTCAATAAAATTTCAAAATGTATATCGTCTCACTAACTGTTGTATTTGTAGTTCAGTGGATGTGTTTGGATTGTTACCATTTTTTAAACAGCAAAAGTACACATTTATGAAGTAATATAATTGAATAGTCAATTGCTATAATGACGAATGAATTTTCCATTGAATAGCAATAATAACTCTTATACTTTATATCTTATTAAGTCAGCACAGAAAACTATAAATAAATATGTATTCAATTTTCGAAATATTAAATTTACAATTATGATCCATTGATGGCTAATTACATTTTTCTAAAATACAAAAAGAAGAGGATATTATTTCGAACTTACACAATATCCATCAACAGGATTTTCTTGTAAAGGATGTATGTGTGTGAGTGTAAGGCGCTTTATTAAACGTAATGTATTTAAAAGTTTGTTTGTTTGGTCTCAACTTGTTTATAGCGTTGTCATTGTTGTTACAGTTCAACCAATTCATCGTATATTAGTAATAAACTCTCTCATTTTCTAGGCTGCTGTTATGTCGTTGAAAAAAAAAACCAAGATGAGGCTATATACTACTAATATAATACTTCATACATGTTATTTATAAGTATATAATAGTAGTCATATTATTTTAATGAGCTTTTAAAATGGATGACAATGCATATATTGGTTGACGTTATGCATAAAGCTTTTCGTAAATTTAAATAGCAGCGTTTTTCCCTTTTTGACATGGTCGTCAGTTGTATGCACCTGCATCCCACAGATGATATTTACACTGAAACTAAAAACAAATACCTTTCGCTTTAAAACATATAATACTATCCCTTAGCCTTATAAGTAAACGTAATTATCTTCGGAAGATGTTTTACCCAATGGTTCTGTATTGTGAAATATTTTATTCTTTCAGCCGTATTGGTGCATACCAACGATCCCACTCAAGAAAATCACCGATTCAGTCAACTCGATCATTTCAGTGTTTCTGTATCATTTATCTTCTTGGTTGTCATAATAATAATAATAATAATAATAATAATAATAATAATAATAATAATAAGGATCATTTAAAAACGGTTTCAATGTAAATTAAAAGTACCATAAGTGTTAGCATTAGTCAAACTACACTGATAAGATTAGGTATCTATCACATTTGTCATATTTAAATACATTGACATTACTTTAGGTGACACTTTAAATATCAATTACCTCTTATTATATAATTAAGTCAATGAAATATGTAACTTATTACATAACAATTCAAAGTTCAATAAAATTGAATGTTTTCGCTCTTCTTTCTAAAGCATACCTATATGTGTGGTGGTTTTTCTGGCGTAGTCCTTGAAGTGAACACTTCCATTGTTTACGTATCACTTGGATCAAATATTTGTGATTGGGGCTCAGTTTATTTAGATGAATATGGAGAAGAAGATTTAGAATTAAAGTAGGTTTCCATTTTGCTTTACATATCATAAGAAATAAATTTCCCAGTTTATTTGAGTTCAGTAATCAATATCATAACTGTAGTGTGGAATCGTTCTCCGATATGTTACTCAGTGCATATGGTAAACTATGAAGATGATAGATTTCATCAGCTAGAAATTTACACAATGTACATTGAGTCAAACCATTCATTTATTATGTAGTAAAACTACCTCGTATGCATAAAACTCAGTAGATAGATCAAAGTTCAAACTTCTGACATTTTGGTTAAAAGTTGATTACCTTAACGAATAGTCAATTACTGCATCACTGTTTGCTATGATTATCGGTAGTGTATACTTTATAACTAGTCTGGTTACGCGACAGCAATATTACAGAGTTAATGCACTACTTGAAATATCTGGAGTTATTCTTGTAGACAAATAAAACCTTATGTTTTGCGTCATAAGTTCATCTCATGCTGTGTGTTAAAATTTTGGTTACGAGGTAATACCGGTCATTTGGATCTGTTGAGAATACATGAAATATGACAACCTTATGTTATTCCACAAACCTCGTCCTTGTCTTTTTCTTTGTTATCGATAAGTTTCACATGAAATGGATTATCTTAGTATAGTGTATTTTTCGTAGCAAAAGTTGCATTTAATTTTAATTAAGTTTGACATTCATTATAGCAATAGACATCAGGTTATGTTCTCTAGCTATATGTGAAGTTCTAAGAAGAGGCCGGCGTGAAACCCTCAACCTGTGTTTCGTACTTATTGGCACTCGTCAGCAGGTCGTACATGAAATTTTCTATGGTCCTGCACAGGCCCATCCTAGTGACATAAGACATTAACAGTGAGTTATTTAAGTTGCTATTGTCATTTTATCGTTCGAAAGCCCATATATTTCCCATCAACATTTTGGATATACTCATATCCGGAAAGTTAGATTAAGACAATTGTGGTGAAAGAATAAAAAGTAGTTGTTAAGTGTTGATTAATTGTGTAGAATATATGTATTAACTATAATTTATTGATATCGTATGCCAACAATGAAGCGAACGTTTGCAAAAGCTGTCAACGTGTTTGGCTTACTTACCCATATTTAAGCAAAAGATTTATGCGCTCTAAATCTTTGTGAAGAGAAAAAGAAACTGAACATCTCATTGATGCCATTTTACAAATACATTCATGAACAAGAGTTAATGTTAGTGGATGAATAACTACAGGTTACTGTATTCGGCTTTGGGTTACAGATAACTACGCTTTTACAAGCTAAAATACTGTCATTTAACTACTAATATCATATAGAGTAACAAAGTGAAAAAAATTCATTGGATTTAGAAATTTAATTCATTGGTTTGATGATAATGCGTTAGTTGCATGATCCGAAGGTCCTGAACTTCATCGCTGTAGGGCGGGGGGTTCATATTAGGACAAAACGACTGTTCATTACTTCTTAGTTTTCAATGTCTGTCTAAATAAAGTCAATCTATGATATACCACGTTATTCCCTTGTAACCTTTTTTGAAAAAAAAAACAACGTTAATCCCCTACTTCTTCATTGTCGTTATCTAATTACGAGCTGCCACAAACTAATTAAGATAAACCACGAAAATTCATTACTGTCAACTACAATCTGTATTATCAATTTAGAAAATTCATTTGCGTTTTATTTCGATACAATATACTAGAAGTATATTCAATTCTGTTATTGTTAGTAGTAGTATGTGTTTACTACTCGTAAATTTTTTTTATTCGATTTTGTTTACGGTATATATTTTTATAAACGTATTAGATATATTCATTTACTCAAATAGTAAATGTAAATGGATTTCGATTCGTATCAAAATACAATTTTGTTGTCTGACTGTTCTCTAATATGTGACCTATTTCTAACTTTGTCTATAAATCTAGAAACCTGTGTATAGATATAATACATGTATATACGTTTTTGGTATTTTATTTTACAGACGTGGAAAACCATTATTCTTAAATGCTGAACGATTTGCTCTCTTAGAAAATCAATGGATCACTCATTCATTCCGTCATGTATTGAAAAATTGGCGGTCTGTTTGAAAAAAAGTAAAAACAAGGATAGAACATACCCACATACAAACACAGAAAAAGCCATATGTGAATATCAATGTCACAATTCATCGCCATTACCCTAATGTACTATTATTGTACATGTCAAGATATATCCTGTTAAAACAGCTGTCGGATATACATAAATATTACAGTAAATACTTGAATTTATTCTTCACTAATTTTCTTCAAAGTTCTTTTTTTATTAAATACCAATCGACGATACATAAATATGACTAGACTATAAAAACAGAAATATACACACAGTCAGTCCTTCTTGAATCATGTTCTTAGCAAATTATGCTAGGAGACTTTCTACATACATTTCCGTTGCTTGTTGATGTTTTAGTTTGTATCGTGAGATGGATATTCAAGAATTACAATAAACTGGCAAATTATTTAAATGATATTTACAAATATGGGCTAACCTTTCCCCCCTCTCATCCATCAATGCTAGTTATAGATTTGAATATATATATATATATACCTATGTCTAATTATTGTTGCTATTTTAATACTCACTGTCTAACAACAGAGAATGTTTGGTTTTTGTGATGCAATGCAACAACAAAATAAAAAAGAACTCATTACACGAACCCTACCATCCTTTCATTTGTGTTCTTGTCGTATTTTTCATTTCATCATTTTACCTCAATATTTTCTTTGACAAGTATTATTATAATTCTTAAAATTGCTATTGAAATGTGTATTGAATTTAATACACTTAACATGGAATCAAGTATATATATTATATATCATTTGTTATTGTTAATTGAGTGATATTAACTTCCTTCTCGTGATTAATCTTTCTCTCCATTGCTACCTTTTTTTTTGTTTTGTGTTTTATCAATTCATTGTTCACTATTGTTTCACACAAATGACATATATTTTCGAATCGTCCATGAATATATATATATATATATGCAGCTACAAAATATTCAGATAATTATTTTCGCTGAATAATTGTGAGACTTTCTGTGTTCTTTTCAGCTACCTGACACATCGTCATGTTGAAAAGTAATGAACAGTTATAATAACATTACTTTTTCTTATATAAAGAGTAGTAGTAATCAACATAATTATTACTGTGAGTTCCAGCTAATTCTCGTCGACTACACCTTTGATTTCATTTAGAAAAAAGGAATACTCATCAATACGTATTGATTTTTTAAGTGATCTTAGGCTGTGTTATGTAACTACTGTATGTATTTGGAACGTTATATTTAGTAAGTATTGAATTTACAATCCATCTAATCAGTAAGATAATGTTGCGTAACAAAGTCCGCTGATATTGACTGATCTTTCGGGCAATTCATCTTATTAACATATGTTTTGTTTAAAATAGCACTACACATTTTCGCTCTCAGCTCCTCTTTTTCTTTCTCTTTCAAATTCATAATGGTGTTTGATAAATATGGATTTTTTGACACAAGATAAATCATAATACTATTAATTTTAATTAACACTAGATTATTCAATCCGTTTTAAAGTGTTCAGTGTATAGTTTTCTTTTTCTAATTTGTTGAATTAGAAAATCTAGACGAGATATAACAACAAAGATAAAGTCTGGTCGTTCAAAAAGCCAACTCTGATGAGAAATAGTGAAGAGATAAAAAGAAAGAAAAACATTGGGTCAAGTTTAGTTTTGATAACTTTCCTTTATTACATCATTCTATACTGCACATTTAATTATTACAACTGAAACTAACATAATTGTTTTTCTTATTATAATTTCAAATTCTTCTACTCCAAACCTTCATTCAATTATCTTAGTTTAATTATCTTTGATTCATCAGATATGTCGCCTAATTATTTTATGTATGTGTATTGAGTAAATGGAATAGTAGATACTTAGCGTCGATTTTTTTCCCTTTACTTCAAACTGTCCCATTCTCACTACTGCTGTTACGTAACCCCCGATGGAGGGTGGTAATGTTATACTTTGTGTTTAAGTAGTATTGGTGCTAGTGTTAGTAGGGCTAATCCCATACAAACTTGTGATCATGTGTCAAAATGAGAGTCATCCTTATTTTATTAGAAGCATTTCTAGCACATATTTATTGAAATCCTTTCATAGAAAATAATTCTATAAAAACAGGTCAAGTACAATTCAACTTTATTGAGTACATATATTTTATAGCAGTGCAACTTAATCCATCATGTTAACTTATCAAAAGTCATGGAATTTAGCAAAAGTAGCAAATACATTACAAATAACTCACAGCTACTTCCCATTTTATATACACATTAAATATCATATATATATTGAATATATGTGAATATTTAATTGGCATCCTAGTTCTCTTAATCAATTCATTAAACCAATTTTAAGACTTTATTTTTCATTAGTACAATAGATAGCGAAAAGGGTCAACTTTAAAAAAAGTAACCGTTCAACTTATTACACTACAGTTAAAAAGATTCTTCAATTTGTTGGATATGTAAATAGAAATATATACAATTCAAGATAATGACAATAGTTAGTAGTAATATTAGACAAGAAACAAAAATCCGCGAAAAAAAATACTCTAGGTATATCAGATAGTCAATAATTAAAAAATGGAGATATCTTGAATATTCTAAGGAATAGTGAGTTGCTGTCCAGGCAAAGTTAATTTTTTTTTAAAATAACAACAACTTATTCACCAGGGACTTGGATGTGAGTGAGACTCCACCGAAAGAATAATTCGATAGAAATCGATTGATTCTGTGAATTTGAATAAAAGTGGAAGCTGTAAATAGCAAAACTGATTCATGTACAGTGATGTCAGTTTGTGCCAAAAAGGTTATCTTTTTGATCTAATTTTATGTTTTGAAGTAAGGCTTATTATTGGTTTTGAATATTATAACATTATTCCTCATGCTACCTGAGATTAACTATATGAGTAGCTTGCGATAGTCAATGACACACCTATATAATATCTTTAGTGGTTTCTTTAATTATAATTACGTGAATATATGAAATAATCTATGAATTTCTATTCCTACGTGGTTGGAAATAAACAACGGAAACCTCTTGAGATTCATATCGTACAAGTTAACGCTCGTCAATAATGAGATTGATCACCACCCAGTGATCAATCAATTGTGATTACATCTCAGTCCTACAGGAGGTTGGTCGCGGCCCGAGTAGCTCAGTGGTAACGTCTCTGACTGTGAAGCTGAGTGACGCGGGATCGAATCCGCCAGGGAGCATCAGTTCCCTCAGGATTACAGGTACACCTTGCTGACGAGTGCCAAGTAGCACGAAACCCGGGTCCAGGGTTTCCTGTTGACCACCTCCAACCACCATCTTACCTCAGTATACATATTGCAAGCAGTGTCGAGCCACCTAGACTGGTGGCCACATTGCAACTCGATCGATAGCATTCGATCAGCACTAAGAAGGACCTGACATGCATGAGATTGATCACCACCCAGTGATCAATCAATTGTGGCTCGTCAATAATGCATAACTAGTCAGGTGCTAACTCATACCGCTCGCATAGGTTTCAAGTCAGGTGTCAATAGTGTTTCTGTTAACTGACTATTTAAAACACAGTAACATGAACGAAGAATATTCTTTTCAATAATTTCTCATCAGGTTCTACAATTACAAATGCAAATTAATAATCCATAAAAAATTGGCCAAGTTTAAGACAGAGTACTTCATTTAAGAAACTGTAACATGTGAATCAAGGAGTGTCTGTGATATAAAATAAAATCGAATCGTTAATGTTGGGATGACTAATATGAAGTGTTAACTTGAATCCGTTTATGAGTGAAATAAAATCGTAAGATAAATGATCAGAATAAATATAGTTGACATAGGGTGAGATAGAACAATGGGATTACAAATCAGAAATTACGTAATATGTAGAATAATATGAATTAGGTCAGATATAGTAGATAGGGCTGGGTGCTGAACACATTTTTCTAAAAAGTTAGCAAGTGTGATAATAATAATGACTGGTAAGATGTGTAGATAAAATAAGTTTAGGATATAAAAATGAACATTAATCAAATTAACGTCACCATATAATAAAATTGATTATTAACAAGTTGGCCAGGGTAAAAGAAGCGGCTGGACACATTTATTTTGGATGCAAAGCTCTGACTATTTCTTTAACATATTTACGCTAAGTAGTGTTAACTAATGTCACGTTTCATTCTCTGATGTTTTACCAATCAAGTTACACTAGTAAAAGTAAAGACATCTGTTATAATAGGGGTATGTGGAGACTGATCAGTTTTCAGACCTTACATCACGGACTGAAATTGATGAGAAAATCACTGAAAACTGGTAAGCACTACGCAACTGTGCTGTCTCAACATGGCACTCCTCGACAGTACAATTCTTGATTTTCCATGTCTGTTCATGATGAAAACCATGGACATTTTGTGATTGTTTTTTTATTTGAAATACTAGACATTTCGCTATGTTTAACGATTTAACGTCAATTTGAAGTGATGAAACCTGAGATGGGTAATAATAATAATATATATTCTGAAAATAATATTTACAGAATTCACACCAGTTTACAGGCATGATCAGATTGTTATAAAAATCAACATTTAATGTAAAGAGCAAACATGAAATATAAGAAAGTTTTATGTTTGCTGGTTTAGTAATTGATACATAGTTTATATATGGCAGGCCAATGCAACACCAGGGAACTTGTCATTTTTTCTTAAGTGGATAGCCTGATGTTCTGTAAGGTTATTTCTAGTGCCAAAGCGAGTTATTGATAATTATCTACAACTAGAGAAAGTAAGATTAAAGCAAAGAGCACGGAACAACAAAACAATGATAGCAAGTAAGAGGTTAAACATTTAAAGTTCCGATAATCTCACTTGTGGAGTAAGATACACTTGCAGGCGCTAGAGCATTTAATGCTTTTTCAGAGGAGCAAAAGGCATTAATTGAGCGAACAAACAATGGGAGAGAGTTTAACATACGGATAGTTTGAGATAAATTATTCCAGAGCCTAGAAAACTTACAGGCAAAGTGATTCATATAGAGAGAAGATCTAGACTATGTTTGTTTGGCTAAAGACAAGGAGTTACGAATGTCGTAATGTGAGGCTTTAGCATATTGAATCGCCTGGCTGGATGTGAAGGAGAGTTTGTTAAGTATTTTGAAAAAGAAGATAAGGTTAAGTTTGAGTCTCCTCATCCATAAAGGGTCAAGCCCTAGTTTACTACACCTCGAATTATATGTCAAGACACTATCAGTTCCAAGAGTACGAAGTGTAAATCGTCTCTGTACTGATTCCAGTCTTAATTTATTCTTTATGCGCGTGCTACCAAGGAGAAACGCGCAGTATTCGAGGAGTGGTCGAACACAGACTTTGTACATTAATATACGAAATTCACTATTATCAAGGTTTCGAGTTATGTAACCTATAATAAAAACAAAATTTTTTTAAAATTCTAACTCATTATCATAAACTGTTCAGCCTTTAAACAGAGTTACTTTCTATCTTAGAGAAGCTGACCTAATAAAAAAATATTGTAACAGATGTAAAAATAGCCTAACAAATATTAGCTTTAGTCCTTTAACTGTAAATGAAAGAAATCAGTCTTAGTACTTTTTAATTCAATGGGACAAACCATAAGAATGCTTTTGCTTTATTGAAAGAAAAAAAACATTCAATTATGAAGCAAATCTACATGTAATGCATTATAAAATAGTAATATTAACACAAGATATTTACATCTATTCCATACTACTTATAGAACTTCATTAACATTTAGTTTAAATTAATTTTATCATTGCGTTTTCGAAAGGTGATCAAATACTTCGTTGATAAGTGTCGTAAATGTATGTGATCAAGTAGGAAAAAAATTAATTTAGTTGAATGGTAATGTCAGCTCTCGTGAATACTGAAAACAAGTATTCATTTTCAAATCGTCAGTGCAGCGAAAATGTCTTCTTTGTATGATGCAATGCTTCAATAATCATAATTATTATTATGTGATAGAATTTCCAATGACGTCAATAGTCAGTCAATCACAACGTAGAACTTCGTACGTACGTACATCGGTTCGAGTTGCCATACCATATTATCACAGAGATGCAGTTGTTGATTCAAATACCATAGTGGTAGAAGTAGTAAGAGTATAAGCATTAATGTGAAAGATTAGGGTTTGAAGATGTTATTCAAGGAGTGTAATCCAATGAAATGACGTCAATAGGTTGAATAGTTTTCTTTTTAAATTCCTGACACAGAGAATTTCGATTGATATTATACGATTCATTAAAGTTTAATAGATGAATCCTAACATTAGAAGAATATATTTTCATAAGAATTCACTTACTTTACTAAAAATGTTATAAATTGACTAGTGTGCAATGCAAAACATAACTGATTATGATACAAGTAACGAAAAAGTGTCTAAAACTCATGAATTGTTTAGATTCATAGTTAGTATTACTGAGCGCCAATATTATTGTGGAAATCAACACTGAAATGTAATTACATCCAGCTGACAAGTTTTTAATAGGATGAAATTCGTGTTCTGTATTTCCTTGTCAACTATATAAATACTTGAATATTGTCACAAATTCTATTCAAACTCACTTTACCAACATTTCAGTTATAGATTGAACAATGAATGGTTATGGTAAACTTCATCATATCATAATAATATGTTTCCTTTTTTCGTGACTGACATCGATATATCCAAGAAAAAATATCATAAACTTATTAATCAGATATTGTTTATACTTTCATAACTACTGAATTAAGTAAATTTACAAAATGTAATAGAACAATTGAGAAATTCACAGCTTTCTTGATATCACCCGTTGGATATAAGAAGTAGTTACGTAATCGTGTGAATAAGCAAACAACAACCTGTTGTTTTTTATTTATAAAGCATCTATAGCACTGGAATAATTTTAAATTTCACAGACATTTAAATTACAAACAAGAGTTGAATAGTTCCTATTTGAACTATGTAAAATAAATTATATGCGGTATAACTAATTGAAAAACAAAATAAAATTTCACTGGAATTCTCTTAAAATATTTTCCAATTCAAACACTAGGTTAAAAATTTCATTATCATCGGAAGGGGTTTTGTGGCAATTTAGTATTTTCATAGTTGAAAGCATGAGACATTAACATCATTGGATGTCGGCTCAGTGGTCTATCGGTTAAGTGCTTTGGCGCGAGACTGGTAGGTCTTAGGTTCGAATCTCGCGAGGCGAGGTCATGGATGCGCAATGCTGAGGACTCCCGCAATAGGACGAAACGACCGTCCAGTGCTTCCAGGTTTTCACTGGTGGTCTAGCTTCAATTTACTAACGCTTTCAACTATAAAAGTTTTATGTTATTTCAAAAATATCGAAAATTCTCAAGTCAAAATCTCCACAATTATCTGTCAAGTTTCTATGGATAAAATGATGTTTTACTAAAATCAAACTGTACAATTAATATTGTAAGCAAAGATGGATAGTGGCTAGCGGTGGAATCCAGGACGCGCGTTTCGCCCTATTTGGGAGCCTTCAGCTGGATGTCTATGTTCACTCTGGGACTCGAACCCAGTACCTTTCGCTTCAAACGCTTTGAGATGAAGATACATCCAGCTGACGAGTCCCAAATAGGACGAAACGCGCGTCCTGGATTCCTAGCCACTATCCATCTTTGCTTAAAATGCTTGTGAAAAAAGGCTATATCGAAGCAAATACGCATAGTATGCACATATGCCAATTAGAGACTGACCAGTTGCAGTCCTAAACATCAATTAAAAGATTCAAACAAACAATACTAAATGAATTTGTACACTTAATAGATTGAAACAATAATGATCTATAAAATTACAATCAATTTGACCATATAATTTTTATATCATTGAAGTTTAATGTGTAACTGAAAATCTGAGATTAGCGTACTAAATAATGAAAATATTTTAACACTATACATTTTGAAATCATAGATATATGCTAAATTTTGAGTCATTAATCGGAATGTAACAGCAACTCAGTCTTTAAGGGTTCTCCAATAGCTTGTGATGAAATTTATTTTGAGATTAATTCTTGTTTTGTATTCTATGTTCACTGTGAAGTCTGGAATATTTGTGTTTCGCTGTCACACCATATTGTGAGAAAAACAGTTTTTTAGTATATTTGGTATGTAACCATCAATAGACTAGAGGACGCGTGTTTTTTTATTATTTAGAGACTCGTTGGTTGTACCTGCATTTCAGTATTAACATTCATACTGACACTCAAACCTGATACATTTCGTTTCATAAGCTTAGTGTGTTATCCAGTGAACTACTGAGACTATATGTCAACTAAGTTGTTCTACAGGTATTATTGTATTACTGAGGTTTCCAAACCTTTCTTAAGATGGTGTTTCGTTTAAATTGAATTGAAAAAATAATTGATGTAACGATGCAAAACCAAATAAAAACGTGAACACAATCAATGACTATCTGTCTCGAAAACGTTTTTAGGTGTACAAAAGTAAAAACCTCATTCCAACAGTTTGAAAAATAAATGACTTGTATGTTGAATGAAGTAAAGCTTAATCCAAATTACTGCTATTCGTAACAGTAAGAAAAATGTCAATATGAAAAATACATACTACAAAAAGCATCCGGAAACACTGATCAAACTTATGTAGAAAACTGCTCGATATTTCAGATTTGAAGAAAACGATATATATTCACTGTGTTGTAACGTTTATAAGTGTTTTGTTCTCTGAGCTTCATAGTTCAATCGTGATACATTCATTGTCTTTCTAGACAATGTCGTTAGTACACATATTAAGAAAGAAATTATGTTATCTAAAAGAACAATGAAAAGCGGAAAAATTAAACCAAACTGATAGCTGGACAATTCAATAGGTTTTATGATGAGTTAGATATCTCCATCATCTCACTGTAACAGCCCATTTTAGAACATCACGATAAAAATAATCTTCCATGAGGAAGGGTGATTTCTTCTACCGCTGAGAATTCCAAACCACAACAGTAAGAAGATATTTATGTCATAACATAAAGAATATTGAGAGTTGAAATTCTCGGTAATATTTTCCGGATTGTCATTTATATATTTATTGTATAATTAGTAGAAAACTAAATTGTTATATTCCTATATCCCTCTTATCGTAAGCTTCCAGTGAACCAACCAACCGTTTTGTGCACATTTTAATATTTCTTAGTTATTGCTGATTGATTATGTGCTGTTTGCTCCACACTCTACCTCTTATGGTATGATTATCTTTGAGATGTGATTCCTTATTTGGCGTGCTGTTTAGTCAAACATTCTCAGTATATTATTATACTTCTTATCATTCGATTTCTACTTAGCGAATGGGGTTAGATGGGAGTTCGATGACCAATAAATCTTAAGGCCTTAATTGCCATTCATTGATTAGTGTATAAGTTTGTGAAAATTGGTCCCTACTCCAACTGGGAATATAATGCGTGATATGGATTAGGAATTGAGAAGTCTTAACCAATCCGCAGGTTTTTTGTCCCAAGATAGACAATATACTCTGAATCTCATCATCTAAAACTGTTCTTCCTCCTAAGCGACCAATTGAAAATAAATAGAACACTAGGATGAACATCAACTAATTTGAGATAATCTCTTATTAAACTATTTCAGTCTTAAACTTTAATTCAAATTTCAATACATTTTTTAGAAAAAAAACCCCAACAATTGACAGCTTGTATACCATTTTTCTTCCTGTTTCATACTAAATACTATACCCTGCTTCAGTTTGGGCACCTGGGCAGTATCACAGCCCTCACACAAATCGAATGAGATTTGTGCGACGCATATGTATCTGGTGCTTCCTTGTACCAATATTTATGTGTTTAAATAAATAAATAAAATAAAACGCCATATATTTATACAAAACAGGCCTATATTAGAACATTATTCAGCCTTCTATATACAAATAATTTAGTTGATTCATTAACAACGGGTGAAAAAAACGGTTTTCATCATACAACACATTGACTGTCATTGAACTAATGAAGCATAGAAATTAACGTTATAAATAATTAGGGATGTACATATGATCAAAAGTATATAATGTAACGAATACAATTTAATCATACTTCATCTGTATCATAACCATTTACTACTATCAATTAAACAATTGTGAAAAACCATATCACCAAAAGTAAAACAAGAAGTAGTGAATGCAATCGATCCAACAAATAATGAGCATGGTCATTTGTGTGTGTGTGTGTTTGTGTGGAATATAATAATAATAACAATCAAATTATTTACTTAATTACATCTAATCTACTTACCGATAAAATAATTATGTGATGATAAAGAGAGAGTTTAATTAATAGTCTGAAAAACAACTAAGCAAACAATGTGAACAGATTATTTATAATTTTAATATTTATGAAGCTATCCAAATTTATAGAGTTGTTCATAAATAAAAGTGACTATCGATTTTAAAAAACGTCAGTCAATTGTCTACAACGTAGAACTAAGAGCACACAAGCATCGGTTCAAGGTGCCAAACCTCATTAGGACAATAATATAAACACTGAATTCATAGAAATAGTTACTTTAATGGTAGTAATATATATATATATATAACAACGGAATACTTCAAATCCATTCTAACAATGATAAACATTAGTATCAAAGTTGTTTTCTGTACCCTTATTTTATCTAGTTTCTAATACAAATGGAGTGTGACTGTGGCCATAGAAATTTAAAATGATAGTGCAGATTTATAGTTAAGATAGATCCCTTTGGTTTGAATTTGTCTTCTATGAGGTCTGTATTTTAATTATAAATTATTTTTTTATTCAGAATAATATCATCACATTCCATGTAGAATTAGGAAACTTATAACACAGTGAAAAAAATTAAGCGAACTTTATGTTGTTTAGTTATGATATTGGAAGTCTCATCACGAAATCTCGTAAATAAAAACCGCATTTAATTTCGACATATGTGGCGCAGATAGTATGTTCGTCTGTCCATAGAAGTATAATGTGCACTGCTCAAACGTGTACTAATTTATAGCTGCGTATCTTCGTCTGTTAAGATAGATATTCATAGGCTGTTAGAGAGATGCCATCGAAGCAGTGGTAGGATATGGTTGGAGCAATTAGTGAGTTGTAACGAAGTTGCGCTCAAGGTAATGAATAAAGACAGTGAGTTGGTCGATAAAACTGAAATATATGGTACGCATGCTCAAACACCACCTACTTCTATACTCAATGCTGTCTCGGTTGAAAGTAAGTTGGAAAAACGCCAAGGGATTTCAAGTGAAAACATCACACTAGTTCACGGATTATTGATGTGGGACATATCACCAGGTACGAACTTTCTATCGTGTTCTAAGCAATAATTATAATCTAATTTTGAAAACTTGAGGTGACATACCTAAAATCGACTGCACGGGTGAAGATGTATTTTAAATGTATATCTTAACCTTGTATATATATATTATTCATTATCGACAACTTTAGACAAACCAAATATACTCGAACTTTAGAGTTATCACTTAAACGTTTAGCTTTTATGTAATTAGAAATTTCGATGCATCAAACTGACAGGTTTTAGAAACATTTTTTGTTTAAAATTATACGTATAGCATAGATAGTGCTGTTGACACTAAAAGTCGCAATAAGAGTGATGAACAATCAATGAGCTATTGTTCTAATCTCTGTTGCGCTGTCCTGTTTATAGATCACTTGATGTTTATAATAGTTTTTTTAATGCATTATAGACTTGATAGTACCTCTACTAAAGGAAAAGACTAACGGTAAAAATTAGAATGCACTGACAAACACAAAGGATTTACCTAGGCGTAACTATTCATTTGAAATCAATCGCTTTATCTATTTGATGTCAAGCTAATGTTATAGGAATGAAAGTATGCTCTATATCATTCATGGCAGATAGATATTTGGTAGTTGATTTTATAATAGATCTTAATCTAAATCACTGTAAAAATAAGATATCAAGTACTACTGATTGATTAATTCAAACAATCCCATTTTCTTTTAAATGTTCAATATAATTATTCTCATACCAAGTAAATTAACATTTGTCTATCAAATCAAAGTTAGCCAGATAATATAATTCATCATTATGGTATTTTAAACAGACTATAATCTATAAGGAATTATTATCCGAAATAGGGGTTACACAGAATAAGGCTTCTAAAAAACTGAATTACCATCTTAATATTCACATTAAATCTTACCTGAATAGAATCATTTTCATTAACAACTTTAAGATACAAAGATAGCACATTTTCTTTTTTATTTATAATTGCAGTATCTATCAGTAAAATTTATTAAACAGAATAAACTCAAAAGAATAAGAAAAAAAAAAGAAGAGATAAAGAGAAAATAATGAAGTGTAGACAGAATGATGTATCCATTTACGATGTGTGTTTTTCCTCGATTTTTATAAATATAGAAAAAAAAAAGGGAACAACTTTTAAAACAAAAAAAAGAAAAAAAAAGAAAACATTTTTTTTTGTAAAGTAAGACAAATGTTTAAAGATGATCATATTATTCTATCATTGTAATAAAGTTAAAAGATACATTCCATAGGAATTCAATCAGAATCAATAAAAGTATGTATGGAAGAGTGAATGAAGCCAAAACAAAAAAAAGATGAAATGGATAAACAATCCATTGATAAGCTATAGTACAAATAATAAAAGTATATTTTTAATATACAATGATTATTGTCAAAAATATTATAGAATATAATAACAGATAGAAAGTGTTAAAACACTATCAATATTTTAGTTAACCCATATACATACATACATATGCGTCAAATAATAAGGAAAGGAAGGATAAAATATACAATAATTTGAAAATATAATGTATATGTAGCTAGCAAAATGTATCATTTCCCATTAACCCTATCCCTATCTCTACCTTACCGCTTTAAATCAAGATAATTCAACATTTTATTCAGTTTAACCAAGAAGAATAAGACAATATCATTATTCAATTTAAAGTAGGAAGTAAACTATTACTAATCATTTGAATTTATTTTTCAAAAATAAAAGGACGATAATTAATTTCTCATTTCTTAATTATGAATATCATTTCCAAGAAATGAACAACATCATCATCAATGGTCAAACAACTTTTGAATGGATCGTCATCACCATCAATAAGTATAGTAGATGGAGAATAGTAAGAATTTCCACATAGGGAGAGGGGAGAAATGTTAATTGATATAATCGGATTTCTTTTATTTAAAAAAAAAAACAAAAGCAAGAAATAACCAACAACCGAACATGTAAAACCACTAAGAAGACAAGACATATTTGTAGAGAAAAAATAACGGACGATTTGAAAAGTAACGAAGTACTTTATATGAATGCTTATCTCTACCACTACTACTACTACTACTACCACTTACACTAATAACAATGGCGTCTTTACACATATATTTAGGAAAATACTGATTATCAATGAAATGCAATAAAAAAATACATATAAATGATAATATTGAAAAAAAACTACTAAGAACAATCAAATTCAATAAACCTTAAGAATAAAACTAATACAGATTATGGAAAAAAGGAAGGATGAACGAACAAACTGATCAGCATTAAAATCAGTAGATAGACATAGATAGACAACCATGATTACATATGTTTTATTGAAATGAAAGTATGGAAAAATCAATGGAATGGAATAATTCAATGACTTCTCAGGAATATATATATGTATATGTCTGAAGAGATAAATCCAATCACCTTACTATGTATAGTTCAATATTCACAAAATGATCATGTAATCATCACGCGAGATCATAACATAATAACGACTAGAAGGATGGACGAATGAGAACGATCAATGAAAATATTCACTGAGAAATAAAAACTGTTTACTTTAAAAGTGAAAAGAAAAATATTTATAAAAAGCAAACGAACACAGCAATACGTTTGTAAACGAAGTTTGACAAAGAAAATATAAACATTTTAAAGATCTAAACACGTAAAATACCGATAAAAAGATTGGAAAATAAAATATGATATAACTAATGAAAAAGTAAGTTTTCATTTGATTACTTTACCGATAATTTAAACGAATTGGTTACAAAAGACAACACAAATAATCCAATGAACATAAATAACTAACAAGTATAACTGCATATGTGACAAAAAAAAAGTAAACACGGAACAAGCAAAGTACAACAGAATTTCCGAACAAAACAAACAACGAGGTAGATACCTGTAAGTTAAGTATATAGTTTTGTGCATATATATGTGGATACATACATGTACGTATGTATATGTACAAACAAACATGAAAGCGACTCTATTAGGATCCAGAAAAAGAAATTTAATGACCGGATTGTGTATGCTTGTATGGAAAATGAATATTGTTTGATTTTACATGATCGGATTGTTACTGCAGTATCATACAATATATGTATAAATAAAGTATAAAGTGACTAGTCAATGGGTTGTGGTAAAAAAATAGAATGAAAATCAGTTTTTGATGAAGATGAAATGAATAGAAGAGAGGAGGAGGACAGTTCAAGGAAGCCCAATCATATTAGATTATAACAAAGAAAAAAAGTAATTATACACCTCTCTGTGTTATTACTCTTATTCACTGATATAATCAGAAGCAGCTGATGAATGAGGTAATAATGAAATACCATAACTTCAGAGTATATCTATATGTATGCATATAAGTGAACAAGATTGATTTGATAAATTCTTTCTTGTCAGGTAGTAATATAATCTGTCCATTGTCCACTTTTTTGAAGACGTTTAATTTTTGCACGTATTCCTACAGGTGTTCGTCTAGACTCTAGAAAATTGTTCATAATACGACGTCGAACTTCTTTAAGCATTGGACAACTACCTTTGGTAAAATAATCTTGGAACAGCTATAAGGAAATAGGGTAACATATAAAAAAAACAAAGAATAGCATGTAATAATAATAATAAAAGATTATGATAATGATGAATAATATGTTCTCGATTAGTTTTGAGAAAATAAAAAACCACTGTTATATTAAAGACTAAGCTCTGTGTAAAAAAGCGCTTATTGTAACCAATCAAACTGTTAATACAACAAAACATTGGCCTAGTTTATTACCATGCAACTAATTAAACGAATTAGATTGGTAATTTATCCTAACATGAAAAGTAAATTAACAATATGTAATGAAGTTTATATACATAGCAGGCAGGAATCTATTTACTATTTTCATTGTTCTTCAAAATCACAATTGTTTCCTCAATATTAATTCATATTGTAAACAACAGTGGTGTAGATTAACATGTAACAATAGTCATCCATTTTCATATAATTGTGATGAGCCTGTTAAACAGTATATGCGAGGATTCTATCTTTTTTATACTAAGGAAGTGTTAAATTCCTTAATCGAATCCTTATTCATCACAGACAGAATTTATCTAATAAATCATTGAAAATCAAAGATTATTTGATAGTTGGTTTTTCCTAATAATGAAACCCTGTTTAGGAGTTCACAGGCAACAACAGTGCTCGTGAAGAGCAAACTCAGGAAAAAAGGCTAGTTTCAGACATGGACGTGAATATATAGACCAAATACTAACTATTCGGTAGTCTTTGGATCAAAGACATACCTTTCAGCGTCAGACTATGGCTGTATTTTTTTTACCTTAAGGCAGCATACGACTCTGTTGATAGTGAGGTTCTGTAGTAGCGTCTATTATTGAAAGATGTACCAAAAAAGTACATCAACCATGTATAGACTCTTTACTTGGAAACTATTTGCGACTATCACCAGACACTATTACCTCGCCTGTTTTATATTCTAATTTTGTTGTTCAGCGATTTGAATATAAAGTTAGCCAACCTGAACTAATATATAGCAGATCTATGAGACATTTTACTTTATTTAAGAGCATTTAATTATATTTTTTTCTGTTTTATCTTTTTTGCCAACTACAAATCGATGTAAGACACTCTAGTACGCATTTTAGATGGTTACACCAAAAAAAAAAGAATATGAATTGCGGACTAACTGAAAAAGCCACTTCACGTAATTAATATATGAACGGGAATGTTAAAAAATGTCCAACAACATATACTAACCAATAACTTAAGCCTAAAATACGTTTAAAAAACAACTCCATTAAAGTGATTTGTGAATGCGAATTATTCTGACAAAACACTAATGTTAGGTTGGTTAAACTGGCCATGAATCGTAATTAAACATTTGTGGACAAGGAAGTAGCATCGTATTAAAATTAAGATAAGTAAGAATACCAAAGAAGTGTGAATACAAAGTTGACTGAAAGGTGATAAATAAGTATCTAAACATCAAAAACAATCATTTAGAGATATTGTAATGGAACTTTAGTGTGAAATATTATTCATTTTTAAAACCGAGAGCTGAGATTAACGTTAAACAAAAGTATGCTAAGGACTAAAGAAATATCAGTTAGCATTTAAAATACCGTAATGTCAGTCAAGTGAATTTTCGTAATCCAGTTATTTGTATTAATACATGAATACGGAATTACAACGAAGTATCCTAATCACTAGAGCCTAGACATCAATAGAGGGAGGTACCTTAATGGTGACACTTTTCAGCCTCTAGTTACTTAGTCTTAGGTTTGAACCCTGCAACACCCAAATCGGTTCGCGGCTGCCGGATAGTGTTACTAATCCTCATGTTAATGGTGTGGCTCAGAACCGAATGTGCCGTAATGCTGAAGTTACCATCACAAATGATCCGAAATTACAAACTAACACTGTAATTATTCCAAGTAACAATATGAATAGAATGAAGCAAAAGTCAAATGAAATATCATCTCTTGATTTATTGGAGTTCCTATTAAATAAGTCGACATTTTTAAACCACCCTCTCAAAATAGTAGTGAAACAACTTGTTTACTAAGCATAAATTTATGTAGTCAGGATCATACTATATGTATAAAGCTTAGTGATACTATCTATTAACACAGAAGTGCCAATGACATACTCTAAACAACTGGTAAAATAAAAGTCATCATATTCAATGTCTACTTTACTCCCTTTCTCTATCTCTCTATTGGAAAAATTGATTACGAAAAAGATGGATATAAAAAATTAGAGTAGATGAATATAATTAGGATTTTTAAGCAACAAAGTCTAATGAAATGGTAATGATGTTGATAATAATCAGATGGAAGAAAAGGGAAGAAAGTCAAAATTATTTATCAGTCCAATAAACTTGAAAAAAATAATCGATCTGATCAATATGATAAGTTATTATCTCGAGAAAAAGATGGAGAGAAAAATAGACAAGTGATTGGTTTTTAATAAATTATTTTAACTTGGACGAACTACTGTTTTCTTTCTGTTATTGAAACAATTTAGACTCGAATAAAAAATGTCAAGAAAGAACCATATGGATTAGAAGAGTTAAAAAGTTACTTTAAACCATAAGATAGGTAGTAGGAGTGTTACAATGAATTGGATATTGTCTTTTTGTTGTTGTTACTGTTGTTGCTACAACGACATGTTGATCGGTTGGTGAAGTTCAATAACGATCATGTATTTGTGTTGTTTCTTTTCTTTCTTTGAACTAACCAATCTAAATCTAAATGAAAGTGTAGATTAGATTACTAAGCCTACGAAAAGAAACTGTATAATTTCGTCACTCTGTGATAATGTGGTAAGGCAACTTGAACCGATGAACACATATGACAGACTATACACTGCGCATGACTGAGTAATTAACTGATAGTGAGTAAAAAGTAGATCGAACGGTAGGCAATGAGTTTAAAAGTAATGCAAAAAAGAGAAAGGTGTATTTTAAGCAGAGTTGGGGAATGGCTAGCAGGGGAATTTAGAGTACGTTTTTTATATTCGAGACTCATCAGCTGAGTGTAACTGCATCCCAGTATTGATATTCACTCCAGGACTGAAACCCAGTGCTTTTCGCTTCAAACATCTGTTTTACCCTCTCAACTTATGAGTTCAGAAAGCTACTGGCTTGTGTAAAGGTTGTGAATTTTATCTTGTAAATGTTTGGAACTTCCTATCTGTCGGAAGGGACCGATCAATTCAAGACCATAACACCAATAACGGCAAGAGTCAAACACTTACAAGAAAGCAGTTATAGTTTGATATATCCTACATACGCCCCAGAGGAAAATGATGCAATCATTATCATTAATAAGGAAAAATATGTCACAAAACACTTTTTTAATGTAGTAATACTGTCCTATTAATAATAAAACGTAGATAGTCTACAGACAACCACTGAGAAAGAAACTAGGAAGCACCGAAAACGTATTTCGTCCAATTATGTGAATTTTCAACAGTATGCACTCAAGAATTGATTTAAGTTTGAAATGTGAACTAGTGGATGCCAATTCGAAGGTTTTAAAGATTATGTTCTCACTTTGAAGTTTAGAATTCTAATAATTCCTAGATATCTGACAACGTTGTGGATGAGCCCTCTGCTGAGGTGTCTCATACACATAAAAACAAAACGACTGTGTTTGGAATTACTCTCTGGTTCCAGTGGTTTTTCGGTTAAAAAGCCAGTTAGTTAGTGGCGTAAAGTGCAAAACTGAATAATCTCTACAAGAATCTTCTATGCTAATAAAACAAACAACCAAAAGCATAGTTAGAATTAATGATTCAGTGACTGAAAAAGTCGCAAACCTGAAAATAGGCTAATCTTCAGTTAGAATATCAAGAATGAGAACTTCTGAAAAGGTCATTTATCTTTGTGTTTACACTCAGTCAATCAGTCATTCATAACCAGCATAAAGCCTAGTATAAATATGCGCTAGTCCAAGTTGCCAAACTCCATCACTAGGACGAAACAGAATTTATAAAATGAATACAAAAGGAGTCACAATAATAAAAGTAGTGATAAAGATTAATTAGGCGATGTTTGGGTGTGCACAGTCAGGTTAATCAGTGAAGAATCAGTACCGCATCAACCAATCTACTATCATCTTTGTCTGGTACTCTTGCTCACCTCAATACTGGTCATTCGATGTTCCAAAACATGCACAAGCAATCCTTCAATAATGACTGGTTAAAAATGATAACCTAGGCATGTTCTTTTTGTTTCTACAAATGCTATTTCAAAGGTTGACAATAAGTCATAATTTTTCATTAATCCACATCAAATATGCTATGTGTGTTAAAAAAACGACATAATTGAGTCGGTAAAGAGAAACGTAGAAAAAAAAGGTTTTCACTTATCGTAATTCGACACCGATTAAATAAATACCAGAAAATAAAAAAGCTGAGCCACAAAACTGAAATTTATTGATTTTCACACTCAATTTTTAAGTACTTTAGATGTTCAATTTTTAAAATACTTTGTTTTAACTTGAACCCTGTGCTAAACTAAAATAATGGCGATTAAATTAGGATTTAATCCAATAAGATATGATGTGTAAGAATTAGGTGTAACAATCAGGTTTTAATACATTGGAGAGTGAATAATCTATGACTCTGATTAGTTCCAATCCCTTATAACATTTAATTATTTGTTTTTCTATTAATTTGTACAAGTTATTTTACTACATACAAACATCCTATTTGTCGGATCGATGACTTTTTTTAGTGATATCAGTAAATAAATGAGTTTCAGTCAATGACTCGGTTTCGTAAGCAAACACTTGGTCATATTGTTTCATAGCATTAACCTATCAATATCAAGATTATACTAATATATATCTTGATAATTACAAGCCCTGTTCATTTATTGTGCTTATTATATGTATGGTAAAGATTGAGTTACATATGACTGATTGTTATCATTGTTGAACCTCACTCTTGAGATTAAACTAAAATGAACAAATGTAAAATACAACTGTGATGTGTTTCACTTACATCCATTCGAACGACATAATTTTATATTCTGTCATATTGTTAGGAAAGACAAATAATCGCGATTTTTTTATTCCATTAAATCACTAACTTTGTGTATGTACAGGTCAATAATTATGAGATTAATTATTACGATTTGGTATAACTCAACATTCAGTCAAGTGAACAAAATATACTCAAGTTCTTTTAAATAACACAGAAACAAACAAATCGCCATTGGATCAAATACTTTGAAAATAGTTTTCATTGAGAACTGCCATCATCAATATAATTATTAGATAGCTGTTAGTCATAGATCACGAGTCATTTATAGTACAGACTCATGCACAAAAAAACTAGAATAGAAGTCAGAATTTACACATTTTATGGTAGCTACTCTAGTACTCGGTTACTGAAACGATTTTCGTTAGTTACTATTTCCAACCTAATTGTAAATTAATGAGTTGACTACGCAAGGAGGAAGTCACTAAAACAACGATGATCTACAGTAAAACATGAAGATCCCAAGTTTGACCCCTGATAAAGTCATGAGTGAGCAATAATAGAGTCCCAAGAAGCATGTCCAGTGCTTCTTGCCTTTGAATAGTATCACGATCCGGACAAATTTATGACGAGTACAACCTGTAAATAAAGTTAACAATATAGGATATCATATTCCCAACTCAGTTGTTGAATGGATTTTTAATTTTTTTTTATGAAGCCGTATGGGTATATACTGTTACATCACGGACCAGAAGGACAAGAAAAATTTTCAAGTAACGTTATTTAGTCCATGTGACGCAAACCTTCTACAAACTATATTTATAAAAAGCCCGTAAAGAACCACCTGTGTATTTGTGTATTACATTTTTTAATGTATTTGGACCAAATAGTAAACATAAATTTAGTATGAACTGTATCAAAAACACTGGTATGAAATACAACATAATGATATAAAGTCCAACTACATAAAAGGATGACGATCGAAATTTTAAATAACCAAATTATTTTTAAACAAACACTCCGAATAGCATTAAAATATGGACAACGATTTTTTGCGCACAAATAAACATGGAACACTGAGATCCTATCAACAGAACCACTTCAAAATAATAATACATGTCAATCCAACATGAAGAAATTATAGATGTAGAATGTTTTGCAGCAAATCACAACTATTTTCGCTTTAGAACTTTACAGAACCCAAGAAATCCTCAAGGTATGTTTATTAACAGTCGGCATCGACGGTAACTATCTTAGTAGTCAATAAATTCATGTTTTTTTCTTTCGAATCAGGTAGGTTGAGTTCAAAACAACATTCCTAGATTAAAGACATTGTTTCGTAGAAACTCCCAGAAACTCGAGGGTTCTATGCAACTACATAACACTGAAGAAAAGTATGAGTCAAACTACTACAGTTTTATTTCTTTGGGAATCAAGTTTCATAGTCAGTCCGTTACAAAGTAGAACCTGGTAAGTATGTACATCGGTTCAAGTTACCGTACCCTATTAGCAGAGGTAGACTAAATTTCATAGGGGTTGGAGTATAGAATTCAATATAACAAGTGTTTTCTTAAAAGCAGAATTTCTGTTTGAAAATACAGTGATTGAACGTGCATTAATCAAATATTTTTAGAACCGTATACTTGATATACAACCATTGAGAGAACCATCCTAAAGCTGGCTATATTAAGTTTAAGCAAGACAGTAAAATCTGTTGACAAACTAACGAATAAGTGCACATTAAGATTGATATAGTATAAGTGACACACAGTTACGCATACCCAAGGTATATACGATATACATGAAACAAGAGAAGCATCATTATGGAAGGGGAACAGTAAAGTGATTCCCTGGTCGTTCATCTGAAAATCTACTTTAATCGAACTTATTAGTTCAACCAGTCTAACAGTAGAACTACTAATAATTGTTATAGTACATAAATTACAATTCAAACCTAACCCTAGATGAATCTATACTTCGTCAATAAACTGAATTACATTGTTCCATTCAGTTTTAAAAATTGTAATAGTTTATCTACCATAAAAATGATATACTTACACTCAGACAATGAAATTTATGGGCATAAAAAAAGAGGAAACAGGTATCATCTCACTCAATCACTCCTTTTTTCTATACATAAATATAGTGACAGTAGTTATTCAATTACTTTATAGTTAACTTTTGATGGAGTCAAGGATGCGCACCACTGAAGAGTCACATACTAGGATGAAATAGTTATCCAGTACATTCTGGTCTTTAGTAGTTGTTCAACTGAGATCAGTCTGTGATGTTAATTATGAAATTTAAAAAATCCTTACAAACTTCAATAGTATTCGATTACTGTATGTATTTTAGAGAATAACCATAGTTATTGAACATATTATATCGATCGACCGCGAATAATTTCAGCCGGTCTTAAAAAATAATACATTTCTTAGAGAAAAGTGTTCTAATTACGACTAAACCGTACAAATTATATATATATATATATATATATATGAATTATTTCTGTACGAAATAAATAAACAAACGGGTGGATGAACACGTTGTATTGACAGACTGTTGAGAAAAGGTAAAAAAAAAGTCGAAATACAGAAGAGAAAGAGGGAACTAAGCAACTGGAGTTGAGATTATTATGAAATAGGTTTTTTTGAAGAACTATTTATACTAATATACATGTGTAAAACTCCAAAGCTTAGATAATAGAAAACTTGAGTCAAGAACAGGATGTCGAAAAGTATGAAATAAATTTAAAACGAAAGACAAAGAGTGAATCCATCTTTTATTATGGTCGATTCTGAAGCACTTCAACCAACGTCTCTAATTATTGGCTATGATAGTTGCTCTGATCGCAACCAGGTTAGTTTGCAGATGCCTACATGACTTGATATCATAAAAAATAGGTTACTCATTTAAGAGTAGTTCAAAGACATCTCACAAAAGATATCCTCGTTATTTTATATAGTAGTGAACATATACAAAATAGCTAACAATCCTGAGAATCTATTTCTAAGCAAATTAAGTTAGATGCGTGTGGAGCTGAGGCTTTCAAATGCGTGGGTTTCATATTCTAGTCGCATTCCATGTTGTAAAGCCCCGACAATTTGAAAGTAATTATCAACACAAACTGACATTAAAATGAGAACTACCGAATATTGCAAATTTTTTAGTCTTCAATAACCAGAGGATCCAAACACTTACATACGAGTAGACTGAAAATTATCAAGTCTCATGGTGATTGATATCAAAAGTGATATGACCATCACAAGTGACCTATGGTTGGTTAGTGAGTGTAGGTTGAAATATCTGGTATATCACATATTTATGCTGTGATATACTCTTTTATCTTTTATATTTTTGTCAGAATAAACTCTTGTTCTGTTCTGTATCTGGTTCTTGGACGAACAGTCGGATTATCGAGTGAGAATGTATCATGTGATAACGCGACGTCAAATATTACGGAATAAAGTATAGAACATCAGTTTCTTATTTAGTGGCTTGAAGGTATTATAGTGGCTTTGCTTCACTAATCATTCACCTCGATAACCGTTACAGTATAAATCTCAACGGCGTTTGAAATCAGAAGGCGAAGAGAAGTGGCAACTACAGTTTATTATCGGATAGCACAGGCCACAAAGCTATAAGCACATCGAGAGAATTTGAAGCGGATAGGCGAATAAGTATATGCGAGCAGTTACATAGGCAAATGTATAGTCTCATTGTATAAGGGCGCAGCAAGACAAAGCAAAAGCTAATAATAGGATTTGAGTGCATACATATCTGGGGTGGAGGATGAATTGTTGAATGATATTTAAGCAATCAACATTTTAGCTAGAGTTTGTTATGTGCTCTAGTGATCATAACAGAACAAATAAATATCCGAATTGTTACTATTCAAATGACATTGTCTGTTAAGTAAGTTAGTCAAAGGATTTAACCAAAATTAACCCTAATCGAATTTGGTTGTAGGATAGTTGCTACAGTATATAGAGCTAGCCGAAAAATAAAAACGCGAAGATCTTGCACTTATTCATGGGTACACGCATCATTGAGATGCTTTCACAAGAACGAAATATAGCTTCTTAATACCTTTTCATCTCCAAGGTTTCGTCATGAAAAATACCTTAACCATATGTCACCATATGTACATCTAATTGATGATACTCTTCTTTGTGTGCTTATACAACATTGTTTTAGGCGATTGGGTTTTATTCATTGTCTTAAAATAGGTCTAGTTTGTAAAGCCAATGAAAAATTTGAACAGTTATCGAGTTGTATTGTTTAATGTTTATTCAATCGGATTTGAAGAGATGCTTCATAAAGAACAGTCATCGAATGAATACTTTTCTTTATATTTTAGGTTCAAGTCAACAGAAAATCAAAGATGTTAGGGGTGTAATAACTTACATGATCACATATGTATTTATTGTATTTTTGCCTAATACTTACTAATTTTTAGGAGGATGAAGAAGATAATGTAGTTCAGTCGAAGTATTTTGGCAGTGTTTTGTTTTCTAACTTATTCATTGCCTTAATGTACAATATCATCTGGGCATATTTTTAAAAAATTAATAATCTGTTATACTCATTTATTACAAGTATAAATTATAGGACATAAATTCAAATCGATAAGCAAATGCGGGCTTTGCAAAACAAATTACGTAGGGACAAACTGTATAATATTGGAAGAGTGCAATTTGAACACGAATAGAACTACGGCTGATTAGAAGTAGAGTGTGAATAAATAAGTAAATTGATCTGCAGCTTTACAAAACAGTTGTGTTTTGATCGATTAAGTCTTTCGTTTGTTTTTGTCTTTTTTCTATGAAATAAAAATATATAAGAATTGATTTAGATAGCCTAGTGACGAATAAAAAATCAAGTTGTTACAGTGTTGACTAGACACTTATGTTTATGGTGTTAGAGACGCTGGAACCCCAGAAATCACTAGATAAACGTCATGTTTTTCGGGCCAAAAGCGCCCATTTTTATCCTCAGATTGTATTTACCACTTGGAAGGACCCTGAATATCATTAGTTTGCTGTCTATTTTAATATGGTATTTTGTGACGGTTCCCGAGAACATTTTTATACTGTGTATATACTCTTGAGTTGTGTGCTTGTTGTTGTTCGTGCTTCTGGCTGCTGGTGGAGTATACTTTCCCTCTTCTGAACCTGGTCTTCTTCCTCTAGTTGTGTCGTTGATCCTTCGTTCTGTTCGTGGATTTAGGTGATATCGTAATCTCTTCAAACATAGCACATGGATGATGAGCTTACAAGATACCAAGTCAAAATATTATTGTTAGATATTCCAGTCAATTAATTAGAACACTGTAAGTCTTCATAAAAAAATATGCATTTTCCCAGTTTGCTGAACTTTTTTTCAGTGTTCGTCTAACTGATACTACTAATAGGAGTTAAATCTGTGTTAAAGCAGTGTTCAAGTTAGTGACCTCTAAATGAACATGTCTACCAGTTAAACAGGGAATATACTGAGTGATAAGCATATAGGTAAAACAGATTGACTTATGACTAGTAAAGCATTTAAGAAGACAGATCGTAAAGAAAAATTAATTATAAATCCGGATGAAACATTAAATGAACAATGTTATGAACTTATAAGCGAAGCCTGTATGTGCCAGAAATTATGTCATTTTTGTTATGTGCTAAAAAAATGACTATTACTGAATTCCGTTTATATACATGTTTTTATGCACACATAACTGACTGCATAATTGTGTGGATTACTAATGGTATCAGTAGTTCCTAGTACAAGTCCTATTACAGACATAGTTCACACTTTAAATGCGTGTAATGACTGTTAACTCCTCCTGTAGCCACTCTAGTGTTACTGCCGGCCCCAAGCTCGGATAAAGGAGGAGGGTTGAGCATGGGGTTAGCGACTCCATCCCGTAGAAAACTAACTCGCTAAAAACACGCTAATCAGGAAAAATAATTCTGACCATTTAAACTCTGTCATGGGAGTTGAAGGAAGAATTATGACGCCTCATGATGAAAGCCAAGATCCTTCGGAAGACACGAGGCCGATGCCTCTTCTAACAACCAGAGCAACAATTTTTATGGGTACATACAACGTCTGAACAATGTGGGAGACCGGAATGACCAGTCAAACAGCAATAGGAATGAAAAGATACAACTTGGCAGTTCTCGAAATCAGCGAAATCCATTGGACCCCAGCTGGACAGCAAAGGCTAGGTACGGGAGAGATGCTGCTGTACTCTGGTCACGAAGGGGAAAATGCTCCGCACAATCGAGGAGTTGCTCTAGTGCTGTCCAGAAAAGCACGAAATGCACTTGTAGGACGGGAATCTCATGGATCCAGAATTATCAAAACATCATTCAAAACAAAGAAGAAGGGGATCACAATGAATGTTATCCAATGTTATACACCCACCAATAATAGCAACGACGACGATAAAAATCAGTTCTACTCGAGGCTTCAATCAATCATAGCTCAGTGCTCAAGAAAGGACCTCACCATCCTGATGGGAGATCTAAATGCTAAAGTCGGAGTGGACGACACAGGATATAAAGATATAATAAGACGACATGGACTAGGAGAGAGAAATGAAAATGGGGGGAGATTTGCAAATCTATGTGCTTTCAACAAATTGGTTATAGGCGGCACAATATTCCCACACAAACGCATACATAAAGCTACATGGATCTCACCACACCACACCACAGAGAACCAGATAGACCATATTTGTATCGACAAAAAATTCAGAAGGACAATTAAAGATGTGAGAACCAGGAGAGGAGCTGACACAACATCAGATCACCATCTACCTGGTTGTGGCCAAGACGAAACTGAAGCTAAAGAAACACTGGACAACTGGACAAACAGCATTACAAAGGTTCAATACAGCCTTCCTTCGAGATACTGACAAACTCCATGAATTCAAGATAACTCTCAACAACAGGTTTCAAGCTCTACAGGGTCTACTGAAAGAACAAGAAACTACTTTGGAGGACAACTGGAAAGGGATAAAAGAAGCACTAACTTCAACGTGTCAGGAGGTTCTTGGTCCTAAGAAGCATCATCATAAGGAATGGATCTCTATGGGAACCCTCAACAAGATTCAAGAAAGGAAGAACAAGAAACTAGCAATTAACAACAGCCGAACACGAACAGAGAAAGTCAAAGCACAAGCAGACTACGCAGAAGCAAACAAGGAAGTGAAGAAAAGCAGTAAGGCCAACAAGCAGAAATACATAGGAGAACTAGCAACGATGGCGGAAAAAGCTGCAAGAGAAGGGAATATGAAACAACTATATGATACAACCAAGAAGCTGGCAGGGAGATATAGTAAACAAGAGAGACCAGTCAAGGACAAAGAAGGAAAGACAATCACTGAGATTCAAGAACAGAGGAAAAGATGGGCAGAATACTTCGAGGAACTGCTGAATAGACCAGCCCCATTGAATCCACCCAACATCGAAGCAGCACACACTGACCTTCCTATATCTGTCACTCCACCAACGATCGAAAAAGTCAAGATGGCTATCAGACAAATCAAGAGTGGGAAAGCGGCAGGACATGACAATACACCAGCTTAAACACTGAAGTCAGACATTCAAGTAACTGCAAGTACACTTCACATTCTATTCAGGAAGATTCGTGAGGAAGAATAAGTGCCACAGACAGACTGGAAAGAAGGATACTTCATCAAGATACCAAAGAAAGGAGATCTGAGCAAATGTGAGAGTGACAGAGGCATCACAGTGTTGTTAGTACCAGGAAAAGTTTTCAACAGAGTGTTGCTGAACCGGATGAAAGATGCAGTAGATTAACAGGCTGGATTGCGTAAGGATCGGTCGTGCACAGACCAAATTGCAACACTAAGAATCATTGTGGAACAATCAGTTGAGTGGAATTCGTCGCTATATATCAACTTCACTGACTATGAGAAGGCGTTTGACAGTGTGGACTGGAGAACATTATGGAAACTTCTTCGACACTATGGAGTTCCTGAGAAGATTGTCAACATTACCCGGAATTCACACGACGAACTACAGTGCAAAGTGGTGCATGGAGGACAGCTGACAGATGAGTTTACAGTAAGGACCGGAATCAAACAAGGTTGTTTACTCTCCATCTTCCTCTTTCTCCTGGTGATTGGTTAGATTATGAAGACCTCGACATCTGAGGGGATGCACAGAATACAATGGACATCTCAGAATCAATTAGACGATTTGGACTTCGCAGATGACCCAGCCCTCCTATATCATACACACGAACAAATGCAGGTCAAGACAGTCAGTGTAGTAGAAGCCTGTGCATTAGTATACCTCAACATACACAAAGGAAAAAGCAAGATCCCCAAATACAACACGGAGAACGCCAAGCCAATCACACTTGGTGGCGAAACCCTGGGAGATGTGGAAACATTCACGTACCTGGGAAGCATCATTGATGAACAAGAAGGATCTGATGCAGATGTAAAGGCGAGAATTTTCAAAGCAATGACAGCATTTCTACAATTGAAGAACATATGTAACTCAAAACAACTGTCAACTAATATCAAAGTGAGAACCTTTAATACGAACGTCAAGACTGTCCCACTGTACGGAGCTGAAACGTGGAGAACTACTACATCCGTCGTCAAGAAGGTACAAGTATTTATAAACAGTTGTTTACGCAAAATACTCAATATTTACTGGTTGGATACGATCAGCAACAGCCTACTGTGGGAGAGAACAAACCAGCTTCCAGCTGAAGAGGAAATTAGGAAAAGACTTTGGAAGTGGATATGACATACATTGAGGAAATCACCAAACTGCAGCACGAGGCAAGCCCTAACTTGGAATCCGGAAGGGAAGTGGAAAAGCGGAAGGTCAAAGAACACATTACGCCGGGAAACAGAAGCAGATATGAAAAGGATGAATAACAACTGGGAAGGATTGCCCAAGATAGGGTTGGATGGAGAAAGCTGGTGTACGGCTTATGCTCGTCCATGAGGGGTAACAGGAGTAAGTAAGTAAGTAATAATAGCTGTTAAGGTTAAATTTCAAAGAATAATACCCTCAGACACCCAAAATCTGTAGCGATGCTGCCTTTTCACAACAGTAAGGGGTTAGAAAACGTAGGACCAAAAAATGCTATATCTTACTTTCCCCCACAGATTTTCGTTGCCAATGGTAAGGCCCTATAATATAGATCTAACATATCTAAAATTACTTACAAAAATCCCGTGTACCCGCCCTTAAGCAGTTGTCCTCTAAACATTTTGGTCACGCTCCGCGATAGTCAAGATTATCCTCAAATCCATTTTCCTTTTCAAGCTCTTCAAGAAGAAATAGAATCTTCTCATAGTTTCGACAGCTAGCGATAGGTAACTACCCTTATATACTGCTAACAGCCATCGAGATAATTTTATACACATACGTTAGCAACAAGAAAAATGGGAGTCGATTCACACACTAAATGAGAGGGTTAATAAGATTGTTCAGTTGCCCATATCAAAGTGGATGAATTGTGGTTCAAACCTGTGAATTAATGGCTAAAAGTCAAATGCTCTAACCCCTACTGAGATACTGATCCACTTCTGATAAAGTATCCATTCTATTCTGATCTCATGATTCGATTATTAACTACATTTAAAAACAAGCAATCCAGCATTCGGGCCTGATCAATAGTTCAGCATTCATGACCACTCACTTTATAAAATATCCTTTAGCTCATTTCATAGGCTATTCATAATAGTTAGTATAAGGTTGTGGAGATTGTTGAGTTTCATTGAAATTATGAACTGATCAATGTTAGACGACCATCGTCCTAGTATGGGACTTCACGGAGGTGGGCATCTACGAAACTGAACCCACGGTCTTTGTTCTCTTGCGTGCAAACTTCAATCGATCCACGATATTCACAACGGGTTGGTTAATTTCACCACCACTGAAGTCATTGTTTCTCTCACATATATACAACTGACTTTTTAAATACAAAGATTTACTAAGATTTTTTTATTAGTGATTACTAAGTGTGTTTTTAGTTTTCAAGTTTCCGTCTTGTACCATCATCACCAATCATGACAACACAGGTTTACCAAGAGTTTGCTTGGTAATGACCGAAAAATAGATAATAGAGAATGTGTCCACATTAAAATAAAATCTACAGTGCGATACCACACCTAGGTAAGTAATTATTGTATAACTGAAACATTTAAGAGAAGAGTAAAACAAGCAAATACACTGTGGATAATAGTCAGAATGACTGTTTCGTATGAAAGGGAGAAAAAAACATTGATAAGAACCACAGGACAAATAAGAAAAAGAAAAACAGAAGCTATTTGAAAACAGTGAAAGAAGAAAATAACAACGACAAGCTAACTTACCTTAACTATCATTTGAATTTCCATATCATTGAATAATCGTCCACTTGAATTCATGGAATCACCAATAGGATGTCTTTGACTATTATGAATACTATTATCAGTATGATTTGGTTCACAGTCAATATGATGACTTAATAATGTATCTCTAGATGAATAATTCAATTGGTTATGGTCATTATTCATACAAAATGGATGAGGATGATTCGATAAGTTCATATCCTGATTTGATTGTATAGGAGTAAGTAGATTTTGATGAGAGTTAACTGTACTACCACTTGGTATAGTAGAAAATTTTGAAGGAATTATACCTAAAGTATTATTATTATTACTGCTATGCCCATGTTGAATAGATGAATGTAATTGTAGTGGAAGAGATGATTGTGACTGTGTCGGAGGTGGCAGAGGTGGTGGTGGTAACGGTGGAAACGGAGGTGGTTGTAGAGGAGGAGCAACTGAAACGCCAGGAATTTTTGTTAATGATTTTTGTGCAGAAGGATTAGATGAATGATTATTTGGTTGCTTAGAATAATAGTTCATATTTTGATTGACAGAGTTTAAATTACAACCAGGACTACAGTCTAAAATATCATGGTTAGAAGCGAGATCTGATGTATCTTGAAAATAATAAATAAACAAGTATACATACAAAAAATTAGGTTATAAAGGGAGCTTTATCATACGTTTATCATATGATTAATAAACAAGAACAAATACCGAACAAAATGTTATAACTATGATCCAATGTTTTTTGACTGAAAATTTGATACCTATGGAAGAGAGAACAGAAATCAGCTCTCTTTTTCATCCTGTTCTTTGAATATCTAAAATTTTATTTCATTAATCAATTTACCAGGCGCACAGATTCGTGCAATTGGTTTTGAATCAAATTTTATGTCTGAGTTAGTTATAATACCTGGTTCTTTGAACTAAAGTAAAGCAAGAGGGATTCGAACCTATGATTTAGTGGCTGAGAAACGGAAGTCTGAACCACTGAGTCACCACTCGTAAGTAGTTTACTAATGTGAAAAAGTATGTATCAAACCAATAAACCATCTGACATTACACAATATAGAGATAAGCTAAAACTCAAGTTGAATATTAATTACTTTGCTAGATTGAAATTTTACAGACTATGAAAATTTCTAATTGAAATTGATACATTACGCAATATATTTACCACGTACGGTTTCATTGAGTCACAAGGAGGGAAGTAGTGATTCTACTTGGCCTCCTGGATTAAGCGGGGTTACAACATGTGTTTTATTGATTGAGAGTCAAAGTTCCTAAACTATTAAGCTACTGTTGGGGAATTTTCATATTGCCTTTTTTGTTAGAAATATAAATCAGATGATTAGTTTTGAATTATTTAAAATCAGTAAACATTGTAAAATTCAAGCATAAAGAATAGGATTTAACTTGTATTGATAGTTATCAGAGTTTAAAATGTATAGTTTAGAATAAAGAGAAACGACAGTCAATGATCAGTCCTTTTAACATAATCTTTTATTCATAGTTCGTTACCACATTGCTGGTATTGTAATTTTTTTATTCCTTATATTAAAATTCATTCAATACATTGATGGTATGCTGTATAGAAACGACCAAATACAAAGTTCTATAAAGTTCTAAGTCATCTCTATTTATTTACCCGTGTATGAACTAAACAATGAGAATATTAGACAAAAGTAAGCTCTATCTAATTCATTGTTAATAAGATGCGGCCTGTGAAGATAAATATCATGAAGAGATTTCAGACAGTTGATAATAAATTGTTTAGTCATTTATCATGTATGATGGAATTATCGACTGAATTAGTTGTAGAAATTTAAAAATGGAGGATAGTTTATTCGAGAAGACAATAAATCAAATGATGTGTGTTGTGTATGCCTTAGATGCTACATTTCAATCGACTAGTCTCAAATCGAAATAAGTATTGAAAAATGATAATATTAATTTAAATAAACCCAAACAACAAAGATATCGTAATGAAGACACTGAAATTTATATAGAATTAACATAGCGGGATTTGAAGATCTTTTCGATTCTAGTCCTAATTAATTGGAAATAGATCATTCAATGCGTTCCTAGTTGGACTTGATCAGAGAGTATGAAATAGTCAGAACTCTATTCTGCTAATGAAATAATTAACTAGTGCTCTTGCTGTCCACCCAATATCTATTGCTCTATATGAAGGTAATTTTCATCACAAAATAAAACCAGTCATAAGTTCATCGAGAAATATGAAAGCATGGGCCTACTTATTCATCCTGTTTAGTTGGACTCCGCCGCAACAGTGGGCGTGTACTATCCTGAATGAAATTAAAACAAAAACATGAATATCAGTAAACCAGTATCTTTGTATTTTCGACTTCTGATAATTTTTTATCACACCAAGATCCTTTCATTCACAATCATCGACAAATGACTACCAACTTATTGGCTAATTCGTTGAGTTTAGCGTACAGAATGATATCGTACTAACCCATGAGAAAGAAGGTAATAATCGATTGTCTTTTTTAAACATACTTTTGAGTCGAAAGGAGGATGAAACTATAAGACTGTCAGTTTATGGTAAGCCAGCCTAAACTAGTCAATATTTGAATTTATACAGTTTCTGTCCATTACAACACAAGCGAGTCTTGCTGAAGTGCCTCTTCAATAGGACTCAAAGAATACCCCCTACAGGTTAGTTAGAGGAAGACACGAAACTGATGGCTAAAACAATAATACCAATGGGTTATCCGCTAAAGTTTATAAATAGGTAAAAAAATCAGTCAACACTAATACCTCTTTTAGACCTGCTGCAAAGAAAAGCTTTTATATCTCATTATCGTTTAGAGGAGAATCGAATCGAATAGTTTTGAGACGGAGACTAAAAGCAACCATACAGAAAACATGTTACACTGCTCAACTGGTTGTGATTGAAAGGACTAAGCCCATGATTTCAAATTGACTTAAACATTGCGCAAACGATTACATCAAATCCCACTGCGTTTACTAATTCACATGTTTGTGTGGACACACATACATAGGGGGGAGTAACCGAACAATGCAATCAAAGGTTATGGAACATGTGCTTAGATGGCTCCAAAACCTGTAAGTGTCAAGTGCTTTAATAAACGTGACAAGTAGAAAACCATGTTTATCGATAGTAGAGCACATAATTGAAACGGGGCATAGAAATTGACATAAATACAGCTTTCAAAACATTGTATAGAAATTGTCAAGAACGAATACTTAATATTATAAAAGCCTTAGTTATTCGTAAATTCAAATCCCCTTTATGTGTACAGAGACAATTCAGCGTAGCCTTGAATTCACCCTGGTGATTTCTAAGACATTTTGTGATCTAGGGTAATGAGATAATTTCTTATTCACAAAATAAGACTGTTTCGACGAAGAGTTCTTTTACTGCAAATTCATTTTCAAATCTGTACAATCACAAATATATGTTTATTTTTCAAAATGATAATAATTACAATGATGGTGATAATAAAATTCTGCTAAACATGGTAACAGTGAGGGAGAATAAGCAGAGGCATAAAAATTTTCTTCTTATAAAGGAAACTAACAATAATTTTGTTGTTAAGAGCTTTAATATTCGTTATGAACTTAGATAAAGGATTACAACTCGGAAAGGAAGGCTCAGTTTGATAAGATAACGTGTTGGGACTGAAATGAACTAAAATCAGGCGGATCAGAGAAACACACAAATAAACTTGGGGGTAAAAGGTCTATAGCGAAGACAGAAGGGAAACAGATGGTTGTGAAAGAAGAGAATTATGAAAAAGGAGAAAATTACGAAAGTAAAACCACGGTAGAAGTTGCAGAAGTTTCTTTTTGACACAATTCTGATTTTTCCAGGTGTATAGCCAGTGCTTCGGGGATGTTAAGAAGATGGGATATAACTGCCTTTGGAAGCCTTCTACTAACCCTGTAGATAATCTTGAGCACAGAATCTGTTTTGACTGAATAACCTGTGTTCACAAGGTGTTTGATTGTTGAGCTTCTTATTGAGCCATTTTCACCTGTTTTCAGCCAAGTTGAGTAATGTTTTCGAATTCTTCTGGATAAAATAAGCATTGAATAACCTATATACCTGGCTCCAAATGAACAGATAAATTATTAAACGCACATAGAATTGATTAAATAATTTATCCTTAAGATTATTGGTGAACATTTGTCGTCTGGAGAACACTATTCGCAAAGCTACTGAGAATAACGTTATATTGAAAAATTCGGGAATTCTCCTTTTCAGGATGTCCGCAGTTATATCATCTTTAAAATTAATGTTCATAGGTTATTTGTGTTTTAAGTGGTTTAAGTTGCATATTCTTATCAACAAATATCGATGGATACCCGTTTACGATGAGTATTTTTGTAAGGAGGTTCGTCCCGTTATCTATAACCTCTTGACTACAAATTCTTCATAACCATGTAGCAAGAGATATACTTGAGTTTCCATTCCAACTAATAAGGATCCTGCTTTAAAAAACTGACAGCTGGCCATTCGATAAAGATTTCCTGTGGATGGATCTTCTTACAGTTCCGTCGTGTTTCGTTGTTATTTTGACACCAAGAAAGTGAATACTATGTTTGTTTCCAACTCATTGTGTGAAATTTATTGCCGAGTGGCAGTTATTAAATGTTTACAGGAAATCATTCAAATCATATTTACTGTCATGAATGATAAAAACATGATCCATATACGTTTCATAGAAGTGAAATTTTTTAATGGCCAATTTAAGTTGATTGTTTTGCAGACTGCTCACAATACAATCTGCTAGTAATGGACCAATAGAGGATCCCTTTGTTATCCCATCCCTTTGCCTATGAATTACGTCGTTCAGTGTAAATTGTACATTACAAGTGCATAGGAAGAGTAATTTATTTAGACAGGATTTCGGTAGTCCGATATTAAATTCATTATCACTTATGTATTTGCAGATTAAACTGATGGTGTCTGTGAGTGGAACATTAGTGAATAGTGATTCGACACCAAGTAAAAGGATGAGTTTATCATGTACATTGACTTCTTTGATGTAATCAATGGATTCAAAAGTATCATGAAAGAAATCTATGAAAATAAGTTTTCTTATGGGTTCCAAGTAAGCCAGTAACTTTACTAGAGAGTGGTAAGGAGATCTAGACATATCAAGAATTGGTTGGACAAATAGGTCCGGTCCGTATATTTTAGGCAAACCACATGGTCCTATTGTTTCTATTCTTTCCACATTATATTAGTTTCTTCTCTCCTTTATCTACGATTATCGCTTTATGTTCGTTTAAACTTTCATGTAATTGATCTTTATTAATTTTCATATAAAATGCCCTGACTAGCATGTGTGACCAGATTTTTCGAAACGTATAATGCTAATACATCACATTTTCCAGATCAAGTCCGTTTTCACCTTTTTTTATCGATATTCACTGAGTTCATCTAGTTTGACATGTGTATCATTCATTCACTTTACTGTATAAAGATTTTTTATAAGTTATATTGTAACTCTAATGACAAATAGTCTACTGAGAAGTTCAATTCGCAACGAAACAATAATCAAGTATGGCTAATCACCGCCTACTTTAAAGCGTTTAATCAAACTTACCTGGAATTTCAGATATGATTGAATCTTCTATTTCAGCATAAGATTCACGTGGATTAGTAACCGGGATTATTTTATTATGTGATACTTGTATCCAGGATGGTAAATCAGGGGGGATACTATTTATCCAACGTTGAACATGTAACATGCGTTCCTGACAAAAAACAATAATAATAATAACAACTAAGAGAAGGAATATTCACGCGACTTTCAAGTTTATTTAATTTTTACAACTCAATAATCTTGATGTTTGATAAAAAACAAACATGGCAATTCAACAAAGTAGGATGTTTTGTTTTTATGGATCAGAATTTTAAAACATGCAATCATTTTATCTAGAATGGTGTTTTGCCTACGAAGAAGTCAAGTGGGGAAGACCAGTTTACTGATTAATCCATGATAACACAGTGGTTTAACAAAATGTGAAAATCATACATCAAATGCATCATTTCCATTTCTTCTTTGAATTGTCTCCTAAAAGTTTAATTATCCTTTAGTTCTTGTTATCTTGAATGCTTTCAGTTTCCTTAACTTCCCTTCATTTTAATCTTCTCAATCGTCTGCTCTCAGACATTCCAGTCCCGACTGGTGTAACATACTACATATATCTGTACACGTGAGCAGCATAGTTCGTATTTTTCTACTGTAAGGCTGCGAAACGCGGTCATTAAGAGTAGAAGATACACGTAAGTTACTAGTACTTGATCACAGATGTCTTAGAAACATTGTTCGCATCTACTGGGATGACCGGGTAAATAACAATGAGGTTAGACACAGGGTATTAGAGAATGATGGTAAATTAGTTGATGAGGTTGTAAAACTACATCGACTGAGATGGTTGGGCCACTTATTATGCATGCTCAACTACCGATTACAACGGCACACAATGCTGACTAATGTTGGAGACGGATAGAAGAAAGTTAGAGACAGCCGAACCAAAACGTGGCATCGCTTCATAAACTCACTAACTTCTGATTTGAGCCAGGTTGGTAGATACAGACTACTTGGTTGGGGTCAGTGTGATTATCGTAACTAGTGGTTGGAGACTCTGGGTCACATGGCGCAGAATCGATCACGATGGCGTAGGTGTATACACTATTCGTCTTCCCTTGAACTGTGAGAATAAAGTTACTTTATACCTTTCTTTCCACGAAATAGTTCATTCTTCCTGTACTATATCCTTATATGCAATCTTTTTTGTTTTGTACATTACTACCATTGAAGTAACTACTCGCATGAATTTGATGTTCATCTTGTTTTGCTAATGAGGCCTGGCAACTTGGGATGATACATATATGTGCCTGGTCCTATATTGTAGCTGACTGACTGACATGAGTAGCATACACCGCACTACAACTACTGATGATAGCTTAACAGAAAACTCTGACGATTTTTAAACTAGAACAAATGACTACATTTTTATTTCTTATTTAATGTAAAGAATTGCATTTCAACTTAAATAATCAGTAGTGTCAGTTGTAAATATCTTATATATCTACATATAGAGTCATTTTTTACAATCCTTTCATGGCAAATATAAAATAGTAAGTATTACCTACAGATATTTGCATCTTTCATAAGTATAATAGAGAGCATTAAATATGATACTTTCATTAGATGTTGTGTATTAGTACAATGCTGACGATATAAAAGAATTTCGTGAAGCGCTTTAAAGCAGCATCCACCCTTTGACACATAACGAATACATTAAGATAAGTTGCCAAATATAACACTAGACAAAAAGTGTTTACTTAGTTATAATGTATAGCATTGAAATGTCAGGCACACGAAATTATTCATTAACTCAATGCAAAAGTAAACACATATAATGAAAGTATTTGGTTGAATGCACTCAATTCATTGGTCTTATAAATTGGAATAATAATAATTACTTTCACCTACTATTTGATATTGAAAATTCATATTGACTACTGCATAATGTACTGATGTAAAAAAAAACAAGAGACAAACAAAATCGTTTGTTTTTTTCTATAGTTAACCTTATAGAATAATCAGTATAGGAATTCGTAATAATGAACAAATTGTCACACTTCAATAGACAAACCAAGAAGAAAAGTGAAGGATTGTTTACTTAACCGTTACAATATACGAAGAACAATGATTTACAGATATCTAAAACCAGTAAGTGTCATTTATCTCCAGTTACCATGTTTTACAACCGCTAAATATTATAGAAAAAACTAGACTATTTATTTGTCCAACGATATGCAGTTTGAGTCACACATAACAAGGAAACTGGACAGATCCTATGTAAATGTGCTGAGATTTCGTCAGTTAATAACCCATCTAAGTGAATAAGGCTTTCTACATGAGTGAAGTGGTTAATACATTAAACTGCATTATGTTTTATAATCACATTAAATGGAAAAAAGTTTGGTATAAATAAACATAGTATTTAAAGCGTTTGAAACACATTCCAAACAATTTCATATTATCATTTAATGTGTTCAGAGAAAAATGTGAATTCTACTGGCATTTCCACTCACTAGAACTATACTGTCTAAGTACTTCAAGCTGACAGTAGAATCTCTAGGACATCATATCAGGTTATTATGCTATGGGAGAAATTATTAGAATCATGAAATAAAAATTGGTTTGTGTGTTTAAGTTAAAAGTTAGTCGATTAGCTGAATATTTATTCTTTGAAAAGCAACAGGATAATTATTATTGTATTTCTTTTTAGATTTAATCTCCTCCTAACTCCACCAACACGTCAGGTAATAGATCAGATTTAAATAATTAAATGTTAATAATGGTTATCATGAATATTTGACCATTTGATTATTTTCAGTGAAGTATAGAAAAAAACAGGGGGAATTTAAGTAATTCAACATTGATCAGTATATATAATAAATTTATTATTTATACGGAAGATGGAAATAGACAATGTTTGTTTGCTTGAAGAAGGAGAAGGAATAAGGACGATCAACAAATATATATATATATATATATATATATATATATATATATAATCAATCGATGCGGCATGCTGTGAGAAAACGAAAGAAATAAGAGCCTTTGGCTTGGTGAATAACAACAATATTATCAGTAACGTCATTAATACTACCAAAGATAATAATGATAATAGTAATAGTCATAAAGCGTCAATTTATGACCAGTAATTATAGTAGCTAAAAAGAACAATTATAAAGCAATGTCAACCAGCATAATGTCTAATTCTATGATGATTTGTGTGGCTTACATATAAATATGTTATCAAGTAACAGAATATGTATAATGAGGTAAGGTGGTGACCATGATTGAAAAGTAACAAAACTGAAACAGTAAATAACTAAACAAATTTACAAAAAACCAGTTTAGTTCTGCATATACGGCTGTCAAAATATGAGATATAAACTAAGAGGTACTGTTGATGAATAAGGTTGGTATCAATGTCAACTATGTAATAATTTAAGAATGTTCAAGTGAAATCATTAGAAGTGTTAAAATAGAGAGAGAGATTTCCTAGATGTGTCCAATGACTACTTACTTAAGACCTGTTGAAAAATGGTTACGTTAGCTTAGCAGTAAATGAATTCCTTCACCTCTATCACTGGACCGTAAATTCGAACACTGTCTCATAAATTTTGGTTAGTACAGCTAGATAATATCGAATTACAGGAGCACACGAGTCTGTACTTGGTACATGTAATAAGTTACATTGTGGACAGATAGAGTTCGGCAGGTACGTGTCACAGACAGAATAAACAAATAATTAGAAACCTTGAACACAGAATTGATTACACTTAAAAATTTGCGCACATTCACTTCCTAATTTAATAAATATTTAATTAGTGATTACCCGGTCCATTTCCCATAGAATTCAACAAGTGATAGCTAGATAGCTTTATACTGTAGCTGGCTCAGTTAACCATATTAGTGATTTAGTTAGCATATATTAATTATTCAAATATCATCATGCGATATAGCCTTGACAATCCTAACCAGATATTTTAGAGTTAAAAATATTTGGAAAAAACATTCACCTTAATCCATAAAATTTTACAGCTGATGGTAGAGACCCTTATAAGCAATAGTATCAAGTCTTTGTTACTAACAAGCTGACAAATATTTCATTAGTTTGCGTAGTATTTACCCAACACAATTTAATTTTATTTGCTTTCGAAGTACGTACAGAAACCAATGACTTTTGAGATGAGTATTACAACTGAAGAACTGGATTCCATATCATTTCAACTGACAGACAATTTGGAATTACTTGATGGTAAAAAAACACATCGGAAGTGCATGTCCATATAGAAAAATTATAGATTGTCGTGATCACAAAAGGAAACAAAACCAAACATTAAAAAAATAATTTAAAAAGAAAACTAACTGGTTCTCTCAAGCTAGGAGGCAGCGACGGTAGTGAAGAATGGATTTCAGAAGCTGTTGTACGTCCAATAGTGAAATTAGGAAGCTTTTCTTTGTTGTGTCCATTTTGTGGACTAGACAAAAAACGTCTTCCACTGCTATTATTATTATTCTGTATATTCTCAACAAGTCTTGATTCACCATAAGTTCCATTTGGGAACTATGTACAAAAAAAGGAGAACTTTAGTACTAATAAAAATAACTTGAAATCAAATAATAACAATTCAAATCACTATCAATACTGTGCAATAATTTTACTGAATTTTGAAAACATGGATAATGTGTGTGTACATAATAGAATTATTTATGGTTCATACAGATTAATGTGTTTAGCTTTGAATAGAACGTTTGTGTGTAAGAGATAGAGAGAGAGAAGATGGTTACCGGGACTATCCAGCAACCCAAGCTGAAGTAAGTCTAAAAAAAATTAGAACCTGATAGCCGTAATTGTCGAAGTTCAACAGCAATAACTACTAAGTTATTGTTTGGTTTGTTTAGGAGACGAAGTAGTGGAAACGGTATTCAACAATGGACAGATCAATGCCTAAAAATGACTTAATTTCAGTTATATTTTATTTTTTGCTGATTACCTTTGATTTGGCCACCATTTAGAGAACTATTAACGAAGGTGGATTAGTATGTCTTTTCTTTATATTAAGCACAACTAGACAAAAAGGTGGGTAGCTACTCAAGTATCAAATACAAAGGCGTATCAATAATTAATTGAAGGGGTTTCATGGAGATTAGTTTGATTTGCAAGTTGCATTTGTCACAGATTAATCCTAGCCAGGGTTCCATTGAAAAACAGGGGGCATCGGACAGTCGTTTCATCCTTGTATAAGACTCCTTATCAGTGGCTTGTTGCAAACACACCAGGGAGAAGTTCAGATAAACTAGTAAAAGAGATTGTGAGCTGTGACTGAGTAGGATACCTGTACACTTAAACGACTGATATTAGATGGGATAGATGTAATGAGGAAGAATATTTAAATTAAGAAATAAAATCAATTATTGGAGAATTCATGAAGAGCTGTTGACTTATGATAGGATCCACATCATATTAGAAGGTCGGAGACGGAGAATTCGAGTACAAACCTACTTTTACAATCCAAATTTTTTACTTTTGTAACATTATGCTTTTCCTTCAATTTTTCGATTATACATTATGTTTTTGTACATGATTTCTCTCCTAGCTATGTTGCCTTAGTGTTAAGATGAGAAGATGAACACAACTGAATGAATTCTAGTACTATCCAGTTAGTTTAATGACTATTTTAATAAATTACCATTAAATAAGGCAACACTTAAGCACAAAACATTTCACGTTTCGGACAATAGACTCAGTAATCGCTAGCAAATAACAATTAGGTGATTAGTTCTTGAATTTACAAACGTATGATATATATGTACAAATCGAAAGCGTTGGTCACTTAGAAGAGATAGCATAATATCCAGTCAGATGTATAACTTTACTCCTTATCTGTAGTGTTATTGATGACAGAATTAAGTACCAAATTATTTTTAAAAAAATGAGAGATATATATAACGTTTCCCATAAAATCAGTAACTAAGTGATAGACGAATGTAAAATACCAATAATCTCGTTAGAAATAAGTGTTTCAAAAGAATAAATATAAACTATGAAATTGTATTTTTAGAAATATATATCAATACAAAACTTACAAAACATTTTGTATTATGTCTTGAAGTATCTTGACTCCAATAATGATTATTTCCAGTATTTTTTGATGTGAATATTACATGAGATTCACCTGGAATTTCCACCGAGTTTGTATTATCCCTTTCAGTTTCTTTTTTTCGCTAAGTTATGACGAGAGTAATAAACAAGTAAGTAAACATTAGGATATATCTCAAAGAACAAGGAGGATAAGACTTCAATGGATTATTCATATGGATCAAATCACTCCCATCCTTTGTTCGTTGCATCAATGCTTACTTCTCCTCCGGAAATGCTTTAAACTGGCTGACTGACCTATCATAGTAATAATTGCTCTTTTTATCCCATGCATTCTGTTTTCATTTTATTTTCTCTAGCTCTAGACTATTAAACTAAGTCCGTTATGGCACTGGAAATGACCTTAAATGTACCTTCATACATAGATAAGACGTCTACTTAAAAAGAATTATTCGTTTTCGGCTGGTGCCTTTCATTGCTGCAATATATATGAAAAAAAGTACTACCTAAATAATTTTTACACTAGAACCCTTCAAACAATTTAATATCCCTTATGTCTTCTACATGTAATGTTACTATCTATGTCAAACTGATAATGCCTGTGAACTGGCATGATTTCTGTAATTATTTTCAGAATATTTATATTATTATTCATGATTTGATGATAAAGCTCGTTAGATGTGAAGGGTGCCAAGCCTATGACTTATTGATGACATGTAAAGAGCCTGAGTTACAACATCTCATAAGTGGTCAATGTATTCGACTTTCAACCACTAGACTACAACTTCGAGTCTCAGTTCACCTAATTCAGTTTAGGCAGTCTGATGGTAAAACTAATTGTTATACTACACTATTCCTTATTGTGAATATCTCTACTTACTCTATAAGCTGTGATGAGAATTTGGGAAAATGTGTACGTTTAGCTCAGTATGTTCGGACGTTGCCGAAATCCCTTGATAATCTACTGCAATAAGTAAAACTTTACAATTTTCGAGATGTAATAAGTCTTAAAAAAGGAGGTCATTCGATTAATAGAAGCAAAATATGAGCCTGAATTGTCACACTACATTGTTACTTACAAAAATACTTTGATAATTTAAATGATAGGATAAATCTTGTATTTAAAAATATTTATCCTGAGAAAACATTTACGACTAGATCAACTACTAATATGACAAACGATAGCAACTAAAAACCAGCTGGAATGAAAGTTTGGTGTAAAAAAGTAAAAGAATAGGAAAACTAACAAAAGCAACGTTGAATCTGATGAAACTTCCTACTAATCCGCAATATCATATAGCATGAACACCAAGAACGAACAAAGACAAAAAAGCAACAACACCAACAGTAGTTAACAGGAGGAAAAGGAAGAACTAAAAAACAAGAGACAGTAAGTGCCAAACAATACAATTTGTGGAATCTTTGGGAAAAGGTAAAGTAAATTTATTTGCGCCGATACAAACAATCTTGAGTCAATCGGTAATTTAAAAAACGAAAAAAGTAACAAGAATGTCTGACCGTAAATAATGGATACGTAAAGTACAACATTGTGTAAGCACCTGATAAGCAAAAATCAAAAAAGAAAACGAATGAGTGACTTCACTTTAATTACATATGTTTAACAAGTAGTGAAGATGAGTACAACATAGTTCAGTTCCTAGTAAATATCGGCAGAAAATCACAACTAACCACAAAGATTTTTAAAGTACGTTTCCGAGTCTAACTTGAAACAGTGGCTTCGTGATTAAGACATTTAGTTACCGACCAGTTGGTCGAAAGTTCGAACTCCACTTTCAGCTAGTTAGTAGTGATCGAATTAGATCCTCGTACAAATGTGCGTTAGTCCAAGTTGCCAGAGCAAAATTAACAAGCTGAATAACAAAGGAGTCAAAACGATGGTAGTAACAATGACAGTTAAAATATTAGATATTGAGAATATGGTACATGAAATCCGGATAAAAAGTTGTGTATGAAGAAACAGTTGAACTCAAGATCTAGAGGAAGATAAAGAGTGAATCCTTTAGCTTCATTGTAACTGACTCTCATCGACAACACTTAATATCTCTAAATAGTGATCAGTTATTGGGTGGACCTAAAATCAGACACTACATCTACCGAAATAACTCAGTTTAACAGTTAATGACTCCATAATCTAGTGACACATCTTGGTTCGTTTGCCCCTTTTCGTACAGTGCTTCGATAAGTAGAGTGTTATCACCAGTCTCCCCACTAAAAAAGACTGGAAATCGGATAGACAAATGTGTAGCTAGTGAATGAGTTTCACCTTATTTAAGTGTCAGGTGAAACAATTACTCTTTCACTACACTTAAGGAGCAAAATATTCCACAAACAGAAGCAAGCACGTAAATAAAAAGAGTGGAAACGTATTCCTTTGAAAAAAGGTACTCACTTTTCGTTTGAACTGACTATTTTCGTTGAATTCATAGTCATGAGTTCTTCGCCTTATGGTTTTAGTTCCATCCATTAAGATTATTTTGCAAATAACAACAGTACATAACGTGCTGAAAATAACAAGTGATATCAAATATGAAAGGAACTAATGAAAAATATTGATAGACCTTGAAATATTAATTATGTTAAAAGATTTTCCAATAAGTAAAGACTCCTACAACTGTACTTTGTTTAAAATATAACGATCAAGTGTATTTTTATTGTGGCTTGATAAGAAAACAAATGGATTTGGAGTTTCAGGACGTTAAGTAATAGGTAGAAATAGCAAAGTTAGAGCAGGATCGCCACTGGTTTTTATTTCGAGTAATGTCTGATAAAGTCTCTAGCCACTGTGCTGCATCATCTCAAAGACCCCGACTAGGGAATCGTAAAGGACCAACAGAAGCCAGTCCTATACAGCTTTCTTTCATATCACGAAAATTACTAGGGTTGTTATTCGGAATCCACTCAACAAAGCATATATTTATCATTATTTGCATTGTAATTATATAATGAAAATAAATTAATAACGATTGTATTTGAATATTACTTAATTTAAAATTTTAGTCATTCATATTTATCTCCATAAGTGTATGCATCAATGTAAATGTCGATAATAAATCAGTTTAGTTTCGAAATCATTTGATTACGAATAATACATAATGTTAGGTTGTAGCGGTTAGTTACTAACATTTTGTTCATTGAAATAATTTTGTCAAATAGGATTTTTACAAATGATTCCTTAATTACATAACATTAACGTATTGCTTTTGTACGCAGAGGAATTAGATTGAAGGGAGGTTGAATCAAAAATTTATGTACTGCATAGACATTGGCGACCCATCAATTCAAGCCTGAAATTTGCATAAAAAAAACGATACATCCAACCTTTCATCTTTCCTTAGCCCTAATTCTCTTCTGTTCTGTGGTTTTCTTAGGTTAGTGTTTCGTAAGTTTAAACCGCAATCAGTAATTACAATTTCTTACTTCTTTATGAAATTCAAAACCAAATGAACTGTAATGATTTAACAAGCAAGTAAAATAGATTTTTTCTAGGTTGTAGATATACCTAAGTGTCGAACATTTTTCAAACAGGAATGTTGTCCTAGATGTGTTTTTTATTGCATGTTATCACATGATAGGTTAACTAGCCCATGATCCTTGTAACTGACAATAGGCTGGTAATTATGTGGTCTCCAATGAAAATTTCGTAACATATGTACCTTGATAACTAAGACAATACAAATGGTACTACGTGTTCATCTCTTATAAATTAGGCAAAATATCAATTGTAAGACTCATGTAATCCTATGGTATTAAAATATTGTTGCTTCCTCCTAATATTAAATAAAGTGCAGCATGAAAAAAGTCTGGATCAATCAGCTGGAATCGAAAAATTTCGATATTAGGTAGGTCGTTGTGACCTGATTTTACGAATAGCCAGAGGGAAGTACCTCGTTAACAAAAAACACTAATACCCAGTAACGCAACATTCAAATATAACGCTTAACGGTATGATTTCATATTATATTTGTGTTTTGAGGACAGAAGGATTATGACCTGTGTTGGCCCTTTTTCGGTCAGCTTCTGAAAGTGTCTAGTCTTTTCTTGAATGAAACACTTGTATGGGCGGACACCACCTATTCGAGTAACGGTCCCAGGAATTGAACACTCGATGTGTGCAAACCTATAGGCCATGGATACTTTTTTCGCTCTTGGTTTTTATATTCTCTGAGTTGTTTCGACCCGTTGGGAAGAAAAAGAAGAAAATTCAGGTCCGAAATCAGAACATTTGTTAATCTGTGGTAGGGCAGACTAAAGAGTTCTAACTTCTCAAGCCACTCCTTGTATAGCAAACTCCGGAGTTCTGTAATTCCATGGGTAGCTGCTCTCTGTACTTTTTCAATGATATTGGAGTTATCTTTATAAAGGAGCTTTCAGCCTTAACTCAGTTTTTCAGTTTGAATCTCGCTCAGGTTGTGTTTACGGTAGTGGACATATTAGTATTCCAGCTGGTAAATGTCCGTCTTAAAGCCCATAAGGTTCTAGACTTCTTAGGTGTAACTGCGCAGTAGCAGGCCATAATCTTTAGATCATGACCTTAGTACCCTCAATGTGAATGTACACACACTTAGCCCCGTTGATAGACAACAGTCATTTTTTAGACCACCGAACGAGAGCATTTTTATCTGCCTGGAATGCACATTCATCCACGTCACCTGTTATTTCTCACTGAATTTTTACATCATCAGTGTTAAGTGGCATCAGGGACTCATTTGCACTTGAGAGTTCGTTTACATTCAGTATAAACAGTGAAGGAACTAGAACAGAGTCTTGCGGTATCTCACAAAGTACCGGTTTCCAAGACGAGCATTTCGAAATTACTGCTAATTTCTGAACGCCATTTACCAAGAAATCCTTGATGGACTTTATGATAGGTCCGGGAGTCCCTTACTTTTTATTCCGAAAGAGAAGTCTACTTCCGATACATCAAACGTATTTGTAACAAACTACTGTACAACAATTGGCTCCCCAAACTCACAATCTCCTTGATACTCATAGATTACCAAATTACGTATTCAATAAGGCAACAAAAACCTAAAGGGTGGATTTTTCCTTCTTTTGATTTAAATGTTGCATATTCTTAAGCGGTAAATAAATCCGCAAATGAATAGCTCTGTAAGTGTTTGACATTGGTTTGCTGACCACATTAGTTTTAATGGACTCACCTTGATGAATGTGCTCGGTCAAGTATCAGCACAAGATTACGAGTGGAAAAGCCGTGCTCAACATCCCCTGCAATCACTAGCCAACCTAGATAAGTCAATTCTCAATGTATCGGCAGCCTATCAAACATATCTTCGAACCCCCTCGATTCTAACATTTTATTTCACTTGGTGGGCACGGTCCATAGTAGAACGTGTTAATGGTTAAAAGGTTGTCAAACTCCAGATACCTGGGTCATCTTCAACTCCGAATTTTCTACAAACAGAGTAATGATGACTATATGAAAAGCTAGTTAAGTTTGATAGAGTAGCACTCATGTCCTTTTCTACAGTAAAAAATGCAGTATTGAAGTCCCCCACATATGAGAGGTTATTGTGCTGGTACTGTTCATTTTGTTAAGCTTGCATTTTTCGGTGCTAAGAGAGCATATTTTTACCGGCTTAGCCATTAGTTACATTCAAGTCTGTATTATGACATTCATCTCTGTTATCAACATGGTATCTTCAGCACGAAAGAGAGCTTTTGGTAGACAATAAGTAGTTCCGACATATCTACAGAACTACATATGGACATTCAAATCCCAAAACTTACCTAATGTTGTGGTGGGGCAAATTTATGAAGATTTTTATCCTTCACGTTATTCTACTGTTCTGGGTTCACCGTCGCCCAATCATAAGTTTTTCCCCTAGACTCCAGGAGACTAGTTTAGTGCGATGAAAAATACCGGCATTTTGCAAAGATATATTATATGAATTAATCATCTGGATTTGGAACCCTTAAGACTTTCGCTCGATTTTTATTCATATTTAGAAGCCCTTCGCAACCAGCAATTCGCCAAAATAAAAGCTTGGAAGCAATTGAAGTAGATTCGGACCAATTTAGTTCAAATAGACGAATTGATAGAGGAATTCGCTTTGTTTTGTGTCCCCGCTATATCACATTAAGGAACTCCTTCAAAAGCTTCTTCACTGATATTTAGTCGATACATTGACTAGTCTCAAGCTCTCTTTCGCATACGATCATACTCGACATCGTCCCTATCGATTGTATGATTATTCCTTTAAGGGCTTGAACGGTTATGTTTTCAAACCCAGTAGTATCTACCACCTTTTGAAGCTCGTTGGGTCCTTGAGGTGGTCGCATGAACTAGTGATCATTTTGTACTTGATTTGCGATTGATTACGAATTGTAGCTGTAAATAATTCCCCAAAATCAATAGCTTACTAAATTTTTCGATATTGGATGCTGACCACGTTGTTTAAGTTGACTTGTTTGACTGAAGGCTTTCGGTCATGCATCCGTATCAGATCGCATTGCAACTCGACGTGGGACACAGCTCCTACGTTTCAATAGTCAGCTAAGAACGAACGCCTCTCCATATATTGGTAACGTATCAAATATATCTTTCCTACCTCTTCTCGTCTGACTTCTGATTTCTACTTGGCCAAAAGGGTTTCAATTATAGAAGGTGCTACTGGTAGCTAATTGTAAAGTTACGATATTAGTCATATTCTCAGAATTCTAGGCATAATAAGTTCGTCTTTGCTCGTCTAGTTCTATTTGGCTTAATTTGCACTTTTTCGGCAATTCCTAGTTCATACAATAATTTTAATTCTTCTAATACCCATGATTTGATTTTAACTACATTTTATCGGTAGATTTGAATTTTGAAGACAGGTCTGAGAATTAAAAATACTTGTCAAGGGCCAATGGATGTTAGGAAACAGGTTTGATTGAATGCAGAACCTTGGGTTGGTTTATTTGGCATTTTGAGGCTGTTTGGCAATGTATAGAAAACCTAGCTTGCAGTCTTCACTCATAGGCACTTAATTAGGCACTCATTAACCCACACACTTTTCAGTTCTAATTATATTATTCTGCTGTGATGAACATGAGCTCAGGTGGAGAACACCGATTTATTGGTTGGTGCAAAACTACAAAGTGCCTTCATAAAATATAAAAACCATACATTCAATACATTATTTGCATATCTTCCTTCAGTTGTTCTTTGCATTCTTCATGATTTTTCCAATTCTGTTGTTATTGTAACTGCTCTCTATTCTCTACTTGTCCCCTTCAATTCAAACTTCTCAGTCTTTTGCTGGCAGGCATTCCACATCCAACTGCCGATAAATACCACTCATATATGTCCATATAGATAGCACATACCACAGCATAATCGATTACTTTAAATATACTCAGGAATTCAGAGGATTGATGTTATTCACAACGTTTACAATCTTTGGTAAATATGTTTTTATGAAAATGTTGATCATATTTACCTTGATAAATCAGATGAAAGCTGAATATTAGGGTCGCTTCTGGCTTCAAATATTTTTAGGTGGAAACAACGAATTGTATAGCTTCTGGTATCTGCGTCAAGGTAGCCGGTAGTAGTTCTTTAACGCAGAAATACAAAAGTACACAAATCAACAGAATGATTTATAGGGACTGATCAGGCGACAAGACTTTTGAGCATTTTCTTTGTCTACTTGTTGTGGCTGTAGTCACGCTGCAGTGAACGCAGTCACAGCATCTATGCAAAACAAGGCACTGGGTGGAATAAATGCTAGTTGAACAAAACCATGAAGTGCTTATACAGTATGTACACATTGTCTTCAGTCATTTATTTGTATCCAGTACAGTGTGCTGCAAATCAAGTTGGTTCCTGACTACCTGTTCTTACTTTTCTTCAGGGCTCTGAAGTGTTGTTCCCACGCCCTATTTTTGACCTACAGGATCTTTTCTCCTCAGTCGTAGACAGTAGCATGTTTAACAAGTCGTTCCACTACACTAGCCTGACAAGTAATCTTGTGAGTGGAGTTCGTCACACCTGGATGCTTGAAGCGGTAATCCACGCTAGGTATTAGCCGCGAAGAGACTTCGATGTAAGCTATAAAGTCAATTTAGTGACCCTGTATCTGACTCCAGTTCGACTGTATGCTCATTGTCATTGAAACATACTTGTCGGCTATCCTTGTTTCTTTTATCCATTTGAATCGCGTTAGTGAATAGCGAAATTAAATAACTCAAATACGGGAATAACCTTTCAATAGGTGCATTTCATGCAATCGTTGATCGGAAAAGACAATAAGAGAAACACATAGAAGGAAGTGAAACGAATCGGAGAAGGCATGTGAACCAACTCATTTCAGCCAAGCGTTACTCAACATTTATAGTCAGACTAAAAATAAGTTACAGTCATACAATGAATGGAATAAGTAATTAACACACATACAATCATGTAAAAACAGTCAGGGTAGTAAGCCAATAAGTGACAAGGTCGAAATGTGGCTTCAGAAGAATGAATCAATTGGTATGTTCAGAAACTAGGATGGCTTATGTGTGTAGCAGTGTATTTAAAAGTGATAACCACTGGGTCATGCTGTGTTTGGAGAACGATTTTACAGGCAATGATGACAATTGTACAAATTGTGAGAACTGATGAAAAATGCGAATAGTAACAGAAACTTATTACATGATAGGTCTACTTTAGCTATCCCCCACATCATAGTCCCCCTCCTTAGACTCAAGTAGATTGCAATCATTGGTGAATTACGGGACAAGCCAAATTTAATTGATTTCACGGGAGAACAACTCTACTCAGCTCAGAGAGAAGCTCTCAAATTAAAACTTTTGGATTGAAAAACGTCGGAAGAAATACCGGTGCTTAAATTTTCTTATCTACCACAATCCCCTTCACTATGGTGGATCCTTAACCCATTTTGTCGAAGAAAGCTTCACCCAATAGAACATTTATTTAGGACGGAATATGAAAGTGCTCACACACAAATTCCTGCAAACCTTGTCGTGGTTAAAATCAGCAAAATGTATGACTCATTACCGATGGCTACAGTAATAATGAATTCCGGTTAACGTTTTAGAAAAATATCCGATGTTTGCAATGGCTTCGTAGAAATGGAAGGGTATTACTCAATGTGCTAATTCGTTACCCTTAATCTAGATTGTTTTTTTCTCTTCACTTTCCCAAAGAGAAGTGTGAAACCATGAGCTCTCTTTTACTACCAAAACACTGGCACCAAGGAACAAACAGATTACTAATTTTACCAAGCAGAGTTTGTATTGCAATAGCCGTCAAAGGTTTAAGAACTTTATGGTCAGTACTTATGGTCTTTATTCATGTTTACGCTAAAACCTTTTTGACTTTTTATACAGTATTCGTGCGTCCTAAACTTCAGTTCTGCATACAAGCGGCTAGTCCCTGCTTAAAAAAGACAGTGGGATTTCAGGAAAGGTTCAGAGAACAGCAACTAGGCTGATTCCCAGAATAACGGATCTCCCGTATGATGCTCGACTGGCTAAACCTATTCCTGTTGTCGTAAAGAAGTAGAGGTGACTTGATTACAGTTTTCAAATTACTTGGTAATAAATTCGCACTTGAAATGCTCTCTTTTTTCTTCCAAAACAGATTTTTTACGAGGACACTGTAAGAAAGTTATCAAGCCCAGAACAAATTACTTGTCAGCTGACTATCGATTTCCCCGTCGAATCAACAACGAGTGGGGTTCATTACCTCAACATGTGGTCGAGATTCCATCCGTCGACTCTTTCAAAATAAAGTTGCATCAACTGAGATACAGTAACTACCAAAACTAACATAGGCCGCCAAGCCGTCTGTCTTTTTCAAACTGAAACTGAAACTGATTCTACAATGACCTCTGCGGGTTCCTCAAATATCTTTGAGGTTAATCCTTTCTCCTCCCACCTCCTGGTATGGTCAACCAGTTGAAAAGTATGGCTTGTAGACATGTCCAAAACATGGTTCAAAGCGTCTCAAAATGTTCTGGAAACGAGGCACCATACTCACCAATTGTTGATACTGGCTGTGACTCCCCATCTAGCCTTCCTAAAGGATGTAAAACATCGGGACTATCCGAAAAAAAGCCTGAGTCTCACTCCGAGATTGATGTAAAGTGTCTGAACAAAAGCTGTGTTCCACCAAGTGTTACTCAACCTTGTGATCTCCACTGGGAAGGGAACCAACAATTAAATGTCGGATGTGCACAGTCAAAGAAGATGACATCTGAAGGTATTGTACTTCATTTTAGTTCTATTGCCCTCAGATTTGGATGATCGTCAATCTCCAAATGATTATCTTTGGAAAAAATTGGAAGCATTGGTTGATCAGATGATCTCAGAAGAAGATGGAATCCCCGTCCGTAATGTTAAAAGTCTAATGTCAATAATTCCTAGCACATTTACCGGTTAGTTGCAGCTTTCTGTTTGATAAGTCTCGTTATTTAAACAAGATTTGTGTATTTTATCATAGGATCTCCCAACATTTTGGCAGTTTCTTTAGTGTAATAAATAACTGTCTTTAGTTCCCAATTGCGATCTGTCGTACTATAAATATGGATTCAAAAAGTAGCTTGTATACATAAAGTTAAGCACATACCTAACCTTTCTCTATGGGCAGGGGCGCTGACGAAACTCCTAATTTTATGTAAATCTTCAAGCAGCCGTCCTGTGTACTTTAGTTTAATGAGATAATCTCAGTCCCATCTTGAGGCAGTTAGTATATTGATCGTTCTGTACAATTTGAGCATCACTGAGTGATATAATCAGTAATTGGTGTCATCGGGTGACAAAACTAATGCAAAGTTTTTCACAAGCTTTTCATTGTCGTAGAAGATGATTACCGAGCCATAACATGTTCGAGATGTCTGTAGGTGTTGGCTCATGTCCCCACTGACGTGCTTTATTCATAAGGATCAACTATCAGCCTCAATATATGCTACTCACTGATCTAGCCGTATGGCTTAATTTTAAGGATGGCAATATTTAAATTGAATAACCTCCGTTTACATGGATTTGGTGACTTGTTTGTATGTTTATGAAGATCCAGTATTGTTTTCTCAGAACCTGTAAGACATTTAAGTTTCTGGCCAACGGTTCAGGCAGTATAGTTTGATAGGTATTGGTTGAAGATTTGATATTCCTGGCTTAATCTTTAAAGTATATATTATAATTGCGAAAATAGACGAGAGATTCCACCCCACACTTTGTTTTTCAACTAAGCTTGCATGGAATCCAGTCTTTGATCATCATCATGATCATTGCAGTTTCAAATTACCTTGAAAACGCATGCTCAACCAAATCATGAAGACCTCGTTCTTTGTTTGCATGTTCTCTTGAAGTAGTTTGTTGTTCACGTACTATGTTATCAGGTTTTGTAGCGACAAATTACTCCTCAAAAAGTCTTAAATAAAGTTGTCTTTGACAGTGTTTTTGAGCGTGGAATATGCTTTAAGAACACTGGTTATCATTGACTTAATAGTTCTAAGTGTATCGGTTTATGTGGTCTCCAGGTAAGTTACTTTATCAATTTTTTTAAAAATAGACTTTTATTGCTAACTGAACTATTAAACTACCCTAATCTACCATATTAGGACTTACTGTTTCTGACTTCCTATCTTAGGTAGTGATATTGTTCATTGGTTGATGGAACACATTGGAGCTAGTGATGTTACTGAAGCTGTTCATATTGCTAGTCGTATTGCGTCCATGGGTTACATTTTTTGTATTGATGATCATGTGCTGACTGTAAAAAATGATGGACATACGTACTACCGATTTCAAACTCCTTTTCTCTATCCAAGTCGATGCATGGAGGCAGATACTGCAGATTATGCCGTTTATTTATGTAAACGCACCATGCAAAACAAACAGAGATTGGAACTGGCTGGATTTGAAGCTGAACGCCTGGCTAGTTTACAAAATATATACTGCCATAAGTGGGAGTTCATTTATATACAGGTAGATTTTTATCTATTTATTTAAACACATAAATATTGGTACAAGGAGGAATCAATTGTATATGCGCCACACTTTGTCATCCGATTTGTGTGAGGGCTGGAATACTGCCTGAACCGAAGCAGGTGGTTTTCTTAGAGGGCCACACCCCAAACCCTCGATCTAAAGGTATAATCCACAAGGCAGTGGGACAACGTTAAGAGATGCAGTCCCATGTTAACCGGTGACCAACAATAGGTTCACATACCATTTGTTTCCTTGAATCCCGAGGCTCATCTACACCACTGATTAGAAATCAGGGCTTTCCAACTCCCTTAAGTGAACCCTCCGTACTCATCAACCCGGTTAAAGTGCCAGACATTCGCTTTTTGTGCTTTCAGTTTCGTAAACAACACCCTCACCTCAAAAAGGCAGTGAGTAAGACTTCTCTATCAGTGGCTATGTACGTGTAACCGTGTGAGAGCATTTCGAGAGAGCTAACTCTCCCCACCCTCGGCTATACCAGGGCATTCGGGGGCGTTCATTTTTATACAAGTAGATTAACCTTGGGGCTTTTCTAAATGGTCTCTCAATAATTGCATGTTTTAATTTTTACGATTAATACTCAGTTCTTTAGCAATAATCTTTGCAACTCAATAACTGACCGCAGATTTGTGTACTGATTTCGATTCAGTGTGTAGTGATTAAAGCTGGTACTCGATCGCTCAATCACGTAAAGAAGGTAGGTTTGAACCTGCTACTTAATGGCTAGAAATAGAACCCTCGAGGCAAGTTTCTTATTCGTTCAAAAATTTACTTACCACCTTAAGTTATCTGTAAAAAAACATGCAATTTCGCAAAATATGCAACGTTACCGTTAAAACATTTCTTACTTCGTCGTTTAGGTTAAGCTACTATTTATGAGTTTTTCGCTCAAGTATGCAGATGGGATCACATTCTTGGTCGATCGAGTGCCAGAATGTCTAGATTATCTGTTAACTTTTACATTTCACAGGCTTCAATCAGTTGCTTAAGGTTATTTCGTTAGATGAAGAGCTAGTATTCCTAGTAAAAAATTGTGGTGTTTAAATTTTGTAAAGAAAGCGTATACAATGGAAATTAGTTTCCTGATTACATTATCTGTTTGTCAGATCTGTTAAGTGTTGATAATTCTACTCAAATACCTGGGCAATAGTAAGTCATTGGTTAAAACTTAAATGTTCAATACCGATGAGCATTAACTATACTTTGATATCAAGTAGAAAAGATAGAATATTGTAAAATATCAAGTTGTAACCTAATAAAAAATGACTTTATCTAATAATTTTGCTTTCAAAAGATTATTATTGACCAGTAATTTACTTATTGTAAATAAAAACAATCTGTCGTGATATTTTGTGCAGATCCCTCAAAAGTTCCTTACAGCAATCAGTACTAAGCACAGAGCTACTTATGGAGTTACTCAATTCATACTCTCTTGTATGATACATTGAATTTTTGACTATCACTCATATACGTATGTAATATAAAATTCCTACTTTTTATATAGGCAGAAGCAGAAGCTAAAGTAGATAAGAAAAGAGATAAATTGGAGAGACTGGTACTTGAATCACAAGAACGAGCCTATTGGGATTTGCATAGGCCACCACCAGGCTGTATTAATACAACGGATATTGATATGCGTAAATTGTGTCGTGCTAAACGCCCTAAAAAAACCACATCTCGACCTATAAATTTTCCTATTCCGAGTGGCCCGGGTTAGTGTACTTGTATTTTTAGGTTACAATTTTATGTAAATTATTGACTTTTTCAGTAATTATGTATTGTACGTAGTAAATTATTCATTCAATTTTCCTCTATCCATACGACAATTTTGCTGATTAAGTCAAATTTAGTATCAGTGTAGTGCATAATTTTTTTACTAGTGCTTCAAATGTCAATATATATTAGATTCCAGACCATTTCTCTCATTCCTGGTTTGAAAATTGAACTGAATAGGAAAAATTGTATACTTACATTCCTTTGTATAAGCTTTAAAGAAAATGAAAATAACTGTTTAGACAGAATACCATAGTGGTTCAGTATGTCTCACTAAGTTTTGTCTATAAATTAGTAATATTTCAACTTACGATTTTAAATATGGAGCTATATATATGTATGAAGTTGGTCCAATATTAATGCAGGTACGTCATATCAACATATATCACTATTGCTCTTTAAATAGATGAAAGAAGTATATTCAACATTCAATTTAAAGTTATCTCGCCAGTGGAAATCGAGTTGAATAAATTTGATTTCCTTTTTGTATGACTGGTCACTTATAGCTGATTTATTTATTCAAATTACTCACTAAATACATGAAAACATATTTCATTTTGTATATTCCTGTTACTGTTTTACACTAGCTTTTTTCGTAGGTGTAACTTTTTCCATTGGTTTAAACAAAGTTATCTCGAAAATAACGTTAGCCAAGTCTCCAGTACTACATGATAGTGGTAAGTAAAGTGAAGAAAGACCTTACAAATGTGTCAGGTAGTTGTAAACAACTGATATAACCCTGGATTTATGTTTTGTACTAGTTGATACTCGTAACCAAGTTGTATCTACAATGTTCAGGAAGCTGGTACTCTACTGAGATTCAAACCTACTACATCCAGTGTTAGGGTCAAGAACACTTGTTACTGGTAACCTTCCTTATTATTTGTAAAATTCGTCAATCGCCAAATGTGCCTTCTATTTTGAAGTAAATTAGTAACTACACAACTTATCCTTTTTTATCGAAAGTAGGTGGAGTTATGTTTGAATGTGTGATCTATGCTTCCAGATATAATTATATATTTATCTTCACCACATAACACTTTCTTTCGTGGAAACCATATGGTGTATTTTAGTCTGACTTTGATTTTTACAAGAGTAAAGTGTTCATATCCTTAAAAATTAGCACCTTTAGTATGACACTTTTCTAGAACACTGAAGGTTGACTGATAGTGAAAATTTCTTCCTGATCATTTTTTTTAATTCTTTGCATTTTGATTCACATAAAAAGTAAGGAAAATGATTTTTTTTTCCCTTTCCATCTTCCATCTTTTCCTGTATGTTTTAGATGGATCTATTTTATTCTCCGTTTTGGATGGTCTTTCGCTACGAGATAGGATAGACAAACTTCATACTTGTTCACGTACAAAAATTAAATCATCTAAAGCTGCTGAGAGTTTGCAAGTATGTTCATATCACGTAGTTTGCTAGTCCACTTACAGTCATATGATTTTAAAGTGTAAAGTTTATCTCATTAGTGTAGGTTTTCAACTTTTGATCACTGGATTTCAGTTTCCAATTCCATTCTGTTCACACTGATGTTTAGGTGATCAGGTTATAATCTCCCTAGCGCTCACAAACCAAACAGTATGACTTTCAATCTAGAATTTAAGACTGTCGAGGAATACTTCTGAGTTGCGTTTATTCTACATTTCAGATTCCTCAACTTAATACATTCACTGAATCGTCAAATTAAGTGCAATCACACCAGTTAGCATGTGATAAGATGGCATCCAGAGAGTAATGTGGAAGTTGGTTGACACTATATTGATGAAATTGATTGTATTCCCATTATGCTTGGTCCTAGAAAGAAAGGATAACAAAACATATGATATCAATCTATTAATTTTTGACCAAGAACATTCATTTTCTGTTTTCTTATTTCCTTTCGTTTCTCTTATATACATAACAGGTAGGTGACTATTTTTGTCATTCACTTGTTTACTGTTTCAGAACTTTGCCGATCAGTATTCTGAATTCGATTTGCTTTTATCTACATCAACATCTGTTGGTTTTTCTGCACCATCCACAAGTGGAATAAACCAACCGAATACAACTTCTGCCAGTCAATTGGCATTAGGTAGTTTAAATGTGAATACTAATTCTAATTCTGCCACTACGCCAACATCTATATTACGTACATCCGGTGATAAATTAATCCAACATACTCGTAGTATTTCAGCTACTGGATTTAATGGAATCACATCATTGACTTCAATGTCATTAGCTCGTACCAACAGTGGAACAGGAAATGGCGCACATAATTTCTCGACAGCTGGTCAAATTTCTAGTGGACATGGATCAGCCGGACATATGGGGGGAATTACTGCTAGTTCACCTAATTCGGGTAGTTAATCATTTTCTTCTCTCTCTTTAAATATCAGCGTTAATATGATTGTAGATAATAAAAAGTAGGATTTATTTTATCTTGTCATATAGTCTCTGAAGCTCTTTAACGAATCATCTGCTTTGTAGTTAGGGCGTTAGACTCTCAACTACCAGATCGTAGGTTCTCGAGTCTTGCTCCACCTACTTCTGTTTATTCAGTTGGGTTGTATCTTTAGTTATCACATAAAATACAACTTCAACTCAATGCCTTATAGTGTTCCTAATTTCCACTCAATAAATCATGATTAAGTTATAAGTGTCTAATAAATTAATTGATTTCCTCCTGATCGCTCGGTAATTTTTGATTTTAAAAAACATCATGCCCGTTGAAGACTTGGTTTAGGGTATTGGTCTTTATAGGTCAAATCATTCGTATGAAGTAGTTTAGTCTTACAAAAGATCAATTTTCAGATGGATTCATTAAATGAATATATTACTAACAGATATGTAGTTGAGTGTTACTTCGAGTGAATCAGTGTTATCGCGCTTGTTGTTGCAACTCCCTGCTGAGATGACTGTCAACAAAGAAAAAAACTTTCAGTTTCCAATCATTATGAAAATTACTTTTTAATATTTAACACATAATGAATTAAATTTAGTATTTTTATAACTTAAGGATCATTCGTTTTTGTCACTGAGTTAAAACCCATTCTACTTCTCACATTAGCTTTATATGTTAAACAAAACCTCTGTTTTTAATAGTTTTATTGATTAAAATAACTGATACGTAGGATTAAAATAAAGTCTGAGAGTCAGATGTTAGTTCTGTTAACTTGTGAATGACTTACAAAACTTGCATCTTTTAATTAACCGTGTTTGAAGTACTTTCTATTCATGTTTATTTTTATGTTGAATATTTTGTAACATAAACATGTCTTTATTGGTAGATAAACTTATTCTTTGACCAGTTTCATTGTCCTTTAATATCAATTCATTCGAAAAACTCGCGTTAATAATTATAATTCATAAAAAGTTATCACAACCATATTATATCGTTGAGCATCAATTATATATCGGATTGTGTTTTGTTCGTCATTTTTTTCACTCCGAAGCGAATGTCCGGTGCTTTAACCGGGTTGGTGGACACGGGAAATCCACCTAGGGGTGTTGGAAAACCCTGATTCCAAACAAATGGTGCACATGAGCTCCAGTATCCTGAGGGAACAAATGGCGTATGAACCAATTGTCGGTCACCGGCTACCATGGGACTGCATTTCCTCACGATGCTCCACTGCGTTGTGGATCAGACCTTTAGGTCAAAGGCTCGGGGTGTGGCCCCCTAAGAAAACCACCTGTTTCGGTCTGGGCACCCGGGCAGTATCATAGCCCTCACACAATTTAATGAAATGACAATTTTTTGTGTGGCGCATATATATCTGATGCCTCTTTGTACCAATATTTATGTGTTCAAATAAATAAATAAAAACATAGTCTTGAATCCCAAAACCCATTTTCCATAATAATAATTTTTTTCTAAGATGGCCTCGAGCTAGTGGCTAACTGAACTCAGTAGGTTATGTGTTAGATGTTTGAACTGAAAGCGCTGGGTTCGAGTGCCAGAATGAACATTAACACACAGATCCAGCTACTTCTAGCTGAAGCGTCCTTAATAAAATGAAACGTGCTTCCTGAATTCGTCTACTAGCCACTAGCTAACGTAAATACTTTTTACTCAAAAGCATTATCAAGGTAGTCAACTCAAGATGCACCTATTTCAAAGGCAATCGATCAATTTCATTTCATATTATCAACAACGAGAGAATTAAAACTATTGTAAATCAGACCGAAGTTGATGTATAATTATATTACTCCTTGTAGTTTAAAACTGTTTACAGTAGACGTGAATTCTTGAAATAGACTTTAATTCATTTTATTCTGTATGTAGTTTGTGCTTAGTTTGTTCAAGTTTATCAAGGGAATCGTCAAATGTATGACATTAACATTTATTACTTAACCATTCAGAATAAAGTGATTAATGTGTGATTCGAACATCAAAACATTTGATGAATACTGGTTATTTTTGTAAACTAGTCAAAATACACGTACGTTAGCTTTAATCGACTAATTTTTTTAAATATTATTCTTTTTTCAGTCTATGATCCTAATCAAGAACCTGTTAGTGCATTGAACCCTTGGATTTCCGACAATCCTGATTATTGGAATACGGATTTACGTCCAAAATATTTACCTATTCGTCGTATTAAACGTTGGAGTTTTTCAATTCATGAACTATTAAAAGATCCAGTTGGTTTAGAAGAATTTCAACGTTGGTTAGAAAAAGAATTTTCAGCAGAAAATCTGAGATTTTGGCAGGCATGTCAAGTAAGAAATTTACATACTTGTTATTTACTTACCAAGTATAATTTTATGTACCTAATTTTAAGTAGAGCTCCTTGTAGAAGAACCACTGGTATTATCCAGTTGATCAAACCGAAGTAGTGTATATTATGGGATTCAAAATACAACTAAAATAACTGGATGTCGAGTGCTTTAACCAGTGAAACTGCCGCTTGAAAAAGAAATCTTTAGTTATTGTAACTATTTATTCATTTTGACGATAGTGGATAGCGATAAAATCTAAGATGGGTGTTTCGTTTTCCTGGGGACTTCTCAGGTGTTTATACCTACATTAATACTAATGGTTTTATTGAAAATCAAAAATACTAGACTGTTATCCACTAATCTACCCAATTCACAACAGATATTACCTTTTCTGACAAAGATAAAATTGAGTATCAGACTTAATTCTCATTGCAGACATCAAGATCAACTTAATAAGTACCAAACAAGATGAAAAGCTTATTCTCAACTTCATGTCTAATTAATATCAAAATATATTATCAATACTTGTGAATACTTGAAATACTCTTGAAGTCGATAATCTATTGGTAGAGACTGGTGAATTCATTCATCTTCAAATATCGATCATCGTGAAATTCTCCTTTGTTTGGTTCGTGTTGGATTTTCGGGGAATGATGCATTTCCGAACTAGCTAACCCAGTTATCGAAAATTAGGAGAGGAGATTAAAAAAATTGGAAAAGTTTATTGTAAATCCGACTGACTATGATACAATGTGAAATGCATATGTATCTATAGAAAATTTTGAAGTGTCCTTAAAAATCAAACGCTGAAGATACCGATTTTAGGAATTCCATTTTGCCGACATGGTTTGAAAATTTCAAAATGATAACTTCAAGGAATTTTTTCAGTTTACTTTTGTCTAGTTTTTAAGGATTTATTATAGTTCACAATAGCATTATTCATGATTCCGAAAGAACTTCCCGACTAATCTACCTGGATGTCGTCTACGCGAAACGAAGTAAAATATACTGAACAAAATATTAAGATCAAATAATAAAATATTTTTGTGTGTGATACAACTAGTTACGGAAAAAAGTGTTTTGTATTCAAAGGAAATTCCACATGAAACACATTAACACTGTCCCACATAATGCCTATCATCAACCATTCACTTAATCAACTTTTTCCTTCACAGTTTACATTTACTTAAATATCGGTTATTATTGAGAAAATGGTTTTCGCATAGATGGGGAAATTTCACTTAATAAATGAATAGACCCGTCAGTATTTTGTTCGTTTTTTAAGCTAAGCATTATCAAGAACCACTTCTAAAGTTTTATTGTATCATACTACTCTTCAGTTTTAGGTCACCAAGGTAAAGTTAAACTATACTGTCGAACGACCCATTTTGACTAATCAGAAAAGAATAAGTGTAGATGAATAGATTATATTATAATACCAAAAATATATTGTTGTTTTGTATTATTAGCTACTTTGTATAGGTTTGCTACAAGCTCTTAACCGTTAGATTTTGGTGCAAAGATCATGACTAAAGGTTATGATTCGGAGATACCCTAATCACCAGTCCTAGTCCTAAATCTGACTCTAATCCCAGCTCTAACTCGAATCCTAGCTCTAATTTTAACTCAATCTTGATCCTTAATCTAGATAAAACTCTCCACCCTAACCTAAACATCAAACATTATTTGTTAACTAAGATCTTAAGTTTAATAAATATTAAGATAAGATATAACTTTATCTCGTGTTTTTATGCACACATGTGCTGTCATTTCATCCCCTCATTCACAAGTGGACGTTTCCTTCACTAATTCAACGCCTTTTGAATAGCTAACACTGTTTCATTCACGAAAGCTTATCATTGTACAGTTCCTGGTTAACATTCTGACTTAATTATGGTTCTAGAACAACATATATAAGCGAACAATATTGTTTTCGATTAGATCCTCATCAGGCTTTACTCTAATATACAGTAATGATTATGGTTCAACAAATGTCATTGTTAGGTTCACTTAGAATCTCTAAATTCTCTCCTCATTTGACTTATATTTTTATTGGTTTATACTATGTGTTACTATTTAATAACCAGTTTCATTCCTGATAATTTCTGAATGTATGGTGCAATTTATGTTTATCTTTGTGTAATGTTCTAAGGTATTTACATAAACTAATAACATTTACTGTGTCTATTGCTGTAATTATATTCTCTCAACTCTTGTAACAATAACTTCTTGCCTTTGTGTATCTCTTAAATCTTTGTTTAAACGCAATAGTTTCCATATTTGTGTCCTTTTAGTCCCTGTTTGGGTTGTTGATGGTCATTACTAACTTCAGACACAATTACCGACCGTCATTTACCCTATCATATGTTGTAATTAATGTCAATGTGATTATTGCAAAAGCTATTTTTCTTTGCGGACGTACAGACGCATTAATCGCCACAGATACCTCACGAGTTTGAAACCCATTTACAATCATAAACCGTTCATTAGGTAAATTTTCGTTTTGAATCTCAGTATTATGCATACTTCAGTTGTATTGTTAGACGCTTTTATATAGTTAACGGTCGTTCTAGGTTGATATATCAGGGGTTGACTTTGAAGTGTTTTTTCGATCCCGGTTGCTTCATCAATATAGTTCAGGCTTATCGATCACCAATTCATCTACTTCACTCTATATAATTGAGTCCTATGTCTGTTTGTTGTGGTATCTAAGACATATTTTTTGTTATAATCCAGGTAAAAAAAGTAAATTGTTGTCTAATTTGTTATAATCTATTTATTTATAGGTACTTAAAGGTGCTCCACTGCGTGAAGTTCGTCAATCCATTATGAATATATATCAGCAGTATTTAGCTCCAAATGCAGTAGAACCAATAAATATTGACAGTAGAATTGCTGATCTAGTAAGACGTCAAATAGATGATGAGTCTAATACAACACCAAATCGTTATTGCTTTGAAGCAGCTGAAGAACACATTTTTCATTTAATGAAATCTGATTCTTATTGTCGTTTCCTACGATCTGATGTTTATCGTGAATTATTTCGTGGTGATAAGAAAAAGTCGAAAAAACAGCAACGTAGTAGCGGGATCAATTCGAATACTTCTGCTTTGTCAAGTGGTCCCGGCGTTGGTACTCAAGTCACTGCAACAGTTAATTTTACTGGAATTGAATAGTAACCAAATCTTCCACGCCTGGGCTGGTGGTGGACTGTTACAATAGTTCTATCCTGCTTATTTTGAATAAACAAGAAAATGCTTTTTCATTATTCTATCTTGTATATGTTTTTGATTTTTATGTCTTGTCTTTTTTCCATCGTAATATTTATCCGTCATTTTACACTTGGTTCACAGAGTCATATTTGTAAAGAAGACAATTTGAAATGATACTTTCAGTAAAATTTGCATTTAAAAAATATCTTTTTACTTTGTCTTACCCTCAAAAAAATGATAATAACTCTTGTTTAAAGGTATTATAGCTCATAATTAAATTTACCAGTAAGTCTGTGATCTCTCTCCAAATTTATCATTAACTTACTAGCCTATCTATCTGATAGACTGTGCTTTGTGATATTAATACGTAAATCTGAAAAATGCTTAAATATACGTATCCATTGTAAAAATTACTATCCTTCAATGTTATTGTGTATGTGTGCTTTATCAATAAGTTTTTATTTTATTTCCTAGTCATTAAACATTTGACTACAACTCTGATCTCCACAAATTGCATTTTTACATAATGCATTGTGCAATTTCAATTTTGAGCGCATGTTCAAATTCCAAAGGAATTCATTACACAATATACTGTGATATATATCTATATCTTATTCGCATTTTTTTCTCTCTTATGCATTTATTTTTAAACGCACTGATAGAATTTAGCTTTTAATCAATCATAGATATTTGTGTATCCCTTCATAGGGAGCTTATTATATTGTTTAATGAACAATTAACCGTCTGTCTACTTTTATTTATTCCTTCTCATGATGTATTGTTGCTTCTTTTTTTCATTCATTCGTCACCTAACTTGATCTGCTCTCATTAATTGTTGCATTACTATTTCATTTGTATTTCTTAACTTTGATTTTTTTCATACAGTTGTTTTCTTCACGACGATCAAAACATCATGGTTGTAATATAGTATGATAAATATGTTACAAACTTGTCGTTTGACTAATGACAGAGGTGGAGTATATGACTACCATACTACCGTATTTTTTCTGAAGTATTTAACGCTGACATTCGAATAGATTTTAGTTTTCTGTCGTTTTGTTTAATATTTATTAATATGGAATTTCCAGTTGCGTGTTTTTTCATACAGTTGTATTAACTACTCATAACTATTTATTTAAGTAGACAGTTGTTCATCATTTTATTTGTTCTGTTTATCAGTTTCAAATTCACTTATATTAAAATACATTGTAATTTCTTTGTGAAATAATTAAAACGATTTATGAATTGAAATCTGTTAGCTGAATATCTACTGAGTGTCAACTAGTTTCCTATAGTTAACAATGGAGAGAATAACCTTCATTTTACCTAACAATTTGACGTTCGAAACGTTGGTTTGAAGACATAGGAAATTAACTTCCAACCATTGAATCACGGGTTTCAAACCTGCTCCATTCCATTTTAATTTCACAGACAATATCGCCATTGGTTCTCTCACAAAGTATGTACAAGTCCATTGACTTATACTTAATTATTGAGTAGCTGTGTATATTTCCTCAATTGCTCTTGTGCAATATTAACTTACTGTTTAACTAGATGAAAAGCATCTAACTCATTTTTACACTACCGAAATTGTCCAATTTCATAGTACCTATTGTCTCACTATCAAAATCTGTTTATGATTAACAGTGGTCTGCTAGTAAAACTGGTTAGTCTAATCAATTGAGTAGAACTTGATTTTTCAAACGATACCTGTTCTACAGATTGATAAGGATCAATAATAAACAGTAATATTTCGCGGAAGTGTTAAACACAAGCAGGTCGAGATCTTATATGGAGTGTCACTTGTAACCCTGGTTTGGGCCAATCAAACTCTGTATTTTTTTCTTGTGCAGTATCGTGTCACAGAAAGGTTGACCGAATTTTGACTTAATAAGTATACTTCTTGGTGAAGCAATCGTTAGTACATTGCAACAGTAGTCAATCGTATTCCACATAAACAAATTTATGACCATTTTGGAAGTTAAAGCTGCTATCGCTACACTTGTTTGTCAATATGGGTAACTTGTAATTCCAAGGTTTTGATAATCTCAAAATAATCTAACTGACAAAGTAGATGTAATCAGTATCAAATGTCAACAATCTTGCATTGTAATAAACAATATTAAACAAATGGATCATTGTTAACCTTAAATGTTTCATTTTTTACAAACTGTAGTACTTATTTCAACTTTTAGTTTATTGAATGTGACTAAACATTTTTTCTCCAGATTTCATCTTGAAAATGCTATTTATTTTTTCCCTCATAGTTCGATACTTTTATGATAACTTCCTTTTTCTCGGATTCTCTTCTGATAACATTTGTTTTTCATGTACACATTCACTTCAAGATATACGATTCACTTTCAGTTAAGAAAGGTTGTGGTTTTGTTGTAATAATAATTTTGAAAATTTAAATATTGTTGTTAAAACGGAGTGAAACCTGAAAGCTCTGGCGAGACTATATTTCATGGACGTACCATTCAGGTATAAGACAACAGGTCTCGGATTTTGGCGCGAAATTCATTTATCCATTTGGCTAAGTAGAGTTTTCGCATAACAACGGATGTTAGTTTGTGATGAGAACACTAAATCTAATTCCTAACCTTAACCACCAACTGTAAATCATAATTCTAATTCTTCGCATTGGTTTATAACTCTCATTTAGTCCTAGTTATTAGGTGAACACTTTCAAGGTCAGTTTAGCGTCACTCAAAAGTCGTCCATAAACTATAGCCTCACCAAAGCTTTTTTCTAACTACTGCTATGCATTTAATTATTGATAAATAATTACTCACTTTTCGTTTAAGTCTCTCTCATATATGGCTTGGTTGTGGTTCGCAATTTGGACTATGTTACCGTTCGGTAATTTATGTACATAAATCTATGAGTGCTTGAAATATAGAGTAACAGAAGCTCGGTTGTTCTGCTCCCTTGTTCGAACTCAATACTAAGAATAGACCAGTAGGAATTAAGATATCTCAATATCAGCTGAATGTTAGTCATGGTAGTCACAGTGTTATTGGTCAAGACGTAGGAAATTAGCCCAAAGACGAATTAGTGCACTCAACATAGAAAACTATAGATCCGGGTTCGGATTGGTGCATATATTAATTGATACAGATTAATGTTTCAGTCATAATAATCATAAAAGCAGTTTCTTTAATAGAAGAACTTGTCATGGCTTACTCACCTAGAGGTTTAATGTTTAGGTTTCTATCTGACAGACCCACTAACATTCTGTAGCGGTAAACAAACCCTCAGAATAAATGCATTCATCGTTTTTCGATATTTATATTAACCTCAATAGTTTTAAAGAACACAAGTAGCTGAGAACATTCAATCAACCACTGTGGGCATATCTTAGTAGAGCCCATGCGAGATACCTCCCCCTTTTATACGATGAGGTTGATAATTTCATGTTTGTTCACTTCTGCCTCTAATCAAATATATTATTCTCCCCAACTCTTTTCTTGCTTTCTTTGGTGCTTCTCCTCCAGTTACTCCACTTACAAGTGATTGGAATCATCATTTCCCGGTTCTGTTAAGTAAATTACTTACGCCTGTTACTCTTAATGGAGCATAGGCATTGGTTGATCGTCATCTCTTGTTTTTGGGGGATTCGATTCTAAAAAATAGCGTAAATTTTAATAATCCATGCACTTAAGAATCTCAAATTCATAGTCTGAGTTAACATCCTGATAAGTTAATCATATCAATAACAACAACCATTTTGACTAACCTAATCAAAGCACCTGATGATTTAATAAATTAATTTGTTAAGCTAAATTCGTGGTTTTAGCTCCTGTCTCTGAAGAAAAACTTGTTTTAGAAGTCACTTCTAAAATTTGCAATGATAAAATGTCAAATAAAAATAGCTATAAATTTAAACTACTGAACTAAACTTTGAGTAGTTAAACGTTTTATATAAACCTTTTCGGGAAATGACATTTCGATAAGGGAATATTGTCGATTTTCTGGTCAGCGTTTTTTTAGAGTTTGTTTTCTACGGGATGGGGTCGCTAACCCCATGCCCAACCCTCCTCCTTTACCCGGGCTTCAGATCCGTTGGCCAGACTTTATCAGCAACAAATTACAGTGGGAGACAGCAAACCAGATTCCAGCGGAGGAGGAAGCGCTGGAAGTGGATTGGGCACATATTGAGGAAATCACCCGATCGCGTCACAAGACAAGCCCTTACATGGAATCGTGAAGGCCAAAGGAGAAGAGAAAGACCAAAGAACACATTATGCCGAGAAATAGAGACAGACATGAGAAGAATGAACAAAAACTGGATAGAGCTACAAAAGAAGGCCCATGACAAACTAAATGGGTTGGAGAAAGCTGGTCGGTGGTCTATGCTTCATTGGGAGTAACAGGCGTAAGTAAGTAATATTGTCAAGATGAAATATTTTTTAAAACAAGTTATTAACTTAAGAATGAACTTATCTTTCACCCTTTGAGTTCAGAATAAAGGATTTGGAGTTGTCGTGCTTTTCAGTTTTGGCTATACATTCTCTGAAATAAAATTGTCGTTTGATAATTTTAATCGATTTCTTGTCTAACAATCAATTTCATGTTTTCTGATTACAGTCCTGATATATAAACACACTATAGATAAGCATTTTTTGAATACACTAACAGAACGCTAGCTCCGTTGAATTCATGTAATACTTATATCAAACCTACAAAACAGTGTATCCTTATTCTGCTTGTAAATGTAGTAGATTGTAGGTAAAGAACACATTATTAAGTAAAGTGAATGAATGTTGCCGGAGGTTAGATAATTTGTGCAGTCTCATTATTCTGTAAAGCTATATCACATTAGTAAGCTTTATTTACTTCCATGTTTTATCTTACTATTAAAACGAGACAGTTTCAATGTCCCAGTCTTAGAGAATAAATTGTTCTCAAGATAGTAAATCAAAATTCAGTTTATAGCTCTTTTCGTTTAATTTGTTCATAGTGTATTTATTTACATTAGTCCCTTTTAACATCATTCATATGTACATCTGTATTAAGAAATGATTTGCGGCATTGTTACATCCAGCAAATATGTGTACTGATGCTCAGAACTTGTTTTACAGAATTTAAAGCATACTACTCTAGTTTCCTTCGAAATCCTTTCAACTTGTGGCGATATGTTTATTCCACCTTCATTTCTGTCATTCGAAACATCACAGTAGGTCCTCAGAGGTCAACCTCTTCAGTTTATATATCGCTTCATGTTCTTCTCAACCCCCCCCCACAAAAAAAGGACAATGGGAGAACAATAATACTGGAGGGTACAGACAACTTTATTTATATTCCAAGAAATTACTCATTGTTGTTGGGCAGTTCAGTCCTTTAATTAAAAATTATGTCCATTTTTCAAAATAACTAAAACTACTAGTTTCTTTGCAGCTCAAGTGGAAAAATACGACACACAATCAATTCATTGTATTTTGTAAATATTGTTGTTCTTAATTTTATTTCATTTGTAAGTTTTTAAATCATCCTTTCGTTGGTGTTATGGACTGTAATTGGTCATTCACCTTCAGTAAAAATGCATCCAGAATATATTGCTTCGATATTGCCATTAGATCAAAAATATTTTTTTAGTTAAAGTTGGATAGTTATTAGTAAAGGAATTCAGGAAGTATGTTTCATTTTATTTAGTACTCTTCATTTAGAAGTACCTATATTCCAGTGTTCATGTTTAAACTCGGACTCCAATCCAGCACCTTTCACTTCAAACACTCAATGGGTGATCTACTGAGCTATTAAATTCAGATAGCCACTGTCTTGTTCAACGAGGATGACTTTAATATCTTTATTTGCAAGTGTACTTATTTTGTATTCAATGTACACTAAATAGTAGTTAGATTTTTTCAGACTTTAAACTGAGGATCACTTGAGATTAATTTAATGTATAAACACAATTTACAGTATCATAAAGTTGTATTATTAGTACCAACAAATATAGTTGACTTACTTAGTTACTTGATAACTCCTTCCTAACATGTATTTAATTGGATTCATGTTTGTTGTTTCTCTTTGTAACATTTTATTGAACATGAGAATTCAGCAATCATTTTAACCTTCTATCATCTTTGGAGTATTCATTGTTCTAATTGAAACAATTGATTGAATTAATTGTAAAGATCTGTTTTCTTCAATATTATTATTTCTATAAACAACCCTGAAATTAGAATTCACTTTGTATTATTTGTCTGAATCTTCTCATTGATTTTTGGAACTGCAATTGATCAGTCTCTTATTGGCATATGTGCATACTGTGGAATAGAACCCAGGACCTCCGGTTCGGTGGTCTAAAGGTTAAGGTCCTGGGTTCAATTCCTTTATGAGGGATCGTGGACGTACACTTCTGAGTAGGCCTATACTAGGACGAATCGGCTATTCAGTGCTTCCAGGTTTCTAATGGTGGTCTAACATTCATCAATTCATGATCTCAATCATATACCAACACTGTTCAACTCTGTTACAATTTCGACATAACTTACTTTTATTCCTCCAAGATATCAGTAATTCATAAACCATGAAATGATACTCAAATTTGTTGCTTCATATTTATTCTACTGTTTTAATTAAGCTTAACAAACATAAATATACATGAGCAAATAAAATTAACCGATTAAATTACTATGTTATAAAGAAGTCATTGTTTACAAATTGATCTATGAGCATAGTTAACTGATTTCAATAGTTTTCTAGTTTTTTTTTTGTAAACAAATTAGTTACCAAATTATCAGTTCAAAAAATGTCACGTATAATCATTATCGTCGTCATTATCATAGACGAACCTTATAAATTCACAAGTTGGATTATTATTATTATTGTTTTTTAATCATTTTGTTACTGATGTCAAATGAAAATAATGAACATGATTAAGGGAATGAAATCTCCACCCCATCACATAAATGACGTAATCATTGCATAGGAATTTAGATAATTATACATGTACAGAACAGACTCAAATGGATATATATAATACTGGAAGTTATATGGTTCTTGTAGATTCCCTGATTTTTTCTTTTTAGTTTTGTCACTTATTCTAAAAATTAAATTTGAAAATAAACAATGAATGGAACTGATTCAGAAACGTGATTATTTTATAATAGTTGAAATTATCATTTGATTTGTCTGTTGATCCATTCACGTATGGCTTTTTTTCTTTTAAAATATTTTTTTTAGTAACTAATGATTAGAAATTAAGTTTCATCATGGTTTTATGTCAGCTTGACAACTACTGAAAATTAGAAAAACTAGACAATTGATTCATTTTTACATTGGTTGTTTGAATCTCCTAATTGATGTTTAGGACTGCAATTGATCAGTCTCTTATTGGCATACGTGCATACTGTGAGGAATGCCTCGATATTGCCTTAAGTCACAAGTATTATGAGCAGAGATGATGGTAGCTAACAATGAAATCCAGAACTCGTGTTTCGCCCCATTCGGGACTCGTCAGGTAGATTTACCTGCATTTCAGAGTTGATATTCTCTCCAGAACTCAAACCCAATACCGTTTGCTTCAAAAGCCATCGGGGCAATTCGCACAAGGTGCACATATGTCAATAAGAGACTGATCAGTTGCAGTCCTAAACATCAATGGGAAGATTGAAACAACCTATACAGAAATGAATAAAACTCGCATTCTTTATACAGCAAACAATGTAAAAATTAAAAATATCATTATACGTAATAAGTACAATTCCTAGATTCGTAACTTGTAATTGAAATTTAGATATTTCTTTTCTGTCTTCTGAAATGAATTTTTTTAAAAGAACATGTTATATCTGGAAAATTAAACAAGGAGTATAAAGATTCTGAAGAGTTTCAATCTCAAGATCTTATTACTTTAAATAATATGGATTATAAGGTTTACTCATGTGTCCACTGCGAAAATATATAAAATTTATTTAACGTCGAGTGAATGTATCATAAATACGAATTACTAGATCATGTACTCAATTTGAGTTACATATATTTTTTTAATGTAAAAATTAGTAATATTGTGGTGTATGCTACTGATGTCAAGAGATATAAGTAGTATGTGTCATCAATCGAGAGTGAAATGTCTGGGGATAGAAGGTTAAGAACATCCAAGATAAGAGAATTAGAACAGAGAGTGATTCGTGTGTAAACGAAAGAATAATGAAATGTGATAGAATTGATTGACATTTTGCAAATGAAGTATTTATTATATGGTTCTCATATTTTACTAATAGATTCTATAATTTTATATTCCAATACATTTAGTTGCCCTCACCTGTATTCTCGTTTACTACAATATCAACTTTCTTAAGATGGTGAAGTTTTATAGATTAGGACAAATTAACTATAAACTGAACCATCGTCTTAAGAATATTTATCTATCTGTTATATCCCCTGGTGAATTATGAATGGTAACTCCAAGGACTATTTATCGACCAACGTATTATGCGTATTGTACAATTGTTACGTAACTAAACGATTCATATTTGTGTTTCTCTTATCATGAGCTTTATTTTGATCTTTGATTTATTATCATACGATTCTTGAGTTATAATCAGTTTATAGATTACTTTGGTTTGTATAAAAACCGATTATGTTTTTAAATAATGATTCATACCACTGAGGCTGTTATTGGTGTTTTGGACTTAATTGGCTGGGCTAGGCAGATCGCAGGACCGGTTAGCACTCTAGGCTGCTCGTACGGGTTTCGTGTCACTGTTCCAATCGAGAATTCGCTCTCCCTAATTGGCGGTCTCATCAAGTCACACATCAACTACCCATCCACTCGGCCACAAGATATAAAACTATCACTTAAACATAGCATTCTGCATTGAATATACTATTTATAAGATAGTTTTTTTACGTAGCCTCCATCTTGTTCTACCAATCTAAGTGTACGTAAAGAAGTAGGTTTATGTAAAAGAAAAAAAAACTAGACCATTTAACACTTTTTCCCTTTATATAGCTCCTAACTAATTAACCAATATGATAAGTTTAGTGTGTATTCATTAATACGGTTGACTTGTTAGTTTGAATAGGATCAAATAACTGAAGACCTATTGTCAAACATTTACACAATATCCATTTGTCACATGAGACTGATGTATAATTGTACTCAAACAGTTACATAATACGATTGTACAATTATTTTATAAAAAAAAACTATAATTCTTTCATTTCATTTTTTTTTGCTTTTCATGTGCTTTCATACTATATCCGTTTCTAGTTTTGTATATTTAATTATTTCAACATAGATAGATTAAGTTATTTAATAGTAGATAATAAATTCTTAAAGAAAGAAGAATTAATCGTGACCTTAAAATAAGATTAAATGAAATATGTATTTTATTCGTTTTCATAGATATACCCTGTCTTTCTTGCCCCACCCCCCACCACTCTCTTTCCCTTTCTCATTTTCTGTTACATGCATACATAAAATGATGAATTAAAAGTTTACAGTATAGTCTAGTGATAAGTATTATATTTATTGCACGAACATTTTCTTAAATTATCTATTCACATAGATACAAACAAACATACACATACATACATACATGCAATTTTCCCATATTAATTAGTATCATATTAATTTAGCTGGATATGTATATCGCTCTGAATTCGTCTGGTCATCATTACACGTTTATCTTTATTAGGTATTATATATATATATATGTGAGTAATTGTTACCTAATCCCACTTGTACTCCTAACTTTTTGTTTTTTTTTATATATTTACGTGCATAGATATAAGGAATTAGGTTTAAGCATAGGTTCAATTCACACACATATATACATACTACTATATATATATATATATATATAGAGAGAGAGAGGGGGGGGAATAATATCAACATACTACTTATATGAACATAAAAATATCACCTTGATAAACAAAATTAATTAGATTATATTATCTTACTAAGTTGAACCATTAGAATAATTGTTTGTATATATGTATACCTTATGAATTGAGTTGATTAAGTTCATTTTGCGCAATATAACTATCCATAAATAAAGAAGAAGAAGAAGAAGAAAAAAAGGAAAAGTTAAGTAGTAGTAAAATAAGAAACTTTCTATAAATTAAAAGAATTAAAATAGACTAATAGAATTAGAGGTTGGTCAAATACATTGATGAATTTGATAAATAATGAAATGCTAATAAGAATTCTAATGTTACTTATATGTAGGCATGTATGTATAATTCAAATAACCTAGTTCTTCATTGTTTATTGAAAAACTGAATACTGTTTAAATTTAAATTACATATATATTCACCTGGGATAAATACATTATACAGTTTTAAATTCACTTGATGTTGTTTGTTTGAATCTTTCCCTTGATGTTTAAGACTGAAATTGATCAATCTCTTATTGACATATGTGCGTTTTGTACGAATTGCCTGGATATTGCCTTAATTCACAAACATTATAAGCAAAGATGAATAGTGGCTAGCAGTGGAATCCAAGACACGTGTTTCGTCCTATTTGGGACTCGTCAGGTAGATTTACCTGCATTTCAGAGTTGATGTTCTCTCCAGAACTCAAACCCAATACTGTTCGCTTCAAAAGACATCACGTTATCCACTCAGCTACTTCACCCCCATTGCACAAACAAGTGGCAATCAGGACTCAGTAGCTGAGTGGATAACGCGATGGCGTTTGAAGCGAGGGTACTGGGTTCGAGTCCCAGAGTGAACATCAACTCGGGGATGCAGGTACATCCAGCTGACGAATCCCAAATATGACGAAACGCATGTCCTGGATTCCTCTGCTAGCCACTATTCATCTTCGTTTATAATCATACAGTTTTGTTTGTTTGTTCACTTTTCATGTTCTTGAACACTTAATATTTACGTATAATAAAGTCATATATAAATGGAAGTATTAAGTAATTGAAATTTTCATGCATTTATGACAACTTTCATTATGAGTATGTTAATAGAAAAGGAAAAAACTATATCACTATATTGTACTTTTAGTAAAACAAATTTCTCTGTTGTGTAACATTATTCAACACTTGTACTATCAATTTTTATGGTTGAGATCATGAATCAATTGAAGCTAGACCACTATCGAAAACCTGTAAGCACTGAACGGCCGTTTCGTCCTATTGTGGGACTCCTCAGTGGCAGTGCGCATCCACGATCCTGCCTTGCAAAATTCGAACCTAGGGTCTATGGGTCTCGTGCGCGAACGTTTAATCTCTAGACTTGTACTATCAGTGAAACAAATATTATGACGGCAGTGTTAAAAAATTTCGGTTGAAAAACGATTAATTTTTCAAATTTGTTTCTTAAATTTTAGCAAAACCTGTTAAATCCTCTTTTTTTCTCAAGTGTTATCGTTTAAAAGATTACAGAATATTAAGGAGTGGTAGTTAGGTTTTGTCATTATAATTCAGGTCTATTTGTCTATTGAAGTTTTTGATACCTATGCAAGAATGAATTTGTCTTTTAAAGCCTTTTGAAAGCCTAAATTGATATTCATTTATCTCGGAAACCAATGTTATGTATATGTGTAATTTTAAAATAAATTTATATCACATTGGTCCAATCATAATGTCAAGTCACCTAGTTACAAATTTTACCCTCTTTTAAGTTACTACGTTTTGTCCATAAATATTTTCCATTATTTTTACTCCTTATATTTTATCAGTTCAATCTTCAGCATTCATCTTTCCTGAATATCATAATTACATGTAATTACAAAATGTTTTTCAGTATTTAATATTTTCTAATTTAACTAAATTAGTAACATACAGTATTGATATCCTTAAAAACGTTTTTTGAAAATTTACCTGACTGATCGTATTGAGTAACGGTATACATTAAAACATTTCGAATTCGTTAATATATAATTTAAATAATAAATGATTATGGGGGTTTTCTGTGGAGATCGAATCTCACGAGGCAGGATCGTGGATACGCACTGCTAAGGAGTCCCACAATAGGACGAAACGGTCGTCCAGTGCTTCCAGGTTTTCCATGGTGGTCTAGCTTCAATTGACTCATGATTTCAACTATAAATAAATGATTATGTTTAAATTAGTGAAATGGACGTTGAAAGTTAAAAAAAAGAGAATGAAATTACCCATTAGCACATTCCACAGTACCCGGTATTATGTTGTTATAGGATTAACATCCAGTTTTTACAATGTGGTTATAGGCACAGAAACACGATGAACTGATATAGTGCAGTACTAAATGACAGAGTTCTAAACCAACAGAACTAATTTTGAAGTTTTGTTAATTAGATTAGGATGATATAAAAATAAGAATAAATTTTCACTGAATTGTCTGAAATTAGTAGTTGGGTACCCAGACTACTTCATAACAAACAGGCAATTTTTTTCAAATAGTTTTAATATAGATTATAGGTCGTAATTCTGATAGGATGGTTTATAATCACTGTATTATGTTCTCATAAAAAAAATATACGCATTATAACAACTACCTAAAGATAAGAATACTTAGAGTAAGTAGGAAACTGTACTAAGAAAGGCTGAATGAATATAAGTCCATGTATATGCATATATAATATAGAAAACATTCGGTTAAATAGTTCACTGACTAGCATTACCCGTCAACACTCCGTTTTTCACTTACCATATGTCCTTTCACTAGAATATTTGACATATCAACTCATCTTCACATCCTCCTAGATCAATGGATAAGGATATGTCTTGCGTTCCTAAAAAACTTTCAAACTGAAAAAAGACAAGCAGTAAGTATCCCCTTATTCTCAATAATTTTTCAGTTGATATCATCACAACGAGAAATGTCTAAACAACATTTTGTCTGATTGCACGCGAAATTACACTATATAGGTCTTACTGAGTGTTCTGTCTATTTCAAATTTAATCGTATGAATCACATATCTATGTGAAAACAAAACTATCCAGATAATCAAGCATGAACTTGGAGGTAATATCATGGACCTTAGATAATGTATGATTTATCCAGCTGATCAATAATATAAATAGTTGTATACTATCGAGATGGCTAACCGTCTTTTGCTAATCACATGAGGTCGATCTAAATGTAACAAGCTATTTTGTTCTTTTATAAACAAGTTTAGTAGCAGAAAGAAAGTAAGGAATCAGAACTCTAGTAATCACCACAATTTGCGCAAAATACATATTTTGATGTATAATGTTAGTTTGGTGGTCTATAACGATAAATGTTAGAATACCTACTGTACATCAATAGGCAATACGTTTTTTTTTTTTGAAAGAAATGCTATTTACTACTTTTTACTTAGTTAGTACATCGAAACCACTGAATTAGGCCGAAAATCGATCTAAATATAAGGTCGTGTCCACAAAACTTTAGAAAATAGTATAAACCAATAAAATGTTTTTTCATTCCTGATCAAATAAACAACTGTAGTTTCCCCTTCCTCTGATTGGTGGATAAAGTTGAAATTTTAGCGCAAGGATAGAAAATTCTGATGATATAATCCAAACATTAGAAATGAATTGTATTTTCTTCCCTCACTCCCCATCAACATTCATTTTAAACAAGATAAGCAAGTGTTAATATTTTAGTATAGATCAAAGATAAGTCTATTATTTTATTATAATTATAAACTTGAATGGGAGAAAAGAAAGAGAACTATCTGTTTTAACATTTATGGAATTGTGTAAAAAAGGACATTCACTAGAGTTACTTGCCATTCATTCTACGATAAATCCATTACCCCTTCTTCAATAATATATAAATGGGTTTGTAACGGTATTATTTTTGAGTTCCTATAAATTAAAAATAAACAAACATTATTTTTGTTCATTCACTGGTAAGTACCTATTTCTAGAATATTGTAAGTGAATATTTTTTATACAGTTGATTTATCACATATTCATGTATATAACTTTTGCTTCAAAATTCTTGTTTCGATTTGTAAGTGTTACAGATACTTGCTTTGATCTTACGTAGACAAATAAGTAAACCAGACTATGTTTAATTTCAATAATTCTTGTTATATATATTGAGTGTGGCGATAACTTCAATGAAAGTATGTATACAGTCTTCGAACACTTATAATACTTATAAATTTTGAACAACTTCATAGATATAGGTTTTGATGTAGGTTTGTTCTCTGAGCTGGATGGTTTGGTCGTGGAGCTTTCATTGTCCTTTTGAACGAAATCGTCAACACAAACTTCAGGTTATTTTTTTCAGTAATGAAGTCGAATGACGTAATCACCACTTTAGAACAGTATATCAACATTTGATAAAAATTAGCTAAAATCTAGCCTTTAAATTATTTTATTTTGTTTAGCGAGGCCTCTATATATATATATTCAAATGCCAACATTTTTCAAATGATTAATACTCGAACTATATTTCTAGAAATTAAACCAATCGTTTAAAAAATTTACTGTAGTGTAAAATAACTATCCATAATGAATGATTTGTTGGAAAGACATTACTATCGGACAGAGTTTGGTCAAACTTCGTGCCTACATCATGCCACAACTTGATGTGAGACACTTTGATCTACTCAACATATCCAGTCTATAAGTTACCCGTTTTTCATATGTTCAAATATCTCGTTTCTCCCAATTATAATAGCTTTCTCCTTTTGTCGATCGGGGTAATTTGATATGTCAGTAATATGTTTCGAAGCAATAGTGTGGTATGTGCTACTGATGTCGACACATATAAGCAGTGTGTGTCACCAACCGAAAGTGAAATGCCTGGAAACTGAGGGTTAAAAAAGATCCAAAAGAAGGGAATGAGAACAGAGAGTGATTCGTGTGTAAACGAAGGAATAATGAAATGTGGTAGAATTGATTGACATTTTACAAATGAAGTATTTATTGTATGTTTTCAGATGTTACTAAGAGATTCTATAATTTTATATTCCAATATATTTGGTTGCCCTCACCTATGTTCTCGTTCACAACAAAAGAGGTAGGGAGCCTAATACGTGACAGTGGAAATTTGTAGAACTAACCAATACATACTCTCATAGTCACGACTGGATCTGGACTAAAGACAGTGAACACCATCCATACTCATGAATGTGGAAGTGCCGGGCATCGATATTGGCAATGAATTTAGAATAGAATAGTCAGTTATGCACAAACATTGTAGTAAGGTATCTAATAGTCAGTACTGTTCGATTCCATTGTATTCACAATATATTTACTGGTTTTTAAAATAGGAAGTGAGTAATTGAAAGCCGTGTAGTACTACTACTACTGATAATAATAATAATAATAAGTTCTTTCTTCGAATTGTTTCAAAAACAAAGCCTAATTATATAAAAATGATCATATTATTTATACTGACTTAAATGATTAGATTATAGATAAAATTATAAATCAAATTATCTACGCATGAACAATTCAAAAGTTTATCAGAAAACATAATACTTATAATCATTATTAATAGTAGTATTATTATTACTGTAAGCCAAATTTCTTTCCTATATGTATATATTTAATTATTTAGTAGTATACATTCATTATGTATACAGGTATGTTAAATTATAGACCGATATCAAACTATCTTACTCTAGTTAGTCGAGTAGTTTTATGATATAACTATAGATTTGAATACATTATTAGTAGTTTAACTTAATGATAGATTGCACTTATATTTAATGAATTCTGTTATCATTTAAGTAATAAGTAACCTAAAGAGTTATTATTAAACTATTCGTGGGGAATAGATTCATAATTTCATTTGAAATTGTAGTTTTTGATAACCTGAGAATTATCAGAATGGTGTTTTGTGGAGATTTTAGTAATTTTATATAGTTGAGATCATGATCCTCTCTCATACACACGATCAAATGCAGATGAAGACAGCAAATGTAGCAGCAGCCTCCGCATCGATAGGTCTAAACATTCACAAAGGAAAAAGCAAGATTCTCAAATGCAACACGGAGAACACCAACCCAATCACACTTGACGGCGAAACTCTGGAAGAGGTGGAAACATTCAAGTACCTGGGGAGCATCGTTGATAAACAATTAGGATCGGCTGCAGATGTAAAGGCGAGGATTGGCAAAGCAAGGGCAGTATTTCTACAATTGAAGAACATATGGAACTCAAAACAACTCTCAACTAATTTCAAGGTCAGAATCTTCAATACGAACGTCAAGACAGTCCTACTGTATGGAGCTGAAACGTGGAGAACTACTACGGCCATCATCAGGAAGGTACAAGTATTTATAAACAGTTGTCTACGCAAAATACTCAACATCCACTGGCCGGATACTATCAGCAACAGCGTTTTATGGGAGAGGACAAACCAGCAGGTTCCAGCTGAAGAGGAAATTAGGAAAAGACGTTGGAAGTGGATCGGACATACATTAAGAAAATCACCAATGTGCATCACGACTCAATCCCTAACTTGGAATGCGGAAGGGAAGCGGAAAAGAGGAAGGCCAAAGAACACACTACGTCGGGAAATAGAAGCCGATATGAAAAGGCTGAATAGTAACTGGAAAGAACTGGAAAGGAAGGCTCAGGACAGAGTTGGATGGAGAATGCTGGTGAGCGGCCTATGCTCCTCGACGAGGGGTAACAGGAGTAAGTAAGTAAGTAAGTGAGATCATGAATCAATTGAAGCTAGACCACCATTGAAAACTTGGAAGCACTGCTTGACGGCAGTTTCGTCCTATTGTGGGACTCCTCAGTGGCAGCGCGCATCCACGACCTCGCCTCACGAGATTCGAACCCAGAACTAATCAGTCTCGCGCGTGAGCACTTAACCTCTAAACCACTGAGTCAACATCCAACGGTATTAATGTTTAACTTCAACCAATCCACGAAATGGAACAACCATTCACCAATGTCTTCATTGAATTGATATCTTCCAATAGACCTGGTTGAACTCCAATAGTTACTGCTTCTCATAATTATTTTTATTAAAGTATTATTGATTACATTAGAACTACATTAAAAATTTAATTGTTCTTATAATTTTATTTTTTCTATAAAACAATAAAGGAATAATATTCGATTAAATGTCTATTCAAAAATCATTTATTCAATTTACAGAACATAAACATAATGATACAATGAATCCATTACAATTTTATTCATATTTTACACCATTTAATCAAACAAACATTAATTTATGGAATAATAATAATCATTTACAATTAATAACAACAACAACATATGATCTATTTAATTCTATTGAACATTTAAAAAATGAAGAAAATTTATGTAATAATAGTACAAATTTGGATAATATTACAAAAACAATTGAAGAAACAAATCAATTATCCATGAGAATACCTTATTTGTTTCCAGTTGGTTGGGTAAGTAGACTTTATCATTATTTTAATAAGAGAATTGATATATTTACTTGTTTCTAGTCCTCAGATGGTTGGGCCATGTGTTATATATGCCTAAATACCTATTACTGCGATAAGCAATGGTAACTAGTGTTAGAGATAATTAGAAGATAGTTAGGAGAGGCCAAACTGAAACATAGTATCAGTCCATAGAGTCACTAACTTCTGGTCTAGGCTTGGTTGGTAAATATAGACTACTTGATTGGGGTCCGCGTGATTATCGTATGTAGTAGTTGGAGATTTTGGGTGACATGGCGCAGAACCGATCACGATGGCGTAGGTGTATACACTATTTGTCTTCCATTAAACTGTGAGATTAAAATTATCTTATACCTTTCTTTCTACGAAATATTTCTTTCTTCCTTATATGCAATCTTTTTTGTTTTGTATATTACTACCATTGAAGTAACAACTCGTATGAATTTGGTGTTCATCTTGTTATGCTAACGATGTCTGGCGACTTGGACTGATGCATATATGTGCCTGATCCTACATGGTGACTGACCGACTGACTTATAACATTATAATTACGTTATTATTAGTAGAATGCGATGATGCTATCCTAGAGTCCAAAGTTAGAATTTACAATTTAATAATTAAAAGTCAAATGATTCAATCAGTTGGAATGCAGGAAATAATACTAAGGAATTGATTCATTTCGTTTTCAATAACAATTGAAGTCAAAGATGGATAATTGATCAGTAACTAACATCAATACCAATGAGACATAAACAAATAGCATACTGAAGATAATAACTTCCTTCATCGAATTTGAATTCACGGTTCAATCTAAGCTAGATCACCTTTGAAAATTTAGAAGCACTAGTTGGTCATTTCATCCTAGTATGGGACTCACCATTAGTGCACATTCACGATCCCGCAATTAAGACTCGAGCCCACGATCCCCAGTTTTGCGCATGAATGCTCAACCACTAGATCACTGAACCGCCATCCAACTGTGTTAATGTCTAACTTCAATCGGTCCTTGAATGGCTGCACAACCCTTTATTTATTGTCTGAGGTTGATTAAAGTCTCTACCGACCACTAAAACTCCAGGAAACGCATCTTAATCTAGTCTCCAGTGAGCACATGATTATTATGAGAGTGGGGATTTGTGGAGATTGTAGTATTTCCAAATTTGAATTCACCAGTCAATCTAAGTTAAACATTGAAGTTAGACATTAACACAGTTGGATGGCGGTTCAGTGATCTAGTGGTTGAGCATTCATGCGCAAAACTGGGGATCGTGGGCTCGAGTCTTAATTGCGGGATCGTGAATGTGCACTAATGGTGAGTCCCATACTAGGATGAAATGACCAACTAGTGCTTTTAAATTTTCAAAGGTGATCTAGCTTAGATTGACCCGTGAATTCAACTTTGGAAATACTACAATACCCACAAATCCCCAAAATTGACTTTCTGTCTGTTAACTAAGTACCTTTACGTCAATTAAGTAGAGCTGAAAATTTTGTTGTTCTGATAGTGTTCTTCAAATGAAATATTTATGAAGATAAACGAGGTTAGGTTGAAATATACTTGGATATTACTTTAGATTAGTGTTGGTATAAGTTACAGACTGACATCAAATGAGGACCCATTGAAAAGCAGTGAACACCAGATGGCTCTTTCGTCTAGTGTACGACTTGCTAATAGTGTTCACCTACGACAAATAGAATGTAGATTACTGGATCCCAAATTAGTATTCCAGATATATAATGTTCGTTTTCAGTTCAAAATGTCATTGGCTCAATTGATGGGGAGGTCTTGGCTGTGCTCTTTGAATAATATCTAAATAAAACAAAAAAGTTACATATCGATCTTATTTAGGGCATCATTGATAACCATGGAACATTGGATAGTTGTTTCAATCCAGTATTCAACTACTTCACACTGTACACCCATAACTTGACCAAGAATCAAAACTAAAACCCTTGCATTTTTCTGTAAATGTTTAACTATTAGCATGAATTGGTTGGAGTGCGGAATTGAAGCTTAAGAGAAAATCATATGGCTGATAGCTAGACATTCTATTCTCGTTAATTATATACGTATTATTTTTGCCTTAATTATTGTGTTTTCCTATCTTGCGGAAAATTTTGCAGGTTCCACCACCGCCACACATTCTGTTAGCTTATTTACAAGCAAACAAACTACTTCGACAACAACAAGGACAATCCCACCATCATCATTACCACGAACATGAAACACAACAGCGGTCACAATGTTATGCGGGACAATTACAATCGATACCAACTAACCATTACATCACGAATCAAGCAATACCAAACAATACACAAGAATCATCAATCTCCAGTGAACTAGTAAAAACACCGTTTAGAAATTCTCTTGATTATTTTAGTACAGTGAGTAATTTTATTGATGTACTGTTCTATATATTTGTTTTCTGTGATCCTGTTTGTTTTGAATCATAGTGAAATCACTTAATCGCAATTTTAACTTATAGCGTCCTCATATAATCAACAGTGAATTGTGCTGACAATTAAAAAAGAAAACAATGAAGTTTGCTATTTGTAGGAATTGTTCATTTTGACAATTGTATTTATCAATGAACCAATTGAACATCATTTGTAAACAATTTCTAAAGAAAGAAGCGAAAAAAACTCATTTTATTTAACACGAAATGATACCAATAAAATGTTTTTGAGATGTTTGGGAAGATTTGTAGCTCAAGTGTATGGATGGAGTTTTGTTCTTTGAGCTTAATGATTTGGGTCGTGGAGCATTCATCATCTTTCTGAACGATGATGAACGACAATGAAAGCTTCACGACCAAACCATCCAGCTCAGAGAACAAAACTCCATAAAAATAAAATGTTTTTATAACTTCTTTTCAATTATTATTATATAATAGTTTAACACAATACACCTTAGGCTAAATTATATTACATAGTAATACGACCTAAAATTTGTAGATTGAATTTGGGGATGGGTGGTAGAAATTTGATTCTTTCATAAGTTTTTAGTATTGAATAATTTCAATAATTAAATAATTAAACTAATTTTCAGTGGAATATTTAAATAAATCAAGTTGTTATTTTAGGGTTACTTACTTATGCCTGTTACCCCTCGTGGAGGAGCATAGGCCGCACACCACTATTTTAGGGTTGATAAATATTGATTATTGTGTTTTTTTCTTAAAAATTGTGATTATTCTGATATTAACTAATGAGTTGATTGTAAATGTATGTACAAAGAAGAATGAAAATTTTCATAGAATTCAATAAGAATTCAATAACTGGTACCATAGAACATGTATAAGAAGATGGTAATTAGTAGTATTTTCCTGATATTAGTAATAAAGATGGAATATATTGAATAATGTATAAAATAGAGTGAATAAGCTAAATAATTTCAATTCTTTATTCAGTAGGGAATGACAGAAAATTATGCATATCTAATATTTTAGGATATTTACTCAGAAAAAAATTCGATATGTTGAATAATCCATTATTTATAAATACATAAGAACTTTCGTCTAAATTAGAGAGAATAGTTTCATAGTATTTGGGCGATGAGTTGATGTAAGACATTAAATAGGAATAATATATTTATCAGAAGGGGTTTTTGTGAATATTTAGTATTTTCATAGTTGAAAGCGTGAGTCAATTGAAACTAAACCACCAGGGACGAAACGGCCGTCCAATGCTTCCATGTTTTCCTTGATGGTCTAGCTTCAATCGACTCACGCTTTTGACTATGAAAATAATATATTTGTAAAATCTCAGCGAATATATCTCCTTGATATATTTCCTTAAAAAATCTTGAACCAGATTGCCAGGCGAAACGTTGGATTTACTTCAAATTCATTCTCTGAGATTTTACAAATATATTATTCCTATATAATAACTTATAAATACACTTCATGGTAATCGATTCAATATATATATATCTGATTTCAACATACATTTACACTAATGGAACCTTCCAATTTATGACCTATAATCATCAATACATGAATAACGATAAACTTGTTTTTTTTTGTTGTTGTTGCTTCTATCTGTTTATATGCATAGATTCATTGTGTTTATTCATGAAAACAAGAAATTGTGCATTGTTCCAAGTTCTATTTTGTTTTCTTTTAGAGAAAGATGAACTCACAAAAAATTCATGTAAATGAGTAGATAACTTTCAAAGGTAAAGGAATGCAATAAAACAAAAAAACGACTTCAATATAGTAACAAATAAAGAATAAAGGAATTTTAATATAAAAGGAGTTATTTGTTTGTTTATTTGTTTATGTTTGTGTTTTGGATGATTTCATTTTAACACTCCCTTTCTTTTTCTTCTAATTTTTCTTAAATGACCATAAATTACCATGACAGATTCATTCAATTGTGAAAGTTTATTTCTATGTAAAATAAAGGGAATACATCATATGTTAGAATGAACAATGACTTGTTTAAATCATTGGGAAATGTAATGGATATAGATTTAGATATATATTGTGGACAAATTATATACATAAGTTAATTATATGGTATAAGCCGAATATTATGTATTATCATGATAAAAAAGAGATAGAATTAGAATGTAGGTGGTTTTCATCCTTATCATTTGAAATCATTTAAATATCATATGAAACCAATTATAAAGAAGGGATTGTATACTCTAATATAGATGAATGATACACTTAGTACATTGGACTGGACATTCAAAGTATTGCTGAATAGAGTTTTTCTTTTCATTCATTGTACATTTCATATTCATTAACTGTATGTTATCTACAAAAGACAGATGGTTATACCAAAAATCAGTATAATAATTTTTAAAATATGATATTTCTTTAATTGTAAAAGGAATAACACTTTTATTATGTATCTACTTGGTGTTTATGTATGATGTAGGCAGGTGTTGAACACCCATTGACAACATTTTTATATTTTCAATGTTATCATAACCGAAACGATGATGATATGATCTTATTTATTTAAATACCAAGAATAGAAATGAACAATTAACAGATGGTATATAACGCCAACTATATCTATCTGTAGATATATATGTATATATACCATTAGGCAAACTAAAGTTTTACTGAAAATATTAAACCATTACTATTCTATACACTACAATTGAAAATGTTATGATGTAAGAGGCAATTCAAAGATGATTAATTATTATTACTGGTGTTATTATTACTATTATTGTGATTGTATAACTTGTTTATCAAATGAAAACTTATTCCGCTTACTGGGACGTGACTAAAAAAACATTTAAACTAAAAAAAAATGTTATTGAATTACGGAGATCATTTTTGCATGGATAAACCAATGGGTGGTAATAAATGAAATGAAAAGATTTTGATAACAGTTTCTAAGTGATATGACCAACTAGTTATTTTATGTACTAACAAAGAAGTCTACAAATTTTTGATGGTTTACTAAATTGATTATTGTAGAGATTTCGGAGAATCAGTTTAATGATTTTCATTAAAACTATCATTTGCTTGATAACAACTAGGATTAAGAGAATAATTAGGCTAAATTAACACATTCCATACTGGAATTCTCCAACAGTCCACCACTATGATGCCCTAAAGTGAGCACATCGTAACACACTTTGTTCAAGAATTATCCTAACTGTTTAATGTTAAACGGATATAGTTATAAACTTTTAGAAAGGCTTTACGGTTTATTATGAAGCTCATCAGTAAGAAACTCAAACAGGACCAAATAGCCGGTTGGTTTATTTTCTTGGTCTTTAAAAAAAAAAGAGAAACAACAGGCTCTGCAGGATCTGATAACCATACAGTCATTAAGGTTATTTTTACCAAGGTCTAATGTGACTTTTAAACAATCAATGTTAAACTGTGTAAAGCAATGATATCATAGTTGGATGTAAATTTGATTTTACAAGATATTGGTTTGTGAATGGGTCGAGAAAGGATAAATACAGACTAAATTCTTTTTTTTTTGATGGAGTTTTTTTCTATGAGCTGGATGTTTTCGTCGTGGAGCTTTCACCGTCCTTCCGAACGACATCGGCACAAACTTCGTTCAGAAGGACGGTGAAAGCTCCACGACTAAACCATCCAGCTCAGAGAACAAAAGTCCATCAAAATCATCCACCTGAGCTATAAATCTTCACCATTTCATAGACTAAAATCATCATATTTCTTTAAAATTCAGTTGCACATTTGGATATGTTTATGTTTCACTTTAGTATAAACTGTACATACTTGAAATCTCAGTGATGCGAAAAAACAAATCCTCTAATTTGTAGTTTTCATCGCAGGCTGGTGTAAGTTATGAGAATCTATGAAAACTGGTATCTGATGCTTCTTGGTTTTTCAAAGGTACCCCAGTGAATGTCAATCCATGAAACAAACCATCTACATTAAAACTGATTTTCCCTAAAGGGATATTAAACTCAAACTATAGTGTTTCTCCATACATCAATTCATTCAATTGTTGTTTGTTTTAAATTACTATAACAAAACCCCTCTAAGAAATCCACAATAGAGGAAATTCATAATGCTTGTAGCTATTCTATCTCTTTTTCTTTCCAGTAGTACTATTATGACTTCTACTACTAATTAGTATACAGGTTTTATCGTTCCTGACTTTTGTAGTTTGAATGGTAAAAACAATCAAAAGCTTGGCTATTTAACCATTTGATATTAACGAATCGACCAGGAAGCTCCACAATCAGCTATTTTCAAAAAATGTCTAACTTATGCATCAATGACATACATTATTCAACAACCATCCTAATGCTGCATTTTGTAGTGATGCTTAACGATAAAATAGTCGACAACTGAATGCAGACTAGATTTACTCCTAACATATGATGAAATTAAATTCATTTAGTATTGTTTGTTTGACTCAGTGGCCGAGTGGATAAAGCAATGGCGTTTGAAGCGAAAGGTACTGGGTTCGAGTCTCAGAGTGAACATCAACTCTGAGATGCAGGTACATCCAGCTGACGAGTCCCAAATAGGACGAAGCACATGTCCTAGATTCCACTGCTAGCCACTATCCATCTCTGCTTACCATATGATGAGATTGTTGAAACTGTTTGGATGATACGCAAAAAAGTAATGTAAATAATAAATTAATATGTGAAGTCATCGACCATATGGACTATGTTAGTGTATTTTACTACCCGTTTTCTAGATATCTAACAACAAATAGAAACTGATCTGTATGCGAATCCTTCTATGGTTATTATATTGAATAAAATCTCTTTTCAAATATATTCATTTGTATAATGTATATTGTTTTCTTAGTCTCTAAGTGTCCATTGAAAGATGTTTTTAAATAGTAGGAATTATGTTTTTAGTATCACTTATGTACATGTGTTGTATCCAATATAACACTTTAATTATCATTATTTATATTTTATTTGAAAATAAACTAATTCAAGGATCAAATATTGAACAATGATCATGTACAAAGTTATGAATATTTAAGAAATTCAGAAATTTTGAATAACAGAAGTAAGTTAATATAAATAGTTTTTAATACTTTATAAATTGATGATGATTGTTAGAAATTAATTCAAAATAATACTGAAAACCATATATATGTTGCTGTGTTTGCGTTTCTGTTTCGGGCGGGCCCTTAGATTCTTCAACTGTATACACTTACGAATCGATATAAGATGCAATCATCATTTTGAGTATTCATGTCAACCAGATTACTTATAAGTATTTATATTGAAATACAGTTTTTCACACTAAGACATACTGTGTTGTGATGGGCGGTGTCCGATATATATATATATAATTGTATTTCACTATAACTTCTTATCTAGACGTTACCATATACCTGAGAAGACTTTAATTGTTCAAAAAACTCCCAATTTATCCTTTGGGAAGCATCATGCACAATTTTCAAGACATTAATTTTCTGCAATTCAAGAATTTCCTATTAATACACAAACACTTTGTATCAGAATAAAAATAGAAACGCTTGAAAAATTTCAGTCAGCATATTCCCACTTTTATAATAATAATAATAATGGTAATAATAATAGCAATAATAATAATAGTAATATGTTTAAAAAGTGGCTGACAGGGCCATTTAAGAACATAAAGCTATGTTCAACACTTAGGAACATTACCTCAATAAATGATAGGTAAATTATAAATTAAGTAATCACAGTGGCGTAAAAAAGTGAACATTGTTATCATCGATTAATACTGACAGTACATGACAACTAAATACCTGGTGATGGGTTATGAATTCATATATATAACTTGGTATTGAATGTAACAAAGATTTTTATTCTATTAAAGTTATGTAAGAAAAAACAAGAATTTTTAAATATTTAAGAGCAGTAATTTGTATCACTTAGACCTAGTTTTAACACTAACTTAAATCCCCTACCTCATTATAAGATGATTTCAGTGTAAATGAATTAATTCTCCAAGTGTTATTTGTAAAAAAATGATTCAGTCTGGATAAAATTTTGAAAATTTTGGTCAACAAATATTTCGTGTACTCAAAACCCCGCCTGTAGTCCCTGCGGGTGCTACTGCCCATCCCAAGCCTGGATAAAGGAGTAGTGTTGGGCACTGGGATAGCGACCGTATCCCTTAGAAAACTAACTCCTTAAAAAAAACGCTAACCAGAAAGAAATTATTCAAACCATTTCAAAGCTGCCATAGGAGTCAGAAGGTCCTCGTTAAGAAGAGTTTTGACGCCTCATGGTGAAAGCCAAGATCCTTCGGAAGCCACTAGGCTGATGCACCTTCTGACAACCAGAGCAACCATTAATTTAAGTACATGAAACTTCCGTACAATATGAGAGACCGGGAGAGTCTTCCAAATTGCTGCAAAAATGAGGAGATACAACATGAAGGTGTTTGGGATCAGTGAAACACATTGGACGCGAGTAGGACAACAAAGACTAGCTTCAGGAGAGCCTCTGTTATACTCCAGCCATGAAGAAGGGAATGCCCCACATATAAAAGGAGTTGCATTGATGCTGTCCAAACAAGCACAAAATACACTTATAAAATGGGAATATCATGGACCCAGGATTATCAAAGCATCCTTCAAAAGATCTACATTCAATGATCTTGATCATAAGTAAAAATCATATCAACCAACGTTGATCTTTTGAATTATAAGGTACAATTTTAGCAATCTGCATCAATCATTTTATGATTGTCTTCTTGTCTATTTAGTTACACTAAAACACTCAGTAATAATAAGCGTTAACAAAAAAACAACTACCTTACTGCAAAATACATTTACGATCTATATCATATGTTCAATACGTTAAAGTTATATTGTATGAATAGACCTGATCAAAGATTATACATTTATCCCTTCAGAGATTTAGGATCATTGGAAATTAAAGTATTAGCGACTCTCATACTTAGTAGGGGTAAAACATTCACCACAAAAAAGCTGTAGATCTCATCCAGAAAAATGATTATTTTGTTTGCATTTTCAAAGAATCGGAATAAAAGTTTAGCTTGTATTTTTATAAACAAAACTAATCTTTCAATGATTATTATCTTTTAGAAAATAATCAGCTCTTAAATAGTGAACAACAAATTATAACAATTCAGCAAGATGTTGTTCAGCTGGTAGATGATCATAAATCTTTGTTAACTATGGATGATTTAAAAAATCATTCAAACAAATGTGAACCAACTGTTTTACAAATTATTAAACAAACTAAAAAAGAACAGTATCAAGTGATTTGCTCAAAACCAATTTTATCTGGAACTTTATTGGGACCATTCTCTATGAATGAATGCTTTAAAATGATTGAAACAGTTAATCAACCATGTGTACACAAAAGTGCGAAATTACTTTCTGTAAGTTTAAAACAGTGATGGATTACATTAACGTTGATTTGTGAACCATCATAAAGATTGTTTACTCGAGTGTCTAGTAAGGCTATCTTGTGAATAATGAATATTGATTTATAATATTCGGTTGTGGAGATTGTTGAGCTTTGATTAAGATCATGAATGGATTAAAGTTAGACCACCATTGAAAAACTGGAGTCACTGGATGGCCGTTTCGTCTTAGTATGGGAATCTTTTTCTTAATATGACAGTTTGGAATCTAAATGTTTTCCTGGTTAAGTATAGTAGATTTCAGCCAACATTTCATGTAAAAAGCATAAATAAAAACACCAAGAACGTATCGATTATTCGTATGAAAGTCAAGTGATTCTAATGACTCATTTCTTTTGTCCCAACGGCCCTCTTTTTAGCGGTCATACATTTCTTTATCTATATCATATTAGAATAAAATGTGATCTTTGGTCAGATACTTTGACGTTTGATTCATATTTTTGTTAACTTGTGAAACAGAGTTAAACTAATTGAAGTGTATACATGGAATGCTTTAATTGCTACTATTGACGTGGTCTTATTATATCATATTGTATTTTATAAAAGAAACGGAATCCTTTAAGCTGATATTCTATGTAAGTTTATCTAAAAACTGTCTGGATGGTGAATTTCCATCTACTGCTTATCTTGAGTTATACAATCGTAGCACTTGAGTTCTATTAATTTTGACAGACAATTTTGCTTACTTATAAGTAGTAAAAATCTAATCGTTATTTCATTGATATCATCAACGAAACTGGATGACTAAGGGGTTGGTCAGCAACTTAAAATGAAATATATAGAAAAAAAGTTTAGTATGCTGTGTCGAGAACTTTGCGGAGGATAATGTACGAAGAAATCAATCAAATCATGTGATTAGTCATTGCTTATTATTCAACTAATTTTTGCATATTCTCGGAATTCTTCTCTCAGTGACTTTCTATTACGAACTAATAGGTTCCGAATACTGTTGTACGAAAATGTGGATTATATTATCCAAATGTTAGTGGATTCTCGGACACGTAATTGTATTGAAATCGTTACATTTGAAGTTTAAGACAACTGGTATATGTTCAAATTAGTCTAATTTATTCTTGATAGAAAACACATCATTTTGGTTATAACTTCTAATGGTTATAATATCTTGTCATAGCTGACAATTATTCTATAAGTTAACCGCATAGTAATTTCTTAAATGGGCTCAAACTTGCTTATATGAAGTCAAAGTGATTGATAGTGGTACACTGACTTATTACATCCTAAAACCACTCTACTACACTTCTTCAGATTGATTAAATCCATTAACTAATATCTGATTCTATATATCTATGTCCAGTAGGCCTAGTATTGATGATTAATTTCTCTTAAAGTTCATATGTATGAAAAAACAAACTTTAAATAAAACTTGATTATACAGTGAAATAATTAAAGGACTGATTTCTTTGAAATTAAGTAAAGCTAACATAAAATATTGAATAGAGAAATCAAAGAAGAGTAAAATAAATGAGTAGCTAATTTTTATATCGTATGATTGAGTGCGTGCCCTGTTTATATATGAACGTGATGATCCCCGCCTATCAGTTTGCAGTGAATTTATCGATCGCCCAATGATACACTAAACTGTATGAGCAGTCTTGAGTACGTATCACTCCTGCTTTCTGCCTAGCCCAGCCTTTTAAGTCCAGAACACCAATAAGAGCCTCTACAATAAGAATCATTATTCTCAAGCATACTGGCTTTATATACCAAACAGACAGACCACATCGTACCATAAAATAAAAAATAACATTTGAACAAGAATTAGCCAAATGTGGCTGTGAATAGGGGATACAGTAATTAATGGACTAGGGATAAATCAAGAATGGCAAATCATATAATAATAGTCTCTGGATCAAAATAAAGCTTATGATAAGAGGGACACGAATATGAATAGTTTAGTTGCTTAACAATTATACAATAGGAAATATACATATCATATTGGTCCATAAATAGTTCTCAAGTTACCATTGATAAATCTCCACGGGATATAACACTAATATGTACAAGTACTTTGACAATTCTCCATCAGTAGATCAAAATAATAGATTATTAGAAATTGAACCAACAAACAATTGAACTTCGGAAATTCAGTAGCTTAAAGTGAAATTTTAATTTCTATTAAGAGGAATTATAAAATATGATACAGATTACAACGACATATTACTCGTCTTCTCTTGAATAATGTATTCTTCCAGGAATACTCTTCATGAAAGTATTGTTTTCAATATATCACATTATAAATACTTATTGATTTGAAGATTTGGATGCCCTTTTTTGTCTTCAGTTAAATTTTATTAAATAGATACTAATAGGAAGGATTATTTCTTTTTCATATTTATACAAAGCATAGTAAATATGTTCACTAAACAATACCCTGATAATGATCATATGTTCACTAGTGACTGGCTCCATTAGGTATTTCCTGGAGTTTTAGTGAGAAGCAGTAACCAGTGGAGTTCAACCAAGTCTGTTGTGAGATATCAACTTACTGAAGATATTGGTGAATGGTTGCTCAGTTTTGTGGATTAGTTGAAGTTGAACATTAACACCGTTGTATGCCGGTTCAGTGGTCTATCGGTTAAGTGCTCGCGCGCGAGACTGGGTTGGAATCTCGCGAGGTGGGACCGTGGATGCGCACTGCTGAGGAGTCCCGCAATAGGATGAAACGGCCATCCAGAGCTTCCAGGTTTTCCATGGTGGTCTAGCTTCAATTGACTCATGATTTCAACCATATAAAACCCTGTAAAACTTATTATAAAAAAATATTTTTTTTATTTCACTTAGATAAGTGATATGCAGACAGTTGTAGATAATTCGATTCTTAATACTTTACAAAATACAACTATGTTATGGATGACATTGGTTCGTGATGTTTCAACTCAAACAGAACAAAATATTATCGTCAATACTAATTTAACCCAATCGAACATTATGATTATATCTGTAATGGATAATTTAAAAACTACCAATAATACTAATAATGATGTTTTATTGGGTAATGATTCTCAGCTCATGAATACATTCAATAAATATAATGGACAAAGATTATTTTATTTTAAAACTCAAAGATATATTCATACTGGTGAAGAACTTTTATTAAAGTAAGTGACATTGTTAATGATAATTAATTGAATATGTATACATAATTAATAAATTAATTTTCATAGTTGAAATCATGAGTCAATTGAAGCTAGACCACTATGGAAAACCTGGAAGCACTGGATGGCGAGATCGTGGATGCTCACTGTTTAGGAGTCCCATAATAGGACGAAACGGTCGTCAAGTGCTTCCAGGTTTTCCATAGTGGTCTAGCTTCAATTGACTAATGATTTCAACTATGAAAATACTGAAATCTCCACAAAACCCCTTCTGAATAAATTAACTGTGAACAGTAGTATCTTAGATTAACTACGTCAAGTATTCTTTTATGAAAATATATAGAAGAATTAATTTACATTGAATGTGTAATTTGATCAATATATCTTTTGGCTGGTAATCAGATGGATTATTGTTGTAGGTAAATGTTTTTTTTTCTTCTCCAGATACATGTTGAATTTGAACAAGTTTAGGTCAAAGATGGAAATAATAGAAGAGTTCTAGATTTTTAATGTATATAAGTGGTGTTAACTTTGTATATGCTTACATGGACTTAATCTTACTTAGTGAGATAATTATTGGAGAAGTTCCAAAAATAATATTTTGTTAAAGCCCCTAGGTTCCTAGAAACTCTAGGAAACATTTTGTTCAATGGACATTGAGAAGAATCTTCTCAAAAATATCCAGAACATGCGGAGTCATGTGCTAAGATTTTGATAGAATATTTACCTATACTGCTACCATACGGTTTCAGAAATTTTCAGAAGCTTAAGTTCGTGTGTCATTCTATAAATACCCTCATTTTTCGGTGCATATATCTAACCTCAGAGTAAAGCGTTCTTTCCGTACTTCACACCTTTTCTCTTGTGTTCAAGTTTCCGTGCAGATTAAATCCAGTGTTAGTAGAAGCAGCTAAAGGATCGGAACGAGCGTTCATTGATTAGACTTATGAATAATGATGATCTACACATCATGTAACTAAGTTCTCATTTTTTCACTCAATTATTATGACCTATTGTTGTACATTTTTACGTAACGACGTTAACTACATTAAACATTTTTTATGTTTTTATGCATGCGCTTTGTCTATATGTAGCACATCAATCGTCTTTTTTATTCAAAAGCGCACTGCTGAGGGATCCGACAATAGGATGAAACGCCCGTCTAGTGCTTTTAGGTTTTCCATAGTGGTCTAGCTTCAATTGATTCATGATCTCAACTATTGAAACTACTTTAATATCCACAAAACCTCTTCTGATATTAATCAAAAGCTATGTCACAAAATTATTTAGCAAGTTGGATAGTGTGTCAAGTTCTAGAATAAGTACGAAATTAATGTATGATAATGTGTGACAATATGTATAAATGGAATCAGTAAATTATTTAGTCAGATAGGTCGTTAGAAAGTGAAAGAATTAACCGTTTTAAAGTTCACTTTTTATCCAGCTGGACACCAGATTTGATAATTATTGAAATCATAGAAGGACTGGATGGGTTTTATGTCCTAGTTTGAAACTCTTAGATTGAGCTTACCGTGGACCTAAACAATATGTAACCTGGAATCTTCAATCAGTATTAACACGCGATCTCTCTGAAGTAATGATTAGTATATCTATTTGATTATCCTACTTTTGTCCACCATTCGAACCATGAACACGGATTTTCCCTTATTTCTTAGTCATTTGATTAATGTAGATATTATCTATGTTGTTTTTCCATCATTTATTGTTTTCAAACTACACAGTATTCTCCTCTGGGTAATAAATGAGTGGCTACAAATATCAAGTCTTCTTTCTGTTTTTGATTGGTAGAATAAAACACATAAGTTTTCTTTTATTATGATAGTTCATTATACGCTTAAATTCCTGAAGCAGGTTGAGTGTTTTGCTGTGTTTATTAGTGATCGACTAGTGCTAGATCTCGTAAGATGAATCAGACGGAGTTAATCTACATCTTTTTCTCCTAGATCAAGTCTGCTGACTACTAATGGATATTTTTATAGCACCGCGGTGATAATCAGTGCATTTAGTTCATATCAAACTGCAATTTTAATATAAATCAGTAGTCATTTACAGGGTTATATAATTAGCTTTGGTGTATGAGGTAACCGATATGTACTCCATATTTTTTAACAGAATTAATGGAATAATTAAATCATAAAATACTATCAATGCATAACAACGTTGATCTGATAGTCATGATATTGTCCTCATAAATATTACCTTTAAAAACATTCTCATTAACAATGAACAACTTAAAATTGATTGATGGTTATTTGATATAGAAGGAATTAAACTGTCTCTTAACATCTAAACTGATATTATATAGAAAATTTGTAGCATAACTCTAAACTAAAGAGCTAAAGCTTCATGTTGTTGATGTCATTAGTGTAGATAATGCTCTGTCTATACAAATGATTGATCATTAAGAAATGATTAATACCATGTTTGTCTAGTCCTTTAATATTGATTGAATTCTATCGATGAAGGTGAAATGTAGTCACCTATTTAAATAACTGCAAATTGCGTTCACTTTTCTAAGGTGTTAGGTGGTTGTAAGTATCCGAAAGAAAATTATGGGTATAGGATACATGCTAGTTGAGATTCTTTAGTAAGATTCATCTGTAATCTTGAGGTCAAGATTGTTTGCTGTAGGATTCTGTTCCGTGTTATCCAGCTTCAAAGTCCGAAACGTTATCACTAAGCTATTTGGGCTGCAACTGATCTCGTATAGCACTGAGAGATAATGCACAAGATGTCTAGTCGCTTAGAAATCTGATCAACAAAATTCTGTCCAGACTTAATCACTAAATAAAATCGACATAAAATTGACGCTGATAAGGCCTGAGGATTTGAGGCTGGAAGACGAGAGATAGAATTCTACAACGATTACCTGTTCCCTTAAGATTACAGGTAAATCTAGTTGACGAGTGTCAACTAGCACGAAACCTAGTTCCAGAGCATTTTGTCGAAAATCTCCAAACACTTACTGCCTCATTATTTGATTTCCGATCAACTTTTTACATCATTCTGGCAGCAACTGTTTGTTATATCTGACCAACAGTAAACTAATTAAGTAGACGGTATGAACAACAGTGTCATCAAAACTCTATTCAAATAAGTGATTTTTTTTCGATTGATTTTTATGATTAAAATATGAATTAAACGTATTTTATTTTGTATGATATAGTGAAAAGAACCCATTACATGATATGTTTCTGCTTATCAATGCAAATATAAAACTATCTAATTCTTCTACCAATCCAAAGTCTAGAAAACTGTATACAAAACATGATTCTCAAGTATCAAATCCTTATTCCCAATACCCTAATATTGGTCAGAGCATAGTAGATTTAAACAAAATAGACGCAAATAATTTAAATATAAAAAAATATATGAATAATTCAACTATACCTGACTTGATATTTCAACAACAAAAAACCAAAAATTCAAATTTGAATACATCGCTAGGCAATCCATTGGATAAATCATGGAATGATAAAGATAATTTGTCGAAATTATCTGGAAAACGATATCATAAGAAAACGAATATATCGCCCAGTGAAGAATCAATGAAATCTGCCTTTTCCTATGTTTCATCACCTAAAATATCCAACGATTACACTTTAATCTCATCTCATTCAAACTATCTTAAAAATCATGCTACAGAATATTCAAATGATAATCAGCAATTAAAACAAATGATGAATGGTGTTCAAGGACAACTGGAACCTGCTCATATGATTGAAACAAGTCCAGGTAATTAATGACAGTAAAAGTTAAAATCTAAACTAGATATCAGGATATAAAGTAATTGTAAATATATCACCAACTGCTAAGCTTAAAGTTTCTCTAAAAAATAATTCTTTATATATTGAACTCGACTGGTGCGCGTATAGATTTCTAATGTTGTAAGCAGTTAATCACTCATATTTATTAGTAGTATATTATATTATTGAAAATATTTTCTGTTACCATTTCTACCACAGTAAAACTAATTTTTGTTCATAAGTATAAGAACAGAAAGAAAATCTTCGCACTTTGAAAACGGTCAATGATGACCTAATTAAACGAGAACAAGCTGATTACCTTGTGAAAAATTAAACAATGTACTCTCATAGATAAATGATGTTGAAATGATAATGGGAGCTTGAATAAAAGCGTTTACTAATATTTCTCACATATTTCTTACTTGTTGAGTCCAAGATTATTCTAATGCAAAAATGCATGCTAACAACTGACAAATAGTAGTAGTGTAGTGAGCGAGACCACAGGCGAGGGCAACGAAATATACTTACCTTACTTTCGCCTGTTACTCCCAATGGAGCATAGGCCGCCGACCAGCTTTCTCCAACCCACTCTGTCCTGGGCCTTCTTTTCTAGTTCTTTCCAGTTCTTGTTCATTCTTCTCATGTCTGTCTCTATTTCTCGGCGTAATGTGTTCTTTGGTCTTCCTCTTCTCCTTCGACCTTCAGGATTCCATGTGAGGGCTTGTCTTGTGACACAATTGGGTGATTTCCTCAAAGTGTGCCCAATCCACTTCCAGCGCTTCCTCCTCCGCTGGAATCTGGCTTGTTGTCTCCCACAGTAACTTGTTGCTGATAGTGTCTGGCCATCGGATCCGAAGTATCTTGCATAGACAGCTGTTGATAAACACTTGTATCTTCTGGATAATGGCTTTCGTAGTTCTCCACGTCTCCGCCCCATACAGAAGAACTGTCTTTACATTTGTATTGAAAATTCTAACCTTGGTGTTGGTTGACAATTGTTTTGAGTTCCAGATGTTTTTCAGCTGTAGGTATGCTGCTCTTGCTTTGCCGATCCTCGCCCTCACATCTGCATCTGATCCACCATGTTCATCAATGATGCTGCCCAGATATGTAAAGATTTCCACATCATCCAAAGCTTCTCCGTCAAGTGTAATTGAATTGGTGCATATTGTATTGTATCGGAGAGTCTTGCTTTTCCCTTTGTTTATATTGAGACCTACTGCTGCTGAGGCTGCTGCTACACTGGTCGTTTTCTCCTGCATTTGTTGTTGCGTTTGTGATAGAAGAGCCAGATCATCCGCGAAGTCTAGATCGTCCAGCTGCATCCTGCCTGTCCACTGTATCCCGTGATTTCCTCCAGTTGTTGACGTCTTCATAATCCAGTCGATCACCAGGAGAAAGAGAAAGGGTGAGAGTAGGCAACCTTGCCTAACACCGGTCTTTACCTCGAACGAGTCGGTGAGTTGTCCTCCGTGGACGATTTGGCAGTTTAGTCCATCATAGGAGTTCCATATGATGTTGACTATCTTCTCAGGCACGCCGTAGTGTCGAAGAAGCTTTCATAGTGTTGTCCTGTCCACGCTATCAAATGCCTTCTCGTAGTCAATGAAGTTGATGTAGAGTGATGAGTTCCATTCGATTGATTGTTCCACAATGATACGTAGAGTTGCGATTTGATCTGTGCACGATCTATCCTTACGAAATCCAGCTTGTTGATCTCGAAGTTGAGCGTCCACGGAATCCTTCATCCTGTTTAACAATACTCTGTTGAAGACTTTTCCTGGTATTGAGAGGAGAGTGATGCCCCTGTAGTTGTCGCACTTGCTCAGATCGCCTTTCTTTGGTATCTTGATCAGAAGTCCTTCTTTCCAGTCTGTTGGTACATGTTCTTCGTCCCAAATCTTACCGAAGAGGATGTGGAGTATCTTGGCAGTTGCTGTTACATTTGCTTTCAGTGCCTCTGCCGGGATGTTGTCTGGTCCCGCTGCTTTGCCACTCTTGATTTGTCTAATGGCCATGCTGATCTCTTCAATTGTTGGTGGGCCAATATCGATTGGGAGGTCTGTGGGTGCTGCTTCGATGTTGGGTGGGTTCAGTGGGGCTGGTCGATTCAAGAGTTCTTTGAAGTGTTCTACCCACCTGTTTTGTCGTTCTTCAATATCGTTGATTACTTTGCCTTCCTTGTTTTTCACTGGTCTTTCTGGTTGACGGTAATTTCCAGCAAGTTTCTTTGTTGTATCATACAGTTGTCTCATGTTTCCCTCTCTTGCAGCCTTTTCCGCTGTCATCGCTAAATCTTCCACATATTTACGTTTGTCGGTCCTGATGCTTCTCTTCACTTGCTTGTTTGCCTCTGTGTATTCGGCTTGTGCCTTGGCTTTTTCTGCTCTTGTTCGGCTGATATTGATTGCTACCTTCTTGTTCCTCCTTGCTTCAATTTTATCCAATGTGCCAACAGTGATCCATTCCTTGTGATGGTGCTTCCAACGAAATATAGTTGAATACAAAATCACATAATCTCTTAGATCCATACATACAGTAAATACTTCATTTGCAAAATGTCAATCATATGTCTCAGATTTTATTAGTTCTTCGTTTCCACACCAATCATTTTCTGTTCTTGTTCTCTTCTCTTCGATCATCTCAACCTTCTACCATAAAGCATTACACTTTCGATTGATGATTCATCCTACTTATATCTGTCGATAACAATAGCATAGTGAAAGAAGCGGTCAACTATTTCAGAATAATTAAATCATTTCTAACAGTATAGTAATTGAATTATGATGAATATTAGTTACAAAGTAATTACATATAGACTATACAGATTACCAAAAACTGAAAAAATGTGAATTTGAAATCGACCAATTTTTATACTGTTAGAACGTGTAGTATCAGTTTATTTGTTAAGCCCATATACTTTATTCTAGTTACTGGCCAAGCCAATTCGCTTATCCATTATGAGTCATATTTTGATCTTGTTAATCATTTGCTAATTAACCTTGAGTACTTTTTATATGAGCGTATATGTGTGCACACTTCGTATCTTATTCATCGTGTGTCTGTCACTCATTTTTGTCCTACTATAAATGTTGATTAACGCTCGCTTAAATTGAGTTGGCTTTCCAGCCATCTCCACTGCATGTCATTTCCACCTCGTTCGCTTCCTTCACTTATTCGCCTGTTCACTCGATCGTTATTATTCGCTCAGGTGTTGCTAACTTTCTCACCTGAGTTATTCGACAATAAACTGTAGTTGCTGCTATCCTATGTCTTCTGATTTTACGCGCCGTTAAGATTAGAATTATAACTGTTATCGAAGTAAACGATTAACGAATTGAGGCACTACAAATGTATCATAAGTAAAAACGAATGATAATAAAACATTTAGAGTATACAATAGTCAGAATAGTCATTCAGTACAAACATGTTGATGTTAAACAAAATCTAAACACATGGAAAGAACACTCAATTAGGAATTGTTACCATTTATACATAAAAAGTGAATGACTATTACTGTTCATGAATCCTCTCAGTACTATAAATTATGAAGTTGGATTACGAAATCATCATATTCTCTAAGTTCATAACATAACAGTATTTAATAGATTGATATAGAATATTATTTAGATATAATTGATGTAGTGAAATCTTGTATTATTAATCGAACTATTCATCAGCTTAACCAGATTTAATACATCTTAAATAATACAATATTTTATTATGCGATCCCATTAATATTGATTGACTTATTTTTATAGCTCATGAAGGTTATACTTGTGATCGTTGTGGAAAAATGTTTGCTTATCAATATTATCGGGATAAACATTTGAAATATACAAGATGTATGGATCAAGGTGATAGAAAGTATCCATGTAAACTTTGTTCTAGGTATGTATTGTTTTATTACATGAGATAAATAAAATAATCTTTTAGGCAAATTGTATAAACATATTCAATTTTATAAAATAAAATGAATTTATTGATTGGGAATCTTGTCGTGTGAAAAATGTTACTGAGGATTAATAGACTACATTGAAACAAAAACAAATAAACAGTATAGAAATATTTTGGTGATGTCAACTTCTTTGATCTAGATGGTTTAATCATGTAGTAATATTTATTAGGTTCTTTTGGGCGGCCTGCTTAAACATCTGGGCTACCTGTTCCTGTCATCTATATATTTCAATAAATTATCTAATATTGTTTGTTTTAATACATCATTATGGCTATTAAGCACACAACCTATTCAGATACGTTTCTGAAAACTGTACAACCTTTCGCTGTAAAGGTTACAAAAGGCCTAATCAAAGATATCGTGTTTGCTGAGAACATGCAGCAAAAAGAATATGCATTATTCATATGTCGATTGAGTGAATTGCTGACATCTAACTGGCGATCGTTGAATATTTATCATCAGGAGCAACGAAGAAATAAGAAACGTACACATGTTGAAATACTTTATGCTGAGAATTCGATTTTGTACCAAATAATATAATATTGAATAAAGCTAATAATAATAATTAATAATAATTATTATTATAAATTATATTTCAATAGTTGAGATCATAAGTCAGTTGAAGCTATATCACCATGAAAAACCTGGAAGCACTGGACGGCCGTTTCGTCCTAATGTGGGACTCCTCAGTCCTGTAGGACTGATATGTAATCAAAATTGATTGATCACTGGGTGGTGATCAATGTCATGCGTGTCAAGTTCTACAGATGATTGATCACGGCCCGATTAGGTCAGTGGTAACGTCTCTGACTGTGAAGCTGGGTGACACGAGATCGAATCCGTCAGGGAGCACCAGTTCCCTCAACATTAAAGGTACACCTTGCTGACGAGTGCCAAGTAGTATGAAACTCGGGTCCAGGGTTTCCTGTTGACTACCTCCAACCACCATCTTATCTCAATATAGTGCACGCAGTGTCGAGCCACCTAGACTAGTGGCCACATTGCAACTTGATCGATAGCATTCGATCAGCACTAAGGCGGACTTGACACACATGACATTGATCACCAACCAGTGATCAATTAATTGTGGATACAAGAGGCCCTAAGCATGTTCATTTATCAGATATCTTTATTATTATTATTATTTAAATCTAATGTTTGTTAAACAATCAAACTAATGTTAAATATTATAAATTTATCATTATCACATCACTTCAAGGTCATTTGAAAAACGTGATCGACTAAGAATACATGTATTACATGTTCATGAAAAACATCGACCACATAAATGTCATTTATGTGGAAAGAATTTTAGTCAATCATCAAGCCTAAATAAACATTTACGTGTAAGTTACAATAAAATATCTTCTTTAATTACACATAAACCTATAGTTCTGCAAATTTTTATTCTTTTTTTTTCAAATATCCAATATAGTGTGTCATGTAGATGATTGGGTTTCATGTTTGCTATTCTTTTCTAAGGTTAATATTTTCACTGTGGAACATTTACAATCATTTTACACAACATTATAGGTGTCAACTTAAAAAGAAGGTCAGGGGTTACAACTTTTTCCACAGGTTATAGTTTGATAGTTGATAACTCATCGGTTAATGTTCGAAGTTTTATTATCCGCACATAAGTCTATATTCTAGTTAAGCGACTTAATAATCTAACAGCTAACTTATCTGATAAAATAAAATATTTTCCATTGACCACTTGGTAAAACTAACAAGTGATATAAAGAAATTTTAACTAAAGGTCGAATAACCTCCACAGAACACATCGTATTTGTATTAAGAATCTGAAAAATTGGCTTAAGTTGTGATAAAGTAAGATTGATAATGAAAAGAATCGTTTATTGAAATTTTAAAGTTGACATTCTATTTAAAAGAAAATCTGTCAGTGATTCAATCGAAGAATATGTGAAATAAACATAATAATAGATGATTTTAAAATAGGATGAAATATCATTTACATTGCCTGGATATTAATGGTTCTTCAGGTAAATTCAGTTCCAATAAATATCATACATTTGTTATCCAGTTTTATCTTATATGCACTTGAACATTGTGTCTAATAACCTCCTTTAAATTCAAAGGAGTTCCTAGTATATTCAAAGTTCCCTTTTATTATGTGATTTACGTTAGCTTAAGTATACATAGAAATAGAAATCTTCGAAACTGTTTGAAGAATAACCAACTTTGATCTATTTAACGCAATAGTCATGCCAGAAAACAACTTAGATGTATAGAGTAGTTTCTTCTATAGTGCTTGGTAAGTGTTTTTTTCTAAGCAAATCTTTATTAAACTACTTTTACATCAGTAAAAAAGCATATTATTATTTAATTTTTGAAAATGTATAGTAGGTTACTTATAAGTTCATCAAGTTGGAATTTACGAGAATCATTTCTTTAACTCAGAAAGGGGTTTTCTAGAGATTGTAGTAACCTTAACTGTTGAATCCATTAGTCAATTAAAGCTAGACCATCATGCAAAACCTGGAAGCACTGGATGGCCGTTTTGTCCTAGTATGGGACTCCTCAGCAGTGCGCACCCACGATCCCGTTAGTGAGATTCGAACTCAGGACCTATCAGTCTCTCGCGAGCGCCTAACCTCAAGACCACTCAGCAGACATCCAGCAGTATTAATGTCTAACTTCAGTCAATCTATGAGATTTCGCCGCCATCCACCATCGTCCTCAATGAGTTACTGTCTCATAACAGGCCCGGTTGGACTCTACTGGTCACATCTCACCAGAACTCCAGGAAATACCTCTTGAAGCCAGTCACTAGTGAGAACATAATGATTATTATCGGAAAGGGGTTTCGTGTCTAGAGATTAAGCGCTTACGAGCGAGACCAAAGGTCCTGAGTCGGAATCATATGAACGGGATCGCAGACGCGCACTGCTGAAGAGTCCCATACTAGGACGAAATGTCCATCCAGTGCTTCCAGGTTTTCCATAATTGTCTAGCTTTAACTGACTAACGGATTCAACTATTAAACTTATTTCGAATTTAATTATTTCTATCTAAATTATAAACTGATTGTTAATAATGATAATTATACTAAGTTTTGAAATTTGAATGGGATTGGAAATGTAAAACTATTTATTCAAATCACTGTTTTAAATATTCTGAAAAGGTTTTAACCAACGTTTTTTTTAAAAAAGAAAGCTTAATGCAAAGATCAAAAACCTTTTCAACCTATTTTAGGTACATAGTGGTGAACGTCCTTATAAATGTTGTTATTGTAATAAAGCATTTACAGCCAGTAGTATTCTGCGTACTCATATTCGACAACATTCAGGAGAGAAGCCTTTTAAAGTAGGTTGATAGATGATATTGCTTTGATTGATAAGATAAATTTATTCATTTTTATTATTGTCTTTTTAAATCTAATGGGTAATGAAGATTTTATTGTACATACAAAAATACATTTTCAATGTAGATTCAATTTTAACTTACGTTAATCAAAAACAAAGAATATCTACTTGAATATTCCCTAGATCTCTTCAAACTACTAGACTATTCGGTAGTATTGTAAGCAAAGATGGATATTGACTAGCAGTGGAATCCAGGACGCGCGTTTCGTCCTATTTGGGACTTATCAGCTGGATGTACCTGCATCTCAGAGTTGATGTTCACTCTGGGACTCGAACACAGTACTTTTCGCTTCAAACGCCATTGCTTTATCCACTCGGCCACTGAGTCCTGATAGCCACTTGCTTGTGTGATGGGGTGAATTAAGGCTATATCGAGGCAATACGCACAGTATGCACATATGCCAATTAGAGACTGACCAGTTGCAGTCCTAACACATCGATGGGAAGATTCAGACAAACAACACCAAATGAATTTATTCAGTAGTACGTATGTACGGATCAACAGAAATTCATGTTTCTATTTTGTGCTAAATAACATTTGTTATCATTTTATTATTTGTGTAATGAGATGTTTTAAAAAATAATATCAATATTAGGTGGTAGGCTTCGATTAGTGATTTCGTATGAATGCGCCAAATTTTGCTCGTCTTGTTCTATTTGTGACTCGTCAGCTGGACTAAACTACTTGACTTGGCAATTTATTTTATATAAACTTGTAACATAATCTCCGTATCGAAATGATCCTCACGAGATAAGCATATGTCAACTAAAACTGATCAAATTTCAGCCAAAATATCAAAAGCGAGATACTTTTAACTATTTCACGTTGAATTATATCTCATACGCATTGCACACGTGAGGGGCTATCCGAACTCAGTAACTAAGTGGATAACTCAGAGAACTTTAAATTAATAGGTACTGAGTTTAAATCCCGGACTGGACATCAACTCTGGAATACAGGACCGTCTAGCTGAAAAAAAATTCAAAAATAAGACGAAATGAGGATCCTGGATTTTATTGCTTGACGAAGTCTACTTGTCCTATATGTCGAATTTTGTGTTTTGGATGTTATAACAAATTAGTTTCTTTGCTATTTGGAACTATCCAATGAAGCATATTTCCGATCGTCAGATGACCGGTGAGATTTGAATTCATATTGCCAGATCATGTAATCAAAAATGATAGCAAGGAGGTTTGAAGGTTGCAGTTACCCTCTTGTTTATGAAATAGTTTATGCTGGCTGATTGCTTAGTAGTAATTAATGCCATATCATAGGACCCAGGACCTATCTGTCTTGCTCGCGAACGCTTAACCTCTAGACCATTGAGCCGACATCCAACGGTGTTAATGCCTAACTTTAACCAACTCACGAAGTTGAGCAACCGTCCACCATTATCTTTAGTCAGTTACTATTTTACAACAGACCTGGTTGAATTCCACTGGTCACTACTTCTCACCTACTAAACTTTCTTACAAATATGATAAGCTTCTTTAAAATAAATCCCCAAAATAACTAGTTGTATGCGTCTTTGACAATGAAACTGACCTCATTAGTTTCACTGTGTACATCCCTAGGCAAAGGTGTTACGTCAAGAATCCGAACCACATCACGTTTGAGTACGCTGTGCTAAGCATCTCTTAGAACAATCAGTCAGCGGAGATTGTTATTAAACAATGTTGTAGTGAACAAGAAGAAGAGTGAGGACAATCGAATGAGTTTCAGCATAAAATTACAGAATATCTCACTAAAATCTGACAACCATACAATTAATTTGCGAACTATCAATCAATCGTCTCAATCTTGACCGATCCTTCTGCAAATATCAGTCCATAGTCTTTGATTATTATTGTACATTCATTTTCATACCGACTGCGTTTCGTTTGCGTTCTTTCGTCATCGATCTTCTACTGAAATACATTCAATACCCGACCATCATTACATACTACATATGTGGATAAAAGTAATCCACGCCACACTGTATATTTATGAAATCTTCAATTTTTAGTATTCTTCTTCATATCTGAGCATTTTTGATTATTAGTTATTCAAAATAATGTTTCTACTTTTAAATACAGTGTAAATTTTGTTGGAAACCGTTCGCTTCACATGCAGCTCACGACAGTCATGTACGGAGAACTCATTCGTCAGAGAGTAAACTAATGAATGCAAATCAGACTCCTCAAGTAAATAACATCTCGACATCATCAATTGCTGATTCAAATATACACTGGAATGAAATTTTAAATCTGTAATATAGATAAAAACTGTATTATTTAGCTTGATAATTTACATTTTGAAGGTGAGTTAATATTTTAAACACTATAATGTTTGACTGTAAGCCGCACTCTTTAAATGGTACAGGGGTAGGACTATAGTTCATAGAAGAAACAATAGGATTTAGAATAATGACTCGCAAATTTTCCCTCGAAACTCATTCACTTATATTACTCTATATAATTTTCAGATTATAGATGTTACTTCTTTATGAAAGCCATAACTTTCACTATTAATCCTAATTCCTCATACTAAATTATAACCCTATTTTAAAACCCAGTTAGTGATTGAATTTTCTAAAGGCCACTTTATTATCACTTAAAGGTCTTCCATAAATTATAGTCTTACCTGTATAACCTTTAAAATCACTGTAAAAGAGAACAGTAGAGACTGAGAAGTGACATTATTCATTAGACAGTAATTATATATGAAGATAGAAGTAGTGAAAACTTGGAATTAATAAAAGAGGTTATTCGAATAATAAAGTGAACAGGAATTTTTCTAAAGCCATGTATATGCCTTGCAGTATATTATCAGCAGTCATAAAATGTATTTCATTAACTTTTCTGTAAATTACTTTCAAATAATTAGCATATGAGGATGGAAATTTACGTGGAAAAACAGTTGAAGCATAAATAATTAAAGATAAAACTGGAAATTTATCACATTCTCCTGACATTAATTTTCAAGTTATACGTGTATGAAACCAGAACGTTGTAAGAAGGCAGATTCGAATTCGCGACCATCTTAATATGTCTACGCGGTAGTGTTGAAGCTTGAACAGTATTGCAAATAAACATTAGAATATTCTAATAGCAACTCAAAAGTGAATGTGGGTTGAAGTTTCATAGATAATGTACCTTTAATTGAAATAGTGTAAATTTTCCAACAAGATAGTAAAAAAAAATGATGTTCTGGAAATAATTACAAAACGCTTAGTAATTTGCCGCCATGCCCCCAAATGCCCTGGTATGGCCGAGAGTGGGGAAAGTCCTCTCTCCCTCTCGAAATACTCTCACATGGCCATGCGTAATATAGCCTCTGCCATGGACGTCCTACTCAATGCCCTCTCGTGAAGGGTGTTCTTTTTATGAAATTGAGAGAACGAAAAGCGAATGCTCGGCGCTTTAACCGGGTTGGTGGACATGGAAAGTTCACCTAGGGGAGTTGGAAAACCCTGATTCCAAACCATTGGTGCACATGGGCTCCAGTATCCTGAAGGAACGAATGGCGTATGAACCAATTGTTGGTCACCGGCTACCATGGGACTGCATCTCCTCACGATGCTCCACTACCTTGTGGACTAGACCTTCAGATCAAAGGCTCGAGGTGTGGTCCCCTAAGAAAACCACCTGCTTCAGTCTGTGCACCTGGGCAGTATCACAGCCCTCACACAAATCTCAAATGATTTGTGCGGCTCATATTTATCTGGTGCTTCATTGTACCAATATTTATGTGTTCAAATAAATAAATAAAATAAAATTTACCGCCATGATTAAGTTGATACAGAAAATAATGTAACATACAAAAGACAGAGATATAAAATTAGATTTTTCGAAAAGATGTGGTTGATAAATTGTTCCGGGAAGATAATTATCCTATGGATTGAAATAATGTAAGGCAACAGATAGGATTCGATTATTCTTAGTAGAGGAACTAGGGGATCTTGTCAATAAATGAATAGTATAATAAGATGTAATTCTAGTTCCATTACAAAGTGATTATAATTATCTACAGTTATACATAATTTCACAAACAATTTGATTTTTTTTTTATTTAAAAAAAATTCATTTCAGCTCCAGTTTCTTTTCCTTACATCAACACTACATCAAGTCATGTGGGTTCTCCTTCTACAAAAGAAATTCAGATGACTTTGTAGAAGGAGATGACAGTTACATTTTATCATTTTATACATGAATATAATAATGATTGTTACAGTCCTTAAACTAATAGTAATATCATACTATTATATTAAACTATACTTTTTTTCCCGTTTCTTCACATGTAGCTATCCTAATATGACTAATGTATATACTAATTTTAAATAAATGAAAATATTTTGTTTTACTTTAACTCTACACTATTGTTTCTATTTGATGAGGAATAATTATCTTTCAAGACTTTTTATCACGATATTAAATACATGTGTACTTGACTACAGACAGTCAAGAAAATAATAAAGATTATGGTCAAAAGCTTATTTGTTCGAAATTGGAAGTAATTGAAAGAAAAGGGTTATTTAGACTGTAAAATGGTAGTATAAATAAACAAAGGTCATTTATTGTGGGTTACGATCAATAATGTACCAGGTTGACCATATATCTCTGGTCAAATAATCCTATTAGGGTTTTTCATCCTTCACAAAAAGTTCACCTAGGGGAGTTGGAAAACCCTGATTCCAAACCATTGGTGCACATGGGCTCCAGTATCCTGAAGGAACGAATGGCGTATGAACCAATTGTTGGTCACCGGCTACCATGGGACTGCATCTCCTCACGATGCTCCACTACCTTGTGGACTAGACCTTCAGATCAAAGGCTCGAGGTGTGGTCCCCTAAGAAAACCACCTGCTTCAGTCTGGGCACCTGGGCAGTATCACAGCCCTCACACAAATCTCAAATGATTTGTGCGGCTCATATTTATCTGGTGCTTCATTGTACCAATATTTATGTGTTTAAATAAATAAAATAATAAATAAGGAAAATAATTCGCAAAATGTTCAGAAGTTTAAGCTGGTCGTGACAAGCATATCTTTAGGCACGTTAACAGCTTTAGACGACCTATAACGTTTGATAGCTTTCCTTGCTCATATTTAGTTCCGTAGAATGATAATATGATTTCAGACCCTACATTTATTTAATAAGGTTGAAACTGTTCAAGGTTGAGATTCAACTGCACCATTTGTACTTCTTCAAGGGCAATAAAAGTGTAATTCTAGTGTTGATTCTTTGTCATAAGTTAGATAGTAGCTTCATATAATAAGAACGAACGTGTTCTATTTATTAGTTCACTGATATCAGAATATTTTATAAGCCCAGAAAACATCTCGTCAAACTCATACAGTCCAATTTTATGATGAAAGCATCCTTTTATTGATGTCATTCAATCTGTTAACTTTTATTTACACAGTGATCTATATTGCTTTTCCAATATTATTATTTGTTTCTTACTTCATAGTATGCTGTTAAGACGACTGTTTGATGATTATAAGGCGGAAAATGAAGTCACTGATCGCAAATATTTCATTTTGTGAGTCTGTTCTACAGTGAAGAAAGACTAGAAAACAATATCAATATCACTTATCTTCCGACTTGATTAGTAGTTGAGAAGTATGTTTCACATGGAAAACTCCTTTTACTACAGCCTTCACGTATGAGAGGCTCAAACCAGCTTTCACTAGGTATACTACTTAAACTTTAAAAAAATTAGGTAGCGATTTAGTGTTTTTTCGGTTGGCATAAAGGTTTGTTAGAGGACACTCTGGTCAGTGTTTGTGAAGTTCATGAGTCTTAATGGCTTCGTAATTCTTCTGCTTGGCTTACTTACTTACTTACGCCTGTTACTCCCAATGGAGCATAGGCCGCCGACCAGCTTTCTCCAATCCACTCTGTCCTGGGCCTTCTTTTCTAGTTCTATCCAGTTCTTGTTCATTCTTCTCATGTCTGTCTCTATTTCTCGGCGTAATGTGTTCCTTGGTCTTCCTCTTCTTTTTTGACCTTCAGGATTCCATGTGAGGGATTGTCTTGTGACACAATTAGGTGATTTCCTCAAAGTGTGCCCAATCCACTTCCAGCGCTTCCTCCTCCGCTGGAATCTGGTTTGTTGTCTCCCACAGTAACTTGTTGCTGATAAAGTCTGGCCAACGGATCCGAAGTATCTTGCATAGACAGCTGTTAATAAACACTTGTATTTTCTGGATAATGGCTTTCGTAGTTCTCCACGTCTCCGCCCCATACAGAAGAACTGTCTTTACATTTGTATTGAAAATTCTAACCTTGGTGTTGGTTGACAATTGTTTTGAGTTCCAGATGTTTTTCAGTTGTAAGTATGCTGCTCTTGCTTTGCCGATCCTCGCCCTCACATCTGCATCTGATCCACCATGTTCATCAATGATGCTGACCAGATATGTAAAGGTTTTCACATTCTCCAAAGCTACTCCGTCAAGTGTGATTCGATAGATACATGTTGTCTGGTATCGCAGAATCTTGCTTTTCCCTTTGTTTATATTGAGACCTACTGCTGCTGAGGCTGCTGCTACACTGGTCGTTTTCTCCTGCATTTGTTGTTGCGTTTGTGATAGAAGAGCCAGATCATCCGCGAAGTCTAGATCGTCCAGCTGCATCCTGCCTGTCCACTGTATCCCGTGATTTCCTCCAGTTGTTGACGTCTTCATGATCCAGTCGATCACCAGGAGAAAGAGAAAGGGTGAGAGTAAGCAACCTTGCCTAACACCGGTCTTTACCTCGAATGAGTCGGTGAGTTGTCCTCCGTGGACGATTTGGCAGTTTAGTCCATCATAGGAGTTCCGTATGATATTGACTATCTTCTCAGGTACGCCGTAGTGTCGAAGAAGCCTCCATAGTGTTGTCCTGTCCACACTATCAAATGCCTTCTCGTAGTCAATGAAGTTGATGTAGAGTGATGAGTTCCATTCGATTGATTGTTCCACAATGATACGTAGAGTTGCGATTTGATCTGTGCACGATCTATCCTTACGAAATACAGCTTACGGAATCCTTCATCCTGTTTAACAATACTCTGTTTAAGACTTTTCCTGGTATTGGGAGAAGTGTGATGCCCCTATAGTTATCGCACTTGCTTGGGAGACTTGAAAAATATCGTTCGAGTCTATTCAGCTTACTTGGGCTGTGACCACAACTCAGTGATTATTTACCTAAGTTATACTAGCAGTATCAGCCATTTTTTATGTGGCACTGATGTATCTTTGGTTTTTAAAGCGATGTAAAAAGCAATCCGACAGTTGGTTGCCCATGGGATAGATTTAAATATTGAAGAATTCCTGCCAAAGTTCATTTATTTTCACGATGTTTTCCTATATAATTAGCACATTTTGATTCTTTAGAACAAATTTAATTTCTCAGCTTCTAAAACTAGGTTAAAAAAAAGTATGAAATACATATTCACCAAGGAGATAACTGAATTTTAATATGGTTAATAAGAAGTCATTGTTTAATTAAAAAATTGGACTGTTTCAATGTCTGTGCCTTTGGTAACCTTATAGTGACGCTCATTTGAGTTCAATAATTTAAAAAATGTGAATAGCCAATAACTTCCTAATAATAATGTAACAAACGTTCCAAATGGTACAGAACGACAAGGAAAGAAACAGTAGATACCACAAAAATGCAAAGTAATATTCATAAGAACAGAGACGTCAAGTGATTTTCTCCATATTTGCACGGGAGCATACAATAATAGATTTTACATTTATTATCATTTCAGAAGGGGATTTGTGGAGATTTCAGTATATTTCAAAGTTGAAATCATGAGTCAATTGAAGCTAGACCACCATCGAAAACCTGGAAGCACTGGACGGCCTATCGGTTAAGGGCTCTGGCTCGTAACTGGTAGGTCCTGGGTTCGAATCTCGCGAGTGCGGGATCGTGGGTGCGCACTGCTGAGGAGTCCCATAATAGAAGGAAACGGCTTCAATTGACTCATGATTTCAACTTTGAAATATTATCATTTCCTTAAATTCGCTGACCAATAAAAAGCGTCAAAATGAAACATATGTGGAATGAACATTATAAAGGTTTCGTTTTAAATATTCTTAACTCTTTAAAAGAGAAAACTATCTGTCACCGTCATCTACAGTTAGCAATGATTATTTAGTTTACGACTGATGAGATTGTTATCAGTTGAAGTATTGCCTTCTGACCTTCGATTTTTTAAATTATTTTCTGCTTAAAATCTGAGCGAGTTTGGTCACTTATCAAGGGGCTTTATATAACTTTGCTTCTCAGGCTTATGTTGTCGTCAAGGTCATGAAGAACAGATGTAGACTTTTTCGACTTGGTCATGCAGCTTTGTAAATGCAAACTACAAAAATTTATGACAAACAACCTGTCTGAAATTTCAGCCTACTTCGTTTATACCAAGTTGTTTCATATCCCAACATTCTTTTATTTTTAAGTGAGTATTTAAAAAATTAACCCAACTGAAAATAAAAACAGTGAATCGGTCATGAAGTAACCTGAAAATGAACTTCACTTAAGCTGCATGCATGTGATAATTATAATTATTTGAATTATTGTACGAACTAGGAATCCCCGAAATTACGCAAACTGAGTCAGATAGAACTAGGTGAGCACAAACGAACGTATTGTATTCGAAATTCATTATCAGGTACACATCAAGTACAAAAAAATCGTTAGTTCATACAAACACCACAATCCATCCTAACAAATAAATGATGGCTGAATAATTTCTGATTTTATCATACCTGGGAAAAAGCCGTAGTGTCATCACAAAATTTGAGTTTTTGTCGTAGAACAGAGCTGAGTTGCACTGAAAGTCAGAAGCCCTGAATTCAAGAATACTCATATGACGAATTTAGTGACACATTCCTCACAGTTGTATTAAAAGATCTCCTTGCCAATTTCAAATATAAGTGATGATTTTGGATTTTCGTTTGATAAAACAATCCAGAACAATATCAAGTCTATATCAAAATCAGCTTATGATTTTATGCGCAGGATGGCCTTCAGATTTAGTAAACCCGAATGCCATCATCAAGTAATAGTTGTCCATGCTATTGTCTTGTTTAATACTCTGATGGACAACTCTTGGTTATGTGTATGCTACTTATATTGACATCTGTAAGTAGAACGTGTCACTAATCGGAAGTGGAATACCTGTCAGCACGAGATTTCAGTGTAGAGAACAGAAAGAAAATCTGAGGGCAATCGAAATGACAACAGAATTAGAGGAATAATGGAATATGTAAATGACAATGCAAAGAAGATGTGCAAATGATACAATTAATGTTTGATCTTCATATTTCACTAGGCCACTGTGTGATTTTGCGTTAAACAATAAACTGGTTTTCCCCACTTGAGTTTTACTTCATTACATTAGCGCTTAGAAAACTACGGCATAATTATACACCGATGCCGAAACGAAAACAGACGAATTATTATGAAGAATTCAAATTTAATGTTAGCAATCACGAGTATTAGCTACCCGTCCGAATAACAAGTGTATTCTGAAGACAATTTGAGGAAAATTTTATGTAACAATGAGAATGACGATGTGTCGTCAATTGTAATTAATATGTTCGCATCGTCTTACATTTCAACCGTTAATCAGCCGATAGTAGAAAACAAGGTTTAATTTGATACGCTTGATCCAGAGAGGTTCTAAATTAAGTTGTTGGCATTTTTGGTGATAATTCATGTTGTCCGAATACCCTAAAACAGCCTTAGTGAATCTTCTTCGAACGCCTTCAATTTTGATCAGATCTGTAATTACTGTAAACTAAAATACCATATTCAAGAATAAGTAAGATACATTTTTTGTACAGTAATAACAATCTCGATTCGGTATTATTCAAGTTTATTATTATGAATCCAGTGAGCTTTCTAGTTTTGGATACTTGAGACACAATATGCTTGGAAAAGTTCAAACTGTTGCTATTTCTTAAACTCAAGTTACGAACAGTGTTGAGATGTTTCAGTGTATGTTTGTGTATAACCAGATTTAGGTTAAGGCAGCGGCAAATGTGAATGAATCCAGTTTTATCAACATTAAGTGGCAGATTCTACAACACAGTTCATTCGTACAACTTGTTTATTTCTTCATGGATTATCGCCGAGACATAGCTTTCTTTATTGAGAGAAGAGAATGAATAAACCACTTTTTGGTCATCGGCATAAAGGAAAGGTTTCCCGTATTGAAAGAGGGAACACACGTCATTGGCGAAAAGGGGGGAAAGTAATGGGTCAATCAATTCCTTTTATGACCCCACTGGTTACATTCACAGGCTTAGAGTAGCAAGATCCAAAGCGGACGATTGGGCTGCGTTCTTCTAGAAAAGATTTGACCCAAGAGAAAAGGGGATTCCGTATGCCGAATGAAGAAAGTTTTTGAAGAAGTTTGTGGGAGACACTGTCAAAAGCCCTACTAAAATCGAGTTATAGAATTATCACTAACTGACCAACAACTCTTCTCTGGGCAATTTGATCAAAAAATTCCAGGTGTGATATGAAGCATGTATGGAATGGGCTAGCCGAAAGTAAAAAAGATAACTATTTGTGGATGATTTTTTCCATGGTTCTTGATGGCACAGATGTCAAATTAATTGGCTTATAGTTAGCAATACCACTACGTGATCCAGTTTTGAAACTAGGGGTGATGAGAGATGTTTTCCTTACAGACGGATAGGTTCCATAGTCCACAGATAGGTTGAAAAGTTCTAAGCAAATGTTATGACCATTTTTCCCGTTAGCCTTTGCACAGTTACTGTAATTGAGTGTTGCACTGACAGGAATTCGAACTGTATTATCCGATTCCCTATCGGCACAACTACTTAATATTAGATATAAATCCGCATTTTTAAGTGGGTGGATACCACCCACATTGGGGTCATCTTCTACGTTCTGAGGTTTAAGAGATTCAGGGGAGTTTATCAGCTGTGAGAAATTTGAAAACTCACTAGCGTCTACAGATGAGTTGAATTTGGACAGGATCGGTGAGTAAATACCAGGATGACTTCTTGTGATATTTAAGAGTATTTGAACTATAGTATAAACTAGTAATCTCAGAAACAACACGATGTGATCAAGAAGTAATAAATGAACACGAACGAATCTATTGTATTTGGAATTCGAAATCAAGCAGTCATTAATACAAAGGCACTATTGGTTCTTATAAACACTACATCCGCCACAGATTAGATTGAAATCTAAGTGTCTGTTAACGAACGTAAGTCTTCTTAAGTTCATCCCATGTCTGTCAGACAGTGCATTGGATAAAGACTCTGAATTATCTAAAAGGTACTCTTTAGTATTAGAATTAACAACCGAAATCGGAACAGACTCACATGGGTCCCGGAATTGTATATAGTCACCATGTCGGTTGTGTAGTGAAACCACTGATGTCTAGAATTTGAATCATAGACTTTCTAACACCATCTTTCCCTCACAAATTAGTATGAGGTCTTTACGTCGCAGTGTTATAACAAATTCGACGCTCCCAATCTGCATCATTTTCTTACATCTGACGATCCGATCATTATATGTGAGTACTTGTGGATAAACACTGACACGTAATTTGAGGCATTCCATCATGTGTTTTTACTTGCATAAAAATATGACACATATCCCTTCTGGTTTTCGCATTGAAATACACAGATGAATATGCATTGATATGTGCAATTGACACATGTGATTCATCTAGGCTTGATTCACCTGCGAAACAATCAAATGGAAAACATGCATCTGCGTCATACTCATTAGGATAATATTGGACATGATTTTGATTTTCTGCCGGTGCAAACTTCATATCTGGGTTCCCTAATCGTTTCGGGGAAACTTGCTATTCCCTCCGATTCACCATACTACTGGCTAGGTGTTCTACTCGGCACACACTTGTTTGGAGAATATCCAACATCTGATACAATAACATCAGAAATGTGACTAGAATTCAACACATTCAGAACATATTTGTCACATTCATTAGGGATATCTCTGGAGATAAATCCGTTGTGAGGACGAATAGCATTTGATAGGACATCAGAATTTGATTTTCCTGAAGTATTTCTCTGAGATTTATTATTAGAATTTTATTAGAGAATAATGAAACGTTAGAAAACTGGCATCTACAGAAACTGAATCCGGTTTTTGATGATGATGTGACTCATTCAACAATGATGATGCCACATGTATTGTAGTTCGACATTTTACGAGCGACATCTATAACTGAATCGTCCCCACCCAGTGAAATCAAAATTCAGAAGCGGGAAGGTTGGAAGATATATTCGATAGATTATCAATATATCTAGAAGTGACTGATCTAAACTCGCTAGTGACCTCAGGAGAAGCTGAGCATGGCGTTCTCACTCGTGATCTGGTACAGGTGCATGACTGAGCGCCTTCAGCTAGGTGAATCTATTAAATCCAATGTCGAACACTTACAGAGCTATTGATTTCGTAGATTTATCTACCACTACAACATATTATTCTCATAGTTGTAAGATATTTCATCAAAAATATGTGAATCATTTTGACAAACCATATCTGGTACAATAATACGAGAAATCTGATAAAAAGTCGGTCGATCGGAAACTTTTGTCTCACCATGATTTTGGGTTTCACTCAACTCTGGACTGCTATGTGACGTTATGCCGCTTCACAAAGCTTTGGATAAATATAGGTGATCATTAGAAACATCCAACTTAGTAGAATCCCAAACACAAATTTTAGCATTAGTTTCAGCGAAACGAACCATGGTGTTACAAATTGACTGAATGTGTCCGGTTTTACAACATTTAAAGCATTTAGAATTGCGAAATGCTCATGAATTACATGGGTGAAACTTGCCATAGAACAAGTTATAATAATAATGATTTGTTCTCAAATAACAGTTTGTTACATGAGGCATGCCAGTTTACAAGCAAAATCAAATTGGTACAAAAGTTACAATTCCCACTGTAGTAAAGTATTCAGCTGGGGGATATTTTATAAGATGTGAGTGCAGATGGTTTTAGTAAGGAACGTATTGTCAATATCAAAATTGGCGCGTCTTATGAAGGTGACGTTGCGACATGCAACTGATGATCGAGAATAGATCCATGCGAAGTTAAGGGCTTCCAGAAACTTCAATCTTATATCCCTCTGAAATATCTGAGGCTTTAATAATGGAGCAAGACGAAGTCACTCGTTCCATATCTGTTTTTGGTGGTGCATCTCAAGAGGGCTGAAAAAGGGTGTTAGAATAAGAAAGGATGAGAAGCAGAGCACACAATATTCATGGGGGAATAGTTAAGGTATAACCACTTAGTCTATTTCTCTGTTATTAAGGTACTTAATAAACGAGAGCTTTCTAATATGTTAAAGAAAATAAGTGTCTACTTGTAATAGAAAAAAATAAAAAGATATGACACTTAGGAAGAATAATGTATCTTTAACCATTAGAGAGATTCAGAATCTGAAAGTAAGGGTTAAGAGCAGAAGGCCATGGTTACTAATCAATAAATAGTGGGAGGGGATAAAGCATGTGTTCTGTAATTTGGTCATATCCATACTGATAACAATGAGGTTCGTTATATTCTCGTTCCGTCTAGATATTAAACCGTTCATAATAAAGTGCCTCATTGGTGGGCAGGAGTTCAAAGAATAGTTGATGAAGCTCTTTAGAGTCTAGTAACAAGGTTATTAGCCTGCTAAATTTGATAGAAGTGTCACAGTTACAGATGGGTATTGGCAACCTGTTCCACAACAAACTATACCGCACTGTAAAAAACTTACAACGCATTTGCTTTTGGTGTTTTACGGTAAATAGTGTATATGCGTTGTTTCTCAGTCTATAGGCTGGGTCACGGATCATAGTTGGGCAGGATGTTAGGAATAAGAGTCTTTTTATTGCTTTGTAGAGAAATATCAGATTGTTCCTTAGCCTACAGTGCCATGAAGATTTTAAAGAGAGGGCCTACATCTACCTGTGTATTCGAGAGTGGATTCGCTTCCTAGTTGTTGGCGTGTGAATTATTTGCCAAACTTGTGCCCATCTTCGTGAACTTTTTAACAGCTCAATGAATCGTTATCTGAATAACCTTGATTACATATTGGACTGCGACGACGCAATAAAGTAGTGGAATTCCTGATGTTCTGGCGAGTCATTTCATTGAACGTTTCTCCTTTACTGCATTCAAAATTCGTATACTGTACATGGTCCAGTAGTAGTTGCTTGAGAGTTGCATAGGGGAGTGAAATCGGCTTGTCTGAAAATGCCGAAGTCTTTATTAAGCTGTATGCTGTAAGCTGTATGAACGAAAGGAAATATATTATATATATATACATATATTATATTTTTAATGTTGGATAAAGGTCTAAGAAGATCATGTCAATACATTACGTACATGAGTTATAGCATCAAACAGGATTTAAAGAGTAGTATGCAAATCTGGAATGCAATTCCTTGTCAAATATGATTATATGTTGTTTAAAAGTGATAGAATGTGGTTCTGCTGGACAGTCAAAACGAATATGTAGTTGTATGATCTGAATTGTTATATGAATATGAACATACATAAAGAACTCTAGATCGATTCCTATGCTCTTGTAATAGCCACAGGCTAGATCTACACAGCAACTCGGACAGAAGAAAAAGGGTGCGAAGTACGTTAGAAACACGTTGCTCCAAAGATTCGTTTATGAGCAGAAAATCTAGGGTTTTTATACCAAGTTGGCTGACCTTGGGTTTCCGGTAAGTTCTGAAACCCTACTTAACATGGCAGCAGTATAGGTAATCATGCAATCAGAAACTGGACATGTGACTTTTCACTTTCTGGATATTTCTGGCAAAAGTTCTGGTGAATGCTGACAGGACAAGATGTTTCTCAAAGGTTTCGGGTAATTTTTTTCTTTTTTCGAGGAGTTTCCTGGATATCCCCAACACGTACCATGAATATTTCAATCTGAAATCTTATCATACAGTATAAAATTTACAGTTCATATGTGAGCAATTCAGAATGGATTTGTATTTCATAATTGCAGGAGAAAATAATTCGTCCCGCTCTGCGAGAATCCTGGTAACGTCCAATCCATAGAGGACATATATTCAATACATCTCTGGAAAACTTGGTCCTCGTGTGTTAACCACAAAGACTCTTGCGGTCTACGTCAACTCAATAACAGCTTATTGACTCCATCAATAGTCAAGGTAGTACATGACCTCATATAAAGGGATGTTTAAAATTCATTAGGAAAATAATTCATTTGCTATAATCCCCGAAATCGAGGTTAGACTACTATTTGATGGATATCAATTTGCAACATTCTGGTTAGGGTCTGTTAATCAAGAGCAATAGATACGGCTGAGCTGGTATACTGAGGTTTGCACAAGACATAACTAGTAACATGGATTCACAGAATTCCGTTACATATAATATTGGATTGTGAAATTATATGTTCAGGAGTAAATGTTGATATTTGAGAACCTATGGTGTCCAGTATAAATATGTTAAATCCATGCGACTGCATGCTTACTTCCGTACATAATATTATACTGGACAACTGTCAAGAACATTATTATAACTTTATTTGTTAATTCCAGTGGAGTTCAACTAGAGGCGACTCTAAACGTCAAAGGCAACCTAGCCAAATTAAAAATAGATGTGATTACGATATTATTCAAATACCACCTTTACCTCATCCATTTATATCCACTCCGAGATATTATACTTTGTTTGTTTATTACTACCGTAAGTGCCAGTCAATTTGAGTATTTACATGTACATTCAAGAACACTAATGTTCTAGTTCTTACTCAAGTCATTTATTCACAGTCATCCTGTATATAAATAACAAAAATAGTAACTTTGTTTCAGAAACAGCCCTCTCTTCTTTGGAGTGGCTATCAACATGTAACTTGCATAACCGTCCTGCGCGAAATTGAATAAACAATACTGCGAAAACTACTTAATATGAACACATAATTGCAGTTTAATCATGTTATCTTGCCAAAGCTTGTATAAACAAACACTATATATGTCAGCACTGTCAGTGCCTCAGTGCCTATTTTTAAGATTTTAACAAACATCATGATAGCACGTTAAAATCCCCTGAAACAACTTGAGCCAGCGTTTACGCCTTGTGGGTTTGAAAAATGTGTCGCATTTGGATTACGGTCGGACATATTTGGATTGGGTACGTTAGCCCTGAAGTCTCCACATTGCTGACCTACATTCGCTAAGAGTAGACGGAACAGACCAGTTTGACAGGACATTTGTGTATATATTCAGATTGTGCTCGCGTGTAAAGGGAGCCAGTAGGACTCAAAGAGCCAAATAGGATTTTTCTACCAGTAAACAGAAGAAAAAAGCCGCATGACACACTTATGAAACAAGAATTACAAACCATGATCTAACGGTTTCCAAGTGACGATATTTTCTGTTACCTGATTCTTCCGGACAGCAGCTTGCTGGTGGTTGTTACATATAACAATAACCCACCTTTAAATATAGTTATTTTCTGTGGGTCTGGAGCGCTATGTTCGGATTCAAAAACCATTTTAGGGTGGACCCTACTCAAATGAGTTAATATTTATTCCGTAGGTTTTTATCATATTGCTGTATCCCGTAGAGCATTATTATTTTATCAGCTTTTTGAATTTACCGCAGTACTGTGCGTTAAAAGTACTTAAAAGAATAATACTCGACGTAAATAAAAGTTACTATACATCAAACAACTTAATAATAAGCCTTTGCAAAATAGCCTGAATATTATTGAATATACTGTTTCTAACACAGGATCATTGTTTTATATCGATACTGTTGACTACTTTCGAAGTTTGGTCGGAATAAACATCATTCACCTAGCAGCCAAAACGTTGTGGCAGTTGGCCCGAATCGTTGAAATACAGAGTACGTAGTGATGCGATGGGGAGTATTATCTTCTTTATTAGTAAAATAAAATCCACAAACTTTGTTTATTCAAAAATTCCACCACTCACTTTGGTGTACTGTATCGTTATATTTGGATAGTTAATAATACAGTTGTTTTAAAGGTTATTCTTAATCGTGTTCACTTTCTTGACGACTGTGAAGGCCTGCTACTTCCAGAGCTCAAATGGCCCTCCTTCAACCACGAGAAGATGCAACGGCTGTTCCTAACAAAGGTTGTTAATGACACTCGAATCTTGTGTGAAATACTTAGGAGTTCGGATCTAAAATGATTTCCTTCAACGACTTTTACCTGTGGAATTCTTTTTGGAGAAACCATATTGACGTTTAGTTTCGTGCTATAGTCACCAAGGGTATTATTATTAGTTTAGTGTCTACAAAGGCTGCGGTTAAAATTGAGCCTTGATTATTCCCAAAAATGTATGGTAGTGATATGTAGTATACTTTTTAAGACTTTCGGTTATTTGACAATAAAGGCACTTCAACAGGTGAAATAGCAATTACGTTACACTTCAGTTTAAATATGATGACAAGGGGACTACTCGTCTATGAACATTATTGTAGCGACTTTACGAATCAGGGAAAATTTGATAAAAATAGACAGTCTGGAATATTTCTAGGCTCTAGTTCTCAGTCAAAAAGCGGTCCGTTAAACCTGTCGTATTTAATCGGTAACCTTGATATTTCTGGACATCCAACATGATCTTATGATTTTTTATGTCCAAACGATTTGGAAAGAAACTCCATAATGCAGTACACATGAAACTGTACGCTTGATATTCGTGATATCTCAAACTCTGTTTCAAGAATCAGCGTCAACATATCTACATGAATACACTTAACTGGAGGCAACGATGATGTGTAGACGAACTGAGATTTAGTTATTTTTATAACAACTTTCGCGCAACTTTTGAGTGATGCTGTTGGCGCTGAAGACAAACTAGCCGTTTCCTATGGAACAGAGTGTCTTTAAAGATGCGAAATTCTTCATCATTTCCTGTAATCACAAAGAGGTATGTGTTTGCCTTGCTTTCTACCTGCTTTTGCTTTTCTGTGGCCTCATTCGGTTGCCGTATTTTGACTGATGAAATTTGCTTTCTGATGTCTTGGACTGAACTTTTTAAAGCTCTTGTATTTGGATACGCATAGTATTACGACATACTTTGGGCAATATTCCTTGTTAAAGCACATTTTTTGATGTCTTAGTATTTCATGGTTTTACAGAGGCTTTTGAAAGTTGGGTTGTATACGCAGGTCTCATTGGCGGTGAATGTAAACTAAAAGACTTCCTCTTTACTGGCCCTCTTGTTTAGTAGTGTGTGTGTGTGTTTAGTAGTGACAGATCTCTAAATTTTTCAGACAGAGATCATGTAACAAAGGAGATAAGGCTTGACTAGTGACTACCTGAGGCTGCACCAGAAGCACACACACACACACTTTAGAACCAACCACCTTTTTACCAATATGCTACAGACTCGTAAAGTGCTTCAAAATTTGTTTTTGTAGGAGAATCTATGTAGAATTTTGTTTATTCTCCATCACTAGGTGTGTCTAATTTGTCGTTAAAGGTCACTCAAATCTAAAGGCTAAGTTATTTCAGTTGTACGAGTCTGAGATAAGGCGAAATGCTGATTTCGTTCGGAGCTACTGGTGACCCACTTTAATTCAAATTTTTCAAGAGTAACTCAATTATGGAGTAACAAAACTTACAATCTAAAGAGAGGTGATTGGCGATTCCATCCGCAATCGTGCTAATTCACATTTTGACGTAGCCTTTGTTTTATATAAATGACTGACTACAATTGATTTCTACGCACTGTTAACTCGTGTTTGCAGTCAGAGATTACTGTTGCTTCACATGTCACATCGTTGCCTTAGGAAACACAATTATTTTATTAACTACTATCATGTCTGTTTGTTCACTCATTTCTAAGCAGGCGTAGTCATTCGTGCTGGGGGTGGGTGAGTTTGGGTGGTAGATATTCTATTCACTTCAATTGACAGAATCTCACAGTTTCATCAACCTGTTTACTACTTTCATGTGATGCACGACGTCTAACATATTCGATCAAATACTTGCAACTAACTCATGCTTCTTATTATACGTAAATTTTCACAAGTAACGTAATGCTAAATGCTGTGCAGAATTTATGAATTTCTATCATGCTCTAAGGCTAGTGCATACATTTTGAATCCTAATGGATACAAAAGTTGCAATAGAAGGATTCACTCAATCTGGTCTCTAAGTTAGAAGTATTACGAATGTATCTAAGAACTAGCTAACTGTTTAGAACATCTTGAGGAAACAAAAAAACCGAATGACAAGTTAACGATTCGTTTAGATTATCCTCAACCTTTAGTTGTAAAATATCGTATGTTCAGTGTCTATATAAACACCATTATCTCCCTGATAGCTGCGTCTTAATCTCCACAACATATAGTTATTATACAAGCCTACGGGATCCTAACTTTTGTTTAAAGCAACATATCCTGTAGATCTTGTTGAAAACCTGTACTAGTTTTGGCCTTTGGAGGCTTGTTTACGGACTTAAACGTGCTCTTTGACAGTTTCTGGAATTTAGATGTACTTAAAAATGTAACTACATTGATATGAAGATGGTGTCTCAACCAAGAGGTCTTACGGGGATCTCGTTGAAAGGCATACCAAACGGTATATCGAACCACTGATGACTTCAGTACAAAGAATTATATCTGTTAGGATTTCCGAATTTCCTCATACTACTTATATTTGTTTCACTTTCTGCGTTGGTTATGCTTATCTTTCTGAAGAATGCCACAAAAATTGTCACATCTAAGAATAACTATTCATGCAAATTTAGGGATCATTCTTAACTTCAATGGTGAGATACGAATTCCCCCCTGAATTCTAAAAAGATCCGAAAAACATTTAAGATGTACTTCAAATTAATTGTATCTAAAGTGTTAAGCCAGAGCCTATTAACAGTGACAGTCAAACTGTAAACAGTTAACTAATTGAGTGCGTTGATTATTTCGTACATTGCCTTAATGATCACTAAGTACATAGTATATGTTCTGAAATTTTGTCATTCTGAGCGTTCGGCCTGAGAAATTTGTATTTAAGACTTAGCTTCCTTCATATACTCGGGAACATCACCAATAACCAATGAAATGACCGCTTTTCAGCGAAACGGGTATTTTAAATACTAGACCTGAACCGTGAATATTATAAACAGTCATCGCAATTGCTCAAGTTTCACCCAGGTACAGAAAATATCGATGTGAAAGGGTTTACTAAGGGTTTTATTAAAAATATATGAAAAATAACTTATCCTGTCTTCATAGTTACTCATTTGCTTGTTTCTGTCTGTTCTTTATTCACTCCGAATTTAGGTAGTAGATCTTCTCAAGTCTTTGGGTGCTGTGAGCCATCCCTTCCTATCTGAAAGTGTACGTTTTGCTATCAGTGATGACCCATCTCTTGCGGAGGTTGGAGAGGCGGAAGAATTGTATGCTGTCCCAGTTGTTACTGTAATGCATTATTTCCCTTTCCGCTAACTTGATTTAGAGTCATTGGGTAAAACTCTCTGTTGAAGCACAAAAATTCTTGCCGTAAGCTTTTATAGTTTTTCTATTTCAAAAATCTTACAGATTTCGTCCTTTTCATCCTGACTTTAAACATATATTCGCAGGGACAGTAATTACATGCAGTGGAGTATGTGAAAATTTTTGTTTTGATGCCATTTGTACTTTTAATAATTTTAGTTGAGTGTCGCCGATCAGCTTTCAATATGGGCTCATGTTACCATACATGGAGGCCAAATGTGTCATTACTTGGATAAGTCTGTTACGCATGTGGTTGTCGCCAAGGCGGCGGGAGTAAGTATATCATGTGTATTCCTGCCTTTTTACCTATTTTTTAATATGACTAAGTGCGAAAGTTTAATGTCCGAGTTTTGTTTAAGATCCTTGAATGGAAATATTGTTGAGTGTTTACTATTTCCCGATATTAGAGGCTATAATTTGTCTGCATTTTTAAACACTGTGAGTTTGCATGCTAGGCGGAGTATAGCTGTTTTGACGTTGTATAAACGGTGTTAGTACGTCGGTACAAGAAAGTAGCCTTAACACATAAAGTCTAAGTTTTTACCCATCAGTTTATGCTATCTTCATGATTTCAGGAAGGTTATTTACACTACCCAGCGACATTTTTGTATGGTCTTTTTTTTAGTACATTCTTAGTAAATATCCTTTGTATCTCATTTTTTTCCGAAATGTTTATACAGCTCTTTTTATCACTAGTAATTTTCATATCTTCTGGTATTTATATAGAATTTCTACAAATATTGTACCAATAAATTGGCGAATGACAATGATGCTTGTGATGAGAATAATTCGAAACCATTTATAGTTACACCTGATTGGGTTGTTGATTGTTTATCACAAAATAATTTATTACCATGTACATCATATCATCCTGATTTGTTGGTTTGTACAACATCATTATCATCTCCGTCCAAACAAACGTGTTTAAAGAAGCCACAACAACAACTAAATGAACCTAAAGAACTAGACTTATGTCATGCTAATAGTTCTATAAATGACTCCATAAAAGAAGAAAATAATTTAATTATCAATTCTGCATTAGCTAATGACTCAGTAATACATGGTAATAACAACAATATTGTCGTTGAAGTAATTGGTACCACTACTTTGACTTCTAATGCAAATATCACTGCCACTACAAACAGTAATATAGTGAATCGTACAAATACATCACAACTACCGCCACCAATACCACCCCCACAACAACAGCAGTCACAAATTCATACAAGTAAACAATACTTGGTACAAACTAATCAACTTATGCATCATACATTACAGTCCACGCACCAGTTATCAACAGTATTGTCGGGCGGAACAAATGTACAAGCAGCCACTGGAATAAGCGTTCAGCAAATTGTAAGTCACAAACTTTTTTCACAGTTATTTCTGTACAAGGTAAGGGTATGTAAAGGGGAAAATGGTTTTATTTTGATAATTTATTAAGTTGAAGTATACATGTAAAATAAAGAAAAGGCTTATGGTAGCTTACTGTGGTCATTCAGGGATTATGAAGAACTAGGTTGTTGAGTAATGAAGTTCTACCGGTCAAAATCTAAGCCTTTATGTCTATTTATAGCTATCACATAATTTCCATAGATGCTAGAGATAAAAATTGGAAAGGTGTGTTTCGAAAAAGTCCAAGACATTCTGGCGCTAACCTCTCGTCTATTAAAGATAATTTGATGCTACATCACCGGTCCACACTGTTATCTAGTTTAAGAATAGATAACCTCTGAATCACTGGTTATTTTCAGGGTTTCATAAACTTAAAAACAGTTATCTCCTAGCAAATCTTAGCGTGAATTAAGAAGTATCGTTTAGCACTTATCGATTCACACCATCTATGTCATACTGGCGAGTTACCTTATTGTCTATGAAAGGACAAAAATAGTGCACAATAATTCTCTGTATATTATTATAAGATTATGAAACATGGTCGTTAGATTTGGTAAATGTAGAAAAAACACCGTCATTCAATTACAGCGTTTTTTGAAGCGTTCATCTTATATGAGATTATCGAATGAACAATACTGAAAGTAAATAAAGATGAGTTTTTCAATGACATGAGTACGATTGGTATTAGGACTGAATAACACTAGACAGGAAACAAATAGCTTTTGATGGAGGTACATTTCTAATTAAATTACTATTTTATTTAACGAGTTGGTGTTCATAATTCAATTAATAAACTCATTTGTGTACCATAGAGAGTTCCAAAGGTTTTTACTTTCCAGTTCAGGTATTTTCACAAAAAATATTGCAATGAATTTAAGCAAGAAGTTATTTATATAAAGTATTATTCATCTCTATAGTAGCGTATAAATTTTTAAAATCTAAATGTACCTTGAAAACGTCACAGAAAGTTAAAGTATTAGTGGACTGAAAGTTTGACGTCCTGGTGATACGTACTATAGGATTGATCCCCTAAATGCCCTGGTACGGCCGAGAGTGGGGAGAGTCCGCCCTCCTTATCGAAATGCTTTCATATGGCCGCGCGTATATAGCCTCTACCAGGGAAGTCCTACTCACTGCCTTCTCACAGTGGCATTACTGTTGTTTACGAAATTGAGAGGAAGAAAAGCGAATGCTCGGCGCTTTAACCGGGTTGGTGGACACGGAAAGTCCACCTAGGGGAGTCGGATAACCTTGATTCCAAACCAATGGTGCACATGGGCTCCAGTATCCTGAAGGAACGAATGGCGTATGAACCAATTGTTGGTCACCGGCTACCATGGGACTACATCTCCTCACGATGCTCCACTGCCTTGTGGATCAGACCGTTAGGTTAAAGGCTCCGGGTGTGGCCCCCTAAGAAAACCACCTCTTTCAGTTTGGGCGCCTGAGCAGTATCACAGCCCTCACACAAATCTCAAATGATTTGTGTGGCGCATATGTGTCTGGTACCTGTTTGTACCAATATTTATGTGTTCAAATAAATAAATAATAAATAAGTGGACTGAAAAAAGTCTTGAAGATTAACTCCAGTAATTGATCTATCTCTAATTCTCTGCAATATACTAGACACAGTTCACGAAACTGCCCACAGTTATTAAATTTGATTATTTATTGCTTTATTGCCAGTGTAGCAGATTAACTTACGTTATCACAGTCTTCATTATGTAGTCACATCATTTCGATACAGTGAAGAAACTTCGAATAACTTGTCTCAATCAATTATCAGTGTACAAAACAATTCAAATGTCCATTATCGGTTGTACTTCAAATTAACAAATAAACGAAATAGAAGCAGAAGAGTGAAAATAATAACCATGATAGGCAAAATTAAGCAGATTTATTAGAATTTTATGTTTCATAAGAATAGTTCATTTCTTAAAGATAGTTTACATATGAACTGAATCTTTGCTAGAAGTAACTTTTAAAAACTAGGGAGTGCGAAAAGGGGAAATGTAACCAAGGAATGAATTGTATAGAACACATTTCAATGTAGAACTATCGTTTTTCATTTAGGCTACTCGTAAGTAGAAAATTTGATGTATCTTCAAAGTTTCAGTGAATAAATCCATCTTGCTAAAATCTTGCTTGCTAGTTTATTGGCTAGTTGTTGTGTTCACGTTAATATTGGTTGATCATATAATGCTGTTAATCTATTGGAGTTGGACATATAAAAAATCGGGTTCCTGCTTAGCAGTCGCCGTGGGTTCTGAAAGTGCTGTGTTTCACCATGATGAGGTCGTGGGTGCTCACTGCTGAGTAGCCCCATAGTAGGACAGAATAACTTTCCAGTGCCTCCTGGTTTTCAGTGGTTGCTTAACTAAAGTCAGTCCAGTGATTTCCATAACCTTATGCTTGATCACATTTGAGCATAACACATCACTGTTTAATCAATTATCACATAAATAATTACTAGTACTTTCATTGATTTTTGTAGAATTTTACAATTTCACATGAGTTATTTAGTTAGTGGTCGGTATCTAAAGTCTTTTATTTAGTAAACATTACTGAAATTTTTTGAAGACTGATAGCTTATATTATTTGGTATCATGTATAAATCAAGATATGACCATAAGTGTTGTCCATAGTCAAGTGGAATATTAATCAAGTCAATTATGAAAGCTCGTTCAGGGGTAAAAAAATAAAGACAACAAGAATACTTATAATTAACTGCATGAAAAATATAGTTGTACAAATGAACACCGAAACAAACATATACCGCATATATAAGAATATGTGATTGTAAGGAGATAGAGGAAGGAGACAGAGAGGGAGAGTGTAATCAAAATAAGTAATGAAAAAAACTGAACAAGGATAGTTTGTAGTAGGAAAGACAGTTTAGTTAGAAATACAAGCAAGAAAACTGCAATCGGGTTACCATTTGTTCCTATTTTGTTCCATATCTGATAACGTCTCAAGCCCTTGAGTTCTACCATCTCTATGACTACAAGCAGGAAATCGTGATAAACTGACCGATTCCAGTCGCATACAACTTTCGTACCGAATCATGTCACAAAAATTACTACCTCTTCACTTTTTTTCATCCTATTCCTGCTGTTTATTTAACTGCAGCAGTAATGCCAGTGGTTAAAACAAGTAAAATTTAGTTTTTAGATAACAATTTTAAACTCGATTTTACATAACGCTTTGGTTTGAGTATCAATATTATATCCCTAGTTCTTACTTTCAAAAAATGTAACACGAAGGTGACTGAAAATCTTTATTATGGAGTTGTATTAAGTAAAGGTAAATTAATATCCAATAATATTTACCGATTACATTCGCTTATATGATGATTTTTAGATTCATGCCTCGAAAATTACTAATTACATGTAGTGTTAAAACTTATAATCATGTAAAATTATTCGTTTTTCAGAGTTATTAATTTTATGAATTACTTCCCCATGTTATCTTGTTTTTTTTTCGATAAGTTATTCTTCGAATTATAATTGTTTTTAGTATGGTCCTTCAATAATATAAGGAGTATTAATTTTATTTAAAACACCAATGTCCTTTCATATCTGTATTAAATTTCTCCCCTATGTTTATTGTTTAACTAATTAGCGTTGAATTCGTAAGACAGCAAGGCTAAATGGTTTACATCAATCTGAAAGTACTGACCTTTCAGATGATTTTATTCTTACTCAATACACGATTTTACCCACTTTTGGTGTATTATCGGTTAGTATTGTTCTTTTAATTTTGTTGATACTTGTTGCTAGAGCTTGTTTAGTGGATTCGGATAACTAGTCGTTCAAGAAAAACTAAGATATGTCGAGCATTTCACGTACAGGCAAAGTAGAGCTGTGTTTGAGACAGGGGAAACATTCATTAAACATGTACTTATAATTTATTTGTCCATGTTTTGTTCTATGGCGTCTATACAACATTAGCACGTGTTTTCCGTTGATTTATTTATAGTTGTCAAGTTAACTGCTTTTCACACTCTATCAGTACACTGCAATTGAAATATACTATATTCTATCAGGCGGGGGTAGGTAAATGACTATTTTAGTCCTGCAAATGATGTATACACCTCGAAATATTTCATCAGTACTGTTCTAATTGTTTTTCTGCAATACATTCTTCTCTTGTTTTTGTAGAATATGAGAAATGTTGATCAAAAGTCACAATTTGGTAGTGGTTTATCACCTATACCTCCGAATAAACCTGGTCGTGGTGGACATTCACGTGGTGGTAGTGGCAGCGGTTCAGGTCGTGGTTCGTCTAAAAAAGCCTCTCAAGATCAGTTTCGAAGTGGTAGTCAGCAACAACAACAACGACGTTTTTCATTGTCACCACCTGTACCAAATCGTTATCCAGTTGCCCCAAATGTGGGGGCTGTTAGCGGAGGGGGTGGTATTAGTTCTCATCGATTCGCACTGAATCGCCCACAGGGTGCTGTTGCACAGGTTAGTTAAAAGCATACTTTTTTATCTAAGGTGTTTGAATCTTGTTTTTAGAGATTTATTTAAACTAACTATAATATATGATTTCTTGTCATCTTTAAGACAGATTAAACCTGACATCACACTTATGTGATGATAAAAAATTAATTCAATAAAAATTCGTTTTTCTTCTCGAATTATTGTGTCTGTACCCAATATTAAGATAGTGGAAAAAACTTATAGCTCAGGTGGATTTGGGTGGAGTTTCTTTCTCTTTCATCAAAGTTCAGATACTTGTCCTGATGATGTTGTTAAAAAACAACAACAAAATCTCCGCAATTCAACCTTACAGGTCAGAGGACGAAACTCCACCAAAATGCCCAATATTTTTTGTTGCCACTGATACTGCTACTGTGGTGTGTGTTACTGATGTCAATAGATATAACTAGTATGCATCATAAATCAAAAATGGAATACATGGCAGCAGAGGGTTAGGAAAATCGAGGAAAAGTGAACGAGAACAGTGAATGATCGCTATGGAAATGAAGGAACAGTGAAGTCTGAGACGATCGGTTGACAATTTGCAAAAAGAAAAACAGTCAGGTTCGAGACAGTTGGTTGAAACTTTGCAAATTAAGTATTTATTGTATAGTTCTCAGATTTTACTAAGATGTTTTGTACTTCAATAAATTCGATTGTCCCCACTTGTGCTCTTGTTCACTACACTACTATTACTTCTACTCTGTCAGATGATTTTAAAACATTGCCTTGTGTTGATACAGTGTGGCAACTTGGACTAACACATGTATGTACTGGATTCTACTTAATGCCTGGTGATAGCTTGGAGATTATAAGTAATATGCTTAAAATTTGTCTCAATATACCCAGCTGTATTCATTTCCTCATATCTCTTTCCAAACTTTCCGTAATATTTCATATTCTTTACTTCGTTTAATTATGTCGAACAAAATTTCTTCATAATACAACAAATATATTTGTAAATAAAATCCTGCTTAGTTTTTTAAAATCATATTTTTGAATCGCTTAGGGTACGTGGACTCAATAACCTTGAAGATCGTTGTTTTCTGTTATAGTATGCTTTTAGCGATTTCACACTGATGTTAATTTGGAATGAAAATTGCCCGTTGGAATAAGAAATACTTATTTTGAGAAACAGATTAGTGCCTAACTATTTAATTTATAAGATTTTAATCTGAAAACTACTATTCACTTCCAATTGATTTTTATCTTTATAGTTTTGCTAAGTACTAGATATATGTATATAATACGTAAATATTTCATTTCAGCGTTATCCATCTACTTCACCAATTTATACTGATCCTGCAGTTCAACAAGGACTAATGCAACAAACTGGAGGGTCTGGTAAGTAAATAACTGTCCGCATTTATATTATACAGTACATGGTTGTATTAACTGTGCTGACTAATTCAATTTTACTCACCCAATAGACAATGTAGCCCATGTACTTTACTTCATACAAATATTTTTGTACTTGTTGGATTTCTACTATGTCTATTGCACTGATGGATTCTCGTAAACCCACCCCATCAGGCTCTGAACACGACTTTAACATTGAGACCTCCCATCAGGATGGTGAGGTCCTTCCTTGGGCACTTCTCTGTGATTGATTGCAACTGATCTTTATCGTCGTCGTTGCTATCATTGGTTGGTGCATAACATTGGATAACATTCATTGTGATTCCCTCCGTCTTTGTTTTGAATGATGCTTTGATAATTCTGGATCTATAAGATTCCCATCCTACAAGTGCATTTCGTGCTTCTCTGAACAGCATTAGAGAAACTCCTTGAGTGTGTGGAGCATCTTCCTCTTCGTAACCGGAGTTAAGCAGCATCTCTCCTGTATCAAGACTTTGCTATCCAGCTTGTGTCTAATAGGTTTCGCTGATTCCAAGTACTGCCAATTTGTATCTCCTCATTTCCATTGCTATTTGACTGGTCATTCAGGTCTCCCACATTGTCCGGACGTTCCATGTACCTATAAAAATTGTTGCTCTGGTTGTTAGAATCGGCATTGGCCTCGTGACTCCACCATAAGGCGTCATAATTCTTCCTTAAACTCAGAGGGCAGAGTTTTAATGGTTTAACTTGTTTAATCTGGTTGGTGTTTTTTAGCAATATTTTTTTCTATGGAATGGGGTTGCCGACCCCATGCCCAACCCTCCTCCTTTACTCGTGCGTAGGACTGGTAGTAACTCTTGAAGAGCTACAGGCGGAGTTTTGATTTCAATAAGGTTGTGATAATAAACATGAACTAAATATGAAGTGATGATGAAAGAAAGCATTTACTAATTGAATACAGTTTGAAGTCCCAACCTTTGAACAATACTCCAGTTTGTGTTTACAGAGAGGAAGAGAGAGACAAACAGTGTTTATCTTTTTTGATACAAATTTATGAAATAAGAATTGAAAATTAAAAAAAAGTCAACATTATAACTACAGCTTCATGAATTAAGGCTATAATATTGTTTCATTTATATTATTCAGTTGCCTATCTTGTTATTCCAGTATTTAAAATGTACACAATACTCAAAATCTATACATAAAACAGAACATATAGAAAGATTAATTATTCGACAAACTAGATTGTAAAGTTAAAGTATAAACTAAATGGTCTCTTTATATATTTTTCTCTCCTATTCAAAAATAATCGAAAATCTTGTATTTAGCTTCTATTCTAATAATTTATTATTAATTTACACTTATCTACACCTATCCATGTATAAACATATATATATGTATGTATGTATATTGTATTTAGATGCTCATGGAAATCCTATTTCATTAGGAACTAATTATTCCACTTCCAGTGTATCAACAAATCATACTAATGTAATTTTGACTAATAGTCTATTGCCGACCACAACTTCTACAACAACACTTGGTGGACATTCAGTAATTGGTAGTAATAGTGGGGGTGGTGGTAGTAATACTATCACATTGACAACATCATTAACTGCAACTACAGGTGTTAATGCCCTAAATAATATTACTGGGAATAGTGGAGGAGGAGGTAGCAACAGCGGCGGTGGTGCTAGTAGTGTTAGTACTACTACTACCACCAGTACCACGACTACTGGACATCATGGAAAGACAAGTAAATCAAAGTCTAGCAAGCACATGCAGGAGCAAAATTTGAATGAAGAAGAAAAAGATGCTATTGTTATGCAAAATGTGAAAAATATTCTCAGCTTACAGCATACATGGAATCGAGTAAGTGTTGTTAACAGATATATGAAATGGAAGATAAAAGCAACAAAAACAGCAGGTAACAATAATTACAAGTGATTCCGTTAATAGCCTTTCCATTATCATATAGTTGCTTTTATCTTCCATTCTTTTTACATTATGGACTGTTTGATTGATTATATTCATTCTGTCTTATGGAATCTTTGAGACTATTTTAGTGTTTTAGTGGACTCTTTTTCGTATAACGATGACGATGATGCTTCTTTCTTTATAGTTTTCCTCCAAAATGAACTTGTTATAAACGTAGAGAAATGCCGATTATAACGATAGGGTTTCTTTTATTCTTTTAATTAGAGGATCACTAGCTGTGGCTTCTTTAACCGTTTCCGCCGTTACTGGTAGAATTCTGATAGCATCACAGAACACTCTTTTTATTCCCGGTTCAAGTGATATAGAAGCAATCACGCAATCTTCCTCTAACTTATGGTCATGTGGTATTTCTTTTGAAGTCTGCATCCTATTTCCTTTACGGAACTTGTGCTTACTTACTTACTTACTCCTGTTACTCCCAATGGAGCATAGGCCGCCGACCAGCTTTCTCCAACCCACTCTGTCCTGGGCCTTCTTTTCTAGTTCTATCCAGTTCTTGTTCATTCTTCTCATGTCTGTCTCTATTTCTCGGCGTAATGTGTTCCTTGGTCTTCCTCTTCTTTTTTGACCTTCAGGATTCCATGTGAGGGATTGTCTTGTGACACAATTAGGTGATTTCCTCAAAGTGTGCCCAATCCACTTCCAGCGCTTCCTCCTCCGCTGGAATCTGGTTTGTTGTCTCCCACTGTAATTTGTTGCTGATAAAGTCTGGCCAACGGATCTGAAGTATCTTGCATAGACAGCTGTTAATAAACACTTGTATCTTCTGGATAATGGCTTTCGTAGTTCTCCACGTCTCCGCCCCATACAGAAGAACTGTCTTTACATTTGTATTGAAAATTCTAACCTTGGTGTTGGTTGACAATTGTTTTGAGTTCCAGATGTTTTTCAGTTGTAAGTATGCTGCTCTTGCTTTGCCGATCCTCGCCCTCACATCTGCATCTGATCCACCATGTTCATCAATGATGCTGACCAGATATGTAAAGGTTTTCACATTCTCCAAAGCTACTCCGTCAAGTGTGATTCGATAGATACATGTTGTCTGGTATCGCAGAATCTTGCTTTTCCCTTTGTTTATATTGAGACCTACTGCTGCTGAGGCTGCTGCTACACTGGTCGTTTTCTCCTGCATTTGTTGTTGCGTTTGTGATAGAAGAGCCAGATCATCCGCGAAGTCTAGATCGTCCAGCTGCATCCTGCCTGTCCACTGTATCCCGTGATTTCCTCCAGTTGTCGACGTCTTCATGATCCAGTCGATCACCAGGAGAAAGGGAAAGGGTGAGAGTAAGCAACCTTGCCTAACACCGGTCTTTACCTCGAATGAGTCGGTGAGTTGTCCTCCGTGGACGATTTGGCAGTTTAGTCCATCATAGGAGTTCCGTATGATACTGACTATCTTCTCAGGCACGCCGTAGTGTCGAAGAAGCCTCCATAGTGTTGTCCTGTCCACACTATCAAATGCCTTCTCGTAGTCAATGAAGTTGATGTAGAGTGATGAGTTCCATTCGATTGATTGTTCCACAATGATACGTAGAGTTGCGATTTGATCTGTGCACGATCTATCCTTACGAAATACAGCTTACGGAATCCTTCATCCTGTTTAACAATACTCTGTTTAAGACTTTTCCTGGTATTGAGAGAAGTGTGATGCCCCTGTAGTTATCGCACTTGCTTGGGAGACTTGAAAAATATCGTTCGAGTCTATTCAGCTTACTTGGGCTGTGACCACAACTCAGTGATTATTTACCTAAGTTATACTAGCAGTATCAGCCATTTTTTATGTGGCACTGATGTATCTTTGGTTTTTAAAGCGATGTAAAAAGCAATCCGACAGTTGGTTGCCCATGGGATAGATTTAAATATTGAAGAATTCCTGCCAAAGTTCATTTATTTTCACGATGTTTTCCTATATAATTAGCACATTTTGATTCTTTAGAACAAATTTAATTTCTCAGCTTCTAAAACTAGGTTAAAAAAAAGTATGAAATACATATTCACCAAGGAGATAACTGAATTTTAATATGGTTAATAAGAAGTCATTGTTTAATTAAAAAATTGGACTGTTTCAATGTCTGTGCCTTTGGTAACCTTATAGTGACGCTCATTTGAGTTCAATAATTTAAAAAATGTGAATAGCCAATAACTTCCTAATAATAATGTAACAAACGTTCCAAATGGTACAGAACGACAAGGAAAGAAACAGTAGATACCACAAAAATGCAAAGTAATATTCATAAGAACAGAGACGTCAAGTGATTTTCTCCATATTTGCAGTCTATTGGTACTTGTTCTTCGTCCCAAATCTTACTGAAGAGGATGTGGAGTATCTTGGCAGTTGCTGTTACATTTGCTTTCAGTGCCTCTGCCGGGATGTTGTCTGGTCCCGCTGCTTTGCCACTCTTGACTTGTCTAATGGCCATGCTGATCTCTTTAATTGTTGGTGGGCCAATATCGATTGGGAGGTCCGTGGGTGCTGCTTCGATGTTGGGTGGGTTCAGTGGGGCTGGTCGCTTCAAGAGTTCTTTGAAGTGTTCTACCCACCTGTTTCGTTGTTCTTCAATGTCGGTGATTACTTTGCCTTCCTTGCTTTTCACTGGTCTTTCTGGCTTACGGTAATTTCCAGCAAGTTTCTTTGTTGTATCATACAGTTGTCTCATGTTTCCCTCTCTTGCAGCCTTTTCCGCTGTCATTGCTAAATCTTCAACATATTTACGTTCGTCGGTTCTGACGCTCCTCTTCACTTGCCTCTATGTATTCGGCTTGTGCCTTGGCTTTTTCCGCTCTGGTTCGGCTGATATTGATTGCTGCCTTCTTGTTCATCCTTTCTTCAATTTTATCCAGTGTACCAACAGTGATCCATTCCTTGTGATGGTGCTTCTTTTGGCCCAGAATCTCCTGACATGTTGAAACGATTGCCTCCTTGATACCTTTCCAGTTGCTCTCCAGGGTAGTTCCCTCTCCATTGAGTAGATCATGAAGGGCCTGGAACCTGTTGCTGAGGGCTATGTTGAATTTGTTGAGTTTGTCAGCATCTCGAAGAAAGGCCGTATTAAACTTTTGTGATGTTGTCCGCGCCGTTGTCCACTGCTTCTTAAGTTTTAGTTTCATCTTGGTGACCAGCAAATGATGTTCGGATGCTATATCAGCTCCTCTTCTGGTTCTCACATCCTCCATCGTCCTCCTGAACTTTTTGTTGATGCAGATATGGTCGATTCGATTCTGTGTAGTGTGATCCGGTGAAATCCAAGTGGCTTTGTGTATATTTTTGTGTGGGAATATGGTGCCACCTATGACCAGTTTATTGAAGGCACATAGGTTTGCAAATCTCTCACCTTTTTCGTTCCTTTCTCCCAGTCCATGTCGTCCCATGAAGTCTTCGTATCCAGTGTTGTCCATTCCAACCTTGGCATTGAAATATCTCATCAGAATGGTCAGGTCCTTGGTTGGGCACTTCTCGAAGATTGACTGCAGACTATCGTAGAATTGGTCTTTAGTTTCTTCATCGTAGTCGTTGGTCGGCGCATAACTTTGGATGACGTTCATTGTAATGCCCTCTCTCTTTGTTTTGAAGGAGGCTTTGATGATCGTTGGTCCATGAGATTCCCATCCAATAAGTGCATTTTGTGCTTTTCTGGACAGCATCAATGCAACTCCTTGTGTATGTGGGGCATTTTCTTCTTCATGACCGGAGTATAACAGAAGTTCTCCTGAAGATAGTCGTTGTTGTCCAACCTGCGTCCAATGTGTTCCGCTGATTCCAAGCACCTCCAGGTTGTATTTTCTCATTTCTGCAGCAATTTGAAAGACTCTTCCTGTCTCCCACATTGTCCGGGCATTCCATGTACCTATAAAAATTGTCGCTCTGGTTGTAAGAAGGTGCATCGGCCTCATGACTTCCGAAGGAACTCGGCTTTCATCATGAGACGTCATAACTATTTCTTCTGCTCCCAGGGCAGAGTTTAAATGATTTGAATGATTTTTTCTGGTTAGCGTTTTTTTAGCGAGTTGATTTTCTACAGGATGGGGTCGCTAACCCCATGCCCAACCCTCCTCCTTTACCCGGGCTTGGGACCGGCAGTAACCCCCAGAAGAGCTACAGGCGGAGTTACGGAACTTATGCTGACGGTCAGAAACCTTTAGTTTACTTTTACAACATATTTGAGCATGACCATATTTACCACATTGAAAGCATACTCGTTTTTTAAAGTAACAAACTTTGGCAGAATGACACTTACCACATCGCCAACATGACGTTTTAGGTTTCACTTGATTTAGCATTCGCTGGGAGTACGAATCTTTATTCCCATTAAAAGGTCTCCGTAAAGCTTTAACTCCAACGTGTTCACTGTTCCTTTCTACGAGATTCGTGTCATGCTTCAAATTAACCATTCTTTGACACTCTTCGGATACTGATTGTAGACTGATATTAGGATCTTGTTCGATTCTCGCTAGAATTCGTGTTCTAATATCTGCATCTACTGAAGATTGTAATCCACATACAAAAATAAGGCATTTGAACCGCTCATATTCCCGGTTCACGATACTTGCATACGTTACATTGTTGTCCTGTACTTTCTTTACAGTTTGAAGACACTGGTATATAGTGTGAAAAATTGATGACCGTTCTCCAAATATACGTGTCAGGCATTCAACTGTTTCTTTGAACGTTATGTCGGTTGGCTTTTTCGGGAGGATAAAATTACAGGATTTTTCATGTTCGGACACTCCAAGCTTCCGTAATAATAATCTCAATTTTGAACTTTCGTCCCACTCTTTACATTCAGTAATAAACAAATCCTCATGGCGTTTAAACCACGCCTCAAAAGTAACTCCACTTTCTGGATCAAATCTGAATTCAGTTATTGAATTTGCGATAGAATCCGGAGTCATAGTGGAATTAGACACATTCGTTCTTGAGGATATTGACATATTATTGATTAATAATTCGATTAAAGAATTTTGCTGTTACAACAAGGTTTTCAGATCATCCATTTTTGTTACAAAATTCACTTTAACTGAATACGTAAGCGTAGATCCGTTTTAATCACCGTCGCCACTTGTTATAAACCTGAAGGATGATGGTTATAACGCTAGAGGTTCTTGTTATAACAGAACTATTCACTATTATGAATTATTATTATTATTATTATTATTATTATTATTATTATTATTATTATTAATGGCTTTATTCTATATTATAATCTGGTACAATATAGAATTCTCAGCACGAGTTATTTCAACAAGTTTTTTCCCAAAAAAATAAAACCAAAAAAAAACAACAACAAAAAACAGAAATAAAATATAAAAAAGGTTTAAGAAAATCTGAGTTTATACAAATTATCGAATATGAGACATGCTTAAGAAGACAGGTTATTTACTAGGTCAACTCTAACAGCCTGTTCGTCACAAAGTAAATTAGCTAAGTAAGGTATTACAGAACTTTTATAGATTTGCTTGCGTGCATGAATTTTAATGTATTTATGTCTCGTTCTACCAGAAGATATACAAGGAGAAAGATATGAATAAAGGGGATGTTTAGTATCTGATAAGATAACACCTGCCAAGAGTTTGCAAGCCTTAAGATGTCTATCCACAAGCATATTAACAATGACTTCAAAAGATTCACCACATACCTTGCAAACTGCCTTCAGCACTCTACGCAAAATAGCAAAGTCTTTTCTCAAAAGCCCAGGAAAGAATAATCGAGAACAATATAAAATAATAGGTAATATGCAGGAATTTACAAAGTGTAAGAGTAAGTGGCGAGTAATCCCAAAAGCATGCAGCCTCTTTATGTAGTATGTCAAACGGTAAACTTTTTTCGATAACAGTAAAACATGAGAAGACCAAGAAAGATCAGAGGAAAAAATAACACCAAGATATTTGACCTTAGACACTGTGTTTATTAAGGAGTCTCCAATGGCACAAGCATTATGGGATCCCAACATAGAGTATAGGTTCTGTCCATGTCTCAAGCTAAAATTAACAGCTTGACATTTAGATGGATTGAGTAAGAGACCATTACCAACAGATCACCTTTCAATACGAGATAAAAAGTCATTCATTTCTATAGGATGTAAGGAGGTAGAAATTGGCATACATACGGTAAGGTCGTCCGCATATTTTACAAAAGTGTTTAAGAATAACTTCACTATCATTCAACTGATGTGCGTTTAATATAGCGTAGATATCGAAGGAAATAACAATTTGATCTAGCCTAATTATCTTCCTTTTCATCGCCCTTCATTATTACTGGCATTAGTGATCAAAGAAAATTGACACTTAAAAAAGGTTATATATTGGGGATTATTTTGTATGAGAGTCATAGGTAGGTATATTTTATGAACGCAAAGTGAATGCTGTTCGCCTTTTTTAGGAGAAAAGAACCGAAGAGTAGCATGCTTCCGTTTTGACATGGTTTTTGTCGTATTGTTCTCCTTTATTGTAATCACAACTGGATATTTAGCTTTGAATTGTTGAAATGATGTTTGGTGTTTCTTAGATAAATCTAACACATAACGTGTTGTATGAAGTTCTTTTATTTTGTTCAACTTCGTAGGAATCATCTCACGGTCGAGGCTCTTCTGAAGCCCATTCATCCAATAGTAATACAGGACATAATCAAAATGGACCAAATTCATTTTCTGGACCTCAAGGAGGAAATCCATCTAATTTAAGCAATCTTATTAATTCTAGCTATGGTAGTTCATCCAATTTGACCAATTCACAAATTTCTGGAAGTCATCGAAAACCGAAATCACCAAAATCACCTTGTCGTGCTGTTGGAAGTAATCTCGGTCATAAAGTTTCACCAAAATCACCAAAAAATGCTAAAGTTACCGGAGTCACTAAAACTTTAGCATCACCTCATCAACAGCATATTCAACAACAACAACAACAGCCATCTATTGTAATGGCCGGTTGTGCTGGTTCCGCACTTCCCTCAGTTTTACTAACTGGCAATTTACAACAAATGCAATATCGACCGGCTAATGGTAATTCACTTCAACCTACACCCTCTCAACTTCAGCGATCTACAAGTATGCAACATTATTTAACTACCACAGCTACAATTGCATCACACCAACCACAGTCGTCAGTACAAGGTGGAACATCAGCTTATATTGTACAAAGACATCCATGTGGTCAACTTGTAGCTAGTGTGCCACAACAAACAACACATGGACAATTGCACACACAGTCATTTCCTGTTCAAAGTAGTTAATAGTTTTTCAGATGAATTTCATTTTTATGTGTACAAATATTTTTGTTCATATGGGTATTTATGGAGATTGTAGTATTTTAACAGTTGAATTCACAAGTCGATCTAAGCTACACCATCATTGAAAACCTAGAAGCATTGGACGGCTTTTTGTTTCTAGTATAGGACTCCTTAATAGCGCCCATTTATTGGAGTTCAAATCGTGTCGGGCGTGAGACAGCTATCCACCTCAGACAGTGGATGAAGGGTTGCTCAAGATCATGGATCGATTTAAGTTAGACATTAACACCGTTGGATGCCAGCTCAGTGGTTTAGAGTCTAAGCATTCGTGCGCGAGACCGAAGGTCCTGGGTTCTAGTCCCATGTTCAGATTGTGGATGCACAGTGTTGAGGAGTCCCATACCAGGACGAAAGGCTGTCTAGTGCTTCCAAGTTTTGACTGATCGTCTACCTTCGGTCGACTCGTAAATTTAACTGTTAAAATATTTTTGATTAATGATAATGATGTTATTTTGTTAGAATAATCTATTGTCGTTATAATTATTTCGTATATATAAATGATAGATGGTTCAAGGTAGTCGGCAGGAAACCTTGTGTCTAGATTTTGTGTTAGTCGCCACTTTTCAACACGGTGTATCTGTAATCTTAAGCAAACTGTTGTGTTCATGAGATTCAAACTCATATCTCACTTTCACAGTATCAGATGTTACTATTATGATCTATTTAAGACACGAGTGACCTCTTATAGAACTGAGATATTTACTATTATAAATTCAAGTTTTATCATTATTGCGCTGATTAAAGATAGCTTTCATCTGTTTTTTATTTTATTTAAACACATAAATATTGGTACAAGGAAGCACCAGATACATATGCGCCGCACAAATCTCATTTGATTTGTGTGAGGGCTGTGATACTGCCCAGGTGCCTAAACCAAAGCAGGTGGTATTCTTAGGGGGCCACACCCGGAGCCTTTGACCTAACGGTCTGATCCACAAGGCAATGGAGCATCGTGAGGAGATGCAGTCCCATGGTAGCCGGTGACCAACCAACGATTTATCCATACGCCATTTGTTTTCTGAGGATGCTGGAGCCCATGTGCACCATTGGTTTGGAATCAGGGTTTTCCAACTCCCCTAGATGGACTTTCCGTGTCCACCAACCCAGTTAAAGCGCCGGACATTCATTTTTCTTCCTCTCAATTTCGTAAACAACAGTATTGCCACTGTGAGAAGGCAGTGAGTAGGACTTCCCTGGTAGAGGCTATATACGCGTGGCCGAAAAGATGTAAGTCGGAATTTTATTCACTAATCATTAAATGTTTGTATCTGCGTGCAGCATCCTTATATAATGGACCTTGAATATACTTAATTGAAAGCGAGTTTGACACTAACGTTGTGATTCCCCTCATATATATATATATATATAACTTTTGTTTACCGTAGATCCTTATCAACGTGCTGGTAGTATATTGAATGCTGTTAATAATTCAACTTTAGCTCAACAACAACAAACCCAACCTCAGGTAAATGTTCAACATTTTCAACATACCGTTCAACAGCCAACTTTATTAGTTCGTACTACTCGTCAACCATATCAACAAGTGAGTCTTTATGAATTATCTATTGAATGTGTGTATGTTTATCTTATAGACATATAATGATTTGGCATCATATTGAAGCGGTGATTTATTGAATAAGGCGTTCGACTTTCATCCACTAAGTCCCATATTCAAATTCACTCCATGTACTTCAGTTTGCATAGCCGAATAGTATCATTAACATTCACTGAATTCAATTCATTCATATGTATTGATTGTTTGAATTTTTCTGTTGATGCAATGAACTGCAATTGATCAATTCCTCTTGACATATGTGTATCCTTTGCGAAACGCCTCAATATTGCCATTAAGTCACAAGCATTTTACGAAGTTTGCAAGGTTGGTTAGCAGTGAAATCTAGGACAATCGTTTTGCCTTTATTTAGGACTCGTAAGCTGGATGTACCTACATCTCTGAGTGTTTAAACCGGGACTTGAACCAAGTACCCTTCGCTACAAATGCTAAGTTGATAACGTGTTAGGCGTTTGAAGCAAAGGTACTGGACTCGAGTCCCGGTGTAAATATCAACACTGCGGTGCAGTTAAATCTAAGTGACAATCTTGAATAGGAAATCTCGCGCGTGCTGTATTTCTTTACTGCTTAAAATGCTTGTGACTTGATGACAATATTGAGGCAATCTGCACCGGATCTACATATACCTAAAGAGACTGATAAATTCAATTCATGTTAGAAATGATTTCGAAACTGATGAAAAGTATTTTTATTCAATCACCTGTTTTAATTGTTGAAACTTTCACTTCCTTTTTTTATTTTGATAGAACGATAACATGGAATCACAATCGGATGTGACTATAATCAGTTCAGATGGTTGTGGAGATATTTTACTATCTAGTAACCATGTTAATCCACAACATCCACTATCATCTAGTCATCATCAAATTCCAACAAGTCATACCATTCAACCATCAAATCATTTATTTCAATCAAATCATCAACCTGGGCATAATTCAACAAGTATTGAACAAACACCTCATAATAAACAAAGCGTTAATTCACAGTCGTCGTTGTCATCTTCATCATCACCATCAATCACTCAGCAATTATTATTGCAATCTCCGGGGGGAAGTAACGTGGGTGTTGGTAATCCTGCTGGTCAACTCATACAAATCAAGTCGACACCGTATAGTTCATCGCCGGTACAACAAGCTTTATTGTCGGAAAGTAACCAACATCCTCCTCCTCATCATCATTACCAACAACAACAACATTCTCAACAACATCATTTGGCTACCTTAGCGCCTACTACTGTGAATAGTAATTCACAGTTAACACCTACTATGATCATTGATAATCGTACATTACATCATAATCAATCACAACACCAAGTTATTCAACCAAATTGTAGTTTAGCAACAACTTCGTCAACACACCAACAACAACCACACCACCAACAGCAAGCGGTACAACTTCATTTCGCCTTACAATCACCTACTAACAATGTCAGTAATAATAATACCTTGGGAAATAGTGGTAGTGTCATTAATGCTAATCAAGTAAAATCACCATCTACATCGAATATTCTGTCTCAACAACATTCAACTATCCCAAGTGGTGGTGGTAAAATGACACAATTACAGCAACAGATACAAACACCTCAATCGCCTACACGTCATTCTGTGAATAACCAATTGAATCGGCATTATGTACAACAACCACATCAATTCTCTGCTGCATTGACGCCTCATCCTACACACTATCAACAGCAGCAACAGCAACAGAAAGTTCAACTTTCACCCGCTACCGCTGCTGCTGTTCCTGTTGGTGGTGGCGGCGTTGGTACTCCACCACAGTATCAAACAATCCATGGTTGTTTTACACCACAACCGCAACAACAACATCCACAACAGATCATATTTCAATCACCGACTGGACAGCAAATTATCGCTGCACCACAACATCAGTCAATGTCGAATACAGTAAGCTATATTATCATTTCTTCTACATAAAAATGAATGACTCAATAGTAATGTATATTTTCTTTTTATCTAACTAACTTGAGCGCATAATTCAAAAGTTATATAGTTTTAAAATGAGAGTTTATTTACTAGGAATAAATGTAACTGTAAATCTCAGTGCTTTCTGATTACTTACTCAATGGTTGATATTATACTTGTAGGTCACAGGTCGGAACTAATGTATGCTTATCATTACGGTTCATTTACATAGGTATCATGGTTATTACCTCTATAAACAATGTTGTGATATTCCGTCTATCGGTAGTGCGGATGTGGGTTATTAGTAAAAACAGTAAGTTACAGGTTCTACACCAGCTCCGATTATTTCCGTATCAGTAGCCAAAAGGTGTCACTGGGCTTCGAATAAGATAAGTGTCACTTAAATGCCGAATACGTTAAACATTTACTTCGTAAATCAGTTTACTGTAGACCAATCATTACTTCTACCTAAAAATTTTTTTAAAGTTTGGAAGAAGTTTCACCAACTCAACTCCAAGTGGAGGAATGCTTCTTCGTTCTGTCCTACCATGTCCTAACAATACGAATAATACGCTTGGAAATGGTTTCCACCAAAATCAATCTTCTTCATTAGTCACATTGACTACTAATCAACGTGCTGTCTCACAAATAACTAATCGAGCTCCAGCTAACAAAGTTCTTTTTCAAACTAGTCCAACAGCTCAGGTTAATACTAGCAATAATAATAACAATGCTGTGCATTCTTCACAACAACAAGGGGTGCATCAACACCACCATCAGCAACAACAACAGCAACCCATTCACACGCCTCAACAAATTCATCCAAGTATGTTTTGTATTTTTTAATTTGTTCAGTATTGTGAAATTTCTAAAATGACAGGTTGATTAAATTAGATAATGAATTTCCATAGTTTTCAAATTGATAAATCTTCTAACTTAACGCTTGAATCGGTTTCCTAAGATCTAATAACCCCAGGCTAACACTGCACGATAACCTGGACACGAGAGAAAAGATGCGTAATATGGAAAGAACGCTTTACTCCAAGGTTATTTTATGTACAGAAAATTGAGGATTTCTATAGTATTTCGGATGGCCTTGGACTCCTGGAAAGTTCTGGAACCGTACTAAACATAGTAGCAGGATAGGTAATTATCCAATCTGAAATGTGACGGGTGACTATTCCCTTTCTAGATATTTCTCAGAAACTTCTATTCAATACAGATTGAATAAGATGTTTTCCAGCATTTTTAGGGCCCTATTGGGCTCTTTTCGAGGAATTTTCTGAGTCTCCCTAACTCAAATTACGAACTGCTCTTAGCCAAACCATCATTGAAAGCCAGGTAGCATCAGGCAGCTGTCCCCCTCAATTATAATCTGAATCTGTCATAATGATGTTTTGAGTTGATCTCTTTCAATTGATAGAAATTTATTTTTTTGTTTATTTCAAAAGAAGGTAACAATTTCCTTTCAGGTGTTGGATGATTTTGTTTGATTACGTTTTCAACTACTTGTGTAGCATTAAATGAGAATAAACGATATACAATGTGTTTATCTTATTAAATATGGAGATCAGCAATGTAAAATATTTTCGTCAGACTTTTCACATCTGATAGTTACTATTCATAGGTCAGTTTAGAAATGTTCACTGATTAGCGTGAAATGGTTTCATTATCTATTCCATAATGGATTTATTATTCCAGACTTAATCCATTTATTTTACTGAACTGTTAATTATTATCCTTTTGATCAATATTTGTATATCTTTTTACTTATTTACTTCTAGATGGGATTATTTCAAGTCAACAGTTAAAAACAAATCATCAAATAGTACATGGACAGTCAGTAGGTCGAGGGAATGCTCAAATGGTTATGGGTGATTCGTCTTCTGTCAATGTGATCAATGCTCAAAATCATCCTCACCAAACTGGCACAGTTCATTCTCCATATCATCATGTAGCAGGACAACATTTAGTGCATAATAATAATGTGGATCATTCGTTTAGTCCACGTCCTACACATCATTCTCAAGTTGCGCAAATGCCATCAAACAATCATTCTTCATCTACCGTTAATGTTGCCAACGGTCAACCACCTCGACATACATCTCAGATACCTGTTACTACAATTGTACAGTCTGTAAATCGACAAATTTCTTGTAATTCAACATCAGTAAATGTTTCACATTCAACACCTACAATTATAACACCTGTGATATCATTAACTCCAACGTATTATGGTCATGACGGTAATCCTTTACCGTCTAAACCGGAAGAATGTTTAATTGGTTGTGTTCTACTAATTTTAGGCTATCGAAATGTACCTGAATCACAAAAAATTGTTTGGCGACGTGTTATGCGTTCACATGGTGCGGAAGTAGTAATGGCTTATGATCCTACTAAAGTTACACATGTGGTTATCGATTGTCAACTAGAAGAACCTGATGTGATTAAACAAGTGTGTTGAACCATTAATTGTAAATAAATAAATAATATATTTTTAATATCCCAATGAGTAGAAAAATTAGATTTTCTGACGTTTCGTGACTCAGTGTAAGCCACTCCTTCAGAGAATAAATCATTCCTATCATTAGCTTACGAAGCAGACTCTTTTAGTAGGTAAATATAGCAAATTGATTGATAAAACTGTACGTTTGTCCAACCACCGCCTACCTCGACATGCAATGTTGGTTGGAGTAAAAATAAGCTGAAAGTTGTGGTCAACCAAAGCAGGAAATAGTATCAGTCTATGAAATTATTTACTACTTATCTGATCGATTTTATTAAGTGCAAATTACCTGTTGGGAATCCTTGGAATAACTGTGTTCGGTAGCACGGGTGAGAATTTGTCAGGGTGACACCGATACGGTCCATCTTTATATTCCTCTAGATCTCTGGTTCGTGTATTCTTACAGACATATCTTTACATTCTTTCTTCTCAAGGTATATTCGCAGTATTTATTCTTTCTGGTTATTATTCTAAGTACGATATTTTTGACTTATTTGCTATTGAATTTACACTGAATTAAATGAAATTTATTATTACTGGGTAGATAGGTTTTCCAGAAAATAGTTGTATCACATGAGGACCCACTGGCTAGTAATACTGTTAATGTAAACTGATTTCTTCAATAAAATTCATACTACTTCTATGGTTATTTCCATCACCATCATTTTGTTTTCTGTATGTGCTTTTTTATTTTAAGGCTTTACTAGATCAAAAACGTTTGGTTACAATTTATTGGGTTAATGACATACTTGCAAAAGGTAGAATGATCGCACCATTTGAAATTTTACACTTACCATCACCATTTTCCAAAGATATCACTTTTTCATTTATTCGTACACAGGTAAGTGTGACATTTTTGTATGAGGAGAAGGGAAGGGGACAGGTTTATTTTAAAAAAATAACTCGTATTTTCTTCGTATATATTTTAATAATTGTGTGTTGTATTTACAATCTATATACTGTAATAATCAGTGTATATTTTGAGAAGTAATAATTAAGAGGTTGTGTAAAGGTAATGAAATCAATAAGTGATTGGGTAATCTCTCAAAATAATCAACAAATAAAGATCACCAATCTTACTTCGTCTTGCAGAGATGATCGTTATCAAACGTTTCCAACCTGATCTATGTACATAGAAAGAGAGTTTGATTGGCCTTTTCCTCCCATAGCGACTGGACATTTGTCTAATAAACTTTGTTAATTTTAATCTTTTTTTCTACCCTGTCCCCATCCTTTTTACTACTTTTATTATTCTTTCGCCTTCTGATATTCATCTCATATATAATCTGACTGATGTCCAAATATTTGTTTATTTTATCATATTTAGTATATATTTCCTTGAATGTTTGTTGATTTTAATGTTTAAACATATTTTCAGATCTATTTACATGGCGGCCTAGTCAAATGTTTGAATCAATCTCTTTTCCTCTCGTATATTTGCTTAAAGTGAATGATTCTGAATACTAACTCTATGTACATACCTCTGTGCTGTAATAAAAAAAACCCAAGGGATTGTTACAATGGCTAAGTATTGACATGTTTTCCTCTTTGTTCATCCATTCTAACAGTAAGAGATGAATTAGGTTGGAATACATAATTAATATATGGAGAAATAGTTATAAGAGCTGAATTGATAGAAAACTCGTGATTGTAGATGGATAAAAAATATTCACTATCGTGGAATATTTTTGAAGATTTTTCTCTGGAAAATCAAAATCTGAATGCAGGTCTATGAAAAAAGAAAGAAATTTATGACATTGTTGCACAATTGGTGCTGAGAATTCCGTACTTCAGCCAAATCCATGATGTTGAATAAAGCTACTATTATCATCTTTACTACTATTATTATTGTCAGTAGTTCACTTACTGATGAGTAAATTTTACCCCCCCCACTATTACCAATGGTAGTGATATAAACTTGATGTATATATATGTATATGATACTGAACTGTGATTTTCGGGATTTATGATATGAAAATTTCGTGTTGTTAGATTATTAAGCAGAACGTCGATCAAACCGATAATGTACACTGAAACAATAATATGGTGGTCAACTGAATAACTCCTCGTGGTATCAGATTATTAATGTTGGCCTCTTGTAAAAATAAACTCGTGACAAAAAGAGCAAGACTGATTAGCAAAAAAAACCAACTTTCTTTAGCAGTACAATAACAGGATTTTGTGCAAAATAATGAATATAAGCGTTCCACGTTTGTTCACACGTAGGTCCCATTCGCTAACAGGGTTAACTACTAACTGAGAAAATCTCAGTTATTCTGCTACTCTAAAGAAACTTTCTTACTTGTTTTCCCAACTAGATAATTATTTATAAGTTATTTGATATTGGGACAATTGAATCTACTTATAAGCATACTTGGTATACTGTTCAGTATTCACATTCCACTTCTCTTGTTTGTTTGTTTTTAACGTTTTTATGGCAGTATTCTTTTATTGCATGTTAGATACTTTTTCAATCATTCAGCTGTCAATTTGTTTATATTATTATTATTATTCTAACACGTATGCATCTACTAATTACAATTACATAAATAATTTTTATAAATGTTAGATTATATCACTAACTGGTTTCGAAGGTAAAGATCGTCAAAAAATTGAAATGATCATACGTCAAATCGGTGCTACTTTTACTGATTACCTTGAACCGACCAATACATTGTTAGTTTGTAAACAGTAAGTTATTCCTCTTCTTCTGTTCATCTCATTTATTGTTTCGTGTATTATCATTGTTGTCATTGTCTATAATATGAAGCTGTGAATCTTTACCAATCGATTTTGACTAAATTAGAAGCAGGCTAGAAGAATGCTAGGTGTGACTAAACCGAAACATGGAATTAGTGCATGAAATTGTTGACTATGCAAACTACCTTTTCGAAGTCGTCAATATAACTTCTTTCATTGATTGGATACGTTGGGTGATATGACTTAGAATTGTTTAGAGTTGCGCAGATGCATTCGGTCTTCATCTTCATTCCCATATGCCTACATACATAACCTTTTCATCTTGTTTTGTTGAGTCATATTCTCAGAATTTAGCCCTTTTTCATTATTACTAGTGATACATTAACTCACTTTCATTGTTTTTTGACATTGTTAATTTGATTTTGTTCTATCAACGATGTTCTGAAAGTTTAACCAGTGCACATTTGTGTCAATCTCTTTGTTGTTGAGACACTTTACTTTAAACTGCTGGGTTACAGATTCAACTTCTACGTCGTTTAAATAACTCGTTAGTTTCTCACTGGTCGTCACAACGAAAAAATTTCAAAAGCTGAATATGTAAATTTGTCAACTGTACAAATAAACTACATTAATTTATTATTTCATTTATTTATTCAAACACATGAACATTGATACAAGAAGGCACCAAATATAAATGCACCTTCGTCACTCGATTTTTGTGAGGGCTGGAGTATTTCTCGGACGCCCAAACTAAAGTAAGTGGTTTTCTTATGGGGCCACTTTTCGAGCCTTTAACCAAGGGTTCTAATCTACAAGGCAGTGGAGCAATGTTAGGAAATGCAGTCCCATAGTATCCGGTGATCAACGATTGGTTCATGCGCCATTTTTTCCTGGAGCCCATATGCATTATTAGTTTGTAATTAGTGTTTTCTAACTCCCCTAAGTGGACCCTCCGTATCCACCAACCCGTTTAAAGCGCTAGATATTCACTTTTCGTCCTTTCGATTTCGTAAACAACAGTAATGTTGCGATAACGCAGTGAGTAGGACCTCCCTGTCAGTAGCTGTATACGTGTAACCATATGAGCGCATTTCAAGTGGGAGAGCTGACTCTCCCCACCCTCGGCTATACCGGGGCATTTTGGTACAACTATTTCATGTAAAACATCGTAGATTAGATGCATATTTTTAGCTAAATAATTCATAGTGATAAATATTTTTTGTCATAATAATTAAATTAATAAATTGTTCTTAAACTGACAGGGAAAATACAAATATATAGCATGTAAAGATCTCTAACATTTTGTAGTTAATAAAAATATGAATGTGATGTATGGATTTGTAGTTACTCGTGAAAGGCAATTGTTTTCGAGATAAAATGATAACTTGATAACTACACAACCACAGTTCTCTTATCAAAAATAACATGCTCATTGTTCAAAACTAACAACAATCAGTTCATGCATTTTCAAATAATAATTCAATATTTGGTTATTATCATATTAAAAGTCTAATATACTCTAATTGTTGTCGTTCTTTTATGAAATACAGACTCGTGCATTTGACTTTTCGACACATGTTATTCATGAGTGTTAGTGATATTACTAGGTTGTCTAAATCACTGTGGTCAGAACAGGAATAGAACCCTGTAACCATTAGACGGCATCTCTACTTCGGACACATTTTATACTGAGAGTGGATAGGTTTTGGTTAGCAGTAAAGTCCAGAATGCACGTTTATTTTCAGTTTGGACTCGTCAACTGAGTGTACCTGCTCACATCTCAGTGTTGATATTAATATTGGGATTCCAACGACATACCTTTCGCTACAACATTTGTCGATTTTTAATTAACATTCCTAATAGACCATGCATTTTGTTTCAGTTAATGAAAATGACGCTACATTATTTCTTTTCAAGTTTGTTTGTTATATCATTTATATGTTGAATAGTAGAAAAGAAAGGCGTTAGTTACTCAATTTACGCCTTAGTGCTATTATGAATAATAATTATCACAAAATATGTTCAGCATCAGTCACTGCCATACTTTATTAATTGCTTTAAAGCTCAGTGACGACGTTTGCGACGTGAAGCTAAATAGCGCGGGTTCACATCCTACAGGAAACATCAGTTTTCTGAATATTTTAGGTAAATCTTGGTGTGGAATATCAATTAACATAAAGGATTTAAACAGGATTTCCTACAGACTGCCTTTAACTACTTAACATTACTCATAACATCACACATCAAGCCTGTCTCTGGTAAATTTCTTGTATGATATATAATCAATTTATAATCGAAATTCTGGTTCAGCTACCAATTCGATGGGCTATACTTCGTTTTATTTTCTTTATTTAATCTCGTGTTTGTTTTTATCATTTCAAGTTTACTGTAATAAATTTTAGACCATCGGGTAAAAAGTATGAAATGGCTCAATTATGGGATATACCATGTATCAATGTACGTTGGTTACAAGATCTTTATTTTGGTGATTTAACAACACTATCTTTACCAATACTTCATAAATATTTATGCTTTGAAACATCAGATGTAACAATTTCACTGGAACGATGTACTCCACGTGTACAAGATTTAATGGGTAAGTTTTGTTCTCATTCTTTGTATTCCTATCTTTTTTCCTTCATTCTATTTATCTTTAGTAAAATAATAATTTGAGAATAATAGTTGATGTGGCCAAACAAACTAATACAAGGGGCTTGAACCAATAATTATGTTTATCCTGAACTGTAGGTATGTCAAAAAGAAACAGCTTGCGCATTGTTAAGAATTATCTGGAAATGCAACTATTGTGATGTATATTTTTAAATCCACGTAAAAATTGCAATGAACGGGATAGTTGTTTGATTTTTACATTAACTAGGACCGCAAAGGAATGAAACGTCTTATAGGATTGATTATATTGAGATCATGTAATAGTAATAATAGACAGAAGTAGACAAATTTCTGCCTTATTATCAGACGATTAATGATCAGTCTGATGAAATATTATTAAACTAATTCCCATTAATCGATATCATGTTATGATTAATTTAGCATTAACGATTATGAGAGAAGTTTAACATGTTCTGTAGTGTCTTAGTCCCTTCCTCCCACATGGTAATTATATTTAGAATCGGTCTGTAGACAAATATATGATGCGTCATTGATTGACCACTGAGTGATGATGACCAGTGTTATGTTTGCCCAGTTCTTTTTAGTGTTATTCAAATTCAGTCGATTAAATTGCATTGTGGAAATTAGTCTCAACATCACTTGGATCATGTTGTTATGCTAGGTGGTTGGAGGTAGTCGACAGGATCCGATCAGCACTAAGAATTAGACCAATATGTTACTAATTACTACTCGAGGAGCATCACTTCCTTCACGAATACGGCTACGTCTTGGTAGCAAGCTCAAACTTAGCACAAACAGCAGTTATAATAATAATTTAATATGGAATACTTAGATGTTTTGATACCAAATATATTACATCGAGAAGTTTAATTCTAAATTGGTTGAGTGATTTTTTTTGTGTTTTGACATATTTAGCTGTTAAAAATTAACCAAGTCAGTAGATCCCTCTGGGTGTAAACGTTTTTTTTACTCCCTATTGTGAATCATAAAAAAAATCTACTTGGAAGGAGAGGATTCAACATCAGTTGTTATCATAATCATCTTTGACATTTATGTATTGTATAAAATGTTTTCCTGTGAATTTCATCACCTCATTTCTTTCTGATGGGTGAACCCACTGCCTGATTTAATTTTGTTTTGCTTAATGTTGACCAGTGTACAATATCATTTCAATTCTATCCTCAGATGTTAAATAATGAATACATACTCAGAGTAGGAAACCAGTTAATTGAACGTTAGGTTTTCTGTATTTGTGATCATTACGTAACAAGTTCATGAACTCGTACAGGCTATATATATATACATAAATTCATTATAAATTACCTTGATTCAATTTAGTTAATTTACTTACCATAATATAACAAACAATATTTGTGTTATCTATCATTCGTTGATTTTATATTCATTCCATTATGCTCCTTGACATTTTATTCAAATTAATCTGCAACACAACATTATCACACTGATGTAATACTGTTGTATTATTTCACTTTTATTCGTATTATTAAACTTATGCACTGTTAAATAACCTGTAAATTAGGAAACAATAATAAATATTTTATGTTTCTTTTTTGTTTTTCAGTTGGATGGCAAAATCCAATTCGATTAACTCAAGAAATATGGATAGTAAGTTTATTCATCGGTGCTAAGGGCTAATAATAATAATAATAATAATCTCGTTAATAAATTAAGTGTTGACTAATTGGAATTACAGACTACTGAAGGTTTTATTCATTGAATTGTATACTATAGCTTAATTCATCTATTTTTCTTGGAAAAACAAAGTTTAAACAACTTTAAAATTCCAAATAAACTAGTATCTACCACTGATTGATCTAATCACACCTGTTACTCATCATGGAGGAGCATAGGCCGCCTACCAGCATTCTGCATCTAAACCTGTCCTGGGCAATCCTTTCCAGCTGTTATTCATCCTTTTCATATCTGCTTCTATTTCCCGGTGTAATGTGTTCTTTGGCCTTACACTTCCCTTCAGGAGTTCAAGTTAGCGCTTGCTTCGTGATGCAGTTTGGTGATTTCTTCAATGTATGTTCTATCCACTTCCAATATCTTCTGATTTTCTCTTCAGTTGGAAGCTGGTTTGTTCTCTCCCACAGTAGGCTGTTGCTGATAGTGTCCGGCTAGTGAATGTTGAGTATTTTGCGTAAACAACTGTTTATAAATACTTGTACCTTGTTGATGATGGTTGCAGTAGTTCTCCCATTATTTTTATGATTTGATTCGTATTCCGTCCATTATTATTTATGATATAACTTAATTACATCTATTACTCCTCATAAAGGATAAGCCGCCGGTCAGCAACCTCTGACCTGCTCTGTTGTGTTGTCTCGTTTTTAGTTGTTCCTAAGTACTTCTCTTTTTTATGTCTACCTTGAATGTTATGATTTAAACACTACAAATATTTTTTGTATCATATATATATATAGTGTTTACTACTACCAATATTATTATAACTATGTCAAATAATCTGAAGTCTAAATACTAACCAACCAATACTATCCATAATGACTTCATTTCCAGAATAAGTTAATCTCATAATGAAATTGTACTAACTAGTTTCATGTCTTTAATACATTTCAAGTTGCTAAATGTTAATTTTTCCAAGTGTCTATTACTCATAATCTAGTTTTATATAAATCCTCTCCTAAGTACTATTCATTTTATGTTATTCCTTCTAATATGCGTTATTAATTATGTTACATTTCCTGTAGCATTTGTAATTAAAATTTTAAACTTTAACTCACAATTCTATCAATCTACAATTCATATCCTGCTTCGGTTTGGGCACCCGGGCAGTATCACAGCCCTCACACAAATCAAATGAGATTTGTGTGACGCATATGTATCTGGTGTCCCTTTGTATCGATATTTATGTGTTTGAATAAGTAAATAAATAAAACAATTCATATTGTTTGTTATTTGTCCACAGATAATTGTTAAAAATTACCATGTTTAATTATGAATAATTAATTTTAACAATCCTACGTTTTTTCTCTTTGTCTCACTTCTGTTAACTACTAGCGTTCTACTAAATTATCTCATGATTTCGCTAATGAAGAACGTGAACGTAAACGTAAACTTGAATTAGAAACTAACATGAATTATAATGATAATAGTAATAATCATTGTAAAGTTAAAAAATCCAGGTGAGTAAATCACTTTAAATATATCAAATTAATATGTTTTAATATTCAAATAACAAACTTTGCAATATAAGTCAGTTGTTGATTTCTACTATGCCTTTATAATGAAGTTTTTAGCTATTTAGTCATGAATAACATACAAAACAGCATATATGTGCATCGGTTCAAGTCGTCGCTTTATGTCAACACAAGAAAATGAAGCTATCAAGCTGAATACTAAAATATTAGAAAGAATAGATGTTTCAGTCATCAAATTTAAACAATATGATTTGAGAGCAACGAATGAACAGAAAATATTAAATGATTTAAAAACCCACAATCTAATAAAAGACAAACAGTGAATGCATCTGTACTGCTCTGTTAATTGACCTTATTTAACTACTGATCTCGGTTATCGCGCTGATTCCGAATACATAATCTGCATTTACTAACACAACCTAGTCCAGTAGTCAATGATTTCATGTACTCATGTTGTATCCCAGTTTCGTCATCATATTCCTACTCCAGCCAACATTACATATCCTAGCACATGTAGCTGATAAAGATTCATGGCCTCATCAGGCGATTTTCCATCTTTGTTTGTTTCACGATACATGAGGAATGCTCCTCAACTTCAAGAAGCCACTTTTCACAGTCATAAGTTTAAATTGACCTAATTATTATATAGTATACTCGCTCTTTGATTAACAATTCAATATCTTGCCTACGCTCTATTGTAAGGGTTATTTACGTACAAAAGTTGTATGCCAGTTCTCAATATTTCTAAAAAAAATCGTTTGTGAAATAACTTAATCACATTATGATCAGAGTTCTCTAATCAGTTGGTAATTGAAGAAAACAACCCAGTTCACTGTCAAACTTGAACTAACAACCGTTTAGTGTCTACCGAAGGAACTAGGAAACTCTGTTGCTTATAGAGTATCATTCTCATCCTATTCACCGAAGGATTATTATTATTATTATTAATGGCCTTATTCAGTATTATAATCTGGTACAATATAGAATTCTCAGCACGAGTTATTTCAACAAGCTTTTTACCAAAAAAAAACAGTAAAGGAATAAAAAAGGTTTAAGAAAAACTGAGTTTATACAAATTATCAAATTTGAAACATGCTTAAGAAGACAGGTTATTTACTAGGTCAACTCTAACAGCCTGTTCGTCACAAAGTAAATTTGCTAGGTAAGGTATTACAGAACTTTTATAGACTTGCTTGCGTGTATGGATTTTAATGTGTTTACGTTTCGTTCTACCAGAAGAGATGTACCTTGGGGGTCAGGTGAATTAATGATCTAACAGCTCCAATTATTTTTGACACGTTAATTTTTCCGGTCGATATTGTTTTAATTAAAGTGCCCAAGTCCCACTTCAGTTTGAGTAACTAGCGCCCGATCATTACTGATTAGTAAATTCAACGATTTTTGTTCCATTAGTTTTTTTCAAACACCAGGTAGTTAACTGAACGTAAATAATGCTCTACATGAGACCGTATATCATTTAATACATGTTGCCATCATATTAATATTGGTTCGAACTCCGTAACCCAAATGACAATGTCTTTTTTGAAGGTCTAAGCCGCCTACTCTGATTCCCATTGTTCGCTTGACCCGGAGTGAGTTGGATGAGAAAGGTTAGAAAAGACTGAATAAAGATACAACACCAAACCATGAAGCTATTGATTGTTAGCCAGAGCCATACAACGATATGTAGGCCTCCTTCTTCATAACCTGTGTAAAAGTCGTTCATGGTTGGAGACGTTAGGTGATAATGTTCGAAAAATTGTCTCAATATCAAATTTACATTCATTCTCTATTAATTACAATCCAAAGTTATATTTATTTTGTTCAGTTTTTTTCACTACGGGTGAAATTTTCGGCTAGTCTATAATTTATGGACGAGCCAATCATGTATAAGATAACAGGTCTCAGATTTTGATGCGAAATTTACTCATCCATTTGGCTTTGTAGAGTTTTGGCATTATAGCTGATGTCAGTTCGTGATGAAAATTCTAAATCTAATTTCTATCTTTAAACATCAACTGTAAATCTTAATTATAATTCCTGACACTGGTTTATAGCCCTCATTTGGTCCTAGTTATTAGGTGGAAACTCTCAAGTTCAGTTTAACCTCTCTCGAACGTTGTCCATAAATTATAGTTTTACCAAATTTTTACACCTCACCTTATTTGTGTTGTGCGAATGAGGAGTGTGATTTCTGGGATCTACGCATATTCATTCATGGCAGTTGACTGGCCAAGTAACTAAGAGATTTACTTGTAGGAAAGAAGTGGATTGGACTGTCTGTGTGCCTAATAAATAATTTTCAGTAATGATAGTAATATTTTTTCGTCAAAATTCATTCTCTTTTCATTCTTTAAAAATTTTTTCTCATAGATGTTTATTAACTTCATTAACCGATGAAGAGATAAAAATTGCAATGTCATGTCGACCAAGATATGAAATTCTCTTGTTAGAAGCCGAACAAAAACGTGAATTACAAGCGACTATGAAAGCAATTGCTGCATCAGCTGCGGCGGCGGCCGCTAGCGATCCTCAGAGTACTCCGGAAAGCGAGACAAATCTCCATATTTCAGCTGCTGCCGCTATTGTTGCGGCAACGACTATCACTGTTTCGCCTGTAACTGCGAATACTACTATTACTACTACCACTACTGCCGATAGCAATAATAATAGCGATATTGCTGATTGCATTAATTCAACCCCAAATATCTCAGTTAGCACAGTCAATAATGATAAAGATAATGTTGACACAATGTCTAGAACTAATTCAGCAATCCTTCATCTTTCCAATAATAATCATAATATTGTTGTTGTTAACGATCAACCTAATCATCAGTCATGTTCTGTTGATTGCGTTGAAATATCTAATCTTGTTTGTGAAGAAAATAATTCTCTTATAATAAAAATGGAATGTGACAATCATGTGTCTTCGATTGTGAATGAATCTAACGATAATAATAATATTATTAGCAACGACAATAATAATACAGATTCTGTCACACAACAACAACAAACTACTGAGGAGTCTAACTATTTGAAGCATGAAGAATGCAAGAAAATTAAAGAAGAATCCGAAGTGATGCCACAAAATACTACCCTAACGGACCAATCGGATTCTGACTATTCTCGATTACTGGACGAAAATAAGTCATTGGAATCGGATCCCTCCAAGGCAGAGAAAATTGTCTGCTGCAGTGAATCTTCAATAGTCACTTCTGAAAGTGTTTCAACGAGTGAAAACATTCCTTCATCTTCTAATCATGATAATAATGTTAGTGGTGTGGCTGCTAATGATGATGGCCCAATTGTCAGTATTCATAATGACGTTAAAAATGACAACAATATGAAATTCGATTGCAATGTTGTTACCTGCAAAATGAATACAAATAAAAACTCGATTCGAATGGTAAGTGTAAGTCCATTTCTTTCACTAGAGTTTACGTTCGCAACACTGACTCCCTTTCCAACGTTAGATATTTAGTTGAAGTGTAGATGTGCTGGAAAAATGTAAAAAATGAACACATCAATTTAGTTTTTGTGCTGAACATTTAGTGATTGAAGTGATTGGGTTTTTTTAAAATCGGATTTTATGTTTCAATCTCATTCCATTCCCTGCTGTTTAAGTAGTCAGATAGCATCATGACCTCCTTTGACTCAATGTTAAGTACAGTACCATTTATTCTGTAACTGAGTTCCATTGTCTTGTGAGTAGTAGACGAAGGTTTTCTGACCGAAATAGATTCTTTTGACGATTCAAGGCATATCCCCTCCTAATGAATTCTGTTTTTAAAGTTCTATGTTCATTTTTATCAGATTTGTGCGAACAGCTCAACTTATGAATGTCTATTTGTAACCGTTTGTGCAAAACATACATATTGTTTTAAATTAGACCTTAATCAGTTTCCTATCTATAAATACTCTTGTTTAAAAATTTCTAGGGGAATATTTAGCACTAAAACGATGTTTAAAACTCTAAACCCATTATTTCGTCCCAAATTCTATCACTGTTCCAAGCAGGGGGAGTAATTCACAATGTTTTTGGATGAGGTTTAACATATAAAGCATTGAACCCCAATTTAGTGGTTACGCATTAGCTGGGGGAAATAAAGGTCCTGAATCCCAATCTCTGGCGTGTTTCCAAGTGCGCACTATTCGAGTCTCATACTAGGACAAAACACTTATCCAGTATTCCTTAATAATTGTCTATGGTTCATTCAATTGGTATAAACACTTGCACACAGAATTTCCCGCCTTTTTCTTAAAGTTTCTCTTCACATTTTATGTTATTTTTTAGACATCTGAATCAGATGATATTGGTGATCGTGACGAAATCGAGAGTACTGAGAAGACAAGTAATAATGAAGCTTATAAGGATACCGATAACAGTGGTAATAATGATAGCGACATTTCCGATACGGTTCCACAAGTAGATGGTATTGCAATAGTATCATCATCAACGTCTATTTCCAAGGATTGTTTATTCGACGAGACTAAAGTTTCTCAGACTTCTGTAGTTACAGTGAATGCCAATACTATGGAGTCATGTATTTCAGAGAATAGTTCAGTGACAGTTCAAAAAGATACAGATATTGTGATGACTGATGAATTGAATATTGTCTCTTCAGATAATGTTACTACCACTACTACGGATTCAATGATTGTAAAAGATTTACATGACAATATTATTCAGTCTAACAATATAAACAACACAACAGAAAGTTTAACAATTGAAACAACAATATTTACTGGTGATAATGTTTCTTCAGTCATCCAACCAAGTCATTTATGTGATGATGATGCGGTCCGTAAACGCTTAGCCACTAGTCCTATAGATGATATGATGATGGATAGTAAACGACGTGCAATGGAAACAAATTCAGTTGATCCCAGTTCGAAAATAACTAATATCACTGATTACTGCCCAGTCACGTCTTTCTCTTCACAACATACACCTCCCTCTTCTTTATCTTCGTCTTCTCCTTCTACGTGTCGGTATGAAAGTAAAACAACTGAAAAAGTGTCTAATTCTGTGTTAAATGGTCATATCAAACTTGATGCTGAAAATTCAGTAATAATGCCTATAATCAAAATTGATGAAAAATTAAATGGAGTAGAAGAGGATATTTCTGAATCTTCAAGTCATATGGATGACGATACTATTGATAATATTGTTGTAGAAGAAGTTGTACAAAATATAAATGATAATAACAATGATATTACTGATACTGTTTGTAGTAAAGATACAATTTCAAAAAATCAATCAACTAATCATCATCATGACACAACGGTACTACCTCCACCTATTTGTACAGAGATCAGAATTACATTCACTGCTATTGATTTAGAATCACGGTTAAGTTTAACTGAATTATGTTTACAATTACCTGATTGTAAAATTGTTGATTCAGCTGAAGAAGCTACTCATTTAGTAGCTAATCGATTAATTCGTACACCAAAAACGTATATGGCTGTTGCATTAGGCTGTTATGTTGTGACACCAAAATGGATACAAGCTTCTGTTATGTGTGGTTATTGGATAGGTAAGTTCCTATTATTTTATTTCTTTTGAATTATATTACTATTCAGTAATTAAATTATTAATATGAATTTATTAAAAGTTAATCAGTTAAATATTTCCTCAGATCTCATTGTAGAGCGTTCATAGTTATCCTATTAAACTAATTGTTTTAAATACAACTGTATTGTTACTTATCAAATTACTTAATTTTGTGTGTGAAGTATTAGTTAGTAGTAAAAAACATTTTTCTACAATCAGTTCTTTCATCATAAAAACGGAATGTTCTATTCAATTCATTTGTTGTTTCCTGAGTTGGGTGTTTTAATCGATTGCTTTAATGAAACTTAGCTACAAATATTCTTTACCATTCAAGTACTTCGTACAACCGTCTTCCATTGTTTCTGTTGGGTAACTGCCTCAGTTCCGACACAGTTGAACTCCACTGGTCACTAGAACTCCGAGAATCACCACTCGAAGCTAGTCACTAGTGAGCACATGGTTATTGTCAGTATAGGGTTGTGGGGATTGTTGAGTTTTTAATTAAGATCATGAACCGATCAATGTTAGACTACCATTGAAAACCTGGAAGCACTAGACAGTCATATTGTCTTAATATGTGTAGAAGGAAGCACCAGATACATATGCACCGCACAAATCTCATTTGATTTGTATAAGGGCTGTCATACTGTCCGGGTGTCCAAAGTGAAACAGGTGGTTTCCATAGGGGCCACCCGGAGCCTTTGACCTAAAGATCTGATCCACGAGGCAGTGAAGCATCGTGAGGAGATGCAGTCACATGGTAGCCAGTGACCAACCAACGATTTATCCATACGCCATTTGTTTCCTGAGGATGCTGGAGCCCACGTGCACCATTGGTTTGGAATCAGGGTTTTCCAACTCCCCTAGATGGACTTTCCGTGTCCACCAACCCGGTTAAAGCGCCGAGCATTCATTTTTCTTCCTCTCAATTTCGTAAACAACAGTAATGCCACTGTGAGAAGGCAGTGAGTAGGACTCATCAGAAGTGAGCATCCACGATCTTGCACGCTAACGCTTTACCTGTAGAACACTAAACCGGCACCCAACGGTATAAATATCTCTGCAACCCTATACTGATAATTATCATGTGCTCACTAGTGACTAGCTTCAAGCGGTGATTCTCGGGGTTCTAGGGGGAAGCCTTGACCAGTGCAGTTCAACCGTGTCGGGAACTTCGTACAAATTTATCTAAGATAGCTGTTGACTGTCGAAATGAAAATTTAATTAATAATAGACTTAAACTTGTAAACTGATTGGTTAAAGGTCGTTTGGTCAAACGCTGTGAACTTTCTTAATGTATTTCGTATATGAATATTATATCTTGTTCACTGTCAACACAGTGATATAGTGAATTTGATCCTGAAAAAATTTCCTTACTTTAAGTCGATACATGTATATATATATATACATTAGCACTTCATAACAGTAAATATGATTTGAATTCAGGTTTGCAATTTTTTATTTGTTCACTGGATTGCGTTACCTTTTTATGTCACTCAACCAATTATTCTATTTTTTTAAACAATAAATGTTTTTCATTTCTATCTTGGATGCATGCACAATGGTGATCAACCCAATTGGATCTCAACTTATAAACTAGATACTCGAGTCGTATCCCATTTCGTTATTATCAACTGGGCAATATTGAATAAGTCCCAATACTATCTCACATAATGGAAAAAACGCAAAACAATAGATAATTACAAAGAGAACAATAAATACACAATAGCAGTGACACAACGAAATGAATTAATAACAAAGATTTGTCGTATTTATATAACTACTGCAATTTCATGGCTAGTAGTTAAATAAAAAGGGTCAGAGTAATAACCATTCTGAGATTAAATGAGTTTTAAGTGGTGGGCATTAAACTTAAATATTATTGGTTGATTCATTCTTATCAACGTATATCAACAATATCGTTAACATCTGTATAAATTTTTTATCTCAAAATCTGAGCGTAGAAAACTGTACTCTAGAAACGTATTACATTCATTATTGATATTTATTGATCACTGAATAGTAATCAACGTCATGTTTGCTTAGTCCTTTAGTGTTGATCAAGGCACAGTATGGCCCCTAGTTTAAGTGACTCAACATTGCCTGGACTATGTTGAAATGTGGGTTTGTTGGAGACAGTCGAAAGGAAGCTCCGTGATAGTGAGGCGTACCTATGATTTTGACGGAATTAATGTTCTTTGTGGGGCTCAAACTTGCGTCAGTGTTTCCCACCGACTTATCCCACCACCTAATACCAGGACTATATGCTTCTATATTCTACTATTCATATATATTTTTCTTGTTTTTTATCTTAAAAATTGTCAACTATTTCTGTCTAAAATGATTTCACTGTTATTATTCTGTATTTCTACCTCAGATGAAACACCGTGGATTTTATCTGATCCAGACTCGGAAACTCAATTAGGTATTGATTTGAAAAAATCAATTAGTATTGCACGCAAGCGTCAAATGATTGGACCAGAAGCTGGTCTATTTGCTGGTTTAGAATTTTGGTTTTCACCAGGTGCATGTCATCGTGAAATGTGTATTGCATTAATTAAGGCTGGCCATGGTATAATACGTCAAAGGCGGCCAACACAAAAAATGGCGTTATTAGTACAACCGAAACAATTGATTATTTGTCATGAAGATGATAGTCATGTGGCTAATTATTTAATGCGTACTAAAACAGGAAATAAAGGTAAGGTTTTTTTAAAATTTTGTCATATATATCAGTAGAGCCGAATTTGTTACTAATGGTTTGTGGGTTTGAGCCCCGCTTCATTTATTTCGCTTTAGACAGTTAGATTTTATGATTAATTCGTCATATTGTGACAGATGGTTTTTGATGATAAATATTTTAACGAATACATCAATCACAAATTTGCTTCAGATTTTTTTAAAAATTTCATTGATTGTTATAAACCATAAGCTAAGGAATAAAATTGTTAGTTTTCATTGAACTACCTGACTGATTCGTCATCTCTTAATCGTTTACTCCCTATAAATTAACCATAAACCTAAAAACGTTAGAATGCTAAAACTACAATTGGAAGAAAATTAATAAAGGAATATGTGACAATTAATTATCAACTATATAATTATTTGTCTGGTGCTGACAGTCAGTTGGGATCTACGGGAGAGTTTGAATATATGTTTCATGTTAGTCGAAAAATAATCATCAACAAGGTGTATCTACGATCCCAGTAAGACATTGTTCCCAAAAGTCCTATCCAGTCTCATTCAGCACCAAAGTCAATGACTATCATTATTAAATAGTGGTGAATTGTACGGATGTGCATCTCGATCAAAATTTCAGGTATATTTTTCTCGAAACATTGTTTATATAAGCTGGAACCACTGAACGACTAGTACTGAGGTTAGACACAGTGCACTAGTCAAAAATAACTAGTTGACAAAATGGTGGGTCGTCATTGATTGTGGTGATTGAGACAAGTGTTACGTATCCACAACCATTGCCTACTTTGACCTGTAATGCTGTCTGGAGTAAAGTGGATTTAACGCTTTTTACCTCTAAAAGAACCCTTCCACGGCGTAGGCAACCGGGAAATGATAACTGCCCTCATACCTCTAACAGCACTCAAGATCACTGTATTCATAATCAATCTCCTTCTTCAATTCCGATTATTCCTCCCACCTCGACCTTCAACACTAAACTTCCTCTTTCGGTTTCCCCCTCAAGTGTCACCATGGCCAACGATTCTAGTGCGCGAAACACTGCCCCAGGTGTATACACTCTTTATCCTCCATTAAACATTGAGATTAAAATTGCTTCATATCTGTCTTTCTTCCTGTACTATATCCTTATATACAACTTACTTACTTACTTACGCCTGTTACCCCTCGTCGAGGAGCATAGGCCGCTCACCAGCATTCTCCATCCAACTCTGTCCTGAGCCTTCCTTTCCAGTTCTTTCCAGTTGCTATTCATCCTTTTCATATCGGTTTCTATTTCCCGACGTAGTGTGTTCTTTGGCCTTCCTCTTTTCCGCTTCCCTTCACCATTCCAAGTTAGGGATTGAGTCGTGATGCACATTGGTGATTTCCTTAATGTATGTCCGATCCACTTCCAACGTCTTTTCCTTATTTCCTCTTCAGCTGGAAGCTGGTTTGTCCTCTCCCATAAAACGCTTTTGCTGATAGTATCCGGCCAATGGATGTTGAGTATTTTGCGTAGACAACTGTTTATAAATACTTGTACCTTCCTGATGATGGCCGTAGTAGTTCTCCACGTTTCAGCTCCATACAGTAGGACTGTCTTGACGTTCGTATTAAAGATTCTGACCTTGAAATTGGTTGAGAGTTGTTTTGAGTTCCATATGTTCTTCAATTGTAGAAATGCTGCCCTTGCTTTGCCAATCCTTGCCTTTACATCTGCATCCGATCCTCCTTGTTTATCAACGATGCTCCCCAGGTACTTGAATGTTTCCACCTCTTCCAGAGTTTCGCCATCAAGTGTGATTGGGTTGGTGTTCTCCGTGTTGCATTTGAGAATCTTGCTTTTTCCTTTGTGAATGTGGAGGCCTATCGATGCGGAGGCTGCTGCTACATTTGCTGTCTTCATCTGCATTTGGTCGTGTGTATGAGAGAGGAGGGCTAGGTCATCTGCGAAGTCCAAATCATCTAATTGATTCTGAGAAGTCCATTGTATTCCGTATTTCCCTTCGGATGTCGAATTTGTCATAATCCAGTCAATCACTAGAAGGAAGAGAAATGGGGAGAGTAGACAGCCTTGTCTGACTCCGGTCCTTACTGGAAATGCATCTGTCAGTTGTCCTCCATGCACCAATTTGCACTGTAATCCATCGTATGAGTTTTGGATAATGTTGACGATCTTCTGAGGAACTCCATAGTGTCGAAGAAGTTTCCACAATGTTCTCCTATCCACGCTGTCAAACGCCTTCTCATAGTCGATGAAGTTGACGTATAGTGATGAGTTCCACTCAACTGATTGTTCAACGATGATCCATAGTGTCGCAATCTGGTCTGTGCACGACCGATCCTTACGGAATCCAGCCTGATGATCCCTAAGTTCGGCGTCTACTGCGTCTTTCATCCGATTCAGCAGCACTCTGTTGAAAACTTTTCCTGGTACTGATAACAAACTCATACCTCTGTAGTTCTCACATTGGCTCAGATCTCCTTTTTTTGGTGTATTGATGAGATATCCTTCTTTCCAGTCTGTTGGCACTTGTTCCTCTTCCCAAATCTTTTTGAATAGAAGGTGAAGCATGTTTGCAGTTATTTCAATGTCTGACTTCAGTGCTTCTGCTGGTATATTGTCAGGTCCTGCCGCCTTCCCACTTTTGATTTGTCTGATGGCCATCTTGACTTCTTCGATCGTTGGTGGAGTGACATCTATTGGAAGGTCAGTGTGGGCTGCTTCGATGTTCGGTGGATTCGATGGGGCTGGTCTATTCGGCAGTTCCTCAAAGTATTCTGCCCATCTTTTCCTCTGTTCCTGAATCTCAGTGATTGTCTTTCCTTCTTTGTCTTTGACTGGTCTCTCTGGTTTGCTATATCTCCCTGCCAATTTTTTCGTTGTATCATATAGTTGTTTCATATTCCCTTCTCCTGCAGCTTTTTCCGCCGCCGTTGCTAGTTCTCCCATGTATTTCTGCTTGTCGGCTTTAATGCTTTTCTTCACTTCACTGTTTGCTTCTGCGTAGTCTGCTTGTGCTTTGACTTTCTCTGCTCGTGTTCGGCTGTTGTTGATTGCTAGTTTCTTGTTCTTCCTTTCTTGAGGTTTGTCCAGGGTTCCCATAGAGATCCATTCCTTGTGATGGTGCTTCTTAGGACCAAGAACCTCCTGACACGTTGAAGTTAGTGCTTCTTTTATCCCTTTCCAGTTGTCCTCCAAAGTAGTTTCTTGTTCTTTCAGTAGATCCTGTAGAGCTTGGAACCTGTTGTTGAGAGTTATCTTGAATTCATGGAGTTTGTCAGTATCTCGAAGGAAGGCTGTATTAAACCTTTGTAGTGCTGTTTGTCCAGTTGTCCAGTCTTTCTTTAGCTTCAGTCTCATCTTGGCCACAACCAGGTGGTGATCTGAAGCTATGTCAGCTCCTCTCCGGGTTCTCACATCTTCCATTGATCTTCGGAATTTTTGGTTGATACAGATGTGATCAATCTGGTTCTCTGTGGTGTGGTCCGGTGAGATCCATGTAGCTGTGTGTATGCGTTTGTGTGGGAATATTGTGCCGCCTATAACCAATTTGTTGAAAGCACATAGGTTTGCAAGTCTCTCCCCATTTTCATTTCTCTCTCCTAATCCATGTCGTCCAATTACATCTTCATATCCTGTGTTGTCCACTCCAACTTTAGCATTTAGATCTCCCATAAGGATGGTGAGGTCCTTTCTTGAGCACTTTGCTACAATTGATTGCAGCCTTTCATAGAACTGATCTTTATCATCGTCGTTGCTATCATTGGTGGGTGCATAACATTGGATAACATTCATTGTGATCCCTTGCTTCTTTGTTCTGAATGATGCTTTGATTATCCTGGGTCCATGAGATTCCCATCCCACAAGTGCATTTCGTGCTTCTTTGGACAGCATTAGAGCAACTCCCTGAGTGTGTGGCGCATTTTCCCCTTCGTGACCGGAGTACAGCAGCATCTCTCCCGTACCTAGCCTTTGTTGTCCAGTTTGTGTCCAATGGGTTTCGCTGATTCCGAGTACTGCCAAGTTGTATCTCCTCATTTCCATTGCTATTTGGCTGGTCTTTCCTGTTTCCCTCATTGTCCGGACGTTCCATGTACCTATAAAGAGTGTTGCTCTGGTTGTTAGAAGGTGCATCGGTCTCGTGACTTCCGAAGAATTTCGACTTTTATCATGAGACGTCATTGTTCCTTCAACTCCCAGGGCAGAGTTTAAATGGTTTGAATTATTTTTTCTGGTTAGCGTTTTTTTAGCGAGTTAGCTTTTCTACGGGATGGGGTCGCTAACCCCATGCCCAACCCTCCTCCTTTGTGTGGGCTTGGGACCGGCAGTAACTCTAGAATAGCTACAGGCGGAGTTATCCTTATATACAAGCTTTCTTTTATATATTACCACCACTAAATCAACTACTTCTATGAATTCGGTGTTCATCTTGTTGTGCTAACGAGGTATGGCAACGTGAATCGATTCATATGTGTGTCTGGTCCTATGTTGTAGCTGTCTGACTGACTGGCATCTCCTTACGATGCTACACTGCCTTGTGGATAAGATCTTTAGGTCAAAGGCTCCGAGTGTGGCCCCCTAAGAAAACCACCTGCTTCGGTTTGGGCACCCGGACAGCATCACAGCCCTCATACAAATCAAATGAGATTTGTGTGGCGCATATATATTCAGTACCCATTTGTACCAATATTTGTGTTTAAATAAATAAATAAAATAAAATGCTTTTTACTCATTCCTTACTCTTGAATCTTATTCTCTATGTCGAATCTATCTTGCTTACTATCGCTAATATTCTTAATTCTTCTATTGTTTTGTTATCGTGATAATTTCATCTCATTGAGCTGGTATCGTATGATGTCGCAACTTAAATCGATACATATATATGCTCGATTCTACATCGCTCATGACTGACTGATCCACTTTTCTGATAGATATCAGTCAGTATGAAACTTAGGTTTTATAGCTATCTGCTAACTAACTTTAACCATCTTACATCAATCAATCAAATTCAATCATTACCATAGACTAGATAACTTATTATCAATAATTATACTATTCCTTAGTGAACTTCTAACTCTCATAATTTATGCTGTAGCCATGTTCTAGCATCTAGTCATTCACTAATGAATTAATGTAAATTTAATCGTACAATGGATTATTATTATTATTGTTATTATGAGCTGGTGGACACGCAATTTTTAGATCTTTGAATTTTGGCTTGTTTAGTTGGGATTTTTTCTTCAAAGTTTAATTCTTTAATGGTGTTTCTGCTTTCAAAGAATGTGAGTACTTGAGTTTTCTATGTTCTTTCCGTCTTTCTGTATAATAGAAGTACTCATCGTGAATAATACTCATAAAGTGTTCAACTTGTCACTAGAAAATAATCATTTATATAAATAAAAACCCATTTCGTAATCATTTTGATTTTATAATAAAATTATGTATATTTTTCGTTGTCAAGCGTAAAGAATAGTTTATCAAGAATTATCAGTTGCGTTGTTTTCCGTTTGAATCTTTCAATCTTGGTCATGTGTTGTAAATTCAATATTTGCACTTCATTATCCGTTTACTGATCTCTATTTTTTTTCTGGTCTATTATCTTTTTTTTTCATTGATTTTATCTTTGTAACCCCCTAGCTGTTCATCATGAAGAGTTTATTCTAAGTGGAACTTTGCGTCAAGAACTTGATTTTGATGCCTATCAAATTCAATATGTAAATACATTACGCAATAGTTTGAAAGCTGCTGTTGCTGCCGCAGCGGCTGCCACTGCATTATCTAATAATAATAATATCAAAAATGGTAATAATAACAATAGTAATGCATCAGTTACTATTTTACCGCCACCTACATCATTAAGATTTGATAATCACAGTAGTAATAATAATACTATGGTAGATACTCAAAATATTTTATCATCATTTGGTGGACTAATTCCTCGTTGTCAAACTGATTCGCTTATAAATAATCAACAAATTCACTTATCTTCATCATCAACTATTCAAAATCCCTCAAGTCAACAATCCAATCATCCATCAACAACATCCCATCAGATAGTCGTTAGTTCATCATCTATGACAAAAAATACATCATCTATGTCTAATGATAAATTTATTCAGCCGACTATTGCTACTTGTAGTGATGTCGATAATACCCATATTTCAACTCATTCTTATGTTGGATTATCTTCATATAAACCTTCAACAAACATCCAGTCACTTTCAAATAGTCATCTTCAACTTACATGTTCTTCTGATATTTCATGTCAGTCAATAATTAATAATACAACTTGTTTAGTATCAAAAATCACGAAAGCTGATACTAATCTCAGTTATCTTTTATCACGATCAAATACGTTAGATCAAGTCTCTATTAAAAATAATTTAACATGCAGTTTTGAATGTGATATAACAAATACATTGTCTACATCATTTCCATCCTTATCATCATCATCAGGTAGTATGCTATTGTCATCAACTATTTCACCGTCAATATCATCTCATCAAGATTTTAACGATATTCAATTAGATGGGACAATTGGTGCATCTAACAAGTTAATATCTGATTTAATCATATCAGTTTGCAATGTGAATACATGTTCAACAATAGATTCACTCAATACTAATGATAAAAATAATTCTATTATGCTACCACCGAAACCATCTGTTACTGCATATATTGCTAGTTTTGATAATAAACGACTTATTATTGGAAATAATCGATCCACGAATAATAGTTTATTATTGAATTGTACTAATCCAACAGTTTTTGATACATTTTTATCTAATCAAGAAACGAAACCAAATGCTCTACATCGCTCCGTTACACCATTGACTGCAATGATTGTAGCAGCTGAATCAGTTGTTGGCGATTTAATAAATCCATTATCTATATATGATACAAATAACATTCCTGTTTGTTCTATTCAATCAACATTTATAATATCGAAACCAAGTGGTTTTCTTAGTCAGTTTTCTAATGTAACCGGTACTATTACTAGTAATAGTAATAGTAATAATAATAGTAATAGCAGTAATAATAATAATAGCAGTAGTAGTTCCACAGTCAATTTAAATGCACGAATAGCAGCTGCAGATGCAAATGCTGTGGCCAGCGCGACGGCGGCTGCAGCGAGTGCATTAAACAGTAGTAATCATAGTGCTGGTGTTATTGTTGTCAGTGCTAACAGCGGTTGTGGCAATAATAATATTAATGATAGCAGTGCTGAAATAACCAACAAAACTGGTATAGGGCTAACAGTTTCAACACCTGTAATAATTGTTGGCGTTGGTAGTGATAGTGGTCTTGGTATACCGATCCGATCATCATCATCCTCATCACGAGGCAATATATTGACTGCAAATAATGCATATCCCTCATCTGAATTAATTGATTCATCAAGAAATTTGTTATTTAACGTTCAACAACAGCCTGTATCCTCTTCCTCTGTCGCTTTCACCACATCATCATCACCAACAAAATTATCATTAACAATCGAATCATTGGATGTAGTAAAAAATCTTATTAAAAACCAAACTGATTTTAAGGTGAACAATTCTCTTGTAGACAATATTACTATCAGTATTGATAATACTGGTAACAATAATGCTAATAGTAATGATAATAATAATAATAGTACTACAACAGATTCATCACTTATTTTTCAATCATCTATGCCACTACAACAATCTTCGCATAAACTAATATCTTCATCAATTCCAGTCAATACAACACACGATAACTGTGATAATAATGTTGGTGATGCAGTCAGTCTTCCATATTCCTTTTCATTATCATCATCATTGCCATCTGATTTTGCATTGATTCATCATAATACAGCAATAACAACAACTCATAATATTGTTCTTGAAAATACATCGAATTATTTTGTTGTCCAACCATTGTCGTCACTGACATCAGCAACTACAACATTGTCATCTTCAATGCCTGTATCGTACACATCGAATTTAATTCATTGTTTAGATAAAGAACATTCATCCATCTCCACTGACAGTAATAATAATAATCTGTATTCTGAAATACCTAATTCACACATAGAAAATAATAATAATAGTTCATTTATGACTACTAGTAGTACGGCTGCCAATACTACTACTCTTTGTAACATTACTAGTGATAGTAATACAGTTGTGATGACGACTCCTCTAACAGAATCATATTATCCTAATATTATGAATAAAGATAACATCAATTGTAGTAACAATGATACTGTGTGTACAATACAATCAACTACCCTTAATATACAGACATCTTCGAATTCTACATTCTCCTTTTGTTCATTGCCATGTTCTATACCATCATCAACGTCTACAACAACAACAGCAACGTTATGACGATCCGATTAATTAATCCAATGGTAAACACTTTGCAGTTTGTTCTGTTTCTCTCCGCATTATAAAGCTATGAATGTTCATAAATTCCTAAATAATGAAATTATTCCAACTTAAATGCCTAATATTTTATATGGTACCTTGCTTATATGGTGTGACGGATTGAACCAATGCACAAATATGCCAGGTTTTACGATGCATGTGACTGACTGTCAGTAATAATATGTGTATGTAAGTGAAGAGTACTAGTTATAATCGGGTTTGATCCTCGCTCCATGTATTTGATTTGGATAGTTGGGTATTACCTCTAACCCTCAAATTTAAAATGTTACTTGAGTCTGTACCTCATAAATGCGTTAGTTCCAATTCGCTTAGATTGAATTCAACCAGGCTTAATCACAAAATATCAGTTTAAATGTCTTCCTCTTTCAAGTGCTATTCCTGTCGCGTAAAAGCTGTGAGTAGAACCATTTTTGAATTATCAGTAAGGGCGAGAAAGGGTAATTTTTCCTCATTCTCGACCGTAAAAGAAAATCATATTAAACTTATCTAAATTTATTGAAATGAAATACTATGTAAACTCGTTCATCCGCTACTTGGATGTGAGCCACACTCTCTGTGAGGGCTAATGATACTGTCCTCTTACCCAAATTGAAGTAGCTGGAGTGGGGTTCAAACATAACTAAGTCGAACCCCTTAATAGGAATTAGCCTGGTAGTCTATCTGCATCACTCATTTCTTCAATGTTTCATCTTCAGAAGACGATTCAGCATTATTTTCGCCCTGTGAAACCACAAAAAGAAAAGCTTTCGAATTTTATTGTAAGTGTTCCAGCGACTCATATTTCCAAGCTCCTCATACCTACAAAAATTATTGAAGAAACCCAAAAAAATGTTTCGTTTTATCGACTAGATTATAACACTAAAGTCTAAAAGAGAAACCTGCCTTACAAAGTGCTCGACCTCTAGTTTTGAACCGTTCAAGGCATATATCAAAACTTCATCATTAGTCAGATAAACTCTTGTGACCAGGTAAATATGGGGCTTCTTCAGATGACTTTGACTTACGATGATTGTAAGGTAAGGAACAACTGGAAAGTGTATTTCTATAGTAAACACTTGATCGCTGTTTTAGTGCAGTTTCACATTCAAACTTGAGGGTAACTGCTCTTAGTAATTTTGTTTATGTAATTCAGCTGACTTGGTATAACCTGAATAAATAATCATCATGACTGAACCGTATCACGATGTCAGGATAAGAGCCATAGCTTGGAAACAATTAGTGTTCATACTAATTGATTGATTTTATGCACTGGAGAGATCGGTCAACTGATAAGATCCTCAACTTCAATCGATTGGTTGGAGCAACCTATTTTTGACTTATACTCTTCTTCCTCTTGTTATGACTAATGTTGTTGATTAAAAACAAAGACTGAAGATGGTCAAAACAAAATAAATTATTAATTCATTAGTCTTGGTCGTTTGATTCTTCTCATCGATTTCCAACACCGTCATTGACCAGTCTTTTTTGACATATCATATTTAGATTCTGTGAGGATTCCCTCGATATTACTATTAAGTCACAAGTATTTAGGCAGAAATGGATAATGGTTAGTCGTGGAATCCAGAGCACACCTTTCATTCTAATTGGAATTTGTCAGCTGAATGTACCTGAATCCCAAAGTTGTTGTTCACTCCGGAATTAAAATTCACCAAATTGCACAAGTCAGTGGCTATCTGGACTCATAATATAAGTGGATTAGGTGTTGGCATCTGAATTGAAAGTGACTGGATTCGAATTCCAGGGTGAACATCAACTTTATGATGCAGGTGCATGATGCTGACAATTCTCAGATAGAATGAAACGCATGTTGTAGATTTCATTACTAACCATCATCCTTCTCTGTTTAAGATAAATAAATAGTTCCACAGATTTTGTTACTGTTTAACTGAAGAATATATATATGTCATTGTTTTCTATTCCTAGGTTATATCATTTTCTATTATCTTCCGATGGTATTAGCTGTGTCGTCTCAATGGCTTCTTCTTAGATGCTTTGCTCATTGCAATTCATCATGATTATGTACATCATACTGCTTTTACTCTTATTATTATTGATTTTTGTGTGACATCTACAAAATATCGATTCAAGCATTAGTATTTTTTGGAAGCGAAAGCTCAAATCTGTTATTTGTTTGATTTATTTTGTTCTTGCTGAACGTTCTTACTCTATATCAGCCCTAGTTATTCTTTTTTGTTTGCTAATCCTCCGTTTTTTGTCAATTGTTGTATTTCTTACTGGGATTATTTCTACTACCATCAATTCTTTCCTTTTTTAAATTGCATAGTTCATGGTCACCCTTATAGTCTACTTGTAATTGTACACACACACACACACGTGAAATGCACCTACCATAACATTCATTTCATCTATATATCACCTTTAGGGTTGTCTTTTTAAAAAAAATCCTTGTTATATACACAGGGTTTCGCAATGGTACTTGTGTCATTCTTGCCAACATTTGCTTCTTTTGGTTGTGTTACCATTTAATGGGGAATACCTTGGCAACATACTCAATCACATGAAACTTGTATTGGGTAGTAACTTAATACCTTCACCTATTTATTGGTTTGTATTTCTGTACATACATATATGCCAGATATGTAGGATAATATATACAGTGACGATATATATATATATATATATATATATATATATATATATTCACAATGTCTTGTAACCCATATTGTTATGTTTTGTTTATTCGTTTCTTTCATTTGTTTGTTTGTTTACTATTGACTTATATATATTTTGTACATTTTCCAAGTGTTATCCTATGCGTTACTCTTCCTTATTAATCTCTTAATGCTTTCCATTGTTATTATTATTATCATATGTATATCTTTAATTTCTTTTCTCGAAAGTGTAGTTGGACATATTCGACATAAATTTATAATAGATAATACATATATATGTATAATTATACATATTTTTTCTTATAAAATATACTACTAATTGTAAGCCCTAATTGAGTATTACTTCAAACATTTACACATTTGCACCAACAAACCACGCTTCACTTTCCAGTTAAATTAAGGTAATTTAAATATGAGTATTTTTGGCCATTATAATAATGAACTTATTGACAGTTTAATGGGACGGAGACGTTGTTTGGAAATTACATTGTTAACCTCATCTTTTTGTTTTTTCAGTTGACTTCAAACAAATTAATAATGAACTAAGATTTTCCTGAAAGTAAACTGAGTTTTAAATACTCTAAGAAAATAGTGTCTGCTAAAAGAAAATGAACTGATGAACCTCAGATTAAAACACTTGACTTTCTCTATGAAAAAAAATACGGTATATAAAGAATCATGACTTGATGAAATTATTAACAAAAAATCTAAACCAGTCAACTTAATAAATCGTTGAATACTTTTTTTGTGGGAATTATCTGAGCATTCCAATTACTGTTGTTGTCTTCCTGTTATTTTGGACCATGATGAGGATACTTCATTTGTTTAATTTTAAACTGTGATTTCTAAAGCGTACTGTTGATTATGGCTATGTATGAAATGTATATCGTCAAAAAAAGTGAAACAACTTGTTTACCAGCTACTTGGGTATGTCTCACCTTAAATGTGAAGTTTATTTATTTATTTATTTAAACACATAAATATTGGTACCAAAAGCACCAGGTAAATATGCGCCTCACAAATCTCATTTGATTTGTGTGAGGGCTGTGATACTGCCCAGGTGCCTAGACTGAAGCAGGTGGTTTTCTTAGGGGACCACACTCCGAGCCTTTGACCTAAAGGTCTGATCCACAAGGCAGTGGAGCATCATGAGGAGATGCAGTCCCATGGTCCCAATAAGTTCATATGCCATTCCTTCCATCAGGATGCTGGAGTCCATGTGCACCATTGGTTTGGAATCAGGGTTTTCCAACTCCCCTAGGTGGACCCTCCATGTCCACCAACCCGGTTAAAGCTCCGGACATTCGCTTTTCGTCCTCTCACTTTCGTAAACAACACCCCTGGTGTGAGAAGGCAGTGAGTAGGACTTCCCTGGCAGAGGTTATATATTCGCGTGGCCATGTGAGAGCATTTCGAGAGGGAAAGCGGACTCTCCCCACTCTCGGCCGTACCAGGGCATTTGAGGGCTTAAATGTGGAGGGTAAGGATACTATCCGGTTGCTTAAACCCAAGTGGATGTAGCGGGATCCGAACCTGGTGCCTAAAGGCTGAACTCCCTAGCTATTAAGTCATCACATCAAATGTAGAGTCGTGTTAGATGAACAAGACATTCATGATCTGAATTACATAAGGTGGTTCTAAGTTGATGGGCAAAAATTAGCAAAGTAATTAATTTTTTCAACTTAGGATTCAATTTTATTAATCTCTTGGGTCATAAACCAGAACTGTTCAGTGATAGCTTTGGTTATGATTGGTGTAAAGTATTTTTAGGTCAAAAAATCAGTGAAACGGTCCCGTAACCATAAACTCAGCGAGTTGACTTTCAAACTGTTTACATAAACGTAAAGGATACTATAAATTCTCCAAAACCTCGGTTTCACATTCTTCTAGGAAGATCTAAAATTGTCTACTTTTTTTCCATAATAAGTTTCAGCTTCAACATTCATGCTAACCATTGATGACTTCATTTTCATAATTGCTTCAATAACTTGAGCTATCCTCTGATTTTTCACTATCTCTTTTAGTTTGTTACTTTACTTTGTTCCCAAATCCATCTTTGTTATTATATAAACAAGTTAGTGATATTGCAATTTTTGTTTTTCTTGGGAATCATTACGATTTTAAAGCAATTGAATTTAAAGTACTGTTATAATATAGCGCAAGTCATTATTAGACTCGACACTTCACATTTACAGTACGATTTGTCATCAACGGGGAGATTTGAGGAATATCAAACTACTTTTAAAATAACTAACTTTACCAAATTGGACGTTAATAGAAGCTCATCTACTGACTGATACAACTTAATTTCTGTAATCTTGATGTTGAATAATTAAGGTTCATACCTCATATATTGTACTGGTTTTATTCCTAAAGGATTGAATCTATACTCGAAATTTAATATTGATTTCTTTCAAACACGTCTTATTTATAGAACAAATATATTATTAATTTGATCGTTTGCCCGTAGTTGAATTTTTTAAATCAAGAATTATTTAATTTTTGTAGTTATTTATCCTATAGAATATACTTGAATAACTCGAATAGTATCGCTAAACATATTTAAGCAAAGCGTAAAATCCATTTAATTTGAATCGTCTATTATTTTGAAAGACAAAACTATATTTTTCTACAGAAATCATAAAAATATGATTGTAATGTACTTGGAAAATTGACTTAATTCTTCTAACTAATTACTTTTAAGTATCGAACTGAATGATCCAATATCTGAGAGAGCATTAGATGTTCATGAATTTATTCCGTCAAAAATAGTATCTAACAAATAATACATTACCTCCTGAGAACACGATTTAGAAAATATTGTTTAAAAGAAATCATTGCGAGTGAAGAAACTGAATGGTAACAATGATAATGACTATTACATAACTTTAGATTAAAAGAGAAGATGGATTTTTGTAAAAACGTTTTTTAAAACTAGAGATTATGTACCATTTGAATATGAACGTCTGCTTAAAAATCATGTACAACATTTTGGGAATATAGAATTGGTTACAAAATAGATTGTATTAAAATTAATTATTCAGTCTAAAGAATCATTAGGAAAAGAGGCTACAGTTAACTAAAGTTCATAGCCGTCATACGTAGTGCTGTTTCGGTATGAATGTTAAACCAATTAAATAACTAAAATTCACAACGAAACTTTTCAATATTATTGTTGTTTGATTATCTGACCAACATTAATGAAGATGTATTTTAGTCAATAAAATTAGATCAGCCAAAGTGATCGTTACCGAATTTAACCGTTAGTAGTAACATTATTAATGGTTTCCAAATTATGTATATATATATATATATATATATATATATATATATATATATAAATCGAATGTTGTAGCAAAGATAAAATAGACACGAAATTATTGGAGGTTAAATCAAAGAATCAAAATAATGTAGAAAATAGGTATCGGAAAATAATTACGCAATTGGAGTTCTTCATATGCTAACATATATTCTGAAAATGATTTGTACCCAGGTAGACTTATTGAAAACACGAATAAATATGCTTAAGGATTCAACAGTGTGGTAAAGATAGAAAAGATAATTTACAAAATAAAGAAAAGTACAGTTGTCCAAGTAAATAAATCATCGAGGTCGAACAGCATTTGTTTGTACACTTAGCTTTGATTTTTCTATCTGTATAACAAAGGTTTTAGAAATACATGTGTGACGTAACTAAGCTGCTTTTGGTAGGTTTTTTTCATCATGTAGAGGGCTTTGAATAATAAATCTATCTTGATCGGATGATCAGCAATCACAATACATTTTGTGTTCTCATTTATAATATCCATTCTATGGCCATTTTGCTCAAAGGTGTCCGGGAATATTACCTTTGTTCGTTGAGGAAGAACAGCAGCCGTTGAATTAGAGTGATTCCCACTATACTATTCTCATCATATCGGACCTCCTGTAGGACTTAGATATTCACACTGATCTGTCCTAGTTAGAACAACCTGGTGTAACACCTAACTGTTGTTCATTTTTCAGACAATAACGTTTCATAATGATTATCTGCAACCACTTAGCATCTCGAATTAGTGTATGTGACGTTGAGTCAAATAGACCAGTAGCCACTTTGTAACATGATCGGTAAGATCCAATCCACACTATTGATTAGATAAGGATGACACTAATTACTTCTAAGTGTTCAGTTGGTGTAAATGTCTGTCTTATGGGATTTTAGTAGCTGGACCAGTGGTAACTTTGATGCTGGGTGACCGGGATTCTAATCCTAGAGAAATATTTAGCTCATTCAAGATTATAAGTATGTCTTTCTGAAGAGCGTTACCTAGCAATAAACTTGGTTCAGCGTTTCCTACTGACTACCTCAAACCAGCGAATATTTACGACACATCCGCATTTTGGATTTTCGTGCCGTACAAAACTAAATGTACACTGTAGTGATTGTGAACTCGCCCAGCACTGTTCAAATTTCTTTCATGTTCACCCGTGGTTGTTTTGGCTAAACTATCATACTGATGATCTTGAGCGACTCTGTGAATGACTCGATCGTTATAACTGCATCGGTCTGCAATTGCATCTACCATATCATGCGTAGAGGAACTTTATATATTAGTCATTTGTATTACAAAGAGGACCTCGAGATACCTAATAAGTATATTTCATTCGGCAATTCTGCTTATCAACTACTCCTTTAATGAAGTATTAGCTATCCGTCATCACGTCATGAATTCCTTGCAAATGTTTATGAGCAGCTGTCTTTATTCTGATTGACTTGTCAGTATAGTATTATTTTACGGTATATCTACAAATCTACTTTTTCGTTTGTTCACACCGTTAATATGTAGCTTTGAAAAGTTACTAGGAATTACAAAATTAACTAAGGAAAGAAAGTATAACATACTTTTATACTGTAAATCGTAATCGTATAAAAAACAATCATGAAATAGTAGTTTTCGATAAATAACTGTATCCTGATTATAAATCCTAGACAAATTTCCAATGAAATTCATCTGGTTAATGAGATGGCCTTAATAATTTACTAGAATACATTCGCCTTAAGAATGAACGCCTTGGTAACCAAATTGCTCTGATAATCTGATTCAACAAACTTTATCGAAACAATCACTCATATGTGCTTCACTGTAATTCTTCACTCATCCTTCTACAGTTATTTATGAATATAGTCAGGGTAACGTACTAACCAATTATAGGTTAGCATACTCATTTAGCGATGCTACATGGATGCTTAAACTAAATTAGTTTGGACATAGTTTGAATCTGTGTCAGGACCTTTGAATCACGCGTGCGGAGTCGTGGATGCGCACGGGTAAGGAGTCCCATATTAGGACGAATCGACCTCCGTGCTTCCATGTTTTCAGTGATGGTTTAAGATTGATCATTTCATTATCTCAATTAGGACTCAGCAATCTCCACAACCGTATGCTGATAATTGGCGTTTAGTTTCTTTAATTTATTTAAATCTTTGTTATACTATACTAAAGTTTATTCATAACGAATTTTGACCAAATTCATTTACTTAAGTCTTCTCAACTCATTGCATAATTTTGATTTTTAAAAATTACAGGTTGTAAACACCTCGTGAGAAACTACTGAAGTGAAGTCAACTGATACTATTCTGCTCATATCTTTGTTTTCTCTCTTTTCAAAATAACTAAGGGAACATTATGTATTAAACATTAATTTACTTACTTGTTTGATACTCCTCGCTAGTTAACACCTGAGATGCTTTATGAAAGCCATTTTTACGCTTAAACCGTAGTTATAATTTCAAAGTGATAATGTCATCAGTCTTGAACTGTCTTAATTATCTCATTTGTTGATATTTAGCTACACAACATCACATTACGTGCTCTTAAATATCAATTCCTTTTCTTCACTCATTGATACTTGTATGAGCTTTCTTGATTTTACCTTTTACGAAAGTAATGGTGTTGCTTAAACACATATCATACCAACTTTGATTTGAATGTTATTGAATAACGAAATATTATAACAGATTAGTAGAAAACTAGTAATTTTTCTCTTGAGCCCGTTGTAGTGATTTTTTTCCGAAAATCCTTGATAAGCTATATGAGATTTCATGATCGACATCAGGGACTGATCTTAACTAGACTACTGTTCAGAACCAGGAAGAACTGGACGGCCGTTTTTTCCTAGTACGGAGCTCCTAAGCAGTGTGTACCCACGACCACACCACAGGAGATTGCGTACAGGACCTTCAGGTCTCGCGCGGATACTTTCTTTATATCCAATAAGTCGAGATTCAAGGATGTGCATAGCTATCTTCAATCAACTCACGATATTCCACAACTCATCGATTGTTAGGAGTGCATAAATGCCATACATCCGACAATCCTTGAGTTTAACATTGTCGGGTATCAGAGAGTTATTACTTGAGTACAGTTGGATAGGGTTGCTCAATATCCTGTTTTGATTGAAAACAAGTGTGTATACTACTTCATCCCGACTGGATTCGATTCCTTGTGATGTGGTCTTGGATGCTTACTGCTAAGGAGCTTCGTGCTAGGACAAAACAGCCTTTCAGTCTTTTGTGGTTCTGAATGGTGGTCTAGCTAAGATCAGTTCGTATTTTAAATTATGAAAATTCAACTATCTCAACTAACTCCAACTGGTAATTAAAATGATATTTTTTCACAGTAGAAAATTTTAGTTCACTATTGCCTTATTCAGTTAGCAATCCTCATACGTAGTGTTTTTTCATCTAGCTCAGATATATTTCTAAAAGAACTTTTAAGAAGAGATATCAATTGTTGAATCGTCCTACTCATCTTGGTTCAGAAATCTTCATTAGTTTATACACGTGAGTATTCATAGGACAGAAATTGGGATTTTTAGGTTTTGTGGAAGTTTTCAGTTTCCTTAAATCTGCTGCTTAATATACGTAACATGGAATTATCAGAAGTTCCAGTGGTTGGATGTAACCATAACCCAACGTTTTCAGAATATGTAATGAAACAAAAATATCGAGACTATTCATTCTGGATATACATTACTGTCCAGCTTCATTCGTTAATATCAGCATAGGAAATATACAAACCCTTACTGACAGTTTTACACCCATTGAATAGTTTAGTGGATACTTGGGCTCAGTAATATGGTGAATAACTCGTCCAGGTGTCAGGGGATAGATATCCAATCAGTCCTCAGTGTAAACTTCAGATGTGGGATATTGGCACATTTAACTAACGGGTCTCAGATAGCACCAAACGTATATTTTAATTTCCTCTACTAGTGTCAATCCAATTTTGTAAAAAACATTTTAAATTTGTTTCCTTAACTACGAAAGGCATCCAGATACATTTTGTTTGATCTATTTGTGTTTCATGTTTTCTTTATTTTTGTAACAAACAAAACAGATTTCTCCTAAGAATTAACGATTTGATCTTAAGTTCTTTTCTTTCTATAGAAATAATTCAGTGTGAGAGTTCCCAAGGAAATAGTATTTCGGAAAATCCCTAAACTTTTTTCAAATTAATTTCTTTTCTTCATTATGAGTAAGAAAAGATACAGGACATAGATTTTCGAAAGCTGATTCAATAGTCTAAATAACTAGCTGTGTCAGTTGCAATAATCAATGATCCTGAACTTAATTCCAGGCAGAGTACTGGATGAACACAACCATGAATTACTTTGGAAATATGTATAGCACGTGAGTTAAATATCGATTTATACTAGAATATTCGCAAAAAGAAATCAGAAATCATTTGATTCTTTCATTATTCTTACATTATTCTACTTAAGGAATGCACTAAGGAAATGAAATCGAAGAAACTGACTAATCTCAACAATGTTACATATATAATAGCTGTCTTATATATAGAAAAGTGATTTCCTCAGACTAAAAGTAAATGGCTATTGGTATAATATGCACATAAAAAAGATTTACACAAAGGCGAAAATCTATTCCACTTACTAGTCAGTAAAATCGAATGACGCTGTCATTTATGAACACTGAAAGTAAAGAAACAACCAGTTACTAGATATATTGGTCTGATCAAATGATCAAAACTACTCGTTTTTTTTACCAAAAGCAAAACCTTTTTTGCATCAAATATATCATTGATACAATCACTACTACTCATAATATTCAAAGTAGTAATCGAAATAGAGCAAGTATGATTAGATATAGTAAGGGTAAGGGCATAACTGTAAAAAAAGAAACTAAATTAGTCAACACTGTTAGTTTAGTAATAGTTTAAACAAGCGCAGTTAATTTTAATGTTTGAAACAAACAGTTTCCATCGGTGACAATGTTCAATTTATATCATTAATTAAAGTGAATGATCCAGTTCAAAAATATTAAAACAGAAAATAAATGTATGCACTAAGTACTATCAGCAATTATAGTAGTAGTATGTAAAGATCATTGAAAAAAACATTCCATGTAAAGAACAATTATTAGTAGTAACAATAATAATAACAACAATATTAGTCGTAGATAACTATGTATATATGAGTAAACCTTTCCGAGTGTTACTTCAATAGTAGGAAAAAGAAACTGCAATAAAAGGGAAGAGGATTTGAATGGGGTTTATTAAAACTATGAGTTTTAATTTTTCAAATTTATCCCTGACTTATTCAATCTTCAATTAATGAATGGATAATAACAACAATTCTATTGGTATTCACGATAAGCAATAAACTCATCACTTTTATCATTTTCTTCATCAGTCTGGTTTCTATGACAACCATCATCTTCTTCTTCTTCCTCATTGTTTTCTTGTTCATTTGTTTCTAAAACTGTATGATTTGTAAATGGTATTCTTTTCTTATTCAATATCATATTTTCACATTGAAATGCAGCTTTAGCTACGTTTAATACAGTTTGATATTCTAAATTAATTTTAGTCATACAATGTGGAAGGTTACTATCATTATTGTGTATATTTTGAATTTCTTCATTGTATTCATTATATTTTGACAATGGAAATATTGTATTGGTTTGATTGAATTGAGAATGATCTTTGCTTGTTGACATAGCTAAGTCATTATTAGAATGATTGGATAGATTTGATGAGAAAAATAAATTATTTGGGAACCAATTATGATTTTGATGAAACTGTTCCAATTTCATATATGTTTCTGTTGTGTTCGGTGTTTCTGAGACTACTGAAGACTCAGAAGTTACCGCTGCTGTTGATGAGAATAGTGGAAATCCTGTAGTTATATCAGTTGTTGATGTTAATTGTGAAGATGTTGGTAATGATTGTAAATGTTTTTTCATAACAAAATAATTATCATAAAGGTCAGAATTACAAAAATTCCTTAAAGATTGATTTGGCTGATTTTTGAAACTATTCAAAAAGGAAACTGATAAATCTACTTGTGGAGTTACATTGTTCAATGAAGAGTTAGAGTTTAAAATTTTCGTCGAGTCATTATGATTATATGAGTAATTATTGTTATTAACACTGTTATTACAATTCATATCAATTACACCAACATTATTTGTAAATTGACTATTAACATGACCATTTTCAGAGTTATTCTGTTCATGAGTATATTGAAGTTGAGATAATGAAGTATTAGGATTACTGAATTTCTGTTCATTATGTGTTGATAAAACGCTAGATTCATTTGTCGAATCAAAATCTATATGAAATTGATGCATTCTAGATAATGGTAACAGTGACGGCAAAACTGATCTAGCCTGATCAACTGGATAGCTTAAGTCTGTAACAGTGTTCTCATTGAAATGATGAGGCAATAACTTTGAATCCGAGTAGCTAGATAATGATGAGAACTGACTTGGATGTTTAGTAGATCTCTCTTCATTCAAATTAGTTAAAGAACTAGATATTTTATCTGAATTAATCGATGGATTTGAAAATGCTGACTCCATTGAATAAGAAATGGTGTTTTTACCATTATTTGTAATACCGGTGGCAGTAACGGTAGTTGTAGTGTTGTTACTATATGTTTGAGAAAATATATTTGCCCATTCATATGTATTCATTTCGGGAAAACGTGTACGATTTTGAATTTGATGATAAACATCATCTACCTGATTGACAACATTATATAATGACGAATTTGTTAACGATGTAGCATGGTTGCATAATTCCGTTGACTGTTGCAATAATGGTATAGAATAAGTTTGTAAATGATGATGTAATGCACTAGCTTCTTCCAAATTTTTATCTTGAACTTGTCTTTTTAACTTATACCGGCGATTTTGAAACCAGATTTTCACCTGTGTAATAATAATGATAATGAAAAAAAATTTGTTAGAATGTAAGATTAGTAGAGATAGATTATTATAAATTTGATAAAAACAACAAATAGTCGTAGCAAGTGCAAATTAAAAATGTTAACCCAAAGGTCTAAAGGTTAAGCGCTCACTGTGATTTCGATCCCTGATTAGGCTATAGATGCATACTGTTGAGAATTCCAACGCTAGTATGAAAGAGCTACTTACTATTTCCTGTTTTTTTCCATTTATTCTTTAATTAAAACTAATCCATTATGTAAATTATAATATCTAATAATCTACATAAATCTCGTACACATGTAAACAATCCCATTTGTTATAAATAAAAATAAAATATTTGTAATATCCCAATGAGTAGAAAAATTAGATTTTTTGACTTTTCGTGGCTCAGTGTAAGCCACTTCTTCAGAAGAAGTGCTCAATTTATTCAAAATTATCAAATCAAAACTTGATAATGATACCTGCAATCTAATTTGTTATTCAACCAAGAGCTCTATACTAACAGTATCCTTTATCATATGGAAGTAGATAGTAGATTTTAGTTGTTGTTTTTTTTTTAGATTAAAGAAGGCAAACAAAGTTTGAATCATTAGAATCAATTTCAAGTTAATCAAACTTCATAAACATAAAATCTAGGCTCATTTTTCCCTGTTAACTGCAATACAATATATGGTCATAATAAGATTATATACAATACAATTTCGTCCTAATCAAGTGGATTTTTTTAATTATTAAAAGACTTATCACTTAACTCTAAATTTCTTGGGTAGATGTTTCTCATTCATTACAATTCATTAACCTACTAAGTTTTATAACAGTATTTAGTTAACTTCGTAATTGTATGAAACTTCAAAATAAATATAAATTAAGCTAAGATGGATAGTGGCTAATAGTAGAAACCAGTACCTTTCGCTTTAAACGCCAACGCGTTATCCACTCAGCTACTAAGTTCTGATATCCACTTCCTTGTGTAATGGGACGAAACGCTCGTCAAACTGGATTCCACTGCTAACCATTATCCATCTCTGCTTACCATGCTTGTGAATTAAGGCTATATTGAGGCAATATACGCACAGTATGCACATATGCCAATTAGAGACTGACCAGTTGCAGTGCTAAACATCAATGGGAAGATTCAAACAAACAATACTAAGTGAATTTAAACATAAGTTATATACCATAAAATAGTTTGTAATTTTTTTTTAAAAAAACTAATAAGGAACAAACTAATCTCTATGGTATATGCCTGTATATTTTTGCTCATAAAATTTCCCACCTTTTTCCATTATTTATAATTTGCGCAATTTCAATATTCATTTAAACAAACATTACTGAATCCAAATGTTTGTTTATCTATTTGATCTTTATTATTGAAAAAGAGATTATTGTTGTTTTGATTTATATCCACAATAAATATACAATATCAGATAATGGAAACAGACATGATTATAGAAAATATATTTCTCGGTATCGTAGATACATAATACTAAAATAAATATAGAATGGTACATGGTCTGTATTGTCATAAAACATATATGCTGTTTAATGCGTTTTTTCTTTGTTGTTGTTGTTGTTGTTGTTGTTGTTGTTGTGAAATAATTAACAATGTTCTTATATTTCTACTACTTTTATTGAAACACCTACTGGAAATGAGAAGATACAAGTTGGGGTGTATTTTCTATGGTATGAAATTACTAAGCAGTATCCATTCACGAGTAAACCAAAAATCGAATAAATAACATTCTAGTTTTGTATCCATTGAAGGATTAAGGGAAGCTAACATTTATGTTCATTGCATTTAATCTCTAATGTCCCTTGCCTTAATGGATTTAAATCATAATTTAAAGAGTTATCATGGTGTTTATAAAGTATGGAAATGAATCCCATTTCATTTCAATCAGTTGAAAGAATTGAATTACCAACTTCTTTAATCTGAGCATGTATAACATAGTACATGCCGTTGGACTGTTTGACATGTAACTGACTGACTACACATTCTTCTTAACATTGAGTATTCAATAACTAGTTATATATATCTTAAATAATTAGAGCTTAATACTATAATGGACTGTAATTACAGTTGATCTTACATGGCTCAAAATAATAGCTAGATTTTATTTATCACGTTTACTAATACACATGAATAAAAGACAACTTTGGTTTCCAATAGAATTGGATCTTGTTATTTCATGGTTAATATTTAAAAAGATGGTTTATTTTAAATATCAAAACGAATAATAAGTACCATTAAATTGTAGAGAATGAATGTCAGCTAATGTATTTACTATGTTAGGATCATAAAAAGAAACATGAGATCACAGGCAAAAGTTGACATTTATAAATTCTGGAGTTTTCATTGCTAAGTAAAATTATAATATTCAGATGTTATGCTTTATTAGATAGATTCCTATAGCCTGTACGGACAGTTTTTATTACAAGCTGTCATTAACTAGTGAATAAATAAAAGTTAAGCAGAAATGAAACTTTTAAATTTGATCCCATATAGTTCCATGACTGAACATTGCTGTAAAATAGTTAACTACTTATTCGGTACTACCTGATTTTTAGTCGTGCTATGTACTTAATAGCATTTTATTACAAAGAGAATCTTCATTGACATTGATAAAAGTTTGAAAGAGCTAAAAATCTATAGATTAATTATGATATTCATTAAATTACAGACTTGGGATTACTTCGCAGCTCTAACTTGGAATCCTCAAGGCAAAAGGAATAAAGTCAGACCAAAGAACGAAACGAACAGGGAATTGATGACAGACATCAGTAGAATAAGTGGAACTCAGGGACAATTCAAAAGGAATACCTTGTACAAAGCTAGTTCGAGAATCCTTGTCGGCGGCCTAAGCGTCATGAAGGGTAACAGCTTGAGTGAGTTAGTATAAACACCAGTGGGGACAACCAAATGTATGCGACTACGAAATTACAGAATCCCTCATTAAGATCTAAGAACCATGCAGTAAATATTTCGTTTGTAAAATGTCAATCAATTATCTCAGACTTGATTGTTCCTTCGTTTCCACACGAATGACTCTCTGTTCTCGTTCTATTCTCTCCTATCTTCTTAACCCTCTGCCATCAGGCATTGTATTTTTGATTGATGATACATACTACTTATATCTGTCGATATCAATGGCACACACCACAGTACGTGCACTTTTCATCCAACGAGTGCGGTAGAAAGCTTACTGCACAAATGGTTAATGATTTTTCATAATAAGGCTAGTTATTGTTATTATTTGAAAATTTTTTGACTTAACTGTAAATGAACAAGATAGAAATAGTTTTCTACTATACTAGTTTTTCTGTAAAATTTTATCAACCAAGCGAAGCAAAATTAAACATATATTGAATCGATTGGTATATAATCCAATTTTTCAGAGTACCCTAATGGATTAGATATCAGACAAAATGTAGATCATGGATTAAAATATTCAGCTAGGACTGCATTTCTTAATTCTTTAAATCTGATGATTTTGCGGAAATTTCCAATAATCGATGGTTTGGGATAGTCGCTAAGAAACCCAGTACCTAGATTTTGTACTAATTATTACTAGTTAGTAGGGCGAGGTTGCAGTCTTGATTGAACTGATGCTGTCTAAGAGATCTGAACCTACGTCACTCTGTTTCACTCACATAGACATTATCATTATGCTATTCGGTCAGCGACTGACCACCTATAGTGCTATGGTGTTACCATCAGTCTTGGTGACTCAGTATTGGAAAGATTATACTTCTATGTAAGTTATAATTCAAACAGCACTAACAAATATACAAATATATTCAATCAATGTAGATTTCACATTACTTGAAGGTAATGTTATTCACCACGAAATAATATTAATTCTAGTATTTTTGACAACTAAAATTAATTGAAATGCTGGGAATCGAAGATTATCCGAGTGACTATAAGTTAGTATACATTTCATGATTTAATTTTTTTACTCTATTTTTTAGCTAATTACTTTACTTACATTTGCCTGTTGCTTCCAACGGAGCATAGGCCGCCGACCAGCATTCTCCAATCCACCCTGTCCTGAGCCTTCCTTTCTAGTTCTATCCAGTTTATGTTCATTCTTTTCATGTCTGTCTCCATTTCTCGGTTTAATGTGTTCTTTGGTCTTCCTCTTCTCCTTTAGCTAATTACTTTGAACAAATATCTAAAGTTTACTGACAACCTTACTTACGCCTGTTACCCCTCGTATAGGAGCATAGGCCGCTCACCAGCATTCTCCATCCAACTCTGTCCTGAGCCTTCCTTTCCAGTTCTTTCCAGTTGCTATTCATCTTTTTCATACCGGCTTCTATTTCCCGGTGTATTGTGTTCATTGGCCTTCCTCTTTTCCACTTCCCTTCACCATTCCAAGTTAGGGATTGCCTTGTAATGCACATTGGTGATTTCCTTAATGTATGCCCGATCCACTTCCAACGTCTTTTTCCTAATTTCCTCTTCAGCTGGAAGCTGGTTTGTCCTCTCCCATAAAACGCTTTTGCTGATAGTATCCGGCCAATGGATGTTGAGTATTTTGCGTAGACAACTGTTTATAAATACTTGTACCTTCCTGATGATGGCCGTAGTAGTTCTCCACGTTTCAGCTCCATACAGTAGGACTGTCTTGACGTTCGTATTAAAGATTCTGACCTTGAAAATGGTTGAGAGTTGTTTTGAGTTCCATATGTTCTGCAATTGTAGAAATGCTGCCCTTGCTCTGCCAATCCTTGCCTTTACATCTGCATCCGATCCTCCTTGTTTATCAACGATGCTCCCCAGGTACTTGAATGTTTCCACCTCTTCCAGAGTTTCGCCATCAAGTGTGTTTGGGTTGGTGCTCTCCGTGTTGCATTTGAGAATCTTGTGAACGTTGAGGCCTATCGATGCGGAGGCTGCTGCTATATTTGCGGTCTTCATCTGCATTTCTTCGTGTGTATGAGAGAGGAGGGCTAGGTCATCTGCGAAGTCCAAATCATCTAATTGATTCTGAGAAGTCCATTGTATTCCGTATTTCGCTCCAGATGTCAAATTCTTCATAATCCAATCAATCACTAGAAGGAAGAGGAATGGGGAGAGTAGACAGCCCTGTCTGACTCCGGTCCTTACTGGAAATGCATCTGTCAGCTGTCCTCCATGCACCACTTTGCACTGTAGTCCATCGTATGAGTTTTGGATAATGTTGACAATCTTTTTAGGAACTCCATAGTGTCGAAGAAGTTTCCATAATGTTCTCCTGTCCACGCTGTCAAACGACTTCTCATAGTCAATGAAGTTGATGTATAGTGATGAGTTCCACTCGACTGATTGTTCAACGATGATCCGTAGTGTCGCAATCTGGTCTGTGCACGACCGATCCTTACGGAATCCAGCCTGATGATCCCGAAGTTCGGCGTCTACTGCGTCTTTCATCCGATTCAGAAGCACTCTGTTGAAAACTTTTCCTTTTACTGATAACAAACTGATGCCTCTGTAGTTCTCACATTCGCTCAGGTCTCCTTTCTTTGGTGTATTGACGAGATATCCTTCTTTCCAGTCCATTGTCACTTGTTCCTCTTCCCAAATCTTCTTGAATAGAAGGTGAAGCATATTTGCAGTTATTTCAATATCTGACTTCAGTGCTTCTGCTGGTATATTTTCAGGTCCTGCCGCCTTCCCACTTTTGATTTGTCTGATGGCCATCTTGACTTCTTCGATCGTTGGTGGAGTGACATCTATTGGGAGGTCAGTGTGGGCTGCTTCGATGTTCGGTGGATTCAATGGGGCTGGTCCATTCAGCAGTTCCTCGAAGTATTCTGCCCATCTTTACCTCTGTTCTTGAATCTCAGTGATTGTCTTTCCTTCTTTGTCCTTGACTGGTCTCTCTAGTTTGCTATATCTCCCTGCCAATTTCTTCGTTGTATCATATAGTTGTTTCATATTCCCTTCTCTTGCAGCTTTTTCCGCCGTCGTTGGTAGTTCTCCCATGTATTTCTGCTTGTCGGCTTTAATGCTTTTCTTCACTTCCCTGTTTGCTTCTGCGTAGTCTGCTTGTGCTTTGACTTTCTCTGCTCGTGTTCGGCTGTTATCAATTGCTAGTCTCTTGTTCTTCCTTTCCTGAATTTTGTCCAGGGTCCCCATAGAGATCCACTCCTTATGATGATGCTTCTTAGAACCAAGAACCTCCTGACACGTTGAAGTTAGTGCTTCTTTGATCCCTTTCCAGTTGTCCTCCAAAGTAGTTTATTGTTCTTCCAGCAGATCCTGTAGAGCTTGGAACCTGGTGTTGAGAGTTATCTTGAATTCTTGGGGCTTGTCAGTATCTCGAAGGAAGGCTGTATTGAACCTTTGTAATGCTGTTTGTCCGGTCTTTCTTTAGCTTCAGTCTCATCTTGGCCACAACCAGGTAGTGATCTGAAACTATGTCAGCTCCTCTCCTGGTTCTCACATCTTCCATTGATTTTCGGAATTTTTTGTTGATACAGATGTGATCTATCTGGTTCTCTGTGGTTTGGTCCGGTGAGATCCATGTAGCTTTGTGTATGCGTTTGTGTGAGAATATTGTGCCGCCTATAACCAATTTGTTGAATGCACATAGGTTTGCAAGTCTCTCCCCATTTTCATTTCTCTCTCCTAATCCATGTCGTCCAATTACATCTTCATATCCTGTGTTGTCCACTCCAACTTTAGCATTTAGATCTCCCATCAGGATGGTGAGGTCCTTTCGTGAGCACTTCTCTATAATTGATTGCAGCCTTTCATAGAACTGATCTTTATCATCGTCGTTGCTATCATTGGTGGGTGCATAACATTGGATAACGTTCATTGTGATCCCTTGCTTCTTTGTTTTGAATGATGCTTTGATTATCCTAGGTCCATGAGATTCCCATCCCACAAGTGCATTTCTTGCTTCTTTGGACAGCATTAGAGCAACTCCCTGAGTGTGTGGAGCATTTTCCCCTTCGTGACTGGAGTACAGCAGCATCTCCCCCGTACCTAGCCTTTGTTGTCCAGTTTGTGTCCAATGGGTTTCGCTGATTCCGAGTACTGCTAAGTTGTATCTCTTCATTTCCATTGCTATTTATATGGTCATTCCTGTCTCCCACATTGTCCGGACGTTCCATGTACCTATAAAGAGTGTTGCTCTGGTTGTTAGAAGGTGCATCGGTCTCGTGACTTCCGAAGAATTTCGGCTTTTATCATGAGACGTCATTATTCCTTCAACTCCCAGGGCAGAGTTTAAATGGTTTGAATTATTTTTTCTGGTTAGCGTTTTTTTAGCGAGTTAACTTTTCTACGGGATGGGGTCGCTAACCCCATGCCCAACCCTCCTCCTTTACCCGGGCTTGGGACCGGCAGTAACTCTAGAAGAGCTACAGGCAATCTAATTTTCAAATAATAATTTCTTTTTATTTAATTCTAGAAGGAGGTCACCAATTGTTTCATAAAGACACTGAGACCAATTATACATTTTTTTTTGTAATTGATAATACTGAAGTAACTTTAATGCATAAAATTACATCCATAGTTTACATAACATTTCACGTCTGAATGAAGAATTCAATCAATGTTATTTCACATATATATATGAAGCTAATCTGTGATTTGTAAACAACAAAGTCCAGACATGTTTCAGATAGATAAGTAAATATACGTATATAATTTGATCATAAAAATAAACAGATGTTTTGATTACCCTAGAATGTATTATTATTATTATAAATGTAGATAATTTACTATAAATTGAACATTAATTGTTGATGCGTATAAAACACAATTGTTATGAAACATTAGATTATTTCTGTATTTGTATATATATATATATATATATATATATATATATATATATATATATAGGGAGGATGGAAAAGTAAAAGGGAAAGAAGAGAAAGAGGTAGGAGGAGGAGGAGGAGGAGGAGGAGGAAGAAAATGATAGAATGAGTAAACAAAGTTTATCACAAGTGAATTTACTAATGTGTTAATTTAACCGTATAAATTTTACTTTAGGAAAGTTAGAAAACTAAAAAGAATTTATCAAGCGTAATAAATAGTGAAACAAGATTGAAGTCTATAACTAAGACAAAAAATGTATTTTATCACACAAAAATTAAGCGATAACAAAGTTGATGGTTCTTCATTTCGGAGTACGTATATGGTGGTGGAGTAAGGAACAATTGTGTTAAATAAATATACATTTTTGTGTTTATTACCTAATGTTGATAGTTTACTAGATGAATTAATCATCTTTTATTGATAGATCTTTATTGGTTTGTATAAAACATTCAGTGTAATTGGAGTACATTGATTAATACAGTGAATTCTTAAGAACAATATTCAATTTCCAAATCACATGATCACAGTTTGGAATATTATTTCATCTAGTTTAGTTTAGTCTAATTGGTAAGATTATATAATTTTCAATATGAGGTTGAGGAAACTGTTGAGTTTTATTAAAATTACAAACTGATCCAAATTATAGAAGGGGTTTTGTGGAGATTTAGTATTTATCATTGTTGAAAGCGTGAGTCAATTGAAGCTAGACCACTATGGAAAACCTGGAAACACTGAACGGCCGTTTCGTCCTATTATGGGACTCCTCAGCAGTGCGCATCCAGGTTTTCCATGGTGGTCTAGCTTCAATTGACTCACGCTTTCAACAATGATCCAAATTAGACAACTAGTGATAACTTGGAAGCACTGGATGACCATATATTCCTTAAACTTTATGCTATGGAAGTATGAATTCAAAGAAGAGTCTATGAGTTTGTCATTGTTTACTTTGTTAAGTTGAAGCTAATAAGTAGTAAATTTTAAAATATTTCATAATGTGTAATATATATCAGACCAAGAATCATCCTTAAATGAAAATCAGACTTTGTAAATTGTTACTTCATGTGTTAAGTTTTCATTTACATGAACTAATTGATTTAAGGAAAGATGAATCATCATAATCTGAAAAGCTTTATTCATAACTAAGACCTGTTCTGTAAAATGTAGTAATAGTTTCTAAACACAAACTTACATAAAATTACTGTCATAACATTTGAAGACCTCCTGGTGGAACAAACTACAAATTATAAATTATAATTCCTGTTTGAGTTAAAGTATTGTTATAATGTGATTGCCCAATTTAATAATAAAACTATTATATGGCTTCGAGAGGTAAATCCTGGAGTTCTAGTGAGAAGCAGTAACCAGTGGAGTTCAAACCACGTCTGTTGTGAGATAGGAACACACTGAAGACAATTGGCGAATGGTTGCTGAACTTCGTGGATTGATTGGAGTAACACATTAACACCATCGGATGCCGGCTCAGTGGTCTATCGGTTAAGTGCTCTGACTCGAGACTGGTAGGTCCTGGGTTCAGATCTCGCGAGGCGAGATCGTGGATGCACACTTCTGAGGAGTCCCACAATAGGATGAAACGGCCGTCCAGTGCTTCCAGGTTTCCCACGGTGGTCTAGCTTCAATTGACTCACATTTTCAACTATTAAAATACTAAATCTCCACAAAAACCCTTCTATTATATGTTAGTAACATAAGTTTAAACTTGTGTTAATTCAATTTAGTTCTTTTGTTCCTTTGAAAAAGTGATTTACACTAATCCAAAAAAAAACATCAGACATTCAATTTTCTCCTCATTAGGATATTAGAATTATATACTACTATTTCATTATGAACAATCTACTAGATGCTCATTTTATTAGAAACTGAATGAGAACAAAGAAAAATTCAAGGAATAGAATTTTTTCAACGACTCCATTTACTTAAGCTGTACAATCATATTAGAAGGTATTATGTCAAACCTAGGTAATCACACCTACAAATACCCCACTTAGCTTGCTATACTGTATTTTTTAAAATAATTAATTAATTGCTTTAATCTGTAAGAAACGAATAGTTTAGAAATCAATCTGTCTTTTTTATTTTAACCAGTAAAGAGGAATATGGTTAGTTGCTACCTAATAATCCACACTAACAGTTGCAGTTAAAATTGTAGTATAACGTAATGTTTTGTATAATCTCATCTAATAGGCGTGAAGACATATCATAGAAAAATTGGCTAACATCAAAGATAAAGTTTATCAAGTTGACATACAGTAATTGAATGGTTTCGTGTATATTTCATATGGCATTATGTGGTATAAGAATGTCGAATCACTTTTGAGTTTAAAGTGATATAGTATAGTAGAATAGTAGTATGGTATAGTAGTATAGTAGAATTTCGTTACTGTTTATTTAACTAATCTTTCTTATTGTGACTAGGATGAGGCAATTTTAGCTTATATTATCACCTCGTTTTAAGATTAAATTACTAGTACAAATTCGATATTCAGCAGACCTCCGCAAATGATACTACTTAGTCATCAAATAAGTAGTGTGTTTCTATGGCAAGAAGAAAATGAATACCATAATCATGATAAGAATTTAATATGACAGTTCAGATAAGATCTTAGAGGTCGTTAGGCATGTGATATAGGTTTCGTAGTTAATACTCACTTCCTACATCACAGGAGAATAATTTCATATGCGTAAAAATTCTTTTTATGTAATACAATTCAGTAAACAAACTAGGATCTAGATGATCAACTATGATAATATCTTTTTCAGATGCTACTGCCACGAGCAAGTATAATTGAGCTCGAACCTGATACTTGAAGGCTGGATTTTAAATGTCAAGTTTATGAATTTATTTAAAATTTTGGTTAAACGTGATTATAAGACCAATATGTCTAACTGGTATCATAATGCACATGATATTCTATTACAACTAAAAACTTGTTTTAAATAGCTTTAGAATGTGGATGATAGAATCTCCTGAAATTTAGTTGAAAATCCCTTAGTGCTCATGACTATCCAGCCTTTACTGAACCATGCATCGGTATCACTGTATCATAGTACCTACATCTAGCTATCATTACAGAACAATGGTAATATCATTCTATAGTTTAGATAAATTTTACTAACGTACACTTCAAAGAGGAGAAACTGATAATTTATAAAGAATAGATGTTAACACTAAGACAGATACTGCATATTTGAAGAAGTATTTAATTACATAATTACAAATTGACTAATGAATTTCAGCTAGCCCCACAGAGTGGACAACATGATGTTGGTTAACAATCAACGTTAAACATTCTGTGAGCATTTAATTAATTGCTAACAGTTTAGCTCAGTTATTATATGATGGTGATTGAAGTTAGTTCAAATTCCAAAAAGGAATAACAGTTTCTCAGGCAAGAAAAACTATAAACTACTAGAAAATATAACTTCACCTCATTGCACAAGCAAGTGGCTATCAGGACTCAGTAGCTAAGTGGACAACGTGATGGTATTTGAAGCGAACGTTTATGGGTTCGAGTCCTAGAGTGAACATCAACTCTGAGATGCAGGTACATCCAGCTGACGAGTCCCAAATAGGACGAAACACTCGTCCTGGATTCCACTGATAACCACTAATCATACTAAAAAATACATCTTATTAGCTCAGAAATAGGATGAGAACCGGTGCTTTCAACGTGGTATGGTCGCCGGCTTATTAGCTCAGAGCTTCTTCATTAATGTATTGTTCACCTTAGAGAGAACTGTAGGTTGTGGCTGTCAATTTTGTAAGAAATAAAGTATTAATCAGTCTGTAACTAAGAACTTGGTAAACTGAATTTATTTGACTTGATACGTAGAGCAGATTTCACATAACGTAATCAAAGCCTCAGAAACTATTTTGCCTGTTAGATTTTGGAATAACGAAGTTGAGCCAAATACTTCTTGAATGTCGTTGATCAGTTTAGTAGCCAAACGTAAAATGTAGATACATATATTGAAACAAACGAGAACAAAACAAATAAAGGTTATAGATGTACACTGCAGAGGGTTATTTACAAGAATGAAGTTACTCAATACTCTCCAATTTCAAATGTACCACAACTGATATCAAGTTATGACAAAAATCTTCCATAAAAAAACAGTGATTTGTCAACAAGTTTGATCTATTCAGCAGATAGGAAACTCTCGGTAAAAATGTACCAATTAAGCCTAATTATGAATCCTCTCTTTTTAATGCTCAATTTACCATATAAACCTTTATAATAGACAATTTAAATTAAAAAGTTGTTATTGATAGATATTCCCGGTTTATAATACAAATACAATTGATCAAATCAATCATAGTTATTTATCAAAATCTTTTGACGTGTAGTTGGTTATAATAACTGATAATTCAGGTGGTTAACAGAAACAAATAACATTCAGTGGTGATTTAATGATGATCATTAGTTAATAGTCTTTGTGAAGACTGCTGAACTGTATAGCGTATTTCATAAACTGAACTTACTTAGTCAATTAATCACATTCAGGAATCACCGGACTGTCATTTCATCCTGAAATGGAATTTTATAACAGTAACGATATAGAGCTCTATAGAAGCCATTCGCTTCCTGATTTTTATTGATTATTTGACTAAAGTTAGTTTATGATGCACACTATGTAATAGTTGTTTATTTTTAGGCGATATCATGGAAATGTTATATAATTTAAATGGGATTTTCCATATGAACTGAAGTAACTTGAAAGAGGATTCAACTACCATATTTTAATCGTCGAAAGTGTCATCACTGATGCGAAAAAGGTTTTGAGATAGTAATACAATAACTCATGTATAATATTAAATAAAAATCGCACAGCATTGCAAATTAATCAAACTAAGACACTGATTATTAGAACGATATTCAAGGATAGAATAGTGTCATGCTAGTCAAATGGCCTTGACGATGATGGACATGACCGTACTTGTATATGATCAGAAGTGTACTTTATTCAATGTTTTCTTTCTATTCTTTTTTTACGATGATTCTTTATATTATTTTTAATCAAAAAATAAACCTCAAATAATCATTTTCCTTTTTTTCCTAAAAAAAAAACTTTAAAACTATACACTTGTGAGTCGTTTGATCAGGTTAGTCACTATCAGTTCTAATAATGAACAACACATAAAAACAGAGAAACAATAAATTCATATGATGGAAATTAAAAAAAATTATTTGAGAATACACTAATTGTACTTTGTGCATGGAATAATGAAGACAACAACTACACTGACAACAATAATAACTACTATTATGAAATGAAAATTAGTTGTTTATTTATTCAGTCTAAAGTTAACTAGACTACTGATACTACCATTAGAAGGTATATACATTAGTTTATCTATCTGTATGTATGTTGGTGCCCAATTATATGTTACTATTGTTTTTCAATGATTCTTTTGATTAATATTAATCAATAATTATTAGTATGGTTGGAGTTTAGATAATGATCATATATCAGGTAATAAATAAATAAATGATGATATATTCATAGTTGCATTCATAAGCCGATTAGAGCTAGACCAACATGGAAAATCTGAAAGCATTGGATGACCGTTTCGTCCTAGTTAGTTTTACACGTATAGTATTTATAAAGTTTAACTGATGAGAAACTCTCAATTAATTTATGTGTAATAGTTTGAGTTTTCTATATATATAAACATTTAACTTCATATCTGTTTAATAAGTTAGTGGCTATCTGAACTCAATAACTAAAAGAATAATACATTATTGTTTATAGAGCAAAGTACTATATATAAGTCCCAGTGTTAACATTAACACTTGTGTTCAAATGTGTCGACCTGTTGAGTTTCGAACAGTTTAGAATCAAAGGAAAAAATTGACCATTTTAAATTACATGATCAATCTTTGCAAAAATGGTATAGATTGTTAAAAGATAAGTTTTCATGCTGTTAAAAGTGACAATAATAATGATGGAAGGATGAATAACTGATTAAATTCGAGAAGGTCTGTAACAGTAGATTGCAACTCAACGGTTTAAATGTGAGTAGCTTATTAGAAGCTATTAATGTTTGCTCTGTAACGGTTTGATGGATGTGTAAAGTTAACGAGTCATTTGATAGAACAAAAAAGCTTTTTAATTTTGTTTCACTTCTTTATGGTTTTGTTAGGGAAGATAGTTTATCATTCAAAAAGCTTTCAGAACAAACACGATGTATGTTAATGCATTATTTTATACCATTTCGTCTTCTGGCGCTATTCAGTAGGAAATCTTTGATTTAAGTTTAGTGCAATTTGGGATTCCCAGTAAGTCTGTGTTCAAGAAACTTTTGTTCCTTGACTAATTCAAACTCAGGCCACCTAGTTTCATTGTATGCGACTTAACTAATGAGCTATTCGGAAAGTTTAATTCCCCGTCCACTTTGTATATAAATGAAGATCAGAATAAGGACAGAAAAGTCAAATTTTGTACATGTTAATCAAATGATAATTTCATCGAGTGACTGGAATTTATGGTCAAAAACCCATTGTCTTCTGTTGTGCTTCGATTTCTGTTAAATTTAAGTCTCGTTTTAGAAACCGGTGTGTTAACTCCATTAAATCTGAAGAATGGCCTTGTGGAGTAAATCTAATTCATTGGATGGACTCATTATACTCACTTATAAAGTACAATCTATCGATTAATTTTAAGTAATATAACTGCTGAGGAGTCCCACAATAGGACGAAGCGGCCGTCCAGTGTTTTCAGGTTTTCCACGGTGGCATAACTTCAATTGACTCATGATTTCAACTATTTATAAAAAATTACTAAAAATCTCCACAAAAGACCCCCTAATATAACAAAAATCAAGCGAATAATCATGAATGCATTTAGCGATTAGTGTTTAAATTATTCAATTGAAGAGGAAAAAAATGAAAATTCAAATAAAAATATTTAGCCAGGAGATCGGTCTCAATCAGAATAGCTCTACATTAATGACTTAAACTATGAAACTACATCACTTTGAAACGAATCCATTAAGGAACATTATTTCTTTTAATCCAGCTAATATCCTTCTTCAGCAAATGTCAACTAGCACAAGACCTAATAGTAGGGTTTCTCACCGATTTCCTTCAACAATTTAACACAATCCAGTGGTATATTTGCATAGTAGTATTCTAATTGACTTTGGTCACCAAAAAAATTTGCATGCAATCATTCATATGAATATAAACTAAACTTTTTTTTACAAAGTGAACCATATAAAGTAATGTATTTTAGAAATTTTAACATTCAGTTTGATCAAAGTATGCATGACGGATTTTCATTAATAAAAAAGGAACTACAGAATAACCACCACAACAACAAAAAGATAGTTGTAGACGTAAATGTTCACATTATGAAACTGATTTTGTGTTTTTTTTATTTCTAGCATAGTTTACACTTATTTCTATTTCAAATAGCTTTAGAATAAATCACGATTGAATATCAGTGAAACAATTAGGGTTTTCTAGAAATTTTAATAGTTGAGATCATGAATCAATTGAAGCTAGATCACCATGGAAAACCTGGAAGCACTGGACGGCCGTTTCGTCCTATTATGGGACTCCTCAACAGTGCGCATTCACGATCTCACCACGCGAGATTCCAACCCACGATCTATCAGTTTCGCGCGTGAGCGCTTAACCACTAAACCACTGCGCTGGTTGGCATCCAACAGTGTTAATGTCTAACTTCAACCGATCCACGAAATTGAGCGACAAATCCACCAATGTCTTCAGTGAGCTGATATTTTCCAGTAGACCTGATTGAACTTCACTGGTTATTGTTTCTCATTAGAACTCCAGGAAATACCTCATAGAGCCAGTCACTATTGGGCATATGTTGATTATTATCAGAAGGGGTTTAGTGGATATTATAGTAATTTTAATAGTTGAGATCATGAATCAATTGAAATATCCAATGTAGTGCAACCTGATATACTGGATGAAAGATTTAGATAATATGAAATCGAGGTATTAAAATGAACAGTTTAATGTTAGTCACACTATAATTCATAACATTTACTCTTTATAAACAATATACTCAGTGAACATTAAAAATTCTACAGACAATCAACTTAGTTTATTTATTTATTTATTTAAGCACATAAATATTGATACAAAGAGACACCAGATACATATGCGCCACACGAAAAAATGTCATTTCATTCAATTGTGTGAAGGCTATGATACTGCCCGGGTACCCAGACCGAAGCAGGTGGTTTTCCTAGGGGGCCACACCAGGATCCTTTCACCCAAAGTTCTGATCCATAAGGCAGTGGAGCATCGTGAGGAGATGCAGTCCCATGGTAACCGGTGACCGACGATTGATTCATACGTCATTTGTTCCCTCAGGATACTGAAGACCATGTGCACCATTTGTTTGGAATCAGGGTTTTCCAACTACCCTAGGTGAAATTTCCGTATCCATCAACCCGGGTAAAGTGCCGGATATTCATTTTTTGTCCTCTCAATTTCGTAAACAACAGTAATGCCACTGTGAGAAGGCAGTGAGTAGGACTTCTCTGACAGAGGCTATATAAGAGTGTCATGTGAGAGCATTTCGAGAGGGGGAGCGAACTCTCCCCACTCTTGGCCGTACCAGGGCATTTGGGGGCAATCAACTTAGTGACAACTTGAAGCACCAAATCAACATTTATTGTTTTCTTATCGTGATTAAAACTGTTGTATTATGTTTATTATAAAATTTAAAGATACAGGGGTTAGATATTATTTTCTATTTAGATATATTCATAGAATACACATCAATAAATCTATAATGATATAAGCTACTATATATAAAGCATTTTGTAGAAAAATGATAAATTGTATACCATTTTAATTTAGTCAATAAATTATCTGCATGAAAACTTCATTGGGACTCATTAAAAAAAATGAATGTTTGGATAGAAGACAAATAATAATTTGTATAAGAACTTCCTTCTAAATTAAAGCGAATAGTTCCACAGTATTTGGGCATCGAGTTGATGTAAGACATTAAAATAGGAAGAATATGCTTGTAAAATCTCAGCGAATGAATTTTAAAGTAAATCCAACGTTTCGCCTGACAATCTGGTCCAAACTTTTTCAAGGAAATATATCTTTTCTTTAGATTTCTTTCTAATCGCGTCATTATTGGATTTGGATGGATGTTTAAACATTTGTTCAAATTTTCTTATTTGACGTATCTTTTTTGTAATTTGATCATATTTCCTTGAAAAAGCATAGACCAGATTGCCAGGCGAAACGTTGGATTTACGTCAGATTTATTCTCTGAGATTTGACAAATATATTATTCCCATTTAATGTCTCAAAATACTGCTGAGGAGTCCCACAATAGAACGAAACGGCCGTCCAGTGCTTCCAGGTTTTCCCTGGTGGTCTAGCTTCAATTGACTCATGACTTCAACTATAAAAATACTCTTGTTTAAAAATTTCTAGGGGAATATTTAGCATTAAAACGATGGTTTAAACTCTAAACCCATTATTTCATCTCAAATTCTATCATTGTTCCATGCAGGGGGGAGTAATTCACAATGTGTTTTGGATGAAGTTCAACATATAAAACATTGGACCCCAATTTAATGATCACTCATTAGCTAAGGGAAATAAAGGAAGAATATATTTGTAAAATCTCAGCGAATGAATTTTAAAGTAAATCCAACGTTTCGCTTGGTAATCTGGTCCAAACTTTTTCCAAGGAAATATAGTAAAAATAATTTGATTTTACTAAATGACAAGTTTTCAGTTTTATTAACATGACAAACATTTTATGTATAGAATTAGTTATTACGTCATTGGAACAAGTTTCTTCCTTTTCTAATAGAATAGTAGAATCCTTTCAATGCAGCTGTTGTTAAATCTTTATGACATGATCAACTTGTATTGTACTACTTTACATTATTTTATTCCATAAAAGCACACTTCAACTACGTGTGTGTGTGTGTGTGGGTAAGTATGTATGTCTTTATCACATTAATAATAGTGAAAATTGCACAATTGGGGATAGAGAAGTATTGGGTATAATTCGGTTTTACCATTTTATGTCTTTTAATTAATAATAAATGGATGAATTAATAGACCGAAAACAATTTTCTATCATAATTTCAAATAATGAACTGGGTCAAGAAATGAGATCAACAAGAAGAATTGAATAGACATGAAAATAACTAGGCCTGATTATACAAGCATAGACTGAATGATATAAAAACGGTAATTATAAACTTGTGTCTAGGGTCATTCATTCATATATATCTATATATATGCACACACACACACACAACACACAGCATGATCAATCATACTACTTACATTAAGTTTCATTTTTGTTAAGTTAGGTTTGATTATTAGGTCAAGTGTTAAGGGAAAGAAAATATGAAATGTCTTTTTATTTTTCAATGAAAAACTGATCACATACAAAACAACTGTTATTATCATTAATATTATTGTCATTATGCAATTTGATATATGTAGATCATAAAGTATTCTAATGGGTCTTGACTGATAAATGTCAATAGAGGAATAAATTTATAATCCTCATCTAATAATTACTAAATTCAGAAACTGCTTTATTAAGACAATGTTGAACGCAAAAAAAGTTATGATGGTTGATCATCTTCAAGTCGGTTTTTATTAATGATTGAACATCAACTGCTTTGTCCCGACCTAGGACTCTTCAGTTGTGCTTTGTCTGCTAGACTATACGATATTGAACTTGATTTCGATCAAGCCCAAGTTTTAAGATACCTTTGGAAAGTAAATTAAAATTCAGCGGTTCAAATATATAACTTGAGACACTTCAGAATAAAGCACAATGAAAATCTACTACCATATGTGTCATCTATTTCACTTCCATTATGGAGAAACTTTACTATCTAGAGGCAATCACAACACAATAAACAATCTACGTTAGCAGTTAATGTGTGTTGCATTCTAGTCTCTGTGAGAGACGATTAAGAAATACACCACGTTAAAATACAAAAATATTCGTATAACTATTGATTGGTCGCAGCAATGATCAGTGTCATGTATGTCCAGTCCTTCTTAGTACTGATCGGACTCTATCGATCATGTTACAATGTGGCCAATAGTCTAGGTGGCTTGACATCACTTGCATTGTGTTGAGATGTGAGGTGGTGTTTGGAGGTAGTCTACAGAAACCTCAGAATTAAGCTTCGTGTTGTTTGGCACTCATCAGCGAGATGTGTACGTAATCTTGAGGGGACTGATTCTCCCTGGCAGATTCGACCCCGATTAACTCCAACCACCACCCTACATTCATATAACAAGTTCTTTGATACTACAAAACAAATATAGATAGGTTTAACAATTAACCATTCTTATGGGTTACATTGAAAAGAAAAACATGACAGATTTATACTTAGTCCATGAATGATTGAAAGGATACACAGTCGTAACTGATTTAACGTATCTTTACTTCTATAAACTATTATTTGAATGAAAAGAGAATTTGTGTAGGGCCCGGAATAAATACTCACCGACTTAAATTGTCATACTACATAAGTATAGAGAGATTAAATGAACATGGTGAGTAGTAGAGAAATCAAAATAATTATAGTAATTATGATCGAAAAGAAGAGTAAACACTGAAAACACAGTTCAAAAAGGAATGAAAAGACTTATTCTGGAGAAACATTAGAACTGAAGATCGAGAGGGAGATAAAAATTGAATCCATTTGAACCATTGACCTATTCGGAAACATGTCACATGTTAGAGACTACTGACCACAGTTATATCGCAGATGTCAAAAATGTAGTCTGTGCCTACCTACTTGGTTCATTCTAACAGTTAATAACTTTATGGACTGATGCCACTTTCTGATTTCTACGTCCCTTGTATTCTTTCGACCTACTCCCACACCAACAGTCACCGTCCGTCGAAGAAGTTGGTGATTCAGAACATGTGATACATGTCCCACCCACCTGAATTGGCAAAAGTTGACTACCTTGCCAACTAATTTGCCATCTCTGACCACAGTTTTATCCACTCGGTAGTCCTGAAGTAGATGAGTAATGCTTAGAAGAACTCTATGACCAAATACTAGTAACCTTTTAATAAACTTTTCTTTAAAGTCATATTTCACAGTCATAGAGTAGAACAAGACGGAATGTTGTGAAGTATACTCGTTCTTTGCTTTGGAGACCAACGACGCCCCCACCCTAAAGTATCATGTAAAGTAAAAATACCCTACTCCTCAATATCACACATTTTGGTATCAACTAGGTAAATATTTCTGAAAGTTTATAGGATCCCCTTGATCTTGTGATCAATGTATCATTCATCAATCTGAATTACTTTAGCCCTAGATTATCAGCTTCAATAGACTTGGGGCTTACATTTAAATTGTCTAAGTGATGGTTAGCTTATTTTAGCAATGATATTTTTAACGGGATGGAGTTTTCAACCCCATACCCAACGCTGCTTCTTTCCTCAGGCTTCGCACTGACAATAACCTTAAAAGTATTTCAAGCGGAGTTCCCTAAATGATATTCGTTAATTATTCTCATCCGTTAATGCAACTAAGTATTATTTTAAAACCTGTTTTTATTAGGGCTTTTGCTAACAGATCAGTGATTTTAAGATGTCTTACGCTTTCTGTATTATTTCAGCTAGAAGTTAACGCTTAGAGAATAAATCTACTTGAATCTTGTCACATTTTAAACGTTAAATTGATTGGCTTTACGCATAAAACATGTATTCAACATCGTGTGACACCTTTTTGTAATTGTGTATAACTTCCCAGGACATAATAAATGCATCAAGAGGTTCAAATCTGGAAACTGATATTGACATGTCATATATAAGAAGAAAATACTAAAAATAAATAAATAAAAGAAATCTTACTTGTTGTGCTGACATTTTCAAATTATTTGCCATTTGTTCACGTTCTTGAGAGGATAAATAACGTTGTTGTTTAAATCGACGTTCTAATTCATAAATTTGTGTTTGTGAAAATAAAATACGCGGTTTACGTCGATTACGTTGACGTATTAAAATAAAATCGGATTTTTTATTTCTTACAATTTGTAATTCTTTTTTATCCAATTCATTATTATGATCATTATTATTATTATTATTCTGATTATGGAAATAGTAATTACTGTAAGAATGATTTTGTTGATCGGAATTTGAATGCCTTGTGTTAAACTCATTTGTTTTTGATCCTAAATTTTGGTAATCATCAACAAATTGAACATGAGGTTGATGATTTATTAATGAAGATTGTCTATAAAGTACTTGATCATCATATACAGAATTTATTGTGGTTAATACTGTTATAAGGAAAAAAAAGAAAGAAAGTGGAAGAAGGGGGTAATTACAATCTAACTAAAAAGTTATATCAACTGAACAATAGATCCTATTAGAAACTGTAAACTATTCTAGAAATCTCTCATACTCTCCAATAAAATGAGTTATTCATTTCATTGTGTTGAAAATAGAACTGATAAGACATAACAACCTTCCATATCTTGAATCCCCGGTCTGTCTAAAAAAATTTATTGTAATTTTTTGTTCCGGCATTTTATATTATTTATCTAGTTACAAGTTTAAATGAATGACCATATTAAACTACATATCTGTCCATATAAGAGATATTAATCTTTACTTTCAGTGAAGTTCTATGAAACGAAAGTTGTATACTGACGTGTTGCAAAATAAGACAAGATTATTCAATGGCTATTAAATGCAGATACTATTAGTATGATAATTATTATTAATCATTCCATCTATCGTACTTAAATAGTTAGATTATCCATACATAAATATCTTAAAATACATGTCAATTTCGGCATTTCATTCACTGTTTTACTTCTGATGGAGTATTGTTCTCTAAGCTGGATGGTTTGGTCGTGGAGCTTTCATCGTCCATTTGAACGACTTTGGGTTTGTGTTGATGATGTTGTTCAGAAGGATGATAAGAGCTCCACGACCAAACCATTCAGCTCAGAGAATAAAACCTCATCAAAATCATTCACCTGAGCTACAAATCGTCTCCATCATCTCACTATTTTACTTCATTCATTAAAATAGGCCTATTTCAGGTTTCTTCTTCTTTTAGTCTGCTTCTTCAGACTAATAAGAAACCTTTAAAGTGGGAAGAATAATTCATTTTGTTTAACAAATGTGTGAAATTATCAGTTAGTTTGATGGTATATATATATATATATATTGTAATATTTAACAGAATCTTCCTCTTTCACAGCCAACATCTAAATGAACTCTAGCAAATTGACTTACAAACATGTTTTTGTGAGTATCTATGACATTTTTTTTGTTTGTTTTTTTCTTTTAAACCAAGGGAATTGAAGAAATAGTGTATAAATTGAATTTACCATTGTTAAGGGTGCTAAATCTTCACTGTTTCTTTATATTACCATTTGTATTGTTTCATTCTGTTTGAAGTTAATTTAATGAGTTTCAATGTATTTCATTATAATAATTAATTCATTGTTGTTTTGAACTTAAATGATAACTATTGAGGGTGTTGTTTGTGGAAATTTTTTACTGATTTTTTTAATACATAGTTGAAGTCATGAGTCAATTGAAGCTATACCACCAGGGAAAACCTGGAAGCACAGGACGGCCGTTTCGTCCTATTGTGGGACTCCTCAGCAGTGTGCGTCCACGATTGAATTGATAAATTTTGTAAATAATAATCATTGAAATTAATCAGCATATAATTGAACTGAAGTGGATTTTACAGTAAGATTCTTTGGTTTTTCTAATAAATCTTTCTTAACAAGATTTGTCTTTTAAAGTAGTTACGACTAGAAATGAACAATCATAATTTTCAATCATTGCGATATGCCAAATATCGATGTAAACTATACTTAACATTTGAAAATGTATGCAATTGTAATGCTATCAGGAGTCAGCAGCTAAATGGGCATCGCGATGGCGTCCGAAGTGAACGGTACTGGGTTTGAGTCTCACAGTGAACATCAATTCCGAGATGCAACTACATCCAGTTGACGAGTTCTAAACAGGATGAACCGCGCGTCCTGGATTCCACTGCTAGCCATCTTTGCTTGTTAAATGGAATGTTTTTTTTAATTATCAATAATATTATACATGTTAGAATATCTTTTCCATTGAATATTTAACTCAAATGTATTTTCCAATGTTCATAAAAACAACAAAGTAGAATACTAGGTGTTAATGGTTACTAATTAAACAATAATCATTAATCGCCGTATTGCACTGCATAAAATTCGTGGCACTAAATTCAAGAATGCTTTTTACTTTATTAACAATATTATTGAGTATAAATCTTTGACTAATTCAATTCATAAATATGAGAAGAATCATACATTACTTCATTTAATAAGTTACGATGGATAACTATTGAATTAAGACAGTTTGGTGCAATCTCTTGATTTCGACATTGTGCTAGCCACTGTAGTTATGAGGCTGAGTTAACTTCACTGAAGCAGAATTAAGGAAAATGTCAAATGGTTCAATGTTTATGTTATCTAACTATGATATGAAATGATATGGATCTCTGAGGAACAATAGTTTCTTGAAGATTACAAATACACCTTGCCCCTGGTTGATAAGAGTATCAACCAGAAGGTGATCTAGCGTTGCGGTTTTCTTCTGACTGGATTCAACTATATAACGATGTTAATAACTAACATTTAATAGTATACAGAAAAATATTGCTGATGACTTGAAGACAATTACTTAGATTACTATACTAGTGTTATTTAAACAAAATTAGCTTCGATGATATTAGCTCTTATAGCCCAGTAACGGGAGATCAATTACTTAAGCTGATAATGTTAATTCAAAAGCCATAGAAATTAGTTTATTTATCCATTCAGTGAACTCCCTTCTAATAATTATAATGTTTTAAATTACAGAAAGACTAAGCATCAAATACTTACCATCATTGGATTGTTTAATTTTTGGATACTCATTCGTAGTAGTGGGATTTGGTAACATTTTATCTGGAGTAAAACTTCTATTCCTTTCATCATGTTGTTGAACAAGTTTATTTGAACAATAATCCATTGCAAATGGTAAACTATACAATGGATATCTATTATTATTAGTAGTAGTATTAGTATTATGAATACTGTTTGAGAATTTACATTTATGAAAAAGTGTTTCATTAATATTACTATTAGAAGGTCTATAATCAATGTGTGATGATGATAAAGAAGATGATAATGAAGTGGAATTCGACACTGATTTATCTAATGATGATAAAGCAATAATAGAGGAAGTATCTTCAATTACTGACTGATTCGATTGAACATCAGAATGATGTTGATGATTTTGATCTAAACTAATTAGTTTTATAGTAGGTACTACTGGGGTTAAACAATTTTGACTGTAAGTCGGTGAATTGAAATTTTGACTGTCTTTAGAAACATCTACGTTATCAGTTGTTGTTGTTGTTGTTGTTGTTATATTGTTAATGATGTTTTTATTCAAATGTTCATGTTTAACACCTTCAATGGATTTATGTTCAATGTCTAGTTGATCATTTAAAAAAGCATTAGTTGATTGATTGATCTGTTGATTACTATTGTAATTAATTAAAGAGTTACTATGAGGATTATGATAATAATCATCAGTGTATTTAAATAAATTAGATTCACGTGGAATAGTTAACATGTTATCTGATTTTATAAATGAGTTAAGTTTTATTCTTTAATCTTAATCAATCTGAATTATTGTTATGTAAATTCGTTAGATATTAAACTCAGTTTATGAAAAATACCACTTGTTTGTTTTTGATTAGTACATCTTTATGATAATTAACAAAGGTGTATCGCCTTGATTCGTACTTTATCCCTTTGGGTGTATTTATAGATGTACATGGTTATTTGTCAATATATAAGCATCAATATTGTTAAATTTGTGTTGGTATATACCATATCAAACTAAAGTAGTGTGTTCACTTATCAATACAACGGATAAGTAAACAAGATGTTCAAATATAGATATATAGTGAATTGTTTGTTTTCTATATAAGAAGAACCGTATAATCTATTTTGATATTCTTACCTTTGTCTATCATCCTGCCTGCCTTCTTTCCTTTCCTATTTTCTTCCCCCTTAGATTTTTCTCTCTTATAGGAATTCTGTAAAGAAATCATAAATGAGTCGATTAACCAATGAATAAAAGTTTTTAGTTTGGTCTTTCTCTAAAACTCTAATTCTGAAAATATTAGGGTTACAAAAATAGAAAACGCACTTGTTTAAAGTAGTGAATGATGATTAGAAGAATAAGGAAAATTGATAGAACTTTTATCAAATAGGAAAATAACAACTCAGATAACAAACCCACGTCAAAAAGGGAAATAACAAAAATTATATTCATATGTGATTGGTTTATTTCTAAGGAGGAAAGAATAACCATGAAATGGGAAATGTAAGTATTTGATAATAATTTTTATAATTGGTTAACATTAATTAGAGATTTATTGGAAACTTAGTACCCATAAGGTAGTGGTTTCGATGGAATTGTAGACTTCTCAGTAATGTGTAACCAATACCTTATACGAAATAGGATCCAAATCCTTCGAGTTCATGAGGAGCAAAAAACTAACCCCTCATTGAAATAATATTGAAGGGTTGCGCAGGATCATAGGTCGATTGAAGTCAGACATTAACACCGTTGGATACAGCTCAGTGGTCCAGAGATTAAGTGCTCACGCGCGGTACCGAATGTCCTGGATTCGAGTTTCGTGTGTGGGATCGTAGATGCGCACTACTACAGAGTCCCATACTCGAACTATACGACCGTCCAGTGTTTCCAGGTTTTTCATGATGGTATAGCTTAGATTGACTCGTGAATTTAACAGTTAAAATTACTACAATCTCCAAAAATCTCCATTTTGTTTTACCTTTCAGTTAATTTGGGATGTATTGCAACCCTAATCTGATATCAATAGCATATAGCTTCAAGACTAATTTCCTGAAATTTTTAAGGAGAAACTACGAACTCAACGTTGGAGAAAATTTGTTACCCATCACTGGTATTGATTTATGGTTGCAGCTTTTTTAAAATTGCATGAAGTTACATTTGATGATTTCTAGGTTTGATCAATTAGTGAATGAACGCTATCATACTGGACTTGAAAGCTTACGCTCCTTGATGTTATTCTTTCCCTAATCGTCAATGAATAGGCCGAAATTCAAAATTTCAGTTAAAGAGAAAGCCAGTCGTCTTAAGTTACCTACAGTTTCTGAGTTCATAGTGAGGGTTACTTTCGAAATATATAAGAACAAAGTATAAAACTAAATTCTGAGAACGGTTGGTTACAATGACAAGAATAGTAAGCGCAACATAGACCATAAGTATATGACTGAAGCCAGTCAATAGGAAACCGTAGACCTAAGTTTCGGGCTAGTCGGCACTTATCAATTAGGTGTACCAGCTACCTTGCAGGAACTGTTACTCCCTGTGAAACCCAAACTAGCGTCTCCCGGACCGACAGTATGAGATGTTGTCATTAAGCTGCTTGGGCCAAAACTGACCTTTTATAGGACTGAGGTATTTACGTTGATTGATTAAGAATTGAAGACCAAAATCTTATCTGTCTAGTTCCTAGCACTAGTCGTATTCTACCGATGAATTTACAATATGTCCAATAGTCGAAGTTGCCAAAAATCATGCCTACTAGGTTTCAGTGTTAGCTGAATAGACTCAGCCAGTATTTGATCAAATGTATATAACATCAGTTACCATTCTGTGATCAACAAACGTAAAGTTACAATTATTTGTCCAGACAAATTGCGTTAATAAATTCATTTAAAAAAACTTCACCGAGAAATTACGTAACCTGGAAGACCATGGGATGACCACAGATTATTAGATATAAAATACATTGCTTTATCCTAATCGTAGAAAAATGTTGAGAATAGGCTTTTATATTCTAACAAATTTTTAGTCATTTAGTCCCAAAGAAAAAAGAGAAACAAAAAAAAAACTAAATTTGTTGGATATTAGCAATAAATCAAGCGTTTTTCGATTTACACTGTTGAATGTTAATGAAATCTATTATCATTTATGGTAATCAGTCAGTGATAATCAATGTATAACTGGATAGGAATGCATGTCAGTTCAATTTACCACATCATGCGATATCAGAGTGATGAAATGAATAAAGTGAAAAACAAGAATAGTCACCAATAGTCTTTTCATCTGACAATGTAACAAATTAGTTAAATGAACAATATAAAGTGAACTCAAAATTTAGAAAAAAATCAGCTAAGCCCATAGAACTAATTTCAAGTTATGTCATCCAAATTGTCTTCAATCATAGACTACGATAATTAAGCAGACTTAAATTGCTATGTCCTCACTTTCTTACACAGTTCAAACCATGAATATTAACTTCTTGAACTGATACTGCAAATTAATTTGGCTATTTCCAAGATCCTTCAAACAAATTTGATTCTATTCATATTGATCAGGCTTCTCGAGTTATATGATAATGACCAATGAAATGGACGATGATCTTCATTACATAGGACGAAAATAATCAGAAAAGCATTTACTATAAATCAATTCAAGAAGTATGATTGATAGAGTTACTTAAATTTAAGGACATTGACACTTTAACCATTAACGAGATTTTAAACATCTAAATAGTATCAGAAGGGGGTTTTGTGGAGATTTTAGTAACTTTATGTAGTTGAATTCATGAGTCAGTTGAAGCTAGACCACCATGGAAAACCTGGAAGCACTGGATGGCCGTTTTGTCCTATTGTGGGACTCCTCATTAACACCGTTGGATGCCGGCTCAGTGGTCTAGTGGTTAAGCGCTTGCGCGCGAGACTGATAGGTCCTGGGTTCGAATCTCGCGAGGTGGGATCCAAGCAGTATATCAATAAATTTCTTAATAATTAGTATTAAGAGTTTTTAACAAGCACGTAGATTTGAATATGTCATATTATGCCTTTACACGGTAAAAGACCTTATAGTGTGCACAAAATAGTCAGTTGAGTATATATGGGGGACAAAGACTACTAACCATTATTCTTCCTTTAGTAGTGTATTAATTTGAAAATGAAATATACACTTAAATTAAAAAATCTACTTACAATTCTTCTTTTGACTTATATTTACTTACGTACTCCTGTTACTCCTCGTGGAATAGCATGGGCTTCCCATTAGTTTGATTTATATTTATAAACCTTGAAATCAAGTCACTTAGTATCATTCTATTTTATTTTCAACCTAAATAACAAATATCAAATGAACACCTATTTAAAAATGAACTATTAAAATATTACTAATTTACTTTACTGCATGTGACGTTTTCGTAAAAGGTTTTTCTCTAATGGACGTTTTGGAACAATCCGACGATAATTTTGATCAACAATAAGAAAGGACAACAGTCAGCTAAAGAACAACTGGAGTACTAGACCATGTTAGCAAATAACATTAATCAACTGAGCATTAAAGATTAATTTTAATGTTTTTGTATATGTGAAATTAATAAATCTGGAGTAAAATAGTTAATTGTAACTCATTGACATAATATAATCATACTTGTAGTAGGATTTAAAGTTCTCAATTCTCAGTCTCATAGTTAATTCTTGATTGTACACTTTGTGATGAATTTCAAAAGTACAATGAATCATCAGTACAGTACTATAGATTTGATCAATAACTCTTCGACTGATTTCTATTCTTGATAATAAACCACCAGTCTTGATAATATACTTCTGTAATAAGACAACTGTCATATTCAACATTGAATATCTTATTCACATATTTAACATTATATGAAATTTTTTATACATAGTTGAAATCATGAGTCAGTTGAAGCTAGACCACCGTAGAAAACCTGGAAGCACTGGACGGCCATTTCGTCCTTTTGTGGGACACCTCAGCAGTGCTCATACATGATCCAGCCTCGCGAGATTTCAACCCAGGACCTATCAGTCTCGCGCCAGAGCACTTGACCGATAGACCACTGACTCGGCATTCAACGGTGTTAGTGTCTAACTTCAACCGATCCACGAAATCGAGCAACCATTCACACATGTCTTCAGTGAGTTCCTATCTCCCAACAGACCTGGTTGAATCCCACTGGTTACTTCTTGTCACTAGAACTCCAGGAATTACCTCATGGAGTCAGTCACTAGTGAGCATATGATAACTATATATGTGAAAAAAATTACTTAAAATCTCCACAGAAAACCCCCTTATATGAAATTATTATTATTATTATTATTATATTTTTTTTAATGAATGATTAAGATTCTTTTTAACCTATCATCTAGTATATTCTTATAATATTCAATGCATAACTTCAACATCAAAATACATACCCCATCTATCTATAGTAATGGTAATAATAATAATGATTAATCAAATGATAGTTAGTTTAGAGTTGTGCAAAAAATTTTATTGTTTTAAAGAAAAAAAAAACTCAATCAAACCTTTTACACAAATGAAAATGATACCAGTAATAATACTACTACTAATAATAATAGTAATAGTAACGATAATAGTAATAATAATAATAGTAATAATAGTAATAGTAATAATAATAATAGTAATAATAGTAATAGTAATAATAATAATAGTAATAATAGTAATAGTAATAATAATAATGGTAATACTTTAATAATACATCAATAACTAGTAGTAAATGTTTCAGTTAGCAGCTATCTTAGAAACTAACTACATTTCTAGAAGAGAAAAATCACGAACATTGAACACATAAAAATGATTTTTTTTTTAAAAATAATTTTTATGAGAGATTGATGCTTCAATCGTGTTTTTTTTCATGGTTTGTTTTGTTGATTTTTATCGTTTTCGTTGTTTGTTTGCTTGTTTGTTTTTTTTATGTAAGTGGTTATAAAAAAAAAAGAAAAGAAAGTTGCTTTGCTGCATTTTCATTCTTTTCCCCTTTTTGTATTTTATATTATTATTAACTTTTTTAGGCGTAAAGTAATAATCCTAATAGTGGTGTATGTGTTTATTGGGTTATTTTTTAATTCACTGATGAGTGTATCAACTCATAATTGGACATTTTCCCCCTTTTAATGTTCAGGGTAGATGACAAGAATAGGAATCTGTGAAATGGAATAAATTTCTTAGTTATTTTATTTGTATTGTATCCTGAAGAGAATTGTGAATGGTAACTTTTGAGGATTATTTATGGACCAATATAATATGTATATTTCATATTGTATAATTGTTAGGTAACTAAACTACTCATATTCGTGTTCCTATTATCATAACGCTTTTATGTATATTTCTCCGATCAATAAATTCGCGGCTCTCTGATTGGCGGTCTTATAACGTCATATATAATAACTGGGCACGAATGAACGCACTCAATCGATATAAGAACTGGGCACTGACATATTACAACAATTTGGTTAGTTTTTTTCTTGTTCTAATCTTTCAATGGGTCTGTTAGAGTTCTATTATCAACAAGTCACTGTCAATAGAATATTTTTCACCTTTTTTTATTTACACTTGATAATATTTCAATAGTCTTGTTCATATTTGTAAGGTGTTTTTTTATATCTTTTGGTTATTGGCATTAAGTACTGTATTTAATCAGTCTCTATTAGAATACATGCATTCTAATCAGAATGTCTTTCTATTATCATTTAGTCGTAAGCCTTAATAAAAAGTTGGATTGTGGTTAAGTTCAATTACTTTCACTTTATGCCTGTTACTCCTAATGGATCATAGGCCGCCGATCAGCATTCTCCAACAAACTCTGTCCTGAGGGTTTTCTTTTCTAGTTCTATCCAGTTCTTGTTCATTCTTCTCATGTCTGTCTCTATTTCTCGGTGTAATGTGTTCTTTGGTCTTCCTCTTCTCCTTTGACCTTCAGGATTCCATGTGAGGGCTTGTCTTGTGACTCAGTTGGGTGACTTCCTCAATGTGTATCCTATCCACTTCCAGCGCTTCTCCCTGATTTCCTCCTCTGTTGGAATCTGGTTTGCTATCTCCCACAGTAACTTGTTGCTGATAGTGTCTGGCCGACGGATCCGAAGTATCTTGCCTAGACAATTATTAATAAACCCTTGTATCTTTCGGATGATGGCTTATTGTGGTTAAGTGGTCGAATCCAAAATGTATGTTTCATCTCATCTAGGACTTATCAGTTGGATACACATGCATTTCACCATTAGTATTCACAGTCAACCTACAGATGAAGAATCCAAGATAGGGAGAAACCTGTGTCCTGGATTACGGTATCAGACACAATCTAACCTGATGAATAAGTTTAGTATACAGTTTGAAGTTATTCGTCAATGACTCATGAGGGAAGAGTACTAAATGGATGTCATATCTTAGTTTAATGAATTATCAGTAAAATGGTTTCAAAACACCTATAGTGAAGCCTATAACCAAATTAAACAAGATAATGATTATCTATACTTCGTAGTTAAAATGTGATCAAGAAATGTAGATCTAGAGTTCCTTATCAGTTATATATGACTAAAAGATTACAATTTTCTGCTGTGTATACTCTGACATTTAAGAATTTCCACTACGTTAACCTGAAATCCAAACAGGAAGTTGGCTTTCACTCGCGTTTTTTTCTTGTTTTTTACGAATAAACAATTCTGGTTTATTTTTATTTACTTTTAAATTCTTCTATTTTTTTAAAATCCCTCCCCCACATTTTTATGCGTTTAAAAAAATATTTAAGAGAGAATAGGTATAATCTATATATTTATATATACATGTATTAATATTGGTTGCTTTCAATAAGGAATTATACTCACTGTAAACAGGTTAAACTCTTGTATGGAATAGTTGTTTTCCTGTCCTTTCTTATACGATGGTGATAAACTTATCAGTCATCTGTAATAACACAACTGTATACATACTATAGATGTTTATAAACTGACCACAACTTATGTATGTATATATATATATATATATATATATATATATATATGCTTTTATAAATGACTTCATTTTATGAAAATATTCCATTGAAATTAAACTCAACACATGGGGAAGTTTATCCTCTGTGTTTTGGTTTATTTCCGTTTGAATTTATTCACCAATGTTTATTTGTACGTGTATACATTAAACAAACATGATTGATGTATGGAAATATTTGATTTACTAATAAGCAAGTGATTGAGATAGTTTGTGATAACAAAAACAACAGTATAAGTATTACTTGTATTATTATTATCATTATTAGTAGTAGTGGTAGTAATAGTAATCGTAGTAGTAGTAGTAGTGGTAGTAGTAGTAATAATAGTGGTAGTAGTAGTAGTAGTAGTAGTGGTAGTAGTAGTAATAATAGTGGTAGTAGTAGTAGTAATAGTAATAGTAATCGTAGTAGTAGTAGTAGTAGTAGTAGTAGTAGTAGTAGCAGTAGTAGTAGTAGTAGTAGTAGTAGTAGTAGTAGTAGTAGTAGTAGTAGTAGTAGTAGTGATAGCAATTTAGTCACTTAAAGACCTCCCTTGTGAAAATGCCAGATTAATTCTAACAATAACTAACAAAATACACAAAATATTTATAAACTACATTTATCTGTTATTTATTTATTCCAATAAATTACTACACAATAGTAGATTCGTTCAGTTATTTCTATGGTTGATTGACAGTAATGGTGTATAGTTCTTGGCATAGTTGCACAAACTTGTTTGAATTGTCAGGACAATAATCACAGCAACAACAAAGAAAAGAATAACGTAGCATAATGAATAGGATTAGATTAGATGTAACTATATTTTCAGTCTTCAACATGTCATTGAATGTTTCCAGCTATATATATGGTCAGTTATACAAGAACTTGTTCCATACAATGAGAAAATGTTCTTCATTCTTCTTATGAAACTGAACTTGATATTCTTCTGCTAATCATTTTTCATCATATGAAACTTTATTAGAATTATGCCAGATCATGTCTGAAATTTATAGTTGTCGTAATTTTTGATTTGACTGTTATATTCTAAAACTATGTTTAACACTGTGTTCATTTGAAATGTAGTCGGAATTCATTTTTTTGCATTAGATGTCATTTTGTTTATTAATCTTGAGTAACTATTCCAATGTTTTTCCTCCATTTATATTGTATGGATGTAGGTTTTATAATCGATAACTAAAATTTTTGGCAGATTATGACGAATGGACTTAGTGTAAAAGATGAGGACTTTACTTTAATTAGCAAAAATAATATGTCATTTAAAAAACTTAATAATCAGGTAGTTTTAGTGCCAACTATTAATGGAGAGAACAACAAACATATTTGAATAAACTTTGTAACCCCATTGTTCTATCTCTCACCCCCATGTCAACTATATATATTCTGATAATTTATCTTACGATTTTAATTCACCTATAAACTGATTCAAGTTAACACTTCATATTAGTCATTCCAAAAACATTAACGATTCGATCTTATTTTATATGACAAACAATCCTTGATTCACATATTACAGTTTCTTCAATTGATGTACTCTGCCTTAAATTTGGCCAATCTTCTTTTATGGATTATTAATTTATAATTGTAGAACCTGATGAGAAATTATTGAAAAGAATATTCTTCGTTCATATAATTGTTTTAATATGATGGGAATTTTTCAGCGATTAAACTTTTTTTAACTACTTATCAGTAGCTAACTACAAAACACTAAAATATACGTACGGATGAGCTGGTGATTTGAAGTTAAGCTGGACGCTTTGCTGCTGTTGTATCCTTTGAGCAAGGCACTTACAGCCCCTGCTAAATGTGCATAGATTTCAAACTCGCATGAAGAAGACTAACAATTGAGGAAGAGATTTTTCATAGTTTTTCGACAATACAGTTCCTGAAATAATATGATACTTCATGAATTGACAGCCACAAAGTATGGTTCTGAGGATTTAGTTCACCGAAAGAAATAACACTAACGATAAATATGCCTCGCCTCTGATTGAGATCATATAGATCTGACATGATGGTATGTATTTGTGTACATTAAGATATTCGAAGATTAGTACATCCTCTAGCAGTATCTAAAAAGTATTGTAAGATCCAAACCTAAATTCCAATAGGTCTGGATGTGGCTGAATAACTGGCAAGTAAAAGTGAAGAGATTCGAAAACCCCTGTAGATATCAGAACAAAGCGATTGGGGTAAAAACGGTTCTAAACAAATATTACTACTCAGCTATTCAACCGACAATTGATACCAAAATATCCAGTCGAGAACACTAGAAGGTGAGTGTTATTCTATCCTTTCTGGATAGATCAAGTGAGATTCTGTTTGAGCGGCTGTTTTATAACACAAAGTGTTTCAATTTCTGGGAAAGTGCTCCAAATTACATTCAAAAATGCACGATCCCAGTCAAAACCAAACCGCACAATTAAAGAGCGAGCAGTCAATATGGCAGCCACCAAAATAATATCAATTAAAACAAATTATATACAGTTCAGTAAGAAACATAAAAGCTCAATGAAAACAATAGGAAAAACGAGGAAATCAAACGTTACAGTCTCAATTGGCATCAAACAGGTTAACAATATGTACAAATAAAGGAACCATAAAGAAGAAATTGCGAATGTATATATGGAGGGATTTTCACCTTCAAAATGGATTCTACAAGTATCCAGTGACCGTTTGTTCAAGATAAATTAAATAAACAGTAACGGCATGACATAATTCGTTCTTTTCGCGATATATATCAATATTTCACTTGATCTACTCCTTTGTTGACAAGTAGAGTTATAGAGAACTTTTGTAACCACCTGAGTTTGGGGGTTAAAGGTTGGCCGAAAACAGATTACTGACTGCTACAAATATCGCCGATTTCCACGTAAGATCTGATAGATTAGGTAGTCATAGAATGGGAAATCTAAAATGTTGGGATAGGTCTATTAATCTAGTATTAATCTGGACAAATGAAGTTAATATCGATCAAGACCATAATCATTCAATATGTTTAAAATTGGAATCTCGTGCTTCAGCTGATCTGGTCAACGGCCTGAATAAAAGCAACTACGACAACTAGTATAGCTTTTTTGAAGTATAGGACGAGGAATAACTACTAGAATTAAACGATCATGCTCTCCAAAGTGCTTAAGACGTTCAGTTTATTTTTACATCTATTCTAATCTCAAACGAACCATTTTAGCTCAGTTTACCAATACTAATGTAGTGATCAAGAACACGAGTGGGGACAATCGAATGTATTTTAGCACAACATTATAAAATATCTAATTAAAATATGAGAACCATAAGGTGAATAGTTAATTTGCAAAATAGCGATCAATTGTCTCAATTTGTCTGCTTCTTTTGCAAATATCCGTCCATAGTCTCCGATGCATTATCGTACCAATTGCGTGCCGTTTCCGTTCTTTCCTTATCGATCTTCTACTGAAATATATTCAATGCCCAACCATCATTACATACTACTACTCATAACCCACAATACAGTAACACCAGGTTTGGAAAGTACAAAAGCAGATTACTTGTAAGTAAACTTAGGCAGAAAACACCAGATGATTCTGCCCAAGTACTTAAAAGTTTCCATATCTTTCAGAGCTTCTCCATCAAGCAAGATTTTGTCGGTGCTGTCTTTATGACATTTCAAGATTTCGCTATTCTCCTTGTGTTTGTTGAGGTCTATCGCTGCAGAGACTGCTACAATGTAGCAAACACATATGGTGTAAATTCACTTTTTATTCAACATATAATATTTGTTCAGCCATTGTTAACCAGTTCATTGATAACTGGGACGACAGACCATATAAGTACACGGAATGTTAGGTAAGTTACTTTACCGGCGAGAGTGAATGTCATGGATTCGATTATCAGTTTGCAGGGTCATGAATATGCACTGCTGAATCCCATCTTAGGGTGGAACACCGTCTAGTGCTTTAAGGTTTTATATTATTTAAGAGAGATCAGTTAGTGATAGCAATGAAATTCAAAAACCCCCACAACGCCAAGTCGGCAATGTGGAGGACCTAAAGTATGATTCCAACAGCTTGGAAAAATTAAAATGATCACATTTTTCTATAAACATTTTGCTTTTGTACAAGACCCTTAGCCTTTGAGTGTTTTATAAAGTCTTCAGTAGCGGTTGGTGGGTTTTGTTACAATCAGTTAGATTCAAATTCTTTTCTTTAAAATTCCTAAGTACTGAATTTGTTTTTAATGCTGCATAACCATAACCTTATGCTGAAAAACGACATTGTATTTCAATAAAACACAATTCGAATTTATGTCTGAAGTTTTTCCATCGTTTCTGTTCATAAATGGATTAGTTGGTCTCTACTGTTTAATGAACTTCCTATTTAAATGCTATTTCATTGTGTAGATATGCGAGTTACGTATATAAATCAGAAAATGAGCATTTGAATAATGTGGAATTGTTGCAATTTCCTAAGGTAAAAGCATGGTACAAGTACATGTGACTAGGATCAGTAATGAGACTATTAATGCAAAACTAAATACAATGCTTAACGCGTAATAGAAACATCATAGTATATCACTCAGAAGATTTAAAATAGTAATGAAAATTTATTATCTACCAACATGTGGTAAAGTTGGTTATGTTAACCGTTTCAAGTGCTCAGTATTTTCCATATTGGATTGCTTGTAATAAGAGAGTAGATAATGCCCACAAATTTTAATCCTAAGTTTCCATTCACGGAACCGAACTTATTTTGTTGATATCATAGTTTTTGGAGACTCATTGATATACACACTTAAAGAACAGTTTGCTAATATCGCTCGTGTCATTTAGTGCTAGAAACTTTAACCGTAATCTCCAAAGGCTAATTATTATCTCTAACCTTAATCAAGAACAGTGTGAAGATTTTCAAAATTCTATTTAGACCTTAACAGAGGTTCGAGGAAACTGAATATCTATAACCACGTGGATGAATTTATATGTCTCCGTTTTTTCTTTTAACAAGAGCGAAAACCTGTAAAGGAATGAAGTCGATCCAATATTTATGTGGAATCTGTTTACGACTTAAAGTATTTTTATTTTTATTTCCACAAACTACCTATCTATAAAAGGTATTTCTTGGTTGTCTAAAAACTGGCTGAAAACATATATTTCAGCTCATACTATATCCTATCTATTACCTCTCTAATCTGTGTTTTAGTTGTCTGTGACAATGGTCTAAGGCTTTGGTCAGAATGTTACGTTATTAACAGACTCCTCTACCTAACTGCCAACATTTGGTAACTACATTCTTTTCTCAATGAGAGTAACCTTCAATAGGATGTTGGTTCGATTATTTTGACACAACGGTTCTGGAAATCTTGTGGATGACATGAAATTTTTATGGAAATTTATTGTAGTAGGTTCGGAAATCGGCAACAATGTTTATAAATACTTTGTAAAATACCCATTATTTAGTATTTGAATATAATTTGTGGATGCAATGTACTTTTATGGCCACGTGTTGTCCTCCATACCATTGAAATATTTCCTCTACCAGCGAAAAATTATAGCACATGAAGTGTCATAAGATTTATACTAGTCCTTCTGGTAGTTAGAGTTAGAAGAGTCAATACTGCCATAAAAGGTAAAAAGTGAAGTAGAATATGCGGTAACAGTATCGCTAGACATCCATCCAATACTATGTTCGTTTGATTCAAACAACCCTTGATTTGTCTGGCTATCAGGTGTCTACTCATTTTTTTTTGAACAAACTTGTGGTCGAAAATTAAAGAAAAAATAAAAGAACGGTCTAACGAAACATAATTTTTTTATCTTGAGGGAGTTGACCATTTTTATGTTTGTTAACATGTTGGAGTTTTCGCAGTGGATATTATGTCGCAGGTGTTCACCTTGATATCCTTTCACGTTTTCGCAAAATTGTACTGGTGCTTATTGGTGCAAAATCTGAAAAACTAGCTGGCTTGGCAACTACCTTTTTGATGTGAAGCGATAAATAAGAGAATAGTGATGAACAACGGAATATATTTCGTGGAACATTGTTTCATCTAATCCAAGGTCTAAAAATACTAACATTTAGTTTCATCTCCGGTTTATTCCATAAGTCATAGGCTTTCATTTGATGTACCCTGCTGTACTCTGCCTTATTCTAAAATTATTGTAATTTAAACGTAATCCTTTAGACCTCACTGTTCTACCCTGATTCTTAATTTGGATATAGTTCTATTTTTGAATTCTTTGTTTGTTTTAGTCATTCTGGATGCCGAATTATTTTCGTCTTTTTAATTATTCTGAATCAGAGATAAACCGACTAGTATTCCGGTCAACCAGTCTTTTAATCTCTCGCTCATCAAGAAAATATTTTTCCTCTTTCGCCTCCTAAGGCTTTTTAGTCACAAATCGGACTCATTTATTACTAACCTCAAGGCTGAACTAGGTAGCTTATTGTACCAGGTCCTTAGACTAGATCAGGACAAACTCTTTCCTGTACGTTAGTGGACGGATGGACCAAGGATGTAGCGAGCCTACATGTATCATCCATGTTAGCTAACGATATTTGCAAATCTTAACGACCTGCCGCCCTTCAAGTTCAGTAGAACTGTGCATCTCGTAGCTCTCATATGGTTGTTAATTTGAAGGAATTACTAGATAACTTAGGTAGCATATATGATAACGCAAATAGAATAAATATTAAAAATGATTGGGGTTCTGAATAAGGACGGCACAAAATTAAGAGATGAAAATTACTTCTGGCTACTTATAATATAATCCGATGATTTTTTCAGTCCATAGTGACATTTCCAAAGTTTCAACAAATATCCACATGCAACAGAAGTTTCTTTTTAAATACTGCTTAATAGACAACAAAGGCTCTTTTTTAAAGGGACGAGTTGAATTTTCTCTGCAACTTGCAGAGGAATATAGATTATTTGTTGTTCCAGTTTGGCTATGTTCATGAAGAAGCTTCAGTAGTTTTTAATCAGCAAAATGCGAATCACTAGTGTGAAAGGAATACATGGATAGTAGGGAACTGTTGGAGTTGGGCGTGAGAAATGTGATCTCTGTCGATATCATAGCTCTAAGCTGGTGACTAACCTGAAGTAACTTTACGTGGTACTCATGTGTTCCACGACTAATTTGATTACTATATATAATAAACACGCTACTATTGAAGGAATGCGTGGGTAAAACTAAGTAAAAGGAGATCAGAGTGAAATCACTACCGCGTGAAATAATCGATAATGTGCAACTGATCGAACACGTTAGACAGTCATGACCTTGGCGATGATTGACAAACTGCACAATGCCAAGTGTGATCTGCCGTGTAAGGTAGAGAAGGTCCAGCCTAATGATTAATTTGGTTAAAATAAAGTGACATTCCACTGGCCCTACAAAATTAGAATGAAAGCTTAATCTTCAATATGAAACTTTAGCTGCAAATAATTACCCAAAATCAATAGCTCCTACACTTGTAGTCCTCAAAACGACAGCCGACACACACCTCGATGCTTCGTCAACGTCGGAAAATAAACTTAAGAGCGTAAGATTTCCAGAAAATTTAAACGACTATTGCACGTAGGATTTAAACTTTATCTCGAATTCCCCTTGCATTATTTATTATTAAAAATTTTTTTTCTTATGCTCATTTTTACATGTTTATTCCAAAAAACAAAAAAAACAATATTTTTAGTTATGGGCGTATATATTTTTTTAGGGGGGGAGTGATCTGTAGCTGTAAATAGTTCCCCAAAATCAATAGCTTTTTAAGTGTTCGACATTGGATGCTGCCCACATTAGTTTTAGTGGACTTGTTTTACTGAAGGCGTTCGGTTATGCATCCGTACCAGATCACGTTACAGCTCGGCGTGGGAAACATCTCCTACGTTCACTGGCCAGATTAGAGCAACCGCTCTCGATATATTGATAACGCATCAAATATATCTTTTCAACCTCTTCGCATCTGAATTCTGATCTTAACTAAGTGAGGGACGATTCGGATATGGGAGGTGTTACTGGTTAATAGTTGTCAAACTACAATACTGGTAGTATCTTCAAAACGAACTATCCTTCAAGCACACATCATAAGTAATCTGCGATTTGTGGAGAGGCGAATTTTCTCCATAGTACCTGGTTTTGGCTTGGGACACATATGCGATTGATTCGACACTAAGCTGAACGCTTAAACTATCAAATTCCACTTGAAGCCCTGGCTTATGATGTTTCGTTTCATTTGCCATACTACATTTGCAATCAAAAATTTTATTTTGAGACTTTAGACACTACCAATCAGTTCTGAATTACAAAGATGCTCGTGCAAATGCAATTTAGAGTGCATTTTACATGAACAGAAACTTCAACTTCTTATGTCACACTGACGGTGTTTGAATATTTCAACATTGCCACTATTTTATGGTACTTCTTTTGAGCGGACTATTCAACCCTCTTTTTATCATTCATGTATTTTGGAGGTTTTTTTGCAATTACGTCGCTGAATTATGTTATACTTATTTTTCTTTCCCTCTGGACATCTGTGTTTAGCAACTTCTTTGACATTCCAGTTGTAGAAAACGTTAAATATTCTGAGAATCACTCAGAATTATTTGATGAGTCGACTGGTTTTTCTTATGATCCTATGAGTCCCTTGGTTAAATGCTCTTATCTTCCTCGTCATTCCATTTGGTGTGAACCTCCCTTAGGTGGGTACCTTGTTAACTGTAATATCTGTTAGATTTAAGGAATAATAAGTCCCAATATGATGAATTGAAATACGGATGCTTAAAATGGGGCGGAAAAGCAGCAGATTCAGTTGTGCTCACATCAATTGTGTGTCATGCTTTGGACAATATTGAGTGCTATGGGAATCGTACTTTCTTGTTACCTGATTTTCCCTGTCTTCATTACAAAGGACATTACTTTGTAACAACATTCATATACAGCTTATTACTAGGATTTCTTGGTGTTGATCGACTATGTCTGGGTCATACAGGTACAGGCCTCGGTAAACTCCTAACATTGGGTGGGGCCGGTATTTGGTGGATAGTGGATATCGTTCTTCTCATTCGTGGTGATTTGGGTCCAGCTGATGGAAGTTCCTGGATGCCATTTTACTAGACCTATGTAAAATTGCTCATTAAAAAACTTAATTCCTACTGTCTTGCTTTGTTTTTAAGGTATTGGCTGGTCTAAAAATCACATACAGTATTAATTTAAATGTCGGGAAGTGATTTTCGTCTGCTTGATGATGACACTCAGTTCATGGACAAGTATCCTAATGGGCTTTCTTTGGTTGATTTGCTGCCATTTTACGACTCCATATCTAATAATGAACCGCTTAAATTAGAATGGGTTTGTCCAGGGAAAATCGATCCTAACGTTCAGAGGGAAAGTGAGTTTGATTCAAAGTTAGGAAATAATTTGTTCTATGGTACTTACCCCTAAATAATTTTTTTCAGTAATTTGTGTAGCTTATCGTTTACTGCCTTTACGGGAGTTGGAACTCCTGGACACAATATACTCCATTCAAATTAAAATGTGCCTGGCCATCTATTTGTTGATAAGGAACTTGTTGCGTACGAATATCTTTTCCAATTAAGATGTTCTCGCCAACGTCTTCACAAGTGTTTAAGGAATAACTCTGAATTTCTAGTCAACTGTTTTGGATGTAAATGATCCTAGATGACATTGAGCTAAACCAGTCCATCACACATATTACTGCTCTCTATTCCTCTTATCTTTTATACACTGGTTTACTCTATTCTTTTTTGCTAGTTACCTGTGTCCTTGTCTTAGAAAAATGTCCTACCTTTGATCGTTTATGAGTTCCTAATGTCAAGACGTTTGGGTAGTTGTAATGAACTCAGTCGTGATAATTAGTTGTTTAGTAACTTCGCCTCAATTACTTTTGGATGCTTCCTTTAAAAGCCGATTCCTCCATGCTTCTTGATTTTATAAAATAGTGAGATGACGGATAATAATCGGATCCAAAGTATCTGACATGTTGATTGTGGCAGAGTCAGTCAGTTGCAACGTAGGACCAGGAACATAGGTCCATCAGTCCAAGCTGCCATACTTCATAAGCATGACAATATGAACATCAAATTCATCGAAGCAGTTACTTCAGTGGTAGTAAAAAAAAGATTCCATATAAGGATACGATTCAGGAAAAAAGAATTAGTTCGTAGAAAGAAAGGTATAAACTGATTTTGATCTCAACGTCTGAGGGAAGACATAGAGTGTGTACACCTACGCCATTGTGATCGATTCTAAGCCAGGTCACCCAGAGTCCCCAACCAAGTAGTTTGCATTTACCAACATTGCTCAGACCAGAAGTTAGTGACTCTATGGACTGCCATGTTTTGGTTTGGCCGCCTCAAACTCTCTTCCATCTGTCTCCAACATTAGTCAGCATTGCGTGCCGTGGTAATCGGTGATTGGGCATGTATAATACATGGCTCAATCATCTCAGTCGATGTAGATTCACAACATCAACTGAAACCATCATTCCCTAATACCCTGCGTCTCACGTCACTACTACTTATCCGATGATCACAGTAGATGCAGACAGTATTTCCGAAACATCTATGATCAAATACTAGTAACTTACGAGTATCTTCCACCCTTAATGGCCACGTCTCGCAGCCGTAAAGTAAAACAAATTGTTGTGCAGTATACTTGTTCCCTAATTTATGGACGGATATCTCGCCTTCGCCATAGGTGACGTAAGTTGGCGAAAGCCAAACGAGTTTTTTGCTGATCACCAGTCTCTAGCTTAACGTAGCTATTGATTCATAAGTTTAAAAACAGGATAGCCACTTAAGGACTGTCATTTCTCCACACTGAATTCTCAGGCCACTTTTTGTAATGATAGGTTGTGTATCCTTGAAATAGCAAACTTTAGAATGAGTTTATGAGGTAAAACTGGAGCAATAGAACTAATGTTCTGCTTTATTCCACTATATGATATGCAATGCTTAAAACAGTTCTACATCCGTACATACATATCTACTGTTTAGAATTTTGGGCGAAAAATTATGTGGCATGATATCTAGGTAACGCTGGGTTCTTCGAGTGAAGCACTTAAAGGCCGAGATGTAAATAGTAAGATCTCGTTTGTACTTTGCGAGCAAATAAGAAGTCAAGGTGTTTATTTGGCTTAAATCTCGGCCGGATTTTTATATTTCCACTAAAGAAAGAGGTTAATTTGGTCATTTATTCTAGAAATACTATTTAAATAATGCTTAGGTCGAAATTTCTATACTGCTTGCATTAAATGTCATTCCCCATACTAAAATAATAAGTGTTTGAATCATACGATAAAACTTGGATGAATTTTCCGTATAGCAGCCAGAACTTTCGTTACGTTGTGTACTTAATTGAGCAGTTTACTCTTCCATAACTAATAGTAAACCAAACCCTTCTTGATCGAGATGAGCCCCCTAAAGATAGGATAAACTAATCAACAAAACATACTGTTTCGTTTTACAACTGTTCGTTATGTAACACCATATTTTATCATATTAGGACTGTTAACCAACAGGAAGTGTTTTCGTAGACTAGCCTGACGTCTTTGATCACGCTCGCCATGACCATATATAACATTCGTAACTCATTTCTCAGCCAAGCTGGTGAAGATACCTTGCTCATAGTTACTCACTAGGTTGTCCCACCAAATACGATCAATGTTTTGAAGATATATTCAGTCGAATACTCATCTGCCCATATCCAATACCGTAGCCCATGTTCCTCACCCATAAGTGAATATGTGGAGTTTTTGCAGAAGTTGGCAAAAACTCCAGCGTCTTTGTATCTGTTGAGATTGAGGGGAGTGAAGTACACAGTGCACTCGATTATATTACTCTTTTTGGTTAAACCACAAAGGGAAACACCAGCATATTCTGCAACAACCTAATCTGCATTAGATGTTAGATAGTCTTTGAAATTAAAGATGCGTGAATTGTATTCGGTTTTATGTCTTCATGGTAATGGTCACTTATAATGGACCCATGAAACAAGCAATACAAGTGTACTATCATAAAACAATCGAATAGCGTGGTTGGGATGCATTACTATCTACCACTGAGTAGTATGTGAGCTGATTCGGAACAACATATCCTTGTTTATAAGTGATACTTTTTATTCGTTAGTTAAAACAACCTGACTCGTTCTAGTCTTCTTTTTTTTTGTATTAATCTCTATTTTTGTCACAATTCATGTCCAGCCTGATTATTATTCTTTACTACTAGGTTCTACATACATATCTTCCGGTTCACACAGTTGGTTGCACTGTTTTTTCTTGATAGCTTTTAATTTGAGCCGTAGCTTGTTTAACCATTTTTTCTTCATATGGTACAAACTGATATGTAACAGGGTAAGGATAAAGCTTGATAGTTAGGCACTACTTTTGGAGGGTCGATGACCCATAGTTATCATATCCTAAAATCGTTTATTTGTTAAATGACTCATAACCGTGTTTATTATTGTGTTCAGTATTTTGTATATGAGCATTTTATTTAGTTGAAAAAAGACCTATTTTGCTAAGCAATTAACTATGTTGTCTGATATCAGTCCAATTGGAGAATCACATCAATAATTTGTTCTCGTAAGTAGTAATCACACGATCACCTCGGATGATTGCATACCACCTATTGACTAGCATTGGATTCATTCACTTAGTGCAAACGCCCGTTCAGAAAAACCTTATAATGCGAACTGATAAAACCATTAATACTTCTTGTTAGCTACAATTACGATCCATTTGTACTTTAAAATCGTCACTATTCTATTTTACTCTCATCAATTCTCTTGTGGTTAACTGTAGATATTCAATATTCCTTTTTCTTCATTTTCTTAAAAAAACTTTATAGCAACCAAAATTCGTACTGAAACAAATGATAATCCTGTCCCAAAGGTTTCTGAATCCTTGACTAGTATTGTAAAGTTAAAAGAGTTCGACTTCGATGAGTCTCCGAATCAACCATCTATTCATTCAGTTCCACTTGGTGCTGCTGCTCAAAATGCAAACTTACCACTTAGACGTCTAGCAGGCACTTCCAGACATCCACCTCGCCAACCCCGTGTAGCTAGTATGGATAAAATATTAAATGACTTTTTCAAAGCACGCAAAGAACCTTCTTCCTCTGCAGTTGTGACTGAAATACACACTCCATCTATTACTGCACATTGTATTCCATCGTCTGGAATTTCTCAGGCAACTAATATTTCCAATGAGACAAACAACAGCAATAATAATAATAACTCCGAACAAGATAAACAAGAAGCCCTTGCTGTCGAACTAGCTAAAGCTTCAGTGTCACCACAAGTTTATAATCATCCAGATAATATACCTTCAGACTTCACGCCACACGACAATTCTAATGTACAAATTACCTCAAGTGATCAGGTTTCTGCTCCTGTTGTAAACATTTGTGATGAAAGAATAATGGAATGTCATAAATTAGAATGTACTGATCTTTATGTCAATAACGCTAATTCTTCCGATTACTCTGCTATAAATGTTTCAGACATCTCAATCACTTCTGTTAGTGTAAATAATATGTCCCAAAGTGAGAATGAGACGCCACATTAAGGCTACTTAATAGTTGTGGTGTAAATTTTCAGTTAATAGAATATATTTTCAAACTCTGCTAACTAAATAATCGCATTTTTGTGAGATATTTATCCAACGGAAATACAAATGCGTAACTGTACATATAATTTTTGTACACTGGGTACGTTTTATGTAATTTTTTTCCTGTTATCTAAATAAATAATTGACAGGTATTCACATTTGTTCGTTATTGTTATCATTTGGCACCACGAGAAAACCCGAGATCGTTTGAAATACTTCTACAGTCTAATAAGTTTAAACCGACACATCAAAATTGATTTCATCAACAGTAGGGATTTAAGTAGTTAAATCCCGTATGGGTATGAGGCCGTGGTTAGGATACCGAAAGCTTAGCTAACATCTCCGAAATTGCATAATCTGAGGCATACACATGCCCTTAGAAACAAGCATGAAGCTTCCTAGATTTCATACTTTACTATGTGGAAGTGAGTATTGGAAAGCAGTGTGATAAAACTCATTTTGAAAATATAATACATAAGTCGACTGACTTAGTGTTAGGTAGAAAAGGTAATCAGCAGTTAAGTTCGTGACCTAGCAACAAATGGGGGTACTACATCATATTTGAACGACGTTAACTACAACAAAACTGGAGAGAACTCTCAAAAAAGTTGTCAAAATGTATTGTCGTTTCGTAACTGTGAACTAGTCATCTGCAAAGAATAAAGTCTAAGACTTCTTTTGGTAACTCTCCTTAGTCTTCTCAAGACAGTATTAAATAATTCTATTTAATAATGACTATCGATATATTTCCAACATCCTAATATGCTGTTTTGTCAGTGTTTTTTCCGACACTTTCTTCCTGAACAACATCACTGATACAAATCGTCCTCATGAGTTGCAAATCTCTATCATCTCGAAGTACTACTGTGGTGTGGGTCACTTATATCTACATAAGTAGTATATGGTTATCGTCAGGCGTAAAATGTGTTTTGGCAGAAAATCGATAAGGAAAGAACAGGAACAAAGCGCAATCGGTATGGAAATGCATGAACTGATGGAAGAAGATGGACTGATATTTGCAGAAGGGACAGTCAAGATTGAGACAATTGGTTGTTATTTTGTAGATTAACTGTTTACTGTATGGTTGTCAGAATTTAGTGAGATAGTCTGTAATTTGTGCTTAAGTATATCTGATTGTCCCCACCCGCGTTCTTGTTCACTATACTACACTATATCTTAGTCCCAATAGAAATGTAACGGGTAAGTCCGATACAATGTGCAATTGACTTGGTGTTTCTATGATAATTCGACCCTGTTCATCGTGAGGTTCTATGGCAGTGTTTGTCACTGAAAGGAGTACCAAAGAAGTATATTAACCTTATAAAGGCTCTCTACTCGAACACAACTGGTTGAGTTACGGCCTACGGCGAACTATCATCAGAATTGATTACCTCAAGTGGTGTTCGTCAGGGCTGTCCACTCTCCTTTCTTGTTTAACTTAGTCGTCGACATGCTTTTAGAGATAACACTCATCATCTGAATCTCAAGGGGTTGGACTTTTACCGGGAGGCTCACCTGTTGACTTAGAATACGCCGATGACATAGTTTTATTTGAAGACGCTGATAAAATGAAAAGTCTAATGAACCACTATAAGCAACAATGTAGGCATGTTCGGGATGCAATTCTCTTTCTCGAAGTGCAAAATGTTACTTCAAGATTGGGTTGCATCGGCACCTGAACTAATGATAGGGAGTGAAGTAGTTGAGCGTGTCGATCGCTTCACTTATCTTGGGAGTCTCATCAACCCTTGTGGTCTGGTGTGTGACTAAATCTTAGCACGGATACAGAAGGCTCGTCTAGCTTTCGCCAACTTGCGTCACTTATGGCGTAGGCGAGATATCCGTCTACCAACCAAAGGACAGGTTTACTGCGCAGCAGTTCGTTCCGTTCTACTTTATGTCTCTGAAACATGGCCAGTAAGAGTAGAGGGTATTCGTAGGCTACTAGTATTCGATCATAGGTGTCTTCGAAGCATTACTCGTATATCCTGGGTCCACTCAGTAAGTAATACAATTGTTAGGAAACGGGTACTAGGTAAGGATGACAAACCGATTGATGAAGTAGTGAAACTTCAACAGTTGAGATGGCTGGGACATGTGTTACGTGTGCCCAACCACCGACGCGCAATGTTTTATGGTGTAAGAGTAGGCTGGAAGAAAGCTAGAGGCGGCCAGATCAAAACGTAGCACAGATCCATGAAGTCACTGACAAGTGAACTGAGCCATGTTAGTAGGTGTAGACTACCTGGCTGAGATCCGCAAGATTATAACAACCGATGGTTAGAGACCTTGAATGATGTGGCTCAAAATCGTTTGCAATGGCGAAGGTGCATCCAGTCTTTGTGTTCTACCAAATTCTAATTCTCTGAATTCCTCATGTCCCTATCCATTTTCTCTTTTCAAATTTATTTCACTGTATTATACTCCTTCAATAACATCTTCAAACCCTAATCTTTCATATAATGCTTATACTCTTACTATCTCTACCACTATGGGATTTGAATCGACAACTGCATCTCTGTGCTAATGTGGTATGGCAACTCGAACTGATGTACGTACGTACGGAGTCCAACGTTGTGACTGACTGACTTTGTTGAAAAGTCAGATGTAAATAGATTAAATTGTTCAACATTATTCTGCACAAACGTGCATTGAACATTGACAATATTAAAAATCAAAGGTAATAAGCAGCCGATATAAATCTCAACCCACCTGAACAACGACTGTTTTGCGATGTACATGAGTATATCGGATGAATAGACGATATATATATATATATATATATATATATATATATATATATATATATAGGCGTGAATTTATAGATTTTAGTCATAATAGAGAAAATTAGCTACTATTGTATGGTGTAATTACCGCTATGACGTATAGATCCACATTTATTCATGCTGACATATCTCGACAATCATAATATTAGTCATGATAAAAATCACTCACCATATAATGACAAGCAAACACAATCATATTGACAACAATCTATCAGTGTTCTCACAGATGAATCAAGCATAAAAGTATAGTAAAACAAATTATTATTATTAATTTTGATCATGATAGAAGAAATGAATAAAACAATATTAAAAACAATAATAAGAACCAATAAAAATACCGTTTTGTCTTTATAAAACCGTTTTTTTTTTCATGTAATAAACTAGGTAAACGTTTACTTACAGCATTTTAATAATTTAATCTTTGAAATTGATCTAAGTGGAATTCCATTTGAGAGTTAAATTTGTTGCATGTCTTTATCATTGGGTATTGAACTATTCCACTGACAATATGTCTGCTGCCATCCATAATTAAAACAGTTTTCAATATTCAACAAGCATAATTCATTTAAACGAATGCAATTAGAAGCCCTCACTGCATGATTTATCACTTTTTATCAGTTTAATGAAGATTGAAAATAGAAATATATGGAATGTTATTTTTATCTAAACTTATTTAAACAAAATTTCAATGCCTTTTCAATTTTCTTTTTCAAATTGAATTTTCGTTTCAGATGTTACTATTATTATCACCATTTAAAAAGGTTGAATGTTTTGTTGTGTACGCTTACGCTGTAAGCTTTTCGTAGATTTCTTTTGATGACGATCGTTTTGACGATTCATCATTACATCTGCTGGTTTTGTTAATGACGGTAGAAATGGTTTTAATCCGATTGAATAAGCTTGTGTAACTTTTCTTAAATTTAAATCATGTAATTGTTGTTGAAGATCATGTGAGGTTTTTGAACCAATCGATTTAGTTTGAAGATTATTGATGGACGCTTCCAAAGTTGTAGCTGAGTTATTATTGTGCCCTGTGGCACTTCTTATTGGACGAGTTATTTTTAATTCGCTATTGAATCTATTTCGTTTAATAGAAAAGTTTTGAAAAAAGAAACATTCATTCACTGAATGATTAGTAAACAGAAACAGAAATATAAGCCGAACAAAATTTACTCACAATATTGTGAAGAATATTCACAAAGGGATATGTTGTGGTAGAACGAATGTCGAAGAAAGCGTAACTTTGGGATTAATTTACGCCTAGTTACTATGCATACCTTTATTGTGTAATTAGTAGATAACAGCATTACTGTATTTCTATATTCTCCTTATTCTAAGCTTCCAATGAACTCACTAAGTATTGTTGTACGTTCTATTATTCCTTAATTATTGCTAACTGATCAGTCACCTTACCGTTCCGTTCTTTTACTTTTGGCGTAGCCACGCCGATATTGTGATTTTACATTTATATTGATGTGCGTTCAAGAAACTGATCGATATAAGTGTACGAGTTAGATCACATAAGGTACATACATTACTGCCTCATGTGTTCGATTACGGGACTAATGACAGGGCCAGGAGAAGAGCATACATTCTGAACTAATAGTAGCTAGGACTACTCATGGATTCAGACTCAACCTTTTAACCTTGCCATTTGAAGTGCATAGCTGGGTCGAAGCTTTAGACGCTAGGAGATAATGAAAACAGCATACGCAGAGTATAGAAACATTACATGGCTTATTGGTGAATCGCTTCTTTAAATATCGATCAATTTTTCGTTCATAGCAGGACAGTATGTGATAAAGTCTGTGAATTGCAGAAACTCCAAGGATGCCAGAGAATTCCTAGAAGCATGACACTCAGTCCATTAGCAGTTCACAGATATACACTTAATCTATAAATAATACGGAATAGGTCAATCAGTCTCCAGATCAGAGGTCAATCGGCAGACAGTCAAAATCAACGCAAAAAAAGCAAACGATGTAAGACAGAATCACAAACGAGGCTATATGAACAAACTGATAAAACAAATGTAGAATAACTGGAAAAACCACTTCTATATGAAAACAGTGCTCGAAATGTTGTCCCGAATGATAATGAAATCAAACTACCTAGCTCGGCGATCACAACGCAACCAAAAACAGTTATGTATGTCACTTAATATCTTCAAATACTGATTTATAGTATCATATGTTTATCAATGCATAAGCTTTTTATCTCCCTAAATACTGTAGATTGATAGTCGCTGATCTCGTGAGTTAATCATCATACATGTAGTACAAACAATAATGTTATGTAAACATTAACAGTTTCTAAGTATATATAATACACGCTTTAGCAATTTCATTTTATTTCAACCAAATAACCCATACGGTCAAATTAAAATATCATTTAAATGATACTGATGATTAAATATTCCATAAGCTATTCATATTTTTTTCTCCTCAAAAACGGTTTACAGAGAATGGTTAACCCTAGTTCAAATATATTTGAAGAACTCTCTAAAGTTAATAGTTTTTGGGAAACTTTTTGATAATAGTTATAAACTAGTAAAAATAATTTCTGCAAGTGTTTGTATCCTTCTGTTGTTAGTGCTGAAACTGGCCAGTTTGTTAGCATATGTCCACACAGTGCAGATTGTCCCGATACTGCCATTTAGTCACAAGTTTTAATTAGAGTTGGATAGTGACTAGTATCGTTTCGTCCTATCTAACACGGAAGTACTGGCATAGTAGTGTGAACATTAGCTTATCAACTGATCGGATATCTTTTTTTCCGTTCACAAATTTTATTTAGTTAACTTGGTACCTGTTACTCAAAGTTTTTTCTTACCACAAATGGCCTAATTATATAGGCTACCAAATGCCCTGGTACGGTCGAGAGTGAGGAGAGTCCGCTCTCCCTCTCGAAATGCTCTCATATGGCTACGCGTATATAGCCACTGCCAGGAAAGTCCTACTCACTGCCTACTCATGGCTGGTGTTATATACGAAATTGAGAGGACAAAAAGCGAATGTCCGTCGCCTTAACTGGGTTGGTGAACACGGATAGTCCGCCTAGGGGAGTTGGGAAACCTTGATTCCAAACCAATGGTGCACATGGGCTCCAGTATACTGAGGGAACAAATGGCGTATGAATCAATCATTGGTCACCGGCTACGATGGGACTGCATCTCCTTACGATGCTCCACTACCTTGTGGATCAGACCTTAAGGTCAAAGGCTCGGGGCGTGGCCCCATAAGAAAACCACCTGCTTCGGTTTGGGCACCCGGGCAGTATCACAGCCCTCACACAAATCAAATAAGATTTGTGTGGCGCATATGTATCTGGTGTCTCTTTGTACCAGTATTTATGTGTTCAAGTAAATAAATCTTCACTGCATATGATTTTCAATATGTAGTGGCGTTGTGATCTTGTAACTGGGTTTTCGAGTCAGAAAAATCGAAGGCAATTTGGTTTAGTTTTCTTACCAGATATAGGGATTAAGAAAAGCCGCGTAGAATAACAGATCATAAGATTTTTCGATAGTTGTGGTGGTCGTTTGCGTTATTGATTAACGCAAATGTCATTGGTCTGACTGGGATAAATTGAACTACTCATCGGTGAACTCTATACTCTAGTGATCCTATATAGTGAGCATATGAATTGTTACATTCAAAATAGTAATAATGTGACTATCCATTCAGATATATTTCAAAATTCCTTAAAAGAATTCTAGGTAATTCATATAAATGATGATAAGTAGTATGAAAAAAAACAGATACAATTATTGATCTTAATGAGTTGTGAATTAATTTTAAAAAGTCTCACTGTGCTAGATACACAAATAAAAACAAATATTCATACTTATTTAGAGACACGTGAAAATAAATCTCTTGATTTGAAAGATTTATCAGTAATTAGTTGTCTTTTTAGGAAAAAGACTTGAAGAAGTTGAAACAATAGTTCATCAGTTTATTTTAAGAATTTCGATGTGTTTGAACAAAAGACACTTTGTAGAGAGAAAAGAAAGCACTTTCATTACTACACTCAATATGTCATTAAACTTGTCATCTTCTCAATTGACATGTTATTTTTCTCTGAATTTTTTTCGTAACCCCCTTCTTTACAAACGATTCAACTTATTGAAAGAAATATTCGATCAGAAACAAGAGACCAGATAGATTGAAATGTTTTATTACTCTCAATGTATCTATCTATATATATGTATATGGGTTTTAAAGTATGTTAGTTAATAAGGTTTAAGTTGAATAGTATAAACAATTAAAATAGAAAAATTTTTACGTTTATAGAGAACTACATTCTTTTCTAGAAACTATAATCATTAATATCAATTAATCTAAGAGTTAATAAGATTTAAAATAAGGATGAAAGAAAAAAAAGAAGAGATATTTGGATAGTTTACTTTAGTTAAGATTTTGATGATGGTTGGTCACAATCATTAAGAAAATATACTTTCATACAAGTTGTAAAGTTTGTCAGTTAAAAAAATCAAGTGCGATAACAAACTCTCACACATAATGAATATCATATCCGTTAAATGAAAGTGTTTATCTGGACTGAGTAACTAAGTGAAGAATGTGTAGGTATTTGAAGTGATAGATATGAGTATTAGGTATACACGTGAGAGAGAGTCCTCAGTACGAATAAAACACGTTCTCTGAATTTCACAAATAACAACAATCTGTAAATTTTAGATAGTTGAAGGTACTCAGTAAGAAATCCTGTTAAGGTCTAGATTTCATGCTATTTGGCACTCATCAGTAAGATTTACCTGAAACTTTAAGGGAACTGACGCTCTTTTTAGGATTAAATTTCACGTTAGTCAGCTTCACATGCTGATACGCTACCATTGAAGTACTCGGGTACCGACTGACCTTCTGCAGTATTGAAATATTTATGATGAATTAGTCACTAAGTAGTGACCGATGTTATGCTTGTCTAGTCCTTTAGTGCTGATTGACTTCTATCGAACAAGTATCAATACGGCTACTTACCTAGGTGACTTGACACCACGTGTACTATGTCCCGATGCTAAGTGATCGTATATGGTCAGCAGAAAACCATTAAGTACAATAATAAGGAAAAAGTGTTACGCAACTAAAATGGAATTCCCGAAATATATTATATATACGCCATGACATCAGAGTAAAAGTCATCTGACTAATTATAAAATAAACCTTATTTATGAGGTTCATATAAATCCATTTTCTATCAAAATATGCAACGCTGACTGATGTGGGTCGGAAATGTACTAATTTATTGATCGTTAGTCCGGATAAAGTAATTAGTATCACCTGATCAAACTTCTGATATAATTAAAAACCGGTTAACTGCAACGATAAAAAGAACGTTCTATGCAGCAAAGCTGAGACTAACGTTCACTGGTACAAACTTGTCTTCTATATCCGTAAAGGATTAGCCTCCTCATCTGGCCGCCTATATGTGCATCTACCAGTTCTCCTGCTCTTGTGGAGCAAGTTACATAGGTCGCAGCCACCGCTTGCTTTTAACTTGAACATAAGAACACGTCTCAGTGTGGTTCTATGAAGGTGAGAGGAAAGCGGTTGGGAGGTCCATTTTAAATATCTAATCACTCCCCTGAACCACAGACTGGTTTTGAGGTCGTTTATGCAATTCTTCCAAACCCACCTAGATTTCTTTGTGTCCAACTCCTTAACACAGCAGAAGCTCTTGCCATCCATGAGTTGGAGCCAGAACTGTGTGTACAGAAGAAATAAATATTGTCCTTATCGTAATCTTGCCTTTAAACTATTATTATTAATACTATTATATTTCGTACTTGAAAATATCTTTCTTTCTCTTCAATTATTCCTCATACCATCGCTGTACAAATGAACCGCTCATTAATGTAATGATGTTTGATATGATCGACGGAGCATACAATTCCAATAATATATATCTCATGGCAAGTAATCTAGAGAGGCTTAACAAATACGCCACAACCAACAATCTTAGAAAGTTCTTAATTTTACAAAGAAATCAAACCATGAATTTTACCTTTACGGTAAATAGTGAAATGCTAATGGTATGTAGCATTTTAATTCTCCAAACCACCATCTAATAAACTGAATTATGAAACAATTGATCCTATCTGTTACGTAATATGATATTTTAGTAGGTTTATCTGATAAGTCATATGATATTTTTTGTTTAGAAGAAAATACTGTCATATTATTCACATACAATCATCATTTTTATATTTAATTGTTCAACAAGTTATTTTGTTTTTGATACACGTGTTAAAAGAGAACATTATAGAATAATCTAGTTTTTTTAATCATCAATTTATTACTGAATAATACTTTTCATTTTACGCTAATCGTCATGGTGATTAGTTTTGTTTTTTGTAAAACAGTTGAGTTGAAGAACAGTAATGAGCTTGTTGTTATATAAAAAATGTTTTGTTAATTTGTAAAGTGATTGAACCATGGGGGTTCTAATCTCTTTTAATTGTTTATAAATAAGCCTACATTGTGTTTGAGGTATTCTGTCAATTTGTATAACAGTGAAAGATATGAAATATCAATTTCTAACTTAGTGGTTTGAAAGTTAAGCTATTTTCACAAGGCTTGAAAGTTCTGTTTTAACATGTACATTGGAGATCATAGTACCGCGCTAATGCGGAATGTTGGGAAAGAGTAAAACAACCAGCTCATGTTCCTTGTTTTTTTAGTGGCTTGGAGCATCTGATATCACTTGTAAGTGAGAATCACCTGGCAGTTGTCTTATTAAACTTTTTTAATAACTACAAGTGTTTCGTAACAAATATATCTCATATCCTGGAAAGGAAAACTCGATTAAATGAATGATGAGCGATATTATTATTGTAATTCAGTGAATATTGGTAAAAAAAAGATGAAGAATAACCGGCAATATCATGAATAAAACAAACATGTCAAGTTTTAAACACCATTCTCATAGCCTCAATTCTAAATTATATGCATGAAAAGTTTTTCCTTTACCTGGCATCAATGTGGTTATCGACTGACTGATATATTTTGATCTTATTTCTTAAAAATAGTATCTTATATCTATTGATCATTGGAATTTATGCCGAAATATTGTTCTGCTATAATTATTTTAGAACGGAATATTCACCAACATACTTATAGATCAAATTAACCTTGAAAAGACCTTCACAAAGAAAGTGCTAAACTGAATAGCAACAAGGATTTTATTCAGTAGGAGACAAATATATAGAAATGATGAGATATTCAAGATTCAAAAAATATTAAACATGAAAGATTCTATTATAATTAATTCCAAAGTGCACCAAACAGCCTTCAGTTATTGTCTCATAACATTTTGAGTGTTGAGGCACGGGAGACCATAATCGTTTTACATAGACCATCCAGTTAGTAAATTGATAGGCTGTGAGGTTAGTGAGGTTAGACGCAGGGTATTAGGGAACGATGGTAAATCAGTTGATGAGGTGATGAATCTTCATCGACTGAGATGGTTGGGCCATGTGTTACGTATGCCTGAACACCGATTACCACGACGCGCTATGATGACTAGTGTAGGGGATTGTTGGAAGAGAGTTAGGTGCGGCCAAACCAAAACATGGCATCAGTGTTTGAAGTCACTAACTTCTAGTCTGGACCATGTTGGTAGATGCAGACTATTTGGTTGGGGTCCGCGTGACTATCGTAATAAATGGTTGAAGACTCTGGGTGACATGGCTCAGAATCGATCACAATGGCGTAGGTGCATACACTCTTTATCTTCCTTTAAACCTTGAGACTAAAATTGCTTCATATCTCTCTTCCTTCCTGTACTATATCCTTATATACAACCTTTCTTTTATATATTACCACCACTAAATTAATTACTTCTATGAACCCGGTGTTCATCTTGTTGTGCTAACGAGGTATGGCAACTTGGACCGATGCATAAATGTGCCTGGTCCTACGTTGTAGCTGACTGACTCATAGGCTGATCTGCTTACTTAATACAAGTACCACTACTACTCGTTTATAAACTGTTTACGTCATACAGGAATGAAACGAAAACCCAAAGTATTATACAACGGAACTATACATGCATATTGAAGTAAAACAGTAATAAAAGACTTACATTTCTTCATTTTTTAATGAACCACGTGTAGGTGAATGCTTTGTATTGTTTGTATTTATTTTATATTGTTCATTACTTAGTGAAGCTTGAATAAGTGGTTTTCTAAGACTTAATGCAGGTAATCGAAATGGTAATAAGTGTGTATTGATTAATTCATCATTTGATTCGATTATTTCCTCTTCTTGTTTTTCAAAAACATGTTCATTATCATACGAATGAAGAATACTTCGTTTTGTCAATAAATTATTTCCTGGTATACTCAGCGTTGTTGATGATTTATTCGGAACTGAATGAGAAGTGGTTGGTATAAGTTTATTGACTGATAATGTTCCAGTTGTAGGTGCAATCGGGTTCTTATTTACAGTGACTGTGTCTGTTATGAACTGAGAATTTTTCATAGATAGAAAGATTAGAATTCATGGTATTTAATGAATATTATCCCAGTTTGGACTTAATAATACTAGTAATAAGATTAAATTTTAAAAAAACACCCAGTATGATGGAAGGATTGAGTTATTTTTATTTCAGCCAGTTAGTCAGTTTTATAAACAACGTAGAATTAGGCACATATGTGCATCAATTCAAGTTTTCACATTATTTAAAAATACAAAGATGAAGTATCAGAACCAATAATAGAGTAGTAGAAGTGTTAAAAAATATTAGGTGGTAGTAGAGAAGATTAATTACAGACAATATCATTCCTAAAAGTATGAATTTGTGGGGTAAAAAGTATGAGGATACTAAAACTTAAAGTTAAGAGGAAAAGAATAAGTGAAGGCATCTACGTTACTGTGATCGATTTAGAACCGTGCTACTCAACATCTCCAACTACTGATGATAATTGTGCGGACTTAAGCCTGGTGGTCTACATCTACCAACCTCTGCGATGAAAGCTAATTAGGTACATGTTAAACTTACTCTGTTGTAGAGTGCTTTGTAGATAGCCACTTAGAAGGAGGAGTAAATAATCCAGATATTGATGGATGCAAGTTGATAAGCTTGCTGATTTCGATACTTGGTATTAGAATCCTGTGACTAATTTTTAAGTTACTTACCTAATCATTTTACTCCGGGAAGAGTATTTTCAAAACTATAATTGAATGGCGAAAATTCCGTAGAGTTCAGACAAGTTTAGAGTGGGACAGGTGTCATCAATTTTCGATGATTGAGCTATATCTTGCATCAAATGACGTTAAAAACGAGAACCATTATTTTCTAACTCAGTGATCTGAAGTTAATGCGTTCATCATAAGATTTGAAGGTCCTAGGTTCGATTCCTGATGGTGACGTAGGGTATTGTTGTTGTGAACTCCAGTGTAGAATGACACAATTGTATAGGTTTACCTAGTTATCAATAATTATTCAGATGAAGTCATTATTGTATGTAAACCATCTTCAAGATACTTTGTATTACAAATATGGCTAATTAACGTATAGCCCAGTAATATATCTTCGAATGAAAAATAAAACATTTATTTTATACATATCAATAAAACATATTTTTAATCGGTATTAATACTACTTCTAACGGTCTTATTTCCTTCTTAGTATTATTGTTATCCATTAATGATGATATTTAGTAGCGTGAGTTATAGGACTTTATTTTGATGTTGGTTTGGTCGACCAAACCATCCAGTTCAGAGAACAAACCAACATCAAAATCACCCACCTGAGCTACAAATCTTCTCCACCATCTCATAAGACTTTATTGCTATATTAATTTAAACATTTCGTTAAAGCAAAATCTCTTGTTTAAAATGTTGAGAGTTTGAAATCGGTAGCTATACACTTTAAAGAATAAGCAGACAAAATATCTCATATATACGGCATGTAAGTACAAAGTGTAAAAAGACTGTTATTGGATGTCATATACACTAGGTCTGTCTAAGCACATTTGATTTGTCTGATGGACATGACTTGTATGATAAATCAAAAAGGTTTTAAAGCATTATGTACATATCTTTGTTATCACACAGATTTTAAATAGGCTTCATAAACTAGGTTTTATTTACTTGAAAGTTTATTAGAAATGACAGCTGAAATAAACTAAAGTCAGTACTGTGTATTTATTAGATGGTGAATAATTTCATGCTTGCAGTGAAACATACATGTTTCTAACCAATTTTAATGAAACATGAGCTGTTGATTATATTTAAAAGCATCACTATAAAAATCAGGTAATCAAAAACTTGCAATGCGTATACCTCTATTCGGTCACAGTACCATAAGTTGTACAATAAATAACTTCACAGTTCTCGGTCATTAAACATCTATCACTAAAATTATTAGATGTATTTTCGTAGGACAATTGAGGATATGTAACTGAACTTTAAACTTCAATACACTGTTACCTAAACTCATGAAAGTTGAATTTCTTAATAATTTACAGTGCTTTATAAAATACTATTAACAATGTAATAGAATAACAACAATAACTTACATCAGCATTTTTGTTCGAGACATCTTGACATCCTTTTAGGAATTCACTATTATCATGGTGAGTTTGACTTTTGTTTAAACTCTGGAACATTTCATCATTCTTTGAAATATTCTTCTGCTCTGAATACGTCGACAATCGTCCATTTTTACACGCAAATCTTGGAAGTCTAATTTAAAACATGAAAAGGTGAAAAAAAACCACTAGTTTAACGGGCTATTATTAATGAAAGAACAATTCTAAGTCAGTTACATTTCAAAATGAATGAGTAAAATATGTACAAGTGAAAAAATAATTGTGACTAGATGGTTGGATTAATATCTACTCATTTTAGACAAATCAGTAGTTGATTAGTTAAATCACTAAGTGTATATTTTCCCTATAAATCGTAATAGGATTGCATAAGGAGTCAGTCGAAGTTGAAATTTAAATAATGAGATTAGGCTTTTCAAAGTAAAAATAGGTTACTTCACCTCATATAATTTCAGTCGAAAATCTCAAAAATTACTACAATAATGTGCTAATGTAGGTGGCCCTATAGGGTAAAACCTACTTTAGTACTTTAAAACGACCACTTTGGAAATCATAAGATAAATCAAACTAGAAGAGAACATTCGTCAAATAATAAGTTGCACTTTTTAAAAACCATTGCCTCAATCTGATGAAAGCTGAAAAAACATTCTAAGGATTATCTATTTACACTCACAAATCAAAGCTGGATTGAAAGTGAGTAGGGTTACAATGAACCGGACTCGATCGAAATGAAAGCTACGAGTGAGCGAATACAGACAACCTTGAGTATGCCACATTTTCAATTGGAATTCGGTGTTTTAGTGGACATATGTGCATCCTGTGCAGATTATCTCGATATAGCCATTATAACAAGTTTGTATGGAATAGGTGGCATGCGTCTAGAAATGGAAGCTGGGACGCGCCTCTCGTCCTACTTGAAACTCATCAGCTGAATGTACTTGGGTACCAAAGTTGATGTCCACATATTTTTTTTTACCTTCTCTGTGTGTGTGCGCTTATAGCGCTAAACTTTGTTGTCCTTTTCTCCTCTCTCCATTAGGTAATGATCACGATTTCGACAATTGTCGCACAATGAACAACATCAATAAATAGAGATCAGTTCCTGGGAACATTTTGATCGCGTGATGGTTAAAGAGCGATTTTGTATAAAATTATCAAACCTACATGCATTTGTAAGTATCCAGATGAGACAGTCTACATACAGGTATGTCTCGGTTAATAAGTGTTAAAACTAAATACAAATAAAAACACTCCGCGTCTCCTACTTTGTCTATAGCTTAGAGTCCTCAGTCTTGACGTAGTTATACTCTTATCAGTCCATTTATTCACAAGACTATCTTTATAATCGTTAATATTTCCCCATCTGTGTATGACTAGTTACCTATTTTTACGATGTAATGTAACCTAGTTTATCGTGTACATAAGGTGTTCAGTGTTTAAGATATATTCTAGATAGCTGGGTTGGGTAGTTAAAATATAATGACAGAATCTTAGCTGGAGATTTCTTTTTTGATTTAAGGTTGAGGGTAGAGACGTTCTTGGGGATAGAAGGACTAACAGAAGTATAACTACATCAACTCAAGGTTAGGTGTCCGCCAGAACGTAACACTGATCAATACTGCAGACTCTAGGCCATAGGCGAAGTAGGGGACGCAGGGAAGGAATATTATAATGGAGTTTTCTGATTGCTCAATTCAGGAAGTAATATCACTCAACTCAGACGTCAGTAACCGATATGACAAAAAATGAAAAGAATAGATAAGATCATTCACCAAGTGGGAAAATAGTAGTTATCGCTTACCGTAAAGAAACATCAAAAAATATAAATGGTTTTACAAAAGTTTATTTTTAAACTAATGATACAGTGAAATCCATCCATTGCCAAGAAGGTACAAGTATTTATAAACAGTTGTTTACGCAAAAAGCTCAACATTCACCGACCGGATACTATCAAACAGAGTTTTATGGGAGAGGACAAACCAGCTTCCAGCTGAAGAGGAAATTAGGAAAAGGCGTTGGAAGCGGATAGGACATACATTACAGAAATCACCAAACTGCATCACGAGGCATGCCCTCACTTGGAATCCGGAGGGGAAGCGGAAAAGAGAAAGGCCAAAGAACACATTATGTCGGGAAATAGAAACAGATATGAAAAGAATGAATGTTAACTGGAAAAGATTTCCCAGGATAGGGTTGGATGGAGAATGGTGGTGGGCGGCCTATGCTCCTCCACGAGGGATAACAGGCGTAAGTACAATGAAATCGGTACTATGGTAAGTAGATAAGATGTCAAAAGAGGGACCAGACTATGTTTGTGAAATGAAGTGTTGAAGCGGTGTTCTTTGCATTTGACTAGAATCTTATTTATTAGTCAAAACGACGTGTTAGATACCTGATGTATCTTTCTGTACTCCAGTAAGTGTTAACAAAACAAATATCCAATGCTAACTTAGAATTCTACCTGGAAATGGCTTAGCCGACTTGTCGTCATTGACACTCATAACTAAACGTACATCATAAATCATTGTTTTATTTAGTAAATTAGAAAGCTAGGCTTATTGTAATTTATTGTTAATATAATCTTTCAGTGGGTTGTATTTGAAACCAAATCCTATCCATGATGTTTCGAACTTTCACCCACGATTATTACAGTCTAAAGAAAACAACAAACTCCGAGTAAATGTACAGAGTGCAAACAGCTTTGCATAATAAACTTTTAGTGGCTATTGAATGTTAATATTGAAGTTAGGAAAATATATTTAATTTACCTACTTTTTATTTGTCTTGTTAAGTCTCCTGAAGCTTTATCAAGTTTGTCATCCAACTTATAAGCAACAAATACCACTCAGTATAATAATCCATTCTCAACAGTCCTTCTGTAACCGATCATTTGAAAGGTCAAATAAACGTAGAGTATACAGGTTATACAACTCAAACGGAACTGTAAGCTGATTAAATCCAAAGTCTTTTGATATTTATTCTGAAAAACTTAAAAAATCTGTTCCATTCCTGATTACACCTTTAAAGGATGAGGTGATAACTTACAAATAGACGACATGGATTCAACTAGCAAAGAGGCAGATAGAGTAGATAGGTGGAGCAAACATCAGTAAGATTACAGGTTGGAAAAAAAGAAAGGTAATCTTCACAACTGCTCTGCCTTCGCATACTAAAATAATCTTTGCAAAAGATTAAAACTACTATCCCAAGACCAAAAAACAGGGATAAATAAATAAACTTCATATACCCCAGAAAAAAACACAAAGTAATCAATGATACCACCTATTTTACATAAACTTGCGTCATAATGGCTGTACAAAGAATGCACGTATGCCAAATAAAACTGATCGAATATCAGCTAAAAATTTCAACCATAAGGTAATCTAAATAATAGTCAAGTAAGTCTGTGATGCTTTATAAGGGGTTTTGAAATGCTAAAAACAGGTGAGCGGATGTCTTAATACAAAATATAAGGGATTAGCACTACTATGATTTCAAGGCGTTTTTTGTCTTTTAAAAGACAAACGTTTGATGAAAATGCTTACCCTTTGACAGGATTATGGGATACTTGCAATTCCTCCAATTGTTGCATCAAACGTGCATTCTTCTTCCTTTCGTTTTCAAGATCTTCCCGCAAAATCGATATTTCCTGTTTTAGTGAGTTCTCTTCTTTGGTTTTATCTAGTTATTGCATCATACAATTAAGATTAGCCTAACTTTGTGGTAAATAATCATCAGAATAGCCAGCAGAACACGTACACATTACCAGACGATATTGCAAGTCTGAAAAAATAGAAGTATACGAAATATCCACAACCTTTATTAATTCTTTTCAAAGACTCAATCTCTTGATGCAAACCTTTCAACATGGACTCATGCTGCTTTTGTAAAAAAGCTATGCTCTTGTCTAGTAGGACTTTACGACTGTCGTCACCTAGTTTAGAAGGGCTGATAACAGGTGCTTCTCTTTTACTGGAAGGGGACATAATAGTCTCAACTTTCTTATCTCCAAGTGCATCAGTTTTGGTAGGAAAATTATTAAGAACAATCATAGTCAAGAATTCAGTCTACGGAAACGAAAGTGCGATTAAGTATTTCATATGCATTGTATTCTTGTTCTCAGTTGAGGTCCCTAATTTTAAAACCTATGGACGAATTCGTCCTCTTAATTAGTGAGCCAAAGCTCATAGTCGACCGAATCTACTATCCTTGAAGAATATAAACAAAAACAATAACATAAGGCCTAAGATTCCTTAGTGATCGCAGTGAGAGCTTAATACCCTGTAATTAGTAGGCTCACAAACGTTCAAATGGTTGAGGACAGAATAGAAGAAGCTTTCGCTTAACGGGCTTCCGTGTCTAGTAGCAGTGGATCACCAATACCTCCAGGCAAAAACCTAGGTATATGAACGATAATAGAGGGAAAAAAGAAATTGGTAAATCATAATAATATGTTATCCTTAGTCCTTAAGAATAAGTCAAGTTTCCTCATAAAGGACTCCTGGGAGGTCTCTTGGACTAGCTCAGTCGGCAGCGAATTCCAGCACTTGACAACTCTAACGGAGTAGAAGTTGTGTCTGCAGTCTGTTCTGCTATGCAGGGTCTTCAATTTCTGGGTGTTTCCTCTTAGGTTAATGTTATGACTAAGCTTAAGAAGTGTTTAAGGGGATGACCAGAAGTATTAAGGATACTGTAAGTTATAAGAAGGTCACCTCTAAGACGCCTGTACTCTAACGGGTAAAGGTTAAGTGATTGGAGGCGCTCTTCGTAAGGTTTGAATTTGAGTCCCCGAACTGATTTCGTGGCTCGACGTTGTATACGCTCCAGAGTGTCCTTATCCTTTTGGAGGGAGGGAGGTAGGAAATACTATGTTTCCGTACTCTAAATGGGGACGAATAAAACTGTTGAAGATTATGTGGAAGGTTCTACCGTCAAACTGGCCAAAAATGCGCTTCAATGTTACCAGTGCAAGGTTTGCTTAAGAGGCGTTTTCGTTACAGTTCGCGTACGATTTCAGGTCGTAGGGTGCCAACACTCCTAAATCTTTTTTCGACTTGAGAAACTTCTAGAGGGGAGTTACCCAAGTTGTAACTATAGTCTGCAACATGTTGCAGATGGACTACTTTACACTTTGAAGTGTTGAAGGTAAGTCCGTTGTCGTCTGCCCAACTCTGAAGTCGAGTCAGATCCTCCTGAAGTACTAGTATATCATTATGGTTACGTATCTCTCTCCAAAGTTTCACATCATCAGCAAAAAGCAATAAGTCAGATGAAACTTGATGAGTAAGATCATCAATGTAAATCAAGAAAAGAAGAGGTCCTAGTAATGAATGCTGGGGGACCCCACTAGGACATTCCATAGCCTGAGAGAGAGTGAAGTTAACCCTGACCTTAAAATGTCGGTTTTCTAGATATGAAGTGAGCCAGTCAATCAAAGGGGGTTTGATACCCAATCGTCCAAGCTTCTTGATAAGACATACGTGGTTGACCCTATCAAAAGCTTTTGAGAAGTCCAAGTAGATGACGTCAACCTTCCCCTTGCGATCAAGGATGATTGTCCATCTATCCACCGCAGTCAGCAGGTTGGCCATACAAGAATGACCTTTTCTGAAACCATGCTGTTGAGGCGAGAAGAACTTTGAGGATGATAAGTATTCTAGTATACCGTCGTATATTAAGGATTCCATAATTTTGGAAGGTATGGAGAGAAGGGCCACTGGTCGGTAGCTTCAGGGTTCACTGTGTCGACCTCCTTTGAAAATTGGCGTGATGTGAGCCAGTTTCCAAATTTCCGGTAGTTTGCCTCTGCTTAGCGAGTGTGCAAACATCACGCTAAGTGGTGTCGCCAGGATTGAAGCTGCTTCCCTCAAAACAGCGGAATGAACCATATCCGGACCAGTAGAAGTGTCTTTTCTTAGGTGCTGTAATTTACGGAGCACCAGGTCAGCACTCAGGTCCACTTCGGAAAGTCCTGTACAGGTGCAGGTGAAGCTTTCGTCAGTATAGTTGATGTGTGTTAGCTGGAATGTCTGAGAGTATTGTTCAGCCAAAACTCCGCCTGTAGCTCCTCTGGGGATTACTGCCGGTCCCAAGCCCGGGTAAAGGAGGAGGGTTGGGCATGGGGTTAGCCACCCCATTCCGTAGAAAATCAACTCGCTAAAAAACGCTAACCAGAAAAAATCATTCAAACCATTCAAACTCTGCCCTGAGAGTAGAAGGAATAATTATGACGTCTCATGATGCAAGCCGAGTTCTTCCGGAAGTCATAAGGCCGATGCACCTTCTGAGCTGATATAGCATCCAATCATCATTTGCTGGCCGCCAAGATGAAACCAAAACTTAAGAAGCAGTGGACAACGGCGCGAACAACATCACAAAAGTTCAACACGGCCTTTCTTCGAGATGCTGACAAACTCAACAAAATCAACATAGCCCTCAGCAACAGGTTCCAGGCCTTTCATGATCTACTCAATTGAGAGAGAACTACCCTGGAGAGCGATGACAGCGGAAAAGGCTGCAAGAGAGGGAAACATGAGACAACTGTATGACACAACAAAGAAACTTGCTGGAAATTACCGTAAGCCAGAAAGACCAGTGAAAAGCAAGGAAGACAAATTAATCACCGACATTGAAGAACAATGAAACAGGTGGGTAGAACACTTCAAAGAACTCTTGAATCGACCAGCTCCACTAAACCCACCCAACATCGAAGCAGTACTCACAGACCTCTCAATCGATGTTGGCCCACCAACAATTGAATAGATCGGCATGGCCATTAGACAAATCAAGAGCGGCAAAGCAGCGGGACCAAACAACATCCCGGCAGAGGCACCGAAAGCAAATGTAACAGCAATTGCCAAGATACTCCACATCCTCTTCAGTAAGATTTGGGATGAAGAACAAGTACCAACAGACTGGAAAGAAGGACTTCTGATCAAGATACCAAAGAAAGGCAATCACAGCAAGTGCGATAACTACAGGGGCATCACTCTTCTATCACACGCAACAACAAATGCAGTAGAAAACGACCAGTGTAGCAGCAGCCTCAGCAGCAGTAGGTCTCAATTTAAACAAAGGGAAAAGCAAGATTCTGCGATACCAGACAACATGTATCTATCGAATCACACTTGACGGAGTAGCTTAGAAGAATGTGAAAACCTTTACATATCTGGTCAGCATCATTGATGAACACGGTGGATCAGATGCAGATGTGAGGGCGAGGATCGGCAAAGCAAGAGCAGTATATCTGCAATTGAAGAACATCTGGAACTCAAAACAATTGTCAACCAACACCAAGGTTAGAATCTTCAATACAAATGTCAAGACAGTTCTACTCTATGGGGCAGAGACGTGGAGAACTACGAAAGCCATTATCCAGAAGATACAAGTGCTTATTAACAGTTGTCTACGCAAGATACTTCGGATCCGTTGGCCAGACACTATCAGCAACAAGTTACTGTGGGAGAGAACAAACCAGATTCCAGCGGAGGAAGAAATCAGGAGGAAGCGCTGGAAGTGGATTGGGCACACTTTGAGGAAATCACCTAATTGTGTCACAAGGCAAGCCCTCACATGGAATCCTGAAGGTCGAAGGAGAAGAGGAAGACCAAAGAACACATTACGCCGATAAATAGAGACAGACATGAGAAGAATGAACAGAAGTTGGATAGAACTAGAAAAGAAGGCCCAGGACAGAGTTTGTTGGAGAAAGCTGGTCGGCGGCCTATGCTCCATTGGGAGTAACAGGCGAAAGTAAAAGTAAGTAATTGTTCAGCCAAAAGTTTGGCGGCATCACCGTCATTATCGGTCGGGCCATTAGGACCAAGCAGTTGGGAAACTCCAGTTTTGCCTTGTCGAAGAGAAGCTGCGTAATTGAATAAGCTTTTCGGATTAGAGACGAACTTATCGATAAGCTTGGTCTGGAACTGAAGCCTGTCTTCTCTTATTGCCTTTGAATATATGTTCCTTATGCGTTTATATTGCCTTTATGCGTCGTTATTGTCGGTTCATTTATATTCGGCCCAACAGTGCCTTTTGCGGCTTAGCAAACGACGAGTGCGGTTCTTGATGATTGGAGGTTGTTTGTAGCTTTTTGGGACCATTTGAGGAACTGAATGCTCAGTAGCACATAAGATCGTGTGCAGTAAAAAATCCCAATGAGCATCCACTTCAAGTTGAGGGTGAACATCCCAATCCACCTGTTGTAGATAGTCATGTAAAGCTAACACATTCAACCGTTCGTTGATAGTAGGATATCTTAGCTCCGTTTTGCCGACAAAGCTGAATGATAAGACGGCGTGATCAATTTTCCCCAGGGGAGCCAGGATTGAGAGTTCGTTGACTAGGAATTCTTCATTTGTGAATACCCAGTCTAAGCGCGACGGCGTCTGACTGTTTCTCCGAGTTGCTGACTTCACATTTTCGAATAATCCCAGGTCGCCGATGAGGTTGAAGAACAGAGCTTCAGTAAAGTTGTCACCTCCAATGTAAGTATGTTCCGCGAAGTTGATTCTAGGAAGATTGAAGTCCCCTAGAATCAGGATTTGAGAGAATCCGAGACGCGTAGAGCGAATTAATCCTTCCAGCAGACGTTTGTCATACTCGATGTCGGCAGTTGGCTTCCTGTAGATGACCCCAACTAGACACCTCGAGGTGGTAGACAATCTTACTGAGCACCATACTGACTCATCAAAATTGAGAAACTCTTGGTTGTGAAGTTGGTGCGCATCCAGGATGTTAAAGTCTATGTATGAAGAAGTTATTTATTTTTGTTTGATATCAGTTTTCATAGATAAAGTTAGTACATTGTAACTGTAAATAATTCCCCAAAATCAATAGCTCTGTAATTGTCCGACATTGGATGCTCACCACATTAGTTTTAGTGGACTCGTTTAGCTGAAGGCGTTCGGTCATGCATCCGTACCAGATCACGTTACAGAACGGCATGGGAAGCATCTCCTACGATCATTAGCCAGATTAGATCAGTCACTTTTCGATGTATTGAAAACCCGTCAAATATACCTTCCAACCTCCTCGCTCCTGACTTCTGATTTTAACTGGGTGGGCGTGATTCGATTATAGGTAATACTGGTGAAGAGCTGTCAAACTACAATACTGGTGGTATCTTCAACATCGACCGACCTTAAAGAATAGTCTTTGTTGTTCAGACGAATGTAATGGGGGTTGTGGATCACTTAGAATGTGTCTACCCCTGAACATTGTCTTTCCGTTGAGGTCTTGTTTCTTTCTAAACGCATTCGTCATTGTAGTTGATGTAACTTGATCGGATAGCACAGAGCTGCTGGCAGCGGGATGAAAAACGTTGAATCACACCTTAAACATATTGACTAGCGGTTTTTGAGCAATTGTAAGGATATTTGATGTAAAAAGTCCTGGAAGTGACGAACAATTACGACATGTTAGTAGTCAAACGGTTATTCAAAATACGGAGAGCAGATATTAGGTCGATTCATTGAACTACAGTTGTAACGGCAAATAAATCCCCAAAATCAGTAGCTCTGTAAGTGTTCGACATTGGATGCTGACCACATTGGTTTTAATGGACTCACCTAGATAAATGTGCTTGGTCATGCACCAGATCACGAGTGGAAAAGCCGTGCTCAACTTCTCCTGCGATCGCTAGCCAGCATAGATCAGTCACTTCTCGATATATTGATAACCAATCAAATATATCTTCGAACCTCCTCGCTTTTAACTTTTGATTTCACTGGCTGGGCACGACTCATCTGTAGAAGGTGGAGGAGTTTATTATAATATTCCTAATACTTCTTCGTTGACGCTTCAAAGATCACAGTGGTGTTATCCGGGTACACGAAATTCTTTAATAGCTCCAGTGTAGGATCGGCAATCAAAACGCATCGCACTTATGTGATAAGCGTTGACAGTAGCATCCGTGCTGAGCCTTTAGAGTGGTTCAAGGGATCATGAAAAATGGTCTATATGAGGTTAAGCTCCCATAATGTTTACCGAATATAACTTACTATGATTTATCGCTTCACTAAAATATATGTGACATGAGCAATCAGCGTCAACTGATTCCAAATAGGTTTCAAAAGTAATAATAAAAGTTAAGAGAAAAAACTGTATGCCTAAACACCTAGAAAGTTTAATAGGATACATTGGAGTGCACCAACCTTTTCATGTCACCTACTAACTAAAAGGTTATCCAGAAAGTTAGATTTCTTAGAGGTATTTTGACACAGATTGTCGTTGATAAAGAATCAAAATAGACAACGCGACTTGAAAATCGTGAGCTAAATGCGTTACGGCTATCCACTTCCTAATGGCAGCTAATTTTACAGGGGAGAAAATGAAGGGAACAAATTGAAAGTATTGACACATTAAGATCTGAGTAAAGCTATGGCATACTGAACAATATAATATTAGCACTATCAACACTTTTAATACTAAAGAATTCTAAAATATCATTTGTAAACCGTTCGTAGTCGATCTGTTCTCTGACCAACCACGATTTTGTAGTATTATGATCTAGTTCGGTATCAGTACATTTATCTTCGATGTTATAATAATAGAACTAATCGCAAAATTGCAGATTTGTAGTGGCGTCACTACCTAATTCACAAGGTTTTACTTAGAAGACACATAATTGTCTATACTGACTCACCCTACATGATAATCAGCGATTTGATATCTAGCCTATCTGAAAAACACGAATGGCTTAGTGATAGAAAAACAAATATGTAATGTGAAAATTATGAATTACATAGAATGATGCCGCCGTCCACGCGAGGCCATTGAAAATCGATCAAACGCTTCCGCGTTCAGCATTTGACCTATACTCAATGATATATATCTAGTGGAAACTTTTTCAGTAATCCTATTCTCGTCCAAAAATTGAAGTTGTGATAGAATACTATTAAATTAGAAGAAATATCGAAAACATCAGGCGATAAAGCTTAAGCAGAAATAACAAGCAATAAAATGAAAGGAAAAAACCTCAACAAACCGAACAAGTAAAAAAGGAAAAAAGGAGAGATATCTAATAATAATAGGGAAGAAAAGCAAAGACTAATAATCGGCGAAAAAAGGAGAAAACCAAAAAAATAAACATAGAGATTGTAAGGGCAGATATGAAACTTCATATTACTGCAAGCAGTTATTGTAGCAATCGCCAATAGAAAGTCTGAGATAACCACACCACTTCAGTCTCCCACTCCGTATGACACACTCTCACTGAAAACAGAACACAAACAGTATGCATCCTCACCACTCAATGTTCCCCTCACGACCACCATCGACTCTCAGTTGACAGACAGCCACTCGTCCAAATACAACGACAACCCTCATCAACTACCAATACTCACTGTCCGTCGCCATCGTCTCACTTGCTCAAGTGACACTGCTTCACTGGTAACCGATCGAGTGGGTGCACAGTAACTGTACTCTATCGATCGCTGAATACACTGCTCCACATGAAAACAGCATACCCTCAACTGAACACAGATACATGTCACCAGACACTAGCTCAGTGATCAGATCCGATGCAATCAGTAACTCGACCATGTCAACTAACTCGTTATAGGTGTGTTCACAGCGATTTCCCCATCACCACTGTAGACTCGAACAACAATATCGCCTTGTTCGTCTGCATCTCATCAAACATGTATGAGTGTCAACGACCAGACTGATATACACAAGCGAGTTTGTAAATATGAATTGTGCGTGATGGTGCGGACCAACAAAATCTTCGTGCGAATTCATGTGGTAGTGATTGCGATGTCTGTGAGATGCAGATTGTGGAGAGGAATGAGGAATTGTTGGAGGTCTGAAGCGAATAGCAACGTGAAGTCACCAGATATACTGAACAACAGTTGTTCCATTCATCCTCCGTCATGAGAATGTGTTCGGTTGAGTCGTCGAACAGAGTCAACAGGGACATACATTTCATCCACATTCAGACTGAACATGACAACACCAGATCAGACTGACCAAAGACCGATGATCGCGTCAATCATACAGTCACCTTCGTCTCCATCTCACTCCACATCCATATCTGCCTCTCATTTCTGTATTCCGTTTCTTCGCTTTCTCTCTCTCCCTCATTCAAGTTCGACAGATCGATCAGCATGTTGCTCGATTGCACGCTGTGCATCTGCATCACCTTGTTCCTGTACATTGCACACTCCACATACTGTCTGTCCCGATATGGAGACATGTGACGTCCGACTGACCAGAACTCTCACGTTTCGATCAATGACGTGTAGATTGGGACTTCTCCAGATTTTCACTCCATTCTCCAACTGAGCATTAGTCACTGGTGTGAATATCACGAACGAAAGGTGTGGTGTGAATTGACAGGTCATCCATAATGTAGTGAGATGGCAACTAGCCACAACGACTGGGAAACAGTGATTGTGTGAGGAGATATTTTGATGTTGTTGTTGTTGTTGTTGTTGTTGTTGCTGGTGCTGGTGCTGCTGCTAACATCACTACTACCACTACTACTGCTGTTGATGATGACGCTTTGTTGTTGTTTCGATGATGGTGATGTTTGTGTTCTTGTTGTTGGTGGTGTTGGTGTTGTTGTTGTTTGTGTTGGTGGTGATGATGTTGTGATCGATGTCGCTGTCAATGTCGGTGATGTGATTGGATGGAATCGATCACGAGTGTATAAATGAGTGTGTGTGTGTGTGTGTGTGTTAGTGTCAGTGTTTTTGCATGTGCGCGAGCGACTGTGTGATGAGCGAGTGTTGTTGTAGTGATTATCGTGTGAGTTGATTGTGAGGAGTAGAGTGTGTAGATCGGCGCAAATCGTGTCAGGATGGCCGAGTGGTTAAGGCGTTGGACTTGAAATCCAATGGGGTTTCCCCGCGCAGGTTCGAACCCTGCTCCTGACGTAGCGGGCTTTTGTCCGACTCTCCACTCCAACGTCTGAGATACCCACACCACTTCAGTCTCCCACTCCGTATGACACACTCTCACTGAAAACAGAACACAAACAGTATGCATCCTCACCACTCAATGTTCCCCTCACGACCACCATCGACTCTCAGTTGACAGACAGCCACTCGTCCAAATACAACGACAACCCTCATCAACTACCAATACTCACTGTCCGTCGCCATCGTCTCACTTGCTCAAGTGACACTGCTTCACTGGTAACCGATCGAGTGGGTGCACAGTAACTGTACTCTATCGATCGCTGAATACACTGCTCCACATGAAAACAGCATACCCTCAACTGAACACAGATACATGTCACCAGACACTAGCTCAGTGATCAGATCCCGATGCAATCAGTAACTCGACCATGTCAACTAACTCGTTATAGGTGTGTTCACAGCGATTTCCCCATCACCACTGTAGACTCGAACAACAATATCGCCTTGTTCGTCTGCATCTCATCAAACATGTATGAGTGTCAACGACCAGACTGATATACACAAGCGAGTTTGTAAATATGAATTGTGCGTGATGGTGCGGACCAACAAAATCTTCGTGCGAATTCATGTGGTAGTGATTGCGATGTCTGTGAGATGCAGATTGTGGAGAGGAATGAGGAATTGTTGGAGGTCTGAAGCGAATAGCAACGTGAAGTCACCAGATATACTGAACAACAGTTGTTCCATTCATCCTCCGTCATGAGAATGTGTTCGGTTGAGTCGTCGAACAGAGTCAACAGGGACATACATTTCATCCACATTCAGACTGAACATGACAACACCAGATCAGACTGACCAAAGACCGATGATCGCGTCAATCATACAGTCACCTTCGTCTCCATCTCACTCCACATCCATATCTGCCTCTCATTTCTGTATTCCGTTTCTTCGCTTTCTCTCTCTCCCTCATTCAAGTTCGACAGATCGATCAGCATGTTGCTCGATTGCACGCTGTGCATCTGCATCACCTTGTTCCTGTACATTGCACACTCCACATACTGTCTGTCCCGATATGGAGACATGTGACGTCCGACTGACCAGAACTCTCACGTTTCGATCAATGACGTGTAGATTGGGACTTCTCCAGATTTTCACTCCATTCTCCAACTGAGCATTAGTCACTGGTGTGAATATCACGAACGAAAGGTGTGGTGTGAATTGACAGGTCATCCATAATGTAGTGAGATGGCAACTAGCCACAACGACTGGGAAACAGTGATTGTGTGAGGAGATATTTGATGTTGTTGTTGTTGTTGTTGTTGTTGTTGTTGTTGCTGGTGCTGGTGCTGCTGCTAACATCACTACTACCACTACTACTGCTGTTGATGATGACGCTTTGTTGTTGTTTCGATGATGGTGATGTTTGTGTTCTTGTTGTTGGTGGTGTTGGTGTTGTTGTTGTTTGTGTTGGTGGTGATGATGTTGTGATCGATGTCGCTGTCAATGTCGGTGATGTGATTGGATGGAATCGATCACGAGTGTATAAATGAGTGTGTGTGTGTGTGTGTGTTAGTGTCAGTGTTTTTGCATGTGCGCGAGCGACTGTGTGATGAGCGAGTGTTGTTGTAGTGATTATCGTGTGAGTTGATTGTGAGGAGTAGAGTGTGTAGATCGGCGCAAATCGTGTCAGGATGGCCGAGTGGTTAAGGCGTTGGACTTGAAATCCAATGGGGTTTCCCCGCGCAGGTTCGAACCCTGCTCCTGACGTAGCGGGCTTTTGTCCGACTCTCCACTCCAACGTCTGAGATACCCACACCACTTCAGTCTCCCACTCCGTATGACACACTCTCACTGAAAACAGAACACAAACAGTATGCATCCTCACCACTCAATGTTCCCCTCACGACCACCATCGACTCTCAGTTGACAGACAGCCACTCGTCCAAATACAACGACAACCCTCATCAACTACCAATACTCACTGTCCGTCGCCATCGTCTCACTTGCTCAAGTGACACTGCTTCACTGGTAACCGATCGAGTGGGTGCACAGTAACTGTACTCTATCGATCGCTGAATACACTGCTCCACATGAAAACAGCATACCCTCAACTGAACACAGATACATGTCACCAGACACTAGCTCAGTGATCAGACCCGATGCAATCAGTAACTCGACCATGTCAACTAACTCGTTATAGGTGTGTTCACAGCGATTTCCCCATCACCACTGTAGACTCGAACAACAATATCGCCTTGTTCGTCTGCATCTCATCAAACATGTATGAGTGTCAACGACCAGACTGATATACACAAGCGAGTTTGTAAATATGAATTGTGCGTGATGGTGCGGACCAACAAAATCTTCGTGCGAATTCATGTGGTAGTGATTGCGATGTCTGTGAGATGCAGATTGTGGAGAGGAATGAGGAATTGTTGGAGGTCTGAAGCGAATAGCAACGTGAAGTCACCAGACATACTGAACAACAGTTGTTCCATTCATCCTCCGTCATGAGAATGTGTTCGGTTGAGTCGTCGAACAGAGTCAACAGGGACATACATTTCATCCACATTCAGACTGAACATGACAACACCAGATCAGACTGACCAAAGACCGATGATCGCGTCAATCATACAGTCACCTTCGTCTCCATCTCACTCCACATCCATATCTGCCTCTCATTTCTGTATTCCGTTTCTTCGCTTTCTCTCTCTCCCTCATTCAAGTTCGACAGATCGATCAGCATGTTGCTCGATTGCACGCTGTGCATCTGCATCACCTTGTTCCTGTACATTGCACACTCCACATACTGTCTGTCCCGATATGGAGACATGTGACGTCCGACTGACCAGAACTCTCACGTTTCGATCAATGACGTGTAGATTGGGACTTCTCCAGATTTTCACTCCATTCTCCAACTGAGCATTAGTCACTGGTGTGAATATCACGAACGAAAGGTGTGGTGTGAATTGACAGGTCATCCATAATGTAGTGAGATGGCAACTAGCCACAACGACTGGGAAACAGTGATTGTGTGAGGAGATATTTTGATGTTGTTGTTGTTGTTGTTGTTGTTGTTGTTGCTGGTGCTGGTGCTGCTGCTAACATCACTACTACCACTACTACTGCTGTTGATGATGACGCTTTGTTGTTGTTTCGATGATGGTGATGTTTGTGTTCTTGTTGTTGGTGGTGTTGGTGTTGTTGTTGTTTGTGTTGGTGGTGATGATGTTGTGATCGATGTCGCTGTCAATGTCGGTGATGTGATTGGATGGAATCGATCACGAGTGTATAAATGAGTGTGTGTGTGTGTGTGTGTTAGTGTCAGTGTTTTTGCATGTGCGCGAGCGACTGTGTGATGAGCGAGTGTTGTTGTAGTGATTATCGTGTGAGTTGATTGTGAGGAGTAGAGTGTGTAGATCGGCGCAAATCGTGTCAGGATGGCCGAGTGGTTAAGGCGTTGGACTTGAAATCCAATGGGGTTTCCCCGCGCAGGTTCGAACCCTGCTCCTGACGTAGCGGGCTTTTGTCCGACTCTCCACTCCAACGTCTGAGATACCCACACCACTTCAGTCTCCCACTCCGTATGACACACTCTCACTGAAAACAGAACACAAACAGTATGCATCCTCACCACTCAATGTTCCCCTCACGACCACCATCGACTCTCAGTTGACAGACAGCCACTCGTCCAAATACAACGACAACCCTCATCAACTACCAATACTCACTGTCCGTCGCCATCGTCTCACTTGCTCAAGTGACACTGCTTCACTGGTAACCGATCGAGTGGGTGCACAGTAACTGTACTCTATCGATCGCTGAATACACTGCTCCACATGAAAACAGCATACCCTCAACTGAACACAGATACATGTCACCAGACACTAGCTCAGTGATCAGACCCGATGCAATCAGTAACTCGACCATGTCAACTAACTCGTTATAGGTGTGTTCACAGCGATTTCCCCATCACCACTGTAGACTCGAACAACAATATCGCCTTGTTCGTCTGCATCTCATCAAACATGTATGAGTGTCAACGACCAGACTGATATACACAAGCGAGTTTGTAAATATGAATTGTGCGTGATGGTGCGGACCAACAAAATCTTCGTGCGAATTCATGTGGTAGTGATTGCGATGTCTGTGAGATGCAGATTGTGGAGAGGAATGAGGAATTGTTGGAGGTCTGAAGCGAATAGCAACGTGAAGTCACCAGACATACTGAACAACAGTTGTTCCATTCATCCTCCGTCATGAGAATGTGTTCGGTTGAGTCGTCGAACAGAGTCAACAGGGACATACATTTCATCCACATTCAGACTGAACATGACAACACCAGATCAGACTGACCAAAGACCGATGATCGCGTCAATCATACAGTCACCTTCGTCTCCATCTCACTCCACATCCATATCTGCCTCTCATTTCTGTATTCCGTTTCTTCGCTTTCTCTCACTCCCTCATTCAAGTTCGACAGATCGATCAGCATGTTGCTCGATTGCACGCTGTGCATCTGCATCACCTTGTTCCTGTACATTGCACACTCCACATACTGTCTGTCCCGATATGGAGACATGTGACGTCCGACTGACCAGAACTCTCACGTTTCGATCAATGACGTGTAGATTGGGACTTCTCCAGATTTTCACTCCATTCTCCAACTGAGCATTAGTCACTGGTGTGAATATCACGAACGAAAGGTGTGGTGTGAATTGACAGGTCATCCATAATGTAGTGAGATGGCAACTAGCCACAACGACTGGGAAACAGTGATTGTGTGAGGAGATATTTTGATGTTGTTGTTGTTGTTGTTGTTGTTGTTGTTGTTGCTGGTGCTGCTGCTAACATCACTACTACCACTACTACTGCTGTTGATGATGACGCTTTGTTGTTGTTTCGATGATGGTGATGTTTGTGTTCTTGTTGTTGGTGGTGTTGGTGTTGTTGTTGTTTGTGTTGGTGGTGATGATGTTGTGATCGATGTCGCTGTCAATGTCGGTGATGTGATTGGATGGAATCGATCACGAGTGTATAAATGTGTGTGTGTGTGTGTGTGTGTTAGTGTCAGTGTTTTTGCATGTGCGCGAGCGACTGTGTGATGAGCGAGTGTTGTTGTAGTGATTATCGTGTGAGTTGATTGTGAGGAGTAGAGTGTGTAGATCGGCGCAAATCGTGTCAGGATGGCCGAGTGGTTAAGGCGTTGGACTTGAAATCCAATGTGGTTTCCCCGCGCAGGTTCGAACCCTGCTCCTGACGTAGCGGGCTTTTGTCCGACTCTCCACTCCAACGTCTGAGATACCCACACCACTTCAGTCTCCCACTCCGTATGACACACTCTCACTGAAAACAGAACACAAACAGTATGCATCCTCACCACTCAATGTTCCCCTCACGACCACCATCGACTCTCAGTTGACAGACAGCCACTCGTCCAAATACAACGACAGCCCTCATCAACTACCAATACTCACTGTCCGTCGCCATCGTCTCACTTGCTCAAGTGACACTGCTTCACTGGTAACCGATCGAGTGGGTGCACAGTAACTGTACTCTATCGATCGATGAATACACTGCTCCACATGAAAACAGCATACCCTCAACTGAACACAGATACATGTCACCAGACACTAGCTCAGTGATCAGACCCGATGCAATCAGTAACTCGACCATGTCAACTAACTCCTTATAGGTGTGTTCACAGCGATTTCCCCATCACCACTGTAGACTCGAACAACAATATCGCCTTGTTCGTCTGCATCTCATCAAACATGCATGAGTGTCAACGACCAGACTGATATACACAAGCGAGTTTGTAAATATGAATTGTGCGTGATGGTGCGGACCAACAAAATCTTCGTGCGAATTCATGTGGTAGTGATTGCGATGTCTGTGAGATGCAGATTGTGGAGAGGAATGAGGAATTGTTGGAGGTCTGAAGCGAATAGCAACGTGAAGTCACCAGACATACTGAACAACAGTTGTTCCATTCATCCTCCGTCATGAGAATGTGTTCGGTTGAGTCGTCGAACAGAGTCAACAGGGACATACATTTCATCCACATTCAGACTGAACATGACAACACCAGATCAGACTGACCAAAGACCGATGATCGCGTCAATCATACAGTCACCTTCGTCTCCATCTCACTCCACATCCATATCTGCCTCTCATTTCTGTATTCCGTTTCTTCGCTTTCTCTCTCTCCCTCATTCAAGTTCGACAGATCGATCAGCATGTTGCTCGATTGCACGCTGTGCATCTGCATCACCTTGTTCCTGTACATTGCACACTCCACATACTGTCTGTCCCGATATGGAGACATGTGACGTCCGACTGACCAGAACTCTCACGTTTCGATCAATGACGTGTAGATTGGGACTTCTCCAGATTTTCACTCCATTCTCCAACTGAGCATTAGTCACTGGTGTGAATATCACGAACGAAAGGTGTGGTGTGAATTGACAGGTCATCCATAATGTAGTGAGATGGCAACTAGCCACAACGACTGGGAAACAGTGATTGTGTGAGGAGATATTTTGATGTTGTTGTTGTTGTTGTTGTTGTTGTTGCTGGTGCTGGTGCTGCTGCTAACATCACTACTACCACTACTACTGCTGTTGATGATGACGCTTTGTTGTTGTTTCGATGATGGTGATGTTTGTGTTCTTGTTGTTGGTGGTGTTGGTGTTGTTGTTGTTTGTGTTGGTGGTGATGATGTTGTGATCGATGTCGCTGTCAATGTCGGTGATGTGATTGGATGGAATCGATCACGAGTGTATAAATGTGTGTGTGTGTGTGTGTGTGTTAGTGTCAGTGTTTTTGCATGTGCGCGAGCGACTGTGTGATGAGCGAGTGTTGTTGTAGTGATTATCGTGTGAGTTGATTGTGAGGAGTAGAGTGTGTAGATCGGCGCAAATCGTGTCAGGATGGCCGAGTGGTTAAGGCGTTGGACTTGAAATCCAATGGGGTTTCCCCGCGCAGGTTCGAACCCTGCTCCTGACGTAGCGGGCTTTTGTCCGACTCTCCACTCCAACGTCTGAGATACCCACACCACTTCAGTCTCCCACTCCGTATGACACACTCTCACTGAAAACAGAACACAAACAGTATGCATCCTCACCACTCAATGTTCCCCTCACGACCACCATCGACTCTCAGTTGACAGACAGCCACTCGTCCAAATACAACGACAACCCTCATCAACTACCAATACTCACTGTCCGTCGCCATCGTCTCACTTGCTCAAGTGACACTGCTTCACTGGTAACCGATCGAGTGGGTGCACAGTAACTGTACTCTATCGATCGCTGAATACACTGCTCCACATGAAAACAGCATACCCTCAACTGAACACAGATACATGTCACCAGACACTAGCTCAGTGATCAGATCCGATGCAATCAGTAACTCGACCATGTCAACTAACTCCTTATAGGTGTGTTCACAGCGATTTCCCCATCACCACTGTAGACTCGAACAACAATATCGCCTTGTTCGTCTGCATCTCATCAAACATGTATGAGTGTCAACGACCAGACTGATATACACAAGCGAGTTTGTAAATATGAATTGTGCGTGATGGTGCGGACCAACAAAATCTTCGTGCGAATTCATGTGGTAGTGATTGCGATGTCTGTGAGATGCAGATTGTGGAGAGGAATGAGGAATTGTTGGAGGTCTGAAGCGAATAGCAACGTGAAGTCACCAGATATACTGAACAACAGTTGTTCCATTCATCCTCCGTCATGAGAAAGTGTTCGGTTGAGTCGTCGAACAGAGTCAACAGGGACATACATTTCATCCACATTCAGACTGAACATGACAACACCAGATCAGACTGACCAAAGACCGATGATCGCGTCAATCATACAGTCACCTTCGTCTCCATCTCACTCCACATCCATATCTGCCTCTCATTTCTGTATTCCGTTTCTTCGCTTTCTCTCTCTCCCTCATTCAAGTTCGACAGATCGATCAGCATGTTGCTCGATTGCACGCTGTGCATCTGCATCACCTTGTTCCTGTACATTGCACACTCCACATACTGTCTGTCCCGATATGGAGACATGTGACGTCCGACTGACCAGAACTCTCACGTTTCGATCAATGACGTGTAGATTGGGACTTCTCCAGATTTTCACTCCATTCTCCAACTGAGCATTAGTCACTGGTGTGAATATCACGAACGAAAGGTGTGGTGTGAATTGACAGGTCATCCATAATGTAGTGAGATGGCAACTAGCCACAACGACTGGGAAACAGTGATTGTGTGAGGAGATATTTTGATGTTGTTGTTGTTGTTGTTGTTGTTGCTGGTGCTGGTGCTGCTGCTAACATCACTACTACCACTACTACTGCTGTTGATGATGACGCTTTGTTGTTGTTTCGATGATGGTGATGTTTGTGTTCTTGTTGTTGGTGGTGTTGGTGTTGTTGTTGTTTGTGTTGGTGGTGATGATGTTGTGATCGATGTCGCTGTCAATGTCGGTGATGTGATTGGATGGAATCGATCACGAGTGTATAAATGAGTGTGTGTGTGTGTGTGTGTGTTAGTGTCAGTGTTTTTGCATGTGCGCGAGCGACTGTGTGATGAGCGAGTGTTGTTGTAGTGATTATCGTGTGAGTTGATTGTGAGGAGTAGAGTGTGTAGATCGGCGCAAATCGTGTCAGGATGGCCGAGTGGTTAAGGCGTTGGACTTGAAATCCAATGGGGTTTCCCCGCGCAGGTTCGAACCCTGCTCCTGACGTAGCGGGCTTTTGTCCGACTCTCCACTCCAACGTCTGAGATACCCACACCACTTCAGTCTCCCACTCCGTATGACACACTCTCACTGAAAACAGAACACAAACAGTATGCATCCTCACCACTCAATGTTCCCCTCACGACCACCATCGACTCTCAGTTGACAGACAGCCACTCGTCCAAATACAACGACAACCCTCATCAACTACCAATACTCACTGTCCGTCGCCATCGTCTCACTTGCTCAAGTGACACTGCTTCACTGGTAACCGATCGAGTGGGTGCACAGTAACTGTACTCTATCGATCGCTGAATACACTGCTCCACATGAAAACAGCATACCCTCAACTGAACACAGATACATGTCACCAGACACTAGCTCAGTGATCAGATCCGATGCAATCAGTAACTCGACCATGTCAACTAACTCCTTATAGGTGTGTTCACAGCGATTTCCCCATCACCACTGTAGACTCGAACAACAATATCGCCTTGTTCGTCTGCATCTCATCAAACATGTATGAGTGTCAACGACCAGACTGATATACACAAGCGAGTTTGTAAATATGAATTGTGCGTGATGGTGCGGACCAACAAAATCTTCGTGCGAATTCATGTGGTAGTGATTGCGATGTCTGTGAGATGCAGATTGTGGAGAGGAATGAGGAATTGTTGGAGGTCTGAAGCGAATAGCAACGTGAAGTCACCAGACATACTGAACAACAGTTGTTCCATTCATCCTCCGTCATGAGAATGTGTTCGGTTGAGTCGTCGAACAGAGTCAACAGGGACATACATTTCATCCACATTCAGACTGAACATGACAACACCAGATCAGACTGACCAAAGACCGATGATCGCGTCAATCATACAGTCACCTTCGTCTCCATCTCACTCCACATCCATATCTGCCTCTCATTTCTGTATTCCGTTTCTTCGCTTTCTCTCTCTCCCTCATTCAAGTTCGACAGATCGATCAGCATGTTGCTCGATTGCACGCTGTGCATCTGCATCACCTTGTTCCTGTACATTGCACACTCCACATACTGTCTGTCCCGATATGGAGACATGTGACGTCCGACTGACCAGAACTCTCACGTTTCGATCAATGACGTGTAGATTGGGACTTCTCCAGATTTTCACTCCATTCTCCAACTGAGCATTAGTCACTGGTGTGAATATCACGAACGAAAGGTGTGGTGTGAATTGACAGGTCATCCATAATGTAGTGAGATGGCAACTAGCCACAACGACTGGGAAACAGTGATTGTGTGAGGAGATATTTTGATGTTGTTGTTGTTGTTGTTGTTGTTGTTGCTGGTGCTGGTGCTGCTGCTAACATCACTACTACCACTACTACTGCTGTTGATGATGACGCTTTGTTGTTGTTTCGATGATGGTGATGTTTGTGTTCTTGTTGTTGGTGGTGTTGGTGTTGTTGTTGTTTGTGTTGGTGGTGATGATGTTGTGATCGATGTCGCTGTCAATGTCGGTGATGTGATTGGATGGAATCGATCACGAGTGTATAAATGAGTGTGTGTGTGTGTGTGTGTTAGTGTCAGTGTTTTTGCATGTGCGCGAGCGACTGTGTGATGAGCGAGTGTTGTTGTAGTGATTATCGTGTGAGTTGATTGTGAGGAGTAGAGTGTGTAGATCGGCGCAAATCGTGTCAGGATGGCCGAGTGGTTAAGGCGTTGGACTTGAAATCCAATGGGGTTTCCCCGCGCAGGTTCGAACCCTGCTCCTGACGTAGCGGGCTTTTGTCCGACTCTCCACTCCAACGTCTGAGATACCCACACCACTTCAGTCTCCCACTCCGTATGACACACTCTCACTGAAAACAGAACACAAACAGTATGCATCCTCACCACTCAATGTTCCCCTCACGACCACCATCGACTCTCAGTTGACAGACAGCCACTCGTCCAAATACAACGACAACCCTCATCAACTACCAATACTCACTGTCCGTCGCCATCGTCTCACTTGCTCAAGTGACACTGCTTCACTGGTAACCGATCGAGTGGGTGCACAGTAACTGTACTCTATCGATCGCTGAATACACTGCTCCACATGAAAACAGCATACCCTCAACTGAACACAGATACATGTCACCAGACACTAGCTCAGTGATCAGATCCGATGCAATCAGTAACTCGACCATGTCAACTAACTCCTTATAGGTGTGTTCACAGCGATTTCCCCATCACCACTGTAGACTCGAACAACAATATCGCCTTGTTCGTCTGCATCTCATCAAACATGTATGAGTGTCAACGACCAGACTGATATACACAAGCGAGTTTGTAAATATGAATTGTGCGTGATGGTGCGGACCAACAAAATCTTCGTGCGAATTCATGTGGTAGTGATTGCGATGTCTGTGAGATGCAGATTGTGGAGAGGAATGAGGAATTGTTGGAGGTCTGAAGCGAATAGCAACGTGAAGTCACTAGACATACTGAACAACAGTTGTTCCATTCATCCTCCGTCATGAGAATGTGTTCGGTTGAGTCGTCGAACAGAGTCAACAGGGACATACATTTCATCCACATTCAGACTGAACATGACAACACCAGATCAGACTGACCAAAGACCGATGATCGCGTCAATCATACAGTCACCTTCGTCTCCATCTCACTCCACATCCATATCTGCCTCTCATTTCTGTATTCCGTTTCTTCGCTTTCTCTCTCTCCCTCATTCAAGTTCGACAGATCGATCAGCATGTTGCTCGATTGCACGCTGTGCATCTGCATCACCTTGTTCCTGTACATTGCACACTCCACATACTGTCTGTCCCGATATGGAGACATGTGACGTCCGACTGACCAGAACTCTCACGTTTCGATCAATGACGTGTAGATTGGGACTTCTCCAGATTTTCACTCCATTCTCCAACTGAGCATTAGTCACTGGTGTGAATATCACGAACGAAAGGTGTGGTGTGAATTGACAGGTCATCCATAATGTAGTGAGATGGCAACTAGCCACAACGACTGGGAAACAGTGATTGTGTGAGGAGATATTTTGATGTTGTTGTTGTTGTTGTTGTTGTTGTTGCTGGTGCTGGTGCTGCTGCTAACATCACTACTACCACTACTACTGCTGTTGATGATGACGCTTTGTTGTTGTTTCGATGATGGTGATGTTTGTGTTCTTGTTGTTGGTGGTGTTGGTGTTGTTGTTGTTTGTGTTGGTGGTGATGATGTTGTGATCGATGTCGCTGTCAATGTCGGTGATGTGATTGGATGGAATCGATCACGAGTGTATAAATGAGTGTGTGTGTGTGTGTGTGTTAGTGTCAGTGTTTTTGCATGTGCGCGAGCGACTGTGTGATGAGCGAGTGTTGTTGTAGTGATTATCGTGTGAGTTGATTGTGAGGAGTAGAGTGTGTAGATCGGCGCAAATCGTGTCAGGATGGCCGAGTGGTTTAGACGTTGGACTTGATGATGATGACGCTTTGTTGTTGTTTCGATGATGGTGATGTTTGTGTTCTTGTTGTTGGTGGTGTTGGTGTTGTTGTTGTTTGTGTTGGTGGTGATGATGTTGTGATCGATGTCGCTGTCAATGTCGGTGATGTGATTGGATGGAATCGATCACGAGTGTATAAATGAGTGTGTGTGTGTGTGTGTGTTAGTGTCAGTGTTTTTGCATGTGCGCGAGCGACTGTGTGATGAGCGAGTGTTGTTGTAGTGATTATCGTGTGAGTTGATTGTGAGGAGTAGAGTGTGTAGATCGGCGCAAATCGTGTCAGGATGGCCGAGTGGTTAAGGCGTTGGACTTGAAATCCAATGTGGTTTCCCCGCGCAGGTTCGAACCCTGCTCCTGACGTAGCGGGCTTTTGTCCGACTCTCCACTCCAACGTCTGAGATACCCACACCACTTCAGTCTCCCACTCCGTATGACACACTCTCACTGAAAACAGAACACAAACAGTATGCATCCTCACCACTCAATGTTCCCCTCACGACCACCATCGACTCTCAGTTGACAGACAGCCACTCGTCCAAATACAACGACAACCCTCATCAACTACCAATACTCACTGTCCGTCGCCATCGTCTCACTTGCTCAAGTGACACTGCTTCACTGGTAACCGATCGAGTGGGTGCACAGTAACTGTACTCTATCGATCGCTGAATACACTGCTCCACATGAAAACAGCATACCCTCAACTGAACACAGATACATGTCACCAGACACTAGCTCAGTGATCAGATCCGATGCAATCAGTAACTCGACCATGTCAACTAACTCCTTATAGGTGTGTTCACAGCGATTTCCCCATCACCACTGTAGACTCGAACAACAATATCGCCTTGTTCGTCTGCATCTCATCAAACATGTATGAGTGTCAACGACCAGACTGATATACACAAGCGAGTTTGTAAATATGAATTGTGCGTGATGGTGCGGACCAACAAAATCTTCGTGCGACCTATTTAAAAAGGACAGTGTTATTTTTCCTCGTTGAGTAAATTCTTTTGTTTTGATCGTTATTAACGTGTCTAGACTACTGTTTTTATACTTTGATTGAATTTCTTTCAGTTAAAGTATTCTATTAGAGTATCATCTTTGGTATCCTAAATAGTTTTATCGTCGGTACTCCAGAGTACCTTTTTTTTCCATTGTGTCTGTTAGTACTTTGGTCCTAACTGTTTAAAATTTTTTTTCTACTTATAGTCAACACTCACTTTCGCATCTTAAAATGACTGGAAGATGCAACAATAGCATTTGCCACCGCCCAGGATGTCGATATCCTGTTGATGGCGGCATGCAGTGCGATGAGTGCAAAGGTTGGTACCACGATGTTTGCACGAATCTAACATCTGCAGCTTTCAAGCGGTTCAGTAAAAATGGGTGTGTATGGCTATGTCAACAGTGCTGTTTGGATGCAAATAGCCTGCTAACCGAGGCCATTTCAATAGTAAATGCCGCAAAAAAGTGTCTCGGCAAGCGCGGTCGGGATACATCAGTCAGAACTCAATCTGTCGACACGCAGATTGACACAAGGCAGGCCCAAGTGAGTCCAAAAACTGCCGACCCACACCCTACTAAGGAGGAAGAACATCCTCCAAAGAGGACTGTTACAACCAGAAACTCGCGCAAAAAAGTCTCTTCTGTCCCTCGTATCAAAAATGGTACCCAGAAGGGAACTTCAGGAAGCCGAAACCGCAAGGCTCGATCGGTTTCCACCGCGAAAGATGACCCGATCTCCCAAGTCGTCCTGACTCTTCCGGAATCCCACAGTACGCCTGACGCGAATGTGGTTACCACTCCAAAGAACGTTGGCGATTGGGTACGGGTCGTAAAAAAAAAACGCCAAAATGACGTAAAAGGAAGTCATACCCCCACCAAAAGGGTCGACAAGCCGAGGTCTGATCACAGCGACAGATCAGTCATTCTCCATAGAGTCAAGGAGAGTGACAACTTAGAACCGAAAGCTCGTTTTGAGCATGACATTGTGTTGATAAAACAACTACTCAACCAAGTTATGCCCAAAAACATCCCCGGAGTCACCTTGCTAAAGGTGTATAGATTAGGAAATCTAGCGCATCTGAAACCAAATCAGTCTAGACTACTCAAAGTCGTTTTCAAATCCTCAAACGAACGCGACTTAATCTTAGAAAATGGACACAAATTAAAGGGTTCAGGAGTTTTTCTCCGTAAGGACTTACCGTTGGCGGACCGTGTTAAAAGACGGGAAGCCGAAAAGGAACTACAGCTCAGATTAGACGCTGGCGAAAAAGACCTGAAAATTGTAAATTTTCGGGTTGTGAGGCTTCGACAGAGGATGATGCCGAAGCCACTCTGGGTGAAGCACGAGGCCACCTAAATAGGCTTCGGATCTGTTATACCAACGCCCGGAGCTTACTAAATAAGCTACCGGAACTAGGTGTACAGATTGACTCAACTAGGCCAGACATAATCGCAGTCACAGAAACATGGCTGACGCCGTCTATAGATAGTAGGGAACTTGATTTCGAGGGTTTTACATTGGTAAGGGCCGATAGAATACAAACGCGTAAAGGAGGGGGAGTAGCTCTATTCATTAGGAATGCTATTCCATTCACCATTATCGACAGTGTATCCCATGAGAGTGGGACGTATGAATTAGTTTGCTGCCGCCTGAAATGCAGGGGACAAGAGTTACTACTTAGTTTGATCTATCGCAGTCCAAGCTGTGAGGCAAACGAGGTCCTGCTAAGCAGTCTCAACACTTTATCACGAAGTGATCGATGTCTAATCTTAGGGGACTTCAATGCACCCATGGTGGACTGGGGAAATCTTCGGACTGAATTGTCAGCAAACTCCTTCGAACAGGAACTAGTTGATGCGATAATCACTTGTGCTCTAGTGCAACACGTGAAGGAAGCAACTAGGTACGACCCGGGTTCTGCATCATCCTTACTAGATCTTATATTGACTCATTATGAGGATGATGTTGCAAACCTGGATTACATGCCACCCCTAGGCAAAAGTGATCATGCAGTTTTAAGCTTTGACTTCCATATAACTGTCGATCACGAGTACGCTTCAGCTCAATCCAGACCTAACGTCTGGAAAGCAAACATAGCAGACATCATGAAATCAGCATCATTAGTAGATTGGAAATTAGATCCAGAGTCATCAATCGAAACGGCTTGGGACGTATTCCGGAATTTATACTTAAAAGTTACCACCCCCCACATCCCTTGGACTACACCTAAGAGACCGAGAAACTCCCCACCGTGGTTCAGTAGGGAGGTTCGCATCCTTCTCCGTAAAAGAAGGAAAATGTGGGACAGATTTAGGTTACTGGGGACTGACGAGGCGAAATCTCAGTATCAAAAGGCTCGAAATACCTGTGCCTCGACCCTCCGTAAGGCCAGAAAGCTGTACGAAGAGAAAATCGTAAGGGAATCCATAGAATGCCCTAAACGCTTGTATTCGTATATAAACCAAAGGACAAAAAGAAGAAGAAATGTTCCTTCATTATGGGGAGACAGTACTGCCACTTCACTAGTGGAGGATGACTTTGGCAAAGCTCAAGTATTCTCTAAATACTTTAGCGATGTATACACCATAGAAACACCCTTCTCACCAGTCCATGAAAATCCACCCACACAAGCACTGGACAGCGTAACCATTGAAGAACTCGATGTTTTTGGTCTGCTAGTTAAGCTTGACATAGGTAAATCCACTGGACCCGATGAACTGCATCCTAGGTTACTAAAGGAATTAGCTAACTTTGTTGCGAACCCTTTAAGTGTATGTTTTAATCTATCCGTAACCCAAGGTCGTCTACCAAAAGACTGGAAGAACGCCATAGTAAGTCCAGTCTTCAAAACAGGTACAAAACATAAGCCTGAGAATTACCGACCAATTAGCCTAACTAGTGTGGTTGTTAAAATCTTAGAAAAGATTATTCGGAAGGAACTGTTAAAGTATCTCGATGAAAACCGGATCCTCTCCGAAAAGTAGCATGGTTTTAGAACAGGTTACTCTTGTCTCACAAACTTATTAGTCGCTCGTGAAAGCTGGTGCGCTCTTAAGGACCAAAAATTACCTATAGACGTAGCTTACATCGATTTCAGCAAAGCCTTCGACAAAGTTCCGCATAACCGGCTGTTATATAAGCTAAGGAATGTCGGGATTGGAGGCAATCTATTGATGTGGATAAAAGACTTCCTAGTTGGGCGTCAACAAAGAGTAAGGGTGAACTCCAAGTTGTCTAGCTGGGAAACTGTGCTTAGTGGAGTCCCCCAAGGTACAGTTTTGGGGCCAGTGTTATTCCTCCTAAAACTGTACCTAACTCCGCCTGTAGCTCCTCCAGGGGCTACTGCCGGTCCCAAGCCCGGGTAAAGGAGGAGGGTTGGGCATGGGGTTAGCGACCCCATCCCGTAGAAAATCAACTCGCTAAAAAAACGCTAACCAGAAAAAATCATTCAAACCTTTCAAACTCTGCCCTGGGAGTAGAAGGAAAAATGACGTCTCATGATGAAAGCCGAGTTCATTCGGAAGTCATGAGGCCGATGCACCTTCTTACAACCAGAGCGACAATTTTTATAGGTACATGGAATGTCCGGACAATGTGGGAGACCGGAAGAGTCTTCCAAATTTCTGCGGAAATGAGGAAATACAACCTGGAAGTGCTTGGAATCAGTGAAACACATTGGACGCAGGTTGGACAACAACGACTGTCTTCAGGGGAACTTCTGTTATACTCCGGTCATGAAGAAGAAAATGCCCCACATACACAAGGAGTGGCACTGATGCTGTCTAGAAAAGCACAAAATGCACTTATAGGATGGGAATCTCATGGACCGAGGATCATCAAAGCCTCCTTCAGAACAAAGAGAGAGGGCATTACAATGAACATCATCCAATGCTATGCGCCGACCAACGACTACGATGAAGACGCTAAAGACCAATTCTACGATAGGCTGCAGTCAATCTTCGAGAAGTGCCCAACCAAGGACCTGACCATTCTAATGGGAGATTTCAATGCCAAGGTTGGAAAGGACAACACTGGATACGAAGACGTCATGGGACAATATGGACTGGGAGGAAGGAACGAAAATGGTGAGAGATTTGCAAACCTATGTGCCTTCAATAAACTGGTCATAGGTGGCACCATATTCCCACACAAAAACATACACAAAGCCACTTGGATTTCACCGGATCACACTACACAAAATCAAATCGACCATGTCTGCATCAACAAAAAGTTCAGGAGGACGATGGAGGATGTGAGAACCAGAAGAGGAGCTGATATAGCATCCGATCACCATTTGCTGGTCGCCAAGATGAAACTAAAACTCAAGAAGCACTGGACAACGGTGCGGACAACATCACAAAAGTTCAACACGGCCTTTCTTCGAGATGCTGACAAACTCAACAAATTCAACATAGCCCTCAGCAACAGGTTCGAGGCCTTTCATGACCTACTCAATGGAGAGGGAACCACCATAGAGAGCAGCTGGAAAGGTATCAAGGAGGCAATCGTTTCAACATGTCAGGAGGTTCTGGGCCAAAAGAAGCACCATCACAAGGAATGGATCACTGTTAGTACACTGGATAAAATTGAAGCAAGGAGGAACAAGAAGGTAGCAATCAATATCAGCCGAACAAGAGCGGAAAAAGCCAAGGCACAAGCCGAATACACAGAGGCAAACAAGCAAGTGAAGAGGAGCATCAGGACCGACCGACGTAAATATGTGGAAGATTTAGCGATGACAGCGGAAAAGGCTGCAAGAGAGGGAAACATGAGACAACTGTATGATACAACAAAGAAACTTGCTGGAAATTACCGTAAGCCAGAAAGACCAGTGAAAAACAAGGAAGGCAAAGTAATCAACGATATTGAAGAACAACGAAACAGGTGGGTAGAACACTTCAAGGAACTCTTGAATCGACCAGCTCCACTGAACCCACCCAACATCGAAGCAGCACCCACAGACCTCCCAATCGATATTGGCCCACCAACAATTGAAGAGATCAGCATGGCCATTAGACAAATCAAGAGTGGCAAAGCAGCGGGACCAGACAACATCCCGGCAGAGGCACTGAAAGCAAATGTAACAGCAACTGCCAAGATACTCCACATCCTCTTCGGTAAGATTTGGGACGAAGAACATGTACCAACAGACTGGAAAGAAGGACTTCTCATCAAGATACCAAAGAAAGGCGATCTGAGCAAGTGCGACAACTACAGGGGCATCACTCTCCTCTCAATACCAGGAAAAGTCTTCAACAGAGTATTGTTAAACAGGATGAAGGATTCCGTGGACGCTCAACTTCGAGATCAACAAGCTGGATTTCGTAAGGATAGATCGTGCACAGATCAAATCGCAACTCTACGTATCATTGTGGAACAATCAATCGAATGGAATTCATCACTGTACATCAACTTCATCGACTACGAGAAGGCATTTGATAGCGTGGACAGGACGACACTATGGAAGCTCCTTCGACACTACGGCGTGCCTGTGAAGATAGTCAACATCATACGGAACTCCTATGATGGACTAAACTGCAAAATCGTCCACGGAGGACAACTCACCGACTCGTTCGAGGTAAAGACCGGTGTTAGGCAAGGTTGCCTACTCTCACCCTTTCTCTTTCTCCTGGTGATCGACTGGATTATGAAGACGTCAACATCTGGAGGAATGCACGGGATACAGTGGACAGGCAGAATGCAACTTGACGATTTAGACTTCGCGGATGATCTGGCTCTTCTATCACAAACGCAACAACAAATGCAGGAGAAAACGACCAGTGTAGCAGCAGCCTCAGCAGCAGTAGGTTTCAATATAAACAAAGGGAAAAGCAAGACTCTCCGATACAATACAATATGCACCAATCCAATTACACTTGACGGAGAAGCTTTGGAGGATGTGGAAACCTTTACATATCTGGGCAGCATCATTGATGAACACGGTGGATCAGATGCAGATGTGAGGGCGAGGATCGGCAAAGCAAGAGCAGCATACCTACAGCTGAAAAACATCTGGAGCTCAAAACAATTGTCAACCAACACCAAGGTTAGAATTTTCAATACAAATGTCAAGACAGTTCTTCTGTATGGGGCAGAGACGTGGAGAACTACGAAAGCCATTATCCAGAAGATACAAGTGTTTATTAACAGTTGTTTACGCAAGATACTTCGGATCCGATGGCCAGACACTATCAGCAACAAGTTACTGTGGGAGAGAACAAACCAGATTCCAGCGGAGGAAGAAATCAGGAAGAAGCGCTGGAAGTGGATTGGGCACACTTTGAGGAAATCACCCAATTGTGTCACAAGACAAGCCCTCACATGGAATCCTGAAGGTCGAAGGAGAAGAGGAAGACCAAAGAACACATTACGCCGAGAAATAGAGACAGACATGAGAAGAATGAACAGAAGTTGGATAGAACTAGAAAAGAAGGCCCAGGACAGAGTGGGTTGGAGAAAGCTGGTCGGCGGCCTATGCTCCATTGGGAGTAACAGGCGAAAGTAAGTAAGTAAGTAAGTTATTCCTCCTGTACGTAAATGATCTCCCTCGTCTACTATCGTCATCGGTCTTACTCTATGCTGATGATGTCAAGATATGGAGAGCGATACAAAGCAAGAGCGATAGCTTAGAACTTCAAAATGACCTGGAGAGATTATCTGAATGGTCCCAAACCTGGCAATTGCCGATAAACACTTCCAAGTGTATTGTGATGCATATTGGCCATTAGGGTACAGATACATACACGATGAATAACACTGAGTTACCTATTGTTCAGGCACACAATGACTTAGGCGTCATCGTTAGTCAAGACTTAAAGACTACTGCACACTGCCGTGCAATAGCCGCCAAAGGTTTTAGGACTTTATGGTCCATACGCAGGGCTTTTAGGCATCTTGACGCTAAAACGTTTCTGACTTTGTATACAGTGTTCGTACGCCCTAAACTTGAGTACTGTATACAAGCAGCTAACCCCTGCCTAAAAAAAGACAGTGAACTCTTGGAAAGAGTTCAGAGAACAGCAACTAGGCTGATTCCCGGAATAGCGAAGCTCCCGTATGGTACTAGACTGACCAAGCTAAACCTATTCCCGCTGTCATATAGAAGAATCAGAGGTGACTTGATTATAGTTTTCAAATTGCTAAGTGACAAATTTGCACCTGATATGCCCTCATTTTTCTTGTCTTCCAAAACAGAAAATCTACGAGGACACTCCAAAAAAGTTCACAAGCCCAGAACGAATTACTTGTCAGCTGACTACCGGCTTTCCCATCGAATAATCAACGAGTGGAATTCATTAACTCAGCACGTGGTTGAGGCTCCATCCGTCGACTCCTTCAAAAGAAAGTTGGATCCGCTGAGAGACCATCATTGCCAGGACTAAATTAGGCCACCAAGCCTCCTGTCCTTTCCAAACTGAAACTGAAACTGAAACTGAAACTGAATTCATGTGGTAGTGATTGCGATGTCTGTGAGATGCAGATTGTGGAGAGGAATGAGGAATTGTTGGAGGTCTGAAGCGAATAGCAACGTGAAGTCACCAGACATACTGAACAACAGTTGTTCCATTCATCCTCCGTCATGAGAATGTGTTCGGTTGAGTCGTCGAACAGAGTCAACAGGGACATACATTTCATCCACATTCAGACTGAACATGACAACACCAGATCAGACTGACCAAAGACCGATGATCGCGTCAATCATACAGTCACCTTCGTCTCCATCTCACTCCACATCCATATCTGCCTCTCATTTCTGTATTCCGTTTCTTCGCTTTCTCTCTCTCCCTCATTCAAGTTCGACAGATCGATCAGCATGTTGCTCGATTGCACGCTGTGCATCTGCATCACCTTGTTCCTGTACATTGCACACTCCACATACTGTCTGTCCCGATATGGAGACATGTGACGTCCGACTGACCAGAACTCTCACGTTTCGATCAATGACGTGTAGATTGGGACTTCTCCAGATTTTCACTCCATTCTCCAACTGAGCATTAGTCACTGGTGTGAATATCACGAACGAAAGGTGTGGTGTGAATTGACAGGTCATCCATAATGTAGTGAGATGGCAACTAGCCACAACGACTGGGAAACAGTGATTGTGTGAGGAGATATTTTGATGTTGTTGTTGTTGTTGTTGTTGTTGCTGGTGCTGGTGCTGCTGCTAACATCACTACTACCACTACTACTGCTGTTGATGATGACGCTTTGTTGTTGTTTCGATGATGGTGATGTTTGTGTTCTTGTTGTTGGTGGTGTTGGTGTTGTTGTTGTTTGTGTTGGTGGTGATGATGTTGTGATCGATGTCGCTGTCAATGTCGGTGATGTGATTGGATGGAATCGATCACGAGTGTATAAATGTGTGTGTGTGTGTGTGTGTTAGTGTCAGTGTTTTTGCATGTGCGCGAGCGACTGTGTGATGAGCGAGTGTTGTTGTAGTGATTATCGTGTGAGTTGATTGTGAGGAGTAGAGTGTGTAGATCGGCGCAAATCGTGTCAGGATGGCCGAGTGGTTAAGGCGTTGGACTTGAAATCCAATGGGGTTTCCCCGCGCAGGTTCGAACCCTGCTCCTGACGTAGCGGGCTTTTGTCCGACTCTCCACTCCAACGTCTGAGATACCCACACCACTTCAGTCTCCCACTCCGTATGACACACTCTCACTGAAAACAGAACACAAACAGTATGCATCCTCACCACTCAATGTTCCCCTCACGACCACCATCGACTCTCAGTTGACAGACAGCCACTCGTCCAAATACAACGACAACCCTCATCAACTACCAATACTCACTGTCCGTCGCCATCGTCTCACTTGCTCAAGTGACACTGCTTCACTGGTAACCGATCGAGTGGGTGCACAGTAACTGTACTCTATCGATCGATGAATACACTGCTCCACATGAAAACAGCATACCCTCAACTGAACACAGATACATGTCACCAGACACTAGCTCAGTGATCAGATCCGATGCAATCAGTAACTCGACCATGTCAACTAACTCCTTATAGGTGTGTTCACAGCGATTTCCCCATCACCACTGTAGACTCGAACAACAATATCGCCTTGTTCGTCTGCATCTCATCAAACATGTATGAGTGTCAACGACCAGACTGATATACACAAGCGAGTTTGTAAATATGAATTGTGCGTGATGGTGCGGACCAACAAAATCTTCGTGCGAATTCATGTGGTAGTGATTGCGATGTCTGTGAGATGCAGATTGTGGAGAGGAATGAGGAATTGTTGGAGGTCTGAAGCGAATAGCAACGTGAAGTCACCAGATATACTGAACAACAGTTGTTCCATTCATCCTCCGTCATGAGAATGTGTTCGGTTGAGTCGTCGAACAGAGTCAACAGGGACATACATTTCATCCACATTCAGACTGAACATGACAACACCAGATCAGACTGACCAAAGACCGATGATCGCGTCAATCATACAGTCACCTTCGTCTCCATCTCACTCCACATCCATATCTGCCTCTCATTTCTGTATTCCGTTTCTTCGCTTTCTCTCTCTCCCTCATTCAAGTTCGACAGATCGATCAGCATGTTGCTCGATTGCACGCTGTGCATCTGCATCACCTTGTTCCTGTACATTGCACACTCCACATACTGTCTGTCCCGATATGGAGACATGTGACGTCCGACTGACCAGAACTCTCACGTTTCGATCAATGACGTGTAGATTGGGACTTCTCCAGATTTTCACTCCATTCTCCAACTGAGCATTAGTCACTGGTGTGAATATCACGAACGAAAGGTGTGGTGTGAATTGACAGGTCATCCATAATGTAGTGAGATGGCAACTAGCCACAACGACTGGGAAACAGTGATTGTGTGAGGAGATATTTTGATGTTGTTGTTGTTGTTGTTGTTGTTGTTGTTGTTGTTGTTGCTGGTGCTGATGCTAACATCACTACTACCACTACTACTGCTGTTGATGATGACGCTTTGTTGTTGTTTCGATGATGGTGATGTTTGTGTTCTTGTTGTTAGTGGTGTTGGTGTTGTTGTTGTTTGTGTTGGTGGTGATGATGTTGTGATCGATGTCGCTGTCAATGTCGGTGATGTGATTGGATGGAATCGATCACGAGTGTATAAATGAGTGTGTGTGTGTGTGTGTGTTAGTGTCAGTGTTTTTGCATGTGCGCGAGCGACTGTGTGATGAGCGAGTGTTGTTGTAGTGATTATCGTGTGAGTTGATTGTGAGGAGTAGAGTGTGTAGATCGGCGCAAATCGTGTCAGGATGGCCGAAATCCAATGGGGTTTCCCCGCGCAGGTTCGAACCCTGCTCCTGACGTAGCGGGCTTTTGTCCGACTCTCCACTCCAACGTCTGAGATACCCACACCACTTCAGTCTCCCACTCCGTATGACACACTCTCACTGAAAACAGAACACAAACAGTATGCATCCTCACCACTCAATGTTCCCCTCACGACCACCATCGACTCTCAGTTGACAGACAGCCACTCGTCCAAATACAACGACAGCCCTCATCAACTACCAATACTCACTGTCCGTCGCCATCGTCTCACTTGCTCAAGTGACACTGCTTCACTGGTAACCGATCGAGTGGGTGCACAGTAACTGTACTCTATCGATCGATGAATACACTGCTCCACATGAAAACAGCATACCCTCAACTGAACACAGATACATGTCACCAGACACTAGCTCAGTGATCAGACCCGATGCAATCAGTAACTCGACCATGTCAACTAACTCGTTATAGGTGTGTTCACAGCGATTTCCCCATCACCACTGTAGACTCGAACAACAATATCGCCTTGTTCGTCTGCATCTCATCAAACATGTATGAGTGTCAACGACCAGACTGATATACACAAGCGAGTTTGTAAATATGAATTGTGCGTGATGGTGCGGACCAACAAAATCTTCGTGCGAATTCATGTGGTAGTGATTGCGATGTCTGTGAGATGCAGATTGTGGAGAGGAATGAGGAATTGTTGGAGGTCTGAAGCGAATAGCAACGTGAAGTCACCAGACATACTGAACAACAGTTGTTCCATTCATCCTCCGTCATGAGAATGTGTTCGGTTGAGTCGTCGAACAGAGTCAACAGGGACATACATTTCATCCACATTCAGACTGAACATGACAACACCAGATCAGACTGACCAAAGACCGATGATCGCGTCAATCATACAGTCACCTTCGTCTCCATCTCACTCCACATCCATATCTGCCTCTCATTTCTGTATTCCGTTTCTTCGCTTTCTCTCTCTCCCTCATTCAAGTTCGACAGATCGATCAGCATGTTGCTCGATTGCACGCTGTGCATCTGCATCACCTTGTTCCTGTACATTGCACACTCCACATACTGTCTGTCCCGATATGGAGACATGTGACGTCCGACTGACCAGAACTCTCACGTTTCGATCAATGACGTGTAGATTGGGACTTCTCCAGATTTTCACTCCGTTCCCCAACTGAGCATTAGTCACTGGTGTGAATATCACGAACGAAAGGTGTGGTATGAATTGACAGGTCATCCATAATGTAGTGAGATGGCAACTAGCCACAACGACTGGGAAACAGTGATTGTGTGAGGAGATATTTTGATGTTGTTGTTGTTGTTGTTGTTGTTGTTGTTGCTGGTGCTGATGCTAACATCACTACTACCACTACTACTGCTGTTGATGATGACGCTTTGTTGTTGTTTCGATGATGGTGATGTTTGTGTTCTTGTTGTTGGTGGTGTTGGTGTTGTTGTTGTTTGTGTTGGTGGTGATGATGTTGTGATCGATGTCGCTGTCAATGTCGGTGATGTGATTGGATGGAATCGATCACGAGTGTATAAATGTGTGTGTGTGTGTGTGTGTTAGTGTCAGTGTTTTTGCATGTGCGCGAGCGACTGTGTGATGAGCGAGTGTTGTTGTAGTGATTATCGTGTGAGTTGATTGTGAGGAGTAGAGTGTGTAGATCGGCGCAAATCGTGTCAGGATGGCCGAAATCCAATGGGGTTTCCCCGCGCAGGTTCGAACCCTGCTCCTGACGTAGCGGGCTTTTGTCCGACTCTCCACTCCAACGTCTGAGATACCCACACCACTTCAGTCTCCCACTCCGTATGACACACTCTCACTGAAAACAGAACACAAACAGTATGCATCCTCACCACTCAATGTTCCCCTCACGACCACCATCGACTCTCAGTTGACAGACAGCCACTCGTCCAAATACAACGACAGCCCTCATCAACTACCAATACTCACTGTCCGTCGCCATCGTCTCACTTGCTCAAGTGACACTGCTTCACTGGTAACCGATCGAGTGGGTGCACAGTAACTGTACTCTATCGATCGCTGAATACACTGCTCCACATGAAAACAGCATACCCTCAACTGAACACAGATACATGTCACCAGACACTAGCTCAGTGATCAGACCCGATGCAATCAGTAACTCGACCATGTCAACTAACTCGTTATAGGTGTGTTCACAGCGATTTCCCCATCACCACTGTAGACTCGAACAACAATATCGCCTTGTTCGTCTGCATCTCATCAAACATGTATGAGTGTCAACGACCAGACTGATATACACAAGCGAGTTTGTAAATATGAATTGTGCGTGATGGTGCGGACCAACAAAATCTTCGTGCGAATTCATGTGGTAGTGATTGCGATGTCTGTGAGATGCAGATTGTGGAGAGGAATGAGGAATTGTTGGAGGTCTGAAGCGAATAGCAACGTGAAGTCACCAGACATACTGAACAACAGTTGTTCCATTCATCCTCCGTCATGAGAATGTGTTCGGTTGAGTCGTCGAACAGAGTCAACAGGGACATACATTTCATCCACATTCAGACTGAACATGACAACACCAGATCAGACTGACCAAAGACCGATGATCGCGTCAATCATACAGTCACCTTCGTCTCCATCTCACTCCACATCCATATCTGCCTCTCATTTCTGTATTCCGTTTCTTCGCTTTCTCTCTCTCCCTCATTCAAGTTCGACAGATCGATCAGCATGTTGCTCGATTGCACGCTGTGCATCTGCATCACCTTGTTCCTGTACATTGCACACTCCACATACTGTCTGTCCCGATATGGAGACATGTGACGTCCGACTGACCAGAACTCTCACGTTTCGATCAATGACGTGTAGATTGGGACTTCTCCAGATTTTCACTCCATTCTCCAACTGAGCATTAGTCACTGGTGTGAATATCACGAACGAAAGGTGTGGTGTGAGTTGACAGGTCATCCATAATGTAGTGAGATGGCAACTAGCCACAACGACTGGGAAACAGTGATTGTGTGAGGAGATATTTTGATGTTGTTGTTGTTGTTGCTGGTGCTGGTGCTGCTGCTAACATCACTACTACCACTACTACTGCTGTTGATGATGACGCTTTGTTGTTGTTTCGATGATGGTGATGTTTGTGTTCTTGTTGTTGGTGGTGTTGGTGTTGTTGTTGTTTGTGTTGGTGGTGATGATGTTGTGATCGATGTCGCTGTCAATGTCGGTGATGTGATTGGATGGAATCGATCACGAGTGTATAAATGAGTGTGTGTGTGTGTGTGTGTTAGTGTCAGTGTTTTTGCATGTGCGCGAGCGACTGTGTGATGAGCGAGTGTTGTTGTAGTGATTATCGTGTGAGTTGATTGTGAGGAGTAGAGTGTGTAGATCGGCGCAAATCGTGTCAGGATGGCCGAAATCCAATGGGGTTTCCCCGCGCAGGTTCGAACCCTGCTCCTGACGTAGCGGGCTTTTGTCCGACTCTCCACTCCAACGTCTGAGATACCCACACCACTTCAGTCTCCCACTCCGTATGACACACTCTCACTGAAAACAGAACACAAACAGTATGCATCCTCACCACTCAATGTTCCCCTCACGACCACCATCGACTCTCAGTTGACAGACAGCCACTCGTCCAAATACAACGACAGCCCTCATCAACTACCAATACTCACTGTCCGTCGCCATCGTCTCACTTGCTCAAGTGACACTGCTTCACTGGTAACCGATCGAGTGGGTGCACAGTAACTGTACTCTATCGATCGCTGAATACATGATCATAATTAAAGATACGAAATGCCAGTATAAGGTCACCTCGCGTCCTGCGATAAGATAAGGGGAAAAGATTTAGACGTTTTAAACGCTCATCGTAAGGGTGTTTGGAAAGACCCTCTACTAATTTTGTCCCTACACGCTGGACACGCTCAAGCGATTTAGTATCCTTTATCAGACAGGGGCTAGCTGCTTGGATACAGTATTCTAAGTGTGGCCTTACATAGGTGGGATATAAAATTCGAAACATATCCTCGTCAAAGCATTTAAATGCTCTGCGAAGCCACTATAGCGCTCGATAGCCTTTGGAAGCAACCGCATTGCAGTGCGTAGTAGTTTTTAAGTCGTGACTTATAATTGCTCCTAAGTCTTTATGCGCATGAACGCGTGGCAGAGATGTACCATCAATGGTATAGTGGTAACTAATATCGTGCCCGATGTGCATGAACACGCTCTTCCTGGAATTAACTTCCACGCCCCAATCATGAGCCCACCTAACTAATTCGTCTAAATCTGCTTGTAGATAACAACGATCAGTCTCATTTCTTATTGTTCTCCAGATTTTAACATCATCCGCAAACAATAACGTCGACGACTTAAGTAATAAAGGTAGTTCATTAATATACAGAAGGAAAAGTAAAAGGCCCAAGATGGTGCCTTGGGGTACACCACTTTTGACCGGTTTCCATTCGGATAGCGTTCCATTGACCCTTACTCTCTGTCTGCGGTCACATAAGAAGCTTCCTATCCATCCCTGTATAGCACCTGTTATACCAAAGCTCGAGAGCTTTTGCATAAGACCTAAGTGTGAAACCTTATCAAACGCTTTGCTAAAATCTATAAATATCACGTCGACAGACTGGCCGTTGTCTAGGGCAGCTGTCCAATCCTCTCTCGCAATGAGTAAGTTAGTCAAGCATGAATGATTGTTACGAAACCCATGTTGCTCGGGAGTTAACAGGTTGTACGAATCTATGTGGCTCAGTAGCTTAGCCCGAATTAATTTTTCAAGTAACTTAACTACTATACTGGTCAGGCTAACAGGCCGGTAGTTAGATACTATCCGTCTCTGACCATCCTTAAATATAGGACTAACTATGGCGTCTTTCCAGTCTCTAGGTAGTCGAGCCTGTGAAAGGGACATGTTGAAGAGCATCGTGAGCGGTCTTGAGATAATGTCCGCAAGCGACGACGGCAAACGTGGGTGTAACCCATCGGGGCCCGGTATCTTACAAGGTTTTAGGTTAGTTATCAAAGGAAGAACTATACCCTCTGTCACATGTAAAGGTCCTATGGCTGGTATCTCATTGTCAACGGGACAAGTAGTTGTAACACTACACGTAGAGTAGACTTCACTGAAATAGTTAGCAAGTAACTCCGCTTTCGCTAGGTCAGATTCAGCCAATAAAGCTGAATTTTCGCCTAACAGTAATGAGGGGATTGACGTGTAGATTGGGACTTCTCCAGATTTTCACTCCATTCTCCAACTGAGCATTAGTCACTGGTGTGAATATCACGAACGAAAGGTGTGGTGTGAATTGACAGGTCATCCATAATGTAGTGAGATGGCAACTAGCCACAACGACTGGGAAACAGTGATTGTGTGAGGAGATATTTTGATGTTGTTGTTGTTGTTGTTGCTGGTGCTGCTGCTAACATCACTACTACCACTACTACTGCTGTTGATGATGACGCTTTGTTGTTGTTTCGATGATGGTGATGTTTGTGTTCTTGTTGTTGGTGGTGTTGGTGTTGTTTGTGTTGGTGGTGATGATGTTGTGATCGATGTCGCTGTCAATGTCGGTGATGTGATTGGATGGAATCGATCACGAGTGTATAAATGAGTGTGTGTGTGTTAGTGTCAGTGTGTTTGCATGTGGCTGAAGTTATATGCGGTGTGTGAATTTTTTTCCCTACCACTACATTTTACCCACATGATCACTATCGTCTCTAGGTCGAAATACATCCACTCGCCTATGTACGAAAGCGGTCTCTAACCTCCCTTTCAGATTGTGTTTATTTTTCGTTTATTTAGTGTTTTTTGTGGCTCCACTTTGTTGAGTTTATTAAAGCCAACTTTGTTCAGTTGTGTGTTTTCTTACTCATTCTAATTTTATCCGTTATATCTATTTCGATATTCTTTTGTTACATATATCTAACAAATGTTGTTGAACAATTTTCCTTTATTTTTATTTCATTTTTTTTAACCGTAATACTCAGTGTGAGCCAATTCACACCACTAATGTCTCAGTATTTTATTACATTGTACAATTATCAACAGTATAACATCATTTAGAAATTTACTATATTAAAGCAGTCGTTATTTTAAGTTAATCTGAAAAATATTTACTAATAAAACAGAAGGCGATATAGACGAAATTCGAATAAATCTAAACCAGAATATTCTGAATAATATTTGAAGTTTACCGGCCTAAAGTCCTTCAAACGGCGGAGGCAGTAGCCATCAGGATGAAGAAACCCGAGATATGCGTACAGAAGAAATATCTCCAACCCCTACTCCTCCCTTGGCCAGTTACAAGGCCAATTAATCAATAGTAATCTTAACTATTAGATGACCTAATTTGACTATGTACTTACGACCTTTGGTAATCAAATGTAATTGTCTCTCTTATCTTTATTCACAAATCTTTGTATTATATTATTATTGGTTAAACATCATTATTAATCTCCCCTATACATGATTCATTCACTTCGCACTGATCTCTCCTTATTACGTCTCACTAATTTTTCACACAATTTAGTCTTCCACTTGATCGGATTGTAATTGCATTATCATATCGCTCTCACCCTATCTGACCCATATTTATTCTGATCACAGATCTTAAATCTTCACTTAACATATTTACAGATTCAAGTTAACATTCTATATGAGTCATATCAACATAAACAATTTTATTCTATTTCGTTTGATAATCCTAAATTTACATGCTTTAAACGATGTACTTCGCCTTTAACCTGGCCAATTTTTCGGATTATTAATTTGGATATATAATTGAAGAACGTGAAGAGAATTTATCGAAAATATTCTTCATTCATATATCAGTCTTTTAATATGTTGAGGATCGTTAAACTATATTCTGAATAATTGAAGAAATTATATATTTGTCAAATTGTTACTTGAAACTTAATCGTGGTAAAATATATTTTCTTGCAAACATCAATAAGGGAGCAGCAGTCGGTGTTACATTAATGTCACCTGCACTACCGGCTACATCTACGTGAGTGTAAGGAATTTGCACTTTGGCATCAAGACCATGCTATGATAAAAAAAGAGGAAAAACATTTGATTCACATATACAAAATGAAAACATTCAGTAAAGTAAATATAGTATATAAGAATGAAATATCACATTATACGAATATTTTATGAGTCCTAATTATGGTTTTATGATTGAAGATAATAATAGGTGTTTAACCGAACTTAGTCTCTATTGGCAAAATGTGATCAGGTTCTGCGACATGTTATCTGAAAGTGAGGTGGATCAAATCGTCTTGATCGATGTTAATAGTCAATATTAAGTCGGCTACAACATAGGACCAGGCACATATATGTTCTTTCATCGAACTCGAGATAGAAGAAAGGATGTGTATCGCTGGATCAATAGGATTAAAGACTATCTTGACCTCGGCTCTAGGTTAATCATACTTGTCAAAGCGTTCATTGATCAAAGCCTAGGACGAAAGGTTGTAGACGAAGTAGCATACACGGGGTAGGGAAATATAACTGGGATTCTGATTTGCAAATCTTTTCTGCATAAAGATCAATATGTCGTCGTAGCACAACCAACTTCTGTAACGACTACAAAGGAATACTCTGTAATACCATGGAATACCGATACCTTGGTTCGATCTTTTTGAACCTATTCATATTTCAACCAGTTCAATACGTCAAACTGGAAAGTAAGTGAACATTCATAGCAGATGCACAAAAATTCGGGAGCTAGTCAACTAACCTACTTTTCTTATACTACTTGACCTCAATATCGTTCGTCCAAATCATCTATTATTGACGACAATATCTTGACAACACTTATAATTATCTTATACAGAAACAACTGCATCAGTTAGGAATAAACAGGAAAATACAAGTTTATTGTTCTAATTCTTAAATAAATTCCATTTTTTGAAGAAACCCAAATTATTACAGTCTATTGAATATGAAACTAGTGAAAACAGTCCTTATTCATGTGGTATGGTAAATTGAGACGACGTGCATGTATCAGGCACCACATTGCATATAACCGATTGGCTGAATCTTTCATAACAATTTCAAATTTGACTGGTAACTATCAACTTATGAAGATGAAAAGACAATAATCAATTACCGACCTCTTTTGGAAGGGTTACGACATAGAAAATATTTCTAATCATGACAATCAGTTGTAAATCTCAATGAAAGCAACGAACGAATAAAAACCAATTCTGATTTTTTAAAAAGTCTTATTATGGAATAAAAACATTTATATCATACTTTTCAACGCTTACCTTATCTAAACCACTAGCAACAACCAAAAAAGCAGCTGGCATTTGATGACCTCGTGGTGTGGCGCTGCTCGCTAAATTATTACACTGTAATAAGTCTTCATATTCACTTTTAGCCTTGTTCATTGCATAATCTTCTTTACGAATAGTAGAAATCTGATGTGTGTTTTTTTTAATAAAAAACGGAAGCAATATTATATATACATACAGAAACAAATTGTTAGAATTTATTGGAGTAATGATAATGATTATTGCTCCGTATTACATCATAAACTAATGAGAGTTAAAAAGTCGAACTATTAAATTTAAAATAGGTGACATAAGGATGTTATGAACGTCATGACATCTAAACATGTGGGATTTGATTATAAACAGTACTTAACTACAAAAAAAAACAGTTATTGGTAGCTTTCTAGTGCTCACTGATTCTACTCTGGCTGATACCAATTTGTAATGAAAGTGATCTTAAAAATGTACTTCTTACATGTTTAGGTAAAAGAATACTTTACTGACAAACCAATCAGATTTACGATGATGGTTATTGGGTTTTCGAACCCAATTTAAAACACAATTAAGGATAGCTTATATCCCTTTTAAAGGTTGAGTAGGAAATTAAAAAACCTTGAAAAAAACTAAATCACTAAAACGTTTAAAATTGATAAAAATGGGGGTACTAAAGAATGGGATTCATTTGATATTACTATCTATATCAAGCTGATTATGCCTATAAACTGGCATGAATTCTGTTATTATTTTCAGGAAAAAAATGACTTGTGAGGTCTTGAAGGAAACTTAAAGGTCATTGATATATGAAATCAAATAACTAGGTGCATAATTACTCATTCGTATGCTTGAAGGGAATTTCCCGCCAAGTAATAATTACTCTTAACATTTAACCCCACTACACACCCTGACCCATGAACCAAATCACAAATTCTAACCCCAACATATTTTAGGCTGTTAAGTTTCATATATATATATATATATATATATATATATTACCCACATTATGACGGGTTGAAAATTGGTTTTCACAAGGTCATTTTGAAAGTCCCCGAGGGTCATCAGTAAAGCACACTTTCACTGTAGTATGATTGAAGAAGCCAGGGATTTCAATAACGTTTATTAGCACAAAGTGCAAACTATTTGTATATGTATATATAATTCCACTGAATTAAATGACGCAAAAGAAGTGAGATTAGATTGCAATCTTAAGTGATAGAAAACATATTTAGCGAATTTCATTCCCGCTTTCATATCCTTATATATCGATAAGTGATGACGAATAACAAACCTTAGGAATAAGGAAGTTAGTGGAATCTCTCTTCAAATGGCTGACAGCTTGTTCTGCCAACAATAATTTTAACTGGTTGTTGTGAATAGTAGTCTTGTTATTGTTTGCTCACTTACATGGTCTTCCTCTTTGATCTGAACCCTGATCTTATAGTTGTTTACGAATTTAGTCCTTTTGCGATATGTATATTGACTGCTTCCAAATATTCGGATGTTAGATATATTCAAAATTTTAAAGATTCCCCATCCCAGTTTGCATCCATGCATGAATTGATATAAACGAAGATAAGTCGTGACGCTTGACTCTAAGTCGATGTTCACCCAACAGTAGATGATTCATTTTCCACAGTTGCAGCAGTTTGTAGATTCTGTTTATTCCTATATTTATCATTTCATCTTTCAGTTTGCGTTGATTTAAGTAGTTATAGTGGTCTATGTGCTGAGCCTATTTCAAATGAACCCAATAATATGGCTGTAATTTCTTACGCGCCCTTCACGTTTAGTACGACAATCTCTCTGTTGGTTTCCACATTTAGTTTTGTCTGCCAATGAGTTCGATAAAGGCTTTATGATGAGACCGAGTGGGTAGTCATCTTGAAGAAAAACATCCACAAAATATTTCATACCTTATTTCTTTCTATGGTCAATATGCTGAGATGTATCCTCACTGTTTTAAATATGGTTTGTACTCCTCATACAAAATACACAAATACAATAGGGACAATCCTATGAGCTACAAATCATTAATTTCATTACAAATCCCAAATTCCATCCACTTGCTTCATTTGATTTCACTGTTAGTAAGTAGGTTGAGTTGTATTGAACCATTTAAATGACTTGAATTCAGTGACTAGTAATCAATTTCTAGATTGCAAAGAACACATGGTCCTATTCATTTACACTGTTAGTCCAATATTTTTGTTTCTTCTTGTACTAGTCTATTCTGTATATGCTACTGACAAAAGATTTCACCTAGTAAATTTCCGGTAACTGTTAATATTCTCATATGACACAATGGGATGCTGTTTTCTGGGGGTAATTTCGTTTCCTTTAATTATGCTTTGGATAGTATGCTTCATCTCTAATACCTTACGATTAGACAGTGTTCAAACTCCTGGTGCATATTAATTCTCTATAAAAGTATCACGCTTTCAGATGTAACCAATCTTTTACCCCGATGATTTTCATGTGCATCTTGATTGCTTAATTGGAACACTCATAAGGATTCCACACATGCGCCTTACTTGCTGAATTACATTCCTCAAACGGGATCCATTTCACTAATCTACTTGCTCAATATCACATTCTCAATTAATATTACCAACCAAGAGTAGTATTAGTATACCTATTTTTCGGAAATAATTTGGACGTGTCGTCTGCGGTTGATCACATCATTTATCCCCTTACATAATTGAAGTTAAATGACTATGAAAGTCCTTTGTAAGTCTTTTTAACCCATTTACTACATAAAGATTTGTGTGGCGGATAGTGATAAAAGCCCAATGTTCAAACGTATGTAGGTGGAGCAGATTTTAAATATTCGGCTTAATGTAGGTATCATTACCAAGTTTTGATTTGATAATTTCGAATAAATTGAGCATTGGGTAGATTGTTATAAATAAATAATATATTCGTAATTTCCCAATGAGTAGAAAAATTAGATTTTCTGACGTTTCGTGACTTAGTGTAAGCCACTTCTTCAGAAAATGAATAACCAAGTCAAAATTTGATTGGTCACATAATATTCATGTTGTTATGTTATACTATTTGGATTTGGATTATTTTAATTTGGTTATTCATTCTCTGAAGAAGTGGCTTACACTAAGTCACGAAACGTCAGAAAATCTAATTTTTCTACTCATTGGGAAATTACAAATATATTATTTATTTACTTCAATTAAATGGTTACAAATCGTGCACCGTTGATACCAAACCACCGTATTCTTTATAGACATATTTTGCCGTTGAAATAAGTTACTTTACATTTTGAAGCCTATAACCTACATTTTTTCTACCCTTTAAGTCAACTTATGATATGACTCACTAGACAGAAAAGATGAAATAAAATGAATTCAATGCAAACCATAATAATTGTTATTCACATAATTCTCATCATCTATGAAGAATTAAATTATTTTGACGGAAAACTTACCTCCGCAATATCAGAGATTAGATCACCAGAATTTTGTAATTCATATGATACCTTTTTAACTCGTGCTGGACCATTATCCATCACAGCCTGCCAAATTGAAGGAAAACAATAAATTTAATTATCTAAATTGTATAAAACTGTGTAAATAATAGAAGAAAACTACACAATTGCTTTATAAAAATTGCCTTAGCTATTCGGCCATTCTCCTATGAAAAATTATTACACAATCCGTTTTCTACCTGCTTTTTAGGCCTGTGACGAAAAAAATGAGACTGACAAACATTTGAATAGTCAGTGATTCAGTGAACATATTCCGTGTTTCGGGTCGGGGATATATTGTCTTCTTTCAAACTATTCTCATCTTAATATTGTTGTATTCTGTAGATAACGTCCGGTTGAGGGCAATAGTGAACTAATTCATAGGTTAGGTTTCTTATTTGTTGCCAGAATAATTACAATTCATCTACCTGAATAAACAATGAGTAAAGCTGCAGATACATCTTCATGATAAATATTAACAAATAAACACCTAGGTAGCCAACTGAATAAAAATCCATTTTGTCAGTTAGAAACCAAATATTTTCCCCTTTTAAGAAAATGTGTGTTAAATATGTACCCTTTCAATTGAATATTGATTGTTTAACACAGAAATGTATTTACTATAACAGACAAAACCCAGAATAAATGTAGATACTAAGAATGACAGTTAATTAGTTCAAAAAGTTTTAAATTTACCGTGAAATGTTTATAGGCTCGAATAGCATGTCCAGTTAACGTGGCTATGGTAAATATAAATGGATTTTTAGTTGTAAGTGCCTGTAGAAAACAAAGTGAAATATAGTAAATAAAAAGAGAATTATTGCTCAGATGAAGCTATTTTTGGAGTAGTCTGCTTAGTAGGACTTAAATAAACTGAGATATAAATCACAAATACCTACATAAGTTCTAATTATCTACTATTTGACTGTCCATACTACGACATTTAAATAAAGTGTAAACAGTTTTCTAAGACTTGGAGCTTTTTTAAACCGAATGAAATTCGAGTACCTCGGTCATCACTTCAGAAAATCAGAGGTACTTCATAGGAATGAAGTAAACATTCACGTATTGGAACTAGAATTCGCCTTTACCTACTCATATATAAAAAAGTGATCCACTTATACTCTACACAATCACTAACATAGTAGATTAGTTTTACCAACATCTTTGATAATAGTTACAAACACAGGATAGTTTCTTATTTTTTAACGAAATTCTGTTAGAACGTATTTTGATCGCTCTTCAGTCGAACACCCGAGGATACTTTCTCATTTATAAACTTACGTCCTATGCTTTGAGCATTGGCATGCCTTAACTTCTACTGGTCCATAACCCATGTCTTTCTTCCATTCCCGTATTGAATCTGCAGTAAGGGAACGCGGAGACATGAAATCTTCTATCTGCATTCGATTAACCGGTCATCATAACTCAAACACTAATGTATTTATATATATGAATCATCAGACATCATCGTACCGTAAATACGAAACCACAGTTTACGAACAACTAAGATTGATAAATAACAGACCATAGCAACTTTCTTACAATTAATTCTGATCACGGTTAATTCTTTCGAGCCCTTCAATTAACTTATTTAACAGGCAGTGTTATTGGAGCAGTAACAGTTTGTCTATTTCTTTGTATTATTATGATCACTATCCTGTCGGTATAAACGTGTATGCTTGATCACATGTGACATCAGACGCACACATCTCTCTCTAGCTTAAACGTTAATAGCTTACATATCTCTCGATTAATCATTCTCTTTCCTATGTATATACATGTGTTTGAATCCTGTTAATAGCTTTTGCCTTGCCTTGCCTTCAATTTGACTATAAATCCGTCTCTGTATTTGCTGGCCCACAAACATAAGCCTCTCTACTCCAATTCGCCCAATGTGCTTGTAACTTTGTTATCCGTGCTGTCAAATAATAAACTGTAGTCGCCGCATCTTATTGCCTTCTGAACTCTTAAACCGTCGAGATTTATATGCTAACGATTATCAAGGTGATTGGTAAACGAAACATAAGGAATTATCTCAAATCCAAGCCACTACAATACCAAGAGGGGAATAATAAATTAGCAATAATTAAAAAATAGTAAAACGAATAACAATAGTTAATGAATCCAGCAGAAACTTATCATACAATAAATATAGAAATACAATCACCCAGTTATTTAACAACTATACAATAAAAATATAAATAATCAAGTTACAACGTCCCTATTATTCACTCAAACATGACAGTATGAGATGATTCCGCGTGTCTTGATTCATACAGGCAAGACACCAAAACCAAATTTCTATTACGCTTACGTATAAGCAACAGCATAGGTAGGAAATACGAAAAGGAAAACTACATCATGACATTTTTGAATATTTTAACCAACATAATAATGATAATAATTGTAAAGATAAGCAACTTTCACAAAATCAATGAAACATTTCAAATCATACAATGAAAGATTTTACAGGCTAAAACTTAACACTAACTAAAATAACTGATCAAACGGGAATATTCACAATACTACTAGTGAGTTTTTAAGTGTAACAGATATTTGAACACTGACTAAAAGAAAAAAAATATAACTACTAACCTTTTCTTTTGCTTCACATAATAAGTCAGCCATAACCATTCTACCTTCAGCATCTGTATTACCAATACGTACACGTTGTCCAGAACGTGCAATGATTATTTCATCAGCAACATATGATTCAGAACCAATGCTATTTCGCACAAATGCCAAACCTGCTGAAACACTTATACCGTCTGGTTGTAGTAATCCGATAGTTTTCATTAAACCAGCTATTGCTGCAGCACCACACTTATCTCGATGCATTCCAGCCATAATTCCACCGGCTTTAACATCAGCTCCACCAGTATCAAAAGTGATACCTTTACCGACAAGAAACAATGATGTATCGATCTCTTTGGAATTCGACGGTTTATAATCAACATGAATAACTCTCCCATCATGACGAGGTACAACTGAAAGAAAAAATGTTTATTTATTCCTTATTTTTTAGAAATATCCTCATTTAAATGACATACAAGATAGTTATACTCATGGAATTTATTTTTAAAAGAAACTGAATATGAATGTTATTTTAAACAACTAATTTACTAATAATATAAAAAGTCACCAAGTCTACATACTGAGCTTGCACAAACAGTTTTGATAGAATTTTTCTATTGTATGTTCCCGTTTGGATAATTGCGGTGAGATGTGGTCTTACTAAGGAGTGCAACTGTTAGTGTGATTACGAGATTTTACTCGGTACCCATTTCCAGTATTAAAATTCTTACTAGTGACGACAATCTCGAATTCCATTTCTTCTAATTCAACCATTAACATGACCTCTGCCCTTTTCTAACTGGCTGTTACTACTTTAAGTCAGCTGATTTTTTGAATGCTTGAAGATCATACTTTCGATAAGATATAATATACTGAGTTGTACAATTTCAAGTTGATTCTATTTGAACAGCAAGTTTTTCCTATATTTTATTTTCTTGTTGTGTTAGCGGGTAATTGTGTGAATATTGTGTCCCAGCTGTCGGCAACAGAACCACTCATTTTAGTATAGTTCAATCGTTCCTTAACTTGCAAGTACCATTAGCCAACTAAAAACCCTCAGTACAAACTGTTGACAATCATAAATAACAGAAGAGTAGATAAGTTACAAATAAAGCAGTGTAACGATTGACTTTAAGGTGAAAGAAAAAGAAAAAGCCTTTCAAAATAACTGTAAGCAACTTATTGTGTGGATATGCACGTGTATTTGGGGGGAAGAGAATTCTTCTCATATGTTTCTTACATCGAAATAACTATTTGTCATCCTTTAAATATAAGATTAATATTCTCGATAATTTTGTTTCCATATATTCATTTCACTTCTTGGCTTCATAGGATATTGGTGTTAATTCGATTATAATTTTAGCTTTCATAACATTACCTTGCTGTTATATAGTATTTCAATGACTGTCTCAATTTCATTTTACTCAATCACTTTTCTTTGGCGGCTGTCATATTTGCTTTGGGTTTGGTTTGTCGCTGCTTGAAATAGCTTATTGTTTTACTGTGGAATAAAGTCCTCAGATAGCTGGAGGTGTCTTTTCTTTTCTAACTAGTTTATATTCCTTGAACGTTAATCAAAGGATGTTTTCAGTTTGTATAAATTATGGACTGTGTGCATTTCAGCGACCAAATCGCTTGATCACTAGCTGGCAGAATTACATACCTTGCTGGGCAGTGGCACATTTCTTCTTTGCTAAGTAACCATTTTTGTGGTCGTTAACAATTTATTTACGCGATATATTCTGGATTCGACTGTATATATTTTACTGAATAACTCAATGGTTGAATAGCCTAGTGACGCCATTCATTTATTTAGAATAGTACTGTATCCTACCCAAGGATAGTGTTTCGACTCTACCTGTGACGAAGGATGAACAACTAATGTATTACTGGGAGCTATTTAGAATCCGAAACTAACAGTTTAGGTGTTATAGTACCCACTGATACTTCTGAAGCAATCGGGGCCAGAACAAGATATAAATTTGTAATATTCAAGCAAGTTTGAAATTCATCATCTGAATGTAAACACTGGATGTTATTCATAAAAATAATAATGAATAAATAATACCACAGGGTGCGAGGAAAAGTCGATAATCTGAATATTAGCATACATAATATAAGAATAATATTTATTAAAATTGGATAAAATTATTATTGTCACTAATAATGACAAAATAAAAGCTTGTACCGTTTGCCGCGATAAACTACTATGATACAATAATACGATTTGGACACAGAATTATACGATCACTAGACTGGACAGTCAATCAATACAACATATGTGGATAGAGATCATTTTATAATAGGCACAAGTAGCAACTAAAAGTATACGACTAGTTTATAACCCAAACAGTTATCTACTTAACACAGCATCAGCACTTCGTACAAATACAGTGAATCCTGAATAGAAACCAATCTTTTACATATAACATACATCTATATAATAGGTTACTTATGGAGAAGCGTAATTGTCTTCGTTTAGTGGCCAACCAGAGCTCACTAGCATACAATATATCCATTTTATTGAAAGCAAGTTATATCAAGTTTTAGAAATAACGTTGATTAGGAAAATCCAAATAAACAGACGAAACTCACCAGATGCTGCTCTATTTACCGCTGCCATTAATGGATATTTCTTAGCATCAACCTTATCGACAGTGACTGTAACACCTTTAAGACCATTTAAAGCATTTTGTAGGTATTCAGCAATTTTTGGGGCTGCCATTCGTTCAGGATCCGAACCACCAATATCTCGTGCTAATGTTCGTCCTTCTTCAATAGCATTAGCAATATTTAGTAAGGAGTCATCAGCTTCCATCACCCCAAATCGAATAGCTTTAGGAAATTTATTGGGAATCATTTCACGAACTTCAAGAGGCTAAATCAAATAATTCAAAGAATATGAGCCTATTATTACTATTTAGAAAATGACTGTCTAATTTCATGAGGGGGATAGATGAAAATCCAATTTTTAAATTTCAAATACTTATTTTTATACACACCAGTATAAGTAATATATGAGGGTAAATATTCATTATTTAATGGCACATTTAGTGAACAATAGGATAAGTATGCATTCAATGGACACATAAAATGAATGATAACTGACAATGAACTAAAACAGATTAGTCTATTTATCGTATTTTGCATTCCAACCACCTTATAATGTTATTTTTATAATCCGATTAGTTGAAAATACACACTTTTATACAATTTTCATAAAGATAAATGTGTGACTATTCATCTGGAAATCGGTAACAACTTTTACTTCAGTGGATTGTTAGAGGTTTCAATTTAATATTTATTCTCATTATTATGAACTAAAGTTGGAGAACCACTGGAGATCGCTGTCTGGTTTATTAATTCATCAGTCATAACCACTATAGAACCTCGAGTGTATAGGAATCTGTTTAAATTTTCACATGATATCATCACAGAGAGACGAAATTATCAAAATAAACCCCACAGTAGTAGAAGTGGTAACATTACCAGTGGTAGTAGAAAATATTAGACACCAACAATATAATTCGAGAAATGAAGACGTTCTTATTTTTTAGAAAATGTTCAGCAAATCTAGTAGGAACCCTTCACAGCATAAACGTGTGGGGTTGAAACTTAGCATATACACTTCTTTCAGACCTTTCTAAACACTAGACTTCTAACTCCCATATTTTCATATTGTTTTCCCTAGTTTCCTACTTTTTAAAAAATTGCAATGAACTAATCAGTTAGTTAATGGATGCACATTATACATTAAATTATTTTGTATACAAGATAAAAATTTGAAAAGCTTACTGTATACAATGCATGATATGCTCCCAATATAGCATTTAGTAATAAACAATTACGTTCACACCACTGAAAATCTTTCGGTGCTGATATGAATGATCCACAACATAATAGCGGTGATTTACAGCCTATTTTTAACAATCTATTAAATATGAGAGCAAAGAACATAGAACAGTGAGCAGATCTGAAAAATGAAACTTAACATTACTGAATTTGAGAAGGATATATTAAAATGAAGCTACTGTTAACATATATATTCAATACTTTACCTATAGTTAATCATAGGAAAGACATGTAGATCTACCATAAATAGTGAAAATATATCTAATTTATCATATTAAGTGTATGAATTGTAGTAAACATTATAACGCAAAAGGAACAAACAGAATCTGAACAGATCAGAAGGGAATTTACGAAAATAAACTTATAGCTACAATAATTAATTACATTATGTAATACTAAAGAATGAACTGTGTGGATAATCATTTCAAATAGTTTATAAAGAAGAGATATTGAAGAGGGTGACGGTCCATCTACTACATGACCGCTATCGATCAAATATGACAGAATAGATCTGTGCATTGTTTTGATGATATTTTTGACTAACCACGAAGGCTAGTGTTCATTAACTCGTTCGCTCAGTTGTTTGGTTGAGTACCCAATATAACTTTCTCTACATGAACAGCTAAATTCGTAGGCACACATGAATATAGCAAAACCAGGAAACTTAGAAATAGGCTGTTTAAAGTAATTTATTGTATACCTACTAGTTTTCTTTATGGGGTTCTTTATTATTAGATTATTTCCCATACTATATGTTCTGATGTTTTTCTCCTCACCCTCTTTTTTTTTCAAATATACGCTTAACTGTTCAATTATCCGGACACGTAATATCATAATTTGTAATGAATGTTATTTCAGTTTCTTTACTTTTCAAACCACCATGAAACACTGATTCGATGCTTTATTATTTTTATCACAACTACTACATCTGCTATCACACTATCAATTTGTACTTTTCACTTATGTTTATTTATGTAACCTATTCCACTGTTATCACTGACTCATAAACCACCTTGATTGATATAACAATTTCATATGTGCATTTAACTATTACTACATATTAAAGTAAAGCATGATGAAGATTTAATTGAAAACAATGTTGTTCGCTTATATATGTTGTTCTAATTCACAATATGGAGATTTTTAAATTTATCCAAGAGATTAACCATTTTAAGAACTCAAAGTGGAAGTACAGTACGGGAAACGAGTCAATCAAAATAGGGAATAAGATTTACGTTTTTGCAAAAAATTCGAAATACAGTACAATGAACGGAAGAAATGTCACTGTGCGGTGATCAGAACGCTTGAAATGAAAACGAAAAACTACCTCTGTCGTCATAGAGTAAAATGTCAGGTTAAACATATCAGATGCCCAATTATTGATACGAAAATTTTATGTTAAAGGAAAATCAATACTATTGTGGCTACTGATGTCGATAGATATAAGTAGTATGTACCATCATTCGAAAGTGGTTCGAACCTACGACCTACTGGTTATAGCCTTAAAAGTGTAATCATCATTTTTACTTGAATTAGACAAAAGATCAATGTGTGTACCCATAAGAATATAAAGTCAATGTAAACTTTACTTTAACATGCCATTCACAGCAGCATCATACACATTACGAATGTCCGCTTCATCTGTATTTAACCGACCAGTTGGACTAAATATCTAAAATATTTTAAAAAATTCCTTATGACATATTTTTTTTTTAAATGACTTACAAATTTAAAAATCCTATCATGTCGAAATTGAAAATGGAGGCTTAAAATGATATTGAGACTGTGCTTTTTATTAGGCAATAAGCGAGCACATATTTAATAATATATGGATACTATCTGAAGTGTGTACATAACGCACAACTGATAGTCTATTTAGCGTTAAGAAACTAAGTTGCGATCCAGTTCACATTGATAATAATATTTAGATTAAGTGAATTGTAAAGTTTTGTGATACTATTCATTACGTAAGTTGTAAATATTTGATAACTATTCATGCACTAATTTTCTCACACATCCACAATACCACCATAAGTTTTATTGGTCAGATTTCGAGAGTTACGTAGATCAAATAGACTCAACTGAATAAACGTTTACTATGAGGAATAAAGCGATTAACCAGTCAAATAAAATTTCGGCTCATTAATTTCGGCACTCAACTGAGAACTGGAGAATCAGTATCTCAAATGTTTCCATACATAAATAGATCACAGTCAGTCAGTCAGCTGTAACGTAGGACCAGGCACATTTATGCATCAGTCCAAGTTGCCACATCTCATTGGCACAACAAGACAAACACCAAATCCAGAGAAATAGTTACGTCAATGGCAGTATTATGTAAAAGAAAGATTGTGTATAAAAATATAATACAGAAAGAAAGAAACAGTTCGTAGAAACAAAAGTAAAAAGTGATTTTAATCTCACGGTTTAGGAGAAGACAAATAGTGTATACACCTATACCATTGTGATCGATTTTGAGCCATATCACACAGTCTCCAACCATTGGTTACGATAGTCACGCGGACACCAACCAAGTAGTCTGCATCTGCCAAACATGGCTCAGACTAGAAGTTAGTGATTTCAAGCACTGATGCCATGTTTTGGTTTGGCCGCCCCTAACTCTCTTCCAACCATCCCCAATACTAGTCAGCATAGCGCGTCGTGGTAATCGGTGTTTAGACATACGTAACACGTGGCTCAGTCATCTCAGTTGATGAATATTCATGACCTCATTAACTGATTTACCATCATTCCCTAATACCCTGCGTCAAACCTCACTATTACTTACGCGGTGATCCCAGTAGATATGAACAATATTTCTAAGACATCTGAGGTCAAATACTAGTAGCTTATGGAAAGTAATCAATAAACGGCCAGCTAACCAACTTCTATAGCTGAGTTCCACAAGGCAGAAAGAAGAATTTTATTCACTTAATCTTACCGAATAAGTAAGATCTATAGTACCGAATGCATTGATGAAGATATTGTGTTTCTCAGGAAAACATTAGCTGAAAATGGCTATCAAAGCCGCTTCATAAAGAACAAATATAAATGTACCTGGTTTACATATTTTAGGATTTTAAATGAAAAAAGAAGATCCAAACAGAAATCAATGAAAAATAACTTACTAATCTTTTTGATGGATGTTCTGGGAATGGAATCACACTGACTTCATCTGAAAATTTAGGATTAACCTTGGAAGTAAACGTTAGAAAAATTATTGTGGTAGGATATTCATTAATTCACTGGATTAAACTTTATGTATATTTACAGCTCACTCTGCTAAAATCAATCTAAATCATTTAAAACTTGATACCACAGTATACCTTTCAAGTTTTACTGAATACATAAGAATTTAATACATTCTGAATACTCTCTTAAACTTTAATCGACAATTAGCTACCTAGGTAGCAGCTGCAAACTAGTAAAGATATGAATTGAAATAAGTCTATGTGAATTAATCATATTCACAATTAATCAGCTCACAATGTGCAACCTGTAAATCTTCGTTCATTAAGTTACAAGTCTGATAGGTTATGAAGACTGATAACCACTTAAAAAGATATAAATTTAATTAATATATAATGTGAATAAATGTATAAGTATAAGATCAAATTGCTTGCATCAATCAACTAAGTAAGACGGATTTATTGAACATCAAAACCTAAGGTAGTTTTGAAACGTACTACAGGATTCTTGGAATCTAGGCAACTATTTGGAAATAGTAAATTTCGTATACATCACTATCATTAATAAGTAATTACATCGACGAATGAATAACGTAATATAATATCCCCAGGATTTTTAAAAAAAGGGCTGATGGTCTTTATACAACTAAAACCTATATTTACCCGTACCACTCGGTAGAAATCCAGCAATTGTATGGACACGAAATATAAATATTGAATAATTATTTTGATACTTTAGTATTTATTCTGTAGACAAATATAAAATATTAAGTGGTTCTTAGACAAGAATACTAGCCAGATTTACAATACAACACTTGACCCTCATACATACCATTGAAAAAATTGGGCAACATCAATGGGAAGATCCAAACAAACAATACTAAGTAAATTCAAACTTCACCCCATCGCACAAGCAAGTGGCTATCAGGACTCAGTGGCCGAGTGGATAACGCGATGGCGTTTGAAGCGAGGGTACTGGGTTCGAGTCCCAGAGTGAACATCAACTCTGAGATGCAGTTACATCCAGCTGACGAGTCCCAGATAAAACGAAACGCGCGTTCTGGATTCCACTGCTAGTCACTATCCATCTCTGCTTACCATGCTTGTGAATTTAGGCAATATCGAGGCAATACACACAGTAATCACATATGCCAATTAGAGACTGACCAGTTGCAGTCCTAAAAAACATCAATGGGAAGATCCAAACAAACAATACTAAGTAAATTTCAACACTTTAAAATATTAGGAATAAATTATAGCAAAGTGGAAACTCTTAAGAAATCATATGTTCTATTTTTGTACTTCACTAAAAAATCCAGTAATTTGTAGATACTAAATCCCGTAACTGTTGAGATAAGATCATGTTTATTTTGATCGGCTGCGCAAACAAATACTACTCACCTCAGAGAACTCCTTCAAAGGCTTATAAGCCAGTTGTAAAGCTCTTGGTAAATGTTCTATATCATCATTCACTAGCAAAACTGCATCATATGATGGATCTGTCAAACAAGAGACTGGGAACGCAGGAATGACAACGCTGGTAGACATTATTCTGGATGATGAATTTTTACAACTATATGAATTTATATAACAAGCTAATGTATTCGACCAGTCACATGCATATAAAATCGACCAATCACATGATGATTAAAGCAGTCGACCAATCATAACACAACTTTAAATACATGGACTGGTCTGTTAGAATCTAGGGCAAATAACAGGAAATTCCATTGAGTCATTGAGGGTAGAATTTGTGATTTGGTCGATAGTTTGTAGTAAATTTATCCAATGTGTTAACTTTCTAATTCGACCACAAAATTAAGGAGAGAATTTATGGAATTCTTTTACACAAACCAAAGCTGCTTTCAAATAGGTTAAACAGTTAAAAACTTCTGATTACCTACGATACATCTGATAGTTACAGTAAATTACTTGTCAAATTGTACTACTGAAAACACATGACTTGTTTAACAATGTAAGAAGCATAAAAACGCTTTGTATTGAAACATAATATGAACTAGTAAGTTTAGTCCTTCAGTAATCCTTTCAAGTAATCCCTAAGCTTAAGGCAAATAAAAAGTTTGAATTTAAGATCCTTAGTAAATTAAATTTGTTGATGTTAAAACGACTAGTATGTAATGTTAACTTGAATAAATTTATACGTCTTTTGAAACTGTGAGATTAATGATTACTTACTAACTAACTAACTAACTAACTAACTAACTAACTAACTAACTAACTAACTAACTAACTAACTAACTAACTAACTAACTAACTAACTAACTAACTAACTAACTAACTAACTAACTAACTAACTAACTAACTAACTAACTAACTAACTAACTAACTAACTAACTAACTAACTAACTAACTAACTAACTAACTAACTAACTAACTAACTAACTAACTAACTAACTAACTAACTAACTAACTAACTAACTAACTAACTAACTAACTAACTAACTAACTAACTAACTAACTAACTAACTAACTAACTAACTAACTAACTAACTAACTAACTAACTAACTAACTAACTAACTAACTAACTAACTAACTAACTAACTAACTAACTAACTAACTAACTAACTAACTAACTAACTAACTAACTAACTAACTAACTAACTAACTAACTAACTAACTAACTAACTAACTAACTAACTAACTAACTAACTAACTAACTAACTAACTAACTAACTAACTAACTAACTAACTAACTAACTAACTAACTAACTAACTAACTAACTAACTAACTAACTTACTTACTTACTTACTTACTTACTTACTTACTTACTTACTTACTTACATACTTACTTACTTACTTACTTACTTACTTACTTACTTACTTACTTACTTACTTACTTACTTACTTACTTACTTACTTACTTACTTACTTACTTACTTACTTACTTACTTACTTACTTACTTACTTACTTACTTACTTACTTACTTACTTACTTACTTACTTACTTACTTACTTACTTACTTAATTACTTAATTACTTACGCCTGTTACCCCCATTAAAGCATAGGTCTCCGTCCAGCATTCTCCAGCCCATCCTGTCCTGGACCTTCTTTTCTAGTTCTATCCAATTTTTGTTCATTCTTCTCATATCTCTCTCCATTTCTCGGTGTAATGTGTTCTTTGGTCTTCCTCTTCTCCTTTGGCCTTCAGGATTCCATGTGAGGGCTTGTCTTGTGACACAGTTTAGTGCTTTCCTCAATTTGTGTCCTATCCACTTCCAGAATTTCTTCCCCATTTCTTCCTCCGCTGAATTCTGGTTTATTCTCTTCCACAGTAGAATGTTGCTGATAGTGTCTGGCCAACGGATCCGAAGTATCTTGCGTAGACAACTGTTAATAAGCACTTGTATCTTCTGGATGATGGCTTTTATAGTTCTCCGGATTTCTGCCCCATACAGTAGAACTGTCTTGACATTTGTATTGAAAATTCTAACCTTGGTGTTGGTTGACAATTGTTTTGAGTTCCAGATGTTTTTCAGTTGTAAGTATGCTGCTCTTGCTTTGCCGATCCTCGCCCTCACATCTGCATCTGATCCACCGTGTTCATCAATGATGCTGCCCATATATGTAAAGGTTTTCACATTCTCCTAAGCTACTCCGTCAAGTGTGATTCCATAGATACATGTTGTCTGGTATCGCAGGATTTTGCTTTTCCCTTTGTTTATATTGAGACCTACTGCTGCTGAGGCTGCTGCTACACTGGTCGTTTTCTCCTGCATTTGTTGTTGCGTTTGTGATAGAAGAGCCAGATCATTTGCAAAGTCCAGATCGTGCAGCTGCATCCTAGCTGTCCACTGTATCCCGTATCCACGGAATCCTTCATCCTGTTTAACAACACTCTGTTTAAGACTTTTCCTGGTATTGAGAGAAGAGTGATGCCCCTGTAGTTATCGCACTTGCTGAGATCGCCTTTCTTTGGTATCTTGATCAGAAGTCCTTTTTTCCAGTCTATTGGTACTTGTTCTTCATCCCAAATCTTACTGAAGAGGATGTGGAGTATCTTGGCAGTTGCTGTTACATTTGCTTTCGATGTCTCTGCCGGGATGTTGTCTGGTCCCGCTGCTTTGCCGCTCATGATTTGTCTAATGGCCATGCCGATCTCTTCAATTGTTGGTGGGCCAACATCGATTGGGTGGTCTGTGAGTGCTGCTTCGATGTTGGGTGGGTTTAGTGGAGCTGATCGATTCAAGAGTTCTTTGAAGTGTTTTACCCACCTGTTTCATTGTTCTTCAATATCGGTGATTACTTTGCCTTCCTTGCTTTTCACTGGTCTTTCTGGCTTACGGTAATTTCCAGCAAGTTTCTTTGTTGTGTCATACAGTTGTCTCATGTTTCCCTCTCTTGCAGCCTTTTCCGCTGTCTTCGCTAAATCTTCAACATATTTACGTTTGTCAGTTCTGATGCTCCTCTTCACTTGCTTGTTTGCCTCTGTGTATTCGGCTTGTGCCTTGGCTTTTTCCGCTCTGGTTCGGCTGATATTGATTGCTGCCTTCTTGTTCCTCCTTTCTTCAATTTTATCCAGTGTACCAACAGTGATCCATTCCTTGTGATGGTGCTTCTTGTGACCCAGAACCTCTTGACATGTTGAAACGATTGTCTCCTTGATACCTTTCCAGTTGCTCTCCATGGTAGTCCCCTCTCCATTGAGTAGATCATGAAAGGCCTGGAACCTGTTGCTGAGGGCTATGTTGAATTCGTTGAGTTTGTCAGCATCTCGAAGAAAGGCCGTGTTGAACTTTTGTGATGTTGTTCGCGCCGTTGTCCACTGCTTCTTAAGTTTTAGTTTCATCTTGGCGACCAGCAAATGATGATCGGATGCTATATCAGCTCCTCTTCTGGTTCTCACATCCTCCATCGTCCCCCTGAACTTTTTGTTGATGCAGATATGGTCGATTTGATTCTGTGTGGTGTGATCTGGTGAAATCCAAGTGGCTTTGTGTATGTTTTTGTGTGGGAATATGGTGCCACCTATGACCAGTTTATTGAAGGCACATAGGTTTGCAAATCTCTCACCTTTTTCGTTCCTTTCTCCCAGTCCATGTCGTCCCATGAAGTCTTCGTATCCAGTGTTGTCCATTCCAACCTTGGCATTGAAATATCTCATCAGAATGGTCAGGTCCTTGGTTGGGCACTTCTCGAAGATTGACTGCAGACTATCGTAGAATTGGTCTTTAGCGTCTTCATCGTAGTCGTTGGTAGGCGCATAGCATTGAATGACGTTCATTGTAATGCCCTCTCGCTTTGTTTTGAAGGAGGCTTTGATGATCCTTGGTCCATGAGATTCCCATCCAATAAGTGCATTTTGTGCTTTTCTGGACAGCATCAATGCAACTCCTTGTGTATGTGGGGCATTTTCTTCTTCATGACCGGAGTATAACAGAAGTTCTCCTGAAGACAGTCGTTGTTGTCCAACCTGCGTCCAATGTGTTCCGCTGATTCTAAGCACCTCCAGGTTGTATTTCCTCATTTCCGCAGCAATTCGGAAGACTCTGCCGGTCTCCCACATTGTCCGGACATTGCATGTACCTATAAAAATTGTCGCTTTGGTTGTAAGAAGGTGCATCGGCCTCATGACTTCCGAAGGAACTCGGCTTTCATCATGAGACGTCATAATTATTCCTTCAACTCGGAGGGCAGAGTTTGAAAGGTTTGAATGATTTTTTCTGGTTAGCGTTTTTTTAGCTAGTTGATTTTCTACGGGATGGGGTCGCTAACCCCATGCCCAACCCTCCTCCTTTACCCAGGCTTGGGACCGACAGTAACCCCCAGAGGAGCTACAGGTGCAGTTGAGATTAATGATTAGAATTAACATAAATAATACTGGGCGACAGTGTTGTAACTTCTGCCCGGCTACTTATCACGTGATTTAGTCGCCAATCTGGATACGACTTATACAATCATAGCCAAACCAATAATGTTCGACCGGTATAAGCAGCCTAGCATCCTTATTAGTCCTTTGTTCTCCTAGCCTTTCCTGTTGAGTTCAGAACTCCAATATTAGCTCCCACTATATGAATCATATATTTCAAACCTACTTGGTCTATATACAAGCAAAATTAGACTACATTACAACATAAAATAGAAAATAACATTTGTACAAGATCAAGCCAAAAATGTGGTTGTGATTAAGAGAAACTTTGATTAATCTATTGAGAATAACTTGAGAGTAGCAAATCTTTATAACAGTAACCAATTGATCAAATAAAAGCTTATAATAATAAGAATATAATTAAGTATAGTTTAATTTCTTAATAGTTATATAATAAGAATATATGTATAAGATTAGTCCATAAATAGTTCTCAGAAGTTACCCATAATTTAATCTTCACTCGGATATAACATACAGAAAGATGATTTAATTGCAAATCAAATCAAATGTTTGGTCGGAGAATAAGTAATATGGTGATTTATCGGGACTAAGGCTGCTGAACGTGAAAAAAAAGCGACTGAAAATACAAATACAAAAATGATGGCTAGTTTAAATAGTTCACCTTTTTATTTCAGCGTCACCAATATTAGTTATAGCTCTCTTTGTAAAGTCAGAGCTATCCTGAAAAATCTCTGAATTAATATTCAACTGGCTACATTATCCTTAAATAGTAGACGAATGAATAGCAATTTTCTGTTTACTGTTTGAATGTCACCTTTTCTAACTTTTCGGAGCAGTATATTTGTTTCTAAATCTTCCAGGATGCAAATTTTCCGATGAGAGTATTTTCCATGACGTTCAGTTCCTCTTCAGCAGCCTGAGTAGAGCATATGGCTGTTATTCCATGACTGTTTCTACCAAGTTTCTTTTGTACTGTAGCGATAAAAAGCTTAAGAGATGGATATTTCCTTCTGTATGTATTTTCCTTGTTTAAATACAATATTATTGATCCTTCAACTTTTTTAGTTAGGAGAACAGCTTGAAATGTTATACTACCTTTAAGTTCTTCCTTTGTGAACTTAATGGCCGGATGTACTGTACTAAATTATCAATGAACTTTTAGTTATTCAGTAATACAATTGCAAAGGATGGATATGTCAATCACACATAACAAAATAAAAACTTTTGGATAAACTGTTTGAGTAGACCATTTTCTATAGGTTAAGCAGAAAAACACCAACGAATACAAGACCTAGTGGTGGACTTATTGCCATTCCATCCGTTTGTCTTGCAAATTTCATCATAAAACATGGAAGCCGCACATTCCCAGTGGGTTTTAGTAATAACATTTATATGAAGCTAATTGAAATTACATTTTCCATTTTATTTTCTGAAATTTACTATGAAAGGCGTATTGCATATTTACTGAACGAAATCCCCTCTTAAATAATACTGTTGGGTAGACCCAGAGTATTACTCGAAAAATTCCAAAGGGGTTTTAAAAGCAGTGAGAAATATTTTATCCAATCAGCATTGAATAGAAGTCTCTCTAATACATCTACAAAGTGAAGAGTAACGTATTACATTCCTGATTGAATGATTACCTATCCTGTTACAATGTTTAGTATGGTTCTAGAACCTTCCAGGAGCCCACGTCCATCTGAAATTCTGTAAATACTCTCTATTTTCTGTACGTAAACTGACCTTAGAGTAAAGCGTTCTTTTCACATTGCACGTTTCTTTTTCTCGTGTTCAAGTTGTTGTGTAGATTTATCCTAGTGCTATTCTAAGAGCTGAGGAAACTTATTCAAGCGTTTAGTCAGATTTATTAATACAAAGATTATTGTAGTGAACAAAAATCTCGCTGAGCTGAAACTTGATCTCATGTTTTTATCCATTTTCAATTGCAGTTGATAATATGATTTCAGAAAAGAACAAGAAGAAAAATGTAAAAACGAATAACATGTCATGAAATGAAATAGTAACAATCAAATAGGCTAAACTGGTAGGGGAATAAGATACCTTTCAACTGATAACAAAAACAGATGGATAAAAATCAACCAGGAGTTCGAAAATGTTTCATTTATCATAAGGTCATAACCACTATTAATCAATACATTGGTGTACCCGCAAATGAATGCTCAGATAGAAGTTTTCGGAAATTCATCCCGTCGCTGAACATTTTATTAGCTGGATGAAACATCTATATCCTAATTTCATCGGAGCTCAAGGTTTTTCAAAGGAAGATCAGTTCGTAAGGTGGTAGTTGTAGATAGTCAACAGGAAACCTTGGGGTTAGGTTTCATAGTATTTGGGACTTGTCAGTAATTTGTACCTGTAATCTTGACGGAACTAATGTTCTCTGGCGGAAGATAAGTTCATATCCAACAATTGTCAGTTAACTCAATAATTTAATGAAAAGTATTTATTTTTATTAATTATCAGAGGGGGTTTTGTGGAGATTTAGTATTTTTTCATAGTTTTAAAGCATGAGTCAATTGAAGCTAGACCACCATGGAAAACCTGGAAACACTGGACGGCCGTTTCGTCCTATTATGGGACTCCTCAGCAGTGCGCATCCACGAACCCGCTCGCGCGAGATTCGAACCCAGGACCTACCAGTTTCGAGCCGAAGCCCTTAACCGATAGACCACTGAGCTGGCATCCAACGGTGTTAATGTCTAACTTCAACTGATCCACGAAGTTGAGCAACCATTCACCAATTGTCTTCAGTGAGTTCCTATCTCACAACAGACGTGGTTTTGAACTCCACTGGTCACTGCTTCTCACTAGAGCTCCTAGTTATACTTCTCGAAGTCACTGGTGAGCATATGATTATATTAATTATCAGAGGGGGTTTTGTGGAGATTTAGTATTTTTTCATAGTTTTAAAGCATGAGTCAATTGAAGCTAGACCACCATGGAAAACCTGGAAACACTGGACGGCCGTTTCGTCCTATTATGGGACTCCTCAGCAGTGCGCATCCACGAACCCGCTCGCGCGAGATTCGAACCCAGGACCTACCAGTTTCGAGCCGAAGCACAATTGGTGAATGGTTGCTCAACTTCGTGGATCAGTTGAAGTTAGACATTAACACCGTTGGATGCCAGCTCAGTGGTCTATCGGTTAAGGGCTTCGGCTCGAAACTGGTAGGTCCTGGGTTCGAATCTCGCGCGAGCGGGTTCGTGGATGCGCACTGCTGAGGAGTCCCATAATAGGACGAAACGGCCGTCCAGTGTTTCCAGGTTTTCCATGGTGGTCTAGCTTCAATTGACTCATGCTTTAAAACTATGAAAAAATACTAAATCTCCACAAAACCCCCTCTGATAATTAATATAATCATATGCTCACCAGTGACTTCGAGAAGTATAACTAGGAGCTCTAGTGAGAAGCAGTGACCAGTGGAGTTCAAAACCACGTCTGTTGTGAGATAGGAACTCACTGAAGACAATTGGTGAATGGTTGCTCAACTTCGTGGATCAGTTGAAGTTAGACATTAACACCGTTGGATGCCAGCTCAGTGGTCTATCGGTTAAGGGCTTCGGCTCGAAACTGGTAGGTCCTGGGTTCGAATCTCGCGCGAGCGGGTTCGTGGATGCGCACTGCTGAGGAGTCCCATAATAGGACGAAACGGCCGTCCAGTGTTTCCAGGTTTTCCATGGTGGTCTAGCTTCAATTGACTCATGCTTTAAAACTATGAAAAAATACTAAATCTCCACAAAACCCCCTCTGATAATTAATATAATCATATGCTCACCAGTGACTTCGAGAAGTATAACTAGGAGCTCTAGTGAGAAGCAGTGACCAGTGGAGTTCAAAACCACGTCTGTTGTGAGATAGGAACTCACTGAAGACAATTGGTGAATGGTTGCTCAACTTCGTGGATCAGTTGAAGTTAGACATTAACACCGTTGGATGCCAGCTCAGTGGTCTATCGGTTAAGGGCTTCGGCTCGAAACTGGTAGGTCCTGGGTTCGAATCTCGCGCGAGCGGGTTCGTGGATGCGCACTGCTGAGGAGTCCCATAATAGGACGAAACGGCCGTCCAGTGTTTCCAGGTTTTCCATGGTGGTCTAGCTTCAATTGACTCATGCTTTAAAACTATGAAAAAATACTAAATCTCCACAAAACCCCCTCTGATAATTAATATAATCATATGCTCACCAGTGACTTCGAGAAGTATAACTAGGAGCTCTAGTGAGAAGCAGTGACCAGTGGAGTTCAAAACCACGTCTGTTGTGAGATAGGAACTCACTGAAGACAATTGGTGAATGGTTGCTCAACTTCGTGGATCAGTTGAAGTTAGACATTAACACCGTTGGATGCCAGCTCAGTGGTCTATCGGTTAAGGGCTTCGGCTCGAAACTGGTAGGTCCTGGGTTCGAATCTCGCGCGAGCGGGTTCGTGGATGCGCACTGCTGAGGAGTCCCATAATAGGACGAAACGGCCGTCCAGTGTTTCCAGGTTTTCCATGGTGGTCTAGCTTCAATTGACTCATGCTTTAAAACTATGAAAAAATACTAAATCTCCACAAAACCCCCTCTGATAATTAATATAATCATATGCTCACCAGTGACTTCGAGAAGTATAACTAGGAGCTCTAGTGAGAAGCAGTGACCAGTGGAGTTCAAAACCACGTCTGTTGTGAGATAGGAACTCACTGAAGACAATTGGTGAATGGTTGCTCAACTTCGTGGATCAGTTGAAGTTAGACATTAACACCGTTGGATGCCAGCTCAGTGGTCTATCGGTTAAGGGCTTCGGCTCGAAACTGGTAGGTCCTGGGTTCGAATCTCGCGCGAGCGGGTTCGTGGATGCGCACTGCTGAGGAGTCCCATAATAGGACGAAACGGCCGTCCAGTGTTTCCAGGTTTTCCATGGTGGTCTAGCTTCAATTGACTCATGCTTTAAAACTATGAAAAAATACTAAATCTCCACAAAACCCCCTCTGATAATTAATATAATCATATGCTCACCAGTGACTTCGAGAAGTATAACTAGGAGCTCTAGTGAGAAGCAGTGACCAGTGGAGTTCAAAACCACGTCTGTTGTGAGATAGGAACTCACTGAAGACAATTGGTGAATGGTTGCTCAACTTCGTGGATCAGTTGAAGTTAGACATTAACACCGTTGGATGCCAGCTCAGTGGTCTATCGGTTAAGGGCTTCGGCTCGAAACTGGTAGGTCCTGGGTTCGAATCTCGCGCGAGCGGGTTCGTGGATGCGCACTGCTGAGGAGTCCCATAATAGGACGAAACGGCCGTCCAGTGTTTCCAGGTTTTCCATGGTGGTCTAGCTTCAATTGACTCATGCTTTAAAACTATGAAAAAATACTAAATCTCCACAAAACCCCCTCTGATAATTAATATAATCATATGCTCACCAGTGACTTCGAGAAGTATAACTAGGAGCTCTAGTGAGAAGCAGTGACCAGTGGAGTTCAAAACCACGTCTGTTGTGAGATAGGAACTCACTGAAGACAATTGGTGAATGGTTGCTCAACTTCGTGGATCAGTTGAAGTTAGACATTAACACCGTTGGATGCCAGCTCAGTGGTCTATCGGTTAAGGGCTTCGGCTCGAAACTGGTAGGTCCTGGGTTCGAATCTCGCGCGAGCGGGTTCGTGGATGCGCACTGCTGAGGAGTCCCATAATAGGACGAAACGGCCGTCCAGTGTTTCCAGGTTTTCCATGGTGGTCTAGCTTCAATTGACTCATGCTTTAAAACTATGAAAAAATACTAAATCTCCACAAAACCCCCTCTGATAATTAATATAATCATATGCTCACCAGTGACTTCGAGAAGTATAACTAGGAGCTCTAGTGAGAAGCAGTGACCAGTGGAGTTCAAAACCACGTCTGTTGTGAGATAGGAACTCACTGAAGACAATTGGTGAATGGTTGCTCAACTTCGTGGATCAGTTGAAGTTAGACATTAACACCGTTGGATGCCAGCTCAGTGGTCTATCGGTTAAGGGCTTCGGCTCGAAACTGGTAGGTCCTGGGTTCGAATCTCGCGCGAGCGGGTTCGTGGATGCGCACTGCTGAGGAGTCCCATAATAGGACGAAACGGCCGTCCAGTGTTTCCAGGTTTTCCATGGTGGTCTAGCTTCAATTGACTCATGCTTTAAAACTATGAAAAAATACTAAATCTCCACAAAACCCCCTCTGATAATTAATATAATCATATGCTCACCAGTGACTTCGAGAAGTATAACTAGGAGCTCTAGTGAGAAGCAGTGACCAGTGGAGTTCAAAACCACGTCTGTTGTGAGATAGGAACTCACTGAAGACAATTGGTGAATGGTTGCTCAACTTCGTGGATCAGTTGAAGTTAGACATTAACACCGTTGGATGCCAGCTCAGTGGTCTATCGGTTAAGGGCTTCGGCTCGAAACTGGTAGGTCCTGGGTTCGAATCTCGCGCGAGCGGGTTCGTGGATGCGCACTGCTGAGGAGTCCCATAATAGGACGAAACGGCCGTCCAGTGTTTCCAGGTTTTCCATGGTGGTCTAGCTTCAATTGACTCATGCTTTAAAACTATGAAAAAATACTAAATCTCCACAAAACCCCCTCTGATAATTAATATAATCATATGCTCACCAGTGACTTCGAGAAGTATAACTAGGAGCTCTAGTGAGAAGCAGTGACCAGTGGAGTTCAAAACCACGTCTGTTGTGAGATAGGAACTCACTGAAGACAATTGGTGAATGGTTGCTCAACTTCGTGGATCAGTTGAAGTTAGACATTAACACCGTTGGATGCCAGCTCAGTGGTCTATCGGTTAAGGGCTTCGGCTCGAAACTGGTAGGTCCTGGGTTCGAATCTCGCGCGAGCGGGTTCGTGGATGCGCACTGCTGAGGAGTCCCATAATAGGACGAAACGGCCGTCCAGTGTTTCCAGGTTTTCCATGGTGGTCTAGCTTCAATTGACTCATGCTTTAAAACTATGAAAAAATACTAAATCTCCACAAAACCCCCTCTGATAATTAATATAATCATATGCTCACCAGTGACTTCGAGAAGTATAACTAGGAGCTCTAGTGAGAAGCAGTGACCAGTGGAGTTCAAAACCACGTCTGTTGTGAGATAGGAACTCACTGAAGACAATTGGTGAATGGTTGCTCAACTTCGTGGATCAGTTGAAGTTAGACATTAACACCGTTGGATGCCAGCTCAGTGGTCTATCGGTTAAGGGCTTCGGCTCGAAACTGGTAGGTCCTGGGTTCGAATCTCGCGCGAGCGGGTTCGTGGATGCGCACTGCTGAGGAGTCCCATAATAGGACGAAACGGCCGTCCAGTGTTTCCAGGTTTTCCATGGTGGTCTAGCTTCAATTGACTCATGCTTTAAAACTATGAAAAAATACTAAATCTCCACAAAACCCCCTCTGATAATTAATATAATCATATGCTCACCAGTGACTTCGAGAAGTATAACTAGGAGCTCTAGTGAGAAGCAGTGACCAGTGGAGTTCAAAACCACGTCTGTTGTGAGATAGGAACTCACTGAAGACAATTGGTGAATGGTTGCTCAACTTCGTGGATCAGTTGAAGTTAGACATTAACACCGTTGGATGCCAGCTCAGTGGTCTATCGGTTAAGGGCTTCGGCTCGAAACTGGTAGGTCCTGGGTTCGAATCTCGCGCGAGCGGGTTCGTGGATGCGCACTGCTGAGGAGTCCCATAATAGGACGAAACGGCCGTCCAGTGTTTCCAGGTTTTCCATGGTGGTCTAGCTTCAATTGACTCATGCTTTAAAACTATGAAAAAATACTAAATCTCCACAAAACCCCCTCTGATAATTAATATAATCATATGCTCACCAGTGACTTCGAGAAGTATAACTAGGAGCTCTAGTGAGAAGCAGTGACCAGTGGAGTTCAAAACCACGTCTGTTGTGAGATAGGAACTCACTGAAGACAATTGGTGAATGGTTGCTCAACTTCGTGGATCAGTTGAAGTTAGACATTAACACCGTTGGATGCCAGCTCAGTGGTCTATCGGTTAAGGGCTTCGGCTCGAAACTGGTAGGTCCTGGGTTCGAATCTCGCGCGAGCGGGTTCGTGGATGCGCACTGCTGAGGAGTCCCATAATAGGACGAAACGGCCGTCCAGTGTTTCCAGGTTTTCCATGGTGGTCTAGCTTCAATTGACTCATGCTTTAAAACTATGAAAAAATACTAAATCTCCACAAAACCCCCTCTGATAATTAATATAATCATATGCTCACCAGTGACTTCGAGAAGTATAACTAGGAGCTCTAGTGAGAAGCAGTGACCAGTGGAGTTCAAAACCACGTCTGTTGTGAGATAGGAACTCACTGAAGACAATTGGTGAATGGTTGCTCAACTTCGTGGATCAGTTGAAGTTAGACATTAACACCGTTGGATGCCAGCTCAGTGGTCTATCGGTTAAGGGCTTCGGCTCGAAACTGGTAGGTCCTGGGTTCGAATCTCGCGCGAGCGGGTTCGTGGATGCGCACTGCTGAGGAGTCCCATAATAGGACGAAACGGCCGTCCAGTGTTTCCAGGTTTTCCATGGTGGTCTAGCTTCAATTGACTCATGCTTTAAAACTATGAAAAAATACTAAATCTCCACAAAACCCCCTCTGATAATTAATATAATCATATGCTCACCAGTGACTTCGAGAAGTATAACTAGGAGCTCTAGTGAGAAGCAGTGACCAGTGGAGTTCAAAACCACGTCTGTTGTGAGATAGGAACTCACTGAAGACAATTGGTGAATGGTTGCTCAACTTCGTGGATCAGTTGAAGTTAGACATTAACACCGTTGGATGCCAGCTCAGTGGTCTATCGGTTAAGGGCTTCGGCTCGAAACTGGTAGGTCCTGGGTTCGAATCTCGCGCGAGCGGGTTCGTGGATGCGCACTGCTGAGGAGTCCCATAATAGGACGAAACGGCCGTCCAGTGTTTCCAGGTTTTCCATGGTGGTCTAGCTTCAATTGACTCATGCTTTAAAACTATGAAAAAATACTAAATCTCCACAAAACCCCCTCTGATAATTAATATAATCATATGCTCACCAGTGACTTCGAGAAGTATAACTAGGAGCTCTAGTGAGAAGCAGTGACCAGTGGAGTTCAAAACCACGTCTGTTGTGAGATAGGAACTCACTGAAGACAATTGGTGAATGGTTGCTCAACTTCGTGGATCAGTTGAAGTTAGACATTAACACCGTTGGATGCCAGCTCAGTGGTCTATCGGTTAAGGGCTTCGGCTCGAAACTGGTAGGTCCTGGGTTCGAATCTCGCGCGAGCGGGTTCGTGGATGCGCACTGCTGAGGAGTCCCATAATAGGACGAAACGGCCGTCCAGTGTTTCCAGGTTTTCCATGGTGGTCTAGCTTCAATTGACTCATGCTTTAAAACTATGAAAAAATACTAAATCTCCACAAAACCCCCTCTGATAATTAATATAATCATATGCTCACCAGTGACTTCGAGAAGTATAACTAGGAGCTCTAGTGAGAAGCAGTGACCAGTGGAGTTCAAAACCACGTCTGTTGTGAGATAGGAACTCACTGAAGACAATTGGTGAATGGTTGCTCAACTTCGTGGATCAGTTGAAGTTAGACATTAACACCGTTGGATGCCAGCTCAGTGGTCTATCGGTTAAGGGCTTCGGCTCGAAACTGGTAGGTCCTGGGTTCGAATCTCGCGCGAGCGGGTTCGTGGATGCGCACTGCTGAGGAGTCCCATAATAGGACGAAACGGCCGTCCAGTGTTTCCAGGTTTTCCATGGTGGTCTAGCTTCAATTGACTCATGCTTTAAAACTATGAAAAAATACTAAATCTCCACAAAACCCCCTCTGATAATTAATATAATCATATGCTCACCAGTGACTTCGAGAAGTATAACTAGGAGCTCTAGTGAGAAGCAGTGACCAGTGGAGTTCAAAACCACGTCTGTTGTGAGATAGGAACTCACTGAAGACAATTGGTGAATGGTTGCTCAACTTCGTGGATCAGTTGAAGTTAGACATTAACACCGTTGGATGCCAGCTCAGTGGTCTATCGGTTAAGGGCTTCGGCTCGAAACTGGTAGGTCCTGGGTTCGAATCTCGCGCGAGCGGGTTCGTGGATGCGCACTGCTGAGGAGTCCCATAATAGGACGAAACGGCCGTCCAGTGTTTCCAGGTTTTCCATGGTGGTCTAGCTTCAATTGACTCATGCTTTAAAACTATGAAAAAATACTAAATCTCCACAAAACCCCCTCTGATAATTAATATAATCATATGCTCACCAGTGACTTCGAGAAGTATAACTAGGAGCTCTAGTGAGAAGCAGTGACCAGTGGAGTTCAAAACCACGTCTGTTGTGAGATAGGAACTCACTGAAGACAATTGGTGAATGGTTGCTCAACTTCGTGGATCAGTTGAAGTTAGACATTAACACCGTTGGATGCCAGCTCAGTGGTCTATCGGTTAAGGGCTTCGGCTCGAAACTGGTAGGTCCTGGGTTCGAATCTCGCGCGAGCGGGTTCGTGGATGCGCACTGCTGAGGAGTCCCATAATAGGACGAAACGGCCGTCCAGTGTTTCCAGGTTTTCCATGGTGGTCTAGCTTCAATTGACTCATGCTTTAAAACTATGAAAAAATACTAAATCTCCACAAAACCCCCTCTGATAATTAATATAATCATATGCTCACCAGTGACTTCGAGAAGTATAACGAGGAGCTCTAGTGAGAAGCAGTGACCAGTGGAGTTCAAAACCACGTCTGTTGTGAGATAGGAACTCACTGAAGACAATTGGTGAATGGTTGCTCAACTTCGTGGATCAGTTGAAGTTAGACATTAACACCGTTGGATGCCAGCTCAGTGGTCTATCGGTTAAGGGCTTCGGCTCGAAACTGGTAGGTCCTGGGTTCGAATCTCGCGCGAGCGGGTTCGTGGATGCGCACTGCTGAGGAGTCCCATAATAGGACGAAACGGCCGTCCAGTGTTTCCAGGTTTTCCATGGTGGTCTAGCTTCAATTGACTCATGCTTTAAAAATATGAAAAAATACTAAATCTCCACAAAACCCCCTCTGATAATTAATATAATCATATGCTCACCAGTGACTTCGAGAAGTATAACGAGGAGCTCTAGTGAGAAGCAGTGACCAGTGGAGTTCAAAACCACGTCTGTTGTGAGATAGGAACTCACTGAAGACAATTGGTGAATGGTTGCTCAACTTCGTGGATCAGTTGAAGTTAGACATTAACACCGTTGGATGCCAGCTCAGTGGTCTATCGGTTAAGGGCTTCGGCTGGAAGCTGGTAGGTCCTGGGTTCGAATCTCGCGCGAGCGGGTTCGTGGATGCGCACTGCTGAGGAGTCCCATAATAGGACGAAACGGCCGTCCAGTGTTTCCAGGTTTTCCATGGTGGTCTAGCTTCAATTGACTCATGCTTTAAAAATATGAAAAAATACTAAATCTCCACAAAACCCCCTCTGATAATTAATATAATCATATGCTCACCAGTGACTTCGAGAAGTATAACGAGGAGCTCTAGTGAGAAGCAGTGACCAGTGGAGTTCAAAACCACGTCTGTTGTGAGATAGGAACTCACTGAAGACAATTGGTGAATGGTTGCTCAACTTCGTGGATCAGTTGAAGTTAGACATTAACACCGTTGGATGCCAGCTCAGTGGTCTATCGGTTAAGGGCTTCGGCTCGAAACTGGTAGGTCCTGGGTTCGAATCTCGCGCGAGCGGGTTCGTGGATGCGCACTGCTGAGGAGTCCCATAATAGGACGAAACGGCCGTCCAGTGTTTCCAGGTTTTCCATGGTGGTCTAGCTTCAATTGACTCATGCTTTAAAACTATGAAAAAATACTAAATCTCCACAAAACCCCCTCTGATAATTAATATAATCATATGCTCACCAGTGACTTCGAGAAGTATAACGAGGAGCTCTAGTGAGAAGCAGTGACCAGTGGAGTTCAAAACCACGTCTGTTGTGAGATAGGAACTCACTGAAGACAATTGGTGAATGGTTGCTCAACTTCGTGGATCAGTTGAAGTTAGACATTAACACCGTTGGATGCCAGCTCAGTGGTCTATCGGTTAAGGGCTTCGGCTCGAAACTGGTAGGTCCTGGGTTCGAATCTCGCGCGAGCGGGTTCGTGGATGCGCACTGCTGAGGAGTCCCATAATAGGACGAAACGGCCGTCCAGTGTTTCCAGGTTTTCCATGGTGGTCTAGCTTCAATTGACTCATGCTTTAAAACTATGAAAAAATACTAAATCTCCACAAAACCCCCTCTGATAATTAATATAATCATATGCTCACCAGTGACTTCGAGAAGTATAACTAGGAGCTCTAGTGAGAAGCAGTGACCAGTGGAGTTCAAAACCACGTCTGTTGTGAGATAGGAACTCACTGAAGACAATTGGTGAATGGTTGCTCAACTTCGTGGATCAGTTGAAGTTAGACATTAACACCGTTGGATGCCAGCTCAGTGGTCTATCGGTTAAGGGCTTCGGCTCGAAACTGGTAGGTCCTGGGTTCGAATCTCGCGCGAGCGGGTTCGTGGATGCGCACTGCTGAGGAGTCCCATAATAGGACGAAACGGCCGTCCAGTGTTTCCAGGTTTTCCATGGTGGTCTAGCTTCAATTGACTCATGCTTTAAAACTATGAAAAAATACTAAATCTCCACAAAACCCCCTCTGATAATTAATATAATCATATGCTCACCAGTGACTTCGAGAAGTATAACTAGGAGCTCTAGTGAGAAGCAGTGACCAGTGGAGTTCAAAACCACGTCTGTTGTGAGATAGGAACTCACTGAAGACAATTGGTGAATGGTTGCTCAACTTCGTGGATCAGTTGAAGTTAGACATTAACACCGTTGGATGCCAGCTCAGTGGTCTATCGGTTAAGGGCTTCGGCTCGAAACTGGTAGGTCCTGGGTTCGAATCTCGCGCGAGCGGGTTCGTGGATGCGCACTGCTGAGGAGTCCCATAATAGGACGAAACGGCCGTCCAGTGTTTCCAGGTTTTCCATGGTGGTCTAGCTTCAATTGACTCATGCTTTAAAACTATGAAAAAATACTAAATCTCCACAAAACCCCCTCTGATAATTAATATAATCATATGCTCACCAGTGACTTCGAGAAGTATAACTAGGAGCTCTAGTGAGAAGCAGTGACCAGTGGAGTTCAAAACCACGTCTGTTGTGAGATAGGAACTCACTGAAGACAATTGGTGAATGGTTGCTCAACTTCGTGGATCAGTTGAAGTTAGACATTAACACCGTTGGATGCCAGCTCAGTGGTCTATCGGTTAAGGGCTTCGGCTCGAAACTGGTAGGTCCTGGGTTCGAATCTCGCGCGAGCGGGTTCGTGGATGCGCACTGCTGATTTATTTTTATATCAATAATGGTAAACTTGATTCATCCATGAAAACGCAACGTATGTCAATCGACTTTTTGAGGTTAAACAAAATGGGTGAATGTGAAGGTAAAAAATAATATTAACGTTTACAGTTTTGGAATGGGGCATATTATGGTATGTTTCATCACTCATTGTTTACCTATCAAACTAGCTGATATAAAAATGTTACCAATAATGTAATAAGGTCAAATTAAAATAAGGTCATCAGTGGGGGGTGAAGAAAATATTTTAACATTGGCTGTTATATATGATACACAAAGTTCGACTCACTATAACACCAGGCGAAGTGTGACATCTGGTAAGTATTAACATATATAGGTATGCTTGTGTGTGGATGTTATGCTTTGAAATAACTAAAGTCATACCATACGCTAGCTGCCAAACTGAACCTAAAACTGATTTCTATATCATATTTTATGAATGTCCCAGTTAGATATGAATTCTTCCAAATTGAAACAAATGTCAACATATGTTATATGGTTTATTCCTCTTTTTTCCATTATTATCACTCGATAAATTAACTCACCTTCCTGTTGTAGCTGGACTGCCTTGAAATCTGAATTTTAATCCCCAGTTAACTATTTATTACTAACTCAGCTATGGGATTTCTGTACTGGAACAAAACAAATATCTAAACCCCTCTAGTTTTCGATGGTTAGTCTAACTCAAGTTTTAACAACCATATATAATATATTAAGTAATTTGATTAATCATAAAGGAGTAAACCATATAACTCAGTTAATTATTTACATTTGTTGGCTATACCTATTTACTCTAATGATATTGTCCGTTACATACATACATAAAGTTATGGATTAAGTACTGTCTAGCGCTTTCCAGTTCTACATATATAAATATATGGATTAGTATGAATAAAATGCTTAAAACAATGTATTCAAATATAATTTGTTTTAATTCTATACAGAATAAATAAATATATATTTGCAGTTTTTGCCTTCTTTCTTGAAAAAAGCTATATCAGTCTTTGTTTGTTTACAAAAGCTTTTCATAATCTAAAATCAAATGAAATGGGACTTAAAGTCTAGTAATATGAGCTGATTATTGATTTAGTTATTTTAACTATTGAAATTATAATAGTTTCAAAATATATATTACTTCTAACATGACTGCCTTGTAGAATCGACTTGAGTATTTAAGTCATTTTCGTGAATAGGATTTGGAATAAACTCATATAAATCTTTATCGACTGGCATTGACTGGAAAATTATTGAGTCATGAGGCGCTAAATATTTTTATTACACATGCTTTATGTAGATTGTTGAGTTTTATGGTTGATATAACGGACTAATATGAGTTCAATCACAAGAAAAAAAATTGAGCACCGGAAAAATGTTTCGCACTACTATGGGACTCCTGAGCAGTCGTCATCCATGACCCCACTAGGAGCGAAATGCAGGATTTTTAGGCTTATCAGTGAGCCCTTAATCTATAGACTCCTGAGTCGGTATCCAATGATGTACAATATAACCTTAATCGTTTTGCGATACTGAGGAATACTTTGTTCGTCCTAGTTTAGTACTCATTACCATATAAGCAAAAGATGGAATTCTAGATTTACTAGACTTCGCATCAAGAACAGTCCATTTAAATCAATTAATTAATATTGAGAAATATGTACGATGTCGCTAATAGTAACCAAAAGACATTTTACATTGTAAACAGTGGGAAATCAAGAATATCAATTACTTAATTTTAACGTTCCCGAAGAAGCAAAAAAACTGGAAAGAAATGCTTACAAGTAGACCAGAAGCAGCAGACGGATATAAATTGTAATTTAAACAATGAAACTGTGGGCATCATTGTTATGAATTAACCTCTTGTAATTTGATTAATGATTATTCAATTGCTAAAAAGGAATGCTGATTGATAGATAATACCCACCGTGCTATAACAAAGCAAATGCTATGAAAGGATAGCTTTTGAATTATTATACACTTGGATTATTGTACGTCGATATTGTTTTAGTTGTGAGCTTTCATTTACTGCATATACTATTGTTCTGTGTTTTACCTTCCTCAAGTTATCATTAATTAATTATAGAATTATTACTAAGTTCTCTCTCAATCATGGCTTAGTTATTGGCCACAAATGAACAATTGAACGACATGATAACTATAGATCGCATACTTCTCTATAGAATTAATATCTAATTATCAGGTTTAATTGTTGCATCTCCACATCATTCATCATTATTAAGTCAGTATCAATGTTGATATAGAATAAATATTCAAAGATGAAATATACTAATGTATTGAAAACGACATATATTTAACATAGTTATTGTTATAAACTGTAGGTTACTTGTTATAACAGTCCTTTCACTTTTTACACGTATGTGGGACGTTAATTTACCTTAGACGGATATCTACACTAGATTCCCTCTGTCGATCAATAACATTCAGGATAAGGGAATATATAACACGTATAACACCTGTCACACTATCTACATGTCTGACTCATCAAGACAACCAATCATTGTCATTCTCGCTCACAGTTATATAGGAAGATTAATAACTGTATACTGTACTGTATACGATACTAAACCGTCAAAAATATAACTTCCTGAAGAAATCATTTCTAACATTCAGTCACTGATTTTAAATAAACTTCTTTCATTGATTTTCAAGGGATTTCCATGAGTATTAATTTATTCAGTATGAAGTTAGTTTAATTTACCCACTGCGATTTTATGTTCAAGTGAAGATTGTTTAGTTTAGTAGATTTTTGATATTCATTCAATTTAATCACCATATAATCGAATTAACTTAAAAGTAATTTAATCCTCCTAGTGTTTTAAATATTGAATATTCCTTTAAAAACGTTTCTTCTATCTTATTCAATCGCGTTGAGCATTTTTGTTGAGGTTTTAGCCGTACGAACTATTCGGTTAGCATAGATGCTGTTCTGTACTAAAAGAATCAACAGATCGTTAGTAATTGCGAAATATCGAACTGAGCTCAATCTGCTCTGTGTTCGATCATCGTTGTCCCCGACGGATTGCTGACATCCAGTGGCAACACCATGTTAGTAGTGCAGAGGTTCTGAATCGCGTGTTCGAGCTGAGTGATGATAATCCAATTGGTGTTACCATCTTGAAACATCGACTTCGGTGGCTTGGACATGTTCTACGAATGTTGTCCCAGAAAATTCCACGTCGTGCATTATTTGCCGACGCTGGGACTGATTGGAAAAGGTGGAGAAGTGGTCAGTGTATGGCATGGTATGAAATTTGTACAGAACTGTGATTTGCTGGTCCTTCAGGACTCCCTGGTTGGGGTCCTAAAGGTAGTCCAACACAGTGGCTAGAAACATTATCAGATATGGTTCAGAATAGAAGCCAGAAGTGAACCTACCAGAACTTCCTTTTATTTTCTTTATTAAACTGAGGGTAAGTCTTTTTAACTGAAATTCCTTCTGACTATATCTTTCTTAACGGAACTTCTTCCATTAAGTAGAAAATATCAAGTTACCTTTCTGTATTTGTGTCAGTAATCAGACTACTAGTGCTAATATGACTTTCCGAATAAATGAAGCGATCAACAAACTCAACTGCTTCACTCTGTATAATTAAACGAAACATATTAACGTAAATCTGTCCTAAAGCAATTTGTAAAAATTCCAGGAAGACAAAATGAACAATTAACTACATTCAGAAGCATGAACAGATATCATAAAATTTTCATTTTATTTTTAAAAATAAAGGCAAGCAGATAGCTCAATTAACCAAACAAAAAATCTGATCAATCTTCAATATTATACGAAACAATAAAAATCCTGATCGTCAGTAATGATTAAAAAAAGTGAATTATATAACTGAATTTGTTGAAGAAAAAGAAAAGATCTACAAACAACTTAACATAAACAGATGACAAAGGTCTAACAAAAAGTACATCAGCGACAGATAATTGATCGTAATAATAATATACACGTTGAATTACAAAAATATAAGTAATTGATCGATTTCTTTGAGTACAAGAGAGAAAAACTATGGTCAAGAAGTTTTTTTGTAAAAAAAAAAAGAAGATACATGAATATGACGAGGGCGATCAATGTTGATTGGTAGGCGGATAATTTATTCAATCAACGAAGATGATGAGGAATAGGAGAGACAACGCAAAAAATAGTCTAAAACATCTGTATACCAGAATAATATAATGATTGTTAATTGATTATTCCGTCTATTATGAATATAAACAGAGAAATAATTTTGATACACATTAGAGTGTTTGTGGTTTTAAGCTGGAATCGGTCTCCAATTTTAACGCTTACATCATTGTTCATTCTAAACAAATTCATCAGGCCTTATTTCTCAACATTATGCCCAAGAAAAGCAATAGAAAATGACAATGTAAGGGTTTCGAATAAGTTGGCAGAAAGAAAGAAGTTTAATGCTATCGAGAATTGAACCATAATATTATTTCATTTTGATCATAATAAGGGAATTAATATGCAGTGTGTTGAGTAAACAATTGTCGGTGAACATTGGAATATTAATTTACAGAGTTTAATTACTGACAGATTACCACCAAAATAACACAATGGTTAATAATTGAGAGATGGTAATAGAAATGACAAACAAGAAACCAATTGTTGAATCAATAGAACGACAGAGAAAAACAGTTAAACAGAACAAAGGAGACAAATATTGTACTAATAACACACGGTATAAAGAAGGCACTATAATGAAATGAAAAGGTTGGTACGAAAGCATAAAAGTTATGTATGTATGTATGGGTATGTGTGTGTAGGTTTGAATAAATAGAGAGAAAAAAGGATGTTGGCAGTGAGGCGCTTTATATCACATTATATTTATAAATATCATTGTTCAATTGAGTATTCACATTCGATGAACAAAACTAGGGAATAATCATTAAGAATGAAAATAACTGAGTGTATTTTATTATAAATTTTGTGTACACAATAATGATGAAATCAAAATAAACAAATGAGTCAAGAGAAATCAAAGGATGAAGAATCATCAACACCTTGAGTTTGGCGTCCTGGAGACGGTGTCACTGGTGTAGTCGCTATACTACTAGATGTTTTAGTCTGAAAGCGAAACCGAGAAAATAAATTAATTAATAACGACAATGATAACAAAGGAATAGTTATTTAATTCAATGAGTTCTGGAATGAAAAAATAAAAGTTGAATCGATGAATTTTACTTTAAAAAATAAAACGTAAAACATTTTATAAGTTTTACATTACCATCTGATTTCGGTTAAATGACCATAGAAAACAAGGGAGTACTAAAGAGGTACTTTGTTGTGGTATGAAACTCCTAGACAGTGAATATCCACGACCCCACAAGAGATTGAATTCAGAACCGTCAAGTCTTGTAGCGAGCGCTTAACCTTAATACCACTGTAGGTATCATTACCAAGGTTTGACTTAATAATTCCGAAAAAAATTGAGCATTGGATAGATTGTTATATATAAATTAATATATTTGTAATATCCCAATGAGTAGAAAAATTAGATTTTCTGACGCTTCATGACTCAGTGTAAGTCACTTCCTCTCTGGGTCGCGAAACGTCAGAAAATTTAATTTTTCTACTCATTGGGATATTAAAAATATATTAATTTACTTAATACCACTGGTTTAGTAGGAAATAACTTCTTATGGGGTCATTAATTCACAATGTTAAGGAGTCACGCAGTAAGACGACACAACTGTTCAGTGTTATTTCTGATCTTTAATCTTTGTCTGATCAAAGTCAGTTTGTGTCAAGAAAATTTAAATGTAACTATTTTCATGACACCCGACAACAACAATGAAGCATACTCATTATAAGGCTTCTATAAAATACCGTTTTAAGGTTATTCCTCATAAGAGTCAATCGTATTCATAACACTTGTATTTACTGTGAACTAGTTCAACATTATACATTCATAAATGATGATAAAACGAGATCATCCTAAATGAAAGATTACCTAAACAAGCATACTTATTATGTAGGTATCATTACCAAGGTTTGACTTAATAATTCCGAAAAAAAGAGCATTGGATAGATTGTTATAAATAAATTAATATATTTGTAATATCCCAACGAGTAGAAAAATTAAATTTCCTGACGTTTTGTGACTCAGTGTAAGCCACTTCTTCAGAGAATAAATATACAAATCAAAATTAATCCAATTTTAAAACCTGGATTCTCTGAAGAAGTGGCTTACACTAAGTCACAAAACGTCAGGAAATCTAATTTTTCCACTCATTGGGATATTACAGATACATTAATTTATTTATGCTTATTATGGTGGATAATGTTGAACAAAATTCTAGATAGCAAAGTTACATAAATACATACTTGTTTGTGGTTTTAAACCGGTTGTTAGCCCATTTTCTCCTTCAAGCTCAAATCATCACCCCCAACTCACCCTTATTACTCATGATAACCTTCTCCATCGTCAATAATCTGCATACAAATGATATATGATCATCATTATTATCTTTTTGAGTGATGTGACATTAACAATCTCATCATTTTTCCAAATGACCTCAATATAACTAAACATACAACCTAATCCTTATTGCTCAACCCCTACTTTACTAGCCATACTGACTTTTTCTCAAAAAAATCATATTCCCTAGCATGAGGTGACCTTCAGTGATGTGAGAGATTTAACTGATATTAGACATTGACACGTTACTTGCTCTTATTATGCTGGAGAGTTGACTTTATGATTTGTGATTAAGATTGTGTGAAGTTTGATTCTTATCACAGCATGATGTCCGTATAATGAAAATCCCTATTTATACATTTAGTTCAAAGGAGATTAGAGCGAAAAAATAGATCGGCTGAAAATTCAATGAAAACCAAAAACTAGGCGGTTAGTTCATTCTTGAATGAAACTTTTAAGTTATGAGTAACCAGGACTCTGTCAGGAATGGTCAGATCTATATCTCGAGTTGAGGATGATGCCATTGAGACAGAATTTGACAGCCTACAATTCCCTAACTTAAGTTATATATATATATATATATATATATATATATATATATATATATATTCCGCTGATTTAATTAGGTATCATATCAAAAGCAAACATGGAAGATGCTTATTAAATGAGTAAAATGTAGGAAAGTTAACAGATTTTATTTTCTTTGCTTTAGGACTGAGTTTACAGTAATGAAAAAATACAATTCAGTAATTGTAAACATTTTTCTATAATGCTAGGATATAAGCGAAATTCATTGAATGAAAGTGTATGTATGTGTATGGGAATTCTATACTAGTCGGGAAGTTAACTATTCTGAAATTATGAATCAATCAGTTGGCAAATGATTACTAAAATTATACTTTCATAAGCTATATAGTGTATACATTAAATAAACAAACAGGTAAGAGACTATTCGCAAACATATAAAACACTTCATATTAGAACTTACTTTCCGCTCAGGCAACGGAGGAGCTGTTTCATTACTATTAAGTGTAATTCCACCTATAATATTACTTATAGGATTGGTTTGCTTCAATTGATGGTGATGAGGAGTAGTTGAATTCTCTGTCCGTGTAATCGATGATGATCGAATCGGTGTAGGTGGTAGTGGAGGCAATGGACGTGATCTATTTCTGATTGTATTGGGATTAGATTCAAACCTTGAAGTTACAATTGGACTATGTATTTGCTTTTTGCTGTTATCTGCATTATAATCAACGCTATTACTATTGTTTTGATGATGTTGAGTAGTGTGAGAATCATCATTCGGCGTTGTAACGATTTTCCCGCGTGAACCACCAGGATTATCATGATCACTAAATGTACTAATGGAACTAGTGACAGGGGTGATACTATTGTTGGTAGTGTTTAATGTTGTTGGTCGACCACTAGAAACATTTATCATTTGAATTGGTTTTGTTAATGCTGGACGATCCGGTAATGCTGGGGGCTCTGAAGATAATATATTGAAAGAAGAGTTGGATCCTGTAATGATAGACGATAAAAATCAAGATGAAGATGAATTTAACGATAAAACTCTCCTTTTACGATTAATAAATTGGAATGGTATATAAAAGGTATGAAAAAGTAGGTTACACATGATTGTAGAGAAAAATAGCTCGGTTGTAACACTTTCGGATTATGACATTGGGTGGTGAGGTAACAAACTAGGCAGAGGCATTAATGTCCTCAGGATTGTAGATATATCTATCTGAAAAGCGCAAACTACCACGAAACCTAGGTAAAAATAGGATTTCCTGCCAAATGTTATTAATTAAGTGACACTAAACAAGGTGTTTCGTAATATTCAATCTGTTAGACCAATGACCACATTGTAACATGATCGACGGGATCTTATCAGGATCACTTACTTTAGTTTGAGGGGTCAGGTACATAAACGTAGATGTAGCAACCAAGTTACATTGCAAAGTCAGACTGCATTAATCAAGGCTTTGAGGAAGCAATATTTTATTTGAAGGCATAGGAGTGCCTGAATACTCCCTACTCTGAATTTAACATCCAGTTGAGAAAACAAAAATATACAATAGCTAATAAGGATGTTCAGTGTTTTAATTTAAAATCTAACACAAACCTATTAGTGAAGAAAACGCTTCTAGTCAATAAGGATTCAAGAACCATTCACCTTTATGATACTCTGTCAATTAACCCAAATAAAATATGAGTAACAGTGCCAAGAGGTCCAAAACCATTTGAAAATAACTCAAAGGGAATCTGGAAATATCTACAATACATTTACTATCTATCAAGTATAAAATGTCGCTCTTACGTGTTTAGTTTGATTACAGGAAGCAAAGTAGTTAATTACCAAGAATTAAAAGTTAAACAATACCTAAGTAAAAGGAATGTCTTAAGTGCGTTCGGAAAATCAATATCTTTCGGTAAGCTGGATTAACTTCAAGAGAAGTTGATGTATTTAATTTATCACCTAATTCGATAGGTTTAACTCATAATTTCGGTAAGGTTCCTAAACGCTTCAACAACTCTAAAGGCATGTACAACCTCATATAAATAACCTATGATTATAGTATCAGAACTAAGTCCGCAAGTAAATCTTCAGTCGAATTACGACAATATGACTGTATTCGGAGTTCATGATCCGTTAAGTAATCTAAATTTAACAGTAGCCAACTAGGAAATCAGGATTACAGGTAAAGAAAACCAATCTTACGGTTTACAATAAGAGTTGAACAAGGCTGTCTGATGACACTTATTCTCATTCTTCACTAGTTAGTTAATTGCGAATCACTAAACAAGGTGCATTTTACCTTATATGATATCGAACTCCACCATAGTGTACATAAATAACAGCACTTTTAATATATTTTACCTACTGGTCATATTAAAAATATGTAGCCATCTGATCAGTCCTTCGGACTATAGAATGGTTTGTGAAATATCTGTGAGTGGAATAAGTCAATAGGTTCGGTCTCGTGGGTAGTTATTATCCGACCAAAACATCATTCTACTTTATTATTATTATTATTATTATTATTATTATTATTATTATTATTATAGAATAAACATTTTGACAGTCAAAACAACGAGACAAAACACAGACAAAAACTGTTGACCAAAATTAACTTACTATTTATCGGTGATGAATACGTTATCGATTCCAGAGGGGTACGTCCACTCCCGACCTAGTAAACAAAGGGAACAGAATACAACTGTTTTTTTTTTTAAAAAAGACCGTGAATACGAGTACAGTCAGTTTCATTAGATTTTTGACATTTGCAATAGCAATAGTCATCAGGATACAGTACGGATTAAACTCAGGGAGTAATATTCCTTGTAGATGTCAGTATACTGTACCATAATTCCTTACCAGGTAACAGTAAGTCTTGAAAACATAACAGGTATGACCTATTGTTCTTTTGTAACTTGAATATGATCAGGAATGGGAATCATAAGAAAAAAATATAAACATAAACGGGAAGGAATTCAACCTAAGTTAGAAGTAACGGACAATCGATTCCAGAATACACAGATCCTCATAAAGCTGTTTCAACGATGCCCCAACAGATAAGTGTGTTGCTAGAATACTTATGGATGAAAATAACTAGCTGTAAAAGACTGTTACAAAATCATTTCATAGTAAAATTGAAGATGGACTACATGAAAGGTTGGATTTAACGCCAAAACTATGTGAAAAAGAAATCAGGAAACACTAAGGTGTTTCTTCACAATATCGGGTTCCTTATCAATACACACACCCAAGTTACCGACTTATTAGTCAAATTTAATGAGGCCCAAGGGTCCTAAGTTCGATTACTGACGATTTTAGAATCATATACTAGTACCTAACAACCATCTTATCTAAGTTAAAGTCAATCAATGATGTAAAAATTCTTTAAATTGAACAGTCTCTACAAATTTATCATTTGAATTTTAATATACTGTTTATAAATTACGTCACAGGTAAGAAGAATTCATTAAAACAACATGTCATAGTATTTTTTTTCTCACTGAAAACCACTTTACATAATTAAATATATATTATTGAATAAATTGACTATAATTACCACTATTTTTCAATGGACTACAAGTGTTTTTTTCTTTCAAATTTACACATAAAATATAATAACTCCTTAGAACTAGCACATAAAATTACTGTGGTCAAAGGTTCAATACTTGTTAGAATTAACCATTGTACAGTCGAATCACCTCATACGATTATCTATACATATAAACTTGAATTTAAAAATTTTTTTGCAATTCCGAACACGCAAACACAATGATAAAGACTTGATGGTACTATAAATAAAACGAGTAATCAAGTAAACTGAACAATAAACATATGAAATACTTTGAAGTGAATGGTGTCAATTACTGAGATTTAAAATAAAAAAAAACTCCAAATGAAATCATCCATAAACAAAACAAAATAAACAATTTCACATAATTCATGTTGAATAGAAAAGGTATTATAAAAACAAATGATAAATATGAATAGTATCATGTTTATAAAGTGTGATAATTTTCGTATTATTAACAAATTTCATTATCATCACCTAATTATATTGACGTTTAAGGAATCCCCCAACTCAGAGAATGTAACAAATAATAAATAATGAATTTTCGAAACTTGATGTGCTAATATACTAGGTAGAATGAATGATTTCAGAACAATCTCTGTATACCTTAATATATTTTGTATGTGGCTAGTAGAGGAATTCAAGAAGCCTGTTGCGTCCTACCTGTGATTCTTTAACTGGATATATATGTATCACAGTGTTGATATTCACATTGAGATTTAAAACCCTAAACTTCCGATCCGATTGTCACTGAGTTATACATGGAGCTTTTGAGTCCAGATAACCATCAACATGTTCTACCGTTATGTAGTTACGTTGTATAAACAAGGATTTGATTTTTACCGTTATTTTTATCCCGACCGTAGCTGCCACCTTGACGTGGTGGTCGGGTCTGCCTATCGTGACGACCCAACCGAGCTATATTGGCTGGAACACATGCTCCTTTACGTTTCAACATCCCAGGCAGTCGGTTGGGGGACCGTAAGACTAAAAGCAATAACTTAAGATGCGAAGAAGTCATACCGCCGATTGTAAAGGGTTATGGTAGCAGTAAGGTTTGCCATTTTGACAAATTGGATCTGCAGTAATGCTACCTCCTCACAACGAAAGGAAGGGGTTAGAAAAGGTCAACCCTAAAGATGTACTAACTCACCTTACACCACGGATTTTCGTCTCCGCCGGTAAGGCCTTTTGAAGTGCGGAGCTAACACATCAAAAACTTCCCATAAAAAGTTCGTGCACAACCGGCCTGAAGAAGTTTCCCCTTGGGCTCTGTGTTCACACTCTCAAGTTGCTAAGACCACCACTAATTCAGATACTTTTTAAGGTTCCTCAACAAGACATATCCTTTCACGGTGCAAACAACCGTAAAATGACAACCACTCAAATACATTCATTTATTTGACCTCACTTGGTCAATATGGAGAACAAGCACAATTTACTCGTCGAGTATCATAAAACCTCATTGATACTTCCTACTGCCTCACTAGTGTAGTTAAAGCATTAAGTCCAAAAGCAGAAGAGAATATCAGACTGGACTCCAATAGAAACTGCTTGTGAGCTATCCGACTAAACGGAACGGCAAGAAATCGAAAAGATAGGGACATACCTTATCATCCTCTTGTCGTCTCTACCTACGCTTCCACTGAGTGCAGCACAGATGAAGTTAAAGATGAATTTTTCGGGAAGTCATTCAACTTCTTTCAAAAAGCTAAACGATGTGATATAGTAATAGTGGCAGGTGATTGCAATGCTCAAATAAGTAGACTAAACCATACGGTGTCGCGGCTCAGAGAACAGATAGAGGGCAACCCCATCTACTGTAACGATACTCAGATAATTGTTTATTTCTGGAAAACACCGACGTTTAACACAAAGAGAAACATCGTCTGACATAGTAACCCTCACAATCGACAAACAGATAGACTCGAAAACATCACAGTCATTAGCCATTGTTGGAGAGGCTCAACAGAAGACTTTTGCTCATTCTGGAGCACATGTTAGGAATCAGATCATGATCTATTTGGAGCACGTATTTATCTGAGTTTTACTGGATGTAGAAAAGCCACAGAAACGTTATTTTAATATTAGGAACTGAAACTCTTCAGTCTCTGTAGCTTATATGTGTGCATCCTCAGAGAATTGCCGCGATATATGAATAAGGATCCATTTTTAGATTAATCTACACAAACAACGAGAAGAACTATTTGAAGAAATTATATACAACAAAGTGATCCAGAAAAAAAAAACAGAAACACAAGAACAAAAGCAATACAGTTAGTTAGGTGCACCATAGAATCCGGTACGCATGTGTTTCGTTTCAAGTTGCTGCACCACTTTAGCACACGAAGATAAAATTAACATGTTAAATCCCGGGCTTGTACAATTAAACATTTATTAGTTATAAGTTCGCTGTAAGTCAAGCATAATACTTTTATACTACCTTGCTAATCAAGCACAGAAGTTTTAGCTTTGCTCCACGTAAGTGCATATAATATCAGCATTCCTAATCCAATGTTCAATGTTTTAAAGTTTCAGTCAATTTATGGTATAAAAACAACTTTAAAGCTGGTTGAAATTACAATACATAATTAGAAACACTTTTTGGGAACTCTGTCAACAGTTTAAACCTTTCATGAATTTGTATTGGTTGTTTGAATCTTTACATTGATGTTTAGGACTCCAATTGGTCAATGAGAAGACTCAAACAACCAAAACAAATAAATCAAACTTCAACCTAATGCATAAGCCAATGGATATCTGGGCTCAATAGCTAAATGGATAACGTGATGGTGTTAGAAACAACGGCACATGATTTGAGTCCCGGAGTGAACATAAACGCTGGGGTGCAGATATATTCAGCTGACGAGTTCAAAATAAGACGAAAGGCCTGTCCTGCATTACACTGCTATCCACCTTTCGTCTCTGCTTACAGAGTCGATTTTTTGATTTTTCTATTGACTGTAAACTACTTCAGTGAATTGAATAACAACTGTAAAACTATTGACAAACACAGAGTATTAAACAGCTGTTTAGCACTAATACAAGACTATTTAACAATCTATACCTACAACTGACCCCCCCACACACACTTTAACGAATACAGGAGACTTTAAAGAGTTGTGGTAACTATTATATCATTCAGTCATTGGATTCGGGACTAATGACTTCAACCGAATCCATTTACATAAAATTGAACAAATCATTTACAAACCAAAGATTTAAATAAACACGTTCATAATTGAAATCTGACTTTGTATACGTTGTTCAGTTTAAATACATTAGTTTATGGTGTATATTTTTAGAGATTAAAAACGATCTCAGTAAAACGAACTTTCAAAGAGTGGTATGATTATATGGAGAATTTTACCAATAAAATAATAATACTAATGCATAGATTAAAATTACCGTTTGGAAAGATCTTTGCAATGAACGAATCGACGATCCATGATCAGATCCAGAATGATCAGGTTTCGAGAAAATTCTTGGGACAGTTGATTGGGCGATTGTCGCAACACCAGTATTCACAATGCTAGATACACGATATACATAAAGATATAACTCACATTATCATTAAATTAAACTAATACTTAATATAACGCTCAAACTGTGAATAAATGAGTCAGTCAGACAATCACAACGTAGAACCTGCACGTATTTACATCGATCCTACGTGCCATACCTCATTAGCACTAAGAGATCAAATTGTCAGGTCTAATCTCAAAGTAGTAGAAGTATCAATAGTAATTAAAAAGATTAGATATCAAAGATACAACTCGAAAAGAAAATATAAATTAGTGAGACAAAAAAGTTATGAAGAATTCTGAAGTTCAATATTTGGGGGAAGACAAAGAATGAATATACGTGCGCTACTGAGAATGATTCCGAGCTGTCATTCAAAAACATGAATCACCGGTTACAACTGTAGTGCCTTTATTTATTTATTTAAACACATAAATATTGGTACAAAAAGCACCAGATAAATATGCGCCTCACAAGTCTCATTCGATTTGTATGAGGGCTGTGATACTGCCCAGGTGCTCAGACTGAAGCAGGTGGTTTTCTTAGGGGGCCACACCCCGAGCCTTTGACCTAAAGGTCTGATCCACAAGGCAGTGGAGCATCGTAAGAAGATGCAGTCCCATGGTAGCCGGTGACCAACAATAGGTTCATACGCCATTCGTTCCATCAGGATCCTGGAGCCCATGTGCACCATTGGTTTGGAATCAGGGTTTTCCAACTCCGTGTCCACCAACCCGGTTAAAGCGCCGGACATTCGCTTTTCGTCCTCTCAATTTCGTAAACAACAGTAATGCCACGAGAAGGCAGTGAGTAGGACTTCCCTGGCAGAGGCTATATATTCGCGTGGCCATGTGAGAGGATTTGGAGAGAGAGAGAGCGTACTCTCCCCACTCTCGGCCGTACCAGGGCATTTTGGGGGCACTGTAGTGCCTAGTGCCAATACACACATGATTCATCCTAGCTTTTGAAAAGACTTAAAATAATTCAAAAAGCATACGACATTGAGTTATTTTTACCTTCATGATAACTTTTGTTTTTATAGGAAAGTATGAACTTCAGAGAACATACTTGTCCTATTTTTACTTCCTTGTATTTCTATGCTTATGCGCCTTGTGTATACCTGTGTGTTTGTCTATCACTAATTGTTTCATCCAATGCCTGTATTTGCCACACTACCCACTATCCATTTTGAGGTATGTTGACGCTTGTAATGAGTGGTATAAAGAATTGGAATATTTGCCTTCTCCAGCCGGTTTCTCCGCTTCGTTTATCTCATTGTCTGTTTGGGACAATGAATATATGGAATATGTTTATCCAAAATTCATTCTCGTGCCTGATATATTTATTCTGTCATTCTCTAACGTGAATTAAGTCGATAATTATATACGAGGGTAGCCGTTATTCATATTTCGTTGACATCATCATACAATCAAATCTGATTCAGATCAACGGGCCACTAAACTGGTGAGCCCTGCTTCAAACTTAACATCACTAGCAAGCTACTTTGACGGAGAACCTTCCGAACTCTGTGCATTCGATGAACGAACTCAACGTAGCTGACTTAGTCAATGAACAACATAGATGACTCAATCTCTCGAAACCGGCTCAAGCAGAGAAGCTAGTATATCAAAGACATGTATATAAACAAATCCTATTGTCTTATCTTTACTTTTTCAGTGTATCAATTCTTTTCATCTATGTATTACGTGAAATATTCCATTACCATTATCGTTATTGCCATATTGTCATTATCACGGTGGAACTATTATCCGTATTCCTATCGATATAAAATTATGGCAAATACGCAATTATATTACTCAGTCATAGAATTACATTGCTATGGGCATTAAATCCACGTTATGACATTCGCAAACTGCTGCACAATATACTCGCTCTTTTGTTAAAAGACGGATATCACACCTAAGCCGCAAGTGACACGAATTGACAAAAGTCAATCGAGCCTTTCGAGTCCATACTGAGATTTCGTTGGACAATAGACCATTAGGACTGGTGAGACTCCTAAGATAAGTAAAGAGGTTGGTGCGTCCAAATACTTCACTTCCTACCATTAATCCTGGTTCTGACGCAAGCTAATCCTCTAGAAACGTTTCACATTTAGAGGGAGATAATCGTATCTCAGACATGCTTGTATTTTTGTCTGTTTAGAAGATTAGATTTTCTTCAGCGTCTTCACCAAACAGAACTATATCATCCGCGCATTCCAAGTCAACAAATGAATTTTCTGGTAAAACACCAACACCTCAGAAGTCAAAGAATGAAAATGTTATCTCTTGCCTACACTAAGAGTTTCATGCAATATATCACCCATATAATAAAGCTATTGATCACCAAAATAATCAGAAATCTAAACATAGCTTGGAGAAAGCGAATCGAATGGTATAGAAAGTAAAGTGGAGCGATTAGTAAATGGGTAGTGAAGTACCCGTTTTTCAAACTATTAGGTCGTAGATTTAAACCTTAAACTACATTAATTTTAATTTGAACTGTTGAGTATTAAGTAGTATTACTAGGACTCGAATACAATACGTAATTTAAAAGTTAACCATGTAGACTTGTACTCGGTACATGATTTTAGAGACCAATTGTCGAAATTAAGGCAAGGAAAGATTCTGTATCAGATTGACTTGTATATATGTACTGATGAGCAAGCAATTGTCACTAGTAAATAGTAAAAATTATCAGGGTCTGATATAGATTATGGCTGGCTATTTTATTAACCGTAAACGTCATAGTATGGTGAAACAGACGAATAAAACATGTGGAAGAGCAGAAGTTCAACGAATCTAAGAATATATAGTTAAATTTCCTAGAATTGAATAAGTCTCGACAGTTTAATAACATTAAACTTGACCGATATAGTAATTAAGAGAATATATCATAATTAACAGTGAATAACTAGAACATAATGATGTTTACTGGTACTATAAGCTTTGATATTTTTTTAACTTAAAGGTGGTATATAATTCCAAACATCAGGAAGTTGTGTCCTATAGTCTGAAAAAATAGTAACCCTAAGAAATATATCATGCTATGCTATTAAGGGGTCCCAATACTCAAACTAAAAGTCTCTGGAGTTTTAGTGAAGAGACATTACATGTGAAGATAATAGCAAGTAGTGTTGATAATGATATCTATTGCAAGAAAGTCTAGTCAATTTCAGTATTAATATACTTATGGAATTATATATATTCACCTGTTGATTAATTCAGCTAAAGGGCTGTCCTATCGACTTGGAGCATGTAAACGATATGGTTTAAGAATATACATGTTCTTTGATAAGAATAAAGAAGTGAGAAAATTAAGACTTAACAAGAATATATATCTATTGAACTCATTACAGTTCATCACTTCATAACCTCCTTGCTCCGCACAAGAATTCGTAAGTGACTATAGGATGGTTCAGTAAACAATAGTTGGTTAAGATTAAAATATGTAGACAATCTCAGATGATTAGGATTCAAGGAATCATTAGTGACACCGATAGAATCGATAGACCAAAGAATCCTATTCGATAAATACCGTAACATAATGTAGAGTCTTTTGATTACCTTGGGTAACAATGAGAGAATATTTGGAAAGCGTTTCGCTCCATCTAAATGCAAAACATTGTTTCAAACTGGTTTATATCATCATCTAAACTGATAATAGTGAGTAAAGTAGTTGAACATATAGACCACTTTACTTATACTGGAAGTCATATCAGCACTGTTGAATTGGTGTCTAATTAAACTAACTTCCATCGCCTGTGGTGTAAATGATGTCTATCTGCCAACCAAGTGGCGAGTAAATTGAACAGTAAGTTCATTGTGTATTGTTCTATGGCTGTGAAACATAGTCTCTGAAAATAGGAGATATGTGTAGGTTGTACGTGTTTGATAATCAGTAATTTCAAAGAATTACTTGGGTATCGTGGAACGAGCAAGTAAGCAATGCTATGGTTATTCGTACGATATTTGAAAAAGATAGGAACTGTTTAGTGAATTCGTGAATCTCGATCAACCGAAGTGATTGATATGTGTTATGTACGCCCGCCCACCGCCTAACTCTCAAGGGCGGTGTAGTAGTAGGTTGAAATAAAGTTAGGAGTGAGCAAGCCAAAACGTAGAACCAATCCACGGAGTAATTAACTGTTGGTCTGAGCCATGTTGGTAGGTACATACTACCTGATTATGGTTCGCACTATAATAGAGATCAATGGTTGACGATATTGAGTGACATGGCCTTAGAATCGGTCAAAGTGGTTCAGATGCATTCACTCTTTGTCTTCCTCCAGATATTGAATTTTAATATTCCATCAAACACAGCTTTTCATTCAGTACTTTCGAACACTAATCTCAATGTTTAATCTTTTTCATTGCCATTACTAAAACGATTATTTTATTGTTTATCTTGTCAATTTCATCTCCTTATACAGATGTGGTGTAGAAGCCTAGGTCAAAGAATATTTAACTCAGGTCAAAATTGGTTACAGATGACTAATCGATTGTGTCATGGACTTATTAAACTTCAACTAAATCCCTTCACTAAATTAATTTCTAGGTATAAGAAGTTTAATAAATAAAATGAAACATACAACTTACTTTTGTGATGAACGTGAATTACGACGAAGAGGTGATAATAAATTAGTATTAACATTACTAGTAGAATTAATAATATTATTTTGACGATCTGTAGATATTGGACCATAACGAAGGTGGTCTGCATTTAAATGATCAACAGAAAAGCCAAACTTTCTACTCATATCACGAACCAGTACTTCATAGTAACCGATCATTTCATGCAAAAGATAATTACCACTACCTGTAGTTCCTCCAACAGTAGAACTACTTACATTACCAACCATATCAACGTTATACATAGCAGCTGAACGATGAGATGCTGGAGGCGGTGGTGGTGGATCATTTACATACCAAAATTTCAAAAACGTTAACTGTAATTCCAGTAATTCTAAAACACTGTCAGCCAATTGAGAGAAACACTTTTCTTGTCGTGGATCATCGGATAGTTCAACGTCTTTCTAAAAAAGATATTAAAAATAATAAGTATGAAAATAGAAATGCTGATGATGACGAGATGGCAGTGGTAAAAAGTTGCAAAATTTATTTCATCCTCTAATAAGTGATATGCATGTATCATGACTCTCTATGATATCACAGAATGGTAAAAGTCAGACATTATCACCATCAATGGAGGACAAATCACAAATATCATTTTAAAAATTCCGTCATTTATTCTTACAAATAATAAGGATTTCCTAATAAATATCGGTTTTAATTATTTGTCAATCAAATAATTCATCAGTCAGCTTGTCATTTTATATGCGAAATAGAATCTGAAACGTGTTTAGACCAAACGAAAACATGTCATCAGTTCATGAAGTCAGTGGACAAATGGAATTAGCTATGTTGATAAGTGTAGACTACCTGGTTGGGTTCCGCATTATTATCGTAACCAATGGTTAGAAACTTTGAATGATATGGCTCAAAATCGTTTGTAATAGCGCAGGTGCATCTGTTCTTTGTCTTCCCCTAAATTCTGAAATTCTAAATTCCTCATAACTGTTTTTTTTGTTTTTATTTCATTATTTTGTACTTTATTTTCGAGTAGCATCTTCGATGCTAAATCTTTCCTATTACCAATTATACTGTTACGGCCTCTACTATTTTGAGAGTTGACCTGACTTCATCTCTCAGTGCTTATGGGGTATAGCAACGTGAATCGGTGTAAATATGTACAGGCTCTACGCTGCAACTGGGTGACTAGTTCGGGTTGCCACACACTAACATTAGCACAGCCAGATAAAATCCCAGAACAGTAGAAGTAGTAGAAAAGATTATTAATAGAGTGACTGACTATATATATAATATAAAAAGAAATACAACTACTTAATAAGTGTTCATGAAACTTTTAAAAGAGCATCACACCAAATTGGAACACTGATTACAGAATATAAACTGATTTGACAGTGGAAAAGATATCAATTATTACTCTCAAGAATAATAATGAATATAAAAAACTTTCTAGTCTTTTACTTAACTCGCAAATAGTATGACTGATTTGAAGTATTAAATGATAAGCAGGAAAAAACAAACAAAAATGATAGTTTAGAATATCGAGGAAAAAACCAGGGAAAAATTTTAATTTTATCAAACTGAATAAAAATAGTCAATAATATGGAACGTAGAACTTGGCATAAACATATATCGGTTCAAGTTCCCATATAACATTAACACAGAGAGATAAAATTATCGAAGTAATTCTTAAAAAAAGTTATTAAGTGATAATAGTGATGAATATACAGAAAACTGCTGAATGTGGAGAAACTTATGAGAGATAAAAAGCGTAAAAATCGTTGTAGAATTACAGAGAAAAGAGAAAAATGAGTATAAGCTAATAAAATGTGAAGGACTAAAAAAGATGAATAAATGAATACATTCAGTGGAGTTATGATGCATTTTAAGAATCCTATATAATCAACTTGGTCTATATTTTCCCACATTACTTTATAATTCAAACAATCCAGTTAGTTACGGTCTTCATTTATCAATTATATATATAGTGGTGTATGCTACTTATATTAACAAGTATAAGTAGTATGCAACATCAACCAGAAGTGGAGTGTCTGGAAGCAGGAGATTGAGGTTGGATTGACGAGAATAGGAATATAAACAGGGAGTAATTGTAATCACAACAGGAAGGGAGGAATGATGAAGTTTGTATCAGATGATTGATGGAAGATGTGCAAATAATGTATTTCATATTTTATGAAGACATTCTGTAACTTTGCAATAAATAATAAGTTGGACTTCCCCACAATAGTGTTCGTCCATTACAATATGACCGTTTTGTTTCGCAAACTGAATACACAGAACATTATATCAGTTGAAAAGATCCTTAATTGTTGAACCGAGCCATTACTCTATGAGTTGCAAATCACTTGTTAGAAATCCACAGCATGAGACGGTTATAATTGATGGTTGCAGAAAAACTTCATGATTCGTGACTATTCATTAAAAAGTAATACGAACGGGTTACTCAAAGCGAAGCAAGTGAAGTAGGGTGATTGGAGATTGAACGCTGTAACCACTAACCCATCGTAGCACACAGATGAACTTTAGATGTTATGACTTGAAACATGGCGTGCCGGTATGAATGTATTCATTTAATGTTATGACATTTTTTATCTCCATTCAATAGTTTATAGAATAGGTTAATTGTGACTGTCAATAAAATCTGCGATGCCTATTTTGGCCAATTTGAAACTGATTAACTGGATGAACTTATACCTTAGTGTCGATATCGATAGATACGTTGTAACAAAATGGTGATATCGAATCAATTCACTCAACAAAGACTAATAAAGTTTCAATCTTGAGCATCAAACCCTTATCAATAACAATAAATCTGTTCTAGAATGTCTAGTCTTTTACTATCACTGATACCCTATTACTGTAAAACAAGACAATGGGCAGTAGGAATGCATGTATATTGCGAGAAGTTACAAAGTAGTTACATAATACATACACGTAGCCTTGAATCGTGCATTTGCATATTTCGGTGTGTTCTGCCATCTAAATTGTCTTCTCATCTGGTCTCCAAGCGTTATGACAACGATGTGCTTTTAATGTATTCAAACTCTTCACTCTGTCTGACAAGCTTTGCAACGTTGTGCTATACACAAATTACTGGCATTCTTGTGAGTAGCGTTCACTACACTGCCGCTACTAATCCTAGTATTATTTTGATTTATTTGCTCTTCATAATTTTTAATTCCCTTTAATATTATGACGTGAAGTGTAGTAGCTATTTGAAGAGGATTAATATGTAAATATGCTAGATCTTATTTTGTTTGTAACTGATTGACAGGTGACTTTTAGTTGTTCTCATCCCATAGTAGATTCATACCACTCGATATAAACAGGAGAAAGAATATTGGAACGAACAATTATTTTCAATAAACTTCATTATCCAACTCTATAGTTATAATTATTGTTCTTAAAATGGTGAAAATAAGCCATATACAAGTGGATAATTCAATAAGATAATGTTATCTGTTAAAGCAATGAAATTTTACGTCTGTTGAGGTTTAATTACGTCCAGTAAACGGAAAAATTCAAATCATATAAACTTCAAACATATACAGTCTAATCGCTAAATATGCATTATCAAACGACCAGATTCTAAGTAAATATATTCTCTTCAAATAAAACACACATAATCTAAAAGAACTTACCACTAATTTCGGCACACCGCCACTAACAGGTGACTGGATAGATGAGACAAGTTTACCAATATATTGAGATAGATTAGCCTCTTGTGATTTGGCTGAGATTAAGTCAGCATGTAACGCTTGTATAATCCCTTGAATTTGTTTATTAGCCCACTCTGTTTGACTTAACATACGCTAAATGTCAATTATTCCAAGAAGTATGCAGAAAATAGAGTAGAAGAATAAAAAATTAAATGATACTGATTTGATATAAATTTTATAGGATTTAAAGAAAACAATGTGTGAAACGTGCTCCCACAAGGTGGCGGTTGAAGGTAGTCGATAAGAAACCCTGAATCTAGGTTTTGTACTATTTGATACTCGTTAGTAAAATGTACTTGTAATCTTGAGAGAACTTACGGGTTTATACCCGTTGTGAAAGATATAGAAATCTACAGAAAGTATGGTTACTATTAGATAAGGTCATAGGTTCGACCCCGGACATAATCATACATACTCACAATAGAGTCCCTAAATAATAGGGATAATCAACTATTCCGTGTTATACAGTTAACAATCTTTCTACAATTGCTTTCATATCTCATGATATAAACTTTTTTTACGGGCAAGAGAACTAATTAACTTACAATTTCCACTCTATCTACTGGCATAATAGGAATGATATTTGGCATTGGCTCTGCAATACAATAACGAGTTTCTTCTGTATTAGTGACAAGACGACCATCTTTTTCCTGGAATCAAGAAAAATTAAAATTGAAACAATATAAATAAACGAGTTAAACTGAGAATTTTTAATAAGCAAATCAACTTTTCCAATACCGGTCAGTCGCTGGATCAAATTCAACGTAGAATTATGTATAGTTCAAGTTGGTAAGCCCTTTATGCATAGCGAGATGCAATTATTGAGCAATGCAACCTCAAGTTTTAAACTATTAGCTACGATATTCAAGCAGACCACAGCTAGATAATGAACATCTACCTATATGACTCAGCTCAATAGCTCTTGTTGTCATGTTCTAAGGTCATTCCTTAACTTGCAAGTCTATACATTCCTTACAACCTAATCCCATATGAGTTATTTATCGCGTGTAGTGGTAGTCGATGAAGGAGGATATGTAATACATGTCTAGATCATCTGAGTCGATAAACATTCACTAATAATAATATGAATAATAAGAATCGAAGGAGATTGGTTATGAATACAGTGATCTTGAGTGCTGTTACAGGTATGAGGGCAGTTATCACTTCCCGGTTTCCCACACCGTGGGAGGGTTCTTCTAGAGGTACCTGAAGAGGAAATTGAATTAGTGGTGGTCTTAGTGACTTGAGAGCGTGACCGCAGTGCCCAAGGGAAAACTGCTTGAGGTCGGTCACACACGACCTTTTTGTGGGTAGTTTTTGTGTTAGCTCCGTACTTGTTGGGACCTTACCGCCGGAGACGGATATCTGTGGGATAAGGCGAGGTGTGCATTTTTAGGGTCGACCTTTTCTAACCCCACCTCTCCTTGTGTGAAGGCAGCATCACTGTTGTGCTGGTTGTATGAAGGAAACAACTTACTGCCGTCACACCTCTGTAAAGTCAGCAGCTAACTTTGCCTTCGGACCTTGGGTTTACTGCTTTTAGTCTTACCGATCTTCAACAGACCTCTCTGGCATGATATGACCTTGAGGAACGATTGTTCCAGTCAGTATAGCTCGATTGTTTCATCATGATAGGCAAGCTCAACCACCACGTCAGGGTAGCAGTAGCAACGGTCGGGTCCGCCTAGAACCACTGTGTCACTAAATTGTTCAACAGATATAAAGGGATTAAGTAAGGATCTATTTATGAAAATCGAGGCTGGAATGAAAGGTACATCCACCCAATAAATTGTGAATAGAACGCACATTCCAAATCTCACAGCTAGTCACAATGAAATCATTGTCCATTATTTTCTGACTATCAGTGATCCTCCAAAAAATTGTTTTTAATGAAAATTACTTTCAATAGTAAAGATAAATGCCAAACTTCATTTTTCTGCATGAATCGTTGTTTATATCATGATTAAATTTAATGAAGTGATTTATCGTACGCCATTACTTGTTATTGCGTAAAACATCGTTTACTGGTAAATTTACTGAGGAAACTATTAAAAATAAACAATACCGAACAGATTTAAAGTCCCAGTTTCTAAAAATTTTAGTAGTGCATATTCATGACCCCGTCAGGGATTAAACAAAAGACTTTCTTTCAGGTCACTTAGTAAATGCTAAGTTGAATGATTTGTGTCATAAAAAAGCTATCATCCAATGAGACCGATAAGATATCTACGAGATATGCGTGTACCTAATGAAATAGGCGAAACGACTGCACCAAAAACCTTCCTAAGTGCTATTATGAATATATCTTATAAGTCTGTATGTAGTATTTACGTAAAAATAGACCTTAGTTGATTTGTCATTAAAAATGAGGGGGTCCTGGAAAATTGACACCAATGGTAGTGCGTGCTCGTCATAGTACATAAAAAATTGATTAAGGCTAAAATTGTACTATTGAACTTCGACCCAGTAGTTTGCAGTGAGACCTGAACATCCTGGATCTGATCCCTGATAAAGTTATAAATGCGTAATATTGAGCTTTATGCTAGCAGGAAACAGCTATTTATTACACCCTGGATTCCATAGATAATCCAATTGACATCAATTTGTGAAAAATATTAAGTACAAATCAAGCCAAGCTGGAGATAATGTCGTTTAAAAGAATAATGAAAAACTCACGATTGAACCGTCTAACTCAGAGAACTAGACCCGACCAAACTCATTCACCTGAGCTACAAATCCCCTCCACCATCTATCTATAAAAACCCTTTAACTAAATTCGCTGTAAATTAAAAGTGTTCTAGTTAAAAATAAACTGGGCGAGTAAACAAAAGTTACCTTAGGTTAAAAAACACTGCATCATTAAAACTAACCTCAGTAGGTTGCAACGGTCTATGCCTCAAAAAGTACTTCACACGATTTTTGGAATAGTAACTAAATGTGCAAAAAAATCAAAACCCACAATAAGGAAAACAAAATAATAATTTCTACATTGAAAAGGCTTGTGAAAGCAAGAAAAACCAGAAAAAATCTCTAAAGACAATTTAATAAGGTCTGAATACTGAGAGAGAAGGCAACACAATCTGTAGGAAATCCTAATACCCCATAAGAATCATATATATATAGTTCATATTAAAATATTGTAAGCAGCAAAATCTTTTACAGTGAAAGGTATGATATTCAGGCGTACACACACACACACTTTCTATTTCTTCGTGGAATATGTATTCAAGTAGATATTGTATGCAATTTCAAGTAAACAGTTCAAGGACGAACAAATGGGTTCTACATCCTTTTGTTTATGCTATTCAATAGATTATTGATACGTCTTACTGATTTTAGTTTTTCCCCGTCGCCACTGATACGTCTTGTTTACTGAACGCTATATTCGGAACCTAAGCTAGTTTCGTAACCCGCAAGATAGAACTACACAGCGACTTGAACACGAGAGAAAAGGCACAAAATATGCCGGAAGCACTTTACTCCGAAGGTTCATTTATGTACAGAAAATATAGGGTTTTTATAATATTTTAAAAGTCCTTGGGTTTTCCTGAAAATTCTAGAATACTACTAAACATAGTAGCAGTGTAATAATCAGCTAATTAGAACCTCTACATGTGACTTTTAATTTCCGCGATATTTCTAGCTAAACTTCTAATAAAACGCTGATTCGATAGAATGCTTCTTAATGTTTCCTGAGCTTATCATGTCTATTGCGAGTAATTTTCAGGATCATCCCAACAGAATTACACTTGACGGAGAAGCTTTGAAAGATGTGAAAACTTTTACATATTTGGGCAGCATCATTGATGAACACGGTGGATCAGATGCAGATGTGAAGACGTGGATCGGCAAAACAAGAGCAGTATATCTGCAATTGAAGAACATCTGGAACTAAAAACAATTGTCAACCAACACCAAGGTTAGAATCTTCAATACAAATGTCAAGACAGTTCTACTCTATGGGGCAGAAATCCGGAGAACTATAAAAGCCATCATCCAGAAGATACAAGTGTTTATTAACAGTTGTCTACGCAAGATACTTCGGATCCGTTGGCCAGACACTATCAGCAACATTCTACTGTGGAAGAGAATAAACCAGAATTCAGCGGAGGAAGAAATGGGGAAGAAATTCTGGGAGTGGATAGGACACAAATTGAGGAAAGCACTGAACTGTGTCACAAGACAAGCCCTCACATGGAATCCTGAAGGCCAAAGGAGAAGAGGAAGACCAAAGAACACATTACACCGAGAAATGGAGAGAGATATGAGAAGAATGAACAAAAATTGGATAGAACTAGAAAAGAAGGTCCAGGACAGAGTGGGCTGGAGAATGCTGGACGGAGACCTATGCTCTAATGGGGGTAACAGGCGTAAGTAATTAATTAAGTAAGTAAGTAAGTGAGAACTGATAGTCGATGCATTTATAATTCAATTTAACTATCCATTTACTAAGCACAAGAAAATAAAAATCGATTTTAATTTATCCAGTTTATTCCGTAAAGTTCAGTGATACTATTCAGTTGATCAAATGCAAGTACATTAAGCTATGATTCAAATCTGTAACGCAATAAACGTAAGTCTATTGCTTTAACTATCAATGTTACTAACTTATCATACCATACTAGTGAGAAATACAACAATAGAATTTTAACTAACATGAATATTTAAATTAGAAATTATCTCTTTGGATAGTAGAACCTTTATTTAAATTTTTCCGAAAATACAGAATAGATAGAATATGGTCGACAGTGAAGTCCATTTTTCACGTTTTGTTCTAACTAGGACTTATCAGTTGCATTTACATGCATGCCAAAGTTGATATGTACTCGGGGTTTTCAACCTAGTACATTGAACTTGAAACGCTAACGCAATCCAATTAGCTACTGAGTCCAGATAACCATTTAAAATAAATAAGTCTAAATATACCTTCACATGAACTACTCTACCATCAGTTGATATTAATATAAACTTCCGTTTCTAAATTTCTACTTAAAATCTTTTACACATACGAAACTTTTACGTGTTTTTCTTGAAACCATTGATGTCCATTTCCATTGAACCACTCAAATTATTGCCAAGAAGTTATCGACTGAAAACTCGTACTGCTTACTTCAGTAAGTCAATTGGTAAATATTATATAATTCAAAAAATAAATAATTTAAAGTTTATGGTCTCACCACTTGGTGAAAACGAAGTAACATCATAAAATATTTGAATGAAATTACAATAATGTATTGGTTATTTGAGTCTTCCCGTTAATGTTACGGACTCCAATTGACCTGTCTCTTTTCGGCATATATGGATTCTGCGCTAATTGCCACAACATTCCTATTAATTTACAAGCATTTTTGAGAAATGATGAATGATGGCTAACAATAGAACCCAGGATATGCGCTTTGTCCTATTTGGGATCCGACAGCTTGCTACCTTCCATCTCTGCTTTAAAATGTTTGTGATTTAATGAGAGTGTCGAGGCAACCTGCACAGAATGCATATGTGATGAAAAGAGATTGATCAATTCCAATCATCTATATTAATGGGAAAATTCAAACAACCAACATATATGAATTAAAATTCAACCCATTGCAATAGCTAGTGGCTATCTGAATTCAGTAGCTAAATGGATAACGCGATGGTGTTTGAAGTTAATAGCGCTGCGTTTGAGCCCCGAAGTGAACATAAACTCCGGGATGAAGGAGGAAACGTTGGATTAATGTTTCATGATAGATGGAACTCATCAGTAAAACGTACCTACAACCCTGAGAGAACTCATGCTTTCTGTGCGATCCGGTCAATATCGAAGGGTTTAACAAACAATACATTGGGCACAACACTGTGATCGATCACCATATATTTCAGTAACGTCGGGGACGAAGTGTGCCCTAAATACCTCATTGGTAACATCTTAAATCATGAAAGTGTGATACCAGATTCAAATCCACCAGGAAACAACAGTTGTCTCAAGATCACAAGTACATCTTGCCGGTGAGTGTCAATCAGCACAAAACCTAGATTCAGAGTTTATAATCGACTACTCCCAACTATTTAAAACCAATACTAAGTGTCAGAGTCTGAGCGCAAAGTAAATAAGCATAACTTTAACCAGGTTAAAATATTTACTTCTTAATTTTAGTGTCAACAATACGTGAGTTCAAATGTTCCGGTACTTCAGGTTCTGGTTCTAAATTCCCACTAGCAAATATACAAAATGTATTCAATGTTGATTGATTTGTAGTTGTCAATGGTTGATTTAATATTTTTGCATCAGGAAATTGTTCAGTTAGCATGTTTAATACATCACCTAAATCTGATGTTGTACGATAGATTAATTTACGATTTGTTATCATCATTAATGCTGATGTTGTCGGTTCATAAAATTCAATTAAATAATAACGAAATGGTAAACGTGAATGTTCATTTGTAACAATAGTTCTATACAAGTTAGCTTGTTCTTTCTTCAAAGAAATAAAATAGAACAGAAAAAAATAAAAAGGGATGAGTATGAAAAATATTTGGGTAAATGACAGAAGAATAAAGAAACTTCTATAATTTTACATGCTTATGACTAGTTAGTAAGACTAATAAATAATAAGATGATTCGCGCGGAGGCACAACTTTTGAGACCACCATACAAAGAACTATTATTTATATTTTTTAATTGTATTATTAATAGATGGTTAAACTGTTGTGTCGTTTGTTAGGATATTCACAAGAATATCCCAAAAATTATCTCGAATGTAAAATGGTATGTTTCCAGACTCTTCACATAATTCGCATGTTATTTCCTATTGGCCATTATTTACAGTGTCCTAACTATGACTTTCATGTGTCGTTTCCCTGTTGGTCAATTTTGAGTCGTCCTAATTATAACCTTTACGTGTCCTTTCTTTCCATTGGGTACTGTTAATAGTCATCGTAACTGTATAAATATGCCTTGTCTGTAAACCATTTTTGTTCTGCTGCTGACCCCATAAACAATTCTCATTTAACGGCTGTGTTCTGATTTATTGGAGTTGGGAAACAGTATTGGGGTCGAACTAGGATATCTGAATTTGGTCAATCGGTAGAATTTCGCGTAGTCCTATCGCAATACGCTATATTTCGCGTCATAACAATTTGGCGACGGAGATTTTGCAAACAAGTTGCTGACTAGCTATGGATCCAGTTAAATTAGAAGAATTGTTCAAGCAACAGCTGAAGCTGATGGAGATGCTTACTCAGACGCAGATCTCTTCTCGAGTCTCATGTACACCAACAATCCCTCAATCAGTCGACGGTATTACTAGTGGTATTTCAGAGTTTCTTTATGATCCTGATGCCAATATTACATTTGATACCTGGTTCAGACGTTATGAAGATCTTTTTAAAGTCGACCTAGCTGACAGAGATGATTCGTGGAAGGTGAGTCTTCTCCTTCGAAAACTTGGTCCATCAGAGCTTGATAAGTATTGCAACTACATTCTACCGCAGAACCCACGAGACCGTTCCTTCGATGCCACTGTTCAAACTCTAAGTCAACTTTTTGGTGACCATCATTCACTTTTTAATACGCGTTATCGCTGTTTAAAACTGGTCATGAACGAGTCCGATGACTTCTTAACCCATGTTGGCATTGTCAACCGTGAATGCGAACAATTCAAGCTCAAATCCCTTACCGACGACCAATTCAAATCCCTCGTATTCATATGTAGTCTTCAATCACCCAAATTCTCCGAAATCAGAACTCGATTGCTGAACCGCCTTGAACAAGATCCAACGCTGACACTTAATGCAATCACCGACGAGTATCAACGCATTGTCAACCTGCAGCGTAACACCACTTTGGTCCAATCTGGGGGCCAGGGTGGTTCCGAAGTTCAGGCTGTTCAACGTCAAAACAAACCTCCGAGATCGAAGACCTGTGGTCCTACGGAAGCCAGTGCTCCTTCTTTTTCTAATTACTCCAGACCGGTTCACAAGAAGCCCCCCTCTCCATGTTGGCACTGTGGAGCCTGGCATTATGTGAAATTTTGTCCATTCAAACAGCAGCTGTGCGATCTCTGTCATAAAGTTGGTCACAAAAGCGGTTTTTGTCAATCCCATCGACCCAATAGCCGTCGAAATGCACAGACGCAGCATCGTTATCCTGAAAAGCCGGTTCCCTCATCAGGAAGTTTAGCAGCAGTCTTCCACACCCATGCCGCCACGCGACGCAAATTTCTTACCCTTTCAATCAATGGTCAGCCAGTTTGATTGCAGTTGGACACTGCATCAGATATCACTATTCTGTCGAAAGATACTTGGCGAACCTTGGGTCAACCTCCCATCAAACCATCTTCGCAGACAGCCATTAGTGCATGTGGTGGTCATCTCCACCTTCAAGGTGAACTTAATTGCTGTATTTCGTTCAGAGATACAACCTTCAACGGAACGTGCTACATCACCAAATCTCCTCTCAACCTTCTGGGTTTAGATTGGTTCGAAGAACTTGGTCTTGCCAATCTTCCGATCAGCACTATCTGTAATCAAGTAAAAACTCTTGCTACTACACAACAGCATGCTGCAGACCTCCAAAAACGATTCATTGAACTCTTTCAGCCTGGTCTTGTTCTTTGTTCCACAACTGAAGCTGTTTTGAAACTTCAGCCAGAAGCTACGCCAGTTTTTCGTCCAAAACGTCCAGTCCCATATGCATCCCTACCTCTGGTTGACGCTGAACTTCAACGTTTGGAAACTGAAGGTGTCCTTGTACCTGTTTCTTATTCTTCATGGGCTGCACCAATTGTGGTTGTCAAAAAGTCTAATGGTTCCATACGCATCTGTGCAGACTTCTCTACAGGACTCAACGCGGCGCTACAACAGCATCATTATCCGTAGCCGATCCCAGATGATTTGTTTACTATTTTAAATGGTGATACCTACTTCGCTAAGCTAGATCTCGCGGATGCTTACCTTCAAATTCCTGTCGCTCGCAAATCGAGAGAATTGCTGACAATCAACACTCACCGAGGACTTTTCCAGTATACCCGATTACCCTTTGGTATCAAGACTGCTCCAGCGATATTCCAGCAGATTATGGATACTATTCTGGCAGATGTTCCTGGTGTTGCTACGTATCTGGACGACGTCCTCATTGTCGGCTCAACTGCTGATGAATTGCATTCCAGAACATATTTAGTTCTACAACGCCTCCAAAATAATGGTTTTCGCCTTCGTCCAGAGAAATGCCAATTCTTCCTACGCTCCGTTAAATACCTGGGGTTTATCTTTGATGCTTCTGGACGACATCCTGATCCTCAAAATACTCATGCAATCCAGCAAATGCCTGCTCCCACTGATGTCTCGTCACTGCGATCATTTTTGGGAATGGTTAGCTACTATTCAGCATTTCTACCATCACTACATGATGTACGATATCCATTAAATCATCTGCTAGAAAAGAATGCTACTTGGAATTGGTCCACGCAATGTGAGTTAGCTTTTTCAAAACTTAAAGCCATGTTAAGATCTGAACTACTGTTAACCCACTACAATCCGAAACTACCAATTGTAGTTGCTGCTGACGCTTCAACCCATGGACTGGGTGCCGTACTACTGCATGTTTTTTCCGATGGTTCAGAGAAAGCAGTGATGTATGCTTCGAGAACACTAACAGCCGCTGAAAAACGTTATGGTCAGATCGAGAAAGAAGCCTTAGCTCTTGTTGTATCCCCTGGCGAATTATGAATCATAAATCTGATGTCCATTTATGGACAAATGTAATACGCCTATTCCTATTGGATAGTTGTTAAATGAGTAACCTAAATCTGATGTCTATTTATGGACAAATACAATATGCCCATTCCCTATTGGATAGTTGTTAAATAAGTGACCTAATCGTTCCGTGTTCCTCTTATCATAACCTTTATTTTGACCTTGGAACTATTATTATTGATTACTTTCCCCCTAGCTACAGCCACATTGGCCAATTACTGTACAAATGTTATTTTTCTATTTTTTGGTATAATTGGGTCTGTTTGGTTAGTATATATAACCCAGTGTGCTTGTGAATAATGATTCATATTTCCGAGGCTGTTATTTGTGTTCTGGACTCAACTGGCTGGGCTAGGCAGTTAGGAAGGACCGAATAGCAATCAAGACTGCTCGTACGTATTTTCTGTATCATTGCACGTTTCATATACAATAACGATTGTTATACGAGTCATAACAGCTCTGATTTTTGCTGTCCGGCGATTCCACAAATTCATTTACGGGCGCCGTTTCACTTGCTCACAGACCATAAGCCGCTGTTGTCAATTTTTGGATCAAAGAAAGGCATTCCTGTTCATTCTGCTAATCGTCTTCAACGTTGGGCGTTGGCGTTACTGAGCTACGACTTCGACATCCAGTATCGAAGTTCTGAAGATTTTGGTCAAGCGGATTAATTGTCCAGACTTATCAGCAAGCACTCTAGAACTGATGAGGATACACTCATAGCCACAATAGCAACGGAAGGTGATTCTGGTGCAACACTATTGGCGAATGCCATGCAAGCTATGCCTATTACAACTGAAAACGTTCGAGAAGCTACCAGAAACGACCCGATTATTCGAGAAGCAATCACTTATGTTCAGAGCCGATGGCCAGTTAAGCAGTTCAGTGGTGAGATGCTACACCTAGCGAATCGTCGCAGCTCTCTTTGTGTTGTCAATGACTGTCTGATGTTTGGTGATCGTGTAGTAATTCCAACAACCCTGCGTGCCAAGGTCCTACGCCAATTTCACGCTGGTCATCCAGGGATAAACCGTATGAAATCTATCGCCCGTAGTTACGCATACTGGCCGAATATGGACAAGCAAATTGTCGACTTCGTCAAAACATGTCCACATTGTCAAACAGCTGCGAAACATTCTCCTAAGTTGCCACCAGTACCCTGGCCCAAGTCGGAAAAACCCTGGTCGCGAGTGCACATTGATTTTGCTGGACCCCTAGATGGTACAATTATCTGATACTGGTCGACTCCTTCTCCAAATGGCCGGAGATATTGCCGATTGCACCACCCTCTACAACTCGAACCATCCAACTCCTTAACCAGATCTTCGCTCAGCATGGTCTGCCAGAAACAATAGTAACAGACAATGGTTCGCAGTTCACATCCAGTCAGTTTCGAGAATTTTGCTTGCAAAACTCGATCAATCATGTCCGTTCTCCGCCCTACCATCCGCAATCTAATGGACAAGCTGAACGCTTCGTCGATACATTCAAACGTGCCATGCTTAAGGCAAGAGGGGAGGGAACAACACATGATATTATAGAACGATTTCTAATTGTGTACCGGACGACTCCTCATGATTTATTGCCAAACTTCAAATTCCCTGCGGAGGTGCTTATGGGACGGAAGCTACGAACAATTCATAGTGCAATGACACCCAGGCGAGTAGCCCAGCAGAGTCCTCACGTGAAGAATACCCGAATTCTTTACGAAGTTGGCGCAAAAGTGTATGTGCGGGACTATAGACATGGGTATGATAGATGGATAGAGGGGGAAGTCGCAAAGAGACAGGGGAAGGTCATGTATGAGGTCAGAGTAAACAAAGAAATCTGGACCAGGCACCATAATCAACTAAGGCCAAGAGAATCCAAGGAAAAAGTTGAAGTTACGAAATGCGTCCCATTCGATTTATTACTGGATACTTTCCAACTTCCGCCAATACCTACAACGGAGGCAACTCAGTCATCTAATCAAGCAGAACATTCTTCAAGTTCTCGGTCGTTACCTCGAAGGAGGTCGGCACGCAAACGCAGAAAACCAAAGAACTTTCAGGTAAACCCACGATTGCGTCGCTATTAATTTTTTCCAAGGGGAGGTGTTAGGATATTCACAAGAATATCCCAAAAATTATCTCGAATGTAAAATGGTATATTTCCAGACTCTTCACATAATTCGCATGTTATTTCCTATTGGCCATTATTTACAGTGTCCTAACTATGACTTTCATGTGTCGTTTCCCTGTTGGTCAATTTTGAGTCGTCCTAATTATAACCTTTACGTGTCCTTTCTTTCCATTGGGTACTGTTAATAGTCATCGTAACTGTATAAATATGCCTTGTCTGTAAACCATTTTTGTTCTGCTGCTGACCCCATAAACAATTCTCATTTAACGGCTGTGTTCTGATTTATTGGAGTTGGGAAACAGTATTGGGGTCGAACTAGGATATCTGAATTTGGTCAATCGGTAGAATTTCGCGTAGTCCTATCGCAATACGCTATATTTCGCGTTATAACATCGTTAATCATTGATTTTTAAGATTTCGTTTGATCCATAGATCATTGTCAGATCTATCATTAACTAATGATTTCTCTATTACTCCGACTTTACATCGCCTATGGACAAGTTATGTACACATTGTAACTGCCCAATTGTGTTGTTGTGTGGTCAGACATTTTAAGTGTATTATTGCATGACTTTTAAGCCACGATTGAGTCAAACATAACAGAGAACTGACCTGCTTTCAGTCTTTGTCTTCCAATTGAACACTGAGTTGAAAAGAGCTCGAACGTCAATCAGAATTAAGGTCTTGGTATTTACAAGGTCACTGGTCCTACTGGTAAACTAGGTCAACTAATAGATAATCCGACAAGAGAGAGAGAGAGAATACAATCGCATTCCTATCATTACACTAGTCCCAATGCCGACCAAGTAATCTGTTTGTTTTTTTGTTCTGATATAACAGTAGTATAAAACGATAAATGGAAAGGATTTTTCTTTGCTGACATACTTGGCGGCAGGACCATTCCCGTGGGGAGGTGGTGGTTTAATAGTTAAACCGATTGACTTACAATTAATTTTTCATCACATGTTTGAACCCCATCCAACTTACTTCATTGTCTTGGCTAGCTGAATAGCACTGAGAGTGATTATACGAAGACCATAGCTTAAAACTTGTACTGATGTATGAGCTAGAGATCACTCAGAAACAACACAGAGTGGTCCATTTAGGACTAGTATCATTCGTAATCAGAATGACTATTTTAAAAATGTTACTGATAGTTCAGTTTCATGCGAATAATACCTCAAGTAGTTATCTAATGTATGTAAGTTGCCTGAAATTACCACTGAGATAAAGTTTATAATAGCTGCTATACTACTACTAAACGCATATTCAGGTACACAATAAACATGATAGTTATGTGAAATAATTGATGTGTGTACTCTCCTCTGTGTTTGTCTGAGTTTTTTATGTTAACCAAATCTGAAGTCATTCTAATACATGTTCCACCATCCTCAATAGGCTTAATCTTGTCTTTGACATATAATTCCCACTTAAAATCTAAGTACACGAAATTCAGCAAAGGGATCTCTTTTCAACGTATTTATTATCAAGTTGTACAGTAATATATATATATATATATATATATATATATATATATATATATAAGTTTTCTAAACTGTTAGTTTCATGAGGGCATGTGAACAAGGAATAAACGTGATGATGAATAGAAAGATTACTTTACTAGATTACGCCGTTGTAGAAACACACTGGAGTATGTTCTCGTATTCAACCTGTTCCCATAAACACATTTAAACTGATAGGCGTAAAAATATATGATTAAAACTAGATTCGTAACTGTAATTCCATTTAGAACAACATAAAATGATTCATAAAACTTGTTAATGACAAAGACAAATTATAATGCTTTAGATGTGAAAAAAAAATAAAGCTTACCAATATTTCACTTAGACGTTCATAATTTGGCATAATATCACGATATAAATGTATTAATTTATTCGATATATCTATTGCATGCTCCCAATCAGTACCTTGTTTTAAATATTCAAAACTATCGAGCAATAAACGTTCACGTAATTCTCGTGATGAACTTTTTCCATATTGTACATAATGGGGTGATACATCATCTACATCAACACTGGTTTCATCCCACTATTATAATTTGTTTTAAATAATAAAAAAACAGAGAAAAAGAAGTTAATCACTGAGATATGGGCATTAGTGGTAAGGATTATCGAAACCTTAGAAGTAATGAAGCAAGCGGAGAAAACTGGTTTATAGATTACATGGAAACTATCAAGTCATGTTGAATCAGTTGATACACAGGGAAAATGATCATTGAAGGCCGAGAACATATATTTTTGTGTACACGCATATGTATATAATTAGATTTTGAGCACAGATATCAACAAACAACTGGTCATGTAGATTGGAAAAACCAACAAAGCAATGTTAAGGTTAGTTGTAGAGTACTAGGCAGTGATGACAAATCAGCTGATGTTATAGTGAACAGAACACAACTGGGGACAATCGAATGTATTTAAGCAAAAATTACAGACTATCTCAGTAAATTCTGAAAACCATACAATGGACAGTTAATTTGCAAATTAACAACTAACAGTCTCAATCTTCACTGTTTCTTCTCTAGTTACATTGTTCGTGCATTTTCCTAACGATTGCGCTTCATTTCAGTTCTTCCCTCATCGGACTTCTGCCAAAATACATTCAAAGTCTGACCAACACCATATACTACTTATATGGATATAAGTAGATCACACCACAATGTGACGACCGTGAAGCTCCACCGACTGAAATGATTGACATGTCCAACCAACGTTAATCTGAACAAACAATGCTGCCTGGTATTGAAGGAACTTAATGGCGGTCTAACAAAGATATGGTATCAGTTTATCAAGTTATTGACTCTTCAACCGAATCGTGTCAGGAAATCCAGAGCTTCGATATTCCTGATATTCAGTAGGAAATAAGTTACTAAAGGTGAACAGAAATCCCGTACGTTTGTTGTCCATAATTCTCAGTTTCAAATGTTTAATATCATCGTAACAAGTCATTCGGTTACATTAAATCCCATTCGTTATATTCATACACCTTAATATAACTGCTCCTAAATTTATATGATATCGATATACATACCCGTCAAAAAATGATAGTTTGAGTAGACGAACAAGCGTGAGTAAAATTCCGAAACTTGTGAATTGACAAGCATCATTCCTATCATTAGTTATCATTGTGTGGGATCTAAATTATTCACACGATGACAAGTCTTGACTTCTCTGGTTAACAGGTGATCGATGTAATAGCAATAGTGTTATGACGTTATGTCCGGCTTTTTATTATGTGAATTATTCACCAATCGAAATGCGATTGATCTAAACTTAACACTATGAAAATCAATGACGTTCGACCAGTATGAGCAGCCTAGCGTCTTTATTGGTCCCTTATCCGCCTAGTCTTTCCAGTTGAGTCCAGAACACCAATTACAGCTTCAATTATGCGAATCACTTATTTCAAGCATACTCTGTTTATATACCAGACAGACAGGCAAACCGCATCACACCATAAAATAGAAAATAATATTTGTACAAGATCGAGCCAAATGTTGTTGTGAGCGTGGGATACAGTAATTAATAAACTGAGTGTAATTTAAGAACAGTAATTTGTATGATAATAATCCACAGGTCAGAATGAAGTTTATATTAAGATGAATATAGATATACACAATCTAATAACTCAATAGTTAAACAATAAGAATATGTATAGAATAATAGTTTATTAATAGGTCCTGGGAGTTACTCGTACTTATGTTTTCACCAGGATATAACAAATCGATCTGAAACAATCTCCTACTTACAAAGTATAAATTTGCGTGCATAACTTCGAGTAAACTCTCAGTGTCAGGTATACTGAAACTATTCAGTTTCCGAAACCGATATAGGTAAAACGATTATCAAACCTCATAATAATTCAATGTAAAAGGCACTTGATCATCTATATGATTAATATACATATAGCATACCTAATCTCAAAAACAATATACATACATTAAATCTTTTCTCAATAAAAATTAACGACATATCGGGAGAAAATAACTCCGCCTGTAGCTCCTCCAGGGGCTACTGCCGGTCCCAAGCCCGGGTAAAGGAGGAGGGTTGGGCATGGGGTTAGCGACCCCATCCCGTAGAAAATCAACTCGCTAAAAAAACGCTAACCAGAAAAATTCATTCAAACCATTCAAACTCTGCCCTCCGAGTTGAAGGAATAATTATGACGTCTCATGATGAAAGCCGAGTTCCTTCGGAAGTCATGAGGCCGATGCACCTTCTTACAACCAGAGCGACAATTTTTATAGGTACATGGAATGTCCGGACAATGTGGGAGACCGGCGGAGTCTTCCAAATTTCTGCGGAAATGAGGAAATACAACCTGGAAGTGCTTGGAATCAGTGAAACACATTGGACGCAGGTTGGACAACAACGACTGTCTTCAGGGGAACTTCTGTTATACTCCGGTCATGAAGAAGAAAATGCCCCACATACACAAGGAGTGGCACTGATGCTGTCTAGAAAAGCACAAAATGCACTTATAGGATGGGAATCTCATGGACCGAGGATCATCAAAGCCTCCTTCAGAACAAAGAGAGAGGGCATTGCAATGAACATCATCCAATGCTATGCGCCGACCAACGACTACGATGAAGACGCTAAAAACCAATTCTACGATAGGCTGCAGTCAATCTTCGAGAAGTGCCCAACCAAGGACCTGACCATTCTAATGGGAGATTTCAATGCCAAGGTTGGAAAGGACAACACTGGATACGAAGACGTCATGGGACAACATGGACTGGGAGGAAGGAACGAAAACGGTGAGAGATTTGCAAACCTATGTGCCTTCAATAAACTGGTCATAGGTGGCACCATATTCCCACACAAAAACATACACAAAGCCACTTGGATTTCACCGGATCACACTACACAGAATCAAATCGACCATGTCTGCATCAACAAAAAGTGCAGGAGGACGATGGAGGATGTGAGAACCAGAAGAGGAGCTGATATAGCATCCGATCACCATTTGCTGGTCGCCAAGATGAAACTAAAACTCAAGAAGCACTGGACAATGGCGCGGACAACATCACAAAAGTTTAATACTGCCTTTCTTCGAGATGCTGACAAACTCAACGAATTTAACATAGCCCTCAGCAACAGGTTCCAGGCCTTTCATAGCCTACTCAATGAAGAGGGAACCACCATAGAGAGCAGCTGGAAAGGTATCAAGGAGGCAATCGTTTCAACATGTCAGGAGGTTCTGGGCCATAAGAAGCACCATCACAAGGAATGGATCACTGTTGGTACACTGGATAACATTGAAGCAAGGAGGAACAAGAAGGTAGCAATCAATATCAGCCGAACAAGAGCAGAAAAAGCCAAGGCACAAGCCGAATACACAGAGGCAAACAAGCAAGTGAAGAGGAGCATCAGGACCGACCGACGTAAATATGTGGAAGATTTAGCGATGACAGCGGAAAAGGCTGCAAGAGAGGGAAACATGAGACAACTGTATGATACAACAAAGAAACTTGCTGGAAATTACCGTCAACCAGAAAGACCAGTGAAAAACAAGGAAGGCAAAGTAATCAACGATATTGAAGAACAACGAAACAGGTGGGTAGAACACTTCAAAGAACTCTTGAATCGACCAGCTCCACTGAACCCACCCAACATCGAAGCAGCACCCACAGACCTCCCAATCGATATTGGCCCACCAACAATTGAAGAGATCAGCATGGCCATTAGACAAATCAAGAGTGGCAAAGCAGCGGGACCAGACAACATCCCGGCAGAGGCACTGAAAGCAAATGTAACAGCAACTGCCAAGATACTCCACATCCTCTTCGGTAAGATTTGGGACGAAGAACATGTACCAACAGACTGGAAAGAAGGACTTCTCATCAAGATACCAAAGAAAGGCGATCTGAGCAAGTGCGACAACTACAGAGGCATCACTCTCCTCTCAATACCAGGAAAAGTCTTCAACAGAGTATTGTTAAACAGGATGAAGGATTCCGTGGACGCTCAACTTCGAGATCAACAAGCTGGATTTCGTAAGGATAGATCGTGCACAGATCAAATCGCAACTCTACGTATCATTGTGGAACAATCAATCGAATGGAATTCATCACTCTACATCAACTTCATCGACTACGAGAAGGCATTTGATAGCGTGGACAGGACGACACTGTGGAAGCTTCTTCGACACTACGGTGTGCCTGAGAAGATAGTAAATATCATATGGAACTCCTATGATGGACTAAACTGCCAAATCGTCCACGGAGGACAACTCACCGACTCGTTCGAGGTAAAGACCGGTGTTAGGCAAGGTTGCCTACTCTCACCCTTTCTCTTTCTCCTGGTGATCGACTGGATTATGAAGACGTCAACATCTGGAGGAATGCACGGGATACAGTGGACAGGCAGGATGCAGCTTGACGATTTAGACTTCGCGGATGATCTGGCTCTTCTATCACAAACACAACAACAAATGCAGGAGAAAACGACCAGTGTAGCAGCAGCCTCAGCAGCAGTAGGTCTCAATATAAACAAAGGGAAAAGCAAGACTCTCCGATACAATACAACATGCACCAATCAAATTACACTTGACGGAGAAGCTTTGGAGGATGTGGAAATCTTTACATATCTGGGCAGCATCATTGATGAACACGGTGGATCAGATGCAGATGTGAGGGCGAGGATCGGCAAAGCAAGAGCAGCATACCTACAGCTGAAAAACATCTGGAGCTCAAAACAATTGTCAACCAACACCAAGGTTAGAATTTTCAATACAAATGTCAAGACAGTTCTTCTGTATGGGGCAGAGACGTGGAGAACTACGAAAGCCATTATCCAGAAGATACAAGTGTTTATTAACAGTTGTCTACGCAAGATACTTCGGATCCGATGGCCAGACACTATCAGCAACAAGTTACTGTGGGAGACAACAAACCAGATTCCAGCGGAGGAAGAAATCAGGAAGAAGCGCTGGAAGTGGATTGGGCACACTTTGAGGAAATCACCCAATTGTGTCACAAGACAAGCCCTCACATGGAATCCTGAAGGTCGAAGGAGAAGAGGAAGACCAAAGAACACATTACACCGAGAAATAGAGACAGACATGAGAAGAATGAACAAGAACTGGAAAGAACTAGAAAAGAAGGCCCAGGACAGAGTGGGTTGGAGAAAGCTGGTCGGCGGCCTATGCTCCATTGGGAGTAACAGGCGAAAGTAAGTAAGTAAGTAATCGGGAGAAAATGATAATTTTTATTAATGAAATATAAAGTAAATTTTTACCGAATAATTTTCACTAATCAGTTCCAAAGTATAACCCCTTTCTGTTTTGTTAGAATATGCTGCATGCAATCGATCCAGTCGATATAAATAACGTAAAATCATATCTTTACGATTGATAGATTCATAGAATTTCTACAAATTGAACAAAATAATTTACATGTATACACAAGAGGATATTGATAGAAAATCATTTAATTAACTTGTACATAGATTAAACTGACAACTAAAACGAAAAAAAACAGTGAATGGTCATAAATCACAGTTCAGAGGGCAATGAATAATATTAATGAATAGTAACAAATTTGAACCAGAAAGAAATAACAAAGATCTTGCAAAAATACATGGAGTAAACACATCTTAATGAACATTAGTAACCCAGCGACAATTCAGATACGTTTTACCAGTTGGTTTAAAATCTGCGTCCCTAATTCCCTATTGATTAGTCAGATTAACATGGCAATAAGCTAATAAAAACTAGGAAGAATTGGAATGACAAATATGTTGTTGAGGATTTGACTTTCCAAAACTTAGATTTTATACAAACAGACATGTTACTACTCGTGAGTAGTAATCTGTGAAAAGAAAAAAAAACATTTTTGTGGCATAGCAAGTAGTGTTGACGAAAACAAAAGCCAAAACAAAAAACTGAGATTACTTACTCTTAGATTGCAAAATGCCAACATTTCATTCATTTGTGATGGATGATTAATAAATTTACCATAATGAAGTAGGCAATCGATTTGTTTACTAAAATCATTAATCACTCGTTGTTGTTTATGATCGAAATCTTCCGTTCCATGAGAACGACGAGGTGGTGGTAATGGATAGCGTTTTTTGGAAAATTCATCTTGTAAAAGATTACGGATATCTGCAGCAAAATCTGTACCAGCCCACTGGACAACACGATCAATTTCACTGACAAAAACATTCTCTACAGTAGGTGCATGAATAGTCAATGCGTTCAATATACAATCAACACAATTTTCGCGTATCCCTACAAAATCCCGCAACATTACAACGTAAAATAAAAATAATATGAGTAACTTGTTATGGTGAAATAAAATTCTATTAACCATAAACACAGAAAAATAATACACCTATGTCCACTTCGTTATATGATTGCGTTGTAATCAAAGTTGTAAGAACGCACTAATTATTGGTAAGGACCAATAGTATGATCAAAACATTGACCGTGTAACTCAATAATGTTCAATGTAAATGCAGGTTACCAGGTATCAATTTTAAACCAGTTAGTGATTATTTTAAAGAGCCATCTGATACTGAGAAGGAGGTATAGGGACTGAATAAAAATGAAATACTTCGGCATTTACTTGACACCAGACATACCATTGACATTCTACAAGCCTTTAAAAATATTAGCAGACAAAAAACGCAGTCTCTTCGGTTCGCCGAAGCAGTAGTAATAAAAAATCTCAGAGCTGATTTATGTTTCCAGAAAGAGATAGTGATGAACGTATTACTACCTTGGTAAATTATTTTTGTCATTATCATTATTTTACTACTGTTTATTTTGTTTAGTGGTCTTCCTTTGACTAGTTTATGTACACCAAAACCACCCTTTGATTCATACGATTTGATTTACCTAATTCTATTATCTAAACCCCTCAAATTCTGTTCGATTATTACGCAACCCATCATATCAATTTTTAATCCCAGTAATCCTATGTAAACCCTTCATAACCTCTGAAATTACCACACAATTCATCATATCTGTCTCCGGACCTCAATTAATGCACCCCCTACGTTTTTGAATTCCAACTCCAAATGACCTCTACCCTGTTCTTACTTACTTACGCCCGTTACCACTTGTGGAGGAGCGTAGGCCACCCACCAGCATTCTCCATTCAACTCTATCCTGGGCAGACCAGAAAACACATGGGACTGAGAATTGAAGGTAGGTATAAAAAGAATGAATATCCTTCAGTAACAATCGGGAAGAAGAGCCTAAGACAGAGTAGGTTGGAGATTCCTGGTGAGAGGCCTATGCTCCGAGAGGGGTGACAGGAGTAAGCAAGTGATTATACAGACATATGTTCAAAGCGTTCAACTAGTATCTCGTGATTTGAAGACTGTAAACAATTGGTGTTTACGTTGTTTCCTAAAAGAGTACCGTAGTTTTTCAAAAGTTACACTTTTGTTTTAAAGATTTCGTATGTAACTCGGCCGTTAGGTTAGAACCCCATAGGAATAGCATAGATCACATGTCATGAAACTGGTTGCCGTGGACGACATATATTTTCTTTACCTAGACTTCATTAGATTTTAAGTTTTACTATTAGATCACACTTCATCAAACAGTTCAGTCGAAGCGATAATACACAACTCAGTATTACTGATTACTTTTTGCAAATATCAACGCAAATGATGTGTCAAAATTTACATAAACCATGATAACCATTGATGAGTAATTGATCCCAACAATTATAACTTACACTAGAACATTCAAAGAAGTCACTTCGAAACCATTAGCATGAGTCAACAGTAAATGTACACGATCATGGTTTAGTCTAGAGGTTTGTCAAGAGTGAAATAATTTGTGAACAACTAACATCCAGCTAATATTTTAGTACGAATGAGTTGTATTTCAACTAACAGATATAGCACTTCAAGCTAACGGAAATAGTGATAAGACGATTTACTTCCAAGACTAAGGAAAAATAAGTAACTTCAAGGAGGAAGTAAGAGAGATCTTCACTAGTACATGACAATTATTATCTAGCAACAAGATCCCAAACTTAAACTATTTCATATTCACTATAAGTATTATACTTTATACTGAAAGATTTGAATAAACACTGTATGTGTGAACTTGTGTAGAGGGAGGGTACGATTGATTATTTCCCCTTATAAAACACATGATTTTATATAATTCGATTATACAGAATACAAAAAGAAAGGAGGAGAACTTACGTGGAAGTGGTAGCGTAGCCATATTGATGACATTTGGTAGAAATATGTGAATATAATTCACTTTTGATCGATCATCTACATTGAACGGAAAGTGAATACAAAGGAAAGTATATGAAAAGTAATAACGATGATGATAATTATAGGCATCAATGATATCATCTCACTCTATAAATGTATTTTCTAATATGTAATAAAAAACTATTGTTTCCGCATGTAATCGCTCTTATTTATGAATGGAATATGATTCTTCCGCGATCTTATTGATTTTACTTGACTTTGAAGAACCACTGCAACTCCCATAACACAAAGTAAAAATACGAAAGACTGGTTTAGTGAAGATTTATTGATTCTCAAAAAACATATCCAAGCAAGTCCCAAGATCACATCCTCATTGGGCCAGAAAACAATCATTTATATACTAATTTTTACACATAATAATATCACTAGCGTTTCTCAGTCTGTTTATGATATACGATGATCTCATTTTTATTTCCACCATATCGAAGAGATATAAATTATTAGATTACAATTCATCGATTTTAAAGTAACATGAACATGGTGGGACTGAAAGGTTGAGGATTTTGAGTAAACACACTTCAAAGAAATCCCGAATTACGGTAGAACAAATTCCTAGTGCACCGTCACTACTTTTAGAAATTTTTCGTAAAAATAAGGTTAACTGTAACCAATAAAAGCTGTGCAGAGTCATCATAGAATGTAACAGATGTAGCCGATAACGATTGGTTTCCTTCTAATAAATACACTCATCTTCGTGTTGGTCAAGGAACCAAATCATGTACTTCATTTACACAATGAGTCTTTTAATACGAAGGAACTATAAGCTATTTTTTAGGTCGTTCGTGATTTCGTCATTTTAAGATAGGACCAACTGGTTAATTCATAACTATAAATCTATTCCGTAAAATGGTCATTTTACAATGTTTTCAGGAGCACTAGACACCATCCAAGCTCGTTACAGCCTATACAGCACAACTCAGTACTATGGGCCCAGCCACACAGCTTCCAAGATCTCTGAGCAAACCTTTTTGGGCTGTAGTCAAATATTATTTCTCCACTTGTCATCAATCTGTCGTAAAACCAATATTAATTCGAAACTAATATACACGGATTGCTCAAATACGAAGGGATTTTTAGAAGCTTAGGACTCAGGTCAATCAACAGACATATCGAATATATCAATCAATCAGAAAAATCATGAATAACTATAGAATCAAGAGTCAGACCAAATGGAGACCAACAAAATAAATATGAAGACAACGATGGGTTAGAGGTTAACGATAATCAAAGATCAGGACCTTCAGGACTAGCTATCAATCATATATGGGGAAGTTTAAATACCTCACTTGTTGGGTTAAGATATTTTAATGACTATCTTCAACCACGGAACTCCTTGCTGTTCAATGGCAACTCCAGTCAAAGCATACTTGTGCCAGGCCCTACACTGATTAAGACTGAATGTGTAGACATAATTAGCCAAAAACATTGTTGTTTACAGACGACTAACTAGTGAGATCACCAATCAATCGGTTACTATTGTATTGACAGTGAGTAAATCACGTTTATAATGAAGAATTAATAACATACAAATATCTATGGAGAATTGAAAAGGAAGCAATATTTACACATGATCCAAGTTGTTGATTTCACTTTTTGAGTATGTTGATTTAATTTTGGAGAGAATAATCGAAACTTGACAAAAATATATACAACAATGAAATAAGAAACAAATTTACATTACACTTTACATTTTGTATAAAACCAATATATCATGAAGTTTATTTCATTTACCGATAGAATGCCATAACGATAATAGTAAATCACAAGCTCTTTGTCTCATATCAATTGACTGATTAGTTAAACTTTGATCGATACGAATTCTAGTCACCGCTGGCACAACTTCTACGTATAAATGAGCTTGTTCCACTGCGAATCCAGTTAAACATTGTGCAATTAATTCAATTAAATCGCTAGTTAAACAAGGTTCTGTGTGACACACTGCTGGTGTATTTGCTGTTATTAGTGATGATGATGATTGGGCAGAAATCAACAAAAACTGTTTGGAGAATTTAAAATAAAAATAACACTTATTGTAAAACACAGATAGAAGAATTCGGTTAACATTCTGATTGTATGCAGACATTAATTATCTATGATAAGATGTAACCGCATTATAAATCAATATACTAGGCATTGGTTTCTTGATTCATCCTGACATCTCTTTGTAATAACCTGGATTGGATAGTTTTATTTCTATTGCAGGACCGATGAGCAAAAAAATCCCTTAAGCACTTTTACAATGTAATATTAAATTGTTCAACAAGTTACACAGAACGGTATATTTGCAAGACATTAATTTGTCGTAGTTACAAGTCGTGTTTTAATATCCCATAGGTCAGTAAAATATCAGATTTTCGAGATAGCCACCACACGTTTTGTCAGTAAAGATTCGTTACTATTAGTGCATTAATCTGTTTGGTCATATCAACCTCAAAACAAACATTATTGTCTATAACTTTGAAAAGATATTGTCGAGAGTGCACACTAATTCTTCATCAAAATAATTCATAATTAAAATTGTTCTTTTGTGATGAATTCCTAACATTGTAGCGGGACTGGACAACTAAGAACATGTTTGTCGGCTACTAATCATGAGGTACACTCTAATGTCAGAAACAATAACATGAAGTATTAACCTGTAAACTAGTGGTTGAAAAGTTGAATGCTTTATCCATATCTCCCGCTTAAATTCATTTCAATATCAAACAGACAAGTGACATATTTGAATTTTAAGTAGTTACTTCTATACAGAGATATACAAGAATAAAAACCGATTTGTTTAAGCAAGCTGGATTGAAATAAGATGGCGTGAAACTTGTAAAAAGAAACACACCACCACTCACTGAAATAGCATACAAAAAGGAAGAAAAATCACTTTGAACAATTTAAAATCTGTCACTTATGTTCATTAGTAAATGACCACTGTTTGGTTCAGCCACGATCGCTACTCGTAATAAACATTGGTCTTGTATTTTATTCATACAGTCATGTGGATTATGAGTTTGAACAGTAAAGGTATTTGTGACTACTCATCTAGAATCTTATTGTTTTGATTAGAGGGTTGTGGACATAAGTACTTGCATGATCTATCGATTGTCTAAAGAAAGAATAGAATGACAGAGTTGATAAATTTTTTGTTACCAGTGTCTGACAGAAAGTAACACCATAGGTTCCAGAAGAAAGACGTTGGGAACTTTGGTAACACAATAATTAAGCTAATAAGCTGCTCGAAATGTTAATGAAAATTGCACGTACACTCAAAAATGACAGTTTTCCGACGTTTTGAAGATTTCAAAGAGAATGAGGCATAGTTTAAATTGTTGAATGTTCCTTTTTTTTAATTGCCACAGCTAAACATGGTTTCAACATAAAATTAATTAGATCTACAAAATGACAACAGTCTCAGTAAATATTTCAAGCAAGTAATATTGAGAAAATTGGTAGGGTAATAGTCAAATGATCTAAAAAACTTTTGCACATACAACATTTGCTCATAGGATTAATTGATTTGAGTAAATAAGCGCTTTCATATATGGACTTGATCATTTAGTTGAAATCATGACTTCAATCAACAGACACATATCCACAGTCAACATTATATAGAGTCCGAAAAGCGAAATACAATTCTTGATTATAATGTATAAGTGGAACACTGCGCATAGTTGCACACAATTCATTAATAAATTGACGTTGATAACGCTGAATCATTTTATCGGTGTAACTGATAATTATAATATTAAATGTCAGTATATAACGTCTTATGTACTATGGCCTACATGATATACTTTTATCAAGGTTTATTATGTAACCCCTTTTTGATTTAAAGGAAACAAGTTATCTTATTATTATTGTTGTTTTACAGAAACAGATTACACAGAATGATTGTCATACTATGGATGATGCATAACAATCAGTGGAGTCAGTTAAAAACAACGAAAGTCGCAGGCAATTCAAACTAATTCACGAAACATCAAAGGAAAAACTTACTTTATTATCTAAGTTAGGATTGATAAAATATGGTTCTATAACAAGTTCGATCAGTACTTCAATAACGTCTAGCTCAGCATTCGATATCAATGTTAACATTTCAATCCATGATTGAGAGAATAACTCTACATTATTATTACTATTGTTATCATTATTATTATTATGAGTCAGTGATGAATTCCTATGTGATATTTTCTTTTTGTCAGAATGCTCTGATTGTCTTTCATCATGATAATCATCATCCCACGAATAACGACCAACGGTCCATAATTTATCAGATCTTGACTGAAACATCGGTGCTGGATAACCAGGATATAAATGCATCAATGAGAATAGAGTGAATAATTCATGTAGAAAATCATAGATATTTACTAATTGTAAATTATGACAATAATTACATTGGCAACATTCTTCACTGGTATAGTAAACAGATTGGAAAAATTTTACCCAACTACATTTTGTAAGCATTCGTAATGAAGAGAATAGTACAGTAGATAGACATCCCTTAAGAAAAAAATCATCATCAAAAGAAAGAACGTATTATTTACGGATAAAAGAATTGTATTAATAAAAAGTTCATCAGATACAGATCTGCACACTTAGAGCCATACTGAAACTTTGAGAGCTAGCGATATTACCAAGTAGCTGAAGCGGAATTAGATGAAGTACGGTTTGAATAAGTAATAAAGTTGATAGAAGTTGAACGCCATAATCATTGAGTCATCGCTCCAACCAGTAAAGTATACAATATCATTTAGCTTCATTATTATAGTACCAGAACTAGTGGTAGTAGTAGTGGTACTAACAGTAACATTTTATTCCGATTCTGTTGCACTCTTAACAGGTAAGCAGTCCAAACAAGTAACTAAGGTCAAACTAGTAGACTCGGTTTCGATTCAGACTTTTACAAGTTGATAATTCAGCGAAATAAGTAAATAGGGGATTCAAACCCATTGCCTAGTAGTAGCAGTCATTATTTATGACGTAAAACGAATTTCAACGCTATATAATATTAGATTAGCATGTATGTAATTAGTAACTGAGAAAATTTGGTCTTCACTGTGTGTGTGTAAGGACGAAACAAATAAGTGAAGTTGGCGAACTTCACAAGTTATGTTTTCGCTTAACAATACGTCATACTTTTCATCTGCATTTGATGAACATTTCGTTTATGCGATTTTTAAATTCCCCTAATTTCAAGCTTCCATTTGATTTAATAACTGTTGTTGTATCCTGTTCCTTTCTTCAAATTATTGTAAGTTCATTATGAACATGTTATTCAGACTTTGTACTATAATGTCCTACTTAGGCACATAGCGTAATTCCTTAATTATAGTGCTTTATGTTCCTATAATTCAAACATATGATCATGTGAATTTTTCAGTCAATAAAGATAAGTTACATCAACTATCATGTCGTAATGTCAGGTCATTTAGTAGGAGTACTGGTATTCTTGGTTTGAACATAGCAGACCCAAGATCATATCAGTACGAAACATGGTGCAAGGATTCCAATAATAAATATAAAAAAAATATATTGTGAAGACAATTTTCATCGCGGACCGAACATTCCCTATTTGGACAGATAATGAGTGGGAATTACCATATCGATACCGAAACTATAGGAAAATTGTTAAGTCTCCAGTCAGATATTATTCTATTCACTCTATTTGCCGCAAGTCAAAGCAAGGATTAAAGGGGAAAACAAGATACATTCCAAATAACTGGGACAATAAAAAGCCCAGTAGTAAAAGGACAAACGTTTCCGGAATCCCACCCGGAAGATTGTTTGAAAATGGACCAAGAAGCATATTCTAATTTGGCCTTGAATTCAATATCCGATCATCAGGATTCTGTTCTTCAAACAGAAAAATATGTCCACTCTTTCTTACTTTCCAATGTTTTCCTATACTGATTGACATCTCTAATCTACAATGAACACTTTCTAAATTCACCTCTATAGTTTACTGAATTACATAAACGGCAACCAGATTCATTTGATAAGACCTTCAAGTTTATAGATAAAAGACCGCGGAAGTTATCGTAAAAACTACAGGTGATTCTTAACGCGACTAACACATTAATCACACTTGTACAAGCAGAAATCAATATAATAATCAATATTATTCCATCACATTAGATAAACAGTATTTAAAATGAATGATAAATGCACATTTATACAAATTACCATAATTGGTTGTAACCGGTGATAGGAAGGATGTATAAGGCGTTTTCTAGGTGAAACCTTACTAGATGATGATAATGTTTTGTTATTGCCACTGACACCGCTACAACCGTGCCCATCGTTACTACTACCACCAGTAGTTGAAAGAGAATCAGATCTACTAGCATCACCACAACATAAAGCAGAATTACGTTGATGTATAAATAATAGAATACGTGACAACTGTTGCATAGTCCAACGAAGAAAATTACATTTTATTAACAAATGAAATATTTCATCCGATTGATCGGCATAATATGAACAATCCTGATTAGAATTGTCAAATATAAATGATAATTGCCTTGTTGGTGTTTTTATAGAGGCGATGCCTTTGGATCCATCTTCAGTATTGTCAATGTTATCATCGGTCTGATTAGTTTCAGAATTACTATCAACAGAATTATCACCAATGCACTGAGTGGTTGATGATGAAGAACTCGTTGTTGTCGTAGTCGATGCAGTTGCTTTTGTAAAACTGTCCATAAATGACAGCAATACATCACACCAAACATCCATTATAGCTGTATTCTCGTTAATTTTAGAACTGAGAACCTAGTAGTATACATTGAGAGTAATTATAATAAATGACAGTGCGCATACATATACACATGTATAGAGACAATTTACAGGGATAGATTTACACAAATCTAAACCAATTTAAGTGTTTAATAAAACACTAAATTAAGCTGGAATTTCCAAGATGAATAATATTCATTTAAGTAGTCAGTATACTGAAATAGTGTAACGTTTTAGATCCGATAAAATTTCGAAGTTTAACTTTTCATTTCAAATAACAGCTTGTATCCGAAATAATGATGACTGAATAATACGCGGAATGTCTTAAAGGCATCTCAGGTGTATGGAACAGGTTTATCATATAACTAAGTGATTCATTCAATTTCTAAAATTCCTCACTCAATGGTTCTGTTATATGTGCAAATGTCTAGAAGACTATTTTATATTATCTGCACGTCTCAAAAAATATGCGAACGAAACACTGTATTGTAGCATATTTTACTTGTAACAAATATTCACGTACCATATATCACATGAGTAACAAACAAAATTAATTACCTATTGAGGAAATTTAGTCCGTCTGCAAGATGTGTTATAATTTCTCTTATTACGACCTAGCTATTCCTATTGCTTAGTATCCCTGGAAACCAACTCACTCAACAAGTCCCCAAATCAGAACACGGTTGAACAAGAACAAAATTATATTCCAAAAAACAAGGGTAGATGGAAGTAGGAAGCACAATAAGAGATACGTTAGTACATTTACAGTTTTTACAAGAGAAGATTCCGGGGTCTTTTACATCTCACTTATCAAGTTAAAAGAGCTTTGTTGAAAGTTATTGGTACTGCTACTCAGGGAAATTCTGAAGTCAAAGTAGTCGCACTTCAAATTGGTGTGATTGACCAACTACATTCCTTTTTGAAAGTATGCATGAATGAACAAGATTCATGGGATATTATTCGTGTTGTTCCGTTGTACTTTTTAGACTTGGATTAATTATGATTTGGTTATTCGTTCTCTGAAGAAGTGGCTTACACTGAGTCACGAAAAGTCAGAAAATCTCATTTTTCTACTCATTGGGATATTACAAATATATTATTTATTTATAACAATCTAACCAATATTCAATTTATTCGAAGTTATTAAGTCAAACCTTAGTAATGATACCTAAAAAGATTCATTGGAATTCACTACATTACTATCAAGAGGAGTGTCAATATCAAATGAGTTGCTGAGTGACTTTCCATACGCCCGAAAACAGCTGTTATGGGTTCGAATACTAACGCTTTTGACATATCTTTACAGAGAGCGACTTGATGCTCAAAAAGATTTTGAGGAAGACCCCATAAAAACAAAAGTGGATGTATGTAATATGTATGCTAATATCCCTTTCGAAGAAAGCTCTCTAATGTATGGATTTTGCGAAACGCTATATATTTCTTTGCTTAAAGATGTTCAAAGAGGCATCGGATATAACGATTCGAGTGCACCAATAAATCATGATATGTATGAAAAGGTTATAACGGAGTGCTTAAAGTTTTTCAACTAATGTGGTAGAGAATCATCCAATTTCTCGAACAGACAACATATCCTAAGCTTATTGGACTCGATCATGGAGGAGTAAAAACTGTGCTCGAAAAGTGAAATTGATCACATTAATTCTTATTTCACTGATATGCTACTTAAAGCTCAAAAGTTCAGGAATATGTTGGAGCCTTATGAATTGCCGAGAACTGACCTATAATTCCCTAACGTGCTTATGTAACACAACAGCTGCATACGATGCACATATATTATGGGCAGCCTGCTTAAACATCTGGGCTACCAGTTCTTGCCATCTATTTCAACAACCTATCTAATTTTGTTTGTTTTAGTACATCATTATGGTTATTAATTGCATAAACTATTCAGGTGCGTTTATGAAAAGTGTACAACCTTTCGCTGTACAAGTTACAAAAGGCTAAATCAGAGATATCGTGGTTGCGAAAAGAATGTACATTATTTAGATGTCGATTGACTCAACTGCTAACTTCTAACTGACGATCACACAATATTTGTCGTCAGGATCGATCAAGAAGTAAGAAACGGAAACTTATTGAAATACATTGTGCTGAGAATTCTATATTGTGCCAAAAATATAATATTGAATAAAGCTAATAATAATAATATTCAATAATTATATAATATATGAATGGGAAAATGGGTAACAGAGTTGAATACACCACACTTATTGACCATTGAACAAATGATGGATAACCTCAATCCGAATTTGTACATGCCTTAACTGTTTGAGATAACTACATATCAGTTGAGTAAGTCATTTTATACATTAGAAAATGGCAAGATTATTTAAAGCACAATTAAAATGTACTAAAGACCACACGTTCACACACACATACGTACATTCAATGGATAAAAGTACTTTATTGTTCTAGGAAAACAAAGAATTACCTTATCCAATTTCGCTGTGAAAACATGCGTTAAGCTAGTTTGAATTATTGGTACTAATAGACGACGACATTTTGGATCAGTAAATAAAGTTGAATGAATAGTTTCAGTCAGAATTTTTTGACTTGGCAATTCACAACTTTCTAATGTACGCGTTAATAATTGTACAATGAATTGGGATAATTTTAATTTTGGATAAACTTTTGTTAAACTTTTAATAATTTCTGGCACGTGTTTAAATATAATAAGCTGGTATTTTTTTAAATAGATAAAAAAAATATAGACAATGAAGAATAAGTTAGAAGGAATTAAGTGAATCAAAAGTAGATACATAGTTTAAGGCATTAAATTGTCGATGATTACGTTACAATCTGATAACTAGCCGGCAAAAAATTTAACTTACTTCAATTAGATGATTGAAAGTAGTCAAGAGGAAACCGTAGACTTAGTGCTTCATCAGAGTGTCTCATTAATCTTGATTGAATTCAACTGCTTCGGCAGGTCAATGGTGATATCTCAGTCTCTTAAGTTAAATAGCGAAGGTTAAATTTCTACAGGGAGTATCAGTTCCTTCAAGCTTGTAGACACACCTTAAGGACAAGTGTCTGTTGTATCTCGACGAGAATTATGAATTGTAACTTTTGAGAACTATTTATAGACCAATACGATGCATATAATTTTGTTGCATAATTGTTAAGTAGCTAAACTCTGCATGTTCATCTTATTAAAAGCTTTATTTTGATCCATAGACTATTATTATACGATTTACCGTTCTTGAGTTTTGCCCAGTCTATTAATTACAGTCTCCCACATTCACAGCCACTTTTGGAAAGACCTTGTACAAGTGTTATTTTCTATTTTGTGGTGCAATGTGGTCTGTTTGGTTTGCCTATAAACCCAGCACGTTTGAAATACATGATTCATATCGCAGAGGCTGGGATTGCTGTTTCTGGATTTAACAGGCAGGACTAGGCAGGAAGAAGGACCGATAAATACTCTAGACTGCTCGTACGGGTTTTATGCGTCATTGGCCCTGTCGATAAGTCACTGTTCTCGAATTGGCGGTATTACTACGTCATATATTGGTAGGGACACAATGCCACAAGATATAACAGTGTCAACCAGCATGAAGCATATCTTAAGAGTTTCTTCCCAACTATCTCGAAAGTAATTTAACATCAAAACATATTTCATGTCATGTTGAATTACTCAAACTAGTGGCCATACTGAAACTTTAAAGGAATTTGATTAGCACCAAAGACATTTGTCACACTATTTAGTTACCAATTAATGCAATGTTGTGAATTTAGGGCTCACTTATTATCACATGATTTATTCACCAACCGAATACGACAGATCCAATCTAGTACTGTGTTAAACCAATGAAACTAAAAAAACAAATTATGAGAAATTTCGAAACTTATAATCTAGCGGAAGGCAAAGAATGAATCCACCCGCCCTAGTGAGAACAGTTTTGAGAAATGTAACCCAAAGTCTCGAATCTATAAAAGGATGAGACTGGTATAGATCTACTTTGATCACTAAATCCTCCTTTAATTATTATCATGCATTCCTTGTTGTTTATCAAATGATCATTAGGATTAAACCTTTACAACATTGTGCTCCAAGGTTATTTTACTACGACGAAACTCATCTACAACCATTTCAGCATTATCTGAGCCCAAATATACCACGCGTAAAAAAACTGGATTTATATGCACTCGATATATATATATATATATATATATATATATATATATATATATATAATGTTTTCTTCATTATAAACTATCATTTGACCTAATGGCTACTGTTAAACGATTTACTATTCTTAATTTATTCACAATCTATTAGTTACAGTCTTCCATACTCAGTCACTTTTGACTTGATCTTGTATGAATATTATTTTTCATTTTATGGTGCAATGCGGTCTGATCTGCCTGTATAATAGACCACATATGTCTGAAATATACGATTCATATAGCGGAGGCTGATATTTGTGTTCTGGACTGAACAAGTTGGGATAGACGAGAATCTACTATACAGAGGCTCAGAGTTAACTCAAGGTTGCTAGTGCTGTTTTGACGCATCAATGGTTTAGCACAGGGACAAGGTCATAGGAGTCGGTATTCTGGCTGGCAATTTTGTCACATGATATTTAACTGGCCACAGGGCGAAACAAAGTATAGTGAAGAATAAATCCAATGATTGTGATATACAACTATTCAAAATGGATAGAATTTAAGAAATACACATTAAAAGTGATTACAGAACAAAAGCATCAAAATATTAATGACAATAGCATCTGTAATATTCTCATGTAACTCTTTCCTTAAGTACATCTCTTCATATGCTCTGCTTTAAGTCGTATTCTTCAGGTAAAGAATACACCTCAGTTTCTTAAACTAAAGTAGATAGAATTGGAAAAAACCGCAATAACCAATGAGAAAAAGTATACGTATTTGTGTATATTAACTACTGAGTAGTAGCTGATTTCATGTTTGTCACGTCCTTTTTTATCCTGATCGTAGTCTATCGACTGAATTCCAATGTGACGACTAATTTAAGTAAAACGACTTGATCGGCAAAACTTTTTTAGCAGTGACGGCTAGACAACCATGATATTAGTCATCAATCAGTGTAAATGACTTAGTCTTACAGATATGTTGTATCCAGAACAGCTAACTAGTAACGTCTCAGAATACGGCCCAAGGTGACACGGTTTTAAATCCGATAGCGGACTTCATTTACCTCAAGAATGTACATGCGTCTGGATAAAGAGTTCCAGTCAAGCAATTGACAAGTCACTTAGAACCCAGACAATAACTATGCTGTCTTAACACAACTATCCATATTAAAGAAACCTCGAGTCATGCTCGGATGGAAAAAGTTTTAAACTTACAGTGCCCTTAGGAGCTAACCTAATCATTTAACTTTCATGAGTTAACATAATGCAAAAAACAACTGAACTACTTATAAGTAGTAAACAAAATATATGCTTATTTTATCCCATGCGATATAAGACAGGATCACCTTGTATCCGTGTAGTGTACGCAGCTGTTTCATTCCACATTATTAAACTATAAAATTTATATGACTGTTTAACACACTGCAAATTTAAAATAATTGAAAAGCATAAAATGCATACAGAATCAACTATAAACCCTTAGAAGTATTTCGTTTAAGTTTATTTTCGATAGAAATTTACTCACGCGTAGTAGAACATCTTCAGTACGACAAGTCACATCAATTACTCCAGACAAGAATGATTCGACCTGGCGTATAAATAATGATTCAGCTTCTTTTTGATATTTATCGTTCAACTGCGTAATATCTAAATGCTAAGAGAAGCAGAAGAGAGAGAAAAAGTAGTAACATTTCTGACTGAAGTTTTACGGGTTTTTTTAAAAATTTGGAATTTTATCTTCATGTGTTAGTAAATAGAAAAGCTAACAAAATCTGGATCTGAGAGCTTTCCAGTCACCGATTGTTATCACCTAATTTGAAATATAAGTTTGGTGATGATAATAAGTTGAAACTAACGGGTAGATTAATAACTGAGTCAATGTGATTGTTAGAACCGAACGCCAATAAACACAAGCTATTATGCAAATGGTTTCACTAGAGTGCTAGATCAAGTAAACTGAGCATAGTTTATACGACGTCTTGTGTAAGTGAAACTCACTAGTGACTAGTTGTTGTTTTCAGAAAAACTGATAGACAATCTGACAGATGTCTGATTGCCGTTTATATCTTCTTACCTTCTGTATATGTTATGTTACCCAATATACGTACTAGTCAGGCGGACATGTCACTGATCTACGTTTAGTTAACGCATGGCAGATTAATCGTTCGCTAGTTATCTTGTATAGTGCGAATCGACCGTATACACAACAAAATCGTTTGTCCATGGCAAACAAGTGTTCTATAAGTGTTTCAGAAGAAACCTATGATTACTTCATGATACAGAATATCACAGTCTAAATGATAATTCTAATGATCCTTACTAAGTAGTATGCTTATAATGCTGGGCTAGTGGAATTTCCAAAAGTGTATTTATCGGTATGAATTTTTGTTTCTAATACATCTTCCGTTGACTAATTCTTTATTAATGACCACATGTACTCATGCATTTTCATGAGGTATTTCTAATTTATCGTGAATATAATTGCTGCAAAATTCAAACATAATAAAAATAGCGGTTGATGTATTTTTCTTCGTAGTTGTTCATTAGAGAAACGAGACGCCATTACAATACAATTCATGCACTGAATATACATATTGGGCGCTAAGAAGAGATGTCATCGGAATAAAACAAGTTGTAAATTAGTTAGGGATCAGTACGAATGGTTGTTATGTGGTTGGAGGAAGTAAACAGTAAGCTCTGGATCAAGGTATGATAATATCCAATACTGATCACCAGGGCGTACGTACCTGAAATCATGAAACAACCGATGCTACCTGGCGGACTCGATCCCGTATCACTCAGCTTCACACTCAGAGATGTTACCCCTGAAGCTACTCGCGCCTCAATTGATCTGCGTTAGGACTGAGATCCATTTACAACAGACTGATTACTGAGCAGTGACCAATGTCGTGTATGTCAAGTCCTTTTTAGTGTTCATTAGTCTAAGCGACTTAACATTGTGTGCGCTATGTTGAGCTGTTAGATGATGATGTCGAGTCACTTAGGCTAGCGAGCAAACTGCAACTTGATGGATAGAATTCAATCAGCAATCGAAATGAATTGACTGATATACATCACACCGATCACTACTCACTCGGTGATCGATTAATTGTAAATATTTTTTTCAAGTCTTTACACGCTAAATACCCTGTAAAAGAAAGCCTATTGGAAAATTGAATGATTTTTGTTGAAACCTATTTGCTGCAATCAAATATCCCCAATTGAATGAATGTTCAAAATGGCAAAGTTCAAAAATCATTTTGCTTAATCTAGATACATAACTCAATATTTTTGCATTAAAAAGCTAATCTATTTGCTGTATAGGGAAAAACGTTTTGCAATGGCATTTTTTTTTAAATAGAAAACCTACAAAAATCCTCGTATGCTACAGACTTTCTACAACATAAATCCGCAACACAGTGTAATATTTTTAAATTAAACACTTCACTATCCGTTAAATTATTGATGATAAGTGATTAGTTCACAGATCATCTGTTGTTATGACAATTAATATCGGACTAATTATATTACAGTATTGGCAGAGATAATTACCCTTGAACAAATGAATGTAAAGTAATTAATCATCGTTTTCAAACATTTTAACAGAACAAAGACTAGACGGAACCTATCTGAACAATGTGATGTATTTATACCAAACATTTCGAACAATCCGGTTATACGTATTTTTCAAGACATTTTATAAGAATCTAAGGTCGAGGTTATCCGAACAATGTATATAAACAATTAGCTTTGAAGAAAATTTAAGATCTACATATTTGGTAGACTGATTTTATGATAGTATTGTCTTGAATAATCAAAGAGTAATAATGATGGATTAATTAATGTGGTTTAATGGCCTATAGGCATTGTGATTTTCGAAAAACGCACAACTCTATGGTTTGGTTCTATATGAGATAATTAGTAAGTACTGCTACGTAGTCCTACTAAGGTAGAACAATGAAAAAACTACATAGTCAACATTCACTTTTAAAAGATTTTCAAGATAATACCAGTTTCTTAGGGAGAATTATTTAGAAATCAACATGTTATTGAAGAGTAGCATTACAATAAGAATATTTCCTAGTTTGATATAATAAAATGGTTAAAGAACATGCAAAAAATAGAGCTTAAAGTATGCCAAAATATCAATTAATTATCCATCAAATCTGTACAATATTGAAGTGAAATAAACAATTATTTACCCTTGAACGAACAATAATTAAAAATGCCCAATGTATTGTTGAAAAGATAAGTTGTATAGCCTTTGAATCAAAAAAGTGTCCAGTTGTAGATGTCATGCCAATATTCCTATTATTAACACTAGTATTGAACTGATGTTCCACTTTGTATCGATCAGAAGTACTACCAACACCACTGGATGCGTATGCTGATGACGATGAATAAGGAAGAGTAGAATTAGTCGAAGGATGATGATTTTGATATAATGCTGGATAGACAATTTCACATACCATAGCATTTAATAATTGTAAATAAGGTATATATATTTTATAATATATAAATCCAGGCCCATTTAAATAACTGTATATTATTTGTTGTCGAACTGAATCAATCGTTAAATCCTTATAACAACGAGCCAGTCCCATTAGAAGACTGTAACCTAAGTTTAAATTGATAATATGTTGATGTGTTTCATCCGTGGTAGTCATAAGAAGTTGCAACATATTGTCAATCAATGAACGAGTGAACTACAATAAATGAAAAAGAGAGAAAAACAAAAATGACAATAACCAAATTTATAAGCCAAAAAAAATGTAACAGTAACCTATTAAGCAAATAAAGTCAACCAATCAATCACAGAGGAAGACAAGTAAACAACTAATTCACCAACAAATGAAATCTTATCTTAAAAATTCTTTCTTCTCAAGTGACAATGAAGTTTCAACAGATACATCACAAGTGGTTAAACAATTTTTTCGGTAAAAAGTGAATTAGTGATTGGATGAGTAGAATCTTCTTCTGATATAATGGTTTTGTTCCACTCTATTAATAAACATTAGTTATTACGAATATTGTATGACAATAATTTTTCCGACTAAAATCATTGCCCGTTAATAAACAAATTTTCATTATAGTTGAAATCATGAGTCGATTGAAGCTAGACCACCATGGAAAACCTGGAAGCACTGGACGGCCGTTTCGCCCTATCATGGGACTCCTCAGCAGTGCGCTTCCACGATCCCGACTCGCGAGGTTCGAACCCAGGACCTACCAGTCTCGCACCAGAGCATTTAACCGATAGACCACTGAGCCGGCATCCAACGGTGTTAATATCTAACTTCAACCAATCCACGAAGCGGATACGCACGGCTGATGAGTCTTTTTTGAGTGAGCAGTTAGTTTCCCACACCGTTGTCAGTTTAGCTGCTGGGTAGGTCATTTTCAACGCAGAATTAGTTCTGTGATTAATTATTCCAGCGATTTCATCTCCTTTGAAACGTAGGTATATGAAGCGTGTTTTCTTTTCCACTCGATCATACTTTACTTGACGGTTGGTGTTTGCGTATTTATGGATGAATTTCACCAGGTATGCGTTTTCACGTAGGCACTTGGTGATTAAAGCCATTTCTTCTTCCAGACACTCATTTGAGCAGATTTTGCGTGCGCGGCCAAAAAGGGTTCGTACAATACCCTTTTTGTAACTCAATGGACAGAAACTGTAGTAATTGAGTTATAGTCCATTTCAAGTGTTTTTGTGATAAACGTATCTTTGTAATGTACCCACTGATTTTCGTCTAATTCCAATATCTAGGAAATGGAATTTATCTTCGACTTAATGTTCCATGGTAAATTTTATATCCTTGTGTGCTTTATTAAACAAACTGAGTAGATTGATGGAGTGCTTGTGATTGTTGCAAACAAGAAAAGTGTCATCCATGTATTTACAATATACGCCGTGTCATGAGTACAAACTAGTCTCTAAGTTCCCTGTTGAAACTGTAAGAACGCTTGAATCAATATTCCTGAAAAACTCCAGAGAGGTTGAACACAACAATTAGTTAGTATTTCCCAATACATTTCAATGAATTTCGAACGTTCACAGTATTTATCTTATTCTATAATCCAGATGGTCAAACCTATAAATCACCTCTAATTTTTTGTCTTATTCCTGAAAATTTCTAGAATTTCAAGTCGTTTATGACCACATACACCAATAAAAGTTAAAATCAATTTCTTTACTATAAATAGTGAGATTTAATCGCATATTGTTGTGAATCTCTTCTTTAGGTAATTACTTTTTCTCAATCCGCATACACAACAATGAAAAATATGTATTTTTAGCTAACATGCTCAAAAAAAGTACTTGACAAGAAGAGGAAGAAGAAAAACTCCTAATCATTCTCTTAAAAATTAAAAAGACCTACTTTTTTTAATTCAGTATCTTTTCGTGACAAATAAATACCTTGATGTAAACACATTATAATATCGTCTTGATAATTGCGCCATAGTATAACTTTGGTTAAATTTTCTAATTTATAGAAAATATGAGCACAAAAGAAAGAAGAATATATTATAGTGTGAAACTTCAAACTTAATAATTTCGATAACACCATACAAAAAATATTATCAAACGTTTAATAATGACTAACTTCAAGAAGTAACCTTCTAAGTTCTAATCAGAAGCCAAGATTAGTGAAGCTCAAGCATGTTGAGTGTGAGAAAAATATCACCGATAGCAATGAAAAATAGTTGAGTTACGTAGCAACTTGTCTAAAATTATAAATGTAGACCATCAAATACCAACTAAGTGTTTTGAACAATAAGTAATCTCTGTAAGAACTCGATTCCCTGGGTTCGAGTTCCCTGACAGGGTCTTGGATGTGTAATGATGACGTGTCCTGACTACAATACATAAAGCTTGTTCACTGCTCTCTGATTTTCAATAGTTCTTTAACCGAAATCAGTCCCTTACGATGAACCGCAAACATTGTTTGTATTGTTAAGTACTTGTCAATTATTGGGGGGATAAGTAATTTTAGTTCAAATTCATTCTTAATCAGGTTACTTCATTTATTGCGATTTTTATTGTCTATCTAGTTATTATTTTTGTGGTTATATCTTAAATTTAACCCTTAGGTTTGACCACCATAGATGTGATAAAATCGTTTGCAAGCTGTCTAGGTTTTCGGTCAAGTATAGACATTGTTTCTTAATACTAATCACTTTAAGTCAAAAATATCGGGATTCATTATCGAAAAGAATGAAACTATGGTAAGCTATGATGTTGTATATTTACACTGCAGTATTCCTACTGGTAGATGCCAAGAGTTTATTAATGATTTACTAGAGAATGATCACACTTTATTTGTCAGATGTCCTTTAAACATCAGCCTAATCACGAAATCCCTAAAATTATGCTTGAATTCAACTATATTTACCATATTTACCCTATATTGTGCAAACAAATAGAGTAGCAATGGGATCTTCTTGTGTCCCCGATTGTAGCTAACCTGTTCATGTCATATATAGGATCAAATACTCTCTTTAAAAGACAACCAAGATTATGACATTGGAAGAAGATAAGTAAAGAAAACAGAAGTATATAAATAACATCTGATAATTTTCCAATGAATATTATTCACAATGAACTATAGCAATTAATTATTAAGTAATAGTTCGAATAGAATATCATGGATTGGAAACTTAGTTTTACCATACCATCATGGTACAACATAAGAACTCCAAAGAATCTTAAAACAACACAGAATTAAAGCATATAACAAAATAACTAACATCTTTCTAAATGATTTGTTTCATATAAAGGATAAGATCCCCTTTACGTAAAAATAGAACTGTGTCTACATATAAGGATGTGTTAATTGTGATTCCTTCTTTGTTGCGGAGTTACCTTGTGAAATCCAGACTGGAACCAAAGAACATCAAGGTTGAACAAAAAGACCACCTAATAATTTTTTAGAACTTGAAAAACTTCAAATCAGATCAGCAACAGTAGTGCATACCATCTTCAATTAGCATCTAGCCGATGTTAAAAAATATTGAAATAACAAAAAAGGCTATCCCAACTACAAAGAAAGGAAAGTAGCTAAATCTTACCATATATTTCTAATTTCTACTGCCCTCAATGTGAGAGAAGGAATTACTATTCATCCAACTTGGAGCATCTATAGGAGCCACCATGTCGAATTCGATTCTCATCTCACACTATTATCATAGACAAATTCAACTCTATCTTTCCACATTAAAAATGTCACATTTGTCACATCCATTAAAATGCACAGATACACAGGCATGTCTCATATAAAGCACCTCGACCGGAGTGACATGACATTGACTTGTTCAGTCCTGTTTTTGATTTATTGTATTAAATATTTTTGCTTTGTTCTTATGTACTATTTAAACCTGGGTTAGTTTAATCTCACAGTTGGAATAACAAATCGACCTGTGTTAGACAACCAATGAGAACCTCGAAGCACTGTACGGCTGTTTCATTCTAGTATGGGATTCCTCAGCAATGCCCATCCGTGACCTCCAACATGGTAATCGAACGCAAAACGTTTAGCCTCGGATGCGTACGCTTAACCTTTATATCAATAAGTCAAGATCCAACGGTTTTAACATCCATCCTCAATCAATTCATATTCTTGATCAACCAATCATCCATTGTCTGCGGTGGATAACTATCTCACACCCTACAAGGATTGAACTCCACTGGTCACGGCCTCTTACAAAACGGCCGTCCAGTGATTCTAGGTTTTCAATAGTGATCTGGCTAAAATTACCTCGCGATTTCAACTGTGGAAATACTACAATCTTCACAAATCCCTCGTCAATTTAATTTGCTTATTTATTTATTCTGTGAAGAAGTGGTCTACACAGAGTCACGAAATGTTCGGAAATTTAATTTTCTACTGATTGAGATATTGCAAATATATCATGTTTTTGTCAGTAGTCACTTTTGATGTACAGTACATTCTAATTACAACCAGTAATCTCTCACTTCTACGATGATCAAATCAACAAATTAATCACTTACCATCAGTAGTATGATAACTACTACAAACAAGTGTTTGTATGTGTAGTGTATCCATGCGATTACGTGACGATGATGATGATGTTGAAAAGTTAGGCAACGATAAAATATTATTCAATCCACTTGAATTTGAATTTATTGTATTAAGTCCAATAGAACTGGAACCAGAACCGGAACCACTACTTAAACCATAAGCAATCGGTCCATCATCTTCACAATAAGATGGTTGACATAAATAACGACATGAATTCACTTGATTCATATCCATCTGTAAATGTACAGAAAAAGGCGTTACAAAAAAGGATCAATTAGTATCATAATAAAAGAATACTTTTGGTTATTTTCCCGTCCACTTAATGAATGAGTGATGTATATTAATGTATAATTTTCATTTCAAAACAAAACTTTCAATATAGTTGAGTTTTTTCTTCATCAAGTATATGGAACTGCGATATACTGAATATGATCACATCAGACAGTTGAGGATAATTTAAATGGCTTGAAACCAAATCTTGAATACAAATTACATAGTGATATGCAGCATTCACTCACTAGCTGAACATAAAAAATTACTTCAACTATTGCATAAAACAAACATTTGACGAAAATTGTAAACCTTAGATAACCTTAGCTGAAAATGAGTAGTCAGACAGTGAAATATTGGTTAATTATTTTAATTGTAATTGACAAGTACATTTAATTTATCTATTAATCTACACGAATTTCTATCATAAAACGTTTAACATGATTGCATTTTACAGTGTTTATAGTTGACTGCATAAGAAAAGTAATATGCAAGAAACAATAGTTCCAACTAGGATAACTCGATTGAGTTATCACGATACATAACCGCAACCATTAAGTGAAGACATCAGCTATGACCTGGATGATTCACGACAATTAAACTGAACGTGGAATGTGCAATTTATCAGCAATGCCCATCCACGAGCACACCATGGATAGAACCCAGGACTTTCAAGGCACATAGCGAAAGTTTAACCTTAACAACACTGAATTACCAAGCATCTAATGGTTTTTCAGTCTACGTACAATCAATTCGCAACATTGTGCAATCATCTGATGTCATTAGTGGATAACTGATTCAAATCTGACTACTAAAGAGTCCCATAGTAGAATGAAACAGCTATTCATTGATTTCGGCTTTCTAATTGTAATCTGATTAAGATTAGCCAGCTATGTAAACTATGAAATTCGGCAATCTCTGCAAAGCACCTATTCAAATCATACTTACTTACTTACTTTCGCCTGTTACTCCCAATGGAGCATAGGCCGCCGACCAGCTTCCTCCAACCCACTCTGTCCTGGGCCTTCTTTTCTAGTTCTATCCAGTTCTTGTTCATTCTTCTCATGTCTGTCTCTATTTCTCGGAGTAATGTGTTCTTTGGTCTTCCTCTTCTCCTTCGACTTTCAGGATTCCATGTGAGGGCCTGTCTTGTGACGCAATTAGCTGATTTCCTCAAAGTGTGCCCAATCCACTTCCAGCGCTTCTTCCTGATTTCTTCCTCCGCTGGAATCTGGTTTGTTGTCTCCCACAGTAACTTGTTGCTGATAGTGTCTGGCCATCGGATCCGAAGTATCTTGCGTAGACAACTGTTAATAAACACTTGTATCTTCTGGATAATGGCTTTCGTAGTTCTCCACGTCTCCGCCCCACACAACAGAACTGTCTTGACATTTGTATTGAGAATTCTAACCTTGGTGTTGGTTGACAATTGTTTTGAGCTCCATGTTTTTCAGTTGTAAGTATGCTGCTCTTGCTTTGCCGATCCTCGCCCTCACATCTGCATCTGATCCACCGTGTTCATCAATGATGCTTCCCAGATATGTAAAGGTTTCCACATCCTCCAAAGCTTCTCCATCGAGTGTAATTTGATTGGTGCATATTGTGTTGTATCGGAGAGTCTTGCTTTTCTCTTTGTTTATATTGAGACCTACTGCTGCTGAGGCTGCTGCTACACTGGTCGTTTTCTCCTGCATTTGTTGTTGTGTTTGTGATAGAAGAGCCAGATCATCCGCGAAGTCTAAATCGTCAAGCTGCATCCTGCCTGTCCACTGTATCCCGTGATTTCCTCCAGTTGTTGACGTCTTCATAATCCAGTCGATCACCAGGAGAAAGAGAAAGGGTGAGAGTAGGCAACCTTGCCTAACACCGGTCTTTACCTCGAACGAGTCGGTGAGTTGTCCTCCGTGGACGATTTGGCAGTTTAGTCCATCATAGGAGTTCCGTATGATATTGACTATCTTCTCAGGCACGCCGTAGTGTCGAAGAAGCCTCCATAGTGTCGTCCTGTTCACGCTATCAAATGCTTTCTCGTAGTCGATGAAGTTGATGTACAGTGATGAATTCCATTCGATTGACTGTTCCACAATGATCTGTGGAGTTGCGATTTGATCTGTGCACGATCTATCCTTACGAAATCCAGCTTGTTGATCTCGAAGTTGGGCGTCCACGGAATCCTTCATCCTGTTTAACAATACCCTGTTGAAGACTTTTCCTGGTATTGGGAGGAGAGTGATGCCCCTGTAATTGTCGCACTTGCTAAGATCACCTTTCTTTGGTATTTTGATAAGAAGTCCTTTTTTCCAGTCTGTTGGTACTTGTTCTTCGTCCCAAATCTTACTGAAGAGGATGTGTAGTATCTTGGCAGTTGCTGCTACATTTGCTTTTAGTGCCTCTGCCGGGATGTTGTCCGGTCCCGGTGCTTTGCCGCTCTTGATTTGTCTAATATTCAAATCATAGTCTGTCGTAATTTTTAGTAAATTTAGGTAAATCGTGTGAACATACTGAGTCAGTTAGAAGTGCAGCACGACCAGAAGTTCCGCCCAGAGGAAGAGAGAGAGAGAAACAATGTTAGTTTAAAGAAGTTATCGTTCGCAACCACTTCTATCATCTAATTGTTCGGATAAACAGATTTCCAACCGTTATGAACTTTGAAAATACGGTCATAATGTCGAACAACAAATGACCAATCATTTTCAAACCATAACTGTGACAAAAGCGCAATTAAGTCTTTTGTCAATAATGCACTATTCCCAGTAATTTGCATATTATCATCATCATATCTGTCTATTACATGATAAAGCCTTAGCTAAATAGACACACTATCCACTAATGTATAGTAATTTTATTATGAAAAACAAATCATGACAAATGATTAGCAGAACTAGTGAAAATAGTCAATCAAGATGAATATCAAACGAATTGAAGGCAAGATAATAACCAACGCATAAAAAACAAGAGACAAATTAAGCAAGTGTTTTCTTTATGCCCACATAAAATTTAAAACACCAATCAAGTTCTATATTCACGAAATATAAAAAAATCTATTTTCCTTATACGTCTACTTAACTCCGCTTGTAGCTCTTACAGAGTTACTGCCGGTCCCAAGCCCACACAAAGGAGGAGGATTTGGCATGGGGTCAGAGACATCATCCAGTAGAAGAGTAACCCGCTAAAAAAAGCTAACCAAAAAAATAATTCAAACCAATTAAACTCTGCCCTGAGAGTTGAAGGAATAATTATGACGCCTCATGATAAAAGCCGAGATCCTTCGGAAGTCACGAGGCCGATGCACCTCCTAACAACCAGAGTAAAACTCTTTCTAGGTACATGAGACGTCCGGACAATATGGAAGACCGGAAAGGCCAGTCATAAAGCAACAAAAATGAGAAGATACAAATTGGCAGTACTCGGAATCAGCGAAACCCATTAAACACAAGCTGGACAGCAAAAGCTAGGTACAGGAGAGATGCTGCTGTACTCCGGTCACGAAGGGGGAAATGCTCCACACACTCAAGGAGTTGCTCTAATGCTGTCCAAAGAAGCACGAAATGCACTTGTAGGATGGGAATCTCATGGACCCAGGATAATCAAAGCATCATTCAGAACAGAAGAAGGAGGGGATCACAATGAACGTTATCCAATGTTATGCACCCACCAATGATAGCAACGACGACGATAAAGATCAGTTCTATGAAAGGCTGCAATCAATTATAGAGAAGTGCTCACGAAAGGAGAAGGGAATATGAGACAACTATATGATACAAAGAAGAAACTGGCAGGGAGATATAGCAAACCGGATGGACCAATCAAGGATAAAGAAGGAAAGACAATCACTGAGACTCAAGAACAGAGGAAAAGATGGGCAGAATACTTCGAGGAACTGCTAAATAGACTAACCCCATTGAATCCACCCAACATCGAAGCAGCACACACTGACTTTCCTATATCTGTCACTCCACCAATGATCGAAGAAGTCAAGATGGCCATCAGACAAATCAAGAGTGGGAAAGCGGAAGGACCTGACAATATACCAGCTGAAGCACTAAAGTCAGACATTCAAGTAACTGCAAGTACACTTCACATTCTATTCAGGAAGATTCGTGAGAAAGAATAAGTGCCACAGACAGACTGGAAAGAAGGATACTTTATCAAGATATCAAAGAAAGGAGATCTGAGCAAATATGAGAATTACAGAAGCATCACACTCTTGTCAGTACCAGGAAAAGTTTTCAATAGAGTGTTGTTGAACCGGATGAAAGACTCAATAGACGCCCAACTACGAGATCAACAAGCTGGATCATCGTGAAACTACCAGTTGAGTGGAACTCGTCACTATACAACTTCATTGACTATGATAAAATATTTGGCAGTGTGGATAGGAGAACATTATGGACATTATGGACACTATGGAGTTCCTGAGAAAGTTGTCAACATTATCCAGAACTCATGGGACGAACTGCAGTGCAAAGTGGTGCATGGAAGACAGCCGACAGAAGCATTTCCAGTAAGAACCAAAGTCACAAAAGGCTGTCTACTCTTCCTATTTATTCTACTGATTGACTGGCTTATGAAGACCTCGACATTTAAGGGCAAGCACGGAATTCGACATCTGACGGAAAATACGGAATACAATGGACTTCTCAGAATCAACTAGATGATTTGGACTTCGCAGATGACCTAGCCCTCCTCTCTCATACACACGAACAAATGCAGATGAAGACCGCAAATGTAGCAGCAGCCTCTGCATCGATTGGCCTTCACATTCACAAAGGAAAAAAGCAAGATTCTCAAATGCAACACGGAGAACACCAACCCAATCACACTTGATGGCGAAACTCTGGAAGATGTAGAAACATTCACATACTTGGGAAGCATCGTTGATAAACAAGGAGGATCGGATGCAGATGTAAAGGCGAGGATTGGCAAAGCAAGGGCAGCATTTCTACAATTGAAGAACATATGGGATTCAAAACAACTGTCAACTTATTTCAAAGTCAGAATCTTCAATACCAACATCAAGACAGCCCTACGGTACGGAGCTGAAACTTCGAGAACTACTGCATCCATTGTCAAGAAGGTACAAGTATTTATAAACAGTTGTCTACGCAAAATACTCAACATTCACTGACCGGACAGCGTTTTATGGGAGAGGACAAACCAGCTTCCAGCTGAAGAGGAAATTAGGCAAAGACGTTGGAAGTAGATCGGACATACATTACGGAAATCACCAAATTGCATCATGAAGCAATCCCTAACTTGGAATCCGGAAGGAAAACGGAAAAGAGGAAGGCCAAAGAACACATTACACCGGGAAATAGAAGCAGATATGAAAAGGATGAATAACAACTGCAAAGAACTGGAAAGGACTGCCCAGGACAGAGTTGGATGGAGAATACTGGTGTGCGGCCTATGCTCATTCACAAGGGGTAACAGGCGTAAGTAAGTAAGTTATGCGTCTACTTTCATAAATGATGAGAATAGTTAATTCATCAAAACTGATCACATCATTATGAACACAACTTGTCACGAAAGACATGTCTAGCTGGTTACAGGTAGTTGTCAACATCTATCCCATTAATGAGAATAAGTTTATATCAAAATGAAGAAAAAAGTAAAAAAGTAAAAAGAGTTGCTTATACACACCTTATGTATATACAGATGATAATCTCCATCAGGCAAGAGAACTGGCACAGATGTATTCGGCTGGAGTCGCAAATATGCAACTCCTAGAATTTTACCTTCAGAATCTACAATGAAATATACACAAACGAGGTGTCGTTATTAAAAATTTTGCGAAATTTATTAAAACATAAAAGGTAACCAGTTAAAAATTGGTTATCGAATACAACTAACTCTGAATTCATGACTTTCGATATACTGTTGATTAATGAGGACTAATTAGAATGAAAGAGCGATTCCTAGTTATGATAAGTAGTATAGTTTCAACATTGAGACATGTAACGATATCATATTATAATTGATTCATAGCCTTTTCGGTGCAAGATAAGTAGAGAGTCCCTGAGAATTACGGATGGAGTAGATTGGTTACGATATCAGAAAGTTGAAAATATCTTCATTTAACCTTTCTGAAAGAGGATATTTAGTTTCATTACACTAGCTACCGTTTGGGGAACAACTCAATTTCGATTGATACATACAAGGAAAAGATGCTGGAAGTGGATAAGACATACATTTTGGAAATTAGCAAACTCCATCACGAGGCAGGCGCTAAATTGGAATCCTGAAGTTAATTGGAAAAGTGAAAGACCAAAGAACGCACTGTGTCGGGAATTGTGGGCAAACATCACAAGAATGAATAACAATTGGAGACAACGGGAAAAGGCTGCACAGGATAGAGCTGGATGGAGAATGATGATGGGTGGCCTACACTATTTCACGAGAAATAAAAGGAGGAAGTAAGTAAGATAAGTTAATATGATGATTTGAATTATTCGCTGAAACACAATACTACTTCTATTTTTTCTATATTAACTTTGTAGAATAATTATTTGTAAGAGCGGTCCTATAGTTGACTTAACTCAATCATATCAACATGCCAATCGTTTAGTAAACAATTGGGAGAAAATTACTAATTAAAATAAAAATAAAAACTGAACGTCAGTTCGAATATTTTAAACAGGATTTTATAAGATTCAATATCAGGATAAATGTTATGACTACGTAGATCAGTGTGATTATAAGGATGAAGTTAGATCGACATTAAATAATACATTTGCTACCTTGATCTCCAATAACTTACTTATGTCATAATGAACAGCGGGAATCTCAGTATATAAAATCTAATTCGTGATTGTGAAGAATTATTAAATATTATAAATATAATACTTGCGATATACAATTTTGATCTAAGATGAAAATTATAATGGAGAAGAATTTGAATGACTTATGCCGACTGATTGTCCAATGACTGAATTCGTTAGTGTTATGTAGTAGCGAAGACATAAGTACGGGTAACTTGCAGGACCTACTATTGGACTATCATTCTTATTGTATAACTATTCGGTAACTAGATTATCTAAGCTTTATTTTGACCTATTGATTATTACTATATGATTTAATGTCCCTATGTTATACTCAGTTTTATTGATTATTGTCTCCCACGCTTACAGCCTCATTTGGCCTGGTTTTGTACAAATATTATTTTCTATTTTATGGTATGATGTGGCCTGTCTGTCTGATATATAAACAAAGTATGCTTGAAACAAACGATTCGTATTGCCGAGGCTGCTATTGGTGTTTTTGGACTCAAGTGGACGGGTTGGGCGGGTAAGGGCCAATAAGGACGCTAGATTACTCATACTGATCGAACGTCATTGTCACAGTATGAAGGTCGTAGAAGTCGTATTCTATTGGTGGACAATTTACGCGAATTACGTCCTTGTTAAATTCGTAAGGTCATAACGAATCAGCGACGACCTTGATCATATCATAACAATTGGCTACCGCCTAGGTCAAAAGCATAACAAATTGGCGACGGCTAGGTCAAGTCATAACAGTTAGTCGCTAATATTATTCAGCAGCATTAAACCTAAATATTGACGGATAAATTTCCTGACCCATTTAACAACAGGTTAAACTATCAATTTCTAATTTAAACTCGTTTTATCAAATCATAGAAATTACATTCGATGAAAATCATTATCATGCTTACACTAGATTGTAAATTTTATAGATGGAAAAAAGTACACACATTCGGCTTACGTCATTTGATAAAAACTGTTACAACTGTTACCACTATTATTATTATCATTATTATTGAATCGTAAACAAATTAAGGTGACTGAATATCTAGTAACATATGCATATAAACAAATATTTAATAAAAGTTTAAATGATCAACATTAAATTTTATTGATCATTTGTCCATATGTGGACATGAAATTGGGACGACAAATAAGAATTTGACAAAATGCAATTTAATTGAACTCATCATTGTCATTACTTTGAAGGAGTTAAAAAAGAAAGAAGTGGTACAGTAAAACAAGGTCATGATAAAACATGGTTCTTGACTATTTTATGCTATCCATATGTTGCTAGTAGTTTTTAATAAAAAAATATCTTTGAAATATTACTCGTGTATGGTGAAGTCGATAAGTAAGTAATTATGAGGGATTAGGCTTAGGTTAATGGGTATAGATAATGATTCAATTTATGAGACTGTGAAATTTCACCTACTTTGATGATCTGGACATGTGTTACACAAGTTCAACAATTATCTAAATGTATAATATTTGATAGAACAGGAGTAGATTCGCCTTGACTACTACACGGCAGATGGTATCAATTGATAAAGTAATTTTTCAAAGTTGAAATCATGAGTCAATTGAAGCGACGAGCATTAACTAGCACGAAACCTAAGTCCAGATTTTCCTATCAACTACCTCAAACTGCCTAACATATTACTTTCACAAGCATTACCTTGCTTTTTAACTTAAGTTTCCCCCTTTATAGTGATTTGCAAAATGATAACTTTAGTGAATGAACACTTTTCCAAAGGTTTTATTTTATTTATGACTGATCGACTGGCTCAACATGAATCACATATTACACATTAATCATACAAATATCAATCTGCAAGAATCACCTGACTTCTCTCTAGTCATTGAAATTAATCATGCCAATGAGATAAACTAGCAAGTAAGCACTCCTAACATACGATACAAATCTAAAAGTCGATATTTATATAAACTGGAGTTACAAATATTTTCAGTTGGCTTTTTCGACACCTCTCATTTCCCACATGTTGATTCAACATCACATAATATCACCATACGCTGCAGTTATATTTTCATATAAACAGTTTATTTCAACGTTGTCAGATGATATATGCACATCCTGCAAAGCTTCATGATTAAACATAACACTGTTTGGTGCCTTAAACCCCTATAAACAATGATCCGAAAGTACAATTTAGCAAATCAAACAAAACATTGTGATTTGGCTGATTTTTAACCCAACAGCTCATTGGAAACCAGAGGTACAAGAGAGCTGTTTCGCCCTAATACGAGATTAATCAGTAATACACACCCACAACACCCAGGTCCCGAAGAAAGCGTCTAACAATTAGACCACTAGGCCAGCACCCGGTGGTTTACCTTGTCTAACTTTAATCAAGTTGAGATATTGTTCGAATACCGTTAATGAGTAACTGTCACACAACTTACATGACTGAACTATAATGGTCACAGAGATGGATAGTGACTAGCAGTGGAATCCAGGACGCGCGTTTCGTCTTATTTGGGACTCGTCAGCTGGATGTACCTGCATCTCAGAGTTGATGTTCACTCTGGGATTCGAACCCAGTACCCTCGCTTCAAACGCAATCGCTTTATCCACTCGGCCACTGAGTCCTGATAGCCACTTGCTTGTGCGATGGGTGAAGTTTAAATTCAACTTAGTATTGTTTGTTTGAATCTTCCCATCGATTTGTTAGTACTGCAACTGGTCAGTATCTAACGCGATGACGTTTGAAGCGAGGGTACTGGGTTCGAATCCCAGAGTGAACATCAACTCTGAGATGCAGGTACATCCAGCTGACGAGTCCCAAATAGGACGAAACGCGCGTCCTGGATTCCACTGCTAGCCACTATCCATCTCTGCTAACCATACTTGTGAATTAAGGTATATCGAGGCAATACGCACAGTATGCACATATGCCAATTAGAGACTGACCAGTTGCAGTCCTAACAAATCGATGGGAAGATTCAAACAAACAATACTGAGTTGAATATAATGGTCACAGTTTCTAACTAGAACTTCAGTAGTTACACCTCGAAGTTAGCCACCAGTAAGCATATATATATTATTATTGCAGAGGGTTTGTGGAGAATAATCCAACTACCAACAGGTTGTGTGAAATACTCAATGTTTAGGCATAATGATAATAGTAATGATTGCCATTATTACCATTATTATTATTATTATTATTATTATTCGTTATTTATTATTCATCATTTTAATCTATTTACCTCCTGGTCCAGTTGATCGATGACGACATAAAAGTCTCAAATGTACACCAGCTAACATCCCAGGATAAGTTGGATTTGCACTGAATAACTGTTGTTGATGCTGTGAACCATGGTTAGATCGTTCAGCATTATTATTGTTATTATCTCCACCAAGATTATTATTCACACCATCGATTGTTGTTGTTATACAAGAGGATTCAATTGGTGAGTACGGTAAATTGATTATAAATAGCTCACTCCAATATGGCTGATTTTTATGATAGTATACAACTGATTTGTGAACAGGTGATAAACGTTCAGGTGAGTTATTCAGATTTAACTAAACAATAGAAAAGTGAAATATGAAATGTTTCTTTTTATCTAAATCACATTACAAAAAACAATAGATGAAAAGAATGTGCAGGTTATATTTGTCATAGATTGATGTCATCACATGGAGCACCAGTAAAGGAAATAAAGAGCTTTAGACAGTTATTTAGTCCTGGTACGAAACTCCTCAGTAGTGTGCACCCACGATCCCATCGAAGGTTTAACGCTGAACACTTAGGTCGCACGGTGAACAACAACCGTTCTATTCCCAATATATCTGGGCTCCACCAATCAAAACATTTAGGCAGAACTTGAGGAACATGTTGAAGTGGTTCACTAAGCTACCAACTAAACCTCTTCGCCTAAAAACAATAATAATAATCCCTTAAAACTTACATATCTGGAGGCCTGTTTGCAAATCTCTGGAATTTTTTTCAACAGTGAAAATACTATGATACCATTATTCAAGTATTATTTTATAAAGTACTCAAATCCTTTTATCAACGGTTGACAACTTTTCACAATATTTACTTATGAAAAAAAATATTCAAACAGAAATACAACAGTGATGTATATATATATATATATATATATATATATATATATATATTTCGTTTTGTCTATTGTTTTATGAAGTGAGTGATGCTTTACAATGAAATTCATGTAACACATAAATCGTGGAAGTAAAGTGTCATAGTAGCAGCACTGATAGCAAAATGTTTGCACATATACGTAGAACAAGAGGTTTATCCATTCAGTCACGCCTTTCCTTTCGTGTTCAAGTTGTCGTGTAAAGTTAACCTGGGGTTATTAGAAGAGCTTAGGAAACCGATTCAAGCGTTCAGTCAGAAGATTAATCAGTATGGACGGTCATTTGTTACCGGCTATCATCAGAAGAACCAACCTTCCTTTCTTTACAGTGTTAAGTCGTTATTTTATGGATTAGACCTCGGAACAAAACAATAGGAGTGTGTTTAATGTCCTAAGACAACTAAATGCTTTGGTTTAATATACAATGTAGTGCCACAGTCCTTTGATAACTCATAGAGTATTATAATTTGCATTACAAAAATCTCATGATACATGTGAAACAAAAATAACTTTACAGAAGTAAATAAACAAAAAAATAACATTAAGTGGATACTACCTACTATTTCCTTACAGATATCTATTGAGATTGAACTTAACAATATTAAAATTCGTATAGAATTCTGTCTCATAGAACGGAAGAGAATAACCAAAATTTCTGATTAATTTCACAGATTTATAAAATTTAACGTATAAAATATAGCACTAATTAGTTGACCAGCTATTATTGAATCTCTTTTCATATTGAATTTATATTGTATTCTTGTAGATAATTAACTTTTGTTTTATTAAGTGAAACATACATTAAGTCAATGAGTGACCACCAAAATGTTAAACCTTTCTAAATATCATTTCATTTACAAACTTTCAATGAATTAAACAGAAGTAAAATATATTCAGTTACAATACATTGAATTCATACTATCACTAACTAAGGGACATTCTAGGAACTAACTTATTGAACCAGTCATTCAGCCAGTTAGATATAACGCTTCCAAGTTGCAACACCATATCAGTACAGTGAAACTAAATTATCAAGACAAATACTAGAGTAGTAGAAGTAGTAACAGTATCAGTAACATAAACATGAGTCAGAGAGAGTGAATTCGTTTAATAAAATGTATAACATCATTTTAAAAACTCATGTAGTCACTTAACATCTCTAATCGCTAGTTAATATGACCGCACCAACCCTAACCAGGTAGTAGTCTAAATCTATCTATACAGTTCAGTTCAGCAGTTAATAACTTTATAGGCTGATGTTACATCTTGCTTTAGCCACCTTATCATCATTTCAAAGTAGGAATTTTCAAATGATCATAATACATAATAATAATAATAATACTAATTTATAACTAACTTATATGACTAGATTGTAACAATTTTTATTAGGATTACCAAAAACTAAACTTCTACTGCAAGAAGTGAGTTCGTTACAGAGCGAGATAGCAGTAATAAATCTAATGACAATTTCTACACCGTACACAATAGCTCTCTTCATTTCTAGTCCCAACTATTTCAAAAGACAAGTCTTGTTAAGAAAGGTTTATTGGAAAAAAACCAAAGAACATTATCTTGACATTCACTATAATTCAATTATACACCGATTAATTTCGGTGATTATTATTTAGAGTTTATCAATTCAGTAGTTATCACTTACATTCAAAGCATCAGTGAAAGGAAATACAAAAAAAAAGTGAACAGAATTTATTTTAAAACAATATGTGAATTTTAAAGTATATTTCTTGTTAAATGTTGTATTTGAGGATTTATTATCCTTGGAAAAGCTGTAATTGAGGATTTATCAACTTGATAAAATTGAAGTTAATGCCTGTCTCCTAACATTCATGAACTATCATAACAGAACTAATTGAAACCAAGATATAATCTATGACAAAAAAACTCAAAAAATTAATGAACTCCCAAATCTCATTGAATGAATCCAAGACAAGAAGAGAACATGTCATGATGTATAATATTTTCAAACGAGATCCTTTTAAACGATAGAAAATTCGTCATATTGATAGTGTACTATTCCATGCGTTAACCTAGAATTTACTTTAGCAAGGAGATATTTAATTCGGTCGTTTGCATTTTTATTAATCCAATGAGATGGTGAAGACGAATTTATTAAAAATCAAATTAAATTCAGTAAAATTAAACGTAAACAAAAGCTCTTGGAAATAATAACGAGTCGATTGACACTCTGATGTTGCGATAAAAAAAAAGATATATCCGTCAACGTACAGTGATCACCAACTCAAAAAATATTATCTGAACCATTTGTATACACGGTAGAGATGAGATTTTTTATCTCATGTTTTGTGTATATTCAGATTCTCTAAGCTGGATGGTCTAGAAGTGAAGTTTTATCGTTAGTCTGGTCGATAATTCTTAGAACAACAACGAAAACTTTGTAATTAAAACACCAATCCAAAAAACACCACACCACTAGAATCTATCGCGCTCCCTCTCTTTCTATATAAATATACATTTTATAACACGATATATATTATTGCTCAGTGTAAGACTATAACATTTCCATATAAATACCGGACATGGTAGAACAATACGGCAACAGTGGGTCAGAAGTGCTGAGTGTTCAAACTCTGCTCCAACTACTTTGGTTTCGCCAACCGAGTAGTAATAGGTATCATCAGGTCCCCATATACACGTATAAACTGTAATTCAAAGCTGAGTATACAAATCTGTAACTAGTTGACGAACTAATAATAATAAATAACAATAAGCAACATTAATGAATATCATACTTACCGAATTCCCATTACTATCTACGACGTTGACTTCCACTTCAACATTATGCTCTCTAGTTTTATTACCTTTAGAGAAATTTCCAGAAATTAAAGTAACATAAAGTTCACGTCGTGGTTGAGTTACACCATTATTATTAATAACTGTAGGATCATTAAAATAAGGTGATGCATAACGACGTACATATAATGCATCACGATTGAATGGCTGGATATAATAAATTCCGATTGTTTTCAGCATATTATTTATTAATAAATCATTGGATTTAATTTTTGGTTTTTTAAAGGGAAAAAAATTGAAAAAATGATCAAAAAACATATTGTTACATTCAATGAGAACATACATATAATTAATGTATGAATCGAAAAAGAAGCAAAAAAGTTTCCTTTACTATGTGTGAGTTTTGAAATCTCGAAGATGTGTAACTTAGTTGTACGTTCAATTTTAAAATAAAAAATCAGACCAAAATGAATAGCATTCAGAATAAATATGCAGACGACAAGACAACGGTCGACAACAACAATAACCAATAAAAATCAACGTCGATAGAACAAGCCGTGGAAAAATTTGAATAGCTCACTTCTACCTGAAGTTTGTGCTGATGACACTGTCCAGAAGGATAACGAAAGCCTCACGATTAAACCACTCAGCTCAGACAGCAAATCACCAAAATATGATTGGGTCATCTATCGAAACATAACATCAGGCAAAATATGGTCATTACCTGTTGGTCTTAGTCGACTAGGAGATCGATAAAAATGAGACCTCGTTATAAGTACAGACCCTGAGTGATTTGACAGAACTAATTTAATTTAACTCATCAAATAAATGGTTATGTACATTTCTGTGATGCATACTGTTTGTTTGAGGGCTAGAAATACTCTACTCAGCACTTCTTAAATCGAAATAGAGATAGATGAGCTTCGAATCTACAGCATATCGGTTGAAATTCGACTTTTACTATAACTACTCAATAATTGATATGATTTTTAAAAGTTGTTTTTATCATCCTTAGGTGATTTTTAGAGATGTTAATTCGTTAAATAAACAACATGGAGAATGCATTAATCATGTACGGATACACATGTATTGCTTTGAGTCACTGCTATTTTGTAGATGTAATTTAACCATATAACCATATTCAAAAGCGTAATGAAACAAATGATCTCGAAACGATTGGGTTTTCACAAACTGATTTTTCTCACTCAGAATAAAATGAAGATGTAAGTATCGAGTTATACTGAGCAATTCCTACAATAATTAGATTATCAAGCCTAGTTGAAAACTATGCAGAAATAATGGTTTATGCAGCCAGTTAGGTCGTATCATTAACCTCCACATAACATGTATAGCTCAAAGCCTAATACATAAACCTGTACTTGGTAGGTTAATTTATACACATATATTTATATACATTAATTCATTTAATACATGAATTAGTCAATGATTATTACAAGTGAACTGATCAATTTACATGAAAATATAAACAAAACACAACTGATGTCAAAAATTAAAGAAAAAACTTATTCATAGGTAAAAACTTTGAATTACTAAGGGAAACAATAATTATCAAACAGTGGGGGTAAGTGGAATAAATATTAATTCTATTAATGTCACACACCTTTATTGTTTGCTGAGTTGTTTTTAATTTTACAATCATTGATTAGTAATCAGCTGGTGTCATGATAAAAACAAGGTATTTTTATACCTCAGTAAAGTAAATTTTAGAAGTTATCTACTTGGTTATCTAAAAACTTTAACGTGAAATAATGGATTAATAGTTGATTGTAGGTCGACAGATCAATCTCTACTTAATTCAGTTTGTACATCAAGATAGTACGTGTTATTATGACTTTCAAAAATAACTGAATAATTCAAAGCCGAGTGTACACGAACTTACATTTGATTACTTAGTTTCATTAATTTCAAACAATTTAGCTTACTATTAAATCAATTCTTCGTATTCCCAATTGATTTAAAACTTAATCCACCAAGTCTTACAGATCTTTTATTTTACTAGAAATCAGTGAACAATAATGGTCAATTTTATCTCAATTTAGAATCTAGTGTCTTGAATTCCAATCAAGAGAAAAATTAGAAAGTGTGGTAGACATACCAACTTAATAGTCTTAGGGTATGGTGTTTATCATTTGATTCGAATGCCCGAAATTTGATCACTAATGGGGTAGTGAATACGTACTTCTAACTTGTCTTATATCAGACCAAAACAGCTACCTACAACTTTATAACTCATAGTGGTTTACTAAACTTGGTCTATAGTGTAAACTTTCAAAATATCAAATATAAACTGAAACATGGCGGATCATTTGAATCCACGTTGAATTTTAACGTAAGAAGAACAAATAGATGGGTCGACTACTTACATGTACGTTAGTTCCGTAAGTCTTTCTACATGGATTCCCAGATAGCCCTCATATAATAAAGCTTCATTGGTGGTGATAACATAATTCACAAATAACATTATGGCATATAGAAGATACATCGGCTTCCCAATAAACCGATCTGATTTCAAGTAGCTATCTTCCCAAGTTATCTTGCCACTGTGTTGCAAGCTATGAGATGCTGCATTTCTGTTAATATGAAAAAAATATCCCACCCATAAATAAACTCCATCATTATACTAGTTACTGAGCTTTTCTTTGACCTAACGTTAATTGGGGTTTACAAGTGTTCCCAGGCATGTACCACTTGTTAAAAAGTTAAAATTCACCGACATAACAATGACCCATTCAGCTCATTTAGTAATTGTAATACCATGCTTGACCATATCATCAGGCAGTTATCACCACCTGATGGTTTTAGTCACATTTCCACTTGCATAGATAGATTCACACACTGGCCAGTAGCTGTCTCGCTGAAATGCAGTTTAGCATTGTTGTGAATGAGAACACAGGTGAGGACAACCAACTATATATTTAGCACAAATTACAACGTTACTTGGTAAAATACAAAAACCATGCTATGATACACTATTTGCAAAATGTTCTTCAATTGCCTCAGACTTCATTGTTCATGGATTTCCACACAAATTGCTTTTTATTTCTGTTTTTCTCTTCTTGATCTTCTCAATCTTCTGCTGTCAGATATTCTATTCCATACTCACCATATATACTACTTATATCGATATCAGTAGCTCACACCACACTCGTCCCCCCTTTTAATAAGCTGTTCTCGCAATCTTTCTGATCGCCGTACCATTGTCTCCTTTGGTGCTGTTCGTGACTCGTGCTCATGATGTTCCTGAAACCATCTCTGTAGTTGACTGGCATTTACACGCTTCTGCTTGTCTTCTCTCCGGATCGTGTAAACTGGGCCGCGTCTCTCCGTGATAATGTACGGTCCCTCCCATTTCGGGGTCAGCTTTCCTGACCCTGGTCCCCCTTCAGTGTTAGCTCTCCGTTCTCTACACTTTACCAGGTCCCCCACTCTAAAAGGCTTCCATGCTCTTCTCTGCTGTTCCACCTTCTTGGTGTCTGATATTTGTTTCTTTTTCACGTTCTTTATTGCCTCCGTCCTCTCTTTCCTTAATCTTGTTGCCGTCCACTTCTGCTGCTGTGGCCACGTCATATTATGCATCGGAAGTCGTGGCTGTCTACCATACATAAGTAGGAAAGGTGATTTCTTAGTTGTTCCTTGGATGGAGGCACGATGCGCCAGCAAAATTAGTGGTAACTCTTTCTCCCAATTCCCTCCTTTAGATGCTAACCATTCCTTTAATGTCCGGTTGTTTCTTTCCGTAAGCCCATTCGTCTGAGGGTGATACGGTGTAGTTCGTATCCTCTTGATACCGAACTGCTTCAAACGGGCCTTAAACTCGTCACTTTCAAAACAGGGAGCCTGGTCGGTTAGTATCATCTTCGGTACTCCATGACCTGCTACAATGTGCCGGATTATTACTTCGGTCACTGTTTTCGCCCGCTGGTCGGCAATCGGTACAGCGTCGACCCATCGTGTAGCATGTTCCGTCATAACTAGTAAGTATCGGTTGCCGCTATCCGTCTGTGGAAATGGTCCCATCACATCTACCGACCATAGATCACCAACTGCGGTTACTGGGACCGACTGCAATGGCGGTTGCATGTATCGCTTTTCATTAATTGGCACTGCTGGCACGTCAACACATATTGGGCCACATCGTCTCTCATGCCTGGCCAGTATGCACTTTGCCGTAGTAAATCTGTCGTTTTTGCGATACCAGTGTGCGCTACCTGATGGCATTCGTGTATCATCTTACGCCGCCAGTCTTTCGGGATCACAGCCACCCAATTTTTGTCATCATCCTGCCAGACCAGAGCTCCATATGTGTTCACTTTCAGTCTTTCCTTTTGCCGAAGCAACATTATTGCCTCCTTGTCCATTGCTCGTTTGTCAAAATCTGCCCCCTCTCTTATCACTCTGATTACCTCTCGCAGTTTAGGATCAGATTTCTGTTGCCGGACGAGTTCTAGTGGGTCTCCCTCTATACTGTTCACTGCGTATGCTGTCAATGGAAGCTCGACTTCCATGTCTGTTCTTGACAGATAGTCCGCCATTACATTTTCCTTCCCTGGAACATGCCCGATACTGAAGTCATACTCCTGCAGACGTATCATCCATCGCGCCAACTTCCCACGTGGGTCTCGTGCTGTTTGTAGCCACTGCAGAGGTTTATGGTCAGTCTCGATGTTAAATCGTTTACCTAACAGATATGGTCTCCACTTGTCTACTGCCCACACAATCGCTAAACACTCCTTTTCGATCGTTGAATACTTCTGTTCGGCAGGCGTGAGAACGCGACTTGCGTATTCCACTACTCTATCAGACTGACTTAAAACGGCACCTATACCATGGTCACTTGCGTCTGTTGTCACTGTAAACGGTTTCTCCAGTTCGGGCAGTCTGAGCGTCATCTGGCGGTCGTCCAGCATGTTTTTGATTTGATTAAACGTTTGTTGGGCGGTTTCAGTCCACGAAAATTTAGTGTTACTCAACAACTTATAAAGGGGTGCTGCTATTTCGTTGAAATTCTTGATGAACCGACTGTAGAACGCCGCCCTTCCCAGGAACTGTCTCAATTTCCTTTTCGAATTCGGTACTGCAACGTTCTTTATAGTCAGAATTTTCTCCGGCAGCGGTTTTATTTCTCCATTTCCCACTTTATGCCCCAACAACGTGATGCTACTTTTCGCCATCTGTGACTTGTCCTTATTAATTCGAAGTCCGAATTCTTCAATTCGCTTTAGGACCGCTTCCACATGCTTGACATGATCTGTTTCTGTCTGGCTGTATACGACTACATCGTCGCCATACACTTCGACGTTATCCAGATCCCTGAGCAGTAGCGACATTAATCTTCTGAACGTAAAAGGTGCGCCCGCCAATCCGAACGGCATTCGTCTAAATTGATATTGTTTATCACGTATGGTAAATGCTGTCTTGCTTCGATCGCTCTCTTTTATAGGCAGCTGCCAATAACCTGACCGCAAATCCAACACTGTAAACACCGTGGCATTCTGCAGCCGATCTAATGTTTCCACTACTGTTGGCACTGCACACGGCTTTAGTTCTGTTATATTATTCAGTTCTCTAAAATCAACACAAAATCTATATTTCCCATTCGGTTTCTTTACCAAGAGTACCGGTGAGCTATACGGGCTGTCCGCCTCCTCAATTATTCCTTCTTTCAGCATCTCTTGGACCTGTCGATTTACTTCAGCCTCTAAGTGCACAGGGACACGACGTGTTGTGAATATACTTCCTCCATTGTTCTTTATCGGGATTTCGTGCTTTACTTTGCCGCAAAATCCGTACGGTTCTCCTTCTCCAGTAAACAGTTTCGCATACTTTTTGCACAACTCGGTTATGTTTGGTTTCTTCGTCACAACGGCTGTTGCCACTCTAACCTCAGCCACCTCACTACTTTCATGTATTGAGAATGAACCGTACTTCGTGACCACCTTACCGCTTCTTAGGTCAACTATAGCTTTTACTTCTCTTAGGAAATCTGCTCCTAATATTGGTCTCGACAGGTTTGCGGTTACCACGAACGGAAAACTTATCTCCGAACCATCCACTTTTACGATACTGTTAGACACGCCCAATACCTCTAACATATGCCCTCCTATGGTGTGAACTGCGACTTTACACGGCTTAAAACTTTTACATTGCTCTTTACCTATTAACGAAACTGCTGCCCCTGTATCGATTAGGCACACTAAATCTAGTTCATTTACGTTCACTCTTGCATAGACTGCCCCTCTATCTACTAATGCAACAACCCCCAGATCCCTAGAGTAAGAAGGAAACACGTAACGTCTAAAATATCTCCGTTTTCGTCGTGTTGGACAGTTTATCTTCCAGTGTCCTGTCCCTCCACATGCGAAACACTTATCATTCCTTTTTCGAATCACTCGTAATGCCGCAATCTCGTGCTGCAGTTCTTCAATCTTCTTCTCAATGCTGCTTATCTCCTGACTTCCGCACGCGACCGGAGCTACTGTTTGTGTCATCAACTGTCGCGTCACCTTTGCAAGCTCACTGATATCCATAGGTTGCGCGGCGTGTACCAGTCTCAGCTGCTGGAAAACGGCAACAGGCACGCTCTCGATAAACTGAGACGCCAACAACTGTGCCTCCGACTCCTCATCCAGATTTGGCAGCGCGCGACGCAGCAACTTGGTAAGCTCCACGGCCAGCACCAGCGGATCACCATCGATCGGCAACTTCGCCACTCGGAACTTCTGCAGTGCTTCCTCTCTGCCCACTGGGCTATCGAACTCCACGGTCAACCGCTCCGTGACTGCCTCCCGTGTCGTCTTACCGCCCGCACCGTCCAGGCTGTCATATACAGCTTTCGCTCTGCCTCTCAGCAGCGTCCCCAGCACCACCATCTTCGCCTTCGGCTCCTTCACCCCCACCAGCTCCGCCACAGCTTCGAACTCCTTCAGGAAGCTCAGCACATCTCCGTCCTCAAATTCCTTCGGCCATGGAATCTTCATCCTTGGAGGCAGCGACACCAAATGTTGTGAATGAGAACACAGGTGAGGACAACCAACTATATATTTAGCACAAATTACAACGTTACTTGGTAAAATACAAAAACCATGCTATGATACACTATTTGCAAAATGTTCTTCAATTGCCTCAGACTTCATTGTTCATGGATTTCCACACAAATTGCTTTTTATTTCTGTTCTTCTCTTCTTGATCTTCTCAATCTTCTGCTGTCAGATATTCTATTCCTTACTCACCATATATACTACTTATATCGATATCAGTAGCTCACACCACAGCATCAGTAGTCAACATCGACGGAGGTGTAGTGCTTGAAAGCTTTCTGTTACGCAAACTTAATAAGCTGATTGGAATCAAAGGAATTCATAAAACAACTTACCACTCTATATCTAACGAAATGGTGGAATGTTTGGATCGACAGCTTCAAGTCACACTCACTACTGTTCTAATCGTCAAAATCTCATCAGTCACTCTGGGAATCAGATCAACAAAAGAGAAAGATATTGGATGCTGAACCCCAGAATTAGGTTACGGAGCTACTGATCGGTTACTGAGAGAATTATTTTCCTCATGTAAACGCATTCCGAATGATGTAACTAAGTATAGCTTGTTAAAAAGTGTTAAGTCGACTTACAGTAAACTCTATCAGAGCCTCCAGAGGCTCATAAAGAGCCCAACCAATCAGCGATTAGTTAGAAGCTATGCTACTAAAATGCTACTAAAATAACGAGGTCCTGATTGGCTGTTTAACATACTGCTACTATGGAATCTCAAGGTCTTTTAATTACTATAAAACCCCTGTTTTTCTGAACATAAATGAACCTTGTAGTAAAGCGTTTTCTCTGATACAAATCTGAATAAAGCGTTCAACCTACGAGATATAACAACTATACAATAGGAAATAGACATATTACATTTGTCCATAAATAGACCTCAGATTTACCATTCATAATTCACCAGGGGATATAACACCTCCGCTTTTTGAGAAATCCGGAGTTGACATCCGGACTTTAAATTTCTTGAATTCATCCGCAGAACAATTACAGAATTTTGATCATTAGATTCATTAGAAACATTTTTCGTATCATGATTAGTTTCATTTCGCATTATCTGTAAGTTGAAATCCTCCAACATTTCCTCCCCCACGAAATAATGTTGGATCTTCATATCTCCAATTTACAATTAATATGACTTTACTTAGAACACATTTCTCGTATTGAATGCAGAATCCATAGAAATGAATAGATGATGATGAACGATATTTGATTTTAGGTCATCGGAATTTGGCTTTTCTGAAACATCTCCATCAAATTCATTAAGATTTTCACTGGAGGATATTTGATAGCTAGGGGAATCATCATCTAATGAAATTGCCTTAGGTTTTTGATCAGCATTTGATTCAACCGACTTGGTTTCCTCATCTTCATAAGAATTTTCATCGAAATCATGTGCACCATTCCAGCTTTCTTGGCCGATATCATGTAACCCGTAGTTTAATTCTGACTGAAGTTTGTCTTCAGAAATCGACGGATTGAGTGGCGCTTCATTAGACTCTTGGCTCAGGGCTTTGTCTACGGAACCTTGTTTTTCTTTGACATCTGATACTGTCACAGTTTCATGTGCATTTAGCAAGATATTGTCTTGCTCTGAACCGGCCAACTTACCCATTTTGCCTTTTCCATCAGATGTGAAGGGAATTGAACCCTCAACTGGGCGCTCTTCTGGGACGGCCAGATATTAGACATTAACACCGTTGGATGCCAGCTCAGTGGTCTATCGGTCAAGGGCTTCGGCTCGAGACTGGTAGGTCCTGGGTTCGAATCTCGCTCGCGAGAGCGGGTTCGTGGATGCGCATTGCTGAGGAGTCCCATAATAGGACGAAACGGCCGTCCAGTGCTTCCAGGTTTTCGATAGTGGTCTAGCTTCAATTGACTCATGATTTCAACTGTGAAAATACTAAATTCTCCACAAAACCCCCTCTGATCTATAATCATATGCTCACTAGTGACTGACTTCAAGAGATATTTCCTTGAGTTCTAGTGGGAAGCAGTGGCCAGTGGAGTTCTACCAGGTCTGTTGTAGAGATATCATCTCACTGAAGACAATTGGTGAACGGTCGCTCAATATCGTGGATTGGTTGAAGTTAGACATTAACACCGTTGGATGCCAGCTCAGTGGTCTATCGGTCAAGGGCTTCGGCTCGAGACTGGTAGGTCCTGGGTTCGAATCTCGCTCGCGAGAGCGGGTTCGTGGATGCGCATTGCTGAGGAGTCCCATAATAGGACGAAACGGCCGTCCAGTGCTTCCAGCTTTTCGAAGGTGGTCTAGCTTCAATTGACTCATGATTTCAACTGTGATAATCTCTGTTAGCTATTTGAAATACAATATCACTTAAAACTTTGTAACTGACACCTGATTTAACACACTCTGTTGAAAGGTAGTTGAGCAGTGTCTGAAACACTAAGAACTGTAAAGTAACTTGGAAGATAATAAATCGGAGGCACATCGATTGGCCGAGTAGTAGCCAATATGCTTCCAAGCCTACTTTTTTAACTCTCAATTCAATATTAATCAATACTTTTCAATTAATTACTGAATTAGAAAATAATGTGGAATTTCGACTATTTTATTTATTTATTTTGAACATATAAACATTGGTACAAGGGGGCACCAAGTAGATATGCGCCACACAACAACAATGAGGCCAGTAGTAGTTGTCATTGATTTGTGTGAGGGCTGTGATACTCCCCGGGAGCCCAAACCGAAGCAGATAGGAATCTCAACTACAGAGAATAGACTCAACTGACAATTAAAATGTATCACAACTGTGATATTCTTCATAAGTTATGCTAAAACACTAATCACCTTAATAAATTCTCATCACCATAGTATATTTATTATAATTAGTTGATAGTAACGTATGTTACGAGACGTACGAAATAAAATGATTTGAGACTCATTTTATTTTAAAGAATGGAAGTTTGTCTGCATTTATAACCACCATGTCTTAACAGTAACTATTCGGTATTCATCACTATTGAATTGAGCATGTAAATAAGGAAAAAGAAAGGGCAGTGATCAACTTACATGACCTTCTAAAGAATTTAATACTGTGATCTCATGAATCTCCAACTTTGGAACTTCTGATGAATCCAATGAAATACTTGGAATGCTTAAAATTGTTGTTAGATCCATATCAGGATAACCTGAATTTTGATTGTTACTCCAAGATAAAACTTGTGTATCGTTGATTGCACGTAATAACGCTTCTGATAAAAACTGTTCACCAGTTCTAAAATAGTTTATTTAAAATTAGTTTGAAATAAAAAAGGTGATTGTTAAGGTATTTATTAATTGTCATGTGTCATTGGTATTCATTAAATTATCAATATGACTGAGGTTATATTATGTGAAGATTAGGAAATGTGAAAGAGATTGGTGCAATTCAGTAGTTGCTTATAGACCTTCTATGCCAAATGCATATATTTAGTGATTTTTTAACTGGTTGATTAATGTGAAGAAATATGAACATATGAAATCCTCGAGCGACAAAGCGACAATCTTGTCAATCGGAAAAGTCGCCATACAAATGCACAGTTCAGGACGAAAAGTTAGTTAACAATGGTTCGAAAAATACAATAAATATTTCGCTGCCTAAGTTAGATGGTTAGTTAAATAGTTACTGTCACGCTCCGATTGTCTAGTGTATTACTTTAACTAGTCCCAAATTAGAACAAGGATAGAAGAAGAGGATAGTACATATTCCAAATAGACAGAACAACAGAAGTAATAAAAACACAATTATTTACAGAAAATCTACAAGGGATACTTGTGGTATATTATCGAGTCATTCGTTGGCACTACTTGTTTGAACAACATGGATCGACCAGAGTATTATGATTTCGACTTGTACTCAGCATACCGTATTTAAGGTTCTATTCTGCTAACAGTTACCTACATAATAATCAAAATACTATAATGTATTGAAAATTATCAGCAAATCACGCGAATGAATAATGACCAATCTAACCCTAACTAGTCATTCAGTCAGCTACAACGTAGGACAAGGCACACATATGCATCGGTCCAAGTTACCATACCTCATTAGCACAACAAGATGAACACCGAATTCATAGAAGTAATTAATTTAGTGGTGGTAATATATAAAAGAAAGGTTGTATATAAGGATATAGTACAGGAAGAAAGACAGAATTCAAGCAATTTTAATCTCGAGGTTTAAGGGAAGATAAAGAGTGTATACACCTGCGCCATTGTGATCGATTCTGAGCAATGTCACAATCCTAACTAGTAACCTCTTTCGATCGGAACATACCAGAACGGCAGTATGAAAGCTCAGAAACAAATCGGATCATCATCAGGAATATTGAATAATGATCTTGCTAATGAGTCGATCAATTGAAAGTAGGAAACGTGAATCACCAGAGTCTTTCAACTCTGCTGGGTTAATAAAATCATGTTCACCACTAAACTTGAAAGCTTTAGGTTTCAGTGTGAATGGAGGCATGAGGATACACGCACTGCTAAATTGTTCAAATTTCTATAACCCGACAGCTGTCCTATACTCCGAGGTTTTCAGTATTGTTCCTCTCATAACGAAGCCACTTTCCATATGCAAAAACAATTAAGTATTGAATACCAAAGTTTCACGGGTGAAATTATCTTAGATAATCAAGTAAGATATCAATCTTCTAAAGAATAGTGAAATTCTTTAAGTGATCATGTTTCATTTAATCCAATAAACATCTATGATATTTCACATAGTATGACACTTAAAAAGTCTTTAAAACATTTAAGTATTACTAAACAACTGTCATGCTGCATTCCTGGAATTTTTTCATAGTAGGTCTACATGGTTTTGGTAGTAAAAATTTGCAAATTAGAACATATAACGATATGAATGTGTATGACTACTTAAGCTTTCTTCTTTACTAACAAATCAGCCAGTCATAGTCAACATAGAGCCAGGCACAAATATATGTTGACCCACTTTATCATGAAACATCACATTAACGCGACAGGACTAATAACAAGGAAATAAAAATAATCCAGTAGCAATGAAAATGAGAAAGATCAAGCATTGATGGTGTGGTTTGAAAGGACTATACAAACGTATGCATGGATCAATAATGAAGCTCAAGACCTGAACTAAAATAAATCGTGAATGGACCAGAGCCATTGTGACAGATTGTGAATCATATCACCTAACGTCTTTAACCATTGATCACAGTTGTCGAGAGAATTCCGACCGGGTGGTTTGCACCTGCCAATATGGTTTGAACCAACAGTCACTGACTCCATAGATTAATGCCATATTTTCGCCTAGCTGCTCCTAGCTTTCTTCCAACTTCCACATCTGTAAACATTGCCAGTAGATGTAGACTGTAGTCAAGGATACATAACACATACTGACAAATCATTTGTTCAAAAAAAACATGTGCATATAAACAAACAAACATAAAAAGTGACAATTTATATGTTACATTTACGTACAATTTGAAATTCACAATACGTTTATGATCCAATATAGAATTGTCATCTTTTATTGTTTTGCCAGATCCCCAATCAAATAACTGAGAGGAACGATTAAAATATGGTAAGATTGAAGATGTTATATCCAGGCAAGCAACGCCAACTGGACGTTTCAACATTGAATTCGGTTGTTGTGACTTATTTTCATTAACACTTAATGATATTGACTTTCCACCTGATTTCGTACGTTTTAAATGCATCGGTCCAATACGAGTCAATGTGACGAGTAGTAGTATACGTTTTTCTTTGTATTTGAATGGGTCGAGATTCTGTGAAATGAAAATTATAAAAAGTGTGATTACATATAAGTTGCATAGAAAAATATAGAACAACTAAACGCCAATTTACAATGTTTTAATTCATAGTAGTTGTTTTCTGAGGATTAGTGAGCCGAAGCAGATAAAAAAAGAACTATGATATCCCACGAAATGATAAATAACTGAGAACACAGATCATCGAGCCACATCTCAACCAATTCACTTAACAAGCCTTGATTAGCTGAATAAACAACGTTACCAATTAGCTGTTCATCGGAGAGTCTACTACATTTTAGTTAAATGCAGAATTAAAGGCTTCTTCGAGAATAACTTACTTACTTACGCCTGTTACCCCTCGTCGAGGAGTATAGGCCGCTCACCAGCATTCTCCATCCAACTCTGTCCTGAGCCTTCCTTTCCAGTCCTTTCCAGTTGCTATTCATCCTTTTCATATCAGCTTCTATTTCCCGGCGTAATGTGTTCTTTGGCCTTCCTCTTTTTCGTTTTCCTTCCGGATTCCAAGTTAGGGATTGCCTTGTAATGCACATTCGTGATTTCCTTAATGTATGTCCCATCCACTTCAAACGTCTTTGCCTAATTTCCTCTTCAGCTGGAAGCTGGTTTGTCCTCTCCCATAAAACGCTGTCCGGTCAGTGAATGTTGAGTATTTTGCGTAGACAACTGTTTATAAATACTTGTACCTTCTTGACAATGGATGCAGTAGTTCTCGAAGTTTCAGCTCCGTACCGTAGGGCTGTCTTGATGTTGGTATTGAAGATTCTGACTTTGAAATAAGTTGACAGTTGTTTTGAATCCCATATGTTCTTCAATTGTAGAAATGCTGCCCTTGCTTTGCCAATCCTCGCCTTTACATCTGCATCCGATCCTCCTTGTTTATCAACGATGCTTCCCAAGTATGTGAATGTTTCTACATCTTCCAGAGTTTCGCCATCAAGTGTGATTGGGTTGGTGTTCTCCGTGTTGCATTTGAGAATCTTGCTTTTTTCCTTTGTGAATGTGAAGGCCAATCGATGCAGAGGCTGCTGCTACATTTGCGGTCTTCATCTGCATTTCTTCGTGTGTATGAGAGAGGAGGGCTAGGTCATCTGCGAAGTCCAAATCATCTAGTTGATTCTGAGAAGTCCATTGTATTCCGTATTTTCCGTCAGATGTCGAATTCTTCATAATCCAGTCAATCACTAGAAGGAAGAGGAATGGGGAGAGTAGACAGCCTTTTGTGACTTTGGTCCTTACTGGAAATGCATCTGTCAGCTGTCCTCCATGCACCACTTTGCACTGTAGTCCAGCGATTGAGCTTTGGATAATGTTGACAATCTTTTCAGGAACTCCATAGTGTCGAAGAAGTTTCCATAATGTCCTCCTATCCACGCTGTCAAACGCCTTCTCATAGTCAATGAAGTTGACGTATAGTGATGAGTTCCACTCAACTGATTGTTCAACGATGATCCGTAGTGTCACAATCTGGTCTGTGCACGACCGATCCTTCTGGAATCCAGCCTGTTGATTTTGAAGTCGGGCGTCTACTGCGTATTTCATCCGATTCAGCAGCACTCTGTTGAAAACTTTTCCTGGTACTGATAACAAACTGATGCCTCTGTAATTCTCATATTTGCTCAGATCTCCTTTCTTTAGTATCTTGATGAGATATCCTTCTTTTCAGTCCGTTGGCACTTGTTCCTTTTCCCAAATCTTTTTGAATAGAAGGTTAAGCATATTTGCACTTACTTCAATGTCCGACTTCAGTGCTTCAGCTGGTATATTGTCAGGTCCTTCCGCCTTCCCACTCTTGATTTGTCTGATGGCTATCTTGACTTCTTCGATCATTGGTGGAGTGACAGATATAGGAAGGTCAGTGTGTGCTGCTTCGATGTTCGGTGGATTCAATGGGGCTGGTCTATTCAGCAGTTCCTCGAAGTATTCTGCCCATCTTTTCCTCTGTTCTTGAGTCTCAGTGATTGTCTTTCCTTCTTTGTCCCTGACTGGTCTCTCTTGTTTACTATATCTCCCTGCCAGTTTCTTCTTTGTATCATATAGTTGTCTCATATTCCCTTCTCTTGCAGCTTTTTCAGCCGTCGCTGCTAGTTCTCCCATGTATTTCTGCTTGTCGACCTTAATGCTTTTCTTCACTTCCCTGTTTGCTTCTGCGTAGTCTGCTTGCGCTTTGACTTTCTCTGCTCGTGTTCGGCTGTTGTTAATTGCTAGTTTCTTGTTCTTCCTTTCTTGAATCTTGTTGAGGGTTCCCATAGAGATCCATTCCTTATGATGATGCTTCTTAGGACCAAGAACCTCCTGACACGTTGAAGTTAGTGCTTCTTTTATCCCTTTCCAGTTGTCCTCCAAAGTAGTTTCTTGTTCATTCAGTAGATCCTGTAAAGCTTGAAACCTGTTGTTGAGAGTTATCTTGAATTCGTGGAGCTTGTCAGTATCTTGAAGGAAGGCTGTATTGAACCTTTGTAGTGCTGTTTGTCCAGTTGTCCAGTGTTTCTTTAGCTTCAGTCTCATCTTGGCCACAACCAGGTGGTGATCTGAAGCTATATCAGCTCCTCTCCTGGTTCTCACATCTTCCATTGACCTTCTGAATTTTTTGTTGAGACAGATGTGGTCTATCTGGTTCTCTGTGGTGTGGTCCGGTGAGATCCATGTAGCTTTGTGTATGCGCTTATGTGGGAATATTGTGCCGCCTACAACCAATTTGTTGAACGCACATAGATTTGCAAGTCTCTCCTCATGTTCATTTCTCTCTCCTAGTCCATGTCGTCCGATTATATCTTCATATCCTGTGTTGTCCACTCCAACTTTAGCATTTAGATCTCTCATCAGGATGGTGAGGTCCTTTCGTGAGCACTTCTCTATAATTGATTGCAGCCTTTCATAGAACTGATCTTTATCGTCGTCGTTGCTATCATTGGTGGGTGCATAACATTGGATAACGTTCATTGTGATCCCCTCCTTCTTCTGTTCTGAATGATGCTTTGATTATCCTGGGTCCATGAAATTCCCATCCCACAAGTGCATTTCGTGCTTCTTTGGACAGCATTAGAGCAACTCCTTGAGTGTGTGGAGCATTTCCCCCTTCGTGACCGGAGTACAGCAGCATCTCTCCTGTACCTAGCCTTTGTTGTCCAGTTAGTGTCCAATGGGTTTTGCTGATTCCGAGTACTGCCAAGTTGTATCTTCTCATTTCCATTGCTATTTGACTGGTCTTCCCCGTCTCCCACATTGTCCGGACGTTCCATGTACCTATAAGGAGTTTTTCTCTGGTTGTTAGGAGGTGCATCGGCCTCGTGACTTCCGAAGAATTTCGGCTTTCATCATGAAGCGTCATAATTATTCCTTCAACTCCCAGGGCAGAGTTTAAATGGTTTGAATTATTTTTTCTGGTTAGCGTTTTTTTAGCGAGTTAGCTTTTCTACGGGATGATGTCTCTGACCCCATGCCCAACCCTCCTCCTTTACCCGGGCTTGGGACCGGCAGTAACTCTAGAAGAGCTACATGCGGAGTTTTCGAGAATAAAAGTAGCTTGAAATATATCTATGTATAACAGACATTAATATCAACTTAAACAGAACCAGAACTTAAAATATGATTCAACCCAGTCACTAAATATGCGTTGTGATAGATGTGCGCTGTGTATAAGACTCATGATACTAACCAGTATGGCGAAATCTTGTAGACAAAACACCTCAAACTGTAATTCAATCATTAAGATTTATTTCAACAGCTGACAGTTGTAAACCCCTTACAAACTGTTTCGAAACTATGCTTGTTAATTTATATAAACTGAATTCACAGCTTATAACCTGACAAGTACGCGTATTGGTCTAATTTGTCATACTTTACAATAGACTAAGAGTAATTTGACAAGATACGATAAAAACATTAGATATTAGAGAATATTATATGAGAATCCACAGAATAAAGAGAATATAATAACTTTAGAACTCAAGATTTATAAGTAGAAAACGGATCCATGCAATTGCGCCACTATGACCGACTATAAATAACGTTGATCAAAGTGTATAACTGTTGGTTATGATAATTAAAGGGAAGACTGCTTAGCATCATATATGTTTTCTGATACAGATTTTGGCAATTTACTTCATTAGAAACCTTAAAAGTTCAAGATTTACAAGAGTTCAGTCACAATAATGAAAGAAAATTGTAGAAAATTTTAAAAATAACACATTTACATATTTAACTTACAGTAAAAACAACTTCACAATTATCTTTAGTATTACCATCCAGTATAACATCTTCGGTTAAACGCATAAGCAATGATGTAGGCTGTAATTCAGTAGCGGAAAGATTTTTTGTACTAACAACATGACTTTCAAATGAATCTTGAATACAATTGTATGAAGTGAAATTCGCGCAGTCGGAACTCGCATTGACAACAAAATTCATATCCACATTTGGAATTAAATTAGCTGGTGAACTGACTATATTCTGAGAACTTTGTAAGACTTGACTCACTAAGTACATTGTCAGAAGTGCTTTAGGTAAATTTTGAAAACGAACACGCAGATTGAAGGGATGATACGCAGGGCATTGAGCAGAAAGCTAAATAAGTAGGAATATATATATATATATATATATATATATATATATATATATAAATCAATTATATGAATGTTAAAAGAATCGGCTTTCAAATAAAATTTTGCAAAAAGAGAAATATGACTTTTTGACTAAGTAGTCTTAAGGAAACGAAAGAGCGTAACACAATAAAAGAGGGAAGTTATGAAATCTAATACTTCATTTTGAGGCAATATTCCCAAATACAATATGTGTGAAAGGCAATCAATCTTATAATCCGAACATAGATTTCAGGTGATTTCGGTTCAGTTAGTTGCCTCTGTATTTAAATTGTATTAATTTGTTAGGAGCGAACCTTTTTCGCTCACTTACAGTGTCTTCACCCGTATTTATGATCCAGTATCGAGTAAGTCATTTGGATTTCGATCCGTTTCTTTTCGTATTTATTAATCCTCTGTGATTGTGGGTTTAGTAACAATTGACCAGTTTGGTAAAACTTGATAATTAATAACCATTTAATAATTGACATATGATTTGAATAAACGTGGATATAAGTTGTCCTATATAATTGGCCCTAAATGCCATGGTACTGCCAAGAGTGGGGAGAGTCAGCTCGCCCTCTCGAAATGTTCTCACATGGTCACGCGTATATAGCCTCTGCCAAGGAAGTCCTACTCACTACCTTTTCGCGGCATTACTGTTGTTTACGAAATGGACAGGACGAAAAGCAAATATCCGGTGCATTAACCGGGTTGGTGGATATGGCGAATCCACCTGGAGGAGTTGGACAACCCTAATTCCAAACCAATGGTGCACATGGGCTCCACTATCCTGAGGGAACAAATGGCGTATGAACCCATTGTTTGTCACCGTCTACCATGAGATTGCATCTCCCTACGTTGCTCCACTGCCTTATAGATTAAACCCTTAGGTGAAATGCTCGGTATGTGGCCCTCTAAGAAAACCACCTGCTTCGGTTTGGGCACGCGGGCAGTACCCCAGCCCTCATACAAATCGAATGACTTATGTGGCGCATATCTATTTGGTGTCCCCTTGTACCTATGTTTATGTGTTTAAATAAATAATATAAACTTCTGGGGCCTCTATCAAGAAAGCTTTTACACAAACTAAAAAGGGAAGAAGAGGAATGGGAACAATCTCATTCATAGTGTTGAAGTTAGAGGTGCAAATCATTATCATGATGAATAAGCGTGTCATAAGGATGGATACGACTTTTTGACTGGGTAGAATTGAGCAAGGAATATAGCACAACATAATAAGAAAGAGAAACAAAAAGCTTTAATAGTTAATTTATACGATTTATACGGTATTAGTGGTTGCAAACCGAAGTTTGAACAGTGCAGATTCGTTCTAAATATAAGAAATTCTGTCAGCACATTTTTACCTGGTCTACAGGCCGTCTTATTGTTTTTCAAGTATTCCTACTGCTTTTGTTTTTACTGTTTACCTTATGGGTTTTTCGTGATCAATTATTCATGACTAGCTATAAAAAAGAATTCATACTGCTGAACTAAACCACAAAACTCCAGTATATTGGACCCATTCTCTCCAAATTTTAAACCTGACAATAAATTATTAGGTTGTGACATAAATACTAACTTTTGGGTTCTTACTGTGAGAACACTACTGAAGCCTCTCGTAGGACGTGCAACAAATAATACCTAGTATAGAGATACCAAATAAAGTATAGATTTCATTACACTCGAAAAATAAAAAGGCGGATGTTCTGTTTACACATAATAAGAGTTGTAATAGTTCTTTCAAAAGCGCAAAACTAACTTCTGAATCTTCAAGTTCTTTTATGAGCTTTTTGTGCTTCCAGTGTAAGTCTATGGGAGATATGGAGTACGGATTGATGTATTCAAAATTCTCATCCCGAATGATGAATGGCAAAAATAGTTTACTACACTATATTGAAAAGACAATACGAATTTACCTTTGCACCATCGACATATGAGTATGAAGCTTCCTTAGACTAGCAATAATGTCGAACTGCAAAACTAATTATTCACTTAATAAAACTACCTTTGTAATTCTTCCCGAAAGGGAGTACTTCAAACTAACAACATCACGGAGAGCCATACAGTGTTTACTCATTCTCCCATATTTTCCTGACTGAAGCAAATATAGGGTATCACTGACTTACCACAAACATTGATATTAGTTTTTCTACCATCATCTGTAACTCAGCACTGACCCCATCAGATACATCATCCCTTTTAAATGCAACACATGCCTTAGGAAACACACCAAACTTCGAACAAACGTCCATTTTAAATCCGTAAAACCAGTCTTGGTACAAAATATAATTACTGTGTAGACTTTACCCTCACACTGTCGTAAAATAAATACGTCATCACCAATTGAAATATCAAGTTTATCGCGAGTATCACTCCTGAACGGATTAACAACTAAAAACAGAGTGAATTTTCAAATTTGTTATCCTACCCACAGCCCATTTTATATTCTCTTCATATGGAATCCACCTCATCATAAATTACATCACATAAAGTCCTACCAACCAAAGTACTCGTAATAGGCGCCTATTAGTCTAGGTCAGCTACACGAAGGTCACAAATGAATTTCATGTCAGTCCTCACTTGTAAGGATAGGAATCTCAGTGACTTACAATCCCGATCGCAATCCTTGCTATTGGAAAAAATGTGAAGATCCAACCTCAACTTTAATGCATTGTCATAAGTTGCTGATGTCACCTGTTCCGATACAGAATTTTAATAATTCACTACTCATTGAGAGCTACGGAACTCCAGACGTGAACAAATTTTCTCTCAGTTCTTGAAATATCTTATAATGTCCCCCAAATTATTACCTCTAGGTCAGAGGGAAAGATAAGTTGTTGTCGCCTCTGACATGCAGTGTGACAATTGCAAAGTTTGGTTCCACGAAGCATGTACAGATCTTACAGTAACTGTCTAAAACAGACTTAGGAATTCTGATCGTGAGTGGGCATGTGGCATGTACAACATGAATGCGGAGGTTTCGCTGAGCAAAATCATTATTCTCTTGATAGGTTTGCGGAAAAAGTTGTCCTTGAAGATACGACTAGTTTTCTAGTTTGACAACTAGCAAACAGTAGCACCTTCTATATTCGAAGCTTTCCCCCAACCAATCGAAATCAGAAGTCAAACGAGAAGAGGTAGGAAAGATATTTGATGCGTTATCGATATATCGAGAAGCGTTTACTCTGATCTGGCTAGCGAACATAGGAGCTGTGTCCGACGCTGTATCGTAACGTGATCTGGTACGGATGCGCTATCATAACATCAACGATACTAGACTCCCTCAGCGAACTCGGGTCTCCCAGCACAAGACCCCTGAATGTAACGGTGGTCCCACAAAACTCTGTAGGTGAATGGACTTCTGTCAACAAAGTCCAAAAAGACTGGGTGTCACTGTCCAGGAAGCAGAAGATCCCAAATATTTTAGTGAAGCTAACTGGTGATTTGGCCGAACAGTCTACCCCTAAGAATGTGCAACAGGTCAGCAAAGAGCACAGGAATTTGAGACGCGTTTCAACTGTCAAACAATAAAGTCCTCAACCTGAAAGTACTTGAAAACCTGAGGAAACGATCACGATTTAGGATGATTCTCTCATAATCATCAACTTTAAGAACAGCCCTGACCTTCCCCTAGGTTGCAGGACAAAAATGACATTACGCTCTGTAAAGAGTTAAACAAGAAGCTCGAACTTCCTAAATTAGAGCTTTTGACGGTCACATTGCTCACTCGAAGAAAGGACTCCTAGCATCGAAATCACTAAAGACTACTTCGTGTAACGTTCTCTAACGCTACCGACGTAGAGGATATTTTAATGGCTAGTCATTTACTGAAATCATATGAGAATTTAAGGTTATGGCCTGATATACCGTATTCTGAGCCCAATATCATGATCATCATTCTTAAGGGATCTCACGAGTTCTTCCGCCGAAGAAATATCATTGTGCAACTTGTACCAAAGTAGTTGATCATTTGAGTTGACTATCCCTATACAAGACAATCTACGACAAGTGGCCTGGGAAGTTCATCCTCCACTTTATGTGGATGTTCATTGGGATTTCTTACTGCTGGATGGAATACAATCTTGGTTGTAACAACAGTGCATACAGGTGATAAAAACAAATAAGGAACATATGCACAAAGTCAATAAGAGAAGATAGACTCCAGTATCAGATAAAGCTCATCAATAAATTTGTCTCGAATCCGAAAGGCTTATTCCGCTATGCAGTCTCTCTTCAACGAACCAAAACTGAAGTTTCCCAAATGCTAGGTCTTAATAGCGTGACCAGCAACGACGATGACGCCGCTAACCTTCTGGCTGGACAATACTCTCAAACATCTCAACAGACCCACACTAACCATATTGATGAAAGCTTCATCTGCAACTGCACAGGACTTTCACAAGTGAACCTGAGTGCTGACATGATGTACCGTAAACTGCAGCACCTAAAAAAGTGGATACTTCTCCTGGTCCGGATGTAGTTCACTCTGCTATACTGAGGGGACCAACCCCACTCTCATCAACACGACTTAGTGTGTTGTCCTCACATTCGCTAAGCCGAAGCACGTCACCATGAATTTGAAAACTGGTTCATATCACACCAATTTTCAGAGGAGGTCGTCACAGCGAACCTTCAAGCTACCTATTGGCAGCGCTTCTCATCGAACCCTCAAAAATTATGGAGTTCCTGTTACGCAGTGGTATGCACGACTATTTTTCCTTAATAAACCTATTTTCAGCCCAATAGCACAGTTCCAGAAAAAACCACTCTTGTATAACTAACCTGCTGACTGCAGTGGTCAGATAGACAACCATCCTTGATCGCAAGGGGAAGGTTGACGCCATATACTTCGACTTGTCAAAAACACTTGATAGGGTCAAGCCTACATGTCTTATCAATAAGGCCAAACGATCAGGTATCGAACCACCTTTAATTGATTGGCTCACTTCATATCGTAAAAATTGACATTTTAAAGTCTGGGTTAACTCCACTTTCTCTCAGTCTATGGAATATCCTGTTGAGGTCCCCCAGGGTTCAGCATTAGGAGCTCTTCTTTTCCTGATTTATAAAGATGAACTAACACAACAGGTATCGCCAGACATCACTTTTTGCTGATGATATGAAACCTTGGAGAGAGGTATATATAATCACGAGGATAAACTAGTACTTCGGGTGGATCTGACCCGATTTCAAAGTTAGGTAGATGACTACAGACTTGCCTTGAAAACCTCAAAGGGTAAAGTATTCCGTCTGAGACGTATTGCAGAATACAGCAACAACTTGGCCAACTACTCTCTAGAAGTATCTTTAGTTGTAAAAGACTTGGTACCCTACGATTTGAAGTCTTATGCTAGCTTTGAAAATAATGCCTCTCGAGCAAACCTTGCATTGGCAACATTGAAGCGCATTTTTATTCACTTTGGCTGAAGAACTTTCCATGTAATCTTCAACAGTTTTACTCGTCCCCAGTTAGAGTACGGAAACATAGTATTCCCTCACTCACTCTAAAAGGATAAAAGCACTTAAGAACATATCCAACGGAGAGCGACAAAATCAGTTCAGGGACTCAAATTCAAGCCTTAGGAAGAGCGTCTCAAATTACTGAATATTCACTCATTGGAGCACAGGCGTCTTAGAATTGACCTGATGGCTTACAGCATCCTCAGTACTCCTGGACATTCCCTTAAACATCTACTTAAGCTTAGTCCCAACACAAAACTTAGGTGCAACACCTCGTAACTGGAGACACAACATCGCACAACGGACTGTAGACACATCTTCTACTCATTAAAAATAGTCAAACTCTGGAATTTACTGCCGACTGAGCTATTATCAACAACTTTTCAAGAGTCCTTTAGGAGAAAACTCAACATATTCTTAAGGACTTAGGATAGTATCTTACTATGATTTACCTTTTTTCTTTTTTATCGATAATATACCTAGGTCCCTGGCTGGATGTATTGGTGATCCACTGCTATTAGATGCAAAAGCTCTTTAAGCGAAAGCTTCTTCTATTTCGTCCAAAACCATTTGAACCATTTAATACCCCGTTCATTGTTCAATATGCTGGAAGCCAACATGAAATAATCCTGTGACCTGTGGTAAGATGACGGAAATTGTTTAAATCCTTTCAGTTTTTCTTCATACTATAGGACATCGACACCTTTCACAATTTCGGTTCCTCGCCGCTGGACTCGTCCTAGCATATCCGATTCATAGTCGAAACTAGGGCTCTGCTTGAATCCCATACTCCTCATGGGGTCTCTCAAAAGTTGGACAAAATAATCCGAATAATTCTTTGTTCAGGTAATGGAATGACTCACTAATGACCCGTTAGTTTTCAGTAATAAGGGTAATACGTCAGCTTTTCCGTATTAATCTAGGTATCTTATATCCCCGCGAAGATCTAGCTTCTTCACACTAGTGTTCACAGGCGGAGCTGGTGACACCTGCCTAGGTACAACGTTCTATTCATTGACAATTTAGTGGCAAAAACGGAGTCTTCTACTTATTTGATCTCAGATTTTTAACCTTAAATATACCAGAAATATTCGGAGTTTGACAACGCCTTTACATGTAGTACCTTTATAATAGAAGTAAACCGGCCCAATCAAATCAGAAGTCATAAATGGAGAGGTCCGAATATATATATGGAAGGCTATCGATGTATCGGTTAGCGTTTATTCTAAGATGGCTTACAGTTGAATGGGATGCGTAGCACGGCATGCCACTCGTGATCTGGCGCGGATGCGTGACCAAGTGCCTTCAGCTAAGTGAGTTCAGTAGAACTAATGAGGTCAGCATCATATGTCGAAGACTTACAGAGCTGGTGACTTTGGGGATTTATTTACCGCCACATTGGAAATGTATTTGATCAACATGTCACTTGTGTGTACTTAAATCACTGATATCTATAATTGGAACAGTAGATTTTCCAACACTATCTTACTCCACAAAACAATGTTGAATCTTCACATTCTCAAAACACAAACAATGTCTTTATTTATAACATATTTCCCACATTGACTATAGGATCCATTAGAAGTAACTTCATGGTGAAAATAAGCACCATTTGATGTGAGGTCATTCGAACCGAAATTACGTTTGAGTTCACTTAGGACTCGTGCTTCAAACCGATCAAATTTTCCATCAGAAACAAATATATTATAAGAACAAATAACATTTGATATGACATCACCAGGATTCGGTACTTTTGGAATATTTTCGTCAAATTTATTAGGAATATCATTGGAGAATTATGGATCATAATAAAAATCAGTATCTGTCAAAATTGCATCAGATTCCCGGTCATAATTTGATTCATTCGAAATATTGTTAGAACAACAAATGTAAGCGAAAAGTTGTTCTCAATTAGATCGTCACCAGGCTTAACTCTAGTATACATGAATATTTATACTAAAATGTTGAACCAATCAAGGCAAATTGAGTTAATAATCACAATGAAATAGAGTACATCAATGCACATAATACTTAAAAGTACAAGTTGATAGTGGGAAGACAGATGTGCTGATAGTAGTAAGAATATAAAATTACGATAACAAAAGTTTTATCAATGGTTAAACATTGGAAATAAGAGATCAAACATGAGTGAATAGACCTAGAATAATCATCAAAAAACATTAAAATCATTACGTAATAAGAAGTGTGTAAATAATTAGATAGTGAAGAATACAAACAGAAAGAGACGGAAAATCACAAACAAATAACGGATTGGATCGAATCTCGCGAGGCGGGATCGTGGATGCGCACTGCTGAGGAGTCACACAATAGGAAGAAATCGCCATCCAGTGCTTCTAGGTTTTCCATGGTTGTCTAGCTTCAAGTGACTCATGATCTCACCTATATAAAATTGTTAAAATCCCCACAAAACCCCCTGCTGCAAATAACGGATGTGAAAATAATGCTAATGATAACAAAATTAAATTTAAAAAATAACAATGTCATTTGTTAAGTTATATCCCGTCATGGAAGGGAAAGGCGGTTTACAAATTTCTTCTGTACATATAAATTGCAGTGAAATGTACGAATTTATATGGTTTCAGCTCTATGAAGGACACGGGAACGAACTCCGTAGGGAATCATTAATATTCCGAAATATTATTCTCACTTTTTATAAGAATCTCCATTAAAAATATGTGGATCATTAGAACAACTCATATATGATAAAATAACACGAGAAATCTTATAAGAAGTATTGTGGGATGTATATTCAGTGATTACTCGTAACAACAAAATAAAGATCACATATTTTTCCTAATTGTCACACTTTATATGTAACTACTTTTATAATCAATATCTATTGTTTCTCTGTATCAATGGTAAAGAAACGAATGTATTTGTTTGGTTATATCTAACATACACTGCACTACCGCGGTTCTTAAAATGTAAACGCTCTCTCTGTCGTCCATTCTTCTGCTTTATTGGCCACGGCCTTTGATTGAAGATTATAATAGTATTATAACATTCTTGTAGGCCTTTCCACACCACTTTGGAGCTTTGGCCCGGATCATTACTAAATAATACTACCGGATTTAATCTTTATTTTGCTGTTGGTGCCATCACGTGCAGAGGAACCTTTGTTAGTCAAGTGAACTTATTTGTGGTTGTTATCTCAGAGAGCAGCTTACAAGTAACATTCATTTCATAACACTATTATCATTTTGTTGCTTAATATACCTATTTATAATTTAACTGTAGCTTTTTACCTTTTGCGTTACTTATAGACATACGCTTAGATTTGTAGTGTTAATTCTTTTGGTATATCGTTGGTAACTTTGTGTATTGTTATATTTTTACTAAGCTCTTTTGATTTGGATCCACCTCAGAAGTTGATTCACTAGAAGCTTTTGTCTCACTGTGATTTTGAGTTTAATTCGATACACTTGTATTCATTCTGCTGCGTCAATTAATTTATAAATACAAATCCTTTCACCTTTCTCGACAAATATCACGTGAAACAAAAGATTTTTTGCTGAAGCTTAGTTTCAGAGTTATGAAAAGCTAACAAAACTTCATTTAATTCTGGACTGAGATATGACTCTATACTACCTGTGTCAACAATAGTCATCGAATGAACCATGGGAAGTATATAATCACTTCTGAATATGGACATTACTGCTTGTAAACATAACCTAAATAGCTATTCTGTGCTGTAAGCATAACACATTTCAATTAATTACAATACCTAGCGTAAGCATCAGAATCACCGGCGGATGTATTATGTGTGCTGTATTCATCAGATCATCGTCAAAGTTGCTTGTATGGTGGACCACGTTGGATGAAAGACAGTTGGAAATCATACTGAAATCAAGTCCACATCCACACGCACACACTATAAACTACGTCGGGTATCATCGCATCGCACTTCACATTGTTCTCCAAACCCACACCTCATCTCAAATCATGTTAGTGTGTAACATGGGAAGGAAACGGTATTCTCGGTCTCACTGATTTGTAGGCAGATAAGAATGTCGACAATTAGGAAGACCCGATTCCACAACTAACATGTGATTATCACAAACCGACTTGGCAAACAAGCGATGCTATCGCACACGACAATAACACCGGAGACAAAACACAATGACAATTAACACGGGGTTTCACTCATTCTCATTCAAACGTCTTCATTGAAACACACATTATAAAGGAACACAAACGGTCTTAATCTGTGTGTATTCATTAACATGAAACGTGTGTTAACAGATAGGTTGGAATATGAGTTAATTGGAGACCAGTACAATGTCATCTGATGATACTGTTGTTGTACACCACCATCATCCAATGCAAGAGATTTTGGAGACTATGTACATTGCTACTGCTGCCTTTTTATCTCCTCTCACATCAATATATCCATTTTGACCTGACCGAATTATCTTGCAATGACTAACAGTCATGGTATATTTCATTGGTTATTTATGTACAAATCTATCCCAACATACTCTATTATTTTCATTACAGATGTTCACTATCAAGTTGAAGTAATTTGTCCAACCTACTGATCATGATGTAAGGTTCGGTTTTATTGAGTTCTTATAGAAATCTAGTAAATTAGTAGGAATGACTAGAATAGCGATCCAGTCAGAATTTTATTAGCTACTGTCTACACTTCATGCATTAATCAATAATGCATCGTATGGAGTTACTCCCAATTTTTCAAGGACTGTTGTCTTGTGGTAAAAACTGTGTCCCAATATATTCTAATGACAATCGTGTCAATCGAATGTGGCATGAAGCTGAAAAAGTTCAACGCAGAGAAAATAATATATTTATTTCTTGTACAAGAAAAAGGTATGTAAATATATACATGATTCTATATGAATTCATTCAGTCTGTATTATTGAGATAGTTTTCAAAATATGCTCAGACATCGATACAACAGTAAACCATGAAACATATTGTCCAAAATGACGCCAAATGGACACAAATTTTAGTAAGACAACATTATCATTATCTTGAACAATATTATTCAAGTGAAAATAATGCAAAGTGCTAGGCAATATAATTTTCACTAAATATTTTCGAATGCTTGTATCACGTTCAATTTGATTGATTAGTCCATTTATTTCAATGGTTATTACTTCGTATAAGTAAGTTCCACTTAACTTTTGTTGTTGTCTTCGTTGTTTTAATGATGTTGACGTAAATGATCGAGTTGAATTTGAAGTGAACAAACTGTTGTCATCTTCTAGTGTAGAATCACTTTTTATCTTTACGGATGAGTTTAATGTAGATTGGCATGTGGCATACTGCTGATAAATTGATTCATTTTGATTTAGTTTTCTCAAAGCATTCAATTGATCTAGCTACAAGTTTTTTTCAACCAAAATCCATTAATCAAACAAATAAGCTGTGAATGGATGTCGAAAAATAACCACACATAATAAAACAACGATGGCTTATCATTATTATACAACTAAAGACAATGGTAGAAATAACTTATATCACCAATTCAATCACCGTTGAGATAGAGACCTTTAGGATTTTTGCGTGAGATTTAAAACCCGTTGACAGGTAACCTGTGCATTAATGAAAACAAAGTATCCTCTTACTCTAACCGTACTCCTAACGCTAACAAATCATAGATTATAAACTTAGCTATTTCTTGTTTACTGTAATAAATCATTCAATATGTAAAGGTTTATTAATCATGTGATAATTATTTATCGACTTCCGTTTCAACAGCTATTGATAAGAAGGGTTTTATAATTAGACACTGTCTTCTTATTGGTTGGTAGGTCATTCACAATTGACAGTATAGTTTAAACCTCCTGACACATCATCTATTTTACCTATGTATCGACACAAGTAAAACTATGGTTTGTAGAGTTTGACGTTTTAGCAGTTACTTGGTCGGCAGCTTCAGTAATGCAGAACGAACAGACTATTTTGTTTTGGGCAATATACATGAGTTAATAGTTTAATCAGCGGATATCCTATGTATATTTTCTGTTAATGTATTGTGTATCGGTAAATATTGATGAGCGTTTTCAAAAAAGGCACAGCAAAATAAGGGACAGTGATGCATTAGTTTTAGTTTGGTGTGGAATTGCCTCGTTTATCAATCGTCCTGAAAACCATTATTAGATAACTCCCAATGGTATACAAATTTCAGAAGACAATACAAAGCAATGGCTACAGCTTATTGTTGCTCAGTACAGATCCCAAAGCCACCACACACACGATGTGAATACCAATGAAAGAGAACGAATTTATTAATAGGATTTAAGTGGCCAACATTAAGCTGGTAAGAATATATGTGTGGGCTTTAACACAGGATTAAGCATACATAATAATAGACACATGGGAATATTAGCATAAATATGTAAGCAAAGTGTTAACAAAATTTTTTTTAGGAAACTGAAGTCCTTACTCTAGTTAATGTAGTATGAAAGAGAAGAATAGAAGTCGTCTCGTTCGTCCTATTGAAATTGAGAAATAGTAGCTTAGTGTACGAATATATCACTAAACAATGAATAGTAGTGTGAAGATTTTAAGTGAAACTGTAAAAAAAAATGAGTCAAGAATGTGATATTTTCGGAACATCTAGTAGGTTGGAAAACGACTAACGGATTGTGATGTAGACCATCTTGATAAATAAAGAGAATCAATGCAATACTATGACGAAAAAACAATCAAAGAACAAAAATACAAACCATAGACTTTAGCTGTACGCCACAATCTTCCATATTTTTTATAAATTCATTTAGTTTGTCATAACATGTTTCCAAAATTTGACCATCACGAAGTTTTGTCATTTGTTCGAAATTACCATTTAAATATAGATTACACAATTCATAAGTGACAAAATCATCATGATTCTCGAAGGATGATGAACCTGCGAGAAAATTTAACATATAAAACATAACTTCGAAAACTTACACCTTTTAATTTCATTAGTTAATAAGTAGTACGTCTCTTTCTATGCAATTTTAATTCCATGATACTTTGGAAAATTGGTTGGTTGGTAAGACATATGAAAACGTTCAAATAACATAGAAGCAATCCATAGAAATGTACGTCAGTAAATTGGTTAGACTTTCCATACCAACATCAGAAACGAAAGAAAAATTATGATAAAAACCTTTTTTTATTAACTGTATGTCACAATTCCTACTGACGATAATGACTAGCCTTACATTTACAGTGTTGGAGAACTGATCAATCTAGTTGGAAGTTTCTTTTAGAGGTGGTTATTAACTGTAAATTTACAGAAAACTGAGAGTTCATGATTGGTGCTTACGAGTTAGCTCCTACTGGCAAGTATTCTAAAGTACAACTAACAGAGAAATAAAGATCTTTAGATAACAACGTTTCGACTGAAATTTATATTATCCAGGAAAAGTCAAGTCAAGAGTGATAAAGAACTAATGAGAATAACACTAAATATTACGTGTAACAAGTCACTCAGAACCTAAATTATGAAATAATAAGCATTAACCTCTAGAAAAGTAAAATAAGTTCTTATGACATCACGTACATGTGATCTAAGTTTCATTAAGTAGACACAATGATTAGAATAGGCTAATTCTTAAAGCTAAACATATTATGCAACGAGTCTTTGTTTATTGATCCATAGCTGTAAAGCATGGACCATAAAAGTACGACATTTACGTAAGCCACAAATATTTGATTATTGATGTCTCTAAAGCATCGCTGGGATATGATGGAACCATTTAGTGAGTAGTATTAAAGTTTCGTGTAGATTAATAGATAGTAATGGAAAGTAGGCTGGTATGAGCATAATACTTCATCGATCGAGATGATTGACAAATATTGTACACAATCCTAGTCATCCCCTACTCAGACAAGCAAAGGTGAATATACATTGTAAAAAAGTTAATGGCAACCAATCCAAAACGTGACTGCATTTCAAGAACATATTGAGTGATGACATGAGTAGCGGGTTACGGCTGAAAAATAAACGGTAGTTCCACTGATATATATTCAGCCGGTCGATATTCTTACCAGGTCCTACTTTTGACATATCAACAGCATAAAAATACATTCTATTTCCTCAATACACTACGATTTAACGATAATACGACCAGTGACCGAAATTATACTACCACTATGATGTGTACTACTTACCCGGACAGATATAAGTAGTTTGTACCAATAATTGGAAGTACGATTCTTACTGACAGAAGAGGAACATAAGGAGTAGAGAAAAGCAAAAGCAGTCCGAGTAGCAACGGGAATGAAAGAACGATGGAACTTGTAAGATATAATTCAAGGAAGATGTACAAATGGTGTATTCAATGTATTCATATTTTATAAATGCAGCGTGTGATTTTGGTTTAATCTAACCAAGTCTTTGTTCATTACACCACCAAGCTGGATGCTTAATCGATATGCTACACACAGACTGTACCATGTTATACAAGATACACAATTCACGACTATTATTAGAGGTCCATAGTATGGGCTAGATAATACTTTACTCAACACACAAGCAGTCTACATTCAATGAGTACAGAGTAGAAAGCAATGGTAGAAAAGAAACCACATATTAAGGAGGAAACATGAGTGTCTTCCCGTTCACATCCAGTAGCTAATCAAATCTTACTTCACTGATCACTCATCAGTGTTAGTTATAACTGATTGATATATGGAGGATTACGGATTACTTGTTGAGTGTTATACCATCTCAAAATTCTCATTCATCCTAGTGACATTGTCAACTTAGAAAGGTAAGATGTGTGGCTTTCGATTTTATTCAACCTAACTCTGAGGTAAACTGTGGCCTTAATGTAAAACTAATCACTCAGAACTCTTGCGACTAATACGTCATGAAGGGATAGACGATGCCAATGTAATAGTCACATCAGTTCTATCGATAATTTCAAAACCTAAATATGACCTTAAATTAAGGATGAATGGGGAAAATATGACTGCCAAAACAAACGAATTCCTACCACGGATTCCGAGGGATATTGATGTCCATTGATGTAAACTAAGTCTCATGTCAAAAACTAATGTGATTTTTAAACGGTCAGAATCCATTGGGAAAATCTCAAACTCTTAAACTGCGAAGATTCTGATTAGGTTAGGACAAGAATACATAGATGTAGTACTAGGCATAATTCAAAATGGAATAGTTACGATGTTTTCAAACTTACCTGACAGGATTTTACAAATATGTGTAGCCAGATTTGTGAAAACGATACATGACTGGTGAAAATTTGTGTTCCATTTCTTTTTTAAAGGAAGAATTTTATTTAATAAACTTGTTAGGCGTTCATTCACTGAAAACGAGGTCCTCGATTCCTAAGTGTTGAAATAAAAAAGAATAAACAATACATTGTTTTAGAATTCGACATTTTTACGAAGTTAACAAATTTTATGCAGCCATTCTCTTAATGGTATCTGTATTAATCAAAACGACAATCGAAACTGAAAAGTACTGAACGAGTGTTCAGTTCTAGAATGGGGAATTTTAGAAATACATACTATCAGTCCCTTTAGAGATCGAAAACATAACGAAAAATAGTGAAAATAGGATTCTGTCTTTGTCATTTGAATTTAATGTACACACAAATAGAATCTAAGTCACTCATTAGTGATTTGATTTGTACACAGAAATGTAGGCTTTGTAGTTGGTTTACGTAAGGCAACTAAAACCGACAGTTAGAGACTTTTTTTCTAAACAGTGTATTATCTTATTTAAGCTTTTAATTTTCAGCTGACTTAAGTATTTTCTTCAAATCATTTCATTCCCAAAATGAATCTAAATTTTTTTACTGCTGTGACTTGAGTGCTGAGTTATACGTGACGTACTTCAGCGACAACAGAAATTAGCACGCTTAAAATTATCGTTGATTGAATAAGCATTGAAAACTGGAGAAAAGTACAGTGATTCAGTTATTTACCATTGCATACCTTAATATTATTTCCAGTGGGATTCAGAACACATATTTTGTCCAATTACAGATTTGTCAGTTAGATGTACCTAGTTCTCAAAGTATCGGTTTTCCAGCCCAGACCTGAAATTAACATCCAACATTTTCATCACTATTTAATATTAAACCGTCTATCCTTAAGGTTTTTGAACTCTCCTCTCTTTAGATTTATTCAAGATGATACGTCATTTTGGAATGGCACAAGAAAGTGGCTCAATTTTGAGTCAACACTTTAGTCTGTTGAGAGACCAAGTAGATATTTTTCTCCTTCATATTTTAATTCATACTATTGCATGATCTGAATAATCCTATTGAACACTCCATGTTATTGTTGAGCCGATTACATCATTCAGCTATTGAGTAGTTACGATGTTTCTGCTTCGGTTTGGGCACCCGAGCAGTATCACAGCCCTCACACAAATCAAATGAGATTTGTGTGGAGCATACATATCTGGTACCCCTTTGCACCAATATTTATGTGTTTAAACAAATAAAGTTACGATGCTAATTATCAATGGGGCTTTGAAGAAGACTTATAACCTTGACAACCTCTCTGCCCTGAGAGTGTGTTTCGATATCGGGTATATGGATCTGCACTACGCAGAATTAGCTAGAAAAAAATTGAATGCTAGACAACTCTGGAAAGACTCTATCCACTATCATCATCTCAGAAAAAGGTCAACATACGCCCTTAAACGAGGATGTACACGGATTAATATATCATATTAAGTGACAAAATATTTATTTAACACTACTTTCAGAATTGACTACAAGGTCTCACCTGTTTTACAAATGAATTATTCCGATGATTTTGACCATTAATTGGAGTTGAAGTGATAAACTTGGAATAATTGTTACGATATTTACAACTCTTTACATTTTTTGATGAGGCACCGGAAACACTTGAATGGCTTTTCTCTTCCATATACTCAAATTGTGGAACCTAACTTTTGCGATGTCAGACCAATAAATACACAATATATTTAAACGTAAGTTTATGGAAAATTTGGAAACTGAAAACTAAGCAAACAATTGAACAGAATGAGTGATCATGTTCATTCAGGCCAACTACTATTGTTTAGGGAATATTTTACTTCATTTAAAATACTAAACTGTAGAAATTAACACACAGTGTAATGGTGCTATGGCGACATGTAACTACACAAAGTCGGGTGTTTTTCCAATCAACTCAAAAATTTACAACATTTAGGATAAGAAAGCACAAAGAGACGGAATTCAGTTATACTATGAGGTATATACAATCAGTATTATGAACACATTATTGTGCTTCACTCTATAGAACATATGAGAATGAACCAAATTAATTAAAACCAAGCACTGAAGATAAAGCTACCTAGACTATTCTCACTTAGCTAAACTAGTAGTTCTCAATATCAGCCCCGATAACTTTTGATGTGAAATTTCTTTGTTCTAACGTTATTCCTAATGGATTTGTGTCTTAGTATCTAATCAACATTGCTGTAAGGATAGGAAGACAGTAAATACATTTAGATCAAAATCTCTCCCAAGATTTTGTGGGGTGGATACGAACACTTACGGTTATATATATATATATATATATATATCAGAAAATCAACTTAAAAACGCCAGTGTTTTACAAATAAATCGTACTCAAAGATCGAAAATTTCAACATGGAATCAACTGTGCTTGATGTTAGCTACATTCCAGTATACCTTAAGGCCTTCATATATAGACTATGTTTTCATTAATGTTTGACCGTTGTGATTTTGCGGTCGATCATCTAGACTAACTGTCCTAAGTAGTGGCCACTTTTATTTTTATTTAATCGTTTGAAGGATTCGATTCAGTAAATAATACGTTTGCGAAATTTCTTAAGAAATGGTGTGTCTAACGATTCTCTCACAAACTGTACAGTCATCTTGTAAGCTTCAGTATACAACGATCTGGACACAGGTGATGTAAGAATGTTTAGAAGAACTCTGCTCCCGAAAGTAAAATAACTATCAGACTATTGAAAACCTTTATTCAACAAAAACGAATCAGGAGTAAATTTATGAAACCTCTTATTTATTTAACAATTAATTTACATTTCAAAAGAAAAAGGCAACTAGACTGGATAATAACTCGAAAAAGTCACTGAGAAATACTACGGCTTAAATTATCCAACCAAAGCAAGCTCATAGATTTATACTACTTAAAATAACACAAAAAAGGAGTTTTCATACCTGTAAACCTTATAAGAACGTGAGTAACACTGACTTGTCGTGGTTCCTATACCTTAGCTAAATTTATCAGCCTTTGAATGGGTATTGTCACTGAAAACGATCTAGAAAGAAGCTACGGTGTCACCATACAAACTCCTTTTCACAATATGAGTGAAAAGATTAATAAATATCATATTAGATGGGAAGAAAATTTGAATAACAAATCACATTCAACTCTTTAGGAGTGTTTTGATATTAATAGTATCAATAGTGGTTTTGTCTAGTACTAGATATTTCGTAAAATATGGAATTCTGAGCAACTAGGATTAGTTCTAGTAAGCAGAACATTAAATTTCATAACAATAATCGAAAACCATAGTTCATCAGAAAACCCCGAACTGGGGAAACATAAACCACCTTCCTACCAATACCACCAAATTTGGAATGTTGATGAACAATGTTAATACTGATAAATACGTGTGGTAGTCTGCTAGTTGTCCACTCCGACGTCAATACGACAAGACTACTATTCTTGTCTTGCACGCTACATCTAGAGTAAGAACCCTAGCTTCCTAGTAGAAAATACATTTAGGTTAATGAACTACATATCTATTAAAATCGTCATGATTAATAAACTGAGACATTGTCAGTCAACACAGATCATAACCAAAATCCATTGGAAGTCCACAAAGTAATGAGAAGAAAATGTGTTGAAAGTTGACTTTATATTCAATATAAATTCACCTTAAATCGATATTGATTTTTTCTCACAAGTTGTATTTGGAGATTTCATATCCCCAACAGGTAATCTATCCACTTAGTAATTCTCGGGTGATACATACATCACGCTCCTCACCATAGTAAAAGAACTGGGGCATCACTCTGTGTAGTACCCCACGTCTCTATTCCCACTGGCATTCTGAAGCTAACAAAACATACTGTCTTGTAGTTTCTTGCCAGAACATTAGGGAACCTAATCTCGGAAACATTTAGAACTGATTTAAGTGTTTACTTCCGACTTCATCTAGAAAAAACGTCTGTGTTATCGTCCTACTTTAATAAGTATAGTGCTCGCTTGGAAAGTGTTCCAAGAAGAGCAGCAACAGAGGTGTTCGGACAAAAAAATACATACGCAGATCTTCAGGAAAGTCTAAGCTTCCAGCTTGTAAAGTACAGAAGAATTAGGGGAAATATGATTCGGGTGTATAATATTCCTCATGGTCCACTACACCATAACAGACCCTCGATTCATCTCAGTATTAAATTACACCGATGAGGATGTCCACTTATAAAATAACATGAACGAACTCACACAGAAATATGTACAAACTTTTCAGTGGTTAGAATTAGAGAACCGTGGAAGTCCCTACCAGAGACAATAATAACAACTTCTATAGAATCATGAGAAAACTCGATGTTTATTTTGTTTCCGTAGGTACTAAGAGCGATTACTTAAGAGCTAATCTACGGCCACTTTCATTATCAATAACTGACTTACTTTAACCGTCAGTTTCAGAAGAAAAATGAAAACATTGTCTTCAGTACGAGAAAGCTTAGCAACCACGCAGACAAAGATTCCAATAAAATAGTAGTTTGCCAGTCCCACCAAGCTAATTTTTAAAGTTTATCTCATAGTTTCGCTCCGAAGTACTCGGTCTCTGGAACCATGATAAGGTCACATAAACCCTCTCGGCCTCCACCACATAGTTTAAATATTGTTTGTGTGTACTCCGGGTGGGTAAATTTATCATTTTTATTATTGATATGTACCTATAATACTCATACCACTGAACAGCCGAGGTTTCTGTGATATCTGCAATTATTGCAGCCAATGTTACTGGTGCTTTTATTACACATTTTGCGGCAATTGTTATAATATGCCTTAGTTTCAATCTGGATCGAGCGAAAAAGGTCCCTATTCTAGCAAACGTCTTATGGTGTTTCAAAATGTTATATCACAGGACATCACGACAGTCTGCGCGATTCCAGGTAAAGGGACTTCTTAGTAATCTCATATATTGTAGCCATTCAATTGTCAAGTCTTCTCTAAAATCCCCTGAGGACCGACCTTACATGAGCACCAGGTACTGAAATTGGCGCTGTGACCTTGAAATCCTTCAGACTCTTCTGACTGTCTCGTTCATAAATTTTAGTCTCGCCCCCACATATTACATTCAAACTGGTTGAGAACAAACGCTTTTTGTCAAGTCATTTTGGCAGTTCTTGATTGACTTCTTTCTACTTGATATACTTTTGCTCGCTTAACTGTGTCAGTTACATGTGCCATTCCTCCCTAGTAAAAAGCGGTACTTTTTCCTTGCTGAGTAAGTCTTAGAGTTTTGATTATGTCCCAAAAACTTGGAAGTTACTTTTATACTTACCAAGACCGAATATTTAGCTACGATATCGTACTAGTAATAAACTTCTCGATAATGTCATTTCAACTTTGGTTTATTGGGTTGTACTCATATCGTCAGTGCAGAAAAAAGACTTGTAGCTATAAATAAATCGCCAAAATCAATAGCTCTGCAAGTGTTTGACATTAGATGCTGACCTTATTAGTTTTAGTGGACTCATTTAGCTGAAGGCGCTCGGTCATGCCCCCGTAGCAGATCACGTTTCAGAACGGCGTGTGAAACATCTCCTATGATCATTAGCCAGATTAGATCAGTCACTTCTCGATATATTGATAACCCATCAAATATATCTTCCAACCTCCTCGCTTTTGACTTTTGATTTTACTGAGTGGGTGAGATTCCATTATAGGTGTTACTGGTAAAGTATTGTCAAACTACAGTACTGGTGATATCTTCGGATTTACCAGGTAGTTCCCATTTAGCGGACGAACCATTTCACTTGTGCATCAGGTTTTACGTGCTCCCTTCATGAGTACGACTGTTCAGTGTTCCATGTCCATCATCTTCAGACTTTGCAGGACTTTTTCCATAAATTATTTCTGCTTTCGCTCTTATTTTCGGTGCCGCCAAAATTTTTGTTTTCTGTTTCTAATTAGCAATTCGAATTGTCCGGACAGAACATCGTTGTGGCAAACATACATGCTTTCTAGTAGATGATAGTGTGGGGGCAATGAATTATCACTGAACCCTAGCCATATCACTCGGCAGTTGGGTCACTGAATATCAAACAGATCGTCGATCCCTGTTAAAGTCAAAAACAATAAACGCGCATCACTTAATCATACGCCATGGACTGACCCATGCGTTGGTGGTCTGACTAACATAGCTGTACTCATTCTTACTAATATATTTACGTAATCACTCCCTTTGTGTTATACAGTCTTCAAAGCCGCCATAGCACTTTGATACGTCAAACGGGTAATCCATGTTAGATGCTTACCGCGAGGTATGACTTCGAAGTTAGCTGGTCCGTCACACCGTTCCCGTCTAACTCGAGTAGGCCTCCAACCATTCGACATAGATCATCAACGTTCATTGTATACAATTGAACATAATGTGACAACTCAAACAAGTGGTATCACAGTGTGTGCACAGAACTCACGGTGACTGCATATAAGAGGTGTTGAAAACCACTACCACGTTGGCCATCCAATGCATGCTGCTCTACCAAATGCGTTCTGATTCTCGAGACGATTTAGCTGCTAAACACAGCTAGAAACCTCCCACCGGGTAAACAACAACCCGTAGATAAGCAGCTGCCAGGTCTTGATGAAACAATAGGCTTCATCACAAATTCGGCTTTCAGTTTGGACAAAGTAATATAAGTAGACCTCCCATTACATTGTAGATGATAAGCACACATGCAGGAAAGGTTACAAGGAGAAAGAACGTGTGCGAAAGGAAGAGACAAATTACAGGGAGCTCCAAAATATTTGAGTCGATGGATTTAATTACAGAACCCCACATCAATTCATCACGGACTAAGTCATAGCAAAATCCACAAGTTGTAGATTAAGCTTGGAAACAAAATAAAGTCAGTGATTGGCTAACAGCAGTGTTTAAAAAATCTATTGCCTAGCCGGACTACGAGAATGAGAAGAGCTTGAGAAATAAAACCCCGAAATTTATCATGACAGTCTTTCAGAGGTCCGTCATTTTCCACAAGTTAAAGGAGTCTTCCGAAAAGGAGCTAAAGGCTAGGTTTGAACACGACCGAAGCCATATTAAATCTCGAATAAGCAAGCTACTACCGGAAATTGTAACAGGAGTCAGTACTCGTAAGATTTACAGGATAAAATAAAAAGTGGATTCTGAAAGTATTCAAGCAAGCGGCATTTTAAATATTACTTTAGCTTCCATTGAGTAAAGGAATCTCATATTCAAAAATCCACTCGAACCAACTGGATCAGAAATATATGAGCGTGCTAAACTAATCCTGACCAGTCGTATTAGGTGATGATATGTAGATGCAGAAATAAGAGAGCGGCGACGGAACGGCAGAACAGGGTAAAGAGGCCTAACTTCTCGAGCTGCTCTTCTGGGATAAATTTCGACATTCCGCAACTTCACGAGGTAGCTTCCAAAATCTTCATCACCGTGGTAGTTCATTAGAAAATCTGACAAATCTGTCAAAATCGTCAACATTGAACTGATCCTTAGCTGACTGCGTAACAACCCTAGCAAATTTATCTTGATTATCAGAAATCGTTTTCTGCAAGGCGCCACATGGCGGTGAAGTTGCTTAGAACAGATGGACTTTCATTCTATAGACCTCTGGCATCTTTTCTAAGTCCCCACCTGGCCACCACAAATACCTAAGAGTATCTCAATCAAGCTCCGAAACTACTACTTGATGGAACATGACTTTTATGTCCTCCGTAAGACCTATTGGTCGTTTTAGAAACCTGGTGAACTCGTCTACTAAGTTATTGACTAAATCAGGACCAAAATAAAGATTCATGTTTAAAGACGCTCCAGCACACTGGGTTGCACAATCTAGCACTGTTCTTAACCTGTTAGGCTTCTTGGGATGGAAAACAGGGTGATGAGGAAGATACCAAGTTCGTCCATCAGCGTGGTTATCGTTTAACTTTTCGGCGTAATCTCGTTCCATATACTGAGTCATGGCGCTCACATTGTCCTGGAAAAACTTCAAATCCCAAATAAGTTGACCATTCAAACAGCTAAGCCTACGCTCTGCTAATTTTTTTGATTAGGCAACTTGTGTTCGTGCATCAAAAGCAGAGCTAATTGATAGTGCCCATTTAAATTGGCACTGAACTCGACATAGCGTTGAGTGCTGTACGATCTTTTACAGACATCGATGCAGTACGACTTAATGGATCTTTGAATTCGGTTGAGTACAATTGTTCGAACTTATCCTCTAATTCCTCTTTATCTGAGAGGTAATTAGGTACATGGTTGCTTTTATAAAGTTCCCTGTGGGGGCTGAACAGCGTCCAACCAAATATAGTCCTCACGGCAGACGGTTCATTCACCTTTCCGGTTCTCATCTCTTTCATCTCATGTACACCTGGTACATTAGACCCAATCAACAATTTGACATCCTCGTCTTCTACTCTCGGAAAGCTTATGTCTTTTAAATGAGATTAGGTTGCAATTTGATTCACCGTTAGCACAGTCCTGTGAACCGCCGAAAGTTGTTTGACTGTCATCACTTTCTGCACTTTAACGATGACAAAATGTCTGGCGAGTGCAACACTAGATGGACTTCTTTGGATATCAATGATGATTTATATCAATCTGATCATGCCTGTAAACTGGTGTGAATTCTGTAAATATTATTTTCAGAATATATTATTATTTATTACCAAGAGTCTTCAAAAACACCGTTTTTCGTTTTCCCTCAAGGTCTAATTCATCAGCCAGATCATCAACAATGAAGGAGTTATCTGATCTAAAAAGGCGCAAGTCTGAATAACCTTCTCACTATTTTTATATATGCAGTCACTACTGCAAATGCTACTGGTCTCTGTATACGCTTAACACGTCCCTCCGTATAGTACTGTGTATTTATTTAAGCTTCTTGGAGGTGGGATGCCTTGAGCATCAATAGTGTGTTCTAGGAAATCTAAGGAGTTGGTTCCGATTTGACATTTCTGGATGTTTACAGTAATGTCATGCTTTTGCAGTCGTTCGAACACAATGTTCAGATGCTGGGGGTGGGATTGTCTGTCTGGACTTCCTATCAAGCAGTCATCAACATACTCATGTACGAAATTGTGACCTCGGAAAACGTCATCGGTGGATCTCGGGAAAATTTATGCAGCATTTCTTAGGCCGAAAGTCATTCGTAAGAATTCGTAGAGTCCGAAGGGAGTTGTGAAAAACGGTTTTGGGAATATCGTCAGTAGCCATAGGGATTTGTTTATAGGCTTTAACCAAGTCGATTTTCGAGAAAACAGCTGTACCTTTCAAGGTAGCCGTCAAATCGTGAATGTGGGGCAACGGGAATGGTTTTCGCATTCAGACGCCGATAATCACCAGTTGGACGTCGGTCATTGCTGTCCTTATCAGGGACTATACGCAAGGGAGATGCCCATGGGCTGTTTGATGGTTGAATGATTCCTGAATCTCTCATGTGATCGAATTCGATTTTGGCCAACCTCAGCTTTTCTGGAGCTAGTCGGCGTGCTTCCGAAAATACAGGTGATTTTATAGTCGTGACGTGATGTGTAACACACGGCCATTTCGGTTGCGGTTGGTATGTCTCAGAGTACTTGCCAAGTAATAGTCTATAGAATGGATCTATTGTGTGCCTGATTGTGACTAGGGATAATCCGCAACCGGAGAAAGAAATTACGCGAACAGATAACTTAGTGTTTCCGTCTACTAGCCTTTGTTTGCGTGTATCAATTAGTAGATCGTGGTGTTGTAGCAGGTCTATGCCAGTAATTGGCATATCACAATATATAAAAATTAAGATGAAGCAATGATTTACGAAATTCCAAAAAGGAACAGACTCACAGTTTGTAAGCTGTTGTACCAGATCACGATAGGCTCACTTATGAAGATGCCACAAGTATTTGGAGTTTGAAAACCTTTAAACCAGTAACACCTACTATGAATCGTACCCACCTAGTGAAATCAGAAGTCAGAATCGAAGGGGTCCGAAGATATATTTGATGGGTTGGCAACATATCGTGGATCGACCGATTTATTCTGATTAGCTACTGCAGAGAATATTGAACACGGCGTTTCCACTCATGATCTGGTGTGGATGCATGACAGAGCGCCTTCAGATAGGTGAGTCCATTGAAACTAATGTGGTTAACGTACAATGTTGAAGACTTACATAGCTATTTATTTCGGGGATTGTTTAACCGCTACAACCTGACTCGACTTCAAAATTGGGCAGATGAAAACGGACTTAACTTCAACACCTAAAGTGTAAAGTAGTCCATCTGAGACATCTTGCAGACTATAGTTACGACTAAGATAACTCCTCTCTAGAAGTATCCGAAGTCTTAAATGATGTAGGAATGTTGATACCCTACGGCTTGAAGTCGTACGCTAACTGTGACAAAAACTCTTTCAAGCAAACCTTGCACTGGTAACACTGAAGCGCATTTTCGGCCAGTTTGACTGTAGAACCTTGCACATAATCTTCAAGTTATATTCGTCCCCATTTAGAGTACGGAAACATAATATCTCCTCCCTTCCTCCAAAAGGATAAGGACACTCTGGAACGTATACAACGTCGAGCCATGAAATCAGTTCGGGGACAAACCTTATGAAGAGCGCCTCCAATCACTTAAATTTTACCCGTTAGAGTACAGGCATCTTATAGGTGACTTTCTTATGACTTACAGTATCCTTAACACTTCTGGTCATCCATTTAAACATCTACTTAAGCTTAGTCACAATATTAACCTAAGGGGTAAAACCCAGAAACTGGAGACCCAACATATCAGAACAGACTGCAGACACAACTTCTACTCCGTAAGAGTTTTCAAATGCTGGAATTCGCTGTCGATTGAGATAGTCCGAGAGATTTCCCAGGAATCGTTTAAGAGGAAACTTGATCTGTTCTTAAGGACTAAGGATAACATATTATTATGATTTACCAATTTCTTTTTTTCCTCTGTTGTCGTTATTATACCTAGGTTTTTGCCTGGAGGTATTGGTGATCCACTACTACTAGACACGGAAGCCCGTTAAGAGAGAGCTTCTTCTATTCCGTCCACAACCACTTGAACCATTTGAACCGCTAAAAGTGTTAAGGCCAGCAGATCATTTTAAGGGATGTAGTAAATTCCATGGTCGCAATTTGTCATTGAATATGCCTATGTTCCTACCAGAAGACATCGGTGATCCACTGCTACTAAATACTGAAGCCCGTCAAGCGGAAGCTTCTATTTTGTCCACAACCATTTGAATAAACTGATTTTGGCTTTCGGACGAGTATATTCGGCTAAGTTAATCAGTAATGTCGAAACCGATAGGCAAATTAAATTCGAATTCCCCTCGAGCATAGTCTCCCAGATTGCTTCTATTTGTCTCTTTGAAATCTGTGTTCACGGTATGCCCGAGTATAGAATTGTACATTGAGCACACATTCGAATTCAGAACGCAGTAGCTTCTCTTCGGTCTCCGGGTTTGCGTCGGCATCTCCTGAAGGTCAGCTGGTCCTTATGTTATGTCGTGCATCAAAAAGCTTAAGCACCATCAGCAGGTCCTGCAGGAAATGTTCCCTAGGTCCCACCCAAGATTCCGAATTATATCGTGTACTCTGGACGAAATATCGTGTTCCTTTATTTGTGACAACTGCTATTTAGAGATTACAGGTAGCCTACTGGTAAGTTAACAGAATTCTGTTGTGTCATTTTATCGTTTAATACAAACTTATTGTTGAATTTACTATATACGGCTAGCAAGAAATAGAATCTCAGCATTAACATATATGTTAATGAATCGAGGTCAAACGACCCATGTATGTAATCACTTATACTAATGATACATTATTTATCATTTTCAATAGGAATAATGCTAGTTTATGATCAAATTTCGTTCTTAGTTTGCAGTTTTAAACTCCAGAAATCGAAGGTTAAGTGACTAGCATAAATTACTGCTGGGAATACATATATATATATATATATATATAATTTCGAATAAAGCCATTAATAACGATACTATGGGGATCTAGTTCCCTTAAACATGTGTTTAGAAAGTGCTAGTAATATACGCCGTGGTGGAAAACTTCAGGGGCTCGTGATTCAGTAATTGGTGGTCTATATATGCTCTCGAAATTTCTAGGAAATTCCCTTTCAAATAATCAGTCGTAGATTGAGGAAACAAGGCACCAATACTAAGGTCATCTTCCGACGCATGGTATGATTTTACATGGCTTAATAAACGACGGGAAAATCGAAAGGTTGAAGCTTTTCGGCACCTCTTAGGAAGTATTAAAAAGCTGTCTTACCACTCTAGTTCTTACACCGTATCGCGTAAGTGTACTTGATATTTTAGAACGTGAGCTCCCTGCTTAAAGTTATATTCCAGATTTAATCTGATACAATTCGGGTGTTAAATCCAAAACAAGCTCTCGTCTATGTTCTGAAGGTCTTAACGAAATGAAAACAATTCATCAACCTTAGTTGGCTCCTGATTCACAAGTAACTGCAGTCTCTATGTCCATGTACACTTTAACCTTGAATAAAAGTTTCATATCGTACAATGACTCAAATTAGGGCCGAATTTCAGTGCATCATTGTTATTGGTATTCCTCGCTAACTGCCATCAGTCTGTTTACTAAGCAAAAACGTCTGCCTGTAATTTCAATTTGTAATTCTCTGACTTCGTTTGATGTAAGGACGTAGTATCTTCAATCGCCGCCAGTTTTTCACATAAAGATCTATTCTGGGAATTCACTTGTGGAGTCATATTGTGTATACTCAACCTATTCTACTACTGATGCTGTTACTTCCACTACTCTAGGGTTTGTCTCGATAATCTCATTTAACCATGCTTATATGGTGTACCAGCTCGAACATGCACATATTCCAGGTCCTACGTTATGTCTGACTGACTAAACACTTCATATCCGCTTCTAATCTCACAGTGCTTGATTATGTACCAGTCTAAACTAGTAAAAGGATGAGTTCTGGAGCTTTATATGTCGATTTTTTGAACCTGTTCTATCATACATGAGCGGTCAGTTAATGAGTGTATTTGGAGATATCTACTGTATAAAAATCACAGCTTTGCAAGCATCCTTAGATTTGAACCATGCATTCTCTGAGAGTATGTTAAAATAGTACATTCCTTACTGGCCGTTAAATCTGTACGTCACACATTCGAGCGATGCTTCTTCTACTCTAAAGAATAGAATCGTACTCCTAAGCCACTAGCTAGTAAATTGTCTCGAATGAATGTCTCAGCTTGTCCTAAGCCATGTTCATAACTGTTCTTCCGGTCGAAGTTTTATGATTCCTTCGAATGGTTCCATAATAATGCAAACAGTTAGTCTTCTGTATACTGCATCATTGAGTCGAACTTTCGCTCCGTTAAAATGGGGGGTTCTGTTTGATTATATCATCCCTAACAGAGTTAATGGCACCTACTGAATATTTTCCCTACTTTCGTTTCGTAAAAAGCTCACAGACAGCATTTAAATTATTTCTCAATTTTTCTAGCTACTTGACTGCGTCCACTGACAGCTTATATATGGAAATAATTGGGGGAATTTTATGCATCAATTTCAAACAGTGCTTCTCAGCAATATTCCATTCAGCTCAGTAGTAATTTGTTTTCTAAAGTGGTCATAGCTGAGAAAAGAGACTTCCATCCGCTTTCACAGTGTCGTTAGAGTAATCGCCGTTACCCGAGACCATACCACACATTAAAAATCTAGGTTGATATGATTCGATGCACAATTCGGAAGTAAAACACCACTACGGCTAACATTCGTTAACTGATTTAAAACTATCAATTACTGAAATTCATTGTGGCTCCGAATAAACTAGTGTTCTTTCTAAAAATTTATACAAGTTAATAGCCCGTTGTAGTTTAGTCTGCTTAACTTTCTGTGTCTTTAGTGTTAAGTGGTTTTTGTTTATTTTAAATAATTAGGGTACATATCCACAATCGTCTCCAATATGGTTTTCCGATTCTGATGATACGTTTGTCACACAAATTTTCCGAGGACTACAAACAGTTGAACCAAGCAACTATACGGTAAATTATTTTTGTTATCAAATCAATTATAACCACTCAATTATACTGCAGATTGATCGCCAAGTAAAGATACTTGTAACTGAATTATGTCGATACAAAAATTTGCCAAATCCTCCTGAATTAAACAATCTCTGTCCAGACTTCAATCCTGAGCCTGTAAGTTTATATTTGTTCCGTTAAACTAATATTTTGTTGCGTGTATAGCAGAATAGACAACATTTATAGCTCGTCCCTTAATGTTTTATAATTTTGTTTTCTGGGTTTTAATTTTCAAATGTTACTTTCAGTACGATTTCACGAGGAACCAAGATTTAAATATATTCGGTATCCATTTACCTAGATGGTACTTCCCTACTACTTTTAACGCAAAATAGTTGCTTTCCAATTTTTTTTAAAAATTAATAATCCTCGTCCATCTAGTGAGTCATGAACATCATGTTATCGACTTAACAAGAAATAACTTGTAAATATCCAGAGGTTTTCGATTACCTCACTTTTCCATGAGCTGACAATAAAGATGACCTAACTGACTTTGTAGCTGTATCTACCAAAACTAAAGCTCTAAGAGTAATAAAACTCAAGGAAAAACACTTGCAAGTTTATTTATCATATAGGTCGTCTGGATTCTCTGAACGCGTTTTTGTTAATCTGTTTCACCTATAGCTTCCTGTTGATACTATTTCGACTGCTGAACCTCGTCAATCATCTGGCGACGGCAATAGTGATGCAGAAGATACTGGTTTCGAAGATGAAGATGTGACACTGAACGATCCATTTGAAGTTTCGTGAGTTTTAAGGTTTCTAGTTAACTTTATTTTTGTCAAGACAACTGACATTTACACTATTTCTCTGATAAATATAATAAATTGTTCAATAATTTCCACTAAGTAGTGAGCTACTGGAAAATGGAACTTCAGACGGCTATTTCTTCTCAGCTCAGAACTTGATACTCTTAACATGATTTAACCTGTGTAACTATTAATAGGTTGAATTCAGTAACGTAAGTGTATTCACTATTTGCCTTTTACCAAACCATGAAAATCCTTTTTTAAAATGACTCTGTGATTTAAAAGCACAACTGTAAATCATGGGATAGCAGATTTAAACCCTGATTCGTTGACTGTGTTCCAAACACCATCCAGCTGGTATCCATAGCTATCACATAATTATACCTCAAAGAGTAGTACGTAAAAACGATATATTTGTACAATAAGCTAATTATTTCCAAATCTGACTTCATTAAGATGATCAGAACTACTTCCATACTCTTCCCTACTCATTAACTAAAATGAAGAGTCCATGTTTGTATAGCTGCTTTTCTTGATAAAAACTCTAGGAACAGTTAAATTACACTCAAGTTGATTTCATCGTATATACAGATTAAATTCAGTGATTAATAATTACAAAAATTTGTTAGCCCATCAATCGTCACTTGAGTACAAAACTAGAGTGAATTTGTGATTGCAATAAAAAAATTCACAACAAATTCTAATAACTAACTTCATATTGAGTAAATTCATAGAATAAAAATGCATTAAAAGTCAACCGAATAAGAATTATCTTCATTCAATGTACATATTGATTTCTCCTTCATATGTTGTATCTGGTGATTTCACAATCCTAACATCGCGGATCTATAATTGGCTACTGAGTCGCATCGAATTGGTTGAAATATTCAACATTGTAATCCCTACACTATTCACCGACTATTTTTTTGCTTTCTTCCAATTCCTTAATCTACATTTTTTCGGCATACATCGATACTATCTCTTTGTGGAATTTTAAGGTGTAAACTGTCCTATTATTATTTCAGTCCCAACCTTTGGTATTTCCATTTTTTAATTATTGTTTATATAACTAGCAAATCTTACTCAGTGTAAATCATATCTTTATATTGTAATGCCTTGAAACAAATCTGATATATCAGTGTTGTGGCTTGAACCAAATACAGATTTCTGCTAATAGTACAGCTGTTTTGCTATGACTGTAGAACACCTACCCGCCACTTACAACGAAATAAGATGACTGCCTTGTCGATGCAAGAAAGAAAACAAGACCGTAGAAGCAGATTGATTTATTCAGCAACCACTAATTAAAACAACTTTCCCAATAATTACTTACTCCTGTTACCCCTCGTGAGGGAGCATAGGCCGCCCACCAACATTCTCCATCCAACTCTGTCCTGGGCAATCCATTCCAGTTTTCTCCAATTGTTATCCATTTTTTTGATGTCTAATTCCAATTCCCGACCAAATGCGTTCCTTGGTCATCCTATTTTCCTCTTCCTCTCAGGATTCCAAAGTGGGGCTTGCTTTGTAATGCATTTTGATGATTTCCGTAATGCATGTCCTATCTGGCTCCAACTTCTATTTCCTGATTTCCTCTTCAGATGGAAGCTGGTTTGTTCTCATAGTAGGTTGTAGCTGATGCTATTCGGCCAACAGACATTGAGTACCTAGCGTAGACAGCTGTTTATAAATACTTTTACCTTTTTGATGATGGTTGTAGTAGTTCTTTAAGTTTCAGCTCCGTACAGCAGAACTATCTTGATGTTCGTATTGAAGATTCTGACTTTGACGTTAGCTTACAGACAGTTGTTTTGAGTTCCGTACGTTCTTCAGCTGTAGGGATGCTGTCCTTACTTTACCAATTCTTACCTTTACGTCTGCGTTAGATCCTCATTGTTCATCGATGATGATGCTGATCAGGTATGTGAAAGATTCCACCTCTTCCAGAGTTTCTCCACTAAGTGTGATTGGCTTGGCGTTCTCCGTGTTGTATTTGAGGACCTTGCTTTTTTCTTTGTATGTGTTGAGGCCTACTGCTGCAGAGGTTGCTGCTACACTAGTTGTCTTCATCTGCATTTGTTTGTGTGTATGGAATATGAAGCTTAGGTCGTCTGCGAAGTCAAATCTTCTAGTTGATTCCGAGATGTCCATTGTATTATGTGTTTCCCTTCAGATGTAGAGGTCTTCATAATTCAGTCCACCACCAAAAAAAGAGAAAGGGTGAGAGCAAGTAGCCTTGTCTGACTCCGGTCCTCATTTGGAATGCATCTGTAAGTTGTCCTCTCCACAATAATGCTGATGATAATAATGTAACGTCGTTTTAAATGTTTGGTCAATCAATAAATTCGAATAAATTGAACTATGAGTTAATCAATAATCTGATGTGCGTGTATGGAATTCGCAAAATCACTAAATTAACTAGCTTGACTAAGAAATGTAATTCATCACTGAATTATAGATGTTTTCCTTCCCAACATACATTTATATTTATGTATGTGTATACATGGTTTGTTTTCTTGAATTTATCTGTTGTCTTTTATTTAAATAGTATTACGGGAGATGATCGTCCTGAATACGATGGTATTTCATCTCAAGATGCTGAACAGTTGGAAAAACTCAAGGCTACACAAATACAGGTACGTTTCATTGTTATATATATATATATATATATATATATATATATATATTAGTGAACGCTAATTGCTAGAAAAAATCGAGTTTCTGAGACCAAAGTAAACACAGTACTACTCGATCATTATTAGGTAACTGAAATTTCCAACCTCAGTTAACGTTATTTGTCATCTCCAAATTTGTTTACTCATGGTTTTCAGACCTTTGAAAAAAACCATGCTGGATGGAATTTTTTCTAAGAGGAAAAGAAAGAAACATACAATTCTCTAATGATTTGTACAATCATTGTAAAAATCGTTAATTAATTAATGATCTGCCACCACCGCGATTGCTTTCTAGAGGAAGTTTGTCGACTTTTTAACGTATGATTGTTTGGAAATTCTCCAACACTCAAATGTTGTATATCCCCATAGACGAGAATTAAGTACACGAACTGGTGATGTTTCTTATTAAACGTTCAAAAGATTATCCCATTAATATTTTTTTTGGATCACCAGTGACAATTCTGATTGTTGATCAGATAAATTAAATTACCGTTTCTCTTTAACTTAGTTTTTAAAACTATATTTAGTTTTTGATCATATGACGACTCGTAACTGTGGTGATACAGATCGTAAGAAAATGTAGTTACTTCATTAGTACCAAAAACTTCATTTGTTTTCCAAATTCAACTCACATTGATCAAGTACAGAATAGTAAACTCGGCTTTGAATTTCCACTTTTGTGTGTCTGTGTGTGTATGGGGCCTAGTAATACTTCTCTATCTTCTGGGAGAGTAAGACTCAGTCAAAGTAGAATGTATGCACACAAAGAAAAGTAGCAAAAATCGACGATACGGTGTTTAGTACATATACTTTGTAATGAACAAGCTTTGAAAACTAACCTAACCAAACACTTATACTCCTGAACTTGCAGAAAGTTTTCTGTTGTGAAGATTCTTCCTTACCTCTGGAAACCTCATTTGATGTAATATAATTTTATGTATACAAACGTATATGTATTGTAAAGTTTATGAAGAGTAAAGTGAACTTGTTGAAATATCTTACTAAACATATAATATTGAATAAGGCTATTATTATTATTGCTACTATGATTAATTGATTGTCCAAATGGGGTCTAAGCGAAGCGCAGTTCAAACATGTTGCCTAGCAGTTGCTCTAGTCCATTAAGCTACCACTTCACAATCATTTTCCAGCTTGTGGCGGAAATCATTTATTGTTATTATAAAACCTTTTGCATACCTTTCACTATTCTGTGCATTGTTGTGCCGAACGTACTCTGAACAAAATAAATTTGTTGGTGATTCTTCTTTAATTCAGTATCGGGCAGTAATTTGGAAGTGTTTGGGTAGGCGCAGACTACCTGGTTAAGGGTCCATGCGATAACCCTAACCAGTTGTTAGAAACGTTACGTGATTCGACTCAGAACAAATCAAAATAACCCAGATGCGTTCACTTAATCTTTCTCTATAACATGAATTTTAGTACTCCCTCATACAAAACATTTCATTCCTTTCTTAAACCGTATTCTTAATGTTCAGTCGTTCTCACTATTACTGTTTTTACATTATTTTAGTTAGTTCACTATTCATTTCATGATAAAAATTCATTTTATCATGCTAATGTAGTACGAAAAGTTAGACCAACGCATATTCGTGTCAAGCGCTACATTGATTATATCTAACAGGCTTACTCTATTCATTGGTGTATTTCACTCCGCTTCTGTTATTTATATTAGCCAATCTTCTACTGATGTTTATTATTATTATCATTGTGTCTTCAGGGAATTACTAAAGGTTCAATTCAATCATCTGACCGTTTGATGAAAGAGCTAAGAGAGATTTATCGATCAGACAGTTACAAACAAGGTGAGCTATTCTCACTAACCTTTTATCACAAAAAATATCTTTATTTATTAACTGGATAGTTCTTATTTTCAACCTAATTTTTTTAAACAAATGGTTCTTGTTTTAATTTAAAATGCATCATTTATCTTTACAGTGTGCATTTGACCGATTCAATAGTCATAAATACGTTATGTATGAGTGTGGATGACCCAGATTTTTATAGCACTATTTATGGTACAATGACTGGCTAAAGTTGTTAAAAGTCAACAATAAATGCATATATTTAGTCATTATTTGTTTGTCTATTCAATTTATAAAATGAATGAATTTTATTTGGAGATTAATCATAGTCAAATAAGCTGTTTACTTGATTAAAGCCAACAAACATCATATCCAAAAAATTTATTTGTTTTTTTCTTACTGTTTCAAATTATTTTATTTATTATCAATTACTTTTTTTCCTAGGGATTTTCACCGTTGAACTACAAAATGACAGTCTTTATAATTGGAAAGTTAAATTATACAAGTAAGCGTATTTTGATCTTGCTTGCATTTTGTTTTATTTAACATAACTCTGTTAAGCTAACTTCACAAGTACGAACATCTACATCTTATTGATAAATGACAGTGTAATGTTACAATTAAATAACATTAGATGACAAAATGGATTCGTTAAATCAAATAGTTAGTAACTGTAATTCATTCTTTCGCTAATATACTTCAGTCGGTGACATCATGAAGATCAGAATATGAAATCAGTTCATTAAATGAAACCTAAACATTACAGTGTATAAATCTCTTAATGTCTACTATAGTCAGTCAAATGCATCATGGAATGTGGTACACACTGGTTAGAGGTATGAGGGCAGTTGTCAATACCCAGCTGCCCACACCGTCGAAGGATATTTCTTTTTGAGGGCCCTGAAAAAGAAGTCGGATTAGTTTTGGTCTTAGTGACCTGAGAGAGTGACCACAGAGCTCAAGGGATAACTGTTTGTGTTCGGTAGTGCATATCTTTTTTATAGGTAGTTTTTAATGTGTTAAATCCGTACATCAAAAAACTTTACCGACTGAGACGGAAATCCATGGTGTAAGGTGAGGTGAAACATTTTCAAGGTCGATCTTTTCTAACCTCTTTCTTCCGTTGTGAGAAGACAACATCTCTGTAAATAATGGTCGTCCGATGGAAACATTTTACTACCGTCACACCTCTATACAGTCGGTAGTACGACTTCTTCGAACCTTGGGTTGCTGCTTTTAGTATTACTGATCTCTAACCGACGTTCCTAGCATGTCAGGACCTAAAGAAATGTATTTCAGCTAATATAGTTCAGTTGAGTCATCACGACAGACAAGCCCGACAACCACGTCAAGGTGGCAGCAGCCTTCGGGATATCTACTGTAATGTAACAGATTTTTTATTTTCATGATACCCCATGACCTCCCATATAAAAAAATACGATAAATGTTAAAAAAAGGAAGACAAAAAGTCATTTGATTATGTGGTTAAGAGTCCATTCATTTCCGCCTTGCATTCATAAGCTTGTGTTATGATACAGAAAATAATTTGTACGTGACGCAATCCTACGCTTAAATACTGTATGATACACTATCAATAGAATTAGTGGATAGATAATACGACAACTGACCAGTCGTACTTGATCACTTGATAATACACCGGAAAGTAAATCATGTGCTACTCAGCAGTCAAAGTCCAAGCAATGACTGAGGAACAGATTATACATAACTAGTTTATTGACACAAATTACAGCTAGTCAACGTGGAGTGAATTCCGAGTGAAATCATTAGTGAGATTAATTTACAGTATTATACAGTCTCATCTATTGAGTGTACATAGGCGTGTCTACAGGCACTCATTAGCCAATCGCATCTTACTATCCCGGATATATTAGCTTGATTATTTGTTCTCTGTAAGAGATAAAAAATAATTGCAGTGATAGTGATAATAATAACGTCTGTTTAAAGATTTCGTTAACAGCTTCTTGGTTACTATAAATAACTTTTTTGAAGTGTTGTATTATATTTCCCTTTTTCTAAAGTTAAAACATCCTACGGAATTTAGATCCTAACTACGACCGCTGGTTCATGCTTTCTTTAGACTTATCCTTGAGATTTTTGTTATTGGATTAGTTTACAACGTTGTGCTTAGCTGTGTAGTGAACAAAGATTTGGTGAGGATAACCAGTTTATTATCTGACGCCAAATTACAGAGTTCCTTGGTAAAATGCGAAACCATACATTAAATAGTTCATCTGCAAATCTTCCATCAATTATCCTTTACATCCTTCATGATTCTCAACTCCGTTCTGTTTTCTTCAGTTCAGTCTTCTCAACCCTCTTTTGATAGTCCTTCTACTTCTAATCGGTGTTATATACTGCTTATATCTGTCAATATAAGTAATATGCACCGCAAATGCATTGTCATTCTATATTTTTGTACAAAGTCTTAGAGAGATCATTGGACATTTGAGAAGCAAACATTTTTATAGCACAATGTTACTTGAATAAACCGAAGTCAATACCACCGTTTCTACAGCGTCAGTGTTGCAAAGGTTGTAAATCGTTCTCAATTCAACCATTATATGACTTGTATTTTACATTCCCTGATTTCATTACTCTTAAACTCCTTATAATTCATCTATTCTTTTCGAACTATTTATTCTTTCTCTATATAACTGACATACTACTGTGATTTCATCCCGCTGTACTGACGTGGTGTGGGAAATTGAACTAACGTACATTTATGCCAGGCCTTATGTTGATTATGATTGACTGAGAAATCAACTGATCTTACTCAGTCGAACAATATAACTATCAGTAGTCTGATTATTTCTTGTATAAAGTTGCTTCATGTCTTTAAATAGCAGCTCACATTACTTCATAACTAAAATATTATAGGTATACTTCTTCGTCTTTAAAGATATGATAGTTGAGAACATACACTTAAGCAGCTTTGATGACTACTTTATACTTTAATTTTGTGAGGAATTCAGTTTTTTTTTCATATTATGTATGTATTTTTTCAAAAGAGTTGATGAAGATAGTGGATTGCATAAAGATCTTCAAGAACTCACAAATCATCCCAAATTAGAAGATCATTTAGGATTACAATTTCTATTCAAAGTTAGTTGTTATTAATGCCATAAATTTTATGATTTATTTGTTTGAACATTCAGTACTGTGTCATCAGATCCAATAGGTTTCCTTCTACATGTATGGTTGCTTCACGGGCTGAAGTTGTACTATTCAAATTGTAAAGAGCCCGGTAGATGTTTAGGTATAATGACATGTTACGCCTTCATCAAAATCTGCCTCTTGACGATTATCTAAATTTCCTACCAATTGTGTTGAAGACAATAGTCTCTTGCATACATCTTGGTTTTGAGCATGAATTTAGCAATTAAGATGGATGTTAATTGCTGTTTTATTGAAAGTAGAATGTCGAATTCCGTTCATTTCTTTCTTCCCATTAAAAATTCTCATAAGGCTCCTCCGGGTGTCGCTTGGTCTGGCATGAGGAGGAACCTTGAAATTTCATCATTTACTCCTCCCAGCTCTTAATAAGCTCCAATTTAAAAGTTTTAACATACTATTTCACCTCCATTTGATTGTTGAGAATGGCAATGCAAGTAGAGTATATGGATAATGCTTCCTTTTTCAACCAGTTGTTCAGACAAAGATGCAGTAAATTGTGTGGCATTATCTGAAACGATGTTGTTAAACATGCCATGTGATCAGGTATTATTATTTATTTATTTAAACACATACATATTGGTACAAAAGGGCACCAGATACATATGCGCCACACAAAATAATGAAAGTAGGAAGAGAAGGGATGAAAAGATAAGGCGGACTGAAATGTACAACCAGAAGACTCTTTCAGTTAGGAAAGTTAGAACCACTCTTTATGAAGAAAGTAAAAGAAGGTTACAGCAGGATCGCCACTGACTTCTATTCTGAGCCATATCTGATAACGTCTCTAGCTACTGTGTTGCACAATCTCTCGGACCCCAGCCAGGGAGTCGTGAAGGACCAACAGAAGCTAGCCCTTTGCAGCTTTCTTTCATGCCACGACACCATGTCATACAGTGACCTCCTCTCCGCTTTTTCCAATCAGTCCCAGAGTCGGCAAATAATGCACGACGTGGAAGTCTCTGGGACGACATTCGTAGAACATGTCCAAGCCACCGAAGTCGGTGTTTCAAGATGGTGACACCAATTGAATTATCGTCTCTGCGCCCGAACACACGATGCCGAACCTCTGCATTACTAACATGGTGTTGCCAGTGTGTCAGCAATCCTTCGGAGACAATGATGATCGAACACAGAGAAACGTCTAACATCCTCAACTCGGAGAGGCCAGGTTTCTCAAGCATAGAGCAAAACTGCTCTCACCGACGCGTTGTAGATCCGACCTTTTACAGCCAGACTAACATCACGAAGGCGCCAAAGATGGCCCAGATTGGCATAAGCCGCTCTGGCTTTCCTTATACGTGCATCAATCTCATCAGTCACGCCACCACCAGCACTTATGTAGCTACCTAGATACACGAACTTCTCAACTACTTCAGTCTGCTCACCATCTAGGGTGACTACAGGATGAGAATCCTGCCAGTGTTGTAGGAGTACTTTGCACTTGGAGGGTGCAAAGCACATGCCGTACCTGCGGACACTGATTGCCAACTGATTAAGTGCGGATTGCATGCCTTGGGCATTATCGCACAATATCATCCGCATACTCAAGGTTGAGAAGTCGTTCTCCAGGCAACATATCCACACCGCCATTACTTACATCCATCAGAGCTGTTTCCAGGATGTCATCGATGGCAAAGTTGAAGAGGAATGGTGAGATCGGGCAACCCTGCCTAACCCCACTGCTCGAATGGAACAAGGGAGAAAGGTGGTTGTATGCCCTCACTCTGCCTGAGGTGTTCGTATACAGGGCCTTTAAGATGTTAATGAACTTCTCAGACACACCCTTCTTCAATAGACAATCCCAGAGAACAGTCCTGTCCAACGAATCGAAGGCAGCCCTGATATCAAGAAACACTACGATTGTTGGCCTGCGATAAATATGACGGTGTTCTAACATTTGGCGGAGGGTGAAGATGTGATCAATGCATCCTCGACCAGAACGAAAACAAGCCTGCTCCTCGCGAGTCAATCGTTCTCGGGTTTTAAACAACCTACGAAGAATGATAGAAGCCAATAGTTTGGACGCAATCGGAAGTAGACTTATCCCCCGATAGTTGTTACAGGAACAACGTGAACCCTTTTTAAAGATAGGGACGACTATTGACTCATTCCATGATGTTGGAACACTTTCTTGCTCCCAAACCTTTCCAAACAACACAGTCATTTCCTTAGCCAGAAAGTCACCACCATCTTTAAAAAGTGCCGGAAGTAAGTCATCTGGGCCCGGTGATTTGTAGCGTTTCAAGAGTTGGAGTTCCTTGCAGACTTCCGCCTCGTTTGGTGGATCAGTCGTCACCGGCCATGGGGGGCAGGACAAACTGGTTGATGTTGTCGGAGCAGCAGGCCAGTTGAACTGCCCTTCGAAAAATTCCGCCCATCGTCCAAGACGTCGAGAGATGTTAGTGATTGGCATCCCGTCATCCTCGTAGATTGTTTCACTCACACCAGACTTCTTGCTGCCAGTGGCTCGGATGAGTTGGAATAGCTTCCGGCAGTTACGAGATGCAGCTGCTGCTTCCATCTCATTAGCACGCTCCGACCACCAGGCTTTTCGGTCCTTACGCAAGCTTTGCCCGATTTCACTACGTAACAGCCTTCGGTTGCGGTCAAACTCACGGTCACCCGGAGTAGACGGACGGGCTTCCATCAGTTGTAAGGAGCCAGAAGAAACCCAGTGCTTGTAAGCGGGACGTTTCGCGAAGCCGCAAGCGGCTTTACTCGCCATTTTCATGGCGTCGTGAAGATGCAACCAATGCTCATCTATACTTTTCGGTGGGATGGTAGCTAGCCTAGAAGCTAGCTCGGCTCGATACTTACTTGCAACAGAAGTTGCAGCCAGTTTACTAACATCGATCCGTTGGTGGTGGTCAATCCTTCGGCCAATGAAAAGTAAGGTGAGATTGGCGCAGACCAGGGCATGATCAGACTCCAGATAGGTACTCCAAAAGGAGCGGCAGTCTTGTACACAACCACGCCAGCGGTAGCTGATCGCGATGTGATCAAACTGAGTCCAGGCTTGGGATGCAGAGGGAGGACGCCAGGTGGCACACTGGCGATGACTGTGCCGGAAGTTAGTGCTAGCCAGAAACAGGTTGTCGTCTGTACACAGTTACAGCAAACGGTCCCCGTTATCTGTCCTGCGACCAACAAGTCCCCATCGGCCACCTAAACGACTCTCTTCTGTGCCTAGACGCCCGACCTGTGCATTCAAGTCTCCGGCTAATACTACAATATCTGTCGAACGCGCTTTCTGGAGAAGAACAGTTAATTGGTGGGAGAATTCATCCTTGATTGCATCCGGGCTGCAATTTGTCGGGGCATAGGCGGAGATGACGAAAAGACACCGTTTCTCACGCCGGTTTCTTCTCACTTTGATAGAACTTTCTAATCTAACAGCACATAACCGACTGTTAATGGGGATCCAATCGATTAGTGCTGCCTCAGCCCTAGCGCTTAGTGCAACACCAACGCCAGCAAGACCAGACGAAGATGCCACAGAGTCCCCGGATAAGCGCACGTGAAATAAGCTTTTCGAAGCGACAGATGGAGAGCGAATTTGTATTACTTCACTAGAGTCTTGAATACGGGTCTCGGATAGACAACAAACATCAACATTAAGACATAGCCAACCCCATCTGTTGTCCGATCTGCATTAGTGTGCGAACGTTGAAGGAAGCAAGCTTGAACGGCGTACGTGGTTTCAGAAAGACTGCTTCAGTATTCGTAATCGGTGGAAGCATTCACTTTCAACCAGACAGTGACTAGAGATCGTTTAGATAGGACAGATTTTCCACCATGGGCGAGCTACTGCATAAGTTGGAAAGAAAGGATACACATTTTGGGAATAAAGGGTGTGAAAAAGCGACGTAGTAAATAATAGTAATAATAATAATAATGTAAATTGTCTTTCTTCTATTAGGAACGGGAGCACTGTAGTTAGTGTAGTGCGTCATTTCATGTCATTTGTGTGTGGGCTGTGATACTGCCCGGGTGCCCAAACCGAAGCAGGTGGTCTTCTTAGGCAGCCACACCACGAGCCTTTGACCTGAAGGTCTGACCCACAAGGCAATGGAGCATCGTAAGGAGATGCAGTCCCATGGTAGCCGGTGACCAACAATAGGTTTATACGCCATTTGTTCTCTCAGGCTACTGGAGCCCATGTGCACCATTGGTTTGGAATCAGGGTTTTCCAACTCCCCTAGGTGGATCCTCTATATCCACCACCCTGTTTAAAGCACCGGACATTCACTTTTCGTCCTCTCAATTTCGTAAACAACACCCCTGGTGTGAGAAGGCAGTGAGTAGGACTTCCCAGGCAGAGGCTATATATTCGCTGGCCATGTGAGAGCATTTCGAGAGGGAGAGCGGACTCTCCCCACTCTCGGCCGTACCAGGGCATTTGGGGGCCAGGTGATCAGCACTTATCCATTTATGGCTTCTGTATTTCTCCCGGGTCAATGAAATCACTAATATTATTCTCACCTCTCAGTTTTATAACGAAGTAATATTATTTCAGCATGTAGGCAGCCAGGAATTGTCAGTTGCCTAGGCACCTCTAGAAGCATTCAATATTACTCTTGGCATGAATAACTGCATAGTAGATCTCTTATTCATGCAAAATACATTTTACTGTGTTTTGTCATGTATTATTTATATATATATATTCACGTAATACCACTGAAGTGCCATTGTTTAGCATTGGTCACATCTCATACTGTATTCATGCATTTCACTTCCTATCAAATGTTTACTTTCTTTCTGAAACCACACATAATTCAATAGCTTTTCTCTTTGATATAAGATATGTCTGTAGTAGGAAACTTTTTAAAAAATCTTCCTCGGATTGCAAAATGGTCCTAAGTTTAGGAATATGTAAGCCTCTGTAGTGTCTTCAGCCCCTTAGATTTCAGTGGTCTGTTTTTTATTCTAGAAACAGATTAAATAATGCTGTATCAACGTACCTACTTACGCCTGTTACCCCTCGTGGTGGAGCATAGGCCGCTCACCAACATGTAACCTCTTAGATGAATCAATCTTATCGTTCATACGAAGTAACAAGTTCTATGCATTACGTTTATTTACTGAGATTTACATGTAAGGCCGAAATAATTTGTTTCCATTAGATAGGTAGGTATACCTTCACGGTGGCTGTTGACTCTTGTAAACAGTTATTACTACAACTTGTATGTTCTCAAGTGACACAAAGAATTCCTGTTCTTTCTTCTTTCTTACATACATCATTTTGTACTACGAATATCGAGTGATACATTTGTCTTTTTAAGTATTTTCAAAACATATTCTCTCGATTTTAATATTGTTTTAATTTCTAAACTATAGCCAACTAATTATGACTCTCCAATGTTTGTCGCTGAGGGATTGTTAAGATTGTTGAATTTGATTGAAATCATGAACCAATCTAAGTTAAAACACCATTAAAAATCTAAAAGCACCGGGCGGCCGTTTCGTCATAATATGGGGCTCCGCAGCAGTATAACTTAGGTCGGTCCATGATTTCCAATCTCTGCTTAGTCTCTGTTTATTATCACACTTAGTACTTTGTGAGAAAACATCGATCAACTTTCTTCATATCCTTTATGAAAATATACTAGATTATATTTTGTATCACATTCTTCATTCTAATTGTAGTAATTTTTATTTTAAATAGGAAACATATCCTTTTGAGCCACCATTTGTCCGTATTCTTTATCCAGTAATTGAAAATGGTTATGTTTTAGCCGGTGGAGCAATTTGCATGGAATTATTTACTAAACAAGGTTGGTCAAGCGCTTATGATATCGAATCATCTATTATGCAAATAGCTGCAACTTTAGTGAAAGGTCGTGCACGAATAAATTTTAGCGCAACAGATGTAGGTTTTTTTTTACTGTTTTGCTTTTTCTTATTGTTCTTTATTTATTTTTATATTTAAACACATAAACATTGGTACGAAGAGATACTAGAATATATTTATGCCACAAAAATCACTGAGTTTGTGTGTAGGCTGGGGCACTGCCGTGGAACCCAAACCGAAGCACGTGGTTTTCCTAGGGGGCTACTCCTCGAGCATTTGACCTAGGGGTCTAATCCACATGGTAGTGGAGCAACGTTAGGAGATGCAGTCCCATGGTAGCCGGTGACCAACAATAGGTTTATACGCCATTTGTTCTCTCAGGCTACTGGAGCCCATGTGCACCATTGGTTTGGAATCAGGGTTTTCCAACTCCCCTAGGTGGATCCTCTATATCCACCACCCTGTTTAAAGCACCGGACATTCACTTCTCATCCTCTCAATCTTGTAAACAACACCTCCGCCTTTTAAAGGTAATGAATAAAACTTCCCTGGTATTGGCTGTATACGCGTGGCCATGTGAGTTCATTTTGAGAGGGCGAGCAAACTCAGTTTTAACGGATATTTTCTAAAGTTTGGAAGGTGGATGTTATTCTGTCAAACTATTTGAGACCACTAATCGCTCTGATTTATGAGATAGGTCAGAGATTCCTTTGCGACAATCACAGAAAAAAGTTTTTTGATATATATTGTTCGTAAAATACTGAAGCTCAAAAACATCAGGAAAAATCAACGATTCTTCATATATGACCCTAAATGTATTGATTAAATCGACAGCGATATCTTGTCTCAATGTTTATCATTGAATTGCATCCCGAATAAAACAACCTAATGAAGGCTCTTAAAAATAACAATTTTTTCATCTAACCTTTCAGGAACTAGTCTCCTTGATGGTCATCGACTTTATGACTTGCAGTTGATACACTTCTGTTTGCTAAAGATGTTGATAAGGTATAAAGCCTATCCATCGTTAATTAACATCTTGCCCCCAAATGCCCTGGTACGGCCGAGAGTGGGGAGAGTCCACTCTCCCTCTCGAAATGCTCTCACATGGCCAGCGAATATATAGCCTCTGCCAGGGAAGTTCTACTCACTGCCTTCTCGTGGCGGGGGTGTTGTTTACGAAAGTGAGAGGACGAAAAGCGAATATCCGGTGCTTTAACCGGGTTGGTGGACACGGAGGGTCCACCTAGGGGAGTTGGAAAACCCTACTTATTTGGCTTTTACCAATCACTTGAAATTACTTAAGATGTGGTCGTCATACGATAATTTGTAATAGGCCAAAAGTGATAATTGAAAAATAATAATGATACTTATTATGTAGTGATCAGCGACATATGTTTGCTTTCAGTAGACTAATTATCAACTGATATATATATATATACATATATATATATCCCTTGTTAAATCTGCGCTTAATTATTGATCCTCAGAAAATGCTTTTATCTTATGACATCATTGATTAGTATCGGCTGTCAGTCAAACTCAGTGTACTGGTTTTGTTTGACTTTTATATGTAATAAAGCATTCACTGAAACTCAAACCAATATCATTTATATATTGGACTAAGTTAGGTTAGGCAAAATGCAAGAGCAGAGTGAACAACCTGCGTTACCATTTAGGCTCGACACGGATAGATATCTTGAATTATCATAGTATTTCCCCGTGTTGTTCCAAGTTTTCATGGGGGATGCTCAAATCCTAATACAGTTAAGCGATGAGTTCGTTAAGAAAAAGAAATATCATATTCTGTATTCCACTACTGATCAACATATAGGTATATCTCTATACAAGGGATGGAAAATCCTAACACAGGTTGTGCAGTTCAATACTGTAAGTTTAGAATTAAAATTTCAAAATTACTATAGCAATAGTCTATCTTCATTTTACAGTCAAATCAACTCTGCTTTTTTAATAGGATCAATATTCACTTCGCCGAGCTCAGCTCTCCTATCGAGGTCTAGTTCAGATTCACGAAGAAAGTGGTTGGTACACTCCCCCAAAAGCAGACGGTTAAAAAATTCTCATTATACTGCTAATGAATATCAATGTCTGTATGCATTTTAAACAGACATACACTATGACATTCAAACTACTATAAATATGTATGTATATATTCTGAGGAAGAATACATAGGTTTTTCCCATATGCAAAAGAAATGATAAACGTGAGGTTATTTCTTTTGCTTGTTTGTTTGTTTGTGTTTCGCATTTCCACACACTTTTACTCCATGTTGTTCTTTCATTGTGTATGTGTGATCCATCGTGTTCCTCCATGAAAATGTGAGGCAGTATCTTTCTGTACTTTATGATTCTATAACCTTTATACCTTTTTCTTTCCTCTGATGGGAATTTGTTGTGTACATTGTCTCTATCTTTTTCTTCTGTATGCACATTCAGTCTTTTATTTATACATATATACATTTTATCATACCATGCAACACTTCCATACTCTTTTTAATTAATCATATGTCTATCGGTCACATCTCATTTTATTACCGATATATATATATATATATATATATATATATATATATATATCATTAGTAATTTTCTGTTAATTATAGTGATGTTTTCATGTGCTTCCCTTTAGGTTAGAATACTGAGGATTATTTTGTTTTATTGTTTTCATGCCTTTATCTAACCTAACACATACATAAAGTAGCCATTAATGATATTCATTCTGTTGAACACGAATTTTATGACTTCTTAGTTTAATCTATTGTACTATGTACATGTATATTTCTCCCATTTATAATTAAATGATCTCATCGGGTAAATGATTTCATTTATACTATTAGAAAAAGTAATGACTGTTAACATTTTTTAAATTACAAAATCTCTCTTCTGATGAAAAACTATCATCTAGCAATTTATTCTGATACCTTCGCTTTCCTCCCTCCCGACCACCACCAACACTCCACACATCAGTTCTCTCCATCATTTATAGTAGTTTATAAACTGTTGTTGTTCTTTATACAGTGCTATACATTTTTTCTGTTTACAAGAACAACATCGAATCTTTATTTCCGTATTATTGTCCTCTCTAATTGTTATATTGCATACTTATGCATAAATAATAATATCATTGTCTTCCCTTTTGTTCCTGTGTATTTGTTGTACTTCCAGATCGTTGTACTGAGTAATGTGGTAATACTTTCTTTGTATTGGCTTAATTTTTATTTAACATGTTATAATTATGATTACGGGTGTTGTTTGCTTCAAAAGTGAAAGTGTGTCGAGGAGAAGAAGAAGGACACGTGGGCAGTTACATTGGGAGTGCACTCTCATCTACAGTACATTGTTTCATTTGTTTTTTTTTTGGTAATTTTACTTGTTTTTTTTGCAATCGCTTATACTATTTGATGTGATATTAGTAGTATTAGTAGTGATTATTCTTCTTATATGTGTATAATTGTTGTGTTCCTGTAAAAATTGACTTATTGGATAATTAAAATCTCACATTTTTATTGTGAGTATTGTGTTGTTCATTGTTCAGACGACTTAGTTTTATGAAGTTAGAATTACTCAACCCACTCTCCAACAAGTGAGATAGTGATTAAATAGTGACAATTCAAACAGTAGAATTTACTTTTTATGAGCCGATTCTTCGTTGGCTGTTACTGACCATTTTCTGCCCCATTCTTCGAAATTACTAAATACTAATTATTCTCACTAGTGACCAATTTCAAACAGTAATTTCTTAAATCTTAGTAAGAGGCTGTGACTGGTGTAGTCCATCCATGTTGACTATTATTGTCTAAATTTTTATTCAAGTGTTGAATATTAAATAAACGGTGAATACAGTTTCGAGGATCGACTGAAGCCGTAAATTTAGACTACTGACCATCAATATAGAGATTGATCTAAAGTCAACGCACTTGTTGAGGTCTCGGGTTCTATCCAATTAAACGATTGCGACAAGACCTGAATATCTTTGGTTCGATCCCTGGCAGGGTCGTGGTTGTCCACAGTTTAGGAGTAGTTTCACTCTGTAATGGAACAGCTTTACATTGTTTTCAAGTTTCCAATGATTGTCCGGTTAAAGCCAGTCCATAATATAAACTGTAATCAAGTCAAAAATCTTATACTGATTATTTTGTTTGTGAGTTTTTCACCGTCGATCTATGAGACTGATATATAGTGTAGGCCAATAGATATGTGGATAGTGGTGATCTTTGCTTGCCGTTAGTTTTTCATTGGTAAATATCTTAATTATAAACACCTAGCACTTCTGTTGTTGATCTTATTGAAGACCGCTTGTTTAATTTGGTATATAAATGCAGCTTTCTTCGCATCAAAAATTTGAAGGAATGACTACTTTTGATGACATATTTGGAACTATGAGTAGTTCTCACGTAGATGATTTTAGAGTTATCATAGTCGTCTGATGAAACTTTCCTATGTAGCATTTTTCAAAATGAAAAAAATCACAGAATGTTTTTGATAACGATATTTTTACGCTTTGTCAATGGACTGACAAATTACAGACTGAATGCTATTTCAATAACTTCAACAAACTACCACCAACTCTTCCCCGTAACTGGAGATTTAGACTGACATATTAGATACGTAAACAGAAAATAATTGGCTGAATAGTGAGTAAGGACTTGTTTTGGCTCCAAATGTTCACAAATGCACATGCCTATATATGAACTTCTGACACACTTGTCGCCGCTATGTTAATTGCTTTCTAATACAATCCACATATCTCTGTTTTTTCCACTTAAAAATATTAGTGTAAACTAAAATATTCTTAAAAAATCGGTGGTTTATGTAGATATAATCCTTTTGTAGATAAAGTTTCATCATGGACTGACTTATGATAGAACGGAATGATTGAAAACAAGAAGATACTAATCTTTTGTCATAGTTTAGGTAGAACTTCTCAGTAATGTCTATTCACGAATCCACTACCTTTAAATGGTACAGAAAATACAAAATTCTCTTTCACTACTGAGTTGGAAATGTATCACGATTGTCAACGGATAACCGGAAACAGTAGCCTAGAAAGGTATTGCATCAGGTCAGTTAACTCAACGGAATGATGATGGTAATCTGTCCCAAGTTAATTGAAAATATCAACCACTGGGGTATGATTACGTAGCTCAACGTTATCATTGTTTTGACCAAGGTACTTATAGACTATGAGCTGTAATGTAGTACAGGTATCTGATTGTGCGCTACTAAGGAAAGCCCCTATTAGAGCGAAACAACAGTTCAGTTTTTTTTTAGTTTACGGGGGTTTTATTTTCAGTTAATGATGAAATCTGTCATGAAATACTTTTTTACACTTAGGTTATATATCTCACAGATTTATAGAACGTACTGTTTTTATATGTTAACATTTCGAGGAAAATTTAATCACAGATTCTAAGACTAACTAATAAACATACCTAAATGAATCCAATCTCAGCCTGTTAAATTCCATTAAATGTATCAACTCAGGGATTGAATACCATCCATTGTATTTTATGAACGGACTTGTATTAATCATGTGAACACCTGTAGGTTTATACATTGATACATTCTATCTATTTACTTCTGACGTCCAAATAAATCTTTTACTGTTTGTTTTATTAATAGAACTTCAATAGTAAAAAAGTAACAATGGAATTTCATGATTGCATTGTTCTCATCTCCAACTGTTTAATCGATCTAGGTTGTCCACAACATTTTGTATATTCAATATGTGTATTGTATCCAGCGCATAAGACTAATTTTCCATTTGTTCAGTGTCTGAGTGTTGCACATTGAGAAAAGAATGGATTGTTTACCTCAAATGAACGGCGAGACTATAATTTATGGACGACCTTTGAACGAATCTTAAGTGGCCTTGAGAAATGTTAACCAATCAGTAAACAGTCAGCATCGAGTAAAAATATATTATACAAAACCAAATAATTAAAGTGGATCCACTTCTTTTATGTGGTCCAAAAACTTGTCAAGGTTAGAAAAGGTTCAAAAATCGTAATGCACAAGGTAGAGAAACTCATCCATATGGCTCCATAATAGTTGGTCTCTGAAGCCATGATAAGGTCACAAAAACCCTCTCGGCCTTGACCACATGGCTTCATTATTATTTGTGTGTAATCCGGTTGTGTAAGTTTATCATTTTTATCATGGATATGTCCCTACAATACTCATACCACTGAGCAGCCGAAGCCTCAGTGAAATCTGCCATTATTGCAGCCAATGTTACTGGTGCTTTTATTATACAGTTCGCGGCAATTGTTATAATATGCCTTAGTCTCAATCTGGATCGAGCGAAAAAGGTTCCTATTCTAGCAAACGTCTTCCTTCAACATATATTCCATCATTTAATTACCGCAAATACAGGAACTTCTTAGCAGTCTTATTTGTTGTAGCCGCCTAAGCGTCAAGTCTTCTCTAAAATCCTCTGTTAACCGATCTCACATGAGCATCAGGTTCTGAGATTGGCGCCGTGACCTTGAAATCCCTCCACCGCTTCTGATTGGGTCGTCCATAACGTCACAACGATATATATATATATATAGAGAGAGAGAGAGACAAACCACCAGAACACTTTTAAAAATGTGTTATTACCCATGTACACAAACACCTATACGTCATGAATTATTATTCCAAAGATAAAAGATCACTAATCCTTGTTAATTTCATGTTCATTGAAATTTAATATCTTCATTTTTTCTCGTTGCTTGTAGAAGCCAGTAGGAATTTTAATGCAGCCATCAATTTTTGACCTTCTGTAATGTAAAAATGATATATAAAACGAAGAAATCAAATAGTGTTTGTTATTTATTCTATCTAATAGGAATATTGTATTCATCAGTGAATATCTCATCAACTGGAGAGGCCTCATTAGATTTGAATTATTTTTAGTTTATACATATAAAGCAATTTGTTTTAAACCTATTAACTATGTCAATTTAATATGAATTGTTTGATGTTTTATCTGTTGGCGGGAAAAAAAATTGAATTTACTTCGGTATTTAATTTAGCCGGATTATTAATCAATAAAAAAAAAATAATTCATATATTATGATTTCGTCTCAATTATTTTCAATTAAAATCAACTTTCAATTTTAAAAAAATCTTAATTAAATTTTTATTCCGTTTCATTTTAAAGTTTATAAACAGTCATTGGATCATCTATATGTAACAATCAGTTATTGGTTATTTTTTAAAAACTCTAGTGAACATTAAACATCGAAATAGAATGCTCATTAGATGGTAAATCAAATGGGAAATTTGAATTCTTTACTTATCCTGAACGTTTAAATCTTGTTATGGTTAATAAGATGTCAAAATTACTGACATTATTTAAATTATTTGCTTATTGAATAGTATTAATATCAAACTGATTAATTCTTTGTGCAATTAAAATTTTTATGTAGTTGGAATCATGGGTCAATTGAAGCTAGACCACCATAGAAAACCTGGAAGCACTGGACGGCCGTCTCGTCCCATTGTGAGTCTCCTCAGCAGTGCGCATCCACGATCCCACCTCGCGAGATTCAAACACAGGACCTATCAGTCTCGCGTGCGAGCACTTAATCGATAGACCACTGAGCTGGCATTCAACGGTGTTAATGTCTGACTTCAACCAATCTACGAAGTTGAGCAACCATTTCTTCAGTGTGATTCCTATCTCCCAACAGACCTGGTTGAACTCCACTGGTTACTGCTTCTCAGTAGAACTCCAGGAAAAATACCTGACGGAGCCAGTCACTAGTGAGCATATGATCATTATCAGAATTGATTTTAGTGGATATTTTAGTAATTTTATATAGTTGAAATCATGAGTTGATTGAAGCTAGACCACCATGGAAAACCTGGAAGCACTGGATGGTGGATGCGCACTGCTGAGGAGTCCCATAATAGGACGAAACAGCCATCCAATGCTTCCAGGTTTTTCATGGTGGTCTAGCTTCAATCGACTCATGATTTCAACTACATAAAATTACTAAAATCTCCACAAACCCCCTTTCTTAAATAAAATTTTTCTGACCGATTTGTAAATCTAGTTACAAATTCATATAATTTTAAATTACAGTTTATATATTTAAAGTTAAATGATTAATCATAATCGGAAGGAGGTTACAGATCCAGAATCTGTACTCATCAGGTAAACGATTGACAGTCCTGAATACTTTTTCAACAAATATCCATAAATAAATAAAATCTTGAAGATGTAGAATAAAAATAACTTCATTAACTTCAATTTTCCGTATGATGTTGACTTGTAATACAAGAATTTCTAAAATCATGATGATGAATAGATAAATACTTATAGGTTTCATGAATGTTTTTCCTAAAAATTCATCATTGATGTATAATTGATAAATATCATGAGTACTCTACATGAAACTGTACGTTGATAACATACCATAGTATAACAGCTACTCGTTATTCCTGTAATATTAATAACGAATACCAATCTTCAAATAGATTATTGTATTTAGTCGGTGTACATTATTTGATTTGATATCCATTATACGCGAAACTTCACGCTGACATTCCAAACTGTCAAGTTTTAACTAAAATCTATGTCTTTTTAATGATTTATAAAATAATATTAATTCTGTAATCCAGACTTTACTCCTGAGACAATCTGATGACGGTCAGCGTTTTGGATGTAACTACACTTCTTTGCAAATTTCCACACCGGAAATAGTCACAAATAGGACGTAACGCGCATTCCACTGCTAATCAGTATCGAACTCAGCTCAAAAGTCTGGTTATTGTAGAATAACCCAAGTATGTGCAGATAAATATGAAAAAAATATAGTTTCTATTTATTAATAGCAACTGTGGATTGAGTGGAGTTAAAAATTAACATCGTGGTATGCCGACTCAGTGGTTTAGAGTTTAAACGTCTGAGCACGAGACCGAGGATCCTGAATTCTATTACCAGATGCGGGGATGTGGAGTTACACTGCCGAGGATTTCTATACTATGGCGAAACGGCCATCCAGTACTTCCATATTCTCAATGGTTATCTAACTTAGATGGGTTCGTGATTTCAATGAAATAATCAATGGTGTTTAGATGATGAATATGCACAGACTTATCAGTTGTACTAGTTAGTTAAAACTGAATTCGGCTGAAGACGGAACAAAACTGTCCTTAATTAAACTGAAAGTAACGATATACAAAAAGGTTTAAATTACCTAAAGCTCTTCTCATTTCTTCAGTTAAATGACTTAATTTATTTAAATTTTGTTGCATTTGCTGTTTTTCTGCTGCTAATATTTTTCTACGTGTATATTGATGCATACTAGTCGGTGGTGGGAAACGAATCAATGCAGGTTTAGGTAAAGCAATAACTTCCAGAAAATAATTTGATAAACCGCCAATAGAACCAGGAAGACAACGTTTTGCTTGTAAATTGATATCCTTATATTTTGAACAAATTAATTTTGTTTTCAATTTTGTTGTGCTTTTATTTGCATTATCTCTCCATAGATACGCTATTGGTGCTTCACTTAATGCTGCTTTCAAATTACACAGCTGCTTTTCTTTATGTCTGATAATTGAATAAGCGATACTTTGACGAGTCTGGTTTTTTTCACAAATTGAGTACTTGCTTTGTAAAAGATGTTGTATAGAGCGTGGAGTGTCAAGCTTTGAAGGTTTCGGTGCTTCTTGGTCATTAGGATTGTCTTCCCCTTCATTTATTGTTTCAAGCCATGATGAAATATTTGGCTTAAAATGATAATGAAAATATTTTAAAAAAACACAGAATGAGAACAATTACGGAGTGGAGGTTTTCGTCTAATTAAGTCAAATACATTTGATTTTTGGATGACCTTGAGCGAGTTTAGGTGAGAGTACAAAACAGAACACGTTACACAACTCGCGAAAACTGTAAAGAAATTGGAACTGATGAAAGTATTTAATCGGGAACAAAGAAGTTTAGTAGAATTTCTATTGAACTTAATAGAGAACATTGTTGAATCAATTACTATGTAGGCCTACTATTAACATATATTTCAGAAAGCCTATAATACGAGAGAACTAGTGAATTTAGTAAAATAAGATTGAGAAATGTTAATAGGTATCAGACCATCATGTAGCTTCTCTTTGGTTGATGAATGACCTTTGATTAACTTTTGATGATTGAACACCAACTACCGTGAATATTATTGGATTAATAGACCTCAAGTTTGACCGGTGTTTCCAATCAAAATTACCACAATAAATTTAAAAATTACGGGTATTTCTATGCAATTCACTAACAACTGAAGTTCTTGACTTTCACAGATCGCATTTTACAGTTACAAAACACAAATATGAAATGTATCAATAATTTGTCAAAGTGTTGGAACTGTGTTTTGTTTTGATTTTTCTTGCATCCAAAGTCAATCTCATCCCAATCTACCCATTAGAAAGAGTTCGGCAAATTTCCTGTATATCCCTTGATCTCGTTTCACAGTATTGTTGAATAAGTTGATTGATTGATCGGTGTTGTTGTTTGACAGTGACCACCTGAGATGTAATTCAATTGAACTATTCATTATTATAGGGAGAGACTTGTGGAGATTGTGGGATTTTCAAAGTTTATGATTACGAACTAATCTTAGTTATGCCTCAGTAATGGAAAGCTGAAAAGTTCGCGAGCGAGACCTAGGGTCCTGGGTTCGACTACTAGATGCGAGAATGTAAATACGGACTGCTGGTGGAGTTCTATAATAAGATGAAACGGCCGCCCAGCGATTTCAAATTTTCAGTTGTTGCCCAACTAAGACTAATTTGTACTTTGGTACTATTGATTGTCCAGCGTTCTGTTTAACACGGAATCTGTTTCTATCTAAGGGTAAAACAGCTACGAAATTCGTTTAGGTGAAGAAATACCGAACGTGTTTATCAAAAATATCCCAACCGATAGTAATTATAATAGACATTAACCGGGTAGTTATACAATCATTTGGCGTCATGTTGATAATCAATTACTAAAAATGTTATTTTTACGACATTTAATTTGATTTTCGTTATATTATTTAAAAATTTCAAAATGATACTTTAGATTATTCAATTTTCGAGAGATTTTATTTGAAATCTGTAACCACAAATTTTCCAGAAACTAATAAATCAGTTGTAATATTACTTAGAGAATTTTAATTAAGTAGTACATTGATTTCAAATAAGTATTAGAGGTGATATTAATAAAAAATGGATATAACAGGTGGTTTAAATTAGTCTTCTCACTCTAGGTATACTAAGATAATATGTTAATACGATGATGGGACTAGTCACGTTATATCAGAACCAGGATTCACGACCCAGAATAGAGAACCAGAGTATAGACTAGACAATACTTTATTCCATACAATTACAAACATTTACTATCAGTGAGTCCAGGTTAGAAATCAATGAAAGGATAGGAAATCATATCTTTAATAGTCCGTAGCCCATAGTCGTTTGTCCATACTCAGTGACCAGTCATTAGTTTACTTTCATCACTATATATCTTAAATTCATTCATGAAAACTATAATTTCAGTAGATTACTTCATATCTTTCTGATAATGTTGTATCCCGTGCAGAATTATGAATGGTAAGTTTGAGGACTATTTATGGACCAATATGATATGTATATTTCCTGTTGTATAATTGCTAAGTAACTTAACTATTCATATTCATGTTCCCTTTATTATGAGCTTTATTTTGACCCATAGACTATTATCATCATTCTTCAGTTATCCCTAGTCCATTTATTACTGTTCCCCCTGTTCACAGCTACATTTGGACAAATCTTGTACAAATGTTATTTCCTATTTTATGGTTCGATGTGGTCAGTTTGTTTGGTATATAAACCCAGCGTGTTTGAGAATAATGATTCATGTTGCAGAGGCTGTTATTGGTGTTTTGGACTTAACTGGCTGGGCTAGGTAGAAAGCGGGACTGATAAGTAATAAAGACTGCTCATACGGCTTTGTGTGTCATTGGATTCGATTGATAAAACACTGCTCTCCAATTGGCGGTCTCATAACGTCATATATATCAACTGGGCAAGAACGAACACACTCAATTGATACAACAGATAACTAACATTCTTTTTATTGTATCTTTATATTATTAAGATTTATAATATTATTCTACATATGATGATTACACTGATTTAAATAAAATATTTATTTCATATTAACAGAAAAATTCATTTGCAACTTTTAAGGAACATATATATATATATTGTTTATTGATCGAAAAGAAAATGTTAAGATCGTAATGATTCGAAACCTGGTTACTAAGGTAATTCAGTTACTAACCACTATTATTAGTAGTAGTACACAATTATGAAATTAAGTTATTAAAAATATTTAAAAAAAGTTTGAAAACTATGTAGACAATGTAGTTTGTAACAATCTTTTTTTAAAGTTAATTGATTATAATCCTATTAGAGAAAAGGATCAAATTACATGTTACATTATTTAGTTAATTGATTTTCTTTTTTTTTAACAATTTAATAGTACGTTGTTTGTGGAGATTTTTAATAATTTTTTATATATATTTGAAATCATGAGGTATTTCCTGGAGTTCTAGTGAGAAGAAGTAACTAGTGGAGTTCAACCAGGTCTGTTGAGAGATAGTAACTCACTGAAGATATTAGTCAAATGGTTGCTTAACTTCGTGGATTGGTCGAAGTTAGACATTAACATCGTTGAATGCCAGCTCAGTGGTCTATCGGTTAAGTGCTCGCACGCAAGACTAATAGGTCCTGTGTTCGAATCTCGCGAGGTGGGATCGTGGATGCGAACTGCTGAGGAGTCTCACAATAGGACGAAACGACCGTCCAGTACTTCCAGGTTTTCCATGGTGGTTTAGCTTCAATTGACTCATGATTTCAACTATATACAAAAAAATTAATAGTACATAAGAATTAGCAGGTTAACTCATATTTAAACTAATGTACACTCCATGTATATAATGCTATCATATTTTTTGTGTAATAAATGAGTCTATTCACTAAATGTTTAAAAAAAGTTTCTTATTTTTATCAACTTTTTATATTACAATGAAGACCTAAAGAGGGTGTTATTTTTAAATTCTCTCTTGAATTCTAATACAAATATACTGTGAACTAAAATTTTAGAAAAAAAATACCTTGAAACGTTGTTTTTTTTAACTGTATGTTATTGACTGGTAAACAGTTTCGATTGATATTTTCAACTTGATGAAATAGTTTTTCTCCCATGGCAAATAAGTCTCTTGTTTTTTTTACAGTTACCATAATGAACTGATCTTACTTGGACAACCAATGAAAGCTAAGGAGCATTAGATGGCTATTTCGTCGTAGTATACTACTCCACAGCACTGTACCTTCATAACTTCACCGATGCTCAAATATATAGCCTTTAAATGTAACAGCAAGCCCGTAACCTCTAGACTACTGAGGCGGCACCCATTAGTTTACATTATTAGCTCCAATCAATTCACTAAATTGTACAACCATCTACCAAAGCCTCACATTCGATATGATTAACTCCCCTCGTGACAGTGGGCCGCTGATGTGTACTATTGTGTAGTTTGAAGTTAAGATGAAAGAGCTGAAAAATATATTCTTGTTTTCTATGACTTTTCCATCTAAAATCAATCCGTGAAATATATTATGAAAATTCAACAGTTTCCACAAAACCCCCATATTGTTATTCGTCTTTTCAAACCTATAAAAACAACTTCCAATTCTTGTAGCAATAAAACAAAATAGAATAAATTTCAAAATCTGTTATAAACAATCATTCTAATGAGGATAACAACAAAAAATTCTTACTCCGTCTATCTTATATATAAAAATTGTAATGGGCGCTAGTCACAAGATTGTTTGTAAGTAGTGTGTAGTAGAACGTGACGTCTAATTTGATACGATTATCAGATCGAGTGGTGAATTTCAGTGTATTGAAAACACGACGTTGGCAGAACACTTGGAAACTAGATGAGAAAACAATTCAGATGGTAGAACATATCGAAAGATGCAAATAGATGATTGGAGGCTATACAATATATTTTATATAAATGCTTAGTAACTTCTCACACTAGTTCCTTACCTCCCGCTTGTTGTCATGTTTCACAAAATCAATAAAATAAATGCAACAAATTTTATTTTAATAAATTTAATGCATAATATGAACTTACTTTAATCAATTCAGTATTGGTCTGACCTTGTTTAAATTCTATGTCTTTTATAATACTTTCTGTAGTATTCCGATTAGATGTTAATGATACAATTTCATTTGAATGAATAACTGGTAGAAAAGGGGATAACACTGATGATTGATTTGTTAGTTTCGTTTCTAATGAAATTGTTTCATTATTTTGATCATGTAATACTTTATCCTTCTGTCTTTGTTCTAAATCTCGTTCTTGTTGTGGTTGTGGTTGTTCATCGTTTTCTTCCTCTTCTGTCTCTCTTGTTGACTTTAGTTTATTTTTAAATTTACTAGAATGTTTTCGATAAAATTTAAAACTTTGTTTCTTTTCATTACGACCTCGTCTAGCTAATTTTCTTGATTCTTTGTACAAACGATTCATTTTAATTGCAGTCTTAATAATAATAATAATAATAGTAAATGGTGGAATTATATTTTACTGTCAACGTTTCCGATATAATTTGTAAATAATAATTTAATACATTATATAGGAATAATATATATTTGTAAAATCTCAACGAATGAATTTGTAGTAAATACAACGTTTCACCAAGCAATCTGGTTCAAGCTTTTTCAAGGAATTATAATCAAACATCAAAATTATAGAATATAAATAGGTACTCAATTACTGTGAAACTATTCGCTCTAATTTAGACGAGAGTTCTTATATAAATAATTTAATAGATTATCACTGAATATTTATCAATGTTTTCTAGCCGTTGGAAATTCAGTTATACACCCTTTGTCAATATGAATATTATCAATATACGTAATAATGTAGTAAATAATTGTATTTTTAACGTTTCGTGACATAATGTAGGCTACTTCTTTAGACCAAATAAATTATTTTCTCTGAAGAAGTGGCTTACATTTAAGTTACGAAACGTCGGAAATACAATTTTTTCCATTTAATTAGTGATAGAAAAAAATAATACATAGTATTAACTATCTACTAAATGCTCAATTTATTTGAAACTACCAGAAGGTGTTTTGTGGAGATTTTAGTGATTTTATGGTTGAATTCATAAGTTAATTAAAGCTAAACCCTCATGAAGAACCTGGAAGCACTGGACGGCCATTTCTACCGATTGTGGGACTCCTCAGCCGTGTGCATCCACGATCCCGCCTCACAAGATTCTAATGCAGGACTTATCAGTCTCGCGCGCAAGCGCTTAACCTCAAGACCACTTAACCGGTATCCAATTGCTGAGGAGTCCCACAATAGGACGAAACGACCGTCCAGTGCTTCCAGGTTTACCATAGTGGCTTAGCGTCAATCCACTCATGAATTCAACTATAAAATTATTTTAAACTATCAAGTCTAACCTTGACGTTGATACCTACAAAATATTGTAGTATGATTAAACGTAATAAAACAGATCTAGGCCAATAGAATAGGCTTTGAGATTTTTTTATAAAATTACTTGGTATTCTTATGATGAGTATTATAATTAAAGTGATGTTTTATTATAGTGTGACTTCTATTATAGGAGTATTGAAAACTAAATAGAAAACTTAACAATTAAATGTGAATGAATGAAGGATTACTCTCGAATGAATTATTATTTATAATGTTTGGCTAGTATTTACTAAATTTCTGTTTATGATATTTTTATATTTTCATTTAACTTACTAGTTAGTGATAGATTTTTCGACCGCTCATAAATTGCAGTTAATTATCTACTTGGTAATCAGTTTTTTTTCTCTATAAGAGAAAAAGAGAGCCTACAAATGCCCTGATACGGCCGAGAGTGGGGAGAGTACGCTCTCCCTCTCCAAATGCTTTCACATGGCCACGCGAATATATAGCCTTTGCTAGGGAAGTCCTACTCACTGCCTTCTCGTGCCACGGGTGTTGTTTACGAAATTGAGAGGACGGAAAGCGAATGTCCGACACTTTAACTGGGTTGGTGGACACAGATAGTTCACATAGGGGAGTTGGAAAACCCTGATTCTAAATCAATGGTGTACATGAGATCCAGTATCCTGAGGGAACAAATGGATTATGAATCAATTGTTGGTCACCGGCTACCATGAGACTGCATCCTCTCACGATGCTCCACTGCCTTGTGGATCAGATCTTTAGGTCAGAGGCTCCGAATGTGACCCTCTAAGAAAATTGCCTGCTTCAGTTTGGGTACCTGGACAGTATCACAGTCCTCACACAAATCTCATTTGATTTGTGTGGCGCATATATATCTGGTGCCTTCATGTACCAATATTTATGTGTTTAAATAAAAACATAAATAATTAAACAAATTTTTTTCTCTATAAATTACCTAAATATGTATAGATTATGATTTCTTATTTATTGTCCATATTAATTTCTTGAAATTTTTATCAATATTATCATGTAAAATTTGAATTTTAAAATTTACCTAGTAATTAAACTTGGTTTTCCAATGTTCTATTTTGATGGGTTGATTGGTATAAGTAAATTAAGAAGAGCTATCATTATACCTATTGAGTACAACAAGTTGAGTCAAGATTATTAGTTTTTATTGACGTAGTCAGACTTATTGTGAATGGATTTAATAAATTAACGACCTTACTAAATAGACTTATAAATGTATAGTGATATCATAACAGTTTCTCTGTAATTTGAAATGTATCAAGGATGAAACATTTCTTTCAGCTCCCAATGTTCATAATTAATTTCAGTATAATTAGTCTTAATAAGTTATCTGACCTAATCATCATTAGATGAAAATATCAAACGAAAGTTTTTAGTTCGTTCAAAAAGTTTACATCATTCAAAAACATTTATCAAATCTTATGAATGACAGATAAGTATTTGATTCTTAAAAAGAAGAAAGAAAAGTGATAACCAATTACTGATTTATTTCTATGGCCTATTTCTTTTCTGAAGTAAATAGTTCATCAAAAACAGCTGAAAATACTTTACAAAAAATAAATCGTCTCAAACTTGACTGTTTCTTTTACAAAATATCAATCAATCGTCTCAGACTTCATTGTTTCTTCAATTCCACAGCAATCATTCTTTGTTATCGTTCTCTTTCTTCGATCTTCTTAACCTTTTGCTGCCAGGTATTTTGATTGATGATACATACTACTTATATCTATCGACATCAGTAGCTAACACCACACTTCGAGTAATAACAAATTTTTTTTTAATTTTAAGTGTTAATTGTAAATCTCATGTTTATCCCTTACTTTCATTATAACTGTTGAAAATAACGGATAAACATAGACGATTTTAGGTAGAGAAATACTTATATTTTTTAAAAGTGACCTGAATTTATATTAATACCCACCACTCTGACTAACTTTAATGTTATGGACAACATTTTTACAGGTTTTATAGTAAGACTATGAAGCTTCATATTCTTAGATGCTTAAAATACTTCTGAAATATGTTTAGTAAAAATATTGACTTAATCTTTTAAGATAATAAAATAGAAATCAAAGAACAATTGGCATTATAAATATGAGGATTTAATCATATAATTTATGAATAATTAAAGTTGTTTAGTGGCCCTCAATCTGACTCCAGTTGGATCGTATAAGTGTTATTGAAATATACGTATCGTCTATCGCCGTATATAATTATCGACTTAATCCACGTTAGTAAATAACGGTATTAAAATAAGCGAAATACTCGAATGGATTATGAATACTAATATTTTGTACAGTCGTTGGTCGGAACAGACAATTACGGAGACGTAGCGAAGACGAGAGAGTGAAGCTAAATGACGCAAAGTGGGGAAGGCATGTGAACCAACCTCATGTAGCCAAGCGTTAATTAACATTTATAGTCACACAAAAATAGGCTACAGGTATGTGATGAGTAGGATAAGATGTACACACATATACGCTCATATAAAACCACTCAGGTCGATAAGGTAATGATGATTTGTAATTGACAAAAATGATGATTTAAAGCAATTAGTCCCTTTTGATAAGTTTCCATAATGTAATAAGAAGACGAAGATTATCAGAACTATATAATATATTAACGCAACACATTTCGAACAATCTGATCACACATCTAATTGTTAAGACCATTTATATATAAAAATGAAAGGTCAACTAGACTGGAAATGGGGGGGGGTAAGAGGAGACAAGGATAGTAATAATAATGTGAAAACAATTTGAAACCTAATCACCCTGGATAATAAGCTAAAATTACCAGGGTAAGGTAAGAACAAACTGTTTTTAAATACACAAAGAGGGGGTTTGAATTTTCGTATGGCTAAAGCTTCAATAAACCTTAGTATACGCCTTTTTACACTTTTTTATACAACACCACAAAAGCCGAGTTAAGATCAATCTTATGGCCTGTTTCGACTATATGTTTGGTAATAGAGGATGATGGATGTTTATCCTCTACTCTTATCGGGTCATTTGATTCTATTTGTTTCTTCAACCATTTTGGCACATGTTCACATAATTTTAAAAGCTTAGAGAATACAATTCCAGTAAAATTGTTTGATCCCTACTCTTTTTTTATTATCACTATGCACTTAAGCTATTTTAAACAAAAATCATTTCATGTATATTTTTAATTGAAATGATATGAATTAATTAATTATAGATGATCAAGTATTATTTGTTGATTCCATTAGTCAATTTATCATATCAGTTACTTGATTTAAAACTGAATATACATAGATAAAGAAGAAAGTTATAAATTTGGACGTTGATTGATAAGGTTTTATTGATTTTTTATATAGTTGAAATCATGAGTCATTTAAAACTAGACCATCATGGAAAACCTGGAAGCAATGGATGACCGTTTCATCCTATTGTGGGACTCCTCCAGGTTTCCCATGGTGGTCTACCTTCAATTGAGTAATGACTTCAACTATATGAAAAATTACTAAATTCTTCAGAAAACCCCCCCTTTTATTGATTTTGTTGAAAATACATTTCATACTGAATAATATAACATACAAAAGAATTCTTTTTCTATAAAGGCAAAAAGGAATGATAAGACAGGTCATCATTTATTATTGACAATAGGTACCATGAAAATTATAATGAAATGGAATAAATTAATTTAGAATTCTGTTACATCTAATGAATGTATATTTTCAATTTTCTGAAAGATAAAGTGAGACATAGTAAGATTTCATATACTATAAAACAGAACAAAAGTTTTTACAAATTTGATATGTGAGTATATTTTGAGTTTACCGTTCAAAAAATCAAGAGAACTATTTGTCATTTCAGTAACGTAGTCCTTTTTTTACATGTTTACCTTTCATGAACTTAAAGATTTCCAGCTAGATCTCTTTCAAAAATGGATAGTTAGCAGGAAAAAAAAGGTGAATAATTAAGTCGTTCGTTAGAATTGATAAATTACGTAATCGACTGAAACCATACATACTTTTTATACATTTTGAACTTATATTGTGTAATATATTCCCTAAAAAGAAAATTCAGAAATTCTTTCCAAAAATAATCAACCTTTTCGTAATACATACTTAAAAGCCTTTATCCAATATGTTTCTTTTATCATTATTATTATTAACTTTATTTAATATTATGGGGCGGAGAAGTGGAGAACTATGAAAGCCATTATCCAGAAGATACAAGTGTTTATTAACAGTTGTCTACGCAAGATACTTCGGATCCGATGGCCAGACACTATCAGCAACAAGTCACTGTGGAAGAGAACAAATCAGATTCCAGCGGAGAAAGAAATCAGGAGGAAGCGCTGGAAGTGGATTGGGCACACTTTGAGGAAATCACCCAATTGTGTCACAAGGCAAGCCCTCACATGGAATCCTGAAGGTCAAAGGAGAAGAGGAAGACCAAAGAACACATTACACCGAGAAATAGAGACAGACATGAGAAGAATGAACAAGAACTGGATAGAACTAGAAAAGAAGGCCCAGGACAGAGTGGGTTGGAGAATATTGGTCGGCGGTCTATGCTCCGTTGGGAGTAACAGGCGAAAGTAAGTAAGTAAGTAACTAAGTAATATTTTTGGTACAATATAGAATTGTTAGCACAAAGTAAAAAGTATCTCAACAAGTTTCCTGTTCTTATATTTTGATCCGTTTTGACGTTAAATATTGAGTGATCGTCAGTCAGATGTTATCAGTTCAGGAATCGACGTCTTTATAACGTTCTTTTTTTTCAATGAATATTACCAGCCACTACGATTTCTCTGATTGATCTTTTTTTGTAACATGTACAAAGAAAGATTGTAAAATTTTCGTAAATCTATCGGAATAAGTTATGCGATTACTAGACATAATAATGTATTAAAACAAACAAAAAATAGAGAACTTTGTTGAAATATCTAGGATCAGATAACCTAGATGTTCAAGCAAGCCGGCAGATTTATAAATAACTAAAAGAACTAAAAAAAAACCAATTCATGGAATTATCAACTATACAAATATTGTGCAAAAATTAAGAAAAAGTTTTGTTGTTTATGCTATAAATATAATTGATTATAATCAAATTACCATGATTAGATAATTTAGAAAATATTTTCATTTTGATATTAATATTTTCTAGACCAGAAGGGGTTTTTTGTGGAGATTTCAGTATTTTCATAGTTGAAATCATGAGTCAATCGAAGCTAGATCATCATAGAAAACCTGGAAGCACTGAACGGCTGTTTCGTTCTATCATGAGACTCCTCAGCAGTGCGCATCCACGATCCAGTGTTTCCAGGTTTTGCATGGTGGTCTAGCTCTAATTGACTAATGGTTTCAACTATTAATATGATTCATTAATTCCAATTTAATAATCAATTTTATTGATTATTGATGTTCTTTTTTTTTACATTTTAATTGATATAATCGATCATTGTAGGTGAAAATTTGTTTTCTGTTATGACACATATATTGGGATAATTAAAAGAATAGAAAGAAATAAAATTTCTTCAAACTATTCAAATCACAATGTGATTTACCTGAACCTAAGATGATCCATTTATTTTCAGTTGACTATAAATACTTATAAAAGCACTATTGACTTGCAAAAGAAAAGTGACAGTATATACTTCTAGGTATCTACATAGCCATACTAAATGTTACTAACAAGGATAATACATAAATTAAACAGTCCTTTCAACAATTTGTTTCCATAATATGTTATAATAGTAATAATAATAAGCTATCTACTGAAGAATGTTATCAGTTAGATATTCGATGTGTGGACGAGAATGATAATGATTGGTTGTTTTGCTGAGTACGACATGTAGATAGTTTGACAGGTGTTATATGTGTTATATACATTCCCCTATCCTTATTATTACTGATTAACCGTTCTCTGTTGTTGGATTGTGTCGGATTTTGGTGCAGAAATATATTGACGTTCTTGTCAGGTTAATCTCGTGTTCTTGATCTGAGTTGTGTTAAAGTCCTGTAGAATAGACATTGAGTGGGAGTCTAGTGTAGATATTCGTGTAAGGTAAATTAGCCTCCCACATACGTGTGAAAAGTGAAAGGATTGTTATAACAAGAGACATTAGCGTTATAACAAGTATCCTACCTTTATAAAAATATTCAAACAATTTCATTGGCTTGAACAAACAGTTTATTATGTTATAATCAGTGTATCTATCAAATCAATTTAGTCGAAATAACGTAAAGAAGTAACATCTTTACACTCCTTAAATAAAATCCAAAATGACAACATTTTAGAAGAATAAAGGTAAAAGTTAAGTATTGGCCAGAAGAGCTTAGTAATAATGTCTCAGAATGTGAGAGTAGCTAACGAAGACTTAAAATCTTACATGAAATATAAGCCCCCGCAAGATTTCAGGTAACCCTTGCTAACAAAAGTGTCAACTATTACAAAACTTAGGTTTATATTTGTTGATTTGCTTGAAATAGAGTTGTAAGGATGGCTCCTTGGCAAACTCAAAGAAGCCCAGAAAGAGCCGAAGACATTCCTTCCAATCACCGCTAGAGAAACATTCTAGAATGTCGACGTGTAGCTTCTCTATTGAATAAATAAGAAGGACCCCCTATGTGCCTATTGGCTGTTCAAAATGATGATTTACTTTCATCCAAAAAACATGCGATTCTTGTACTATATTTGACACTGTTTTGGGAAATACATTCCTACTTACTAGTCTTCTGTCTTCTCTCTTGTGACGATGCGGGTTTGATCGTTCAAGTAGTTTAGTAGTACGCGGTATAGCAAGAATGAAAGCTCTAAATATAAAAAGAGTCATGATCAGCTTTTACGAGTTTATTTCATTTCAGATAACTGTTACTGTATTATCCCGTTAAATGTTTATATTCAAAGGTGATCAACTTCATTCTTACAAATTATATTGGATCTCATTTCTAATTTTTTGATATTTAAATAAATAAATGATGAGAATCTAATTCATAAGTGGATCATAATCAGGACTCAGTGGCCGAGTGGATAACGCGATGGCGTTTGAAGCGAGGGTACTGGGTTCGAGTCTCAGAGTGAACATCAAATCTGAGATGCAGGTACATCCAGTTGACGAGTCCCAAATAGAACGAAATGCGCGTCCTGGATTCCACTGCTAGCCACTATCCATCTCTGCTTACCATGCTTGTGAATTAAGGTATATCGAGGCAATACTCACAGTATGCACATATGGCAATTAGAGACCGACCAGTTGCAGTCCTAACACATCGATGGGAAGATTCAAACAAACAATACTAAGTGAATTTAATTCATGATTTTGTCTATACCAAGTGTAAATTTTAATCAATAATTTTCTACTGTTTAATAAGTTGCAACTGATTTTGTTTTGTAGCATTTTTTAGTATATACATGTTTTTAGCACCGAAAATTGAAAATAACTGCTTGTTAAATTAACTAATCGCTGTTAACTAGTACGAAATCTAAATCAAGACTAACATCAACCATCTAAGAGCATTCAGTTAATTTAAGAGTGATTTTTTCAATCGAATATCGTCAGTTGAAGGACTGGAAATTGACAAGATGACTTTTACCGTTTCATCTATGATATAACCATATTAGATGTATCCTTTTTATAAAGATTATTTGAATAATAATGTTCAGTCGTTTACGTCCTAATCAACTCGTTACATTTTATAGCTGCAAAATTATCAGTCAAACTGTTAATAAGTATTACTTATGATTAGGTTTCCGAACTGTACTGTTTTTTTCGTTAAATAAAACGATGATAACTGATCACCTTTGTCTTTATTATTTACTTTTTGCATAGCTGAACTCATGAGTCAATTGAAGCTAGACCACTATGGAAAACCTGACGGAGTCCCACAATAGGATGAAACGGCCTTCCAGTGCTTCCAGGTTTTCCATGGTTGTCTAGCTTCAATTGACTCATGATTTCAACTATGAAAATATTAAATTCTTTACAAAACCCCTTCTGATCTTTATTATTTATCTTGAGTAAGAAGTAATTGTTAATACACTCTTGTCTTTTCCTATATTTTTCCTGAATGCTCCTTAGTAAGGTTGGTAGATTAGCTGGACTTTTGAGTTGTTATTATTATGTATGTGTATGTGGAGTAAGCGTTATTTTTTGTTTGGACTGTTTTTCGTATCGTTCAGTTATCCGTTTAAGAAAAAGAAACTTAAATGATTCCAATGGCTTCTTCTTGCTTAAGACTTATTATTCACTTCATACCTTACCTCTTTCGGTATTGATAAAAAACAATTATTGCACTACATGTAAGTGACTGAAATTATATTTATTTATTAAAATTATTCAGCTTGAATCCATTCTAAGAAAACAGAAGTAATTTTATCTACATGTGAGAACTCTACATAGTCAAATTCATTAATGGACTAATTAATTAATCGTCAAAAACATGTTGGATTGGATAGTTGTATTGTTCACTATTGTGACTTCACAGAAGTACATGACTAAGATGATTACGAGATTACTTAATGTTTATTAATAATGACAAGTCCTCACTAGGAACCGTAACTGCTGACGTTTTCCTTCCTTCTACATGTGAGAACTCTACATTCGATTTAATAGATACTTATCAAATTTCATTACATTCATTAAATAGACAGCTGAAAATGTAAATTTCTAACTTGACCTACAATTTGATAAAACAGTATTTCAATGTTTTCTGGTTTCAGTAATTCTATAAAATGTATCAGGTCATGAAAAAATATTGATTTGGATACAATTTCACCTTTAATTGCATCATCATATGATAGCCTCGTGATAATTCTAAGGATACATTCTAGAAGCTTTACAACATCGATACTCAATGCAGAGAATAAAGACGTTATGTTTAGATGATAGTGACTGTATTGTGGGATAATAAAACATCAAGAAAAAACAATTATATTTTTCTAGAAAATATCGTGTCTAGTCTAAATTATAACACCATTTCTCTGGGATGTATGTTGTCTATTGTTTTATTAGTTAAGAAAACTTTCTAGTAGTAGACAAGCTTTAATCAATGATCAACCACTTCATAAACAGTAATACCATGATAGAATTTAATATATGGCTATTAATAGAGCAGCTGTAAATAAAGTAGGCATTATAATAATAATCCACTGGTGATAATAGTTATGGATCAGTTTAAAGTTGCAAGCGCAAACCATGTATATTTGATCGTAAGTGTTGTGATCAATGCAATACTTTTAGGTAATGATAGTTTTTAATTGTGATGTTTAATGATAGATATGTATCTCTGGTAATTTATCAGCTAGATGTCCTGTGCTCTTCAATTTCTAATAATTCTCTACCTAAAATGAGTTCCTAATGATAGTTATCTTAAAGTGATGTAAAAAAGACATATAACTCAGGTGGATATTTTCAGCTGTGTTAAATTCACAGACCTGTGTGGCTTCGTTACAGTTCTATAAGACAAGGTCAGAACTAACTTCACGTAGAAGTGAAGTCCTGGTGATCTGATCAGTGAATGGTTATATGAAATTTTTGTTCATTCTTACTTTGTACTAAATAGTCACATTTCTGTTTACATTCATGTTAACCTACTGATTAATGCAATTTTATGTCCAAAATTTAATGTAAGCCTTGTAGGTCTTTATTTTGATCTTTGAAGGTGTCGTTAGGGTATACTAACTAAGTACTATATACTAAAAAAAGCAACTGTTGAGTACCTCTTCATGCAATTGGTGATGATAGACATTATCAAAAGCTAATGATTTCAAAGTTACCCAACGACTAATCTTTTTACACTAAAAATGCGTTCATTTCTGTATTGAATTATTAATTGTTTAATAAGAGTACATCCAGGTGACCTTGAAAAGTGGTTTTTACCGTTTCGTAATATTTAATTGTGAGCTTGTTTCATTTTATAAAGACAAATCATAGAATCAATAAAAACTTTATTGATGTACACAAAATGTCCTTTTTAAGTTCAGAACGATTGATTTGATCAGCTGATCCAGAGATGGGGATTGAATAAGTTAATTTCATATCGTTCAAACTATTCATGATAAGAATGATCTCGAAGAAATTGATTAAAATTGAAACGACGCTTCATGTCATCACAAGTGTACTAAAAGAACTATAATGTCTAGAACTTAAGTTCATCTGTCATAATATGCTTGGATAATTCGACCAGAGATCTATCTTATCTATATTAAATTATATTGTCCTATGATCTATGTTAACGTTTGGTTAAATAACAAACTAGACCACTATGGAAAACCTGGAAACACTGGACGGCCGTTTCGTCCTACTATGGGACTCCTCAGCAGTGCGCACTGTTAAGCCTTTTGTTAACCTATTTAACTGACAGAGTCATTTGCACAATAACAATCTATCTATACTATTGTACCTTTATTATGTACGCTTGAGCATTGCTTACTGCCTACGCATGTATTCATTCTGCTAACCTTACTATTAATCGCTTAACTGATCCGACGATTCATGCATTCCCATTTGTATATATATGTACATCTTAATCTTGTTCACTGTACTTGATCAATCGATCTCTCGCTCGCTCATTTGACTCGTGCGCTCACTCGTTTGCTTTAAGGCACTAATCTTTCATGCGTGCTTAACGTGCCTGTAGTTTTGGATATCTATGTGTGATTCAATAATAAACGCAATCAACACTTCGTATTCGCCTCCTAATTTATACACCGTTGGGGCGTTATCGAGTAACGGTTATCAGGACGAACAATATACGAAGCTTAAGGATATTATCGAATATCGACCACCACAGGTTGTTGCTTTCTAAGAATTTGATTGGTGGATTACAATCAAAGTTGGATGAAATTTTCTATGAACTACCAACTGATTTTTTATTAACTCTCATTATCTGACTGTTACTTAAACTGTACTTTCACAAACATCTCTTCAAGCACGACCACTTTAATTCTGGAAATATTCAATCTAAATTAAAATTTTAACTAACTTAGTTTTCTGTAATCAATAGTCAAAAGTGTCTATATGTAATTTAGAAAATAACAGCCTATCATGTCATCTCATTATTTATCAAAACTTGTTAAAGACAGCATTAATCAGATACATTCTGGAAATATCTTCAGTTTTGTAGTCACTAGTGGGTTAGTCCACTTTTGATACAAGATCTTTGTTTATTCAATGAGGTAACGTAAGATGACAACCAATTAATTGTTTATTTTTATGACCAGTTAAATATTTTTTGAGATAGCTCTCCTAAAAATGACACGATTTTAGTCAACCTTTAGGAGTCTTCATCAATAAAAACCTTTGAATCTTTTAAGTGACAAACTGATTGTTTTTACCTGGTCAAACAAAAATAATACTATTCACCCACTATGTTTAAAAGTACTGGTCTATGTTTTCAACTTCAATGTACTTCCAATATAGGGTAAACACCACTTACTATCAGCAATAGGTATGTGGCTTTATTGTTAACTTGGTAACATTTCACCATATGAATAGACTGATATACATTAGTAGTGGTCATAGAATTACTATTTTGTCATCAATCTCGTCAAGAGCTAATTCCATCTTTTTTTATCTAGTCAATATTATAAAACCATTCAGCATTGTTTCTATTAAAGTTGCAGATATGTATATCTTCAAAAGTAACACTGTTCAGCTGTTTTAAAAAAGTTTTAAAAATAAACGATAATGTTTTACAATTCTAATTTTAATAGCCTCATTAAGTGGTCCATTTTCTAGCTTTGCAAAGAAGAGAAATGGATCACTTAATGAGGCTATTAAGAAGCTTGATCTATATTGCCGCTATATCGACGACACATTCATTGTCGTAGATCAGAATACAAGTAAGGATAAATTCCTAGAACAATTCTATTCCTAGCGATATCATATATCTACAACTGTATTTTTGTAAAATTTGTAAATAATATTAGGAAATAGTTGAAAGCATGAGTCAATTGAAGCTAGACCAGCAGGGAAAACGTGGAAGCACTGGACGGCCGTTTTGTCCTATTGTAGGACTCCTCAACACAATAGGACAAAACGGCCGTCCAGTGTTTCCAGGTTTTCCCTGCTAATCTAGCTTCAATTGACTCACGCTTTCAAATATAAAAATACTAAATCTCCACAAAAAACCGTTCTGATAATATTAAGAAAGTAATATTGGTCATGAAATAAATTCCACGAAGAAACAGTTGAAAACAATAAAGAACTGAATAACTCTTTCTTTGTAGTATGTCAATTCTTAGCTTTTTACTGTACAGTAAAAAGTATGCTCAGTTAAAGGGATGAGAATAAGAAGTGAACTAACTATTAAATACTCAAATGATCAGTAATTGATAATTAATTGACGACATAAAGGTTAAATGACTGTCATAAGTCTTGAATATACTGATTTTAAATTGTGGTGAGTTTGTGAACCAGGATTGTATAGAAATTCCATACATGGAAGAAGTAGCTTTCTAGTACTTCTTGATTTTTAAACGTTTCTGACCAAGTTCAGTTTGTAATGTAAAATTCCGAATCCATTAATCTCTACAACACCCTATAATATCAATATTATTTAACGGTCTCATAGGAATATTTACAATTACAGTACAATCACAATGACTATAATCATAAAAATATGATAACTAGTTAAAGTAAATACTATAATCAATGAAAGTCATTGTCCTCACTTACTTCTTCTTGTATTCTATCAATTTTATCAAGATTTTGTTTTAAACCAATATAATAACGTTTCATTTCTCGTTTAAAATCAGTTTCAATACAAGAATTTTTTCCAGTTACATGTGTACTATTCTCACTTCTTTTCATTTTATTGACATTATGATTCAATATTTTTGTCCAATGTTCAATTTCATCATTAATCTCAATGTCTGTTTTATTTTCATGATTTTCAATATTTATAATCGGTTGTTTCAATGATTTTTCTAATGTACTATTAGTCATTTTGTGTGAAGTAAAGAAAAACCGCTAGATATCACAATTTAAATTATTCAGTTTTTTATTTAAATTATACTTTATCACATGATTTTTGTTTAAAATACCCAATGACTTGATAAATAAAGTGCTTTTATAATATATATTCTACATACTGTATGAGCTTAAATCAAATACCGAAACAATAATTTCTATAGAAAAAGATAAGCTACTTATGAGTAGTTAATCTCCTTTCGTCGGAATTCTACGAAGAGATTGGGATGGCATTATTAAAGTTTTATTTTCATTATTCCCTCCCAACGATGTCCCTCAATTTTCTTGTTGAAATTCTAATGTTTTTCAATCGAAATAAAATATTTAAAATTCTCCCAAGCACTACTTATACTTGTCTTCAATTCTTGTAATCTATTACTGGTCTTAAACGTCAAATTTTAATACTGATTATCATGCATTGGTTATCTCTAATTGCGTTTTAGATAGCGGGGAATATTCGTAGTACATCAAAAGGAATTAAGTTACTCTAGTTTTTGCACTAACTTATCTGACCATGAATTCCTCGTTGCTTTTTCAGGTAACATCTTTTGAACAAACTTCTCGTGATTTTAAGAAGAGATTATCATCACTTACTACCTTTTCACAATTTGTCATTATAACTATTGGGGAGATCCAGAAAACGCCTCGGAAAAACAGCCAGAAGAGGCTGTGAAGACACTGAGAAGCATCTTATCTAATCAGCATTCACTAGGAGTTTTGCCAGGAACATCTAGAAAGCGGAAAGTCACGTGCTGAATTTCTGATTGGATGATTTCTTATACTACTACTATGTTTAGTAGCATTCCAGAATTTTCCCGAAACCTATGACCATCTAAAATATTCATGATTAAACATTCTAGTAAGACTTCAAAACTCTTGTTTTTTATGGTACAAATTGTTATATATGCTCTCCATAAATTTACCATAAACCGGGAATTAAAATTCCTCGTAATGACTTTGCTTATCCCTTACATTTTGTTGTGTTTATTTATTATTTTACAAGGTCACAGAGAGATTATACTTTTTATTGAACTTTCTCATATTCCTATCTTTTAAGAGACAGTAAAAGCTCGTTTTAGAAATCAACAAATCTTTTCTTTGTGTATTACTTAGATTGAATCATGTACGTCTGTAGTTTTGTATTTATATACCCTTTTCATACATATTTATTTATTTATTTAAACACAAATACTGGTACCAGGAAGCACCAGATATATATGCGCCACACAAATCTCATTTGATTTGTGTGAGGGCTGTAGTACTGCCCAGGTACCCAAACCGAAGCAGGTGGTTTTCTTAAGGGGTTACAACCGGCGCCTTTGACCTAAAGGTTTGATCCACAAGGCAGTGGAGCAACGTAAAGAGATGCAGTCCCATGGTAGCCGGTGACCAACCATTGATTCATACTCCATTTGTTCCCTCAGGATACTGAAGCTCATGTGCACCATTGGTTTGGAATCAGTGTTTTTTCCAACTCTCCTAGGTTGGCTCTCAGAGTCCACTAGTCCGGTTAAGGCGACGAACATTCGCTTTTCGTCCTCTCAATTTCGTAAACAACACCCGTGGCACGAGAAGGCAGTGAGTAGGACTTTCATTCATATACTAGGAGAACAAAATATCCAAGTCAACATCTCCTAATTACAGAATACTTCATTTATCCTATTTAAAGAACAGAGAAATAATGAAATATTTTAATAATCAATCCTTAATATCTATTGCTACGTTTTCATTTACTATTTTAATTAATATTAATCGATTGTTTTAATTTATTAACTTTTAAATAGATTATTAATAAGAAGTAATTAATTAATTAACTAATTAATTAAATTCATCGGAAACTTTTTAATGAATACAATTTTACATTAAAATGATCTGAACAATGTGGATAGAAACGATGAAATGTACTTTTAGTTAAGGTGAATACTGTTAATAGAATAATGTTATGCTTATTTGAGAAATTTTTCACAGTTATTTTTAATAACATCATCAATTATAAGCAAAGATGGATAGTGGCTAGCAGTGAAATCCAGTTTGATGCGCAATTCGTCCTATTTGGGACTGGTCAGCTGGATGTACCTGCATCTGAGAGTTGAGGTTCACTCTGGGACTTGAACCCAGTACCTTTCGCTTCAAACTTAGACTGACTAATGGCAGTTCTAAACATCAATGGGAAGATTAAAACAAACAACACTAAGTGAATTCAAACTTCACCCCGTTGCACAAGCAAGTGGCTATCAGGACTCAGTAGCTGAGTGGATAACGCGAAAGGTACTGGGTTTGAGTCCCAGAGTGAACATCAACTAATTGAATTTATCTTTGTTATAGTCCTTACAAAGTTTTTTCTATTATTTCTAGATAGAATTCTTCTACGATCATATAAAATACTAATGACAGTGTACATTACACATAAAAAAAGAAAACTTACCTCTTCTTATTATAAATTATACATAATACATAAATCAATCAATTCTTCTCTAATTTATTCAGTTTATAATAAACCCTTAGAGATATTGTTATATCCTAGTGAAGACGTAAGTACAGGTACCTTCCAGGACCCATTAATGGACTGTTGTTCTATGTATATTCTTATGTTTTAACTATTGAGTAATTAGATTGTGTATATTTATACTCATCTTATTATAAGCTTCATTTTGACCTATAAATTATTATTATAGGAATTACTGTCCCTAAATTATATTTAGTTTATTGATTATTGTATCCCACGTTCACAGCCACATTTGGCTTGATCTTGTACAAATATTATTTTCTGTTTTATGATGTGATGTAGTCTGTCTCTCTGATATATAAACCGAGTATGCTTGAAATAAATGATTCGTATAGCAGGAGCTGTAATTGGTGTTCTGGACTCAATTGGAAGGGCTGAGCGGACAAGGGACCAATAAAGACGCTAGACTACTCATACCAGTTGAACGTCATTGATTTAGTACAGTGTTAAGATTAGAAAAGTCGTATTTCGATTGCTGGATAATTCACCTGATAAAAGCTGGATATAAGACCACAACAAATTGGTATACGGCCTTCTTCTTATTTCATAGTCATAACAGAAACTACTGGGTTTCTTTTTTAATCAATAATTAAATTGAGTATTCTAAATTTGATAATAACTATCCTAAACAAAATCCTTATATCATTGTCTCTTTTCTTTTTAACTAACAATTATTAATTCAGTAACTAGTGTACACAAAATTGAGAGAGACATCCACCATTGTCTTCAGTGAGTTACTATCTCACAACAGACGTGGTTGAACTCCACTGGTCATTGCTTCTCACTAGAACTCCGGTAAATACCTTTTGAAGTCAGTCATTAGTGAGCATATGTTGATTAACAGCAGAAGGGGTGCTTCCATATTTTCCATGGTGGTCTAACTTCAAATGACTATAACTATTAGCTATAATTATTTACCTGGTAATAAATGTAATTATTTATTCCCTTTAGAAATAGATAAATAAACAAAACAACAACACGAAAGATTATTTTTTCAGCGATATAATAAAATTTAATTTAAATAAAATTATATTAATATTACAATGAATTGATCACTCATCTGAACCCATGTTAACCTTTGTTTTGTTTGTTACTTTTTTTTAAATTGTTTATGAGTTAGTTGTTATTTCTGTCACTGGTATCGTTGACAATGACGACGATGATGATGCTGTCTCTGCGGCGGTAGTGATTAGAGATGTTGTTTGTTCTGTTAATTCTTTTTTTTCTGCTGACTCATTATTCTCCATCTTCTTTTCCTTTAGAATCGACAATGACTTTCGTGCATTTTCAGTGTTTTCTGATGAATCTAATTTAGACATTGAAGTCGTTGTCGTTGTTGTCATCGTCACAGGTGATGATGATGACGATGATGGTAATGAAATTTCTGTTGTTGTTGTTGTCTCTTCACCATGTTCCAATGAATCATCTGTAGAATTTAATGCTTCATGAAGAGCTTCATGAGAAATGACTGTCCAATTGGAATCATCATCATTACTAATACCAGGTACTCTATAATCATAACCAACAGTAGTAGTATTTGAGTCTTCTGTAATAGTTTTCGAAGGTAAACTGAATGTTGCATTAAAAATTATAATGAAAATGTATAAACAACTAAATGAATAGTAGAACATATTGAATATAAAAATTTGATAATTTCATAATATTTCATAGTGACAATTCATGAATTAAATATCTTGGAAGACTTTAGAAGAGATCACGTTCAATGTAGATGTGTATATTGAATTAAACTACCAGCATAAATATATATTTAAGCTTAGTTTGTACATTTTGACTAAATAATAATAACTAAATGTAAGTACGGGAATAATGTGGGCCCAATAAGTCAGATTACAATGACACTGTATAACCATAAATCTTCTTATATGTAGGCTTTTATTCCCTTTGATTTATTCCCTTATTAATAATGGATAAACATTTCTATATCCTGTATGGTTAAGTTAAATACATTAAAGTGTTGAAATTTTATTATTCAAACAGATCTTAATTGCCTTCTAGTTATATAATAACGATATACTGAATATTCAAGGTTCAATATGCCTTATTGAACTATACAACTTGTCATAAAAACAAAACAAAAATGCATATGTTGTGATTGAGGATATCAGTAATATGAATATATATGTGTATACATGTTTGGTATTGTTTTCGATGTATACATGAACCAAATTGTTGTGATAGTTTAAAAACCGCTGAAAAATAGCTTACTTATTGTTTGATTGGTTTATTTCTTAAAGAAGTGTTTTCATCACCAACTTATGTATCTGTTACTTTTAAGACTATTGTAAAAGTATGTATGCACAGTAGCTACTTGCCCTAATCTATCATCCTTTGATCATTGACAACAAGAGTTGACTTTTAAATTAGGCTGAGCTAGGAAGAAGAAAAAGAAAAAGGAAAAGAATCCACGCCAAGTATCCACTGTATCTGAACAGAAACAAAATGTTTCTCAGTGTTATAGATTAGTAGTATTATGTATGTACAGAGTAAGGAATAACTAGACATTGCTATTCTATAAGTATTATATGAAATCATTCATAATTCTGACTAATAATTATAATTTTTACTTATTCTCAATTTTAATTCAAAGTTAATGTTGGTTCTTTGAATTTCATCAGATCCAAAATACTCTATGACTACAAGTGAATATAATTCAATGATAGAAATTATGCAATTCATTTATGTAGTGAAATATTATAAATTTATTAAGAATTCAATAATGATTCATATTTATCACCAATTGCTATATGACTAGCAAATATACTTATGTTGACAAGATTTCGTTGTATCTATACAGGACTCAAATGTATAATACATTAGTAGGTATACGCATATATATATATATGCCCTGGTACTGCCGAGAGTAGGGAGAGTCCGCTTTCCCTCTCCAAATGCTCTCACATGGCCACGCGAATATAGCCTCCGCCAGGGAAGTCCTACTCACTGCCTTCATGTGACATTACTGTTGTTTACGAAATTGAGAGGATGAAAAGCGAATGTCCAGCGCTTTAACCGAGTTGGTGGACACAGAAAGTCCACCTAGGGAAGTTGGAAAACCGTCATTCCAAATCAATGGTGCACATGGGCTCCAGTATCCTGAGGGACCAAATGACGTATGAATCAATCGTTGATCGCCGGCTACCATCTCTTCACGATGCCCCATTGCCTAGTGGATCACATCTTTAGGTCAAAGACTCCGGGTGTGGTCCCCTAAGAAAACCACCTGCTTCAGTTTGGGCACCTGGACAGTATCATAGCCCTCACGCAAATCAAATGAGATTTTTGCGGTGCATATTTATCTGGTGCCCCTTTGTATCAAGATTTGTGTTTAAATACAACAAATTAAATTAATTAGTTAATTCAGTGCCACCTAAGTAACCGTTTATTGTGGGAATCACCTCATGAAAATGAAAAAAAGTATATTAAACGTAATGAAATACTGTACTGAATTAAATTTTCAGTAAAAATGTGATTATTTGCTGAAGCGTCCTAAATAGGACGAAACTCACCCTGTGGATCCAACTGTTTCCCAATATCCGTCTTTACTTAAAACGTTTTGACTTAATCGTAATATTGAAGCAATCTGCTCATAGTGTATCATTTCCAATGGAAAGTAATCGGAGTTCCCTCTTTAATACTAACGGTGTGGATTTGATGGATCTGGTCTATTTAAGAGTTCAGCGAAGTGCTTCACCCATCTGTTCCCCTGTCCTTGAATATCAGTAATTGTCTTGCATTCTTTGTCCTTGACTAGTCTCTCTGGTTTACTATATTTCCCTACCAGTTTCTTCGTCGTGTCATATAGTTGTCTCATATTTCCTTCTCTTGCAGCTTTTACAACTGTCGTTGCTAGATATTCCCCGTTTTTCTGCCCGTCGGCTCTAGTGCTCTTCTTCACTTACTTGTTCGCTTCAGTATATTCAGTTTCCGGCTTAATATTCCCTGCTCTTTTTCGACTGCAGTTGATTCCAATCGTCGCGTTCTTCTTTTCTTGAAACATTTCCGACTTAGATAACAGGAATTTGATTATGACTACAAACTGGATCTGAGGAGTAGCCTTAATTGAATTTTGATTTATAACTAACACCAGACTGTTAATTTTGTAGAAGTGGTTAACAACACGACTGAGATGTAAATGATATCGAGGTTTAAAACAATAATTTATCCAGAGGACAGTTCTGTTATCACAAAATATGTATATGGTAACCTGCCCCAACTGGCAAAGTATCTGTGAAGACTACCGCGTTTGTATTTTTGAAAAGAGGATGAATTCCTGAAATAAAAACATAAAGATTATTTACATCGTAAGACAATGTAAATGACAGCCGGTAGATGTGGCTAAAATTATTAATGATTAACAACAATATCAGTAGGAACTAAGAGCGTACAAAAATGGAAACTTTCGCTCTGAAGCTAAAACTCAAGGAATACAAAAAACTGGAAGTTGCCATCACAATGGTTGAGAGGATTTAATTACAATAATAGATGCAGTATATATTATTGGTTTATGCATGTGGCTTAAAATATTACACGATATTATAACTTCAGAAATGTTTAGAAATGTAACTGTTTACTGAGTATTATAATAAGTAGTATAAAGCAATAAACAAAAAATAAGCTAAATGACAAAAGACTGTTGATAGCATGCAAACAAACTTAAGACAGATAGTAATGATGAAAAAGACTGAAACATTTCCTCACTGTTATGTTTATCACTATTATGTCTGGCAAACTTTTAATTTGCCTGTGTATTTCACTGGAATCCCAATCGCACTACAAACGGTTCAGTTACTGCTTGCCATATCAGTTTAATCGAGATTTATTTAATTTTAAAAATAGTTTTTATTAGTTGAAAGGGGCAGTATTTAAAATCAGGGAATACTGGACAGTCATTTTATTACAATGAGAGGCTTCTCAAGGGTCACAGAGAATTTTGAGGTGTTAAGCACAAAAAACCTGGTGAATTTCCCCTAGTTCATGAATATAAATCAGTAGTTTGAGGGTTAACAGAAGCTGAGGTCATCCTCAACGTTTTCAATATTTACTAGGTAACCATCTCCTTAAGTAACTTTCCATTCATTCGGTGGATGAGTGCTGCTTAAGATTGTGTGGTTTTCATTGACGGTTTAATTTCAAGTCCCAATGTTTACAATTTTTATGCTTTTTATCAAACCTACGAGACTACGTTATCTTGAACATATTCACAGTAGATGATTATGGTAAACCTCGGCCACCTGAGATAAAGTATTTAATGATAATCATACCCTGGTATTCAGCACTAACCCGATAAACGGCCAAAAGTGTTTGGGATTTAGTGATTATTAAAAACGTTGAGGATAACCACAGCTTAAAGATCTTAACCCTGGACTTGTTGATTCTGGATTCAGTCGTTGGTTAAGTCAGTCAGGGGGGATTATGCTAGAATAAAGTCGTTTTTGCATTGATCTTTATTTTGTTAGTAGCTTTACAGTTGGGGAGGATCCGTAACAGAAATTCATCTAGTTCTCGACTTTCTATGTTATTTCCAAACAAGGAGTTTGTATTTAGTGGTTTTCTTTCTTTTTAAAAGATTCAAATATACAAAGTATTGAACAATGTGAAAATTGTTTTTTAATATCTATTATCCACGATACATTCAAATAGCTGGGTATTATGGCTGAATATTAACACAGAAGTTTTAAAACTGATAATTTAAACAGTAAGTTGGTAGACTCATAGAAAGTGAAATCTCCAAGTTCCATGTCGTTCAATCTGTAGCTATAAAGATCATACAAATATATTCTTAATCTTTCTCACTAACTATGCACATATATAGATCAATCGTAAGTTCCTTACTCTATTATTCGTTTAACCACAATGGTTGATATTTAGAAATTTAACTAAGTAGGTGACTACGAAGCTAGTAGTTAGTTATTCCCACCCAACATATTAGGAGAAGCCTATCAGCCCTTCGGGAAAAGAGAAGAGTCTTGCAAAGAGAGTGCGACTAGCCACCAGCAAAAACAAAGTAAAAAGGCTTGTTAAGGTCCATGTTGCGATTTTTAGGTGTATTTAGAGACTTTGAGATCGGTAGTATGGACAGATTCGTTATTCTCTACACTTGTATTGCAGATGGACATGTTAATGTTTACACTTTCTGATCAATTTCGTAAACTTTTATACCAACCAAAGACGCTGATGAGCTATCAGTGAGTTCACCAGTAAAGAAAGTGTGACTCTCTCCCGAGTATGCTGTATATGCATATATTCAAATAACCATATCAGAAGTATATAAATTCCAGTGAGACAGATCGGCGCGGTAGCTAGTATGCCTTGCACGCAATCATAGAGTGCGTAGACAAGTTCGCTCATCCAATTAGTATGTATAGGCATATAAGTTTCCTCTCGTAAGTACATGTACTTTTAGGCCGAGACCCATACACTCCATATGATAAATATAAGTATAGATATGATCACTCCACTCCATAACCGAGCAGCTTCAGCCACTGAATGAATATCAAATTTTAAAATCAGTACGAAAAAAAGTCGTTATAGACGATATGTTCATTTCACGCTTATACTACAAGGAGTTTTATTGTCGACTCATGTGCAGCTGTTAGGACACAGTTTATATCCTACTCTCTGACATGCCCCTTCCAGACAGTCTGCTCAGGCAGCAAAAAGAAATTTTCCTCCAGAAACACAATCATGCTCTCAATCCAAAGTTAACCTCTCTTTTCTAGTTAGTCAGGATTAAGATAGAATGGTTAATTAGCTCGATCTACACCGATTCGTAAAGAGTGAATGATCAGTCCGGTCTATGCTTTACTACTTACTCTAGCTCATGGAAAAGAAGGTCGTCCACTGTCTAGGGATCACTAAACGGAAGTGTAAGTCGGACTTTTCTCTCTAACTAATCCCGAAAGGACAATTATAACGATGAATTTCGGGAAACATTAAAAGATGTCTATAGTTCCTTGTACACTATTGATTTATCAATCAAGTCGTTTGTCCTAATCATCATCATCATCATCAACGAAGCAACGAATTTACCATTATTTTATAATTTATTTCATATTAATTGGTAATTACAAATGTAATAATAAAGAACTAATAACTCTTGTGTGATATTTATATTTATATCATTCAGTATTTCAGTTAAAGGGTATTATCAATACACTATACTTATGTTATCGGCATCATCCTGTACATGATTTAATTTTTGAGGTTCTATTTATCTATAAACTAGGAGAGATTAACCATCAAAAAATATAATCCATCTGATAGAACTCTATCCTATTTGTTATTGTCATATTTCTTCCAAAAATACTCTATCTATCCCATTGAAAGAAAATACAAAATTATACAAAAGTTAAATGATGAACTGATTTTTTTCTTTCTTTTCTTCTCTCCATTTCACATTTGTCTTCCCCCTCCCCTTTAACCTCACTATTTGACAACCTTCCAATAATGTTCTCTTCTGTAGAAACTTATAAAGAAGTCATAATTTATATCAATTAGACTTATGTAAAAATTTTTTTTAAAAAAAAAAGAGGAAGAAAAGGTGATATATTAACTTAAACTGTTCTTGAATCCCTTGACAATCATTAAAATGAATAATTTGAATAACAATAGCCACTAAGAGAAAAATATGGTAAAATTATACAGTAAATTAAAAGAAAGATTTATACAGAAAAAGTAGAGGGGTGTAATATCTTACTTGGTTGCTTTTATTATATTCTCATCTTCTTTGTGTGTGTGTGTGTGTATGTATGTTTTCACTGCCAAAACAAACTCGGTTAATTATTTCAATCCTATAGTTGTTATATGACTTTTTTATTCTCTTAATTCTTGTTATTATTGTTATTAACAAGTTTGTTAGTTTATTTCATTTAAAAATAAACAGACTTTCGGTGCTCAAAGTGAAAATAAATCTATTAACCTAAATTTAAGAATGAGTTGAACGTGAGACCTCTTGATATCTTTTCTTTCTTTCTTTCTTTCACTTCTCTCCCTTATCATTCTCTATCTATCTATCTATCTATCTATCTCGTTCAATTGCACACTCTCTAATCAAACTCTCTTAGTCACTTTGCTCCACCCATAACGAAATATTTGTGTCTGTTTAATAGCGGTAAAGAAGAACAATTAGACATTTGATTTTATCTTGTCAGGATAAAATACAAATTAATCCTAATTTTTTCTTGTATTGCAAGTCAATAGACTTGTCTTAAGTGAAAATGAATAGTTCAGAGTATTCTATTCTTTAAAAATAACCTTAAATTAAACGGATAAATCTTATACACATAATTCTTAAGTAGCTATTCGAATAGTATATGATTTTAGCTTCTATACTCTGACATAAGATGAATGTCACTTGATCAGTAGTGAAAGTACAGAATAATCAATGTAAGGAAAGTTTTCAGTTTAACTTTACTACAGAATTTTACAATTATTACAATTAGAAGTAATTCAGTCATTGTCAGTATTCTAACTTATTGTATAATCCAAGTCAGGAGTTTCTTACTACTTTTGGAAGATTTGATATTCCTATTGTGATTTGAACCCAGTTCAAGTATCATTTTCATTTGATGTTATTGATATTCTTTCTTTTTTTTTAACCTTTCAAAAATTGTACTTTTATTTAATTATTGAAAATTTTTCTCATGGTACCATGTTCTTAACTAACTATCCAGTTTATTATTAGTTAATATTTAAGTCAAATAATTCTGTAGAGATTTCCTAAGATGTTATTCGAAGTTGAATGTGAGATAAATAAGATGAATTACAGATCGGTCATTCAGACTATCAAATTTCATCTCATTGGTTTAAATGCATAGTGTTCTTTAGAAGATTACTTACTTACGCCTGTTACCCCTCGTCGAGGAGCATAGGTCACACACCAGCATTCTCCATCCAACCCTATCCTAGGCTATCCTTTCCAGTTTTTTCTAATTATTATTCATCCTTTTCATATCTGCTTCTATTTCCCGGCGTAATATGTCCTTTGGCCTTCCTCTTTTCCGCTTCCCTTCCGGATTCAAAGTAAGAGCTTGCCTCATGATGCTGTTTGGTGATTTCCTCAATGTATGTCCTATCTCTCTATAAGATAAAAGAAATTAAATCAGTTTTTAGGTTGTGAGTGCACACTACTGATTAGCAATGTCAAATAAAAGGTGAAACACCTAATAAATTGTGCAATTGTTCTAATCTTACATTAACTTACTAACGTAATAATAAGTGTATACTTGATCTTTTCTATCTATGAGAAAAATTAAACTTGAAACATCATTGACGGAGTATTTAAAGAAACTTAATAGATTCAATTATATTATACTTTAAAACATAATAAGCTCTGAAAATCACTTTGAAATTCATATACTGCTTACTATTCAATAAGAGCATTGATCAAATAATTATTGAAATTTTAAAATGTACAGATTTTGTAAGAACTTTCGATTCATATTGGACGAATAATTTAATAATAGTTAAAAGCTGAATGTATGGTTATCCCTCGTGGAGGAGCATAGGCCCCCCATCAGATGTATCGTTGATACTAAAAAGAAAATTGTATTTTTAATGAGTTTAGGGACTAGAATTATATAACCCTGGATGAAATGCTGAAATTGGTTAACTTCATTGATTGAGATTTCTGTGAACAGAATTTTATTTTAACTGTACAGCTTTTTCTGCTAGCGTTTATGAAGTGAATAAATTGCTCAGTTGGTTACTCATTCAGGAAATCAATATATATTTTTTGACGACGCTAGTTCATACAACTACGAATCAACTTATTTCTGGGTTCTTGGTTTGGTTATTTATAGTCTTTGTAACTCCGTATAAATATGGTATTGCATGGTTGAATACTCATTATCAAATCATTCGGATGGATACAATCTTCTTATGTATTAACCAGTACATTTCTGATATCATGATCCGTATAAAAGTTAACAGTTAGAACAATGATGAATTCTTATTAATTTACATTAAATATCAGTAACAGTGGATGATAATTATGCAATTTTGTCAGCTGACTGAAGTTAGAAATCCAAACCATTGGAGATGCCAACTCTGTAGCCTAATGATCAAACGATTGCCTGAAGTTCCTAGTTTCCACCTGTTGTGTAGTTATAGATGGACATAGTTGAGAAACTAAACAGATATCCGTTTGAATGATTGTCTGAACTTAGTTGATTCCTTGCTGTAAAACTACAATGTTATGTGATTTGATCATGCAAAATTTATTTGTTAATTCATCATAATTATTGTAATATTTACAAATGCAAAAAAAGAAGCAGCTCAATGACAGCAGATGAAAATTTATTCTCAGTACGGGGCTGTGAAGACTGTTGAGTTTTGACTGAAATCATGAATGGACTAATGTTAGACCACCACTGAAAAACTGGAAGCACTGGACGTTTGTTTCGTCCTAGTATGGGACTCCTCAGCACCATAATCATGTATGAAGACACTACTTTCATACATATTATTCATAATGATTAATAGCCAGATTTTGAATGAAGTACACTGAGTAGCTCTTCCTATGGGTCAACCAATACATTAGTTTATGAATACAATTGCGAACCTCATAGATTTCAACTGTTACGATCAGTAAATTTAGTTAATTTACTGAGTTATATATTTATTCCTTCAAAAAACGTGAATATCATGACGGACATGAGAAATATATCATCAATCACAACTTATGATGTTAACGCGAAATATGCGGAATGACAGAAAATAGAGATGTAAATCATTAGATGCCAACTCAGTGATCTGGAAATTAAAAGTTCAATGAACCCATAAATTCCAGGGCTCGATCTCTCGCTAGGTCATGGATACGCACTGTTGAGGAGTCCCATAATCTAATGATATAGATGTCCAGTCAGTTCATGATGAAACGTTTCAAAAGTTCATACGATGTTCGTTTTTTATCGATTGCGTTTAAAGGCTTTTAAAATAACCACATTCTGTCGACTATCCATTCAGTGATAGTCGTATTTATGAAAGTTTTTTCTTATCCATTTCACGCTATCTAGTTTAGATTATTGTTCTTTAATTTTTACCACTGCATTAACAATAAATTGAAGTCTAACATATTTAAGCAGATAATTTTTGTCTAAAATGATCATGAAAACATTCATTTCAAGAAATTAGTCCCTCTGATAAATTTCGATAGTTTAATAAGAAGACGAAGATTATCGGAACTATGTGATATATTAGCGCAATACATTTCGAACAATCTCGCGAGGCGGGATCGTGGATGCGCACTGCTGAGGAGTCCCACAATAGGACAAAATGGCTGTCCAATGCTTCCAGGTTTTCTATGGTGGTCTATCTTCAATTAATTCATGATCTCTACCATTAGAATTAATTTTTAGTTCATTTTTTTGTTAAACCAATTAGTAATAGAAATTATCTGCAGTCTTTTTATACAAACTACTCATAAGTAGTTCATTTACATCGGATACATTTTATCACTTTTATGTAGTTCATTTTACATCTACTTTTGAATATTTTAATTAATTTAGAACGAACATTGTTACGAGAGAATAAATTAACAGGTAAATTAGAAAGTGAATTAAGAATATTCAACACACCAAACAAAATTGTTTGAATATTATATTTTTTCAAAAAAAAAGGGTGAGAAATTAAACTTGGAAATTAGTCAAATCATTCTAATTAGTCATTTACTACTTGTCAGTTTCATTATTGTTGCGATTTAGACAACATAGATACATAGATATATATATACATCAGTTGTTGTTTTATTCAGTTTCTTCTCTTTTTTTTGTTTTTGTTTTTAATATGTCATGTGTATCTATACTTAGTTTAATAGATACAGTCACCCTGACTTATGTATAGAAATGAATCCACAGTTTTATAAATTAACTACTGAAAGTGTTCATATTTGAATGTTTCTTCGTTGTTTTTTTTCTTTTTTTCTTTCCCCCCTTTCTTAATTCAACCCAAAATACATCTAACAGTTTGATTTAAAATTGTATCATCAATAGAAGACATCTGTTATTTAAATTGGAAAGTTCTTGTTTATTAAAAAAGATAATAGCACGCTTTTTTTAATTGCGCGCAAAAAGGATACTCGTTTTTTTTTTCATTTCAATAAAACAAACAACACGTTAGGGTTAGTTACGATTGTAAATCCATTGAATATATATATACATACATATGTATTTCTTTTATTCAGGAAAACTATTCTGTATCAACATGGTTATACGATTAAATTTACTGATCAACAATCTTTACAGGTGACTATATATATATACATATATATACTCTTTAAGTGCTTAATTAAGTGTATGTATATATATTAGATGGATAGATATGACTATATTGACAACTACAATTGTAGGGTTATATGTATATATGTCTCTGGTGTTGTAGTTATCAAATTAAAACTTGTTTTAATGATATTATTGTTGTTTCTTAAAACTAGTAATGGAATGATTTTTCAAACGAGTAAAACACTTTGAAATTCTCAACGGAGTTGGAATTCGAAAAACATAGTAAAATTAATTTATATATATATATATATGTTCAATACACACTGATTCATGTTTCCTGTAAGTGACTGACAACAAGTATGTGAATATTAAATTAATGTAGTTTCCATTTGTATGATCTTGTATTGCAGATGATATATCATATACTTATGTGTATCAATAATACTGGTATTTTATATAAAAATTTGAATAAAATAATTTTAAGATAATATATTGATATCGCACATCCACTGTCCAGCACGCGAGAACGTTTAACCTCTAGACTACTAAGCCGTTACCACTGAAGTCTGATTCGTGTTGAGTGTGAGACAGTTATCCACCTTAAACAATGAACGAAGGGTTTCTCAAGATCATGGATTAATTGAAGTTAGACATTAATACCACTGGATCCCGGTTCAGCGCTCTAAAGCTTAAATGTTTTCACGTGAAACCAAAGGCCTCCTGTTCGCGTCCCAAGTACGGGATCGTGGATACGCACTGATGAGGAGTCCCATGCTAAAACGAGACGGCTATATAGTGCTCCTGGGTTTTCAATAATGGTCTAACTTAGATAGACTCGTGAATTCAACTTTGGAAATACTACAATCTTGACAAATCCCCCTAATTGATTATTCAATGGTGTTTAGGGGGTCGAATTTGCCTTACTGAAATTTCTCAATACAGTAGAAAATGGTCATCCATTCTTAGTGGATATTGATTATTTGAAAAATATTTTAAAATATCTTTATGAATAATCACAATTTTAATGTATTTTCTATCAAATTACATAATTGGTATTTAGAACCTCTTACTGTAACAAAATAACAAGAGTATTGAACAAAGCTACTGCTATCGTTATTGTCACTTTTTTAATTAAATGACTGCTTCAATTAGTTAGAGGCAGTCATTAGATGCATCTTCTCGCTGTCTTAAGTGGAATGGTGTCTATCACTGTTGTTTTGAAGCAGTTTCATTCATTACCCTAGTCTGAAATATCACTACAGAGTTATTCACTTTGTGGTTAGGCTTAGCTATTGGCCTGAGAAATATATATGAATCAATTAATGATTAGTGAATGATCAATGCCATACTCTCCTATTCTTAATGTTAGTCGAAATTCTACTAAAGATTTTTGTATTTTGGTAATTAGACTAGTGAATCTGAGATTTTCACATACCTTATTTGTTTTATGATATCATGGTTAATTGATACAACTAATAAAATACATGAGATGATAGAATGGATCAAACTATTCACAGAATCCGATTCCAATTCCTAGTTAAAGAGATATTATAAAATATATATTACTGATTAACTGAGTGAGCGTATCAGTGTAAATTAATGTTAGAGCATGTAGGTTATTATTGATTCACCAAATGTTCATATAGAAGAGAACAAACCAGATTTCAGTGGAGGAAGAAATCAGGAAGAAGCGCTGAAAGTGGATAGGACACACATTGAGGAAAGCACTCAACTGCATCACAAGGCAAGCCCTCACATGGAATCCTGAAGGCCAAAGGAGAAGAGGAAGACCAAAGAACACCTTACACCGAGAAACGGAGACAGACATGAAAAGATTGAACAAAAGTTGGATAGAATTAGAAAGGAAAGCTCAGGACTGAGTGAGTTGGAGAATGCTGGTCGCCGGCCTATGCCCCATTGGGGGTAACAGGCGTAAGTAAGTAAATATTCATTTAAAGCAATTTGACAATCAGTTAACAAATTAATAATCTACGATGAATAAGAAACCAAATTCGTAAAACGATAAGTGATCAGTCATTGCAATAGAGCTATAGTTTATCAACGTTCATGGATGATTTTAGAAATAACCTTGTAAACATTTACACAGTTACTAGCCAATCAAGAATCAAACAAAATCATTAAAAAATATATTGTAAAAAGTCAAAAATGATTTCAGTTTAGAAGTTCGGACTAAAAGTGAGAGTTAAGAATCATATTTAAGACGAGAGAACTTTGTGTTCACTAAAGGATGATTACTAACTAATGCTGTATGTCCTGAAATTTCAAGTCTTAATAATGTTTAAGTAATTTGTAAAAGTTCACAAATCATCTTAACCTTCTATATACGTTTTACTTCCACTTATTCTACATTTCCCAAAAAATCAATCACATTTCAGATTCACTTTGGAAGATAAACAGTTCAAATGAGTACTCGAAAGCTAGAACCCTCCAAAGTCGCAAAATCAGAAGACAGAAGACTAGTAAGTAGGAATGTTATTCATAACACAATCAAATATAGTACAAGAAATCTCATGTATTTGTAGTTTTTGACTGAAATAAATCATCACTTCGGATAGCCAATAGACACATAGGAGGGGCCTTCTTATTCATCCAATAAGGAAGCTATACGTCGACATTCTAGAATGTTTCTCTAGCGGTGATTGAATGGAATGTCTTCTGCTCTTTCTGGGCTTCTTGAGTTTGCCAACAAGCCATCCTTACACCATTTATTTAACTAAATACTGCCATATTTCACTTCTCCCTTAACTATGTATAAACCATCTATCACAGCTTTTCGTATCTAAAATCTAGCATCTTAAATTCAATTGATTCAGAGATGAAGGGTAATTACCATATTTTGTAATGATTTAATAGTAGACAATTTAAAACGATCAACAAAATACTTTGAGTCCAAGTTTCAATTACTCAGATGATTTCTATTATAATAAGTTACTATTTAATGTCATATACTATTGGTGCCCAATTACTATCAAACTATTCGGTCAGTTTTTGATGAAGGTTAATGTCGAATACAAATTTTATCCTGTTTAATATTTCACCATAATGAGAGATTTATGAACATTGAACATTAATTTCCACGCTGTTTCTTTTTTCTTAATTTGAAATTAAATGATGGTTTTCAAAGATGGATAGTGGCTAGCAGTGGAATCCAAGAAGCGCGTTTCGTCCTATTCAGGACTCGTCAGCTGAATGTACCTGCATCTCAGAGTTGGTGTTCATTCTGGGACTCGAACCAAGTACCTTTCGCTTCAAACGCCATCGCACTTTCCACTCAACTACTGAGTCCCGAGATGCAGGTACATCCAGTTGACGAGTCACAAATAGAACGAAACGCACGTCCTGGATTCCACTGCTAGCCACTATCCATCTGTGCTTACAATGCTCTTGAATTAGGGCTATATCGAGGCAATACGCACAGTATGCTCATATGCCAATTAGAGACTGACAAGTTGCAGTCCTAAACATTGATGGGAAGATTAAAACGAACAATACTAAGTGAATTGAATTGATGGTTTGTTTATTCATAGTATCTTGTTACATTATAATCGTAGTGAAGAAGAACATAGGTGAGGTCAATCAATTATATTTAGCACAAAATTACAAAGTTACTTAACAAAATAGAAAAACTATACTTCATTTACAAAATGTTCATAAATTGTTTTCGACTTCATTATTTCTTCATTTCCATACTAATTACATCCTGTACTTGTTATTTCCTCTCCGATCTTCTCAATCTTCTGCTGCCAAGCATTCTATTCCTAATTGGCGTTGCACACTGCTTTTGCCGACATAAGTAGCATACACAACATCAATTACATTTTGTTTTAATAAAATGCGATTTCTCGTTTGATGAACTTTTGAATATATATGTACTTTTGTTACATAAGTATTGGGTCAAGTGACAGATTAATTTCCATAAGTACAAGTTAATTAATATTTTTAATGATGCTATCAACGAATTATTATGTACATTTTTTCTTAGATAAATTAACTTACAGTTTTAACTAACCATGGATGGTGGCTAGTGGTGAAATTCAGAACACGCTTTTCGTCTTATTTAAGACTCAACAGATTAATGTACCTGGATTCTAAAATTTATTTACACTCCGGAACTCAAATTCAGTATTGTTCCCTTCAAATGCTACCGCGTTACCCACTTAGTTACTGTGTTCGGTTAGCTACTGGCTTGTACAGTGGGGTGGATTTTAATTCATATGTAGTGGTTATCTGATTCTACCCAACGGCAGTCGTAAACGCCAATATGAAGATTCAAACAATCAATACATATAAGTTCGATTAACTATATTTATTAAATTTCAAATTAGTATAATAATCGTTAATTAGTAAACTGTGAATACCAATAGATTTAGAAATATGGATACATAAATGTTTTAAAGATTCATTTAATTTATACTCTGAAGAGTTTTGAACTAAGATTAATCAGTTTTCGAATGATTGATGAATATCAACTACAAATTGAAATAACCTCAGCGAAACTATTTCGTCCAAACCATGTATGTAAACCAATGTATGTAAATTGCTCCGAGATGAGCTTTTGAAGTTCTAGTAGAAATTTGTGTGCACTAAAGTTCAAATATTGTCTGGAGCGAAATAGTTGTCACCAGTGATTTGTGACAATCGTCACTCTATATCAAGCATCGGCTGAAGTTGAAAATGTAAACCGTTACAAGCAAGCTCATGGATTTAATGGCTAAACGCTTACTGTGAAACATGAAGGTCGTTAGTTTAATCTGTAGATAGTCTGTAGATGTACAATGCTGAGAACTCTTATATTAGGGTCGAATATTAACCAAGTGTTGCATAGTTTTCAATTGTGCCACTAACTGAAGTTAATCTAAGACAAATATCACCAACTAATCTGAAGACAAAGTTTATCATCACTTAGATAACCGTAGTTTGAGATTTCATAAGATACTGTCGACAATCTGCACAGCCTCATAACAGAGTAACCCCAAGACCATAAGAACTTTAGTCATTTAGCTATGAGATTCTTACAACCCATAATGAGTTATAACTTGTGACACTAAGATACAGTAGAAAATCACCAACAAAATTCGTTGGATTATCTCACATCAGACTAAAATATCTCATTTTTCAACATTATATATATATATATATATATCAACGGTCAACATTTGAAAAATCCTCTTAACAACACTTTCAGAATATGGAAAAATAACTTTAACACATTCACTATGCTACTCTATATGGTCAACAACAGGAGAAGATTTTTATCATAGTTTACAGCTACTAACAATATTAATGTGTAAAATTGTGTGATTTCTCTATTTGATTTTATGTACACACGTATGTCTGTATACGTATGAGTATCTTTGTGTATGTATGTGTTTGTGGTTTCTGAATTAAAAATACACAATACAACACAACATTAGATTTTAAAATAAAACAGACATTTGCTGAAATAAATTTGATAAACGAGATGGACATTTACAGGGGTATCACTCTGCCTCCATATCTATGTATGTATGTATATATATACTTGCAAACAAACACCTGTAAAAAGTTGTTTCGCATTGTTTCTTTTTTTTTTCCTATCAAAAATGTAAATATTTCACAAGTTGATTTTTTTATTTTTATTGCATAAACATTTTATACTTCAATCTTGGTAACTATGGTAGTGACAGCCATTTGTGTTGTTTTCTTTCGGTTGAAGTTGATAATATCTTCAGTGACATTCAGTTGACTTTATTTTCTTTTGAAATATTTCTATCAGATCAAAAATTTTGGCCCCTTTAAGAATAAAACTTGTTATGTTGACTGGTAACAACCTAGATATATTTTATTTGGGAGGAAGGGAGGAGAATCAAAATAGTTGACATCAGTAGAAAAGAAGTTACCAATGAAGAGGGTTTTTATCAGAATGGAGATTTGTGGAGATTGTGGTAATGTTAATAACTGAATTCACGAGACGATCTAAGCTAGGTCATCGTTGAAAACTTGAAAGTACTAGACGACCGTTTCATTCTAGTATCGGACTTTTCAACAGCATGCATTCATGAACATGCACGCGGGATTCGAACCCAGGACATTCGGCTTTGTGCCCGAATATTTAACCTCTAGACCCCTCAGCCTTTTTACTGACAACAATTTTTAGCACGTAGTTTAAGCATTAATTGCATAAACAATAGGTTTTCTTGAATATTTTTTGTTTCAATATACTACAAACCGTTAGTTTGTTGAATGTTTGAATTAAATATCAAAGTAGGTTGTATTCTCAATAGATAGAAACAGTCGATAAGAAGATGGTCTATAATCATATGCTATTGAGATTCAGTCGTCAGTTTACAAAAATACATACTTAATCTTGGATACATTTTCTAAATTTCTATAAGTTCCAATCTGTAAAATACATTATCACCGAGTATAAATCAAAGCATGATTATCACCTTGTCCAGTTGGTAACAACTACTCTTTTACAACTGAATATATTCTTTTAAAGAATGATATTCAATTTTAAGTTTCCCTGTTAATTTCACCCCAAAAATTCCAACACTTTAAAGCAATTTTTATTAAAATTTCAAATCATTTAATTTAGTCATTAGACAGAATTCGATTATTGTTGAAATGAAAATAATATTACATCTTTTATGCTTGCTCAGACAAAGCCCTGATACTATAATCCACTGATCAGCTGGTCAATGCTTTAACCATTAAGTCGTGACAGGTTAAATAAACTTACTTATTCAATATATGGTATCTATTCACTGTATTTATTTATTCAAACACATAAATATTGGTACAGAAATATTAAAACAAATATGTTCCACACAATAAAAATGAGGTTGTGAAGAAATGTAGAAAGGAAGGTGAGAATGGTTAAAGAAAAGATGAAACAACAAATGAAGAAAAATCAGTGAGTGACATTAAAAGAAATAAATAGGTAATCAAAAAAGTAGTTCAGTTAAGAAAACTACAACCAGAAAGGGTTCTTTTTCATGTTGGTTTGTTCTCTGAGCTACAAATCTTCCCCACCATCTCAGAAAGGGTTCTTTTAGTTAAAGAAGTTAAAGCAGAACCACAGCTGGCTCCAACTCTGAATCATGTCTGATAACATTTTAAACCACTGAGTTTCACTGTATCTATGACTTCAACAAGGAAGTCGTGAAGGATCAAAAGACCCCACTTATCTACAAATTTCTTAAATACTACGGCATCACGTCATACACTAACCACCACTCTGCTTTTTCCAACGAGTCCCAGTGTCAGCAAATAATGCACGGTGTAGAATTCGTTGGGATAACATTTGTAGTACATATCCCATCCACTGAAGTCGGTGTTTCGAGGTGATGACATTAAATGAATTATAGTCATTGTGCTCGAACACTTAATCTTCGGGTTACTAACATAATGTAGAAACTGAATGTCAGCAATCACGTTGAGACATCGATGATCATCATAACATTTATTTTACTTCAGTATAATATTTGTGTATTATTTAATTGAATTTAAGTGATATTTGTTTACGAATGACATCCATAGTTCTTTTGTATTATTTTTCTGATTAAAGTCCATTTCGTACTCTTACTATCTTCAGTAATGTATGATACCCATTGATTAACAATCGGATGACACTATAATTTATATATAAATGAATTTATTTAGTCGACAAGTTGTTATGTTCTTGGAAGATGAGTAAAATTTCCATCTGTCATTAACTTATACAACTTTCCTTAGATCGCACACACATCAGTCTTTTACTGTTTCAAGGGCCAGTATTACTCCGTTACACCATCTTACTTCCACAATCAAACAATAATATTTTCGAAATGATCAGCTTGCCAACTAAAAATCATGAAGAGCTGGTATGAATATTTCTTCTATTGTATCAGTAACAGTCTATTCTCAATGCCACATCATAAAAACTCTTGACCAGATGTACTGATGAAGTAACCTAAATTGAAGATGAAACATACTCATACTACTCAATAGTTTATAATAAATATCAAAATTACATTTACTTTGAAAAAAAGATTGATTTTCAAATCAAACAAATATTATCAGAAGATTTTAGTAATTTTTATATAGTTGAAATCATAAGTCAATTGAAGCTAGACCACCATAAAAAAGCTGGAAGCACTGGACAGCCGTTTCGTTCTGTTGTGGGACTCCTCAGCAGTGTGCATCCACGATCCCGACTCTCGAGATTCAAAGTTAGACAATAACACCGTTGGATGCCGGCTCAGTGGTGTATCAGTTAAGTGCTCGCTCGCGAGACTGATAGGTCCTGGGTTCGAATCTTGCGGGGTGGGATACTGGATGCGCACTGCTGAAGAGTCCCGCAATAGGACGAAACGGCCGTCAAGCAGTGCTTCCAGGTTTTCGATGGTGGTCTAACTTCAATTGACTCATGATTTCAACTTTGAAAAATACTGAAATCTCCACAAATCCCCTTCTGATTACAAATAAATATTATTTGACAATATCATATTCTTATTACCAATCCTATGAATACCACTACTATTATCATTACTTAGTAGTGTTTTCATTTAAATAATCAACATGTGTATAAGTTCATTAAATTGTAATAAATGTACCAGGAAAGGATTAATACAGTTTATTTCCTTGCATATATATATCATTTATCTAGGTAAACATATACACATGGATACAAAAAGATGATACGTACATTAATTTGAAAAGAAAAATGACAATTTAAGCACTTTGTACATACAATATAAACCTTAAATCATAAAGAAACGTGAAATAATTTGATTAAAAGAAAAAAAACGAAACTTATGAAAGAATTTTTTGGGTTTGATTCTGTACCACTCTTATTTTTTATAACCTTATTTTGGGTACTTTCCCCCTTTTGCTCTCTCCCTCCCTCTCTCTCTCTCTCTCTCGCGCGCCCTCTTTTCTTCTTCAATTTCCATTTTGTTTTACTATAACTACTAGTATAGTGACATTTTCAAATCTTTTTCTTTAATATATATATCTTGTTACATCTTTTGTTTATTTCCTTTTCTCTGTTATTTACAAGTGCATTAAGTAATAAATAAGTTTGTGGTTTAAAAAAAATGTATAAAATGTAACCTTTTTGGTGAAATATTTCTATTTATAACGTTGTATCTAATGACCTAAATTATAGTTTATTTAAACAATAACTTATTTATAAAAGAATAGATGAATAATCAATAACAACAATCATTCAATGTTGAAACGATGTTCAGAAGGGGTTTTGTGGAGATTTCAGTGTTTTTCATAGTTGAAATCATGAGTCAATTGAAGCTAGACCACCATAGAAAACCTGGAAGCACTAGACACCCGCTTCGTCCTATTGTGGGACTCCTCAGTGGCAATGCGCATCCACGACTTCGCCTCGCGAGATTCGAACCCAGATTTTTCATGGTGGTCTAGCTTCAATTGACTCATGATTTCAATTATGCAAAATGTTGAAACAATATATTATTCTGGTCAATTATTAGGCGATGAAACCTTTTTTACATTGAACAAACTTTCGAATTTCCATTAGAAGTCCTAAGAAATTTATGAATATCTTTTTACTAATAAGTTCTAACTAGTGTGTTACATCAATTCAAGTCTGTCTGCAGATTATCCTTCAGTTATATATGATAAGAAAAACAATATGCTATGTTGTCAAATTCCTTAGATTGATGGCTGCAAGATGAATTGACTGACAGAACTTAATCAGCACTGTGAAGTAAATCGTACGATATAGATTTTATTGATTAAATAATTAGGAAAATAATATAATTTTGATGTAATTTCCTATAAGAATTGACGTCAGTTAAAGAATAATTTAAGAATCGGAAGCATTGTACAACTGTTTTCATTCTTAACTTGTAAATCTTTAATGATTTCATAACTACTATCCTACTATACAAAACTGAATACTTAAGTGTAAGCTCTAGTTAATTTTTTTCTAAGCAACATTTTGCTATAGCTATTTCCACGGTTCTATTTTGAGTTAACTGAAGTTAATTTCATTTAGTAAGTGAGAAGTAACATTTTTTATCAATAAAGAAGCATTTGTCTCCTATCCGTAGAATATGATCTTGTAAAAAGGAAAATAAATAGTTTCGACCACCAACAAATTCTTCATATTGATGATATTTAATAAAATATTTAAACAAGCTTTACAGATATTTGACCCAAGAAGATTTTAGAATAGACAAATATAGATCATGATCAAAATGGGGGTTTGTGGAAATTGTAGTGATTTTAATAGTCAAATTCATGAGTCGATCTAAGCTAGATCACCATTGAAAACCTGGAAGTACTAGAGGACCGTTTCGTTCTAGTATGGGACTCCTCAACAGTGCATAATCCCAATCCCACATGTGAGACTCGAACCCGTGATCTATAGGTTTCGAGCGTGAATACTTAACCTTTAGACCACTGAGCCAGAGTTCGAAAACAAGACCGAAGTTCCTGGGTTCGAGTCTCACATGTGGGATCGTGAACACGCACTGTTGAGGAGTCCCATACTAGAACGAAACGGTCCTCTATTGCATTCAGGTTTTCAATGGTGATCTAGCTTAGATCAACTCATGAATTCAAATATTAAAATATAGATAGAAATAAAACTCCTTATAGTATTGATTTATATTCTTTAGTCACTCAATAGATAATCACCTCTAAGTATTACTTTATTCACATCAAGACATGAAGGTCCCGTTTCTGATCCCATATAGGGTTCCTGATATATAATGGTAAACAGTCCTATACTATGACAAAGTAGTTAGCTGGTGCTTTTTAGTTACCACGAATTGTCTAAGATCAGTTATAGCGTAAACTAGTGTAAACTACCCAGTGATCAATAGATTGTAACTACATCTTAGTCCTACAGAAGCGCAATCGCCGGCCATATAGCTCAGTAGAAACGTCTCTAACTGATAAGTCGGATAACACAGAATCGAATCCGTTAGGGACCATCAGTTCCCTTGAGATTACGGGTATACCTTGTCGAGGAGAGCCAAATGGCACAAGATCTATGTTTAGGGTTTCCTGTCGACTACTTCTAGTCACTACCTTACTTCCCAACATAGTGTACCCAATGTCGAGTCACCTAAACTAATGACTTCATTGCAAATTAACCTATAGAATTCCATTTTCACTAAGAAGGACCTGATGCACATGGCATTGTTTACTACCCAGTGATCAGTCAACAGTAAATGGTAACTTAGACGTTTCATTAAAATTAATGTCTTTTTGGGATGCTTTCATCACGAAATGACAATATGAACTAACTGAGAACAACTGAATATCTGAAAATGCTGAATAATAAGTTGATTGATTAGTTTGAGCTGGAGACAAAACAATTTCTTCAGTACTAGTCTTTATGTTGTACGGGTGGAATGTATTTACTTCTCACTACAAGTTTGATTATATGTAAGCATTCAGAAAAAAAACAGTGTTATAAATAATTATTTGCAATATAACGTTGTGGGGATTATTGAGTTTTTATTAAGATCATGAATCGATAAATGTCAGTCCACCACTGGCAACCTGGAAGCACTGGAAGGCCGTTTCGTCCTAGTATCGAATTCTTCAGCAGCACGCTCGATCCTAAACGCGGAATTCAAGTCCAGGACTTTCGATTTCACGCGAACGCTTATCCTCTAGGCCACTAAACCGAAACCCAGTGGTTTTGAGTTGGAGTCCCACGTGAGGGATTGAGCGTATTGCTGAAGAATCTCATACTAGGACGAAACAGCCTTGCATTACTTCCAGGTTTCCAGTGATAGTTCGTCGTTTATGATCTCAATAACGAAATAATTATTTGTTTACACTTCACAAATAATAGATATTTCTGTTTTTCTTGCTTGTTACTTGCTCATTTCACAATCGACACATTTAAAGTTAACTAAAAATAGAAAATATTCTGTTCCCATCTTTTTTTTACTTACCGATTTTACATTCGTAGTGGTTTTGCTTATTTTCTAGTAAATCCCACTTTTAACATCATAATTATTACTATTAATATTATCACCTCTTCCCACATCATTTGAACTACTGAGTCATTGTAATCATGGTGATTTAGTGAAGAGAAGCACTTTACTTTCTGTAAAATTACTATTATTTATTTGAACACTTGACCACTTATTCATTTTATATTATGCTAGGTCCTTCTCTCCCCCTCTTAGAAATAATTCTGACTCTCTATCTCATATAAACACAAATACATCTATTATTTTATTTGTACATGAAATTGCTCTATCTGTATGTATGCGCAGTTTGTGACTGCAGAAGAGGGTAACTTAGTGAATAAATGTTGTCATGTTAAATAAATCTATTCACAATTGATCATCTCTGATTCACCTTAATATATGTAAAATGAATATACATTCTTTGATGTATCTAATATTATATATATATACATTTAACTTTTAATGCTACACTTGCCCCTGTTTACTCATCTATTATTCTAACCCTTCTTAATAAATTTATAGACATTTTTTATTTTTATATATTTCAACTGACCGCTACTTGTAACTGTTGACAAGACAATAATATAAATGTAATATGTTAATGCTACAGTGTATATATACCAACCTACTACTATTTCATGGATTTAAATCATATTCTTGTCAGTATGTGTTTGTATCACATAATCAAATAGAATAAAACATACCAAAATTATTTTTACAATGATAATATATTCATGTTATATGAAGTGATCATCTCACCTTACAATCATCAAAACCACACATTGACCATGACTGCAACCAAGTTATAATTATCAACATCATCACCGTCGACAGTAACAACAACACTTATACGAGTCAAGATCTATGCGGTGTTCTGATTTCTCTGCCCACGTGCATGTGTATATGTGTTGCGTGTTGCTAAGTAAATTGCCCTTTTATTTATCCCATACAAATATCTTTTTACATGTCGTTTCTTATTGTATTAGGTTTTGTCTTACCCCTTTACTTACCTATAATATATTATCAAGAAGTCGTCTGTTTTTCTTTGAACCCATAAAATTAATAATAATAACAACAATCGTACTACAGTATGACATTAACAGGACCTTTATGTACGATAAAGATCAGCTACCATGGTAACTAAATAAAATACAACTTTTTTCCATAACAAGTGAAAAGGTATTTATTTTTTGTTCGATTTTATTCTTCGCCAACACGAATGTTTTTCATATATTGACATGTAGAATTATAATAATGTGGTGTACATTGAGGAAAATAAAGGTAAAAAGATTTTATTCGTTATCCCCCTCTAGAAAACTTTAATCTAATCATTTTTATAGACTACTGATTAAAATGTAGCCCATCCTTTAGTTTGTTACACCTACAACTGACATACCAAGCATCAACACATAAATTTATTATCACGATAATGCTGCTGTAAGGATGTTAATAATTAAGATTTCCTTAAGAGTATGAGTGTATATATATACATATGATTAATTTAAGGAAGACTAGCAACAAATACGCATGTAATTGAAAAAGTGTACGATGAAATATAAAAGATGAGAGAGAGAGAAAACACACAAGGGAACGAGAGATACACTTTCAGCCTTTCATGCTATGTATGTATATATTCATCCATATATACACAGCTATGTGAATGGACATTGTGTGCGTAGGTATGTGTTTAGTAGATAAATAAACAGATAACCAGATAAAGTATATCACAGTATGTAAATAACGTACACTAATAGACAAAAATGGTAATTTATCGAACATGCGCAATCGTGAATGTGTACGATGAGGATATCAATGACCCAAACTTCAATAATAGAAAAAGAAACTTACTTACAACACTTATAACAACAGCAAATGCATCTTCTGAAAATACAAAATGCCACAGAAAAAGAATGAAAAAAGGAGACGAGCGAAATTAATGATAAAGATAATATCATACCTCTTTTCACAGACAAATGTATTAGTAGTAGTAATAGTGGTGATGATAGTAACTGAATTATAATAAATAACAATTATATACAGATGTATATTTGTCATTTCTTTTTAACTGATATAAGTTTTAAAATCGGCATTATTTATCATTCTCATCATCATCATGATTGTATCTTCTTGCAAAAGCAGTCAAAAAGTCAATTCGCTAAGTGTATACAGTAGTTATAGGTGTTAATGTATGCACGTATGAATATGTGCAGATGTGAGTGTGTGCAAAACCAGAGGTATATACAGACATGTGTACCTATTGATATAGATGTAATGGTTGAGCACAAATCATATTGTAGGTTATAATAGAAGACATTTTGAAAAAATCGCTACCGAAATATCAACACGAGGAGTTAATTTAAACACCATTTATTCCTGATAGTGAAATCGGTATTTCAAAAACTGGTATAAAAATGGCAATTTGTAGATCAGGTCAAGTACAAAGTGATGATTGTGATACATTATTGTCCTTGAAGACCTAGTTATAGACTTTGTAACCGATTCTTAGCATTCAGAAATTTTCTACTCTTAAACCCTCAGCAGAAAACCGAAGTCGGAGTGTTAGGAAGGAGCTTTATTTTCATGGTTAGCTGATATGTGCAAACAGGGACACATGACCCTAATATATATGGGTTATCTGGAAAATATATACTTCGAGGAACTGCTGAATAGACCAGCCCCATTGAATCCACCGAACATCGAAGCAGCCCACACTGACCTTCCAATAGATGTCACTCCACCAACGATCGAAGAAGTCAAGATGGCCATCAGACAAATCAAAAGTGGGAAGGCGGCGGGACCTGACAATATACCAGCAGAAGCACTGAAGTCAGACATTGAAATAACTGCAAACATGCTTCACCTTCTATTCAAGAAGATTTGGGAAGAGGAACAAGTGCCAACGGACTGGAAAGAAGGATATCTCATCAAGATACCAAAGAAAGGAGATCTGAGCAAATGCGAGAACTACAGAGGTATCAGTTTGTTATCAGTACCAGGAAAAGTTTTCAACAGAGTGCTGCTGAATCGGATGAAAGACGCAGTAGACGCCGAACTAAGGGATCATCAGGCTGGATTCCGTAAGGATCGGTCGTGCGGATCATCGTTGAACAATCAGTTGAGTGGAACTCATCACTATACGTCAACTTTATTGACTACGAGAAGGCGTTTGACAGCGTGGACAGGAGAACATTATGGAAATGTTCTTCGACACTATGGAGTTCCTCAGAAGATCGTCAACATTATCCAAAACTCATACGATGGATTACAGTGCAAAGTGGTGCATGGAGGACAGCTGACAGGTGCATTTGCAGTAAGGACCGGAGTCAGACAAGGCTGTCTACTCTCCCCATTCCTCTTCCTTCTAGTGATTGACTGGATTATGAAGAATTCGACATCTGAAGGGAAATACGGAATACAATGGACAGCTCAAAATCAATTAGATGATTTGGACTTCGCAGATGACCTAGCCCTCCTCTCTCATACACACGACCAAATGCAGATGAAGACAGCAAATGTAGCAGCAGCCTCCGCATCGATAGGCCTCCACATTCACAAAGGAAAAAGCAAGATTCTCAAATGCAACACGGAGAACACCAACCCAATCACACTTGATGGCGAAACTCTGGAAGAGGTGGAAACATTCAAGTACCTGGGGAGCATCGTTGATAAACAAGGAGGATCGGATGCAGATGTAAAGGCAAGGATTGGCAGAGCAAGGGCAGCATTTCTACAATTGCAGAACATATGGAACTCAAAACAACTCTCAACCAATTTCAAGGTCAGAATCTTTAATACGAACGTCAAGACAGTCCTACTGTATGGAGCTGAAACGTGGAGAACTACTACGGCCATCATCAGGAAGGTACAAGTATTTATAAACAGTTGTCTACGCAAAATACTCAACATCCACTGGCCGGATACTATCAGCAACAGCGTTCTATGGGAGAGGACAAACCAGCTTCCAGCTGAAGAGGAAATTAGGAAAAGACGTTGGAAGTAGATCGGACATACATTAAGGAAATCACCAATGTGCATCACGACTCAATCCCTAACTTGGAATCCGGAAGGGAAGCGGAAAAGAGGAAGGCCAAAGAACACACTACGCCGGGAAATAGAAGCCGATATGAAAAGACTGAATAGTAACTGGAAAGAACTGGAAAGGAAGGCTCATGACAGAGTTGAATGGAGAATGCTGGTGAGAGGCCTATGCTCCTCGACGAGGGGTAACAGGCGTAAGTAAGTAAGTAATCTGGAAAATATACTGAAATTGGTAAATAAAACGATAGTTCTTTCCTAGTTGAACGCGTGAGTCAATTGAAGCTAGACCACCATGGAAAACCTGGAAACACTGGTGGTCTAGCTTCAATTGACTCACGCTTTCAACTATGAAAATACTAAATCTCCACAAAACCCCTTCTGATAATTAAAACGATAGTTGTCCGAACAAGATAGTGAAACACTATTAAGTTATTTAAAACTGCCTCGAAAATTTTCTGAGGAACTTTGATTAACTGGAATATTTTCAGTAATTTTTCAGCTATTTTAGACTGTTGTAGAGACTCAAACTAAGATAAAACAGTTACCCAGTTCTTTTTGGTTTTCAATAATACCTCAATAGAGATCGACTTGTGATGAATAGCACCCAATAATAATTAGCTTGCTAATATGTAATTCATCAATGTACTGCTATTCAATGTATAAAGAAATATTGATTTCATTCTTTTCAAGATTGTGGATTTTATTCGAAGTAAAGTCATCTCATGTCATATGATTCTCTCGGGATAAATATATCTATATATCGAGAGAGAGAGAGAGAGAATGGTGTGTAGAACACTTGTATTTTATTAGTTATCATTATTAAGTTGGAATATACACTTTCCTGTCAAATTTTGTTGATGAGCCTATCTACTGGTTACTATTTATTGCACACCTACTGAGACAAGATGATGAAATATAGAAACAACTTGACAACAAGAGAAAGACATAAAGAATCAATATAAGAGTGTGTGTGTGTGTGTTTGTTTGTTTGTTTGTGTGTGTATGTGGGGAAAATGCAATAATTTTGTCAGTATTATGTTGTCTAAAATAATTATAGCGATTTTATTAAGAATAAATAATGACGAGGATGATGATGATGATGTGGATTAATGACGTGATTGATTGTGTGTGTGTGTGTTATGTTAAAAAATATCTGTATAAATATACATGTATTTTATATGATTAGTCTTGATAGCAGTCTCCTATTTATATAGTAAGACAGATATAATGATAAATAGATAGACAGATCATAAAATAATATTTTGTTGGATAGGAAGATAGACAGACAGACAGATGGGTAGGTGAACAAAATTAACGAACAATAAGAAAAAAATATTGTTCATTCGCTGCTTCCTCTCCTGGTAATGATGATGTTTCCATCATCATCACAAACTGCTTGATCTGATTTACTTACCCTTTAGACGAAAACTAATCATAATTTAATGGAATAATTTCATCTACTTACAGATGATCAATTCATTAGTTTGTTTTTTTCCTTTCCATTAGAATATTACACGAAGGAGAAAAGGAGGGAGGACTGATACTACAACACCATCATCAACAACCATGACGACAAAACAAAAGAAAATAATTAAATAATAATAATAACTCACACACACACAATCAGAGAAGATGCCATAGATAGACAGATAGATAAAGAGAGAGAGAGAGAGATACAAAGTTTGTATGATTTTATACTCAAATTTTGTATCCATTCGGTTAAACTTGTAGGTCACTTGTCATTTATCAATATGTATATTAGGCATAATCATCTCTTGTTTACAATAATCAAATGTACACATTAAAAGTGTGTAGGTGCATAATTTTCTTTTTTATTGAACTGATGCACATGTTCAAATAGTTGCTTCTTTTTTCTTTGTTGTTGTTGTTGTTGTCATTCTATGTATACCATCATCAATACTCTTCACTGTCCTACCATCCTCTTTATCACTGATAATAACAGTCTATCATGTTTTTTTATTTTGCTGCCATCATCATAGAATGTCATCAGTTTTATGGACAAGATGTAGTATACACATCATCATACACATACATATATAGAGATATACACACAGTATTCTGTGATCATATAGGGCAATATAAAGAAAACTTTTCTACTTTAGTTATTTATTTTCTATATAATAAAAGTAATAATCGTAATAAATTTGCGGTCACTTTTATGCAGAAGAAAATCTAAAAAAAACACACAAAAGAATTGTGTTGATGCAATAATAATAATAATGATAATAATAATAATATGCGTTGGTTACAGTTACATGTTCACCTATACACATACATGCAGTGTACATAGGTATAATTATGTATCGAATAGTGTATAGAAGCACTGCTAGTGCTTTCTTTCCCTTTTAAAAAGTTTAATATAAAGATGTTATGTACATGTATTATTGGCGTGTATGCAAGAGAGTGAACCAGTGAGTAACCAAGCTACACAAGCGACCAAGTGAATGTGTATAGTGTGTGTGTGTGTGTGTGTGAAAGAGAGAGAACTAGTGAATACAAAGCTAGTCAAGCATATAAATAAATTCTTTAGAAATTCTGTCAATTGTAAAATATATATATATATTGAAAAAATGAACTTTATCATTGACCTTAGAATCAGTTGAACATGTACATAAATCATCGTAGATGCAATATGATGTAGTAATAATAATAATAATAATAATAATGTAGAGGAAGAAAGGAAGAAAGTTGGATAAATTTATGTGTGTGTGTGTGTGTGTGGGTGTACGTAAGTTGTGGTTCGAATTCATTTTGTTACTGTCATTGTTTCTACTACAAAAAACGAAGTCATTAAAATATGATATGTGTATAGAGTTGCTTAACTACCACTGTTATATTTTGCATATAATTCAACAAATAATCATCATAATACCGATGAAATAATATAACACTGATAGATGACATTGAATACTGACCATCATACTGCATTGGGGTGTTCACATATATTTTTTAATGAACGTTTATTTGTTTACTTTTATTATGAAAATAACAATGATTGTAATAAATAAACATTGAACTTAACGAATGTATATTTTTTATCAGAAAGGAGGTTTGTGGAGGTTGTAGTAATTTTATATAGTTGAAATCATGAGTCAATTGAAGCTAGACCATCATGGAAAACCTGGAAGCACTGGACGGCCATTTCGTCCTATTGTGGGACTCCTCATTTTACAATGTATGTATATTTTACCAACTAATACATATATGTACGTAGGGTTGTAAATTTTTTTTGACTAAGTATTATATGAACAGGTATTTTTTGAATATTATATACGAGCGTATTTATCATATTTACTTATTTACTTTACCGTGATTGTCATGATTTGTATTTTATTTCCCCACAAGCACAACAATCAGTAAATCTCGCGAGGCGGGATCGTGGATGCGCACTGCTGAGGAGTCCAATAATAGGACTAAACGGCAGTCCAATGCATCCAGGTTTTCCATGGCAGTCTAGCTTCAATTGACTCATGATCTCTACTATATGAAATCAGTAAATGTCTTACTTTCTTCCTTGAGTTAGCATATCAGTCCTGTTTCATTGTATTAAGTAGCAAGTAGCAGTTATTTCATAGCCATAATAAACAGCCGTGAAGATAGCAGTAATCAGTATTTTTATGTCAAGTCACCACCGAGGAGCCCATACTGAGAAAAAAGACCGTCCAGTGCTTTCAGGCTTTCAATGGTGGTCTAGCTTAGATCGACTTATGAATTCAACTATTAAGTATTATTACCAATAATCATAGAGTTTAGCTATAAATTCATCCTCAGCAGTGAGAATCCAGACAATTGTCAGGTTTGAAACTGTTTGACAGCAAGATCTTCTATAGGTAGAGAGGACTTGATGTATATATATATCAACATGGATACTTAAGTCAACTTGAAGTGGTAGCTTTTTGCTTCTTGGATATTTACTTGGAACTATGTATGTGTTGATTGTTCTCCAAAAGTGTTTGTTCAGATTTCAATATTGAGATTAATAGTCTCCATAATACGTAAATCAGCTTCGTTTGTTCCTCATGAAAGATTAAATGCTTCAGATCACCACTTAGGGAACATGATTGTTCAAAAGTTGGAGAGTTTTATGCAAATTATTTATTGGCAATATTTCTATTACATCAATCATTCAATGAATCCAATATTGTATAATTGCAAAAACTGACTGCCTTCTACTCAGTATCTTGGCAATTAATCAAATTCAAGAGTTATTTCATAATAACAAGTTACCATTATCATCATAAAACTGACACACCAAGTAATAACTATTTACATACTAAATAATTAGTTGTATAAAAAAAACATCCCAACAGTTCTAATGAGGAGATTTTATGGAGTTAACCGAATTAAAAGTTGATAGAATAATTCGTTCATACAAGTAAACAACAAACATTGTATATCGAAAATTGATGAATATATTGAGAATATCAACTGAATAACTTTCATATCGTAGTTGATTAGCATAATATTCATAAAGATAAATTTTCGTTACTGATTTGATCTCAACCAACACGAAGATCAGAACTTTCAATACGAATGTCAAGACAGTTTTGCTGTATTAGGTGGAAACGTGGAAAACTACGAAAGTCATCATCCAGAAGATATAAGTGTTTATTAACAATTGTCTATGCAAGATACTTTGAATCCATTGGCCAGATACTATCAGCAAAAACCTACTGTGGAAGCGAACAAACCAGATTCAAGTGGAGGAAGAAATGAGGAAGAAGCACTGGAAGTCGATAGGACACACATTGAGGAAGTCACCCAGCTGCGTCACAATACAAGCCCTCACATGGAATCCTGAAGGACAAAGGAAAAGAGGAAGACCAAAGAACACATTACGCCGAAAAATGGAAACAGATATGAGAAGAATGAACAAAAACTGGATAGAACTAGAAAGGAATGCTCAGGACAGAGTGGGTTGGAGAAAGCTGGTCGGCGGCCTATGCTCCATTGGGAGTAACAGGCGTAAGTAAGTAAGTAAGTATGTACTGATTTAATCTCATGAAAAGATATGATCTTCAGCTGCTTCAAAACACAGATAGATAGATAGGTAAAATGTACTACATATGTGGCATTATCATGTCCATTGATCAATTTTAATAAAATCAAACACTAACTACTTATCTGTAACAATCTAAATATGAGTAGTATATTTATTTCAATTTTCTTTTTCTTTAAATAATTTCCTAGAAAACTGAAGATAAAAATCGTTTTTTTCTTTTTCAAAGTAACCGTAGAATATCAATAAAAGTTATCAAATTCATTTTACAATATTATATACGTATATTTCTATATGTATGTTAATACTCACTAGCATTTTTAATACAAATAGTACTGTGGTGTGGGTTACTGATATCCACGTAAGTAGTATAGGATAATGGTCAGACATTGAATGTATTTCAATAGAAGATCGATAAGGAGAGAACGGGAACGGCACGCAATCGGTACGAAAATACATGAGCATTTATAATCGGAGACTATGGACGGATATTTGCAGAAGAAACAGTCAAATAGAGACAATTGATTGTTATTTTATAAATGAACTGTTCACTATATGGTTCTCATATTCTATAATGTTGTACTAAAATACATTCGATTGTCTCATACTCGTGTTTTGTTCACTACAGTACGTGTATACACATGATTGACTAGTTTTGTTCTTCCTGCATTAAACCTTATTACATAATTTTCAACTTGACAGTGTTACAGTTGTGAGATAGGAACTCACTGATGACATTGGTGAATGGTTGCTCAATTTCGTGAATCAGTTGAAGTTAGACATTAACACCGTTGGATGCCAGCTCAGTGGTCTATCGGTTAAGGGCTTCGGCTCGAAACTGGTAGATCCTGGGTTCGAATCCCGCGAGAGTGGGTTCGTGGACGCGCACTGCTGAGGAGTCCCATAATAGGACGAAACGGCCGTCCAGTGCTTCCAGGTTTTCCATAGTTGTCTAGCTTCAATTGACTCATGATCTCAACTCTATAAATTAATTGTGTTTAGTTGGTTAATTGTAAAAGGAATAATCATCTAAATGAAAAGAATAATAAATAAGAAAAGATTGAACACCTTGAATACCCTCTACGGTATGTTAACAAAGATTGTTCCATGTATATATATAGATATAGATATATGTATGTTTAAAGAGAAACATCTGTAGTATAATAATAATAATAATTATTATTATTATTGTTATCACTATCCTCATCATAATATTGAAAGGGAATTATCAAGAAATTAAAAGACTTCCAACTGGTAAGTCAATAAAAACAATTAGGATTGTCATTCAGACGATGAAATTTACACAGATTGGTTTAAATAGACTTCAATTGTGTTTATAGAAGAAAATCTGTTTACTTATGTATGTTTGTGTTTGAGTTTATGTGTGTGTGTGTGTGCATGTAAGTGACTGAGTGACAGAATATGAAATGTTGTAAATGTAAATGGGGGGGAAGGGGGGGAGGGCAAAAGAGACTAAAAAGTAACATTGAATACAACAAATATATACAAACTTGTGATGTAATCATGGTTATAATAATAACAAAAATAAACTTTATCACAATATAAATTGAACAAATCTACTACTGATGATACTTTTACCATGATGTATGTTTATGTAATTCTTTAAAATAAATGAAAAGTCATTTGAAATGAATTACATATTGGATATCATGCTGTTTTATTCATTGATAGATATATAGGTATTTCAGTCTATTATACATTTTTATTATAATGATGAATAAAATTAGATTCTATGTGAATGCGTTAATTGTACTCTACTGTATTGACACGTACACACATATTATATATTAAATACACCTATCTGTATTGTCCAATATAAACAGACATTGGATGATGATCACCAACTGGGTTCAGATGATGGAGATTGCATGAATAATAATAATAACAATAATAATAATAAGGATTTCTTTTTACATTAAATCTTAGTAATTCATTACTATTCTGTCTGTCTTTCCATTGCTTTCAATTAAACTTATTTATTGAAATCTTTGTAGAAGACAAGATTAAAACTGTCAATTTTCAAATGATGTAAAACAGCAAATTGTTAAAGAGTAATTTTGTTTATCATAACACCAGTTGAAATTTATGCATGAGAACAGGTAGGTCTGGAAGATGAAGGAAAAGTAACAAGTGAACTTAGCCGTTTTCTTTCAGGAAAATTTCTACTAGCATAACACTGATTGAAGTATTAACCATTTAATCTTATCACCTGTTAACACATCCCAGTACCTGATCAACTACAAGTTGGATAGTGTGTGTTTCATTTCACTCCATCTTGAGAGGATCATTTTAAATCGGATGATTGATTGATTGAAAAGAAAGTGTTTGAAATTTTTTTAACTAGAAAGAAACCTCGATGTGTTTAATTTAGAGGCATATTATTGTGGAGAAAAGACGTGGACAACAACTTTCAGTAAGCGCCACAGAATCCATTCATAAATAAACATGGCAACCAATCCATGAAACTGACAGTGTACATTCATGAACTGAAAACTATCCTTGTTATTAAACTATTATTTGAAGAATGTCAAATCTCGAATATGTTCCATGACCTCATATTTAGGAAATTGTTAAGCTTTAAACTGAAACTACATAAAAATAGCCTCACATTAAATAGCTCAATTAAAACGTCGTAAGTTAGGAAAAACTGTTTTCCAGTTGAATTTGACTATTATGTAAAAGGCATTTGTAAGGCTTTACATCAATCTGTTAGTATACGTGATTCCTGAACAAAAAGTTCGATAAGCCCAATAGGAACAAATGCTTTGTAGATTTTTTTTATTGAGGTTAACAAGGGAAATCATAACGTACATTTCTTCTCATTTAGGACTCGTTATCCGAATATACATCTGTTCAACTGTTATTCACACTGAGACAAGAGACTAGTACCAATCACTCCAAATGTTAACTCATTTTTTCATAAAACTACTTAGCTCGGATGTCTGATAGTTTGCTCTGTGGGAATCAGTAGCTGAGTGGATGACGTGTTAACACTTGAAGTCATGGGGAATGGTTCTTGAGTTTCATTGTGAACATCAACAATGGTATGGAGAAGCATCCAGCTGACGGGTAGCAAATATTATAAAACATGCGTTCTGGACTCCACCCTCTAGACACACTGTGAAAATATCCTAAAATTGCGGAAGACAACTAAGAATTTTTCACTCCAACTTCCTTTCAAAACAATTCAGATGAAGTTTCTACGATTTTTCAACTCTTTATAATAATTTCAAGAAAATGTTATTATGTTCCTTTCGAAAAAACAATGCTGGGCCAGCCTGATTCATTTGAATGATTGACGTTAATCAATGTATTTTAATCAAAAACGAAAACATATAAACTCATTGACTTCTTGAATATTTCAGTGTTAATGTCACTGTTTACAACATTGACTGACGCCTATTTGAGTCCATGTGAAAGCATTGGTTCCCTCAATATTAGCAAATATCCTTTACTGACAAACCTCAAATATCACAAAACCTAGGTCAATGAGGGCTCCCTGTTAACTGCCTTCAACTATTTAAGAAGATTCTAAAAGTAGGGAAGATATATTTACTAACTTTCCACGCGGACACAAGTCCATCTATTGCTCAAATAATTGTAACCATTACTATTTAAAATGTGAGTAGTAAGTATATCAAACTAAACTCGTATTTGCTTTAGTCAGTGAAATATGTGAATGGTTCTTATTAAATTGTTTAATAAAAAGAATAATAGAGAGAACAGTTTGTGTATTGATGGCACCAGGCAAAATGCATAATTTTTATATGGTCTAAATCACCAGTAGTAATATACATTCAGTGTTTAAAAAACTCCCTGCATCACCAACAGAAAATAGCTATAGATGGTTAGATGAAATATTAATTCATTCAATGTCAATCTTCACCCTTCTCTTGACTATCCGTCTAGGCAAATAATTTAGTTTAAAGAAATGATCGATTACTAAGAAGAACAATTTCAACTGTTATTCATAAGTGAAACTATCGTTCATACTAATGGTTTATTCACTACAGAAAAATCCATTCATCGAAAATGTCATGAACCAAAAATGAATGATAAAGATTTATAACAAAGTCTATGAAAATATTCAATGAACGATGTGAAACTGATAGGAGCAGTTACTTAGTAGGTTATTAATGGGTAATTTTTGTCAATGCATGCAAACAGATTCAAGATTAATCTACAAATTTATTACCTCCAAAGTAGTAGATAAATATTTGATAATAGTATAGAGAAGATTAGACCAGATAAATCCTGGAAACGGCAATTGTAAATAGATGTGAATGACTTCGTTAAAGACGTGGTAAGTTAATAATAATGAGAGAATGTGAAACGCGGTAAGTGGAACGTGCACTACTTAGGCAGCGATCAGTGGATGATGTGTATTTAAACAAGTTAACATGACGATTTAAATAACTTTTTACGGTGAATAATAAGAACGGCGAAAAATATGAACGTTCACGAAAAGTATTTACAAGTTAGGCCTGATAGAATGATATCTAAAAACTCAATCCAGAGCAATGACTGAAACAAATATCTTGGTTCGAGCACGTAGGTAGTTTCACTAGTCCTTATACGTGTAGCGTGTCTCAAACCCAAGTACCGAAACATGAAATAGGCAAAGGAGTTGATAAAAATTTGTAAAATATGAACAGAACTAGCTAATGATTATGTAATCCAGTCTTTAAATGAATGAGTTAATAGTATAAACAAATATCTCTGTTTACATACACAAACGGTAGTGATCAAATTAATGAGAATCTAAACTAACATTCTCCAGATACTGATATTGTTCGGACCAGAAGTATTGAAAATCACTTATCACTAAAAGAGTGTTTCGACCCAGTTCATGACTCCTCAGTAAAATACTTTCCTGATTCCTTAAAGATTTGTAGAGAAAACCTACAGATTTCTCCTCAGTCATAAAACTGCTCAGTAGCTGAGTTCAAAATTCACTGGTTCATAATTTTCTATTCTAGTACAAGTATGATTTAGCAGCATCTACTGATAACCCACTGAATCACTTGATGATATAAAAGAAACTAAAGACTAAGAATTCAATTCGAATAACTTATTAATCAAACAAAATAAAAATGGGAACAATGACTTACAGTTTTCCTCTTTCTTATCATTGTTTAACCAATGTATTAAGCATGTACAATGTTTGATTCAGTATACACATTATAAAATCCCAAAATAATAACTATTGAAATGATCCAAAAGCGTTATTTTTTCTTAAAAGTAACAATATAAAATGTTTCTAAGACAGTTCATGTGAAAAGTGTTTCAACAAACTACTTACTACCACTACAACTACTACTACTAATAATAATAATAATAATCATGATAACATTGGTAACAATAGTAGCAATAATACTAACTGGAATCAAACACCATTAATTTGAATAATAAAATTTTAATTGTATAAAATGTATCAACAGTCAAGAAGTTTAATGTCATCTACTTGACAATTCTAGGTCATCTACGTGATTCTCTTACAATGTTTTGAAGGTTCCTACGGATTGGTAGAGAATGAAAGAAAACAAGAAATAGTATATGTACGAATACATTTAAATATTACTGAATTCTTTTCGTCAGTTCATTAAAAGTCATCAAATTCTTGACAAGTTTTTGCTTAATTAAATTTTATTTTTATTTGTATTATTATCATCATCATAGTCTATTTTACAATATACATTTTATTGGCGATAAAAGCACATACAATGTGTCATATTGTTATGTATGAAGTAGGTAGTTTTCTTTTCTTTACAGATCTCAGGTCATAAAACAATATTAATGCTTTATATAGCTAACTATACACCTTGACGTAAAGTTCAGTTTAGGTCAATCTGAATTGATCTGATTGAATAGACACTAAATAAAAATGTGTTATTTCTATGATTCTTCTACTATCAACTATGAAAAAGAAAACTCTATGCAGTATATAATTCTTTTTTATGATTTTACTAACAAATCAAATGGGAATACTTAAAATGATTAACCGAACATTATAACACAACAGATTCTAAACATGGATCACTGAATGATAAAGAACTGATGAGAGTAATACATTTTAATCTCTGAGTAACGAAATTTTCAACTATTTTATTGTCTTATATAAGCAAAGATGGATAGTGGCTGGCAGTGGAAATCAGGAAGCGCGTTTCGTCCTATTTAGGATTCGTCAGCTGGATGCACTTGCATCTCAGAGTTGATGTTCACTCTGGGACTCGAACCCAGTACATTGACATCTTTGCTTATAATGCTTGTGAATTAAGGCTATATTGAGGCAATACGCACATTATGCACATTTGCCAATTAGAGACTAATCAGTTGCAGTCCTAAGCATCAATGGGAAGATTCAAACAAGCAATACTTAGTGAATTGAAATGATGGCTTGTTTATTTATAGTATCTTGTCTTGTTTTTTACTTAACTAACTGAAATTGTTTATTAACTAAATCATGAAGTTTTAAAAAATGCTTTAAAAAGTATCCTAATGTAAAACACTGGAAAACTTAAGCCAAAGTATATTAATAGTTTATATATCTTTTTAACAGTTAATCCCTTGGTAGAATGAGAAAAAAGTACAATTGAATTCATACAGTCAAAGTGAAATACACACGTTCTACAATATCCTATCTAATATATATATATATATATATATATATATATATATATATAATTGTAAGCGCAAAATTGTTGAGATTGTTGAGTTTCATTGAAATCAACAGCCATTCGAAGTTAAACAACCATTGAAAACGTCGAGGCCCTGAACAGTTGTTCCATCTTAACATGGGACACCTCGCTGTGCAGATCACAGACGTAAAGGCGAGAATCGGAAAAGAGATCTTTGTTTACTCGCGCTAACAGCTAACCTTTAGACCACTGAGCTAGACCCCAATGGTTTTCATGTCTTACTGATAATAATAAATAATAGATATAGTGTTTTTTGAGGTTAGTTTAATTTAAATATAATATTCACCGCAAGTTGATATTCACTGGAAAATCATTAGAAACCGATGACAGTGGTATAACAGTTTTGTCATGGTCTAATTTTTGGATTATTTAGCAACGTGTGCAACTACCACTCCATCAGGAAGAGAGCTTTGAAAATTTTAGCCTCCAGTCTAGAAAGTTAGCTGTAGACTATTGGGTTGAAATGTGTTATTTAACATTTCTAACCTCAGTCGATTGATGATATAGCACTGTGATTACTTGAGTACCTACCTCAACCACGAAATACTTGAAATTCATAAACTACAATTTCTTCCCAAAATAACCCATCAATTGAGTGGGTTTTTTTATTCAAAGATAGTTTTCGTCCATATTCAAAGTTGAGAGGTCCTAGATAAGAACGAAATAGTTATTAAATTGTACCTAGATGTTTTTTAAAATATTCTCTCCACCTATGAAAACAATCCTCAGATTTCGTTTACTTCTTCCTCTCGTCCATTAATGTGTATGAATGTCAATCACAATGATATAGATAGTGTAAGGGGCCAGTAGAGAATACTGAGTTTATATCACGAACTGTGCTTATTTAGAACAGGAAGTAATGGAGAGGTTTAGGACTAATACGGGACTCCTTAGTAGTAAGCATCCAACGCCCCAATAGAAATCACAATCAGGATCCTCAGATTTCCCCTCGAGCTTCCAATCTTCAAGATACTTGGTCATTGGTGAGAATTTTTGAGAGATAATTTCCGTAGTTCTAATGAGAAACAGTGACTACTAAAGTTAATCCATCTCAGGGACGAGGCAGTTACTCACTTATGATACTTAAAAATGGTTGAGTATTACTTCGAATTGATTAAAGTTAGAAAAGTAAACAATTAGATATCAACTCAGTAGACAAAGAGCTAAACAGTCACTGAGACCTAGATGCTCTGGGTTCAACACCAGATTGAGTTGTGGATGTACACTTTTAATTAATCCCATATTAAGATGAAACAACTGTTTAGTACTTCCTGATTCTCAACTAATACCTAATCATGGTCATTTCTTAACAAACAATGTCAAGTTTTTGCAAAGGAACAATTCTCAGAAGGGGTTTTGTGGAGATTTTAGTATTTTCATAGTTGAAATTATGAGTCAATTGAAGCTAGACCACCATGGAAAACCTGGAAGCACTGGACGGTCGTTTTGTTCTATTGTGGGGTGCCAGCTCAGTGGTCTATCGGTTAAGTGTTCGCGCGCGAGAGTAGTAGGTCCTGAGTTCGAATCTCGCGAAGCGTAATCATGGATTCGCACTGCTGAGGAGTCCCACAATTGAACGAAACGGCCGTCTAGTGCTTCCAGGCTTTCCATGTTAGTCTAGCTTTAATCGACTCATGATTGGAACAATTCTCATTCATGGAATTTAATTGTTTGATCAAATACCATTGTTCAAATAAGGGTACTATTGATCAATTAAGTGTTTAGTTTATAACTATTCTCAACGTAATATATTTTCTCACTCCATAGTCACCTACCTCACTAGTGTATACAGATGGTTTTATAATGATTATTGTTTATCTGTGTTGTTTCTTTATTTCATTTCTTACATTTTGTTAATCGAGAGTAATTAAAATTTCACAACTATTCTATAATCCCAGTCAATAGTTACATAATAGAATATACAAAGATATTTGACAAACACTTAACATATAAATCATTTAATGATTTAGATTATGACATTGGAATAATTTGAATGGTCTCAGTCTATTGTTTGATATGTTGTACGTGTATCAAATAGAAAGGTGAAAATAATCAATAAGGGGATAATCGTTATACTTGTATCTGTATTATGAAGATGATTTCTTCAATATATATACATACGTACACCTAAAAACAATCAGTCAAATCGAATAAACAAAACTTTTGTAAATTTATGTCATAACGTTCACTCCTTCTTCTCCTTTTCGCTTTTTCTTAAGAGAACAAAAATAACTTTTGTTTTTCTGTCATTGTGATAAATGATAAACATTTGAGTTACTTCGTCGTAGTTCTGTTCTCTTCATATAAGATCAATTTGTAAAAGGTAACTGTATGAGCTTGTTTTTGGATTGGATCGAATTAAAAGCACATGTTTACTATAGAAACTATACTTTATAATTTTAATAAAGAGTTGGACAATTTTTTTAGTTGAATAAAAGAAGTTCGGAAGAAAATATAAACTGATCAATATTAATTTTTAATTCAATAAAGAAACTAAGGACAGTCAAATCAAAACATGACGATTGTCCGTAAAATTATTGACTGTTGGTAGGTTCAGACTACCCGGTTACCATCTGTGCGATAAGCGAAATCAGTGGTTGGAGATGTTAAGTGATATTGGTTTAGAATCATTAGCAATAATCCAGATACATTCATTGATTTATCTATACTTATATGTTGAATTTTAAAAGTACTATTTACTCATTTTTCTGAGAATTCACTTTTTTGACACTGGTGATATCACTAGTACTAATACTCTGGTATTAATCTTGATAATCCTATTGTATTATGTTGTTGTGATTTGACAATCTGGGCTAAAGTATGTTTATAACGGGTTTACTGTTGTATACGTCTGACCGACTACTTGGCTAAATCAGTGCCATAGTTGGTTGTACATGATTTTATTGTTTATTTTAAAAATTTCAATCGAGATGACAAGATTTGAAAATTATTTCTTATTTAGCAAAAGCTTACACTAATATGTGCACAAAAATATTATCACAAATATTCGCGAACAAGACCTAAGTTCTTGGGTTCGATTCCCGCATGTGGGATCGTGGATGTGTACTGCTGAGGAGATCCATACTAGGACGAAACGGCCGTCCAGTGCCCTTAGGTTTGTAATGGTGATCTATCTTAAATTGACTCATTAATACAATTATTAAAATAAATTTTTATATCTTCAATTCGTTTTTAACTAATTTACTATGTCTGCTAGCTGTCTAATTATACATTTACAGCTCTTACGAAAAAATGACTACCTATTATAAAGTTAATAATAGCAACATTCAAATAGAGCTATCATCATAATGATGAAAGCCTCTCCTTCTTTGTCTACCTCTCAAAGAAACAAGAAATGATTCTAGTAAATTTATTGACCGAATCATAGAGGATAATGAAACATTGTCTTAGGTGCTAAATAATTTGAAAACAATTGATAACTAACTATTAAGGAAAATGATTTCTATATGAATACTCCTCTTGATTAATATAATTTCATCAACACTATATTACTAGACACGTATAACATTTATCACTGATCAGTGATCAATCTCACTTTTACAGGAGGTTAGTTAAAGACCGTGTAGTTCAGTCGTGACGTCTCAAACTATGGAGCTGGTAACATTGGCTACGAAGCGTCCAAATCATCAGCTGCCTCACATTTTCAGGCATGTCTTCCTAACAAATATATATATATATATAAACGCTTGGTTGCGCAGTATATGAATGGCCTTTTCATTCTAGTATTGGACTCCTCAGTAGTAGGAAACCGAGACTCTATGTGATATTAAACTGACTAAATTTACAAATATGAACCGTTGAATGACAAGCCAGCAGTCTGAACTCCAAACTCTCGCTGTGAGGCTTGAAGGTCTTGTGGTTAGTCTACGTTGAATTAGCGGATAGAAACTCTTGAGATTTGCCATTCTAGGATGACACAGCTACCCAATGTACCCTAATTACCAATGGTTACCTAAGTAAGATCAGCTCGTGATACAAAGTATAGAACTTATTATTATTTAGCATTAAATTAAAATGACTTCAACAACTTTCCCATATGTTTACTTATTATTTGCAATCGATTGATCGCTGAGTTGCAATTAATGCCATGTGGATCCCATCAATCAAATAGTTCATTGTTTACAACTGCATCTTAATTAGGCTTGATCATGAAAACAATAGGGTTTTTTGACAGATTGTTTGAAAAATCCAACCCTTATGTAAGTTCGTCGTAAAGCCCACTTCTTTAACTCAGATCCTGTTAAACTGAAATCCATAATTAATCCACAACGTTTTTCAGACATCATGAATTCTTTTTTTTTGGAAAATTTTTTTATTGTTGTCTTACTGTGTAGTAAAATTGATAATAACTACTGTAAAAAAAGGGTTATCCTCTTAGCGTGTGTGAGCAGTTCATCATACGTGACTTTCTCACTGAATGAAAGTCAAAAATAATCTATTTGCTATTGCTACCTAAACTGACAATAATGCTGATAATTAGATTAGACTTTTTCAGATAACATACAGGTATGGATTATTTTTCTTTATTTTCTGCTACTTTACATCAATCATGAATTTGTTAATGAGAGGTTTTCATAGTTTAGATAATGAACTGATCCTAGCTAGACTACCACTGAAAACTAGGAAGCACTAGATAGCTGTCTTGTTCTAGTAGAGGACTACTCAGAAGTGAGTATCCACAACTCTGCATTAAAGAAATAAACCTAGGACAAACCTAGGATCTTGAACATAAACATCAAATCTCTGAAATATTGAGCCGTTATTCATCAGTGAACAAGTTTGACTCCAGTCAATTCTCAAAATCTCGTGACCACCATCCATTCCACAACAACCATAGTTGCATTCCAATGGTCATGGCTGCCCACTAAAACTCCTCGAACTCTTGAAATCCATCCGCGGTGGGGCCGTGGACGTGCGCTACCGAAGAGTTCCATACTGAGATGCAACAGCTGTCCAATACCTTCCGGCTTTCAGTGGTTGTCTAGCTACAATTAGCTGGTGACTTAAACTACGGAAATTCCAAAATACCCACTAGCAATAATGGAAAGTTAATGGTACCACGATTGATGTCAGTCTGTGATGACAACCACTGATAAAATAAACTAATCTGTAAAGAAACATCTTCACAAGAACATAATGTAGATTGGCGTAAATGGCTTGCTGAGAGTAATCCAAGGCCTAAACGTTCCCTGAGAGATCCGAATGTTCTGGGTTGTATTCCAGGACACCGAGCACTAATTCGTCTAATCAAAAAATGGTCTTATTCTTAGAACATTTTGAAATATTCTTTATTAAAAATCAAACTTCTATAAAGTAATTTGTTCTCGGTGCTTCTTTTGTAGACATGCTGAAGAAAGATAAAATTAGAGTAAATATGCTGAATATAATGTAATATTTTTGAACAAGAGGACTAAGTACAAATTTGAATTTAGATTAGTAATAATAATAATAATAATAACAATTTTAGTGGAAGAACCTTTATGTTCTTGATTTTAGTAATACTTTGTTTTAGGAAACAGAGGACTGCTCGAACATTCAGGTCACATTTTTTTCAAACTGTGCAAATATTCCAGTTAAACTATCAGGTTCGCACTTGTTTAAAATAAATAATAGTGAATCCAAATTGTATGTGCTCATGAATTAAAACAAAAGGCTCACAAATTATTGCGATACTGAGTACTGGGAAATTCAAACTGGAACACTGATGCTCATGGCACATTTTCCTTATATCTATTCTTTGAAAAAATGAAATACAATATGTTGGAATTCACGCACCTTATTTTACTGATGAAAGGGAAATTAATTGTGGCAGTTAACCTGGTAGAAAACCATAACGATTAAATACGAACTTTCAGGTCCTTCAAATTTACAATAATATACTAACATTTATTGAGATTATGAACCGGTCAATGTTAGACCACTATTGACGACCTGGAAGCACTGAACAGCGTTTCGTCCCAGTATGGGACTTCCCAGCAGTGATCCATGCGCAGAACTCGAAATTAGGCCATTCGGTTCCTCGCGCTCGAACACTTAACCGCTACTCCTCTGGATTTCCATCTAACGGTGGTAATTTATGACTTCAATCAACCCGTGACATTGAGCGCGAGACCGTAGGTCCTAGGTTCGAATCCTGCTTGTGAGATCTTTGATGCTCACTACTGAAAAGTCGCATAGTAGGACGAAACGCTGACCAGTGCTTCCAGGTTTTCAGTGGTGGTCTAACAAAGATCAGTTCATGATGTCAATTAAAATTCAACAATCTCCGTGACCCTGTACTGATAACTAGCATTTATGTTGAAGTGTTCAAGTTATATCTAATCTTTCTTTCTGACTAATAATATAACTTAATGATGACATATTTACTAGTGATTAGAGATTCTGGGTGGACTTCTAATAGAAACCTATAAAGGATATATTCAAGTTTACTAAATGTGAGATAGCTGTCCACAGAAAACACAAATTGCAGATTATACTGTACTATCAATTAATTGATTTTGATAATGTGAATTAACACCGTGTCTCTTGTGTTGTCGTAAATGTACACTGGTTAAAAGTCCTATACTAAGATGAAACAGTTATCCAGTGCTTTCTGGTATTCAATGTTTTCTTTTCAAAATCAATCTGGTTAGCGTCTTTTTTTAGCGAGTTAGTTTTTCTACGGGATGGGGTCGCTAATCCCATGTCCAACCCTCCTCCTTTAACCGGGCTTGGGACTGTCAGTAACTCTGGAAGAGGTACAGGCGGAGTTTTTTTTTAAAATTAAGACTAGTTTATAATCGCAAATCATAAAATAAAATATTTAATCAATGTTATATTTGATTTTCATTTCACTTTTCCGATGACATCATTTCTTGACCAAACAAATCCCTGAAATTTTTTTTGTAGAAAATCATTCTATTGCAAAATCTTGATGGAATATACCGTACTCTGTTTCATCCACAATAGAAAATTATCTTAATGATCTACTTGATATTGTTTACTTGAATCTTCCCATTGATGTTTAGAACTGCCAAATGAATTTAAACTTCATTCTATTGCACATGCAAGTGGCTTTCAAGACTCAGTAGCTAAATGGTGTTTGAAGCTAACGGTACTGGGTTCGAGTCCCAGATTGGAGGTTAACTCCGGCATGCAGATACATCCAGCTGACGAGTCCCCAATGGTATGAAACCCGTGTCCTGGATTCCATTGCTAGCCACTATCCATCTTTACTTAGAATATCTTAATGATCTTTGGTAAATATTAACCAATAATTTTATATCATAGAACATTCGCGAATATCAAGTTACTCACTGATTCATTCTTTTATTCACCTACTGACATATATTGATACACAAACTTATCTTATTTCTAATTACACATATGTAAATATTGCAATATATATATACATTTTGAAAGTGATATTATTCTATTATTATTGGCTATTAAGATAATATTCTAGAAGAAATTTTACGAAGACGCAAGTAGATAACTAACTAGAAGATAATAAGGACATTTGTCTTTTCTCTCATATTTTCTCTACTTTTCTCAATCGACACGCCAAAGTCCTTCATTAGTATACATACATATATAGAGAGAGATAGGTAGATAAGTATGTAGAAAAATAGTTAATTAGGACATTGAACATTGAATTATATTCTATGCATTAAATTCTTATTGGTGGAAAATAGGAAAAGAGACTATTTTGTTGTTAGCCCATGAAAGTGAAACAATTATTAATCACATAAATTTCTTCATTCTTCAGTTATACCCTCTAATGTCACATCTTTATATATAACTCGGTGTACATCCATACATACAGGTCTACAAATACAAAATTGTGTCCCAAATAAGAATCTAAACTTATTTGTTTGTTTGGTTGGTTTTAGATTTTCGTCTCATTTAGTTTGTCTAATCTAATCACACTCCAGGTGGGCTTGTGAATTCGATTTTGGTTAGAAATAATTTGTAGCTAATGCCTTTTTTTTTTTAAAGAAAATATTTACAACCAACCAAAAATTAAAACATACAGAAAGATTCATCACATACGACACAATGGATAGAGATTCAAAAACAAAAATAATGATTTTTACAGGAAGTAGATAACCCCTGTTATTCTTGAAAAACTATTTATTATTATTATTATTATTTGGTCCCCTTAGTTAGTGTTATGTGCATATTCAAACCACATCCATATGTACAGTATATACTACACAATGTTAATGAAATTCAACGATAGCGGTTTTATTATACGTCTGTCTTTCTGTCTTTACCAATTTATAGTTAGATTATTGAGTGACGAATACTAAAAATGTAGGCAAAGTCTTTTTTTCACCGTCATGTCTTTATTTTTAGGTGTATACATATGTTAGTTATGTAGACAGTTATAGAAAGATTTTGTTCCCTTTTAATAAAAAAAAAAGGTGATACAGAATATCTATGTCCACTAAGAAATGTGCACCGAATGGTCACATAATAATAATTATTATTATAACAAGTGAAACGAATGTAGTGCTGTTTATGTGTATACACAATAGATATAAACATACTACTTGAGTGATTTTTTCTGTACGTACATATATGCATGTAAATGTACGTGCGCGCATACGTACATGGACGTTTACGTACACTTCTATCTGTGTACATTTCTTGTAGGTGCGGTGACAATAAACAAATTTTGTTGGGTGATTTTAATACCTAACATTTTTCCAAGAAATTCATTTTTTGTGAATAATAAGAACAAGATACACTGCCAACAACATTGATTCACTTTTACACTTATTGTACTTGTATACATATATAGTGCATTTGTATTGTATTGTATTGTCAAGTGTACATCAAATCTTGCTGTATTTTATCTACAGATCTTAAAAGACCTGCATATTTCTATAAAATCGTGAAATTCTCTTTACATATAAATATTAATTATGATGGATATGCGCAACAAACTGGAGACTTCAGATAGTTTACCGTTGTGGAATACTGTAAGTTGCTGAAAGCTCATTTCATATGTTGTATATTTATATATTTATTTATTTAGATATTGTATCAAAATAGTTAATATTTGGGTTTTTTCACCTAACAACATTCATTGTAAATATGATATCATTTTAATTTGGATAGTAATAATACAGACTGAATCAGTTTGGAGAATCCTGGCCGATGGCCTGTGCTCCATGAGGTGCAACAGACATAAATAAGTAAGCAAGCTATTGTTAAACTGGCAGGAAGTTTGTTAGTGATTTAGTTAATAAATCTGGTCGAAATTAAGATAGTCATGATGACACTGTTCTGTTAATCAGCTATAAACATTTTATGATTAAATATTCAATTATACAATCCAGTCGACTCGTTTGATCTTATTTGAAACTTGTCAACGGAATATATTTGCGTTTCAATGTGCATTATTCACAATGAACTTTAAACTCATTATTTATCAATTCAGATGTTAACTCATAATACACTTAACAATTGGGCTTACCGTTTCAAAACTCTATTACCAATGTAAAGTAATTAATAAGGAAAATGAAAAGAGATCTTTTTAAAAAAATTATATATAATTTCAGTTCATAAGTTAGACACAACATAAAACTTTATAAGAGACAATTAAGTTATAGTGCTGTATTCATTCATCAATGACCTCATTTAAATGAATTTGTAGAGAATGTTATATTCATTGAAGTCATTTTCAACATAAATTGACATCGGTTAGTGGATTATTGAAACAGTTTATTTCTAGTTTTTGATATCTCGACAGTGCGTACCCAAGATTGATTCGAAATGCACTTCAATAAGAAAATTTAAGATAATTCAGTTGATTCTTTTTTCTTTGATATTATTATTTTCGTCAATCCATGTTTAAAGTAAATACTGGTTAAGATCTATATAACTTGCTTTATAGGAACAAGAGTAGTTTACAAACCCTAACCCATTACCTGGTCACTTTGTGTTTATCTATCAGTTCACATTCTTTTGTAAAGAACAATACAAAGGGTGTAGCTACTATTCAATTCCACATAGATATAAGAATATATTCCAATATGTTTCTTCAAAGCAGAAAAGAAATTGGTTTATAAGTTCATTCGTTGACCCTATCATTTATTGAAGCTGTTTTATAATATTTATAGTTACTTAATATTCCAGTTGTACCTAAGCCACTCCCACTTGTAGCCATGTAACACTGTTACCTATATTATTAGTTTCAATTGACACTTCTAAGTAAATGTAATTATGGCTATATATTGCCACATATCACATGTAATGCTACTGATTTTTCTTTAGAAATCACATTCATCTGTTCTTATTTACGATTTAATATGTTGTTCCTTTCAACTACTGTCGTCATCTTACTTGTCTATCTCCATAGTATACAGTTTAATGAATCTTAATATTATCACCATCTTCATTGACATCTTCATCCCAGATTATTATCCCAAGACCTCCTTGTACATATCATCAGTGGTTACTAAAAAATAGAATATGATGATGTCATAAATAATTGTGAAACAATCTAAAAAGTTAACGTTTTAGAAAAAAAAAGATTTATCGATGAGAAGTATGAAAACTAATTGTCTACTTGTTGAATACAGCAAATTTGAAGGAAGAACATTGAAAAGAAAAGCAGCATAATCTCAACAAAACATACAAATAATGAATATAAATAGATCCCTTCTAATTTTAGTGTAGAAAATTGAGTATAATATTGACATGAATGCTTTGGAGACAGTTTTTTTCTCCAGTAAAAAGAAAATAGAAAAACAAACAATCCATGAAATCCACCTACACAGTTATTTCTGATAATTTGACCATGTTTGCTTTGTTACTTGAGATAAATAATAGATGTTATACATGTGTGAACATGTGTATGTATATATATGAGAGGGACATTGGGTTTATTTATTTATGACGTTTCATTTTCAAGAAGTGCTTAATTCCGATGGATTATTGATTTTAAAAGTTCAAACTACAGTAAGACATCTTTGGATAACAAGTAAATTTTATTTGATATAAATAAGTTGGAAATATGTAGATTAACCAATATCTAGTCAATTAGTCAGCTACAACGTAGGACATGGCACATATTTGCATCGGTTCAGGTTATCATACTTCATTAGCATAACAAGATGAGCACCAATTTTATAGAAGCAGTTATTTTAATGGTAGAGATAAACATTTCATATAAGGATATGATACAGGTAGAAAGGATTGATTCATAGAAAGAAAGTCATAAAATAAGTTTAATCTCATGGTTTAGGGGAAGACAAAGAGTGTTTACACCTATGCCATTGTGATCGATTCTAAGCCATATCACACAGAGTCTCCAACCACCAGTTACGATAGTCACGCGGACCCCAACCAAGTAGTCTGCATCTACCAACATGCCTCACACTAGAAGATTGTGGCTTCAAGCACTGATGCCACATTTTGGTTTGACCGCTCGTATCTCTCTTCCAACCATCCCCTATACTAGTCAGCATTGCGCGTCGTGGTAATAGATGTTCAGGCATACGTAACACGTGGCCTAACCATCAGCATTGCGAGCCGTCGTAGTTGGTGTAAATTCACAACTTGATCAACTCATTTACCATCATCCCGTAATACCCTGAGTCTAAGTTCATCATTATTTACCCGGTAATCACAACATATGCGAGCAATATATCTAAGATACCTATGATCAACTACTGGTAACTTACAAGTATCCTCTACTCATAATCGCCACGTTTCACAGCTGTAACCAATATAGATCAACATCAATAGGAAATTCTAAACTATTTGACAAGTATTCGTTAAAAATGTGTTATGTAATTTATGTAAAGTTTTATTTCAGTTAAGATTAACATTTCATATGACAATAATTTCAAGATAAACTATTCAAATGAATATATTAGTTATCCCTGTTTTTGTTTAAAAAGAAAATAATAAATTATTTTCAATAGTTGATATCATAAGTCAATCGAAGATAGACCACCATGGAAAACCTGGAAGCACTGGATGACAGTTTCATCCTATTATGGAACTCCTCAGCAGCGCGAATCCACGATCCCGCCTCGCGAGATTCAAACCTAGAACCTTTCAATGGGGTATGTTGTGAGATAGTAACTCACTGAAAACAATGGTGAATGTGTCGATCAATTTTGTGGATTAGTTGAAGTTAGACATTAACATCGTTGGATGTCGACTCGGTGGTCTATAGGTTAAGAGCTCGCACACGAGACTGATAGGTCCTGGAATTGAATCTCGCAAGGTGGGATCGTGGATACACACTGTTGAAGAGTTCCGCATTAGGACGAAACGGCCGTTTAGTACTTAGCAACAACATATCAATACTACTTAAATTGGAATTTTCGTTAACATCATTCACCTGTTCAATAATAATAATAATATTCATGGTCAATGATCAATGATTGAAATTTTATTCCCATGTGGCTATCACAATTTTTAAAATAAAAATCTAAACTTGACAGAAATGGAATAATTGTGTTTTTTCTTTTCTAACTAAAAGTTTAAAGTCTGATTCATCAATCTAGTCGTTTGAACATGCACAAAAAAAGATTTCTCAAAGAATAGCAATTTGCTGTTTCTGGTTCCTTATCTCTATTGTCTCTCTCTGTGTTTCTCTCTCGGTTATTCCATACATCCTTGTATGTACAATCCCTTTCCGATCAAACACTTTTTTAAAAAAAATTTCATTAACAAAGTTTATTATTATTTTAAGTATTTTAATGAGAATTACAGCTGTATATTGAAGGCGTGTAGTTTAATTATCAAAAAAAAAAGTTTCAATTCAATGATAATAAAGTAAATATCACGATCGAATGTTTCACATATAGTAACTAAGTATAGAAACAATGACAACACTATCGGGACCATGAATAACAACTGTATAAAAATAGTGTTATTATTTGTTTCTCTACAAAGTGTAACCCTTTCCTATCCTTTTTCCAAACATAGAGAAACAGTTCATTTTGTCTATAAACATAAATATCTATAATTTAAACTATACACGTGACATTGATGTGAATATTATGGTGTTAGATACTCATATTCTATATTTCACACTTAATTATAGATACATGTTGTATCTAGGCCAATGATAGTATGTATATATATATATGAATTTATCTCTTTGGTGAATGTGTGTTTCTATGTTTCACTTGTATGATAAAAAGGGATCATATTCCCAAAAATTTTATCCCATAAAGATAACTTTATAGTTTTTTTTTTTTTGACTTTGTCTATAATAATTAAATTAGATCAAACGTTTTTTCTAAGATCATAAATACATATGATATTGTATTATACTACTTTAATATACAAGTGTAAATAATAAATTTTGTAGTTTTAGACATATTCAGTAGATATTGTTTTATTTTTAAAACTAGTAGAAAAATAATTCTCAAATTTAAAAAAAATTGATGATCTAGGGAAACACAGAGAGAGAGAGAGAGAGATTATTATCATCTCTTAGCAACTAGATATTATTATTATATGAATAGTATTTATGATAGATACATAAAGTTCAATGGAATAAGTAAAGAAATGTTGAATATTATCAGAATAGGGATTTAAGGAGATTGTAGCAATTTTAATAGTTAGATTCATAAGTCAATTTAAACTAGATCATCATTGAAAACCTGAAATCTCTGGACAACCGTTTCATTTTAGTATGGGACTCCTCAACAGAGCGCATCCATGATCCCATCGCGAGAGATTCAAGGAGTCCCATTATAGAACGAGACGGTCGTCCAGTACTTCCAGCTTTTCCATGGTGGTCTATCTTCAATCGATTCATGATCTCAGTTATTAAAATTACTATGATATCCACAAAACCCCTTCTGATATTAGTTTAATAGTCAATTATATTTTTCAATAGGATGAAATTTCAGTTATGCAGTATCTGATTTTTGTATTTAAGAAAGATCAATAAAAATAGAAGTTGTACGTTTTCAGTGTACATCAATCAATAATTTTCAATCGGTACTTAGGTCTATTTTTAAATTAATTGAAACGATCACATTCAATCAAATAATACGGTACAGATAATTCGTTAACTTCTAACGAATATGGATTAAAACATCATCAGTAATGGAATGAAATATTGGTATTATACATTAAAATTACTCGATTATGAGAGCCAGTGAGTAATAAAACCATCTAAGATAAGGTTTCATTATTGATCAGATAACATATGAAATATTTAAAGTGAAAGACTGTCGAATATATCAAAATGTTTACGAAGTGTGCTACATCGAAATATAATAACACATATATCCATACTTTTTATACATCACCCTCACAGATCACCTTTTGTAAACTCACCAGATAGGAAATAAATAACAATACGCTACTAGTATAGAGGGATTTATACCTAGTTTAATTTTTCATCTGACTATCAGATGGGATATCAGCCTCATAGAGGTTTATAGTTTTTCGTTCCCCAGAGCAGAGTTCAACCAGTTGTAATGATATTTATACGGTTATCATGTTTTTAATAAAGTTCTTTTGACGTGATTGGTTTGCCAATTCCATCTCCAACATTCCTCCTTTATTCGAGTTTGAAACTGATATTCATCTAAGTATGATTCCCCATAGAGTTTTGTATCATTTACCATGAACCAATTAAGTTTAATTAATAATTTTAAGAAATCTAACAAGTGTTGAATATCTATCTATTTACTGAAATTGTTGAATTCTGTACTTAAAATTATCTACCCCTCCCCTATTTTACTATAACCAATAATTTAAACGTTTTTTTTTTTAAAGTTTTCTATAATCTGAACTTGGTATCTTGTTTTCTGTTATTAAAAATCATCTGACAAAGTTGATTAGACGTAACTACGCCGTGGTATCAAATAGAAAGAGCGCGCGCGAGAGAGAGAAAAAAAATAAGAATACTTAAACATATATGAATGTTTTTTATAGAGTTGAGATCATGAGTCAATTGAAGCTAGACTACCATGGAAAACCTGGAAGCACTCTATAAAATACTAAAATCTCCACAAAACCCCTTCTGATAATAATCAGGTGCTCACTAGTGACTGACTCCTTGAGGTATTTCCTGGAGTTCTAGTGAGAAGCAGTAACCGGTGGAGTTCAACCAGGTCTGTTTTGAGATAGGAACTCACTGATGACATTGGTGAATGGTTGCTCAATTTCATGAATCAGTTGAAGTTAGAAATTAACACCGTTGGATGCCAGCTCAGTGGTCTATCGGTTAAGGGCTTCGGCTCGAAACTGGTAGGTCCTGGGTTCGAATCCCGCGAGAGTGGGTTCGTGGACGCACACTGCTGAGGAGTCCCGTAATAGGACGAAACGGCCGTCAAGCAGTGCTTCCAGGTTTTCCATAGTTGTCTAGCTTCAATTGACTCATGATCTCAACTCTATAAAATACTAAAATCTCCACAAAACCCCTTCTGATATATGAATGTATATATTTCTATAATCCTATTTTGAACAAGTGAATTATTTATTATAATTCATTTAGGTCATTTAAAAAAATAAACAACACAAAAAAAGGGGAACATTTTTTCATAATAATTTTTAGGTGAATAAACAAATATTTATTTAATTACTGTGCCAAAAGAAGCGAATGGTTTAATGTATTGAATACTCTTGTTGACATTATTCTGATTATTTGTTGTTTTGTTTTGTTACATTTTTGTAAAAAAAAAAAAAAACAAGTGGAGAAGGTATTCTTGTCTAATCGAAATAAATAACATTTCTGGCTTTAAGCATGTAAATAAATATAGTAAGTAATGTACATGTACATGTACATTAGACATTAGATATCTACCATAATGGTTAAATATTAACTCATGAATAGATGAGATTTGATTATTTTATGTTTACATTGAATTAAAATAAGATGACTGATACATAATTAATTAATTACATCTGTTACCCCTAGTGGAGGAGTATAGGCCGCCCACTAGTATTCTCCATCCAACCATGTATTGGGCAATCCTTTCCAGTTTTTTTTCCAGTTGTTATTCGTCCTTTTCATATTTTCCTCTATTTTAGATGACTGATGAGGAATGCAAAAAAAAAAACCTGTTAAGATTTAAAAACAAATACAATACTGATTGAGTAAACAAAAGTTATTCGATCAACGTTAGGAACTGAAAAAAAATTATTGGAAATGAAGAAATGCTAATAATGAACTTAACCAATGTGTTCAATTATTAAGCTACTATGGCGTAGAAAAGGTTCATTTGAAGGTCATTGTTAACACTTAGTCGATTTAAACCTTTTAAAAATTGAAACAAACCGTGTCTGTTGTGAGACAGTTACTCACTGAAGACAATGGTGGACAATCGCGTAATATCGTGGATTGGTTGGAGTTAGACATTAACACCATTGGACGCCGGGTAAATGATCTATAGGTTAAGCGTTTGTGAGAGAGAGACCGAATGTCTTGGGTTTGAATCTTCCGTGCGGGGCTGTAGATGCACACTGCTGAGGAGTCCTATACTGGGACGAAACAGCCGTCCAGTACTTCCAGGTTTCTCAGGGTGATCTATCTTAAATTGACTCGTAGATTCAACCGTTAAATTACTAAAATTTTCATTCTGACAAAAACCATTCTTACTTTAATATTGAACATATTAAGATAATAATTAGAGAAATGAACTAAAGAGAGATTACTTATTATTCATATCATTGTTTTGTTTTTTTTCTTCTCTCTTTTAATTTAATTAAATAAAAGAATTTCAATTTATGTTCAACGAATAAATGTGGATCAACAAATTGTGAATGTAAAATATTTCAGCCTATTTTAAGTAATATACGTCAATGTACAAATTGTCATCATTCATGGACTTTACATGGTAAGTAATAAATTCAATCAATTATATTCATTTATCATGTTTGAATGAACAGATCTCATAGTTTACATTCACTTAGTATTGTTTGTTTGAATCTTCCCATTGATGTTTAGGACTACAATTGATCAGTCTCTTATCGATTTATGTGCATACTGTGCGTATTGCCTCTATATAGCATTAATTCACAAGCATTATAAGCAGAGATGGATAGTGACTATCAGTGGAATCCAGGTCGCGTGTTTCGTCCTATTCGGAACTCGATGGCGTAGTAGTAATAATTATAATAGTATTATAAAAAAACGCGACGGCGTTTGAAGTGAAAGGTACTGGTTTCGAGTCCCGAGGTGAACATCGACTCTGAGATGCAGGTATATTCAACTGAAAAGTCCCAAATAGGACGTAACACGCAACCTGGATTTCACTGCTAGCCACTATCCATCTTTACTTATAAAGTATTATCTTTTATTAACAAAATTCATCCTTAGTAGTTCACAACGAATCTTATTTTCAATAATATAGTTATCCATTTCTATCAAATTATAACTTCGAAAGTAAACTATTTCTTCTAACCAAATCAATACATGTTTTCTCAAGTTTCTTTACGATCTTTGGTACATTAAAATCTATTTTCTTCCTCTTTCTATTCAATGTACAACCATTTTTATGTACATTTAAAAGAAAAAAAGTAGTATGTATGTAATGTCGCATTTCTTGTTCAATTTTATGTCTTTTCCTTGTCTATATCACCTTAAACTCTATTAAGAAAGGTTACTTACTTCTTACTTACGCTTGTTATCCCTCATGGAGGAGCATTAAGAAAGGTAGGATGACAAAAAAAGAATAAAATTTCCATTGTTATCAACTGTTCATAAGGATATATATATATATATATAAGAATACTATTGACTAATTAGTATTAGGCATTTCGATCATAAACACATAGAATTCTATTTAACTAAATGAAAGAAGCTGTGAAAAGACAGAATATGAAATTCAAAAAAAATTTAGTAAAATAAATTAGCAGTAACACCATTACTACTACTAATTATTACTATAGTAATAAAATTTTTAGGACAATAGTAAAACAGAACACCTTTTTTTATTATTGGACATGGGATGGAAAGTGTGTAAAACGAAAAAGAAAAAAGGAATGACCAGATAACAATGTTGTTATTGACGATGATGATGATGATGTTAATGTTTTGTCAATTTTTGCGGAGACTAATGATGATTTACTAATGAATGAAGGGAGAGAATATAACATAGAAGAATTATTTTTTGTATTGATTATTTCTTACTGGATCATATCGATACTATTAGTTCTACTGCATAAGACTAATGTGTAAGGATGATTTCATCCACAAGGTAATTGTCAATAAATAGAGGGGAATGTATGAATTTATACACCTACACATATGTATACAAGCAAAAAACTGGACACATATATTTTATATTGTTAATAGACTGAATTGGACAATCAATTAGTCAGGTGTGAAAAAAAATTCCCTTATAACATATACAACTAATTTTTTCCAGTTAATGGTCACCAGTTTTTATTAACAGGTTAATTACTGACTTACTCTAGACACTACTGTTATTATGAACAACAGATATATATTAGACATTTATGTAATTAAAAAAAAATTAAAAATCGAGCTATAAAAAAAACAAACAAAGAATTATCAACAAAGATGGATGGTGATTAGCAGTGGAATCCAGGACGGGCGTTACGTCCTATCTGGGACTTGTCAGCTGGATGTGCCTGCATGCTGGAGTCGACTTTCACTCCGGGACTTGAACCAAGTACCGTTCACTTCGAACGTTATCGTGTTACTCACACAGCTACTGAATCCTGATAGCCACTTGCTTGTGCATGGGGTGAAGTTTAAATTCATTTTGTATTGTTTTTTTTTTTAAAGCTTCTCACTGATGTTTTAGGACTGCAATTGATCAATCTCTTATTGGCACATGTACCTCTTGTACGGAATACCTCGATATTGCCACCATTCACTATGACTTATAATGCTTGCGACTTAAGGCAATATTACAAAATATAAATTCTAAATGATTTGGAACTCTAATAGTGAGTGGGATATAGTAAAAACGCATCAATGTGTTTGGATTAAGTGACCAATATCTTCAATCCCTGTATATTAATCTTTTGAGACTCATCACTAAGTTCCATATGATCTATCAGTGATTTGAAACTTCGTCTATTCAGTAGGTGAATGAGCAAAACTGAGACTGAATTTGCTGATAATGTAACTAACACTCAGTAGAACCCAAATAAATATAACTGAATTTCGAAATAAATATTTTCCCACTAAATGATCGTTTAATAGTAAACAATGGGATTTTATCTAGTCAAAAAGAGCCGACTGAATTCCACTGAAGAAAATATGATATTAGGTGATTGGAGATATTTGACAGGTTCGAAGCTAGTTAATACTGTAGTGAATGATAACTTAGGTGGGGGGGGCAAATTATTGTTTAATTTACAATTATAGAGTGCTTTGGTAAAATATGAAGACCATATATTAAATACTTCATTTGCATACCTTTCATCACTTTTCTCTTACAAACCTCATCATTCCTTGATAGTGACTTACATTAAGTCATCAAACGCCAGAAGTACAACATTTCTATTCATTTGGATCTATAAAATCTATATTTATCATTGATTCAGTGTGATATTACACTTAGTATAATATCCTTTTGCAATGATATAGATTGTATCAAATCACTATGACATTCTTTCAAGGAATTACCAATGAAAGTAAATCTGTATATACTTGTGTGTATCTATTCGTGATTGAATATTTTCTATTTGTATATAAAATAAAATTTCGTCTATCATGAATGTTTATCTTGTTTTTATTTATTTATTTAAACACATAAATATTGGTACAAAGGGGTACTAGATATGCATGCGCCACACAAATCTCATTTGATTCGTGTGAGGGATGTGATACCGCCCAGGTGCTCAAACTGAAGCAGGTGGTTTTCTTGAGGGGCCACACCCGGAGCCTTTGACCTAAAGATCTGATCCACAAGGCAGTGGAGCATCGTAAGGAGATGCAGTCTCATGGAAGCCGGTGACCAACGATTGACTCATACGCCATTTGTTCCCTCAAGACACTGGAGTCCATGTGCACCATTGGTTTGGAATCAGGGTTTTCCAACTCCCCTAGATGGACTTTCCATGTCCACCAACCCGGTTAAAGCACCGGACATTCGCTTTCAATCCTCTCAATTTCGTAAACAACAGTAATGCTACGAGAAGGCAGTGAGTAGGACTTCCGTGGCAAAGGCTATATACGTGTGGTCATGTGAGAGCATTTCGAGAATGAATGTAGACTCTCCCCACTCTCGGCCGTACCAAGGCATTTGGGAGCGTTTATCTCGTTGCTTTACATTAAATTACATCAAACTCTGTATACAATTATAATACATTGATAATTTAAATTATTTTCCAACTGTATTCAATAATATCGTTGTTTTTTTTTCTTTGAAATTCTTTTTCTTCTTGTAATTAGTCCTACCGAAATTAACAAATTTACCAGTTTATTTCGAATTGAATAATTCATCAAATAGTATAATGTTGAATGCAACTTTAGAATTATTAAGCATGTCACTATTTGGTTGTCAAGCCATACCGATGAGAATTAAAATTTTATTAGATCGTTTATTATCTGGTCAATTAGCACATGCCGATGTTGTTAGATTATTGTTAACATTTGGTTGGACATTTCAAGATTATAGCCGCGGTTATATGTTAACTGTAAGTTTAGACATGAATTGATTTTTTCAATCTTTTCAAAATTTATTGAAATTAATACTATCTGTCTATCTAATGTATATGTATATTAGTTTTTATCTAACTATGTGGGTACCTACATTTTTGGGATATCATGCTAAGTCGAAACAATTGTTCAGTTTGCTCTGACTTTCAATGAGTGTTTAGATAAATTTCGTCTACAACATGAATAATCTCCAAAATTTTTCTATCCTTATAATCATCAGTTAACTTCTGAATTTTACTAATCAACAATGGACCGATGAGAACGGTTACTCATCGAGAAAGATTGACTATCTCAACTGAATCAAAAGGGCTATCGGTTGATTGATATTTCTTATCATATATGTCGGTGGAAATGAGACAGTATGGTTCGAAAATTCACCTACCATAAAGTAATGTCTATATACAGAAACTTTTATCAATAAGTACGTCTTGTGAAATTTTAGCATTTCAATACACTTTCTAACAACTAATCTTAAATATCTATATCATTTCAATTTAAGTCACTTGATTGGAATTCATTAATGATTATTTCAGTTTGTAAAGAGTAAGTTTTCCAACTGAATATTTTTTCCAAATTGTCAATTTTACTTGAAGTAAGTTTTCTACTTGTTCGTTGACTTGACTGTATCAAATTTTCTGATCTTATATTTAGGGTGAGACTAATACTTTTCATGCTGACACAAAAATCCATTTTGAAATAATTATTATCACGAGTTAGACAAGATATTGAGAATTATGGAACACATGATGTCATTTTAATTCTAGTTTATGAGTTGCACATTACAATTCACTCATGATTCTATCAAAGATCTAAACCAAAATATTTAAGTTTCATGAGGAGCGCGTTATCATTTTCAGGGAAGTTTAATAGTGTCAAATGTGAGGCAGTTAGTCATCAAAGACAATGGCAGATGGTCACATAATATCGAGTAGTGATTGATGTTAGACATTAACATGGATGACCGCTAAGTGGTCTAGTGGTTAGTTGTCCGAACAAGGTCGAAGGCCCTGGAATCGAGGTCTGTGTGCGGGATCGTGAATAAGCAATGCTCAAGAGTTCCGCATTAGGATAGAAAGACTGTCCAGTGCTCCCACGTTTCTAATTGTGATATGAAATTGATCGGTTTATGGTCCCAAAGAAACTCAACAATCTTTACAAGCTTATAGTGATATAACTGTCATAATTTTATCAGTTTGAATTACTAGATTATTGTTTAGTAGAGAAAAAACAAAGGTTTTCATATTGGTAACCATAGTTTTTATTTGTTTAAATAAACTAACCGATACTTATCCGTAATGAAATCGTCTTATTTAACTAGCTTTACTATTAATATTATCTCTTCATGAACAATAAATTTGACACTCTTTTCAATTTTATTATATTACAATAGTTATTACTGATAGGTATTTAGATATTCTGTAATTGATGATGAAACTTTACCTGGTAGGATGGAATGATTAATCTTTAAAATCATAAGAATAATTTGAAACAATTAGATCTCCTTAATATAATGGAAAGATCAAAGCTGATTTGAAAAAAAGTGATATATTTTTTTCAGAAGGGGTTTTGGTGGGTATTATCGCAACTTTATTATTTGAGATCATGATTCACTTGAAGCTGGACCACCATCGAGAATCTGGAAGCACTGGGCGGCCGTTTCGTCCTATCGTGGGACTCCTCAGCAGTGCGTATCCGCGATCCCACCTCGCGAGATTCAATTCCAGGACACATCGGTCTTGCACACAAACACCTAACATCTAGACCGCTGAGCCGGCATCCAATGATATTAATATCTGACTTTAACTAATCCACAAAATTGAGCGACACATTCACCATTGTCTTCAATGAGTTACTATCACACAACAACAGACCCGGTTGTTGTAGTTGGTGATCTAGCTTCAATTGACTCATGATCTCAACTGTAAAAATACATTTTTTTATCGATATATTTCAAATGATCTAATTATACATATCGTTCTTAATGATATGATATTAGTATGAACTAAATACAATGTCAATTAAATACAACATATTAACTGAAATAAACAATGAGTTCACTTCTAATTAGTAACCAGTTATTACAAAAAGACAAATTTAAATTTAATTGATTATTTTTCATAGTTGAAATCATGAGTCAATTGAAGCTAGACCACCATGGAAAACCTGGAAGCACTGGACGACCGTTTCGTCCTATTATGGAACTCCTCAGTAGTGCGCATCCACGATTCCGCACTCACGAGATTCGAACCCAGGACCTAGCTTCAAATGACCCATGATTTCAACTATGAAAAAATACTGAAATCTCCACAAAACCCCCTCTGATTAATTGATTATCTTTTGAACAGGATAAAGTGTACAAATCCTACACTTATAATCAACAAATAATAGTTTATAGAAATTAATCACCATGGCAACGTTTTATCAAATATTATTTACATTATAAACATTTTTTGTTGTTTTAATAATTAATCTTACAAAATTAATTATTTAAAAAAAATATTTTTCCTTTGATCCATTTTTATATTATAGAATCCAAATGGTACATTAAAAGATCATTGGGAAATGTGTAATATAGATGAAGAAAATTTAATTATTCAACAATTTCTACGTTTTCCTGAAACTTGTCAATTAGCCTATTTAATGTTATCACAAGGATATAGTCAAAAAATTCAAAGTAGATTATTAAATTTAAATCCAATGATTAATCGAAATTTTACAAATCAATTATCACAATTGGGTAATAGTAGTAGTAATAGTAGTGGTATTATTACTGCGATTACTACTAGTAACAGTAGTACTATTGCTACTACTACTACTACTAATAATAATAATAATAATATCAGTAATACCGATAGTATCAATGTCAATAATAATCATATATCACCTGATCCAACTTATAAATTAAAGTCGGACATAAAATATGAAAATAAGAAATCACAAGATATCACTTTAGGATTATTATCTCCAACAATTACTGAAATATCACCAAACAGTACTAGAACATTAACAATTTCATCATTTTCCAATAGTTCCTCATCATCTGTTTCACCAGCTAATGAGAATAAACAACGTAATCCTACTGGTAGTTTACTTAATTCACCAAACAGTATAAATAATACTCCATATAGCAGTAGTGATAGTAATAATAATAATAATAATAATAGTATGAAAAAGAATAAAATTAATAATTCAAATGAATTCTTAGAAATAACTAGAAATGATATTGAATTCGATCCAGTACATCGAATGACTGGTAAAAGTAACTGTAAACGAATGAAATCTAATGGGAATGAACAAAACTTTGATTTATTAATTGGAAACAATGGTAATTCATTGAATACTAACGTAAACAATAATGATAATAATAATTATAATAATCCATTTGTTACTGCAATGGCGGCGGCTGCTGCAGCTGCTGTCAGTGGATTTCCATTACCTCCTAATATTTTCAATAGTTTAAATCCATTCTTAAATAATTCAACGTTGAAACATTCAAAATCTCTTTTAGATTCAAAATTATTAGATATGAAATTAAATGAACAATTATTTCTGAACAAAATATATGATAAATCCGATGTTCATTGTTCAATGGAAGAGAGAAAACATGTTGATCCTTCTAAATTATCATTAACAATATCATCAAATCAGGATATTTTATCAAATAGTAATTTAATGAATTTTTCACCATTTAATTCATCAACATTTCCAGTGACATCACAATTAGCTAATGCATTAGTTGCTGCATCTACATTTCATCCGAAACATTCATCATCAATAATATCACCATCAATATCATTAAATTCATCTTCATCATCTTCAACATCAACGGTAGCAGCGGCAGCAGCAGCAGTGGCTGGAGCATTAGGAACACTTTCAACTATTACTTTAAACAATACTGCAATGTCACTAGGAGCCTTCACGACGGCAACAACAACAACTTCAACGTCAATGGCTACAGCAACTGCAATAACAACAGATTTTCCGACATCTTGTAATCTCAACAACAATTCTCCAAATGACTTGATGAATATAAATATATGGAATGATGTCCAAATACCATTTAAACTAAATAATAACAATAATCAAATTCCATTAGGCCAAAATCAAAGTATTTTAAATGAACAAACAATCCCACTTCATTCAGCTGATACTAGTTTATTTGGAGTGAATAATTGGTTACCGAATACCTTACATAATTTATCTACACTGAATCAAGGTAACTTATTTATACCGATTTGAATTAGAAAGATATGCACATCTGTTTTACAGTAATGATTTGCTTAAAATTGTTTTGATGACTTTTAGTTTAAATAGTTGAATTCATGAGTCGATCTAAGCTAGATCACCATCGAAAGCCTAGAAGCACTAGACAACCGTATTGTTTCAGTATGGGGTCCCTCAACAGTGAGTATCCACTATCCCATATGTGAGAGTCGAACCCGCAACCTTCGGTCGCGCGCGTGAACGCTGACTCAATGGTCTATATTTTAAGCATCCGCGTGCGTGACTAAAGGTCTCGAGTTCGACTCCCACATATGGGATAATGGGTACGCACTGTTGAGGAGTCCCATACTAGAATGAAATGGCTGTCTAGTGCTTCTAGATTTTCAGTGGTGATCTTGTTTAGATCAACTCATGAATTTAATTATTAAAATTACTACAATCTCCAAAAACTCCCATCCTGACTTTTAATTTACTTGAAAATTGTAAAAATTATTTCATCCTATATTAAAAATTTATAGGAATTCTTCAATAATCAATTATTTCTAGGAGTAAATATTGGTTTTGAGAAATCGAACAGAGGAACACATTTCAGTGAATGAGTCTGAAATGGCTTACAGTTGATCATCACTTCTCCATTTCAATAATAAAGCATTATGTTTCTGATAGATTACTGAGGAAATGAGTAAATAGTTCACTTCATGAATGAGTTTTCTGGTTTAATTATTTCCAAATGAAGTGCATTGAAATTATTTACTACGAATAGGTGTGTTCATGTGATTAGGTTAATTTGATAACAGTTTTGAATGTTTCAGGTTGTTATAAAAATTTCTTAGATTATTCAAGTAACTTACCTGATTCAAAAAGCAAACTACGATTTAGATTGTATTCTTTGCAAGATATTTAATGCTTTAATTGCCAAATTGAGGTTTCGTCTATAAAAAGATTCATCAGTTGTTTACAAAATATGTAGTCTTAGAACAATTTTAATTTACCTAAGAAGTTAGTATAATATATAAACAAAAAGAAATACATGTGCCCACACATATACTAGGAAAAAATGGGAATTAGGTCAATAGGTATAATTTCCTTAATGTATAAACACATTCACTATCTCTTATCTTCTTTCTCCCTTTTAACACTTCATATGCATATTAAAACAAAAAAAAAATCTCTGAAAATTCTTTCAATAAGATCGCATAAACCTTTATCTTTCCAGTATTAACAAATTGATCTTCTCAGGCCATAATAATAATGTCAATGCAATATATATGTATAATTAAGATAACCTAATAACAAGTGGGTTTACAAGAAGCCAGTGGTGGATAAATATCTGTGCTGATGTGAGGCAAAAAGATTGTTTTGATATGATAATTACTATTATTATTATTATTATTATCGTTATATCGTCCATAATTACCAGCTAATTATCATAAGAATTACTAGAAATCTCATGAAGACAGTATACAATAATAAAGAAATATCAAAATAATGAAGAAGGTTAGGTTGATTCGTTAGTTTATTAGTAAATGGATTGATTAAAAAAACAAAACATGTAATGGTTACTTTTTACATCACTTTTTTGTTTTCCTACCAACATTAAAATAAACAATTAAACAACTATAATAATCATAATAATAGACATGGATACAAATCACAAAATTCCATAATGGCGTCTATTAATATTCGATCGTTTATGAAGAAAATAGGGGAGGGGGAAATACTAAGATAAAATTAATAGGATAAGTCAGTATGATTTATTATCATTATTATTATTATTAGTAGTAACTGTTTTAAATATAATTGAATATAGAGGTTAGGATGTTACTATTGAAAAGGTTATGAAAAGTTTAGTTTTAAGGTGTTTTGTCCAACAACAACAAAATATGTGGAAATTAACAGTTTTTATCATTTATCGTCTATATGGCTCCATGAATCATACATTCTTCGATATTCAGCACCTTCGTTCTTACTAATTTATAAAAAATACTATTTAATTGAACTATATCGTATAAAATATATATTTCTTAGCATGAGGGAGGAAGGTATGGAGATTAGTGAATTTTATAATGTACATGATGGAGTGACTATAGTTAGAAAGTGAAACATTGAACAGCAGTTTTGTTGTAGAACAAGATTTCTTGCATCGAAAATTTTCCATGCTGTTATTGGAGACAAACTACGTGAGGTAATTCCTGAAGTATTAGTTAGTGAGAAACCATGATAATTGAAGTTTAAAGTTATCTGGAGTGTGATAGCTATAGCTAGTGACGAAAGACATTGGTCTCACAATATTACCAGTCGACTGAAGTTATCATGTAAACTATCGGGTCACAGTTTTATGGTCTCAAAGTTAACAACTTGACTCAAGTCCCCTAGACCACGGGTTCAATCCCCGTTAAGAACGTGGATATTTATTATTAAACAGTTTCATACTAGGATAAAATATCCATCCTTTACTTTGTGATTTTCAGTACATCTCTAATTTAAGTAAGTCCATGATTTGAAAATACAAAATAAAAACATTCCACAAATTAAATAAATATTGGACTAAATAGTTTTAATCCTATTTTATTTATTCTTTTATTCTTTTGAATCGATAAATGAAAGTTTAGAGATTTTTGGAAACTTTTTCTACATCAGAAAAAAAAGCAAAAATTCTTTAATCCCAAACCAAGTTTTGTCTTATTCCAATAGAAAGACACACTTCATTTTGTATTTATTAATAAATATCTACAGTCAAATACTATAGGTAATCACTGGTTAAATAAGTTAATTGACATAAAGGAATTCCATCTGTTCATACAATGGTTAAGCAGTTCGGACTGATTAATTGTTCAATAAAACTGTTTGAAACACATAGTAGTGGTGTAATGAACGAACACTCAGGTGGAGACAACCAATTTATCATTTAATACAAAATAACAGAATACCTTGGTAGAAAAGATTGTGAACCATACACTGAATACTTCATTTATAAATCTCCTATCAATTGTCCTTCACATGTTGTATAATTCTTCCAGTTCACAATCCCTTTCTATTCTCTTTAACTCGATCTTTCTAGCCTTATGCTATCAGGTTTTCCACTTCCAATTGTTGTTACATACTACTTATGTCTGTCGACATAAGTAGTATGCACCGTAGTAGTAGTAGTATGAATCGAAATTGTAAACAACAAAATTTCAATCTCACTGATCAATAATCTGAAATGTTGATATCTACTTTAGTTACTTTGTCGTACTGTTGTGGTGAACGAAACACGGGTGGGGACAATCAAATGTATTTAAGCACAAATTACAGACTATCTCACTAAATTCTGATAACCAGTAAACAGTTAATTTGCAAACTGTCAATCAATTGTCTTAATCTTAACTGTTCCTTCTGTAAATATCAGTCCATCTTCTCTGATTTCATTGTTCATGCATTTTCCTACCAATTGCGCGTCATTTCAATTCTTTCCTTATCGATCTTCTGCCAAAATACATTCTATGCCTGACCATCACCATATACTACTTATGTGAATATAAGTAGACCACACCACACTGTAACTAAAGTTAATTTAATAGATGAAGAGATGATAATCCAATGTTATATAAGATAACTATCTGAAATACAATATGGTTGAACTCTATAACTTTGAATAAATAATCATTACTAATCTACAAAATTCTGTTGAATATTATCCTGTTATTCTTTCCTTTGTTTATTTGTTTACTTTAGAACAAATCAATTCAGAATTGATGCTTTTCAATTCAACTGCTCAAAATTTATCTACGAATTCATTGAAATCCAAATATTTCAATGAAAATTATTTATATCAAACTAAACGTCATCAGAATACATTATCGAATTCCATGTTAACGTCAACAAATAATACAATACCAGTATCAACTCCTCCTCCTCATCATCATCATCATTCATATAAGATAACAAAAAGAAAATATGAAAGTCATCGACAGGAATTTGTGAAAACTCGACGAACTCATACTTCAGTATCAACAACATCAGCAACGACAACAACAATGTCAGGGGATCAAATGAATTCAAATTATTCAACTTCCAATATGAATTCATTAAATGAACATTGTAATGAAAGTAATGGTTATAATTTTGCACGAAATAAAAAACGTGTACTATGTACAACATGTAAAAAATCATTTTGTGATAAAGGTAATACATTTTTCATAAGTGATTATGAATTATTACTAATGATTACTACATTGTGTTATATACTATTAACCATATATACTTTTATCCTACGATTTAAACTGGAGAAAATCAGAATCATTTACATAGTGAGATGGTGGAGACGTTTTGTAGCTCATATGGATGATTTTGATGAAGTTTTGTTATCTGAACTGGATGGTTTGGTTATGGAGCTCTCATCGTTCTTCTAAATGACATCAGCAGCACAAGCATTAAGACTTCTAATTGAAGTTTATGCTGATGATGTTGTTTAGAAGAACTATGAGAGCTCCATAACCAAACCATCCAGTTCAGATAACAAAACTTCATCAAAATCACTTACGCAGTATGTTATAATGAAAGAAATATACGCAATAATTTAATCAATATTAATATCATAAGAGATATTAGTGAGTAAGAGATGATCAATTCTTTGAACTGGTTTTATTTTAAAGATAGAACTTTAATTTCATCAAGATTGTCCATGTTAGAGGAAAATAGTGAATATTCTAATGGTTATTCATATGTACTTTTAATGACGAAGGTAGAAATCTCTAGTTAACTTCAGTAGATAAGTGAAAGATATATTAGCCTAGCAGCGAGAATCTTTCTACATATTTCTTGTTATTAATAAAAGGAATAAAAAGAAAGAAAAAATGAACACATTTATCTTATTAGGATACTGTAGTTCATAATGATCAATATGAACAAACGGAATGGATCTACTAATGAAATGTAAGTAGACGACATAAGGACTTTATGGAGATAGTCGAATTTTATGGTTTACACCATAAACTGTCCCTAATCGGACAATCATTGAAAACGAAGAGGCATCGGACAATTGTGATGTCCTAGTATTAGACTTCTTAGCAGTGTAAATTCATGACCTCACCGGTGATTGAAATGAGGACCTTCAAATTACTCAGCGAGCGAAGTCATTTGATGGTGTAAACTATGAATCCAAGTTAGACAGGATAAAATGATTCAAATAGTTATAATAAAGCCTTATATTTTACAGTATTAGAACATTTATCCTGTTTAATTCCATCTCATTTAATCTCATTTATAACATCACTTTTAAAATGAAATTTCATAGAGTAGTGGTTTAAAAAATTTGGATCACTCGACTTTTAACTATTAGTTGGCAAGTTAGACTCTTGAAATACATACTTCGTTTTGTGTGGTAGGATACCATTATTAACTTTAACGTAAACAGTAGTGTTCAAAGTCGAATATACATCCTTGTACCTGATGAATAAATAATAATGAATCAAAAATATGAAATAATGAAAAGATTTACTGATTTAAAATCTTTATATATTTATATATATTTACGTATATTTCAATTTTAGGAGCGCTTAAAATTCATTATAGCGCAGTTCATTTAAAAGAAATGCATAAATGTACAATTAAAGGTTGTAGTATGTGGTTCAGTTCTAGACGAAGTCGTAATCGTCATTCAGCTAATCCAAATCCACGTTTACATATGGCACATTCCAGTAAAAAACTTCCAGAAAATGCAACAATTGTTGATGATGGTAGTGGTAAGTAAAATTTGATTTTACAGTCCTATTGTTATTGTATTCTTAGTTTAAATTATAAAAAATGACTAACACAATAAAAAATGGATGCTATCTCAATTGTATAGACTAAAGTCCCTGGGTCTGATCCCGACTGATGAGGTTGTGAATATGCACTACTGAGGAGTCCCATGCTATGACGAAACAGCGGTTAAGTGCTTTCTGGTTTTCCAATCATTATCTAGATAGGATCTCTCCATGATGTTAACTATGGAAAACCAAATATCTACATCAAACCCTTACAATAAACAATAAGGTCATGATGTTTAACTATTTTTCGTTTGCTTTCAGTTTCACGAGATACGTTTCGCTTCATTTCCCGCTTAATAGATTTTAAAACAAATGTTATTAGAATTCAAGATTTTAATTCCCTTCATCATAATTTGTCAGTCTATCAATCAGGCGATGTATCATGTTTGAAATGCTAATTAACCAATCAGTATTCTTCTGGTTTAGTCATCAGTAATGATTAAATTACATATACCAACAATTATACAACAGTGCCAAGTCACTTTAACTAGTTTTTGAATTGTATTGTGACCGATAGAAGTCACTTATTAATAAGGACTGAAAATATGAATGATATTGGCTTCTATTTCGTGAGGTTAACAGTGGATCGCCGACTACAAACAATAGGTATCCTTTCCTAACAAGTGTTTACCAGTATCAGACTTTGGTTCAAGGCTATATGAAGATCTTTTTAAAGCAGCTATCCAAGGAGTGAACAAAATCCATTGAAATGAAAAATGTATATTTGAAAACTAAGACAATTAGGCGGGAATGAACTGAAAACTGAAATTATAAGTTGAGTTGTGATAGGAATTTTTATTAGTGGCTACCAGTTTCCTAATCTGATGTTCGACTCTGTTATGTCTCGTAGGTTGAATGCTTTATTCGGATCCTAGCTACTCGGATAACCCCAGGCTAGCACTACTCAGCGACTTGAAAGACCAGAGAAAAGACACGAGTATCAGAGAAGCACTTTACTACAAGGTTCATTTATGTACAGAAAAAACAGGGGTTTTATAGTAATTAAAAAGACCTTGAGATTCCATAGTAGCAATATGTTTAACAGCCAATCAGGACCTCATTGTTTTAGTAGCATAGCTTCTAACTAATCGCTGATTGGTTGGGCTCTTTATGAGCCTCTCTGGAGGCTCTGATAGAGTTTATTGTAAGCCGACCTAACAGACTCCTAGAATAAAAATTAAAAAATCGCCCGTTGAAATTCTTCCTCTACTCAGATTACCTCTCAGATTTAGCTATGATAGCTGCTTCTTTTTAACTACTTAAAAAAGAATTCGTAATATGTTGTTCAGTACCCTAAAATGGTTTTCTTTTTTGTTTTTTACTTTTGAATTTTAATACTGTTGCATATAAAGAAATCGTTTTTGTTTCCTTTAAATATTTCTATTTAGGCAAAGTAATAGGTAGACGTAATCCTCTGCCTAATTCAGTGTTGAATCCTCCATTATTACCAATTATTACTACGACATCGTCAACAATTAGTGCTAATTCTACATCTTATGGTGAATGGACAAATGAATTCAATGATTCTGTGCACATGAAAAATTCAACAACAAAGTATAAATCATCAACTAAGAGTATTTATTCAACAGGTCGACGTAGACGTGATAGATCTAATTTAAATGATTATGTTAATTGGCCAAAATTATCAATGGATTCACTAAGTCATACGTCAAATGATAGTCAACTTCATTCACCTCATTCTTCTCGTTTAAATTGTCGTCAATCACACAACAATCACCAACAACATCGTCATCATAAACAACATTTAAACTCATGGAAATATTGTAATACTGAAACAAATTCTGATGTTGAAATCAGTAATAATGATCTTTGGAATAAATCACAATATGTTAAAAGTATTGATTCCGGTGTTAATAGTAAACATAAAGACAATAGACAAGGTTATATATCGAGTAATAATAGTGAATTCGATGGTGATAACGATGATGATGATGACGATGACGATGATAACGAGGGAGAGGATGATGAAGAAGGTGTCTTAATTCCGGATGGAATTAGTTCATATGCTGACGAAAATGATGATTACATAACAACAAATAATTCAGAACATAATCTAGAAGTTAGTATTAACAGTGAAAATGATAATGATGAGATTATTAATGTTGATAATACAGATGAACAAGAACAAAACTTAAAATCTCATTTAACGATAACATCTCCAACTAGTACCAACAGAATTAATGAATTAAAAGTAATAACTGATGCCGATGAAGTTGGTGAGATATTGTTAGATGAACATTATTCCACTAAAAAACATTCAAATTATAAATTGCCAACATCAGACTTTTCAGCCGCTTCATTGGCTCAATCACCAAGTCATCACATTGATAATATTGATAGTTAAATAAATGAAATCAAACAGATCAAGTTTTTTTCAAGTATAAAATCGATCCAAAAGATCTCAGAATTCATTTATTTGCAAACATTAACCTCTTTATACTTATGATGGAAACAATAAGAGTCTGACTTGGAACAGTCTACATACGTATATTCAACTATTGCCAGACCCTGCTCGACTTTGTCTAGTCACAAAAATATGACAAATGTTGCAATAATATATCACTTATTATTTGTCTAACCCTTTTTTCTATTAATTTCTATGATTTGTAAATAAATTTACATGACTTCTTTTCTTCAATCTTTTATTTAATTTATATGAATATAATGTAATTCAATTACAGTTTGTCTTATTCCTCTTTTTGGGAATGAGTGGGATAATGTGAAAGATTTTTGTATATATAACTTCCGGAAGTTCGTACAGATAGTTGAATTTTATGGTTTGCATCATGTACTGATACATGTTAGACAACCTGTGAAGACCAGGAAATACTGGACAGCTGTTTCGTCCTGTTTTGCAGGCTATAAAATTTCGCATATGTATTTTACTTACTCATAAGTATGTAAATTGTGTAGTCCCTCTGAAATAATGAATGTTAATGTTGTGTTTTCAATACCTAGTGAAGTTGTTCCACGTTTATTACAGAGTGCCGAGTAGAAGTTTTGAAAACAAATCATGATAATAATTAAAGATTTTTCGAACGTATATATAATCGGAACTTGTTGTTAAATTTAAGTCAATGTGATCTAATGATATTATGTAGAAGGGGATAGTTGTTTACTGAACAAGAACATGGGTAGGAACAATCGAATGTATTTAAACAGAAATTACAGACTCACTAAATTCTGATATCCATACAGTCAACAGTTAATTTGCAAACTATTAATCAGTTGTCTCAACCTTGATTGTTCCTTCTGCAAATATCAGTCCATCTTCTCTGATTTCATTGATCATGCATTTTCACACCAATTGCGCTTCGTTCCTGTTCTTTTCTTATTGATCTTCTGCCAAAATACATTCTATGCCTTACCATCATCACACACTACTTATATGGATATAAGTAGACCACACCACATTTGATCAAATATTTCCTTTATTAATGGCTCATTGAGTGAGTTTACTATCTTTGTACTTACACTGAATTAATAACTCTATTTTAAAATAAGCATAAACCATGTTGCTGGATGTTGCATAGTTCCATGCAATTATACGGAAACTCAATTTTAAGTGGAGTGATCCTCTTTATTCATTCATTTTAAACACACTTCACTTAGTTTTACATCAAGAAATGATTCATAAAATCTGATAGATTGTTGTATAAAAACATAAACTTCATTTTAATTTTTTAGGATACATTTAAGTAATCATTATTTTTATTAATAATGATAGAAAAATTAATTAGTTGCCGTCTCAATAATATGATGAATGTTTTACATAAAAATGTAATTTTATATAGTTGAAATCGTGAGTCAATTGAAGCTAGAGCACCATCGAATACTTGGAAGCACCGGATGGTCATTTCGTCCTATTGTGGGACTCTTCAGCAGTGCTCATCCACGATCCCGCCTCACGAGATTCCAACCCAGGACCTATCAGTCCTGAAAATGAAATTATTTCCTTAAGATTATACCCAATAATAATTCTATTGACTACAGAACTTAACTAACCTTAAATTTTCGGTAAAAAAGCATGATTACCTAAAAGAACTAAAAACAGAAGGTACTGTTACTTATTACTTTGAATCAACTTGAAAACAGAGAAGTTCAAATTCAACTACTAAATGAAGCTTGAATTTTCTTCAGATAATAGATCAGTTCAGTAAGCAATAACATTGTAGGAATCTGATTTCAATAATGTATAGTGTATAGTCTGACAATAGATGAATAATAATAATGGTCATTATGAACAATACATTTAATAAATTCTTGTTACTATGATTACTCCTTGTTCTATCTCCAGATTTCAATTCCCTTATGCTTGTGATGTGTTAATCGTTTAATTTTATTAGGTAATCGTCACTCTTTATTACACTATTCATTTTAATTCAGACTATCAATTATACATTCACACAATCTACCATAACTAAACCAATCATTTGATTAGATAGTGGCTAGTAGTGGAATCCTAGACGCGCGTGAATTAAGTCTATATCGAAGCAATATGCACAGTATGCTTATATGCCAATTAGAGACTGAGCAGTTGCAGTCCTAAACATCAATGGGAAGATTCAAACAAACAATACTCATTGAATTTAATCATTTGATTATTCAGTGTCATTTATTAATTTATGTAAACTTTTTCTCAACTTGTCAGTTTCTATTAGCAGATTACAGAGAGGGAATGAAGGATATTTGTTGGAAAAGGAATTTATTTATCTTCTTCATGTTTGCTTCATGTTTATTAACTGTATAGTTTATTCAGCTCTGATAGGTATCAGAAATCAATTAAAATTAGATAATAATTGATTTATTTAATCACCAAAGCATATGATCTGTTCTACAAATTCATGAACTAGCTTAATGAGATTGTGGTCAGACTATAATTTATGGAGGACATTCGAGTGACTTTAAATTGACTTTAAGAATGTTCACCAACTTACTAGAGCTAAATGACGTTTATAAACCTGTGTGAAGAAAAAAAATTATGATCTACAGTTGATGGTTAGAGTTAGGAACTAGAGTTAGAGTTTTCATCACGAACTGATATCAGCTAAAATGTAAAAATGTTATTTAGCCAAATAGGTGAATCAATTTCCTGCCAAAATCCAAGACGTGTTATCCCAAATCTGATTGGTTCGTCCACAAATTATGGTCTCGTCCATTGATTACCAATTCGATGTATGGATAATTGTTGATGAACAGAATTGAAATGACTGAATTATATGCAAGATACTGGAAATATATGTCCGGTTAGGAAAATAGTTTGAGAAATTGTTTCAAATTTACTAACAACTAATTAAAAACTGAAAAGAACTATAGGCTTTATTAAACAAAAGAACTTTCAACCTTCCGCTTTATTTGAAATTTTTTTATTTATGGATGACAAGTCGTGGTTCGACAAGTAAATCATCTAGCCTAACGTCCGACTGTTTCATTTGAAGTTAGCTTAGATTATGCTTCAATCTAAATAATACTGTTATTTTGTTCTAGTATAAAATTATTACCCAATGTCTCTATCAGGGATAAAATTGAAGATATACAAGCCACATGGCTAGAGAGTTAACTTAAGATCACTGCGTTAGCTTCTGGCGGTTCAAATTCCTACGTAATTATTTTCAAGTCCTCTGACTGAAAGTTTAAATAAACAAAAATGAGTTTAAACTAGTCAGTTAATAATTCTCAATCATATTACTGAATTTTCAGATACAAACTGATTTCCATATCAAAAAGTATGATCTACCTACAGTTTAATATCAGTTTGCTGGAAATAATTACTAGGAAGCTAAAAGTATCAAAATTTTTCACTTATCATAATTAGGTAAACAAAAATACCGAATATCTAAAATTCACGTCTTGTCGGAGATACTTCCTTTAGTGATTACATAAGAGATTTATTATTTTGTATTCGCACCCCATATATTTTCAATCATTTTCCACTTGAATGAAACCAAAATATATTTTTTCAGTCCACATATAGAAAACAAATTTAGCGGTTTATATCTAATGACATTTAAATCAGTAAATATCACCTCTCTACTGATAATAAACATTTAAGAATGAATTCATTCACCAATACTGAATACAGAGTAGAAAACATTCGGAAGAATAGTCTGAACCTGAAAATTGATAAGTACCTGGTAAAGATAACATCTAAAACCAAAACACTGTTGACAGGTCCACTGATAATCAGTAATCAAAATAAAAAACGTAATTAATAATCTGTAAACTAAAATTAAAGCTAAAGATTTGATAAATCTTTACCATCACAAGACTTTATTTAAGGATGCTTTTTGTACTACTTACGAGTAGGCAAAAAGTTCAGCAAAATTAAATTACCCTAACTCATTTGGAAGGATTTATGGCATATATAGTTAGTAATGCTGAGTATTTATTTTCATTTGAATGAGTTTGATGATATCGTGCAAGAAGTATGAATCCATTACCATCTTCGTAACTGATGGAATACCATAACTGTTCTAGAACAGTGGTTTAAAAAAAATCCCTCAACTAATCTGAAATTTTAATGTATTCCATTATTTTGTTTATTTTGAAATGAAATAATTTCATGATGTACAGTTGAAAGAAATAATAAAATGATCATTTCACTTGTGGCGTATGCTGGGTAATTTTTAAAAAATTCAAAAGAACAAAACTGAGGTTCGAAAATTTTAATTATCAATCGATTAGACCATTAATTCGACTCCAGTCTCATTATTTTCATTATTGACAATGTTGAAAAAGATGAAGAATGTTCAGAGAAGAAGATTGTCATTTCGATGATATACCTTATTGAAGGTGTTTAATTGTATTTATAGGGATTTAGTAAGTCTATAAGTGGACGAATTATAGAAAGAACCGGCATCACAATGCGTTTAATGATTCGAAGTACCGAAATACACTTGCTGTATAACCTAAAGTTAAAAGTAGGAAAAAAAGATGAAAATAATTTAACGGATTAGAAATGGGAGAGATAATTATCCACTGTACAGACGTGAAAAATAAACGATAGTTATAGAGGTAATAATCACTGTTTACTGATTAGTGAGGTGAAGCATAAAAATAAAAGACAAAAAGTATCTTGTAAGGGTTGTTAGAACCAGGAAAGAACTAGAGATTTTACTAGTTACTTAAATTGTTGAGTAGACAAAGCCTCTATAGCTTATAAGTCCTTTGATTTAACCTCCCCATATTTCCACTAATTTGACTCAGTAGATTATTTGAAGGACGCTGCTGCTACATTTGCTGTCTTCGTCTGTATGTGTTCATGTGTATGAGATAGGAGAGCTAGGTCATCTGCGAAGTCCAAATCGTCTAATTGATTCTGAGATGTCCATTGTATTCCGTGCATCCCCTCAGATGTCGAAGTCTTCATAATCCAGTTCATCACCAGAAGAAAGAGGAAGGGGTAGAGTAGATAGTCTTGTCTGAATCCGGTACTTACTGGAAATACATCTGTCAGCTGTACCCCATGCACCACTTTACACTGTAGTCCGTCGTATGAGTTCTGGATAATGTCGACAATCTTCTCAGGAACTCCATAGTATCGAAGAAGTTTCCATAATGTTCTCCTGTCCACAATACCAAACGTTTTCTCATAGTCAATGAAGTTGATGTATAGTCGCAAGTTCCACTCAACTGATTGTTCCACGATGATCCAACTTGTTGATCTCGAAGTCGGGCATCTACTGCGTCTTTCATCCACTTCAGCAACACTCTATTGAAAACTTTTCCTGATACTGACAACAGTGCGGTGCCTCTGTATTTTTCACATTTGCTCAGATCTCCTTTCTTTGTTATCTTGATGAGGTATCCTTCTTTCCAGTATGTTGGCACTTGTTCTTCCTCCCAAACCTTGTTGAATAGAAGGTGAAGCATGTTTGTTGTTACTTCAATGTCTGACTCTAGAGCTTCACCTGGTATATTGTCAGGTCCTGTTGCTCTCCCATTCTTGATTTGTTTGATGACTATCTTGACTTCTTTGATCGTTGGTTGTGTAGTGCCATCTATAGGAAGGTTTATGTGCACTGGTTCGATGTTGGGTGGATTTAATGGAGTTGGTCTATTCAACAGCTCATCGAAGCATTCTACCCATCTTTTCCTCTGTTCTTGAATCTCCGTGATTGTCTTTCCTTCTTTGTCCTTAACTGGTCTCTCTGGTTTACTATATCTCCCTGCTAATTCCTTCGTTGTATCATATGGTTATTTAATATTCCCTTCTCTTGCAGCTTTTTCCACTGTCGTTGCTAGTTCTCTCATTTATTTCTGCTTATCGGCTTTATTGCACTTCTTCACTTGCTTGTTTGCTTCTGTGTATTCAGATTGTGCCTTAGCTTTCTCTGCCCTTGTTCGACTGTTGTTAATTGCTGTATTCTTGTTCTTCCTTTCCTCAGTATTGTCCAGGGTTCCCACAGAGATCCATTCCTTATGATGATGTTTCTTTAGACCCAGCACCTGACACGTTGAAGTTAGTGTTTCTTTGATCCCTTTCCAGTTGTCCTCCAAAGTAGTTTCTTGTTCATTCAGTAGATCCTGTAGAGCTTAGAGCCTGTTGTTGAGAGTTACATTGAATTCGTGGAGCTTGTCAATATCTCGAAGGAAGGCTGTATTGAACCTTTGTAGTGCTGTTTGTCCAGTTGTCCAGTGTTTCTTTAGCTTCAGTCTCATCTTGGCCACAACCAGGTGGTGATCTGAAGCTATGTCAGCTCCTCTCCTGGTACTCACATCCTCCATTGATCTTCGGAATTTTTTGTTGATACAAATATGATCTATCTGGTTCTCTGTGGTGTGGTCCGGCGAGATCCATGTAGCTCTGTGTATGTGTTTGTTTGGAAATATTATGCCGCCTATAACCAATTTGTTGAATGCACATAGATTTGCAAATCTATCACTATTCTCGTTCCTTTATCCCAGTCAGTCCATGTCGTCCAATTATATCTTCATATACTATGTTATCCACTCCGACTATAGCATTTGGATCTCCTATCAGGATGGTGCGGTCCTTTCTTGAGCACTTCGTTATGATTGATTTCAGCCTCTCATAGAACTGATCTTTCTCGTCGTCTTTGCTATCATCGGTGGATGAATAACATTGGGTAACACTTATTGTGATTCCCTCTTCTTTGTTTTGGATGATGCTTTGATAATTCTGGATCCATGAGTTTGATGATGCTGCCCAGGTGCGTAAAAACTTCCACCACTCCCAGATCTTCTCCATCGAGTGTGATTTGGTTGTTGCCCTCTTTGTTGTATTATAGGACCTTGTTTTCTCCTTTCTGAATGTCTAGTCTTATTGCTGCAGGGGCTACTGCTATACTGACTGTCTTTAATTGCATTTGTCGATGTGCAAAAGAGAGAAGCGTTAGGTCATCTACCAAGTCCAAATCATCTAAGTATATCCAAGCTGTTTATTGTATTCCGTGCTTGCCCTGAGTTGTTCAGGTTTTCATAATCTTATTAACCACCAGAAGAAACAGAAATGGAGAGAGTTGTTAGCCTTGTCTGATACCAGTCTTCACCTGAAATTCATATTTAACATGCCATCGATGGTCTCTTAAATAAACTCTTAGTTTTCAACTCGATATTTGTTATATAAAACAGATTTAGAGTAATGATCGCAAACCTTTAAAATTACTTCTGACTTTAAAAATTTGCTCTGTGTACTGACCGGAAAAATTACAACATAATTCAATATGATAATGATGAATGTATGATATGTAGATATTCAGTACTAGTAAACACTATCATTTTTGGTCATATCAATCGCCAATCGTCAAAAGATTCTAGTCTCTGATATATTTGTTATGAACGTTTAAATATCAGGAGGTAAATTATCATGTATAAAATAAGTAGCCAAACATACCCATTTGATTCAGCTAGTAATCTTATCAAACAGCCTAGGACATACTCTAGTAGGTAGACAATTTGCGTCTTGTTATCTTCTGAAGTCGGATCTTCAATACAAATGTTGAAACAGTTTTATTGTATGGTACTAAAACTTAATCAAATACCACAACCATCACCGAAAAAGTTCAGGTGTTTGTGGATAGCTGTTTACACAAGATGCTCCAGATCCATTAGCCAAACACTATAAGTAGTAACCTGCTGTGACAGAAAACAAATCAGATTCTAGTTGAGGAAGAAATTAAGAAAAGACCCTTAAGGTGGATAGGTCACATTTTACAGAAACTGTCAAATCTCATCACAAAGCAAGCCGTAACTTGGAATTCTTAAGGCCAAATAAAAAAGAGGGAAATCAAGACTTACGTAATTTAATTTACAATATTATTGTGATTTTCATTATTTTTAATAATATGTAACATGTGTAAACGTGGATTAGGATTGGCTGAATGACGATTACGGCTTCGTCGTGAACTGAACCACATATTACATCCATTTATAGTGCATTTATGCATTTCTTTCAAATGAACTGCACTGTGATGAATCTTAAGTGCTCCTATCAAAATATTGAAGAAAAAAACATAACAACAGTAAAAAGTTAAAAAGATGAACAATTTTTACTTTTTCTTTTTCAGTACATAAGTGTTACTATTGGTTGATTAGTAGGTAGCTCAAAGTTTACGGGTATTTTGAATTTTTACATTATCTAATTGTTATATCCCAAAGCTATTTATGAATGGTAACTCTGTGAACTATTTGTGGACCAATATGATATGTATATTTCCTATTGTATAATTGTTAAGTAACTAATCTATTCATATTCGTGTCCCTCTTATTATAAGCTTTATTTTGACCCATAGACTATTATTATACGATTCACCATTCTTGAGTTATCCCTAGTCTATCAATTACTGTTCCCCTTATTCACAGCCACATTTGGTCAAATCTTGTACAAATATTATGTTCTATTTTATGGTACGATGTGGTCAGTTTGTTTGGTATATAAACCCAGTATGTTTGAGAATAATGATTCATATTGCAGAGGCTGTTATTGATGTTCTGGACTTAACTGGCTGAACTAGGCAGAAATCAGGACTGATAAGTATTCAAGACTGCTCATGCGGCTTTTGTGTATCATTGCTCTGATCGATAATCCACTGCTCTCTGATTGGCGAGAATCAGCACGTTCATATATATCAACTGGACAAGAACGCAAGCAATCAATATAACACTAATCATTGACTAAGATTAAAACAATACTGACTATTTACCTGCTGATATACAAATAACTTACATCTTGCTTAAACAGGCTAAAACAGTAATCTAGATGGTTATTTTGAAATCACAATCATAGAGTTTCCAAATTAATTTATGACATTTCAATTGTGCATTCATAAGTAATTAATTCATCATTATAATTACAATTGTGGATCAAAGTCTTTTAATCAAGAGTTGTTGAATAACTACCTAACGTTAAACATTTTTGAAACAATTTTTAAGAAGCCTAAGGTTCTCATTTACACTTTGTTGTCATTTTATATCAAATAATTTATTTTGAATTTTCCAATATTTCCATAATTAATGTAACTGAACGCCCTTATCATATAATTTACACCTAAATTATTAAGTATGATTGTAGTGAACAAGAATATGGGTAGAGATAATCCAATGTTTCTAGGCATAAATTACAAACTATCTCACTAAAGTCTAATAACCATACAGTAAACAGTTAATTTGCAAACCATCAATCAATTGTCTCAATCTTAACTGTTCCTTCTGCAAATATCAGTCCATCGTCTCTGATTTCATTGTTCATGCATTTTCATACCGATTGCGCTTCGTTCTTTTTCTTTCCTTATCGATCTTTTGCTAAAATACATTCTATGTCTGACCATCATCATATACTACTTATACCGATATCAGTAACCCACACCATATGATAACTAACTAAGCTTAAAATTTGATATACATTGTGAACCAAATATAAGAGTAAAACTTTTAAAATCTTCATTGTTTAATGTCTATAAGTCGTAACTAGTCTAAATTCTTACTAGTATCTTATAAGATATTTTACAATTGTACTAAACTAGATTTATATTCCTGATATAATTTAGGAAAGATTTTTAAGTACATTTTCATGTTTGATCACTGGAAATAGAAAGTTTTTATTGATGGGAAAAAAAAACACTTTCAATAAACTAAGTTGGTAAATTTAATTTGATTTCTTTTTAAATAAATAAGATTTGTTATATGATTCATTAATTTGATTGAAACATTATTCTTCTTAGTCAAAGATTCAATATAGCAAATCATGGTGAAATCTTACTCCAGAACTCGACTAAGTTTAAGCTGTTAATCTAATCTAATATCATAAATTTTCATATCATCATTTTATATTTATTTTAATTTTAAAATATAAGTAGCCATTCTATTCAGAAGGGGTTTTATGGAGATTTCAGTGTTTTCATAGTTGAAAGTATGAGTAAATTGAAGCTAGACCACCAAGGAGAAACTGGAAGCACTGGACGGCCGTTTCGTCCTATTGTGGGACTCCTCAGAAGTGCGCATCCACGTTCCCGCCTCATGGGACTCGAAATCAGGACCTACCAGTCTTGCGCCAGAGCACTCAACCGATAGACCACTGAGACTGGTAGGTCCTAGGTTCGATTTTAGCTTAATGCTCATGGTAAAGGATAATTTCTCTGGTATTGGATATAAGTGAAATTGAGGATATCCCATGTATTGCTACCGATTTCGGATCCTTCAGTTGGATGGTAACTGTGTAGTGAAGGAGAATAACCGACTATGTATTTAGCACAAATTACAAAGTTGATTGGCAAAATAGAAAATCCATACTCTGATAATTCATCTGCAAAATGTTCATTAATTGTCTCAGGCTCCATTGTTTCTCGATTTCCACATCAATCGCTTTCTGTTTCTGTTCTTCCCTTCTATATCTTCCTAATCTTCTGCTGCCAGATATTCTATTCCTGACTCAAGATATATACTACTTATATTGATATAAGTAACCCACCCCATAATTGAATCACTAGGTTGATATTCATATTGTGATTCAATAGTTTCCTGTATTATGATGACTATCAGTTTGTTCAATCCATTCTGTGAATTAACTATGGTGTGTGACAAATATCATTAATGGTAAAGGATGAGGATAGTGTAATGTAGCTAACAGACTGAAACTAAAAATATAAGCTATTGGATATCAACCAATTGGTTTGAAATTCTTGAGTTCGATTCTTGGTTAGATCAGGATAATTACTGCTGAAAGGTTCCATGTTAGGACAAAGTAACAATCAGAAGCTTTTTAGTTTTCAATATTTATCTAACTGAAGCCACTTAACACTGTTAATCTACAAACTAATTATACAACAGAAGAAAAGCAACAATTAAATTTACCTTTATCACAGAATGTCTTCCCACAATTTGGACATATAACACGCTTCTTATTTCTTTGTTCAAATTTCTTGTTATTGATCACAGTCTGATTTATTGTAATTGGAGTAGACGGATATTTCAGAGAATAATGATCGTAAGCATATTCAGTAGTTATTACTTGTATATTCTGTATAATTTCTTGAGTTGAAAGATCATCAGATTGTTTAAGTTGATTTGAATAGATATGTCTAGCTAATAATTCTAAATCAAAGTTAATAATGAACTTAAAATATAAATGAATGTGTTCTCTTTGACAAGATTTATTCTGCCAAATTCTTCATAACTACCATAGTAAATCTAATCAGAATATGAACTTTAGTTAGATCAAATGTAATATAACTTCATGGGTCAAGTAGAAAAAAAATTAAATGTTCAAAAGAAATTTCATCACCCTGTGTTAAGTCTGTTTACAGTCTATGTGCTTATTCACTTCCTTTAAACTATTTATGTATTGTTTTATACTACTTGTTACTTACTTACTTACTTACTTTCGCCTGTTAATCTCCCAATGGAACATAGGCCGCTGACCAGCATTCTCCAATCCAACCCCCGTAGAAAACTAACTCGCTGAAAAAACGCTAACCAGAAAAATATAATTCATACCATGTCACTTTTATAGTGAGAATATAATGTTTTTATTGACTACCGCTCAAATACCTCAACCATCTAGACTAATTTCTTGTTCTTAATAACATTCTATCAGTTCACCAATAACTCTATTGGTACTTCTTTACAATTTTGTCAGTTTATTATGATTTGTTGGGATGACCCTGTAATTTTCACGCAAGCGACATGTGGAGATCCTGATTGGCTGATTAATACACTGCTACTATGTTTAGCAGTATTCTAGAACTTTCAGTAAAAACTCAAGGACTCTTAAATTACTATAAAATCCCCATATTTTCTGTACTTAAATAAACCCTGTAGTAAAGTGCTTCCCTCACACTTTGTGCCTTCTCTCTGGTCTTCAAGTCGGTGTATAGTTCTAGCTCGGGGGTACGGAACTAGCTGAGGGAAGCGAATATAGCGTTCACAATCGGCCAGACGTAACATGATTTATTAAACATATGGCCGAAACTGTAGCATTCAGAAATAATAAAGTTGAATTTATGAAGTTTGTGGTAACTTGGAACATTTTGATGATTAACAACTTTGAACAAAAGTCACGTAATGAATTCCTGAAACTACTTTCGTATGTACTAATATTCCATGTTTGATTTTCTTTTTTGTTGTTTAATTTCATTTGGTTCATCATTTAATGTTACGAAAATGGAACTCAACACTTTTAAGTACCTTATTAAGTCTAAAAACTTGTGAGTTCAGTATCTGATAATAACGTTAAGTTGAATAATCAAATTTATAAGACATCGTTTGATTGGTCAATGTGAAGGAAAATGTCAGAACATTTTAAAATAAAAAAAAAACAAGCAACCAAGTGGTGAAGACCCAGAATTAACTAACTTTAAGAGAGTTAAAGAATAAACTACTCTGAAGATCAATAGGGAGTAGTCACTTCATTATGGTACTAATGTTTAAAACAATGTTATACCTAATATATTAAGTCAGTTTTGAAATATATAGACCATTATCCAATATAAATAAGATTGTAATGAATAATTTATATAACTAAGTTAAATATTTAAGGAAAGGCTTAAATCAACCAATACGATATGAAGACAGTATGAAATAAATGTAGAATATAGTTGGGTATATTGATTGGTTACTGAGTAGTAACCAATAATACATTTATCGTGTCTTTAATTTTGATCAGATTCTATGGAATGAATTATAATATGATCATCACTCTAAGCAATTCAACATCACGTAAACTTTGTCTTATTATTAAATGTTTGAAGATAGTCAATAGGAAACTTCAAACATGACTTTGTGGTAGTTAACACTCGTTAATTTGTACCTGGAATTTTGAGGAAACATATACTCTCTGCGAAATTTGGACACACATCACTCAGTTACTCTTTACTGATGAGTGCTTAGTTGCAAGAAACCTAGAGTCAGGATTTCCTTTCAACTACATTAAACTGACATAGATTAGTATAAATAAACGTTTTTTTTGCACTGAAACCAATCAGTAGAAGGTCACTGAAAGTTTCCTTATCTATCAGAGTTCTTTCAAAAAAATTTAAAATATTAAATTACCTTCTTTGCTAAGACTACCTGTCCAATATGTAGGAATAATATTCTTGAGATTTTTTGTTTGATTAGTAATTCTTCCAGTTTGATTTTGATAGCTTAACATATCCAATGAAAATTTACTAATCCAATTCAATAACAGCTCAGGATTTAAACTGAATACTTCATCTTCCATATTTAATATTTCTTGTCTTTTAAATTGGTTATGTTGTGGAAGGTTGGCTTGATCATCATCACCATCATGAATCTGACCACCTGAATGGATGCTTATATGAGCATTCTCATTAGGAATTGAACTGAATACAGATGAAAACTTATCTTGACCAATATTATTATTAGTAGTAGTCCAATTGTCAAATGTATCATTTAAACATTGAATAAATGTTGAATCATTACTGTGTTTAGTTAAGATTTGATTTGATAAACAGTATGAGTTGAATATTCTAGAATTCGATGACATTTTATTTAACATAATCTGTGGAGATAACAATTCAAAAGATGAAATAGCATCATTATTATTGAAGTATAATGTAGAACAGGTTGGAATTCTGTATAAATCCTTATCTTGAATAATATTCATATTTGTTACATTTATCTCTTCTATAAGATCAAATTGAATAGTTTTTAATAAACTATCAGCTAATGTATTTAGATTTGGTAGATTTCTAATTTGTTTTAAAATTAGATATTCTTCATTAGGTGTACATATATTCAATATTGATTGTTTGCAGTTCTTTAAAGAAACCACCAACACCATAACCACCACCACCACCCCAACAACAACAATAGATAAGTAGAAAAATTAGTAACTACGCGTAACAAATTTCAAAAATTAACAAATATGTATTCATAATTATAAACAGTGTTTTCTTTAAATTCACTTGGTATTGTTTGTTTGAATCGTCTCATTGATGTTAAGGACTGCAACTGGTCAATCTCTTTTATTGGCATATGTGCATACTGTGCGTATTGCCACGATATAGCTTTAATTCACAAGCATTATAAGCAAAGATGGATAGCGGCTAGCACAAGCAAGTGGCTATCAGGATTCAGTAGCTAAGTAGATAACGCGATGGCGTTTGAAGCGAAAGGTACTGAGTTCGAGTTCCAGAGTGGACATCAACTCTGAGATTCAGGTATATCCAGCTGACGAGTCCCGAATAGAACGAAACTCACGTCCTGGATTCCACTGCTAGCCACTATCCATCTTTGCTTATAGTGTTTTCTCTACTTTTAACAGTCAATAAATAAATACATTTAGCTATTTTTGATGGTAGTGTAGTGTCTAGCACAATGTTATGCTTTCATGGTTATTCTCACTTTTAGATAGTTCAATTAATTTCTTCTTTCAGAGATATTATTCATACATATTTTGACTATGTCAATTATCCCCGTATAACCTGAACTGCTTTTTTATTTGAGCGTGTATGTATGTATCGCTTACTCTATGTAATTAGTTTATTTTTCTCAGCCTATAAATAGCAAGTCATACTTTATCAAATGGAGTTGACGCGCTTTCTTTCTCCGCTTCGTTTCATTGCTTCTCATCTCAATATCTTTTTGAGTAAATGAATAAATGAAATAAATTCATTCAACTTTAGCCGTATTTGGTTTCTTATTACTGCTATCACTCAAACGGTGTTACTTGGATATAACATACAACATTAAGCAGAAAATTTATATTCATGACTTATTCATTCGTTCGTTCACACAGAGAGCCAAATTATGGGCCATTAAAATAGTTAGAGAAATCATTCCTAAACCAGTTGTCATGAATGCAACCTTAAAGTGACATGAAATCTTGCATGTATGCCGACTAATGATTCTTGTTTAGATGTAATTCATGAAGTTCTAAGAGAAGGCTATGGACTATAAAGACGTTACAGTCTCATCTGTGACAAAAATCACTGATATACATATACCAAACAGAAACTTACATTTATCATATAACCGCATGTATAATCTGTTAAAGACCAACCAAATATTTTCAAAATTTGTTCAAATTGATATTTTGTTAAATAAATCTCATTGAAATAATCTAACAAAAACTTCATTCGAATTGGAATTAAATGGCAACCACAAAGAATTAAATTTGTTAATTGACATAGGATTATAAGAATATGTAATAGTCTATTTGATGATGTTGATGTTATTTGCTCATTAAAATGATTGATATAGATTAAAAAATTTTCTATTGCTGTTAGAACAAAGAAAAACCCAGGTAACAATGAATAATATTGATGTGAAGTTGAAAATCATTCAAAAAATAATGTTGAATATTAAGATTGAAATATGGTTGAAAGCATGAGTCAATTAAAGCTAGATCACCAAGGAAAACCTGGAAGCACTGGACGGCCATTTCGTCCTATTGTGGAACCATCGGATATCGGCTTAGTGGTATATCGGTTAAGTGCTCGCGCGCGAGACTGGTAGGTCCTAGGTCCGAGTTTCGCGAGGCGAGGTCGTGGATGCGCACTGCTGAGGAGTCCCACAATAAGTACTTCCAGTTTCTCCTTGGTGGTCTAGCTTCAATTGAATCATGCTTTCAACTATGCAAATACTAAATATCCACAAAAAACCCCTTCTGAAATATGGTTAACAGTATAGTCTATGTCATGCATCTTTATTTGTTACTCTTCAGCTGGATATACCTGTATCGCAGTGTTGATGATGTCACTCAAACTCGAACCTAGTATCATTTGTTTCAAACACCGATGCGCTGAAATAATGAGCCTAAATAGCCGATAACTTGTTCACCGCATATATATATATATATATATATATATATATATATATATATAGGGCTTTGAGCTTTCTTGTAGGCGATATTGAAGACTCTATCGGTATATGTAAATACTGAAAGGCTTGCCTCCATATTACTTTTGCTTACAAGTTTAACCAAAAATGAATGGTCCCTAGAACTGGAAATCATAACCACAGCTTCATCCTATTCTGGACTGGTCAATAAGATCATCCAAATATATTCATTACTATTAACAAAAGAGAAACTGAAACTATTACACAAATTTTTTTGAATGTTAAACATTTCAGTACATATATATGGCTTATTTTTAAGCCAATCAGGTTAATTAGATAATCGGACCGCTGACTTAAATGACTAGAAGCTTGGTATAGTTTATAATGGATGAGAATAATCGAATCCCTACTAAATGTATAACTATCGCTTCCTGTGTTTTTAAATAAATCTACCAAGATATCATAAATTAGCTGTAATCTTATGCAACTTCACAATCACAAATCTCACACTAAGAGATGATAATAGGATTTCAAAAAATATTCAACGTTTAAGCCAACCTTATTTATAGTTTACCGGTATGTGTTTGATTGTATAAGATTTGTATTTATTTACTGTGTTCATATTTTTTCTACCAAGGTATGAGGTCAGCTATTAAATTATTCAACTCATGATAAATAACTAACATCATGGCTAGTATCTTCTATATGTCCAAAATGCAGTTAGATAAGAGTAAGAGAATGAAATAACAAACATTGAGTGTAGTTACCTAATTGTATTGATAGATTCTTGGGAATAAATATCGTAAAGGTTTGATATTTATCAGAAGCATTAATACCGATGATTTCATCAAATTGTTCGTATATGTGCGCGCGTGTCCTAGATTCACTGTCCGAAAATTACATTCTAAAAATTCTATCCTAGGATTTATCGACAGTAAGTAAACTTATTCCTTCTTGTGAGGAAAAACAGAATGTCCAACAATTTCGCAACAATGTAATTTTTCATAGTTAACATTATTGACTGTTCTCAGTTCAAGGATTATTGAAAGTCGGAAGCATCAGGAATCTGTTTTTTCCTAGTAAAGGACTTCTTGGTAGTCAGTATCCTTAGCCTTCCATCAAGAATCAAATCCAGGACCTCCGATCTCTTTTGCAGACACTTGACCTCTTTATACATTTATTATCAATCATTTAACGTTATAATATGTTATCTGTGCCTAAACTCTCCTCAAATACTTTACAGTTGATTGCTTTGAACTGAATGAATGGTCAAGACTCATTCAAATTAAGCCTCAGTAGGTTGACCTATGTAATCAAACAACAATCAAGAAAACCTGTCATTTCAACTTACCATGAAGTGTCCATGAATGGTTACATTTAGAACAATATCGAAGACTAGTTGTACATGGTGTAAAACTGTTACATTTACACAGAATACATTGATAATTTTGACTTTCCATAAAACCTAATGCCTGAAACGAATTTACAAGTAGACATATTTTTAAATGAAGAAATAAAGTCGTAGAAAAAACTAATCTGATTGAATCGATTAAAAGTAGTTAGCTGATTATGTGAACAAAGTTAATCGGTAAATAATGTTATAATGTTGTTATAACTGTAAAATCTGGACATAGAACACAGAGATATGCTGCGATCTTGAAAGACTCAAAGATGAAATCAAAATTAATAACAAAAGAAAATTTATTCCATTCCACCACCTTTTAAACAAATGAACCCATTTATTTAGTGATCTTACTCAAATTTAATGATTGATGAATAAATATTCTACATAGAGAAGATACAAAAATGAATATTGCAGAGAATTACTACAGATTCCATATTATATATTATGCTGAATGAAGTTCGTACTAAACTGATACAAAGAATGTTAAACTAAAATAAAATCAATGTTACCAAGCTTTAGCTAGATATACACATAATTCAATCAATCATACTATAGAAAATAGAATTTTTCCAACTCTAATATACTGTGGTGGTTGTTATGTAGTACCGAAGACATAAGTACGGGTAACTTGCAGGACCTACTATTGGACTATCATTCTTATTGTATAACTATTCGGTAACTAGATTATCTAAGCTTTATTTTGACCTATTGATTATTACTACATGATTTACTGTCCCTATGTTATACTCAGTTTTATTGATTATTGTCTCCCACGCTTACAGCCTCATTTGGCCTGGTTTTGTACAAATATTATTTTCTATTTTGTGGTGTGGTGTGGTCTGTCTGTCTGGTATATAGATAAAGTATGTTTGAAATAAACGATTTGTATTGCCGAGGCTGCTATTGGTGTTTTGGACTCAAGTGAACGGGTTAGGCGGATAAGGGCCAATAAGGACGCTAGATTACTCATACTAATCGAACGTCATTGTCACAGTGTGAAGGTCGTAGAAGTCGTATTCTATTGGTGGACAATTTACGCGAATTACGTCCTTGTTAGATTCGTAAGGTCATAACGAATAAGCGACGACCTTGATCAAGTCATAACAATTGGCTACAGTCTAGGTCAAAAACATAACAGTGGTCGATATTCGATATTTTCCTTAAGCTTCGTAAATTGTTCGTCCTGATAACCGTTACTCGATAACGCTCCGACGTTGTATCAATCAGAAGATGAATACAAAGTATTGATTGCGTTTATTATTGAATCACACATAGATATCCAAAACTACAGGCACGTTAAGCACGCATGAAAGAGTAGTGCCATAAAGCAAGTGAGGGAGCGGGCGAGTCGAATGAGCGAGCGAGAGATCGGCTGATCGAGTACAGTGAATTGGATTAAGATGTACATATGGAAATGCATGAATCATCGAATCAATTAAGCGATTAATAGTAAGGTTAGCAGAATGAATACATGCGTAAGCAGTAAGCAATGCTCAAGCGTACATAATAAAGGTACAATAGTATAGATAGATTGTTATTATGCAAATGACTCTGTCCGTTAAATAAGTTAACAAAAGGCTCAAGCAAATTAGATATGAACAAACTCAATTGTATGTGAGCTGCTATAATATGACGTCCTGTTAACTGAGTATTTTAGAAAACCAAGCCCGGATAAATGATCAGGGTTGGGCATGGGGTTAGCGACCCCATCCCGTAGAAAACCAGATTTCAGTGGAGGAAGAAATCAGGAAGAAGAGCTGGAAGTGGATAGGACACACATTGAGGAAAGCACCCAACTGCGTCACAATGCAAGCCCTCACATGTAATCCTGAAGGTCAAATGAAAAGAGGAAGACCAAAGAACACATCACTCCGAAAAATGGAGACAGACATGAGAAGAATGAACAAAAGTTGGATAGAACTAGAAAGGAAGGCCCATGACAGAGCGCGTTGGAGAATGCTGGTCGGTGGCCTATGCTCCATTGGGAGTACCAGGCGTAAGGATGAAATTTTCATACTTTTTAAGCGAAAACAAGTTAATATATCTTGCAACGAGAACTTTTCAGTAAAACATCATGTATATAATATGGTATTTCTTATGTAGTAAGAAGTTATTACAAAGTAGTATTCTACAATGATTCCGTTTAGATAAGTATTCACTGAATTAATTAGATCAATCACTACTAAGTGTATTTATCGCTTCTAAATATTCTCACTACAGATATAGTAATTTCAATTGTTGAACTCATGAGTTGATCTAAGTTAGACCACCATTGGAAACCTGGAAGCACTAGATGGCAGTTTCGTCTTAGTGCGAGACTCCTTAGGTGCGCGCATCCACGGTTCCACACGCAAGATTCGTGCCCACCACCCTCGGGCTTGCGCACAAACGCCTAACCTCTAGATTACTTAGTCGGCATCCATTGGTGTTAATGTCTAACTTTAATTAAAACATGATCTTGCACAACCCTTTGTGGACGTTCATTGCTGAGGAGTCCCATACTAGGGCGAAACGGCCATCCAGAGCTTCCGGGTTTTCAATGATGATCTAGCTTAGATCGACTCATAAATTCAACTATTAAAATTACAACAATCTTCACAAATCCCCATTGTAATAAAAAATATAGTAGCTGGTTAAATTTATAAAATCACAAGGGAAATCTCCGTAATTTTGTGTTAATTAGTTAATCAATTAAAGTTACATTTCCCATTTTCAGTTCTGTATAAAAATTATTTTTTCAGAAATTATGGAAGAATCTAGTCAATAAGCATATACATTAGGCTTATTATATATATATATATTCTGATATTTCGATTACTGTTTAAATGAATTATGCAACAATTAATTTCAACTCCCTTTTAATCTAAGAAACTAAATAATAGACGGATGAGTGAGTTATGAAGATGTGTCTAAGTTGGTGACATTTACCATGTTATAGATTAGATGCACTGTGGTTAGCAGTTGACTTTGGCACAAAGGTTTTGTCTTATTTGTTGCCTGTTAGTTGGATGCACATTTGTTTATTTATTTAAACACATAAATATTGATCAAAGGAAGCACCAGATAAATATGCGCCGCACAAATCTCACTCGATTTGTGTGAGGGCTGTGATACTTCCTCGACGCCCAAACTGAAACAGATGATTTTCTTAGAGCGCCACACCCGGAGCCTTTGACCTAAATGTCCGATCCACAGGGCTGTGGAGTATCGTAAGGAGATGCAGTCCCATGGTAGCCGGTGACCAACGATTGATTCACATGCCATGTGTTCCCTCAGGATACTGGGGCCCATGTGCACCATTGGTTTGGAATGAGGGTTTTCCAACTCCCCTAGGTGAACTTTCCGCGTCCACCAACCAGGTTAAAGCGCCGGGCATTCGCTTTTTATCGACTCAATTTCGTAAACACCAGTAATTCCAAGAGAAGGCAGTGAGTAGTACTTTCCTGGCAGAGGCTATATATTCGCTGGCCATGTGAGAGCATTTTGAGAGGGAGAGCGGACTTTCCCCACTCTCAGCCATACCAGGGTATTTTGGGGGCCGAATGCACATACATCCAAACGTTGTTGTTGTTCATATTAGAACTGTAATCTATTAAGAATAAATGGAGTTAATATACATCATTCACTGGGTTAAAGTATCAACTTGAGTAACAACACTGAAATGCAACTAAGTTCAGCTTGAGAGTCCCGAAACTAAACAAAAAATGTATACTGGTTACTAATTTAAGACACTACTAAAAATATACTCAGTCCTCAATACTGTATGGTAGCTTTTTAACAGGACAAAATGTACATCCTGAATACCACTACTAAGAATGATTATTCCATTTTATAAAAAACTTGTGATAAAAGGGCTATATCAACACAGTCAGTAAATGATGCACAAATGCTACCAAGGACCGGCCAAAATTCATCCCTGTTTATTAACAACTGGATAATCTCAACCCTTAACAGCAATGTTGCGGACATTTAAAGAGCGACCGAAACCATCTAGTGCTTGATAGTTGTTTCTTTCTTACACTGAACACCAATTACTCCACACCTAATTAAAGTTGGTGCCTTCACACATCATGGCAACCACGAAACCTGGATTTGAAACTTAATAATCCACGTGTTTTAAAACAACAAAATACTTTTTTTGAGAAGTAGTAAGACCTTTTTGATAGAACTTATTTCTCATATCTTTTATTAACTAAAAAATGATAACATTGAAAATGAAAGCATATATATTGCTATTTCTTCAAAGGCAATAATCATTTTAAGCAAAGATTGATAGTGGCTAGCAGTGAAATCCAGGACGTGCGTTTCGTCCTACTTGGGACTCGTCAGCCGAATGTACCTGCATCTCAGAGTTGATGTTCACTCTGGAACTCCAACCCACTACCGTTCGCTTCAAACGCCATCGCGTTATCTACCCGGCCACTGAGTCCTGATAGTCACTTGCTTGTGCGATGGGGTGAAGTTTAAATTCATTTAATAATCATTTTGACTATTCTCAACATGTATTTCATTGGATATTACAAATTTTTGGTTAGATTGTAGTTTTTGGACATCACATAGTGACAATAAAAGGTTTTTACTGAATAATATATAATATGTTCAAAATCTGTCATTAATGATAATATTTAATATATCTACAATTTGAAGATTATCAATGACTGTAAGTGAACATATATAGATAGATATTAGTCTCAATTCCTTCAAAAAAACTTTTGAGGAAGAAACATCAGTTGTTGTTGTTGTTGTTGTTCTTGTTGTTTGAATGTTATTGAATATTCAACTTCATGTGTCTTTTGATCCATTTGTTGTCATCACTTGGCGTTCATTTAGTGTACACACTAGATTATGTATTTGTATGTATGTCTAACATTGTCATTTAATAAATTTTAAATAAGAAAGACACATTTAAGTCATTTTATTCATTCCCCCCCCGCCTTCAATAAGTGATATAAGTAAAAACAAAAATGGCTAAATTAATAATTTACTTATAGTTATCTTAGAAACAAAACAAATTTGTATAACATAATGAAGTATGTTAGTTAGTTTTTATTGTTTGGCGACATTTTTTTTCTGGTCAAAATATATTCTATAAGTCAATGTTCAATCATTTAGTTGACTTAAATAGATACTAATGACTTATACCATGATAAAATTGACAATGATGTTCATGACAAAGACGATGTTGATTTCCCTAAAGATTTTTTTAAAGAAAAGAAAATAGTGATTAAGAAAAAAAAGAGTTAGAAAAGTTTAAACTTCCCATTCTTATTCTGGTAGTACCTAGTAGTTAGGGGGGGAAATGGCACACATACCAAATGGTCATCAAACTTTTCTTTTTTTTGATTATGAAAATTGTCACATTCATGTAGTATAGATTGAAAACAACATAATTGAACAGTTGGTAACAACAGATTCAAAAAAATTGAAAAATAGGGTGAGGGAAAACTTCTGAAAATGTTAGTTCATGAAAAAAAAGTAAAAAAAAAAGTTTTATCCAAATAATGATTTGTAAAATTCCAGCTACTGATTATAACTTTTTAAGACTTTTATTATCTAGGGAACTATGTAGGTGGCTATAATGATTCAATAGTTTGGTAGATATTACTCATTAGGTTGAATTATCACTGTAAACAACAACATTAAAGTACAAATGAATTTAATTGATGAGCTTAGAAACAAAATAAAACATGTGTCTTGATTTTCGCTACTAGATGCAATTTTAAGATATAATCAATCCAGATTATAGTATGATATATTTTTAACTTTGGTTTCAAATTAAAAGATTTACATACTCATTGGAAACAGAGAACATCAATAAATTCATTTGATATTACTTGTTTGAATCTTCCCATTGATGTTTAGGGCTGAAACTGGTCAGTCTCTTATTGGCATATGTGCATACTATTCGTATTGCCTCGATATAGCTTTTATTTCACAAGCATTGTAAGCAAAGATAGATAGTGGCTAGCGGTGGAATCCAGGACGCGCGTTTCGTCTAATAAGAAATGTTTTTCCCAAAATGGTAAGATTTGTTCAGTAAAATTACTTTTTCTTATGTTAGTATATCATTATCTTTATATTAATATATACGACATATTGTAACAGATGCTTGGAAGCAATTGGTAAACAGCGTATGTGACCGGCTTTTAACACTGTGACACTCATTGGTATAAAATACCTGTTACAGAGCAAATGGCAACTCTTTTCAAGTCTTAGATTTTTTTATTATGTTCTGAAAAGTCTTAGAACAAGAAAAAGAACTACTTTAAACGACGCAATTACTGAACATCTCTCGGTTACAGGACATCAAGTCAATACCTTGCAATCTTCCTAAGTGATTTATAAATAGCCAAGCTCCAGTTTTCTGAAGTTTGAGGAGGCCGTTACTATCAGGCATCAGAAAGCTGATTTATGTTTTCAAAAGGAGATGGTTGTTTATCTTTACTTACCTTGGTGACAAATATCCCATTAACTCATCATAAAATTTTGTTCAACTCTTTGAATTATTGTGATTTTTTAAATTCCGACTGTCTTCCAGGTTAGTAATCTTATTTAAATTACTTATTATCTGCGTTTACTCACCACGTAACCATTGGTTTTTAGCCCTTCAGACTTTAGTTACAATCAATGGTGTAGAATGCTTTTTTTTTACATAGGGTATATATGTTTATAATAACTCCACCTGTAGCTCTTCTCTACTGCCAGTCCCAAGCCCGAATAAAGGAGGAAGGTTGAGCATGGGGTTAGCGACTCCATCCCGTAAAACCCAACGCGCTAAAAAACGATAACCAGAAAAAATAATCCAAACCACTTAAACTCTGCCCTGGGATTTAAAAGGAGAACTATGATGCCTCATGATGAAAGCCGAGATCCTTCCGTAGTCAAGAGGCCGATGACCCTTCTAACGGCCAGAGAAACTCTTTTTATAGGTACATGGAACGTCCGGACAATGTGGGAGACCGGGAAGATTAGTCAAATAGCAATGGAATATGTTTATAATATTTTATCAAGTCTACCAAATTTCTTTACACCCTTGATATGCAAGCAAATTCCAACTAAACTCTTTCATGAAAGTAATTTAAATCTATTTTATAGTTATGAGTTTCAAATATTACTGGTTTGAAGCATCTGATGAGAACCAAACAAAATAAAATGAATTCATGCTATTCCACTAAAATCTTTATTTTTGCTCTTTTCTAGACAATAAAGGGAACTAGGTGTATGAAACGCTTAAAATGAAGTCAAAACAATTAGTTGCTTTCATTTAGTATTGTTTGTTTGAATCTTCCCATTGATGTTTAGGACTGCAACTGGTCAGTTTCTAATTAGCATATGTGCATATTGTGCGTAATGCCACGATATAGCCTTAATTAGAGACTGACCAGTTGCAGTCCTAAACATTAATGGGAAGATTCAGGACTCAGTGGCCGAGTGGATAACGCAATGGCGTTTGAAGCGAAAGGTACTGGGTTCGAGTCCTAGAGTGAACATCAACTCAGGTGCAGGTACTTTCAGCTGACGAGTCCCAAGTAGGACGGAACGCACGTCCACTGCTAGCCACTATCCATCTTTGCTTACTTATAGTTGGTTTGTTTTTTTAAATCGTTCTTCAAATATTATAATTCTGTTTAGTTTTATATACACATTGCGATTTATTTTATTAAAAGAAACATTCGCTCATTTGTCAGAAGGTAAAACACTGTTTAGTGCTCCGTAAGTGGAACAAATTCATCAGATAAATTATATCTCTCAAGGTTTTATTTCAATTTGCATTATTTAATAAAGTTTGAGAAACGCCAGTTTACAAAACGGATAACGACTTTTATATCACTACGTGTATTTGATGTATACAACAAACGGCAAAATATCAAAAATCTCCACAACCCAATACTGATAATTACCACGTGCTCACTAGTGATTATCTTCTAGAGGTAATTCTCAGAGTCCTACTGAGAAGCCGTGACTAATAGAACTAATCCGTGTCAGGTAGAGACAGGTATCTACCTCACACAATGAAGACAGTTGCGCATTTTCGTGGATTGGCTGAAGTTAGACATTAACACTGTTGGATGCCGGCTCAGTGGTCTAGAGATTAAGCGTTTGAGCTCGAAACCGAAAGTCCAGGGTTGGAGTCCTGTACGTGGGGTTGTGAGCGTGCACTGTTGAGGAGTCCCATGCTGGGACAAAACAGCTGTCCAGTGAATCCAGGTTTTAGAAGATGGTCGATTCATGATCCCAATCAAAAAATCAACAATCTCCACAACCCCATATTGATAAATGGTGTACAACCTAACGGTTTAAAAATACACTCAACAATCATATTATGTCATGATCAATTACGGTTATTATTCACAATTCATCATAGAATCAAACCCTCACAGTGATCTTATACAGCATGAAAATAAACTAACTAAAAAGAAGACATTTTGGTCAATTTCATGTTTTCTATGGATTAATAGGAATTACGAAATCAGATAACTGTGCATAATACACTCACTAACAAGGATTGATCTTCATTAAACAATCACTGAAAACCAAGAAGTACTGATCATCTGTTTTATTGTAATATAGAATTCCTCAGCAATGAGAATGCATGACCTCACCATCAGGGACCGAATTCAGGATTTTCAATCTCGCATGCAAAAGTTTAACCTCTAGAATATTCAGTCAGTATTCAATGGGTTACATGTTTAACTTCAATCACTTTGTAATGTATTTATTGTCATTTACAAACTTTTAAATAACACACACTATATATCACAACATCTCTGAATGAATTGATTTCAATCTTATAACATAGGTTCAAATTAATTTATTTTTTTCCTTCATAATATCATACACTTAACCTACATAAGGTGGAATAATTTTCATTGGTACTAATGATAATCAATCAATATTGACTGAATGTAGAAACTGTCACTGATTATTTGATTCATAATTATTCTATAGTTGAATTCATGAGTCAAGTGAAGGTAGACCACCGCGGAAAATCTGGAAACACTGGACGGCTGTTTCGTCCTAGCGTGGGACTCCTCAGAAGTGCGCACCCACAATCCCGCCCCGCGAGATTCGAACCCATGACCTACCAGTCTCATGCCAGAGCACTTAACCGATAGACCACTAAGCCGGCATCCGATGGTGTTTTATGTCTATTATGTCAATTATTTTAATAATTTTGAAAATTAATTAAAATCATTATAATGATAATTAATATAATATAATGAAGGATATAACTGAAAGAATAACATTTAAACAAATCAAAACTATTCATTAAACAGTAATAATTCACAAACATTAAATTGGACATTTTTCTTACTCACATTAATGTATGAATTACACCACATGGAAGTGAAATTTTGAAAACAAATCCTAGAACAAAGTCCCACTGCTTCGACAACTATATCTACTTTGCACAATTGTTTATATATATATATATATATATATATATATATATATATATATATGACTACGAAAGTATGAAAGGGGTAGTGTTCTTGACTTTTATCTTATTTTGTAAACTTCAAGCAAAGTAAACAAGATGAAATCACCCGCCCACAGTTTTTTAAGGTTGTTACTGATAATATTTTCCCTAGATACTTTCTCTGAATGTTTTTCGTTTCATTTTTTTTGAAAAAGTTGTGTGGATTACATTTCTCCTTTTTGACACATACTTTGTTTCAACATCTTTGTATTTTCTCCCTCTCTCTCTTTTTATGTATGTGATTGAGTTAGTCAACGAAACAATCCTCTTTTTTCGGTGTCCAATAGTTATACATTTTTGTGAAAGTATGATCGTTGACATATTTTTTTGGTTGTTGCTGTTATGGTATCGCGAAATCTTTATCCTAATCAAATTTAATTTTGAAAAATTAGAAGATGGAGATGATGAGTGTATCATTAACGATTCAAAATGAAAATAAAATTTTACAAATGTTATATACTACTCATCATGTGATAGTAGTTTATGCTAATTTCTGGTTCTTTCAGTTGGGTTAATTCTTTAGAGGTAAGAAGGAAAATTACTTTAATGAAATGATTTTAGTTAAGCAACTATTGAAAACAATATCTCGTACTGGTAAATGTACATGAGGAAAATGCGGTTAAGTGACATGACTTAGCATCAGATGCATTCACGTTCTGTTTACTTTTAGTAACTAATTTCCAACGTCATTCTACCTTACTTCCACTGATCTTACCACTCCAATATTTATCTGTTCCGAGTTGGTTCACTTTTTTTCTAAGTTTCTACCACTTTCATAACTGTTTTATTGTAATTAGTGACTCTCAATTATATCGGTATTTTTATTGACACCTTATGAATTGTACGACCGTCTTCCATCGTCGAATAATTATCGATGATGGATGGGTTTTATTTGATTTTTCCAGTTGTCCAATGCTTTTTTAGCTTCCGTTTCATCTCGGCCACCACCATATGGTGATATGAAGCTATATCAACCCCTCTCTTTGTTTCTACGTCTTCCATGCACATTCTGAATATTTTACCGATGCAAATGTGGTCGACCTAATTCTCTGTAGTTTGATTCAGTGAAACCTAGATAGTTTTATGTAAGCGTTTATGGGTAAAATTGTGCAGCCAATAGGCATGCTGGTGAAAGCATGTAGATTTGACAGTCACCACTCTTGTTTTTTTCTCCTAGTCCATTTCTCACCATCACGCATTGCCCATCCCTACCTTGACACTCATGTCACTCATCAGAATGGTCAAGTCTTTTCCTGGGCACTTCCCTGGGATGTACTTTAGCATATCATGAAAGTGATCTTTACTATCCTCTCTATCATCGTTGGTGGCAGGTTTTATTAGATGGCATAATTTTTATCATTTCACTTATTACAAGCCGAGCCAGATTGTATCTTCTCATTCACCTATTGTTTGGATAATGTTTCTAGTCTCCCACATTGTCCGGAAATTCTATGTACGTATATTAACTGTTACTCTGGTAATCAGGAGAGACACCGGCTGCACGACATCCGGAGAATCTCCCCTTTTGTGAAAACTCTTCAACTTCCAGGGTGGAGTTTAAATATTTTAGATAATATTTTTGTCAAGTAAATTTTTAGAGGGTCCCTTTTACGCGAAGTAGGACTGCTAATCCCATCTCCGAACCTCCTCACTTACTCGGGTTCGGAACCAGCAGTAGCCCTATGGGAAGCTCTAGGCTGAAGTTCCATTCTATCAGGTGTTCATATTAAATTTCGGTCAACTTCATTTTTATAAACGTGTTCGACCTTGTTTGGGACATTTTATTTTAAGATATTACAAGTTGCAAGCAGCTGGTGAGAATCTAGCAAAACAAAATGAGAAATATAAGTATTGAGATTACGGAGACCAGTGAACTTTATTGAGGTCACAATCAATGGTTGTCTAAATTTCGTCAGTTCATAACCCCAAAAAAATGTGAATTCTGGACGTTCTGCCCTCGTCGTTGGTTTTGAGTCTTCCAACCTAATAAAAAGTTATGATTTCAACTTGGATACCTGAACCATAGCATCTCCGATTGCAGCACAAAATAGCACAAATTCATTTCAACCTCTGAAACAAGTTGCTATGATAGGAGGTGTCCGAGATCTGATATTGATACACGTGTTACATGCTGACCCCCCACCTAAAAACTTGACCGAGTACATAAAAGTGGACAAGACAGTGCATCAAGCTATAGAATGATATATATATATATATACCCACTTATTAGCCAACGATACACACTTGTCTTTCAGGTCATTTCAGATTGTCATGAAGTCGCTTTCTTACTTAGCTACTTCTGATTGGCGCACTATATCACAAGTCTTAGAAATAAGTGATGCTATCCGTAAAATTTACAATTTGAGTGCCACAACAGATACTCACAATCCTGCTGTATTAATTACACCGTTTTTCTAAAAATTTGTATGCTGAGTACTTTCTGGTGTCAATACGCTATTTCTACGATCTTGAGATTACACGGACTAGCCTGAGCTTTTTTTAATTTTATATCTAGTTTTATTTTCTCGAACAAAATTCTATCTCCACATAATGATGAAAATCTACCTTTGTGGAATAAAATAAAATATTCTCAGTAGCTTCTTAAATGATATCAGTTTTAAAAGAAAATTGTTTTAAAACAAGAGGTGGTCTTTGTAAACACTAAATTAAGATCAAAAAGATTTACTTAATAGTTTAATAGGCTTATTGGTAATAGCCAGATATTTAAGTTTTCTTGTTCAACCAATTGATTTCAAAATCTGTGTCGTCAAACTTCAACATCATAAATTAGATTTACAACTGACAATATACGCAGAAATTCCAGCTACCTAATTCATATTTATTTACAGTTTAGTAATATTGTCATTCTAAAAATATACAATATAGCTGAATCACATGTGATTAGAGATTGCTGTATAAAAATATCAGTATATATATACAGAAACATAAAGTAATATAACGCAATAAGTATATTTTAGGCTTTAACTGATGTTTCATTCTCTGATAACTGTTTAGATGTAGTGCTGATATTGTCTGGTATAGATGACTGTATATTAATTGTACTAGTAATAATATTCCAGTCCGTTGTAATTCTGACAAATTGTTGATATTCAATATGGAATAATAGAATAAGTGAAAGGATAAATCCAACTATCTGAAATAGAAATAATTTCATATAAATAAAAAGAAATAGTACAACATTTAGTGAGAATGTTTTATGAGGACCGATATGTAACCGGTAAAAGCTAGATGTGATTGAAAGGTGAGCGAAGAAAAATAAATACTCAGTTTGCCAAAAGTTATGACATTAATTAATATCATGAATTTCTCCCTATAATTGATCCCTACTCGAATATCATTCTGAACTCCACTGGAACTACTTGAATTTGTGCTGAATAAACTATTATCTAGTTTATAATTTGATAGTCGATTGTTGATCGTCAGTCTTTCATCTAGTTATAACATGATGTTGTCTATATATAGTGTACCAAATTGTTGTACTGCCCTATTATCGTATTATTTATCGGAAACTCGAAAGAAACAGGAGTTCGTTGTTATAACAAGAACGACTTACAGATAGCACGAGAGCAGTTGTGCCTGAAGCAGCTAACATGATTGCATATTGTTGATACTCTTGTTTGACTACTGTTACACATCCCTAAAAAAGCAAAACAATTAAGAAAAAACTGAACACTGTTCATGACTTTTACCTTTTCATGAAGATACGTATTACTTCTAGTGGTATGTAATGGATTATCAATACGAGGTGCAATATCATCTCTTGTTGCAAGGGACTTATAACCAATACATAATTCTCTGTCTAGGAAAACACCACTTTGTGACTGAATTTCTGAGAAAGAATTGAATTGAAGATTGTGAGTTTTTAAAACACAACAACTTTCTGGGAGGTATTGTACCGTCGATTTTAGACCTGTGCCAAAATATTTTAAAAAAGCATTTGAAAGTTTCAAATAGACCAAAATAAGATCCTATTTCTGATTAATTAAAAGACAGTTTGGTCCCTGTTCGTAACAAGTGAAACGTTTTCAAGAGAAAATGGTGAGGTTTAGGTAAAAAGGATTCGCTATCAAAACAAATGGTTTTAAGAGAGTTAGTTAAATAACTTATTGAAACTTTTGAGATTGCAATTTAGCTTTTAAAACAACAAAGTTATCCTTGAGATGTATGGATCGGTAGAATTCAGTCACAACTACTAACTAGAAAAAATACCTTAGTTACCACTCAGTGACTGATTAGTGTACACAGCTGAACCCTATTTACAGTCATTTTCAACCTGGATAGCTCATTGGTGATGCCTATGATCCTTACAATAGACAACTTGCGTTTGCTTTTTGCACCTTGCTCGTAATTTGTATGATAAGCTTCATATTTAACAATTAACACCCACGCATATGTCAAGCAAAAATATGATGGGAATTTTTCAGCGAATAAACCTAAAGGTTGGTGAATATTTGGCACAGGCCAAGCAATACACCATTAAAATTCGCTATAATAATGAACCCATAATACTCTCAGTATCTCAGAGGAAAACACCAGAACCATAAACCGCAGTCTTTTTACGGCTAGGCTTCAGAATTTCTTCTGTTTATTACCCTAAGTACCTATTGTATACAAGCTATTTAGTAATAATAATCAAGAACATGCTATTTTGTTTTCAACTGGTGTTTGCTATTTGCTCAGACTATTACCACATTTGCTCAAAAACGTCTTTAAAAAGCAAATGCAATAGGGTCTAACAGATCTGAAATTTTTACTTTGTCGATTTCATATAATACAACCGCTTATTCCGAATTTGCTTATCACTGGCAACTGAAATGAATGCTTAACACCTAATGATGAGAGTCATTCTATAAAAGTCATCCTATGAATTTGTGTAAAGTAATTTTGAGTCAGTGTAACCAGGTTTTAACGTTAACTTGTAGTCTTCAAAGTAGATTACTTGGGCTTACATTTATATTTCATGAGGTGTCAAATACTTTTACTTCCTTCCTTTTATAGAAGTATGATTGGTCGGATTATTCTGTGCTTTGGTAGGTGAAGAAATAGTGCATTAGGCAATCAGAATATTTAATATAGAACCTATTCCCATTTTTAGCTACATGTTCCCACTCGCACATACATAATAAGACGTTTGAGTCTTTATAATAATGCTCACTTGTGTACAAATACATTTTTCAGGATTGGGCAAATGTACTACAAATGTATCAAAGGCACAAAAACCCATGTTACTCATAGTATATTGAAAAATGAACGGAAATAAACTAAGTCGATAGCTTGATAAGCTTTTTTTAAGTTTGAGAGCGCTTATCAATGTAGAAATTGAGCAACGTAACTATACCCCTCTTAATATAAAAACAGATTGTATAGAGTCTAGTACTGTGGTGTGTTACTGATGTTGTCAGGTATAAGTAGTGTGCATCATCAGTCAAAAGTGAAATGTCTGGCGACAGAAGTTTAAGAAGACCAAGGAAAAGAAAACGGGAACAGAGAATAATTGGTATGGAAACGAAAGAACAAGCAAATCTGAAACAATTGATTGACACTTTGCAAATGAAGTAGTTACTGCGTAATTCTCAGAATTCATAAAGAGATTCCGTAATTGTGTATTCAAATACACCTGGTTGTCCCATTGGTGTTCGTGTTTATTACAGTACTAGTACACACGCGGTTCATCCTAGATACTGGATAGACTTTAATAACTCACACAGCATGTGGCTACTGAGTCATTTTTATTTTCATGACAATTTTATTCTTTTCATAGAAAATTGTGACCTTCAGCGAATCTATGTCTCGTATTTATAACCTCGTAATTCTAAACTTAGTCATCTTGTGTGTACATAAGTCACTCATTAGTTTATTTAAAGCAGTTCTCTTGGTCACATTAAGCATTATCTATTTTTAGCGTATGTGAGTGGATCGCTTACTTCACTTGTTATATATCTTTTGCTTATTTTGGTGTGTTATAAATAACGGATCGCTATTAAGATTATTTGGCACCCTTGCATTCTCCGCTTTGTTTTCCTGCTTCTAATTTTAATGTTTGTCTGTGCAAACGGTTAAATGAAATAAACTAATTCAACTTAATCCATATTTGGCTTCTTACTACCCACTTCTCACGAACAGATTTAGCCTAGATGTAGCAAACAGGACCAAACGAGGGCATATTCGTTGGTTCGGCCAAAATAGAATCAGATCACTAGCCATTAAAATTCTCAAGACCAAATATTTATTCTCTTTAGAAACAAATAACAACCGGACAAAAACTATCAGTCCTTCATATTAAGACCTACCTAGCTCTTGTGTTACGTAAAACCACGTACTTGATCCTCTATAAATAAACCATGAATAATTACTTGATTTTTCACCATGCGTACCACAACACTTAAACTACATTTGCACAAGAAAGAATATTAGGCTTTAATTTGGATACTTTGAACTGAATTTCATTTATTGCAGCAGTCAAATCCTTATTTCGACGAAGCGACATATTTATGCCATAATATTTCGTTATCGCTGATGTAAATCTACCTGGCAATTCTATGTCCAACTAGAAAATAGCATATAATTATTATTTAAGATACCACCTCCAGTAATAGCAAAAATCCACAAACGCTTACTGAAAGAAACGCCGAAACTAGGATGAAGTTGCTAATTATATGCTTTCCGAGTAAAGTTTGAAGCAAAACTTACAATTAATAACAAAGTAGGACTATCAACGTTGAAAATGCAATATCCAAAAACAGCCACTCCAGCCCCAACTATAGATGAAATAAGCAATATAAGCTTTCCGGAAGAAAAGTAATAGGATTTCATGATAATTTCGAATTCAGAAAATCGAGATGTCCAAATTAGTAACCAACATGATAAGCCCACAAGAATTCCCATTAATAACTAGTGAGAAATCATTATTTGACAGTAATTACCAAAAAAAGGATCTGATGAGTCAGTAAGGAATTTTTTAACCAAACGCTTAGAGACGTCTGTACTGGGCGATATGTTTTAAAAACCATATGTTCGGGTTTACGAATTGAGACTCATCATATCCATAGAAGCGAGCTTCGGTTAAGTTAGATAAACAAGTCTAATATTTAACAGCTTCAAACATCCGATGTTCTGTTGCTAACGTCCATATTTTCGTGAAAATTTAGTACAAACAGTCTTATTGATTTCAACTTTTACTTTGGTCTCGTAGTACAGATTTGGATCTCTAAATAGTTCAAATTCAAATGGTTCAAATGGTTGTGGACGGAATAGAAGAAGGTTTCACTTAACGGGCTTCCGTCGCTTAGACTACCTCAGTCGACAGTAACTTCTAACATTTGACAACTCTTAAGAAGTAGACGTTGTTTCTAAGGTCTGTTCTGTTATGTTGTCTATCCAGTTTCGAAGTGTTACCCCTTGGGTTTGTATTGAGACTAAGCTTAAATAGGTGTTTAAGGGGACGTCCAGAAGTGTTAAGGATACTGTAAGTGATTAGGAGGTCAGAAGGACAAAATAGGAATTTTCAGTTCCAATTGGGGAAGGACAAGAGACTAAGTGGCGTGTTTTGGCCTTGGTAAAAGCGGTCACACGCTTGACCCAACTTTCTTTTGAAAACGTTGACAGATGGTGTATCAGTCACGCGTTGTGGTAATGAATTTCATTTGTTAATGTGTAATTAGGAAAGTTGATAGTCATCTGACAAATAATTTGTTCTTGGATTATAGATATTTTTAGAGATTCATCGTCAATTCGCTGGTTTGGAAGACAAGAAAACTAGAACATATCAGACAAAAATTTACCATCAACTAATTTAAAAACTGTGATCAAGTTGCATCTGGGACTTTCATACGACAACGGAAATAAATTTGATTTGGCCAATCTGTCATAATATGGGAGCTTTGCTTTCTAAAGGGTGAATTTACTTGCGGTTCCCCAACTTTTCCAACACCTTGAAGTGACCTACTATTATGACGAGAACGCGATTGGTGTAATGGAAACAATTATCATTATAACCGATTGTACCAGTGATTGTTTTACTGTAATTGTTTGTTTAACTGTACCAAAAGCACTTTTCCTTCCGTTGTTCATTTTGCTTGTACGAACACGCTTACGTCAACTGTTTTGCCTATAATCTTTAGCACATCGGATAATGAAATAATAGTCAACCCAGACGAGTGTGAACTTGATAAAACGGAAATAAAAGTCTTAGGTCATGTCATTAAGCAGGAGGGTATCCTACCTTGTGAGGACAAAGTGCATGCAATAATGGAGTACACCGTACCGTCCACGCTCAAGGAATTGAAAGCATTTCTCGGTTTGTTCAGCTTCTATCGACGTTTCATCCCTTACGCCGCAGAACGGTTATCACCATTAACCGACCTACTTCGCGTTAAATCACGCAAACTGTAATTGAATGATGCCATGCGTACTGCATTTTCAGAGATTAAAACCACACTTCTCGCGCATTCTGACGCATCAGCAACGCATAGTAGAGCGTTTGATGCATCGGATGCAACAGAACATCTCCGGGAGTTGGCAACCTCTTGAATTTTTCTCACGTCTCACTCCTACAGAGACGATATATAGCGCTTTTGGTCGAAAACTCCTAGAAGCCTACTTCGCGATCAAACATTTACGCACACAGTAGAAAGTCGCAATTTTATCCTATTCACCGACCATAAGCCTTTAAAGTGTGCTATGCATACCAAGTCTGACCGCTATTCACCACGAGAGTGTGGATATTTGGACTATATCTCTCAGTTCACAACAGACCTTCATCACGTCAAAGGCTAGTCGAACCATGTTGCCGATGCTCTGTCACATATCCAAGTAAATGCAGTTACTTTGCCGGTGCTCGAATTCCCTGCTACGGCCGTCATCCAAGCAAATGATCCTTCATGCACAGAAGCCAAATATTCTAGGTGTTGGGGCAATCCTGAAACTTCCAGAATACTACTAAACATAGCAGCAGTGCAGAACCAGAAGATGACTGGGTGAAACATGCAGGAATTGTGAATTGAGAATGTGAGAGGTTCAAGTTATCTTCCATCACTGAAGACCAGCTTAAATGCCTAGTATTTATCTGTAGCCTGCGTTCACCTGAGGATTCTGATATCCGAAGGATAATCCTAAGCAAGCTTGAACATTGTCTGAACGTGACCCTGTAGGAAGTGACTACTGAATGTCAAAGATTGGTGAATTTCAAGCATGATACCTTGATGGTAGAAAACGCTAACCAGTTCCTCCACGTTAATGCTGTCGAGAGAAAATTCTTACAAGGTTCCAGCATACATAATTATCGAAATGACAGTGGCAAACGATCATCCCCATGCTGGTTATGTGGCGGATGGCATTTCAAAAGGTTTTGTCCGTTGTAAAGCCATTAATGTACTACGTGTTTCAGAAAAGGACACAAAAAAAGTCATTGCAAAACCCGGAAACGCCGTCGACCTAAAGTTTATTCTAAAAGATTCAAGCCACATACAGCCAAAGTGACGGTAGCTGTTAACAGAACCGGCTACCATAATCGTAGAAAGTATGTTTCCCTCAAGATTAATGGGTATGATGCCCGCTTACAGTTAGACACAGCCCCCGATATAACACTTATGAGCAGGAGGACGTGGGAGAAAATTGGGAGACCGAGAATATATTCAACTCATCAATCAGCACACAGCGCATCTGGGGGAATTCTAAACATTGCTGGTGAGATTCATTGTGAAATCACAGTCAAAGAGTTTACGGAGAAAAGAGTAATATTTTTGACAGAACGTCCATCACTCGACTTATTGGGGCTTGATTGGATAAAAAGGTTGAAATTATCAGACCGTCCCATAAACTCGGTCTGTAGCAATGTCAGTATGTCGAAAGTTGAGGATCCAACATTGTTTCGTGGGGGAGGATAAAGTCGGCAAATGCAGTCTGAATACCAACCCCGAATCTTCAGAAAAAAAGGGGAGATGTTGGGATGATCATGCAAATTTCTCGCAATAGACATGATAAGCTCAGGAAACAGTAAGAAGCATTTTATCCAATCAGCGTTTGATTAGAAGTTTTGCTAGAAATATTGCGAAAATGAAATGTCACATGTACAGGTTCTGATTGGCTGAATACTACACTGCTACTATGTTTATCAGTATTCTAGAATTTTCAGGAAAGCCCAAGGACTTTTAAAATACTATAAAAACACTATATTTTCTGTACATGAACGAACCTTTGGATAAAATGCTTCCCGCATATTTTGTGCCTTTTCTCTCTTGTTCAAGTCTCCGTGTAGTTCTAGCTTGGGGTTACGAGACTAGCTTAGGATCCGAATAAAGCGTTCAATTAAGAAGACTTTTCACTAAGTTCCTTCAGTGCCGAGAAGTACCCCTAGCAACTAGCCCAGGTACTATCCTATGCGGTACTTCTACGGGTCTCCCTCGACCCATCGTACCCTCTGATTACCGTCGTCTCGTCTTCGATGTCCTGAATGGACTATCTCACACACGATGTGTCTGGCCGTCCATGAACGATTACGATGTCACTGGCGCTTTCGCTACACCTGATGCTAGCTTCCATCACTTTCACATAGAAATTGTGAGATCATGGCCACCATCGCACGGATATGACCACATGCTCACTTGTATCGATCGTTTCACAAGATGGCCTGAAGCTATTCCAATCACATCTATGACGGCGGAGACAGTTGCTCACCGCTTCGTGGAACGATGGATACCTCTGTACAGTTGTCCGTCGACTGTCACGACTGGCCGAAGACAACAATTTGAGTCCGCATTATTTTCCTCGCAAACCCGGCTGCTTGGTACGAAACACATATGCACTACCGCCCACAACCCAGCATCAAATGGTTTAGTTGAACGGTCTCATAGCCAACTAGTAGTGCTCTTCGAGTACATGAAAACAACAATTGGTACGAAACCTTACCGCTCGTCCTATTAGATATCAGAGCGAGCTTAGAGGCAAATATTCAATGTTCACCGCTGAACTTGTTTTTGCGGCACGACATTGAGTCTCCTTGGAGAATTTTTTACACCACGGAGCATTATCGGTTTCGGCGAATCAGACTACGTCCAACGACTGTCTGCATTCGTGCGAACACTGCATTCGGTGTCAACTCGTATACCACATTGACAGGTCGCTCTCCCTCGAGAGTTATCTACCTGTTCACATGTTTTCATACGAATAGATTCCGTACGCAAAAGTTTTTCAAAGCCTTAAGAAGGACCTTTTCACGTGATTTCCCGTCAAGAAAAGACCTTTAAGGTTGATAGACATAGCCGCGTCAAGGTAGTCATCATTGATCGTCTCAAGCAAGCACACGTCGATGACAGTCCCCTACCCGATAAGCCGAGACTCAATGCTAGACCCATCAAATCTTCTAGCGGGATCTCTACATCTACTTCGAACCCAACGCTAGACACGTCAGAGACCTCATTCTCACGTCCCAGTCAATCGCACGTGTCCTCTGCACCGTCTACGGACGAGACTTCAGTCTTACGTCCAGATCAGCAGACCACGCCTCCCTTGACTTCGGATGAGATCGCAGTCTCACGAGGTACGAAAAAGACTGCGGTCTAACGTTCAGGTCGCCAGGTATGCTTACCCGTACGTTTTCGCGACTAACCTCACAGCCAACAACGGATACCGTATAGAACTCTATCTATATACTACATGCATGCTACACTTTTCTCTTTTACTTTGATTTTTTTCTTTACTCTGAGCCCACGCCTCCGACCATCGCCCAATTGGTTCCGTCGGCTTCAGTCAACCTTGGCGAAAGCTGACCTGATCACCCACGCTCTTGTCAATGCACTCAGTCGATCTCTCTCGTTCCAAATACGTATGGCATACATTTGGTCTCTAACTTGGTTATTATGGTCGCGCCTGGTTTCTTGGCTCAACATGGTTCCGTTCTACGTCTGCAGCATTTTCTGGTCCTGACGCCGACGAACGCAATCTTCAGATTCTGGTGTAACACGCTAACTCAGGCGACAAATACAGCATGTTCCTCCTGGTACCGTTCTACGTAAAAGACCTTTGGCGGAAAATTGAGGATCAACGATCGCTTTCTGTTCTGCCAACGCTTTCGTCCTACAATAGCAAATTTGGCGATCAGTCCCACGAACGAAATCGCTACGTATCGAAAGTGTAAACTCTTTCTAGCTGGGGGCTCTTGTAGTGATCTATTATTATGACGAGAACGCGATTGGTGTAATGGAAAAAATTATCATTATAACCAATTGTACCGAGGGATCCAAGTCAATATCAGGCACGTAATCTTATTGTAGTGGTGATCATAGTCGATCGCGACTGGATGCCATCTACAACTTCATTGACGCATTCCAAATAAGGGCCGGATGCCGACGACACAGTTTCCCAGATAGACAACAGGTGGTTGAACTAAACTCATTGCTAACACCTAACTGACAAACTCTTTATCCACATAATTAACTTACCTTCAATCCCGATATCACTTAACATAACAGCCTGTTTGTGGAACATTGTCAAAAGCCTTACGAAGGCTTTCAATCATTTAGGCCTCACCGACTTACACGAATTACTTGCAGATTTGTCAAACATGAATAAAATCTCCTGAAACCGTACTGCCTTTCAGAAAGGGTCAGATTTTTTGTCTAGACACGTAAACAATATCTTCTAAATAATCCTCTCCAAGATCCCAACAACCTCGTTGATTAGGCTCATGTCCTGATAGTTCTCAGGTTTGTGCCTCCTAACTATTCTTAATAATAATAATAGTAATAATAATTTATTCCCAAATAACAACTATTTTGGAGATAGGACCTACTATGGTCTCCTTCTTGTGTTTTGACAATTTAAACATAGTTACCGATCGATTAAAACATATGCCTAAGGAATTTGAGATATAATATGCTACTTTCAATAGTTTTCTAGCATGCATTTGATCGGTTTTCATCAATTTACTTATATCAAGGTCGCTTTGCAAAACAAAGTCTTCAACATCTTGAGTGGCTAATATTTCCGGAATTTCTATGAACACTTGTAGCTCTTTTAGAGTTATCGTCAGTCCCAAGCTCAGTTAAGGGAGGAGTGTTTGGCATGCGACCAGCAGCTCATCCCGTAGAAAACAACCTTGCTAAAAAATCGCTAAACGGAATAAACAAATAAAACATTCTAAACTCTGCACTCCGAGTTGAAAGATCATCGTTTAGAGCAATTGTGACGCATTAGGATGAAAAACGAGATCCTTCAGAAATCACGAGACCGATGCCTCTTCTAACAACTAGATCAACAATTTTTATAGGTACATGGAATGTCCGGACTGAAGGCTGAAGTCAGTCACAAAGATGTGACCATGGAAGGACCTAGCAATCATGATGGGAGATCTAAACGCCAAAGTCAGAATGGACAACAACAGATAAGAAGATATCATGGAACAACATGGACTGGGAGAGAGAAATGAAAATGGGTAGAGATTTGAAAATCTATGCGCATTCAATAAATTGCTTATGGGCTGCCCAATATTCCCACACAAACACATGTACAAAGCTATGTGGATCTCACCGGATCACACAACACAGAACCAGATCGACCAAATTTGCATCACTAAGATAATCAGAACGTCAAAAGAAAACGTGAGAACCAGGAGATGAACTGATGTAGCCTCAGACCACCATGTACCTGATTGTGGTCAAGATGGAACTGAAGCTGAAGAAACACTGGACAGCTGGACAAACAGCATTACAAAAGTTCAATACAGTCCCCCTTCGACATACTGACAAACCCAACCTATTCAAGATAACTCATAATAACTTGTTCCAAGCCCTACAGGATCAACTGAAAGAAGCAACTATTATGGAGAACAAATGGGAACGGATCAAAGAAGCACTAACTTCAGCGTGTCATGAGGTCATTAGTTGCAAAAAGCATCATCGTAAGGAGTAGATTTCTGTGGAAACCACACACAAGATTGAAGAAAGGAAGTCAAGGCACAAGCTGGATACACAGAAGCAAACACGCAAGTGAAGAAGTGCATTAAAACCGACAAGCAGAAATGAATGAGAGAACTAGCAACGACGGAGGATATAGCTATGTTCTGTAATGTGGTTATATTAACATTAATAACAATGGGGTTAGTTATATTCTTGTTCCGTCTATATGTTAGGCTGTCCATAATAAAGTGCCTCATTTTAGGGCGGGAGTTCAAGGAATAGTTGATGAAGCTCTTCAAAGCCTAGTAACAAAGTTGCAAGCCTTTTAAATTCGATAAAAGTGTCACCGTTACGGATAGATATTGTCAACCTGTTTCACAACAAACTATACCGCAATGTGAAAAAATTTACAACACATTTGTTTTTGGTGTTTTACGGTAAATAATATGTATGCGTTGTGTCGTAGTCTGTAGGTTGGGTCATGGATCATAGCTGGGAAGGAGGTTAGGAATGGGAGTTCATTTATCGCTTTGTAGAGAAATATCAGACTATTCCTTAGCCTACTGTGAATAGAAGTCAGTGGCCTAAAGTAATTGTTGAACAAGTAAGCTATGGCCCTGACGGACAAGTTCGTACACTGAAGTTGAGAACGGGAACGAAGAAATCGTTCAGGATGTACGAAGTCTACGCCTGCTGGAAGAAACCGGTTACCTAACGACGACCTAGGGTGATGGACGTGGTATGCGTTTAGTGAGGAGTGTAGAGTGTGATCGATAAACGAACCCACCAACTATAACATGAACTCCCACCACCACATTAGTTTCCTTTGACCTTGTGTAACCATGTATAGTTTATTCCCCAATCAAAATTTTATGTTTATCATAAAACAATATTCACCTCGTTGGCTCACTTTTTCTATGGCCCATTTACTGTTAGGTGTGTTATTTATGTCTATTTTTCCCTGTTTAAAGGTCTGCATTAATTGTTAATTTTTATACTAACAATGATAATTGACGTTTTAGAAATAGGTGAAGTTTATCAAGCCGAACAGATTACTTGTTCTACCTTCGGCTAAGCTCAGAATATATACTCAACAGTCTAGGGAATTGCTTAGAATTACACCTGTAAGAAATTACTTCCCACAGTGACTTTGAATTAATGTATTAAAACCGCTGTAGACTTTAAATATATCGTGGTACTAATTACATGCTTTCAGGTTATTTGTATCCATTTAAGTTTTGCAGTAGGATAAATACTTTGGGTTTTCGTCTTGATACGTCGTGATGCAGTTTGATTCAGCGCTTCCGGGTAACATTTTTGTTGTCTCGTCTACCTGTCGTCAATAACCGCAACACCATCAATTACAGAGTGGTTAGGGAAATATGACTGTAATGGATAGAGAGAAAATGTGATTGGGACGTTCCCTTAAAACAGGATAGTGGAACGCATGGGTCTGGTTATCGTAAGATAACAAACGTGTCTAGAACTAATATCACCAGGTTTTGTTGTAATGCCTTCTGCGGACTCCGTAATAAACGAACAGCATCGAGGCCAATGAATAGCTTGCTTGTAACAAAGGATGAAGTCTTCAGATTGTTGTCCAGGTTGGTGTTAAGTTCACCTTTCTTTGTTATCACATTGATATATTACATTCACATTCTTAAAATTGCTATTACTTGACCATCTAATCTAAAAAATCCTACATGTAAGTCACATTACTATCTATATTGACTCGTGTTATTGTGATAGTAGGTAATATGCTGTTCAGGACTTCTGGAGAACGCACTCGGGCCGCAGATGGAATAATATACTCAACATAAAAAGGAACAAGTTACTTGAAACAGCCACAACTGCATTGGCAAGCCATGCCAAAAAGATAAATTCCTTCCACGTTTACCATTTCTGACCTCTATGTGGTAAATGTTTAACCTAAAACCTCCTAGTTATCGTATGTTCAACTTCAACCAAAGAATACATTGCTCCGGCACTTAGAGTCAAACATTAAAGTTGCCAAGTTATGTAGAATTACATGATGTTTTTACTCCTGAGCAACCCGTATTTCATGGAACTAACTTACTAGTTGCGATAGTGGACTGGGTAAAAGCCCATAAAAGTGGCCTGTTTGTTTTCGAGTTATTCCTAGATTTCATTGTGCATTTGATGGGGTGTTCCGCCACGTGGCTTGTAACTTTACAACTTCAAATAATGGACATAACGAAAGGTAAGATGAAAATCCTCCACTTCAAGATAAAACAGGAAGGAATTGAACGTAGGTGGTGGCGTGTCGCAAGGATATAACTATCACATGTCTTCACTGCCAATGAATTATCAAAACTGCTTAGACCCTCGACACTTGTCTGCTAATTATATGAAAATCTGCAGAATAATATGTAGTGGAACTAATCATCTCGAAACACAAGCTTATTTAGACCAATTATTTAAGTAGCCCTGCTGTTGGAGTTCAGATATTAGTTTAATATAAAATGGACTAATGATTGCTTGATAATGTGAAGGTCACTAGCGAACCACTGATGGAATCCAACTTTCATACGTGCAAAACGACATAGCAGCAGGTGCAATTCATGAACACGAAATGACTTCAGTGCATCGAAGACCAAATATTTTGAACTATTGTGTTCCTTTGCAGAGCCTTCGCATGCGTTGACAAAGATATTTTCGTGACATTATATCACGATGTTGAGAAATCAAGGAGCTCGCCAATGTTTTATTAGGAAAGTTGGAATATTTAAGCCTATTCAGTGGACGTGTTCTGAGCTAGACTTTTCAAGCCTCTCACAAGACGCGAGATTAAAATGCTCATACATTTTCTTCTTGAAAAACCTTGTACCAAGATTCATATAAAAAATGATAGTTTGGGCGTTATCATTTGACAGACCACGAAAACGTTTCAACATCCCGTTTGACTAAACCCAGAGTAGGATTCTACTTTTAACTTTGAGTGATGGACGTCAGGAACACCGTGGCACAACAAGTGGTATCAAGACCTAGTCGATGAATTCTCTTATGAAGAAGCCAGATCTTAACTGAGAAACGTAACAAAAGATCTAATAAAAGTTTATCTATCTGCTATCCTTATTACTGAGGTCTGACACACGTGGTGTCACTCCATAATGGTACTCTGCTGTCAATACAGTATCATGTGTCTAGAGTATTCTTCCAGATCTTTATGTACCTTGACCAATGATATAATCCGAAAAATTCTGAAGCCTAGACAAGCGCCTGTAGTGGCAGATATATCCCTGAAATCAATAGCTTTGTAAGTTTTCAAAATTTGATGCCGGCCGCATCAATTTTAATGGACTAACCTAGCTGGAGGCTTTCTGTCACTCATCCGCATGTACGTTGTGCTTCATATCTCATACAATCGCTAGTCAGTTTAAACTGATCACTTCTCCATATATCGGTGTTCTATCAAATATATCTTCGAACCTCTTCGTTTCTGACTTCTGAATTGACTGGGTTGGCACATTTTGATAATATAAGGTGATACTAGTTAACATGTTGTAAAACTCCGAACACTTGTGACATATTTACACCCATTCGGTAGAATATTTTTTTACTCCAGGACAGAAACCAATCTCTCAAACCAGTTTAAGAGAATGGGTGACCAAAAGATCGAAAAAATATATTGATAAAACTCAGTGGGATTCAAATTACAACATTTAAAAAATATTACTGCTGCGGGACATAATCATGAGGCATTGCATTTTCATTACGCTAAGTAACTCCCGTTCTATTGATAAAATGCACCAGACTAGTAGTGAATAGGACTTTATTAAGCTCATGGGACAGCACCAATGGAGTGGGAGGCTACCTGTTCAAACACATAAAGCTTCTCAACATTCAATATAGGAAATAGGAAACATAATGCCTGCACAAAATAAGGGCGTGAATGAGTACTTGAGCTTTATTGTTTTTACTCATGCTTAGTTGTTTGAGATCAACTCTCAACCAGTCAACCTGAGTTATTACACATCTATCATGGCTACTTTCATTTGAACAGATCTTTTATACAACCCATTACTGAACTTCACCTAGAGGAAAATTACTCTATGATAGAGTATGAATTAAGTACACGAAAAATTCGTGGGAACTCTTGAATGCCTGAAATCAGCGAGTTACAGAATTTCATACCACAAGATGCAATAATGTTAACTTTCGGTGAGTTTTTTGAGTGACAGTTGTTATTTACTTTAACTCTGAAGGTACCGTGATCCACTAGATGTTTCTCCCCGAAAATCCCCTCCATTATTAATTAGTGTTTGTACCCTCAACTTTCTAAACGAATCAAGATGAAAACCACCCTGCCCTGTGACGAAGACGACTCTCTCACTACTAACATAAAGATTCCAAAGAGTAAACAGCTGATTATCTATCTGAGGAAGTTAAATGTTTGTCAGGTCACTTTCTGTATATTCTGTCTAAACAGTTTAGTTATATCGATGGACAAATCCTTGAAAATACGGGTTTGACAAAAGGTACTAAACAATTTTCCTACAATTTCGTGAAAATATTACTTATATGAATCAGCACCCTCCAGTAGTTTGTCAATATTTTTGGTGATGTGAGTTGGTTTCTGAGCCTGATATAATCTTTAATGAAACTATAGTAGTGGCAGCTTCCCGAAGGATGATTACGGTTTCCAGACATCGAGAACTACCCATAATATTTTTCTATCTCATACTTGACCTCAGTTGCTTCAAATACGGTGTGCTCACCTTGAACAGAGCCACTCAAGGTTGTGTAGGCAGATTTGACTTGGGCCTAGTTTTCTGTTCATCCCTCAGATTAAAGGTCGAGAGGAAGTAGTCGATTTTGGTGTTGCAGCTGTGAATGTCAACTCAAGACCAGCCAGCTTTTGTTGTTCTTGACACTAAGTTTGTCTTTTAATATAATATGCGATAACACATTTAAGTCAAGGCACTATAACTATTGAACTTTATTGGAAGCATGCCCCAAAGACATGTCTTAATTTCACTGAGTTAGCAAGGCGTGGTTACTATAATAATGTCGCTTTTCATCGTGTTATCCGAGATTTCATGATACAAGGTGGAGATCCAACAGGTACTGGTCGGGGTGGAGCATCAATATATGGCTCTTATTTCGCGGATGAAATTCACCCTGACTTAAAACACACAGGTGAGTCAGTTGAAAAGCTTTCCAACAGTGGTTCAGGTGCTGGAGTTGTTTCAATGGCAAACGCGGGTCCAAATACAAATGGCAGTCAGTTTTTTATAACTTTGGCTCCTACACAGTGGTTAGATGGTAAACATACTATTTTTGGACGTGTTGCTTCCGGCATGAAAGTTGTCCAGCGTCTCGGTATAAATAATGTTTTTCATTCTTAATGTTTGTAGGTATGGTCGATGTTGATCAAGCAGAAAGGCCTCGTGAGCTTATCAAGATAATCCGCGCGAACACAACGAACACTGTGTAAATTACCTCGCCGATACATAAAGTTCTGTGTTATTTTATTGTATAAAGTTTTACTTATCTGAAACTGTACAATCTGAGATCTATATGTTGACATGTGGAAGAGTGAATTCTATTTGGCTTTCACAGAAATTCCATTGTGTCACCTCTTATAATATCTGCTGATCCACAGAAAGTCATTTTGACTTAAGCCTGGACATTTATTTCTAACGTTTGATAATAGTTATACTTGATCCTTTGTTATCCGCTAGAATAGTAATTTATTTCAAGGAGATCTCGTTATCGCATGGCACAGTCCTGGGCCCACTAGTCTTTTTGAATCGAAAAATGCATTTTCTGGTTGGGTCCTGCGCAGTACTCTTAACCGATGGCTTGGAGATATAGCTCGAATTCCGCCCCAATGGCATTTACTCTACTTCCGTTCCTAACTCTTTATCATTCGATCTCACTCAATTGTATTGCTTTCGGTTGGATTTTCATTGCAATTAAGACCAGCTTCCGTCTATCGCCGTGCTAATGTGGGTTGACAACGTAGAGCGATACATATTCCTTACAGAGCATATTCCTGTTGATAAATAAATATTTGTAATATGCCAATAAGTAGAAAAATTAGATTTTCTGACGTTCCATGACTCAGTGTAGGCCACTTCTCTTTTTTATTCTTTGAAGAATTGACTTACACTGAGTCACGAAACGTCAGAAAATCTAATTTTTCTACCCACTCAGATATTACAAATATATCATTTATTTATTACAATCTACTCAATGCCTAATTTATTCAAAATTCCTGTTTATGTTGTAGTTGTTTTTAAAATACTACTGACGCTTCCTCAACATACCAACGGGTTACTTCCTCTTACAAATCTAATTAACAAACGACAGTACTGATGCATTGAGAACATAGAATTAAACTGAGAGCTCCTTCAGATTAGTATGTGGTAAGATCATCATGAAGACGGCTCGAAATCATGATAAGTCACGACAACTATGAACTAGGCAAAATAAACATGATCTTATTGAGGTCGAAGTCTACTATAAAATAGATTGTTCCGTATCACTTTGTAAAATGTCACAGTTAAAAGATGCTTGAGTTGCAAATAATAGGCCATAAGTGTTCGCATAGCATTGTGAAACGTATATTATTGATGATACTAGTGTTGTTTGCCAAAAAGTTAACTAAGTAAAGTTGCGAACCGTTACAGATCGATGCTTTCGTTGAATGTCTGACAGTCGCATACACTAATACTTGACATAACCTGGCAAAAGGTTAACCATAACTACATGAAGCAAACATGTAGTCCGGTAACTCATGTTTGTTAACTTAATCTATCGATATTTTAAATACATACATTGAGTAAATTTAGATTAATTAGTGTCAACAACTGCCGGTTCGCTGTATTAAGATCTGACTTCTGATCAGCTACGCTAATAGCATGTTTTTTAAACCAGTAGTGGGAATGGTTAATGGATGTATACATTTTCATCCTTGCAGCGAGTAATATCATTCCTCGTTCCGGGACACAGCAGCAAGTAACTAGCGATTTCCCCGTACTTATAACAAGTTTCCGGTTTCGCTCAAGCTACATCTAAGGTAGCAGACCTTAGGAGGTAATTCGAATAACAGTAATGTGTGATATGGGCAATCTCATGCGGTTACTCCGAATTAGTTTAAGGTTCGCTGGTACTAGTTTAACAACTTTTGCCACTGGTAGTGCGATGACTGTCACCCCTTGATCATTTCAAATCCACTCCTAGCTGGAAGTGCTTTAGAGTAGTAGCTTAGATTGATACATATAAGACGCCCGACTTTTGTATTTGCGTGGTTACAAAATAAGCTGTATTATTTTTAGACACTGAAATATAACTTAATTACAGCTAGAATAGTTTATTAGACATTTGCATAAACAAATCGCCACACTAAAATAATGATTCCCGCACAGGAACGTGCCACTTTCCTCATTAGACCCGATATTAAATACTATAATACCTCGATAGTTTTTTTATTGGTGTTCGGTACTGTTCTTATTAACCAAGCTGCCTCATTTCAAGAGTATTGTGTTTTCACGTTACTGATTGCTCAACAAAAATACCAGACCTCATCATTTTCTAAGGCTAGTTTTCAGTCATAATTCCTTTCAAACTAAACTTGTGTTTCGGGTTCCCCTCTCTCTAATATTCAGTCAGTGGTAACTACGTTTTGCTGCCAATTGGCTAATTTATCAAAGTACAAACTGCTTAGCACAAAAACATGCACATGCCTATAATGAAATAAAATACATAATTTGAACAGTCAGTAACTCAAATGCAGTGTATGTGATTTGTTTTACAAAAGGCTGAATGCCACAGGAAAAAAATTGAACTAATTTATAAAAGAGAAGTGAGATTAGCAAAAGCAATAAACGGAAATCATAGTGCTAAAGTGAATTATTAAGTAATGTGTAGACTAGCTGTACTCTCGTCAAATAGTTTATTTCCTTTTTTTCATAGTCAGATTTCCTTGTCTTGCTTGTTCCGCAAGCTGCTTCCGACGTTCGAAAGCGGCTATTTCCTCTTCCAAAAAGCGTTTCTTCTCTTCGAGTTTCTTTTTCTCCTCGGCGTGCGTTTTCTTTAGACTTTCAAATTTGGTTTGTAGCTAAAAATCAATGAAGTAGAAAACGAACCATAGATTATAGGACATATATAAAGTTTGGAGGATGTGCCACATCCTTAGAAGCGAAAGCTGGATCAATAAATAGGGAGGCGCACCGGAAAGCTTGACATTTTATAAAATATTATCAATGTACCCAAGTGTAAAAAGTATTGGTTCGATACCCAGACTTTATGGTATACGACAAGTACGCAGGTGAACATCAATAACTACCAGATTACCTTTCAGTCATCCCTTTTACATGACTAGAGCTCTTACAAACATACGGAAATGAAAGCGAATGGTCGTGATCTCTAGATGAGGAACTCCAGCGTATTATCTTTCGGCACTGTTTCACTACCTAACAGATGAACAGGATCAACCTAGAGAAACTTCAGTCTCCTAAAATCAGAAACTCCGATCTAAGTGGTCAGGTAGTAGCAGTACAACCTTTGCAGAAATCATGACAATGTAAAATGAGAAATACAAATAAGCGTTAGGCGGATGAGTACCACAGATTCTTATTTAGTTACACTGAGTTATCTTACTAATTGTGAGGTAAAGTGTTTACGCGAAAAAAAATATCCTTCAAATCAGAATACTCACCTGAACATACTTAGAATATGAAATAAATATTTATCTGCATGTTTACGTGAGCAGATTTTGCACAAGCGTAGTATCAGAGGCTAACTATGAGTTTGTCTAAACAGTAAACTAGTTAGTTTGGAGCATTGTGTAGTTTGATAGATCCATGAGAACTATAAATGTAGTTCATATGTGGATGGCTATTAATGTACAATGTCCCTTAACAATATACAGGTCAGCTACAACGTAGGACCAGGCACATATATGCATCGGTCCAAGTTGCCATACCTCGTTAGCACAACAAGAGGAACACCGGATTCATAGAAGTAATTAATTTACTGGTGGTAGTAGTATATAAATTATAGGTTGTATATAAGGATATAGTACAGGAAGGGAGATATGAAGCAATTTTAGTCTCAAGGTTTAAGGGAAGATAAAGAGTGTATACACCTACGCCATTGTGATCGATTCTGAGCCATGTCACCTAGAGTCTCCAACCATTTATTACGATAGTCACGCGGACCCCAACCAGGTAGTCTGCATCTGCCAACGCATCCCAAACATCCTGGCATTATTACTGAGTTCCAACAGAAGACTCTGCATTTTGCCAGCGTCTTCACCAAACAGGACTATGTCATCTGCGTATTCCAAGTCTATAAGTGAACCTCCTGGTAGGAGATCAATTCCTGAAAATTCAATCGAAGAGAGTGTTATTTCCAGCAACAGGTCTATAATGAAGTTAAACAAAAATGTAGATGGTGGACAGCCTTGTCGGACACCACTTGATGTTGTAAAATCATATGACAGTTCGCCATAAGCTCTCACTCGACTGGTAGTGTTCGAGTAAAGAGCCTTGACAAGGCTTATGTACTTCTCAGGTACACCTTTCAATAACAGACACTGCCACAGAGCCTCTCGGTCTACAGAGTCAAATGCTGCTTTCAAGTCAAGAAAAACTATCATTGTCGGACGCCGATAAGCGTGTCTGTGCTCTAAAACTTGACGAATGGTGAATATGTGGTCGATACAGCCACGACCAGGTCTGAAGCCAGCCTGATTTTCTCGTGTTTGCAGTTCACGAGTCTTAGTTAGGCGCCCGATAATTATTGAGGCTAGTATTTTAGATGCTATGTTAGTCAGACTAATCCCTCTATGGTTATCGCAGGATGATTTTGACCCCTTCTTATATATTGGGACAATCAGTGATTGTGACCAGTCGGATGGGATTACATCCGTCTCCCAGATTTTAGCCAGAATATTAGTCAACCTAATCGCTAAAATTGGACCACCGTATTTAAAAACCTCTGGAACCAATCCATCAGGACCAGCTGCTCTTCCCCGTTTCAGATTACCTATAGCCTTTTGAACTTCAAGTAGGGTCGGGGGGCCTACTTCAATGTTCCATTCAGGTTTTCTGGGAATAGTGGGTAGTTGTGCAGTAGCTGAAGGCCAGCTAAACTGCTCCTTAAAGTGTTCCGCCCATCGTTCTAAACGTTTAGGTTGAGAGCAGATAAGGGTTCCGTCTTTTTCCGAGATTGTCTCACTTACACTTGACTTCTTAATTCCGGTTTCTTTTATTAGTCTGAATAGTTGCCTGGTGTTGCCTACAGCCGCTGCCTTTTCCATCTCTTTTGCTTTCGTTGCCCACCACTGCTCACGATCGTTCCTTAGGCTTTTAGTTAACCTAGATCTAATTTGTTTACGCTCTTCGTCGTGTTTAGAGCCTGATGGGATGAGTTTACGCGAATCCATCAGTGAAATAGACTTAGAAGAAATACATTGATTTTTTGGAGCCCTATGGTTTAAATAACTAATAGATGTTACTGCTGTTTCCACAGCTGTCCGTGTGTCTTTCCAAGCAGCATCTGGGTCAGTCTCGTTTACAGAACTGCCTAGATGTGAACTCAGTTGCTCCTTGAATTTACATTTAGCTTTCTCGTGCTCCAGTTCAATCCTAATGGGTCTTCTTAATGTGGTTTTTCTGCGTCCAGTGAGGCGCAAACAAATGCGTGCTCGTATTAAAGCGTGATCAGAGTCTAAACAAGTATTCCAATACGAGCGACAATCTTCTATTGAGCCTCTCCAACGATGATTGATGACAATATGGTCTATTTGAGTCCATCGTTGGTTTGGTGCAGGTGGTCGCCATGTTAGACGATGTCTCTCCTTATGTTTAAAATTAGTGCTTGCTAAAAATAAACGATTGTCTGAGCATAGTTGCAACAGACGATCACCATTATCGGTTCGTTCAGCCGGAATACTAAAACACCCATCTAAATGTCTTTCTGTTTGATTTAAGCTGCCTACCTGGGCATTAAAGTCACCCGCTACGACTACTATGTCTGAGCGCTTAGCTTTCTGAAGAAGCTCAGAGAGTTTTCTGTAAAAGTCATCTTTTACTTCATCATGGCTGCAGTCAGTGGGAGCGTAGGCAGAAACGACGAAAAGGCAACGACGTGTGTCCCTATCCTTCCGAGTTCTTATGGAGCCATTTAGCCGGACAGCACACAGGCGACTGTTAAAGGGGATCCATTCTAGTAGTGCCTGTTCTGCCCTTGTACTTAGTGCTATGCCTACACCTGCAAGTCCGCGAGAACTAGCCAACGGGTCGCCAGATACACGGAGGGTGTATTTCGTCGGCTGTCCATTTTGGCGAGGTGAGGTCAAGTGAATGACCACACTAGGATCCTGTATGCGTGTTTCGGAGACACAGCATACATCAATGGTACGAGATTCTAGGGTTTTAGCTAAGGAGGCCTGTTGACCGATTTGGTATAGGGTACGTACGTTGAAGGCTCCATTGTGTAGTTTGGAGCGAGGTTTAAGTAGACCTGGGACAGCGTTTCGCGCACTAGAATCGTTGGCCATGGTGACACTTGAGGAGGAAACCGAGAGAGGAAGTTTAGTGTTGAAAGTCAAGGTAGAGGGAATAGTAGGAATTGAAGAAGAAGATTGATTATGAATACAGTGGTCTTGAGTGCTGTTAGAGGTATGAGGGCAGTTATCACTTCCCGGTTGCCCACACCGTGGAAGGATTCTTCTAGAGGTACCTGAAAAGGAAATTGGGTTAGGAGTGGTCTTAATGACCTGAGAGCGTGACCGCAGTGCCCAAGGGACATCTGCTTGAGGTCGGTCACACACGACCTTTTTGTGGGTAGTTTTTGTGTTAGCTCCGTTCTTCAAAAAAAACCTTACCGCCGGAGACGGAAATCCGTGGGATAAGGCGAGGTGTGCATTTTTAGGGTCGACCTTTTCTAACCCCACCCCTCCTTGTGGGAAGGCAGCATCGCTGTCATGCTGGTTGTCTGAAGGAAACACCTTACTGCCGTCACACCTCTGTACAGTCAGCAGTACGACTTCGCCTTCGGACCTTGGGTTTGCTGCTTTTAGTCTCACCGCTCTTCAACCGACCTGTCTGGCATGGTAGGACCTCGAGGAACGACTGTTCCAGCCAGCATAGCTCGATTGCTTCATCACGATAGGCAAGCCCGACCACCACGTCAAGGTAGCAGCAACGATCGGGCTTAACAATATACAGAGAACTAATGACATGGATAAATGGAGTAAGACATGAAAATGCGTTAAAAAGGATTGTTTTACATAGATGAAAAGGTAATTAGACCATTATTTCATACATAGTGGTTAAGAAGATACTAATTAGCCCACACCAGTAGGTTTAATTAAACAAATGAACTCAGCTATACATTTCGTAACAGATTCCTCCTTATGAAATCATGTTCACCAAATGACCAATCAAAATACAGAATACCTAACCGGCACCGTATTTATTGATTGTTTTTAACAGAACTAAACAGTTATTAATGAATTACATCAAATATACAGTCAAATAGTTGTGATTAAAATGTTGAATTCAAGTTACGTTCATGATTTACTTCCAAAATTACCAAGATGACCCGATAATAACAATTTACCATTTCATACAAATGAATTGACCAACATCATTCCTTGATACTTAGTTGATTTATATTTTGTCAACTTATTTTGATAGGACAGACTTATTACAAAGAAGTCTACCTACTGTATGTCGATAATTTTGAATAAATTTCCTATGTAGAGAGAATGTTACGAAATTAGTGTGAAGTTAACAAGTCTATCTTAGTATTAAGAATAGTAACGAAGATAATGAATTCTGTAAAATATGCTGGAAGTTTCCTGACGAAGTTTTGTTCTTCCTTGATTTAATTCCACTAGGAATTGGACGAGTGTTGCAGAGACAGATTTGTATTTATAACTGGAACAATGTATAGGGGGGGTTGTACTACTATTTAACAAAACAACTGGGCAAATAAGATAAAATAAATAAAAAGTGAATGAACCGAATAGACATTCAATACTTTATAATTCAGAAAGATTTATTTTGATCAGCTGAGTCAAATCTAACGATGAAACAGGTTTCTTCTAACTTTGAGTTGTTTATCATTACAAATTGTTCTATACAACTATGATTATCATTATCAACATTCGCCGAAGATGAACTGACTTACCTAACGTAACTCATGTGCCATGCACTTATTTAATTTAGTTTTGAGACCCACTGTCTGTGCATGGACGTTAATGATGCTAGCCAGTTGGTTAAATTTAAGTGGAGTGGGGTTTAAACCTGAGACCTGCTGTTTGGAAGGCGAGAGGCTTAACCGATAAGTCAAAACTCCATGCTAAATGTGGACAGATATATTTACAACTTATTAAACTGTATCTATCATCGCCCGCGAAAGACGTTACGATCTAATCATCTGCAGCGCCAGCTAAGTGCTTAAAGTATTTAGCTTCCAAATACTGGTCTCAGGTTTAGACCCAGTTTACCCCCCCCCAAGATTGGGAAGCCATATACATAATCCTATATTTCATAAACAGCTTACAAAACACTATTCTTGGCTTTAACATTGGCACCCGGGCAGTATCATAGCCCTCACACAATTAAATGAAAAGACAACTTTTTGTGTGGCGCATATATATCTGATGCCCCCTTTTACAATTATTTATGTGTTCAAATAAATAAATCTCTTCCGTTCACAAGAAAGACAAAAATGGATTTATAACGTTGTTTTTTTAGTTGCTCGCACATTACTTATGGAAAATTCGAAGCTTAACTCATTGAAAGATGACAAGAGATATGAGAGCCATGATTTCAATTATAATTCATGGTTTGAACTGTAAGAATTCGGGAAAAGAAAAACTTCATCCATGGACTGTTTGTAATCTAGAAATGTTAATACCATCGGATGAGGTGTATCACTGGTAGATGATAAAACATGTAGTAGAAACCACATATGAACGAGTTTTCATTGAGGCCGAGTAATATCATAGTTCGGTTATTGAGAAGCTATTTTAATGTGAAGAATTAGCATACGGTAACTGACAAATTACTCCAGGGAGTTGTATGGTACCACAAGTTCATCTCATGAAGTTACTAACAAAGCCAAATGCTATTCAATATTAGATATATCCCAGATATTAAAATATGCAATTATGAGTTAGGTAACCTAAAATTGTTCATCGTTGTCAAGTCGCTTTATGGATTCGTCTAAATAGGTAGATATACATTTCCGTTAGGAAGTTATGTTTAATAACTTACCTCACGCTCTGCTTCTTTTAAAACTTGTTCTTTTTCTTTAACACGCTGAACAAACATTTGTCTCATTTCTTCTTCCTTTTGTTGTAATTCTTTCCTTTGAAGCTCACGACGCTTTTCATAGGTTTCCTATGGTGGAAAATAGAAAAGGAACATAAAAGGAGGCAAAAATAATCAGTTTCTATGACACACGAACAATACAAGGTACATGCATGCACCAACGAGAAAACATTTGTAATGAACTTTATAACTAATAGCTTGAATCAAAAAGTTCTATAAGCATGAAAATTTTGATAGTTGATTCCAATATTTGTGAATCAAATCAAAACCAAAAGCAGACTGTTACACTAGACCATACCTATCATATGAGAATTAGTACTAATAACACTATCCAGCCACTTAAATCTTTGTGTTTTATAGAATGGAGCGTTAGCACAAAAAATTATGATAATTAATGTGATTGAAACACACGACTTTCAAGTATGAGGCTGCATGTTCGAATCCCACTTTACCTGTTTTGATGTCAGTAACATTCTGGTAATATAACAGAAATTTCTGCTTAAAACTGAGTACATGACTCATCTAAACACATACGATTAACATAGAGCCCGGCACAACAAATGTTCGTTGTCCAAAGTCCCCATACTACATTAACATGAAATGTAAACAACAAAATGAATTGCGAAAGAGGTTGAAATAATGTAGGAGCAGTGATAATAAGAAAGACTAAACATAATCACGAATATGGTTTGAAAAGACAGAGTGGGAAAGTATGCATAAAGAGACACTAGAATTTAAGATCGAAAGGAAGATAAAGAGCGAATGCATTTGGGTCACTGTGGCCGACTCTCAGCTATGTCATCCAACGTCTTTAATCACTGGTAACGAACATCGCATGGACCTCAACAAAGTAGTTTACACCTACTAACATGGCTTAAAATAACAAACAGTGACTTGGTGAATTTATTTCATTTCATGGTCTTTTCGTCAAAAACTTTCTTCCAACCTGTTTCAACACAACCAAGCATCCCCCAGTAAATAAGCCAGCACTCAGTTGTGGAGTTGTACTAGATTGATTTGATTTCATCGACAGTATAAATACTACTTAAAGTTTTTAACACCGCCTACTAAGCACAGCTTTGTGTGCTCAGCTTCAAGCCACCTTCTGCGTGAGAATTAAAGACACTAAGGGTTTGAACATTCAACCTGAAAGTTGGAATTCAGGTGGTTCAATTATCGCAGCATACTCCTAAATAGTTAATGTAACAAAAGTAATTTCACAAACCTTTTCAGGTACAGAAAGAGACAAGAATTCTTACCTGAAGTGACATTTTCTCATCATCACGAAATCCCATTTCGATTAAGCGTTGACGTCGATAAGTTTCATAATGTACACCATGTGTACGTTCACGTAAATCTTCCATATTCACACGTAATAGCATCTCTCGAAGTCTGACAAAGTCACAGTGATTTTCATTTTCTACTTGAACTGAACCCCATGGATACTGTCGAACACGTACTGTTTTTCCATTGATTTTAACTTCTTCTGAGCTACCCACAACAGCGAATGGGATGTGTTGCTACAACCAAGTAATTATTATAGAAAACTACGATGAAACTAACGTAGAAGAAATTGAGGGTTACACAGCCTACCATAAACAACGTAAGACTGTCACTAAGAGTTCTACTGATCTGACACTTGCATTACATTCTCAAAGTAGAACTTACTTCACATTATTTTGTCTCCATAAAAGATGATTTAATAGATTCATACGTGGCTCGATTGTTTTAAATGTACTGTAAAAATGTTAGTTTGGTAAATAAAGATATTTTCAATACAAAATCTAAATTATATTAGTGGTACAGTTTCAGGAATCAACTCAGATACACCATATTACTACTTATTCAACTAACCAAGTACAGGTTTTTGTACTCGGTTTTCATCCAGATTTTAGGTGTGACGGCTAGTGATACTACCCGACCATCCAAACCAAAACAGGCAAAGCGGGATTCATACCGGAGACTGGTTGAAAATCGAAATTCTTAACTACTACTCCATCAATGTAACAGTGGAAAAATGAACATTACTTCTCTAGAATTGTGTCCGGACTAACAGTAATAACATCGGGTACCCAACTATTTAAAAGTACTGTTTTTAAGATGTTATATTTAAACTTGTTGGGATTATGGGCTTAACCCGAAAGGCATTTTCCACTGACTGATCTTTATGTTTATAAGGATATACGCATAATCCATCCGTAGCATAAACAGAAAAATAACTCAGTTAAATGCAAGGAAATTGTGAGATGCAAAATAACTTCGTATATTTATAAAGATATGCAGTGATATCCTAGGAAAAATTACAAATGACAGTAACCCTAAGAGATAGTGCATACACAAATTGAAAGAAATCGGTATTCATGCGATCTGAAGTTGCGTACTTCAGGCATTTGGATTGATAGATGGTATAAACAAACCATAACTATGATTCCGAACCTGTCAATGAGTAGAATCAAACAGCACAACAATATTATGTCGCTCAGTTTACTGACCGCATTACATTATGTTCAGGATTGTAAATAATGCTTAAAAACTAAAGAAAAACGGGTGAGACTATAATTTGTGGACAAACAAATAAAATTAAGGATAGCAAGTACTAGATTTGGACGCAAAATTCATTCACATATATAGTTAATTAGCATTTCGGCATTATAGCTGATGTCATTTGGTGATGAAAACCCTTACTTTAATTTATAAATATAAATTCCAACTCTAAATCCGAATTTATATCAGCTTATTACTATCTTTTGGCACCGGTAAGTAGGTGAATTGTCTCAAGGTCACTTTAGCGTCGCTCACAAACCGTCCATAAGTTAGTCTCCTCGAAAAAGTACTAGGAACATAATGAAGTTACACCGTTGGCATCGCTGAAATGTATTAGTTTTTCTCTGGCCAAAAGCAATACGTCTAGTTAAAACCCTACTACTTTATAATAGAGAACTTCAAAGAGCTTGGAACAATTTGTCTGTATGTCTCGTTAAAACGAATTTGGAATTCACCGAATAACAATAATATTCTTTTGTATTTCAGTAGCGCCTAGAACTTCCTTGGGTTAGGTTGTCGAACATCAAACGAATAATCTAAATTTAGCCTAAGGTACGATGTATTCAAAACTCACATTAGCCGAGAGGTATTCACCATATACATACTTCCAGAAGTGTAATCATATATATATGAAATTTTAGATTACAAAGAAACCTACATTCATTACACTATTAGTTTCACTAACAGCTTCATCATCAGTAGGAAACTGGTAAATACCGATTTCATTAGACTGTATTTCACTGAGGATCTACAATTTATTGAGATGAAATTTAGTAAATGAAGAAACATACTCTTGCTTTAAACTTTTGTAATTCAGATTTAGTTATTGTATCTGATTTTGCTATTACAGGGATGACATTAACTTTGTTCTCCAATTTTTTCATTGCAACCAAATCAATTGACTTTAGACTAGATGAAACAAGAAAAACCATCAATAACTGGAAAAAAGCAGTAGGAAAAATTCAGATAAGTTAATATCTTATACAGTCTCCATACACCTTTATTTCCCGACTGTAGTGATCGGGTGTATTTGTTGAGCTGAACAGATCAATGTTTTTTATTTTACTAGTTCATATTTTCCTTTTGAATTCTGTCTTTGATGCTCAACCTTTTTTTATTGCCATTGGTACTATTGCAGTGAACAAGAACACGAACGGGGACAATCGAATGTATTTGAGCACAAAATTACAGAATATTTTAGTAAAATCTGACAATCATACAGTAAACAGTTAATTTGCAAACTATCAATCAATTGTCTCAATCTTGACTGTCCCTTCTGTAAATATCAGTCCATCGTCTTTGATTTCATTGTTAATGCATTTTCATACCAATTGCGTTCCGTCCCCGATTTTATACTGGAATAAATTCTATGCCTGACCATCGTTATATATTACTTATGCGGATATAAGTAACCCACACCACACTATCTCTTCCTCTACTAATTTGGTATCGGGCCTGACATCTCTGTGATAATGGAGTATGCCAAAGTGCATACGTACCAGACTCTACATTGTGACTGAGCGATTAATGAACATATCAAGCTACAATAGTTCTACAAATAAATATTAATCAATAATCGCTTTCATGACTGTAGTAACAGTTGAATCTACCAACCGAAGATCTAAGTACGCTTGATAGAACTACTGAGTGATCAACATTAATGTTTACCATTAAGTTGTGAAAAAAACAATACGTTGGTCAGTGAAGAAATGATCTCTCACTAAATGAAGTAGATGGAAGAGATAAATGACTGAAGGAAGGAAAGTGGTTCAGAATTATTTAGTGACCCGAATGCATTCGCTCTTTATCTTCCTTTCGATCTTAAATTCTAGTGTCTCTTTATGCATACTTTCCCATTCTGTCTTTTCAAACCATATTCGTGATTATGTTTAGTCTTTCTTATTATCACTGCTCCTACATTATTTCAACCTCTTTCGCAATTCATTTTGTTGTTTACATTTCATGTTAATGTAGTATGGGAACTTTGGACAACGAACATTTGTTGTGCCAGGCTCTATGTTGATTATATTTATTTGCCTAAAAATCTAGCAAAATTTGATAGTCATTCGGCCTATTAAATGTGGGAGATTCTAAAAACAAACATTCCCAAGGGGTTGAAACCTACGTTTTGACAAAAATGTCACGACTACAAGCCCAGGGATATCTTCATATATCATACCTATAAATTAAGTTGCTAGATATCTCCCAGTCACTGGGCAATCAGTAACAAAATGCTAAGGGAAATGCGATTATTCAAATAAGTAATACTCACAACTACTTTACCCTGTTTCTAAAGTGGGTGTTAATTCAGACCTACCAGTGCTTGTAAAAGGCGAAAGATTTATCCGCCCCCAAATGCCCTGGTACGGCCGAGAGTGGGGAGAGTCACCTCTCCCTCTCGAAATGATTTCATATGGCCAGCGAATATATAGCTTCTGCCAGGGAAGTCCTACTCACTGCCTTCTCACAGTGGCATTACTGTTGTTTACGAAATCTAGAGGACGAAAAGTGAATGTCCGTCGCTTTAACCTGGTTGGTGGACACGGAAAGTCCATCTAGGGGAGTTGGAAAACCCTGATTCCAAACCAGTGGTGCACATGGGCTCCAGTATCCTGAAAAAACAAATGGCAAATGAACCAATCGTTGGTCACCGGCTACCATGGGCTGCATCTCCTTACGATGCTCCACCGCGTTGTGGATCAGATCTTTAGGTCAAAGGCTCCGGGAGTGGTCCCTTAAAAAAACCACCTGCTTCAGCTTGGGCACCTGGGCAGTATTTCAGTGCTCACACAAATCAAATGAGATTTTTGCGGCGCATATGTATCTGGTACTTCCTTGTACCAATATTTATGTGTCTAAATAAATAAACAAATAAATATCAGTGCTTGTAATGTTACACTCCAAATGAAAATAACTTCGAAAAGTTCCGAAATTATATCAACCCGCTTTTTTGTACCTATTATAAGCTAGCCAGTAACCTCATTCGTATATATATGCTAACACCGACCAAACTAACCGTAAAATGTTAGTCGGTCACCAAAATCTTCGAAAATGAGGTTTGAGTCAAATGCCTGGTTAAATAGATTTGTATACAATATAACATTTGGCAACTACGAACATATATCTTTAAGACTATAAATCATACGTAATGAGAAAATAAGCAGTAATAACTAGTTACTTGTAACATGCAGTAAAACTTCACAAAACAAAATAGTCTGAACGTATTATGAGTAGGAAATTTACCTGTGTCCAGTAGGTGCGATAAAATAAAGACAGACATGAACCCTGGTGTCATGAAATGCTTGCATAGACCTTTTCATTTTCAGTTCTTCCTGTAGATAGTTTTCAAACTGATTATCGATATAATCAACAACAGGTTTTATACTATAAATTATTACGTAAACATTAAATTATTACTTATTTTCTTTATTAATCTGATCACCGTACCCACAAGTCTCTACTACCGTTAACTTAAGCTTAACATTAGCTTCTTTGAGATCTGTCGAAATATCTGAATAGAATAAACATATTCCTACCATATGTCACAGCTTTTAACTTGGGATCTGTAAGATCATGAGTTGATGGACTGAAATCAAACTTCTGGTTAAATAGAGTCTCCAGTAAAGTGGACTTTCCAATTCCAGTCTCACCTAAAAAATTTATAAATAACAAAATAGACGAACCGACACATAGTATATTAAACACGAATCCTTGGCTGATAGCCTTGTTGACTAATTGATCTGGCAAACTGTCGAAGCCAACATGCCCAGTTAGTTTTAGAGTGCGTACATCAGGAGGCTACGATAATTACAAATCAAATACAACAAACCAATGCTTTTAGAACATCTGCAGTCATTTTTCCAAACGGACGCGATTGAAGGCGTAAAACCTAATGTCCAATATATTGACAAAAAATATGTGAAAAAAGAAGGATAGAACAGTTCACAATGGATATAAAACTAAGATTTCCACAGTATCTTCAGAAAAAAAGTATGTTGAAAGCGTCTAAAAAATGAAAGCGGTGTAAGAATCGAGTAGACTTACTGGTCATGATTGTTTAAACATAAAGAAGTTTTGTTTTTGTTTTGATGTATTCATATGCAGCTAAGATATCACAAATGCTAATAAACATTTTTGAATGACTTCATGGAACCCTTTCATACGTACAATCATTCCGAGGATGGTTAATACGAAAAAAATGTCTTCCAATGCCGGGCTAGTGTGGTGGTCGGTATTCGATAATATCCTTAAACGTGATATATTGTTCGTCCTGATAACCGTTACCGGATAACGCTTCTATGGTTTATTAACCAGAAGGCGAATACATAGTGTTGATTACGTTTATTGTTGCACATGCACAGATCACCAAATTTACAGGTACGTTAAGCAAGTATGAAAGAGTAGTGCCGAAAAGCAAGCGGACAAGCAACGGAGTGATCGAGTCAATGAACGAGTTAATGAACAGCATTAAAATGAACATATTTACGTATGGAAATGAATGGATCATCGAACCGACCAGTCGATTGATAGTAAGACTTGCAAAATGAATATATGCGTAGGCATTAAGAAACGCTCAAGAGTACATAATAAAGGAACAATAGTATAGATAGGTTGTTATTGTACGAATTACTCTGTCCGTTAAGTAAGTTAACAAAAAAGCTTGACCAATTTAAGCATGAACAAACTCAATCGTCCGTGAGCTGTTATACTAGCCGTTATCCACTGAAGAGTTGTTTGTAGCGTGACGGTTGCGATCTAGCATAAAACAAAGGCGTGTGGTTTGACTTAAACTATCTCCGACTATCTCACACCTCATTCTTTGCTTATCATGATCTACAACTGATTTGGTAACACCATATGAAAATTTATCAATGACGGAACATGTGTGAAATTATCTGAGAGTATATCGTTTGCTTGGCACTTCGGGATGCGAAAAAGGATAAAAAACAAGTAGCTCGCTTTTCCTTGCTTTCATGTCTCAACTTGTAGTTTCACAATTCATTCTTTCATCAGACTGGTTTCAAGTAGTCACGTCTTTTCGGTATTTGTAGGGACTAAGAATTCCCTCGTACTTGATTCCACGCCAATCGCGAATTGAAAATTGAGTACGCCCGTTTGTGTCCATCTAGTTCTGCCTGCACTATTCCAGGAATTCCTGGTTAATAAAATAACCTAAATACTTCTATTCATCATAGTCCTCCATGTTTTGAACGAAGTATTTATTTCAGTTGTACCTTAAAATCCTATCACTTCATTGAGTAATGTCTATGGATGCCAACGACACTAAATGATTGTCCACGGTGTTGTCCGCGACACTTATGATCAAGGATCACAAATCTTGTCAGACTAGAAGTCAGAAATGATGTGATTTGAAGATGTGTATCTTTGGAAGATGGTCATTTGTCGAGAAGTAAATGAATTAAGCTGGATAGTTTTAGTGACGGATGCGCGACTTCACATACACAATCGTCACCTGTTGTTAATGACAGTTCAAGAGACTTCAGCTAGGGTTTGTCGAGTAAAACCGATTAGGTCAGTATGATTTACGAAGAAATAAAGAACTATGGATGTCAATTCAAAGGTTCGGCCCGATTATTTCAAATAAATTGAGGATTTAGTAGAAATTTAATAGATAATAATTTTTTATTATTTTTCAACAATTAGAAAAATTGTATTTCTGACGTTTTATGACTTAAAGTAAGCCACTTCTTCAACCTAAATAAATAACCGAATTCACTAACTCTGAAGAAGTGGCTTACATTAACTCACGAAACGTCAGAAATGAAATTTTTATGCTCATTGACATACAATCAAAATATATTTATTTCATTAACCTCAACAAGCCGTCTCACCCTAAGTTATCGTGACTGGTGAAGAAGTCTATCATTAGTGCACCAGAAGCCTAGGGACTATAAATAAACCCATATTCCACACCGACATCAACATTTTTCAATAACGCTTTGCTTGGTCATGATATTCGGCAGCTGGAGACAAGGTAAACAGCGGTCATGTTAGACAAAACTGTAAGAGGTACTTTGGGTAGGGAAATAACATGTAAAATGAAATGGAGAAGTAGAAAGGTGAATTTAGGATTTGTACCGGGAAATAAATTTCCAAAATAAATAGTTATGTAAGTCTTTGACATTAATACCAACCTCATTACCTTTAATAGGATAACTTAGCTGAAGGCTCTCGGTCACACCTCCGCATAAAATCACCAGTGGGTACGCCGTGGTATGTACTCCTTAAAACCATTAGCTAGCTTACATCAAACGCTTCGCAATATATAGATAGCCCTTCAGTCATATATTCAAACCACTTCACTTCCGATTTCACTGAGTTTGAATACTTGGATTAAAGAAGTGTTGCGCGTAATTGTGTTGTCCAACTCCGAATACCGAGGCATCTTTAGGTCGATACCTAAACGAGTCCCACAGAATATTCATACTTTAAATTCACATCGCATTCGTGCAGACACATGGCTGTACTTAAGAAATTTACACAAGAGCATTAATATGTCTCTTATGCACACTGAAGGACGATAACAGTCGATTTTAAACACAGTTGTCTATTTATTTACACTCGTCGATCCAATAAGTAAAATTCGAGTGCTAATCAACGTTAAGAGAATTTTTGAAGGCAGCACCAATCGAAAAACTTATACATTGTCGACAGATACAAAAAATTAGTTATAGTATTATATCGTTAACATAAAAATCATAATAGGTTGGGTGATTTAAACTCCTGCACGTCAGCGTAGTTCACCAATGTAGGTGGTCCGTTTATGTGTTTGCAGGGTTATTTTTATTTGGATGAGGATTATGTGACCTAGCATACATCGAAAAAAACTTCGCTACCAATACCTAACGTGGATCGCATTTTTGTAATAGCCAGGTACCACAACTACCTTGGTGACAGTATTAAGCAAGCATGAAGTTACTACAGAAATGCATTATTAAGAATAGGAATTTAAAAAGAATGTGAACACTGCAGCGTAGGTGAGATCACTACGTCCTGCCCATTTATTCACATTGCTTGTACTTGATCTGGGTAAGATTCAGAATACTGGGCGGGATTTAGAGACCTCCTAGATGTATGATACGTCTTGGAAAAATTGCAGTTTCATTCCCCCAACAAAACACCTAAAACTCGATAATTCTTGTCCTGAGGAACGAAACGAATGATAAACTAGTTCTTATATTTTTGATAAACAAATGTATGGGCCTCCTGAAATGTACTTATTTTAATATTTTCTGACATCCGCAATGGAGTTTTTAGAAAACATTACAGAGCACAACAATACATCCAAAATGTACCCTAATTACCTTCGGGTTTTTACCGAAAATGCTTGAACCCATGATATGAAGTATGGTATAAATATCAAAAAATTTCTGTCAGCTGTTTGAACCACCCAGATTTCAAGGGTGAGCGACCTGGTCACAAATCTAGGTCGTCGTCATGGTACCGACCTTTGGTCACGTTAGCGTCAAGCGAAACGCTATTGGTCGATGTGTAGGTTACATGGCCCTGGTATTTTAGTACGTCCGTTCGCGGGCTAACTGCGAATTAGGACATGGCTTCTGTGGGTAGAGGGGATGTGGGTGATATCGACGCACTTCTGAGGGCTGCGGAGATTTTAGAGAAAAAAATGTACTCAAAAGGTATTTGTCGGGGTTTTGTAAGTATAGGTTTGTTTCAGATGGTTATGGCACGGCTGACACACTTCGAAATATTAACGTGGCTCAGTTTCTTGAGTGGTTAAGTACCGGTGACGAAGCTGATGGCAATGTCTCTATGGACTCTAAAATGTAGGTTAAAAGTCAATCATTTGTTTTTGTTAGTTCTCCGACAATGCATGTAGAACTCGCGAATCTCATACAAATGTCAGGATGTCAGAAAATCAGTGAATTACAGACAGTATTCGGATCAGCCCGCAAATTATCTGTAAGTGTATACCATCTAAGGTCTATCAGACGCCTAAATGTTATATACCTAAACATTTGTTCGTTACATCCCCGACTGTAACCTAACTTATCAATCAGAGGTCACATTTTTCAAGTTAGACACCCGATAAATTGTTTTTAAATTTAAAAGTAGAACATATCGTTTTTTGGACTCCAAGATGTGATTTTCCCACATTCGAGGCTCTTGTGATCTATAACCATATAATAATGGGTCGAAATTATTTTGCTCGATCTAGTTTTGATTTTGATTTCATCGGTTAATCTGCCGTTAGTCCCTGAACCAGATATACTTTGATGTATCACGTCGTACAATCGAACCAACCCAACGTAAGTTGTTGATACATATAGGTCATATAAAATGTAGGATTTTTGGGTTTCCTCTTCCTTACTACTCAGATCCCAGCACTTCATTTCGTGTGAATGTCAAACTGCAACACAGGAAACTTCATGTTTTGTAGACACGTGGTTCCCTAACTATCAAAACGCACAACTCACTATACAAACCGAAAACTTCATGCGTTCCAAGTGGTTATGACTCACGTAAGAGCTTACGCTTAACGAACATTTCACTGATGCCTCCAAGTTGGTTTAGGTGCTGAGGTTACCGATAAAAAATGTAAGGTTGATGAGGTCAAATGCTTTTTAACGCTTGGGGCCATGTTTGGCGTGTAACATGGATCTTGCTCTCATAGCGAAGTATACTACTACATCTATCACATTCGGTTGTTTCATGAGACTGGTGCCGTCGTTCTTGGGAGTGTTGGTTCCTGTAGTTTACAATAAGTCAATAATGCAAATAAATTCGCTCTTTATCTTTTATCAAATCTTCAGCCTCAATATTATTTTGTAATTTGTACTTGAATTCATCTATTCTTAGATGATATTCTCTCAGTCAGTCAGTCAGGTTCAACGTAGGACCGGGAACACATATGCACCTGTCCAAGTTCCATACCTCGTTAGCACAACAAGATGAACACCAAATTCATATTAGTTAATTTAATGGTGGTAATACATGAAAAAAAATTGTATATAAGGATATAGTACAGGAAGAAAGACAGATATGAAGCAATTTTAATCTCATGGTTTTAGAGAAGACGAAGTGTGTATACACCTATGCCATTGTGATCGATTCTGAGCCGTCACCCAAAGTCTCCAACCATTGGTTATGATAGTCACGCGGACCCCAACCAAGTAGCCTGCATCTACCAACATGGCTCAGACTAGAAGTTAGTGACTTCAAGCACTGATGCCACGTTTTGGTTTGGCCACTCCTAACTTTCTTTCATCCGTCTCCAACACTAGTTAGCATTACGAGCCGTCGTAGTCGGTGGTTGGGCATATGTAATACGTGGCCTAACCATCTCAGTCGATGTAGATTCACAACATGATCAACTCATTTACCATCGTTCCGTAATACCCTGAGTCAAACTTCACTATTATATACCCGGTGATCACAACATATGTGAGCAATATACCTAAGACGTCTGTGATCAGATACTAGCAACTTACAAGTATCCTCTACTCATAATGGCCACGTTTCGCAGCCATAAAGTAGAACAGGACGAACTGCTGCGCAATATTTTCATCCCTTAATTGATAGACGAATATCTCGTCTTCGCCATAGGTGACGTAAGTTGGCAAAAGCCAAACAAGGTTCTTGAATTCATGGTGAAATTTTTTGTCAGACACTAATCCATTAAGGCTGATCAGACTTCCAAAATAAGTGAAGTTGTCGACGCGTTCGACTACTTCACTCCCTATTCTTAATTCAGGTGTTGACGCAAGCCAGTCCTGGAACAACAATTTACATTTAAAGGAGGAAACGCATTTCAAATATCCGGGCATTGTTACTCAGTGCTAACAGAAGACTCTGCGTTTTATCAGCGTCTTCACCAAACAGAACTATATCATCTGCGTATTCTAAGTACATAAGTGGACCTTCTGGTAGGGTCTATGATGAAATTGAACAAAAAAGTAGATAGTGAACAGCCTTGTCGGACACCACTTGAGGTTTTAAAATCATATGACAGTTCGCCATAAGCTCTGATTCGACTGGTAGTGTTCGAGTAAAGAGCCTCTACAAAGTTTCTGTACTTCTGAGGTACACCTTTCAATGACATACACTGCCACAGAACCTCTCGGTCTACAGAGTCAAATGTTGCTTTTAAGTCAAGGAAAACTATCATTGTCGGACGCCGATAAGCATGCCTGTGTTCTAAAACCTGAAGAATGGTGAATGTGTGATCGATTCAGTCACTACCAGATCTGAAGACAACCTGATTTTCTCGTGTTTGCAGTTCATGAGTCTTAGTTAGGCACCCGATAATTATTGAGGCTAGTATTTTAGACGCTGTATTAGTCCAACTAATCCCTCTATGGTTATGACGGGATTATTTTGGCCCCTTCTTATATATTGGGACAATCAGAGATTATGACTAGTCGGATGAGATTACGTCCAACTCCCAGATTTTAGCCAGAATATTAGTCAACCTAATCGCTGAAATTGGACCACCATATTTAAAGACCTCTGGAGCCAATCCATCAGGACCAGCTGCTCTTCCTCGTTTCAGATTAGCTATAGCCTTTTGAACTTCAACTAAAATCATAGGGCCTTTTTCTATGTTCCATTCAGACTGTTTAGGAATGGTGGGTAACTGTAGAGTAGCTGAAGGCCAGCTAAACTGTTCTCTAGTGTTCCGCCCAACGTTCTAAACATCTGGGCTGAGAGCAGATGAGAGTCTTATCTTTTTCCGAGATTGTCTCGCTTACAGTTGACTTCTTAATTCCGACTTCTTTTATTAGTCTGAAGAGTTATCTGGTATTGCCTACAACCTCTACCTTTTCCATTTCATTTGCTTTCGTTGCCCACCACTGCTCACGATCGTTCCTTAGACTTTTAGTTAACTTAGATCTGATTTGCTTTCGCTCTTCATCTTGTTCAGAGCCTGATGGGATGAGTTTACGAAAATCCATCAGTGTGATGAACTTAGACGAAATCCATTGGTTTTTTGGAACCCTTTGGTTTAAATTACTAATAGATGTTACTGTTGTGTCCACAGCTATTTCTATATCTTTCCAAGCAACATCTGGGTCAGCCTCGTTTACAGAACTACCTAGATGTGAACTCATTTGTTCCTGGAACTTACTTTTGGCTTTCTCGTCACTGAGTTCAATTCTAATGGGTCTTCTTAGTGTAGTTTTTCTGAGTCTTATTTATTTATTTATTTAAACACATAAATATTGGTACAATGAAGCACCAGATAAATATGCGCCTCACAAATCTCATTCAATTTGTGTGAGGGCTGTGATACTGCCCAGGTGCTCAGACTGAAGCAGGCGGTTTTCTTAGGGGGCCACACCCGGAGCCTTTGACCTGAATGTCTGATCCACAAGGCAGTGGAGCATCGTGAGGAGATGCAGTCCCATGGTCGCCGGTGACCAATGACAGGTTCTTCCGCCATTCGTTCCATCAGGATACTGGAGCCCATGTGCACCATTGGTTTGGAATCAGGGTTTTCCAACTCCCCTAGGTGGACCCTCCGTGTTCACCAACCCGGTTAAAGCGCCGGACATTCGTTTTTCGTCCTCTCACTTTCGTAAACAGCACCCCCGCCACGAGAAGGCAGTGAGTAGGACTTCCCTGGCAGAAACTATATATTCGCTGGCCATATGAGAGTATTTCGAGAGGGAGAGGTGACTCTCCCCACTCTCGGCCGTACCAGGGCATTTGGGGGCAGCATCCACGAACCCGCTCTCGCGAGATTCAAACCCAGGACCTACCAGTCTTGAGTCAGAGCCCTTAACCGATAGACCAGTGGTCTTTCTGAGTCTAGTGAGGCCCGAACAAATGCGTGCTCGTATTAAAACGTGACCGGAGTCTAACCGTGTATTCCAGAACGAGTGATAGTCTTCTATCGAACCTCCAACGATGACTGATGAAAATATGGTCTGTATGAGTCCATCGTTGGTTTGGTGCAGGTGGTCACCATGTTAGACGATGTCTCTCCTCATGCTTAAAATTATTGTTCGCTAAAAATGAACGATTGTTTGAGCATAGTTGCGAGAGACGATCATCATTATCTGTTCGCTGAACTGGAATACTGAAATACCTACCTAAATGTCTTTCTGTTTGGTTTAAGCTACCTAGTTGGGTATTAAAGTCGCCTGCTACAAGTACTATGTCTGAACACTTAGCTTTCTGAAGAAGTTCAGAGAGCTTTTTGTAAAAGTCTTCTTTCACTTCATCCAGGCTGCAGTCAGCAATATATCTAAGACATCTGTGATCATATACTAGCAACTTACAAGTATCCTCTACTCATAATGGCCACGTTTCGCAGCCATAAAGTAGAACAGGACGAACTGCTGCGCAATATTTTCATCCCTTAATTGATAGACGAATATCTCGTCTTCGCCATAGGTGACGTAAGTTGGCAAAAGCCAAACAAGGTTCTTGAATTCATGGTGAAATTTTTTGTCAGACACTAATCCATTAAGGCTGATCAGACTTCCAAAATAAGTGAAGTTGTCGACGCGTTCGACTACTTCACTCCCTATTCTTAATTCAGGTGTTGACAATAATCACTAAACAATTTCAAGCAGGTCAAAATAAAAAAATATCAATGACGTTCATTTTATATCCGATTTCAAGTGGGAAGGAGTATGTACCAGTGTAGTATCACCAGTCTCTACAAGAACACCTTGGTCTAAACCGACCATGCCTATTCACACTTGATAAACGAATTGAACTCCTGCTGTAATACCTGTGGTTACCCTGCAGAAGTTAAGAGGTTGAAGGCACCGCTTTCACGTCAAATTAAATACCTTAATTGACTTGTAGTTCTGTCTTTCAGTTATGTTTGTTTAATGTCATCATTGATACCAAGATAGTCCCTCATGAATAAAGACAGCACTATCATTACTGGTCAAAATATTTAACATTTAATGAATCCATTCTTCTAGAGTTTTCGGATACTTTTGATGTATGGTATGAAATTATATTTCTTGCCGTTTATTGGAGAGTACATTTTAGTTTAATACATAAATAATGCAGTACCACTTTCTCTGTAATAGTCAGTCATTTCACTCACCAGGATTTTGGAAAACATCGAACTTGGTTTCAAATGCTCTTTAGTTAATGGTCTCATCTACTTTCTACTTGCAAGCAAGACTGGAATACATACCAGTTCCGGAACGCTGTGCTGTTTTAAAAAAAATGAAACACCCCGAAAATTCTAGCATTTTTACCTCAGTGTGTTCATGAGAGTCAGTATTTCGAAACTGTATATTAAAGGGTTGTTTGCATACTACAAATCGACGTAATAAAACTCTAAATTTACTTGCGCCTGTTACTTCCAATGGAGCATAGGCCGCCGGCCAGAATTCTCCAACCCACTCTGTCCTGGGCCTTCCTTTCTAGTTCTATCCAACTTTCATTCATTCTTCCCATATCTGTCTCCGTTTCTCGGAATTTTCTTTGGTCTTCCTCTTCTCCTTTGGCCTTCAGGATTCCATGTGACGGCTTGTCTTGTGACGCGATTAGGTGATTTCCTCAAAGTGTGCCCTATCCACTTCCAGCATTTCTTCCTCCACTGGAATCTGGTTTGTTGTCTCCCACAGTAGCTTGTTGCTGATAGTGTCTGGCCAACGGATCCGAAGTATCTTGCGTAGACAACTGTTGATAAACACTTGTATCTTCTGGATGATGGCTTTCGTAGTTCTCCAAGTTTCCGTCCCATACAGTAGAACTGTCTTGACATTTGTATTGAAAATTCTGATGTTGGTGTTGGTTGACAATTGTTTTGAGTTCCAGATGTTCTTCAGTTGTAAATATGCTTCTCTTGCTTTGCCAATCCATGCCCTCACATTTGCATCAGATCCACCGTGTTCATCAATGATGCTGATCAGATACGTAAATGTATTCACATACTCCAAAGCTTCTCCGTCAAGTGTAATTCGATTGGTGCATGTTTTGCTGTGTATATTGTGACCTACTGCTTCTGCTTCACTGGTCGTCTTCTCCTAAATTTGTTGTTGCGTGTGTGATAGAAGAGCCAGATCATCTGCGAAGTCTAAATCGTCCAGCTGCATCTTATCTGTCCATTGTATCCCGTGCTTCACTCCAGTTGTTGACGTCTTCATGATCCAGTCGATCACCAGGAGAAAGAGAAAGGGTGAGAGTAAGTAACCTTGCCTGACACCGGTCTTTACCTCGCATGAGTCTGTCAACTGTCCTCCGTGGACGATTTGGCAGTTTAGTCCATCATAGGAGTTCCGTATGATATTTACTATCTTCTCAGGCACGCCGTAGTGTCGGAGAATCCTCCATAGTGTTGTCTTGTCCACGCTATCAAATGCTTTCTCGTAGTCAATGAAGTTGATGTAGAGTGATGAATTCCATTCAACTAGTTGTTCCACAATGATTCGTAGAGTTGCGATTTGGTCCGTACACGATCGATCTGTACGGAATCCAGCCTGTTGGTCTCGAAGTTAGGCGTCTACGGGGTCCTTCATTCTGTTTAACAATACCCAGTTGAAGGTAGGCTTGACGGATGTATTAACTTTGACAATTTGCACATAACAGAATCAGGTAAATACGAAAAACAGCATTTCTGACGTAACCGATCTAGACATTCTCCAACAAGCTCTAACTCTACCCGAACCACTTTAGCAAAAACCTATCACCTTACTTATTACACTGGCTAGGACAATGATGTGTAGGGAAAATATTATTGTTAACTAGAGCAAAAGCATGACATCTATTGACAGAGTTGTTACCTGATGACTTGAGTCGTGTAAGAAAGTCCATGTTGTCTAACTGTATTTTCAACAGAATCGTTATGAACGAATGAACACTATGGAAGATGTGATTCAACAATGGTTGCCGTTGCAAAAACGCAACCGTTCTCCATCTTCCTAGGTGTCTCCGACATTGCATTATCTATATCCCCCATTTCCTAGCTTGATTCGTCGCATTTGATTGTTACCTTCACATTATCTGTATTTTTATTCCCACTATTGGTTTTGCTGCTGCTGTAATAGTGTAAATTATGACCAAGTCCTACAATGTTAATATCTGCAATTCATTAATCGAAGTAAAAGAATCACTGCGACGGTAGACTATTGTTATTCAAGAGCTGACTGGAGCAACATAATGTAGGGTGTTACCCAGGGGTTTACTAGTTCAATTTTCTGAATTGACTTGGCTTTAAATCGGTATCGGCGCAAATGCATTACATTGTCTTCCTTAAACTCTTAACCAGGGTGTATGGTTCCACAATTTTCAGTCCTTATTTTCATTTGTTTTTACTTCCACCCCTGTTTACCTCTGTTAGTGTCGTTGTTTTTACTCGTATTTTCCCTTCCCTTGGTCACTTATTTGTATTGAGCTTAACACTAGTGCTTTAGAACATATATTTATGCCGAATACCACATTCTCATTGAGTTTCCCGTAATAGTCATATTTTGTCTCATCTCTGTTTGTGTTCTGGAGTCCATGAACATTGAGTCAACAAACTATCCTACCAGACCCTAAAATCTTCCACCTCCACCCAACCAGTTTTTTTTAGACCGCTTAAAATGACACCAACGTGGGTTTTTTATGATACACATAAAATTTACCATTTGAAAATACTTTTTTTTAGCCTACCAAATCAACTCTGAGTTATTCAGATGGTGATCCGGTGTTTACATATCATCCTGATGTCTGGAATCAATGTCCTGCATCTCATTTAAGACCAGACTCTGCTTCTTCGAATTTGCCGCAAAGTCACTGTCGTGTCCTCACAGCTGCTACAGGTGTCACTCAATTATCAGAACCATTTCCAGTAGGAGGAATTGGAACGACAGATGAACCAGATGGATTGTCCAACACAAGTGGTAAGTTTTCATGTACACTGTTTTTAATACTGCACATTTTCAAATATGACTTAAATTCGGTTCTTACTACACTACATATGACCGAAAATTGTCTATTACGATATTATTTAAAGGAACATGTTTTCCATTTACCAGTTCTGCAGTTCGACCATTTAAAATCGTTTAATCCTCCACCCCTACTGACTACTATGTTGTGATACGGCTTAAAGTCAAAGTTGTTCTGCTAGCCGAATTGACAAAATAGAACAGTTTCCTACAAACAGCCAGTAGTGCCAATGATCATGCTTTATCATTTTGGGAAGAGGCAACAAATGTTGATTGGGAAAACGTCCTATCCCAAGCGTTCCTGTACTGGACAATGAGCTTCTCTAAGAATTCAAGAGCACTGTACAAATGGTAGCATTTCTAAAGACACCTAAATATAAAAGACCTTAAGTGGATATTCAATAGTTTCTACTCGATTACTGAACAAACCGATACTTATCAAATTTCTTCCTCAGGTAATTCGAAAAATAAGGTTAGAAAGTGATAACCACGCTGTGCACTTCTACCATTACATGTTCCCACCAATGAATTTTTTTCATAATCAACTTCTATCTCTCCATGTTTCTTCAGATTTCTTCATCCCCCCATATTCATAGATTTTATATTGCTGATTCGAAATTACGATGTCGTACCCCAAAGTTCGTTAAACTCTTCAAATAGACTAACAAATGGACTAGTACTTGGCATACAAATTCATAAATGTAAGTCTCCACGTCCCAAGTCAGGATGGCGAAACGAAATTAATTAGATAATAATCAAAGAAATAAAAGTAATCATATTGATAATAGTGGTAAAAAAGACTGTTTGTGCAACGGCAACCATTGTTGAATCACATCTTCCATAGTGTTCATTCGTTCATAACGATTCTGTTGAAAATACAGTTAGACAACATGGACTTTCTTACACGACTCAAGTCATCAGGTAACAACTCTGTCAATAGATGTCATGCTTTTGCTCCGGTTAACAGTAATATTCTCAGAAGGGGGTTTTGTAGAGATTTGTAGTAATTTTATGGTTAAAATCATGAATCGATTGAAGCTAGACCACCACGGAGAACCTGGAAGCACTAGACGGTTGTTCAATTTCGTGGATTGGTTGGAGTTAGGCAATAACACTGTTGTATGCCAGCTCAGTATTCTAGAGGTTAAGCGCTCGCGCGCGAATTTGATAAGTCTTGTGTTCGAATCTCGCGAAGCGGGACCGTGGATGCTCACTGCTGAGGGGTCCCACAATAAGACTGAACGGCTACCCAGTGCTTCCAGGTTATTCATGGCAGTCTAGTTCCAATTGATTCATAATTTCAACTATAAAATAATATTTTCCCTACAAATCATTATCGTAGACAGCTTTGTGCGTCAAGAAAGATGGTGTTTATGCATAACACTTTCAAACGAACTTGATTGATGACGGCACATTGCATCATAAAGCAGTTTTCTGCATTTTCTGCATTCAAAATAAATTTTTCATGTACAGTCACTCTGAAAATCACCTGTGAGAACATTTGGAGTTTACGCACACCCCATAGATTCACAAATATACTATAGTTGATCTAAGTCTGAAAAATTAATGATTCTTTTGAAGCTTTCTCTGCCATGTTACTTATGATTTATGGATGCTGTTGAAGTTTGAGTACTACCACAGAGTCATCTTCGTGTCCCTTTATACAGAGTAATGAATACAGAAATTTTTACACAACATCACTAGTTTCCAAAAATGCGTAACCTTATTAAGGATGTCTGAGCGATGACCTTTCTTTTGTCCGGTTTCGTGAATCAGACTGCCACAAGACTTGCTGATCATTAAAACCAAGTGCTCCTTTTGAATTGTAAAATACCTCAGTTTTACTTCAGTGACCATGCCCTTATTTCAGAGCATGCGGATTAGATGCTAAGTCTGAAACATACCTGATTTTCCTATATTTATCGTCCTTGAGTTCCAATTGACAGCTAATAGGTTTCGAATGTTAAGATCTTGGAAATGATGTAAATCAAATTGATTCCCTTATGGTCATCACTGAAAGATTCGTGTTTTCTTGAATATTGTAATGATTAGGAATCAAGACCGTCTGTTACTGTATCACTCTAGCCATCATAAAGAAACACCTGGAACTAAGTTATCATAGCCTGCTGCTCTTCCATAGTTCAAGTCAATTATGTTCTCAATTCCTTTAAAAGTTGAAGGTGAGACCGGAAATTTACATCAAGCCTATTTAATTTTCCCTTCAGTCTTTCCAATCACGTAACTTGACAGTGTTAATTTTTTACGTAGCTACCTTGCTACTGTATCCGTACTTTTAATCGTTTCAGTCAGTCAGTCACAATATAGAACTTCGTACGTACGTACATCAGTTCGAGTTGCCATACCACATTATCACAGAGATGCAGTTGTCAATTCAAATCCCATAGTGGTAGAAGTAGTAAGAGTATAATCAGAAATCCAAAAGATAAGGGTTTGAAGATGTTCAAGGAGTATAATCCAGTGAAATAAATTTAAAAAGAGAAAAAGGATAGAGAGATGAAGAATTCAGAAGATTAGAATTTGGTAGATCACTTTTAATTGTTTACTCTTTAGCTGTAAGTAGTTCTGTTCGCACCATAGAAATGACTTAGTATTTCAGTATATGCTAAATATTACTTATGAAAGTAAACTGCCTAGCTTATTCCAGACTAGCCTGTTTCTTTAAATTGTTCTTTCTTTTGTTTTTCACCCTTGTTATAATGAAATACATTTCCAGAATATGTACTATGTACCTATTTTTAACCCACCTTTCACTAAAAGTACAATGTGTTCTTTTTAACTCATTCTATTTTAATAAATAAATTTGGTTATTTGTCATATTTGATGCTTAGACTTATATATGATAAATGTAAGTTTCGCAAATCTGTGGTTCATTGCACATTACCCGCTAAACCTGCAATACCAGCTTGTTAAAAACTACCAAGTAAAGTTGAGAGTGCTTGGCAAAATAAATCATCCCTCAAGCTGTAAATCACAGACGATGAGCTTATTATTATTTTCTCACTTACTGAGACTCGTTTATTGAGTGTACTAAGAGTCGAATCTAGCTCATCACTTCAAACTCGATGTCGCCAGTCTCCGATAATCAGCTATAGTAAAACAAGAGTATCAGTAGTCACAACAACTTATCAAGTACGCACTACTGGGTATCAATCCAATCATTCACTAAAAATTGTTTTCTATGTTTTTCATTCATATTCCGAAAGTAGCCGTTAGCAATTTAATTTAAATGGATATAAGCTTTTGCTGTATACTTGTACCGCAAAGGCACTTTTCTTAAAATATCAGCCATTTAACGAAAGACTTACCATTTCTGAGGATCAAACAGCTCTTGATTTATTCATTATCTAATTTATACATCTCATTTCTGTCAAGGATTTTTAGAAAATGTCCATTTACATTTTCCGTTACAGATGATGTTTGTATGGATAGTTCAAGTCAGGACAGCTATTCTGGTAATACAGCTCCCGTACGTGCGAATGCTAATGTTATGCACATTTTGAACACATCCCTTGGTTCTGAATTTAATGGCCATATGGATCCTGGGAATAATAAATCTCAATATTCTAATTGTCGTTTGAGATCAGCTCTACTAACACCTTATTCTCCTGGTTCTGAAGTACATTCCACTAACAGTGTTAGACACTTGAATCATTTTTTGAATAAGGATATCTCCACTTCAAACATACCGCTTCAACAGAGACCAGTTACTGAAAGTATTCAACCTGAAATATTTTCTAATAGTAATTCATCACAACGGCTACTGGAAGTTCTTTCTAGGACGTATGAAAATTATGATGATTTAGATCAACGTAACTCTAAGTTTCGAGCATCTGAGAGCCCTCAAAGTACTCCAACTGTTCATCAACAAACTTCCTGGAGTGCACCTCCGTCTGTCTCATACAGTAGTTGTGCTACTCCGGATAAAGAATGTTGCGATGCAATAAATCAAATTGAAATTCCTCAACCAGTTCGTCCAACACGTTTCAGTTGTTCAAGTTTACCTGTAAAGAAACGCAAGTTGGATTGGAAACAATCAGATAATTGGTTGTCTGATTTACAGTCATCTGATAAGCATTTATGTAAATTTAAGAAAACTGCCAACATTAATCCTTCAGATCTTGTTAGTACTACTGGTTTTATGACGACATCAAATCATGATAATCCCACATACTGTTCATCAAGTGGGAGTATCCCAGAAAGACGAAAATCAGTTAGTGGTATATCTGTATCGGATAATACTCAGCAGTCTGTCATTTCAAAGATCACCATTCCTCTGTTGAGAACTTGTTCTGTGCCTGTAAACAGTGAACAACGTATGAGTAGGTTTCTAAGTATTTTTTTATTCATATTTAATAGTTCTCAAGTTTTTTTTTAACTCTAAATCAATGTGAAGTGATTAAATATATGGTCGTACTATAATAAAATTCCTTAGAACAACGCTGTCTGAACCTATTTTATTGCTGAAGACTTTTTATTTGGATCTCCAAAGCTATATATCCCTCGGGATGAACTGTCCTTGCACTCAACTTATTTTAAACTCTGCTGTTGCGAAAATTAAGTAACTCGTCATTCGCACTGCCTTTTGAAGACAAATTAATAATAAAGGGCAGGAAGGAAAATAAAGCAAATGAGTGCTTTACGAATCATAGGTAAACTATAACTTTGCCAAAACTATGTTCTGTAAGAGGTCTGATTAATTACACTGCATACAGCAGACTAGGAAACAAAGTATGATACGTTTTAAGCGCTATTCTAAATCTGTTTTGACCAGAAATGCAAGTGTGATATTCATAAACATAGGAGTTCTCGTTTTCTAAGTGAGGTACACACTTTTCGTGTTTACAAATTTGACCCAACAGAAGGACGAAGCTTCTTCATCTGTCCCATCACAGTTCAAATCTGCTCGTCATGAAAGAACGCTGTTCGTTTCCAAACCCCGCTTTCGTTGTCCAACCGTAAAAAACAAATAATACAGCTAAGTAAGATTCCACCCCTTATCTGGTTTTACAGGTTGTTCAATTCTGAATTCAACTAAGTAGAGTATCTATAAGGTTAGATGTGTAGTTAAATTTGATTTATAAATCGTGAAAGTAATAGTAAACAACCTAGGCTTTTTTTCAGAAAAATGCACAGAACTCTTTTAATTGCTTGAGCCACCCGGTTAATCAGCTGTCTACGCATATGCTAAGGCCAATTGATTGCATGCATTCATATTGATCGCTTGGCTGTCACTTGGCCTGTGTTTTCAGTAATTCCCATGACCATGTAATTATAGCTAGTGGATAATTTCTAGACATATTGAACATACAACTGCCTGTCCGTAATACTATTGCTACATATCGATTAACCTGAAGAGACAACTATGATTGGTTAACTTATACTCAGGTGGGGGTGTCGCTTAAATGCACGCGTATGCCAAACTCATAGCCTACCAAATCAATCCCATGAGACATCCTTTTCCGAAATCTGCAACTGATCCAATTTTAGGACCTGTCATCAAATTAAACGCAGTAAGTAGTTTTCCTAACAAATTGGAATCAGTTAGCCAACCATCCAAACCCTCAGAATATCTATCTGCAATTTTCGACTCCAAAAACCTCGATCTCTCAGACCTAGTGGAGATACATGACCTTGAACAAGTTCAGGATTCAACTATAAATATTTCCCTACTTCTGTTAAGTCTTATGTGATCGGCTCCAAGCAGTTATCCCTTGTGCACTGCGGTCACGCTCTCTGATCATTAAGGCCACTTCTAATCCAATTTCGTTTTCAGGTACCTGTAGAAGAGCTCTTCCATGATGTGTTCAACCGGAAAGTGATAACCACCCTCATGCCTCTAACAGTACTGCAGATCAGTGAGTCAGAACTAACCACTTGGATATTAGAATAATCACCAACCAGCCAATGAGCTACAAAATAAGACCAGACAACAAGATGAACACCAAATTCATATTAGTTAATTTAATGGTGGTAATACATGAAAAAAAATTGTATATAAGGATATAGTACAGGAAGAAAGACAGATATGAAGCAATTTTAATCTCATGGTTTTAGAGAAGACGAAGTGTGTATACACCTATGCCATTGTGATCGATTCTGAGCCGTCACCCAAAGTCTCCAACCATTGGTTATGATAGTCACGCGGACCCCAACCAAGTAGCCTGCATCTACCAACATGGCTCAGACTAGAAGTTAGTGACTTCAAGCACTGATGCCACGTTTTGGTTTGGCCACTCCTAACTTTCTTTCATCCGTCTCCAACACTAGTTAGCATTACGAGCCGTCGTAGTCGGTGGTTGGGCATATGTAATACGTGGCCTAACCATCTCAGTCGATGTAGATTCACAACATGATCAACTCATTTACCATCGTTCCGTAATACCCTGAGTCAAACTTCACTATTATATACCCGGTGATCACAACATATGTGAGCAATATACCTAAGACGTCTGTGATCAGATACTAGCAACTTACAAGTATCCTCTACTCATAATGGCCACGTTTCGCAGCCATAAAGTAGAACAGGACGAACTGCTGCGCAATATTTTCATCCCTTAATTGATAGACGAATATCTCGTCTTCGCCATAGGTGACCTGTGGAGAATATAGTAATTTTGAGAGTTGAATTGATGGTTCAATCCAGGCTAGACTACCACTGAGAACCTAGAAACAATTGACAGCCGTTTCGTCCTATTATGGCACTTTTCAGCAGTGCGCATCCACGAGACTCTAACCCAAACTTCTAGGACATTGAGCCGGTATCCAGCAGTGTTAATTCCTAATTTCACTAAATTCATGATCTTGCGTAAGCCTTTGTTCATTGCCTGAGGTGGATAACTGTCTGACACGTGACATGAATTGAACTCTACTGTTCACAACTTCTCACTAGAACTCCAGGAAATTCATTTTGAATCTAGTCATGAATGAGCACACGGTAATCGGAATGGGGATTTGTAGAGGCCGTAGGCCCTGATTTCGAGTCTCACGTGCGGGATCGTGGATGCGCACTTCTGAGGAGTTTTATATCAGGATGAACTGGCCGTCCAGGGCTTCCAGGTTTTCAGTGGTTGTCTAACTTGTATTGACTCATGGATACAGACGATAAAATTATTATTATATTACCATAAATAAATTAATATATTTGTAATATCCCAATGAGTAGCAAGTTTAATTTTTATTTGAAATTATCAAGTCAAACCTTGGTAACTATACCTATTATTATTAATATTTATTGTAGCTCGAAAATATAAGTACTGTGACAACTTGATGTGATTTAATTGAAGTGTTTTCAGCTTATTTAATAATATATTGAAAACCAACACAATTCGTTTTAATGTTAGACAACCTAAATATCACAACTTGGTTGCTAGTTTATCTTATAAAACCTCTTTGGGTGTAAATACGTACATTCGAATGCCAAAATAAATAAAAGTTATTCACTTCATCAGATCTGTGATACCGGTCTCTTTCTGATATGTAAATATCTAGAAGAATGTGAAGACTTAGTTTTGTTGTATAACATTAATTTTGAAGTCACGATGACTCTAGCACTCATCATATATTTTATTTGCTTTACCAGTCGTATGTATAGAAACAGGTCTTGAACATTTAAACTCAGTTACATCGTACAATAATATGTGGATATTAGGGGCAAAATAATTTAAGATAATAGTAATATCAAGATAGAGGAATCTATACACCATAGAAATTAAAATAAAAATAAGTGAATATTTGCTCTATGGTGAATTCTAATAGATCATATGTTAGGATGAAATGATTTTAATGGAGTTATGTTCTCTGAGCTGAAAGGTTCATTAGTGAAATTTTCGTGGTCTTGCTAGGCAAAACTACCATCAGCGCAAAACTCAGACGGATGTGAGCTATTCACATTCCTCTAAATATGACTAACATCTCGTTTTGTTAACATTAGATTTGATTGGTTGTTGGTGTCAACACTTGCTCTGTTATTGTTTACAATTCTATTTTGATTTAATGTTGAAAAAATAAGCTCTAAATCATATGTGATGAAATTCAAATAGCTTACTTTAGTTTGAATTTAGTACTGCTAATGTTGTCTAAAAAGAACGAAAGTCCCGCTATTAAACTACTTTATTCAGAGAATCCAACTCAAAGTCCGATAAAGGCACTATTATTTATTTGACCTATAATATAACCGTAAAATAGGTTTCCGAACATTTTTTCCCATGTAGTTCGTATTATATTACATAGTTGTTGAAGTTCAAATAGTCGATTATAGTAATGATAACTAAGTAACAGATTTTTCTTCGCTAATAACCATAATCACTAATATAATCAGTTGTGATGCTCATTCTATAACTATCACTAATGTGTTCAAATGATAAACTCGTTAAAAGGAAAATTGCATGTAGTTTCTCTAATAACTATGTAAATCAATCACATTGATGATAATCCTTCAAAGTTTCAAATCTAGATTGAATGAAGTATATAGTGTTAATGTAAACTTGGCTACTTTTTAAACTGATGCGAATTTCCTATCAGACCTGAAGTTGCTTACCCATTTACTCACATATCTGAATAACCTTACTGTTATAAACAAAATTATTATTATGTAATATATATTGTGATCAATATAACCTGAATATGCTTCTTTTTTTCTAAAGTTTTCATTAAAAACAAAATTGCTTCATTGTTTCTTTTCCAGTTCATTCACCAAAACTTTTAGATACTTTGACATTTTCTAAACATTTAATTGAAGAGAAAAAATCGTTAATAAAAACACCTTATCAAAATCATTTTTCTGTTCTTACTCGTACACTAACCGGTCCGGACAATATTAAAAATCATATAAACAGTTCAAAACAGTATGCCTCTGAGCTAACAACAATGTCAAATGGTTCGAATGTTTCAAAATTATCAAAAGATAGTATTTTTAACATGAGTGATAACAAGAAGAGGAAGTATGCCACTCTTTCCAGTGTTGATTTATGTACTACAACAGGGGGTAGCAACTATTATCCCGGTGTTTTTAATAATAATAATAACTATAGTAATAATAATAGTGATGAAGATTCGTATATTTCAAAAGTCAGTCATTCAACGACATCTTCCACTATTCACTACAATACAAGGAAACTGATAACAGCGGATTTATTATTTCGTTCACCACATAATACTCATAAACATCGTTCTCATGCTCATAATAACAATGAAAATAGTAATAATCAATTAGCACTGCCTGATGGCTCTGACAACATTCATAACCGTAATGAAATATTTGATCATACAAATGGAGTTCGTCAACATCATTGTTTCTCAAAACTACAAACTGCTAGAACTGTAGAAATGAATGTATCCAATTTCGATCACAATAATAATAGTAGCAATAATAAATTGAATGGATCCACACCAGTGGTAGAACGCAAACACAATGGTCTTATACAAACTATACCGCATAATGAACATAACAATACTGTATCACATCAACTATCTCATACACTCAAAGAAGATACTGTTTATAATTTTAATTCAATTTGTCAGAAACAATCTAACAATTCGGATAATAGTATTGATATCACATCAGGTCAAGACAGGAATAATCTTGTCAATAATTACCAACATCTATCATCTATTATTAGTCAGTCAACAATGCTTCCTAACCATGCTGTTACTACTACCTCCACTCCAACAACAGTTACTAATGTTATTAGTCATAATCTAAATACTTATGTAAGTAGCTATTGTTTTTCATATTCGATTAATGATGGTTTTTTGAGATTAAAATTGTGTGAAATTATTCGACGTTATGTTTCGTTGTTTCACCTTTAAACTACTCTTTATTTCTTTGAACATTATTGTAGAGTGAAATAGTTCATTCATTGTAGTGGAGCAATGGCTCAGTAGTTAAGGTGTTCAACTTTGATCCATTAAGTAGCAGGTTCAAACCCCTATCTGCCTATAACGGTTTAGGCAACCTACTAGTATCACTAACCCTCACGCTTAGAATGCGGGTCATCGTAGTTTAGGCTTAATTAAGTGATTTATTATAAGTCTACATACTTTAGTAAATTATTCACATGCTACAATACCTACATAAGAGCAAGGTCCAAAAGTACAACAACGAGTGCCAATCAAATCACACTTGATAGAAAAGCTCTGGAAGAGGTGGAAACTTCTACGTAACTGGGTAGCATCATTAATAAACAATAAGGATCTGATACAGACGTAAAGGCATGAATTGGCAAAGCAATGATAGAACTCCTGCAATTGAAGAACATCTGGAGCTAAAAACAACCGTTAACCAATACTAAAGTCAGAATTCCCGGCACAAACATCAAGACAGTCCTATTGCGCGGAGCTGAAACTTGGAGAACTACAACTACCATCAAAAATGTCTACACAATGTACCCCAGATCCATTGACTAGATACCATCAGCAAATAACCTGTGGCAGAGGACTAATCGGCTTCCAACTGAAAAGGAAATTAGGCAAAGACACTGGAGATGCACAGGGCATGCATTGCGGACATCATCAGACTGCATAACTAGCCAAGCTCTAACTTGAAATCCCCAAGGCGAAAGAAAAAGAGACAAACTAAAGAATACATTGCTCCGGAAATTGGAGGCAGACATAAAAAGAATGAGTAGCAATTGCGAACAGCTGAAAAGGAGGGCCCAAAACAGTCGGTTGGAGAATCCTGTTCGGTGATCTATGCTGCACGAGGGGTAAAAGGCGTGAGTAACTACCTACCTACTTGTCTAAACTTGCATCTTGAACAATGTTTAAAAAAATCTGCTTAGGTTTTTTATGTAACATATGTCTAGTGCTTCATAAAAACATGATTTGTCCTTGGGCTAATTTAGAACACACTAAAAATAAAAGTTATTATAGGCCCATTATCTTCATCAATCCTGCTAACATGTCTTTATTATATATGGTTTTGTCCTCCTTTGAAACTACACACACACTCAATGGGACTTTTCTTTCTCTAAGCATCCTGCACTAAAAATCGAAATTCTATATTTCACGTCTAATTATATTTTATAAGAATTGTAGATATGAAAGAATAATCATGTACATAAATATTTAATGTTTTCATAGGTTGATTCAAGCATCAAAAGTGATCGTAAGCATGTTTCTGTGAATTCCAGTCCTCTAAAATCAGTTATGCCAGAGTCTACAATCAATAAACCACCAGCGGAACAGTTCAAATATTCACATGAAAATTTACCTAGTGGTGCAACCACATTATCACCATCATCATCAGTATCATCATCGTCTATGTTAACAAATCAAATGAATGTTAACGGTGCACATGTTATTATGATGCTTTCCCCGTCTATCACAATCCCGACATCTCTTCATTCATCTTTAACCAGTCAGATTATTACATCGTCATCATCATTGTCAAATGTTCAACAATCTTCACCCAATTATAATAACAATAATAATTCTAAAATCATACCACATTCATCTGATTTTTCTCAAACTTATACTACCCCCGCCATCACCACATCAAACTTTGTAAATAGTAGTAGTGGCACATCATCCTTTCCTTTACTTTTAATTTCTGCTTCTTCATCGGCCAGTGCAGTTGCATTAGCTGAGGCTGCTGCTTTAGCTACAGGAGTACCGTCGACAAGTTTTGTACCTGTTCCTGTACAAGTCACTACCTATGTCCCTCCACCATCATCAACAACAATCACAACAACACGATCGATAAAAAATGAAGAGCATAATGAAAAATTAAAAAGTCAATGTAAAATTTCCAATTCATCGAATAATGAGATTAACACCATTTCAAATCAACATTTTATTCTGTCAGTCATGGTGACTGATAATCATGTTCATAATAATAATGATGATGATAACAATAATGTTAATGGTAATAGTGATAATCAGAAATCATTATCAGTTCAAAGAAAAATCCCATTTGTCTTAAGTACACCTAGTTTACATCCGAATTTCAATAATATTCAAAATGATAGAAAAAGTATTAGTGATGGTAAACAACACCATTCCACTCCAGTATTAAAAGATATTTCATCGACTAACACATCAGATGATCATGTTTATGATAGTAAATTGACCCATCAAGCTGTATAATGTCGTTGATGATGTTAAAAACTGAGGGGGGATAGGCAGCATAAAAATAGAAAGTGTCAAATAATTGGTAAAGGAGATGACAAATACAATCTCTATACTTGTAAACTCACAATATGCCTCCATCCCTACTACCATTACTACTGCTTTTGTTGTTATACATAACAGTAGTATGCAAATAAAGGTCTCTTTATACTTATCAATGTATCCCCTTGATCTTATTGACTATTACTTCAACTAAGTGAGTTGTTCACCCGAAATAGTTCTCTTTTGATCATTACCTAGGCGATTATTACTTCTGTTTTTTTTTAGTTTCCCTTCTACAGTTATTTCCATTTATCGTCAAAATAATTTCATTTTTTCTGTTGACATGTATGTGTGTTCATGTTTCAATGTTCCAACCATCAACTATAACATTTCTTCTAAATAAATAAGATCTACGTTTTTTTTTAATTATTAGGTGTCGAATAATTACTAATAGATTACCATATCACATTAATTATCTCATACATTTTTCAGTTTTTATCGTTTTCTTGTTTTTACAAATTATTTGTATATTTAGGTTTCATTACGAATCTATCATCATTAGTGTTATTATCATTTTTGTGTGACCTCTTCACTACGCGCCTATAAACACATCCATCCTACATTTGCTATTCTCCCATCACCACCACTCTTTTTCTGTATTGTTTCCTACCTTGGACACATGTACGTAGATATATATATATATATATATATATATATATATATGCTAAACTGTTTTTTCTCACTTTGTGTGCACTATTTTTTGGTATATATGCAGTTGTAGTTTACACAGTATCAATATGCTGCATGTAAACACAAAATCCCCTTCTTTGTTGTCTTTTCTCTCTCTTCATCATTAGCTAATAAGAAAAAGTGAATTGACATTTTGAACAGTTGAACAATCCTGCCGTGCTTCAGTCTCCTTCCTTTCTAATTCGTTTATTTCTTGTTTCTTATCTGATTTCTCAACATACCATGTTTTACAATTCAATGGAAAGGGAGCTACTTCTATTGAGATTTCTATGGGCAGTGATGTTATATTGTTATCACTGTCTTTTTCATGTGTGTTTGGTTTTTGAATAATTTCTTACTGGATCATTACTACTCTGTGATGAGCACGGGAACTTTGAGCGATACAATTGTTATACCAAAGCAAAATATACTAAACATATTAAAGAAACTGTTTCAAGGAAATGAAATTGCATTTCTCCCTCCCTCTACTGTTCATCGTCATCAACGCTAGACATCTAAAAACAATTTCATATCACCCGGTCCACATATTAGGCTCCTATTGTTATCCAATCTATATCACAGTGTTTGGTTCTTTTATCTCCGTCCTGTTCCCGCCCCCATTCTCCAACTCAAATCACGCATACTAACCTTGGTGTTGATTGTAGACACCAACTAATTGTCAGTGATATATTCTTTGTCTCCTCTGCTATTGATCATTTCATAAATGTTTACTTGCCATTTTGTTATATTTTTTTCAATAAGGGAATTTATTCCTATTTCTACATTTATGTGTAACATCACTCAGTTTTTTTATTAAAGAAATACAAAATAAAACTTTTCAAGTCCATCATATTTACCGCCGCCACTCCTCTTACTCATCTACTTGTGTTAACACAAAAAGGGAAAAAATTCTAATTCTCGAAAAAATATACAGGTAGGCAAAATGGTCTGGAATACGGCGTTTAGTACGTATTATTATTGTTCACTTTTGCTAACGTTATTTATCATCATCAGTCTACTTGTTCTTTTACCAAATACTCTACTCTTCTTGCCTTTTTTATTCACTAATTGTTGCGATTCCGCGGTAGTTTTCCTCAAACTTTATTTGTTGTCTGTTCTTCATCTCTTGCTCCCTGTGTGCGTGTGCGTATGCGTACTTTCGCGCACATTTGTGTATGTTTATCTGTTTGGTGATATTCTTTTTACAATAAATTGACGATTATGGTGGTATTAACGATTTCGGATAATTCTTCATTTTCTCTTCTTCATATTTTTGTCAAATGTGTTAATGCTTTTGTGTGTGTGTAAGTATGGATAAAATATAAATCATCTTTGAATACAGTAATATTAGTGTTATGGCGTAATGTAATCTGACTAATTATTTATACCTTTAGTTCAGTAAATTTTAAACAGGAAACAATAGAGGTTGAAAATTTAAAAACTATTAATAGTAAATATACTAACTATCGTCTATCTGAAAACTGGATATTAGCAGAAGAGTGTGGTATAAATTGGTAAGGGTGTTTACTCTTAGCATTGGAGACTATAGAAGACTGTTGGTTTAGTCCTCAAGGTTTTTTTGCACTAAAAATTCATGGTCAGATGTTTCAAGTAATTTTATTGATACCACGAACCAATCTAAGATAACCACTGAATGGCCACTTCATCCTAGTATGAGACTCCTCAGTAGTGCGCGTCCACCACCCCACACGTGGTAATCAGACCCAGCACCTCTCGTTTCGCGCGCCAACGCTTAAACTCTGGACCACTGGTTCAATGATGTACAAGCTTAACTCCAGTCAGCCGACCATATTGCGCGTCCGTCTTCCATTGTCTTCGGTAGGTAACCTCACACTAGCCACAGTTTCGCTTCACAGCTCACTAAAACTCCGGAATTTTCGAAGCTAGTCACTCGGGTTGTGAGGTTGTGGGTGCGTACTGTTGAGGAATCCTAGGCCAAGACAAAACTACCATCCAGGGCTTCCAGATTCTTAGTGGTTGTCTGATTTATATCAGTTTCTGATTTCAATGAAATTCAGCAACCACATACTGGATTTCAGTAACTGTTGAACTGTACGATCCAATTTTGTCTTTATTGGGCGCTTGATTGATCTGTGGGGAGGGCGACGACCTAGGCTTTAATACTAGGAATTTAGTAATGCTGGTTACAATTCATGTATTTATTTAGGCACTCAGAATTATCTAGACAAGAAAAGGTTCTCACGGATCTTTGTCAAGTGAGTAATTCACTCGCACTAACCTACTCATGCTGGAATCTCACATATGTCATTTAATAATACTTTTCTTATCTTTAATCATTCTAGGTGGCTGGTATCTGACACATGATAAATTAAGGAACAATCAAGCGTAAACTATCAATCTTAACGGGATGAAAATTTACAGTTCTTTTCAGACAGATCCAAGGTCCTTAAGATCAATACTAATTTTTCTCGACGCTCAAGCACTTATATATGATGTTGGAGCAATAGCTAATTGATTAAAGCGATTGGGTTGCAGTTTTGAACAAGACTTATTCTTATTTTGATTTGTGTAATCGGATTTTTGCATTAGCCCTCATATAAAAGTGTCACTCAAAGCTCCGAATAAATGAACCTACACTCGATTGTTGTGCTTTTCATTACGCTGTCGGCAATTATAATCATCTAATAATTCATCAACTGAAAATAAATTTAGTATTAGTGATATTCTTATTTCTAAGCCGTCATTTCAGATAGCTATTGCACACATTTGACTCAGCCTGAAACGACTAGATATTCAACAAATAGAAAAATAGTGTGAATTCGTTTTAATTTCGTTAAACAGAAATTTTGAAAATACAATAGATTGTTGAAAAGAATTTATAACATTAGTCGGAAGTTGTCTCCACCGAATGCTTTGTATTACACAGCATAGAATATGCCTGTTATATCTTGTGATAAAAGTTCTGTACGATCGAGTTTGTTTTGACACGAATATATTTGATCTTAGACTCGATAGTAAAGAGAAGACAGGACTTTCAGGATACCTTTATATTCAAAACTTACGCCTGCTACCCCTTATGGAACAGCATAGGCCACTCACTAGCATTCTCTGTCCCGGATAATCCTTTCCAGTTCTTCCCAGTTGCTTTTCATATTTGCTTCCGATTCTCGACGCAGTGTGTTCTTTGACCCCCCTCTCTTCCGTTACTCTTCAGGATTCCGTGTCAGTGCTTGCCTCGTGATACAGTTTTGCAATTTCCGTAATGTATGCCCTACCCAACTTTAGTGTCTTTTCCTAGTTTCTTCTTCAGATGGAACCTGGTTTGTTCGCTCCCACAGTAGGCTGTTACTGATGGGATCCGGTCAATGTATATTCAGTGTCCTACATAGACAATAGTTTATAAATATTTGTACATTCTTGAAATTGGTTGTAGTAGTTCTCCACGTTTCAACTCCGTACAGTAGGACTGTCTTGACGTTCGTATTGAATATTCTTACTTAGATGTTGGCTTACAGACAGTTGTTTTGAGTTCTATATGTTCTTCAATTGTAGAAATGCTGTCCTTATTTTGCCAATCCTTACCTTTACGTCTACATCAGATCCTCCACATTCATCGATGATGCTGCTGACCAGCTACGTGAAACATTCCACATCTCCCAGGTTTCACCACCAATTGTGATTAGCTTGGCGTTCTCCGTGTTGTATTTGAGGATCTTACTTTTTCCCTTGTGTATGTTGAGGCATACTGATGCACAGGCTTCTACTACACTGACTGCCTTGACTCACATTTGTTCTTGTATATGGGATAGGAGGGCTAGGTCATCTGCGAAGTCCGAATCGTCTAATTGATTCTGAGACGTCAATTGTGCTCCGTGCTTCTCCTCAGATGTCGAGGTCTTCATAATCCAGTCGACCGTAGCTGCCACCTAGAGGTGGTGGTTGGGCTTGCTTATCTTGATGACCCAACCGAGCTATATTGGCTGGAACATACGTTCCTGTAGGTTCTGCCATGTCAAGCAGGTCGATTGGAGAACGGTAAGACTAAAAGCAGCAACTCAATGTCCGAAGGCGAAGTCGTACTGCTGACTGTAGAGGGGTGTGACAGCAGTAAGATGTTCCCCTCGGACAACCAGCATCCGCAGCGATGCTGCCTTCACACAAGGAAGGAAGGGGTTAGAAAAGGTCGACCGTAAAAATGTCACACCTAAACCTACCGGATTTCCGTCTCCGGCGGTAAGACCCTTTGAAGAACGGAGCTAACATGTCAACAACCTCCCACAAAAAGGCCATGCGTGACCGACCTCAAGCAGTTGTCCCTTGGGCTCTGCGGTCACGCTCCCGGGTCGTTAAGATCAACATTAATCCAACTTCCTTTTCAGGTCCCTCAAGGAATATCCTTCCACGGTTTGGCCAGCCGGTAAGTGATATTAGCCCTCATACCCGTAACAACACACAACAACATATTGGTCACATTCAAATCCTTCCTACACTTCCCAATAACTCTTATCTCCACGACTAACCCTTCTCATGTCCTTTTGTCACCTCGCACCGCTAGGGCAAACTATTCGAGTTCACGGAACGTTATTTCTGGTCTCCTGAAACCACGCTCTAAACTACATGTAGGAACTTTTAACGTCCGAACATTGTGCCAAATAGGACAACAGGTTTCCTTAGCTAGAACTTTAGAATCTCGCACCATTGATATGTGCTGCGTCTCTGGAACGCGCATACAGGATCCGAGGAGTGTCATTCATTTGACTTCACCACGTCCAAATAAAGAACCAACTCGATTCATTCTTCGTGTATCTGAAAGCCCTGATGCTGTTTCCCGTGACCTCGCTGGTGTAGGTATAGCATTAAGTCCTAGGGCAGAACTAGCTCTTTTAGGCTGGATCCCAGTAGACAGTCGCTTGTGCACTGTCCGACTAAACGGAACGGTAAGGACTCGGAAAGATAGGGACACTCGTCGTCTCTGCTTACACTCCTGCCCGCAAATGCCCTGGTACGGCCGAGAGTGGGGAGAGTCCACTCTCCCTCTCGAAATGCTCTCACATGGCCACGCGAATATATAGCCTCTGCCAGGGAAGGCCTACTCACTGCCTTCTCGTGGCGGGGGTGTTGTTTACGAAAGTGAGAGGACGAAAAGCGAATGTCCGGCGCTATAACCGGATTGGTGGACACGGAGGGTCCACCTAGGGGAGTTGGAAAACCCTGATTCCAAACCAATGGTGCACATGGGCTCCAGTATCCTGATGGAACGAATGGCGGAAGAACCTGTCATTGGTCACCGGCGACCATGGGACTGCATCTCCTCACGATGCTCCACTGCCTTGTGGATCAAACCTTTAGGTCAAAGGCTCGGGGTGTGGCTCCCTAAGAAAACCACCTGCTTCGGTTTGGGCACCCGGGCAGTATCACAGCCCACACACAAATAAATGACATGATGAATTCTATTGACGATACTTTTCTCGCTCATATTAGAAGCAAGACAATTTACACTATTATTATTATTATTATTATTATTATTATTATTATTATTATTATTATTATTATTATTATTATTATTATTATTATTATTATTATTATTTACTACGTCGCTTTTTCACCCCATTTATTCCCAAATTGTGTATCCTTCCTTTCCAACTTATGCAGTAGCTCGCCCATGGTGGAAACTCTGTCCTATCTAAACGATCTCCAGTCACTGTCTGGTTGAAAGTGAATGCTTCCACCGATTACGAATACTGAAGCAGTCTTTCTGAAACCACGTACGCCGTTCAAGCTGGCTTCCTTCAACGTTCGCACACTAATGCAGATCGGACAACAGATGGGGCTGGCTATGTCTTTAGAAAGTCTTAATGTTGATGTTTGTTGTCTATCCGAGACCCGTATTCAAGACTCTAGTGAAGTACTACAAATTCGTTCTCCATCTGTCGCTTCGAAAAACTTGTTTCACGTGCGCTTATCCGGGGACTCTGTGGCATCTTTGTCTGGTCTTGTAGGCGTTGGTGTTGCACTAAGCGCTAGGGCTGAGGCAGCACTAATCGATTGGATCGTAGGACAGATAACGGGGACCGTTTGCTGCAACTGTGCACAGACCACAACCTGTTTCTGGCCAGCACAAACTTCCGGCACAGTCATCGCCGGTGTGCCACCTGGCGTCCTCCCTCTGCATCTCAAGCCTGAACTCAGATTGATCACATCGCGATCAGCTACCGCTGGCGTGGTTGTGTACAAGACTGCCGCTCCTTTTGGAGTACCTATCTGGAGTCTGATCATGCCCTGGTCTGCGCCAATCTCACCTTACTTTTCATTGGCCGAAGGATTGACCACCACCAACGGATCGATGTTAGTAAACTGGCTGCAACTTCTGTTGCAAGTAAGTATCGAGCAGAGCTAGCCTCTAGGCTAGCTACCACCCCACCGAAAAGTATAGATGAGCATTGGTTGCATCTTCACGACGCCATGAAAATGGCGAGTAAAGTCGCTTGCGGCTTCGCGAAACGTTCCGCTTACAAGCACTGGGTTTCTTCTGGCTCCTTACAACTGATGGAAGCCCGTCGGTCTACTCCGGGTGACCGTGAGTTAGACCACAAACGAAGGCTGTTACGTAATGAAATCGGGCAAAGCTTGCGTAAGGACCGGGAAGCCTGGTGCTCGGAGCGTGCTAATGAGATGGAAGCAGCAGCTGCATCTGGTAACTGCCGGAAGCTCTTCCAACTCATCCGAGCCACTGGCAGCAAGAAGTCTGGTGTGAGTGAAACAATCTACGAGGATGATGGGATGCCAATCACTAATATCTCTCGACGTCTTGGACGATGGGCGGAATTTTTCGAAGGGCAGTTCAACTGGCCTGCTGCTCCGGCAACATCAACCAGTTTGTCCTGCCCCCATGACCGGTGACGACTGATCCACCAAACGAGGCGGAAGTCTGCAAGGAACTCCAACTCTTAAAGCGCTACAAATCACCAGGCCCAGATGACTTACCTCCGGCACTTTTTAAAGATGGTGGTGACTTTCTGGCTAAGGAATTGACTGTGTTGTTTGCAAACGTTTGGGAGTAAGAATGCGTTCCAACATCTTGGAATGAGTCAATAGTCGTCCCTATCTTTAAAAAGGGTTCACGTTGTTCCTGTAATAACTATCGGGGGATAAGTCTACTTCCGATTGCGTCCAAACTATTGGCTTCTGTCATTCTTCGTAGGTTGTTTAAAACCCGAGAACGATTGACTCGCGAGGAGCAGGCTGGTTTTCGTTCTGGTCGAGGATGCATTGATCACATCTTCACCCCCCGCCAAATGTTAGAACACCGTCATACTTATCGCAGGCCAACAATCGTAGTGTTTCTTGATATCAAGGCTGCCTTCGATTCGTTGAACAGGACTGTTCTCTGGGATTGTCTATTGAAGAAGGGTGTGCCTGAGAAGTTCAGTAACATCTTAAAGGCCCTGTATACGAACACCTCAGGCAGAGTGAGGGCATACAACCACCTTTCTCCCTTGTTCCATTCGAGCAGTGGGGTTAGGCAGGGTTGCCCGATCTCCCCATTCCTCTTCAACTTTGCCATCGACGACATCCTGGAAACAGCTCTGATGGATGTAAGTAATGGCGGTGTGGATATGTTGCCTGGAGAACGACTTCTCGACCTCGAGTATGCGGATGATATTGTCTTACTGTGCGATAATGCCCAAGGCATGCAATCAGCACTTAATCAGTTGGCAGTGTCCGCAGGTACGGCATGTGCTTTGCACCCTCCAAGTGCAAGGTACTCTTACAAGACTGGCAGGATTCTCATCCTGTACTCACCCTGGATGATGAGCAGATTGAAGTAGTTGAGAAGTTCGTATACCTAATTAGCTATATAAGTGCTGGTGGTGGCGTGAGTGATGAGATTGATGCACGTATAATGAAAGCCAGAGCGGCTTATGCCAATCTGGGCCATCTTTAGTCTGGCTGTAAAAGGTCGGATTTACAACGCGTCGGTGAGAGCAGTTTTGCTCTATGCTTGTGAAACCTGGCCTCTCCGAGTTGAGGGTGTTAGACGTCTCTCTGTGTTCGATCATCGTTGTCTCCGAAGGATTGCTGACACACAGTGGCAACATCATGTTAGTAATGCAGAGGTTCGGCATCGTGTGTTCGGGCGCAGAGACGATAATTCAATTGGTGTCACCATCTTGAAACACCGACTTCGGTGGCTTGGACATGTTTTACGAATGTCGTCCCAGAGACTTCCACGTCGTGCATTATTTGCCGACCCTGGGACTGGTTGGAAAAAGCGGAGAGGAGGTCAGTGTATGACATGGTGTCGTGGCATGAAAGAAAGCTGCAAAGGGATAGCTTCTGTTGGTCCTTCACGACTCCCTGGTTGGGGTCCGAGAGATAGTGCAACACAGTGGCTAGTTCTCTCATTTATTTCCGCTTGTCGGCTTTAATGCACTTCTTCACTTCCTTGTTCGCTTCTGTGTATTCAGCTTGTGCCTTGACTTTCTCTACCCTTGTTCGACTGTGGTTAATTGTTGTATTCTTGTTCTTCCTTTCCTCAATCTTGTGTGTGGTTTTCATAGAGATCCATTCCTTATGATGATGCTTCTTGCAATTCATAACCTCTTGACACGTTGAAGTTAGTGCTTCTTTGATGCATTTCCATTTGTTGTTCATAGTAGTTGCTTCTTTCAGTGGATCCTGTAGGGCTTAGAACCTGTTATTGAGAGTTATCTTGAATAGGTTGGATTTGTCAGTATGTCGAAGGGGGACTGTATTGGACTTTTGTAATGCTGTTTGTCCAGTCGTCCAGTGTTTCTTTAGCTTCAGTTTCATCTTGGCCACAATCAGGTAGATGGTGATCTGAAGTTATATCAACGTTTTTAGCAATGTTTTTTCTATGGGATGGGGTTGTTGACCGCATGCCCAACGTCCCTCCTTTACCCGATCTTGAGACTGGGAGTAGCCCTAGAAGAGCTACAGGCGGAGTTTTTTTATTGAGAACAGGAATCGCAAATTAAAATTGAATTACTCTGTTTACACAATAATATCTAATGTCCTTATAGCAAAGAAATTAGCAAACAAAAAATCACAACAACCAAATAGCAGCAAAGGTCATTGCTGTAATATGAATTAAAAAACTTCCAAAAAGGTCCTTTAAAGAAAGAGTTTAAACATAATAACAAAGAGACTAGATAATCTGATCTCTCTCTACCAGTATTTGAATAGTAAAATGATCATTGATTTATGATTACTATTCGACAAGGAAGCGAATTAATTCGTCATTATTCTTCTTTACAGTTTAGTTTCGTTTACCACGCGAGACAAAGAAATCAATCCTCATTTTGGTTGACAACAAACATGTGTACAAAGCATTAAGTTACATCACTCTGTAACAGTTTAAACAATGTTGAACTTTTGGAAAAAAAAGTATATTGATACCCTTATTGTAAATTGAAATTGATTGATACAAAGTACACTACTCGAATGTAAAGTTAAAGCTCTTCAAATAATAATAGTGATAATAATAATAACCCTAAAAGAGCCACAGGCTGACTTATTTGTTTCATTATTTCTTATCTTTTTCATTTTCCATACTTATGTTTAGAAAGGGGTTATAATTCACCATTATTATTATTATTATTATTATTATTATTATTATTATTATTATTATTATTATGAATACATAAATATTAAATCATGTTGCACGCTAACAATCTTGAGTATTCCTAATAATTTTTAATAGATGAAACTCTGATTAATGAACAACGTTCGAATGATACTAAAGTGGTTTTCAGAAATTGTAACTACTTATCAAGGTCGAAATCAAATTATAACTGAATGTGAAAAGTTAAGATTAAACGTTAAGGCTACGAATTAGAGTTAAGGTTTTTTTTTATTACAAACTGACATCGGTTATAATATTAAGATGCTATTTAACGTTGAGAACTATTATAACCATCATCAAAAATGTACAAATATCTATAAACAATTGCTTATGAAAGATATTCAATGTCCGTTGGTCGGATATCATCAATAAGAGTCTATTGTGTGACAGAACAAACCAACTTCCAGGTGAAGAGAAAATTAGGAAAAGATATTAGAGTTGAATAGGACATACATTACGGAAATTGCAAAACTGTATCACGAGGCAAGCACTGACACGGAATCCTGAAGAGTAACGGAAGAGAGGAGGGTCAAAGAACACACTGCGTCGAGAATCGGAAGCAAATATGAAAAGAATGAATAGCAACTGGGAAGAAGTGGAAAGGATTACATGTGACAGGGTTTCATGGATAGTGCTGGTGTGGCCTATACTTATCGACGAGGGGTAACAGACGTAAGTAAGTGAATAAGTAATTTAACCATGCAGATAAATGAAATCCACACGAAAATCTAAGAGATTCATCCGTAAATTATAGACTTTCTTAATGATTATATCTTTCTTTTAGGAACACCTAACACCTGTATCTTTACACAGAAATTATAAATAAAATTGACTAACTAATATTTGACTAAGCACTTGTAAATGTTTAGTAGATTAGTCATGTTAATCTGAGTGATTTTTGTTTTTGAAGTATCTTAACTCCTGCAAATAGTCATTTATGCATAACCTACCTAATTTATCATGCAATTTGTTGGCACGTAATATTTTAAAACATATTTGATAGGCATAACACATGATATATATGAATGACATGTGACAGATATGATTTATCAAAGTGAAAATAGATTAGAGGATGAAGAATTTGAATTGACGATTGATTGTAATTCATCCTATAAACCAATAAATAGCTTTATCAGAATGAGGGTTTGTGAAGATTGTAGTAATTTATAGTTGAATTCATGAGTCAATTTAAGCTAGACCACCATGGAAAGCAGTTTTTTGTTGGTGACCTTCAACCAACCATTATTACGTACAATAATATATTTATAGTATCCCAATGAATTGAAAAACTGAATTTGTAACATTTAGGGATTAAGGTCACAAACTCAACTTTTTATTCATTAGGGTATTATAAAAAAATATGTGATTTCATTATTAGAAACATTACTTAGTCTCCTATTTATTTGAAATTATCAAGCACAATTGTTGCTTTACACAACTTGATTTCATCTCCATTGACAAGATCTGATACTTTATTCATCCTGAAATTCAAGTTTATATTAATTAATACTAAAGCACATTGGTATATCTGAGATATCTAGTTTGCAACTGTATTGAGTGCAAATGAGGGAAACTACTGAAAACCCACTGATTTAATATTCATTAACAACTACTCATGTCATTGAAATACTTAATACATGGTAGAGATGTACCTTGGTCGGCAAACTAGTTGGTTTGAAACCGTGTTACATGGTGTTTGATATATAGTCAAAGAAGACAACTTGGAAATGAGTTTTATCAGTATGATATCGGTCATTTACGATCAGTTATAGGGTAAAAGTTTTACTATCTTCTATTTTAAAATATGGGAACTGTCTGCTTCTCTTCTGTATAACAGTATTACTGAATAAGCTTAAGAATTATGTATCTTATTAAGATTGATTAAACTGCTATGAAATTTGATGAAGACCATGTGTATTGCTAGAGGAATAATTTTGAGTAATTGGTTAACAAATGTTGCAACTATATTTTGACCTGAATGTTATTGATACAATCATGTGTGGAGTTAGGGAGAACTCAACGATAAACAAAACCCAAATCAGGAAGGGAATGCTGTTCAGAACGAAATATTTTAATGTGATCAAAAAAAATTATTTCAGATGATGATGACTATTAACGCAAAAATTTCTAATGTATCAGTTGATTAAAATCCCATCTTTTCAAACCCTAACATAACTTATATCTTATAGAGTTGAGATCATGAGTCAATTGAAGCTAGACTACCATGGAAAACCTGGAAGCACTGGACGGCCGTTTCGTCCTATTATGGGACTCCTCAGCAGTGCGCGTCCACGAACCCACTCTCGCGGGATTCGAACCCAGGACCTACCAGTTTCGAGCCGAGGAGCTGAGGAGTCCCATAATAGGACGAAACGGCCGTCCAGTGCTTCCAGGTTTTCCATGGTAGTCTAGCTTCAATTGACTCATGATCTCAACTCTATAAAATACTAAAATCTCCACAAAACCCCTTCTGATAATAATCAGGTGCTCACTAGTGACTGACTCCTTGAGGTATTTCCTGGAGTTCTAGTGAGAAGCAGTAACCGGTGGAGTTCAACCAGGTCTGTTGTGAGATAGGAACTCACTGATGACATTGGTGAATGGTTGCTCAATTTCGTGAATCAGTTGAAGTTAGAAATTAACACCGTTGGATGCCAGCTCAGTGGTCTATCGGTTAAGGGCTTCGGCTCGAAACTGGTAGGTCCTGGGTTCGAATCCCGCGAGAGTGGGTTCGTGGACGCGCACTGCTGAGGAGTCCCATAATAGGACGAAACGGCCGTCCAGTGCTTCCAGGTTTTCCATGGTAGTCTAGCTTCAATTGACTCATGATCTCAACTCTATAAAATACTAAAATCTCCACAAAACCCCTTCTGATAATAACTTATATCTGTTTGTATAATGCATAATTCCACTGTTCTTACAGATGAAATTCATGCTAAAAGTTGAACAAATCACTTGAACTTTGAAGTGATAGATTATATATTCTCTACTTGTTATTGTCTAGATTGTCGTTTGGTTATAGAGATACTTAAATAATGATAGATAACTACTCACATGATAAATAACAAATAGTATGAACTGATTGATTTTCGGATATGAATAATTTAAAAATATTAATCATTACAGACTGACATCAGCTGACCAAAATTTCGATCGATTTTTGTGTTTTATCCAATAGGAGAAAAGTTAAGTTACTTTCATATGATATTTACATATATATATATATATATATATATATATATATATATATATATATATATATATATACGTCTGATTTCTACTCTTCAATTTCTTTCAACTTGGAAAACATAAATCACTTTTATCCAACTAGACAAAGACTCGATCGTTATATGAATGGAAATACAATGAAATAAAAAGGCTAGGTAGTATAGCCAAGCCTCTAAACATTTTAGCAAATAAAGAACAAAGAATAAACAGGTTAACTTGTCTACAAGGTAAACTGTTAACATTAACCAGAGAATTTTTGTCCCTGTTAGTATTTCCTTTCCTCTTATCTATCGTTTCCCTTGTTTTTCATTGTTATTGTTAATAGTCTTGTTGTAATTATTGAAACATTCAACTTTCAGAATTCAATCGACTTAGCCTAAATTGAAAAAGCATATTTATATTGTTTTATTGCATAATAGAATAATGTCTGTGCCTACCCCTCAGTCACTACCGATACTGTTGGCGTTCATTGTTTGAAGTTGATCATCAGTTAAAATTAACTTATTCATTTCAAAGACTAGATTTTGCTGCTTTATTAATTTGTAACAAAATATAGTAGACACGTGTATAAATGCTAGATAAATCAAGAGCGCGAAAGCGGAAGGACCTGACAATATACCAGCTGAAGCACAGAAGTCAGACATTGAAGTAACAGCAAACATGATTCACCTTCTATTCAAGAAGATTTGGCGAGAGGATCAAGTGCCATAGACAAACTGGAAAGAAGGATACATCATCAAGATACCACAGAAAGGAGATCTGAGCAAATGTGAGAATTACAGAGGCATCACACTGTTGTTAGTACCAGGGAACGTTTTCAATAGAGTGTTGCTGAAATGGATGAAAGACGCAGTAGACACACGACATCGAGGTCAACAGACTGGATTCAGTGAGGATCGGTCGTGCACAGACCGAATCGCGACACTACGGATCATTGTGGAACAATCAGTTGAGTGGAATTCATCATTATACATCAACTTCCTTGATGATGAGAAGGTGTTTGACAGTGTGGACTAGAGAACATTATGAAAACGTCTTCGATACTATGGTGTACCTGAGGAAATCGTCAACATCATACGGGATTCATAAGAAAGATTACACTGCACAGTGGTACATGGAGGAGAGCTGACAGATGCATTTCCAGTAAGGACCGGAGTCAGACAAGGCTGCCTATTCTCTCCTTCCTCTTTGTTCTGGTGATTGACTGGATTATGAAGACTTCGACATCTGACGGGAAATACGGAATACAATAGACATCTCAGAATCAATTAGACGATTTGGGCTTCTCAGATGACCTATCCCTCCCATCTCATACACATGAACAAATACAGACGAAGACAGCAAATGTAGCAGCAGCCTCTGCATCAATAGGCCTCAACATACACAAATGAAAAAGCAAGATTCTCAAATACAACACGGGAAACACCAACACAATCACACTTGATGGTAAAACTCTGGAAGCTGTGGAAATATTCACGTACCTGGGAAGCATCATTGATAAACAAGGAAGATCTAATGTAGATGTAGAGGCGAGGATTGGCAAAGCAAGGACAGCATTTCTACAATTGAAGAACATATAGAACTCAAAACAACTGTCAACTAACTTCAAAGTGAGAATCCTTAATACGAACGTCAAGATAGTCCTACTGTACGGAGCTGATATTTGGAGAACTACTACAACCATTGCCAAGAAGATACAAGTATTTATAAACAGTTGTTTACGCAAAATACTCAACATTCACAGGCCGGATACTATCAACAACAGCGTTTTATGGGAGAAGACAAACCAGCTTCCAGCTGAGAAGGAAATTAGGAAAAGATGTTGGAAGTGGATCAGATATACATTGAGGAAATCATCAAACTGCATCACGAGTCAAGGCCTAACTTTGAATCCGGAAGGGAAATGGAGAAGAGGAATGCCAAATAACACATTACGCCGGGAAATAGAAGCAGATATGAAAAGTATGAATGTTAACTGGAAAGGATTGTCCAGGTAGAGTTGGATGGATAATGCTGGTGGGCGGCCAATGCTCCTTCTTGATGGGTAACAGGCATAAGTAAGTAAGTGTACGAATGCTCTACCTTATTTAGTGAATACTATCCAAGCTCTCCCTGAATATAATTCAGTAATATGTAACTGTTATGGTAGATTCAAACAAAACCATTTTTCCATTTTGATTTTTAATAATATTTTAACTGAAACCAGTCCATGATACACTATTCAAATAATAACAGACTCTTTAAAAGTTATCGTGTATTGATTAATCTGTACTAAGCGCCGTAGCATGAGTCCATTCATACACAAGATTATTTTTGACCTTGAGAAACCCAGTGGTAACGTATATAAGTAACAACTTGAACAACTTAGTTTCAGTGATGCAGACAGATAAGGTTTTTTCTAAGGATAGTCAGAACTATTTGTTCAATTCGAAAATGTATCATTATCATTTCATAGTTAGATTCCCACTTTCCTGGTATTCCATTGAATCCAATTTTTAAATGTACAAGACCAAATCAGAAATTTAACTTGTTAACATACCAAATGAATCAGATTTTCCACATGACGTTAATAAAATTTTACGTTAAATCAGATGCAACAGTTTCAGTGCTATAATTCTTTACTGAATTAATCATGAATATATTTTTGTTATATCCCAATGAGTAGAAAATTGTATTTCCGATGTCTCGTGACTTCGTGTAAGCCACTTCTTTAGATGAAGTCACAAAACGTCAGAAATACAATTTTTCTACTCATTGAGATACGGCAAAAATATATTTATTATTAACTCTATACTCAATGCTCAATTTATTTGAAATTATCAAATCCAACCTTGGTACTGGTACCAATTAATTAATCATGGTCTACAGCCCATTCGGTCATGTGGGGATTAGTTTCTTTTAAAAAAAATAACGCATGAGTTTCAGGTTAATTTTGTCGAGCCATTTTATTGACTTATTTAACAGACAGTGTTGTTAGAACAGTAACAATTCGTCTATTTCTTTGTATTATTATCACTATCATGTCTGTATAAACGTGTATGTTTGTTCACATGTGACACTCTACGCACATATACCTCACTCTACCTTAAATGTTAATCGCTTAAGTACAGCTCGATGAATTATTCTACTTTCCATATATATATATATATATATATATATATATATATATATATATATATATATATATATATGATTCGATTCGACTATAAATTCGCCTCTGTATTCGCTCGCACGCATTAGCCTCGATGTGTTCGTAACTTTGCTACCTGTGCTGTCAAATAACAATCTGTAGTCGTTGCTTCTTATTGCCTTCTGAATTCTTACACCATTGGGATTTATATGATAACGGTTATCAAAGTGATTGATAAACGAATCATAAGGAATTATCTCGAAACCAAGCCACTACATACTTTCATTTGATGAAAGAAGCTGTTGGAACCATCACAAATGAAAGAAACAAACAACATTTGGAAAGAAAATATCTTTTGAATTGTAGAAAATGCCATCACAATGAACGAAAGAAAAAAGTGAAAAATAAATGTACAGTAAATGTAAGTACTTTATATGAGATAGAAAAGACGAGGCAGAAATATGTAGATGACTTAGTGACCTTCATTTGATGATTCATCACTTAATAGGCAAGTAATAAATAAGCACCATGATTTCTCCACATGTATTCACATACTTAGTAGTTTGAAAATTGATTCTGTTTATTAGAGTCTATTTAGTCAGAATTTGATACTTGATATTATGAGTAAATTATTAACTCGGACACTTCAAACATCCAAGTATATTATTAAATTATTAAAAAGTGTTTTGGAATTCAGTGTTAGAATGCAGTTCGTTTATCATTGGTTCTTGTAAATCATGGACATTAATCTGTACGATTGTAATTAAGGAAAACTAAGTAAAACTTATTACCGAAGTATCAACAAGGTTAATCCTTATTATCAAGATCTGTCTGAAACCGATTGACCAGAGTATGAAAACAGTGTCATATATGGTACCATAGTAAGTTAAACATAGTACAATCAGATGCTAAGGTACTTAGTCTAGTATAAAATCAGTAAGTTAATTAGTGAAAATCGATCATCAATAAATACTGAATAATATGTATTTGTCTATCATTCAGTTACTGATTGTTATGAAGCTATGAATTTCATAGTACAGGTGTAGTGAACGGTAACATCAGTGGGAGCAACCAAATGTATTTTAATACGACGTTACAGAAAATCTTGGTAAAATCTGAGAACCATACAGTGAATACTTCATTTGCAAAATATCAATCAACTGTCTCAGACTTGATTGTCCTTTCATTTCCACATCAATCACTCCATGTTCTCGTTCTCTTCTCTTCGATTTTCTCAACTTTCTACCTCCAGGTATTCCTATTTCCGACTGGTGATACATATTACTTATATCTGTCGACATCTGTAGCACATACACACGGATATTTTAATATGATTGTTTCATAATCGCTTATAACATTGACAATTGATAAACCAAAACCTACTGACTCTATTCGTCATATTATCAATGAATCATTAGAATTACTATCTTCACTATAACTCAGATTGCAACATCGGAACATCAGATGAATACACTCAAGTAATTTCATTATCTCCACTCAAAATTCACATGATTATACAAATAAAAGAAAATACCATCATACACCACAATCAATAAATCAATCTCAATAGGTAAGTAATCAGAATATTTCCAACACAATTCTGGAGGTTGAACAGTGAAAGGAACATCATGTGGTGCCTTCTCTATTCAAGCCCATATGAGTGATCCTATCTTTCGGACAGAACAATTTATTTATTTATCTTGAGTCACAATTTGACCATGTCATAACCTTGACTGTTTTTATATGGGCGTATTTTGTTTATTGCTTACCCTATTCATCATGCTCAGCTTATTTATGTCTAGCTATAAATATTGAGTCATGTTTTATTGAATTAAGTTAGTGCACTCGCCTTTTCTGCTTCGCTTCCCCGCTGCACTTTCCTGCTTCTCGTTCTTGATATCTGTCTGAATAGACGAGTGCTTGTAATAAATTTATTTAACTCAACCCGTATTCGACTTTTCATTACCGCCGTCGCAAAACGGGGTTACCCAGGTGCAATTTACAGAATGAAATGGAAGATTTATATTCATGCCATATTCATTCACTTGTAGTTGGCGTCGAGTCGTGGTTGAATATGATCACCACTATAGGGAAACTGCGTGCCAGTTGCAAGGTTAGATCCTTCCGTAGGCCAAATATCAGAAGGCAATAGAAGCTTGTAGTAAGGTGTATTTGTTGGCGATCTCGTAGTTTTGAAACAATAACGAGATCGTGCCAAAATTTACAAGCGAGACTACTGAGCGTACGAGAGTTCGTACAAAGTCAAAAAACAACGGAAGAGTGTATTTTTTGGCACACATAAACAAACAGGTACAGTAAAACAATCACTGGTACAAATGGTTATAATAATAATTGCTTCCGTTATATTAATCGTGTTCTCTTTATAGAAGTAGGTCACTACACATTGTTTCAAATCGGAGTCAGATCAAAGGGTCACTGAAACTTCCTGATTAGAACATAGTTTACAACTATAACTATATCGAAGCTGTTATATCCTAGGGAAGACATAACTTCCGGGACCTATTAATGGACAATTATTCTATATATATTATTGTTTAATTATTGAGTAATTATATTGTGTATATCTATTTTCATCTTCTTATAAGCTCCATTTTGACCTATGGATTATTATTATACGAATCACTGTTCCTAAATTATACTCAGTTTATTGATTATTGTCTCCCACGTTCACAGCCACATTTGGCTTGATTTTGTACAAGTATTATTTTCTATTTTATGGTGTAATGTGGTCTGTCTGTCTAAGTATATAAACCGAGTATGTTTGAAATAAACGATTCACATAGCAGAAGCTGTAATTGGTGTTCTGGACTCAATTAGAAGGGCTAGGTGTACAAGTGACCGATAAAGACGCTAGACTGCTCATACCAGTTGAACGTCATTGATTTGGCAGAGTGTTAGGATTGGAAGAGTCGTATTTTGATTGGTGGATAATTCACGTGATAAAAAGCAGGACATAAAATCATAAGGAATCGGCATACGGCCTTCCTGTTCTTTTTTTAAATTTATAACAAACCGGCGACGGCCTTTTATAAAGTCACAACACAAACATCATGAAACAACCATTTGGTGAATACTTACAGAAATACACAAACTGGTTCGTCGAAAAATTAACTAGTCATGCTTTGCCTTTCTGTTTTGCTATTTCTTCCTAACAATTTTCTGTAATAGTTGGAGAATTTATCTCGCCTAGATGATAAAGAGATCGAATATCGTCTGAATACTGACTATACGTAAAGAGGAAACTATTACAAAATTATATATACAGCTGTAAATTATTTCAGATCACAGAGATCACCATAAATCTGAAATGAAATTTTGAGAATCAATTGATGACTTGAAGTAATTTCATGGTCTGACAGTAACATGAATCCAAAATTTTGGCAGTTACAGTTTTTAGAAATAATTTGGAATGGGACATTCCTCTCTACATAATATCTTTGTATATTGTGCAAAAACGCAAACTTCTATGGCTTAAATGTGTATTTCAAGTTCTGACTGAATTATGATTTTATGCGCAAACAATACATGTGAACATTAATTTTTTTTGAAGAAAAAGCTAAAATTTTAGGACAGATTAGATTGAAAATAAATAATCACAAGGTAAGGCCTTCACTTGCTCAAGTGGTGACTAACCCTAGGCTTACAAACGACGATTTTCGTTTAAGGTCACGGCCATGATCAGTCTTCATACATAAACAATAGTCCTAATCAAATATACGTTCATACATTATGACTAATTGTTTTGTTTAACGTGAAAATATACAAACAAACAGCAATATAGTGATATTTCTACAATTCATCACAAAATTTTGTTTTCCTGTCCATAGATTGGTAACTAATCTAAACTTTTAACTCCGCCTGTAGCTCCTCCTGGGGCTACTGCCGGTCCCAAGCCCAGGTAAAGGAGTAGGGTTGGATATGGGGTTAGCGACCGCATCCCGTGGAAAAAATAACTCGCTAAAAAAGCGCTAACCAGAAAAAATAATTCGAACCACTTCAGCTCTGCCCCGGAAGCCAGAAGGTCTTCATTCAGAAGAGGTATGACGCTTCATGGTGAAAGCCGAGTTCCTACGGAAGTCATGAGGCCGATGCCCCTTCTAACAAACAGAGCAACAATTTAATAGGTACAGGGAACGTCCGGACAATGTGGGAGACCGTAAGAGTTTTCCGAATTGCTGAAGAAACGAAAAGATTCAACCTGGAGGTGCTTGGAATCAGTGAAACACATTAGACTCAGGTTGGACAACAACGAATAGCTTCGGGAGAGCTTCTGTTTTACTGCAGTGATAAAGAAGAAAATGTCCCACATACACAAGGAGTGGCATTGATACTGTCCAAACAAGCACAAAATGCACTTATAGGATGGGAATCTCATGGACCAAGGATCATCGAAGCCTCCTTCAAACACAAAGAAAGAGGGCGTTACAATGAACGTCATCCAATGCTATGCGCTTACCAACGACTACAATGAAGATGTTGAAGATCATTTCTACGATAGACTGCAGTCAATCGTCGAGAAGTGCCCAACAAATGACCTGACCATTCTTTTGGGAGATTTAAACGCCAAAGTTGGAATGGACAACATTGGATACGAAGATGTCATGCACGACATGGACTGACTGGGATAAAGGAACGAAAATGGTGAGAGATTGGCGAACCTATATGCGTTCAATAAACTGGTCATAGGCGACACTATATTCCCAAACAAACGTATTCACAAAACCACATGGACTTGACCGGATCACAATACACAGAACCAAATCGACCATATCTGCATCAACAAAAAGTTCAGGAGGACGATGGAGGATGTGAGAACCAGGAGAGGAGCTGATATAGCATCAGATAATCACTTGCTGGTCGCCATGATGAAACTAAAACTCAAGAAGCACTGGACAACGGGGCGGACAACATCACAAAAGTATAATACGGCTTTTCTTTGACATACTGACAAACTCATCAAATTCAAGATAGCCCTCAACAATAAGTTCCAGGTCTTTCATGATCTACTTAATGGAGAGGGAACTACTATGAAGAGCAACTGGAAAGGGATCATGGAGGTAATCACTTCAACATGTCAGGAGGTTCTGGGCCATAAGAAGCCCCATCACAAGGAATGGATCACTGTCGATACACTGGATAAGGTTGAAGAAAGGAGGAACAAGAAAGCAGCAGTCGATACCAGCCGAACAAGAGCAGAGAAAGTCGAGGCACAAGCCGAATAAACAGAAGTAAACAAGCAAGTGAAGAGGGACATCAAAACCGACAAACGCAAATACATGTTGATTCCTTGAATCTACCAGCTCCAATGAACCCACGGACCTCGCAATCGATGTTGGAACGCCAATAATTGAACAGATCAGCATGACCACAAGACAAATCAAGAGCGACAAAGCAGCGGGACCAGCAACATCCTAGCAGAGGCGCTGAAAGCAAATGTAGTGGCAACTACAAAGATACTCCACGTTCTCTTCAATAAGATTTGAGATGAAGAACAAGTACCAACAGACTGGAAGAAAGGACTTCTTATCAAAATACCAAAGAAAGGCGATCTCAGCAAATGTGATAACTACAGTGGCATCACTCATCTCTCAATACGAGGAAATGTCTTCAACTAAGGATTGTCAAACAGAATGAGGGACTTCGTAGACGCCCAACTTCGAGATCAACAGGCTGAATTTCGGAAAGATTGATCGTGTACAGACCAAATCGCAACTCTACAGATCATTGTGTAGCAACTAGTTGAATGGAATTCATCACTCTACATCAACTTCATTGACTACGAGAAAGCATTTGATAGCGTGGACAAGACAACACTATGGAGGATTCTCCGACACTACGGCGTGCCTGAGAAGATAGTCAATATCATACGGAACTCGTATGATGGATTAAACTGCCAAGTCGTTCATGGAGGACAGTTGACAGACTCGTGCGAGGTAAAGACCGGTGTCAGGCAAGGTTGCTTACTCTCACCCTTTCTCTTTCTCCTGGTGATCGACTGGATCATGAAGACGTCAACATCTGGAGTGAAGAGCGGGATACAGTGGACAGGTTGGATGCAGGTGGACAATCTAGACTACGCAGATGATCTGGCTCTTCTATCACACACGCAACAGCAAATTCAGGAGAGGACGACTAGTGTAGCAGCAGCCTCAGCACCAGTAGGTCTCAATATACACAAAGAAAAAGCAAGATTCTCCGATACAGCAAAACATGCACCAATCGAATTACACTTGACGGAGAAGCTTTGGACAATGTGAAAACCTTTAAATATCTGGGTAGCATTATCGATGAACAATTGTCAACCAACACCAACATCAGAATTTTCGATACAAATGTGAAGACAGTTCTACTGTATGGGGTGGAAACCTGGAGAACTACGAAAGCCATCATCCAGAAGATACAAGTGTTTAGTAACAATTGTCTACAAAAATACTTCGGATCCGTGGGCCAGAAACTATCAGCGACAACCTGCTGTGGGAGAAAACAAAACAGATTTCATCCAGTGGAGGAAGAAATAGGGAAGAAATGCTTGAAGTGGATAGGACACACGTTGAGGAAAGCACTGAACTGCGTTACAAGGCGAACCCTCATATGGAATCCTGAGGGTGAAAGGAAAAGTGGAAGATCAAAGAACACTCCGAGAAACGGAGACGGTTATGAGAAGAATGAACAAAAGTTGGATAGAACTAGAAAGGAACGCCTAGGACAGAGTGGGTTGGAGAATGCTGGTAGGCGGCCCATGCTGAATTGTGGGTAACAAGCGTAAGTAATCTAAAATTTTCGAGTAGTGAGATGATAGTTAAAATAAGTTTTCTGTAACATAATTCTGAGAACACAACGAAATGACGCCGAAACTGACTTCCAATTGACCATGCGATTAGATTTTAAGTGATCAACATGTAAATCTGGACGAAATTTAACTATATAGGAATTTTAATTGATGGGATAAAATAACTCGTGCTGTTCAATTATTTAGTGTCTGCTGCTATGTCAATCCCACAAAGCTTATTCTGGCTTGCGGACAGGCCAATTTATCCATTCTTCTCCAGTCACTTTTTGATGTTGTTAATTATCTAATTATCAGCCTTGACCGTTTTTATGTAGGCGTATGTGTGTGCATTTCTTATCTTACTCATCACATATCTGTAACTTATTTTTGTTCGACTACAAATATCGATTCACTCTTGGTTAAATGGAGTTTGCTCACTCACCTTCTCCACTTTGCGTTCTTTTGTTTTTCTTTGCTTTCCGATCCACAATACGTATTCATAAATTCATTTCGTTATTCACTAACATGATTGAAGTCGATGTTTATATACGAGGATTGGCGATAGGCATATTTCCATAACAAAGGGAAACGATCTAACTGGAGTCAGATTTCGGTTCACTAAAAGTGTTATTCAATCAAAATGGAGCACGTGATAACGTAAGAAAGTTTGTTTATATGAGATGTAGCAAAGGTAATCGTCAAAATGGGGATTCCTGAATCAGATGCAAACAGCCATTATGCTATCATTTTAATATTTGTTCGTTTCAAACGGAATGGTGAGAAAATGGATAACATTTCGAGTCATTATCTGATACATATACCAACTGCAAATAGAAGTTGCAATGGGTCTCCAGTCAGTTAGTCGTGGTTAAAGTATGCTACATTTCATACCTGTTATGTAATACGGAAGGCAGAGTTACGTAGTATATCTGCCCTTTAATAAGTAGATGAACACTTCGACTGTTACACAGGTTGTTATTGTCGGACTTCTTAAGCAAGCGTTTTACAACCCTGACAAGATTTCGTAAGCCATCAACCGAAAAATGGCTGATCAGACCCTCAAGTTAAATGAAGTTGTTAATAGAGTGTGCTGCTTTACTTATAGCCAAACTAAGCAAGGATCTACACTAGTAAGAAACTTAATCGGAAAAGAATTGATCCCAATCATTACTGTCTTCTTAATCAAGGCGTTTTCTACAAACAGAACTATGTTAGGTAAATACCCTGAGGGTATTATTAAATATCCTGGTGTTGAGCTACTCCTGGAAAGTCAAATGAAGAAAATCTTACATTTAAAATTTTACCTGAGATACAGTTATACCAGAAATAGTTTGATTAACCGTTGACTGTCCAACTTCGGTCTTCTCAGTTTGTTTCAACAGTTTTCTAGCCTCACATGTATCTGCCTCTTCGCATAAATCTTCTTTTTGTCGCCTACCACTGCTATTGATTAATACGTAGAAATTTTGTTAGTTCTTTAGCTCCTCATCATTTTTGAAGACCACTAGAGCCTTTTAAAGTCTACTTATTCCCTCTCAGATTGTTGAAAGATCTCAATAGTTTATTATTTTTCTTACAATAGACGGCTTATTATCAGGCTGCTTCAGAATGAACATCCAATTTACTGTAAACTGCATGACTTGCTCTTTCTTTCACACACCCTTGATATTTTTATCTTGGAGTTAAGTGATATCTACCTTTGGACTACTGAAGAGTTCTTAATGATAACGAACTATTGAGTCAATACGTTTTCGTTTCAAGTGTTTATCCCACTGATATTAGTTCGCTATGAAAATTACATGTAATTTCAAGAATAACCGTCTAATACTAATAAATTTGGCTTACTGGGAAGTCACATTTTGTGTATGAAACGACTTTATTAGTAAACATTTTGTAATTATGACCATTCACAATTATGATACTTCGGTATGTAGTTATTTGCTGTTGTTCATTAATGAGTTGAAGACCATGAACAACAGTCAAATATATAATTTTTAATGGTCGATTAATGCTAGACGATTATTGAAAATCTGGAAGCACAGGACGGTCGTTTCGTCCTAGTATTGGGCTCCTCAGCAGTGTGCATCCACGATTCTGCATACTAGGACGAAACGGCCGTCCAGTGCTTCCAGTATTTCAGTAGTGGTCTGGCTTAAGTCGGCTCATGAATTCAGCTGTTAGAAATTGCTACAATCTCCACAAACCCTATTTTAAATTTATAATTATTTTCTAATCAACCAATTAGTATTCTAGGATTTTATTGTGCTCTTGTGATACAGCGAATGTACTTACATAGTTTAAAACACAATAAACTAACATTGTTGGTGGATAGTATCTAACTATATTTCAGTCTTTATTATATTAAACTATCTGAAAGAGATCTATATTCATTGAGTTTATTCTGAAAGCTTTGGTTACTCTGATGTATGTGTTATTTATAATTTCACCTGAAAGAAGCTGTGTTAGTTACATTAAACTGTGTTCGATATGATTCACTATGAAAAATATGCTTAAAACCTGTGCTGACACACACTGATGTAAGAGATCTAACAGATTGTGTTAACCGATAAGAAAAATAATACATTTTAAATTTATATTTGAACATTCAGAAGTATAGAAATAGGTTATGCCAAATTCGATTTTGTGTAAATTGCATAATCGACTAACGTACGTTAGACAACCATCGAAAACCAGGAAGCATTGAAAAACTGTTGCTTTTCATCATGGAGCTCCTTATGCATGACCATCAACGACCAACCAGAGGTCTAACTTAAGATTTTCCAATCACATCTCCAAGTTGATTTACAGATTGACTGTCTGACCCACATACATATATCTCTTTATATCAATCAGTGGAACTTAGTTGCCCAATATGAAATCATGTACTGGGTTTTGAGTAATACTTATTATTTCTGGGTGGGCAGAGTAATACAAGTTATGGACTACACCAAATGATCAGTGAATCGTAGCCGATGTGGTATTACCTAGTTCTAAGTGTGTTGATTAATCGAGTTTTAACCTCACCTTTTTGACGGGCATCAGCTAACATATAACTTGGATACAAAGTTTTCTGGTGTTGATCTTTGTCAATCTGGCATCAAGTAAGTTAAAACTAACTATGTTATAATCTACAGTTTTAATAAATTAACCTTAATATTTTTGGTTGTTGTCATCATTATTCTTATGGTTCCCAGTAAAACTATTTATTCACTATCGTGTGTTTTTTTTCCATTTGTCTCAGTCAGTTTATTCATCTGTCTGCCTCACCATATGTATGCCACTTTATCGACCAAGATTTCCAGTTTTATAACAAACAAAAAAATATTAAATGACTTCATATTTTAATGCACTGGCCTTATCTTGACATAATTAAACACTATTTTGTAGCATTTACTTTAGACTGATATTGATTTTTTCTAGTTACAAACAAAAAACTCATTGAATTTGTAGATGTATTTAGATAAGTTGAACTGTTGTTCCTTGTTATTTTTGCTTTATTTCTTCTAAACTGGTCAAGATGTTTGATCAATTTTTTTTTGAAGTTTGAATTCATGTTGATCAGTAGAAGAATAGATGATCACAAGATCATGTTACAAAGACTTTTTACTGTTCAGTTAGTTCTCAATAGGGTTGATTCAATCAACTTGTTGAAATAGAAAAGTAACAGGTATCATAACAATTTGTTTTCGATTGACTGATCATGTTATTCGGCTATAAATTGCTTTTTTACATTCTATTTATAAGCTTTCTGATAAATATCTAAAAATTGAAATGTATTCTTTCGACACTATGACTCAATGAGAGAAATGGTCACTAGTATATTAATCCATTATATCTTCGAGATCACTAAATACCACTGTGTTTATTTCATTCAATATACAATTGATCCGTCTGAAAATCATGCCATATTCTTCCACTAATAGGGTATCTTTTACTACTTAGAGAGAAAAGCTATATCTTGGTCAGTCACATGCGCTCAACATTTAGCTCATGTCTGAGATTGGTTTACTGTATTGGTTGCCTTTCCTGACATCTTGGTTTCAAATGTAGGAATTGAGATGATAGCTCACCAGTAACTGACTGACTTATTGACTTTATGCTACATTTTTCCACATTCCTTTCAGGGTCAATGTTTCTGGTCAAATATGTAATTGATCAAGTCAGAGAAACTAAGCCATAGAATAAATAACAGACCGAATTAAAGTTAAGGTATCGATCGGTGACTGAGTACGTGGTATTGATCAGCGGGGTCACTAAACATAGTCATCTGAGGCCATTTACCTCATGAATTCAAGAATATATGTTCCATTTTATTGTAGTCACAAACATTTCTGAGACAAAATCAAAACACATACTATGTTGATCGGATAAAAAATTGTTTCAGATTGAAAAGTGCCTTGTTTCAATGAATTAGAATGGGTTTGGAACTGGTCTCTTTACATCTGATTTTTAAGGATCCTGGATATATACTTATTATTATACTCATTATTCACCCTAATAACGGAGAGAATATCACTGAAATCATGAACTAATGTAAGTCAAACCACCGTTGAAAACTTGAAAGCACAGGACGGCCATTTCGTCTTCGTATGTGACTCAGCAGTGTTGTGGTCAGTATAGCTAAGCCGTATCAAGTGCGAGGAAGATATCCACTAAGGGCACTGCAAAATGGTCTCAAAATATCGGGGAGTTTTTGGAGATTATTAGTTTGGAATTTAAGCGTTACGATATGAGACCGCTTGTGAGGTGATGGATGAGTATGACTTAGGAGTTTCACATTAGGACAAAATAACCATTTAGTTTATTCAAGTTTTTAATAGTGATTTAAGTTAGATTGGTTCATTATTTTAATAAAATTAAACAATCTTCGTTACCCATTACTGACGAGGCAAAAAATAGTAATGCAAAACATAGAAAGCCATTCTGCAGTAAACTACTTTGTATTCCCTTAATAATTATTCATCAAACGGTTGTTTCATAATGTTTGGATATAGTTATAATTGCAAACTGTTCAAATAATGATCTCTTTCTTTTACTATTCAATCTCCATTAATTACGGTCAACTAATCATAAATCCATTACTCAGAATTGTATTGGAAATATTTTAATTACTTACCTATTGAGATTGATTTATCGATCGTGGTGCATGATGGTATTTTCTTTTATTTGTATAATCATGTGAATTTTTAGTGGAGATAATGAAATTACTTGAGTGTATTCATCTGACGTTCCGATGTTGCAATCTGAGTTATAGTGAAGAAGGTAATTCTAATGATCCATTGATATTATTACGAAGGGAATAACAGAGATAGACAATTTACCGTTAATGATGGAGAATAAAACACATTAGTGATTGTCTTCAGTTTACTGATTCTAAAGCTCTTTTTTTAAATAACCAAAGTGAATTTCTTGGTTCATTAGTTTTATGAGATTGGTGATAAATCTCTAGAGAAAATTGTCGATTTGCAAGACTTCTTGCTTTTGTGAAGTAATTTTTATTTGTTTTAATTATCAGGAGGGGTTTTGTGGAGATTTAGTATTTTTCATAGTTGAAAGCGTGAGTCAACTGAAGCTAGACTGGTAGGTTCTGGGTTCGAATCTCGCGAGAGCGGGTTCGTGGATGCGCATTGCTGAGGAGTCCCATAATAGGACGAAACGGCCATCCAGTGTTTCCAGGTTTTTATTTGTTTGTTTATTTTTAAATAATAAAAATTATGTAATTTAATGTTATGTAATGAGAGATTCAATAGTTTTGTGTTAAAAATTCATTGTTAAGTTGGATTCCTTTGGTAAGTTTGTGTCTTTTGATCTAGACAAAAGATTTACTTGTGAAGTTTTTATTTAATCTTTAAATAAAACCATTGGCGTCTGTTTCCAAATGAAGCTAACAATTTGGAAATTATTCTAGAAATAAGGAATTGATCTGTCCTAATGATCCACTTAATAATTGGTTGTGCTCCAAGGTCAATATCATATTGTCTAGCTCTTAGAGCTAATTCAATTCCATTGGGGAAATCTAAGTAGATGATCATCATGGTGAACTATAAATTATTGTTATGATTAAAATAACTCATTGTGTTATTGAATAAAAATTAAGAGAATTCAGCGAAGAAAATTTTATGTTCAAATATGACAGCTGAGAATAACTCCAATATCTTGAAATGAAATCCCCATTCAAAATTACACGCTAGTAAGTAGCACTCAATAATTAAATGAAGGTAAAATGACTGGAAGTGATGGATAAAGCACACTTACTGAACAGTGAAAGTATTACAGGCAACCTCAGAGAGTTTATAAAGGTTAATTATATGTAAGAACTCTCGTCTAAATTAGAACGAATAGTTTCACAGTATTTGAGCGCCAAGTTGAAGTAAGACATTAAGTAGGAATAATATATTTGTAAAATCTCAGCGACTGAATTTTTTAAATTAAATCCAACGTTTCGCCTGGCAATCTGGTCCAAGCTTTTTCAAGGAATTATTATTATACGGTCAACTAATCATAAATCCATTACTCAGAATTATTATTCCTTGAAAAAGCTTGGACCAGATTTCCAGGCGAAACGTTGGATTTAATTTAAAAAATTCATTCGCTGAGATTTTACAAATATATTATTCCTAGTTAATTATATGGTTGTTGTTGTTGATTGTTTTATCTTTTATTCAAAAAATTGACTAAAATGACTATCCAGTCTAAGAGACTGACAAATATTGTTTATTTTATTTCAAATAAAATAATATATTTCCTTAGCTTTTGAATAAATTCCTTGAAAAACTATTAATTATCCCAACAGCGGGATAGCAGAAGCTCTTGCTACTAATGAGATGAAGCTAGAAGTACTAGTTATCATTATCTTTACCATGACCTTTAGCCATTATTATTTTTATCAATGTAGGGTTGTGGAGATTGCTGAGTTTCACTCAAATCATGAACCGGTCAATGTTAGGTTACCATTGTAAAATGAGACTCCTCATTTGTGAACACCCGCAACTCTACAAGCGGTAATCGAAACAAAGACCTTCGGTCTCCTGAGTGAGCGCCTAACTTCTAGATCACTGAGCCGGGTTCTAACCGTATTTGAGAATATCCCCCTCTCTATTTAATTATTTCTCATATCCCCATTATTTTATTCATAACTGTTTCTGAAATCGCTTCATTTCATTGAATATCTCTGCTATTTTTAATCAGTGACAAAAAAATCCTAATTATATTGCCGCATTCGTACTACAATAAGCTGTTAACTTAATAATTTTATAAGGCAATTCATTTTTACATACACAACCTTTTATTCACTTGGTATTGTTTACTTGCATCTTCCCATTGATGTTTAGGACTGCAACTGGTCATTCTCTAATTGGCATATGTGCATACTGTGCGTATTGCCTCGATATAGCATGAATTCACAAGCATTGTAAGCAAAGATGGATAGTGGCTAGCAGTGGAATGCAGGACGCATGTTTCGTCCTATTTGGGACTCGTCAGCTGGATGTACCTGCATCTCAGAGTTGATGTTCACTCTGACACTCGAACCCAGTACCTTTCGGTTCAAACGCCATCGCGTTATCCACTTAGCTACTGAGTCTTGATAGCCACCTGCTATTGTTGTTATTGTTTATATTTACACTATGTGGTCTCGTATCATAACCTTTCTATTACATCATCATGTTTATTCATTGTTCATATATCCTCACGGAATCAATACTTTAGAAATATATATGTATAACAATTGCACACATGTATCTACGTAATAATAATAATAAGTATTATTATTATGTGTATACGATTATTGTTGGAATTTAACTGGTATTGTGAATTTGTACCCGTATTCATCGTACATTATACAAATGCAACTCAATAATGATTTGATATTATGCAACTGGAAGACTTGATATATTAACTTAACCATTCATTTTTCGATAAATGATTTTGGTGAATACATCAAGGATTCAATATACAGTCTTATTAATGTACTAGGGAAATCAAAGATATGTGTCTGTAAAAAAACTGAACAGTTCAAGGTCAAACAGTCGGTAAGAAATTATAAACGCCAACCATGTAATTGATTAAGGTCTCAGTCTATATGCCCTTGTGTATGTACTCATTCGGTCTTGCTAATTACAATCCAATATTCTCACTTGTATAACTTGATAGGCAAACATCTAAAAAATGGTTATATCTGAATCGGTTGTAGTGTATTGTAACACACATACAAACTATTTCGACATTGACACGATACTCTGTACTAATCCAGTACAGTTTATTAAATTCATTATCGTTAAGTAAACAAAATGAATTATTATACATTATTAAATAAATATAAGTATATATAAATAAATGAATACATACATAAATATGTATGAAATTATCAATTCTGTTCAAATTTAAAACTGGAATAAAATGCATTCCGATTCATTTGATGAAAAACATGCCTACTCTAGAAAGGAAACATTCGATACACCAATGTAGATGATGATAAGTTGTGGTGTTTTTTTTCGTCTACAAAAATTATTATTTTGATTTATCGAGGTGTAGATGGCGTCGAGTCGCGGTTGACTATGATCACCACTACAGGAAAATTACGTGCCAGGTATTAACTTGTATCCCTCAGTAGGCCAAAAACCAGAGGGCTGTTAATAGTATCGAAAGAATACCGAGACGTGCCAAAGTTTACAGGCGGAACTGCCGAGTGTAGGCGAGTTCGTGCAAGGTCACGGGCAACGGAAGGAAAAGTGTTTTTTTGGTACAGTTAAACAAACAAGTACAGTAAAACAATCAATGGTACAATTGGCTATAATAATAATTGTTTCCAATATGCCAATCACGTTCTCGTCATAAAAGTAGGTCACTACAGAGATCTAACACTTTTTTTATGAACAGTGGTCTGGACATTAATCTAAGTGTCGAATTTACACTTTTTATAAGATATGCAGTGACTACTGGCTAAAATCAGATTTAAAGATAATTTTTGGCTGAAAATTTATTAAAAACCGGTCGGTCAGTCAGCTACAACGTAGGACCAGGCACACATATACATCGGTCCAAGTTGCCATATCTCGTTAGCACCAGTCGGTGAGAAATATTACTATTGCAAATCCAATCAACTTCGTGTATTGCACGACGATCAGTCAATGGGACTGATGATAACTGTTTCCTTTCCAACTTCTATGAACACTGCCCCTCATGACTTATGGAAACTTCAGGAACACCTGGAAACAAGTCCTAAATGAACTGATTATTATAGTTTAGTTGAAGGATTTTTTCGAAGATTGGTTTAATTTGTAGATTGCATTTTTCGCAGGTTAATTTCAGATAGTTTACTCTTAAAAACCAGAAAGTACTTGTCAGATAATTGTATCTTAGTGTGACACTATAGCATTCACTCTCCCACCGCGGATAGCCCCTTCAGTCCCAATGAATTATATTTCTAGCCTAATAGAGAGTAATAATTATTGAAAGGTAAAAGTTAATTCATAACTCGTAAATTATTCAGCAAATCAGTTATGTATCTCTATGTAAACCAATATACTGTAGATAAAGCAAATAGAACATAAAGGATAAAAATAATAATACGACGCATTCATAACTAAATATGTGAAAGCATACAGTGAAATTCTATACAATGTTCTATACAATACTAAATGAGTGTTTTCACAATAGTCGATCGTGGAGTACCTTTAAAAGTGGAAAACGAAAATGTTCTAGACCTATCACATTTCATTTCTTTACATCCATTATTTACTAATTTATTTGATCAGTTACTTCTGTATTGTAACATATTTTCTTTTTCGTTTTCAAAATTCACAATTCATTTTGAATATTGAATCGATTGTGAATTTCTCTATCGGCTTTCATTTTGCTTCATTTTGTCTGTAGTTTTTTGGAGGCTGGAAAGGATTGGAATTCTGGTTGTTTCTGTCGGTCATCTAACTTGTATAAATTGACAATCGTACTTATTGATTGTATGTGAAATTCTATTGTCCATGTACCCTGTTGATATGAACATTCAATTTTGAACTACCGTCTTTGCTGCCAGACATTTTCCATTGTGTTTTTTTGAAAAACAGAATAGTTAGCTTTTATATACATCTATTATTCATTAAGTCATTTACTTGTTCAATTTACCCGAAATCGATGCGAACATTCACTCATTTCGTCTACTCGAATAGACACTCTTCTAATATGTGTAAAAGGGCGTATACTAAGGTTTATTGAAGCCTTAGCCATACGAAAATACAAACCCCCTTTGTGCATTCAAAAACAGCTTGTTCTCACCTTAAACCTACCCTGGTAATATTAGCTTATCATCCAGAGTGACTAGGCTTCAAACTGTTTTCACATTATTATTACTATTATTATCCTTGTCTCCTCTTACCCCCCCATTTCAAGTCTAGTAGACTTTTTATTTTTATATATAAACGTTTTTAACGAGTATATGTGTGATCAGATTGTTCGAAACGTAATGCGCTAATATATCACTTAGTTCTGATAATCTTCGTTTTCTTATTACTCTATCGAAATTTATCAAAAGGGACTAATTGCTTTAAACTCTTTTATTCGTTTCTCTGTTTATATAATAACGGCGATAATCTGGAAAAAATGTAGCCAAATAAAAAATAGAGAGCCAAAGTAACTAATCATTTCGGAAGATAAACAATTGTCGTGGGATATTTTAAGTTGACTGGAGTTACAGTAGTTATATTTGATACCGATCCAGTGGTTCTAATACTAAAGCGTCCACTGTGACACATGAAGGTACTGGCCTCTATCCCTGGTGATTTCGATTATGTGGTCTAGTGGTTAAGCGCTAGCATGCGAAACTGATAAGTCCTGGGTTTAAATCTCGCGAGGCGGGATCGTGGATGTGCACTGCTGAGGTGTCCCACAAAAGAACGAAATGGCCGTCCAGTGCTTCCAGGTTTTTCATGGTGGTCTAGCTTCCATTGACTCATGATTTCAACTATACAAAATTGTCTGTTAAATATTGAAGTCAATGACTAGTAGTTAGACTTAGAACGCCCTGGTCGTCTAATTTTAGAACCTATTATCTGAATGTATTTCACTGAATCTTATAGTTGATTTTCATAATGAGGCTAAAATCAAGTAAGTACTCAGCGCTTATAACATCAGAACGCTATCGGTCAAGCTACTGAGTAGTGATAGCCATCAATTAATATCAAAAGTATGAATTCAACTTATAAATTCGTTTAATACCGAAGCATCCGTTCCAGATACCTATACGCCCAGCAGAGATTAACCAAATTTAGTTTGTAGTACCAACCACAGGAAAATGGGATTTGCTGAAGTTGATGAACAGTGACAAGTCCTAGTTATTTAATTACTAAATCACTCTTTGAAGGATTTTCTACCTTTTACATGTAGTGGGATTAATTTAAAAGACAGACACGTACATATCATAGATCTGTAATATGATAGAGAACGGAAGACTCATTCTAATCCTATTGGTTATCTTCGTATGGATTAAAATGAGAAATGCTGTATACTTATTAATTTAGGGATATTGGTTTTGCACACTTTACTGGCTGTATTGATTGCCTGTTTGATTGTTCGAGCCTTTGAGTAGTTGAATACTCTACTTTAATAACTACTGAAACCCTTCTTTCCATTGTATCAGTCCACGCAATATTACTGAAGTTCCTGGTTATTATTCATCGACGCAGACGGTATTGTATTTTTAAGGTCATAAATAGTTCACTATGGTTATTATTAAGTTCACTTTCACAAATAACAATTTTAATGCTGTTAGTGACACCAATGACAATAGTTCCAGTAACCCCGTTTATTATGTACCTTTGTGCTGATGTTTTCTGTGAATAACTTGACGATTACGTCGCCCGTTTCTAATGAAGTAACACCGCAGAGCATCTTTCGCAAACAAAGTATCATCAAAAGTTTTCCTGCTGAGCTCTTCAGATAGTTGGGTTGTCTATTGACGTTGATACATACAGTAATAAAAATAAATGATTTGTTACTGATGGCAGGTAAAAACAACAAAAATGTATGTAAAACAGTTTTATATTTGTATAAAATTTACATCTACTCGTCTGTTGATTCTATCCTTATTTCATTCTGCTATAAATTGGACAGATGACAGATAGTTTTTTTTAACGAACCTACCATTTCTAAACGCATTAAATAATTCTTTATACGATACAATGCTGAACAATCATGTTTGTATTTGCTTGTAGGAAAGACTGTTTATAAGCTAACTTTGACAGTTAGTGAAAGAATGGTACGAAGACGTTTATTGGTTCTTTGCAAATGTAGATTCTGTAGTTTTCCGTGTGATAAATTATCGGTTTATATTCTCATATAAACTGTTAGATATTTTACTGAGACCAGGAACCAATCAATGTCAGACCACTGTTGAAAACCTAGAAGCACTGGACTGTTGTTTCGTCCTATTGTGGGGCTCCTCATCAGTGCGCGCCTACGATATCACATGTGGGACTCCAACCTAGGACCCTCAGTCTCGCGTGACTGCTTGACCTCCGGACCACTGAGCCGGTATTCAAAGGTGTTAATGTTCAACTTCAATCAACCCATAAAATCGCGTAACCTTCTTGTGTTCGGTAAGTAACTGCCTAACACCCGACACGGTTGAACTCTACTGATCACAGCTACTCACTAGAACTTCGAGAATTACCTCTCGAAGCTACTCACTAGTAAGCACACGATGATTGTTAGTATAGGGTTATGGAGATTGTTGTTAGACACTTGTTCCGTTTGTTCACTTGGACTATCTTGTTTACACTACGTTCTTAATTCTGTAGGGCCAATTTGAAAAGAACTGCTTGATAACCCGATTAATGTATTTATCCATAAACAAAAATGCCAATAATGAAATTATATTTTAAATTATTGGGAAATTTAAAACTCCAATAAAGCAAACAATTTATTAATATGCACAAATAAGCTTACTATCTATAAGGCCATTGTTGGAAATGTTAAATGAAATCAGTTAAAATATATACCACAGAAATGAGATAGACAGAAAGAAATGTAACAGAAGTTTATAAATGAAAACTACCGACACTATATGTTTTGTAAATAGCTTTTGTTTTCCATGTATTTGTGTTCCACTATATCATATATCTATTTACGAAGTGCAATCTTAGTTAACTGTACGTTTTAAGGTTAAAAACCAACTACAAATATGTTGATGGTTGAATAAGTTCTGAAAACTTGAAAAACTAGATAGATTGTATATCAGTCATTGGGAATACTCGTTTGTATACATTATCTGTTGTGTACTGCTTCTCTACTTCTATGTTGTCATTCTAACCACTAAGTAAGAATAAAGTGGTTAATGTTTTCCTAACACGGTCAATTCCTACTACTGTACATTTATCATTGAATCTGTATGTAATAACGTCCCGACTTTTCAGTTTTTATTTAGACTCCAATGTCAGCTATGGGATTTAACACTGTATTAAAATATATTTCGATAACTTTTAACTAAAAACTCCTGAATAATACTCATTTCATGCTTGTAAATGCTCCTCAGTACAGTCTATTCGCAGATGTGAAGAAACAGGATTTTTTTCGGTTATTAAACAGAGATAAGCTTTGACACGTCTTCTCACAGCTACTTAGGTTAGGCTTTCTCATAAGCTCGCAAAACACTGTTGTGTTTCGTTAAGTAGTAGTCGATTTGATTCAGTCATAGCAGACAATTATCTAACGATGTCATTCAATGATTGTTATATTGTGTCGCTAATTGATTAAATTTTGAAACTCAGAACACTGAATTCTGACTCAATTGTCTGCAAATAGTCCATTTGTTTCAAGAACTGAAATTCCTAGACTTAATCATTTGTAAGGTTGTGAGTGGACAGTGTTGACAAGTTCCCCAGTTGGATGAAGTACTCTATTGTTCATGTTATAAGTCAGACAGAAGTGGAACATTCCTGAGCTACAGCCAAAATACTCCTAAAACCACGTGATGGATTCAATGAAGGATAACTTTGAGTATCAGAAGAACGATTTCAAGTAAAAAAATCCTTAAAGGAACTAAATAAGTTTCAACGATACACGTTAGAGACTCACAAGATCATATGCCTAAGCTAAACATTTCTCAGTATGGAGGCTTGTAGAGATAACTAAATGTCATTAATATCACAAACTGACCGAACTTAAATAACCATTGTGAATCAAGAGTAACAGGAAAGTTGTTTCGTATTAGTAGCAGACATTTAAGTTGTAATCCAAGATAGCATCACGTGATGCTGGTGAATTTTAGGCTGACAACGATTTAAGGGTTTGACGTGTGCATAGTCCGAAATTACCTGACCTAATTACAAACCGAATGTTTTCGAAAAAGAGAACAATTAGTTTACAAGATTCATCTTATCATATGCGCATAAAACACGTTTATTCGTACGATTGTTGTGGCATGATCAATGTTTTTAGGACTACACTTAATTGAGCAGATAAAATTATAATTTAGTCAATGAGAATCTAGTACAGGACATATTCTCAAGATTACGCCTTACGTACCAAGTTAATTATTTCTGTACTTTGTCTAAAACTACTTACGAGATATTCCTTACTATTCATCGTGTGACTAATCTCGGTTACTTTTTGTAATGAATAAATTATCAAAATACTGATAAAAGTTAGCAATTTTTATGGATTTAATTGGTTTTAAAATAGTCTTTTATCACGAAGACTGAAGCTATTTTAAAGAAATAATTTTTTTCTGGTTAGCGTTCTTTTAGCGAGCTTTTTTTCTACGGAATGGGGTCGCTAACCCCATGCTCAACCCTTCCCCTTTATCCGAGATTGAGACTGATAGTAGCCCCAGGAGGGGATGAAGGATGAATACAATTTCCTTAAATGTGCTGAAATCTTTTTATTCAAGCCTAAGTTTATTAAGTAATATGTAGGGTTCTTATTTTCAAAATGTCAGTGGATACATTTCATTTTACTGTCTTAACAGTGTGAAAAGAGTAAATTTAGAAAAGTCCCTAAACTAATGTCTGAACAAAAACAGTTGTACTCAGTACTCAATGACTATTTTAATTCAAAACAGGGGGAATTCTGTTAATTATAATGTTAAAGTCTAGTATTCATACCATCATATACTCTTAATGGAAAGAATGCAACATATTGCTATGTACGAGGCTGTGTTCTTCAGTAAACCTGATCCATTTGGAGAATCACTGAAAGCCAAGCAGCACTGAACACAGTTATTTTGTCCTAGCTTAATGGTGACTCCCATTGCTACAATCAAAGTATTTTTAGAGTTGGTGGTTAGCACCAAACCATTGAGGTAATAAGTTGAACTTGATGGTCATATATGACAACTATCATCTCGCGTTATCGATTCGTTATACATATTCCTACAAAATATCACTGTTAAACCGTACAGATTTTTCAAATTACGTTACAAAGGTCATTGCGCAAGTCAATGAAGTCAAAGATTGTATATGTGCATTCATGTATATCTGCTTATTTACTATGATGTAGCACGTATATATGATTGTGTTTACTTAGTAAAAAGATTGAATTAAGTGTTAACAAAGTATTACAAGAATATTTGTTGTCAGTGAAACGTGAATTTCCACATTTAACTAGTCGCGAACTGGCAGTTATACACTCATGCACAAGTTGTAAAGAGACCGGTCACTATTTGAAGATTCTATATTTTGGACAAATGTTAAACTCTTTATATATGTATATAACCAATTTTAATCAAATTTGTGTAGTTTGTGTTTTTGTATTGATCAATTCTATGCACATATACACAATCAAAATAGTTAGCATGATGGAAATCTTGAATTTATTGAGCCACTTATGACTATGATGATTCGATTTTTTACTTGACATTTGTACACCGGTTCAGTTGTACTTAAATTTCATTTCCATGATTATTAGCAGGGATTTCTATATAAGTTTTGGCGACACAGTAATTTACAGATGACCTTCGAGAGATACTAAGGTGTCCTTGAGAAACTTCAACCTATTATTCCGGTCGAAATAGGGTTATAAATCAATGAAAAGAATCAAAACGAGAAGTTAGAGTTATAAATTAGGATTAGGAATTAGAACTAAAGTTTTCATCACGAATCGGGATAATTCATAACGTCAAAATACTATTTGGCCATGTATATTGATGAACTCCGCTCCGAAATCTAGGAGTCTCACTCTTAGATCCGACTGGTTCGTCCGTAGGCAGAACGCTTTCTCAAATTCAAATAATTTGAAGTCAGTTTTAATCATGTGTAGAATTTAGCTATACAACAGTCGTTTTGTCATACGGAGGTTCTTCAACGCTATGCTATGGATATCAGTTTAGTTTATTGAATCTCCTTTCCAGTCAGTTTATAATTTGAAAAAATTACGGTGCTCAAATTTTTAGGTAAAACTTTTCGGTAAACAGTGAAATGGGACAATGAGTCAAGAAAACATTTGGGAGTAGGAAAGATAAGGTGACTTACATGAAGTATTGGTAGGAGTATGCGACCGATGATGAAGTTTGTCACTTTCTATATATATATATATATATATATATATATATATATATATATATATATATATTGTTGTAGGTAGTCGGTAAATAACCCCAGACCTATGTTTCGTCAGCAAGTTGAGCTTCACTGTCTAGGGGACTGATGTTCCGTGGTGAATTCGAACTAGCGTCTTCCAGCCTCACAGTTTGAGATTTCATCAATAAGATATATAGGACGAAATTGAACTCTTGTAGGACTGAGATATTTGCATTGATTGATCATCGAATAACAACTAATATCATGTTTTCTATTTTTTAGTGAGGATTGTATTTTATTGATTAACCTGCCAAATGATCACCGATTTGGGTGATGTGGCATCACGTACATTACGTTTTGAAGTTAGGTGGCTGAAGGTGGTCGAGTTTTTGTCGGATAATTTGAAAGAGAAAAACTAAGTTGTTTAAGGTAAAAGAAATATATAAATAAAACGAAGAGCCTAACAGGTAGTAATAATTGAATTTAAGATATGAGGTAATTCCGTCAGATGAAACTGAATTCATAATGCTATCGCTCCATCTTCATAGTTGTTTAAGACAAAAGCTTGTATCCTAGATAAAATTATCTTACCAGTTGCTATTTTATCCTTTGAAATTAAAATACAAATTAGTAAACTAGATGTCATAATCCATGTGTGGGTGTTGACGATTTCATCTACAGTTCACCAATAAGTCAAGTTTTACTCTATCTATACCCCAGATTAGATTCAGGAATAGCTTATCTTAAATTAAATTCTTAAGTTTAACTTTATCTACATCCTAAATGATAAATATTTTATAATAATTACTAGAGGTATATAGAGATTGGTCACTTCTTATTTTTGTTTTGAAGGATAATTTTATGAATGAGTTTTTGAATTGTTAAGTGGATGAGCACAATATTAATTAATTTATGATGTGCAATAATAAAATATTGCCGAGTGAATACTGTCAACGATACCTCACTTTAACTTGTAACAGAAAGCCACGATTCTTTGGTAGAAAAGAGCTTTTTTCTTTAGCGAACTAACACACCTGTTCACAAAATATGGAATGCGAGAGTAAACATGATAAAAAATCACTAAACCAATAAACTATTGGGGAATAAGACAACTATGGGTCATTTACTTCTCCGTGGAATTATTGCTTACTCATCAAGCTGAATTATTATCCCCATCATATTAAGCTTAAACGACGGGCTGACCTAAAATTATGAAGCAATCGAACTCAAAGGGCACTGAAGATCTTTTGAGTGCTAGTATTAATCTTCTCAAAGATGAACATCTGCGATTTCGAAACCGATTGAACTCATTTCAACTTTGAAAAATATTCGAGAAGTTTTAGTATTCAGATAAGACCAAAAACGTTTACTAGTGCTGGACGGGTATTTCTGAAGGCAATGGATAATTCTCGTGCTACGTAACGAACTGACTGAATTTTAGAATATGAACTATGGGATTGAAATTCATAGTCCAAAAGTAATGCGCCAGTCACGTTTTTCTCCCAAGCAAAATATAGATGTTTAATGAGAGATCTTCTTTTGTATAGATAATATTTAGTTTCACGGTTGAACGCGGAGGACAACGCATACAGCACATGTGCATACATTGCAACAAACAACTTTCAATTAACTCCGTCGAATGAGTTTGCGTGTTTTCATGTGATATTTAAGATGAACAAATATATTAATGTGGTAATCATGCTGGTTTTCATACTTGAACTTGAATTCAGGCAAAAAGGGTTGAAACTTTCATGGAACTATTCTACATGTCTGCGTTGTCACGTTTTTTCCATTGTGTTATTCTCTATTTTTCAATTCTATCTGTTGTTATTCACAATACTGATAACCTATTTATGTAGTTCGTGTTTCTACATTCATTTTGTATCTTAGTTTTTGTTTACATTAATGGGTAGGTAAAATTCACGTGATTTTTATTCAGTTGTTAAGTATGGTTATAACTTTTGCCCAGTTATATCACGTGATACGATCGCTGTTTCGAATACAACTTATATGACCTTGACCAATGACGTGTTAAACTGGTACGAGCAGCCTAGAGTCCTTACTGATCCTTCTCGTCTAGTCCTTCCTGTTGAGTTCAGAACACAGCTTATAGTGTATAAACCATAAATTCCAGACATACTTGGTTTGACACACAATCAAACCAGACCACATCATATCATACAATAAAAAAATGACATTTATATAAGATCAAGCCAAATGGTGGATTTGATTGTGGAAAACTGTAACTAAGACATTTAGAATAAGTTAAGAATAGTAAATTGTCTAATAGCAATCAATAGGTCAAATAAAAGTTTATGATAAAAGGAATATAAATATATATATATATATATATATATATATATATATATATATATATATATAATCTAGTTACTTGACAGTTATACAATAAGAATGTATATGTAGTAACAGTCTATAAATAGTTCTCAAAAGTTCCCCATAATTTAATCTCCTCCGGATACAACAAGTAAAGCTTTTCATTCGGAAGATTTTTGATGAATTCGTTATTAAGTATCATCATTTGGATTATTCAATCTACAGAACAATGATAGGTAAGTAATTTTTTGGAAAGATTAAAAATGGTACAAAAAAATAAATTTATGGAACAACTCTTAATGTTAAATTGTTCTATCATTAGAATTAACAAGATTCGTGAATTGATCAACCTAAGGTCAGTATGTATAATAATAATAATAATAGTAATAATAATAATAGTAATAATAATAATAATAGGCACTCCAAATTAATATCTCTACAATAAAATAATGTACCGAAAAAAATAAGCCGCTACTATAACCGGTGATTTATAAATTTTTTGAAAATTATTTTAATTAAATGTGCATACAGTTGATTGCATTTTAAATCACGTGAATATTGATTAAATGTTTGAATTAATGAGAATACAACCTACAATTTAATAGTAATTATTCAATGAAATTTCAGAAGGGGTTTTGTGGAGATTTTAGTAATTTTATAGAGTTGAGATCATGAGTCAATTGAAACTAGACCACCATGGAAAACCTGAACGAACTGGACGGCCGTTTCGTCCTACTATGGGACTCCTCAGCAGTGCGCACCCACGATCCCGCACTCGCGAGATTCGAACCCAGGACCTACCAGTTACGAGTCAGAGCCCTTAACCGATAGACCACTGAGCCGGCATCCAACGGTGTCAATGTCTAACTTCAACTGATCCACGAAATTGAGCAACCATTCACTAATTGCCTTCATTGAGTTGTTATCTCAATGAACTTTGTTTATATGATCAAGAAAATCAATATTCCAATGATGATAGCAATCAATTTTTTAAAAAGAAGAAAAAAGAAGGTCAATAACAGTTTGACTATTCATTGTTGTTTTCTGTAGAAATTACGAATTCATTGAGTTTGAACTAATTAATTTATTCACAAAAACATTCTGTTAAAGGTTAATAACATTATCTTCAATACATCAGTAGTTATCACAATAGAAAGTATAGTCTTGAATCAAAGTGAAATCATTCATCAAAGAAATTGTAGAGATTATGAACGAAGCTATTTGGTAAATACATTTGAAGGCATTAATTTAACATATAGTGTTGTTAAAAGTTTATTCATCTGGGAATATATCTACTGAGCATTGAAAGGATAAAATGCTGACAGCCAAAGTTTATTTTAATAGTCAATCAAAATAACCCAGACAATAGACACATATGCATGCGACCTTGCTATAGTAAACAATTCAGTTATATTTGAATATGATATTGGGATATTTGTTGACTTGTTCTGTGCAATATACTTTTTACTCTGTGTAACAATAAATCTAACGAAAATGGTAAATGACATGATACTGCTGGATTCGATTCATTGTTGAATACTTGAAGATAATCAGTTGTATTTCTGACAAAATAGAATTGTGTAAACCTTTCAATAGCAAACGTATTCTTGATATAGGTATTGTCTTAGTCAATAAAAAACGACTACAGTTTTATGTTTACAAATCAATTGAAAACTGAATAAAATACATCGAGTTCATTTTAGAAAAAAAGTCTTATTTAGCTTACATCACAAACATTTAATCACCAACTTTGTTTCTTTTCCAAAAAATATAATAATAATCGTTTTATTCAACACAGTATGTTTAGTTCAATATAAAATTCTTAGAAAATATTTCAACAACATCCTCTCAATCTGTATTTACACTTCAGAAAAAAGTAAATGTGCGAAATAATAATAATAATAATAATAATAATAATAATAATAATAATAATGATAATAATGGATTCTTTGGAAGAGTGATTAGCATTTATTCCTCTTCAAACTCAAAAATGGTATTACAAAGCTCTCATATTTTTACTTGTATGAACAAATTATAGTGTACCTGCTTTTTTTGTCAGGTGATACATAGATAGATAAGGTTGTCCGTTTGTTAGCTTATTTATACTTAATAAAACAGAACTTGCCAGTTGTTTGCAAGATTTCAGATGTCTTTTGACAGCCATCTTCATAATAGAGTACAGATTTACACTTAAACCATACTAATGATATTTAATGACATATATAATAAATAGTAGTCATTCCTCAGAAGATAAAGAAAAAATAATGCGGTACAGTACAGGCGAATAGGTAATAGTTAGCTCTTCTAGAGTTACTACCGATCCCAAGCCCAGGTAAAGGAGGAATGTTGGGCATGGGGTTAGCAACTCCATCCCGTAGAAAAACTAACTCGTTAAAAAACGCTAACCAGAAAAAATAATTCAAACCATTTAAACTCTGTCCTGGGAGTTGAAAGAATAATTATGACACCCCATGATGAAAGCCGAGATTCTTTTGAAGTCACGAGACCGATGCCCCTCCTAACAACCGGAACAACATTCTTTATAGGTACATGGAACGTCCGGACAATGTGGGAGACAGGGAAGACCAGTCAAATAGCAACAGAAAGAAGGAGATACAAATTGGCAGTACTCGGAATCAGCAAACCCATTAAACACAAGCTGGACAACAAAGGCTAGGTACAGGAGAGATGCTGCTGTACTCCGGTCACGAAGGGGATAATGCTCCACACACTCAGGGAGTTGCTCTAATGCTGTCCAAAGAAGCACGAAATGCACTTGTAGGATGGGAATCTCATGGACCCAGGATAATCAAAGCATCATTCAGAACAAAGAAAGAGGGGATCACAATGAACGTTATCCAATGTTATGCACCCACCAATGATAGCAACGACGACGACAAAGATCTGTTCTATTCGATACTTCAATCAATCATAGAGAAGCGCTCAAGAAAGGACTTCACTATCCTGATGGGAGATCTAAATGCTAAAGAAGGAAAGGCAATCACCGAGATTCAAGAACAGAGGAAAAGATGGGTAGAATACTTCAAGGAACTACTGAATAGACCAGTTCCATTGAATCCACCCAACATCGAAGCAGCACACACTGACCTTCCTATATCTGTCACTCCACCAACGATCAAAGAAATCAAGATTGCCGGCCATCAGAAAAAACAAGAGTGGAAAAGCGGAAGCACCTGACAATATACCAGCTGAAGCACAGAAGTCAGACATTGAAGTAACAGCAAACATGATTCACCCTCTATTCAAGAAGATTTGGCGAGAGGATCAAGTGCCATAGACAAACTGGAAAGAAGGATACATCATCAAGATACCACAGAAAGGAGATCTGAGCAAATGTGAGAATTACAGAGGCATCACACTGTTGTTAGTACCAGGGAACGTTTTCAATAGAGTGTTGCTGAAATGGATGAAAGACGCAGTAGACACACGACATCGAGGTCAACAGACTGGATTCAGTGAGGATCGGTCGTGCACAGACCGAATCGCGACACTACGGATCATTGTGGAACAATCAGTTGAGTGGAATTCATCATTATACATCAACTTGCTTGATGATGAGAAGGTGTTTGACAGTGTGGACTAGAGAACATTATGAAAACGTCTTCGATACTATGGTGTACCTGAGGAAATCGTCAACATCATACGGAATTCATAAGAAAGATTACACTGCACAGTGGTACATGGAGGAGAGCTGACAGATGCATTTCCAGTAAGGACCGGAGTCAGACAAGGCTGCCTATTCTCTCCTTCCTCTTTGTTCTGGTGATTGACTGGATTATGAAGACTTCGACATCTGACGGGAAATACGGAATACAATAGACATCTCAGAATCAATTAGACGATTTGGGCTTCTCAGATGACCTATCCCTCCCATCTCATACACATGAACAAATACAGACGAAGACAGCAAATGTAGCAGCAGCCTCTGCATCAATAGGCCTCAACATACACAAATGAAAAAGCAAGATTCTCAAATACAACACGGGAAACACCAACACAATCACACTTGATGGTAAAACTCTGGAAGCTGTGGAAATATTCACGTACCTGGGAAGCATCATTGATAAACAAGGAAGATCTAATGTAGATGTAGAGGCGAGGATTGGCAAAGCAAGGACAGCATTTCTACAATTGAAGAACATATAGAACTCAAAACAACTGTCAACTAACTTCAAAGTGAGAATCCTTAATACGAACGTCAAGATAGTCCTACTGTACGGAGCTGATATTTGGAGAACTACTACAACCATTGCCAAGAAGGTACAAGTATTTATAAACAGTTGTTTACGCAAAATACTCAACATTCACAGGCCGGATACTATCAACAACAGCGTTTTATGGGAGAAGACAAACCAGCTTCCAGCTGAGAAGGAAATTAGGAAAAGATGTTGGAAGTGGATCAGACATACATTGAGGAAATCGTCATACTGCATCACGAGTCAAGGCCTAACTTGGAATCCGGAAGGGAAACGGAGAAGAGGAATGCCAAGTAACACATTACGCCGGGAAATAGAAGCAGATATGAAAAGGATGAATGTTAACTGGAAAGGATTGTCCAGGTAGAGTTGGATGGATAATGCTGGTGGGCGGCCAATGCTCCTCCACGAGGGGTAACAGGCGTAAGTAAGTAAGCAAGTAAGAAGTTGAAAACTTCAAAGTATTAGGCTATTAACCCACGTAATCTTTTCATAAAATGAGTGAAATGAAACACTATTCATGACATTGATAAAATATATAAAGAACAAGACGTATATAAGACGAAAATACTACATCAAAATAAAAGAAAATTTGACACACTATTTATAAAGGAATCTTCAGTAGAATGGATGTCATTCGAATACATGTAGTTTCTTTTGTGTAAGACACCAGTGTTCAAGATTATCAATCAAAATAAACCATTTTTCATTACTCATTAAGACAGTTCATTCCAAAGAAATAAGAAGAAGAAATGGGGTACATGGAGACAGATTATGTGGATAATTAACATATGTTTTCACCAGAAGAGGAATATTCATGTAGGAAAAAAAGTACAAAGGAAACGGCGAAAGAATGACTCCTCTATACAAATCAAGCTCCTAAGAATAATAAGAATGTAACTAACTGATTTACGAGCCTGTAGTATTTACCATGTAGAATTAATTTAACGAGAGAGATCCTGATACAGAATCAAGAGTCAAATATGTACAGATCATAGGAACTACAACATAACGAGGAAAGTTAACACAGGCTTTATATTTATGTTATAATAATCTAAGTATTTAAAAGCAATTCAGGATATCTAGATTTGTGATCATTACAGCTTAAGAGGAGAGATTATTTGCGAGAAAGTTTTCATATTATTGAACAGATTAGTGAATGTGAAACAGAAGAAAACTGAATCAACGTGAAGATGAAGCTGATTTTGATGGACATTAATTCTCTGGGCTGATTAGTTCTATTTAGATGAAGAAGTTCAAATATCTCACTTCTACGTGAAGTTTGTACTGCTGATGTTGTCCAGAAGAATAATGAAAGCTTCACGATTAAACTATTCAGCTCAGAGAAAGAATTTGTACCAAAATCCCCACTCTGAACCATGAATCTTCTCCACCATCTTAAAAGTAAATTAACAATAGTTTAAAAATCGAGAAGAGTTTTTTAAAGATTTTTGTGAAACGCTGATTTTAAAAAACAACAAAATCAAACGACAACTATGGTGAAAGCAAAATATATACTGCACGAACTTAGTTCACTAACCCGGATACTTAACACTAGGACACTTGTAAAATTTTTAACTTGGATCTTATTGAGTGGAATGAAATGCAGTTAGAAATCGATCGAGATTACGATATTGTATGTGTGCATTTTTTTAATGATGACTATGGAATACTAAGGTCACTTAAGTATCGAGAAGCTAGACGTTACAACATACTTGCTCTTTTATGTTACTAATAAGTAGCCTAATCAAAAAAGATAAATTAAATTAGAAAAATTAGGATTTCTGATGACATACGAAAGGAAAGTTCTACTGTTCAGTGCTTAGCAATGCTTTTCAGTATGAGATTTGAAAACATTTGAAAGATGTATTTATGATTTATCAGAAGATAGATTCTTATACTGTACTTTTGGATACGTGTAACTAACCATACCGCCTTTTTAGGTAATCCTCATCAATTCGTTATAAATCTGACAATGTGAACTTTCGGAATCATCGGATTCTCCTGATAATAAAGCCAACTTTGTTCCACAAGAAATCACCTAAATGTGTTGGAACGTAACAAGATCTAACTTATGAATTTGCTGCATAACTAATAATCAATAAGATCGTATCAACAGGAGCTGGTTAGTTATCATGCGATAGTAGTCCACAAGATGGTGAGAAAATCATGAGTGTTTTCGCTTTTGGTTATACTTAGCAAACAACTCCGAAGCAATTTGTCGGTCTCTAGACAAAAAGTCAGAGCTTTAAGATTATGACTAAAACGTTCAATGAATACTGGTTCGAATCCCGCTAGCGGCATCGTGGATATGCACCGCTGAGAAGTCCCCTATTAGGACGAAACGGTCGTTCAGTGCTTCCACGTTTCCATGGTGATTTAGCTTTAATCGACTCATGAATTGAACTATTAGAATATTGATTAGTTTGTAAGCTTTTTCATGTTCTACATGTTTTTATCTTAGGGACTGCAACTGATCAGTATTTATTGGCGTTTTTATATCTTCAGTGAGTTGATTAGACATTGTCATTTAGTCACAAGCTTTTAGTGAAGTTAGTTAACGGTCAACAGTGGAAACTAGGACGCGAGTTTCACTTCATTTGGGGCTCGTTTGCTTAATGTACCTGGATTCCAGTGTTGATGTTCACATCAAGTCTCGAACCTAGTATCACACTAATGTTTGAGACCAAAGGTATTGGGTTCGAGTCTAACTGCAAAAATCAACACCAGGATTTAGTTACATCCAACTGATATATCCCGAGTAGAACAAAATGCTCGTCCTGGATCCCACTACCATTCACTATCAGTGAACCTGAGCTATACACTCTAACCCGTTGTGCCATAAATCGACACCAGCTATAAGTCAAGGATCCTAAATTGTATATCCTAAGTCTTAATCTAAATGTAATAAGTAATTTACAGATGTTTGCCGTATCCTGATTGGCTTAAGATCTCAAGTTCGTCCGACTTTACCGACACTACACAACCTTACTAATATGATTTGTTTGATATTGACATTTCACAAGTTGTCCGTATAAATAGAATTGAACAATAAAAATACAGCAAATACTTTAATGTCATAAAAATGAACCTTATTATTCTGAGTTTTATATACATAGTTGGGCTCATTAAAATCATTGTAAACCACGATGAAAAACCCTCTAGGGCATAATTTATTTGATCTATAGTGATATTATTTGTTATAAATTGTAAAAAAAAGTCATGGAAACTCCCTGTAGAAAAATACAAACAAAAATGAGTGTTATGGTTATATTTTTTTGACTGATTGATTGATTTTTCTGTCTAATCATTTTTTTAAAGAATTTTAGGTGCATTATTCTATTCATTTTCACCACGTGATCTACTATTTTCCGATTCGTTGATAATCGTTCAAAATATAAATCGATGTAGCAAGTCATATGCCGGTCTGTTATGTTTGTGGTATATACTTTAGACAAAATCATTTTGGAATAGGTCATCCAAGGTCACTTGTGTTGTTTTTTAGATTTTGACTAAGTAAATAGGACAATACCAACTTTAGAAGAGTTGAATAGATCAGCTAATCGATTAATAAATCCAATCATAAATCAAAACTTCGAAAACAATTGATTGTTTACATTGTACAATTTTTATAATCATTAGAAAGAATGGAATGGTAAAGTAATCAGTAAAAAAATCCGTTAGTGTGAACATTTCTTCGTTCTACTTTTAAGAAAAGCTGATGGGGAAAATTGATTAAGTTATCATTAAGTATGAAAGAATAGAGAACAATTTGTTCTGTTTCAGTCAACCTTAATAAGTTTCACAATTATTTCAAGACGTAGACTATAAAAAGATATTCTTATTTAATCGAATTGAAGTCATTCATTGACCAGGTATAGGTTGCACAGTCAATCAATCTATCTGCTCTTGAAATTAAGTATGTTTTATATTAAGTCGCGAAAATTCACTGTTGTAAGATTGGCCACATAAAATAAACCTCATTTCAATGATAAGCTAGCATCGGAAACATTGATCAAATGTCTAGATTCATCACTTTTGTCTATTGATAAGCTAAACTAGTGTAACATACTTACTTACTTACGACTGTTACTCCTAATGGAGCATGGGCCACCGACCAGAATTCTCCAACCCACTCTGTCCTAGGCCTTCTTTTCTAGTTCTATCCAGTTTTTGTTCATTCTTCTCATTTCTGTCTCTATTTCTCGGCGTAATGTGTTCTTTGGTCTTCCTCTTCTCCTTTGGCCTTCAGGATTCCATGTGAGGGCTTGTCTTGTGACGCAGTTCGGTGCTTTCCTCAATGTGTGTCCTATCCACTTCCAGCATTTCTTCCCCATTTCTTCCTCCGCTGAATTCTGGTTTATTCTCTCCCACAGTAGAATGTTGCTGATAGTGTCTGGCCCACGGATCCGAAGTATCTTACGTAGAAAACTGTTAATAAACACCTGTATCTTCTGGATAATGGCTTTCGTAGTTCTCCAAGTTTCCGCCCCATACAGTAGAACTGTCTTGACATTTGTATTGAAAATTCTGATGTTGGTGTTGGTTGACAATTGTTTTGAGTTCCAGATGTTCTTCAGTTGTAAATATGCTTCTCTTGCTTTGCCAATCCATGCCCTCACATTTGCATCAGATCCACCGTGTTCATCAATGATGCTGATCAGATACGTAAATGTATTCACATACTCCAAAGCTTCTCCGTCAAGTGTAATGCGATTGGTGCATGTTTTGCTGTATCGGAGAATCTTGCTTTTTCTTTGTGTATATTGAGACCTACTGGTGCTGAGGCTGCTGCTACACTAGTCGTCTTCTCCTGAATTTGTTGTTGCGTGTGTGATAGAAGAGCCAGATCATCTGCGTAGTCTAGATTGTCCACCTGCATCCAACCTGTCCACTGTATCCCGTTCTTCACTCCAGATGTTGACGTCTTCATGATCCAGTCGATCACCAGGAGAAAGAGAAAGGGTGAGAGTAAGCAACCTTGCCTGACACCGGTCTTTACCTCGCACGAGTCCGTCAACTGTCCTCCATGAACGACTTGGCAGTTTAATCTATCATACGAGTCCCGTATGATATTGACTATCTTCTCAGGCACGCCGTAGTGTCGGAGAATCCTCCATAGTGTTGTCTTGTCCACGCTATCAAATGCTTTCTCGTAGTCAATGAAGTTGATGTAGAGTGATGGATTCCATTCAACTAGTTGTTCCACAATGATTCGTAGAGTTGCGATTTGGTCTGTACACGATCAATCTTTCCGAAATTCAGCCTGTTGATCTCGAAGTTGGGCGTCTACGGAGTCCCTCATTCTGTTTGACAATCCTTAGTTGAAGACATTTCCTCGTATTGAGAGATGAGTGATCCCACTGTAGTTATCACATTTGCTGAGATCGCCTTTCTTTGGTATTTTGATAAGAAGTCCTTTTTTCCAGTCTGTTGGTACTTGTTCTTCATTCCAAATCTTACTGAAGAGAATATAGAGTATCTCTGCAGTTGCTGCTATATTTGCTTCCAGTGCCTCTGCCGGGATGTTGTCTGGTCATGCTACTTTGCCGCTCTTGGTTTGTCTGATGGTCATGCTGATCTCTTCAATTGTTGATGAGCCAACATCGATTTGGAGGTCCGTGGGTGCTGCTTCGATGTTGCGTGGGTTCAGTTGAGCTGGTCGATTCAAGAGTTCTTTGAAGTGTTCTACCCATCTGTTTCGTTGTTCTTCAAAGTTGGTGATTACTTTGCCTTCCTTGCTTTTCACTGGTCTTTCTGGCTTACGGTAATTTCCAGCAAGTTTCTTTGTTGTATCATACAGTTTTCTCATGTTTCCTTCTCTTGCAGCCTTTTCCGCTGTCATCGCTTAATCTTCCACGTGTTTACGTTTGTCGGTTCTGATGCTCCTCGTCACTTGCTTGTTTACTTCTGTGTATTCGGCTTGTGCCTTGGCTTATTCTGCTCTTGTTTGGCTGGTATTGATAGCTGCCTTCCTGTTCCTCCTTTCTTCAATCTTATCCAGTGTGTCGGCAGTGATCCATTACTTGTGATGGTGCTTCTTGAGTTTCAGTTTCATCTTGGCGACCAGCAAGTGATGATTCAATGCTACATCAGCTCCTCTCCTGGTTCTCACATCCTCCATCGTCCTCCTGAACTTTTTGTTGATGCAGATATGGTCGATTTGGTTCTGTAAAGTGTGATCTGGTGAAGTCCATGTGGTTTTGTGAATGCGTTTGTTTGGGAACATAGTGCCGCCTATGACCAGTTTATTGAAGGCATATAGGTTTGCGAATCTCTCACCGTTTTCGTTCCATTGTCTCAGTCAGTCCATGTCGTCCCATGATGTCTTCGTATCCAATGTTGTCCATTCCAACCTTTGCTGTCTTAACCTCCCAAAAAATGGTTACGTCGTCTTTTGTTCACTTCTCGACGATTGACTGCAATCTATCGTAGAATTAATCTTTAACGTCTTGATTGTAGTCGTTGGTAGGCGCATAGCATTGGATGACGTTCATTGTAACGCCCTCTTTCTATGTGTTTGAAGGAGGCTTTGATGATCCTTGGTCCATGAGATTCCCATCCTATAAGTGCATTTTGTGCTTGTTTGGACAGTATCAATGCCACTCCTTGTGTATGTGGGACATTTTCTTCTTTATCACTGCAGTATAACAGAAGCTCTCCCGAAGCTATTCGTTGTTGTCCAACCTGAGTCCAATGTGTTTCACTGATTCCAAGCACCTCCAGGTTGAATCTTTTCGTTTCTTCAGCAATTCGGAAGACTCTTACGGTCTCCCACATTGTCCGGACGTTCCCTGTACCTATTAAATTGTTGCTCTGTTTGTTAGAAGGGGCATCGGCCTCATGACTTCCGTAGGAACTCGGCTTTCACCATGAAGCGTCATACCTCTTCTGAATGAAGACCTTCTGGCTTCCGGGGCAGAGCTGAAGTGGTTCGAATTATTTTTTCTGGTTAGCGCTTTTTTAGCGAGTTATTTTTTCTACGGGATGGGGTCGCTGATCCAATACCCAACCCTGCTCCTTAATCTGGGCTTGGGACCGACAGTAGCCCACAGGGGGATACAGGTGGAGTTTAAACTACTGTCAAGGCGTAGTAAAAGTAGAAATCCGGATATAGAGAATAAACTATCGTGTAACTTTTCTTATTGGTCAACTTACGACAAAGATTTTTTCTGGTCAAAATCTAGTGGTTATCAAGGTCAGTTCGTTGGTTAGTCAATAGTCGTGCAACTTACATACGGCATAATTAATCAGAAGTTAGTATCTCTGAATTTATCAAGCGTATCTGAAGGAAGATATTCACAACAAACTGATAAAGCTTAAATAACTACCAAAAACTGTTTCATTTATCAAAAAGTGAAGAAGTGTTCTTTACTAACTGTTTAAGTTTATTTCTTGTCTGCATTTTATCTTAGAAAGTTGTCGTGATTTTGTACAAATCAAAGTAAAACATTATTAACTTGTCAATGTCAGGATTATGGAAGTAAAAACAAGTAGATGAGGGATTTATGAGAATCTGTATCCACACCAGTCAGTCAGCTACAACATAGGACCAGGCACACATATGCATCGGTCCAAGTTCCATACCTCATTAGCACAACAAGATGAACACCGAATTCATAGAAGTAGTTAATTTAATGGTGATAATACATGAAAGAAAAATTGCATATAAGGATATATGTACAGGAAGAAAGACAGATATGAAGCAATTTTAATCTCACGGTTTAAGGGAAGACAAAGAGTGTATACACGTACGCCCTTGTGATCGGTTCTGAGCCATGTCACACAGAGTCTCCAACCATTGGTTACTATAGTCATGCGGACCCCAACCTAGTAGTCTGCATCTACCAACATGGCTCAGACTAGAAGTAAGTGACTTCGAACACTGATGCCATATTTTCGTTTGACCGCCCGTCTTACTCTCTTCCAACCATCCCCAATACTAGTCATCATAGCGCGTCGTGGTAATCGGTGTTCAGGCATACGTAACACGTGGCCTAACCATCTCAGTCAATGTAGATTCACAACCTGATCAACTGATTTACCATCATTCCCTAATACCAGTCCTTTCTCTCTATAATTTACTTTTCGTATGATCATTTTACTGACTTAAGTGAGTCAAATTACTCACTGTTTCAATTATCAACAAGTTATTCAATTCACTATATTCGATTTCTGATTATTACAACTCTTGAACAGTGTCGTGATAATGAATGATAGAAGTAAATTTATTTATTCATACAAATTGTGTACATAATGTACTACACGATCGTAATATTAACAGATGATCAAACTTAAGAATATTGACCTTTTTGATTAGGCTACTTGTGAGTAGCCTGAGGATAGTATCATAAAATATGTAGTGGAAGTTTTAAAATTGGTTAACACCTTGAAACGAGTAAGGGATATGGATCAAAGACAGTTTTCAAACCTGTTGTGTCTGCATCTATTTACTAAAGGTTCGATTGTATGCAATATAGTTCGTATTAATGTTTTGCTGACTTATCTCCCAATCTTCCAGGATTATGTGTATTTTCAGAAAACCAATTAAGTATGCTATTGTTTAGACATTTTTATCTTATTGTCATCTTTTTAATGAAGCCAGTAAAAATGAGATGACTGTCTGTTAAGTCATAGGTATTGTATGTACTAGTATACCAGTGAAGACGTAAGGCTACTTAATGATAATAGTTACAATATGCTGTCACTTGAAATCTAGAAACGAAAATAAATCCAGACAAAAATATGTGGTAATAATAATAATGTACATCTGAAATATCTACGGAAAACTGATGTGAAACAAAGTAAAAGACAGACAATGAATTGTTAGGATCTCACTGTTCCAGTTGTATGCTAGAATATATATATATATATATATATATATATATATATAAACTTCTATTGAAAATAGCAGAGAAAGAATTTATAGTATCTTTCTTACTACGTTACGTTTCTGTAAAATATGATGAACATGTTGCGCAAGTTACAAAGTTGCTTCGTAAAGTAGAAAAACCATACTCTGATACTTCATTTGCAAAATATTCATTAACTGTCTCAGGCTTCATTGTTTCTCGATTTTCACACCAATCGCTTTCTGTTTCTGTTCTTCCCTTCTCGATCTTCTCAATTTTCTGCTGCCAGATATTCTATTCCTGTTTCCCGATATATACTACTTATGTCTATATAAGTAGTCCACACCACAGTAGTATTAGTAATTTTGACACTGCTACAATCAGAATTAAGCAGGAGTTTTTGTTTACGCTATCCTTGTAAGGAATGGTGGACAGCTTGTTCCGTTCTCTGTGTTTTCCTCTAACTTTTTATTGTCACTGTAGTATTTAATATTTCCGTGTGCCTAAATGCCGTGATTTATTGGATGTTCTAAATGTTGGTGCTACTTTTTGAAACATGTGGTGTTTTATCTTTTTTTTGCTACAACTTTCCAGTCCAGTTTATTCCTTCCGACAAACTTGCGTGTAATATGTGATAAAATTTTATTCCATTTTGTTTTTAGTATTAACTTGTATATATCAGATACCAGAGTATGTGTTGCTCCCATTTGGGATATTCTAACTGTCCGCATATTCGTTCCTAAGTGTTAATTATAATGTCGTGAAGAACTAAAGCCGGAGACAATCTCCGGTTTGCAATTCTCTATTGTGTTATGGATAACATTCTCCCGTCAACCAGTCAAACAAACACTGAGTATTTAGTTGTTGTGGATACCAGTGATATATACAAAGGATTATGAGGCAAAGGTACCTGAAAACCTGGGACCAAGTCAAAACCATATAGAGTTAAATAATTGCGGTGTTTTTTAGCCGATGATTAGTACATTGACAAATAACCGTCTGAAATCAATTTGGCGTTAGCAATCAAATTTAGTTTGACGTAAGTTTTTGTCATTATTTGCATCCCTCATAATTTCATTTAATCGTGAATAACAATAGTTGTACGATTAAATGAAATTATGAGGGATGCAAATAATGACAAAAACTTACGTCAAACTAAATCATCATATTTTACAGAAACGTAACGTAGTAAGAAAGATACTATAAATTCTTTCTCTGCTATTTTCAATAGAAGTTTATATATATATATATATATATATATATATTCTAGCATACAACTGGAACAGTGAGATCCTAACAATTCATTGTCTGTCTTTTACTTTGTTTCACATCAGTTTTCCGTAGATATTTCAGATGTACATTATTATTATTACCACATATTTTTGTCTGGATTTATTTTCGTTTCTAGATTTCAAGTGACAGCATATTGTAACTATTATCATTAAGTAGCCTTACGTCTTCACTGGTATACTAGTACATACAATACCTATGACTTAACAGACAGTCATCTCATTTTTACTGGCTTCATTAAAAAGATGACAATAAGATAAAAATGTCTAAACAATAGCATACTTAATTGGTTTTCTGAAAATACACATAATCCTGGAAGATTGGGAGATAAGTCAGCAAAACATTAATACGAACTATATTGCATACAATCGAACCTTTAGTAAATAGATGCAGACACAACAGGTTTGAAAACTGTCTTTGATCCATATCCCTTACTCGTTTCAAGGTGTTAACCAATTTTAAAACTTCCACTACATATTTTATGATACTATCCTCAGGCTACTCACAAGTAGCCTAATCAAAAAGGTCAATATTCTTAAGTTTGATCATCTGTTAATATTACGATCGTGTAGTACATTATGTACACAATTTGTATGAATAAATAAATTTACTTCTATCATTCATTATCACGACACTGTTCAAGAGTTGTAATAATCAGAAATCGAATATAGTGAATTGAATAACTTGTTGATAATTGAAACAGTGAGTAATTTGACTCACTTAAGTCAGTAAAATGATCATACGAAAAGTAAATTATAGAGAGAAAGGACTGGTATTAGGGAATGATGGTAAATCAGTTGATCAGGTTGTGAATCTACATTGACTGAGATGGTTAGGCCACGTGTTACGTATGCCTGAACACCGATTACCACGACGCGCTATGATGACTAGTATTGGGGATGGTTGGAAGAGAGTAAGACGGGCGGTCAAACGAAAATATGGCATCAGTGTTCGAAGTCACTTACTTCTAGTCTGAGCCATGTTGGTAGATGCAGACTACTAGGTTGGGGTCCGCATGACTATAGTAACCAATGGTTGGAGACTCTGTGTGACATGGCTCAGAACCGATCACAAGGGCGTACGTGTATACACTCTTTGTCTTCCCTTAAACCGTGAGATTAAAATTGCTTCATATCTGTCTTTCTTCCTGTACATATATCCTTATATACAATTTTTCTTTCATGTATTATCACCATTAAATTAACTACTTCTATGAATTCGGTGTTCATCTTGTTGTGCTAATGAGGTATGGAACTTGGACCGATGCATATGTGTGCCTGGTCCTATGTTGTAGCTGACTGACTGGTGTGGATACAGATTCTCATAAATCCCTCATCTACTTGTTTTTACTTCCATAATCCTGACATTGACAAGTTAATAATGTTTTACTTTGATTTGTACAAAATCACGACAACTTTCTAAGATAAAATGCAGACAAGAAATAAACTTAAACAGTTAGTAAAGAACACTTCTTCACTTTTTGATAAATGAAACAGTTTTTGGTAGTTATTTAAGCTTTATCAGTTTGTTGTGAATATCTTCCTTCAGATACGCTTGATAAATTCAGAGATACTAACTTCTGATTAATTATGCCGTATGTAAGTTGCACGACTATTGACTAACCAACGAACTGACCTTGATAACCACTAGATTTTGACCAGAAAAAATCTTTGTCGTAAGTTGACCAATAAGAAAAGTTACACGATAGTTTATTCTCTATATCCGGATTTCTACTTTTACTACGCCTTGACAGTAGTTTAAACTCCACCTGTATCCCCCTGTGGGCTACTGTCGGTCCCAAGCCCAGATTAAGGAGCAGGGTTGGGTATTGGATCAGCGACCCCATCCCGTAGAAAAAATAACTCGCTAAAAAAGCGCTAACCAGAAAAAATAATTCGAACCACTTCAGCTCTGCCCCGGAAGCCAGAAGGTCTTCATTCAGAAGAGGTATGACGCTTCATGGTGAAAGCCGAGTTCCTACGGAAGTCATGAGGCCGATGCCCCTTCTAACAAACAGAGCAACAATTTAATAGGTACAGGGAACGTCCGGACAATGTGGGAGACCGTAAGAGTCTTCCGAATTGCTGAAGAAACGAAAAGATTCAACCTGGAGGTGCTTGGAATCAGTGAAACACATTGGACTCAGGTTGGACAACAACGAATAGCTTCGGGAGAGCTTCTGTTATACTGCAGTGATAAAGAAGAAAATGTCCCACATACACAAGGAGTGGCATTGATACTGTCCAAACAAGCACAAAATGCACTTATAGGATGGGAATCTCATGGACCAAGGATCATCAAAGCCTCCTTCAAACACATAGAAAGAGGGCGTTACAATGAACGTCATCCAATGCTATGCGCCTACCAACGACTACAATCAAGACGTTAAAGATTAATTCTACGATAGATTGCAGTCAATCGTCGAGAAGTGAACAAAAGACGACGTAACCATTTTTTGGGAGGTTAAGACAGCAAAGGTTGGAATGGACAACATTGGATACGAAGACATCATGGGACGACATGGACTGACTGAGACAATGGAACGAAAACGGTGAGAGATTCGCAAACCTATATGCCTTCAATAAACTGGTCATAGGCGGCACTATGTTCCCAAACAAACGCATTCACAAAACCACATGGACTTCACCAGATCACACTTTACAGAACCAAATCGACCATATCTGCATCAACAAAAAGTTCAGGAGGACGATGGAGGATGTGAGAACCAGGAGAGGAGCTGATGTAGCATTGAATCATCACTTGCTGGTCGCCAAGATGAAACTGAAACTCAAGAAGCACCATCACAAGTAATGGATCACTGCCGACACACTGGATAAGATTGAAGAAAGGAGGAACAGGAAGGCAGCTATCAATACCAGCCAAACAAGAGCAGAATAAGCCAAGGCACAAGCCGAATACACAGAAGTAAACAAGCAAGTGACGAGGAGCATCAGAACCGACAAACGTAAACACGTGGAAGATTAAGCGATGACAGCGGAAAAGGCTGCAAGAGAAGGAAACATGAGAAAACTGTATGATACAACAAAGAAACTTGCTGGAAATTACCGTAAGCCAGAAAGACCAGTGAAAAGCAAGGAAAGGCAAAGTAATCACCAACTTTGAAGAACAACGAAACAGATGGGTAGAACACTTCAAAGAACTCTTGAATCGACCAGCTCAACTGAACCCACGCAACATCGAAGCAGCACCCACGGACCTCCAAATCGATGTTGGCTCATCAACAATTGAAGAGATCAGCATGACCATCAGACAAACCAAGAGCGGCAAAGTAGCATGACCAGACAACATCCCGGCAGAGGCACTGGAAGCAAATATAGCAGCAACTGCAGAGATACTCTATATTCTCTTCAGTAAGATTTGGAATGAAGAACAAGTACCAACAGACTGGAAAAAAGGACTTCTTATCAAAATACCAAAGAAAGGCGATCTCAGCAAATGTGATAACTACAGTGGGATCACTCATCTCTCAATACGAGGAAATGTCTTCAACTAAGGATTGTCAAACAGAATGAGGGACTCCGTAGACGCCCAACTTCGAGATCAACAGGCTGAATTTCGGAAAGATTGATCGTGTACAGACCAAATCGCAACTCTACGAATCATTGTGGAACAACTAGTTGAATGGAATCCATCACTCTACATCAACTTCATTGACTACGAGAAAGCATTTGATAGCGTGGACAAGACAACACTATGGAGGATTCTCCGACACTACGGCGTGCCTGAGAAGATAGTCAATATCATACGGGACTCGTATGATAGATTAAACTGCCAAGTCGTTCATGGAGGACAGTTGACGGACTCGTGCGAGGTAAAGACCGGTGTCAGGCAAGGTTGCTTACTCTCACCCTTTCTCTTTCTCCTGGTGATCGACTGGATCATGAAGACGTCAACATCTGGAGTGAAGAACGGGATACAGTGGACAGGTTGGATGCAGGTGGACAATCTAGACTACGCAGATGATCTGGCTCTTCTATCACACACGCAACAACAAATTCAGGAGAAGACGACTAGTGTAGCAGCAGCCTCAGCACCAGTAGGTCTCAATATACACAAAGAAAAAGCAAGATTCTCTGATACAGCAAAACATGCACCAATCGAATTACACTTGACGGAGAAGCTTTGGAGTATGTGAATACATTTACGTATCTGATCAGCATCATTGATGAACACGGTGGATCTGATGCAAATGTGAGGGCATGGATTGGCAAAGCAAGAGAAGCATATTTACAACTGAAGAACATCTGGAACTCAAAACAATTGTCAACCAACACCAACATCAGAATTTTCAATACAAATGTCAAGACAGTTCTACTGTATGGGGCGGAAACTTGGAGAACTACGAAAGCCATTATCCAGAAGATACAGGTGTTTATTAACAGTTTTCTACGTAAGATACTTCGGATCCGTGGGCCAGACACTATCAGCAACATTCTACTGTGGGAGAGAATAAACCAGAATTCAGCGGAGGAAGAAATGGGGAAGAAATGCTGGAAGTGGATAGGACACACATTGAGGAAAGCACCGAACTGCGTCACAAGACAAGCCCTCACATGGAATCCTGAAGGCCAAAGGAGAAGAGGAAGACCAAAGAACACATTACGCCGAGAAATAGAGACAGAAATGAGAAGAATGAACAAAAACTGGATAGAACTAGAAAAGAAGGCCTAGGACAGAGTGGGTTGGAGAATTCTGGTCGGTGGCCCATGCTCCATTAGGAGTAACAGTCGTAAGTAAGTAAGTATGTTACACTAGTTTAGCTTATCAATAGACAAAAGTGATGAATCTAGACATTTGATCAATGTTTCCGATGCTAGCTTATCATTGAAATGAGGTTTATTTTATGTGGCCAATCTTACAACAGTGAATTTTCGCGACTTAATATAAAACATACTTAATTTCAAGAGCAGATAGATTGATTGACTGTGCAACCTATACCTGGTCAATGAATGACTTCAATTCGATTAAATAAGAATATCTTTTTATAGTCTACGTCTTGAAATAATTGTGAAACTTATTAAGGTTGACTGAAACAGAACAAATGGTTCTCTATTCTTTCATACTTAATGATAACTTAATCAATTTTCCCCATCAGCTTTTCTTAAAAGTAGAACGAAGAAATGTTCACACTAACGGATTTTTTTACTGATTACTTTACCATTCCATTCTTTCTAATGATTATAAAAATTGTACAATGTAAACAATCAATTGTTTTCGAAGTTTTGATTTATGATTGGATTTATTAATCGATTAGCTGATCTATTCAACTCTTCTAAAGTTGGTATTGTCCTATTTACTTAGTCAAAATCTAAAAAACAACACAAGTGACCTTGGATGACCTATTCCAAAATGATTTTGTCTAAAGTATATACCACAAACATAACAGACCGGCATATGATTTGCTAAATCGATTTATATTTTGAACGATTATCAACGAATCGGAAAATAGTAGATCACGTGGTGAAAATGAATAGAATAATGCACCTAAAATTCTTTAAAAAAATGATTAGACGGAAAATCAATCAATCAGTCAAAAAAATATAACCATAACACTCATTTTTGTTTGTATTTTTCTACAGGGAGTTTCCATGACTTTTTTTTACAATTTATAACAAATAATATCACTATAGATCAAATAAATTATGCCCTAGAGGGTTTTTCATTGTATATATATATATATATATATATATATATATATATACATGCAACATTACAGGAATCGCTAAACTGCGTCACGAAGCAAGCGCTATCACGGAGTCCTGAGGCCAAACAGAAAGAGGAAGAACACACTTCGTCAGGACTTGAAAGCAGACGTGATTATGATGAATAGCAACTTGAAAGAACTGTAAAAGATTGCCCAGAACAAGTTGAATAGAGTGTGCTGGTTTGTGACTTATGCTCCTCGACGAGGGGCAACAGGCGTAAGTAAGCAAGTAAGGCTAGAAGAAACTAGGGTTTCTGTGGCGAGGTTCATTTTTATCATTCCTATCTTCATACATTCCTTTATGAGCAGAAGAAAGCAGACTATTAGATGTGTCTATGTAACCTGTAATAATCGCATAGTACGTATTTTCACGGGTGAAAATATTCATCTCAACATATGTTTCCTTCTGATTTGAGTGTAGGTAACAGCATGTATTTGTATTTATATACTGATTACTGCTTGTTAACCATAAAATCTCAGTGACTCTTAATACACTGATCGGGGTTTTATAGAACAGTTTCCAAATGTGTATGGGACTCGCGATATGCATAGTTACTCACTTTCACCATGTATATGCGCATGCGGTTATCGATTGTTTTTCTCTTTTCTTAGGGGGTGGCGGAAATTGTCGAACTATTGTATGTCAGGGATTCCGTATTGTACTAAACGTATAATGCTGGATAAAGCCACTAATAATAATAATAGTAACCGATCTGCTAAATTGTCTGAATATAATATATGTACCTTTTAAAACTTATTATCTCTGCTCTCTTTGATGGGATCAGTTGACGAAATGTATGCAAGGTTAACAGGGACAATTAGTATATCATCTCCATCTAATAAGTTCAGGACAGGAATTATGAACTTCTGTAATGGTTATTCAGTGAAGATAATTCTCAGGTCACGTCGCGCGGTAATCTCGTTCGGTATCAGTAAATTTATCCGTTACTATAATGATAGACCTAGTCCAAAAGTTGTATATTTTTCATGATGTGGAAGTCACATCATAGTTTGCCCTGACTCGTCCCATCGTGACAGTCAACAGTACGATGCTTAGAGCTTCTGGAAAACACTGGGAAGAGAGTAATATACTCGATACAAAATGCAAGAGGTGATCACACCTGAATAGCTGAGCCACACCATACAGAACAATTATTCATAAGTCCACCATTTTTGACATTCGCTAAGTGTTACATAAATGAGTGTAAATATCCTCTGCAGTTATGTATTCAGCTTCAAAGACCGTGTGGTTAGGAACCAGCACAATTACAAACTCATAGAACTGAGTAAACGTGCGTCTTCTGCTCTTATAAAATCGTTATCAATTTTTGATGCTGAATATAATTCCCAAAAAGTATAGACTTTAAACTCTACAGATCGAAAAACAGCGTCTGCATCTTCTGTTGTCTATTCTGAAAATGACGATACATGCAGAAGAATAAAAGACGAATGACTGAATATCAGGATGTTTCTAACAACTTCAAGGTATTGTCTTTTATAAGTTTGATGGCTTCAAATCAGTCTCTTTGATAGATTAGTGGGTTGGTGAAATTAATAGAGCTAGACCTTTCTATCATCATGATGTAAGTGAATCGAAGTTTTGAATGAGAGTAGCTAATACCATTGACAAGGCAAGACAAAACTCAGAAACCATACGCTTGACCATCATCTTTAACATATCCGATTGGGGTAGAATGTGTGAATCAGTTAGTTTACCCCTGATATCCATAGGAAAAGAGCTAGTGATTGATTTGGTTTGCCAAAGTCCAAACCGTGAGGTAAATCGGGTGTTGGTAGCCGAACTCAACAACGAGGTTGTTAAGGTCTAGGAGAAGATTATTTAGAAGATATTGTTTACGTGTTTAGTCAAAAAATCTGATCCTTTCAGAAAGGCAGTAAACGCTTATAAGTGCATTGCGACTCATATTGGTCACCGAGGTAAGGATGCATAGATGGTGAATAACATCTAGCTACCTGTTGTGCATATACACAATGACCTGAAATTCACCATTCGACAAGACTTAAAAATTACTACATACTACCATGAGATGGCCACCAACGGTTCGAGAACTCTCGGATCAATGAGTAGAGCTTTTATTCACGTCCATATTCAGACCCATTTGACTATGTCTGCAGTGTTCGTTCGTGCTAAACCCGAGTATTGAATGCCAGCATCCGGCCCTTATCTGGGATCTATCAATGAGGTGTTGAAAAGGTTGAGGAACAGCAAGCATACTGACTCTTGAGAAAGCGAAGCTCCCATATTATGATAGACTGGCTAAACTTAATCTATTTACATTGTCCTAAAGAAGTGCCAGATGCGACTTGATCAGAGTTTTCAAGTTAGTTGATGTTAAATGTTCTAGTTTTTTGTCCTCCAAATCAGTGAATTGATGAAATGTTGATAATCCCAAAACAAATTACTTGCCAGACGACTATCAACTTTCTTGTTGATTTACAAACTAGTGGAATTGATTACCTCCACACGTTTTAGAAGTCGCATGTTCATACCAAAGAATTTTGGGTAAGCTGAGAGACTATCATTGACGGAACCAACACACGTCACCTGATCTCATATTCTTTACGAACTGAGACTGATGATTTTTCAAAAGATAGAGCGTTCTAATGAGCTGGAAATAGATTGGTTAGCAGACCATATGGTGAGCCGATTGGAGCCTATTGAAAATTCCAATTCTGTTTCTAATTTGGTTTTTAATTTACGAGGAATTTTTGATGGGTGTGTTTTGTGATAACTTACGTCACCTCAGTTACTTCTGAGTAGCACTTGAATGGTAAATTAAGCTCAGTCTCAACAGAAAATTTAGGAGGAACATCTGGAAAGAGGAATCACGACACAGAATAATGGACTGTAGGCACATCTATATTAAATGTGAATAATCGTAAATTTATATTAAAAACTAATTGAATTACAAAATGATACAATTTGTTAGATTTCAATTCAGTTATCTATTTCATGTTCTCAATGAGTCCTTGCAACTTGATCGATAGCATTCGATCAGCACTAAGAAGGACTTGACACGCATGACATCGATCACCACCCAGTGATCAATAAATTGTGATTACATCTCAGTGCTACAGGAGGTCGGTCGCGGCCCGAATAGCCCAGTGGTAACGTCTCTGACTGTGAAGCTGAGTGACACGCGATCAAATCCGCCAGGGAGTATCGGTTCCCTCAGGGTTACAGGTACACCTTGCTGACGAGTGCCAAGTAGCAAGAAACGCGGGCCCAGGGTTTCCTGTTGACCACCTCCAACCACCATCTTACCTCAACATAGTGCACGCAGTGTCGAGCCACCTAGACTGGTGGCCACATTGTAACTTGATCGATAGCATTCGATCAGCACTAAGAAGGACTTGACACGCATGACATTGATCACCACCCAGTGATCAATCGATTGTGACTGTAGGCACACCTAATACTCTTCAGGAGTAATCCAATTTGAAATTCGTTGGCGGCCTAGGTGGTCCAAGTGGCTTCCTAGGGATCGTGAAGAGGTATCTCAAAATATTCTTGTGAGATCAGCACAGTACTTAATTATTATCTACCAATATTTCTCTTTTGTTTTTCAAATATATCTAGGTCCATACCTGGAGGTATCAGTAGTCTACCTCTATAAGGTACAAAATTCCATTAACCGAAAGTTACTTGTATTACGCCTACGACCATTTAGACCCTTTTATTTTTATATTTGGACTGTTGATACATTGGGGCTTGAATAGTATTTTTGTAAACAGCGGGCATCTGTAGGTCAACAGTGTCATGCCAGATGACTAGTTGTTGCTTTTATCGATCACGTCTTACTGTAAGTCTCGTGTTTATCCATACAGTTTAGGATAGATTACTGACTTTAAATTTTGACCTTTCGGCTCATACCTATTTACTAGTTTCCCAATGGCATTATCTGAAATGTCTCAGTAGGACATTTTCACAGAAAAACATAAGGTATGAACACTGTATGTACAATTAGTTCAAATAAAATAAATCAGCATACTATGTCCATATTCCTTTGTATGTTTACTCAGGGCGAGATTTGTGTGTAATGTATCATCAGTAATTCGAGTGTTGTAATATGCAGTGGTTGATAATAATCATTTAGCTTTTCGGTTTGAAGAGTAGCTTCTTAGACTTTCATTCTAGGTGTGTACGTTGTGCTTTTCCAAAAGTAAAAGTGTTTTTATAGTTGTGCTCCTATATGTATACCTTCCGTGTATTCAGAGTTATCTTGTGGTGTTGCTGGTGCAGCTATGGTACGAAGTCTGAAACCAGGCTCTAAATCACTAGTCTTACTGACAGTTGTTTATTTCTTGTCCGTCCCAAGTGTGCGGTAAGAAATTGGAGAGAGGTGTACACCGTTACTTCGTCATTCCTACTTATGTCTCAATGAGTACTGTTCAGATGGTCTGGCGATCCACGTGAGCTCATCTAGTTTCTAGGCAAAGGACCTATTAGATTTTTCTGTGTGTCCATATATTTTACCTTTTTAATTACTGAATCGTAATCACAAGCATTTTTCTGGGTGAGCACGGTATATATATGTTAACATGCTAGTATTTCTTACGTGGTTAATAAAAGTTGAGCAGTCTCATTATTTTCTAAAAGTATGTTACCGGACTCCAACGCCCTTTGTATTCTCGGCATCGTATGTTTCATCTGTTGCTTACTCGCATAGGTGAAAGGTTTTTTGAATACAGTCTGTATTCGACATTTTGTATCTACCCATGTATTAACGCGGTCAGTTGACAGAATATGTAGAGATGTAGGTAGGGTACATGTCCAGTAAGCACCATGCAGTCATCTTCATCATTCATGGAGTCTACACAAGGCACTAAAGTGGTGAGGCAGCTAGAAAAATATACATAGCCTCAAACAATATATGGAAACGATGAGTTTTACTGGAAGTTTTATTATCTTCAGAACGCCGGGAATGAAAGTAGTAGTTGTAATACGTGATTATGACACACTGGTCGACAGGTCAAGTTAAGGTGAAGAACATTTAGATGTATCTTCTGGTGTCCCAAACCAACAAACACAACGGTGTCTGTCTACTGCAACCAAGCTCAGATGACCGATTATTATTACCAGGTAGATACTTTGGCATAAGGGAAGACATTATCTAACCTGACAACTAAGACTAAAACAGACACGAATATATGTCGCCATAGGCTATCGTTGGGATTATTCATTTATTTAAACACATAAATATTGGTACAAAGTGGCACCGAATGTATATGCTTCACACAAGTCGCCTGGTTTGTGTGTGGGCTGCGATACTGCCCGGGTCCCAGAACAGGAGCAGGTGGTTTTCTTAGGGGGGCACACCCCGAGCTTTCGTTCTAAAGGCTTAATCCACAGGGCAGTGGAGCAGCGTCAGGAGATGCAGTCTCATGGTAGCCAGTGACCAGTAACTGGTTCGTACGCCATTTGTTCCTTCGGGATTCCGGAGCCCGTATACATCTTTGGTTTGGGGTCAAGGTTTTCCAGCTCCCTTAGATGGATATTCTATATCCACCAACCCGCTCGAAGCACCAAATATTTGCTTTTCGTCCTCTCAATTTAGTAAACAACACTAATGCCGCGACGAAACAGTATGTAGGACTTCCGTATCATTGGTTGTATGCACGTGGACATGTCAGAGCATTTCGAGAGAGCTAACTATACCCACCCTCAGCCGTACCAGGGCATCTGGGGGCTACTGCTTGGGATTCGATCTTACCCTTGTGAAGACGTATTTCCGCGGGTTTTGCTGAATGTAAGAAAATCGTAACCGGATTCTTTTTATTTGTTTACTGAACACGAGTGGTTACTGGTACAACCGAACACTAAAGTAATTATGCGCCACACTAGAAAGTGAAGTTATAATGCAACAGAGGGAAAAGAGAGTATGATCAAAAATAAGTGAACAAAAATAACATATAATTGCAGAAACATTTTAGTTAATTTAAGGTAAATTAAGTTGAAGCAACATATATAAGCGAACAATATTGTTTTCGATTAGATCCTCATCAGGCTTTACTCTAATATACAGTAATATCTATATGCATATACGAAACTATTAAATTAATCAAGACAGTTTGTGAGACATTGATAACAGTGAAATAAATTGCTTAAATTAAGTTATATAAGTTCTTCTTGTTAATTAAATTATGAATCAATACTTGCTAAATTACGGGCGTTCGGAGGTTTTTCTAATAAGAAATTGGATATACGCTAACAGGTTAGACCAGAGGCTTAATCTACCGCACCTCAATGGTAATCTCTTTGTTGACTATCAACGAAGTTGAAGAAACATAGGTAATCTTACCTTAATTCCCTAATTGTATGTGACGGTTTTCTGGTGCAATACCGTTCGGAAGCTTGTCTTTTTCTATGTTTTAGGGACTTCGTAAACCAGGGTCATTTACTAATTTTACCTCTACGTTTCCGAATAAAGGACAGTTACTATAGATTTCCGTACTAATAAAAGTTGCTTAAATTATTAGTGATCTACGAATGCATTGTATGCTATTAGTATTTTAGTGGTATATTACCAATTACATATAATATCCAATTATTATGTTTGAAGGTGAGATTTTACTTCTTTGTTCCATCAAAAACTTATTAGTTTGTTTTTTTGGGAATATAGAACTCAAATCGAACAAATATAGCTACAAAACACCATTCAGATAATTTTGAGTTGTATGGGTATATATGTACATTCCGTATTATATTTTTGATGTGTACTTGGCTTTATTTTTTTTTCTATTTGTGGTTGATTAGTGATTTGCTTTCTTTCTTGATTATTACTGCATACATGGGTATTACCTGTCTCATCAAAATACGAGTATTTTGTGTTGTACTCCTTAGTTTTGAACCGTTATTATCACATTAATTTCCTTTTTATTCGTTTTTAGCCAACTAATCCGATTATAATATGGTTATACACAATTGTTGCTTTGATATTTCAAGTTCCAAACAGTATTTTAATCCTGTTTCGATAGTCTGTCCATAGTATATCCACCTAATTAATGTTTTGGTATTCACCGAATAATTGAAAAAAAACTACTGTACAACTTGGAAATATTCATCAACAAATCACATGTCATGCCAGCAGTTATCCAACTCCTACAATTTTTTCATCATTTTTATTGTGTCTAGTTCCAACATCAAATCTACTCAAGAAAGAAGCTTTCACTTACTGTAACAACTAAAAATAAATCTCACTTTGTAATCATTGCAAAGTTCAAAGCCTGTTTTAAGGGGAAGTTTTTTCACTATATTCATGTCATTTTGATTAATTATGGACTGTCGCCTTATCTTTCGACAAATCGTGAAAATTATCCACTAACCACTGTATGGTGTCTTCTGTATTAAACATTTTTCCCATATAACTAATTATCATCATATAGATCTTCATCGATACCACATTTATTTTTGTGCATATTCACTGTTCGTTGCAAAATGTTTATGATTGTCAAGTAAATTCGATTATCTGTTGTCAATTCTGTAAATCATTAATAACCAGTTCGTCCCAATATTGACCATAATTATAATCTCTTTACTCTCCGATCAATTATTTTATTCATTCCAATTTTTCAATTACAATGAATCCGCCTGCCAGTGTACCGTTAAATTTGCTGCCAGGATATACAGATAATGTTAATCATACTATTCTAGAGGCATTCGATAATGATTATTATGAAGTTAACGGTTTGCTCCATCCATTTAAAGACGGGACGCAAAACAATGTGCAACAACATGGTGATGAGCTGTACATTCAAAAGCCGATGGATGATGGTTTAGACGAAACGGCTAGTGTAAATTTACAAACACGACAAACCGATCAAGACTCATCGTTTATACAATCTTCAGAGTCAGATATTGAATTGCATAATCTAGAAGAATTATTAGCTCGAACATCGATTAGTGATGTTTATTTAGGACCTGTTAAAAACAATGATGGTAAAATCATCCCGTTGGATGTTGAACGTCGTACAATTTTCAATAATAGTTTGGCATCTTTGCCATACTCTTCAACATCCCTTGCTTTTTCCCCACCTGGTATACAAATTATAACAGAAATGTGGACTATATTTCTACGAGATCGTTTGAGTCATTGTAATAGCCGTATAAACAATATGTCTTTAGATAATCTGCGCACTTGTCTATATGATCATAATTTAAATCAATTGGGAAACACTACCGTATTAAAACGTCGTTTACAAGAGTTTGTGCGACGGGCACGTGTAGCACAATCAATTGATCACAATATTGAAATCCAAATCAGTGATGATGATGGAGATGAGAATAACGGTTGCAGCTACGGCGGTCATGATAGTACTGTTCTTGGCGAAGTGAATCTAAACTCTCAAATAATTAACAACTGTAGGAATGATAGACACAGACTGAGGAACCCATCAGTTACAACGACGACAAAACTACAAAAACCAGTTATATTGACACCAGATACATTCTATGACTACTTGTTAATTATTGACCTGGAAGCTACTTGTGAATCAAAAGAGAAGTTAACCACTGACGCCGATTATCCACATGAAATCATTGAATTTCCCATATTACTATATAGTACAAGGTTACGCAAGTGTGTCAGTGTATTTCATGCTTATTGTAAGCCAAGATTACACCCAGACCTTAGTGAATTTTGTACAGATCTAACACAGATTCAACAAATCCAAGTAGATAACGCTCAACCGTTTCCCTACGTTTTATTACAGATTGAAGAATGGCTGTTCAAAAGACATAAACTGGCCAACAAGAGATGTGCCATTGTATGTGATTGTAGTGCAGATATGAGTAAATTTATGCGTATTCAATGTCGTCTGTCTAATATATCTATGCCTAGTTGGGTCAATATATGGATTAACTTGACCAAATCATTTCGCGCTTTCTATAAGTTTCCACCACGTTATCGTATAACATTGAATGTTATGTTACATGATTTGGGTTTATCTTTTGTTGGCCAGCGACATCGTGGTTTAGATGATGCTATTAATATACTACGTATCGTACGTGTATTATTATCTGATGGGTGTTCGCTACGTGTAAATGAACGTATTGATTTTGACAGACCTCCTTCTTTTGTCTCCTCTGTACCAAGACATATGACGCAGGTCACATCAGGTTTAATGGGGAGCAAACTGGTTTTACTATCACCATCTCCAAGAAAAAACAAACCGAAGAGTTCCGAGATTAGTCGTCACAATCGTACTGTTGGAAACAAACACGTAACTCCAAGTGATCTTGACGACAACAATCGAGAATCGTTATTATGGTTAGCCAATGTTCAGAAAACTCGGATAAACAGAGATAATTAAGCATGTTCAGATCTTCATATTTCATATACGCCCTCTTTCAATATTTAGCGTAATAGTTGTCGTCTTTTTATCAGTAACATTTGTTTCTATTTTAATGCATAACTAATGTGTCCTACTGTATGCTTATTTTGACTGTTTTCTATTATTTGAATACTATAAATCTGCTGCACAGAAATATATGCAGTTGGAAGTTAGCAAATTGACCAGAAACTAAGTAACTTATTCGGTTGGATTATTTGCCTCTAAATATTTTAAAAAAAGTAATTATGTGGAGATTTATTTTTCATGTACGTTTATGATTTCTCTCCCTAATTTTATGTTTTATTTTCAGCTTCTTACCAAAAAGCCTGTATGATTGATTGCCTCAGCTGAAAGGGAGTGATGATAATGAAATAGTTAACCAAACTTTTATTATTTGTTTTTCTGCTTTCTATCAGTTTCCTTTTGACGTTATATGAAAACGATGTGTAATCCTCATTATTTTTGTGGTCTTAAAAAAATTTCAGGTTTTATTGTGCACACAAAAATTTTGTGATAGCCTATAGATTAATGCCACAAAATCCTTTCTTCCTATGCTCCTTATCTGTATGTATTAGCTTCTTTTATTTAGAACTTTTTGTTCAAATATTTTTATTATGGACTGATGCGATGTAATATAGAGTAATTGAATTATCTACTTGTCAGAATAATCATGACTGTTTACTGATACGTTTTCTTTGACTGTACCTATCACAAATGGTAATTCAATTGTACATATTTCCGATTTTCTTTAGTAGTATGTCCTTTACTCATCAAGTGAACAGTTATAAATCACTAGGTGGGTTTTACTTCAAGGTTGGGAGAATTCCGTTGTGATGAGATACATTTTCTCATATTTCGGGTCACGACTTCAGCTAACGATATTATTTCTGATTAAATATAAGCCTTACAATCGTCTAATTAGTATTGTATTGTACGAGGCATCATACAATTTAATATATGGTAGTGAGAGTAAAATGTGATTGGTCGCTGAGCGTGGACAAACAGGCACTTAGCCTGATTGACTTAGATATGTGGTTCCCTTTCCTCCCATTGATTCCTACTCAAGACTTACTGAGTTCCATTGCTTGTAACTATGCTGAGTAAATTACTGTCTAATGTTATTCGAGGTCATGAATCCTTGATCTGATATAACGTATTATCGTAGTGTATCTAGGGTGATAAACATACTTTAAACCATTCGTTATATCACAATTCAGAGAATATGTCGATTTAAGTTGTTAAAGCGAAAAAAAGGAAAATCCTAGGGGTACAGATACTAATAATGGTAAATTACCAAAAAAGAGTAGATGCGAAATCACTCTGAGACGGAATGATAAGACGTTTACGGCTGAAAAATGAAGATATCGCACCTAATATGGTTGAGTTCTAGTCATATTGCACTAATTATGACTCGCAAATCTGTATCCAAATTACCTTGAAAACATTAGCTTTAAGATTAACGGAATTGTGATGATGCAGAATTTTAGTTTGATCACCTTACTTCGTTCTGGACCAGATTCATATGTCCATGAGTTATGTGTTTGTGTAAAGTATCCAAACTATGTCAATTGATTAATATTAACAGCTATGTTGCATATATTCTTCGGATACGTGTATTATCGAATAGCTTTACTGTATAGATATTTCCAACTTTTAGAAACGACGCTTCAATCTTTGAATAGACTTAGTTTTAAATGAGTGGTAAAACCAGTTCACTTAAGAAATGGATATGCAGCTACGTATAGTGAAAGCCAGAACGGTTTAGGCGAATCTTTCCAGAACCTCTCGATGTTAGTCTTGCCGTTGAAGATCGAATTTATGACGAGTCAATGAGCTGTTTTGTTCTATGCTTGAAAAATCTGGCCTCAGAGTTGAGAATGACAAGCGACTTTCTGTGTTTGGTCATCGTTTTCTCCGAACGATTGCTGACATTCAATTACAACACCATGTTAGTAATGTGAAGATTCGGTAACGTGTGTTCGAACGGAATGACGATAATTCAATTGATGTCATTGGTGCATCCGAAGAAGATTAATTTATGGGTAACTTACGAGAACTATTTATAGACTGTTATTATACATATATTCTTACTGTATAACTGTCAAGTAACTATTTTATTTAATCACATATATATTGATACAAAGGGCACCGGATACATATGCGCCACACAAAATAATGAGAATGGGAGGAGAAGGAAGAAGATGCGTATATATAAAAGAAGGAAAAAAGAAAAGGAGAAGAGTAATGATGGGGGAACTGAAATGTACAACCAGAAGGGCTCTCTCAGTTAGGAAAGTTATATTTATTTATTTATTTAAACACAAATATTGGTACAAGGAAGCACCAGATAAATATGCACCTCACAAATTTCATTCGATTTGTGTGAGGGCTGTAATACTGCCCAGACTGAAGCAGGTGGTTTTCTTAAAGGGCCACACCCGGAGCCTTTGACCTAAAGGTCTAGTCCACAAGGCAGTGGAGCATCGTAAGGAGATGCAGCCCATGGTAGCCGGTGACCAACGATTGGTTCATTTGCCATTTGTTCCCTCAGGATGCTGGAGCCCATGTGCACCATTGGTTTGGAATCATGGTTTTCCAACTCCCCTAGGTGAACTTTCCATGTCCACCAACCAGTTTAAAGCGACGGACATTCGCTTTTCATCCTCTCAATTCCGTAAAAAACACCGGTGCCACGAGAAAACAGTGAGTAGAACTTCCCTAGCAGAGGCTATATATTCGCGTGGCCATGTGAGAGCATTTCGAGAGGGAGAGCGGACTCTCCACACTCTCGGCCGTACCAGGGCATTTGGGGGCCACCCATCATTTAAGCATCTTCGAAAACAACAAGCTTTATTCTTTAAGTGTTTGTTGAATATTTGTTGATTTGTAACAATTCTGAAATTGCTTGTGGATAGGTTTGAAGAATAAATTTTCCACAGATCTTTTATGTTATAAATATGTGTAATGAATTTCAGTTATCATGGTGATTTGCATGATATCAATTAACTTAACACTACCATATAATCACATTGATGCTTCTCGCCAGGATCGATCAATCATTACACAAGAAAAAATTCTCATAAACTTCACCATTTAGTCAATCTACCTATAAAAACAATAAGGAGTGTTTACTTTTAATAAAAATATATAATTTAACGATAACAATAGTAGGAGACAGTTGTTCACTAAAGTGGCTTAGTAATTTAGGGGTACAACTTTCAGTCAATGTAGGCAAGTCCCAGGTTTGAATATTGCTCCACTTTGATTTGAGAAACCGCGTAGTGTCATTAGCCCTCATAACTCGAATATGGTTCATGGTCAAGTACCTAATCGAGTCAGTGAATTTAGAATTAAAAATGTTCACTTTCAAACACTAAACCTCCATCTTCTCATCATTTCAGTTGAATAGTGATGTTTTTCTGCTCATATATTTCATGTTAAATACATCAACTACATATAGATTGCACATGACACAATGAACCTGACCATAAAGGGTATGATGATTAGTGGGTTTGAAGGTGAAATAACCAAACGCCATATTTGGCAAATAACTTACACAAAGAATCCAACACAAAACATAACAAATATGACTATAGAGTTTCATGAATTACTGTTGCAAAATTCAAGAGATAAAACCTACAGTTGATTATTAATTGGTTGAATGTAAGTTAGTGTACGTGCATCTATAAACTGTTTCATAAGATAAGGAAATTTCTGCTCAACGAAGAAATAGAAGCATAATTCTCTGAAACAAACAGACTAAACGACTATGATGAAATCTGATGTGAGAGAGGATAGAAATATTTATATGTACGTTATTATATTAAGTCATTGGATAATCAAATATCATGAAATAAAGCTACTCATTTCCATGTGATTCATACATACACAAATAAATATTGGGAATTTTATTGTGCTGATTTCAAATTAATGGATGTACAAAACACTTAATACTGGTATATATTTCACTGGTTAAATAACAAGTGTTGTGATGGCTGTAAGAAAAAGGAACAAACGTATTTCATCTACTCTGTATGATATTGTTGCTGTCCTCAATCAATAATAATCTACATTTTGTCTTAGAATGATATTTCGTCATTGTTATTAAACGAAATACCACAGAATTGGAGCATAGAACAGAGAGAGAAGGAAAGAGGTGAGGAGTAAATAGAGAAAAGCAAGTCATTTGACAGAATAGCCCAGATTTATGTACAATAAGATTCAGTTACTTGGATCGATTGGTTGAGGTGGAGGCCAGTTATTAATCAGATGACGTAACGGACGATAAGTAGAAGTGGTAATTGGTTTGTAGTTGTGATTTTTGGTATAGTAATCAGAACTGGGAACAGAACCAACTGTAACGAAATGAAAAGAAAAAACATTTTAGAAAAAGTGCAGAAAGGTGAGAAGGGCAAGGGAAAAAAATTAAACAAGTAAACCAACTTCATTAATCAAGAAAATTGGGAAAAAAGTGAACTGGTAAAGGGTTGATATATATATCGTTGACAGTGCAATCTTACTTTTAATCGACAATTTGATCAGCTGCATTACTAATATCATTGGGTTAAACTGTTTATCATTCATTTGGAAAAGGTCTTGGGTTCCTGCCGTATTATCGATCAGCGCTAATAACTAGACAAATAATTTGATGCTAATAGTCAGTGACCAACACAATTAGGAATATCTGCTTTGCAAGAGGTCATTTGGAGCACAAATAGCTTAGTAGTAACATATCAGGCTGGTTGATGTGGGTTCGAGGCCTACAGGGAGTATCGATTCCCTCAAAATTAAGGGTACGCCATGATGACGAGTGACAGCTGGCAAGAAACCTAGATTTAGAGTGTCTCCCACCGATTACCTACAATCATCTAACATTTACTTCATCTTCAGTGCTTTATTTTGCTCTTTAAAGAATCAATAACTTTAAACGTCAAGGAATGAAAACCGTTTACCATGTGATATTGTTGAAATGAGGCTATTTTCTCTAGTATTTTTTTGAATTTTCTCTTTTAAAAGAAATAACTTTAACCACTATAGTATACTATAGAATCTACCATTTAATATCGACTTAATCTAATTTAACACAGAGATATCAATAATGATAGTATATTAGTGTAACACATTTCCTACCTATACAAGTTTGAAGGGTTAGGGTATGGTGATACTGTTATTTACTTGTTGGGGATGTCAAATCCCCAGAACTTACTTGGTAAATGACCTAATCTTGTAGTTTTATTTTGAAAATTTGAATTTAGCTGTTTTCGCGCCAAAAGCGCTCTTTTACCTTCACGTCATATTTCCCACCTGTAAACTATCTTAACCGCTATTGGTCCTTTGTTTCTTTATGTGTGCTATTTACTAATGGTGCTCAAGGACAATTTGTTACTGTATAAATGCGCTTGACTTTTTCCCTTATTTGATTGCTTGTACTCGGCTGCTTACGGAATACATATATATTCCCCTACTTGCCTTGGACTTCTTCATCTAGTTAGCGGGGCCTGGGACAACAGATTAGAATAGCTTATCGTGTCATTGTGTCATTGGCTTTCGTTCGTTACCGCGGAATCGATTTAGTTTCAGGCATAACAATTGGCGACGGGGGTTCGGAAACATGGATCCTTCTAAACTCGAATCATTACTTGAACAGCAGCTGAAGCAATTCCACATTGGTCATCCAGGCATAAAGCGTATGAAATCCATCGCCAGAAGCTATGCTTACTGGCCCCTCATGGACCAGCATATCGTGGATCTAGTAAACAAATGTGCTCAGTGTCAACAAGCTGCAAAGTCCAATGCGAAGGTACCGCCGGTCCCATGGCCACAGCCTGAGCATCCCTGGTCTAGGATACATATCGACTTTGCCGGTCCAGTCAACGGAACCACATATCTTGTCGTGGTCGACGCCTTCTCAAAATGGCCGGAGATTGTTCCCGTCACTCCACCAACGACCACCCAGACTCTGAAACAATTGACTGAGTTGTTCGCACGAAACGGATTACCGGAAGTGATTGTATCCGACAACGGTTCGCAGTTCGCCTCGGCGCAGTTCCAAGAGTTCTGCAAACGCCTAACCATCAGGCATCTTCGCGCCCCACCTTACCACCCACAATCGAATGGGCAAGCGGAAAGGTTCGTGGATACGTTCAAGAGGGCTCTGATTAAGTCAAAAGGGGAGGGGACGCCAGTGGAAACACTGCAGAATTTTTTATTTGCCTACAGAACGACCCCCAACGACACGCTGCCGGAGCAGAAGTCCCCCGCAGAGATCCTCATGGGAAGACGGCTGAGGACCATTCACAACTTGATGCTGCCGAAATCCACACCACCACTAATACAAACCACGTCCCGGAAGCTACCCACGTACAACGTTGGATGCCCAGTATTCGCTCGGGACTACAGAGCAAATCGTGACCCTTGGATCGAAGCACGTGTGGTTAGACGGATGGGAGAAGTCATGTATGAGGTTGAGGTAGGAACGGACAGATGGACCAGACATCGAAATCAACTACGCAAGCGGTTAACACCAGAGCGCCCATCGACCGAAGTAAAGATTCCGCTGGACGTACTATTGGATACATTTAATCTGCCGGCAGTCCCAACGCATGAAGAAGATCAAAAGGTCGATCTACGGTCCCGAAGATGGTCACTGCGCCAACGGCGACAGACAGTTAGAATGCAGGTGGACCCAAAGAATGTCCGTTACTAAAAAGGGGAGGTGTTGGGGATGTCAAATCCCCAGAACTTACTTGGTAAATGACCTAATCTTGTAGTTTTATTTTGAAAATTTGAATTTAGCTGTTTTCGCGCCAAAAGCGCTCTTTTACCTTCACGTCATATTTCCCACCTGTAAACTATCTTAACCGCTATTGGTCCTTTGTTTCTTTATGTGTGCTATTTACTAATGGTGCTCAAGGACAATTTGTTACTGTATAAATGCGCTTGACTTTTTCCCTTATTTGATTGCTTGTACTCGGCTGCTTACGGAATACATATATATTCCCCTACTTGCCTTGGACTTCTTCATCTAGTTAGCGGGGCCTGGGACAACAGATTAGAATAGCTTATCGTGTCATTGTGTCATTGGCTTTCGTTCGTTACCGCGGAATCGATTTAGTTTCAGGCATAACATTACTCTACTATTCCAGGATTTGATCTAACAATTTTATCTCGTTCTGCTAATAAGATGTGATAAATTGGACTGATGTACATAAGTACCAAGTTCTACGTTGTGGCTTGCTGACTTTTTATCGTTGGCAATGTAAGCGGTTTATGAATTATACTACATGACTGGTTAAATCAAAGTAAATAGAGTATCAAATGTTTGAATGATTCACTAAAACTCAGTTGAAGTACAGTAACCAATACAACTGCCAATCTGAATCATGTAAACAAAGGTTTAAATAAGTGATTTTTAGTTAATTCAATAGATATCCAAGTAATTAATGATAATCTATAATGAAAGCTTATGACTAAATGACATGAAGAGGCAATCCACTCAGGAATCTCATATAACAATCAGAAATGAAAAACCCTTAGTACTAATTATATCGCCATGAACGAAGATTTGATGGGATAACCAATTTATTGTTTATTGTAAAATCACACAGTGAGTTATTTAAATGTGAAAATCACACATCATCTGCATATCTTCATTTAATCGTCTCTTACAAGCTCCATTGTCCCTTCATTCCTACTGTTATCTTGATAGCTTTCAGTTTACTTCTCTCCATTTCAATCTTCTTAACCTTCTGCTAGCAGACATTCCACTTCTGATTGGTGCCAGGTACTACTTATATCTGTCAAAACAAATAACATACACCACGATATTACTACTGTTAAAAAATAGTATTGTTGTTACTATTATTACTAGAAAATTATTTTTCGTTATTAATGAAACTATTATCCTGAATTTAACTTAGTTAACATGGGATTCGATGAATGTGAGAATTTACCATTAATACTGTAAACATGACTAATACTATCAGTAGTAGTAACATAAATAGGTGTTGTTTTCGTTGTTAATTTATTGACAGTTAAAAATAATGATGAAGATGAAAATTTCACGGGATAATTCGATTCTAACTGTTCAAGGACACTTACTAAACATCCGATTATGGGATTTTGGGCATTTTATTTGTAAATGATTCCATTCACTTTTCATATTTTCATTGTTATTCGACGATAATGAACTATGAACAGACTTTGATGAAATTACAGATTGATTAAAAATTTGAGGAATGACGACTGATTGTGAATCATGAGTACGATTTGCTTTAGAAGATAAATTTGAGGAACTAGTGAAGAGTGAACATGAATTCGTTATAGTGTAATGATTAGTTATAGTAGTAGTATTACTAGTAGTACTAATAGAATTCGATGAATTGGAAGTAACAGTATTATCTATACAAGAATCATAATTCATAATCCAACTATTATCAGGTCGAAGACGCGCTGATGTACGAGATGATCGAGTAGAATGTGAACGTTCTGGTAATACGACAATAGTATGATTTGTTGTAACATTTTGATTAGTGTTTAGCATGAATAAATCGGGATAAGATGATTTCCTTCGTTCAGTCAATGCCATTTTTATATATGACAAAGGAATAAAACTAATTTCCATTAAATCATTACTATTATCATTTATGGATTTATTAATACAATCATTTGGTGACATATATTGATGTTTAGTGGTTGACTGTTTCATTAAATCACATTGATGAGGATAAGATAAAAATGTAGCATTTGATACATCATTTCTAGTGGTCAATATGTTAGTAGTAGTGGTCGTAGTGTTAGAATTGCTACATATAAATTGATTCTTTCTCCATTTCAATGTAGGAGTAAATGTGGATTCGTATGATGTTAGTATTTTTTCTTTTTTACCTTGACTCACTGAAGTCATCAATAAATTGGATTCTAAAAAAATTCAACAGAAATAACAAGCATGGGAGAGACAGGGAAACGATAAGTCTTTTCACTATTAATGAAAATATAACATTGTTTTTGTATAAATACCATGTAACTGATTAACATCAATTACAGGCGTTATATATTCGACTACTTTTTGTTCGCCCGCCTAATTGTACTCTATTTATTTAGCTGGAATGAAGTGGACAAAAAGACGAAGGGTTCTAGCTTATGATTTGATGGATTGGAGCCGGCAGCTTTAACCAATAGGCTATCATCGTTGCAGAAAATGCATCTAAATTATTTTAATTGATATTTGTTATGTCTTGCACAACATATTTATGTTACTATTGATATGGTTTTTGATTATGTCTGTGAAATAATTGCTTCCTTCTAATTGTTCAACTGAACAAGACTGAAATGGCTCGATGAAATGAATAAAGCAAGGCTATTGATGAAGATGTATCTACGTATTTTCCTCATTCCTATACAAATTTCCCACTTTTGATTTGGGTCCGATTGAGCAGAGTTTTTTGGAAGATGCGAGGGTGGCGGAGGCGGATGTCAACATAAAAATTGATTATCCTTCTTAAAATTAAACATTGAGGTTTATTTGTACTGAGCATAGTATTCAATATCATTTGGTTTATGGATAAAATTAGCAATGAGGCCTATAGTGATATGTATATTCAATGATTTTTGTAATTTCAAAATAAAGACTACACTTTTTCCTTATTCGTGACACCGTATATGTAATCACATTTATATTCAATATCTTTTGCTTTGCTGTATCAATGGTAAAAATCAGATATGGTTGTACTAATACTAATATACACTACCTCTGTTATTAAAATAAACGCTATCTCTATCGTCTGTTCTTTTATTTTATTGGCCACGGCATGTGAATGGAGGTTGTAGTTGTGTTATAACATCCTTTTAGACCGTTCTACATTGCGCCGGAGTTTTGAATAATACTGTTGGATTTAATCTTTCTCATCACGTCGTTGGAGCCACCACGTGCAGAAGAACCTTCGTTAATCAAGTGAACTCATATGTGGTTGTTACTTAGAAGGAGATTACAAGTAACATTTATTTCATAACAACTGTTATCACTTTTTTATTTAATATACCATTTTGTTGTGAGTGCTACTTGTTACCGTTGTGTTTTACTCAGAAACAGGCACTTTGGCTTGTAGTGTTCATATTTTTTTGGTATTACATAATTAACTGTGACTAAAGTTATATTTTTACTAAGCTCTTTTACTGGGGTTTACCATAGGCGGATTAAACTAGGGGACTTCATTAGGTGGTACATTCTATTCTTCGATGAATAGGTAAGGGTTATTATTACTACTACTCTGGGATTTTTCTGTCCTAATAAAGTGTAGCAACTTGAACCGACGAACATATACGGTGAATTCTACGTTGCTATGTATGATTGACTGGGCTGAAGGCGATTGGATAACGAAGTTTATAGATGAATGATAGAAATAAGTAAACTATACATACCTTTACTGGACATTTAAATAATTTTGTACATAACTCAGTATAGACTCGTTATCGTAACAAACTATTAAGAAAATATTTCATGGTGCAATTTGATTAATATACCTGAATGCCTACGAGGGAAGTGGTGATTAGAACGGATCAAAAGGGTAATAACTAATAAGGGTTAATAACTAGATTATCAGTATGCAACAGCTTTTTATCGAATCCTTTTTCTCCGAAACACAAGGTCAATTCTATTTCATTGTGAGAATCAATCGTAAGGTCTAGATTTAATACAATCTAAGTTAGATATTAAAAAAAGACAATTTTGATATACAATAATATTTTCGGTTAATACTAGTAGTATTTTGTGTATATAATAAGTAACATGCAACATACAGAGGGAGTATGCCTTAGGATTCGTTTTACAAGTTACAAGTAATTGAAGGGAGGAAACAGTGTTTTGAGACAATAAGTTGAATAAGTATAGTGTTTGAATCCTGTTACCAATAGTATGGGATCAATGAAGCTCAGAATTACAAGGTATATATTTCTGTACTCGACTTTGAAACAACATTCGTGATTGTCACGGCTAACAGAGGGTATATATTGTGAACTATGTGGATACGGAAGTGATGAGATTGGTGTGGTTAAATGATGATTCTCCAACCCAGACTATTGATACAAGTTGGAAATGAATGGATATTGAGAGACGGAATAACCGATCATCCAAGATATCCCATTTTATATGGTAAAAATTAATATACATATGAAATGTTTAAAACAAAATACATGAATGAAGTCCTTTGGGAACGTGATTGTCGAATTTAAGTTTCATAGGTTGTTCATCAGCCATCACAATTAGGATCTAACTGTAAGTCTCAGTTATCGTCCGTTACCATATCAAGGTAAATGAAGTAGGTATTAAATCTAGGACCTAATGGGCGAAAGTCAAGTGTTGTAATGACTGATCTATTGTGTTGCAGTGTTGGAAGATTAAATATATAAAGACATCAATATGCTGTTTATTCCACTGACATAATTTACATGCTTTTATTAACAGTGATCGAAGATAAGTAGGTGGTATATTCACACAAAATAGAATAAAAATTTTAAGAAATAGGGGAGGTAAAGGTTATACAGTAAATTCGTTAGAACCAAGCATAGAATGAATGAAATTATGCACTTCCAGTAAGAACACAACCAAAATAGGCGTCATTCAGGTAGAAGAGATGAATAAGAGCAAACAGTTCCAGCAGGGTAAGTCAACTCTGAATGAATACACGTATGTACTAGATTCAGTACTGCTAGTGACTAAATGACTGGAATAGAGTTAACTACTGACTACTATTCTAGACTATAATTAAAGTTACTACATTGCAGAGATAACAAGCACGGTTGCTAAAATCAATATGTCATGCTTTACTGAGGGGCACGGATATCGAAGGATGACAATTGGATAATAACGGCGAAGAATTGTTATTTGGCGTAAAACAGTTATTTATGAACATTTTTGACCAACCCAGAATTATAATGCAAAGAATGTCTCCATAATTTGTGCTGGTAGGGTATTATTTATTTATTTAAACACATATATATTGGTACAAAAGGGCACCAGGTACATATGCGCCACACAAAATAATGAAAGTAGGAAGAGAAGGGATGAAAAGATAACGCGGACTAAAATGTACAACCAGAAGACTCTTTCAGTTAGGAAAGTTAGAACCACTCTTTATGCAGAAAGTAAAAGAAGGTTGCAGCAGGATCGCCACTGGCTTCTATTCTGAGCCATATCTGATAACGTCTGTAGCCACTGTGTTGCACTATCTCTCGGACCCCAACCAGGGAGTCGTGAAGGACCAACAGAAGCTATCCCTTTGCAGCTTTCTTTCATGCCACGACACCATGTCATACACTGACCTCCTCTCCGCTTTTTCCAACCAGTCCCAGGGTCGGCAAATAATGCACGACGTGGAAGTCTCTGGGACGACATTCGTAAAACATGTCCAAGCCACCGAAGTCGGTGTTTCAAGATGGTGACACCAATTGAATTATCGTCTCTGCGCCCGAACACACGATGCCGAACCTCTGCATTACTAACATGGTGTTGCCACTGAATGTCAGCAATCCTTCGGAGACAACGATGATCGAACACAGAGAGACGTCTAACATCCTCAACTCGGAGAGGCCAGGTTTCACAAGCATAGAGCAAAACTGCTCTCACCGACGCGTTGTAAATCCGACCTTTTACAGCCAGGCTAACATCACGAAGGCGCCAAAGATGGCCCAGATTGGCATAAGCCGATCTGGCTTTCATTATACGTGCATCAATCTCATCACTCACGCCACCACCAGCACTTATATAGCTACCTAGATACACGAACTTTTTAACTACTTCGAACTCCTCACCATCCAGGGTGAGTACAGGATGAGAATCCTGCCAGTCTTGTAGGAGTACCTTGCACTTGGAGGGTGCAAAGCACATGCCGTACCTGCGGACACTGCCAACTGATTAAGTGCTGATTGCATGCCTTGGGCATTATCGCACAGTAAGACAATATCATCCGCATACTCAAGGTCGAGAAGTCGTTCTCCAGGCAACATATCCACACCGCCATTACTTACATCCATCAGAGCTGTTTCCAGGATGTCGTCGATGGCAAAGTTGAAGAGGAATGGTGAGATCGGGCAACCCTGCCATACCCCACTGCTCGAATGGAACAAGGGAGAAAGGTGGTTGTATGCCCTCACTCTGCCTGAGGTGTTCGTATACAGGGCCTTTAAGATGTTAATGAACTTCTCAGGCACACCCTTCTTCAATAGACAATCCCAGAGAACAGTCCTGTCCAACGAATCGAAGGCAGCCCTGATATCAAGAAACACTACGATTGTTGGCCTGCGATAAGTATGACGGTGTTCTAACATTTGGCGGAGGGTGAAGATGTGATCAATGCATCCTCGACCAGAACGAAAACCAGCCTGCTCCTCGCGAGTCAATCGTTCTCGGGTTTTAAACAACCTACGAAGAATGATAGAAGCCAATAGTTTGGACGCAATCGAAAGTAGACTTATCCCCCGGTAGTTATTACAGGAACAACGTGAACCCTTTTTAAAGATAGGGACGACTATTGACTCATTCCAAGATGTTGGAACACTTTCATGCTCCCAAACCTTTCCAAACAACGCAGTCAGTTCCTTAGCCAGAAAGTCACCACCATCTTTAAAAAGAGCCGGAGGTCAGTCATCTGGGCCAGGTGATTTATAACGTTTCAAGAGTTGGAGTTCTTTGAGGACTTCCGCCTCGTTTGGTGGATCAGTCGTCACCGGCCATGGGGGGCAGGACAAACTGGTTGATGTTGCCGGAGCAGCAGGTCAGTTGAACTGCCCTTCGAAAAATTCCGCCCATCGTTCAAGACGTCGACAGATGTTAGTGATTGGCATCCCATCATCCTCGTAGATTGTTTCACTCACACCAGGCTTCCCGGTCCTTACGCAAGCTTTGCCCGATTTCATTACGTAACAGCCTTCGTTTGTGGTCAAACTCACGGTCACCCGGAGTAGACCGACGGGCTTCCATCAGTTGTAAGGAGCCAGAAGAGACCCAGTGCTTGTAAGCGGGACGTTTCGCGAAGCCGCAAGCGGCTTTACTCGCCATTTTCATGGCGTCGTGAAGATGCAACCAATGCTCATTTATACTTTTCGGTGGGGTGGTAGCTAGCCTAGAGGCTAGCTATGCTCGATACTTAATTGCAACAGAAGTTGCAGCCAGTTTACTAATATCAATCCGTTGGTGGTGGTCAATCCTTCGGCCAATGAAAAGTAAGGTGAGATTGGCGCAGACCAGGGCATGATCAGACTCCAGATAGGTACTCCAAAAGGAGCGGCAGTCTTGTACACAACCACGCCAGCGGTAGCTGATCGCGATGTGGTCAATCTGAGTTCAGGCTTGAGATGCAGAGGGAGGACGCCAGGTGGAACACCGGCGATGACTGTGCCGGAAGTTAGTGCTGGCCAGAAACAGGTTGTGGTCTGTGCACAGTTGCAGCAAACGGTCCCCGTTATCTGTCCGGCGACCAACAAGTCCCCATCGGCCACCTAGACGACTCTCTTCTGTGCCTAGACGCCCGACCTGTGCATTCAAGTCTCCGGCTAGTACTACAATATCTGTCGAACGCGCTTTCTGGAGAAGAACTGTTAACTGGTGGTAAAACTCATCCTTCATTGTATCCAGGCTGCAATCTGTCGGGGCATAGGCGGAGATGACGAAAAGACACCGTTTCTCACGCCGGTTTCTTCTCAATTTGATGGAACTTTCTAATCTAACAGCACATAACCGACTGTTAATGGGGATCCAATCGATTAGTGCTGCCTCAGCTCTAGCGCTTAGTGCGACACCAACGCCATCAAGACCAGACGAAGATGCCACAGGGTCCCCGGATAAGCGCAAGTGGAACAAGCTCTTCGAGGCGACAGATGGAGAGCGGATTTGTAGTACTTCACTAGAGTCTTGAATACGGGTCTCGGATAGACAACAAACATCAACATTAAGACCTTCCAAAGACATAGCCAGCCCTATCTGTTGTCTGATATGCATTAGTGTGCGAACGTTGAAGGAAGCCAGCTTGAACGGCGTACGTGGTTTCAGAAAGACTGCTTCAGTATTCATTATCGGTGGAAGCATTCACTTTCAACCAGACAGTGACTGGAGATCGTTTAGATAGGACAGATTTTCCACCATGGGCGAGCTGCTGCATAAGTTGAAAAGTAACGTTACACAAATTGGGGATAAAAGGGGGTGAGTTAGCGATATGGTGAATAATAATAATAATAATAATAATAATAATAATAATAATAATAATAATAATGTTAATTGTCTTGCTTTTAGTATGAGCAGGGATATTATCGTAAATAGAGTTCATCATTTCATTCATTTGTTTGTGTGTGGGCTGTGATACTGCCCGGGTGCCCAAACCGAAGCAGGTGGTTTTCTTAGGGGACCACACCCGGAGCCTTTGACCTAAAGGTCTGATCCACAAGGCAGTGGAGCATCGTGAGGAGATGCAGTCCCATGGTTGCCGTTGACCAATGACAGGTTCTTCCGCCATTCGTTCCATCAGGATACTGGAGCCCATGTGCACCATTGGTTTGGAATCAGGGTTTTCCAACTCCCCTACGTGGACCCTCCGTGTCCACCAATCCGGTTATAGCGCCGGACATTCGCTTTTCGTCCTCTCACTTTCGTAAACAACACCCCCGCCACGAGAAGGCAGTGAGTAGGACTTCCCTGGCAGAGGCTATATATTCGCTGGCCATGTGAGAGCATTTCGAGAGGGAGAGTGGACTCTCCCCACTCTCGGCCGTACCAGGGCATTTGGGGGCGCTGGTAGGGTAATTGGAGCTCAATAAGGAAAAATAAATTATAAAGTAGAAAACTACTCAGATCATGGTGAGCAGTATGAGTATAAAATACTTTAGTCTTATCCTATGAAATATTTAGCAGGATAAACATAAAGATGTTAACGTTGACATGAAATTGTATAAAGATGTGAAAAAGCATCCTCCATACTTACCGGACAATCGGGATGACATATACAGTACATTAGATGATTTCCTATCTGAATATTTTGTGCGTTCATCATCTGTTATTGCTTCTATATCCACATGTTTCTTTCTTGTGACATATTTATCTATGTTCAATGAATTTACAATAATTGATGCGTGTAAAACTAGTTGACATGTAATCAATGGAATACAAATTGGTTCATACGGAATAATACAAAGTTTAGCATGTTTCGTAGACGGCATCATTTTTAATTCAGTTGCATAATCCCACGGCATAGATGACACAGTATCAGCATAATTCAACTGGTGAATGTGTTGTTGTTGTGGGTTACTGACAGATGTTATGGCACAAGGAGAAGTCGCAGCAATACGTAAAGACGGCGATGGTGATATAGCTTTTTGCAATTTATTAGTATTATTCAAAATGCAATGTCGATCTGAGCCATTAACATTTTCACATACATCTGGATGGCATTGGCGTAAACAATGAGAATCTTTTGCTACAATCGTACTATTTACAACACCTAACAGACAAATAAATAGACATAAACTTGGTTATAGAGTTTTGTCTGCCAGAAGATAATAAATATCTTAATATGTGAACTTCACGTTATTTTAGACTCAATTTACAACCTGATTATCGTCCGGTCAAACAAAAATCATTGTCTTTTATAATTAGAAAAATAGAAGAGTACTTATCTGACAAGCTGTTGGATTACAATACTGTTTTCATTAGAAATACAAACTGCTAATTTATTGCATACAGTCTACTGGATCATAGACATATAACTTACATTTACGTAATATTATTATTTTGATGCTTAGATTGGTATATATACGTTTTATGCAAATATATAGTATTTTTCATACTAAGACGCGTTCAATCATCCATTCATGTCACCTGGTTAATATTTTTATTTATGATTCTATCAGGTTGTATACTAATGACAACGCAATACTTGTTGAATGTATTTTTCTAATGGATTGTATACGATTAGTAATACTGTATTGTGAAGTCAATTTACACTCATGCATCCTGCATGCAATAGATCACAATACTAACAATCATGTCCAAAATAATTATTTTGAAGTAACATAGAAACCATATCAATTTGGAAAGTGTAAACTTAAATTGTTTTATTATTTATCATGATAATGATGATTAATAGCTGGTGATTTGTGTCAACTTGATCATGCTAGCAAACTGGTGTGCATTCAGCATTAATTTCCAAGGTACATTGTTATTATAATAGTAATCGATTCACTGAATACAATACATATGATTGCAGTAAGGAGTTCGCAGTGCAAAATATGCATTATTATGAAAACAATCTTCTTGAATGAAACAATTTCCATTAGAATTTAATCATTTTTTCTTTTACTTTTCATATGACGGACAAAAACTACAATTTATTTACTAATTCCACATTCATTTTTTCATTTAAATGACGTAGTAATTAACTTCACGGTACGTTGTTAATGTTGTATTAAAAAACAAACATAAAATACTTGGGTACTTTAAGCGTTTGACATATATATTTAATTATGATCAGAAAGGGGGTTTGTGGAGATCGCAGATGTGCACGGCTTAGGGGTCCCATAGTAGGACGAAATGGCCGTCCAGTGCTTCCAAGTTTTCCATGTTGGTCAAATTTAGATCGACTGATGAATTCAACTATTAAGATATATATATATATATATATATATATATATATATATATATATAATTACTTATTTTAATTTAATAAAAACATCATTCAAAGATAGAAACATTTATCTTAAGATTTGTACAAATAGAAAATCAGTGGTCCGGAAGTTCAAACAGACTGGCCGTCGGTGATTATTATTATTATTATTGGAATAAGTAATTATTTAGAAGAATGTTAACTAGTGAATATATGTATTTTATTATTTATTTTATTTAAACACATAAATATTGGTACAAAGGGGCATCAGATATATTTGCGCCACATTAAGAATACATTAGGAAAATATCAAGAATATACTGTATACAGATTAGTTTTTTTCATTTAAAAAGAAGGTAATTACACTATAATAAACAACTGTTTCAGTAAAAACAGACTTTTATCTACTGCATTCCCTCATCATCAATAAAACTATGAAAAATAAAGCATATTATCAAATTAAATGGTTGTAGAATTTTCATTCAAGTATTAATTATCCTGATAAATAGTCATTGAAAATTCTGAAGTGATATAAAGTAATAATATAAAATAACTATTAGAAATTCATATTGTATAGATAATTATAAACATAAAAGAAAATAACTTAGTGATCTTTTAGAGTATATATAAAATTCTGTTAGCTAAACTAAAGAGTACCGCTGAACTAATCGGGAATGAGCAATCGACTTCAAGGTCACGGAGTGTATATCACTAGAGTGTCGTTTATTTAACAATATGGGAAACGTGAGTTTACGGTTTATCGTACGATGATGAATTTGAGTGAAGAAAACGCCGTAAAACATTTACAAATAGTTGGAATATCAGATAAAACACTAGTATGTGATTGAAAGAATAAAATAACGCTGAATGTATGTGCAGAAACAAGAAACACATTGAAATGTCATTATAATTTATGCAGAGTGAGAAAGTTAACTTGATAGAGCTAGGATGTCGGGTTTACAGTAAGAGTTAGAGTAAATTATCCATCCAAAATCAATATATTCTCGATAAATTCTTTCGTATCTCGTGAGAAATTATTCATTCGCTATTTTGTAATAAGTATCAAAGAAGTTGAAATAATTATATTATTGATGAAGAATAAATATTGCAGACTATTGGTTGGAAAGATTGAATTCCAGTGGTAAAAACATACAAGGTAAGGTTGAAGCTCAAGATTCAGAGGATGATAAAGAGAGAATTATCTACACTACTGTGACCAATTGCAAGTCATCCATATTAACCAACAGTGACAACGACTGGTTGAGGTTATATCAAGAACTCAACTAAGAAGTCTGTATCTATTAACATGGTTCAAACCAACAGTCAGTTAGGTCGCCTCTTAACTTTATTCCCAATAACCCAAACATCAGCAAACATCGTCAATCCTTAAAATTTAACTAACCTGAACTCTTCGCTTTATCATCGTTTGTATCATTAAAATACCAGAGAACTGGTCGATACATTTGTGATGGAGACAAAGATTTGACGACATTATCTAATGGTGATGATCCATTCAACAATAATTGATTATCCTCTTGTCGTTGTTGTTGCAATGATGATGGCGAATTTTGTTTTTGTTTATCCAGTTTTGAATTATTATTATTATTATTATTATTATTATTATTATTATTATTATTATTATTCAAAAGATAAATATTATTAGGAGTAGTAAATTTTGTTGTTAAATCGGGAATAACTGAATGTTTGAAGGCAGATAATTCAGTTTCTAAATTTAATGTACAATTACAATCACAATCTTGATGAATGATATTTGTAAGGTGATCATTACATTTAGACGAAGAGGAGGACTGTTGTGCTACTATCGGTGATGATAATGATGAAAGTGGAGTTGTTATTACGGTCGATGTTGAAGATGAAAAATTAGACAGAGAGGAAGAAAGTTGAGTAGTCGGTAAACATCCATCTGCAATTAAACTACTATTCATAACAGTACTATTATATGGATTTTGTTCTAATTTTTTACTGGTCATATTTACTTTCATGGTAGATGAAGATAAATTGTTATCCTGTTCATTTCCAGTTGACTTATTAATTAAAACATTTGGTGGACAATAATTTTGTTGGTTATCGACTGATTTGTACTCTGGGGATACCGTTTTAGTTGACTTGACTTCATTATTGTGAAATATAGGCTTATATCGGTTGGAGCTATATTAAATGGAAAAAAACAGAAAAGTGGAACAAAAAACGGGTGAGTCACTAAACATGAATTATGCGTTTTGAGATCACAAAATCAAATCAGTTCGTGATCCCAATGACATTCAACAATCTCTATAACCCCATATACTGATAATTATCGATTTATAAGTAGTGCTAGGAAGGCGTTAATTTACAATGGTTAGTCAATTATTAGTGGCTAGTATCATGTTTTCCTAGTTCTTTATTGTGTTGATCGAGTTTCATTGATCGATTTGCATTGTGGCAACTAGTATGGACTGCTTTTAGACATTGTGTGGTTGTACGTAGTTGTCAAGATACCCCCTATCCATTACCTTCAACTATCTATCCCCAAGGCCTCAATTCATCTATTTCTTTTATTAAAAAATTAAATTTTCTGACGAATAAGCAATTTTGTATCTTACAACTACCACACTGAAATTTTGGTTGTTTTCACTGCTTATTTGCTATTTAGGTACATGTTCATAAGATAATTGCTGTTAGTACATAGAAACAGAGGCAATGAAAGAAGAGTATTTATTCGACTAGATTTTATCACTGATTTCGTGCAAATTGGACAAATAGTAAATAGTTAACTGACATATGAAAAAGTTGACCATTTTATTTTTTTAAAGACATTGGAAAATATCTGCCAGTATAGACCGTTGTTTACAATTAAGTGTTCATAATATTAGATCATCAAAAGCGAGTTAATGCATCGTATTATCATCTTTATCCTGTATGTTCTATTTGCTTTGTCTGCACAAAGATATCCAACTGATTCTCTGATTAATTTACGAGTTATGAATCTATTTTCACGCTTCAATAATTACTGATGTCCATAAATTCATTCAATGTTAACGCAATAATCTGAAGTTGTAAGCTAGCTGTGAGACCTAAAAGTTCTAGGTTAGAATTCTAGTAGGGTGGTGGATGGGAGATGCTACGGAGTGTGATACTAGGATAATACAAATAGCTGTCCAGTGCTTTATGGTCTTCAATAGTTATTAAAATAAATTCAGTTCATAATGACAAACTGAAAAAAAAATTGGAAATTTGTTTAAATGAAGATCTAATTTATGTTTAGTATACTCATCAGTGGAAAATTCTACTGCATTCGTTATGGTTTAAATTAATCAGTACTTTAGCTAACCCTACATTGAATATTTCAGTATATTTGATGCGTTAATGTATTCACAGATGACAGAGAATAGGGATTAATTTTTCTAGGAATCATATATCATATATATCAATTTGAATTCTGTAGTTTTGTGAGAAACATGTGACAGTTAGAATGAATTTCTTCATTAGATTAGATACTGAAAGTAGATTTTGTATTGTAATCCAATACATATATATATATATATATATATATATATATATATATATGTAAACGACATAATACACGTATTGATGCACATACACAAACCAAACACAATAAATAGTAACCTATTTAACTGTTTTTTAAGAATAGTTTCAAGTAGAATAATAATCTATAATTTATATTTTAGGTAATATTTAAGATTCTTGAGATGAATTAAATTATAATGAAGAAATTTTCATTATTTTTCTAAACAATGAACACTTAACCATTGAATCATTCAGCTTAGTAAATTTAATCGTTATCAAAATTATTCTACTTTTGAATTATCATACTGTTTCTATCATTCCAAAATTTATATTCATCGTTTAATTAAAAATTAGGAAAGTCAGTCTTTACTCACATTTGTAATCTACTTCTACGATTAAATAATGGAATTTTTCAGTAGGAAAAAAGTGATTACATATTAATGATAAAATGATATAATAAGAAATATGTTTCATCCATATTAGAATCTTCTTATATTCCCCCACATTTATATCGTTGTCAGCATAATTAAAAGTTCATTTTTTGTATTGGTTGTTTGAATCTTTACATTGATGTTCAGGACTGCAATTGATCAGTCTCTTTATGCCTCCTAAACATCAATCGGGAGATTCAAATAACCAATAAGAAAATTAATTAAAACTTCACCCAATTGCATAAGCTAGTGATTATCTAAACTCAGCAGCTAAATAGATAACGCGATGGAGTTTGACGTGAGCAGTACTGGGTTCGAGTCCCGAAGTGAATATCAACTCTGGTGTGTATTTAAGCCCGGCTTTTTACCACATAATTTATTCACCAATCGAAATAGGAATTATCCTATCTTAGCACTGTGCCAAACCAATGACGTTTGACCGCTACGAGCAGCCTAGCGTCTTTATTGGTCCTTTGTCCGCCTAGCCTGTCCACTTAAGTCCAGAACACCAATACCAGCTCCTACTATGCGAATCATTTATTTCAAACATACTTGGTTTATATACCAGACAAACAGACCGCATCACACCATAAAATATAAAATAACATTTGTACAAGATCAATTCATAATGTGGCTGTCAACGTGAGAGACAGTAATCAATAAACTGAATACAATTTAGGAACAGTAAATTGTATAATAATAATTTATAGATCGAAATGAATTTTATAATAAGACGAATATAGATACACACAATCTAATTACTGAATAGTTATACAATAAGAATATTTATAGAATATTAGTCCATTAATAGATCCCAGAAGTTACTCCTACTTTAATCTTCACTAGGATATAACAAACTCTGGGACGCAGGTACATTCGGCTGACGAGTCCCAAACAGGACGAAGCGCGCGTCCTGGATTCCACTGCTAGCCACCATCAATTATTATTTATAAAACATAGAAGTGATGATAAAAACACTTTCAATTTGCTTTGTGAACACACTTCTCTACTTTCATCATAGATCTTCGAAATCAAGGGGGAGGCGAGGATGAGGAGATGGGGTAAAGATGAACGCGCTAATTTAGATGGTCGATATCAACTTATACTATACAACGGTAGACGTTAATTTTTCTGTGGTGATGCTAATATTTCTTGATCATATAAAACATATTATAATATTTCCGTCAAAGAGAAAAACACACAAAACATGTATAATAGTGAAAAAACAGATCAACACTTTTACCTTGCTTCTAATATACCCTGATAAGTGTGTAGTTCTCTCATAAAACCTGGATTAGGCTGTACACATGGACGACGAGCTTTTACGTAAGATAACGCAGTTTTTAAATCCCAATTATTTTCTTTCATAGCATATGCAATGACCTTTAGAAAAGAAAAACAGAATAGTTGATTTATAAAATGTGATAGCATAAAGTGGTAAGCTTGTTGCTTAACAGCTTATCAGTAATCAATAATTGTACTTGATTCGAATTAGCTTAATTTGGAACGAACTATAAGCTACGTTGTAGGCATTGATGGTCTGTACTCTAGGAAAGGATAATTACAAATGACAGGCAATTGGAAGTTTATCATACGTTCAAACCGTTATCCTTAAAAGTTAAAGATGGAATAAGAGAGAGAGATGTTGTTGCTGAACGACTAAATACTGTAAATTTCATCAAACACTTTTTCTTATCATAGATATGGTACAATCGACCGCCAGAAATTTTTGAATATACGTTTGATGCTGGTTGAGTACCACCAAGAAGACATCAGTACTGTGACATTCAAGAAAAGCATGACTCTTCTGACTAAAGTTTACTTTAGTGGTCTTTTAGCTTAATTATTTACACCGGAATCAATATCCTATAGTGTCTTAGTAATATAAACAAGTTACGCTTAAGGTTGTAGCGAGACATTGATCAATATCCATTAATCAAATCTTATAATATAATCAATCGGTAGCTCAAGACTGAAACACCTTCATCTTTGTGATGAACAAACCAAGTCTAATTCTTTAGGTGAGGTTCAATTTTCTTAGAGTTGTAGATAGATCATTTCAATGTATAGTTGTAAGGAAGCATGAGACATAGACTTTCAGAAAATATTTCATCTATTGTTTTTCACCTCCGATGGATATTAATGACATAGCATTCACTTATCAATTATTCGATAAACTTTCTTACATGTTTAAAAATGATCTTTAGACTGGTTTCAAATCTGATTGTGTGCATAGATATGTTTATTGACAAACAAACAAACTATCTCAATTGCTTACATACAACATTGTATTTACAAAAAACGATGGTGAGTGAAAAATAGCATAATTTTTTAAATTTTGGCTGTTCATACAAGAAAATTTGTCATGGTTATGAAAGTTTGAAACAAAAGTGAAAATAAATGGTTAGATTTGTTAACTTATCAAAACTAAAGGTTGTGTGAATTTTGTTTTGAAGACTTGGACATTTGACGTTTTTAAATTTTCAGTTTAGGGTTGTGGAGATTGAGATCATGAATGTGAAGCTTAATAGTTCACGTAGACCTAACTAGTTCTATACACCGACATAGAATTTGCATATGTTAAATAGTTGTATCCCTTGATTAAAGACAACTAAGGATTAAGGGCTAGAAAATTAAATACTGAACTATTGGAATATATAGAGCGTCGTAGATCGAGGCATTTTTCATTGAATTTTGAAGTCAACATGCAATGAAAACGTGCTTGGTCCTATACAAACTGTACTTAACCGATTAGTGATTCTATGCTCATAAAAACTTGCCGTCAGATGGTTGTATAAAAGCTTTGATAATGAGTTGTTACTGCTGTAAAGTGGTTTGGTTTATAAACACAAGTTTATTGTTCTCAGTCATAGTCAACGTAGACTCCGACACAAATGTTTTTGGGACGATTAGTAATACCACATTAGTAGGATGAGATCAAATTAACAAAATAATGGTAAAAAAGACAGAAATAATGCAGTAGAAATTATAATAAAGACTAAACGCTGAGAGTATGGTTAAAAAACAGAGTGTAAAGGTATGCAGAAACGAACACTGGAATTCAAAATCAAGAAGAGCATAAATAATCAATGTATTTTATTCCATCGTGACCAATTCTTAACCGTTTCATTAAAGGTCTAAAACCACTGTTATTCACATCTATTATTATTATTATTATTATTATTATTATTATTATTATGGATGAGAATTTTGTAAACACAAAGAATCTATCAGTATGGGGTTGTGGAGATAGTTGAATGGTATAGAAGTGATCTAATTTAGACAACCACTGAAAACGATGGAGCAATGGATCCCCATGTCGCCATGAAATATGACTTCTTAGCAGTGCTCATCCACGACTCTGCAACTGGCAATCGAACTCAGAATCAATCACCCCATTCAGGTTTTTATTGGTTGTCTAACTTATGTTGGTATGTGTTCTCAATAAAATTCAAAAATCTCCAAAACCCTGTACTAACAATTACCCCAACCGTTGCTGCTACCTTGACGTGGTGGTCGGGCTTGCCTATCGTGATGAAGCAATCGAGCTATGCTGGCTGGAACAATCGTTCCTCGAGGTCCTACCATGCCAGACAGGTCGGTTGCAGAGCGGTAAGACTAAAAGCAGCAATCCCAAGGTCCGAAGGCAAAGTCGTACTGCCGACTGTACAGAGGTGTGACGGCAGTAAGGTGTTTCCTTCAGACAACCAGCATGACAGCGATGCTGCCTTCCCACAAGGAGGGGTGGGGTTAGAAAAGGTCGACCCTAAATATGCACACCTCGCCTTACCCCACGGATATCCGTCTCCGGCGGTAAGGTCCTTTGAAGAACGGAGCTAACACAAAACCTACCCACAAAAAGGTCGTGTTTGACCGACCTCAAGCAGTTGTCCCTTGGGCACTGCGGTCACGCTCCCAAGTCATTAAGACCACCTCTAACCCAATTTCCTTTTCAGGTACCCCTAGAAGAACACTTCCACGGTGTGGGCAACCGGAAAGTGATAACTACCCTCATACATCTAACAGCACTAAAGATCACTGTATTCATAATCAGTCTCCTTCTTCAGTTCCTACTATTCCTTCTACCTTGACTTTCAACACTAAACTTCCTCTTTCGGTTTCCTCCTCAAATGTCAACATGGCCAACGATTCTAGTGCGCGAAACGCTGTCCCAGGTCTACTAAAACCTCGCTCCAAACTACACATTGGAGCCTTCAACGTACGTACTTTAAGTCAAATCGGTCAACAGGCCTCCTTAGCTAAAACCCTAGAATCTCGTACCATTGATGTATGTTGTGTGACCTTAATGCCCAGGTAGGCAGCTTAAATCAAACAAAAAGACATTTAGGTGGGTGTTTTAATATTCCGGCTCAACGAACCGATAATGGTGATCGTCTGTTGCAACTATGCTCAGACAATCGTTTATTTTTAGCAAGCACTAATTTTAAGCATAAAGAGAGACAACGTCTAACATGGCAACCACCTGCAACCAAACCAACGATGGACTCAAATAGACCATATTGTCATCAGTCATCGTTGGAGAGGCTCGATAGAAGATTGTCGTTCGTATTGGATTACTGGTTTAGACTCTGATCACGCTTTAATACGAGCGCGCATTTGTCTGCGCCTCAATGGACGCAGGAAAACTACACTAAGAATACCCATTAGGATTGAACTGGAGGACGAGAAAGCCAAATGCGAATTCCAGAAACAACTGAGTTCACATCTGTTAGTCATTTAAACCATAGGGCTCCAAATAACCAATGGATTTCTTCTAAGTCTATTTCACTGATGGATTCGCGTAAGCTCATCCCATCAGGCTCTGAATATGACGAAGAGCGTTAACAAATTAGATCTAGGTTAACTAAAAGTCTAAGGAACGATCGTGAGCAGTGGTGAGCAACGAAAGCAAAAGAGATGGAAAAGGCAGCGGCTGTAGGCAACACCAGGCAACTATTCAGACTAATAAAAGAAACCGGAATTAAGAAGTCAAGTGTAAGTGAGACAATCTCTGAAAAAGGCGGAACCCTTATCTACTCTCAACCCAAACGTTTAGAACGATGGGCGTAACACTTTAAGGAGCAGTTTAGCTGGCCTTCAGCTACTGCACAACTACCCACTATTCCTAGAAAACCTGAATGGAACATTGAAGTAGGCCCCCCGACCCTACTTGAAGTTCAAAAGGCTATAAGTAATCTGAAACGAGGAAGAGCGGCTGGTCCAGATGGATTGGCTCCAGAGGTCTTTAAATATGGTGGTCCAATTTTAGCGATTAGGTTGACTAATATTCTGACTAAAATCTGGGAAACGGACGTAATCCCATATGACTGGTCACAATCACTGATTGTCCCAATATATAAGAAGGGGCCAAAATCATCCTGTGATAACCATAGAGGGATTAAATTAACTAATATAGCATCTAAAATACTAGCCTCAATAATTATCGGGCGCCTAACTAAGATTCGTGAACTGCAAACACGAGAAAATCAGGCTGGCTTCAGACCTGGTCGTGGCTGCATCGACCACATATTCACCATTCGTCAAGTTTTAGAGCACAGACACGCTTATCGGCGTCCGACAATGATAGTTTTTCTTGACTTGAAAGCAGCATTTGACTCTGTAGACCGAGAGGCTCTGTGGCAGTGTCTGTTATTGAAAGGTGTACCTGAGAAGTACATAAGCCTTGTCAAGGCTCTTTACTCGAACACTACCAGTCGAGTGAGAGCTTATGGCGAACTGTCATATGATTTTACAACATCAAGTGGTGTCCGACAAGGCTGTCCACCATCTACATTTTTGTTTAACTTCATTATAGACCTGTTGCTGGAAATAACACTCTCTTCGACTGAATTTTCAGGAATTGATCTTCTACCAGGAGGTTCACTTATAGACTTAGAATACGCAGATGACATAGTCCTGTTTGGTGAAGACACTGGCAAAATGCAGAGTCTTCTGTTGGAACTCAGTAATAATGCCACGATGTTTGGGATGCGTTTCTCCCCATCCAAATGTAAATTGTTACTCCAGGACTGGCCTGTGTCAACACCCGAACTAAGGATATGGAGTGAAGTAGTCGAACGCGTCGACAACTTCACTTATCTTGGAAGTCTGATCAGCCCTAATGGGTTGGTATCTGATGAAATCTCAGCACGGATTCAAAAAGCTCGTTTGGCTTTTGCCAACTTACGTCACCTATGGCGAAGACGAGATATCCGTCTATCAATTAAAAGACGAGTATACTGCGCAGCAGTTCGCTCTGTTCTACTTTGTGGCTGTGAAACATGGCCATTAAGAGTAGAAGATACTCGTAGGTTACTAGTATTTGACCACAGATGCCTTAGAAATATTGCTCGCATCTGCTGGGATAACCGGGTAAGTAATAGTGAGGTTAGATGCAGGGTATTAGGGAACGATGGTAAATCAGTTGATGAGGTCATGAATCTTCATCGACTGAGATGGTTGGGCCATGTGTTACGTATGCATGAACACCGATTACCACGACGCGCTATGCTGACTAGTGTAGGGGATGGTTGGAAGAGAGTTAGGTGCGGCCAAACCAAAACATGGCATCAGTGTTTGAAGTCACTAACTTTTAGTCTGAGCCATGTTGGCAGATGCAGACTACCTGGTTGGGGTCCGCGTGACTATCGTAACCAATGGTTGGAGACTCTGGGTGACATGGCTCAGAATCGATCATAATGGCGTAGGTGTATACATTCTTTATCTTCCCTTAAACCTTGAGACTAAAATTGCTTCATATCTCTCTTCCTTCCTGTACTATATCCTTATATACAACCTATAATTTATATACTACTACCAACAATAAATTAACTACTATGAATCCGGTGTTCATCTTGTTGTGCTAACGAGGTATGGCAACTTGGACCGATGCATATATGTGCCTGGTCCTACGTTGTAGCTGACTGACTGACTGACTAACAATTATCATGTGGTCACTGATGACTAGCTTCTAAAGGAAATTTTCGGAGTTTTAATGAAGAACTGTGACCATTGGAGTTCCACGGTGTCGAGTGTGACGCAGTTACTCATTGAAAACGCCTTAACTGTTGGATGGTCAATGTAAGAAAATTCACTTACCAACTAGTCAGAGTCAGTTGACGAATCGAACAAGTGCTGGAAACTTCTCCAGTATGTTTTTCCATCAAAAACTTCGGATATTCTTTCAGCTTTCTTTAAGAAAATATTTCTGTACAAACGTTTCTGGTTCTCATTCTCATCAAGTTGAGTAAAGCGCATTAATTGGAGATTAACAAAAACGGGAAGACCTCAGCATCATCAAACAATGACTCATAGTTTTGTGAAACATAGTTGATATGTTTCTACAAAATTTCATAAATCAATGAACTAGCGAAGTGGCAGGCAATAAGATGACTGATCACTGAATCGAAACCAATAGCATGTCCATCATAGTCATTAAGGTTGATAGAATTCCAAGCGATCAAATTTTAATGTGATAGATAAATTTAATGTGTGAACATCATTGCCTACACTATATGTGGTATTAAGTGATTGAACGTAACCAATAAAGATACTATCTCTGTTGTGAGCTAGAAATTACTAGAAATAGAAACATTGATACTACACACAACAGTATAATTGACTAGCTTCAATGACTACCCCACAATTACTAGAAAGTTCAGGTGGAAATAGACTAATGGATGTAATTATGCTTTAGTAGCTAACTTAAGTGACGATGAAATGATCTTGGGACCTAATTGAAACGTAAATCGTATTAATGAATAATCTTGAGGTTATGCAGCAGGTAATATCGGTTACACAATGTGTACTTTCTCTAAGCACATTTCTGAGCATTGCTCGGGACAGATAGATCTATTATCAAATACGCAGTCAACTCTGATCATGTAGAACCTTCAGAAGCAGTTTCTAAAGTCGCCTATAATATTAAACAATCAAGCTGAAAATGAATACAGAACAGAAATACATACCCTGTACAAGGATTAGTGGATTCATAATTCCGAACCTCATCTGGGCTTTAAAAGACGCCCTGTTGAAACTCTTATTCTACAGTGATTAGAAAGATTCACCATACTTATAATAAATTCTTTCCAGTTTTAGAAGTTACAACCTTTTATCCTCTCCCTTTATGATGCAACACTACTCTAGTCACAATTCTAAAATATTCTTCAAATGAACAATTATCTTTCATTTATAATCTATCTCCACTTTGCTGTTTTACAACACTTTTCAGTCAATTACATAATCGCTTTTGATAGTTAAAGACACTTTTGATATTTTAAAAAAAGAGTTCAGGTGTATCCATTTTATTGCATATAGAGTTGTGGGTGTTAATTAGTCAAAAATATGGTAGTATAACTTTGGTAAATGATATTGTCAGTAAGGAAATTTTCTACGCCGAACTTTCTTAATTCCTTTCTCAATGCTGCGATATGTTTTTTTGTTGGATTGATTTTCTATTTACTGACTATCAGGTACGAATTCGAGCCACACTCTAAGTGTAAGGATTAGTGATACTATCCAGTTGTCTAAACTGCAATAGGTGGAGGGGATTTCGGATCTGAGACTTAGTGGTTATAATCTGAACGTCCAAACTACCGAACCACTACTCCACTTCGATGGACTGCACAACAGCTAAGAATGTGAACTATTGGATTTATTGCTTAATTGAGTCTAAACATAATGCAATTTGCTTTTACAATTGAAAGTCATGAGCTCGGTCTCGTCGTTTAAGTTTGGTTATGCACATTGCTGACGAGTCAACGAACTGGAATTAGACTACTAGTCAGTCCTCTATGAGTATCAGTCAACAATCTTCCTTCTCTAGGGACCACCCACACCTTGTACTCGGCTAATTACAATAGATCACAAAAATTATCTTCACGTTTTTACGTTAAATTCAAAACATTATACTGAGCATACTAAACATATCAAGATTGTGTTTACTTACCGTAGATGCTGAACGACTTATGCCCATTTTACAGTGAACAAGACATCGTGTACCCATAATCCTAAAAGTAAGAGAAAGTGGAAAGAAAAATATCAATAATGATAATAATGATAGTAATAGATGACAGAATACGGAAAGCATGACACTTTAGCGGGTTATAAATGAAATACTTCTAGATAATAAGAGAGCCATACATACTGGAAATGAAACAATTTTTGAGTTAATTTTGTTTATTGAATATTCTATGCACAGTTTCAACAAAACGAACGAGAGAAATAATGCTCACTTGATGACTGAAGATAGGAAAATATAACCGATGAATCGAATCCGACTACGATAAAGAACGTATAATATTTTTACAATTAACAACTTCGGTAATTGTTCCAAAATTGTGTAAGGAGCAAGAGAGTAGTGTTCAAGATGTACTCAACCAACTCTCATGTTTTATTGCTACCTATTTAATTATTTAGCCAGTAACTACAATCAACAATATATGTTGGGCTAAACCAGTGAGCAATGTTGAGGTTAAGAGTACTATAATAATGTAAGAATGATGAGATAATGAATCTTTATCAACTACGATGCTTAGGACATGTATTACTTATGTTCAACCAACGTCTACTTCGACGCGGGATTTTCGTGGATGTAGGAGTAGACTGAAAGAAAAGTAACGAGTGCCCGAACCAATACATTACATCAGCCCTCAAAGTCACCGACTGTTAGACTTTGCTGTACGGGAAGTTGCAAACTATCTAGTTAAGGTCAGCGTGATTATTGTAAGCAATGGTTGAAGTTGTTAAATGAAACGACTTAGAATTAGTCAGAATGGAAAAGATGTATTAACTCATCTTTCCTTATATCTCAAGGTTAGAAACTATCTAAAACTTTATATTTCGCGAATTCGTTCTTTCTTCTCGAACAAAATAGTCGATTTCTAGTGTTTTCTACTACCACTGTTACTCGTATTGCTTCAACTACTCGGCATACTGGTACGGTGTGGCAACTTAAACTGATCCATATTTGTGATGGATGCTACATACCATATGACTAAATGATGTTTGATATTAAAATTTATATTAAACGTTAACTTCATGATATAACTTTTTTGAATACTAACTAGCCTATTTCAGAAACGACGGATCTTCTAATATCCCGCATAAACAATTAATTATTTGACGTCAGACTAAGCAAAAAAGGAGATCAATCCAAGAAACCATTTACTTCATTATTTAAAATTGAAGAAACTTTACATGTAACTGTTTGGATTTTCCCAAACAGACGGTGGGTTTGTAAAGCATATCTTAATACAATATTTTCAATAATCATTTCCAATTAGCTTACTTACTTAGCTTCATTTATAAATCGATGCGTTTCTTCCCAATAAGGTAACAATGTCGATTGTTCGTAATCGTATATTCGGATATTTTTATATTCAAATTTATCACCGGGAAAAAAATTATCCACTTCACGTGTTACATTTAAAATATGCGTTACATTGAGACGTTTCAATTCATCACGATTTGATGCATTGAATGATGTACCCAATAGAACATGATCAAATATTACACTTGCTTTATCCATTTGACCACAAATTGTAAGGATTTGTTTTTCAATAAAATGACGAAATTTGTGTAATGGCTGTTTAAATTCTTCTTCTAATAGTTCACGAAGCTTTAAAAATGGTGGGAGAAAACAAAGAATAAGAGATGAGGAGAGAAGGCGTACATGTTAAGTGAGATTTCTGAATACGAAGTTAAATAGATAGATAGTCTACTAGGATTTGTAATGTCATTCACAAATTTATCTGACTGTAAACTGGATGTAATAATTCAGGTGTTTGTTACAGTTAAATTGAAAATTGAAGACCATGGAATTTGTAATCTCACTATTAACATTAATAATTAAACTGTTAACTAATTTTATCAACCTTTTACGGATAGGTCGTTGTTATTGTTGTTGTATTCCATTAGATATTGAATTTCAAAATTATTTCATATTCTTTATTCTTGATCTTTTCTACTATCAACAATATCGTTATTACTTTTGCTAATCTGGAATTTGTCTTGATACTTTCATCTCGCTGGGCTTGTATTATGTGACAACTTTAACAAATGCACATATGTTTCAGGTTTGACGTTGTTGTTGACTGGCCCCTAAATGCCCTGACAAGGCCGAGATTGGAGAAGGCCCTCCCTCTCTCTCGAAATGCTCTCACATGGCCACGCATATATAGCCTCTGCCAATGAAGTCCTAATCACTGCCTTCTCATGGCACCGGTGTTGTTTACGAAATTGAGAGGATGAAAAGCGAATGTCCGGCGCTTTAACAGGGTTGGTGGACACGGAAAGTTCACTTGAGGGAGTTGGAAAGCCATGATTTCAAACCAATGGTGCACATGGGCTCCAGTATCCTGAGGGAATAAATGGAGTATAAATCAATCGTTGGTCACCGGCTACCATGGGACTGCATCTCCTCACGATGCTTCACTGCCTTGTGGAACAGACCTTCCGGTCAAAGGCTACGGGTGTGGGTCCCTAAGAAAACCACCTGTTTCGGTTTGGACACCCAGGAAGTATCACAGCCCTCATACAAACCAAATGAGATTTGTGTGGCGCATATATATTTGGTGCCCCTTTGTACCAGTATTTGTGTTTAAATAAATAAAAATGTTGTTGACTGACTGACAGACAGACTGACTATTGACGTTATTTCTTTGAGTAAAGCGTTTAGGAAAAATATGCTCTTTTATTGATTAGTTTCACTGTGTCGTCATAGAAATAGAGACATTTATGTGACTGAATATGGAACTGTACAAAAGGCACATTATAATGTTGAAATGATGGGGAATTTCTACTTTAAAAAACACTTCAATAAAATTACCTATGTATATGTTTGACACAATATCTAATCTGATGTAATAGGGAAGCAGTTTGTCCGTTTGCACAATAGGAAAATACCATGAGAGTAAACTAACAATAAGAATAAAATGTTAAAGTGATGAAGAAGATGAAAGTATGAAGGGAAAACTGTTCATGAATCAGAGTAGTATGAAAAATGGGTGTACTTAGTCACCACTCATAGACTTTGGGTTATAAATTAACACTATACAAATGGCAGTTATTCTTCACATTCTTCCAATATTGTATTTATAAAAGAAATTATTAAAGTGATTGTTTAAAATAATTATCATATACCGATTCTATAATAAATAGGATACTAACAATCGACTGAAATTTTTTGGTGCGCAAACAGTGCAGTAAGTTTTCCTGTTTTAAATGTGTTACACATGACCAATGCTGTATGTTAAGTGCATGTACTCCTGTAACGCGTTTATAAAAAGCTAGCAACCTATTATTACGCTGTATAGTCATCCGAGTTTGATACTGATATACAAGTTTCCCAAACGGTCTACTAGAGTCACAAAACTAAGAGTCAGCATGAAGTGTTTAATAATCAGTCAAATCCAGTACACTCACAAATATATATATTTTTTCCCCGGAAAATTAGGTCATATTTTCGACAAATTGTGTGTTGCTTTTCTTAAGAATTAAAGTCAAACTTTTACGAATAGCGTCCGCCTATCAGCATCTCTCACTTAACATTTGGCCTATATACTGAGTGGTGATACATACTTCTTATGTCTGTTGACATAAGTAGCATACACCACATGACTGTAGAAATTAGTCGATTTTTAAAAATTTAAATGCCTATCATTGTCCTGTCTTACCTGTTTGATTTTAGCCTAAATTAATTAGTTTCATATCACGAACTGACTTTGGTTAGACGGTAAATGGAAACCAGGGAGCACTAGACAAATGTTTCATCCTAATATGGGACTTCTCAGCAGCGAAAATCTGCGCCCTACACAGGGTTCGAACCCCATAACATTTAAACTTCGAACTAATCGCTTAAGCTCAATAACCACGTACCATCCCGTATAATAAGTTTTAGTCTACCTATTTATTAATAGAAATACTACCATATGGTTGCCTTGACCGAATTAATTTCAGGTAAAATTTAGTCAAATTAATCCCAATGATTGGATATTGTGTATTTTACTAATTTACACGTCAAATATTATTCTCGCACCCTATAATCTTGATTTTTCAAGAAATTGATTGACGAAGAAAGTTTAGGTTTTCAAAAATAATAATCGCTCCGCTCAATACCGTGTGCTTGATTACAGAAAAGAATTCTCAGCAAAAAATGTCGATCATTAAAACAGTTTGCCGTCTTCTGCTTATTTAACTTGCAAATATTTCAAAGGAAAATTTGTATTTAAAACTTTCTTTAGCAATGATTGACTTTCATTCATCTTCACTTCATTAAACACTCTCTGCTAGCTTTATCCCTTTGATATCTTTTTTTCCCACATAATATTCATTTGATTAATTAATTTCACTATTATCCCGGTCAGTCACAACGTAGAACTTCGTACGTACGTAAATCAGTTCGAGTCGCCATACCACATTAGTACAGAGATGCAGTTGTCGATTCAAATCCCATAGTGGTAGAAGTAGTAAGAGTACAAGCATCATGTGAAAAATTAGGGTTTGAAGAGTATAATTCACTATTATCTACCGTTTCATCAGGGAATAAACTTAAGTCAGAAGGCGCATACCATCAATTGCTCTGATAACGCCACTTAAATTTCACAATAATTATCATCATGATAAGCAATACCTGGCAGCAGGGGAGTGAGATCGAATTGAAGAAAACAGGAATGTAAACGGAGATTAATTGTAATAAAAACAGGAATGAAGGAACGATGAAGTTTGTAAGAGACAATTAGTGGGAGATGTCCAAATGAAGTATTTAATGTATGGTTTTCATATTTTACGAAGACATTCTGTAACTTTGCATTAAACAATAAATTGGTCTTTCCCACCTGTGTTCGTTCACTACAGTTATACTACATGAACGAACTTGAACGATATTATAAATGATCTTGGACTTTGAAAGTCAATTTTCAGCTAATTAAAGTGATAATCCGAAGTCAAGAGTAGTTCACCATGAATTTTCTTACGTTAATTTTATCTACTTATCAATCATTTATAATACAGAAAAAGGGTTGACAAATCTTATTTATCTAATTGTGAATATCTTTGTTTCTGGATTGTTTAATATTCATAAAAATAAATAATTTTGTCATCTCTTACGAAATCTTTCATTAGAAAAAAGCACTAAACAGTTATATAAAATTTAGTTATGAGAAAAAGATCTAGTGAAGTCATGCATAAAAATCTTGATCTGTAATTTAAAATTCCTACCATAACAACATACCGAATTTTCAGTGAGTTATTAAAACATTGATACAATTCATATTAACACAATAAACAAAATTCGAATCATGTCTATAAAGAATAAATATTGAAAATATAAATTTGATCAAGTTCACCATAAACACATAAATAATATTTTATAGAGTTGAGATCATGAGTCAATTGAAGCTAGACTACCATGGAAAACCTGGAAGCACTGGACGGCCGTTTCGTCCTATTATGGGACTCCTCAGCAGTGCGCGTCCACGAACCCACTTTCGAACCCAGGACCTACGAGTTTCGAGCCGAAGCCCTTAACCGATAGACCACTGAGCTGGCATCCAACGGTGTTAATTTCTAACTTCAACTGATTCACGAAATTGAGCAACCATTCACCAATGTCATCAGTGAGTTCCTATCTCACAACAGACCTGGTTGAACTCCACCGGTTACTGCTTCTCATTAGAACTCCAGGAAATACCTCAAGGAGTCAGTCACTAGTGAGCACCTGATTATTATCAGAAGGGGTTTTGTGGAGATTTTAGTATTTTATAGAGTTGAGATCATGAGTCAATTGAAGCTAGACTACCATGGAAAACCTGGAAGCACTGGACGGCCGTTTCGTCCTACTATGGGACTCCTCAGCAGTGCGCGTCCACGAACCCACTCTCGCGGGATTCGAACCCAGGACCTACCAGTTTCGAGCCGAAGCCCTTAACCGATAGACCACTGAGCTGGTTTTCCATGGTAGTCTAGCTTCAAATGACTCATGATCTCAACTCTATAAAATACTAAAATCTCCACAAAACCCCTTCACATAAATAATATATTCATGAATAGATTCACTAAAGTCTACGCTAATTAACTGTTTAAATTTTAGGTGAAATATTTAATTAAAATAATTATTTTTCGGATGAAAAGATATACATAGTATTGTAAATATCAGTTAATGTATTGCACATATACATGGATACTAGTGATTCCTTTAAATGGTTTTCTTGCATGCTTTGAACCATTTTTAAATTAGTCAACTCTGAATTTTTTGTTAGAGTAAATGACTTTATTCAGTAAAACAGCTCAATTACAAAGAAGATTATTGTTATTATTATCAGTATGGGGTTGTGAAGATTGTTGAATTTCATTGAAATAGTGAATCCTGCCTAAGTTAGACAATCAGTGAAAGTGTAGAAGCATTAAAATGTCATTTCTTCAGTACGAAACTTCCAAACAATGCGGATCAACGACTCTGAAACCGACAATTCAACAAACAAGCTCGTGTCGCGCACCAACGCTTAACCTCTAGACTATTGATCTATCATTCCATGGTGTACAACCCCAACTGAAACCAATAAACGATATTGTGAAAACATGTTCCATTTTCTTCAGTAGGTGCCTTTTTCACACTTGACACTGCAGAACTCCACTTTCCATTAAAACTCTAAAAATTCCCTCTCAAAGTTAGTTACTAGTGAAGACATGACAATGGTTATATGGAGTTGTGCAGATTGTAGAAGTTAGACATTAACTCTGTTGGATGTCGGCTTAATGATCTAGAGGTCAAGCGTTCGTGCGCAAAAACGTGGGTTCGATTTAAGGTCGCAGGATCATGGATTTGCAAAGATGAGGAGTCCCATATTAGGACAACACGTTTGTCCACTGTTTTCAAGTTTTCCCTGATGATCTAACCGGCATAGGTTCATTATTTCAACGGAAAAAAATTATCATACCAGAAAAGTAATTGACTGACCAGTTGAAAATCTGTATAATTAAAAGATAGTAATAGTAATGATAAAAGTTTTCATTACCAACCGATAAATTACCATGGACAGAGAGTCACTGTAAATCATATTATTGACAAGTTTTGTTTTGGAAATACAACTGAATGGAAGGATTAAATCAAAGTACACAGGACTACTTAAATAAGCATATAATCTTTAGATCATTAAAGGTGGCAAACTCTATGACATTAGATGATCATCAATGTAAACGACGAATAGTTCTGAGTCGATGAGTCACAAATTGAAACGGAACAGATATTCACTGTTCGCTGTATTTTTTCCAATAGTTCTCCAGAAAATGTATCAGTCAGTTGGCGACAAAAATTATTCTGAAACACTTAAATATGGACAAATTTGTGGTTTAGCAGTAACATGCACACGTTCAAATATCTTGAAAGTGAGTAATGGAAAAAAAGATAATTGGGAATTGTGTAGATTGAACAAAAACAGAGGTGTATACCAGTAGCACTGAATCTGTGTATTTATATTTTGAGCTTATCAGAACTCATCCACAGCTGACTGATAACACTGAAATGTTGAATCGATAATGTTTGGCGTCAGTATTAAAGAATAGACATTAATATTACCAGTCACCACTACAGTATATCAAATATTGATGAGTAAGCGATACTAGTGCCATAGTTTGTTTTTTGTTATAACAATGGATGAAAATTTATCACTCACTTGAAAGACGGTAACTTCTTCTAAGTCAACTGTATACATGATTTCTTGTAATTTTACACGAATTAATACTTCCATTTCAGCACGTTGTTTTCTGTCAAAACATATAAGCGTAAATCAAAGGTAATTAATTAGGTGTAACTAAGTTGTAATCAATACAACAGCGTCTAACCTTACGCTAATGTATATTAATCTGAGCTGCTGCAGTGTGGCATGTAGTCAAATCCATTATTTAAATATGTTTTCATGCATTTGACTCCAAGCCATCTGTTTATTGTAAGAGATGATGTGATACTACTCGACTGCTCAAACCATATTGACATGGAATGGAAATTCGACCTGTAATCTATTGATTTTAAAACCCAGTGATTTAACCATTAAGTCACTGCGACGTCATGTCGTTACTTTTGAAAACAGATTAGTGACACTAGCAAATGTAAAGAAAGTTAATCGATCGAAACAGAATACTAACGTCGATAGACAGGGTGACAAAAATAATGATGAAGTAATAAGACGTTTAAGATTTTAGGGGAAATGAAAAATGACCGAGACTAATGCATATCACCTGGAATTATCAAACACCTGGGTTTTCCAGTGTTAACACGATTCATCATTTAGAATGCCTACACTTAGAGAAAATCAGACTTCATAGATTCGTACTATACACTGACTTCGTCAACCGTGACTTTGATAAAACTTATTCCCTTTTCGATATGTATAGTGTGTATTTAAAATCACTGCTAAAAAAAATTAAACATATTTGCGAATGTCAATTACGTCCTGGTACACATGTGATTGATCTTATTAAAACAATCTTAAAAAGTGGACCGCCTGGAGTCTACATTGAACTAGCGAACAAACAATTAAAGACGAAAACGTTCTAGGCATAAGATTAAATAAATACTCATCAGTACGTAAAGACACATACATACATTGCACACAAGTACTCAATAGATCCAGTGTATTTACATGATATAAACACCATATGACGAATATTTTTTGAAACACTAAAAATGTTTAATGTAACTAATAATAAGTCACTGTCAATTAAAATAACTCTGACGAAATATCAACAGTGGTTAAGCGAAAAAAATAATAGACATCTTGAGATATCATTTTTAAGATAGTATAAACTGATTAATCTCTGTCATAGTAACCAACGTCATTTTATTAACTCATTTATTTCAAGTGCTTACTGAATACTGTCAAAATTAGAAGAGTATGTACTTTGCAAACGAATGCTAATAACATGAAGTACCATTGGGTCACACGGTTTTGTTTGCCAATTTCTTGCTTTAAATTACCTAAGAAAGAATTTGATAATACATATACTTCTTTCATATTGTCTACCATTGGTTAGGACATATTTTGACGATCAACTCTATAATGATTTTAAATGCGTTGAATGGAGTAGATGAGGGAAGGGAGGATGGAAAAAGTTCTCGAACGGTCAGAAGACATTGAATCAATTGATAATTATTATTTATTTATTTATTTATTTAAACACATAAATATTGGTACAAGGAAGCACCAGATAAATATGCGCCTCACAAATCTCATTCCATTTGTGTGAGGGCTGTGATACTGCTCAGGTGCCCAGACTGAAGCAGGTGGTTTTCTTAGGGGGCCACACCCCGAGCCTTTGACCTGAATATCTGATCCACATGGCAGTGGAGCATCGTGAGGAGATGCAGTCCCATGGTTGCCGTTGACCAACGGTTGATTGGTACGCCATTTGTTCCCTCAGGATACTGGAGCCCATGTGCACCATTGGTTTGGAATCAGGGTTTTCCAACTCCCCTAGGTGAACTTTCCATGTTCATTAACCCGGTTAAAGCGCCGGACATTCGCTTTTCGTCCTCTCACTTTCGTAAACAACACCCCCACCACGAGAAGGCAGTGAGTAGGACTTCCCTGGCAGAGGCTATATATTCGCTGGCCATATGAGAGCATTTCGAGAGGGAGAGGTGACTCTTCCCACTCTCGGCCGTACCAGGGCATTTGGGGGCCAATTGATAATAACTAATTAGCATTGAATGTAAATTTGCACTTTATATGAAATATTGGTTAACTTTGAGAACTCCTCTGGAGAACCTTGATTCAGAAACTGGAAAGAGCTAAAAATATCCAGTATAATCAGTGTTCAACAGAACTATACATAGGGTGGTAGAAAACAACAAATTGTGTCGCATTCTGACTAGATAACTATTGATTTAGTTACTAATTTAAGCACATTCCCAAACATTTCTAGGACATTAAGGTCACATAAATCTACCTTTAAACATTGTTGAATCTGTACACCAACATAGAAAAAATTGTTTTTACATTTCCAGCCTATTGTTTTCCTATTTGGGATCCAAGTGTAGATTTCTGGAGTAATCAAATTGAAAATTCAACAAAAATACCTTATCTTGCTCATAACATTTGCTTTCATATGCATTGGTTGGTGAGCATGTTCCGGAAAATGTTGATCATATTATATGTGTAATGTGATGAATTATAGTTACAATTGTCGAACTGCCATGAATGACAAACGTTTGTACACTGTTAATTCTTGCCGATTTTTTATTTGGGAAAAATGTAAATGAATTGTGTATGGTGAATGGTTAACTTACATTTGATCTCGTTTTACTCACCCAATCCTTTCTTTAAGATTCCCGAGCACAAACTCTTGTTTACACTCACTACAAACAATGACAACGCAGTTACAGATTAGATGCAAACATATCAACAACTAGAGATTATATTAACTACAGTTCTTTAAAGTCTGTTCACAAAACACCTGAATAAATGAGCAACTATCTTGTTGGAAGGAATGTTGTGAGGATCTATTCGTAGATTGCATTTGTTACAGATTGATTTCGGTTGAGGTGCTATAGAAAACCAGTGAGGGCTAGACAGCTGTTTCTTGTTAGTATGGGATTCTCAGCAAAGTGTACACACGACTCTATCAGGGATTGAAACTAGTGCTCTCCGGTCTCGCGGTGAACACTTAACATATATAACCACTAAGTAGGAGCCCAGTGGTACAATACCAACTCAGACTATTTTATTATAAGATGAACATTGGAGTAGTTTGTTTTTCTAGAGATAATAGTGAAGTATCCATATATATATATATATATATATATATATATATATATATAACGCGCCTATCTTGAAATTACCCTCAAAGCTTACGATCACTATCCGAACACAACAATCCAAACTATATGGATTGAACACAATAAGGTAACAGCATCCATAGAACACAAAAATAGAATATTCTTAATGAGATAGAAATTTTTATTCTTGTTATGATTGTAGGTCTATTTGACCTTGTTAGTTTAACGTATTACTATGATTAAACTTCTAGCCAATGAACTATGATAGGTTTGTTTATGTGGGCAGATATATTTCCTGATATTAGGGCTGATTATAGTTGGGATTTGATAGGAATTAAATTGTTCTAAAAATTCAGCTTCACCAAATCACACCTTTCTGTCAATGAAATGAGTCTGACTAACTAGAGCAACCTTAGATAACCTGCTTTTTTCTAATCGACCATTTGATCTTCTACGCTAATTTAATTCGATCCATAATGGAGTACGAAAACCTGGTTGGCGAGCTAATGCGCATATGTATTTATTTACCGCTCTTGTTTGTGATTCACGAGATGAAACTAATCTAGAGTTGGAGATCCACGATTATGTAAGATAAAAAAGTTCAATAAGTGCAATTAGTCTACCCTAGAATAAAAATGAGTCCACTTAAATAAAAGATTCGTTTTAAATGTGCTTTGAAGAGTTAAAGTCAGTGAATTGGAGGTTTTGAGAAAAGAAAAACATTGAAAATAAACGTGTTTTTCCGATACGGCAGTCAGTAATCTACTAATAGTAGTAACAATAATGATTATTATTACTACTATTATCGTTTTACTCAACGTTACGTGCTTAGTACATGATAGAATTTTCAAAAATTTCTTACTTTTCCGATAAATCACAAAAAATATATACACATAAATGTATACGTAAAATAAGTCAAAAAAACTACGTAAAACTGAGTTAAAGATTTGTAAGGAAATAAGAAACTTTACAATAGCGAATAATCTCCAGTTTATAAGTGTGTTTGGCTAGGTCAGCTCTCACTACTACCTGTTCGTTAGGTAGTATATGTGGTTAGATACGGTATTGTAGAGCTTTAGAATTTTCTTTGAATGTATGAATCTTATCACAGTTTTGTCTCATTCTACCACAAAATGTACAAAGAGGAAGATGTCAATAGATTGGAATGATTCGGATCTACTAAAATAACGCTTGTCAACAGTTTGGAGCATTCCGAATGTTTAGTCACTACTTTTTCTACTAGTAACCTTCAATAATCTACACAACATAGCACAATCTTTTTTTATAAGTTAAGGAGAGAATAAGTGGGAGCAGTATATACTTACAAGCAATATGTAAAACAGGAAAGTATCGAGTAATGCTGAAAACACATAGCCTCTCTTAAAATCGTAAAGTAGACAAAAGACTCTCTTCGACATTAAAGATATATGGGAAAACCAAGAGGGATCGAAAGTAAGACTTACACCAAGATAAATGACATTCGACACATATTTTACTGAAGAATCTCCAATAGTATAAGTAGATGGTTGGTAAATTAGTATGCGTAATATGTTACAGGTATTAAAATGGATAGTTACTTGAAAGTATATTATTCAAACTAAACCGAAGCAGATGTTTTTCTCAGGGGGCCACGCCACGAGCCTTTGGCCTAAAGGTATAATCCACAAGGCAGTGGAGCAACGTGGGGAGATGCAGTCCCATGGTAACCAGTGGACAGCAATAGATGCATAAGCCATTTATTTCCCTAGGATCCCGGAGCCCATATACACCACTGGTTTAGGACCAAGGTTTTCCAACTTCCCTAGGTGGATCCTCTATATCCACCAACCAAGTTAAAGCTCCGGACATTCGCTTTTCGTCCTCTTAGTTTCGTAAACAACACTAATACCGCGAGGAGGCAGTGGGCAAGACTTCCCTTGCAACGGCCGTATACGTGTGGCCGTGTGAGAGCATTTCGAGAGGGAAAGCTGACTCTCCACACCCTCAGCCGAACCAGGACATTTGGTGGCTGCTTCATCCTATTGTAGTATTACCGAGCAGTACACATACACGATCTAAACGTGGGTTGCATCTAGGATCCTTAGGCCTCTTAAAAAGAGCTTGGCCTTTAAACCACTAGATTGGCATCCAATGGTTCGCACTTTTAGCTTATAAGCCATTGGGTACTAATTCAGTAGTCTAAAAACTAGGTGCTCACTGAGAGGGCTGAAGGTACTGGGTTTAGTCCCTAGTGGAGCCATAAGTAGAGGCAGCTGAGGAGTCCCATACCATTACGAAATAACCAGCCATTGTCTTACATCGTACTGACTAAAATAAGTTAGTTAACAACTAGTTATATGCCTAATGGGATTTATAAATCCCGATAAGTTGACTTTTACTTTAAGTGAATAATTATATTAGTTATGAATCAGAACAATAGAAAAAAGTCTGTTACCACCTATACGCCTTTCTTTAACCCAAATGGGGTGTTAGAGTAAATCAGAATTTTCGCGGCTTATCGACTGTTTACGAAGAATTTAATAACGAAGTCGGTTGGTTTACTTTTGGTGGGATTTGTAGGTGATTTTTAAGTAAATATTAGAAAAGTAGAGTTTATAGCGAAGCAGCAGGCTGTACACGGCTATGACACGACTCTTAAAAGCAAATTACAGGAAAAAGTCAAAATAAATGTAGCCCAAACACTGTTTAGGCGTCTATAGCTACTGATGGAGCAATAGCGATATTCGAGTCAGAAAAGAAAACAAATCAAGCGGTAGATAGATATTTAGAATCTGTACCAACCGAGATAACTGGGATTTATATTCCAGATACTTAAGCATCATATGTCTCATTATTTACCTATAATTGCAGTATAAATGAACTCGAAAACAAAAAGACCGCTATACAGATTAATTTTAATCACTTACTCCTCGTCAGTTGCACTATCCGAGAGAGGGGAACAAGATAACGACTGAATGAATTCATCACTTTCATCCGTTCTCAACCATTCTTGTATTTGGTGTGTAGATGACGCTGGCAAATTATGATAGTAACTGACCCAATCATGGGTGAAACCCCGACAGAAATAAGCATTATCTCGAGCCACTTGGCACGCTTTATTGACAGCCTGAAATGCAGCCCATAAAGCTTGTACAGAAACAGGTTTGAATTGGTTTACTGTATGCTTAGTGATTAATTCAAACCCACTATTAATAGAAATTATGGAAAGCAAATGAAAAGAACTGAAAAGTTTTAAAACTAAAGATGCATGAGTATATCTTATCCATCAAAAAGCAACAGAATTTTTGATCTGAACACGTTTGTGTACTTTCTAACTGATGTACTTTAAATAAAATAGACAATGGTTCTGGTTGATATATGAGTGGATTGGAAGAAAGCTAAAGAAATTAATTAATCCAATCTCTCAAGACTTACAGAAACTCTTAAACCTACTGACATTATACCCGACCGTTGCTGCTACCTTGACGTGGTGGTTGGGCTTGCCTATCGTGATGAAGCAATCGAGCTATGCTGGCTGGAACAATCGTTCCTCGAGGTCCTACCATGCCAGACAGGTCGGTTGCAGAGCGGTAATACTAAAAGCAGCAAACCCAAGGTCCGAAGGCAAAGTCGTACTGCCGACTGTACAGAGGTGTGACGGCAGTAAGGTGTTTCCTTCAGACAACCAGCATGACAGCAATGCTGCCTTCCCACAAGGAGGGGTGGGGTTAGAAAAGGTCGACCCTAAAAATGCACACCTCGCCTTATCCCACGGATATCCGTCTCCGGCGGTAAGGTCCTTTGAAGAACGGAGCTAACACAAAACCTACCCTTTTACAGAAAGCTCTCTGAGCTTCTTCAGAAAGCTAAGCGCTCAGACATAGTAGTCGTAGCAGGTGACCTTAATGCCCAGGTAGGCAGCTTAAATCAAACAAAAAGACATTTAGGTGGGTGTTTTAGTATTCCGGCTCAACGAACCGATAATGGTGATCGTCTGTTGCAACTATGCTCAGACAATCGTTTATTTTTAGCAAGCACTAATTTTAAGCATAACTCCGCCTGTAGCTCCTCCAGGGGCTACTGCCGGTCCCAAGCCCGGGTAAAGGAGGAGGGTTGGGCATGGGGTTAGCGACCCCATCCCGTAGAAAATCAACTCGCTAAAAAAACGCTAACCAGAAAAATTCATTCAAACCATTCAAACTCTGCCCTGGGAGTAGAAGGAAAAATTATGACGTCTCATGATGAAAGCCGAGTTCCTTCGGAAGTCATGAGGCCGATGCACCTTCTTACAACCAGAGCGACAATTTTTATAGGTACATGGAATGTCCGGACAATGTGGAAGACCGGCAGAGTCTTCCAAATTTCTGCGGAAATGAGGAAATACAACCTGGAAGTGCTTGGAATCAGTGAAACACATTGGACGCAGGTTGGACAACAACGACTGTCTTCAGGGGAACTTCTGTTATACTCCGGTCATGAAGAAGAAAATGCCCCACATACACAAGGAGCGGCACTGATGCTGTCTAGAAAAGCACAAAATGCACTTATAGGATGGGAATCTCATGGACCGAGGATCATCAAAGCCTCCTTCAGAACAAAGAGAGAGGGCATTACAATGAACATCATCCAATGCTATGCGCCGACCAACGACTACGATGAAGACGCTAAAAACCAATTCTACGATAGGCTGCAGTCAATCTTCGAGAAGTGCCCAACCAAGGACCTGACCATTCTAATGGGAGATTTCAATGCCAAGGTTGGAAAGGACAACACTGGATACGAAGACGTCATGGGACAACATGGACTGGGAGGAAGGAACGAAAACGGTGAGAGATTTGCAAACCTATGTGCCTTCAATAAACTGGTCATAGGTGGCACCATATTCCCACACAAAAACATACACAAAGCCACTTGGATTTCACCGGATCACACTACACAGAATCAAATCGACCATGTCTGCATCAACAAAAAGTTCAGGAGGACGATGGAGGATGTGAGAACCAGGAGAGGAGCTGATATAGCATCCGATCACCATTTGCTGGTCGCCAAGATGAAACTAAAACTCAAGAAGCACTGGACAATGGCGCGGACAACATCACAAAAGTTTAACACGGCCTTTCTTCGAGATGCTGACAAACTCAACGAATTTAACATAGCCCTCAGCAACAGGTTCCAGGCCTTTCATAACCTACTCAATGAAGAGGGAACCACCATGGAGAGCAGCTGGAAAGGTATCAAGGAGGCAATCGTTTCAACATGTCAGGAGGTTCTTGGCCAAAAGAAGCACTATCACAAGGAATGGATCACTGTTGGTACACTGGATAAAATTGAAGCAAGGAGGAACAAGAAGGTAGCAATCAATATCAGCCAAACAAGAGCAGAATAAGTCAAGGCACAAGCCGAATACACAGAGGCAAACAAGCAAGTGAAGAGGAGCATCAGGACCGACAAACGTAAATATGTGGAAGATTTAGCGATGACAGCGGAAAAGGCTGCAAGAGAGGGAAACATGAGACAACTGTATGATACAACAAAGAAACTTGCTGGAAATTACCGTCAACCAGAAAGACCAGTGAAAAACAAGGAAGGCAAAGTAATCACTAACATTGAAGAACAACGAAACAGGTGGGTAGAACACTTCAAAGAACTCTTGAATCGACCAGCTCCACTGAACCCACCCAACATCGAAGCAGCACCCACAGACCTCCCAATCGATATTGGCCCACCAACAATTGAAGAGATCAGCATGGCCATTAGACAAATCAAGAGTGGCAAAGCAGCGGGACCAGACAACATCCCGGCAGAGGCACTGAAAGCAAATGTAACAGCAACTGCCAAGATACTCCACATCCTCTTCGGTAAGATTTGGGACGAAGAACATGTACCAACAGACTGGAAAGAAGGACTTCTCATCAAGATACCAAAGAAAGGCGATCTGAGCAAGTGCGACAACTACAGAGGCATCACTCTCCTCTCAATACCAGGAAAAGTCTTCAACAGAGTATTGTTGAACAGGATGAAGGATTCCGTGGACGCTCAACTTCGAGATCAACAAGCTGGATTTCGTAAGGATAGATCGTGCACAGATCAAATCGCAACTCTACGTATCATTGTGGAACAATCAATCGAATGGAATTCATCACTGTACATCAACTTCATCGACTACGAGAAGGCATTTGATAGCGTGGACAGGACGACACTGTGGAAGCTTCTTCGACACTACGGTGTGCCTGAGAAGATAGTAAATATCATACGGAACTCCTATGATGGACTAAACTGCCAAATCGTCCACGGAGGACAACTCACCGACTCGTTCGAGGTAAAGACCGGTGTTAGGCAAGGTTGCCTACTCTCACCCTTTCTCTTTCTCCTGGTGATCGACTGGATTATGAAGACGTCAACATCTGGAGGAATGCACGGGATACAGTGGACAGGCAGGATGCAGCTTGACGATTTAGACTTCGCGGATGATCTGGCTCTTCTATCACAAACGCAACAACAAATGCAGGAGAAAACGACCAGTGTAGCAGCAGCCTCAGCAGCAGTAGGTCTCAATATAAACAAAGGGAAAAGCAAGACTCTCCGATACATTACAATATGCACCAATCCAATTACACTTGACGGAGAAGCTTTGGAGGATGTGGAAATCTTTACATATCTGGGCAGCATCATTGATGAACACGGTGGATCAGATGCAGATGTGAGGGCGAGGATCGGCAAAGCAAGAGCAGCATACCTACAGCTGAAAAACATCTGGAGCTCAAAACAATTGTCAACCAACACCAAGGTTAGAATTTTCAATACAAATGTCAAGACAGTTCTTCTGTATGGGGCAGAGACGTGGAGAACTACGAAAGCCATTATCCAGAAGATACAAGTGTTTATTAACAGCTGTCTACGCAAGATACTTCGGATCCGATGGCCAGACACTATCAGCAACAAGTTACTGTGGGAGAGAACAAACCAGATTCCAGCGGAGGAAGAAATCAGGAAGAAGCGCTGGAAGTGGATTGGGCACACTTTGAGGAAATCACCCAATTGTGTCACAAGACAAGCCCTCACATGGAATCCTGAAGGTCGAAGGAGAAGAGGAAGACCAAAGAACACATTACGCCGAGAAATAGAGACAGACATGAGAAGAATGAACAAGAACTGGAAAGAACTAGAAAAGAAGGCCCAGGACAGAGTGGGTTGGAGAAAGCTGGTCGGCGGCCTATGCTCCATTGGGAGTAACAGGCGAAAGTAAGTAAGTAAGTAAGTAATTTTAAGCATAAAGAGAGACATCGTCTAACATGGCAACCACCTGCAACCAAACCAACGATGGACTCAAATAGACCATATTGTCATCAGTCATCGTTGGAGAGGCTCGATAGAAGATTGTCGTTCGTATTGGAATACTTGTTTAGACTCTGATCACGCTTTAATACGAGCGCGCATTTGTCTGCGCCTCAATGGACGCAGGAAAACTACACTAAGAAGACCCATTAGGATTGAACTGGAGGACGAGAAAGCCAAATGCGAATCCCAGAAACAACTGAGTTCACATCTAGGCAGTTCTGTAAACGAGACTGACTCAGATGCTGCTTAGAAAGACACACGAACAGCTGTGAAAACAGCAGTAACATCTGTTAGTCATTTAAGCCATAGGGCTCCAAATAACCAGTGGATTTCTTCTAAGTCTATTTCACTGATGGATTCGCGTAAACAAATTAGATCTAGGTTAACTAAAAGTCTAAGGAACGATCGTGAGCAGTGGTGGGCAACGAAAGCAAAAGAGATGGAAAAGGCAGCGGCTGTAGGCAACACCAGGCAACTATTCAGACTAATAAAAGAAACCGGAATTAAGAAGTCAAGTGTAAGTGAGACAATCTCTGAAAAAGGCGGAACCCTTATCTACTCTCAACCCAAACGTTTAGAACGATGGGCGTAACACTTTAAGGAGCAGTTTAGCTGGCCTTCAGCTACTGCACAACTACCCACTATTCCTAGAAAACCTGAATGGGACATTGAAGTAGGCCCCCCGACCCTACTTGAAGTTCAAAAGGCTATAAGTAATCTGAAACGAGGAAGAGCAGCTGGCCGAGATGGATTGGCTCCAGAGGTCTTTAAATATGGTGGTCCAATTTTGGCGATTAGGTTGACTAATATTCTGACTAAAATCTGGGAAACGGACGTAATCCCATATGACTGGTCACAATCTCTGATTGTCCCAATATATAAAAAGGGGTCAAAATCATCCTGCGATAATCATAGAGGGATTAGATTAACTAATATAGCATCTAAAATACTAGCCTCAATAATTATCGGGCGCCTAACTAAGATTCGTGAACTGCAAACACGAGAAAATCAGGCTGGCTTCATTTCTAGTCGTGGCTGCATCGACCACACATTCACCATTCGTCAGGTTTTAGAACACAGGCATGCTTGTTGGTGTCCGACAATGATAGTTTTTCTTGACTTGAAAGCAGCATTTGACTCTGTAGACCGAGAGGCTCTGTGGCAGTGTCTGTTATTGAAAGGTGTACCTGAGAAGTACATAAGCCTTGTCAAGGCTCTTTACTCGAACACTACCAGTCGAGTGAGAGCTTATGGCGAACTGTCATATGATTTTACAACATCAAGTGGTGTCCGACAAGGCTGTCCACCATCTACATTTTTGTTTAACTTCATTATAGACCTGTTGCTGGAAATAACACTCTCTTCGATTGAATTTTCAGGAATTGATCTCCTACCAGGAGGTTCACTTATAGACTTGGAATACGCAGATGACATAGTCCTGTTTGGTGAAGACACTGGCAAAATGCAGAGTCTTCTGTTGGAACTCAGTAATAATGCCACGATGTTTGGGATGCGTTTCTCCCCATCCAAATGTAAATTGTTACTCCAGGACTGGCCTGTGTCAACACCCGAACTAAGGATATGGAGTGAAGTAGTCGAACGCGTCGACAACTTCACTTATCTTGGAAGTCTGATCAGCCCTAATGGGTTGGTATCTGATGAAATCTCAGCACGGATTCAAAAAGCTCGTTTGGCTTTTGCCAACTTACGTCACCTATGGCGAAGACGAGATATCCGTCTATCAATTAAAAAACGAGTATACTGCGCAGCAGTTCGCTCTGTTCTACTTTGCGGCTGCGAAACATGGCCATTAAGAGTAGAAGATACTCGTAGGTTACTAGTATTTGACCACAGATGCCTTAGAAATATTGCTCGCATCTGCTGGGATAACCGGGTAAGTAATAGTGAGGTTAGATGCAGGGTATTAGGGAACGATGGTAAATCAGTTGATGAGGTCATGAATCTTCATCGACTGAGATGGTTGGGCCATGTGTTACGTATGCATGAACACCGATTACCACGACGCGCTATGATGACTAGTATTGGGGATGGTTGGAAGAGAGTTAGGTGCGCCCAAACCAAAACATGGCATCCGTGTTTTAAGTCACTAACTTCTAGTCTGAGCCATGTTGGCAGATGCAGACTACCTGGTTGGGGTCCGCGTGACTATCGTAACCAATGGTTGGAGACTTTGGGTGACATGGCTCAGAATCGATCATAATGGCGTAGGTGTATACACTCTTTATCTTCCCTTAAACCTTGAGATTAAAATTGCTTCATAACGTTTTTCCTTCCTATACTATATCCTTCTATACAACCTTTCGTTATATATTACCACCACTAAATTAATTACTTCTATGAATCCTGTGTTCATCTTGTTGTGCTAACGAGGTATGGAACTTGGACCGATGCATATATGTGCCTGGTCCTACGTTGTTGCTGACTGACTGACACTATAACATACAAACTTTATGGTTTATCAGAAGTACATAAAAGTGGTTTGTTACCTTGTCTATTATTAGATATGTTAAATTCACTTGGCTACGCAACTGTGAAGTCATTGGTAGAACTTGTGAGGCTACTTTAGGCGAAGTCAGAAAAGGTAATATCAAAGGTTTCAATTTACCAACACGTTTAGAAACTTGAAAGTTAACAAGAAATTCATCATAATATTTGATGTCTTATCCCTATTTATGAATGTGTCTTCGATGTAGACATATGACGCGACGTGTAGTGAAATGAAAAATCGAGGAATAGAAATTGATGACCCCATTTCCTCTTCAAAAAACTTATTTTAAAATATAAAATGAATACACAGCTTTTGTTTAATACAGAGATTTACAGACAGTGTGATGTTTAATCCTAGAGGGTTTCTTCTTAGCAAAATAAGAAAATAGCGCTTAAAAATTTGTGAAAAACTAGCTAGCATTTTGTTGTTGCTACGATGAAGACACTTGTATGTATTTTAAAATCAAAGATGAAGTACAGAACATGTTGGACGAGTTTAATACAAATAATCAAGCAGTTACTTTATATAACGGAAGAAAACTAAGATTACATCTCTTTTCCATATATTTTACTAATAAGAAGAGCAAACTGGAAAACAAAAAAGCACTCTACGTTAGGTAGCAAAACTAGTTCAATTCAAATTATCTTTACATTAAGATCATGAACTGATCTAAGTTAGATTACCATTGAAAATCTGGAAGTACAGGACGGTTGATTTGTTTTAATTAGAAAATGAGGTATTTCATACGATTTGAATTAGGATGCTAATTTCTTTACAGATCTTTCAACTCTTTAACTAGCTATCTGCTAAATACCTCAAATCTCACGCAATCTTCTCACGGTCGAGGGATTTATATAGAGTACGTTTGCTATGAATTAAAACCTTTGTAGAATACTACGTTTTGTGAGCAAGAGCAATAGGTGAAATACTATTCGTGGTCCTAGCAGCTGAAATGTAAAACCAATTTTTCATAATAAACAGCCTATGGATTACTTTGTGGGATTGCGGGTGTGATGAATCGCATCTAAATTTTATCTAACAGTGGACGGAGTAAAACTATCTATCTATACAGACAGTTAATGAATTGGGGTTTGAACCTGATTCAATGCTGAATGCAAGAACCACTAAGTTACTGCTCTACAATTGAGATGTGATAAATTGTAGACAAAAAGAATCATCTAGTAACTTTCATGCCAATTTTAATTATCCGCTGCAATTAGCCATACTAGTTTTCAGACCGATCCATAGAGTAATTCCGATTAATTCATAAAACTTTTCCATAACTGATGGTGAGAGGGAAAATTACGTCCAGAAACCTAACAACGAAACCCGGGTTTTAAAGTTGTCATATGTCGAAAGGTTGTAAACGTAAATGAGTTTTTATATACTGAAGATGATCTGATTTCAGTTTAATATAGTCATAATGTCCTGAATCCAGCGTAGCCCACCCGTGATTCCTAAAAAGCATTAGACATATCAATGGATCAATGGTATGAAATTGGTTGGAATCTAAGTTTCATGTAGGAAAAACGACAAGTTTTAAATTATGAACAGACTAGTGAAAAATTGTCAAATATGATTAAAAACGAAAGTCAACGATGTGCTTACCCATCACCACACAAATTGATTGACATGTCTTGCCATATTTCTAGAACCAAACCCACAGTAGCTTGTCCCTCAGTTATATCTACACCTAGGACGAAAGATTCTTCAGTTCCCAGCTTCCCATAAGTAGATATAACACAACAATATCTGTTTTGATGAGGCTTTGGATTGGCACTCTGAAGCTTGACAATCTTTAAAAAGTATAAGAATTCTATAAGTAACAACCAGCTGAATAAAGTCTCCAAATCGAAGGATAGAGACTATTCTTTTCAGATGATCCTGCATTTGATCTTCAGAAATAGAAAAAGAAGGGTAAAATACCGTTTGATTTATTGCAACCAGAATTTCTTCTTGAGTGAATGTTCAGGCCTATAGCTGTCCCTTTGCACATCATGAAATCTTCACTTCGGCTGCAGAATAGATAACAAATTTGGGGTACCTGCTTCTAGATGAACACTCATACTTGTCGCCATCAATTGAATCGACACAATCCTTATGTTTTATTTCGTAAAGCGAAAACAACCTACAGTTTCTGGTTCTATAAGTGACCTGTCAATAGTTATCAATGACATTTGGGGGGGCACGGTATAAAGTCAGGGCCTTTCAAAGTCGCCCGCCGTTTCGTTTTAACGACCTTGAACGGCCTGACAAGAGGCGGTCATTCCGTATTTGAGATGTTGAGGGCCTTTTGGGTGCCCGTTGGATTGCACGAATATCATAAACTCTCGACAACATGTAGCATGTGAGCGAGAACCAGTGGCATTACTTTTCAACTATGCCATTTAGGAGAGCACGACCACAAACATATTCCTCAACCTTGAGAATAAGGCTACAGTTAAACTCAACTCCATTTCGTAATCGTGGCAGTCTACTTAGCGACCAGTCCGAGTGAAGCGGAAATTATTATATCCACCATCTTTGTAAGTAATAACGGTCGGCTTTCTTCGTTCTGTTCTTCTTTCCTCTGGTTCTTTTGTGTAGCTGCATAACTAAATGTTTCAGTGTGCCGAAATTCCGCAGTTTGTGTATTACTCTTAGTGTTTGCACAAACTGTCCTTGAACCAGCTTTGTTTCTCGATTTTCGCTGCTGCAACTCAAGTCAATGTATTCCTTCAGGCAGTATGTTTTTTAGGTATTATTTTGAAGATATTGGAAGTCAAAGATAGTTTTTTTGCTAAAATAAGTGTTGCTATCGTCTGGGACACTAACTGTTCTTATGTTCGTCCCTATAGGCATGTTGACAATCTTCTCAGGAACTTCAGAGTGTCGAAGACGTTTCCATAATGTTCTTCGGTCCACACAGCCAAATGTTTTCTCATGGTCAATGAAGTAATGTAATGTAATGAGAAGACGAAGATTATCAGAACTGTGTCACTTTATAAGAGATATGTGGATGATATCTTAGTAATTGGTGAAAGAAAGGAGGACATAAACTGCTTATTGAATAAATTTAATACTATCCAAAACCATATCAGTCTTTCATGTGAAGACGAGAAGAACGACCAGCTTCCCTTCTTAGATGTACTTCTCAACAGACAAGAAGATGGCTCAATAAAACGATCCATTTTTTCGAAAACCGACGTGGACGGGTCAATATCTTAGTTACTATAGTTATTGCCCTGTACAATACAAACGTGGTTTGGTAAAGTGCCTTTTTAACAGGCTTCGTCGTAATTGCACAAATGACGCTAATGATGACGATGTTAGGTTGTTAACCAAGACATTAATCGGGAATGGCTATCCACCTAAATTTATCAATAGATGGAAAGTTCAGGGCACAGCGAGACCTACTGTAGCCTTGGTAGGGAAAAAGCCTGTCTACATCACCTTACCATTTAGAGGTGATTCAAATAGCCTTTTATTGAAACAAAGGCTTAAATCTGTTATCAACTAAACGTATTGTGCTGCGAAAGTCGAAAGAACTCTTATACAAGATTAATGTCAGGATTTTCAACACAACTGTTGAAACACTTTTGTTGTATGGTGCTGTTTACACAAGATGCTCCAGATCCATTAGCCAAGCACTATAAGTAGTAACCTACTGTGACAGGAAACAAATCAGCTTCTGGATGAGGAAGAAATTAAGAAAAGACCCTTAAGGTGGATAGGTCATATTTTACAGAAATTATCAAATCTAATAACAAAGCGAGCCGTAACTTGGAATTCTTAAGGCAAAATAAAAAAAGAGGGAGATCAAAGCACTGAGAATCGGAGGCATATATCAAGATCAGGAATAACATTTGGCAGAAACTAGAAAGTTCAGGCTAGGATGGATATACTTGATTGGTGGTCCCTGGTATTTCTCCTACGACTGACTGGGTTTAATAGGCTTAGGTAAGTCAGTAAGTAATAGCCTACTTACTTACTTACTTACGCCTGTTACCCCTTGTGGAGGAGCATAGGCCGCTCACCAGCATTCTCCATCCAACTCTGTCCTGAGCCTTCCTTTCCAGTTACTATTCAGCCTTTTCATATCGGCTTCTATTTCCCGGCGTAGTGTGTTCTTTGGCCTTCCTCTTTTCCGCTTCCCTTCCGGATTCCAAGTTAGGGATTGAGTCGTGATGCACATTGGTGATTTCCTTAATGTATGTCCGATCCACTTCCAACGTCTTTTCCTAATTTCCTCTTCAGCTGGAACCTGCTGGTTTGTCCTCTCCCATAAAACGCTGTTGCTGATAGTATCCGGCCAGTGGATGTTGAGTATTTTGCGTAGACAACTGTTTATAAATACTTGTACCTTCCTGATGATGGCCGTAGTAGTTCTCAACGTTTCAGCTCCATACAGTAGGACTGTCTTGACGTTCGTATTAAAACATCTGACCTTGAAATTGGTTGAGAGTTGTTTTGAGTTCCATATGTTCTTCAATTGTAGAAATGCTGCCCTTGCTTTGCCAATCCTTGCCTTTACATCTGCATCCGATCCCCCTTGTTTATCAACGATGCTCCCCAGGTACTTGAATGTTTCCACCTCTTCCAGAGTTTCGCCATCAAGTGTGATTGGGTTGGTGTTCTCCGTGTTGTATTTGAGAATCTTGCTTTTTCCTTTGTGTATGTCCGTGTGTATGAGAGAGGAGGGCTAGGTCATCTGCGAAGTTCAAATCATCTAATTGATTCTGAGAAGTCCATTGTATTCCGTATTTCCCTTCGGATGTCGAATTCGTCATAATCCAGTCAATCACTAGAAGGAAGAGAAATGAAGAGAGTAGACAGCCTTGTCTGACTCCGGTCCTTACTGGAAATGCATCTGTCAGCTGTCCTCCATGCGCCACTTTGCACTGTAGTCCATCGTATGAGTTTTGGATAATGTTGACAATCTTTTCAGGAACTCCATAGTGTCGAAGAAGTTCCCATTATGTTCTCCTATCCACGCTGTCAAACGCCTTCTCATAGTCAATAAAGTTGACGTATAGTGATGAGTTCCACTCAACTGATTGTTCAACGATGATCCTTAGTGTCACAATCTAGTCTGTGCACGACCGATCCTTCTGGAATCCAGCCTGATGATCCCTATGTTCGGCGTCTACTGCGTCTTTCATCCGATTCAGCAGCGCTCTGTTGAAAACTTTTCCTGGTACTGATAAAAAACTGATGCCTCTGTAGTTCTCACATTGGCTCAGATCTCCTTTCTTCGGTATCTTGATGAGATATCCTTCTTTCCAGTCCGTTGGCACTTGTTCCTCTTCCCAAATCTTCTTGAATAGAAGGTGAAGCATGTTTGCAGTTATTTCAATGTCTGATTTCAATGCTTCTGCTGGTATATTGTCAGGTCCTGCCGCCTTCCCACTTTTGATTTGTCTGATGGCCATCTTGACTTATTCGATCGTTGGTGGAGTGACATCTATTGGAAGGTCAGTGTGTGCTGCTTCGATGTTGGGTGGATTCAATGGGGCTGGTCTACTCAGCAGTTCCTCAAAGTATTCTGCCCATCTTTTCCTCTGTTCTTCAATATCCGTGATTGTCTTTCCTTCTTTGTCGTTGACTGGTCTCTCTGGTTTGCTATATCTCCCTGCCAATTTCTTCGTTGTATCATATAGTTGTTTCATATTCCCTTCTCTTGCAGCTTTTTCCGCCGCCGTTGCTAGTTCTCCCATGTATTTCTGCTTCAGTCTCGTCTTGGCCACAACCAGGTGGTGATCTGAAGCTATGTCAGCTCCTCTCTGGGTTCTCACATCTTCCATTGATCTTCGGAATTTTTTGTTGATACAGATGTGATCAATCTGGTTCTCTGTGGTGTGGTCCGGTGAGATCCATGTAGCTTTGTGTATGCGTTTGTGTTATAATATTGTGCCGCCTATAACCAATTTGTTGAAAGCACATAGGTTTGCAAGTCTCTCCCCATTTTCATTTCTCTCTCCTAGTCCATGTCGTCCAATTATATCTTCATATCCTGTGTTGTCCACTCCAACTTTAGCATTAGGATCTTCCATCAGGATGGTGAGGTCCTTTCGTGAGCACTTCTCTATAATTGATTGCAGCCTTTCATAGAACTGACCTTTATCATCGTCGTTGCTATCATTGGTGGGTGCATAACATTGGATAACGTTCATTGTGATCCCTTGCTTCTTTGTTCTGAATGATGCTTTGATTATCCTGGGTCCATGAGATTCCCATCCTACAAGTGCATTTCGTGCTTCTTTGGACAGCATTAGAGCAACTCCCTGAGTGTGTGGAGCATTTTCCCCTTCGTGATCGGAGTACAGCAGCATCTCTCCTGTACCTAGACCTTGTTGTCCAGTTTGTGTCCAATGGGTTTCGCTGATTCCGAGTACTGCCAAGTTGTATCTCTTCATTTCCATTGCTATTTGGCTGGTCTTTCCTGTCTCCCACATTGTCCGGACGTTCCATGTACCTATAAAGAGTGTTGCTCCGGTTGTTAGAAGGTGCATCGGTCTCGTGACTTCCGAAGAATTTCGGCTTTCATCATGAGACGTCATTATTCCTTCAACTCTTGGGGCAGAGTTTAAATGGTTTGAATTATTTTTTCTGGTTAGCGTTTTTTTAGCGAGTTAGCTTTTCTACGGGATGGGGTCGCCAACCCCATGCCCAACCCTCCTCCTTTACCCGGGCTTGGGACCGGCAGTAACTCTAGAAGAGCTACAGGCGGAGTTAAGTAATAGCCTGGTGTAGATAAAATTCCAATAAATTAGAAAAACGAGTGAAAATAGATAACACATACAACAGGAGATTCCAAAACATTTATTAGGATATATCATTATTATCCTGTTGTTAATATTTAGATGGAATCTCCATTATTTTCCACCAACAATTTAGCAATAACATTTAAGATAATAAAATTTAACAAATAAATCTAGACTAAAAGTTTATCCAAGTATATTCTCTTTGAAATAAGATATCAAGTTCATAGACTGGAATTTTTCAAGACCGTCTATCGACAATCAAACCCTAATCTTCTTAAATTTCCAGAAGCCATAGTCATCAAACGCCTTAACTCGTACTTGTGTCCAAAAAGAAGACAGTAATAAATCTTTCTTTACCATGGTGACGGTACACTCATTTTATTTCATCATTCTTGCAACTCTCTCTTAGTTCGATTATATCACTTCCTTCAAATTCATAAGTTTATTTCAACTGACTGATTTCAATTTAGGTTACTCTAAATGACCATAATTGTGCGTTCGTTTACTTCATTACATATTCAGATGTTGATTTTATTAAAAAGAGAAAATATTGGACAGTAAGATGTGGATAATGTAAAAAGCTAATAATGAAAAATATAACAAATGCGCGTTTACGTGTACCTTTATGTTATGGGTAATTACAACTTTAGCGCATAAATGTAGTCTGTGTCTACTACTTAACACAGATTAAACATTAACGTCAATGGATGCTCCCTCAGTGGTCTAAGAGCTAAGTGTTCGTTCGCGGGACCGAAGATCCTGAGTTCGACTCCCGTGTGCGAGATTATGAATGGGCACTGCTGAGGAATCTCATACCAAAACGAAGCGGCACTCCCATGATCCCAGGTTTACAATTGTAGTTTAACTTACATCGGTTCATGATTTGAATGAAATACTGAAGATGTGTTAATTTGTTTACTTATTTATTCACTGAAGAATTGTCTTACACTGAGCCACGAAATGTTAAACGATTCAAGTTTCTATTCATTGGCGCATTGAAAATATATATCATTACTTTTATCATCGACAATCTACTCAATACTCAGTTTATTTGAAATCGTCAAGTCAAACATTGGTAGCGATATCCATGTCGATCATTTAATTTACCCTTGATTGAAAAGTTTGTTAAAACGTTTATGTAAGATTATAAAATTCAAATGCATAGTTGTGATGTTAAAACATTAAAACGAATTTTTGTAGGAATAAAACTAAATGTAACGTCGACATGTTGAATAGACATATGGTCCAAATTACTTGTTAATAAGTAGTTATCAAGGTGTGGTTAGTAGTATTCAATTTTTTTCTGTTCAGGGAGTTCTGACTAGCTCATATATACAGCTCTACCGCATTCACTCTTTTTTATGCCAACCAGAACCTCTTCAAAGTAAATATTTTGTCTCATACACACGAACGAATGCAACTCAAATCAGTCAGTGTAGTAGAAGCCTGTGAATCAGCATGCCTTAACATACATAAAGGAAAAGGCAAGATCCTCAAATACAACACAAAGAACGCCAAAGCTAATCACACTTGGTGGCGAAACCCTGGGAGATATTGAATCTTTCACGTAGCTGGTCAGCAGTATCATCGATGAATGTGGAGGGTTTGATGCAGACGTAAAGGTAAGTATTGGCAAAGTAAGGACAGCATTTCTACAACTGAAGGACGGGTGAAACTCAAAACAACTGTCTACAAACCAACATCAAAGTAGGAATCTTCAATACGAACGTCAAAACAGTCCTATTGTATGGACCCGAAACTTGGAGAACTACTACAACCATTTTCAAGAGGGTTCAAGTATCTACAATCAAGTGTTTATGTAGAATACTGAATATCCATTGACCGGATACCATTAGTAACAGACTATTGTGGGAGAGAACAAACCAGGTTCCATCTGAAGAGGAAATTAAAAAAAGACGTCGGATGTGGATAGGACATACATTGAGGAAATCACCAACCAGCATCACGAGGCAATCCCTAACTTGAAATCCGGAGGGGAGGTGGAAAAGAGGATGACCAAATAACACGCTGTGTCGTGAATCGGAAGAAGGCACGAATAGGATGAATAGAAACTGGGAAGGACCGTGTGCGTGTACCTGTTTTACAGCAGTGGGGTTTCTGGAATCAGCAGTGCTTACTTTACAAGACTGGAGTTTGGTTAGTTGTAATATAAAAATAGTGGAGGAAAATTAGGATGGCAAAGAGCTACAAGACGATTGTTAGAACATGTATGTAGATAAGTTAGTTTATGAGCAATATGAACAACGTTGTGATCCTTAAATGTGGAAATAACAGGTAAATGAAGCCCATAGAATATGAGCTGACAGTATTTGATATAAGTAATAATAAGTTACGAGACATGCATCAGGTACACATGGTCCGGGTTACAGATGGTAATTCAATGTTTGGTACGTGATTAATAAATCCCCTCTTGAAACTATCCATTGACGGTGGTATGTTAGTTTTGGCTGCGCGAGCATTCATAGTGTATGGGAAATGAGAAAATGCGGGACCTTCCTGGATTTTCTCTCTTTTTTCTGAAATCATTTGAAGATCGCCTTGAGGAGCGTGACGGAGATGCTCTAGTATGATGTTCTTATTGGAATACTTTAGAACAACTTTCATCTGTGTGGTATTTTCAGTTCACCTATTTCTCTCCCATAGTTCAGGGGGAACAGTCCCAAGTGTCGGAGTGTATCTTCGTGAGACTTGCTTCTCAGCCTCCTCATCCACTTTGTTACCCGTTTTATGCTTGGTAAGCGAGTCTTATACTTCTTTCAAAGAGAGGGAGCAGCAAAGTTTTAGTCTTCAGAGTGAAGTCGTGAGTATGTTTTCAAGAAACGATTCTGAGGTAAATTTATCAACCTGTCTTCATGTAAAGTGCGGAATCGGATTCACTTTGGCAGCTCCTTCGCTGCAATTTCAACTATCTTACAAGTTTTTGCATGGTTAAAGGTTTTAAATCGAGCTTTGTGAAGACAATTAAGGGAGTTTTAACATAAAGAACGTACATTATCTGTGCTGCGTTTGACCGAATGTTCATAATATTACATTTTGCTGAGCTACCTATTAACTTCATCAAATGTTGTGAACGTGTCATAATATGACTCCCTAATCCATGGGATCTCAAGCCATAATTGCATCATTAACCATACCGACTCATGCTTCTTGCAAGTGCAATAATACAGTGTACGTTGATGATTCTTTTATAGGGATTTGCAGGCTTCCAGATCAGAACTTTGTTTTGTGGTTAAGCTCGTGTGTCATATTTGTTTTTCATACGGATACTGGACCTAGTCAACGAAACTTTATGTACAGACAGATTATCCTGAAGACTGTGATAGCTAAAATTCTTGGCAGTAAAGGCGGAAATACCATTCCTAACTTTCCTGAAGCTAAAACTGATGGACATTACAGCACAGCTTTGGAAAGAGTCTAACATGAATGACAATCTTAATACTTGCAAACAGGGGTTATGCAGGGTAATTAGTGGACGTGGTCTTCATGACCTTACTGAAGCATTGGATCATGTGCTAAGTGCTGGGTGCGAAATACGAAGTTCTAAGGATTCCAGGAGTTCTGTGTCGTTGAATGTTCAGCGATTCACCACTTGTTTAAACATATCATATAGTCATAATTAAAAATTTTTGTGTAATAACAGAGAGGGATAAAAAACAATGCAGAAGCGATACGGTAAAAGTAAATGTAGATAAAAACAAAGTACATTTGAACAATCTTTTCTTTAAAGAGAACAATCGCCGATCATAGCAACACTGTACAATTAGACTGTAAGACAACTAACCTCTTAGTCTTTATGAATACGAACTGATTACATGTGGACTAGAAAACGGTGTTCCGATTAAGCAAGGAACGACGTTCTATCGAAAAAATAGGTTAAATTTTTTAAAAACTGAGACATTAATATATGAAGTAATAGTTATGAAGAAGTGCAAAAACGTTACAAAATATGACCCGCAAAGAATAATTAACGCTACTTAGAAAAAGGGAACCCATTTCTTCTCTTTGAAACAGAACGAAAGTAACCAGCTACCATAGAAACAATTAAGGGCTGATAATTCAGTGTGATATTCACCAAGAAGGAATGATAAGTTAGATATGAGTGACATTATTAAAAAAATCAAACGATATTAAGTTGGTCCAAGCATAGAATCTATAGATAGTATAATAATAGCAACCGAAAAATAAGCATAATGTACTTGAATATAGAGAGCCAACGAAGTACCGTCACTGTGAAAACAAACGAGGAAGCTTTGGTACATGAAATGTATGCATGAAAATACGTAAGTTAAACTTAACACAGCCATCGTGAGATAAAAATTAGAAAACTATGTACAGGCAACAAGCCTTCATTTGGAAGGGTACTCACACCTCAGGGAAACTCAAAAAATAGCAGTCACCTTTATGCTATTGACTCTTGGTTCACTCAAACATTAATGAATGTGTCTTATCTGGTCACTTTACTTAATAGCAGTTTGCGATAAAGTATATGACGTTAATGAGCAAATGCGAACAAGATTAGTGTCCTGTTATTTTGACCACATCACGGCTTTCCAACACTTTAAAATCAATTTGACAATAATGTTTCCACAGAGTACCGGTTTTTTCACCAAGTAACTAGCTACTGTAACGTGTCTACTGACTGACTTGTAGATCACCAACGAAGGTGATCTGTGTTAATGACTGAGGGACTACTCGGGTTCAACGAGAAAGGTTCGACCAACCAACTGACGTAGAAGTCAATTATTACGGTTAATGTCTAACATGGACCATTCTTTAGTCGTATCCAGATAATATGGCTACTTTGATGACCATATAATGCAAGCAACGTTATGACGGAAATACATTCGTAACAACAGGTTCATGGGCCAATTCTTGGTGTGCAGTTGATAGATGCCTCGTTGATTACCCTTGACCTTGAATGCGATCGGTAAATCGTTCGATATTCAGTGACCCAACTGCTGGATGATTTGGTTAGGGCTCAAACATGATTTATTGGCCCTTTAAACTTATTTAGAAAACCAGACACATCTTAATATGGCAGAAAGGAACTGGCACATCTCTACGGTGTTTTACCCCCGGAGTTCAAGCCCAAATCTCGATTCAAAAATAGGTCGTATGACTTAACGGGATTTGTCCCTAACATCATTAACATGAAGTTTTCTTTCACTCTTTAGCAAAGTTTCAATTTTAGGTCGAGTATTCTTATGCATTATACAGACCTCGTACTTCAATCAACAGAGTTCGTCGTATGAGTATCACCATAAGGATTCACAAATTATTGAACATTTTGTTTTGTTACTTTCCGGCTAACAGTCAGTCGCGGAATTAGTGAATTTCAGGCGTGATGCGTTACTTGGCTGCATTTCTACTCTGTCAGTTAGGTGGTAAAGAGAAGCCTACTGAAAATGATATAAAGACTGTCCTAAATTCTGTTGGCATTGAGCATGATTCTGAGAGACTCGAGAAAGTAAGCTCGCAGTTATAAGTTAACTTTGTAGCTGTTGTCTTCGTTGTCTGACAAAGATATCCCACAACTGATTGCCGAAGGATCCAAGAAGTTGTCCTCCATGCCGTCAGCCTGTGCTGTCGTCTCTACTGCACCTTCTACGGCAGCACCAGCTAAGACTGAAGCCCCACAAGCAGATGCCAAGCCTGCAAAGGCAGAGGTCAAGGAAGAGTCCGAATCTGAAGAAGATATGGGCTTTGGGCTTTTTGATTAGTACACTTGAAAATAAATAAAGTACGGTTAAGATGCTTGTATTTTAAATTCATGGGTGATCTGAGTTCATGTCGCTGTAAATTTTAATGTCATAGGGTCGATCCTTTTATATGCTACTTCATTGCGTTTATTTGCACTGTGATTGATCAAGTTTACATCCGATATCGCATTAGAACAGTAGGTTTGTGAAAAACTTCGTTACTAAAGTAGCTGCAACGTTTACATAGAACTGGTAGATTTAATGTTTCTAGATCCCTGAAAAAACCTGAATACAATGCATTATAGCTCTTAGTCATCATGCATTCTCATGCATTGATTAGTTGATATTAGTACAACGTAACTACAAATTTCCTTGTTCTCTAGAATAAATTTCCTGTCATTGCCAGATCCACGCGTCTCGAATTTCTGTTATGAGCGTCCCCTGACCCAAGATTTATTGACGTCATTTATTTCGTGTTCTGCTTGTGTTATGGTTAGTCTTTCGCCTTCGCTCGGCACGTGTGCAGTAGTGTTACAGTAAGTGGTCCGATTGCAGTGTTGATTTTATGCCCAGATCTGCCTGATTATAAACGGTGATTTGTCGTTCTTCTATAGTTAGCCATTTTAAAAGTAGGAAGACTTGAACATCCTACAGTTCTTCAGCATAGGTATGATTGAGAATCCATGATTTCAATTTTTTCCGGTCTCTACTAGTGTGATTTGGTTGTCCCTCTAAACGTAGACATTTTGGCAAGTGTATCCCACATAAATGATTCCTGTTTGTATGAAGTACATACTGTTTCTCATGGGCATTGTTGCAATGACTATGTTCATGCTTTAAAACGAAGTAACGGGTTTAGGCGTCGGGTAGTCAATCTGTACTGTAGCTGAATCAAGCCGTGTCATTGCATTGCTTGTCATTTTATGGTTGTTTAATGCAGTCAGCTATCGTCAGTTCCTATTTATTTATGTGTGTGGATATTCTCAGTAAAGTATTTTAGGGATATCGATGGCAAGTGCATTTTTTTCACTGAGTGCTCTTTATTTTGCACTAGAAAGTGCGCCTGATAGTCCATTATGTATCCCATACTGCGGACCTATCGTTGTTCACCATTTCTAGACAGTTATTCCATATTCATGAGGACAGATATGCTGGCCAAGCTAAATGCGAATGAACTCGGGCTTCCTGCGAAACGCACCGACATGGCATTGATAAGTGTCACTGAATTATTTCTGATATAATCTACATTTTTGTGACGGGTATTTTTACCTATAGAAAATGAAAACAAAAACTCGTTTCGACTTTCTTCAGCCATCATAGGTATGTTCGCGCACGTTGGTTCCGAGATAGGTATAAGAGCGAACTAGGTATGTTTAAGGTATCACTGGGTAAAAATTATGAATGTCAATCTTAATGTAGAGTGCAACATGATATATATATGTATATATATATATATATCATATACGACAAATACTTTAGTAGATGATTGGTCTTGTTGCATTATGGGTTTTGTAATGGTGTCTAGTAATACTGATGTCAGGTTATGTACCAAACGGTACGTAGTTGCGTACTGACCAGTGCAAAAGAGCATCACAAAACTTGGAAAATATAACGTCTTCAGTTGTCCCTTGGTCGTCATACAAATTTGACTAGGTAGAAGGTTCTAGTGTAATGTTAATTTGTAAGCATGTAGTTCAAATTGAACTTGATCATTGAAGGCAGTAGAGCTCAAAGGTGGAGTTAGTCTAAAATTGCGAATAAGTATGCGATGTGTAGGTCTGTTCGGCAGTGTCACCTGCTCTCACACCTTAGTGTTGTAGGTTGTCAATCTCATTCTTCAAGTATTGGTAGGTCGAGTAATCATAAACCGACCTTCAAGCTTATTTCTGTTAGTAGTAATCAGCGAAGGACTTGTAGGTCTGTAAATGATGTACCACATCAGGAAAGTGAGTTAATAATAAGATGGGTCGGAAAGTAGTAGTGGGTCCAACAACGATAGCGAGGAAGACTAGAGCTAGAAGAAATGTTTTGGAAAGACGGAATGTAATAAAGGGATAACTAGCGAGAGATGATATTGGGACCCAAGGTTTAAAAAGAGTGAACAGTAGTTGTGATGTATCAACTGGCATATATACCGCTACCATTGACTTCAAATCAGGCACTTTTGAAATATGAAGGAGGATACAGTTATTTGCTAGCTTGATTCTAAGACAATCATGCAGTCTAATTGACTATTTTCTCAAGAACTACAACCAATGGTGTTAACTGGTGGACATTTTCTCTTTCTTCAATTCTCATGTTAAATAGCGTGGGGTTCCTGAGATCCTGTTGGTCTAGTACAAGTGGTATATCACCTAATTGCTTCAGTGTTATCAGTCATTGACTGATATTGTCAAATATGTTGTGTTTTACAGTGGCGACTAATAATAAATTTTTGGTTACGTAATAGAATACTGAATATATGCTAGTTGAATGAGAATTCAGCTGGTGTGCAGATTTATCACGGGAGGTGTGCTAGATGCACGGTAATGAGTTTGATTCCTAGCGAACTATTCAACCTTCGTTTAGTTGGGAGCATACAACTCTGCATTTTTTGTGGTACAATCTCATTCTGCTGGTTTGCGTTTTATTTTCGAAATCATAGTACAGTTCAAATTCTGCAAGTTATTGAACCACTAATGAATAGATAGACCGTCGCTACTACTTTGACGCTCTCGACCGCTGCCGCTACCTTAACGTGGCGGTCGGGCTTGCCTATCGTAATGAACCAATCGAGCTATACTGGCTGGAACAATCGTCCCTCAAGGTCTTACCGCGTTAGGCAGATCGGTTGAAGAGCGGTAGGACTAAAAGCAGCAAACCCAAGGTCCGGAGGCGAAGTCTTACTGCTGACTGTACAAAGATGTGAAGGTAATAAGGTGCTTCCTCCAGACAAACAGCATAACGGCGATGCTGCCTTCCCACAAGGAGGAGTGGTGTTAGAAAAGGACCCTAAAAATGCAAGCCTCGCCTTACCCCAAGGATATACGTCTCCGGCTGTAAGGTTCCAACAAGTACGGAACTAACACAAAAATTACCCGCAAAATGGTTGTGTGTGACCGACCTCAAGCAGTTGTCTCTTGAGCGCTGTGGTCACGCTCTCAGGTCACTAAGACCACTTCTAATCCAATTTCTTTCTCAGGTATCTCTAGAAGAACCCTTCCACTGTGTGGGTAACAGGGAAGTGACAACCGCCCTCATAACTGTAACAGCACTCAAGATCACTGTATTCATAACCAATCTCCTTCTTCAATTCCTATTATCCCTCGCACCTCGACTTTCAACACTAAACCTTCTCTTTCGGCTTCCTCCTCAGGTGTCACCATAGCCAACGATTCTAGTGAGCAAAACACTGTCCTAGATCTACTAAAACCTCGCTCCAAACTATACATTGGAGCCTTCAACGTACTTACCGTATGTGAAATCGGACAACAAGTCTCCTTGGCTAAAACTCTAGAATCTCGTACCATTGATGTATGTTGTGTCTACGAAACACGCATACAGGATCCTAGTGTGATCATCCACTTGACCTCACCAAGATGGAGAGCCGACGAGATACACCCTCCGCGTATCTGGCTAGTTCTCGTGGACTTGCAGGTGTAAGCATAGTACTTAGTACGAGGGCAGAACTAACACTATTAGAATGGATCCCCGTGAACAATCGCTTGTGTGCTATCCGGCTAAACAGCTCCGTAAGAGCTTGGAGGGATAGGGACACACATTGTCGCCTTTTCGTCGTTTCTGCCTACGCTCCCACTGACTGCAGCCATGATTAAGTGAAAGATGACTTTTACAGAAAACTCTCTGAGCTTCTTCAGAAAGCTAAGCGCTCAGACATAGTAGTCGTAGCAGGTGACTTTAATGCCCAGGTAGGCAGCTCAATTCAAACAGAAAGCCATTTAGGTGGGTATTTCAGTATTCCAGCTCAGCGAACAGATAATGATGATCGTCTGTCGCAACTGTGCTCAAACAATCGTTTATTTTTAGCGAACAATAATTTTAAGCATAAGGAGAGACACCGTCTAACATGGTGACCACCTTCACCAAACCAACGATGGACTCAAATAGACCATATTGTCATCAGTCATCGTTGGAGAGGCTCGATAGAAGATTGTCGTTCGTATTGGATTACTGGTTTAGACTCTGATCATGCTTTAATACGAGCACGCATTTGTTTGCGCCTCACTGAACTCAGAAAAACTACATTAAGAAGACCCATTAGAATTGAACTCAGTGACGAGAAAGCCAAAAGTAAGTTCCAGGAACAAATGAGTTCACATCTAGGCAGTTCTGTAGACGAGGCTGACCCAGATGTTGCATGGAAGGATATACGAACAGCTGTGCAATCAGCAGTAACATCTATAAGTAATTTAAACCAAAGGGTTCCAAAAAGCCAATGGATTTCGTCTAAGCTGATTGCACTGATGGATTCTTGCGAACTCATCCCATCAGGCTCTGAACACGAAGAAGAACAGAAGCAAATCAGATCTAGGTTAACCAAATATCTAGGAATGATTGTGAGTAGTGCTGGGAAACGAAAGCAAATGAAATGGAAAAGGCAGCGGCTGTAGGCAATGCCAGACAACTCTTCAGACTAATAAAAGAAACCGGAATTAAGGAGTCAATTGTAGGCGAGACAATCTCGGAAAAAGATAAGACTCTCAGCCCAGACGTTAAGAACGATGGGCAGAACACTTTAGAGAACAGTTGGCCTTTAGCTATTCTACAGTTACCCACCATTCCCAAACAGTCTGGATGGAACATTGAAGTCGGTCCCTCGAATGTAGCTGAAGTTCAAAAGGCTATAGCTAATCTGAAACGAGGAAGAGCAGCTGGTCCAGACGGATTGGCTCCAGAGGCCTTTAAGTATGACGGTCTAATCTTAACGTTTAGGTTGACTAATATTCTGACTAAAATCTGGGAAACGGACGTAATCCCATCTGACTGGTCACAATCTCTGATTGTCCCAATATATAAAAAGGGGCCAAAATAATCCTGTGATAACCATAGAGGGATTAGATTAACTAATATAGCATCTAAAATACTAGCCTCAATAATTATCGGGCGCCTAACTAAGATTCGTGAACTGCAAACACGAGAAAATCAGGCTGGCTTCATTTCTAGTCGTGGCTGCATCGACCACACATTCACCATTCGTCAGGTTTTAGAACACAGGCATGCTTGTTGGTGTCCGACAATGGTAGTTTTTCTTGACTTGAAAGCAGCATTTGACTCTGTAGACCGAGAGGTTCCGTGGCAGTGTATGTCATTGAAAGGTGTACCTCAGAAGTACAGAAACCGTGTAAAGGCTCTTTACTCGAAAACTACCAGTCGAGTGAGAGCTTATGGCGAACTGTCATTTGATTTTAAAACCTCAAGTGATGTCCGACAAGGCTGTTCACCATCTACATTTTTGCTCAATTTCATCATAGACCTGTTTCTGGAAATAACGACTGAATTTTTAAGGAATTGATCTTCTACCAGGAGGTTCACTTATGTACGTAGAATACGCAGATGATATAGTTCTGTTTGGTGAAGACGCTGATAAAATGCAGAGTCTTCTGTTAGCACTGAGTAACAATGCCAGGATATTTGGAATGCGTTTCTTCCCCTCTGAATGTAAATTGTTGCTCCAGGACTGGCAACTAAGGATATGGAGTGAATTAGTCGAACGCGTCGACAACTTCACTTATCTTGGAAGTCTGATCAGTCGTAATGGGTTGGTATCTGATGAAATCTCAGCACGGATTAAAAAAGCTAATTTGGCTTTTGCCAACTTACGTCACCTATGGCGAAGACGAGATATCCGTCTATCAATTAAGAAACGAGTATACTGCGCAGCAGTTCGCTCTGTTCTACTTTGCGGCTGCGAAACATGGCCATTAAGAGTAGAAGATATTCGTACGTTGCTAGTACTTGACCACAAATTCCTTAGAAATATTGCTCGCATCTGCTGGGATAACCGGGTAAGTAATAGTGAGGTTAGACACACGGCATTAGGGAATGATGGTAAATGAGTTGATCAGGTTGTGAATCTACATCGACTGAGATGGTTAGGCCACGTGTTACGTATGCCTGAACACCGATAACCACGACGTGCGACGCTGACTAGTATTGGGGATGGTTGGAAGAGAGTTAGGGGGGCGGTCAAACCAAAACATGGCATCAGTGCTCGAAGTCACTTACTTCTAGTCTGAGCCGTGTTGGTAGATGCACACTACTTGGTTGGGGTCCGAGTGACTATCGTAACCAATGGTTAAAGACTCTGTGTGACATGGCTCAGAACCGATCACAATGGCATAGGTGTATACACTCTTTGTCTTCTCTTAAACCGTGAGATTAAAATTGCTTCATATCTATCTTTCTTCCTGTACTATATACTTATATACAATCTTCCTTTCATATATTACCACTATTAAATTAACTACTTCTATGAATTCGGTGTTTATCTCGTTGTGCTAATGAGGTATGGAACTTGGACCGATGCATATATGTGCCTGGTCATACGTTGTAATTGACTGACTGAGATAAGCAGCCAGGAAATTGTCTAGCTTTGTTACAACAAATATTGAAGTTTACAAGTTGATAAACTAACTGTAGCATAAAATATAGACTATAATAATTGATAAACTTGTATTTATTGTAATCAATTGTTTTTATTCCGAAAAGACGGTTACGCTTTTTTCTAATGTATTGTCAAAGTCATACAAGAAAACTGTACTTTATACAGGTTAGAAAGTATATACAGCAAAGATTACAATAGTATATATGCATTAAACATGTATTAGATTGTGAAAAGAAAAGGGAATTATTTTGGATAAAACTTGACGGCCATGTGGTGTAAATGTTAGTCACATTTATTTTATGATAGTGTTGGCGACTAAATCCTGACAGTACAGTTGCTGTTGACACAGATAATTGAGTTGACGTGTAGAGTTTTCAAGTAGAAATTAAATTAGGAGACTTTAATGGTGGATCAAACGATTGAACTGATGGTGGGTCATTAAAATTCGGCATTCCTTGAAATATGTGCAGGTTATTTATTATCAACGCAATAATAATTATTATGATTGCTTTTTAATAAGTTTGTGTCATATATTTGTAGATCAGTTGGATTATTTTTAAGTTCTGCATGTAGCAGCAACAGAAATAGGATTATCTGTGAGAAAATGAATAAAGGGTATGAAGGAAAGTGGTTTCTTATGAACGAATGGCTCAAACGATTAAAGTTGGCAAATTTCAATTGGTGAAGTTACGGGGTCGAATCCCACTTCTTACATATTTCAGTTTTACTCATTGGGTTGTATGATTAGCTTTTACATAAACATCGGTTCAAGGTATACTAATCTGCTACTTGGTAAATAAGCCACATCAACATATCTTTTTAGTTACAACGTTGGAATACAAATATTTATTAGTTAGCTTGTTGGACAGAGACCACAAATCTCAATCTCTCTTTACTTTTCGAAGAAAACTTCGTAATATTTGAATCGAATTACTAAAATACTATCCAGTTAAGTTATATATCAACATATTGTGGGATTTCCGAATTTCCAAGTTGATGATTTACCAGACTTAATTAAATGGATTTACGTAGTTAAAACTTTTTCCGACATACCGATTTGTTGTTTGGATTAAGAAACGTTTTGTTTTCTCCCTCTTTAGTTTCTATTTGAAAATAAGTTTACCACATAAATACTTTAGTAGCACTATGGTTTTAGTGTGAGTGTAAACTTCAAATTTAATGTTATTTACTAATTGGATAAAATCTGTACTCGAATTTCATCAATATGTTTTGTTTGAGGGCTAGTTGCACTTACTCAACAGCGTAAACCAAAGTAGGGAGTGTGGAATACCGGTCTGCGAACCGATGATACTGTTAAATTTGTCAGTTTTTTTCAGAGGATATGTAACTTTTTGTTGAAAAGTTGTATAAACATGTCTCGCCTAGTTAGATAAAGATATTAACTCTATATGTTCTCTTTGTGTTTCAAACTCGAAAAAATTGTCATTTTGATTTAATTTTTGCTATAAGAAGCATATTAACCCAGGGAATGTAGCCAGTATTGTAAATAGTTTTATGTATCTTTTCTAAATGATAACCACTTATCACGCTTCATTACTGAACTGAGTCTCTGATGCTAGCAGTCTTACTCAATTATTCAGGCTCTGAACAGGTAAACCAGTAAATTATCAGCTTAAGTTTTGACTAATTAAGCTTCTGATTACACGTTCGTGAGGATAAATGGATTTGATAATTAACTCGTTGACTTAGAAATAAGATACTATGAAACACTTACCAATAAACTAACAACTGTCAATCCCATTCCGAGCATATATTCAGCGTATGCATTAATATAATCGACAAGTAGGTTAAAACAGCCCTTAGTAAAAAGAAAAATGAACATTATTGTTATGGCTTAGGATTTTTGTATTTGAAGAACTGTATTTCAGCAGTTAAAATGCAAGGAGATGTCTTTTGATTGGTGATATCTTATGATAAGGATTGTGGGGGAGCGAGGACTACTCACGAAACCATGTTATTGATGCAAGTCGCCCGGATAATTTGAAATCAGGCAGTCGCATCGTAGAAACCGGCACGTAAATACATCAGTTTAAGTTACCATACCTTATTAACATATGGAGATGAAATTGTCCGGGAAAATCCCAGGGAAGTTAGGGTAGTAACAATATTAGTGGTAATAGAAAAGATTAGGTATCGAGGATACTGTTGGAGAAAATATAAATCAGTGCAATGAAAAAAGGTTGAGAAGAATTTGGAAGCTTAAAATCTTTGGGAAGACGAAAAAGGATACATCTGTGTCATCGCAAACGATTTTAAGCCGGGCCATTCAGTGTCCCTGACCACTGGTTGCGATAATTATGAAGACCACAATCAGGTAGTCCACATCTGTTAACATGGCTGTCCGGTTGACTTCATGGCTTCGAGGGCTGATGTCATGTTTTGGTATGGTCGCCACTAGATTCCTCTCAGCTTACTCCTATTCCCGACGACGTCGTCCGTCGAGGTAGGTGTTATAACGTATGCCCTCGTAATATATATGAACGTGCAAATAGAGAGGAGTGGATTTATTGATCGGAGCAATGATGATGCATAAAATCGTACGAGCAGTCTTGAGTACTATTCGGTCCTGCTATTTGCCTCGCCCAGCCAGCTAAGTCCAGAACACAAATAACAGCCTCGGCAATATGAATAATTATTCACGAGCATACTGGGTTAATATACTAACCAAACAGACCACATTATACCAAAAAATTGAAAAATAACATTTGTACAATAATTGGCTGATGTGGTTGTGAATAGGGGGAAAGTAATCAATAATAATAGTTCAAAGGTCAAAATAAAGGTTATGATAAGGGGAACACGAATACGATTAGGTCAGTTATTTAACAACTATACAATAGGAAATAGGCATATTACATTTGTCCATAAATAGACCTCAGATTTACCATTCATAATTCACCAGGGGATATAACAGTAGGTGGTAATCGGGCATACGTAACGCATGCCCCAACCTCCTCATTTAATAACAATTTACTACATCACCAATTGACTTCCCACCCTTACCTAGTACACTATTTCTAGCCCAGACATTGCTTGTTCAGTGTTCCCAAAATACACGAGTACTGATTCAAAGGAACCTATAATCGATTACTAGTTACTCACGAAATTACAGACACGTAGCCAGAAGAATAGGTTCTTTCTGTCTATCACATTTTTGTGGTTTATATATTATCTAATTTCATTTGACATTTCCAACAATGGTCTTATAAATAGTAAGCTTATTTGTGCATATTAATAAATTGTTTGCTTTATTACGGTTTTTAAAGTTCTTAATAATTTAAAATATAATTTCATTATTGGCATGTTTGTTTATGGATAAATACATTAATCGGGTTATCAAGCAGTTCTTTTCAAATCGGCCCTACAGAATTAAGAAGGTAGTGTAAACAACATAGTCCAAGTGAGCAAACGTAACAAACATCTAACAACAATCTTTATAACCCTATACTAATAATCACCGTGTGCTTACTAGTGAGTAGCTGTGACCAGTAGAGTTCAACCGTGTCGGGTGTTAGGCAGTTACTTACCGAACACAAGTTTATTTATTTATTATTTATTTAAACACATATATATATTGGTACAAAAGGGAACCAGATACATATGCGCCACACAAAATAATGAAAGTAGGAAGAGAAAGGATGAAAAGATAAGGCGGACTGAAATGTACAACCAGAAGACTCTTTCAGTTAAGAAAGTTAGAACCACTCTTTATGAAGAAAGTAAAAGAAGGTTACAGCAGGTTCGCCACTGGCTTCTATTCTGAGCCGAACACAAGAAGGCTGCGCGATTTCATGGGTTGATTGAATTTGAACATTAACACCTTTGAATACCGGCTCAGTGGTCTGGAGGTCAAGCGAGACTGAGAGTCCTAGGTTGGAGTCCAACGTGTGATATTGGGGGCACGCACTGCTGAAGAGTCCCATAATCGGACGAGATGACTGTCCGGTGCCTATAGGTTCTGAATAGTGGTCTGAAATTGATCGATTCATGATCTTAACATAAGAAACAAATATTTATTTTGAGGACTGACTGATTAGAGATTACCTGGTCTGTCCACTATCCAAGCAATACGTAGGTGTGGTTTATAGTCAAGATCTGTCGGTGCGTCCGGACCTTTTAAGAATGGACTATAATGAGACGTACATGATGGAAAATGACAGAAATGATCCTGGTGATAAGTTTGAGCAAAAGGGCGTTTTATAGAGTATGGGTCCTCGGTTTTTAAAATTATAGAATTCACTGTCGATAGATAGGTGAAGAGAGATGACACGATGTATGTGCGTGTTGGCCATTCACTAGACATAATTATTCACCCAAACCCTCGAATGAATCAACATCAAAGACCTGAGCTACAAATCTTCACTATATGAAAGACAAGACTACAAATCAAAAGGATAGATTCTTTAAAAAATAATCCACTTATATATAAAGTTTCGAACACTGAAATAGGCACAACTGGATGTTATTTAATAAATAAGCAGTCTAAGGATATGAGAACTATAGATTATTCATTATCCACTGAAGTTAATTCCTAACTAGTAGACTTATTTCTTGCCTCCTCATAATAATTGAATAAAACTACTGTAATGGGTTTTGTTTAAATATCACATTTTTAACGACTTGCGTTTCAAGCTACCTAATTACGTGAAAATAACGTTGTACAACTACCCTATGCACCTTAATTTTAATGGAATTTCCTGAAAAGAAAACAAAATCAGTTCTCGATGAAATGTAAAATGTTTCTAAAGCAGTGAAATGTATTTAAACTATTTCAATGTAATGTTGGTAATTCACGAATAGATAATTTGTATAATCGACTGTGTCACAAAATGAAACTTTGAAATAGGAAATACAGAACATGAATCAACTTACTCTATAATATAGTGCATCATTATGTGGACCATTTAGGAATGTTGGTGGACCGTATTGCCAATTTTGACAACGTTTCTTATTACGATAAATTTGTAAAGGGAATCCGGTCAAACCATCAATTTTAGTTAAGCAACAAGATACTGGGACAAAATGATAGTAAAGATTTGTACCTACAAAAATCAATAAAGATTTCTTTATACACAAGAGAGAACATATTAAATGTCATATTGATGATATAAGTGATTTTCTATATTGATGTAAACACAGTTATAATATTTGCATTGTGTTAAAGCTTGCACCACAAAATAAAGCTGTAAAAATCTATGCAGGCCAAAGCTATAGTTAAGCGCAATGTAAAATGAGTAAAACTCGATCTCAGCTTATTATTAACGTATCATTTTTTTGAAGTTAGGAACCAATCTAATTAAGGCCATCATTGAAAACTAGGGAATACTGAACGGGCGTTTCATTCTAGCGTGGTACTTCATATCAGTATGTATCCGCAACCCCGCATTCCGTGGATCAAGCCCAGAACCTCCGGTTTTGCGCGCGGATGCTTAGCCTCTAAACCATTGAGTTGGGTTCCGATGATGTTAATGTCTAAATCAGACTTGCAAACCATTGTACAGCGGAACAGTGATCCACAGGGTTAAGCGTCTGTGTGCAAAACCAAAGGTTTTGGGTTCGAGTCCAACGCCCGGGGTTGTGGGTGCACACTGCTGGGGAGTCCTGTACTAGGACAAAACAGTCATCTAGTGCTTCAAAGTTGTGGATGAGTGTCTAACTTAAATTTGGTTTGTCATCTCAGTAAAATTCAACAGTCTTCACAACTTTATACTGATGAATATCATTAATTAACAGTTTGATCAAACGGTTTATACTTTATCCGATTTATCCAAGACCAGCTGATGCGGATTCATATTGTTTGACATACAGAAGCTTAATGTAGTGAATTTTATGAAAACACCTTCAAAGTAGTACAGTAGATATAAATTTTATTCTGTACTATAGACTTGTGAATATTATTCTTGGGATAGAATCATATTATATACTGATTTCTAATTCAGCAAATATTTCAACTGTAATATGAAAACCAATGTTTTGAATATGATTAAATATTTTAGATGACACTATTCAACATTGAAGCATTTTGAACAATAGAATATTCTAAGAATTTAAACTTACCTACATTAAAGCACCTAAATGAAGTAGTAATAATAATGATTATTTTACAGGTAAGCAAACAAATCTAATTTAATTATATTTTAGAAATTAAATTATTGCTTCTTATGACAATGAAACACAGTTCAAAGTGTTGTTGATATGAATATAAGGATTAGGTATAATAAATCAATCAGATTCTGTTGTAAAGATGAAAATGATTATGAATATATCAGATTAAGAGAAAAACATTCTCTAAACACTACTGTATTGATCATTAAATTTGGTGTTGTTTCGATTAAATTCTTTAGAAGGGACCAATCATTCGAAGATAGGTAAACTTGGATTAATTTTGATCTGATTAGTTATTCTCTGAAGAAATGGCTTACACTAAAATCACGGAATTTAATTTCTCTACTCGTTGGGATTTATTTATTTATTTATTTAAACACATAAATATTGGTACAAGGAAGCACCAATCTCATTCGGTTTGCGTGAGGGCTGTGATACTGCCCGGGTGCCCAAACTAAAGCAGGTGGTTTTCTTAGGGGGCCACACGCGGATTCTTTGACCTAAAGGTCTGGTCCACAAGGTAGTGGAGCATCGTGAGGAGATGCTGTCCCATGGTAGCCGGTGACCAACGATTGGTTCATACGCCATTTGTTCCCTTCAGGATACTGGAGCCCATGTGCACCATCGGTTTAGAATCGGGGTTTTCCAACTCCCCTAGGTGAACTTTCCGTGTCCACCAACCCTGTTTAAGCGCCGGGCATTCGCTTTTCGTTCTCTCAATTTTGTAGAGAACACCCCCACCATGAAAAGGCAGTGAGTAGGACTTCATTGGCAGAGGCTATATACGTGTGGCCATGTGAGGGCATTTCGAGAGGGAGAGCGGACTCTCCTCACTCTTGGCCGTACCAGGGCATTTTGGGGGGTGGGATATTACAAATATATTAATTTATTTGTAACAATCTACCCAACGCTCAATTTTTTCGAAATTATGAAGTCAAACCTTGGTAATGATACCTAAAAGCCGAATACCATTTGAGAAAAAGGGGAAATTGGTTTAATATGTTAAAGGTAAACAGAGTGATTGGAAAATAATTTATACGAATATTCGTCAAGATTTGAACGAATAGTTTGACAATAATTGGGCGCCGAGTATAGAGAATTCAGTATATGTGAAATAATTATATTTGAAATAGTCTCAGCCATTGAAATTTAAATAATTCCAACGTTTCGTCCAGCTTACTTGTCTCGACGTCTTCAGCGAAATAAAAAAAAAGTCCAGACAAGTTAGCTGGACAAAACGTTGGAATTATTTAAATTTCAATCGCTGAGACTATTTCAAATATAATTTTTTCACATATAAAGAGTGATTTTATATGTTTACAGTTTGTAAATGTGTATTCGGAAGCCATTCATGAAAAATGACCAAATGTTCATTCTGTATTTGTTGACTTTATTCAATTTAAAATGACTTATGTTATTCAAAATGAAATTGCATTTTAACAAGGCCCAGGACAGAGTGGGTTGGAGAATGCTGATCGGCGGCCTATGCTCCATTGGGAGTAACAGGCGTAAGTAAGTAATTCATCTTTGAAATAAGGCATATTTGCCAAATTTTGAGTGGAATTTCAACATTGTTCGTCTAAATAAGTTCTTACTTATATTAAGCAGGGAAGTTTTGTAAAATCAAGTTACATTTTTCTTGAGAATAATGTCAATGAAACAATTTAAAACAATGAGTGTGCTTTATAAATTGTAAAAGTGAACAATTCTGAAGTAATTGATAGATGAGATAGAATGGGAATGACTAAGTTGAAATATTGAAATGTGTGCAGATTAAACAAGGAAGAAATAGCATGTTGTAGGTTTTAAAATCAATGAGATAAATCGAGTTTGCCCTAATAAGTAAGATTAAACAAATAATTCTTATAAACTTCACTCTATTGCACAAGCTAATGGCCATCTGGACTCAGTAGTTAAATGGATAATGCAACGGTGTTTGAAGAAAACGGTACCCGGTTCGAGTCCTGTAGTGAACATCAACTGTGGGATGCATGTACATCCAGCCAACGAGTCCCAAATGGGACGAAACGAGCGTCCTGGAATCCAATACTAGTTACCATCCATCTCTACTTATCTCTGCAATCCGAACTAGATACACACACGCCAATAAGAGACTAATCAATTGCAACGTTAAACATCAATGGCAAGATTCATACAATCAATACAAAAAATGAACTCAATGATTTTTATGTTCATATTATACGGATTGTAGCAACTAGTTAACTATAGATAAAATCGTAAGCTAGTCCTCAGGTTGTCCAACGCAGAGTCTTAATGATACCAAAGTCACAATTCGTTTGATAAGCTTTACGTGTTTCTAAAATATAAATTAACACCATTATTATACACAAAAACAGAAATTAATAGTCTAGGAAGGAGGGAAGAAGAGATATATATAAATAACGTACGAAACAGTCACTAGATGATTGAAAAAATGAATTCAGAAAACCTAATATCATTTATGACGAACATCTAAGATTGTGATTAGGGAATAATCACAGTATAGTCATACAAGGCTAAAGCGAGCCAAGATGATTGGTATGTAGTACCATAATTGATGAGTTTATTTGTCAATTATATCTCAAATGCATCTTAAGTTACAGTTGATGAATTAAGTTTTTTGATGTATTTTAATTGCATTGAGTATCTACAAATATTCTTAAAGTTCGATCCATTTTAATTACTATAGTTGTATTCTCTCATCATTCTTAGTAGTTTGCCTTCACTTCATTGAAAATTGATGTATTTGAAGAAATTTCCCATATTTGTTGTTGCAGAGCTCTCAGTTCAATTCGCTAATTGACATTACTGGCATGACCCAACTCCTTGGTACAACCTTGATTTATTGTGTTCTTTTAATAATTGTTTCTATATACCGATTTAAAGGAAGCACATTTTCGCTGCTTCTATCTTGAAGCGTTGCTAATGCCCCATAGATACCTCGTTATTTTAATTTTGTAAAACTTTATTGTTTAAGTTGCCTTTTTACTTATAGTCCCATTTATTTCGAGGCAAATGTCGCGTTTTGATTTGAGAACTCAAGTATCACAGATTCTTTTTGATCAAAATCCTCAAGACAATTCAACGCAGGGTAAATTATTCAGTTATTTTTCTGTCGCAATGTTGATTCTGTTAAAAAATAAATATTAAGGGTTGAATTATGTTGGATAATTCTTAGCAGTAAAAAGCTAGGTGTTGGATTATGGTGCTACCATAGCCTCGTGAAATAAAAATTCCAGACATTACGATCACCTTTGTTGTGCATACATGTGTTGTGATATCAATTGTTATACAATCTAATAAGTTGCACTTGTTCGGTGACAAGCAGTTCGGAAGTAAATTACGACAACTAAATGAATTATACAATGAATAAAAACCAAATCTCTAGATATTAAATGCAGTAGTTTACAGTGTATTCAGATGGCAACAGATGAGCATGAATGTTTCAAACAAAAATATCATTTCAATTTACCCCCCCCAAAAAAAACAAATACATACGTGGTATAAGTTCATCATGACGATGTATATCAGTGTTGGTTAGTTTGTACCAAACAGTTTGATTATAATCCGACCAACCTCGATTATGTATAGCGCAACACCTAAGATTACTTTGCATAACATCCCATGCATTAGTTATTTGCATATTTTGGCCATAATTTGGAAATGTTTTGATCATTCGATAATATATCAAATTTGTCATCTGTACAGAATTAGGGAAAAAATTAAATGGATACAATGTTTGCCAAACAAATCTTAATATTAGTCAAAATAATAATTTTTATAAACTGGTTTACCTTACATTTATATGTAACCACATTTATATTCAATATTCACTGTTTCTCTGTATCAATGGTAAAGAAACGAATATATTTGTTTGGTTATATCTAACATACACTGCAATACCGCGGTTCTTAAAATGTAAACACTCTCTCTGCCGTTCATTCTTCTGCTTTATTGGCCATGGCCTTTGATTGAAGATTATAATAGTATTATAACATCCTTTTAGGCTCTCCCACACTACGTTGGAGCTTTGACCCGGATCACTAATTTGTTACTCTCTTTCGTTACTCACAGACATACGTTTAGGTTTGTAGTGTTAATTCTTTTTGGTATATTATTGGTAACTTTGCGTATTGTTATATTTTGAGTAGGCTCGTTTCCTGAGATCCACCACATACTCAAAGTGATAGAACGATGATATGATTTTCAGTATAAATTAACTATGCTATAAAATCTCACTTGAGCCCATCATATTTAAGAATATTCATATTTAAAGATAGCTTACATCGCGAGGTGGCTTTATTTGGGCAACCATTAAAAAGTAAAGAGAAGTGGACTTATATTTAGTGCTAGTATGAATTCCACAATAGTGTACACCTAATACTATGTAAGAGATCAAAATTAGAACCTTGATGACTATCAGGACGTGAATTATCTTCAGGCTATCGAATTGACACTTGAATTTTAAACTTCATTAGTTTTCGTATTGTGTAACCACCTACGGGTATCATTGATAACTATCTCACGACTGAAATTATTGAGATCCATCCTTCAAAGCTTCCAGTTAAAACTCATGAAATTCTGTTCGATTTTAACCAGTTTGGATCATACAAAAAAGATTATTAAGTAAATCACAAGAAAAATTGTAAGATTGTGGTTGTCCTATCTGAAGGACCTATTCAAAGTGATTAGAAAAAATATTTAAATGCCTAGTTTCCTATTATTGTTAGTTGCGACAACAGAAGGTATTTTTTATGTTGACGATGCACATCGCATACTTTCACTGATTGTCGTATCTCAAAGTACTTCTTTCGTATGCATTGATGATGGATTCCACTACTGTCTGTGAGATAAAGAATGTCTCTTATGATAAGCAGTTTATTTGATAGACGGGAACTTTGGAGTGGACACGAAAAATATACGTAAAACATAGACTACTTATAAGTAGTCGGTGGTGAAAATCAGTAAAATTCACAGAAATTCACCGTCTTGTGGTTAACGATAAAGAAAGTATCAGTTGATTTAAAGAGAAGACAACTATGTGGACGAAACAGATGAACTTTATAATTGTCCAACATACATTTAAGGATGCATTGTAAAGTTATTATAGTCTTGAAGTTAATGCTTTTACCAAGGCAATTCATACAATGTATTCATAAAATGCATATTTTCCCATTAAATCGTGGCTTTATATTTTGTTCAGTAAAGCATACAAAAACTCATATGATGTGAAAATTCTTTAAATCAATGCTGAAGAAGAACACGAAGGTTGTGAAGTCATCTTTGTTAATAAAGTATTACCATCTAAGATGAACATGTTATTAACTATAACAGATAGCTTTTATGAAGAAAGCTAAGAATATTTAAGATATTTTACTGTAGGCTGCTCGTACCGGTCGAACGTCATTTGTTTGGCACAGTGCTAAGATAAATCGTATTTTGATTGCTTCACTATAAACGTTTAGATGTCTTTAAGTTCAACCAGAAATTATCACATAATGTGATGACTTCTATATGTCAGTTTTCCATTTTTCATTCAATAAATTAACTTTTTTTACATGTTATCGCGCATATTATGCAAGATAAGGGTTTCATAATAATAAATATTTAAAACAGTGGAAATAGTATCTAATGTAAAAATAGTATAGAATGGAAAATAAAATTTATGTAAAATTAAGATGCTGGAAACTTTAATTAAACTTACAGTTTTAGGATACATATAAACAATCAATGATGTACAAGTAGTAATAACAATGAGAACAATTATACCAACACACGTCTGGAAGGAAAATAATGTTACATTGTTATTTTTATCAGTATAAAAATAATTACCGTGATAGATATACATCGATTTGGATGTATGAAACTGAAAAACCCAAGCAAACCAACCAACACAATGAATATACCACATGTTAGTATAACATAAATTCCACCAAATAATACATATCTTCCAAATATTTCGCTGGTTTGTTCAAAAGCAACAAGTATATGACCTGTAAAACCGGTTAAAACTGCACCGAACAACTGAAATGTAAATTTTAGCATAAATAATAAGAAATACGAATAATATGGAGCTTACAGTGATCAGTAAACAAAGCAATGAACCAATGATACGTGAAGGTATATTTGCATTAGTTTGTTTGATTGTATGCATCTGTTAAGAAGTATATAGATTAGAAAACAACTGAGATTTAAATCAAATATCCGTTTTATTCAATATTTAGAATTTAATTCAGAAAGTAAGATTTATAGGGTTTTGAAAACATGGACACTTTAATTTTATGGAAGAGCGTTTTGTACACAAAACCAACTTGGCCTACATCCTTGTAATTAATTTTAGTTCAACAAAGTTTGGACATACAAATGATTATATACAGACATGTTCATGAAGTGCACAAAATAATAGGTCTCTTATCTAATTTTGAATTAGTTAAGCATAGAACATCCAAATAACTGTTATCTCATCAAGTAAAGATTGTGGAGTATAGACAAAAATGCCTGTGAGGCACAAAACATCCAACATCAAAAAACGCTGCATGCTCTTAATATTGTTTTAAATTAAAACGACTCACTCGATTCAACTTTCAAAGAGAAAGAAAATCTATCTAAGAAACTTGTAAACGCATAAGACGTGAGTCATTACAAATTAACTCCCTTTAAAATTTAGGATGTAGGCAAAGATCGATCATTTATAGTTGTTGATCAAGCTAGAAGACAAAAATAACCTTAAAAAATAAAAATCTTACTCAGTTGAACGTTTCGGACAAATCGGATATCGTTCACATAGTAGAGACAATCGTATATCGAACAACGAATCTCTGAGTTCAAGCAATAGTTATCTTGCGTTTAAACCGTAAGAGTAAAGTTTACTTTCAATAACACAAGTTGGGGCTAGGTGAAGTGACTTCTGAAGACATATTTCACCATTAGTAAAGAGTATGGTCGACATACATGGCAAACATCAATTAATCATATGGTATTTGATGACAGCAAGATATGTTATAAATGCGCATGTGAACTGGCCATTGTAAGTAAAAGAAGTACACACTTGAATATGGTTACCATCAACAAGTTCATATCTAGGTAAGTCTGATAAAGTACATACGCATTTGAGCTCTGTACATTATTGTTAGGCTTTAGTAATAAAGTTTCCTACCCACTTTTAGTGTGTGTATTCTACTTAACTGATTGAAAAAGTGTTAAGAAGAGTTTATTTGTCGCTGTATTGAGTTTAATATGATAACAAAGATGTTCTACTAAGCAATAAAAACAATATTCCTATAGAATGCTAAGTTTGGTTAATCGTTGCTGTTCACCTGATATAAAACACTAAAAGACAATTTATGCAGAAAGGCTGGCCCTAAATGGTCTTTATGTGTTATGAGTTGATATTCATATCGTTCTAAATCGAACTTGACTTTAGTGATGAAATATTAATACAGAACCAAATCCATATTCGTAGATGAAACTACGTTTATTATTGAAGCCGATTAAAAGTTACAAACACAACCACAATAGCAGGAACGTGGGTTATATTTGGGGATGTAAAATGGTACTACTAGTTAGCTCCCCAAAACTCTAGTTGGTTGATTCTTACAGTTAATGTTACTTTGTTCATATGATACCATTCCCTGAAAGGAAACTTAAACATCTCAGGTAGGCTCGCATATAGGCTGAAAAGGTGTGGACACGGATCTAACAATGAGGTTAACTAATTTTCCAACAAAAAGTTGCTCGTCTTCGTTAACATGAACTTTAAAACTCTATAAACATGAATCAAAACAAAAAAACTTGGAAACATCAAAACTTTGTAAGCTTTGTTTTTTGTTGTTCGGTATCTGAAAATGTGGCTTATCACATCTGAAACACATTAGTCAGTTCCAAGTTGCATCATGAGTAAACGAACAGCATAACAGAGTTTATACTATTTTGGTATGTCCACTATCATTGAAAATGCATGTCTTTTTTGTACGATAATGCTGTATATTATTGATGAGAACATTTCGCATCACAGACAATTAGAAAGTTTCAAGTCGACCCAATTCTTAAAAGTCATAAGTCAGAAAACCTACACTACCATACAGTCCGTCCCGTTGCTACATAAAAGGTACAAATTCAAACTGTGTCCTTAATATAAATTGTGAAATGAAATGTTAAAACAATGACTTTCGAAAGAACTTTCAAAGTGTTGTGCTTTGCCGTAAAGAAATAATGTGAGGACAGATGATAATTTATTAGCACCTTGTACATGAAGCGTGCTCATTCCTTTACGTATTTATTCATACGAGGCCGGAAAGACCCTTTTGCCACGATCTTGATGGTTGCACGAACAACAGGATGAGAAAATTAGTGCAACATAATGAAGACGTTCCGTCGATAATAACGCGGAACGATTGGATGATCCCTACATATGTGTTGCATAGTAAAGTTTGCTTACATGTCCTCATTTGCCTAATACGTAGTTTAAAGGTTCTTGAAGATAACTCATACTGATGATGATGCAACGGATGTTCTAGTTTTACAACTAGCTACCAGTAGCACCTTCTATATTCGATCGTTCCCAGTCAGATAGAAATCAGAAGTCAGACAAGAAGAGGCAGGAAAGATATATTTGATTCGTTACCAATATATCGAGGACCTTTTCTATAAGCTGGCTAATGAAACGTAGGAGCTGTGTCCCACGCCGAGTCGAAACGTGATCTGGTGCGGATGCATGACCGAGAGCCTTCAGCTAAACAAGTCCACTTAAACAATGTGGTCAGCATCCAATGTCGAACACTTAATGAGCTATTGATTTTGGGGAATTATTTACAGCTACAGATCACTCCCCCCCTAGTGAGGTAGTGATGCCCCTAAGACGTGGCCAGCCAGAAGTTTAAACCCAACGAGTTTGTCGTTTGTAAACACTCTTGTGATAGCTTGCTTCGTTTAGCAGCGTCTGGTCGTCTTTCCTTAAACTAAGGGACTATGAGATACAACATAACAATAAAGAAATAAAATACAATGAAAATTTCGGTTCCTTGCGAAACTTCGTCGTTCTTTTCCAGCCGTCCTGGAAAAGAGGAAAAATAAAACGTGTGAGGGCATGTCGAAAATACACTCGTACTTGCGTAGGGACACAAGATGAGCGGAAAAAAATAAACTAATAGACTTACAAACAGCGTAAAAGCGATCAGGAAAAAAGTGTTTTTTTTTGGTTTTTTTATATAAATAAAAAATTATCATATTAAAAATTTTTTATAATGAACTATGGAAGGGTAATTCAAGATAAAGCTTATGTCCTACGTGCAATATTCGTTAAGATGTTCTGGAAATCTTACTCGTCTTCCAGAACGCGTTGTTTTAGGTTTATCTATCGATGTTGACGAAGTATCAAGCTGTGTGTCGGTTGTCGTGTATGGTACTACGAGTGTAGTGGCTGTGTCGTTTGCTTGTACCGAAGGAAAATCGACGTAGCTAGGGTTTCCTTCTAAGTACGCTGCTTTGAGTCGATCGATACTGATGCTATCGTTCGTACCGTTCTTATCGACTACATAGTACTAAGGTTCGCGTTGAAGAACTTTGAAGGGTCCTTCGTATGCTGATTCGAGGGGTCGTCGATGTGAGTCTCGATGAACGAAGACGTGTGTACTATGTCGTAATTCGGGTTGAACGAAAACATCAGTTGATTGAGGTCGAGTGTGAGCAGGTTTAACTGAACGCATAGCGTTTGTAAGCCTACTCCTGTAAGAGTTTAGATCCATGTTCAATGAAAAAGCTGAAGGATCTACGAATTCTCCTGGGAGTCGGAGTGTCGTTCCGTAAACGAGTTGAGATGACGTGTATCCAATGTCAGTTTTCACTGCATTGCGGATACCTAGCAAGACGAGTGGAAGAGCGTCTGTCCACTGTGAAACGTTTGAAGCTGATAATGAAGCTTTTAGTTGTCGATGAAAACGTTCTACCAACCCGTTTGCTCGTGGGTGGCAGGCGGTCGTTCGGAAGCGCGTGATTCCTAATAGTGTGATCAGACAACGGAAAAGTCCAGATTCGAACTGGCGTCCGCGGTCTGTAGTGATGGTTGAAGGGCAGCCGAAATTTGCTACCCATCGTTCGACGAAAGCGCGGGCCACGGTTTCAGCAGTAATGTCCTTAATCGGTACTGCTTCTGGCCATCGAGTGAAACGGTCTACGCATGTTAAGAGATATGAGTATCCGTTCGAGTCGGGTAAGGGTCCTACCAAATCTAGATGGACGTGGTCGAAACGAGCGTCAGGGGTTTTGAAAGAACCTAAGGGACATTTGTTGTGTCTGATTACCTTAGATTTCTGACAGCTTACACAGGAGCGTGCCCACTCCCTCACGTCTTTATTCATGCCAGGCCAAAAAAGCGTTCGGCTATAAGTTCGATTGTTGCACGAGCACCTTGATGAGAAAGATTGTGCAACGTATTGAAGACGTTGCGTCGATAATGTTTTGGTACAATTGGACGATCCCTACCTGTAGATGTGTCACAGAGCAAGGTTTCCTTACCTGTTCCCATCTGCTTAATACTTAGTTTTAGAGTTGTCGAGGATAACTCATGCTGAAGATCAATGTCTTCTTTTTGAAGCTGAGCGAGTTTAAGAAGGTCGATTCCTTGGAAACTGTTCAAGGAGCTAATTCGAGACAAGGCGTCTGTGACTACATTGTTAGGTCCAGAAATATGTCGTATGTCTGAAGTAAACTGCGAAATGTAGTCGAGTTGTCGAGACTCTCGCGGTGAGTACTTGTCTGAAGATGAAGTTAAAGAGAAGGTAAGAGGTTTGTGATCGGTAAAAAGCGTGAATTCTCTTCCTTCGATGGAACGTTGGAAATGCCGTACAGCACAATACATAGCTAGTAGTTCCCTACCGAACGTGCTGTGCCTAGATTCAGCGTCTAGCAACCGTCTCGAGAAAAATCCTAAAGGTTGCCAAGAGTTCTTAACCCATTGTTGTAAGACTCCTCCGATTGCTGAGTCGGATGCGTCTACGGCGATACTAATGGGCGCTTGAGTGTCCTGATGAGCAAGCAAGGTTGCTTTAGCGATGTGTTCCTTAACTGTGGAAAATGCTTTACGAGCTATGTCGTCTAAACTAATTGATTTCGCATTTCCACGAAGCTGATCGGTCAACGGTTTCATTAGGGATGCGCATTTAGGTATGAACCGTCTATAGAAACTTACGAGTCCGTTAAAAGTTCGTAAGTGCTTGATCGTGGTCGGTTCTGGGTAATCCAGAATGGCCGCCACTTTGCTCCTAAGGGGACGGATGCCTTGGGCATCAATAGTGTGTCCTAGGAAGTCTAAGGAGTTTGTTCCGATTTGGCATTTCTGTATGTTGACAGTAGTGCCATGCCTTTGGAGTCGATCGAAAACAATGTCCAGATGCTTTAGATGCGATTCTCTGTCCGAACTTGCTATTAGACAGTCATCAACATACGCATGTACGAAGTTGAGACCTCGGAAGACGTCGTCTATAAACCTTTGGAAGGTTTGAGCCGCGTTTCTTAAACCAAAAGGCATTCGTAGAAATTCGTAAAGACCGAAGGGAGTGATGATGGCGGTTTTAGGAATGTCACCAGGTGCCATCGGGATTTGGTTATAAGCTTTAACCAAGTCGATTTTCGAAAAGACAGTTGTACCTTTCAAGGTAGCTGTCAAATCGTGAATATGAGGCAGCGGGTAACCATCGGGAATGGTTTTAGCATTCAGACGCCGATAATCACCAGTTGGCCGCCAATCATTGCTGTCCTTTTTAGGGACCATGTGCAATGGGGATGCCCATGGACTATTCGATGGTCGAATTATCCCTAGGTCCATCATGTGGTCGAATTCGTTTTTAGCTAACGTAAGCTTCTCGGGAGCGAGTCTTCGAGCTTTCGAAAATACAAGTGGTCCTGTAGTCGAGATGTGATGTGTAACATTGCTGGTTACACAAGGCAATTTCGATTGCGATTGGTATATCCCGGGGTATTTGTCGAGTACTGATTTGTACAAGGGGTCTATGGTGTGCTTAATCGTGACTGGGGATAACCTGCAACCAGAACAAGGAGTTACGCAAACAGATAACTTAGTGTTTCCGTCTATTAACTTTCGTGAGCGTGTGTCGATGAGTAGATTGTGGTGTTGTAACAGGTCTATACCAATGATTGGCATAGAGACATCTGCAACCACGAAAATCCAGTGTATGGGATTGCGTAAACCCACGTTAAGGTAGACGTACCTTTTACCGTAAGTAGCGATCGGCTATTCGTTTGCCGCCTGTAAACTTAAAACAGACTCGCGAAGTCTGTCGTCGGGATTTGCTGGAATAACACTAACTTCTGCGCCGGTGTCGACGAGGTAGCAAACTTTCGTAGTTACATCCGTGACATATAAGAGGCGGCTGTGTTCGCCGGCTACGGTTGCCGTTAACGCGTGCCGGCTGGGAAGTTTCCCGAAATCTTATTCGTGTCAGTCGATTTTGAAGTCGGATAATTGCAAGGTTTCCTGCAATTTCTGGAAAACTTACCGTACTGGTTGTGATACCAGCACCAGTCGGGATTGTCTGTCTCTCGTGGTCGAGAGCCAGATCGCTTACGTGAAACGCTTCTACGCGGGGTTTTTGACCGACTACGGTCATTGCGAACTCTAAGATATCGTGCAAGCGTGTGACATAGTTCGGCCATGTCAGTCGAGGTCGATTGGGGTTTTTCTTTGACGGAAAAAACCTCGGCCTTAGAAGATCTAGTGATTTACAAGATTCGATCGGCAGATGCAGCTAGTTCATCTATGGCATTGTTTTGAAGTGAAACAAGCACTGGCTGCACCTGTTGAGGGAGTTTAGACAAGAAAAGTTGTCTAAATAGGCCATCATCGAAAATTCGTTGGCCGATGACTTCTCTCATTCTAAACAACATGTCCGTCGCAGAACCATGTTGCAAGTCGATATTGTTAAGGAGTTGGTCTAACCGTTGTCGATCAGTTAGGTCTCCTCGTTTTAAAATCGGTAGTTTAAGCGTTTCGTAAGGTTCGGAAACATCACTAGTAAACATACTAGGTGTTACGTACCTGTTAAACTCGCGCGGTAACGCCTTAACTACGGCGAGGAAACGTGTGCGCGAGTCCGTGATTCCGTGCATGCTAAAATCGGTTTCTGCGTAGCAGAACCAGGACTCGATATTGTCGGGCCAAAATGGCGTTAACTGAATCGAAATAGGGGGAATAGACTTAAACTTAAGAACCTTAGGAGAGTGTTCCGTCATAGTAATATAGATAACGAAAAATGTCTAAAATATATCCGAGAAAAAAAATTCGCGAAAAAAAGTATATCACAATATATAAAATTCAAATAAAGAATAACAATGAATAATAATATTCCAAAATGGAACAGACTCACAGTATATTGACATGGTGTACCAGATCACGTCGGTCTCACCAATGATGATGCAACGGATGTTCTAGTTTTACAACTAGCTACCAGTAGCACCTTCTAAATTCGGTTGTTTCCAGTCAGATAGAAATCAGAAGTCAGACGAGAAGAGGCAGGAAAGATATATTTGATTCGTTACCAATATATCGAGGACCTTTTCTATAAGCTGGCTAATGAAACGTAGGAGCTGTGTCCCACGCCGAGTCGAAACGTGATCTGGTGCGGATGCATGACCGAAAGCCTTCAGCTAAACAAGTCCACTTAAACAATGTGGTCAGCATCCAATGTCGAACACTTAATGAGCTATTGATTTTGGGGAATTATTTACAGCTACACTGAAGATACGGATTTTTTGAAGCTGATAAAGTTTAAGAATATCGATTTGTTGGAAAATATTCAAGGGAGCTATATGAGACGAGATGTTGGCAACAACGTCAGTTACTTCAGAAATGTGTTGTATGTATGAAGTAAACTGCGAAATGTAGTCCATTTGTCGAGACTCTCGATAGAAGTACTTATCTGAAGATAAGCTTAACGAGAAGGTAAGATGTTTTTAATGGATATAAAGATTGAGTTCTCGGCCATCAGCAGAGTCATGAAAGTGCCGTACAGCACAATGCATGGCTAGGACTTACTTAACGGAAATGTTATACCTCGATTAAGTGTCTATCAACTGTCTCGAGAAAAATGCCAATGTTTGCCGGAATTGGTTAACACATTGCTGTAAGATTCCTCCAATCGCTGAGTCGGATGCACTACTGCGATAATAATGATCGTCTATGTGTCCAGATGTGCCAGCAAGTTTGCATTTGCGATGAGTTCCTTAACTGTGGAGGATGCATTTCGAGCGGTATCGTCCAAATTGATGGATTTTGCATCACCACAAAGTTACTTGATTAGAAGTTTCACAAGGGTATTAACCGTCTGTAGAAACTTACTAATCTGTTGAATGTGGTCGGTTCTGGGTTTCCAAAATGGCCGCTACTTTGCTTCTCAGAGGTTACAGTCCTTGAGCATCAATAGTGTGTCCGAGGAAATCGAGGGAGTTGGTTCTGGTGTGGTATTCTTGTATGTTTACAGTAATGCCGTGCTTTTGCACTCGTTTGAAAGACAAGTTCCAGATGCTGGATATGAGATTCTCTGTGCCAACTTGAAATCAAGCAGTCATCAACATACGCATGTATGAATTCGAGACCTCGAAAAACGTAATCTATGAACATTTGGAAAGTCTAGGCAGCGTTTCTTAGACCAAAAGGTATTCGCCAAAATTCGCAGAGACCGAAAGGAGTGATGATAGATGTTTTTAGAATGCCGTCACGAGACATGAGTATTCGGTCAGAGCAAATAATCAAGTCGATTTTTGAAAAGACGGTTGTACCTTTCAAGGTAGCTGTCAAATCGTGATAGTGAGTCAACGGGTAACGATGAAGAATGGCTTTCTCATTCGAACGCCAGTAGTCACGAGTTGGACGCCAGTATTTGCTTTTCATTCTAGAGACCATGTACACAGGAGATGTCCATGGGCTGTTCGATGACTCTCAAATCTTTCATGTGATCAAATTATTTTCCGGCCAACCTCAGCTCCTCGGGAGCTAGTCGGCATGCTTTCGGGAATACCGGTGGTCCTGTAGTCGTGATGTGGTGTTCAACATTGCTGGTTACACATGGCATTTTTCGGTTTCGTTCGGTATATCTCAGAGTACTTCTGGAGGTTTTTGGATCCACGAAATCAATAGTTCTTTAAGTCATGAACATTTGATGCTGACCATACTAGCTTTACTGGACGGATCTACCATATGGGGCTGAAACTTTGAGAAATATCAACACTGACAAGGATCCAGAATAAATCGATTTCTCGTTAATATTGACCGAATTTATTTTCACGGATTTCGAAGTTGTCGGGTCCGAAAATATTGTGTATATTTGCACAAAATTAGTGTTCGGGACATATTCCAAGGTCAGTGTGCCTTTTGTGTGAAAACACATGTCTGCGTAGATTTATATGTGTGAACAACCTAGGCTATCGTTTAACCCAGGATGATTAGGGGTGTCCGAGTCTGTACGCCTACTGGGCATTCCCGGAATAGTTCAGTTTAAGTCGGGTAGAACTCGTTAAGCGCGGACGAACACAGTGTATTTAGAGTTCATAATAAGTGCGGAAAATATGTAGAATTATGATACAGTTTGGCATCAATACTACTTTACTAATAGACTTTATCATAAAATCGTAGTTATTTCATGATGTGACAACTTATCTATAAAGTTTTATCTGGAAGTCGAATGATTGTCTACAGAGATCATTGTATTGTGACAATTAACAATATGATACTCAGAACTTCTGAAAAACACATTTGAGCTGGTGATAGAATAATATATCTAATGTCAATAGTAATGTCACATATAATGACGACGTCTATAAGGTTGAGCCATGTCATCCTATTGATGAATGTTCCGGCGTTTACCAATGTTGACGTTCCTTTTATGTTACATGTTGAATATAAATCTTTATGGAAATTATATCCTCGGCTTCAGAGATCGTTTGGTTGGGAATCGATGCCTCTACAAATCTACAGAGGAATCATCATATCATACAAGCATCAAATTGATCTACGAACTACCCTATGAGTCCTATTCAACAGACATGCCAACTTTTTGCACGTGTAGGACAGTCATACACGTAAAATGTAAAACACAAACATCATTCTTATACAGCAAGGAAGATGAAGAACACTGAATGTTTCTAACTGAAATATATAACTCAGCTGCTAAATCCGGTGAAAAATGGACGATACATAATCTTTCAATTAATTACTTGTGCCTGTTACCCCTAATGGAGCATGGGCCACTGGCCATCATTCTTCAACACGCACTATCTTCGGTATTCCCTTTTAGTTCTATCCAGTTGTTATTCATTCTTCTCATGTCTGTCTCCATTTCTCGGCGTAGGGTTTTCTTTGATTTTCCTCTTCTTTTTGGCCATGTGGATCTCGAGAAAGGGTTTGTTGGGTGCTTTCCGCAATGTGTGTCCTATCCACTTCCAGTGCTTCTTACCGTAGAAAACTAAATCGCTGAAAAACGACAAATAGGAAAATAATCTTTGAATAGCAGTTGAAATACAGTTGTGATAAAAGGTCATCTTGGTCAGTTACCAACGTGGCTTACCACTTGGAGCCCTGGTCCTCCTATCGGATGCAATTTTTCAGGTTAACAGTCTTGACTCAACATGGAAACTACGCCAATGTAAAAGACTTAGGTATACGAAATACTACTCATAACTACAAACATAATTTATTACACTGTCATGATAGAATGGCTTTCACTTCTCACAGTACTTCTTAGCTGTGCTGAAAGTCTATAACGAGAATAATGGGTTATCACTTATAGAGGAATCGGTTGAACATCCAAGCTGAGAGTGCAACAATGAAACTACGTTAACCCAAAAATGTGTAAACAATACCATCTAGGGTCTCATAGAAATTACAAAAAGAGTACAAATCGTTCTCCACGGGGAGTGTCGCTAGTGGGATAACTTGTGTGTCTTGGTTCGAAAAGTTGTAAAATCATATGACAAGTGCGATAACAAAATGACGTGAAACCTTGTTATAAAATTGTTCTATTCGTATTCTAAAACTAATTTTGTGTTTATCAATACTGCACTTGAAAAAATTTGTTTGAATGACAATGGCAAGTGGAATTAGAGCGCTACAATTTGGATGAGCCGGAAAAGCTTATTCTAACACTAATTTAATGAGTTCATCCAAACGTAACAAAAAAATGTGCAAAAACACACAAGCAGCGTCATATCATTGTATTGGTCAAAGTCTAAAAATATAATACAGGAAGATTTAAATTGCCTCTTAAGTGTTTTTTCTCTGCACAAGGTTCTACATCAATCCTCTCAAAATAAAACCATCCTTGAGAACGAACTATAGTCGTCGTACAAAAGAGATTAAATATGACCAAATTTTCAAGTATATTAAGGAAACCAATGAAGATGTAACTTCGACAGTGTTGTTCGTGGTTGATTTTCTTCTCACGCTTTCAGGATCATTAGACTCACGGTTTGATATACCCAGCATCGATTCTCTTAATGAACCCAAGGTCATAGTAGAAGTCCTTCTGTCGATTTATCAAGGGATATTTTACATGTTAATTAGAGTCATAGATGTATATTTAAAGTAGTCTAAATAGCTTGAAGTCCCATTCATTGAATTTATCTTGAAAAACTGGTCTTTTCCTTAAAACCAAACACCATTCATTAGTGAGTTTTGGCCAACTTTGTAAGACGATGGCCATGGAAAGAGATATTCACCAAGGAAATAGCCATATACAAGGTTGTCTGTGTATGACTTCCAAATAGGTAAGACAATCTCATCAGCCTAATCATTACAGGTATCTCTTGTGTGTTATAGTTTTGTAACTTGTGTATCTTGATATTTTTGGATGAAACTTAATGAGTTTGAGTACTGTATCCAAATAATAAGATATGAATTGTGAAATGGCCAATTTGAAGCCTATTTAGACTAGTAAACAGACTGGCTTAGATTTTGTATTACTATTACGTTGCTGAAGCGGACGACCTGTAAATAAAAGTGTAGATCACCAATATAGATGATCTACGTCGAATGATTTGGGGCATACTCGAGTTAGATGGAAATAGTGCCACTAACCAAATAACTTCGAAGTCATATCTTGCGGTCGACACCTAACGCGGACTACTGCTCCTTCCAATACAAATGGTGCTGCTGCTTTGAAAACCGTATAACACAACAGACATTTTGCAAGGAATATATTAGTAAGAGTGGGTACAAACAAAATTTCGACCTCCACCTCATGGGCCAGTCCATGGCGTGAGACTGACTGATGCGCATTGGTTATGCTTGAACTTGACTAGGATCTATTAACAGCTAGACATTCAGCGACCCGACCGACGAATGATTCGGCTAAGTCTCAGTGACATTTCACTGGCCCCACAGAAGACATTGTTTACGTCTTTTTGAAACTGTATTATGTACGAGCTGTTTCTCCACATAAAAAAGCTTAAAGCGCAACCGAACAACTTACCCAGGGATTCTTAAGTGGTTCTTTCGACTAGTCTTACACGTGATTTTAGTTTTGTTGGATCTATAATACTATTCTGTTTGTAAAATTGAGGCGTCTTGTGGACATGAATATTTAATTTTTTCCGAAGATATGTTTTTAAAAATTTCAGCGGAAGTTTAGTCCTAACGTGATTTACACTTCTCAAACTTTTGCTGTGTTCTTACGCAACAAAAGTATCATTTCCAATCCAAAGAATCTATTCTGAGCTATACGTTCGGTAGATTACTTCTTTTTTTGTGTTTCACTCAAATTAATAGTTAACTGTGGTTTTGCCTCAGCTCACTATCGGTTTTTTTTATAGTTTTCACGTAAAGGCTAGCTTTAGCTTATCGTTAACTGTTTTTATACATTTTTGATAGTTTTTGTTTACTGTGTTTTTTTTAACGGTCCTAAATTTACTGCTTATATTTTTAAGACAGTCTAAATCACTAGACATGAAAAATTCATGCAAGAGACCTGGTTGCCGTTTTGCCGTTACATCTGGCATGCAATGTGACAACTGTAAAGGTTGGTTCCATGAGGCATGTACAATTCTAACAGCAGCAGCCTATAGCAGACTCAGCAAGTCTAATCGTAGGTGGGTATGTGTTACCTGCAACACCGATACGGTAGTTATGTTGGGTGCTATCATTACTTTACTGACAGGTCTGAGAGATAAGTTGTCTAAGAATTCGGTAAATGATATCATCATGACGAGTAACAAAGCTGGAACGCATAGGGCAAATAAGAAAAAGGATACTGACAGGTCGGTTATCGACGGTGCTGTTAACAGCACGAGTGATGATGTGCTGAAACTCAGCACCATCTTAACATCGACTGTCATCGAATCCCTCAGTAAACTTGGGTCCCCCGGGGAACGGTCCTTGAATGAGACAGTGGTTCCCAAAAAACCTGTAGGTGGATGGACTCACGTTAACAGGAGTAATAAAGCCCAAGCGTCCGCTCCGAAACTGAACGTCCCAAGTATCGTGCGGAAATCAGTTGATGCTTTGGCCGCACAATCTACACCCAAGACTGTCCGCCCGGTCATCACTGAGCCCAGGAATCGAAAACGCGCCTCGACATCTAAACAACAGGATACCAAACCTAGACGCCCTGGAAAACCTGGGAAATCAATTGCGGTTCGTGACGACTCTGTCATAATCACGAACCTTATTGACAACCCCGACCTTCCTCTCAGTTTGCAGGACAAAAACGATAGGATGCTCTGAGGAGAATTAATCAAGAGGCTTGAACTCCCTAGAATAGAGCCTTTGACCGTCACACGGCTCACTCGGGGGAAGGACTCTAACCACCTAAACCACCCGAGGCTGCTTCGTGTTACACTTAAGAATGCCTCCGACGTAGAGGACGTCCTGCTAGCCAGTCACTTACTGAGGTCCGATGGGAACGTAAGAATACTGCCCGACATACCGTATTCTGAACGAAATCTCATCCGGAACATCCCTAAGGAATCTCGCGAGGCGTTTTTCCGTGGACGAAATATCATTGTGCAAGGTGTGCCGGAAAATATGGACCCAGCTCAAGCAAACTCTGATACTCGGGAATGGAAATTCATCAAGCATTCCTTAAAACTCAAGAACACGTTGACCCAACCTTATCGGCGACCTGGGATTATTCGAAAATGTGAAGTCGGCAACCCGTTGGAGAAACAGTCAGACGCCGTCACGCTTAGACTGGGTATTCACAAACGAAGAATTCCTAGTTGACGACCTCTCAATCCTGGCTCCCCTGGGGAAAAGTGATCACGCCGTCTTATCATTCAGCTTTGTCAGCAAGATTGAGCTACGATATCCTACTAGCAACAAGCGCTGGAACTTCAAACGGTTGAATGTGTTAGCTTTACAGGACTATCTTCAACAGGTGGATTGGGATGTTCGCCCTCAAATTGAAGTGGATGTCATTGGGATTTTTTACTGCACACGATCTTATGTGCTACTGAGCATTCAGTTCCTAAAATGGTCCCAAAAAGCTACAAGCAACCTGCAATCATCAAGAACCGCACTCGTCGTTTGCTAAGCCGCAAAAGGCACTGTTGGGCTGAATATAAACGAACTGATAACAACGGCGCGTACAGGCAATACAAACATATAAGGAACATATGCACAAAGGCAATAAGAGAAGACAGGCTGCAGTTCCAGACCAAGCTTATCGATAGATTCGTCTCCAATCCGAAAAGCTTGTTCAGTTATGCAGCTTCTCTTCGACAAGGCAAAACTGGAGAATCCCAACTGCTTGGCCCTAATGGCTCGACCAACAACGACAGTGATGCCGCTAACCTTTTGGCTGAACATTACTCCCGGACATTCCAGCTGACCCACATCAACCATACTGACGAAAGCTTCACCTGCACCTGTACAGGACTTTCCGAAGTGGACCTGAGTACTGACTTGGTGCTCCGTAAACTGCAGAACCTAAGAAAAGACACTTCTCCTGGTCCGGACATGGTTCATTCCGCCGTATTGAGGGAAGCAGCTTCAATCCTGGCGACACCACTTAGCGTGATGTTTGCACACTCGCTAAGCAGAGGCAAACTACCGGAAATATGGAAGCTGGCCCACATCACACCAATTTTCAAAGGAGGTCGACGCAGTGAACCCTCAAGCTACCGACCAGTGGCCCTTCTCTCCATACCTTCCAAAATTATGGAATCCCTAGTATTCGACGGCATACTAGAACACTTATCATCCTCAAAGTTCTTCTCGCCTCAACAGCATGGTTTCAGGAAAGGTCATCCTTGTATGACCAACCTGCTGACTGCGGTGGATAGATGGACAACCATCCTTGATCGCAAGGGGAAGGTTGACGTCATCTACATGGACTTCTCAAAAGCTTTTGATAGGGTCAACCATGCATGTCTTATCAAGAAGCTTGGACGATTGGGTATAAAACCCCCTTTAATTGACTGGATCACTTCATACCTAGAAAACCGACATTTTAAGGTCAGGGTTAACTTCACTCTCTCTCAGGCTATGGAATGTCCTAGTGAGGTCCCCCAGGGTTCAATACTAGGACCTCTTCTCTTCATGATTTATATTAACGATCTTCCTCAACAAGTTTCATCTGATTTATTGCTTTTTGCTGATGATGTGAAACTTTGGAGAGAGATATGTACTGACAATGATATACTAGTTCTGCAGGACTATCTGACTCGACTTCAAAGTTGGGCAGACGACAACGGACTTACCTTCAACACTTCAAAGTGCAAGGTAGTCCATCTGAGACATGTTGCAGACTATAGTTATAATTTAGGTAACTCACCTCTAGAAGTTTCCCAAGTTGAAAAGATTTAGGAGTGTTGGTACCCTACGACCTGAAATCGTATGCGAACTGTGACAAAAACGCCTTTCAAGCAAACCTTGCACTGGTAACATTGAAGCGCATTTTTGGCCAGTTTGACGGTAGAACCTTCCACATAATCTTCAACAGTTTTATTCGTCCCCACTTAGAGTACGGAAACATAGTATTTCCTCCCTCCCTCCAAAAGGATAAGGTCACTCTGGAACGTATACAACGTCGAGCCACGAAATCAGTTCGGGGTCTCAAATTCAAACCTTATGAAGAGCGCCTCAAATCACTTAACCTTTACCCGTTAGAGTATAGGCGTCTTAGAGGTGATCTTCTTATGACTTATAGTATCCTTAATACTTCTGGTCATCCCCTTAAACAACTTCTTAAGCTTAGTCATAACACTAACCTCAGAGGTAACACCCAGAAATTGGAGACCCTACATAGCAGAACAGACTGCAGACACAACTTCTACTCCGTTAGAGTTGTCAAGTGCTGGAATTCGCTGCCAACTGAGCTAGTCCAAGCGACCTCCCAGGAGTCCTTTAAGAGAAAACTTGACTTATTCTTAAGGACTAAGGATAACATATTATTATGATTTACCAAATTCTTTTTTTTCTCCCTCTATTATCGTTCATATACCTAGGTTCTTGCCTGGAGGTATTGGTGATCCACTGCTACCAGACACGGAAGCCCGTTAAGCGAAAGCTTCTTCTATTCCGTCCTCAACCATTTGAACCATTTGAACCATTTGGACTTCAAAGTTGGGCAGACGACAACGGACTTACCTTCAACACTTCAAAGTGAAAGGTAGTCCATCTGAGACATGTTGCAGACTATAGTTATAACTTAGGTAACTCACCTCTAGAAGTTTCCCAAGTTGAAAAAGATTTAGGAGTGTTGGTACCCTACGACCTGAAATCGTATGCGAACTGTGACAAAAACGACTCTCAAGCAAACCTTGCACTGGTAACATTGAAGCGCATTTTTGGCCAGTTTGACGGTAGAACCTTCCACATAATCTTCAACAGTTTTATTCGTCCCCACTTAGAGTACGGAAACATAGTATTTCCTCCCTCCCTCCAAAAGGATAAGGTCACTCTGGAACGTATACAACGTCGAGCCACGAAATCAGTTCGGGGTCTCAAATTCAAACCTTATGAAGAGCGCCTCAAATCACTTAACCTTTACCCGTTAGAGTATAGGCGTCTTAGAGGTGATCTTCTTATGACTTATAGTATCCTTAATACTTCTGGTCATCCCCTTAAACAACTTCTTAAGCTTAGTCATAACACTAACCTCAGAGGTAACACCCAGAAATTGGAGACCCTACATAGCAGAACAGACTGCAGACACAACTTCTACTCCGTTAGAGTTGTCAAGTGCTGGAATTCGCTGCCAACTGAGCTAGTCCAAGCGACCTCCCAGGAGTCCTTTAAGAGAAAACTTGACTTATTCTTAAGGACTAAGGATAACATATTATTATGATTTACCAAATTCTTTTTTTTCTCCCTCTATTATCGTTCATATACCTAGGTTCTTGCCTGGAGGTATTGGTGATCCACTGCTACCAGACACGGAAGCCCGTTAAGCGAAAGCTTCTTCTATTTCGTCCTCAACCATTTGAACCATTTGAGCGGAACAAGTCAGAGTTTTGATATGTTGTTGTCTGGTTTGTTTGTTTGCACTTACTGCAGTTTACATTTTAAGGTTGATGTCAGTACTAAATCGAGTTTTCGTTCGGACTTATTTACCGTGCCCTTAGACTGAATTATCATTACCCGGAAATGGCCGCCATAATTCGGTTTTTTAGTAAAAGATTCAGACGAAATACGTCTGCTCCCACACCAAGTCATGTTGAAGTGCCTATATCTGTCAACAAAAGCAAGAAAATTAAAAAATCAGACATCGAATGCAAAGTAGCTTATCTTGATGGCACTGAACAAACCTTCTATGTTTCAGTAATGCTTTAAAACATACAAAATTAATTTCTACAGAAAAGTGCTGAAGGATCTGAATTGTATGACATAGCGTTTGCATATGTTGCACTTGTAGAAGAAAAAGACTACTTTGGTTTGCAATTTTTTAACGACGTTCCGGTATGTCATTTCGATTGGTTATAACATCCTGTCTCAGATGTGGCTGGACCCAACAAAGAAAATCAAGAAACAGTATAAAAGTTGGTTATGGTTGTATGTCTTCGATTTATGAGTAAATGTGTTAGTTACACATTGCTGTTGTCAGCTAAAGCTTCGTTAATCCTTTTAGCGTTATCATTTATAATTTGGCTACATGCTAGGCGTTTATTTTTGATCATTGGTGGTTTCAACAACTGTACTCTTGGAGTTAGATTTTGGGGATGACACAGAACATATAATTGTATGAGCATTGGTTTATGTAGTTATTTGTCAAATCACAAGATTATGTTTTATATGACTGGCCAGTCTTAGGTAATAACCTTTCTTTGATCATAACAAGTAATTGGTAGGTATATGGATCCTTTGAGAGAATGAATTGATAGTTTCAAAGAGAGCCATAATGAATTCGTAATATTCACCAAATATATTCGAGTGTACGGCTTATTTTTTTCCGAATTAATTTATTGGAATCGGTGATTCATTCAGTAGGTAAACTGCCTATACTTTTGACGGCAAGGGTATAATTTACATATTCATCAATCACATTTTAGATAGCAGATCTTGGGTTTTGGCTCGAAATCCACTCACTCATTTGACTAAATACCATTCTTGCATTATAGGTGGTGTTAGTTCGTAATGAAAAGATTCAATCTAATTCCTAACCCTAACATTCAACTGAATATCCTAATTCTTCACACTAATATATGACCCTCATTTAACCCTGGTAAGTAGTTGGACGTTACAAAGCCATTTTAGCATTGCTCAAAGGTCGTCCATAAATTATAGTATTATCGATAACCCAACTAAATAGTAATTTGACTTTTATGAGCTCTTCTGTCACCTTTACTTCCTTTAATGTTCAGTGTGTAATCTAAGATGCATTTATATTTGTTTTCAACTCGTGAAGTTGTTTTTTTTTACAAAAATATACTTATATGTGTAGAAGCTTTGATCAGGCATGGTTTCAGACCATATTGTGCGCAATGTAAACGGAGGCAAAGCTAATTTATTTGTTCACGCGGTTTGAATGTAAATCACTGCCAAAGTCATCACTTTATTGCTTAAGTTATGGAAGTAAGAGGACGGCTATTCGCCAATTGTTAGATTTCAATATGGTAAACCTTCACGATATGGGTGGTACTTTTCATGTGAGAATAATTAGATTATGTTATATGAACTACTGAGTATAGATATATAAAGCTGCCTTTATGAAACAACTATGACTTAGAAATATAACAAGCCATCAGGCTAATTTGTTGGAATAGTGATTGTTACATGGAACATTGGTGTAACAACGTGAATGCTGTAAAATTTCATAAAGTTTCACTATGACAATTAGATGATCATGATTTTTTGGTTAATAAAACTGGTAAATATATGGGCGTTGTTGTTTAAATTTTAGTTTGCACTTTTTCATAAGACAATGTAGACAATGTGCATCCACACTTGCTATCGTAATCTCAGTATCTTTGGAAAATATTTGAATATCAATATAAGACAAAACTGATATCATAGATTAAAACTTTAGGAATATAATTTGTAGATAGTGACTTCATATATATATATATATATATATATATATATATATATGTATATATATATATATATCTGTATGTTAATATCTCAAAAACTTTTTAAATTATTACTTATCTTAGACAGAACATCAATTTCGTTTTCGCTAAAAGTCAAATTCTTTGCATCTGATCCACATAACTTACATGATGAGTATACACGTTATCTTGTTGTGTTGCAACTACGTGAAGATATACACAAAGGAAAATTAGTGTGTAATGATTTACAACTTGCAGCCGAACTGGCGGCATTGCTTCTTCAAGGTTTGTTGTTGTTTTGTGTATAACTCATTAACAGGGTTTCAAGAAATAAACTCATTTGTTTTCCAGATATTTCAGCTTTTCATGTAAAATATTTTTAAAAGTGTTTTGGGGAATTTAAAAGTTCATCCCTACAAACAAAAGCAGTGGAGTACATATTTATTTAGTTTTATGAATTAAATGGTTGACTTTAAAAAAACTTTAACGGTTAAAAAAATTACTTTCATAATATTTTAAATAGCAAACTCATTTCGAAATGAAAGATTCTCGATATAATAATTTCTGAAAACCAGTACGAATTAAAAAGATTTTAGCTAATTATGAAGAATACTAACCTTTGGACCACTTATTCTCATTTACCTAGCCTTAAACTTTAATTCCTTAAGTTTATTACATGCCTAATCTTTAATATTGATATTAGAGCTTTAGAACATATTAATTTTAATAAAAACTAGAAACATAAATTAGAGTTTCTTAGTTATTTAACGATAGCTTCTATCCGCGATTTCTTTTCAGAGTAATTATAAATGCTCAGAGACCCGTAAATCTGTACTCTTATTCAATAAAATAACATTCATTGTAATTTTTTTAACTCTGTATAAACCTTTCGACTTTATAATGTTGTGTGTAATTGTTTTTTATGGTCAAATAAGAAAAATAAGGATTAAGTTGACACAGAAATGTACAAATTCGTAAACAAAAAATTCTAAATAAAAATAAAAGTAACTGTGAGCAATGAAGTTATAAAACATCAAACATTTGCTAGACTAAAATTTTAAAATCCTTTACTGAAGTACTTGATATATTAAAAAAAGCTGTTATGTTCAAATCCTTATCTTTATAAACATCTCATCATACTTTATAAGTATTTTTAGAGTTTCTTTCAAGTTTTTGTAAGTCTTATGACTTAAAAGCCCTTTAGCTCAGTTCACATAATTGTTGGATAGATCGTTCATATACAAATATCTTGAAATCTATTTAGAGCTCGTTGTGAATGAAGTCCTTAATCATTTTTTTAAAACCTTTTTAAATACATAATTTAACTTATACACCTTTTGTTTAGTTTGGAAAACCGAATAACTTTAATTAACGTAAAATTGTTTTGAGAAGGAGGTTTTGTGAAGCCTTTAGTAGTTTTATATAGTAGAAATCATGAGTCAATTAAAGCTAGACCACCACGGAAAACCTGGAAGCACTGAACGGAGCACTGCTGAGGAGTCCCACAATAGGATGAAACGGCCGTCACGCAGTGCTTCCAGGTTTTTCACGATGGTCTAGCTTCAATTGACTCATGATTTATACTATATGAAATTATTTATTATAAAAATCATTTTAATTTTTTGACTAAAAATTCCCAATCAAAGTATTAGTCAGTAAATGCAATTTCTTAATATTACGATTAATTTTGTAATGAATTGGTTTCTAATAAATTAAAAAGGGACATTTTATTAGAGAAAAATATTTTTTTAAAAACGATTGATGTACCTACAAAACTTAATTGTTGGTTAGTAACAAACATGAATTGATATATATATATATATATATATATATATATATATATATAACATGTTAAATAATAAATTCAATTATTATTGTTTGTTTGGATCTTCCTATTGATGTTTAGGACTGCAACTAGCCAGTCTCTAATTGGAATATGTGCATACTCTGCGTATTGCCTCTATATAGCCTTAATTTACAATTATTGTAAGCAAAGATGGACTCAGTAGCTGAGTGGATAACGCGATGGCGTCTGAAGCGAAAGGTACTGGGTTCGAGTCCTAGAGTGAACATTAACTCTGAGTTGCAGGTACATACAGCTGACGAGTCCCAGATAGGATGAAATGCGCGTCCTGGACCTACCTTGTGAACTTTGGGTAGACCATATAGTCGTGGTGTGTTCGATCCGGTAGGTTTAAGTGAATCGTGTATACTCGGAGTGATTATTTCTTTAGGTAGGTCTTCCGCTTCGTCCAGTTTTAGACATGTATAATTCACCCCACCATAAAACTGCAAAGTGGCTAGTTCAAATCCTGGAACCCTTACACAAACTAGTCGTCAACAAAAGCGTGAAAGACGTTTTTGATTTCATTTCGAAGGTTGAACATATGAACTTAAGTGGTAAACGGATGATATCTTTAGATGTTGCTTCCCTGTTCACCAACGTTCCACTAACTGAGACTATTGATTTTGTGTGTCAACAATTGCATGAAAAACAAATCATTATCGGAATTCCTGGGGTCAGTCTTAAAGAGTTACTTTTGAAATGTACAATGAATGTTCATTTTGTCTTTAATAATACATATTATAGACAAATTGATGGTATAGCGATGGGTTCACCTCTAGGTCCTATCCTAGCGGACATTTTTCTTGCGAAACTAGAGAATGGACCCCTCAAAGATGTTATCAACAAGCTTGACTTCTATTGTCGGTACGTTGATGACACTTTTATTATTGTGGATCAGGACATTGGCAAAGTCGAACTACTCGAACAGTTTAACAATAAACACCAAGCTATTAAATTCACATGTGAAGAAGAAATAGATAATAAATTAAATTTCCTTGACATATTGTTAATAAAAAAAGCAAACGGCTCCATCAGTAGAAGTGTGTTTAGGAAAAGCTCATCATCTAGCCAGTACACACACTTCTTAAGCTTCGTACCTATCTACTATAATAGGAACTTAGTCAAATGTCTGGCAAATAGAGCTAGGAAGATTTGCTCAGTCGATTCTATCAACAATGAGTTAGAGGTTATCCATAATATGTTGATTGAAAGGGGTTATCCACTAGGATTCCTGAAGAAACATTTACATTCAACAAATAAGAAAGTAAAGACATCAACAGCTGCGAAGAAACCACTCTTCCTGAAACTACAATTCAACGGCGATTCAGCTGATGATGTACTACGGGATAGACTGACTAAAGCAGTTAAGAGAACGTTTAATGCTGCCGACCTCTTTCTGTCTTACTCGACACGATCTATGGTGATTCCCCAACCAAAGGACAAGTTGCCTGGTTATGCCACTTCTATGTGTATCTATAAATTCAGCTGCTCCTGTGGAGAAAGCTATATTGGGCGTACTACCAGACAATTGAACCAGAGTTAGTGAACACCTACCTTCGTGGTTAGGAAAAGGTATGGTCAAGTCGATACGGAGCTCGATTCTTTCACACTTGATTGATAGCGGTCATGAAGTTGACAGAAACCAGTCTTTTAAAGTTATTTATCGTATTCCTACTATTTTTCCTTATGGGGTTCGATCTCGTCTCCTACACATAGCAGAAGCTATAGGAATTCGATCCAACAACCCAAGTCTTTGTGTTCATAAGAAATTTGTAACACCCTTATCCCTCCCTTGGCCTTAATAAATAATCTTATTTTCCATACTCTTTCTTCGTTTATTTTTCTTCACCCCCCCTATCAATTATTTACTTATAATTTTTCTAATATTCGCTTCCAATTATCTGAACACCTCTTATTACGTAATCTTATAATTTCTGTGTCTATATTTTTCTAATCATTGACCTATTTTCCTATTATGTAACATTGATTCAAACCTTTTATTATTCTTATCACAACTAGTACACCTGTCATTACATTACCAATTTGTACTTTTCACTTATTATTAATTTTGATTATGTAATCTATTCCACTGTTATCATTGATTCATAAACTGCTTTGATTGATTTAATAATTTCGTATATGGATATAAATATTACTGTATATTAGAGTAAAGCCTGATGAGGATCTAATCGAAAACAATATTGTTCGCTTATATACATGTTGTTCTAAATCACAATATGGGAATTTTTCAAATAATTTTATTGACAATTTAATTCTTCATAAGAGTTTTTCTCCAATTAATTAATACAGAGATATGTTAATCTATATGTTTTTAAGTACTTATTTACAGTATCAATATTCTATCATAGATAGTTGATGTTTAAGTACGTATATCAAGCGATTTATGTCTTAGACTAGAAATTATTAAGATAATTTTCCAAAAAAATTTATCAATTTATATTTATCGTATAAAACTGATTTCTTAAAAATATTGAAAGTATTTAACAAACTTTAGTAGCTCAGTAAATACGTCATTAGGGCTTAAAGTCAAATAACACTTCGTTCAAATCTCAATATAAACACCAACACTGGGATGCATGTACATTAAGCTGATATGCACCTAGTTGAACAAAACGTAGATCCTGTATTCCTCTACTACTCACCATATAAATTTAATAAAAATTTGGTAGTAAACGGCAATATCAAGGCAATTCTTCAGAGGGTCATGTATAACAATAGAGAATGGTCAACCTCAGTACTTAAAGTGAACAATGGGTAAATATAGACCCTTAAATAAGACCGATTCAAAGACTTCAGTAGTTATGCTTATCATAAATTAAAGTGACTTTAACACAACAAAGTGTAACAGTTTATTCGGTGTCATATTCCGTTTCTTCTAGTTGTTTCTCTAGTCACATTCGTCCGGTATGACAGTGCTCATTATTTTCTTTAAGCAACAATCAATCAATTTATGACGTAATATCACTTTTCACTGAATTTCAGATGCGGCAATGTGACTGATAAGATATGAAACTTAGCAAGCATTGTTAGTTTGGTCGATAGAATTCGATTATTACTAAGTATTAGATTGTTTGCTGCCTAAGTGGCCTAGTGTTAAAGTATTTCATTAATATATCGGGTAACATGAGTTTTGAATAACCCTACTTGGCAGGATAGTTTCCTACACAGTGGAAGTTAAATCTTGTTGACAAGTGATCATTAATAAAGATCTATTTTGATAACTTTTCTAATCACTCTCATTCTCTGAGGTAAAATTAGTGAAATTTATTGTTTTTTATATAAAGTTACCTTCTTACATATTTTTTCATTCTATCTTTATAAATTATGTCCTCAATGTCCAACGTTTTCCATTATCATTACCTCTATATCGCCTCGATTAGTTTTGATTGATTTTGTTAATTTCATCTCGTAGTGATAACGTGGTTTATGCTAAAGCACATATATGCCAGGTTCTACATTGATTCTGACTGATTGATTAACCATTATAAAAGTTTTTTGAATAAATGGAAGATGAATACATGTAGAATGAAATATAAACTTTCTACCATAGCATTTTTTAACATGTATACCATGCAGTGGATAATAACAGTGGAATTAATTTCAGACTGTTTTGTGACTAATCATTATTGTCTAGATATTCCTTAAAATCTTCTTCTGAATCTTTGAAGTTGTAGCGCAAATTATGGGGAATTTATGGTTTCGTGTATTATATTTTATTCCGAGAATGTTATGCTGTGTACAAACAAGCACATGGTAATGAATACTCAAATTACCACTAGATTGGAGCATAATATCTTGAACATGTAGCCACTAACTTTGGGACAATCTAGTCATAGAATAACTTTCTTCATAGTTTAAAGTGAATTCTGCTAACGTACTTCTGCTAATATTTTGATCATTAGTACAATAAAAATAGTATATGTTTTGTCGTAAGTACGTTCTATGTCCTACAATTTCATCGAATACTTCACTTAGCAAAAATCATATACTCAAACTATACACTTCTCATTCTATAGTTTTTCGTTATGTACTGACCACTGAATTCCTTTTATTTGTTATAACAGCTGGCTTATGAAACAATTTCCTTAGATGCATAGTTTAACACGGACGGAAACATTTTGATTTCACAAAAACTACATACTGTAAGACTGAATTAATTGACGTAAAGTAGAGTCAAGTGAGAAAAACCCACATAATCTAAATTAATGCTGTAAGCTGGCAAGCAAGCCAGTTAAAAGGCCAGAAAAGCTTTATTCCTTCACAGTAACATGATACAGTTGTGTACAAATATTTACTACAAGAATCACTTAAGTGACTACATTAAACGTGTGGTTTTGAGATCAATTACAGATCCAATGAGCTTGAAACCTGACTTTCCGGTTTGATTACTGCTCATTATGTCAGTAATTAACATCGACTATCTACAAGCACTTTACTGTAGTTAATTATCTTTCGAAATAATAATTTCGTCGCATTATATTAGATTCGCTCAAGTAAAGAATCAGTAAACTACTTTCTGAAAATAATCAAAAAGATGGTTTCAAGTGTGTTTAGATACGTATGTTTCACCCCTCACAAAATACTACTTGCTATGAAACTAACAATGTGTGATTTACGTCTTGATATTGATTTGTCAAATGTAATACTTCCCTTATTTTGTTAATTAGAGAGGAAGTATACAGGTTGAATGTAGAAGTAAGACTGAAATTTAGTTCAGATTTCAAATTGTTTATGTAGATCTATTACTGACTTGTTTCATTTTATCTGTTAATTCAAGGTGAATTTGGTGATTATGATAAGAAACAACATACACCAGTTTTCGTTTCAACATTTCGATTTTTACCTGAAGAAAAGCAAACAGAAGAGTTTGAACTTTCAGTATTGGATAAGTATAGAGCTTTAGCGTAAGTTATTATTCCAGACGAGGTTTTGTGCATTTTCTTTTTTTCTTCACAGGTAAAGTTATGAATGAAAATCATAAATGTCCATAAAGTTGTCATAAATTGAGTCTTAATAGCTTAAATGTTCAACTTTCAACAATTGTCAATCATCAGTGTTGATGAAATCATCGAACATATAGGTACTCTTAATTACTTTCTAATCTCTGATTCACCTTTCGGACGATTAGTTAGTGATCTGGGTTTCGGAAAATAAATTTTGCACACGGAAAACTCAGATGGACAAGGGAGCTGAGTTATTTAATTATGTTGAAGAATAGAGACAGAAATGAAACAAATATATAGCCGTAGATGAATGTTATCTTGAACGAAGTAAAACTAACTCATTTTATAGTTTCTATGACAACAGTTTTAATACTACAGTACGTATACTTATCTGACAGAATAAGAAATGCATATAACTTTATTAGTTGAATTCATGAGTCGATCTAAACTAGACCACCATTGAAAACCTGGAAGCATTCGATGGCTGTTTCCTCCTAGTATCAGACTCATGGATTCAACTATTAAAATTATTACAATCTTCACAAATCCCCATTCTAATAATATAACTTTAAATATATTTCTATTGAATAATTTACTACACCATTGTAATATATTTGATCAAATATTAGTATCGTTTAACTTGTTATGATGATAAGAGGTATGATTTTATTTTATTACTGTTACCTGTTCATCAAAGATCAAAAATGAACCAAGACTATAAAATGATAATAATATTTTTAACTAATATTAATCCTGAGAGATTATTATATTTCAATTTGAATAAATAATTGTATGCATTCGTTATTCAATAGAGTCCGACTTTACTACCTGTAAGCATAATAATAATAATAGTAACAGTAATAATAACAATAATGACAACGATATATTATCAGGAGGGGCTTTTTGTGGGGATTTAGTATTTTCATAGTTGAAAGCGTGAGTTAATTGAAGCTAGACCACCAAGGAAAACCTGGAAGCACTGGACGGCCGTTTCGCACTATTATGGGACTCCTCAGCAGCGCGCATCCACGGTCCCGCCTCACGAGATTCGAACCCAGGACCTACCAGTCTCGCACCAGATCACTTAACTGATAGACCACTGAGCCGGCATCAAACAGTGTCAATGTCTAACTTCAACTAATATATGAGGTTGAGCGACACATCCGCCAATGTCTTCAGTGAGGTTGTTGAATATTTGCAGTTAATATCATTGGTTGATCTTGGTTAGACATAAACACCATCGAATGCCGGCTCAATGGTCTATCGGTTAAGGGCTCGCGCGCGAGACTGGTAGGTCCTGGGTTCGAATCTCGTGGGGCGGGATCGTGGATGCGCACTACTGAGGAGTGCCACAATAGGACGAAACGGCCGTCAAGTGCTTCCGGGTTTTCCATGATGGTCTAGCTTCAATTGACTCACGCTTTCAACAACGATATTTTCTGAAAACCAGTACAGAATATGCGCCGGTTTGCAGGGATGATCAGGTTGATACAAAAATTCCTAAGTAATAATTGTAATGATGAAAGTAATAACAATGATTAATTTTACATTATCCGTAAGAACCTGATTTTCAGGTTAGTTCAAAGTAAGCATTTGAGACATATTCGGTAAAAGAGAACGTGTATATTATGTACGATGCATGATTCTTACTGAAATGGTTACACATAGCAATGGTTATTTAATTTTCATAGCAAAACAGATTCAATACACGTAAAGTTGTCATATTAGTATAAATAAACTAATATCATGCACAGAAGTATCAAATGAATCATTGAATATGTGTACGTTTGAAAAAAGCATTACATATTTGTTATTCAGGTTAAATGAAATAACCATTAAATAACGATAGATTATTATATCTTATTATGAATAAATAGTTCTCTTTGTTCATTATTTATGAGAATCTCATTTGGCTGCCTACGGTACTTATTTATAAAATGATTAATTTCAAAACACCTACATTTGAATAATCAATTTTAAAAAGCGTTAATATTAGGAATGTTTACAACGAATTGATTATGGTTATTATAGAGTGTTGTGGAGATTTCTTAATTCCAAATTCAACGTGACGGACTAACTTTGGTTTCATAACCACTGAAGAAGTAATAATTGGAGTTTTATTAGGAAGCCTTATTTAGGGAAGTTTAGCCATGTCAGGTATTAAGTAAATGTCACCAGTGGCAATAAACCTTGACCGTGCAACGTCGCGAATTAACTTAAGTTACAAATTTAAGCCATTGGATACTAACTTAATGGTTTAAAGGTTAAGTGCTTACCGCAAGATCTAAATCTTTGGGTTCAATCCCCAGTGGTGTCATTAATGGGTACTACTACCAAATCTCGTACTATAACAAAACAACTACCTTATGCTGCGTGGTTTTTCATAATTGTTTGATCATGATATTTTATTAGATGAATTAGTCAGATTAAAAGACATCAATTTATAAGACCTAACCTCACTCTGTGTATAACAATTCAATGAGTTGAACTACATTGCTAGCTTTTATTTACATAGAATAATATGATTCAAAGCCAAATAAGTAAATTTCTACATGATGATTAAGTTTAATTACAGTCAATAAATAACCTGATTTACTCATTTTCGCATAGATATGATAGATAAATTTTTATCTTTCAAGTTTAAAGATACAATATAGAACAATATATATATCCATGGCGGCCTGCTTAAACATCTGGGCTACCTGATCCTGTCATTTATATATTTCAACAAGTTATCTAATATTGTTTGTTTTAATACATCATTATGGCTATTAAGCACACAACCTATTCAGGTACGTTTCTGGAAACTGTACAACCTTTCGCTGTAAAGGTTACAAAAGGCCTAATCAGAGATATTGTGTTTGCTGGGAACATGCAGCAAAAAGAATATACATTATTCATATGTCGATTGACTGAACTGCTGATATCTAACTGGCGATCACTGAATATTTATCGTCAGGATAGACGAAGAAATAAGAAACGTAAACATGTTGAAATACTTTATGCTGAGAATTCGATTTTGTACCAAATAATATAATATTGAATAAAGCTAATAATAATAAAATAAATAAAAAAATATATATATTAATGCCACAAACACCTACACATATAGTACAAAGTATGCGTAAAATACTATATACAGATAGGCCATTATTATTACAAATATAACTCTTAAGAAGTTTATACTTTTGTTATAGAAGTAATGGCGTTGAAATACTTTTAGGTATAAAATTATTTTAGTGGGATAAACGTATTTCAACAGTTCTATTTTCCTCGCCTAATAGATTTTTTATAGACATATAAGGAGGAGGAGGAGGTTTGTTAAGATTGTTGAATATTTGCAGGTAATATCATTGGCTGATCTTAGTTTAAGAATCAAGGAGAACCAGGAAGCATTGAACAGTGTTTTATCATTGTATAGAATTCCTTAGTAGTGCTCATCTACAAGATCACTGACGGTCGAATTCAGGACATATAGGTCTCATAGTGAGCTTTTGACCTTTAGATTAATGAGTTCAGCAACTAATGGTTTACATGTTTGACTTTAAACAATTCGCGATAAGTCATAAACGTCTGCCATTATCATTAGTTAGTAACTGTCTCATACTCGAGATGGTTGGACTCCACTAGTCTCGGCTTTGTATTACTGAGGGGCTTCATACCATAATCAAACAGCTATCCAATTTTTCTTGGTTTTTAATTGTTCCTTAACCAAAACCAGTCAGTGATGTTAAGTGTAAAATCTATTTCAGCTCTAAACTTTGCATTATTTTTATCTGTGTCCAAAATATGACCGATATTGAACATTGTCAATTAGTATGCTTGAATGTGCTCCAGTTGGTTGCAGATGAACTCTCAACATATGCATAAAAACACTTATCCGGCTTTCGATGAATAGCCCTATTTGTAGCATAGTCAAGATGTCAGTTTACCTGACAAATACCTAGTGAGTTCAAACCGTAGTCACTTGGTATCATAGACAGAGATGCTACCACTGATCTCCAGTTTACACTGGTTAGTAATAAATGTCACGTATGTTTATCTGAGTATATTGAATGTTAATTGAATAACTAGTCTCCTTCTTATGCAGTGGCTGGTCCATATGAGCAACGAGAATTAATACTTTACAATAGTTTACAATGTTTTTCATATGACATTAGAATGCATGGTAAGCTTTTATATAACTGAGAGAAATTCCATATTAATTAAATTTGTGGTCAGACAACAATTAAGAAACAAGAGATACTGTTAGTTTTTAGTTCTACAAAAACACTCCTCAGTAATATATATCCATGAGTGAATTAGGAATGAAAAAATGGAAAAAAAAAATCCTAAAAATGAACTAACATATTCCGATATCGGTTAATTTAAGTGACCACCTCGATAATCAATTCTCTGTAACAGATTAGTGACAATTGTCTCTATTGTTAAATTTTCTGTTTCCATGCTTTCATTTACACTTATTTTTTAATCATCATTGTTCAATTATCAATATAAATTCAATCAAATATTTTATCTACTCTTTTCCTCATAATGATATTGATGTATTGTGAAACTCAGTGGTCGAAATTTAACACCAGCCGCTAGTGAGTCAATTTATTTAGAAAAAGTCTGCTTATTACCAAATTATGGAGTTGAAATGCATACAGTAAAGGTTAGTTTTTATATTTTGTATTAAACTGTTCAATAGCCTCAATTTCATTCTTCATTTCTCATTAAATTTTTGAAGCGATTAATTGAGGATACATTTGATTGACAAAGTAGACAACATACTCAAGATAAGTTTAGCAGTCAAATTTTCTGTTATTAACCAATCCACGTAAAAACAACAAAATATATCTACTGTATCTGACATACAATATACTCCCTTGATAGCATCTTTTAAAGAAAAGTGAATTCTGTTTAACAACTTAACTGGATCCAGTTTGTCTTGAGATTAGCTTTTTTTTCACCATGTCATTTCAACACTGAATGGCTTTTCTTCCATAACCTGGGACTCCTCAATCTATGATTTCATTATGTTTTGTACGCCGGGGCTATAGCCTTCGTAGAGAATGTTCAGCTATCAAACTATTAAATTGAAATCTTCTGGTTTATATTTGTAATCTGAGCCACTTGTCGATATTCTGTGATCATCATCTATTGCCATGAATGATATTTATCTCATGTCCGGCGGGCTTAATCACCTTCTCATTAAAACTTCAAGAACTACCTCTTGAAGGTCACCAGTAGTTGGATTGTATTAATTACTCTAAAATCATAGTTTTACAACTCTTACGTATGATTTACTCAACTATTTTCATCATTACTTGTATCATTATTCCGATTATTAGTATTTACAATGACTTATATTTTTTGTTTGATTATTTCTCCCCCGCCCCCGATTTATATAACTCCATATAAAATCTTATTAATTGACAGGGTAAAGATAATCAATTATACTCGCTTGGACTCACTCCAACCGGTATTCTAGTATATGAAGGACAGAATAAAATTGGCTTATTCTCTTGGTAAGTGTTCCTTAATAAGTAGTGAATATCAAATGACTGCTAGTCAATATCTGAACACTATTTAGTTATCGAGTAACAACCTGTGTCATGCTATTTATTACAATTCATTACATGATGGTGTTTATTTACTAAGTAAAATGTAATGTTATCGGCTTTAAACTACATTGTTTAAGTGACAACTAATAGCAGTAACCAAATGTCCGAAATATTGTAGATGGAATGGGGTACAAGCTTGCAATTTACAGAAAAAGGATTAAGTAGTGTAACTACATAAACACTGTTCTAATCCTTAGTGTTGATCGAACTCCATCGAACGAATCCTGTATTTTTGGCATCAGCCTATCTACTTGAATCGAAATTGCAATGCATTTTATTTCGTGTTAGGTAATTTGAAAAAGTAATCAACAGATCCGTGCAGTAGAACTGTCTCGACGTTCGTATTGAAGATTCTTACTTTGATGTTGGTTTGTAGACAGTTGTTTTGAGTTTCACCCGTCCTTCAGTTGTAGAAATGCTGTCCTTACTTTGCCAATACTTACCTTTACGTCTGCATCAAACCCTCCACATTCATCGATGATACTGCTGACCAGCTACGTGAAAGATTCAACATCTCCCAGGGTTTCGCCACCAAGTGTGATTAGCTTTGGAGTTCTTTGTGTTTTATTTGAGGATCTTGCCTTTTCCTTTATGTATGTTAAGGCATGCTAATTCACAGGCTTCTACTACACTGACTGATTTGAGTTGCATTCGTTCGTGTGTATGAGACAAAATATTTACTTTGAAGAGGTTAAAAAAAATTCAAAAAGGTTCTGGTTGGCATAAAAAGAGTGAATGCAGTAGAGCTGTATATATGAGCTAATCAGAACTCCCTGAACAGAAAAAAATTGAATACTACTAACCACACCTTGATAACTACTTATTAACAAGTAATTTGGACCATATGTCTATTCAACATGTCGACGTTACATTTAGTTTTATTCCTACAAAAATTCGTTTTAATGTTTTAACATCACAACTATGCATTTGAATTTTATAATCTTACATAAACGTTTTAACAAACTTTTCAATTAAGGGTAAATGAAATGATCGACATGGATATCGCTACCAATGTTTGACTTGACGATTTCAAATAAACTGAGTATTGAGTAGATTGTCAATGATAAAAGTAATGATATATATTTGCAATGCGCCAATGAATAGAAACTTGAATCGTTTAGCATTTCGTGGCTCAGTGTAAGACAATTCTTCAGCGAATAAATAAGTAAACAAATTAACACATCTTCAGTATTTCATTCAAATCATGAACCGATGTAAGTTAAACTACAACTGAAAACCTGGGATTATGGGAGTGCCGCTTCGTTTTAGTATGAGATTCCTCAGCAGTGCCCATTCATAATCTCGCACTCGGGAGTCGAACTCAGGAGCTTCGGTCCCGTGAACGAACACTTAGCTCTTAGACCACTGAGGGAGCATCCATTGACGTTAATGTTTAATCTGTGTTAAGTAGTAGACACAGACTACATTTATGCGCTAAAGTTGTAATTACCCATAACATAAAGGTACACGTAAACGCGCATTTGTTATATTTTTCATTAGCTTTTTACATTATCCACATCTTACCGTCCAATATTTTCTCTTTTTAATAAAATCAACATCTGAATATGTAATGAAGTAAACGAACGCACAATTATGGTCATTTAGAGTAACCTAAATTGAAATCAGTCAGTTGAAATAAACTTATGAATTTGAAGGAAGTGATATAATCGAACTAAGAGAGAGTTGCAAGAATGATGAAATAAAATGAGTGTACCGTCACCATGGTAAAGAAAGATTTATTACTGTCTTCTTTTTGGACACAAGTACGAGTTAAGGCGTTTGATGACTATGGCTTCTGGAAATTTAAGAAGATTAGGGTTTGATTGTCGATAGACGGTCTTGAAAAATTCCAGTCTATGAACTTGATATCTTATTTCAAAGAGAATATACTTGGATAAACTTTTAGTCTAGATTTATTTGTTAAATTTTATTATCTTAAATGTTATTGCTAAATTGTTGGTGGAAAATAATGGAGTTCTATACAATTAAGGCCATGGTAACGATAATCATAAGATGTACTTCTTTTGTACACTTAGTTATTGTTTGAGATCATGGATGGTAAGAGCTTCGGCTATTTTTTTAGGAGTTTGATACGAAGAAATCTAGGAAGATTTGAATGAATCATATAAACAAACTTAAAATCAGACTGTGGATCCGTAGAATGATGACAATCGATTAGGTGTTCAAGTATGGACCTCCTAACTGCTTTCTTTTCATCGGCCGTAGCCATCGCTCGCTTTCAACTCGGATACGAGAACATATCCCAGTTTGGTTCTACAAGGGTGAAAAGAAAGCAGTTAAGAGGTCTATACTTGAACACGTAATCAATTGTAATCATTCTACGGATCCACAGTCTGATTTTAAGTTTGTTTATATGATTCATTCAAATCTACCTAGATTCCATACAATTGTTTCATAAGTAGCAAAGGTGTACATGTTATAGTGGAAGACTTGATTGACCGTATTCATCGTATTATAATGTATAACCGATGATGAGTTTTATTGAATACTTTTGTGAAAAACATGGACACTTAGAATTTATAAAAAAAAAACTGAAGATAACATGTATATGTATATACGGTAAATTGAATTTAGACTGGTTCAAGTTTGAATTATATATTTTATCAAATTATTTATATTATAATTGCTAGTAGTTTCTATCCCAGAGACAAAAAGTAATGGAGAGAGAAAGAGAGTAAATTTACATGGATGTTGTATCTATTCAATTCACTGAAGTCAAATCATTGGATTTACCACAAAATAGATCAATCAATCATTTCTTAAAACTTTTAACTGAACTATTTAAATTACCGTCAAGTGTGTATTTTCTCTTTTCTATTCACATGTTTCTTCTTTTGTCATTTAGGCCAAATATTTTAAAGTTAGAAATGAAAAAGAACAAACTCAAAATTTTAGTTGTGGATAAAGATGAGCAAAATGTGAGTCCACATATTCATTAATTTGAGTGATTTAATCTATATTTTTATTTAGTTAAAGGGGTATTAACTAAAGAATAGTTGTAAATAAACGAAAACACTGATTAACAGTAATTTAATTATTTAGTTTATGAGGTTTCTTTATATGTTTACATACTTGAATCTGTTTTTTTGGCATTCTAGTGAATAGGAGAATATCATTAGGTCACATTCGTTCGAAATTACATTCTCACTTATACTAGTTTTATGTATGGTGATTCCTAACTCGTTTTACTCAATACTACTTGAAGCTTACTAGCTAATAACGTCGTAATAGGTCTCTTTAAGTTTTGTGAGGTCATCTATTTAGAGAATAAAATATTTGCTCACTGATAATATCAGTTGTATGTACGTTTATGTAGATAACTGAATAAAGTTTGAATAGGCTATTGTTACATTTAAAATGGGTAGTTGATTGGTAGCATGATTGTCTTGATATACGAAGGAATATAGTTCCATTCTATGCAAGAGCATGGATAAGCTTTGTTTTCTTGATATACTCGAACTATGAAGAAATATTTAACATATACATCCACATTATATCGATAAGACAGCTGATTATTAACAAGACAGCTTTTAAAGGTATCCGTAAAATCTCATCCAACTTACTGTATGTCTTAAGATTCAACTTTTTATAAAAATGTTGTAGGCTGTAAAAAAACTCACATTGTTCAACTAAACTTGTCATCCAGAACATGTTTGTACGGCCTATTTCTTTGCTTTATTGATCTTATATTAAATGTAGAGTCACGATGATGACGATGAGTTAACTGAAAAATTAAGATGATATTTTATAAAAGTTTTCTTATGAACACAACGGATGCCCCAATGTCCATTGTGATTACAAGTTTACTGAATTTTAAGAGAGAGTACCAGTTGAATCCAGGATGTGCTTTTCGCCTATTCCAACATTCATTAGTTGAAAATATCAACATCACACTGTTGGCTTTTACACTGAACCTTTAAAGGAATGTCAAGTAGTGTGAAATCCATGTCCTATTGACTGCCTCCAACCACCTGATATCAACATATATTGGTCTAGTGGTCACACTGCAACGTGACTGGAAAAATTCTATAGGCCATAAATTGTAGACAGGTCAGGTTAGCTATTACTCAGTCATTGATCAACGTATTTCTCCTTGTTTCCAACTACAAAAGATTATCCGGATACCTTTATTTGAATGTACTGTAATCAATTATTGATCGACTCACAATATCAAATTTCCAAAATTTATACTTTTACACTTGTCCATTAAGATTTCAACAAAATATGATGATGTTAGCACTTAGAATTCTTAAATAACAAACACAACTATATGAATAATTGACAATAACTCTACTCATTATATCACACAAACTGTATCTAAGCAACAGAATGTCCACATGTAAAACAATCAAACGAATTAAATTATCATTGAAATTATGCATAAATTAAGATAATGTGAGAAACACATCGAATGAGAATACTAATCATGAGTTAATAAACACCTACACTCAAGCAAATATGCACTTAGTAACATACATATATATGTACACAGAGATATGTGTGCACATATGCACATATACGTACATACGTACATATGAATGATACACACAAACACGCATTCTAAACTGTCTGTTAATCAATAAGAAATAGGTATTTGAATAAAGAGGAAGCGTGATGAAAACAACATGCAAATGAAGTCATATTTTATTGATTGATAAAACTAAATTTAAACTAGTCTTCATTTTAAAGAAAAATCTATTCTCAACAGTTTTATTTTCCTGATTAACTAATCACGATGCTTCAGTGAAATTATGAACCGATCAATGTCAGACTATCATTGAGTATTGGATGATCATTTAATCCCAGTATGAAACTACTTAACAGTGGGCATCCACGATCTTGCACGAGGGAATCAAACCTAAGACCTTTGATCTTGTGAGCGAACAATTAGACTCTAGACCATTAAGCCAACATTCAATGATGTGAATGTCTAACTCTAATGTTAACATCAATATCTAGCATTAATCGAATCATGATTTTACTGATGCGTCATGACAAGTTAGTAAGAAAAATAAAATAGCTAAGAATAATTGATTCATAATTTCGTTGAAAATCATGGTGTAATTTATAGGTTTACGAGGCTATATGATTGAACATTAAGTTTGAAATTCATTCAAGTATGTCTTAATGATAATACTTCATCAATCTACAGCAGTTCTGGCTTATAACTCTTTTAAAAGATAATGCGTTGATATGGCTTTATATCAAGCGTGGAGTATAGCTTTGATTAAAACAACGTTCTCTTCGTCATCCCGATTGATATGAAATTCTTTTATTGTAAATAAAATTCGTAGTATATGTCTTATTAACCGTACTATAAGAAGCGGTTTGAATGATCTCGTATTCAATATTCATGACGTACTTTTGATTAATTTTGGTTGCCGTATAAGTCCTCTCTGAAATATGAAACAAGAGATAATTCAAAACTTTTCTAATAATCATATGCGTTGAAAAGAGATTAGTGACTATTTGGAACTAGTAACTTAATGGAAAACGTACTTCTTGTTATATTCGGACGAAGAATAGGTGAATAGTAACCGTTACGATTTACTTGTGGACTATTATTATATATATTTTTATTGTATAACTATTAAGTAACTATACTATATGTATAGTCATATTCCTTTTATTCTAAGCTTCTATTTGACCTATTGACAATTGTCATACGATTCACTTTTATTAAGATATTCCCAATTTATTAGTAACAGTCTCTCACAACCACAGCGACTTTTCGGCCTGATCTTGTGTAAGTTTTATTTTCTATTTCATGGCATGTGGAGGTCTGGTTTGTTTGTATATAAACCCAGTACGTCTAAGATATATTATTCATACTGCGGATGCTAATATTGGAGTTCTTGACTGAGCCGGCTGGGTTAGGAGAGAAGCTTCTCTCTTGGTTGACCGATAAGAGCTCAGGATTGACTCTGGATAGCTCTTACTGGTTTATGCGTCATTGGTCTGGTCAGTAAGTTGATGTTCTAATTTGCGATCGTATCACATGATATATTAATCAGGTCATAGGGACATAGCAGTTCTCAGTACTGTTTAATAGAGAAAAATAAACCAATCAGGTTAACATGTAATAAGATACATTCTAAAGGAGATAGTTTGTGGTTAGCAGTGGAATTCAGGATACACGTTTTATCCTATTCCAAATTTATCGGCTAGAAGTACCTATATCTTAATGTTAATTTCACACCAGAACTCTAACCCAGTACCTTTACCTTCAAAATGAAACGTGTTATTCATTAATTTACTAGTTCAAGATAGTCACTAATCTCTTTAACGCATATGATTAGTAGAAAAGGTTTGAATTATTTCTTTAATTACATCTAGGATAGAATTGTGATCAATCTTTTTCAGTATACATGCATCTTGAATTCAGATGCTAAACACAATCAATTTATTCCCAAAAAAATCGGTGATAAAATGACTATCTCGTGACAACCCACATAGGACGTGCATATATCAACAAGGATTAATGAAAATAAAGTTTCTGATTACATTAGTTAGATAATTCAAATCATGACCAACATTAAATATGGTTAATAACTGTCGTTTATATTTCATTGACATACATTGTCTTCATGATTATAATAATGCCTTTAACTCAGATCATTTGATGTTCGTTAATTTAGTTATTAAAAAATAGTGATTATCTTTGTTGTATAATTTAATTCTTTTTTCCATATAAAAAATATTTAGCATAAAATCACAGAACATGCATTTTGTTTTGTTTTACCGGATAATAAAACGTGTAAAATTTTGTGGAAAAGTGCCGTAGAACATCATGCCTTCTTTCGTCTTACTGATCGTGTCCCAATGGAACCAAAACAGAAACAATTATTTCGATTAAGGTCACGTTTTCATCCATCATTTCATACGGAATATCAATTGCATAATTTAAATATGTTTGGAAGTAGCAGTTTTCGTAAACGTAAAAAGGCCAATACCAATGTTGTCAGTAGTGCTACATCGTCACCAAACACACCAAAACCATCTTCTCTAGTACCAGATAAATCGGGTGGACAACAGATTTGTGGTAGTAGTGGTACTTCGTCAAGTTTTCGTCGTGTACCAAGTAAACGTTTTACTTCAAGACCAAGTTTTGCTAAGCGTGAGGCCATTGAAGATAAACGTGATAAACGTGAAAGACTGCTCCAATCTCAAGAACAAACAAGAAAAGACTTTTTCAGCGAAATGAATAAAACAAATAATAGTCATGATTTGTCTCATTTAAATAAATCTACTCATCATAATATGACAACGCAGGCTTCGAATGTAGTTGTACATCGTGAACGTGAAAATCCACTGACATCTAAATTACCGCCTGCAAAACCTTCAACAATGCCTAAACCAAATACAATTACGAATTCTGGTCAATATGGATCGTTGAATGCACCGAGTAAACCGCCAAGAAAGCTTGAAATGAAAAATGATATTTCCTATAAAAATAATAGTACAACAAACAGTAGTAAATTTGGAATTTCAACTGGATCGAAACAATGGTAAGTTCTATGTTCAGTTGTTTGGATTTTTAATAACATCATATAATTAATTATTCATCAGTCGTTACCTGAATAGATCAGTGGTGATATCACCAACTGTGAAGCTGAGTAACGTGGATGTGAATCCACTAAGGGTTATTAATTCTACGAGAATTGTAGACACACCTCTCTCTGAAGATTGCTAACTAGCATTGAACCTAATTCCAGGGTTTCCTATCGACTAACTTGAACTACCTAACACATATATATACACTCACTGATTCCCAAACTGATCTCAACCTAGAAGGGACTTTAAAATGTCAAGGCTACCAGAATACCTCTGATCAATAACTTGAAATCCTAGAATAAATTATTCCAGCTAATTTAAATACATTACATAGATTATTGTTATAGTAATCATTCGTACAAATAACTAGTTATCCCATAAATATGTATACACGCTATAAAGAAGTAACTTAAGCTAATTAATGTAGTGTACTTGATTTTGAAATTGTACAAGTTAATAAGTTAAGAGTAAACTTATGAAGATTTTAATTAAATATTCACAGATACCTATTGTGTACAATGGGATAAAACACTTTCTATCTTATATGGGATTTTGACAACCTGAAAAACCTAGGTTTCATCCCTAGTAAAGTCATCGATGTGCACTGCTCAAGAGTTTGAAACAATTCTACAGTGCTTTATATTTTTCAGAAGTTATGCAGTCAAAATTCACCCATGACGTAAACCATTGTATACTGAAATTTATTATTCTGTTTAAACGATCCATTAAATATGGTAAGCAGAGATGGATAGTGGCTAGCAGTGGAATCCAGGACGCGCATTTCGTCCTATTTGGGACTCGTCAGCTGGATGTACCTGCATCTCAGAGTTGATGTTCACTCTGGGACTCAAACCCAGTACACTCGCTTCAAACGCCATCGCGTTATCCACTCGGCCACTGAGTCCTGATAGCCACTTGCTTGTGCGATGGGGTGAAGTTTGAATTCACTTAGTATTGTTTGTTTGGATCTTCCCATCTCTGCTTACCATGCTTGTGAATTAAGGTATATCGAGGCAATACGCACAGTATGCACATATGCCAATTAGAGACTGACCAGTTGCAGTCTTAAACACATCGATGGGAAGATCCAAACAAACAATACTAAGTGAATTCGATCCATTAAATAGTTGACAATGAACATTTACATATAATTAAACCTTTGATAAAACAAAGTAATACATATATAAGTCAATAGATTTGTTATTTCTTAGCATCAGTGGTGAAAACTTCGTATGTACAATGATCTTCAATAAAGCCTAGTAGGTAATTTAAAAATGCATTAATTAGGTTACAAAAGAATATACTAAAATTACGTTGCTGATTAAACTGTGTTTAAAAAATGGAGCAGCACTTGAAATGGCTTTGAAAATCATAGGTCACTAATTAGCTGGTGAGAGTATAGATTAATAAAACAAAAATATCATCGTTTCAAAGTAAAAGTTTAGAAATTAGTCCTGAGTTTCTGTGTCAAGCTAATATAATCAGTTGATTAATTTTTTCAATTGCCATATATTCGATAGGGAGACTAGTTGATTGCTTTTTTACATATCGTTTATAGAGATTTGAATAGTTACTTGAGTGATTCAATGTACCTTTCTAATTGTTCGCACATATATTAAATAATGTGTCAACATAATACGGTCAATTTTAAGCTAACAACAACCTTGGTGGAAGTAAACAAGAACTACCGATCATACCTAAATATATCTGATCATGATTATGTATAAGGAAGGTTTATTATCTACTTGCATTGCTGATGGTAACACGATATACTTTCGGATAAACATAGAGTGGGGAAAAATAGGAATCGTTTTTATTAGTTTTTAGTATCAACAATTTGTACCGCAATCATGAAATTTTTTATCATACGATAGTACAATAAACAGATTTTAATCAACTTGAATACTTTATCGTAGTTTGTTGTTTAGCATTTGTCATTAAGTGATTAGTGGTTTTGTTTAGAACAGTTAAATCACTGTCTCAAGATTTATTGTCACACTATTTTTCAAGTATATTCATAGTAGGTAGTAGCTATGCTAAGTGTTGTAAAGTGATCCATGGTTTTGTTTAAAAAAAAAACAATATCTTTTCTAGTATAAAAGGTATAGTTAATTGTCAAAAATTAACAAGCGTTAAATTACTTTTTAAGTAACTAAAGCTTTCCTAACCAGAATGAAGGTTTTTGCAGATTGTAGTTATTTGAACAGTTGAATAGTTGAGTCTATATAAGCAATACCAGGTTTTCCATAGTGGTCTAGCTTTAATCGACTGATGAATTGAACTACTAAACTTTTTCTAGATGATTAGTATTATTGACCTCTTTTGGTCTATAATGTTACGCAACTACTTTTGTAACTTCATCCATGTTATTTTATTCACATTTCTAATAAAGTTGAATTGTTGTTAGCAGAGGAATTCATAACTTGCGTTTCATCCTAATTTACGACTTATCAGATACATGAACCTACATCACAGTGCTAATTTTAGCACTAATTAGAAACTCATTATCTACCGTTTCAGACCTAAATGCATTATCTGCTAAGCTACCGAGTCCAAATAATTACTAGCTTTCTCAGCTAATGTGAAATTATATATATTTAAGGGTCCGAGTTTACCCACCGTTTATATATTTGGAACTGAAACTGATTGGGAAACTTGTTCGAATTACTTCAAGACTGGTATTTTGTTACAATTTATTTTCGTAAACTTGAAATATGCTTTCTGTTATGATTTGACCTAGACTGTAGCCAATTGTTATGACTTGATCAAGGTCGTCGCTGATTCGTTATGACCTTACGAATTTAACAAGGACGTAATTCTCGTAAATGATCCACCAATAGAATACGCCTTCTACGACCTTCACACTGTGACAATGACGTTCGATTAATATGAGTAATCTAGCGTCCTTATTGGTCCTTATCCGCCTACCCGTCCACTTGAGTCCAGAACGCCAATAGCAGCTGCTGTAATGCGAATCGTTTATTTCAAGCATACTTTATCTATATACCAGACAGGCAGACCACACCACACCATAAAATAGAAAATAATATTTGTACAAAACCAGGCCAAATGAAGCTGTAAGCGTGGGAGACAATAATCAATAAACTGAGCATAACGTAGGGACAGTAAATCATATAGTAATAATCAATAGGTCAAAATGAAGCTAGTAATAAGATGAATATAGATATAGATAATCCAGTTACTGAATAGTTATACCATAGGAATATAAATAGATTAATAGTCTAATAAGAGGTCCCGTAAGTTATCAGTACTTACTTTTTCCTAGTATATAACACCTCCCCTTTTTTGAAGCATCATGGATAATAGCGATCCTTGGGATTTATTTTTATACGATTAGGTTTCCGCCTGATGCGCTGCGACCGCCTTGGGAGTGTTGTACACGTCTTCTTTTTATTCGGGTCCTTTTTAATTTCATCATCCCACTCGGTTAATATATTTAATGGTATATCATGCTTTCTATCACTTTCTATCTCCCACTCCTGTCTGGTCGGCTGTATCTGGTTTGCATGTCGTACCCATATCTTTTGTCCAACTTTCACTTCATAAATAACTTTCCCTTTTCTTCGGACTATGATGCCAAATTTCCAGGATGGCTTTACTCCCTGGAAATCTCTTGCCATTACTGCTTGTCCCACATTAAACCTTCTGGGTAAGGCACCATGCCTTTTGTTAAATTGCAGTTCCATTCGTTTATTCTTGCATTGAATGACTTCAGGTTTTGGCTTCATTTGTTCCATAGGTATTCTAATCTTTCTTCCAAAAATTACTTCTGCCGGGCTTTCTTGATTATTTGTTGCTGGGTTGGGAGTTGCGCGGTAGCTTAGTAAAAATCGTTGAATTATATCTTCTATTTCTCCTTCCCCTTCGGCTTTAAGCAATGCTCTTTTAAAAGTGTCCACGAACCTTTCGACTAAGCCGTTAGACTGTGGATGGTATGGGGGTGTCTTGATATGCCTAATGGCATTGGCAATGCAGAACCTCGAAAATTCAGCAGAGGTAAACTGTGGTCCATTGTCTGACACCAATATATCTGGACACCCAAAACAACTGAATACTTGCCTCAGTTTCTTCACTGTAGCTTGTGTTGAGACATATTTCATATAGTGGACTTCTGGCCACTTAGAGAAAGCATCAATGATTATCAAGAACTGTTTACCGTTTATAGGACCAGCAAAATCTACATGAACTCTTGACCACGGATTTGATGGTGTTCCCCAACTCTGCATTTCGGTCTTGCGAGGGGCTTTCATGGCTTTTGCACATGCTGAACATTTTGCAACATATTCTTCAATCTGCGCATCAATATTCGGCCAATATACATAACCGCGTGCAAGTGCTTTCATCCGCGCTACCCCTGGGTGTGCAGCGTGCAGTTCTAACATCACCTTCCGGCGTAGGCTTGTGGGTACAATAACTCGATTTCCAAACATTAGGCACCCGTCCACGAGCGATAAGGAATTTCGTCGGTGAGCATACTGTTCAATGTTTTTGTTGTCTATATGAGAAGGCCAACCATGTTCAAGGTAACTTATAATCCGTTTCAGCTCGCCATCTTCTTGAGTGTAGCGTCTAATATCTTCAGCGGATAATGGTGTTGCTTTTATAGCAACTTGTAGTATTTGGTGGATATCTTCTTCCAATGATATCGTTGCAATAATAGAATCTTCGCTTTCCTGCTTCTGATTCGCAATTAATCGAGATAAAACATCAGCTTGTCCAAACTTTTCAGTTGATTTATATAGAATTCGGAAATCATAAGCAAGTAGTGTAATAGCCCAGCGTTGTAATCGATTAGCTGTATATGCAGGAATACCTGACTTCGATCCAAATATAGATAAAAGCGGCTTGTGATCTGTTAGAAGAGTAAATCGACGTCCATAAATCATTTTATGAAATTTCTTTACTGCAAAAACTATAGCTAATCCTTCTTTTTCAATTTGACTATACTTTCGTTCAGCTGGGTTAAGTGTTCGGGATACATGAGCAATCGGCTTTTCTTTACCATCAGGAAAACGATGGCTGATAACAGCCCCAATTCCATAGTTGGAAGCATCAGCGGCAACAATTATTTCAAGCTTAGGATTGTAATGAGTCAACAATAATTTAGAAGATAAAATCCTTTTTATTTCGTCGAAAGAATATTGGCATTCTTTTGTCCAGTACCATTTTGCATTAGCCATCAAAAGTTGATTTAACGGGTGTCTCAATTTATACATCTGGGGTACGAACATACTATAATATCCAATCATCCCCAAGAATGAACGGAGAGTTGTAACATCAGTTGGTGTGGGCATATTTTTGATGGCATTTATATTATCTGGATCTGGCCGGCGACCATCTTTATCAAATATATATCCAAGATATTTAACAGAATCTAGCATAAATTGACACTTTTCTTTTTGTAATTGAAACCCGGCTTGCGATATTCTATTGAGCACTACGTCTAACCGACTCATCAGTTCGTGAGCAGAAGAGGCAACAACTATAATATCGTCCAAATAAACTGCCACACCTTTAATGTTAGACAACATGGTATCCATAATCTGTTGGAAAATTGCTGGAGCTGGTTTTACGCCAAAAGGTAATCGGCTAAACTGGTAAAGTCCACGGTGGGTATTAATGGTTAATAACTCCCTCGAATCTTCGTCAACTTCTACTTGTAAGTAAGCTTCAGATAGATCGAGTTTGGAAAAGTAACGTCCACCGTTTAGTTTAATAAATAAATCTTCCGGCAAGGGAAGTGGATATGAGTGATTTTGTAAAGCATCGTTTAATCCTGTTGAAAAGTCTGCACACAAGCGAATAGTTCCGTTTGCTTTCTGCACTACTACTATTGGTGCTGCCCATGCTGAATAATTAACCGGTTGTATTACACCCAGTTTCTCTAATCGATCTAACTCCTTGTCAACTTTATCGGTGGCTGCATACGGGACTTGGCGTTTTGGACAAAAAACAGGTTTTACATCCTGTCGTAAATATAACTTTGCCTTTCCAATGGTACAGCATCCCAATTTATTCTGGAACAACTTCTTGTGTTTCTGTAAGAGGTCTTCTATCGTTATGGCTTTCTTAGCTACATGAACCATGGGTAGATCTCTGGGACTATTTGTGCACTTCATCATGCATATTTCACTCAATGGTACATCCCATAGGTTTAGTTTATCTATCCAATCTATTCCAATAAGGTCTAAGTCATGTCTGTTCGTTAAATAACAATTCCCTGTGAAGTAGTTATCACGAAATTCAACAGAGCATTTTATAATTCCAACAAGCTTTAATATATCTCCGGATGCATTTCGTGCAGTATGCTCAGTAGGTAATACTTGTGGACAACCAATTAAATTCCATGTTCGTTTAGAGATCAATGTGATATCTGACGCTGTATCAAATTGTAATCGGACATGAACACCATTAACCAATAATTCCACATACCTTCTTTTATCTGCCATACTTAAAGCTCGTGTAGAATATATACTGTTAATATATTTGTTTTGAAACTGGTGAGGACGCTTCGTAGGCTTTGATCTCAAATTTTCTCTAGTCCGGCAAACTGATTCTTTATGACCAAGTTTATTGCACACCGTGCATCTATGATTTCTAAATCTACAAAATCTTGAAAAATGCCACGCGCCGCAATACCAACATTTCGTTGAAGGTTTAGGAATTTTTGTGTGATATTTATAACTTTTGACACTCTGTTGTCGTTGACTCGTCTTAATAGCATGGACCGAATGATTAGATGGTGCAGCACTTTTGGTTTCTAACATAGCCGAATCCTGTTTCAAGTTTATTAATCGTTGACACTCACCAGTAATGGTTTGTAGCGTCATTTCTCCGTCATGTTCCATACGAGATAATAACTTCATGCGAACATCAGCATCACTGGGAGAATTCAGACCAGAAATAAATAATAAGCATTTAAATTGATCACTGGTTAACACATTTAATTTAAATCGTTCCGCTTGTAAATTTACTCTTCCGGCATACGTAGTATAATCCTCATCAGCTTCTCTAGTCAGTTGTAGACAATTATACCGGATACGAAATAGAGACATCTGTTCAGAAAACATTTTATTTAAAATGTTAACAGTTTCATCGAAACTAATCTCTCGTGGATGTTTGGGCAGGATATGGTTTTTATACTTCTGATGCTCGTTAGGACCAAGTTTCTGTAAGAGCAACCGGACTTTCTTTGTGTCCTCCATAGCAGCAAATTCTACTCGAAAAATATCTTCAATTCTGCCAAACCATGCTTCAAAAGTGTGACCGCTGTCTGCATCGAAAATAAATTCTGGAATTGGATTAAGATATGACTCTATGCTTTTATGTTCTGGAATATCTTGCTGAATAGACATTTTCCCCAAAAGTGCTTCCAGGAGTTGTTGTTGACAAGCTAACATCTGTTGCTGCTGCTGCTGCAATATTAACTGTAGCTGTTCTGGAGAAATTGACATTTTTTTATTTTTTTAAAATGAGAATAATAATAATAAATCTAAAAAAAATATTATGGATTATTTAATTCCAAAATGACGTCACCGACTGCTGTATTTTTTCCAGAATCACGTCCCAATTCTTGTATTTTTTTTTACCGAAATCCCCGTCGCCAATTTGTTATGATTTGACCTAGACTGTAGCCAATTGTTATGACTTGATCAAGGTCGTCGCTGATTCGTTATGACCTTACGAATTTAACAAGGACGTAATTCTCGTAAATGATCCACCAATAGAATACGCCTTCTACGACCTTCACACTGTGACAATGACGTTCGATTAATATGAGTAATCTAGCGTCCTTATTGGTCCTTATCCGCCTACCCGTCCACTTGAGTCCAGAACGCCAATAGCAGCTGCTGTAATGCGAATCGTTTATTTCAAGCATACTTTATCTATATACCAGACAGGCAGACCACACCACACCATAAAATAGAAAATAATATTTGTACAAAACCAGGCCAAATGAAGCTGTAAGCGTGGGAGACAATAATCAATAAACTGAGCATAACGTAGGGACAGTAAATCATATAGTAATAATCAATAGGTCAAAATGAAGCTAGTAATAAGATGAATATAGATATAGATAATCCAGTTACTGAATAGTTATACCATAGGAATATAAATAGATTAATAGTCTAATAAGAGGTCCCGTAAGTTATCAGTACTTACTTTTTCCTAGTATATAACACTTTCGATTACGATCTTTAATATCAGTGAAGAAAAAAACTAAATCCTTACAATATAACATGAATATGTTAGGTGGTTGAGGTAGTCTACAATAAACCAATCACGGCTTGAAAAGCGTATAGTTAATGTCCCAGGTTAAAAATCAAGGTAATAATGAATCGAATCAGTCAAGGAGCGCCAGTTTTTATTGAGGATTCAAGGTACACCTTGCAGAAGAATGCCCTATAGTACGAAACATGTTTACTACCTCCTACCACCTAACATCTAAACATGATGTATGCGATGTCCAGTCATCTAGGGTAGTGGTGACATTCTAACATGACAAATGGAATTCAACATTTATCATTGCCTAGTGCTTTATCAGCTGCATATGGCATAAATATCTCTTTCCTTATACATCAGATTTTCGTAGCCAATCTTGTACACCTAATTTAATTCATTCAGTCAACTGTAGATCAAAAATATGATGCGTTTACATCTCATTTTTCACCCAATTCAAGTGAAAATGTATAATCGTCCTTCCATTTATTTGAGTTCTCATTTTTATATTTTCTTTCTTTTTTTTTTATTTATTTCTAGTTTTGAATATACCGTATGAGTTTATCTACCTGACCTATTTCAGAAGACGTGTTCATATAATCCACCAACTCAACTAATTTACTTCGTACACGTATAGAGTCATTATGCAACACAAATTATCGATTTGACTTGAGATATAAAATATACATACATATAGATATCCTTACTATTAAATGTAATTTTTAAATTTTTTAGAAGATAGTAAGAATCTTGAACACTGAACATCAAATCCCTCGTTTAACATTGGCTACTATATGTTATAAGCTGTAAAATCCAAACCCATTGTGCTATATATATATATCTATTGTATCATTTCATAAATGGTTTTCACTTATCTACACACACATATACAGGCAAACAGCACGCATTTTCATTGTTTCAATGATTCCGCTATCATTTTTCGTTCGATTCAATGAGTCAATATTATTTAAATCAATGATTTGTGAGATTTTGTTTTACGTTGCTCTTAATATTTCTTTGATATAAAATTAAAATAAGGTGGGGGGAATTTTCAGAAGATGAGATGTACTTCTTGGTAAAACAAAAATAAAACCCAACAGCAATATGAACAATTGAATAATGAACAAGTTTCTTATTGTTTTATTTTTTTTTCCAATTTGTCCAAGTAAATCTATACTGTAACTGTTTTTGATTATTGAGCAAGTGTGTTCGTTTATATATCTCTCAAACTTTAGTTTATATGACACTGCTAGAGTTGTCTCATTAAAAAAAAGTAGAATGATAATTGCGGAGTATTGCAAATATATTCAAGTCAGTAATGTAAATCAGTGGAAGGTAGCTCAGTGGTTTGAAAGTTAAGCAATTGCTATAAGACCTGAAAGTCTTGAGTTCAACTTCGTGGTAAGATAGAAGGTGTTCATTGTTGAGAAGTCACACATTAGGTCGCAACAGCTATTCAGTGTTTCTTCATTGTTGATATGTATTCAGCAAAGTTGAGTACTCGTTCTTAGATTAGTAATTGATGAGTATTTCGAATATTTCTGAAGTTGGCATGATGTAACAAACGAGCGAATTTTAATTTGAAAGTATCTTATCAAAAAACATTTGGGTTTTCTCTTAAGTCGATCGCTACGTAACTTACAGTGAATATCCGTTTATTTGCCTGTCTTTTATCCTTACTAATTATGTAACTCGACTGATTGAAACAATAGGAATTAGAGTAAGATTTGAAGTTAGAACCTACTGACTAGAGGTTAGGCATTTTAAAAATATGAATCTACATATTCTTGATACCAATAAAAATAGCTGTTTAGATTTTTAAAAGTACACGCAACGTAGAATTTTTCTTTGAATAATAGTATGTGATGTGGAATCTGCTGAATTTAGAGTTTTACATCACGGACTGTCTTCACTTATGGCTACAGATATTGACCAATCATTATCGTGAATTGAGTGAAGTTAGGAATGTAAACTATCAAAACTGTTCAGTAACTAATGCCATGATTTTCTATTCCTTATTACTGATCGACCAAGTTGCGACGTGGCCACCAATTTGAGCGAATCGATATCGTTTGTACAGTGTTGAGATTTTAGAAGGTTGGAGGTAGTGAGGAGGAAACCTTTGGAATGGGTTTTATGCTATTTGGGACTCATCAGCAAGATGATGCTTTCAATGGAATTCAATCCCTTGTAACCCAGTTTCATAGTCTGAAATGTTACCACTCAGCTATTTTGGAAGCAGTTGACCTCCTGTAAGACTGAGATATTTATAACTGATATACTCAAAGCGGTGACCAACTATAAGTTTGTTTAGTCTCTGAAGACCAGTTCATTTGGAATTGTAGGTACGCAGTGTTCACGAGTATCACATAGTATGAGATTTGCTTCGAGGGTTTCCTATAGATTATCTCCAATGACTTAGCATGTAGATAATTGTATAGTAATTCAGTGAACTGAAGGTTAAATACCTCAAAGGCTTGTGATCTTCGGTTCAATTTCTAGAGCGGTTATGGATGGTCATCGCTGATAAGTCTAACACGAGGACGAAATAACTGCTCACTTTTTCTTGCTTTTTAATGTTCATCTGGTACAAATCCCTCCCTGGTGTAAAATGTCATATTTGCTATGTATTAACAGCTAAATAGGTGGGGATATGTTGAGTAAACTATCTTACGTAAGATTAATTTTGTCTACAGAAACCTTATTTGAATACTTCTCAACAGTACTGAGTTTAATCATAATCATTACAAAGCTATACTGAAAAAAAGCAAGTACAATCTGGCTCTTATTACTTATTTCCATTTCCATTTTTAACATACTCTTAACATTTATGAGATATGTAATGAATGAATAAATTAAAGACAAAGGTAACTGTTTTGAGCGATGGAAGAGAGCATTAAATATTCAGCTCCCCTCAGCATCCCTACTATTTTAGCTAATATAGAAGTAGGTTGAAAATAAGCTATGAGGTGACTAAAATATAAAAAAACATCAGACTATGTAGTCATTAGAAAAATTAAATCACAATAAAGATAATTAATTTTCTTATGATGATATCAATTGAGTACATACGAAGAAGTGGTGATTTAAGATTATAGAAACTGTGGTCAGTATAATTGGTTTCCACTGTGACAAATATGAAGACATCTTGAAGAGTAGTATTTATAACTTTCTCAAAGCAACGTTCTTTGCAGCCGTTAGTATTCTCAGACCAACTAGTGTTCAAATGCAATCCAAAAGATTCATTATTTCATCTGATCATTTCCATTTCCAATTGTTCATCCACTTGCTCCTGTGGTGCAACATCATTCTAGGTATTAGCTTAGTAAAAATGTATAGATTTTTGACTGTATAGCTTCGAAATTGAGTTCTCCCGAGAAGTGAACTCTTCGTTGGATCTATTCAAGATATTCATGAGCCGTCTTATCTTCGGTAATATGTGACACATTTCCTTGTTCAGATTTAGGTGTTTAATATTTTAAACGTTACTAATGCTTCTTAACCTTGGTGTCATCAATTGAAAACCAGAGTTGGCTTAAAATATTGTCATTCTACAGCTCATGTTGAGACTAGATCATGCGTTTGATTGATAAGAATTTAAAATAATTTTGGGTGAAAGTTAAGTTATGCTTTTTAGATTAATTGTAATATTTCAGCCTCAAAGATAACAAAGTATATGCCTATAAGATAATTTGCAATAACCGACTAGTTGGATGTGCATATGTCAGCAAAGTAGGGAGTTAGTTTGTCAAGGTTACGTATTCTTCATACTTCAGACAAACAATTAGGATAACTTATGAAAGAACCAGGCACGTAAGTTAGATCCTTTGCTGTACAAAATATAATAGATCAAAAATATTCAACTTTAAATGTAATTTATAACATTTAATAAATAGGTCTATGAGGTGCATGCCTATTTTATTCTACAAGAATTTGAGTTATATACACAAATGGAATTGATTAGATTCTTCTCTTGGCCATATCGCTAGCTTTTTCATACTTTGCTCATCACTTTTAACAAAAATATTGTCAGAAGAGGGTTTTGTGAAGATTTTAGTAATTTTATATAGTTGAGATCATCAGTCATTTGAAGCTAGACCACCATCGAGAACCTGGAAGCATTGGACGACCGCTTCGTCCTACTGTGGGACTCCTCGGCAATTCGCACCCACGATCCCTCCTCTCGAGATTCAAACCCAGTCTCGCGCCAGAGCACTTCACCGAGAGACCACTGAGACGGCATCCAACGGTGTTAATGTCTAACTTCAACCAATACACGAAATTGAGCAACTATTCACCAATGCCTTCAATGAGTTGATATCTCCCAACAGACCTGGCGCGAGACTGGTAGGTCCTGGGTTCGAATCTCGCGAGGCGGGATCGTGGATGCGCACTGCTGAAGAGTCCCACAATAGGGCGAAACGGCCGTCCAATGCTTCTAAGTTTTCCATGGTGGTCTAGCTTCAATGGACTCATGATCTCAATTATATAAAAATCTTTCCATTTAAATTTCCCTCCCTACTATGAAGATAGTTTCTATCAAGAATTATTGATAATCATTTATATAACACCTATCTTTTTATAAAAAACTTAACTATATGAACGAATCTCAGGTGACAACTCACTAGATTCCAACTAGTATAAATTTCATTATAAAGGTTTATTATTTAATGCATAAAAATGAATGACTTTACAGCATTGAATACCAAATTGTTAGAAAGGATTCCTTTAGTAAACTAAATTGTTTTATGGCTTAATGTATACTATTTATTTATTTAAACACATAAATATTGGTACAAGGAAGCACCAGATGCATATGCGCCGCACAAATCTCATTTGATTTATGTGAGGGCTGTGATACTGCCCAGGTGTCCAAACTGAAACAGGCTGTTTTCTTAAGGGGCCACACCCGGAGCCTTTGTCCTAAAGGTTTGATCCACAAGGCAGTGGAGCAGCGTGGGTAGATGCAATCCAATGGTAGCCGATGAACAACGATTGATTCATACGCCTTTTGTTCCCTCAAGATACTGGAGCCCATGTGCACCATTAGTTTGTAATCAGGGTTTTCGAACTCCCCTAGGTGAACTTTCCATGTCCACCAACCCGGTTAAATCGCCGGACATTCGCTTTTCATCCTCTCAATTTCGTAAACAACACCGGTGCCATGAGAAGGCAGTGATTAGGACTTCATTGGCAGAGGCTATATATGCGTGGCCATGTGAGAGCATTTCGAGAGAGAGGGAGGGCCTTCTCCACTCTCGGCCTTGTCAGGGCATTTAGGGGCCAGTTAACAACAACGTCAAACCTGAAACATATGTGCATTTGTTAAAGTTGTCACATAATACAAGCACAGCGAGATGAAAGTATCAAGACAAATTCCGGATTAGCAAACGTAATAACGATATTGTTGATAGTAGAAAAGATCAAGAATAAAGAATATGAGATAATTTTGAAATTCAATATCTAATGGAATTCAACAACAATAACAACGACCCCTCAATTTCGTAAACAACACCGGTGCCACGAGAAGGCAGTGAGTAGGACCTGTTTCGAATTTACATCAGCTATTAATCTAACAGGGGTAATGATGATTATTAAAATTTTCAGGATATTCAATTAGTCAATTTCCTATCATTAATTTATATCTAACAGATGAATGGAATTCGCCCTGAATACATTTACTAGTTATTATTTGTAGTAATTGTTCCGCATCTCTTTAAAACCATTATATTTGAACTAGAATCAAGGATCTTATTGTATTGAAGACATGGTATTGTTAAAATATATATCAGATTTCGTTTTCGTTCACTATAAAGTGAGATTCTTCATTTCTTTTATTTCACTACCTTCTTAAGTGACCATTTCCTTTGAAGATCTGTTGTGTTCTGAATGATATATATTAAACTAGGAAAAAAAGGTATACTTATATCGATAAATCACAAATTTATGACAAGTCATCGATTCCTTTGACTCAAAACAACCTATAAATAACAACTTCCCCGTGATCATCGTAACCAATGGCTGGAGACCCTGGGTGACATGGCTCAAAATCGATCGCAATGGCGCAGGTGTATACACTCTTTATCTTCCCTTAAACCTTGAGATTAAAGTTGCTTCATAACTTTCTTCCTTCCCATACTATATCCCTATACAGAACCTTTCTCTTTTTTACTACCACCACTAAATTAACTACTATGAATTCGGTGTTCATCTTGTTGTGCTAACGAGGTATGGCAACTTGGACCGATGCATAAATGTGCCTGGTTCTACGTTGGAGCTGACTGAATGACTTCCCCGTATTTCATTCAAATTCATACATTAATCTATGAATTCGATTCAAATTATCTCAGTTACAAAATACATTAAAAATGAAATTGAATAGTAAAAGATTTTTTGTCATTTCTTCATGGGAATAAATAGACAGGTATACAAAATTAAAGAAAAATAAATGAGATATAATCATAAAATGTTTAACTTTTCATTTTAAACAGATAGAGAAAACACAGGTTTCCTGGGATTTGACTTTCCGACAAGCCTCTATTATTATTGAAATATTTCTGTTTAAGTTTTGACATTCTATCGCAATGTTTATGGGTAACTTGAATGAATTATAGGTGCAGGTTATTTCTACTGATTTATCTAGTTATAATTGTCAGCATAGACAGTTTGCGAGATTTTTCAGATGTTTTTGAGATGAATAAATGATCTAAGTTAGATAACCATTGAAAACCAGGGAGTACTGGATAGTTATTTCGTCTTCAGAAGTGAATATTCCTAGCCTCACCTAAGATTAAACTCAGGACCTTCAGTTCTCACGGTAAATACCTTAGGTTTAGATAATTCATTTGACATCCATTGTTATGACTTTCTAACATCATCACTTCGGGGTACTGTCAAACCATCTGCCATTGTTTCCAGTGGGCAATCCCTTCACACCCGACATTATCGAACTTTTTGGAATCGGTGAGTTATTATTTGAAATGTTCTAATTTCAGACACTAAGTCTCATATTTGAACAAAGTTATACCTACTTCGGTTTTGGAGACGCGATAATATTATTAATCCTTACGTTTATCATGTGACTTTCTAGCAAGTACCTGGTGAGTTAGTTAATTTATTTTCTATCAACTGATCTCTAATAGTCACTATTTCCTACTAAAATTATTGGGAATTCCACTCAAATGTAGCCAGTGGTGAGTACATAAACCCATAATTGACTTGAGTTACCTTCCTCTTTATCATTTTATCCCAATGTTGAAGATTCATTTGCACTAAACAACATCATGATTGTTGATCTTTTATCATTTATCATGTAATTTCACATGGAAATTTTTCAGCTACATAAAAATAAAATACACTTTTTAGAATAATTAACATTATTTTGATGGTTGTGAAATTTTTATTGGTGAAAATTTAACAAGCAATTGATTTGATGTGCATGTCTTAGAACTGTATTTTATACTTCAGATAATACGGGATGATAAATAAACTGGTATTCTACTATAAAATTTCACCTACACATATTAGTGAATAATTGCTTGTCAAAGTTTAACTACTTTTAAACTTCTAAGTAGTCAACTAAACACCTATAAAATATTAGGAGTCTAGTTTATTATTATTATTCACGCATCAGATGCATTGATATTCTGCTCAAAATGAACTTGTTTTTCATCTCTAAGATTTGATCCTGCTGCACAGTCACTTTCCAAAGAAGTATTTTCAAGAATTTTGTGTGGTGCTTGTTTATCTGAAATATATGATAAACCTTGTTGTTTAGCTGATGCTAACATCCAAACATTGACATCACGCTCCAGTTTATGGGAATCATAGTAAGTTCGTACGCTTAAGCAGGTTTCTTGTCCAAATAGTGTGCTAATAAACAGAAAAAATCAGTCAATAACTGTTATTAATTGATCGAAAAACTTTATAGGTATGCTAATGTATGTTGTTGAACTTATGAGTATGTTATTATCATTCAAAATAGTATCATAAGCATAGGAGTGATAAACTCATAAGATACAGGCAGAATAAAGTTCTTTCCTCTATGGAGTGTTCTTCTTTAGAATATTGTAGGAGGTACTGGTCGTATCTGTGGAAACTGTTCCTGACACGAACACATCTCCATAAGTTACCTGTGCGTTTATGAAACGTTTAAGATCTTTCACTATATAACTTAGAAAAAGTACATTCAGAGACATTTTGGTGGATATCAATATTTATTGAAAAGAATGATCATTGTTCAGATGTCGATTGCTGAACTGCTAACATCTGAATGGTGATCACTCAATATTTATCATCAGGATAGGTGAAAAAATAAAGGAAGGAAACGTGTTGAAATACTTTGTGCTGAGAATTCTATATTGTACCAAAAATATGATATTAAATAAAGCCATTAATAATAATAATAACTAGACGAAAGCTTTTTCAACTATCTGCATGCGTTTGTTTCAGATTGTAACATCTGAAATATAGTTACTTGAGGTGGTTGATACGATATATTTCACGTTCTGGAATGTGGCTTGGACTTTAATTACCTAACTAGCGCCAATGAAAAATTCCAAGATTAAATGATGAACTGTTTTGTGACCTAAGGTTCCTAATATTGTCGTGGAAATAAATTTAATCATCGTTGAGCAGATGACTTGAGTACGAAAATCAACCCAATGCTTTCAGGTCAGGTAGAAGTATAAGCTCATGGGTAGGAGAGAAAATGCATTATTATTTTTTTGAACGTGTGCTGATTACTTTCAGGGAGATTGCGCTTTAAAACAATGCTTGCTCTTAAACACTATAAGGCCGCAAGAGGAAAATATTCAAGTAATCACAACTCAGTCAACACACCACGAAAAGCAAACACCATCACCAGGAGAATGAAGCAATAAGAGTCTGATTATTTAAAAAACATTTAATACTACTCCAGTGTGTACTAGTTCATATAGACATACTAGATTTATTGAATAAGCATAAAAAACTGACTGGAAATTAAAAACTAATCTATACAAAAATCAGAAGTTTCGCTCACCGAGCTGTAAAATTTGGTTCCAAGGCTAATGCTTTATTACTTCGAACATGTTTGATGAGTAATTTTTGATCAGACTAAAATAAAACGAAAAATAAGAAGCAAAACACCGAGAGTTGTTAAATAAAATTTTGAATAAGGCGTTGAAAGTTGATGAAATAATTTAATACACGGGAAGGTGGCAGAGATCATGTTCATGTTACTTCTGTTACAAACAATTAAGATTATTATCGGATAGCCATCAGTATCACGTTTCACAACTCGTTCGTTTTTGGGTAGGTTAGAAGCATCTATTATGATTGTCATACTTGAAAGCATCGGTCTGAATTTTGGTAGATTTAATTGTATAATTCATGGAAAACATATGTAACTGTAAACACAGACATATGGATTTCAAACAGCTTCTATGAACAATTTGATATTATTTTAAGTACGTAATTATGTTAAAGTACTATTATTATTATTATTATTATTATCGCCAATGAGGTATTTATGGTTTCAACTCATCGTAAGTATACGCTTCTCGCTAATCGATGACGCAATACCGTTATTTTACTGCAATAAGTAGGACATTAGAGGTACATTTTTCATATTGGTGATTATCAAATAGAGTATTAAAATGATAATTTGAGCTTTTAAGTGGTCGGAAGTGCCAAACAGTTGACTTTGAAGATGTAATTTTCACTAGTTTAAACTCATTGGTAAGATGTACATATAATGTTGAGGAAACTATTTTAAATGATTACAAAAAGGGGAGTAAGGCAAGGTAAACAAATAAAATGAGGCAATTGTTTAGATTTATTTACAAATATGAAGTTCAAATTTAAAAACTAAGTAAAATTGACACATAAAATTGGTTGGCAATCCACCCACTCTTAAAAAAGATTAATGTAACGAAGTGGGATAATCACCGTGCTAGAATCTCATCACGATATACGTAATGCATAGTTACTAAATTGCCAAGCTGAATATTCAACGGGTAAAATTAGACTAGATGGGATATAGTTAGCAGCAGAGTTCAGGATAAGCGTTTCTTTTGAAGTACGTGCCTGAAACTCGGAAATATCTGAACCGAGAGTTCAACCCAGTGACTTTAATATCGAAACTACAATGCATCACTGACTAAGCTATCGAGTCTTTTATAAAAATATTATTACTGTAAACTTCAAGAAACGGAAACTAACAGAAGCTTCAAGAACAAATTATTTATAGCGGAACAGTGGCGTCGGCGAATATGTTTTTATGAAATATACATTTTCTCCAATATCCCTAAAAGTTTTCTTTTGTACAATAATTTTATAATTCTTACCTTCACTGGTCTACCTTCAAACTCTTTACGTAAGTGTGGATCTTCATGTTCTAAACGCCACTGAGACAAAAATGACGGTTTCCCAACTTCGAAATATAAACTTTGTGCACCTGGTTGTAAATTTTGATCGCCTAGGTGTTGCAAATCACTAGCTAAATATAGGCATTGATCTGCATTTAACTTTTTCTGTAGTGCAGCATTACACTTTGTTGAGATGATATCTGGTTGTAATCCAAACACAAATGGTTCACCATAACGAATCACTCGACCATATTGACTCTCGTGTAAGCTATGTGAAGTAAAAAGTAAATGAAGTTTAAACAAATAAGGCTTTGAAAAGTCTGAAATGTTGATGCTTTTATTCTGTTTAAGATGACATTGAACTTTTAAGAGCGTATGTTAAGTTTTCAGTGATTCATACCGTCGAACAAAACTCTTCGCTTTTAATCAATGTCCAGCCTATATGATTAGGGAAAGGAATGTTGTGAAAATGAACTTCTTAAAATAAATGTTTCGCGTTCTTTTATGAGTCGCAGTTGATGCTATTGTGAAACCACTTCTCACGTCAGTTTATTAACAAAAACATTTTAAATCAACCGATGCTATAATACTGTTATTCATAAATGCTTTTGTAGGTGTGGACATAGTTTGCGGAATCCAATAATTAATAACATTCTCTTCATGAGTACTGATTAATGTCAGATCATTAGGTAAAATTATTTGTTTGATATCGTCAGCATTCACTCAAAACCAAATTTTACGGAATGCCGTTGATTAAAACTAAGTTTATCCATATTTTAAACTGGAAATTTGCTTAAATAAACTTTCTTAGTGTACCTGAAAAATATAGAACATTGATCAATTGTGTCGTCATAATCGCTAGTAGGATAATTGCAGAAGAAAAGCCCCATACCAAACTAGACTACAACGCTGTTAAGGTCATATATTTAACAAGCAATTTTTGATGGCAGAAATTTGTATGTGAAAAACCATAAACTTTAAGAAAAAACGTGACCAAGACGAATTTCGTTGAGTAAGAAAGCCTCACTGGCTACTTTTGTAACTCATGCCTGATAAAGTTCAAACCTGATATGTCTTATGTTTTTGAAAAACTATGCCAGAAGCACCGACAAACCAGCAGATTCAAGAACCATACACTTTACTCAGAGTAATACGGCGAGTTTGTGATCTTTTCGCTTTCAGCCCATTCCCACCGTTTTCTTGACACTCAGTATTTGTTAGTAGATTTGTTTCCCCGATAATGAATGTTGATAAGACCAAAGGATCCTTTCAAAGTTTACTACAGTTTCGACGATTAAAATGGCTATATTTTCTCAGATCGAGTTGACGATGATAAAAATCATCCATTTAGCAATAGTTGGCTTTTATTGGTTTGTAGTTTCGTGTACAATCTTCACCAAAGCACCAACAAATCTGATACAGAAACTTCAAGCAACTGACTGAACTAAATTGATTTGAAACCGAAAGAAATAGTAAGCCATTCTGTAAAATCGAGACGTGAATGCACCACATGCAAAACATTTGACCTGTCTTATGCTTTGCACTAAGAAATTGACTAGAAATCCTATGTTGACAGTCAAAAATCCACATGCAAAAGTTTTATTCTCTCAAAATAGTGAATTTTGAAATAAAATACTTTATTCATGGGCTAACCAGTATATCCGGAAAACATTTTTCGCAGACGGCTGTACATTCTTCGATGCGGTAACACTCAGTAAACCATTTCTTCCCAAAGAATTAAAAATATTGTCATCGGAATTAGAAAGTTCCAAAGTTAGGTTGCATGAGATATCGATCGAAAGACCAAGAGCATGAGGTGGGCGTGTGTTTGCAAGTCCACATTTTACGTAATATGGAGATGATCCTGGGTTTATTATTTGAATATTAGACCCAAAACGCAAATATCCATCTGACGGCATCGCCGAGCATTGAATCTTAATTCAGTGGTATAGTCAGATGATAAAGCCTACCATAGTAGGAATACTTTCAGTGAGTAAGCTGAGAAACTGTGTAGATGATACCCGATCCTCATTTTTACTGAAGCGCGCAGACTTTTCTTCCTAAATATATAAAATTTATCAGGAAACCGCATACTTTTTCTAGTATTCTCTCCTCCCACCAGTTACCTAACAAAACACCTGAATTATACGACCTCAAAGGTAACATTTTAAAAAAGCAACCTCAACGTTACTATAGTGAAGGTGATGTCCTATAGCTAATATCGTCTTCACGAGCTCGTATAAACCGATTGGTTTCTTTTAGATCGCTTCATATTGTATCCATACGCCCTCAAGTCTATGATGATGTCTTCGGTGAAAATTGGAAACCGTCAAGCATACAAACAATTAGCGTATATTAAACTATCCTATCTTGAGTATCGTTAAAGTTATTGCTTCAAGCAAAGGAAAATTTGGGGTACTTTGACAAACCATTGTCGGGCTCGTGAATTGATATTAGAAACTCAGATCCCTCTTTAACGCATTCGTAAGCTTATGTTTTCCACTTGCAGCTTTGATTATTAGATCGTTCCAATCTTATGCAGTGTTGCTACTGGTTGTTGCCTTATAGTGTTATTATAAAATGTAAGTAATTTCTGTGCTCAATAAAACGTTGGCTCATTTTTCTATTATTTTGTTTCCTACTAAATTATCTCAAACGGCCTTCTCGTTCAACCTCAATCACTAGATAACTTCAAGCAACATAAACAACTAACAAACACTGGAGGTTGCACTTCGTTCATCACCACTTCTCTCTGATTTAAAGAGCTCTTCTCTCCCAAAGATTTGAATCTAGGTCTTGGGAGGAAGCATGTAGTGGGAAAGACCAAAGAAGAAATCTTAAAATCGTTTCCTTTGAAACCCATCAACATCTAAAACACTCAATAGCTTGCAACAAGCCCGAATCAACGAACTGTTTTCCTTATACTCGCACCGTGATGTTACGTTAAGGTTTAAAGATAGCTAAAGCATTCGAAGTTTGACAACTCCTTTGCTTGCAACACATTTATAATCAAAGTATGACAACCTAGTGAAGTTGGTTGTCAGAAATGAAGAAGTTCTAAGATATATTTGGAACGCTATCGGATATGGAAGAACATTTGGTATAAGCTGGCTAACAGTTGAAAGGGATGCGTAGCGTGGCGTACCCACCCTAGATCCAGTGCGGATGAGTGACCGAGCGCGTTCAGCTTTATGTGTTTAGGTAAAACTGATGAGGTCGAAGACTTACGGAGCGATGTATTCGGGTGATTTATTCGCCGCTACAGGTTTCAATTGTTTAGCATGGCTTATTATGAGTTGTCTTACCGTTTGACTGCTGTGGTTGTAGCTAAATCACTAGTTAACTGGAGATTTTGTACCTTGTTATCTAAACGGTTGTGTATTTCTCAGGTGTGCTGGCAGGGCAGATGTAGGGTGGTTCCAAAGTAAAAAAAATATCAAGGGAAATATTAGATAAGTGGTGGAAACCAAAAAAGAAGGCATTCATATACTGATGGGTGTGATGGTTGTGAAAGTTGAGAGAAATGCATCAGATACAATCAGTCTTAGGGACAGTTGGCATTGAGGTAACCCTCAATCGACAAAAGAATGAGCATACTCAAGTCTTCGCTCTTGATGTGAAAATTTCCAAGGATTGCCTCGTTGAGCATCGTATTTTCGTCCTAGTAGAATAATTATTTTTGTATGTATATGCATACTAACCATAGTGTTTGTCATTGTCATTTCACTTCGTGTTCTCAAGTAGACCTTGGAGACTAATGCTGTGTCAGAGTCTATTTTCGAAAGATTGTTTTACCACCCTACTTTGTTACCTATCTTTGTATTTATTCCGAGAGAATATTATCCCTATTCACATATACATATATATATCTTTTTTGACTATTGGTGTGTAACCCTGAACATGCTTTGTGTGTGCATACTAGTAGGTATGTAATTGTATGCTTACTTATATCTTTTTTTTAGTCGTGGAAAGAGAGTCACCAAACACTCACTGGGTTGACGATTTTCGCCATTCCAGTCCCCATACACATATTTTCGTCTGCAGTAACTAGTTTCTGAAATATATGTCCCTCAAATACACTTGTATTTAAATTCTTAGATATGTATTGTTGTTAATGGGGTACGTTGACAAATTATATACAAAGTAAGCAGGATACATATTTTATAATCACTAGTATCATATAATCATGATGGAGTAAGACAGCAAAACAATAATACCCAAAAAAGATAGTTTGGACAGGCTTTTTTGGCCACTGACGTGATCCAGAAATATTTTCTGTCGCCTGGAACTTTGGAGTTGCGTTGGTTTCTCAATAAGGAATAGTTGCTGTTTCTCAAACAATCAGTGAAACTTCCCAGTTTCGCTTGAAACACGCTTCTTGAGCATAGGTTAAGATTGAATGTTTTCTCTTCATACAGGTCTTACTATTGAAGGATGTTTAAAAGAATAGCTACTTGAAAAATATTCCTCAACATCTCATAATAGTTTTTAATTTCAACCCACTCCACTCTCATAGCAATGTACGGTCTTAAAGAAGCTATCCGTTGAGTGAAGTTTCTCCTGGTTTAGAGAATTAAGTACTATTGTCATTTCTCTGCAGCATCCCGTTTGTTGACATAGTAATTGGGACTGTAAATTGATTACAGAACACTATTGGTGCTTGAAAGCGAACATTTTCGGCTAGAAGATAACTATCTGATGGTAAGTAGTCCAATATTGAGTACAATTTGTCCTCTCATCTTGTGCTTTCGTTCTCATACTTAGTAGGTCTACACTGACTGAGATGAGTTTCTTGTGAAAACATTTTCAGTTTCGCATTCTCGCTAACGATATACAAGAATGGAGTGATAAATGAGGTCCGATATCCATTTATTTGATTGTAAAACGAATTCATCGGGTAAATATTCAAAGTCCGTTTATGTTCATGTTAATTGTTATTATTATGACTAATCTCCTCGCATACCCTGTCAGTCTTCAAAGTGAATGTTTTAATCGATTTTTAGACGCCTTTAACAACTGCAGGCTAAATCTACACGGCAACTTGAAGAACATACACTTAAAAGCTTTACTCCAAGGTTAGTTTATGTACATAAAAGAGATAATATTTATGGTTTTTCAAACGGCTTGGAACTTCTTGAAGTTTCTGGGGCCATGCTAAATATAGAGGCAACATAGGTGACCACCCGATCATAAAGGTAAGACGCATTTCTTCACTTTCTAGATGTTTCTGAGAAACGTCTTGACAATATCGATTGAATAAAATGTTCTCTAACATTTTCTAGGCCCTCACTATTAGCAACAGCGTTTTATGGGAGAGGACAAACCAGCACTTTCCAGCTGAAGAGGAAATTAAGAAAAGACGTTGGAAGTGGATCGGACATACATTAAGGAAATTACAAATGTGCATTACAAGGCAATCCCTAACTTTGAATTAGGAAAGGAAGCGGAAAAGAGGAAGGCCAAAGAACACATTACGCCTGGAAATAGAAACAGATATGAAAAGGATGAATGTTAACTGGAAAGAACTGGAAAGGAAGGCTCAGGACAGAGTTGGATAGAGAATGCTGGTGAGCGGTCTATGCTCCTTGACGAGGGGTAACAGGCGTAAGTAAGTAAGTAAGTAAGTGGTAGCGATCATGATGATGAATAAGAAGACTAAATAGATGTTAAATTAATTTGGGACGTGTAGACATTAATCAAATTTAGACATGACTTCAAGCAAGCCAGATTTTCTTACACGCTCACTATAATGGTAGCTTGTGGTGGACCAAAAGTATGATAACCAAAAAAAATAGCAACAAAAATATTACGTCTAAAGTTTATATATTAATTAACAGTTAATAAGTTAATTACACATAGATAAAAATAAGGGACGTTACTTAAGTCTTCGGGCTATTGCGTGTTCGGCTGAGTTTGGTCCAAATAATCCACAATTATAAAAGATTAGTAATCCCAATATGGACGATATAGACCCAGTAGGTTTACCAAGAGTAGAATTCAATAAAAATGTCACAATTGTCTATAAATATAGATGATATGCAATGAATATTTCATTTAACATATTTGCAGATATAGCAGAACGATGCAGATGTGAATTAGAGTGTATTTAATGAGGAGCAGTAACAGTGCCACGATATGTTGTACTCAAAACGGAAGGAAGTCAAGTTACAAGGGTTCAAAGTAATACACTTAAACAACAAGTACAATTGTTTAATGCTAAATGTACAGAATATGAAAATACACAAAATACATGCGTAAACTATGAAAAATTATTTACAAAATAGGTTTTATGGTCCTATCTCCACAACCTGATTATAAAACATTTTGCTTGGATTTAGTTTTGATATGAAGTGAGGAGATTATTTTAACAGTTGTCTAGAGCTGGACCCCGATTTACCCAATACAATGAATTATGATTTTCGTGCTTTGATATGGTACGAACAGGGTTAAAAATGGTTCAAGGCATGAATTCACATTTAAATTTGAGATCACTCATTTTACTTAGTGAGGAAGATTGTTACGTCCTCGATCTGTCTGCTCAACAATATACAGAAGAGAACTTATTTCGACCTAGGCTAAGGCCTGTAAATGATAAGCTAAATAGTTCAACCTTGAGTATAGAAATGCATGAGTCCGAATAGAAACTAAATAGTGTTGGATAGAAACTAAATTTATTCTGTGAGGAGTAGTGTAACGTCGTGTACTATATTACACTTACATAGCTTATTCTAGTTTCTGGACAAGCCAATTCACCTATAACGTTATGAGTCATATTTTGATCTTGTTAATTATTCGCTTATTGACCTTGACTATTTTTTTATATGAGCGTATGTGTATGCACACTTCTTATCCTACCTATCACATGTCTGTCATTCATTTTAGTCTGACTATAAATGTTGATTAATGCTTGCTTATAACGAGTTGGCTTCCCAGCCATCTCCACTATGCGTCATCTTTCCTTCGCTTGCTTGCATTTGCTAATGTGCTCACTGCCTTCTAGCCCATGTTGTTTATCAATAAAAATGTAGTTGCTGCTTCCCTTTGACTTCTGATATTATATACCGTTCAGATTGTTATAATAACGGTTATCAAGACGATCGATTAACGAAGCACTACACTACAATTCTATTACATTATTGGTTGACAAACGAGAGTGACGACGAGTCAACTAGAACACTATTTGATCTATTCCCAATTGAGAATAACGTAAAGAATATGTGAATAAATAGATGATTACACGACAACAACGCACAAACAGTTAGAAAAACACAATTATATCCAAACTAAACATTCGGGTTAAAAAACGGATGGTCTAGCTTAGGTCGACTAATGAATTCAACTATTACAATTATTACAATCTTCACAAATCCCCATTTTCATTAGTTACAATAACTTTAGAATAGAGAAGGCTAGAGATTGACTAGATAGAAGCACATAATAAATATTTATTTATACAAAATCTTCGTTATTAATTAAAACAAAAAAGGAATTTAATAAGAATTTGCATCAATTACACAAATAAAATATTTAATACGAAACTATTGAATACAAAGATTCATATCATTAATGGTGCAGTTCAGTCAGTCAGTCAGCTACAACGTACATCAGTTCGAGTTGCCATACCATATTAGCACAGAGATACAGTTGTCAATTCAAATCCCATAGTGGTAGAAGTAGTAAGAGTATAAGCAGTAATCGAAAAGATTAGAGTTTGAAGATGTTATTCAGGGAGTATAATACAGTGAAATAAATTTGGAAAGAGAAGAAAGATAGAGACATGAAGAATTCAGAAAATTAGAATTTAAGAGAACACAATGATTGGATGCACCTTCGTCATTACAAAAGATTTTGAGCCATGTTATTCAAGGTCAATAATTATTTGTAATTACTACTTATATTAACTCAAATATGATATTAGTGAAAATAATGAAATTAGTAGAGTTTTTATATTTATGAAATGTTTTCTAGTACAATGTAAGTGCACAACAAAAACAACCACAACCAATCAGTTTCACTATGAAGAGATGAGTTTGATATACAAACACAAAAATGATCTAATCTATGTGATTTAGTTCTCAAGGTTACAAGAACCCACGCATAGTATCTAGATTCAAATATATGAAATACTTTAGGATAATTCTTTGTTTATTGTTCAAAAAAATATAAAATCATTATGGTTATTTCTATTTGATGAAGTTCTAATGATGATTATGGTTGTGATCAGACAGATAGTAAATGTCTGTAGATAAGTTTTACTTCTTATTCTCAGACTCATAGGTGTATATATATATATACATGTATGATACACACAAGTATACATACCATATAAAGGTGTGATCATATATAACCATATTGATTTCATCAATATATGAATCAATATTGAAACAACGATAGTAACTGATTTAATAAATGTGATCATGATGTTAATGTCAATTCATTTAAATATATATTACTATTATTATTAATACAAATAAATAATAGTTCAGGGAACATAATTGCTACTCATAAATAACATAGAAACAATCAAATTATATCAGCAAACAAACAACAAAAAAAAGGAAAGATTTGCATTTACAATAAATCACATTAGATCAGTTCATTCATTCCATTGGTGAGTTCTATCTATCTACATGTTTAATTTAAATGAATTATTTTGTTTTATTTTATTTCATTTTATATAGTTGAAATTATTAGTCTATTGAAGCTAGACCACCATGGAAAACCTGGAAAGACGAAACACCCGTCCAGTGCTTACAGCTTTTCCATGATGGTCTAGCTTTAATTGTAACATAATCTTAACTATAGAAAATTATTAAAATCTCCACAAAAATCCCCCTTCTAATTATTTTATTTAAACAAAAAAAAAATTTTTTTAAATAAAAATTTATAAATTATGGAGAAAAAATGGAAGAAATAGAATTTTTAATTTATTGATTTAGTATGTTTTATTAAAGTTAAGAAAGTGAATATAATATCAACTTGTTATATCCCCTGGTGAATGATGAATGGTAAATCTGAGGTCTATTATGGACAAAGGTAATATGCCTAATTCCTATTGTATAGTTGTATTGTATAGTTGTTAAATAACTGACCTAATTGTATTCGTGTTCCTCTTATCATAACCTTTATTTTGACCTTTGAACTATTGTTATTGATTACTTTCCCCCTATCCATAGCCACATTGGCCAATTACTGTACAAATGTTATTTTTCTATTTTTTGGTATAATTGGGTCTGTTTGGTTAGTATATATAATCCAGTATGCTTGTGAATAATGATTCATATTGCTGAGGCTGTTATTTGTGTTCTGGACTTAACGGGCTGGTCTAGGCAGATAGGAAGGACCGAATAGCACCCAATACTGTTCGTACGTATTTACTGTATCATTGCACGTCCATATCATTTACGAGTTTGCATACGTCATAACACAACTATTTTTTGTTTAATATCAAAAGGGGTTTTTGTGGATATTATAATAATTTTAATAGTTTAGATTATTAGTCAATTGAAGGTAGACCATTATGTAAAACTTTGAAGCACTAGATGGTTTTTTCGTCCGTCCTATTGTGAGATTCCTCAGCAGTGTACATTTTTTTATTTTTAGAAAAAAGAGAAACAAAGTTTTATTTAATTAAAATTTCTTTAATATAAACTTTTGAATTTTATCAAAATATAAACAGAATTCTGAATAATATGAAGTCATAATAATATTATCAGTAAAATTAAAATATTTTCCATATTGACTTTTATATTTTAAATTGTTTTTGTTAATCAGAAGGTAATAATTACTTATTTTATGGTTAGCGTTTTTTTGTTTTAGTAAATAAGCTCTTCTACGAGAGGAGGTGGCTAACCATATGCCTAACCCTCCTTCTTTACCCGGGCTTGGGACCGGCAGTAACTGTAGAAGAGCTACAGGTGGAGTTAAGGTAATAAATATAAATAAATAAGTTATAATGTGAAATTAAAGAAATTAAATAGAACATATTGTTTTAAAATGATTAATGAATTTTTTTAAAGTTTCTTATGAATTACTTAAAGTCATAGTCTAGAGTTAACTTTGGGATTTATAACTAGCTTATATATACCATAATACTAAACCTAGCCTGATCAGTATCCAGGTTTTACAATTAGTATACACGTACCTAAATTCTAACTTTAGCTTTAATCTTTATGTTGAAATCATAAATCCTAAATTCTAAATCATAGTCTTAACCATCATTTCAAATATGTAATGATGTTTCCCTCATTAAGTTGATCATAATAAGGTCAATGGCCAACTTCTTTGTCGGATATGATTATATAAACATTAAGCTAGATGAATCTACTTCCAAATATATTATTGCCAGAGCATTGGATAAACAGATATATATTTTCAGAAGGGGTTTTTGTGAATATAATAGTAATTTTATTAGTTGAGATCGTGAATCAATTGAAGCTAGACCACCATGAAAAACCTGGAAGCACTGGCCGGTTGTTTCGTCCTATTGTGAAACTCATCAACAGTGGGCATCCACGATCCCACTTCGCAAGATCTGAACCCAGATATATATTTAATTAATGATTTTAGTTAAAATACAAGATGCATCATCTAACCGTACAACAATAGATTCTGATAATTGTTTGAAACAAATTTTCAAATGGATAATTTCAATGTGATTATTAATGAGTTTATCGGTACCAATGCCTAGGTTAGACTTGGTAGTTTTAAATACATCGAAAATTGAGTTGAAAATTTACAATAATAATAAATATATTTTTCGATATTACGTAACGTTGAAAACACAATTTTCTTCTTATTGAGACATCATAGGAATATACTTTGGAAAGTGGATTGACAAAATATCAAGTGTCTATGTGAGATGTTAAAATATTTTAAGTCTTAATTTTCTCTGATAAAGTTCCTGACTGATGTGAAATCGATATGACATACTTAATTATACATCAAGGTAGTTATTTATAAGTGTAGAATTATACGCAAAGAAGGATAGTGGCTAGCAGTGGAATTCAGGATGCGCGTTTCGTCCTATTTGGGACCAGTTGTAGTCCTAAAAATCAATGGGAAGATTCAAACAAACAATACTAAGTGAATTTAAACATCATCTCATTGCACAAGCAAGTATCTATGAGGACTCAGTAGCTGAGTGGATGATGCGATGGCGTTTGAAGTGAAAGGTGGTGGGTTTGAGTCCCAGAGCGAACATCAACTTTCAGATGCAGGTACATTTAGCTGATGAGTCGCAAATAGGACAAAACTGGCGTCCTGGATTTCACTGCTAACTACTATCCATCTTTGCGTAAAATAATAAGCTATATTTGTAAAAAGATTTAAAGGTTTCACACTCAGGAATTTTAATAGTTTACATTACAAAATAGAAAAATGTCACATTGATATACTTTTTAATCATTTCAGAAATTTCTTCACAAGTTTTGTTTTTTTCTTCTTTTTCCAACGTTGATAATCAACTGATTATTGAACAACTTCTAAAAGTATTATTTAATTGAATAAACGTTGATATGAATTTTGATTATGTAACTGATTAGTTAGATATTACAAGTATTATATCTATTCTGCCTGTCTGGTTGCCCAGTTAATATTTAATGCAATGATCCTTGCCAGTCAAAGAGCAGTGGATTATCGATCAGAGCAATGGTACATAAAAGCTGTATGAGCAGTCTTGAGTACTTATCAGTCCTGCTTTCTGACTAGCCCAGCCAGTTAAGTCCAGAACACTAATAACAGCCTCTGAAATATGAATCATTATTCTCAAACATACTGGGTTTATATACCAAACAAACTGATCACATCGTACCATAAAATAGAAAATAACATTTGTAAACAAGATTTGGCCATATATAGCTGTGAATAGGGGGAACAATAATTAATGAATTAGGGATAACTCAAGAATGGTAAATCATATAATAATAGTCTATAGGTCAATATAAAGCTTATAATAAGAGGGACACGAATATGAATAGTTTAGTTTTTTAATAATTGTACAATAGGAAATATACATATCATATTGGTCCATATATAGTTATCAAAGCTACTATTCATAAATCTCCACGGGATATAACAATAAGATATTATATAGGTGATTTTCAAGCGAACAGTGTGCCATCATATAATTGTAATTTAACAATGACTTATTTCTTCTAATAAATTGTTTCTTATTCTCAGCTTGAAATCTCCTGTGTTTAAGTCAAATAATCTCAAGGTTCATGTTTATCAATTAAAATTCATTTCATTTAATGATTATAATGTAACATAAAATCACTCTAATGAGATATTTACTTTATTTTAGTGTCAATTTCTGCTTTTACTTCAGTAATCTAAAACGTGACAGTTTGTTTTGATTCATTTTTGGATAAGATCTTGTATTTGTATATGATTTTATTCAAAGATTGACATTAGTTAAAGTTTTATCGGGAACCAATGGAGTACTAAACAACTGTTTCGTCCAAGTATTGAATTTCTCAGAAATGTACACTTACAATCCTGTCAGTGATCGGATCAAGGGTCTTCAATTTTCTCGGCTACAGCTTAACTACTGAATTAGCGTTTAGTGGTACACGTTTCTGACAATTCGTGAAACAGTACGGTAATCAACACATGTTTTTGATAATGATTATCTCTTTCTCGATATCGATAATTTACACTACTCATTATTTCGCCTAGGAATAGGAATCCTATTCTATGATATAATACTTGATCTATGCTATATGATTTTAAAAAGTAGCTTTGATTATGCCCATACATAACAAGTATAATCTTTAAATTAAAAACTAATTTTCACCCTGAATTATATTTCATTTTATGTTTGACTAATTTACTATTTAAGATTTTGATTCTTACAGGAGAAGCAATACAGTTCAGTAAATCGATTTGTCTTCTTTTTTTTCACTTACATTTATATACACTGAAAATTAGCTGAATGATGTCATAGCTCATTACATAAGAAAGTAATAAACTGCATATTTTTAATGTTTGGTATAAGTGTGATAACTGACTGTTGTAACTGTAATGTAATATTGATTAAAAGATCAAATGTAGTACATACAATCAATCTTAGAAAAAGTCATTATTGTTGATAAGAGTGGAATTTGAAAGATATATATTTTGTATGCATTTTATAACATGAATACATTATATCATTGATATGTAAATGATCGATAGTTGATGTGACTTAAGGCTACAAGACTTGAAATCGATTACATTAGAACAAATGTATTTTATCTTTTATCATCGTCTGATTGTCGAGTTTTTTTTTGGGGGGGGGGGGTATCAGTTGGAATTTCTCTTTTCTATCTCTTATTTCTGACTAATTGAATTCTCAGTTTGGGGTTGTGAGGATTGTTGAATTTCATTGAAATCATGAAATGATCAGTGTTAGATCACCTTTGGATACTTGGAAGCAGTGAATGGCTGCTATTGAATTTTTATTTTTTTTTTTTGAACCCACGTCTTTATGACATCCTATCACCTGATTTACCCATTAGCAGTTGTTATAAATGTGGTAAATTGGTGCAGGTTACTGGAAACGGTGAGATGTACACAACTGAAGTAATAAGAAAAAATTAATGGCTGTAGATTTTATTCACTCTTTATAGTGTACGATAACCACTGTAATCACATTTACTCGTTTATATGTCTAGTTTACTGTGATTCAATCATTAGAGAAACAGTATTACATTCAAATGAAATAAGGAGGATAAAAAAGGTTAATTTTATCCATATTTAATAAAAATCACGTGTTGCATGTTATACTGATAGAAGTTTATTGTAAATTAATTCTTTGAAATAAAACCAATGGTTTACTGATTATTAACATTATTATTTAAACACATAAATATTGGTACAAAGGGGCAACGAATACACATGCACCACACAAGTCACATGATTTGTGTGTGGGCTGTGATACTGCCCGTGTGCTCAAACTGAAGCAAGTGGTTTCCTTAGGGGACTACACACGGAGCCTATGACCTTAAGGTCTTATCTACAGGGCAGTGGAGCAACGTAAGGAGACACGATCACATGGTAGCCGTGACCAACAATTGGTTCATATACCATTTGTTGCCTCAGGATCCTGGAGATCATGTGCACCATTGGTTTGGAATGAGCGTTTTCCAGCTCCCCTTAGTAGATTCTCCGTGTCCACCAACCCAGTTAAAGCTTCGGATATTCACTTTTCGTCCTCTGCATTTCACAAACAACAGTAATGCCACGAGGAAACAGTGAGTAGGACTTCCCTGCCAGTGGCTGTATGCGCGTGGCCATGTGAGAGTATTTCGAGAGAACGAACTGACTCTCCTCACTCTCGGTTGTACCAGGGCATTTGGGGGCATGGTTTACTGAGAAAAGCATCTTAATGAATCAAGAAAGAGACGTGATGATGAACGAAATTCACACTGAGTAGAAGTATAATCTCATGTTTTTGACCTATTCCAACAGTTTTATTTCAAATTGAGAATATGAACTGTGAACCTGAGTCACTTTATTTTTATGCTAGGTTCTACACTGTTTACGACCAACTTGATGATTGGCTAACAAAGTTCTGGATTGCAACACTGAGATGTATGGTGACTAGCAATAAAACCAAGGACGTACATCTCGTTGTATTTGAGACTCGTCAGCTAGATATTTTGAGCCGCAGAGTTTATGTTCACTGAGGAACTTGAACCCAGCACCTTTCGATTAAAACGCTAGGCGTCATCCGATTTAACTGGGACGAAATGCTCATCCTGGATTCCATTGATAGCCAACATCCATCTCTGCGTAAAGTGCTTGTGAAATAGTGGCAGTATTGAGGTGATCTGTGCAGAATGCATGTATGCCAAGACAGACTGAATAATTGCTTTCCAAACGGTCAACATATATCCGAATTCAAATTACACTCATAAGGTTAGTCATGTGTGCGGCCTATTCTCCTCCACGAGGGGTAACAGGCGGAAGAAAGTAAGTAAGTAAGTAAGTAAGTAAGTAAGTAAGTAAGTAAGTAAGTAAGTAAGTAAGTAAGTAAGTAAGTAAGTAAGTAAGTAAGTAAGTAAGTAAGTAAGTAAGTAAGTAAGTAAGTAAGTAAGTAAGTAAGTAAGTAAGTGAGTAAGTAAGTAAGTGAGTAAGTAAGTAAGTAAGTAAGTAAGTAAGTAAGTAAGTAAGTAAGTAAGTAAGTAAGGTTGGTCATGTATAACTATCCAGGCAGTATTTGCTGAAATCAGCGATTATTATAGAAAAAGAATTCATTTTTTATCTTTCTATTAACCAGTAAATATGGTGAGATTATAATTTCTGAACGACTTTTGAGTGATGTTTAGGCGACCGTGAGAATATTCACTTATTTACCAGAGTCAAAAATGGTTGTGAATTAGTGTAAGTAATCAGTATTACGATTTAGATTTAGTTTTTTTACCATGAGCTGAAATTAGCTCTAATGTCAAAATACTATTTCGCCATATGGGTGAGTGAATTTTTCTCCAAAAGTCAAGACTTGTTATGTTAAATCCCACAGTCTCGTCCTTAAGTATTTTATAACTTCATTTCGGTATTTTTATTTCAAATTTCATTTTGTACTTTCTTGTTTATGCTAATTGTTTTCAAGATTCATACTTTTATTTGTCAACATGATACTGTGTTGTTAACAGATTGCAAAATGTAAAAAAAATGTTATATTCATAGCAGAAGTAGTTGTAGCAACTAGTTTTTCTACAAGTCACCTAAACAGTTATTAAATTCGAGCTATATTCGAAGCTCAGGATAAATGAAAAGAAGTATTGTCGTAAATGTGAACACAAGCTAGGGACAACCGACTTTTGATATTTGGTAAAATGTAAAAAACATACTTCTAATAATTCAATTTGCAAAATGTTCATTTATTGTCTCAAACTTTATTGTTCCTTCATTTCTATACCAAGTACACGCTGTTTCCTCCTTAACATTCTCAACCTTCTGCTGTTGACCATTCCATTTTTGATTGGCGTTATATACTATTTATGTCGACATAAGATGCTGGGTTCAATTCTTGATGGGTTTGTAGATGAGCACATCTAATGAGTCTTACATCAGGAAAAAATAGTTGTTCAAATCCCTCTGGTTTTCAATACTACTCTAAGAGATATTAGTCCATAAAAAATATCACACACACATTAATGATTTAATTTTTTCATACAAATACAAGTTTCAATGCCTATAAAGCAGATAAAGTTTAGTAGTCTATTCTCAGCTAACCACTTGTTTACTTTGATATTTTCGAAACTAACCTTCCTGTTTACTTATGTAGAATACGCCGAATCTCTCAAATGTTTGAGTTAAATATTTTTCATCTCTGTAAATATTACAGTTAAACTATCTGTTATATGTTTGTTTAAACTGAATAATCATGAATAAGAATTTTATTATTATTTATTTATTCAAACACATAAATATTGGTACAAGGGGGCACCAGATATATATGTGCCGCAAAAATCTCATTTGATTTGTGTGTGGGCTGTGATACTGCTCGGGTTCCCAAACTGAAGCAAGTGGTTTTCCTAGGGGGCCACACCCGGAGCCTTTGACCTAAAGGTCTGATCCACAAGGCAGTGAAGCATCGTGAGGATATGCAGTCTCATGGTAGCCGGTAACCAACGATTGATTCATACACCACTTTTTCCCTCAGAATACTGGAGCCCATGCGCACCATTGGTTTGGAATGAGCGTTTTCCAGCTCCCCTAAGTGAACTTCCCGTGTCCACCAACCCAGTTAAAGCTTCGGACATTTGCTTTCCGTCCTCTCAATTTTGGTAACAACACCCGCGACAAGAGAAGGCAGTGAGTAGGACATCTCTGGCAGAGGGTATGTACGCGTCGCCATTTGAGAGCATTTTGAGATGGAGAGCGAACTCTCCCACTCTCAGCCGTACTAGAGTATTTTGGGTTTAGGAAAAGAACACTACTTGTTCACATGCTGTCTATTATATGAGGTTTACGAATTATTGCAATACTCAATACTGAAAAATTCAAACAGAATTACTGCTGTTCTTGGTAAGATTTCCTTTATTTCTATGGTTTTGGAAAAACGAATGTACAAGAAATACACTAGTATTCAAGCATCATTTATAATGATGGATGTAAAAAATAGTTGTCATGTTTAACCTAACAGAAAACTTTAACAATCGAATATGAGTGAACAAAACTAAATAAAAATGACACTTTTGAACAAAAATTATGTTGGGATGATCCTGCAAATTTCTCGCAATAGACATGGCAAGCTCAGGAAACATAAAGAAGTATTTTATCCAATCAGCATTTGATTAGAAGTATCGCGAAAATGAAAAGTCACATATAGAGGTTCTGATTGGTTGATTACTACACTGCTACTGTGGTGTGGTCTACTTATATCTATATAAGTAGTATATGGTGTGGGTCAGACATAGAATGTATTTTGGCAGAAGACCGATGAAGAAAGAACTGAAATGAAACGCAAACGTCTGGAAAATGCATGAGCAATGAAATAAGAGAAGAAACAGTGCAGATTGAAACAATTGGTTGTTAATTTGCAAATTGACTGTTCATTGTTTGGTTATCAGAATTTATTGAGATAGTCTGTAATGTTTGCTTAAATACATTCGATTGTCCCCTGTCGTGTTCTGTTCACTACACTACTATGCTTGGTAGTATTCTAGAATTTTCAGGAAAACCCAAGGACTTCTAAAATACTATAAAACCCCTATATTTTCTGTACATAGATGAACCCTTGGAGTAAAGTGCTTCACGCATATTTTGTGGCTTTTCTCTCGTGTTCAAGTTGCTGTGTAGTTTTATCTTGGGGGTTACGAAAATAGCTTAGGATCCGGATATAGCGTTCAACCAACATGACTTATCAAATTATATTTTGAATAATTACAATTTGATTATATGCTAAAGAGATCTATTTATTATTACACAATTAATACTGAGAACATTTTACTTTACTCAAATTTATAATGAGAAAAGTTATTCTTTTTATTGTTGCTACCTATCTACTCATATACTTATTTAACTCAATTATCTAATGAAATATTGGGCCTTTTTAAATGTAGATATATATTCAATATCAAATGTTTTCATTTAGATGTTACCGTCAATCTTTAAAAAGACAGTGAAAAACCACTAACTTACTTACTTACTTACGCCTGTTACTCCCTATAGAGCATAGGCTGTCGACCAGCGTTCTCCAACCCACTCTGTCCTGGGCCTTCCTTTCTAGTTCTATCCAACTTTTGTTCATTCTTCTCATGCCTGTCTCCGTTTCTCGGCGTAATGTATTCTTTGATCTTCCTCTTCTCCTTTGGCCTTCAGGATTCCATGTGAGGGCTTGTCTTGTGATGCAGTTGGGTGATTCCCTCAATATGTGTCCTATCCACTTCCAGCGCTTTTTCCTGATTTCTTTCTCCTCTTGAATCACTTGGTTTTTTCTCTCCTACAGTAGGTTATTGCTGATAGTGTCTGACCAACGAATCACAAGCATTTTGTATAGACAACTGTTAATAAACACCTGTATTTTGTGGATGATGGTTTCCGCCTCATACAGTAGGACTGTCTTGACATATATTAACTAAGCTAAATTACAATATCAACAATAAAAATTAATAAATCATATGATAAAACATGATCTAATTTAAACTCATCTAGATAAGTTTTATTAGAAGTAAGAAAATATTTCAATGCAATTCACATTTGAATGAATGATTGTTCATTTCTAATAATATAGAGTAAATAAAGTTTGTTTTCCTTTTTTTTTTCTTTTCTTCTTTGGTTGTTTCTTTTTTCTCGAATGATTCTATTAAGGAATAAGATCACATTTTTTTTTGGTTTCGAAGTTAATTTAAAATTAAACAAAAAAAGAAGAATTAATTTGAGTAGTACATGTGATTAAAAGAAAAAAATTTTTTTGTAAGTTAAAGATTTAATTGTATAGTTACTTCCTTAGTGATTGGAATTATAGAACTTGTTAACAATACTAACATTGGGGTATTAAGATAAAGAGTCTGGTGTTTATCACATGGAAGTTATTGATTATTTATGGTTAAAATAAAAATTGATTGTACCATTTCGTGTAAGATTATCTCAATCATAAATGATAATATTAATCAATTTATTGGAAAATGTATATATATTGAGTAACTATATATTATACTTAAATGCAATGCGATACAATACAATTATATTATAACTCTTCGTGGATTTCACAGTGTATATTCATATATATACAAAGTTGAATAAAATATTTTCTAAGAAAATAAATATCTTTACAATGGCTAGCACTGGAATCCAGGACGCGCGTTTCTTCCTATTTGGGACTCGTCAGCTAGATGTACCTGCATTTAAGAGTTGATGTTCACTCTAGGACTTGAACCCAGTACCGTTCGCTTCTAACGCCATCACGTTATCCACTTAGCCACTGAGTCCTGATATTTTTACAACAATAAAATAATTTAATCATCTCTCAAGTGTAAATATTTCTTTAGTTAGGCCTTTTTGTATGAATGAATTCTATCACAATTATTTCTTATTCCGCCAAAAGAAAAAAATATATGTACAAAGAGAAGGATGTCAATAGAATTGAATGGTTTGTATCGGCTAAAATAACGCTAGTCAATTATTTGGAGTATTCTGAATATTTACTCCCAATTGTATTTATAATAATATCAAAAGATTCATTATTTCTTTTAATAGAAACCTTCAATACTTTATACAATTTAGTGCAATCTTTTTTCATAAGATAGGAAAAGAATAACTGGGAGCAATGTATGCCTAAAGTTATTTTGTAAAACAGAAAAGTATCGAGTAATGCTGAAAACATATAGCCTCTCTTAATATCATAAAGTAGACAAAAGACTCTCTTCGACATTAACAACATATGGGAAAACCAAGAGGGATCAAAAGCAAAACTTACACCAAGATAAATGATATTTCAAATCGTTTTCACAATAGAAGGGTACGAAAATCATGTGATTCTGATAAGCTGTTTAGGTACTTTTCATGTCTCAAGTAAAAACTAAGAGTTGATATCGAGAAGGATGTAGCGTCAGACTGTTGAGATAAGACCATCTTTCAAAGTACGCTAGACACTCATTCATTTTAAGGGACTTTTGAAGACAAAAATTATCGTCATGCATTCATTAAGATCCTCAGCACAATTAGCAAAAGTTCTTTTGCAGAACATGATATATTATGCAAAGAAAAGAAGGAAATCCTAAGTCGTGCTACGGACGCGCATAAATTGTCTTTCTAGCCGGTTGTAGTATCTTCGAATTCTCGTACTTATCAACTGAAATACTATAGAGAATTCTGAAATTGCGAGTAAAAGCCTTCCTCCAAGGATAAATATACATGTATGCATATAAACGAGGTATTTATAGAATAACGCACGCTGAATTTTCCGAAGTTTTAGTATTAAGTTATGATCTCTATGATTCAACCATATAATAACTGAGACACTTACCAGCAATAACATCGAATTGTTATTGTGTTATATTGTAAATTGACTGACGTTGGACTGAGTAGTTCATTTAGTTATAATTCAAAGCTTCAAGGAACTTGGATATTTTGGGCTCAATTCCAGGTTGGACTACAGAAAAACCTGTAAACTTGTGTTTAGTGTGATATGAAGTATTTTAAATGCTTTGATATAATGAGATAGAAATAATTTTGAGTGTCACATAATCGAAATAATACCACTCACAGAGTACTGAACAGAAGGATTGCACCTCTGGACCTTTTAGTTATCAGGTTAATGGGTCACTGTCTGTAGTTTTAGTAAACTAAATTGGTTTTGGAAGGAGTCGAATAGGTATTTTTGAATAGTAATTAGACGTGTGTACCATTTACAATATTCTTACATTCCACTACTTCTGTTTTATTCTGTTCGAGCTGAACAAAGATAGTTAAATCATTTTTTGTTTAATAAACATGAAATTCTGTCATTAACAATATAAAACTACAATGTGCATCGTACGATTAAAATCACCTATATAATCAATAAACCACCAGAGATGAATAAGTCATCCACAGTTGTAGTCAGGGCACTGATTTCACTGAATGCAATCGTTCACATTGGTAACTGAAATGAGACATTATCGCTGATTATTATGTAAAATTTCCTAGGTTATTTATAATTCGTTAAGAGGTATCATTATCATTTATAAAATTTTGTATTCATTTCGTCTGACTGATATCAGTTATTGTTTCCGGGTGAAAAAAAGTTCATTTGTGAAATGAATTTCTAAGTTGAAAAACAATAAATCGATTTATACTTACCGTCATAAGATTATACAATTTTTCAAACTCATGATAAATGCCATATGTAATTGAGGGATCACCAATATCACGTTTGTCAAGTTATTTGATGCTTATCAAATCTTATTGGTCAAGTTGTAGTGTGCCATCTGATCTAAGTGTCTTGAATTTTCTTTCAATATGTTGTGATGCTAGATGATTGAAGACAGACGATGGGAAGCCCCAGAATTCTAGGTATGCTTGGCCTAATAGTTGCGTGACTAGCTCAGTACAAACGTCTCAGTCTGTGAAGCTCGGTGACTCAGGTTCTGATCTTCCATAAAGCATCACTTTCTTCAGAACTACAAGTACCACTTGGTGGTCAGTGCCATGTGGCACAAAACCTAATTCCTAACACGGTTCCCTGTAGACTCCTTCTAGGCACCTTACATCTAAGTAAATATCGTTCATTCATATTTCGAAAGAAAGCAAATCAAATAAACTCCGTTTGGAGAGAGATAACTTCTGGAGTCATTAAATTCCTATCAAAATTTCAGTATTATATTCAACATAAATTATGTATGTTGACAGCTATTTTGCTAGTTGACATTGATTTCAGTGCATGCTGTATTGTATTGGAGAGTCTTGCTTTTCCCTTTGATTATATATTGAGACCTACTGCTGTTGAGGTTGCTGCTACACTGATCCTCTTCCCCTGCATTTGTTGTTGCGTGTGTGTTAGAAGAGCCAGATTATCTGCGAAGTCTAAATCGTCCAGCTGCATCCTGGCTGTCCACTATACCCCATGCTTCCCTCCAGATGTTGACGTCTTCATGATCAAGTCGATCACCAGGAGAAATAGAAAGGGTGAGAGTAAGCAACCTTGCCTAACACCACTCTTTACCTCGAATGAGTCGGTGAGTTGTCCTCCATGGACGATTTGACAGTTTAATCCATCGTAGGAATTCCGTATGATATTGACTATCTTCTCAGGCACGCCGTAGTGTCGAAGAAACCTCCATAGTGTTGTCCTGTCCATGCTATCAAATGCTTTCTCGTAATCAATGAAGTTGATGTAGAGTGATGAAATTTTAGTTTGATACTTGTCAACATATAATGCTCATAGTTACAATATGGATCAAAATATTAGTATCTTTCAATTGTACTTTAACTTTAGTCCTTGCTAAAAGTCACCTGAAAATTGAAATTCTATTTATATCTCATTGAATAAAAATTGGATATTGATCTTAAATTTTAAAAGTTTGACATCAAGTTTATCAGTTCATTGAATTGTTTTTGCTTTTTTCACATAGATAGTTGATGTATTATAGTGTAGTGATTAATGAAATGTGTCCTAAAAAATGACTCCATTTTGTAGGCATATAATCACATGATTGTTTATTAACCTTAACATCAATGCTTTTGTTAATTCTAATTATGAATTCATTCATTCATAAGATGTATTATAGTACTAAATCTATATTCAAAAAAGAGAAAAAAATCAATCAGCTGACGTTATCCGTAACATTTTCAATATTCTATAAGTGCATTGTATCCAGGTTGTTGTTTTGTTTGTTTGTTTTTTGTATCCATTTAGTAAATGAATTTTAAAGTGTAAGTTTTTTTTGGGGTTTTTTCATTTCTAGCTATAATATTTTCTTTATATATTCATGTTTTGTATCCGGTCATGTCAGACAGCTGAGCAAAATTAACATGTTTATAGTAGGCTATAATGGGCAATTCTAGACGATTTAAATGAAGTATTTAATGAACATTACATACTGTAGTGAACAAGAACACTACTGGGAATAATCGAATGTATTTAAACGCAAATTACAGACTATCTCACTAAATTCTGATTGTCATACAGTGAACAGTTAATTAGCAAAATAACAATCAATTGTCTTAATGTTCACTGTTTCTTCCGTAAATATCAGTTCATCTTCTCTAATTCCATTGTTCACGCATTTTCCTACCAATTGCGCTTCATTTCAGTTCTTTCCTTATCGATCTTCTGCCAAAATACATTCTATGTCTGACCATCTCCATATACTACTTATGAGGATGTAAGTAAACCACACCACACCTATACCATATATATATATTAGATTATTTATGAGAAGAGGCATGAATTCAGTGATCAGTATGTAATTAAATTTTTATTATTTTTCTGTTTCAATAGTGGGTTCTAAAGTTCTTCCTCTAGACCACTGAGCCGGTATCCAATGGTGTCAATTAATCCACGATATTGTGCTACTGTCTACCATTGTCTTCAGTGAGTAACTGCCTGACAACAGACACAGTTGAACCCTCTTGGCCACGGCTTCTCACTAGAATTCCCGCATGCGGGATCGTGGATGCGCACCGCAGAGAAGTTCTATACTAGAACGAAACGGCCATCAACGGCTTCCAGGTTTTCAATAGTAGTCTAACATTGATTCATTTTTATGATATCAATTTAAACTCAACAATCTTCACAACCCTATATTGATAATTAATATCTACATTAGTTAATAGAACACCATGAAAATTAACATTCAACTAAACCTAAATTAAATCTTTCCTATCATTTCAAATTAACAGGGTTACTCATTTAGTATTGTTTGTTTGAATCTTCCCATTGATGCTTAGGACTACAAGATTCAAACAAACAATACTAAGTGAATTTAAACATCATCCCATTGCATAAGCAAGTGGCTAACAGAATTCAGTAGCTGAGTGGATAACGCAATGGCGTTTGAAGTGAAAAGTACTGGGTTTGAGTCCAAGAGTGAACATCAACTCTGAGGTGTAGATACATCTAGATGACGATTCCCAAATGGGACGAAACGCGTACCGTGAATTCCACTGCCACCCATTATCCATCTTCGCTTAAAACAAGGTTACTGTTTTATTTTTACATTAATAAATGATTGATTCAATTTATTTCTTGTCAGTTAAGATTTTAATAAAAGTAATATGCTCCATTGGGAGTAACAGGAGTAAGTAAGTAAGTAATATCTATATATCACTTATATAAATAGTAACAAACAGAAAAAAAGTTAAGAATATTCACATCATCTATTCACTTTATAATACCATTTTGTTTTGTTTTTTATAGTCAAAGTAACACAAATTATTTTCTGATTAAACAATAGAGGTATTTTCAATAATTTGAAATGTGTATACCTACTAAAAAAGAGTTTTCCATTATTTGTTATGTAGATCAATTAGAAAAATATAATCAATTTTAGACTTGGAACACATGCTGCCTGTGTGTGTGTGTATGTGTATGTATCACAAAAATTTATACTTTACAACAAGTCACCTTAAAAAGATGAATACTTTGTGAAAAGAATGTATGTGCTATGAGTAGACAGGAAATGAATCAATACAAAGTATAAAAATGTTTAATGTTTATGAAAAAAAAAATAAAGCAAATAGCTATTATCAGAAGGGTTTTTGTGGAGATTTCAGTATTTTCATAGTTGAAATCATGAGTCAATTGAAGTTAGACCACCATTGGGAAACCTGGAAGCACTGGATGGCTGTTTCGTCCTATTGTGGGACTCCTCAGCAGTGCGCATCCATGATTCGCATCCACAATCTTCACAAAGCCCCGTTTTGATTATAATCATACGCTCATTAGTGACTGACTTCAAGAGATATTTCCTGGAGCTCTAGTAGGAAGCAGTGACTAGTGGAGTCCAACCAGGTAGGTTGGGAGATATCAACTCACTGAAGACAATTGGTGAAATGGTTGCTCAACTTCGTGGATTGGTTGAAGTTAGATATTAACAGCGTTGGATACTGGCTCAGTGGTCTATTGATTAAGTGCTCTAGCGCGAGACTGGTATGTCCTGGGTTCGAATCTCGTGAGGCGGGAACGTGATTAAGCACTGCTGAGGAGTCCAGTGCTTTCAGATTTTCCCTGGTGGTCTAGCTTCAATTGACTCATGATTTCAACTATGGAAATAGCTATTACATTTTTATGATGATGATGATGATGGTAATACATTTTGGACTTATACTATTGAAACTTTTCAGTTCGTCATTTTGATCAGAGATAGTCGTAATTCTCTCCATTTAATTATGTAAATTAGTGTTATACATTACTTTGTCCAACAGTTGTGTGTGGGTTTTTTTTTAATGATCTACTCACCTAATAGTTAATATTGAGAATTTTGTTGAACATTTACTCAGTATGGATAAAAGTACGTAATAATTGCATCGATCTATTCAGTATCATAACTTGCTGGTTAGTATCTACGATCTTGACATCTGATTTTCATGATTTTTTTTTTACTGACTGTTTCCTTTTCTTTTCATACTGAACAAGTTACACCATGTTAATAAATAATTGTCTTGATATTAACATGGGCATAGATTAATTCATTTTTGAATTTAATTTAGATTGAACAATTATCCAATCAAGACATATATAAATCATACTATTAACAATTGCAGGGAATTAAAGTCTATGCATAAGTTATCTATATTACTTTTCTAAGGATATAATTTATTTGATTTGTAGATAAAATGAACACAAAATTTATTTCTTATTCATTTTGAACACATTCATTGAATAATCATAATATACCATTAAATAATTCTTTGTAAAATTATGGAAGTTCTCATGTTAGTAATCGGTCAAAAGAATGAATCGGATTTAAAAAATTCTTTCCACTTAGTTTTTCATCGTGGCTCTACGCTATATGTATATATATATATAAGGCTGTGGAGATTGTTGAGTTGTAATTGAGATCATGAACCGATCAATGTTAGACCGCCATGCAAAACTTGGGTTTATACTTACTTACTTACGCATGTTACCTCTCGTGGAGGAAGCACAGACCACGCACCAGTTTTATCCATCCAACTCTAACCTGGTCAGTTCTTTCCAGTCGCTATTCATCCTTTTAATGCCTGCTTTTAATTCCTGACGTAGTGTGTGTTTTGGCCTTCCTCTTTTCCGTTGTTTTTCAGGGGTCCAAGTTAGAGTTTGCCTCATGATGCAGTTTGGTGGCTTCCTCAATATATGTTCAATCCACTTCCAACATCTTTTCTTAATTTCTTCTTCAGTTAGAAGCTAGTTTGTTCTCTCCCACAGTAGAGTGTTGCTGATAGTATATCCCGTCGACGGATATGTAATCTCTTGAGTAGACAATTGCCTATAAATACTTGTACCTTTTCGATGATGATTGAAGCAGTTGTTCAAGTTTTAGCTCCGTGCAGTGGAACTGCCTTGACGTTTGTATTGAAAATCTTGACTTTGATATTGGTTGAAAGTTGTTTGGAGTTCTATATGTTTTTTAACTGTGGGCATGCTGCCCTCACTTTGCTAATCCTTGCCTTTACGTTTGCATCAGATCCTCTACATTCATCGATGATGCCGTTCAGGCACGTAAAAGTTTCCACAATAGTTTGTTGCTGTTGGATTTATAGACATTTTTTGAATTTCGTACTATACATCATTAACCAGCATTACATAAAAGAACAATTAAAAACCAATACTGTAAATTTTATTCGTACTGTTTTTCCGTGGAAGATAATTTTATTCAGAAGACTTAAACGAGACCATTTGTTGAGTAGTTGTTTAAAAGTTTTCCGACTATCTTCAATCCTCCTAATTTGTCTCCTTATTCCTTTTTTTAATATCGGACTTGAACAAATATGAAAATCAATCATCCCGGCAATAAACACGTAAATCATTATATACATACACCCACGCATAACTCATAGGGTACACAAAAATTTCAAATTATTTTGAACCTTAGAAACCGATCAACAATTTTATTGATCAAAATAAATATAGTACATACTTTATTATTATCATCTTTATTCTCTTATTTTATTTCTTCCTTGTTTTTTAATAAAAGTATTTTTATAGCTCTGAGATCATGAGTCAATTGAAGCTAGACCACCAGGGAAAACCTGGAAGCACTGGACGGCCATTTCATCCTATTATGGGACTCCTCAGAAGTGCACATCCACCATCCAGCCTCACGAGATTCGAACCCAGGACATACCAGTCTCGCGCTAGAGCACTTAATCAATAGACCACTGAGCCGGCATCCGATGGTGTTAATATCTAACTTCAACCAATTCACGAAACTGAGCAACCATTTCACCAATTGTCTTCAGTAAGTTGATATCTCCCAACAGATCTGGTTGAACACCACTAGTCACTGCTTCTTACTAGAACTCCAGGAAATACCTCATGGAGCCAGTCACTAATGAGCACATGATCAAAACATTCTATAGTATTTTCTGTAAAGTTTATTAAAAAATTTTTATTTTCTTTTTCTTAATAAGTAATAATTCATGAGAAATTTACCATTTTAAATAAGTAGTATTTAAGAAATTTAAAAAAAAAAATAAAGAAAACAGAAAAACTCATACACGTACGTACGCACATTCCATTGATGATTGAATTTGAAAGGTGAAACAAAAAAATAACAGTTTTATAAATGTTATGAATACTTTATAAATTATTTTGCAAAAATTAACGAATTGATAAATGGATACTACTTATTTGGTGATTAATATAATTAAAATTGTAGTGAACAAAACACCGGTTGTGGACAATCGAATGTATTTAAGCAAAGATTACAGACTATCTCAGTAAATTCTGAAAACCATACAATGTACAGTCAATTTGCAAATTAACAACCAATTGTTTCAATCTTCACTGTTTCTTCTCTTATTCCATTGCTCATGCATTTTCCAAACGATTGCGCTTCATTTCAGTTCTTTGCTCATCGGTCTCTTGCCAAAATACATCCTATGTCTGACCCACACCATGTACTACTTATATGGATATAAGTAGACAACACCACACTCGTCCCCCCTTTAAAGCATTCGTTCATACGGTGGTTCTGCTCGCCACGCCACTATCCTCTTTCACTGCAGTCTGTGCCAAACTCTCCGTCAGAATGTCGAGTCTGCGGCGCGCTGACCTCCATAGCTCCGTCGACTTGCCGGGGCACCAACTTCCGCATCCACCCGGCACCTGGGACGTTCAACACCCGTACTCCACCGGCCTGCTGAGCCATCTACATCCGATGTCCGCACAGCGGCCGCACATCCCACTGCTACTCTCCGTCGACAGCACCCGCTACAGCCAACGCCGCCCCGCCAGAACACTCCACTCGACGCCACCCCTCCGCATCAGACTGCCCCAACAAGCACCTCAACTCCACACCCGCAGCGGCGTCCGCAGAACAGCACCCTTCCTCCTCCCGGTTGGCAGCAACACCAAATGTAGTAAACAAAACACTGGTTGGGGACAATCGAATGTATTTAAGCAAACATTACAGACTATCTCAGTAAATTCTGATAACCATACAATGTACAGTCAATTTGCAAATTAACAACCAATTGTTTCAATCTTCACTGTTTCTTCTCTTATTCCATTGCTCATGCATTTTCCAGACGATTGCGCTTCATTTCAGTTCTTTGCTCATCGGTCTTCTGCGAAAATACATCCTATGTCTGACCCACACCATGTACTACTTATATAGATATAAGTAGACCACACCACAAAATAAGTAGATATTTTAGTAATAGATACAATATGTATGTCCATATTTAGTTGTATATATTTTTGTATATATATAAACATATATGAATGTATATATGTTATTTCTTAGGTCACTTTATTCAATTCTAGCGTAAAAAATGTTAAAAAGTTCATTTTAGAAAGTTATGAATGTGTGGATGCTTTTTTTGTTTTACATGATTTATCATTATATCTAGTAACTTACGTTAATATGAATTATGTTTTTTTTTTTTAAGGAATTTAAACAGAGTTTATTTTAGCAGAGATGGATAGTGGCTAGCAGTGGAATCCAGTTTGACGCGCGTTTCGTCCTATTTGGGACTCGTCAGCTGGATGTACCTGCATCTCAGAGTTGATGTTCACTCTGGGATTCGAAGAGTTTATTTTAGTTTTCATTAAGGATCGATATCATTTGAGACTGGATAGTTCCAAACCATCTCCATCTACTTCACTTTTGATATTTGAATAGTTTCATTGGAATTTATACTCAACGTATAGCTTGAAGACAAGTATACGAATCTACAGTTGGTAATGACTTAATAATATTAACAATCATTCATTTGTATTGGTTGCTTGAATCTTCTTATTGATGTTTAGGACAGCAATTGATCAGTCTCTTTTGTCATATATGTACCCTGTGTGGATTGCTTCGATATTGCCATTAAGTCACAGATATTAGAAGTGAAGATAGGTTGTGGATAGCAATATTTGTCAATCCTGGGTTTGAGTCCTGGAATGATAAGCAACTCTGGAACGGAAGTATGCCCGGCTGACGAGTCCTATATGGGGTGAAACGCGCGTCTGGATTCTAATGCTAGTCACCATCCATCTCTACTTAAAACAGTAACAACAGCCTATTCCACTCTGTAATACTTTGTCAAAGAACTTATATTTCATGCTATTGATTCTTTTTATAAATGTGACTACGTCATAGATGTTAAAGTTTAACTGGTTTATCTAACATACACATAAATATAATTTTTCGTACTTTGAAATTGTTTTATCTTATCTTGTAAAATATTGGATTCCTTTGATTTTCAGCTTTGCAATTATTTCATGTAATCTTACTTATATATAATAATTATATGTACTTACAAACATTAAAAAAGCATACAACGTATTGGATTGCTCAATATTGGAAGCTCTTAGAATGCTCTCCATATTATCTCCTCTTTTGAAAATGAATATATTGTTATACCTGTACCCTATATATACATGATAGATGAAGGAAATTATTGTAAGAATTGTACTGGTTTAAAACAACTTTCATTATTGAAAATAAATGACAGGCAATGAATAATGAAAATCACTTATCAAATATATTATTCAGTAATTACAATTTGAATACAAGTTAAATAGAAATTATTATCAGAAGAGGATTTTGTGGAGATTTAGTATTTTTGTAGTTGAAACCGTGAGTCAATTGAAGCTAGACCATCAGAGAAAACCTGGAAGCACTGGAGTTAGACATAAGCACCATCGGATGCCGGCTCAGTGGTCTATCAGTTAAGTGCTCTGTCGCGAGACTGTTAGGTCTTGGGTTCGAATCTCTCTGAAAAGTCCCATAATAGGACGAAACGGCCGTCAAGTGCTTCCAGGTTTTCCATGATGATCTAGCTTCAATTGACTTACGCTTTCAACTATGATGAATAGAAATTGTTTTTTTTTCTTTTTTGTAGAGTTTCTATGGCAAAGTTTTTACTTAGTATAACTAAAAAAATGTTTGACTTGTTAATTCAGCGTTAATTAGATTATTTATGAGAAGAGGCATGAATTCAGTGATCAGTATATAATTAAATTTTTATTATTTTTCTGTTTCAATAGTAGATTCTAAAGTTCTTCTGTAGTGAACAAAACACCGGTTGTGGACAATCGAATGTATTTAAGCAAAGATTACAGACTATCTCAGTAAATTCTGAAAACCATACAATGTACAGTCAATTTGCAAATTAACAACCAATTGTTTCAATCTTCACTGTTTCTTCTCTTATTCCATTGCTCATGCATTTTCCAAACGATTGCGCTTCATTTCAGTTCTTTGCTCATCGGTCTCTTGCCAAAATACATCCTATGTCTGACCCACACCATGTACTACTTATATGGATATAAGTAGACAACACCACACTCGTCCCCCCTTTAAAGCATTCGTTCATACGGTGGTTCTGCTCGCCACGCCACTATCCTCTTTCACTGCAGTCTGTGCCAAACTCTCCGTCAGAATGTCGAGTCTGCGGCGCGCTGACCTCCATAGCTCCGTCGACTTGCCGGGGCACCAACTTCCGCATCCACCCGGCACCTGGGACGTTCAACATCCGTACTCCATCGGCCTGCTGAGCCATCTACATCCGATGTCCGCACAGCGGCCGCACATCCCACTGCTACTCTCCGTCGACAGCACCCGCTACAGCCAACGCCGCCCCGCCAGAACACTCCACTCGACGCCACCCCTCCGCATCAGACTGCCCCAACAAGCACCTCAACTCCACACCCGCAGCGGCGTCCGCAGAACAGCACCCTTCCTCCTCCCGGTTGGCAGCAACACCAAATGTAGTAAACAAAACACTGGTTGGGGACAATCGAATGTATTTAAGCAAACATTACAGACTATCTCAGTAAATTCTGATAACCATACAATGTACAGTCAATTTGCAAATTAACAACCAATTGTTTCAATCTTCACTGTTTCTTCTCTTATTCCATTGCTCATGCATTTTCCAGACGATTGCGCTTCATTTCAGTTCTTTGCTCATCGGTCTTCTGCGAAAATACATCCTATGTCTGACCCACACCATGTACTACTTATATAGATATAAGTAGACCACACCACAAAATAAGTAGATATTTTAGTAATAGATACAATATGTATGTCCATATTTAGTTGTATATATTTTTGTATATATATAAACATATATGAATGTATATATGTTATTTCTTAGGTCACTTTATTCAATTCTAGCGTAAAAAATGTTAAAAAGTTCATTTTAGAAAGTTATGAATGTGTGGATGCTTTTTTTGTTTTACATGATTTATCATTATATCTAGTAACTTACGTTAATATGAATTATGTTTTTTTTTTTTAAGGAATTTAAACAGAGTTTATTTTAGCAGAGATGGATAGTGGCTAGCAGTGGAATCCAGTTTGACGCGCGTTTCGTCCTATTTGGGACTCGTCAGCTGGATGTACCTGCATCTCAGAGTTGATGTTCACTCTGGGATTCGAAGAGTTTATTTTAGTTTTCATTAAGGATCGATATCATTTGAGACTGGATAGTTCCAAACCATCTCCATCTACTTCACTTTTGATATTTGAATAGTTTCATTGGAATTTATACTCAACGTATAGCTTGAAGACAAGTATACGAATCTACAGTTGGTAATGACTTAATAATATTAACAATCATTCATTTGTATTGGTTGCTTGAATCTTCTTATTGATGTTTAGGACAGCAATTGATCAGTCTCTTTTGTCATATATGTACCCTGTGTGGATTGCTTCGATATTGCCATTAAGTCACAGATATTAGAAGTGAAGATAGGTTGTGGATAGCAATATTTGTCAATCCTGGGTTTGAGTCCTGGAATGATAAGCAACTCTGGAACGGAAGTATGCCCGGCTGACGAGTCCTATATGGGGTGAAACGCGCGTCTGGATTCTAATGCTAGTCACCATCCATCTCTACTTAAAACAGTAACAACAGCCTATTCCACTCTGTAATACTTTGTCAAAGAACTTATATTTCATGCTATTGATTCTTTTTATAAATGTGACTACGTCATAGATGTTAAAGTTTAACTGGTTTATCTAACATACACATAAATATAATTTTTCGTACTTTGAAATTGTTTTATCTTATCTTGTAAAATATTGGATTCCTTTGATTTTCAGCTTTGCAATTATTTCATGTAATCTTACTTATATATAATAATTATATGTACTTACAAACATTAAAAAAGCATACAACGTATTGGATTGCTCAATATTGGAAGCTCTTAGAATGCTCTCCATATTATCTCCTCTTTTGAAAATGAATATATTGTTATACCTGTACCCTATATATACATGATAGATGAAGGAAATTATTGTAAGAATTGTACTGGTTTAAAACAACTTTCATTATTGAAAATAAATGACAGGCAATGAATAATGAAAATCACTTATCAAATATATTATTCAGTAATTACAATTTGAATACAAGTTAAATAGAAATTATTATCAGAAGAGGATTTTGTGGAGATTTAGTATTTTTGTAGTTGAAACCGTGAGTCAATTGAAGCTAGACCATCAGAGAAAACCTGGAAGCACTGGAGTTAGACATAAGCACCATCGGATGCCGGCTCAGTGGTCTATCAGTTAAGTGCTCTGTCGCGAGACTGTTAGGTCTTGGGTTCGAATCTCTCTGAAAAGTCCCATAATAGGACGAAACGGCCGTCAAGTGCTTCCAGGTTTTCCATGATGATCTAGCTTCAATTGACTTACGCTTTCAACTATGATGAATAGAAATTGTTTTTTTTTCTTTTTTGTAGAGTTTCTATGGCAAAGTTTTTACTTAGTATAACTAAAAAAATGTTTGACTTGTTAATTCAGCGTTAATTAGATTATTTATGAGAAGAGGCATGAATTCAGTGATCAGTATATAATTAAATTTTTATTATTTTTCTGTTTCAATAGTAGATTCTAAAGTTCTTCTGTAGTGAACAAAACACTAGTTGGGGACAATCGAATGTATTTAAGCAAACATTACAGACTATCTCAGTAAATTCTGATAACCAAACAATGAACAGTCAATTTGCAAATTAACAACCAATTGTTTCAATCTTCACTGTTTCTTCTCTTATTCCATTGCTCATGCATTTTCCAAACGATTGCGCTTCATTTCAGTTCTTCGTTCACCGGTCTACTGCCAAAATACATTCTATGTCTGACCCACACCATGTACTACTTATATAGATATGAGTAGACCACACCACACTCGTCCCCCCTTTAAAGCATTCGTTCATGCGGTGGTTCTGCTCGCCACGCCACTATCTTCTTTCACTGCAGTCTGTGCCAAACTCTCCGTCAGAATGTCGAGTCTGCGGCGCGCTGACCTCCATAGCTCCGTCGACTTGCCGGGGCACCAACATCCGCATCCACCCGGCACCTGGGACGTTCAACATCCGTACTCCATCGGCCTGCTGAGCCATCTACATCCGATGTCCGCCCAGCAGCCGCACGTCCCACTGCTCCTCTCCGTCGACAGCACCCGCTACAGCCAACGCCGCCCCGCCAGAACACTCCACTCGACGCCACCTCTCCGCACCAGACTGCCCCAACTAGCACCTCAACTCCAGACCTGCAGCGGCGTCCGCAGAACAGCACCCTTCCTCCTCCTGGTTGGCAGCGACACCAAATGTAGTGAACAAAACACTAGTTGGGGACAATCGAATGTATTTAAGCAAACATTACAGACTATCTCAGTAAATTCTGATAACCAAACAATGAACAGTCAATTTGCAAATTAACAACCAATTGTTTCAATCTTCACTGTTTCTTCTCTTATTCCATTGCTCATGCATTTTCCAAACGATTGCGCTTCATTTCAGTTCTTCGTTCACCGGTCTACTGCCAAAATACATTCTATGTCTGACCCACACCATGTACTACTTATATAGATATGAGTAGACCACACCACACTCGTCCCCCCTTTAAAGCATTCGTTCATGCGGTGGTTCTGCTCGCCACGCCACTATCCTCTTTCACTGCAGTCTGTGCCAAACTCTCCGTCAGAATGTCGAGTCTGCGGCGCGCTGACCTCCATAGCTCCGTCGACTTGCCGGGGCACCAACATCCGTATCCACCCGGCACCTGGGACGTTCAACATCCGTACTCCACCGGCCTGCTGAGCCATCTACATCGGATGTCCGCCCAGCAGCCGCACGTCCCACTGCTCCTCTCCGTCGACAGCACCCGCTACAGCCAACGCCGCCCCGCCAGAACACTCCACTCGACGCCAACTCTCCGCACCAGACTGCCCCAACTAGCACCTCAACTCCAGACCTGCAGCGGCGTCCGCAGAACAGCACCCTTCCTCCTCCTGGTTGGCAGCGACACCAAATGTAGTGAACAAAACACTAGTTGGGGACAATCGAATGTATTTAAGCAAACATTACAGACTATCTCAGTAAATTCTGATAACCAAACAATGAACAGTCAATTTGCAAATTAACAACCAATTGTTTCAATCTTCACTGTTTCTTCTCTTATTCCATTGCTCATGCATTTTCCAGACGATTGCGCTTCATTTCAGTTCTTCGTTCACCGGTCTTCTGCGAAAATACATCCTATGTCTGACCCACACCATGTACTACTTATATGGATATAAGTAGACAACACCACACTCGTCCCCCCTTTAAAGCATTCGTTCATACGGTGGTTCTGCTCGCCACGCCACTATCCTCTTTCACTGCAGTCTGTGCCAAACTCTCCGTCAGAATGTCGAGTCTGCGGCGCGCTGACCTCCATAGCTCCGTCGACCTGCCGGGGCACCAACTTCCGCATCCACCCGGCACCTGGGACGTTCAACATCCGTACTCCATCGGCCTGCTGAGCCATCTACATCCGATGTCCGCCCAGCAGCCGCACGTCCCACTGCTCCTCTCCGTCGACAGCACCCGCTACAGCCAACGCCGCCCCGCCAGAACACTCCACTCGACGCCACCTCTCCGCACCAGACTGCCCCAACTAGCACCTCAACTCCAGACCTGCAGCGGCGTCCGCAGAACAGCACCCTTCCTCCTCCTGGTTGGCAGCGACACCAAATGTAGTGAACAAAACACTAGTTGGGGACAATCGAATGTATTTAAGCAAACATTACAGACTATCTCAGTAAATTCTGATAACCAAACAATGAACAGTCAATTTGCAAATTAACAACCAATTGTTTCAATCTTCACTGTTTCTTCTCTTATTCCATTGCTCATGCATTTTCCAAACGATTGCGCTTCATTTCAGTTCTTCGTTCACCGGTCTTCTGCCAAAATACATCCTATGTCTGACCCACACCATGTACTACTTATATGGATATAAGTAGACAACACCACACTCGTCCCCCCTTTAAAGCATTCGTTCATGCGGTGGTTCTGCTCGCCACGCCACTATCTTCTTTCACTGCAGTCTGTGCCAAACTCTCCGTCAGAATGTCGAGTCTGCGGCGCGCTGACCTCCATAGCTCCGTCGACTTGCCGGGGCACCAACTTCCGCATCCACCCGGCACCTGGGACGTTCAACATCCGTACTCCATCGGCCTGCTGAGCCATCTACATCCGATGTCCGCCCAGCAGCCGCACGTCCCACTGCTCCTCTCCGTCGACAGCACCCGCTACAGCCAACGCCGCCCCGCCAGAACACTCCACTCGACGCCACCCCTCCGCATCAGACTGCCCCAACAAGCACCTCAACTCCACACCCGCATCGGCGTCCGCAGAACAGCACCCTTCCTCCTCCTGGTTGGCAGCAACACCAAATGTAGTAAACAAAACACTGGTTGGGGACAATCGAATGTATTTAAGCAAACATTACAGACTATCTCAGTAAATTCTGATAACCAAACAATGAACAGTCAATTTGCAAATTACAACACCAATTGTTCAATCTTCACTGTTTCTTCTCTTATTCCATTGCTCATGCATTTTCCAAACGATTGCGCTTCATTTCAGTTCTTCGTTCACCGGTCTACTGCCAAAATACATTCTATGTCTGACCCACACCATGTACTACTTATATAGATATGAGTAGACCACACCACACTCGTCCCCCCTTTAAAGCATTCGTTCATGCGGTGGTTCTGCTCGCCACGCCACTATCTTCTTTCACTGCAATCCGTGCCAAAAACTCCGGTAGAATGTCGAGTCTGCGGCGCGCTGACCTCCATAGCTCCGTCGACTTGCCGGGGCACCAACATCCGTATCCACCCGGCACCTGGGACGTTCAACATCCGTACTCCATCGGCCTGCTGAGCCATCTACATCCGATGTCCGCCCAGCAGCCGCACGTCCCACTGCTCCTCTCCGTCGACAGCACCCGCTACAGCCAACGCCGCCCCGCCAGAACACTCCACTCGACGCCACCTCTCCGCACCAGACTGCCCCAACTAGCACCTCAACTCCAGACCTGCAGCGGCGTCCGCAGAACAGCACCCTTCCTCCTCCTGGTTGGCAGCGACACCAAATGTAGTGAACAAAACACTAGTTGGGGACAATCGAATGTATTTAAGCAAACATTACAGACTATCTCAGTAAATTCTGATAACCAAACAATGAACAGTCAATTTGCAAATTAACAACCAATTGTTTCAATCTTCACTGTTTCTTCACTTATTCCATTGCTCATGCATTTTCCAAACGATTGCGCTTCATTTCAGTTCTTCGTTCACCGGTCTACTGCCAAAATACATTCTATGTCTGACCCACACCATGTACTACTTATATAGATATGAGTAGACCACACCACACTCGTCCCCCCTTTAAAGCATTCGTTCATGCGGTGGTTCTGCTCGCCACGCCACTATCTTCTTTCACTGCAGTCCGTGCCAAACTCTCCGTCAGAATGTCGAGTCTGCGGCGCGCTGACCTCCATAGCTCCGTCGACTTGCCGGGGCACCAACATCCGTATCCACCCGGCACCTGGGACGTTCAACATCCGTACTCCATCGGCCTGCTGAGCCATCTACATCCGATGTCCGCCCAGCAGCCGCACGTCCCACTGCTCCTCTCCGTCGACAGCACCCGCTACAGCCAACGCCGCCCCGCCAGAACACTCCACTCGACGCCACCTCTCCGCACCAGACTGCCCCAACTAGCACCTCAACTCCAGACCTGCAGCGGCGTCCGCAGAACAGCACCCTTCCTCCTCCTGGTTGGCAGCGACACCAAATGTAGTGAACAAAACACTAGTTGGGGACAATCGAATGTATTTAAGCAAACATTACAGACTATCTCAGTAAATTCTGATAACCAAACAATGAACAGTCAATTTGCAAATTAACAACCAATTGTTTCAATCTTCACTGTTTCTTCTCTTATTCCATTGCTCATGCATTTTCCAAACGATTGCGCTTCATTTCAGTTCTTCGTTCACCGGTCTACTGCCAAAATACATTCTATGTCTGACCCACACCATGTACTACTTATATAGATATGAGTAGACCACACCACACTCGTCCCCCCTTTAAAGCATTCGTTCATGCGGTGGTTCTGCTCGCCACGCCACTATCTTCTTTCACTGCAGTCTGTGCCAAACTCTCCGTCAGAATGTCGAGTCTGCGGCGCGCTGACCTCCATAGCTCCGTCGACTTGCCGGGGCACCAACATCCGTATCCACCCGGCACCTGGGACGTTCAACATCCGTACTCCATCGGCCTGCTGAGCCATCTACATCCGATGTCCGCCCAGCAGCCGCACGTCCCACTGCTCCTCTCCGTCGACAGCACCCGCTACAGCCAACGCCGCCCCGCCAGAACACTCCACTCGACGCCACCTCTCCGCACCAGACTGCCCCAACTAGCACCTCAACTCCAGACCTGCAGCGGCGTCCGCAGAACAGCACCCTTCCTCCTCCTGGTTGGCAGCGACACCAAATGTAGTGAACAAAACACTAGTTGGGGACAATCGAATGTATTTAAGCAAACATTACAGACTATCTCAGTAAATTCTGATAACCAAACAATGAACAGTCAATTTGCAAATTAACAACCAATTGTTTCAATCTTCACTGTTTCTTCTCTTATTCCATTGCTCATGCATTTTCCAAACGATTGCGCTTCATTTCAGTTCTTCGTTCACCGGTCTACTGCCAAAATACATTCTATGTCTGACCCACACCATGTACTACTTATATAGATATGAGTAGACCACACCACACTCGTCCCCCCTTTAAAGCATTCGTTCATGCGGTGGTTCTGCTCGCCACGCCACTATCTTCTTTCACTGCAGTCTGTGCCAAACTCTCCGTCAGAATGTCGAGTCTGCGGCGCGCTGACCTCCATAGCTCCGTCGACTTGCCGGGGCACCAACATCCGTATCCACCCGGCACCTGGGACGTTCAACATCCGTACTCCATCGGCCTGCTGAGCCATCTACATCCGATGTCCGCCCAGCAGCCGCACGTCCCACTGCTCCTCTCCGTCGACAGCACCCGCTACAGCCAACGCCGCCCCGCCAGAACACTCCACTCGACGCCACCTCTCCGCACCAGACTGCCCCAACTAGCACCTCAACTCCAGACCTGCAGCGGCGTCCGCAGAACAGCACCCTTCCTCCTCCTGGTTGGCAGCGACACCAAATGTAGTGAACAAAACACTAGTTGGGGACAATCGAATGTATTTAAGCAAACATTACAGACTATCTCAGTAAATTCTGATAACCAAACGATGAACAGTCAATTTGCAAATTAACAACCAATTGTTTCAATCTTCACTGTTTCTTCACTTATTCCATTGCTCATGCATTTTCCAAACGATTGCGCTTCATTTCAGTTCTTCGTTCACCGGTCTACTGCCAAAATACATTCTATGTCTGACCCACACCATGTACTACTTATATAGATATGAGTAGACCACGACACACTCGTCCCCCCTTTAAAGCATTCGTTCATGCGGTGGTTCTGCTCGCCACGCCACTATCTTCTTTCACTGCAGTCTGTGCCAAACTCTCCGTCAGAATGTCGAGTCTGCGGCGCGCTGACCTCCATAGCTCCGTCGACTTGCCGGGGCACCAACATCCGTATCCACCCGGCACCTGGGACGTTCAACATCCGTACTCCATCGGCCTGCTGAGCCATCTACATCCGATGTCCGCCCAGCAGCCGCACGTCCCACTGCTCCTCTCCGTCGACAGCACCCGCTACAGCCAACGCCGCCCCGCCAGAACACTCCACTCGACGCCACCTCTCCGCACCAGACTGCCCCAACTAGCACCTCAACTCCAGACCTGCAGCGGCGTCCGCAGAACAGCACCCTTCCTCCTCCTGGTTGGCAGCGACACCAAATGTAGTGAACAAAACACTAGTTGGGGACAATCGAATGTATTTAAGCAAACATTACAGACTATCTCAGTAAATTCTGATAACCAAACAATGAACAGTCAATTTGCAAATTAACAACCAATTGTTTCAATCTTCACTGTTTCTTCACTTATTCCATTGCTCATGCATTTTCCAAACGATTGCGCTTCATTTCAGTTCTTCGTTCACCGGTCTACTGCCAAAATACATTCTATGTCTGACCCACACCATGTACTACTTATATAGATATGAGTAGACCACACCACACTCGTCCCCCCTTTAAAGCATTCGTTCATGCGGTGGTTCTGCTCGCCACGCCACTATCTTCTTTCACTGCAGTCTGTGCCAAACTCTCCGTCAGAATGTCGAGTCTGCGGCGCGCTGACCTCCATAGCTCCGTCGACTTGCCGGGGCACCAACATCCGTATCCACCCGGCACCTGGGACGTTCAACATCCGTACTCCATCGGCCTGCTGAGCCATCTACATCCGATGTCCGCCCAGCAGCCGCACGTCCCACTGCTCCTCTCCGTCGACAGCACCCGCTACAGCCAACGCCGCCCCGCCAGAACACTCCACTCGACGCCACCTCTCCGCACCAGACTGCCCCAACTAGCACCTCAACTCCAGACCTGCAGCGGCGTCCGCAGAACAGCACCCTTCCTCCTCCTGGTTGGCAGCGACACCAAATGTAGTGAACAAAACACTAGTTGGGGACAATCGAATGTATTTAAGCAAACATTACAGACTATCTCAGTAAATTCTGATAACCAAACAATGAACAGTCAATTTGCAAATTAACAACCAATTGTTTCAATCTTCACTGTTTCTTCACTTATTCCATTGCTCATGCATTTTCCAAACGATTGCGCTTCATTTCAGTTCTTCGTTCACCGGTCTACTGCCAAAATACATTCTATGTCTGACCCACACCATGTACTACTTATATAGATATGAGTAGACCACACCACACTCGTCCCCCCTTTAAAGCATTCGTTCATGCGGTGGTTCTGCTCGCCACGCCACTATCTTCTTTCACTGCAGTCTGTGCCAAACTCTCCGTCAGAATGTCGAGTCTGCGGCGCGCTGACCTCCATAGCTCCGTCGACTTGCCGGGGCACCAACATCCGCATCCACCCGGCACCTGGGACGTTCAACATCCGTACTCCATCGGCCTGCTGAGCCATCTACATCCGATGTCCGCCCAGCAGCCGCACGTCCCACTGCTCCTCTCCGTCGACAGCACCCGCTACAGCCAACGCCGCCCCGCCAGAACACTCCACTCGACGCCACCTCTCCGCACCAGACTGCCCCAACTAGCACCTCAACTCCAGACCTGCAGCGGCGTCCGCAGAACAGCACCCTTCCTCCTCCTGGTTGGCAGCGACACCAAATGTAGTGAACAAAACACTAGTTGGGGACAATCGAATGTATTTAAGCAAACATTACAGACTATCTCAGTAAATTCTGATAACCAAACGATGAACAGTCAATTTGCAAATTAACAACCAATTGTTTCAATCTTCACTGTTTCTTCTCTTATTCCATTGCTCATGCATTTTCCAAACGATTGCGCTTCATTTCAGTTCTTCGTTCACCGGTCTACTGCCAAAATACATTCTATGTCTGACCCACACCATGTACTACTTATATAGATATGAGTAGACCACACCACACTTCTACTATGATGTTAGTATTTAATAGATAATAAATTAAGAAATTACATAATATTGTCAACTGATAGTTTATTATAATCAATCATCTTGATCTTGTTATATTCATTTCAAATCAGTTGAATAACTATTAATTATTTTAAATAAAGTTTTCATATCGGTTTAATTAGTGAACTTATTAGTTATGGGAAATTTAAATTACAATTAGTATTACAGATTAGAATTTATTTAGTTTGGGATTAAAATAAATCGTCTGAATTTTCTTCTTTTTTTTTCTTTTTACATTATCAACATACATATAGTTCCAGGTTTTCCATGACAGTCCAGTTTCAATGGATTTATGATCTTAACTATTGAAATTATTATCTATTTATTTTGAACTGATTTTTTCATTATTTTATCACATTTTCAGTGCAAAATTTCTTAGGATAAAAAGAGGATATAAATTATCCTACTTAGCAACCACTTTTTTTTTTCTAGATAGTTTATAGTGCATAATATTTTTTCAACTTACTCATAGTGACAATGACTAAAATAACTACACATATTCTTTTTGTGTATAGAAATTTCATATTATTGCCTCGTTTCATGTTGCCTTAAAAAAAAATAATAATAATTTTACAAACTATAATTCAAAATTAGCAGAGATGGATAGTGGCTAGCAGTGGAATCCAGGACGCGCGTTTCGTCCTATTTGGGACTCGTCAGCTGGATGTACCTGCATCTCAGAGTTGATGTTCACTCTGGGATTCCACTATCCATCTCTGCTAACCATGCTTGTGAATTAAGGTATATCGAGGCAATACGCACAGTATGCACATATGCCAATTAGAGACTGACCAGTTGCAGTCCTAACAAATCGATGGGAAGATTCAAACAAACAATACTAAGTTGAATTTAAACTTCACCCCATCGCACAAGCAAGTGGCTATCAGGACTCAGTGGCCGAGTGGATAACGCAATGGCGTTTGAAGCGAGGGTACTGGGTTCGAATCCCAGAGTGAACATCAACTCTGAGATGCAGGTACATCCAGCTGACGAGTCCCAAATAGGACGAAACGCGCGTCCTGGATTCCACTGCTAGCCACTATCCATCTCTGCTAGCCATGCTTGTGAATTAAGGTATATCGAGGCAATACGCACAGTATGCACATATGCCAATTAGAGACTGACCAGTTGCAGTCCTAACAAATCGATGGGAAGATTCAAACAAACAATACTAAGTTGAATTTATAATTCAAAATGATACTTTTTTTATGTATCAAATTAACACCATAACAATAAGTAATTTATATCCATTATAGTGAGTTTATTTTTCTATTGGGTATTCACTTTTTTTTTAAAATAATTTAATTAAAGTTTGTTATATACCATGGAGATGTATGAATGGTAACTTTGAGAACTATTTATGGATCAATGTAATATGTATATTTCCTATTGTATAATTGTTAAGTAAGTAAACTATTCATATTCGTGTCCCTCTTATTATAAGCTTTATATTGACCTATAGATTATTATTATACGATTTACCATTCTTGAGTTATCCCTAATCCATTAATTATTGTTCCCCCTATTCACAGCTATATATGGCCAAATCTTGTTTACAAATGTTATTTTCTATTTTATGGTACGATGTGATCAGTTTGTTTGGTATATAAACCCAGTATGTTTGAGAATAATGATTCATATTTCAGAGGCTGTTATTAGTGTTCTGGACTTAACTGGCTGGGCTAGTCAGAAAGCAGGACTGATAAGTACTCAAGACTGCTCATACGGTTCTGATCGATAATTCACTCTTGTCTAATTAGCGGTCTTATCATCTTCATGTATAAGAAGGGCACGCACTCACTTAATATAATAAAATTTTTCTACATAAATAATGTTAATACAATGGTAATTACATTTACTATAGAAATTATTGTTCTCTTGTAAAGATCACTCTTACATTCTTATTTACAAATACTTGAATGAAACACTTTTAATCTGTTTGATTACCTTAAACTTTCGTTGTATTATTAATATATCCTGAGTTATATTACGATTTTGATACAAAACACAACAACATTCAACTAGTGTTACTTCGAAAGTTATTCTTTAGAAAAAATACATGAACATAAATTAAGCTTGTAAATTCCATAACACATTTCTCTAATTTGATTTAAGTAGTCGGTTAGTAGTAATAAAAGTGGCATCAGTGTTATCATCAAACTTTTACACTGAATACTTGACTTATAAAGAATTATATATACATATATAACAATTACGTAGACAAATAAATGGTAAACGTCATATTGAATAATTCATAGTTTCTGTGGTACTCATCTTGATAATTATGTACGTCATAAAAACCAATTACGTTTTATCACGTCCCTTGACTTCTGAAAAAGAAATCAGAAAAAAATAAATAGTTACTGAAATATTTACAGTGAATTAATTGTTAGTCAGTTAATTAGCTACAACATAAATGCATCGGTCAAAGTTGCCACACCTCATCAGCACAACAAGATGAACACCGGATTCATAGAAGTAGTAAATTTAGTGGTGGAAATATATAAAAGAAAGGTTGTAAATAAGGATACAGTATGAAAAGGAAGACAGATATGAAGCAATTTTAATCTCACGGTTTAAGGGAAGATAAAGTGTGTGTACACCTGCGCCACTGTGAACGATTCTGAGCCATGTCACACAGAGTCTCCAACCATTGGTTACGATAATCACGTGAACGCCAACCAAGTAATCTGCATCTACCAAAATGACTCAGACAAGAAGTTAATGACTTCAAGTACTGATGCCATGTTTTGGTTTGACCGCCCCTCTCTTTCAACCATCCTCAATACTAGTCAGCATAGTGCGTCGTAGTAATCGGTGTTCAGGCATACGTAACACGTGGCCCAACCATCTTAGTCGATGAAGATTCATGACCTCATCAACTGATTTACCATCATTCCCTAATACCCTGTGTCTAACCTCACTATTACTTACCCGGTTATCCCAGCAGATGCGAGCAATATTTCTAAGACATCTGTAAAGGTAAATTACCGAGGAGCAATTAGTTACCCTGAAGTTGATGAATATCATCAGTCAAACAAAATCCTATATCAATTGTATATTCTATGACATTAGAAAAGCATAACATAACCTTCTGTCTATGTTGTATTAATTGATCTGTAGACTTCGGCTAACATATACAACCTGAAAAAGCTATTCAGTTATCAACTAAAAAAATTGATACTACAAAGCATTGATTGAGTATCTTTTAAAACGTTACATTTTCAACCTGATTTGAACTACAATGTCAGAATTGAAATTTATTCAGATAGAATATTGAAAGAATTGAAAACGCTCAGAATCATTGGATTCTGGTTTGTATTCTGAATATGAAACATTTACATAGTTATTTGTAATTTAATATATATTCTTCATTTAGCAGGGATTAGCTTTTATAATTAAAAAAAAAGAATATAAATGTAAATTTCAGAGGAACTGAAAAACAAAACAACAACAGTTGTATATTCTTTGCATACCTTGTATAAATGCGTCTCCCGGCAAAATTCAATATATCGTACAAGCTAATACAGTTGGGTTGAACCTAAGAACAAAAAATAAACTACGTTATCATAGTTGACAAATATTAAAAATGAATAAGCTATTGAATTAAACAAAAACTAATTAGTGGATGTCGATATATCTAACTGACGAGTTTCAAATAGAACGAAGGACATTTTCTGATTTCCATTCTTAACCACTACCATTTACTATAGTCAAACATCTAACGATAGGTTTGCGATCTTTAAATAGGGTTCGAAATATAATGATGATTGATATCTATAGACCTTCGGTGACCGCCTGAAATAAGTCATATTGTCGCAGATTTATTCATTCTCTGTTTTAAATTTTAATGTTATTTTATGTTTCGTTCTTTCATGTTGGTTGCTTAATAAAATATGCACTTGTTCGTTTCTAAGCAAACTTTGATATTGGTTAGCAATGAAATTTAGAACACGCATTTCGTTCTATTTGGAACTCATCAGCTTGATGTACTTGTATTCCAGTATTGATATTCACAATAAGACTCTAAACAAGTGCCTTTTGTGGATTCCATTGTTAAAAAAATATAAAGTTTGTTTTGAAGTGCCTGGGAAATAATAGAAATATTGAGGTTTAGAAAAATAAGCCAACAAAGAGTACAGAAAAGCAGTAACTAGTAAAATCGTTTGTTAAGGCTAATTTGGCCAAGGAAGACAGATGTGTGTTACAAATATATTATGAATATAAAGACTTAGGTCTTTAGCTCGAATCCTTATATATCTTATGCTATTAGTAAGAGACGAAAGCGAAACCCACGAAGAAAGGCAAAGTGTATACCATTAACAATTTAAATTGTATATTTTATCTACTACATGACCGCTATCGATCAAGCGTGATAGAGCGGTTCTACATAATTGTTTTGATGATGCCCTTTCCCAATCACGAAGGGAGTTGTTGTCTTCTATATTTCTCAACTAAAAATAATTAAACAAGTAAATATAAACAAACAGCTTTTGTAAAGACACCTTTGTTTTATGTTTGTTATATGTTCGTTTTACAGATATTATTTGATTAAAAATCGGCTTGGAAAAACAAATCACAATACAATTCAATGGAAAGTCAAACATTAACATCGGCAACTTTATCACGTTCGGATTCTGTAGGTTCATTACTAAATGAACGTAGTTACGATGCCGAAACACAATCTCCATCTACTCTACGTTTAAGATTTAGTCCCAAATTAGAGTCAGATTTACCATATAGTAGTGATAACCAACATGATAAAAATCAAATTGATACTGATAAATCAGAGAAAATTTTTCTTCTACCTGGTACTGAACGTATTGTGAAAGTTATTAAAAAATTCACTATTTCTGACAATAATAATAAAGAATATACTGAACGTGATAATGAGGAAGTTTATGATAGTAACATTAATGATGCAGATAATGAACAGGATTTAAATAGTTTTATCAAAAACCAGTATACCAATAAAACAGAACATAAATATTATAAAACAAATGTAGTGCATAAAAGGCATAGAGTATTACATCGTTCAAATCGTAGTCATCATGAACGTCATCATCGGCGTCATCAAAAAAACCAATCTATTGATTATATTAATGGTCTTCAAAGTAGTGAACAATCTCAATCACCGGTGAGAAGAGAAACTATAGAGAAATCAAAAAATATCAAATATAAAAAACCTGTTACATCATTTCAAAGCTCAGTTACATATGATCCATACAGTAATGAACAAAAACGTGTAATCAGTCGTTTAAATTTGATAGCACCCGGACCAGCTAAATCATCTGATTTAAATGAGAACGAAGTCATGTCAACTGATGGATTTCATGATACAAGTCGAAATGTACAAAAATATTTAAATTCACAAAATACAAAGGTAGGTTTATCAGAATTAAAGGAGAGTCGGTTGTTTTTACCAATTAAAACTAATAAAAAGAACCGTAATAAATATAAAAATCATTCACGACGGAGTGAATATGAAAGTCACCACGAAAAATTACATTCATCATTGAATCGACTATATCCACATACTTCACATAACTCTGGTGTTTGTCGAAAATGTAATGTTATGTGTTCAAAATGTAATGAAAGTATTCATCATTTAAATCATTATAATAGTGAATCACGATCATTACATCGAGCTGATATGTATTGTGATCGAAGATTACGTGGAATAAGTTGTTCATCTTCATTAGATCATGAATGTCGGTTTAATTCAAGTCAGAGATATAGATCATTAAGTGGTTCGAAATTGTTTATACCATCAAGTCATCATCACCATTATCAACCACATCGACACATATGTTGTGCTAAATCAATACCATCTTTAAGTACATTAGATTTCTACGATACAAATTCCATTTATACACATAGTCTAGGATCTAATCGTCATGTAAATTTTATAGAAATTGAATATATGCAAAATGATAATGGTGATAATGATAATGAAAATCTACCTATGGGATTAACAAAAGACAAATTAAATTGGATTACAAATTTAGCACGTGAATCATTAATTAAAACAAAAGATCTTGATTCTTTAGCTAAACTAATGAAAGAAACATTAGATGAACATTTTGGCAAAATATGGCATTCTATTGTAGGCACTGAATCTTATGGTAGTCATTTAGCTACATTACCTGGAACATTGGTTAGTTTTAGAATAGATAAATGGGCTTTCTTACTTTGGCAAACATAATACTGAATGAAATTATATCCGTTTCTTGAAACTACACAGTAATGAACAATATTCCTTCTAAGTGTATTCATGACAAACTTGAATGTAAAACTTTACCTTTTTTCGAAAAAAAAAAACAATTCACCATATATATCACAGGATTCCTGACATTTTTATTGTATTTCTCATCATAATTGTTACGTAATATCAATATTATTTTAAACCATTGTATCCGTATGACTACTAAAACTTGATAGAAACCTATATCATTGTTTCTTTTTTGACTTTCTCTAATCCTTAATAAGGATTTTAAAAAGTTTTTAATTTTGATTTTTTAAACATCATCTGATAAATGTGAATGAATAAATTAAGAATGATAATCGTAGTCTATAGGTTCGAATCTGACATGGATGTACACTAATATCTTTATTACTATGATGATGATGATGATGATAATCGAGAACATAGTACTGAGTTCTTGTATTTTTATTTCATTTGAATATATCTACATTGTAATGCTGATGAATGTATTGGGATTTAAACTCTTGAGCTACTTCTTATTCATGCAATAAAGAAAAAAGTCATCGTTTGAGTAGAAAATTATAATGTTTTCCATGTTTTCTGATTTGGATTGGTTCTCTTTTGTTTTATTTTATCATTGTAATATATAATAATGAATTAATGAATTGACTGAATACATTTAATTTTTTTTATCTTTGGTTAATAAACTTTGTTTTTCTACACCAAGTGGTATAATGATAATTTTATTCGATTTTTTTCAATGGTATCTACTATTTGGAACTTCAATTCTTAGAAATCGGTCATAATCAGTATTATTTCTTTATAAGAAAAAAATGGAACTTCTACACGATACCGATCAACAACAACAATAACAACGAAAATAAAATACACATGTTTCCGGCTTTTGATCGTTTGTTTGAAGTTGCTAATGAATATGGGGTAATCATACATCAAGAGTAGTAGTTGTTACCATTAGGCTAGTGAGAGACACATTAAGTATAATGTCCTCCTGTATGAGGTAGAATAAGTGACCTTTTCTTTTTTACTAGTAATCTATAGATAGATCAATAATTGGTGGTGATTTTGTAGAAATAATTGCGTCTATCTGTAGTTAAGATGTGAGTAGTATGGTTAGTGAAAAATCAACTAATGTATAGACAAAAAACGAAAGAACACACAAAATTCACTATTTTACAAAGGTTTCAACATAAATAAGTAGGTTAGGTTAGTTGACTGTATATATGAACAGATGACCATGATATGGTACCTTGCTGATCCCGGATGTATAAAACTATCGGTTGGAATACAGTGTCGTCTCAATGAACTAAAAGGTTATAACTTTTAGTGTAATTAAACTGTCAATGATAATTATCATCTCTGACGTTAACAACTACGATGAATATTCGATCTGCGTCATTGTAGGATGAACATCAAAGCAACTACTTATTTCAAACAATCTGATCATACATATACTTGTTAAGGACGCTTATACATAGAAATAAAAAGTCGACCAGACTAGAAATGGAGGATAAGAGGAGACAGAAATAATAAAGAAAATAATGTTCATACAATTTGAAACCTCATCACTCTAGGTAATAAACTAATATTACCACGGTAGGTATAGGGTGAGAACAAACCGTTTTTCAATACATAAAGGCTTCAATAAATCTTAGTATACTGTCTTTTACACTTTTTTACAATATCACGAAAGCCGTGTTAAGATCAATCTTATGACTTGTTTCAACTATGTGTTTGGCAATAGAGGATCGTGGATGTTTATCATCTACTCTTATTGGGTCATTTGATTTTATTTGTTTCGGTAACTCTTTTGTATATTCAAAAACGGTTTGTTCTCATCCTAAACCCTACCGTGGCAATATTAGTTTATTACCTAGAGTGATGAGGTTTCAAATTGTTTTGACATTATTTTCTTTATTATTTCTGTCTCCTCTTACCCTTCATTTCTAGTCTAGACCACTTTTTATTTCAACATATAAGCATCCTTAACAAGTATATGTATGATCAGATTTTTCAAAATGTATTGCGCTAATACATCACATCGTTCTGATAGTCGTCGTCCTCCCATTACACTATGGAAATTTATCAAAGGGACAAAGTGCTTCAACTACTGATTGTTCTGGGTTTCACATGCCAAAAAAATTAAGCGTCTCGTTTTGGTTCATGTGATCTCTCTGTAGATGAATATATGAGGTCGAAATTTTTTTTACTATTTCTTATTTTTACCTCACTTTATGTCTATAATCTCTACAATACACTTAGTTCTACGAATTATAAAATATTGAACAGAATGCCTACGTATGTCAGGTATCAATTAAGTAAACTTTTAAGCATCTCATTGTTGTACTTGACAATAGCTGTGAATCTTTTTAAAGTTTTACCAGGAAGTATAACCTTGGTAATGTATCGAATGATAAGCTAAATTGAAACAACCTTCGAGAAATATGGGGAGATTTTTCATGAGTAGCTTTTTATACCTAATCACGATCGTCAAAATTTAAATAATCACTTCGAAATATATGCTAGTACGACAGAATCAGAAAATACTGGTTTTCGGATCATGATTCCTCCACTATTACAGATAGGGGAGGTACTGATAACAGTTGTAAGGAAAAATCCATTTCATAGTTGACAAGTGTAGAAGAGCACGACAGCTTTGAACAACTTTCATTGTTTAAAGCCAACCTCACCAAGATCGATTCTAAATGATTAGAAACTACCGATTTCAAGCTGTTGTTTACAAATACATTATCAGTCTCAATTTGTGGTCTACAGCTGTCTCGTCAACTAATTTAAGTTAGAGACACAAGTCACTCGACCCTAACTTGACAGCCTAAAAGACGCAAGTTGGTCATACAATCTTTGCTTAATCTTTGTCGGGATTTCCGATACCCTAATTATTCTTGAACACCTAATCGATTTTAACCATTCCACTGATACGCAAGTTGATATTAAGGTTTATAACCTTTTAATTATATCATATCTATTATTTGTTCATTTGTCCCTACGAAATTCATACTTAAGAAATTTTCACTTATATGTAAAATTGCACGGCTTGATCATGAATTCGTTGACGAGAGATCCCTTCGCTGAGCTCGGATGATTGTCTGCTTACAGTTTAAAGCTTAGAAAAAAACGTATCCTCCTTATAATTGTGTTTTGGCTTTTCAATTCAACGTTGTATTCAGATGATGTACAAATTATCACATATGAAAATAAATATAAGATACATAAATATTAAACTGGAGTCATTTGCGAGCACGAGATGTGTAATGGACATCAGTATATCGTATCGTAATGGAATTTTGAAAATTAATTGGACTATATGCGCTATCATATCTCAATGTGAGTATAAAACAATAAAATATGCTGGTGATGGAAATAAGAATATCATTACCATTTATAGAGACTCTACGGAAAATACTGTGTTTCGCATTAAGCCAACCACATGTTTCTCATGAGTCTTTAAACGGTTTTGTAGTGTTGAGTGCTATGCAAGCCCACACAGCTTTTTATGGCTTCCGGACAGGCCGATTTATGCATTCTTCTTGAGTCACATTTTGACCTCGTTAATTATTCGCTTATCAACCTTGGCCATTTTTATGTAAGCGTATGTGTGTGGACTTCTTATCTCATTCATCACATGTCTGTGACTTATTTTTGTATGGCTATAAATATCGATTCACTCTTGATTAAATCGAGTTGACTCACACGCCTTCACCGTGCACCATATTGTTTTGCTTCGTTTCTTTGATCATCTGTTTGGATCAACCATTCTATGAAATATACTCATTCAAAATTCATTCTAATGTTTGACTTATTTAATTGCGTTATTCACGAACGCGATTACAGACTACTGTTATATGCGAGGATTTACGACGTGTATATTTCGATAACGATAATCACTCGATTGAATTGAAGTTAGATCCAGGTGACTGGAGCCTCAAATGGTTCTAGACGGGATAGTAGAAGCTCTTGCCTAATGGGATTCTGTATCCAGTAGCAGTGGATCACAGATGTATCCAGGCAAAGACCTGTGTATATTTAATGAAAAGGGAGAAATATTACCAAATAATAGTGATATGATGTCAAGATTCCATAGGAATACGTCACGTTTTCTCCTAAATGATTCATGAGAAGTCGCGTGGATCAACTAAATCTACATCTACCTACTCTTAAGAAGTAAAAGGTGTGCTACAGTCCAATCCGCTATGTGTTTTCTTCAGTTTCTAAGTGTTACACTTGAAGTTTTTGTTGGGACTGAGACTAAATTGGTATTTAAAGGGATAACCAGAAAAGTTTAAAATGCTGGTTCATTAGGTCACCTCCGGGACGCCTACTCTCCAATGAGTAGAGGTTCAATGATTCGCGGTACTCCTTATGAGGCTTTAATTTAAGTCAGCGAATAGAATTCGAGGCTATACATTGAAGCTCACCCTCAACTTTGTGTAGATGCTCATTGGGACTTCTTGCTGCAAAAGATCTTGTGTGCCACAAAGCAGTCTGCTCCGCCAACGGTTCCCAAAATCTTCAAGCAACCTACAGTCATCAAGAACTACACTCTTCATTTGCTAAGAAACAAAAGGCACTTCAGGGTGGAATGCAAACGAACTGGTAACCGCAGAGCATATAGGCAATCCAAACAAATAGGGAACATATGCACGAAGGCAATAACAATAATAATAATTTATTCCCAATTAACAGTATTTTACATGAGACATGCCAGTTTGCAGGCGAGATCACATTGTTACAGAAGTTACAATTTTCGCTGTAGAAAATTACTCAGCTGGGTTAATATTTTATAAGATATGAATGTAGATGGTTTTCGTAAGAAACTTGGTGTCAGTATCATAACTGGCGGGCTTTATGAAGGCGGCGTTGCGATATGCAACTGATGGTCGAGAATAGGTCCACGCAAAGTTGAGGGCTCCTAGAAACTTCAACCTTATGTCCCTCTGGAATATCTGAGGCTTTAATAATCGTGTAGGACGAAGTCACCCGTTCCATATCTGTTTTCGGTGGCGTATCTCAGGGGGGGGGAGGCTGAAAAAGGCTGTTAGAAAAAGGAAGGACGAAAAGCAAAGCAATGTTCATGGAGGAATAGTTAAGGTATAACCACTTGGTATATTTCTCTGTCATTATGTTACTTATTAGGCAAGAGCATCATAATAGGTTAACGAAAATAAGTGTCAACATGGTATGAGTGGATAAGGGGCTATATAAATGAAGGTGGTTCAGAAAGAAGCTTGATAGTATGAGATTATGTGTAGTTATAAAACATAGTGCTGAAAACAGTAGCTCGTAACCTTTGTTATAGCTATTTACGCTGGTTTGAGCATGAAGGGCGTTTGCTGCACGTAGACGAAAGTAGTTACGACAGGCTTCAGTACCAGATAAAGCACATCGATAAGTTTGTCTCCAATCCGAAAAGCTTATTCCATCATGCAGCCTCTCGTGGACAGGCCAAAACTGGAGTTTCCCAACTGCCAGGTCCGAATGGCCCGAGCAATAACGACGGTGACGCCGCCAACCTTTTGGATAAACAACACTTTCGTGCATTCCAACCGACCCACATCAACTATACTGATGAAAGTTTCATCTTCCATTGCGCAGGACTTTCCGAAGTGAACCTGAGCGCCGACTTTGGTGTTCCGAAAACTGCAGCACATAAGAAAAGACACCTCTCCTACTTCGGATATGGTTCATTCTGCTATACTGAGGAAAGCAACTTCAATCCCGAGAACATTGTTTAGCGTGATGTTCTAACACTCGCCAAGTCGTGGCAAACTACTGGAAAGTCGGAAGCCGGCTCACATCACACCAATTTCAAAGGAGGTCGACGCAGCGAACATACAAGTTGCCGACCGGTCGCTCTTCTCTCTATACCCTAAAAAATTATAGAGTTCCTGATACGCGATGGTACACACGGAAATTTATTGCTCATAAACTTCTTTTCACCCCAACAACATGGTTTCAGAAAATGTCACTTTTGTATAACCAACCAGTTGGCTGCAGTGGACAGATCGACAACCATCCTTGATCATAAAGAGAAGGTTGACATCATTCGCCTTGATCTCTCAAAGGCTTTTGATATAGTCACCGTACATGTCTTAAAAACAAGCTCAAACGATTTGGTATCAAACTACCTCTAATTGACTGGCCCACTTCATATCTAAATAATCGACATTTTAAGGTCAGGGTACACTACACTTTCTCTCAGTGTATGAAATGTCGTATTTGGGCCCCCCCAGGATTCAGTACTAGGACCTCTTCTCTTCTTCATTCATATAAACGATCTTCCACAACAAGCATCGTCTAATTTACTGCTTTTTGCTGACGATGTCTAACTTCGGAGAGAGATACGTAACCAAAGCGATATACTAGCAATTCAGGAGGATCTAACTCGACTTCAAATTTGGGAAGACGACAACGGGCATATCTTCAGCACTTCAAAGTGCAAAGTAGTCCATCTGAGGCATTGTAGCTGTAAATAATTCCCCAAAATCAATAAATCATTAAGTGTTCGACAGTGGAGGCTGACCAAATTGTTTTAAGTGGAATTGTTTAACGGAAGGCTTTCGGTCATGCATCCGCACCAGATCACGTTCGCTAGCCAGATCAGAATAAACGCTTCTCGATATATTGATAACGTATCAAATATATCTTTCCTACCTCTTCTCATCTAACTTCTGATTTCAACTGGTTGGGGAACGCTTCGAACATAGGTGTTACTGGTTTAGAGTTACAAAACTAGAAAACTAGTCGTATCTTCAGTATGTTGCAGACTATAGTTCCAACTTAGGAAACTCCTCTCTAGAATAATCCCAAGTCGAAAAATATTTAGGTGTGTTGGTACCCTACGCCTTGAAGTCTAACGCTAAATGTGACGAAAACACCTTTTTCAGCAAACATTGCACTGGTAAAATTGAAGATCATTTTTGGCCAGTTTGACGGAAGAACTTTCCAATTCAGAGTATGGAGAGATAGTATATCTTCTTTCACCCCAGAAGGATAAGAACACTGTGGAACGTATCCAACGTCGAGCCACGAAATCAGTTCAAGGACTCAAATTCAAACCTTATGAAGAGCACCTCCAATCACTTAACCTCTATTCATTAGAGTACTGGAACCTTGGAGTTGGCTTTCTTATTGCCTACAGTGCCTTATATACTTTTGAACATTCCCTTAAACATCTACTAAATCTTAGTCACAATACTAACCAAAGGATTACACCCAGAGACCTAACATAGCAGAACGGACTGTAGACACAACTTCTACTCATTGAGAGTCGCAAATGCTGAAATTCACTGCCAACTGAGCTGGTCCATGTGACTTCTCAGAAGTCCTTTAAGAGGAAACTTGACCTATTCTTAAGGACTAAGGATAACATCTTATTAGGATATACCAATTTCTTTTTTTCCTTTATTATCGCTGATATAACTGGGTTTCGGCCTGGAAGTATTGTTGATCCACTGCTACTAGAAACGGAAGCTCGTTGAGTGAAAGCTCGTTTTGTTCCGTCTACAACCATTTAAACCATTTGAACTCATCATGTGATTTTGTCACGGTTATATTTCAAATCGAAGGTCATAGTGCGTTGCTTTTGATGTCACGTCTATTTACCCTTTCTCCCGTACTGATATCTTGTATGTTGTAGTTATCCATCTTTAATTTTAATATTAGGTGTGCGCCATGGCAGAAGACCTAGGTTTATTCGTCCATATCTGAGAGACTTGTATGACAGAAGACTTGCTCAAGGTCCAGAGATTTATCGACCGAGAAAAGATTGGCTATGTTGGAATCGTGATTCAGAACTATCTGCGTTTTTGTCCAGAATAGGTGAAAAATTAGAAAAAGACCTTATTGAGGTCGTTCTGACAGATCGGTAGTTACTGAATTGAAAATCATACCGTTTATTGAATCATAGATCGTACTCTTCCTTTTGGTCTGTAAAAAAGGCCGAATCAGACAGTAAAATAATTCAAGATAACTCGGAACTCGCTGCTCTAGGTAAGAAGTTGCCAATTACGATTCATATTCGTAGGGATTTTTGACGTGTTAAAGGACTTAAGCTTATTCGCTAACTAATATCAGTTTCATTAAGTTTGGATAAAAAAGTGATACTGTTTATGGATAGTGAGTTTCAACCGTTAATAACATCTGTCTGACAAATAATGAATATTAACGCCTTATATGTCTCAGCTACCGACTTCACAGTGTCAAACAACATGTGTTTTGTTACGCCGAATACATGTGAGACTCTGAGTAATGCAACATGTAGCCAAAACATCTATTTTTAGCCTTGTATTTGGTCTGTTAACGTTCACCAACTATAGTGGCTGTATTTACGTGGTTTTTCGTTTACTTGTTGGTATATCTAAGATGCGCAGATCACGTGATTTCACAAGTGTTTTGACTTCATAAAGCAGCAACAGTAGCGACAGAAAATTTATGTTTGTTCTGTTGAAACACTGATGTTATAAGCTTAACTATGTATTTAAAAGAGATTTCTTGGAGGACCTTGTAACTGTGTTTAATGACAAGTGTTGAAAATTAAATAAAGTGCAGTTCGAAACTCAATTACTTATAGTATATGCATCTATCTTAATCTGATACGGGTTCATATCCGGCTTGCTGTTAAAAGCTAAGAAACAGCACTTAAAGGTTAGGAAAAAAATACTGAGTGTTTACTCATTGCTCAAGCAATTGAATCCCACAAACTCATTTTGATTCGATTGAATAAGGTAAAGGCCAAAAACGTATTGATCGTCTTAGTACCTGTGTGTAATAGATCTGTTGGGGAGGAAACACAATTTATCATAGCAACGAAATTCAAACTGTTGCATTACGGAATAAAGTTGCAATCTTTAGGTTGTAAAGTGCCTAAATGATATTCAGTTCACGTAAAAACTGGTGTACTAGTAAATCAATCTCTTGCATAGTAAATGCATAATTGTAAGCACGGCCTCTGATTGTAGATGTCTAGTCATAAATATCTTTAAACCATTCTTTATCTATGGTAAGATTACCATGTAATTCTGGGATTATACGTGGGAAAATAGGTTAAAATTGTAGATCAGTTGCAAGGGCTGTGGATCTTCATCCACTGAGGTAGCTGAGTGTATGTAACATTTGCTGATCACCATTTACACCAATTTACAGTGTTGCATGGCAAACGTCTGTTTTATAAAACAGCTTAAAGGGATTAGCGTGGGAGAAAAGAGTTTGTATTTTGCTCACTTATATCATTTATGGTGTAATTTCTGTCTAAATATCTGTTTATGGAGAATTTGTCTGTATAGTTTATGCTCTTAGTTTAAAAAACCTATGTCCTATGATTAAGGCAGTAAAGTTATGTTGCTTATATAAATGCTTAGTAGCCCTTCATACAATCTAAAATCTACTTCATTAACTAATTTTTAGATATCCATGAATCTATATTTTAGTACTTGATATGTGAAACGACAAAACTCCGTTGTGCAGATGTTTCTCATAGGTTGATCAATTCGGATCGGAAACTGGCCACAAATTATCATCTATTTGATCTACATATGTCGTAGCAGTCGTATTTTATTATCTTCTCTTACATGTGTATATTATTGCACGTAGCTGACTGCAGGAACCGTAAAGTTTCCCAACAACCAGGAGTTTCTATTTACTTTTAAGTAATTCATTGTAATGTAGTTTTATACAATGTATGGTTGATATTCATCTAGTCCATATCGAATATAACATTGTATAGTGGTTTATGTTAAATATCTACTAGAACTCATAAGCTTTAGTTAATTTGTATGCTCTGTATGTTTTTTATTACTTTGTAGGATTTTCTGTTTCGGAAAATTTTTTATATCCCTTCTTGCGATCAGTTTATCCTCAATTCCCTGAAGAGTGGATTATGACTATCGTTCAATACTTGAGGTCACCTTCTGAGCTTGCTTTTATAGCCGCTCATTTAGGAATTAAAGATATAGTACTATACAGTGATCAAGTAGATTATTCAAGCAATAAAATTATATCAGCTCCACCGAATCTGGATGTTTTAGCTCATGCACTTATGGCTTTAGTCGGTGCTTTAGCAAAAGACAAGGTGAATGTATTCAAAAAAAACGTGCCTCATTTCTCCTAATTATGACTAATATTCATCCATGTTTGATTTAATCATTTTTATAAGAACTTCATTAAAATTAGAGTTAGTAATGAAATTTATTTGTTCCCTTGATTGGATAGCTGAAAATAAATACAAAGCAAGCCTGTATTTACATCTAAACTCATGTTTAAAATTCGAACGCTGTTAGTTTATCTAACAAATTATATAGTTTAGGCTTATAGCTCTCAACAGGTAAGTTAAATTGATCTTTAAGATCATGGATTTCGTATAATTCATGTTGCAGGGTTATTTGTTACCAACTCACTGTTTACTGTAAAATGTGATGCAAAGTGGTGTACGGGTAAAGATGTATAAGTCTAATCTTGAGTCAGTGATTGTTTATATAAGCTATTTAAACTTCATGGATGATGGTTATTCAGTCGAAATAAATCAGCAATTTATCTATTGGTCTTCCAATCATGTTGGTCTTGTTCATTTTACTGCTTCCATGTTGTTATGAAGTTTAACAATTTTGAACCGGTACATTTGTGCACCAGATTCTGTTTGTATTCATTAACTTATTGGTTAAAAGCCAATTCTTATAAACTATTATTTCATAACTTTATGAATATTCACAGATGTTTGGGATTTTTACAAAAATGATTAAAAGTTCCAAATGAGCATCTATAAATTAAAATTTTAACATTGAAATAAAACATTTAGTCTTCAGTTGGTAATCAATTTAATACTACAGCTTTGTTTAATTAAGGTTTTTCAATCGAGAAATGAAGAGTAGCTCTAAGCAAAATGATAAAATGCGATTACTATTGTTATTAATATCATGTCAAACACTTGAAAAGTTCATCAAAAAAAGTTGGACCTAGTTTTATTTTAGTTGCCAGTTTGTGTATATTTAAAATGTCAAAGCTTCATGCTTTCCCTAGAGATGGTTAAAAATCTAAATATGCTTTATTTCTAGCACATACTTCTCCACTTGTCGACTTCAAACTAGATGATCATGCTAGGCAACAACAGTCTTACTAAAAGCTAATAGAACTTACCCTTTTTTATATACTCAACAGTTTTTTCCCTTTATTGACTCAGACAGTTGTAACTCCGCACTATGGGACGTGATGAATTTTATTTATAAATAAATCATCACTTAGCAGTTAGTTACATTGATGTTTATGATATCCCAAATAAATAAATTATATATATATATATATATATATATATATATATATATATATACAAATATTGACAAATTTCGGTTTCAGTAATGGGTTTGTGTTGTTTGTTTAACAATCGAAGTATATTATAATCTATAGAATATGTCCACAAAAATAATGTTATAATAATTATTTTATTATTATAACTTAGATGGAGAAAGCACATTTGTTTATTCGGGACTTCATACTGACAAGACTTTCAGATATAGATTTGACGGAATTGATTTCGATTCCTAATCCATTGCCTCTTCTACAGGGAATACTTCAATCTGAAGGACGTGGTCCACCTGAAACCAGGTAATTGGTATGCACTAATTTAAAATAATGTTTTTTCGAAAACTTGCCCCTTCATTTTTAACATTTTGGGCAAAAAGATAACACGCAAAAACACATTCAAAATTCCTCTGTTTATGAAACTGCGTGTTAAAACGTTTGTTTTACGGATAAAAATTTGAATTTGATTTTATTATTTAATCAACATAGGACTTGACATCAATATTTAACAACTAAAGTCGTCACATCATATCAACACTGTAAAGTAAAATTTACAAAATGTGAATGGCTAATTGAGTAGTCAAAATAATATAGTCGTACCAATGGTAATCAGAAAGTAGACATTGAGAACATGGTTCAGAAATGAAGGAATAAAATAAAGAGAAAAAAGTGCGGGATATTATAGATTTTCAAGATTCAAAAAAGATAATTTAAAGAATTGAATGCATCTAGAGTATTGTGACTGATTTCAAGTCGGATTAATTAAATTCTATCCTATTTGTACTTATTTTTGATGCGAATTTGTGTGCTCAGGAAAAGGCTTTTGGAATTACCTAGTTGCTTAAACTGGATGATTTGATAGTAAACATCTAGAGAGATAAAAAAAGACTACCATTAGACTATACACTTTATAGAACACAAGGCTTCTGAAGATTGCGATCTACTCTTAATTTGTTTAAACTTGTCTAGTCTAAAATAATAAATTATTTATTTTGGAATATAATTCAAATGAGTTTGAAAAAATACTCAGAGCATTTCTGCGTAATTTCCTTTCTTTGAAACATTTTGTTGATTAGTCACAATCACGCCTCTTGAAATAGGAAATTCCGATTTTGTGTGAAAATAGCTCACTTTACAAGTATAGAAGCACACTGAAGAGATTGATTGAACATTGTTTTAATTCATGATATATTTCTAATCATATGTAGACACAATACTAATGTATAATTAATTGGTAAATATGAATGTAATAGACTATTTATTTGGTCACTTTTTTACAGATTACTTTATCAGTCAAGTATGAACACTGTGCTCGCCTGTTTTGAGGTTGGTATATACAGTGATTGTCAACTCGTTGGAGAAGGTAAACAGCATATTCTTAATATTTAACACATACACGGTGTTTTACTTTAGGATTTTTATGATGGATTTATGTAACCCGAAATGATGTACAACTGAATATTTGTTATTCAAGAAATAACTCATACTATAATAGACAACGAATCATCAGGAATTTAGCCCGCACCCATTGTTTGGGATTTTGAGTTTTCATAAGACTGTGTGGGAAAGTCATGAATTGGCTATTAAGCTATACTCATGGAAACCGCAGCGTGTCCATCCACTGATTTATTTGTTGAGTTGCTTATGTGACTACAATCAAAGGAAGTGTATTTAGACCTGGTTATCAGTTCTTGTAAAATTCAGGCTAGTAAATCATACACCTTAACCACTCAAACAGAAAACCAAGTTAAAGAATAAGATTAACAATAATGTTGGTAGTTATGCACTAGTACTGTAGTAAGATTTGCGGTCTAACTATTAACTGGGCACTACTCTAGATATACAAGGAGTTTTGGACAAGAAAGTCAATGACAGACTGTGTACCTACATTGATTTAGATGTGGTATACATGATGTTAATGGTATTAATGCTGGTCAGGGAAGATACCAAAGATTAAACCAAGTTGTTTTAATGTTAGTTTTAAAAAACTGTTTACTGATATTTAGTAAGCTCTTTATAAGTGCACATTGTTTAAGGGTAACGAGGAAGTAATGGATTAATAGTTAAGAATCATTGAGTGTCCCAGCTAGGAACCGTGTTCCTTTTATTTAGATTTGCGCAATTAAAACTGTACCATCACTAGTTCTAATGAACATGTTGCCTCAAAGTCGTTTTTACTTCACGAATGATTTATACTGACCACATAATTGTAGGTGAGCAACACCTGACGATATATTGTTAAAACCAATTATACATTTTATGATGTATGGTTTGTTCTTATTCTGTTACTTGAGATAAATAACAATCGAGTCGGTTATTCTTTGTGTGGTGTTATGAACAAATTATTAAGATTGATGTTTGTGATTATAAGAAGTAGTCCATGAAATTTATTATCAATTGAACCCAGTGAATTTTGAGATTTCATTCTTATACGCACAACTAGAGAGAAAGCAAGCACTTTAAATTTTTAAAGCAGTGACAAGTTTATACCTCGACCTGTTTTATAATAATAATAATTTGTCTATTTTTATTTCAATCACTGAAGCTCCTGGTGAAACGATATTAATTGCAGAAGAGGAAGCATTACGACAATCAATAAAGAATTTCTTCAAACTGACAGATGATCGTCCATCTATTCCATTGCATGGAAACTTGGACGTTTTGGGCCTTGAAAAGTTTTCTCAACCAAATATTTCACTTAATTACTATTTGGAATTAGCAGCTAATCATGCTTAACTATGCAAATAATTCCCGTTTGAGGATTGTATACTTGTACATATATAATAATTTGGTTTGATAATAAATGCATCAATATACTGCTTATTAATCCGAGGTGTTGATCATTGTGTGTTAGCATGAACATATATTACATACATTCATGTCTAGACTAAACGCTTTAAATCTCAGTTGAGCGTACTTTAAATTTATCCTGGAACAAAAGCACGATGTTTTACAAGGGATATTTGTAATACAATAATGATTAACATCGGGGACATTTTAAAATGTCTTTATTGCTTTTTTAAAGATGTCTAGGGTTAATACTCCGCTACTCAAACTGAAGTAGACAGAACGAAGATTCGGATTGGCCGCCTTAAGCACTACACGAATGAGCTAAAAATGTTCTATTTTTAACTATTTGGCTGTTGAAAACATTGAAAGACCACCAGAGTCCTACCTTTTCGCCAACTGGTTTATGTCAAGAGTCAATGAAGAAAAACTGCAAAAATAGCTATCAGTGGCACATCCAAGTAGTTGTATTGTATCATTTGAAATGTTTCAATGGACTGTGTGGGAAACAAACACCAGATAAAAAGCATGGAGTAACGAGATAGTCCCTTCTGTGTTAAGGGACGTCCAAACATAAGACGTTACAACCTTTGTCCCTGGTCAATGTACCTTCTCTCGATTGGTTAATAATAATCAATGTTTTTCTGTAAGGCTGTTTTGTGAAAGTACTAAGAGATATAACTTTTTGAAAGTATTTAACGATAAATGTTTTGAGTATCTTTTCAGATGCGAAATGTTGCTTTTGGACTATTCTAGGTTGTTATTTGCTGTAACTATGGAGTGAATTATTCAAGAGCATCGGCTGTTGTTTCATTCAACTTAAGAGCTTCGACGAGGAAGATAAACTATTGGCTGATGAAGTCTAGGTTTGAGTAGGAATACTTCTATACACGGCACCTGCGGCGCAAACCAAATATTCATCTACCTACAAAAGAACGGAAATGTTGCGGAGCGGCTCATTATGGCCGAGAAATGTGGTCTTTAGAGGTAGAAGAATGGCGACACTGGTAGTACTTAGGCAGAGATGTCTTCGATGAATACCTCACGAAAGACGGAAACAGGCATGTAACTTTGACACAAGTGGTTTCTAGGTAAACGGCTCATGAACTAGTGAGAGTTCAGTGACTGAAGTAGTTGGATTGTGCTACGTGAGTCATGGAAAGCTCCATAAATCATTCTGTATTTAGAATAACCTGTGAATGGAGACTAGAAAATAGACCAAGAACCGATGATGATAGGTCGAATCCAATCCTTTTCAAATTTTGGACACTTATGATCGTTTACTCATTTATCTTATGGCAAAGCTACTCACAGACGTCTTCGTATACCTTCTTGTTGTGAGATGTGATTGTCTGGGGTCGGAACTAAGTTGTTTCTAGCAATTTAGGGGTAACTAGAAGCATTGAAAAATATGCTGTTACCACCCTGAATAGAAAACCAGAAGTATTTTGTTATCCCGAGATTAGTTCGAAACAAAAGTTGTAAAGATAATTCGCTAAGTAGCTTGTGATGCGTAGAGAGTAGCATGCAAACGAGGCTCATCGCGCAGGAGCGGGGATCCTTGTTTGGAAATAAGACCAGGCAACACATTTGTCGTAAATAATGGGGAAAATTGTGGGACTATGTGCTTTATTTTATTTAAACACATAAATATTGGTACAAGGAAGCACCAGATATATATGCGCCACACAAATCTCATTTGATTTGTGTGAGGGCTGTGATACTGCCCAGACTGAAGCAGGTGGTTTTCTTAGGAGGCCACACCCAGGGCCTTTGACCTAAAGATCTGATCCACAAGGTAGTGGAGCATCGTGAGGAGATGCAGTCCCATGGTAGCCGGTGACCAACAATAGGTTCACACGCCATTCGTTCCTTCAGGATACTGGAGCCCATGTGCACCATTGGTTTGGAATCAAGGTTTTCCAACTTCGTGTCCACCAACCCGGTTAAAGCGCCGGACATTCGCGTTTCGTCCTCTCAATTTCGTAAACAACACCCCCGCCACGAGAAGGCAGTGAGTAGGACTTCCCTAGCAGAGGCTATATATTCGCGTGGCCATGAGAGCATGTGCATGACATTTCTTATGAGCAAAAAACAGTGAAGCAACGATAACTGTGCCGCGGATGACGGAAGAAAATCCGCGTCAACAATACACTGTCGAGAAAGATGTAGCTAAACGGACAAGTTTTGGTTATCGTCTCTTTATCCACTAGCCATGGATACCATAGACTACAATAAGAACCTCTGGCAAGTCTATTTTTCTTGTCAATAAAGTTCTCTACCCAAACCTAACTCGTTTATTACGTTAACTGCTGAATAACTGCATTTAACAATTTTGGGACTTGTAATTTATGCAAGTTTAATAATAGTAGGTACGAAAAAAGGTATAGCATTATTAAAATTAAAATAAACTAATATTTACAAGGAAATATTATACATTTTGAAAAGAAAGCTTTTACTCCATGTCAATATCTTCTTCACTTCCTGAATCTGATTCACTGCAGGTCAAATCGTCGGCATCAGTCGTTTGATCTTGAGGTAAACACTGATTAAGATTACAACCAGTTGTTAGCTTGTCTATTTTATCCTGAAGTTCGTTAGTGTTTTTATTTCTAAAAAGAAGAAGTCCTTCGTATATTAGACGTGCAACTTCTTCATGAGAGTTGTCTTCACAAATAATATTTAGTTCATCATCTAAATAATCTTCCAGAAAGTCGCTTATTTCATCCTCATGTTTGGACTTCAAAATAACCTGAGGTAGATGTTCATACAATAATCCAACTTTCTGTTCTGTATTTGGGCCCCCAGACTCCTGATTTAGACCAAGGCGCAAAGCTGTCCATGAATCCAAAATCTTTTTTGTATACAGTTTAAACAATTCCATATGATTTTAATGTTTAGCTTTTGTAAGGTTTTTGTCCAGCCTGAAAGTATCTTGTGTGATAGAGGAGTATGGGGAGCAGTAGGTTGGATTATCGATAATCAGATCTGGTAGAGAAAAGAACAAGAGAAAATAAAAGTCGATGACTAGATAAGCAAGTGAAAAGTAGTTACAACTAGCGATGAGAGTAATGGACAAAAATTAAAAATAATACATAAGAGAGCGTGAAACAGTTAAGTACCTAAACTAGGGGTTGGTAGACTAACGTCTTGCGTACGTTACATGCTAACTTTTCGAACATAACGCCTAAATATGCTACTCGCTGAAACAAGATTTCAAATTAAATATATATCTGAGATTAAAGACTCTTTCACCCTTTTCCTAACGTTTACAAACTTTTTGTAGGTAAAAACCAACTACAAAGTTTATCATTTGAGACTGCGCTTGTTATCTGAAAAGGACAGTGATATTTTTCCTCGCTAAAATAATTTCATCGTTTTGATCGCCAATTACGCATCAAAACTATTTTTCACCTTAATTGGGCTTATTCCGGTTAAATTGTTTGTCCATAGTATCGTTTCTATTAGAAAGTAATTTGTCATCGGCACTTTTGTGTACATTGGTTCTTCCTGTATTTGTTTGTACTTTTGGTTCTAACAATTTATAGTTTTTAACTCATTCTGGTCATAATTTATTCCTGTTTCTGTGTATTGTTTGTATCTGTTTTCTTCTGAAAACTTCTGGACGGTGCAAAGAAATCAATCGTCAACGCTCCCACTGCCTTTGTCCTGATGAATTTCATGCCTTGAGGTGAGTCCAAAGGATGATACCACGAAGTTCGAACAGATCTAACGCCTGCAGTTATCAAACGTTTTAACAAACATTGCTGAGTGTGGTTATATCACCAGTGCTGTTTGAACGTGAACAGCTTGCTATCCGAAATCATTGAGATGGTGAATGTTACTAAAAGAAACATTAACAAGCGTAATCGGGACACATCAAACGATGTTGCTTTTTTATAAAACAAAACTTGTTAGTGAGGATGAAGAAATAGAATAGAAATTATCTCCCTTTTAATCATACCTGAATATTTTCAATCTAATAAATGCTCATTGAGTTTGATAAGATGTTATATAACCAGCTGGTGTATGATATAAATTAATCTCTCTTAAATATTTGTCTAAGTGTAAAATGCTGATTTCTCAAAAGTAAAAAAGAACAAAAACTGAATGATCACAAAATTATTGGAAATTGATCGTTTAAAAATGAAAAGAAAGGGAAAAATACGACTGGAAATCAAATAAATTATGAAACTTTTATTTCATTTACTGAAGTGTTTTGAACAATAGATATTTCCAAAATTCATAATCCGTTTCCATCACAAATTGTCATTAACTAGAAAATTATGAATAAAAGATTAAGAGTATTGGCAGTTTTATTTTACAACCTAAATAAAGACTATGAATACAATAAAGAGTGTATACTCATTATTTTGTCGAGTATGTCTTCGTAGTGAACAGTCATTTTGATCGACAACGTCAATAGCGTTCTACTTGGATTCATTCATTTCTTTATTCTAGGAGACTTCAATATTTCTTAAATCGATTTCGCGGAACATACGTACATCGCACGTGGAAATTCTACTGAGGACCGGTTCTTCAACCACATTGAAGATCGGGGATTATTAGAAAATGTCAAGTCTTAAAATCATGGGAAAAACAGTCAGACGCCGTCGCACTTAGAGAAGGTACTTGCAAACGACGAATTCCCAGTCGACAATCTCTCAATTCTGGCTCTCTTGAAAAACAGCAACCACGCCGTCATAGCCTTCAGTTTTATCAGTAAAACTGAGCTAAGACATCCTCCGAGCAATAGGTGCTGGAATTTCAGACGGTTCGATAGGTCAGCTCTATAAGATTGTGGACTGTGAAGTTCACCCTCAACTTTGTGTAGATGCTCATTGGGATTTCTTGTTGCAAAAGATCTTGTGTGCCACAAAGCAGTCTGCTCCGCCAACGGTTCCCAAAATCTTCAAGCAACCTACAGTCATCAAGAACTACACTCTTCATTTGCTAAGAAACAAAAGGCACTTCAGGGTGGAATGCAAACGAACTGGTAACCGCAGAGCATATAGGCAATCCAAACAAATAGGGAACATATGCACGAAGGCAATAACAATAATAATAATTTATTCCCAATTAACAGTATTTTACATGAGACATGCCAGTTTGCAGGCGAGATCACATTGTTACAGAAGTTACAATTTTCGCTGTAGAAAATTACTCAGCTGGGTTAATATTTTATAAGATATGAATGTAGATGGTTTTCGTAAGAAACTTGGTGTCAGTATCATAACTGGCGGGCTTTATGAAGGCGGCGTTGCGATATGCAACTGATGGTCGAGAATAGGTCCACGCAAAGTTGAGGGCTCCTAGAAACTTCAACCTTATGTCCCTCTGGAATATCTGAGGCTTTAATAATCGTGTAGGACGAAGTCACCCGTTCCATATCTGTTTTCGGTGGCGTATCTCAGGGGGGGGGAGGCTGAAAAAGGCTGTTAGAAAAAGGAAGGACGAAAAGCAAAGCAATGTTCATGGAGGAATAGTTAAGGTATAACCACTTGGTATATTTCTCTGTCATTATGTTACTTATTAGGCAAGAGCATCATAATAGGTTAACGAAAATAAGTGTCAACATGGTATGAGTGGATAAGGGGCTATATAAATGAAGGTGGTTCAGAAAGAAGCTTGATAGTATGAGATTATGTGTAGTTATAAAACATAGTGCTGAAAACAGTAGCTCGTAACCTTTGTTATAGCTATTTACGCTGGTTTGAGCATGAAGGGCGTTTGCTGCACGTAGACGAAAGTAGTTACGACAGGCTTCAGTACCAGATAAAGCACATCGATAAGTTTGTCTCCAATCCGAAAAGCTTATTCCATCATGCAGCCTCTCGTGGACAGGCCAAAACTGGAGTTTCCCAACTGCCAGGTCCGAATGGCCCGAGCAATAACGACGGTGACGCCGCCAACCTTTTGGATAAACAACACTTTCGTGCATTCCAACCGACCCACATCAACTATACTGATGAAAGTTTCATCTTCCATTGCGCAGGACTTTCCGAAGTGAACCTGAGCGCCGACTTTGGTGTTCCGAAAACTGCAGCACATAAGAAAAGACACCTCTCCTACTTCGGATATGGTTCATTCTGCTATACTGAGGAAAGCAACTTCAATCCCGAGAACATTGTTTAGCGTGATGTTCTAACACTCGCCAAGTCGTGGCAAACTACTGGAAAGTCGGAAGCCGGCTCACATCACACCAATTTCAAAGGAGGTCGACGCAGCGAACATACAAGTTGCCGACCGGTCGCTCTTCTCTCTATACCCTAAAAAATTATAGAGTTCCTGATACGCGATGGTACACACGGAAATTTATTGCTCATAAACTTCTTTTCACCCCAACAACATGGTTTCAGAAAATGTCACTTTTGTATAACCAACCAGTTGGCTGCAGTGGACAGATCGACAACCATCCTTGATCATAAAGAGAAGGTTGACATCATTCGCCTTGATCTCTCAAAGGCTTTTGATATAGTCACCGTACATGTCTTAAAAACAAGCTCAAACGATTTGGTATCAAACTACCTCTAATTGACTGGCCCACTTCATATCTAAATAATCGACATTTTAAGGTCAGGGTACACTACACTTTCTCTCAGTGTATGAAATGTCGTATTTGGGCCCCCCCAGGATTCAGTACTAGGACCTCTTCTCTTCTTCATTCATATAAACGATCTTCCACAACAAGCATCGTCTAATTTACTGCTTTTTGCTGACGATGTCTAACTTCGGAGAGAGATACGTAACCAAAGCGATATACTAGCAATTCAGGAGGATCTAACTCGACTTCAAATTTGGGAAGACGACAACGGGCATATCTTCAGCACTTCAAAGTGCAAAGTAGTCCATCTGAGGCATTGTAGCTGTAAATAATTCCCCAAAATCAATAAATCATTAAGTGTTCGACAGTGGAGGCTGACCAAATTGTTTTAAGTGGAATTGTTTAACGGAAGGCTTTCGGTCATGCATCCGCACCAGATCACGTTCGCTAGCCAGATCAGAATAAACGCTTCTCGATATATTGATAACGTATCAAATATATCTTTCCTACCTCTTCTCATCTAACTTCTGATTTCAACTGGTTGGGGAACGCTTCGAACATAGGTGTTACTGGTTTAGAGTTACAAAACTAGAAAACTAGTCGTATCTTCAGTATGTTGCAGACTATAGTTCCAACTTAGGAAACTCCTCTCTAGAATAATCCCAAGTCGAAAAATATTTAGGTGTGTTGGTACCCTACGCCTTGAAGTCTAACACTAAATGTGACGAAAACACCTTTTTCAGCAAACATTGCACTGGTAAAATTGAAGATCATTTTTGGCCAGTTTGACGGAAGAACTTTCCAATTCAGAGTATGGAGAGATAGTATATCTTCTTTCACCCCAGAAGGATAAGAACACTGTGGAACGTATCCAACGTCGAGCCACGAAATCAGTTCAAGGACTCAAATTCAAACCTTATGAAGAGCACCTCCAATCACTTAACCTCTATTCATTAGAGTACTGGAACCTTGGAGTTGGCTTTCTTATTGCCTACAGTGCCTTATATACTTTTGAACATTCCCTTAAACATCTACTAAATCTTAGTCACAATACTAACCAAAGGATTACACCCAGAGACCTAACATAGCAGAACGGACTGTAGACACAACTTCTACTCATTGAGAGTCGCAAATGCTGAAATTCACTGCCAACTGAGCTGGTCCATGTGACTTCTCAGAAGTCCTTTAAGAGGAAACTTGACCTATTCTTAAGGACTAAGGATAACATCTTATTAGGATATACCAATTTCTTTTTTTCCTTTATTATCGCTGATATAACTGGGTTTCGGCCTGGAAGTATTGTTGATCCACTGCTACTAGAAACGGAAACTCGTTGAGTGAAAGCTTGTTTTGTTCCGTCTACAAGAATTTGAACTATTTGAACGGAGTATATCACGTTTGAACTACTCAAATTTTACTAGCGCTAATTGTGATTTGTAGGTCAGGGGTTTTCGGTGACCTTGGTAACTTGCGATCCGAATTTCTTGTCTTTTATGCTAAAAAAGGTCAGGAAACTACTAGTGACTTCAATACTAACCCAAGTTGAGTGGCCTCAAAAGTCCGTGTTACATGATTAACATTTTGAAATCAATACGTGTAAAATGTCACACTGTTATGCGTTTCCTACTATGAACTACACTTGACAGCCCTGACAATGTACGCGAGCTCGAACACTTATCTTGACGTGTTGATCATGTATTTCATATCCCGCAATAACAGCCGGTGACTGCAGCCACTATTGATGCACAATTCACCAACTTACTTTTTGTACATTCTTATTTTAGGAGAAACAGAAATATTTTAATTGGATTTTTATCATCAGAACGCTTAGGTATTTCGACGATCAGCGCTTTCTTAGTCTTTTTCAGCAGCCTATCCTTGCCTTTTTTGAGGTTATTAGGAGTTTCATAAACTAGTAGCTTTAAACAATTGAATGCCAAGAAAGAAAATCATTATGTAATTCCTCTTCAAAACACCAGTTATATTGGCTTCCCATCTTATGGAACGAACTTAATCTTTTGGCGTAGTGTTAAAGAACGATAGTCAAAAAGATAATTGATATTAGTAATAAACCCTAATCACACTGCCTGAATGTTACAAAATTCTGTGTTCATTTTAGAATAAGAGTTAATTGGCATGATTATAATTTATGGACGACTTTGAACGAATCCTATGTGACCTCGAGAAATATTAGACAATTAGTAAACAGGCAGTATAGAGCAAAATATATATTATGCAAAACCAAAGAATTTAAGTGGATACACTTCTTATATATGATCCAAAGACTTGCAAAGGTTAGAGAGAGGTTCAAAGGTTCTAAAATCGTAATGCATAAGGTGAAGGAACTCACTAATATTAGCTCCTTAACAGTTGATCCCTGGAGGTCGCGAAAACCCAGTCTCGACCACATAGCTTCAATATTGTTTGTGTGTACACCGGTTGTGTAAGTTTGTAATTTTTATTCCGCATATATCTTCAAAATACTCATATCGCTGAACAACCGAAGCTCACGTAACATCTGCGATTATTGCAGCCAATGTTACTGGTGCTTTTATTATACAGTTCACGATAATTATTGTAATATGCCGTAGTCTCAATCTGGATCGAGAGAAAAAGATTCCTATTCTAGAAAACGTCTTCCTTCATTGTTACATCAGAGGACAACATCACGGTAGCCTGCGCAAGGTCTAAAAGTCATTTGATTACCAAAATTACAAACAAAGGAATTGCTCAGTGGTTCTGTTTATTGTAACCGCCTAATTGTCAAGTCTTCTCTAAAATCCTTTGTGAACCGATTGTACATAAGCACCAGGTACTGAAATCGACGCCGTGACCCTGAAATCCCTCAAATGCTTCTGATTGGCTTGATATCACCATGAAATCAACGTCTATTTACCGTCTTGCTGCCTATATGCCTTAGGAATATTATTCACTCCACTTGGTATTTGCTCATTTCTCAGTGAACATTCTGTTATCGTGGAGAAAAAATAACGACATGATCATTATTAGTAAAATATCAGTTTTAATGTTATCAAGTCTGTGTTAAGTATCGTTTGTTTTGTTCAAAATTCAGTATGTACATAATAACTACGTTATGTGTACTTCTTTGTAGATAACCAGTGCTAAACAGGGTTTGAGTTTATCTTGAGTTAATCAGCATAAACAGAATGAATTTCAAATGGCACAGTATTAGAAGATTGCCTAATATGTTAAATGGCCGATTAATTACTCTACCTAAATATAAAATAAAAATGCGTTCTGGATATTCATTTTTTTCGACCCAATCATCGTTTGGTCAGAATAATGTTATAGATGACATACAACTACGATCTACAAACCGAGCATCTACCACAGAAACAGATGATGTTCGCAGAGCTCGTTTATTATATCAAAGTAGAAAGCGTGGGAATTTGGAAAATGGAATTCTGTTAAGGTATTCTGATCATATTCATATATATTTCTATAAGTTTTCAGTTTACTCATAGTCTTGTGTTGTTATTTTATAAGGAATTCAGTTATTGAAAGTTAGATGCCAAAATATTAGTCCACCAATGTTTTTTTATCTTTCCAGAGCTAATGTTTTTAATATGTTCATAGTTGACCATTCTCTTTGTTAAACACAGACATTCGTTGTTCGTCAGCAATTATTGGGCAACAAAATATCTTTCGGGCGATAAAACCGCTCACTTAACTCAGTTGGCTTGTTTTACCTACGGAATCATACAAAACGTCGATTGAAAAATGATATTCAGTCAATCCGCAAACAATTATGGTTACTGATCATCGCTCTGAGCTTTAAAAACATTTACTTGTAGTATATCTGTTGAAAGCATAACTTAGATAATCAAATATTGCATTGTAAATCAGTTGTTGCTGTCAAATAGTACCTGAAGGTCAGCAAATAGTTGAATCAAAGTATTCGACCGTCTCATCAGATCTATGCCCACTCTGTCATGCTGAATCTACTGAGCCGGAGGAAATGCATTGTTAATAAGGTAGTTTGAAAAAAATCCTGGTTGCAATAATGGTGTTTGTGGGGGGATTAACGTTGGTCTCGTTTCTATGTGATAGATCTTTAAGTTGAGGGAACATATAAATGAAGGGTGTTTATTATTAGTTCAGTGCTTGCATTATATTTCTGTCAAGTGGAAAACATTTAACATTATTAAGATTACCCCTTCTCCTACCGTGAACCTGTTAAACACCGTTTTGACTCAATTTTTAACGACTGACTCACTAATTTTGGATTCAAGTCAGTTATCGTGGTTCAGGTAAACAGTACTTTATTTTGTTTGCATACTATACTTCCCTATAGCGTCTCAACCAGACCAGTAAATTTATGTTGAGCTGCATGCATATACAATTTATTACAATCATGTAGTATCAAATGTGTTTTAAGTAAAAGAGTTAATTGCATCATGGTTTTTTGGTGTGTAGTTTGACTATACAATGAAGGCAAATAAATGGACATAAACAATCAGCCAAGATCATTGTATTTTTTGTTAGCAGACTGGTCAATCGGATTAGTGAATGGAGTAATAGTGAACGAGAACTCAGGTGAGAGAAAACCGATTCATTACTTAATGCAAAATCACAGTGACTTGATAAAATCTGAAAATCATACATTAAATACATCATTTGCATATCTTCTCTGCGTTGTCGTTTACATCCTCCACTATCCCTCTAATTCTGTTATTTCGATCGCTCCCCAAATTCATTTCTGTTCTCTTCGTTTCAATCTTCTGCTGCCAGGCATTTCACTTCCGACTGTTGCTACATACTACTTATATCTGTCAGCATAGGTAGCATATATAGCAGTACGGGTAGATCACTATAATTATTAGCTGTAATTAAAACACTAGCCAGTACTTAGCTTTTACACTTTTGTCTCTGTGTTTCTAGTTTTGTTATAACTATAAAACCAACATGTTCTTGCATTGTTCTGAGACCTGTGTACTCAAGCGGTTATTATGGATGTAGTAGTATTGTTTAGTTCGACTACTAACTAGTTCTCTCAGTGTCTGTGGGGCTGATGACCTATTTTACGATTGACCACTGAACAACAACTTAGGCTTTAATACTTATTGGTTGTCGAAATATTGCCAACATAGTGTTTGATTAGAGGACTAAACTGACAAGCAGATAAAATCCCTGTTGTGTAGCCGTTCAGTTATACGACCCAACTCATACAATTATATAGAGTAATTTCCTGACCACATTAACATGAATAGGTAAGTACAATCTACCCATAGTTACTTCGTAGGCCGAAGATAAATTAAGTAACTGATCTGTAATTAGTTAACAGAAAGTTGAGATTTTTAAAAATACAACGTTAATTTATGCAAGGCTTTCTGTTTGCACACACAATCTCTTATTGTTATCATTCACACTACGTAATCTAGCATTATAATCCGCACTTAGTCGGTTGGTAATTAGTGTCCATAGGTACAGTATGTACTTTGCACCTTCGAAGTGCAAAGTACTTCTACAAGACTGGCAGGATTCTAATCCTGTACTCACCCTGGGTAGTGAGCAGATTGAAATAGTCGACAAGTTCGTGTATCTAGGTAGCTGCATAAGTGCTGGTGGTGACGTGAGTGATGAGATCGATTCATGTATAGTGAAAGCCAAAGCGGCTTATGCCAATCTGGGCCATCTTTGACGCCTTTGCGATGTTAACCTGACGGTACAAGGTCGGATGTACAACGAGTCGGTGAGAGCGGTTTTGCTCTATGCTTGTGAAACCTGACCTCCGAGTTGAGGATTTTAGACGACTCTCTGTTTTTGAACATCGCTGTCTCCGAAGGATTTCTGACATCCGGTGGTATTATCATGTTAGTAATGCAGAGGTTCGGCTTCATGTGTTCGGGCACAGAGACAATAATCCAATTGGCGTCACTGTCTTGAAATATCGACTTTGGTGACTTGGACATGCTATGCGAGTGTCGTCCCAGAGAATTCCACGTCGCGCATTATTTACCGGCGCTGGGACTGGTTGAAAAAAGCGGAGAGGTGGTCAGTGTATGATATGGTGTCGTGATATGAAAGAAAGCTGCAAAGGTCTGGCTTCTGTTGGTTCTTCATTACTTCCTGGCTGGGGTCCGAAAAATGGTGTGACACAGTGGGTAGAGACGTTATCAGATATGGCTCAGCATAGAAGCCAGTTACAATCCTGCTGTAACCTTTTTACTTTCTTCATAAAAAGTGGTTGTAACTTCCTTAACTGAAAGGATTCTTTCGGTTGTACCTTTCTGTTCCCCCCATTATTATTATTACTATTACACTTCAATACACTAGTCTGTGGTCGTTATTGTTCTTTTTTATCTCTCTCTTATACGGATGTTACACACTTTCTCTCTTCCCATTCTCATTGTTATTGTGTGGCGCATATATATCTTGTGTCCCCTTGTACCAATATTTATGTGTTCAAGTAAATCAATAAAATCTTTCATGTTTATTCCTTGATCATATGTCCCAATGGAACTGATACTTTAACAAAATTCATATATATATATATATATATATATATATATATATATATATATGATTGTACAACTTGATTATAAAGTTATTGGAAAGAGATCGTTTCTCTGAACTTCGTGTTTTTAATGTTCTGATCGGAATTATATGTCAATAATTTAAGCACCAAACAAAAGGTTATAATTAAGAAAATATTGAGATACAATAATCCAAATATCTAATAATTTTACAATAAAAATATAGACAATAATTCTTTATAAGATAGTTCCACAAGGACAATTTTATTAATATTCACCATGTTAGAAGAACCCTATGCAATAAATCGTATTCAGTCAAATTTACATCGAAAAAACTGCCTATTTGAAAATGTGTTAAGGATGTGAAATTCAATCTTCATCTTGGTAAATTGGCTAAAGTTAACTTTCAATACAATTTTGCTGCATTACTTTTATTTGCGAAGTCTGTTTATTTACTTGTAGTACATTTATTCAGTTAATATGAAAGTAGTTATTTTGATGTTGCCTATAAATTCACCGTATTTTTGTGCTTAAACAACCAAAGTGAACATCAACTCTGAGATACAGGTACATCCAGCTGACGAGTCCCAAATAGGACGAAACGCGCGTCCTGGATTCCACTGCTAGCCACTATCCACCTCTGCTTAACTACTGCTTAGTTTATAAATTTTGTATTTAATAACCATTGAGTTTAATCGATATATAATGAAATTAACTTGAGTGTGAATTAATTCTTCTGTGGTCTTCTTTACAAAGCTTTTATCTGTTTGGTCGCTCAGCGTATTGTCGTTTAAGTGTTGTGCACCAGTCATCCAGTCTTTCTATTTTTCTCATTACGTATTAGAAGAGTCTCCTAACTGTTTATAACTGTTCAATTAACAACATAATCTTAGTTGTTTCAAATGTGGTAGGTGATAATTACAGTTAGAAATTTCGCTAAAACAAAACGGATTTTTTCATTGATCTTGAAAATTTTAAGTGGTGGACATAGATGATTGATGAAAATGCAGTCGAATCCTAATATTTTATTATCAAAATACATTGATTGTCTCGATCATTACTGTTCAATTTTCGTAAAATATCTAGAGAATCCTACTTTATATGCAACTAAGCATGATTCAACAGTGATCATTGTTTCACTTGATCGCATTTATTTAAGTCTTACATTTAGTAACGTAAAGCGGTGATTTACCATTCAGAACACTCGGATTTCAACAGGCGTATTGTAAATTCTACCTGTTCCATTTACCTTGGTTATTTGAAAAACCAGACAGTATCACTACCCTTTAGAAAAAATGTGACTCAACCTGACCATATAAACTTGTACATGGCAAGTGAAGTTTAATAAATATTTTATGCCATAAATATATTGAGTTTTTCTACGTTTAAATGAGCTATTCTCATAATTTAATCAATACAGTGTACAGTATGACTAGTTCACTCATACTTTTGTCGATTTTATATCATGTATAAGTGACTTACATATTTCACAAGATTCTCTAATGGTGTTGTCGTAACTTATACGTTCTGAAATCTTTAAATGGTGACAGAAAAGTATATAATGCTATTATTGTGTTCTAAATTCCTTAAAAGCTGTATGTTTCATGTGCTTACTTCACCTCGTTATTGTCTTAGTTTTTGAGCAGTGACTTGACAGTTAAGCATCTGCTTTCATCCGATAGGCTTCGAGTTTGAAGTTCACTCTGTATACTTCAGTTTAGCTAACGTTTGATCCCTTTCAGTACCACTGGTACTTATATTTCCACAGTTTGAACTTTCCTGCTTTTAAAAAATACAATAAAACGTAACTATGAATGATTAGTGTAATAACCTTTTTTACAACAATTAGTCTCTTTAGAAGGGGATTTGTGGAGATTTCAGTATTTTTCAAAGTTGAAATCATGAGTCAATTGAAGATAGACCACCATGGAAAACCTGGAAGCACTGGACGGCCGTTTCGTCCTATTATGGGACTCCTCAGCAGTGTGCATCCACGAACCCGCTCTCGCGAGATTCGAACCCAGGACCTACCAGTCTCGAGCTGAAGCCCTTAACCGATAGACCACTGAGCTGGCATCCAACGGTGTTAATGTCTAACTTCAACTGATCCACGAAGTTGAGCAACCATTCACCAGTTGTCTTCAGTGAGTTCCTATCTCACAACAGACGTGGTTGAACTCCACTGGTCACTGCTTCTCACTAGAACTCCAGAACATGTATCTTGAAGTCAGTCACTAGTGAGCATATGATTATATTTAGAAGGGGATTTGTGGAGATTTCAGTATTTTTCGAAGTTGAAATCATGACTCAATTGAAGCTAGACCACCATGGAAAACCTGGACGGCCGTTTCGTTCAGTTCTTCCAGGCTTTCGATGGTGGTCTAGCTTCAATTGACTCATGATTTCAACTTTGAAAAATTAGTCTCTTTGATAAATTTCGATAATGCAATGAGGAGACGAAGTTTATCAGAATTATGTGATATATTAGCGCAATACATTTCGAACAATCTGATCACACATGATATACTTGTTAAGAACATTTATATATAAAAATAAAAGGTCAACTAGACTGGTAATAAGGTTAAGAAATAGACAAGGATAATAATGATAAAATAATGTGAAAACAACTTGACACCTAATCACTCTGGATAATAAGCATTTATTACCAGGGTAGGTTTAAAGAGAGAACAAACTGTTTTTGAATACACAAAGGGGGTTTGAATTTTCGTATGGCTAAGGCTTCAGTAAACCTCAGTATACTCCCTTTTACACTTTTAAACAACACAACAAAAGCTGAGTTAAGATCAATCTTATGACCTGTTTCGATTATATGTTTAGCAACAGAGGATGATGGATGTTTATCCTCTACTCTTATTGGGTCATTCGACTGTATTTGTTTTTGCAACCATTTTGGTACATGTTCACCCACCCTAATTTTCAGATCACGATTGCTCCTCCCTATGTATGTGTGACCACACACACATTTAAATTGGTAAACGCAGTGGGATGTGACACAATCGTTTTCATGTCGTCTAGGCTTTGAATGAAGCATGGACCTTGTTCTTTCTTTGATCATGACCTTTGCTGCACAATATGTTTTGTTGATGACTGATTTAAGCCTTTGTTTCAGTAAAAGGCTATTTGAATCACCTCTAAATGGTAAGGTGATGTAAACAGGCTTTTTCTCTACCAAGGCTACAGCAGGTCTCGCTGTGCCCATAACTTTCCATCTATTGATAAATTTAGGTGGATAACCATTCCCGATTAATGCCATGGTTAACAACTTAACATCGTCATCAATAGCGTCGTTTATGCAAATACGACGAAGCCTGTTAAAAAGGCACTTTACCAAACCACGTTTGTATTGTACAGGGCAATAACTATAGTAACTAAGATATTGACCCGTCCACGTCGGTTTTCGAAAAATGGATCGTTTTATTGAGCCATCTTCTCGTCTGCTTAGAAGTACATCTAGGAAGGGGAGTTGGTCGTTCTTCTCCTCTTCGCATGAAAGACTGATATGGTTTTGGATAGTGTTAAATTTATTCAATAGGCAGTTTATGTCTTCCATTCTTTCGCCAATTACTAAGATATCGTCCACATATCTCTTATAAAGTGACATGTTTTCAATTAAGTCTTCAGATAAATTTTCCACATGTGCCATAAACACATCTGCTAGTAATGGCCCTAACGGACTACCCATAGCGACCCCATCAATCTGGCGAAAGTATTCGCCTTCAAAATTGAACTGAACTTTATCAGTACATAAAAGTAATAACTCTTTAAGAATTTTTAAGGGAATAGGTAAATTAAGGTTGTTTGAAAATATACAGTCACATAAAATGTCAATAGTCTTTTTCAAAGGTACATTTGTGAATAAGGAATTCACGTCAAATGAGCACATAGTTTTTCTTTTGATATTAATGTCACCTAAAAGATCGACCAGTTCAAAAGAATCCTTTAGGGAATACTTACATAAACGTCGTCGAATAGGATCCAATAATTTTGTTAGCCATTTGGCTAGGTTATGTGTGGGTGATCGGCACATTGATAAAATTGGACGTAAAGGAATATTTAATTTATGAATTTTGGGTAGTCCATATAAATGAGGATACTCAGAGCCCATAGGTTTTAAGAAATTAAATTCCTCTTTATCAATAACATTCATGTGTAACAATTTTTCCAGGTATGAATTTACTCTTCCCTCTAGTTTGTTAATACCTCCGAATTCAACATCAGGGATGAATTTACTTTCATCACTGAGGATGGATAACATCTTATCCTTATATTCACATTTGTTCATGATAACCACGCCTGATCCTTTATCAGGCTTCAACAAGACAATATCAGTGTTTGTTCGTAGTTCTTTTAGTGATTTAAAATGTTGAGAAGTTAATATGCTTCTCTGCTTAGGTCCAGCATTATGAAATTGGTGTGCTATATCCACCAGTTTAGCTTTACACCAGCTTTGATTACTTAAAGACGTAGGGGTTAGAGTACTCAGTTGGTCATATAGATTTTCAAATTGGGCATTTATTTCCAATTCAGACATTTGTGTTATAGGTACGGAGAAATTAAAACCAAGAGAAAATTGAACTGAACTTTATCAGTACATAAAAGTAATAACTCTTTAAGAATTTTTAAGGGAATAGGTAAATTAAGGTTGTTTGAAAATATACAGTCACATAAAATGTCAATAGTCTTTTTCAAAGGTACATTTGTGAATAAGGAATTCACGTCAAATGAGCACATAGTTTTTCTTTTGATATTAATGTCACCTAAAAGATCGACCATTTCAAAAGAATCCTTTAGGGAATACTTACATAAACGTCGTCGAATAGGATCCAATAATTTTGTTAGCCATTTGGCTAGGTTATGTGTGGGTGATCGGCACATTGATAAAATTGGACGTAAAGGAATATTTAATTTATGAATTTTGGGTAGTCCATATAAATGAGGATACTCAGAGCCCATAGGTTTTAAGAAATTAAATTCCTCTTTATCAATAACATTCATGTGTAACAATTTTTCCAGGTATGAATTTACTCTTCCCTCTAGTTTGTTAATACCTCCGAATTCAACATCAGGGATGAATTTACTTTCATCACTGAGGATGGATAACATCTTATCCTTATATTCACATTTGTTCATGATAACCACGCCTGATCCTTTATCAGGCTTCAACAAGACAATATCAGTGTTTGTTCGTAGTTCTTTTAGTGATTTAAAATGTTGAGAAGTTAATATGCTTCTCTGCTTAGGTCCAGCATTATGAAATTGGTGTGCTATATCCACCAGTTTAGCTTTACACCAGCTTTGATTACTTAAAGACGTAGGGGTTAGAGTACTCAGTTGGTCATATAGATTTTCAAATTGGGCATTTATTTCCAATTCAGACATTTGTGTTATAGGTACGGAGAAATTAAAACCAAGAGAAAATTGAACTGAACTTTATCAGTACATAAAAGTAATAACTCTTTAAGAATTTTTAAGGGAATAGGTAAATTAAGGTTGTTTGAAAATATACAGTCACATAAAATGTCAATAGTCTTTTTCAAAGGTACATTTGTGAATAAGGAATTCACGTCAAATGAGCACATAGTTTTTCTTTTGATATTAATGTCACCTAAAAGATCGACCAGTTCAAAAGAATCCTTTAGGGAATACTTACATAAACGTCGTCGAATAGGATCCAATAATTTTGTTAGCCATTTGGCTAGGTTATGTGTGGGTGATCGGCACATTGATAAAATTGGACGTAAAGGAATATTTAATTTATGAATTTTGGGTAGTCCATATAAATGAGGATACTCAGAGCCCATAGGTTTTAAGAAATTAAATTCCTCTTTATCAATAACATTCATGTGTAACAATTTTTCCAGGTATGAATTTACTCTTCCCTCTAGTTTGTTAATACCTCCGAATTCAACATCAGGGATGAATTTACTTTCATCACTGAGGATGGATAACATCTTATCCTTATATTCACATTTGTTCATGATAACCACGCCTGATCCTTTATCAGGCTTCAACAAGACAATATCAGTGTTTGTTCGTAGTTCTTTTAGTGATTTAAAATGTTGAGAAGTTAATATGCTTCTCTGCTTAGGTCCAGCATTATGAAATTGGTGTGCTATATCCACCAGTTTAGCTTTACACCAGCTTTGATTACTTAAAGACGTAGGGGTTAGAGTACTCAGTTGGTCATATAGATTTTCAAATTGGGCATTTATTTCCAATTCAGACATTTGTGTTATAGGTACGGAGAAATTAAAACCAAGAGAAAGTGCTTCCTTTTCATTAGCAGATAACAGAAGCACTTTCTCTTGGTTTTAATTTCTCCGTACCTATAACACAAATGTCTGAATTGGAAATAAATGCCCAATTTGAAAATCTATATGACCAACTGAGTACTCTAACCCCTACGTCTTTAAGTAATCAAAGCTGGTGTAAAGCTAAACTGGTGGATATAGCACACCAATTTCATAATGCTGGACCTAAGCAGAGAAGCATATTAACTTCTCAACATTTTAAATCACTAAAAGAACTACGAACAAACACTGATATTGTCTTGTTGAAGCCTGATAAAGGATCAGGCGTGGTTATCATGAACAAATGTGAATATAAGGATAAGATGTTATCCATCCTCAGTGATGAAAGTAAATTCATCCCTGATGTTGAATTCGGAGGTATTAACAAACTAGAGGGAAGAGTAAATTCATACCTGGAAAAATTGTTACACATGAATGTTATTGATAAAGAGGAATTTAATTTCTTAAAACCTATGGGCTCTGAGTATCCTCATTTATATGGACTACCCAAAATTCATAAATTAAATATTCCTTTACGTTCAATTTTATCAATGTGCCGATCACCCACACATAACCTAGCCAAATGGCTAACAAAATTATTGGATCCTATTCGACGACGTTTATGTAAGTATTCCCTAAAGGATTCTTTTGAAATGGTCGATCTTTTAGGTGACATTAATATCAAAAGAAAAACTATGTGCTCATTTGACGTGAATTCCTTATTCACAAATGTACCTTTGAAAAAGACTATTGACATTTTATGTGACTGTATATTTTCAAACAACCTTAATTTACCTATTCCCTTAAAAATTCTTAAAGAGTTATTACTTTTATGTACTGATAAAGTTCAGTTCAATTTTCTCTTGGTTTTAATTTCTCCGTACCTATAACACAAATGTCTGAATTGGAAATAAATGCCCAATTTGAAAATCTATATGACCAACTGAGTACTCTAACCCCTACGTCTTTAAGTAATCAAAGCTGGTGTAAAGCTAAACTGGTGGATATAGCACACCAATTTCATAATGCTGGACCTAAGCAGAGAAGCATATTAACTTCTCAACATTTTAAATCACTAAAAGAACTACGAACAAACACTGATATTGTCTTGTTGAAGCCTGATAAAGGATCAGGCGTGGTTATCATGAACAAATGTGAATATAAGGATAAGATGTTATCCATCCTCAGTGATGAAAGTAAATTCATCCCTGATGTTGAATTCGGAGGTATTAACAAACTAGAGGGAAGAGTAAATTCATACCTGGAAAAATTGTTACACATGAATGTTATTGATAAAGAGGAATTTAATTTCTTAAAACCTATGGGCTCTGAGTATCCTCATTTATATGGACTACCCAAAATTCATAAATTAAATATTCCTTTACGTCCAATTTTATCAATGTGCCGATCACCCACACATAACCTAGCCAAATGGCTAACAAAATTATTGGATCCTATTCGACGACGTTTATGTAAGTATTCCCTAAAGGATTCTTTTGAACTGGTCGATCTTTTAGGTGACATTAATATCAAAAGAAAAACTATGTGCTCATTTGACGTGAATTCCTTATTCACAAATGTACCTTTGAAAAAGACTATTGACATTTTATGTGACTGTATATTTTCAAACAACCTTAATTTACCTATTCCCTTAAAAATTCTTAAAGAGTTATTACTTTTATGTACTGATAAAGTTCAGTTCAATTTTGAAGGCGAATACTTTCGCCAGATTGATGGGGTCGCTATGGGTAGTCCGTTAGGGCCATTACTAGCAGATGTGTTTATGGCACATGTGGAAAATTTATCTGAAGACTTAATTGAAAACATGTCACTTTATAAGAGATATGTGGACGATATCTTAGTAATTGGCGAAAGAATGGAAGACATAAACTGCCTATTGAATAAATTTAACACTATCCAAAACCATATCAGTCTTTCATGCGAAGAGGAGAAGAACGACCAACTCCCCTTCCTAGATGTACTTCTAAGCAGACGAGAAGATGGCTCAATAAAACGATCCATTTTTCGAAAACCGACGTGGACGGGTCAATATCTTAGTTACTATAGTTATTGCCCTGTACAATACAAACGTGGTTTGGTAAAGTGCCTTTTTAACAGGCTTCGTCGTATTTGCATAAACGACGCTATTGATGACGATGTTAAGTTGTTAACCATGGCATTAATCGGGAATGGTTATCCACCTAAATTTATCAATAGATGGAAAGTTATGGGCACAGCGAGACCTGCTGTAGCCTTGGTAGAGAAAAAGCCTGTTTACATCACCTTACCATTTAGAGGTGATTCAAATAGCCTTTTACTGAAACAAAGGCTTAAATCAGTCATCAACAAAACATATTGTGCAGCAAAGGTCATGATCAAAGAAAGAACAAGGTCCATGCTTCATTCAAAGCCTAGACGACATGAAAACGATTGTGTCACATCCCACTGCGTTTACCAATTTAAATGTGTGTGTGGTCACACATACATAGGGAGGAGCAATCGTGATCTGAAAATTAGGGTGGGTGAACATGTACCAAAATGGTTGCAAAAACAAATACAGTCGAATGACCCAATAAGAGTAGAGGATAAACATCCATCATCCTCTGTTGCTAAACATATAATCGAAACAGGTCATAAGATTGATCTTAACTCAGCTTTTGTTGTGTTGTTTAAAAGTGTAAAAGGGAGTATACTGAGGTTTACTGAAGCCTTAGCCATACGAAAATTCAAACCCCCTTTGTGTATTCAAAAACAGTTTGTTCTCTCTTTAAACCTACCCTGGTAATAAATGCTTATTATCCAGAGTGATTAGGTGTCAAGTTGTTTTCACATTATTTTATCATTATTATCCTTGTCTATTTCTTAACCTTATTACCAGTCAGTTGACCTTTTATTTTTATATATAAATGTTCTTAACAAGTATATCATGTGTGATCAGATTGTTCGAAATGTATTGCGCTAATATATCACATAATTCTGATAAACTTCGTCTCCTCATTACATTATCGAAATTGTTTTTTAACACATAAAGGGGGTTTCAATTTCTGAATAGCGAATGCTTCAATAAACCTTAGTATACGTCCTTGAAGGCTTTAGTACAACACTACAAACGCTGATTTGATGTCAACCTTTATGACCAGTTTCAACTAAATGTTTCACAATGGAGGAAGATGTTTGTCTATTTTGTGATCTTATTTGACCATTGGGATTCATTTGGTTCTGCAACCATTTAGGTATGTGTTCCGCCACCCTTATTTGCAGATCACGATTGCTCCTCACTATGTACGTGTACCGCACATACATGTAAATTGGTATACACAATGGGATGTGACACAATCGCTTATGTGCTTTTTAGGTTTTTGGTGAAACATCGGCAATATCTTAATTACCATAGCCACTGCTCAATCCATTACAAACGTGGTTTAATAAAGGGCTTATTCAATAGAATCAATCGTATTTGTACTAGTGATACTAGATTATCATAGACTAAAATAAATCGCAAATATTATATAGAGAGATTAGGAATGTTATCATCATATATATCTACTAATTATTAGTTTTTAATCTGGCTTGACTTTTTCATGATTTGTGATCTAATCTTTTTTTTTCGGCAATTTCTATATAGTACATTTGCTGCTAAATACCTGAATTCAATGACACATGAACAGCTTATTGCGTATGATAGTTTAATCAACTTACCAGACAATGAATGGGACATTTACTATTGGATTACAAGTAAATTTGTTTTTTTGAAATTCTTTTTGTCATAGATTTAATTTCTTATGTAAGAAAATTTTTCTGGTTGACATTTTTCTACTAGTCAAGGTTCTTTTTGTACATGCTGGTATTCCTAACCTCATGCCCAACCTACCTCTTTTACTCGGACTTGAGATCGACAGTAACCCTAGAAGGGCTCCAAGCAGAATTTTATGCAAAACGAGACGAAAAATAGTCTTAGTTTTACTTGATCTAGTCACTGGCATTTTTCATAGCATTTAAGCAACAAAATACGTTCAAAGCGTCAATGGGACTTATTATTCCTCTTCTTAAACCTGAATCTACTCCTTTAGAAGGTAAGCCAGGAATGTGACTGATAGGGTAAGATTTAGCGTTTATTACCTGATTAGTAAATTCCAGCAGACACTGATAGTGTTTGTTTATTTCATTGATCATTATATTCAGTGGTCAGTTGTATTGGAAATAATCTGTTAGGCATCAACCATAACTTCTGTCGTGCTTGGAATCATTCCAAAAGCTGTTGGTTGAGAATAATTGAACTTTAAAAGTTACAATTAGTGTGCTATTAGATTTTCGTTGAAAAAGACTATCAGTATATTTTCTATTGTCTCCAAGTAAGGATTTTTAAGTAATATCCATTGTCTGTTGTCATATACCTCTGTCTCAGAATGATGATCAAATATTTCCATCTCTAATGAATGGTTTCAGGACATACATATTAAAGGTATAACGTTAGTCAATAAACACAGATGGGGCTTCTTGTCCATTAGGCTATCATTTTTACAAAGAACATACATACGTTCTGTGTGCACATTGTTTATAAGTTTTATGAGGCACTCATATCCCAATAGACTATCTGATACGTCTCGTCGATTGAACGCTATATTCGTTTCCTAAGCTATTCTGGTAACCCACAGGCTAGAACTACTCAGCGACTTGAACACCAGAGAGAAGACACGAGTATGAGAGAAAAACTTTACTCCATGGTTCAATCCTGTGCAGAAAATCATGGGTATTTATAGATGTTAGCGTATATTAAATCAACATCATGTTTCAGCCAATCCATTAACGACATATTATGCTACCGACCAATAGTAGCACGCCACGTTGGAACTCCAGAATGTTCCATCGTGCTCTGATTGGCTGGGGCTCTTCGGCTCCTTTTTGGACCTCTGGAAGCTCCGTCGAAGTAGTCCGGAAGCCGACTCAACACTATCATCCTTAATTCTTACTCACCATATCAGTGATATTGACTTAAGTTGACTAACACTTCTTGTCAGAAATAATTCTCATAAATATTTTCTGCTGGGAAATATTTAGAATCACATGCACTTATTCATTCTTTGTTAGACTCAGGCGTTATTGTTAAATACCTCCAACTATATTTCCAAACATTGGTTATATAGTCAGTGAAAATCGTACTTCATTTATTTAAAATGGATGGATCGTAGCCAGAAGTAGAATCCAAGATGCGCGATTCATTCCATTTAGTTATCGTACCTGCATCCGAATATTTATGTTCACATTGGGACTCGAACCCGGCACTTTTCGCTTTAAACAGCAACGTGTTATCCACTGGGCTACTCATTCCAGAGACCGACTAACTTGTTCAAGACGTATGATGTTTATATCACTATTAGCAATGGTTTATAATTACAGCGTTGTTGGTATTCAAGACTGCATATAATAATAATGTGCATCTTATTTAGTTAAAATCCTCCTTTCTACAGTTGATTTTGATATTTACGAGATATCATTAACTTTCTCTTTTTTTCATCCATACATTAAATGTAAACATTATTTATTTATTTGAACACATGAATATTGGTACAAGGAGGCACCAGATATATATGCGCCACACAAAAAATTGTCATTTCATTTAATTGTGTGAGAGCTATGATACTGCCCACGTGCCCAATCAGAAGCAGGTGGTTTTCTTAGGGGGCCACACCCCGAGCCTTTGACCTAAAGATCTGATCCACAAGGCAGTGGGGCATCGTGAGGAAATGAAGTTCCATGGTATCCGGTGACCAATGATTGGTTCATACGCCATTTGTTCCCTTAGGATACTGGAGCCCATGTGCCCCATTGGTTTGGAATCAGGGTTTTCCAACTCCCCTAAGTGAACTCGCCGTGTCCACCAACCGGGTTAAAGCTTCGGACATTGGTTTTTCGTCCTCTCAATTTTGTAAACAACAGTAATGCCACTAGAAGGCAGTGAGTAGGATTTCTGTATCAGTGGTAAAAGCTATATACGCATGGCCATGTGAGAGCATTTCGAGAGGTAGAGCGGACTCTCCCCACTATCGGCCGTACCAGGACATTTGGAGGCCAAATGTAAACAACCGTTTTTAATTTATCTGTAATATATATTAGTAATTGAATTAAATTTATATAATATTTCAGAACTGTTATATTTCTTTTCTAAGTTTTCACTTACCCTGTTTTCTTTACATTTGTTATTTAAAAGAGGCAAAAGAAGCCCCGGAATATTTTCAAACAGATATATTACAACTTCTTCAAGAATATTGTCAAAACAATAAAAATGAACTACGAAATGAACAGCCTAGTTTGTATTAATTATGCTTTTTTTTCAAAAAAAGAAACAGTTGAATAGTTCTATTTTGTTTTTTGTTTGTTTTTTTCCACTAGAAAATTTCATCTCTTTTTTTTTTCGTCTTACACTCTCTTAGTTTAGTAATAATGTTTTAATAATCTATAATTATTACCTAGTTCAAATTGGGCCTAGTTCTTTTTATTTTAACAGATGTTTGTATGAAATGAATGCACTTCTAACTTCGTTTTCTTTTCTTATGTATATAAGTTGCGTTGAATTGTTTCTACATTGCAAAATCAATTTATAATATTTCTTATAGATTAATAATTAATAATAAACCTTTTTTAAACATCGAAAAAGTTTTACAGTATATTTTCTTGAAATATATCCATTAAGGTGAAAGGTGATTAAAGAAATGTTGTGTAGCCGTTACAAACCAGTAATTCTAACCATTTGAAAATATTCAATATAGCTTAAAGTATACATCAAGTATCCGTGCTGTTTTTAACGGGGTAATAAAATCATTGGTTACCATTACCTATATATTCTATTTGTTGGCTAGTCAAGATAATGCACGTAACTCCCAGTAACATTTATGAATGTTCATATTTATATCGTTTTCCTTGCTTCTTACTGTGACCTATTTGATTCCTTTGTATTACTTTACGTGAAGTAATTAGTTTGAGAATGTTACATACTCTGAGGTTGATGAAGATGGAGTACAGCAATAACTTGACTATACCACGTTACCAAGTCTCCCTTTTTCCTTCTCAACTGATCCAAAACAAACGTTAGTTTATTCGTAAAGCCTTGGTTGTCTTTCTAAATAACATCAGCGTTTACATAGGATCTCCGAAAGTTATTCTCTTAAATTACAAATATCCATGGAGGCGATCAATTAATTCTACCCATCACTTTATATACGAAAACAACTTCGAAAATTATTCGTTTAACAATCTCTTGATTCTATCCAATTGAAATATTGATTTTAATCATATCGCTACTTTTCTACATAAATGCATAGGTATCTCGTTGTAACATTTTGGTGATATCCTTTAGTTACATTTATTTCACGATAATAATGATTATATCCTCATGCCTTAACTGTTAAAGTTGCATCTACTAGAATACTTGTGAATTAGCCGACCTAGTTTTATTGGGACAGTAATAATCATACTAGTATAATGTCTGATGACAAAATGTTTATTTGATAATAATTTCTTTCTTCACACTAAAGTACTCCACAGAAAGTCCACAAATAATTTGACTGATGCTAGTGAATGCTGTCAACAATTGAAGTAAAGTCTGTTCGTCATAGAGTTATAAGTTCTTTGGTTCGACTCTAACCTGCAAACTCTTCAAGAGTCGTGAAAGTGATGACTATCCGTTTTTCTCTCAATCTTCAGTTTTAAAACATTCTTTTCATAATGACGATCAGCTTTCTAAGTTGTGAAACTTAAATCATATTTCATGATAAAAATTCTGTATTTTTCGTAATTATTAATTTGAGAAATAACTGATGTTTTCGTGATCAATTTTACCACACTTTAGTATCTAAAACAATTACTTCCACTCATCCTTGTTTTACTTTGTTCATTTCCTCATACTTGTGATTTGAAAAGATACATATTTTCATAAGCTCCCACGATGTTGATGATTGATTGAATAATTAGACTAATCTGTGTACAAAACTCAAGAGTTAATTTAAATGATTGTAAACTAGAATAACTATTACGAACTGCATATCATTATGGTTTTCGCTAATTATTCGAATGCCTACAAAACGTATTGGTGGCTCTCGTTATCCCATATAGGTGCGATTATACAGTTTTGGAGAATGAAATCATCGGGAAAAGAATTTTTATTAGAGGCTACAAATTAATTTCAAAACCAATATTTCTAGATCCGTAAATACAACAGGGCATTTTTAAATCCTAATATTTTGTATCTTGGTGATTACTCAACATTTTTTGTCGATGGTCGACATAAAAACTCACATTCGATTTAATAAATGAAAATAAACTATGTTCAAGTTGACACCAACTCATACAGTTTAGTATTAAATGATGGTGAAAAGGTTTTGTCACTTCCTAGTGAAAGGTATACCCTGTCATAAGGGGGTAGATTTTAGGTAGGTTGAAACTTTTGGTGCTATTTTTTGGATTATTATTAATATGTTTATTGTGTAATTAAGAAATAACGGTATGTTTATATTTCTAAATTACCCTTAATATAAGCCTTCAGTGGACCTATTGGCTGTTATTGTACGTCTTACTATCCTCTAACTATGTACGGTTCGCTCCGCATTTATGGTTAACTGTCCTTAAAGTCTGATTCCTTATTTGGTGTGCTATATGGTCAGGAAATTCCGGTAAATAATTATGTGAGTTTTGATTCATAATTGAACTGAGTAAAACACAAGACTAATCTGCCATCTATCTTCGTCCTATTGGCAACTGGATTAGCAAGGGTTTGGGGACAAATAAGTGTTAAGGTCTTGATTGAGGTTCACTGTGTAACTTCCACAAATAGGTCACCGGTCTAACTGGTAATGTAGTACATGATGTCGATTAGAATCTCTAGCCATGGCAAGTTAGCGTTCTGAAGATATAACAATTTCTGGATTACTGGAAGTAGAAGAAGAGTGTAGAAATCAAAGGTATCAGACTGTGACATCATCACACGCAAAACAACAGTGTAGCATAATTACATACACATACGATGAGCTATATGAGAACTAAATTGGGTGGATAGAATATCTTTTTCCTCACCGCTCTGCGTTTATTACTTACAAATCGTCATGTTATTTGGTTCCAGTCGATTTTGAATAAGATTTATCTTAGATATTCAGTCAATTCATCATAATAATACTTTTGTTGAACACATATCATCATTTGTCTTAGTATTTGACATTGTAGACTTTCTTCTAACCACTATCAAATGATAATCCCTCTAATCGCATAATGTAGAATTTTATGTATGTCTTAAAATGTCAATGTCCAAATTATTATGAATCAACTGTAGTGTCGATTGTTTTGTTAAGCCCATATACCGTATTATAACTTCAGGACAAGCCAATTTACCTATCCATGTTGAGTCATGTTTTCACCTTATTAATTATTCACTTATTAACCCTGACTATGACCGTATGTTTGTGTACACTTCTTATCCTATTCATCACATGTCTGTAACTTATTCTTGTCTGATTATAAGTACTGATTAAAGTGAGTTGGCTTACTCGCCATCTCCGATGTGCGTCATTTATTAGTAAAACTGTAGTAATAGCTTCTCTTTGCCTTCTGATTTTACGAAACTTTAGGATCGGTAATATAACGGTTATCAAGGTGAACGATTAACAAAGCATAGCACTACAAAACGTATTCAATTCATTATATTTTCACAATTGAAATCATGAGTCAATTGAAGCTAGACCACCATCGAAAACCTGGAAGCACTGGACGACCGTTTCGTCCTATTGTGGGACTCCTCAGTAGTGTCCATCCATGATCCCGCCTCACCAGATTCGAACCCAGGACCTACCAGTCTCGAGCCGAAGCCCTTAACCTATAGACCACTGAGCCGACCGGCATCCAACGGTGTTAATGTCTAACTTCAACCAATCCACGATTTTTGAGCGACCGTTCACCAATTTTCGATGGTGTTCTAGCTTCAATTGACTCATGATTTCAACTGTGAAAATACTAAATTCTCCCCTCTGATATAACAAAAATTAGGAGTTATTGTTTATTCAAAACAGAAAAAATAAATAATTGAAATGAATGATTTTGAAAATATTTAAAAACAAAGTAGACATTTCAAAATCATGTCAATATAATATTAAAAATGGATAGGTAGTCAATCAGTCATGATTCAATTTATATCTGATTAAAGTAGTATATATTATTAAGTAACAAATAACCCCATTTTTCTGAATACATTCCATTAAAATAATTATTATTGATGTTATTCTATTCAGTGAAATAATACATGGTTGTCTATTTAGAATAATGGACAATTATTTGATATTCAAAATAGATGAATATGTTAATTTTTGTTTTCTGATTCATTCATCCTCTTCCTTTGTTTATTTGTAAGTCAATATAATCCAACATGTGAACAAAATGTAAACAAAGTTTTTCTAAACAATTAATAATAATAATATAATATAATAGAGTTGAGATCATGAGTCAATTGAAGCTAGACCATCATCGAAAACCTGGAAGCACTGCACGGCCGTTTTGTCCTATTGTGGGACTCCCCGTCAGTGCGCATCCACGATCCCGCCTCGCGAGATTCGAACCCAGGACCTACTAGTCTCGCGCCAGAGCACTTAACCGATAAACCACTGAGCCGGCCGGCATCCAACGGTGTTAATGTCTAACTTCACTGTTGAGGGGCCCCACAATAGGACGAAACGGACGTCCAGTTCTTCCAGGTTTTCGATGGTGGTCTATCTTCAATTGCCTCATGATCTCAACTCTATAAAATTACTAAAGTCTCCACCAAACCCTTTCTAATAATATAATACTTTTATACGTTATGATCTGCGTGCATACATACGTAAGTATTAGTCAAATATTGTTACGTAATCAATAAGCATGCATTCTGTAGTTAGTAAAGTAACCACGCAAATTCAGTTAAATTTTAAAAAATAAAAAACAGCAATAACTTAGAATGTTAATAACTTTCCGGATTAGTTATCAGAGTATAAATTTTGTAATGAATATCTATCAAGTTTCAATAAGTCAAACTCTATTGACCATGAAGTTGTTTAGCAATTTATTCTATAACATAACTAACTCGGCTATTGTTATACTTGTTCACGTCATGTAGATCAATGAAAAAAAATGATGAGAAAAGTCTTTTTTTTATCGATAAGCGTAGCTAATAGATTTGTTTATTTAGAAGAACACAGTAGTGTGATCACTTTATCGGTTACTTCATAGATATCTCTGGATGTTGTATTATGGAATTATTATGGTCTACGGCAATTGAATAGTTGTCTTGATGCAACCGAAATCCGGTCAGTTTCCATGTATTATTCACAAAGGGAAATTAATTAGTCTTACTACTCACTTGTGCATATACCCTAAAAATGTAACATATTGTTTTCGTATTGTGGACACCTACTGGCTAATATTTTCACATTCAAATTTTCATTCCTTGTTGAAATGTATCACACAAATTTTAGCCAAACTAAAGTATAAAAATGATAACTCTTCTAATCATCTGAGTGTAATTAATTGGTTTAAAACAGAAAAGAACAACATTGTACCAGGTAGACAGATCAAATCATTTCTGTTTGGGATAATCACATAGGGAGGAAATGAAAAATTATTAAATAACCAGATTTATTGATATGTCAGTTAGAATGTCATTCTAATCTTCAAAATATTTTAGGCTCAATATTGATACCATACAAAACAGTAATGATGTCTATTTGATGCTGGATACTTTTTTTTAAAAAAAGGTAGGTGTTTTATTTTTCTCTCATAATAAAGCATTAACAATCACCTGCTTAGTTATTTTCTAATATCCAAGTTTGTTAATTAGTAGTTGTGAACAATCCTTATTCAATCATCTCTTAACAGTGTTTCCAACTAATAAAATGTTTTCACATAATAAATTCATTCTAGCAATCTATGTTTAGCCTGTCTTTGTGTTGAATAAGCACGGACCATTCAACAGAAGTGGATTTTTGGCTATTTATTTACTCAAGCTACTGATAAAATATCACATCACTAAATAATCTGGAATATTTTCCGATTTAAATAAAAACAGTCTCCGGAGATATGGCGCTGAGTTTCAAAGACAAAAGTTATAAATTAATCTGACAATGAATAAAAATCGATTCGTTCTTCATTGATCTAGAATGAGCGAGTACTTGAGTTCATCTAAAGTGTTGAGCAATTAGTGATACTGAAGTGATGGAATTTTTTTGCTAAATAATTCTGATCATTTTGGTTTTTAGATCACATTAACCTTCTCTATACAAGAAAAATAAACCTATTCAGTGTATTTATTTTATACTATCAATGTATTGGAACATAGAGCAAACCTTTAAAGGAAAACTTACTCTTCTATTAAACTGATTAATTTGATTAATAACTCATTGTTTAATTCAAATGAAACTTACCTCAGTTATTGGTGATGGTAAACAACCCCATGATATAATATTTTGTTTTGACGATCTAACTTCATTACCATTTAACAATGATTCTCGATGTAGAGTTCTGTAATTATTATTGCTATTCATAACATCAGAATCAACTTCATGAATACTATAATTACTATTGTTATTGTTGTTTTTATCATTATTATTAATGGGAGAGGTGTTTGACCATGAATTTTTTTGAACAATTATTGGTATACAACTAATTTCACTATTATTGTCATAGGAACAACGATTATCACTTAATGGGTTCACGTTATTTTTAATTAAGCAAAACATGCTACTTGGCGACTTTTCAGTAGCATAATCCACATTACGTAAATATGATGATTTCATAATGGGTAGTAACGTTTCGTTTCTATCAATAAGTATGCTACTACTGGGATTATTATTTTTTATTGAATAAACTGTCGAAAAAGTTGGTGCTTTAAGATCATAGGAATAGTTTTCATTATGCTGATGTGAGTGTTGATTTAAATAATAAGGAAACTGACAAATGGAATAGGTTGATGCTGATGAAGTTGAATTGAATAACAGGTTGTTTGTCAATGTAGACTTTTCTTTATTACCATTATTATTGTTATTCGTTTTATCACTTTTATTATCATCACAATTGTTGTTTTCTATATCAGTATTGTTAGTGTCATCAACGTTTGTTATTTGATTACTTACAGGGTTTAAAGTAGTCGTATCATTAGAGTTTTCGTGATTATGTGAATCTATGAATTCATTTGAATTTGTTGTTGTTAATGAGGTTGATGATTGTGAAGACCATGATGAGGATATCTTACACAATTCTCCATTTGTATCTTTGTGTGGTAAAGATTCTTTAGCCTGTAATTCATTCGTTTTATTTGTCGCCATTGTCTTCATGTATGTTTCTGATGTTGGCGTTTGAAGGGGTGATGGTGGCGGTAGCTGTAGTGTTAGTGATGATGAGTTTGGTGATGATTTTCTGTCCAAACAATGATTAGAATGGTTTGAACCGATTGTTTTGTCAGATGATTTCTAAATTTTGTTTTATTTCCAGTTTGATGATGCAGATGAAAATGAAATTTAATTTAATAATAGAATAAACAAAGTGCAATTAAATGCTCAAACTGAGAAAAAATAATCATTCAATCCAACTAAAACTAATCAAATAACAAAAATAATCCATCATGTCATTGAAAAAGAACTGAGAAAACTCAGTGAAGAAACTTTTCTCGACAATATCATTTACTGAAGCTGTACAATTGTATTTATAGCTAGTTTACAAATAAAATAGTCCATTCAAAGATAGGACGAAGTTTACATCATATATGTCAAAACAAATTACTTAATAATCTAGAATTGAAGAGAGATAATGGGCTGAGATCAAATATGAATAGGATAATTGTCCACTTGACGAGTATGAGAAGGTTTAAGAATAAATTAAACAAGTGAATATGATACTCATGTGGAGTAGATTACATAGACCACACAAAGTGAGCGCTTTTCAAGTGCATCTTCGAAAATTATCTTGCATTACTATTGAAATATGATTAAAAATACCACTTCAGATTTCCGTGAAAAATTCAAATATCTTGTTTAACGAGCAGTGAAAATGCTTTTGTATAATGCTTAAGACTTTTAGGTTTGCGGCGAAAAACTATATTTTACCATCGAGTAAAAATAATCATCTTAGAGAGAGCAAGAACAAAGATTGGCCCAGAATAATATGAATTCATTTTATTTCGTTAGGTCCTCATCAGCTGTTTACAACCGATAATAATTTAAAATCAACGTTATTACAGATATTGACATACTTATACATATGAGGGTGATTAAAGATGAATATATGTATCATGATGTAGCGAAGATTTCAATAGAGTTAATAAGGTCATAAAAAGTTGTTTGTTTCAGACAAATAAATAAAGTTTGGGAGGGAAAGTTCCAGAACATTGAACTAGTGATTAGAACTTATAGAGTTGACAAACAATAAATGATTATGTAGTGAAGTAATTGAAAACAGATTAATGATAATAAGGAAAGCTATGAATTGAAATCGGTTTGTTATGACTTAAAGAAAAATGACAAACTTCAGAAAAAATTGAAATGATAAATGATATAATAAAGAGGATGTAATGTTACCAGGGCAAAGAGAGATTTATTACTGCTTCTTTCTGGATACATAGATCTGGTTTTCGACATTTCATCGCTTTCGCAGAGGTAAATTTCAAAAGGTTGGAGTTTGATTGTTAGCTAATCACCTGGAAAGACTTCTGGTCCTGTATCAAGGAGATGTCTTGCGATGGCACTGCTGGATGCTTTTAATCCATTTGAACCTAAACTTTTCGGAATATGTTCTTTGAATCAGACGTAGGCTCTCCTTTCTGTTCTATCAATGTAACTGTTTTGGCAGATACATGTAAATTTGTATACACAGTTGGTAGTAGCATGAAAGGGATACCTATTGACCTTTGATTGTATTAAAGAACATGTTGATTTGGACAGGATAACCAGTTTAACCAGAGGATAAGTTCTTTTCAGTGCAATTTTTGGTCTCATAATGATTGACCCTGTGACATCATCAACTTTGAATTTAAGTTGAATAAAATAGGGTTTTTATTTGCTATAGTTTCTTTGAGTTCTTTATCCTCACGTTTTCCATACTTCTCAATAAATTTCAGTGGCTATCCGTTATTCTTTACACATTTTCTAACATTCTTTACTTCCTCCTCTAGCAGCTGATGAGAACCTAATGAAATAAAATCAATTCATATTATTCGGCACCAATCTTCGTTCTTGCTCTCCTTAAGATAGTAAAAGGAACTATTTGTATGAGAGATAATAATGTTGAGCTTATCAAATGCTTAATTTTGTCTCCTTAGATTGTGTGTAACAGGCAACTTGATACTAGCTTTAAATACTAAGCTAGAGCCTTTAATCATGGAACAGACGTTAACTTGATGGAACTACATTTTATGAACAAACTAATCAGATAGCGTGTCACGTTTTTTTGAGCGAGATTCATTTATCTATATGTCTACAGAAAATTTTTGCATTATATCTGACGTCAGTTAGTGATACGAATGTTAACCCTAAAAATATAACATTTACTGAGGACAATATGGGGACTCGTAAAAATCTGTTTGAATTTTTCGCAAGTTTGGGGGTATCGAGAATTCGCATTCACAAGGACGAGCTGGTATATCATTGTTCTTTTAATTTATAATCAGAGTAGCCTGTCGAAGACACTAATTATGTAAAGTCTGTTTACACCTTGTCTTATTATTACTTTCTTCCCCATAGACTATTTATTTATAAATGCTGATTTTTATTTGCTTTAAACCATCCGGAAACTCACTAGGACTGTTTTAAGGCCGTCGCTATATAGTAATTTTAGCACTAAAACTATCCAGAATTTTTCAATGTTTGTTAATGGATTCAGTAAGTTGCTCTAACTTCATAGTATAAATTACAAAAAGATCTTAACTAGATCGCTAATGAAAGCCTAGAAGCACTGGACGGGCGTTTCATCCTAGTATAGACTCCCATGGGGTGCGTCCATGACCCCTCATGAAGAGAATTAAAGAAGGCCCTCTTAACCACTGAATAAGAATCCGGTGATATATAAGTTTAGTTTCAATCAATCCATGACATTGCACAACTATCATTGATTGTCTATGGTGGAAAACTGGCTCACACTAAACACGGATTAAATTCCACTACTAACTGCTTTTAACTAGAACTTTAGGAGGTTTGCACAATTTCGTAGATTGATTGAAATTAAACTTGTACGTTACTGGGTTCTGTTTCATTGGTTTAGAAGTTAAGGGTTTGTACGTGAAACCGATGGTTGAGGTTCAGTCTATCTCATGTAGGGTGTTGGATGAGCACTGCTGAGGAGTCCCACACTAAGATGAAACCGCCATCTAGTGCCTTCAGGCTTTTATTAGAAGTATAACTAGAATCAGTTCGTTATTTCACTTATGAAAATCCGTCAATCTCTAAAAATCCCTTCAACCAATAAATAACATTATCTCTAATAATAAATAAATTTTTGTGATCCATTCGGAACTGTTAAGTTCAACCTTGGCGTTGCATTATTTTTGTTGACTTACTGGAAATATCATATACTTGAACATAGAACATTGATAAATGTAATATGAAGACAATTCGTTCTCTTTTTCTTCTTCATTTACGTAATACGTATACATAGACCTCAGTCGTTCAGTTGCATCATTTGGTGTGATCCGAAATCTGAACAGTCTTCTCATCTGATTTTTAAGTGTTGTGACAACGCCGTGTTTCCGTTGTACTGAAACTCTTCATTCCGTCTCACAACTTCAAGGCCACATTTCGCTACATACTACTTCGACTACACTATCGATGCTATCAAAACAATTACAATCACTGATATGAATGGTGTAATTGAAAAGCTTTCATCATGTAACTTTTTAGACAATATGATTGTTAGAAGATTATTAAAGCGATAAACTGATTGAATTTCTACACATGACTAACAGCTTATTCAGTTCACAAAGAATTTAACTAATTGATTGCCAGATAATTGTTTTCCTATTATTTACACATTATTTTGATTATTTTCGCCCTTGGCTTTTTATTTTTTTTCATTGCTTCATTAATTTGTTGAAAAACTGAGTTTATTTAAATGTTTATTGAGTGATAACTATCAATCAGGTTTCTAATAGTTCTCTGTTCTTCATAGTGATGACTTTGTGCAAGATTTCAATATTTTCCCCAGAAGAGTTTATATCACAGTATATCTTTGGTCGCATCAATGTATATGGACATTTGGGAGAAATTCTTACAGCTCAATTCTTCCTGGAAGTTTGTGTTGATGATGTTATCTGGAAAATTTTTCCATCAAAGTTACATGACTAAATTATCTGATTCAAAGAAAAAAGAAATATTACAGTGATCCTTTTGAGCTAAAAAACTGATACCTATTATGCGGTTCAGCAAAGAGAATAAATTAATTTGTTCAGTCAAAACCAGTCTTTGATAAATATTCATTCTAAACAAAATAAACAATGATAAAACAAACATGTAAATCATGATGTAAACGTGGTAAGAAATGTATGACTTAATGCTTACCTGATGTTTCATTATCTTCGATAATTGACTGCTAAGTTCAGTCACTGAAAAGGGATCATGTTCAGTGTTTTCTGTGACCGGATGATCACTCGAATCTAAATCTCTAAGAATCGAAAAAACGACAGGAGTCTGATGAAAAAATAAGGACAACCAATAATACAATACATTCATCAGGTTGGGTACCAATCTGTGATAAAATAGTCTTCAAAGTAACTTTCATATCTGTAGAAATGGTTAGAAAAACTTGATTTTTGTGGATGTTGTCTATCGTACAAATCTCATCACGTCTTTTCATTACAGAATGTGAAACGTTTTGTTTAAATCGTATTTTTGGATTCTCAATGCAACAACAATCCATAAATTGATTATCATCTAAAATACACTACATTTCTTAAATAACTCTTCGTTCTCAATCATGTTTCAATTATTCTGTCAGGGTACAACCAACACTGTTTATATTACTACTGTTTGACTGCTTGATCTCAATATGGCGTATACCTCTTAAAAGTAAGCATAAAGTTATTATGATATTTTAAATTTATGCGTTCGTAACTGTAAATTTGTGAAGGTTTGAACCCTTTCGATCATGAATATTCATTATTTCGAATTTGCTACATTATCAACCTTTAGCATTGTAATATTTGCTTAATCATTTTTATCGTTTATTTTTCCTCAACCCATAACAAACCTTTTAAAAACGACTTGCAAATAACAAACCGATAAAATTATCGATGGAAAATAATTTTAAAAAATCTTAGAAACTGACGACTGCTCTTTCTTAAGAACATAAGTTCCAACTTATAGAAAATATATCTATTAATAGGTAGAAATGGATGATGACTAGTAGTGGAATTTCGGAAGTTCGTTTCGTCCTAGCTAAGACTCATCAGATGGATGTAAATGCTTTTCTTTGTAGATATTCACTTCGGTTTTAGGGCTCGCGTCATTCATTTAGATACTGAGTCCCAGACATTAATGGGGAGATCCAAACGAACAATACAAATGAATACGACGGTTAAGTTAATTATTGCAGAAAATAAAATAGATGAGTCAGTAACATATAAAAAACTTAAATACTTAGCTTCTAATCATTAGATCAACAATGTCAATTTCATTTTATTCATATTTATTTAAACCATTTTAGTTCAACCAGTATTAGTGATATAAATTTATACTCAATCACCGAGTTGTTTAAATGTTAAAGAGGAATTTCTAACTTACAGAATAGTGTAAATAATCCAATTGGATGGAATTTTAGATTTGTTTTTAAAATTTTGCACAAACTGCACCAGATTGTACATAAAAATGTAAATAAGTATATCATTTCCACTAGATGATATTTTCTAATTTAGTGAAACTTTTTAATATCGAATATCATAAAAATGACTATTATTAGAAATCTAGCTTAGAGGTATACATTTGTTTTTTTTTATGGTAACTAAAGCATTATCGATAAGTAAGACAGGTATAGATGCCATAAGATCTTTGTATAGTCTCGGTATATTTGTGTTTTCTCAATTTCAGAAAAGTTAGAATTGTTCACAGTTTCGAGAGATCTAAAATATCAGTAAAAATGGAAATTTTTACTAATTTGTAATAATATATATCTTAAGCTCAGCTACTACAAGGTTACAAAATTGGATTCACCTAGTTAAAACAGCATTTAGGGTTTCAGAAAAGTTGCATTGGACTTTTCACTGGACAATGGCTTTCTTATGAAGAGTAAGGATGTCATTCGGAATACGATGAACTCATCCATAATAATATCGTCAAGATTTGTAAATAAGAGCTTTTAGAGAAAGTTGTTCATACTTACAACTTTATAATGATATTTTTTATTAGCACATTGATATTACCCCGATGTTTAACTAGAAGTAGGTTGTTTTAAAGGGGAAACACATTTGATTGTTCTACTTAGTGGTGAAAATACTACAAGAAAGTCATTGAACACATCTTATGATAGCTAGTTCCAAAAATGGTTGATGCGTTATATTTTGCCTCACAGTCTCTGCACACCATTAGCAGTAAATCATAGATGTCCAAATCCCTCAGCTGAACCGTGCATTTGGTGATCCAGTCTAAGAATTAGATGTTGGCTTTCAATACTCTACTTGTGAGGACATACTTCAAAGTTAAAGATAGTGAAGGAGACATTTTTATCAGTGGTGACAGTTACGCTTAGACCTCAAAGTACTTTGAACTGAAAACTCAAGTCTCTCATTAACAAGATGTTAAAGAACAGAATACGAATTTGTCTTTTGTATCTTCCTAAGACATTATTGGTGTTTTGCTCAATAGTGATGTTGATGAATCAAGATGACCAGAGTGATCTACAATCTGGATAGATCCTTAGGATGAATAAATTGTGCATCTGCAGAAAAATGTTATAAAGATATAACTCCAATATGTCCTCAACTAGCCAACGTTAATCTTCCATGAAGAGACAAATCTTTGAGAAGTTGAAAGAGAAATCTGTTAACTTTACAAACTATATACTGAGATAAACGATAACTGAAAAGAGGAAACAAGGTAAAATACCATTAAATGTAAACAATTCAAATGAAAGCTTGTCTGTTATACGCCATGGTTTATACACAAGTATTGTAGTAAATAAATTCATAACAGTTTGAAGTACTTATTAGTTAAGATTTTCGCTGTCAAATACTTTCACTTGAAAGGTATCGATCAACAAAGTCCAGTGTTATCTCTCGTTCCAAGAATATGAACAGAACCACATACAATTAATCACGATGTATTGAAGAAACATTTTGCAAAAGATAATCTTGTTCATAAATATCATGATATCAAAAAATATGCTTGAATAATTCAGATACTGAAGATTGACTACTTTTTTCTAAATAAAAATCCACGCTGCCAATAGATTACGATATGAAAAAACTTGAAGTATAGGGTATTATATGATTACGTTTTTTAAACATAACGCTAAGAAATTATGATAAAACATAATTGGTTATTTACAAACACCATAGGGTAAACGAGTATCTGTTCAAGTTGCCATAATTTGTAGCGGCATAAGTGGAGAGAAGAATAACATGATGAGAGACTAAGAAAAGAAGGTAACTACTTGTCATGATTCGTGAGGTTATTTATATTATTCTGATATTGGTTTTCGGGAATGAGTTGTTGATACATGTACATTTTTGGGGATGATTCAAGATTATCTCTTTGTAACAAGTATTTTTTTATGCTTAAATTATGACTAACACTGAAATCCAGAAAAAAAGTTTCGTCCTATTACAAATTCGCCAACATGGCATAACTTTGTCTAAAAGTCAATGCTTGCACTTAGACTTAAGCTCAAGTAATTATCACTTCAAATATTATGTCATCCATCAAGTTAATAAGTTCATATATTCATTAAGTTCTTCAATGAGTACGGTGTCCATTTATCTTTAATATCAATAAATGAATATTATAAACCTTTATAATGCATAAATGCGACTATTGTATATATTTACTGATATCGACGAATAACCACTTAAAATCATGGATTATTTAACAGCTATTTTGTATTTGTTTGTAAATCCTTAGTGCAGTGACCAAAACACTACTTAGGACAATCGAATGTACTTAAACAAAAATTACAGACTATCTCACTAAATTCTGATAATCATATGGTCAACAGTTAATTTGCAAAATAACAATCAATTATCTCAATCTTGACTGTTCCTTCTACAAATATCAGTCCATCTTCTCTGATTTCATTTTTAATGCATTTCCCTACCAATTGCGCTTCATTTCAATTCTTTCCTTATCGGTCTTCTGCCAAAATATCTGGCTATCACCATATACTACTTATGTGAACATAAGTAGACCACACCACATATAGTAGTATAATCTTATAATGTAAATTAATTACTTGTTTACAATTTATATAATATGATGTACCTTTAAGAACTTTAATTTATTATTAAACTAGAATATATTCGTTATTTTGTTTATAACATGATAATATTTGAATTTGTTTTAATAGTATTACAATTACAAAGTAAATATTACTAAGAGAAATTTTCTTTTCTTTTTGAATACATAAAAACAACACATGAAACAGTAAAGAATTCATAATGAGTTTCTATTGATTGAAAGGGGATATGGAGATATAATTGGATTTAGTTATAAAGTATAAAGTTATGAGGTGTTATTTTCAATCAATGAGTATTGAGAAACAGAGTATTGCATTAATATATATTTAAAGAGTGATTTATGCATAAATTTATTTAATATTGTTACCGCTCATTTACGTTTAACCTACATAACGCTTTAAATATAAACGTCTTAACCGTTCCTTTGAACTCTTACAAAGAAATAAACAATGACAGAATTAAGGTCAATAAGAATCAATCAACATCGAGATGCAGAGGACAAGCTGTGAATGACATGTGGAGAAATTCAAACACTTCACTTCTAACCGAAGTTTGTGCTGATGATGTCGTTCTGAAGGACGATGAAAGCTCCACGACCAAACCATCCAGCTCAGAGAACAAACCAACATCAAAAAGAATTCTTAAAATCTCCAAACCCCAATGAACAAGGAAGATAAAAATATGAAATAAGCTTTACTTCTAAAGTTTATTTCATGTAAAGCAAAAATAAGAGGAATCTATAGGTTTACAAGTGGCTTTTAGGAATACAAACGCTTTCAGAAAGTTGGCTAAAAGTATCGACACAATTCCCAATTGAGAGGTCGAATTGATTAAAAATAATAGTTTACTACCTGGATTATCCACTAGACGCTGAACGCGAATAAAATATATATTACAGAAATCATCAAATTCCATCATGAGGCGAACCTTGACTTGGAATCCTGAAGGGAAAGGAAATAAGGAAGGCCAAAGAACACATTGTGACAAGAATTGAAAGCAGATGTCGAAAGGATGAACAGCAATTGGGAGCATCTGGAAAGGATTGCCCAGGACACATTTTGATGGAGAATCCTAGTAGGCGACCTATGTTTATCCATAAAGAGTGATAGGCGAATGCAAATAAGCAAGTAAGAACACTGATATATCGCGACGATAATAATGGATTTTAACTGTTCGTAGCTATTTATGGACTAGTACTATACATCTGTTTTTATTGTATAATTGTTAAGTAACTAAACTATGTATATTCATATTGCTCTTGTTATGAGGTTTATTGCGACTTATAGATTATTATTATACGATTTACCATTCTTAAATTATACCCAGTTTATATATTACACTCTTTCACATTCACGGCCACTTTTGGCTAGATCTTGTACAAATGTTATTTTCAATTTTATGGTTTGATGTGATCTGTTTGGTTTACATATAAACTCAGCATTTTTGAAATACATGATTCATATCGTGGAGGCTGAAATTGGTGTACAGAACTCAACAAAACGGGTTAGACAGGAAGTAGGATCAATAAAAACTCTAAACTGCTCGTACAGGTTTATGAATCATTGGTCACTATTCTTTAATTGGCGATATCATTAAGTTATATATTAAAAGGGCACAAGGTCATAAGTTATAACAATTACGCAATAATTCTCCTATAACAATGATTGTCTAAAAGTTATTTCAGGCACTTTCTTGGCTTCTGGCCGATTTTTTAAAGGAATAATAAATATCTAACAAGTTTATACAACATATATACTAGTTCACTTAGTATTGTTTGTTTGGATCTTCCCATCGATGTGTTTAGGACTGCAACTGGTCAGTCTCTAATTGGCATATGTGCATACTGTGCGTATTGCCTCGATATACCTTAATTCACAAGCATGGTTAGCAGAGATGGATAGTGGAATCCCAGAGTGAACATCAACTCTGAGATGCAGGTACATCCAGCTGACGAGTCCCAAATAGGACGAAACGCGCGTCCTGGATTCCACTGCTAGCCACTATCCATCTCTGCTTATATATACTAGTTATTCTTAATTATCTAACATATTTAAAAAATCAATAAATTAGCTAATTTAATGTAAAATATCAACATAAGTTAAATTGAAGCAACTAAGTGTTGAAGCAGCTATTTCATTTTAGTTTTATAAAGTATTTGATATCTGTATATTGTGTAAAATTGCAATGATTAAAATCATTTTTAAAACTGATATTTGATTGTTTCAAGTTAATTTAATTTCTTAAAGTTTTATTTTCAATAAAAATTTAAATTAAATTCACTATGATTTTTTGTTTTAATTAAAAAATAAAAAAAAGATCAATATTAGATTTATCATACAAAGCATCTACGATTCTTTGGAACAAATTAACTTAAATTATACTAGTCTGAGTAAATTATTTTTCGGTTTTTATTATACAGTGAATAAAACAAATAATTGAGGTGAGGATAAACTACACTGTCGTTCGCAATTATGACCTTGGACCTGACAACCGTCCAAAATGAAGCGGGAGTTATTATTTACACGGTTGTAATCCATGATAGAGGTCGTGTTTCATTCTCTATCATTTTTGACGGCCTATATAAAAAATATATATATATAAAACAAGTTCTCTACGACGAAAATGTCAATCCATCATGCTACAGATATGTCGAGTGTAGCTCACTCAGTCATAATGGAAGAAAAATTACAACAAAGCAAAAATCATCTCTCCAATTAATTCTGGAATAGAAAATGTTTCAAATTATCTACAAGTGAATGACTAAATGAACGAAAGCATAACCTTAATTACTAACTACGATGTGCTCAGATGACTTGACAACGTAGAGCTTATATATATATATATATATATATATATATATATATATATATATATATATATATATATATATATATAAACATACCTAGACATTATTCGTCCTCTTGATGTACTTCCGTATGTGGAACCTTCACGATCTTGACAACTCATTATACTTGATGCTTTCCATTTGGTTACTTGAGTTGCATCTTCTATAATTTTCAATGATTTAGCATAGGACATATTCAATTCTCTCGCAGCACATTCGTGTAGTTTGTTGACTTCTTCGAACAGATAATTTAATATCTGAAAAAATGTATGGCTAAATAAGATTTAAATAATTTTGTCTACATTATGATTTAAAAAAAAGGGAATCCTGGTTGTTTAATGAAAGTGGAAAATCTAGTGACCAAAATAACAACTGGATGGAGACTAGTTACAAATCGAAACTATGTTTGAAAATATAGTTAAATAGAACGTAAACAAACGATGGTGATTTTAAGTGATTGGAAGTGACCGAGCGAAAGATCTGACTGGATTTATGTTTCATACTAGCTGGTGCTTGTCAGAAATTTGCTTCCAATCCTAAATGAATTAATGTCTTAATCGGAACTCGAACTCTTATAATCTATTATTACAGTCTAAGTCGTAACCTATCTGGAAATTTAAATCCAAAGAATCACCGTGACCTTCCCTAACTCGATATAATTGACAAAGTCAATATTAATTATAGAATAAATGACCTACGAATTGGTTTCCTTCAAATGCCTATGGCATTCAATCATGTTTATTTCGCTGTTCATACTTCGTATGTTATTTTAAACCAAAAATGCCTATTCTACTGAAGAGGTAATATTGTGTTCCAATATCAGTTGAATAGGTGAGTTGACGTCAATAAATTTGTCTCGTCAACATTCATTATTTTTCCACACCATATCACTGAATTTTATCAATGAGTCTTTCATTTTAACAATCGAAAAATTTATTCCTCAGATCATAAAATTGCACTTCAAAATATTGATTAAAAAAATACTTAGAAATATTCACGGCACATTTGAGTGAGTTTTTACACTGGTCATATTAAAGCGTGATCAATAGAGTTAGATCAACACCGTATACTAGACAACAGGATATTCATTGACTAATGATTGGCTAATTAGTAAATCCTGGTTAGTGGTTTAGATTCAGACCACTGAGCCGGCACTCAGTTGTTTGAAAACCCCGCTTCATTGAATTTACTACATTGCTCAATCATCCAATAAAACATCATTATGTTATGATAAACAATGCTAACTTGGTGTTAGTTAGAAGGCAAATTTTAACGTTAACATGATAAATCAAGATTTCTATTAAGTTCGTTTCTACATCAGAGTCTTACAGAACTGTTGAAAAAAAGGTATATTATCTAGATAATGTTGAATTATTGAGTATAGTTCATTTTACCATTTCAGGAAACCTTATTACTTACAAACCAGACATCTGAAATTGGAAACAATCATTTGCTTTTAATAAATATACAAATTTGTATACGCTGATTATACTAAATAAAAATGAAATATCAATTATCTCTTCAATTTTACCTGAAAAAAAGACTTACAGAGTATATTCGATCACTGAATTGTTTATACGTCGACACAAGAACAAACAATGCATCACAGCAAGCCATTGTACCTCTTATGAAATACATTAGAAATTAATAAATCAATATCAGATTACCATACAGAAAAATTTGGAACTATAGAAAAATTATAATACACCGCGCTATTCAAATCAGATTATTTATAGAAATCGATTGTTCAAGCTAAGTCGGCCTAGATAGAGTACATAAAGGATCAACCTCAAAGAAATGAAACAGACTTCCAACAATAAAACCAGTCTGATTTGGGTAACCAAACTTTGTGATCGGCTTTATTTAAAATAATTCCATCCAATCTGTGAATAGTTATGAACATATGTAGAAATCTTAATGACCGAAGATCGCATTTCCCCATATGTCTTAAACTGGAAGTTAATGTGGATGTGGACGGATATTATGCCTTAGATTGAATACCACATAGCTCCCCTCTCACTAGCATTAATCTCAACTAGTATTACACATCACGGTAGATATTAATTCAACAATTGTTTCTTGCAGACGTTCATACTAACAATATTTTTTGCTTAAAAAAAATCAACGAAAGCTTCTTTCATGACTGAATCATTGAAATGAAAAACTAAAGCACTACTGTGTCATAATACCTAACAACTATTCTTTTATTTATTTTAAAAAGTTTCATTCAAAAAATTTCTTTAACTGTCAAGAATCAAATAAAAATTTGAACAATATCAAACAGTCTTACTCATTTTCAACTGTATTCATTTTATCCACTAAACAATTAGTTAAATAATCATAATTCATCGAAGATGCTCTGTAATTAATATGTGCCTATAATTAAAGAAAACAAAAAAGGCGATTGTATATCTTCATTAGTTATTTTCTTGATTTATTCATTTATTTAAAATGAATAGCTCTAGCACTGATTGAAAATCTAACTGGATGACATATCTAAGACAGCTGGATCATATTACACAATAATAACCAAAGTATAGCCAAAACACAATGAACAAAAATTGAGATATAGTAGAAGACTACGAAATTACTGTTCTTTAGTTCAGTTTTTGGGGCAAAAGTTAATAACTAATTTGATTAGTCTGTTTATTCATTTCCTATCTGTTCAATAATTACTTGTATTGAATTGTCCATAATTGCAAATCCTTTTGTTGTTTCGCAGTTCGGTTTAAGCAAATCAACTTCTATACAAAAGGTTTAACTTAAATTCCAGAATATACAAACTAACCTCTTGTTAATGTTATTTGGTATGGTTGTTTTCGTATTTCTGTTTTCATTGTTTATCTGAATAAAATTAATGGCAGCCTAATTCAAAGCTATTAGTTTCATTAAAGTACAGAATTCCCAGCAGCAATTGTGTAGTATTACATGAAAAAACCCTTTAATATGAATCCAAATGACAATCATTCATAACATGTTTTATCAATGTTTTTTAACACTCAATATCTTTCACTCATATTCAGCTATTGAAATATTTTAGCAGTTTAACTGTTACAACAGGTTTTTTCTCATCCGTCATACATAACGTGCATGAATTACAATATATTGATCTATTGTCTCTCCGGATTATTGATAAGAAGTAAAATATAACAAGTGGAATGTTTCTGTTTGAGTTCCCTAGTATTTATTATCACAAAACTCTGTAACACCTTTATAACAAAGTGTGATCACATACAGTTTATACTCATAATTATTGAGTGGAGGAAAATCTAACGCGGATAGTTTAATTGAAATAACTGATGAGCTAAAAAATACATGGCCCCCAAACACTTGAATAGGTGTTATTACTGAAAACTTTAATTGGTTGTTGCTTTTTAGTCTATAAGGCTTTTTTATTTCGTTTACAAATTTGTCAGAAACATTTGGAAAAGAGTCATCAAGGAAATCTCAAATTCACATTTCAATTCGCTCGTTAGCTGAGTAAAACTTGATTACAATATGACTCAAACGTGGTATGTATCGATTCAAACGCTAAATTACTGACAGTCATAATGACCCCCACTTATTTAATAGATACAATATTAGTGATTTATTCATAAAAATAGATATTTACAGGTGAATTAATTAGTCACTGTCAATAAATTGACTGTTGGATACTGGATTACATTCCTTTAAAGAATGTGTAACATTTCACTGAACGGTACCTAGACGTATAAAATGCTTATCCTACATCTCATTACTAACCACTACCCCAAAAATTTTAACTCATTCATTTAATTTGTTTATGAATTAGTGCTAAGGTAATGTTATACACTAAGTATATATATATATATATATATATATATATCGCCACATTACAATACAATTCCATGGGTTTATTTGCAGTTTAAAATAAAGACAGAATAATGACTTACTTTCTCCTTTTTATCTGTACTTCGACTCCGACTATAACTTTGATTAAGATTACGCTTATGTCGATTTACACGATGTGCCGTAGATTCCAGTTCTTTTAATTGAGGCTATAGTATTAAATTTATATATGTATATATAAATATATATAAATGAAGAAAAATAATTTCGTTTCCTTTAAACAAAATCAAATTAACTAGCGAAACTTTAACTTGGATGATCATACATATATTTAGTGGTGGCATTAAAGTTAAACCACTGGGTCACAGGTTCAATCCCCAATCTGTATGAACAGTCCGATGACATTACTAATAATGACTTAAAGTTAATTACATAAGCTTATACTAGTAAATTAGTTATAACAACTTAATGATGATAAGATGCTTGCCTTTATTAATCGAAGTAAAAAGAAAAACATTCGTTAAAACAAGAAAATTATTAAACTATTTAATACTTATTTGACAATTTTAATTGAAGTATTAAATTTTCAATTATTTAAATAAAAGTTCAATTATCTCTCTATCAACAATGGTTCAAACAGTAAAATACAATGTGATTTATCACCTGGTATATGAAATAAGAAATAACAGCTAAGTTTCATGATTATCTCAAATGAAAATACATTTATGTATGATTAAATAAAGACTATTCAATGAGATAAAGTTTCTTTCCGACAATATTATTTAACCCAGTTGTACAATGGTACTTTTATTGATTTAAAACAGAAAAGTTTGTCAACAAATATAGTTGGATCATGTCAAAATTCTTTGAGATAAACTGAAGATTAAATAAATTTGATATGATATTCAAAAAAGTAACATAAAGTGGTAAGATGAATGTAGATTATAGATGAGTAGCAATTGTTCCATCGATTAATATGAGAGTTGTTATGATTAAATATTGTCAAAGTTAATTGATAAGTCTAGGAAAACACTAAAAATGAGTAACAAAGATTGATTATCAAGTTTAATAGGTAGGAAGGAACTTAAGACCAAGGTAGGATGAGCAAACGAACATTTTCCTGTTACACAAAGATTAGGCATGACTCGATGGATTTCTAGGTCATTTGTGTTACTCAAGTTTTTAGTTTGTTTTCCTTTAGGACAATTTATGGTGAGACGATAATTTATAGATGAATCAATCAGATTTACGACAACAGGTCTTCAATTTTGGAGGGAAATTCATTCGTCCATTTGGCTAAATAGAGTTTTGTAGCATTATAGCTGATATTATTTAGTGATTAAAATCAAAATCTAACTCCTAACCCTAACATCTGACTGTAAATCTTAATACGGATTCCTTACAGTAATTAACAACCCTCTTTTGACCCTAGTAAGTAGGTGAATATTCTCAAGCTTACTTTAGCATCGCTCGAAGATAGTCCACAAATTACAGCATCATCCAATTTATTTTATTTTATGGACATCTTTGAGTGAGAAATATGGTACAGGAAAGGGACTCAGATTTAACTAATTCTAGATCTGAACTATTGATGGAACTACATGTCAATTTTAACAACCAAGTAGAGTAATCCTGAGTAACGCGTTTCGAAAGAGATCACTGTATGCCAAATGTAACCTGCTTTGCAATAAAACATTAATTTAATAAGTCAAAGAATCAGAGGTTAGATGGAAGCAATACGAAGTGAAGAAGAAGAGGATATTTTTTCTCGAAAATCTCGAAAGTTTGCTTTTCATGATTGATACAACTTTATTTACTCTAGATTTAAAATTCCTGAAAAAATTCACCTTTGTGTCTATCGTTGGTCTTTCATATTGGTGTTTTGGCTTAATACTTTTACTATATATATAGGAGAGTAATCATTATTGAGAAGTATCTCCTAGATTTTATCTAGTCAGTTGCATATCATGTCACTGGTGTGAATTTGTCTGCTTTTCAAAAGTGAAGAGACTATCAAGTTTCTCTATCAGATCGACGTGATTCAACTAGATAGATAGTTTTCATCACAGATTACCTTCAACTAGAAAAAGACTAGCATAATTAACTTTTAAAAAAAATGATAATTAACCCTAATTTCAGTTATGCTAAGTTATTTAATCTACTAAAATTAATTTAAAATTTACTTCGTACAAGTTAGTTGAAGCATAATGATATATCAGATTATAGATTGTTATCAGCAAATTATTGGTTACTAGTATAAATCACAACGTTTATTATCATGTCATCAAAATTCTCCCTGATAATCATTGAAAACATGAAAAATGAATTCCATGTAAGAGAAATAATTCATTAATACAATAATACATAACAATATCGTTTGAACTAACCTCTAAATGTTTATATTTTGCCATTTGTTTTATAATAGGCTCTGGTAACAATTTATTCAATGTATCCGTTAATTCGAAATGAGCACTTTCTAAATCCTTTATTTTATTATTCACATAAAATGAATAGTAATAATAATAAAGTCAACATGAATTGTGTTAATAAATAGGCAATTGAATTATCTACAAGCAAGTGGTTATCAGGACTCATTGACCGAGTGGATAACGCAATGGCGTTTGAAGCGAACAGTACAGGGTTCAAGTCCCAGAGTGAACATCAACTCTGAGATGCAGGTACATCCAGCTGACGAGTCCCAAATAGGACGAAACGCGCGTTCTGGATTCCACTGCTAGCCACTATCCATCTTTGCTTACAATGCTTGTGAATTAAGGCTATATCGAGGCAATACGCACAGTATGCACATATGCCAATTAGAGACTGACCAGTTGCAGTCCTAAAACATCAATGGGAAGATTCAAACAAACAATATTAAGTGGATTTAATTGAATTATCTGCTAGAATTCTTTTCTTTCCATAACACTTCAACTTGATACATTGTACTTCATTTCAACAGAAATCAAAGATATGAGTCAACTTAACAAATAATATTTTGAAGAGAATTTTCAGAATCAAAAGTGTCGAGCAATAATTTAAACGAATAATCTTGTAAGAAATATGTATGAACATTTTAGGAATGTAAACGGTAAGCTGATAAATCAATTCTACTATCTTGAAGAATATTTTCATGAGTACTGAATAATTAATAAGTTTGTGTGAATTATCACCCGATTTTAAAGTGAATGTATGAGGCTAATTTGTTAATTTTCAATCTTCTAAATGGTACTCTACATATTGTACTTTTAAAATATGATCAAAAAATGAATTGTTCTTTGAAACAGAAAAGTAAGAATCAATAATGGATTATTATCAGAAGGGGGTTTCGTGGAAATTTTAGTTATTTTTTTATAGTTGAAATCATGAGTCAATCAAAGCTAGACTACCATGGAAAACCTGGAAGCACTGGATGGTCGTTTCATCCTATTGTGGGACTCCTCAGCAGTGCACATCCACGATCTCACCTCGCGAGATTCGAACCCAGGACTAATCAGTCTCGTATATGAACGCTTAACCTTTAGACCACTGAGCTGGCATCCAACAGTGTTAATGTCTAACTCCAAACAATCCACAAAACCCCCTTCTGATAATAATCATATGCTCACTGATGACTGGCCCCATGAGGTATTACCTAAAGTTCCAGTGAGAAGCAATCACCGGCAGAGTTCAACTGGGTCTGTTGTGAGATAGTAACTCACTGAAGACAATGGTGGACGGTTGCTCAATTTCGTGGATTAGTTAAAGTTAGACATGAACACCGTTGGATGCCAGCTCAGTGGTCTAGAGGTTAAGCGTTCGCGCGCAAAACGGATAGGTCATGTATTCGAGCCCTGCGTGCGTGATCGTGGATGCGCACTGCTAAGGAGTCCCACAATAGGACGAAACGGCGATCCAGTGCTTCTAGATTTTTTATGGTGATCTAGCTTCAATCGACTTATGATTTCAACCATAAAAAATAGTGGACTAGTTAAATTATAATATTAGATTGATTTAGAAGTTTAATATAACTAAAAATAACAATAGAAATGTTTTTTAAAGTAAATTTTAAACAGATAAACATTAAAAAATATAGAAATTTGTCTTTAAGTATTTTTATTGTATGGTCTACTCATCTGTTAAACAAACGAATGTTAACCTTTAAACACAATCTCCTGTTAATTTTTCATAGTGAAGTAAAATGTTCACAGAAGGCAATGTATCGTTTCCCGTCTCTCCCAAAAAACAGACAGTGATTTAAATTCACTTAGTATTGTTTACTTAGATCTTCCCATTGGTGTTCAGGACTGCAATTGATCAGTCTCTTATTGGTATATGTGTATGCTGTACGCATCGACTCGATATTGCCTTCATTCACAAGCGTTATAAGCAAAGATGGATAGTGGCTAGCAGTGGAATCCAGAACACGCGTTTGGTCTTATTTGGGACTGGTCAGCTGGATATGTCTGCGTCTCAGAGTTGAGGTTCACTCTGGGACTCGAACCCTGTACCGTTCGCTTCAAACGCCATCGCGTTATCAAGATTCAAGTAAGCAATACCAAGTGAATTTAAACATCACCTCATTGCAGTTCGCTCTGTTCTACTTTACGGCTGCAGAGCTTGGCCAATAAGAGTAGAAGATACTCGTAAGTTACTAGTATTTGACTACAGGTGTCTTAGAAATATCACTCGCATCTTCTGAGATCACCGGGTAAGTAATAGTGAAGTTCGACGCAGGGTACGAGGGAATTACTGTAAATCAGTTGATGAGGTCATGAATCTTCATCGACTGAGATGTTTGGGTCACGTGTTGTTACGTATATCTGAACACCGATTACCACGACGCGCAATGCTGACTAGTGTAGGGGGTGGTTGGAAGAGAGTTAATGGCGGCCAAACCAAAACGTGGCATCAGAATTTGAAGTCACTAACTTCTAGTCTAGCCATGTTGGTAAGTACAGACTACTTGATTGGGGTCCGCGTGACTATCGTAACCAATGGTTGGAGACTCTAGGTGACATGACTCAGAATCGATCACAATGGCGTAGGTGTATACACTCTTTATCTTCCCTTAAACCTTGAGATTAAAATTGCTTCATAACTTTCTTCCTATACTATATCCTTATATACAATCTTTCTTTTATATACTACCACCACTAAATTAACTACTTCTATGAATTTGGTGTTCATCTTGTTGTTCTAACGAGGTATGGCAATTTGAACTGATGCATATGTGTGCCTGGTCCTACGTTGTTGCTGACTGATTGACTCACCCCAATGCACAAGCAAGGGGCTATTAGAACTCAGTAGCTAAGTGGGTAATGCGATGGTGCTTGAAGAGAAAAGTATTGAGTTTGAGTCCCGGAGTGAACATCAACTCTGGGATGCAAATACATCCAGATGACGATTTCCAAATAGGACGAACCGCGCGTTCTGGGTTTCAATGCTAGCCACTATCCATCTTTGTTTATGAAACAGTTATTTTTTTGTTATATATATAGTCAGTCTACTCTGGGTATTCTGTTTATTTTTTACATATTACCTGACTCTTTCTATGAGAATGTATATCTAGGAAACCTAACATTTAAATGCATTTACTCCACCTCGACAGATTTATATCTCTGATAACCGGCTTTCATTCAACTCAAATAGTGATAATGATCATCTGTTCTTTGATTGAATAATATTTAATTTAGTAATTTTGAACTACTATTCTAAATAAAAGAACAAACTATTAATAGTGAGATTTTGCCAAAATATATTGAATTAGAGAGAAGTGTGGTGCAAAACAATATTAAATAAATGCGTGTGAGCCATCAACAGAAACGTGGAAAAAAATAGTATTTCAGATCAAATTTGGGAAAGCTTAAACATCTAGAATTATTCTGTTATGAGTTATTGTCTGTATTTGAAATGTTGTATTGTTGTGTTTTCCGTATTGTAAGTCTTTAGGTAATGCACAGACTGTTGCTATACACTTTCCCTCCTTCAAGTTATTTTTATTAACAGTGGACCTTTTATCCAGTTATCCTTCACTTATAGCGTAGGAATGTACGTAATTTACTTTTCTATTTGTTTCTTTGCGGTCAGCCATTTGATCCATACTACCATATGATTTCGCGTTATATGTGAGCTGTACAACCGGAGTTTTATCAACATGCTATATTCGTTTTCTGTTTGATTATCAGACTAAAGGAGGAAGCTGTTTATCGGACCAGTAGTTGTTAGGATACTCATAGTTATCGTATAGTGAGCTAAACAGTAGATCACTGATATTATAAATAATAAGAGAATCAGTCAATTAATGAACTCAATAAATCAGATCCTTACATTATTAACGGTCCGGTCATACACGTCCTAATACTGTTCAAAAAGTATTTCTTTAAAGACTAAGAAGAAAAGTTTATTGCTTTAACAATACTGCTCATGAAGAAATAATCGGAGCTATAGAACTATTGATAAGTGGGATGAATTTCAACTTTTTCTCAATGACTATTTGTACTAAAATTGCATTGAAAATCAAAAATTTCCAAATAATCATAAATAAACTCCCTATTTAGTCACAAATAAAGTTTTCAAAGTTTAAGTGAGAAACGCGATTGCGTCAACCATACTGAAGTGAGGGACTTAAACGATATTTCATTTATTTTAGAGGTTACTTGAATTTCAAAGATATTTACTATTCTTCAAAAGATTCAAAGTAGTCCACCTTTTAGAAAAATCTGCAATGTCATACCGACTTTAAATTCAGAAGAATTAAAAGTTGTACATTTCTTTGGAATTCACATAAAGTGAAACATATACTCAGCACATCATGATTTTAACTAATTCTCTAATAAAGTTCCAGATATAATTACTAGTATTGACGACAATAATAATAGTAATATTGACTTACATGTATTAAAGGAAATATCATACTACATGTTGTATTGGAATTGAGATAGTGAAGAAGTGATTTTAACACTTCACTTATTGAATCTGTTGACTCTTTGAACAAAAACAAGTGGAATTAAATAAACAAGTCATTTTAAGTTTTAAAAACAAAAGTATGTATTATTATTGATTTATCTTCAGTACATACTAACTGATAATAACACAGGAATAAAGAATGCTATTTTTACACTGTAGTGCTTTTCAAGAATCCATGAAGTTTTTAATGCTCCATATAATTTCATTGAAATAGTCATTCTCTGTGCAGTTTTACTATAGAAGTAAATAGAAATAAGTCTCACACTCAATTCAAGTAGGTGTTCAAGTGTTTACATACTATTAATTGAAACTAATTTAGCAAAACAAGTACTTGTACAGTCAAAATTGTGTAAGCTATAAACCTCGGATAACTTGATTTCCTAAAAATATTTGAAGTGATAATGAAAAGCACAGCAGTTAATAAACACTAAGGATACTACAACCAAATGAATGAAGTACGACTCATAAATACTTACAATCCTGCAATGTTATGTAATGTTATGTGAAGATTTATTTTGGATTGATAAGCGATTTTCACAGTTGTGATCCAGATATAATTTGTGAATATTCTGTTAGTTTGGTCAAACTTCAAGATTCACTTTCCCGACAATAGAAAATTGATCACCCTACCTTATGACAATTGACTTAGAATAATGCTACCAAACTAAGCTTGCATACATCTCTTTGCAACCTAAAAACTAATAAATAGTTTCATTAGTGTGAAATATATTTGCTTTTAGTGGGATAACGGAGTATTAATTATTTGTCTGGGTTAACGTGCCTCTTCTTCACAAAAATACTTTTGTAATATAAATTCCTTTTTTTATGGGTCTGAGCGTTTTTATTAGCCATAATCATTACTTACCGCTTGTAAATTTCCAAAACATGAAGGCATGTATTATAAAATATACATTTTGTCCAGTGTTTGGTTACAGCCTGATCATTGTTTGTGAAAGGTAACTAGCACCAAGAGTAACAGAATGAAGTTTCCTGTTACTCAATATCTTTTAATTCACTCTGGATTTTATGCACAAGACGATTCATGAAATAAGACTTCAAATATTTGATAAGGCAGAGAAGTCCATGCAGTATTGAGACATTACCAAATTGTCTTTATTTAATATCATATTAGTCCAAAGCTAACTGTCGACTGTTTTAAATATAATACAAAGATGTATTAATCTGTGAATATAATAATCACCTGTTTGTACACACTTTTCCGGAGGAAAAAAGGCTCGTTTACTATCCCGAGTAAGAATTCTGAGATTACGAAACTGTAGGATTCATGGAAAAGTTATGGAAAAATATTCGATTTTCAACTTATTTTATGCTAGTAATAGTTTTGAATGTTGAAGGGTATAGTTATCTCATAAACTAAAACCTAGAAAGCTTAGTGTATAACCTATAAAGGCCATGTTTATTCGACTTCTTAAACAGCTACAAAACATGTGATAAGAAGTTGTGATGGAAATTCGGTCCCAACCGTTTGACGGACGCTGACAGAAAACCATATAAGTTCCTTTAAATTGGTACGATTTTATGTCATTATTTTGCTGTTATTCCAGAAATGAGGGTGGTTATTGCTCGTAGGACATAATTCATTTTTCATGATATCACTCTTGTTGCACAAAATAATGGTAAATCTGACTCCATACATTGAGACAGTTTGATATTTCTATATTGTGTCTAGGATATATCTATTTAAACCTTTTTGATTAATCTCAAAATTTAAATAACGGTTAAATGATCAACATAAACTTCTTAGGACATTTTTGGAGCTGTGTGTTCTTTAGAAACAATACTATCTATGAATGATGATGTTCAAAAACTTGTGGTACACCGATTCCATAGTTTCCACATTCAAAATTATGAAACTGTCAGATTATGCCCGACAGTTAACCATTTGTCAGAGCCGAATGTGACGTTTTAAGCTGTCTTTTTATCATGTAACTGTAACGAGAAATAACTAGGATAATTGGCTTTCAAGCTAAAATGATAAAAATAGATATTTTGGCAAGATTATAGTTTATAGAAGAACCAATAAGATTTAGGAAAACAGGTCTTGAATTTCGAAACGAAGTTCATCCATTCATTTGGTTAAACAGATTTTTGGCACTATACCTTATGTCAGTTGGTGGTGAAAATCAAAATATAACTTATAACTCTAACCATCGACTGTGAATCATAGTCCTAGATCCTCAAACTGGTTTAAAACCCTCATTTAGCTTTAATAAGTAGGTGGGCATTCTGAAGTTCACTTTGGCGTCACCCAAATGTCGCCCGCAAATTAAAATATCACCCATATTTTAATAGCAACTCAGTACAACTGAACTGACAGTTTGTTTGAGAAATCTCAAATAATAAGCCAATAGAAAATAAGACAAATCCTAGTGTAACTTTCTCAAGAGTCAGATTTCTACCAGTTGTAGTAAAACTAATAAAAACATTTCTGACACTTTATCTTAAAGGTTTAGTGACAAAACACAAGTGAACCATAAAATTTTAATGGAAGATTATTCAATCCATAGACCACTAATATCGGTGCTCTATAGTGCCTATTGGCCAGACCTTTAATAGAGCAAATGTCAGTTGTATGCACAAAAATAAAAGTTAATAGTTGACTATGGTTTTGCCTCAGCTTACTATTCGGTTTTCTAGTTTTTCACGTCAAGGCTAGTTTTAGTTTATTCTAACCTTTCGTACCATTCGTTTTTATCCATTTTATCCGTTCTGAGTGTACCTCTTTTTGTTTTACGGTCGTAGACGTTTGCTATGATCTATCAAACAATTCACATCACCATAGTCATGAAGAATTTATGCAAGCTACGAGGATGCAGTTTTGCTGTCACCTCTGGCATGCAGTTTGACAAATGAAAAGGTTGGCTCCCCGAAGCATGCACAGATCTTACAGTACATGTTTAAAACAGACTCAGCAAGTCGGATCGTAGATAGGCATATGGCACGTGCAACACAAATGCCGAGGATTTGCTGCGCAACATCATAATTCTCTTGATAGGTCTGCGAAAAAAGTTGTCAGCAAACCTGAGAAAAGTATCCCTAAAACGGATAAACAAACAAAGGCGCGCAGTGAAGAAAGGACGTTAGTTTCGACAAAACATGCGTAGACACTAGTGAGGACATGCTGAAGCTCAGAATCATCATAGCATCAACGGTACTAGACTCCTCCATCAAACTTGGGTCTCCCAGCATAGGATCTCTGAACGCAACAGTAGTCCCTGAAAACTCTGTAGGCGATTGAGCACTCGTTAACAAAGTTAAAAAGGACCGGATATCACTGTCCAAGAAGAAGAACATCTCAGGTATTGTAGTGAAATCAACTTTTGATTTGAGTGAACAGTCTACCCTTAATACTGTTCAACCAGTCAACAAGGAGCACAAGAATTTGAAACGCTCTTCAACCGCCAAACAAAAAGGTCTTAAACCTAGACGCACCCGTAAACCTGGAAAAACGATCACAGCTCGCCGCGATTTTCTCATGATCATGAACCTTAAAGACAGATTCGACAGATTCAAGACAAAAATGACAGGATGCTCTGAGAGGAATTAAGAAGGAAGCTCGAACTTCCCAAAATAGAGTCTTTGAAGATAACATGGCTCACTCGGCGAAAGAACTCTAAGCATCAAAATCACCCAAAACTACTTCGTGTAACGCGTGCTAATGCTACTGACGTAGAAGATGTGTTATTGGCTAGTCATTTACTAAAATCAGATTGGAATGTAGGAATACTGCCTGACATACCGTATTATGAGCGCAATCTCATCATAAACATCCCTAAGAAATCTCGCGAGAAGTTTTTTCGCCGAAGAAATAACATTGTGCAAGGTGTGCAGAAAACATGTACCCTGAAAATACGAGCTCTGACATTGAGGAATGGAAATTCATCGAGCAATCCTTGAACCTCAAAAACATATTGACTCAAAAAGTGGTGAAACTAGCTAAGGAGGACGAAGATTCTAGACCCCTACTGATGAATATAACCTTCCCATCCTCTCATATGGTGGCTGCAACTCTCAGAGCATTAGGTGCCAACAGACGCCGGTTGTTAACTGGAATCTATATGCATCCGGATAGGCCACATGTCGCCAGAATCAAAAACAAAGGCAAGTTGAAGTTGACTATTCAACTTGTGCACTATCAATAATGATAAAAAAAACGTAGGAAAACAGGAGCTAGCAATCCGGAAAACCCTGTGTAAATAGGTTACCTGTCCATTCACTTAAGGCTCATACAGATAAACAGGACGGGGAAGCTCATGAGTTTCAAATTAAAAGCATAAACTGCTTATATATGAACACCGCAAATTTATCAAATAAAATGGATGAGCTGTGTGAATTCAATAATGCTAACAATACTCATCTGATAGAAATATTTAAAACATAGATACCTTCTCAATTTACGGGCCAGGAGCTAGCAATACCCGCGATGTCTTTGTATCGCAATGACAGAAAAAACAGGAATGGGTGGTGGAGTAGCTTTATACTTGCGATCTTGCTCGGAAGTACTTCAAGTGCACAACCAAGAGTTTATCAATCCTGATGAATGTGTATGGTGTTCAGTAAGATTGTCTACCACCTCGAGGTGTCTAGTTGGAGTCATATACAGGAAGCCCACTACTGACATCAAGTATGACAGTCGTATGCTGGAAGCATAACCCCGCTCTACTCGTCTCAGATTCACTCATATCCTGATTCTAGGGGACTTGAATCTTTATAAAATCGATTTCGCGGAACATACGTACATTGGACGTGGAAACTCTACTGAAGATCGGTCCTCCAAACTCATTAAAGATCTGGGAATATTCGAAAGTGTCAAGTCGTCAACTCGTTGGAGAAACAGTCAGACGCCGTCGCGCTTAGACTGGGTTTTTACAAACGAAGAATTCCTAAATGACAACCCCTCAATCCTGAGTTCCTTGGGAGGGGGGCGACCACGCCATCACAGTCTTCAGTTTAATCAGTAAAACTGAGCTAGAACATCCTACCGACAATAGGCACTGGAATTTCAGACGGTTGGATATATCAGCTCTACAGGAAAATCTACAGCAGGTGGACTGTGAAGTTCACCCTCAACTTTGTGTAGATGCTCATTGGGATTTCATACTGCAAAAGATCTTGTGTGCTACAAAGCAGTCTGCTCCGCCAACGGTTCCCAAAATCTACAAGCAGTCTACGGTCATCAAGAACTGCACTCTTCATTTGCTAAGCCACAAAAGGCACTGCTGGGCGGAATACAAACGAAGTGGTAACAACAGCGCATATAGACAATTCAAATAAACAAGGAACATGCGCACGAAGGCAAAAAGAGAAGACAGGCTTCAGTACCAGAGCATTCAAGTTACCGACCGGTCGCTCTTCTCTCTATACCCTCAAAAATTATGGAGCCCCTGATATGCGATGGTACACACGGCAATTTATTGCCTATAAACTTCTTTTCAACCCAACAGCACGGTTTCAGAAAATGTCACTCTTTTATGGTTAACCTGTTGACTGCAATGGACAGATAGACAACCATCCTTGATCGTAAGGGGAATATTGACATCATTCGCCTTGATTTCTCAAAGGCTTTTGATAGGGTCAACCGTATATGTCTTATCGATAAGCTCAAACGATTTGGTATCAAACAACCTCTAATTGACTGGCACACTTCATATCTAAAAAGTCAACATTTTAGGGTCAGGATTAACTACACATTCTTTCGCTTTCTTCTCGATTTATGTGAACGATCTTCTACAGTAGGTACCTTCTGATTCCTTACTTTTGGCTGATGGCGCGAAACTCTGAAGAGGCATACGCAACCAAAAGGATAAACTGACACTTCATGAGGATCTGACTCGACTTCAAATTTGGGCAATTGACAACAGACTTACCTTCAACACTTCAAAGTGTAAAGTGGTCCATCTGAGGCATGTTGGCGACTACGAACACAACCTAGGTAACTCCCTTTTAGATGCATCCCGAATTGAGAAAGATCTAAGAGTTTTGGTACCCCTTGATCTAAAGTCTGACAATAATTGCGACAAAATGCCTTACAAACAAACTGTGCACTGGTAAAGTTGACGCTCACTTTTGACCAGTTCGACGGCAAAACTTTTCACTTAGTCCTCAATAGTGTTATTCGGCCCCATTTAGAGTATGGAAACATATTGTTTCTTCCCTCGATCCAAAAAGATAAGAATGTACTGGAACATATACCATGGAAAGTTTTAAAGTCAGTTCAAGGACTCAAATTCAAACCTTATGAACAACTCCCTAAAAAGCTGAATCTTAACTCATCATAGTTTTAAAGGTGACCTTCTAATGACTTATAGCACTCTGAGCATTCCTGGAAACCTTCTTAAACACCCACTGAAGCTGAGCCCTAATACAAACCTTAGAAGTAACATTCAGAAATTAGAGACACAACACAGCAAAGTGGATTATATGCACACACCTCACTCTTTACTAGTTAAATTCTGGAATTCGTTGCCGACTGAGTTAGTTCAAGAGACTTTTCAGGAGCCTTTGATGAGAAATCTTGATATATTCTTAAGGACTAAGGGCAGTATCTCGTTATGATTTGTCAACCTTTTTCTTATTCACCTAGGTTCCTACTTGAGGGCATCGGTGATCCACTGTTACTAGGTACAGGAGCCCGTTGACTGAAATCTTCTTCTATTTCATCCTAAGCCATTTGAGCAATATGAATGCTTAGAAAGTTCGAAATATTATCGTTAGTCTTCAGTCTTCAGTCTTCAAGAAGACACGATCAATTATCAAAACTTTATAACCAGCAAGTATAAGGCGAACCATACAATTTAACGAATAAGAATAGTTACGGGTATTATTCCATGATAAAATGGGATAAACAAGTGCATTTATGGAAATATACAGATACACAGATTACGGTTCAAAAAGTCACAAATGACTCGTATTTATGAAATTTGACACCAACACACGTTTAAAAACATCTTAAATGAGTGTAAGATGCACCGTTAATGTCATTAATCTATACCACCCCCAACATATGAAAGAATAATAAAACTCATTTGACACAATTACAACTGTGTTCTAAAATACATCTTAGAACTACACTTCGTAAATAATTTCTGCATCAGATAATAAATTACATCACCGAAAAGCAAAGTGCTCACTTCTATTTAGGACGACTAGATTATTTATCTCCTCAAATATAACTGCCATTAGACGCTACAGAGCAATTCATGAATGACTTTGATACGCTTACATGTTTCTGTCGGGTTTTAACCACCAAATCGCCAACGTTTACATCGTCAGGCTCGAAACATCTTCTCCTCTGAAAGTTTACTGGTCAATGAAAACCAAACATACCAAAACTCTAAGTAATTTCATTTCTGTAAAAATTCAGAAATGTGCATAATAGGTTATCACGCAAGTCAAGGTTAGAGTCTAATATTCTAAACGGTTGAAAAAATTACATTTATTTGCGTGAATATAATCGTTACTTTTTCAATGAATTATTAATATGAAACTATCTATTGTGTCTGATAATATTACGGGCTGCATATTCAGCTGATGTTCCACTAGTATCCTGAACTTAGCAAAGTGTAGTCGAAGTTATTATTATTAGTGGCTTTATTCAATATTATATTTTAGTACAATATAGAATTCTCAGTGCGAGGTATTTCAACAAGTTTTTTCTTTACCAAAAAGAACAAAAATAAATGAAAAAAGGTCAAAAAATCTGAGTCTGTACAAATTATCAAATTTGAGACATGCTTAAGAATACAGGCTAGTATGCATAGTCGGAAGTGTTACATAAATAGAGCGCTTCTACTTTTTAAAGGCAGGGGGATTAGGGTGCGAGAAACTAAGAGAGAAAGAGAAAGCATTCTGTCAAAAAAAGAACTTGAGGATGATCTGCCTCTCAATTACGCCAAAGGTTGCCCCGTTGTACGTAAACCCTATCAAGTATAGTACTGAAGATGTCACAGGTATTCGGAGTTTGACAATGTTTTGACCAGTAACACCTATTATAAATCGTACCCACCACTTGAAATCAAAAGACAGAAGCGAGTAGGTTCGAAGATATATTTGATAGTCGTCTGCACCCTTCCGATTCTTGCCAGGTGCAACAAATTAAAGACACTAAATACGCGTTTCCAATATAGAGACTATGCAAACGCTGACTAGGAAAACTTTCGGTTTCTAATAAAGCGATCTAACTGGAACAGCTTTTTACATGTGGTTACCTCTTGAAAATATAAGAAATATTCAACACTACCACCAAATCTGTACTAGACATTACCATCCCTTCTAAAATTGCTTTCAAAACACTTAATCCCTATATCAACCGAAAGACTAGGTCTAAGCTGTGAAAACTAAAAAGAGCTTACTATATATCAACAGTCTTCAGCGTCCTGTAACAAATGTACTCTGAACTCGAAGGAGTGCAAAGTCAACACAACAAACATAAACAGCCAGAAGGACGTACTGCGCTCATCGCTGCATCTAAAGCCCAAAACTTACGTCGGCTCCTTGCAAAACGCATAAGAAGGAACGAAGATTACAACATTCGCTCTTTACTGCACGATGGCGTGACGTATTATGACCAAACCGTCATATACGAACTGTTAAGTGAATGGTTTTCCCAAAACGGTAATACAACTAATACCCCACATATTAACATAAAGTGCACCAGCAAAAATTATCTTTGCACCATAAACTTTGATATTAGGAGTAAACATACCGCCATCAAAACCATCAAGCTGAATACAAGTTCTGGTGCCGATGACATCCCATCAATCCTCCGTCAAATGTCAGGACCGGATAAACAGACGTTATTTATCAAAATATACACAATATCTTTAAAGGCGGGTACATATCCCGAAATCTGGAAGGTAACGTATGTTCTTCCCAAACACAAATCGGGACCGAAAAACCTGATCGAAAACTACAGACTTATAAATATCACTCCCGTTATATCACGCATAATAGAAAATGTGATGCAAAATCAACTATATGATCACCTACTTAAGGAATATCTAGTAGACCCGTCAAAACATGGCTTTATTAGAACAAGGTCCTGCAGTGCATACCTGGTATACTGCTTTAACGAGGTTACCCGCATACATGACCAAAAGAAACTGGTGTTTATACTATATTTCGATATTAAGGAAGCTTTTGATGAGGTACCTCATAACCTCCAACAGACGTCGGTCAGCTGGAGTTGCGAACCCTCTATTGCAATGGATCAAGCCTTTTCTCACGAACGGATACCAAATAACGAATATTAACTCTACAACATCTACACCTTAACCAATAACCAGTGGTGCTGTGCAGGGTAGTGTCTTGGGTCCACTGCTCTTTGTAATCTATATCAACAATATATGCAAGTGCTTTACCACAGGCAAGACCTACCTTTACGCTGATGACTGAGAAGTCATTTATGAAACTGACATTTGCGATGTACGCAGTACTATGCAAACAATCCAACATGAACTCAAGATGGTAGACAACTGGTGCAAACGTTGGAGGTTAAAAGTCAACTCAAATAAATGCGGTTGGCTATGTATTGGAGACACGTCTCTTAAAATAAAACTAGCACTTAACAAGAACACACTGCCTGAAATCACATCAGTAACTGACCTAGGGGTACATTACTCACACGGTCTTAACTTCTCTGAACATATCTCAACTAAAGCATCTCAAATGCGGATATTGCTTGGCTTCATTCTTCACAATTTCTTGCAAAACGAAATTAAAATCACTCTTTATAAAGTCTGTGTAAGACCTATCGTCGAATACTGTTCGTTCTTATTTTCCAAATTACGTCTACTCGATAAACTTGAAGTGGAAGGAATACAACAAGATTTCACCCGCAACATACCTAAGACCGACTGACCCATTGACTACAGTTTCCAATGCCACATCTTAGGACTATAACCCTTTTAGAAAGAAGGCTTAGATCTAATTTGATTCTCTACTTCAAACTCCTCTAAATCCCTACTTATTCCACATGCAATATAGTTCTTTCTCAAGACTCACATGAATACAACATTCGAGACAATGTATCCACGGTCAACTTTGAGAAATGCAGATCGAAAACTCGTGTAAACTTCTTCCTGATCAAGTATGCATTGATATGGAACAGTCTTTTCTCTGAAATACGCATGGCAGATGAATTATATACGTTTGTAAGACTTGTTGATCAAGCCTTCGCTTGCATTGATCTAGCACGATCAAACATATCGGAGTCCCACCCGGACATCATAGGTTCTCTATATGTATAGGACAAATTAGACTCAAAGTTCAGTTCGCCCTATTTTTCTAATTTGCAGTTGTATTAGATACTTTGTCCTGCTTCACTTTTTACTTGAAGTGGATGGGTAACTCACTGAACCTACTGATGCTGCTTAACTAAACTCGGTCGCTAAAGGACACCCACTACTACCCTAAAAAGGCAAGAAGACCGCAGAGTCGACTGCCTACTACCAGTGGGACCCGGTACCCATCAACTGGTTAGGATAACACAAAATAACATCAGCACCAAGTTAATAAGAGTTTCTGTTTGTCCATTCTTCATCAGCTTTCTGCTCCCCTGTAAACTCTGTCCTCTTAACATTAATTATATTTCACTACTCATTGCCTTATCTATAACTAATACATCCCCGTACTTTTCCACCTACTTTGATAAACAACTACCCTATATTATGGCCTTCTTAATGCTTATACTCTGATTGGCAACCTATACTTCATACTATAGTCAATTAAAGCATTGCATCGATGCCTTACCCACAGTCCATATTTTGTAACTGCCTGATAAGTTGGTAAAATGGTACTTACAGAAATAGTGTTCTCCAACAACATATGAAACACAGAGCACTTTGTGAGGTATAACATTTATCCAAAAATTAACTTTAATAGGTCTAACATCACAAAAGGAGGAAGTGTGGATTTAATGACCAGCAAGCATTGATGGTGAGGGCGATTACTTCAATTCATCCATGTTTGTGGGGCAGAACATTTTGTTTGCATCAGGCTTTTTATGGTTGAGAACAAGTCAGTCAATCGGTGATATTGAAGTTGTTCTCCTACGCTCATTATTCAGACTCATGTTTCTAATTTTTATGCTGGATTAGCTATTCTACTAAGACAACCTATAACATGCTAACTCCGACTTTTACACTAGGACTGTGTGGCTGGAATCAGATGAAAATAATCAGACAAGCAAATATATATTGTTATTAGTTTTCTTAACACTTCACTCTCAATGTACACTTTCCATTCTGACAAACAACCTCCGTTATTTCAACCTTCACTTCCCTTCCATCATTTGAACCTACTCCACCTTGTTCAATATCACAACTCATTGTTCTTTATTACCACATTCTCATATCTAGGTGCTCTGATCATATTTCTCCCGGGCAGTAAAATTCAGTATGATGTTTTGGAGCATACTCTAAGCACACTAATGTTATAATTTGTGGATCATGTCTGTGAAAATGACGCGTGCCTGCCCTGGCAGAAATATATTAAATTAATATTTTAGCGCCTTTTGGTTGTGCTAATGGTTATTGTTTCATAATTAGAAATGTCGTACTGCAACTCAACGAATATTTCTGCACCATGGTTTGTAACATCATCAGGTAGCTCAAACTCATTAACGTTATTCAAACCACATATATTTTTTAACTGCTGAAATCTCCGAATCAGTAGACGTGAACGTGTTCTAAGCCAACAAAAGTGTTAAACGTCTAAAATGACACTGCCTATTTCTCGCTAATTAATCTCCAATCGACAACACAATTAGTTCCTCACAATGGTTTCTAGACACCGTCATAAATCATAGTCATCGCTATACAACCACGTAATACGATTGATGAAATCGATGAAACTAATAACAAAAACTCTGTTGGTGGAGTGACTGATAATTACGATTAGATAGTGTTGTGTTTTGTGGATTTCCTTATCGAACATAGATGGTTCCTGCATATTTTTTTTCATCAGTTGCCCATTTGGTAAGCAGCTTAGAACCTTGTAAGTTCAGGTGAAAGTTTAGTTTCCCAATCCTTAGTACAAATCATCAGTGTTAGCAGTTGAGCATATTTCCTGCAAACTGAGGGCATTATTGTCGTATTTATGCAATCACTGACAAAGAATTCATACCATTATCATAAATACAGGTTCGGAGTTATACTCCTATGGTCTAAGACTTATGCTTTCTCTGATAATCAAATGACCTGCACTCAGTTTATTGGCTCATGAGCATCTAATTAACTGTACATCATCTTTGATGATTTTATCTATGACGTACTGATTTCAAACGGATTGACTTATAGCTTTTATTTAACCTAATGGACATAGCTAGGTTATATGCTCAGTAATTTCTTACCATCCACCATTTGGCACTTATGGGGAAAGTTGGTCCACTGTGTAATCAGATCATTGAGTATAGAGCATGTATCTAACGGCTTCACTCATGTTGAACCAATAATTATCAGTTGTTCGTGTACAATTCATGCAATTGAAACTTCTGTCGAGTGACAAAGCCTTTATATATATATATATATATAGTATGACTGGATTCTAACACACATGTGGTCTTCAAAGTTGATTACTTTTAAGTATTAGTACAAGATAACAGGACATTGAAGCAGCAAACACAGACCTTCCTACAGATGTCACCCTACCAACAATCAAAGAAATCGGCACTACCTAACGATATGCCAGCTGAAACACTAAAGCCAGATAAATAAGTAATTGCAAACATGCTCCAAGTTCTATTCAGGAAGACTTGAAAAGAGGAACAAGTTCCACAGACAAACTGGAAAGCCATATAGCTTGAAACATGCAGGTTACAGGAATCAGCACAGCCCACACAACAGGAACACCATCCCCGGCAACAATGTCAGACAATCATGCAACAATTATTTGAAACATACAACTCCCCTAACTACCCGTAATAGGAGTAGAACACCCCACTGCACACGAGACAACCATAATGTTGGCCTGCTTGGGGACCCACCTATCGATTCTAAATACTACCAGAACCAAACCACCCTTTATAACTCTCTGATCTCCCCTAATTTGGCACACACACACCACCTCATCCTATTTTATCTCTCTCCCCCTCAACAGTATTGCTATGGGGTCTCCAAATGTTGAGGGCGACAATTCCACTATTCTGAGACCACCTTCTATATACTCCGACCTGATGGGGAGTGACACATCTTTATCACCGTCGATAACTGTCTCTAGTCTTAAAAGATCCTTGACGGAACATGATCACCCCCCGAATACACCGCCTATCCATTTAACTCACCCGATTCTACCCAACACTCGTGAACATACTTCTTTCGCCAAACTAACCTACGACCACCTTTCTCCCGTTAACTATGCTGGTATTAAACTAAACAAACAAGAACGTAGAGCCAATACTCCCACTTTTTCCTCTTCTCATAGTAAAAGCGACAAACCACAGGGTTTACAGCACACCATTTTATTAGACAAACACTCATCCTTCCTGACACTAATGTTAATTAATGCCCGATTTATTCAGAATAAGATGACTCAACTACGCGCCCTATTACTTTTACACAACCCCTCACTTGTTTTGATAACGGAAAGTTGGTTGTCCTCCGATATCACAGACACGTACCTCCAAATAGACACGTATGAGCTCTTCCGCTGTGACCGAGTCACCAAGAAGGGTGGCGGTTGTCTCATATATGCATCAAAAAACATGAGGACGGAAATCTTTAGTGATCATATCCTCAGTAAAGTACCAGATTCGATGTGGCTTACTGTACACACCCTTGAATGTAAAATACTAATCGGATGTATATATCGAGCTCCGAATACCCCCAGTCTGACTGACACCATTATAAGTGAGTCATTTGCTAAGGCTGCCTCGCTTGACTTCGCCTACAAAATTGTCTGTGGTGATTTCAACCTTCCAACCATCAACTGGAAGACACATTCTGGCCCACCGTGCTACGAAGGAATACTAAGGTCCTTAGACATACACGGTTGGCAGCAACATGTTAACTTGCCTACCCGAAACCACAACATTCTTGACTTAATATTCTGTCACAATGTCACATCAGCATCAATGGTGGTTGGCGAGAAGTTCCATAATAGCGATCATAAAATAGTCTTCTGCACCCTTCCGATTCTTGCCAAGCGCAAAAAATTAAAGACATTAAATACGTGTTTCCAATATAGAGACTATGCAAACGCCGACTGGAGTAACTTTCGGTTTCTTATGAAGCATTCTGACTGGAACACTTTCTTCACCAGTGATAACCTTTTAGAAACACTGGAAATATTCAATACTACCACCAAATCTGCACTAGACACTACCATCCCTTCTAAAATTGCTTTCAAAACAATTGCTCCCTACATCAACCAAAAGGCTAAGTCTAAGCTACGAAAACTAAGAAAGACGTACTTTACATCAAAAGACTTTAGTGCCCTGCACCAGGTATACTCAGTACTTGAAGGAGTGCAAAGTCATCACAACAAAAACAAACAGACAGAAGAACGTACTGCGCTCACAACTGCATCTAAAGTCCAAAACTTATGTCGGCTCCTTGCAAAATGGATGAGAAAGAACGAAGATCACAACATTCACTCTTTACTGCACGATGGCGAATACTGAAGTAGTCTTTCTGAAACCACGTACGCCGTTCAAGCTGGCTTCCTTCAACGTTCGCACACTAATGCAGATCGGAAAACAGATGGGGCTGGCTATGTCTTTAGAAAGTATTAATGTTGATGTTTGCTGTCTATCCGAGACCCGTATTCAAGACTCTAGTGAAGTACTACAAATCCGCTCTCCATCTGTCACTTCGAAAAGCTTGTTTCACGTGCTCTTATCTGCGAACTCTGTGACATCTTCGTCTGGTCTTGCAGGCGTTGGTGTTGCACTAAGCGCTAGGGCTGAGGCAGCACTAATCGAATGGATTCCCATTAACAGTCGGTTATGTGCTGTTAGATTAGAAAGTTCCATCAAAGTGAGAAGAAACCGGCGTGAGAAACGGTGTCTTTTCGTCATCTCCGCCTATGCCCCGACAGATTGCAGCCCGGATGCAATCAAGGATGAGTTTTACCATCAGTTAACAGTTCTTCTCCAGAAAGCGCGTTCGACAGATATTGTAGTACTAGCCGGAGACTTGAATGCACAGGTCGGGCGTCTAGGCACAGAAGAGAGTCGTTTAGGTGGCCGATAGGGACTTGTTGGTCGCAGGACAGATAACGGGGACCGTTTGCTGCAACTGTGCACAGACCACAACCTGTTTCTGGCTAGCGCTAACTTTCGGCACAGTCATCGCCGGTGTGCCACCTGGCGTCCTCCATCTGCATCCCAAGCCTGGACTCAGATTGATCACATCGCGATCAGCTACCGCTGGTGTGGTTGTGTACAAGACTGCCGCTCCTTTTGGAGTACCTATCTGGAGTCTGACCATGCCCTGGTCTGCGCCAATCTCACCTTACTTTTCAGTGGCCGAAGGATTGACCACCACCAACGGATCGATGTTAGTAAACTGGCTGCAACATCTGTTGCAAGTAAGTATCGAGCTGAGTTAGCCTCTAGGCTAGCTACCACCCCACCGAAAAGTATAGATGAGCATTGGTTGCATCTTCACGACGCCATGAAAATGGCGGGTAAAGCCGCTTGCGGCTTCCCGAAACGTCCCGCTTACAAGCACTGGGTTTCTTCTGGCTCCTTACAGCAAGAAGTCTGGTGTGAGTGAAACAATCTACGAGGATGGTGGGATGCCAATCACAACGTCTTGGACGATGGGCAGAATTTTTCGAAGGGCAGTTCAACTGGCCTGCTGCTCCGGCAACATCAATCAGTTTGTCCTGCTCCTCATGTCCGGTGACGACTGATCCACCAAACGAGGCGGAAGTCCGCAAGGAACTCCAACTCTTGAAACGTTACAAATCACCTGGCCCAGATGACTTACCTCCGGCTCTTTTTAAAGATGGTGGTGACTTTCTGGCTAAGGAACTGACTGCGTTGTTTGGAAAGGTTTGGGAGCAAGAAAGTGTTCCAACATCATGGAATGAGTCAATAGTCGTCCCTATCTTTAAAAAGGGTTCACGTTGTTCCTGCGATAACTATCGGGGGATAAGTCTTCTTCCGATTGCGTCCAAACTATTGGCCTACGTCATTCTTCGTAGGTTGTTTAAAACCCGAGAAAGATTGACTCGCGAGGAGCAGGCTGGTTTTCATTCTGGTCGAGGATGCATTGATCACATCTTCAGCCTCCGCCAAATGTTACAACACCGTCATACTTATCGCAGGCCAACAATCGTAGTGTTTCTTGATATCAGGGCTGCCTTCGATTCGTTGGACAGGACTGTTCTCTGGGATAGTCTATTGAAGAAGGGTGTGCCTGAGAAGTTGATTAACATCTTAAAGGCCCTGTATACGAACACCTCAGTCAGAGTGAGGGCATACAACCACCTTTCTCCCTTGTTCCATTCGAGCAGTGGGGTTAGGCAGGGTTGCCCAATCTCACCATTCCTCTTCAGCTTTGCTATCGATGACATCCTAGAAACAGCTCTGATGGATGTAAGTAATGGCGGTGTGGATATGTTGCCTGGAGAACGACTTCTCTACCTCGAGTATGCGGATGATATTGTCTTACTGTGCGATAATGCCCAAGCCACTTAACTAATTGGCAATCAGTGTCCGTAGGTATGGTATGTGCTTTACACCTTCAAAGTGCAAAGTACTTCTACAAGACTGGCAGGATTCTCAACGCGTCGGTGAGAGAAGTTTTGCTCTATGCTTGTGAAACCTGGCCTCTCCGAGTTGAGGATGTTAGACGTCTCTCTGTGTTCGATCATCGTTGTCTCCGAAGGATTGCTGACATTCAGTGGCAACACCATGTTAGTAATGCAGAGGTTCGGCATCGTGTGTTCGGGCGCAGAGACGATAATTCAATTGGTGTCACCATCTTGAAACACCGACTTCGGTGGCTTGGACATGTTTTACGAATGTCGTCCCAGAGACTTCCACGTCGTGCATTATTTGCCGACTCTGGGACTGTTTGGAAAAAGCGGAGAGGAGGTCAGTGTATGACATGGTGTCGTGGTATGAAAAAAAGCTGCAAAAGGCTAGCTTCTGTTGGTCCTTCACGACTCCCTGATTGGGGTCCGAGAGATGGTGCAACACAGTGGCTAGAGACGTTATCAGATATGGCTCAGAATAGAAGCCAGTGGCGATCTTGCTGCAACCTTCTTTTACTTTCTACATAAAGAGTGGTTCTAACTTTCCTAACTGAAAGAGTCTTCTGGTTGTACATTTCAGTCCGCCTTATCTTTTCATCCCTTCTCTTCCTACTTTCATTATTTTGTGTGGCGCATATGTATCTGGTGCCCTTTTGTATCAATATATATGTGTTCAAATAAATAAAAATACCCAAGCGATTCCAGTGCTCTGGGGTTTATCACACAAAGAGCGGCCTGAAAAGCTAAACCTCTTTGCCCTGTCCTACCTCAGATTAAGAAATGATGTGGTTTTAATGTATAAAATACTAGGAAATTATTCTCAACTTAATATATATCCCCTACTTTTTTCCTATCGGATCGGAACAAATTAGTGGACACAGCAAGCGAGTAGAAAAGCCAAGAACGAACAAAATATCAGTAGCATACCGGTTTTCTCATCGAGTCACCAATTCTTGAAACCCCTCGCCTGAGGAAGTGGTGTCCGCCCCACCAATTGACTCATTCAAGAGGACAAAAGTCACTTAGAAGCTCACAAGGAATGAACTAACACAATACACAAATCTGAATCACAAATTTGGTTGTAAGGTGTGGCGAAACTACAGTTAATTGTCAACCCAGATAAAACTCATAAGTAAAGTTATCTACCGAACACTAAGCTCAGGACAAATTATTTGGTACTTTTGTTGGGCAAGAACACAGCAAATGCTTAGAAATACAAACCACATTTGGACAATATTTTCCGTTCGTGAAGTGCGCATCGAATCGTTGTCTCATCCCTACTTTTTGATCATTAAATCCATTTTAGATAGACTATCTGTCAATGTGACTAGTAAAACGGAACCTGGTTGTGCGAAATGTGCTAGTTACGTATTTAGGATATTGAACGGTTTATGTGGTACTTTTGAAGGTGATATCTACTGCACACATGGCTAGCACTATCTCGGATGTTTCCTTTATATCTTGGGCATCAGCTGCTACGGAATGCACTAATCCAACATTCAAAACTGCATTAAGTCGACCATGGCCCAACATCTCAATGCACAGAGATGTGTTATCTGTACTTGCAGCTGTTACTAAGACAATCAAAGATAATGGTGGGAAGGAATCGCCCAATGAGTACTATGCCGCCTTGGTTAGTAATATTTCATAAGAAGTAATTGTTCATGATTCTAGTTAACTCTTATGAATGAATCCTCCGAAAAAGTGGCTGTTGCTTATTTGCTAAAGCTAGTAATGTGCAAGGCGTAAGTTTGTCACCTATCTTACAGTCTTTAGTGTCGAGGATTCACTGTTGCGCAAAACATGTGGAGAGGCTGCCAAAACACTTATCAAACTTTTGTCTTCTCACAATATCAGTACTGATGCTTGTCTCATTAAATCCGTAATGTTTAAAATCGCTTTGTGAAACCTGTAGGTCTTAACGTGTCTCGGTAAACTTTTACGGGCCCAGTCGTATGACTCCTGGTCAACCGAATCCATTCGTCATGTATACCGCCACGTGTTGCGTTTCGTTGATAGTGAAAAACCCAGCATTCGAAAATCATGTCATTCATCAATTGTTGATATTTTGGGTTCATTGAACGTCGTCAGTTTAACTGGAGATGTCATTTTTCATCCCGCTTGCCATCAAACCCAGGAACACTTGTGCTCTGTTATCCGTCAAGAGACAAGGTATCCTTTTAATAGTGTAGTAAAAAATTTTTTTGTCAGTTTGGTTTTGAAATATCAATTATTATGATAATCCCAATCAAGTTTTGCAATTTTTTTAAATCGCAGTTATTCACTTATTATTATTATTTAAACATATAAATATTGGTACGAAGAGGTGCCAGATACATATGCGCTACACAAATCTCATTTGATTTGTGTGAGGGCTGCGATACTGCTCAGGTACCCAAACAGAAGTAGATACTTTCTTTGGGGGCCACACATGGAGCCTTTGACCTAAAGGTCTGATCCACAAGGCCTTGAAGCATCGTGTGGTGATGCATTCCCATGGTAGTCGGTCACGAACAATTGGTTCATTCGCCATTTTTTCTCTCAGGATACTGGAGCCCATGTGCACCAGTGGTCTGGAATCAGGGTTTTCCAGTCCCCTCCCCTAGATAGACTTTTCGTGTTCAACAACCCGGTTAAGGTGCCGGGCATTCGCTTTTCGTCCTCTCAATTTCGTAAACAACACCGTGGTCACGAGAAGGCAGTGAGTAGGACTTCCCTGACAGTGGCTATATTACGCATGGCCATGTGAGAGTATTTCGAGAGGGATGGTGGCCCCTCCCCACTCGGCCATACCAGGGCATTTGGGGGCGTTACTAAGTCCCATTAAAGATTTAGAGGTTTGCGCGTGTATATTCACTGTGCAAAGATGGACCAAAAGTGAATAAAATCTTTCAACCAAGTTTGTACGTACAAAAATTTGTTCGATTCGCTTCTATCTTCACCAATCATTGGTTCACAACCATAATGATTCCTTCCTCCGTGTTACTTCAGAAATTACATATGTTGTAATCGTACTACTTCCTTTTGTTCTCATTATTGTTTGATGCTCTTCATTCACACAGCGTATTAGTAATTTGTCCATCCTTCATTCCTGTACCTCGTAAATATGAATTTTCAGTGACCCATGCACTACCATAAGAACAGATGCATCCTGGATCTCACCGCTAATCACAATTCAGTATATATATATACATATATATATATATATATATATATATATATATATCCCCTTGTCCACATGCATGTGTTATAACTTCATTAAACACTGGTTCAAGTTGTTTAAATAAATATTCTCACTTGTCGCTGTAAAATCTGATGAGAAACTAATAAATATTCTCATTCAAGTTATTTTCCCCAATTTTTCATAATGGGAGTATTCATGGTATTCCGATTAACTCTGTAGAAATTATGTAACTAATTAACGATAATTTTTTTTAGGCAGCTAATATCCTCACTTCATACAAAGGATGTCCATTGCACTCGCCTTTTGCATTGTCTAGATTTATTAACTTCAATAATGCCTTTACTCCCTTCGAAGGATGTAAAATTGGCTTTTGAATGTGTTCTTGAGTTAGCAAACTTCCCAAATCCACTGGTGAGTATATCGTTTTGAATTTAATTTCCCTTGAATTTTCAAAATGCTTCATTTTATTAAGCTAGTTATATCAAGGCGCGAAATTCAGTTTATTCGCATGAAACTAAATTTCCAACTAGTCATACCAGTAAAACCCTAAATAATTTTCGTGAACAAACTAAATCACACTGAAAATTCATCAACGATTCGTATAATCACGTACATCGTTTCTGTTCATAACAGTCTTACTAGTCATTAAGGCTCCAATCTTAGTGATTTCACCTAAGTTATAAATTTTTAAAGTCATGATTAAGTTAATGGACTTTGAATCCATCATGTTCTCAACTTTAAACTATCCACAGTTATGCAGACTACTTCAATAACTCTCAAGTGATAATACCCAATGTTTTGTTGTTAGGACTATAATAGAAAGGAAGTCCTCTGAAACTTCATTTAGTTAATTAAATGCTTGCCCTTTCTATTACAGCTTTGTACAACATAACTTTGCTTAAGGTATTGTGACACTTGATAGGTTAAATTACAGAAAGAAAAAACTATGACTAATAAAAATTAGTAAAAACAGTTACAGAAACTGATAAAATCCGAAGTTAATCTACTCATTTTCAATATACTTGTACTTATCTAACACTAAACAAAGATTTTATTTATTTCAAAACGTGAACAAATCTACAAAGAGTTACCAAAATATATATGCGCCACACAGTGAAAACGAGATTGTAGATATAAAAAGGAAGATGAGCATATTAAGAACACAAATACATAATTAGTGTATGAGTGAAAAAAGTGATGATAGGAGAAACAGAAAGAAATCTGCCAGTTAAAGAAGTAAGAAATTTACAGCAAGACTGTCAGACTTTTATTCTGAGCCATGTTTGATAATGTCTTAAATCACTAAACAGTGATACAATACCTAAAATTCATGGCGAAATTGCTGAGTTATATATTCGCTCCTAAAAGTTTTCAGACTTCCTAAATTGAAAAGCTTTGTGCTTTTCAAAACTCAGAGTGTATATATCGCAAAACTATAAAAGCTGGTTAGTTGGCAAGATTTTTCTCATATTTTACCCAATACCTATTCATGTTGATAAATAACTCTTTTTTGTGTTAACCATTGTACACACTACACTTGATTTCTCTTTTTTTACTGATTAGGTTGTAACCAAAGTGTTTCAAAGTTTTAAAACAATGTTTGATTCAAAGCCATCATTAAAAACTTTACCTATTGATATAGCTGCACGTCTGTTAACAGCGCTGTATTCATGTCGACCCAATGATCCAAATGTTTTTACAATATCTTCTACAAACAATACGTGTACTGGAGTAGATGCATTAGTTTCATGGATGCTAGCTCTCATCTCAGGATGTGCATATTTGTGTGGTTTGTCATTGTTGGCTGTGAAAACTGAGGATAATGAATTAAAGAAAACAATTGAAAATGTTGAACGGTTTAGTATTCAACGGTTGGCTAATGAACACTTAGATCGTTTGGTCAAAACATTAATGTCTTTGTTGATATCTACTCCGCTTCCACAATTAAGAGAACCGGTTACTCAAAAATTAAATCAACTTTTTACCGAAGTTGTTGTAAGTGAATAATTTCATAGATTGAAATTTTATTTCTGAATGTTCAAGCTTTTTGACATATATATATCATCGGATTACTAAACTAATACTTTTGTCCTTGTTAATAGCATAGCATTCATAACGTCCTAGTAATAAATTATCTCTCCTCGTCCATTTCCATTTTTTAATTCCCAAGATCCCCAGTAGCTAGGTAACATACTTCCAAGGTTTATTCATACGGGCACTGTAGCTCATAACTTGATAAAAACCTGTCACTGGCTGCTACTGTGCACTAATTGACTTGGTTAGCTAGATATAAAACCAATAGTTTGTTCAATTGGATGTAACAAACGGTATTCAAGTGATGCACACCGAAAATAGCACTTGTCCAACGACAACCGAAGTTTTTATTACTAAAGAAAATAATTTGTTAGGCTGCTATTATTAGTAAAGGCACCTAATCCTAGAAATCTAAATTTCATTTGACTTTATTCATTAGCTGGTTATTATTGTGTTTAAACGGGCTAATGAAATTGATAAAGTATTAAAAAAACACTTGCTTAACTAACCTATTATTAAATAGAACTAGTAAATATACAATTGGACAACCCAATTAAGCTTTTCAATGGATAGATTAACTCAATGCAACTAATCGCTAAAGATTTTAGTACTATATGGAGTTGGTATTTGTCCGAGATCTGTTAGTGCTGTACTAATAGTCAAACATTTTCGTAAAATTTCGAAATTTATCACATTTTTACGCAAAAGGGAACAAAAATATTAACTGATCTTGCACGAGAAATACAATTAATTTCTTAGTATGTTGATCCATCTATATATTGTCAGTTGCATTTTATTTCTATTTCAAAATTCTGAACCGTTCATTAAGTAATGGGAATTTCTAGAGTTTTATACGATATTACATGCTTTTATTAGAAATAATGTGTAACATCTTGATAATGGTTATTACTTCATATTTATACGATATTCTAACTGTTCTTGGTTCTCAACACCCGTGCGAAAGTCTGTCACCTTTGTAATTACTCAGTTAACTGATAGTCGAATACATTGACCGATCATTTATAAGCAGCGTGAAACCTGATAGGAATATGAATTGCCCCAAACTACCACATCATAACAACACAGCTAGATAAAGTTATCGAAAAAAACACCTAAGTTGTACTTTCATAGTGGTAGTTCATATAAAAGGTCATAAATAGCGTATATGACTCAAGAATATAAAATGAATTCGGGGGACAAAACTTTCAAAATAATTTTAAAATCCACAATTTAGCAGTTTACAAAAAGTAAATGTATCTGCATCGTTACAACCATTTCGAAACCATGTCACTCAAAGTCTCCAACCAGTAATCGCGATGCCATTTGGGATTAATCAAAAGATAATTCCAATTAGTTTCTACTGTTATGTTACGTCATGTATCTCGCTAAAATAATAAGCAAAGTGTAATGTTCTTTCTTCTTACTCTTAACTGTGAAGTTATCACTTGCATTCGTAGCATTCCGTGTTTCCTTTCATGTTTAAGGTAATGCCTTCAAATTCTACTGTACATTGTAATGCTTACTAACTAGTACCATTGACTATCATACAGTAGTTGTGTTTGTCTACACGTAGTTACTGTTATGTCCCGATAAGAATAATGAATGGTAACTTTGGGATCTATTTATGCGTATATTTTTATTCTTTAATTCTTAAGTAAACAAACTCTTCATGTTCCTCTTGTTATGAGCTTTATTTTGACCTATGAACTATTATTATACGATTTACCATTCTTGAGTTATGCCATGTCTGTCGATTACTATCTCCGTTATTCACAGCCTCATTTAGCTAAATTTTGTACAAATGTTTGGTCTATAAACCCAGTATGTTTGAAATAAATGATTCATATTGCAGAGGATGAGATTGGTGTTCTGGATTTAACTGGCTGGGCTAGGCAGAAGCAGGACCGATAAGAACTCTAGACTGCTCGCACGGGTTTTATGCGTCCTTAGTCCAATCGATACTTCTCTACTCTCTGATTGGCAGTATTATCACGTTATACATTAACAGGGCACACAGGTCACAAGTTATAACAGTTAGTGAGTCCTATTTGCTTCGAGTATATTTCCTTGAAGCTGCAAAAACGATTTACTGCCTTATCTTGTGGAGAAGTCATGAAACTTAACTGAAAGCAAACGATCTTACTGTCCACAACCACTTGAATCTCACAAATTTGAAATTTTTAACTCGGTTTGACCTTCCATCAACTATTAATTGTATTCCACAAGTTAATTCCTTTAAAATATATTCTGTCCGTTACAGTTTTCTACGTAACATTTAAAATATCGATATATTATCTTTCCCCTCTTTTGATTTTAGTATCCCCAGCTAGTATCATGTCAATTAGCGGATATACTTCCAGACTTTATTCCTAATGTCTTATGTAATTTTATTACTGGTCTTCAATATACACACTATGAAATATGGAACCATATATTATGCCTAATTGGTCGATTTATTATGATAATTTCTAAAGTGTTCTCTTTTGGTACAATACTAAATTTCAATTCTCTCGTTGAATTATTAAAAGTAATTTTGCATCTACGTGATTGTCTAGTCGATGGGCCTAAAAGTTTAATCAACCTTATCCATGTTGATCCGGAGAATTTTTCTCTAATTGGATTAAATGATTTGGGTGAGAAAATTATAGATGGGTTGGATAGTGTTTGTTTATTGGCTGTGGAATATATCGGTCCAGAATTAATTCTACCCGGAAATATATTTTCTTTGGAAATAATTGTTGAAGAGTTGTAAGTTATATAAAACCTGGTTATATATATACTGAGTCCAATATAATACCTGAATTTCATTTGACAAACTTTATAGCACCCCAATCTCATTGCGTCTAAAATAACCCCCAGTTCTGACAACACATTGTTCAAGCCATCTCTAGAAGTCCTCTAAGGTCAGAGTTTTCAACTGCAACATTACCGATCTCCCTACACGATTTTCCAAACCTTAGAGTTTTAGCTAGAATCGTGTGCACTCAGATGAGCTTATCAAATGCAGTTCATCAACAATCATGAAGACTAGACCTATGATCAATATAAGATGATACCGTGCCCGTTTTCTGTCTTCGTTAACACAGGAGGTCGATGGATATCCTCGAATTGCATCATTCTCATAGTCTTCACTTCCCTCAATGAAACGTCTGCGCCATGTTTTCTTCATTGGGTTATCTCTACATATACACTTAACGTTTATAAACTTCGTGTGAAATTTTCCTAAATTTGATTGCAAACGTTAGTTGTTTAGTTCGTGTTTTCAATGGTCAAACTAAATATATGTGTTGTGGATTGGATGACTGAAAGAAACATTTAAAAAGAGTCAATCATGGGTTTTTAGTTCGACCCGTCCAAAGCTTCAGTAATTTATCTACTTATTCGTCAATAGACAAAATTAAACAGTTTCACTGGGAGTTTTCATTGTGTTTCTGAAACATTTATTTCAAGTATACTTCACTAAAAAAACTAGAGTTATATTTTGTGACATGTATCTTTGAAGAATATTTTATATAGATATAGAACCCACCCCTCATGATTTCAAGCATGTTTTGCTGACGCATATCAATTAACACGAAGTGTGTTCAGAGCTTTTCGTCGATCACCTCCAAACATCTAACGTCAAACACAGTTCATGTGGTATGGGACCACCTACAATATTGATCACCTTGGGACTTGATTGATAGGATTAGGTTAACGTCAAGGACCAGACCAACATGACATCGGTTGCTAACCAATGATCAGTCAGTGCGGATAAATTATTCAGAAAATATTTTATGTTGCGTAGTCAAAGTCAGCTCATTATCGCTAATGATTTCCAACAAAACTTTTATTTGCTTTAATTTTTGTTAAGGGAACTTAGTAATATGCCTAAATTATGTAAATCAAGTCTAAGGAGTTTTCATAACTCGTTGACCACTTCTGAACTACCTAATACCTCTCTTGTACAATTACACTGGACTAAGTAGAATTCAAGTCTGTTGGGTCATATTCAAATGTCACTACCGTTAAATCAAACTTTCAAGGCTTAGTTTCATATACAATAGGCAAAAGAAAAGATCTTTTTGGTTTGAACATCAAACGCGTTCATTTTAGTTCATTATCTAGCTAACAAAGTCTACTGATATCCATATAGTTTGCTTAAAATTATATATAACATTCTAAAGTATATCCTTTCAGTTCGTAATACTTCTGTTGATACTCACAACATTTATTCCCTAGTGTTTGGTTAAGAAACTTATTATCTGTGCAAGATATCCAAAATAAACTCTGTACTTATTATTTAAAATTGATTACTTTCATTTACTAACATCAAAATACTTAATTTTCTTAATTCATTCAACTGTAGAGAGACTGGCAAAATTGATCTGCAGAGATCTTGGTTTTTGCCGTTATTATCACGTGCAGTACCACAGAAATCAATTTCATTATCAATCTTTCATAAACATATTCTTCCGTTAGCTGACAGAGCTCTTGCTGTAGCCAGTTTATATTCTTCAACGACTGTTTTATCTGATAAAACAAAGCCTCCAAATAATGCTTTAATAACTTCATCAATTAAGGTAGCTTGTCAACTTTGGTCCTCACTAAATATGTTTGTACACCACAGTCCTACAGATTGGTCAGGATTATCAACTGGTGGGTTAGGATGTCGACTAGTTAAAGAATTGAGTTCAGCTCCCGCATTAAGACCAATTATTCTGCATACATTTCGCCGATTAGCTAAACTAGCTGTTGGTAATGGTAAGTTTGAATAATTTTTGGTAATAGATATTCTTAAAATCCAATAAAGCTGCTTTTACTCACACTTGTCAAACCGTATTAACATATCCTTTTAGTGTTATTTCTGATGCTTAACTGGTTGTGTGTATCCTTGTTGAATATTTTGGTCGATCGTTTTAAAGATATATTGTTTAACATAGCTTATTAACTAACCGCATGTTTTGTATGCGGCTTTAGGTTACACCGTTTATGCGAAGGCTAGCTACATTGTGTAACTGCTCAAATAGAAATAGGTAGAGCGAATGGAAAGCTGATCCTGGAACTTATTACTTCAAAGCTGAATACTTCAACTATTAAGCTATCGTTTCATTACTGTGCTACTGGCTTAGCGCTTATTTAATAAAATAATAAAATAATTTGCCTCGATGTTTAATTCTTTGAGCAATTGGCTTATAATAAGCAGGTCGCAGTGGCTAAGTGGTTAAGGCATTTGACTTTCAATTAATAAATTCCGTGTTTGAGTCTCGTTCCAGCTACTCCGAATTGGACAGTCGAGTAGTATCATTAGCCCTCACAGAAATAATGTGGCTTAAAGTCAGCTACATAAATCTGTGCTTAATAGATGAGTTACCATTTTTAATCTTTAGAATTAAATCTTACAGTTCAATGTATGTCTAAAATTTTCTGTTTATATTTGCATAAAATATGTTGCAGTATAAAGAAATGCCATCTTCCAATCTGTGAAGTCAGGATAAAAGCATGCCAAAACTCACTGCAGAGATACAAGAACAATTTTTTTCTTGTTTTCAACCCTTGATTTTGCAAATCTTCGGTTCACATTCTGATAAAACCTGAATCTCTCAAGAACTATACAACCATGAATAAATATATTCAACGATTATCCCTCGTTCAGGGTCTATCTTAAATTTTCGTCAATATTTTCCAACTATATAAATCAGTGTCTAATTTACCAAGTATGATCTCATATAGTGTATTTTGAATTGCAAAGGCTAGTAACACTGTCCGACTGAACAGAATACGTTAAGTAGGACTTGAGCGTAAAGTTCACTATTTAAAAATCAAATGAACTAACTCTTTCTTCTAAAGCTTATATATATATATATACAAAGCTAACAAAAAGAGGATACTTTTACATATAACTAACAGACCCCCAAGTGGGATGAAACATCTGTCAAATGCTTCGTCATAGTTTCCACTGATTCTTTACCCAACACCAGTCCATCTTACAAGCTAATTTCACATTCAGCAATTCCTATACATCAATCCACCATCTTAATTATATCTGAATAGTAATTGTCGTAGTGTTGTGTTTTTATTTTTTTGCCTGAGATGTTTATTATCGTCAACATTACTTATGTAATTGCCGCCATACTTTTGTAGCTACTGTTGAAAATACAATCCCTCTCTTTTTTTTCTCTAAAACAAAAAAGATCCCGCCATTACAGTTATGCGTGGCGGTGCTAAAACAGCTATACCAAATATGCTATCTTTGTATGAAACACTGGACACGGTTATACAACACTCATTAAAGCAAAAAATCCAGGCGACCTTATCATATTATCTGCCAATTTTATCACCAAAAGTAAGTATTGCAATTAGTTATTTTTGTTTTTAAGATAAAACTATCATCGACTACTTTCGTAGAAATAATTATGGGGAAGTTCGGCTAATATTTTACTGTTGTCTTATCTGTTCAGGAGAAAATTGCGAGTGTTGATAGCAGTTCATAAGTTCCATTGGTTTGAACTCTTGAACTTCGAAATGATGAAACCAGATAATCAGAATTAAAACATCATCTAATTAGTCCTAAACTATCGATTGATGCTTATCACTAGCCCTCTACACAACTGATGTGATTCAAACCTTGAAGTCAGTAAAAAGTTACTGAGTTGCACTACAGTAAGAACTGTAATTACATGTTAGTTTTCCTGAGGTACTATGACCAGGATCGTATTTACTACGCTAGTTTCCATACTTTTCATCATTCAATCTTTACGTTTACTATGTCTATGTATGTAATGTGTTATGCTGTTCCCTCCCAATCAAATTTCTCGTATTTAAATATCCGTTGTTTTTGGTCATTATTTACCATTCTATGTTTGTAATCTCGTTGATCCCCTTCTTTCATTGTATTTATGTAGGGTGTGGCAACTTGTATCAATGCTAAACTGTTCCAGGTCCAACGTTGATAATTACTGATTACTAGCTTAGGTTAATCATGAAAAAAGCACTGTCATGGGAAACCACAAATACCTGTTGAATTCTTCACTTAATAAGCCATTTATCTAACATTATTCTAAGATCATGTTAATACTATGAATGAACACGATTGTTTACTCATATTTTTATGTTTTATTAAGATATTAAACATTTCTCGTTGAAGACAACCATACTCATCTCTCATTTTGATACACAGTTGTTACCTTTGAAGTTTCATTGTGTATTAGAGCTGTTCGGTCTGTCTAAAACAGCATCACATCTACAAGTTTCATATCAGTAATATCACTTGGTCTTATTATCCCTTCCTAGTTTCAAATGTGACCAAGCTGTTGTTCACCATATTTTCCTCCATCATCATTATTTCTTGGTATCCTTGCATACCTATGCAACTATTTGAGTTTATTTGTAGAAGTATAAAAATTGCCTATCTTCACACATACATAATTACATAATAAAGTAATTGTTTCGTTTTCCCTGTTTTTTTGAAATTTTTTTTAGATGATTAGCTCTTTGACAAAAACTGCTATGATTAAATTTGAAAATACAAAAGAGTAAGCGATATTTCGTTAATATTAATTATCTTTAACTGACAAGAATTATAGACAGGGTATTTACTCTATCTTGCTGGGTTATTATTATCGATCAGTTTATGTTGAAACTCCAATACAGTATCCTACCCTGATGTTGATCATGTTGATTATTAGTTCAGTAATATAATGAATCGACAATGTTAGGAACAAAAACGATTCTTAAACTTGCATTTTAACATTGATTATGATCTCAAATCTCTGTTGGTTATTGATTTATTATTTGTAAATCGTTTACCAAATACATAGGTTTATTGTATATTGCGGTGTGCTACCCATTGTGTTTAAGCACTGGTGCTATGCTGTGTTTTCGCTTAAATCTAAGTAAATTAATGGATTTTGGACTTGTGGTATAGTAGTTTAAATTCAAACACTTTTAGCATTGAGTCACCACTTCACAACCTCATACTCTCGATATCTTAATTATATGTACTGATGATCTAGTTATTTCTTCTCGTCAGTCAATTAATAAGGAAACCTTTTTGATATTTAACAACATACTTCAGAATGTGTTCCCCAAAGACTATAAGATAACTCGAAACGTAGACATAATTAGTGCAGTTTATAAATAGAGCTGTGTTGACCATTGGATTTAAGTCCTATCCAGAAATTTTCGCTTTTAAATGCCAATCTCGAAGTGATATATATTATCAATAATCAGCCTCTGTCAATACTACCTGAACCGTCTTTTTTAAATGCTTACTTTCGTTGAACATATTTTTGTTTCAAATTTCTAACCATTTTAAATGACAACTAACAGTAAACTTGTTGGACAGTTATTAGAATTTTTTTTTAAAGGCGGTTCTTTTGTTCAAATATATTATATAATGTATATGAATGTTCATTTTCCCTTTTTGTCTCCACCTTTTCTTCATGTTACATAACTACTTATTGCTGCATTGTTCCAATCTGTCTTGTTCTGGATGGTTTGTTGTTATTGTTTCAACAAAATGCACATATGTCGGGGATCCCAAGACATTTTGATCTGTCGTCACAACTGGCATTTCGAATAAATGTAATTAATAGTAAAATACCATCGTGTTCACGAAACACTGCTTAAGCTTACGCATTCTCATCACTCGTGATAGTCTAAAAAATCCGTTTTAATTGATATAATCTCTTACAGAATAAGCAAATTTTATTTAATCGCTTGGTCATTATTAGTCTTTTTTTTTTAAACATACACATTCCCACACTTGCATACACCTTAAGATATTACTTATATCTCTACTGCTTTTCTGATTATTTTTTCTATATAGACCAGTTTATTTGGAAATATTTCAAATTTTAATTGCTTACAACTCTGTACAAGAATTGGAACAAATCATAACAAGAATTAATGAATATTTAAGTGTAAGTGTTTACATATTAACCATTTTATCGAATTAATTCTTTTTGGTTTCCAAGAAAAAACAACTTGTTCATCTACTTAGAGACCACCAAATATTTGCTTTATTACTAGTGGTCAATGTAACATTTCACATTCCTACTTATCCGTTTAAGTCAGGTAATAAACATATTAGTAGTATTAATGAGTAATGCAGTAGCGGCAGCTTAATCGTTAAAGGATACTAGGTGTGAATGTTGCAGTTTCACGGCATCGATTACATGAATTAGTGACGATAAATCATGAAATCACATTTCTTGTAAACGATAATTGAGAAGGTAAAAACTGAATTTCTCCATTATATGTATCGATAAACTATAAAATCATACAATTCGACCAATAGGCATTAAAACATCTTTCAGTAACCTACTAAATTAATAATATTTATGTGTTCTCCAGTTATCAGAGTGCCGTATTATTAATTTACCCGTACAACTCACAATAATACATTCAATAAATAAAAATCTCTCACAACCGAATTCCCACTATACCACCTCTTGGCAAAATAATAAGTTGGAAATCTTCATCGACTAAGCTGTTTCCTGTTTGTCCATCTATACAGCATATGTTCATTATTTTCTTCCTTTAAAACCTTAACAGCACTCTCAAAGTCGTTTTTGTTGACTGTTCTTTGTTTGTATGTCAGAGTTTTAGTTGGTTTTTATGTTTGATTCAATTTTTTTCGTCGTGAGTATTCTACATATCACTAAGTGTTCACCATTTATCGAGTATACTACATGTCCATATTGAATAGTTCGGTCTGCTGTTTTCTGGCACGGATTTGGCTTCCAGATTTGTATTCAGTAGTTATGAGATCAACAAATTGATTCTAAATATTGTTATGATTTCCGCATATTCATTTTTAGAGTTCAATTGAGTATATTGACAAAAGAACCAAGTGTTAGATCTATAAATTTTCCCAAATATATTGATTGTTTTTTGTCTCAAACCGAAATCAGTTAGAGAAAAAACACTGAACAAACCCTGACAAACAGTCTTGGGGTAAATCAGAATGCTACACACCCACACAGTTGCTAACACTAGTGATTGAATTCAAAATAAATTTCCCTATATCGCTAATCAGAAGTCAAAAGTAAGTTACTCACAAATTACATTGGATAAGAATCGCGCTATGGTATACATTTTCGTCAATCAACTTATCGTAAATACTTCTCTACATCTCGTTCATTTAAGTACTTGTTGTTGTTAGTTTTGCATTCGAATATAAACCACTCATCTCCAATCCACCCTCCGTACTTTTTCACCAGTTAAATTGAAATTAAATTCGCGTTGTCATATCAGTTGATTATATGTTGTAATGGCTTCTATAGAGATCTTTGTGGAGACCACTTATGTGTTATGCCACACTTCAGTTAGTCAAAGATGCATTGGAATTTTTCTAAATTGAACTATGACAGATATGTGTTTGTTGATTTTTCGTTACCTATTAAGTTGAGACAATATTCTATGTGTATAATAAATGTCAGTTAACCTATGTAAACTTCATCCCAGTTCATTTTGTAAAATAGTATTGTTACACATGGCACCTTTCAATTTCTTCTCATAAAAATGTTTTTTTCAACATTCTTTAAATTAAAGGACGTTCAATTATCAAAACCTTTAAAAAAACGTGTTTGTCGTGTGTTGGAGAGTATTTGTGCTGGAAGTACTAGTCAAACAGATGAATTTCTAAACTTACACTTTAATGACGTAATTCATATGATTTATGGTTTAACAAAGAAACCAGTAACTAACAATTCAACAACTGTTACATCATTAATGGATAAATCATTAAAAACCGACAATAATCTTACTCAAACTATTGAAGAAAAATTAACTACACTATCAGTATGTGAAATGAAAATTGGTAAACCTAAGAAATTATCACAATTCTTTATACCATGGAAATCTATTTTACGATGTATTCAACATTTATTTAAACGTTTAGTTACTAATGAATTGAACAATATTATCAATACTAATCAATCCAATGATGACAATTTAACAACTAAAAAATTAATGGATAATGAACGTTTAAAAGAATTTGCAAATATGTTTCTACCTGAAGTATGTTTGTTTTAGTAAACACTGAATATATTACTTAAGTGATTTTTTAAATATTTTTCCCAAACATACAGAATAATAGTTAGTGAGAAGCATAAAGATCTTAAATTCGATTTTTTATGAAGTCGTGTTTGCCTACTACTGAGATAACCCATATTTACGATAAAACAGCTATCCGGTGCTGTGTTCAACTTCCCTGGCAGAGGCTGTATACGCGTGGCTATGTAAAAGCATTTCGACAGGAAGAGCAGACTCTCCCCACCCTCCGCCCTACCGGGGCATTTGAGGATCATTCCTATTGCTCAATCTTGGGCACCAGTTCACTCGACAAGTCTCCGAATCAGAACACGATTAAACAGGAACGAAAATATATTTCAAATAACTTGGGAATATGGAAGTAGGAATTACAATAAGAAAAACGTTAGTATATTTATAGTTTTTTACACGTAAAGATTCTAGAGTCTTATCCAAGTACCCACTAGAGCTGATTGGATAAGAAATAGCCAATGGAGCGTGCTTTAATCCAATATATATCCTGCTAACATTTAGCCCCTCATACTAAGAATGCAGCTCAAAACTAAGTATACGAACTTGTGCCTACTAACTAAGCTAACAGTTAAAAGGGAAATAAGTAGATTTTTAAAGATTTACAATACCAAAGGCTAATATCTTATTCCTCGTATGTCTATTCTCACAGTTCAATGATGATTTTCTATTCTCTTGCATCAGTTGACATTATTCACCAAGGTGGTTATTCAAGAGCTAGTAATTCCATACACGGTTTTTGTTGTTCGTTAGACTTTCATATAGAGTTTCTCGGGTTAGATAATTTCGGTTAATTACATCTAATTTTCCAAAAGGTATGTATATCAAAATCAAACATTCAACAGTCATATCTCATTATTGCTCTTAGCGACGTAAACAAAGATTCTTTCTTAAATTTGAATGCTACGTAAAAATACTTTTTAGTTAGTTACATCAGTCCGATAGAACATGAGTTCTCGATTTTTTTGTAAGATTTAATGACTAAATAGTCTCCATAACTTCTTACATTTAATGAGAATCGCTGAGAACTTCCGCTGAATTGTCTTATTTATATACATATTATTTCGACAAATCACTGCGGATACCTTTCAATCGGTTATTTTCTTGCGACATTAGTGTTGGATGACATGCTGAACCATTTAAAAAGTTCCTCTTTTGTGACTAAAGACAACAGCTGTGGAAGATTGCCGGCTGACCATTCTATGTAAGTTTTCCTTTAAATGGATTTATTTAATGATCACTCATCCACTTTCCTCGTTATTTTCAACGTCAATAACGTGGAAATGTTTAGCTCGTTTATTGCCTTGAGGAAAAAATCTGGTTGGATATGTTCAACTTACTTATACATATGGAAGATTTGGCTGCAGCCCTTCATTGTTTATTATTCCAGATTCGTATGTCACATGACCACGTGCATACAACCACTGCCTTCTGGCAGCGTTACCGTTGTTTACGAAATCGAGAGGGCGAAAAGCGAATGTCCAGCGCTTTAACCGGGTTGATGGATATAGAGGAGAGTTAGAAAACCTTGATTACAAACCAATGGTGCACATTGGCTCCATTATTTGGAAGCAACCAATCATTAGTCACCGGCTACCATGAGACTGCATTTCCTTACGTTGCTCTACTGCCTTGTGGATTAGACCTTTAGGTCAAAAACTCTGGATATGGCCCCTACGGAAGCCACCTGCTTCGGTTTGGGCACCCAGGCAATATTATAGCCCACACACAAATCGAATGATTTATGTGGCGCATATCTATTTGGTACCTCCTTGTACTAATGTTTATGTGTTCAATTAAAATAAAATGAAGATAATCCACTAGAGCATCTCAGGTCTAGTTGGAGGTGGTATAATATTGTTTGCTACCTTTGTAACTATTTAGTGGAAATTTCTTTCTTGTTTGCATGATTTAATGAATGAATATATTCAATTAACCCTTCATGTTGCGTCAATTTTTTCATGAGTCTTCGCTCAATTCGAACTGTGACATTCGTCTTCTATTATTCTATGGTATATATATTTTTTAATTTCTCTAGATATTAACATGTTTATGTGAGTTAAATCAAACAGTAAGAAATTTAGCTGGAAATTTATTAATCAGTCTTGTCTATGCATTCGCTGGTCAACAAGCGTGGGATAAAAATAAATTCTCTTTGCCAATATATCAATCACAAGGTAATTTAACATTTGACAGTAGAAGTTCACGTCCACCAACTATAATGAATAATATTATGAATGATGATACAGATTCTGAAGATGATAATGTTGACTTCATTAATAAATCTACTACCTCTTCTTTAATGGGAGGTACAACGTATTCTGATGGAGAAGATAATGATGATATTATGTCGACAAAGTCTATGCCACGTGGTAGTCTTATGTCTCAACAAGTAAGAGTATTTATTTATGCATGAATTGATATATATATATATATATATATATATATATATATATATATATATATATATATATATCACATGGTGCTATTTGGTTATGGACTACTGGTCACATCACTCTGGCTCCAACCGACTGTTTCTGTCCTGGCATTCATATAGCAAATATCACTAGCCATCACATAAACCGTGCGGTTCAAAGTCTCAATTACACTAACCTAATAATTGGCAAATGATTTACACCCTGTTAATTAACTATCTCGATCTGAGTAGCACAGAATACTCTCATTAGCTACTACTGTGATACACGCTACTCAGAATATTGCTTAAAAATAGTATGCAACGGATCGTCGCATGATAGTTACTACAGTCGACAGTTAAAGACAGGAGTCTCAGAAATCCGCAAGTACAAGTACGGCAAGTTCTGAATACTTGTGAAACCAGAAGAGAAATTATAAAAAAGTTCACAACCAGCCTGCGTTGCGAAACACAATACATGCAAATGGAAAACTGAAGACTAAGTGCACATGTTTCATAAAAAATCTGTGTTCCTTTTAAGTAGGTATATATATTACATCTGAACTTGCCTGTTTGTACATTACACTGTCATATTAGTTGTAAATTTGTATGTATTGGTATCTCAGTGTTAACGTTAACATTCAATTATGAACCATCCAGTATCTTTCCCTTCAAACGTCAACACTTTGTTCATTAAACCACTAAGTCCAATAGCCACTGACTTTAAGTTACTAGTTTCAACTAAGAGTATAAATGGGGTTTTCTGTGGAAATTTTAAGTAATTTATATACTTGAAATCATTAGTCAATTGAAGCTAGACCACCGTAGAAAATTCGGAAGCACTGGACGACCGTTTCATTCTATTGTGGGGCTCCTCAGCAGTATGCATCCACGATCCCGCCTCCCAGTGCTGAGGAGCCCCATAATAGGACGAAACAGTCGTCCAGTGCTTCCGAATTTTCTACGGTGGTCTAGCTTCAATTGACTAATGATTTCAAGTATATATAAGAGTATAAATCTAGAGAAAATAATTTCTTGTTTTTTCAATTGGTGTTAATTAACTGTGAATTGAATAGTTTTGAGTCTGAACATAGCAAAACAGACGATAAATATAACCCTCTTTCTCCAAGTAATTAATTTACAGATTTTTCGTTTCTCAAAAAAACCTTCGAATTGTATAGAGATCGAAAATTTACATCCAAGTAAAGTGTAGTTTCATTTTCCTTTAACTCATGTTTAAAATCACATGTAATAAACTTTGAAGTATTCCACAACCTATTTATTTATTTATTTATGTCCCAAGTGAGTATATGTTTGTAGTAACATTAAAACCCTGATAGTTACAGTTAATGTTTCAATTGACTGTTATGAGTAATACTACTCATATTGCGAATTTCAGTATTTCAGCTTTGAAGTATGTATAACCTGTATTCCAAATTTAAATTTTTCTTTCTTTGTTACTTTTCCCCAATGCACGTTTCTTTCTCCTTAGATATGTCATGCTTTAAACTTGGTTTTATCACGTTTATGGCCATGTCTACCACCGCATAATCGTCCTGCAACAAATTCAATAGAATTAGCTCTACAACAATCGTCTGCACGTGCAATCTGTTTACTGATGAAACATTGGCGTTTTAGACAAGCGCTTATTTTAAATATTAATTCTGAATCATGTTTAATCTCTCAATTAGTGTCTACATTATTATCCGAAGTAAATTTAATTAGTCAATGTTTAGTTCAATCAAATCAACGTAAATTAATTCGTTTAGGTTTACAACTTGCTCGATCATTAATACTATTCATTAAAGAAGGTTCTATTAGTTTAGCTTCTGTGGTAAGTTCCATGTAAAATGTCTGTTATTTGTTTAGATTTAACTAAATAGGTCGTGTTTAATTGCTTAATAAAGCCAATTGATGTATGCAATTTCACACACAATGAAACTGTTGGTAATACCTTTTATAGAGAGAGGCCTTTGCTTGTTTGTGGGTATTACTACTTAGGCCATTACTTTAAAACTTTGAACGTTGAAATGTCCCTACACCACAAACACATGAAAGGCAAATACATCTCATAGTCTACTATGCAAACTTGTATCTAGTTATAAAATGGCATGTTGTCTTTCAAATCCGATTATTTCAAAGTTGAATATACATTGAATCATATTTACAAAAATATCACTCAGTTTGAACTGAATTCTTAAAAATAGGCATTCCAAATTAAAAAGGAAAAAGGCTGGTAGATCCTGGGTTCGAATCTCGCGAGAGCGGATTCGTGGATGCGCACTGCTGAGGAGTCCCATAATGGGACGAAACGGCTGTCCAGTGTTTCCAGGTTTTCCATGGTGGTCTAGCTTCAATTGACTCATGCTTCCTACTATAAAAAGGAATTGTAAATAAGTCACTAAACTTCAAAATTTTCTTGAATAATTTTCGTTTGTTTGTGTGTGCTACTTTTTCGGCTTACAATGATTAAAGCTGACATAGATAAGTTAGCGTCCATCTTGAAAATTCAGTGTATAACTGCAGGTTTTTTATCAGCTCCACACAGGAAATAAAATACGTTGTTTAAACATTGAGGTTTTATTTGGCTGCGTGAATTCGATCCCCATTGTTGTTTATTTATGGGAAACATTACGGTCACTTCTCACTCTCCAATAGCAACTCTTTAGAGATCGAGATGAACTGATTTCTACCATACCACTCTTTGGATGATCAGCACATGAATGTTAGAATTTCAGTTGACAAACATTTCATTTAATTTACAGTTTGGCGAAGTAGGTACGATCAGTAAACCTATGTACCGTATAAATATTATACATAATGAATAGATGTTTCTCAACAATTCAGTAAACCTACTTTTACGTATATGAAATTTCTCTTCTCTTGTTTGTGATAGTTATATCTCTTTCTTTACTACATTATTATTAAAACATATGACACTTTTATTAGCCCCATACTCACGTTATAGTTTCATCTTTTACAGCTTGAGACTTTACAGTCCATTCATTCATCATGTAAACGACCTTTACGTTTTGTTGTGAAATCTATATTAGAGAAAATGATCAAAAAGTTTGGGTATGTCACTAACTAATCATTCTTCTTTCTACCTGTTAATGAAAATTATACTTTAAAATGTAATATAAATCTGCACTACCACCACCGCCACCCGTCGTCCATATTTTTGAAGTGTTTTTGTTGTCCTTGTGGTTCTCTTCTTAAAAGTTGTGACACGCAAAACAATCTGATAATTTTGTGCAGTATTTAGTCATCAATAACCATGTAGTTGTAGCTGTAATAAACACAGTGGATGATACGATCAATTAAACACAACGTAGAACCTAAAGCACTTGTACATCGGTCCAAGTTGCTGTACCCCATAAGCACAACGAGATTAAATTGTCAGAGCAAATTCCAGAGTAGTAGAGGTAATAAAAGTAATGATGTTCATAAAAAAATTAAGCATGAGGAATACTTTTCGGAAATTAGCACACAAAAAATTCCTGCGATAAATTTAGAAACTTAGGATCTAAGATAAGTTAAGTAGTGAATACACCTGAACTATTACTAAGAACTCTGAACCATGTCACCTAAAGTTAATAACCATTGATTACGATAAACATACAGACCCAAGCCGGGTAGTCTATATCTATTATCATGGTACAGCCCAGTTTTCAGTTATTTCATGAACTGGTGCCACATCTTGGTTTGACTGTCCCTGGCTTTCTTCAAACCTACTCGTACACCAGTCATCATCGCTCATCGAGATAGTCGGTGGTTATGCATACATAGTACATGTTCTAACTAACTCAGCTGATAAATATTTACCACCTCATCAGTAGATTCTCCATCCTTACAGAGTACCCTGCATCTAGTCTCAGAATTGTTAGCTCGAGGCGATGGTCATAAAATTTTCAACCAATTCTTCGAAGACACCTATAATCGAATACTAGTTGACTACGTATATCTTCTAGCTTTAGACACCATGCTTCATAGCCATAAAATAGAACGGAACGGACTACTGCACATTTAACTCGTCCTTTCGTTAGCAACCGTATATCTCGCCTATGCGACAAGTGATTCAAGTTGGCTAAGGTCAATTGAGCTTTCTAAATCCTTGCTAAGATTTCATCAGACACTAACCCACCAGGGCTGATGAGACTTCAAGATAAGTAAAGTAATTGACACGCTCAACTACTTCACTCACTGCCATTAGTCCAGGCGTTAATGCAGACCAATCCTGAAGCAACGGTCTTGGACTGGGATGGGTATAAACACATCTCAAACGTGCTGTCCCTCGAGGTGGTCAGAAAACTCCTTTCTTATCAACGTCTTCATTAAACAGGATTATGTCGTTTATATATTTTAAGTCAACATGAAAATCTCCTGGGAGATCGATTGCTGAAGATTCAGATGATGAGAGGCCCGACCGTTGCTGCTACCTTGACGTGGTGGTCGGGCTTGCCTATCGTGATGATTCAATCGAGCTATACTGGCTGGAACAATCGTTCCTCAAGGTCCTACCATGCCAGGCAGGTCGTTTGAAGAGCGGTGAGACTAAAAGCAGCAAACCCAAGGTCCGAAGGTGAAGTCGTACTGCTGACTGTACAGAGGTGTGACAGCAGTAAGGTGTTTCCTTCAAACAACCAGCAAGACAGCGATGCTGCCTTCCCACAAGGAGGGGTGGGGTTAGAAAAGGTCGACCCTAAAAATGCACACCTCAATTATCGACTTAGAATACGCAGATGACATAGTCCTGTTTGGTGAAGACACTGACAAAATGCAGAGTCTTCTGTTGGAACTCAGTAATAATGCCAGGATGTTTGGGATGCGTTCCTCCCCATCCAAATGTAAATTGTTACTCCAGGACTGGCCTGCGTCAACACCTGAACTAAGGATAAGGAGTGAAGTAGTCGAACGCGTCGACAACTTCACTTATCTTGGAAGTCTGATCAGCCCTAATGGGTTGGTGTCTGACGAAATCTCAGCACGGATTCAAAAAGCTCGTTTGGCTTTTGCCAACTTACGTCACCTATGGCGAAGACGAGATATCCGTCTATCAATTAAGGGACAAGTATACTGCGCATCAGTTCGCTCTGTCCTACTTTACGGCTGTGAAACATGACCATTAAGAGTAGAAGATACTCGTAGGTTACTAGTATTTGACCACAGATGCCTTAGAAATATTGCTCGCATCTGCTGGGATAACTGGGTAAGTAATAGTGAGGTTAGACGCAGGGTATTAGGGAACGATGGTAAATCAGTTGGTGAGGTCATGAATCTTCATTGACTGAGATGGTTAGGCCACGTGTTACGTATGCCTGAACATCTATTACCACGACGCGCAATGCTGACTAGTGTAGGGGATGGTTGGAAGAGGGTTAGGGTCGATCAAACCAAAACATGGCATCAGTGCTTGAAGTCACTAACTTCTAGTCTGAGCCATGTAGGTAGATGCAGACTACCTGGTTGGGGTCCGCGTGACTATCGTAACCAATGGTTGGAGACTCTGTGTGACATGGCTCAGAATCGATCACAATGGCGTAGGTGTATACACTCTTTGTCTTCCCTTAAACCTTAAGATTAAAATTGCTTCATAACTTTTTTCCTTCCTATACTATATCCTTCTATACAACCTTTCTTTATATACTACCACCACTAAATTAATTACTTCTATGAATCCGGTGTTCATCTTGTTGTGCTAACGAGATATGGCAACTTGGACCGATGCATATATGTGCCTGGTCCTACTTTGTCGCTGACTGACTGAGATGATGTGAGGTACCTCCAAAAGCATGTGTTTGTCGAAATTAAATAAAAATGAGGAGAGTGGACAACCGTGACGAACACTGTTTAAAGTTATTAATTCCTATGACGGTTCACCACGAGCTCTAAATCGACCAGTAGTGTTCGAGTACAGGGTTTATGTACTTCTTCGGTACATCTTTTAATGACATACACTGCCATAAAACCTGTCGGTCAATAGAGGTGGATGCTCCCTCAAGTTGGTGAAATACAACGATGTTTTGGAGTTGGTGGGTATGTCTGTTTTCCAAAACATTGTCAATTGCGAATATTTGGTCTACACATTCCACATCCACTTCTGAAAAAGATACACTTATAATGCTAACGCGACCAAATCAAAATCCACCATTTATAAAGTACTATTTATGGAGAATATGACATGAAACTAACATGATCATGGCATGTCACTTATGCTGACGGACTCGTGACTGAAATTGTATCAAGTTAGTGTTACACAATATCTAGGAACTCATCCAACAATTTATGATAGTCTGACACATTCTGAAACCCGGTATTTGTGAACCGTTTCCATCTGGTTCTTTCGTTAGGGATTATCGCTCTATTTCAAGTTTACTGGGACGTTATTCAAATTTCTTGTTCCTAACTGCAAAAGGGGGATTTCAGGGTTTCATCATGTATTGTGTGACATTCCACATTATACTGTATTCCAGCTCAACTCGTTATACGGATTTACCTTCGATTGTGAACAGTAGTTTGACAACAACAATGACTGTGCAGACAGTAGATTCGTAATTAGACCTGTAATCGATCTTGTGGATAACTTTTGTTCAACTTTATATATATTTATAATGATCCGTTTTCAGTTTCATAACCGCCATATAATCCACCTGAATAGCTGTAACAATATAAGTCAGTAGTGAGTCAAAATATAAATCCTTTTAGGTTGTCTTGGTTCGTAGAACCTGGAAATCTTTCATATTCAGTGTGTGTCTGTCATCTCTTGGTTAACAGCTTTGTGTTGTTCTATACTCATACTTTTATATAAGTCAATTAAAGAGGATACAGTCAATCAACCCTTCTTTGTCAACATATAGCTGACAGTTGTCATGCTCTGGTTTTTTATTTCATGGATTCAGGAGATTTCTGGATCTTTTTTTTCTACATATTCTGAGATGGTTCTCTGTTCTAAAGGCGTGTTTAAAGCCAATAGAACTTCAGTTTGTAATTTGAATATATATCCATCCATCCGATATGACAGTACTTATGGTTCATGTTTATCAGTCACGAAAGTAATGAATATGTGGTGATAAATTTTATTGTATATCATATTATAAAAATCAAGATTACGCTTTTTATTCCTGTTATTGATGTTTAGACGTCAAGCTATTCAGGGTTTGTTGAGTGTTGAACATCAAAAAATGGTACGCAATTCAGTTAAACTAATCGCTCGTCGTGAACGTAAATCTAAAATGCTTGAAGAGTCAACATCAAAGACAACACCGTCATCTTCGTCATTGTTTAGTGGATCTACTCGCCGACAAATATCCGACAGTGACTCAGATCATACTCCCAAACGATCAATATCCAGTGATATTAAAAGTATTCGTTCATCGATTCACAGTAAACCATCATCGTTATCTCTGCCCAAACGTGTACATATAACTCGGTATGTTTTGCTTATTTCTTTCCAATTTACATGTAACAGTTACACGTTCGTTTTTTTTTAAATTAATGAATTGGGTTAACCCGAGGCTAGCAATGCTGAGTTTATCGTTTAATGTTGATATTCGCGTGTCAAGCAGTAATGATTTGTGTCGTAACTCCTCATCACTTTATAATTTTGTAGGTTGCATGACTCGAAATATCCAAAAAAAATTATTTCATCACAAAACCAGAGCTCAAGAATCTAAACAAACTATGTAAGATCAGTATTCATAAATCCAGTTTCTTGTTCATGCCTACCGAAAAGAAATATCCTCATAATTTTGGTAATTAACTGTATTTTATTACAGTTATTCAATCATCAGTGCCACTGAAGAAGTGTTGATAAAACCGTTAGCTGTAAGTATTATAATGTCTAAGTTCAGGAAATCCCAACTTCTGAATAAAGCAATTTACATACCTGTGAATTCACCATTCCATAAGGAAATCATGCGATCGGCAGGAATTCCCTTATCTAGGTTTTATCCTTAATTGACACTTGTCAACAGTATGCATATATAGAGTACCTAGGCAACTAATTCTCTGTAGTCGAATCGAACTTGCATCACTCAGTAATCAGTTAGAAATGTTGCTATAGTGACTTTCTAGTTCAGTTTTAATAATGAAATAAAAAATTCGAATAAGAACAATTTTCTCAGCACATTTTGTTTTTATTTGTTTCAAATGTGGAACTATTTGCACTTTTCCTAGGAACCAAACACAATTTGATTTCTTTCGAATATTTCTTAAGGTCTATTATCTATCTCTTTAGCTAAATTTATGAATATTGATCCCTTTTTAGATAGATTAACCACTTAAACTAAATTGGTATAGTGAATATTTTTCATTCTATTCGTTCTTTTTACTAAACTAATTGGGATATGATTCCAATATACAGTTGTAGATTTTGTATATCACTTACTATACATGACTATTGACTGCATTCTAAATTTCTTAGTCAAAAATACACCTGATTGAACCTTATCGTAGCAGTGATGGAGATTGATTTCCTACCAGGAGGTCCACTTGTTGACTTAGAATACGCAGATGACAGTCCTATTGAGTGAAGATGCTGATAAAATGCAGTCTTTCGGTAGCACTGAGCAACAATGCCAGGATATTTGGGATGTGTTTTTCTTCCTCTAAATGCAATTTTTTGCTTCAGGGCTGATCTGAGTCAACACCTGAACTAAAGATGGGGAGTGAAGTAATCAAACACATCGACAACTTCACTTATCTTGGAAGTCTGATCAACTCTAATGGGTTGATGTCTGACAAAATCTTGGCACGGATTCGAAAAGCTCGTTTGGCTTTTGCAAACCTACATCTCCAATAACGAAGGCGAGATATCCGTCTATCAATTAAGGGACGAGTATACTGCTCAGCAGTTGTTTCTGTTTCATTTTACAGCTGCGAAACGTGACCATTAAGGGTAGATGTCTTAGAAATACTGCTCGCTTATGCTGGGATTACCAGGTAACCAATGTTGAGGTTAGAGACAGGTTATTAGGGAATGGTCGTAAATCAGTCGATGAGGTTGTGAATCTTCATCAACTGAGATGTTTGGACCACGTATTACCCTTGTCCAACCACTGACTACCACGGTACTGAGTTCTGACTAGTTTTGGAGACGAATGTAAGAAAGTTAGGGGCAGCCAAACCAAAACGTCTCATCAGTCCATAAAGTCACTAACTACAGGTCTGAACTATGTTGGTAGATGCAGACTACTTGGTTGGGGTTCGCGCGACTATCGTTACTAGTGTTTGAAGACTGTGTGATATGGCTCAGAATCGATCATAATGGTGTAGGTGTATACACTTTTTATCTTCCCTTAAACCGTGATATTAAAATTACTTTATACCTTTCTTTTTACTAAGTAATTCTTTTTCCCTGTATCATATCCTTATATGCAAACTTCTTTTATATATTACTACCACTGACGTAACTGCTGCTATGAACTTAGTATTCATCTCATTGTACTAATGAGGTATAGCAACTTGGACCGATGCACATATGACATTGGTTCCACATTGTTGACGACTGGCTAACATTAAGTGACTCAAATTCAATCTAGTTTTGCGTCATAGTCGTGGATAGGCTAGTTTTATTGTACACAATTGTTTGGTCATTCTCTTGTTGGAGAATACAGGATAAGGTATAAACATTATTGTGAAAAAATTGTTTATCAGAACTTTTATACTATCAACTAGTGTTCATACTGAAATATCTCACAAGAAATATGTGAATCTGTATATAATGTTAATGCATCTCACTAGGGAGAAATTAGAAGTTATCATTCGTGTTCATTCTAGCTGCTAAGATAATCATAATACACATCTCTCATATTATAGGAGAATGTGATATCAAATTCTATAGAATCTATGGATAATTCCATTTTCAAGTAACAATAACGATGATTATGATGAAAGTGTAAGAATTGATATGTTCACGTGCTGCTTTTCTCTCAACTCTAGCTTCAATAAAGTGGATGAGACTATTGCCACCATTTTCTTTCCTGTCCCAATAACACAGTTTTTTTATAGAAGTTTTGTCAATCGATACTCCAGTAGAATTCAAAATATACACCTAAGATTATCAGTTGTATATTGATTTCACATACCCAACAATCTAGCGTTTTTTTTCATATTATCCCTTCGGCTTTTTTTATTATTTCGTATTCAAGGATGGATGAACTGTTAGCTACCTCTTCAAGTGAAGATGATGATCGTTCCTCAATCCATTCACATGCTAAATCTAATCGAAGTCAAGCTAGACCATCGTCTCGTGGTAGTTCATTGAGAAATACAAAATCATTAGTAGAAGAATTGGAAAATGCCAAACTTACTGCTGGATTGTGTAGACGTTCACGTAGAAATTTAACTGAAAATGGATCTTTCAATATGATAGACAATATGGATATTGATTTTGGTGCCTATAGTGAAGATGATGATGATGACGACGATGAAGAGATTAATAAAGCCCTATGTAAGAATCCATTTAAATCTAAACATCAAGTTCGTTTTGCTGCTGATACAATTAGTCATACATCAAAACCTCGTAGTCAGTTATCAAGACATACATCATTATCAGCAGTAACCGCTGCATCATCACGTCATCCGCCTTCAAATGATTCAGATCTATGGCTTGTAGAAAATCCTGAAAGTTCAGAAATTTTAGATTTATCTGATCCTAAATCACTTGCTCGTCATACAGCTTTTGCGCCGGATGATATGACAGCAAAAGCTATGGTTAACATTTTTCAGAATTCATTGGCTGAACAATCAAAATCATCTGCTTCACAATCAATTAATAAACATAATGATCAACCTTTTCCTATTGTTAACGGGAAAATTGTTATTAATGATGGTACAATTGATGAAAATCAATCAATACTGACTAAAAAAGATCATTTAGGTATGTCGTAGTTGTACTGTGTTAATTTTATCATTTTATCATAGAATGTTTTTTGACAGTACAATGAGAAGACGGAGTTGATTTGAAAAGTGTAATGTATTTGCGTCATACATTTAGAATAATCTGGTCACACATGCTAGTCAAAACATTTCATACGAAAATCAATCAAGGTTAATTAAATGGATGTTTCAATAAACATGTAGTGATAACTGTAAATAAAGGAGAGAATAGAATTAACAATATGGAAATAAAACAAAATTATCGCACTACTATAGGTCATAAAATGGAGTAAAGATCAACGAAGCAAATTCGTTTACGCGGAATTGTTTCTGTACACATAAAGGGGGATCCAATTTGCCAATAACCTAGGCTATTGATGAACATGGTGGATCCAGTGACATCTGTTAACTTATGTATATATGTTATATGTTGACAATATGACAAGTGAGCTCATCGGGGAGGTAGCGCTGTTTAAGAGATACGTGGATGATAAACTAGCTTTATGTTATAAAGAGTTCAATGCTGCTCAGTTACTAGATGAGCTCAATAGCCTACAAAATTCTATCGTACATACATGAGGAATAAAATAATAACCGGTTACCCGTTACAAAATTATATCTTATCAATATTCACAATCTAGACATCCGAATAGCCATCAAAGTAACGAGTATACTTGCACAACAGTCCGCATAGCCCTCCCTAACAAACATTAAAATTAGTAGAATTGTATAGGTTCAATGTGTTTTAAAATCACCATTTGAGTGTAATTAGTCCTTCAAATAAATTATGTTGGGTAAGTACTGCATAATATTTTAACCGAAACAGACGAGATAATTGATTTAATTGTTACTACACTGCACGTATTTCTTTTTAAGAAATTTAGAAGCAACGTAGTGTGACAATTCGAACCAACGCATTTATATGCCAGGTTCCATATTGCTTATACTTGACAGCGCCGACTAAGGTGGTTCGACCGTATAATCCATGTAGGTTAAAGAAGTGTTAAAGTCGCTATTCTCCGCCTCGTATTTTAAACAAGTCATTTAAGACGTAATATAATTTTCGGACATCTTTTCAAATACAAAAAATAAGGCCTTAAGACTTTCTTTTTTAAAGTGGCGCGACTAAGTGTGGTTACGTTCTAGGACAGTAGTGAGTTGTTTTTAATACTGATTGGTTTACGTGATAGTCTATTGCAAACCAAAATTGCTTTCACATACAAAATACGTTGCGATATTTATTTTTCTTGAATTAGCAGAATGGGATCTCGACGGTGATGATGATAATGACGCTAACATACAATCAACCTCCTGTGTAAATAAAAACGGTATTAAACATAGAAAAAAGAAAACTATCCCAATACCTGGTCGTATCTACGCATCAAGCAAAGCAAAAGGTGATATGAAACGACCTGGTATGCCAGAACCTTTTGCATTTGTTCCACTTGGAGCTGGCATCGGTAAATCAAACAATTCGATTAGCCAAAGAGTAACACCACTTGAACGTCGGCGTCTTTTACGAGAAGTTGGCATGGGAAAACAGAAACGAAAGAGAATCCAAGGTGGTAAACATATGAAATCTTCGAAGAATATTGCTTTAAAAGATGTTCATAAAAAGACTAAATTTTTAAAATTATCGAAAGCCAAATTTTCACGAGATAATATGTAAAAAAAGAACTATGAAAAAAAGTTTTGTGATCAATTTTGTCTTCTGATCATAATGTTATTATCCTACTAAATGGATTTCTTTGATCATTTAAAACTTATTTGGTCATGATTCTCAGTTTATTCAATGGCCAGTAAGTTAATCCCAGTTCCGTGTTTATCCACTACGTTCTATTGAGTCTGTTCTACACCTAGTACGTTTTTGTTGAAAGGGGTTGCATGAATAACAGTATGCTCTTGAATAGCTCTTATATAATTAAATATTAGAAACTCTAAAATAGTGCCTGTTCAGTGATCATGGAATAACCACAGGTCACATGTTTTGTATCTTTTTCATTTGGGCAGCATATATACACCTCGAGTCAAGTATCTGTAAGAACTTCAGTTTATCGTATAAATTAAACATCTCCCTCGGTCTAAGACACTGTTACCAGCACTCTAAATCTATACCGTACGTTAACTTACGAACTCACGATTCTTACAAAATATTTGTGTTTACCCTAACCAACATTTCCCGCTGCATGTATTCTGTTTTTTCATGTTATTCATCCTAGAACTAGTATGGTCATTAAAAGAACGTTCACTGTTAAAGAGAAAACTTGTTATCATGTTAAAAGTCTATCGAACTCCATAATGGTAAAGAAACGTTATACAATTATAGTTTGTTTATATGGCACCAAATTAAAGCATTCTCAGCTACGTCAGGGTTTTGAAATTTTTCTAAGTGGTTGTGACGTGTTCCAAACCTGAATACTTAATTGATAATCAACAGTTAAAAGAATATTAAGTATTGGATCCCAAAACAGGAATGTATACATTTTTAAAAAAAACTTAAACGTTCAACACTTAACTGAAATCAAGTTAACAGGTGTCCGGATGCACTCGTAAGAAGTTGAGAAGGTAAAGTAATAACCTGTTAAGAGGCTAATAACCACCAGCTTTGATTGTAAGGATACCAAGCCAACAGGTGGGCGAAGACCAAATATCACATTGGCCAGAAATTTAATTGATAAGTTACGCTTTGTGTAGATCAACGTAAACAGAAACCAGAAGATATATCACGCGTGTATCCTGCAAAAAACCAGGAAGAAAAGCTATTTAGTTGGTCGTCTCCCTCTGTATTCCGAACACTATTATAATAGTCGCCTTGTAGTGAACAAGAACACGAGTGGGGACAATCGAATGTATTTGAGCACAAAATTTCGGAATATCTCACTAAAATCTGACAACCGTACTCTAAATAGTTAATTTGCAAATTATAAATCAATTGTCTCAATCTTGACTGTTCCTTCTGGAAACATCAGTCCATCGTCTCTGATTTAATTGTTCATGCCCATTGCGTTTCGTTTCTGTTCTTTCATTTATTGATCTACCGAAATACATTCTATGCCTGACCATTTTTATATATTACTTATGTTTATATAAGTAACCCACACCACAGCTTGGTGAGTTAATTTCTGATAAGTTCATCGGCCAATAAATCTGACCTAATTCTATGAATCGCCCCTACCTACTTTATATCGAATCACAATTGAATCTCACTCTATTCCCTCCATATTTTGTTCCCACTAGGGTGAGTTTCTAAGTATTTATTAGTACCGTAGATGCTGTATAAAACTAGTGTGGCCTTAGCGTTTCACTCAACCTTGTGAATAGATGATGACTTCACACCTCGAAAAATATACGGGAGAGAGAGTATGGTATACAGATTGAAATTTCAGTAATCGATCTTCTCAGTTATATAAATTAGTTCCTTATCCTTGCTGATTACCGGTGAGATACTACTTTTGTCTCTTAACTTTTTACTGAATCCTGTCTATAGATGTTACTACTGTCTTTATAATAGACTGCAGTTTATACCGAGCCTCCTTGCGACAAAAACCCTTCTCGAGCTTTCTTTTAGCTTCATCTTTGAGTCGACCTCATGGAAACAATACCACGAGCACACGTTCTAACATCAGACGTTGGTTGGAGTGAGAAAACTTATCGGACGGGCAATGGTGATTGGGGTTTTCTGCGACCATCACTGGGGTGCTTAGTGTTTCAAGTTAGTATCGCCTGGGTATAAATGGAGTAAAATTATGACTGCAGCAGATTATCATATTTATTTGTTCACAGAACTGGAATATGACACATTCTTGGTTAGCCCTGCAAGCTGAGGCATTAATTTCCTCTTCTACAATTACGTATACAGATCACAGTTCTAGTCATTCTTATATATTTCCTCAGTATGTTTCCATCTAATAGTTTATCTAAGGCTAGTAGGATTATAACTAGATAAAACAAAATTACATTTATTCACAAAATGGAATTTAGCTTAAGTCACTCAATCTCTTTAGAAATGGAGCGGTAGCTAATGGAAATGTGGGCAAAGACTGTAAACACTCAACAACGTGTGTATTAATCTCTGCTACTTCAGATTGCCCTTTATCCAAAGCGTGGGTTTGTAATATTGACAACCCAAAACTAAGTTTTAGTAACCACGTTTGAATTTTGCATGCTAATTGTGACATTTGAGGAAGTGTTTCTCGATTTAATTATGTTGACTGAACACTTTCTAAACCTCGCCATTGATACCGGGAATCCAGTCAGTCAGTCAACGTAGAAGTCGGTGGTTGGGCATACGTAACAAGTGTCCCAGCTATCTCTACTGGTGAAGTTTCACTACTTCAATCGATTTGCCATCCTTACATAGTACCGTTTCCTAACAACTGCATTGCTTACTCGGTGGTCCCAGGATATACGATCAATGCTTCGAAGACATCTATGATCGAATACTGGCAGCCTACGAATATCCTCTACTCTTACCGGCCATGTTTCACTGCCGTGAAATAGGATGGAACGAACTACTGCACAGTAAACCCGTTTTTTGGCTGGTAGACGGATATCTCGCCTAGGCAAAAGCTAGACAAGCATTCTGTATCCGTGCTGAGATTTCGTCACACACCACAAAGGTTGATGAGACTCCCAAGATAAGTGAAGCGGTCAACACACTCAACTTCTTCACTCCCTACCATTAGTTCAAGTGTCGATGCAACCCAATCCTGAAGTAACATTTTGCACTTCGAGGGAGAGAATCGCATCCCGAACATGCCTGCATAGTTGCTTATAGTGTTCAGAAGACTCTGAATTTTGTCAGCGTCTCCACCAAATAGAACTGTCATCGACATATTCCAAGTCAACAAGTGAGTCTCCCAGTAAAAGTTCAACTCCTTGAGATTTAGATGATAAAAGTGTTACCTCTTAAAGCATGTCAACGACAAGGTTAAACAAGAATGGAGAGACTGGATAGCCCTGACGAACACTACTTGAGGTAATCAATTCTGATGACAGTTCGCCATAGGCTCTAACTCGACCAGTTGTGTTCGAGTAGAGTCTTTATAAGGTTAACTTACTTCTTTGGTACTCCTTTCACTGACAAACACTGCCAAAGAACCTTACGATCAACGGAGTCAAATACCACCTTAAGGTCGAAAAATACTACTATTGTGGGGCGTCTGAATGTGTGTTTATGTTCTAGGACCTGACGTAGAGTGAATATCTGGTCTATACAGCCACGTCCAGGTCGAAAACCAGCCTGATTTTCTCTAGTCTGCTCTTCACGAGCTTTGGTTAGACGTCGAAGTATTATTGAAGCTAATATTTTAGACACTATTAGTCAAACTGATTCCTCCGTGATTGTCACAGGAGGACTTTTGTCCTTTCGCGTAGACTGGCACGATCAGTGATTGGGACTAGTCAGATGGAATTACGTTCAGTTCCCAGATTCTACCTAAGACCTCAGTCAATCTCGCTGCTAGTACTGGATCTCTATTCTTAAAAATATTATGGGTAAACCTGTCAGGGCCTCCCACACTTCAGATTTCCTATAGCTTTCTCAACCTCGTAAAGAGTTAGACGACTTACATCAATTTGCCATTCAGGATGACTGGGGATCGTGGGAAACCGAGGCGTGGCTGAAGGCCAGTTGAACTGTGATCCCTAAAGTGTTCTGCCCATCGATCCAATCTGCTGAATTGAGAATAAATAATATGTCCATCTTTCTCCGAGATAGTTTCGCTGACAGTTGGGTTCCTAATACCGGTTTCCTTAACAAGTCTGAATAGTTGTCTGTTGTTGCCGTTGCCTTTTTCATCTCTCTTGCTTTCGCTACCCACCACTGTTCACGATCATTGCGTAGGCTTCTTATTAGCCTGCGCTTAAGCTGACTCCACTCTTCGTTATGTTTAGAGCCAGATGGGATGAGTTTTCGAGCATCCACCGGTGTGGCGGATGCTGTTAAGATCCAGTGTTTCCCCCCAACCTTATGCTTTATCGTACTAGCAGATATCACTACTGTTCCCATAGCTTTTCGGATGTCATTCCACGCTGCCTCGGGGTGGGCACAACTCACATGGCTGCCTGTTTTTCTAGTTGTTCTTGAAATATGCTCTTAATTTGCCTATTATTATGTAGAACCCTAAGAGGCTTCCTCGCAGCATCTTTCCTACGTCCAATAAGATGCGGACAGATACGTGCTCGCACTAGAGCATGATCTGAATCTAAGAATGAGCGACAGTCTTCTATCGAGCCCCTCCACCGGTGGCTAATATCGATGTGATCTAGTTGGATCCAACATTGGGATGAATTCGGGGGTCGCCATGTCAAAAGATATTTTCATTGTGCTTAAAGTTAGTATTTGCAAGAAACAGGCGGTTATCTGAGCATAGCTGCAACAGACGGTCGCCATTATCTGTTCTTTGAGCCACGACAACATAAGATCCACTTAAGTGTCTTTTCCTTAGTTTACCCACTTGAGCATTAAAGTCAACAGCCACTATTAGTACATCAGATTGCCTAGCTTTTAGGTCAGAAAGCTTTCTGTGAAACTCATCTTTTACATCATCTAAGCTGCAGTCACTAGGAGAGTAGGCAGAGACGACGAGTGTCCCTATCTTTTCGAGTCCTTACCGTTCCGTTTAGTCGGACAGCGCACAAGCGACTGTCTATTGGAATCCAGCCTAAAAGAGCTAGTTCTGACCTAGGACTCAATGCTACGCCTACGCCAGCGGGGCCACGGGAAGCAGCACCAGGGCTTCCAGATACACGAAGCGTGAATCGAGTCGGTTCTTTACTATGGCATGGTGAGGTCGAATGAATAACACTACTCGGATCTTGTATGCGCGATTCGGAGACGCAGCACACATCGATGGTGTAAGATTCTAGAGTCCTAGCTAAGGAAGCCTGTTGTTATATTTGGCACAATGTTTGGACGTTAAAAGTTCCTACATGTTGTTTAGAGCATGGTTTCAGGAGACCAGGAATAACGTTCCGTGTACTTGAATCGTTTGCCCTAGCGGTGCGAGGTGATCAAAGGACGTGGGAAGGGTTAGTCGTGGAGATAAGAAAGTTATTAGGAGGTGTAGGAAGGATTTGAAAGTGACCAACTTGGTCTCGTGTGTAGTTACGGGTATGAGGGCTAATATCACTTCCCGGTTGCCCACATCGTGGAAGAGTATTTCTTGAGGGACCTGAAAAGGAAGTTGGATCAATGTTGGTCTTAGCGACCTGGGAGCATGACCGCAGAGCCCAAGGGGCAACTGCCTGAGGCCGGTCACGCACGGCCTTTTTGTGAGGGATTTTTGGCGTGTTAGCTCCGTTCTTCAAAGGCCTTACCGACGGAGACGGAAGTCCGTGAGGTAAGGTGAGGCGTGACATTTTTAGGGTCGACCTTTTCTAGCCCCTTCCTTCCTTGTGAGAAGGCAGCATCGCTGCGGATGCTGGTTGTCCAAGGGAAACACCTCATGCCGTCACACCCCTCTACAATCAGCAGTACGACTTCGCCCTCAGACCTTGAGTTGCTGCTTTTAGTCGACATCCCTGGCATGGTAGAGCCTACAGGAACATATGTTCCAGCCAATATAGCTCGGTTGGGTCATCACGATAGGCAAGCCCGACCACCACGTCAAGGTAGCAGCTACGGTCAGGACCGGAAATCAATGTACCCTTAATAGTGTGTTGTCTATAGAACCAATCTTTGTAACACTTCCCTCAAATTATAAAAATACAGGATGGTTGGAGACGCTAGCAGTTCGCATGAAGGTAAATGATCCATGAAGACTTCCGTATTTTGTCAAAAAATTGGCTGAATTCGGTTTTACCGACCTTCAGCCTTATTGTAAGACTACATGGAACATGCTCATACGTATACATATATACATCAAGTATTCTACAGAAATATTAAGCAGAGGTCAACCGTCACCTTGCGCCAGATTTAACCACACTACTTAAATCAAGATATATTTCAAATATGCACAGAAGGTACGCTACAAACATTCTTCCACATAAATTAAGTTACTTGTTATTTTGTAGGCAATAAGCTTCAGGTCTAATATCTAGAAAATGATTACAAGTTGTACAAATGAAATAAATCTGGTCGACACAATCACCCCAGCAACTATAACCAGATGATATTACGTCATTAATTGTGAAGTCAATAATAATAACACAAGACTATGAAGGTATAGTGATTGAGGTAACTGGGAGTTGCCTAGCTCATGGGTATTTATTGCCTACTTAGATATGCATGGGAACAATTCGGAAAATGATTACAGATGGATAAACTGAAACATATCGTCAATCCATGAAGCCATCGGTTGCTGGTTTGAGTTATTATTATTATTACTTAAATCACTTCCACTGGAGCAGTTCTATCCATTTTCTATCTTCATATAGATCTTAAGTCACGTTATTATTTCTAACTTTATATTTTTCGATTTTACTTGTACTTCTAAACATATATTTTCAATTTTCGGTCTCATTGCTTTCTTTTACTGTTGTGATTATTAATAAATCTGTATACACACCTGAGTCTGCTTTATTAAGCTATCGCAAATCAAATACCAAGTAATTTCAAGAAACGTTTGTATAAAAAGTGAAAACTATTTAAATTGAAAATATACAGTACATTTCTACTATGTACAAGATAAAACAATCGATTAGTTCAGTTTATGTACATCATTTCTGGCAGTTTACTCGTCAAATTGCATACTAGAAAAGTAACCAATATGAAAAATAACATCCATATGGAATGACAACCGTAATCGTCCAATTCAGCTGAATTTTTTTTAGTTGACCAAGGAAACTTTTCTTAACAGTTTACATGAAATTATATTATATACAAGACATTGATTTAGAAAAATTCTCTGAAATTGCGATATGTTAGCAGTTATCATTATCGAAAAATTTATTCTCTCCTTAACTTGGCGGAGGAGCAGCTTGTTTGTCTTCCAACTTTCGTTTAATTAATGCCTTAAATTGAGCTTGCAATTTCGCTTCACGTTTAGCACGCTCAGCATGGTTAAAATGTTCTAAAGCACGTTTCTCATCGGCTGAATATATCTGGTTCTCTTTACGTAAACGAACAGCTTCCATACGACGATGACGACTACCTGACATGACATAACCTTCTTTTTCAAACGATTCAATCTCTTCTGGGGTTAGACCAATTTCACCACGTCGTGGTATACGTTTACCTTCGGCAATATAAGCTGCCATTGCTGCACCTTCGCCTGGTAGTAATGCTCGACCATAATCTAACGGAATTAAGCTGGAATGTTCAGCAGTAGGTAGCATTGGACCGACGGCTTCTTCCTCCTCTTCTTCTTGCGCACGTTTGCGTTCTAATTCACGTTTTTTATCCTTCATCTGTTTAATAAATTGTTTCTTTTCATCTTCACTATCTACTTCAGACTCATATTCTGAAGATGGTGATGAAGAAGAGGACTTGCGACTAACATGTTTATTCTTCCGTTTTTGTTTTTTAGGCTTATTGCTCTTTTTCCTTTCTTTTTTATGCTTTTTGGAATGTTTATGTGACCGACGATGGCTGTCGTTCTTTTGCTTAAGCTTTTTATGTGAATAAGAATTCACACGGTTGTCTGGTATTGTCGAATCTGTTGGGAGACTAGGTCCGAAGGCTTGTCCAGAAATTGTATGTTGGTCGTTATCTGAATCAGAATCCTCTTTAGATGGGTTTGACTCCCATATCTGTGTGTTTACAGAAGCACCAGCGCGCTCACGCATTTTACGACGCCGCTCCCAAAATTCTGGAGTTTGATGATGATTAGATTCAACAGTTTTATGATGACGACCCTCATTTTTATGACTAATTGACAAAGATGGAGATTTCGATTTGGAATAACTTCCACTAAGATCATGTTTTCCCCTGTTAGGATGCCGACTAACTTCATAACTTCTATGTGCGGAATCAGCATTATGTCTAACTGCATTCTCACCATAAGATCTTCGGGTAGGACTCGAATTTTGTGACTCCATAAAAGGAGATCTGTCATACCTTTCATGATTGATTGTCACCATGTCTTCAGACAATAGAAAATGGAAAACAAAATTTGCAAGTATTAATAGACAGAATATTTCACATTTACTTTGACAAGAAGTCGTATAACTAAAACCTCTTACTTAAAATGTATTCGCTTGGAAAATCAATAGACTGTGTCTGAAATACTACTTAGGTGATGATACGCTTTCAATATGATTATTATTTACTTTATTTGAACATTAGTACAAGGGGGCACCAAATATATATGCGCTACACATAAGACACATAAGATTTAAAACTAGATAAGAACGGTTACTTATTGAACTGTCGATTTATTATTTATTTGAACACAAATATTGGTACAAGAGTGCACCAGGACTTCTCGACTACTTCAGTCTGCTCACCACCCAAAGTGAGTACAAGATTAAAATCCTGCCAGTCTTGTAGAAGTACTTTGCACTTTGAAGGTGTAAAGCACATACCATACCTACGGACACTGATTGCCAATTAATTAAGTAGCTTGGGCATTATCGCACAGTAAGACAATATCATCCGCATACTCAAGGTCGAAAAGTCATTCTCCAGGCAACAGATCCACACTGCCATTACTTACACCCATCAAAGCTGTTTCCAGAACGTCATCGATAGCAAACCTGAAGAGGAATGGTGAGATTGGGCAACCCTGCCTAACCCCACTGCTCGAATAGAAAAAGGGAGAAAGGTGGTTGTATGCCCTCACTCTGACTGAGGTGTTCGTATACAGGGCCTTTAAGATGTTAATAAACTTCTCAGGCACACCCTTCTTCAATAGACTATCCCAGAGAACAGTCCTGTCCAACGAATCGAAGGCAGCCCTGATATCAAGAAACACTACGATTGTTGGCCTGCGATAAGTATGACGGTGTTCTAACATTTGGCGGATGATGAAGATATAATCAATGCATCCTCGACCAGAACGAAAACCAGCCTGCTCCTCGCGAGTCAATCGTTTTCGGGTTTTAAACAACCTACGAAGAATGATAGAAGCCAATAGTTTGGACGCAATCGGAAGTAGACTTATCCCCCGATAGTTGTTACAGGAACAACGTGAACCCTTTTTAAAGATAGGGACAACTATCGATTCATTCCATGACGTTGGAACACTCTCTAGCTCCCAGACCTCTGTCTATGGGTTAACTAAGTCGTAATACAGATGATTTAAGGTTACAAATCTTTAAATCTAGGACAACAAATTGTCTCGAATGTGGTCCTTAGCTTGGCCCAATGGTACTTTAGAACCACATTTCATGTTCGCGTTTTTATTTCAGTTAGAAGAAATAGATGCTTGTGTTCTCATACTTTTAATTTTCTGTCGCTGTCCTGAATTTATTTATTTATTCAAACGATTGAACATTGATACAAAGAGACCATCAAAATATTTGTACGCAACACAAAGTAGTTATCATTAAATTTGTGTGTGGGCCAGTCCCCGAGCTTTCGATCTAGAAGTCTAATCCCTAATACAGTGGAGCAACGACAAGAGATGCGGCCTCATAGTAGCTAGTGACCAAGGTTAGGTTCATAAGCCATTTGTTCCTTCACGATCCTGAAGCCTATGTGCACGATTGGTTTGGAATTGGGGTTTTCCGGCTGAATTGTGTTGATCCTCCGCACCCACCGATCCAAGTCCGGTAAATTTGCTTTTCGTCCTCTCGACTTCATATACAATAACGCTGTCATGAGAATGCACTGAAGAGAACTTTCTTGGAAGTGGCTATATACGCGTTTCCGAATGTGAACATTTTGGGAGTACCAGGCCATTTGGAGGCACCGACAATCATATAAATATACCGCTATGGACGAGGGAGAACTATTCCGGCTTTAACACTGCAACCTGGGAAGTATAGCTTAATCCTGTGGCGCAACCATACAGGTACCAGAACCCCAGTGGACCTGTCCTGAAGTAAAGTATATCTCATTGGATAGGTAAACATCCAAGCAAGGCTCGAATGACGATGACTGATTGATAGCACGTTTAAATTAATAGCATAACGTGAAAGTTGACCTAAGAAGTAGAGTGGTTAAGTAAACCATACACCTTTGAAGGTATAGAAAACTACACCTTCGTATTGTTAGGAAAAAATTATTAGGATGGCTGTTATAAACTACGTGGAAAGACATGATCTTTGTCAAAGGAACAACATGGTTTTCGAAAAGGTCTATCATGTTTGACAAATCTTCTCATTGCAAGAGAAGATTGGGCTGAGGCAAAAAGATCGCAATATTCCTGTAGATGTCATTTTCATAGATCTAAGTAAAGCCTTTGATAAAGTTTCCCATTCTGGTCTTAAATTGAAACTAGAAAGTTTTGGAATTCATTATGCAGTCATAGACTGGCTAAGTGACTTTCTTCATGAAAGGAGACAACGGGTAAGAGTAAATGGGGCTCTCTCATCGTTGGAACCAGTAAAAAGTGGCGTCCCCCAAGGCACGATTTTAGGTCCTCTTCTCTTTTTACTTTATATAAATGAATTACCAGCTATAGCTAAGTCATCCGTCCTACTATTCGCCGATGACATTAAGATTTGGAGACCCATATATAGTATGTCAGACAGAATAGTTTTACAGGAAGATCTTAACTCACTAGTTGCATGGATGAATGGGTGGTCACTAGAAGTAAACCCTAATAAAAGTGTTGTGATGCAATTAAATAACTACGATGATTCGTATCACTACACAATATGTGGACTAGTGTTGCCCAAAGTAAGAAACTATAAAGATTTAGGAGTCATACTAAGTAATGATCTCAAAACAACCAGTCACTGTAAGGCTGCTGCTGCAAAAGGCTATAGGGCATTATGGTCTATCCGTAGATCTTTCCGGTATCTGGATGGGGAAATGTTTAGATTATTATACCCAACTTTCGTACGGCCACATTTGGAAATATGGGATTCAAGCAGCGAGTCCTTGTTTCAAATATGAAGCGGATATGTTGGAACGAGTCCAACGCCGCGGGACAAAAATGGTAAAAGGCTTATCTAGCCTATCTTATGAAGACAGACTGAGACACCTCAACTTATTTCCGTTATCTTACCGGCGAATACGGGGTGACCTAATATTGGCATATCGTATCCTGAACGATGACCTTGGTACTAACATGTCCTATCTTTTCCTCCCGTCTAGGGCTGAGCATTTGAGAGGACATTCAAAGAGAGTCCAAAAACCGAGATCAAATCGTCTACGTCCGGAGTTTCGTTTCTCGCACCGAGTAGTGAATTACTGGAATTCTCTACCAGAACACGTAATATCAGCACCTTCTGTTGATATATTCAAGACGAGATTGGACCTCCACAGTGTAACAAACTGCAAGGATTAAAATAGGTTACTAGACCTCCTATCCTTATTACTGAAGACTGACTATTTTAAGCTAAGAGTTATAAGGTCAGAAAAACATTCCCTTCTTGTGTTATGTAAGTTCGAGAAGATTCAGATCGCTATCATGACCAAACAAACTACCGGACTTTAATTGTTTGCACATACGTACATTGCAAATGAATTTTGTTAGCATCTTACAAACTCAATACGTTTACAAGTGTCGCTCACAAACACAAGCAATTTGAGCGGAAACGAATGGCATACTGAACTCATATAATATTCACAATGTCTGAAGATAATTGACGAGTTATTTGGAGATCATAAGATTATAAAGAAAAAAGCTTTTTTGATGTGAATAGCTCGTCTGCAACTACAAATTACATGTAATGTGGTTATGATACGGATTTTACAACACCTGGACGAACTATTATTAATCCTATTTAACTGGCATAGTAATAAACCTGAAACTGGTTTCCACTTATCAAAACCAATCTATTATCCGAAGTTAAGTCTTACCGAAGGCAGTTACGCTGAGCACAACTAATAAAGTAACGCTAAAACCAAATACAGCGCGACCTAAATTCACTTTCAGTTTGAAAGAGACAGGAGGCTTGATGGCCTGTGTTAGTCCTGGCAATGATGGTCTCTTAGCTGATCCAACTTTCTTTTGAACGAGTCGACGATTGAAGCCTCAACCACGTACTGAGCTAATGAATTCCACTCGTTGATTTTTCGATGGGAAAGTCGGTAGTCAGCTGACAAGTAACTCGTTCTGGGCTTGTGAACATTTTTGGAGTGTCCTCGTAGATTTTCTGTTTTGGAAGACAAGAAAAATGAGGGCATATCAGGTGCAAATTTGTCATTAAACAATTTGCCGCCTGAAATGCAGGGGACAAGAGTTGCTACTTAGTTTGATCTATCGCAGTCCAAGCTGTGAGGTAAACGAGGTCCTGCTAAACAGTCTCAACACTTTATCACGAAGTGATCGATGTCTAATCCTAGGGGACTTTAATGCACCCATGGTGGACTGGGGAAATCTGCGGACTGAATCGTCAGCAAACTCCTTCGAACAGAAACTAGTTGATGCGGTAATCACATGTGCCCTAGTGCAACACGTGAAGGAAGCAACTAGGTACGACCCGGGTTCTGCATCATCCTTACTAGATCTTATATTGACTCATTATGAGGATGACGTTGCAAACCTGGATTACATGCCACCCATAGACAAAAGTGATCATGCAGTTTTAACCTCTGACTTCCATATAACTGTCGATCACGAGCACGCTTCAGCTCAATCCAGACCTAACGTCTGGAAAGCAAACATAGCAGACATCATGAAATCAGCATCATCAGTAGACTGGACAACAGACCCAGAGTCATCAATCGAAACGGCTTGGGACGTATTCCGGAATTTATACTTAAAAGTTACCACCCCCCACATCCCTTGGACTACACCTAAGAGACCGAGAAACTCCCCACCGTGGTTCAGTAGAGAGGTTCGCATCCTTCCCCGTAAAAGAAGGAAAATGTGGGACAGATTTAGGTTACTGAGGACTGACGAGGCAAAATCTCAGAGAACAGCAACTAGGCTGATTCCCGGAATAGCGAAGCTCCTGTATGGTACTAGACTGACCAAGCTAAACCTATTCCCGCTGTCATATAGAAGAATCAGAGGTGACTTGATTATAGTTTTCAAATTGCTAAATGACAAATTTGCACCTGATATGCCCTCATTTTTCTTGTCTTCCAAAACAGAAAATCTACGAGGACACTCCAAAAAAGTTCACAAGCCCAGAACGAATTACTTGTCAGCTGACTACCGACTTTCCCATCGAAAAATCAACGAGTGGAATTCATTAGCTCAGTACGTGGTTGAGGCTTCAATCGTCGACTCGTTCAAAAGAAAGTTGGATCAGCTAAGAGACCATCATTGCCAGGACTAACACAGGCCATCAAGCCTCCTGTCCTTTCCAAACTGAAACTGAATCTGAAACTAATCAAGACGCCTCTGATTCTTCTATATGACAGCGGGAATAGGTTTAGCTTGGTCAATCTAGTACCATACGGGAGCTTCGCTATTCCGGGAATCAGCCTAGTTGCTGTTCTCTGAACCCTTTCCAAGAGTTCACTGTCTTTTTTAGACAGGGGCTAGCTGCTTGTATTCAGTACTCAAGTTTAGGACGCACGAACACTGTATACAAAGTCAGAAACGTTTTAGCGTCGAGATGGTTAAAAGCCCTGCGTATGGACCATAAAGTTCTAAAACCTTTGGCGGCTATTGCACGGCAGTGTGCAGTAGTCTTTAAGTCTTGACTAACGATGACGCCTAAGTCATTGTGTGCCTGGACAATAGGTAACTCAGTGTTATTCATCGTGTATGTATCTGTACCCTGGTGGCCAATATGCATCACAATACACTTGGAAGTGTTTATCGGAAATTGCCAGGTTTGTGACCATTAAGATAATCTCTCCAGGTCATTTTGGAGTTCTAAGCTATCGCCCTTGCTTTGTATCGCTCTCCATATCTTGACATCGTCGGCATAGAGTAAGACCGATGACGATAGTAGACGAGGGAGGTCATTTACGTACAGGAGGAATAACACTAGCCCCAAAACTGTACCCTGGGGGACTCCACTAAGCACAGTTTCCCAGCTAGACAACTTGGAGTTCACCCTTACTCTTTGTTGACGCCCAACTAGGAAGTCTTTTATCCACATCAATAGATTGCCTCCAATCCCGACATTCCTTAGCTTATATAACAGACTGTTGTGCGGGACTTTGTCGAATGCTTTGCTGAAATCGATGTAAGCTACGTCTATAGGTAATTTTTGGTCCTTAAGAGCGCACCAGCTTTCACGAGTGACCAATAAGTTTGTGGGACAAGAGTAACCTGTTCTAAAACCATGCTGCCTTTCGGAGAGGATCCGGTTTTCATCGAGATACTTTAACAGTTCCTTCCGAATAATCTTTTCTAAGATTTTAACAACCACACTAGTTAGGCTAATGGGTCGGTAATTCTCAGGCTTATGTTTTGTACCTGTTTTGAAGACAGGACTTGTTATGGCGTTCTTCCAGTCTTTTGGTAGACGACCCTGGGTTACGGATAGATTAAAACATACACTTAAAGGGTTCGCAACAAAGTTAGCTAATTCTTTAGTAACCTAGGATGCAGTTCATCGGGTCCAGTGGATTTACCTATGTCAAGCTTAACTAGCAAACCAAAAACATCGAGTTCTTTAATGGTTACGCTGTCCATTGCTTGTGTGGGGGATTTTCATGGACTGGTGAGAAGGGTGTTTCTATGGTGTATATATCGCTAACGTATTTAGAGAATACTTGAACTTTGCCAAAGTCATCCTCCACCAGTGATGTGGCAGTACTGTCTCCTCATAGTGAAGGAACATTTCTTCTTCTTTTTGTCCTTTGGTTTATATACGAATACAAGCGTTTAGGGCATTCTATGGATTCCCTAACGATTTTCTCTTCGTACAGCTTTCTGGCCTTACGGAGGGTCGAGGCACAGGTATTTCGAGCCTTTTGATACTGAGATTTTGCCTCGTCAGTCCTCAGTAACCTAAATCTGTCCCACATTTTCCTTCTTTTACGGGGAAGGATGCGAACCTCTCTACTGAACCACGGTGGGGAGTTTCTCGGTCTCTTAGGTGTAGTCCAAGGGATGTGGGGGGTGGTAACTTTTAAGTATAAATTCCGGAATACGTCCCAAGCCGTTTCGATTGATGACTCTGGGTCTGTTGTCCAGTCTACTGATGATGCTGATTTCATGATGTCTGCTATGTTTGCTTTCCAGACGTTAGGTCTGGATTGAGCTGAAGCGTGCTCGTGATCGACAGTTATATGGAAGTCAGAGGTTAAAACTGCATGATCACTTTTGTCTATGGGTGGCATGTAATCCAGGTTTGCAACGTCATCCTCATAATGAGTCAATATAAGATCTAGTAAGGATGATGCAGAACCCGGGTCGTACCTAGTTGCTTCCTTCACGTGTTGCACTAGGGCACATGTGATTACTCATGTGATTGACTCTATGGAAAATGACTGATCTGTCGCTGTGATCAGACTTCGGCTTTTCGACCACTTTTATGGAGGTAGGATACCCTTTCACGTCATTTTGTCATTTTTTCCTTACGACCCGTACCCAATCGTCGACGTTGTTTGGAGTAGTAACCACGGTCGCGTCAGGCGAACTATTGGATTCCGGAGGGTCGAGGACGACTTGGGAAGTTGGGTCGTCTTTCGCGCTGAAAACTGACCGAGCCTTGCGTTTTCGGCTTCCGGAAGTTCCCTTCTGGGTACCATTTTGGATACGGGAGACAGAAGAGACATTTTTACGCGAGTTTCTGGTTAGGACAAACCTCTTTGGAGGCTGTCCTTCCTCCTTTGGACGATGTGGGTCAGCATTTTTTGGACCCACTTGTGCCTGCCTTACGTCGACAGATCGAGTTCTGACCGACGTGTCCCGACCTCGTTTGCCGAGACACTTTTTCGCAGCATTGATCATTGAGATAATAATAATTTGTTCTCAAATAACAGTTTGTTATATGAGGAATGCCGGTTTACAGGCAAGATCAAATTGTTACAGAAGTTACAACTTTCACTGTAGAAAATTACTCAGCTGGGTTGACATTTTATAAGATTTGAATGAAAATGGATTTCGTAAGAAACATGTCAATATCACACTTGGCGCACTTTATGAAGGTTGCGTTGCAACATACAGCTGATGGTCGAGAATATATTCATGCGAAGTTGGGGACTTTTAGAAGCTTCGACCTTATGGCCTCGGTCAACAGGCTATTTGTGTCCAGACAACACTGCTGACATAGCCATATGCAACTATTCTTACTAAACCGTTTGAAAGCCGCAGGCGTTAGATTCGTGCAAACTTCGTGGTACCAACCTTTGCACTCGTCGCACTTCATGCCGCTGTCAACGGAATATCAACATCCTGGACGCTGGTAAATGCTTTCGTTGCACCTTTCAGTCATTTGAGGATGAAAAAGTGAGTTTTGACCAAAAAGTATAAAAAACTGTAAATAGTTAGGACCAAAGTACTGACAGATACAATAGAAGAAACAAGGTACTCTAGAGTACTGACGATAAACTATTTTAGAAACCAAAAATGATACTCTAATCGAATACTTTAAGTGAAAAAAATTCAATCAAAGTATAAACAGTAGTCCTGACACGTTAATAACGACCAAAACAATAGAATTTACTCAACGAGGAAAAATACCACTGTCCTTTATAATAGTTCAAATGATTGTGGACGGAGTAGAAGAAGCTTTTGCTTAACGGGCTTCCGTGTCTAGTAGCAGTGGATCACCAACACCTCCAGGCAGGAACTTAGGTATATTATTGATAATAGAGGAAAAACAGAAATTGGTAAATCATAATAAGATGTTGTCTTTAGTTCTTAAGAAGATGTTGAGTTTTCTCTTAAAGGTCTCCTGGAAAATCGCTTGAACTAGCTTAGACGGCGGCGAATTCCAGCATTTGACAACTCTTAATGAGTAGAAGTTGTGTCTACAGTCTGTCCTGTTGTGTCTTGTCTCCAGTTTCTGGATAATCTACGTCTTCTTATGACACAAAAGCCAACAAATAGCGTTACGGGTTGCAATCACTTCACAGAACGAATGATTTCATAGAGATGTGGTTAAGTTTCAGCACTTATATTATCCAGAACACTGCTTATGAGTACTTAGGGCATGTCACGCTAGCCATGCTCAAAGATGCCACAGAAATTCAGGGTTTGACGACACATGTGTCCGTAACACCGCAGGATACCAGTCCATTCAAAGCAGTGGTCAGAGATGAAGGAGTTTGAAAACATCCTTGTAAAAATTATTGATTTATTGAGAAGCTTTTGGTCTAAGCTGGCTAGTGGTGTGTAGCACAAGGGATGTGTATCATAGAGTACCCACTAATAAATCAGGCTCAGATTTCAGGTTCGGATTTATGTGTTGCGGATAGAAAACCTGTGGCCTATTTCAGTACCTCTGTAGTGTGTTTCTGTGAGTATCTAGTCTTCTCTTGAATGAACGTGCTGACATCAATGCTTCGGGCAACAGTTTCCAAGATCTGATAATTCGGTGTGAAAACCTATATGCCATGGGTATCTTGATCGTTCTTGACTTTTGTACACTCCTGATACGTCCTATGAATCGTCTTAAACTGGTAGGAAGAAAAAGAGATAATGTATTAGTTCAAAATAATTTCTTAGTGTTTTATACATAAAAATCAGATCACTTCTTAATCTGAGGTAGGACAGATTAAAGAGGTCTAGCGTTTCAAGCCTCTCTTTGTGTGACAAACTCCGGGGCATTGGAAACGCTCGAGTAGCTACCTCCTTTACTTTTTCTAAGATATTCGAGTCACCTTTTAAACAGGGGATTGCAGCCTGAACTCAGTTTCCAAGTTTGGATCTTAATAAGGTTATATATACCATAGTAAAATTAGTAGTATCTAACTTGTCACAAAATACACTACCAAAGTCAGATAGTAACAGAGAACCCCATCCTGGCCTGACTGAGAAGAATTTAATCCCACCGAATATTATTGTGAGTAATTTGCTAGAGTCAAACGATCTTGATCCCGAAATTGGACACGCGCATTATTTGGAAAAGCTCGGACAATATATCCGTAGCGTCTTACCAGATAACTCTAAAGGAGTTCAGGACAAAAAATTGGTAAGTATAGGTAAGAGGACCGACAACAGTGTTGAACCCCGACCATATAAACTCCTCAACGTAATCGTAGGGTCGGGGAAGCAGCGTGATTTTCTGCTAAGTAGCGCTCGTAGTCACGACAATTCTGACATTCCAGTAAGACCTGATATGTCTCTTGAAGATAAAATAGAAAGGAAGATGGCTCTAGCTGAACTAGAAACCCGTCGACAAAACAGTGAGGAAAATCTCCGATTAGTAGGTTTTCGAATAGTCAGGTCTTGGAAGCGAACGCTACCAAGGTCTGTGTGGCTATACCGTTCTCCCTAGGAGTTTATATGTCAGTGCTCGTAGTCTAAGAAATAAATTACATGGTCTAGGAGTATCAGTGGAAAAATTACGGCCACCTATTGTGGCTGTGACGGAAAGTTGATTAGTCAATGACTTTGATATTACTCCAGAATTATCCGGATACAACTACCTGAGAAATGATAAACATGGATGTAAGAAAGAAGGTGACGTTCTTTTATGCGTAGCCAACAATATAAATACCAGCTCCTTTGCTTGCGAAACCGATGATGGTGAAACTTGTGAGGTCATTAGCTGTGAGCTCACTCTCAGATGTTGCGCATTTACACTCGATGTTATCTATCGCCAGCCAGCTGATGACCTTTTTTTAGAACACATTCAGCTATGGAGTGTAGATAACAGATGCTTGATATTATGAAACTTTACTGCACCTGGTATTAGTTGGACTGAGATAGCCAGAGTAAGATATACAAACTCCTTTGACAGTAGGTTCCTAATAGCAGTAATGGGGTATGCATTAGTACTGCATGTATCCAAACCCACACGTTTTGGTGTAGACCAAGGTTCTTCTCTGTTGGACTTAGTAATCACTCATGCGACTGTGGATATTGCCAATCTAAATATTCTTCCATCGTTGGTGAATAGAGATCACGCTGTCTTTTCATTCGCGTTTAGAGCCAGTGACATGGTAAACGACCAGGTTAAGACTCGCTCAAATGTATAGATAGCTAACATATTAGCCATCCAGGAGTGCGCTGTTAAGACAGCTTGGTCAATAGATACTAGCTCATCAGTTGAAGAAGCATGGTCTATATTCAAAGGCAAGTTTATTTCAGTCATGTCCTCGTTTGTACCACACCTGGTACCACGTAGACCGAATAACAGTCCACCATTTTGAATTAAAGAAGTCAAGAAACTTCTTGGACGTTAGAAGAAGTACTGTAATATGTTCACCTCTACTGGCTTAGAATAGCACAGGTCCAGTTATTTTAAAACTAAGAATGCTTGTAAAGCGTTAATAGGTAAGATTGGACGATCATATGAAAAACAGCTGGTTAGGGATTGTAAATATACTCCAAAGCTGTTATTCTCGTAAATAAAAAGGCAAACACAGAGAAGTGATGGAATTCATCACTTCTGTTAGTATTGGTAAGAGATGATGTCAGAAAAGCTGAAGCCTTATCAAAATATTTCATTAAAGTATTTTCTATCTGTAATGAGGAATGACCAATGATTGATTGTGATTGTGGCGGCTTCTTGATGAACCCTGTAGTTATTGATAAAGGTACTGGCTTAAGACTGTAGGGTCAGTGAAATGCCATTGAACCCTAACCAAATCATTCGGCAGTTGGGTCACTGAATATCGAACAGATCATCAATCCTTGTCAAGGTCAAAGACAGTCAACGCACATAAATCAATCATACACCATGGACTGGCACATGCGACAATGGTTGTACTTTCGCTTCTGTACTTTCGTGGTTATACCTTAACTAATATGTTCTTGTAATAACGTCCTTTGTGTTGTACAGTCTCCATAACGTCCATAGTCCCTTGTTACGTCGATGGGGGCAATCCACGTAAGGTGCTGGTCGCGAGGTGTGACTTAAGCGTTAGTTGGTTCGTCACCATTCTCGTCTAACGCTAGTAGGCCCCTTCAATCATTTCGACATAGACCATCAACGTTGATGTTCTACAAGACTACTCCAGCATCTCAAACGTGATAAGTTCATTGGGCCTAGTTATATTCATTCTAGGATTATGAAAACCCTATCAGATATAATTGATGAACCTATAGCCATATTGTTTGATATGTCTCTGCAAGGTATGTGGTGAATCTTTTGAAGTCATTATTAATATGCTTGTGGATAGACATCTTAAGTCTTGCAAACTCTTGACAGGTGTTATCTTATCAGATACTAACCATCCACTTCATTCATATCTTTCTCCTTGTATATCTTCTGGTAGAACGAGACGCAAATACATTAAAATCCATACACGCAAGCAAGTCTATAAAAGTTCTATAATACCTTACTTAGCAAATTTACTTTGTGACGAACAGGCTGTTAGAGTTGACCTAGTAAATAACCTGTATTCTTAGGCATGTTTCAAATCTAATAATTTGTATGAACTCAGTTTTTCTTAAATCTTTTTCATTCCTTTTCTGTATTTTTTGTTTGTTCTTTTTTTGGTAAAAAAACTTGTTCAAATAACTCGTACTGAGAATTCTATATTGTACCAGATTATAATATTGAATAAAGCCATTAATAATAATAATAGTGAAGATAAAACAAGTCTGATAAGTTGAATTCAGCGTACCTCAAGTTATTGTCTTAATCCAAAACTTCGTAATCTTAAGAATAATATTTATTTAGAAGAAAAAAAGGAGAGAGAGAAGGTAAACGAACACATAGTGAAAGGGTCCAACTATGATCATAATAGTGTAATGGTTATAGACTTTTGAGACAAACGAATAGTTTAAAAAATAATAATAAATAAGTAAGGAAAATCAGAAATATAAGGTCATGGAATAGATAAGTGACTTTCTCCATGACAGAAGACAATGGGTAAGAGTAGATGGAGCTCTCTCATCGCAGGAACCCGTAAAAAATCGAGTTCCACGAGACACAACCCTCGGCTTTCTTTTCTTTTTACTTTATCTAAATGAATTACCAACTGTAGCTAAGTCGTCTGTTCTACTCTTTGCCGATGACATATAGATGAGACCCTTTTACAGCATGTCGGATAGAACGGTACTACAGGATGATCTCGACTCATTGGTGGCATGGATGGGCGGATGATCACCAGAAGTGAATCCTAACAGGAGTGTGGTGATGCAGTTAAACAAATCTTATGATTTGCATCACTACATAATATCTGGATTGGTGTTACGCAAAGTAAGAAACCATAACGTTTTTGGAGTCATGCTAGGCAGTGATCTCAAAATTCCTAGTAAATGTAAGGCCGCTGCTGCAAAAGGCTACAGGGTATTATGGGCTGCTCGTAGGTCTTTTCAGTATTTAACTGAAGAAATATTTAGATTATTATACCCGACTTCTGTGCGACCGCATTCGGAATATGGGTTTCAAGCAGCGAATCTTTGTTTCAAGTATGAGACGGATATGCTGGAACGAGTCCAACGCCGAAGGACTAAAATGGTAAAATACTATCTGGTCTATCTTATGAAGACAGAATGAGATCCCTCAAATTATTTCCGTTATCTTACCGTAGATACGGAGTGATCTTATTATCTTATTATCTAATATTGACTTATCGTATACTGAACGATGACCTTGGTATTAATATGTCTTATCTTTTCCTCCGATCACTTGAGAGGACATTCGAAGAAAGTTCGAAAACCAAGATCAAATCGTCCAAGTCAACTGGCATCCATATGCATCCGGATAGGCCCCACGACAGCAGGATCAAGCACAAACGAAAGCTGGAGCTGACTGTCTTGATCATAAAAAAACGTGTAAAGGACAGGGACTACCAACTCGGTAAACATCGTATAGGTAGGCTACCTGTCCACTCACACACGGCTCATATAGACAAACAAGAAGAGGCTCACGCGTTCCAAATTGAAAGCATAAACTGCCTATACACGAACGCCGCGAGCTTGCCAAACAAAATGGATGAGCTACGTGAACTTAGCAACGCTAATGATGCCCATCTGATAGGAATATCCGAAACTTGGATAACGTCTCAGTTTACGGACCAAGAGTTAGCAATAACTGGGATGTCTTTATTTCGCAACGACAGAAAAATAGGAATGGGGGGGTAGCACTATACGTACAGTCATGCCTGGATGCGCACCAACTTCACAACCAAGAGTTTCACAATCTTGACGAGTCAGTATGGTGCTCAGTAAGATTATCTACCACCTCGAGGTGCCTAGTTGGGGTCGTTTACAGGAAGCCCACTGCCGACAACGAATATGACAAACGTCTGCTGGAAGGATTAACTCGCTCTACGCGTCTCGGATTCTCTCATGTCCTGATTCTAGGGGATTTCAATCTCCCTAGAATCAACTTCGTGGAACATACATACATTGGTGGTGCCAACTCCACTGAAGCTCTGTTCTTCAACCTTATCGGCGACCTGGGATTATTTGAAAATGTTAAGTCGGCAACCCGTTGGAGAAACAGTCAGACGCCGTCACGCTTAGACTGGGTATTCACAAACGAAGAATTCCTAGTTGACGACCTCTCAATCCTGGCTCCCCTGGGGAAAAGTGATCACGCCGTCTTATCATTCAGCTTTGTCAGCAAGACGGAGCTACGATATCCTACTAGCAACAAGCGCTGGAACTTCAAACGGTTGAATGTGTTAGCTTTACAGGACTATCTACAACAGGTGGATTGGGATGTTCACCCTCAAATTGAAGTGGATGCTCATTGGGATTTTTTACTGCACACGATCTTATGTGCTACTGAGCATTCAGTTCCTCAAATGGTCCCAAAAAGCTACAAGCAACCTGCAATCATCAAGAACCGCACTTGTCGTTTGCTAAGCCGCAAAAGGCACTGTTGGGCTGAATATAAACGAACTGATAACAACGGCGCGTACAGGCAATACAAACATATAAGGAACATATGCACAAAGGCAATAAGAGAAGACAGGCTTCAGTTCCAGACCAAGCTTATCGATAGATTCGTCTCCAATCCGAAAAGCTTGTTCAGTTATGCAGCTTCTCTTCGACAAGGCAAAACTGGAGTTTCCCAACTGCTTGGTCCTAATGGCCCGACCAATAACGACAGTGATGCCGCTAACCTTTTGGCTGAACATTACTCCCGGACATTCCAGCTGACCCACATCAACCATACTGAAGAAAGCTTCACCTGCACCTGTACAGGACTTTCCGAAGTGGACCTGAGTGCTGACCTGGTGCTCCGTAAACTGCAGAACCTAAGAAAAGACACTTCTCCTGGTCCGAACATGGTTCATTCCGCTGTATTGAGGGAAGCAGCTTCAATCCTGGCGACACCACTTAGCGTGATGTTTGCACACTCGCTAAGCAGAGGCAAACTACCGGAAATATGGAAGCTGGCCCACATCACACCAATTTTCAAAGGAGGTCGACGCAGTGAACCCTCAAGCTACCGACCAGTGGCCCTTCCCTCCATACCTTCAAAAATTATGGAATCCCTAGTATTCGATGGCATACTAGAACACTTATCATCCCCAAAGTTCCTCTCGCCTCAACAGCATGGTTTCAGAAAAGGTCATTCTTGTATGACCAACCTGCTGACTGCGGTGGATAGATGGACAACCATCCTTGATCGCAAGGGGAAGGTTGACGTCATCTACCTGAACTTCTCAAAAGCTTTTGATAGGGTCAACCATGCATGTCTTATCAAGAAGCTTGGACGATTGGGTATAAAACCCCTTTTAATTGATTGGCTCTCTTCATATTTAGAAAACCGACACTTTAAGGTCAGGGTTAACTTCACTCTCTCTCAGGCTATGGAATGTCCTAGTGGGGTCCCCCAGGGTCCAATACTAGGACCTCTTCTCTTCTTGATTTATATTAATGATCTTCCTCAACAAGTTTCATCTGATTTATTGCTTTTTGCTGATGATGTGAAACTTTGGAGAGAGATATGTACTGACAATGATATACTAGTTCTTCAGGAGGATCTGGCTCGACTTCAAAGTTGGGCAGACGACAACGGACTTACCTTCAACACTTCAAAGTGCAAGGTAGTCCATCTGAGACATGGTGCAGACTATAGTTATAACTTAGGTAACTCACCTCTAGAAGTTTCCCAAGTTGAAAAAGATTTAGGAGTGTTGGTACCCTACGACCTGAAATCGTATGCGAACTGTGACAAAAACGCCTCTCAAGCAAACCTTGCACTGATAACATTGAAGCGCATTTTTGGCCAGTTTGACGATAGAACCTTCCATATAATCTTCAACAGTTTTATTCGTCCCACTTAGAGTACGGAAACATAGTATTTACTCCCTCCCTCCAAAAGGATAAGGTCACTCTGAAACGCACACAACGTCGAGCCACGAAATCAGTTCGGGGTCTCAAATTCAAACCTTATGAAGAGCGCCTCAAATCACTTAACCTTTACCCGTTAGAGTATAGGCGTCTTAGAGGTGATTTTCTTATGACTTATAGTATTCTTAATACTTCTGGTCATCCCCTTAAACAACTTCTTAAGCCTAGTCATAACACTAACCTCAGAGGTAACACCCAGAAATTGGAGACCCTACATAGCAGAACAGACTGCAGACACAACTTCTACTCCGTTAGAGTTGTCAAGTGCTGGAATTCGCTGCCGACTGAGCTAGTCCAAGCGACCTCCCATGAGTCCTTTATGAGGAAACTTGACTTATTCTTAAGGACTAAGGATAACATATTATTATGATTTACCAAATTCTTTTTTTCCCTCTATTATCGTTCATATACCTAGGTTCTTGCCTGGAGGTATTGGTGATCCACTGCTACCAGACACGGAAGCCCGTTAAGCGAAAGCTTCTTCTATTCTGTCCTCAACCATTTGAACCATTTAGAGTTTCATTTCTTGCACTGATGTAGCGCGAAATATAAACCTTAACTGTTCCTCAAGGTCCTTTAGGGCTATCTCCGCATATTTGACGTTCATTTATTAGAAAGGATAGTCCAAACAATACTCTCTGGATGCAAAGCTAACGAGCTTTAACTTGTAAACAAGACAATTTAGTCTAAGATTGTAAGTCTTTGATTTTTTGTGAAACTCACCCATTCATTCGGCCAGATACCATCTTGACGTTATAGTTAATGCCAGTTCATGATGAAAACCCTGAATCTTATTCCTGAACCTAAATTATGTCTGTTGACTATATTCCTGACAACTCACAGCGACTTATAATTCTCGTTTGACCTTAGAATGTAGACGACCAATCTCTCGATTTCTGGAGAAAATGTACCAATTTTTGTGCAGTTTCAATGAAAAAATATAAGGACATAAGATATAAACCCAAAAAATTTCCACACTTCCTCAAGTTTAAAAGGTTGTGTGTTCATGCTCAAGGTCAATTTAACGTTGCTCTGAAGACGTGGATAAGTTGTAGTCTCACTTATGTCATGTAAAAGTGCCTGACTAGATCACATTCGTCTCATACAGCTTGAATTAACACTCAACTCAAATTATGGTGTTGTTCATTCGAAGTCCATCTCTGCAGCCATTAGTCTGCACTTGGATAATAGTTTGTATCATCTTAGTTATTGACTCTATATTGTTTGAGACAGTTCCATATCGTCTACCTAGTAACTAGTAAAGTTTTTGAAAAACCCCACTCCTCATCTGTTTTTAAACAATAACAAGGCGTAGAGTTTTATGTTTTTCTTTCTGAGCGTCAGCACTAGCCTCCTTGCTGCTCGTTCTACCAGATAATAAACGAATGGGAGTTGTCCGTGTGTAGCATATGGTTTATATTTAATCTGTCATATTCCTTATAATCCCTCTTCTCCCAATAAATAAATCCCAAGTTTTATTTCGTAACAACTCTTAAGGAAAGATTGTCGAATGAGTTAAATATATAATTACTCTGAAATATGCACAAACTTTGATAGCAAGTCTCAGCTAGAGAATTCACTCAGAAACGGGGTATTCTCACTATTTAACAAATCCCTCAAAAACTTTCTAAATGTTTACTATGGTACCGGTCACACTGAAAAACTAGGTTTGTTTTCCTTCGACTAGTCTCACCGAGTAATATATTGTTCGTTCATGTCTCTTTAAGACCAATGCAAAAGTGCGTGACTATTTTTCATCTGTTGAGGCAAAATATACGTTACGTAACATTGATTTGGGATGAGTAATTTTCTTCAACTTGTTTGTGAAATCAGACAACGGTTTTACGACTACAACATATCTGTACTTTTGTGTATTACCTTCATTCATACCACCAAATATTCTTTATTTTGTACTACCAACGTTCTCATTGCATGCATCACTCCCCTTAGAAACCATAGCACAACTAAAAAACATGACTAAACATTTGGTATAAACCTATGTACCTCTGGTTAATCCATTTAATATAAATTAGATGGGATAAAATAAATGAAAAAAATAAATACGGTTACCACATTAGCTAGTATACTGTTGGCTTCCTAACTTGACGCATCACTCGAAAATAGAAATTCAGATCACAGCAAATTCATACTTCTCAACAAAATAAAACGTGAACGTTTTGTCAATGGTTAGGTCAACGTTAAGTTGGTTATCCAGTAACAATTATTCACAAATAATTCGGAATTATTTAAATCACCTTTGGCTTAAATGGTTCTAACCACTTCTCTTTTTTTCAGAAAAACCATATAACATTCTTTCGTAATTGCAGCTCTCCCTTTCTTCAATGAATAATAAAAGGTCAAACGATGTTAATATCATTCCTAAATCAGATATTCGTCAATTGATTAGAGCTACAAAGCCACAAGCTCAACGGACCATTGATCATCCTCATGCGAGATATAATCAACTCGGTCGAATATCATGTATTTTATGTGGTGTGCAAATCAAATCAGAATTTGCTTGGACTGCACATATACTCAGCAAGTCACATAAACAAGTGTGTGTTGTTTTCGTCTTTATTTTTCGAAAAAAATTATTACAGAACGAACTACGTGGGGTCCAATTGCCTACTAAACGTCCTGCCACGGGAACCAGAACAATTGACGAGGTAACCTGTAAATTGACAAAGGTTGAAAACAAGGTAGGTGTGTGGAAATGTCTGTGATGTATATTTCCATATGTACAGGTTAAGTCAGACGAGAAAAATTCGGATGCTAACCAACACAATGACTTACCAACGTTAATTTCCAGTGGAAAGATATGTGAAAAAAATCCTGCAGAGAGAAAAATAGAATCACAATCTCAACTCCCTGAAGGTTTCTTTGACGACCGATATAAAGATGCAAAAGTACGACACTATGATAAAAATGATTTTTCATGGCGGCAATTCCACTTTTTTGTTTTATAGGTTCGATGTGTTCCATATAAGGATAAAATGGCGGAAGAGTTGGAACTTTTTCAAAAAGAAATGGTTACTCTGGAAAAGGTAATTTGGTACTTTTCACTGTGATGTCTACTCATCCATAATAAATACAACTGTATCATCAGGTATAAGTTTGTTTGCTCAGCTGTGAACTGCACTTACTGTTTGGTGGTGGTTAGTACTATTACTGGAATTTCCAGCATAAGTTATGTAGATTGAGTGAGATTTTAACCTCAATCCAGTAGTTTACCGCTCTTATTCCTAAGCCATCGTTTTAAGGCTGTAACGTATTGTCTATAAGTCTAGTACTGAAATCATTGAGATGATCTACTTCTTACCCCTATTAACTTATGTATTTAGAGAATATAACATATTTTTCTTCCTCGCACGAGATGTTACTGTACTATGATAATATATGGTGAGCGGATAAGCGAGTGTATAATACCGCTAGATTTGGTACTCGAACGATCAGCTATACACAGACCAGATCATGTCATATCAGATACCCATTCACTACTAATTATAGAGCACCAAAGTATAGACTAAACAATACTTTCTTCTACACAATTGCAAGCAGTCACTCAGTGAGTCCAGAGTAAAAGTCAATAAGAGGAAATGAAATCACATATTTAGTAGTCAGTAAGTTGAGTGCCTCTTTGCCCACAATCAGCAACCGATCACACTTACTTTTAATACCATACATCGAATTCATGGAATACTCTTGAATTTTATTGTAGTGATAACTGGGGTATCGTTTATCCTTTAGTATTAGTGATCGTTCATATGTATATAGTCACCTTTTTAGTGATACAATGTACACTTCCTATGATAAACCAAGTTCACTACACAAATAAGAGGACCGAAATAAGGTTTAATTACCAAATCGAATTATAATATACACTCTCTCTTTCTCTCTGTATATATAATGTAATTATCTTTTTGGCTTGGGCAAGAACATGTAGGCTGAAAGTTTGAGTGAGTTTGTAGTCGAATTCCTCCAATGGCGTGGTTTGTTTATAAGACCTTGCTTACCATTTGACATTAAAATGGTGTGTGAACGCAGGAAAGTGATGATTTCACATCCACCCGTCCTATTAATTTTATAAATTATTAGAACTTTGTACCGTCGATATTCTACTTTTTTGTGCATTAGAATTTTAGTCATCTGGTGGTTGGTATTTTATTTATTTATTTATTTGGGGCACCCGACATATATGCGCCGCACAAATCTCATTTGATTTGTGTGAGAGTTGGTAACTAATTGACTGTCTTTAAGCCATTTGTTCATACTAATACACTCTCCCGTATATCTTCCCCTTCAATCCTTAATCCTATACTGTCTGACAAATCATAGAGAAGTTATGTTTGTGTCGTTAATTATTATAAAAACCCATAGAAATTGTACAGGACAGCAGACAGGTGGGCTAGGAGAAATCGTTCGTTTACAGTATATTCTTGCAACTTACTCTTAGTTCTCCCAAAATTATGCATTGAAGTAAGAGGTGGTTGTCCATATGTAGCAACAGGAACTGATTTCTATTACTATTCTTCACATGAGGAACTGTAGGTCAAAGCCAAATACATGAACTTGTGCTTGATTTCTGAGTTATGTTAAGAAAATAATTCAAGTACACCTTTCTTTTGATTGCCCGATCGTATATGCTACCTTAATGTGGCTGTCGAGCTTGAATATCGTAATGACCCAGTCGAACTATATTAAGTTGAACACTCCTTCAGATCCTACCATGTCAGGGAGGTCGTTTAGTGAGCAGTAAGTTTAAAGGCAGCAAACTCAAACCTGATGATAAAATCGTACCACGAGTAGTATAGTAACATGATGTAAGATGTTTCCTTCAGATAACCATCATCTGCAATGACTCTACCTTCCCACGACGGAAAGAGGGGTTTTGAAAACTCCAGCCTTAAAATAGCAAATCTTAGCTTGCCGAATGACTAACACCTCAAAAAACCACTTTATAAAGGCCATATATGGTCTGCTCCAAGTAGCTCTCCTTTAATCTATCGAGCCACACTTTCCAGCTGTCAAGAACACCCTTAACCAAATTTTTTGTTCAGATCCCTCAAGAAGAAGTATCTTTTCAGTGTGTGGACAATCGGGAAGTAAGAACCTCCCTCATACCTTTAACAGCACTTGAGATCACCTTGTTCACCATCGAAATCCCCTCCCTCCAACTAGTGAAATATCAAATATGTTGTCATATGATATTAATTTACTTAATAAACAAGATAGCCGATTGAACTATGATTAATTTTAATCGAAAATCAGATTTTTTAAAAGTCGAATCCTCTTGGCTTATCTATACATGCCATGCTTTACCTTGAATTCAAACAATAAGTATATCTGTTCTGATTTACGGGGCATTAAAAAAACCTAGCCAAACTATATCCGCATGCTTCAAATTTCGATACGTATTAAAAGCTGAATATTTCTATTATTATTATTATTATTATTATTATTATTATTATTATTATTATTATTATTATTATTATTATTATTACCTTAACTACTGATAAATGAATATTTTTCAGCACTCAGAAGAAATCATGGAAAAAGAAAGTGAAGCATCAGTATCTGAACGAAATTTAGCTGAGATAAATGAACAAATGTAAGTCAACTTGTTTTAACAATAAAAATTGGATTTCTTGAATTGTTTCTTAGAAAGAAATTGATTAAGTAGTATCAAACTGTATTGAGATTTTGTGATAGTGAAATTTTTAATAATTTTCTCTCTATTGTATTTGTTACCTATTTGATTGGATGTCGATAAGTAATCGATCTTAACCCAACATCTATCCACTATTGACTCCTGAATCACTTTTTATCTTACTCAATTAGTCAACTTTTATCTCACAAATGTATGAAATTTTGTGAATATCAATCTCATCAATTTCCTGACCGTTGCTGCTACTTAAACGTTGTGGTCGGGCTGACTAGTGTTGGGGATGATTGGAAGAGAGTTAGGGGCGGCCAAACCAAAACGTCTCATCAGTCCATAAAGTCACTAACTACAGGTCTGAACTATGTTGGTAGATGCAGACTACTTGGTTGGGGTTCGCGCGACTATCGTTACTAGTGTTTGAAGACTGTGTGATATGGCTCAGAATCGATCATAATGGTGTAGGTGTATACACTTTTTATCTTCCCTTAAACCGTGATATTAAAATTACTTTATACCTTTCTTTTTACTAAGTAATTCTTTTTCCCTGTATCATATCCTTATATGCAAACTTCTTTTATATATTACTACCACTGAAGTAACTGCTGCTATGAATTTAGTGTTCATCTCTTTGTGCTAATGAGGTATGGTGACTTGGACCGATGCATATATGTGTCGGATCCCATGTTGTAGATGACTAATGACTAACATCAATTTAAGACCGTTTTCTGTGATCATGATTGCAAAAGCAGGTGGATGGCTCAGCGATAAAGTATTCGATGTTTAACCATTAAGTCTCAGATACGAACCCTATCCCACCTACTTCAATTTTGTTAACCGGTTGCTATTACTCACCAAAAGTTACCGTATTTCTCGGAAAGTTTTAATTAATAGCTACTGGATCTCTAAATTTCCTTAATTTTACAGCAGTATATTTCACACTTTATTATGGATTTTAACGTTATCTACTACCAAAAACTGTCAAGATCAAGCCACAAAGTACCCTGATTTCTAAATCCCACATTTTTGTTTTGTGATGTTTACCTTTTGAGATTTGTTTAGCTAAAATTCAAGGATCAGATTCCATGGATCAGTCATACGTGACATAGAAGCGTGCACTTATATGCACTGGTTCAAGTTGCCACCATACTATGTTAGCATAGTGAAATGGAATTACGATAACAACCGTCAGGGTAGTAGAAATAGCGAAAACATCAATGGTAATAGAAATAATTAGGCATAAACAATGAGATCCGAAAAGAAGGAATAAATTCACTGAATAAAGAGTATGGAATAATTTTTACCCCATGATATAAGGAACGATAAATATAAAATTCATATGCGCTATTATGATTGATTCTAAGTCATATAGTTGTGAACGAGAATACAGATAGAAACAACCAACTGTATTTTATTACGAAATTACAGAATATCTTGGTAAAATATCAGAACCATACATTGAATACTTCATTTGCAAATTTCCATCATTTGTCCTTCACAGTCTATATGATTCTTTCCTAATCACAATTCTTTTCTATTTCGTTTTTTATTCTTTCACTTGATCTTCTTAGCCTTATCTTGCCATGCTTTCCACTACCGATTGGTGTTACATACTACTTACGTCTATCGAAATAATTAGCATACACCACAATATCATCCAACAATCTGTTACAAGTCTCATGACCTATTAGTTTTTGTTTCAATCCCTTATCTTACTAATAAGTAGTTTCAACTCATGAGGTTAAATGTTGCGACGTTTGTTTTTCCTAAAACCATTAGTTTGGTGAGTATTAACTCATGTGATACTAGAGATACAATTAAAGTGTTATTAATTTGTGACATGGTGTCATTCGTGGTATGAAATAAATCTGCAAAGGGCTGGCTTCTGTTGGTCCTTCACAACTCCCTGGCTGGGGTCTGAGAGATGGTGCAACACAATGGCTAGAGACGTTATCAGACATGACTCAGAATAGAAGCCAGTGACGATCCTGCTGTAACCTTCCTTCACTTTCTTCATGAAAAGTGGTTGTAGCTTCCTTAACTAAAAGGATTCTTCTGGTTGTATCTTTCCGTTTTCCCCATTATTATTCTTATTATTACACTAACGTACACTAATCTGTGGTTGTTATTGTTCTCTTTTTATATGCACCTTATCTTCCTTTTCTCTTCCCATCCTCATTTTGTGTGGCGCATATATGTCTGGTGCCCCCTGGTACTAATATTTATGTGTTCAAATAAATAAATAAGCATCAAATATCTAAATATATGTAACCACCAGTGTAAATCATCTAAAATTTATCTAGAAAATCATTCCCTTTAAATAAATAATTTATCTTGTCTTTGAAACAATGTAGTCCAAAGTTTCAACGTAATTATTAGTGATTATGACCTCATCATAAAGAAAGTGACCTATGGTGTCATTGAAGAATTTTATGGAATAAATTGAAGTGTTTCGAAAAAAGAAAACACTGACTTCGCCTTAGTTCATAAACACTAAGTCAGTCACTTAGTCTCAATGTAAAACCTGGCACGTATACACATGGATTCCAGTTGTCGTATCCTATTAGCACCCAGAGATCAAAATGTCAGGTCGAATTCTAAAATAGTGGAGGTAATAACAGTATCAATGGAAATAGAAAAGATTGTGCATCGAAGATACGACTCGAAAAGAAAATATCAATTATTGAAATAAAAACACAAAAAGTTATGGTGAATCCATAAGCTCAGAGTTGCAGGAAAGACATAGAATGCATCCACCTGCACCACTGAGAACGATTTTGAACCATGTCATTGAAAGCCTCTGACCACTGGTTATGATAATGAGGTGGGCCCCAACCAAATAGTGTACTGCTAGTATCATTACTCGATTCAACTGTCATTGACTTGATGGACTAATGTCATGCTTTAGTTTGGCTGTCTCTGATTTCCTTACAGTTTACTTCTACACTAAATAACATCACTCATTGAGGTAGACCGTGGTTCGGCACGCGTAACACATCCTGACCATAAACACTATGGTGAGTCAACAATTAAGTATATTTTAAAGAATCTCTTCTCTATAAATATATCCTTTTTAACAATTCTGTGTACGACTAATAATAGATCGTTTATTAAATAAAAGTGTAGAAATGCATGTTTTTTGTCATGAATTTGCATTTACTTTAGTTCACTTAGTACTTTGGAACACAATCGATTAACTTGTTTGATTTTATGAGGTTTGAGTGACCTCTACAGGATAGAGATCATAGAATCTATTAGATTAAACATTCTATCCATTACATTATAATGTATACATATGAAATGACATTTCACAGAGAGGTATTGGGTTACTGTAATTACGCCCCCAAATGCCCTGGTACGGCCGAGAGTGGAGAGAGTCCACTCTCCCTCTCGAAATGCTCTCACATGGCCACGCGAGTATATAGCCTCTCCCAGGGAAGTCCTACTCACTGCCTTCTCGTGGCGGGGGTGTTGTTTACGAAAGTGAGAGGACGAAAAGCGAATGTCCGGCGCTTTAACCGGGTTGGTGGACATGGAGTGTCCACCTAGGGGAGTTGGAAAACCCTGATTCCAAACCAATGGTGCACATGGGCTCCAGTATCCTGATGGAACGAATGGCGTATGAACCAATTGTTGGTCACCGGCTACCATGGGACTGCATCTCCTGACGATGCTCCACTGCCTTGCGGATCAGACCTTTAGGTCAAAGGCTCCAGGTGTGGCCCCCTAAGAAAACCACCTGCTTCAGTCTGGGCACCTGAGCAGTATCACAGCCCTCACACAAATCTCATTTGATTTGTGAGGTGCATATTTATCTGGTGCTTTTTGTACCAATATCTATGTGTTTAAATAAATAAATAAAACTGTAATTACAAGATAACAATATTTATTACTCCTTTATCCGCCTAAGTACTCTTGGATTTTGTTTATTTTGGAAGACTTATGTCATTTCAGAATATAGAACTCTATTATTGTTAATCGTTGATGTTCTTATTGGATAGAGTCGTGTCACTGTTTTCTGATTTATACTTTATGTTGTAATGTAATTCTTATCCACTTATTTAATTCACACATTTTATCTATATCCTATCTAAATTATAGGTTCTAGTCATGTTAGGTTATCTGTAGCACAGGTAATATGTTCGTCTGTCTATCAAAGTGTGAATATTTCCTGAAGCAATTAGTTATTTATCATTTTCAACCAATAAAACTAATTTTGGAGGCAGACGATATGGTTAGATTTCTAGTGTCTGATCATATTCGGAATAACAACTCAACATTGGATAAAACGCAATACAATCCTCAACTAAACTTTCAGTCCTCCCCCACAGTTACTCTTAACCCAGTTCCAAATTATTGAGGAGATATAGGAAAGGAAACGCTGTACTACGATTCAAAATGACGATTATTTATTGGGAAAAGCGTATTTATGGGATGTTTTAGTGTATTCTTAGGAGTTAGCCATTGTAGATGCAACCGGATTTGTTATCGCTGACTTGCATCCAAACGGTTTGAAGATTAATAACAGCTTATCCCAACTAATTTGAGTCGAACCTTTAGTGAGCTAATGCATTTCCTAACAGATTGTAGATAACTTAAAAACATGCTCATATATAATGAAAGCATGAGTTTAGTAATGTTGAGGGTGCGCCCATAGTTATAGTTAGAAAGTGATGAGAATATAGACAATCATTGACCTAGGTAGTTGTAGTATTTGTTGCTTAGCCTCAGCTACTGACTACTCTGATGTGAGTTCGTGTAGCTACAAGAGAAACAGGTTAAAACAAGACAGACCTAGGGGTGGTCAAACGAAAACATACAATTAATCCATGAAGCTATTGAACTGAATCACGTTAAAATGTACAAATTCATTAATTGAAATTCAACCTATAATCCGTGTTCTATGCTAGAAGGCCTACGTAGTTCAAAACTGGTCACAAGATCATATACACATTCATTTTTTAAAAATCTCCCTTCAAGTATTAACTCTGTTCCATACTGACTATTCCGCGATTGTATCCATGTGTGTTTAATTCTCACCATCAATAATACTATTTGTTTTCTGTACTTATTTATTTAGTCTGACAAATTAAATACTACCCAAGGTTGTTTATAATTGATTGACCGTGAACGGGTCAATAGTTTATCATTTATATTGGTTCCGAAATTAATCCACTATTTTCTTTTCTTATTTTCGTCTGCTTATTCAGATAAACAGATTCATGAGTGAAATTTCTTTGAACTTACAACTTTTCAACATTTACTACTTATTCAATAGTTTTTGATCTCATTATTATTTTTTTATTATTTCTACCATATTTAGAATGAAATGGGAAAAAATCAAACAATTAGAAAATGAAAAAGATTTATACGAAATGCGATTAAAGAAAAAACTAACAGACAGTATAAATCAATTTAAAAAATCCGAAAACCATACAGACATTAAGATAAAAAAGGAACAATGCTACACAGAAGGTGATAGTGGCGGTGATTATAGTAATAATAATAATAATCATAGTGATGACGATGATGATGATGATGAAGACAATATCTCCGATGAATTAAATAATTTCCGGACAAAAAATACAATTTAAATGAAATAACGAAAGACATTGTCTTTTCCTGTGTTCTTTTTTTCACATACATACTCAACTATATCTGTATATATGTGTTTATGGAATGAGTGTGTATGATGTTATTTGTAATGTAAAAAATAATTTTATGTATAAGAAATAAACTACTTGCTAGTTTATAAGTAATATGCACATTTGCCATAAAGTGTGTACAATGTATAAATAGGAGAATGATATATACATATAAGCAGTATATATCTAAATGATTAAAAAAATTTCTTTTTTTTACAGTCTTGTATTATTTATCATTATTAAAGTCCCTGCCATTATTTAGGCTTTTAATTTGATAGTGCTGTGGAGTATTCTATCTTTTTCTTTATGAAAATAAAGTAAATTGAGTGCTGTCCTCTTTTAGTTAGATTAATTTTATACACGATAACAATTAGGAATAAGCAAGATACAGTGGAGAGGATGTAGTCGATTATACAAAAAATGAGAATAGATTGTGAAAGGCGAACAGGTATATGAGAATAAAGTTGTTTATATCCTATTGGATAAGGATTATTATACGATTGATATATTCATCGGGATCTGTAATGGAATTTTTATATATAAATATTTAATGTTTCGTTTCCGTTTTAGTCAATAAATTTCTGTGGTGATGCAATCGGTTTTTCATAGCCGAAATAGATACGTGAATGCATATGTCTTCTCCCAAGTAAATGATCAATTTGACGTGTAAATCCAGCATCGAAAACATTTTCAGCTAATTTAATGAGTGTTCCATTGTTTTCTGTAAAACTATTCATTAAATTTGTATATCGTATCCGCCATTCAGGATTCTCACTTGGTATTACTAATGTACCATTCTGTTATGAATTAAAGAGATAAAAAAACATAAAATGAGTAATTTTTGTGATAAATAAATATAAGATAACAAATATGGTGGAGATTTGTTGCCCAGGTGGATGATTTTGGGGGAATTTTCTCCTCTGAGCTGGATGGTTTGGTCGTGAAGCTTTCATCATTCTTTAAACAACATCATCAGCACCTGAAATTCGTGCTGCTGATGTTCAAAATAATAATGAAAGCTCCTCGACCAAACCATCTAGCTCAGAGAACAAAACTCCACCAAGATAACAAGTAAAAAGTCTTACTATAATCAGATCTATAATCATTTCCCTATTCTTCAGTTGATACCACACATATTTGAGATGTGCTATTTCGTTGTGAACTATACCAGATATAAAAATCGAAATATTAACGTGAGAATTTAACAAAATGAGTGAACTTGACAAATATGTTTCAGCCGAACTTGTACTAATAGCTTTTAATTTAGTCCTTACCCGATAACTATTGAGAAGATGAAACGAAACAAAAAATTTGTTCCCTTTGTTTGATCGACAGTGATTCATGAGAAATTGTTTTGATCTTTAATGTGTCTTCAAGAATTAGCTAACCAGGAAAATAGTTCCTTTGAGCCTGTTCCAGTGCGACAACTGTGATTTTAAAATTCCAAGTAGTGATCATGTCTTTAAAAAAAGCTCGCTTTTGGCTATTTTTTGGAAATACATTTCCCAGCACTCTTATATCCATGTTTCACATTTTAGCCAACAAAATTTATATGTGTTCTCGTCTGTCAGCTTGAAGCATCCACCGGTAACAGGAAAGTTCTTGTGTGAATGATACAGAAGAGGTTGTTAAGTACTGAATGAGCATTAAAATTCTGTTCGGTAATTCATCAGACAGTCTTGAAATCTTAATTTTTGTTCTTAACTAACCGCCACTTTATATTTGTTATTGATCCTACAGTTTGAAAACCATACCAGACATATGTATGTATGTGGTGTTTAACGTAGTATAGTTCATGTAGAAACACGTCTGTTTTATTGTGAACTACTTAAAGTGTACGTAGAATTTGGTATTAACGTCCATTTAAGATGGATCGTTAGGTTTATAATGAAAATAATATAACTACGGTGGATACCAGAATTGTTAGTGAGAAAAATACACACACCAATGAGTCTTATGTATGTAGTGAAACAAAGCTCTTAAACACATCCGTCATATAAACCAGTATCCAAGGTAGATTTTATGCCCCGTTTGTACTTGAAACCAGAATATGACGAACTGAACCGATTTATATAGGTACTAAATTCCATATTGCGACTTACTGACTAACTTGTAACTCTTTTTTTAACAACAACTAACTAAATACTTATGTATCCCTATAAAGTAGAATAATGTAATCCATAATAGAAGACGGAATGTACGTTTTAGTAGTTAATTCATGAGTCAATTTAAGCTAGACCACCATTGAAAACCTGGAAGCACTGGATGACCGTTTCTTTCTAGTATGGAACTCCTCAGCAGTGCGCATCCACGAATGTACATTGTTTTATTAATTATTACAAGATACGACATTGCACAATATAAATTTACAGATGATAACGCTAATTAGGCTGATACAAATGAATTATGCTTTGTTCCTAAGCAAATTATTTCTTCTCTGTTTGCACGTTAGAAGTATGAGACAACTTGAATCGATACAGAAACAAAAAATGTGACAATTTTCAAAATTGTTTCAGGCAGATGATAATAGTTAGTTCTTATTTCTCTGCAATTGTAAAAACCTTAATGTAACAGTATCAGAGCGTAAACCAGTCATGATCATGAAGAGTCATACCATTTTTTGTTCATCTTATCATTAATTGAGCTAATAATATCTTGGATTTCGACTTTTTATAACAATACTTGTAATATCTTATACGAATATTCGTCAAGATTAGAACGAATAGCTTGACAAAAATTGGGCGCCGAGTACAGAGAAGTCATTATATGTGAAAATTATTACCCCGAAGAAGTTCAGACAAGTTAGTTGGACGAAACGTCGGAATTATTTAAATTTCAATCGCTGAGATTATTCCAAATATAACTTTCACATATAATGGCTTGTAATATCTACTGCAAGAAATTAATGCGAAAAATGTTTCTTCTCGTAACTGTGTATCATCAGCTTATTATCATGCATACATTAAAGAAACAGTCTAAACTAACTGTCAAAAGTAGTACTGTTCATTTACTAAAAATATATATTCTATGATCATCTACAAAGAACTAACACAAACTTTTTACTAGCTGATAAATCTACTGTTCACAATGAATCAACAGCCTGTGTTAGCTTTCTAAGGAACTACAAAATAAAGAAAACTCAATCAATTAGAATATCATTCACAACTAGTAATAGACTATAATATTTTTCATACTGTATAACTAACCATAAATTAAGAGAAAATATCCATTGAATTTAGGCTGATATATATATCGCTTTTTACTCACACACACATCTTGTGATCCAACTGATCACGCGTTTTCACTACACACTAGTCGTGATTAGTTTATGTGTGAATTTAATTTATATGCCTTTATTATTGGTCTACCTCAACTCTCCCCTACTAGTGATTCAAAAATAACAACAGATATATGTATATTGGTACCAACTAAATTGGCGGCCTGTTTAAACACCTGGGCTAACTGTTCCTGTCATCTAGATATTTCATTAAGTTATCTAATTTTGTTTGTTTTAATACATCATTATGCCTATTATTCGCACAACCTATTCAGGCGCGTTTCTGAAAAGTGTAAGACTTTTCGCTGTAAATGTTATAGAAGACCTAATTAGAGATATCGTGTTTGCTGGCAATATGCAGCGAGAAGAATGTACATTATCCAGATGTCAATTGACTGGGCTGCTAACTTCTAACCGGCGATCACTCAATATTTATCGTCGGGAAAGACGAAGAAATAAGAAACGGAAACTTGTTGAAGTACTTTGTGCTGAGAATTACATATTGTATCAAAAATATAATATTGAATAAAGCTAATAATAATAAATAATAAATAAATTCAAAAATAACAACAGATATATGTATATTGGTACCAACTAAATGGGGAAAAATCTACCATTCTGTTTTTCTTCAATGAGGAAACAGAACGAGAGATGAGACAAACCCCAATACATCACACAGTTGAGTACATATTTCAATCTTGCATTTACGGTTATTCTTTCTTGAGACATAAAAAATTTAAACAAGAAAGTGTTTATTCTAGTAGTGTTTATGATTACCATCAAAAATATATCCTTTGAAAAACAACAAACGATTGAGAGGAAGAGCAAGAGCTACACACACGACTCATATTGTACTTCTTATAATCAATGGTAATTAGGTATAAAATACCAACCTAAGTACACATTAATGTAAATCATAATGATGATAATGGTAGTTTTATTTATTATTTAATTCCAATGAAAATAACTCACATTTCTACATTATACACAAAAATACTTCTTTCAATTATCGTAATATTATAGAATCGATAGATTGTAGTTACCATCGGAATCTAGGATATACACTTCGTCTTGCTTGAAACTTATTAGTTGAATGTACCTACAGTCTAATATAATAGTGGTCACGCATTTGAATTTGAACCAAATGTCAAATGTGTTATCTATGAAACTATTCAACTAAAACAATCATTAATTTCTAAGATCAGTATTCATTGAATTGGTAAAAAAAATTTGGTATTTTCTCATCGTTAATATTAAAGATTCCAATTGATCAGCTGCTCTTAGCATATGTACATCTTAACATGATTATCCTGATATTTTTATTTAGACAAAAATTCATGTTATCAATGTAATTCACGGAGAAAAACCCTCTATTTAAACTTATCTCTTATTGAGATGATGGAGAAGTTTTGTGGCTCAGGTGGGTGATTTTGATGGAGTTTTGTTCTCTGAACTGGATGGTTTGGTCGTGGGGCTTTCGTCGTCCTTCTGAGCGACATCATCAGCACAAACTTCAGGTATGTGCTGATGATGTCGTTCAGAGGGACGACGAAAGCTCCACGACCGAACCATCCAGCTCAGAGAACAAAACTACATTATCTCTTATTGAACTACTCGTATGAACACAAAACACCAAAACCGTTATCAAGTTTGGTTAATCAAAATCATGGAACACATGTATATATACACACGGAGAGAAAGTATGCAATCTTAAAAAACTCCATTATCTATCATATTCATTATTATTTCTTACCTTTTCTAATAATTCTCTAATTCGTTTCATTCGTCTAATAGTTGGTTGAAATTCAATTATTAACGGAATCACAAAATTATCTGATCTCGGTCGTACACGTTCAATTAGCATCTCTTCATAGTCTGTTTCATCCCAATTGACAAGATGAATTTTAATTTTTCCAAAATAATTTACAATTAATTCATCAACCTACATAGAGAATAACAAAAAATAAATAAGGAAGGTGAAGAATTATCTGAAACAAGTGTTAGATGGCATATTACTGATTATCAAGTAGGACTAGTCAGTGTAGACAATGATGTGACTTCCACGTAAGATCTTATGGATTAAGTAGTCACATCATCACGAATCTACAATGTTAGGATTAGGTCTATTACTAGAGTAATACTAATACCAAAATAGACCATAATTCTCTAGGTGTAAAATTAAATAACAGTCTAATAAGTAATGGTTCAGGGAGGGGAGATAAAGTGTGAAGATTGTTAAATATTATAGTTTACATTACGAGTAATTTCTTGTAGTGAGATCTAAAGGTCTCAAGTTCAATCCCCTATGAAGTTGTGAATCTATGATCTGGCGATAACTTTCACTTGTCTAGTACTTCTTGGTTTCCAACGGTTATCTAACTAAACCTAGTGCATGATGTAAACTATAAAATCTAACAAGTATTTATACTGAAAAAAAAGTAGTCAAGAGGATGTTTAAATTAATGAATAGTTCAATCAATCATGGTTTTCTACAGTCTATGCTACCTTTATCTCAATAATTATGTTCATTATTAGTCACACTGATTTAAAATTATTGATAAATGTATAAATTACTACCAGTCAAGACTTAAAATATTGAAGAATATAGTTCGAAAAATATAATATCAATTAACTTTAATAGACGTTCGATTCGTGGCTCTGAATTAGTGTTGGCTACTATCCAATGATAATTTTGTCACAAAAAGAAAATAGTTCGTTTCAGAGTTTCAATATAACTAACATAGGTAACTAAAAGTTGATTTATTTATGCTTGACCAAACCAAAGGCAATCCGTACAGGATGCATATATGCCAATAAGAGACTGATCACTTGTAGTCCTAGACATTAATCGGAATATTCAAACAAACAATAGAAAAGTGAATTAAAACCTCACCCCACTGCACAAGCTAGTGACTATCTGGACTCATAAACTACGTAGATAAGGTGGTGGTGTTTGCAGCGAACGATACTGGGTTCGAGTCATGAAGTGAACATTAACTCAGATGCAGGTAGGTTCATCTGACGAGTTCCAAATAGGACGAAACTCACGTCATGGATTTCACTGCTAGTCACCATCTATCATTGCTTACAAAGTCAGATGGGTTCGTGTTTGTAATGACAACCAAATAGCGAATAGACAGTTAAGCTTAAACCACTAATCCACCCTTCTGAATAGATAGAAATGAAGATATCTAAGTTGGTGAAAACAATTTGCATCTCGTTTGGATACTTTTGACGTTATTCAGTTTCTATGAGCTAGATGAATTAATTACGAAGATTTTATTGTCATTCTGAATAACATTATCGGTATCTACTTCCTATGGAAGTGATCATCTTAGTTATTTCAAAAGGGTTAAATTAGTTCGTTCCGATAGTTTTCTTTGTGACTGATTTTTTTAGTACCTACTGAAGAAGTTCACTTTTACATGAAGTAAACCCCGATTATGTTGAAAACGGTAAAGAAAGTTCCTCAATTAAACTACTTATGTTAGACAACTCAATAACACTAAAATGAACACTTCCATCTAAGAATGAGGATGAAATTCGGTCAAGACATAGTGGAATATACTGATTTTTTTTAACTCAACTCAGTATATTAGCGATAAACTATTATCGTCCTCACTCCCCACAACCTAGAAACTAACATTTAAATAACTACTTATTACAATTTCAGTAGTAATTGTTGGCAGAACACTGGATCATGATAAAAATATATATATATCACTCTTAGTCACAAACATGAAAATGAATACAATGAATTTTGTTAAAATACCCAAACACAATCCATTTACAGATTCATGATTTAATTAGAATAAAGAAAAAAAACATTGATATTTGTGTAATCACGTACTTTACTTATAATAATCTATGTATATTTACATTATAACCTAAATATTTAATGTGTACCACTCACTCTATCACTGTGTTCTCGCCTCTTGAAAAAGTTCAAATCACATGGGTTTTTTGAGAAATGTATGGAAATATAGGTATTTATCATAATGAAATTTCTACAAATCATTATAATCTTGTTCAGATAAACAGGATGAGAGAATAGATAGATAGATAGATAGATAGATAGATAGATAGATAGATAGATAGATAGATAGATAGATAGATAGATAGATAGATAGATAGATAGATAGATAGATAGATAGATATAAATATCCGTGTTCATTTCACTTTACTTATTGGCTATTGCGATACAATTTACCATCTTTAACTTATTCCCAACCTATTAGTTAGCCTCTCACACTCAGACACTTTTGATTTGATTTTGTATAACTGTCATTTTTTTATTTTATGGTGTGATTAGGTCTGATTTGCTTGCATATAAACTGCGTATGTCTGATTTATATGATTCATACAGTAGAAGTTGATTTTGTGTTCTGAACTCAACGGACAGGACAAGGCAAGAAGAATCAATAGAGACTCAGAGTTGACTCTGGGCTGCTCGTGCTGGTTAATGAGTTATTAGTTTGGCATAGGGCTAAGATCGTAAGAGTTGGCATTCTGATTAACAATCTTGTCACATGATATTTTGAAGGGGCTATAGGACATAACATATTCATGTAATATTTCAAATAGAATAGAAGAGATTGTATTTCTATAAAGAGTTACATTTATCTATTGTTAGAACTATACAACAGTTTTTCATTTTCGTTCACAAATGAATTTATGAAAAAAATCTTGTTATTAGAGTATTTTTTTATCATAAAAATTATCTAACTACTATTACTAAGAGATTTCATCGGTATAATGATTATTGGTCACAATGAAACTGACAATTAATCTTAGATTTACATCAAGATTATGGCCGGGTTTTCTTACTATGACATATTCTCGCACAATCTGTTCCCAAAAAAGGAAATTGCATCACAACGTACTTCAAGAATAGAATGTTACTCCAACTGTTATCCAATGGATGATTCAACATCATACCGATAAAACAGTTGAGAATTATTCACTAATTGTCCAATTACAAATATACAGGAATAAATTATTTCTACGCAAGACTAATGCTCAATATGTTTACTGTAATAAATATCTATGGGACTGTCTGGAATCTTCGAACGAAATAGTTATTTAACGTAGTAAAAAATAATGAAATAAATCACGGTATTAAGTAGAAGGGATTAGAAATCATTTGATTTTAGATCTATATTTATTTATTTATCTGAACACATAAATATTGGTACAAAGGGGCACCGAATACATATGCACCACACAAGCCACTTGATTTGTGTGTGAGCTGTGATACTACCCGGGTGCTCAAACCGAAGTAGGTGGTTTTCTTAGGGGGCCACACCCGGAGCCCTTGACATAAAGGTCTTATCCAAAAGGCAGTGGAGCAACGTTAGGAGATGCAGTCCCATGGTAGCCGGTGACCGACGATTGATTCATATGCCATTTGTTCCCTCAGAATACTGGAGCCCATGTGTACCATTGGTTTGGAATCAGGGTTTTTCAACTCCCCTAGGTGAACCCTCCGTGTCCATTAATCCGGTTAAAGCGCCGGACATTCGCCTTTTGTCCTTTCAATTTCATAAACAACAGTAATGCCAGGAGAAAGCAGTGAGTAAGACTTCCCTGACAGTGGTTGTATAAGCATAGCCATGTGAGAGCATTTCAAGAGGGAGAGCGGACTCTCTACACCCTCGGTCGTACCAGGGCATTTGACTAGATGGTGTAAATGTCATCATATCGTTTTGTATCCTAACAACAGTTCACTTTCTGTCTTAACATAAATACTTACTTATGTCTAATAGGTATATTTTCGTATGATTATATTATCTAAATGTATTTAATGATGAGATAGTCATATGAGTGACCTGATAGATTATATATTGTATATATTTAAAAAATTTGCATTTTCACATGGTGTCATTATTTTTTTTATTCTAAGCGAAATACTTATGAGATTAATACAAAATGATATATGTTTTGTTATTCAATAACGATTATCGTTATCTATTTGATATATTTCGTTAAATTGTTTTCTTTTTCAAATAACTCCAAATAGACCAAGATTTAAATAGCCTAATCATATTGTATCAAACATTGTTGGTATATATAGACACCTTGAACCGATACCTTGACAGATAGACAGATAAATAGTTACTCTTTTTATTGATGAAAATCTTTCAATAAGACTGAATTCAGTAATTAAAATATTTCATAGATGAAAGCATGAGTCAATTGAAGCTAGACCACCGAAGAAAACCTGGAAACACTGGACGGCCGTTTCGTCCTATTATGGGACTCCTCAGCAGTGCGCATCCACGAACCCGCTCTCGCGAGCGAGATTCGAACCCAGGACCTACCAGTTACGAGCCAGAGCCCTTAACCGATAGACCACTGAGCTGGCATCCAACGGTGTTAATGTCTAACTTCAACTGATCCACGAAGTTGAGCAACCATTCACCAATTGTCATCAGTGAGTTCCTATCTCACGACAGACGTGGTTTGCACTCCACTGGTCACTGCTTCTCACTAGAGCTCCTGGATGTACTTCCACTACACCGTTGGATGCCAGCTCAGTGGTCTATCGGTTAAGGGCTCTGGCTCGTAACTGGTAGGTCCTGGGTTCGAATCTCGCTCGCGAGAGCGGGTTCGTGGATGCGCACTGCTGAGGAGTCCCATAATAGGACGAAACGGCCGTCCAGTGTTTCCAGGTTTTCCTCGGTGGTCTAGCTTCAATTGACTCATGCTTTCATCTATGAAACATACCAAATCTCCACAAAAACCCCTTCTAATAATTAAAATATTACTTTTTTGATCGATTTATCATGAACTGTATTAACTTACACAATAATATTGAGTATTACTTTTTTTTATCATGGCAGTTTAGTGAAAGGATCTTGGAGATTATTGAATCTTATAGTTTTTATAACGGATATATCTTAGTTAGACAACCGTTACAAATCAGGATGTATCTCACAGCCGTTTTGTCTTCTTATGAGACTCCCAATGCGAACCAAAACCAGAACAGAGAAGTATGGTTTTGATTGAATGTTAACTCAATGTCCTGAAGGTTAGGGGTTCACATCGAGACCTGAAGGTCCTGAGTTCAATCCTCAGTGTAGTCGTAGTTGTACACAATCAAGAAGTCCCATATCAGGACAAAACACCCATGCAGTGCTTCCTAGCTTCCAGTGGTAACATTTAAGTAATGTCAGCCTCTAACGCAAATTATAAAACACGCAGTTAGTTTAATATAATCGAATATAACACGAATGTTAGTTATCCATTGTCATGGTTGATAAGACATATCGAACTCTGAAGTTAATTAACACTCTTATCAATGTTTGATTAAAACTAATTTCTCACAGGATTACATTAAATTTTAAATAAAAATCGTCTACTATTTACTAGTGCCCGCGAGCTTTTATGTTGTGTGTTCTCCTTCACCTGATGACAAAGTTATCATCTTTGTGTAAGAACTCAAGTCAAAAATGAAGCGCAGTTACTTGACACAATAACATAGAATAATGTTTGTACCAATACCATAAAATTTATTTAAATCAATCACTGAATTCGCACTTAACAGTTTAATTCCTTATTTCTGTAAATTCAAATATAATGTAGGACATTCTCAGATCAGTTGGATGATTTTGGTGTTGGTGTTATGCTGTCTTAGCTCGGTGGCTTGACCGTAAAGCCTTCATTGTCTTCTTAAACAATACCATTAACACAAACTTTAGATAGAAGTGAGTTATTTGAAGTTCGACATTAGCATCATTGGATGCCAGCTCAGTGGTCTAATGGTTAAGAGTTTGATTCCCACGTACGGAGTCAAGGATGCACACTGCTGACGAAGAGTCTCATACTAGGATAAAACGGGCTAAGATCAGTGAGTGATTATAACGGTGGAAATACTACAATCTCCACAAATTACCTATACTAATATAACAAAAACTCATTTTACTAACATTATATTTGATTAGTTGTTGTCACTTGTCATTATCTGCATATTAATTTTCATTGTTTCCTCCTCATTTGACTTCATAGTTATTTATAATTCTTTTAAATGAGTCAATGAAAAAGCTTAACAATTAAACCATAAAACTCAGAGACTGAAACTTCACCAAAATTGTGTTCATACACCTTGATGAAAAATTCTAAAGTAGAACGATAAAATACCTGATTTTCGATTCATCATAGCCTATCAATAGATCTTTTTCTTACAACAGAAAAAGTTGTATCGTTTCTAAATCGATTTGATCTGTCTGACTATACTCATGTCTCTAATCAATAATGTATTGGTCATATATAAGTTACACATGTTTCAGATGTTGAGAGAAGTTTGAAATATCAATTCAAAATAGAGTTGATTTGTGGAATGCATAAAGAAACCAATCTATTGATGTATCTACCTACCTGCCTGATTACGCACCTACATGCATCTATACATACTTAGAAACTAATTGGTAATCATTCATTTACATGATTTGTTTCTCCATGTGTTGGTGGCAATGATGATATACATTGGTGTATTATTTAATTACCTTTTTTTCTGACAAATTTTTATTTAATTTTGTTATATCTTTCACACCATTCATGAGTTTATTCAGTACAAATTTGTCAGTGATATATATGTGGAAAAAAAATACAACTAGAAAAGTGAAAACGTGACTGTAAATCGTGATGCAACTCCTCTTAGATCTATACATAAGTGTCAGTACCTATCTGATAGTTAGCCACGTGATGTTAAATGCATTAGAATGCATAAAGTTAGATAAATATCAAGCGTCATTTGCCTCATAGTTTGTTGAATTCACTGATCATACAATCTAAGTACATAATATTGGATAAATTTTGAATTTCCAATGGTGTTACATTTATTGTAAGGAAAAATTTCATTGTAAATTATTTGAACAAAAATAAATCATTACAGGATATCTCTACAGTTGGATAAAGTGAACCTCCTTTGATAGCATTAGATGCGAAGTGAATTTCATTAAGATTGTACTGTTACTCTCAAAGACTAATAAACTACATTGTTATTGATTACGTGTAGATCAGTCAGTTGAGTATATAATATGTATAGCTTTAGGGAGTTATGATTTTATATGTTAAGTCTACAACTACATGAGTTTGAAAGTCTGACGAAATCTTGGCACGGTTTAAAAAGATTCGACTGACTTTTGATAACTTGGGTCACTTGTGGAGTAGGCAAGATATCCGTCTGACATCCAAATGGTGTATTTACTGCACAGCGGTTTGATCCGTTCTAATTTAGGGACGTGAAACATGGTCATTAAACATAGTGGGTATTTATAGGTTACTAGCATAAGATAATAGCTTTCTTCGAAGCATTGATCATGTATTTTTGGACCATGGAGTAAACAATGACTGGGTTAGGAATAGGGTATTAGGTAAGAATAACAAGTCGACTAATAAGGTAGTAGAACCTCACCACCTGAGCTGATTGAGATGTGTGTTACGTGTGCCCAACCACCGTCTACTTCAATGAGTGGTGTTATTTAGTGTAGAAGTAAACTGTAAGGAAATCAGAGGCAGCCAAACTAAAGCACGACATTAGTCCATCAAGTCAATGACAGTTGAATTGAGTAATGATACTAGCAGTATACTATCTGGTTGGGGCCCACCTCATTATCATAACCAGTGGTCAGAGGCTTTCAATGACATGGTTCAAAATCGTTCTCAGTGGTGCAGGTGGATGCATTCTATGTCTTTCCTGCAACTCTGAGCTTATGGATTCACCATAACTTTTTGTGTTTTTATTTCAATAATTGATATTTTCTTTTCGAGTCGTATCTTCGATGCACAATCTTTTCTATTTCCATTGATACTGTTATTACCTCCACTATTTTAGAATTCGACCTGACATTTTGATCTCTGTGTGTTAATGGGATATGACAACTGGAATAGTCAACTTGGAATTAATGCGCCGTATGAATAAATAATAAAAGCCACAAATCATACTTCAGTTGATGAAGATTAGTAATAATATACAGAAGATACACATAGAACTGACCCGTTAGTTGGTTGGAAGTAGTCGGCGGGAAATTGTGTTTAAGTTTCGTGTTAGTTGACACTTGTTAGAAAGGTATAAGTGTAATATTCAAGGAACTAATAATGTCTGAATAGTTCGAACTTGTGATACAGGATGGCAAGTGTTCCATTTCAATCATAAATCGATTTCAATAGTTCTAGGTCGACTATCTTAACGGTTATTTAAATCATAATGACAATAATGTGAAAATATCTTGAAAACTTCACACCAATCATTATCGACAAATTATCACTCATAAATAAACTCAGCAATATACGCATTTTATTAATTATGTAAACTTACATCAGTACTGGCAATAATTAGAGATGAGTAGTCAATCATTCCAGGTTTCGCTATCATTGCATAATCTAAACAAGGGGATATATCATCTGGTAATCCACAAATAAGAATTTTTTGACGGGGACGATAATCTACACACAAAATAAATAAGAATGGATACGCATAGATAAAGAAATAATAATAAGTTACATAATAACTAGTTATTAATTTATGTTATTCTGTAAGAATAAATTTAACTTCATATGGAATGTGATAACTAATGAAGCATTAAAACGTCAATTACCGGCAACCTCAAGCTTGAAATTTCGGACGATGAAAGTTGTTCATACTTTCCTAAATATAATCTAGATGATACACACCAACACAGATCAATTGTGCACTACATACATATATCACTTTTGTTAATCTGGATTGATTCACTGACTGAAACTTAATATTTCACATCACGAACTAATTTCAAAAAGACTACCATTAGAAATCAGGAAGCACTGAATAGTTGATTCACCCTAGCATGAGACTCCTCAGTTGTGCACATGGATGAGGCTACCATGGATTTTGCAGAGTTAGCTCAACATTTATACCACTGAGTCATCATGCAGTGGTCTAATTTCTAACATCCATTAATTTGAGGTGTTATTTAAGGATCTCCCAATGCCGTTGGCGGGGAACTTCCTCACATTCGACATGATAGACCTGAAGGTCTTGGGTTGAATCCCAGCCGGGATAGCGGATATGTACAGCTAAGGTCTCCCGTATCAGTCAGTCACAACGTAGAACTTCGTACGTATGTACATGCGTTCGAGTTGCCATACCACATTAACACAGAGATACAGTTGTCGATTCAGATCCCATAGTGGTAGAAGTAGTAAGAGTATAAGCAGCAATCCGAAAGATTAGGATTTGAGGATGTTATTCAAGGGGTATAATACAGTGAAATAAACTTGGAAAGAGAAAACAGATAGGGACATAAAAAATTTAAAAGATTAGAATTTGGGAGAACACAAAGAGTAGATGCATCTTCGCCATTGCAAATGGTTTTGAGCCATGTCATTCAAGATCTAACCATCCATTGCTATTATCTCACTGATCCCAACCAGGTCGTCTACACCTACCAACATGACTCAGTCCACTTGTCAGTGACTTCATGGATTTGTGCCACGTTTTGGTCTAGACACCCCTAGCTTTCTTCCAACCTACTGTCAAGGGACCTGAAAAGGAAGTTGGATTAATGTTGGTTTTAACGACCTGGTAGCGTGACCTCAGAGCCCAAGGGACAACTGATTGAGGCTGGTCAGGCACGACATTTTTGTGGGAGGTTGTTGGCGTATTAGCTCCGTTCTTCAAAGGGCCTTACCGATGGAGACAGAAATCCGTGAGGTAAGGTGTAACATTTTTAGGGCCGACCTTTTCTAACCCCTTCCTTCCTTGTGAGAAGGCAGTGTTGCTGCGGATGCCGGTTGTCCGAGGGAAACACCTCACTGCCGTCACACCCCTCTACAATAAGCCGTACGACTTCGCCTTCAGACCTTGAGTTGCTGCTTTTAGTCTTACCGTTCTCCAATTGACCTGCCTGGTATGGTAGAGTCTACAGGAACATATGTTCCAGCCAATATAGCTCTGTTAGGTCATCACGATAGGTAAGCCAGACCACCACTTCAAGGTAGCAGCTACGATAGGGTCCCGTATCAGGACGAGACATATCCAAAGAGTTCTGGTCTTCCATGTTTGTCAAACTAATGTCATTCCGTGATGTGAACTATGAAAATTCAACAGTCTACACAAGCCCTCTATGCTGATGACGACAAAACTAAGAAGTCAATTGAATTTATGTTAGTTATCGACAATTCGTAAATCCTGCGTGATTATAAACTCTAGCTGAAAAGGAATGATAGCCGCTACGTGATTGCCACAGGTTACGAGAGTTTCTAATTCTATTCCTTTGCAGAAGTAATCAGCCAATACTGTTGAGATAGCTTCAAATTAGTATGATGCAATGGATCAGTAGCCTTTTTCGATGTTAGTTCATGATGATAATAAACCTCTACAAATTATCAACAGTAATGACTTTTTATCAAAGACATGGTGTCTTTACATACACATACGTACATACATATAACATACATACGTCGCCACATATGTACGTACATGTCATAGTGACAACTTTTAGATTGACATTTGGAAAAATAAATAAATATAATATATCTATTATTGATTATCCGCAACTTTATAATTTCATAATCATGACCTCTATTGGGGGTGTGGGTATGCATATATCAATAAACTTATATAAATAATCTAAATATTACCATGCTTGTGAATTAAGGTATATCGAGGCAATACGCACAGTATGCACATATGCCAATTAGAGACTGACCAGTTGCAGTCCTAAACACATCGATGGGAAGATCCAAACAAACAATACTAAGTGAATTCAATCTAAATATTATTCAGTGTGTTTGCATATTTACTTTAGGGTGAATAAATCCATTAAATTATCGTTGATTTGCAGTCATTCGATTGAAAATTGACATTCATTTTTTTTCATTTCCTGAAAAGCTAAGATTACACTTCGAGCCAATTGGCAATAATTTCAAAGTAGGAAGGGGTTAGTGTCATTCTGAAATCTAAATCACTTCAGTCAAAAATGTCTTCCTCTCTGTGTGCCTACTTTATTCATCCTATTAAAACTAATATTTCCCATTTCTGATTTTTTGTGGAGATTTTAGTAATTTTATATAGTTGAATTCATCGGTTAAGTGTTCTAGCGCGAGACTGATAGGTTCTGGGTTCGAATCTCGGGAGGCAGGATCGTGGATGCGCACTGCTGAGGAGTTTCGTAATAGGACGAAACGCCGTCCAGTGCTTCCAGGTTTTCCATGGTGGTCTAGCTTCAATTGACTCATGATTTCAACTATGAAAATATTGAAATATCCACAAAAACCCCTTCTGATCAATAATATAATTACTACGAATATTTTGAATTATTTACTTTTCATCGCATGCATTTTTTCTCTGAATTTCCTGATGTAAAGTGATGACAATTTCATACGGCCATACATTAATTTATGACTAACTGGTTAGCATTATTCAGTCAGTTAATCATAAGTAGTGTGAGATCTGGTACATTCAAACATCGGTTGTCACATGGCATCAGTACAGTGATACTAAATTATCAAAACAAACGTCAGATTAGTAGAAGGAGTAACAATATCAACTGTATTAGAAAACACTACACTACAGTATGATTCGAGGAGAAAGAAGGCATTAGATAATCTTAAAACTCAAAATCCAAGAAAAGAATCCAAGTGAATGCACATTTTCCATTCCGACTAATTCTGACTCATATCATTCAAAATGTCTAACCCCAACCAGGTAATCTGTACCTACCTACACTGCTCAGTCTTACAATCACTGACCTAATGAACTGACTACACATATTAGTCTTACCACTCACAGATTTATTCTAACTCCACACTCAACATCGTAGCCAATATCACACATTGAGGCAGGTAGTTATTAAGCATACGCCACACAAATTAATAACAGTTAAAGATGGTTTATTTTCGGAAAGCAAGTTCGACAAACAGAATAGCATTTCAGGTTGCGGAGATTATTGAATTTTGGTGAGATCATGAACCTATCAATGTTAGAAAATCACTGAAAACCGTTTCTTCTTAGTGTGAAACTCCTCACCAGTGCTCACCCATAATCTCGTAACCTGGAATCGAACCCAGGACCTTCGGTCTCTAGCACGAATACTTAACTTCTAAACTAATGAGCCCGGATTTCGAATGATTTTTAAGTTTTCTAACAGTCACGGATTTCTGTTATTGTCAACCAAGAAAGAAAAAACTGCAGCAGAAAATCTATTGGACTCTGTACAAAAGTAATAGAGTTTATTCGATCGTTGACTTTATTTCAACATCAAGATTGTTATATGATAATGGGATGGAAACAGACTGAATGTATGGTTTTTACAAAGTTGTAATGAATATTGTGATTGTGTAAAACATTAATAAAAATCTAATCAACGTAGATACATTTATTAAACTAATGAACATTTACATCGATTACCATTGAGAAATAACCGTTTTGTTTGATTCTTAGAGTTGATTGAATAGATCATCAAGATTATCTTAATGATTACAAACACTTTGGAGTAAACCAACACGAAATCAAGATTTAGCAACATTCTATCGTTCAGACAGTTATCTCTCACAATCTAATGCACTAAAACTGCATGCATTAATAATGCTCACCCCAACTTAATGATATAACCGTCTTTATTATGTAATATTAACTTTCAAGTTAGTAAACAAGATCACCATTTATTTTACTATTCCTGTTACTATCATTTAAAAATGAAAGGTGAAACAATATGATAAAGTGAATAATGATTCAAATTATACTAATGAATTATTCCATATATTGATTTGTTAATTGTTCTTTTTAGATAAAGTTTTAGGTATTCTTGTGATAAACAGTAGCAAAGAATCATCTGGTATCATACACACAACTATAGTTAAACAGACTGAATCTTATTGTAACTATCCAACTTTTGGACAGAGTGTCATGAAAAATGATCAACATTTTATTTACAATCTTGGTGATCTCATTCCTTCTTATTCTGATATGTTTTTTGTTTATCCTGATTAACTGACATCACAGTCATAAATAACAAAACTGTATAGTACTGTTTATGAAATAAGAAATAATGTTACCTTGGAACATTTAACTATGCATGGTTGTGTGCTGGTAAGTACACGTGATTATTCTATTAGTTTTTTTTTATATAATTGAGTTAATTACACACTTTATAGTATAGAAACGACCATATCTAGAATCTTTACTGAAAATAACCTATTTAGAAAGCAAATGTGAACTATGGGGTAGGCGATCATTTACACACAATATGTGGAAAAAATCTCACTAGGTTGTTATTGTTAATGTCGAATTGAATAACATACGTTTTGAGAATAATTAACAACCTATCTATGTACTCAAAAGACTTAATAATTAGTGAACTTCTTTTGTAAGATCGAAACTATTAACCAATTTTCAACTTCACATTAGAGATATACTCACCAATCTAGATTCATGGACATTAACAGAAATGTTTAGACTGAAGAAATATAAATGGTTTCATTAGTTAATTGAATGTAACGTAATATTTGATCGGTTGAAATTGTCTTATCACAATAGAACAGGGAGATAAGATTATTTTAAGACATCCCAAAGTGGTAAAAGTAGCCACAATATTAGTTGTAGTAGCAAAAAAAAACTAGGCATCGAAAAAGAAAAATATGGTGTAAGGTGATTTTAGGACACATGTTCAAGATTAAACCAACGAGCGTACACATCTGGGCCATTGCAATCGATTCTGAGCCGTACCACTTAGTCTAACTATTGATTACTATAACGGACACGGACTCCAACCAGGTAGTGTACAACTATTAGCATGGCATAGTTCAGTTTTCAATTAATTCATGAACTGGTGCCACATCTTAGTTTGACCATCCCTAGCTTTCTTATAATTTACTACTTCACCAACTATCATCGTCCGTCAAAGTAGGAGATGGTTGAGCATACGTAACACGTATCTCAACTAGCTCATTTGATGAAATGATTAGGACATGAGTTATCAAGAGTATGACTAAAGGTAATTGTAACTGTAATTACCTACTTAATATTTCATTCACAAAATTCACAATGTTGATTGTAACAAAACGGTCACTGTATATAGTTTGACGTCACTAACTTATTTTAATTAAATAACCAGTGAAAATTACGAAGTAGTGGGTAGCTGTTTCATCTTTATATGGAAATCATTAACAGTGCACATCCTAGACCACATCGGGCATCAGAACCAGGATATTTGAAAACTGTCGTGGGTTTTTACCTTCCAGACCAATGACGTGGGAACCAATTATTTCTCCTTATTAACTTATTAGTAACTAGTTACGAGAGGCAATTCCTGGTTTTCTAGAGAAAAACTGTAACTAATGAAGTTCAACCTTCAGATGTGATACAAATATCATCGATAGCAGTGGATAATTGACACAAAATATCGCAAATTAACTGAAGTTAGAAATATGAACTATTGAATCTTAACTCAGTGGTCTGAAGATCAGGTGCTCGAAGTTAGGCCTGGATATTCTGGGTCCTATCCCTTGTATGGTCGTAGATCTCACTGTTCATTTACATCTAGTTGTCAATGGTTATCTAATCACAGTCGGTCCATCACGTGAAACTTTAAATTCAACAATCTCCATGACACCATATAATCACATTCAATGTTTTCAAGATAAATGACATGAACTAGTAATTCAATGGAGTGTAGAAAATTATGCTTCGATACGATAAACAAGACCTTGATTTAGACGAATATTCAAGTCGTCTATCAAAGATTCAGGTGTTACACTTTATTCATCTAGTTTTAATTTCAAACTTTTTGTGCCCTATCCCTAGTTCTTCGGTCGATCCCAGTTGGTGATGAAAATTAACTTTACACTACATATACTATGTTAGACATCATTTTATCATCTCAAAAAGTTTAGCATGAGAGGACTGTTTGATTACATAATATCCATATTGTATAAACTTCATTATTATTCTGCTAACAACTAGGTTGTTTGATTTATTTATTTACTTAAACCTTTCTCACAAAGTTTTGTCTAAATACTGATTGTGTCAACTTAACGTTTTATTTATTCAAGGTCATATTTAAATGTCTGTATAAGATACAAACAAATAGAAATAGCGTCAACCTAAATGTCCGCCAAACCCAATGTTTAATTTTATTATGCATGACCTTTATTTCTTTTTATGACTCATCTCCTCTGTTTTATTTTGTCTTAGTTTATAATTCAAACAACTTAAACAGATATGATTGTTTCATCTGGATTTATTGATTTTCTAACTAGTTTCATTTACCATATTATTTTAATATTATCATACAAATTAATGAATGTATCGTAAATTTTCTCCAGTACACTTTCACTATCGAAGTATTTAACAAAAAAACGAGACAAATGTTCAGGGTTCGACTGTGACAACTCCATTCAATACTTTTAATCGCTAAAACAAAATTTTAAATATTATTTCTCAACATATAACAATTTGAAACACACATCATCATCAATAGTTTCGAATAATAAGGAGAATTGAAAGTCTGATACACGCATCAACAGTTAATGACTCGAATAGTTTTGAAACTCCTTCAACTGTTCTGATTGAGTAATCAAAATAACACTTAAAGTAAACAGATTAAGTGTATATGTGTATAAGATTAGATAGTGACTGTAGCACTTCACATTCTCAACCTACTTCACTTTAATCAGTCACCTGATATAACTAACCTTCACATCATCCAAAGTTCGGTACAAAAATGTGTACGTGATAAATGAGTTGCAAACTAAAAATGCAATACTATTCCCATCAGTCGAAACAGGTCGACTCGTAAAAATGAGATTTGTAATAAACAGTCAGTATTTCTCATACTTATAGTGACCCAGGTATAACAATAATAATAATAATAATAATAATAATAATAATAATAATAATAATAATTATTATTATTATTATTATTATTATTATTATTATTATTATTATTATTATTAGTGGTTAGATATTCTCTGATCCATTGTAAAAAGAAAAGTAACTTTAAGAAGATACATACAATAAAAAAACAATGGAATTCAAAAGATTTCGACAAAATGAACCACACGTAAACACAGAAGAAATCGACCAAAATTCAGCGACAGTCAACTTCAAACGACAGTCAACATTAGCTTAACTGGTCAGCTAATTAGTTAACTAACTATGAACGATAAGAAATAGCTCATATTTAAAAAGAATATGATAAATTTTTGCAGAAGAAATCGTCAGATCTGTTCGTAACCTTGATAGATAATATTATTGTTAATGTATGCAAAACAGAATTTCGATTCAACCAAAATATTTTATTCACTGTGTACATATGTGTGTGTAATACATCGTGATTTGGACTTGTCAAAATAAACGATAAAGATAATGTTTCGATTCAGTGCTCAATTTTAGCTTCCCACATCATGCTACAAATTATATGGATTAAGTGGAGGTTGACATACTATTCATTTATATTTATCCAAGTTCTAACTGATGGAGTGAAGATTTGAACCGTCTAAACTATCGAACTCATTACAAATTAAAGATATACATGTACATTACAATGGTCAATGAACTTAGAGACAGACTTGGATATGGTGATCATCTGTTCAAATGTCGGACAAAAGCTTATCTGGTATTTATTTATATTATGAGATCTGGCTGTTGATTGGTTAGAGAAGAATCAGGAAGATGAACCAGTTGTATGTTTATATAAAATGATATTTTCAGTGACTGTATGAACTGACAATGATAGATGTATAGTTGCTAATCTAACTCTTTAAAATCACCAACATGTGTGTATGTTGCTTCACTTGGCCGATGGGATCCATTAACAAATAATTTGATTGAATATGGTTAATCTTACCATCGAGATCAAAACATTTTAAATATTACTTAACGCTGTTACTTGGTAGGGTTTAACTAAAATGAATCAGTATTCCAATTACATTCACAAGTGTGAACCGTATTTCGGTCGTGTTTTAAGACAAGTAATTTAACAATACTTTAATTTTAAGGAAATAATATTACTACTTTTACTACTACTATCGGTACAACAGCTACAACAACAACTACTACTATCATCATAATTATTGCATTCTTCTTTAATCAATGAAGATTAAAGATATCTTGTTCTTTCTATTAATGAACTGATACTGATAATGAAGAGATACCTGGTTGAAAGTTTTCTTTCGTCTAATCAACACACTAATCGGGTATGCAATAAGTATATCATTGATTTCGACTTTGAAGATAACCTCATCTGTAAGAGGCTTACAAAGAAATTAATTTTTATCAATGACAGGAATAGATAGAAAAGTGTATTTTGAACATCTTTCAACACCAATAAATTTGAGTTGTAGATTTCCATATTTTTAGACAATCAATCAGTTGCAGGTAATCCAAAGTCAAATGTTTTTGTGCATCGGCTCAAAATGTTAGCACACTAAAAAGAAATTATCGAGGTGAAAAACAGTGTAGCAGAAGTAGTGTGAGTAACGGTAAGAAAGACTAAGCATAATGAATATGAGTTGAGAGGAAAGAAAATGAATAAGTGGGAAAAGGTATGAAATAATTTTAAAACTTAGGAACAAAGGAAAGACAGAGTTCATACATCTACTCTATTGTGACCAATTTTGGGTCATGTTGCCCATCTCCCCCAACAACTGATCACAATAATCACGTAGACTCCAATAAGGTACTCTTCACCTTACAAAGTAGGACATTTTTCATAATTACAATTTATTTTTATTGTAGTGTTGATTACTACTAATAATTTGATCTGTGGTCGGTACCAACAAGATTTATTGAACTAAACTTTAATTTGACAAAATGTATCACTAGAAAAGCTGGACGCATAACGTAAATTATTTAGGCAAACCATCATAGTTCGTGAAATCACCAATTCGGAAACTCTTATCTGTAAGGGAGTCAATGCTGAGATTTTCTCCAAATTAAAGTATATTCAGTAGACAAAATCTGATCCAATCGGCAAAATGATAAGTTATGGTGCTATCTAGGTTTAAAACAGTACATCAAATCTTTATAAGCAAAGATGGATAGTAGCTAGCAATGGAATCCAATTTGACGCACGTTTCGTCCTATTTAAGACTCATCAACTGGATGTACCTGCATCTCAGAGTTCATATTCACTCTGTGACTCGAACTTAGTACCTTTCAATTCAAACGCCATCGCTTTATCCACTCAGCTACTAAGTCCTAATACTCATCAAATCATAATAATAAAATAAAAACAATAACTTACTTAAAAATGATTTTATAGATGGTACAGATGGTGGGAGTGTTGTAGATGCTGTAGGAAATCGTGAAGTAATATTTAATAAATCATCATCATCATATTCATAAGGAGAAAATGATTTTTCTGATTTTTGTGTACTAATTATTAAATTAACAAGAAATTCCACTTCAGTTTGATCATACATTATTGTTATTCACGTATTTGTACAATGAATGTTTACTTTCAAAATATGATTTTCTTTCTTTTTTTTTCAGAAAGGGGGGTATCGTGGTGATAGTACTTAGTAACAAGCAAAGAAATAAAATACACAAATGTAAACAGTATAGTTTTTTTTTGTTTTTTTTTGTAAAAAAAAAAGTTAATTTTTATATTAAAGTTAAAATGAATTTAGATGATATTCATTTAGTAAATTTATAGTTAAATTGATGTACTCGATAAACAAATAAAAATGTTTGTACATTATTAACTCAAAATGATAATCACGTGAATATGACTCTTAATGGTGCTAATCAATGTATAATTGTCTAACTATAATATGTCTGCCTAACTAATACCGGCCTTCTAAATAATTATTGTCATCTAGTTGGACTCTGATACTATACACATATGATTGTCTATTTATTTATTAAATGTATGCATGTGTGAATACCTTTAATCTATATAGTATAGGGGGTATTGATGATTTTGATGATGATACAAATGTAACAGTGATAATAATGATATAGACGAGGTTATCTATATAGTTAGATGATCTATCACGTAAAAAGATGATGATCATCCTTTTTATCTCGATATGTTTTTGTTTGAAAAATTAAGGTTATGGTTAAATCGTATGACATATCATTACCATTATTATTATTATTATAATGATGATTATGATCACTCCATTAGATTATCTTCTGAGGCGAAACAAATTAAATGTAATGGTATGTGATATTATATCTCTTATTATAGCAATGAATGTATCAAATACATTTTTCAAGGTCACTTCAACGTCTAGAACTATGTCAACTATACAATATTAACACGCATTATTATGATGATTCAAATAATGGTAACATTCATTTGTTGTATGATTCATAAAATTACTATCTGTTAATATTCTATAAAATTTTACTAAAGTAGTCTTTTTTTTACTTTCATTAAAAAGAAAAATTGAAATGAGAAACTAGTATTAACATCAGGGATAATTAGAAAAAATATATACAGCAGTATAAATATGTAACTATGAGATCTAACAACAAGAACAATGTATTTGATCTATTGGTTTACATTCTTAATTTTTATATATAGTTGAAATCATTAGTTAATTGAAGCTAGACTATTGTGGAAAACCTGAAAGCACTAGACGGCCGTTTCGTCATAGTGTGGGACTCTTCAGCAGTGCGCATCTACGATACCGTCTCATAAGATTCGAACCTAGGACTTACCAGTCTTACGAGTGAGCACTTAACTTCTAGACCACTGAGCCGGCTGGCATCCAACGGTGTTATTGTCTAATTTTAACCAATCCAAGAAGTTGAGCAACCATTTCACCAATGTCTTCAGTGAATTGATTGTTTAACATACTCGATCTTCAATGTATTTAAGGAATAACTATCTTTCTATTGAATTGGTTACGGTGAGAAATTTATAAACGATAAAATGAGTAAGATTGGAAAGGATGAAATCGATAATTCACCAATGATATTGGATGAGTACAAGGGTTTATCCTAGTCTGAATGATGTTGGAGGAAGATGATTTCGAAGTATCAAGAATGACGTAAGGCATAAGTATCGTAGTGTTTATCGCTTTTGGTGTGAGGTGTCATGAATGCTGATTATTGAGATGTTTCATACAAGAGTAAAACACTTCCTATACTCATTATTCCTCTAACCGATGTTAATTTTCAGTGTAAGAAAGTTCCCCTGAACTATTTCGCTAAATTTTGAATAATGAATTTACGTTTATTTGTTATGGATTTGATTAATAGTTAGTTATACTGCAATCAAGGTATATCCTAAGCAAAGGGGTATCCTGAGATGATGCAAATCATTTGTTATACTTTACTGATAGGCTGACTAGTTGAATTTGTGAACAAGTGTGAATACACAAGTTCTTATTAAGCAACGTCTAATATAACCATAAGTTCTCTATATAATATGACAAAAGTTTCAAAATGAATCAAGAATCACTCTTCGGCTTTATCAGAAATTAGTCATTTGAATGTTCTAATATATAAACAAATTTCATTACAGATAAAGTATTTTGCCAAATAAACTTCCGACTAATATTATCATATTAGGGAAATGACAACCTGTCTTTTATATACTACCACCACCACTAAATTAACTACTATGAATCTGGTGTTCATCTTGTTGTGCTAACGAGGTATAGTAACTTGGACCGATGCATAAATGTGCCTGGTCCTACGTTGTAGCTGACTGACTGATTAAAGAAATGTAAATGAATATGAGTTAAGCTTCTATTATCTGACTAAACAGAATCCAACCAATTTTCTGATGTCGAAGATATCATTTATTAAACTTTATGACTCTTTAAAGTATAGCGATAACACGATGGTTATGGCATTCGACTTTCTTTTGTATAGTAAACTCCTTATTTATAGAAGTAGACTATGAATGAAATATCGCTTATAATCAGTGTGACTCAAAACTGCTCAGTCGTCCAAAGTTCCATCTGAGGTGAAACTGCTTACAAATAATTAGAATTTGTAATTCTGTAAGTTCATGATGAACTTTAGATATAAATTGTTTTCGGCTCATACATACATAAGAGTTTTCAATGTACCTATTTTGTGTTCTATGTTATTGAGTCACTTAGAAATTACATTAATTGTAGATTGTCATTCCATTTTAAGCGAAACTATTTCAGAATATGATCATAGAAACTAAGATCAACTTTTCTTACATCAATGTTTAAACTATGTTTTCTATTAGTAATCAATAAATGATATAGAATTCAATCAAAATATCATAGTAACCAATATTGATGAAAATAATCAAGGCAACTATTAAAATCAATAAACTTATCAGATAAAAAGTGGTATATTATTGATTTTCTAGAAAAAAAAATGTACTTACAATGAAAATGTTGATATCAATTTTGATGTTAACACTTTTCACCTTAGTTTATCAATTTGATAACATACGGTTTACTTTATTGCAATAGACTTTATCTTGAAAGAAATGAATTATAATGTGAATTTATAAAGTAAAACTATGGTATAGATGAGAAAAAAACCCAAATGACTCATCGCAATTCTTATTGGTTATTTTCTATAGGGCATTAAAATGACTAATAATAGATAATCGAAAGGGGGGTTTTGTGAAGATTTTAGTAATTTTATATCGTTGAGATTATGAGTCAATTGAAGCTAGACCACCATGAAAAACCTGGAAGCACTGGATGGCAGTTTCGTCCTATATTAACTCACTGAAGACATTGGTGAATGGTTACTCAATTTCGTGGATTGGTTGAAGTTAAACATTAACACCGTTGGGTGCCGGCTCAGTGGTCTATCGGTTAAGTGCTCGCGCGCGAGACTGATAGGTCCTGGGTTGGATCGTGGATGCCTACTGCTGTTGAGTCCAACATTAGGACGAAACGGTTGTCCAGTGCTTCCAGGTTTTCCATAATGGTCTAGCTTCAATCAACTCATGATCTCAACTATATAATAATAGATTGTTACACATTAGCCTATAGTTTGTGAACGTACGCTTGAATGTGTGGCTAGATCTGAGTATTATTAGTTATGTACGAATAAAATTCGAAACACAGTGTAGGCAATGTTAAATCATTGAAACTAATGGTCACATTACAACTTGATCTATAGAATTCGATCAATACTCAGGAATAGATAGACATTGATTGGTCACTGAGTAGTGATCAGTTGGTTGTAAATATTTTACATCTGCAAGTGGTTAGTTGCTGTTCAAGTAGTTTAATGGTAGCATCTTAAAATACGAAACTAAGTGATGAGAATTCGCACCCAATAATGAGTATCAGTTCCCTCAATATTACAGGTGTGCTTTACTGACGAAACATACATGCAGAAACTCCATCGACTATAGGCAACTTAATACTCCTATAGCTACAACTCAATCTTCATTTTTATCTCTCACCCTGACTGTACTAACGAGTACATGACCACTTCTGAAACTCATTCGAATATTAAACGATATTCGTATTAATTATTTCTTAAAATCTTGTCTTAGATTAAAAAAATTGAACTATTTTAGCTTTTTGTTAAGATCATTGTATCCATATGTTTTCTTTGATTCTGATAATTTATTTCATGGTTAATTTGTTCATTACTGATGTTCACAGTTGACTGATATACATCCGATGTTATGATACCTTTTAATAATTATTGTTTCATTAGACATAATGAACCATCTTTAAAAAAAATATAGATACCAAACACAAAGCTCTCACTTACCATTAAGCAATATGGTGAGTGGAAAGACTGGCTACATAATGCCTGGACAAAATCCAAACAATTGTTCCAAAGAACGATTCATAAAGCACTGTCAATAATACTCTTCAGACGGACAGTCTCATAACTTAATTAACGTCATACTTTTTAATTTTTTCAACAAGGTCCAATCTTTAAAAAAGCATAATGTCTGTAATGAAATCGTATTCATTGGTACATAAATTCAAACAGAAATGTATTTGATAGATTTCAGGGAGAATGAAGATTTATCAGTAGAGAGAGAAGTGATGTCTCTTGCAAATGAGGCTAAACAGAGACAACCAGCTATCAAACTAATATTGTCAGAATTTCATATCCTAAGCAACAGCACACACTTATGTACATACAGAATTTTCTACATGAAAGTTCTTTGCTTAAAACAAAAATATGTTTCTAACGAAGTGATTCCCATTGATGGTTGTCACTGATCAATGTCTCATCATAGCCTGCAGTTATATCAATTATTACTAGAAATCTCAGTAACAATTTGTAAAAACATTAATTTCATGATTAGTACTATAAAATTACCAAGTATTACAAAATCTTTTGTAAGGCAAAGATAGTAAACATTGTGGAATATGATGAATTCATCCCGTTTTCTGTACTCCAAGTCATAATCCCCCCCAATGATTTGCACAATTCAACCAAATGCTTTATAATAGTATTTTATGTGTAATATTTACTGTGATGAATGCTACTCATATCTGTCGACATAAGCAATATGTAACGGGGGTCAGAAAAAGAGTGTCTGGCAGCAGAAGGTTGAGAAGATTGAACTGAAGAGAACAGAAAGGGGAACGTATTGGAATTGTGAATTGGAGGAATCCTGAAGGATGCAAAGGACAATTGATGGAGGATGTGCAAATGAAGTATTCAAGGTGTGATTTTCACATTTTAACAAAGAACTCTGTAGTTTTGCAAAATAAATAGATCGGTATTCCCCATCTGAGTCTATGTTCACTACGGTACAGCTACCTAATAGTACCACAAGGAAACATCTGTTAGACATGAATTCTTCAGTGGATCCTGGTACTACCATGTGAGTAATAAATAAACAGAATAACAACAGACTTTTACATTATACAAAACCAGCCTTTATTTGTTATTTAAATCCCAACTTGTCTATTAAAAAAACACTTGTATCTCACCTGATGCTGTTGTGGTGACCAGTTCACAGTTGTGCTTCCCTTTTATTTTCTTGATTTTTATTTACTTGGTCTTACAGGATTTACACTGTTCATCTTAATTCAGTTTAAATTTCAAATTTATGGTTATTATTTATAACTGACCTTATTATTTTTAATATTATAAAGTATTTAAACCTCTATCAATGTAGACATCCACATACTTCCGTTTTCTTAATTCCTCTCTAGCTATTATTATGACCGCTACTATAATTAACTCAGTACTGTTTGTTTGTTGTCAAGGTAATTACTATCACATTCATCATATTGTCTACTGTTACCATCTAAGTTTGTACATGTTTACTAAATCTGACTACGTCACAGTCTCAATCTCCCTTGTTTAACCCACTCATTTACATACTGAACTTGTATGGATCTGGAAAGTATTGATAGTTAACTGTTTTCACCACTAAACTAAATGAACATTTGGTGAAACTATAATTTATGGATGATCTATGAGCGACACTAAAGTGACCTTGAGAATATCCACCTACTTATAGGGCTAAATGAGGGTTATAAAGCAATTTAAAGAATAAGGAATATGATTTACAATTGATGGTTAGGGTTAGGAATTAGATTTATGGTTTTCATCACGAACTGACATCAGCTTTAATGCCAATACGCTATTTAGACAAATGGGGTGAATGTATTTGGCGTCGGAATTCAAGACCTGTTATCTTACATCTGATTGGTTCGTCCATAAATTATAGTCTCGCCGAATATTTTCGACATGTTACTCATAAAATTAGAATTCTAAATCATTTCATTTATTTGTAAAAATCAATGCATGGGTAAATGACTGAAAGAACATGAAATCAAATGCATTCACTTCATTCTACAATATACGTTATTCTTGATTATTAAAGGTGTGAGGATGGTCCACAGGTGTTAAGTCGGCTTACAGAGAACTCCAACAGAGCCTCCAGAGGCTCATAAAGAGCCCCAACCAATCAGCGATTAATTAGAAGTTGTGTGAAGTTATGTTACTAAAATAACGAGATCCTGATTAGCTGATTAACACACTGCTACTATGTAAACTCAAGGTCTCTTAATTACTATAAAATTCCTGTATTTTCAGTACATAAATGAAACTTGCAGTAAAGTGTTTCTCTCATACTCGTGTCTTTTCTCTGGTGTTCAAGTCGCTGAATAGTTGTAGCCTTGGGTTATCAGAATAGCTTAGGATCTGAATATAGCGTTCAACCTACAAGACGTATCAGTGGCGACGGGAAAATGACAATGAATATTTCTCTGGAGCAATTAGAAGTCTATATGGTGCGTCAAGAAAAGAGGTTTGAAGAGTCCCAAATTAGAATCATGGAAACCCTGATGCAGAAATTCTGCTTGTCCAAGAGAAACTTTGCTTCTAATGAATCACAAGTATCACATACTGATTCAGTCATTAATGCCATACATGAATTTAATTTTGACGATGTAGCGGGTATAACTTTTGAGTCGTGGTTTAAGAAGTAAGAAAATTTGTTCTATATTGATCTTCGCAACCTGGATGACGCTTCGAAAGTCAGAATACTTCTGAGAAAACTTGGGACTGTGGAACATGAACGCTACAGCAACTTCATTCTTCCGAAGAACCCACGAGATTTTAGTTTTGATGAAACAGTCAAAACCCTGTCCCAAATCTTTGGAGAACAATCATCTCTATTTAATAACCGTTATCAGTGCTTAAAGTTAACGAAATAACCTGGAGATGACTGGGTGAAACATGCAGGAACTGTGAACCGTGAATGTGAGAGGTTCAAATTGTCGTCAATGTCTGAGGACCAGTTTAAATGCTTAGTATTTATCTGCAGCCTGCGTTTACCTGATGATGCTGATATCCGGACCAGAATCCTAAGTAAACTTGAACACTGCCCTAACATGACCCTACAGGAGGTGACTACTGAATGCCGGCGTCTGGTGAACTTGAAACATGACACCTCGATGGTAGAAAATAATGGTCGACTTCCTTGTGTACAAGCAGTAAGTGGGAAGAAAGATTCCTATATGCAAAAGCAGAACACAACCATTAGGAAGCCTCCATCCGCATGTTGGCTTTGCGGAGAGCTGCATTACAAAAGGTTCTGCCCATACAAAAACTACCGGTGCACCAAATGTCAGCTTAAAGGACATAAAGAAACATGTTGTAAAAAGAAGATGCACCGTCGTTCATCAAGTGTTCATTACCGAAGACGTAAAAACTGTAAATCCAGAACATCAATAACAGCCTCTGTAATAAGAATCATTATTCTCAAACATATTGGGTTTATATACCAAACAAACAGACCACATCGTACCATAAAATAGAAAATAACATTTGTACAAGATCTGACCAAATGTGGCTGTAAATACGGGGAACAGCAATTAATGGACTAGGGATAACTCAAAAATGGTAAATCGTATAATAATAATCTATAGGTCAAAATTAAGCTCATAAGAAAAGGAACATGAATATGAATAGTTTACTTAATAATTAACAATAGGAAATATACATATCATTTTGGTCCATAAATAGTTCTCAAAGTTACCATTCATAAATCTCCATGGGATATAACAGTAAATATTACTGAAAATATATTTTCTTTTTTGACATTTTCAACTATTTTACCAAAAGATAATCAGATATTACAACGATTATAATCGAGATTCTTAAGTCAATAAAATGTATCTTAATTATTGAGTCAGAACGAAAATAGCCAGATTGGTACAAACTAACAAGAAGTATTATGCAGTATTTTTCATAGTTTTTAATTACGAACTGATCTTAGTTGGACTACCATTGAAAGCTAGGGTGCAGTGGACAGCTAGTTTGTCCTAGAATGAGACCACTACTTTTTACCAGAACTACAAGGATTGTATTCTAAAGTTAATAAATTAACAGAGTAGAAAAATATGAAAAAGTGTTTTTGATTTTTTTGATCAAAGGAAATTGATTTAAGTTGGATTGAGATAGTTGGTGAGATACTTGGATTGATCTAGGTATCAGTAAAGGAAACATGTAATCATCAGTGAGTTAATGATCCCTATGATTTTCGAAGTTAAGTCATGAAAAGGTTTCTTACAGATTATCTGCAACCACCTAACGTCAACGTATATTGAACACAATGTCAAATCATGTAGACTTGTAGAAATTCAGATACAATAGTAACAATTCTAATGTAAAACTATATTAAAAGTAGGTTTAAAGTAAGAGGGTTAAACACTAAGCCAAAATACATAGATAAATTAGAGCTTTTAATAAGATTATAAACAGAAAAACAACCTAATGAACTCTTCCTATGATGATAAAGGAAAATGTAGACAAAAAATGTTTAAAAATTAGTTATGTGTACGGGCTCAGAGATTAATTTTATTTATTGATTATGATTATGGTAAAATAAAGATATATTGATTTCATATTTACTAAAAATCATTGTCAATAATGTTAATTTTAATGGGACAATGTATAGGTGATTAATCAGTGAGTGATACTGATCAATTTCATATTTATCTAATCCTTTTTAATTCTTAGTGAATTCTATCGATCAAGTTGTAATGTGGCCACAAGTATAAATGACTCGAGATCGTGCAAACTAGGTTGACATGTTAAGTAGTCTTTAAAGATAACCGAGAAGTGTTTGGGATGCTACATCCTCAGAAATCACTTGGCAAATTTCCTATTCTTACTATTGAATTGTGGAAATTTGAAGTTCTCATTTTCGTGCCAAGATCTCCCATTATTAGCTTCAGGTTTTATTTCCCACCTGGAAGGATCTTACTCGTCGCTGGTTCATTTTCTCTTTTAGTACGCTATTTTGTGACACTTTTCAGGGACATTTTTTTATTTTATGTATCACACACGAGTTGAATATTTGTTATTAGTTCTTCTGGGCTTACTTACTTACTTACTTACGCCTGTTACCCCTCGTCGAGGAGCATAGGCCGCTCACCAGCATTCTCCATCCAACTCTGTCCTGAGCCTTCCTTTCCAGTTCTTTCCAGTTGCTATTCAACCTTTTCATATCGGCTTCTATTTCCCGACGTAGTGTGTTTTTTGGCCTTCCTCGTTTCCGCTTCCCTTCCGGATTCCAAGTTAGGGATTGAGTCGCGATGCACCTTGGTGATTTCCTTAATGTATGTCCGATCCACTTCCGACGTCTTTTCCTAATTTCCTCTTCAGCTGGAAGCTGGTTCGTCCTCTCCCATAAAACGCTGTTGCTGATAGTATCCGGCCAGTGGATGTTCAGTATTTTGCGTAGACAACTGTTTATAAATACTTGTACCTTCCTGATGATGGCCGTAGTAGTTCTCCACGTTTCAGCTCCGTACAGTAGGACGTTCGTATTAAAGATTCTGACTTTGAAATTGGTTGAGAGTTGTTTTGAGTTCCATATGTTCTTCAATTGTAAAAATGCTGCCCTTGCTTTGCCAATCCTCGCCTTTACATCTGCATCCGATCCCCCTTGTTTATCAACGATGCTCCCCAGGTACTTGAATGTTTCCACCTCTTCCAGAGTTTCGCCATCAAGTGTGATTGGGTTGGTGTTCTCCGTGTTGCATTTGAGAATCTTGCTTTTTCCTTTGTGAATGTGGAGGCCTATCGATGCGGAGGCTGCTGCTACATTTGCTGTCTTCATCTGCATTTGGTCGTGTGTATGAGAGAGGAGGGCTAGGTCATCTGCGAAGTCCAAATCATCTAATTGATTCTGAGAGGTCCATTGTATTCCGTATTTCCCTTCAGATGTCGAATTCTTCATAATCCAGTCAATCACTAGAAGGAAGAGGAATGGGGAGAGTAGACAGCCTTGTCTGACTCCGGTCGTTACTGGAAATGCATCTGTCAGCTGTCCTCCATGCGCCACTTTGCACTGTAGTCCAGCGATTGAGTTTTGGATAATGTTGACAATCTTTTCAGGAACTCCATAGTGTCGAAGAAGTTTCCATAATGTTCTCCTGTCCACGCTGTCAAACGCCTTCTCATAGTCGATGAAGTTGACGTATAGTGATGAGTTCCACTCAACTGATTGTTCAACGATGATCCGTAGTGTCACAATCTGGTCTGTGCACAACCGATCCTTACGGAATCCGGCCTGATGATCCCTAAGTTCAGCGTCTACTGCGTCTTTCATCCGATTCAGCAGCACTCTGTTGAAAACGTTTCCTGGTACTGATAACAAACTGATACCTCTGTAGTTCTCACATTGGCTCAGATCTCCTTTCTTTGGTATCTTGATGAGATATCCTTCTTTCTAGTCCGTTGGCACTTGTTCCTCTTCCCAAATCTTCTTGAATAGAAGGTGAAGCATATTTGCAGTTATTTCAATGTCTGACTTCAGTGCTTCTGCTGGTATATTGTCAGGTCCTGCCGCCTTCCCACTTTTGATTTGTCTGATGGCCATCTTGACTTCTTCGATCGTTGGTGGAGTGACATCTATTGGAAGGTCTGTGTGGGCTGTTTCGATGTTCGGTGGATTCAATGGGGCTGGTCTATTCAGCAGTTCCTCGAAGTATTCTGCCCATCTTTTCCTCTGTTCTTCAATATCCGTGATTGTCTTTCCTTCTTTGTCGTTGACTGGTCTCTCTGGTTTGCTATATCTCCCTGCCAATTTCTTCGTTGTATCATATAGTTGTTTCATATTCCCTTCTCTTGCAGCTTTTTCCGCCGTCGTTGCTAGTTCTCCCATATATTTCTGCTTGTCGGCTTTAATGCTTTTCCTCACTTCTCTGTTTGCTTCTGCGTAGTCTGCTTGTGCTTTGACTTTCTCTGCTTGTGTTCGGCTGTTGTTAATTGCTAGTTTCTTGTTCTTCCTTTCTTGAATTTTGTCCAGGGTTCCCATAGAGATCCATTCCTTGTGATGATGCTTCTTAGGACCAAGAACCTGCTGACACGTTGAAGTTAGTGCTTCTTTTATCCCTTTCCAGTTGTCCTCCAAAGTAGTTTCTTGTTCTTTCAGTAGATCCTGTAGAGCTTGGAACCTGTTGTTGAGAGTTATCTTGAATTCATGGAGCTTGTCAGTATCTCGAAGGAAGGCTGTATTGAACCTTTGTAGTGCTGTTTGTCCAGTTGTCCAGTCTTTCTTTAGCTTCAGTCTAATCTTGGCCACAACCAGATGGTGATCTGAAGTTATGTCAGCTCCTCTCCGGGTTCTCACATCTTCCATTGATCTTCGGAATTTTTTGTTGATACAGATGTGATCAATCTGGTTCTCTGTGGTGTGGTCCGGTGAGATCCATGTAGCTTTGTGTATGCGTTTGTGTGGGAATATTGTGCCGCCTATAACCAATTTGTTGAATGCACATAGGTTTGCAAGTCTCTCCCCATTTTCATTTCTCTCTCCTAGTCCATGTCGTCCAATTATATCTTCATATCCTGTATTGTCCACTCCAACTTTAGCATTTAGATCTCCCATAAGGATGGTGAGGTCCTTTCGTGAGCTCTTTGCTATAATTGATTGCAGCCTTTCATAGAACTGATCTTGATCATCGTCGTTGCTATCATTGGTGGGTGCATAACATTGGATAACGTTCATTGTGATCCCTTGCTTCTTTGTTCTGAATGATGCTTTGATTATCCTGGGTCCATGAGATTCCCATCCCACAAGTGCATTTTGTGCCTCTATGGACAGCATTAGAGCAACTCCCTGAGTGTGTGGAGCATTTTCCCCTTCGTGACCGGAGTACAGCAGCATCTCTCCTGTACCTAGCCTTTGTTGTCCAGTTTGTGTCCAATGGGTTTCGCTGATTCCGAGTACTGCCAAGTTGTATCTTCTCATTTCCATTGCTATTTGTCTGGTTTTTCCTGTCTCCCACATTGTCCGGACGTTCCATGTACCTATAAAGAGTGTTGCTCTGGTTGTTAGAAGGTGCATCGGCCTCGTGACTTCCGAAGAATTTCGGCTTTCATCATGAGACGTCATAATTATTCCTTCAACTCCCAGGGCAGAGTTTAAATGGTTTGAATTATTTTTTCTGGTTAGCGTTTTTTAGCGAGTTAGCTTTTCTACGGGATGGGGTCGCTAACCCCATGCCCAACCCTCCTCCTTTGCCCGGGCTTGGGACCGGCAGTAACTCTAGAAGAGCTACAGGCGGAGTTTCTTCTGGGCTGTTTATGGAACTATACATTTTCCCTGCTAACTCTGATCTTCTTCCGCTAGTTAACAGGGCTGAGGCTCAGACGATTAGCTTAGCTTTGTCCTGTCATTGAGTTGCTAGTTTACATTCCGTCGGCTAATACCAAGGTGGTACCAAAATATCGTGGTCTAGAGGTTAAGCGCTCATATACGCGACTGATGGGTCCTGGGTTCGAATCTCGCTAGGCGAGATCGTGGATGCATACTGCTGAGGAGTCCCACAATAGGACGAGTTGGCCGTTCAGTGCTTCTAGGTTTGCCATGGTGGTCTAGCTTCAACTGACCCATAGTTTCAAGTATATATATAATACTTAAACAAAGGAAATTCTAAAGCAATTAGTCCTTTTGATTAATTTCAGTAGTATAATAAGAAGACGAAGATTATCAGAACTATGTGATGATATATTAGGGCAATACATTTTGAACAATCTGATCACACATATACTTGTTAAGAACATTTATATATAAAAATGAATGGTCAACTAGACTGGAAATGGGGGGTAAGAGGAGATAAGGACAATAATAATAATAATAATAATAATAATAATAATAATAATAATAATAATAATAATAATAATAATAATAATAATAATAATAATAATAATAATGTGAAACCTAATCACTTTGGATAATAAGCTAATATTACCATGGTAGGTTTAAAGTGAGAACAAACTGTTTTTGAATACATAAAGGGGGTTCGAATTTTCGTATGGTTAAGGCTTCAATAAACCTCAGTATACTCCCTTTCTGATAATAAACAATAAAATATGAAGTAGGCATCTCCTTAAAACTTATTTCAAATCACACAAAGAATACCATACATTGTGTATGATTCATTGTAATGATTAAGAAATAATGCTTAATAAATCACACAATATATTATAAAGGTTGTATGTCTTGTAAGTTGAAAACAATTATGATAGACTAACATTCAAAATGATCATTTCACCGATAAAGTTCATCGTCCACGTTGATCATGCATTAGAAACATACATTTATAGCTGATTCAAATCATGTAATATATCAGGCCTATGTATTTAGATCTTATAGTTATAAAAAACCTTTTATTTACTTCTGTATTTACAGATTTTATAAAATATAGTTAAATGAGTACATTAGAAACAAATATTTATGAAACGAATATAATGAATAGTTGGGGATTTTCCGATTCCCCAATTCAAACTTAATCTTTATGTCTGATCCTTTATGTTAGCATAGTTAACATTCTTTTCTTTATCAAGTGAATAACTACTTTTCACATCTCTCTTCTATATATCATTTTCATTCTTATTACCTGTTGACTACTAAATAACTATGATGTGAACCTAAACATGATGTAAGAATTTACTGTTTTATTATAGATTATTATGCATAAAATAACTGTAACACGACTAAACAGAGATGAATGATGACTGGTAGTGGAATATAGGACGTATGTTTCGAATCAAGTAACTAGTATTGGGTTTGATTCCAGGGATAAACAACAACTCTGAGATTCCGGTACACCCAGATAACGGATTCCAAATAGGGTAAAACACGCGTTTCGGATCACATTGCAAACCATCATCCGTCTCCTCCTAAAAGTGCTCATGACTTAATGTCAGTATGAAGGTAATTTGCACAGAATGTACATATGCCAATTATATATGAATACCATTCATAATGATATATTCAAGACAGTTATCCATTTACAATTATCACAGACAAGGATTTTCTATCTTGGTAGATATTTTATAACTAACCTTCAAAGTACAGAGTTTGAAGGAATGAACAGTGAATTAACATAGTTCTTGTGTTGAGATATGTTGGCTAAATGATAATCGTATGTCTTCACTAACAACATACAAACCATCAGGATATAAAAGATCATCCAAATTACTATGGAGGACAAAATGAATGATAAATTAAGCTTTATTAATATTGTAGTGCAAGAGAAGGTAGATAACTCAATTCAATTAGCCTAAAAGATATATGAGTGGAGTATAGCTAAAGTTTGGTTATTTTTATTTGGTCAGCTGCAAAATAAAACTGGTCAAAACACTGGCTCATAGAATAAGGAACTGTAGACAAATTGGAAAAGAAATTTAAAAACTGAAAAATTTGTAAGAAACTTCAGTTATCCACAAACGTTGGTCATTGTGTACGGGAAAAACTGAAGACAAAGTGTACAAAGTAACAGCCTTAAACTAAAAAAACTTTTTCCACTGAAATCACAAATCGATCTAAGTTAAACCACCATTGGAAACCTGGAAGCACTTGACGACCATTTCGTCTCAGTATGAGACCTCTCGACGGTACGCATTTCAAACCCAATTGCAGGAATTAAATTCAGGACTTTTGGTTTGGTATGCAAACGCTTAACCTGTAGACCAATGAGGAGATGGTGATCTAGTTTAAATTGTTTTATGATTCCAAAGAAATTCTACATTCCGCAAAAACCCATACTAAGGACTATTTTTACTCAACTTAAATTTAATGGCAACAAAATTCAACCCAAGGCCTCCTTGCGGCGCTACTAAATAGTAGGGGCAACAATGCTAGTCAGTTTAGGTGGTCGACAGAGATCGGACTGATCACCTACTCTGTCTTATCCTTGACCAACCCGGGTTCTAACTCGAAACTCACCTAACCTCACCAGGCCACCTGATGTGTATCTCATGTATAAGAATTTCATAAGTCCTCGGGCCTATGTAGTTCATGTTTATAGGTATATGCAAAGGGTGTACGTGTGGTGTAGTGCAAATGAAACGTTAGCTGAAATATTGTCTGCTCTATGTCTAATAAAACCAGTGGGCTAATCTATCAGATCGGAGACACATTAAAAAAAATACGGTAGGAAATACTAGAGAAAGGCTACCAGCAACCTCTTCTGAGAGAATGTTTATGCTTATGTTTGTGTCAGGAAGTACTGTGGCGGTAGCCATAGGCTGAATGATATGAATATAATGTGTAAGAGGTAGTCTGATGTAACAGATACGTTTCTAGGGTAGTGGTGAACATCTGCCCTCCCAAGCGAGTGAATATACCTATATGTATGTTACGGGATGCATGGGATAAAATCTGTGTGTTACCGGTGTACATGTAATGTATATTTGCTCACAGGGTATTTATACTTATATGTATACCAAGGAATACTCAGATAAAAGTTCGTATGTGTCCTAGTATGCATGTAGACTATACCTATCCTTGATAAGTAAAAACTTCAAAAATCCTTTACTTACTCTTCTTATGATACTGAGATACATTAAAGACCTGCGGGACCATGGTTCTCCACAAAGTTACATCCACGCGGTGGGCTTGTGAGCCTTGAAAACATGATATCCATTCCAGAAGGGCCTAAACAGGCTTTACCAACTAATCTGACTGGAATACCACTGTAAATTTAAATGCATCAAAATTGCAGGAACAGTTAATAATAGGCTTAAATGTATAACATAACATTCAGCAGAATCGATCAACATATTGTTTAAGTAAACCAAAGTTTAGTAGTTACCTCTTTCATGTTATTATAAACGATCTGTATATATTCACTTGTGTATATCAAATTAGTTACATTGATAAAAGAGTATAAATGAGGTATAAACGTTTTATTCTATTCGCATCTTTGTTATTACTCTCTTCATATTAAACTGTATATATTCAAATACAAACAAGTACATTAATAGTAATCTAGTTTTATGGTTAATGTTTCTAATCCAATTTTAACTAATCATTCTGTTTGTATTCATTATAGTTCTATCCTGCAAATCTCTTATTTTTGTTCGATTCACTTTAAAATTTAGCCATATTCTCATTAACAATTGTTTGTGAATCTTCACAGTTGATCATCTCATGAGCTACATACCATCCTGCTTATTCGAACTAAATATTTCTCACTGAAATTATATGTATAATGTTGAGTTTAATTACGTAACAATTTAGTCTGTTTACCCAGAATTAAAGCATCATAATGATTTTTATGTACATTCCTAGTTAGGTAAACAAACAATTTGTAAGTGATTTTATTCATCATTAAAAAACAATTTCATACCACTGAATTGAAGTTAACATGGTAACATGATTAACGCGAAATAAATATTACTGCACGTTAGATCGTCCAGGTGGTCTACAATGATAATAATAATAATAATTGGTGTGCATAATTCATTTAATTTGTATATAGTATACCTACAATTTATTAAATATTAAATACTAAACTATAATTGCTCGGTTAGCAGAGATGGATAGTGGCTAGCAGTGGAATCCAGGACGCGCGTTTCGTCCTATTTGGGACTCGTCAGCTGGATGTACCTGCATCTCAGAGTTGATGTTCACTCTGGGATTCGAACCCAGTACCCTCGCTTCAAACGCCATCGCGTTATCCACTCGGTCACTGAGTCCTGATAGCCACTTGCTTGTGCGATGGGGTGAAGTTTAAATACAACTTAGTATTGTTTGTTTGAATCTTCCCATCGATTTGTTAGGACTGCAACTGGTCAGTCAGCTGACGAGTCCCAAATAGGACGAAACGCGCGTCCTGGATTCCACTGCTAGCCACTATCCATCTCTGCTAACCATGCTTGTGAATTAAGGTATATCGAGGCAATACGCACAGTATGCACATATGCCAATTAGAGACTGACCAGTTGCAGTCCTAACAAATCGATGGGAAGATTCAAACAAACAATACTAAGTTGTATTTATAATTTCTCGAATAATGAATCCAATGTTGATTACATAACTGTATACCTGGTGTGCTCAACAATAGTCTACTTATTTATTTAACATGAAGTTCAATTTCAGTATGACAATCTTCATTGATTTCACTTGGGAAGATGATATATGTTCGTAAATTTGTAGTGTATTTGCTTTTGAATTTTTAATATATATGTTCAATATCTAACACCATCTTTGTTCATTTGACAAGTTAATACTGACTATAAAAGTATAATTTTCTACTGGGAGACTTCATTTGAAGTCATAACTTTCACATTAATTGTATTTTCCATCCTACAATTTGGGACCCACTACAGTGACGTGCAGAGTAAAGATATATGTAGATAGCTTTAGATGACAGAAATGAAGTCCTTAGTAAAAATCACATTCTTGTACGCAGTACTGGCACAATAATTGAATGAGAAAATGCTCGAAAATGTTGAATATCACCCTTTTATTAAACATTGAAAAGAGATAGTTATTCTCACACTGTTACTTGCTAAAATCAATGTGATTACTTTCTACGTTATTCTTGTTGTCCGAAGGGATATCAACCTTGTGACTTCCGAAGAATCTCGACATTCATTATGAAGTATTATGACTTTTCTAAGTGAAGGCCCTTCAACTCCCAGTTAAAATGATTTTTTCTGCTAGGTATTTAAAAAAAAACAAGGTTGTTGCCTACGGGATAGGGTTACCAACTCTATGTTCGACCCTAGTACTTTATCCAGGCATGGGACTGACATTAACTTTAGAAGGGCTCCAGGTCGAATTTATTCGATGTTATAGAGGCTTTCCATTGTTAGAAATGTGTCACTTTTTCCACTATAACAAAAGTATGTTTCTATTATTATTATTATTATTATTATTATTATTATTATTATTATTATTATTATTATTACTGTTTACCAGATATATTATTTCAGTTATCTTGAATTTGTTTCCAATTGAATGAACGACCTTCGTCTAATTAAATTCCGATCATTAAAATAATATGTAATGAATGGTTGATTGAACACGACATGATAAAATGATCTCAGATTAACTAACTCTGTATTCTTCTGCTTTTAAAAACTTACATATTGCAAAAAACCAAACAGACAGATTATCATCTACTTTACACTGATAAAATAACTGGTCATCTATCAAAGTTTAATAGATTAGTAGGAAAGAATTTTTTAACTTCAAAATTGTCACGGTGAATTCTTTTCATCTTTTCATTTCAAGATTGTCAAGAAGCATTTTTTTCTTTGAAATCATGAACTGATCAATGTTGTACCACCATTGAAAAGCTGGAACTGATATACTGGACTCGAACCCAGGACTTTCGGTCTAGCTCGAACTCTCTAGATCACTGAGCCGGCAACCAACGGTGTTAATGTCTGACGTCAACTAATTCACGACGGTGAGAAACCACCTTCCTAATCCTCAATATGTTGCGTATAGTGGTAATAAAAATTATCTTTCAATTTATTTTTACCGAATTCTTAATAGATATTTTTTAATTACTGGTAACGAATATTCTGGATAGTTTGGGTAGGCGGTAAATTTGAAATTTTTACTGAATCAAATTGACTGAATAGAATTTTCATTCATTCAATCATTCATTTAGTGAATGATTCAGTTGATAATTAAGGTCATTTGACAATGAATTATATAATTGTTTATTACTATTCATAAATAGTCTACGTATGGTAAGATTATGAGCATACTTAATAAGTGTTTCACTTGATAGAGAAGGTTAATTCATACTGAAAAAAGATAGTGAAGTAATGTTAGATCGTTTTCCGGAACATAAATGGGATGCTTAATTTCCAAAGGCGAATGGTGAAACGGTGCTAATACACATATGATTGATATGCTGTATCAGATACTAAGGTAACGACTAATGTACCATATGTCAGCCTGACTTATGCGTATATCACGAAAAATACAGGATACGGGAAAAATTTCATACATCAAGTCACATATATCTGACTATCGATACATCTGTTTGGTGATGTCAGCTAGCCATCGTTAACTCTCACTCACACAACAGACGGAAACACCTCTTCAGGACAAATCGGCCACCTAGGTTACCAAAGAAAGGGAACACGCTTCCTTTTTATTTAAAACATGGTGTGTTTTCTTCTATAAAAATCAAAATTTCCGTTTATCGATTATCCAAGAATTAAACTTTACTGTACAAAACGTGTTCACTGAAAGAAGTCTTGGAAACAGTTTCTTCGCTATCTAATATTTTCATTGTATTCGGATCGTTAACCAGTTACCAGGTGATTGTTTCTCATTCGTCCATATATTTATTAATTAGCATTTTAAATTTTGTTGACAATCCTCTTCCAAACTATAACAAACTCATGATCAATATTGATCGATTTTTCAACCAGAAAGACACAATGTTTATATCAAAATTCTTAAGAATTACAACTATAAACCATATGATATGATCTATGTAGTTTTGTAGTTAGTTCGATATAGTATAAGAATGTCACACAGAAACGAATCAACAATGATAGATGCTAAGTTTGTAACACCGTTTACTTACAGTAAATTAGAATTGCGGCTAACAGTGAAATTGGGGATTAGCATTTTGTCCTATTCGCGACTCATCAGCACCTGAAATTCGTGCTGATGATGTCGTTCAGAAGAACGATGAAAGCTCCATGACCAAACCATCCAGCTCAGAGAACAAAACTCCATCAAAACTTGAACCTAGTCCCTACATCTTCAAGCGACAGTGCGTTTTTTATTAAGTTACTGAAATCATAGAACTAATAGCTTTGCTAACAGGTATGAAGTTAATGGTAAGAGTCATTAATTCCCCTTTATTGATATCCAGGACTGTGATTAATTAATCTCTGTTGTTAAATATTCCTCCTGAATAGATTGCTTCCATGTAGCATTTTAGTCATATGTTCCAACATATTTAAATTGTCACAGATTTGGAATTCAGGACATGTGTTTCATCCTAGTTAGGATTCGTTAGTTGGCTTTACCTGGATCTTAGTTCGTTCAAATACATTAAATCTTGTAACGACAACCTGTACCAAATCAATCTAATTACGATGTATATGTATTAACAGGGATTGTTCGTTTATAGTTATGAATATCAAAAAAGGGAAATTGTAAAACTTAATTAATGCTGTTAAGTTATATTCTGAATTTCATATCAATATTAATTGAATGTGTTTGTTACTCACTGGTAATTGAATAAACACTCAAAATACAAAGTAAACAACATCTTATGATGCATGTAAACATGTTTACCATGAAATAAACACTTTTATAATTCAAAGTTGAAATCATGAGTCGATTGAAGCTAGACCACCATCGAAAACCTGGAATCACTGGACGGCCGTTTCGTCCTATTATGGAACTCCTCAGCATATAATTGTTGATTACATTGAAATTTAAGCTAACATGTTATGGAGTTGCAGTATGTTTGGTGCTAACATTGTGTTATTAAGTGATTTACACTTCAAACTGAGTTACATCTTTAGTATCTACATTACATACTCCCTACTTAACTAGTTAACTTATCTCACTCCCTCTTACTTTGCTATTTGAACAAGTGGATTGTTTAATTTATGATTAGTAGATTGTCTTCTTTTCTATTCATTCTCAATGAAGTGCATTAGAAATGTACTAGGCATAATAAATAGTAAGTTTGGTAACCTAATCATAACATTCTGATGAAGCAAGCCTTCTTGATAGTGAGAAAAATGTCGAAAATGTTAATCTGCAAGTATAAGAACAATCTTCAAGGTTTATTACCGTTATAATTTGAGCGGATCATTTAAGTTCTGAATGCAGTTGAATAAATAATTTCCAGTCAACATTAAATTCTATCAGTCTGATGATTTGTAGCAAATACAATTCTCATCGGACCATAAAAAAACTATCCATTCAAATCATTAACTGAAAAATAGTTTTAGCAATAATAATAACGATAATGATGGGTGGCATGTTGCATAACTTCAGATAATAAAAAGTTTACACGCAACTTATCGCATACCTTGTACGCGTATATGAATTTAACATCTATCTATCTATCTCGTTGTCTCTAACTATCTGACTCAATCACTATCTAACTTCTTTACTTATTGATTGTATACATCAGTTGTGGTTGATTTAGGCTTCTACAGTATTTAATAGTTTTAGGAGTAAATACTTTTTATGATTTTCGACTGGATTTTTCTAATAATATCAGTCCACTAACTTAAGACTGTTAAGAAAAAGAGAATGGGGTTGATGTACGAATAATTTAGGCTAGAATCTACTGTTGAACTTAGAGACGAAGTGACCCGGATGAACGACAGAACTAGGTAAATTGCTTTATGTACATTAAGCTGGTCAGTCTTAGTAGTTTATCCTTCATCCGGAATCATACAAGCAAATAGCTATTATTAGTTATGTAAAGATTTGCTGCATGTCATTTTTTAAAATTGGGTTTTTCAGACAGTGTTTAGATATTAAATAGGAAGAATATATTTGTAAAATCTCAGTGAATGAATGATATTCGATAATTTTGATGCTTGATTATATTTCCTTGAGAAAGCTTGGACCAGATTGCCAGGCGAAACGTTGGATTTACTTCAAATTCCTTCGCTGAGATTTCACAAGCATATTCTTCCTATTTAATGTCTCACATTAACTCGGGGCCTGAATACTGTGAAACTATTCGATCTAATTTAGACGAGAGATCATATATAGTGTTCAGGCATATTACCAAGAATATTTTACTTCGATTAAAAACTTATGTTTAATACACTTTTGATTATTATTTTCGCTCGAATTTCGATTACTTAGTTTCCTTTACCTTAATATAAAACTACTATTTAAAGAAGCTATTTTCGAAGACGAGTTGGACTTGAAAATAGCTTCTATAATAGATAGATATCAACCAGGAAGAACCATTGAAAAATACTTAACCTTGGATGGATATCTCGTGGTGTAGCTTGCCTGATAAAATCAGAGAGGACCAATCTAATGACAGAAACAGATTCGCAATGACAGGACAAGAATTAACAGAAAACATGGTTACTTCCTCTACCCCCAATATCTAATGCATCAGTGTTAAACAAAGAGAAAATATAGAAGACAATATCTGACTTATGACTACAAGAACATCATTCTTTATATACATTTTCAACAACCCCGAAATCACAGTGGAAAAGTGATTAAACGTTTCATGTAGATGATCCAAATACGGAAGAAATCATCCACTAGAATTGTTCCGACCACACAACGATCTAATTGAAAATTTGATATAGAAAAATATCTGTTTCATCAGAAAAAAACCTAATTTATTGATTTATAATTTCACCACCTCTTATCACGTCCTCTTCCAAAGAAATTGTATGATTTTCTACTATAGTCAATTTGGAAAATATTTATTCCTTTACGTAGCTATGCCAATTTTCTTACTTAGATCGGAGCATATGGTAGAAAATGGATGATACAATTAGAAAAAAGGATTTTCACAGTCATAATAAAAAGGAACACGATTAGAACACGATTAGATCTGATGACTGTCTAGGTCATTTGTAAAAGGTTATGGTCATCAAACAATCATAATGTAAGTCAAGATAAAATTACAAAAAAATACCATCTTTTTAATAGTGTCAATAACTGAATATATATATATATATATATATATATATATATATATAGAAAGAGAGAATGATTATAAAAACGAAGGTATGATGCAAATCAAAGTGATCACAGAACTTGAAAGATAAAATGTGTGCTAATCCTAAATGGGTTAATTACTAAACAACTAACGTATATTCAACAGGTTAATTATTTAGTGAACTGTTTGTAATATACAGTGAACGTATTTCCTTGACTGTTGATAATAGAAAATGTTTCCCAATTTGAGTATATATCTATTGTCCTTATGATTTATGAGAATAATGATAATTCCAGAAAACTAATTTTTAGAATTAAGATAGTTATTGAAACAAACTATAAATAATCCTCAAGTAAATCAGATGACTGAAACTACTTAGAATGATGTTTTGAATAGTAAAATCGAATCATTTCCATTGATATCTACTACATAGTTTGAAGCTTACCTTATTGATAATCTTTAATTATCTATTTGCAGAAACAAATAGAATCAAATGAACCGATAAGAGTAAAGGATAAACATCCATTATCCTTTATTGCCAAACATATAGTCGAAACAGGCCATCAGATTGATCTTAACTCGGCTTTTGTGGTGTTGTATAAAAGTGTAAAAGGGCATATACCAAGGTTTATTGAAGCCTTAGCCATACGAAAATTCGAACCCCCCTTTGTGTATTCAAAAACACTTTGTTCTCAGCTTAAACCTACCCTGGTAATATTAGCTTATTATCCAGAGTGATTAGGTTTCACATTATTATTATTATTATTATTATTATTATTATTATTATTATCCTTGTCTCCTCTTACCCCCCATTTCCAGTCTAGTTGACCATTCATTTTTGTACATAAATGTTCTTAACAAGTATATGTGTGATCAGATTGTTCGAAATGTATTGCCCTAATATATCATCACATAGTTCTGATAATCTTCGTCTACCTATTACTACACTATCGAAATTTATCAAAGGGACTAATTGTTTTAAATATTTATTACTAATTCATTGCTCAGTACCTTATCTCAGTGTTGACAAAATAATGCTGAATTATTAGTCTAACGATGATTGGTACTGAATATACTATGCCCCACTGATTCATTTGCCAAAATTTGTATATCATATATGTATATAATTTCATTGGTCATTTTTCTTTTCCCATTTGTATATGGACATGTTATTCTATTTTTATAAGTTATTGGTGTTAATCAAACTCTTTACTTTATAATTAATTAAAATTGTCTTATGAATGCTTGATTCATTTTTAATTTTTAAAAATAATCTAAGTAGCTATAAGATTTGATCATAGTTATTTAATGTTTTAAGTTATTTTTCCACGGAGCTATTGTTCTAATTAAGTACTTTTTTTATTATCAGAAGGGGTTTTTTGTGGAGATTTAGTATTTTCATAGTTGCAAGCGTAAGTCATTTGAAGCTAGACCACCAAAAAAAAAAACCTGGAAGCACTGGACGACAGTTTCTTCCTATTGTGGGACTCCTCAGCAGTGTGCATCCACGGCCTCGCCTCGTGAGATTCGAACCCAGGACCTACCAGTCTCGCGTCAGATCACTGGTGAACGGTTGCTCAACTTCGTGGATTGGTTGGAGTTAGACATAAACACCATTGGATGCTGGCTCAGTGGTCCATCGGTTAAGTACTTTTTGCCTTTGCTTTGTTTATTTTGACTGCTCTTTTCATATCACCATGTGTTCATTGTATTCATAATTGAAGGTTATTATTTTATGACTCTAATTGTATTTATTTTTATAGTACTGAATTTCGGTAACATTTGAAACAAATTTGTAATTCGGATTTATTTTCAAAAAATATGGATTTACTACATTTGTGCTCTGAATCACAGTGTATCATTTCCGTTGATTTAAATGTTACTGAATCTATTTATCAACTAACTGAAACTAATTATAGAGTTAACAAAGTTAAAGTGAATCGGTTTGCTCACTAAATCACATTACATGTTGGTTGTACTGTATCAAAAAATTGGTTGTAAAATACATTCGATAACATCTAGACTGTTAAGTATACAAGTTCAGACTGTAAATAAAACTAATTGGTTAGTTATTCCTAAAATAAATTAAAAACTAAAGTGCATTCAAAATGTTAAAAACGATACTAAACTTGGAATCCCAAGGGAAATGGAAAAGAGGATGACCATGGAACATACTACATCGGGAATCGGAAACAGAAATGAAAAGGATTAATAGCGACTGGAAAGAACTGGGGAGGATTGTCCAGGACACAGTTGGATGGAGAATGCTGACAGGCGGCCTATGCTCCTCCATGAGGGATAGCAGAAGTAGGTAAACGAGTAAGTAACTATCTGGGACTCCATTCCAGTCGTTGCCAAATGCTATCCATACTTTTGACATCTGCCTACAATTCCCGGAGCGATTTATTCTTTGAACTAGCTCTTTTCTCTATACCTTAAGAATTTCAAGTTTACCATATGGTGCATTTTGATTATTTCTACAGAGTGTGTTCTATCTACCCCCAGATAATTTTCCTCATTCCCTCCTTACCTGAAAGCTGATTTGCTCACTGCTACAGTCGATCATTTCTGATGGTCTCTGGCCGATAGATTTCGAGATGACAGTTATATATGACTACCTGTACTCTTTTGGTTATGATAGTGGTAGTCCTCCAAGTTTCAACTATGCGCAATAGATCTGTCTTAAAATTTGTGTTGATGATTCGAACTTTAACATTGTACAACCGTTGTTTTGAGGTCCATATGTTCTTTAATTGTAGGAAATCTGTTTATGTTTTGCCACTTTGTGTCTTCAATTGTGCATCAGATCCACCTTCTTTATCAATGGTGCTGTCCAGTTATGTAAAGATTCCCAACAATTCTAGATCTTTGCTGTCACTAATGGTTTGAAGGTTACTCATTGTGTTGCACTTCAGAACTTTATTTTTCTCCTTGTATTTGCTAAGGCCTACTTTTGTTTGTCTTCGTCTACTTTTGTTTTACCAACTATGTAATTATAAAAATGACTAAGGAACTGAACAATATTAAATTGATTACAATCCAGGCAACTGACTATTCATTAGTAAAATTAGTCTGATGAACTTGAGTGTATTAGTTGAGGAAGTCTAGACAATTGATTCAAGTCTTTAACCATTTTATTAGGACGTTTTTACAATATATAGGTTTTCAGTTAATGTAAACTGGAACATAAGTTTTAAACATGGAAAAACATCAACTATTCAATGGTTCAATATGTTTCATCGGCTGTTTCGATCATTATAACAAATAGATATTGTTGCTTGTGAAGGATAATGAAATATTAAAAAAATTGTTAAGATTCAGTAAAATGTGAGATTATCTTTTAATTCTGTTGAGAAGAAAACAAATTCATAGTTCTCTTTCTCTCACATGGAATCCTGAAGGCCAAAGGAGAAGAGGAAGACCAAAGAACACATTACGCCGAGAAATGGAGACAGACATGAGAAGAATCAACAAAAACTGGATAGAACTAGAAAAGAATTGTACGTTGAAATTATATACATAATCAGTTATTGAATTATTAATGTCGACTACTGGAATACCTTCTTTCCAAGTAATAGTCTCGTAGATGTCGTTGACACATTTTGTCTGATCACTAACTCTTGTTTAGATTCCTGCACACCTCTTAAAACATACAGTTTTAATAAACCTAACGAATAATTTATACCAGCTAAATGTCGTATTCAATTAAGATGCCTACAGAAACGTCATTTTAAGTTAAACGATTTCACGGTAGTTGCACAAATAACCAAACCAAAGAAAAGCATAGGTTAAAAGCCATCAATGAGGAGTTGTTAGCACTTAATAATAGCTCAAAAGTACAAAACTTAATTCTCTTTTTTAATAAACAGGTTGATTTTATTTACTATTTATTTTTATTTACGCCTGTTACTCCCAATAGAGCCTAGGCCGCCGACCACCTAAATCATCCACCTGAGTTATAAATCTGCTCCATGTTTATCAACATGGATTTCTTGAAAATCGATCTTGTGTGACCTGCTACTTTGGCTTCTTTGGTTTAGTCTTTACTCAATGTAACCGAGGACATCTAGTCTTAGCGCTGTACTTTGACATTCTTAAAGCTTTGGATATGGTTAACCACCAGGCAAACTCGCATCTTATGGGGTAAAAAACCCTCTTCTTGCTTAGTTTAGTTCTTTCCTCAAACACCAAATAGTCAAAATCAACTCCTTTTTGTTGGATCCTGTACCGATCAAATGTGGTGTAATACAAGGTTATGTCTTAGGCTCTTTGCTCTTTTCACTTTATATCAATGATATGTGCGATTGATTTTATATGAGTAAGCCTTTCCTGTCTGCGGATAATCTGATAATGGCATATTGATTTTCTCCTCGTGGGCTGAACAATGTGCAAAATTTCGCTAGTATATAGCTCAAAAAGGTAGCCGAGTGGTGTATAAAATGGTAGTAGTAGGAGCTTAACACTGCTAGATGTGGATGGATGTGCTTCCGTAATACATTACTCAACTTGGATCTTACCATAAATGGTGAGGTCTTATCTAAGTTACATACAGTAGCAAATCTAGGTACTCCTACAATTTTCCCTTCACAAAACAGGTCTCGAAACAGACCTTATAGTTCCAACATATTGTGGGTTGTATAATTCATCAACTTTATAACATATTTTGATTTACAAAGTATGTCTTAGAATACTGCACGTTTATTCTTAGTTGTGTTTGCACAAACGATAAATTAAGGTTGGAATCCGTACAGAGATGATTTACACTTCAGATTCTTGGAATTGATTGCACCTTGAATTATAAGTTCAGGTGTAATAAACTTGGACTTGACCCTTTACGGAAGAGGGAACTCAAACTAAACCTAATCATCTTCTTTTTCTTCCTCTTCTTCTTCTTCTTCTTCGAAATACTTAATAAACTTTCCTCCACATCCAGTCAAGTATTTCAATATGAAGAAATTTCTAATTACAACATCAGTAACTCGTTGTCATTAGTGAAACAAACATTATAAATAATCTCTCTATATGAATTACCAGCAAATTTTCAAAACTCCGGAATAATCTACCACAATCCATCCATGAGATAAAATCACTCGCATCCTTTGTTCGCTTCATCGATGCTTACCTCTCTTTTGAAAATGCATTAAATGTTCTTACACCTGTAATTATATTTAATTCCACAAATGAGATTACAGGAACTTCAAATGTTTAATCATCTTTATAACTGAATCCACATAGTAAACCTACCTACCTGCTGTTACTTTACACGTACACCATCCCTGATAACACGAAATAATTTGAATAATATCTAACACGAATAGTAAATTTTAAAATAACCTGATAGATGCATTATGGTAGACCTGACTAACCTATCTTAGTACTTATTACCTTTTATGTTCCGTACTCTCTGTTTCTTACCTACTTTCTCTAGTTGTAGATGATTATAATCAATTCGTTATGGCTCAGGAAATCACTTTAAATGCACCATTCCTACATCAACAGGATGTCACTTTAAAAGAATTAAAAGTTCTCAGCTGATATCTTTCATTGCTGCAATACATGTGAAAAGTGTACTACCTAAAGAATTTTTGGACGGAAACATTTAACACAGTCATATTGTAGTGAACAAAATACTAGTTGGGGACAATCGAATGTATTTAAGCAAACATTACAGACTATCTCGGTAAATTCTGATAACCAAACAATGAACAGTCAATTTGCATATTAACAACCAATTGTTTCAATCTTCACTGTTTCTTCTCTAATTCCATTGCTCATGAATTTTCCATACGATTGCGCTTCATTTCCATTCTTTCCTCATCGGTCTTCTGCCAAAATACATTCTATGTCTGACCCACACCATATACTACTTATATGGATATAAGTAGACCACACCACAATATCACATGTTCGTTCTTTACATTCAGTATTATATATATATATATATATATATATATATATATATATATATCAAGCTAACAATGTCGGCAAACTGGCACGAATTCTGTAAATATTAAATTCATAATGCTCATTAATATTATCATTACCATTATTATCATTAAATCTCCTTCATTATTTGAAGTACAGTGAAAGATTTGAGATTTATTAATCATCGGTTAAATATCTGTAGAAAATGCTCTCATGTAATACTATCTGTAATTTCATTTCATATTCAACTGTTCAGTTCTATGACAAATAGTCAAATACTGAAAATCATCTATAGATTATACTTATGGAGTATTTTTCTATCGGATCACTCATCTCTCTCCTGATCTATGTTTTAAACATGTAAGATTTTAATAAGCAGATAGTATCACACTATCTGTCTGTGATATGACACATATTCACTACATCGATTTTGTCTTCAAATGAGTGTTTCTCCTTCCTTCATAGATGATAGTACATAACAGCAAGTGATACTGTCAAATGTTAGTCAAATTTGTCATTAGAACTTATGAAAATGTTCAATAAGTGATCAGTCGGTGAGCATAACAACTTTTAAAATACTCATCTATTTATCGTAGCATTTACTGCGATGATGATCATCATTCAGTTCGGTTGACGACAACATTCTCATGTTCAAACACTTCTAATCGACTACTAGTTATCTGAAGTCGGTTTGTCATTATATGTTGACATTAATTAGACAATTATTTCAAATGATGAAGATCGGTCACCTGTTCAATTTGAACTTTTCAACTTCTCAACAATACATACACTGATGACTGCACAATAGATAAATTATGTACTTACCCACTCACTACTTTTTCAGACGATGTTAGTTTACGACAATAACTTACTGTTTTGGACGACAGCATTTACGCTTTCACTTTTTTTCTCTATGTCTCTCAGATAGACAATTATCTCTCATCAGTCTTCAAATCTGTGAATGATTATTTTCATCCTAATTTTTCATGTTGACTTTCGAATTATTACGAGACAGTCTTCGACTCACATTTGAATACTCTTACATACTGTTTGATGAATGCACTCTCCAATTGTTTTTCTGTTTACTAAATTACAATCACCATTGTTACACAATATCAATAAGTGATATCACCGAAAAGAAACATTAATTCATCGAATTGTTCTTAACTATTCTTTCATAATATGAAGAGTTATTGACACAATTTGAGCATTTGCTTTGTCCAATAAATACACAAAATGAGCAAACAACATTGTTTATTTTCTAAATAACCACTGACCAGCTCGGTGATGATGAAAACTTCCCCATGCTCAATTAACTGTCTCATCAAATTAACTTATTAAGGTGTATACTGATGAGACAAGAGAGGCGATCACAGAACATCAGTTTTCATCTCTAATTAACTATGACAGCTCGTTTAGGAGGTCACTTCAATGAAATATTGTGTTCTGCATTATCCCTGAATGAAATGATAAATAATATCAACGAAATATTCACTCACTTATTTATACATTCGTACGTACTGTTCTGTCATTCAAATGTAAATTATTTCACTAACTAAACTATTCAAACCATCATGTCCCTTATACTTATACTAACTACGGTTACATATAATTTCATTTTCACACAATCTAAACGGAACATCGATTTCATTCACTTCAAAATACCTTTACCAATTGCTTATTGAACTCCGTTCTCATTATTTCATGCACTCAAACAAATCGGTTTCATTTAATGATCTTATTCGAGATGAAATAAAGACAACTATCTTCATCATGTAACTTCGAGTTATTCACTGTCTCTCATTCATACTTTCAGAGAGGAATTTCACAATTTCATTCAAATCCCACATATTCACTCTCAAATGTATTGTGTTAATCGACCAACTATCCCCCCAATACAGACAAAGTCAGGAACACTTGAAGTTGACAGAAATGGTAAGCAACAAACAGCTACCATTAGAAATGACATGTTCTGTGATCGAAAGAATGTTTATTGCACATTCATTTCACCATTGTCGTCTCTATCTTCAGTGGTTCGTAAAGATTCTTCCAGGAGATCGGTGATAAACTTGACAGCCTTTATATGATATGACCTGCAGAAAACCGTTATGGTAGAGTGTTATACCAACACATGTCCGAATTAACGAAGACAAAACTAGTGGCAGTTGAAGATTTTATTCGCCCTTCCAAAACCCAGTGACACTTATTCAACAAATTTTATCAAAACTTAATGATTTCTCAGTAAATATCATACTTGGCAGGAAATATAAGAATCGCGAAATCCCTGAATTATGTAGTTGATCTTGTGAAGTCTGTATGTAACCGATAATAACTGAATTATTAGGTCACTTCACGCATTCACTCACACGCACATGCACACCCACAGACCTAATATACAATAAATAAACTTCGAAGAATGAATTCCTATAACATACTGGAGATTTTCAAAACATCTGAATGACAGATTTATTTGTTGATTGCTCCATTCGCTCCTCACATTGAGGATGGTTATCATGATGTTTGGGGGGAAACAAATCCACTTACAAATTGACAACAGTTTGACTGAAATACTCATATCAGTAACATTGACTGAGTTCTACCCGTCATTGTCAGTAGATATACTTGAAATCGAAGTGAAAATCCAGTCACAAAAGCCAAAATATTCTGGTCTTCCTATCAACGCCTCATTCCTTACATGTGAATAAAGTAAAGATAGATTCAACAAATTACTTCTTCACATCCCAGTATATAGTATTCCAGATAAATATGATCGGTCGTATCACTGACATCGATTAGTTAGTTGATTAAAGTAAGTAAATTTGGAAAATGTGTCGTATGCCAGACGAGCACTATATTGCCCCCCCATAGTCTTCCCGGAACTCGATTTATGGTGTTGCTTAAGGTAACCAACCAACGCGTGCATCATTCAACAGCACAGGTCTTAACAACTACACAATTATTTACAAGTATGCATATTTTGATTGAAGCAGTAATCGCAGTATTCACAAAATCAAACTTTCTATCTTCTCCTCATAACTAGGGAATCACTAGATATTTTACCTCGTTTCAGACATTTATGTCAAACGTCATGACTCATTCGAAAGCATATTCACAATGTTCAACACTAAACATCTACCGAAACGATTAAATACACACAGTGGTTTTTCCTCAGTTGCCTCAGTTGTTTCAGTGGTCACATATTTGCTCTCCAACATCATCAAACGAACAGATGTGAGATGTATGAAAAGACAACTTCTACGCTTCTGCCCGTTTATTCAATGTATCGACGATCTTTTGATTACTGAGATTAGGATACTGGTCACTCCAGTATTGATTCAAACTAGACAACCATTGAAACTTAGTGAAGCGGACAACTATTTCGTACTAATATGAAATGACTCGACAGTGGCAATTCATGACCCAATAACTAAGGATCAGAACCAGGATCTTCCGTTCCGCGTGTGAACTTCTAGATTTAGATCTGTATCTAGATCACAAAGTCTGAAAACAATGATGTGCATACTACAAATTGAACAATCTCCATAACACTATGGTATTAAATATCAAAGTATCATGGATACATATTCAAATTAATATGCTATATCATATGTCTTGTTGTATGTTTCTGTTACAATGACGGCATATCGTCATTTTTTTGTGCTACCAACATTCAAGAGATAATCAATTTTCATTAATAAGCATGATTTTATGCTGTTTAGTCTATTGCATTATTAAACAGCTTGGCATTTATCATACAAATAACAAGTTAATGATATCACGGATGTGGCCATGTGGGTTACTCAGTAGCGTAAACTCTAGAATCCCATCCTAGACTGATACTGCATGTCATTTAGATGTCCCCAACCGTCTATCTAGACCATGCATTACAGTTACATGTTCCCGTTGTTTGTTCTCCTGATGTATTTATCAGTGTTCCATTAACACGATTATTTCGTCTCGTATTACCATCGCCTATTATTCATTTGATGAACAATAATGGAGTTAGAATATATGAATATTAATCATTAAGTAAAAACCTCGAATACTGTACAGTTATTTTTTCATCTTCCCACTTCATCAATTCAACGGTTGAGAGGAAAACAAATCAGATCATGTTGTCAATACTAAACGTGTCAATCTCAACAAATCGCATACACTGCTATCCATTTTTTATCTTGCCATATCCACACTACGTAATAATAATGAGTAGTATGAGTAATAAGTAAATATTTTGTTGTCGAATTCCACTAATCGAAATCTATTAGACAGTACAACTATTCTAAAGTATATTAATTATTGTAATTACTAGAGTATTTGACATATGGATCGAAAAATTGTCATGTAGAAGGGTTATCACGCTTCATAGTGTCAACCGACATTCTTCGGCAATCACAAACCACTACACCATGTGAAAAACAGATCAACAAATAATTTAGTATGCATGATAATTAGAAGTGTTCAAATCGAATTGCCCACTAGAGTTTCATCTCAGCATCATCTATTTCGTTCTGAAGTAGTTATCAATGAACCACTGTTTGGTTTACACAGAAATCAGTGAGTACACTAGAAGTTGTTGCATTGTTTGCGATTCGGTGTGCAATAACGATCAAACGTATCGCTAAATACCACAAACACCACAACTTTCACAACTTAACTGCACATCTAGATCTCAGTATTACTCTGCACGTCTTCTTTATACATGGGTCGAATATTCGTCTGCATAGACACTCTATATTACAAACGATATACTCATCAACATCAGCGCAGACAACAGAACTCGGAACAGATCAACCTACTCCTCACAACTTTATTTCACAAACATATCAGTTATACGTGCTTATTCATCACGATCTTGAGTTAGCACCATAGATTTATCAGCACAAATCACCACAATCTCTATTGGCAGTCGAGAATCAACTCCATGATAATATGCAATTTCTACAGACACTAATCACCACATATTCCAACGAACAATCATTCCTTTGAACAATTTCGATGCCGTCTCTTCCGTCAAAGCATGCTAAGCATCTGTCCATTAAAACAGACATTTGTCCACTTACCTCTCCAGTTCATCAAAACTTGTTGCACTAATCGAATTAATGACAGTTCTCAACTTCACCACAAAATTTTGTGTCCAACCATTAAAACACAGTTTCTTGAGAGTAGTGAGTAGATGTTTGCATACCATAATAATCAACCAGGTGGCGAGTGCATCTGTAATGCAATGCGAGTCATTGTGTGTGACTAACAACATAAACAACAATCACCAGCTGAACACATTTCTCAATGTCTCGATTGTGAAGTCATCATTTAGTAAAATCGCCAACAATAATTCAGGTCACTTAAAAAATGAGTTAATGACAACAAATGAACAATATCTGATGATAACTGCACCACAAAAACCTGACTGAATTCTCCAAGATGCGTCAAACGATACTGGCCATGGATTCAAATTGTAAGAGTAAGTGTGTGATTTGTGGTATCTTTCATAATTATTTGCTGTCCGACATACATCCACAATTATGTCCGACCACCAACATGTGAGCCTTGATGAAGATGTCATTTCTCTAACACACAAATATCCATCATACAGATCGTGGGGTACAGATTCACGTGATGAAGGAACAGTAAAAGTCTGACCATTTAAGTACATAATACAATCAGAAGTGTTGAATAATTCATTTCGTTTGGCAAAACGGAATCAACAAACCCTATTTCAGGAAGAATAGTTTCTACTACGCTGAACAAATATGGGCAACTTAGTGATGTGAGAAATTTTCGAATTCCATTTTACTACACTCCATTTACCACACTTGGTCGCTCTGATTAGACATTCTGATGAAAATGCGACACAAATTCGTGAGAGATTTTTTAGTTGACAGAAAATTTCAATTTGAGGAAATTAACTACGGTGCAAAAAGAACGATATCAACGCCATTCTGTCCTCTTTCTTCTGAGAGAATATCCTGTGTGTCGAGATTTAACAATCGGCAACTTACTCGAAAATCAATGAAATGGTGAGGTGAGGTATTCAATCTCAATACATGTCACAGAGTAGAGGGAAAACTGGATTTCATTGCTCTTAATCACTAATCTAACCAACACTCACAACATTTACACTGTATACGAGACTCTCGAGCTAGTTGTGTGAAATTGGAGTACAGTGTTTGCTGAAGTTTATCACATGAACAGTCCTAGTTTGTATTGAGATGTTGGATTTGTTGTTCCAGTCGGTTAATTGTTGTGCGATTTGTGTAGCATGTGAGTGTATGTGTGCGTTCATTGGATGTGCGTTAACAGATTTGTGGATGTGTGTATAATAGGCAACACACAATGTCTACTGTTCACCACCAATTATTTTCACTATCAATTTGTACACCTGTCAAAGTACGAAACAAAACAAAACAACGTCGAATATTGTGCAAACAAATTAACATCTCACCACATTCACAGTACTAATTAAATGTGAGTAGTATGATGAATTGGTGGTAATATTGTCAGTAAGATGTCGTCTTCTCAATTCGTCTGTTCCATGTTATGAGAAGTATGCATAATTCTCCTTGAGAAAATCAATCAACATGTTATCTGAACTATCAACTAGAAACAATTCATTTAGCTGTGCAAAATCAAATCAAAGCGAACCGTAGAATTCAACTTATCGAGTTATCAAATTATACAGTCTGTCATCCACTCATCTGAACTATTGATCTGTATTGATAAATCTGCCACTTGAGGAGAGTTCTTTGAAAAAGGTATTGTTCATTCACAGTATGAATATAATTTTTCTACGACCATAATCAATTGTGAAGCGAAGAGATAAATTCACTAGATTCCGCCCTACTGAATTCACTTATTAGATCTATTTATATGTAGAAACCGAGTGCATTATATTTCATACTGAGAAGCTGCGAGTGTGTTGAATGTCGAACGCATACGTATCTGTAATGCATCACCTAGGTTACAACAATCCAAGTAACCTAGGATGGTCACATTATCATGTTGGGATATGGAATTGCGGGATTGCTCCACCTTGTAACCCACATGGCCACATCCGGTTGCCGCTGTTATCACCACTTTATGTAATCTTCGTTGAAATGTTGACTTTGGCAATAATCACGGCATCACAATATCATGTATCTCGATGAAAACTAACTGTCTCGTGAGAGTCCAACTGACTTGACATTTGACAATAATAACTATAAGCGGTCGCGACAACATGAATCCACACCGTCACATCACACGGCACAGTGAAATGAATATATAAACGAGATAAAGCAAGAAGTATATCAAGTACGTCAACTAAGTACTCACTTGCATGTTTAATAAACTTTTTCATTCAGTAATATCTCGAGAAATGTCGAAGGTGTCATTCCATGTGTGTCATTATTACTCACTGAAACATCTCCACCCAAGAAACACAAACTTGTAGCTCAGTTAAGAAAATTCAGTGATCAATGAATAATTCTTACTGAGATAAAAGACAAATTGTCTACGTATTTATGTGTGTACAAATCGAAGTGAATGTATGAAGTGTGTTTTTGTATTGACTGAATTACAGAATATATACGTTCAACTTACGGCAGTAATCATAGTTTATAGTCCATAATGTCAAAGTCGTAGTCTTGTTTTCAAATCAACTGCGCCTAGAGCAATTCTAGGGTTACTGTTTGTTCCAGGCCCGGGTAAAGGAGGATGGCTGTGCATGAGGTCAACAATCCTATCCCATAGACAACAACCATACCAAAACACGCTAACCAGAAATAATCACTCAAGCTTGTTTGCTTCAGTGTATTCAGTTTGTGCCTTGAATTTTTCTGTTGTTGTTCGGCTGTTGCTAATTGCTGCCTTCTTCTTCATTTTTTGAATCTTTCTCAGGGTTTCCATAGAAATCTGTTCCTTGCGATGGTACTTTCTGAGGCCCAGCACCTCTTGACACATTGAAGTTGGTGCTTCTTCGATCCCTCTGCAAATGTTCGCTATAGTAGTTTCTTTCAGTAGATCCTGTATGGCTTGGAATGTGTTGCTGTGAGTTATCTGGAATTCGTTGAGTTTGTCAGTATGTAGAAGGAAGGCTGTATTGAACATTTAAAGTGCTGTTTCTCCAGTTATCCATTACTTATTCAGCTTCAGTTTCATCTTGGCAACCATCAGGTAGATGGTGATATGAAGCTAAGTAAGCTCTTCTACCGGTCCTCGCGTCTTTCATCGACCTTCTGAATTTCTTACCGATGCAAATATAAACTATCTAGTTCTCCGTGGTGTGGTCCGATGAGGTACATGTAGCTTTGTGTAAGTGTTTGTGTTGGAATATTGTGCCACCTATAATCATTTTGTTGAATGCACATAGATTTGCAAATCTCTCCCCATCTTCGTTTTTCTCTCCCACTGTATGTTGTCCCATGATATCTTCATATCCGTTGTTGTCCATTCCGACTTTGGCGTTTAGATCTTCCATCGAGATTGTCAGGTCCTTTTCTGGACACCTCGTTATGATCGACTGTAGCCGCGAGTAGAAATTATCTTTATCGTCGTCCGCCAGGTCTCCCATATTGTCCGAACATTTCATGTACCTATATTAATTATTGCTGTGGTTGTTAGTAGGGGGTTTTGGCGTTGTGACTTCCGAAGAATCTGGGCTTTCATCATACTTACTTACTTACTTTCGCCTGTTACTCCCAATGGAGCATAGGCCGCCGACCAGCATTCTCCAACCCACTCTGTCCTGGGCCTTCTTTTCTAATTCTATCCAGTTCTTGTTCATTCTTCTCATGTCTGTCTCTATTTCTCGACGTAATGTGTTCTTTGGTCTTCCTCTTCTCCTTTGACCTTCAGGATTCCATGTGAGGGCTTGTCTTGTGACGCAATTAGGTGATTTCCTCAAAGTGTGCCCAATCCACTTCCAGCGCTTCCTCCTGATTTCTTCCTCCGCTGGAATCTGATTTGTTGTCTCTCACAGTAACTTGTTGTTGATAGTGTCTGACCAGCGGATCCGAAGTATCTTGCGTAGACAACTGTTAATAAACACTTGTATCTTCTGGATAATGGCTTTCGTAGTTCTCCACGTCTCCGCCCCATACAATAGAACTGTCTTGACATTTGTATTGAAAATTCTAACCTTGGTGTTGGTTGACAATTGTTTTGAGCTCCAGATGTTTTTCACTTGTAAGTATGCTGCTCTTGCTTTGCCGATCCTCGCCCTCACCTCTGCATCTGATCCACCGTGTTCATCAATGATGTTGCCCAGATATGTAAAGGTTTCCACATCCTCCAAAGCTTCTCCGTCAAGTGTAATTTGATTGGTGCATATTGTATTGTATCGGAGAGTCTTGCTTTTCCCTTTGTTTATATTGAGACCTACTGCTGCTGAGGCTGCTGCTACACTGGTCGTTTTCTCCTGCATTTGTTGTTGCGTTTGTGATAGAAGAGCCAGATCATCCGCGAAGTCTAAATCGTCAAGCTGCATCCTGCCTGTCCACTGTATCCCGTGCATTCCTCCAGATGTTGACGTCTTCATAATCCAGTCGATCACCAGGAGAAAGAGAAAGGGTGAGAGTAGGCAACCTTGCCTAACACCGGTCTTTACCTCGAACGAGTCGGTGAGTTGTCCTCCGTGGACGATTTGGCAGTTTAGTCCATCATAGGAGTTCCGTATGATATTGACTATCTTCTCAGGCACGCCGTAGTGTCGAAGAAGCCTCCATAGTGTCGTCCTGTCCACGCTATCAAATGCCTTCTCGTAGTCGATGAAGTTGATGTAGAGTGATGAATTCCATTCGATTGATTGTTCCCCAATGATACGTAGAGTTGCGATTTGATCTGTGCACGATCTATCCTTACGAAATCCAGCTTCTTGATCTCGAAGTTGGGCGTCCACGGAATCCTTCATCATTAGGCTTGATAATTATTCCTTGAACTCAGAGGACAGAGTTTAAATGGTTTAATTTGTTTAATCTGGTTAGCGTTTTTCTAGCAAGGTTTTTTTCTACAGGGTGGTGTTGCCAACCCTACACTTAACTATCCTCCTTTACCAGGGCTTGGGATCAGCAGTGGCCCCAGATGAGCTGCAGGCCGAGTTTTGAATATTCTAAGGGAAGTTTTAAACTGATGTTACAATAAATTACTGATTGAAGTGATTGTACAATCCATGTGGGCACTATATTTCGCCTCTTGCACTAAAATGGGATTCGTCAGGTGACAAAGGCGTTGACCGTTTGTTGGATTATTTCCAGACTTTAATAATGATTCACTACTTGTACAGTATCCATAATCGTTCATTTTGATGTCTCACACACTTATCAATTCTGCCAATTTTACTTGAGAGAGTTTTTAGCAAATACTCGACCTAGGTGATCAATCAACTTTCATCATTACCAATTATGGTGATCAGTGAAAGACCAGAAGAATCTATAGTCAGGCAGTGTGTTGCCAAACCTCAACCGATGCCATTCTATTAGTGTTTGCTTGTGTGTGGAGATGTGTACACAATCCTGTGTCTGCATCCCATAGACTATGTTTAGCCTGACCATTGTCCATTTGAATACTAGCCTAACCATTATAAGTGACCGATGTCAACAACTACAAATTACGTAAACTTTCCCGTGCCATTCATGGTACTTAGTAAAGATGAGTACTGTCATCAATTCATACACATTTCGTCGTTCAATTCAGAGTCTGTGTCTAAGCTTATCATTTCAGTTTTCACTGAAATGTTAACAACCAACAACTGATCAAAATAATATACTCTGTCCCCTTCTCAGTGAAAACAAACTATAAAAGCCATCTCATCGGAGCTTCAGTCTAAGTTTACTGCCTATGGTTAGGTGTTATGGAGTTATGGATTTGTGGTAGAACTACTCCAATCCTAACAGTTACACTAGATTCTCAACTTAAAACCTAACATTAACACATCAAGATTCAGCTTGGAAAAATTCAAAAGTCATCTAAAAATAATATTCTCATCCCTTCGTATTTTCTCCCACCTAACCTACATGTCCATAATTGATGCTTCATTCACTAGACATTTTGTTCACAACCAAACAAGTGTGGAAAGAGAAGCGATAATCAGAAAATCTCCACCAACGTAGTATAAATGCTTCCTAATGAAATTCAGTGGTCTATCGGTTAAGGGCTCTGGCTCGAAACTGGTAGGTCCTGGGTTCGAATCTCGCGAGAGCGGGTTCGTGGATGCGCACTGCTGAGGAGTCCCATAATAGAACGAAACGGCCGTCCAGTGCTTCCAGGTTTTCCACGGTGGTCTAGCTTCAATTGACTCATGATCTTAACTATGAAATTCAACGAATTGAATCAACTGTATGAATTGGTGAATTAAGTGAATACAATCATCATAAACTGGTCAGAATTTTGATTACACCATAATACCGATCAAACGTGCAACTAAGATCTTGAAAGGAAAGGAAAACAAATACAGTTCACGGTTAAAGTTACTGATCAACACTTTGCAGCAAAGCATTGCAGTTGGTCAATCACATCAATTATAAGTTGTTTTCTGTACATGTGTTGAGCACTTGTCCAATGTGTTCAATCAAAAAGTGTTTTTTTCATGAATATTCATTTGAATAAATCTAATATTGGATCTTGAAATCTGATATAACTAAATGATAAGTGAGAAAGAATAGTTCAATGGAGAAATTCACACTCTCCAAAATTGTTCAATCACAAATGTTTATAACGTTTTTACTTTCACAATAACAATCCATAATATCAATTAAAGAGATTTGTGGATGGGATCGGATGTAATGGAAATCACGAACTGACCCAAGTTAAACATTCATTGAAAACCACTAGTGACTAATCTCGAAAAGTTAGTTCAGTAGTTCTAGTGAGAAAACATGATCAGTGAAGTTCAGGTGTTTGTTACACACCAAATACGGTAGAATATTATTGTGTTATGTCTATAATTTATCGAAGTTAGATATGTACATTACTGGATGCCGACAAAGTGATCTAAATGTTAAACGTTGGCCTCAAGACCAAACATCCTGAATTCGATCGATGATTGGGTCTTAGATGCCCACTGTTGATGAGTCGCATCCTACGACATAACAACTGTCCAGTGCTTCCTAGTTATCAGTGGATATCCAACTTGCATCTGTTCGTGACAACAGTAATGACTAACTATGTGTTTGTTGATAATAATGATAGTAATAATTTAGTGGACTTAACAAAATAAACAAAGACACACACGGCTGGCAATCTGGTCCAAGCTTTTTCAAGGAAATATTACATCAACTCGGCGCCCAAATACAGTGAAACTATTCACTCTAATTTAGACGAAAGTTCTTATATTCATCATGAATGATATGGAAATGAAGTAAAGATTAATGTGCTCATGAAAAATGAGGTTGCTTGATATGATTAGTTAAAAATTTAATCATTCAAATGAATAATAGTTAGAAATAATAAGGTAGCTCGAATAAATTGTACTAGACGGTATCAGATCAACGAAGTTGAAGAGAATTTAAAATCAAATGTCTGTAAAACACTAGAGATTAAGACCATAGTAGAAGTAAACGTTGAATACGTTTGTTTTGTACAGAGAATTCCAAACGTATGGTGAAGTTAGGAGTAGTGAACAAAGATGACAGTTTAATCTCTTAGGTGAGTTTCTGTTCACATTATAAATCATTTTCAATGTAATGAGTTTGTACTTTGATTTAACAGCCCGAGTTTACAAGATGTTCAATTATGAATTAGATATTCTTGAGAAAATGTTACTTAAAACAATGGATATTCAGAATTTTCCATCATGAAACCGATGAGATAGAAGTGTATCCCATCGACTTCACTCTTATTTTCTAGATGGATAATATTTGTAAAAAGATATTTCAAAAAATATATTTTTTGACAGAAAGCATTTTTTCACTTTCGTTGACTTACATAACCTATGCGATCATATTGAATTGAATTATCTCATCGACAAACTCATTGTATCAATTATGACACAATGATATTTACAACGGTACAGCATATTTTATTGCGTACAGGGTTCATGTGTTGACTAGTGCCATGCTACCTCGATGCTTACCCCATGCAACATCGATTGAGATCGACTTAAACTTGTGATACTTAGATTGGGAACAAAGTGATCTAAGATTTTGACTAGTATCAAATAATAATTGTCATTTTAATAAAATATTTGTTACTAATATCGTGTCTGTCAATTAGAACATATATAAAACACTTGTCCTTGAGAGTATTAACTCTGACCTATATCAGGTATACGAAATACCACCTTGTACATATGTATTTCTCCATCGACAGACCACACAGATATATATATATTCATAAAGATTTATTCATACTTACTCAGTGTACTTTATCCTCGAATTGGGTGGGGATATTTTGATATTAAATCTGCTCTCAGCTGTATCTTGACATTTTGACTTAGATTTACTGAAAAGATGATTTGGGGATATGTCGGATTCTTTCATTAAAGTGAAAACATCGAGATGGTAGATTTTTTCACCACCTTTCTCGTACTCCACCTTGTCCTCCCCCCCCCCGGTTAAAATGGAAAGGAATATATTTGAGAAAGTCATATATTAAGGTGAAAAGTATTAGCCGTATATGAAATTGAGAAGATTCATCATTAGAATATGTTGTGCACACACACAGACATCTGATTGATGATTATTAACTCAGATAACGAGTATATAACTGACTGTTGTCCATTTACTAGTACATCGGTAGTGTATGCACGTGTGTGAAGAGAGAGGTGACAGTGACAACTACGAGACCTAGTTGACAGATCGAAAATGTTTCTTCCTACTACTACTAATAGTAATTTTTAAACCTAAGAAAACTTTCATTTCTCTAAGTATGTTCATGTTTTCTCTATGAGTTGGGTAAAAATTTGGATCATTGATTTTATGTAGAGATTTCTGTATTTTCGGGATATTTTTCGTTCTAATTTATTTGAGGACGTTAGTTGGATAGGAAGGACTGTGACAATTTTGTAATATTGGTCAGCATTTATCAAAACATTATATTTTTGTTATAACATTCCACGGTTGTTCGATTCAACGACAGATATACATGCTTCATAAACGTTTGCCTAAATTGCTATACAAGTGGGAAGATTAGAAATGACTAGGAAGCTGTAAATGAAAAACCTAATAAAATATGCACAAGTCATTGGTGTATAAACATTCGTAGTTCAGACTTAGACAAAGATGTATCAATTAAGCCCTCTGACTAGGTGCACAATCGTACTCAACTAATAACATGTCTTGTATATCATTTCTCACCGATCGTTTGAAACAGAGGTGGCATATCAGCATAAGTGTTTGATAAGTCTGGATTGACCAGTCCATCAATCTACAATCATTTATATGTAAAAAATAGGGATATCAGCCGTCTCTGTGTTGGACTGAAACATTTTGATCATCTTCGCATTGTTTGTTTGAATCTTCCCATTGATGTTTAGGAATACAATTGATCAGTCTCATACCGACATATGTGAATCCTGTTCGGATTGCCTCTATATTAGCTTGAGTAGCAAACATTATAAGCAGAGATGGATGGTGACTAGTAGTGGAATCCAGGACGGGCGTTTTCTCCTGTTTGGGACTCATCAGCTGGATGTACTTGCATCCGAGTTGATGTTCATTCCGTGACTCGAACCCAGTAACTCTCGCTTGAAACACCATCACGTCATCCGCTCAGCCTAGTGGGTCCAGATAGCCACTAGTTTGTGCAAGTACATCCAACTGACGAGTCCCAAATTAGATGAAAGTTGTGTCAAGGACTCAGCTGCTAGCCACCATTTATCTTTGCTCATATTTTTGGTTATCCGTTTTAAAACTTTGTACTTATTGAAATAAATTTACTTTAGAATTGTATGTATTTGAATGTAAAATGTAGTCGCACACCTCCACAAAACAAACACCCATAATCTATCATGGTGCTAAACACTTGATATGTAAGAAACACATCATTCGAGGTTGACATACTTTTCCTTTTATTTATTCTTTGGAGAAATAATTGAAGAATACATTCAGAATCATGCAGTAAACATGTAATGAGATATTGAAGTAGTCAAAAACTTCTACAGTTGAAAATAAATTATAGAAAGACTCCATTGGAATACATATTTTCAATATTTACGGTAGAGGGATAAGTGTTTGAATATAAGTGAATCACATTATTGTGTATGAGAGGTAGTCACTGTTACCAAATATATAGTATTTACTGAATGAGTTACTATTCTTATTAGTAATCGTATTATCATTATCATTAGTATAATTAGTGAGCATTATGCTCCATGAATAGATAACTCAACAATTCCTGCATTATAACAAGTTGTGAACAAACCGGAATGCACTACATTAAACAGTGAGCATAGAGAATATCCCCCTTCCTTTTCGTTAAACGCAAATAAAAATCCTAAACAAACTGAGAATTTATTGAGATTTAATAAACTTACTCTGGTCCTAAAAGTAGAGCGGAAAAAGATTTGAATCTTAATTATATTTACTAAATATTGTAATCTACATCAATGTTATCATATCAATTTAAAAATCCCCTACATGCGTCATATATTAACTATAAAGACGTTATAAATATTTCATAAAGGATACAAACTACTTACAAGTAGTCTAAAGCAACACGTTAACAATATACCACGTACAAAAGTTGATTTAACAAAATCTTTCCATATTTTAAAATAATACAAATGAATACTGAACATCTGATTGATATTTGCTTTGATTCTCTCCTAACAGAATAGACAATATCTATGTATTTCATAATAATATATTTGATATTCAATTGTCTTTTTCCAGTTATGCAATCATATCTGAACTGATTCATAAGTTAATTTAATTTAACAATTGAATTTGTGATTCAATTCAAGCTAGACCACCATGGGAAACCTAAATGCACTAGACGGCTTTTTCGTCCTAGTACGAGATTCCTCAGAGTCGAAAACATTTTCGCATGAAGATAACCTGACAACCATATTCGCTGATGATACAATGACGGGAGAGATGTCCATTTCAACATTCAACGACCATGGAACACAAAAAGTAAGCAAGCTAAAAGTGAGAACAACCTATCAAATGATAGAAAAGGCCAGTATGGAGACATGAATTAAAGAAATTTTATCACGATAATTCGTCTATGTAAGAAGTGTCAGCTATTAACAAAAACAACTTAACGTGAGGTTTTCCTAGAAAGATACCAGCTTACAGACAATATGCTGTTTCTGTCCGGTAGTTTCTTGAAAAGTGCTTTGAGTGTTTTATATGAACTCTTAGAAAATAATGTTTATGGTATGCATTTAGTGAAAACTCGTTAACCCAAGTGATATGCCTTAATTGTCTTCCTAACCGATTCCTATAACCTCAACTGTTTCTATATGTCAAATGGAACAATTGAGAGAAGATATTTCCGAGTAAGAGCTTTGCTCTAAGGTTAGTTTACGTACAACAAACGAGGGTGTTTATAGAGTTATACATGATCTTCGGTTTCTGGAAATTTATGGAACTATATTAACTATAGTAGCAGTACAGTAAATATCAAATCAAAATCCTGACATGTTGTTTTGCATTTTTTAGATGCTTCCATTCAATTTTGATTAGATAAAACATTTGCTAGCATATCTGGGATTCTAGAGACTTTGATGAGGGGCATTTCGAGACTCCCTCAGCATATCTGGGTCTTGAAATATGGTGTATTTTGTAATTATTAGAGTAACTCTAATGCCAACATTTATGTTTATGTTGTCTTGAATTGATAATTTCGACTATAATAATAATTTCCGATCGGTTATCAATACATAATATGAATTATTATTGAAACCAAATAAAAACAAATTTAATCTATTACTCATTTTTATGACTTGGATTAGTAAAGAAAGGATTTGATAACCCGTTTCAACTTATGGGAACTTAAAGAAATAGATGTTGGAAGCAAAAACTACACGCCACTAAATACAAAGATATGAAATCGGTGCATAAAGTCTTTGACCATTGGTTTGGTTTGCTCCATGGGAATTCCTACGAAACAGGTCAAAATCAACCTAAACATTATAAATATTTTGATAAATTTCGGATATATTTATTGTGTTATATTTGTTGTATTGTTTTGTTTTGTTCTTCTCGACTCATATTCACTCTTACTTATCTTCATTCCTTTCTGTAAAGTCAACCAGATTCGTATGTTATTTGAGAATCCGTATTGATCTGTTAGTTACTATTGTAAATAGGTATATTTTTAGTCAAATTACTATAATCCATACTGAAGATAATATAAGCTAAGTGTTAATAGGGTCCCAGATCTGACGGAGTTACAGTCTGACAGGAAAATTAAACCAGGACAGATCACATGCTATTCCAAAACTAATTGATGTAGATGGGGCCATTCTAAGTGTTTAGATTCTTTATTTGACCATTTATCTAATCATTGTATACACACATGCATGTATTTACACATTTATTTATGATTGATTGTTCAATGATTGGTACCAATTAGTTTTTACTACATCTCGGTCCTATAGTAGGCCAGTTGCTGCCTGATTGGCTGAGTGGCAACATCTCTAATTGTTAACCTGGACGGTTTCGCCATGGGGCATCTATTCTTTTAAGAATATAGATGCACTTTGCTGATGAGTGTCAAATCGCACAAAACCTATATCATGAATTCTCTGTACATTTCTCCTGCTCATCATATTTATTGGAATTCGACAAAAGAGCCTTCTACACACTATTCACCTTGTGCAAGTAAATGGAAGCCTCCATCGGTTACTAAGTCAAACTGATTGAATATAAATCAAATTACAGGATAAATGGCACTTCAACAATGTGATACAACAAGACAGAAGTTGAGTCTTTTCACATGAAAGTTTTCAATGCCTTACAAAAGTCATTTATATGAACAAACACACTTAATTCATATCGGAACCCAGATAACATCAAATAATTCATTCGAAGCAATAATTCCTATCTTGACCAATAAGAAAAGAGAATAAGAGAGAAAATGAAATAGGTACAAGTAACTACATAATAAAAAACACTAAGATTTTAGGTAACCTCAAGACAAAGAGTTCCGTTAATATTAGGCAGCTGAATTTAATAGTTTACATAACGAATTAATTCTAGTTAGACGACGATTGAGAACCTTAAAGAACTGGACGATTGTTTCATACCAGTATTAAACTCCTCTTCAGAGGCTATTTATGACTCAATTAGGAGCTGAAATCAGAATGAAAGTTTGCATAAAGTGATCTGAAGGTTAAAGACTCACTTCTAGGCTCAAAGTTCCTGTCTGAGATCCCTTATGGAGTCGTGATTAAACACTTCTGGGGAGTCTCATATTATGACGGAACAACTGTTTAGTACTTCCTGGTTTGAACTGGTTTCGTTTAAGTCAAATAAATGGATATCATTTGTAAAAATATATATATATATACTTTCGATTACAATTACATTTCATTAATAATGATGTTCATAGATTATATTTACTTTACCACAAACTTTTGTACTCCCCACTTTTTCCTATCAAAACAAAATATAACATAAGCTCTAATTCCTTTGATCGTTTCCTAATTATTCAGTATTAATCAATTCTGCTAAATTTTGTTATTTGGTTAAATAAAAAAACTCAACACATACCTAGATCATGATGAGTTCAGAGACTGTTGGGACTAATAGAGATAGTGAGAAGCTGAAACATTGTTGAACAAATGTCACCATTATACTGTATGATGCACATATATGTAGACATACACAATTGAAGAGATCCGTATAATAATAATAATAATAATAACTATAATAGTTATTATTATTATCACTGATTATCCAAATTTATGCCTCTTTATTCTGGTCGTTGTTATTTTTATTCATGGTTGTGTTATTGTTTCATTAAGGGGATACAAAATATGTGGAAGAAGGAAACGAACCGGTAAATAATAGGGTGGGATGTCATTATTCATATTTTTTTTTTCACCTCTACAATATCTGAATATTTAATTCTTGTTATCGTCGTCATGTTTATTTATATTACTTGATATCTATGTCTATATAATGCCAACCTAGTTAACATGTCCTATGTACTATTTACTCACACACTCTCACTCAATTCTATATTTTATTATTCTTTTTTAGATTCGGAATCCACCCCCACATCCTGCCCTTACTCATAAACCTAGATACCTTAATATTTATATAAATATATATTGTTACTTGAGTTGTTCACTTATTCACACCTGCTTATTTGGCCTAAGCTTACCTACATTGTCGAGTATCATAATTATCATATAAGTTTTGTAAATGTCATCACCTATGGGATCGTCAGTCTTTCTAATTAGTCAGAAACGTTATTAACAATTTTGTGATTTCTTCAAATGCATATACACACACACACAAATACAGTGATAAATACTCATCTAGCATGTGGAATCTTATGGAAAATGATCATCATCTGAAGTATGTACGTGTATGCGTATTCGGTACACAGATGAACAATAGTTTTTTGTCTGATACATAGAGTCTAGTTCACCCCCAAAACCACGTGGGTCATAGTGGTGGACAACGTTTGAATTTTGATAAATATTCACTATGCTCACGTAGGACAGGAATATAATCACTCAAATAAACATTATATTTACATAGAAAGCAAGATAAATAGGGAAAGTGAGGGAAAAGCCATTTATCAAAAACTTTGGATAAATAGAAGAATGAAAGAGAGAAAGGAGGAGGGAGGAATTAAAACACAACTATCAGGAGAAATATATTGTTATTATTATTTTTTTGTATTACACGGACAATAAATAACTTAACTGAATGAATAAGATATGGTCCAGTGAGTTAAAGTGTACCTCACACTTAAAAAATGGAGAAGCATATTGTATATAAATGGAGCATAGAAGTTATTGAAAAACTATATTGTAGTACCATTCACCCTAGACGGTGATGATGAAGGAAAATAAGAGGTTAGGGAAGGATAATGACTAGAAAAAAATAAGCATATACGAGTCATAAGTTGTACACAGTTTATTTTAACTTCTCAATCTATAATAATATGGAAATTGCCATTGTAAATGAAATGGCTAACACAAAGATGGAAATCCCCCCAACAATGACTTCCATTCATTTCCATATCAGAACAATATCGCTGTTTGTGTGTGTACAAAATTATGTTTAACAGTTTTGTGTAGAAAGAAGAACAATGTGTAAAGAAATTATTGCTTCCCATTTCGATCCATAGAATCTTGGATAATAATTGTAGAAAGAATAATCTAGAGTACTTATACAGTGAAGGTAAAACGTGAACTACCATTCCTCAAATTTTTATCATAAATTAAACGATCTTCATTACAAGTCAGCCTTTAGTTAGTTAACTAACGGGTTTCTTACACAGTAATTTCATCCTCGTAAATACAACTTAAAAGTAAATTCCTCTCCAATAAATATCTTTCCAGTAATTTCATAAACATTCATTACATTACTTGCAGGTTTTTACTTTAATGTAGCCTTGATAAATTCACTGTAATCAATATCAATGACTAGCTCATCTTACAACCAAATAAATACTCCTGTAACCTGAAATGACCATTATTCATACTGACTAGTGAATTCAGCTGGTCGAATTACTCATATAATCTGGATACAGGAAGAACAATAACCCTTTCCATCATAAATGCCTATGTGTGTATTTGTGGACAAGAGATTTTGTTGTGATGTCTTAAAGATAAACATGAAGTTTTAATCAAAATACATGATAGGCAATCGACCAAATAAAGCTTTCCAAATGATTATTTTTGGTCACATTCAATCATTTATTAGTACATTTGTCATTTATCAACTTAAATGATTACCATGTGATGATTGGCTCATTGTTATAACCTTCAAAGTTGTACAATACAATGTCCAATTATATTTTAATAATCTCATAGATGTAACAATTCTCTGTAATTTATTATAGTTGAAAGCGTGAGTCAATTGAAGCTAGACCACCATGGAAAACCTGGAAACACTGGACGGCCGTTTCGTCCTATTATGGGACTCCTCAGCAGTGCGTATCCACGATCCTGCTCTCGCGAGGTTCGAACCCAGGACCTACCAGTCTCGAGCCGAAGCCCTTAACCGATAGACCACTGAGCTGGCATCCAACGGTGTTAATGTTTAACTTCAACCGATCCACGAAGTTGAGCAACCATTCACCAATTGTCTTCAGTGAGTTCCTATCACACAACAGACGTGGTTTTGAACTCCACTGGTCACTGCTTCTCACTAGAGCTCACTAGAGCTTCTCACTAGAGCTTTCAACTATAATAAATACTAAATCTCCACAAAACCCCTTCTATAATTCTCTGTAAATCATTAAATAATTTCTGATGAGCTTCACTAGTAAATAAAGTTGAATTATAAGTTGGTGATTGGAGGTGGTCAACAGGAAACTCTGGATCCGGGTTTCGTGCTACTAATAAATAAAGTTGAATCATGAACATATTGAAACTTGTTATACGGTTGTTTTTTTTTTAGGTAAAATCACTAACCACTACTAAAGAACTCAAAACATTCAAAGGTATTGTGATGATACGCTTGTTTTCAATGTTATTTATATGTTAGTGATCAGTGTAACTCGGTTATATCATTTCACTAACTAATGTTTAATCTTAACTTCACAGAAGAAAGAATTGAATATTATAATTGAGCGATAATAAAATTAGCTAGCAAATGAATTCAGAATGTGATTTTCGTCCAACTTGAAATTGATCAACTTTATGTACCTACATATCAATATCAATATTCACAAAATGAGACTCGAACACAATACCTATCGTTTTAAATGGCAGTATGCTATCTATTGATTTACTGCGTTTCGATCGTCAATAACGCGTTTGATGAGTATAATAAATAACTTGATAGATGACTATGTAATATATAAAATAATGTGAATTAAGTAAGAAATAGTAAAATGAGATGAGTACCAGCTTATTTCCTCATGTATTCATAAAAATGATAATAATAATAATAACATAAGTAATGGTAATACAGTGATATGTGAATAATGATAAGAATAACATTGGAATAAGATAATTCGATGTTACTAAAAATTATCAGAATGGGTTTTTGTGGAGATTTAGTATTTTTATAGTTGAAAGAGTGATTCAATTGAAGCTAGACCACCAGGGAAAACCTGAAAGCAATGGACTGCCGCGAGACTGGTAGGCCCTGGGTTCGAATCTCGCGAGGCGACGTCGTGGATGCGCACTGCTGAGGAGTCCCACAATAGGATGTAACTGCCGTCCAGTGCTTCTAGGTTATTAAAAATGATAAAAAAGGAAGGTAAATATGTTCGTTAGGACTATAAACATCTCGATTTTAACTCATGCAGGTACGAACAGGTTACAAAATTTTTATGTTGGTTTGTTCTCTGAGCTGGATGGTTTGGTCGTGGAGCTTTCATCGTCCTTCTGAACGACATCATCAGCACAAACTTCGGGTAGAAGTGAAGTGTTTGAATTTCTCCACATGTGATTCACAGCTTGTCCTCTGCACCTCGATGTTGATTGGTTCTTATTGACCTTAAATCAGAAGGACGATGAAAGCTCCACGACCAAACCATCCAGCTCAGAGAACAAACCAACATAAAAATCACCCACCTGAGCTACAAATCTTCTCCACCATCTCAGGTTACAAAATTCACATGGGTTAGTCGTTTTCACTAGTCTACAGTACTGGTAAACAACTCTCAAAATGTGTTCGACTCATAATCGTTTAAACGATAGAAGCAATAACCACATAAATTAAAATATTGGCTATTTGCGTACAGAAGAAGCAAGTTCTACTTATTTCCTCAAGCCAAGTAAGCCAACAGTAGGTTTAATTATAAATTGCCATATACATGCGTATGTATGTATATGAATGTGTTTGTTTATTCTGATTGTTTTTGAAAGTTGATCAAATGATCAGTAAAACACATTCTTCGGATATTTCACAACATTCGTTTTTAAACTAAAATCTTGTTGTCTACCACATGAACATTTACTAAATTATATGATTATTATGGTTATGATTAGTACTTGACCAATTTTCAATTTGTAACAATCATTATACTTTGTATAAATACTTGAATATGAGGTCATTCAACTTAAGTTTGATACGAGTCCTATGAATTGCTACATTGAGTCCAGTAATCTGGATGTATGTCTATTCATTTGGATGAACGAACGAACGAACGAACGAACGAATAAATGAATGAATGAATGAATGAAGAGAGAACAAACATTTTATGTTGTTGGTCTGTTATTTACAAATTTGTTTAGCTTTACTAATGTTCAGTTGTTGTCTATTTATATTCAAGTATTCGTACTGTCTGTTATTATCATTACTATTACTAGTATTATTATTTTACACCATTTATGAAATATTTATTCTCTTAGGATAATAACAAAACACTTTCTCATAATTTCGAACAATTCAATTCCAGCCAGCATCACGATCATCATAGTAATAAGAACAATAATAATACTAGTACTGTTGTAACCGAAGAACTCAGATGAGGAAGACAAATTATTTTTCAGTAAAAAAAATTACAGTCTCTTCGTACTTCATGAAATCCATACATTAAATACTTCATTCGCTAAACTCCCATCAGTTGTCCTTTACATCTTTCGTAATTCTTTTAATCCCTTTCTGTTCTCTTCAGTTCAATATTCTAATTCTGGTTGGTGTTACATGCTAATTACATCTGCCACATTACTATTGAAGAACTTGTTATGTTGAAATTTTTTATTTAAATGTTAACAATACACCATCACCTAGCCAGAAATCCTGGGTGTGCTGTGAACTGACAATTTCAATTTCTATCTTTCAGGTCGTCAAAATTCTTCCATAAGTCTGGAAAGTCATATTTTCTACAATAACTTTAACTTTTCTCTTATCGGTTACTTAGTTAATTTTATTCCAAGTTACATGATATCACCTACTGGTGATTAGTTCTCTATATTATACAACCATTTTTCCATGTAATTGGTGGGTAACTGCCTCACATCCAACAACGTTAGACTACATTGGTCACTGTTTTGCATTAGAACACTGGCAATTACCCCTCAAAATTAGTCACTAGTGAACACATGACTACTATTAGGATAAGGAATTTATGAACACTGTTGAGTTTCACAGTTTATATCATTAAATGACCTTATTTAAATAACTTCTGAGGCCAGAAAGTCCTGTGGAAGATTTAATTATCTACAGATGATTTCTTAAATAAGTCCCTTGGTTATTGAATTGTTTGGCTTGAAAACCTTTATCTGTTTCTAAAACAGAAATCAATACAATCAATAAGAGGGAAAAAGGAAGCGACAAAAATGCCACACACCGAACAGTTACTAAAGGGCACAAAGAATGAGTGAGAGGCTTAATCTTATCTATAAAAAAATGTACGAGTCTGGTTGACAAGTAGACCACGCCAAGGTCAGTTTAAGCCAAGTCGATGGTTATCCATTCCATGAAGTCGTTGGGGATTGAATCCAAGACCATAAGATCTCTCAGTGAACAACAAACGTCTTACTCCTTTTATTATGACGATCCGTGTTACTGCTTCTTAATCTTCCGGTTGTACTAAGCTTATACAATTCATAGGGTTTGGAAGATATCACAGTGTTATTTTAAAAAGATATTGAAGTTTTGGCGAGACTATCATTTGTGTACGAACTAATCAGATTTAACATAGTAGATCTAGGATTTTGGCACGAAAATGACCATTACATAGGTCTGAGTAGTGTTTTGGCATTATAGCTAACAGTTAGTAATGAAAATTATAACTAATTCCTAATCCTAACGCCCAACTGTAAGCTCCAACCTTAAATTGTCGCACTAAATTATAACTCTAATTTAACCGCATTAAGTAAGGGGAAATTTTCAAGGCTGCTTAAGTATCGCTCCAGCATCGTCCATAAATTATAGTCTCATTGAATTTTTCTCCAGATACTCTAAAATCATTATTGAATGATATCTACGTTCTTTTTAAATTATTTGTTCCATTCAATGTTTCAGTGCTCAAGTTAAATCGTATTAAAATTACTAACTCTCTCACCCCGAAATTTCTGATATTAGTCAACTTCACTATGAAAGATAGTGATCAAATACAAAAAACCATGCTCTGATAATCTATTTGCAAAATGCACTTCAATTGTCTCAAGCTTCATTGTTCCTGGATTCCACACCAATTGCTTTTTATTTCTGTTCTTTACTTCTTGATCTTCTCAGTCTTCTGCTGTCAGATATTCTATTCCTTACTCATGATATATACTACTTATGTCGATATAAGTAGCCCACATCACACTATTGATTGGAATCCTTTTTTTTTTCTAAAATATCATTTTAAATAGTATGATATCAATACGTTTATCACTAGTAATTGTGGTAGGTTAGTTTTCACTCATTACATTTTTGATATTATTGTTATTGTGCTAATCCTCATAGACATAAACTTATAAAGATGATCAATAACAAGGCAAATTATCAAAATAGACTGATTCGATACTAAAAATGTGTCCTTCTGCTTCCACCGTTATTAACAATAAAATAATCCAACTATCTAAACCAGATAATGTAGCTACTTGAACTATAAAAATCCTGTTTATCACTTAACCAAAATTATAAATAGGAAATTCTTAAAACCTTTTTGATATACAACTACTTTGTTTCATCTTTAAGTTTGTTTACCTATAACAGTATGATGAAATTATCAAACTTTTTAAATAGAAAATCTCTTAAAAAGAACACTTATAGTCTTTGATATGTGCTAATGAAAGTCAAGTATGATTGGCCAATGAGTGTGGATAAACAAGAATCCAAATTACTGCCTAATAAATATGTGATTTTCTTTCATTTTATTGATTTTTACTTCGAACTCACTGAAAGTGATCGCTTGAAATTGCGTGAAATAAAATATTATCTAATCTATACTCTAGTTCTCTATTCTGAGTCGTGAATCCTTGATCTAATATACCGTGATCTGATCTGTGTATAACGGATCGTTTGAGTATTCAATCTAGCGGTAGTATAAACTTAATCACCCAGATTAGTCTTATAACCGCATGCAGAAACAAAACTATTTTAAATCTATTAGTTATATCAATCCTTTCTATCATTGATAATAATTTGGACCACTAATTCAATGGGGAATTGTTGAACAGATTAATAGTTGAAAGCGTGAGTTAATTAAAGCTAGACCACCATAGAAAACCTGGAAGCACTGGACGGCCGTTTCGTTCTATTATGGGACTCCACAAAACCCCTTCCGAACAAATCAATAATTTGAAGAAAAAAAAACATTTACGTAATTCATAAATCTTGTTATACAACTATTATTATTATTATCTTAGAAAACAAGGGAAAACTCTTTAAATTGTACATGATAATATCTGAATAGAATAGTTGCATAAAAGAGTTACCTAAAAATTATTTTTTTTTTGTTTTGTTTTAATTTATCTATATCCATATTGAATCTGATTGAAAGGTATATTCAATTAAAAATTGAACATTTAAAAAACAAAAAAACAAACAAACATGAACCAATGAAGTATATATGAAGTAAACTATTAATCAAGCATAGAACAGATAGTATTAATAGTATGATTAAAATTGTATTATATTTTATACTGTTCTTCTTAGGTACCTTGGTACCTTTCTGTCGGTTTATAGTAAAAACAGAAGTTTAATTAATTAAGATTTGATAAAATTAAAAAACAAACAAACAAACAAACAACTGAAGTATGATATTATTCATAAACAAATAATGGAGAAGGGAATGTCATGGATAATTTTTACTGTTCTTCATCATCATCATCATCTTCTTCTTCTTCTTCTTCTTCTTCCTCTTCTTCTTCTTCTTCTTCTTCTTATTATTATTATTATTATTATTATTATTATTATTATTATTAGTAGTAGTAGTAGTAGTAGTAGTAGTAGTAGTAGTAGTAGTAGTACATTAATAAGTACATATACGTAAAGATGAAATAGGTATGGAATGTATCATTTTAATATTATTGTACTGTTAAAAGAAATCACCAACTAAGTTTGTGTAAAAAATGATGATTTGTTGAGAAACATAATGGAATATAGTGTTTTTTGACTTTTAATTTAGGTGTTGTGTCCCTTTTTTTTTCTTTTATAATATTAGGCAAGATTGGCTGAATTCTATCAGTAGGAACTAAAATAAAAATAAAAGAAAGGAAGAGAAGAAGGGAAATTATTTGTACAAAGATGGAAGATAGGTATTGAATCTTTTTCAGTGGAAACTCTATGTTGATCGAGTAATACTGTAGAAATACTATTTGTATAGAGGGCTTGTGAAGATTATCGGATTGTGTAGTTTAGATTACACATTGATCGCTAAAAGCTATGAATCATTGGACAGTCATGTAATCCTAGTGTGCAACTCCTCAACAGTGAGCTTCAATAACAACATAGAGGGATATAAGAAAGGCCTTCATATCTTAACCGTTAGACTACTGAGTCAATATTCAATGGTTTATATTTTTAAGTCCAGTAGATTTAGGATACTTTATAAACATCTTCTGGTACCATTAGTGTGCACTAAGCATCACTCCTAATAACGATTGAACTCCACCATTGAATATTTCCATACTAGAATGAAACAACTGTCCAGTGCTTCTTAGTTTCCAATAGTTGTCGAAATAACGGTGGTAGAAGTAATTTTACTTAAAAAACGCCAGCTAGTTGGTAATTGTTCCATCATACAGTTAGAATATTTGAATGGAGTATCAAGAATAAAGTTTACTTTATAAACAAAATAAATTCGATTTTGTCTGACTAATTGTTGAATTGTTGAATTATTAGTTATTCAGTATTTGTTCATTTAAGGGTAAATACTTTCCTTCAATAACACACTTGGAATAGATAAATAGATTTTTGATGACAGACAAGAATAATGTTATACGGAAGGATTTTAGAGGTGTTGATTCCTCTGAGCTGAATGTTGTGACAGCGTGTTTGTTCTATTATCTCCTCAGGCAAAATCATCAGGAACTAGTTTAAAAGACTTTCGATTAAATTACTCAACTCAGAGAAAGTAACAAACTCCATCTATAGTCCCTCTGGAGGCTACTGACGGTCCCAAGCACTGATAAAGGAGGAGGGTTGGGCATGGGGTTAGCAACTAACTTGCTAAAAATCGCTTACCAGAAAACATTATTCAAACCATTTAAACTCCGCCCTGGGAGTCAGAAGGTCTTCATTTAGAAGATTTACGACGCCTCATGGTGAAAGCCGAGTTCCTCCGAAATTCACGAGGCCGATGCCCCTTCTGACAATCAGAGAAACCATTTATTTGGGTACATGGAATGCTCGTACAATGTAGGAGACCGGGAGAGTCTTCCAAGTTGCTACAGAAATGAAAAGACAAAGCCTGAAAGTGCTTGGGATCGGTGAAACACATTGGACGCAGGTTGGACAACAACGACTAGCCTCAGGAGAGCTTCTGTTATACTCCGGCCATGAAGAATAAAATGCCCCACATACACAAGGAGTGGTGTTGATGCTTCCCAAACAAGCACAAAATGCACTTGTAGGATGGGAATCTCATGGACCAGGAATCATCAAAGCCTCCTTCAAAACAAAGAGAGAGGGCATTACAATGAACGTCATCCAATGCTGTGCGCCACCAACGATTACAATGAGAATGTTAAAGATCAATTCTACAATAGGCTGCAGTCGATCGTCGAGAAGTGCCCAACAAAGGAACTGAACATTCTGATGAGAGATTTAAATGCCCAGGTTGGAATGGACAACACTGGATATGAAGACATCATGGGACGACATGGACTGACTGGGAGAAAGAAACGAAAATGGTGAGAGATTTGCAGACCTATGCGTCTTCAATAAACTGGTCATAGGTGTCAATATATTCCCACATAAACGCACTCACAAAGCCACATGGACTTCACCGGATCACATTACGCAGAACCAAATTGACCATATCTGAATCAACAAAATGTTCAGAAGGACGATGGAGGATGTGACCACTAGTCTAAGTGACTTGATATCGGGTGTGCTGTCTTGAGATGTATAGTGACTGGATTTAGTCGTTAGGTAACCATAGAGCTAGATTTCGTGGGAGTTGGCACTTTTCACAAAAGGATGACTAAAACCTTGGAAGAACTGATGCTCTCAGTAATATTTGAAGCAGCGTCATCCACCTTCACAATCTGAGACGTTATCACTTGTTGACAAGCACTAACTGACATGATCTCTAGATAAAGTTTAGTTTCATGCAAATAACCTCCAAATATCTAACATTCCAACTAAGTAGTTTGATGCACTGTCATTCGATTGTAATTTTTTATTAAATTTGACCAAGTATTATTCATGTGATAAATATATTCAACAGCCCCCATTCTTGGTCATTTTTATCAAAAAATAAGACTAACTTAGGACAATTAGCAGTGGCTTGCAACTCCTTATTGCTGTAATCAATCATTCTGTATTGCCATATATGCATCACATAAACACCTTTATATCTGTTGAACGATTTGATGACTATCCGGACTCAGTGGCTCAGTGGATAACGCGTTGGGTATTGAAGCGACGACCACTGATTTCAAGTATTAGTGTAAACACTGGTATTTAGGTGGATCTGGTTGGCGAGTTCTAAGTACAGTGAAACGCGTATCTCGGTTTCCGCTGTTAGCCAAATAATAAATAAAACCACAATCTTAAAACAACCTCTCCCTCTCCTGGTTTTTCTTTATCAAATATATAATGAAGACTGTGGAAATGCTGTCAATGGTCAGCAACATACCCACATGTTCTCTGGACGTTAATCCCTCTTCATTTATTCATTTGTTACATTTTTGTTTTGTCTTCTTAAAAAAATAAACCATGAAAAAAAATGAATTGAATTTTGATTTGTCACCTGACGAAGAAAACACATCAACACAACAACAACAACAACAACACATAATTGAATGATCAATCAGCTCTATAACATCACTGCTTAATGATGGCATTAGTTACCGGTATGAAAAGGACGCCATATTAGATAGAAAAGTCAATGTTTGTGTGTAATGGTTTTTATATCAAGAGTTCAGTGATAGTTAGTGAAGTAGATGAAACAACTTATTTAGCAAAGAATCGAATAAGAATATACCTATATATTATAGGAAAAATTTGTAGAGTGGTTGGATTATTTTATGCTTCATAGCACACTGGTGACTGTGTATGTTGTATATGTTTGTGAGTATATGGGTCAATGGAGTTATGTTTTGTATCGTAGTGTACTATAATATAGTATTAATACATCTTCTGTAAGATTTTGTAACCAACTAGTTTATATCTAAAGACAATAATCTAATATATATGAAATTAATAACTAGAGAATGACTTACAAATTAAGTGACCACTGAACTGTTAATGTTAACGAAAGATTTATTAATCTAATTTTCTTCTGTCAATCACTTAACCAATTCTAAGTCATCTGGTATAGTCACTTAGTGTAGATACATCAAAAAGTTGGCAACATAAATTATAACTCATCACGTTCAAGTTTATTTACTCGGCTCTAGGATACATATTTGTGTGATTATTAATTATACTAACCGACTGTACAAAAAAAAAGCAGTTGGAGTATAGTTCGAGGAGAGAACTTAATATCAGAATACTTCAGGTGATTATTGGACGTGCATCAAATAGGGTTAATCGCACTTTTTTGGATATTAAAAGTTGAAACAATTTTATAGTTCAAAGTCACAGGAGTTATCCAAATCAAATAAGGAACGATAAAAATTGATTCTGATTCTGTTGTATTAAGTCAGCATTCCTTCAAAGCTATGAATTTAACTATTAATAATGTAGTTGACTGAATAATACTATGATTGATTTGTTTGTTTATTCAATATTTAGATATTTACACAACTAGATAATCCAAATGATTAATAAAGCACAAATTTATATATGACACTGAATTGTTCAGCTAAAGATTCCCTATGACCGTAAATTAGAAAAGAACCAGGAAAACTTATAAAAGGAATATTGTAAAAGTAAATCATTTGACTTACACTTAAAAAGTTAAATCATCGGTTCAATATTGCATTTTCATCTCTAATTCTATTGGTTGATTCAACATTTCCACTGCTCAACACTATATTGGAATTGTTATTATTACTGTTATTATTATTATTATCGATAATTTCTTGATTTTCATCATTACTAAACTGTAGCAAAGACCAAGCTGACAAATTCACATCACTACCATGTTCAGACTGATTGATAATGTGTCTTGAGTATTGCAGTTTTGAATTATTCATTAAATGATTTAGTGAGACTCTTGAGTTGGTCTGTTTATCATTATCCTCATCATCAATATCATCATCACTAACATGAGTATTATCAGATATATTGATTTGTGTGTGCATGTCAGACAATAGATGATTCATTTTAAGATTAGAGTGATTTCTCCATATTGGATTTGAATAATCCAGAGTTCGTGATGAGGGTATATTGGTAGGAAGGCGTGGAAAAGAAATTGGTAAACTACTATTTATTTCAAGAGGCATAAATGATGGAGCTGATGAAACTGTGGTTAAGTTTGGATCATGAAACTTGTCTACAGTAAGTTGATTAAATGCTAAGGGCATATAATTAGTAGAAGAAACTGGTTGGAATGTTGTGGTTAGTGGTAACTCATGTTTTCTGCTATTATTACCAGTATGTCGTATTAGTGTTGTCAATTCTTCATGAGGTATTCCAATATCATCTGTTTCTTTATTTATCCAATCTCTTGGTGATTTGTTAAACCTTGAATAGTGTTCTACCGGTAAACCTGGAAACTCATCAATATATGGTAGTGAATTTCCAGTTATTACGCATGTTTTATCCATTGATGGCACATGAATCTCACCATCAATCAAAGGAAATCCTTCCCTGACTGTTCTGTTTTGTCCTAAATTTGAATATAACTCAGGATCTAATGTTTCGTAAGGTTTATGATGTTGTTGATGCTGAATTGAGGCGGATTGATTATACATATGGTGATAATGATGATGACGTTTAGCATCAATAGTATTTGCTTCATTCAGTAAATCGTCATTATCAACCAAATCATCATCTTCATCATCATATTCATCATCTATATTACCTTGTCCATATCGTTGTTGAATATCTTCTCTAAAATTTTGATTAATATGACAATGTGTGTGTGCATGACAATGATGATGATGGTAATGATGATGTGAACATCGCCTCGGTGAATTATTGATAGCTGGTGTCATTGCAACCATAGCCGCAGCGGCTGCAGCTGCTGCTGCTACGGCTGAAACGCGTTCAGGACAATAGAAAGCAGTTTCATTAGGTAATTGTGATGTGAAATATGAGCCAAATTTATTATTCATAGGATTATTACTATGATTAGCGCAACTGTTATTATTATTATTATTATTATTATGTATGTTTATATTACTATTCAAGTTATTCGTTGTGGTATTATATGCTTGAGATCGATTTATTCGACATAAATAAGGTGATGTATTTCTAAAATCAATATTAGGACCAAAATAATCACCATTATCATAATAATAATTTTTATTATAATTATCATTATAATTAAAATTAACATTGGTATCATTGGTTAAATTATTTTTTACATTTGGTAACTCATAATAATCTTCTATTGAGTTCAATTGTGATAAATCTGTTGTAATTACAGAATCAAATTCTGTACTATCGTTAATATTATTATTATTATTATCATTACCTTTTTGATGAATATATCCTAAACATGTATCATATTGTATACAATCAATTGAATTCATTGTAGTTAATGTATTCTCTATAGGATAATTTATATTCATTGATAATGTAGTTGGTGATAATACTGATGTTAATGTAGTTGGTATATTATGTAATAAATTAGTTGATTGTAACCACCAATCTGATGATGATGATGATGATAAATGATTTATTTCATGTATAGTTAAATGATTAGAATTTTTTAATTGTCTTATTGATTGAATTGAATTAGTTTGTTCTTTTAAATAATTCATATTAGAAAGTGTTGTTACTAATTGATATGATAATGGAGGTAATAAAGATTCATTTAAATAATTCTCTGAACTATTTTTTGATAAAATTGAATCAATTGAATTTGATCGAGAATTTAATTTAAGATTTAATTGAGAACTAGTTGTATTCACGAATGGATCATTATTATTATTATTATTAGTAGTAGTAGTAGTATTATCAGTGTTATCGTTGTTGCTAAGATTATTATGTAATAATTGTGTTAAACATGGTGATGATTTCGGTGGTCTTGATAATAATAATAAACTTTCATTTATTTGTTGATTGATTAAATTCTCTTCGATTTTTTCATTTCCATTGGGATGATTTACATTAATCTTATTGTTATTATTATTATTATATGGGTTAATTGATGGCTTATATGGATATTCTGCTTGAATATTTGTATCATTCAATGTTGAATTACTTTGTACAATTGATTGTAATTTAGGAGTTGAATAATTGTTACGATTTTCTTTGAAAACATTAGTGAAAGGTTTTAATTCATTATGACTTACCTTTAAAAAAAAACAAAAAAACAAGACAACAATTGAAAATAAATCAATTTGATGATGGGTACATTTATTGTAATGTGTATTATGTAATCAATATTATTGACTTAGTATTGTTTGTTTGAATCTTTCCATAGGACGAAACGCGTGTCCTGGATTCCACTGCTAGCCACTGTCCATCTTTGCTTATAATGCTTGTGAATTAAGGCTATATTGAGGCAATACGCACAGTATGCACATATGCCAATTAGAGATTGACCAGTTGCAGTTCCAACTCATCAATGGGAAGATTCAAACAAAACAATACTAAGTGAATTTAAACTTCACCCCAATGCACAAGCAAGTGTCTATCAGGACTCAGTGGCCGAGTGGATAAAGCGATGGCATTTGAAGCGAAATTTCCTGGGTTCGAGTCACAGAGTGAACATCAATTCTGAGATGCATGTACATCCAATTGACGAGTCCCAAATAAGACGAAATACTAGTCCTGGATTCCACTGTTAGATGCTATCAATCAATATTATTGTTGAATTGTTGAAAGAAATCGTCTGGACGAAATGTTTCACCTATATGTTTTATCCTACATGACATTCATATTATTAGTAAGGATTTAAATTATTGGACTGTATTGAATTTTGATCAGTCTTTGTTGACATGTGTATCGTGTAAGAATTCCTTCTATATATCCATGTTTTACAAATGCTTTAGAACAAATGAGTCATTGCTAGAAATGAAATCCAGCAACTCAGCCTACAGTTTATTGGAGTTTGAAGAGAAAAGCATAGGTTTCATGCCGTACTGTGAACAAAAACAACACAATACAACTATATCTAGCTGGAGAATTTTAAAAAGGATGAAACACAAGTCTTAGATTCACGTGATAGTCACCATCTATTTATTCTCAACAGCTATATATGATTCGTCACTATGAGGTATCGGAGACAATGAGGAAAGAGATGCTCACCATGGGATTCGAACTCATAATATTAAATGATGCACAGATTTTACTAAAGAGCTATTCAGGCGGACACTAGTTACTTCAATACCCTAGGCACGCTTTCCTAACAATTGTCAGCTAGGATAAAATCTCCGTCAGCTAGTGTCTCAAACCGTCTCTCCATAAATATTTCGAATCCTTCGGAAATGATATTTTTTAGCTAACATAACGTAATGAATAATAAATAACTATTTAGGCGGATCCCGGTCGTTGCTGCTACCTTGACGTGGTGGTCGGGCTTGCCTATCGTGATGAAGCAATCGAGCTATACTGGCTGGAACAATCGTTCCTCGAGGTCCTACCATGCCAGACAGGTCGGTTGAAGAGCGGTAAGACTGAAACAGCAATCCCTAGGTCCGAAGGCGAAGTGGTACTGCCGACTGTACAGAGGTGTGACGGCAGTAAGGTGTTTCCTTCAGACAACCAGCATCACAGCGATGCTGCCTTCCCACAAGGAGGGGTGGGGCTAGAAAAGGTCGACCCTAAAAATGCACACCTCGCCTTATCCCACGGATTTCCGTCTCTGGCGGTAAGGTCCTTTGAAGAACGGAGCTAACACGTCGAAAATCCCCCACAAAAAGGCCGTGCGTGACCGGCCTCAAGCAGTTGTCCCTTGGGCACTGCGGTCACGCTCCCAGGTCGTTAAGACCAACACTAATCTAACTTCCTTTTCAGGTCCCTCAAGAAATACCCTTCCACGATGTGGGCAATCGGGTAGTGATATTAGCCCCTATACACGTAACTACACACGAGACCAAGTTGGTCACTTTCAAATCCTTCCTACACCTTCTGATAGCTCTCTTATCTCCACGACTAACCCTTCCCACGTCCTTTTATCACCTCGCACCGCTAGGGTAAACGATTCAAGTACACCGAACGTTATTCCTGGTCTCCTGAAACCACGCTCTAAACTACATATATGAACTTTTAATGTCCGAACATTGTGCCAAATAGGACAACAGGCTTCCTTAGCTAGGACTCTAGAATCTTACACCATCGATGTGTGCTGCGTCTCCGAAACGCGCATACAAGATTCGAGTAGTGTCATTCATTTGACCTCACCATGCCATAATAAAGAACCGACTCGATTCACGCTTCGTGTATCTGGAAGTCCTGATGCTGCTTCCCGTGGCCTCGCTGGAGTAGGTATAGCATTAAGTCTTAGAGCAGAACTAGCTCTTTTAGGCTGGATTCCAATAGACAGTCGCTTGTGCGCTGTCCGACTAAACGGATCAGTAAGGACTCGGAAAGATAGGGAAACTCGTCGTTGCCTCTTCGTCGTCTCTGCCTACTCTCCCACTGACTGCAGCTCAGACGATATAAAAGATGAGTTTTACAGGAAACTTTCTGACCTTCTCCGGAAAGCTAGGCGTTCTGATGTAGTAATAGTGGCTGGTGACTTTAATGCTCAAGTAGGTAAACTAAGGGAAAGGGAAAGACACCTGGGTGGATCTTATGGTGTCGTGGCTAAAAGAACAGATAATGGCGACCGTCTGTTGCAGCTGTGCTCAGATAACCGCCTGTTTCTTGCAAATACTAGCTTTAAGCATAAGGAAAAACATCTTTTGACATGGCGACCCCCGAATTCGTCCCAACGTTGGACCCAATTAGATCACATCGCTATCAGCCACCGATGGAGGGGCTCGATAGAAGACTGTCGCTCATTCTGGAGCTCATGTTTAGACTCAGATCATGCCCTAGTGCGAGCACTTATCTGTCTGCGTCTTACTGGACGCAGGAAAGACACTGCAGGGAAGCCTCTAAGGGTTCTACGTAATGATAAGCAAGCTAAGAATATATTTCAGGAAGAACTGGAAAAACGGTTAGACATACATACAAGTTTAGCCCAACCCGAAGCAGCGTGGAATGACATCCGTAAAGCTGTAAAAACAGCAGTGATATCCGCTAGTAAGGTAAGCCATAAGGTCAGGGAGAAACAATGGATCTCGGCAGCATCTACCGCACTGATAGATGCTCGAAAACTCATCCCACTTGGCTCTGAACATAACGAAGAGTGGAGTCAGCCTAAGCGCAGGCTAATAAGAAGCCTACGCAATGATCGTGAACAGTGGTGGGTAGCGAAAGCAAGAGAGATGGAAAAGGCAACGGCAACAACAGACAACTGTTCAGACTTCTTAAGGAAACCGGTATTAGGAACCCAACTATTAGAGAAACTATCTCAGACAAAGATGGGCATATCATTCATTCCCAATCCAGGAGATTGGATCGATGGGCAGAACACTTTAGAGATCATTTCAACTGGCCTTCAGCCACACTTCAATTACTCACGATCCCGGTCGTCCTGAATGGAAAACTGATGTAAGTCCTCCAACTCTCTACGAGGTTGAAAAAGCTATAGGAAATCTGAAGCGGGGGAGAGCCGCAGGTCCTGACAGTTTTACCCCTGAGATTTTTAAGGATGGTGGTCCAGTACTAGCAGTGAGATTGACTGAGGTCTTAGGTAGAATCTGGGAACTGGACGTAATTCCATCTGACTGGTCCCAATCACTGATTATGCCAGTCTATAAGAGTGGGCAAAAGTCCTCTTGTGACGATCATAGAGGAATCAGTTTGACTAATATAGTGTCTAAAATATTAGCTTCAATAATACTCCGACGCCTAACGAAAGCTCGTGAAGAGCAAACTAAAGAAAAATAGACTGGTTTTCGACCTGGACGTGGTTGCATAGACCAGATATTCACTCTACGTCAGGTCCTAGAACATAGACATACATTCAGACGTCCCATAATAGTAGTATTTCTTGACCTTAAGGCGGCATTTGACTCCGTTGATCGTGAGGTTGTATGGCAGTGTTTGTCAGTGAAAGGAGTACCAAAGAAGTACATTAACCTCATAAAGGCTCTGTATTCGAACACAACTGGTCGAGTTAGAACCTATGGCGAACTGTCATCAGAATTGGTTACCTCAAGTGGTGCTCGTCAGGGCTATCCACTCTCTCCATTCTTGTTTAACTTTGTCGTTCGGTGAAGACTGTGACAAAATGCAGAGTCTTCTGAACACTATAAGCAACAATGCAGACATGTTCGGGATGCGATTCTCTCCCTTGAAGTGCAAAATGTTACTTCAGGATTGGGTTGCATCGACACCTGAACTAATGATAGGGAGTGAAGTAGTTGAGCGTGTTGACAGCTTCACTTATCTTGGGAGTCTCATCAGCCCTTGTGGTCTGGTGTGTGACGAAATCTCAGCACGGATACAGAAGGCTCGTCTAGATTTTGTCAACTTGCGTCATTTATGGTGTAGGCGAGATATCCGTCTAGCAACCAAAATACGTGTTTACTGTGCAGTAGTTCGTTCCATCCTATTTCACGGCAGTGAAACATGGCCGGTAAGAGTAGAGGATATTCGTAGGCTACTAGTTTTCGATCATAGATGTCTTCGAAGCATTGCTCGTATATCCTGGGACCACTGGATAAGTAATGCAGATGTTAGGAAACGGGTACTAGGTAAGGATGGCAAATCGATTGATGAAGTAGTGAAACATCATCAGTTGAGATGGTTGGGACACGTGTTACGTATGCCCAACCACCGACTGCCCCGACGTGCAATGTTTTATGGTGTAGGAGTAGGTTGGAAGAATGCTAGGGGCGGCCAGACCAAAAAACGGCATAAATCCACGAAGTCGCTGACAAGTAAACTGAGCCATGTTGGTAGGTGTAGACTACCTGGTTGGGATTCGCGAGATGATAGCAACCGATGGTTAGAGACCTTGAATGACATGGCTCAAAATCGTTTGCAATGGTGAAGGTGTATCCACTCTTTGTGTTCTCCCAAATTCTAATCTGAATTATTTGTGTCCTTTTTCTCTTTCCAAATATATTTCACCGTATTATAATCCTTGAATAACATCTTCAAACCCTTATCTTTCACATAATACTTATACTCTTACTACTTCTACCAATATGGGATTTGAATCAACAACTTCATCTCTCTGCTAATGTAGTATGGCAATTCGAACTGATGTACGTACGTACGAAGTTCTACGTTGTAACTGACTGACTGACTGACTGATTTAGGCGGATGTACGTATATACATAAAAATAAAATTCAATTATCCCCATTTTTAGATGAGTGGGTGTAGTTCTTAAAATAAAAAACTTTCATTTCTCACCATTTCCCTAAGTGTTTTTTCTGTATCTTTTCTCACGTTAATCAATCGACATGGATCACATGGGCAATTTCTAAATGGACAAGTTTTCTTATGTCCTTTCCAAGTAACAGCTATTGAATGATTACGACATCGTCGACAATGTGGACCAGATGTAATTGTTTGTTTATCGTCCATCATGGTTACCATTGATCGTAATGAATTAGAATGAGTTGATAACTGAACTAATGTTGAATTGATTCTTTCATCACAAAAACTAGGATCATGTATTCCTGTAGTATCAGATAAACGAGTAGTGTTACGTGTTGTAGTTGCATTTTTATTCATTTTTGCCTCATCAATTCCATTCCGTCCGAGATTGGTAGTTGCAATAGGTAAGGCAGCTGTAGTCGTGGTAGGTATTTTTTTCATTGACGATGAAGGTGATGATGATACTGTTTCTGTAGATGTCTGTAACCAATGAATATTAGCGGATGTTTGTACACGATTCAAACTCGCTTGTTGTTCATGTGTATCACGTTGATGTGAATTACCAGTTTGATCACGATAAAGAGCTATTTGTTTAGCGACAACCTAGAGAGATAGAAACCCAAAACAAAAACCAATAGTTAGAAGTTTGAAAACAAAATTTTCCTTTCTAATTTACAGACATTGATTTTTCGGAAGACTTTATCATTTATTTGTACAATTATAAGTTATTTCAAAGGTTTACTAGGTGTGTTTAACTACAAAATTCAAATAGGGTGTTCTTTTTTAATCATCTGAATGTGATCATAGCATAATTTCAAATCTAACATTGTAAACTGATACATTTATTTACTAGATTACTTTAATGGTCAAAAGGGTGTTTGATGACGATGAAGAAAGAACTTAGATATTTATGAGACTATTTTAAGGTTAGACGTTAACACTGTTAGATGTTGGATCAGTGATCCAGAGGTTAAATATTCACGTGTGAGATCGAAAGTTCTGTGTTTGATCATGGATGTGCACTGCTGAGGGGCGTCACACTTGAACGAAACGGTCATCCAGTTCTTCCAGGTTTTTAATGCTGATCTAACTTGAGTCATTTCATGATTTCACTGAAATTCAACAATCTCCATCACACCCGACTGAATATCATGACATAACATAATTGATTTTATAACATAGTTCGTATTTAAATGAAAAATAGGTCTATTATTTAAAGGCAAATGAAAAGAATGTAAACAGAAAAGAACAACAAATTTTGTTATTGTACACATCAAAACTAGTTATCGAGGTGTGTTACAACCATCTAACAATCCAAAAAAGTTCATATAATGTCGAATAACTTAGACTAGTGACGATATTGTAACATGGTTGTTAGAATTTGATCATTATCAAAGTCTTGAAAGACATGAAATTAGTCACTACTCAAAAATCGGTCAATGTAAATATACAAGCTTAATAGGAAGTTAGTCATGCTTCACATAGCTCATTGTTTAATGTCTTAGGTTATAAAAGTGGATGACCATTGTCTACTGGAGATTTAAAACAAATTTTATCGTCAAGTGTCAACTAACCCAAAATCCATGTCAAAAGTTTTCTATCTTCAACTAAAGAACTAGTTATTTCTTTTTCAATTAAAGATCACCTATTCTATGGTTATCATACTTACTTACTTACTTACTTACTTACTTACTTACGCCTGTTACTACTTGCTGAGGAGTATAGGCTACCCACCATATTGTCATCATGAATCCAATAAAATCATAAATTATACTAAATTGGAATTTTGTACTTCATTCATTTTTTTTAATAAAAATACTATTTCTTTTTATTTGGTTACCATGTTAAACTTTTATAGAATTATATCAATCTTTCAAGCACAATTAACTCAATATTTCAAATCTAATTAGTTCATAATGTTTGTTGTATACCCAACTCTATAAATAAGTATAGAAATTATAATAGATAAATTTGAAAAACAATCTTCCTCCCCTCCGCAACTACATATTTTTTTCAGTATCTTATTGATTTTTTTTTTCAGAACAAAATAAATTACAAGCAAAGATGGATAGTCGCTAACAATGAAATCCAGGACGCTCGTTTCGTCCTATTTGGGACTCGTCAACTGGATGTATTTACATCTCAGAGTTGATGTTCACTATGGGACTCGACAACATCAAATGAATCTTTAAAAAAGTGTACAGTTTCTATTTATAAAATAGGAATTGTTTAAAGAAAAAATATATATTAGATGGATAAAACAATTAATTATTCTATCTATTTATCCATCTAATACAAATTATTAGATTAACATTCTGTTACATGAACGCCAGATAGAGATTATTATTATTAATTCAGTTATCTTCTATTTCTCTGTATGTATTGGTTGTTTCGATTTTATTCTCAATAATTTAATCAAATGTTTTGCTTTTCAATCGATTGGATACATTATCTTATTTTACTTGTATAATGTTATACTTTCTATGTAACTTTGATGCTCACTCCAGGACTCAGGGATGCAGGCACATCTAGCTGATAAGTCCCAAATAAGACAAAACGCACATCTTGGATTCCATTGCTTGCCACTATCCATCTCTGCTTATAATACCTGTGACTTAAGGCAATATCGAGGCAATCCGTACAGGATTCACATATACCGATAAGAGACTGATCAACTGTAGTCTTAAACATCAATGGGAAAATTCAAATAACCAATACAAAACAGAATAGAGAGTAACTTATACCTAAATTTTGTTATCAGAATATTATAACTCTTTTTCTCTTATATAATCCCAAATAATCCGAATAAGGATCTTACTGAGAAAAAAAGATTTATTGATACGTATTGAATACATAATACTATTTCATCATTGGTATTTGTTCACTTCTATATAAATTAGCTATGACGATTTAATAGTCTAAACAACGCTGTCACACTGAACAAACGTCACGTGAAATTACTACAAATGAATATGATTATACCCAGTGAAGACCAAATAAATGAAGATCAGATTAGATGAATATATGACATAACACTTGAGCTCTCTGTCCTAAATTGTATTTAAGAATTTTACATCATCGATCTTATATACGATTCCGAATATTTATCTTAAATTATCTCATGATATAATGAATTAAATATCAAACAATATTTTTTTTCAAAAATTTAACTGATTACACGAGTCAACTTAACCTAAACTAGGACTGAAAACTTGGAAGCATTGGACGGTAGTTTCGTCACACTATGGGCTATTCACCAGTGCGCATCAACACATCGACTAATCAATTCAACTAGGAAAATACTACAATCTCCAAAAATCACTATTCTCATAACAATCATATACTCATTAGTGACTAGCTTCAACATGAATTTCTTGAAGATCTAGTGAGAAACCGTGACCAATGAAGTCCAATCCGTGTAGGATGTGAAACAGTTACCCACCTCAGACAATGGATGAAAAGTTTCACAAGATCATGGATTGATTGAACTTAGACATTAACCCCATCAAATAACGGATCAGTGATTTAGATATTAAATATTCGCATATGAGATTGAAATTCGTGTGTCCGACTTCTGATGTGCAGGATCGTGTGTGTGGACTGTTGAGAAGTGCCATACTAAGACACCAAACGGCTATTCAGTGTTTCCAGATTTTCAATGGTTGTCTAACTTAGATCGACCCGTGAATTCAACTTTGAATATACTACAATATCAAGAAATCCTCATACTGATTTAACTTATTAACAGATTAACAACATTAGAGAATTAAAGTCATCTTGTATAATATATCAAACATTCTCACAGATGAAGTATTAATACACTTTTAAAATAAGCAACATAAAAATAAACAGAATAGATTACTCACTTTTCTACCTTGATCAACAAGATGACATTTAATACATTTACAATTTGTATATGGACATGTACGTTTATGTCGTTTAACTGGAATATTATGTCCATGTGTTTTACACTTACGACACATATATGACGCTCTTGAACAAATAGATGCTGTTCTATAATGATGAACATGATGGTGATGATGATGATGTGGATGTGAATGATTGTTTAATCGATTTTGTACAGTTGAACGTAATGAATTTCCATATTCTTTATAGTCTTGACTACAAATTGAACGATTTATTGTATTTGAAGTTCTTGTCGTGTTTGTAGTGGTAGTGGTAGTCGTAGTAGTAGCAGTTGGTGTACCTATTCCCATGGTCATTGTTGTTCTCGGATTTTGGTGATGATGTGAAAACTTGGAAGTAGAAGATTTTGATGCATGTGTTGATGTGAACAATGATGATGATGATGATGGCAAGTTAATTAGACTGTTCTTTAAATTATTATCATTATCATTATTATTATTATTATCATTACGAGTATTACCTAATTTTTGAACACTGAACTGTTGTTCAATTGTATCTTTATTTAATATAACATTGACGGTTGAAAATGGTATATTATTCATAGGTTTTATTTTTAAACATTCAGTTAATGATGATGCAGATGCTGCTGTCTCCGCTGATGATGATGATGATGATGATGTTGGTGTCAATGTTGAATAATTCATTTCATTTTGTATTCGTTCATTTTGTTGATTTTGTTGTATAGAATGTATAAATTCTGAATTATCCATTTCATCAATTAATTGATGATCCCGATCATGATCATCATGATCATGGTGATGATGATGATCATTATTATTGAATGGATTAGTTAAATTGAAATGAATAAAAGGATTATGTAATGTTTTACTTAATAAATTATTAGATATTGATAACATTGAATTAATTTTATTATTTACTGATAATGACATTGGATTATTTGTTGTTGTTGTTGTTGTTGGTGGTGGTGGTGGTGTTGTTGTATATACAAAATTATTGAAATTCAATTCTTGTTCATTTATATAAGTAGTATCTGAGTTTAAATGATGAATATTATAATGATGATGATGATTATCTGAATAAAATTGTGGGATAGTTGAAATTGATGATGAAGTTGTTGGTGAATTATCATTAATAGATTCTTGTTTAAAGCAAATTGAAGAAATTTCTGAATTTGTCATTTTGTTTTTCTTTTTGTTTCCTTTTTACTTTAGAAGCTATATAACAATAGATGAATGATAAAAGAAAAAATAATAATATTCGTGTTTATGCGGTTTTATGAGATTTTAGTAATTTTATATAGTTGAGATAATGAGTCTATTGAAGCGAGACTGATAGGTCCTGGGTTCGAATCTCATGAGGCGGGATCGTGGGTGCGCACTGTTGAGGAGTCTCACAATAGGACGAAATGGCTATTCAGTGCTTCCAGGTTTTTCATGGTGATATATATATATATATATATATATATATATGCGACTGTACAGCTTGATAATAAATTCTTTGACAATAGATCCCTTCGCTGAACTTCGTGTTTTTATGTTTAAATGGGAATTATCTATCAAATGTGTATCTGTCTTGGCCTATTACACCCATCGTGTTTGTTTTTCTTTGGAAAAAAACATGCATATCCGTTTCAACTTTATAAGACACTAAATTTTTAGTGTATCACATCAAGCTATTAGAGTAAGTCAAAATGTCCTTACTTGGACCCTCCCATCCACCCACCCACCACCCACACAACATTCTAATAAAAATCTGCTTTTGGTTTTCCTTAAGTGAATACACTAATATATCTAGAGATGATGGGTAGGTGAGTGGAGTGAGGAGGAGGAGGAGGAGGAGGAGGAGGACTAACTAGAAAGTTTATGGCTTATAAATAACAGATCATCTTTTGTTTTTTACCTAATAATAACAATCATTATTATTATTATTATTATTATTATATTGCTTAAGGTAAATTTTAATGACAATTAAATAACTCAAATGAAAATCATTAAAAAAAAAAATGCAACATGATGAAAAGATTACAGTACGAAGGTGAAGTGGTAATGGCAATTCAGACCCCCCCTCCCTAAGGAATTTTATGACTTAAAAATAAAATAAATAAAATAAAATCTTGTTGGTAATTTGACTCTTGTTGCTTGTTTGTATTTCACTTGTCTCATATAGATATTAAGTCACATATATATATTGACTGTGTTCTTTTTTTATCGAAATTAACTTAGGTAAATAATGTAATAATAAGGAGGTGGCAGGGAGTGAGTGTGGATTGAATAGGAATGCATGTATATATATATATATATATTCTTAAATTATCATTTCAAATAAACAAATATATTGATTATGCATGAATTAATTTTGAAAAGATATGGGTGGGAAATGGAATGAATTGTACAAGTGGAAATCTCCTGGTGAATAACATTTGAATTTGATGGTAAAGATTAATATCGAATAGGGCTATTACTGAAAACTAGAGAATACTGAACAAGCGTTACAATTTGGTAAATGGCTACTAATCAGAACTTACACTTTGGCTAGAGGGATTGACTTCATGACCATCAAGTTTTGATATCATTAAATTATCTTTTAAACACTGATTCATAGCCTATTAATTTTATATTACCAACTTCAGTTTATTTTTTTCTACATTATGAAGATCGTTTAATACCATTTATGACAACTATTTGTATTTTGACAACTTTCTGACTTTTATCAATCATAAATTATCATTAGAACCTCTGAAATCTGTTAGAATCTTTTAAGTATTTCTTTGAAAAGTCTTTAGAATCTTGAAAAATCCTAAAAGCACTTCTCCACATCGGTATTGAATAAAAACTTACAAGAGTGTTCTAAAAAATAATGGTTTATGTTTTATATTCAAATGGATTAATATTATGATTGAAGGCTTTACGATGATTTGATGAGCAAGATTTTCGATTATCAAAATCAGTGACTAGAATATTAATCGATATATGAACGTTATGATATAATGTGTCCAATGGATAGTTGTTCACGTGACTGATTTTACTACTAATTTAGGCATGTTTTCAGATATTTTTTAGAATATCGAAGTCAACTATAAATCTATGCATATTCTTGTTCTTCGTACCCAAAGTTTTCTTTTATACATTCTATATTTTGTCTCTCACAATCGGTTGTAGTGTAGGAAATTCTAAATGACTATTGAACAGTTAACAAGTCAGTATCAAGTTTTTAAATACCAGATCTATCAAAGTTCACTTTAATCTGACTATTAGTGGAAATTAACTTCAATTATCGATGTATTCCGTTATAGACTGATATTAGTTATGATTGATTAAGTTTAATTTTGTTAAGAATATGACAAACATTAAAGTTGATATTTAAATGATTTCACCGTATTTACGAATGGATTCCGTAAGGATCGGTCGTGCACAGACCAGATTGCGACACTACGGATCATCGTTGAACAATCAGTTGAGTGGAACTCATCACTATACGTCAACTTCATCGACTATGAGAAGGCGTTTGACAGCGTGGATAGGAGAACATTGTGGAAACTTCTTCGACACTATGGAGTTCCTCAGAAGATCGTCAACATTATCCAAAACTCATACGATGGATTACAGTGCAAAGTGGTGCATGGAGGACAGCTGACAGATGCATTTCCAGTAAGGACCGGAGTCAGACAAGGCTGTCTACTCTCCCCATTCCTCTTCCTTCTAGTGATTGACTGGATTATGAAGAATTCGACATCCGAAGGGAAATACGGAATACAATGGACTTCTCAGAATCAATTAGATGATTTGGACTTCGCAGATGACCTAGCCCTCCTCTCTCATACACACGACCAAATGCAGATGAAGACAGCAAATGTAGCAGCAGCCTCCGCATCGATAGGCCTCCACATTCACAAAGGAAAAAGCAAGATTCTCAAATGCAACACAGAGAACACCAACCCAATCACACTTGATGGCGAAACTCTGGAAGAGGTGGAAACATTCAAGTACCTGGGGAGCATCGTTGATAAACAAGGAGGATCGGATGCAGATGTAAAGGCAAGGATTGGCAGAGCAAGGGCAGCATTTCTACAATTGCAGAACATATGGAACTCAAAACAACTCTCAACCAATTTCAAGGTCAGAATCTTTAATACGAACGTCAAGACAGTTCTACTGTATGGAGCTGAAACGTGGAGAACTACTACGGCCATCATCAGGAAGGTACAAGTATTTATAAACAGTTGTCTACGCAAAATACTCAACATCAACTGGCCGGATACTATCAGCAACAGCGTTTTATGGGAGAGGACAAACCAGCTTCCAGCTGAAGAGGAAATAAGGAAAAGACGTTGGAAGTGGATCGGACATACATTAAGGAAATCACCAATGTGCATCACGACTCAATCCTTAACTTGGAATCCGGAAGGGAAGCGGAAAAGAGGAAGGCCAAAGAACACACTACGCCGGGAAATAGAAGCAGATATGAAAAGGATGAATGTTAACTGGAAAGAACTGGAAAGGAAGGCTCAGGACAGAGTTGGATGGAGAATGCTGGTGAGCGGCCTATGCTCCTCGACGAGGGGTAACAGGCGTAAATAAGTAAGTAAGTAAGTATTTACGAATAAACAGAGTTTAAAAATGTAAGACTATTGGAGATCGACCAAATGAATTGAACATATCATACTTATTACATGACTCAAATATGTTTAATTTGAATTGAATGAATAATCTCAAACAAGAACAATCACTTAATTCATTTTAATATTGTTTGTTTCAATCTTCCCATTGATGTTAAGGAGTATAATTGATCAGTCTCTTATTGGCGTATGTGCATCCTGTGTGGATTGTCTTGATATTGCCACAAGTAACAAGTAGAATAATTGCTTAAGGTGTACTTTTCTTATATGTATATCTCTTTTCATGTATGTTCAACATATGCATTATTGAAATAAATGATAATAAAACACAACTTATGTCAGTTTGATTCCTTTAGAAAGTCAATACTTCTACAAACGGCGTCTTACAATGTATGTAATATCTGTCTACAGAATTTATGAAAAATAAACTAAATTATATTACAACACAACGATCTTCGATTTATGTACATATAAGTACTAACTTTTCTAAATGATTTGTACAAAACAATAATGGTTGTTCACTTAGTATTGTTTGTTTGTATCTTCCCATTGATGTTTAGGACTGCAACTGGTCAGTCTCTTATTGGTCATATGTGCATACTGTGCGTATTGCCACGATATAGCCTAAATTCACAAGCATTATAAGCAAAGATGGGTAGTGGCTAGCAATTGAATTCAGGATGCACATATGCCAATAAGAGACTGATCAGTTGCAGTCCTAAACATTAATGGGAAGATACAAACAAACAATACTAAGTAAATTCAAACGTCACCCCATTGCACAAGAAAGTGGTTATCAGGACTCAGTGGCCGAGTGGATAATGCGATGGCGTTTGAAGCGAAAGAAACTGGGTTCGAGTGCCAGAGTGAACATCGACTTTGAGATTCAGATACATCCAACTGACGAGTCCCAAATAAGACAAAACGCGCGTCCTGGATTCAACTGCTAGCCACTATCCATCTCTGCTAATAATGCTTATTATTTACCATGTTAATATTAGAATTGATTTACTTCAGAGTTTACTTTGAACAAAAGAAAAAGGAGAGATTTCATGTTAATTTATATTTTAAATGTAATTTACACAAGAAGTAATTAGCTTTTCACACTTCGTTTAGTATTGATAGTAAATCATTTTGTACTTGACAATGAAATAAACCATTTTTGTCAATTTCAAAACGTTAAAGCTGTAGGTAGATGTAATCCCTACTAAAGCCAATCATTAGATAAATGATAGGTAGAATAGGGGTTTTGTGGAGTTTGTAGTAATTGTGATGGTTGAATTCATGATTTCACCTAAACTAAATCACCAATGTAAACCTGGGAGCCGTGACCAGTGGAGTCAAATCCGTGTAGGGTGTGAAACAGTTATCCATCTCAGACAATGAATGAAAAGTTTCACAAGATCATGGATTGATTGAACTTAGACATTAACCCCATCAAATAACGGATCAGTGATCTAGATATTAAATATTCGCATATGAGATTGAAATTCGTGTGTCCGACTTCTGATGTGCAGGATCGTGTGTGTGAACTGTTGAGAAGTGCCATACTAAGACACCAAACGGCTATTCAGTGTTTCCAGATTTTCAATGGTTGTCTAACTTAGATTGACTAATGAATACAACTAGAATGTTACCTAGTTCTACTTATTTTAAACTTCATATCAAGTCTTAAACTGATCATCTTGATTCTGATCACTATAATTATATCATCTTTCTTATCAATTGAACATAAACCAATGAAAATATTTGTTTAAATGAATGACAATATTGAAATGGTGAAAATTTGAATTATCAGCACTTTTTTATATTGTATATAAATATCTATATATATATAACAAGCGGCTTATTGAAACTAGCACAACTTTCATCATTATTTATGAGTATATAAATGTGCAATAACTATTTCGTAGTTTAGATAATGTTTTTTGAAAAGAAAATCAATTTAGTTTGTTGACACCATGTAGTTTGTGCCTGTTATATAACTTTTTGTGTATAGAAACTATTTTTTCATCAGTTTCAAATATACATCTCAATTAATTATTATGATTATTATAAATAGAATGATGGATTGTTTGTGCTGTTATTGTTGTGTTTATTATTGATTTTCTTTTTGCACTCGTTCAATAATGAGTCATTTAATTTGATATTACCTGATTATGAATTATATGTGTATATGTGCTAAATATACAGAAAAGAAATAAGCGAAAAATGTGTATTACGTGTAGGTGCTGAATTTGAATGATTTAAATATTTTAGATAAAGTTGGTTTCTATGACAACTTGACATACTAACCACAGATCGTAGGTTTGATCCCCAGGTGTTGGGTAGTGGAATAGCACTTTTGAGTCTTATACTAGAACGAATTAGATAACCAAATACTCAATAAGTATTTTCTAGGATGAAGACTTTATGGAGATAGTTGAATTTTGTAATTTACATCAATAACTGACCTTAGTTAAATAATTATTGAAAAGGAGGACAATAATTTCTAAAAATCTCTTGAACTAGTAACAACTTTGCACTTATTAAAGGCCACTTTTAAGAGGTTAGACATAAGTAATAAGCTATGGCTAGAGCAGTTTAGTCATGTCGAGTTTGAGTTAGTTACCCATTGATGGCAGTGGAAGTTGTTTGTGCAATATCGTCAATTGATTAAAGATGTAGATGTAACCTATTTGGTCCCAACTGAGTGGTTTGACCTTTAGGTTCGGGTTTCAATCTCTGATCAGGTCAAGAAGTCTCATACTAGTGTGAAACAACTCTTCAGCACTTCCTAGTTCCCATTGGTTTTCTAAGTCAATTTAGTAGTGTAAACTATAAAATAAACCATGATTTTAACAGTCGTCCAGCTATATAACATTCCATGATGAGAACTATTGAAATACTGCCCAAACTTTTTAACAAATAATTTGACTAAGGGGAAAAGTTGTTAGCTAAATGTCTTTAGCATTAGGTATCATGAATATTCACCATAATTAAACTAACTAAAGAGATGTAATCAAGATTCTGAAAACTCATTGACCAGATCTACTGTTCATACATGCACTCTCGAACTAGTAAACTGAACAATTCTCCACTCGTCTGTTTCTGTGTTAAAAAAACAAATTAGAAAATTGTTTTCTACTTGTTCAGTGATTGGAGTTAGTAGACAGGAAATCCTAAACTTATGTTTTGTGCTATTTGGAACATATCAGTAAGGTGTATCTGTGGTTTTGAAATAACTGGTGCTCTCTGAAAAATTAAATCAATCAAACAGATATGAGATATCAAGGTATGATATATACATTTGGAACTTGTTATCAATATGGGTCAGATTTTGATCGAGTTAACTCCATATATATATATACTGATAATCTAATAACTTATTAATGCTCTAAAAGCTTGTCATTATATTCCAAAGAGTTATAAATTAAATAAATACTAATTTGTCTTTTTATCGGTTACTTGAATCAACTCTGGGATGCAGGTACATCCAACTGACGAGTCCCAAATAGAACGAAACCCACTTCCTGGATTTCACTGCTAGCCACTATTATCTCAACTTATAAATAAATTCTGTTAGTCAGTTAAGATGAAAAGAAATATGCATATATGAAGTAATCAAAGGTCAAGACTTGCACAGTTACTTTTATTCGTTGAAGTTAATTCATCGCTGTTCTAATTGTTATATTAATTGAAACAAACTTCTTTTTTTTTTAATGAACAGGACGAACAGTTTCAACAGTCCAAATGTCTTGATGAATACCTTGTTCATCATGATAGTAATAAACAAATCAACTCATTATAGGTAATCTACATTATGAATAAAGGTTATATAACATGATTTACTCTCTAGTTTCATAACAATAGAATAGCGTGTTTATTTGTTTTATTCTTTTAAATACGGGTTAGTGTTTTTTTCATCTGCACAAATATGTATACAAATAAATTCGAAATAAAAATCTCCTAATAAATGTTGATTGTTTGGTTAGTGTCTGTCATTGTCACACCCCTATCTCTTTCATATACTACTCATTAGCGTCACAACTACATTGAATGTCAACTTGACGGATAAGGTGGATTATTTCATTCATTCAACAACACGAATACATTTCTTACCGTCTTTGTTTTTTATAAAAAAATATTTAAAACTACATAGAAAGCCAAGTATAGACAAAAAATACGTGCCGAATTTGATGAGAACCTAATGTATGTGTAGTGTGTCTGCTTTTAGTGATTATGATTATAAAAAGTCACTTTATCATAGATGTGCATTTCAAATGGGATTGACAAAAACGAATAAGCTATACCATCGATATATGAAAAAAGAAGTAGAAAAGAGAAAGACCTAGAATCCCATAATACTAATAATAATATTGTTACTACGATACATGAGACAATTCCGCATGAGTGATCTAACCGCACGTTCATATACACATACATGATCATACAGGTTTTTCGATCATGGACTAAATGTGGATAAACATACTCCTCAAATATTAATACTCTCTCCCCATTATCACCACCCCTATCAACATCCAATTTCATTTGTCATTAAGATAAAATTAACAAATTGTCAACATTATCCCATGGTCAAATCTAGTTCAGTTTTATACATTATATATATCATGTGAGTATGGGTTAATTTAACAAAAAAATATGCATGTATGTATATATACGTGTATATGTGAACATGCCTTTTTCTGATTTTTATACGATCGAAATAATTAAAAGGTAAAATGTAAATAATTTCTTTTACATAGTTGAAAGTGTGAGCCAACTGAAGTTAGACCAACATGGAAAACCTGAAAGAACTGGACGGCCGTTTCATTCTATTGTAGGACTCCTCAGTAGTGCGCATCCACGATCCCGCACGCGCGAGATTCGAACTCAGGACCTACCAGTCTCGCGCCAGATTGACTGACGCTTTCAATTATGAAAATACTGAATCACCATAAAACACCTTCTGATAATAATAATTTCTTTTACGTTTTGTTGAAAAAATTAAAAAAAAATAAATTAAACTTGAACATAGAATAAATGAAGATAAAATAATAACAACTGAGCAATGGATTGGTATAATTGCGTTCATTAAAATTAATTTATTAATCTTTTTTATTATTTAGTTATTTATCTATCTATCATTCAGTGTTCCTATAGTTTATACTTTAGAAAATATCAGAAGGGGTTCATGATTCATGATCTCAACTAATAAAAATTATTATAATATCCACAAAACTCCTTCTGACATTAATCAACATATGCTGATTAGTGACTGGCTTCAAGAGGTATTTGCTGGAGTTCTAGTAAGAAGCAGTGACCAGTGAATTTCAACCAGATCTGTTGTGAGATAGTAACTCACTAGAGACAATGGTAGATGTGTCGCTCAATTTCGTAGATTGGTTGAAGTTAGATATTGACACAGTTGAATGCCGGCTCAGTGGTCTATAGTTTAAGAGACTAATGGGTCCTGGGTTCGAATATCGCGAGGCGGGATCGTGGATACGCACTGCTGAGGAGTCACACAATAGGACGAAACGGCCGTTCAGTACTTCCAGGTTTTCGATGGTGGTTTAGCTACAATTGACTCATCATCTCAACTAATAAAAATTATTAAAATAATTAAGATTTAAAGTTATTCTGTTTAGTTTTCATCGAATTCCCACTATCTCTAGTGTACAAATGATGTGTCTGTTATTCAATTTATCAATAAGTGATTTTATTAGTGAGCTTTAGATTGCTTTCTTTTTATTCTATTTGTAAAATATGATGTATTAATGTGATGGACATGCATAAGTTAGTTATAATTGACAATAGAATTCATTAAAGAAATTTTCTCACATACTAAGCAAACATTAAGTGGGTAACTCTGAGGTTATGTAAAGACTACTAGGTAGAAATGGTAGAGTTAGTAAGATTATAAATCAACATTGTCTCGTCTTTTCTTTTGCTTCTGGTGATCAACAGGATTACAAAGACCTCCACATTTCAGGGAAAGCACGGAATATAATGTATAGCTTGGATGTAGCTAGAATATTTCGACTTCGCAGATGACATAGTACTTCACTTCCATACACACCAACAAGTTCAAATGAATACAATTAGTGTAGGGGCAGCTTCTGAATCAGTAGAACTCAACATATAGAAGGGAAAAAGCAACATCCTCAAACATGACTCGGAGTACAACACAATCATACTTGATGGGGAAATTCTGTAAGTGGTGGAAACTTTCACGTACCTCGACAGCATCATTTATAAATGGGAAGGATTGGGTACCGACGTGAAGGCAATTATCGACAAAGTAATCACAGAATTCCTACAACTGAAAAGCATATGGGGAAATCAAAACAACTGTCTGCAAGTCAACATCAAAGTCACAATCTTCAATACAAATGTCGAAACACTTCTACTGTATGAAACTGAAACTTTCAGAACTACTACAGCCATCATCAAAAGAGTTCAAGTGTTTACTAACAATTGTCTACGCAAGACACTCAACGTCTGTTGACCGGATGCCATCAGTAAAAGTCTACTATGGTAAAGAACAAACCAGTTTCGAATTGGAGATGAAATTAGGAAAAGACATTGGAAGTGGATAAGAAATACATTAAGGAAATCATCAGACTTCATGACGAGTCAAACACTAAATTGTAATGCTGAAGGGAAACGGAGAAGCGGAAGACGAAAGAAGACACTATACTAGGAATCGGAAGGAGATCTAAAAAGAATGAATGTGAACTGGAGAGAAGTGTAAAGGATTGTTCAGAAGAGAGTTGTCTGGAGAATGCTGGTGCACGGATTATGCTTCTACACGACGGGGTAACAAGAGTAAAAACAATCGTTAATTAATTATGAATGGGCTGTTAAATGTAAAAAAAATTACATGTTCGGTAGTTGGAAGTTACCGGGAGGATATCCAATACCTCAAATTCCCAATGTTGTTCTTGCCATGTTGTGTTATTTAGAAAGACTAGTGACCACATTGCAACTTGATCGATAGCATTTGATTTGCAGTAAAAGACTAAATGATTATAACATTGCGCGCTAATCAATGACAAGTGCAATTCTTCTTTTATTCATAATAAAAATTTACTTCTGATGGATTATATGTATCTAATCGCATCAATTTACTTTGTTCATCTCTAATGTACTACAAACAGTTTTGTTATTATTAAAGTCAATATGAATACTAGTAACAGTAATAGTACAGTTGTGTACTGTTGTAAACAATAATGGTAATAATAATATTTTTGAAATGTGGATTAATTTCTTTTTCTCAGTTAATCATTTTCATACAGATGGTTACAGTGATATGAACAAAAATATCTTTTGACTTCTAAATAAATGATAAACAAATCGGTATATACACCAACATCGACCGATTTGTCCATATATATCCATATAAACCATTGATGATGAACGTGCCCAAAATGACCTGAATTCTTCTTCTTTGGTCATTTGAATAAAACTTTTGTACCAAAATATATAAAATATCATTATAGATAAATAAATAAATAACAAAGGTATGTTTGTTTACAAATAATCTTTTGTGTTTTTTTTCTCATCTTCAAGATTCATTGAAAACTTATCATGATAATAACAACAACAACGTTGACTGTATGTCCTACACAAGTATGTTTGTATGTGTATGAGCAAGAGCACAAGGGGAAGGTAAGTGCACACATATATATTATGCATTTGATCCAAATGTCAGTAGAGTAGACAGTTTTTATACCAATTAAATGGGGATGTGGAAAAGGTGGAAGGCAACACATGAAAAAAAATTTTGCTATTTTGTCTACTACTACTACTACTACTACACTGTAGAAGCACGTTATCATATCATTTTAATATCTTTGCAGAGAACATTTTTATTAAATGAATTTAAATAAAGTTTGTAGAACAGTTACATATAACATCTTATCAACTGTACTTAAACATAGAGAAGAAAGGATAACAATACGAACAAATTCATTGGATAGTTGTTTAGTTCATAATTACAGACTTCTTAACATCAGCATACTCACAAACTCATATAAAATTGACGCCTGAATTATTCAAGTGTTTTGGCTAGTAACTAACTTTATCAGATAGCCGTTGAGTTGAAATTATTTAGAACTTTACATAGCAAACTAACTTTAGTAAAAGAATCATTAGAACTAGGAATTATGGGACATTTTTTTCGGCATAGTATAGAAGTCATCAGTATTTTGATAATCCTTCCAACGACTGAACTAAGAACCTTCAAGGCTTACAACAGGCCATTTAATCGATTGGAATAACGATATATATCTCATTCGATCATATTTCTGATTTCAGTCAATTCTTGGTATTGTAAAACCACTTTCTAAAGTCATTGATGAAATTTACCTAGTATTGTTTGTTTGGATCTTGCCATGGATGTTTTTAGGACTGCAACTGGTCAGTCTCTAATTGGCATATGTGCATACTATGTGTATTGCCTCAATATAGCCTAAATTCACAAGCATGGTAAGCAAAGATGGATAATGGCTAGCAGTGGAAAATACAAACAAACAAATACTAAGTAAATTTCAACTTCACCCCATTGCACAAGCGAGTGGCTATCAGGACTCAGTGGCCGAGTGGATAACGCGATGGCGTTTTGAGCGAAAGAAACTGGGTTCGAGTCTCAGAGTGAACATCGACCCTGAGATTCAGATACATCCAGCTGACGAGTCCCAAATAGAACGAAACGCGCATCCTGGATTCATTGGTGATATTCGTTTCAGAAAACATACAAGTAAACTTCATTGATAATGGTTTCGTATTGAAGCTCTAAGAATTGCCTTACATATCCAATAATGATCATTTTATTCATAATATTAAATTAAGTTTGTTCTACAGAACAAAATTTCGATTATATTGAGTGTATCATTATTTATAATCTTATATACACTACCGATCAATTAAACAGTAAAGTTTCTTTCATTTGTTCATTTGGTTAACAAAATTCTAACATTAAAGTATTTTACTTGATAGTCTTATACAACAATTATTGCTTCAAAGGAACTATAGTCAATTCGAGTGTCTCGATTTATAATTATTCACGTACATATGGCTTGGATGAGAATTATGAATATCTCTAAGATTGAACTGTATGTTACTCGCTTTTAAAAGGTGGGAATAAACTCAATGTTGTTAAGTTATTTAAGTGTATCGTAGTCAGTAATTTCGGTTATGTTTTTAGTTATTTCATCAGTGAGTTGTGAATATTTTAAAACAATTTCTATTCCAGAATTTATTGGAGGTATGTCTTTTGTTATGTTGTAATTTTTCTTTTATTATGATTGACTGCGCTATACCTGACACGTCTGTATCATGCTGGAGTGATACTTCCGTTTTACATTTTTCGCGTAAGCCAACAAAAATGACAGATAACGATATATGTCTTCCATCATGCACTACAACAGTGAAAATAATAATTCTCTATTCGTTTCGATTAGTTACTAGGTCCAACATCAAAATTGCGGACGAGAGTGGAGTTGATCTTCACCTCTTTTAGAAATTAAAATGCTAATCCAAAAAAGTGTCTTCATTATTAAACTGTATTATATAAACGATATTTAATCTATAATATTTGATTACTATCAAAATGAGGGTTGTGAAGATTGTAGTGATCCTAACATTTGAATTCATCAGTCTATCTAAGTTAGACAACTATTGAAAATCTGGAAACACTGGATGGCCATTTGGTGTCTTAGTATGGTACTCCTCAATAGTCCACACGCACGATCCTGCACATCAAAAATTGAACACACGAAATTCTATCTCATATGCAGATATTTAACATCTAGAACACTGATGCGTCATTCGATGGTGTTAATGTCTGTCTTCAATCAATCCATGATCTTGGACAACCCTTTATCCATTGTTGGAGGTGGATAACTTTTTCACACCCTACACGGATTGGACTTCATTTATCACGGTTTCTCACCAGAAATCCAAGAAATGCGTCTTGAAGCTATTCACTAGTGAGTATATGATTGTTATGAGAATGGTGATTTTGGAGATTGTAATATTTTCCTAGTTGAATTTACTGGTCGGTGTTTGATACACACTGGTGAGTAGCCCCCTAGTGGGACGAAACGACCGTCCAATACTTTCAGGATTTTAATAGTGATCGACTATTAAAATCTTTTATTATTTCAATAAATGACATTAATCGATGAAAAATCATTTTTTGATATAGTGAACATTTTCCACTGTTTAAATTTCATAAATTTATATTTCAGTAAAATTCCTTAATATATTACTGATTACGATTTTGTTAATGAAAAATTCATTATAAAAGATTAGTCAATTGAAGCTAGACCACCATGGAAAACCTAGAAGCACTGGACAGCCGTTCGAATCTCATGAGGCGGGATTGTGGATTTGCACTGCTTAGGAGTCCCACAATAGGACGAAACGTTCACCCAGTGCTTCCAAGTTTTCTATTGTGATCTAGCTTCAATTGACTCATGATTTCAACTATGAAAATACTGAAATCTCCACAAAATCCCTTCTTATTATAAAAAAAAATTTTATTTTTATTTTTCTAATTTACATGTGTTCAATAAATTCACTTTATAGTTAAGATCATGAGTCAATTGAAGCTAGATCACCATCGAAAACCTGGAAGCACTGGACGGCCGTTTCGTCCTATTATGGGACTCCTCAGTAGTGCATGATCTTAACTATAAAATTACTAAATCTCCACAAAAACCCCCTTGTGATAAATTCACTTTATTTATTCTAAAATTAATTCATTCATTATGTAAAAGTCAGTTTACCAAGGATCTCATTATAAAATGTACTGTTCATAATTTGTTTATTTTTATGTGTATATACAACAGTACAATATGAGTTAATGTTAATTTAAATATTCTTAATTGAATAATGATTGTTTTTATTTACAAAAATTTTCATCGGTAATGTGTTGTGCATAGGTATGTGTGTTCGTGTGTGTGTGTGTGTGTATGGGGGGTGTGTGTGTAGCCAAACACTAAACAATTTAAATAGTTAAGAATTCGTATTTAATGTTTGTTTATTTGTTTGTCTGTTGTTGTGTGTTTTTTTCGTGACTATTCATATAAAATAAATAAACAGCTGGGGCATTATGATGATTTTAGTTTAGTTTTTTTTGTTTCTTGGTCAGGTATCTTTTAAGCTTTTAATCTATCGTCATTTTTACCATAGAGGAATAATTAAAATTTGCATTTTTTTTTCTTCTTCTTCTTCTATATTTTATTTTGAAGAAATAAATTTTTTTTACCATTATGAAATTCACTGAGATTTTTCTCGTTTTAGTTAAGACAGCAGGATCTTAAATGTTTATTTGTTTTTTTTTTCACATTTTGTTGTCGGTTCATTTGAATGTTAAAGTTTCGGTTTTTAAAAAAATGTGAACGGAAGTAAAGTAAGAACAAGAGAGGCGTTGGGTGGGTGGGTGGTTGGGTAGAGTTAACTACTTAGAAGAAGAATATATACTGAATGAAGTGAGTACATCAGTGTACATGGATATGTGAGTTGTTGAAGTTAATATTTTACACCTATTTTTTTGCTAAATTTATAATTATCTATAATTTTTTTTATAAAAACTGGTCCGTTTTTAAAAATTACAATTATAGTGAAACAACAAAAATTGAGGAGACTGAGGTTAAATGAAATGGAGGGGAGGGGTAAACTCTAAGAGGTTTATTTTACTTTTTTATAATTATCATTTTTTGGTAAACCAGTGAGAGAAAAAATTTGGGAGTAAAGTTTTACATTCAAGACGTTCTGTTTCATACTATTAGTGTTCAATGAATAATTAAATAACTTGAAAAAGAAAACATATGATTGAACTGGAAATTTCCTACAAAACATTTGTATATCATTAATTTTAGACTTTATGAGTTAGTTTATTTAGTAACTTTTGTCAGCAATTGTTCCTCAACTTCCTCCCTAATAAAGCTTTTCTAAAAATACAAGAATACATAGTTAAGAATTCTTACTGGTGAAGAGTCCCATACTATGATGATACAGTCGTTGATTGCTTCCAGGTAGTTTATGGTAGTTTAACTAAGATGAATTCGTGATTTTCATGGTGAAAAAATACGTTTAACAGTTTAGTGCTCCTTTATCTGGTTGTCTGGATATTATTTTTTTAATAAATTTGTAACCTTTTTATAAGTTTAAAGAACTCCAAGATCCTTTGACACTGTAGATCATTGTTTTAAATTTTTGTATCGTAAATTAACTTACAATTCAATACTTGCTGAATGATGACGGTTTGAAAGGTGGCTACGATGTTAGTGTTCCATGAGATACATGGATCAAATGTCACATAAAACTTATTTGTATTATATGCTAATACATTTTGCGATAATTAAAATTTTTACATTACTACCTATTCAATCTTGGGAGATATATCTCTTCTACTTGGAGGGAAGGGACCGTGGTTACGTTTCTTCCATCAACCTGTAAATATTTAGTTTTATATAATTATGATGAAACTCGAATCTTTGTCCACAATAATAAATAAATTGATCATGACTTTATCATTGAATTATTAGATACCAGGATGTAGATAGACATTAGTTGTAAATATTTATTTTGATTGAAAAAAAAAGACTAAACGGATAAACCTTTGATTTCTTGTTATAACAAGCGTCATCGATTTATGCTCAAATTTAAAGTCTGCCAATATGTAATGATATAATTAATTAGTGTAAATTTCATTTTTCTCTACGATGGTTCTCGTTAAGAAAGATATTGCCGTTTTTTAACAATTGAGATAGTTGTCTTCCTTTCCACAGATTTTTTTTTAACTGATTTTCAAAAAGGTCTTCTTTATCAACATAAAGATGATGTGTTACAATGGAAGATCGGTAATAGTGATAATAATAATAATAATAATAAACTGAGTATTCGAAACTTAAAAAAAAGATTAACAACAAGTTTAGGTGAATTTATTTTCCGAATGCTCCCAATCGTATGAAGCGGATTTATACGACAATATTCCTAACATTCAAATATGATTTAAAAGCATCTATGATAAAATATAAATTAATATTTATAAAAATGAGTTATTAATAAGTTGCTTTCATTTGTTATTTAATTTGATCAATGTACTGATGTATTCAGTTAGTCAGTCAGTTTTATACCAAGTAGAACGTTGCTATCATCATACTATATTAGCACAATGAGATAAAACTACCAAAACAAATATTAGAATAGCAAATATAGTAATATCGTATTAATGTCAGTAGAAAACATTAAACATAGACAATATATTTCGAGAAGAATAAACGAATTTATGGAATAGAGGAGTATGAGGCAATTACGAAATTCAAGATTGGAGGAAAAACAAAAATAGAGTACATTTATGCCATTTCCACCAATTCTAAGTCATATTATTCCATATCTTTACTTACTGTTTCCAACACAGATAGTCTTTACCTACCTACAAGTGTTAGTCCAGTAGATAATAACTTCATAGACTAAGATTATGTCTTAGTTTAATTGTTCCTACCTACTCGTGCACTTGCTAATACCATGAGTCGAATTATACCGTAGCTGAAGATACGTAATATTATGTCAAAATAACTACACGATATCAACTACATGAAGCAGAGATGGATAGTGGCTAGCAGTGGAATCCAGGACGCGCGTTTCGTCCTATTTGGGACTCGTCAGCTGGATGTACCTGCATCTCAGAGTTGATGTTCACTCTGGGACTCGAACCCAGTACCCTCGTTTCAAACGCCATCGCGTTATCCACTCGGCCACTGCTAGCCACTGCTAGCCACTATCCATTTCTGCTTACCATGCTTGTGAATTAAGGTATATCGAGGCAATACGCACAGTATGCACATATGCCAATTAGAGACTGACCAGTTGCAGTCCTAAACACATCGATGGGAAGATCTAAACAAACAATACTAAGTGAATACATGAAGCAGATTTTCACTAATAATTATAACCAATTGGAGAATTATTAATAAAACTACACAGAACAGTAAATAATTACTCCATTTTAATTTAAACATCTTCTAGCCTTCATTTTTCTCCTTGAACTCTTTAAAAAAACAATCGAGAAATAAAGATACTTTAAGTCTCATATTAAGTAAATACAATGAGTTGGGATCATGAAATTAAAATCCGCTTAATAATATAAGGAGAAAATAGGTCTATATTGTCTTGTTTTAATAGTCTGTTGTGTTATTGTATTTAATAACTTTGTAATTTTTAATTTAATTACCTGATTAGGATGACTTGTATTAAAAAGACTAGTTTCCACTTCTTTACTACTAAAAATAAATTTTGTATAACCATAAATATTTTAGAAAAAATAGTGATTGGTTTATATATTATGTTTTTTTTTTTTACTGATAGTATGATTAGTAGATTTCATTATTTTATAGTTAAGATCATGAGTCAATTGAAGCTAGACCACCATGGAAAACCTGGAAGCACTGGACGGCCGTTTCGTCCTATTATGGGACTCCTCAGCAGTGCGCATCCACGATCCCGCTCTCGTGAGATTCGAACCCAGGACCTACCAATCTCGAGCCAGAGCTCTTAACCGATAGACCACTGAGCCGGCATCCAACGGTGTTAATGTCTAACCTCAACCAATCCACGAAATTGCGCAACCAACTTCCAATGTACTGAGGTAGATACCTGTCTCTACCTGACATGGATTAGCTCCACTGGCCACGACTTCTCACTAGAACTCCAGGAAGTACCTCAAGGAGCCAGTCACTAGTGAGATAGATATAGATATAGATTTCATTATTATTGAAAAGGTAACCACTGTACAATTATTAACTTTAATACTCATCTTAAAAAGATAATAACAATAATGATAACAACTGGGAGACAGGTTTGTGTGCAAAGATGTAAGGTGTGAAAAACTGTCATTGATGATGGGGTGGGGGTGAATAATAGATGTAAACTACAATTATTTTTTTATGTTATTCTTAAATTAATTCATAGGTGGAAATGATGAGTGAAGTTTATGGTAAACTATACATTCGTATACTGATCAGTATCGTCCCTGTTCTAAAAAGATTGGTAAAATATTCTAATACTAGGATACTTATCATTAGACTGTATGTTAAAATGCCTAAAGACAATATACAAGCGGATATAAAATCAATCGTTTGCACTTACTGACATTAATTAACAAAATGACAATTAATTGCATTTAACTGGCGCATAGCTGAGGAGTCCCATACTAAGATGAAACGGCCGTTCAGTACTTCCGGGTTTTTAATGATGGTCTAGCTTAGATTGAATCATGAATTCAGTTGTTAAATTATTACAATCTCCACAAATCACCATTCTCATAACAATCATGTGCTCACTAGTGACTAGATGAATTTCTTGGAGTTCTAGTGAGAAACCGTGATCAATGAAGTCTAATCCCTGTAGGGTTTGAAACAGTTATCCACCTCAGACAATGGATGAAAAGTTGTACAAGATCATTGATCGATTTAAGTTAAACATTAACATCGTTGGATACCGGCTCAGTGGTTTAAAAGGTGAGCGTCCGCGCGCGAGCTCGACTGTCCTGAGTTCGGTCTTGAGCACGGAATCATGACCGCGCTGGTGAGGAGTCCCATAGTAGAAAGACATTTCCGCTCAGTGCTTCCAGGTTTACACTGGTTGTCTAACTTAGATAGACTCATGAATTCAACTGTTAAAATTATATGTTCACATTAAAACCATCCTAAACATAAAAAATTTCCCCTATTATAATATAAGGGTGATAGAAACCTAATTTTGAATTATTCAAAGTTTATGATTCTTAGTACAATGTCAGATAAATTTTTGTTAACCGGACATAAAATTGAAATAGGTAAAAACCTTCAACTAGATACATTTCATTTGTTGAACTTAATCAATAACCTCATGTATTATATAATCAGTATTATAAATGAGAAGTGGAATAGATTTCTGGTGAAATCTTTATAAAAACTGTGGGTATTCTAATCATGAAGAAAATTAACAATTCTGTTGAATCATAGAAAAAAATGTTCACAGAATTATGAGAAAGAAAATTGAATGTTGAATTTCGAGTAGAATTCTTAGAATAAATTAAAACTGGGAAATAATTATTTTTCTTATGAAAAATACAGGTGTAAAACATGGCTTTATAATTGTTTTTCTTCTAAGGTAATCAGTATTTTAACAATGCACCAACAAATACAAATCAAGACAGCCATTGTAAAAGCATCTTCTGAATCAGTAGGACTCAACATATACAAAAGAAAAAGCAACATCCTCAAACACGACTCGGAGAGCACAAACACAATCATTCTCGATGGATAAAGTCTGTAAAGTGTGGAAAATTTCACGTACTTGGACAGAATCATTTATGAATGTGGAGGATTGGGTGCCGATGTGAAGGCAAGGATGGATAAAGTAATCACACAATTCTTACAGTTGAAGAACATATGAAACTCAGAACAACTGTCTTCAAGTCAACATCAAAGTCACAATCTTCAATACAAATGTCGAAACAGTTCTACTGTATGAAACTGAAACTTTCAGAACTACTACAACCATCATCAAAAGAGTACAAATGTTTATTAACAATTGTCTACGCAAATCAATCAACGTCTGTTGATGGGATACATCAGTAAGAGTCAATTATGGTAAAGAACAAACCAGTTTCGAATTGGAGATGAAATTAGGAAAAGACATTGGAGGTGGATAAGAAATACATTAGGGAAATCATTAGATTTCACGATGAGACAAACACTAACTTATAATGTTGAAGGGAAACAGAGAAGTGGAAGTCGAAAGGAGACACTATACTAGGAATCGGAAGGAGATCTAAAAAGAATGAATGTGAACTGGAGAGAAGTGTAAAGGATTGTTCAGAAGAGAGTTGTCTGGAGAATGCTGTTTGAATGCCTATATTCCTCCACAAGAGTTAATAGGATTAAGTAAGTAATCATGATATAATATCACGGTAAAAATTAAGTTTTTATATTAGGCAATAAATCTCAACACTATTCATTTAAAATATGATTATTCTATATTTTGCAAATTCCTTTTTTTTTTTTAAATATTTCTATAGATTCTACATAACTTAATGTAAGTGAAACGAGTTTGTAAAACTGAGTGTTTATTTCAAAGTTGAATAAAAACAATTATTCATATTCATTTTATTACAATGAAATTAGTTTCTTATTAATTAGTTGTTGATTAAATTAATTGTATCTTTACAATTTGTAAAAGATGTTCGTCGCCGAGTCATCTCAGTTAAGGCATCATTGAAAACTAGAGAGAATTGAACATATGCAGCAATGAGCATTTTGTTTCTTTGAATAATACTCAAACTAAGTGATAAATTTGTAACACGATTATTATCTGTACATTCAAATAATCACTACAGAATCACTTCAATTAAATGATTATATTTAGTTTTGAGAGTAGAATTAAAAAAAAAACAATAATAGATAGAAAAAGAAACAGTGTCCAATTGAAATTCAGTTCATTACTTGACGTTGTAGACAATTATGACGGATTGAAGTTAGTCAAGATTAAATCCTGTTGTAGATTTATTCTTAATCGAAAACCATGAGGAACTATTAAACAATGGTGACGTTCTGATCTATATATCTATATAAACTTTAGTAATGGATATATATCCAAGATCCTCTTATGGTTTGAGCCCTATTCATCATTTAAAAAAATCTCTCCAGAACATGTATCATATTCAAATTACATAGAAGTTAAATTTTAAATGATCGTCTACAATGTGATCATGTTAATGATTACAAGTAATGTTCTATTAAAATATATATTCATCAAGTTTATCTATTAAATGTTCAATTATTCGAATTTTCAATTGAAATAAAACAATTCTTGTGAGCTAGAATTTACTTTTTAAATCTAAAACAATATTTTATAAATTCATATCAATTTTTGATGACAATTACTTGTCTCTTTTTCTCTTATTCCCACACACACACACACACACACACTCCATTCATCATAGATGAAACAATATCTGAAGGGTGTTTTTTGTGGATATTATAATAATTTTAATAGTTACGATCATGAGTCCATTGAAACTAGGACGAAACGACCGTCCAGTGCTTCCAGGTTTTCCATAGTCGTTTAACTTCAATTGCCTCATAATTTCAATTATTAAAATAAACAATATCTGCTGAAAATAATTCACTTAAATAATAGCAATAATAATAATTCTATTAAGTTGCTTAATAGTTATTATTACGATTGTAAATTTGTAGTAAATGGCTAAGAAGTTTTTTCTTCTTCTTCTTCTTCTTCTACTACAAAAATGTAATCAACTAATGTAAATTCAATCATGTTTAAATGTGATGAAAACAGTAACTCGATAATGAATATCATAATCTTTTACAATAAATAAAAACAAACGAGTAATGATAAGGTGACTTAATTGCGAACAATATTAAAAATAAATATAGACTACTGAATTCTAACTTAATATAAGTATAATAACGTTTTTTTTTGGGGGGGGGTATAACTCCTTCAGGAGATTATCTCTGTGTTTAATTATCTTAAAATGAAACGTCAATATTAAAAATGATACAATAATGATGTAATTTTCACATAATTAACGATTTGTAATTTATGTTGTTGTTTTTGTTTTTTGGTTTGAACTCCTGAAGTAAAGTTTACAAGTAAAGTTTACAGGACTCAGTGGCCGAGTGGATAACGCGATGGCGTTTGAAGCGAGGGTACTGGGTTCGAGTCCCAGAGTGAACATCAACTCTGAGATGCAGGTACATCCAGCTGACGAGTCCCAAATAGGACGAAACGCGCGTCCTGGATTCCACTGCTAGCCACTATCCATCTCTGCTTACCATGCTTGTGAATTAAGGTATATCGAGGCAATACGCACAGTATGCACATATGCCAATTAGAGACTGACCAGTTGCAGTCCTAAACACATCGATGGGAAGATCCGAACAAACAATACTAAGTGAATTCAAAGTTTACATTGTTGAAAAAGATGCTTAAGAATTATTAAAAGTTTTTTTCTCAAACATTTTAAATAATCATGATATCAATGGAAAAACAAGTAAGAGTTATGACAAAAAAAAATTGTCTTTCTTCTGTTTCTCTTTTTTTTTTCTCCAAAAAATATACTTATTCATCAATGAAATGGCTGGGAAATATCAGTTACATTCATGACAAATTTATCTTAGTTTTAGTAGGACTCTAAATCAAACCATATTGCATCGATGTAGTATACTAGTATGGGATTATTTAGTTATCTACTTTCACTGCTTCACCTTGGATTCAACTTATAGTCCTAAGATCTGGAGGCAAATGTTTAAATATTACATTTACTAATTCAATATTCAACAATACATATTTCAAATCTAATTAATTTACATTTAAGCTCAACAATTATCCATTTGTCATTATTAATGACTATCTCACTCTTGGTGTGTTTTCTATAGGACTGCAAGTTTTTGATGAAGATCATGAATCGATCGATGTTAGACCGCCATTGAAAACCTGGATGGCCGCCCGTCCTAGTATGAGACTCTTCAGATGGTCTGGCAATTTAGTGGACTCGTTAAAGCTAGATATCATCACCGTTTGATGTCGGTTCAGTGGTCTAGGAGTTAAGCGTTCACACGCTGAACCGAAGGTCCGGGGTCCCAGTCCTGTGTGCGGGACAATGAATATTAATCTATACAATAAACCAATCTTAATATGAAACTTTTTTATGAGGTAAATATTAAATATTGATACAAAAAAACATAATTCATGAATAACTCACCAGTGATTAATTACTTTACAGGAATTTATTTAATGTTGTGCATAATCAAATGAAAACACATACACATGTTGTTACTTAGATTTACTTTAAATGTAATACTATTAGTAAATAGTAATAGGTAATCATTAGACGAGAAACGATATTAGAAAAGAAAACAACTATGGATAAGTAAATGTAAATTGATAAAATCAAATCAATATAATTTTTTTTTCTTTCTTTCCAATCAAAAATTGAATATGGATTTTATCAAATGTGTTGTTGGTACTGTTGCATCGATTTGACATTAAAACGAATTTTAAAAAATCAATAATGATCCAATTTTCATTGATAATGTTATCATCATTACACATCAAACTATTTATTTGATTTCATTTGTTTCACCAACTTGATGTTTTCTAGTTAAGTTAATACATACTCTTTATTCTATAATTGGAAAAGAAAAGAAGAAGAATTGTTGTAATTTTTGTGTATGTTAACAATTTTCCTTTTCTTGTGTATAATAATGGATCAATGTTTCTTGTTTTGTTCTCCCTATTCTACTCTATTCTAGATATATTTTTTTTTAAAAAAAAATTCTCATTGTTATAATTAGTATTGTTCCATTTATGTTAATCAACTACTGGTTCACTCTCACATACATACATACTAAACTCATCCAACACCCCTATGCTTTCAACTAGATATAGTATGTTTAATGAATGTGAGTTTGTTGAAATTTACCATTTCTAGTTTAAACTATAAACATAAACACATATCTATGCACATATATTCTCATCTATATTTATTGTATTGTATTGTTAAGAGAGATATAAAGTCTCATTTTCTTCAGTACTCTGCTTTAGAGATAGGGGTGACTTACTGAGCATCGTGAAAAGCACGTGATAAACAGTATATTTTGGAGGCAGACGAATGTTATTTCTTTTTATTATTATAATACAAAAATAAAAGAGATATTGACAAAGTGAATAAAATAAAATTCCCTTTATTTGACTGACTGCCTTCTAAGCTAGAAAAAATTCTGTTATAAAAATACAAGCAAACAGAATAAAAGCATGAACATCATAACTGACCATTCATTGACAAGGAATGTATCGAATTGCGAATTTGCATGAGTTCTATGCTAACATATACACACTCTGTATACAGACAGAAATACAGTAAATTCATTGATAAACAAGGACCCTTATGATATTTTCTCAATAAATGAAGTATGTGACCCTGTTCGTGGTCACAAGACATACATACACATACCATGACATTTGCAGGTTTTTTCTCTTCTTTACAAAACCTCTCTAATATTCTGATACTTTCTGTAAGTTGTTGGGGGTGGATATATTTGTCAGTGTAATCGCTTATTCATTACTCCCCCACTTTTTCATAGTTGAAAACTGATACATTTATGAACCAATCAATGATTAGCTTATTTTAACCAATCAGTGGATGAATGTATTTTTGTTTAACTATTTATTTATTAAACAACCTATCGGGTTTGTTTTATACAATTTCATCTATTGGCTTTTTTTTTAAAAATAATGACAAAAGTAAATAGGAGAATTCAAAAAGTCTTCTTACTGTATAATTCTGATCATTTTATCAAGAAATGATTATTTTAATAGTTGAGATCATGAGTCAATTGAAACTAGATCACCATGGAAAATCTGGAAACACTGGACGAGCGTTTCGTCCCATTGTGGGACTCCTCAGCAGTGCGTATCCACGATCCCGCCTAGCGACTCAAGATCTCAACTATATAAAATTACTAAAATCTCCACAAAACCCACTTCTAATAATGATCATATGCTCACTACTGACTGGCTGCATGCGGTATTTCCTGGAGTTCTAGTGAGAGGCAGTGACCAGTGGAGTTCAACAAGGTCTGATGTGAGACAGTAACTCACTACAGACAATGATGGATGTGTCGCTCAATTTCGTGGATCGGTTGAAGTTAAACAATAACACCGTTGGATGCCGGCTCAGTGGTCTAGAGGTTAAGCGCTCGTGAGCGAGACTTATATGTCCTGGGTACGAATCTCGCGAGGCGGGATCGTGGATGCGCACTGCTGTGGAGTCCCAATATAGAACGAAACGGCCGTCCAGTGCTTCCAGGTTTTCCATGGTGATCTAGCTTCAATTAACTCATGATCTCAACTATATAAAGTCTAATAATTTATTATAATGTTTTTACTCTTCATCTATGTTATGCATAGGTTATGATGACTGATGACTGTTTCACTCTTGGGATAGTTTAACTCACTATCGATTATACAGGTATTTTTTGCTGTTGTTAGAGTTTCAGTAAGTGACCTCAAGGTTAGTTCTTACTGATGGAGAAGAGGGTTTGATGTAATTGCTTCTTATTGAAGATAGATTTTTTTTAAAAAGAATTGAGGACTGGCGTCTATTTGTGAATTATTGAAAGTCAGAGAGTATCAAATCGTTTTTCAAATTACTGTCCAGCGTTCTATAGCTTTCAATTTTATCCCAACTAAGGTGAACCTGTGACGAGTACAATCTACAAATAATACAAATCTCCATGAAACTATTTTAACTAAATTATAATACTCCGCTCACCAGTAAAATTACTTCTATATGTTCCTGAAATTGAAGTGGGAAGTAGTGATTAGTGGAGTTCAAATTAGTCAGAATTGAAATAGTTGTCATTGCCTGCATTGATTGATTGCCTCACTACCTCACAAATTGATTGAACTTGGAATTGAATCATTGGATATAGACTCTGAAATTCTAATGATTCAAGATTCATGATGAGATCTGAAAACTCACAGTTCACGTCTTTGTTGATATTGCTTGAGTAGTTCCATACTGTGAAAAAAGAACTATCCAGTAATACTTAGTTTTTTAAAATATTCCAACTGAACTGAAATTGTGAATTATACAAACTAGTAACTTCTTTAATTTCAGGGCTATACAAAAATGAACACCTACCATTGGAGTTCAGACTTAGTGAAATGAATGGATGTTTTTAAAGATGTATTCATCACACTATAAGCATTTTCTTCTTATTCATATAGTTATTATTATTATTATTATTAAAAAAATATACAGAATAAAGAATGTGTGTGTGTGTATTTGTAAGGGCAAAAGAGTAAATTGTAAATGCAATCTTAAACTGATGTAAACTAATGTAACAAAAGAATCACTCTGAATGATTATAGTTAAAAGCTAGTTACTCATCGACTTAACCCAATTTTAATTCACAGAATTCAATAATTTAATAAGATTACCAATAAGAGACTGGTCAATTACAGTCTTAAACATCAACGGGAAGATCCAAACAAAGAATACAAAATGAATTTGAATATGGAGAGAGTTTTAGATAAATTCCAATGGAGATCGATTACTATTTAGGGTATGCTTTAGTCTAAATAATTATTTTAATATATATTTATGGTAAATTTTAGTCAACCGTTTTTTTCTTCACTCAAAATGCTTCTACTCTAGGGGTTGTCCTAATGTCTAAACATTAAATGACCTTGTTGGTTAATGTTTTTCTAACAACCGTCATTGAAAATGTATGGGTATTAATAAACAACTGTCTACTCCAGATAATCCAGACCCATTGGCTCGAAATCACGAGCGACAAATTACTGTGGCAGAGGATAAACCAGTTTCCATCTGAAGAGGAAATTAAGAAAAGACATTGGAGGTAGATAGGACATACATTTCGGAAGTCATCAGATTGCATCAAAAAACAAGCACTTACTTAAAATCCTGCAGGAAAAAAGGAAACGGGAATGCCAAGGTTCACATTGCATAGGGAATTGAAGGCGGATATCAAAGACGTGAATAGTATCTGGGAAAATCTGTAAATGAGAGAAAAGGACAGAGTTGGAGAATTTCGGTGGGCGGCCTATGCTTCTCCACGAGTAGTAACAGACTCAAATAATTAAGTAGTGTTTAAGCATTGTAAATGTATTTACATGAAATAGTTGTTAATTAATGTTTTATATTTCCTAAATTTATATTTAATTGACGATTTAGTAATGAAATTATCTTCAGTACGACGGCCCTCTGAAGAGTTTCGAGTCACCTATTTTTTTAAAACAATTTACATATTACTATCAAACTTTTGGTTTCCCAGTTATTTTAACCTGAATGGTTATGGATATCAACTGCTGTATGTACTTATACGCTATCATGAAAGGAGTACAATTTATCATGATATTAAATACTGATGAGCTCAATGTTAAGGGTTTACAAGCAACATTCAATGTCCTAGGTTCGACCCCGAATGGTAGGGTTGTGAGTGAGCACTTTTGAAGAGTTCTGCAATAGGACGAAACAGATGGTCAGTGCTCCGTGATCTTCATTGGTTATTTAACTAGGATTATTTATTGATTTAATCTATAAAAATCAAATGAAAACATTATAGTTATCAGTATATTCCCCTACTTTTTTATTCTATATATAAAAAACAAGTTAACACATTGAACAAAAAAGGTGATTGTAGAAACTGAACACGAGGGAAACTTTGATCATTACCGAAAATGAGTAAGAGACACTGACTATTGAGAAACAGTTTTTAAAGTATTATTAAGTAATTATAATTTGAAGTTAGGATAAATAGAAATCGGTAACAATATTACAAAATTAGTGCTGAGAATTATTGGTTACTTGATAATTATCGCCTATTGCCCTTCATAGAGCATAGACCGAAAACCCGGAATCTCTAATCTACTATGCTGTGGACTCTCGAGTTTTTCCCAAATTCTATTCATTCTTTTGATGTCTGCCTGTAGATCTAATGTGTTCTTGAGTTTTCCTCTTTTCTTTTTAGCTTCAGGATTCCAAGTTAAAGCTTGCCTCATGATGTTTGTTACTACTATCATTGGTTTATGAAATAAAGTTCACAGCATTGTGTAAGACAGTTACTATTAATGTCATTAGTGGTAGTAGTAGTAGTAGTAGTAGTACTAACAGTAATAGTAGTGTAAATAGTAGTGGCAGTAATAGTAGTAGTGATGTAGTAAATGAAAACTAAAGTACGGTAAAATAATTTACTGTTTTCTCCAGAATTACTCAGTGAGTTTGTAAAATACAAAAATCCTACATTAAATACATCATCTGCACATCTTCATTCAGTTGTTTTTTTGTATAATCCATCATTCGTCTGGTTCTGTTTTTTATTTCGATTGCTCTCAATTTCCTTCTTCTATTCCTTATTTCAATCTTCTATTGGTAAGCATTCTACTTTTAATTCCTGTCAAATACTACTTGTATCTGTTCGCATAAGTAACGCACACCACGCTCTTCCCCCCTTTAAAAGATCGCTCTTTCAGTTTTTCTGTTCGCTGTGCGACTTTCCTCTTTGTCATAGTCTGTGCTTCACTCCCCCTGTAAATGTTGGGTTTTCTGTAGAGATGACCTTTGTAGCTATGTAGGCCTGCCCGGTCAACATCCGGTACATCCCACGTCTTCTCGCTGTTGATAGAGCCTGGTAAACCCAACGCCGCCTCTCCAGACCAGTTCACATGATATCTCCTTTATGTACTAGACCACCTCAACTAACGCTCTTTTCCCTGCTCCGTAAAGGCGTTCGCAAGACTGCTCCCTCTCTGCCTCTCGTTAGGCAGCAGCACTAAAGCAGGAATTAGAAATGGGATGCTAACCAATAAAAGACTGAAATAAAGAGTAGAAGAAGGAAATAGAGAGCAATCGAAATAAAAAACAGAACCAGACGAATGATGGATTATACAAAAAAACAACTGAATGAAGATGTGCAGATGATGTATTTAATGTAGGATTTTTGCATTTTGCAAACTCACTGAGTAATTTTGCAGAAAACAACGCATTGGTTCTCCTTATCAAGTCTTTGTTCATTACAGTAGTAGTAGTAATAGTGTGGTGTGAGTTACTTATATCCACATGAGTAGTATATGGTGATGGTCAGGAATTGAATGTATTTCAGTAGAAGATCGGTAAGGAAAGAACGGGAACGGAACGTAATTAGTATGAAAATGCGTGAACAATGTAATCAAACCGATGAACTGACATTTGCATAAGGAACAGTCAAGATTGAAACAATTGATTGATAGTTTGCAAATTGACTGTTTACTGTATGGTTGTCAGATGTTAGTGAGATATTCTGTAATTTTGTGCTCAACTACATCCGATTGTCCCCACTCGTCTTTTTGTTCACTACAGTAGTAGTATGTTGCTTACATTCAGTGTCAAAGGGAGGTGGAGTTAGAAGTTTATTGCCATATTGTCACTCTATATCGACTAATTTTAACTTCTAGGGAACGAAAACATTCACTTATTATTATTGTGTATGAAATATTTGAATGATAGACACAGACAATTTCTAATGTGTCATTTAGCCTAATACTGATACTGTTGAAATAATAAAATTCATCCGAAATTGACATCAAATAAAGTATACTACTTGTAAGTACGTTGAATTGAAGTAGGTTCAAATGTTGATCCAAGGACGTTGAATCTACGTTGTACAATCGTTATTTTACGTTTTAGTGTTCGACATGCAAAGGATTTGGTTACAATCCATGTCGTGCTTCATCTTTTACTGTGTTTATTGGTTTATAAAATTCATGCTGAAATGTGGCTAGATGAATTTGCCTAGTATTTTAAAGAGAGACAATCGATAGGAAAAATATCTAGTCCAACTAGTTCTTGTCTTATATGGCAGTTTTGCACAGAATGCGTTTGTAATTTTGGGAAAACCGATACTTTTGAGTAACTGATCGGCAATAAATGTGACTGTGAAACTGAGTGTTATGTTTTCGGATTTCACAAGAAGTATCAATCCCTTCAATATAGTAGATAGGCTACTCGTTGAGTATTAGTATCCTCAATTCCTAAAATTAAAGAATAAATGGAACTCAAAACAACCATCTGAAAGTCAACATCAAAGTCACAATCTTCAATGTGAATGTCAAAACAGTTCTACCGTATGGAATTGAAACTTACAGATCTACTACAACCATCATCGAAAGAGTACAAATGTTTATTAACAATTGTCTATGTAAATCATTCGACGTCTGTTGACCGGATACCATCAGTAAGAGTCTACTATGGGAATGAACAAACTAGGTTCGAATTGAAGAGCAAATTAAGAAAAGACATTGGAGGTGGATAAGAAATACATTAGGGAAATCATCAGACTTCATCATGAGACAAATACTTACTTGTAATGATGAAGGAAAACGGAGAAGTGGAAGTCGAAAGGAGACACTATATTGGTAGTTGGAAGGTGATATGCAAAGAATGAATGTGAACTGGAGAGAAGTGTAAAGGATTGTTCAGAAGAGAGTTGTCTGGAGAATGCTGGTAGAATGCCTATGCTCCTCTATAAGGGATAAAGGGTGTAAGTAAGTAAATAAGTTTATGCATTAAAAAAAAATAAAATTAAAACTACTTTTCTCTGCATTAATTCTTTTTACAAATTTTGTTGATATTTCGTTTTGAACCCTCTCTTTATATATCACATGAAAAGTTGATGATTATCAATATTTTTTTTATTATTTTTCTCATAGAAAGCTCTATCTACAATCAATTATCTTTCTTTCTTTATTGTCTGTTAACGGGAAAATGGTGACATCGATTGAATAATAACCATACCTTTTCTTCATGGACAACTTTAGTTATGTAGGTGTCATTACCAAGACTTGATTTGATAATTTTGAATAAATTGAGCATTGGGTAGATTGTTATAAATAAATTATATATTTGTAATATCCCAATGAGTAGAAAAATTAGATTTTCTGACGTTTCGTGACTTAGTGTAAGCCACTTCTTCAGAGAATAAATAACCAAATTAACATTAATCCAGGATTGTTCCGTTGTACTATTTAAACTTGGACTAATGTTAATTTGGTTATTTATTCTCTGAAGAAGTGGCTTACACTGAGTCACGAAACGTCAGAAAATCTAATTTTTCTACTCATTGGGATATTACAAATATATAATTTATTTATAACTTTAGTTATGTTATTTTTTTTTAATACTTTTGATTAATATCTCTCCCTTTTTAGAAAACTTCTCGATGCAGAACATAATGAATTGGAAGGCCTCAATGGTGATAACAATATATCTTGCCAATGTTATATATTTATTATAATAATAATAATAATAATAATAATAAATATTACTATTACTAGTTGTCATTATAGTAAGTAGTAGTGATGACTATTTTGACTTTTGGTAATCGTCTATCATGCGTAACGTGTACAGTAGCTCTTTGAATATCTGTTTGAATTTCATGACATTTGGATTCTCTTAACCTATATATATATCAAGTGCTTTTTTATTTGTATGTTTGTATATAGACGTATATGTATATCTATGTGTATCAAACCACTTTTCAATGAGAATTATCATCGTGGAACGCGCAATATCCACCTTTTTATCTTGAAGGAATTTCTATATATCCACAGACATAATAAATTTTGATACTTTTTCAAAAAGAGTTAACTTTAGTAGACAATCTATTGATGGTTGATTGGTGAATTAGTTTATATACTCAATAAAACAAAATATATCAGCATAACAACACAACATTATGTATCCATGTGTATATAAGAATGTTTAACTATCCACTAAAATGTGTGTGTATGTGTGGGTGGGGATACATACATGTCTGTCTATCTATTCATTGTAGTCATGATGATGAACTGAAATATTAAGAGAATTGCCTTTTCTTTTCCACAAAAAAAAGAAAGAAAACATGAATAGTCAAGATTGTTAGTACATTCTTCTCCATTCTTTTCTTTTCTTCATTTCTATACAGATAAATAGCATACACGTGTATTATGGCCAAATAAATACTGACTGAATTCAATGTATAAAGAAGAAGGAATAAATTCATCTTTATAATAGTTGAATAAAAGGAAGAGAAGAAAATAAAAGAAGCATGGAATTAATGGATTTCAGTCAACCGTAGCTACATTTTATTCATTTGTTTATTGTCACCCTAGTTATCATCATCTATTCCCATTATTATTATTATTGTTATTATTATTATTATTATTATGTTTGTTTGTTTGTTAATCGGTCTGTCCGTGCTTTTCCATTGAACATAAATAGAGAGCCTTATGAGCAAATATGGATAATGGCTAGTAGTGGAATCCAGGACGCGCTTTTCGTCCTATTTGGGACTCGTCAGCTGGATGTACCTGAATCTTAGAGTTGATGTTCACTCTGGGACTCGAACCCAGTACCTCCAAATGCCATCGCGTTATCCATCTTTGCTTATAATGCTTATGAATTAAGGCGATATCGAGGTAATACGCATAGTATTATGCACATATGTCAATTAGAGACTGACCAGTTGCAGTCTTAAGCATCAATGGGAAGATTGAAACAAACAATACCAAGTGAATTCATAAATGGAGAGCATTTTATAATAAACGTTAATGGTTATTATTATTATTATTATTATTGATAATATTGGTCAATTGTAATGGAATCAGTTGATGTGTACGCTACCAGATTGAACATTGAATAGATGTGATATTTGATTTCTTTAGCTGGATTTCAGAAACCTTAACATGTTTTGAATAGTAAACAAGTATAATATCGAAATTCTATGATTGAAAATTAATGTCAAGCTGATTTGAATTCAACTGATAAGTGAAGTAAATTTTCGTTTTATTTATAAACTTGGAAAAATCTTGTATTCTCGAGATAGTTCAGTAAGAACCATGTGATATCTATGTAAATGTACCATAGTTCAATATATTTAAAATAATAAAATAATAAATAAAATAATGGTAAAGGTTTGAGTTTCCTCTTTGTTGATATCAAGGATTGCAAATTATCAGTTTTCATTGGGATATATGTACTGTCTTTAGTTGCAAGTGTTTTTTTTTTTTCGGTATATTCGGACTGTGGGTAATAGGAGAAAACGAGTATGCGCCTCTCGTTCTATCTGAGATTTGTCACATAGATTTACTTATGTATTCGTGTTGATATTGATCTTAAGAATCGAATCGGGTACCTTTAGCTATTTCGGTTATCAAAACTCATTAGCCTAATGTATAACGCATTAAACGTTTAAGTCTGCGAGTGAAAATCAACACTGAAACTCAATTATCTCTAAATGACGAGTCGCAAATAAGACAAAACTTTTATATTAGACTCCAATGCTAGCCGCTATCCATCTCTACTTAAATACTTATGGCTTAATATAACAATATCAAAGGAATCTACTGAGGATGTAGATATTATCAAAAGATACTAATCAATATTCAATTATTAGTATCAAAATCTAAGAGATTATAATGCTTACACATAATTAGTAGGATACTAATATTAAATTGGAAGTGTTCTAAACAATTTTTGATTATTTTTAAAGAAATTCTATTTACGTTGATAGATTTCTTTATACTTTGAAATTAACAGTTTAATTATGAATATTTTATTACCAATAAAAAGAATCCATTTAAGTTGTAAATTTTCTTCATCAATTCAATGTTATTTACATTTTGAAAATTCAAACTCATTATCATTTTTTTTTTTTTTGATTATCACATTAAGTTTTTGCAAATGGAAGATAACAAAAAAGAAAAAGAAAAGCATTCTTCACCTAACCAATAATAGATCGTTGGTTCTAATCTCGCGAGGCGGGATCGTGGATACGCACTGATGAAGAGTCCTATAATAGGATGAAACGCGAGTCCTGGATTCCACTGTTAGCTACTATCCATCTTTGCTTATATACCATACCATAGATTGATCTTTGTTCACTGCATCTATATTGGGAAATATAAGCTAATTGGTTAGAAGATCATCGAGACAGAATAAATCAATAATGATAGAACGTTAAGGATACAATTTTCTGAATTATTGTTCATAATGAATATATATACATAAATAAATTGATTTTTCATACTATTTATAAATGTAACAAAATTTTATTATTACTATAAATTGAATGAATTTTATTACACTTTTCATCATTGTGTTTTGAATAATTTTCCATTTTCAGAATGGGGGGGTTTGTGAAGATTTTATTATTGTAACCGTTGAATCGATGAGCTGATCCAAGCTAGACCACCATTGAAAATCTTGAAGCATTGGACGTCTGTTTCGTCCTAGTGTCGGACTCCTCAGTAGTTTTCACATCTGTTATTTTTAAGATAATGATGATATTGAATAATTAAAAGACCGGGGGATTCTTTTCTAGTAATGTTTCATTCACTAAACACGGGTGGTTTATTGATGAAATGTCCATTGTTCTTCTAGACATTATTATCAGAAAAGTTGAATTATTATAATTTCATTGAATTCATATTGTCAATTTTGGTTGTAAGTTATGATTGGGAAAATGTTGAACTCTTGAATATAGCCATCAGAAGAAATTGTTAGAACTTAATATTCATAGATTCATTAATAAGTTGAAATGGAACAGATGTTGAATTAACTCTGAGATTCAAACCAACCAATTGAGTCACGCAGAAAATATGTGATTACAGCAGAGGATTGATAGATAAAATTGCCTAATTATTAAGGACAATATAAGTAATGCATTTTACAACCTACAACTCATACAGTGTTATAGACTTTTACATGGACAAATGTATAATCGACGAGGAAGTGTTTCAATAAACAAAGTAACAACAAAGGAACCTAACAAATCGAAATATGAACTAAGCAAGATATAAAAAACTGTTGGGGATAAACAAACATCGAATAAAGATAAACTGTTAAAAAATTTCAATGGGATAAAATTAAAATAATAAATGGAATAAATGTCATAGATTCATGTGACATATCATAAATGATGAAAGAGAAGATGTTCTAAGTTATAAGCTCGAAGATGATTGGCAATGATACAAGTTACTAAATGCTGTAAGTAATATAATACAATACACAAAACATCAGACAAGGTGAAGATGAGAGTATAAAACTCAAACAGAATTAACACTTAACCTACATCTTGATAAAGTAATTCATAGGTTTAGGGTTATAATTAGTCTGCATTATAGGGGAAGATAAATAAAATAAATATTTAAACAACGAAAGCATTTTAACTTATAACAAATTTCTTACTTACTTACTCACGCCTGTTACCCCTAGTGGAGGAGCATAGGCCGCTCACCAGCATTCTCCATCCAACTCTGTCCAGGGCAATCCCTTGCAGTTCTTTATTCATTCTTTTCATATCTGCTTCTATTTCCCAGCGTACTGTGTTCTTTGGCCTTTCTCTTTTCCGCTTCCCTTCCGGATTCCAAGTTAGGGATTGCCTTGTAATGCACATTGGTGATTTGCTTAATGTATGTCCTATCCACTTCCAACGTCTTTTCCTAATTTCCTCTTCAGCTGGAACCTGCTGGTTTGTCCTCTCCCATAAAACGCTGTTGCTGATAGTATCCGGCCAATGGATGTTGAGTATTTTGCGTAGACAACTGTTTATAAATACTTGTACCTTCCTGATGATGGTCGTAGTAGTTCTCCACGTTTCAGCTCCATACAGTAGGACTGTCTTGACGTTCGTATTAAAGATTCTGACCTTGAAATTGGTTGAGAGTTGTTTTGAGTTCCATATGTTCTTCAATTGTAGAAATGCTGCCCTTGCTTTGCCAATCCTCGCCTTTACATCTGCATCCGATCCTCCTTGTTTATCAACGATGCTTCCGAGGTACGTGAATGTTTCCACCTCTTGCAGAGTTTCGCCATCAAGTGTGATTGGGTTGGTGTTCTCTGTGTTGCATTTGAGAATCTTGCTTTTTCCTTTGTGTATGTTGAGGCCTATTGATGCAGAGGCTGCTACATTTGTTGTCTTCGTCTAACTTATAACAAATGATCAAATTTAAATGTCAACCAACCAAACTCAGTCAGTCACAACTAAATGATTCAATTCGGTCAGATAACATAATACCAATGAAAATTCTCTTTTTGTAATTACTGTATTCAATTACACACTTGAAATGGTTTATAGCAATTAGTAAGTATTTTATACCTTCATGGATTATTCTAGCTTTTTGATAAACCAATTAATCTATTCTTTTTATATCATAATCCACACATATACATGACCTTGTTATTCACTTATAATCTTGCTTGCTTATATATAAAGCTATACGCGAATGTGTTCATTGCTTACTGACTTCGTTACATATCTTTAGCTTGTTTTCTACCTAACTATAAATAATAAGTCAGACTTTATCAAATTGACTTGGCGCATCTACCTTTTCTGGTCAGCTTCATTCCTCCTATCATCTGTCTTTATTAACGGATCTATGCAATACAGTTATCCAACAATCATCTGCGAATTCGACTTGTTTTATACGATTATTCAGTAATGAGAATTAAATTGATGCATAGGTATGAGGCTAAACGAGATACATATTTCTTTAACATCATGATTCCATTATAATAGGATCAGATAAAGGGTCTATAATTCCTCCTGTAATTTTACTTTGATGTTTCCCAGTTGTACCAGAAAAATATCAACCTTTATAGAACTTAATGGACTGCTTATTGTAACACTTGTTCATTGAAAATGCTTTAAATTAAGTTACAATTGGCATATAATTCCCATTTAACATTAAAATTAAAAACACGAATTTCAGCGAAGGGATCTCTTTTGCACATATTATATCAATTTTTTTCTAGTGAGATATAAGTGAATAAGATCTACACACCGAATCAAACTGCATACTTTCCCCTTAAGTTGATGCTATCGATTCAGTTCAAAGTTGAAACTGTCTTTCAGATTGTATATAGATATTTCTTTTCTTATAGATCCAATCAATTTGGAAAGACATCGAGCAAGCTTTATGATACAGTGTATGATTCATGGCTAGGATTGGTTGTAGAGACATAGAATTTTTGGAGTTTTGGGTAGACCACACAGCTTCGGTATATAAGAACCTCGTGGTTTTAAATAACCACAGGTTGATTCATCTTCTATTTCTGCTTCAGGAGCTGGTTCAAAAGCTAACTAATCTCCTCTCACTTTGCTATCATTTGGTAATTGTTTCACTTTCAAGAGATATCCTTTTTTATACAAAACAATAACACTGGAACCTTTTTCATATTTTAAGAAGATCATTCCACCATTTTCCTTCAGATCATTACTAATTACTTCTCTATATCCTTTCGGTAAAGTACACAAAGAGGCTGCTAGTGTGATTGATTATTGGTTCGTTAAGTTTGTGACCCTAACTCTGAATCAGATTTCTGTATTTTTCAACATGGACTTGGATCACAAAAATAATTATGTGAATTTTGATTTATACTGACATAATTTTGCAAAAACAAAATTTTTATAACTTTAAGATCATGAGTCAATTGAAGTTCATTTTCCAGTCTTTTTACAGATATGAACAAATGAAACTACCTCAATCTCTGAATTCCATGCAAGAATTTTTATGTTGTTATTCGAAGTGCAAATAACTACGAGAAAAATATGAATAAGAAATTATACAATGAATTTTTACCGTTTTCTTGAGTTTGACATGACAGAGTATAGGAGGATAATCTAGGAATTTTGTAAATGTAGATATACTACTTTATAGTAGTATAGTTTATTAACGCACGTTTGTGTGACAATTAGGATGTGGTTCATTTGCAAACAAGTCAGTTTTCTTAGGTCAAATAAATAATTAAGAGTACTGAGATGCAGAACTGAGCTTTATAAACGTCGTTTAGTTGTATTTCTCCCAGATATGGATATCTGTGGTGTACATGTAATTCATATATACGGATATATAGATAATTCTTATCCCCAGAACACATGATTCTACGAAATATCAGCAGTGCTATGGATAGAATAATGATCCAACACAAAAGTTTAAAAGCTATTTATAGCTCGCGACTATTGAGCCTTATCTACATACCACATACTTATGAAAAAACATATATAACGGTAATTAGTATACATCATTCACGTATTTTCAATGCGTAAGATGCGAGTATTTCCTATGCTTCAACCATCAGTAATATTACCTATGGACATCTAGTGTCCTTCTGCCTGCAAAAATCCAGCAGCGTGTTCCATAAGGAAATCATCAATACGACATGTCAGTTTCTCATTGTTGATTATCTGAGAAGTTTAATATAACAGATCACTCGCCTACTCGGACTGCATTTCCAACCTGCATTCTTTCCGTTTTTTCAGCCTTGTTGGTGTGATTGTTTGATAGTAACTTATCATGACAATGTTCCCGCAAACAGACATAGTGTACTTGATGAAAATTTACAGTCAAGACATAAGCGTTTAGTTTGAAAAGTTTTATAAAGGGTAGAGTATCAAGACCTTTGGGACTAGTTCATGGAGTTGTTTATATTTTCATTGTATAATTATTAACTGGACTAGTGAGTTAATATTCCCTTTACTGTAAGCTCCCATTGGAATTAGTAACTATTTTTACGCGTCTCATTAATTACCGTCTGTTCGCTCCTCTACAATTTATGGAATTATTGTATAGAAAATATGATTTATTTGAGGCGTGTTCAGGGCTGATAATGTAGTGTTTATTGCTGTGTCAAACCCGAACCGACAGATTTATTCTTCTTGAGCCACATTTTTACCTTATCAATTATTTACTTGTAACCTTGACTGTTTTTTATATGAGCATGTGCCCATAACTTACCCTATTCATCACGCCTTGAGCTTATTTTTGCTTGGCTAAAAATAATGAACCACGCTTGATCAAATAGAATTGGCTTGTTTCACCTCTCCGCTTTGCTTTCCCGCTTCTTACTTCTAATATCCGCCTGGAATAAATTCATCCAACTTAACCCATATTTGGCTTCTTATTACCACTGTCATATAACGTGGCTAGCCTAGGTGTAATATATAGAGTTAAATGGAATATTTATGATCATAACATATTCATGAGTTCATTCAAATCAGAGTCAGATCGGTTGGCTACAAAAATAACTTATTTATATAAACTAGTTATTGTTTAAGATTAAAATAGGTGTATAGTAGTAAAAGCTTCTTTGCAACATTCTTTTATACGGAATCAATGCTGGGGGAGTAGAAGGAACCTATACCAGTGGACCAATTAAAAGCCGAAACTACGCCGTAAGCTCTCAGAGTAGCTCATGCTAACCTACATGTTTTAGTGGTTAATTCAATTAATTATTCGATAAAGGGACTTGAGGAGAATAAGTCAGGACCTCAGCTGGTGCATTTTCTCTAAAGCTATCGATTGAATAAGTGTAAGTTAGTCAGAATGAGTACTCAAAGGTTACTAAATTTGATCTCTACTCATTAGGTAATAGGTTTAATGATCGGATAGTGTGGCCGATATGATATATATGAGTCGGATAACGTACTGAATAATTTACAGTAAATCAACCACATTGGGAAGGGTATTTTAGCTGACACATTAATTCTCTAAAATGGATGGACTGTGACTACCAACGGAATCTAGGAATCACACCTCATCCTACGTGGAACTCGTCAACTGGATACATCGGTATGGATGTCGATGTTTACGTTGAAGCTTGAACCAAGCACTTTTTGCTCCTTGATTTGTCTACTGAGCTTCTGGGTCGACAGATTTTGACCGTTTTTTGGTATATACATGCACTGCTCCAGTATAGTCAAGTTTTCCGAATAGATGGATTGAGTAATGCCATGATTTTTTATGCTAAGTTACCGTATTGTAATTTAAGGTAGTTTGCAGATGAATCAGTCAGTTGCAATTTCCTCACTGTTTACAAACATGAATTTATTATTTGGCACAAATGAAACTTTTATCAGTAATCACTGAATGTAATAGGCATATAATTAAATGGACTAAAATGTCAATGAATATTCGGAGGCTTTTAACAAGTAAATCTTTCCTACAGGATCAATGGTATAGATTAATCAGAGAGAAAGTACCGCTAGAGTAGTCGCTGACACCGTAAATCATACCAGAATGACTGGAGGTTGGAGATGATTGTTGAATCACCAAGCTATCGACTGGGGAAGGGGCTGCCCTCCCTCTTGAAATGTTCTCACAAGGCCACCCATATACAACCTTTGCCATGAACGTCTTACTCACTGCCTTCTCGTGGCGGGGTGTTGTATATGAAATTGAGAGGATGTCTGGTGCTTTAACCGGGTTGGTGGACACGGAAAGCCCACCCAGAGGAGTTGGAAAACCCTGATTCCAAACCCATGGTGCACTTAGGCCCCAGGATCCTGAAAGAACCAATCATTGGTCACCGACTACCATGGGACCGTATCTCCTTACGATGCTCTACTGCCTTGTGGGTCAGGCCTTTAGGTCAAATGCTCGGGGTGTGGCCCCCTAAAGAAACCACACGTTTGGGTCTGAATGCTTCCACCGAATACGTATTCTGAAGCCACGTACACCATTCAAACTGGCTTCCTTCAACGTTCACACACTAATGCAGATCGAACAACAGATAGGGCTGGCTATGTCTTTAGAAAGTCTTAATATAGATATCTGTTGTCTATCCAAGACCAGTATTCAAAACTCTAGTGATGCACTACACATTTGCTCTCCATCTGTCACTTCAAAAGGCTTGTTTTACGTACGTTAATCCGGGGACCCTGTAGCATCTTCATCTGGTTTCGCTGTCGCATTAAGCTCTAAAGCTGAGGCAGCACTAATCGATTGGATCCCCAATAACAGTCAGTTATGTGCTGTTAGATTAAAAAGTTCCATCAAAGTGAGAAACGATGTATTTTAGTCATTTCAGCCTATGTTCCGACAGATTGCAGCTCGGATGAATTCTACCACCAATTAACTATTCTTCTCCAGAAAGTGTGTTCCACAGATATTGTAGTACTAGCAGATGACTTGAATGCACACGTCGGGCTTCTAGGCACACAAGAGAGTCGTTTAGGTGGTCGATGGGGACTTGTTGATCGCAAGGCAGATAACGGGGAACGTTTGCTGAAACTGCGCACAGACCACAACCTGTTTCTGGCTATTACTAACTTCCGGCACAGTCATCGCCGGTGTGCCACCTGGCGTCCTCCCTCCACATCCCAACCCTGGACTCAGATTGATCACATCACGATATGACCTACCTCCGGCCGTTTTTGAAGATGGTGGTGACTTTCTGGCTAAAGAACTGACTGAATGGTTTACAAATTCTTGGCAGTTAGTGTTCCAACATCATGGAACGAGTCGATGATTGTCCTTATCTGCAAAAAGGGTTCACGTCGTTTCTGCAACAACTATCGGGGGATAAATCTACTTCCGACTGCGTCCAAACTATTGGCTTCCGTCATATTTAGTAGGTTGTTCAAAACCCGATTGACTCGTGAGAAGCAGGCTAGGGTTCATTTTGGTTGATGATGTATTGTTCATATATTCACCCTCTGCCAGATGTTAGAACACCGTCATACTTATCACAGGTCAACAATTGTAGTGTTTCTTGACAACAGAGCTACCTTTTATTTGTTGGACAGGACTGTTTTCTGGGATTGTCTATTGAAGAGGGTGTGCCTGAGAAGTTTATTAACATCTTAAAGACCCTATATACAAACACCCCAGGCAGAGTGAGGGCATAAAATCACCTTTCTCCATTGTTCCATTCAAGCAGTGGGGTTAGGCAGGGTTGCCCAATCTCACCATTCCACTTCAACTTTGCCATCGACGACATTCTGGAAACAGCTCTGATGGATGTAAGTAATGGCGGTGTGGATCTGCTGCCTGGAGAAAGATTTCTCGACCTTGAGTATGCGGATTATATAGTCTTAAAGTGCGACAATGCCCAAGGCATCCAATCCGCACTTAATCAGTTGGCAATCAGTGTCCGCAGGTACGGCATGTGCTTTGCACCCTCCAAGTGCAAAGTACTCTTACAACACTGGCAGGATCCTATTCTTGTACTCACCCTGGGTGGTGAGCTGATTGGAGTAGTCGAAAGGCTCATGTATCTAGGTAGCTGCATAAGTGCTGGTGGTGGAGTGAGTGATAAGACCAACGCACGTATAATGAAAGCCAGAGCGGCTCATGCCAATCTGGGCCATCTTTGGCGCCTTCGTGATGTTAGTCTGGTTGTAAAAGGTCGGATCTACAACGTTTCGATGAGAGCAATTTTGCTCTATGTTTGTGAAACCTGGGCTGTCCGAGTGGAGGATGTTAAACGACTCTGTGTTCGATCATCGTTGTTTCCGAGGGATTGATGACATCCAGTGGCAACACCATGTTAATAATGCAGAGGTTCGGCATTGTGTGTTCGGGCGCAGAGACGATAATTCAATTGGTGTCACCATCTTGAAACACCGACTTCGGTGGCTTGGACATGTTTTACGATCGTCGTCCTAGAAAATTTCTCGTCGTGCATTATTTGCCGACGCTGCGACTGGTTGGAGAAGGCGGAGAGGTGGTCAGTGTATGAAAGCTGCAAAGGACTGGCTTCTGATGGTCCTTCACGACTCCCTGTCTGAGGTCCGAGGGATAGTGCAACACAGTGGCTGTAGACGTTATCAGATATGGCTCAGAATAGAAACCAGTGGCGAGCCTGCCGTAACCTTATTTTACTTTCTTCATAAAAGGTGGTCGTAACTTCCTTAATTGAAAGAGTTCTTCTGGTTGTTCATTTCTATTTCCCACAATACTATTCTTATTATCACACTAACACACACTAATCTGTGGTTGTTATTGTTCTTTTTTTATATGCACCTTACCTTCTTTTTCTTTTCCCATTCTCATTTTGTGTGGCGCATATACATCTGATGCCCCCTTGTACCAAAATTTAAGTGTTCAAATAAATAAATAAGCTATCGACTAACACATAGTGTAATAGAAACAGATAATAATCAAATCATGTCTCTACTAATTTTACTGAAAGACAGGTAATACATTACCAATCATTTTTATATTTACACAGAATAACGTCATGCTATCTATGCCTTACCAAACAAGAAAAAATAAATCACATAGACTATTAAGTGAGATAACAATTTGTAAAGAAAAGAAAACTGTAGAATAGTACAATACAAAACATGACAACGAAGTCAGATAGGTACTCTGAAGCGAAATGAAAAAAACACTAGGCTATCCTAGTGTACACATCTTACATTAGAAAACAGAATAACTATAGAGGAGAAATTAAAAGACTATGTGATTAAGTGAACGATAGAACCATTGCAACTGTTATATACAAAATATCGAAACAGAGTAAAACAAAGTCAATTAGATTTTCTTTCATCAAAATTAATTACAAAATGTGGACAGTTTGTGCGCACACAATGTTTAAATCAAAGAAATTATCGTAATATTTGTTGTTGCACTGAGTTCGATTGTTCTGATCGTAAAGGAATCATAGAGCCCAGATCGAATAGACCATATGGTGGTAGAAGATTTAAATCACCAGTTAATTTACGGACAATATTTCGACCAAATCCAACATCAATTAAAAAGTGAGTTGGTGATGAAGTGGTCGTGTTAGTTGGTGTACTACTATTCAGCGTGGCTTCAGTTAGAGGAATAGACATTGTAGACGTTGTTGTTGAAGATGATGTTGAATGACATTGTGGTGTCAGTGTTGGTAAGCCTAATTCAATCACCCAAACAAAGTGTTGAGCATTTCTTAACAGAATATTAGAATCAACAATAGACTGGGAAGGTGTCAAATGAATAATACCACCAATGGAGTTGTGATTGCGCAACCAATTAAACAATAGATTTGTATTTGATGACAGTGAGGAGTTATCTTTATTTACAGTAGTACTGTCATCTGGATGACCAATTATCGCTAGGTCAATGCGTATACTACTTGGCAGTTTGGTAACAGCTGTATAAGATTAAAAAAGAAAGAGAACAAACACTAAAGAGAAAAGATCAATCAACCTCTCAAGATAATAAAAAGCAATATGATTAATATAAAGCCAAATAAAATGCATTAAAGTGCTGTTCAAGTTATGTTATGGAGGAGGTTTTCTGATGATTTTGCTTTAGACGAAATTTACACTGTTAAAACAGATGAATAGAATGCTAGTGCATAGATGGATGCAATGATATGATTCGTGAACAAGTGATAGTTACTCATGAGACCGTATTATGGAGTGAGGCTCTCTAAATGATTAAAAATTAAAGAAAACTGTTTTCTATACAGTAACATGCTTATATACAGAATAAACACGCAAAATAAACATGTCATAGGCGATTGGAGGGAACTATTTTATAGGTCATTTATTCTTTAATCAATTAAGACTTGAATGTTAGGCCTCATCTTTGGGCATCGCATTAAGTAGGCAGACTGAATGGGAGAAAGAATGAAGTGATAGTTGCAAATCGGTAGCTTGGAAGACAATATGGAACACTAAAATATTGGTGTACACATTTGACATTATTGTTAGCCAGGAAATATTAACTGTAAGACCGTTAGTCTTTATACATAAAGTTTATTGGTGAGGTGAAAAATTTCCACAGACCGAGGTGGTTAGGACATGCGTTAAGATATATGATTAAAACCACTACCTATTACGACCTTTGACATCAGATGATATAACAGTAGGTTGGGGAAAAACTAACAGCGGCAAGATTAAGATATGGGATTAATTCATGAAGGTACTAACTGTTTGTTGATCTGATATATTTTGAAATATGTCGACATCATAGTTGAGGTCCATGAAATGCTTGTAATCAATGGTTGGATTATTGAGTACACAAACCTTTACTTGATAACTGAGTTACATTATTGTTATTATTTGAGATCAATTTACAGCTGGCATAAAACTAGCATTATTTGCTAATTAACCACTACCATTTATCACTGAAATGAATGTGAAGAATATACATCGAACATACAACTGTAATTTTATTCTATCTTAAGATTTGTTTTTAGCAGTATTCAATAATGGTTAACTTTTAGGAATGAAATGTTTATGAAATACAAACATATTGGGTAGCTGTTTTATTGTTTAGAAACATGTAGAATTGATTAAGTAAATCTTAGACATTGCTTACCTGTAGGACAAACTAAAAAACCCATGTACTTTATGAATATAACAAATGGAGTGACAACAATGATGAAGAACACAGGCATCTGTAACATTTATGAGAAGCTTATACAACTAATTAGCAATCAACTAACACTTTTTTTTTCTTTTTACTTGAAACTTAACAAGCAGATGGAATTTAATACACTAATTTAGAGAAAACAAAGAAAAAGAGTAGGTTATGGTAATTAAGTAGTTTAAAACTAATTATACATTTAAAAGTTCTATTTATTAGTATGGATTAGAAGAATCAGATAAGTCAAATACAAACAACTAATTGGGTTTGTAAATGAATTAACAATCTGTTTAACGCTAGAAAGAAACATGCCTTTTCTTAAAAAAAAAGTATTTCCTACAGCATTTTCTTCTTCTACATTCTTTTAATTATGTTGTTATTTAATGATGACATCTAAGAGAAGGGAAGAGTTTTTAGACTGATGCACTGTTGTTATGCTAATTTGTATGGGTTGAAATGATGGATCATTAACAAAAGTAGCGTGATTCACTTTGATAAATTTGAACAGAGAAATGAGAAGACAAATTTTGTGAGATAGTACCATTTCGTGCTTTCTCGTCCATTACAAAACATCTAATGATGAGTGGTCATCAAATTGACCCAAAATCAGCCTTTAGAGTTGTGACATGTCATCAAAACCCACACACGCTCAAACTACTTGAAGCTATCTTGATTGGTCGGAAAAGTCCAACTTTATGTGTTCAAAAACAACTGTACGTTGACCTTTGTTTACCATGGTTTTAGTGAATGAATGTCATGCTAAATAAGAAATTTTGACCTTATCTTCAAAACTGTATTTACACGAATAACATGTTGCTTGTATGTGACTGACGAGAAAGCACGAAATGGTACCATCTCACAAAATTTGTCATCTCATTTCTCTGTTCAAAAGTAGGGTGAGACATATAACGAAGAAATAATTTTCAGATGTAGTTTATTGAAAGCGCAGAAAATAACAACGTCAAGCTATCAACTTATACGTAGAATACTGTTCAGATAAACGATACTATCAAGTTATATAAAAAGTCAATTATAAGACAATAATTTAACCAGTCAATCAGCTATAAGCAGCGTAGAATCCAACATATATGCATCATTTCAAGTTCCCGTACTACATTAACAGTGAGATAAAATTATTTCAAAACAAATCACAGAGTAGTAGGAATAGTAATAACAGTATCAGTAGTGGTACAAAAGACTGGGTAAACGAAAAAAAATGGTATGAGATCTCAAGGCTGAGGTTTTAGGACGAGATAAAGAGGGAAAGCACAGACATCATTGTGAACAATTCTGACCTATCCCACTCAAACTCTTTAATTACTGGTTACTATGATCACGCTGACACTAACCAGGTAGTTTACACCGATTAGCATGGTTCAGTCCAGTTGTCAATGACTTCATGGACTGATTCTGAGTTGGTTTGAGTGATCCTAGCGAGTTTTTCGAAATTCTTGCCGATATTTCGTCAAACACCAACCTATGGAGCTTGACGAAACTTCCGGGATAAGTGAAGTGATTGACACACTCAACTAATTCACTACCTTCAATATTAGGAATTCAAGGGAAAATTAGCTGCAAAGAAGGATAAAGTTGAGAAATGATGTTGTTTATTCATAAGTCTATTTATTAGTCTTCATTACTGTGATTATAAGTGAGTTTGAAACGATCAGTATTTATTTAAATTAAAAGCAAACAAACAATGACAGCTTAGAAAATAGTTAATAGATTGAAAAAATATGTACAAGTATACTACTTACAATTTGGTCGACGTATAATTTTCAATCCAGGCATACGACTCATCCATATGCGTCCAACTGAACTATGATCAACAATACTACTGATATCGGAATAATTGAGACAACTCATATTATCAAAGTCAACATCATTGTGTTCACGAACATTCGCAGAAGATGGACCGATATTATCATCATTCGTATGATTCCCATTATCATTACTGTTAACTGTATAGAGTCCAGGTATTTGTTTATCACTGTTATACTCGTCATCATGATTATTTTCGTTATCTATTCCCCTCCCATCATCACTGTATTGATCTAATTCATCATCTTCATCATCATCAAGATCATCTAGTCCATATTGATTTGGTTTTGGTGCTAAATTCATAAGTAGGTGTAATTCCTGGCGATAAATAGTAGACATTATGGAATTATCAGTAGGATATTCATCACTAACATCTTCGGAAGCAGCCACAGTAGTGCTATCCACTGAATTATTATTAGTAGTAGTCTTAGCGCAATGCATAGACGGAGTGACTAATAGAACACAAGCTCCAAGTGTAGATAAATATCGAGCTACATTCAACGACAATACTGCACCTAAATGATTAGATCCATTTGATACAATTAGAATACGAGCCGGAGGTCTATGAATAATTCTGTGAAAAAGGTGAAGTAATAACAAAAGAAAAATTTTTCTTATAAAACCCATTCACAAAAATTAAAATTTTTTTTCTATAGTACCACTAAATAGTATGACTTTTGGATAGCGACTTAAGATATTCTGATGATTATAACAATTTTATTCTTGACTAAAGTCAATTTATTCGTTTTCAATTAATGCTGTAATAAGAAAATCATATTAAGTTTTCATTAGATTTGAAAGCATTTTGACAACAATGGCAGAAGAAAACTGTACATTGCTCGTTGGATTTTAACAGTTGCTTAACGTATACTTGCAGCGGGTCAGATCGTCGACTAATCAACCAATCCCTCTCTATGATACGTGGTCATTATAAATAGATGGGTTAGTAGGCTTGTTAATATTTGATTGTATGTAAGTGAAAAAAGTTTATAGCTGTAGAGATACTGAGCTATCGTTACAAATTAATTCATAGTACACAGTTCTAGAGTGCATCCTTAAACCAGTTAAAACCAGGCATATGAACTCATTGTCTATTTTATTTTTTCTTACGGTAAATTTAACTATCATGTTTAAAAAACTTTGCGTATTTACAAGAAAGCCTCAATTGCAGTTATTTACTTTCCTATTTTGATGTGAGTTTTTAATAGCTACATAGAATAAGTGAGCATTTTTCTTAAAACATATACCAAATAAATACATAAATCTTGTGCAGTTTTGAGTTAGGTTTCATGTTTACTGAAACACCTTATATAATGCTTTGAATGACGAGTTTCAACTAACACTGTTATTAGTTACCTTGTGTTGTGAATTTTGACCTGTAACAAAATCGCCAATCCAAATACCGATTTATAAAGCCTTCTTGTGCTAAAACAATGGCACATCAAAACAGCACGAGCAACCTAGAGACAATTATGAATCCTTATTGGTTCTTCTAATCTAACACTGTCCGTAGAGTCCAAAAGACAACCCCAGTTTCAGTCTCCACTGTATAAAGAGGAAATTAGACCATATCACACCGTAAAATAGAAAATAACAATTATAAAAGATCAAGCCAAAAGTGGCTGTGTGAGAAGCAGTAACTAACCGATTGAGAATATATTTAGAGTAGTAAATCGTATAATCGTAGTCAATAGGTCAAATGAAAGCTTATGATAACAGGAATGCAAATATACATATAATTTAGTTACTTAATAATTATCCAATGAGATTATTTGTAATAATAATCCGTAAACAATTCTTAGTGGCTATCAATCATTTATTTTTCGTTTGGATATAACACCTTGGTTCTTGAAAATTAAAGGCGAATTACTTGACTGGACAGAATCTAATTTGTAGCAAAATTCTCGCGATAATCTAAAATTTTACTGTACTTGTAAAATGTAAGACTGATTTGTCATGCATACTGTAAGAAAAATTCATACACGTAGTAATGAATATAAGTGAGTGATTTTGTGATTGAAACATTTAACTTTCAACTATTATATGACAGGTTTGAACACCGTTTCCCACTAACAAACCAGTTGGATAGTATTCATAAATTTCACTGAACAGATGTACTTTGAAATGAAATGAATGTAAAGCAGAAAAAGAACACACAATAAACAATTCTTACCGTTGAGGTGTTCTATTTAATTGACGTAAATGTATCATAATATTATCGATTAGAGGACGAGTAGCAGATTCAATAAATCGACCCCATGTAATACCTTGAAATTTATTACTTGTTTGAATATCTAAATTTAATCCTGTAGTTAGATAATTAAATAAACGCTGACGTTGTTCTAATGGAAATATTGGTACACGTTGTCCTGTACATGTATACCAGTACTGATTACTACGTTGTTTTATAGAATTTATATAATATTGTTTATTATTAATGTTATCATTGAAATTATTTTCTTTCGAATGAACTGTTACAGCTGCTGCTGGTGACAATGTAACTACTCCTGAACTAGTAGAACTATGATGATTATTAAACTTATTATTGGAAGTAGTATTTATTTGTGTATTGTTTATTTTATGCTTTTCTTCATAGTGACTACCAGAGGATGTGATAGTCAGTGTTGTTCTAGTTGAAGCTGTCATAGTTGTTACTAAATTAGATGACTGAGTTGGAGTAGCTAAAGGCAGACAAAAAAAGGAAGTAAAAACAATGAAGAGATTATGTTGAATACAAGCAATGTGACACTCTTATCTTATCTTATCAGGTAAGTAATTTCTGTCAAATAAGTAAAATGATTGAATTACAACGTATAGAAATGAACATGATTTATTTAACAAGTCGCAGATTTATGTACTTGGGTAATTGAGTAGAATTAAAAGGGTGGGAGGAATGAGAAACTGAGTTTGAATCTGTGACCTAGTAGCTGAAAATTTAATTTTTTTTAAAATTAATCAGCTATTACTCCATCGGTCTATAATATTCAAAATATGAGGTGTAGCCAATGAATACTAGCAGAATAACACATACATATTTAATAGCTGAATTCATGAGTCGATTTAAGCTAGACCACTATGGAAAACCTGAAAGCACTGGACGGTCGTTTTGTCCCGTGTGTTCTAGTGAGAAGCCGTGACCAGTGGAGTTCAACCATGTCTGTTGTGAGGCATTTACCCACTGAAGACAATGGTAGACGGATGCGCAATATCGTGGATTGGTTGAAGTTGGACATTAACACCATTGGATACCAGTCAGTCAAACGTAGAACTTCGTACATTGGTTCGAGTTGTCATGCCACATTAACATGGAGATGCAGTTGCTGATTCAAATCCCATAGTGGTAGAGGTAGTAAGAGTATAAGCAGTAATCCGAAAGATTAGTGTTTGAAGATGTTATTCAAGGAGTATAGTCCAGTGAAATAAATTTGGAAAGAGAAAAAGGAAAGGGACATGAAGAATTCAGAAGATTATAATTTGGCAGAACACAAAGAGTGAATGCACCTTCACCATTGCAAACGATTTTGAGTAATGTCATTCAGGGCCTCTAACCATTGGTTGTTATCATCTCGCGGATCCCAGCCAGGCAGTCTACACCTACCAACATGGCTCAGCCCACTTGTCAGTGACTTCATGGATTTGTGCCACGTTCCGGTCTGGCCGCCCTTAGCATTCTTCCAACCTACTCCAACACCATAAAACATCGCACGGCGTCTTTGGATGCCAAATCAGTTGTCTAGAGGCTAAGAGTTAGCGCGTGAGACCAAAAGTCCTGGGTTTGAGTCCTGCGTGCGGGATCGTGGATACGCACTACTGAGGAGTTCCATAATAGGATGAAACGGCCATCTAGTGCTTTCAGGTTTTCAATGGCGGTTTAACTTAAATCGACTTACGAGTTCAACTATTATATTACTACGATTTCTACAAACCTCCATTTTGATATACATATTTTCTGAATCTTAAATATTTCATTGACTTATTTAACACTAAATGTTTGTGTTTATAAGATAACTACAAAACCCACGAATCACTTACTGAATAGAGGAATTCCAACACCGTCTGGACCTTCAATGAAATGTGGCAGAGATGAAACGGAAGAATTATTCACGTCAGAAGTATTTGTTATTGAATGACCTTCGCGCGAATCAACCATTTCATAGAATGCACTCTTATTAAATAAGGCTAAGTTCCCTTCGAAATCAAAATCTTCATCAATAAATTCTTCAACACAGATTCGATCCCAATCTGCCAAGTTTCTTTGACCACTACTACCACCTCCATTTAGTCCAGTGTTCCCTCCACTCCGATGGTTGTGACTATTATTATTATTATCACGTGGGTGACCGCGATTTTGAGCATGTCGATTAGCAATGCCACTGACTCCACAGTTGAACTGACCTCTTGATCCTGAATTCGTATAACGATGGAACGAATCACTTTCAGCACCAGATATATCACTTGTCGCACCAGCTGTTTCTGACACTAGATATTGATTTTTTAATGTGGGAAATTCGTTAATCATAATAAAATAATGGTGTTTTACATAAGTACTGAACAATATTTTGAATTATAATAACAATAGTCTTTTAAATATCTGATAATTGTGTAATCTAAAATGTTTATTTTTAGTGTACATTATTTTTTGATAGCTATTTCATACCGTTTGATAGAATCACTGACTTCATCCTAATAGCTCAGACGAAATCACTGTGACCGGGTTTCATCTTAGTTTTACGATTAAAGACGAACAGTGATATTAAGTTAATAATGGTCTCAGTGTTTTGACGTGAAGAATGATGCACGATACAAATACAACCGAAGACTAACATGGGTACCGTTACTAACGTACTAATCCATATAAATAGATGAAGACAACCCGATTGAGGTTAGTGTGATTAACGAAACTAAAGGTTAGCGACTTTAGATAACGGGTAAGGACAGTTTACGATGACGCTAGTGCATTCACAATGTATTCCTTTAGATCCTGAATTTCTAAATCACCTCATGAATCTTCTACTTCACTGGTTTACATTTTTCCTTTTCGAATAGTATCTTTAATGCTTAGTCTTTTCTCATACTGATATTACTTCTAATACCTTGGGATTCGCCTCAACAATTTCATATCGTACTAATGAGGTATGACAACTTGAAACAATGTGTACAAGGGCCAGGTTATAAGTTGCATATGACTGACTGATACTGTTACTCAGTTGCGGAGCTGGTATGTGTTGCTAAAGGTATAGGAGCACAAGTCGTCAGAGATTTAGTATCAATAATTGGAGTGACTTGGAAAATTGTAAGCATTATTACTTGACACAGCATATGAAGCTTTTATCACGAACTGGTCAGTCCGTCAGCTACAACGGAGAACCAGGCAGATATATGAATCGGTCCAAGTTGCCATACCTCATTAGCACAAGATGGACACTAAATTCATAGAAGTAGTTAATTTAGTGGTGGTAATATATAAAAGGAAGATTGTATATAACAATATAGTACAGGAACTGGAGTCATCTGGAAAACCACTGAAAACCAAGAAACACTACTTAAACACATTTTTGTCTCATTTCGTAGTTTATTAGAAGCATCTATTAGCAGCCTGGAGGGGATTGAACACATAACCAGTGAAGTTCAACCATATAGAGTGAGGTTGAATGATGGCCGCTCTGTATCCCCGACTGACTGGTGTCTGAAATGCGGGTCGCTGGATTTCAACTCAGTAACCTAAAGACAATCCAGTAGCGAGGGGAACATTGTTGAGGAGTCTCCAGATAGAAGAGCTAACTAGTTCTTTCTAGAGATCAGTGGTTTTCTAGCTGACCTTATTTCGTTATGGAAACTAAGTTTTGCACTACCCAGATGACCACAGGACTTGATATTGAGGTGGATTCTCCGAAAGGTATCAAATGTTTGGAAAACCCCACCAGATGTGACAAAGTGGAAAATAACCAATCTTAAAAACCAGACTTACTTGAATAACTGCGGCGTTTGGAATGACGGTGGTTATTGACGCCATACTTACGAGCTGGACTTAAGTCATTCGGTTCGCGAATGGAAGCTTTCCCCAATGCATTATCTAACAATTGCAAATCATTTGACGGTCCGAAACCGTTACTAATATCATTAATGTTACTACCAGATCCTGGAGCACCAGGCGTCCTATGAATGATAGGCGGTGAGTCAGGACATACATAAACACTGCAAGCGTTAGGAATGTTTCTTAACCATTCTCGACGTTGTTCACGTGAAGAATTAGAGGACTTATTTGGGCCTTTAACCGGTGTATCACTGCCTGAGGATTCATCGTCACTTGCAGTTGAAAGAATGCGAATATTTTGGATAAATCTACTCCTGTAAAATTGAAATAGACAGTTGTTGACATCAGGTAATGTGTACATTCGTGTATTAAAAATATGAAACTGACAATGGAAAAGGACATTGAGATTTGTATACTATTTAAGAAACTAACATGTAGACTATGAAGTATATGATCATAATAAAATGATAAGTATCAATTTCATGACTAGAGAAATGAATTTATTACGAAATATATGTATGTATCAAAGAAAATTAGGGAATGACTTAAACGTACGAGTTTGTAGACATCGCAAACCAACAACCAATATTTTTTATGGTCATGTACTGAGATTCTGTTTTTACACAAGCACCAGTGAGTTAGAGCTTACAGTAAACTGTTATCTGAAGTAGTAACTTCAAGTGGCATTTGTTAGGGCTGCTCACAATATTTATTTTGAGTTTTATCATATCCTCTTAGAAATAACATACTTTGCCTACCCTTTGGGGAATTGGACTTCATCCTGGAAACTCACTAATTGAACTGGAGCACGGAGATGATATAACCCTCTCTGGTGAAGATGTTGACAAAATGCAGTCTATGGTGATCCAGAACAAAGATTTTGCTTTGGGACTAGCCTAGGGTATGGATTTAGAAATTTGGTTTGGCTTTGGTAACTTGTGGTGTTGGCAATGTATCTATCAGTCAACCAAGAGGCAGGTATACTGTGTGGCAGTTTGCAATGTATTTCTTTACGGTTATGATAAGGACAGAGCGGACGACATGCAGAAGCTGCACATTTTTGAATATATAACTGGGAGGCACCTCTCGGGTGTGGTTGAACAAAGAAGAGAATAGAAAGGGTAGATATCAGTTACTAAGAGAGTTAGTTGAGGCTGTCTCGATCAACTAAGATAGTTAAGGTTTATTAAGTGCGCCCAACCACCATCATGGCGTGCAGTGGTGTTTGGAACAACAGTAGGTTGTAAGAGAGCAGATAATGGCCGCTGCCATAAGTAGTATCGATCCATGAGGTCAGTGACAGTCTACAAGCTTTTCAAACTCACATCAGAATTCAACAGATTTCGTCCGAGTTGAACTCTTTGAGCTCTAAGGTTTAATCATAACACTTAAACAATGTACGCCAATAAATCTTAAGTACCTTCAAAGCATGACCCGTGTAATTCGAGACCACAGAGTCAGCGATGCCAAAGTTAAGCATAAGCTACTAGGTAAACACAACAAATCGATTGATGAGGCAATGAATTTTCATCAACTAAGTTAGTTTGGACGTGTGTCATACATGAGATGGTGGATAATATTCGCAGCTCAAGTGAATGATTTCGGAGTTTCGTTCAACTCAGAGAACAAAACTCCACCAAAAATATGTTATACCACTGGCTACCTCGATATACCATGTCTACTAGTGTGAGAATAGGTTAGGAGAAAGCTAGGACCACTCAAAGCATTACTCAGAATCAGTCCATGAAGTCATTAACAACTGAATTGAACCATGCTGACTGGTGTAAACTACCTGGTTAGTGTCAGCATGATCATAGTAACCGGTGGTCAGAGAATTTTAGTGGGATAAGTCAGAATTGTTCACAGCCCCCAAATGCCCTGGTACGACAGAGAGTGGGGAGAGTCCGCTCTCACTCTCCAAATGCTCTCACATGGCCAGCGAATATATAGCCTCTGCCAGGGAAGTCCTACTCACTGGCTTTTCGTGACCACGGTGTTGTTTACGAAATTGAGTGGACGAAAAGCGAGTGTCCGGCGCTTTAACCGGGTTGGTGGACACGGAAAGTCCATCTAGAGGAGTGGGAAAACCCTGGTTCCAAACCAATGGTGTACATGGGCTCCAGTATCCTGAGGGAACAAATGGCGTACGAATCAATCGTTGATCACCGGCTACCATGAGAATGCATCGCCTCACGATGCTCCACTGCCTTGTGGATCAGATCTTTCGGTCAAATGCTTCGGGTGTGGCCCCCTAAGAAAACCACCTGCTTCAGTTTGGGCACCTGGGCAGTATCACAGCCCTCAAGCAAATAGAATGAGATTTGTATGGCGCATATATATCTGGTGCTTCCTTGTACCAATATTTATGTGTTTAAATATATATAAATAAATGAATTGTTCACAATGATGCCTGTGCGTTCCCTCTTTGTCTCATCCTAAAACCTTAGCCTTCAGATCTCGTTATACCATTTTTTTCGTTTACCTAGTCTTTTGTACCACTGTTGGTACTGCTATTACTATTTCTATAATTTTATCTCACTGTTAATGTAGTACGGGAACTTGAAATGATGCATATATGTTGGATTCTACGCTGCTTATAACTGGTTGACTGGTTAAATTGTTGTTTTGTAATTAACTGTTTATATTACTTGATAGTATCGTTTATCTGAACATTATTCTACGTATAAGTTGATAGCTTGACGTATCTATTTTCTGCGCTTTCAATAAACTACATCTGAAAATTATTTCATGATAGGTTGTTTGTTTGGTGATACCGTAATTTATAGACGTACGCATGAGACCTAGGATAACAGGTCTTGGCGCAAAATCCATTCACTAATCCGACTAAATAGCATTTTGGCGTTATAACTGAAGTCAGTTTGGCGAAAACAGTGAATGTAATTCCGAAACTCAACGTTCAATTGCAAATAGTAATCTTAACTCCTCGAACAAACTTATAACACTGATTGAACCTTAGTGGGTAGTTGGACGTTTTGAAAGTCGATATAGCGTTGCTCAAAGATCGTTCGTCAACCATAGTTCGACCAAAAAGTGTAGAAAGATAAACGATAGATCAACCTAATAAGTTACATACGACTGACTATTAGAATCACCCTCATGCCACTGTTATCAAGTCAGCAAGAAAAGTCGACTACTGAAGCAAGTTCCAGTGAAAATTAATGAGACAGGTCTTTGCAAAGTTAATGGAATGACAGAGACAATAGTTTAAGAGTGACAAATGAATTAACAGCTCGTAATAACCTTAAATTCCAAAACTGTTGTCTGTAGATACGAATTCTAACTACTAGTTGACTATCGTATGTGAACGGAGTTACAACAATACGCGGGAAGGCCACTACACCTAAAGTCTTAGGGGACAAGTCTGGTTTAGTGATGTGAAAAACTCACGTGACAGTACATTAAACACAGGCAACCCATAATCAGCTGGTAGGTGGTGAGGAAACTAAGCTTAATACAATAAAACTAACGTGTGTATGGAAATGTTTGAAAGGAAACAATGATGGAACTCACTCGACAGCAAACGAAGGGATCGTAGGAGGATAATTGTTGATCACTGCATTGATGAGACTGATTTTGTTTTCGCTAACATTTGAGACAATACCAACGATTTTCCCAAGTTGAGATGACGTTAACTCAACCTTAAATCCGGTATACTGGCTAGTCATCGAGACACATTTAAATCAATATAAGTTCACGCGCCTTGATTAGAGTTATTTAAACGCAAGATACATGAGCATAAATAACACTTAAGGAGTTATTAGATCCAGAACTGCTGGCTGTATTTACTTTTCGTACTATCATTTTCAATGAAAATTTTATTTTATTTACTTTAGTCATATGAAAAAGAACTGGTTGGAACTCAATCATTACGGTTGATGACGTATCGGTATGCAAACGTTGTACCAAGTCCTCTCATGGTAATTATTTGCTGTAAGAGAGTTTCATTTACAATCTGTGCAGTTAAAACACATAATAGCAGAAGTACCGGATGACTCATTCGAGTAAAATCTACTTAATACAGTCAAAACGTATGTTCTGTTACGTGTTAAAGAAACAACGAGATACTAAACTGGTCCAGCGTCATGGCTGGTTGAACCTTAAGCGGATTACGCAGTCTCATTCCTAACGTCTTAAAATATTCCTCGAAATAATGTGCTTGTGTTAGTTAGATTGATAGGACAATGATAGTGCATCAGCGTCTATGTTATTACACACCTACATGATTTATCTTACCTTTTGAATGGAAGTTAAGGGCTCAAGAAGCATGTGACTACTGAGCCACTATTACATTCCTCAGACTGCTTTGACGACTAAATTCTGTAGAAATACATTTTTTACTGAAGTAATCGAGATACATTAACAAATACCTGAACGCAGTGGCCATTCAAGAGCTTAGAATCCTTGGGATGATAATTAAAGGTACTAGAAAAAAGTGACGGGAGAAAATGGGATACGTTTCAAGCTACCGAGGAAGCTAACACCTTCTACCACAGAAACTTTGAATGTACGTTTTGACTTTTCAGTAACCCAGGGTAGGTTACAATGTAACTGGAAGGATGCTTATAGCATGTTTTGTTTTGAAAAGGTTTTTCAATATAGTCCTGGTAGTTGTCCTCCTGTTAGCCTGACCAGATTGGTTGCCGATATTTTAAAGTAGCTTACCTGCGAAAGATTATTGAAGTACTTGGGCTAAACGTCAATACTTTTTACGAATCGCCATTGATTTATAACGTGTTATTAGGTTGAATATTATGTCACATGTATTGTAAATTCCCGTAAGGAATAGTTTTTAAGGTCTTTAAAAATTGTGCCTGGCTCGATTAGCTTTACCGAACACACTTCCAAATGAAGGCTTACAGCAAACCACCCATACCAATCCAGTTCGGCTCCCGTTTGCTGCATATCGCTTACGGTGATTAGTCAGCTAAAATCGCCAATACTTCAAGAATCCAAGCATCATGTCTTTTCACTCACTCATTCTCGAATTTTACTTTGGTCTCCATCATATTCACCGTAAAAGAAGAACTTTCGGGTAGTAGCTCTGACAACCTACCAGTGAAATTAGCCGCATTTCTGAAAAACGTTAAGTGATCTTTCTTTTTATGACCATGAGTGCATGTGTTTGACATTCTAAGTATAAGACTGCGCTGCATGACATGCACGGAGCTGGCTTGTAGCCCGATAAAATCGTGTTGTGTCGTTAGTAGTTAATCACCCACAATTTAAAAGCGATATGAAAAGTTTAAAAGCTATAGTTTCTATCATTTGTACATGTTTAACCGGGTTACGAAACAATAAGGGCTCGCGAAAGAGAGTGAGTGCTAAGATAAATTGCCGATCGTGAAAGATTTGGCTATACAACACATATCTAACCAAAGTGACTCTTACGAGCGAAAACATACGAATACGAAACCTCAAGAGAATGATTGACACCAAAAAGGATCGACATTTTCCGTCATTGAAGAGGGAACTTCGGAAAACTGCCTTAGGGCTTGTTACATGCTTGCGTATACGGTTGCGATGTCATAATCGCTACTCCTTCGAACATAATAGGAATGTTCTGTTTTGGGCATTACGTGATGACTATAGGCTTTTTAAAGTGTCATCAATAGATATTTCAGGACGTAATATTGCAGTTAACGAAAATGCTGCCATGAAAAGTGGTAAGTGTTTAGGAAGCAATGGTACTTAATCATGTTACCCCTCGTGGTGGAGCATAGACCACCCACCAGGATTTTTCAACCAACTCTGTCATTGGCAATCCTTTCCGGTTGTTGTTCATTCTTCTGATATCCGCTTTTGATTCCCAACACACTGTGCTCCTTGGTATTCCTCTTTACCTCCTCCTTCCAGGATCCCAAGTTAGTTCTTACCTCATGATACAGTCTGATGACTTCCGCAATGTATCTTATTCACTTCGAAAGTCTTTTCCTAATTTCGTATCTAGCTGAAGACTGGTTTGTTTTCTTCTACAATAGGCTGTGGAGATATGACCGACAAGCTTATTTTGTAAATAGTTTTTAATATTATTTGTATTTGTTTTGTCAATTTTTCATTGTATGTACATTCATCATTAAATGACTGTACATGTTGTTTTAGTCAATGACCTTGAAGGCACTTCCGTTGTGATTCCAACATAGCGTGACATCTTCTTTCTGGCTGCCAAATACATTAATACTCACTCATCCCTCGTTCTGTTTTCATTCGAGATTGAGTTAACTTAGTTCTAAAACAAATATCATTTACATTCATAGACTGAGAAAGCGAATACATCATATCTTACTCTGGATTACAATACTGGGGAGATCAGCGATACGTTTGGAATTACTAAGCATCTATAATTGTGGATCTATTGTACCAGATCAAAGTCGAACACGCATCATTTCGGGTCAACTTAAGTAAAGTTCCATTATTTATTGTATTCGTAACATTTAACTGGTATATATTAATATTATTATTGGTTGTTATTAACTTTGTTGATATTTTTTGCTTTTATATATTGTCTGGTTCACCACAAGGCTGTTGCCGATAGTATCCGGTCAACTGCCGGTCCTAAACCAGGGTTAAGGAGGAGGGTGTGTGGAGTAGTGTAACGTCGTGTACTATATTACACCTACATAGCTTATTCTAGTTTCTGGACAAGCCAATTCACCTATAACGTTATGAGTCATATTTTGATCTTGTTAATTATTCGCTTATTGACCTTGACTATTTTTTTATATGAGCGTATGTGTATGCGCCCTTCTTATCCTACCTATCACATGTCTGTCATTCATTTTAGTCTGACTATAAATGTTGATTAATGCTTGCTCATAACGAGTTGGCTTACCAGCCATCTCCCATGTATGTTACTTTTTCTTCGCTTGCTAACATTTACTCATGTGCTTACTGCCTCCTAGCCTATGTTATTTGTCAATAAATATGTAGTTGCCACTTCCCTTTGTCTCCTGATATTATACACCGTTCAGATTGATATAATGACGGTTATCGAGACGATCGATTAACGAAGCACTTCACTACACGTCCATTCGTGCCCATATAGTTCTTCTGGATTAATTTGCGTTATTTCTGGGATTCCAAGTTTGTACTATAATTCAAGTACTTCAAACTATCAAAATTCGTCAAGAGATAATTATTACCGACAATTTCATTATAGCTCATACCGGCGACTAAGGTCATAAACATGTACATTCTAGACAGTTTTAAACCGCGTTTTGTTAAAAACGCAGTAATCCATCTCATTATCGAAGAGAAGTTGCCAAAACGCTAAAATGTTCTCGTAAAAATGTATGGTATTTACCCACGTAAATCCTAAGATATTCATGATGTAGAATGCAATGCTTGTTCATCCGAAACTCAAGGTTTTATATGCAGGCATTTAACACACGGATGGAGAAAGTCGGCTCGTCATTGAAAAAGGTGAACGAACAACAAATAAGTCGTTTTCGAGGATTTGTGCTGTCGCGGACGATAAAAAGACGGAACATTAGTTTGTTATCGTGATATTTAAGAGTATTTGAATTATAATATAAACTAGGAATCCCAGAAACAACTCATTTTAACCAAGAAGTATTAGATGAACACGAAGAAATGTATTGTATTTGGAATTCAAAATCAAACAGTCGTCAGTACAAAGGAATTATTGGTTCATTTAAACACCACAGTAATTTTATTCGACCACTGGTGATATCAAAAGGATCAACCACTTCACGATCTTATTATCAATGACCACGAGTCACAACCCTAAGTACTGAACAACATTCGTTTCTGAAAACAAGTTACAGAAAGTATGGGTTAGTGGGAAGAGCAGAATACACTGTTACATCTGATTGGTGTATCGCTATATCTTCTCAGCTTCAACCACGATAAATAAATGTGTTATATCCCCTGGGGAATTATGAATGGTAACTTTGAGGACTAGTTATGGACCAATGTAATATGTACATTTCCTATTGTATAATTGTTGTATCATTAGCTTTATTTTGACCTTTGATCTATTATTATACGATTCTTGAGTTATCATCAGTCTATCGATTACTTTCCCCTATTAACGGCCACATTTGGCCAATTATTGTGCAAATATTATTTTCTATTTTTTTGGTACGATGTGGTCTGTTTGGTTTGTATATAAACCCAGTATGTTTGTAAATAATGATTCATATTGCCGAGGCTGTTATTTGGTGTTCTGGAGTTACTGGCTGGGCTAGGGAGAAAGCAGGACCGAGTAGTATTCAGGACTGCTCATAATGCTTTTGTGTATCATTGGGCAATCGATATCAACTGGGCAAGAACGCACGCGCACACAACTCATACGTTATAACAAAATGTACTGATAAATCTTCATGCACAGAGAAATACTCAAACCAAAGGTATGATAAAGCACCACGAAACTGTATTTTATTATGAACGAACAAAGTCAACAGTTTCAATACTTCAACTTCGTTGTCATTTGTACGACGAAAGACTAACTGTATTGCACCTGTTCTCTAAAGCATCATCAAATTAATCAAGCTTTTTGTAGCTGAAAAGTCATCAATCCTTTTGCTTTTGAGAACACGGAATTCACATGGCATTTTGAAAAAGTCAGGAAAGCCCAAATCGATTAATCCTCAGAAAGTTACAGATTTTTCTATCGAGAGTCCGACGAGTGAAACGTTTTTTACGTTTCTACATATTGGAGGCCTATCTGAGTTAGACAGAAATGGTGTGACCAAAAGCTAACTTCGAAGTCACACCTTGCAGTCAGCACCTAACATGAATTATTCCTTCGACGTGTCGAGGTACTATGGCTGCTTTGAAGACCGTATAACACAAAGGACGTTATTACGGAAATATATTAGTAAAAACGAGTACGGAGAACATAGTGAGGTCACCACCTCATAGGCCAGTCCATGGTATTCGATTCACTGATGCACGTTGGTTGTCCTTGGACTTGACGGAGATCGATTAACTGTTTGACATTCAGTGACCCATCTGCCGTATGATTTGGCTAGGACTCAGTGACATTTCAATGACCCTGCAGGTTAATGGAAGCAAACGAGACAGCAAGTTGAAGCTTTACAACTGAATATGCTCGTCGTACAGTAACTGTGAGAATTGCCCGAGTATGTAGCTAACTAAAGTGAACAGAGCAGTTTCTTTATCATTATTCGTCACTGTTTAAAATTGCTCATCATCAAGATTCTTCTGATAAAAATGTGACTTAATGCGAACTTGATAATACAGCAGCTAACACACTACACTTCGATAACAACACAAAGAAACACTTGAATAAAACAGGAATGCAAGAAAAATTAATAATTATAGGAATAAATTTAAAGTACAATAACTCCGTATATGTTGTTACTAAACATGATTTTGAAACATGGCAAGATTAGCGAACTAAAAGAGATAAAACTCAATCACATAGTATCGACGGTTAGCAAGGAAATTAGAAAAATGTTGCTCAGGCTGTCTTGTAACTAAAAGAACCGGAAGAACTGGATAATCAGTACTGAACCCTAGAATACGCTTCCGAAACTTGTTCTCCAGTTTATAAGACTAGGAAATCAATTATTTCACAACGGTTAGAAGTTAAAACTGTTTGTCATATAATAAACTATAGAATTTCTATGAGCTATTGCCATTACTAAACGATTTTACTACTTCTGGTATTATTTTTCTTGTCCCAAGTCAACCATAATAAGATTGAACTGAGAAATAAGGTCAACAACTGGACAGAATAGACGAACAATATTGGTATGAATGAACTAACACCAAAGTTCCAACACATTAGCTTCATTAACTGATATCAGATAACAAAAGATAAATATTCTAAGGTCTTCTTAGCCATCAATCAGGTGTTTTTAAGATACGATATATTACCTTTATTTGGATATCTATATGTCAGTTCCTAGTGAAAGTGAAATTAAGACTTAAAGTTAACAAATAGAATGGGTAAAGATGTTATATGATTTACGATATGGTCGCTTATACCCGATATACTTCAAAAAACAGATTAGCACACTGCATACTATGAAATAAAATTAGAACGTTTCATAAACGTGGTTTTGAGTCGATGTATGTGTTATGTCCTTAGCTTATACGATTATCGCGAAATCCGATTGCCATTTTAGATGCTCTGACTTATATGACCAAACCCAGTACAAGCAGCCTAGAGTACCGATTGGTCCTTTTTCCACCTAGCCCTGCCTGTTAAGGCCAGAACGCCAATCTCAGCCTCCGTTATATCGAATCACATATTTCAAACGTATTTGATATATATTGTAAGACCATCTACGTTGATGATCTATGTCAAAATGATCGGAGGCCTATTATAGTTAGACGAGAATGGGGACGAACCAATTAACGCTGAAGTCACACCTCGCGACCAGCCCTTACGTGGATTGAACCATCGACGCATCAAAGGATAATAGATGCTATGGAGACTGTACAACACAAAGGACGTTATGACAAGAATATATTAGTTAAGGTACAACTACGGAAGTACAGAAGTGAAAGAATAACCACTGCCGCGTGGGCCAGTCCATGGCGTACGATTGGTTTGTGCGCGTTGACTATCCTCGACCTTGACAGGGATCAGTGATCTGTTCGATATTCAGTGACCCTACAATACTCCCCCACCAGATTCAACGGCCGTTTGAGTCGATACCAAACATGTTGGGAGTAGTCGCGCGCCGGAGGTTGCCAGACGATTAATATGAATCCTCCGGGTATTGCCGAGCTGCAAAAGAAATGGAAAGGAGGCTGCAGAAACTGATCGGGAAACAACGAGTAATAACACGTAACAAGGACGTTGGTTGAATGTTAAGCGATTAACCATAGAAATAATAGAAAAAGAAACATTTTGGAGTTTTATCAAGTCGCGTTGAAAAATATAGCTCTGACAAGTGGTTGAGTTCCTCAGGTGAGAAAAAGTAAGTTTGTCGCAAGAGTAGTGATGTCACAGTGATAGTACGATAAGTGTATTATCAATCGGTGCCGATGTTTGTACTGCCCTTGGTACAAAGTAGAAAGTCAGTAAATGTCGCTGACAACCGTTCGTAAGCGTCGATTTCTAGTTATATATATATTCAACAGACTAACTGTAAGTACAGAATTATAACCGTGAAGATAAGTCGTGGTTTCCTTGTGCGAAGCTTCTGATCAACTTGCAGTCAGTTTGGAAAAACTGATAACTGCTGTGAAAATCAATGTGGGTCGAAGAATAGAGAGCGAGAGCGAAAGGTGGCACGATGAAATCTCTAAAAGATGATAATTGGTGAGTGCTGCACACGTGTTTGATGAGTGAACCGAAAAATGTCGAAAAAAACATAAGAAACCAAGAGTGTCACTCTGGACTCATGTCAGTGATATCGGTGAAAAATGCTGTCAGTGTTGGGGTCGAGACGACAATATCGTTGTCAGTTTGCAGGAGATGCGCTCGACTGCGTAAACCGATGATTCGCGTGAATGAGTGTCGTCAAACCACCAATTGAACTGGACAGGCTTTAGATCGTCGAGTAGTTGAACAGCCGATTGATGTACCGAAATCATCTGTTAGATAACAGCCATGCGGAAACAATACTTCATAACATAAAAATACGACGTCGAAGTTGAATAACCACAATAGTTCGGATGTGTTGTAATGTCACATCGAAGTAATATCATTTCGTATACTGACAATTGTACTGGACGTTCGTTTGGGCATTGTTTATGTAGCAATTGGATGTGCAGTAGCAAACATATACGAAGACTATCGTGGGGTTTGTGGAGAATTTCAGAAGACGTTTAAATATTTTCCAAACCCGTATTGCATGTGAATAAGCCGAAGACGGAATTAAAGTGACTTTCGTGCAATAAGAAAATGGAGCCATGATTTACTGTGTGAGATAACAGCAAATACAAAGCGCATAGTAAACAATAATTTAAATGGTAACCACCAATGTAACTAAAGTTTAGGTTTAGATAACGTGATCGTTTCGTAAAAAAGCATATTATCTAGCTCTAAGTGACATCAAGTACGACGAAGTTTCTCATTAAGACATGGACTAAGATTGCTCGTGTACATGAAATACGTTTTTTTGGAGTATGTTGACTTACAAGTCATAAATGTAAGTAGTTTCGACTAACATTTGACGGCAGTGACAGAATGTATGACTACTCTAAGTGAAAGTAGCCGCAAAATGTTAGACATTATAAACATTATACGAAATTAACTAACTCAATTATGAAACTCGCCTGGATTACTCTTGCTCCAAAGTAATTGAAATTTGTGGATTAACTTCGTAGATTAACGAAACGTTGTAGACTGAATTGGAATAAGTCTAATTTAGGTTGAACACGTAGAATTGCCTGACGAAGTTTAAACAAGATCTAACATTGCAGGAAATTTATAGTTCAAACTCACCGTAAATTTCTAGCATTTGTATCCTCTGATTCGCCATGGAACTCAGCAATTGGAAATTAGGCAGGCAGTGGTCAAGAAAGTAAAATATTCTAGTAGATAGTTTTTGATAGTAGTTAGTTGACAGTGAATAAGCAGAAAGATGAATTTAATAATCGGCAGTTTATCCTGTATTGGTTATACAAGTGGATAAGTTGCAAACAGATATGCGTACGTGTTGCCTTGAGGCCAAACTTACGAGTGGTTGATATTTTAACAGACACATTACACAGGAGCATTGACATGCTGCTAATGCTTGTTAAAGAACCACGATAGTCGATTACAGTCGTAGTTGATTGGTTAGTTCTATCGATTGAACTAATTATTTCAGTTGAAATACTAATCAACATTGATATGAAGCAACGAATGTTCACAGAAACTGATAAAGATAGCCGAAGTTAAAAATGGAAAATAATAAGTACAAAATGTAAAAAAAAGAACATAATGATAGGTTGCGTTATTCGAAGTCTTGCTCACCAGTGTAAGACCATCTACGTTGATGATCTATGTCAAAATGATCGGAGGCCTATTATAGTTAGACGAGAATGGGGACGAACCAATTAACGCTGAAGTCACACCTCGCGACCAGCCCTTACGTGGATTGGACCATCGACGCATCAAAGGATAATAGATGCTATGGAGACTGTACAACACAAAGGACGTTATGACAAGAATATATTAGTTAAGGTACAACTACGGAAGTACAGAAGTGAAAGAATAACCACTGCCGCGTGGGCCAGTCCATGGCGTACGATTGGTTTGTGCGCGTTGACTATCCTCGACCTTGACAGGGATCAGTGATCTGTTCGATATTCAGTGACCCTACAATATACAAGCAAAATCAGATCAAAACATACTATAAAATAGAAAATAACAATTATACAAGATCAAGCCAAAAGTGGCTGTGAGTGCGAGAGACAGTGAGTAATAGATTGGGCATAATTTAAGGATAGTAGATCGTATAATAGTAGTCAGTAGGTCAAATGGAGGTTTATAATAAAGGGAATATGAATATACACACAATATAGTTACCTAATAGTTATATAATAAGAATATATATGATAACAGTTCATAAACAGATGCTAGCGATTCGGATATAACAGTATGTGTATATTAAAAGCCAGGATCAAACGCCTCATGAATTCGTGTCATGAGATCGATATTTGTATTGGTTACCTGGTTTTTCTGTTGGATTAAAATTATAGAAAGCCAGGATAACAAACTCTTAATTAATCGCCCAATCTGGATTTATCAGCTTCCACTAGTAATCTAGCTGTGTTGAGGAGTACCCAATTCAAGTTTCACTAACATCATCATTATCCCTTTTTGAATCATATGTAATGGTGGTATCCATTATTGATTTATAGATCCGACGGTAGTTCATATAGGGTTAAGCCACATAACCCAGATATTTTAAACAGTCATAAATAGTTCCATAAAAAATTCAACATCGCCTACAAAATCTCCTTTCAAGGTATAAGTATCCATGTCCAAATTGAGAACGAAATGTGGTCCAATTAATTATTATCGATTACTGAATCAGAACAAATGAACGAATAATGATATAGAAAGCAATAAAGATTGCTTGATTACGATAGTCTAAATTAACAATAATAAGAACAAATATCGTTCATACTTTTATCGGCTATTCTTGTTGACTCAGAGCTCCAACCACAAATCTTATAATCATCAAGCATGACACTAACTACAAACAGGACAACAAATATAGAGATATTTGCTCCAACAGATAAGAAGTCAATGAGATTTGTACTGGATCAAGGTGTAAATATTTTGATAATAATAATATTATTATCCAAAAGTAAACATATAAAAATGAGTTACTAATATACAAAAGGAAAATATATCTCTATATGTAGGTTATTTGCAAAGTACTGATGGCTAGGTGGTCAATAGAGCTTAAAGATAAGTTTATAATTATAATAAACAACTGATGGGTATACTCTGAATTAATGATGTATGGTTGATCGGATGATACTGAGAGTCACAATCTATAAATATATATAGCAAGTATACTAATGAAATGTGTTATATGACAGTAAATTGAGAGATGTAACGAGATATGACATATGACGGTGTGTATTCAGTGAACGGTGATCAACATAACATGCAAAATGTGTACACGGAAGTTCAAGTTTAGTTTAAACAACAATTTATAGACAATGATTGTACAAATTAAATGGAACTACGGAAAGTATGAATAATAACAAAAAAAATTATTTACAAATTAACTATATATTAACAATCTATACAGATTGAATCAGATCAGTGTTATCAACACGTTAGCTTCATTGATATATTTACGTATTCACTGAAGAGTTAAGAAGATGGAGTTGCTAAACATTAATATAGAGAAGTCATGGATTTGACGTTTCTAGTTCACCAATTTTTTTCAGCAAGTCACTAATAAGGTCATTGGTGTTGAGAGTTTACTTTGAGAAGAGTAAATTGAAACGAAAACTTATTGATTTATACGTTGTACAAAATCTGATTAGGAAAAAGTACTCAGTTGATGTGTTTCACAGTCTTTTACTCTGTGCTTTTCATAGGATTTCAGATAAACGTCGTCCAATGTTGGATTTTGTTTAAAAACTCGAAAGTTTTGCTTTTGGCTTTTATTGGTTCATCTCTGTATTATGTTTACACCGAAAAATCAGTCAGCGTACTCTTTTAAATAGTGAATATATATATATATATAATATATATATATATATATATATATATATATATATATATATAATGCCACCTATTGCTTTTCTAGGGCTACTACCTGTCCCAATCTCTGGTAAAGGAGGAAGGTTGGGCGTGTGGTCGGCAACCCCATCCCGTTGAAAACAACCTAAAGAACGCCAGCCAAAATGAACAGTTTAAAACATTTAAACTCTGCCCTCCCAGTTGAAAAAAAAGTTGAAAAAAAAGACTCATCATGATGAAAGCCTCGATTCTTAGGAAGTCACGACGCCGATTACCCTTCTAACAACCATAGCAACAGTTTCTATAGGTACATGGAATGTCCGGACGATGTGGGAGACTGTCAAATTGCAACGGAAATGAGGAGATACAACTTGAAGGTTCTTGAATCAGAGAAACCCGTTGGACCCAAGTTGGACAGCAAAAGTTAGGTAAAAGAGAGATGCTGTTGTATTCCGGTCACGATAAGAAAAATGCTACTCACACTCAGGGAGTGGCTCTGATGCCTACCAAACAAGCATGAAATGGCCTTATAGGATGGTAAACTCATGGATCCAGGATTATCAAACCATCCTTCAAAGCAAAGAAGGAGGGAATTACGATGAATTTCATCCAATATTGTGTACCCACCAATGATAGCAATAACGACGATAAAGATAAGTTTTACTCGCGGTTGCAATCGATCATAACGAGGTGCCCAGGAAAGGACCCGACAATCCTGATGGAAGATCTAAACGCCAAAGTCGTGATGGACAACAACGGATATGAAGATATCATGGGACAACATGGACTGGGAGAGAAAAATGAAGATGGGGAGAGTTTTGCAAATCTATGTGCATTCAACTTAATTTGTTCCTTAATAAACCTTGATTGATTATCATCAATATTAGATATTAGACATCTTTTTTGACTAGGCTAACTCTACTATAACCATTTAGTTCTATCGAAAAATCCTTGTTGAACGAAATCATTAACAAGAAAAAAAATCATAATTATTATCAATATCATCCTTAAAATCTCACTGAAATGATCAAAAATTTTCTCTTGAATCAGGTTACAACTCATCTGAAAACTTGTTTGTTTGTTGTTCACACTAACCTATTATATCTGTGACAATGAGATTAGTGTTTGATATGTCAAGAAAAAAAAACGAAGGAATAAATTTAAATTCACTTAGTATTGTTTATTTAAATCTTCCCATTGATGTTTAGGACCAAATTTAATCAATCTCTTATTGGCATATGTACATACTGTGCGTTTTTACTAGTCGCTTGCACAAGCAAGTAGCTATCAGAACTCAATAGCTGAGTGGATAACGTGATGGTGTTTGAAGAAAACGATACTGAGTTCAAGTCCTAGAGTGAATATCAACTCTGAAATACAGGTACATCTAGCTGACGATCCAGAAATAGGACGAAAAACTCACCCTAGATTCCACTACTAGTCATTATTCGTTTTTGCTTATAATAAGGAATAAATTGTCATAACAACCAATCGGATTAAAATACTTTTTTTTCTCCCCCTCACACACACACACACATAAAGAATGAGCTCTTAAGAAATATTATTTCTGCTTAAAAATGATTGGTTAATTGGTTCATTCCTATATTTACTTCTAAATATAAACAATCATTTATAATTTTTTTTTAAAAAAAAACATTTAAAATTAGAAAAAGTTTATTATTATTATCTAAATTGTTTATTTACATTTTATTGATTCTTTATTGATTTATTGATTTTTTTTTGTATCGTATTAATCAAATTAAACATAATGAATTCATTTATGATATCATCAATTATGAATTTAAATAAATCATCATATTCTGATACAATTGAAACTTATAATATCAATAATAATCAATATTATAAAATATTGAATTTATCGAATTCTATATTAAATAATAATAATAATAATAATAATCAAGAATTTAATAATGATAATACATTATTAAATTTTAATTATTTTAATAATAATAAATCAATATTAACAAATGTATCAAATAAAAATTTAAATCAAAATATTGATTTATTGAATCAAATAAATGATAATAATGAATTTATGATAAATTATCAAAATTATTTAAATTTATTTATAAATCAATTATATTCAAATAATACATTAATCAATAAATCAATAATTGATGATTATCATGATCATCATAATCATCATCATTTATTATGTAATAAAAATATTAATTCATTAAAAGAATTAAATCATAACAAAATGAATAACAATAATGAATATTTAAATAAAGGTAAATGAAATGAATAATTAACTCTATGAAATTGATTGAAATTTTATGATTTTTATTTTATTTTTTTACAAATAGTTTTATTTATTTATTTATTTAAACACATAAATATTGGTACAAAGAGGAACCAGATGTATATGTGCCGCACAAATCTCATTTAATTTGTGTGAGGGATATGATACTACCTAGGTGCCAAAACTGAAGCAGGTGGTTTTCTTAGGTGGCCACACCCGAAGCATTTGACCTAGAGGTCTGATCCACAAGGCAGTGGAGCATCGTAAGGAGATGCATTCCCATGGTAGCCGGTGATCAACGATTGATTCATACATCATTTGTTCCTTCAGGATATTGGAGCCCGTGTGCACCAATGGTTTGGAATCAGGGTTTTTCTACTCCCCTAGATGGACTCGCTGTGTCCACCAATCCGTTTAAAGCGCTGGACATTCGCTTTTCGTTCTCTCAATTTCGTAAACAACAGTAATGCCACTGTGAGAATGCAGTGAGTAGGACTTCCCTGACAGAGGCTATATAAACGTGGCCATTTAATACTGACTGATTAATGATATGGCATCCACCGAGATAGATGATATTAATGATTTTCATCATGTATGATAGCATAAATAATTCTTGTCGGAAAGATTTTCTAGTTAAAATGAAAACATATATCATACGATGATTTGTGGTTTTCTATATTTCTTAAATTAATGTAGAACTAATGACGGAAATGATCTAAAAACCGGAATTTTCTAACATTTCTTTAAACATTAAGCTAGATTTTTTAAATGATATTTACTTAACTGATTGCTAGATGGTCATAAATTAAATGATTCATTAATGTCTCCTTATCTTTTATCAATGATTTGCACTAGAATGGAACTCCCTGTTATTATGCTTCAGGAACCATCCCAGGGATCGAATATAAGACCTGTAATTCATATAGGAAGTAGTTTACTTTTAAACTACTGACTTAGGATCTAGTAACTTATCTTTCTAACTTTTAATCAACTTAGAATATTCCGCAACTATCAACGCGGTTATTTAATAATTTATACAAACCTATGTATCACATAAAAAAAGGTAGAAATGAATGGGACTACATATTTGTCTAATTTGTTGTTTTATGAAACGAAACTATATTTTAAAATTTAGGTTTTTATCAATGTACGGAAGTTAGTTGAATAGTTTGAAGATACTTCCTAAAATAGGATTTTGTCTTCGGCAAGATAATTATGTAATCAATTAACCAAGTGAAATTATACTGTACTATACCATTTCTATGTGGTAAGAAAAAAATCAGTCCGCACGAATAACTCGATTTTGTTTCGGATACAGATCATATTTTATTTTGATTAGTGAAATATTTGGTTTATCTAAATAAGTTAATAAGTAGTTTTTGTTTTAACTGTCAATGTTGTTGATATACATCACTGTTAGGTTTTATCTAGTTCTATGGCAGATATATTCAACAATTCACTATCTACAGTCATTTTATTAATAATAATAGGTTTTCACAAGTAATATATAAATAACTCTGGTTTTTAATTTATTATTTGCACTCCCTCCCACGTCAGTGAATACTTTCTCACACCCTTCTTCTTTACACTCTACAAACCTATTGCCCAACAATAATAATATTTTAAAGAATAATGTAATCGATTATTATTATTTTAAAATGAATATAAGAATGAATATTTATAATTGATTGATCATTGAGTAATGACCACTCTCATATGTGTTAGGTTAGTGTAGATCGAATTCTATTGATCAAGTTGCAATGTGATTGCTAGTCTAGGTGACTTGATATCGCGTGCAGTATATCGAGATGTAAGTTGGTGGTTGAAGATAGTCAACAACCACTACCATACATAAAAATTAACTTATGCAGTAATTACCTTTTTTAATAGTAATGAGTTCAAGGAATCCTGTTTAGATTCAAGTTCAAACTTGGTTTAAAGCCAGAGATAATTTACTTTTCAACATTCTATATCTCTATATATTTTGGTTAGATTCGAATAAATTTCTCTTTAGTCTTTCTTAAGGAGTAGATGATGAGGAGAATATGTCAACAAATGTAGTGGTTTAGTATTTTATATCTCAGTAATTTGTAAGTCTTTCGTAATATCGTGGATTTCCGATAATTAGAATTCATAATTATTCGATTTGAATAAATCTAATACGGTAAGGTTTATTGTAGTATATTTATACGGTTGACAAAATAATTAACCTAAATGTGTGATTTAGTTTATAAAATTCACAAAATCAAACAAAAACTTTATTAATATCAGAAGTGGTTTTTTTGGATATTATAGTAATGTTATATAATTGAGATCATGAGTCAATTGAAGCTAGATCACCATGGAAAACCTGGAAGCACTTGACGGCCAACTCGTTCTATTGTGGGACTCCTCAGCAGTGCGCATCCACGATCCCGCCTCGCGAGATTTGAACCCAGGAAGTATCAGCCTCGCGTAGTTCAGTGAAGGGATCTCTTTTCAAAGAATTTATTATAAAGCTGTACAATCGCACATTTATATTTCCTGGAGTTCTAGTGAGAAGCAATGACCAGTGGAGTCCAACCACGTCTGTTGTGAGATATCTACTCACTGAATACAATTGGTGAACGGTTGCTCAACTTTGTGGATTGGTTGAAGTTAGACATCAACACCTTTGAATCCCGGTTCGGTGGTCTAGTGGTTAAGCGTTCGCGCGCGAAACTGATAGGTCCTGGATTCAAATCTCGCGAGTCGGGAACGTGGATGCGCACTGCTGAGGAGCCCTACGATGAGACGAAACGGCCATTCAGTGCTTACAGGTTTTCCATGGTGGTCTAGCTTTAATTGATTCATGATCTCAACTATTAAAAAAACTTAATTTTTATTTCTTTTGTTTTAACATATTTTTTTATAGAATTTATATATTGATTTCATTTTAAATTTGCAGATATAAATACACTTCAATCAACTTCTAAACTCTCAAATCTTATGAATTCATCTACTGATAGATTATTAAATAATCATAATTATCAAAATCATCATCCTAATAATAATATTGAATATTTAAATGATAAAGAAAATTGTTTAAATGAATCCCTTGAATATGAACATCAAATAAAATTAAATAAACAAAATCAAAATTCATTTAGAAATCGTACATCATTTACAGATTATCAATTAATTTGTTTAGAACGTGAATTTTCTCATATACAATATTTATCACGTATTGATCGAATACATTTAGCGCAAAATTTAAATTTAACTGAAAAACAAGTTAAAATATGGTTTCAAAATCGTCGAGTACGTTGGAGAAAAAGAAATTTATTTTAATTTTTAAAAAAAAGGATGAAATAGAAAAGAAGAAATAAAAAAAGAAAAAAAAACCCGACAACTTTTTGTTTTTCTCTTCTCTCTCTTCTCTCTTTTTTTTTTTTAAAAAAAAAATAATTTTCTATTTTTCAAATTGTTAATAATGATAATCAAGAATATTGAATGTATCAAAGAATATTGATTATTGTTTATTTTTGTAATAAAATTTGATGTGCTACTTTTTTCTAGGAATAAATTTTGAAGAAATTAGTTGAATATTCAGATCGTTTTTCTCCTAAGAAACAAAAATGTAGAGAAGTAATTCAGTGGAGCTTACTTCAAACTTGTATTCATATACTTGTTATGATATTTGATTCAGTCAATATTAGACAATTCTGAAAAATTTAAACGAAGCATTTATATAAAACTGAGATAATTAAGAATCGTTTGTTCGGATATTTATTATATTGGAGTGATCTAGGAAATATATATTTATATGGTCAAGAACCTTAGGTAAATGAATAACTTGTCAATCTAAAACAACTTGGCCATTCTTGTATTTTATAGTTTTATGTGACATTAAGATAGTGTGTGATCTATCTGGAATCATCTGGCTTATTATCTCTTGATTGATAATATTGATAAAATGCATTAATAAGTTACTTAAAATGCTTTGGATTTTTGAGTAAAAGTTGATAGATACACAAAATCTTTACTTGTTGTGTTATTTACATTAATATCAGTTCATTCCTTTTCCAGTTATCTAAGATTAGTTCACAAAAAGATCATGCTATTAAACATTGTTCACAAAATTTATGTCGACATGACAATCATTAGTTCGTAGCTACGAGATTTTATTGAAAAGCTATGACTGACAGAATTTAACCATGTAGGACCAGTGGAGTCCAATCCGTATCGGGTAGAGACAGATATCTATCCCAGACAAAGAGTGAATGGTTGCGTAAGATCATAGATCGATTGAATTTAGACATCAACACCTTTGAATCGCGGTTTGGTGATCTAGAGGTTAAGCGTTCGCTCGCGAGACCGAGCATCCTGGGTTTGAGTCCCTCATGCAGGATTGTAGATGCGCATTGCTGATGAGTCTCATACTGGAATGAAACAGCCATTCAGTACTCCTAGGTTTCCCATTACGGTCTAGCTTAGATCGGCTCATGAATTCAACTATTAAAATTACTACAATCTCAACAACAACCTATTATGATGTAGGAAATAAGAGAATTATCCATGTTTCCAATGTGTGATCTCTGTATTATCAAGTGAATCTCATGATGTTGGAGATAGGATTACGACTCAATGTACTCGATGATAAAAAATATGTAGGTTATTGGCTTGTCTAGAGTGAGTAATACCAATGAGTTATAGAACTGAATGAAATGGTTTTTCACTGCTTCTTAATCTTCAACAGCTTTTCAAAGGATATCAATCTGTGAAGAGAATTCATTTTGAAAATTAAAAATTTCTGTACAATTTTGTAATTGTCAATAATAAAAACATGATATTACATGATACTACATGCATCTAATATCCAAAATAAAATCACCCCGTAGGCATTTTTATTCTTTGTAAATAGTAAAAGAAACACTAACATATTTCTCCGTACGTAACTAAATTTACTGTAGAATTAAAATAGTAATACAATGGGTTAAGTCATATGTGAATATATTTGTATTAAGTGATGTGTGTGTGCAAATGACCATTTTTACTACAAGTAAACAGATCATAAATAAAAGTGATAATAAAACAATCGAGTTTTCACACTACTTTCCATTGTAACTAATCCGGTTATTTTATGTCCTCACCTACCCCCCCCCTGAACCACTACTATCACAACCATCGTGAAGATCATGAAACTAAACTTTTGTGATTAAGTTTTCTTACTTTTTAGTGATCATCAAAGTAAAGAAATTTAACATAGATGAAAGTTTTAATCGAAATTAAAAAGAAATCGAGAAAATGCTCTTACCTCCCCCTCTACTACTTTAATGAAAAAATAAATCGCTTGAAAAAATAAGTACAAAGGGAACTCACTAAAAAAAAAATATTTGTTGTTTTTTTAATAAATAAAAAGCTGAAAAAAAATCATTGAAATAGAGAATTGAGCATATGTCATAATTGGATAACTAAACAAATGCGTAGGTGGATGAATACAGACGGGTGTGTGTGTGTATGTGTATGTATGTTCGTCTATGCGTAGATGAAATAGACATCATTTGATTGGTTAATAACTACTAAGGTAAATTCAGTATTTCACACGGGATCAGGTGCAAAAAATGGGTAAATAAGTCAGTATTTATTTTTTTTTCTTTACAAATATTTCAACTGAGATGAATCACTAAAAGAGAAATATAAAATAAATACTAAATTGTATATATATATATATATTAACCCAATAGATTGCCTATATTATAACCAAAGATATGATGAGAGAATATTTTTTTCTTCATATTTAGTAACCAAGTCTTTGTAAATAATGATAGAAATAAATAAAATGTATGAATAAAGCTTAAAAAGGAAAACAAAATACTCATGATACTAGTAAATAATAAACATTAAATCAATGAATGATGAAATCAATAAACAAATAATTTTGTAGAAGGGGTTTTTGTGGAGATTTAGTATTTATCATTGTTGAAAGCGTGAGTCAATTGAAGCTAGACCACTATGGAAAACCTGGAAACACTGGACGGCCGTTTCGTCCTATTATGGGACTCCTCAATTGACTCACGCTTTCAACTATAGTAAATACTAAATCTCCACAAAACCCCTTCTATAATTAATATAATCATATGCTCACTAGTGATTTCGAGAAGTATATCTAGGAGCTCTAGTGAGAAGCAGTGACCAGTGGAGTTCAAAACCACGTCTGTTGTGAGATAGGAACTCACTGAAGACAATTGGTGAATGGTTGCTCAACTTCGTGGATTGGTTGAAGTTAGACATTAACACCGTTGGATGCCAGCTCAGTGGTCTATCGGTTAAGGGCTTCGGCTCGAGACTGGTAGGTCCTGGGTTTGAATCTCGCTCGCGAGAGCAGGTTCGTGGATGCGCACTGCTGAGGAGTCCCATAATAGGACGAAACGGCCGTCCAGTGTTTCCAGGTTTTCCATGGTGGTCTAGCTTCAATTGACTCACGCTTTCAACAATGATAAATAATTTTGTTTTTATTACATTTTCTTCTTTTTATTTTTTTATTGTTAAACATATTTTGGTTACAGTAAAGATTGAAGAATAAAATAATTTTATAGCTAGCTAGTTGAGCAAAAGAAAACAAAAAAAAAATTCATATCATTCTATATGCATATAGGAACTATAAACCAACAATTATTTTTATTAAATTATAATAATCTGCTATTTTATCACAATAAAAGTCTTCAAAATCTTTATTTAAAGTGTTTATTCAATTAACAACCTTCTTGATCTGATCGACATTTTTTAGATTGATGTAAAAAAGCACACAAATATATAAAAACACACTTGAAGTAAGGTATTGATTCGAGGTAGTCGACAAGAAACCTTGAACCTATGTTTCGTGCTATTTGGCACTTCTCAGTAAGGTATATATGTAATCTTGAGGGAACTGATACACCTTAGACGATTCAATCCTGCTTCATCCAGCTTCAAAATCAGCGACAGTATCATTGAGTCATTCGGAACGTGACTGACTTTCTGTAGGAATGAAATGTATTTACAATTGACTAATCGCTGAGTAGTGATGAATGTGATGTATGTCAAATCCTTGTTAGTACTAATCGCATTCTATCGACCAAGTTGCAATGTGGCCACTAACTGACTTGAGATCACATATAGAATATTGATATGTAAGGTGATGGGTGACGACATATAACATTGGTCATTACTCAGCAAGTATTTATCTTTCTATGGTGCTTACCAAGTTTATGAATTATAATAAATGTAAGTGGTTGATGGTTGCCTGTAAAAAAGAATATTAATGATTTTATTATCATTAACAAGAGTATAACTAAATTCAATGTAAGTTCTAATATGGCTGATATAAAATGTTAAATATTATTGAAAATACCACTCTTATCTCTACGGATACAAACTTTAAATAAATACTAGATCCTACTTCTATCAATATATTCTTTCAAATTCATTCATTACACCAAATGATCTGTTATGTAATTATTTATTCCATGTCATAAAATTAACATGATCATTTCTCTTTAATAATGGATTCTATTGTGTTATGATTTTTGCCCTGCTAATAATCATATAACAATATCGCCAATTAGTACACCGACTCATACGCCCTTGGCCCTGTATCAAACCGATTACGCCTTAAATAGCACGAGGAACCTAGAGAAAACTATGAATCCTTATTGGTTTTACTTGCTTAACCCTATCCGTTAAGTTGAGAACACGATCTCAGCTTCCACTGTATGAATCATGTATTTCAGACAAACATACTTTATATACAAGCAAACCAGACCACATCATATCATAAAATAAAAAAAATAACAATTATACAAGATCAAGTCAATAGTTGCTATGAGTGTGACAGACTGTAAGTAATAGATAGGGAATAACTTAAGGATAATAAATAGTATAATAAATAAATTCAACTTAGTATTGTTTGTTTGAATCTTCCCATCGATGTGTTTAGGACTGCAACTGGTCAGTCTCTAATTGGCATATGTGCATACTGTGCGTATTGCCTCGATATACCTTAATTCACAAGCATGGTTAGCAGAGATGGATAGTGGCTAGCAGTGGAATCCAGGACGCGCGTTTCGTCCTATTTGAGACTCGTCAACTGGATGTACCTGCATCTCAGATTTGATGTTCACTCTGGGACTCGAACCTAGTACCCTCGCTTCAAACGCCATCGCGTTATCCACTCGGCCACTGAGTCCTGATAGTCAATAGGTCAAAACAGGCTGATAACAAAAGGAGTATGAATATACTTATAGTCTAGTTATTTAATAGTTATCCAATACAATTATATGTAATAATAGTTCATAAACAATTCCTACCAGTTATCAATCATTTATTCTTCGTTAAAATATAACATATTGATTGATGCAATTTATCTTGCTTTGTTTTATGGGGATATCTTTAAACTTATATCAATTAAGGTTTATATTTGTATAATATGTAAGAGAATCTCTTTTTTTTAACAAATTCATTATCAAATTATATATATACGATATATTAAAGTTACATATCCATTTGAGCACTTACCCTAATTCTCTATACAATCTTATCTCATTTATTTCCATTCTTTACCACTACTACTGTTATTATCATATCAGTTGAATAATCAAAGGTGATGAAACACAGTTAATTTCCCCCCCTTCTCCTTAATGATGTTAATCAATTAGCTAAATACTTTTTGTTTTAATTATTACATAGATAATTAGTGAATTTATCAAAGTTATTTTTCTAGTTTAATGATTTTCAAATAAAAAAAAAAAGATTATCAGAAGGGGTTTTGTGGAGATATAATATTTTGATAATTGAAAGCATGAGCCAATTGAAGCTAGACCACCATGGAAAATGGCCACATAGTGCTTTCAGGTTTTCTATGGTGGTCTAGATTCAATTGACTCACGCTTCCAACTATAAAAAAAGAATCTTTTTTTCTTTTTTTTTCTCATATCAAAGTTCTGAACAAATATGGACACTCAAAAACCCATTCATTCATGTTTACTTCTTTTTTTTTTGTTGTTGTTGTTGTTGTTGTTGTTGAAAATTATTAATTCCTTAAGAATATATGGTTTTATAATAAGTTATGCATAAAAATACTCATGTGTGTGTGTGTGTGTGCTGGCCTGTGTTTGAATATATGCCTATATGTATTCAATGATATATATTTTAATTCAATATACATTGAAAAACACTTTCTATTTGACTAATTTTGAAACTTTCTGATTACATAATAACCGCTAATAGTTTTGTGTTATTCTAGGTGAAATTGTTTTCTTTACCAGTTCAATGATTTCATTGTCCCCTTTTATTTTATAAACATGGATTGCGATGACTTCAGCTATGTGCAAAAGACGAATTCGTAAACCATACGGCAAATTTGATGGAACGAAATTGATCATAGTACAAGTTGTTAAAAAATGTGAACTATTTGAATGTCTTCATAAACAATGAACAGTTTATTCGGTTGACATTAAAATTAATTGTTTACTGTCTATAATTATACTATCATTATTAATGCATTTGTTTTTGACTGCTATCTTCTTAGACTAATCTCCAACTTCATAATTATCTAGTTTTTTTTTTAAGTGTTTATTAATTAGTATTTGCTAATTTTGATAAAACTATGTGGTCCTCTAGACGTTGCTCCCGTCGAAGCTTTTAATGTCTTCCTAGTTCAAGTTATGTCAATATATTATCTTCCCTATATGTAGGACAACTATGAGTGTAAGATCCATTTTGAAGGTTTCGTATGTGAAAATCCCTCCATGTATACATTTGCAACTTCTTCTTAATGGTTTCTTTATTTGTACATAGTGTTAATCTTTTTGATGTCATTTGAGATTGTAATGTTTCATTTCATAATAGTTTTCTCAGCTTTTCTGTTGCTTTGACTGGGTTTCTATGTTTCTTCTTGAACTGTATCTATGTTGTTTAAATTGATATTTTATTCTGGCGGCTGACATATTCATTGTTCCTTCTTTGATTGTGTTGCTTGATTTGACTGTGATCGTGCATTTTGATTGTGAATTGTAGCACTTTCTCAGAATTGGAAACACTTTGTGTTATAAAGCAACAAACAATCACTTGATCTATCCAGAAAGGATAGAATAACGCTTAATTTTTGGAGCGTTCGGTAATTTTCTTATATTTCTTATCACTTTGTCTATTTATTGTAATTTAGATCGATTATTGTAGGAACAATGATTGGTTGAATAACTGAGTGGTAATATTTGTTTAGGCAAAATTGTACATTTGTATTTCTGATGAAATTTAGAACCGTTGTTATTCCAATCACCTTGTTCTGACTTCGATTGGGACACAAGTTTTTTCTCATTAACCCGACAGTTATTCATCATCCAGACCTAGTTTGGATCTTATAGGTTTGGATTTTATAATGAGTGATTTCTAATAGCTTACATCTTCTGAAAGTTTATCCTGATAATAGTGTTTAGAAAGATAACTAAATGTCTACAATCGAACAACTCAGCTCAGAGAACAGAACAGCTACAAAATCATCCTTCTAAGCAATCAGTCTCAAATAGCATACAATAAGCGTTTCACAGTCTAGATAAAGATAAAGTGGAATTCATATTCTCAAAATTATCAAAGAAGAATTTATAATTTCCCATTTAAGATTGAGGAAATTTATCAGAAGGGTATTTGTGGAGATTTAGTATTTTTCATAGTACAAAGCAAGTGACTGTGACTGGTCGGTGTTGTGAATGAATTAAATGAAGTGTGGAAGTAACAGGGCACACAGGAGTGAGAATGTGGAGAGTGTGACGTGGTGATTGTGGTTTTGTTTGTGGTTGTAGTACTGTTTTTGTTTTTTCGTTGTATTTGTAGTTGTCATTGTAATAGTATTTGTAGTGTGGTGAACAACAACAAGAAGAAGTACAAGAAGAACAAGAAGAAGAACACGAGTGGGGACAATGGAATGTATTAGAAGTGAAAATTGCAGAATGTCTTAGTAAAATGTGAGAGGAAAACAGTAAATACTTAATTTGCAAAATATCAATGAACCTTGACTGTTCCTTTGCGAATGTCAATCAATCGTCTGACAATTCACTGTTCCTTCATTTCAATACCAATCGGTTTCTGTTCAGGTTCTTTCCTCCTCCAACTTCACGAATTTCTGCTGCCACACATTCTATTCCTGACTCGCCATATAAACTGCTTATATAGATATAAGTAGTATTCTTACAAATATGATTAGTAGTAGTATTCGTTGTTGTTGATGACTGTGATGATGTTGGGCTGTTGTTGTGTGATTGTGGTAGTATGTATGTGATAGTGGGTATTGTGTGTGATGTGATAATGTGATGTTAGTGGTTGTGAATAGGTATGTTGATGGTGGGATTCGAACTGGCGTCGTTTAAAGGTGGTTCCCCATCCAACGCCTTAGACCACTCGGCCACACGGAAAATGATTGGAACTACACAAAACTTACTCATCAATTTCAACATTCCATTTCACCATCATTTCATCATGCAAATACTCTCTACTATTCACGACAACACTACACACTACACAACAAATACTAGTCACTCACTCACTCAATCACTCACTCACTCACACTCACTCACTCACTCACACTCACTCACACTCAATCACTCACTCACACTCAATCACACACTCAATCAATCAACCACACAACCACTCACCACTCATCACCCAGTGTCAATCCATCCACCACTGTCTGCTTCGACACACCACGCAGTATAACACAGGTTGAGACGATGAATCAGTGAGGGAGAGTGTGTTTCATCCTGTCTGTTTGACACTTGTCCACTCAATGTGTCTGCATGCCATCCCATGTACTGAATCAAGTTCACACTGAGTTAAGCAGCAATCGGCACACATGACAGTAGAAGTGTTGAGATACAGTGAGGAGACGATGTTGTGTGTGAGTGGGACTAGGCAAGTGACTGTGACTGGTCGGTGTTGTGAATGAATTAAATGAAGTGTGGAAGTAACAGGGCACACAGGAGTGAGAATGTGGAGAGTGTGACGTGGTGATTGTGGTTTTGTTTGTGGTTGTAGTACTGTTTTTGTTTTTTCGTTGTATTTGTAGTTGTCATTGTAATAGTATTTGTAGTGTGGTGAACAACAACAAGAAGAAGTACAAGAAGAACAAGAAGAAGAACACGAGTGGGGACAGTGGAATGTATTTGAAGTGAAAATTGCAGAATGTCTTAGTAAAATGTGAGAGGAAAACAGTAAATACTTAATTTGCAAAATATCAATGAACCTTGACTGTTCCTTTGCGAATGTCAATCAATCGTCTGACAATTCACTGTTCCTTCATTTCAATACCAATCGGTTTCTGTTCAGGTTCTTTCCTCCTCCAACTTCACGAATTTCTGCTGCCACACATTCTATTCCTGACTCGCCATATAAACTGCTTATATAGATATAAGTAGTATTATTACTGTTAAGTTTGCCTTACATTGTTCCTATTCTCTCTCCTTCCACTTCTTTGTTTATTGTTTTATACTACTTATTTTTATTCAGTAAGCAGTTGTATCCTTAACAATTTTCACATTTACATTGTAACGCAAGTTGTACTGTAACATTCGGAAACGTTCCCATATATTTATAATGTTTATTGCACTCATCATTGTATTTGTCATTGTAATCACGGTACTTTAATTACTGTAACGGTTATCCACAGTTGCGGATTTGTTTAAACGCAACAGTTTCCATATTGTTTGCTCTTGGTTCGAGTTTCGATTGTTCATAAACTATTGTCCAATTTCGACACAGCCATCGGCTGTCTTTGTACTATCGAAGCCTTTACTATTTCATTCTTGAACGACGCGGTAAACGCTTAGACACCTCACAAGTTGAGGTTTGTAATTAAATTTGTATTTTATATAATAATAGAACCGCTTTTGTAGACAAATCGTTGTTTTGGAACTTCGATTTTGCGCGTATCTCAATCGGGTCATTTGGACGCTTCGATAGACTTAACAGTTCTCAACTTTGGTCTTATTGGTGTGGATACAGTTCTGAACTTTGGTCCTAATTGTTGAAGATACTTGCTGTAACTAATTTGGTCGGAATCGAGTCTGGTTCATTCAAACTAACGATGACGAAAACGAGAAGGATGAAGTACAACGATGACAGTTCCCAAGACACAGAGAATTATAATGCTGAAAATATTATTCCTTCAGTTTCTAAGGTGAATTCACCTATTTCTTTAAATCTTGCTCTTGATAATGTTTTACTTAACCCCAAAGACAGCTGTTCTGTAAGGGACAACAATGGAGAGACTAGATGTAGCATAGAAGACGAAGTAGTTTCTAGGGAGAAGGAAGTAGAAAAGATTGAGTTGGAGATTAGAGAACTTCAACTACGCAAACGATTGTTAGAGTTAACCCCGAACTCTTTAAGCCAAGTGAGAAAAGTGAGTGAGACTAATGAGTCATTGGGGTCTCGATCTGGAGACGTAACACCAGCAGCCGTGTTAAGGCGCCAATACACCAATACACATTTGAGCGAAGCGGTACAACTTAAAGCACAGGCTGATAGTATCAAGTCACTAGTTATGACAGCCAGTTTACCTAAGATAGAGGTTATGAAATTTGATGGAAGTCCTTTGAAATTTTGGACGTTCATAAAGGGATTCAAGGCTAACATTGCCGACAGAGTAGAGGGTGATACTCAGAAATTAATGTACCTGATACATTATTGTGAAGGAGCAGCTAAGGACGCTATAGAGCACTATGTTTTATTACCAGAAGGAGAAGGTTATACCAAAGCTATTAACATTCTACACAACCAGTTCGTCAAACCACATGACATAGTAGAAGCGTTCTTAACAGAGTTGTTAAATGGAGTGCCACTAAATCAAGACGATATATCGGGACTACAGAAACTAACAAGACTCATGACTAACTGTAAGATAGCCTTGACACAGATGGGCAGAAATGCCGATCTGAATTGTTCGACCAATCTAAAACGAATAGTGAGACGACTTCCACGAAGTATACAGTTTAAATGGGCGGAAGCTGTAGACGATATTTTAAGAAGGGGTCTAGAACCCAATTTTGATGATTTGTTACAATTCTTGGAAAAGAAAGTGTCAATTGCCACGAACACTTACGGACAGCTAGCAAGTGGGAGCTACAAAGCTCAAACGACATCGAACAACCGGTCTGCTCCCACTAAAGCTAAGATTCATACATCGTCGAGCAAAGGAAAGGTTCATTGCGTAATTTGCTCTGGTACCCATGAAGTCGTGTCTTGCCCACAACTGCTAGCAGTAAGTCACAACGAAAGGTTAGAATTACTGAGGAAGTTTAAGCTTTGCTTTAGTTGTTTAAAACCCAATCATCGAGCAAAAGACTGTCGGCAACCCGTGTTGTGTGAAATCGATGGCTGCAAGCGACGTCATCATAGAATTCTTCACAACACAAAACCTGATGCTAAACAAACATGCTGTAATTCTACTTATTCTGCTGGAACGTATTTGGGATTTGTACCAGTCAGGTTACATGGTCCCACAGGACATGTAGATATCTATGCATTATTGGATAATGGCTCGGACTCGACACTACTGCTTAGTGATGTGGCAAAGCAGGTAGGAATTTCGGGTACAGTGACAAGATTGAGCATATCTTCTGTAATTGGAGCGTCGTCTCAGAACGCTGAACTTATTAATTTCTAAATCGAATCTTTAGACAAGACTAATCGAATAAAAATCGAAGGTGCATATGCTATAAATAATCTACCTATTAAAAGGGCAGAAATCCCACCTATAGCAACCATCCTACAATCAATTTCGATTATAGCCAATTTTGGTTAAGCCCTTTTTATAACTTACTTAACAGACATTGTCATTTGGATAGTAACAATTTGCATATTCTTTGCACTGCAATAACACTAGAGCACATGACACTCTAGCCGAAATGTTGACTGCTTAAATATCATTCGATGACTCATACTCCTACCCATATATGTACGCCGCAAATATTATTATCAGCCTTTGTTTTGCTTTGCTGTGCCCGTATTAAATTTGACTATAAATTGCCTATGTAATTGCTTGCTATTTCGCTCGCTCGCTCGCTTGGTCCTCGTTCGTTTCCTTCGCTTGTTTGCCTGTTCACTCGCTCGTTCATATTCGCTCAGGTGTTGTTAGCTTCCGAACCTGAGTCATTCGACAATAAACTGTAGTTGCTGCTATCCTTTGTCTTCTGATTTTACGCACCGTTAAGTTTAGAATTATAACGGTTATCGAAGTAAACGGTTAACGAATCGCGGCACTACAGAATTGGAGGCCTCGCCGAACAAGCACGACGCAATAGAATTGGATACCTCGCCGAACAAGCACGACGCAATAGAATTGGATATCTCGCTGAACGAGCACGACGCAATATAATTGGTTGCCTCGCCATACGAACACGACACTACAGAATTGGATGCCTCGACGAGCGAACACAAAACAATTTTCGACGAGATAATTTCATTTTGAAAATTCAACGTACTCTGTTTCTATTCGAATTATTATCTGGATTATAATCATAATTGTGGATTTATTATATCACAATTTTAATCGTACGTACATTATCCCATTATTGAACTTAACGATAATATTCATAATAAATAACGATTATTCACGAACAATTGATATATTGGTGCAATTTAGTAAGTCTGTTCCATTTTATAAATTGTACCTTTTGTTATTATCATTTTTTTCATCGATTCATTTCTCTCAGTGACAATTACGTTATATTCGCATACTATTTAATTTATTATTATTATTAGTAGTAATGTCTTTAAATAACGAAACAATCGATCTTTCACAGTCACCATCCGTGGGAGTTATTAATGTTACTATTCCCTCTTTTAATGTTAATGATCCTCAACTCTGGTTTATTAGACTTGAAAGTTACTTCGTAGCCAATCGTATTATTTTACAGCGACATAAGTTCGGCTATGCAAGCTCACTACTTCCAGATGAAGTAGCAGTCAAGGTACGAGAGGTCCTAACTAAGCCGGATGCGGTAAATCCGTACGACGTATTGAAACAGGCCGTAATAAAAGCTCTCTCGTTAAACGACCGGCAGGCTGTCGAGCAGTTGCTCAGTGAAGTTCAAATCGGAGATAGAACGCCTTCGCAGTTAAAAACGTATATGAGCAACGTAATTGGAGACAGAAATGTGGATAAAAATATATTTTACCACTTATGGTTGCGACGACTCCCACCGAACGTACAGCAGATCCTCGCTGTTGGAGATAGCGATGTAGACATAGACAATATCGCTAAAATAGCCGATAAGATTTACGAGAGAATGAGAAATGCGACTTCACAAACGCTCAACTTCACAGTTGACGAAAGAATCGAGGCCTTGCAAAAGGAAATTAATGCGCTATGCCACAAATTAACGAGTCTAAATCACAACGACAGGAAAAGAAGTTGGTCGCGCAGCAGATCAAGAGATAGAAACCGATCATTTTCTAAGGGACTACCAGATCCTGCTATATGCTGGTACCATCAAACATTTGGGTACAGAGCTCGAAAATGCAGGTCTCCATGCAAATTTAAACGATCCCAACGATTCTCAGTAACGACTACGAAAATCAACGCAGCTCCCACGAGCAATCGTTTATTCTATGTTCAGGACAGAGTAACGGGCGCGCAGTTTTTAGTAGACACGGGAGCAGAGATAAGCGTCGTCCCTCCATTGAGCAACGAAAAACAAAATATCGATACTGCGCTAACTCTTAAAGCAGCGAATAGATCCGATATAAAGACATATGGCAAGCGAAAACTAACCTTGAATTTCGGCCGTAATATTTCACTTCGCTGGGAATTTGTAATCGCTGATGTTTCCGTACCCATAATTGGTATCGATTTCTTAAAGAATTTTGACCTATTAGTGGATTCTCGACGAAACCAACTAGTGAATGGAGAACGCTCAGTAGTCATAAGAGGAGTGACCACTGATCATGTATCTATGAATTTAGTAGTGTCGAAAGATAAGAACGAGCAATATAAGTCACTTCTAAATAAGTTCGCCGACTTAACGAGGTCATCATACGACAATAAAGATCTTAAACATACAGTACAGCACCATATCGTCACGAAAGGTCCACCGACTAGAGTAAGAGCGCGAAGGTTGGACCCAAAAAGGTTAAACATTGCAAAACGAGAATTCGAAAAACTAATGAAACTTGGTATCATAAGGCCATCTAATAGTCCCTGGGCATCTCCGTTACATATGGTTCCCAAAAAGAATGGAGAAATTAGACCATGTGGAGATTATAGAGCCCTTAACAAGCAAACGATAGCAGATAGATACCCAGTGCCACATATTCACGATATCACTACCGAAATAGAAGGTGCTACGATTTTTTCGAAAATTGATCTTGTTCGGGCGTACTACCACATTCCAGTGGCCCCAGAAGACATACCGAAAACGGCCGTAATCACTCCATTTGGTTTATTTGAGTTTTTACGAATGCCATTTGGATTAACTAATGCAGCTCAAACCTTTCAGCGATTTATTGATCAGGTTGTTAGAGGTTTGACAGGGGTATACGCATATATCGACGATATATTAGTAGCTAGCGCTACCGTCGAAGAACATCTACAACATCTACGACAGTTATTCACGAGACTTCAAGAACATGGTGTCACTATTAACGTGGAGAAATGTGAATTTGGAAAGAAATCATTGCAATTCCTAGGTCATATGATAAATTCTCGAGGTATCATGCCAGTTCCAGCGGAAGTTGCTGCTATTCGCAATTATCCGTTGCCCGAGTCACAAAAAAAGTTACGACGATTCCTGGGACTAATAAACTACTATAGGCGATTTATTCCAAACTGCGCAGCAATACTACAGCCATTAACGGACGCTTTGCGAGGAAATACCCGAACATTCCATCTATCGACAGAGGCTATACAGGCTTTTGAGAACGCTAAGCGAGCACTTCATGAGAAAATGATATTAGTTCGACGAAAGAGCGAAGCGCGACTAGCCATCATGACGGACGCATCGAACATAGCAGTAGGAGCTGTACTGCAGCAGTTAGTAAACGGTACATGGGAACCGATTTCATTTTTCTCGAAGAGATTAAACCCTACACAAACGAGGTACAGTACGTTCGGAAGAGAACTATTAGCGATTTACTTGGCAATCAAACATTTCCGACACATGATAGAGGGTACCATTTTTACAGTGTATACAGACCATAAACCCCTCACGAAAGCATTAAACGCCAAGCAGGATAACTATTCGCCGAGGGAAATTCGACAATTAGAATTTATTTCCCAATTTACTTCTAGCATACAGTATATTGAAGGTAATAATAACGAAGTGGCAGATGCGTTGTCCAGAACAACGATAAACGCGATTATTACAAATGGAATTGATTATCACGGTCTCGCGAAGTTACAAGAGATAGACATCGAACTAAACAAGCTAAGATTCGATGACACGACGTCATTATTATTCGAAGATATTCAGTTCGGCAACGCGAAAGTAATATGTGACATGTCAACTGGCCGACCTCGCCCATTCATTCCTAAACCATTGCGACGGAAAGTATTCGAAAGTATCCATAACCTATCGCACCCGGGAATAAAAGCCACGATGAAATTAATCAGTGAGCGTTTCGTATGGACGAAAATGAATCGCGATATACGAAATTGGACGCAAGCATGCATGAAATGTCAAAAAGCCAAAGTACATCGTCATACTAGTTCGCCAATGGGTTCATTTTCACAGCCAGACACTCGATTCGAACATATACACATCGATATCGTGGGACCACTGCCAGTTTCGAACGGGTACAACTATATTTTTACATGCATCGATAGATTTACCCGATGGCCTATAGCGGTGCCAATCAAAGACACCTCAGCCGAATCTGTAGCAAAAGCCCTAATCGAGAATTGGATTTCTCACTATGGTATACCGGCAATTATCACGACCGATAGAGGAGCTCAATTCGAAAGTCGACTCTTCCAGCAGCTTACAGAACTCCTCGGAATTAAACGTATACGAACGACATCCTACCATCCAATGGCAAACGGAATGGTTGAACGCCTACATAGGCAGTTGAAAGCATCCCTTACATCTGTCATTGTCAATAACGATTGGGCTAATAAGCTTCCTTTAGTCATGTTAGGTTTAAGAACAATAATTAAACAGGATATGGGATGTTGTCCAGCCGAGTTGGTATATGGAACTACTTTACGTTTACCCGGAGAATTTTTCGCTTCAGGTAAAAGTGTTCCGACTGATGTAGCCAACTACGTCCAACGCCTGAAGAAACACATGAGCGATTTAAAAATAGCACTTCCCAGACTACAACAACGTCGAGTATTCGTACCTCAGCAACTACATAATAGCACGCACGTATTTATCAGAAGAGACAACGTACAACCACCTCTGCAGCCGAACTATGAAGGTCCATTTAAAGTGATTACGAAGACAGATAAGACAGTCACGGTAGAAAAAGCTGGGAAGACAGACGTAATCAGTATCGATCGTGTGAAGCCAGCTTTCATCGATAGCGATTTTCAATCGACAAGCACAAGCCTCTCGAAGACGATCACACCGACGAAACACGAATCTCAGGAGTCAACGACGCCAACGCACCAAAACGAGGAGACTCCGATAACGACAAAATCTGGTCGCAGAGTAAGATGGCCGCAACGTTATGTCGCTACAATCTTTTACTGATAATTTTCTGCTACTTTGATTATTAATTATAATTCTTCCTCTTCATTGTATACATATGGATTATTAAATTCATGCTATACGCTATTAAACTTGGCACAGCTTATGTACACCCTTATGCTCATACGTGTAGTTTTTTTTTCGAAGCGATACCATATCCCTTCTATTTCTTACAGCTATTTTGTATAGCCTAACGGACGGGCACGAACTAAATACACACTAACTTCATTCTAATTTTATACAGGCCCATATCTTCAAATGATTGTAACTATGCTATTCAATTTACTGTACATTATGCAAACACAGACATTTTTTCATATATCTTTGTTTGCAGGGGGGAGTAATATAGCAACCATCCTACAATCAATTTCGATTATAGCCAATTTTGGTTAAGCCCTTTTTATAACTTACTTAACAGACATTGTCATTTGGATAGTAACAATTTGCATATTCTTTGCACTGCAATAACACTAGAGCACATGACACTCTAGCCGAAATGTTGACTGCTTAAATATCATTCGATGACTCATACTCCTACCCATATATGTACGCCGCAAATATTATTATCAGCCTTTGTTTTGCTTTGCTGTGCCCGTATTAAATTTGACTATAAATTGCCTATGTAATTGCTTGCTATTTCGCTCGCTCGCTCGCTTGGTCCTCGTTCGTTTCCTTCGCTTGTTTGCCTGTTCACTCGCTCGTTCATATTCGCTCAGGTGTTGTTAGCTTCCGAACCTGAGTCATTCGACAATAAACTGTAGTTGCTGCTATCCTTTGTCTTCTGATTTTACGCACCGTTAAGTTTAGAATTATAACGGTTATCGAAGTAAACGGTTAACGAATCGCGGCACTACACACCAATGGACTTCCAAGAAAGATGGAAACACTTGAAAGGTGTACAGCTACCCACCATAACCTGTGACAAGGTCGGTTTGTTACTTGGTGTCGACGTCCCAGAGGCCCACTGGGTCATCGATCAGCGTATCGGGAAACCTAAACAACCCTATGCCTCACTAACTATGTTAGGATGGGCTTTATTTGGACCGACGGGTCAACTTGGTAAAACTTCAGCCTTCATAAACTGTCTAGAAGCAAGAAATTCTGTCGAGGAGGATATTCTCAAACTATTTGAACATGAATTTTCTGAAAATAAGTACTCTGATGAGGTTACCATGTCCCTATGTGATAAGTCCATTATGGAAACTACTGACAAACAAACAGTATTACTTGATGGACATTATCAAGTGCCGATACCCTGGAAAGTGGATTGGCACTCACTTCCAAGCAATAAGCGTGAAATAGAAAAACGATTAATTTACCTACGTAAAAGGTTACTAAAAGACGAACAGCTTCGGAAACAGTATAGTTTTATATTAGCTACCCACGAAAGTAAAAGATATTTGTCTCGAGTAACACAAGCTATCGAAGAGGAAAGGTATTTTATCCCACATCATCCCGTGTTTAACTCTAAAAAACCAGGTAAAGTTCGGATAGTCTTTGATTGTGCTGCTAAGTTGCAAAACAGGTCTCTAAATGATTGTATACATTCTGGACCAGATCTTACAAACGATCTTGTGGGAGTTTTACTTAGATTCAGAAAGCATAAAATTGGACTGTCAGCAGACATTGAAGAAATGTTCCTCCAGGTACATCTACCTGAAAGGGATACAAAGGCCTTCAGTTTTTTATGGTATCCTGACGGTAACCTTGACTCTTCTCCTGAGATCTATGAGTTGCATGTACACCCTTTCGGGGCTACGTCCTCACCGTTTTGTGCTACTTATGCTTTAAAACGTACGGCTGCAGACCACGAAGATTTGTTCGATGAAAAAACACAGTCCGCCTTACGAGAAAATTTTTATGTAGATGATTGTCTGGTCTCAGTAGAAACAGTATCTGAAGCTGCCGAGTTAGCAATTAACCTGACAAGACTCTTAGCGCTTGGAGGTTTCCGTCTACATAAATGGGTTAGTAACGTAAATGAAGCGCTGAACGATATCCCTATAGACGACAGGTCAAACAATTTGGTTCGTATACCAGGCTCAACAGAACGTATACAGAGAACTTTAGGACTCTGTTGGCACACGCAATCCGATTGTTTTGCATTTGACGTAAATCTCCCTGAACGCCCGGTCACTAAGAGAGGCATTCTATCATGTGCATCATCGTTATATGATCCGCTTGGGTTCTTAGCGCCTTTATCACTTATACCTAAACGAATTCTTCAACGGCTATGTCGTAAAAACTATGGGTGGGATGAGATCATAGACGAGGAGTCACGGTTGAGTTGGGAAGGTTGGTTACAAGCAGTTGCAGGTGTCAGAGACCTAAGGATACCACGATGTCTCAATATTGAGTCGTACGATAAAGGGCAGATTTCTTTACATCTGTTTTCGGATGCTTCAGAAAGCGGTTACGGAGCTGTAGCCTATATGAGATTACAATATGATGCAAGTATAACGAGATGTAGCTTCATCCTAGGCAAGTCTAGAATAGCACCCCTAAAATTTGTCAGTGTTCCTCGCCTTGAACTACAAGCCGCAGTACTGGCAGTGAAGTTGATGAAGCAAATATTAGAAGAAATAAAGCTAAAGTACATGACTGAAATCTACTTTTGGACGGATTCTATGATAGTATTAAATTACATATTTAATACGACGTCACGTTTGAAGACATATGTAGCTAATAGAATTAACTTTATTCACGAGCGAACTAAGCCATCTCAATGGAGGTATGTACCATCATCCATCAATCCTGCTGATCTTGCTTCCAGAGGAATATGTAAGTATGACTCTAATTGTATTGAAACTTGGCTTTCAGGTCCCGAGTTCCTAACGACTGAGAAGGATAAATGGCCTGAGTATAGACGAGAAGAAATATTAAAGCTCCCAGTTGAGCTAGAGTTAAAGAACGCCACAACCTTGGACACCATGACTACAGTTTTTCCCCTTGATAAATTTATATCCTATTTTTCGTCATGGATTAAACTCAAACAAGATGCAGCTTGGCTCATCAGATTCAAACGTTACCTCTGCAATAAAACGACCGTAAAGGGTCCCCTTACGCTTAACGAATTGGATAATGCCGAAAGAGACCTACTAAAATACGTACAAGAGCAAGAGTTTGCGGAAATTATACAATGGATTAAACGACACAAGCAATCTGATAACATTCCGTCCAAAAATCATGTCATTAATAAGCTACGTCCAATCGTGATTGACAACCTGATTCGCGTAGGAGGACGTTTGAACCGTAGTGATCTTCCGGTAGAGCAGAAACATCCAATTATTCTACCCAGCAAACACCCTATAACGGAGCTTATCATTCGTCACTACCATCAAGCTGACGGACACATGGGGGTGTATTACACACTAGCCGCCTTGCGCAAAAAGTTTTGGATCTTAAAGGGCACTACTGCAATCAAGAGGATCATACATAAATGTATAGGCTGCCGCATTAGATCATCCAGGCCGATGTCACAACTGATGGGAGACTTGCCACCTACGCGGATAACACCCGACTTCCCGTTCGCAACGACAGGAGTAGATTATTTCGGCCCAATCACGATTAAGGAGGGACGCAAACCTCGAAAGTGTTACGGATGCTTATTTACGTGCTTCAACACCCGAGCAGTTCACATAGAAGTTGCCTGCGCATTATCAATCGATTCTTTTCTAATGGCGTTGTCTCGCTTCTCAAATCGCAGGGGGGCGCCGAAGAAGATATATAGTGATAGAGGAACCACATTCGCTGGATTAGAGAAAGAAATACAACTTCTATTACCAGACTTTAAAGATAATAGAGTAGCTAAGGAAATGATTCGTCGAAATATCGAGTGGCACTACAACATCCCTTACGCAAGTCATCGTGGAGGTATATGGGAAAGATTAATAAGGAGCATACGTAGAATTTTGAGTGCTGTATCTGGCGAGCAAACTATGACCTACGAGACACTCACCACTTATTTGACTGAAGTAGAAAGAATACTTAACGATAGACCTTTAGTTCCAGTTTACGACGACCCAGAACAACTTGAGACATTGTCACCTAATAATCTACTTTTGTTAAGAAAACCTAGCCTTCATCAGATTGAAATAAGCCTACGTGAGCGTTATTCCCGACAATGGCGACAAGCGCAGCTGTTGGCAACTACATTTTGGCGTCGTTGGATAAAGGAGTACTTACCACTTTTACAGACACGAGCAAAGTGGACACAAGGGAGACGAGATCTACGAGTTGGTGATCTAGTCTTGATTATTGGAGACACCTACACACGAAATAACTGGCCTAAAGGTCTAGTGGTAAGTATCAACCCAGGAGAAGATGGGCTAGTGAGACAAGCGAAAATCAGAACGTCGAGAGGCATAATTATTAGAGATATACGTAAAATTTGTTTATTAGAAGGAGCGGATAACTGAACAGTAGAGGATAGATAGACGCTTCAGAGTGACTGTGGCTAGAGTAAATTGTACCATTGTCACCTCTGAATGATGTTACGTTAGTTCCCAATCAGCGAAAGTGAGGAAAGACATGCTGTCTTTGGGGGGCGGTGTTAAGTTTGCCTTACATTGTTCCTATTCTCTCTCCTTCCACTTCTTTGTTTATTGTTTTATACTACTTATTTTTATTCAGTAAGCAGTTGTATCCTTAACAATTTTCACATTTACATTGTAACGCAAGTTGTACTGTAACATTCGGAAACGTTCCCATATATTTATAATGTTTATTGCACTCATCATTGTATTTGTCATTGTAATCACGGTACTTTAATTACTGTAACAATTATCCACAGTTGCGGATTTGTTTAAACGCAACAGTTTCCATATTGTTTGCTCTTGGTTCGAGTTTCGATTGTTCATAAACTATTGTCCAATTTCGACACAGCCATCGGCTGTCTTTGTACTATCGAAGCCTTTACTATTTCATTCTTGAACGACGCGGTAAACGCTTAGACACCTCACAAGTTGAGGTTTGTAATTAAATTTGTATTTTATATAATAATAGAACCGCTTTTGTAGACAAATCGTTGTTTTGGAACTTCGATTTTGCGCGTATCTCAATCGGGTCATTTGGACGCTTCGATAGACTTAACAATTACAAATATGATTAGTAGTAGTATTCGTTGTTGTTGATGACTGTGATGATGTTGGGCTGTGGTTGTGTGATTGTGGTAGTATGTATGTGATAGTGGGTATTGTGTGTGATGTGATAATGTGATGTTAGTGGTTGTGAATAGGTATGTTGATGGTGGGATTCGAACCGGCGTCGTTTAAAGGTGGTTCCCCATCCAACGCCTTAGACCACTCGGCCACATGGAAAATGATTGGAACTACACAAAACTTACTCATCAATTTCAACATTCCATTTCACCATCATTTCATCATGCAAATACTCTCTACTATTCACGACAACACTACACACTACACAACAAATACTAGTCACTCACTCACTCAATCACTCACTCACTCACACTCAATCACACACTCAATCACACACTCAATCAATCAAACACACAACCACTCACCACTCATCACCCAGTGTCAATCCATCCACCACTGTCTGCTTCGACACACCCCGCAGTGTAACACAGGTTGAGACGATGAGTCAGTGAGGGAGAGTGTGTTTCATCCTGTCTGTTTGACACTTGTCCACTCAATGTGTCTGCATGCCATCCCACGTACTGAATCAAGTTCACACTGAGTTAAGCAGCAATCGGCACACATGACAGTAGAAGTGTTGGGATACAGTGAGGAGACGATGTTGTGTGTGAGTGGGACTAGGCAAGTGACTGTGACTGGTCGTTGTTGTGAATGAATTAAATGAAGTGTGGAAGTAACAGGGCACACAGGAGTGAGAATGTGGAGAGTGTGACGTGGTGATTGTGGTTTTGTTTCTGGTTGTAGTACTGTTTTTGTTTTTTCGTTGTATTTGTAGTTGTCATTGTAATAGTATTTGTAGTGTGGTGAACAACAACAAGAAGAAGTACAAGAAGAACAAGAAGAAGAACACGAGTGGGGACAGTGGAATGTATTTGAAGTGAAAATTGCAGAATGTCTTAGTAAAATGTGAGAGGAAAACAGTAAATACTTAATTTGCAAAATATCAATGAACCTTGACTGTTCCTTTGCGAATGTCAATCAATCGTCTGACAATTCACTGTTCCTTCATTTCAATACCAATCGGTTTCTGTTCAGGTTCTTTCCTCCTCCAACTTCACGAATTTCTGCTGCCACACATTCTATTCCTGACTCGCCATATATACTGCTTATATAGATATAAGTAGTATTCTTACAAATATGATTAGTAGTAGTATTCGTTGTTGTTGATGACTGTGATGATGTTGGGCTGTGGTTGTGTGATTGTGGTAGTATGTATGTGATAGTGTGTATTGTGTGTGATGTGATAATGTGATGTTAGTGGTTGTGAATAGGTATGTTGATGGTGGGATTCGAACTGGCGTCGTTTAAAGGTGGTTCCCCATCCAACGCCTTAGACCACTCGGCCACACGGAAAATGATTGGAACTACACAAAACTTACTCATCAATTTCAACATTCCATTTCACCATCATTTCATCATGCAAATACTCTCTACTATTCACGACAACACTACACACTACACAACAAATACTAGTCACTCACTCACTCAATCACTCACTCACTCACACTCAATCACACACTCAATCACACACTCAATCAATCAACCACACAACCACTCACCACTCATCACCCAGTGTCAATCCATCCACCACTGTCTGCTTCGACACACCCCGCAGTGTAACACAGGTTGAGACGATGAGTCAGTGAGGGAGAGTGTGTTTCATCCTGTCTGTTTGACACTTGTCCACTCAATGTGTCTGCATGCCATCCCACGTACTGAATCAAGTTCACACTGAGTTAAGCAGCAATCGGCACACATGACAGTAGAAGTGTTGGGATACAGTGAGGAGACGATGTTGTGTGTGAGTGGGACTAGGCAAGTGACTGTGACTGGTCGTTGTTGTGAATGAATTAAATGAAGTGTGGAAGTAACAGGGCACACAGGAGTGAGAATGTGGAGAGTGTGACGTGGTGATTGTGGTTTTGTTTGTGGTTGTAGTACTGTTTTTGTTTTTTCGTTGTATTTGTAGTTGTCATTGTAATAGTATTTGTAGTGTGGTGAACAACAACAAGAAGAAGTACAAGAAGAACAAGAAGAAGAACACGAGTGGGGACAATGGAATGTATTTGAAGTGAAAATTGCAGAGTGTCTTAGTAAAATGTGAGAGGAAAACAGTAAATACTTAATTTGCAAAATATCAATGAACCTTGACTGTTCCTTTGCGAATGTCAATCAATCGTCTGACAATTCACTGTTCCTTCATTTCAATACCAATCGGTTTCTGTTCAGGTTCTTTCCTCCTCCAACTTCACGAATTTCTGCTGCCACACATTCTATTCCTGACTCGCCATATAAACTGCTTATTTAGATATATGTAGTATTATTACTGTTAAGTTTGCCTTACATTGTTCCTATTCTCTCTCCTACCACTTCTTTGTTTATTGTTTTATACTACTTATTTTTATTCAGTAAGCAGTTGTATCCTTAACAATTTTCACATTTACATTTTAACGCAAGTTGTACTGTAACATTCGGAAACCTTCCCATATATTTATAATGTTTATTGCACTCATCATTGTATTTGTCATTGTAATCACGGTACTTTAATTACTGTAACAATTATCCACAGTTGCGGATTTGTTTAAACGCAACAGTTTCCATATTGTTTGCTCTTGGTTCGAGTTTCGATTGTTCATAAACTATTGTCCAATTTCGACACAGCCATCGGCTGTCTTTGTACTATCGAAGCCTTTACTATTTCATTCTTGAACGACGCGGTAAACGCTTAGACACCTCACAAGTTGAGGTTTGTAATTAAATTTGTATTTTATATAATAATAGAACCGCTTTTGTAGACAAATCGTTGTTTTGGAACTTCGATTTTGCGCGTATCTCAATCGGGTCATTTGGACGCTTCGATAGACTTAACAGTTCTCAACTTTGGTCTTATTGGTGTGGATACAGTTCTGAACTTTGGTCCTAATTGTTGAAGATACTTGCTGTAACTAATTTGGTCGGAATCGAGTCTGGTTCATTCAAACTAACGATGACGAAAACGAGAAGGATGAAGTACAACGATGACAGTTCCCAAGACACAGAGAATTATAATGCTGAAAATATTATTCCTTCAGTTTCTAAGGTGAATTCACCTATTTCTTTAAATCTTGCTCTTGATAATGTTTTACTTAACCCCAAAGACAGCTGTTCTGTAAGGGACAACAATGGAGAGACTAGATGTAGCATAGAAGACGAAGTAGTTTCTAGGGAGAAGGAAGTAGAAAAGATTGAGTTGGAGATTAGAGAACTTCAACTACGCAAACGATTGTTAGAGTTAACCCCGAACTCTTTAAGCCAAGTGAGAAAAGTGAGTGAGACTAATGAGTCATTGGGGTCTCGATCTGGAGACGTAACACCAGCAGCCGTGTTAAGGCGCCAATACACCAATACACATTTGAGCGAAGCGGTACAACTTAAAGCACAGGCTGATAGTATCAAGTCACTAGTTATGACAGCCAGTTTACCTAAGATAGAGGTTATGAAATTTGATGGAAGTCCTTTGAAATTTTGGACGTTCATAAAGGGATTCAAGGCTAACATTGCCGACAGAGTAGAGGGTGATACTCAGAAATTAATGTACCTGATACATTATTGTGAAGGAGCAGCTAAGGACGCTATAGAGCACTATGTTTTATTACCAGAAGGAGAAGGTTATACCAAAGCTATTAACATTCTACACAACCAGTTCGTCAAACCACATGACATAGTAGAAGCGTTCTTAACAGAGTTGTTAAATGGAGTGCCACTAAATCAAGACGATATATCGGGACTACAGAAACTAACAAGACTCATGACTAACTGTAAGATAGCCTTGACACAGATGGGCAGAAATGCCGATCTGAATTGTTCGACCAATCTAAAACGAATAGTGAGACGACTTCCACGAAGTATACAGTTTAAATGGGCGGAAGCTGTAGACGATATTTTAAGAAGGGGTCTAGAACCCAATTTTGATGATTTGTTACAATTCTTGGAAAAGAAAGTGTCAATTGCCACGAACACTTACGGACAGCTAGCAAGTGGGAGCTACAAAGCTCAAACGACATCGAACAACCGGTCTGCTCCCACTAAAGCTAAGATTCATACATCGTCGAGCAAAGGAAAGGTTCATTGCGTAATTTGCTCTGGTACCCATGAAGTCGTGTCTTGCCCACAACTGCTAGCAGTAAGTCACAACGAAAGGTTAGAATTACTGAGGAAGTTTAAGCTTTGCTTTAGTTGTTTATAACCCAATCATCGAGCAAAAGACTGTCGGCAACCCGTGTTGTGTGAAATCGATGGCTGCAAGCGACGTCATCATAGAATTCTTCACAACACAAAACCTGATGCTAAACAAACATGCTGTAATTCTACTTATTCTGCTGGAACGTATTTGGGATTTGTACCAGTCAGGTTACATGGTCCCACAGGACATGTAGATATCTATGCATTATTGGATAATGGCTCGGACTCGACACTACTGCTTAGTGATGTGGCAAAGCAGGTAGGAATTTCGGGTACAGTGACAAGATTGAGCATATCTTCTGTAATTGGAGCGTCGTCTCAGAACGCTGAACTTATTAATTTCGAAATCGAATCTTTAGACAAGACTAATCGAATAAAAATCGAAGGTGCATATGCTATAAATAATCTACCTATTAAAAGGGCAGAAATCCCACCAATGGACTTCCAAGAAAGATGGAAACACTTGAAAGGTGTACAGCTACCCACCATAACCTGTGACAAGGTCGGTTTGTTACTTGGTGTCGACGTCCCAGAGGCCCACTGGGTCATCGATCAGCGTATCGGGAAACCTAAACAACCCTATGCCTCACTAACTATGTTAGGATGGGCTTTCACAATTGATTGATCACTGGGTGGTGATCAATCTCATGCGTGTCAGGTCCTTAGTGCTGATCGAATGCTATCGATCAAGTTGCAATGTGGCCACCAGTCTAGGTGGCTCGACACTGCGGGCACTATATATTAGGGTAACATGGTGGTTGGAGGTGGTCAACAGGAAACCCTGGACCCGGGTTTCGTGCTACTTGGCACTCGTCAGCAAGGTGTACCTGTAATCCTGAGGGAACTGATGCTCCCTGGCGGATTCGATCCCGCGTCACTCAGCTTCACAGTCAGAGACGTTACCACTGAGCTATTCGGGCCGCGACCGACCTCCTGTAGGACTGAGATCTAATCACAATTGATTGATCACTGGGTGGTGATCAATCTCATGCGTGTCAGGTCCTTAGTGCTGATCGAATGCTATCGATCAAGTTGCAATGTGGCCACCAGTCTAGGTGGCTCGACACTGCGGGCACTATATATTAGGGTAACATGGTGGTTGGAGGTGGTCAACAGGAAACCCTGGACCCGGGTTTCGTGCTACTTGGCACTCGTCAGCAAGGTGTACCTGTAATCCTGAGGGAACTGATGCTCCCTGGCGGATTCGATCCCGCGTCACTCAGCTTCACAGTCAGAGACGTTACCACTGAGCTATTCGGGCCGCGACCGACCTCCTGTAGGACTGAGATCTAATCACAATTGATTGATCACTGGGTGGTGATCAATCTCATGCGTGTCAGGTCCTTAGTGCTGATCGAATGCTATCGATCAAGTTGCAATGTGGCCACCAGTCTAGGTGGCTCGACACTGCGGGCACTATATATTAGGGTAACATGGTGGTTGGAGGTGGTCAACAGGAAACCCTGGACCCGGGTTTCGTGCTACTTGGCACTCGTCAGCAAGGTGTACCTGTAATCCTGAGGGAACTGATGCTCCCTGGCGGATTCGATCCCGCGTCACTCAGCTTCACAGTCAGAGACGTTACCACTGAGCTATTCGGGCCGCGACCGACCTCCTGTAGGACTGAGATCTAATCACAATTGATTGATCACTGGGTGGTGATCAATCTCATGCGTGTCAGGTCCTTAGTGCTGATCGAATGCTATCGATCAAGTTGCAATGTGGCCACCAGTCTAGGTGGCTCGACACTGCGGGCACTATATATTAGGGTAACATGGTGGTTGGAGGTGGTCAACAGGAAACCCTGGACCCGGGTTTCGTGCTACTTGGCACTCGTCAGCAAGGTGTACCTGTAATCCTGAGGGAACTGATGCTCCCTGGCGGATTCGATCCCGCGTCACTCAGCTTCACAGTCAGAGACGTTACCACTGAGCTATTCGGGCCGCGACCGACCTCCTGTAGGACTGAGATCTAATCACAATTGATTGATCACTGGGTGGTGATCAATCTCATGCGTGTCAGGTCCTTAGTGCTGATCGAATGCTATCGATCAAGTTGCAATGTGGCCACCAGTCTAGGTGGCTCGACACTGCGGGCACTATATATTAGGGTAACATGGTGGTTGGAGGTGGTCAACAGGAAACCCTGGACCCGGGTTTCGTGCTACTTGGCACTCGTCAGCAAGGTGTACCTGTAATCCTGAGGGAACTGATGCTCCCTGGCGGATTCGATCCCGCGTCACTCAGCTTCACAGTCAGAGACGTTACCACTGAGCTATTCGGGCCGCGACCGACCTCCTGTAGGACTGAGATCTAATCACAATTGATTGATCACTGGGTGGTGATCAATCTCATGCGTGTCAGGTCCTTAGTGCTGATCGAATGCTATCGATCAAGTTGCAATGTGGCCACCAGTCTAGGTGGCTCGACACTGCGGGCACTATATATTAGGGTAACATGGTGGTTGGAGGTGGTCAACAGGAAACCCTGGACCCGGGTTTCGTGCTACTTGGCACTCGTCAGCAAGGTGTACCTGTAATCCTGAGGGAACTGATGCTCCCTGGCGGATTCGATCCCGCGTCACTCAGCTTCACAGTCAGAGACGTTACCACTGAGCTATTCGGGCCGCGACCGACCTCCTGTAGGACTGAGATCTAATCACAATTGATTGATCACTGGGTGGTGATCAATCTCATGCGTGTCAGGTCCTTAGTGCTGATCGAATGCTATCGATCAAGTTGCAATGTGGCCACCAGTCTAGGTGGCTCGACACTGCGGGCACTATATATTAGGGTAACATGGTGGTTGGAGGTGGTCAACAGGAAACCCTGGACCCGGGTTTCGTGCTACTTGGCACTCGTCAGCAAGGTGTACCTGTAATCCTGAGGGAACTGATGCTCCCTGGCGGATTCGATCCCGCGTCACTCAGCTTCACAGTCAGAGACGTTACCACTGAGCTATTCGGGCCGCGACCGACCTCCTGTAGGACTGAGATCTAATCACAATTGATTGATCACTGGGTGGTGATCAATCTCATGCGTGTCAGGTCCTTAGTGCTGATCGAATGCTATCGATCAAGTTGCAATGTGGCCACCAGTCTAGGTGGCTCGACACTGCGGGCACTATATATTAGGGTAACATGGTGGTTGGAGGTGGTCAACAGGAAACCCTGGACCCGGGTTTCGTGCTACTTGGCACTCGTCAGCAAGGTGTACCTGTAATCCTGAGGGAACTGATGCTCCCTGGCGGATTCGATCCCGCGTCACTCAGCTTCACAGTCAGAGACGTTACCACTGAGCTATTCGGGCCGCGACCGACCTCCTGTAGGACTGAGATCTAATCACAATTGATTGATCACTGGGTGGTGATCAATCTCATGCGTGTCAGGTCCTTAGTGCTGATCGAATGCTATCGATCAAGTTGCAATGTGGCCACCAGTCTAGGTGGCTCGACACTGCGGGCACTATATATTAGGGTAACATGGTGGTTGGAGGTGGTCAACAGGAAACCCTGGACCCGGGTTTCGTGCTACTTGGCACTCGTCAGCAAGGTGTACCTGTAATCCTGAGGGAACTGATGCTCCCTGGCGGATTCGATCCCGCGTCACTCAGCTTCACAGTCAGAGACGTTACCACTGAGCTTGATCGATAGCATTCGATCAGCACTAAGGACCTGACACGCATGAGATTGATCACCACTCAGTGATCAATCAATTGTGATTAGATCTCAGTCCTACAGGAGGTCGGTCGCGGCCCGAATAGCTCAGTGGTAACGTCTCTGACTGTGAAGCTGAGTGACGCGGGATCGAATCCGCCAGGGAGCATCAGTTCCCTCAGGATTACAGGTACACCTTGCTGACGAGTGCCAAGTAGCACGAAACCCGGGTCCAGGGTTTCCTGTTGACCACCTCCAACCACCATGTTACCCTAATATATAGTGCCCGCAGTGTCGAGCCACCTAGACTGGTGGCCACATTGCAACTTGATCGATAGCATTCGATCAGCACTAAGGACCTGACACGCATGAGATTGATCACCACCCAGTGATCAATCAATTGTGATTAGATCTCAGTCCTACAGGAGGTCGGTCGCGGCCCGAATAGCTCAGTGGTAACGTCTCTGACTGTGAAGCTGAGTGACGCGGGATCGAATCCGCCAGGGAGCATCAGTTCCCTCAGGATTACAGGTACACCTTGCTGACGAGTGCCAAGTAGCACGAAACCCGGGTCCAGGGTTTCCTGTTGACCACCTCCAACCACCATGTTACCCTAATATATAGTGCCCGCAGTGTCGAGCCACCTAGACTGGTGGCCACATTGCAACTTGATCGATAGCATTCGATCAGCACTAAGGACCTGACACGCATGAGATTGATCACCACCCAGTGATCAATCAATTGTGATTAGATCTCAGTCCTACAGGAGGTCGGTCGCGGCCCGAATAGCTCAGTGGTAACGTCTCTGACTGTGAAGCTGAGTGACGCGGGATCGAATCCGCCAGGGAGCATCAGTTCCCTCAGGATTACAGGTACACCTTGCTGACGAGTGCCAAGTAGCACGAAACCCGGGTCCAGGGTTTCCTGTTGACCACCTCCAACCACCATGTTACCCTAATATATAGTGCCCGCAGTGTCGAGCCACCTAGACTGGTGGCCACATTGCAACTTGATCGATAGCATTCGATCAGCACTAAGGACCTGACACGCATGAGATTGATCACCACCCAGTGATCAATCAATTGTGATTAGATCTCAGTCCTACAGGAGGTCGGTCGCGGCCCGAATAGCTCAGTGGTAACGTCTCTGACTGTGAAGCTGAGTGACGCGGGATCGAATCCGCCAGGGAGCATCAGTTCCCTCAGGATTACAGGTACACCTTGCTGACGAGTGCCAAGTAGCACGAAACCCGGGTCCAGGGTTTCCTGTTGACCACCTCCAACCACCATGTTACCCTAATATATAGTGCCCGCAGTGTCGAGCCACCTAGACTGGTGGCCACATTGCAACTTGATCGATAGCATTCGATCAGCACTAAGGACCTGACACGCATGAGATTGATCACCACCCAGTGATCAATCAATTGTGATTAGATCTCAGTCCTACAGGAGGTCGGTCGCGGCCCGAATAGCTCAGTGGTAACGTCTCTGACTGTGAAGCTGAGTGACGCGGGATCGAATCCGCCAGGGAGCATCAGTTCCCTCAGGATTACAGGTACACCTTGCTGACGAGTGCCAAGTAGCACGAAACCCGGGTCCAGGGTTTCCTGTTGACCACCTCCAACCACCATGTTACCCTAGGATGGGCTTTATTTGGACCGACGGGTCAACTTGGTAAAACTTCAGCCTTCATAAACTGTCTAGAAGCAAGAAATTCTGTCGAGGAGGATATTCTCAAACTATTTGAACATGAATTTTCTGAAAATAAGTACTCTGATGAGGTTACCATGTCCCTATGTGATAAGTCCATTATGGAAACTACTGACAAACAAACAGTATTACTTGATGGACATTATCAAGTGCCGATACCCTGGAAAGTGGATTGGCACTCACTTCCAAGCAATAAGCGTGAAATAGAAAAACGATTAATTTACCTACGTAAAAGGTTACTAAAAGACGAACAGCTTCGGAAACAGTATAGTTTTATATTAGCTACCCACGAAAGTAAAAGATATTTGTCTCGAGTAACACAAGCTATCGAAGAGGAAAGGTATTTTATCCCACATCATCCCGTGTTTAACTCTAAAAAACCAGGTAAAGTTCGGATAGTCTTTGATTGTGCTGCTAAGTTGCAAAACAGGTCTCTAAATGATTGTATACATTCTGGACCAGATCTTACAACCGATCTTGTGGGAGTTTTACTTAGATTCAGAAAGCATAAAATTGGACTGTCAGCAGACATTGAAGAAATGTTCCTCCAGGTACATCTACCTGAAAGGGATACAAAGGCCTTCAGTTTTTTATGGTATCCTGACGGTAACCTTGACTCTTCTCCTGAGATCTATGAGTTGCATGTACACCCTTTCGGGGCTACGTCCTCACCGTTTTGTGCTACTTATGCTTTAAAACGTACGGCTGCAGACCACGAAGATTTGTTCGATGAAAAAACACAGTCCGCCTTACGAGAAAATTTTTATGTAGATGATTGTCTGGTCTCAGTAGAAACAGTATCTGAAGCTGCCGAGTTAGCAATTAACCTGACAAGACTCTTAGCGCTTGGAGGTTTCCGTCTACATAAATGGGTTAGTAACGTAAATGAAGCGCTGAACGATATCCCTATAGACGACAGGTCAAACAATTTGGTTCGTATACCAGGCTCAACAGAACGTATACAGAGAACTTTAGGACTCTGTTGGCACACGCAATCCGATTGTTTTGCATTTGACGTAAATCTCCCTGAACGCCCGGTCACTAAGAGAGGCATTCTATCATGTGCATCATCGTTATATGATCCGCTTGGGTTCTTAGCGCCTTTATCACTTATACCTAAACGAATTCTTCAACGGCCATGTCGTAAAAACTATGGGTGGGATGAGATCATAGACGAGGAGTCACGGTTGAGTTGGGAAGGTTGGTTACAAGCAGTTGCAGGTGTCAGAGACCTAAGGATACCACGATGTCTCAATATTGAGTCGTACGATAAAGGGCAGATTTCTTTACATCTGTTTTCGGATGCTTCAGAAAGCGGTTACGGAGCTGTAGCCTATATGAGATTACAATATGATGCAAGTATAACGAGATGTAGCTTCATCCTAGGCAAGTCTAGAATAGCACCCCTAAAATTTGTCAGTGTTCCTCGCCTTGAACTACAAGCCGCAGTACTGGCAGTGAAGTTGATGAAGCAAATATTAGAAGAAATAAAGCTAAAGTACATGACTGAAATCTACTTTTGGACGGATTCTATGATAGTATTAAATTACATATTTAATACGACGTCACGTTTGAAGACATATGTAGCTAATAGAATTAACTTTATTCACGAGCGAACTAAGCCATCTCAATGGAGGTATGTACCATCATCCATCAATCCTGCTGATCTTGCTTCCAGAGGAATATGTAAGTATGACTCTAATTGTATTGAAACTTGGCTTTCAGGTCCCGAGTTCCTAACGACTGAGAAGGATAAATGGCCTGAGTATAGACGAGAAGAAATATTAAAGCTCCCAGTTGAGCTAGAGTTAAAGAACGCCACAACCTTGGACACCATGACTACAGTTTTTCCCCTTGATAAATTTATATCCTATTTTTCGTCATGGATTAAACTCAAACAAGATGCAGCTTGGCTCATCAGATTCAAACGTTACCTCTGCAATAAAACGACCGTAAAGGGTCCCCTTACGCTTAACGAATTGGATAATGCCGAAAGAGACCTACTAAAATACGTACAAGAGCAAGAGTTTGCGGAAATTATACAATGGATTAAACGACACAAGCAATCTGATAACATTCCGTCCAAAAATCATGTCATTAATAAGCTACGTCCAATCGTGATTGACAACCTGATTCGCGTAGGAGGACGTTTGAACCGTAGTGATCTTCCGGTAGAGCAGAAACATCCAATTATTCTACCCAGCAAACACCCTATAACGGAGCTTATCATTCGTCACTACCATCAAGCTGACGGACACATGGGGGTGTACTACACACTAGCCGCCTTGCGCAAAAAGTTTTGGATCTTAAAGGGCACTACTGCAATCAAGAGGATCATACATAAATGTATAGGCTGCCGCATTAGATCAGCCAGGCCGATGTCACAACTGATGGGAGACTTGCCACCTACGCGGATAACACCCGACTTCCCGTTCGCAACGACAGGAGTAGATTATTTCGGCCCAATCACGATTAAGGAGGGACGCAAACCTCGAAAGTGTTACGGATGCTTATTTACGTGCTTCAACACCCGAGCAGTTCACATAGAAGTTGCCTGCGCATTATCAATCGATTCTTTTCTAATGGCGTTGTCTCGCTTCTCAAATCGCAGGGGGGCGCCGAAGAAGATATATAGTGATAGAGGAACCACATTCGCTGGATTAGAGAAAGAAATACAACTTCTATTACCAGACTTTAAAGATAATAGAGTAGCTAAGGAAATGATTCGTCGAAATATCGAGTGGCACTACAACATCCCTTACGCAAGTCATCGTGGAGGTATATGGGAAAGATTAATAAGGAGCATACGTAGAATTTTGAGTGCTGTATCTGGCGAGCAAACTATGACCTACGAGACACTCACCACTTATTTGACTGAAGTAGAAAGAATACTTAACGATAGACCTTTAGTTCCAGTTTACGACGACCCAGAACAACTTGAGACATTGTCACCTAATAATCTACTTTTGTTAAGAAAACCTAGCCTTCATCAGATTGAAATAAGCCTACGTGAGCGTTATTCCCGACAATGGCGACAAGCGCAGCTGTTGGCAACTACATTTTGGCGTCGTTGGATAAAGGAGTACTTACCACTTTTACAGACACGAGCAAAGTGGACACAAGGGAGACGAGATCTACGAGTTGGTGATCTAGTCTTGATTATTGGAGACACCTACACACGAAATAACTGGCCTAAAGGTCTAGTGGTAAGTATCAACCCAGGAGAAGATGGGCTAGTGAGACAAGCGAAAATCAGAACGGTGAGAGGCATAATTATTAGAGATATACGTAAAATTTGTTTATTAGAAGGAGCGGATAACTGAACAGTAGAGGATAGATAGACGCTTCAGAGTTACTGTGGCTAGAGTAAATTGTACCATTGTCACCTCTGAATGATGTTACGTTAGTTCCCAATCAGCGAAAGTGAGGAAAGACATGCTGTCTTTGGGGGGCGGTGTTAAGTTTGCCTTACATTGTTCCTATTCTCTCTCCTTCCACTTCTTTGTTTATTGTTTTATACTACTTATTTTTATTCAGTAAGCAGTTGTATCCTTAACAATTTTCACATTTACATTGTAACGCAAGTTGTACTGTAACATTCGGAAAAGTTCCCATATATTTATAATGTTTATTGCACTCATCATTGTATTTGTCATTGTAATCACGGTACTTTAATTACTGTAACAATTATCCACAGTTGCGGATTTGTTTAAACGCAACAGTTTCCATATTGTTTGCTCTTGGTTCGAGTTTCGATTGTTCATAAACTATTGTCCAATTTCGACACAGCCATCGGCTGTCTTTGTACTATCGAAGCCTTTACTATTTCATTCTTGAACGACGCGGTAAACGCTTAGACACCTCACAAGTTGAGGTTTGTAATTAAATTTTGTATTTTATATAATAATAGAACCGCTTTTGTAGACAAATCGTTGTTTTGGAACTTCGATTTTGCGCGTATCTCAATCGGGTCATTTGGACGCTTCGATAGACTTAACAATTACAAATATGATTAGTAGTAGTATTTGTTGTGTTGATGACTGTGATGATGTTGGGCTGTGGTTGTGTGATTGTGGTAGTATGCATGTGATAGTGGGTATTGTGTGTGATGTGATAATGTGATGTTAGTGGTTGTGAATAGGTATGTTGATGGTGGGATTCGAACCGGCGTCGTTTAAAGGTGGTTCCCCATCCAACGCCTTAGACCACTCGGCCACACGGGAAAATGATTGGAACTACACAAAACTTACTCATCAATTTCAACATTCCATTTCACCATCATTTCATCATGCAAATACTCTCTACTATTCACGACAACACTACACACTACACAACAAATACTAGTCACTCACTAAATCACTCACACTCACTCACACTCAATCACACACTCAATCACACACTCAATCAATCAACCACACAACCACTCACCACTCATCACCCAGTGTCAATCCATCCACCACTGTCTGCTTCGACACACCACGCAGTGTAACACAGGTTGAGACGATGAGTCAGTGAGGGAGAGTGTGTTTCATGCTGTCTGTTTGACACTTGTCCACTCAATGTGTCTGCATGTCATCCCACGTACTGAATCAAGTTCACACTGAGTTAAGCAGCAATCGGCACACATGACAGTAGAAGTGTTGGGATACAGTGAGGAGACGATGTTGTGTGTGAGTGGGACTAGGCAAGTGACTGTGACTGGTCGGTGTTGTGAATGAATTAAATGAAGTGTGGAAGTAACAGGGCACACAGGAGTGAGAATGTGGAGAGTGTGACGTGGTGATTGTGGTTTTGTTTGTGGTTGTAGTACTGTTTTTGTTTTTTCGTTGTATTTGTAGTTGTCATTGTAATAGTATTTGTAGTGTGGTGAACAACAACAAGAAGAAGTACAAGAAGAACAAGAAGAAGAACACGAGTGGGGACAATGGAATGTATTTGAAGTGAAAATTGCAGAATGTCTTAGTAAAATGTGAGAGGAAAACAGTAAATACTTAATTTGCAAAATATCAATGAACCTTGACTGTTCCTTTGCGAATGTCAATCAATCGTCTGACAATTCACTGTTCCTTCATTTCAATACCAATCGGTTTCTGTTCAGGTTCTTTCCTCCTCCAACTTCACGAATTTCTGCTGCCACACATTCTATTCCTGACTCGCCATATATGCTGCTTATATAGATATAAGTAGTATTCTTACAAATATGATTAGTAGTAGTATTCGTTGTTGTTGATGACTGTGATGATGTTGGGCTGTGGTTGTGTGATTGTGGTAGTATGTATGTGATAGTGGGTATTGTGTGTGATGTGATAATGTGATGTTAGTGGTTGTGAATAGGTATGTTGATGGTGGGATTCGAACTGGCGTCGTTTAAAGGTGGTTCCCCATCCAACGCCTTAGACCACTCGGCCACACGGAAAATGATTGGAACTACACAAAACTTACTCATCAATTTCAACATTCCATTTCACCATCATTTCATCATGCAAATACTCTCTACTATTCACGACAACACTACACACTACACAACAAATACTAGTCACTCACTCACTCAATCACTCACTCACTCACACTCAATCACACACTCAATCACACACTCAATCAATCAACCACACAACCACTCACCACTCATCACCCAGTGTCAATCCATCCACCACTGTCTGCTTCGACACACCCCGCAGTGTAACACAGGTTGAGACGATGAGTCAGTGAGGGAGAGTGTGTTTCATCCTGTCTGTTTGACACTTGTCCACTCAATGTGTCTGCATGCCATCCCACGTGCTGAATCAAGTTCACACTGAGTTAAGCAGCAATCGGCACACATGACAGTAGAAGTGTTGGGATACAGTGAGGAGACGATGTTGTGTGTGAGTGGGACTAGGCAAGTGACTGTGACTGGTCGTTGTTGTGAATGAATTAAATGAAGTGTGGAAGTAACAGGGCACACAGGAGTGAGAATGTGGAGAGTGAGACTTGGTGGTTGTGGTTTTGTTTGTGGTTGTAGTACTGTTTTTGTTTGTTCGTTGTATTTGTAGTTGTAATTGAAATAGTATTTGTAGTGTGGTGAACAACAACAAGAAGAAGTACAAGAAGAACAAGAAGAAGAACACGAGTGGGGACAATGGAATGTATTTGAAGTGAAAATTGCAGAATGTCTTAGTAAAATGTGAGAGGAAAACAGTAAATACTTAATTCGCAAAATATCAATGAACCTTGACTGTTCCTTTGCGAATGTCAATCAATCGTCTGACAATTCACTGTTCCTTCATTTCAATACCAATCGGTTTCTGTTCAGGTTCTTTCCTCCTCCAACTTCACGAATTTCTGCTGCCACACATTCTATTCCTGACTCGCCATATAAACTGCTTATTTAGATATATGTAGTATTATTACTGTTAAGTTTGCCTTACATTGTTCCTATTCTCTCTCCTACCACTTCTTTGTTTATTGTTTTATACTACTTATTTTTATTCAGTAAGCAGTTGTATCCTTAACAATTTTCACATTTACATTTTAACGCAAGTTGTACTGTAACATTCGGAAACCTTCCCATATATTTATAATGTTTATTGCACTCATCATTGTATTTGTCATTGTAATCACGGTACTTTAATTACTGTAACAATTATCCACAGTTGCGGATTTGTTTAAACGCAACAGTTTCCATATTGTTTGCTCTTGGTTCGAGTTTCGATTGTTCATAAACTATTGTCCAATTTCGACACAGCCATCGGCTGTCTTTGTACTATCGAAGCCTTTACTATTTCATTCTTGAACGACGCGGTAAACGCTTAGACACCTCACAAGTTGAGGTTTGTAATTAAATTTGTATTTTATATAATAATAGAACCGCTTTTGTAGACAAATCGTTGTTTTGGAACTTCGATTTTGCGCGTATCTCAATCGGGTCATTTGGACGCTTCGATAGACTTAACAGTTCTCAACTTTGGTCTTATTGGTGTGGATACAGTTCTGAACTTTGGTCCTAATTGTTGAAGATACTTGCTGTAACTAATTTGGTCGGAATCGAGTCTGGTTCATTCAAACTAACGATGACGAAAACGAGAAGGATGAAGTACAACGATGACAGTTCCCAAGACACAGAGAATTATAATGCTGAAAATATTATTCCTTCAGTTTCTAAGGTGAATTCACCTATTTCTTTAAATCTTGCTCTTGATAATGTTTTACTTAACCCCAAAGACAGCTGTTCTGTAAGGGACAACAATGGAGAGACTAGATGTAGCATAGAAGACGAAGTAGTTTCTAGGGAGAAGGAAGTAGAAAAGATTGAGTTGGAGATTAGAGAACTTCAACTACGCAAACGATTGTTAGAGTTAACCCCGAACTCTTTAAGCCAAGTGAGAAAAGTGAGTGAGACTAATGAGTCATTGGGGTCTCGATCTGGAGACGTAACACCAGCAGCCGTGTTAAGGCGCCAATACACCAATACACATTTGAGCGAAGCGGTACAACTTAAAGCACAGGCTGATAGTATCAAGTCACTAGTTATGACAGCCAGTTTACCTAAGATAGAGGTTATGAAATTTGATGGAAGTCCTTTGAAATTTTGGACGTTCATAAAGGGATTCAAGGCTAACATTGCCGACAGAGTAGAGGGTGATACTCAGAAATTAATGTACCTGATACATTATTGTGAAGGAGCAGCTAAGGACGCTATAGAGCACTATGTTTTATTACCAGAAGGAGAAGGTTATACCAAAGCTATTAACATTCTACACAACCAGTTCGTCAAACCACATGACATAGTAGAAGCGTTCTTAACAGAGTTGTTAAATGGAGTGCCACTAAATCAAGACGATATATCGGGACTACAGAAACTAACAAGACTCATGACTAACTGTAAGATAGCCTTGACACAGATGGGCAGAAATGCCGATCTGAATTGTTCGACCAATCTAAAACGAATAGTGAGACGACTTCCACGAAGTATACAGTTTAAATGGGCGGAAGCTGTAGACGATATTTTAAGAAGGGGTCTAGAACCCAATTTTGATGATTTGTTACAATTCTTGGAAAAGAAAGTGTCAATTGCCACGAACACTTACGGACAGCTAGCAAGTGGGAGCTACAAAGCTCAAACGACATCGAACAACCGGTCTGCTCCCACTAAAGCTAAGATTCATACATCGTCGAGCAAAGGAAAGGTTCATTGCGTAATTTGCTCTGGTACCCATGAAGTCGTGTCTTGCCCACAACTGCTAGCAGTAAGTCACAACGAAAGGTTAGAATTACTGAGGAAGTTTAAGCTTTGCTTTAGTTGTTTATAACCCAATCATCGAGCAAAAGACTGTCGGCAACCCGTGTTGTGTGAAATCGATGGCTGCAAGCGACGTCATCATAGAATTCTTCACAACACAAAACCTGATGCTAAACAAACATGCTGTAATTCTACTTATTCTGCTGGAACGTATTTGGGATTTGTACCAGTCAGGTTACATGGTCCCACAGGACATGTAGATATCTATGCATTATTGGATAATGGCTCGGACTCGACACTACTGCTTAGTGATGTGGCAAAGCAGGTAGGAATTTCGGGTACAGTGACAAGATTGAGCATATCTTCTGTAATTGGAGCGTCGTCTCAGAACGCTGAACTTATTAATTTCGAAATCGAATCTTTAGACAAGACTAATCGAATAAAAATCGAAGGTGCATATGCTATAAATAATCTACCTATTAAAAGGGCAGAAATCCCACCAATGGACTTCCAAGAAAGATGGAAACACTTGAAAGGTGTACAGCTACCCACCATAACCTGTGACAAGGTCGGTTTGTTACTTGGTGTCGACGTCCCAGAGGCCCACTGGGTCATCGATCAGCGTATCGGGAAACCTAAACAACCCTATGCCTCACTAACTATGTTAGGATGGGCTTTCACAATTGATTGATCACTGGGTGGTGATCAATCTCATGCGTGTCAGGTCCTTAGTGCTGATCGAATGCTATCGATCAAGTTGCAATGTGGCCACCAGTCTAGGTGGCTCGACACTGCGGGCACTATATATTAGGGTAACATGGTGGTTGGAGGTGGTCAACAGGAAACCCTGGACCCGGGTTTCGTGCTACTTGGCACTCGTCAGCAAGGTGTACCTGTAATCCTGAGGGAACTGATGCTCCCTGGCGGATTCGATCCCGCGTCACTCAGCTTCACAGTCAGAGACGTTACCACTGAGCTATTCGGGCCGCGACCGACCTCCTGTAGGACTGAGATCTAATCACAATTGATTGATCACTGGGTGGTGATCAATCTCATGCGTGTCAGGTCCTTAGTGCTGATCGAATGCTATCGATCAAGTTGCAATGTGGCCACCAGTCTAGGTGGCTCGACACTGCGGGCACTATATATTAGGGTAACATGGTGGTTGGAGGTGGTCAACAGGAAACCCTGGACCCGGGTTTCGTGCTACTTGGCACTCGTCAGCAAGGTGTACCTGTAATCCTGAGGGAACTGATGCTCCCTGGCGGATTCGATCCCGCGTCACTCAGCTTCACAGTCAGAGACGTTACCACTGAGCTATTCGGGCCGCGACCGACCTCCTGTAGGACTGAGATCTAATCACAATTGATTGATCACTGGGTGGTGATCAATCTCATGCGTGTCAGGTCCTTAGTGCTGATCGAATGCTATCGATCAAGTTGCAATGTGGCCACCAGTCTAGGTGGCTCGACACTGCGGGCACTATATATTAGGGTAACATGGTGGTTGGAGGTGGTCAACAGGAAACCCTGGACCCGGGTTTCGTGCTACTTGGCACTCGTCAGCAAGGTGTACCTGTAATCCTGAGGGAACTGATGCTCCCTGGCGGATTCGATCCCGCGTCACTCAGCTTCACAGTCAGAGACGTTACCACTGAGCTATTCGGGCCGCGACCGACCTCCTGTAGGACTGAGATCTAATCACAATTGATTGATCACTGGGTGGTGATCAATCTCATGCGTGTCAGGTCCTTAGTGCTGATCGAATGCTATCGATCAAGTTGCAATGTGGCCACCAGTCTAGGTGGCTCGACACTGCGGGCACTATATATTAGGGTAACATGGTGGTTGGAGGTGGTCAACAGGAAACCCTGGACCCGGGTTTCGTGCTACTTGGCACTCGTCAGCAAGGTGTACCTGTAATCCTGAGGGAACTGATGCTCCCTGGCGGATTCGATCCCGCGTCACTCAGCTTCACAGTCAGAGACGTTACCACTGAGCTATTCGGGCCGCGACCGACCTCCTGTAGGACTGAGATCTAATCACAATTGATTGATCACTGGGTGGTGATCAATCTCATGCGTGTCAGGTCCTTAGTGCTGATCGAATGCTATCGATCAAGTTGCAATGTGGCCACCAGTCTAGGTGGCTCGACACTGCGGGCACTATATATTAGGGTAACATGGTGGTTGGAGGTGGTCAACAGGAAACCCTGGACCCGGGTTTCGTGCTACTTGGCACTCGTCAGCAAGGTGTACCTGTAATCCTGAGGGAACTGATGCTCCCTGGCGGATTCGATCCCGCGTCACTCAGCTTCACAGTCAGAGACGTTACCACTGAGCTATTCGGGCCGCGACCGACCTCCTGTAGGACTGAGATCTAATCACAATTGATTGATCACTGGGTGGTGATCAATCTCATGCGTGTCAGGTCCTTAGTGCTGATCGAATGCTATCGATCAAGTTGCAATGTGGCCACCAGTCTAGGTGGCTCGACACTGCGGGCACTATATATTAGGGTAACATGGTGGTTGGAGGTGGTCAACAGGAAACCCTGGACCCGGGTTTCGTGCTACTTGGCACTCGTCAGCAAGGTGTACCTGTAATCCTGAGGGAACTGATGCTCCCTGGCGGATTCGATCCCGCGTCACTCAGCTTCACAGACAGAGACGTTACCACTGAGCTATTCGGGCCGCGACCGACCTCCTGTAGGACTGAGATCTAATCACAATTGATTGATCACTGGGTGGTGATCAATCTCATGCGTGTCAGGTCCTTAGTGCTGATCGAATGCTATCGATCAAGTTGCAATGTGGCCACCAGTCTAGGTGGCTCGACACTGCGGGCACTATATATTAGGGTAACATGGTGGTTGGAGGTGGTCAACAGGAAACCCTGGACCCGGGTTTCGTGCTACTTGGCACTCGTCAGCAAGGTGTACCTGTAATCCTGAGGGAACTGATGCTCCCTGGCGGATTCGATCCCGCGTCACTCAGCTTCACAGTCAGAGACGTTACCACTGAGCTATTCGGGCCGCGACCGACCTCCTGTAGGACTGAGATCTAATCACAATTGATTGATCACTGGGTGGTGATCAATCTCATGCGTGTCAGGTCCTTAGTGCTGATCGAATGCTATCGATCAAGTTGCAATGTGGCCACCAGTCTAGGTGGCTCGACACTGCGGGCACTATATATTAGGGTAACATGGTGGTTGGAGGTGGTCAACAGGAAACCCTGGACCCGGGTTTCGTGCTACTTGGCACTCGTCAGCAAGGTGTACCTGTAATCCTGAGGGAACTGATGCTCCCTGGCGGATTCGATCCCGCGTCACTCAGCTTCACAGTCAGAGACGTTACCACTGAGCTATTCGGGCCGCGACCGACCTCCTGTAGGACTGAGATCTAATCACAATTGATTGATCACTGGGTGGTGATCAATCTCATGCGTGTCAGGTCCTTAGTGCTGATCGAATGCTATCGATCAAGTTGCAATGTGGCCACCAGTCTAGGTGGCTCGACACTGCGGGCACTATATATTAGGGTAACATGGTGGTTGGAGGTGGTCAACAGGAAACCCTGGACCCGGGTTTCGTGCTACTTGGCACTCGTCAGCAAGGTGTACCTGTAATCCTGAGGGAACTGATGCTCCCTGGCGGATTCGATCCCGCGTCACTCAGCTTCACAGTCAGAGACGTTACCACTGAGCTTGATCGATAGCATTCGATCAGCACTAAGGACCTGACACGCATGAGATTGATCACCACTCAGTGATCAATCAATTGTGATTAGATCTCAGTCCTACAGGAGGTCGGTCGCGGCCCGAATAGCTCAGTGGTAACGTCTCTGACTGTGAAGCTGAGTGACGCGGGATCGAATCCGCCAGGGAGCATCAGTTCCCTCAGGATTACAGGTACACCTTGCTGACGAGTGCCAAGTAGCACGAAACCCGGGTCCAGGGTTTCCTGTTGACCACCTCCAACCACCATGTTACCCTAATATATAGTGCCCGCAGTGTCGAGCCACCTAGACTGGTGGCCACATTGCAACTTGATCGATAGCATTCGATCAGCACTAAGGACCTGACACGCATGAGATTGATCACCACCCAGTGATCAATCAATTGTGATTAGATCTCAGTCCTACAGGAGGTCGGTCGCGGCCCGAATAGCTCAGTGGTAACGTCTCTGACTGTGAAGCTGAGTGACGCGGGATCGAATCCGCCAGGGAGCATCAGTTCCCTCAGGATTACAGGTACACCTTGCTGACGAGTGCCAAGTAGCACGAAACCCGGGTCCAGGGTTTCCTGTTGACCACCTCCAACCACCATGTTACCCTAATATATAGTGCCCGCAGTGTCGAGCCACCTAGACTGGTGGCCACATTGCAACTTGATCGATAGCATTCGATCAGCACTAAGGACCTGACACGCATGAGATTGATCACCACCCAGTGATCAATCAATTGTGATTAGATCTCAGTCCTACAGGAGGTCGGTCGCGGCCCGAATAGCTCAGTGGTAACGTCTCTGACTGTGAAGCTGAGTGACGCGGGATCGAATCCGCCAGGGAGCATCAGTTCCCTCAGGATTACAGGTACACCTTGCTGACGAGTGCCAAGTAGCACGAAACCCGGGTCCAGGGTTTCCTGTTGACCACCTCCAACCACCATGTTACCCTAATATATAGTGCCCGCAGTGTCGAGCCACCTAGACTGGTGGCCACATTGCAACTTGATCGATAGCATTCGATCAGCACTAAGGACCTGACACGCATGAGATTGATCACCACCCAGTGATCAATCAATTGTGATTAGATCTCAGTCCTACAGGAGGTCGGTCGCGGCCCGAATAGCTCAGTGGTAACGTCTCTGACTGTGAAGCTGAGTGACGCGGGATCGAATCCGCCAGGGAGCATCAGTTCCCTCAGGATTACAGGTACACCTTGCTGACGAGTGCCAAGTAGCACGAAACCCGGGTCCAGGGTTTCCTGTTGACCACCTCCAACCACCATGTTACCCTAATATATAGTGCCCGCAGTGTCGAGCCACCTAGACTGGTGGCCACATTGCAACTTGATCGATAGCATTCGATCAGCACTAAGGACCTGACACGCATGAGATTGATCACCACCCAGTGATCAATCAATTGTGATTAGATCTCAGTCCTACAGGAGGTCGGTCGCGGCCCGAATAGCTCAGTGGTAACGTCTCTGACTGTGAAGCTGAGTGACGCGGGATCGAATCCGCCAGGGAGCATCAGTTCCCTCAGGATTACAGGTACACCTTGCTGACGAGTGCCAAGTAGCACGAAACCCGGGTCCAGGGTTTCCTGTTGACCACCTCCAACCACCATGTTACCCTAGGATGGGCTTTATTTGGACCGACGGGTCAACTTGGTAAAACTTCAGCCTTCATAAACTGTCTAGAAGCAAGAAATTCTGTCGAGGAGGATATTCTCAAACTATTTGAACATGAATTTTCTGAAAATAAGTACTCTGATGAGGTTACCATGTCCCTATGTGATAAGTCCATTATGGAAACTACTGACAAACAAACAGTATTACTTGATGGACATTATCAAGTGCCGATACCCTGGAAAGTGGATTGGCACTCACTTCCAAGCAATAAGCGTGAAATAGAAAAACGATTAATTTACCTACGTAAAAGGTTACTAAAAGACGAACAGCTTCGGAAACAGTATAGTTTTATATTAGCTACCCACGAAAGTAAAAGATATTTGTCTCGAGTAACACAAGCTATCGAAGAGGAAAGGTATTTTATCCCACATCATCCCGTGTTTAACTCTAAAAAACCAGGTAAAGTTCGGATAGTCTTTGATTGTGCTGCTAAGTTGCAAAACAGGTCTCTAAATGATTGTATACATTCTGGACCAGATCTTACAAACGATCTTGTGGGAGTTTTACTTAGATTCAGAAAGCATAAAATTGGACTGTCAGCAGACATTGAAGAAATGTTCCTCCAGGTACATCTACCTGAAAGGGATACAAAGGCCTTCAGTTTTTTATGGTATCCTGACGGTAACCTTGACTCTTCTCCTGAGATCTATGAGTTGCATGTACACCCTTTCGGGGCTACGTCCTCACCGTTTTGTGCTACTTATGCTTTAAAACGTACGGCTGCAGACCACGAAGATTTGTTCGATGAAAAAACACAGTCCGCCTTACGAGAAAATTTTTATGTAGATGATTGTCTGGTCTCAGTAGAAACAGTATCTGAAGCTGCCGAGTTAGCAATTAACCTGACAAGACTCTTAGCGCTTGGAGGTTTCCGTCTACATAAATGGGTTAGTAACGTAAATGAAGCGCTGAACGATATCCCTATAGACGACAGGTCAAACAATTTGGTTCGTATACCAGGCTCAACAGAACGTATACAGAGAACTTTAGGACTCTGTTGGCACACGCAATCCGATTGTTTTGCATTTGACGTAAATCTCCCTGAACGCCCGGTCACTAAGAGAGGCATTCTATCATGTGCATCATCGTTATATGATCCGCTTGGGTTCTTAGCGCCTTTATCACTTATACCTAAACGAATTCTTCAACGGCCATGTCGTAAAAACTATGGGTGGGATGAGATCATAGACGAGGAGTCACGGTTGAGTTGGGAAGGTTGGTTACAAGCAGTTGCAGGTGTCAGAGACCTAAGGATACCACGATGTCTCAATATTGAGTCGTACGATAAAGGGCAGATTTCTTTACATCTGTTTTCGGATGCTTCAGAAAGCGGTTACGGAGCTGTAGCCTATATGAGATTACAATATGATGCAAGTATAACGAGATGTAGCTTCATCCTAGGCAAGTCTAGAATAGCACCCCTAAAATTTGTCAGTGTTCCTCGCCTTGAACTACAAGCCGCAGTACTGGCAGTGAAGTTGATGAAGCAAATATTAGAAGAAATAAAGCTAAAGTACATGACTGAAATCTACTTTTGGACGGATTCTATGATAGTATTAAATTACATATTTAATACGACGTCACGTTTGAAGACATATGTAGCTAATAGAATTAACTTTATTCACGAGCGAACTAAGCCATCTCAATGGAGGTATGTACCATCATCCATCAATCCTGCTGATCTTGCTTCCAGAGGAATATGTAAGTATGACTCTAATTGTATTGAAACTTGGCTTTCAGGTCCCGAGTTCCTAACGACTGAGAAGGATAAATGGCCTGAGTATAGACGAGAAGAAATATTAAAGCTCCCAGTTGAGCTAGAGTTAAAGAACGCCACAACCTTGGACACCATGACTACAGTTTTTCCCCTTGATAAATTTATATCCTATTTTTCGTCATGGATTAAACTCAAACAAGATGCAGCTTGGCTCATCAGATTCAAACGTTACCTCTGCAATAAAACGACCGTAAAGGGTCCCCTTACGCTTAACGAATTGGATAATGCCGAAAGAGACCTACTAAAATACGTACAAGAGCAAGAGTTTGCGGAAATTATACAATGGATTAAACGACACAAGCAATCTGATAACATTCCGTCCAAAAATCATGTCATTAATAAGCTACGTCCAATCGTGATTGACAACCTGATTCGCGTAGGAGGACGTTTGAACCGTAGTGATCTTCCGGTAGAGCAGAAACATCCAATTATTCTACCCAGCAAACACCCTATAACGGAGCTTATCATTCGTCACTACCATCAAGCTGACGGACACATGGGGGTGTACTACACACTAGCCGCCTTGCGCAAAAAGTTTTGGATCTTAAAGGGCACTACTGCAATCAAGAGGATCATACATAAATGTATAGGCTGCCGCATTAGATCATCCAGGCCGATGTCACAACTGATGGGAGACTTGCCACCTACGCGGATAACACCCGACTTCCCGTTCGCAACGACAGGAGTAGATTATTTCGGCCCAATCACGATTAAGGAGGGACGCAAACCTCGAAAGTGTTACGGATGCTTATTTACGTGCTTCAACACCCGAGCAGTTCACATAGAAGTTGCCTGCGCATTATCAATCGATTCTTTTCTAATGGCGTTGTCTCGCTTCTCAAATCGCAGGGGGGCGCCGAAGAAGATATATAGTGATAGAGGAACCACATTCGCTGGATTAGAGAAAGAAATACAACTTCTATTACCAGACTTTAAAGATAATAGAGTAGCTAAGGAAATGATTCGTCGAAATATCGAGTGGCACTACAACATCCCTTACGCAAGTCATCGTGGAGGTATATGGGAAAGATTAATAAGGAGCATACGTAGAATTTTGAGTGCTGTATCTGGCGAGCAAACTATGACCTACGAGACACTCACCACTTATTTGACTGAAGTAGAAAGAATACTTAACGATAGACCTTTAGTTCCAGTTTACGACGACCCAGAACAACTTGAGACATTGTCACCTAATAATCTACTTTTGTTAAGAAAACCTAGCCTTCATCAGATTGAAATAAGCCTACGTGAGCGTTATTCCCGACAATGGCGACAAGCGCAGCTGTTGGCAACTACATTTTGGCGTCGTTGGATAAAGGAGTACTTACCACTTTTACAGACACGAGCAAAGTGGACACAAGGGAGACGAGATCTACGAGTTGGTGATCTAGTCTTGATTATTGGAGACACCTACACACGAAATAACTGGCCTAAAGGTCTAGTGGTAAGTATCAACCCAGGAGAAGATGGGCTAGTGAGACAAGCGAAAATCAGAACGTCGAGAGGCATAATTATTAGAGATATACGTAAAATTTGTTTATTAGAAGGAGCGGATAACTGAACAGTAGAGGATAGATAGACGCTTCAGAGTGACTGTGGCTAGAGTAAATTGTACCATTGTCACCTCTGAATGATGTTACGTTAGTTCCCAATCAGCGAAAGTGAGGAAAGACATGCTGTCTTTGGGGGGCGGTGTTAAGTTGCCTTACATTGTTCCTATTCTCTCTCCTTCCACTTCTTTGTTTATTGTTTTATACTACTTATTTTTATTCAGTAAGCAGTTGTATCCTTAACAATTTTCACATTTACATTGTAACGCAAGTTGTACTGTAACATTCGGAAACGTTCCCATATATTTATAATGTTTATTGCACTCATCATTGTATTTGTCATTGTAATCACGGTACTTTAATTACTGTAACGGTTATCCACAGTTGCGGATTTGTTTAAACGCAACAGTTTCCATATTGTTTGCTCTTGGTTCGAGTTTCGATTGTTCATAAACTATTGTCCAATTTCGACACAGCCATCGGCTGTCTTTGTACTATCGAAGCCTTTACTATTTCATTCTTGAACGACGCGGTAAACGCTTAGACACCTCACAAGTTGAGGTTTGTAATTAAATTTGTATTTTATATAATAATAGAACCGCTTTTGTAGACAAATCGTTGTTTTGGAACCTCCATTTTGCGCGTATCTCAATCAGGTCATTTGGACGCTTCGATAGACTTAACAATTACAAATATGATTAGTAGTAGTATTCGTTGTTGTTGATGACTGTGATGATGTTGGGCTGTGGTTGTGTGATTGTGGTAGTATGTATGTGATAGTGGGTATTGTGTGTGATGTGATAATGTGATGTTAGTGGTTGTGAATAGGTATGTTGATGGTGGGATTCGAACTGGCGTCGTTTAAAGGTGGTTCCCCATCCAACGCCTTAGACCACTCGGCCACATGGAAAATGATTGGAACTACACAAAACTTACTCATCAATTTCAACATTCCATTTCACCATCATTTCATCATGCAAATACTCTCTACTATTCACGACAACACTACACACTACACAACAAATACTAGTCACTCACTCACTCAATCACTCACTCACTCACACTCACTCACACTCACTCACACTCAATCACACACTCAATCACACACTCAATCAATCAACCACACAACCACTCACCACTCATCACCCAGTGTCAATCCATCCACCACTGTCTGCTTCGACACACCACGCAGTGTAACACAGGTTGAGACGATGAGTCAGTGAGGGAGAGTGTGTTTCATCCTGTCTGTTTGACACTTGTCCACTCAATGTGTCTGCATGCCATCCCATGTACTGAATCAAGTTCACACTGAGTTAAGCAGCAATCGGCACACATGACAGTAGAAGTGTTGGGATACAGTGAGGAGACGATGTTGTGTGTGAGTGGGACTAGGCAAGTGACTGTGACTGGTCGGTGTTGTGAATGAATTAAATGAAGTGTGGAAGTAACAGGGCACACAGGAGTGAGAATGTGGAGAGTGTGACGTGGTGATTGTGGTTTTGTTTGTGGTTGTAGTACTGTTTTTGTTTTTTCGTTGTATTTGTAGTTGTCATTGTAATAGTATTTGTAGTGTGGTGAACAACAACAAGAAGAAGTACAAGAAGAACAAGAAGAAGAACACGAGTGGGGACAATGGAATGTATTTGAAGTGAAAATTGCAGAATGTCTTAGTAAAATGTGAGAGGAAAACAGTAAATACTTAATTTGCAAAATATCAATGAACCTTGACTGTTCCTTTGCGAATGTCAATCAATCGTCTGACAATTCACTGTTCCTTCATTTCAATACCAATCGGTTTCTGTTCAGGTTCTTTCCTCCTCCAACTTCACGAATTTCTGCTGCCACACATTCTATTCCTGACTCGCCATATATGCTGCTTATATAGATATAAGTAGTATTCTTACAAATATGATTAGTAGTAGTATTCGTTGTTGTTGATGACTGTGATGATGTTGGGCTGTGGTTGTGTGATTGTGGTAGTATGTATGTGATAGTGGGTATTGTGTGTGATGTGATAATGTGATGTTAGTGGTTGTGAATAGGTATGTTGATGGTGGGATTCGAACCGGCGTCGTTTAAAGGTGGTTCCCCATCCAACGCCTTAGACCACTCGGCCACACGGAAAATGATTGGAACTACACAAAACTTACTCATCAATTTCAACATTCCATTTCACCATCATTTCATCATGCAAATACTCTCTACTATTCACGACAACACTACACACTACACAACAAATACTAGTCACTCACTCACTCAATCACTCACTCACTCACACTCACTCACACTCACTCACACTCAATCACACACTCAATCACACACTCAATCAATCAACCACACAACCACTCACCACTCATCACCCAGTGTCAATCCATCCACCACTGTCTGCTTCGACACACCACGCAGTGTAACACAGGTTGAGACGATGAGTCAGTGAGGGAGAGTGTGTTTCATCCTGTCTGTTTGACACTTGTCCACTCAATGTGTCTGCATGCCATCCCATGTACTGAATCAAGTTCACACTGAGTTAAGCAGCAATCGGCACACATGACAGTAGAAGTGTTGGGATACAGTGAGGAGACGATGTTGTGTGTGAGTGGGACTAGGCAAGTGACTGTGACTGGTCGGTGTTGTGAATGAATTAAATGAAGTGTGGAAGTAACAGGGCACACAGGAGTGAGAATGTGGAGAGTGTGACGTGGTGATTGTGGTTTTGTTTGTGGTTGTAGTACTGTTTTTGTTTTTTCGTTGTATTTGTAGTTGTCATTGTAATAGTATTTGTAGTGTGGTGAACAACAACAAGAAGAAGTACAAGAAGAACAAGAAGAAGAACACGAGTGGGGACAATGGAATGTATTTGAAGTGAAAATTGCAGAATGTCTTAGTAAAATGTGAGAGGAAAACAGTAAATACTTAATTTGCAAAATATCAATGAACCTTGACTGTTCCTTTGCGAATGTCAATCAATCGTCTGACAATTCACTGTTCCTTCATTTCAATACCAATCGGTTTCTGTTCAGGTTCTTTCCTCCTCCAACTTCACGAATTTCTGCTGCCACACATTCTATTCCTGACTCGCCATATATACTGCTTATATAGATATAAGTAGTATTCTTACAAATATGATTAGTAGTAGTATTCGTTGTTGTTGATGACTGTGATGATGTTGGGCTGTGGTTGTGTGATTGTGGTAGTATGTATGTGATAGTGGGTATTGTGTGTGATGTGATAATGTGATGTTAGTGGTTGTGAATAGGTATGTTGATGGTGGGATTCGAACCGGCGTCGTTTAAAGGTGGTTCCCCATCCAACGCCTTAGACCACTCGGCCACACGGAAAATGATTGGAACTACACAAAACTTACTCATCAATTTCAACATTCCATTTCACCATCATTTCATCATGCAAATACTCTCTACTATTCACGACAACACTACACACTACACAACAAATACTAGTCACTCACTCACTCAATCACTCACTCACTCACACTCACTCACACTCACTCACACTCAATCACACACTCAATCACACACTCAATCAATCAACCACACAACCACTCACCACTCATCACCCAGTGTCAATCCATCCACCACTGTCTGCTTCGACACACCACGCAGTATAACACAGGTTGAGACGATGTGTGAGTGAGTGTGAGTGATTTAGGGAGAGTGTGTTTCATGCTGTCTGTTTGACACTTGTCCACTCAATGTGTCTGCATGCCATCCCACGTACTGAATCAAGTTCACACTGAGTTAAGCAGCAATCGGCACACATGACAGTAGAAGTGTTGGGATACAGTGAGGAGACGATGTTGTGTGTGAGTGGGACTAGGCAAGTGACTGTGACTGGTCGGTGTTGTGAATGAATTAAATGAAGTGTGGAAGTAACAGGGCACACAGGAGTGAGAATGTGGAGAGTGTGACGTGGTGATTGTGGTTTTGTTTGTGGTTGTAGTACTGTTTTTGTTTTTTCGTTGTATTTGTAGTTGTCATTGTAATAGTATTTGTAGTGTGGTGAACAACAACAAGAAGAAGTACAAGAAGAACAAGAAGAAGAACACGAGTGGGGACAATGGAATGTATTTGAAGTGAAAATTGCAGAATGTCTTAGTAAAATGTGAGAGGAAAACAGTAAATACTTAATTTGCAAAATATCAATGAACCTTGACTGTTCCTTTGCGAATGTCAATCAATCGTCTGACAATTCACTGTTCCTTCATTTCAATACCAATCGGTTTCTGTTCAGGTTCTTTCCTCCTCCAACTTCACGAATTTCTGCTGCCACACATTCTATTCCTGACTCGCCATATATACTGCTTATATAGATATAAGTAGTATTCTTACAAATATGATTAGTAGTAGTATTCGTTGTTGTTGATGACTGTGATGATGTTGGGCTGTGGTTGTGTGATTGTGGTAGTATGTATGTGATAGTGGGTATTGTGTGTGATGTGATAATGTGATGTTAGTGGTTGTGAATAGGTATGTTGATGGTGGGATTCGAACCGGCGTCGTTTAAAGGTGGTTCCCCATCCAACGCCTTAGACCACTCGGCCACACGGAAAATGACTGGAACTACACAAAACTTACTCATCAATTTCAACATTCCATTTCACCATCATTTCATCATGCAAATACTCTCTACTATTCACGACAACACTACACACTACACAACAAATACTAGTCACTCACTCACTCAATCACTCACTCACTCACACTCACTCACACTCACTCACACTCAATCACACACTCAATCACTCACACACTCAATCAATCAACCACACAACCACTCACCACTCATCACCCAGTGTCAATCCATCCACCACTGTCTGCTTCGACACACCACGCAGTGTAACACAGGTTGAGACGATGAGTCAGTGAGGGAGAGTGTGTTTCATCCTGTCTGTTTGACACTTGTCCACTCAATGTGTCTGCATGCCATCCCACGTACTGAATCAAGTTCACACTGAGTTAAGCAGCAATCGGCACACATGACAGTAGAAGTGTTGGGATACAGTGAGGAGACGATGTTGTGTGTGAGTGGGACTAGGCAAGTGACTGTGACTGGTCGGTGTTGTGAATGAATTAAATGAAGTGTGGAAGTAACAGGGCACACAGGAGTGAGAATGTGGAGAGTGTGACGTGGTGATTGTGGTTTTGTTTGTGGTTGTAGTACTGTTTTTGTTTTTTCGTTGTATTTGTAGTTGTCATTGTAATAGTATTTGTAGTGTGGTGAACAACAACAAGAAGAAGTACAAGAAGAACAAGATGAATAACACGAGTGGGGACAATGGAATGTATTTGAAGTGAAAATTGCAGAATGTCTTAGTAAAATGTGAGAGGAAAACAGTAAATACTTAATTTGCAAAATATCGATGAACCTTGACTGTTCCTTTGCGAATGTCAATCAATCGTCTGACAATTCACTGTTCCTTTATTTCAATACCAATCGGTTTCTGTTCAGGTTCTTTCCTCCTCCAACTTCACGAATTTCTGCTGCCACACATTCTATTCCTGACTCGCCATATATACTGCTTATATAGATATAAGTAGTATTCTTACAAATATGATTAGTAGTAGTATTCGTTGTTGTTGATGACTGTGATGATGTTGGGCTGTGGTTGTGTGATTGTGGTAGTATGTATGTGATAGTGGGTATTGTGTGTGATGTGATAATGTGATGTTAGTGGTTGTGAATAGGTATGTTGATGGTGGGATTCGAACCGGCGTCGTTTAAAGGTGGTTCCCCATCCAACGCCTTAGACCACTCGGCCACACGGAAAATGATTGGAACTACACAAAACTTACTCATCAATTTCAACATTCCATTTCACCATCATTTCATCATGCAAATACTCTCTACTATTCACGACAACACTACACACTACACAACAAATACTAGTCACTCACTCACTCAATCACTCACTCACTCACTCACACTCACTCACACTCAATCACACTCAATCACACACTCAATCACACACACAATCAATCAACCACACAACCACTCACCACTCATCACCCAGTGTCAATCCATCCACCACTGTCTGCTTCGACAAACCACGCAGTGTAACACAAGTTGAGACGATGAGTCAGTGAGGGAGAGTGTGTTTCATGCTGTCTGTTTGACACTTGTCCACTCAATGTGTCTGCATGCCATCCCATGTACTGAATCAAGTTCACACTGAGTTAAGCAGCAATCGGCACACATGACAGTAGAAGTGTTGGGATACAGTGAGGAGACGATGTTGTGTGTGAGTGGGACTAGGCAAGTGACTGTGACTGGTCGGTGTTGTGAATGAATTAAATGAAGTGTGGAAGTAACAGGGCACACAGGAGTGAGAATGTGGAGAGTGTGACGTGGTGATTGTGGTTTTGTTTGTGGTTGTAGTACTGTTTTTGTTTTTTCGTTGTATTTGTAGTTGTCATTGTAATAGTATTTGTAGTGTGGTGAACAACAACAAGAAGAAGTACAAGAAGAACAAGAAGAAGAACACGAGTGGGGACAATGGAATGTATTTGAAGTGAAAATTGCAGAATGTCTTAGTAAAATGTGAGAGGAAAACAGTAAATACTTAATTTGCAAAATATCGATGAACCTTGACTGTTCCTTTGCGAATGTCAATCAATCGTCTGACAATTCACTGTTCCTTTATTTCAATACCAATCGGTTTCTGTTCAGGTTCTTTCCTCCTCCAACTTCACGAATTTCTGCTGCCACACATTCTATTCCTGACTCGCCATATATACTGCTTATATAGATATAAGTAGTATTCTTACAAATATGATTAGTAGTAGTATTCGTTGTTGTTGATGACTGTGATGATGTTGGGCTGTGGTTGTGTGATTGTGGTAGTATGTATGTGATAGTGGGTATTGTGTGTGATGTGATAATGTGATGTTAGTGGTTGTGAATAGGTATGTTGATGGTGGGATTCGAACCGGCGTCGTTTAAAGGTGGTTCCCCATCCAACGCCTTAGACCACTCGGCCACACGGAAAATGATTGGAACTACACAAAACTTACTCATCAATTTCAACATTCCATTTCACCATCATTTCATCATGCAAATACTCTCTACTATTCACGACAACACTACACACTACACAACAAATACTAGTCACTCACTCACTCAATCACTCACTCACTCACACTCACTCACACTCACTCACACTCAATCACACACTCAATCACTCACACACTCAATCAATCAACCACACAACCACTCACCACTCATCACCCAGTGTCAATCCATCCACCACTGTCTGCTTCGACACACCACGCAGTGTAACACAGGTTGAGACGATGAGTCAGTGAGGGAGAGTGTGTTTCATCCTGTCTGTTTGACACTTGTCCACTCAATGTGTCTGCATGCCATCCCACGTACTGAATCAAGTTCACACTGAGTTAAGCAGCAATCGGCACACATGACATTAGAGGTGTTGGGATACAGTGAGGAGACGATGTTGTGTGTGAGTGGGACTAGGCAAGTGACTGTGACTGGTCGGTGTTGTGAATGAATTAAATGAAGTGTGGAAGTAACAGGGCACACAGGAGTGAGAATGTGGAGAGTGTGACGTGGTGATTGTGGTTTTGTTTGTGGTTGTAGTACTGTTTTTGTTTTTTCGTTGTATTTGTAGTTGTCATTGTAATAGTATTTGTAGTGTGGTGAACAACAACAAGAAGAAGTACAAGAAGAACAAGAAGAAGAACACGAGTGGGGACAATGGAATGTATTTGAAGTGAAAATTGCAGAATGTCTTAGTAAAATGTGAGAGGAAAACAGTAAATACTTAATTTGCAAAATATCAATGAACCTTGACTGTTCCTTTGCGAATGTCAATCAATCGTCTGACAATTCACTGTTCCTTCATTTCAATACCAATCGGTTTCTGTTCAGGTTCTTTCCTCCTCCAACTTCACGAATTTCTGCTGCCACACATTCTATTCCTGACTCGCCATATATACTGCTTATATAGATATAAGTAGTATTCTTACAAATATGATTAGTAGTAGTATTCGTTGTTGTTGATGACTGTGATGATGTTGGGCTGTGGTTGTGTGATTGTGGTAGTATGTATGTGATAGTGGGTATTGTGTGTGATGTGATAATGTGATGTTAGTGGTTGTGAATAGGTATGTTGATGGTGGGATTCGAACCGGCGTCGTTTAAAGGTGGTTCCCCATCCAACGCCTTAGACCACTCGGCCACACGGAAAATGATTGGAACTACACAAAACTTACTCATCAATTTCAACATTCCATTTCACCATCATTTCATCATGCAAATACTCTCTCCTATTCACGACAACACTACACACTACACAACAAATACTAGTCACTCACTCACTCAATCACTCACTCACTCACACTCACTCACACTCAATCACACACTCAATCACACACTCAATCACACACTCAATCAATCAACCACACAACCACTCACCACTCATCACCCAGTGTCAATCCATCCACCACTGTCTGCTTCGACACACCACGCAGTGTAACACAAGTTGAGACGATGAGTCAGTGAGGGAGAGTGTGTTTCATCCTGTCTGTTTGACACTTGTCCACTCAATGTGTCTGCATGCCATACCACGTGCTGAATCAAGTTCACACTGAGTTAAGCAGCAATCGGCACACATGACATTAGAAGTGTTGGGATACAGTGAGGAGACGATGTTGTGTGTGAGTGGGACTAGGCAAGTGACTGTGACTGGTCGGTGTTGTGAATGAATTAAATGAAGTGTGGAAGTAACAGGGCACACAGGAGTGAGAATGTGGAGAGTGTGACGTGGTGATTGTGGTTTTGTTTGTGGTTGTAGTACTGTTTTTGTTTTTTCGTTGTATTTGTAGTTGTCATTGTAATAGTATTTGTAGTGTGGTGAACAACAACAAGAAGAAGTACAAGAAGAACAAGAAGAAGAACACGAGTGGGGACAATGGAATGTATTTGAAGTGAAAATTGCAGAATGTCTTAGTAAAATGTGAGAGGAAAACAGCAAATACTTAATTCGCAAAATATCAATGAACCTTGACTGTTCCTTTGCGAATGTCAATCAATCGTCTGACAATTCACTGTTCCTTCATTTCAATACCAATCGGTTTCTGTTCAGGTTCTTTCCTCCTCCAACTTCACGAATTTCTGCTGCCACACATTCTATTCCTGACTCGCCATATATACTGCTTATATAGATATAAGTAGTAATAATATTAGTAGTAGTAGTAGTATTGGTTGTTATTGATGAGTGTGATGATGTTGGCCTGTGATTGCGTGATTGTGGTAGTATGTATGTGATAGTGGGTATTGCGTGTGATGTGATAATGTGATGTTAGTTGTTGTGAATAGGTATGTTGATGGTGGGATTCGAACCGGCGCCGTTTAAAGGTTTTCCCTTTCATATCTTGTAGGTTGAATGCTTTATTCGGATCCTAGCTATTCGAATAACCCCAGGCTTGCACTACTCAGCGACTGGAAGGACCAAAGAGAAGACACGAGTAGCAATATGTTTAACAGCCAATCAGGACCTAATTATTTTAGTAGCATAGCTTCTTACTAATCGCTGATTGGTTGGGCCCTTTATTAGCCTCTCTGGAGGCTCTGATAGAGTTTATTGTAAGCCGACCTAACACCTCCCCTTTTTTTGAAGATTTGAAGATTAGATTTTGATTTTTTTTAAAAATTATCTGTAAGTTGAAATTCTCCAACATTTCCTCCCCCATGAAATAATGTTGGATCTTCACATCTCCAATTTACAATTAATATGACCTTATTTAGAACACATTTCTCGTATTGAATGCAGAATCCATTAGAAATGAATAGATGATGATGAACGATATTTGATTTTAGGTCATCGGAATTTGGCTTTTCTGAAACATCTCCATCAAATTCACTAAGATTTTCACTGGAGGATATTTGATAGCTAGGGGAATCATCATCTAATGAAATTGCCTTAGGTTTTTGATCATCATTTGATTCAACCGACTTAGTTTCCTCATCTTCATAAGAATTTTCATCAAAATCGTGTGCACCATTCCAGCTTTCTTGGCCGATATCATGTAACCCGTAGTTTAATTCTGACTGAAGTTTGTCTTCAGAAATCGGCGGATTGAGTGGTGCTTCATTAGACTCTGGGCTCAGGGCTTTGACTACGGAACCTTGTTTTTCTTTGACATCTGATACTGTCACAGTTTCATGTGCATTTAGCAAGATAATGTCTTGCTCTGAACCGACCAACTTACCCATTTTGCCTTTTCCATCAGATGTGAAGGGAAATGAACCCTCAACTGGGCGTTCTTCTGGGACGGCCATTTTAGCACGATTATTGAAAAACTTGTCCGAGACTGTTTCAAATAGTTGCTGTTGGAAGGCTAGCATCTGTTGTTGCCGGTGCTCTAAGATTATCAGCGCCTGTTCTAAAGGAATCGTCATTTTTTTCTGCTGATAATAATAATAACTCCGAAAATTCACCGGCAATTATTACAGCTTGTTTGATTCCCAAATCACGTCTCGGTTGCTGTATTTCTTTTTGCCAGAATCCTCGACGACAATTGTTGTATTTTTTTGTGTACCAAAAACCCCGACAACAATTGTTTTTTTTTGACGAAATCCCCGTCGCCAATGTTATATCTTGTAGGTTGAATGCTTTATTCGGGTCCTAGCTATTCGAATAACCCCAGGCTAGCACTACTCAGCCACTTGAAAGACCAGAGAGAAGACACGAGTATCAGAGAAACACTTTACTACAAGGTTCGTTTGCGTACAGAAAAAACAGGGGCTTTATAGTAATTAAAAAGACCTTGAGATTCCATAGTAGCAATATGTTTAACAGCCAATCAGGACCTAATTATTTTAGTAGCATAGCTTCTAACTAAACGCTGATTAGTTGAGAATTTTAAAAGCATCTCTGGAGGCTTTGATAGAGTTTATTGTAAGCCGACCTAACATTCCCCATCCAACTCCTTAGACCACTCGGCCACACGGAAAATGATTGGAACTACACAAAACTTACTCATCAATTTCTACATTCCATTTCAACATCATTTCATCATGCAAATACTCTCTACTATTCACGACAACAATACACACTACACAACAAATACTAGTCACTCACTCACTCAATCACTCACTCACTCACTCACACTCACTCACACTCATTCACACTCAATCACACACTCAATCACTCACACACTCAATCAATCAACCACACAACCACTCACCACTCATCACCCAGTGTCAATCCATCCACCACTGTCTGCTTCGACACACCACGCAGTGTAACACAAGTTGAGACGATGAGTCAGTGAGGGAGAGTGTGTTTCATCCTGTCTGTTTGACACTTGTCCACTCAATGTGTCTGCATGCCATCCCACGTACTGAATCAAGTTCACACTGAGTTAAACAGCAATCGGCACACATGACAGTAGAAGTGTTGGGATACAGTGAGGAGACGATGTTGTGTGTGAGTGTGACTAGGCAAGTGACTGTGACTGGTCGGTGTTGTGAATGAATTAAATGAAGTGTGGAAGTAACAGGGCACACAGGAGTGAGAATGTGGAGAGTGTGACGTGGTGATTGTGGTTTTGTTTGTGGTTGTAGTACTGTTTTTGCTTGTTCGTTGTATTTGTAGTTGTAATTGAAATAGTATTCATAGTGTGGTCAACAAGAACAAGAACAAGAACAAGAACACGAGTGGGGACAATGGAATGTATTTGAAGTGAAAATTGCAGAATGTCTTAGTAAAATGTGAGAGGAAAACAGTAAATACTTAATTTGCAAAATATCAATGAACCTTGACTGTTCCTTTGCGAATGTCAATCAATCGTCTGACAATTCACTGTTCCTTCATTTCAATACCAATCGGTTTCTGTTCAGGTTCTTTCCTCCTCCAACTTCACGAATTTCTGCTGCCACACATTCTATTCCTGACTCGCCATATATGCTGCTTATATAGATATAAGTAGTATTCTTACAAATATGATTAGTAGTAGTATTCGTTGTTGTTGATGACTGTGATGATGTTGGGCTGTGGTTGTGTGATTGTGGTAGTATGTATGTGATAGTGGGTATTGTGTGTGATGTGATAATGTGATGTTAGTGGTTGTGAATAGGTATGTTGATGGTGGGATTCGAACCGGCGTCGTTTAAAGGTGGTTCCCCATCCAACGCCTTAGACCACTCGGCCACACGGAAAATGATTGGAACTACACAAAACTTACTCATCAATTTCAACATTCCATTTCACCATCATTTCATCATGCAAATACTCTCTCCTATTCACGACAACACTACACACTACACAACAAATACTAGTCACTCACTCACTCAATCACTCACTCACTCACACTCACTCACACTCACTCACACTCAATCACACACTCAATCACACACTCAATCAATCAACCAAACAACCACTCACCACTCATCACCCAGTGTCAATCCATCCACCACTGTCTGCTTCGACAAACTACGCAGTGTAACATTGGTTGAGACGATGAGTCAGTGAGGGAGAGTGTGTTTCATCCTGTCTGTTTGACACTTGTCCACTCAATGTATCTGCATGCCATCCCACGTGCTGAATCAAGTTCACACTGAGTTAAACAGCAATCGGCACACATGACAGTAGAAGTGTTGGGATACAGTGAGGAGACGATGTTGTGTGTGAGTGGGACTAGGCAAGTGACTGTGACTGGTCGGTGTTGTGAATGAATTAAATGAAGTGTGGAAGTAACAGGGCACACAGGAGTGAGAATGTGGAGAGTGTGACTTGGTGATTGTGGTTTTGTTTGTGGTTGTAGTACTGTTTTTGTTTGTTCGTTGTATTTGTAGTTGTAATTGAAATAGTATTCATAGTGTGGTCAACAAGAACAAGAACAAGAGCGAGAACACGAGTGAGGACAATCCAATGTATTTGAAGTGAAAATTGCAGAGTGTCTTAGTAAAATGTGAGAGGAAAACAGTAAATACTTAATTCGCAAAATATCAATGAACCTTGACTGTTCCTTTGCGAATGTCAATCAATCGTCTGACAATTCACTGTTCCTTCATTTCAATACCAATCGGTTTCTGTTCAGGTTCTTTCCTCCTCCAACTTCACGAATTTCTGCTGCCACACATTCTATTCCTGACTCGCCATATATACTGCTTATATAGATATAAGTAGTATTCTTACAAATATGATTAGTAGTAGTATTCGTTGTTGTTGATGACTGTGATGATGTTGGGCTGTGGTTGTGTGATTGTGGTAGTATGTATGTGATAGTGGGTATTGTGTGTGATGTGATAATGTGATGTTAGTGGTTGTGAATAGGTATGTTGATGGTGGGATTCGAACCGGCGTCGTTTAAAGGTGGTTCCCCATCCAACGCCTTAGACCACTCGGCCACACGGAAAATGATTGGAACTACACAAAACTTACTCATCAATTTCAACATTCCATTTCACCATCATTTCATCATGCAAATACTCTCTACTATTCACGACAACACTACACACTACACAACAAATACTAGTCACTCACTCACTCAATCACTCACTCACTCACACTCACTCACACTCACTCACACTCAATCACACACTCAATCACACACTCAATCAATCAACCACACAACCACTCACCACTCATCACCCAGTGTCAATCCATCCACCACTGTCTGCTTCGACACACCACGCAGTGTAACACAAGTTGAGACGATGAGTCAGTGAGGGAGAGTGTGTTTCATCCTGTCTGTTTGACACTTGTCCACTCAATGTGTCTGCATGCCATCCCACGTGCTGAATCAAGTTCACACTGAGTTAAGCAGCAATCGGCACACATGACATTAGAAGTGTTGGGATACAGTGAGGAGAAGATGTTGTGTGTGAGTGGGACTAGGCAAGTGACTGTGACTGGTCGGTGTTGTGAATGAATTAAATGAAGTGTGGAAGTAACAGGGCACACAGGAGTGAGAATGTGGAGAGTGTGACGTGGTGATTGTGGTTTTGTTTGTGGTTGTAGTACTGTTTTTGTTTTTTCGTTGTATTTGTAGTTGTCATTGTAATAGTATTTGTAGTGTGGTGAACAACAACAAGAAGAAGTACAAGAAGAACAAGAAGAAGAACACGAGTGGGGACAATGGAATGTATTTGAAGTGAAAATTGCAGAATGTCTTAGTAAAATGTGAGAGGAAAACAGCAAATACTTAATTCGCAAAATATCAATGAACCTTGACTGTTCCTTTGCGAATGTCAATCAATCGTCTGACAATTCACTGTTCCTTCATTTCAATACCAATCGGTTTCTGTTCAGGTTCTTTCCTCCTCCAACTTCACGAATTTCTGCTGCCACACATTCTATTCCTGACTCGCCATATATACTGCTTATATAGATATAAGTAGTAATAATATTAGTAGTAGTAGTAGTATTGGTTGTTATTGATGAGTGTGATGATGTTGGCCTGTGATTGCGTGATTGTGGTAGTATGTATGTGATAGTGGGTATTGCGTGTGATGTGAAAATGTGATGTTAGTGGTTGTGAATAGGTATGTTGATGGTGGGATTCGAACCGGCGCCGTTTAAAAGTGTTTCCCTTTCATATCTTGTAGGTTGAATGCTTTATTCGGATCCTAGCTATTCGAATAACCCCAGGCTTGCACTACTCAGCGACTGGAAGGACCAAAGAGAAGACACGAGTAGCAATATGTTTAACAGCCAATCAGGACCTAATTATTTTAGTAGCATAGCTTCTTACTAATCGCTGATTGGTTGGGCCCTTTATTAGCCTCTCTGGAGGCTCTGATAGAGTTTATTGTAAGCCGACCTAACACCTCCCCTTTTTTTGAAGATTTGAAGATTAGATTTTGATTTTTTTTAAAAATTATCTGTAAGTTGAAATTCTCCAACATTTCCTCCCCCATGAAATAATGTTGGATCTTCACATCTCCAATTTACAATTAATATGACCTTATTTAGAACACATTTCTCGTATTGAATGCAGAATCCATTAGAAATGAATAGATGATGATGAACGATATTTGATTTTAGGTCATCGGAATTTGGCTTTTCTGAAACATCTCCATCAAATTCACTAAGATTTTCACTGGAGGATATTTGATAGCTAGGGGAATCATCATCTAATGAAATTGCCTTAGGTTTTTGATCATCATTTGATTCAACCGACTTAGTTTCCTCATCTTCATAAGAATTTTCATCAAAATCGTGTGCACCATTCCAGCTTTCTTGGCCGATATCATGTAACCCGTAGTTTAATTCTGACTGAAGTTTGTCTTCAGAAATCGGCGGATTGAGTGGTGCTTCATTAGACTCTGGGCTCAGGGCTTTGACTACGGAACCTTGTTTTTCTTTGACATCTGATACTGTCACAGTTTCATGTGCATTTAGCAAGATAATGTCTTGCTCTGAACCGACCAACTTACCCATTTTGCCTTTTCCATCAGATGTGAAGGGAAATGAACCCTCAACTGGGCGTTCTTCTGGGACGGCCATTTTAGCACGATTATTGAAAAACTTGTCCGAGACTGTTTCAAATAGTTGCTGTTGGAAGGCTAGCATCTGTTGTTGCCGGTGCTCTAAGATTATCAGCGCCTGTTCTAAAGGAATCGTCATTTTTTTCTGCTGATAATAATAATAACTCCGAAAATTCACCGGCAATTATTACAGCTTGTTTGATTCCCAAATCACGTCTCGGTTGCTGTATTTCTTTTTGCCAGAATCCTCGACGACAATTGTTGTATTTTTTTGTGTACCAAAAACCCCGACAACAATTGTTTTTTTTTGACGAAATCCCCGTCGCCAATGTTATATCTTGTAGGTTGAATGCTTTATTCGGGTCCTAGCTATTCGAATAACCCCAGGCTAGCACTACTCAGCCACTTGAAAGACCAGAGAGAAGACACGAGTATCAGAGAAACACTTTACTACAAGGTTCGTTTGCGTACAGAAAAAACAGGGGCTTTATAGTAATTAAAAAGACCTTGAGATTCCATAGTAGCAATATGTTTAACAGCCAATCAGGACCTAATTATTTTGGTAGCATAGCTTCTAACTAAACGCTGATTAGTTGAGAATTTTAAAAGCATCTCTGGAGGCTTTGATAGAGTTTATTGTAAGCCGACCTAACATTCCCCATCCAACTCCTTAGACCACTCGGCCACACGGAAAATGATTGGAACTACACAAAACTTACTCATCAATTTCTACATTCCATTTCAACATCATTTCATCATGCAAATACTCTCTACTATTCACGACAACAATACACACTACACAACAAATACTAGTCACTCACTCACTCAATCACTCACTCACTCACTCACACTCACTCACACTCATTCACACTCAATCACACACTCAATCACTCACACACTCAATCAATCAACCACACAACCACTCACCACTCATCACCCAGTGTCAATCCATCCACCACTGTCTGCTTCGACACACCACGCAGTGTAACACAGGTTGAGACGATGAGTCAGTGAGGGAGAGTGTGTTTCATCCTGTCTGTTTGACACTTGTGCACTCAATGTGTCTGCATGCCATCCCACGTACTGAATCAAGTTCACACTGAGTTAAACAGCAATCGGCACACATGACAGTAGAAGTGTTGGGATACAGTGAGGAGACGATGTTGTGTGTGAGTGTGACTAGGCAAGTGACTGTGACTGGTCGGTGTTGTGAATGAATTAAATGAAGTGTGGAAGTAACAGGGCACACAGGAGTGAGAATGTGGAGAGTGTGACGTGGTGATTGTGGTTTTGTTTGTGGTTGTAGTACTGTTTTTGTTTGTTCGTTGTATTTGTAGTTGTAATTGAAATAGTATTCATAGTGTGGTCAACAAGAACAAGAACAAGAACAAGAACACGAGTGGGGACAATGGAATGTATTTGAAGTGAAAATTGCAGAATGTCTTAGTAAAATGTGAGAGGAAAACAGTAAATACTTAATTTGCAAAATATCAATGAACCTTGACTGTTCCTTTGCGAATGTCAATCAATCGTCTGACAATTCACTGTTCCTTCATTTCAATACCAATCGGTTTCTGTTCAGGTTCTTTCCTCCTCCAACTTCACGAATTTCTGCTGCCACACATTCTATTCCTGACTCGCCATATATACTGCTTATATAGATATAAGTAGTATTCTTACAAATATGATTAGTAGTAGTATTCGTTGTTGTTGATGACTGTGATGATGTTGGGCTGTGGTTGTGTGATTGTGGTAGTATGTATGTGATAGTGGGTATTGTGTGTGATGTGATAATGTGATGTTAGTGGTTGTGAATAGGTATGTTGATGGTGGGATTCGAACCGGCGTCGTTTAAAGGTGGTTCCCCATCCAACGCCTTAGACCACTCGGCCACACGGAAAATGATTGGAACTACACAAAACTTACTCATCAATTTCAACATTCCATTTCACCATCATTTCATCATGCAAATACTCTCTACTATTCACGACAACACTACACACTACACAACAAATACTAGTCACTCACTCACTCAATCACTCACTCACTCACACTCACTCACACTCACTCACACTCAATCACACACTCAATCACACACTCAATCAATCAACCAAACAACCACTCACCACTCATCACCCAGTGTCAATCCATCTACCACTGTCTGCTTCAAAAAAACTACGCAGTGTAACACAGGTTGAGACGATGAGTCAGTGAGGGAGAGTGTGTTTCATCCTGTCTGTTTGACACTTGTCCACTCAATGTATCTGCATGCCATCCCACGTGCTGAATCAAGTTCACACTGAGTTAAACAGCAATCGGCACACATGACAGTAGAAGTGTTGGGATACAGTGAGGAGACGATGTTGTGTGTGAGTGTGACTAGGCAAGTGACTGTGACTGGTCGGTGTTGTGAATGAATTAAATGAAGTGTGGAAGTAACAGGGCACACAGGAGTGAGAATGTGGAGAGTGTGACGTGGTGATTGTGGTTTTGTTTGTGGTTGTAGTACTGTTTTTGTTTGTTCGTTGTATTTGTAGTTGTCATTGAAATAGTATTCATAGTGTGGTCAACAAGAACAAGAACAAGAACGAGAACACGAGTGAGGACAATCCAATGTATTTGAAGTGAAAATTGCAGAATGTCTTAGTAAAATGTGAGAGGAAAACAGTAAATACTTAATTTGCAAAATATCAATGAACCTTGACTGTTCCTTTGCGAATGTCAATCAATCGTCTGACAATTCACTGTTCCTTCATTTCAATACCAATCGGTTTCTGTTCAGGTTCTTTCCTCCTCCAACTTCACGAATTTCTGCTGCCACACATTCTATTCCTGACTCGCCATATATACTGCTTATATAGATATAAGTAGTATTCTTACAAATATGATTAGTAGTAGTATTCGTTGTTGTTGATGACTGTGATGATGTTGGGCTGTGGTTGTGTGATTGTGGTAGTATGTATGTGATAGTGGGTATTGTGTGTGATGTGATAATGTGATGTTAGTGGTTGTGAATAGGTATGTTGATGGTGGGATTCGAACCGGCGTCGTTTAAAGGTGGTTCCCCATCCAACTCCTTAGACCACTCGGTCACACGGAAAATGATTGGAACTACACAAAACTTACTCATCAATTTCAACATTCCATTTCACCATCATTTCATCATGCAAATACACTCTGCTATTCACGACAACACTACACACTACACAACACATACTATTCACTCACTCACTCACTTACACACTCAATCAAACTCACACACTCAATCACTCACACACTCAATCACTCACTCACTCACTCAATCAATCAACCACACAACCACTCACCACTCATCACCCAGTGTCAATCCATCCACCACTGTCTGCTTCGACACACCACGCAGTGTAACACAGGTTGAGACGATGAGTCAGTGAGGGAGAGTGTGTTTCATCCTGTCTGTTTGACACTTGTCCACTCAATGTGTCTGCATGCCATCCCACGTACTGAATCAAGTTCACACTGAGTTAAGCAGCAATCGGCACACATGACAGTAGAAGTGTTGGGATACAGTGAGGAGACGATGTTGTGTGTGAGTGGGACTAGGCAAGTGACTGTGACTGGTCGGTGTTGTGAATGAATTAAATGAAGTGTGGAAGTAACAGGGCACACAGGAGTGAGAATGTGGAGAGTGTGACGTGGTGATTGTGGTTTTGTTTGTGGTTGTAGTACTGTTTTTGCTTGTTCGTTGTATTTGTAGTTGTCATTGTAATAGTATTTGTAGTGTGGTGAACAACAACAAGAAGAAGTACAAGAAGAACAAGAAGAAGAACACGAGTGGGGACAATGGAATGTATTTGAAGTGAAAATTGCAGAATGTCTTAGTAAAATGTGAGAGGAAAACAGCAAATACTTAATTCGCAAAATATCAATGAACCTTGACTGTTCCTTTGCGAATGTCAATCAATCGTCTGACAATTCACTGTTCCTTCATTTCAATACCAATCGGTTTCTGTTCAGGTTCTTTCCTCCTCCAACTTCACGAATTTCTGCTGCCACACATTCTATTCCTGACTCGTCATATATACTACTTATATAGATATAAGTAGTATTAGTATTAGTAGTAGTAGTAGTATTGGTTGTTATTGATGAGTGTGATGATGTTGGGCTGTGGTTGTGTGATTGTGGTAGTATGTATGTGATAGTGGGTATTGTGTGTGATGTGATAATGTGATGTTAGTGGTTGTGAATAGGTATGTTGATGGTGGGATTCGAACCGGCGTCGTTTAAAGGTGGTTCCCCATCCAACGCCTTAGACCACTCGGCCACACGGAAAATGATTGGAACTACACAAAACTTACTCATCAATTTCAACATTCCATTTCACCATCATTTCATCATGCAAATACTCTCTACTATTCACGACAACACTACACACTACACAACAAATACTAGTCACTCACTCACTCAATCACTCACTCACTCACACTCACTCACACTCACTCACACTCAATCACACACTCAATCACACACTCAATCAATCAACCAAACAACCACTCACCACTCATCACCCAGTGTCAATCCATCTACCACTGTCTGCTTCAAAAAAACTACGCAGTGTAACACAGGTTGAGACGATGAGTCAGTGAGGGAGAGTGTGTTTCATCCTGTCTGTTTGACACTTGTCCACTCAATGTATCTGCATGCCATCCCACGTGCTGAATCAAGTTCACACTGAGTTAAACAGCAATCGGCACACATGACAGTAGAAGTGTTGGGATACAGTGAGGAGACGATGTTGTGTGTGAGTGTGACTAGGCAAGTGACTGTGACTGGTCGGTGTTGTGAATGAATTAAATGAAGTGTGGAAGTAACAGGGCACACAGGAGTGAGAATGTGGAGAGTGTGACGTGGTGATTGTGGTTTTGTTTGTGGTTGTAGTACTGTTTTTGTTTGTTCGTTGTATTTGTAGTTGTCATTGAAATAGTATTCATAGTGTGGTCAACAAGAACAAGAACAAGAACGAGAACACGAGTGAGGACAATCCAATGTATTTGAAGTGAAAATTGCAGAATGTCTTAGTAAAATGTGAGAGGAAAACAGTAAATACTTAATTTGCAAAATATCAATGAACCTTGACTGTTCCTTTGCGAATGTCAATCAATCGTCTGACAATTCACTGTTCCTTCATTTCAATACCAATCGGTTTCTGTTCAGGTTCTTTCCTCCTCCAACTTCACGAATTTCTGCTGCCACACATTCTATTCCTGACTCGCCATATATACTGCTTATATAGATATAAGTAGTATTCTTACAAATATGATTAGTAGTAGTATTCGTTGTTGTTGATGACTGTGATGATGTTGGGCTGTGGTTGTGTGATTGTGGTAGTATGTATGTGATAGTGGGTATTGTGTGTGATGTGATAATGTGATGTTAGTGGTTGTGAATAGGTATGTTGATGGTGGGATTCGAACCGGCGTCGTTTAAAGGTGGTTCCCCATCCAACTCCTTAGACCACTCGGCCACACGGAAAATGATTGGAACTACACAAAACTTACTCATCAATTTCAACATTCCATTTCACCATCATTTCATCATGCAAATACACTCTGCTATTCACGACAACACTACACAATACACAACACATACTACTCACTCACTCACTCACTTACACACTCAATCAAACTCACACACTCAATCACTCACACACTCAATCACACAATCAACCACACAACCACTCACCACTCATCACCCAGTGTCAATCCATCCACCACTGTCTGCTTCGACACACCACGCAGTGTAACACAGGTTGAGACGATGAGTCAGTGAGGGAGAGTGTGTTTCATCCTGTCTGTTTGACACTTGTCCACTCAATGTATCTGCATGCCATCCCACGTGCTGAATCAAGTTCACACTGAGTTAAGCAGCAATCGGCACACATGACAGTAGAAGTGTTGGGATACAGTGAGGAGACGATGTTGTGTGTGAGTTTGACTAGGCAAGTGACTGTGACTGGTCGGTGTTGTGAATGAATTAAATGAAGTGTGGAAGTAACAGGGCACACAGGAGTGAGAATGTGGAGAGTGTGACGTGGTGATTGTGGTTTTGTTTGTGGTTGTAGTACTGTTTTTGTTTTTTCGTTGTATTTGTAGTTGTCATTGTAATAGTATTTGTAGTGTGGTGAACAACAACAAGAAGAAGTACAAGAAGAACAAGAAGAAGAACACGAGAGGGGACAATGGAATGTATTTGAAGTGAAAATTGCAGAATGTCTTAGTAAAATGTGAGAGGAAAACAGCAAATACTTAATTCGCAAAATATCAATGAACCTTGACTGTTCCTTTGCGAATGTCAATCAATCGTCTGACAATTCACTGTTCCTTCATTTCAATACCAATCGGTTTCTGTTCAGGTTCTTTCCTCCTCCAACTTCACGAATTTCTGCTGCCACACATTCTATTCCTGACTCGTCATATATACTGCTTATATAGATATAAGTAGTAATAATATTAGTAGTAGTAGTAGTATTGGTTGTTGTTGATGACTGTGATGATGTTGGGCTGTGGTTGTGTGATTGTGGTAGTATGTATGTGATAGTGGGTATTGCGTGTGATGTGAAAATGTGATGTTAGTGGTTGTGAATAGGTATGTTGATGGTGGGATTCGAACCGGCGCCGTTTAAAAGTGTTTCCCTTTCATATCTTGTAGGTTGAATGCTTTATTCGGATCCTAGCTATTCGAATAACCCCAGGCTTGCACTACTCAGCGACTGGAAGGACCAAAGAGAAGACACGAGTAGCAATATGTTTAACAGCCAATCAGGACCTAATTATTTTAGTAGCATAGCTTCTTACTAATCGCTGATTGGTTGGGCCCTTTATTAGCCTCTCTGGAGGCTCTGATAGAGTTTATTGTAAGCCGACCTAACACCTCCCCTTTTTTTGAAGATTTGAAGATTAGATTTTGATTTTTTTTAAAAATTATCTGTAAGTTGAAATTCTCCAACATTTCCTCCCCCATGAAATAATGTTGGATCTTCACATCTCCAATTTACAATTAATATGACCTTATTTAGAACACATTTCTCGTATTGAATGCAGAATCCATTAGAAATGAATAGATGATGATGAACGATATTTGATTTTAGGTCATCGGAATTTGGCTTTTCTGAAACATCTCCATCAAATTCACTAAGATTTTCACTGGAGGATATTTGATAGCTAGGGGAATCATCATCTAATGAAATTGCCTTAGGTTTTTGATCATCATTTGATTCAACCGACTTAGTTTCCTCATCTTCATAAGAATTTTCATCAAAATCGTGTGCACCATTCCAGCTTTCTTGGCCGATATCATGTAACCCGTAGTTTAATTCTGACTGAAGTTTGTCTTCAGAAATCGGCGGATTGAGTGGTGCTTCATTAGACTCTGGGCTCAGGGCTTTGACTACGGAACCTTGTTTTTCTTTGACATCTGATACTGTCACAGTTTCATGTGCATTTAGCAAGATAATGTCTTGCTCTGAACCGACCAACTTACCCATTTTGCCTTTTCCATCAGATGTGAAGGGAAATGAACCCTCAACTGGGCGTTCTTCTGGGACGGCCATTTTAGCACGATTATTGAAAAACTTGTCCGAGACTGTTTCAAATAGTTGCTGTTGGAAGGCTAGCATCTGTTGTTGCCGGTGCTCTAAGATTATCAGCGCCTGTTCTAAAGGAATCGTCATTTTTTTCTGCTGATAATAATAATAACTCCGAAAATTCACCGGCAATTATTACAGCTTGTTTGATTCCCAAATCACGTCTCGGTTGCTGTATTTCTTTTTGCCAGAATCCTCGACGACAATTGTTGTATTTTTTTGTGTACCAAAAACCCCGACAACAATTGTTTTTTTTTGACGAAATCCCCGTCGCCAATGTTATATCTTGTAGGTTGAATGCTTTATTCGGGTCCTAGCTATTCGAATAACCCCAGGCTAGCACTACTCAGCCACTTGAAAGACCAGAGAGAAGACACGAGTATCAGAGAAACACTTTACTACAAGGTTCGTTTGCGTACAGAAAAAACAGGGGCTTTATAGTAATTAAAAAGACCTTGAGATTCCATAGTAGCAATATGTTTAACAGCCAATCAGGACCTAATTATTTTGGTAGCATAGCTTCTAACTAAACGCTGATTAGTTGAGAATTTTAAAAGCATCTCTGGAGGCTTTGATAGAGTTTATTGTAAGCCGACCTAACATTCCCCATCCAACTCCTTAGACCACTCGGCCACACGGAAAATGATTGGAACTACACAAAACTTACTCATCAATTTCTACATTCCATTTCAACATCATTTCATCATGCAAATACTCTCTACTATTCACGACAACAATACACACTACACAACAAATACTAGTCACTCACTCACTCAATCACTCACTCACTCACTCACACTCACTCACACTCATTCACACTCAATCACACACTCAATCACTCACACACTCAATCAATCAACCACACAACCACTCACCACTCATCACCCAGTGTCAATCCATCCACCACTGTCTGCTTCGACACACCACGCAGTGTAACACAGGTTGAGACGATGAGTCAGTGAGGGAGAGTGTGTTTCATCCTGTCTGTTTGACACTTGTCCACTCAATGTATCTGCATGCCATCCCACGTACTGAATCAAGTTCACACTGAGTTAAGCAGCAATCGGCACACATGACAGTAGAAGTGTTGGGATACAGTGAGGAGACGATGTTGTGTGTGAGTGTGACTAGGCAAGTGACTGTGACTGGTCGGTGTTGTGAATGAATTAAATGAAGTGTGGAAGTAACAGGGCACACAGGAGTGAGAATGTGGAGAGTGTGACGTGGTGATTGTGGTTTGTTTGTGGTTGTAGTACTGTTTTTGCTTGTTCGTTGTATTTGTAGTTGTAATTGAAATAGTATTCATAGTGTGGTCAACAAGGACAAGAACAAGAAGAAGAACACGAGTGGGGACAATGGAATGTATTTGAAGTGAAAATTGCAGAATGTCTTAGTAAAATGTGAGAGGAAAACAGTAAATACTTAATTTGCAAAATATCAATGAACCTTGACTGTTCCTTTGCGAATGTCAATCAATCGTCTGACAATTCACTGTTCCTTCATTTCAATACCAATCGGTTTCTGTTCAGGTTCTTTCCTCCTCCAACTTCACGAATTTCTGCTGCCACACATTCTATTCCTGACTCGCCATATATACTGCTTATATAGATATAAGTAGTATTCTTACAAATATGATTAGTAGTAGTATTCGTTGTTGTTGATGACTGTGATGATGTTGGGCTGTGGTTGTGTGATTGTGGTAGTATGTATGTGATAGTGGGTATTGTGTGTGATGTGATAATGTGATGTTAGTGGTTGTGAATAGGTATGTTGATGGTGGGATTCGAACCGGCGTCGTTTAAAGGTGGTTCCCCATCCAACGCCTTAGACCACTCGGCCACACGGAAAATGATTGGAACTACACAAAACTTACTCATCAATTTCAACATTCCATTTCACCATCATTTCATCATGCAAATACTCTCTACTATTCACGACAACACTACACACTACACAACAAATACTAGTCACTCACTCAATCACTCACTCACTCACTCACACTCACTCACACTCATTCACACTCAATCACACACTCAATCACTCACACACTCAATCAATCAACCACACAACCACTCACCACTCATCACCCAGTGTCAATCCATCCACCACTGTCTGCTTCGACACACCACGCAGTATAACACAGGTTGAGACGATGAGTCAGTGAGGGAGAGTGTGTTTCATCCTGTCTGTTTGACACTTGTCCACTCAATGTGTCTGCATGCCATCCCACGTACTGAATCAAGTTCACACTGAGTTAAGCAGCAATCGGCACACATGACAGTAGAAGTGTTGGGATACAGTGAGGAGACGATGTTGTGTGTGAGTGTGACTAGGCAAGTGACTGTGACTGGTCGGTGTTGTGAATGAATTAAATGAAGTGTGGAAGTAGCAGGGCACACAGGAGTGAGAATGTGGAGAGTGTGACGTGGTGGTTGTGGTTTTGTTTGTGGTTGTAGTACTGTTTTTGTTTTTTCGTTGTATTTGTAGTTGTCATTGTAATATTATTTGTAGTGTGGTGAACAACAACAAGAAGAAGTACAAGAAGAACAAGAAGAAGAACACGAGAGGGGACAATGGAATGTATTTGAAGTGAAAATTGCAGAATGTCTTAGTAAAATGTGAGAGGAAAACAGTAAATACTTAATTTGCAAAATATCAATGAACCTTGACTGTTCCTTTGCGAATGTCAATCAATCGTCTGACAATTCACTGTTCCTTCATTTCAATACCAATCGGTTTCTGTTCAGGTTCTTTCCTCCTCCAACTTCACGAATTTCTGCTGCCACACATTCTATTCCTGACTCGCCATATATGCTGCTTATATAGATATAAGTAGTATTCTTACAAATATGATTAGTAGTAGTATTCGTTGTTGTTGATGACTGTGATGATGTTGGGCTGTGGTTGTGTGATTGTGGTAGTATGTATGTGATAGTGGGTATTGTGTGTGATGTGATAATGTGATGTTAGTGGTTGTGAATAGGTATGTTGATGGTGGGATTCGAACCGGCGTCGTTTAAAGGTGGTTCCCCATCCAACGCCTTAGACCACTCGGCCACACGGAAAATGATTGGAACTACACAAAACTTACTCATCAATTTCAACATTCCATTTCACCATCATTTCATCATGCAAATACTCTCTACTATTCACGACAACACTACACACTACACAACAAATACTAGTCACTCACTCAATCACTCACTCACTCACTCACACTCACTCACACTCATTCACACTCAATCACACACTCAATCACTCACACACTCAATCAATCAACCACACAACCACTCACCACTCATCACCCAGTGTCAATCCATCCACCACTGTCTGCTTCGACACACCACGCAGTATAACACAGGTTGAGACGATGAGTCAGTGAGGGAGAGTGTGTTTCATCCTGTCTGTTTGACACTTGTCCACTCAATGTGTCTGCATGCCATCCCACGTACTGAATCAAGTTCACACTGAGTTAAGCAGCAATCGGCACACATGACAGTAGAAGTGTTGGGATACAGTGAGGAGACGATGTTGTGTGTGAGTGTGACTAGGCAAGTGACTGTGACTGGTCGGTGTTGTGAATGAATTAAATGAAGTGTGGAAGTAGCAGGGCACACAGGAGTGAGAATGTGGAGAGTGTGACGTGGTGGTTGTGGTTTTGTTTGTGGTTGTAGTACTGTTTTTGTTTTTTCGTTGTATTTGTAGTTGTCATTGTAATATTATTTGTAGTGTGGTGAACAACAACAAGAAGAAGTACAAGAAGAACAAGAAGAAGAACACGAGAGGGGACAATGGAATGTATTTGAAGTGAAAATTGCAGAATGTCTTAGTAAAATGTGAGAGGAAAACAGTAAATACTTAATTTGCAAAATATCAATGAACCTTGACTGTTCCTTTGCGAATGTCAATCAATCGTCTGACAATTCACTGTTCCTTCATTTCAATACCAATCGGTTTCTGTTCAGGTTCTTTCCTCCTCCAACTTCACGAATTTCTGCTGCCACACATTCTATTCCTGACTCGCCATATATACTGCTTATATAGATATAAGTAGTATTCTTACAAATATGATTAGTAGTAGTATTCGTTGTTGTTGATGACTGTGATGATGTTGGGCTGTGGTTGTGTGATTGTGGTAGTATGTATGTGATAGTGGGTATTGTGTGTGATGTGATAATGTGATGTTAGTGGTTGTGAATAGGTATGTTGATGGTGGGATTCGAACCGGCGTCGTTTAAAGGTGGTTCCCCATCCAACGCCTTAGACCACTCGGCCACACGGAAAATGATTGGAACTACACAAAACTTACTCATCAATTTCAACATTCCATTTCACCATCATTTCATCATGCAAATACTCTCTACTATTCACGACAACAATACACACTACACAACAAATACTAGTCACTCACTCACTCAATCACTCACTCACTCACTCACTCACACTCACTCACACTCACTCACACTCAATCACACACTCAATCACTCACACACTCAATGAATCAACCACACAACCACTCACCACTCATCACCCAGTGTCAATCCATCCACCACTGTCTGCTTCGACACACCACGCAGTGTAACACAGGTTGAGACGATGAGTCAGTGAGGGAGAGTGTGTTTCATCCTGTCTGTTTGACACTTGTCCACTCAATGTGTCTGCATGCCATCCCACGTACTGAATCAAGTTCACACTGAGTTAAGCAGCAATCGGCACACATGACAGTAGAAGTGTTGGGATACAATGAGGAGACGATGTTGTGTGTGAGTGGGACTAGGCAAGTGACTGTGACTGGTCGGTGTTGTGAATGAATTAAATGAAGTGTGGAAGTAACAGGGCACACAGGAGTGAGAATGTGGAGAGTGTGACGTGGTGATTGTGGTTTTGTTTGTGGTTGTAGTACTGTTTTTGTTTTTTCGTTGTATTTGTAATAGTATTCATAGTGTTGTCAACAAGAAGAAGAACAAGAAGAAGAACACGAGTGAGGACAATCCAATGTATTTGAAGTGAAAATTGCAGAGTGTCTTAGTAAAATGTGAGAGGAAAACAGTAAATACTTAATTTGCAAAATATCAATGAACCTTGACTGTTCCTTTGCGAATGTCAATCAATCGTCTGACAATTCACTGTTCCTTCATTTCAATACCAATCGGTTTCTGTTCAGGTTCTTTCCTCCTCCAACTTCACGAATTTCTGCTGCCACACATTCTATTCCTGACTCGCCATATATACTGCTTATATAGATATAAGTAGTATTCTTACAAATATGATTAGTAGTAGTATTCGTTGTTGTTGATGACTGTGATGATGTTGGGCTGTGGTTGTGTGATTGTGGTAGTATGTATGTGATAGTGGGTATTGTGTGTGATGTGATAATGTGATGTTAGTGGTTGTGAATAGGTATGTTGATGGTGGGATTCGAACCGGCGTCGTTTAAAGGTGGTTCCCCATCCAACGCCTTAAACCACTCGGCCACACGGAAAATGATTGGAACTACACAAAACTTACTCATCAATTTCAACATTCCATTTCACCATCATTTCATCATGCAAATACTCTCTAGTATTCACGACAACACTACACACTACACAACAAATACTAGTCACTCACTCACTCAATCACTCACTCACTCACTCACTCACACTCACTCACACTCACTCACACTCAATCACACACTCAATCACTCACACACTCAATCAATCAACCACACAACCACTCACCACTCATCACCCAGTGTCAATCCATCCACCACTGTCTGCTTCGACACACCACGCAGTGTAACACAGGTTGAGACGATGAGTCAGTGAGGGAGAGTGTGTTTCATCCTGTCTGTTTGACACTTGTGCACTCAATGTGTCTGCATGCCATCCCACGTACTGAATCAAGTTCACACTGAGTTAAACAGCAATCGGCACACATGACAGTAGAAGTGTTGGGATACAGTGAGGAGACGATGTTGTGTGTGAGTGTGACTAGGCAAGTGACTGTGACTGGTCGGTGTTGTGAATGAATTAAATGAAGTGTGGAAGTAACAGGGCACACAGGAGTGAGAATGTGGAGAGTGTGACGTGGTGATTGTGGTTTTGTTTGTGGTTGTAGTACTGTTTTTGTTTTTTCGTTGTATTTGTAGTTGTCATTGTAATAGTATTCATAGTGTTGTCAACAAGAAGAAGAACAAGAAGAAGAACACGAGTGAGGACAATCCAATGTATTTGAAGTGAAAATTGCAGAGTGTCTTAGTAAAATGTGAGAGGAAAACAGTAAATACTTAATTCGCAAAATATCAATGAACCTTGACTGTTCCTTTGCGAATGTCAATCAATCGTCTGACAATTCACTGTTCCTTCATTTCAATACCAATCGGTTTCTGTTCAGGTTCTTTCCTCCTCCAACTTCACGAATTTCTGCTGCCACACATTCTATTCCTGACTCGCCATATATACTACTTATATAGATATAAGTAGTATTAGTATTAGTATTAGTAGTAGTAGTAGTATTGGTTGTTATTGATGAGTGTGATGATGTTGGGCTGTGATTGTGTGATTGTGAAGTGGGTATTGCGTGTGATGTGAAAATGTGATGTTAGTGGTTGTGAATAGGTATGTTGATGGTGGGATTCGAACCGGCGTCGTTTAAAGGTGGTTCCCCATCCAACTCCTTAGACCACTCGGCCACACGGAAAATGATTGGAACTACACAAAACTTACTCATCAATTTCAACATTCCATTTCACCATCATTTCATCATGCAAATACACTCTGCTATTCACGACAACACTACACAATACACAACACATACTACTCACTCACTCACTCACTTACACACTCAATCAAACTCACACACTCAATCACTCACACACTCAATCACTCACTCACCACTCAATCAATCAACCACACAACCACTCACCACTCATCACCCAGTGTCAATCCATCCACCACTGTCTGCTTCGACACACCACGCAGTGTAACACAGGTTGAGACGATGAGTCAGTGAGGGAGAGTGTGTTTCATCCTGTCTGTTTGACACTTGTCCACTCAATGTGTCTGCATGCCATCCCACGTACTGAATCAAGTTCACACTGAGTTAAACAGCAATCGGCACACATGACAGTAGAAGTGTTGGGATACAGTGAGGAGACGATGTTGTGTGTGAGTGTGACTAGGCAAGTGACTGTGACTGGTCGGTGTTGTGAATGAATTAAATGAAGTGTGGAAGTAACAGGGCACACAGGAGTGAGAATGTGGAGAGTGTGACTTGGCGGTTGTGTTTTTGTTTGTGGTTGTAGTACTGTTTTTGTTTGTTCGTTGTATTTGTAGTTGTCATTGAAATAGTATTCATAGTGTGGTCAACAAGAACAAGAACAAGAACAAGAACACGAGTGAGGACAATCCAATGTATTTGAAGTGAAAATTGCAGAGTGTCTTAGTAAAATGTGAGAGGAAAACAGTAAATACTTAATTCGCAAAATATCAATGAACCTTGACTGTTCCTTTGCGAATGTCAATCAATCGTCTCACAATTCACTGTTCCTTCATTTCAATACCAATCGGTTTCTGTTCAGGTTCTTTCCTCCTCCAACTTCACGAATTTCTGCTGCCACACATTCTATTCCTGACTCGCCATATATACTACTTATATAGATATAAGTAGTATTAGTATTAGTAGTAGTAGTAGTAGTAGTATTGGTTGTTATTGATGAGTGTGATGATGTTGGGCTGTGATTGTGTGATTGTGAAGTGGGTATTGCGTGTGATGTGAAAATGTGATGTTAGTGGTTGTGAATATGTATGTTGATGGTGGGATTCGAACCGGCGTCGTTTAAAGGTGGTTCCCCATCCAACGCCTTAGACCACTCGGCCACACGGAAAATGGTTGGAACTACACAAAACTTACTCATCAATTTCAACATTCCATTTCACCATCATTTCATCATGCAAATACTCTCTGCTATTCACGACAACAATACACACTACACAACAAATACTAGTCACTCACTCACTCAATCACTCACTCACTCACTCACACTCACTCACACTCATTCACACTCAATCACACACTCAATCACTCACACACTCATCACCCAGTGTCAATCCATCCACCACTGTCTGCTTCGACACACCACGCAGTGTAACACAGGTTGAGACGATGAGTCAGTGAGGGAGAGTGTGTTTCATCCTGTCTGTTTGACACTTGTCCACTCAATGTGTCTGCATGCCATCCCACGTACTGAATCAAGTTCACACTGAGTTAAGCAGCAATCGGCACACATGACAGTAGAAGTGTTGGGATACAGTAAGGAGACGATGTTGTGTGTGAGTGGGACTAGGCAAGTGACTGTGACTGGTCGGTGTTGTGAATGAATTAAATGAAGTGTGGAAGTAGCAGGGCACACAGGAGTGAGAATGTGGAGAGTGTGACGTGGTGGTTGTGGTTTTGTTTGTGGTTGTAGTACTGTTTTTGTTTTTTCGTTGTATTTGTAGTTGTCATTGTAATAGTATTTGTAGTGTGGTGAACAACAACAAGAAGAAGTACAAGAAGAACAAGAAGAAGAACACGAGTGGGGACAATGGAATGTATTTGAAGTGAAAATTGCAGAATGTCTTAGTAAAATGTGAGAGGAAAACAGTAAATACTTAATTTGCAAAATATCAATGAACCTTGACTGTTCCTTTGCGAATGTCAATCAATCGTCTGACAATTCACTGTTCCTTCATTTCAATACCAATCGGTTTCTGTTCAGGTTCTTTCCTCCTCCAACTTCACGAATTTCTGCTGCCACACATTCTATTCCTGACTCGCCATATATACTGCTTATATAGATATAAGTAGTATTCTTACAAATATGATTAGTAGTAGTATTCGTTGTTGTTGATGACTGTGATGATGTTGGGCTGTGGTTGTGTGATTGTGGTAGTATGTATGTGATAGTGGGTATTGTGTGTGATGTGATAATGTGATGTTAGTGGTTGTGAATAGGTATGTTGATGGTGGGATTCGAACCGGCGTCGTTTAAAGGTGGTTCCCCATCCAACGCCTTAGACCACTCGGCCACACGGAAAATGATTGGAACTACACAAAACTTACTCATCAATTTCAACATTCCATTTCACCATCATTTCATCATGCAAATACTCTCTACTATTCACGACAACACTACACACTACACAACAAATACTAGTCACTCACTCACTCAATCACTCACTCCGTGTGATGTGAAAATGTGATGTTAGTGGTTGTGAATAGGTATGTTGATGGTGGGATTCGAACCGGCGCCGTTTAAAGGTGGTTCCCCATACAACTCCTTAGACCACTCGGCCACACGGAAAATGATTGGAACTACACAAAACTTACTCATCAATTTCAACATTCCATTTCACCATCATTTCATCATGCAAATACACTCTGCTATTCACGACAACACTACACACTACACAACACATACTACTCACTCACTCACTCACTCACCGACACACACACCCACTCAATCACACACACACTCAATCAATCAACCACACAACCACTCACCACTCATCACCTCGTGTCAATCCATCCACCACTGTCTGCTTCGACAAACTACGCAGTGTTACACAGGTTGAGACGATGAGTCAGTGAGGGAGAGTGTGTTTCATCCTGTCTGTTTGACACTTGTCCACTCAATGTATCTGCATGCCATCCCACGTGCTCAATCAAGTTCACACTGAGTTAAACAGCAATCGGCACACATGACAGTAGAAGTGTTGGGATACAGTGAGGAGACGATATTGTGTGTGAGTGGGACTAGGCAAGTGACTGTGACTGGTCGGTGTTGTGAATGAATTAAATGAAGTGTGCAAGTAACAGGGCACACAGGAGTGAGAATGTGGAGAGTGTGACTTGGTGATTGTGGTTTTGTTTGTGGTTGTAGTACTGTTTTTGTTTGTTCGTTGTATTTGTAGTTGTAATTCAAATAGTATTCATAGTGTGGTCAACAACAACAACAACAACAACGAGAACAAGAACACGAGTGAGGACAATCCAATGTATTTGAAGTGAAAATTGCACAGTGTCTTAGTAAAATGTGAGAGGAAAACAGTAAATACTTAATTCGCAAAATATCAATGATACTTGACTGTTCCTTTGCGAATGTCAATCAATCGTCTCACAATTCACTGTTCCTTCATTTCAATACCAATCGCTTTCTGTTCAGGTTCTTTCCTCCTCCAACTTGACGAATTTCTGCTGCCACACATTCTATTCCTGACTCGCCATATATACTACTTATATAGATATAAGTAGTATTAGTATTAGTAGTAGTAGTAGTAGTAGTAGTAGTATTGGTTGTTATTGATGAGTGTGATGATGTTGGGCTGTGATTGTGTGATTGTGGTAGTATGTATGTGATAGTGGGTATTGCGTGTGATGTGAAAATGTGATGTTAGTGGTTGTGAATAGGTATGTTGATGGTGGGATTCGAACCGGCGCCGTTTAAAGGTGGTTCCCCATCCAACTCCTTAGACCACTCGGCCACACGGAAAATGATTGGAACTACACAAAACTTACTCATCAATTTCAACATTCCATTTCACCATCATTTCATCATGCAAATACACTCTGCTATTCACGACAACACTACACACTACACAACACATACTACTCACTCACTCACTCACTCAATCACTCACACACTCAATCAATCAACCACACAACCACTCACCACTCATCACCCCGTGTCAATCCATCCACCACTGTCTGCTTCGACAAACTACGCAGTGTAACACAGGTTGAGACGATGAGTCAGTGAGGGAGAGTGTGTTTCATCCTGTCTGTTTGACACTTGTCCACTCAATGTATCTGCATGCCATCCCACGTGCTCAATCAAGTTCACACTGAGTTAAGCAGCAATCGGCACACATGACAGTAGAAGTGTTGGGATACAGTGAGGAGACGATGTTGTGTGTGAGTTGGACTAGGCAAGTGACTGTGACTGTCCGGTGTTGTGAATGAATTAAATGAAGTGTGCAAGTAACAGGGCACACAGGAGTGAGAATGTGGAGAGTGTGTCTTGGTGATTGTGGTTTTGTTTGTGGTTGTAGTACTGTTTTTGTTTGTTCGTTGTATTTGTAGTTGTAATTCAAATAGTATTCATAGTGTGGTCAACAACAACAACAACAACAACGAGAACAAGAACACGAGTGAGGACAATCCAATGTATTTGAAGTGAAAATTGCACAGTGTCTTAGTAAAATGTGAGAGGAAAACAGTAAATACTTAATTCGCAAAATATCAATGATACTTGACTGTTCCTTTGCGAATGTCAATCAATCGTCTCACAATTCACTGTTCCTTCATTTCAATACCAATCGGTTTCTGTTCAGGTTCTTTCCTCCTCCAACTTGACGAATTTCTGCTGCCACACATTCTATTCCTGACTCGCCATATATACTACTTATATAGATATAAGTAGTATTAGTATTAGTGGTAGTAGTAGTAGTAGTAGTAGTATTGGTTGTTATTGATGAGTGTGATGATGTTGGGCTGTGATTGTGTGATTATGGTAGTATGTTTGTGATAAAGGGTATCGTGTGTGATGTGAAAATGTGATGTTAGTGGTTGTGAATAGGTATGTTGATGGTGGGATTCGAACCGGCGCCGTTTAAAGGTGGTTCCCCATCCAACTACTTAGACCACTCGGCCACACGGAAAATGATTGGAACTACACAAAACTTACTCATCAATTTCAACATTCCATTTCACCATCATTTCATCATGCAAATACACTCTGCTATTCACGACAACACTACACACTACACAACACATACTACTCACTCACTCACTCACTCACTCAATCACACACACACTCAATCACTCACACACTCAATCAACACACACTCAATCAATCAACCACACAACCACTCACCACTCATCACCTCGTGTCAATCCATCCACCACTGTCTGCTTCGACAAACTACGCAGTGTTACACAGGTTGAGACGATGAGTCAGTGAGGGAGAGTGTGTTTCATCCTGTCTGTTTGACACTTGTCCACTCAATGTATCTGCATGCCATCCCACGTGCTCAATCAAGTTCACACTGAGTTAAGCAGCAATCGGCACACATGACAGTAGAAGTGTTGGGATACAGTGAGGAGACGATGTTGTGTGTGAGTGGGACTAGGCAGGTGACTGTGACTGGTTGGTGTTGTGAATGAATTAAATGAAGTGTGCAAGTAACAGGGCACACAGGAGTGAGAATGTGGAGAGTGTGTCTTGGTGATTGTGGTTTTGTTTGTGGTTGTAGTACTGTTTTTGTTTGTTCGTTGTATTTGAAGTTGTAATTCAAATAGTATTCATAGTGTGGTCAACAACAACAACAACAACAACGAGAACAAGAACACGAGTGAGGACAATCCAATGTATTTGAAGTGAAAATTGCAGAGTGTCTTAGTAAAATGTGAGAGGAAAACAGTAAATGCTTAATTCGCAAATTATCAATGAACCTTGACTGTTCCTTTGCGAATGTCAATCAATCGTCTCACAATTCACTGTTCCTTCATTTCAATACCAATCGCTTTCTGTTCACGTTCTTTCCTCCTCCAACTTGACGAATTTCTGCTGCCACACATTCTATTCCTGACTCGCCATATATACTACTTATATAGATATAAGTAGTAGTAGTAGTAGTAGTATTGGTTGTTATTGATGAGTGTGATGATGTTGGGCTGTGATTGTGTGATTATGGTAGTATGTATGTGATAAAGGGTATCGTGTGTGATGTGAAAATGTGATGTTAGTGGTTGTGAATAGGTATGTTGATGGTGGGATTCGAACCGGCGCCGTTTAAAGGTGGTTCCCCATCCAACTACTTAGACCACTCGGCCACACGGAAAATGATTGGAACTACACAAAACTTACTCATCAATTTCAACATTCCATTTCACCATCATTTCATCATGCAAATACACTCTGCTATTCACGACAACACTACACACTACACAACACATACTACTCACTCACTCACTCACTCACACACTCAATCACACACACACTCAATCACTCACAAACTCAATCAATCAACCACACAACCACTCACCACTCATCACCCAGTGTCAATCCATCCACCACTGTCTGCTTCGACAAACTTCGCAGTGTAACACAGGTTGAGACGATGAGTCAGTGAGGGAGAGTGTGTTTCATCCTGTCTGTTTGACACTTGTCCACTCAATGTATCTGCATGCCATCCCACGTGCTGAATCAAGTTCACACTGAGTTAAGCAGCAATCGGCACACATGACAGTAGAAGTGTTGGGATACAGTGAGGAGACGATGTTGTGTGTGAGTGGGACTAGGCAAGTGACTGTGACTGTCCGGTGTTGTGAATGAATTAAATGAAGTGTGCAAGTAACAGGGCACACAGGAGTGAGAATGTGGAGAGTGTGTCTTGGTGATTGTGGTTTTGTTTGTGGTTGTAGTACTGTTTTTGTTTGTTCGTTGTATTTGTAGTTGTAATTCAAATAGTATTCATAGTGTGGTCAACAACAACAACAACAACAACGAGAACAAGAACACGAGTGAGGACAATCCAATGTATTTGAAGTGAAAATTGCACAGTGTCTTAGTAAAATGTGAGAGGAAAACAGTAAATACTTAATTCGCAAAATATCAATGATACTTGACTGTTCCTTTGCGAATGTCAATCAATCGTCTCACAATTCACTGTTCCTTCATTTCAATAACAATCGCTTTCTGTTCACGTTCTTTCCTCCTCCAACTTGACGAATTTCTGCTGCCACACATTCTATTCCTGACTCGCCATATATACTACTTATATAGATATAAGTAGTAGTAGTAGTAGTAGTATTCGTTGTTATTGATGAGTGTGATGATGTTGGGCTGTGATTGTGTGATTGTGGTAGTATGTATGTGATAGTGGGTATTGTGTGTGATGTGAAAATGTGATGTTAGTGGTTGTGAATAGGTATGTTGATGGTGGGATTCGAACCGGCGCCGTTTAAAGGTGGTTCCCCATCCAACTCCTTAGACCACTCGGCCACACGGAAAATGATTGGAACTACACAAAACTTACTCATCAATTTCAACATTCCATTTCACCATCATTTCATCATGCAAATACACTCTGCTATTCACGACAACACTACACACTACACAACACATACTACTCACTCACTCACTCACTCACACACTCAATCACACACACACTCAATCACTCACACACTCAATCAATCAACCACACAACCACTCACCACTCATCACCCAGTGTCAATCCATCCACCACTGTCTGCTTCGACAAACTACGCAGTGTAACACAGGTTGAGACGATGAGTCAGTGAGGGAGAGTGTGTTTCATCCTGTCTGTTTGACACTTGTCCACTCAATGTATCTGCATGCCATCCCACGTGCTGAATCAAGTTCACACTGAGTTAAGCAGCAATCGGCACACATGACAGTAGAAGTGTTGGGATACAGTGAGGAGACGATGTTGTGTGTGAGTGGGACTAGGCAAGTGACTGTGACTGTCCGGTGTTGTGAATGAATTAAATGAAGTGTGCAAGTAACAGGGCACACAGGAGTGAGAATGTGGAGAGTGTGACTTGGTGATTGTGGTTTTGTTTGTGGTTGTAGTACTGTTTTTGTTTGTTCGTTGTATTTGTAGTTGTAATTCAAATAGTATTCATAGTGTGGTCAACAACAACAACAACAACAACGAGAACAAGAACACGAGTGAGGACAATCCAATGTATTTGAAGTGAAAATTGCACAGTGTCTTAGTAAAATGTGAGAGGAAAACAGTAAATACTTAATTCGCAAAATATCAATGATACTTGACTGTTCCTTTGCGAATGTCAATCAATCGTCTCACAATTCACTGTTCCTTCATTTCAATAACAATCGCTTTCTGTTCACGTTCTTTCCTCCTCCAACTTGACGAATTTCTGCTGCCACACATTCTATTCCTGACTCGCCATATCTACTACTTATATAGATATAAGTAGTAGTAGTAGTAGTATTCGTTGTTATTGATGAGTGTGATGATGTTGGGCTGTGATTGTGTGATTGTGGTAGTATGTATGTGATAGTGGGTATTGTGTGTGATGTGAAAATGTGTTGTTAGTGGTTGTGAATAGGTATGTTGATGGTGGGATTCGAACCGGCGCCGTTTAAAGGTGGTTCCCCATCCAACTCCTTAGACCACTCGGCCACACGGAAAATGATTGGAACTACACAAAACTTACTCATCAATTTCAACATTCCATTTCACCATCATTTCATCATGCAAATACACTCTGCTATTCACGACAACACTACACACTACACAACACATACTACTCACTCACTCACTCACTCACCCACACACACATCCACTCAATCACACACACACTCAATCAATCAAACACACAACCACTCACCACTCATCACCCAGTGTCAATCCATCCACCACTGTCTGCTTCGACAAACTACGCAGTGTTACACAGGTTGAGACGATGAGTCAGTGAGGGAGAGTGTGTTTCATCCTGTCTGTTTGACACTTGTCCACTCAATGTATCTGCATGCCATCCCACGTGCTCAATCAAGTTCACACTGAGTTAAGCAGCAATCGGCACACATGACAGTAGAAGTGTTGGGATACAGTGAGGAGACGATGTTGTGTGTGAGTGGGTCTAGGCAAGTGACAGTGACTGGTCGGTGTTGTGAATGAATTAAATGAAGTGTGCAAGTAAGAGGGCACACAGGAGTGAGAATGGGGAGAGTGTGACTTGGTGATTGTGGTTTTGTTTGTGGTTGTAGTACTGTTTTTGTTTGTTCGTTGTATTTGTAGTTGTAATTCAAATAGTATTCATAGTGTGGTCAACAACAACAACAACAACGAGAACAAGAACACGAGTGAGGACAATCCAATGTATTTGAAGTGAAAATTGCACAGTGTCTTAGTAAAATGTGAGAGGAAAACAGTAAATACTTAATTCGCAAAATATCAATGATACTTGACTGTTCCTTTGCGAATGTCAATCAATCGTCTCACAATTCACTGTTCCTTCATTTCAATAACAATCGCTTTCTGTTCACGTTCTTTCCTCCTCCAACTTGACGAATTTCTGCTGCCACACATTCTATTCCTGACTCGCCATATATACTACTTATATAGATATAAGTAGTAGTAGTAGTAGTAGTATTCGTTGTTATTGATGAGTGTGATGATGTTGGGCTGTGATTGTGTGATTGTGGTAGTATGTATGTGATAGTGGGTATTGTGTGTGATGTGAAAATGTGATGTTAGTGGTTGTGAATAGGTATGTTGATGGTGGGATTCGAACCGGCGCCGTTTAAAGGTGGTTCCCCATCCAACTCCTTAGACCACTCGGCCACACGGAAAATGATTGGAACTACACAAAACTTACTCATCAATTTCAACATTCCATTTCACCATCATTTCATCATGCAAATACACTCTGCTATTCACGACAACACTACACACTACACAACACATACTACTCACTCACTCACTCACTCACACACTCAATCACACACACACTCAATCCAACACACACTCAATCAATCAACCACACAACCACTCACCACTCATCACCCCGTGTCAAGCCATCCACCACTGTCTGCTTCGACAAACTACGCAGTGTTACACAGGTTGAGACGATGAGTCAGTGAGGGAGAGTGTGTTTCATCCTGTCTGTTTGACACTTGTCCACTCAATGTATCTGCATGCCATCCCACGTGCTCAATCAAGTTCACACTGAGTTAAGCAGCAATCGGCACACATGACAGTAGAAGTGTTGGGATACAGTGAGGAGACGATGTTGTGTGTGAGTGGGACTAGGCAAGTGACTGTGACTGTCCGGTGTTGTGAATGAATTAAATGAAGTGTGCAAGTAACAGGGCACACAGGAGTGAGAATGTGGAGAGTGTGACTTGGTGATTGTGGTTTTGTTTGTGGTTGTAGTACTGTTTTTGTTTGTTCGTTGTATTTGTAGTTGTAATTCAAATAGTATTCATAGTGTGGTCAACAACAACAACAACAACAACGAGAACAAGAACACGAGTGAGGACAATCCAATGTATTTGAAGTGAAAATTGCACAGTGTCTTAGTAAAATGTGAGAGGAAAACAGTAAATACTTAATTCGCAAAATATCAATGATACTTGACTGTTCCTTTGCGAATGTCAATCAATCGTCTCACAATTCACTGTTCCTTCATTTCAATAACAATCGCTTTCTGTTCACGTTCTTTCCTCCTCCAACTTGACGAATTTCTGCTGCCACACATTCTATTCCTGACTCGCCATATATACTACTTATATAGATATAAGTAGTATAGTAGTAGTAGTAGTATTGGTTGTTATTGATGAGTGTGATGATGTTGGGCTGTGATTGTGTGATTGTGGTAGTATGTATGTGATAGTGGGTATTGCGTGTGATGTGAAAATGTGATGTTAGTGGTTGTGAATAGGTATGTTGATGGTGGGATTCGAACCGGCGCCGTTTAAAGGTGGTTCCCCATCCAACTCCTTAGACCACTCGGCCACACGGAAAATGATTGGAATTACACAAAACTTACTCATCAATTTCAACATTCCATTTCACCATCATTTCATCATGCAAATACACTCTGCTATTCACGACAACACTACACACTACACAACACATACTACTCACTCACTCACTCACTCACCGACACACACACCCACTCAATCACACACACACTCAATCAATCAACCACACAACCACTCACCACTCATCACCTCGTGTCAATCCATCCACCACTGTCTGCTTCGACAAACTACGCAGTGTAACACAGGTTGAGACGATGAGTCAGTGAGGGAGAGTGTGTTTCATCCTGTCTGTTTGACACTTGTCCACTCAATGTATCTGCATGCCATCCCACGTGCTCAATCAAGTTCACACTGAGTTAAACAGCAATCGGCACACATGACAGTAGAAGTGTTGGGATACAGTGAGGAGACGATGTTGTGTGTGAGTGGGACTAGGCAAGTGACTGTGACTGGTCGGTGTTGTGAATGAATTAAATGAAGTGTGCAAGTAACAGGGCACACAGGAGTGAGAATGTGGAGAGTGTGACTTGGTGATTGTGGTTTTGTTTGTGGTTGTAGTACTGTTTTTGTTTGTTCGTTGTATTTGTAGTTGTAATTCAAATAGTATTCATAGTGTGGTCAACAACAACAACAACAACGAGAACAAGAACACGAGTGAGGACAATCCAATGTATTTGAAGTGAAAATTGCACAGTGTCTTAGTAAAATGTGAGAGGAAAACAGTAAATGCTTAATTCGCAAAATATCAATGAACCTTGACTGTTCCTTTGCGAATGTCAATCAATCGTCTCACAATTCACTGTTCCTTCATTTCAATAACAATCGCTTTCTGTTCACGTTCTTTCCTCCTCCAACTTGACGAATTTCTGCTGCCACACATTCTATTCCTGACTCGCCATATCTACTACTTATATAGATATAAGTAGTAGTAGTAGTAGTATTGGTTGTTATTGATGAGTGTGATGATGTTGGGCTGTGATTGTGTGATTGTGGTAGTATGTATGTGATAGTGGGTATTGCGTGTGATGTGAAAATGTGATGTTAGTGGTTGTGAATAGGTATGTTGATGGTGGGATTCGAACCGGCGCCGTTTAAAGGTGGTTCCCCATCCAACTCCTTAGACCACTCGGCCACACGGAAAATGATTGGAACTACACAAAACTTACTCATCAATTTCAACATTCCATTTCACCATCATTTCATCATGCAAATACACTCTGCTATTCACGACAACACTACACACTACACAACACATACTACTCACTCACTCACTCACTCACACACTCAATCACACACACACTCAATCACTCACACACTCAATCAATCAACCACACAACCACTCACCACTCATCACCCAGTGTCAATCCATCCACCACTGTCTGCTTCGACAAATTACGCAGTGTAACACAGGTTGAGACGATGAGTCAGTGAGGGAGAGTGTGTTTCATCCTGTCTGTTTGACACTTGTCCACTCAATGTATCTGCATGCCATCCCACGTGCTGAATCAAGTTCACACTGAGTTAAGCAGCAATCGGCACACATGACAGTAGAAGTGTTGGGATACAGTGAGGAGACGATGTTGTGTGTGAGTGGGACTAGGCAAGTGACTGTGACTGGTCGTTGTTGTGAATGAATTAAATGAAGTGTGCAAGTAACAGGGCACACAGGAGTGAGAATGTGGAGAGTGTGTCTTGGTGATTGTGGTTTTGTTTGTGGTTGTAGTACTGTTTTTGTTTGTTCGTTGTATTTGTAGTTGTAATTCAAATAGTATTCATAGTGTGGTCAACAACAACAACAACAACAACGAGAACAAGAACACGAGTGAGGACAATCCAATGTATTTGAAGTGAAAATTGCACAGTGTCTTAGTAAAATGTGAGAGGAAAACAGTAAATACTTAATTCGCAAAATATCAATGATACTTGACTGTTCCTTTGCGAATGTCAATCAATCGTCTCACAATTCACTGTTCCTTCATTTCAATAACAATCGCTTTCTGTTCACGTTCTTTCCTCCTCCAACTTGACGAATTTCTGCTGCCACACATTCTATTCCTGACTCGCCATATATACTACTTATATAGATATAAGTAGTAGTAGTAGTAGTAGTATTCGTTGTTATTGATGAGTGTGATGATGTTGGGCTGTGATTGTGTGATTGTGGTAGTATGTATGTGATAGTGGGTATTGTGTGTGATGTGAAAATGTGATGTTAGTGGTTGTGAATAGGTATGTTGATGGTGGGATTCGAACCGGCGCCGTTTAAAGGTGGTTCCCCATCCAACTCCTTAGACCACTCGGCCACACGGAAAATGATTGGAACTACACAAAACTTACTCATCAATTTCAACATTCCATTTCACCATCATTTCATCATGCAAATACACTCTGCTATTCACGACAACACTACACACTACACAACACATACTACTCACTCACTCACTCACTCACCGACACACACATCCACTCAATCACACACACACTCAATCAATCAAACACACAACCACTCACCACTCATCACCCAGTGTCAATCCATCCACCACTGTCTGCTTCGACAAACTACGCAGTGTAACACAGGTTGAGACGATGAGTCAGTGAGGGAGAGTGTGTTTCATCCTGTCTGTTTGACACTTGTCCACTCAATGTATCTGCATGCCATCCCACGTGCTGAATCAAGTTCACACTGAGTTAAGCAGCAATCGGCACACATGACAGTAGAAGTGTTGGGATACAGTGAGGAGACGATGTTGTGTGTGAGTGGGTCTAGGCAAGTGACAGTGACTGGTCGGTGTTGTGAATGAATTAAATGAAGTGTGCAAGTAACAGGGCACACAGGAGTGAGAATGGGGAGAGTGTGACTTGGTGATTGTGGTTTTGTTTGTGGTTGTTGTACTGTTTTTGTTTGTTCGTTGTATTTGTAGTTGTAATTCAAATAGTATTCATAGTGTGGTCAACAACAACAACAACAACGAGAACAAGAACACGAGTGAGGACAATCCAATGTATTTGAAGTGAAAATTGCACAGTGTCTTAGTAAAATGTGAGAGGAAAACAGTAAATACTTAATTCGCAAAATATCAATGATACTTGACTGTTCCTTTGCGAATGTCAATCAATCGTCTCACAATTCACTGTTCCTTCATTTCAATACCAATCGGTTTCTGTTCACGTTCTTTCCTCCTCCAACTTGACGAATTTCTGCTGCCACACATTCTATTCCTGACTCGCCATATATACTACTTATATAGATATAAGTAGTAGTAGTAGTATTGGTTGTTATTGATGAGTGTGATGATGTTGGGCTGTGATTGTGTGATTGTGGTAGTATGTATGTGATAGTGGGTATTGCGTGTGATGTGAAAATGTGATGTTAGTGGTTGTGAATAGGTATGTTGATGGTGGGATTCGAACCGGCGCCGTTTAAAGGTGGTTCCCCATCCAACTCCTTAGACCACTCGGCCACACGGAAAATGATTGGAACTACACAAAACTTACTCATCAATTTCAACATTCCATTTCACCATCATTTCATCATGCAAATACACTCTGCTATTCACGACAACACTACACACTACACAACACATACTACTCACTCACTCACTCACTCACACACTCAATCACACACACACTCAATCCAACACACACTCAATCAATCAACCACACAACCACTCACCACTCATCACCCTGTGTCAAGCCATCCACCACTGTCTGCTTCGACAAACTACGCAGTGTTACACAGGTTGAGACGATGAGTCAGTGAGGGAGAGTGTGTTTCATCCTGTCTGTTTGACACTTGTCCACTCAATGTATCTGCATGCCATCCCACGTGCTCAATCAAGTTCACACTGAGTTAAGCAGCAATCGGCACACATGACAGTAGAAGTGTTGGGATACAGTGAGGAGACGATGTTGTGTGTGAGTGGGACTAGGCAAGTGACTGTGACTGTCCGGTGTTGTGAATGAATTAAATGAAGTGTGCAAGTAACAGGGCACACAGGAGTGAGAATGTGGAGAGTGTGTCTTGGTGATTGTGGTTTTGTTTGTGGTTGTAGTACTGTTTTTGTTTGTTCGTTGTATTTGTAGTTGTAATTGAAATAGTATTCATAGTGTGGTCAACAACAACAACAACAACAAGAACAAGAACACGAGTGAGGACAATCCAATGTATTTGAAGTGAAAATTGCACAGTGTCTTAGTAAAATGTGAGAGGAAAACAGTAAATACTTAATTCGCAAAATATCAATGAACCTTGACTGTTCCTTTGCGAATGTCAATCAATCGTCTCACAATTCACTGTTCCTTCATTTCAATAACAATCGCTTTCTGTTCACGTTCTTTCCTCCTCCAACTTGACGAATTTCTGCTGCCACACATTCTATTCCTGACTCGCCATATCTACTACTTATATAGATATAAGTAGTAGTAGTAGTATTGGTTGTTATTGATGAGTGTGATGATGTTGGGCTGTGATTGTGTGATTGTGGTAGTATGTATGTGATAGTGGGTATTGTGTGTGATGTGAAAATGTGATGTTAGTGGTTGTGAATAGGTATGTTGATGGTGGGATTCGAACCGGCGCCGTTTAAAGGTGGTTCCCCATCCAACTCCTTAGACCACTCGGCCACACGGAAAATGATTGGAATTACACAAAACTTACTCATCAATTTCAACATTCCATTTCACCATCATTTCATCATGCAAATACACTTTGCTATTCACGACAACACTACACACTACACAACACATACTACTCACTCACTCACTCACTCACCGACACACACACCCACTCAATCACACACACACTCAATCAATCAACCACACAACCACTCACCACTCATCACCTCGTGTCAATCCATCCACCACTGTCTGCTTCGACAAACTACGCAGTGTAACACAGGTTGAGACGATGAGTCAGTGAGGGAGAGTGTGTTTCATCCTGTCTGTTTGACACTTGTCCACTCAATGTATCTGCATGCCATCCCACGTGCTCAATCAAGTTCACACTGAGTTAAACAGCAATCGGCACACATGACAGTAGAAGTGTTGGGATACAGTGAGGAGACGATGTTGTGTGTGAGTGGGACTAGGCAAGTGACTGTGACTGGTCGGTGTTGTGAATGAATTAAATGAAGTGTGCAAGTAACAGGGCACACAGGAGTGAGAATGTGGAGAGTGTGACTTGGTGATTGTGGTTTTGTTTGTGGTTGTAGTACTGTTTTTGTTTGTTCGTTGTATTTGTAGTTGTAATTCAAATAGTATTCATAGTGTGGTCAACAACAACAACAACAACAACGAGAACAAGAACACGAGTGAGGACAATCCAATGTATTTGAAGTGAAAATTGCACAGTGTCTTAGTAAAATGTGAGAGGAAAACAGTAAATGCTTAATTCGCAAAATATCAATGAACCTTGACTGTTCCTTTGCGAATGTCAATCAATCGTCTCACAATTCACTGTTCCTTCATTTCAATACCAATCGCTTTCTGTTCACGTTCTTTCCTCCTCCAACTTGACGAATTTCTGCTGCCACACATTCTATTCCTGACTCGCCATATCTACTACTTATATAGATATAAGTAGTAGTAGTAGTAGTATTCGTTGTTATTGATGAGTGTGATGATGTTGGGCTGTGATTGTGTGATTGTGGTAGTATGTATGTGATAGTGGGTATTGTGTGTGATGTGAAAATGTGATGTTAGTGGTTGTGAATAGGTATGTTGATGGTGGGATTCGAACCGGCGCCGTTTAAAGGTGGTTCCCCATCCAACTCCTTAGACCACTCGGCCACACGGAAAATGGTTGGAACTACACAAAACTTACTCATCAATTTCAACATTCCATTTCACCATCATTTCATCATGCAAATACACTCTGCTATTCACGACAACACTACACACTACACAACACATACTACTCACTCACTCACTCACTCACACACTCAATCACACACACACTCAATCCAACACACACTCAATCAATCAACCACACAACCACTCACCACTCATCACCCCGTGTCAAGCCATCCACCACTGTCTGCTTCGACAAACTACGCAGTGTAACACAGGTTGAGACGATGAGTCAGTGAGGGAGAGTGTGTTTCATCCTGTCTGTTTGACACTTGTCCACTCAATGTATCTGCATGCCATCCCACGTGCTCAATCAAGTTCACACTGAGTTAAGCAGCAATCGGCACACATGACAGTAGAAGTGTTGGGATACAGTGAGGAGACGATGTTGTGTGTGAGTGGGACTAGGCAAGTGACTGTGACTGGTCGGTGTTGTGAATGAATTAAATGAAGTGTGCAAGTAACAGGGCACACAGGAGTGAGAATGTGGAGAGTGTGACTTGGTGATTGTGGTTTTGTTTGTGGTTGTAGTACTGTTTTTGTTTGTTCGTTGTATTTGTAGTTGTAATTCAAATAGTATTCATAGTGTGGTCAACAACAACAACAACAACGAGAACAAGAACACGAGTGAGGACAATCCAATGTATTTGAAGTGAAAATTGCACAGTGTCTTAGTAAAATGTGAGAGGAAAACAGTAAATGCTTAATTCGCAAATTATCAATGAACCTTGACTGTTCCTTTGCGAATGTCAATCAATCGTCTCACAATTCACTGTTCCTTCATTTCAATACCAATCGCTTTCTGTTCACGTTCTTTCCTCCTCCAACTTGACGAATTTCTGCTGCCACACATTCTATTCCTGACTCGCCATATATACTACTTATATAGATATAAGTAGTAGTAGTAGTATTCGTTGTTATTGATGAGTGTGATGATGTTGGGCTGTGATTGTGTGATTGTGGTAGTATGTATGTGATAGTGGGTATTGTGTGTGATGTGAAAATGTGATGTTAGTGGTTGTGAATAGGTATGTTGATGGTGGGATTCGAACCGGCGCCGTTTAAAGGTGGTTCCCCATCCAACTCCTTAGATCACTCGACCACACGGAAAATGATTGGAACTACACAAAACTTACTCATCAATTTCAACATTCCATTTCACCATCATTTCATCATGCAAATACACTCTGCTATTCACGACAACACTACACACTACACAACACATACTACTCACTCACTCACTCACTCACACACTCAATCACACACACACTCAATCAAACACACACTCAATCAATCAACCACACAACCACTCAACACTCATCACCCCGTGTCAATCCATCCACCACTGTCTGCTTCGACAAATTACGCAGTGTATCACGTGCAGACTATAAGTCGGTACCAAGCTCATTCAACTAATATATTTTTTGTGTGTTCTTTGTAATCTTAACATTTATTTCACTTTGTAAATTAATGTCTGAGTCTGTTTGAGCGCATGTGTCTGCACATATATCCTTATTCTGTTCTCTCATTTGTTGTAAACAAGGTCAATCAATAATTTATCCACAATCCATTAACTCTCATAAATATATATAGATTTTTAACACTCACACACACACACACTGACTCACTTGTTTTCTCGGTTTGCTTGCTAGCTGTACACTTGCGGATTTTACCGAGCTTCAACAATAAACTATCTCTATAACTGGAGTTCAGGCTTTTGAATAATCTCGAGTAAACCCGTAATTCTACTAGGAGATTTAGCCTGCAGTAAATATTCAGTTAGTGGGATATTATTTATTTATTGGAGTCAGATATAGAGGAATTAATCTTCCACATAATTGATAATCCCGACTAGCGAACACGCAACAAAGTTTGTGATCCGCTTTTTGAACGCGTACCATCTCTCTACAAGTCTGCTGAACATTCTCTAATCATATCATAAAGAACTTCACATTGGAATTCCTGTTACAATTATTAACGATTCATTAACAGTCATAATATATTCATTCATAACATTGTTCCTTTGGATTTATATTGATATATTCACATATTTGTACCCAAAGTGACAGTTTTTTTATTCTGTGAGTCTCTCATATATTTCTTGTTGTTATTGGTTATTTCTTCATATTGTATATCTCAATCAACAGCCTATTATTATTGCTACTGTTATTATTTCTTTGTATCATGTCACTCGATAATTCGCTTAGCCTTTCATCTAAGTCTATTTCCATAGGTGCCGTCTCTGTACCTTTACCTGTTTTTAATCCTCGAAAGGCAGAACTCTGGTTTGCACACTTAGAAAGCTTTTTTGTTACAAACAAAATCACAAGCCAGATCACGAGATTTAGTTACGCAAATTCTTTGCTGCCCGATGATGTTATTGAGCAAGTGTCTGACGTCATTTTTAAACCGGATCCTGACTCACCATATGATTGCCTAAAAAGAGAGGTCATACGTGTTACATCTCTCTCTGACCAGCAGACTATCGATCAACTTTTAACCAATGTAGAGCTAGGTGATAACACACCTTCCCAATTAAAACGCCATATGACAAGTGTTTTAGGGAATCGTTTAGTTGATAAACGTCTATTATGTCAACTGTGGCTCAGACGCCTCCCACAAAACATACAGCAGATACTCACAATTCGAGGCGAGGATGTCGATTTTAACAAGTTGGCAGACATAGCCGACCAAATTTACGAGCGGACCAGGACTCACTCGGTATCACACGTACAAACAAACTCAACCGACGAGATCGCCGAGTTACGACAGACAGTCGAAATCCTCACTAAGCAGATAGCTCAGCTTCAACTTTCGAATGCGCACCACTGCAAGTGTAGAGGAAGGTCCAGAAGTCGTACACGTCGTAGTCCAAGCACCATCCGACATAACATTTGCTGGTACCATAAAACGTTCGGTAAACAAGCTAAAAAGTGTATTCCTCCCTGTAATTTTGCAAGCACACGGAAAAGGGAACATCAAGGCCGACAATTAGTGACGACTGCGGTCAGCGGCCACAACTCACACGAAAGCCGTTTGTTATATGTCACGGATAGAAGAACCGGAACACAGTTCTTAGTCAACACAGGGGCAGAGGTTAGTGTAGTACCACCTACTGCACTCGAGAAAAAGACACCTGACCCCATACTGAAACTAAGAGCAGCGAATAGATCCGAGATCAAGACATACGGCAAAAGACATTTGCAATTGCATTTCGGTCCCAAATCCAACTTCTCATAGAACTTCATCATAGCTGATATTCTTGTTCCAATTATCGGTGTTGATTTCCTGCAATCACATAAAATGCTCGTAGACGTTAGAAAACGGAAACTGGTACTTGCCAATCGCACCAGCGTAATCAAAGGAATTCTATCTGATGAGAAGTCTATACATTTATTGGTCAAACCTCATCGCGAGAATGACAAGTACGTCAATTTACTTAAACAGTTCCCAGACTTATTAAGACCGTGTTTCAAACGTGACAACCTGACACATGCTGTCTTACATCACATTGAGACAGAGGGACCACCAGTATTTGCACGTCCAAGACGCCTTGACCCCTCTCATCATGTATATCCGATGTGATGAGTAAGCGTTAAGTTGTAATGACAGCTTGTATGTGTTGCAACTTTTTATATATGTGTATAAGGATTGCATGAAGTTAAAAGTAAGTATAATGAAAATCCGTGAGGCCAATAAAGAACAGTTAATGAAAATAGAGAACAATTTGTAGCATTTGGGCTAGATAAGTATGGTTGTTGCTACGTACCTATCTGGAAAGTGTACTCTCCTACCTGATCTTGTAGTAGTTTCTGTAGCCGTTGAACTTCCGTATGAAGTATTGATTGTTACAGGTAGTTTGTGTAGTGCTTGCTTTGATGCGAATTTGGATGGTTTCGTTGTCTGCTTCTTGATGTGCTCTGAAAACGCTGGTTTTATTCTGTCGATGTTAACAGTAGCATGTTTACCAGCTTTTTCTACTGTAATATCTTGGCAGTTTATATCATGGATTGAGAAGGTATTAATATTTAATCTAGATAACGCATCTGCTGCATCGTTTTCCATGCCTTTTATATGGCGTATATCAGCTGCAAATTACGAAATGAATTCTAGTTGACGAATTTCGCGTGGACTGCATTTATCATGGTTTATTGTTTATAAAATAAATGTATATACATTTATTTTATAAACAATTTTTTTTTAATTATCAGAAGGGCTTTTTGTGGAGATTTAGTATGTTTCATAGTTGAAAACATGAGTCAGTTGAAGTTAGACATTAACACCATCGGAGGCCAGCTAAGTGATCTATCAGTTAAGGGCTCTGGCTCGAGACTGGTAGGTCCTGGGTTCGAATCTCGCGAGAGCGGGATCGTGGATGCGCACTGCTGAGGAGTCCCATAATAGGACGAAACGGCCGTCGAGTGCTTCCAGGTTTTCCATGGTGGTCTAGTTTCAATTGACTCATGCTTTCACCTATGAAACTTTCTTTCATCGCTTTGTCGAACACAGATGTTAATTTTTTTTAAAAATCTTTTTTATAAAAGAAACATCTACGTTCTGGAAGGGAGCTTATGTAGCAAGCCCATTCAACTACTGTATTTTTTGTGTGCTCTCTGTAATCTTAACATTTAATCCACTTTGTAAATTTAAGTGTGAGTCTGATTGAGCGCATGTGTCTGCACATCGACTTTAATCTATTCTCTCATTTGTTGTAAACAAGGTCAATCAATAATTTATCCACAATCCATTAACTCTCATAAATATATATAGATTTTTAACACTCACACACACACACACTGACTCACTTGTTTTCTCGGTTTGCTTGCTAGCTGTACACTTGCGGATTTTACCGAGCTTCAACAATAAACTATCTCTATAACTGGAGTTCAGGCTTTTGAATAATCTCGAGTAAACCCGTAATTCTACTAGGAGATTTAGCCTGCAGTAAATATTCAGTTAGCGGGATATTATTTATTTATTGGAGTCAGATATAGAGGAATTAATCCTCTACAAAACTACAACTAAAGACCCTGTCACCCCTTAAACTGCTGTTGTCAAAGGATGTAATTCCTGCAGAACTTCGAGACATGATCAAAGTAGAATCTGTTATCGACTTTATAGCTAGTGAAGTCACTAAGCGAATAATCCCTCGAAATAATGTGATTATTTACAATATACCGGCCAAAGTCGCCATTAAAACTGTAAGGAATTCGTTACTAAAGGCAGCTAACCTCCGAAACAGTCCGTGCCAATGTTTTCGACTTAATAAAAAGCACCAAAAATACTCATGCCCTATCCTGTTTAGATTCGATTCCCATTTATTAGCGGAACAGTTGAAAGAATCCAAACAGCCAATCTGCGCGCTTACGAAGTTTAAAAACGCTCACATAGTCTCAGATAAGACGACCAACCAAAGACTAACGCAAAAGCGTTCCTTAAACGAAAATAACATTGTTGAGATCACAACAAACCCCGTTGCCCAAGCAGCTGAACCCACTAGTGCAGCCAGTTTGTAGTGTAGCCAGTTTGTGCTCTCCCTATCTATCTCTCTTATAACCGACCCATTCAAAAAACCTGCCAATATAAAGACTATAAGCATGCTGACTGGGACCTCTTGCGCTCACTGACTAAACTTCCAGACTCGCATGAATTTTTCTCATATAATAGTTTCATGGATGTCATCGACAAATTCTATTTGATGGTTGACGTAAAGGTTCAGTAAACTTTACGAATTATATATACCAGCTAAATACCGTAATAAACTAGTATCTTATAGTCACTGCTTTCAAATTCATTGTATACTTGCACCGATAGTGGGATGACATCTCTACTAAATATTAGATCAAGTATATTATCACCCCTTGCTGGTGTTCGAACCCACCGTAACCATCTGTGCAGCTTAAAGGTTGACGAAAATTCATCATTACTTGGCTGACAACTACCGGTACTCCAGTTAATCCCAGCATAATTGAAATCTCCAGTGATAACCTTAGCATTGAAGTTTAGAGCAGATGCATGTATAAATGCAATGATAATAAGATCATTCACATTATCCGAACTATCAGGAGTCCTGTATATACATCCTAGGAGTAGACTATGATTCAGCGTGTTGATTGATATCCAGACCGATTCTGGTAAACTATTCAGGATACTGTCTTCAACTTTATAAGTTGTTAGGGTATCCAAAGCACATATAAGACAATCACCTCCTCGCTTAGTTTCTCTGTCACAGAGATAGAGTCAATAGTTCTGGATATTTAATTCTGAATCAGATACTGCTTGAGAGCACTATGTTTCAGTGATCAGTATGAAAGAAGACTTTACTACAAAAGCTAAGGTTTTCAAGGCTGAAATTCTGTTCAGAAGTGAACGTAATCAGTTTAAAAATGGAGTATGGAGTGTAAAAAACCGAGAGCTTCCCTAACGATGGTATGTGTTGTAGATTTGCCTGGACTATGGTTAATTATGTTTGACTGATCGTATGGGCTATGGCTTGAACAAACTGTAGTGCTAGTGGAACAAAGGATTTCTGGAGGCCGAAAAAGAAATCATTATTTTGATAGGGTGGATTAATTTGTTGAACTTGACTTAATGAACAGTTAAGGCAGGCACTTACTAGTTGGGGTTGAGTTGATGGTGCGTAACCTAGTATTCCATCTTCCCCACTGCGAAAGCGATGAGTAGGATAAAGCATGGTTTCGGAAAGTATATTTTTGTTTGGTAAGACCATTGTAGTATTTTTGGTATTTGGTCTAGACCCGGAAGGATTTGTATATACTTTCTTCTTAACTGGTATAGACCTTTTAGTTTTAACAGTGTCTTTAGGAGCCTTCACATTGGAATTAGGTGTTTGATTGTGAGCTTCGGATATCACACTGGAAAGAATCGCATTGGTGTTTACATTAGATATGCATTGGTTATCTAGAGTCACTATATGTATGAGAGACAGACTAGCACTCCGCATTGATAAATCGGTGTACTGGTTAGCATGAGATAGGTTAGCTGCACTAGTGGGTTCAGCTGCTTGGGCAACGGGGTTTGTTGTGATCTCAACAATGTTATTTTCGTTTAAGGAACGCTTTTGCGTTAGTCTTTGGTTGGTCGTCTTATCTGAGACTATGTGAGCGTTTTTAAACTTCGTAAGCGCGCAGATTGGCTGTTTGGATTCTTTCAACTGTTCCGCTAATAAATGGGAATCGAATCTAAACAGGATAGGGCATGAGTATTTTTGGTGCTTTTTATTAAGTCGAAAACATTGGCACGGACTGTTTCGGAGGTTAGCTGCCTTTAGTAACGAATTCCTTACAGTTTTAATGGCGACTTTGGCCGGTATATTGTAAATAATCACATTATTTCGAGGGATTATTCGCTTAGTGACTTCACTAGCTATAAAGTCGATAACAGATTCTACTTTGATCATGTCTCGAAGTTCTGCAGGAATTACATCCTTTGACAACAGCAGTTTAAGGGGTGACAGGGTCTTTAGTTGTAGCTTAAGATCATCATGCTTTAGTAGATAGCCCTCAAGTAGCTCCACTTTAGAACGCATGTCGTTTATTTGTTTGTAGACAGTGTCTAATTCACTCTTAATATTATCGATACCCTCGGATAGTGAATTGGAACTTATTATTAGGTTGACCCTAAGTCATCCAGTAACAGGTGTGGTTGACGTACACTCCCACCATTATCTGATGCAACAGGAGTGGCAGAGCATGGGGTATAGGTTAGAGCAGAATTGTTATTATCTGAAGAAATAGGGCTTTTCCAGGCTCGTTTTTCTGTCAGTCGACCCGTTTCCCTTGAAGGGTTAATTTAAATGATATTAGTGAGTTATAAACTAGGATTCAACGATATATAAACACTTTATAAAAGATACAGAGCAATCCTGACGCACACTTCAGACGTACTTCATAAGTGGTGCTGTTTCAAGAGTTATGTGCGTGGCTAGTAACTCAATTAAATTTATCTCATTCAATGCTATAAATACCCTTAAGGTTTGAAGAGGTCATGGAGCAGACGAGATTTCTCCCTTTCTCTACAAGTATGGTAGTCTGGATATTCCACATCTTCTTCTAAAGCTGTTTATTCCCTCTCTCTCTGGAATCGGGTTCCTACCCTTACTGATGGAAAGCCGCGTACATCTTACCAAGCTACAAATGTGGAGATAAGACTGACATAAACGTTGTCCTTGTTCGAAGTGGTGCAATGATAACCAATGAAGAGTTTGGTCGTTTCGATGTGATCATTACTGATTGTTCGCATATTGTTACATCTCTTCGTAATACATATCGCTTGTTTTAATATGTGTCTGCATATTTGTCATTCGAATGCGTGAGTTTGGTTACCCTCACCTTATCTTCCAACATCTTCATCTCGACAGATTTCTAATCATCTTTAATAGAAACTGTGGTTTGATGGTTGACACTTTTTTTACATTTCATCACGAAGATTCCAAAGCAATCGTGTGTTACGGGTTGTTCACGTCTGCGAGAAACCTATACCTTTATAATAGGGGGAATCATACTTTTACGAAATCATCAACAGTGACTGTCTTCCTGAAGTTAATAATTCCAGCCAATTACATTTCTAAGCAAGTTAGAAGTTTTGCATTTCTATGCTCAACAGTGAAGAAATTTTTCATCACCGCTTATCCTTCTCGGATAACATCTTTCAATTGCAAAGCTCATTAGCCAAATGATAAACTAATCAGTTATTGAAACATGTACTAGTTCCATGTTCACTTCTGTGTTTCTGCAAACCAGTACGAAATCATAGCTTATCTGGAATCGTCTTTGCAGCATCATTTCAATGGGTAGAAAATAATCGTACTGTACGTAGAAGAACGTTCACTCACTTTTCCCTACTCTTATTCATGTTCAGGGTGCCTTTCTTCACCATATTGTGCGCGAGTTCCATTTTTAGCAACTAATACAGTCTCCCAGAACACTCCACAAATGCACATTGCGTACTATGTATCGCTCCAGCTCTAGGTGATAAGGCTCTTTAGTATATTCCACCTTACATAATCTCTTTCATTCTGAAGCCTAGATAACGGCAGTCAATTTATTTATGATTTTACAATCATCAGTATATTGATCGTTGAACGAAAATCCCCGATGAGCAGCTGCGCAACCAACAATATTTGTTAATTTCCTCGATGATTCGGCTAACGGTTATTCTTCCGATGGCATAACGTTGGACTAAGACGACTGTGTTAAAGTGGGGTTCAAGTTCAATCTTAGTTCAGGTCTCTAGAAACATCTGCCTAATTAAGTATGCACAAATATGGAACAGCCTTCTCTCTATAACATACATGACGGATAGACTACATGTGTTTGTAAGATATCTCGATTAAGCCCTCGTTTGCATTGGGTTCCCCGGTACGCGTGAACATATCGGCTCACTTCTTATACATCTTAGGCTGGCGAGACTACTTTTTGGACGACCTTTGAGCGACACTAAAGTGACTTTGAGAATGTCCACCTCCTAACTAGAACTAACTGAGAGTTATAAAGCAGTTTAAAAAATAAGGATTATGATTTACAGTTTAATGAACTTCAAAATGTTTAGAAGGAAAGGAATATTTATATCCAACGTTGTCTTGTAGTTTAATAATAACACTTAGTTCGCGAAAAGTCGGCTATAATTTAATTTAAAAACTTACTGAAGACATTGGTGAAATGGTTGCTCAACTTCGTGGATTGGTTGAAGTTAGACATTAACACCGTTGGATGCCGGCCGGCTCAGTGGTCTATCGGTTAAGTGCTCGCGCGCGAGACTGGTAGGTCCTGGGTTCGAATCTCGTGAGGCGGGATCGTCGATGAGCACTGCTAAGGAGTCCCATAATAGAACGAAACGGCCGTTCAGTTCTTCCAGGTTTTCCATGGTGGTCTAGATTCAATTGACTCATGATCTCAACTATATATAAAATATTTTTGTTTATTATCAATTTTAGTGATGACAGTGTAAATGTTTTTATTCCTAATTAAGTAAACTTTAGAAAATTGTAGATAAGTGTTTCTATTCGGTTTGATGAAGCTTATGACGAAATGTTCTTGCATTTATAGTTACTACTGCTAGAGAGCAACTTCACTGCAACAACAATTGATGGTTGATCAGAAGTCTCTTATATCTCGAAGAGAATTATGAGTGGTACCTTTTGAGAACTATTAATGGACGAATACAACGTGTATATTTTTTTCGTATAATTGTTAAGCAACTAAACTATTCATATTCATGTTCCTCTTATTATAAGCTTTATTTTGACCCATAGACTATTACTATACGATTTGCCATTCTGGAGTTATGCCCTGTTTATCAATTACTGTCTCCCACATTCACAGACACATTTGGCTAAATCTTGTACAAATGTTGTTTTCCTATTTTATGGTACGATATGGTCTGTCTGGTTGGTATATAAACTCAGTATGTTTGAAATAAATGATTCATACTGCGGAGGCTGTTATTGGTGTTCTGGACTTAACTGACTGGGCTATGTTAGAAGCAGGACTGATAAGTACTGTAGACTCCTGGCATGAGTTTTATACGTCATTGGTCCAATCGATTAACAAGGTATGCAGGCCACAAGTTATAACAAATTCAATACTTTGTTTGTCTATTCCTTAGTGTTGATCAAATTCAAGAGAAATTCAAATAGAAATATTCGATATTTAAAAAATCTGGTTGTATATCAAAATAACTTAAGAATGTCCTGAATTTCTTCAGAAATATATTTTCAAAGAAGATTGGATCTTATTTGATTTGACCTATGAAACTATTTTATTGATTTCTGCTGACTGAAATGTCTTTCTCGTAGTATGGCATGTTTGATACATAAATCTCATTGTAACCACTTTTCTGGTTAGGGTTTTTTTTAGCGAGTTAGTTTTCTACTGGATGGGGTTGCTAACTCCATGCTCAATTCTTCTCCATTACCCGGGCTTAGGACTGGGAGTAATTCTAGAAAAACTGCAGGCGGAATTGGAATTATTGTACTCACTAATTAGGAATTTTCATAATAATGCAGTTTTAATCAAACAAAACTAGATGAACATAAACGAACATATCGTATTTAGAATTCGTAATAAACAAGGAATCAAGTACAAAAGATTCATTAATTCATACAAATATTATAAATATCTTTTTAAGTACAGGATTTTAGCTTGAGTTTTCCAGAAATCACAGTTAACATTGTGGTATGGGTTACTTATATCAACATAAGTAGTATATAATGGTGGATAAAGACCAATAAGGACGCTAGATTACTCATACTAATCGAACGTCATTGTCACAGTGTGAAGGTCGTAGAAGGCGTATTCTATTGGTGGATAATTTACGCGAATTACGTCTTTGTTAAATTCGTAAGGTCATAACGAATCAGCGACGACCTTGATCAAGTCATAACAATTGGCTACCGCCTAGGTCAAAAACATAACAAATTGGCGACGAGGATTTCGGTAAAAAAAAATACAAGAATTGGGACGTGATTTTGGCAAACAAAATACAGCAGTCGGTGACGTATTTTGGAATTAAATAAGCTGTAATAATTGCCGGCGGTTTTCGGAATTATTATTATTATTAGCAGTAGAAAAAATGACGATTTCTCTGGAACAGTTGCAGATAATATTAGAGCACCAGCATCAGCAGATGTTAAACTTCCAGCAGAAACTATTTGAAATATTTTTGAACAAATTTTTCACTAAACAAAACGTCTCAGGAAATAAAGAAATTATTTATAATGCAGATAATGGTGCGGAAATGGCCGTCTCAGAAGAACGCCAAGTTGAGGGTTCAATTCCCTTCATATCTGATGAAAAAGGCAAAATGGGTAAGTTGGCCGGTTCAGAGCAAGACAATATCTTACTAAATGCACATGAAACTGTGACAGTATCAGATATCAAAGAAAAAGAAGGTTCCGTAGACAAAGCCCCGAGCCCAGAGTCAAATGAAGCACCATTGAATCCACCGATCTCTGAAGACAAACTTCAGTCAGAACTAAACTACGGGTTACATGATATCGGCCAAGAAAGCTGGAATGGTGCACATAACTTTGATGAAAATTCTTATGAAGATGAGCAAAATAAGTCGGTTGAATCAAATGATGATCAAAAACCTAAGGCAATTTCATTAGATGATGATTCCCCTAGCTATCAAATATCCTCCAGTGAAAATCTTAGTGAATTTGATGGAGATGTTTCAGAAAAGCCAAATTCCGATGACCTAAAATCAAATATCGTTCATCATCATCTATTCATTTCTAGTGGATTCTGCATTCAATACGAGAAATGTGTTCTAAATGAAGTCATATTAATTGTAAATTGGAGATATGAAGATCCAACATTATTTCGTGGGGGAGGAAAATGTTGGAGAATTTTCAAATTACGGATTATTTTTTTTTTTTAAAAATCAGACTCTAATCTTCGAATCTTCAAAAAAAGGGGAGGTGTTAAGTCGGCTTACAGTAAACTCTATCAGATTCTCCAGAGGCTCATAAAGAGCCCAAACAATCAGCGATTAGTTAGAAGCTATGCTACTAAAATAACGAGGTCCTGATTGGCTGTTTAACATACTGCTACTATGTAATCTCAAGGTCTTTTAAATTACTATAAAACCCCTGTTTTTCTGTACATAAATGAACCTTGTAGTAAAGTGCTTCTCTGATACTCGTGTCTTCTCTCTGGTCTTCGAGTTTGCTGTATAGTTCTAGCTCGGGGATCGGAAACTAGCTTAGGGAAGCAAACATAACGTTCACAAACGGCAGACGTAACAGTTAGACATAGAATGTATTTCAGTAGAAGATCGAAAATAATAGAACGAGAACAGGGGCAATTGTTATGAAAATATATGAACAATAATAATCGGAGACTACGGGCTGATATTTGCAAAAGGAATGGTCAAGATTGTGACAAGTGATTGATAGTTTGTAAATTAACTATTTACTGTATGGTTATCACATTTTAAAAAGATAGTCTGTAAATTTTCTGTTAATTACATTCGACTGTATGCAAATGAGATCATTAGTCAAATGATGGTAGACCACCATGAAAAACCTGGAAGAACTGGTAGTCAGTTTCGTCCCATTGTGGGACTCCTCAGCAGTTCGCGAAACTGGCAGGTCCCGGGTTCGAATCTCGTGAGGCGGGATCGTGGATCCACACTGTTTAGGAGTCCAACAATAGGACGAAACAGCCGTCCAGTGTTTCCAGGTTTTTCATGGTGGTCTAGTTTCAATTGACTCATGATCTCAACTATATAAAATCACTTTAATCTCCGCAACCCACCCTTTTTGAAAATATTTTTTTCTTAGTAGTTACTTTTAATTAAATAAAATTTTATTAATTTTTCACATTTAATTAACTTTCTTGAGTATTATTGTTTGTGTATCGCTAAGTGTATACTGTAATCTATACCTTTTACTACTACTACTACTACTACTACTACTACTACTACTACTACTACTACTACTACTAATAATAATAATAATAATAATAATAATAATAATAATAATAATAATAATAATGCGCTGTTCATACATGTAGTAATGAAGACCGGATCACGTTTCAACTCCCTTTCTCTATCTCTCTCTCTCTCTACCTCTCTCTCTTTGCTTTCCATCCACTCATTCACTCACTCACTGTCTTTGAATTTATCTGAATTAATCAATTGACCACACCCAATATGTTAAAAAAATGGATTAGAAATTAAGTATATTCTATGATTCTCAATAGTTTGTATTGTTTTTATTGTTATTGTTGTTTGTTTGTTTTTTTAATATTCTAATGACCTTGAAGTGGTCATCTTTCTTTAATGAACAATATAAATAAACAAAATGTTTACTATTAAAATAGAACATTTTTTCAAGGTCATTTGAGATTATCCATCATGGTAACATTTTTTCAAGAAAATGTTGTTTATCACAATACTTAATTAAAATAAATATATTTAATGATAGGTACTGTAGGGCTAGTGAAATGTCACTAAACTCTAGCCAAATCATCCAACAGTTGGGTCACTAAATGTTGAATTCATTGATGATGATGATGATGATGATGATGATGATGATGATGATGATGATGATGATGATGATGATGATGATGATGATGATGATGATGATGATGATGATGATGATGATGATGATGATGATGATGATGATGATGATGATGATGATGATGATGATGATGATGATGATGATGATGATGATGATGATGATGATGATGATGATGATGATGATGATGATGATGATGATGATGATGATGATGATGATGATGATGATGATGATGATGATGATGATGATGATGATGATGATGATGATGATGATGATGATGATGATGATGATGATGATGATGATGATGATGATGATGATGATGATGATGATGATGATGATGATGATGATGATGATGATGATGATGATGATGATGATGATGATGATGATGATGATGATGATGATGATGATGATGATGATGATGATGATGATGATGATGATGATGATGATGATGATGATGATGATGATGATGATGATGATGATGATGATGATGATGATGATGATGATGATGATGATGATGATGATGATGATGATGATGATGATGATGATGATGATGATGATGATGATGATGATGATGATGATGATGATGATGATGATGATGATGATGATGATGATGATGATGATGATGATGATGATGATGATGATGATGATGATGATGATGGACAGAGTATATTTCAATAAAGTTATGAAAAACCTACCGATATTAAGCTATTGAAGTTATTAAAATTGATAGAAATCAGCGAAATAAAGAATAAAAAAACAAGATTTATCAACTCTTGAAGGTAACTAAGTTATTACTAATATATAAAATTAAAGAACCAACAGGTTAAGGAGTCATTCATACGGTTACAAAACATACTCCCATTCTTTTAATGTATAACACTGAACTGTGTCAGTTATAGAACAGCTGATTATTTCTAAAGAATACTGATTTTTGTATTGATGTTTAAGTAAGAATATGAAATGGAAGCTGTCAAAAAAGAATCATAAAAATGTTGACAACACTCACCTTCAGGAAGATAAATCGATACATGTCACGAGACCGATACACCTTCTAACAACCAGTGCAACACTCTTCACAGGTACATGGAACGTCCGGACAATGTGGGAGATAGGAAAGACCAGCCAAATAGCAATGGAAATGAGGAGATGCAACTGGGCAGTACTCGGAATCAGCGAAACCCATTGGACACAAACTGGACAACAAAGGCTAGGTACAGGAGAGATGCTGCTGTACTCCGGTCACGAAGGGGAAAATGCTCCACACATTCAGGGAGTTGCTCTAATGCTGTCCAAAGAAGCACGAAATGCACTTGTGGGATGGGAATCTCATGGACCCAGGATAATCAAAGCATCATTCAGAACAAAGAAGCAAGGGATCACAATGAACGTTATCCAATGTTATGCACCCACCAATGATAGCAACGACGATGATAAAGATCAGTTCTATGAAAGGCTGCAATCAATTGTAGCAAAGTGCCCACGAAAGGACCTCACCATCCTGATGGGAGATCTAAATGCTAAAGTTGGAGTGGACAACACAGGATGTGAAGATATGATTGGACGACATGGATTAGGAGAAAGAAATGAAAATGGGGAGAGACTTGCAAACCTATGTGCATTCAACAAATTGATTATAGGCGGCGCAATATTCCCACACAAACGCATACACAAAGCTACATGGATCTCACCGGACCAAACCACAGAGAACCAAATTGATCACATCTGTATCAACAAAAAATTACGGAGGACAGTGGAAGATGCGAGAACCAAGAGAGGAGCTGACATAGCTTCAGATCACCACCTGGTTGTGGCCAAGATGAGACTGAAGCTTAAGAAAGACTGGACAACTGGACAAACAGCACTACAAAGGTTCAATACAGCCTTCCTTCAAGATGCTGACAAGCTCCATGAATTCAAGAAAACTCTCAACAACAAATTCCAAGCTCTACAGGATCTACTGAAAGAACAAGAAACTACTTTGGAGGACAACTGGAAAGGGATCAAAGAAGCACTAACTTCAACGTGTCAGGAGGTTCTTGGTCCTAAGAAGCATCAATACAAGGAATGGATCTCTATGGGAACCCTGGACAAAATTCAAGAAAGGAAGAACAAGAAACTAGCAATTAACAACAGCCGAGCACGAGCAGACTAAGTTAAAGCACAAGCAGACTACGCAGAAGCAAACAGGGAAGTGAAGAAGCAGCACAAACAGACCTTCCCATATCTGTCAATCCACCAACGACCGAGGAAATCAAGATGGCCATCAGACAAATCAAGAATGGGAAAGCAGCAAGACCTGACAATATACCAGCTGAAACACTGAAGTCAAACATTGAAGTAACTGCAAACATGCTTCACTTTCGATTCAAGAAGATTTGGGAGGAAGAACAAGTGCCAACAGATTGGGAAGAAGTATACCTCACCAAGATACCAAAGGAAGGAGACCTGAGCAAATATGAGAATTACAGAAGCATTAGTTTGTTGTCAGTACCAGGAAACATTTTCAACAGAGTGCTGCTAAACCGTATGAAAGACGCAGTAGACGCCCAACTTCGAGGTCAACAGGCTGGAATCGGTCGTTCACATACCAAATTGCGACATTACGGATCATTATACATCCATTCCATCGATTATGAGAAGGCGTTTGACAGCGTGGACAAAAGAACATTATGGAAACTTCTTCGACACTATGGAGTTCCTGAAAAGATTGTCAACATTATCCAAAACTCATACGGTGGACCACAGTGCAAAGTGGTGCATGGAGGACAGCTGAAAGATGCATTTCTAGTAAGGACCGGAGTCACACAAGGCTGTCTACTCTCCCCATTCCTCTTCCTTCTAGTGATTGACTGGATTATGAAGAATTCGACATCTGAAAGGAAATACGGAATACAATGGACAGCTCAGAATCCATTAGATGATTTGGACTTCGCAGATGACCTAGCCCTCCTCTCTCATACACACGAACAATGCAAATGAAGACAGCAAATGTAGCAGCAGCCTCCGCATCGATAGGCCTCCACATTCACAAATGAAAAAGCAAGATTCTCAAATGCATGAAGCTGAAACGTGGAGAACTACTACGACCATCATCAGGAGGGTACAAGTATTTATAAATAGTTGTCTACGCAAAATACTCAACATCCATTGGCCGGATACTATCATCAACAGCGTTTTATGGGAGAGGACAAACCAGCTTCCAGCTGAAGAGGAAATTAGGAAAAGACGTTGGAAGTGAATCGGACATACAATAAGGAAATCACCAATGTGCATCACGACTCAATCCCTAACTTGGAATCCGGAAGGGAAGAGGAAAAGAGGAAGGCCATAGAATGCATTACGCCGGGAAATAGAAGCCGATGTGAAAAGGATGAATGTTAACTGGAAAGAACTGGAAAGGAAGGCTCAGGACAGAGTTGGATGGAAAATGCTGGTGAGCGGCCTATGCTCCTCGACGAGAGGTAACATGCGTAAGGAAGTAAGTAAGTAAGTAAGTAATGTTATATAGGTATGGGGATTAGGTCAAGGAAAGTATTAGAATACGATCGATTAAATAATGAAGCAATGATCCACGCCCAAGATTATGTTAAACGTATTATTTAATTTTATAGAGTTGAGATCATGAGCCAATTGAAGCTAGACCACCATGGAAAACCCGAAAGCATTGGACGGCCGTTTCGTCCTATTATGGGACTCCCTAGCAGTGCGCATCCACGATCCCGCATTCGCGAGATTCGAACCCACGATCTACCATTCTCGCTCCAGAGCACTTAACCGATAGACCACTGAGCTTTCCGGCATCCAACGGTGTTAATGACTAACTTCAACCAATCCACAAAATTGAGCAACCGTCCACCATTTTCTTCAGTGAGTTACTATCTCACAACAGACCTGGTTGAACTAAAATCTCCACCAAACCCCTTCTGATATTATTTAATTATTCATACTTACTTTACAATCCATTTTCTGATTTACATAAATCAGATCGATTAAAAAAATATGTTTATCAACTTATGTTGTCAGCTGATTTAAAGAAATGTAATATGTCAGTTAAGTGCGTGAGGTATACCTTGCGTAGAGAATGTTGTTTTTATGATGGACTTAAATAGGAATGTTTATGTTGACATGCAATATGAGATATCGTAAGCATTTCCATTCCTAATGTCCACCCCCCCCCCTTTTACTCATAAAATACCCTGATTAGGTGTGTACACATTTTATCTTCCCATCTTTTCAACTCTTGTTTAATACATTTCCATCTATCTCCTTCAAACTCATCCTTGAATATTATTTTTCAATGTCATTAAATCAATATTATCTTAGTTGTATCCTGAAATGTTTCTTTAATAAGATTCTATATCTATTTTAAAGTAACTGAAAGTTAATTTATTTTTATTGTTTGTTTGAATCTTCCTATTGATGTTTAGGAATTCAACTGATATTGAGGCAATCCTCAAAGGATGAACATATTCCAGAAGAGGTTGATCAATTGTGAATGATTCGATGACGTTTGAAGAGAACAGTGCTGGGTGAGGGTTTGAAAGTACATCCACTTGACGAGTCCCAAATAGGACGAAACGCGCGTCCTGGATTCTACTGCTAGCTACCATCTATCTCTGTTTATTTGTTAAAAGATCTAATCATGATAGTATAGAGTCATTTTTGTCAGTATTTACAATAGATAGACTGTAATAGTGAGCAGTGATTAATTGTTATAAAGAATGTCTGATCACATAAAACTGTAATGATTTCTTATATTGTGTTATCTAAAGGATTATGGCTAGCTTCATATACGTAGACTCCCTACTCAACTCGCACATGTGTAAAGTCTCCTACTACATGATGTGTTTTTGGTTAGGATGTCTGTTGTTTAAAATATTTGAGTATCATTCACTATCGATGGGTGTGTTGAAGCTTTATTGTAACCGATAGAGTATTGAATGTGCCCGTGAACTTTTGATGTCAACAGTGAGATTTAGTCCTCCTATAATCGGACGAGTCCCCAGAAATTGTGTACTCATCTGCTATGTTTACCAGGTGAGTATTCAAGAAATCCTAACTTAAAGATTTATGATTCTTTTTCATAGATAAGGATGTCAGTTCAATAGGAGACAATGTAGTCTAGCTATTTTCATATTCCGGTAACCCGAGCTGCCTAATTACCCTAACTGTGGAATGGATGATTTTTTTTACGTATGAGCAGATAGGTTGTGAGATCTACTTGCCTTTAACCATCCCATTGATCATGAGAAGCTACGTGGTATAAACCCAATAATGGTCTATTATCACAAGGAGGTTTTGTGAAAATTTTAGTTATTTTTTATAGTTAAGATCATAATTCAATTTAAGCTAGATCACCATGGAAAACCTGGAAGCACTGGACGGCCGTTTCGTCCTATTATGGGACTCCTCAGCAATGCGCATCCACGATCCCGTCTCACGAGATTCGAACCCAGGACCTATCAGTTTCGCGCGCGAGCGCTCAACCGTAATAGTAATATCTTTTTATGAGGTCTATATACTTGACATTATCGGAAAAATATTTATTATATGTAAAAATTGAATTGATTTTATCTCAGGATAGTTTGATAACTTGTCGTTCCTACAGTGTTCTTTTATTCGTATTGTTGAAACATTTAGACACTTTAACCTTGACAGAAATTCTGTTCACTAATCATAAAACCTTATCATCACTGTGAGCTTGAAATTTTCGGTGACTCTCTGTTCTTAACTTGTTATTGCTAAAGAATTAGTCACATTCGATTGCAATACAGTGTAAGTAATGCTGAGGTCCGGTTACGTGTGTTTTGAGACAGTAATTATGCTTCGATTGGTATCACGATCTTCAAACGTCATCTTCTGATTGTAAGGAGCTCGTGGGTTAATATGCATTAAGAATGACTTATAATGATTCATTATCACTCAATCATTGATTTAGAGATCATTATGTTGTTGGATTTTTTTCTGGTTAGCGTCACAAGACAAGCCCTCACATGGAATCCTGAAGGCCAAAGGAGAAGAGGAAATCCAAAGAACACATTACGTCGAGAAATAGAGACAGATATGAGAAGAATGAACAAAAACTGGATAGAACTAGAAAGGAAGGTGGAGGATAGAGTGGGTTGGAGAATAGTGGTCGGCGGCCTATGCTCCATTGGGAGTAACAGACGTAAGTAAGTAGTGTTGTTAGATAAACAGAAAGCAATTATTCCTACAAGCATTACAGCCCATAACTCAATAATTAGACTACAATAAACAACTCCATGACACGGGTACCAAAGCAACTCAAGAATCTTTTGTTTTTTAGATAGAATTAGTCAGAGATTGGCTATCTCAAGATCAAATTTAGAGAAATGAGCGTGTACACCATAACTTGATTGGTTACCTTTATAACATAACATGCATTTTTAAAATCTCATTTAATGCTATCGAACTCAGGACACTCAGGTTTCAGAACGAATGGATGACCATTATAACACTGGGTTGATATCCAGTGGTACATGTTTCCAACTTCAATTACTTCAGTTCACTATCTACGAGTATGGTAGTTGAACTTTGAGCAATTTCTTCCTAACCCTATTATGAATGACATAAATATCATAAGTGTTATAACTTTTGACGTTTGTGCGCTGTTAATATATCATGTGATATGATCGCCAATTACAATCATCGACTTATCGACCGAACCAATGACACATAAATCAACAAGAATAGCCTAGATTTTTTATTGGTCCTTGAGACAGCAGCTTTTCGCCTAATCCAGTCGATTTATTTCAGAACGCAAATATCGACCACCGTTATATCGAATCTAATATTTCAAACATACTTGGTTTATATACAAGCTAAATCAGACCACATCACACCATAAAACAGAAAATAACATTTTGTACAAGATCAAACCAAAAAGTGGCTGTAATTGTGAGAAACTGTGACTAATAGATTGAGAATAGTAAGTCATATAACCGGAACCAACATAACAAATAAAAGCTTATAATAAGAGGAATGCTGATGATTTCTTTCAGAAGGACGATGAAAGCTCCACGACCAAACCATCCAGCTCAGAGAACAATACTCCATCAAAATAAGAGGAATATATATATAGTTTAATTTCTTATCAGTTATACAATAGGAATATATGTATAATAGCAGTCCATAAATGGTTCTCAGAAATTATCCATAATTTAATCTTCACTAGGATATAACAAAAAGAATCTACACATGTAAGGATGGCTCGTCGGCAAACTCAAGAAGCCTAGAAAGAGCTGAAGACATTTCATCCAATCACCACTAGGGGAACACTCCAGAATGTTGACGTGTAACTTCCCCAGTGGATGAATAAGAAGGACCCACTATGTGACTATTGGCTATCCGAAATGATGATTTACTTTCAGTCAAAAACTACAAATACATAAGATTTTTGTACTATACTTGAAACTGTTTGGGGAATAAAATTTTTACTAACTAGTCTTCTGTCTTGCGACGTTGCGGGTTTGATTGTTCAAGTAGTCTAGTAGTACGCGGCATAGTAGGAATCAAAGCTCTAGATATAACAACAAAAATCTACCTGCTGTGGTAAAATTTTGAAATTCTGTTTTATGGACTACTAGGTGTTAAGTTATTGCAATTATTACTACGATCGATTGCTGTGAGTTCTCATTTCTGGCTGAAAAATAGGTCATTGAACTGAAACGCGAAAAGTGAGCTGTTCATCAACAAACTCTATGATCAACTTTTCTCAATTCGGTAACCAATCATGTGGATAATAGATCTATTTTTTAATTCAAAAATATATACATATATTGTATTGTATGCTACTGATGTCAACAAACATAAGTAGTATGTATCACCAAGAGAAAATGAAATTTTGGGAGACAGAAGGTTGAGGAAATCGAAGAGAAGAGAACGTGAACAGAGAATGATTAGTATAAAAATGAAAGTACGATGAAGTCTGTGACAATTGATGGATATATTGCAAATGAATTATTATTGTATGGTTCTCAGATTTTACTGAGAGATTCTGTAATTTTGTCCCCAATTGTGATCTCGTCCAGTAAAATGTAATGCCTCACATTTGGTAGATTAACAATATAGCAATGATCAGTAAAGTAATAACATATCAACATCTATGATGGGATTACGAATGAAGATTTGGATTAATAAAAATCGTAATAGTTAGCATGCATGTGGTTACCAACATCGCTTCACAATTCAAAGTAAATTATGATAACATCATTAATGTGGTACAATGTCCGTCAACTAATTGTGTTTTACTAGTACCTACTGTTATTGAAGAATGTTTCTTGTCATTCTGAATGTGGTCAATATTATAGGCTTTAAGTATTTACAGTTCCTACTATTTTTATCGATGATCTTCCCATTGTAGACCCCAACCCCCGTTACTGAATTGTTTTCCATAATTCTCCAATCAGAAGAGTAGAAGGTCATATGAGGGATCATAAGTGCTTTACGTTATTCGATTAAAGATCCTCATTATATTAAAAGACTAATATTTGAACGGTGAATATTGTTTTCGAGAAATTCTTTTCAGTTTCTACAATTATATATCCAAATTAATAATCCGAGAAAATGACCAGATTCAAGGCAAACTACATCGTTTAAAGCATGTAAATTTAGGATTGTCAAACCAAACAGAATAAAATCGTGGATTGATTGAAGTTAGACATTAACACCGTTGGATGTCAGCCGGCTAAATGGTCTATTGGTTAAGTGCTCTGGCGCGAGACTGGTAGGTCCTAGGTTTGAATCTCACGAGTGAGGGACCGTGGATGTGCACTTCTGAGGAGTCACACAATAGGACAAAATGGCCGTCCAGTGTTTCCAGGTTTTCCATGGTTATCTATCTTCAATCGACTCATGATTTCAACTACAAAATTACAGAATAAAATTGTTAATGTTGATATGACTCAAAATGTTAACACTTAAATCTGTATATATAGTAAGTGAAAATTTAAGATCCGTGATCAGAATATAAATATGGGTCAGATAGGGTGAGAGAGATATGATAGTGTAATTACTATTCGATCGAGTGGAAGACTAAATTGCGTGAAAAATTAGTAAGACGTAATAAGGAGGGATCAATGTGAGGTGAATAAATCATGTATAAGGGAGAATTATAATGGTACTTAACCAATAATAATAATAGTAATAAGAAGAATAATAATACAAAGATTTGTGAATAAAAATAAGAGAGACAATTACATTTAACTACGAAAGGTCGTAAGTATATAGTCAAACTAGGTCGTCCAGTAGATAGGATTACTATTGATTAATTGGCCTTGTGGTTGACCAAGGGAGGAGCAGGGGTTAGAGATATTTCTTCTGTACGCATAGCTCCGGTTTCTTCATCCTGATGGCTACTGCCTCAGCCGTTTGAAGGACTTTAAACCTGACAAACTTCGGCAAAATATTACTGAACCTATAAATAATTGACGACGATTAGTTTATACTAGCACTATGACCAGTTTGTACTAAATGGACCAATATCGAGCTGTTTACCTTCTTCATCAAACCTTTGTTTAACCACGCTGGGAGGTGTTCATGAGCACGAAAATTTAAATTCCTAGAACTTCGATCACAGGAGCAGTCGAACTGATAAATACAAAATGAGGTGGTCATTCTAGGTAATTCATCTTTTAGCCTCGGTATCATCATTGGGCGCGTAGAAAACACTAAACGTAGTTCACCAGGGTTGAAAGATTTTTGGATTGTTCTGCATCATCTCCAAGTTAGTGTTTCACGTTATTGTTCTAATTTATAAATTATTAGATTATAAACGTTTTGACAAATTTATGACATTTTCGTTGTTGTTCAATGGCTAAAAATAAAATTTAGTACCCATATTACTTCCTATTTAGGACTCATCAGTTGTATGTACCTACATCTTATTGTGCTGACATTCACCATGGAACCGTAACCCAGTAAGATTTATTTCAAATGCCAACATGTTGTCTACTGAGTTACAAAATCCGGGTTATCATATAGCAACTCATATACAATTGAGTTTGTTTACATCTAATTTAGTTAAGCCCTTTGTCAACTTATTTAACGGACAGTCATTCGTACAACAACAACAACAGCAACAACAACAACAACAACAACAACAACAACCTATCTATACTACTGTACCTTTATTATGTACGCTTCAGCATTGCTTACTGCCTACGCATGAATTCATTCTGCTAACCTTACTATAATTCGCTTAATTGATTCGATGATTCATGCTTTTCCATTTGTACATATATGTACATCTTAATTCTGTTCACTGCATTGTACTGTACTCACTCACTGACTTGATCAATTGATCTCTCGCTCACTCGCCTGCTTCACGGCACCACTCTTACAACTGGAAAGAACTGGAAAGGAAGGCTCAGGACAGAGTTGGATGGAGAATGCTGGTGAGCGGTCTATGCTCCTCGACGAGGGGTAACAGGCGTAAGTAAGTAAGCGTGTGGTCCAATAATAAATTCAATCAACCCTTCGTATTCGCCTTCTAATTTATACACCGTTAGGACGTTATCGAGTAACGGTTTTCCGGACGAACAATACACAAAGCATAGGGATAATATAGAATATCGACCACCACAATCATATACTTGTTTAGCGTACATATATGAAGCCTTTAATAAGGGTTTGTAATTACAAAATTCTACTGATATTATCAATAATCATTTTGAAATGATCAAATAAGTGAAACACGAAAACTAAAAATACCACAATTTGAACATAAGTGAAATGTATTTAGTACAAAATTGAATAAATTATTTATTAATTAACTGTTATTTCTGGTCGGTTATAGGTTATAACGGTTACTACTAATTCAAGGATACAGTGAACAATCAGAGGACTAGATCAATTGTTGAATGCCCCCAAATGCCCTGGTACGGACGAGAGTAGGGAGAGTCCACTCTCCCTCTCGAAATGCTCTCACATGGCCACGCGTATATAGCCTCATTGCATTCTCATGACATTAATGTTGTTTACGAAATTGAGAGGACGAAAAGCGAATGTCTGGCTCTTTAACCTGGTTGGTGGACACAGAGGGTCCACTTAGGAGAGTTTGAAAACCCTGATTCCAAACCAATGATGTATGTGGGCTCCAGAATCCTGAGAGAACAAATAGCGCATGAATCAATCATTGGTCACCGGATACAATTGGAATGTATCTCCTCACGATGCTCCACTGCTATGTGGATCAGACCTTTAGGTCAAAGGCTCGGGGTGTGTCCCCCTTTGAAGACCACCTGCTTCGGTTTGGCCACCCGGGAAGTATCACAGCCCTCACACAAATCAAATGAGATTTGTGCGGCGCATATAAATGTAGTGCCCTTTTGTACCAATATTTGTGTGTTTAAACAAATAAATAAATAAATTTTTGAAACTAATTTACTAATGAATAATGCTTTACATCCTATTGATTTGATCTACTGAAGGTAACCATTGGTTCCTAATTCAATGTTCTGTGTGTTAAACGTTCATCACAAGAACTTCAAGTCCTGGGGTCATGAAGACTTATTGGTAAGTAGTCTCGTACGAAACAGCAATTTAATACTTGAAGGTTTTCAATGCTTGTTTAACTAAAATCAAACTATGATACTCAACAGTCTCTACAAACCTTTTACATTTATAACTATATTTCATTTGTCTGTTTTAAACTTTATATCCCCATGTAAATTGTTAGTCTAACTTGTATTGAAAAATGTTTCTTATTGCAAAGTAGAATTATATTTCTCTTCCAATAGTTCATTCTGTGTTTTTTATGTCATAGCTGGAAACAGTTCACTGATTCAAAAATTACCTCTACATAGCCAATCTAAATTAGATAAACACTGAGAACTTGCAAGCACTGGAAGACCGTTTCGTCCGATTATCTAACTACACAGAAGTTTTATATAGGTAAGATCATAATTCAATTGAAGCTGGACCAACATGGAAAACCTGGAAACACTGGACGATCGTTTCGTCCTATTATGGGACTCCTCAGAAGTGCGCATCCACGATCCCGCCTCACGAGATTTGAACCCAGGACCTACTAGTCTCGCGCCAGATCACTCAACCGATAGACCATTGAGCCGGCCGGCATCCAACAGTGTTAATGTCTAACCTCAACCAATCCACGAATTGACTATCTACGACACTTCTACCGGGAATCATACCTAGGAACCTCAGTCTCACACACAAGCGCTTCATCGCGAAATCATACAGCCAGATTCCATTGGTGTACAAATCTAACTCCAATTAATCCACCATATTTCATGACCCTCTTTCGCTGTCCTCTGGTAAGTAACTTATTCATACCCGACACGATTGAATTCCACTGGTTGTATCTTCTTACTTGAATTTCAGAAATTTCCTCTAACAGCTAGTACACAACTCCATACGCTTTTATGAAACATGATGAAGACCACATTTTACTTTCAGCTACTGAATATAAATAGTAGTCTAAATTTAGAACATGGATTTTTTCTCAGTTATATGACATTGCATATTTAGATAAACAAATCAAAGACAACTGTCTTATAGATAAGCAATATAACTGTTTATCCGATTTCTTTCCTTTCTTTAACGGTTTATCTTTCTGTAATGAGGTTTATTTCCTAAATGTTTACACATCATTTGTTGTTTACATCATTATTGTCTATTCATTGTTAGTCATTATTTGGTGCTTGTCTGTTTTTCTAATTGTTTACACATCATCTACGCATTCTTTTTGGGTTGTCTGCTATATAATATGTTCAAAAACCACCAAAATCACTTCATATAGTTGAGATCATGAGTCAATTGAAGCTAGATCATCATGGAAAACCTGGAAGCACTCGACGGTCGTTTCGTCCTTTTGCGGGACTCCTCAGCAGTGCGCACCCATGATCCTGCCTCACGAGATTCGAACCCAGGACCTACCAGTCTCGTATCAGAGCACTTAATCAATCAATTCTATGCAAATCAAAGGACGAAATGACAAAAAGATGAAAAACATAATATCATTTACGAAATAAATTGTTTCAATTGTGTGAAACATTACATGGGATAAAGTGGACAATTCCCTCATTTCCATCTGCACAAACATCAATTAGCGGTCAAATACCATGAAATATTCTCGTTCATCTCAATGCATGTGGACAATTGAGTACATACATTCGACTTAAAAAATGTTGATGTCTTAGATAGAGAGAATACTAAAAGCATCAGGAAAGTTATAAGAGCTTGGAACTCACGTCAGTCATCAGTCAACAAACTTATGAAATCAACCTAATCCATCAATCAATCAGAAAAATCATGGACAAATGTAGGACCAATTAAACTAATGACTTAGTAATAACACTCGCTTTATACGTAGTCATGTATAAATTTATTTATAAGAGCTACGTTCATGTTTTATTTCATATATAATTCAGTGTTCATTTGCCAGCTAGCAATTAGGGTTAGATCATCCAACATCTTTTTAGTCCTTTATTGTTGAACAGATTATACCGAATAATTTGTAGCATAGCCATTATGCTCACTGAATCAACATAATGTGCACTATGTTGGGATGTTGGGTAATTGGAGGCATTAGTCAGGAAAACCTACTTGTCTAGGCTTTTTACTAGTTAAAACTCATTAGTAAGGTGCACCTGAAAACCTGAAAAGGTATCCCTTGCGGGATTTGAACCAGCACCAACAAACATCACAGTCCTAAATAACGTCAGTCACGGACCAGAAAACTCAGTGGTATACATGACAGAATGTGAAGCTGGGTGACTTTGGTGTGAAAAAAACAGAGGGACATCAGTTCCTTCGTGGTTGCAGGTACGGCTTCATGACGAGTACAAGCCCTTCAATTAACTTATTTGACAGACAGTTTTATTCGAACAGTAACAATTGGTATATATTAGTATTATTATCATGTCTGCATGAACATGTATGCTTGATCACATATGACAGTCTATGCATGTATTCCTCTTTCTAGCTTAAACCGCTTGATGATTAGTTCGCTTTCGGTTATTTGATAAGGGCCATTTATATACGAAGCCTAAAAACATGTCTCGAAGCTAATCGACTACAGCCTCTTTTAAATTACTTTCAATCAGCTTCCATCTGAAATTATCAAAAGAAAATGCTGTATTTAGTGATCAGTCAGAAGATATATAGCGTTGTTGATTGACTTCTGTTAAATAATCATTGAATACAGGTCATTACTGGATGGTTTCGCGTCGTACTGATGTCCTTTTCAGCACCGGATATATCCATGAACATATCACCAGGGATTAGATCCAAAAGATTCACTCCTCGCAGTGACCATGTCTACCACCAAACCTCCGAGTTTAAAACTGATGCGTTCTGATCACGCCAGTGTCATGGATATTTACTAACATGGAAAGTAATCATTTATTACTAGTAGAATTTCTTCGATAGTATTTCATGCCAAACAGTACTTGTTAGCGGGGCACACTTGGAATCTTGAGTGACCTAGTCCAAACTAGCGTTATCATACACACAGTCTATCACAGTACCACTGAGCTTTTGACTCCACGACAGATCACCTTTATTAATTATATACTTTCGCTAAGTGATCACTAATTAGTGACTGATATCACATCTGTTAAGTTTTTTTAGTGCTGCTTGAACACTACTGACTAAGCTAGATTTTACTCCTTAATCAATTTGACCAGAAATTATTTGTACTATTGTGGCGTGTGCTACTTATGTTGACAGATATAAATAGTATGTAACACCAGTCAGAAGTGGAATTCCCGGCAGTAGAAGATTAAGAAGATTGGATTGAAGAGAACAGAGATGTATACAGAGAGCAGTAGTAATAACAAAAGTATTGAAACGATCATGAAGTGAGTAAAGAAAAAGATAAATAAGATGTGCAAATTATGCACTTAATGTCTAGTCTTCATATTTTGCGAATCCACTCTGTTATTTTGCATTAAACGATAAATTAGTCTTTTTATTCACTACACTATGTCCTAATGTCGTTGAGATTGGACTTAGCTGATAGTATACCTTGAACTCCGGTTTCTCGTCAGCTTATAAACAATGTAAATAGATCAATCAATTGCATACCGGATGAGGTTGGATGACATATATCCAACTATAAGGAGGAGGATCAAATCACCAAGGTTTTTAGATGCGTTTCTATGGTAAGCAAAAACAACGATAGAACCTAAGCGCAGGTTTACCTTCCGGCTCTCTCCAGTCGCTTGACATCCTAGATGACATCAGTTCATGAAAGAATCTACCTTCAAACTATACATAACTATGTATAAAAAACCCACCTAATTTAAGAATAATATCGCTTTATTCTTTCACGTGCATGGGAAGCATCATTGATGAACAAGGAGGATCTGATGCAGACGTAAAGGCGAGGATTGGCAAAGCAAGGATCGCATTCCTGCAATTGTAGCACATATGGAACTCGAAAAAACTGTCGACCAATATCAAAGTCAAAATCTTCAATACGAACGTCAAGACAGTTCTATTGTACGAAGCTGAAACTCAGAGAACCACCACAATCATCATCAACAATGTACAAGTATTTATAGACAGTTGTATACGCAAAATGCTCAGTATTCACTGGCCGGATACCATCAGCAATAGCCTTCGGTGGAGAAGAACAAACCAGCTTCAAGATAAAGACGAAATTAGGAAAACACGTTGGAAGTGGGTCGGACATACATTAAGAAAATCACCAAACCGCATTACGAGGCAAGCCCTAACTTGGAATCCGGAAGGGAAACGGAAAAGGGAAAGGCCAAAGAACACACTATATCGGGAATTGGAAGCAGACTTGAAAAGGATGAATAACAACTGGAAAGAACTGGTAAGGACTGTCTACGACAGGATTGAATGAAGATTACTGGTGGGTGGCCTATACTCCTTAACGAGGCGTAACAGGCGTAAGCAAATAAGTAATTGCTTCATTCTAGTCAACCTCCAATTGTTTTATTATACATTATTTTCCATAGTATTATATTAATATAACAAAACTCAACTTCGAATCTGATTATTCCAAACAATCCTATTGAATAACATTTGCTGATATCATTTAACTACTTATTTATGATGATATTAGTAGTAAAACTAAACTTACTTTACTTAAACAATCAATCAGTCAGTCAGTCAGCTACAACGTAGGACCAGGCACATATATGCATAGGTCCAAGTTGCCATACCTCGTTAGCACAACAAGATGAACACAAAATTCATAGGAGTAGTTAATTTAGTGGTGGTAATATATAAAAGAATAATTGTATATAGGGATATAGTACAGCAAGGAAGACACATATGAAGCAATTTTAATCTCACGGTTTAAGGGAAGATAAAGAGTGTATACACCTACACCATTGTGATCGATTCTGAGCCATGTCACCTAGAGTCTCTAACCATTGGTTAAGATAGTCGTGCGGACCCTAACCAAGTAGTTTGCATCTACCAACATGGCTCAAATTCGAATTTAGCGACCTGAAGCATTGATGGCACCTTTTGGTTTGGCCGCTCCTAAGTTCCTTCCAATCATCGCCAATACTAGTCAGCATAGCTCAATCAATAATATACTAATAACAAATGAGTATCATCCAATCAGTTTTAATTAGTTCTTTATTCATTTAAATTTAAATATGTGAATTTAAACAATGTACTGTGGTGTACTTTACTTAATTTAACCAAATTATTACCATATGGATAAAGGGTTACATCACATGACTACTTAAGATTACAGTTTTTTTAATGAATCACGTGGTTCCTGTGTAGTTTTTTTTTAATGGATTGATGAGCTGTCTACTTACTGTTTTGTTGTTAAGTTGGTTTTTTTTATAAAAAAAATATCACACTCATCTCCTACTAATAATTTAAAGTGACCAATCAACTTGATGATACATACACACACAAAAAACGTGCGTACATGGTTAGTAACAAAATTGTTGGGGCACAGAAACAACTTAGGAAATTAGTAACGTTTACAAAGTTCAATAAATATGCTGTATTCAGGACGTTCATGACGAGACTATAATTTATGGTTGACCTTTGAGCAAATCTTAAGTGGCCTTGAGAAATGTTAGCCAATCAGTAAACAGTCAGCATAGAGTAAAAATTTATTATAGTTAAAGTGGATACACTTCTTTTATATAATCTAAAAACTTGTCAAGGTTAGAAAAAGGTTCAAAGGTTCCAAAATCGTAATGCGTAAGGTAGAGGAACTCATCCATATGGCTCCATAATAGTTGCTTTCTGGAACCATGTTAAGATCACAAAAACCCTCTCAGCCTCGACCATATAGCTTCATTATTGTTTGTGTGTACTCCGGTTTTGTAAGTTTATCATTTTTATTATGAATATGTCCCTACAATACTCATACCACTGAACAGCCGAAGCTTCAGTAACATCTTCGATTATTGAAGCCGATGTCACTGGTGCTTTTATCATACAGTTTGAGGCAATCATTATAATAAGCCTTAGTCTCAATCTGGATCGAGCGATAAAGGTTCCTATTCTAACAAACGTCTTCCTTCAACATATATTACATCGAAGGACAACACGGTAGTCTGCACAAGGTCTACCAGTCATTTAATACCCGCAATTATAAATACGGGAACTTCTTAGTAATTTCATTTGTTGTAGCCGCTTAATTGTCAAGTCTTCTCTACAATTCTCTGTGAACCCAACGTACATGAGCGGCACCGTGACCTTGAAATCCCTCAAACGCTTCTGATTGACTCGTCCGTAAATTATAGTCTCTCCACGTTCATTTATCTTTCTGTTCATTAAGTTGGTAAGCACTGTATAGCGAAATATTATTACTGTAGTGAACAATATCACAAGTGAGGGACAACCAAATGTATTTTAACACAACACTGAAAAATATCTTGGTAAAATCTGAGATTCATACAGTAATACTTCATTTGCAAAATATCCATCCATTGTCACAGACTTCATCGTTCCTTCATTTCTATACCAATCCTTCTCTGTTCTCATTCTTTTCTCTTTGATTTCCTCAATCTTCTACATCCAAGAATTTCCCTTACGATTGGTGTGCACACTACTTATATCTGCTGACATCGATAGCATACACCAAACTATCATTAAAAGTTACAATTCAGGTGTCTAAATTTATCGGTGATTGTCTCTGTTATAAACAGTAGGATACTTGTTATAACGCTATGATTTCTTGTTATAACAGTCCTTTCACTTTTCACACTTATGTGGGACGTTAATTTACCTTAGACGAATATCTACAATAGATTCCCTCCCAGTGTCTATTCTACAGGACTTCAACACAACTCAGATCAAGAGCACGAGATTAGCCTGACTAGAATGTCAATATATTTCCACACAAAAATCCAACACAATCCAACAACAATTGACAGTCAATCAATAATAATGAGGATAGGGGAATATATAACTCAGATAACACCTGTGACACTATCTACATGTCTGACTCAACAAAAGAACCAACCATTATCATTTTCGCCCACACATCAGTCTCCTCTAAAGAAGCCAATGTAGCGAACTGTGACATTTCAGATGGAAAACTCAAATACAATGAAAGTTAGGACTTAAAATTTTTAATGAAAATTACACTATAATATAGTGTATAATAGTCACTTAATTAATGTATGGAAAGTTAACCAAAAAATATTGAGTACGACAGACTTAGTAAACATTGGACAAAGAAAACTGGTACTTCTTGGGGATGTCAAATCCCCAGAACTTACTCGTTAAATGGCTTAATTTTTTAATTTTATTATGAAAATTTGAATTTCTTTGTTTTCGCGCCAGAAGCGCTGTTTTCACCTTCGTGTCGAATTTCCCTATTGTAAAATATCTTAACGCTATTGGTCCATTGTTTCTTTGAGTGTCTTGTTTTGTAATACTGCCCAAGGACAATTCATTGCTGTATATATACGTTTGATTTTTTCCCTTATGATTGTTGTGCTTCTGGCTTCTACGGAATATATTTTCCCCGCTTCCAACTTGGACTTCTTACTCTAGTTAGCTGGGTCTGGGTCGCGTCAGAATAGCTAGCTTATCGGTCTCCGGTCACAAGTCTTTGTTCCGTTCGCTACTAGTGAATTCGAAACGTTTCAGATAAAACAGTACTCTTAGGAAAACTAAATAAAATCAAAATCCTGTCTCAATTCTTTGTTAATTTGTAGTGAGTACATTTTCTGTTCAATGACTGAGTTCAGTTTATATCAAACGAAGTGTATTTTAATTAAAATAATAAATCAAACTAAAACGTGGCACCAGTCCATAAAGTCACGAAATTCTAATCTGAGGCATGTTGGTAGATGTCGACTGCTTGATTGAGGTCCACGTAACTATCCTAACGAGTGGTCGGAGACTCTGGATAACATGACTCAGAATCGATCACAATGGCATACACTATTTATCTTCCCTTAAAACATGAGATTACTTTAAACCTTTATTTCTACATGTATTATATCTTTATATGCAATCTTCCTTTTATATATTACTGTCATTGAAGTAACTACTATGAATTTGGTGTTCATCTTGTTGTGCTAATGAGGTGTGACAACTTGGATCGATGCATATATGCTCCTGGTTCTACGTCTTAGCTGACTCACTGACTAACCCTATTGCGTTTATTTGAATAATTGTTTGTATAAAGTAATAACGGTCTTTGAAGTGTGTAAAAACGTTATAGATCAAATAATGCAGTTCATAATTTAAGCATACTTTACTTACTTACGCCTTTTATCCACAATGGAGCATAGGCTGCCGACCAGCATGTGTTCTTTGGTCTTCCTCTTCTCCTTTGGCCTTCAGAATTCCATGTGAGGGCTTGTCTTGTGACGCTTTTGGATGATTTCCTCAAAATGTGCCTAATCCACTTCCAGCGCTTCTTCCTGATTTCTTCATCCGCTGGAATCTGGTTTGTTGTCTTCCATAGTAACTTGTTGTTGATAGTTTAAGCATACTTTACCAACACTAAATGATATAATCTAAAAATCCAGAATAAACTGAAAAACTGTTTTCTACTAATTTGAATCTTCTTCTCAAGTCTAAAGCGTACAAGAGTCATATGATGTGTAGGTGTTCCAGATTAAAACAAAACATCTATCCACTTCTTCTACTGATATCAGTTTGTAAGAATATCTATAAGTGAATTGAAAAATATCTTGACAAGCTACTGGAATGAAATTTACGTTTATCTACTAAGAGATATATGTGTGTTATGAATTGGCGGCAACAACGAATATAATAGTATGTGCTTGGAAATGAAATGGAATCCAGAGTTGTCACTTTAAAAACGTAAGATTAACTAACAGAGATGAGTAAGTAGCAATTTAAATGTCGCTTATTTAAATCTTATGACTATCACATATATGATATATAATGAACCCATCATCAAAAGTGTACAAGTATTTATAAACAGTTGTCTACACAAGATACTGAATGTCCATTGGTCAGAAAGCATCAGTAACAATCTTCTATGGGAGATAAGAAAACAACTTCCAGCTGAAGAAGAAATTAGGAAAACACGTTGGAAGTCGATAGGATACACAATGAAGAACTCATCAAACTGTATCATGAAACAGACGCTAACTTTGAATCCTGAAGGCAAATGGGAAAAAAGAGAAAGACCAAAGAACATACTGCATCGGGAATGGGAAGCAGACTTGAAAAGGATGAATTGTAAATGGAAAGAACTGAAAAAGATTGTCCAGAACAGAGTTGAATGGAGAATGCTAGTGAACGGCATATACTCCTCCATGAGGGGTAACAGGCGTGAATAAGTAAGTAATGAGAAAAAAATGATCAAGACAGAATGTTTCTAACCTTCAGTGCTTGCTTTGTCGATAAAAATTTCAATGGATAAGTCAGTATTTAAACAAAAACTCAATTATATAGAGTTGAGATCATGAGTCAATTGAAGCTAGACCACCATGGTTGCTCAATTTCGTGGATCGGTTGAAGTTAGACATTAATACTGTTGGATACCAGCCGGCTCAGTGGTCTATCGGTTAAGTTGTCTGGCTCGAGACTGGTAGATCCTGGGTTCGAATCTCGCGAGTCGGAATCGTGGATGCGCACTGCTGAGGAGTCCCATAATAGGACGAAACGGCCGTCCAGTTCGTTCAGGTTTTCCATGGTGGTCTAGTTTCAATTGACTCATGATCTGAACTCTATAAAATTACTAAAATCTCCACAAAACCCCTTCTGATAAAAACTCAATTAGCTAAAGAGTGACCACCTGTCATAAATATACAATTTTAAATTGATTATTAGTTGACGCTATTAGTTATTATGTGTTTAGTTGGTTAGTATATTTGTTACCAGCACCTAATCACTGCCCTAACTAACTTGAAGAATACTGAATACTTGTAACAGAAAAACCACTACAATTTTGAGCGACTGATTCATTTGAATAGGGAACCATTGTCGTTGAACTACACAAGTAGGACAACAGGAACTGGCACCAGAAGATGATTTATTTCACCTTCCAAAATATATCAACTTCACCAAAACTACACTCATATTGCTGATTACTTCTACTTACTACGAAACCCCGTCTTGTTTGTCATAATAAATGAATTTCATACTCAATTTATATCAGAAGGGGGTTTTTTGTGGAGATTTTAGTAATTTTATATAGTTGAGATCATGGGTCAATTGAAGCTAAACCACTATGCTTCCAGGTTTTCCATGGTGGTCCAACTTTAATTGGTCCATGATCTCAACTACATTAAAATAATATCAACAATATCATCCTGGATAATGGTCACATTGAAGTAAAAACCATTGTATTACTGAAAAAGGCTTTCACACTAGATATCAACTATTTGATGAAAAAAATATCGTACTGAAAAGGAGGTATTTGTCTCACAGTTTTAAAAAGCAAAGCTGATGCTAAGTTAGAACATGGTCATATGTTTGTCCATTTCTAATAAATAAGTAGGAAAAACAAATGGAAATCAACAAGAAGACGATATAGCACAGTCAACAAAGTCAATAACTGCTCTGTCGGGGCAGAGATCTCCCATCTGAAGTTCACCTAATTAATTATAGTTTACAGTTGGATTGCGGTCCGTGCTTTGCCAATCGTCGCCTTTACATCAGCATCAGATCCTCCTTGTTCATCAATGATGCTAACCAGATACGTAAATGTTTCTACGTCTTCCAGAGTTTCTCCATCAAGTGTGACTGACTTGGTGTTCTCCATGTTGTATTTGAGGTCTATTGATGCAGAGGTTGCTGCTACATTAGTTGTCTTCATCTATATTTGTTCGTGTGTATGAGATAGGAGGGCTAGGTCATCTGCGAAATCCAAATCGTCTAATTGATTCTGAGATGTACATTGTATTACGTGCTTCCCCTCAGATTTCGAGGTCTTCATAATCCAGTTAATCACCAGAAGAAAGATCAAGAATCACGATATTAGTCTGATACTTTTGATTTTCAGCTTCTTAGTTTTCTCTTTGACTGTTCTAATACAAGTATGACAAATTAGGGTAAGAACGAAGAATCTATCAGAATAGTATGAATTCATTTTAGTTCGGTTGGTTCTTGTCAGCTGTTTACAACCTGTGATATTTAAAAATATAATTACAAAATGGGTTTGTATTGTTGAATGTTATTAAGACCACAGGTCTATCTAAGTCAGTTGAATATTGAAGGACAAGAAGCACTGGAAATCTACTTCTTGTCAGTATAGGACTCTCGAGTAACGAGGGTTCACTATACCATTAATAATTAGACTTAAGGAAATTCAAGTCTCACGGTGACCCCTTAACCTTCAGTCCAAAGAGATGACACTCAATAGTTTATTCGCCTAACTAAACTCGATTGGACACTCCAGGAGTTCTCGTGAGACTCTGTAACCTGTGGAGTTCAACCATGTTGTGTGCGAGACACTTACCAACAGAAGTGAATGAAAGACGGTTGATTAATAGAGCGAATCGACTAAAATTATACAAACCATCGGTTGCCGATTCAGTGGCCCAAAGGTTAAACTTTTACCGTGAGACCTGAATGGCTTGGGTTCGATACTCGATAAGGTGGTGGGTGTACAGCGTGTGACGAAACACTGCCGAGGTTTTATTGGTTTTCCAACTTGAGTCGGTACGTAACATTGACAAAATTCTTCTTTGTTGATATTTTTTATTCCAAAATATTTTCAATGTAGTCACCTCGCTGTTTCTTGAAAGAGAAAACGAAACACAAATCTTTTTGGAAAATCTGGCTACATTTTATGTTGTTATATTTAGAGCTTTGATTTATACTATGCCGTGTACTACTAGACTACTTGAATGATCGGACTCGAAACGTCACAAGAGAGAAGACAGAAGACTAGTAAGTAGGAATTTTATTCCCCAAATCAGTGTCAAAGTATAGTACAGAAATCTCATGTATTTATAGTTTTTGACTGAAAGTAAATCATCATTTCGGAAAGCCAAAAGGCACATAGGGGGTCATTCTTATCCATCCAATAGGGAAGCTACACGTCGACATTCTAGAATATTCCCCTAGGAGTGATTGGATGGAATGTCTTCTGCTCTTTCTGGGTTTCTTGAGGCTTCCTAGAGTTTACCAACGAGCCATCCTTACATATGTTCTCAATGGTTTGTGGAGCTTATTGTAGAAGACTGTGACATATTGGAAATATTATCGACTAAGCTACAGTTTCTGTTATTAGTTTGTCACAATTTCATGTCTGTGTTATTGCTAATTATTGTCAATCGCTTACCTTAATACATGTATACTGAGTCGTCATTTCACCTGTTCACTTATTGTTCTCTCTTCCATGTTCTCTCATAGACACGCTACTTTTCATACTCCTTCTAGCATACAACATACTTTTCGTTCAAAATTCAACATACAAAAGTTTAATTACAGGTACATTATGTTATGAGAGTACAATAACTAATTAATATCAGAAGGGGTTTTGTGGAGATTTAGTATTTCCATAGTTGCAAGCGTGAGTTAATTGAAGCTAGACCACCAAGGAAAACCTGGAAGCACCGACCGCACTGGAAGCACAATAGGACTAAACGGCATGAAAATAACTAATTAGTTTGGAAAATAAATCTAAATCAGGAATATTTATTGTAATATTTGTATGGTGAAAAATTCATGACCTGACTGTTTAAGAAGTATTTTATTCATTAAATTATAGAACTACGAAAGTCATCATCCAAAAGATACAGGTGATCATAAGCAGTTGTCTATACAAAATACTTCGAATCCGTTGGCCAGACACTATCAGCAACGAGCTACTGTGGGAGAGAACAAACCAAATTCCAGTGGAGGAAGAAATCAGGAAGAAGCGCTGGAAGTGGATAAGACACACATTGAGGATAGCAGTCAACTGTGTCACAAGGCAACCTCTCACATGGAATCCTGAAGGCCAAAGGAGAAGAGGAAGACCAAATAAAACAATACGTCGAGAAATGCAAACAGACATTAGAATAATGAACAAAAATTGGATAGAACTAGAAAGAAAGGCCCAGGACAGAGTGGGTTGGAGAATGCTGGTAGGCAGCCTATACTCCATCGGGAGTAACAGGCGTAAGTAAGTTAATCATTAAATTAATCAATACAAGTTGTATCTATGCATTAAAACAAAAAAAACTTAATCATAAACATGAGAAATTACTTGATGATAATCATATGTGTTTATATAAGTGTAATAAAACATTTTTTTACGCCACACATGGTAGTTTAATCATCAAGTTTTGTAAACATATGATAAGTGTTATTTGTTTATGACAGTTTAGATTAATCAGATATACATGGAACTAAATCTGAACAATATTGATTGAATTTACAGTAAAAAAAAAAGGGTTTCTATTGGAAATCAGTCTTTTATATGTTTGTTTGATCAGAGTAAATGGTTTCAGGAATTTAATTAATGTATACATGTTAATATCTCTGTTCTTTTGTTCAAGGGATGTTGAATAGAAAATGTTTTGGATGTCTTTTGAACACAGACAAAGCTGTCTACTCTCCCCCTTCCTCTTTCTTCTGGTGGTTGACTGTATTATGGAGACCTCGACATATGAGAGGAAGCACAGAAAACAATGGACTTCTCAGAATCAATTAGATGATTTGAACTTCGTAGATGAACTAGCCCTCCTATCCCATATACACGAACAAATACAGATGAAGGTAACTTATGTAGCAGCAACCTCTGCATCAATAGGCTTCGAAATACACAAAGGAAAAAGCAAGATCCTCAAATACAACATAGAGAACGCGAACCAAATCACACTTGATGGAGAAACTCTGAAAGATGTGAAAACATTCACGTGCCTGGGAAGCATCATTGATAAACAAGGAAGATCGGATGTAGATGTAAGGGCGAGGATTGACAAACTAAGGGAAGCATTTCTACAACTGAAGAACATATGGAACTCAAAACAACTATCAACTAATTTCAAAGTGAGAATCTTCAATACGAACGTCAAGATAGTTCTACTGTACGGAGATGAAACTCTGAGAACTACTACAATCATCATCAACAATGTACAAGTATATATAAACAATTGTCTGCGCAAAATGCTCAACATTCACTGGCCGGATACCATCAGCAACAACCTACTGTGGGAAAGAACATACCAGCTTCTAGCTGAAGAGGAAATTAGGGAAACACGTTGGAGGTGGATCGGACACACATAAAGGAAATCACCGAACTTCATCACGAAGCAAGCCCTAACATAGAATCCGGAAGGGAAGAGGAAAAGAGGAAGGCCGAAGAACACACTGTATCGGGAATTGGAAGTAGACTTGAAAAGGCTGAATAAAAACTGGGAACACCTTGAAAGGATTGCCTAGGACAAAATTGGATGAAGAATGCTGGTGGGTGGTCTGTGCTCCTCGAAGAGGGGTAACAGGCTTAAGAAAGTTAAGAAACCATTCATCATAGTAATTAACCAATGCATATAGTCTCCAAGCATATTGTTCAGCTGTTATATCCGCATCTACTCTATTATGTACGTGGCAAGTCTGTATCATACGCGGTCCTACTATTTATACAAGGAAAATGAATCCACTGCAGTCCCCCAATATACGAAGTAAAAACATGAACATTGGTATAAATGATGATTTATTGACTCTCCATAAACACATCCACAAAATAAGTCGTTCAAAATCGCATCATCAGTACGAAAAATACACTAATCTATATACTGATTTTACAAACATCATGTATATGAAAACATACGCAAAGTAACTGTGAAATCACAATTGATTGATCACTGAGTGGTGATCAATGTCATGTGTGTCAAGTCTTTCTTAGTGCTGATCTAATGCTATCGATCAAGTTGCAATGTGGCCACTAGTCTAGGTGGCTTGACACTGCACCAATTCCTTCAAGATTACAGGTACACCTTGCTGACGAGTGCCAAGTAGCACGAAACCTAGGTCCACGGTTTCCTGTTCACCACCTCTAACCATCATCTTAACTGTGAAATATATAAAGAATATAACTATCACACTGAACAAACTTTACACATGATTAGTATAAACATATCAACAAGGAATAATGTTATACTAGAAAATATCGTACTAACTTAAAGTGTTACACTGAGAATAAAATCGATATCAAAGTATCACATACGTCATTAAATGTTATACTGGGTTTGAAAAAACGTGAACTTGCCTTCTTATTCCAAAACTATCTCAAACTATCCATGGAATGTATATATGCATGAATGTATTATTATATTGATAGCCATTAAATTAAGTATGTGCATTTAATTAAACTAAGCAGTCACTAGCGGAGTTCGATCCATGTAGGTGGAGACAGTTATCCACCTCAAACAATGAATGGAAGGTTGAGTAAGATAATGGATCGACTGCATTTAGACAATAACACCGTTGGATGTCAATTCAATGGTCAAAAGCTCGTGTGAGGGGGGTTGGGCATGGGGTTAGCGACCCCATCCTGTAGAAAACTAACCCACTAAAAGCCGCTAACCAGAAGAAATTATTCAAACCATTTAAACTCTGCCCTGGGAGTTGAAGGAAGAATTATGACGCCTCATTATGAAAGCCGAGTTCCTTCGGAAGTCACGAGGCCAATGCACCTTATGACAACCAGAGCAACAACTTTTATAGGTACATGGAACGTCCGAACAATGTCGAAGATCGGAAGAGTCTTCCAAATCGCTGCAGAAATGAGGAAATACAACCAGGGGTGCTTGGGATCAGTGAAACACATTGGACGCAGGTTGGACAACAACGACTATCTTCAGGGGAGCTTCTGTTATACTCCGGTCATGAAGAAGAGAATGCCCCACATACACAAGGAGTTGCACTGATGCTGTCCAAACAAGCACAAAATGCACTTTTAGGATGGGAATCTCATGGACCAAGGATCATCAAAGCCTCCTTCAAAACAAAGAAAGAGGGCATTACAATGAACGTCATCCAATGCTATGCGCCTACCAACGACTCCAATGAAGACGTTAAAGACCAATTCTACGATAGGCTGCAGTCGGTCGTCGAGAAGTGCCCAAAAATGAACCTGACCATTCTGATGGGAGATTTCAATGCCAAGGTTGGAATGGATAACACAGGATATGAAGACGTCATGGACTGGTAAAAAGGAACGAAAATAGGGAGAGATTTGTAAACCTATGTATCTTCAACAAACTGGTCATAGGAGACACAATATTCCCACACAAACGCATTCGCAAAACCACATGGACTTCACCGGACCACACTACACAGAATCAAATCGACCATATCTACATCAACAAAAAGTTCAGGAGGACGATGGAGGATGTGAGAACCAGGAGAGGAGCTGACAAAGCATCAGATCATCATTTGCTGATCGCCAAGAGTAAAAGAGGAAGACCAAAGAACACATTACGTCGAGAAATGGAGATAGACATGAGAAGAATGAACAAAAATAGGATAGAACTAGAAAGGAAGGCCCAGGAGAGAATGGGTTGAAGAATACTGGTCGGCGGCCTATGTTCCTTTGGGAGTAACAGGCGTAAGTAAGTAAGCAATAACGGATTTGTCCCATAGTTTGGTCTTAAACAATCTAAATGTCTTAAGTTTGTTCCTTCAAGTAATTGTGGATGTACATTTCAAAGGACTACCATTCAATACTTTCTGATTTTCAATGATTATCTGACTAAAGTTATTTCTTGGTACTAACTTAGCTATGAATTTCTATTGTTAAGAAGTCAATATCAAGTTGAGTAATTTGCTTTTTCCATCTACATCGCTGTACAATATATATGTAATTTGAATTCACTCAGTACTAGAGACATAAAACTGTGGTAAACATGGTTTACTAGCTAATCAACTAATCAGTTTAACATGATCACATATCTAACTCAATGAAGAAACGTCACATCATTGCTTAGATTTTGACCTGGTAAATAAAAGAATAGTGACTTTCGTCTGTCTAACATCATTAACAAAGGATACTACAAAGTTTAAGCATCATTGAAGTCTACAGGATAATTTTAGTTTAGTAAAAGAGCCAATTGAATACTTAAATCCGATCTAAATAATATTGGTATGGACAACTTTGGATTTTTTCTGGTTAGCGTTTTTGTAGCGAGTTAGTTTTTCTACGGGATGGGGTACCTAACCCCATGACCAACCCTCCTCCTTTACCCGGGCTTGGGACCAGCAGTAACTATAGAAGAGCTACAGGCGGATGAATAACAATTGGAAAGAACTGGAAAGGATTGTCCAGGACAGAGTTGGATGAAGAATGCTGGTGTGAGGCCTATGCTCCTTCACGAGGGGTAACAGGCGTAAGTAAGTAACTTTGGGTTGTAAAGCAATAGATTAATTCGTAACATTCTGTATGAGATAGGATAATATACTTCCTAATAAAAAACCTCATCTAAACAAGTTAGGGGAGAAATAGAAGGTTCAAGTAATATGACGATAATATAGTACTCCCAGTAAATTAGGATGATCTCGTTTTCTTGTATTTAAACTTCTTAGAAAATAGAAAAGCAACATGTATCTAACTAGATAGTAGGGTTCACTGCGAGGGTAAATGTGATTAGCCATTGTTTAAAGAGCATTTAAATAACTTTTTGTCCGTCAGATTATTAATGTATTTTCATAACATTTAATCCACAACGTTTCGAAATTATCACGTCTTAATTATGACTGTGAGACTACACTTCATTCCTTGAAGATATCCGATAGCTGTGTGTTTGAATTTCACAGCACTTGATCATCCCACTTTTTCAATTAACATGAATCAATAAGCGTCAGCAATCTATTCAAACTGCCCGGAGTATTCGATAGTCAGTATCGGGACGAATAGCTCAGTAATAGCATTTCACACTGTAAGGCTGAGTGATAAGGGTCCGCATCCCATGTGAAGAACCAGTTGCCCCACGACTAAAGGTGCACCTTGATGATGAGTACCAAACAACACGAAATACAGGTTCAGGGGTTCCTTCAAACATCTAGCTTAGAGACCATAAATTGTAGTTCTTTGCAAACCCGCTCCGAATAGTGAATATAATTAAATCAGTAGTAATGAATAGAAAATAAAGGACAACTGTTACTACTTACTGACTAATTATTAAGATCATATCAGACAGAGGATAATACCTACACAGTGGTAACATCAACGACTGTAGTATGGATCAAACTGCACGGAACACATTAATCTCCTGAAAACGGGAAATATGATTGATTGTCGAATAACACTAGGGCTTCATCCAAAGTTTATTATAATGTCAAATTACTCAAAGATCAATAGACATACTAGAACTTAAACCTGCTCAGTAATAACGGACTTGAAAAACGTTACCGAACAATGACCAATTGGTGTATACCATAATATCAAGTTTTGTCCTGCCAATCAACAACATTAGCCACTCATCTTAATCAATCCTGCCCTTAAGAACCTGATTATTGAAAAAAAACCAATCGCTACATCTAAGAATATTTCAGCTGTGACTGACTACAGCTGCTATCTTGAAGTTATAGGTCGGTATGTACACTGTAATGACCTAGACGGGCTATATTGTTGGTGTTATATCCTCGTGAAGATTAAACTACGGGTAACATCTGAGAACTATTAATGGACTAATATTACATATATATTCTTATTGTACAACTATTCAATAACTAGAGTATGTGTATCTATCATCCTCTTATTATAAGCTTTATTTTGACTTATAGACTATCATTATACGATTTACTATTCTTAAGTTATGTTCAAGTATGTTTGAAATAAATGATTAACATAGTGGAAGCTGTTATTGGCGTTCAGGACTCAACTTCCAAGGCTAGGAGGACAAAGGACCAATAAGGACGCTAGGCTGCTCATACCGCCCTAACGTTATTGGTTTAGCACAGTACTAAGACTGAGTAAGTCGTATTTTGATTGGCGAATAAATCACGTGATAATTAGCCGAACTTAGTTACAACAGTTGGGACACTCGTTCGTTTGGCAGGTCGGTCGAAGAACAATAAGACTAGACAAAAACAAATCAAGTTTCAAAAAAGTCAGACTAATGACTGTGCAGAGATGCGACGGTGGCAATATGTTCCCCTCAGACAATCAGTATCTACAGAGATGCTGCCTTCCCATAAGGGAAGGGAGAAGTTAAAATGATCAACCCTAAATATGCACTAACTCACCTTGTTCTGCGGATTACCATTGCTTTCGGTATGGTTTTATAAGTATAAAACTAACACATCATGGAATGTCATAAAAAACCCATATATGATCGACCTTAAAACAATTGTTTTTTACGGTTTTACCTTCACGGTTCATATCGTCCAGACCACTAATTATCCAGTTCCCTGTTCAGATACTTCGGAAAGAAGTACACTTCCACAGTGTACATAGTAACCGGGAAGTTGAAACCATCTATACACCATTAGAAAAACACTTAAAAATCATGTTCTGGCTGATTATTTTACTGATAAGTTGTAAAATAACACACCCAAAAATAAAACAGTAATAACACTGATAATAGAGTAACAATAGGCCGATGTATATATATATGCATGAGTAAAAATAACTAAATACTCAACATCATTCCAAAGATAAACATGAATAATAGAAACATTAAACATCGACAGAAGAGACAGAAAATAGGTAGAAGAAGAAGAACAAATTACTGTGCAAGTTAAATCAGAATTGAATGATCATATGGATATTGTGATAAGTTGTTAACAACAAATTTGATTTAGATTTTCTCTTTAAATTTTTCTATTATTAGTTGATGAAATAAAACTAGATTTCGATGAATTTATGATGGAATTATTAGGATTATTGAAATTATTATTACCACTAATAGTAGTAGTAGTAGTAGTAGTACTAGTGATGGTAGTAGTAGTAGTGTTAGCATTAGTAATAGTAGTAGTGGAGATGGAAGCAGTAACACTATTCTTATTATCCATGACGACGGGTGTTAAGTTGTTGTTGTCGGTTGTGTTATCATTATTATTATTATTATTAGTAGTAGTAGTAGTAGTAGGATGGCTACTACTGCTACATCCACCTCCAGTATTAATATTATCTGATTGTACTTGACATTGTACAGCAGCTGATCTTAATGAACATAAACAATTATTTTGTGATGCTAATGCAGCATTTATTCCATCATCAAATCCATCATCACGTTCTTCACTACCAGTAGCTGGTCTTGCGAAATCCCATATTAATATAGTATCATCATGTGATGATGAAACAATTTGAAAATCATCAAATTGTAAACGAAATACACGACCAGTATGCTGTTGTAATGTATGAATACATAATTGATTTGGTTTAGAACGAGGATTGAGTGCAGCTTTTAAATTCCATACTTTAATTTTACTGTAAAGTAAAATTAATCAAATGAATGAACAATGATGAATAACATTAAAATGTTACATATAGTAAGAATTTTTATTATAAAAAAATAATCAAACAAAGTTAATTTTATAAAGTTGAGATCATGAGTCAAGTTTATGTGCTCTGGCGCGAGACTGGTAGGTCCTGGGTTCGAATCTTGTGAGGCAGGATCGTGGATGCGCACCGTTGAGAAGTTCCACAATAGGATGATATGGCCGTCTAGTGCTTCCAGGTTTTCTATGGTAGTCTTGCTTCATTGGACTCATGAACTAAATTCTATAAAAATTAATAAAATCTCCACCAAACCCCTTCGGAAAATTAATTTTCTCAAAGATTTCAAGTACCTCTTGTCGACTAATATCAATAGCTAGAATGAAATCTAATTACAGTGAATTGCAGTTAACCAACATTTTATACATATCACTATAGTGAACATGATTTCAATACACATAGACTAGTAATTAAATAATCATTTGATCGATAGAATGTAATCCGTATTAAGTGATTAGACAAGCATAAAATTAGTGACAATGTTATTTAGTGATCGATTAATCAAAAATACACTGTACCTACCTAGAGCTTATATTTTCAAATACTAGTAAGCAATGGAATACTTACTTATTTACGCATAGGCCGCACACCAGTTTTTTCCAACCAACTCTGTTCTGGGAAATCCTTTTCAGATTTTTCCAGTTGTTATTCATCCTTTTCAAGTCTGCTTCCGTTTCCTGGCGTAATGTATTCTGTGGCCTTCCTCTTTTCCGTTTCCCTTCCGGATTCTATGTTAGGGCTTGCCTTGTGATGCAGTTTGGTAATTTCTGTAATGTATGTTCGATCCACTTCCAACGTGTTTTCTTAATTTCCTCTTCAGCTAGAAGCCAGTTTATCCTCTCCCACAGAAGGCTGTTGCTGATGGTATCCGGTAAGTGAACGTTGAGTATTTTGTGTACGCAACTGTTTATAAATACTCGTATCTTCTTGACGATGGATTTAGTAGTTCCCCACGTTTCAGCTGTGTACAGTAGGAATGTCTTGAAGTTCGTATTGAAGATTCTTATTTTGACATTAATTGAGATGTTTTGAGTTCCATATGTTCTTCAATTGCAGAAATGCAATCCTTGCTCTGTCGATTCTCGCCTTTACATCTGCATCACATCCTCCTTGTTCATCAATGATGCTATCCAGATAAGTGAAACATTAAACCTCTAACAGAATTTCGCCATCAAGTGTGATTAATGGAATAAAGGGCTCATATATATTGTACTGTTCAAAATATGTCAGTTCTCTTCTTATGATGAACATATTGTGCGTGATAGGACTTATAGAGTCCTAGTTAAAGTTAAGCATAGGTTATGTAACAAAAAAGAGTCAATCAATTACTGAAGTTATGACTTTTAATGTTGTGGCACACAACACACACTCTTAATTGCTAACATTGGCTCATCTTTCTGTAAACTATGATCATCCATAAATACCCCACTTATTTTCCCATGTATTGCAGCATTATTGAATGATTTACATAATTTTTACTCCCCATATACAACAGAATATTTATTTATTTTATTTACTTATTTGAACACAAATTGGTACAAGGAGGCACCAGATACATATGCGCCATACAAATCTCATTTGAATTGTGTGAGGGCTATGATACTGCCCGGGTGCCCAAACCGAAGAACGTGGTTTTCTTATGGGGCCACACCCGGAGCCTTTGACCTAAAGGTCTGATCTACAAGGCAGTGGAGCATTGTGAGGAGATGCAGTTCCATGGTAGCCGGTGACCAACGATTGATTCATACGCCATTTGTTCCCTCAGGATACTGGAGCCCCTGTGCACCATTGGTTGGGAATCAGGCTTTTCCAACCCACCTAGGTGGACTTTCTGTGTCCACCCGGTTAAAGCGCCTGAAATTCGCTTTTCATCGTCGTAATTACGTAAACAACACCCCCGCCATGAGAAGGCAGTGAGTAGGACTTCCCTGATGGAGGCTATATACGCGTGGCCATGTGAGAGAATCTCGAGAGGGAGAGCGGATTCTCCCCACTCTCGTCCGTACCACGGCATTTGGGGGCATAATAGAATAATGAATACATGTATTACACAACCAATTAATTAATACTTATTGGACAGGATTTTCTCTTATATAGAATAGAACTTATTATCATCTAATGGAATATGAATAAAATCAAGAACGTCTTTGAAAACCGTTAACTGAAATCGAAAAAAAACATATATTGAAGTAATTATTATATGTTAGCTTCCTTGAAGTAGCGGATCTTCATCGACAGAAGTGGACAGAAAATGTATTACGTATCTCCAATAATTGCTTACCATGACAAGGAACGCTTGTTGGTGTAGTAGGTTGGACGATAGTTAAAGGGTGAACAAATCAAGATGTTAATTCAGTTTATGAAGTCACTGACAGTGAAACTGAGTTATATAGATAGATGAAGAATACCTAGTTAAGGACCATATAATTTGCGCAAATAATGATTAGATAATTTAGGTAGTATGATTCAGAATCAGTGGCGGTGGTGCAGAAGCACTCACTACTCTTCCTCTTACCATAGATCTTGAGTTTTAAAATCATCCTACATATTTTGTTTAACAAATTAATTTTTTAGTTCTATAGAGACGTATTATCTATGCTGAGTGTTTATGATTCCATTAAAACTGTCACTGTCTCTACTACTCTGAGATTTGTCTTGATACTTTCATTTTTATGTGCTAGTGTACTGTGGCAGCTCGAACCAACAGACATGTGTCAGTCTTTATGCCGTTCATGACTGATTGATTGTCCTTGAGGAAATTTAAAATACAAGGGGAAACTTTCCATAGATTGTATACAATATTATATTAATAATAATAATAATAATAATAATAATAATAATAATAATAATAATAATAATAATAATAATAATAATAGCAACAACACTAACCCATCATAAGCACCTGATACAATACGTTTAGAGTCGAAGCGAATACACCGAACTAGTTCTTCATGCCCTTCAAGAACTCTGAAACACACACCAGTCTCAATATCCCATATACGAATTGTATTATCGGAACTTCCAGAAACCACTAATCGATCACGATATTGTAGACAAGCAATACCTCGACGATGACCTGTCAATGTACGCACGTAAGCACATGTATCCGTAGCCCAAACCTATAATTATTTGAAAATCAATCAAACAAGTTGAAAGTCAAGTCTAAGATGATTGAAGTTTAATAAATTAAGACATAATAATCTGAAAATGAATATAATAAGACTACTTACTTTGATTGTACGATCACCGCTGGCTGAAACAATGTACTTATCATCGAAATCAACAACATTAACAGCAGCTCGATGTCCAACAAGAACTTGACGTAACTGAACATCTTTTGGCCAAGGACCCATATCCCATACTGCAATACTGCGATCCTAAAATTCGTAAAAAAAGAAACAAAGGAACATCATAATATTGAACTTATTGATATTATAATGTACCGGAAATGTAATATTTCCTAACAACACTCGACTGATCATTTAGTTATAAAGAACTCAGAACCTAGTATATATGTGCATTATACCAAATTGCTACACTATATCCATACAACCAGATACAATTATCAAGATGAATGACATAGTGGTAGTAGTAATAGTAGTAGTACCAGTGGTAGTAAAGTAGATTATAATATAGAATATATGACCCAAAAAGAAAGAATGAATTCACATAATCAATGGTGTACTAGAGAAAACACGTTGTTTTAAATTGCCATTTTGAAATTTCTAAGCTACATATATGAAACCACAACCTGATGCCTTGAAGTTTGCATTCTTTGATCAGTTGATTTTCAATGATACTTTTAAATTTTCGATAAATAACAGCGTGCTTCATACTGTAGCATTGATGTTAGTTGGAAAAGTATACAAAACCTTTCATTTTCTAACTATTTAGGTGGAGTTTTGTTGTCTGATTTGGATGGTTTGGTCGACCGATCAAGATAGAGGTCGACAGGACAAGCTGTGAGTCATATGTTAGGAAATCCGAACACTTCAATTCTACCTGAAGTTTGTGCTGATGATGTTGTTCAGAAGAACAATGAAGATTCCACGACCAACCCATCATGCTCAGAGGAAAATAATCTATCTAAATTATCTATCTGAGCTACAAATCTTCTACAAGATCTTCTAAATAACTCCTACGATATTAAACATTGATCATTCTTCAATATAACCAAGGCTATTAAAGAACAATTTTGTTATTTCAATAAATTTCTCCGGATTTTATAGTAAGATACTAATTAAAAATTATGATGACGAACATAGTAAATGTTGGCAAGCAGAGATGGATAGTGGCTAACAGTGGAATCCAAGACGCGCGTTTCGTCCTATTTGGGACTCGTCAGCTGGATGTACCTGCATCGCGGAGTTGATGTTCACTGTGGGACTCGAACCCAGTACCTTTCGCTTCAACGCCATGTATGCACATATGCCAATTAGAGACTGACCAGTTGCAGTCCTAACACATCGATGGGAAGATTCAAACATACAATACTAAATAGTAAATGTTGTTGAAGAATTTTCATTTAAAATGGTTACCTATTATTGTACTGACATGTATACATGATATAAATCATGTCCAAAATTTGAAATAAAACAATCGATAACCTGTAAAATAGTCGTCAGAATGCCTAAAATATCACGTACCATCTAGAAAGTAATATATTCCAGAATGCATCCAAGACTATACAAGTCCACTTACTACAATGTCGAACTGTGTGTTCATAACTTTATCGCTACCTACAAAATGTTGTATTATTTATTTGAACACATAAATGTTAGTACAAGGGGGGCACCTAGATGAATCTGCGCCATACAGTAAAAATGGGTTTGTGAAGATATAGAGAAAAGAAGATGAGTATGACAAAAGTAGAATAAAACTGAATAGAAATTCGTATATGGGATCGAAATAATAATATTACCATTATTATCATAACATTAACAATGAGAGAAGCAGTTCAGTTAAGAAAAAAAGCCAGTTGGATCGCCACTGGCTTCTATTCTGAAACATGTCTGATAACTTCTCAAGACAGTGTTGCACCATATCTAGGACCCCAGTCAGGGAGTCATAAAAGAGCAACAGAAGTCAGTCCTCTACAACTTTCTTTTACGTCACGAAACCACATCATACACTGATCACCTCTCCGCTTTTTCCAACCAGTCCCAACGTCGGCAAATAGTGCACAACGTGGAATTCTCTGGAGCGACACCAGCAGGACATGTTCAAGCCACTGAAGTCAATGTTTCAAGATAATGACACTAATTGAACTATCGTCACTGTGCTTGAACACATGATACCGAAACTCTGAATTATCAAAATGGTATTGCTATTAGGTGTCAGTAATCCTTCGGAGAAAACGAAGATTAAACACAGAGAGTTGCCTTACATCCTCAACTCAGGCCTTATTTTAATTACCCAAATAACTCACTAGTTGCGCTGCTTTCCTGAAACACATGCATAGATACACCACCACCACCACTTTAATAACTTGACAAAGTCAAGAAAAAAGGAAAAAATGTGTTCACCGGTGTTTCATGAATCTTCTTGGTTACTTTATCCTATTCGTTAAGGATCTACCTTATTTAGAGCTATGAGAAGTGTATTTGATACCCTGTGGATAAATACCACATAAGTTTGCTTACTCTAATAACAAATTAATGTCAACTACCAAAATAACGCAGTCAGTCTGTTGCTGTTAGAGGTATGGGGGCAGCTATCAATTCCTGGTTGCCCCAAACCGCGGAAGGGTTTTTCTAGAGGTACCTGAAAAGGAAATCGGGTTAGAAGTGGTCTTAATGACCTGAGAGCGTGACCGCAGTGCCTAAGAGACAACTGCTTGAGGTCGGTCACACACCTTTTTGTGGGTAGTTTTTGTGTTAGCTCCGTACTTGTTGGGACCTTACCGACGGAGACGGAAACCCTTGAGATAAGGCGAGGTGTGCATTTTTAGGGTCGACCTTTTCTAACCCCACCCCTCCTTGTGGGAAGGCAGCATCGCTGTTATGCTGGTTGTCTGAAGGAAACACCTTACTGCTGTCACACCTCTGTACGACTTCACCTTCGGACCTTGAGTTTGCTGCTTCTAGTCTTACTGCTCTTCAACCGATCTGTCTGGTATAGTAGGACCTTGAGGAACGATTGTTCCAGCCAGTATAGCTCGATTGGTTTATCACGATAGGCAAGCCCGACTACCACGTCAAGGTAGCAGCAACGGTCGGGACAATATAACGCAATCTAGGAGTAATCCATTCATCAAGAAAATTGTGCACATGAATGTAGAAAACTAATGTTACAATGAACAACTAGTTGGGTTTTAAATCTATGAAAAAGGATATGATTTATCTTAGTTCACCGCTGTTCTCCAGCTATTTATTAATATATTTACTCAGTATTAGAACAAAATGTAAACAAATATTTACATAAATACAATTTAAAAGAAAAAGAAAAGGTAATGTGTCACTCACTTTTGAACATGTTACTAGAATATTATTGCGAAACCGTAAATGCAGCACAGCTTCAGCATGATGATTGATAACATTTAAACAGCATCCAGTGGATAAATCCCATAAACGAACTGTTGTATCACTGGAACCACTAATCAGCAAATTCCCGATATATTGCAAACATAAAACGGAACCTGAATGTCCTTCAAGGACCTGGATTTTTAAAAAAAAAATTCGAAATGAAAATATGGAACTAGTAGAATAAAAAAAAGGTTAGTTAAAAACCTAAGGAAATGCAAAGAGTGAATGTGACTGCGCAATGGCGAATGATTCTGAGCCATGTAACTCAGTCTCTAATCACTGGTTACGATTATCACGCTAGGCACTAAAACGATTTTAAGCGTAAGTGAATCTTGTTTTAGTAACTATATTCACAAGTATTCGTGTGAATATTTTGAATATGGTTACCAGGGAAAATCAAGTATTAGGTTTCATTCGAATATAAAAAGATGATTTTGACATATTAATGTAAAAGCATCGAAGCACCTCACTTCCCAATCTAGCTGCTAAACATACTTCGGTTGAAAGAAGTTGCTGCTAGTATCACCTAAACCTAAATTGTAGCTCAAAGTCGAGCAAACAAACCTGTAATTGATAAATTTAGATTACTTAATTATCATCAGGTTTTAATAATTCAGTAGTCAAGACAGATTCAACCAGTCTCACATAAATATATATTCATCAAAGTTGTTACATTCCATACATTAGCACACTGACAGAAAATAGATGACATGAAAAGTAGGAGTGTCGGGCTAATATCTCAATATTAGTAGAACTAAGAAAAGAAAAGTATGACAATACTAACAACTGTTTGAAATAAATGCATTGCGAGTAGTAATGAAACTGAAGATGGGCGTTACGTTTTATTCGGGATTCGTCAATGGAGTGTACATGCGAGTTGCGGTATTGATATTCACATTAAGACCTGAACCCAGTAACATTTATTTCAAACATTCAACGCATTATCCACTGAGCCATTGATTCCAGATATGCACCAACTTGGTCAACAGGTATGATGTTTATGTCATCGAGATAAGAATGATATTAGTAGTTAAGATTTAGAATATTTTAAAGCGTGAATATATCTAAGACAATGTGACATATTTAGATATAGATTCTATCCAAGGTTGTTAGCCACAAAGATTATAACCATCCTGAAGACCCTGACTAAGAAATACAACAGTCAGTCAATATCTTTATGGACCGACGACAAACTAGTCATAAATGGAGTAAATTTCATTTCACTCTATCAGTTTTATAAGTACAAAGAGTTATTCCATCTTGTATCTTGTATTATTTATGAGATACACTGGAATAAACAATATCTTTATAAGTATCTATAAGATTGTTTGTTAGGAAAATGAAGACATCCCATATCGTTCACAAAACTAATTTGTGTATGTCCGTAGACATTACTTTATATTTCAAAACTCCCAATCCAGTAAATTAGAACAAGCCATGCGAGGAAACAACAATTTTGTGTTCAGATGGCTTTTACCATGGACTGACAATTCAACAGAGATAACATCCTTGAAAATCAAAGAGTATTGAACTGTTTTGTTCTAGCGCAAGGCTTAGCAGTACTGTATACACAACCGTAGTTCCCTATGAAGATTTCAATATTGAACTGGAGGAAAATTAGGCTGATATTGAATTCAAAAAATTTCAAAGACTTACTTGTGTACAGCGGTAACCGTCGGAGCACGTTGCTTCATTGAAACCTTCTTGGTTCGGTGCTTCAACTGCTGCGGGAGCAGCTGTAGTAGCCTCACTCCTCCCTCTGACTTTATGCCCAGACTCATCAGGATTAGGAGTAGTAGTACAATCAGAACTAGATCCTTTATTTTTATTGATTGCACAAATGTTTGGAATTCTTTGCCATACCTTAATAGTATCATCTCTTAGACCGCTAACAATTTTATGTTTATCATACTGAAGACAGTAGACGCCCTTTGTGACATCACTTCGACATGGTATCCGAGTTAAATGATACTGACCACGGGTCCAGTTATCTTCAACGCGCTGAATAGAAGAAAACGATGAACAATTTATCAAAATTAAGCGAAGAAATAAAAATGAACGCAGAAATCTTAGACTACTCATTTACAATAAGTTATATTTAACTACATAAACGCTGTTGTTTACACAACGATCCCGCTAGGACTACTGATACTACTACTACTAGTAGCAGTAGTAGTAATAATAGTCTAAATGACAATTATAATCAATAGCTGAAGATGACAGGTGAAAACCACTACCAAAGCATAAAAGACTTTGGGTGACACGGCTCACAATCGTTTAAAATGATGTGAATAGATTTAACCTTATATTTTTTGCGATCTTGAATTTCAGTATTCCCTCATGTATTTTTCTGAATCATATTCCCATTGTTTTATCTTGCTTATTATCATATTTACTACATTATTTCCTTCCACGGTGTGGGCAGACGGGAAGTGATATTAGCCCTTATACCCGTAACAGCACACGAGACCAAGTTGGTCACTTTCAAATCCTTCCTACTCCTAATAACTCTCTTATCTCCACGATTAACCTTTCCCACGTCCTTTTATCACCTCGCACCGCTAGGGCAAACGATTCAAGTACACGGAACGTTATTCCTGGTCTCCTGAAACCACGCTCTAAACTACATATAGGAACTTTTAATGTCCGAACATTGTGCCAAATAGGACAACAGGCTTCCTTAGCTAGGACTCTAGAATCTTACACCATCGATGTGTGCTGCGTCTCCGAAACGCGCATACAAGATCCGAGTAGTGTCATTCATTTGACCTCACCTAATCAAAATAAAGAACCATCTCGATACACGCTTTGTGTATCTGGAAGCCCTGATGCTGCTTCCTGTGGCCTCGCTGGAGTAGGTATGGCATTAACTCGTAGGGCAGAACAAGCTTTTTTAGACTGGATCCCAGTAGACAGTCGTCTATGCGCTGTCCGACTAAACGGATCAGTAAGGACTCGAAAAGATAGGGAAACTCGTCGTTGCCTCTTCGTCGTCTCTGCCTACTCTCCCACTGACTGCAGCTCAAACGATATAAAAGATGAGTTTTACAGGAAACTTTCTGACCTTCTCCGAAAAGCTAGGCGTTCTGATGTAGTAATAGTGGCTGGTGACTTTAATGCTCAAGTAGGTAAACTAAGGGAAAGGGAAAGACACCTGGGTGGATCTTATGGTGTCGTGGCTAAAAGAACAGATAATGGCGACCGTCTGTTGCAGCTGTGCTCAGATAACCGCCTATTCCTTGCAAATACTAACTTTAAGCATAAGGAAAAACATCTTTTGACATGGCGACCCCCGAATTCGTCCCAACGTTGGACCCAATTAGATCACATCGCTATCAGCCACCGATGGAGGGGCTCGATAGAAGACTGTCGCTCATTCTGGAGCACATGTTTAGACTCAGATCATGCTCTAGTGCGAGCACGTATCTGTCTGCGTCTTACTGGACGTAGGAAAGACACTGCAGGGTAGTCTCTAAGAGTTCTACTTAATGATAAGCAAGCTAAGAATATATTTCAGGAACAACTGGAAAAACGGTTAGACAGACATGTAAGTTGTGTCCACCCCGAAGCAGCGTGGAATGACATCCGAAAAGCTGTGGAAACAGCAGTGATATCCGTTAGTAAGGCAAGCCATAAGGTCAGGGAGAAACAATGGATCTCGGTAGCATCTACCACACTGATAGATGCTCGTAAACTCATCCCACCTGGCTCTGAACATAACGAAGAGCGGAGTCAGCTTAAGCGAAGGCTAATAAGAAGCCTACGCAATGATCGTGAATAGTGGTGGGTAGCGAAAGCAAGAGAGATGGAAAAGGCAGTGGCAATAGGTAACAGCAGACAGCTATTCAGACTTATTAAAGAAACCGGCATTAGGAACCCACCTATTAGCGAAACTATCTCAGACAAAGATGGGCATATCATTCATTCTCAATCCAGGAGATTCGATCGATGGGCAGAACACTTTAGGGATCAGTTCAACTGGCCTTCAGCCACACTTCAATTACCCACGATCCCCAGTCGTCCTGAATAGCAAATTGAGGTAAGTCCTCCAACTCTCTACGAGGTTGGAAAAGCTATAGAAAATCTAAAGCGAGAGAGAGACGCAGGCCCTGACAGGTTGACCCCTGAGATTTTTAAGGATGATGGTCCAGTACTAGCAACGAGATTGACTGAGGTCTTAGGTAGAATCTGGGAACTGGACGTAATTCCATCTGACTGGTCCCAATCACTGATTGTGCCAGTCTATAAGAAAGGACAAAAGTCCTCCTGTGACAATCACAGAGGGATCAGTTTGACTAATATAGTGTTTAAAATATTAGCTTCAATAATACTTAGGCGCCTAACCAAAGCTCGTGAAGAACAGACTAGAGAAAACCAGGCTGGTTTCCGACCTGGACGTGGTTGCATAGACCAGATATTCACCCTACGTCAGGTCCTAGAACATAGACATACATTCAGACATCCCACAATAGTAGTATTTCTTGACCTTAAGGCGGCATCTGACTCCGTGGATCGTAAGGTTATATGGCAGTGTTTATCAGTAAAAGGAGTACCAAAGAAGTACATTAACCTCATAAAGGCTCTCTACTCGAACACAACTGGTCGAGTTAGAGCCTATGGCGAACTGTCATCAGAATTGGTTACCTCAAGTGGTGTTCGTCAGGAATGTCCACTCTCCCCATTCTTGTTTAACTTTGTCGTTGACATGCTTTTAGAGATATCACTTTCATCATCTCAATCTCCTGAAGTTGAACTTTTACCAGGAGGCTCACTTATTGACTTAGAATACGCCGACGACATAGTTTTATTCGGTGAAGACTCTGACAAAATGCAGAGTCTTCTGACCACTATAAGCAACAATGCAGGCATGTTCGGGATGCGATTCTCTCCCTCGAAGTGCAAAATGTTACTTCAGGATTGGGTTGCATCGACAACTGAACTATTGATAGGGAGTGAAGTAGTTGAGCGTGTAGACCACTTCACTTATCTTGGGAGTCTCATCAGCCCTTGTGGTCTGGTGTGTGACGAAATCTCAGTACGGATACAGAAGGCTCGTCTAGCTTTTGCCAACTTGCGTCATGTATGGCGTAGGCAAGATATCCGTCTAGCAACAAAAGGACGGGTTTACTGTGCAGCAGTTCGTTCCGTCCTACTTTATGGCAGTGAAACATGGCCGATAAGAGTAGAGGATATTCGTAGGCTACTAGTATTCGATCATAGGTGTCTTCGACGCATTGCTCGTATATCCTGGGACCACCGAGTAAGTAATGCAGATGTTAGGAAACGGGTACTAGATAAGGATGGCAAATCGATTGATGAAGTACTGAAACTTCATCAGTTGAGATGGCTGGGACATGTGTTACGTATGCCCAACCACCGGCTGCCCCGACGTGCAATGTTTTATGGTGTAGGTTTAGGTTGGAAGGAAGCTAGGGTCGGCCAGACCAAAACGTGGCATAAATCCATGAAGTTGCTGATCCATGTTGATAGGTGTAGACTACCTGGTTGGGATTCGCGAGATGATAGCCACCGATGGTTAGAGACCTTGAATGACATGGTACAAAATCGTTTGCAATAGCGAAGGTGTATCCACTTTTTGTGTTCTACCAAATTCTAATCTTCTGAATTCTTCATTTCTCTATCTTTTTTCCCTTTCCAAATTTATTTCACTGTAGTATACTCCTTCAATAACATCTTCAAACCCTTATCTTTCACATAATACTTATACTCTTACTACTTCTACCAATATGGGATTTGAATGGACTTCATCTCTGTGTTAATGTGGTATGGCAACTCGAACTGATGTACGTACGTACGAAGTTCTACGTTGTAACTGACTGACTGACTACATTATTTCGGTCTCTTTTGTTATTGTCTTCATTAAATTCATCTCTCTGTACTGATACAATATGGTAACATGGACTGGCGCCCATTTGTTCAAGGCTCTATACTTATTATGACGAATTGATTGATAACTACTAAAATAGTTTTCATTTAAAATTTAATTTTATTTATTTATTTAAAGACATAAATATTGGTACAAGGAAACACCAGATACATATGCGCCGCACAAATCTCATTTGATTTGTGTGAGGGCTATGATACTGCCCAGGTGCTCAGACTGAAACAGGTGGTTTTCTTAGGGAGTCTTTGACCTAAATGTCTGGTCCACAAGACAGTGGGGCTTCGTGAGATGCAGTTCCATGGTAACTGGTGACCAACGATTGATTCACACGCCATTTGTCCCCTCAGCAGGATACTGTAACCAGTCCATGTGCACCATTGGTTTGGAATCAGGGTTTCCCAACTCCCCTAAGTGAACGCACCGTGTTCACCAACCCAGTTAAAGCGTCGGACATTCGCTTTTCTTCCTCTCAATTTCGTAAACAACACCCCCACCACGAGAAGGCAGTGAGTAGGACTTCCCTGGCAGAGGCTATATACGCGTGGCCATGTGAGAGCGTTTGGAGAGGGGTGGTGGCCTCTCCCCACTCTCGGCCGTACCAGGGCATTTGGGGGATAACTAACATATTTTTACAACATGTACTGAATACATGAAGAATAAAATATCCACAACAACACTAACACAAGACTATGGAATGTAAATAATTTAGTTTATTTGTCCAGGCAGAATACAAAAAAATAGAATGAGATGAAACGCATGTGACATAACAACTGGACGAAACAAGTGTCTACACAAAAATATCTATCAATAAATAAACTGAAATAAATTATTTATGTCGCTAACTAGAACAGACAGAGACAGGCAAACATCGTCAACATACAATGGCACGAATAGCTGTTAACGTTACGAAAATCCCCCATACACTTATGTTGTAACGGTTTAGATAGTATTCAGATGAAAAACAACCACGATCTGTTACAGATGGGATGATATTAGTTGAAAACTTATCATACTAGTAATTGTTAATACTGATAAATAGTTCCCACAAGAAGAAAGATGAAGAAAATATGATGCCTAAAAAGAACTACAGGATATAGGGCTAAAGGTGAATGAAATCATGCAGATCCATTTTTTGCATACAATAAATGCTAGGAAATTCAATTTTCTACTTAATAAGTTGTTATAACTTGTGGCCGAGTGGATGCCCAGGTTATGTGTGACATGATAAAACCGCCAATCAGAGAGCAGCGAATTATCGATTGGAACAGTGACACACAAAAACCGTACGAGCAGTCTAGAGTACATATCGGCCCTGCTTTATGCCCAGCCCAGCCAGTTAAGTCCAGAACACCAATAATAGCATCTGTGGTATGAATCCTTGTATTTCAAACATACTGAGTTTATATACCAAACAGACTGACCACATTGTACCAATAAAATAGGAAATAACATTTGTACAAGGTTCAGCCAAATGTGGCTGTGAATATGAGAGGCAGCAATTAATAGACTAGGGATAACTCAAGAATGGTAAATCATATAATAATAGTCTATAGGTCAAAATAAAGCTTATAATAAGAGGGACACGAATATGAATAAATTAGTTAATTAGCAAACATACGATAAAATGTATATGCGTAATGTTGGTCCATAAATGGATCCCAAAGTTACTATTCACCATTGTTATCGGGACGTAACATAAGTAACTTACAAAACGGTTAACTACAAATTCGCACAACCATAAGCCAGCCATTTTAGTTCTGAGAAATTATTTACATTCTCTTATCATGACGATCATGATAATAAGTACGAAGTTAGTAAGCTGAGAAACTAATTGGAATACCAATATGGATAACTAGATATCCTTTTTATATCTCCGATAAGTACCGAATGAATAGAATTAAAGTTGTTAGAGGCAAAAAGTTGCTACTGATTTCCCAAACTATTACGTGTACTTCAATCTCTGCGCCCTACAGGACTTTAGTGAAGGGACGATTTAAAAGTTAAAGCACTAGGCTTTCAACTGTTAAGTTGTAAGTTCATAATCACCTCAAGACTGACTATAGATAACAACTGAAGGCTGATCATGACATTATTGTATGACAACTTAGACCGATGTACATATTTGTTAGGTTCTACGTTGCACTGACTGACTGACGCACTGTTACAAGCGCACACAACCGTAAAGTACTAAACTTAACATGACTTTCTACATGATGTGTCCTGCAAATATAGGTAAAGCAAATACACAAAGATTTTACATAAACAAAACTATCCAGATCATAGCAAAATAAGAAGGGGTGAGAGAAAAGTAAACAAAAAAGCTTACTGCTATATCACGAATTATTCGAGGATAGAGTTGTTTGTAGAAGCGATGGGCAAACATAACTGTCTCGTAGGAAAGTGCATCATGTAGATCTGTCTCCATGGAAAAAGTTGCATTCACGAATCGATGATTTAATCCATCATTCACATTGTATGGGCTTAAAGAACAACTAGGTGTGTTGGATGCATCAGTTGTAGAATCTCTTGAAAATGGGATACTTTGAGTCCTCGATACGTAGGAGTGTCTATCAGTAGGATATATTAAAGAATGCTGAATGTCTGATTGACACTGACATACTAGAGATTGCTGACGATTTACACTACAGGTTGATTCTAGTTTTGGAGAAAGTTTGGATGCTTCACATTCCATGCAAGAATTACTATCAAGGAATGGGGAGAATTCGGTTAGTTTATGTCTAACACCTATGGGGACCCGACGTCTTTCGAGTAAGGCAGGTAAATAAGCTGGATCAGAATGGTCAATAAATTCAATCCATCCTCTACGTTCACAAAGCCCATGCCAAACTGGATCAGTAGCTACACGACAGGCTAGTAGACGACGCCAAAGTTGGTACTTTGCAACACTCCACTGCCATCCCCTAGAAGCGAGCTCGACTGAAAGAAGACTAGATGCATCTAGCTGGACTAAAATCATTTCAGCAAGATAAGGAACACCGCGATCTAAGGAGAAGTTATTAAAAGATTCAAAAACAGATTAATGATTTTCAAAATAACTGACTGATCGATATTCTACTTGAACTAATTGTGTGAGAAAATGGTTTAATATGCTTTTCCAAAAACATGCCCTTAGAAACACACCTATATCCGATATTTATGGCCATCATATCAAGTTATGTAAATTCTATAAAGTACAACAATTTCTTTAAGTCTAAACAAATAAAATGTACTAAATATCGTACTAATACATGTTATTCAAATAATATCAACTAATATTAGACATTTAATTCCCATTTAATTCCTAGGAATGTAGAGGTGACTTAAGTAGGGTTGGGTTCAAACATGCTACTATTATTTCATTCCGGACACCCAGGAAGTTTTGTTATTTTGATTAGTGAACTACTAATATCTTGACTAAATTATAAGATGATAACCTATAACAGGATCAAAAGATAGTAGTGGAGAGTTACCGTATAACTTGTAGAAATATCTGAAATAATTGTATAATTACAGTAACAGTTCTTTCTAAGTATTCTGCTCTGTTGCTCATACAATAAGCCATTAACAAGAAGATAAATTATGCTACGTATTCAATTAGTATTCCTGATTCGTAGATAATCAGTTAATTCTACAATGTACATCTAAAATAAACAATCCCCATCGTTTCAGGAATCTTTCCAACTTTTTATACATGAGAATCTCTTGGCGAATTTTGTTCAGTTCACAAAAATACATGAACTACATGTATTATCGACCTAGAAGAAAAGTGTATAACAGAAAGCCTGGAACGGCTTTAAGTTAGGTTACTTTTATTGGCGATCCTTTATATTTAAATAACTGTCGATTATCGGCACTATTGAGAAATTGTACACTTGAACGAAACATATTTCAGTAAGTCCTGGTTTTCTAAAGATGGTATAGCTAACCTCAGTCCAAAATGGAAGCTTCCTTCGGGGTAAAAAAGTTTCAAATGATTAGATAATTAATAAACCTTTTGGTAGAGAGGTTTGAGTTAGCCGATGCGGAATGTTGGAAATAGGTTTGACAATTGTTACTACTCATAGAAGAAATTCTACTGTGGATAGATGGTAGTTTAACACTTACTATGACATTTCTAACTCTGTCTGCAGCTTTTCTAGAGTTACTGCCGGTCTCAAGCCCGGGTAAAGGAGGAGGGTTGGGCATGAGGTTAGCGACCCCATCCTGTAGAAAACTAACCCACTAAAAGCCGCTAACCAGAAAAAATAATTCAAACCATTTAAACTCAGTCCTGAGAGTTGAAGGAAGAATTATGACGCCTCATCATAAAAGCCGAGATTCTTTGGAAGTCACGAGGCCGATGCCCCTTCTAACAACCAGAGCAATAATTTTTATAGGTACATGGAACGTCCGGAGAATGTGGGAAACTGGGAAGGACAGCTGACAGATGCATTTCCACTAAGGACCGGAATCAGACAAGGATGTCTACTCTCCCCCTTCCTCTTTCTTCTGATTGACTGGATTATGAAGACCTCGACATCTGAGGGAAGCACGGAATACATTGGACAGCTCGGAATCAACTAAACGATTTAAACTTCACAGATGACCTGACCCTTTTATCCTATACACACCAAGAAATGCAGGTCAAAACAGCCAGTGTAGCAATAGCCTCTGCATACACAAAGGAAAAAGCAAGATCCTCAAATACAACACGGAGAACGCCAACCCAATCACACTTGGTGGAGAAACTCTGGAAGATGTAGAAACATTCACGTACCTGGGAAGCATTATTGATAAACAAGGAGGATCTGATGCAGACGTAAAGGCGAGGATTGGCAAAGCAAGGACCGCAATCCTACGATTGAAGAACATAAGGAACTCAAAACATCTCTCAATTAATGTCAAAATAAGAATCTTCAATACGAACATCAAGACAGTCCTACTGTACGGAGCTGAAACGGAGAACTACAACAACCATCGCCAAGAAGGTACAAGTACTTGTAAACAGTTGTCTACGCAAAATACTCAACATTCACTGGCCGGATACCATCAGCAACAGCCTTCTGTGGGAGAGGATAAACCGGCTTCTAGCTGAAGAGGAAATTAAGAAAACACGTTGGAAGTGGATCGAACATACATTACAGAAATTACCAAACTGTATCACAAGGCAAGCCCTAACTTGGAATCCGGAAGGGAAACGGAAAAGAGGAAGGCCACAGAATACATTACGCCAGGAAATAGAAGCAGATAAGTAAAGGATGAATAACAACTGGAAAGAACTGTTCAGAACAGGGTTGGATGGAGAAAACTGGTGTGCGACCTATGCTCCTCCACGAGGGGTAACAGGAGTGAGTAATGAAATTTTTACTCGCGTCTCTTGATAATAGTCTAAAGCGTTGCAGATCGTCTATTTGAGTGTGGAATGACATTTAAGCTACTTTTATTTAAAAGGAGACAAATAACTCAGTCTTGGCCTGATTTTCTACTGACTAAAAGCGATAACGTGACTAGTAAACTAAGTGATAAACTTGAAATGTCAAATAACGTCACGTCACTAACATGAATTTCGTTTAATTGTATATATTGTGCAAGTTTGCTTACTTTGAAGAGCAACAATAAAATCACGCTTTAGGAGAGGTTCTAGGAAATCATTGATTTGACTTTGTTGGAAGTGAGAAATTTTCGACAACAGGTTGCAAATAAAGTCAACTTGGTCTCCATTTGACCAAGAAGTAAATGTATCAATGCAATTTTTCTTCTCCATAGAAACTGGCGAACTATTATTATGCAGGCGTTTTTTCTTTTGATCGACAGGTGTGCTAGTATCAGACGACGGTTTTGACCGTTTGATATTGGAAATGCAAGTACAATGAACCTAAGTAAAGAAGGTAAAATTAAGAACAAAGGAAATATAGTAAATTATAGATCACAACAATTATCATCAGAGGATCTATTAACGAACAAATCGGGTTTGGTTGTCAAACTGATTCTGCATCGGGTGAAAAGTAGGGTTTTAAGGTCAGAATTGTTGACTGTGGTGAAAATAATCATAAGAGGACAAGGAATAAAACGCAAATCATTCAGTGGTAAAGTTTGACGATGATGTCTTTCCACAATAAGAAAGTTTTGATCTTTTTACCATCAGTCTTTCTTAAGGAAAGGACAATATTAATGAGAAAGTAACAGCTAAAATATACCATAGCTGCAACTGAGGAATAAACGACTTTACGAGTTAGTTAATTAACTCAAGAACAATAAAAACTATGCATTGACTAGTGCGGTAAGACAAGTTGCTTTTTTCCCAATCCACTTATATCTTGGTAACCATAATAAGTAAAGGTGGACAATGACCAGACATCAGTAATGTGCCAAAACTATCCCAGTCAATGACGGTTCGGAATTTTATCAACCGAACTGTTATAAATCTGTTTAATGACACACAAGTAGTGCATCCAAAACACCCATGATCGAACACCGTCAGAAACTATACTACACACTTAAAAAACAGAAAAAATGATCCGTATATCCGTCACTTGACAGACAAACGGACAAACTAAAGGGTGAGTATACTACTCAACAGTTCACTTATTATTACTTTGTGACCGTGAAACTTGATCTATGGAAGCAGAAGACATACGTAGGCTGCAGGCCATTGATTAGAGGCGTCTTTGAAGCATTACTCGTGTTTGTGAAGCAACTGAGTAATTTTAGGGCTAGGCATATGGCACCAGCCACAGCTATCGAAACGGTTAATTAGGTTGAAAATTTTCATTAACTGAGGTAGTTAGGACGTGGTACGTGTACTTAAAGGACGCCTAACTCGACTCGTGATGGTTGGTCTATAAGTAAGTTGGAAGTTAGACGCTACCAACCCAGGACGTGGCATTAGTCCATGAATTCACTGACTATTGGTTTTACTCACGTTAGTAGGTGCGGATTACCTGTTTGGGGTCTGCGCAATAACCGTAAATGGCAGTTGGAGACTTTGAGCGACATTAACCAGAATAGTTCACAATGGCATGATGAATCCATGCATTTGCGTTTTCCCCACGATTTTGAATTTCAGTATTCCTTTAAACATACCTTTCCACTTTGTCTGTGCGGCGCACACTCAATGGTTAGTCCTGCTCATTGCTATTGATGCTATATCATCCCGACAGCTTTTGCTATTTACTCTGTCAATTCCATTTTGTCGAGTAAATATGGTAATTGCAACTTGGGCCAAAGCACACTTGTGCTGGGCCCTGGGTTTATAACGACTGACTTAAATTAATGTTACTTCTGTAAGCATATCCATGATGGCGATAATTCCCCATAGAAACAAGAGACATGGGAAAAAAGCACTTGCCTATTGAATACATCAATTACATGTCAGTTTCTGAGATAAAGTTAAGAACGAAATTCAGTTACATTAAACACAGTTTACCAGGGGTCTGGAACTGACATCATGACTCCCTGGTTAAGGTCCTAAGGACGATTTAGCTTAGTGGCCTGAAACATTAACAGAGATGGCTTAGAATAGGAGTCGGTGGCAGTCATGTTCTTCATAAAAGTGAGAACTTCCTGAGCTGAAACTTCTCCTGGTTTCATTTTTAAAGACTGATTTTCCTCTATCATAATCTGTCTTCGTTTTCTTATTTCCGTTCACTTTTCTCACTTGATTGTACTTAGCCTTCTTCCTCCACTCTTTCACAGTCTCACTTATTTGTGTGACTACTTATACCAATGTGTTCAAATCGGTAGGAAGTTACTTTTATGTACGTCGCAATAATGTTATCGACTCGTTCGTACGGTGACATATTATCCCTCCACAAAAGATAAGAATCCGAAATTTATCAATTCGTGTTTTCAAGTTCATGGAGTCAATTTGAATACCCTAAGTTATGTAGCACTCATCAGAAATGAACGGTACTGTTATCCAAAAGTTGGTCAGTCACCAACTTCAAGAGACAAGTGATTTTTATTTAGCCTTGAGAGCCACGTTTGTCGGAGGTATAAGGGACGTTGACACTGTTTATTTACTTTAATACTTAAATATTGGTACAAGGGAGTACCAAATATATATGCGCCACACAAAAAACTGTCATTTTGTGGGTGGGCTATGATACTGCCCGGGTGTCCAGATCGAAGCAGGGTTGACACATCGGTTCTCCGTCTCATGGAAGGCCATCTCCTGTTATTTTGTAGTCTTTAACGAGTGACATAACACTTTTAGACTGGAAGCTAGTTCACATTCTTAGGAAACAAATGAACCTTTAGAGGATTTGAAAATAGTGAGAGTACTTGATTGTCGAGAAACAACATCTAAATATAACTTGATTAAGCCATGCGATACAAGTCAGTGCACATATGGGAAGTTGAATAAGTTACGAACTTTACGTTGGCTACACGAAACTAGTTTTGTAACTCCTAACTTATCTCAAATGGAGTACCTGATAATCTATGATTACTAGGTGTTACCATTATCAGTAAACAAAGTCTGAAGTTTGATAAGAAAATTCATGATATTAATAAATATCAATACACTGTTCGTGAGTGAAGTGAACGAGTGGTCTATGTTGAGAACGGGTTTGATAAAAAAATACCTAAAAACGCTTGGATAGTTCGAAATATACTCAATAAATTCTTACAGACTATTAAGGACCCAGATGGAAATGCCAGAGTTTTAAAGTTTCCAAAATACTGTAAAGTTACGGAAGACTCAGGGTACTGGCTGATAATAATATACTTAGGTCAAAGCAAATTACAGTTAGATTAAGTTGCAAATCAATCTCAGAGCACCGTATATATCATTTTCTAGTCCTACGAACGACATATTCAGTGCTATATTAAGCTTCTGATAGATCTGCTTACGTTTTCAGATAAATCCCGACAGTTTTCACAACCTCGGTCAGAACAAATATCCCTATGCTGACCAGAGAACATACTCCTATGAAGAGCGCAAGTTTCAAGTGGTGCAACAAAACAATGTCCAATGCGCATATCTCAAACTTTGGTGGACAAGACAACCAGTGTCCATCAATAACATTTAGTTCCAGTATAAAGAAGACTGTAGGCTCGGAATCCTGTATTAGTCACGGCAACGGTGCTCTCAGTTGATCCAAATTTTTTCGAATGCTTCTACAAATGGGGCTCCAAACACTTGTTGGGGTAATCAGTCACATTCGTGGATAGTTCGATGAGAAAGCCCACAATCAGCCGTCTAACAATTTCTTCTGAGTTCGCGAACCTTCTAATGGTTTCCTGTTTTAGAAAACAGGATAAATGATGGTATGTCATGTTTACATGTATCATTGAGAAATTAAAAGACTATGGTCAAGTCACCTCTAATTCTTCTAGACGACAACAGGAATAGGTCTAGTTTCGGCATTCGATAGTCGTACGGAATCTTCACTATTCTGAGAATCAGCTTAGTTTCAGTTCTTTGGGCCTTTACCGACAGCCGCTTTTATGAAATATTTGAGTTTAGGACAAACAAATTTAGTATACAAAGTCAAAACGTTTTAGCATCGACATTTCTGAGGGCTCTACGTATTGACTATAGGGTTCTGAAACACGCAGTATGCAGTGGCTTTTAGGTCTTAGCTAATGATAACTCGTGGGTCCTTCTTTGTCTGTACTACAGGTGTTATTCAATGTGTGTGTATCTGCACCCTGGTGACCAATATTTATTGTAGTGCATATATACGTTTTTAGCAGTAACTGTCTAATCCTAGGCCGTTCAGAAAACTTATGCAGGTCATTTTAAAGCTCTGAACTACCATCTTCATTGTTTATCTCACCTCTTATCTTGATACCGTCAGCGTATCACGAGGCTGATGATCGGAGACTAGGAAGGTAATTTACATACAAGGTGAACCACACTGTTCCCATACTGTACCCTGAGGCGGTCCGCTAATCACAGTTTACCAGCTATACAACATGAAATTATCTAATGCTCTTTGTTAACGCCAAACTAGAAATCATTTATTCACTAAAATACTTACGCCTCTTGCCCTAGATGGAGGAACACAAGTCGACCACCAGCATTCTCCATCCAACTCTGTCCTGGACAATCCTTTTCATTTCCTTTCCAGTTGTTATTAGTCCTTCTTATGTCTGTCACTGATTTCCAACGTAGTGTATTCCTTGACCTTCCTCTTTTTCGTTTCCTTTCAGGATTCCAAGTTAGGGATTGCTTCTTATTACATTTTGGTGATTTCCGTAACGTATTTCCGATTCATAATTTTTTCTTCGGCATATCCTTGGTATGCTTCTCTCAAATCTGTCAACTTTTGTTCCTCTCTCAAATGTTCCTGAATACAACGTACAACATTTGTGCAGTTACTCGTATGTCAGATTTCAGTGCTTCGGTTTGTGTATTGTCATGTCTTGCTGCCTTCCCATTCTTGATTTCTTTGATGACCAAATTACACATCAAAACTACTGTTCACACTTTAATTGAATTTCAGTTAAAGTCATATTGTACTTGTGTATTTTGATCATGCTTTTGTTTATTTACTGCATCAAGGCATTCTTGGTCGACTATGGCTTTATTTCTTTGATCAAGGTTTGAGCCTTGTCTTACACATCCATTTTGCCTACCATTTTAGTTCATTTTTAAGGTGGTCGACTCTGCTCACAAGTGTGTACAGCCGTATTGCTTATTCCCTGTAGAAGAAGGAATGCAATGTGATGAGTGGTAAGAAGTCCCTTCGCCTAGAAAAGGTGCTAAAAGTCTAGTTTTCATTTGCTCTGTATGTTTTCTTGTTCGAGCAAAACATTACTCACGCAAGAAGAAGTAACCCTTCTGGCATTAGCTAACAAAAAGGTTGACGAGGGCTGTACCGGTAACATGGGTGCTGATATCAAATAATGTGTCGGTGTTATAAGTGCTGTCACGGTACGTGCCAGAAATCCGACTGCGCAACACGAAATAGAGTTTTCCACCTCGAAACAATTATTGAGAGATACGTCATTAGATATTGGTGGCCAAGTTGTTACATCAGTAACTGATGATCCGGCTAGAACAATTATTGTCCCGAGTAGTTCTAATCTGGATCCTGTGACATATGGAAAATGGATGACGCAGAAACGTATAAGAGAAGAGAAGATAGCCAAAGAAAGCGCCCGTTTAGTGGAAAAATCCTTGTCGGGCTCACATTCTACGCGTCAGATTCAGAGTCCGAAACTACCTTACTTACGCCTGTTACCCCTCGTTGAGGAGCATAGGCCGCTCACCAGCATTCTCCATCCAACTCTGTCCTGAGCCTTCCTTTCCAGTTCTTTCCAGTTACTATTCATCCTTTTCATATCGGCTTCTATTTCCCGGCGTAGTGTGTTCTTTGGCCTTCCTCTTTTCCGCTTCCCTTCCGGATTCCAAGTTAGGGATTGAGTCGTGATGCACATTGGTGATTTCCTTAATGTATGTCCGATCCACTTCCAACGTCTTTTCCTAATTTCCTCTTCAGCTGGAAGCTGGTTTGTCCTCTCCCATAAAACGCTGTTGCTGATAGTATCCGGCCAATGGATGTTGAGTATTTTGCGTAGACAACTGTTTATAAATACTTGTACCTTCCTGATGATGGTCGTAGTAGTTCTCCACGTTTCAGCCCTGTATAGTAGGACTGTCTTCACGTTCGTATTAAAGATTCTGACCTTGAAATTAGTTGAAAGTTGTTTTGAGTTCCATATGTTCTTCAACTGTAGAAATGCTGCCCTTGCTTTGCCAATCTTCGCTTTTACATCTGCATCCGATCCTCCTTGTTTATCAACGACGCTCCCCAGGTACTTGAATGTTTCCACCTCTTCCAGAGTTTCGCCGTCAAGTGTGATTGGGTTGGTGTTCTCCGTGTTGCATTTGAGAATCTTGCTTTTTCCTTTGTGAATGTGGAGGCCTATCGATGCGGAGGCTGCTGCTACATTTGCTATCTTCATCTACACTTGTTCGTGTGTACGAGAGAGGAGGGCTAGGTCATCTGCAAAGTCCAAATCATCTAATGAATTCTGAGCTGTACACTGTATTCCGTATTTCCTTTCAGATGTCGAATTCTTCATAATCCAGTCAGTCACTAGAAGGAAAAGGAATGGGGAGAGTAGACAGCCTTGTCTGACTCCGGTCCCTACTGGAAGTGCATCTGTCAGCTGACCTCCATGCACCACTTTGCACTGTAATCCATCGTATGAGTTTTGGATAATGTTGACAATCTTTTCAGGAACTCCATAGTGTCGAAGAAGTTTCCATAATATTCTCCTGTCCACGCTGTCAAACGCCTTCTCATAGTCAATAAAGTTGATGTATAGTGATGAGTTCCACTCAACTGATTGTTCAACGATTATCCGTAATGTCGCAATCTGGTCTGTGCACGACCGATCCTTACGGAATCCAGCCTGATGATCCCTTAGTTCGGCGTCTACTGCGTCTTTCATCCGATTCAGCAGCACTCTGTTGAAAACTTTTCCTGGTACTGATAACTAACTGATACCTCTGCAGTTCTCACATTGGCTCAGATCTCCTTTCTTTGGTATCTTGATGAGATATCCTTCTTTCCAGTCCGTTGGCACTTGTTCCCCTTCCCAAATCTTTTTGAATAGAAGGTGAAGCATGTTTGCAGTTATTTCAATGTCTGACTTCAGTGCTTCTGCTGGTATATTGTCAGGTCCTGCCGCCTTCCCACTTTTGATTTGTCTGATGGCCATCTTCACTTCTTCGATCGTTGGTGGAGTGACATCTATTGGAAGGTCTGTGTGGGCTGCTTCGATGTTCGGTGGATTCAATGGGGTTGGTCTATTCAGCAGTTCCTCGAATTATTCTGCCCATCTTTTCCTCTGTTCTTGAATCTCAGTGATTGTTTTTCCTTCTTTGTCCTTGACTGGTCTCTCTGCTTTGCTATATCTCCCTGCCAATTTCTTCGTTGTATCATATAGTTGTTTCATATTCCTTCTCTTACAGCTTTTTCCACCGTCGTTGCTAGTTCTCCCATGTATTTCTGCTTGTCGGCTTTAATGCTTTTCTTCACTTCCCTGTTTGCTTCTGCGTAGTTTGCTTGTGCTTTGACTTTATCTGCTCGTGTTCGGCTGTTGTTAATTGCTAGTTTCTTATTCTTCCTTTCTTGAATTTTGTCCAGGGTTCCCACAGAGATCCATTCCTTGTGATGATGCTTCTTAGGACCAAGAACCTCCTGACACGTTGAAGTTAGTGCTTCTTTTAACCCTTTTCCAGTTGTCCTCCAAAGTAGTTTCTTGTTCTTTCAGTAGATCCTGTACAGCTTGGAACCTGTTGTTGAGAGTTTTTTTGAATTCGTTGAGTTTGTGAGTATCTCGAAGGAAGGCTGTATTGAACATTTGTAATGCTGTTTGTCCAGTTGTCCAGTCTTTCTTTAGCTTCAGTCTCATCTTGGCCACAACCAGGTGGTGATCTGAAGCTATGTCAGCTCTCCTCCTAGTTCTCACATCTTCCATTGACCTTCGGAATTTTTTAGGAGAGACGTAATATTTAATAACACACAAAACTCGTGATTCTAACTTTCGTATTTGACCAGATTGGTTGTTTGAGGAACAAATCAAGGGAAAGAATGCTCTGACAGAGTTGAGAACTCGGGTGGTTAGTGGCGAAGCGAACCTTACGATTAAAGGTTTTCGGGTAGTCAGGTTTGAAAGCCAATGCTCCCAAGACCTGTATGAGTAGAACGTATGATTCCCAAAACACCTTAAATGTGTTCCATACGAATGCCCGTAGTTAAAACTAAGTTTGACGGTGGATGAATGAAATCCCGATATAATTGTTTTCACAGTAATTTGGCTCATTATGGACTGTTCTGCCATCCTGGTGGACTACATCTGTACTAAACGTGATTCAGTTATAATTCGCAAAGGAGGAGGCATAATGTTATATGTTAGGGGCCACTTTCGCGTACAATCAATCACTTTAACGCATCACATATCAACTGGAATTAGAAGATAACCCATCATTGCTGGAACTTGTCCTCACAATGATTTGTGAGGATGTCATCGACATTCAGCACCTTCCACCACTAGTGAATAGTGATCATGTTATACTTTCCTTTAAGTTCCGGACACATGGTATACAATTTGTATCCGCTCCATCCCGACTCAATATCTGGAGAGCTAATATTTCGGGAATCAAATACTGTGCTATCTTGATTGAATGGTTGGTTGATGCTGGCGGATAGATCGGAAACGAATGGAATAAGTTTGAGGCTGAATTCGAGTACAAAACATCACCGTTTATCCCATGGTCAACACGTGGACTATCTTATCGCCCTCCACGGATTAATAAGGAACCCTGGAAGCTGTTGAAGCATAGGAATCATTTCTGAGACTTATTCTTGTCAACAGGACAGGCGACATTTAAGTGCAAACATAAAATATCTGGAATATGTGTGTAGTGACCGGCCAGTCTCGATAAGAACACGATTGGAATAACGGAAACAATTATTATTATTGTAACCAATTGTACCAGAGATTGTTTTACTGTATTTGTTTAACTGTATCAGTTTCACTTCTGCTTCCGCTCTCCGCCTTGTTTGGTTCGAGCTTGCTCACGCACCGCTTATTCGCTTGTACTCTTTGGCACGTCTCGGTATTATTTCGATACCACGAGATCGCCAATAAATATACTTGATCTGGACTAGTAAAGCCTTCTGATTTACGGGCTATCAAGGGAACCAAGTCATATTTGTACGCGTAATCGAATAGTAGTGGTGATCATAGTCCGTCTACGACCATAGCTAAATCTCATACCATTTACAAACGATGGTTGGCATATGATAGTCGTGCTTATCCGAACTGATTGTTTTCGTACGCTTAACGGCGAACAAAACGTAGTGGTTGTATTTCCGCGTTACTGACACACGATAATTCAGATTTACTAGGTGAATCTGATCTAGAAAAAGCGGAGACTTTTTCAAACTGTTTTAGTGAAGTCTACTCTTTGTGTAGTGTTACAACTACTTGTCCCAATTACACCGAGATACAAGTCATAGGATCTGTACATGTGACTGAGGAAAGTTTTCTTCCATTTATCACTAACCTCTGATGGATTACACTCACGATTGCTGTCATCTCTCACTCTCCCACACTCAACCCATAGGAGACTGTAAAGACTCTAGTCAGTCTTATATTTAAAGAGTCAGAGAGAGGTCGTGTCCAACTACTGACCCGTCAGTCTAGCCATAATAGTTGTGAAGTTACTTTAAAAGGTGATTGGAGTTAAATTACTTGGTCACATAGATTCGTACAACCTGTTAACTCCCGGGCAACATGGGTTTCGTGACAAGCGTTCATGCTCGACTAACTTATTGCAAGAAAAGATTGGACAGCAGCCCCACATAATCGCCTGTCTGTCGAAACTTAGGTCTTATGCATAATCTCTCGAGCTTTGGAATAACATGTGCTATACAGGAATGGATAGGAAGCTTCTTATGTGACCACAGACAAAGAGTAAGGGTTAATGAAACGCTATCCGAATGGAAGCTGGTCAAAAGTGGCGTACGCCAAGGCACCATCTCAGGTCCACCACTTTTCCATCTCTACGTCAATGAATTACCGCTGTTGCTTAAGTCGCCGACATTAGTGTTTGCGGCTGATGTCAAAATCTGGAGAACAATATGGAGTGAGGCTGATCATTTTCATCTCCAAGTGAATTATTTAAATGGGCTCGTGGTTGGGGCTTAGAAGTTAATTCTTGGAAACGTGTGCTCATGCACATCGGACAAGGTAATACTTATTATTATACCATTGATGTTAGATCTTTTCCGAGAGTCCAAGAATATAGAGACTTAGGAGTAATATTAAGTCATAACTTGGAAAGAACTGCTAACTGCAACGTAGCCGTTGCCAAAGGCTATCGTGCGTTAAGGTCACTTCGCCGAGCATTCAAATGCTTTTACGATGAGACGTGTCGAATTTTATATACCACCTACGTAAGACCACAATTAGAGTACTGTATCCAAGCAGCTAGCCCATGTATGATAAAGCATACTAACTCACTTGAGCGTGTCCAGCGTATGGGGACGAAGATAGTAATGGGTCTTTCTAAACTCCCTTACGATGAGTATTTGAAACGTCTTAACCTTTTCCCCTTGTCTAATCGTAGGTCGAGAGGTGACCTTATACTGGAATTTTGTATCTTTAATTATGATTTGGGTGTTAATATGTCTTATCTTTTTGCTCCCGAGGTCACCGAAGAAGGTTCAGAAACCGCGATCTAATAAACTAAAGGTGGGGCCCCGTTTTTTCTCATCGAGTGGTCAATGACTGGAACGGATGACCCAAACAAATGCTATCAGCCCCATCAGTGAACATTTTCAAGGAGAAGCTGGACCTATAGTGTAATGAAATCTGTCAGGAATAACACAGGTTCATCGACCTACTATCATTATAGCGCGTAGCAATAAAAAGTTGAATATTTATCATCAAATTTATTTAAAAGAACACAAATAAAGTATGCAGAGCTGTGAATCCTACCTATACGAAAAAAAGAATAGATTTTGTTAGAGTGCATCAAAATCTGGTAACAAAGAGTACGTGTATTCGGCAAATATTTACAAATGGTGTCAGGTATGCCGGATATATCCATATCAGAATATCAGTTCATAAAGACTATTGGTAAAGGATCATACGGAGAAGTTTGGCTCTGCAGACACAAGATTGATACAAAGAAGGTAGTCTGTTCCCTGTCAATCTATATAGTGAATAAAAGTACGTCATTAAGAAAATCGATGTGACAAAATCTTCTGATAAGGAAAGAAAAGCAGCTAAATTAGAATGCAGGTTGCTTTCTGAGTTTAGGCACCCAAATATTGTCCAATACAAGACCTCTTTTGAGTATCACGGATTTTTGTATATTGCAATGGGTTTTTGTGAAGGAGGAGATCTTTACACAAGACTTAGAATGAGAAACGGGGTTCTTTTGCCTGAACGTGTTCTTGTTGAGTGGTTTGTTCAGCTTGCTATCGCTTTACAAGTATCTCCGCTTTAAATTTATGGGGTGATTTTCAGTATATGCATGAGAGAAACGTATTACATCGAGATCTTAAAACTCGAAACATATTTCTCACACGATCGAATATTGTTAAACTTGGCGACCTTGGGATAGCTAGGTATCATTGTAATTGATCAATATTTATGTCACAGGGTGTTAGAGTCCTCTAATTCAATGGCTACAACTTTAATTGGGACCCCCTACTACATGTCACCTGAGCTTTTTGCCAACAAACCTTATAATCACAAAGTAAGTTCATGAAAATTTTGATCGTCAGTCGGATATATGGGCTCTAGGCTGCGTTTTGTACGAAATGTCTACCCTTCGTCATGCCTTTAATGCTAAATCATTCAACGCACTATCATATAAAATTTTAAGCGGAAAGGTTAGCTCAAATACAAGAATATATCATCTTCTCTAGATTCCAGATATGCCCACTCAATATAGTCCAGAACTTCTTGACCTGATGCGTGCAATGTTACACTTGAAACCAGAAAAACGTCCATCAGCTAGACGCGTTTTGTCCAACTCATTCATAAGGAAACATATTGTTCTATTTCTGGAAGCAACTAAAGATCGGTAGGTTTACTGATTTCAAATTCAAAAAGTAAAAGATAAGAAAAATACACATTTAGCACTACTATCAATCACTACATCTATTTTTAAATTCAAAATGGAGGATTAGTTATTTAAGACTCTCAGTTGTCATATTGATCTCAGAAAAACAAGTGAAAGTGTTTATCAGGAAAGTTAAAACTTAAGAATGTACATTTTACGTCTAGCTTACATGGTCAGCTGAACTTCTGGAAAATATTAGCCTTTAATCTCACGAGTAAATTTTATATTCTGTGTTTTGCTCAAATTGATAAAACCCAGATTGTTCAGAACTTTTGTTGAATATTTTACATATAACAACTGCTATAATTAGGTTCATTCGAAACTGTGGCCGTTTGGGCACATTATAACGCCATGGAGAAAGCTGTATAATTTACTTTTCCATACTGTATAATAACTCTAATAGCTGATAAACTGACACAAGCAGAAAGTTAAGTTAATCTCAAAGTAGTTGGAATTTACATACTCAAACATAAAAGAATCAAATATTTAGACATTAAATGCATGAGATGGTGAAAATTCGTCCCGCTAATTTTAGACCTGGTCATAACGGTCAGGAACAGGTGACCGAGTATATTTCATTGTTTGTAATAATTTGTTTTTTCTGCTCGTTAGTATTCATTGATGAATTCGACTATCACATGGAGTTTCGGAGACTTTACAAGTAGGTGCTTCAATTTATTGCCAAGAGTCACAGCCTTATCAGAATTTTAAAACTAAAACACGAACTTTCTGTCATAATTGATAGTTAACTTTTCGTCTAACCGATGTTTGATATGCCTACTGCATCAGTCACGCAAACGAATTTAGCACTTTTCACACTTTAAACACCGAAGTGTTGGAATTTCGATAAAATGGTCATCTTATGTTCAAATAATTATGCAGTTGCCTGAAGTGATTTGTTTCAAACTACCCGTAATCACTGAGTGGTATATAACCTATATAAGTAATATGTCTGGGCAAATTTAGTATTTTTTTGAAGTCTACTAATAATATGTTTACGGAATTTACTGTATGTTGGTATGAACAAAACATGTAGATTAGTTTTCAATAGCAATCTAAATGAGTATATTACTTTATCCAAGGTCAAATCACTCCCAAAACCATTCAACCATTGAAGATGAAGCACAAAATACTAGTCAACATGTAGAATGCGAAACTGGTGTGCCTCCAATAACTCACCAATCAGCCAATGAAATAAAAATGAGTAATGAGAAAAGAACAAATGAAATGAAACAGGTTAAATTTATTTATTACTAATTTATACACTTCAATTTATGACTTTTTTTATAAAATTGCCAGAAGTCATTGTAGATTATAATATTTAAAATGTCAGTTTCATTGTCAACTCGACTGAACCATCCATTAGTTGATGTATAAACTTATCGGCTGAAAGTGTTTTTCAAGTTGCGGAGGGAGCTCATGAAAATATGGGGAGAAATCTTATTAATGAGCTAAGACGAAGAATAACATATAACCTTGTGAAATAATTAAGATTATCATAAGGTGTAACAAAGTTTTTGGTTAACTAAATATTCATGGTCATTGTAAAACATTAGTAGTCATTTTGTACAGCTAATGAAGTAGAGAACAGTAAATTAAGATATTGTACAACAGAATGCAATCCACAGTACATAAGAGTAACTACGTTTTGCGCACACACATTTTCAGTATGCTTGCATATATATATGTATAAGAATATTGAAAATATCAATCATGTAAATTAGAGCAATACACTTAAGAGAATAACCAAGTTCTCAGATCTTTACCAAGCTACACCATAATATACTGAAGAATTTCTATGAATAAATAAAAACTTTCTGAACCAATCAAATAAATTTATGGGTCAGTAATAACAATGAAAACAGATAATTAATCATAATACACTTATTACTTACACCTAATACTCCCAATGGAGCGTAGGCCGCCGAGCAGCATTCTACAACCCACTCTGTCATAATACACAAAATGTAAGAACTGATAATAAGTTGATAAGTGTATGAGTGATGATAAGAAATGATAACAACCTAAATACATATTTCAATATAGGAAATTCGTTTAAATAAGCTTAATGAAATGACAACCAGTAAAATCATGCGATAAGACTTGCAAGATTAATCTATTTAAATCAGTTTGTAGTAGAGAAGACATTTGAAAGGGATGTGGGAGAATAAACAATCAAAGCCTGTGACAAATTGGCAAACTTGTTCATTATGTCATTAGGAAGATACAAGTGTGGAACAGATTCCTTCCAAACATTTATACTATGCATATTAGGAACGCGATCAATTACTACTGCAAAACTTCAAAAATGTGTGACTCATAGCTTAGAATAGACATTATTAACCAAGTATGATAAAACAGAGCTGCGTATTATTTTAACTTGAGTCTGCTCTACTCAGTTAGGGGAATGTTTACCCATTTATTATTTAATTACCATGATATATATATATATATATATCAAAGTGTATAACTATATAAAATATATTCTGGTCATTAAGAGTAAACTAGATTTACTATGAAACCAATTATTAAAAATGATGAGTCAATTGAAGCTAGACCACTATGGAAAACCTGGAAGCACTGGACGGCCGTTTCGTCCTATTATGGGGCTCCTCAGCAGTGCACATCCACGATCCCGCCTCACGAGATTCGAATCCAGAACCTACCAGTCTCACGCCAGATCACTTAACCTCTAGCATCATTGAACCAGCATCCAACGGTGTTAATGTCTAACTTCAACCGATCCACGAAGTTTGGGTAACCGTTCACCGATTGTCTTCAGTGAGTTGTTATCTCACAACAGACGTGGTTGAATTCCACTGGTCACTGCTTTCCACTAGAACTCGGTTAAGTGCTCTGGCGCGAGACTGGTAGGTCCTGGGTTCGAATCTCGCCTGCGTGCCGGATCGTAGATGCGCACTGCTGAGGAGTCCCATAATAGGACGAAATGGCCATCCAGTGCTTGCAGGTTTTCCATAATGGTCTAGCTTCAATTGACTCATGATTTCAACTATGAAAATACTGAAATCGCCACAAAGCCCCCTCTGATTATTGAAAATGATTTATAAAATTGCTTCCAGAAGGTAGTTAATGGTTTTGCCAAAATATGATTACAAATGGCTGAAGTCATAGAAGATACGTTTACTATGAAATTTCGAATTTACCGAGATGGATAAGCAAAACAAGGTTTTTCAAAGATTTTACTAAGCTTTCTACAATTTATGTATGCGTCTTACATACATTTATCATTTTGGAACGTATTTCAGGTGATCTAATATGAAGATCATTACTTACTTACTTACTTACTTACTTACGTTTGTTACTCCCAATGGAGCACAGGCCGCTGACCAGCATTCTCCAACCCACTCTGTCTTGGGCCTTCCTTTCTAGTTCTATCCCATTTTTATTCATTCTCCTCATGTGTTTTTTCGTCTTCTTCTTCTTCTCCTTTGGCCTAATATGAAGCTTTTAAAAATCATTAGATCTTAGGTTTTGCACATAGCTGTATGTAGTTAGCGGTGTAATATTTTAGACCGTCCAGACAGATGAAAAAAACAACATCGCTGAATGATTCCTTTTTACATTCACATAATATTGTTTAGGCAGTTGACATGAGATTCAAAACCCACGACTTTTTGCCTTATATTTTAATGGAATAATGGAATGTGAATTGAACAAATAAATTAAATTGTAAAATCTATGAATGTTATCTATGTTATATCGATTAAGAGCATGCTCAATTGATATATATATGAACGTGAACTTACTGATTACCGCCAATAAGAGAGGAGTAAATTTATTGATCACCCAATTAGAGACCAATGATTTGATCGATCGGATTCAATGATACACAAAATCTGCATTGAACAGTCTTGAGTACTTATCAGTACTTATCAGAATGACCATTCATAATTCTCCACGAGATATAACAATCTAGAAGCAATGCGATTGTAAACAAATATAAAACCATAAAGTTTGTTGTAACTCACAGGAAATGAAGTAAACGGAAATTATTCATTTTGGGTGTGGTTCTTCTTAAAAATTCATATTTCTAACCATATATGAGTAATATAAGTAGTTAAAAATGAGTAGTTTATATGTTTATGACTAAATATTTCTCATCAATATTTAATTAGGTTACTATGTAACCCTGGTGTAATGATACATTGTTTTAGTTTCCTTTGATTGAATTATTCAACAACTGAAATGATGTATAGTCTGTATTATTTAGGTATATGAACAACATAGACCAAATCAAATCAATTCATAAGGTTGATTAGTTAAAATGCTGGTTTTGTTCTTCAATTCTAGCTTAATTCATCAATAATGATTTTCACTTGACTTTACTATTCACTTCATTTATTGTTGAACAATTATCATTTGGCTAAATGTAGTTGATTTTTATACACCTCAGACTTATTGACACTTATCAAAGGTACCAATAAAACTAGATTTGTCCTTAAGATTATAAGTTAATATGAAAGCAATATCTCATTAGACAAAGATAGACAGTGACTAGCAGTGGAATCCAGTTTAACGCGCGTTTCGTCTTATTTGGGACTCGTCAGCTATCCGGACTCAGTAGCTAATTGGATAACTCAATGGCGTTTGAAACGAAAGGTACTGGGTTCGCGTCCTAGAGTGCACATCAACTCTGAGATGCAGGTGCATACAACTGACGAGTTCCAAATTGAACGAAACGTTCGTCGAACTGAATTTCACTGCTAGCCATCATAGGAATAATTCAAATCAATTGTGCTGTGATGAAAGATATCTGTTGACTATTTTAGTAGAGGGATGTACTTCTCACAGTTATGTAATTACGTAACATTACTAATCATATTCATTTGATTTTAGCAACCAATCACCATAAATACAGAACAAAATTGTGAAGAACATTCAAAGTCAGTATCGAAGCAAACTTTGTCTATTGATTGTAATGATAAAGGTATTACACATTCACCAATAGATGAATTAATCAATAATGTACCCAAAAATTTGAATCAAAGTATTAAAACATCTTTAACTGTATATAGACAACATGAAAAACAGATTCATCCGAGTAATGTTAATTGTATTGATGAATTTAAAGATGATTCACTTCATAGACATTTATCAGATGCTCGATTACGTCGTCGTCGTCAACGTCGTCAAATGTCTGAAGTTGAAGGTAAGTTTATAGAATGATTGTTTTATGTATCAAATATGTTTAAAAGTATGTTGAATAGATCTTTTAACATAAAAATTAATTTCCATTCCTTTTTATACTGTAAACAAATAGAATGGAGTTTGTATTATTCTGTTACATTGGTATTTCTTGCTTCGTTTGAACTAATACTACTGTATCAAATGCTGTCAAACTGTATAGATGCAATTAGAATAGTTAGTCACTTTTTACTACTGTTAAAGATATGTAAGCGGTTATCAAGTGGCTGCTCACACCATTGAATGATATTTCATCATGAAGAGTCTGAAAAAGAAACTGGCTGTTTAACCATACAATCCAGAGGACAACTGCTGATGACCTGTCACATATGTTTTTTTTGGTACTTATTAGTGTGTTGGTTCTTTACTTATGAAACCTTACAGATGCTGATGGAACTTTGGGTGGGGGTAGTATGAGATGTTTACCTTTAGGACTGACCTTTTCTAATGACAATTTTCCACTATGCGAAGGTAACAGATACTGGTCGTTTGGGCTAAAAGTTTTACTCGCATGACAATCTAGAAGAGTCAGCCGCACGATTTAGTTTTCTGGGCTTACTTTATTACTAGTAATCTTACTGCTGTCCAACATGACTACTTGACATGATGTTTCCCAAAGAAACATGTATTTTAGTCAATAAAGTTTGATTTTGACCATTACGATGGATATGCTTGACTACTACGTAAAAATAGCATTCACTATCAGGAAAGTCAGGAAAATAAATGAATAACCCCAAGTCATAGTTCCTACTGTCAATAAGTTTATATGATAATTAGAAGTATTCGAACTCCAGAAATGGTGCAACATACAACAAGTAGAACCAGATGAACACAAATGAATGTATTGTATTTGGAATTTGTAATACATGGATCATCAAGTACAAAAAATCATTAGTTCATACAAATACAATAGTTTAGTACAATCAAAAGGAATTGCTAAATATGAGAAGTCAGTAGTTATAAGGGGACAAATAACGAAATCCACGAACCCGCTCGCGCGAGATTCGAACCCAGGACCTACCAGTTCCGAGCCGAAGCCCTTAACCGATAGACCACTGAGCTGGCATCCAACGGTGTTAATTTCTAACTTCAACTGATTCACGAAATTGAGCAACCATTCACCAATGTCATCAGTGAGTTCCTATCTCACAACAGACTCATGATCTCAACTCTCATGCTTTAAAACTATGAAAAATACTAAATCTCCACAAAACCCCCTCTGATAATTAATATAATCATATGCTCACCAGTGACTTCGAGAAGTATAACTAGGAGCTCTAGTGAGAAGCAGTGACCAGTGGAGTTCAAAACCACGTCTGTTGTGAGATAGGAACTCACTGAAGACAATTGGTGAATGGTTGCTCAACTTCGTGGATCAGTTGAAGTTAGACATTAACACCGTTGGATGCCAGCTCAGTGGTCTATCGGTTAAGGGCTTCGGCTCGAAACTGGTAGGTCCTGGGTTCGAATCTCGCGCGAGCGGGTTCGTAGATGCGCACTGCTGAGGAGTCCCATAATAGGACGAAACGGCCGTCCAGTGTTTCCAGGTTTTCCATGGTGGTCTAGCTTCAATTGACTCATGCTTTAAAACTATGAAAAATACTAAATCTCCACAAAACCCCCTCAAATAACAAAATAACAAAGAAAAATCTACAACAAACTGATAAAATGATTTAGTTGTAGTATTATACTACTTATTGATAAGAAGAGTAGGCTGAATTATAATGAATTATACAAAGATTCAATATCTATTGTCTATGAATGACATTTGAAAATACAAAAGTAAACAATGTTACAAATCCATTCCATGTTTAACTTTCGGTCTCGAATTCTTGTCCCTCACCACAGATACCTTTTAACGTCTGTGACAAAATCTATTGATGATATATCATTGACAATAATGATATGCATTAATACTGACTAATAAAATGTATGGAGGTCATAAAATCGCTTCTAGTATCTCTCAAATGATCATCTCATTAACTCCTCTAACTTTTCTCATCAGAAGTAATGGTGAAATTATAAATTTTATGATTCTAAGTGCTCTTTATAGAAAAACAAGACTCTAATAATGTAGGTAAACTGTTGTCTTAATGTAAATTATGTTATAGATTTAAAAAATTAAGGCCGTCTGCCAAATTGTTGCGATATTATGCCCAGCTTTTATCATATGATTTATCCACTAATCAGAATACTACTTTTGGAATCTGAGCAGTGTGCCAAATCAATGACGTTCGACCGTTATGAGCAGTCTAGCGTCTTTATTGGTCCCTTGTCCGTCTAGACCTTGCAATTGAATGCAGAACACCAATTACAGCTTCTGTTATGCGAATCGTTTATTTCAAACATACTCGGTTTATATACCAAATAGACAGACTACATCACACCATAAAATAGAAAATACTATTTGTACAAGATCAAGCCAAATGTGACTGTGAATGTGGGATTCAATAATCAATAAAGTGAATATAATTTAGGGGCAGTAATTCGTATAATAATAATTCATAGATCAAAATGCAGCTTATAATAAGATGAATATAGATATACATAATCTAATTACTCAATAATTAAACAATAAAATTATAAATAGAATAATCGTCCATTAATAAGTCCTGGGAGTTACCCGTACTTATGTCTTCACTAGGATATAACAAATTACATACTAACTATTACTTCTATTCAATTACATTCCATATGGTAACGGACATATATGGGTAAGTCTATTCTATTTTATCATGAATTTACTTAAGATATAAATCTAAAGACATTAACACCGTTGGATGCCGGCCAGCTCAGTGGTCTATCGGTTAAGTGCTATGGCGCAAGACTGGTAGGTCCTGGGTTCGAATCTCGCAAGTGCGGGATCGTGGATGCGCACTGCTGAGGAGTCCCATAATAGGACGAAACGGCCGTCCAGTGCTTCCAGGTTTCCCATAATGGTCTAGCTTCAATTGACTCACGCTTTCAACTATGAAAAATACTGAAATCTCCATAGAACCCCTTCTAAACAATGTCTTATATTATTTTAGGTGAACAACAACATCATCTTCATTATCAACAATTAAAGTATGAATATCAAAAAGAACATGTTCAAACTATCAAATCTTCAAGATCGAATAATAATCACCATAGTAACAATTCAAATTTAAAATTACATAAAATTTCCAAATTTAATTTTTATTCATTTTCTATATTACCAGTATCAATGTTACCTAAATTATATAAAAATTATAAAAATAATTTAATCACTAACATAGTAACTAAACATAATTCATTGAATGATAATCATTATCCGGAGGTTATAAAGGATCAAAATATTGAACAGTTAATAACCAATCAAATTCATTGTAATATGAGTTCATCTCCATCATCAGGTATTGATCAAATCAAGAAGGTATCTATTACATTATCCGAATTCATATTCAAGTTTTTTGTGTAAACTATTGATATTATTCAGATATTTGAGTTGAAATGATGGTGAATAGAACTGTTATAGGAGGGGGGACTGGTACTATATATCAAGTTGTTCTAGCCTTTGGATAGACGAATCCGTCTAGCAACCAAAGGACGGATTTACTGTGCAGTAGTCCGTTCCGTGAAACATGACCGGTAAGAGTAGAGGATATTCGTAGGCTACTAGTTTTCGATCATAGGTGTCTTCGAAGCATTGCTCGTATATCCTGGGACCACCGAGTAAGTAATTCAGTTGTTAGGAAACCGGTATTAGGTAAGGATGGCAAATCGATTGATGAAGTATTGAAACTTCGCCAGTTGAGATGGCTGGGACATGTGTTATGTATGACCAACCACCGACTGCCCCGACGTGCAATGTTTTATGGTGTAGGAGTAGGTTGGAAGAAAGTTAGAGGCGGCCAGACCAAAACGTGGCACAAATCCATGAAGTCACTGACAAGTGGACTGGGCCATGTTGGTAGGTGTAAACTACCTGGTTGGGATCCGTGAGATAATAACAACTGATGGCTAGAGACCTTGAATGACATGGTACAAAATCGTTTGCAATAGCGAAGGTGTATCCACTCTTTGTGTTCTACCAAATTCTAATCTTCTGAATTCTTCATCTCTCTATCTCTTTTCCCTTTCCAAATTTATTTCACTGTATTATACTCCTTCAATAACATCTTCAAAACCTAATCTTTCACATAATGCTTATACTCTTACTACTTCTACCAATATGGGATTTGAATGGACTTCATCTCTGTGTTAATGTGGTATTGCAACTCGAACTGATGTACGTATGTACGAAGTTCTACGTTGTGACCGACAACGACGAGACTATAGTTTACGGAGGAACTAATCAGATTTATGATAATAGATCTTGAATTTTGGCGAGAAATTAATTTGCTCATTTGGATTAATAGAGTTTTGACACTATAGCTAATGTCAGTTCGTGATAAAAACCCTAAATCTAATTTCTAACTGTAACTATCAATTGTAAATCATAATTCTAATTTCTCACAGTGGTTTAATAACCCTCATTTAGCCACAGTATGTAGGTGGACATTCCCAAGGTTTTTTTTACCGTCGTCCAAAGGTCGTCCATAAATTACAGTCTCACTGAGTACGCTAATATGCCTTCTCCGAAGCATTTCTCTTCGCTTCCTTCGCTGTGTCTCCCTGAATATCTGTCCAAATCAATGAGTTTACAAAATGTACATATTCAAACTTCATTCTCATATTTGACTTAATTAATTCCGTTATTTATCAACGCGATTTACGTCGATGATTATACACAAGGATAGCTAGAATGTATATTTCGACAGCAGTCATTCGTCCGATCTAGCCAAAGCCAGATATTTAAGAGCCACTAAACTATGTTTATCTGTTAAACAAGAAGTAGCAGTTAAATTCAGCACTGATCAATTCTATGTACCCAGGGTTGATGTTCACATAAAGATTAAAACCATGTAGCCGTTGCTTTAAGCACAGCTTATACATGATCTATTAAGCTAGTGGGTTTTGACAACCACCAACTTCTTCAACAAATGTGATATATTCAAGAGTCAGTTTGAACGTCAATACTGGAAAAGCGATGCATCCATATGATGAGCCCTAATTAAAAGGAAACCTTCATCGTAGATTCAATAATTAGCCATCATCAGAATAATAATCAACTTATAATAAAAAGAATTATGGGGCATTTATTCAAGGAACTCATATGTGAACAGAAGCTAATAAAATGCAGTTCTAAATATCAACAACTTTTGAAAATCAAAAACTTTAACAAGTATCTTCACTCGGCGTTGTTTACTTGTATCTTCCCATTGTTATTTAGGACTGCAATTGATCAGTCTCTTGTTGGAATATGAGTATCCTGTGCGGACTACCTCGATATTGCCTGAAGTCACAAGCTTTATATAACTTCACCACATTGCACAAGCAATTGACTATCAGGACTCAGTAGTCAAGTGGATAACGCCATGGCGTTTGTAGCAAACGGTACTGGGTTCAAGTCCCAAAAGTGAACATCAACTCTGGGATGCAGATGCATCCAGCCGACGAGTCCCAAACAGGTCAAACTGGATTCCACTGTTAGCCAATATCGATCTTTGCATACAATGCTTGTGAATTATAGATATATCGAGGCAGTATGCACATATGGCCAATAAAAGACTGACCAGTTGCAGTCCTCAACATCAATGGGAAGATTCACACAAACAATACTAAGTGAATTATCTAATATTGTTTTGGAAATTCTTGATTTAATATTCATTACTGACTAACATAATCTTTAAACTACTCAAACATCAAATGAATTTAGTTGAGTGGTGTTTCGTCAACATATAAATGGGTCAGTATAACATTATGCCGGTTAGTTATACATGGAATAACAGTTCGAAACACTCTAGTAGGTGAGGAATACATCATGACAATTCAAGGTAACATGTAATTGATTAATTAGAACTATGACTAGAAGTAAATTCCATATGATATACATTTTATATTATGTTCATGCTTCCAGAACGCTCTAGAATGTAAATCGAATTCTACATCACAAACGAATCAAACGGATCCAAATCCTTTGGATCATATTTCATCAAGTGATCAATTTAAAAATATTTACAGAAAAGAAAATTTGAATGATAATATACAAGTTTATTCTACTGAACAAGATAATAGACAAAATGATATTAACAATCAATTAGTACATCAAAAGTAGGTTGCATTATAAAGTTACTTTTTGTTGCTCAGTAATTTTTTTATTGATTTAAAAAAACTCAATGAAGACAGTGATCTTGAGTGCTGTTAGAGGTATGAGGACGGTTACCACTTACCAGTTGCCCACACCGTGGAAGGATTCTTCAAGAGGGTTGGTCTTAGTGACCTGAGAACATGACCGCAGTTCCCAAGTGACAACTGCTTGAGGTCGGTCACATACGAGATTTTTGTGAATAATTTTCGTGTTAGCTCTGTATTTGTTGAGACCTTACTGCCGGAGACGGAAATCTGTGGGATAAAGCGAGGTGTGCATTTTAGGGTCGACCTTTTCTAACCCTACCCTTCCTTTGTAGGGAGGCAGCATTGCTGTTATGCTAGTTGTCTGAGGGAAACACCCTCTTGTCATCATACCTCTGTACAGTCAGCGGTACAACTTCGTCCTTGGACCTTGGGTTCGCTGCGTTTGTTTTTACCATTTCTCAACCGACCTGTCTGGGATGGTAGGACCTTGACGAACGATTGTTCCAACCAGTATAGCTCGATTGGTTCATCACGATAGTCAAGCTCGACCACCATGTCAAGGTAGCAGCTGGTTTACATTTATCTTTTAACAATTTTTTTAAATAAACAGATTTATTTAAACAGTAAGTAGTATTTTACATAACAGCAGGAAGGTGACTCAGTGGCTAAATCACCAGGATCTTTCTATTTGGTCTAACGTTTCAGAACATTACCGCTTACCTAGGTCATGACAGATTGTTACTATAATCAGCCTCGTAAAAACAGTATACCTTGATGCCATATAGATAAACTTGTAGTTAAATGAGCTGCATTAACTAATTGATCAAAATTTTATATTTTGAAAAAGGCAATTCAATTACTTAGCTCTACGATTTGTTTTTAATAAACGTTCATTACTTTGAATATGAATGAAACCTAATCAATTATGCTTTATCACTTCTGTTTTGATCTACTAAATCGTCTAATCTAATGGAACTAGGTATATTAGATAAAATTACAGTTGATTTCCCAAGCACAACTACGAACAATTGCTTACTTATTTGCTTACGCCTGTTACTCCTCGTGGATGAGCGTAGGCCGCCCACCAGCATTCTTCATCCAACTCTGTCCTGGGCAATCTTTTCCAGGTTTTTCCAGTTGTTATTCATCCTTTACATATCTGCTTCTATTTCTCGACGTCATGTGTTCTTTGACCTTCCTCTTTTCCGATTCCCTTCCGGATTCCAAGTTGGGACTTGCCTCGTGATGCAGTTGGGTGATTAACTACGAACAATGATTGGGTTGATTCTTATGAAACAAGGAATAATATCTAGAAGAGTTTCATTCTATGTTATCTTTGGTCATAGTTTGTGAAGAATATTCAATACAAGTAAAGTTGTTTTTAGCATCTTAATTTGACTTTAGCTAGAGAGCCACCGAAGACTAGAAAACACAAGACATTCATTTCCTCTAAATATTCGGCTTAACTGTCATAGGTCGAAAAATGGATCTTTTCGTCCTTAAAAAGGACTCGTTGACTAACGATAACCTACCTGACAACTAGAGGTTCAAATTTTCAAGTTTAATAAATTCATAGTACAGTGCAGTCATAATTCGTTTTCATTGGTCAGTGGTTGACTTTTCAATGTTTCCTTGATTTTGAAGATTGTTTAACTAATATTAGTCCATGATGCAGACAATCAAACCTTTGCGTTGGAAACTAAATATGTTGATGATGATAATTAAAGTATTCCCACTGGTGCCCCTTTCAGTCAAACAATTTGGTGAAGCCTATTAGGCCCTTCTGGAGAAGAGGCTACATTGAAGCACGACACAACTACCGGGGGTTAATAGTTGTTTTTGCATTATTTTTTTCTTTGGTTTTACTTCCTGTCCGGTGACTGCTGACCACCTATGTACTACATAACAGTGATTAATTATACCTTTTTTAGTTGGAAGTGTCTTACTGCAACCAGGGTATGGACATTTATTTTGGTCATTTTGGGCGTTATTTTTATTGATTATTTTAGTTTTAGCTTCAGTACCGATTTCCTAGTTTATCTGATATCATTTAAATTTTTATTCCAGTTATATTTGAGTGATTACGATTTTTCTGATTAACGTCTTAATTTTATTCTCAGTAAGGAGTTGTGAAGATTGTTGAATTTCATTGAAATCATTGACCGATCTAAGTTAGAGTTTCAATGAGAAGCCATGACTAGTGGAGCTTAATCATATCAGGTGTGAGGCAATTACCCACCAAATACAATAGAAGGCGGTCGCTTAATGTCACGGATTGATTGAAGCTACACATCAACACATTTTGATACAAATTCAATGCACGAAATGCACTTGTGGGATGGGAATCTCATGGACCCAGGATAATCAAAGCATCATTCAGAACAAAGAAGCAAGGGATCACAATGAACGTTATCCAATGTTATGCACCCACCAATGATAGCAACGACGATGATAAAGATCAGTTCTATAAAAGGCTGCAATCAATTGTAGCAAAGTGCTCACGAAAGGACCTCACCATCCTGATAGGAGATCTAAATGCTAAAGTTGGAGTGGACAACACAGGATATGAAGATATAATTGGACGACATGGACTAGGAGAAAGAAATGAAAATGGGGAGAGACTTGCAAACCTATGTGCTTTCAACAAATTGGTTATAGGCGGCGCAATATTCCCACACAAACGCATACACAAAGCTACATGGATCTCACCGGACCACACCACAGAGAACCAGATAGATCACATCTGTATCAACAAAAAATTCCGAAGATCAATGGAAGATGTGCGAACCCGGAGAGGAGCTGACATAGCTTCAGATCACCACCTGGTTGTGGCCAAGATGAGACTGAAGCTTAAGAAAGACTGGACAACTGGACAAACAGCACTACAAAGGTTTAATACAGCCTTCCTTCGAGATACTGACAAGCTCCATGAATTCAAGATAACTCTCAACACCAGGTTCCAAGCTGTACAGGATCTACTGAAAGAACAAGAAACTACTTTGGAGGACAACTGGAAAAGGGTTAAAAGAAGCACTAACTTCAACGTGTCAGGAGGTTCTTGGTCCTAAGAAGCATCATCACAAGGAATGGATCTCTGTGGGAACCCTGGACAAAATTCAAGAAAGGAAGAATAAGAAACTGGCAATTAACAACAGCCGAACACGAGCAGATAAAGTCAAAGCACAAGCAAACTACGCAGAAGCAAACAAGGAAGTGAAGGAAAGCATTAAAGCCGACAAGCAGAAATACATGGGAGAACTAGCAACGACGGTGGAAAAAGCTGCAAGAGAAGGGAATATGAAACAACTATATGATACAACGAAGAAATTGGCAGGGAGATATAGCAAAGCAGAGAGACCAGTCAAGGACAAAGAAGGAAAAACAATCACTGAGATTCAAGAACAGAGGAAAAGATGGGCAGAATACTTCGAGGAACTGCTGAATAGACCAGCCCCATTGAATCCACCGAACATCGAAGCAGCCCACACAGACCTTCCAATAGAAGTCACTCCACCAACGATCGAAGAAGTGAAGATGGCCATCAGACAAATCAAAAGTGGGAAGGCGGCAGGACCTGACAATATACCAGCAGAAGCACTGAAGTCAGACATTGAAATAACTGCGAACATGCTTCACCTTCTATTCAAGAAGATTTGGGAAGAGGAACAAGTGCCAACGGACTGGAAAGAAGGATATCTCATCAAGATACCAAAGAAAGGAGATCTGAGCCAATGTGAGAACTACAGAGGTATCAGTTTGTTATCAGTACCAGGAAAAGTTTTCAACAGAGTGCTGCTGAATCGGATGAAAGACGCAGTAGACGCCGAACTAAGGGATCATCAGGCTGGATTCCGTAAGGATCGGTCGTGCACAGACCAGATTGCGACATTACGGATAATCGTTGAACAATCAGTTGAGTGGAACTCATCACTATACGTCAACTTTATTGACTATGAGATGGCGTTTGACAGCGTGGACAGGAGAATATTATGGAAACTTCTTCGACACTATGGAGTTCCTGAAAAGATTGTCAACATTATCCAAAACTCATACGATGGATTACAGTGCAAAGTGGTGCATGGAGGTCAGCTGATAGATGCATTTCCAGTAAGGACCGGAGTCAGACAAGGCTGTCTACTCTCCCCATTCCTCTTCCTTCTAGTGACTGACTGGATTATGAAGAATTCGACATCTGAAAGGAAATACGGAATACAGTGTACAGCTCAGAATTCATTAGATGATTTGGACTTCGCAGATGACCTAGCCCTCGTCTCTCGTACACACGAACAAGTGTAGATGAAGACAGCAAATGTAGCAGCAGCCTCCGCATCGATAGACCTCCACATTCACAAAGGATAAAGCAAGATTCTCAAATGCAACACGGGGAACACCAACCCAATCACACCTGACGGCGAAACTCTGGAAGAGGTGGAAACATTCAAGTACCTGGGGAGCATCGTTGATAAACAAGGAGGATCGGATGCAGATGTAAAAGCGAGGATTGGCAAAGCAAGGGCAGCATTTCTACAGTTGAAGAACATGTGGAACTCAAAACAACTTTCAACTAATTTCAAAGTCAGAATCTTTAATACGAACGTGAAGACAGTCCTACTATACAGGGCTGAAACGTGGAGAACTACTACGATCATCATCAGGAAGGTACAAGTATTTATAAACAGTTGTCTACGCAAAATACTCAACATCCATTGGCCGGATACTATCAGCAACAGCGTTTTATGGGAGAGGACAAACCAGCTTCCAGCTGAAGAGGAAATAAGGAAAAGACGTTGGAAGTGGATCGGACATACATTAAGGAAATCACCAATGTGCATCACGACTCAATCCCTAACTTGGAATCCGGAGGGGAAGCGGAAAAGAGGAAGGCCAAAGAACACACTACGCCGGGAAATAGAAGCCGATATGAAAAGGCTGAATAGTAACTGGAAAGAACTGGAAAGGAAGGCTCAGGACAGAGTTGGATGGAGAATGCTGGTGAGCGGCCTATGCTCCTCGATGAGGGGTAACAGGCGTAAGTAAGTAAGTAAATAAATCAATGGTCTAGAGGTTTGGCGTTCACGCGAGACCGTAGGCTTTGAATTCGATTCCTGTGTGCGGGGTCGTGGATGAGCACTGCTTAAAATTCCCTTACTAGGTTGGAACGACTATCTAGTGCTTCCAAGTTTTCGATGGTGGCCTAACTTGAATCGGTTCATGATTTTAATGTAAGTCCTAATTTTATTCTGATAAATGTTCGAGTTGATTTATTGTAACTATTGTCTATGACTTTATCAATAAAATTCGATCACTATTAAATACCGTCGAAATATGACATCAGTTACCTCTGACTGATCAACCAACGTAAATATTTAAGCCTTACATGAGGTCCAGGTATCTTATTAGTAGCTTCAGACTGTAAACCTGGGTGTCACGGGGTTGAATTCCGAAGGAAGTATAAAGTTCTTGATGATTACACTTACGCCTTGGTGATAAGTATCGACTAGCATTAAATTTATGTCAAGAAGGATCTCCTATTAACGACATCTAAACACTAAAATATACCAGTCATAACCTTATTCAACAACTCAGAAAGTATAAATACGATCTAACCTGATTTCATTGAGAATGTGAAATCGTAATGAAAAAAGAAAATTATCCTTTACACCCCAAGAAGTTTATTGTCTATTGGGTTCAGCGAGATCATAATTATACTATTTAATTCATCTCCAAATCTACCAGTATACTATCTTTTTTTACATTTCAGTGATGATAAAGAAATTGAAGCTGTTGTAAATTGTTTAGCAGATACTTTAAAAGACGGTTGTCATCCTGGTGCACCTACGATAATTCCACGTTGTAAAAATGGTAACAAAGTACCAACTGTACTTGCTAATTCGAACAATTGTTTAAGTAAAGATCAAAAGTTATTATTCAAGCCTAATTTAGAAGATAATGGACCAATTGAACCAAGTAGGTTGTAAATATTCTTACTTTGTTGAATAGTTTTGTAGGGATTACTTCGCTTCGAAAACAGTTTTCATCACAGACTGACATTAACTGATAATTAATTCACAACTACCCAGCAATACTTCGTTGCTTTATTCTAATTTGCGACTCTTCAGATGTGTTTACCAAAAACCCTGTATAGTTAGATCCCGGCGAGGCGAATCGAAGTAAGGCAAAGCAAGGCAAGGCGAAGGCGAAGCTAATAATTAAAAAAATTTTGGGGTGATTCAAGAATAATGAATAAACTGGTCTGTCCGAAAGCTAGAATAAGGTATGTAGGCTTGACATAGAAACCGACACTACAAGTGTATCATTATGATAGCTAACGAGGTATGACAACTTGGACCAATGTATATATGTGACTGGTTCTACGTTTTAGCTGACTGACTGACTATATTAATCGTAATTATGTTAAAATACATGTTCTATGTGTTATGCCACTCATTTATATTGAAACATCCATCTCAATTTCACTAAAGTATATAAGACCTATGTGTTGAGTTGTCTTCAGTTGATAAGATGCTTTGAGATACAATTACTTCATTTTATCTTGTAGGTTTTGTTGTCCATACTATGTTGAATTCCTATATGAAAGTAATTGACTGTTCAATCGTTTATTGTTCAATTTTCTTTGTTTGTTTTTTTTTCTTTAGAAGAAGAAACAATCAATCGATCTGTACATTTAAAACAACGTTTTATAGAATTACACAGGTTTGATATTTTATATTTATTTCTTTGACAATGTAAATCATGAATGGAACATCGTGTAAATAATGAGACTGATAAATTAAGACCAGCATTAGAATCCAAGATAACTGTTAAGCGCTCTGGCGCGAGACTGGTAGGTCCTAAGTTCGAATCTCGCGAGGCGGAATCGTAGGTGTTCACGGCTGAAGAAACGGCCGTCCAGTGCTTCCAGGTTTTCCATGGTGGTCTAGCTTCAATTGACTCATGATCTTAACTATAAAATTACTAAATCTCCACAAACACCCCCTTGTGACATAAACATTGGTACAAGCGGCCATCAGATACATATGCGCCACACAAATCTCATTCGATTTGTGTGAGAGCTGTGATACTGCCCAGGTTCTCAAACTGAAGCGGGTAGTTTTCTTAGGGGGCCACACCCCGAGCCTATGACCTAAATGTCTGACCCATAAGGCAGTGGAGCATCGTGAGGAGATTCAGTCCCATGGTAGCCGGTGACAAACAACTAGTTCATACGCCATTTGTTCCTTCAGTATACTGAAGCCCATGTAAACCATTGGTTTGGAATCAGGGTTTTCCAGCTCCCCTAGGTGGACCCTCCGTGTCCACCGACCCGATTAAAGCACTGGACATTTCACTTTTCGTCCTTTCAATTTCATAAACAACACCCCTGCCACGAGAAGGCAGTGAGTAGGACTTACCTGGCAGAGGCTATATATGCGTGATCGTGTGAGAGCATTTCTGAGAAGGAGAGTGGATTCTCCCCACTCTCAGCAATACCATGGCATTCGGGGAGCCATCATTCAAGAGATGGACTTGTTTCTAAACAAACATATTTTCTCTTATACAGAAAACGCCAAGATTTATACTTCAGTTTGAGTAAGATCGTTGTGTTCATAGTCAATTCACAACTTTAAATCGGATCATATTTTTTTCCCTTAGATTCTTTTACAGAATTCTTCGAATTAAATCCATAATCTATTGTTAAATATTCATTTCGTATTGAATATATATGGTCTCAGAATTTTTTTTAATGTCTACGATATTGTATTTTGAATAGTACTATGTAATGGTAACATTCAAAATTTGCTTTTTGTTTTAATCGGGCCATATCAACTACATTTACTTTCATCTGTGTCGATGTTCACATGACCGAAACAATGACGCATAAAACCTGTACGAGCATTCTAAAGTTTTCATCAGTCCATCGCTCTGAGTAACCCTGCCTGTTGAGTCCAGAACATCAATTTCAACCCCCGCAATGTGAATCATGTATTTCAAACATATTAGGTTTATATAAAAACCATACAGACCACATCGTATCATAAAATAGAAAATGACATTTGTACAAGATTTAGCTAAAAGTGACTGTGAATATGGGAAATGGTAATTGATAGACTGGATATAACTGAAGACCGATAAATTGTATAATAATAATCTATAGGTCAAAATAAAACTTTTAATAATAGGAATGTGAATATGAATATGCTTCTTAACAGTTATACAATAAAAGTATGTGTTATCAGAAGGGGTTTAATGAAGATTTCAGTATTTTCATAGTTAAAAGCATAAGTCAATTGAAGCTAGACCACCAAGGAAAATCTGGAAGCATTGGACGACCGTTTCGTCCCATTATGGGACTCCTCAGCAGTGCGCAGTGCACTGAATAAACGAGCAAATGATCTATTTTTACGCAGAATTCTAAATATAACTCTGTATTATTGTTGTTTTTATTGTACTGATCAATAGGGAATGTATAAAGAATGTGGGCTTGAAGAGGCTACATGAAGCTTACGAAGTTCTTGATCAAGATGTATCTTCAGAATCTCAAGAGGTAAACTGCTTAAAATTCATCATTTTGACGCTATACATATTTTGAATTTCAATTACCTCCGAGAAAATTCATACAGTCATTTATTATTGATACTTAACCACTCCCTATGTCAGTAAGAAATGCTTGACAAAGTAATATAAGTTTAAGAAAAAATAGTGATCAAAACAAGATATGGTATCGGTCCAGGAAAGTGTTGACTATTGATCAAAGTTATGCTGACACATGCAAACATGTAGGCTGAAGACTGGACAATGTTTGTAACTTTTGTTGTAGGACCCGAGTTGACGGTGCGCAAACTGGTCTAAGATTTAATATTGTTTCCTTTTTTTATTCCCGTATTCCATTTCTTCCTTTTAGAACCATAATCTTACTATCATTTATACAGTTACTGTACCGTAACAGTAGCGATAATTCTACAAACCCAGTTATTACATATACCGACGTTCGACTGCTCACACAAAATCCTCACCCCTTCATCTAAAAACTATTCCGAACTGGAGGAAAATCAACCGACTACCTCTTATTATTTTGTATTATTTAGACTTTCAAACTCATGTATTTATGTATGGGAAAATGAGTTCAAAATACTCGGTAGATAATTAACCGCATCGAGTACTTAAATAGGACATTTATGATGGACATTTGAAGTATAGATTGTATTGGTTGAAGCTAGACATTAACACCGTTGAATGGCTGCTGAGCGGTTTAGAGGTTAAGCGTTCACGTACGAGACCAAAAGTCCTGAGTTTGGATCTCGAGAGTGGGATCGTGAGTGCGCACTTCTGGGGTTCCATACTAGAACGACACAGCCGTCCAGTGCTTTCAAGTTCTCAATGGTGGTCCAACATTGATCGATTCATGATGGTAACTTGAATTGAACCAAATTTGCAACCGATTGTAATCAGATTATGATGAACTGATTGCTAGCTGACTGAAGTAATTTACTTGAATTGTTTATGGTTTATAAAACATTAAATTTAATAGATGGATAGATTATTAGTTGTTTCTGAAGGTCTATTAGACAATATTCTTGTATGTCATTTATAAATTTTTGTACTCGCGAAATCCTAATGGAACAATGTGACCGATGAAATTGATCAACTTGTTATGGGTGAACTGAATTACTCATTATATTCAATGCAGATCGTAATGCAACAAGAATTAACTGAAAATACACTTGATTTATTACCAGCCCAATAGGATCATAAAAGCCAAGTGAGTCAGCTACAACGTAGAACCAGGCACATATATGCATCGGTCTAAGTTGCCATACCTCGTTAGCACAACAAGATGAATACCAAATTCATAGAAGCAGTAAATTTAATGATGGTAGTGTATAAAAGAAAGATAGTATATAAGGATATACTATAGGAAGGAAGACAGATGTGAAGCAGTTTTAATCTCAAGGTTTAAGGGAGGATAAAGAGTGCATACACCTAGGCCATGGTGATCGATTCTGAGCCATGTCACACAGAGTCTCCAACCATTGGTTACGATGGTCACGCGGACTCCAACCAAGTAGTCTGCATCTACCAACATGGCTCAGACTAGAAGTTAGTGACTTCAAGCACTGATGCCCCTAACTTTCTTTGGCAAAAGCCAAACGAGCTTTTTGAATCCGTGCTGAGATTTCGTCAGACACCAATCCATTAGGGCTGATCAGACTTCTAAGTTAAGTGAAGTTGTCGACTACTTCACTCCTTATCCTTAGTTCAGGTGTTGACGCAGACCAATCCTGGAGTAAAAAATTACATTTAGATCGGGAGAAACGCATCCTGGCATTATTACCCAGTTCTAACAGAAGACTTTGCATTTTGTCAGCGTCTTCACCAAACAGGACTATGTCATCTGCGTATTCTAAGTCGATTAGTGGTCCCCCTGGTAGGAGATCAATTCCTGAAAATTCAGTCGCAGAGAGTGTTATTTCCAGCAACAGGTCTATAATGAAGTTAAACAAAAATGGGGATAGTGGACAGCCTTGTCGGACACCACTTGAGGTTGTAAAATCATATGACAGTTCGCCATTAGCTCTCGCTCGACTGGTAGTGTTTGAGTAAAGAGCCTTCACAAGGTTTATGTACTTCTCAGGTACACCTTCCAATGACAGACACTGCCACCGAACCTCTCAGTCTACAGAGTCAAATGCTGCTTTTAAGTCAAGAAAAACTATCATTGTCGGACGCCGATAAACATGTCTGTGTTCTAAAACCTGACGAATGGTGAATATGTGGTCGATGTAGTCAAGACCAGGTTTGAAGCCAATTTGATTTTATCGTGTTTGCAGTTCACAAGTCTTAGTTAGGCGCCCGATAATTATTGAGGCTAGTATTTAAGATGTTATGTTAGTCAGACTAATCCCTCTATGGTTATCACAGGTAAATCCTGGAGTAACAATTTACATTTAAAGCCAACAATTTCACTCCATATGTTTCCATGAATGTACATTACTTAGAATATATAAACAACAGTATTTACTGTCAATATCCCCTCTACTTCTTTTATTATTACTACTTTTTATCCCTTTTAGATATTATTGAAGAAAATACTTGGCATAGATATATACTCAAAATATATGAGTAAAATTTGGCAACTTAAACTTCTTGAACAAAATGCATTTGAAAAAGAGTCATCCAATTAACAAATAGACAGTTGCATAATTATGACTCCCTTTTGATGTTATATATGTATATTATAAACCCTGTGGTTATTTTTCGATATTTGTTCTCTTTTTTTTTTTCTTGTTTACTTTTCATTGTTCCTTTGGATACCTAATTGTGTGAATATGTGAGTAATTTCCCTTCATAAATTAAGTGCTGATTTAACTTAGATCTTATGAAACATTCATTATATTACGTCGTCATTTGAAGAAAGTGGAACATGTAGGACAAAATTATTAAATTTATTTTTGGATCTACTTCGACGTAGGATGACCTCCTACAAATGTCATTTCATATTACATTTTATTATTATTATTATTATTTATATTACTAACAAATGTAAATGAGTAGAATATATAATATTTGTGATATAATTGACTTTTTGAAGCAAAGATGGATAGTGGCTAGCAGTAGAATTCAGTTTGACGAGCATTTTGTCCTATTTGGAACCCGTCAGCTGGTTGTACCTACATCTGAGAGTTGATGCGCACTCTAGGACTCGAAATCAGTACTTTCACTTCAAACGCTATCTCAGAGCTTACGTTCCAACAAAGGAGAAGACGTTGTACAATGAAGCCGTAATCTTTCAGCCTCCAAGATGATCGGATTATGTTAAGTCACTGTTTTGCTTGACAGAGATTGGTGGTTAAAGTAAGATTAGGTTTAAAAACGTTTATGTTGACCGTATTACCACAGGGCATTATATTATGAAATTATGTTGTTTACTCTGTAGTTTATAGAGTAATGTAACTTTTCTATAATACATGTACTAGCGAAGACGAGTGGAGACAATCGAATATATTTTGGGCACAAAATTACAGAATATCTGACTAAAATCTAACAACAATACTGTGAACAGTTAATTTGCAAACTGTTAATCAATTGTCTCAATCTTCAACGTTGCTTCTTCAAATATCAGTCCATCATCTCCGATTATTATTGTTCATGCATTTTCGTAACAATTGCATTTCGTTCCCGCTCTTTCGTTATCGCTGCTGAAGAGTTCAACAGTGTGACTAAATGGCCATCCAGTACATCCTGGTTTTCAATGGTGAGCTAATATCGCTTAGTTTGAGATTTTAATAAAATTCAACAACCTGTTCAAACTTATACGTGTATTTCTTCTCCGTGATGATCATAAGTGTTATCAATGACCTGTTTACTAATTAGTAAACAAAAAAATTGTGGTAAACATTTCATCAAGTGTCCTGATACTAGCATCCAAATGCCCTGGTACGGCCTAGAGTGAGGAGAGACAGCTCTCCCTCTCGAAACGCTCTCACATGGCCGCGCGTATATAGCCTCTGCCACAGAAGTCCTACTCACTGCCTTCTCGTCTCATTACTGTTGTTTGCGAAATTGAGAGGACAAAAGGTGAATGTCCGGAGCTTCAATAAAGTTGGTGGACACAGTGGGTCTACCTTAGGAATTTGGAAAACGCTGATTACAAACCAATGGTGAACATGGATTTCAGGATCCTAAGGGAACAAATGGCATATAAATCAATCGTTGGTCACCGGATATCATGGGACTGTTTCTTCTCAAGTTGCTCCACTACCTTGTGTATTAAACCTTTAAGTCGAAGGCTCCGGATGTGGCCCTTCTTAAGAAAACAATTTGCTTGTGTTTAGAAACTCAGACAGTATCACAGTCCTCATACAAATCATATGAGATTTATGTGATGCATATATATTCGATACCCCTTTGTACCAATATTAATATGTTCTAATATAATAAAATAATGAATACACAACTAAAATTGAATATTCAACAAGTTTAATGAACATTAAACATTCAAGTAACTTTACTAAGCTACAAATATTTAGATTATACTTAATTTATACACATAAATAAACTGAATACACAGATTTCTATACTTTAGTAGTGAACGAGAACACAATTGTGTACAATTAAATGTATTTAAATACAAGATTATAGAACATTTTAATAAACTTTGAAAACTATACAGTAAATGTCAATCAATTGTCCTAAGCTTGACTGTTCAGTCAATCATCTAAGACTTCATTGTTTTTTTGTTTGTTTTTTTTTCATTTCCATACCAATCACTCTCTGTTCTCATTCTCTTTTCTTCAATCTTTTTAACCTTTTGCCACTAGAAATTTCATTTTCAATTGATGATACATACTACTTAAATCTGTTGATATCAGTAGCATACATCACAATTTAACATCCTAATTCTTCATTTTCTATTTAAGTAGTATAATGTAAATTTATATATTTTGATAAAAGATTAAATTTTCAATAATCCGGTTCATATTTCACTTATTTTTCTTGGAATTAATACTTATCTTAGTATGATTAAATGATCAATTTATTTGGATTTTAGAAATATGATCAACAGTACATTGTTTCTATTCATAAGGAATAGTTACCAACTAAAAAAAAATTTAGTTTTCCTTGATGATCTTACTTTAATGAGCTCATGATTTCCACTGAAATTTCCATAAAACACCCCCTACCTTCTGATTAAAATTCTATAAAGCACACAGTTTCTTCCTTCAAGATTCTTATGTTTTTTTTTGAGGGGGGGGGGCTTAGTAACAAACTTATCTCATCACCACCCTACATTAGTGATATAATCCATTGAAGGTCATCATATTTCATGTTTCCTCATCTATATAAACCTTTAAATGAAGTATCCTATCATTTGTAATTCAATAATCATGTCTACTAAACATAGTATTTATAAAAAGAATAGTCCAAATAATAAATTAGTAGTATATTTAATACAAAGAGATATATTTGATGATTTACAAATGATTGATCCAATTGAAGGTATAGCTACAATTGATAAAATGAAATTGAAATCATCTAAAATATTCGCTCGTATACGTTGTACATTTCGTTATGGTGAACAACAATTAGATGATGTTCTATCAGGTGTAACATTTTATAAAGAATTTCTTATACAAACTAAACAAATTTATCCAATAGATAAAAATATAGATGAAGATAAGTATAGTGAAGTACAAGTAAGTTTATTTAAGTAGTATATTGATAAATGTTTTCATATGAATATCTAAAATTGTTATGTATGTGATGTAATCGTTGAAATCATGAGTCAATTGAAGGTAGGCCAACATGGAAGACCTGTAAGCAATGGAAGGCCGTTTCGTCCTGGAGTGGGACTCTTCAGGAGTGCGCATTCATGATCCCACCAGCAGGATTTAAACACAGGAACTATATAGTTGTTTAAATTTTACAGTTAAATACGCTAGTAGATAACTGGACTCAATAGTTCAATTCGATAACACTTTGATGTACTGTATGAAAGCTATTAGTACTGAAGTATGATTCCCGGTGTAAATATCGACATCGTGATTCATATATACCCAACCGATGAGTCCTTCATAGATCGAAATGCGGCGAGACTATAATCTATGGACGACCTTTGAATAGATTTAATATGACCTTGAGAAATAATGGTCAATCACAAAACAGTTGGTGTAGAGTAGAAATATATTATACAAACCCAAAAAATTAAAGTGGATACACTTCTTATATATGGTCCTAAATCCTGTCAAAGTTAGAAAGAGGTTCGAAGGTTCTGAATTCCTCATGCATAAGATAGAGGAACTCATCCATATGGCTCCATAATAGTCGGTCTCTTGAGCCACGATAAGGTCACAAAAACCCTCTCAGCCTCGACCACACAGCTTCAATGTTGTTTGTGTATACTCCGGTTGTGTAAGTTTATCGTTTTTATTATAGAAATTTCCTTAAAGTACTCGTGGCACCTGACAGCCGAATTTTCAGTAAAATCTGCAATTAATGCAAACAATTTTCCTGCTGCTTTTAGTATACAGTTCGCTGAAATTATTATAACATGCCTTCTTCTCAATCTAGATCGAATGAAAAATCTTCCTATTCTAGCAAACGTCTCCCTCCAACATCTTTTATAACTAAGGACAACATCACGGTAGCCTGCACAAGGTCTACAAGTCATTTAATTACCGCAATCAAAAATAAAAGAACTTCTTAGTATTCCCATGTATTGTAGCTACTTAATTGTCAAGTCTACTCTAAAATCCACTGTGAACCGATCCTACATGAGCACCAGGTACTGAAGTCGGTGCCATGACCTTGAAATCCCTCAAACGCTTCTGATTGGCTCGTCCATAAATTATAGTCTCGACCGAAATGCTCAACCTAGATTTCTCAACTAACCACGATCGAATTATAATCATATACGTATTGATTAACATAAACATTGGGTATCATGGTGTTTGATGTTAACAGTTCTTTAACAGGTGATAGTAATGTCATGCATTATCAATACAAAGGTGTCAAATATCCCGTGAAAAAAAATGTTGGAAACCACTATGGATTATAAGTGACTTTATTGTTTAAGTTTGAAACTTCACAATAATGTTCAACCTCAAAGTAAAAAACCCAAAGTATTCACTATACCATTAAGGTATTAAAGAATGATTTCCAACTGCTCATATATATAATTTAGTTCATTTCATTATTAATGAAAGATTTATGAGTCCAGGGTACCATGTCATGTTAGATTATAGATGGGTATTGTTAAAGTATCCTGTGAAAATTCCCAATTGATTCTTCATACGACAAACATTCGTAATGAAAAATAATCTTACACTTCCAATCTTATTAACACTTACAGTATTCAAAAAAGTTTTAACATTATAAATGGTGAGATCGTGGATGCGCACTGTTGAGGAGTCCCACAATAGGACGAATCGGCCATCCAGTGCTTCCAGGTTTTCCATAGTGGTCTAGCTTTAATTGACTCATGATTTCAACTATATAAAAAAAATTAGCTATATTGTTATGATAATGTGTTACTTTTCTTATTTGAAAGTTGTATTACCTCATCAAGAATCTTTGATTCCATATCAAACAATGAACCTTATATACCACTAATCTTTAGATACTAATTTCATTTTTGAAAAACAGAACTCACTGATGACAGACATGTTTCAAATATCTAGTCTATCGTTGAGGTTCTGCACCAAGTAACCATAAAAGTCAGGTTAAATTTTTTTCATGAAAAAGAATAGATTTTCCAAGAACTATAAAACTAGACTTTAGTTCTATAGGGAATCCATTGTTGTTATCATCCAAGTTATTCAACAGTAATTTCTCTTATTAGGACAGAGTGGGTTGGAGAATGATGGTCGGCGGCCTATGTTCTATTGGGAGTAACAGGCATAAGTAAGTAAGTAGGTAAGTAAGTAAGTAATTTCTCTTACTATGATATTTGGCGACCAAGATTCGAATCCCACAGTGAGCATCAGATTACTTAAGATTAAAAATACACCTTGATAGTAGGTATCAGCATCCATGAAACCTAGTCCCCAAGTTTATTTGCTGACTCGCTCTTATCATCTAATATTCTAAATTTGCTCATTACTTACTTACGTCTGTTACTCCCGATGGAGCATAGGCCGTCGACCAGCATTCTCCAACCCACTCTATTCTGGGCTTTTCTTTCTAGTTCTATCCAGTTTTTATTCATTCTTCTTATATCTGTCCAAATTTTTCGGCTTAATGTGTTCTTTGATCTTCCTCTTTCCTTTGGCCTTGAGTATTCCATGTGAGGGCTTGCCTTGTGATACATTTGGGTGCTGTACTCATTAGTTAGTGTTTAGTGTCCGAGTAACTACGCCCGTAGCTCTTCTAGAGTTACTGCCAGTCCTAAGCACGGCCTATGCTCCTCCACGAGGGGTAACAGGCGTAAGTAAGTAAGTAAGTGAGTAAGTGTCCGAATGCATTTCAATATTTATATTTTTTGCAAGTATCATTGACTCTTTACAATTAAATCAATTAATATTACTTAACCTTTGTTTTTACATTAGAAACGACTTATTGAACGTTTCGGGGATAATGCTTTACCATTTCATTTCACATTAACACATGATATTCCAGCTTCAATTACATTACAAATGGATAATAAAAATTCATTAGATGATAATCCATGTGGAATTGAATATGTTCTACAAGTAAGTGTATAATAATATTTTTTGTTAACATAATTTGTGAAGTAATTTCAATAGTTGAATTCACGAGTCAATTGAAGTTAGACCATCATAGAAAACCTGCAAGCACTGGAAGGCCATTTCGTTCTATTGTGGGACTCCTCAGAAGTGAGAATCCACGATCCCGCTTTGCGAGATTCGAACAGAGGATCTATCAGTCTCGCATGTGGATGCACACTGCTGAGAGTGTTCTTCTTCCTTCAACTTCAAGGGTAGAGTTTAAATGGTTTAATTTGTTTAATCTGGTTGGCGTTTCTATAACTAGATTTTTTTCTACGGGATAGAGTTGCCGACCACATAACCCAATCCTCTTCCTTTACCCGGTTTCGGGACCAGCATTAACTTTAGAAAAGCTACGGTTGGAAGTTGATAAAATTTCAACATTAATATATGTATACAATCGGCGAAGGTTTGAAAATAATCTAAGTTGGTTAGAGGTAAAAGACCTTCTAGGTTTTAGTTCCCACATTTTATATTTGTTATTTTTTTCAGCTAAAACGTTATATATATACGAAACGGCCGTCCAGTATTTCCAGGTTTTCCATAATAGTCTAGCTTCAATTGACTCACGCTTTCAACTATGAAAAATATATGGGATAGTTATCGGAAAATTTGATTAAATATAGTGAAAGCAATACACGACTGGACAAGATTTAAGCTAGAATTTTCAGCAAAATGTATTTCAGCAAGTTTCCTCTCCTTATTCCTTGATCGATCCTGACGACAAATATTGAGTCATCGCCAGTTAGATATCAGCAGTTCAACATATGAGTAATATACATTCTATTTCGCCGCATATTGTCAACACTCATGATATCTCTGATTGTACTTTATTGTAACTCATCTAGCGAATGGTCATAAACATTTCATAAATGCACCTGAATAGGTTATGTGATTAATAGACATAATGATGTATTAAAACGAACAAAAGACCGATTACATGTTGAGATGTGTTAATGTCAGAAAACGGGTAGCCTAGATATTCAAGCGAGTCGTCAATTAAATCAAAGGTAATTTATAATGAGTACAGAACATTAGTATCTCATATCATAGATCTCAATTCGGTAGACATGAAACATCTAATAAAATCAGATTGTTAGAATTACTTGTATTTAGACTTCATTCAGTTTTGGATAGACATTTCATATACTACTTACATTGGGCTCGCGATTCTATGTTATTGTTATATATTTTATATTATTAAATGACTGTTCGGTTAATCGTTGAAACCATAATGGGAGTATAAAACTTACACTTAAAAAATCGTTGATTGGCTGAAGTTAGGCATGAACACCGTTGGATGTCTTCTCACTGGACTAGAAACTAAGCATTCACGAGAGGCCGAGGGTAATGTATTAGATTCCCACGTGAGTGATCGTGATTGTTCCCTCAACTATGTTTCCAGATTTTCAATAGTAGTCTAAAGTTGTTCGGTCATGATCTGAACAAAAACTCAATAAGCTCCACAATCCTATGCTGATAAATAAATACGAACTACTGGTTGTTTAATAAGTAGTAAAGAATGACAGACAAAAACAATAAAGTTAAAAAGTACTTACATTATAAACAGTTTACTAAAACAATAATTTATCTACTGATCAGAAGGAGTTTTGTGGAGATTTCAGTATTTTCATAGTTGAAATAATGAGTCAATTGCTCAGAATTCGTGGATTGGTTGAAGTAAGACATTAACACTGTTGGATACCGGCCAGCTCAGTGGTCTATCGGTTAAGTGCTCTGGCGCGAGACTGGTAAGTTCTGGGTACGCATCTCGTGAAACAGTATCGTGGATGCGCACTGCTGAGGAGTCCCATAATAGGACGAAAACTGCCGTCCAGTGCTTCCAGTTTTTACATGGTCGTCTAGCTTCAATCGGTTCTTGATTTCAACTATGAAAAAATTCATCTATTACCATAAAATTTATGTCAATCTTGAATTTATATCTAAATTATAGATTTATGCATCAGAAACACCACAATATACAACTGGTAAACGAAATGCTGTCAATCTGGTTATACGTAGACTTACATTGGCTATTCCCAAACCAGATGATAATATTTATACTAAAGAGATTATTCAACCATTTCATTTTCATTCTGGTCAATTACATATTACAGCTATATTACCAAAAGATATATATTTTCATGGGGAAACAATACCATTGAAACTATTAATTGATAATGAATCTAGTAATATTGTACGTCGATTAAAAATACAAGTTAGTAGTATATGACTTTGAATTATTTTTTTTCTGGTTAGCGTTTTTTAGCGAGTTAGCTTTTCTACGGGATGGGGTCGCTAACCCCATGCCTAACCCTCCTCCTTTACCCGGGCTTGGGACCGGCAGTAACTCTAGAAGAGCTAAAAGCGGAATTACTACATCCATCGTCAAGAAAGTACAAGTACTTATAAACAGTTGTCTACGCAAAATACTCAACATTCACTGACCGGACACTATAAGCGACAGCGCTTTATGGGAGAGGACAAACCAACTTCCATCTGAAGAGGAAATTAGGAAAAAACGTTGGAAGTGGATAGGACATACATTAAGGAAATCACCAATGTGCATTACAAGGCAATCCCTAACATGGAATCCTGAAGGGAAACGGAAAACAGGAAAGCCTAAGAATACATTACGCCAGGAAATAGAAGCAGATATGAAAAGGATGAATAACAATTGGAAAGAACTGGAAAGAAAGGCTCAGGACAGAGTGGGATGGAGAATGCTGGTGAGCGACCTATACTCCTCGACGAGGGGTAACAGGCGTAAGTAAGTAAGTAAATAATATATGACTTTATTGAGCAATTAATTTAGTTTTTTTATTTTATTTTAATTCATTAAATGAATATATTATAATACATGAAAACTTGATTGAATTAATATATCAGAAGGGGTTTTGTGGATATTATAGTAATTTTAATAGTTCAGATAATGAATCGATTGAAGTTAGACCACCATGGAAAACCTGAAAGCACTACGCGGACGTTTCGTCCTATTGTGAGCAATCGTCCACCACTATCTTACGTAAGTCACTATCTCACAACAGACCCGGTCGAACTCCAGTGGTCACATCTTCTCACTAGAACTTCAGGAAATATCTCTTGAAGCCAGTTACTAGTAAGCATATGTTGATTAATATCAGGATGGGGTTTGTGAATATTATAGTAATTTCAATAGTTGAGATCATGAGTCTAGCTTCAAATGACTCATGATCTCAACTATTGAAATTACTACATACTCAAGGGGTACTAATAAATAAAACAGAATATTTGGTACTATTAAAATAGGTTTAATCAAGTTGATGTCATATGATTCCAGTCTATTTACAATTGATTCATCACTGAGTGGGGATGATCAATGTCATGTGTGTTAGGTCCTTCTTAGTGTAGATCGAATCCTATCGACCAAGTTGCAGTTTTGCCCCTAGTATAAGTGAATTGACATTGAAAATGCTTCTCAGTCTTACAAAAGGTCAGTCGCAGCTCAGAGAGCCCAGTAGTAACGTCTCTGACTGTGAAGTCGGGTGACACGCGATCGAATCCGTTAGGTACCATCAGTTTACTCAAGATTACATGTACACCTTGGTGACGAGTGCCAAATAGCACGAAACCTAGGTCTATGGTTTCCTGTCAACTACTTCCAACTACCATCTGATTCCAGTGTAGATGATTCTGTATGATGAATAATTGTGTTGATTTATGTGTCTTTCATTATATGTAAAGTTGAATAAGAAGATATGTTCATGACATGATAACTGGATAGACCTAGATGTAGATGTCTGAATAAACGGTTCAACATGATTTTACAAGTAGATCATTCTTCCTACTGAGCATACTGGGGTTTGATAATTAAAGGAAAACGTCTACTACTTGTCTTAATTTGATTTCAATACTTTAAATATAGACCTAGTGATTGTTAAAAATAGTACGTATCGTTATTGCTGACCGATTTGTAGATTTTTAGGTTTTATGGGATTCTTAGAAGGTTTCTTTTGTGTAACTTAAATGTTCCTTGGTACGAGCCAAGATTTCCGAAACGACTTTTCGGTATTAGAAGTATCACAGTCAACATAATCTATTTTACATACACAGTTCAATTTAGAGACGATAAGGATCCGTTTTCTATTGAGACTGAAGTACTTTCTCAGAAAAGAATGTAAGCATTTAGAATTATTAATCTCTTGATTACTGTCAATAGAAATGAATGGGTAAATTCGAAGTTCATTTGTTGGTCAGGTTAGAGATAGTAGATCTATTAAAGTTTTTGAATGTGTACGTCAGTTGAATTCTTTTAATGTTCATTATGTATATGAGAGGATATCTGGAAACACAGTACAAACTGGATTGTAATAGAAAACTTGTTGTGTTTTTTTTTCCGCAAAACCCCCCGTGGCCAGTTTGTTGTGACTTTTAAACCCGGTTATTTATCACATGACTTATTCGCTAATCGCAATACGACTTATATAATCTTAACACTGTGCCAAACCAATGATGTTCAATCAGCATGAACAACCTAGGGTGCTTATTGGTTCTTTGTCCTACTAGCCTTGCCTGTTGAGTCCAGAACACTAATAACAGAGTCCACTGTGCGAATCACTTATTTTAAACATTCCTGTAACTATTAAACTGACTATAAATTAAAGATAGTGAATCGTATAATAATAATAATAGCCTATAGGTCAAAATGAAGCTTATAATAAGAGGAATACAGATATTCATAATCTAGTTACTTCACAGTTACAGTTATATAGTATATAGTAAATTCCAGTATAACCTTTAAAATCCTTGAAACCATCCTTTGTCAATTCTTGCATAAAGCCTAAAGGTCTGGTATTTTATGACTAATGAATTGAATTCGAAATCATGAATTTCAACAATCTCTACAATCGAAAATTATAAATACTTTGAAACTAGAACGAAACAGTTACATGATGTTCCTTGATATTCTTAACATGTCTATCTCAGATTAACACGTTTAGTGAAAGGAAGATCTTACCAAGATGAATCTTCTTAAAAGGAATTATGTACGACAAGGACAATGATACAATTCAGCTGATCTAATTAAAGTAATTATCTTCATACAATAAAATATAATTCAAGAATCATTTCATCATATTTATAAATGTAAAGTTTATCCTGGTGTTTTAACTAACACTCTCGTTTTAAAACTAATTTAGGTTATCCAAAATGTTGAAATTACATTATTCAAACGTCGTACAATTCATTGTAATATTGTTGATATTGATACAGAAAAAGGTTTTCCTATTGATTCAAAGACAACAGGATGGAATGAAATCTTTCAATTAAGACCATCATTACAAGAGATAAGAGGACATACAATTATTGCATTAGATGGTAAACTTAAACATCAAGATACAAATCTTGCTAGTTCTACATTAATAAAAGATTATAGAAAGAAAGAAAATATGGGAATTATTGTTCAATATATGGTATGTTATCGTTTGTTTGTTTGTCTATTTACCAGGTTTTAGTTATTATGGATTGGCATCAGTTGTAACAAGTGATGACATAATTGAAACTTATTGAATGGTTTAAAGTCTCTTTTCAAGACTTCATATTAGTTTACGATCATAATGATCGAAGTTTGTGCTAATGATGTTGTTCAGAAGGACGATGAAAGTTCTACAACTAAACTATCCAGCTCAGAGAACAAACCTACATCAAGATCATAATGCCTTAATAATATGTAATTTAGTATAGTCTGAAACTTTGACAGACAATGTCAAAATCAAGTTTAAATTGAAGGAATAGCTTATTAAATGAAAACGAATGAGGTTCTTGTTATTTTCATAAATTGTCCGAAATCTCATCTTGAAACTGATGGACTTAATCAATTTCGGGATACCAGGTGTTTTAAGGTGGAAAAATGAGAGGTTGTTCAGTCTGAGTTCAGTTCAAGAATAACATTCTCCTCATTCAAAAATGGTTATCAATAAATCAATATCTTAACTATAGTCGGTTCCTATACCTCTTAATCGCAATTATATTGACTAGGATTTTGACCTAGATATTTTTACAACGAACAGTATTTTCATAGTTGAAAGCATGAGATCATGGATGCACACTTCTGAGGAGTCCCATAACAGGACGAAATGGTCGTCCAGTGCTTCCAGGTTTTCCACGGTGGTTTAGCTTCAATTGACTAGTGCTTTCAACTATGAAAATACTGAAATCTCCACAAAACCCTATCTGAACAGTATTTTCGTTGTTTAGGAGGCGAATGTATGTTAACAACTTATTTTAAGATCAGGGAATAATTAATTTAAGAATCGTTATTCTGGAATATGTACAGAGAGGTAGGGAACAAAAACAAGTGCTTGGTATATTTATAGTCCAATGGAAGAACAAAGTTACGTTCGTACAACACAACGTGGTTAGCTCTTACCGTTTAATCTCCGCGTCAGTTATTATAAGTTGAAACATTTTTTGAACTTTATGATTCACAATAAAATCATTCAAGTATACATCCATGTTTTTGTCATAAATGATGATAAAATAGAATCTAGTCAAATAGCTTTCTCATCAAAAGCTTTTGGTGCCTCAGTACCGTAACTAATTAATTGATCAAATTACTCTAGTTAGTGTTTTTTCCGGCAAGGTTATTTTCTACGAGATAAGATTGCCTACCTCATGCCCAACCCTCCTCTTTTACCTGAGCATGGGACCGAATGTAGCCCTAGAAGAGATACAGGCGGAGCTGATCAAATAACTCAGGTTATCAATATTCACATATTCTAGTTCATCGATATTATAACTGATTAATATGTGGTAAAAAAAATGATGCTGATATCCAATCTTTATTCTCATGTTATATGACAAGATGTAGATAAACTTTACTTTCAGTGAAAACTTTTTGGCGAGACTATAATTTACGGACGACCTTTGAACGGACCTTGGTGACCTTGAGAAATATTACCCGATCGGTAAACAGTCAGTATAGAGTTAATATATATTATACAAAACCAAAGAGTTAAAGTGGATACACTTTTATATGGTCCAAAAACTTGTCAAAGTTAGAAAGAGGTTCAAAGGTTTTAAAATGATAATGAATAAGGTAGAGGAACTCATCCATATGGATCCATAATACTTGGTCTCTGGAGCCATGATAAGGTCACAAAAACCCTCTCAGCCTCAACCACATAGCTTAATATTGTTTGTGTACACTCCGGTTGTTGTGTCCACAAAATTCCGTTTGTGAATAACGACACGATGCACATAACTACGTCTTTGTAGGCATCTGTACGCTCTCCAATCATCCGTATATATTACAGTACCCAGTTGCAGCCAGTGTTACTAGTGCTTTTATTATCCATTTCGCTGCAATTGTCATAATTTGCCTTATTCTCAATCTGGATTGAACGAGGAAAACCTCTATTCTAGCAGACTTCTTCCTCTAACACATATTACATCGAAGGACATCATCATTGTAGTCTACACAACGTCCAAACGTCATTTGAATATCACAATCACAAGTAAAATAACTTCTTAGTAGTCCCATTTTTTGTAGCCTCTCAATTATCACGTTTTCTCTAAAATCCTCAGTGAAACGATTGTACATGAGTATCAGGTACTAAAATTGGAGCTTTGAATTTTCTAATCCGTCAAACGCTTCTGATTGACTCGTCCACAAATTATAGTTTTGCCAACTTTTTATATACATTATCAGAAGGGGTTTGGTGGAGATTTTAGTAATTTTATATAATTGAGATCATGAGTCAATTGAAGCTAGACCATTATGGAAAACTTGGAAGCACTAGACAGCCACTTCGTCCTATTATGGAACTCCTCGGCAATGCGCATACACGACCCTGCACTCGCGAGATTCGAACCCAGGACATACCAGTCTCGCGCCAGAACACTTAACCGCTAGACCACTGAGACGGTATCCAGCGGTGTTAATGTCTAACTTCAACCGATTCACGAAATTTACCAACCATTCACCAATGTCTTCAGTGAGTTGTTATCTCACAACAGACATGGTTGAACTTCACTGGTTACTGCTTCTCACTAGAACTCCAATGGTATATCAGTTAAGTGCTCTGGTGCGAGACTGGTAGGTCCTGGCTTCGAATTTCGCGAGTGCGGAATCATGAGTGCGCACTGCTGAGGAGTCCCATAATAGGACAAAACGGATGTCCAGTGCTTCCAGGTTTTCTATGGTGGTCTAGCTTTTATATACATATTTCTATTCTATATAACTATTATATATTTAATTTTGACTAATTTTCATATGAATAAATAGATAAGAATTAAAGCTGTAACTGGTTTCGGTGGACGTGATGTTGAAATGGAAATACCAATAGTATTATGTCATACACGTCAAGAACAAGATATTCTCAAAGCTGAAGAAGCGGATAATTTAATCATTGAAAAATTTAAAAGACCATCAACAAAACAACGTCAACGAAGCAAAGAAACAGAGAGAATGGATAGTTTCTAATTAATATTTCAGTAGTATTCAAAGGATCATGACAACAATAAAAGAGTAATAATCATTGTGAAGATATTATTGATACATTATTCCATAAATATTAACTGTCATTATTTATTGTCTACTTAATTCTTAATCAGTTAGTAGTATTAATTCGCATACACGTTTTTTTTCTTTCATTTGTCGTTTGTGTAATTCACTTGACTCTTACGAAAAAACCATACTACTCATTGTGATCTTACAATTATAAACAAAAATACAGATTTATTATGCAAATGAGTAGTTATTTACCTACTTACGCCTGTTACTCTCAATCGAGCATAGGCCACCGACCAGCATTCTTCAACCCACTCTGTCCCGAGCCTTCCTGTCAAGTCCTTTCCAGTTTTTGTTCATTCTTCCCATGTCTGTCTCCATTTCTCGGCGTAACGTGTTCTTTGGTCTCTCTCTTCTCCTTCGACCTTCAGGATTCCATGAGGGCTTGCCTTGTGATGCAGTTAGGTGATTTCCTCAATGTGTGCCCTATCCACTTCCAGCGCTTCTTTCTGATTTCTTCCTCTCCTTGATGGAATTTGGTTTGTTCTCTCCCACAGTAGCTTGTTGCTGATAGTGTCTGGCCATCGGATCCGAAGTATCTTGCGTAGATATCTGTTCATAAACACTTGTATCTTCTTGATGATGGCTTTCGTAGTTCTCCACGTCTCCACCCCATACAGTAGAACTGTCTTGACATTAGTATTGAAAATTCTGGTCTTGGTTGACAATTGTTTTGAGTTCCGGATGCTCTTCAGTTGTAGATATGCTACTCTTGCATTGCCGATCCTCGCCCTCACATCTACATCAGATCTACCGTGTTCATCAATGATGCTGCCCAGATATGTAAAGGTTTCCACATCCTCCAAAGATTCTCCATCAAATGAGTAGTAAATTGAATTTGTTCAATATTTTATAGGTCATTTCCTTTTTGTTTTTTTCCTATAGAGTAAATATACCGACAGCATAGTTTTGGGGATAAGCTATAAACAATAGAAACGACTATTTAGCCTATCCTTAGCCAAACAGATAAGCTATTTCAATGGTTGAGATCATGAGTCAATTGTCATACGATTTGTTGATTGAAAGCTATATTCGGATACTAAGTTAGTTTCATAACCTCCAAGCTAGAACTACACAGCGACTCAACACGAGAGAAAAGGCACAAAATATACGAGAAGCACTTCACTCCTAAGGTTCATTCACATATAGAAAATATAGAGTTTTTAGAGTATTTTAGAAGTCTTTGGGTTTTCCTGAAAATTCTCGAATGCTAATAAACAAAGTAGCACTGTAGTAATCAACCAATCAGAAACTGTTCATTTTCGTGACGTTTTCTAGCAAAACTTCTAGTCAAACGCTGATTGGATAAAAACGGTTCTTAATGTTTCCTGAGCTTGTCATATCTATCGGAGAAATTTTCAGGATCTCCCCAACAATTGATGCAAGACCATCATAGAAAATGTGGAAGCATTAGAAGGCCGTTTTGTCCTACTGTGGGACTCCTCAGCAGTGGGCATCCACTATTTGTAGAAATGAATTGTTTATAGAGAAGAGAATAATAAATATTATAAAGTGTAGACAGAATTGATGTATTCAATGAACCGTTTAAAGGTTACTTTGTAAGTGAATTGATGAAATAACTAAACATTAGTTCTCTCTTATAGATTATCGGTCTTTTGAGGAGTATGGGATTAACAATACTATCACTTCTTCCTTTTCTAAAAATTATAAATGTAAATAATTTACTCAACATTAACCTATTGCACAAGCTGTTAGCTATCAGGACTCCGTAGCTAAGTGGATAACGTGATAGCGTTTGAAGCGAAATGTACTGGGTTCGAGTCCCAGAGTGAACATCAATCCTGAGATGCAGGCAGATCCAGTTGAGTCCCAAATAGGACGAAATGCCTGCCATGGATTCCCCTGCTAGCCACTATCCATCTTTGCTTATTAACCACATATAGTTTCAAATGTTATAATGAACATCCAAAAATAAGTTCTTGATTACATTATATTTGAAGGTTTTTCAATCGTTTGAAGGATGTAATAAACTCTATCAGAGAATACAATCTAGATAATTGTGAACATTAAGTCCCGCTTCTATTTGATCAATAAGAAAGTCGACTCCATATTTTATTTATAAAACGTAATTTATCAATTCAATCCTAAATTATTAGAAGGGGGTTTTGTGGAGATTATAGTAATTCTAATAATGATCATATGCTCATTAGTGACTGTCTCTATGAGGTACTTCCTGGAGTTCTAGTGAGAAGCCATCGCTAGTGGAGTTCAACCAGGTCTGTTGGGAGATATCAACTTAGTGGATGTGCCACTCAATTTTGTGGATTGATTGAAGTTATATATATACACCGTTGGATGTGGTTCAGAGATTAAATGTTCGCGCGCGAAACTGATGGGTTCTCAGTTTGAATCTCGCGTGCCAGATCGTGGATGCGCACTTCTGAGGAATCCCGCAATAGGGCAAGACGGCCGTCTACTGCTTCCTGGTATTCCATGGTGATATAACTTCAATTGACTCATGGTTTCAACTATATGAACCCTAAATGTTTTGTACAACATATTAAGATATTTCTACTGTTTATTATCTTTGATATTCTGATTTTGCTCAAAAGTTGTGTTTTTAATCTTGATTGATCTGCCTTTACATCATACTTTTACTACAAATCTTATCAAATATTTAGTATATGGAAATAAATCAGATCATGTTAATGTTTTGTCATTCAGATCAAAGGTGATTTGATATGAGACACGTTTCTTTTTATGTATTTGTTTATGTTAGAAAATATGAACGATTAATGTAATTTGAAATAATTTAAAACTTATATTTTAGACCGGCAAGTAAAACCTGATAGCACTAGGCCGCCGTTTCGTCCTATTGTGGAACTCCTCAACAATGAGCATCCACGACCTCGCATCGCGAGATTCGAACCCAGGATCTACCAGTCTTCAGCGCGAGAGCTTAACCTCTAGACCAATGACCCGACATCCGATGGTGTTAAAGTCTAACTTCAACAAATTCACGAAATTGAGCAACCATTCACCAATGTCTTCAGTGAGTTTCTTTCTCACAACAGACGAGGCGAGATCGTGAATATGCACTACTGAGGAGTCCCACACTGGGACGAAACGGCTGTCCAGTGCTACCAGGTTCTCTATGGTAGTCTAGCTTCAATTGATTCATGCTTTCGACTATGAAAATACTAAAACCTCCACAAAACTCCTTCTGATTATATTTTAGAGTTTAAAAAAAGACATTTCAGTTCGATGAGTGTTTAAGCTTTATTTTATATTCGGTGTTAAGGGTTGGGAAAGGTATTAAATGATTAGGCACCGAACATTTCTTTATATAAACAGATATTTTTTTCTATTATTTAGATTTTATTATTGATTAAAGGGTTATTGAACAGAGCAGGTTCTATTATAGTTGATTTATTCAATAGATTCATGAGTTATACATGTTTATTGGGTGAGTAGATATACGTAATTTAGATATTCCTTAATATAAACCAAGATTTCATAAAATCATTCAATGTAGAAATCATCTTATTAGGTGCAACCTGATCTGTAGGGAAAGTCCATTGTTGATTTTGTAAGGTCAAGGGAAAATCAATCACCCTGAACCGTTTCCACCTTGGATGACAGCACTAATCAGTCTACAAAATCTCATCAACGTCAAAGATGAATGAATCATTTAGAGAATATCACAAGTTTGGCTGACTGGCACTTCTTATTCAGTTCATGTTTTCTTTCGAGTAGTTTGCTACGGGTCATAACAACATCTACTAAATCACTGCAACCTATTAATAAGTGATAACTTGAAATTGCAGTTAGGTTTCAATATCGTGATAATCCCAGAGAATTTTTCTTGTTTTAAGTTCTAACATGCTAATTAGGTTGATTGGAGAACAATAAGATCAAAAGCAGCAATCTAAGATCTGTGGTTGAGTTCTTATCACTGACTGAAGAGGGGTATCCAGTCAGTCACAACGTAGAACTTCGTACATACGTACATCAGCTCGACTTGCCATACCACATTAGCACAGAGATGCAGTTGTCGATTCAAATCCCATAGTGGGAGAAGTAGTAAGAGTATAAACAGTTATCCGAAAGATTAGGGTTTGAAGATTTTATTCAAGGAGTATAATCCAGTGACATACATTTCGAGAGAAAAAAGATAGGGACATGAATTCAGAAGATTAGAATTTGGCAGAACACATATAGTGGACGCACCTTCGCTATTGCAAACGATTTTGAGCGATGTCACTCATGGTCTCTAACCATCGATTGCCATCATCTCGCGGATCCCAACCAGGTAGTCTACACCAACCAACATGACTCAGTCCACTTGTCAGTAACTTCATGGATTTGTGCCACGTTTTGGTCTGACCGCCCCTAGCTTTCTTCCAACCTACTCTTACGCCGTGAAACATTGCACTTCCGGGAAGTCGGTAGTTGGGCATACGTAAGAAAGGTATGACGTTCCTTTACACATATCTTTAAAGATGAGAAAAATGCTAGGAAAGATCTACATTTCTTCGCACCACAAATTTCTAACGTTGGCGGAAAGTTCTTGAAAGTACTGTGCTAACACAATGTGAACTCATAATAAAAAGTCTGACTAGCTTTCAAGTACTACTTCTCGGGTGTCCAGACCGTAGCAGGTGGTATTCTTAGGGAGCCACATCCGGAGCCTTAGACCTCAAGATCTGATTCACAAGGCAGTGGAACATCGTAAGGAGATGCAGTCACATGGTAGACGGTGATAAACGATTCATTCATACGCCATTTGTTCCTTCACCATGCTGGAACCCATATTCACCATTGGTTTGGAATCATAGTTTTCCAACTCCCTTCTGTGGACTTTCCGTGTTCACCAACCCGGTTAAAGCGCCGGACATTGTCCTCTCAATTTCGTGAGCAACACCCCCACCACTAGAAGGAAGTGAGTATGACATCCCTGGCAGAGGTATCATTTCATTGGTGCAGACGACAGAGAGGTCACAACAGACATCATGAATAATAACCAAATACCAAAAGAATTGTTTGAATAGTACATATATATATATATATATATATATATATATATATATATGCACACCGATAGGACAATAATCATTCATCATATCTCTTTCTTTTGACAAAATAAAAAAACACAAAAAATTAAACTTGAAATCATTATGATCAAAGTTGAAAAATAAATAACCAAATGAAAAACGATATGGTTTTGTTCAAGATTTTATAGAAAGAAACCAACCAACAAACAAACCAACAACAAAAAAAATCAATGAAAAGAATCTTCTCATATGAAAATATTTAAAAAAAAGTACCATATATGGCAGAAGGGTAAAGTATAAGCTGTACAATAACAACAACAAAAACAAACAATTATCTATCACAGATGAGACAATGAGGAATAGTAAATAGGGGGAGGGGGAAGGGAAAGCTTTATACAGTTTATAAAACTGTAAAAAGAAAAAAAAAGAAACAATGTAACTTATTTATTACGTAATATGATACGCATGTGCGTATTGTGTATCTGAGGAAAGAGAGATTTACACATTGAGCTTACAATCTAATAGGTAAAGAGAAAAGATAGAAATATTTCAATAATTTACTTATCATCTTATGAATAAGTAATAATAATAAGAAATTTGATTAGCGCAACAACAACAACTGGAAAGGAAGGCCCAGGACGGAGTTGGAGAATGTTGGTGAGCGGCCTATGCTCCTCGACGAGGGGTAACAGACGTAAGTAAGTAAGTAAGTAATGACAACAATGAAACAAAAAAGAATAGAATAAAAATAATAAAAGTTAATGATGAATAAACACGATCTTACTTTTTTTCTATACAATTTTACTGTCTACAATCAATATTGTACGTTCATTTACAATTGATGATGGTGATGGTGGTGAAGAACTACAAGAAGATGTAACATGGATGATAGACGATGATAGGGTACGATCAACATGTTCTTCTGTATTATTATTATTATTATTATTATTAGTAGTAGTAGTAGTAGTAGCAGTAGCAGTAGTAGTAGTAGTATTAGTATCATCAGAAAGATGAAGTGGGGAAGGTGATGATGATGATGAATGGTCAGTGATTATTGTAGTATTTGTAGATTGTTTATCTATATTACTTGATGAATGTGATGTCATATTAGTAGTAGTATCGGTTAGTTTACGATTTGTAAAGAACAATTCATTACTGCTGTTATTATGATTATTATTATTAAAGGGTGTTTTAGGGGATAAACTTAGATAGTTTGTTGTCACTGTAGCGGATTTATTAGTAATAATACGTTTATCATTAAATTCATCCATAATTAAACGTTCATTATTTGAAGATCCAATTGTTACATTGCCACGTGATATAACACCATTTATATTTGGTTCTGATGAACATTTATGTAATTTTGGTAATGAACGATATAATGAATCTAAACATGGATAAATCTATGCAATGATATAATTGAAAGAAGAAAAAAGAAGAATCCAGTAGATAAAGTTATTGAAAACAATCTAACAAATATAATATTTATAACTGAAAAGGAAATAAAGATGGATAGTGGCTACCAGTGGAATCTAGAACGCGCGTTTCGTTCTAGCTGCATGGATAACGTGATGGCGTTTGAAGCGAAAAGTATTGGGTTCGAATCCCATAGTGAACATCAACTATGAAATGCAGGTACATCCAGCTGACAAGTCCCAAATAGGACGAAATGCGCGTCAAACTGGATTCCACTGCCAGCCACTATTCATCTTTCTTTATAATGCTTGTGAATTAAGGCTATATCGAGGCAATACGCACAGTATGCACATATGCCAATAAGGGACTGACCAGTTGCAGTCCTAAACATCAATAGGAAGATTCAAACAAACAATACTATATGAATTGAAAGAGAAATAATTTGATAACTTACTACATTTCTCTAATGTATAATTTAATCTAAAGTTAATTAGATTATATTTGAAAATAGTTTACATCATGAATTGGACTAATTTTAGACAAATAATTTAATAAGTATTTATCTATTTATTTGAACACATAAATATTGGTACAAAGGAGCACCAGATATATATGCGCCACACAAATCTCATTTGATTTGTGTGAGGGCTTGGATACTACCCAGGTGCCCAAACTGAAGCACGTGGTTTACTTAGGGGCCAGACCCCAAGCCTTTGACCTAAAGATCTGATCCACAAGGTAGTGGAGCATCGTAAGGAGATGCAAACCCATGGAAACCGGTGACCAACAATTGGTTCATACGCCATTTGTTCCTTTAGGATACTGGGGCCCATGTACACCATTGGTTTGGAATCAGGGTTTTCCAACTCCCCTAGGCGGACTTTCCGTGTCCACCAACCCGGTTAAAGCGCCGGACGTTCGCTTTTCTTCCTCTCAATTTCGTAAGCAACAGTAAAACCACGAGAAGGCAGTGAGTAGGACTTCCTTCGCAGTGGCTATATACGCGTGGCCATATGAGAGCATTTCGAGAGGGAGAGCAGACTCTCCCCACTCTCGGCCGTACCAGGGCATTTGGGGGCAATTTAATAAGTACTATAAGGAGAATCATTAGAAGTAAGAAGCCATGACTAGTTGTATTTAATCACGATTTAGGGCATTACTAACAGTAATAGATGATATTCGTAGAGTATTATGAGTTCATTAAAGGTAGTGCTTTTATTGTTTATAAAGGTTATACATTACAGGTTTAATGAATGATATACAAAGTGAGGACTGTTAAGATCCTAAGTATAGTTTTAAATCGATTGATATAGATCTAAAACATCAATTCATACAGGAAAGGTTAACCAATCATATGGTCAGACGTCAATCAATGACAAGATAGTAGGAGTGTAAAATCAAGTAACAAAAACAACACCATCAAGAAGAACTAATTTAGTATATGGATGAAATAATATTCCACAGAACGACCATGAAGGCTTACGAATAATGCCATTCAATGCATAAAACACATAATACCAATAAGCTCTATGAAGTTATTATTGTCAGAATATTACAGAATACTCTTTTTCTAAGTCTGTTCGAAGTGAAACCGTACACTTAATAGTGCATTGGTTAACAAATAAACACTCTTGTAATGACACTATGAATAACTTACGATTTATGAAATTTCTTTACTTCTCATCGATACTTTGAGTGATCGTAACTTATTTTTGTACTCAGCTTTAAATTATACAACTTAGATGATTATACTCAAGTACATGGAGTGGGGTTAGAATATTTAATGTGGTGACTGAAATTCTGTAGTTTTCTGCTAGACACAATTGTAAAGAACTGTAGATTGATTGGTCTAGGATGAGCCACAGTACGTTCAGATTATTTTATTGACGTTCGTGAGATTATCGTGGCCAACGGTCGGAGACGTCGAGTGTGATGACCCAGAAATGATCAAAATAGTGCAAATACATTTATTCTTAATTTTTGAGTGTGCAAACTATTTCAAACCTTTCATACTGCAAATTTATTCTTCCCTCTCAAATCGTATAGTCTATGCCAAACCTTTCCAAATACCAATGACACTGATAATACTTCTATTATTTTAGAGTCCATCTTGATAACTTTATATTGCAGTAGGCATAGACCGATGTACATATGCTCTTACAAGGCCACACATATACAGCCACTGTCAGGGAAGTTCTACTCACTGCCTTCTCGCGGCAGGGGTGTTGTTTACAAAATTGAGAGAACGAAAAGCGAATGTCCGGCGCTTCAATAGGGTTGGTGGACATGGAAAGTTCACCTAGGGTAGTTGGAAAACCCTTATTCCAAACCGATGGTGCACATGGACTCCAGTATCCTGAGAGAACAAATGGCGTGTGAATCAATCATTGGTCACTGACTACCATGGGACTGCACCTCCTCACGATGCTCCCCTGCTTTGTGGATCAGACCTTTAGGTCAAAAGCTCCGGGTGTGGCCCCCGAAGAAAACCACCTGCTTCAGTTTGGACGCATGGGCAGTATCACGGGCCCCACACAAACCAGATGAGATTTGTGCGGCGCATATGTATTCGGTGCTTCTTTATACCAATATTTATGTGTTCAAATAAATGAATAAAGGACATGTTTTATATTGTTGATGACTGACTGAGAACGTGACATGAACTAATCATTTGGAATACAAACTTCCACTAAAGCTAAACTAAAAGTTGTTTGTTAATTAGATTCTAGGTAAAAATTCATCGCGAAATAGTTCAAAATACAATAAAATCATGAAAATTAATTGACATAAAAACAAAGAAAACAATGGTAAGCAAAGATGAATAGTGCCTAGCATTGGAATCCAGGACGCACGTTTCGACCTATTCGGGACTCGTCAACTGAATGTACCTGCATCTCAGAGTTGATGTTCACTCTGGGACTCGAACCCAGCACCTTTCGCTTCAAACGCCATCGCGTTATCCACTCGGCCACTGAGTCCTGATAGCCACATTCTTGTGCATCAATGGGAGGATTCAAATAAACAATACTAAATGAATTTAAAGAAAAACAATGTTTAATTTACCTGAGAGAATGGTGGCCGATTTTCACGTTGAAAACTGCAACAATCTAATGAGAAACGATGTAATTGATGCGGAATATCTGCACGACATACAGTTAGATCAGGTTTCAATAAACCTCGACCAACAAGAAATAAAATTTGATCACGATTATTATAATGAGAATAAGGTAATTGACCAGTGATCAATTCATAAATCACTACACCATATGCGTATACATCTGAAAGGTTAGTATAAGGTGTTTCACCTTCCATACGAATAACTTCAGGAGCCTGAAAAGAAAATGGCAAAGGATGAGACGATAGGATAAAGTAAAGCAACTGTTTATAGGTAATTTAACAAGTAAAAATGTGAATTATTCTTTAAGTAAGCCTTTATTATTATTATTATTTATTCTACTTCAGTCAGTCACAACGTAGAACTTCGTACGTACGTACGTACATCAGTACGAGTTGCCATACCACATTAGCACAGAGATACAACTATCGATTCAAATCCCATAGTGGTAGAAGTAGTAAGCGTATAAGCAGTAAACCAGAAGATTAGGGTATGAAGATGTTATTCAAGGAGTATAACACAGTGAAATAAATTTATTCTACTTACCATCCAAAATATAGATCCAGTTGGTTGTTGACAACCAGTATTCCACCAACGACTTTTCACTGTGGCCAAACCAAAATCCCCAATTTTCACAGTACGATCATGTAAGAATATATTACTTGACTTTAAGTCACGATGTATTATATTCTTAGCATGTAAATAACTAGAGAATGGATACATGAAAAGATTTTTAATAGAAAAGAGAACAAAATCATTGGAGTATTTCAACCATAGAAACCTATTAGTATAGGCAGGTGGAGGTGTTGCGGAGATTAGTTAACTCCGTATTTTTACATTATAAACTGATTTCAGTTAGATAACCATGCTAGAAATAAAACAAATGTCCGGTACTTCCTGGTTTTTAGTAGTTTTTAATCATATTTAGTCTACCATGTGAAACCAAAAAAACTCTATTGGATCATAATATTTATACATTCGAATGATAAGTCCGAAGGTTGGAATGAAACGTGTCTCCTTCAGAGCCACTTTAACACTAGATTTTACTGTTGCACAACAGAGAAATTTAATGTCTGATAAGTGTAATCTATCCAAATGGAAACTGAAACTGAAATAATATGTATACGTGGACAATAGATGCACTATTGCTCTGTCATCGAGTGGCAAGCGATTCCTGCGGAAAAAACTCTAACCGTTTAACATCTCATACTAGCGCACTCAATGTCGAGTAATAAAGATTAGTACTTATATTGGGATATGATTGGTAAAATCTGACCGTCACTAAAAAAATATAAAAAACATGAGCAGACAATGTAAATGTCTCAGTTTTACATGTTAGTAGTAGATCCAATGACCCAGTGGGAATGTTTCAGATCATAAAGTCGGTTCACCCCTGTTCGAATCCACTAAGAAGTATTAGCTTAGTTAAGACTGTAGGTATACTTGTAGCATCGGTTGTTATGTTAAGCCCATATACTTTATTCTAGCTACGGGCCAAGCCAATTCGCCTGTTCATATTGTGTCATATTTTGATATTCTTAATTATTCGCTTATTAACCTTGACTACCTTGTTATGTGAGCGCATGTGTATGTGCCCTTCGTATCTTATTCATCATATGTCTGTCATTCATTTTTGTCTGATTATAAATATTGAGTAATGCTTGCTCATATCGAGTTGGCATCCCAGCCACCTCCAATACGCATTATTTTTTTTGAAGCGGTAACTACATCTTTATTGATGAATGATGAAGACCAGAAAGCTGTGAGTACATGCGCAAGTGTAAGCGAGCGAAGCAGAGATGATGCATAGTGGAGATGGCTGGGAAGCCAACTCAAGAGTGAAGCAAAAATAATGCGTATTGGAGGTGGCTGGGATGCCAACTCGATATGAGCAAGCATTACTCAATATTTATAATCAGACAAAAATGAATGACAGACATATGATGAATAAGATACGAAGGGCACATACACATGCGCTCACATAACAAGGTAGTCAAGGTTAATAAGCGAATAATTAAGAATATCAAAATATGACACAATATGAACAGGCGAATTGGCTTGGCCCATAGCTAGAATAAAGTATATGGGCTTAACATAACAGCCGATACTACATACTGTACTGACAAGTGCCAATTAAAATTAAACCTCGGTCCAGAGTATCCTGTCAACCACCACACACCACCAAATATTGTAAATGGTGTTGTTAAATGATTCCAAGATTATGGAAGAGGCGATTTAACTGTGAGGTAAGATAATTTCGAATTAGGCGCCACAGTAATCAACATCATGAATGGCTAATTCCCGAGGATACACTGAAAGATTCCATATATCCACTCACTTTCGTTGATTAAAGCGGGAAATAGACATTCTCGTGTCAAATAGTTGCGAGCTTAGTGCAAAAATTATTGAAGAATATTCGAGTTGCGTTCGTTAATGAGTTGACATTTCGATTTGCGTAGCCAGTAAATTGGGGATTATATTGTCATATTGGATGATAACCTTTATCTGTAATTTAGTCTAAATCTGCTAGGGAATCAAATAGTCTAGATTCTCTGTTAGTAAATTGTAATTTTAGTGTATAATTAAGTCCTTGATAGCTTCCAATTTATAATATCACGCTATTAATGTTTGCTATTTTCTGAATAGTTATTTTCCGTCTTGGTATCCTACTTTGTTAAACGTTCACAATGTCATTTTATTACCATGAAAACAGAATTATTACATCACATTACGACTTAGTTCAGATGTCATGTGAATGAAGGTAGTTGACTGAAAACTTTGGATCTAGGTTTCGTAGTACATGGCAAGCATCAGCAAGAAGTATCTCTAATTTTGAGGGGACTGCTACTGTCTGGTGGACACGGTCCGGCATCACTCAGCTTCACAGTCTAAAACATTACCACTGAGCTATTCGGGCAGCAATTGATCACCTGTGGGATTGAGATATTTACATCTGATTGACTACTGATTAGTGACCAGTGTCACATTATGATAAATGTAACATTGATCACTGCTCAGTGATCAAATAGACTTTATATTACGACTTCATTTGGAAAGAGAAAAATGATAGAGACATGAAGAATTCAGATTAGAATTTGGTAGAACACAAAGAGTGGATGCACCTTCGCCATTGCAAACGATTTTGAGCCATGTCATTCAAGGTCTTTAACCATCGGTTGCTATCATCTCGCGGATCCCAACCAGGTAGTCTACACCTACCAACATGACTCAGCCCACCTGTCAGTGACTTCATGGATTTGTGCCACGTTTTGGTCTGGTTGCCTCTAGCTTTCTTCCAACCTACTCCTACACCATAAAACACTGCATGTCGGTGGTTGGACATGCGTAACACGTGTCCCAGTCATCTCAACTGGTGAAGTTTCACTACGCCATCAATCGATTTGTCATCCTTACCTAGTACCCGTTTCCTAACAGCTGCATTGCTTACCCGGTGGTCCCAGGATATACGAGCAATGCTTCGAAGACACCTATGATCGAATACTAGTAGCCTACGAATATCCTCTACTCTTATCGGCCATGTTTCACTGCCATAAAGTAGGACGGAATAAACTGCTGCGCAGTAAACCCGTCCTTTGGTCGCTAGACGGATATCTCGCCTACGCCATACATGACGCAAGTTACAGAATGCTAGACGAGCCTTCTGTGTCCGTGCTGATATCTCGTCACACACCAGGCCACAAGGGCTGATGAAACTCCCAATATAAGTGAAGCGGTCAACACGCTCAACTACTTCACTCCCTATCATTAGTTCAGGTGCCGATGCAACCCAATCCTGAAGTAACATAAGTAATAGTTCACAACCTATAATAAAATGATTTTGAACCATTAAAATACAGTATAATTCTAATTATTGAGTTAATCAAGTGTCAAATATAATTCACGTGGTAAATATTATTTCATCTATAAATTATTTACACACAATAGGTTTTGACAGGTGACTGAATTATATTCAGATTAGCGCTAATTGTAGTGATAAAAATGGTAAGAATTGTACCGAGGTAAACACTCTTAAATGATTAGGAAGTTCTAGATAAAAATACTTCGGAGAAATCGGGTTAGAAGTGGTCTTAATGACCTGAGAGCGTGACCGCAGTGCCTAAGGGACAACTGCTTAAGGTCGGTCACACATGACCTTTTTGAGGGTAGTTTTTGTGTTAGCTCCGTACTTGTTGGGATTTTACCGCCACAGACGGATATCCGTGGGATAAGACGAGGTGTTCATTTTTAGGGTTGACCTTTTCTAACCCCACCCCTCCTTGTGGGAAGGCAGCATCGCTGTTATGCTGGTTGTTTGAAGGAAACACCTTACTGCTGTCACACCTCTGTACAGTCAGCAGTACAACTTCTCCTTCGGACCTTGGGTTTGCTGCTTTTAGTCTTAACGCTCTTCAACCGACCTGTCTGGCATGGTAGGACCTTGAGGAATGATTGTTCCAACCTGTATAGCTCGACTGGTTCATCACAATAGGCAAGCCCGACCACCACGTCAAGGTAGCAGCAACGGTGATAACTGAACCGAGCTATACTAGTTAGAACACTAGTTCCTTTAGGTCCTCACATACAAGTATGTAGTAAGGTTAAAAGCAGAAAACTCATGATTCATAGGCAGTCATAACGCTAACAACTAGCATCTCAAGCGATGCTGTTTTCTAACAAACGAACGGCTAGAAAAGGTTGAGTCTTAAAATAACACACCTTTTTTTATCTCACGGATTCCACTGCTAACAGTAAGCCCTTCAATGTCCAGAGCTAACATATCGAAAACTAATCATAAAACGGTTATGTGTGACTGGCTCAGCAACCACCCTCCCAGGCCACCATAAAGATCACTCCTAACTGTTTCACTTTTACATCCTTTAGAAGAAATCGTCTTTTCACTGTGTTGCTGAGAGGGGTGTAACTACCAGTCTCATACCTCTAACAGAGCTCAATATCACAATGAACACTATAACCAGTCATTTACTCATAAGCATAATATAAATGTGTAGATTAAGTGTGCTTCGGGTTTCAACCAGTTACATTTAGCATCGACACAGAAACTGAATGGTGCATAATGTGTAATAACAACAGGAAAACATGACACTTGGTAAATAAATGATACAGTTTATTTATATGATGAGAACTTTTTAGCTTTATTCGAACATCATCAACGATAAGTAATGAAAACCTCTCTACACCACTGTAGCCTACCTACGGGTTCTAGTCATATTTGCTAGCCAGTTACCTACATCAGTCGATTTATAGTACACATATAGGCAAAAAAACATAGAAAGACCACAAATCTAATACAAAATGAAAAACTTACTCCATTCCCTGTGATGTTTGCTTAGCAATATCGACTAGTTCTGGAACATCAAAACGATGCTCTAACACATGAAGATGTTTATACAAACTGGAACCTTCACACCATTGAGTGATAATAGCTATACATGGTTTAGAGACACAACCCATAAATAAAAGAATATTTTCATGTCGTGTTTTTCTAAAATTAAAATTTTAAAGAAAAATACAAAATAAAATGAAGAAACAAAGAAATTTTTAAACAAAAAAATAACCAAAACCAGTGAATCGGTAATTGATATTACGGCGAGACTATAATTTATGGACGAGCCAATCAGAAGCGTTTGAGGGATTTCAAGGTCATGGCGCCGATTTCAGTACCTGGTGCTTATGTACGATCGGTTTACCGAGAATTTTAGAGAAGACTTGACAATTAAGTGGCTACAACAAATGAGACTTCTAAGAAGTTCCCGTATTTATAATTGCAGGTATTAAATGACTGGTAGACCTTGTGCAGACTACCCTGTTGTCCTTCGATGTAATATATGTTGAAGGAAGACGTTTGTTAGAATAGGAACCTTTATCGCTTGATCCAGATTGAGAGTAAGACATATTATAATAATTGCTGCAATAATCGCAGATGTTACTGAAGCTTCGGCTGTTCAGTGGTATGAGCATTGTAGGGACATATTCATAATAAAAATGATAAACTTACACAACCGGAATACACACAAACAACACTGAAGCTATTTGGTCGAGGCTGAGAGTGTTTTTGTGACCTTATCATGGTTCCAGAGACCAACTATATGGATGACCATTTGGATGAGTTCCTCTACCTTATGCATTACGATTTTGGAACCTTTGAATCTTTTTCTAGCATTGATAAGTTTTTGGACCATATAAAAGAAGTGTATCCACTTTAACTATTCGGTTTTGTATATTTTTACTCTATGCTGACTGTTTACTGTTTGGCTAACATTTCTCAAGGTCATATTAGATTCGTTCAAAGGTCGTACATAAATTATAGTCCCGCCGACATTACTTCTTAATCATTAGAGAAATTAGTGATTTGTTACTAAGTCGACACACTATTTATCAACTTGAATTCATTGTCTGTTCTGACAAGCTGGACAAGTCATATATTATATACTAAGGATATGTTATGTAATATATCTAGGATAATTTGACTGCCTATTATGGCATAAAGAGGTTTATCAGCAGTATATATGGTATGTGGATTTTTCTAACTGGAAAATAATCCTCATCATGGACTGATACCAACAAAAAATGAATATGGTAGGTCCTGGGTTCAAATCTCGCGAGTGCGGGGTCGTGGATGAGCACTGCTGAGGAGTCCCATAATAGGGCGAAACGGCCGTCCAGTGCTTCCAGGTTTTCCACGGTGGTCTAGCTTCAACTGACTCATGATCTTAACTATAAAAATACTAAATCTCCACAAAAACCCCTTGTGAAAAAATGAATAATTTGGATTGAAAATTTATTTATTCATTTATTTAAACACATAAATATTGGTACAAAGGGGCAACAGGTATATATGCGTCACACAAATTTCATTTGATTTGTGTGAGGGCTGTGATAATGGCCAGGCGTCCAAACTGAAGCAGGTGGTTTTCTTAGGTCAACACACCCGGAACCTTTTGACCTAAAGGTCTGATCCACAGGGCAGGGGAAAATCGTGAGGAGATACAGTCTCATGATAGCCGGTGACCAACAATAGTTTCATACGCCATTTGTCCCCTCAGAATACTGGGGCCCATGTACACCATTGGTTTGGAATCAGGGTTTTCCAACTCCCCTAGGTGGACCCTCCGTGTCCACCAACCCGGTCAAAGAGCCGGACATTCGCTTTTCGTCCTCTCAATTTCGTAAACGACACCCCCACCACTGTGAGAAGGCAGTGAGTAGGACTTCTCTGGCAGAGGCTATATACGCGTGGCCATGTGAGAGCATTTCGAGAGGGAAGGTGACCTCTTCGTATTCTCGGCCGTACCAGGGCAGTTGGGGCGGATTGAAAATGGTGAAAATGACCACTCACACATGTCATCAGTTTACAATGAAACTTGATATCATTTAAGTGATTTAAAAAAAATAATAATTACCTCAATACACTGACTTCATTTTTGAAAGCTTTCAATTGTTGTGGTGTAGGATCAACAACATTCAATTCTTTAATAGCAACATTTCCATGCCAATAACCTTTAAATACAGTACCAAATGATCCAGAACCAATTCTTGGACCTTTAGTAATTTCTTGTCCATTTATCTCCCATTCATCATTTGAACCACGTCTCTAGACAAGGCAAATATAATTAAAAATTAAAAGGTACGTAAATTTATATCCACACAGAAACGATGAGTATAAGGCAAAAAAACCTAATAAACAAAAGAATATTAGTAAGTAAAGTCAGTCAGTCAATTAGTTAGTTCCAATGTCAAACCTGGTACATGTGCACATTGGTTCAGGTTGCCATACCTTATTAGCACAGTCAGTCAGCTATAACGTAGGACAAGGCACATATATGCATCGGTCCAAGTTGCCATACCTCGTTAACACAACAAGATGAACACCAAATTCATAGAAGTAGTTAATTTAGTGGTGGTAATATATAAAAGATAGGTTGTATATGAGGACATAGTATAGAAAGGAAGAAAGCTATGAAGCAATTTTAATCTTAAGGTTTAAGAGAAGATAAAGAGTGTATACATTTCGTATCTTATTCATTATATGTCTGTCATTCATTTTTGTCTGATTATAAATACTGATTAATGCTTGCTTAAAGCGAGTTGGCTTCCCAGCCATCTCGAGAGCGAAGCGAAAGTGATGCGTATTGGAGATGGCTGGGAAGCCAACTCGCTTTAAGCAACCATTAATCAATATTTATAATCAGACAAAAATGAATGACAGACATATAATGAATAAGATACGAAATGTGCATACACATACGCTCATATAAAATAGTAGTCAAGGTTAATAAGCGAATAATTAACAAGATCAAGATATGACTCAATGTATAGGTGACTTAGCATGGCCAGAAACTAGAATAAATTATATCGGCTTAACATATAAACTGATACTACAACCTAAGCCATTGTGATCGATTCTGAGCCATGTCACCTAGATTCTTCAACCATTGGTTACGATAGTCGCGCGGACCCCAACCAGGTAGTCTGTATCTGCCAACATGGCTCAGATTAGAAGTTGATGAATTCAAGCTCTGATGCCACGTTTTGGTTTGGCCGCCCATTAGCACAGAGAGATGTCAGGCAAAATCCCGGAATAGTAGAGGTAGTAACAGTATCAATAGTAATAGAAAAATTTAGGCATTGAAGATACGATTCAAAATATAAATTAGTAAAATATAAATAATAAAAAAGTTATGAGGAATTCAGAAGCTCAGAATTTGGGATAAGACAAAGAATGGATGTGCCTGACCCATTGCAAATTATTCTGAGCCATATCATTCAAAGTCTCTAACTATTGGTTATGATAATCACATGAATGAAGTTAGATTGTTGTTTCAAAGGAGCAACAAACTAATTAACTAGTGATGAATTTAATATAATATAGTTGGATATGATCGACAGATAGTCAATTATAAGCAAAGTAGAACCTGGTAAATAAGTGTATCGATTCACGTTGCCACATCATATCAATACAGTGAGATGAAATCATCAAGATAAATTTCAGAGTGGTAGAAGCACCAACCGTATTAATGCTAAAAGAAAAGATCAGGCATAAACAATATGATATCAGGAAAAATAATGACTCCGTCTGTAGCTCCTTCTGGGGCTACTGCCGGTCCCAAGCCCGGGTAAAGGAGGTGGATTGTGCATGGGGTTAGCGATCCCATTCCGAAAAAAACTAACTCGCTAAAACAATGCAAACCAGAAAAAATAATTCAAACCATTTAAACTCTGTCCTAGCACTTGAAGGAATAATTATGACGCCTCGTAATGAAAGCCGAAATTTTTCGGATGTCAAAAGGCCGATGCACCTTCTAACAACCAGAGCAACACTCTTTATAGGTACATGGAACGTCCGGACAATGTGGGAGACAGGAAAGACTAGTCAAATAGCAATGGAAATGAGGAGATACAACTTCGCAGAACTCGGAATTAGCGAGACCCATCGGACACAAGCTGGACAACAAAGGCTAGATAGATTCGGGAGAGATGCTGCTGTACTCCGGTCACGAAGGAGAAAATGCTCCACACATTTAGGGAGTTGTTCTGATGCTGTCCAGAGAAGCACGAAACGCACTTATAGGATGGGAATCTCATACATCTAGGATAATCAAGGCATCATTCAAAACAAAGAAGAAGGGGATCACAATGAATGTTAACCAATGTTATGCACCCACCAATGATAGCCACGACGACGATAAAGATCAGTTCCACTCGAAGCTGCAATCAATTATAGCGAAGTGCTCAAGAAAGGACTTCACCATCCTGATGGGAGATCTAAATGCTAAAGTCGGAATGGACAACACAGGATATGAAGATATAAGCTAGACAGTCTTCGAAAATCAACGAGCTGTTCAATTTCAGCATGGAATATTCTTTACCAATATATAATGTTGTCGAATAATGAACCGAAATCTTGACAAATCCTCCTTGACAGTAATATTTTTAGTGCACAAACAAAACTTCACTGATGTACATATACAGATATTAAAAAAAGAGAATAGAAAAAATTTACATTTTTTACTTTGATAGATTGTTTTGGATCACCGCCAGATCTTTGATTATATGGTATAGATGGGTTTGATAAGAAACAACTATCACTGGGAATTGATGGGCTTTCTGGTACTCCATTACCAGTTGTATAATTATAATCTATATAAAATAAATGATCAAAAATAAAAGAAAAGCATATGATACCGACGACCTTAAGAGGCCTACCAGCCAATCAAGATTTAAGTATCAAAAAATTGACGATAAGAAATAAAATTTCAGTGGAACAATAGTTTTGATATGATTAATTAACCCTTAGATATTGAAATAACTCCGCTTGTAGCTCCTTCGGGAGTTACTGCCGGTCTCAAGCCTGGGTAAAGGAGGAGGGTTGGGCATGGGGTTAGCGACCCTATCCCGTAGAAAACCAACTCGCTAAAAAACGACAACCAGAAAAAATTATGCTGGACGGCGGCCTATGCTCCATTGGGAGTAACAGGCGTAAGTAAGTAGATATTGAAATAATCATTATACTAAAAGAAAAAGAAGGTGAGATTTACATTTTAAGAGTTGAGCTAGTGTTGTAAGTTGAGTTTATAATCCTACAGGATTTTTTTCATTGACCTCTATATAAGCTATGATGGATGTGGGGGCCTCGGTGAGGTAATAAGTGTTAGGCTGAAGTTATGAGTTGGAATTACGAATTAGGATTAGGGTTTGCATAACAAATTAACATCAGTTATAATGCCACGAAGCTTTACAGTATTTGTTTACGAACTTAATAAACGTAGGGTTGTTACTTAATGTGAGTAGCACGAGTACAATATTACTATCTAGTTAAATGAACACACTTAATGGTGAATTAAATTATATCAAGTACTTCAATATACAATCTGCATCACGAGTAAGCATTTATCTTAAGCACTATGTTATACTGACTGTTTGGTTACATGGTAAATATTTGTTTATCAACTTCAAGAGTCTTAGGAACAAGATATGTTGTCAGTTTTCACCTAATTGATAAGATGTTTGACTGCGCAAAAGTCCACGATGCACTATCTTAATCCTGACTAGTTCACTCAAGGTCGTCAATACAGCATAGTTTTAACGAAAATTATTTGCTTTGTTAACAGCGCAGAGACCTGATTAAAGCAGAGTTTTAAACAGGATTATGTTGAATGACGCTGATTGATCCGATTAGTGTTAGTGAATAAATTGAAGACTCTGGAATTTTCCTATGTACAATTTATATAAACAGACAATTTTTACTGCATTCCCTTAGATTGATATTTGCTTCAGAATATATTTGGGTTTTAATTTAAGTGGTATTCTTATTAAAGAACCAGTCGAGTGAAATAACGTGTCCACGAATACTATGCTGAAGATAAATGCTTTTTTCTTACCACTAAGAGTGGTCTTGACCTATTTAAGTCAATAAGGGCCATAACCTACGAAAGTCTTTACTATTTAGCTACTTCTCATTATAGTAAATGTTCCTCAACGGCTTAAAGACTGACAATTAAACATGAGACTTTAAAGCTATGTGTCACTGATTAGACATTAAATGAACCACAAATTTAAGACGATCATTGATGTTAAGCAGTAAGATCAGATACACACATATGAACAGTACAGAATCTGAAATCTGTCCATTTAAATATCACAGAAAAACGGTAATTAATAATGAAAATGAGATCAGAGACAATCTGTTAACGAGGAAGTAAAAGTAAAAACATTTCGGAATAAAAAGAATTAATGAATAAATTTCTGTCATTGTAACAGATATTGAGGGTCAAGGGTGATGAGATTCACTGACACCAAGACCACCTTGAAAAGGGCTGACAGATGAAATCACAAGCACCTACCTACATACCTACTGATTTGTACTGACCGACCACTTCGGATTATAAATGGCTAAGGATGTTCATTGTTCTGTTGAAGTAGCAACCAGTTCATGCTTAATATTAATTACGCGCTTTTCCTATACTTCTTTTAAAGCGCTGAACACACACTATGATAAACTGAATTATCAATAATTAACAACCTCAGATCATCATACATTTAATGATTCAAGAAATAGTTAAGTGTATTATTGTTGCAACGCTACGTGTAAATGATTCAATTACATATAGAATTTGCTTAATTTATTCCCAAAATCTATACTGCTAATGCCTATAAAATAATGACGCCTCAACGGATATTCAGTAGTGCTCGTAGAATGACAAGAAATGTCTTTGACAAAACATTTTCTAATGCTTTGAAAGAAGCCGATTACACAAAGGGAATACAGATGATTAAATACTATTAATATTACCATAGAACACAAATCAATAAGTTAATTGAAAGTGACAGCTGATACGAATTAATCAAAAGACAAGAATAAAACGAGGAGCGGTTTGTAGTGTTATGACAAAGGAATATCTTGTTAAAGTGCGGTGATTTGCGACTGATGTGATCAATTGAAGAAGACTAATTTAAATATTAATTATGACAATAGCAATAATAATAACACGGTATGTAACTTTAGTAAAATTGTGTTAAAGTACCTCACTCCCGGTTTTCCAACACCAGCATGTGAATGCTACTCATTATATGGTAATAAAAGACTCAAATTGAGTTGGGAGGAGGGAGATTAGAATTTACTAACCAGAACACATGATAGCTAGTTAAAACAAGCGTATCGAAATAGACAATTGGTTTATCATTGTGATGCACCACAAATCGCAACTCTTCATAACAAATGATCATAAATGCAGTAAAAGTTAATCTAAATGTTTCCTCAGAAACACTGCAGAGACCATTTCGCCTTAACTGATTATCACTGGGTCAGTGTTAAGACTAGTGTGTCTTTCAATGCCAAAACAATATTACATATATATTATGGTGCAATGATGTAGTAAACGAGAATATACTTACTTGTAACTGGATAGACAATGTGTAAAGGGGATCCTTGAATAATTTTATTTGCCTCTCGCTAAAAAAATGCATACAGAAGTAGAGGGCATAAAACGTAACAGCATCAAGTGAATCTAAGGAACCGTGTGTTAAAATAAGAAAACTATTCATAACCATGTCCCATGAACAAAAAATTTGAACATCATGTATTACAACTAGACACACTTATATGAGCGCACATAAGTAACTCAAGAAATGTAAGACGACTTTCCCAGTTGAGCAGAAATGTGCAGATCAATAACCTACTACCCAAACAAAAGGTTTGATAAACCAAATTTAAATAAAACAACCAAAAAAGGTAACAACTACACATTTGTATTAAATAAAACCAACACTGTGGTTCTGTGAAACCTACTGAATAATCCATTGAAGTACAAAATGACCGCACCCGACGCACGCCAAAATATGTAGTTGGTGATAGAGATAGTTTCGATACATGATCTGGGCACAAATTTTGGTTTAGTGAATATAATCTTTCAGGTAGTAGTAAGATTTTGTAATCTTGTGAGGTTGGCTCTTGTTTATTAGAAGATAGATTATGTGTTTTACGTGAAACACTACAAAGACTGGTATTATCTGCCAATATATTTAGAGGATTCTCAGGAAAAGCTTCATACAATGAGCACGATGTAGATAGTTGACTGGTTGTTGAAAATGTTTCTTTAGAAGTATTTTTTGTGGGAGGGAGAAGAGAATAAAGACCGATTGGTTGGCAATTTTCATAGATACCGCCAGATGACTTACCACTACTTTTACTACTACAACTACTAACATGAAACTTTATAGTAGTGTCACATCCAATAGTTAGTAATTTACTATATGAATTATAAGGAACATGCAGATGACTCTTATAAGTTACAGAATTATAACCACGCTCATTACTACATGATGACATACTTCTAGGAAATATTATACTACTGCCAGACTTCATAGATAACTCTCCATAAACTTTATCATTACAATTATACGTAGACATGTATTTTGCATCGACCGGCTTCATTCTTGTCATCATCACCGTTGAAGTATCATGACAAAATAAAAGCGAACTATTAGTATTTACCAGTCTGATGTTATCAAGAGTACATTGTTTTAATGGATATGTTGGAGCAGATAAAGTGGATAGTTTTCTATCTGAATATTTACCATTGCAACGATTGTTATTATTATTATTATTATTAATTTCAAAGTTATCACCATTTACGCAGATGATAGGACAATGAGAGTTTGAAGTGTCCAACTGTTTATCAATCATAGTATTCTTAGAATAAGATTTAGATGGATTACAATGACAGTAGTATTGATAATTGCTCCTTTGATTACTTGTATTAGCTCCAGTGCAAAATGAACATGAAACTAATAAGTTGGAGAGTATAGATTTTATACGCTTAGAATGGTTTGGTTTACACACAGGTGAAAATACATTATGAACATGTTTAGAATATAGTCGTCTACATTAAAAGACATAAAAAAAATAAAGTGATGAGAGTAAACATGTGCAGGAAAAACGATTGCGTCACACACACACACAAGGAGAAATAGGGCCATATGTTACACATTATTGACAGTACAAAAACAAATCGCATACCCATATATGTATATACAGTAGTATCGGAACATCACATGAAAACAACAATTGGAGAAAAACAAAATGTAGTACAAAAAATATTAACATTCTGAACGAAATAAATCAAATAATGATTCCTCAATTTAAAAAAACACAGCAACTAACTACCTTTCCAAGTGAACTAGGCGTAAATAAACTTCTTTGTTGATTTGGTGGGATCAAATTATTTGACACATTTGGTGTTGACGATGAACGTTCTCTACAGGTTAATGATAAACACTGACGAGGAAAATGTCCACTTCCACTTCCCAAAGATGCTGGAAGATATTGACTATGTAATAGAAGATTATTACTATCGTAACCACCTCCAGTGGAATTAGTCAATACACGTACTGTTGTTAGATCTTCAGGATTAAAATGATAGAAATGTGTATAGCCTGGTGTTGCATTTGAAGAAACTAACCAATTCGATCCGTGTATAGATGAATTAGAAGTACCCAAAGAGCTATTTATAGAAGGAGAGGTTAATAAATAATTCCAGTGTTGAAAGAGATAATAATCATGTAACAGAAAAACCACGTTATTATTGGTAAGCAAAGATGGATAGTGGATAGCAGTGGAATCCAGTTTGACGCGCGTTCAATCCTATTTGAGACTCGTCAGCTGGGATGTACCTGCATCTCACAGTTGATTTTCACTCTGAAACTCAAACCCAGTACCTTTCGCTTCAAACGCAATCGCATTATCCACTCGGCCACTGAGTCCTGATAGCCACTTGCTTGTGTAATGGGGTGAAGTTGAAATTTACTTAGTATTGTTTTGTTTGAATCTTCCCAAGTGGATAATGCGATTGCGTTTGAAGCAAAAGGTACTGTGTCCGAGTCCCAGAGTGAACATCAACGCTCCGATGCAGGTACATCCAGCTGACGAGTCCCAAATAGGACGAAACGCGCGTCATGGATTCCACTGCTAGCCACTATCCATCTTTGCTCACAATGCTTGTGAATTTAGGCTATATCGAGGCAATACGCACAGTATGCAGATATGCCAATTAGAGACTGACCAGTTGCAGTCCTAAAACATCAGTGGGAAGATTCAAACAAAACAATACACGTTATTATTATTCCGCTTTACAGCAAAAAGTAAGAACACTTCCCTAAAAATTCTTACAATGAAAAAATTGATTGAAATGGAGGAAAGTGAAATCTGCCAATTTAATTATCAGATCTGCGGTAAGTGTTTTACTATTGTTTAGATAAGTGTGAAATGGTGAGATAGTGTTTTTCGATTGGTCAGCATTTCAAGACCGATTGGGGGAAACCAACCAACATTCTGAATGTACAAATTACAAGTAAAATATACCTTGAATTTGACTGACTTCTAATTTTGAAAAGTCAAATATTTAGGATAAAGGATAAGGAACTATCAACAATGACTTACTTCCGACTGCTTAGATGATCACCAACATAGAAAACATCATCATCTAGATTAGATAAACAATTCTTATCCACACGTGGAAGACAACGATTATGATAAGCGCAACCACATGCTTTACATATAGCACCTTTAAATGTAAAGTTTTTTTGTACATACGTATAAACAAATGAAGACAACTTACCATGGAATATAGATTTATGGCATAGATTACAATAGGCTTTTTCAAAAAATGTCTTCCTTTGAAAATGATGTTCTAAACGTTTGATATTTCGTCGAGCAAAATCAACTATTAATTCTTCACCAATTAAAGCAATTTGTTCAGCATCATCTTCCCATGAAACTGGTAGACTAGTTCAGTTTTATAATTGAATCCCGAAGAAAATTTCAGAAAAACAAATTATAATAACAGTGAGAGCTTAATGACAACAGAAATATTTACATGTATAGTAATGGAAAAGTAAAATATATTCTATAAATAAATTATATATTTGTAATATCCCAATGAGTAGAAAAATTAGATTTTCTGATGTTTCGTGACTCAGTGTAAGCCACTTCTTCAGGGAATAAATAACCAAATTAATATTAATCCAGGTTTAAATAGTACAACGGAACAATCAAAGAATATTAGGTGATCAATCAATAAATCACAGTGATTTATTCAGACCTGTTTTTGATTGATCACCTAATTAATCTTAGATTGTTCCGTTGTACCATTTAAACTTGGATTAATATTAATTTGGTTATTTATTCTCTGAAGAAGTGGCTTACACTGAGTCACGAAACGTCAGAAAATCTAATTTTTCTACTCATTGGGATATTACAAATATATAATTTATTTATAACAATCTACCCAATGCTCAATTTATTCAAAATTATCAAATCAAGTCTTGGTAATGATACCTATAAAATATATTCTGTAATATTGTGATTTGGGCCTGAAACAATATAACAACTGATGATCGAGTACTTTGATGAAGATTGTTTGTTCGACTACTACAACAAAATATAGGCTACTGGATCCAAGAATTATCCATCAAATGTAATAAACAATCCCACAGAAATATTGAACACTTTCAGCTACATATGACTACGTCTTGTACAGTGAAGAAATGCACTCATCAAAGTATTTGGCGATGTAAACTCTACAGTAAAACAGGAGACGAGATAAAATACTCCAATTTTAGTACGTAAAAACTGATCATGTCTGCTGTAATACGTAAAGTACACAAGAACACGGAATATTCCACTGTTTTCAAAAATTTTAAACCTATGAAGTAAGAGCAAAGGTGGGAAATTTTTTAATTTCATGCAACTGATTTACGACTGATGCAGAGTATCAATCTTAGGAGATGGGCTGAATACATTTTAAACGACTTCTATGTTATTATGCAGTGAGAAGATACTTAACCCTACGTACTTTTCATACAGCGCTATACAACTTGAAGAATACCGGACATGAGAATAGTTGGTAGAAAATGGTAGACAGTGAACACACGGTGATCATTAGATAAAAAAGTTCGAATGAAATCCAACTTATCCCATACAATTCAATTTCTAATGCGCTTGTACTACATATTATTGTCACGATAGAATATGATGACACCTTTGTAGAATTTATACCCAGGATTTATTTTTAGCATAACTTGAGAAATCCTAGCGTATATAAGTATGTACTGATAAAAAAAGTAACCAAGGTAAATAATTACCCTGTACGTGATCGATAAACAATTAACTGTTCTAAGTGTAGACCACGATGTGATAATTTCTTTTCTAAAGCATGTTTGATTTGTTGACCAGATTTAATTTCAACTAATGTAAATTGACTGTTTGGAAAATGTGCACGTAGACGTAACTTTGTTGTTGTTGTTGGGTGAGTTAATTTAAACTCAGACGATGTATTATTAACACTTTGTAGAGTTCCTAAAGAAGATGAATTATCTAATTGAATTGGTGAATTAGTTGACGATAATAACACAGATGGAAGTGATGGAGATTGAGATGACGCAACAATAGGTAATTTAGTTGACCCCAATGTCAAATTGATACTGTCATCTCCATTGTTATTATTACTAAGATTATTAAGATTACTACCGTTAGTTGTACTATTACTACTGTTATTCAACACGGCTGTCACCATCATCGTATATTGATCAAGTTTCGATTTCCAATCTTCCAGTTCACAAGTATACCTATCTATGGCTGATTGAACAATATTAATATCGTTAGAAACTTCATCGTATTCTTTTGTAATTAAACCAGAGAAATCTTCGTGACGATTGATGAAATTCAATAGTTGATAAGTTTTCAATTGTAAGGCTTGATTAACCAGAGTGAAATCTGCAATCTGTCAAAAGAAAAAAACCGGGAAGAAGAGCATGGCCTCTGACAAATGATAAAATAGGTCAGGATAAGACATCACTTTGTAAGGGGTCTGTCATTCAAGGAATTATCATTATCTGCGAACAACCTGAACATAATATAATACTTTCATTTTAAACAGTGAGAAGTTTGTAGTATATTTTACATTGCAACCCTCACCCCCGTCATTTAATCGACTAAAATAATATTTGTAATCTCTGAGTTACCACTTTTTAACTGCGCAAATATCGGAACAAATTATATTTTTCATAAGATATAACCTGGTCAGTCAATCATATTGATCACCTAAATTATATGTTTTATGATAATCTTACAACCTATCGTAAAGCTAAGTACTGAAAAATCTAGGTGGAATCACCATTGCTGTCTGTGTATTCTCCTCATTTATTCTTTGGAGGGAAGATAAGCAGATAACATGGATTTCATGGACAATATGTATGTGTTGTACCATAAAAAATACATTTCATACGTTTATTTTGTATATTGACAAGCTAGATGGATATAAGAGAGCTATATGTCGTATTTCAGTGTATTTTGTGTTTAGGATTCTTCATGTAAGCAGTTAAATGACATTAAACAGAGTGGTTGTTATTATTATTGCAGCTAAACTAAAAGAGATATTAAAGTTTAAATAAAATCAACAGATAAAATAATAGTTAGTTATGAAATGGTACTAACTTTGCTTTTTAAAGTGTCACATTTTTGTTGGAGAATAGATATAATAGTTACTGCAGAGTCCATGGTCATTGTGCAGAATAATTATTTGTAATAATAAGCTTACAATAAACTGACTTGAATTTAGACAGAACAGGTAAAATATTTGTTTTTATACGATAAAGTCTAAACAAATAGAAAAAAGGAGATACAGGATTTTAAAACTTATCAGCATTAACTCTAAAACGTCAATGTTCCATGTGTTCACAGTTAAATTCAATCAATAATGAATTTTTTAGGAAAGTGACCCATCAATATTATGCAAAAACATAATACTTCCAATGAGTTTAATGATACAAGTTGTTTCACATTACAAATAGGGGAGAACTATGAGATGTAGGAGCAATAAACAACAATTACTGTGATAACAATAGTAAAGAAATAGTATACTAGGGATAGCATATTTGGCAAAAACAGTTTACCTACTTGAGCATTAAAGTCACCAGCCATTATTACATCATTATTACATTATTACACCTCTTCGGAGGTCGGAAAGCTTTCTGTAAAACTCATCGTTTACATCATCTGAGCTGCAGTCAGTGGAAGAGTAGGCAAAGACGACGAAGAGACAACGACGAGTGTCCCTATCTTTCCGAGTCCTTACTGTCATGTTTAGTCGGACAGCGCACAAGTGACTGTCTACTGGTAGTTCTTCTAGTTCTGCCCTAAGACTGAATGCTATACGTACGCCAGCGAGACCACGGAGAGCAGCATCACGGCTTCGAAATACACGAAGCATGAATCGAATTGGTTCTTTATTTTTACATGGTGCGGTCAAATGAATGACGCTATCCGGGTCCTGTATGAGCGTTTCGGAGGAGCAGCACACATCGATGGTGTTACTTATGACAGACCTGTAACCCTACTTATAGTCAACAAAAAACAGCACCACTTTAATATGATAGACATTTGCAGAAAGTAAACGTTATGAAGTAATGTGATTGATGAGTCGTCTCAGTAAGATGTACTAGGTTTTAAAACAGAAGTCTGACTTGGATATTGCGGCTTGCCATTCGTAATTCTGACGCTACAATAATAAAATAGAGCTGTCCGAAACGCCGGCTTTGAGATGGTGTGTCAATTATAAACTATGGGTGCATCTTTTCTACTTGAACACCATGATTAGAGTTGATCGAGTCGGGACAATGATCACTTACGGTCTTACATAAGCATACTATCCCAACGAACAAATCAAACAGGATAGTAGTTTAAATTCTAGGCCAAATATGGAGCTTTTGGTAGGGACTTCTCCATTTATGTCGCTTGCCATAAACAAAAGAGCCTACAAGTTAAAATGACCTGTTTATATCTAGCAGCTATTCACATATCATTTCAATCATTCCATGGTATCTAACTTGAAGTCAAGATTAAAGTAATGAATATGTGACCCGTATTGTTTAATCCTTTCAGATCGACTCAAAAGATATTTACATTAGTTGGCACACAACTCACCACAATACGTTATGTATTTTAGCCCCCAAAGTTTACTACTGATATTAAACGGTAAGATTCATCAGTTATGGGTGTAAAATAATCTTACTAAACACCAGAACTTTGATCAGATGCGCCTCTTAACATTTAACAACCCAAACTGAGAATCCGTTCCGTCTAATCCGAAATGTTACCGACCGTTTTATAAACGATGTCCAATTTAAGTGCGATCAAGCTCATGTCCATCTACTAACATTGTATGGACAGGTAAACCTTTATCTGAAAACTTAGTCTCTGAGACAAAACTTGAAGGTTAAGCTCGTTTGGTTCTTTAGAGGATTCTATGAGGCTAATGTTTAGGAGATGGTTGTGTTCCAGTGAGATTGTTCGGCTAATCAAAAAAGTCAGATGGTCTATTTTACATAATCCACCAAGTGGGAAGCCGTATTTCGATTCGGACAAAATGGATTTACTGTAAAATAATTACTCTTTGCATGACTGCTTCTGTGTAGCGTGTAGGGCAACGTCGACCTCATCAGTGTAGATCACCAACGTAGATGATCTATGTCGAATGATTGGGGTCTACTCAAGTTAGACGGGAATGATGTGACGAATCAGCTAACTTTAAATTCACACGTTATGGTCAGCACCTAACGTGGATTACCCTTTCGTCGTATCAAGGTACTGTGGCTGCTTTGAAGACAGTATAACACAAAGGACGTTATTTCAGAAATATATTAGTAAGAGTACGTACAATAAGGTACGCCCACCACCCCATGAGCCATTCCATTGCCGGCGGTCACTTAGTGTGCGTTCGCTGTCCTTGACCTTAGTGAGAATCGATAAAATGTCAGTCATTCAGTGACCCAACTGCCTGATGATTTGGCTAGGCCTCGGAGACATTTCACTGGCCCCACAAGTACAAGAACACACGTCTGTAGTTGGAAACTTCCTCATTCTAACACCCCTTACATAACAGTATCACCATCCTCCTTTGAAATTCAGGTGCACAGCAATTACTGGCTGAGAAACAGATGAAGAGGGTACCAGGAGTAAAGTGAACAAGCTCCTTTTATTACCTCGGGACTATGTATTGAACACTATCTGAGCCAGCTGGTCTGTGTGGATTGAGTACCTCAGAATCTACTTGATTCTGATTCTACTTGATCCTCGAAGCCTACAGAGCTTAGGTCAACCTTAGGAAAAGTGGGACAGAGGAAATTATTGCAAACTGAGGGTAAGTGGGTTGGAATTCCTTAGCCTTATATTCTCACTGACGGGTGACAGTCAGGGACGAAATGTCCTTCACAGTTCTTAAATGAAATGTTAACGATCGCACTTCTCAAGCCTTTGGCAAAATAAGTTTGAAAACAACTTCGAAACGCCTCTCAGAGTTGTTTTGCAGAGGAATAGACTAGCCTAGATAACGATCGTGTGCACAACTTAACAGAGTCCGGTAACGTGCCAGATTTTAGAAGTTAATCGCAGATTAACAGAATTTTCCACTGCTTTCTATGTGGTCTTCAGCTTACTCCATTTTTCTACCGTCGATTAGTCCATAATAAATGGTCAATCTGCACAGAGTTACACTAACCTAAACGCCAAACGGGGTGGAAGAGATTTTCGTCTTAAATCGTTAGCTTTAAATCTGAGATGCGTCACATTATCATTACTGTTTGTCAAAGAGTGGAATAACTTGATTTTCGTGAAAGTAAAAACATGAAGTTCGGCGAAAAAATTTTTTCGAAAAATTTTTGAACAAGTCGTACGATCATCTATATATGAAACTGTTTAATTATTTATTCTGTGATGACATGCAGACAAGCGTTAGCTGAGAACATCCTTATCATAAATATGCTACAGGTATTTGGAGTTTGACAACGCATTTATACTTAGCGACTTAATCATCAAAATATGCCAACACAGTGAAATCAAAAACCAGAAATGAAGTGATCTGAAGATATATTTGGAAGGCTATCGATATGTGGAGAAGCGTTTCACCACAAGCTGGTTAGTAGTTGCGGCAGATGCACCACTTTGTCTTGAAAGTCGTATTCATATGAGTCTTGGGCAAGAACTATAGTACGTGTGAAGCAAATGTTGTGACGGGTCTATTGGATTTACCTTAAGTAGGTGACTAAGTAGTTGATATTGTGTCACTTTTTCCATTGGGCATGATATAACAGGGTGACATTTATAGGTTTGTAGTTTTTGACTTTGCACTCCTTGAAGTACAGAGTATATTTGGTGCAGTGCAATCAATTCTTGCAATATGTAGTACATATGTATTAATTTTCGTAGACTAATTATAATAATTTATTCTCAAATAACAGTCTGTCACATGAAGCGTGACAGTTTACAGTCAAGATCAAATTGTTACAGAAGTCACAATTTTCACCCTAGTGAATTACTCAGCTGGGTTGATATCTTATAAGATATGAATGTAGATGGTTTTACTAAGAAACGTACTGTCAATATCACAATCGGCGGGCTTTATGGAGATTGCGTTGATACATGCAACTTATGGTCAAGAAAAGATCCATGCGAAGTTGGAGGCTCCTAGAAACTTAATTCTTTTATCCCTTTGGGATATCTGAGGCAGGACGAAGTCACTCGTTCCATATATGTTTTTGGTAGCGTATCTCAAGGGGGCTGAAGAAGGGTGTAAGTAAAAGAAAGGACGAGAAGCAGAGCAGACAATGTTCATGTAGGAATAGTTAAGGTATAACTACTTAGTCTATTGCTCTCTTATTAAGGCGCTAATTAGGCAAGAGCATTATAACATGTTAAAGAAAATAAGCGCAAACGAAGTGTGAGTGGATAAGGAACTATATAAATGAAGGTGGTTCAGAAAGAAGCTGAAAGTATGAGATTATGTGTATACATAAAATATAGTGCCGAAAACAGTATTCTGATACAAATGCCTGTCTTTCTTCTTTGACGAAGCTATTTGGGCCCATTTTTTTGTTTTAGAATTGACATTAGATTTTGAAATTTTTCGCAGTCAGCCTCTTCGGTCTCTATATTGGAGACGCGTGTTTATTGACTTTAATTTGTTGTACTTGGCAAAAATCGGAAGAGTGTAGAGGACTGTTTTATGATCACTGTTATGAGACTTTTCGCCAACCACCGCTGATGCTGTTGTGACGTTGTGAGAGAATATCAGGTCAAGAATGTGGTGATTTCATGTAGGCAGTTGTACATGCTGCTACCAACCGTGTATGTCTAAGGACCTGTGTATACTTCCAGAGCACAATGGGCCAGATTGTGTCTTCCAGTTGATGATCGGAAGATTGAAATCGCCACAAACAACTTTTTAGGCGAAATAAATGTAAAAAGTGATCGATAAACGAACCCATCAATGAAAACATGAAAGGCCAACCATCATATTGACTTTCTTTGACCTTGTGTGACTATGTCTTGTTTATTCACCAACCACAAATTTATGTTCATTATTAAACAGTATTTGCTTTATTATTATTATTATTATTCTAAAACATCCTATGAGTACATAAGCGTTGTGAAGAAAGCATTTCGAGTTTCTTCAGAAATGCCATTAGACACAATTTTCAATAATGTTAGCGTAACTTTTACCATATTTGAATTACCATATTTGTCGGCTCATTTTCCTATCCTCTAATTACTGTTCGCTATGTTATTCATGTCGCTCCTTTTCGCTGTTTAACAGGCTGTATTGTTTATTTTGTATACTAACGGTGTTAATTTACGTTTAAGAAAGAGACAAAGCTTATCAAGCAGAATAGCTTGCTTGTTCTGACTTTGGCTACACTAAGACTCTGTGCTCGATAGTCTAGAGAATAGTTTAGACTTACACTTGTAGGAAATTACTTCCTACAATATAAGGAGGCAGCCTTAGCAAATGACTCAATTATAGTAGTGTCAGTAGAAGTAGGAGTGTTAGGAGCTTGATATACATATATCCGATTAGTATTTTGCGTTCATGAGTGTGTGCAGTAAGCCACATCAAATCTGATAGTTTGCCGCGAAATCAACGCTATTGATTCCCGCTCTCATATTTTTTGATGTATATACAAGAAAATCATCACCCGTCTTAGTGACTTGATCATAGCGGATAGGCTCATGGGTGTCTGTTTGAAGGTATGAGTCTGCGACATCGGAGGACAATCAACTTTCCGTTATCAAAACAAGTGAAGGGTTGTTTAAAGCCACACGGTACGTATGTGAGCCATCTTATTATGTATAGATTAAGCAATGATTACCATGAGTGTCATGTACGGTGTCTTTGTCTAGTAGAAGGGTGTGGTGTAAACCCAATGAATTACCTGGTTTGTAAAGAGGAGAAGAAGAATTAGGAGTACTGGCCCCATATTCATACTCGTTTGATTTATCACTATTATGGTTGATGGGAGAAAGGTAGTCGGATGGCAGTTTGACGAAAGAAGTATGTTTAGAAATGTCAGGTAGAGTCGGGTAAGTTGAATGGATAGATAGTGTATTTGGAGTACGGTCAGCAAGTTCAGTCAAGTAGCTATTAAGACTAGGAACAATTATCGATGGAGAGAAAGATGTGTCACTCCACATAAGGTCGGAGTATGTAGAGGATGGTCTCAAAATAATGGTGTTGTTGCTCTTAACAGTTGGGGACTCCATATCAGCACTGTTGAGAGGGAGAGAAAAAAATGGGTGAGGTGGTGTATGTGTCGAATTAAGGGGAACTAATGAGTTTTGTAGGCTAGCTTAACTTTAATAATATCTAGACTCACTAGGGTGGGGGCTCAAGTAGGCCAACGTTATAGCTTTCTCGTTTGCGGTGGGCAATTTTCGTCCTTTCATGAGTAGTTAGGGAGGTTGTATGTTACAGATGTAAAATGGGGGATATGGTTACTAAGAGGGGTGCTCGTGTTGTATATGGTTGTGTATTGCTTCCTGGAGCTCGCAAGGTTCGCACTTTGAAGCTCACTGGTGTTGCATCTAGGTGTGGTTTTAGTCGGGTGTACCCTCACGTTGGAATAATAATAATGTATGGGTAAGGCTAGTCCACTGTGTTGATTGTAAGACATTCTATTTCTGTGGACTTGTGGATTTTGAAGGTTAAGGTTGAGAGAGTACTTGTGAGCTTCTACAGAGTGTTTAGTACTACTTGGCAGATGCCATAATCAAAGGTGGCGTCAAACTATAAGCCTAACAGTCAAGGAAAATAACACAAAGAATGAAACCAAAGTGAAGATAAATATCAGCAAAAACATTGTCCTGGAGCAGAGAATAAACATCATACACAAATTAGACGAGAAGGTAAACCTAGGAAGTAAGAGGAAGGAAAATACTGATATCATAAAGTATGTACAAACGAAGGATTTCTCCACATCCAAGCACATACCTACAAATATTTATAGTGTGTGATAACCAGATACACGATCATTCAAATTTGTCCAAAGTTTTAGGAGAATAATTAGCAAATCCGATTGCATATGTAGACAATGATTTGAAAATATTAGATCAACTTGTGTGTCTAAAATTTCTAATAAGATTACTTGAGCCACTACACAACTGATTTGTCATTATCAAACACATATCTAAATCAATCTGATCAAGAGCCCATTCTATAATTGCTCTCAAGACATTATTATCGTATAGACTTTCATAACACGTTATTAATGAAAACCTCCATAAGCCGTCTGAAATATAACTATTTTCCAATTATACAATTTCTCAAAGCTCAAATCTAAATGGAGGAGTTAATGCTTTATTACGATATTATTTAACTTTGAACTCGGGTAAATTAGAAGGGACGAATCATTAAGTCTACGAAACAGACAGTCGATCATATTATAAGTCACTCGAAAACTAGTTGATTACCCACTTAAGATATCATCAATCCGAAAATTGTAGGCGTTTTATTTCACTGAGGTGAAAACTAGGCGATGTGAGAAGATACATGTGAGCCCTATATTGCTCTGATACATTTGGTGCACATATCCGGCCAGTTTGATGATAAGACTCCTCGTGAATTTTTTAGGTATTTTTGATAACAGTCCATTCTCATTCAATCTAAGAAATGATAAGATTACTCTGAAAGCCATCTCATGATAGAGCAAAATATTTGCAAACCTTAAGTTCTAAAAAATATGAGGGACAATTTAAGCGATGAATATCCACACCTTAAAACATAAACTATTTAGAGAGGACTTTACTACGACTATTACGATCCCAAAAACTCATAGACGTCCTCTGAACCATCAGCCGTAAAATGGATTTTAGGGGAAATACTAGGAAGTTTAGAGTTCAATATAGCATGTTAGGCTGATGACAAATGTTTTTCTCTCTTAAAATAGTGTCGTCTCGACTTAAAATTTTCTTCTTAATGGTTGTTTATATCCCTAGTTCTCACTCAGAGGAAAAGAAAATTCTTTGTTATGAAGCAATAAACCCTGTTGCACAAAAGAATCTTCTACTCAGTCTACAATTTTTCAAACCATTTTATAGTAACATACTATCTGCATACCAGAACTAACGGACATTTTGTTTACAGACAGACAAATGAATATCTCGACTCAGCACAGAAATCGAATTTTTTTACAGTAATAAGAAACCCGTTGTTGCTGCTAATAATATGTAATTTGTTTTATTACAGCATTTAACATCAACTTTTAAATGCTCTGCTTTCCAAATACCGATTTGGTTATCGCTTGGAAAGAAAACAGAAATGTCTTTATCATCGAAGAATGATTTTTTATTTTAGTACATATATCCTATTCCCAATTGCTTTTGTGAGAGGTAAATCATAAAATCGATAATCGTTATCTATAGTTTTAGCCTACACAGATGACTTGATCGATATTACATTTGGTCAGCGAGATTCTGCCTTCCTAATCAGAGACAATCAAAGCCTCAAATATGATTCGTCAATACGTTTTGCATCAGCAAGCAACTTGGATCGTTATGAGATCGATGCATCGCTAGGATTTTTGCACAGTTCTTTAACTGTCTTAGGTGATAAGCTGATCAAAAATTCAAAATTTCATGTGACTGTACATAGTTTTGATACGGAGATAAGCGAAGAAACAAAAACGTTGCATTTTCTGTGTCATGCGAGCTACTATGGTAAATTCAGTGAATTAGGATTCGAATCGGGCAATATGTGTTGCATTATATCAATAAATGTTTCGTACTTTAAGGAGCTGACATCTTGTGTTTTAGTTATCGACCACCTTAGTGAAAACTGGATATGCCATGCATCAATTCAACTTCCACAAGCTCTTTGGAAGCAGAATCAGTCGCCAGAAGTTACTCTTGCATATACGTCATCGGATTTTATTTCAAATTCGTACAACAAACAACAACATGATAATCATGATAATTTTAAGTTCTGTCACTTGTCACTGAATCATGCCAAGCTATCATTTGTTTCTATTCCGTCAGTTAGTATTGCACATACGGTCCCAGATGCTATTCGTGAATTAGGAAGAAGTTTATTGTTACAGATTCCGAGGAGGGAATTAAAAACAAATGAGGAATTTTTGGTAACAGTTCGTCTGAAACGTTTTGACGATGTGTCGGATTTTACTTTGAGGTATGTAAAGTTCAGAAAGCCTGTTTTTGACGTTTCTGTTAGTTTTAGTAGGCATGTATACGCAATAACTTACTACACATAATTATTTACAAAGAAAAATCTTGGCTAAACACTGATTTGGAAACACAGTGAATGCTACCAGATATAGCTCTTCAGCACACAGGTTTATGTCGTGAAGTTTTGAAAATATTCTCTTTTCTTCTAATGCGGATTATTCGATCCGACCAAATTATAAATAGAACAATTATTTATAGATATGAAAACACCACAGCTACTTTGTTTTTTAAAGTTATGTAACGGTTGTGATTAAGAAAAGAACTTGATTCCCGGTATAAAACCATAACACTGTAAATGTTTGGCAAAAAACTTTGAACACTTTGAACTTAAAGAGTTATTACCCCATCGTGCCTTATTCTACTTTCAAATAAACATGGACTGAAAATGAAGTGTCTATATTGGTTTTAAGAATAACTGTACACACAAGAAGTTTTTGAGATATTTTGTGAGCTGTTACTTATTAAAGTACTTTGATTAAATTTGATAAGTGGTTGTTTGAATCTACTATTTTAGTTGCTTGAGTTTCTGAAAAAATCTAAACATTTGTGTCATTTATCACTTGAAATATTAATTAAACAAGAATTTTTAGTAATTTCCTCATCAATACTTTATTTTGTAAGCTTATATTTTTATACTAAAATGGTCCCACGATTCTGCAAATACTCCATCATTAGTAATGTTTTATCATAGTCACAAAAGTTTGTACGACTTGAACCACTACCACATTATAATCGAACTACCAGGAAATGCAAAAGCCTAGCTCAAATTTTCATGACATTGTGATTCTAAATGAGATTTCAAGAAACCTTTGGAGCAACCGTTGGTGATAACAAAACTCTTCAAACAGCTTTTCTTATTTATTTTCTTAGGCATTTACACTGAGTAAAGTTAAATAAAGATAGCTGAAAGAATGTTGATAAATTTATTTTTCTTTAAGACCTGGGGTACATTTGCCTGCCAAAAATGCATATCAAAACATATACACTGATACCACATCTTTCCTAGCCTTTGGTACCTAAATGTTCCTTAAATGACAAAATACGTAGTCAACATCAGCCCTGTGTTAGTATAGTCTTTAAAAATGTCACAGGTATTCATAATTCGACAACTCTTTTGTCCTTGACACTTTTATATTTGGGCGATATCAAATGCAATCAAACCAGGAGTCAGAAATGATGAGCTTAAATATATATTTAGAAAGTCATCGATGTGTTGAGAAGCGTTTGATTTCAGCTTGATAGCTGTGAGGAATCACAGCGAGACGTGCCCATATATGATATGTTTCGGATGCGTGACCGCTCACTTTCGGCTAAGGTGTGTACAGTAAGATTGATAAGGTCAGCATCAATATCGAAGACATGCATAATTAGTTATTTCGGGGTTTATTTGCAGGAACACTTTCAAGACTAACACATCAATAAAAGATCAACTTAGAATCTTCTACATTTCATCAATAAGATTGAAAAATTAGTTGGTCTTAGGATGAAGTAAACTTCAAGGATACCGTTCCTATTTGACAAAAAATATATGTACTCAATGTAGGAATAATTTATAAACCAAAAATATCAGTAGACAATCTAAGAGTTTCCTCTGTTCATAAATGTGATGTTTTAAACGAATTTACTACTTTAATAGGGATGAACTAATAGTTGGTGTCCTCTGGACAAAAATAGTTTCCCATTCGTACAGGATAGTCAGTTAAACATTTAACTAACCAATATTTGGCATAAAATTTGCTTTTAAGATGATCATCTCTCCCAACCCTGAGGATTATGAGGCTTCAGAAATTAGAGAAGCTATTCATCGCATATTTATTTGAAACTATGAACTACAATTATTATGATGTAACATCTACATAGTAAAAATGATCCCACACTTTCGGCAGATTTTACCAAATAGAGCCATTAAAACGTAACATCGTGCTGTTAAAAGTTAAAAAAACTGTATACCGTGAATTCACTTAGTATTGTTTGTTTGGATCTTCCCATCGATGTGTTTAGGACTGCAACTGGTCAGTCTCTAATTGGCATATGTGCATACTGTGCGTATTGCCTCGATATACCTTAATATAGGACCTTAAATACCTTAAATAGGACGAAACGCGCGTCCTGGATTCCACTGCTAGCCACTATCCATCTCTGCTTACCATGTATACCGTGAGTTTTAATGTAACAACGACAAATGTTTTAAACGTAAAGCTTATATAAAATTTAAAACATACTTTAACTTTGGTTAATTATGTAATAATATAGAAGGAATTAGACTTCTTCATAACACTTAAAAATGCCGAAAATAGTTAGGTCAGGTGTTGGTTTCGTTAAATTAATTTTGCTTTACATTAAGGCTTTATTTATTCAGGTGCTCCCATAGAGATGGCACAGTAACCGCGTGTATTTATTTAGAAGGCAGATTACAATCGTACACTTTCTGTTATGATGCACATACACTAACTTAAATTTGGGGTGGAGGCAAAAGTAATTCTGTGTGATTAGAAAATAACTTGCAATTTTCTTCCGCTGACTAATTAGGTCAAATCCAAACCTTGAAAGTTCTTTCTCTGTGTTTTACTAGATATACGTAGTAAACTCTCAAAATATTCTTGTGACATGAATCAATTCAGTAGCTTAAAGTTTTACCGTCACCTAACTTTCTATCATCTATCCTATGAAAATTACCTAAATATCTTTTATTATGATCGTTTACACCAAAAATCTAAGTCTCAGGAATAATGTTTATCAAGCCGTTTGCAACACTTCTTTGACGAGATTTTGTTATTTCGCACTTCCGTTAGAAAAAATAAATTAAGACTTTGGTCCCCGTAAGTACGAATATCTTTTAAACTGCGATAGAAACATCTGGAACAGTTGGGCTTAGTTATATAGTCTGATGTTATCGCACTGAAATGCCTGAGCTACTATGAAGTAGCTTAATTATTAAATATTTAGAGTCCACGGAGACAGCTGACCGAATAGCTTCAAACTTGAACAATTTAAGAGGTAATTTAACTGACCTTTATCCATTTTCAGCTTTAAAGAATTTTATTTCTAACTGAATCAAACATTAATGTTAACTGATCAATCCTAAACAAACCCAATGCTTTTACAGTATAACTGAAGTACAACTGATTTTCAGTAATAAGTTTGCTTTCGTCAGTGATGTCAAAATATTACCCTGATGTTTAGGGCATATACATAAAAAAAGTGTTTGTTTTGTTCATTAGGCTTTGAACACTTTCATCGTCACAAAAGATACAGTACTACATCAACCAAAATTGTATCAAATAAATGAATGTAATGTTATTATTTTCATAGTTGAAATCATGAGTCAATTTAAGCTAAACCGCCATGGAAAACCTGGAAGCACTGGACGGCCGTTTCGTCCTATGGTGGGACTCCTCAACAGTGCACATCCACGATCCCGCCTCACGAGATTCGAATCCAGAACCTACCAGTCTCACGCCAGATCACTTAACCTCTAGCATCATTGAACCAGCATCCAACGGTGTTAATGTCTAACTTCAACCGATCCACGAAATTGGGCAACCGTTCACCAATTGTCTCCAGTGAGTTGATATCTCTACAACAGACTTGGTTAAGATGGTGTAATATTATAGTATTATGAATAATATATTAAACAGTCAGAGGTTGTTTCATTGTTAACACAATTTAAATGTACAATTTAACAATGTTCAATGTTTAATTTTAATTTCAACATAATTATATTTAAGTCTTTAATTGTAAAGTAACATAAAATTATAAGCAAAGATGTATAGTGACTGGCAGTGGAATCCAGGACGCGCGTTTCGTCCTATCTGGGACTCGTCAGCTGGATGTACCTCCATCTCAGAGTTGATGTTCACTCTGGGACTCAAACTCAGTCCTTAAGATCAATGGGAAGATTCAAACAAACAATACCAAGTGAATAACAGAAAATTAGTTTCACTATAAAATTCTCAGTTATTGGGACCTAGTGATTGTCTTTTCAAAATATTGAGAAACGATTGTTCTCGATAGGCCAAAAAAGTTTCTTCCATTTTATTTCAGGCATAAAGTATTGTTTTAAATCACTGGGGTTTATTGACTTCTATATATAGAATTTTAATACATCTCTTCATACGTAGAATGCATTTAGATTAAGACAAACGTTTAAAATTTTAATTTTGTAGGGGTTTATGGTATCCTGTTGTTGATGTTAATGATAATAATTGGTCAATATTTGGTGATATATTTGTACCCTTTACAAATAAATTTCATACATGTTGCATAAGATGGTGACTACCTGGAATCAGTGACTCAGTGGGTATAGTGAGAGATATTGGGGTCGATTTTCATTGTGAATATTAGGACTAGGATGTAGGTACGTTCAACTGGTGAGTTTCGAATATATTGGAATGAGAAGTCTGGATGCCACTGCTAGTCACACTTCAACTTTACGAAAAAATTTTCGCTTAATGACAATATCAAAATAAAGTTCTCAGGATACATATACATCAATAGACACAGATCAGTTGCCATCCTAAGCATCAATAACATGAAAATGAGAATCGCTGTAAAAAAAACTCATACCCTCCATACATACTAGATCAAAATCAGATTAGACATCATTTGGAAAAATTAAGAACTAGAATTCAACTCCCATCAGTTTGTAAATAATCACTTACTTACTTACTTACTTACTTACTTACTTACTTACTTACTTACTTACTTACTTACTTACTTACTTACTTACTTACTTACTTACGCCTGTTACCCCTCGTCGAGGAGCATAGGCCGCTCACCAGACCAAGTTGTATCTCCGCATTTCCATTGCTATTTGGCTGGTCTTTCCTGTCTCCCACATTGTCCGGACGTTCCATATACCTATAAAGAGTGTTGCTCTGGTTGTTAGAAGGTGCATCGGTCTCGTGACTTCCGAAGAATTTCGGCTTTCATCATGAGACGTCATTATTCCTTCAACTCCCAGAGCAGAGTTTAAATGGTTTGAATTATTTTTTCTGGTTAGCGTTTTTTTAGCGAGTTAGCTTTTCTACGGGATGGGGTCGCTAACCCCATGACCAACCCTCCTCCTTTACTCGGGCTTGGGACCGGCAGTAACTCTAGAAGAGCTACAGGTGGAGTTTTGTAAATAATACTTTAATAAAAACTTTAGATCCAACAGTGTTGACTTTTAAGTAGAGATAGATGGTGGCTGGAAGTAGAATTCAGGATGCGAGTTTCGTCCTATTTGAGACTTATCAAAAGGACATACCTGCATCCCAGAGTTATTGTTCATTTCAGAACAGACCAATTGCAGTCTTTAACATCAGTGGGTAGATTCAAACAACCGATATAAAAATGAATGTTGACTTCATTTTGTTCAATGAAATACTACTCACTAGCCATATTTTATAGACAGTCTAATATAGGAACTGAATTCTCTCTATGCACTGAATTATAGTAACAATAAATATGATGTGGCTTTCGATGGAAGTATTCAGTTTACTTTTATCCAGAGATTCTTTGAAAGCAGTCAGAAAATTTAAATAACACACATGCATAGACTTCAATCATTCGTTTGAATCTTTCGGTGCGTTCTGCAATCTGAATTATCTTTTCTCCTGGTCTTCAAGTGTCCTGCTTACGCCGTTCTTTCGCTGTACTAGTCTTCTTTCAATCTGATGACTGTTGCAATTCTGACTTCACATACTACTTATGGGTACTCTTGTGAGTTACATCTACTACAATATTTCTATATCTTTATTTTGTTGCTATTGTTACTTTAAGGGTTCGATGTAAGAGCGACTCCAATTTATTTTGAAAAGAGAACTTAACTATGAAAAGACACAATAAACCACATATAAATATTCAAACATTTAGTCCTCTTCACAAATTGAAGCATAATAAGAATGAAAATATTTACAAAATAAAAAAATGAATTCATGCCATATTCCATTGTTTTGACTTTTCAGTGACATGCAAACAGATAAATTTGATTCATATTAAAATATCAACAAGATTTAAAATCAGAATAGGTTTTGTAGAGATTTCAGTATTTTTTATAGTTGAAATCATGAGTCAATTGAGGCTAAACCACCATGGAAAACCTGGAAGTACTAGACGGCCATTTCGTTTCGAGGCGAGATCGTGGATGCACACTTCTGAGGAGTCCCATAATACGACGAAACGACCGTCCAGTACTTGCAGGTTTTCCATGTTGGTCCAGCTTCAATTGACTTGTGATTTCAACTATGAAAAATACTGAAATCTCCACAAAATCCCTTCTGATTATAATCATATGTTCACTAGTGACTGACTTCAAGATACATGTCCTGGAGTTCCAGTGAGAAGCAGTGACCAGTGGCATTCAACCACGTCTGTTGTGAAATATCAACTCTCTGAAGACATTGGTGAATGATTGCTCAAACTTCGTGGTTTGGTTGAAGTTAGACATTAACACCGTTGGATGCCGTCTCAGTGGTCTATCGGTTAATTGCTCTGGCACGAGACTGGTAGGTCGTGGGTTCGGATCTCGCGAAGCGGGATCTTGAATGCGCACTGCTGAGGAGTCCCGTAATAGGAAGAAACGGCCGTCCAGTTCCTCCAGGTTTTCCATGGTGGTCTAGCTTCAATCGACTCATGATTTCAACTATGAAAGATTTAAAATTTGAAGAAATGCCTAACAGCATACAACAAGTTGTTCGCAATGTTAATTAAATTTGGAATAAACCGTTTATGGTTACTTGCAGTGGTAGTGTAGTGAACAGAACACTAGTGGGGACAATTAAATGTATTTGACCCAAAAATTACAGACTATCTCACTGAATTCTGAAAACCATACAGTAAAGTTAATTTGCAAACTATCAATCAATTGTCTCAATCTTCAACATTCCTTATTCAAATATCAATCCATCCTCTTCGATTATTATTGTCCGTGTATTTTCATACCGATTGCGTTTCGTTTTCGTTCTTTCCCTATCAATCTTCTACTGAAATACATTCTATGCCTGACCATCATCATATACTACTCATGTGGATATAAGTAACCCACACCATAGTAGTACTAGAATATTTTATAGAATTTTTATTATATTACGTTGTATAAATATTTTAGTTGACTTGGAAACAAATTTGAATTATATTTTTTCTCAAATCTCAAATTATCTTAATATTTTAAAATGAATAAATACACTAGTTTCTATCATAGTTACAACATGAGTTCCTTCTTTATATTAAAAACATATTATCGTTTTCCTTTTGTTTAGACTAGACATGAATTCAGACAATCTTTGTATAACCTATATGGTGTTATCACATTCAACTATAAAATATATTGTTGTCTTTTTTAAAAAGAAAAACAAACATGGAAACTTCTGTTTATCGTTTACTTATGAAAGTAAAAACAACATTTTTTATTTGTTTATTTCATTTTATCTAACAAAGTATCCTACTCAACTGACATAAAAATTGGATATGGACTGGTTGAGGTTAGACATGAACACCATTGGATACCGGCTCAGTGGTTTATCGGTTAAGTGCACTGGAGCGAGACTGTAAGGTCCTAGGTTTGAATCCCGCGAGGCGGGGTCGTGGATACGCACTGCTAAGGAGTCCTATAATAAGATGAAACAGCCGTTCAGTGCTTTCAGGTTTTCTATAGTGGTCTAGCTCCAATTGACTCATGATCATAACTACATAAAATTGGATGTTTACTTGTTTTGTTCAAACTCTGACCAACAAAATTGTCGAAGTAATCTGCTAATACAAATACATGTGTAACGAATTGTTTATCGTTTAAATTTGAAAATAAAAACAATATTTCCTACTTGTTTATTTAATTTTATCTAACAAAGTATCCTACTCAACTGACACAAAAATTGGATGTTTACTTGTTTTTGTTCAAACTATGACCAACAAAATTGTTTTGTTTAACTAATCAACAATTCAAATGATTGATGAATAAGTTCTTCTAATGCTTTAAAAATATTATTCTCTCCCTTATGAGATGAGATTCATGTTATTATTATCGATTCCCTGAAAAGAGGAAAAATAATGACTACGGAATTCTAACTCAGTGACCTATCATTATTATGCTTTTTATGTGACTCAAATTGGTTAATTTCAACTAGATTAGGGATAAGAGGAGAAAACTACAAGAAATAGTCATGTGTTTCATGGTTACAGTTGTACTATCTAGCATATGTTAGTATGTGCCTCCAAATGCCCTGGTACGGCTGAGAGTGGGGAGGAGTCACCCTCCCTCTCGAAATGCTCTCACATGGCCACGCGTATATAGCCTCTACCATGGAAGTCTTATTCACTACCTTCTCGTGGCACTACTGTTCTTTACAAAATTGGGAGGAAGAAAAGCGAAATCTGCCGCTTTAAGTGGGCCGATGGACACAGTGAGTTCATTTACGGGAGTTGGGAAACCTTGAATTCAAACCAATGGTGTACATGTGCTCCAGTATCCTAAGGAAACAAGTGGCGTATGAACCAATTGTTGGTCACCGGCTATCATGGGACTGCATCTCCTTACGACGCCTCACTGCCTTGTGGATTATAACTAAAGGTCAAAGGTTCCGGATGTGGCCCCCTATGCAAACCACCTGCTTCGGTTTGGGCACCTGAGTAGTATCATAGCCCTCACACAAATCAAATGAGATTTGTGTGGCGCACATATGTCTGGTGCTCCCTTGTACCAATATTTATGTGTTTAAATAAATAACTAAATGTTATTATATACCTCAAACTACCAAACAATAAGGAGCATTTAACATTTCGTAACTGTTCGCTTGTATTACATTTTAGCTAATTCATTGATTTGTTATCTATCGCTTTCAGTGGTTATATCTAAGCGGGAAATACTAGAAATCAGAATTATATCCATAATAAACCATTGGTCATAATTTTGAAGCTTAAAGTTTAGTCATTAAATTATTTTATCCGTATTTCATGGACTTATTCATTTATATTTTGATAAAAATTAAAATGAATCTTTATCAGTTGATGAAGTAGACACCTATTAACAAGTTAATTGATACTAATTATATGTAGTAATGATGGATAGTGGCTAGCAGTGGAATCCAGTTTGAAGCGCGTTCAGTTCTATTTGGGACTCATCAGCTAGATGTACCTGCATCTCAAAGTTGATGTTCACTCTAGGACTCGAACCTAGTACTTTTCGCTTCAAACGCCATCGCGTTATTCACTCGGCCACTGAGTCCTGATAGCCACTTGCTTGTGCGATGAGGTGAAGTTTAAATTCACTTAGTATTGTTTGTTTGAATCTTTCCATTGATGCAGGTACATCCAGCTGACAAGTCCTAAATAGGACGAAACACGCTTCCTGAATTCCACTTCTAGCCACTATCCATCTTTGCTTACAATGCTTGTGAATTAAGGCTCTATCGAGGCAATGCACACATATGCTAATAAGAGACAGACCAGTTGCAGTCCTAAACATCAATGGAAAGATTCAAACAAACAATACCAAGTGATTTTATATGTATTAATATTGTTATCCTTTCAATTTGTTTTTCCATTTACACTATTCCACGTCTGATTTCAGTAATCTATGAAGTTTCTGGTTAAATTATCCTATAGAATACACTTGAATAATTTGGTAAAATGTATTCTCTTGAGTTTTCTGTAAACAATCAGTGAATATTTTGATTGTTTGACATGGATTACTTTTTTTTATACGCCATGCTAAAAATTTGTTTGTTTGAGAAACTATTTTGACAGTTGAATCATAATACTTCTTATTAGATGATTGTAGATTATATAATAATAATCATAATGGTAGTAATAACTGAAAATATCCTTCCTTGTTATTCCATTGGTTGATTCATATTGACAGTGATATTGGTAAGAAAGGAATAGAATGTGAATCAATGATAGGCAAAGAAAATAAAAGATCTTGCCAATGCATATATATGAACAAACGTGGATAACCATTGTAGATTGTAGTTAAAAGCAACCTAAAACATATTTAATTATCAGAGGGGGTTTTGTGGAGATTTAGTATTTTTCATAGTTTTTTTTTCAAAACCACGTCTGTTGTGAGATAGGAACTCACTGAAGACAATTGGTGAATGGTTGCTCAACTTCGTGGATCAGTTGAAGTTAGACATTAACACCGTTGGATGCCAGCTCAGTGGTCTATCGGTTAAGGGCTTCGGCTCGAAGCTGGTAGATCCTGGGTTCGAATCTCGCGCGAGCGGGTTCGTGGATGCGCACTGCTGAGGAGTCCCATAATAGGACGAAACGGCCGTCCAGTGTTTCCAGGTTTTCCATGTTGGTCTAGCTTCAATTGACTCATGCTTTAAAAAAACTATAAAACATATTTATCAGTCCAAAATGGTACACCGCATTACCATAGCAACTTACTAACTTACTTACGCCTGTTACTCCCAATGGAGCATAGGCCGCTGACCAGCATTCTCCAACCCACTCTGTCCTGGGCCTTCTTTTCTAGTTCTATCCATTTTTGTTCATTCTTCTCATGTCTATCTCCATTTCTCGACGTAATGTGTTCTTTGGTCTTCCTATTCTCCTTCGACCTTCAGGATTCCATGTGAGGGCTTGTCTTGTGACACAATTGGGTGATATCCTCAAAGTGTGCCCTATCCACTTCCAGTGCTTCTTCCTGATTTCTTCCTCCAATGGACGGAATCTGGTTTGTTGTCTCCCACAGTAGGTTGTTGCTGATGGTGTCTGGCCATCGGATCCGAAGTGTCTTGCGTAGACAACTGTTAATAAACACTTGTATCTTCTGGATAATGGCTTTCGTAGTTCTCCACGTCTCTGCCCCATACAGAAGAACTGTCTTGACATTTGTATTGAAAATTCTAACCTTGGTGTTGGTTGACAATTGTTTTGAGCTCCAGATGTTTTTCAGCTGTAGGTATGCTGCTCTTGCTTTGCCGATCCTCGCCCTCACATCTGCATCTGATCAACCGTGTTCATCAAATTACAATAGCAATTTGAATATGAAAATAATAGAAGTCGAAGTAACGATGGTTTTAAAAATGTAGATGCAGAGATGATTGGTGGAGAAAGAATTAGTTTATGAGACGAAAAGTGTAAGATAAGTTTAAAATTCAATACATAACGGAAAGAAAATATTGAATGTAATCGCGTAACGGTGTTGGATTCTCAGACATTCTACTCAGTTTCTTTAACCATCGATTACAGAAATGGTGAAAACCACAACCCAGTTCTCTGCATCTGCCAAATGACTTTATGAACTGGATCAAAATCTTGGTTTGCTTACTTACTTAAGCATGTTACCCCTCATGGAGGAGCATAGGCAGCTCACCAGCATTCTACATTCAACTCTGTCCTGAGCATTCCTTTCTAGTTCTTCCCAGTTGCTATTCATCCTTTTCAAGTCTGCTTCTGATTCCCGACGTAGTATGTTCTTAGGCCTTCCTCTTTTCTGTTTCCCTTCAGCATCCCAAGTTAACGTTTGACTCATGATGCAGTTTTGTGATTTCCACAATATATGTCCTACTCACTTTCAATGTCTTTTCCTAATTTCAGCTTCAGTTGAAAGTTGGCTTATGCTCTCCCACAGTAGTCTGTTGCTAATGGTATCCGGTCAACAGATATTGAGTATCTTGTGTAGACGATTGTCTATAAATACTTGTATATTTATGATGACGGTTGTAGTAGTTCTCTGAGTTTCAGCTCCATATAGTAGAACTGTCTTGATGTTGGTATTGAAGATTGTGACATTGGTATTGGTTAACAGTTGATTTGACTTCCATATATTCTTCAGCTGTGGGAATTCGGCTCTTGCTTTGCCAATCCTTGCTTTTACGTCTCCATCAGATCCTCCACATTCATCGATGATGAAGCTGACTAGGTACATGAAAGATTCCACATCTTCCAGAGTTTCTCCATAAAGTGTGATTGAGTTGGTGTTCTATGTGTTGTATTTGAGGATCTTGCTTTTTCCCTAATGTATACTGGTGACTAATGACACAAAAGCTTCTGCCACATTAGTTGTCTTGACCTTCATTTGTTGGTGTATATGGGGTAGATGGACTAGGTCATCTGTGAAGTCCGAAGTTCCTAGTTGATCCCGAGCTGTCCATTTCCTTCCGTGCTTCCCCTCAGGTGTTGAGGTATTGGTGCTTTTTAATCCCTTTCTAATTGTCCTCCATAGCAGTTTCCTCTTCTCTGATATATATATCTTGTATATCTTGTAAGGCTTGGACCCTTTTTTTGAAAGCCATCTTTAATTTGTCGAGTTTGTTAGTATATCGAAGGAAGGCTGTATTAAACCTTTGTAATACTGTTTTCCCAGTTGTTCATTGCTTGTTTAGCTTCAGTTTCATCATGACCACAATCAAGTGGTGATCTGAAGCTATAGTATGTCTATAGTATGACTATAGTATATCATTAGTCCATGAACTAATTAACTGTTAAAATGAATTATATAATATGGTGTTGGATTCTTGGCTGAAATCTTAGAGATAATCATGAACTATAGTTGGAGAAAATAGACAATAGGGTCCAAAACTTATAATGATGTTTGCAAAATTTATTGATCTTTTATTTATCAATAATTATTGAACAATATTGTTCCATGCCTTCCGCCCCCTAAATTTCGTTCATCCTTCTTATAATAAATTCTGTCAGTTTAATTTTCCCTTTAGTGATGACAAAATTACTTAAATCTCCTTAATTCCCATCCTCTTTGTGTGTGGTAAATGACAATGTCATTTGTTCTCAATTTTTTTTAAGCTGTTTATGTTATATATGCCAGTTTCATTTTTAATTTTACTCCAATATACATTACAAAATAGAGAAATAAATAGCTTGAGTAAAACACACTCTGACCACGTTCATCTTGTTTAAATTACATAGTGATAAGTGATAGGATAAAAATCAAATTCCATATGATTTGAGTCCTATCAAATTGATTTGGATTTTTCATAATAAAAAAACATCAATGTTGACTAGAAAACGTAGGTCCTGAATTCTTTTGCTCATTGCTTATTATTATTAGCTTCATTCAATATAGAATATATAATTCTCAACGCAAAGTACTGCAACAAGTTTCCGTTTCTTACTTCTTCGTCTTTCCTGACGATAAATATTCAATGATCACCAGGTAGAAGTTAGCAGTCCAGTCAATCGATATCTGAATAATGTACATTCTTCTCGCTGCATCTAGCCAGCAACCACGATATCTGTGGTTAGACCTTCTGTAACCCTTACAGCGAAAGGTGTTACACTTTTCCAAAACGTACCTGAATAGGTTGTGCGATTAATAGTCATAATGATGTATTAAAACAAACGAAATTAAATAACTTGTTGAAATATCTAGATGATAGGAACAGGTAGCCCAGATGTTTAAACAGGCCGCCAACGACGATTATTTAAAATAGACAATAAAAAAGTTTCCAAACGTCTATGAAAGTAGTCTATATGTCACTAGAGACTGGTTGGTTTAGTTTTGAATGAACCAATGATAGGTTATAAAAAGTTTTGATATCTGATTTGCTTTTTTCTCCTAATTGACTGATATTATTTGAATCGTTTCAAAACGTTTTACTTACTGGTTTTGTGATATGAAATTGGTTTCTTGGTAATGACTAAGTATACATTGAGTCCTTAATACATTTCATTTGAGTAACTCTATCTAGTAATGACTCAACAAGATCAAGTATATTGTGGTTGGTGTACTCACGCTTCCTGAAAAATACATTTATTCTATAAGTAAGATACTTAAGGTACACTAGAGAATATTAATTGATATTTCTATGTTCATCATCACTTTTCATTAGCTCTTATTATCAAGTAGATAAAAGTAAAAAAAGAAAAGGTATATTCCGTTATTTTGTTGTTTTAAATTGTTGGGGATGTTAAATCCTCATAGCTCACTTGACTTACTTACTTATTTACTTACTGCTGTTACTCCCAATGGAGCATAGGCCGCTGACCGGCATTCTCACTTGGAAAATGGCCTATTTTTGTAATTTTATTGTGAAAATTTGAATTTTCTTTGTTTTCGCGCCGAAAGCGCTCTTTTTACCTTCGAGTCGTATTTTCCACTTGTAAAATATATTAACACTATTGGTTCGTTGTATCTTTTAGTGTGCTAATTTTTAATACTGCCCAAGGACAATTTTATGCTGTATATATACGTTCAAGTTTTTCCCCTTACGATGGCTGTGATTGTGACTGCTACGGAATACATTTTACCCGCTTCCAACTTGGACTTCTTACTCTAGTTAGCTGGGTCTAGGACGCGTAATAATAGCTAGCTTATCAGTCTCAGGTCATATGTCTTTGTTCCGTTCGCTAACTAGTGAATTCGAAACGCTTCAGATATAACATAAATAAGTTTGTTTTACAGAATCTCTAAACATGAAATTAAGACAGTTATTGGACTAGAATAATGGATTATAATTACAGTATTCTGACTTATTGGTTTCATCTTATAAATTGGAAGTTAGTTGGATCAATACAACGTATAAACATCTCATTAATGATTTACAAGCTAAGATAAAAAAAGCAATCTGTCATTGTGTATTCTAATTATTTTGTTTTTCACTTTTTGTCAACTGAACTATCCTTCAGTTCAGTAAACTCCTCAAAAACAAACTATTTCATATATAATTTCATATATATTATATTCTAAATATGAATTGCTATTCTTGAGTTTCTGATTTTCTCTTTATCCCCTTTATGTCGGTATAGGTTTGAATTCAAGCCTTTCACTAAACAATGTTTTGTCATTATATATATATATATATATATATATATATATATATATATATATATATCAGTCAGCTACAACGTAGGACCAGGCACATATATGCATCGGTCCAAGCTGTCATACCTCGTTAGCACAACATGATGAACACCGAATTCATAGAAGTAGTTAATTTAGTGGCAGTAATATATAAAAGATAGGTAGTATATAAGGATATATTACAGGAAGGAAGACAGATATGAAGCAATTTTAATCTCAAGGTTTATGGGAACATAGAGTGTATACACCTGCGCCATTATGATCGATTCTGAGTCATGCCACCTAGAATCTACAACTATTGATTACGATAGTCGCGCGGACCCCAACCAAGTAGTCTGCATCTGTCAGCATGGCTCAGACTAGTAGTTAGTGTTTTCAAGCTCTGATGCCACGTTTTGGTTTGGTCGCCCATAACTTTCTTCCGACCATCCTCAATACTAGCCAGTATAGCGCATCATGGTAATCGGTGTTTAGGCATACGCAACACGTGGCCCAACCATCTCAGTCGATGAAGATTCATCACCTCATTAACTGATTTACCATCATTCCCTAATACTCTGTGTCTAACTTCACTATTACTTACCCGGTAATATATTTTATTCTTTCGACAAACTTACACAAAAACATTTAGAATTTATATAGTTGAAACCATGAGTTAATTAAAGCTATATCACCATAAAAAACCTGGAGGCACTGGACGGCTGTTTCGTCCTATTGTGGAACTCCTGAGAAGTACGCATCCAGGATCCCGCCTCGCGAGAAGCAGTAACCAGTGGAGTTCAGCCAGGTCTTTTGGGAGATATCAACTCACTGAAGACATTAGTGAATGGTTGCTCAATTTCTTGGATTGGTTGAAGTTAGACATTAACACCGTTGGATGCCGACCGGCTCATTGGTCTATCGGCTAAGTGCTCTGGCGCGAGACTTGTAGGTTCTGGGTTCGAATCTCGCTCGAGAGGCGAGATCGTGGATGTGCACTGTTGAGGAGTCCCACGATAGTATGAAACAGCCGTCCAATGCTCCCAGGTTTTCCATGATGGTTTGGCTTCAATTGATTCATGATTTCAACTAATATAATCTAGAACTTATTATTTATCATATATTGTGAAAGTTTCAAAAAATGCTAAAGTAAATGAAAATCATTGAAAATTAACACTTGTGTAATAAATAAGTGTATTTGGGCGTTAAAGTGAATTATTCTAAATTAATTATCTGATAAAGTTGTATATCTTTTCAACTAGCTTAGACGTTATATTAACCATCTTTAATAAATTCCTTATATTCAATATGAGTATTACTAATTTAGTGGTTACAACATACTCAAGCATTATTCTAAATAAACCTATAATCAAACAAAATCAGTTTACTGAGGTCGTCTACGTTCAACTATCATGTCTTATAGCCTTCAACAAAAGACACAGCAAATTGTTTTATAATATAATATCTCTTTGTTTGATAAACGGATATCTAGTCATGCATCATAGATTGTAATCTTTTTACGAGAAAACCAAATGATCATTTTATATTCTTATCAGTATTTAGTTTACTACCAACCAACTAACTAACCAAAGTTGATGTAATTTTCATGATAATTGACTTGTTTAGTTACAGTGTAAATATTACAGTTCAATCAAATACAAGTTCATTCAATTCATAGTTTTTAACCCATAGTAAAATGGATCTTTAAGAACGTATTACAACAATAGAATAAATGATATAAGCTGTAAAAGATGGTGATAATAATAATGAATAGTTGTTTAACCAGATTTGTAAGTTAATATAAACCAATACTAAATCCATTTAGGACTACAACTGGTCAGTCTCTAATTGGCACATATGCATACTGTGCGTATTGCCTCAATATAGTCTTAATTCACAAGCATGGTAAGCAAAGATGGATAGTGGTTAGCAGTGGAATCCAGTTTGACACGCGTTTCATCCTATTTTGGACTCGTCAGCTGGATGTACCTCCATCTCAGAGTTGATATTCAATCTGGGACTCGAACCCAGTACCATTCGCTTCAAATGCCATCGCTTTATATACTTAACTACTGAGTCATGAGAGCCACTTGCTTGTGCAATAGGGTGAAGTTTAAACTCATTTAGTATTGTTTCTTTGAATCTTCGCATCGATGTGTTAGGACTACAACTGGTCATTCTCTTTGCTTACCATTCTTGTGAATTAAGGCTATATCGAGACAATACGCACAGTATGCATATATGCTAATAAGAGACTGATTAGTTGCAGACCTAAACATCAATAGGAAGATTCAAATAAAGAATACTAAGTGAATTTATTGTATCATGAATTTATTGAAACAAAACATTATGAAAATGACCTGGTACTTGTATAATTTATTAGTTTGACCTTGAGTTCCTTATTGATTTTGCCCATTAAAAGTTTTTACTATTAAATAGTATAGTTTTAAAAATCATTTTCCCTTTTTACTGACCTCATACTAACTGGTACAATTGGACAATTATGATAGTTTCATAAGAAAATGGGACATCTAAGAGGTTCAAAATTCTCGTTAGCAACTCCAGTTAAGTTTTCATAGTTGAAATCATCAGTCAATTGAAGCTAGACCACCATTAAAAACCTGGAATCACTGGACGGTCGTTTCGTCCTATTATGGGACTCCTCATCAGTTCGCGAGAATTGTAGGTCCTGGGTTCGAATCTCACGATGTGGGATCGTGGATGCGCACTGCTGAGGAGTTCCACAGTAAGAATTCCAGGTTTTCCATTGTGGTCAAGCTTCAATTAACTCATGATCTCAACCACATATCTTAAGACAATTAATAATAAAGTTTAAATATTCAACAGCTGAATATATAGCACTGACTATTCAATAATTCAGTTTCTCTTTAGTAAATATGATTAAGATGTTTAATTAAATTGAAATTGTAATAAGTTTAGTTTTCAAGTAAACATATTCCATGATCAGTTACTTTTCCATAAAAGTTGGAAAATTTAGTTAAAAATTTTTCGATGAAACATATGCCATTACTATCATTCATCAAACTAGTTATAAGAAACCTAATTTTTTCGTTTACACTACTTTCTTGATAAACTTTTGACATTTTTAAATTGTTGAAATAAATTCTACTTTTTGTTTAAGAAGTTAAGGATACATAGAAATTAACTTTATATTCACAATATAAATTCTTATAAATAGGTATTCTAACAGTTCAGTAATTTCTACTTATGCGTAAAACATATGGAAACAAAATATTGAACTTTTCTTTCCGAGGGTCAACTGAATAGATGAATAGTACTTACTTGATATCTTCTTACTTACTTACTTACATACTTACACCTGTTACTCCCAATGGAGCATAGGCCGCCGACCAGCAATACTCAACCCACTCTATCCTCCGCCTTCCTTTCTAGTTCTATCCAATTTTTGTTCATTCTTCTAATATCTGTCTTCATTTCTCGGAGTAATGTGTTCCTTGGTCTTCCTCTTCTCAGTTGGCCTTCAGGACTTCACGTGAGGACTTGCCTTGTGACGCAATTGGGTGATTTCCTCAATGTCTGTTCTATCCATTTCCAGCCCTTCCTCCTGATTTCTTCCTCCGCTAGAATGTGGTTTGTTCTCTCCCACAGTAGCTTGTTGCTGATAATGTCTTCAGTAAATTTAAAATGTCATAACTTTTGTCAGAAATGATGCAATTGTTGTCAGGTATCTTTTATATACGCTAAAGTTTATTATCTATTCTTATAGAACATTCGTCTTAATTCACGCCTGAAAACAGTAAGTCAATAACAGATCTAAGGGTGACCCTAAAACAACATCAGTTCGCTGTTTATAAATCACACTATTAAAAATGAACTGAACATCCCAAGTACAATTGACAATTCAGTCATTCAATAAGAATGTCGGTAAACTCATATTAGATCCATTCATATCAATGTAACCATAAATAAAGCTTACCGTTTCGGTAAGTGACATTTTAAAAGAGTAAATAGATTACATATAGGAAAATCATAAAGCTCCCATAACTACATGTTAAATTATTGAGCGGAATCGGGATGGAGCTAGTAAGTTTTACTCCATTTGCAACTTTTTAGCGATGAAATATCTGTGGTCTTTAGAAAACGAATATTCTAGTTTTCTAATGAATCAATAAAGAACAAAGTAGGAATTTATATTTTGCTCTATGTATTCGACTATAACCATACAGTGCCGAATTTATCATTCAGTATTATTATTTATAAGATTAAATCTAATCCACTAAAAGCTCTAAGCTTATATACATATACTACACCCATCAAAAGCATTATTATAGTTAATCTAAAGCCATATCTATGTATGCGAAAACATTTTACATGATTACTTTTAATCCAGTGTATTCAGTTTCCTATAGATTATCTTAGTTTTACGCTTCTCGGGCCCCCAAATGCCCTGATACGGCTGAGAGCGGGAAAGAGCCACCCTCCCTCTCGAAATGCTCCCACACGGCCACACGTATACATCCTCTGCCAGCGAAGTCTTACTCACTGCCTTCTCATGACATTACTGTTGTTTACGGAATTGAGAGGACGAAAAGCGAATATCCGGCGCTTTAACCCGGTTGGCCGACACGGAGCGTCCACGTAGGGGGGTTGGAAAACCCTCATTTCAAACCAGTGATGCTCATGAGCTCCAGTGTCCTGAGGAGACAAATGGCTTATGAATCAATCGTTGGTCATCGACTACCATGGGACAGCATCTCCTCACGATGTTCCACTGCCTTGTGGATCAGACCTTTAGGTCAAAGGCTCAGGATGTGGCCCTCTAAGTAAACCACCTGCTTCAGTCTGAGCACCTGGGCAGTATCACAGACCTCACACAAATCAAATGAGATTCGTGCGGCGTATATGTATTCGATGCCCCTTTGTACCAATATTTATGTGTTCAAATAAATAGATAAAAAGTTTTACTTGGATACATACTTTTTTTATCGTTTTTTTCACTTTATCTTATATTTCTAAATTAATTACATTAGATCATATGCAAAGAAAATTCATTCCATTAAGTAATGTCACCTTTAAATTAAAAGCTGTCTAATCAATTAGATGAGATGATGAATCAATTGAAGCTAGACCACCATGGAAAACCTGGAAGCACTGAACGGCCGTTTCGTCCTATTGTGGGACTCCTCAGCAGTACTCATCCACGATCCCGCTTCACGAGATTCGAACCCAGGACCTACAATTCTCGCGAACTGCTGAGGAGTTCCACAATAGTACGAGTTGACTGTGGTCTAGCTTCAAGTGATTCATGATTTCAACTATTAAAATTACTATAATATCTACAAAACCTCTAATGATAATAGTTAATATAATTGTTTAGTGATAAGTGACTAATATTAAGATAAATTTGTTAAAATTTTAGTAGAACGTTATTACCATTGTACTTCGTTAATGTTGGGAATAATTCAGTAATCACCGACATCATTGGATGTTAGTCCAAATATTTTGTTAATTAACTGAAGTACCGAATGTAGATTATTAGTTCAGTGATCCATAATTAGTGCGTCAACCAAAAGCCAAGAAAATCATCAACCCAAGTTTTGATAGGATCATGTGTACAAAGCATTGAGGTCAGTCAGTCAGTCATAACGTAGAACTTCGTACGTATGTTCATCGGTTTGAGTTGCCATACCACATTAGCACAGAGATTCATTTGTCGATTCAAATCCCATAGTGGTAGAAGTAGTAAGAGTATAAGCAGTAATCCGAAAGATTGGGGTTTGAAGATGTTATTGAAGGAGTATAATCCAATGAAATATATTTGGAAAGAGAAAAAAGATAGAGAAATAAAGAATTCAGAAGATTAGAATTTGGGAGAACACAAGGAGTGGATGCACCTTCGCCATGGCAAACGATTTTGAGCCATGTCATTCAAGGACTCTAACCATCGGTTGTTATCATCTTGCAAATCCCAACAAAATATTGAGGAATCATATATTAGGTGAAAACAGCTATCTGTCTACCCGTTCTCATCATCAGTTTTCAATTAAATTATGTTTGATGTAAATAAAAATAGGAATTTTTGATTTGTCAGCTATATATATTACTCATTTTGTTTTATTCAACAATAATATTATTGATTTTTAAATCGAATTTAATGTAGATGTGAAATACCATCCAATACTTATGTTGAATTTGTTCGTGTAATCTGGCCAGCCGGTGTGAATTCATTAATATCGTCTTCATCGTCATCATCATCATCACCAGTATCCTTATCATCAACAGCTAATGGCGATACAAGTTCTTCCATAGAAGTTGATGGATTCCTTGATACTCAAACAATACCAACTAGTAGATCTTCTGAAAGAAATGATATGAGATCACATAATATGTGGGATGTATTCCATAGAAGTGTAATCAGTTCAAAACGTAATGTAACTGAAATTGTCGCTCGTTTCAGAGAAGATTTAGTTACATCTAATCCATCTTCAAAATACAGGTAAATTCGCATTTCCATAATAAGCATTTTTATGGTAAAACTAGTGTAATGTTCGATGTAACTAGATTTCTTACGTTATTATATCAAATTCTTAAAGAACAATAAGTGCTCTGAAAGAAAAAAAATATCTTTATAGAGTTGAGATCATGAGTCATTTGAAGCTAGACCGCCATGGAAAACCTGGACTCATTGGACGGCCATTTCGTCCTATTGTGGGACTCTTTGTGTACATTTTTATTTTAGTCTCTTTGCAGTATTATATAAAATAATAGTCAGTCGTTTAATAGTAGTTCATTATCGATGTCTTTTTCTCAAAATTAACTTCCTTTTTAGTTCACATATCTTAATCAGAAGGGGGTTTTGTGGAGTTCAACTGGGTCTGTTAGGAGATGTCAAATCACTGATGACATTGATGAATGGTTGCTCAACTTCGCGGATTGGTTGAAGTTAGACATTAACACCATGGGATGCCGGTTCAATGGTCTATCGGTTAAATGCTTTGGCACGAGACTAATAGGCCCTGGGTTTGAATCTCGCGAGACGGGATCGTAGATGTGCACAACTGAGGAGTCCCACAATAGGACGAAACGGCCTTCCAGTGCTTCTAGGTTTTCGATGGTGGTCTAGCTTCAATTGACTCATGATCTCAACTCTATAAAATTACTAAAATCTCCACAAAACCCCTTCTGATGAAAAAGTTATTTGTTTGATTTTCTGGCATCTAATTTCCAATAATTTCTGTTTATTTGGGTAGTTTTGTAGTGAACAGAACACTGGTTGGGGACAATCGAATGTATTTAAATAAAGATTACAGACTATCTCTGTAAGTTCTGATAACCAAACAATGAACAGTCAGTTTGAAAATTAACAACCAATTGTTTCAGTCTGCACTGTTTCTTCTCTAATTCCATTGCTCATGCATTTTCCAAACGATTGTGCTTCATTTCAGTCCTTTCCTCATCGGTCTTCTGCGAAAATACATTCTATGTCTGACCCACACCATATACTACTTATATGGATATAAGTAGACCTCATCACAGTATGAGGAGATTAATTAAACCAGATAATAATTTTACTCATAAGTTGATATCCTTTGTAAAATAAATGAAAAACAAGTTGTCCTAACTAGTTGTTTTATATTCATCTGAAAGTCTTCAACAGTATCCACTCAGGATTCCACACTCAATCAGAATCTACCTTGAAAGTTCAGGGTGAAGATTCCCAGTTTGACTTGTTACATTCTGAATCACTACATTTGTAGCATATTTTGCATTTTCTTTTTACCAATTCTCTACATATACTACTGTAGATTTTCACTAATCCCTTTTTTTTATTTTCCTTGAGTTTTAGTTCAGCAGCTGAAGTTTACAAATTACAATTTCGTGTTAATAAACCTCAGTCTAATTCACCTGGTCGTGTTGCACCAAGAATATTTTGGAGTTTAGTTAGTTTAAGTCGACGAAATTCACCAGATCATTCGATTAGTGCAAGTCCAGTTGTGACAAGATTGAACATTGAGCCATCTGAATTTAAACATATAACAATGGTGCTAAAAGTAAGATATCGTTTTTTTTAAAACAGGACATTTTTATTTGAGGCGCTTTTGTTCATTATTGTAACAAAATTTGATGACGATTAAATTTTGTTACAGTAGACGAATTATGAGAATTGTTCATTGTAATGTTTGTCGTAATTAGGGATGGATACCACACACCAAATAACTGAAATAGGACAATCATAGAACAATCGCTTTGTTCTCGTTTGAAACACATCATTCACGAATAATTACACTGGTAACCAAGCCTTTGAATTTCATGTTCCTTAGTCAGCAATCAATTGGTGTTCTATGATGTACATTTCATACCTCAGTCAACTGACGACATATAATTACCATAATAAGTCACTGATGTTTGTCTTAGTATTTAATTTCTTAAACTCTATAGGCTACAACGTAATGGGTGCTGACTATTGACGAGTTTCAAACTGAGGAAAGTTTAATTTATATATATATATATATATATATATATATATATATATCGTGAACTGATCAATGTAAGACCACCACTGAAAACGTGAAAATATTGAACAATCGTTTTTTCCTAGTATGGGTCCTGAGTTCGAGTCCTGCATACGGGATCGTGAATGCTCACTGCTGGTGGTGGCCTAACATTGATTGGTTTATAACCTCAATTAAAACCAAACCAGGCATAATTCTAATATCAGTTTGAAATCATGAAGTAAATTGCATAGAATAATAATATGATACTCCTTCTATATCGCAAGACAAGTTGATAATCCAATAGATTTTCTATCTTTAGGTATAAATTGCTATAATATGGTAAATATAAACTAGGATATTTAAATCTTCCGATTTGATTCATATTAGCAGTTAATTACTTCATTATTAGATTAAGGTTTAGTATTATCATCCTCAAACATTTTACATACTATTCTTATATGAAAGAAATATACTAGAGTCTCATTCACTTTCTCTTGTGTTGTAGTCAAATGTCTATTTCCCTTATCTTTCCTTCTTGTATACTCTCTGGTTCCATTTTTTTTTACTTTCTATATGTACTTTATTTTTGTCTAAATTAATGGTATTTATTACTGTTTACTTTCAATTTATCAATTTATACAGTCATGGATACAAAAATACCCCCTTCCCCCCATGTATACTTATCTACTAACAGTTGTCTTTTGTTATTAGTATTCTTTGTATGTACACATGTTAAGTCACTTAATTATTGATATAACTTGTTACTTCATTTATCATTATTAAAAATAAATTTCAAGTACATGTACCAATTTACATGGATTTATAAATATTGAAAGGATACCAACATCTTTCTTTTTGATATTCAATATAAACCATAGGTTTGATAAATTGAATGAAGCGTAACACATATGGATATTCATTTATAGTAATGTACCTGTTCTGTTGAATGTATATACATATACATATACATATATCACCTGACCTAAATTTCGGTTACTTTAATTCATAATAATAAGCAACATGAATAAAAAGGGTAGTATTTTTCATGATTAGTCAAATTCATTTATGGAAAGAGAATAACAGTAAATGGTATACAAGATAAATCTGATTAATAAACATACTACCTGTGAATACATGACAACATGTAGTTTTTTGTTTTTTTTTTGGAGGCGGGGGCGATAACAAGATAAATGAATAACCATATAACATTGTTCATAAGGTGTTCAGTGTGTTTTTAATACTATGAATAGTGTGCATTCGTTTCTGTGTTTAAGTGTGTAGGAAGAAGAACGGGTTAGAGATATGTTTATTTTCGGGTGTGATAACCTTGACCTTTAAATTAGTTATAAACAAATGTGAACTGATTTTTCTGGAATTGTAACTATAATTTGAATGTGTGTAAATGTAAATATGAATTAATGAATTCTCTTTCATAGGTGTTTCGTTTCGATTTTATATTCCTTATAGTTCATCTAATTCTTTCAATTAAGTTCATAATGAAGCTCTAATGTTAAGTGACTTGATATTCGGTTGAAATTTGAAATGATATCATATCAGAAGGGGTTTTGTGGAGATTTAGTATTTGCGTAGATGAAAGCGTGAGTCAATTGAAGCTAGATCACTATGGAAAACCTGTAAGCATTTTGCACATAATCTTGTTTGACTTATAGTATATTTTATGATCAAATAGTTCAGTATTTACATAGAGGGCCCGTGACAGCAGATGATATTGGTTTAAATATGGGTAGTGAAGAAAATATTCTTTGTTGGTGAGTCAAAACTAACACTAAACCTTTGTCTAGATAGTCCAATTGGTTACTTGTTCCAAATGAAAACAATTGCTTTTGTTTTTAAATAACGACTTAGTTAGTGGTTAACCATACTGCTTTTATAAGGACTTTGAAAAAGTAATTTAATCAAACTAATCTCACATTCTCTTAGTTTACATCATCACTTGAAACGAGAAAGGACTGGGGGTCTGTTTCGTTAGAAGATGCAGTCCCATTGCAGCCGGTGACCAACAGTAGGCTCATACGTCTTTTGTTCCCTCAGATCCCTGGAGCCCATATACACCATTGGTTTGGAATCGAAGTTTCCCAACTCCCCTAAGTGGATTCTCCATAACCACTAACCCGATTAAAGCAACGAATACTGGCTTTTTGTCCTCTCAATTTCGTGAACAACACCCCCACCACGAGAAGGCGGAGAGTAAGACTTCCCTGTTAGTGACCGTATACGCGTACCCATGTGAAAGCATTTTGAGAGGGAGAACAGGTTCTCCTGAACCTTGGCAGTACTAGGGCATTTGGGGGCGATCTAGGATAATCGTAATATACTACTTATACACTTTTTTCCATAATTTACTCAGGTTCTCCGTGTATCCCCGAATCTAACCATACAAATTTTTTTTGATAAAAAACATTTCTAGTAAATAGATATTTTTATAGTTGAAATCATCAGTCACTTGAAGCTAGACCACTATGGAAAACCTGAAAGCACTGGACGGCTGTTTCGTCCTATTATGGGACTCCTCAGCAGTGCTCATCCACGATCCCGTCTCGCGAGATTCGAATCCAGAACCTGCCAGTCTCGCGCCAGATCGTTTAACCACTAGACCACTAAGCTGGCCGGAATGCGATGTTGTCAATGTCTAAATGAATATTTATAACGATTGCATATTTTGATCTCTACATTATTTGTTTAATTTTAATCCTCAATTCCAAAAAAATTTTTATTAAAATATTCAATTAACATTGGCATGATTATTTATATTATGAAAAAGATTAATATTAATGTTTACCAAAGAATCATTATCTATAATCATTCATTCTATTGGAAAATTAAAGTGCTTTCAAGTGAAAATGACAGATTTCAATTATAAGAATTTTGAAAATTTAAACTCTACTATTATGAATCAAAAATGGATGGTGGCTAGCAGTGGAATCCAGAAGGCGCGTTTCGCCCTATTTGGGACTCGTCAGCTGGATGGGCCTGCATCTCAGAATTGATGTTCACTGCGGAACTCGAACCCAGTACCATTTGCTTCAAACGCCATCGCTTTATACACTTAGCTACTGAGTCCTGGTAGCTACTTGCTTGTGCAATTGGGTGAAGTTTAAATTCACTTAGTATTGTTTACTTGAATCTTCGCATTGATGTTTAGGACTGCAACTGGTCAGTCTCTAAATGGAATATGTGCATACTGTGCGTATTGCCTCGATAAAGCCTGATTTCAAAAGCATTGTAAGCAAAGATGGATAGTGGCCAGCAGTGGAATCCATAACGCACATTTCGTCCTATTTGGGACTCGTCAGCTGGATTCAAGTCCTAAACAACAATGAGAAAATGCAAGCAAACAATATTAAGTGAATTTTTACTTACATCAATTTTCATAAATTCAGTTTGTCTCATTTTTTCTTAAGTTCTGTTTTATTTTAACGAAATAATTTGATAATTCTAAATGAAATTTTTTTAAAGATAGTTAACCACTGACTAATGGATTTATAGTTGAAAGCATAATTTAATTAAAGCAAAACCACCAAGGGAAACCCGAAAGCACTGAACGGCTGTTTCGTCCTATTGTGGGACTCCTCAGCTGACTCATGCATTCATTTATGAAAATACTAAATCTCTACGAAAAAACCCTTCTAAGGGATTTATATTAATGTTTAAAATCAGAAGGGGGTTTGTGGAGATTTCAGTATTTTTCAAAGTTTAAATCATCAGTCAATTGATGCTAGACCACCATGGAAAACCTAGAAGCACCGGACGGCCGTTTCGTCATATTGTGGGACTCCTCAGCACTGCTCATCCACGATCCCGCAATTATGAAATTATTCAAGTAAAAAACGATAGTGGTTTATAGTAATCAGTTAGACGTTAGAACAACACAATATTAGTAATATAATGAATGTAAATAAAATAACTAAACTTCTATTATAATTACTAATTAAACTAATTTGTTAAAGATTAATTATACCAATCAACTATCAGTACTTGATAACCAGATAGTGATGAACTTTCCCTTGGGTTTTTATTATGAATTGAGGTAATCCTATGATATGATTTGTGAGTTCGTTCGTGATTTTATGTTAAGACGGTTTTTTTTTATTCAAGTCAACTCAACTCTACATCTTCCATGAACAAGATGATGTGCATGTTTGTATTGAATGTTGTTGTTGTTGTGGTTGTTTTTTTTCATTCCTTCTTTATATATAGATGTTGAAACATCTTTCAAATAAACAAATATCTCATCGAAAAAACTCCACTACGATCATATAATGCTTAAAGCTAATAGGGAATAAGTTTTTTTTCTTTTGTTTTCAAGTCAAACAGATTTTGGATAAAACTTAGAAAATAGATGATATCATCGAAAAATTTATATCTAAATATTAAGGAATTAATTTTTATGGAGAAAAGTTTCCCCTTGACGTCTGATTTAAATTTGCCCATAATAATGAATGGTATTAAATTGTCCCATTTATTTGTGGTATCTATCTATCTATCATAAATTTATCTGGTTGTCAACCCGTTATATGTAATCCCCTTTAATATTATTAAACATATATATGTATATACTTCCATATTTATTTATTTTGTTGTTCCTTATATTTTGACAATCCACAGTAGTCATATGTGGTCTTAATACTGCCATTCCTAGAAACTATTCCACAATTGTATTTATTGTTCGTATGCCTTCTATCTTTTATTCAAGTTATTTATATTAGTAGGCTACAGTATAATCTTACTATGTTAATACTATAAGAGCCTGTCTATCTATCTATCTATCTATCTATCTATCTATCTATCAGTGTATCTATCTATTGTAGTTAGGCATTCTGCATAATTCCAACCATATTCATTTGATTATAAATAAGTATAATGTAATGCATAATACATTGAAGACATTGATAAATATTTGATCAGGTCATTTTTGCATCATTTATAATTATCAGAATACAATTACTTTATCGTTGTAATGTAGTTTACTAATGTGACAATATTGATTATAGATGTAACTCAATCGAATTAATGACCTCATTAGCAGAACTGAAAATTGGTTGGAAATTATTTTAAAAAATAATAAGTTGGTGTGCTTATGCATAAGTGAGAGGTGTGAGTATATGCAATGACTTAGATACTTAGTAAGCAAGTCTTATTTTTCTCAAGAAGTGATAATCAAAGGAAGTAAATGAAATTAGGAAAGATTTTATAGAGTATGCAAATTGTCCAATTCATAGAATCTAGTTATAAATTAAGACAAATCAGGTAATTGATTTCATTGGTGAAATATTTTATCAAACACTGTCAGATTGATAAAACTGTGACAGATAAACGGATGAGATAAAATTAAAAAAATTATAGTTGAAATCATGAATTGATTGAAGCTAGACCACCATGGAAAACCTGGAAGCACTGGACGGCCGTTTCTTCCTATTGTGGGACTCCTCAGAAGTGCGCATCCATGACCCCGCCTCATGAGATTCGCACCCAGGACTTACCAGTCTCGTGCCAGAGCACTCAACCGATAAACCACTTAGCCGGTCGGTATCTATCGGTGTTAATGTCTAACTTCAACCAATTCACGAAATTGAGCAACCGTCCACTATTGTCTTCAGTGAGTTAATATCTCACAACAGACGTGATTGAACTCAACTGGTCATTGCTTCCCATAAGAACTCCAGGAAATATTTATTAAAATCAGTCACTAGTGAGCATATGATTGTAATCAGAAGGGGTTTTTGTGGAGATTCCAGTATTTGCATAGTTGAAAGCGTGAGTCAATTGAAGCTAGACCACCATGGAGATATCAACTCAGTGAAGAACATTGGTGAACAGTTGCTCGAACTTCGTGGATTGGTTGAAGTTAGACATTAACACCGATGTATGCTGACCGACTCAGTGGTCTATCGGTTAAGTGCTCTAGCATGAGACTGGCAGGTTTCGGGTTCAAATCTTGCGAGGTGGAATCGTGGATGCGCACTGTTGAGGAGTCCCACAATAGGACGAAACGGCCGTCCAGTGCTACCAGGTTCTCTATGGTAGTCTAGCTTCAATTGACTCATGATTTCAACTATGAAAATACTGAAGTCTCCATAAAAACACCTTCTGAAAATTAAAATTGTATGGAGTAAACTATTGGATTTTTATATAATAAAAGTAATAGTGATGTAATTTTTATACCAAACGAAAGTTTTTTGATTGACTCCATGCTAATTCACTGTTGTTACACAATATTGGAAAATTTTAAATTACCTTGACAGTTTTTCTGAGGTCTCTTTGCGGTTGAGAATTATTCTTCAACTGATATCACTTCATGATGCAGTGTAATGTTATACTTGTCTAGATTTAAATTTATTCATATTATTATAATTATATGCTTTATCTTGATGGTATTTACTCACATACTTACGTCTGTTGCTCATCGTGGAATAGTATAGGCTGTTCACAAACATTCTCCATCTGTCTCTGTCCTGGACAATCCTTTCCAGTTCATTTTTTTCAAGCCTGCTTCCGATTCCCGACGTAGTGTGTTCTTTGGCCTTCCTCTTTTCCGTTTACTTCAAAATCCCAAGTTAGGGCTTGCTTCGTGATCCAGTTTGATGAGTTTTGTAACGTATGTCCTATCCACCTCCACCGTCTTTTCCTTATCACTTCTTCAATTAGAAGCTGGTTTATTCTCTCCAGTAGTAGGTTGTTGCTGATGATATCCGACCAACAGATATTGAGCATCTTGCGTAGACAAATGTTTATAGATACTTGTACATTTTTGATGATGGTTGTAGTAGTTCTCTCAGTTTCAGCTCCATACAATAGAACTGTCATGACGTTCATATTGAAGATTCTGAATATGATGCTGGCTTGAAGACAGTTGTTTTGAGTTCCATATATTCTTTAACTGTAGTAATCCGGCTCTTGCTCTGCCACTCCTTGCTTTTACGTCTGCTTCGAATTTTCCTCGTTCATCGATGATACTGCCCAGATATGTGATAGTTTCCACCCCTTCCAGAGTTTTTGTATCAAGCCTTACTGGATTGATGTTATTTGTGTTGCAGTCGAGGATTTTGTTTTTTCCCTTATGTATGTAGAGGCCTATTGATGCAGAGACTACTGCTACACTGGTTTTCTTGACCTGAATTTGTTTAAAGTATATTTCAACAAACTGGTCAGTCACTATCAACGTCGAGCCTGACATCAATGTGTGTTGGCCGAAATTGTCGCGTTGTATTAGTAAAACATTAAAAAAATACCAAGATGAATTTTAAACGATATGTAAGTAAACACTTTAGGAATGAAAATGAAACAGTTTTCGTTCTTCATTGTAATTTAAAAGAATGTTTATGTCAAACAGTTGTGACGTTACAAATCCTGGGAAAATTAAAGGTAGTTTGATCACGTTTTAAGTCTAATACTTTGTTATGGAATTTCTTCTATAGAAGATATCTCTTATACAGATGAAAATCTTAGTCTCAAGTTAGCTTCCTTCTTTATCATCGATACGGACATAAATAATCTTTATCTTCATATTAAACTATGAATGCTACGATCAAATCTTAGCCTATTTCACTTACATATCTACTTTGATATACGTTTGTATCGATAAGCAATCTTCAGGTTTTTAATCACTGGTATCTTCGAAGGTTTTCTCGGGCAACAATGAATAACAGAGTCAGCAATGCTGAAATTGGGTATAGAGTGCTATGCGAAGATCGTAAATCAATTATTGAGATAAAGATTCATATGGGATATTTATATGGGATATAGGCTATCTAAGAAAGATGTTATACATCATTGTATAAGACTGAATAAAAGCAAAAGTACTACTTATCTCCGATAAAATACAGCATGCACCAATCGAATTATACTTGACGGAGAAGCTTTGGAAGATGGGGAAACCTTTACATATCTGGGCAGCATCATTGATGAACACGGTCATTCTGATGCACATGTGAAGGCGCGGATCGGAAAAGCAAGAACAGCATATTTAAAACTGAAAAACATCTGGAACTTAAAACCATTGTCAACCAACATCAAGATCCGAATTTTCTATACAAATATCAAGAGAGTTCTAATGTATTGAGCGGAGACGTGGAGAACTACGAAAGACATCATCCAGAAGATACAAGTGTTTATTAATAGCGGTCTACGCAAGATATTTCGGAACCGTTGGCCAAACACCATCAGCAACAAGTTACTGTGGGAGAGAACAAACCAGATTCCAGCGGAGGAAGAAATCAGGAAGAAGAGCTGGGAGTGGATAGGACACACATTGAGGAAATCACCCAACTGCAACACAAGACAAGCCCTTACATGGAATCCTGAAACTCAAAGGAGAAGAGGAAGACCGAAGAACAAACTGCGTCGAGAAATGGAGACAGAATTGAAAAGAATGAACAGAAATTTGATAGAACTAGAAAGGACGGTCCAGGACAGAGTGGGTTGAAGAATGCTAGTCGGCGGCCTATGCTCCATTGGGAGTAACAGGCATAAGTAAGTAAGTAGGTAACTGCTTATCTATCTACACTAACACTCGAAATATTCTATTTTCAGTTACTGTATTTCTTTACATACTTATCCTAGTTCATTCATTGAAATACATAGAATTAAGATTTTGCAATGAAAAACATTGGAAAATGAGTGTTGAATGTAAACTGAAACAGCTGACTTTTATGTATCAAATTTCTCTTATCTTGACCGATTCCTTTAAATCTTTCTCTTCTTTTATTGTAATCGGTAACATTCATAGTCTTCCATAATGTCAATGAATACATTGCCTTTTTTTAAACATCATATTCTAATTCCCACTACATTTAAGAGCTATCTATCCTATCCATCGAAATTGTGGTTATTTTGACAAAATGTTGTAACGTGGTTGTATGATTGGTGACGATGATATAAATATAGATTGAATTCATTGAAAAATGTCAACCATATAAAAAAATGATTGTCAGAATGTTTGAAATTATTATAAGAAATGGAAAATGTTTCTAATTTCTTATAGTCTAATTTTTTATAGTTGAGATCATGAGTCAATTGAAGCTAGACCACCATGGAAAACCTGAAAGCACTGGACGATGGTTTCGTTTTATTCTAGGACTCCTCAGCACTGCACATTCACGATTTCTCCTCGCGAGATTCGAACCCAGAACCTATCAGTCTTGTGCCATAGCACTTAACCGATAGACCACTGAGCCGGCATACAATGATATTTACGTCTAATGCCAACCAATCGACGAAGATCAGCAACCGTTCACTTAAATGAGTTAGGCATAAACACCATCGGTTGCCGGCTCAGTGATCTAGATGCTAAGTGCTCTGGCGCGAGACTGGTTGGGCCTGACTTCAAATCTCGCAAGACGTGGTCGTGGATGCGCACTGCTGAAGAGTTCCACAATAGGACGAAATGGCCTTCTAGTGCTTCCAGGTTTTCACTGGCGGTCTAGCTTCAAATGACTCTTGATTTCAACTATGAAAATACTAAATTTCTACAAAAAACCCCTCGTGATAATATATTTATATACTTAGACTTTTGAAACTATGAAATAAAGGTTAGTCAGCCATATGATTAGTGGATAAACTAACAAATTAACTGATTAGAATCCAAAAACCAAAATTTGTAATAACAACTGAGCACAAACAATGTTATCAAAACATAATGGTCTAGTATTTATAAAATAGCTGTAGATGTAGACAATGAAGATTATATCGTCAGCGATACTTTAAGTTTTTCAGTTAAATTGTCTGGAATAGGAAACTACAGACAACGTAAAGCTAAAAATCCTCTACAATGTTTTATATGTGTTTTAGTGTATATGCCTACTGAACTATTAATGTCAGTCAGTCACAACGAGAACTTCTTACGCACGTACATCAGTTCGAGTTGCCATTCCACATTCACGCAGAAATGAAGTTGTCGATTCAAATCCCATAGTGGTGGAAGTAGTAAGAGTATAAGCAGTAATCCGAAAGATTAGTGTTTGAAGATGTTATTGAAGGAGTATAATACAGTGAAATAAATTTGGAAAGAGAAAAAAGATAGAGATTTGAAGAATTCAGAAGATTAGAATTTGGGAGAACACAAGGAGTGGATGCACCTTTGCCATTGCAAACTAGTTTGAGCCATGTCATTCAAGGACTCTAACCATCGATTTTTATCATCTCGTGAATTCCAACCAGGTATTCTACATCCACTAACATGGCTCAGTCTTTCCTAGGTTTCTTCAAACCTACTCCTACACCATAAAACATCGTACTTCGGGGCAGTTGGTGGTTGGGCATATGTATTACGTGTCCCAGCCATCTCAACTGATAAAGTTTCATTACTACATCGATTGATTTGCTATCCTTACCTAATACCGGTTTCCTAACAACTGCATTACTTACTAGTAACATACAAATATCCTCTACTCTTACCGGCCATGTTTCACTGCCATAAAGTAGGACGGAACGAACAGCTGCGCAGTAATGGATATCTCGTGTACGCCATAAATGACGCAAGTTGGCGAAAGGTAGACGAGCCTTCTGTATCTGTGCTGAGATTTCGTCACACACCAGACAACAAGGGCTGATGAGACTCCTATGATAAGTGAAGCGGTAAACTCGCTCAACTACTTCACTCCCTATCATCAGTTCTGGTGCCGACGCAACCCAATCCTGATTATTTTTTAACTTTCAAAGATGAACTACTTTCTAGAATATTTCATTTTATTTCATAGTAAATTAGTTTTCAAATATGTATTTTGTATTGTGTTTTGTTTTTAAAAAAAACATTAACCAGACATCGGCATTAGTGAATCTTGCAGTTTTAACTGGACAACCAACTGTTTATCCTGTATGGGTATATGGTTTAACACATGATTTAAAATTAATTGATATAACTAATAAAGCAACATGTCATACTGGTGATGATGCTGTGATACATTTTGCACAAGATATTTGTTCAAAACTTGGTTTCTCCGGTGCAGAATTAGATGGTTCACCTGGTTTACCATTAGTAGCAAAAATGGATGGTCGTAGTGCTAGTGCTACACTTTTAGTATGGTTTCCAAAATCCCCTTCACTTAAATTAATTGTTGAATCAAGTTTAAATAATAATTATGATTCAATGAATCAAGGTTCATCAAATCATATTATAATAAAACGTCTTGCTACAGAAATTGTTGCAGCACAGTAAGTTCAATATTCATTTCTTGTTTACAGTTTGTTCTCTTTGTTAATTTGAATCCATTTAATTTTATGGTACTTTCCTTCAGCTAGTTAAGGAAGTATCTGTCTCAAAACAAATTATGAAATTCAATAGTAGAACACTGATGATTGAAGACACTGAAATAACAATGGTAAGCTGTGTTATATGTAAATCCTATTGTAAGCAGCTGAGAAGAAACCATGAAATCAAATCGATTCATATTATTCTTGCCAAATTGTTGCTCTGTATTCAAGTAATTTATGCCGTTTGAAAAACTGACATCAATTCGATTATAGTTCATGTCACAGACTGATACTAGATGGACAATTATTAAGATATGCAGTGTGTATAACAGTTGTTTTATTCTAGTGTATGATATCAAATCGGTTGTCTACAGTGTCGTGGTGGAATATATTAATGTATTCCTGCCAATTGATTTCAAACTTTATGACATTAAAGTTGCTGATGAAACCCCCATATGACGTGATAAAATGCAATATTACAAAATCGTTGTGACGAGATGTTATATTAACAAATTTATTATATTAATCACTGAACAAGAATCTATACCTCAATATGAAATTTATCCAAAAAGCTCATTTGGTTTTCACCTATGGCGAAGACGAGATATCTGTCTATCAATTAAGGGACGAGTTTACTGCGCAGCAGTTCGCTCTGTTCTACTTTATGGCTGTGAAACATGGCTATTAAAAGTAGAAGGTACTAGTATTTGACAACAGATGTTTTAGAAATAATGCTCGCATCTGCTGGGATCAACGGGTAAGTAATAGTGAAGTTAGACACATAGTATTAGGGAATGATGGTAAATCAGTTGATGAGGTCACGAATCTTCATCAACTGAGATGATTAGGCTATGTGTTACGTATGCCTGAACACCGATTACCACGACGCGCTATGCTGACTAGTGTAGGGGATGGTTGGAAGAGAGTTAGAGGTGGCCAAATCAAAGCGTGGTATCAGAGCATGAAGTCACAAACTTCTAGTCTGAGCCACGTTGATAGATGCAGACTACTTGGTTGGGGCCCGCGTGGCTATCGTACCCAATGGTTGGAGACTCTGAGTGGCATGGCTCAGAACCGATCACAATCGCGTAGGTGTATACACTCTTTACCTACTCTTAAACCTTGAGATGAAAATTGCTTCATATCTGTCTTTCTTCCTGTACTATATCATTATATAATACCTTTCTTTTATATATTAACACCACTAAATTAACTACTTCTATGAATTCGGTGTTCGTCTTGTTGTACTAACGAGGTATGGCAACTTGGACTGATGCATATGTGTGCCTGGTCCTACGTTGTAGCTGACTGACTGACTGATGAAATATGTAAATTTTCAGACAACATCTATATGTTACAGTGTCTAATGAATCATCTAATAGATGGGATTATGAGTTCATATGTATTAATAATCATCTAATGAATAAAACACAAATGTAAATCAGATCTCATTGTTAAAGCACCAATCAGTTCTATTTAACATTTAAAGACTACTTTGCAAAAATATTGCTTGAATAAAATTTTTCATAAAAATTCGAATGGAAACATCTGTTGTTGAATACAGATAAAAATAAAAATCGTTGAATGTGATACTTTGATCCTGTTATATCCCGTGGAGAATCATTAATGGTAACTTTTGAGGACTATTTATGGACCAATATGATGTGTATATTTCCTATTGTATAATTGCTAAGTAACTAAACTATTCATATTCGTGTCCCTTTTATTATAAGCTTTATTTTGACCTATAGACTATTATTATACGATTTACAATTCTCGAGTTATACCCAGTCCATTAATTACTGTTCCCTCTGTTCACAGCCACATTTGGTCAAATCTTGTACAAATATTATTTTCTATTTTATGGTACGATGAGGTCAGTATGTTTGAGAATAATGATTCATTTTGCAGAGGCCGTTATTGTTGTTCTGGACTTAAGTGACTGGGTTAGGCAAAAAGCAGGACTGATAAGTACTCAAGACTTCTCATACGGCTTTCGTGTATCATTGATCTCATTGATAATTCACTCCGCTATCATTGGCGATCATAAAACGTCATATATTATTAACTGGGCACAAAGGGCAATCGAAATAACAGATCTATTCATTTTAATCAATTCTGTACTAAACAATGTTTCAATAATATGTATTCTTTAGTTCATCAGTCATTATCTAATATACCGAAAGGTAACTCGTAATGAATTTTATTTCAGATTAATAATCGTCATTCTACGGAGTATATCTTATACAGTGACGTAGATTTACTGTAGGCTCATTTAATTCCTGTTTATCAAGTTGTTATTCTTATATGACTGGTATGTAAACAACAAATTAATCATATTTACTGTAGTGCAGTGCTTCGCTAATCGTTCACCTCGATAATCGTTATAATACAAATCTTAACGGTGCATAAAAGTCAGAAGGTAAAGAGAAGCGGCAACTACAGTTTTATTGATGAATGACCTAGGCCAGAAAGTTATAAGCACACGAGTAAATATCAGTTGGTTATGTTACGATATCTGAGATAGATAGTTTAGTTACAGAATCTTAATGTCACTTTTGACAACATCACCGGGGATCACCATAAATGGAAGCGTTTAACTCAGTAAACACACCGCTACCACTTAAACTTCAAATCTTATTCATTATTCCAATTTAGTATTTTGAATTGTTGCATTTTTCCCAATTTATGCAAACATTCTTACTCATTATTCTTTCTTGATTTATCTATTAAACGATATAGTTCAAATTTTCATAAATCTCCATGGACAAATCAAATGAATTCAAGTGTAGCACCTCAATTTTTTCAATACTTTAGGATTCGTATAATGGCAAGGTAAGTTATGATATGTATCCACATATATGTATAATTGAAAGTTACCAATTTTGTGTCTTCAGTACATATTTATTATTACAATGAAATAATGTCTATTTAAATATGCACGTATACATATAAACCTTTTTGATGGAGTTTCGTTCTCTGAGCTGGATGGTTTGGTTGTGGAGCTTTCATCGTTCTTCTAAACGACATCATCAGCACAAACTTCCGGTAGAAGTGCTGATAATGTCGTTCAAAAGAACGATGAAAGCTCTACGACCGAACCATCCAGCTCAAAGAACAAAACGTCATCAAAATCATCCACCTGAGCTACAAATCTTCTCCAAATATCGACTATTGTTTCATTAACACGTGGTAAAGAAGGCGTATATTTGTCTTCGCTTTTTAATGAAACAGTTCACAAGTTCAGTTATAATTAATTGTAGAGATGTAATCGAATTATTAAATATCAGTGACCAGTTCACTTATTAGAATATAATATGTGCCATATTTAATGAAATCCTTTCAATTAGATATGAATTAAAATGAATATTTGTTTTTAGAGTTTACAATCAGTCAGTCAGCTACAACGTAGGACCAGGCACACATATGTGCATCGGTCCAAGTTGCCATAACCTCATTAGCACAACAAGATGAACACCGGATTCATAGAGGTAGTTAATTTAGTGGTGTTAATGTATAAAAGAAAGGTATTATATAATGATATAGTACAGGAAGAAAGACAGATATGAAGCAATTTCAATCTGAAGGTATAAGGGTAGGTAAAGAGTGTATACACCTACGCCATTGTGGTTGATTATGAGCCATGTCATCTAGAGTCTCCAACCATTGGTTACGATAATCACGCGGACGTTACGTTTTATACAATCACATATTTCAATAAGTTAGAATTTAACAATCTGAAATAGTGCACCGAACGAGAACACATGTAGGGACAATCGAATGTATTTAACTGCAAAATTACCGAATTTCATAGTAAAATCTGAGAATCATACAGTGAATACTTCATTTGTAAAATATTGATCAATTGTCTCGGATTTCATTGTTCTCTCGTTTCCACACCATTCATTCTTTGTTCTCATTTTCTCTCCTTCGGTCTTCATTACCTTCTGCCACCAGGAATTTCACTTTCGATTGATGGTACATACTACTTATATCTGCTGACATCAGCAGCATTCACCACATTAGTAACTGTCAATAAATAAAGGTTTCTGACATAGTTCTCATTTTTTTTAAAAACATATTATTGTATGTATAATTAATACACTTTACAGTGATTTCCAGTTCGCTTTGTTCTCTTTGTAACTAGTCAGTTAAATAATCCTAGAACTAAGTGTTGAAGCTATATAGAGCTAAAAACTCCTAGAAAAGACGAGATATGCATCCTAGATATCACAAGGGCGTACTTTTTAAAATATATTTAACCAGTAGCTAAGTTTAAAATGAAGAGGTATGCTCAAAGGCCCCATATTTTTACAGAAACTGGTCAAATCTTATAATAAATATTAAAAACTACAAAAATGTAAACTTAAAATGAATAATCATAATTGTGTAAACTTTATATTATACTGAAATCAATAGTTATATATATATAGGGTTTGAATCTTGCGAGGGAAGATCGTGGATGCGCACTGCTAAGGAGTCCCATAATAGGACGAAACAGCTGTCCAGTGCTTCCAGGTTTTCTATGGTGGTCTAGTTTCAATTGACTCATGTTTTCAACTATATATAAAGAATAGTTATATTATTAAACTCCCGATTACATCTATTTAACCGGTTACGTTATATAAGAATAATTTCATCGAAAAAAAAATCAGTAAAATGTAATCAGATAAACTTATAATTTATATGGATGTTTGTGTGTGTGTGTGTATCATTTTAAACTATTCAATTGCATTAATTTAAAGTGATACAAATAAGTTATCAAAGATTTTCTGTTGTCTTGTCCTTAAGTCGAACTTACATTCGGAAATAATTATTTTCTTCTTTTTCCTAAAATCATCTACGATATAGTCAAGTAATGTATTATATAATAATAATAATAAAATGAAACAGTTGCCCAATATCTTTTTTTCCTTTTTTTTTGGTTTTCAATGATGATCTAACTAAAATTAGTTCATAATATGAAACCTTAGGTGATTGAAATGTCTTTCATAATTATAGATTGTTATGAATTTAGAAGATGAAGATTATCAGAACTATATGATGATTTATTAGTGCAATACATTCCGAACAATCGGATCACATGTACCAAAATGATTATAGACACAAATAAAATCAAATGACTCAATAAGAGTAGATGATAAACATTCATTATCCTCATTATAAGGAAAAATGGACAGTAGCTAGCAGTGGAATGCAGGACGCGCTTTTCTTTCTATTTGAGACTTTTCCATTTTTGCTTATAATGCTTGTGAATTAAAGCTATATCGAGGCAATACGCACAGTATGCACATATGCTAATAAGAGACTGATCAATTGAAATCCTAAAAATCAATGGGCAGATTCAAACAAGCAATGCCAAGTGAATTAATTCATCATCGTCTATTGCCAAACATATAATTGAGACAAGCTGTAAGATTGATCTAAATTCGGCTTTTGTGATGTTGTATAGAAGTGTAAAATGGCATATACTAAGGTTTATTGAAGCCTTAGACAGATGAAAATTCAAACCCCTTTTACGTATTAAAAAAAGTTGGTTCTCACCTTAAACCTACCCTAGTAATATTAGCTTATTATCCAGAGTGATTAGGTTTCAAATTGTCTTCACATTATTATTATTATTTTATATAGTTGAGACCATGAGTCAATTGCAGCTAGACCACCATGGAGAACCTGGAACCACTGGACGGCTGTTTCCTGGAGTTCAAGTGAGATGCCGTAACCAGTGGAGTTCCATTAGGTCTGTTGGAAGACAGTAACTCACTGAAGGCATTGATGAACGGTTGCTCAAATTCGTAGATTTGTTGAAGTTAGATATTAACACCATTGGTTGACGACTCAATGGTCTAGTGTTTAAGTGCTCGCGCGCAGGACTGATAGGTTCTGGGTTCGAATCTCGCAGAGCGGGATTGTGGGTTCGCACTGCTGAGGAGTTCCACAATAGGACGAAACGGCCTTCCAGTGCTTCCAGGCTTTCCTTGGTAGTCTTGCTTCAACTGACTGATGACCTCAACTATATAAAATTACTAACAATCTCCACAAAACCCCCTTCTGATATTATTATTATCCTTGTCTCCTATCACCCCTCGATTTCCAGTCTAGTTGACCTTTTATTTTTATATATAAATGTTCTTAACAAGTATATTCTGTGTGATCAGATTGTTCGAAATGTATTGCGCTAATGTATCATCACATAGTTCTGATAATTTTCGTCTTCTTATTACTACACTATCGAAATTTATCAAATGGACTAATTGCTTTAAATAACTTTCTTCTCTTTGAATGAATAATTATGAAACTATGATAATGAAAGGAAATACATTAATGATTCATTTGTAATGTTAAAATTATCGTCTTAAGATTAATAGTTAGATATAACAATGAAAAGTTCTTTATTAATTATAGTTACCCTTAAAAAATTGCATATTGAATATTTAAGCATATTTTAATTGTTACTAAGTGAATTCTAAAACAAAAAAATTTTTTTGAAAAACAAACTTGAAAATATAAGCAAAGATGGATAGTGGATAGCAGTGGAATCCAAGACGCGCGTTAAGTCCTATTTCGGACTCGTCAGCTGGATATACCTGCATCTCAGAGTTGATGTTCACTCTGGGACTCGAACCCAGTACCCTTCACTTCAAACGCCATTGCATTATCCACTAAGCTACTGAGTCCTGATAACCACATGTTTATGCAATGGGGTGAAGGATGAAATTATTCCACTGCTAACCACTATTCATATTTGCTTATAAAGCTTGTGACTTCAGGAAATATCGAGGCAGTCCACACGGTATGAACATATGTCAACAAAAGACAGAGCAATTGCAGTCCTAAGTAACAATGGGAAGATTCAAGTAAACAACACCATGTAAATTTAATCTTGAAAACATGGAAATTAAAATAGATTCTAGAACTTTATAGTTATTCATGTTCTGTACAATAAATTGACTATAAAATATAACTTTAGCTAATGTTCCATTGTTTCGGAGTTCAAAAGCTAAGGAGTGAAATACATATATAGTTTCTCATCGAATTCTTATTATAATGATTGAATTACAGTAAAACCCAGTTAAAACAATCAAAGTATGACTTAATTGACAAAATCTTTAGTATTGTGGTTCAATCAAATTAAGGTTGATATGTCTTTCCTGTAAATATTTGAGTATTGGTTCTGATTGATGAGTTGATAATTATGAAATAACTGGTTTTAACAATGTACCGAGTGATCAAGTTATTTGAGATCTTTTCATAGAACCATTCTATTTTAACAGAATAGGGATTTGTGGAGATTGTAGTAATTTTAACAGTTGGATTCATGAGTTGGTCTAAGCTAGACCACCACCGAAAACGTCGAAGCACTGGACGAATAATCCATCCTAGTATGTGAATCCTCAACAGTGCGCATCCACGGTCCTGCACGCAGAATTCGAACCCAGAACATTCGGTCTTCTACGTGAACACTTAATTTCTGGACCATTGATCTGATATTGAAAAATGTTAGTATCTAACTTCAGTCGATCTATCGTCTTGCGCGCCCCTTCCTCCATTTTCGGAGGTAAATAACCGTCTCACACTCAACACGGATTGGATCCCACTAGTCACGGCTTCTTACTTGAACTCCATGAAATCCATTTTGAAGCTATTCAGTAATGAGCACATGATTATTATCATAATGGGGATTTGTAGAGATTGTAGTAATCTTAACAGTTGAATACATGAGTCGATCGAAGCTCTCTTTTGCTGCATATTTCACTGAATGTATCCAATAATCTAGTTATATTCAGTAAATAATTTTTCAGATAACTGTTTTATTTACGTTTAACTAAGTTGGTATGATACTTTTTTATTTCAAGCATACTTTGTTTATATAACAGACAGACAGACCGCATCACATCATAAAATAGAAAATAATATTTGTACAAGATCAAGCCAAATGTGGCTGTGAATGTGGGAGACAGTAATCGATAAACTGATTACAATTTTGAAACAGTAATTCGTATGACAATAATCCATAAGTCGAAATGAAGCTCGTAGTAAGATGAATATAGATCTACATAATCTAATCACTCAATAGTTAAACAATAAGAATATATATAGAATAATCGTTCATTAATAGATCCCGGAAGTTACCTGTACTTATGTCTTCACTAGGATATAACATAAAGGTTAACTGTTAACTGTGAAGTCAAAATGTTTTGAGTTTAATCATAGATGAGCACTTCTGAAAGATCCCATTCTAAAATGAACAAGTCATACATTGTATTCTAGTAGTTAATAATCATCTAACTGCAATCCATGATCTGAACTACAAGATAAATAATTAATACAATGAATGTAAATGGTATGTAAGATAGTTAATCATTGAACACATGTTGGTACGTTGAAATATATTCTTAATGAAAATTCTGGTGTTTTCAAGATGCTATTTAAACGTTGATTCATTTCTGTCAAACGAAAATTGTTTCATATAAACACTGATCATTTCGATAAAAAAGCTTGAAGTTCATCTTTCATTGATTTAGATATCGTCAGTGGTTGGTGTATCTAGTAAGGTTTATTGTTAAATTCCAACTACGATATACTATTTTGATCTACCAGATAAGTTTTAAACAATAAATTCCAAAAAGTCAAACGGTATAAAGACATTTACTGGTGATAAAGTGGAAACTATCATTCATATTCTACTGATCAGGTTTACAGTGTAATTGTAGTAAACAAAGAATTGGTAAGGAAAACCAATTTAGTTTTTGATACGAAATCAAACATTGCCGTTGTGAAATATGAAGATTATACATTAATAACATCATCTGCAAAACTTCTTTGAATCATCCCTTACATACGCCATCATTCTTCTAATCCTGTTGTTATTTTGATTGCTCTCTATTTCCTTTCATTTCTCTTTGTTTCAAACTTCTTCTGGTGAACATTTCGCCTTCAATTCCTGTTATATAATACTTATGTGTGTGTATATTTTTATTTAGTTTATTTAGATTATTCTATCTCAGCCACCGCCTTCATCAACAGACGATATTTTCTGGTGTAACAATATGTTGAAAGAAAGCTAGGGGCAGCTGTATCAAAATGGGACATTATTACATGAGGTTAATGATGATTGAACTGAGTGATCGTAATAGATGAAGGCCCCCTGTTTGGAGTGCACGTAATTATCTTAAAGAATGATTAAAGACCTTAAGTGACATTAATCAGAATCGTTCATAATTGAACAGTCTCCTATTTTTTTTCTTTTTCTATATCTAATCTTTTCTAGTACTACTTACACTACTCCTACTATTTTAGAATTTGTCTTGAAATTATTTTATCTTGCTGAGTTAATGTAGTATGGAAGGTTAGACCCATTTATTCGTTTCAGATTATATGGTGCGTATGATCCACTGACTAGTATTGTTCTCTTTATTTCCTCTTATATCCGTTGCCTGGTTTCAATAATTCTTTAAATGTCTTATATTGTCCCAATTTTTCTTGTTTGTATGTAAGGACAAAAATATGATCAAGTCTAACAATCTTATCGATCAATCGTTTTTCTGACTCTATAGTTTCAGCATATTAGTGGTCACCTAGAATAGTGTATTACTTACTCACTTACTTACTTGCTTACTTACGCCTGTTACTCGTAATGGAGCACAGGACGCCGACCAGCAAACGCTAACCAGAGAATAGGTGGATACCTATTCTAAATTTAATCATTATTGCTGAAAATTGATAATTGTTTGACTGGGAACATTTAGATTTTAAACAATCAAGACTGCTTTTCTTTACTTTAAAAGTTTATGAATGATAGTTGTACAATATTTCGAGTTGAATGAAACCATTAAGGAGTCCCATTGTAGAAGGCAAAAATTGTCCAACATTTTCTTGTTGTCTTACCCAAGTTAGTCTATAATGCATGACTAAATAGTAAAATTAAACAAAATTGTTTTACTAGACGTAGATCTAGCTCCCAAATGCCCACCCTCAAATGCTCCAGTACGGCCGAGAGTGGGGAGAGTCCGCTCTCCCTCTCCAAATGCTCTCACATAGCCACGTGTATATAGCCTCTACCAGGAAAGTCCTACTCACTACCTTCTTGTAACATGGGTGTTGTTTACGAAATTAAGAGAAAGAAAAGCGAATGTCCGGTGCTTTAACCCAGTTGGTGAATGTGAAGTGTTCACCTAGAGGAGTTGGAAAACCCTCATTACTAACCAATGATGTACATTGGCTCCAGAATCCTGAGGGAACAAATGGCGTACGAATCAATCGTTTGTTACCCGCTACCATGGGACTGAATCTCCTTACGATGCTTCACTGCCTTGTGGATCAGACCTTTAGGTCAAAGGCTCCGGGTGTGGCCCCCTAAGAAAACCACCTGTTTCAGTTTGAACACCTGGACAGTATCACAGCCCTCACACAATTGTGTGGCGCATATATATCTGGTGCTCCTTTGTGCCAATATTTATGTGTTTAAATAAATAAATATAGATATATCAGCTTTTACACTGTATAGAGGTTAATACATATATATATGAATAGTGTAACGTGAATGAAATACTATTGATAAATCAACACTTGCAAAAATGAACATTGAAAATCGAACATCGTTTTTTCAATCTTATATTCTAACAAAAGGAAGATTAAAATGTTCCCGAATTATTATTATTATTTTATATGACGCGATGGCGTTTGAAGCGAAAGGTAGTGGGTTCGAGTCCCAGAGTGAACATCAACTCAGAGATCCAGGTAAAATCCAGTTGACGAGTCCCAAATAGAACCAAACGTGCGTCAAACTGGATTCCACTGCTATCTACTATCCATCTTTGTTTATAATGCTTGTACCAATTAGAGACTGATCAGTTTCAGTCCTAAACATCAATGAGAAGAATTAAAAACAAACAATCTTTAATGAATTATTATTACTGTTTCAGTTTCTCTCATAAAAACTAAATCCAATCAAAATGAATAGTTACTCTTTTTATTTAGCATTGCATCAAACAAAAATTTTTTTTTCCCAATATTATATAATTGATTATATTTTCAACTTTCAAACAATGTTACCCTGGCTCATTTGGTTTTTCCTCACTTCTTTGTCAGTGTGTGTCTTTTTTTTTTTGAACATCTCACTCTCTCTTATTCTACACTTTCTCAAGTCTATCTCATTACATATATATTTATGTTTGTATATGAATGTAAGTGGTGTATTCATTTCTGTAAGTATAAGAGTATAATGTATATTGATGTGTATATGTACGTACACATTTATCGACATCTATTCATCAGTTGATCGATTCGTTACTCTTCTATTTACTCCCTAGCATATGAAACAGGAATAATAATAATAATAATAACAGTAATAATTAGGATAGCAACAAAAAGTAACTCACCAAATTTCCCTCTCTCATATTGCATTGTAATAAGACCAATAATTTAGAAAATGCACACATAAATATCTCAATATAAATGAAGCATAAATCTTTTTTTTAAAATTTGACGAGTTGAAATGGCGTGTGTAGACAAAAACTTTGTGTATTGGTTTAGGCTGAATTCGATGTTGACTACATAGATTTACTGCCTTCATTTGTATATATGTCTATACCATAAAACGATTAAAAATGACGAGTATACATATTGAATGTCTACTTCTAAATCTATTGATTAATATTATTTCATCTTCTTCAATTTTCTTAAATGAATTCTTTGTTTTTTGATTCTGTTTGACAATTAGTTGTTTGTTTGTTTTTTTCTGACAAGAAAAGTTAAATGTTGAAAGAAGGATCGGATAATAAAAGTAATTTTCATAGTTGAAATCATGAGTCAATTGAAGCTAGACCATTATGGATAACCTGGAACCACTGGACGGCCGTTTCGTCCTATTATGGAACTCCACAGCAGTGCGCATCCACAATCACGCCTCATGTGATTCGAACTCAGAACATACCAGTCTCGCGCCAGAACACTTAACCGATCGACGACTGAGCCGGTATCCAACGGTGGTAATGTTTAACTTCAACCGATTCACAAAATTGAGCTACCATTCACCAATGTCATCAGTAAGTTGATATTTCTCAACAGATCTGGTTGAACTCCACTGGTTACTGTTTCCCACTAGAACTCAAGAAATTTTTCCCGGGTTCGAATCTCGCGAAGCGGGATCGTGGATGCGCACTACTGAGGAGTCCCATGATAGGACGACTTGCCCGTCCAGTGCTTCCAGGTTTTTCAAGGTGGTTTAGTTTCAATTGACTCATGATTTCAACTATGAAAATACATAATTCTCTACAAAACCCCTTCTGATCAATAAAAGTAATGTTACGTTTATAATATCTAGGGGATGAATTATCTTATGAAAATAGATGAATGAATATCGATACTAATTCTTGAGAAGTATGCTCTCGAAGGGATATGAAAGAATATCACTAGCTTATTTTTTTTCTCTAAGTATTTCTATGTGGTTGGATGGCGTAAGCAGGATACCTTGATCTTAGGTCTCATGCTCAATGGCGCTTGTTAACAAGACATACATGGAATCTTGAGATAAATGCTGCCTCCTGTATGTTTAGAAGTTGAGTTGTTCAGTTTTATATTCTATGATGTTATTCGAAAGCTAAGAGTGTCTAAAATGACCTCCTGATGAACTGAAGTATTTTTATAGTGAATGGTCACTAAATAATGACCAGTGTTATAATATTCGACGTTTTACCACTAACCTATCGATCATGTTGCAATGTGGTTATTAGTCTAATTGACCTGGCATTGTATGCCTTAAATTTCGATGTTATGCGATTCGAGATAGTCGATAGGAAACCTTAGGCTTAAGTTTTGTTCTAGTATACTAATTTTTCTATATATCACTAAATAACGTTGGTATATTGCATATTTAATTAAACTTTCTATTTGCATATTGTAAAGAGAGATTGTCATAGTTTGAATATAGTTTTATTCCCATAAGTGATAATTTAGTAGGAAATTAGTTTAAGGTATTACCAAATTAGATGAAGTACTTATCAGATTTCAATATTCGCTGTTTAGTGATATGTTCATTAAACAGAAATTAATGAATCTCTGGATTTGATCATAAATTTCATCGGTTAAGTGCTCTGGCGCAAGACTGGTAGGTCCTGGGTTCGAATCTCGGCAGGTTGGATCGTGGATGCACACTGCTCAGGAGTCCCACAATAGAATGAAGCGGCCGTCCAGTGCTTCCAGGTTTTCCATGGTAGTCTAGCTTCAATTGAATCATAATTTCAAGTATATATAAAAACTTCATTAACTGTTTGTACAATTGAGTTAGTCTTCAAAATCAGGTCTAGATTCAGTTGTTCATCAATGGAAGTTCGGAAGTAGTATATCCAAGATTATTAAATAAAGTCATTTGTCATGACATAATGAAAAATGTTTTCCATTTTTTAAACTAATAAAAACTGTTTTTCGTTTGTATCAGAAACCTAGATTATTTTGATACTAATTAATAATGTCGTCATTCACAAATATGTAAAATTAGTTGCATGTTCATTTAGTATTGTTTGTTTGTATCTTCCCATTGATGTTTACGACTGCAACTGGTCAGTCTCTAATTGACATATGTGCATACTGTGCGTATTGCCTCGATATTGTCTTAATTCACAAGGATTGTAAGCAAAGGTGGAGTGAACATGAACTCTGAGATGCAGGTACATCATGCTGACGAGTCCCAAATAGGGCGAAACGTGTGTCCTGGATTCCAGTGCTAGCCACTATCCATCTTTGCTTAAAATGCGTGTTCAGTTTTTGTATAATTGTTGGAGGAAATATCATTTTACATTATTCATGAAGGTGAAGTCGATATTATTTAGTTTGTTTTTATGTTATACTATTATGGTTTTAAACTTGATCCTGTATAAAAAACTGAAAAGAAGCTTATTGAAAAGTCACAAGTTAATCAGTCAGTCAAGAATGTCGAATTTTGCAAATGTATCCATATGTTCATGTGTAACTTCAACCACTCCACGAAGTTGAGCAACCAATGCACCAATGTCTTCAATGAGTTGATATCTCTACAACATACCTGGTTGAACTTCATTGATTACTGCTTCTTACTAGAATTCCAGGAAATACCTCATGGAGCCAGTCACTAGTGAGCATATGATAAGTGGTTTTTCTGTGGAGATACTTTTATCTTCTAAACGTGAACAATCATGAACTCGTTAAAATATTATTTAATAAAATTACTTCACACACTTTACTTACTCATAATAGGAAATAAACTAGTTAGATATGTAACGAATCATAGGTTGACAATCTCTCACACCCTAAACATAAGCTTTATTTCTTAGTTCACGATATTTTTCTTTACCATTTGAAAATCAAATGTAGAAATATTTTGACTACTAAATAATTATAATCCAGTATTCATGTAACAGATTTTATGAAATCAGATAAATAAATATTGGATGATACGTAATGTAAAATCTAAATTTGTAAGATAAAATTTATATAAATTCACTTGGTATTGTTTGTTTGAATCTTCACATTGATGTTTAGGATTGATATTGATCAGTCTCTTATTAGCATATGTGCATACTACGCTTATTGCCTCAATATAGCATTAATTCACAAGCATTATAAGCAAAGATAGATGGTGGCTATCAATGGAATACATGACGTGCGTTTCGTCCTATTTCGGACTCGTCAGCTGGATGTACTTGTATCTCAGAGTTGATGTTCAATCTGGGACTAGAACACAGTACCATTCTCTTCAAACTCCATCGCGTTATCCACTTAGCTACTGAGTCCTGATAGCCACTTTCTTTTGCAATGGGGTGAAGTTTTAATTCACTTGGTATTATTTGTTTGAACCTTCCAATTGAATTTTAGGACTGCAATTAATCAGTCTCTTATTGGCCTACTTGCGTACTATGCATATTGCATCGAGATAGTTTTAATTGACAAGCATTTTACGTAGATATGGATGGTGGTTGGGAATGAAATCGAATTTCACGCGCATTTCGTCCTATTTGGGACTCGTCACACTCATCCACTATGAATCTTTGCTTTTAATGTTTGTGAATTAACTCTATATCGAAGCAATACGCACAGTATGCACATAAACCAATAAGTGATTGATCAATTACAATCTTTATATAGTAAATGTGAACAGATGTTTGTTTGTTTTTTAGTTTTTACCATATGTTTATTTTTTCAATGATTCTTCATTATAAAAATTTTTTTTACACATTTCTTTTTCCAAAAATTTTTTATATACAGAATGGGGTTTTGTGAAGATCTTATTAATTTTATATAGTTGAGATCATTAGTCAATTGAAGTTAAGCAATCATTGAAAACCTGGAAGCACTGGACGTCCGTTTCGTCTTATTGTGGGACTCCTCAGCAGAGCGCATCCACCATCCCGCTTCACGAGATTCAAACCCAAAACCTTTCAGTCACGTGCCAGAGCACTTAAACCGATAGACTGGTAGATCCTGGTTTTGAATCTCATGAGGCAGGATGGTGTATGCGCACTACTAAGGAGTCCCACAATGGGACGAAACGGCCATCCAGTGCTTCCAGGTTTTCAATGATTGCTTAACTTCAATTGACTCAGGATCTCAACCATATAACTTATTTATTTATTATAAAACATTTTTTTTTCTTTATTTTTTATATTTTTTCTTTTTTTTTTAAATTTTAGATTTATTTTAGCTAGTTCTGTTTTACATGATAAAGATGTTTTAGGTGGAAAAATTAATCAATATGTTGATGTTACCGAATTTACAGCACATCGTTTACGTTTAGAATATACTACTTATAAACAATCATTAAATATAAATAGTAATATATTCAATTCTAATTATAAAAATAGAACAGAATTAAATCATTTAAAATTACCTATACGTTTATTAATGATAAATGATAAATTGAATGATCAATGGATAAAACCATTACGTGTATGGATTATTGGTCAATCTATTGGTTATGTTAAAATATATTTAGCACCAATTCAGAAAAATTTAATAAATACATTTATACCACCAGGTTTAATTAAACAACTTAAAGATTATTCATTATTACAATTGAATACTACTACTACTACTACTCATAATAATAATGATAGTAATATATTATTATTAAAAAATGTTGATGATCCATTAAAAGAACCAAGTATAACAGTACAAGTAACAGATGATACAAGTATTTGGCCTGTTGGATTATCTGCACAATTAGTAACAGGTTAGTTTATGAAATCATTTTATTTTGTAGGAAAACAAAACAAAACAATTTCTTTAAATCTTAGGATAGGATTTAAAAAAAAGAGACATTGATCACTACTATCTAGTGATCGATCTATTGTGATTACATCGCTTCCAAATACCTTAGTATGGCCAAGAGTGAAGAGAGTCCGCTCTCCCTCTCCAAATGCTCTCACATGGCCACGCGAATATAGCCTCTACCAGGGAAGTGCTATTCACTGCATTCTCATGACATTATTGTTGTTTACGAAATTGACAGGACAAAAAGCGAATGTCCAGCGCTTTAACCGGGTTGTTGGATACGGTAAGTCCACCTAGGGGAGCTGGAAAACCCTGATTCCAAACCAATGGTGTATATGGGCTCCAGTATCCTGAGGGAACAAATGCTGTATGAATGAATCGCTGATCATCGGCTGCTATGGGACTGAATCTCCTTACGATGCTCTACTGCCTTGTGGATCAGACCTTTAAATCAAAGGCTCGGGGTGTGGTCCCCTAAGAATACCACCTGTTTCGGTTTGGGCACCTGGGTAGTATCCCAGCTCTCACACAAATGAAATGAGATTAGTGTGGCGCATATGTATCTGATGTCTCCTTGTACCAATATTTATGTGTTTAAATAAATAAATTTGGTGCCTCCATCTCAGTCCTACAGGAGGTCGGTAGCGGCCCGAGTAGCTCAGTGGTAACGTCTCTGACAGTGAAGCTGGGTGACATGCAATCGAATCTGTCAGGGTGCACTTGTTCCCTCAAGATTACAGGTACACCTTGCTGACGAGTGCCAAATAGTACAAAACCTGGGTCCAGGGTTTCCTGTTGACCAACTCCAAACACCATCTTATATCAACATAGTGCACGCAGTGTCGAGCCACTTAGACTAGTGGCCATATTGCATCTTGATCGATTGCATTCGATCTGCACTAAGAAGGTCTTGGCACACATGACATTGTTCACCACCCAGTGATCATCAATTGTGAAAAACAAGAAAATAAATGAAATTCATTGTAATGTTTGTGTTATATTTTAACAGTTAAGATCATAAAATGATTTTAGATAGATCACTACTAAAAAAGAGAGTATTGTGTTATATTCTTATGCTCGATTAATGAACAGGTGAGAACTTTCGGGTTTGCCAATATGCATGTAAACCAAACTTTCCCATGGTGTGACGCTCGCATACGGAGACTTTGGGGGTAACGATGTCCATCAAAATCACATCCATGTGGTTGGTTTTTGAGTCTTGAGAAATGGAAGTGATTTCTGTAAAAGCTAATCAGTTTCAAAGGGACAAAGTTTGACTAACCTTAACATAGCTGGGACACTGCATTATTGAAAAACTATAAATACATGTTGATTAAAAGAATATTTCTTGTCAATTAGTTTCTTTTCATCACTTCAAACAGATAAATAAGTTTTACTTCTAGGTATAAAATAAATGCCAAACAAACTCTAATGATTCATTTCAACGATTCAAATCAACGTTCTCTCTAAAGATAGAAATCAACTGGATAATTTTAAAATTTATCAGGTAGATTAAGAATTATGATAATCAGATTACTTACTTACTTACTCACTTACGCCTCTTACCCTTCGTCGAGGAGCATAGGCCGCTCACCAGCATTCTCCATCCAACTCTGTCCTGAGCCTTCCTTTCCAGTTCTTTCCAGTTAACATTCATCCTTTTCATATCTGCTTCTATTTTCCGACGTAATGTGTTCTTTGGCCTTCCTCTTTTTCGCTTCCCTTCCGGATTCCAAGTTAGGGATTGCCTTGTAAAGTTGAACAAAATTGAGAAGATCGAAAAAGTTTACAAAACATAAGAGTAACTATGCAGAAGATCAAGTTAAATTAAGTGGCTGTACAGAAATTTTTTGATATACAAATATAAGGTTATCAACATGCATTCCTATAGCTTTATCTGTGTATTTAAGAGATGAATTCTTGAAGTATAGGTCGTTGAAATTTATTAACCAAACCAAAAGGCTAAATATGTATCGATGAAGTTGGTTAGTATCAACTGAATAACAAAATAAAATAAAGCTTTTCATTAATTTCATTTATTACTCAATCATTACTTACTTACTTACTTATGCCTGTTACTCCCAATGGAGCATAGGCCGCTGACCAGCATTCTCCAACTCACTCTGTCCTCCGCCTTCCTTTCTAGTTCTATCCAATTTTCGTTCATTCTTCTAATATCTGTCTCCCTTTCTCGGCGTAATGTGTTCTTTGGTCTTCCCCTTCTTTTTCGGCATTCAGGATTCCATGTGAGGGCTTGCCTTGTGACGCAATCGGGTGATTTCCTCAATGTGTATCCTATTCACTTCCGGCTCTTCTTCCTGATTTCTTCCTCAGCTGGAATCTGGATTGTTGTCTCCCACAGTAGAATGTTGCTGATGGTGTCTGGCTATCGGATCCGAAGTATCTTGCGTAGACAGCTGTTAATAAACACTTGTATCATCTGGATGACGGCTTTCGTAGTTTTCCATGTCTCCGCTCCATACAGTAGAACTCTCTTGCCATTTTTATTGAAAACTCTGACATTGGTTTTGGTTGACAATTGTTTTGAGTTCCAGATGTTCTTCATTTGTAAATATGCTGCTCTTGCTTTGACGATCCTCGCCCTCACATCTGTATCAGATCCATCGTGTTTATCATTGATGCTGCCCAGATATGTAAAGGTTTTCACATCCTTCAAAGCTTCTCCGTCAAGTATAATTCGATTGATGCATGTTGTATTGTATCGGAGTGTCTTGTTTTTTCCTTTGTTTATATTGAGACCAACTGCTGCTGAGGCTCCTGCTACATTGGTCGTCTTCTCCTGACTTTCATACTTATCAACGGCATATTTACACTTATAGAAAAAGGATACTAATTAATAAAAGCAAAATATCTTTCGAATTGTTCTATTTTTTTTTACTAAACAAAGAATCGAAGTGGAAAAGCATAAATCGCATTGTGTTTAATCCTTTGTCATTGATATGATATATTCTTTATTAAATTGACCAAATCGATTCTTTGTACAAAATCTATCTATGAGTTTGTTACCAATTAAAATTCACTCATTCATATATATGTATTGTGGAAACAAAGTGGACGAAAACTTCACTAAGCATATCAATGGAATTCTTATGAGTAATATGCATTCATTTACTTATTACTTATTCATTCATTAGTTTATTCTCTTCAATATACATGAATGTTTTTATTGTGTAAGAGTACAACCTCTTAACTACTCATGTAAACCATGTTATTGTTGTGACACCACTGAGCTGGTATCTAACGGTTTTAATGTCCAAATTCAATCGATCCAGTTCAGTGGTTTGTAGGTTATGTATTCGCGCGAGACCGGAAGTTCTGGTTTCGATTCCCGCCTTCAGGATTCTGGATACACACTGTCGAAAAGTCCTATATTAAGATAAGACGGTCATCCAGTGTTTCTAGGTTTTTAGTGGTGATCTTCTTTAGATTGACTTATGAATTCACCTTATAAAAATGCTAATATCTATTTCTTGTATCTGTTTTTGTTTTTGATTTTTCAATAGATTTCTCTGTTTCAATTAGTCGTTCATCTAATATAGATGATACACAACAAAGAACAAGTTCAAGTTCATCTTCAAATAATAATAATATTGATAATCATGATAATTTATATTCAACAACATCTACAGAACATATGCCTATTCTATCTGGTATTTATTCACTTAAGATTAAATTAAAAGGTAGTAAATTAACTCATAGTGGATCAATTAATTCCGAGTTTAATCAACCAACATTAAATACTCATAGAAAAATGTCAATATTATCTAATCATAATAATAATAATAATAATACAAATCAATTCAATACAGTTACTATGGGTAATCCTATTGGATTTCTTATTGTATGGATACATTTATCTGATGGTTCATCTATTTTATGGAATCGAATGACTGAGGTATGTAATTTATATAAGTAGTACAGATTAATTATTGAAATAGTATTGTTTTTTTTTCTTCTTAAAAGTACTTCACTGAAGCGTAATGTAAAGCAATAAATGTCTATTATCTTGAAATTTATTATATAGAACTCTTTATACAATTAGCCAATATGACAATTTACATAGGGAGAAGACAAATTATAACATGATTATAATAACAAAGATGGATAGTAGATAGCAGTAGAATCCAGGACGTACCTTTCGTCTTATTTGCGATTCGTCAGCTGGATGTAACTGCGTCTCCAAGTTGATGTTCACTCTGAGACTCGAACCCAGTACCATTCGCTTCAAACGCCATCGCGTAATCTACTCGGCCACTGAGTCTAGCTACTATCCATCTTTGCTTATAATGCTTGTGAATTAAAGCTATATAGAGGCATTACGCACAGTATGCACATATGCCAATAAGAAACTGACCAGTTGCAGTTCTAAGCATCAATGAGAAGATTCAAACAAACAATACTAAGTGATGTTAACCAATTTTGTTTATATAATTTCAATTAAACAGCTCAATCATCATCATCATCATCACCAACAACAACATGCGTGGATACAATTGATGGATAAACTAATTTTTATCATCCAATTTTTTTTAAAAAGTCTCCTATGTTCTAACTTTGACTTTTCCTAATATAAAAGTTGGTATCCATTTAATTAATTCTACAATCAATAAATAAACGGATTAATCAACCAATCAAATAATAACCGATAGATAGATAAATAGAAAGGAGCAAATAAAGTTTTAAGATTAATTTTAGATCAAAAAAAAGTTATATAAAAGAGTTTATTGAAATGATAGTTGACTGGTCGATACTAAATGAACTTGTATCCAGGGAAAGAAATGAGGAAAAATGGAACAAAAGGGATTAGATATAGATTTTGTAGAAAAAAAATCAATATCGATAAATTGATCATATTTTTTGGGGGGAGGTGAGTTTAGTTTATTAGAAATTTGTTGAGATGAAATACAGTGATCTATTAAAGAACATATGATATAAAAGTATCTACTAGTTTAAGTTGTTAAGACTTACATTATGTTATATCCTAGCAAAGGCATAAGTACGGGTAACTCCCAGGACCTATTATTGGACGATTATTCTATGTATATTCTTATTGTTTAACTATTGATTAACTAGATTGTGTATATCTATATTTATCTTATTATTAGCTTCATTTTGACCTATAGATTATTATTGTACCATTTACTGTTCCTAAACTATACTCAGTTTATTGAATATTGTCTCCCACATTCACAGCCACATTTGGCTTGATCTTGTACAAATAATATTTTCTATTTTATGGTGTGATGTGGTCTGTTTGTCTAGTATATAAACCGAGTATGCTTGAAATAAACGGTTCACATAGATTCATATTACAGAAGCTGTAATTGGTGTTTTTGGACTCAATCGGAAGGGCTAGACGGACAAGGGACCAATAAGGACGCTAGATTACTCATACTGATCGAAAGTCATTGTTTGTCACAGTGTTAAGGTCAAAAAAGTCATATTTCCATTGATGAATCATTCACGCGAATAAAAGCCGGACATAAAAAAAACCAATAACGAATTAGGATACGTCTTTGGTTTACTTTGTAAAGTCATAACAAATTGGCGACGCCCTTGGTCAAGTCACAACACATTATTATAGAGAATATACTGTAAAGTGGTCCTGTTCATAATACTCTATGGTTATAATACATGATTTGTGAGTATCCTGGAATGAATGAGTAGGAAATATCGCTTTTAATGAGATGCTTAAGTGAGGATAGTGAATTGATTGATCAGTCTGTTAATCTATATCTACTAAGGTGAATGGATTCTGTTTTGCTTATGCCCAACAACTGCCTACTCCAACTGATATTCTTGGCTTGTATAGCTGTAAGTTGGAAAAAGTCTAGGGGAGGCCAAACGGTAACGTAAGATCAACCTATTAGTGACGATGATCAGGTTATAGTCCTTAAGATAACTGAGATCAGTGTGTTGGTTGGTAACATTTACTGGCATGGCTCAAAATCAATCACAATGAAAGAAGCTGATTCACTGTTTGTCTTTTATTAGATCCCGAGTTTTAATTCTTAGCACGCATTAGTTATAAATAATATTCAAAATAAAACCTGAGTCACTACAAACAATTTTAAATCATTTCACTCAAATACTTTAATTAGTAATTTACTCTTAAAGGATAGGTATCAGCAACCATTGTATACTGAGATGAGATAAACTAAAACCATTTAGCATGCGATGGTAGACTATTATCAGGACTCAGTAGCTAAGTAGATAATGCGAAGGCATTTGAAGTGAACGGGAATGGGTTCGAGTCCCAGATTGGACATCAACTCTGAGATGCAGGTACGTCCGGCTGACGAGTCCCAAATGGGATTAAACGCTCGCCATGCATTCCACTGTTGTCCACTATCCATCTTTGCTTGTAAGACGTTTTGTTGTTTATAGTTAATATATGAACATTTAAAAAAAACTTGAGTCATACATTTCTCATCACTTTGTTTCTTTAGATTTATGAACGACTTTATGGAAAAGATAAAATTCCATTAAACTTATCAATTAAAAATTGTCGACCTGATTTATTCTGGATTGAAACTAGTTCACCTGGTTTGGTAGAAAGAAAACAACGTTCTGTGAGAAAAGTATCTCCGATTTCAACCTTTTCATCATCAGAATCTTCTCAGACTTTATCGGAATCTTCATTTATTCGACGAAGCAGTGATCGATTTCCTGGTTTATCCCGTCGTTCAGTACGTATGAAACCACATTTACTTCGAACTGGTGATCATTCCATACCAATTAATCAACAAACATACAGAAGTATGTTACGCAACGGAATCGCAAAGAATGTCACATTGATTAATGCAAGTAATTATTGGTCTGGTCCAGTAGTATGGTTTCTTCATAGAAAGATCAAATTTTCTGGTAAGGATGTTCTTTGAAATTTTTTGTAGTTGCATTGCATTTAAAGTTATTTATATTAAAACGATAGTCATGAGTCTTAGATGTGATTGTGCTGAAAAGATCCTTAATTTACCGGCTCAATTTGTTATTCATATGTACATATGAAGAATGTTATTCTTCATCTATTCACTAGTATATCAGTCATGTTTTTACTTTTTACACATTCTTGACCTTTTGAAGTTGTATCTAAGTTAGCTTATGAAAGCAAGTTTCGTCACAAACATTAGTTCAGACATATTGAAAAATGAATTTTTAAACAAACTTACTCGAAAGTCAATAGAACTAAACGTCATGTAAACTAAACTTGAAATCAATATTGTAAGGATGGGTCGTTGGAAAACTCTAGGAAGCCTTAGGAAGTTCAGAATGAGCCGAAGACATTCCATTCGACCACTGCTAGGAAAATATTCTTGAATGTCGACGTGTAGCTTCCCTATTGGATGGATAAGAATGACTGCTTATGTGCCTATTGGCTGTCCAAAATGATGATTTACTTTCAGCCAAAAACTATAAATACATGAGACTTCTGTGCTATATTTTGACACTGATTTGGGGAATAAAATTCTTACTTACTAGTCTTCTGTCTTCTCTCTTGCGACGTTGAGGGTTCTATCATTCAAGTAGTCTAGTAGTACGCGGCATATTGATTACTATTGGCAGGGAAAAACTGTTACAAACGAATCAGTAAAACGAATTCATTTTCATCTTGTTTATTTCAATGTAAACTGTAAATATCAAGCAGTATGAACACAGATACTTCAAATGAGTTCGCTATAAAAGCATGACTAAAGACAAAGAAAATATTTTTTTTACTGAATAGATGGAATGTAATTAGCAATGACATTCAGATGTTTTTCGTCTCATCCGAGACTCATTAGCCGGATATATCTGCACCCATACTGATGTTCATACTGTGATTTGAACTCATTATCTTCTGCTTCAAAAATCAAAGGAGTTATTCGCTAATCTATTAAGTTCAGCTAGCCACTAGCCTTTTCAGTGAATTTGACGTTTTCATCATTAATAATAAGGTTGTAACTATCTCACTGTTTGTATTGAGAAGTGAATTTCGAACGGATTAAAAGAAGTAGTACATATTTTTGATTTGTATTGTAATCACACATGGTAACTTGTTAAACCAATAGTCATATACACCAGACGAATTCTTTATATAGATAGATAGATTCATTTAATGTTCATACATCACAATTCTTTGAAGGTTTCAAATTCACATTCTTTATGAATATCAATCAGCATGAAACTTAAATTCTGTGCTTCCTGACGAGTGTCACAGATTTTCTATCACAAGTCATTCTAATAAAATAACTCTTATCATTTACTATGATATAACCCTTATTTTTCTTCTTAATTAGGTGATATATTAGAAGTTGGACTAACATCACCAAGTGGTAATCTTCTAGTTCCACATGTTCGTATTCGTGGTGAAATAATATCACCTAAAAATAGTTTCTCTATGAATGAATATTTAAGAAGTAATGATAATTATGAATTTGGTTCAAAACCTATACAAGTAAATATTTGATAATTATATATATATATATATATATATTTTTGTTATTTAGTACTACTGATTTTAAACAACTCCAATCAATAGTATGCAAAGATGGATAGTGGATAGCAGTGGAATCCAGTTTGACACGCATTTCGTTCTATTTGGAACTCGTCAGCTGGATGCAAGTGCATCTCAGAGTTGATGTCCACTCTGAGACTCGAACCCAGTACCGTTCGCTTCAAACGCCATCACGCTATCCACTCGACCAATGAGTCCTCATAGTCACTTGCTTGTGCAATGGGGTGAAGTTTAAATTCACTTAGTATTGTTTGTTTGAATCTTACCATTGATGTTTTTAGGACTGCAACTGGTCAGTCTCTAATTAGCGTATGTGCATACTGTGCACATTGCCTCAATATGGCCTGAATTCACAAGCAGGGTAAGCAAAGATGTATACAGTTATTATTTCAAAAGTACTACTTATATTTAGTTCATCATTTCCTCAATCAGGATATTTAATGATTACTCTCTGATGATAGATGTTCAACCTTTGACCGATGTTTCAATAATGGCTTCAGATTTCAAACTGTTAGCTATCTGAATTCATTGGCTTATTGAATAATACGTTCCATTTAGTAGCGATAAGCGTTGGGTTCTAGTTTCAGTATAAGCATGAATACTCAGATATAAATACATCTAGTTAATAAGTCTCAATTAGGATAAAATGGATATCTTGTATTCCACTATTGGGTACAACCAAAAAATACATCGTAAACTTGTTACTTAAACGGTATAATATTATCCGTTTTATGAAGGATCTTGGGAAAACTCATGTACATTTAGGGAACAGGCGATAACAATCATTCAAAACGGAAATGGAATTTATTGACATTTTTATTATTACTATTATATATATTTTGATGATTGCTGTTAGTGGCTCCAACATTGTTAGTGGGAATTACATTCAACTCAGGGTAGAATTACAACACTACCTTGAAAATAATGATGATATTTTGATGTAGGTTTGTTCTCTGAGCTGGATGGTTTGGTCGTGGAGCTTTCATTGTCCTTCTGAACGACATCATCAGCTTGTCCTTTGCACCTCGATGTGAATCACATGTGGAGAAATTCAAACAATTCACTTCTACCCGAAGTATGTGCTGATGATGTCGTTCAGAAGGACGATGAAAGCTCCATGACCAAACCATCCAGCTCAGAGAACAAACCTACATCAAAATCTTCCACCTGAGCTACAAATCTTCTCCACCATCTCAAAATAATGATGATAAATCCAAAGAAAAAAACTATTTAGAATTACTAAAAGGTAATAAATTCTGATATTAATTGATGGTATAATCCATTTGTTTAGTACTAAACGCAACATGAATAGAGTTTATTAGTGTTGCACGTTCTATCGTCGTTCAAATCAATATCATAAGACCATACGTCTGTATGACTTTGAAATTAATTTTGTCAACCTAAATGGAAATCCAAGTTCATAGATCTATTCATTCATGTGAGAGACTTCAATACGTAAATAGTCATCCTTTTGAGTTGCAAGCCATCCACATTATTCCAAAATACTGTTTACGAATTAAAGTTAGTTGATGGATTCTTATACGTCAGTAAGTTGAATTACAGACACTGAAATGTTTTATTATATCTAAATGGTATGTTTGTTTTACATCTGACAGGAAATCAAGACCAATGAAAGCAATATACATGGTTCTATGGCATTTAAAGATGCTCCTGGATTTCACAAACTGGATTATTATCATCCTATGTATTCATCATCTTCATCGTCATCATCGGATAAAGTCTCTAGTCCACAAAACTCTCAGCTATCTAATACTATTTCTATAAATTCTGATGATATTAATATAGACGACAGACTATCTATTTTATCTGATGTTGGTGGTGGAAATACTAATCATGTGGAAAATAAAGAATTAATACATGATAGTAAAAATAAACTATCCATTAATCCCAGGAGTGGTAGTCGTAACAGTCGTATTAGTGAAAATAATGACAAGGCTAACGATGCAAAAACTAGTTCAAGACCAGCATTAGAGATGAGTATGTATATTTTACTTGGTCTATTTGCTGTAGTTGGACTTGTATTTGCTGTCAATTGTGGAGTTGTTGTTGTACGTTATCGTTGGGAGAAGATGAATATGAATAACACTGATGGTACCGACAATATTACTCGTGATGGCAGCTGTAGTATTGCTAGTGGTTGTGTTCGAGGGAAATGTAATAACTCACTTAATGATGATAACAATCCCTCTCAGTCTTTAACACTTACTGATCCAGTATCCAATAATAATGAGATGACAGATCATAGTCAATTAATGTCGGCTATTTCTACTTCATCAAAGTATAATTGGAAACATCATTCAAAGAGTGATGCTGATAATCAAGAAAAACTAATATCCACTAATATTAATAGTCATAATAATAATAAAGAACGGAAACGAACTAAACGATCTGCTACATCAGTGTTTAGCAGTCGTCAAAAACACAAGGTGAGCTATAATCAGAGTTGAAAAGTTTTGACCTCAAATTTCAAGCGTTACCAATTACTCTTTTATTAATGTCCGATGATTTTGTCCAAGTCGTTTTGAGCAAAAATCATATCCAACTAGATTTTGTGAGGTTCACTTAGGGAATGATTGGCATGAAAGGCTTGTTTTTAATTTGATGTATTTTACCAATAATACCAAAATCGAATTGACTATAGTTTCAAATATAAACTACTGAATACTATCTTATATAATGGTTCCAAAGGTAATAACCTCCTCTCTTTGTCAGACCTGTAAGTTATCACTTAGATTTCAGATTAGGTGAATGAGCTTTGAACATGATCTGATCTCATATAATAACAATATCATTTTAAATGTACTTTTAATAGACCATGATCGTTAATGAATGTTAGTCACTGTTGGCATACAGTGAGCTTAGAAATGTTTCCAAACTATATTGATGTATTTATGACAAAATGAATTTGTATTTGAATCGAAGTGGATTTTCGTCGTGGATTAATATAACCTAAAGAACCATTGAAAATGAAAAAGCATTGAACACTTGTTTCATCTTATTATATTCACAGTTGAATTCAAGAGCCAAACTAAGCTAGACCACCACTGGAAACCTCAAAGCATTGGACGACCATTTCGTCCTAGTATAGGACTTCCCAACAGTGCGCATTCACGATCCCATACACAGAACTCCAACCCAGGACCTTCAATGTCGCACGTTAACAATTGAGCTTAAAACTACTGAGCTAACATCCAACAGTGTTAATGTCTAACTTCAATCGATTCACGATTTTGCGCAACCTCTCATCCATTGTCTGCGGTGAATGGTTGTCTCACAATCGATACGGATTGGACTCCATTGGTCACTGCTTCTCACTAGAACTCTGAGAAATCCATCTTGAAGCTGGTCACTGGTGAAGACAATATAATTTTCAGTTTGAGGTTGTGGAGATTGTTGAATTTAATTGAAATCGTGATTCCAACTAAGTTAAACCATTGAAAATCTGGACAGCCGTCCAGTGCTTCCAGGATTTCAATGGGGGTCTAGCTTAGATGGACTCCTGAATTCAACTGTAAAAACACTTTAATTTTAGCAAATTCTCATACTGATCATCTTAGTATAATCATTTCCAGTAGTTTCAATGAGACATCATGATTGGTGCAATTCATTCATGTCCGTTGTAAGGTAGTTGAACACCCTCAATGTTAATTGATCCTATGATATTTAGCGGCTGTCTAAAAGTGACATTCATACCATAAAACCTTAAGTTATCCGAATAAATGTCAAGTGATGTAAAAAGTGTGTACTGCTTCATAATATAATTATAAGCTGAAATCAATATCCAACAGTAACAATTGATTGATAACGGAATAACGGCCAATGTCATTCTTATCTAATTCTTTTAATTTTTAATCGAATTCCATCAGTCATTTTTCAAAGTGGTCATTGGTCTACGTAACTTGACATCATACTCACTGTGTTGAGATACTACGTGGTTGAGGGTAGTGAAGAGTAGTCCTGGATCTAAGCTTCATGCTTATTTGTATCCAACAGCAAAGTGTACTAGTAATTTTGAGGGAATCAATGCTTCCTGGGGGATTCAAGCCCGAGTTCCATGAACTCACAGACTAAGGTGCCACCTCTAGGCATTTAAAAACTCAACTGAATAGCTCAGTGGTAACATCTCAGACTGTGAAACTGCGTAACACGGATTCGCACTCATCAGTGAGCATTAATTTCCTCATGATTACAGGTATATTTAACTAATGAATGTCAAATAGCTCGAAGCCGAGGCCCACATTTCCATGTCAATTACCTTCAACCACCTAACGTAGCTGTCCAACATTTCTTGGTTATCAGTCATTAATCAAACGATATTTATTCATGATAAAAACCAAATTTAGACTTGATCAGAGTGGATAAATAATCATCATGAAATACATATTTCCCTTGAAGTAAAATATATTGGCAAGCATCATTTTAAACAAACATATTATGTTTAATGTTTTACACCATTTGTAGAAAGAAACGTGAATAATTCAGTGAGCACTTCATCTTTATCGTTGTATTAAACCCTAGGAATGCTTGAAAAATATTGTCAGGTACAAATAATATATCTATCTTTTTGCTTATAATGTATGTGTATGTTGCCCGCAAATGCCCTGGTACGGCCGAGAGTGGAGAGCGTCCACTCTCCCTCTCCAAATGCTCTCACATGGCCACGCGAATATAGCCTCTACCAGGGAAGTCCTACTCACTGCATTCTCGTGGTGGGGGTGTTGTTTACGAAATTGAGAGAACGAAAAGCGAATGTCCGTCGATTTAACCGAGTTGTTGGACACGGAAAGTTCACCTAGACGAGTTGGAAAACCCTGATTCCAAACCAATGGTGCACATGTGCTCCAGTATCCTGCTGAGGGGACAAATGGTGTATGAATCAATTGTTGGTCACCGGCTACCATGGAACTGCATCTCCTCACGATGCTCCACTGCCTTGTGTATCGGACCTTCAGGTCAAAGGCTCCGGGTGTGGCCCCCTAAGTAAACCACCTACTTTGATTTGGGCACCTGGATAGTATCATAGCCCTCATACAAATCAAATGAGATTAGTGTGTCGCATCTATATCTGGTGCCCCTTGTATCAATATATATGTGTTTACATAGATAAAATAATAAATAATGTGTATGCTAAATAGAAGTGGATAGTGTTAATAAATACAATTGTGTAATTAGAAAATGTTCTTTGGTTAATGTCTTAAATTTTTTCATAATCTATACCTACTATTTTGATTATTTACAGCCATTGTTACATCGTGATTCAAGTTGGGTATGGGTTGGTCGTCAACATGTTATCAATGGACAAAATGAAACTGATAAACTAGATGAAAACTTAAGTTCTCACCACCGTCCTCCTTCGCATCATCATCATCACCATAGTCAGCCTATTGGTTATAATTCGGAATTAACTGATTTTAGCACAACAGCGCCAATTCCTACTACTAATAACATTAATAATAATGGTAATACCAATGGTGTACCAAAAATAGATGCCAGCTTATCTCGTCCAAATAAACGTCCAGTACAATTGAATGGGATGACAAAAAAATCTACAACTGCTGTGTTATCAGTTGGTGAAGCGGATTTATTATTATTACAATCACCATATCGTGAAAGTGTATGGCAAGATACTTTACGTTCAGACAATATAGAATCAGATTCACGTTTCTTATATGTAGGAAATGATAATCTTACACAACAATTTGGATATACAAATGAAATACAACCTAACTCATTTTTATATAATCAATTATCTATACCTGCTAGTAATACACCTAAGAATGAGTGTCAAACACTTGGTCGTCACACAAAACGTCATACAACAGCATTTACGCAGCGAAATTATCAGGTATCATTGGTCTTTTGGGATGAATATTTCTGATTTTCTTTGATCATTTTCATGGTAATTATACAAATCCCTACGTAATACAGTAATTTTATTGTGATCTATTGAATAGTAATGAGATGTAGTCAAAGGTAACTTTACCTAATATCAAGTTATCGTTTATTTGATGTTCTGTTTGTAGGCGATATAAGTATATCTTGATTTTAGAAAACTCGAAAGTAAAATTTGTTTACATTCACTTGGTATTGTTTGTTTGAACCATCCCATTGATGTTTAGGACTTCAACTGGTCAGTCTCTTATTGACATACGTGCATACTGTGTGTATTGCCTCGATATAGCCTTAATTTACAAGCATTGTAAGCAAAGATGGATAGTGGATAGCAGTCGAATCCAGTTTGACGCGCGTTCCGTCCGATTTTGAGACTCGTCAGTTGGATGTACCTGCATCTGAGTTGATGTTCACTCTGGGACTCGAACCCAGTACCGTTCGCCTCAAACGCCATCGCGTTATCCACTCAGCTACTGATTTTTGATAGCTACTTGCTTGTGCAGATAGGATGAAACGCGCGTCCTGGATTATACTGCTAGTCACTATCCATCTTTGATTAAAATTTGTTTAGTTTAAGCCAACAGAAAATCAGACTGGTGGTCTCAAATCTTATTTCGGATCTTGCCAGAATTTTTTTTCTAAGATTTGATTGTCATAGGATATGTATATGTATACTAGAGTTCTTTCATAGGTTAAATAGTATATACCATATAATTTGATATTAACTAACAGTAAAGTTCGAAACGCTGGTTTAATTTCATTGGGGTTTCACTAATGTTTATGTTGTTGTTTCCAAAGTGATTTCGACTCTGTATTATGCAATAGGTAATTGAATAAGAATAAATTGTTCGGCTATTGTTCAGTCTTACATATTGACAGATAATGATTGTAAAGAATGTTGATTAAAATTGAAATCAAGAACCATTCTAAGTTAATCAACTACTGAAAACCTGGAAGCATTAGATGGTTGTTTTTTACCAGACACCTATTGAAGATAATCATAAACAATCGTACAATATCATAAAATGGTTAAAGTCAAACTTCTAAGTAATTAAAAATAGACTCAGTGGTTGATAGTTTTAACGTCCACATAACAGACAGAAGGTTCTAGGCTCAAGTCCTGGTTGTGGGGCTATGAATTCTTACTACTGAGGAGTCCTATACTAGAATAAAATAGTCATTCAATGCTTCCAAATTTTCAGTGATTTCTTGACTTAGATGGGTTCATGATCTTTATAAAACTTACTTAACTAATATTTATTCATATGTATAATTCCATTATATTAGGGTCAAGAATGTAGTATCAGAATAATTAGTAATCCAATGTCAAATAAGAAGCAACATTATCATATACAACAAGAACTAACTCAACAATTTCTTAATCCACAACTTTTCCTATCAGATTATTCACCAGAAAATATGAAATATATCAATCAACAAACTAATAATAATCATAATCATAATACATTGACAAACTCTGTAATAGTTAGTGAATCCTGGTTAAACAACTCAAATCCATTGATGATGTTAAGTGGTAGTGCTAGTGCATCATTACATCGTAAACAAATATCACCAGTTTATTTACATGATGAATGTACTACTAAAGTACAATGTAATGATCTATTGAATCACACACTATCAACTATGAATAAATTGAAAAACGTGACAAGTATAAAAAATTCTCCTACGATCTCATCATCAACTAATCGACATCAATCTACATGTCAAGTCTTATCACCTTTACCTGTATGTTTATCACAGGTTTGTAACGATGAATCAAGTTTAACTACCTCAACTTCACAACATCAACATTATCAACGTAATGTTAATCAAGATTGGATGATTTCAGGTTATCGTAGACAACCTTTATTAAATACAGATGATATACATCATAAAGATTTTTTAGAACATACTAATAGTAATAATCAATCTACAATAGATAGACAAGATTGTACAACAACAGAAATGTTAAATGTTTCTTCACCTATATGTCCATTGAATTCTCCATGGCAAATAAGACGAACATTAGAGAAATCATTAAAACGAAATCAATCAGATTGTTGTTCAAATAAACAACAATGTGAGTTACACAGTCCATTAATAGATCATGCTAATATCCATGAAGATCATTTACAGCTTAATGAAGTATTAGAATTAAATGAAACTAGTTCATTTAATCAAAGTCCACCAAATCCTCCAATAAGAACTACAAGTCGTGGAGCTATTACATATCATACACTTGGTCATTTAACAAGACATAATAATAATAATAACACAAGTAATCAACATCCACGTCCACTTAGTTTGCCTCAAGTAAGTTTATGTTGTAATAAAAGTTAGTTTGTGTTCATATCAAACGAATAAAGAATTTTGATAAAGTAATGTCATACAGCTCCATGTTCTTCAAATATCTTGTAATGCCTTGTTAGGCTTTAGACTTCATGTCTATCTATGAAACATTTGAAAGTTGAAAATTACTATGTATGGTTTAAAGAATCATTAAATATTACGTAGAACAGATCAACTGTTTCATTCTCATTCATTATAGATATGAAGATCTACTGAAACTTTTGGACACTATTAATTTTTAAACCTGCACCTATCATTATGGATTTCTTCGTTCTAAACTTACTGTAACTAGACCACCTTGGAAAACCTGGAAGCAGTGGAACGCCGTTTCGTCCTATTATGGGACTCCACAGCAATGCGTATCCACGATCCCACCTCGCGATCGAGATTCGAACCCAGGACCCAGCAGTCTCGCGAGGCGGGATCGTGGATGTGCACTGCTGAGGAGTCCCATAATAGGACGAATCGGGCGTCCATTGCTTTCAGGTTCTCCTTGGTGGTCTAGTTTCAAATTACTCATGATTTCAACTGTGAAGATAATGATATCTCCACAAAAACCCCTTCTGATTACTGTAACTAACTAATTATTTTCGTCTATCATGTGTACTTAAGCGTTTTCAGAAGAATTTTGTAACCATTTGGAAATCTAATGATTGAGAAACTGGAGATGATTCTTATAGAATTTATGGTCCAAATACACTCGATGTCGTTTAAAGACTCCATGATACCAAGACTGATTGTAAACTTTTACGGATTAATATGAATATGAGATAATTTCATTTTGAATAATCACAATTTATTTTCCTAAAGAACAAAAATTTGGATGCAATGTAGCATATGATGCTTTGAAGGCTCGTCACTGTAATCAGCTAGTGCAATAGTTATTAATATTCATCTGAAGTGCGGACCAATAACTCTACATTATATTAAATCCGAAAAGATTCAGGTCTCTTGACTAGTATATGGTGTGATCCAACTACTGAGTTTCGATTTAAAGTGCTCGACGTCTTAAATTAAATCAATAAACTACCATTTACAGTCATCAGTCAGTAAACTTTTCACATAAACATTCCTATCATTTCTGAAAATACTTTTTTAAATGAAAAGGTAAATTGCCGTAGTTACACAGTAACTGATTGATAACGTATCATGAGAATTGTGTCCAGGAGCTATCAATAATATTTAATATTATTATTTATTATTTTAACACATAAATATTGGTACAAGGAGGCACCAGATAAATATGCGCCATACAAATCTCATTTGATTTGTACGAGGGTTGTGATACTGTCCAGGTGCCCGAACTGAAGCAGGTGGTTTTATTAGGGGGGCACAACCGGAGACTTTAATCTAAAGGTCTGATGCACAACGCAGTGGAGCATCGTTAGGAGATGCAGTCTCATTGCAGCCGGTGACCAACGATTGACCCATACACCATTCGTTCCCTTGCGATACTGATGCCCATGTGCATGATTGGTTTGGAATGACGGTTTTGCAACTTCCCTAGGTGAACTTTCCGTGTCCATGAACTCGGTTAAAGTACCGGACATTCGCTTTTCGTCCTCTCAATTTTGTAAAGAACAATAATGTTGTGTAAAGGCAGTGTGTAGGACTTCCCTGGTAGAGGCTATATTTGCGTGGCCATGTGAGAGCATTTGGAGAGGGAGAGTGGACTCTCTCTACTCCCAGCCGTACTAGGGCATTTGGGGGCATGTTAGTTAATTATATTACCTAATATAAAAACAAATACTGACAGACTTTGCGTTTTATTTGCAATTAAATTCAACGTGAACAAGGTTTTAATCAATCGTACACTTAATCAATTTAGTTCTGATCAGTTTTTTTCTAATTAAAGATCGAAAGAAACGTAACTTGTACATTTGTACTAACTATGTTTTAAAGGCTAATTTCATGGTTGATCTTCGCCTTCTTACTTTTTTATTATAATCTTACTGAAGGATCGTCGCACAAAATCATAGGGTATCGACATAGTAGTTTAAGAGTTAAGTGTCCATCATATAACATTTAGGTCCTTGGTTCAATGCTTAGTACTTTCTTTGAGACGTAACAATTGTACATCACATCATAGCTTTCTATAATACTTTAAATGATGGTCATCCACCTTGAATAACATCTTCAAATTAAACCAATCTCTATAAGACTCATTCACGAATACTTTTTTTCAAATTTTCTTTCACTCATTTGATTCCCTTTTTCAATTTCAGAGTTTTCATGTCACAAATGAATTATATTCAGCATTATGTCAAACTGATTCTTCTAAAGAATGTGATGTAAAACTTTTAACTGAAAATATTTATAAAAAACATAAAACTAAACCAAGTAACATTGATCCTACTAATAACAGTAAAACCGACATTTGTCAAGATTGTCTTTTCACTTCATCATATGATATTTCATTAAAATATTTAAATAAACAACAAAGTCCAAGTGAAGAAAGTTTATGGTGGTATCATCCGGTACATCAGAAACGGCGACGTAAACGTAAACATCAATCTAACAACAAAAAATCTGTTGATGATAACAAATCTAGTCATCATCATCATCAGCATTTACATAATCATCACTATCATCAAAATCATTATGATCAACCAACTATAAAAGAACATCAACAATTAGATAATTCTATAAATAGTATATCGGAACAGTCAAAAGATTTATCAATTCCTATGACTACGAAATATGATACAACTGAATTAAATGTTGACGTAATAACAAGTAATGAACTGTATCCGGATAAAGGTATTGATTCAAGACAAAATTTATGTAAGTTCTGTTAACTATGTAATCATAACCACAATTTAGTCTTGTGCATAATATAACTTAATAAAAAATTTAAATATATATGGTTGAGATCATGAGTCAATCGAAGCTAGACCATCATACAAAACCTGGAAGCACTGCTTGACGGCCGTTTCGTCCTACTGTGAGACTCCTTAGCAGTGCGCATCCACGATCCTGTCTCACAAGATTCGAACTCAGGGTCTATCAGTCTTGCGCCAGAGCACTTAACCGTCCCACAATAGCACAAAACGGCCGTCCAGTGCTTCTAGGTTTACCATGATGGTCTAGCTTCAATTGACTAATAATCTCAACTATATTAAAAAATTACTAAAATGTCAACGAAACTGCCTTCCAAAAAAAATTAATGTTCACGTGAAAATTAAAGTTGTGTTATTTTGTATGGTGATTTTCGATGAAGACCGATATCAACTGGTAAGACAGTAAAAGTCATAAAGAGATGAACATCGACTTCGTGTATGTCTAGGAAATTTCAGACAAGCGAATTGACTACCAAAAATCAAGGATCAACATCTGTTGATTGGTGAGTGATGATCAATGTCATGTTCATCTTCTACTTGTTGATGGCTGGATATTGTTGACCAAGTTCAATATCAAGTCAATCTCAGCAAGAATAACGGATTAGCAACAATGAGGCTGGTTGGCGGGAGCTCCTTTTTTCAGAGAAGCTCATCTCTTTCAAGATTGTAAGTATACTCTGATGATGAGTGTCAGCCAACTTGAAATTTAGGTCTAATATTTTCTATGAACTACTTCTTCAAACTATATATCGGATATGAGATTTTGAACCAAGAAGCTGCTCTTCTCTATGTCATATGATTACCTTTAGTAAACTGAACTTTTTTTATAATAATAGCAATTATTTTATTAAATTGGTCAACATTATCAGTTTAATTCAATGTGTGATATCGTATCACAGTGATCGTTAACGAACGCTTTCAACTAATCAATAATTAATGATGAAAAACTAATGGACGCTTACATTATATCAGATAAATCCAGAAGATCCTGTAAAGAATCATTTGATCATTTATTTATTTATTTATTTGAACACATAAATATTGGTACGCGGGCACCAAATATATATAAACCACAGAAATCTCATTCGATTTGTGACGACTGCTATACTGCCCAGTTGCCCAAACCTAAGCAGGCGGTATTCTTAGGGAGCCACACCGGGAGCCTTTGACCTATAGGCCTAATCCACAAGGCAGTGGAGCACCGTGAGGAGATACAGTCTCATGGTAGCCGGTGACCAAAATTGATTCATACGCCATTCGTTCCCTCAGGATACTGGAACCCATGTACACTATTGGTTTGGAATGACGGTTTTGCAACTCCTCTAGGTGAACTTTCCGTGTCCACCAACCCTGTTAAGGTGCCGAACATTAGCTTTTCTTCCTCTTGATTTAGTAAACAACAGTAATGTCACTGTGAGAAGTCAGTGAGTAGGACTTCCCTGGTAGAAGATGTATACGCGTGGCCATGTGAGAGCATTTGGAGAGGGAGAGTGCACTCTCCCCAAGGGTATTTGGCGGCCATGTAACAGACAAAGATAATGGATACTTTACCTAATATTTGAAACAATAAACTCTTCATTATATAAATTAACCTCATTACTAAAGTTTTAACCAGTTGAATAGTAACTTAAAACTCTTTTATTAAATTATAAGAAATTCATTTTTATGTACCCTTAGTACAAAAGTTAATAAATTTTATACGCAAACAATAAATTTCGAAAAGCGATTGTATTATTGCTGATCAGATAAAGTTGTTACTGGACACAAATTTCATCTGACATCAATCAATTACTAATCAATATAAAGATCTCATCCTTACATAAGCTTAGTCGTTGCCTGAATAGCTTTATAGTAACATATTACAGTGTAAGTGATTACATAATCTGGAGATATAATTATGGCCGATATTCACTAAATGAAGTAATATCAACAGATAAATAAAAATATGAAACACTAGTTGTTGTATCCCGTGGAAAATTATGAAGGGTAACCTTTGAAGAATATCTATGGACCAATATGTTATGTATATTTCCTACTGCATAACTGCCAAGTAACTTAACTATTCATATTTCTCTTATCACAAGCTTTATTTTGACCTATAGACTATTATTATACGATTTACCTTCCTTGAGTTATCCCTAGTCTATTAATTACTGTTCCCCCTATTCACAGCCACATTTGGCCAAATCTTGTACATATATCATTTTCTATTTTATGGTACGATGTGGTCAGTTTGTTTGATATATAAACCCAGTATGTTTGAGAATAATGATTCATATTGCTCAAGACTGCTCATACTGTTATTATGTATCATTGCTCTGATGGATAATTCACTCCTTTTTCATTGGCATAAATCAGCAAGTTCATATATTAAACAGGGCAAGCACACACGCACTTACTCATTTGATATAACACTAATTATGCTTCCTTCTTAGAAATATAGGTGAGATTGTGTTGGAGTTGGCATAAAATCGAAGATCACATTTTTCATCAGTATAATGTTTACTTAATATGATATTCTTCTGACTTAAATATAGATTGATATTTGATTACTACAACATACAATAATCGTTTGTATTAATCTAACTTACAAAACAACAAATTTCCCTATTACATATACCCATTTCTTCTATTTATAACAAATGATGATGCGGTTAAATTACAAATTCTAGTTTAGGTGATATCTAGTTTCAATCAAGCCTAGTTTTATTTACTTATAGCAAGTTGAAAACAGTTGTTAATAGTAGCATTTAGTGAACTTTTTTTATACAAAATTACTAGTTGTATATTTATTTAGCTGGTTTTTGTCTTTAATCTACACAACAAATAACACTTATAATCATTAAAGGTTCAAATTAGAAGCTGATAGATATATTTCATATCTATAAAGAAGTACAGAGTGAAATGCTACCCAGTATATACGCTTGTTGGTTGGCGGATGAACATTTCACTCACTCCACAACTATTTGTTAGCAATTACTAATAGAATTTTTTTTGATTTCATGTAGAGATTTTTTCAGACACCAACCTAATAAAAGTGATGGGGCTTTCAAAATAAGTCTGATTTAATCTAAAGCCAATGACAGCAAACAACCCTGACAGGGAAGATATCTTTAAAGATAGTGATCTGATTTTAACAGCTAAGTTGATTGAAATGTTAGCTAACTTTTGCTAGCTGAATGTAATCCCATCTGATTATTCTCGATCGCTAGTCGTCCTAGTTTGTAAAAAAGTTGAAAAAATTCTTTCGAAACTATCACAGAGTATACATTTAGACTAAGAGTGTTTGAAATACCAACCTCTTTTATCATCCGGTACTTAACTATGACTCATTAAAAACGAACCTGAACATATCAGGCTAGTTTCAGACCTGAATGTCGATGTACTAACCAAATATTTACTCTATCACATCTCAGAATACAGGCATAATTACCGATACCGAATAATATTTGTAGTAATATTAGTAGTAGTAGTGAATTGAGGCTATATGGAAGCAATACGCACAGTATGCAAATATGCCAATTAAAGACTGACTAGTTGCAGTCCTAAACATCAATGAAAAGATTAAAACAAACAATACTAAGTAAATTTGAAACTTCACTCCGTTGCACAAGCAAGTGGCTATCAGAATTCAGTAACTGAGTGGAAAACACGATGGCGTTTGAAGCGAAAAATACTGGATTCGATTGCCGGAATGAACATCAACTCTGAGATGCACTTACATCCAGCTAACCAGTCCCAAATAGAACGAAACGCACGTCAAACTGGATTCGACTGCTATCCACTATCCATCTTTGCTTATAATGCTTGTGAATTAAGGTAATATCAAGTCAATACTTAGTGAATTTAGTAGTAGTAGTAGTAGTAGTAGTAGTTATTGTTGTTGCATTCGATTCTATTAACCAGAACGTTTTGAGAAAAAAAAATTGTTTTAATGAAAAGTCAACTGAAGAAAAAACCAAAATCTATTATTATAATTCTACATATAAATACTGTTCATTAAGCCTACTTCTAAAAACAAAAACAAAACGGTATGTACGAATTGTAATTACCTAAAGAAAACCAAAAAAAATGAACAATTATCCAACTTTTTTGTTATTTATCTCTTACAATACCCTACATAACAACAAAAATTAGTCAATATTAGTCTACATCCTTTTGTTTGTTTTTTTTCTTTTTTCTTTTCTTCTTTATAAAGTATCATTTTCCCTTAACATTTTACTACATTCTATAAAAAAAATTACAGAATTAAAGAAAGTAGTTCCCCATAGTTACAACTACCTTTAATTATATACATATGTCATGTCATTTGAACTAGATAAAGACAAATTGTTCTCTTCAAACAAAATCAAAACTATTCTAATTATTAATGTAGATAGTGACTATGACCATTTAAAATTAAATACTTTAATAAATAAAAATGACTATTTAAAGTCACTTAGTATTATTCGTTTGAATCTTCTAATCGATGTTTTCGGATTGCAACTGATCAGTCTCTAATTGGCATATATGCATATTGTGCATATTGCCTCGATATAGCTTTAGTTCACAATCATTATAAGCAAAGATTGATAGTGGCTAACAGTGGAATTTAGTTTGACGTGCGTTTCATTCTATTTGGAACTCGTCAGCTGGATGTACCTGCATCTGAGAGTTGATGTTCACTCTAGAACATGAACCTAATACTGTTCGCTTCAAATTCCATAGTTTTATCTACTTAGCTACTGACTTCTGATAGCCAATTGCTGACTATTTAGTTTATTGTTTTATTCAAAAAAGGGAAAAAAGAAACAATTTTTGAACCATTAAATTTCTTTTTTTCTTTTTTTTGGGGGGGTGGGGTGGAAAGAAGAAGATTTCTCTTAGTTATATGAAGAATAATTATAGTTGTTAGAAAAATTGGAATTTATTATATTCACTCTTTTGACTTTGTAAAATTTAATTGAAGCATGCTCACAATTAAGCTACTATTATATCATTAAAAACTATATAGTTTTCTTTTGTATTAATCTTCTTACTTTTAAGATATAGAGTTCCTACTTAATACGCGTTAAATTCTTAAGTAATATTTTGTTAGGGCTAAATGGCTGTTGAGTCCCCTCGGATATTTATTAATTATATTATAGTGAATAAGAATACAACTTTAAACAATCGAATGTATTTGACACGAATGTTACAGACTGTCTCACTAAAATCTCACAACTGTACAGTAAATAGTTAATTTACAAAATAACAACCAATTGTCTCAATCCTAACTCTTCCTTCTACAGATATCAGTTCATCGTCTCCGATTATTTTTTTTTCATGCATTTTCATATTAATTGTGTTTCGTTTCCATTCTTTCGTTATCGATCTTCTACTGAAATACATTCTCTGCCTGACCATATTTATATACTACTTATGTGGATATAAGTAACCCATGCCATAAGATAACTGCAAATTAATACATAATTTATTCTTTTTTTCTATCCAAATTTCTCATGGTATATAATTAATACAAATAAATTTCTTTATGGAATTTTTTTTCTTAATTGTCTTCTATGTTATGATATTGGTAGTAAATATGACATTTATGTTATATACCTCTGTATATGGTATAAAATAGTTGAATTTATAATTGAAAGCGTAAGTCAATTAAAGCTAGACCACCAGGGAAAGCCTGGAATCACTGGACGGATGTTTCATCCTATTGTGGGACTCTTCTACAGTGCGTATCCACGACTATGAAAATACTAAATTTTCACAAAAACCCCTTCTGAATTTATAATTACTGATGAATAAATGACATAATATAAGAAACGGTTTGAAACTGTGGTGATAAATTTGTAATTCTGAATGTTATATTAAAGTGACAAACATCATTATCATTAATACCTTAGAAACGTATCTGTTAACAAACCGAAATGAGATCACTTTCCAACATGATATTTATATATATATCACAGGAAGTTTTGTGGAGAATTTAATATTTTCACAGTTGAAATCATGAGTCAATTAAAGCTAGACCACCACGGAAAACCTGGGAGCACTGGACGGCCGTTTCGTCCTCCTATGGGACCACTCAGCAGTGCGCATTTACGACCCCGCTCTCGCGAGGTTCGAACTCAGAACCTACTAGTCTCGAGCCGGAGCCCTTAACCGATAGACCACTGAGCCGGCATCCGATGGTATTAATGTCTAACTTCAACCAATCCACGATTTATATATATATGTATATATATATATATCAGATTTAATCGTCAACATTTTATTTTAAGAGCCAATAATTACTATTATGATTTTAGTTATGATGTAAACAAGTTTATCTTAGTTGTATTGTATCATTTAATCAAACTAAGGAAGAATAGTGAGTTTCTATTGAAAGGAAAACAATGATAAAATCATACCAAAAATACGAAAGAAACGGATTCACTTCAGCGATCTTAAGGTGCAACATATAAACGACACTATTGAATTTTACATTAATTACTTACGTCTGTTACCACTCGTGAAGGATTATGGGTCACTCACCAACATTATATATCCACCTTGTCTTAGACAATGCATCCCAGTTACTATTCATCATTTTCATGTCTGCTTCCGATTCCCGACGTAGTGGGTTCTTAGGCTTTCCTCTTTTCTGTTTCCCTTCAGGATCCCATGCTAACGCCTGCCTCGTAATGCAGTTTGTTGATTTCCGTATTGTATGTTCTATTCAAATCCATCGTCTCTTATTAATTTTGCTCTTTAGTTTGTTCTTTTCTACAATAGTTTGCTGCTGATGGTATCCGGTAAACGGACATTGAGTATATTGTGTAGGCAATTGTTGATTAATACTTGTACATTTTTGATGGTGGTTGTAGTACTTCTCCAAGTTTCAGGTCCGTAGATTATTCCGATTGTAAACAATGTAGGTTTGGTAAAGATAACATATTTTGTTAGTAATTACAATCACAGTGATATTAAAATTCATTCAGAAAAGGGTTTTTATATTAATCTTTTTGCATTACTGATCAAAAAAATACCTGTTATGTAATCGGCGCTTTTAGCACTTCATTGCACCTACTTCAATTTAAACAGTTGAATAGTAGTGTCAGAGACTCTTATAACGAACACCAGAACTCGAAGATCAGTGTGTCAGAATCTGTACTTGACAAATGAGTCAAGTTATTTAGGAATATTATATAGTTGAAATCATAGTTCAATTGAGGCTAGACCACCATGAAAAACCTTGAAGCACTGAACGGCCGTTTCGTCCCATTATAGGACTCCTCAGAAGTGCCCATCCACGATCCCACTTCACGAGATTTGAACGCAGGACCTATCAATGTCGCGCGCGAGCGCTTAACCATTATTTCCTGGAGTTCTTATGAGAAGCAGCAACTAGTGTAGTTCAACCAGATCTGCTGTGAGATATCAACTCGCTGAAGACATTGGTGAATAGTTGCTCAATTTCGTGGATTGATTGATGTTAGACATTAAGACTATTTGATGCCGACTCAATGGTTTTGTGATCAATCGCTCGCGCCCGAGACTACTAAATCGTGGGTTTACATTTTACGAGGCGGAATCATGGATGCGCACTTCTGAGTAGTCCTACAATAGAACGTAACGGCCAACCTGTGCTCCCACTTTTTCTATGTTGGTCTAGCTTTAATTGACTCATGACTTCAATCATATAAAATCACTAAAAATCTCCACAAAACTCCCTTTTTATTTAGCAATAAACTATACAATGATCATAGATTTTTATTTCTTTAAACAACCTAATTAAATTCACAATATTTTCATTGAGTACAATTATAAATAACTTCAATTGTAAATATTATAACCAAGATTCAATTTGATAATTTCAAATAAATTGAGTATTCATTAGATTGTTATATATAAGCTAAAATATGTTTATAATATCATATTGAGTAGAAAGTTTAGATTTTCTGACGTTTCGTCACTCAATGTAATTCACTTCTTCAGAGAATAAATAACCAAATCAAAAATTTTTATTATATTTATCTACAGAATGATAATTATTTATTATTATTAAGTATGTAAAAAAAAATTGAATCAAATTCTTCTTTTTGATTTCATGTTTTTGAGAACAATAACAAATTACATTAGAAATTGTTTTATCCGATTATCATATGTTTGTTGTGAACAGAACACTAGTTGGGGACAATCGAATGTATTTAAGCAAACATTACAGACTATCTCGGTAAATTCTGATAACCAAACAATGAACAGTCAATTTGCAAATTAATAACCAATTGTTTCAATCTTCACTGTTTCTTCTCTAATTCCATTGCTCATGCATTTTCCAAACGATTGCGCTTCATTTCAGTTCTTTCCTCATCGGTCTTCTGCCAAAATACATTCTATGTCTGACCCACGCCATATACTACTTATATGGATATAAGTAGACAACACCACATGTTGTACAATTAATCTATTTAGTAAAACAACACTGTTGACCAAAATGTGGCCAAAACGTAACTAAAACGTGGTATAACATTAAATTTCATTTACCATGTTTTGTACAAATAAGATCTGTTTAATTTTTTTTTATTATTTTTAATAACACTAGTACACTATGCAACAAACTAAATGTTTTATTGTAGTATTGAAGTTTACAGAGTTTTATATCTACCAACTTACTATCACAGATCGTTCTATGATCTTCACTTTTGCAAGGAAATAATTAATCTTTTTGTGACTTTAATCAATTATAAAATTATTCATTCAAATTTAGACAATTAATTTATATAAAACCTGCTTCGTTTATTTATTTATTATTATTATTATTATTAACTATTTTTTATTTGCATAGTTGAAATCATGAGTCAATTGAAGCTAGACCATCAAGGAAAACTTGGAAGTACCATACGGCTGAAGAGTTGCACAATAAGAAAAAACGGCCATCCAATGCTTCCACGTTTTCCTTGATGGTCTAACTTCAATGAACTCATACTTTCAATTATGCAAATACTAAATCTCCACACAAAAAACTCCTTCTTAAATTTTTTTTTTTATGTTTTATGTAGGTGAATATATGGAACCAAATGATCTAAATCGAAATAAAATCCTAATTAATGATCATGAGAAATTAATAATAACACCAATACAACATCAAGATCATTCTATTAAATCACAACATCATAAAACTATAAATCAATATCAATCAATAAATTCACAATCTGATATAAGTTGGGAACAAGAATTATTATGTTTATCCCATGATCGTTTAATTGCTTATTTTGCTGAAATGAAAGAATCTAATGCTTAGCTTTAATTCTATTCAATCATGCTATACATATAAATGCTATACATTTATCATTGTGTATAAATTTTATATCATTTTAATATTCTATTACAAAGTCATTATATTTGAAAAATCAATCTAAGTATGTACAATATACAATTCAATGTTCAATCTTTGTAAATACATTCAAATCTATATATATATATATATATACATCTACATGAATAGGAATCCAATACAATCTTATCAACTATGAGTTTTTCATTCTTCTTCTTCTTCTTTGTTGTTGTTTTTTTTTCCAAAGAAAAATATTCTTTCTTCTTTTCTTACTATTTTTTTCATTTGTTTTATATATACAATTTATTTATGATTAGATATTTGGGAAAAAAATTAATAAATAATTGAATAAAATAAATTTAAACGAAACTAACAACGACAAAAAAAGAAAGAAAAAAGAGAGAAAATAATATTGAAAAAATCAAATAATCAATTCGATTATTTTTTCTTTTTTTCTGTTTTTTTTTCTCTTTTTAGAAAAAGAAATAAAGAAAACAAAACATTTAAAATACGCACAAAAATTAAATTTTTAAATCTGCATTTCTTATTTGGCATTTTATTTAAAACAAAGAAATATATATATACATACATATTGTTTAAATAATTGAAATATTGAATATAGGATACTACTTATATACTACTTATATATATTTCATAGTTGAAAGCATGAGTCAATTGAAGCTAGACAACCGAGGAAAATCTGGAAACACTGGACGGCCGTTTCGTTTTATTATGGGACTCCTCAGCAGTGCACATCCACGAACCCGCTCTGCTGAGGAGTCTCATAATAGGACGAAACGGCCGTACAGTGTTTCCAGATTTTCCTCGGTTGTCTAGCTTCAATTGACTCATGCTTTCAACTATGAAACATACTAAATCTCCACAAAACCCCTTCTAATAATTTATATATATATATATATATATTTATTTAAAATATTCTATTTTATTGAATCATAAAACTATTCAAAAATGATTAAATATAAAATATATTTATGATTTTAATACATTGAATAATTATTATTATTTTAATTTTAATTGTAATACATTTCAATTGAATCTATGCATAGTAACAGAAGAAAAGTTTGTTTTTTTTAAAAAAAAAAAAAAGAGAGAACTTTTTCCCCCTTTTTTTCAACTTTGATAAATACATTATTCCCTTCTTTTTTTTTTTGAAATTAAGTTAATATTATTTATATAGATTGGATATACTATTGCAAAAGAAATTTAATCTGATTTGTTTACATTTTCATTTCATTTCTGATTACGTAATATAAATATATAAAAAAACAATAATAGAATTGTTTTTTATGTATACAATTAAATAACCAATCAAAATTGATTGATTATTGAGCGCCTTATTTGAATGATGTTTTTTTTATTTATTTATTAACCGTTATCATTATTGATTGAAAAATGTTTGTTTTTTTCTTTCTATATTCATCTAACTTGATTATTTTATATGAATAAGAATTTAGATTTCCTTATTATTGTTATTATTATTCCTGATGGTTGGCGGCCTATACTCCATTGGGAGTAACAGGCATAAGTAAGCAAGTAAATAAGTATTATTATTCCTCTACTTTCTTCTTTTTCTTTTTATCATTTCACCATTTCAGTATATACAGTTATCCTTTTACTTTGTGATCTGATCTATATTATGTTGATCATCTTTTATGTTTATTCCGATTTTTGTATATTTTGAAATCATAGAATTATAAATGGATAACAATGATCTTAAATAATCATGATCCTGCTGGTTGACAGCCTATACTCCATTGGGAGTAACAGGCATAAGTAAGTATGTAAGTAAGTAAGTATTATTATTCCTCTATTTCATTCTTCTTCTTTTCATTTCACCATTTCAGTATATATAGTTATCCTTTTACTTTATATTATATTGATCATCTTTCATATTTATTCCGATCTTGTTCTTTTGAGATCATCAATTTATAAATGGATCTTAAATAGTCATGATCTTAAACAAAAGTAGTACCTGTCATTAGAATTAATGGATTTCCTTTTCTTTTCTTTTTTTTTCTTTTTTTTTAAATGTCTTATCCATTTTATTTTCATTTTGTTTAAATAATAATTCATTAAAGAAATGTTATTTTTTGTGGGTTATTCAAACTATTTCATTATTATCATACTACTGATTTCAAATCATTTAAGTAGATTGCATACTTTCAATGCTTTTTCATAAAACAAAGGGTTTAGAATTTTCTATTTCAATCATTCTCTCATTTTCTTTCTCTATAAATTGACAATATAATTTGGGAAAAATCGAAACAAAAAAAAATAGTTTTCTCAAACAATACAAGATTACGGTTGTGATTACATAACAGACAAACCTTATCTATCTATCTATCTATCTATATCTATACACATATACAGATATAAATATCCATATATATTTATTGAATAAAAGGCTAATGAATAGCCATCCAAATTTATACTCTTAATTATAATCATTTCGAAGCCCGGGGGGGAGGAGGAGAACAAGTGATTATGATTTATATTGAAACTAAATTATTCATATTTGGCAATCAAATACAAGCAGAAATAGATACACACACACAAACAATCTATATGATTACATCATATATTACAGATTTTTGTTTATTTATTTATCTTAGTGAACATTCTATTACATACACATGTTCTTTTCATTGTTTATGATGTTATGTAATGAAAAGTAGGTGGAAAGATTTCTGCCTCCCCCCTCCTCTTTCTTTCTCTCTCTCTCTGTATTTGACTTCTTGGATAAATTTAAATTGAATCTTAAATTTTGTGTAAGTATGGGGTTAATGTTTATTTTGTTGTTATCGTTACAACAGTTAAGATTACTGTCGTTAAAACTATAATTCAACAGTCATATTGATTAGTTTCAGCTTTGGTTTTGCATTTTCTTTTCTCTTTCCAAATTTTTTTTAACCATAGGCTTCATTATTAAGATGATGTTTGTTGTTGTTGGTGATGATGATGATGATGATGACGGCGGTGGCGGCGGGAACTATTCATGAAATTTAAAGTGATTTTATTTGTTATGAAAATAATCCATGTATAAATACGTATGTATAAATATATAATTATAAAGTAAAAAATAAAGTTTCATTTTTCCCCATTTAAAAGATATTTCTATTCAAATATAATGTATCCATGTACCCAACTTAAGGGGATTTGTGGAGATTGTAGAATATTCAGTTGAAATACCAAACTGATCTTAGCTAGATTGATATTTGAGACCCATAACCACTAAGTAGGTATTTCTTTTTAGTACTGAACTATTTAGTGGTACACTTCCAAGACCTTACGTACGCGAATCAAACTTATGACTATTATAATCAGAAGGGTTTTGTGGAGATTTGGTATTTTCATAGTTGAAAGCGTGAGTCATTTGAAGCTAGACGACCAAGGAAAACCTGGAAGCACTGGACGGCCGTTTCATCCTATTGTGGGATTCCTCAACAGTGCGCATCCACGACCTCGCCTCACGAGATTCGAACCCAGGACCTACCAGTCTCTCACCGGAGCACTTAACCGATAGACCACTAAGCGTGCATCCGATGGTATTTATGACCATTAGTCTTGAAAGTGAAATGTGTTGGTGTCTATTTAAGTTCAAGTTGTGATTTAAACTGTGAAAATAAAATATATATAGTAGTGGCGAGATAAATAAGGAATTTGATATCTCGTACGAAATAAGTGATAACACGATATTGCACCAAACACTAGACTGAATAACAGACTAAGCGAACTAAATCACGACATCACATAGGTAATTAATTGCTTGTCAAAAGATAAAAATTAGAACACAATGTAGTTTTATTGAAACAGTTATAAGTAGTTTATATAGTGAAAATAAAAGTACAAAGGTGGAAGTCAATTATGAAACAGAACATTTAATTATGTTCCAAAAATTTACCAAAGAAAACGAAACCTCCACAACCAAACCATCTAGCTCAGAGAACAAAACACCATCAAAATCATCCACCTAAGCTACAAATCTTCTTCATTATCTCAAGTGAAATCTTTCAAATGTGTACAAAATCGTTCTAACAATAAAATATTCAAAATATGCAATTTTCATAGTTGAAATCATGAGTCAATTGAAGCTAGACCACCAACGAAAACCTGGAAGCACTGGACGGCCGTTTCGTCCTACTATGGGACGCCTCAGCAGTGCGCATCCATGATCTCGCACTCGCGAGATTCGAACCCAGGACCTACAACTCTTGCGGAAGAGCGGGATCGTGGATGCGCACTGCTGAGGAGTCCCACAATATGAAATATACGTGTCATATTGGTCCATAAATAGACCTTAAAGGTTGCCTTCATAATTCTCGTCGGGATATAACATACACATATATGGATAGACTTGAATAAGAGTCAACGTCACGTGTATTTACTTCTACAATGGAAATAGTCGAAACTCTTATATCAAATAGATATTCTATTGTAATAAAAAATTTTTTCTGAACTTGTTTAAACTCATATATTTTAACAGGAAATAGGGTAATTTGTTTGAACCCCGTACATTATATATTCTATTTTTATTTAATCTGTTGCCATATATAGATAATGATTAAACTAAATGATGACTTGAAATCTTTTCCTTGTTTGTTTATTCATTTTAATTATTAAGAACCTTTTTGTACAGTAATAAACACATACACATACACACATAGACACTCTGACTTGTTCTATCCAAATAAAATTAGAATGCATAATAATAAAAGATAACTGTAGTGTGGTCTACTTATATCCATATTAGTAGTATATGGTAATAGTCAGGCACAGAATGTATTTTGGCAGAAGATCAATATGGAAAGAATAGGAATGAAGCGCAAACGGTAGGACTGCAAATGACCAGTCTCTTATTGGCATATGTGAATCCTATGCGGACTGCGCCAATATCGTCTTAATCCACAAGCATTATAAGCAAAGAAGGATAGTGGCTAGCAGTGGAATCAAGAACGCACGTTTCGTCCTATTCGAGACTTGTCAACTGGATGTCGCAGAGTGAACAACAATTCTGAGATTCAAGTACATCCATCTGACTAGTTCCAAATTGGATGATATTGTGATTTTATAAAAGGCCGTCGCAAACTTGCTATGACTACAAAAAATAAGAAGGCCTTATCCGATTCGTTACGATTTTATGTCCGACTTGTCTAATCTTAACACTGTGCCAAATCAATGACGTTCAAGTGGTATGAGCAGTCTGGCGTCCTTATTAGTCCCTTGTCCGCCTAGCCCTTCCAATTGAGTCCAGAACACTAATTGCAGCTTCTGTTATGGGAATTATTTATTTCAAGCATACTCTGTTTATATACCAGACAGACAGACCATATTACATCATAAAATAGAAAAATAATATTTGCACAAGATCAAGCCAAATGTGGCTGTGAAGTTGGAAGACAATAATTAATAAACTGAATATAATTTAGGGGTAGTAATTCGTATAATAATAACAATAATCCATAGGTTCAAAGGAAGCTTATAATAAGATGAATATATATATATACACAGTCTAATCACTTAATAGTTAAACAATAAGAATATATATATATATACATAATAGTCCATTAACTCCGCCTGTAGCTCTTCTAGAGTTACTGCCGGTCCCAAGACCGGGTAAAGGAAGAGGGTTGGGCATGGGGTTAGCGACCCCATCCCGTAGAAAAACTAACTCGCTAAAAAAACGCTAACTAGAAAAAGTAATTCAAACTATTTAAACTCTGCCCTGGGAGTTGATGGAATAAGAAGATATGAAAAGGATGAATAACAACTGGAACAAACTGGAAAGGATTTCCCAGGACAGAATTGGATGGAGAATGTTGGTGGGCGGCCTATTGTCCTCCACGAAGGGTTACATGCGTAATTAAGTAGGTAAGTAAGTAATAGTCCATTAATAGGTCCTGAAAGTTACCCGTACATATGTCATTACTAGGATATAGCAGATGAAACATGTATCCTGGATTTCACTGCCAACTACCAAACCATCTTTGTTTCATATACATCATAATTTCTTCTATTCTCTATCCTAATAAAATAAGACGTCTATCACTAACTGAAACAAAAATAATAATAGAATAATAACTGAGTTCTTTCATCACGTAAAAGGATAGAAGAAATAACTAAAAGGGTTTCAATAATAATGAATAGTAACAACAACAACAGAACAATGTTATCAAAGTTATATCCATACTTCTATAAAATTGGTTAAAATGATAGGTATGTGAATATATGTATATTGCATTCCATGACATTAAATGACATTTGTTTGTATGTATGAATATCAATGAATATGTGTTCGTGTCAGTATCTATACCTACCTACTTACTTACTTACTTACTTACTTACGCCTGTTACCCCTCATGGAAGAGTATAGACTGCTCACCAGCATACATAGTGATCAAAATTTAATTTCATATTATTCTTATTCATCATATTAACAAATATATGTACACCCCTATACAATTGATAACACATACCAAAATTGTTTAAGCCTGACAACAACTACAACAACAACCACAGCAACAACCGAAAATTCAATTGAGTATCAAGAAATTATGATCCATAGAAAGTTTCACAACGTCAATAATCAAACAATCAAAAAAACCTTTATATAGAAAGGAATACAGACAGGAATAGGAAAACCGAATAAGAGATAGATAAATTATGTTATATCATGCATTTAGATAGTTTGATTTTTTTTTGGGAGTATATTTACCGACTTTTTGATGATTAGAAAATTATTAATAGATTAGATAGTGGCTAGCAGTAGAATCCAGTTTTGATGCGTGTTTCGTCTTATTTGGAACTCGTCAACTGGATGTACTTGCATCTCAGAGTTGATGTTCATTCTGGGATTCGAACTCAGTACGTTTAAATTCAAACACCATCGCGTTATTTACTCAGCTACTGAGTCGTGACAGCTACTTGCTTATGCAATGGTGAAGATTCAAACAAATAATACCAAGTGAATTTGGTTGATAGACTAGTTATAATGTAGTTGTATAAGTATTCATTGTGAGATTTGCCTTTCATATGCACTGGTAAGATCAAGGTTATGGAGAATCAGCTCTCTCTCTCTTTCTCTTTCGAAATGCTCTCATATGGCCACATGTATACAATCACTCACAGGGAAGTTTTACCCACAAGACGATTTTGCTACTGGAACACTAGATAGTACAATACTCGACAATACACTAGATATTAGACCTAAAAGACTAAGAGATTAATTACTTCTATACAACTGAATGATATAGAACTAGAATAAACTAGATTAGTCTATGGACACAAAGTACAAGCAATCTGCACAGAATGAATCCCATGTACAAGTCAACAGTATTGTATAGTTTCATATAATAAATATAATTGGATATGCTTATATTGTTTCAGTAGTCAGTTATGTCTTATGTCCCCCCGAATGCCCTGGTAAGGCCGAGAGTGGGGACAGTCGGCCCTCCTTCTCAAAATGCTCTCACATGACCACACGTATACAGTCACTCACAAGGAAGTTCTATTCACTGCTTTCTCGTGCTGGAGGTGTTATTTATGAAAATGAGAGGACAAAAAGCGAATGTCTGGCGCTTTAACCGGGTGGATGAATACGGATGGTCCATCTAGGGGAGTTGGAAAATCCTGATTCCAAACCATTGATGAACATGGGCTCCAGAACCATAGAGGAACAAATGGAGTATGAACCTATTGTTGGTCACCGGTTACCATGGAACTACATCAACTTACGTTGCTCCAATGCCTTGTGGATTAGACCCTTAGGTCGAAGGCTCTAGGTGTGATAAATGTGTGTGATAAATGCTTTCAATAATGATATAAATTTTATTCATGCACAAAAATAGTATACATAAAAGGGAGCTTATAAATCAACGAGCATAAACGTATACAAAGGTTTGTTAGTAGGGTAAATGTAATAACAGCATATTTTATAAACCTGACAAAACAGTAATTGTAATGGAACAATACCAATTCTCTTTATATCATGGGTACAACATATTTCATTGATAATTATTCCCCTAGATGGTTGAGAAGATTTTTGTAGCTCAAATGGATGATTTAGATGGAGTTATGTTCACTGAGTTGGATGGTTTGGTCGTGAAGCTTTCATAGTTATTCTGAATGACATCATTAGCACAAACTTCAGGTAGAAGTGATGTGTTCAAATTTCTTCACATATGACTTACAATTTGTCCTGTTGACTTCGATCTCGATTGGTTATTGTTAACCTATAAACACAACCAAACATCTTATATAATTAGATGTCATCAGTTTTATAGATTATTCCCTTATCAATAAATTAGGGAATGAGTGTATGATTCTATCAGTGATCAATACAACATATTCGAACGTTGTAAATCTGAATCCAATTCAGTAAGGATATATCGGTATAATAATAGAAATTTCCAAGTGTTAAATAATCAGAAGGGGATTTTGTGGATATTACAGTAATTTGGATGGCCGTTTTGTCCTACTGTGGAACTCCTTAGAAGTGCACACTCACGATTCGAACACAGGATCTATCTGCCTCGCGCGCGAACACTTAACCTCTACACCACTGAGCCAGCATCCAATGGTGTTAATGTCTAACTTCAACTAATCCACGAAATTGAGCGACACATCCACCATTGTCTTCAGTGAGTTACTATCTCACAACAGACCCAGTTGAACTCGACTGGTCACTGCTTTTCACTAGAACTCCACTAAATACCTCTTGAAACCAGTCACTAATGAGCCAGGACCTATCGGTTTTGGGTTCGAATCTCGTAAGTAGGGATCCTGGATGAGTACTACTGAGGAGTCCCATAATGGGATGTATACAATCGCTGAAATTCATCGTCTGGTTAATCAAGCGTTTTAGAAGAAACAAAAACCAGAGAAATAAATGAAAATAAATATCGTAAAGGAGGTAAATTAATGTTACATGTTATGTAACATCAACTACATAAATGATTGACTGCCAGAATAATATGAGAAAACAAACCAGATTCCAGCGGAGGAACAAATCAGTAAGTAGCACTGGAAGTGGATAACACACACATTGAGGAAATCACCTAATTGTGTCATAAGACAAGCCCTCACATGGAGACCTGAAGGCCAAAGGAAAAGAGGAAAACCATAGAACACATTACGCTGAGAAATGGAGACAGACATGAGAAGAATGAACAAAAATTGGATGGAAGTATAAAGGAAGGTCCAGTATAGAGTGTGTTGAAGAATGCTGGTCGGCGGCCTATGCTCCATTGGGAGTAACAGGCGTATGTAATTAAAGTAAGAATAATATGATATACATATAAATATCAAAGATTAGTTTTACAGTGAAGATAAGCAATTATTATTCTTTATGAAGATAAGATATTGGTCTTATCATTTACATTTAATAATAATTGTTCTAAATAAAGATTTTGTATTTCTTATGTTTATTAATTCTTAGATAATTCAGTCAGTCATTCAGTTAGCTACAACGTAGGACCAGGTACATATATGCATCAGTCCAAGTTGCCATACCTCACTAGCACAACAAGACGAACACCGGATTCATAGGAGTAGTTAATTAAGTAGTGGTAATATATGAACGAAAGGTTATGTATAAGGATATAGTACGCGAAGAAAGAAAGATATGAAGCAATTTTAATCTCAAGGTTTAAGGGAAGATAAAGAATGTATACACCTACGCCATTGTGGCCATGTCATCCACAGTCTCCAACCATTGGTTACGTTAGTTGCACGGACCTCAACCAAGTAGTCTGCATGTACCAACATGGCTCAGACCAGAAGTTAGTTACTTCAAGGACTGATGCTACGTTTCGGTTTGGCTGCCCCGAACTTATACTTCATTCTTTTGGAAGACAGATAAGAATTAATTCAATAGAAAATGGATGATTTGTCCTTGATATAGTAATCTTCAACAGTAACTATCAAATTACTATTCCCTTAAAATGTATTGGTCACTGAGTAGTAGTCAATGTCTTGTTCTAGGTTACCGTAGAAATTGACATACTTATAAATGCGAAGTATTTAGGACTAAATATGTATATCATGATGTAGCAAACATTCTAGTAAATCTAATAAGAACTTAAATAGAGTATGAGCGATAAAGTTCCGGAAAATTGAGACGGTAATTTAAAAAATCTTCGATTCAACAAACTTTAGATGGTTGCTTAATGAGGTAAACAAAAACCAGTTTTTAATCACCATATTTTTAAGTATGTCCATTTCTACGGTTATTCCGCCTATAGCTCCTCCGGGGGTAACTGCCGGTCCCAAGCCCGGGTAAAGGAGGAGGGTTGGGCATGGGATTAGCAACCACATTCCGTAGAAAACCAACTTGCTAGGAAAACGCTAACTAGAAAATATAATTCAAACCATTTAAAATCTGTCCTGGGAGTTGAAGGAATAATTATGATGTCTCATGATGAAAGCCGAGTTCCTTCGGAAGTCATGAGGCCGATGCACTTTCTAACAACCAGATCGACAATTTTTATAGGTACGTGGATTGATCGGACAATGTGGGAGACCGGAAGAGTCTTTCAAATTGCAGAAGAAATAAGGAAATACAACCCGGAGGTACTTGGAATCAGTGGAAAAAATTTTGATTTTAAAATAGACTATAAGCAGCTGATGAGAGTCAAAATGATTATATGATGAATTCATACTATTCAGCGCCAGTCTTTAGTTTTGCCCTCGTTTAACTGATTGTCCTATTAAATTCATTTAGTATTGTTTGTTTGGATCTTTCCAATGATGTTTTAAGGACGGCAACTGGTCAGCCTCTAATTGTCATATGTACATACTGTGCGTATTGCCTCGATATAGCCTTAATTCACAAGCATATTAAGCAAAGATGGATAGTAGCTAACAGTGGAATCCAGTTTGACGTGCGTTTCGTCCTATTTGGGACTCGTCAGCTGGATGTACCTGTATCTCAGAGTTGATGTTCACTTTGGTATCACTTGGCCAGTGGCCGAGCGGATAACGCGATGGCGTCTGAAGCGAGGGTACTGGGTTCGAGTCCCAGAGTGAACATCAACTCTGAGATGCAGGTACACCCAGCTTACAAGTCCCAAATAGGACGAAACGCGCGTGAAATTGTATCCCACTACTAGCCACTATCGATCTCTGCTTATCATGATTGTCCTATTGTTGGTGTTGTTGTAGTCTTTTTCATTTGTGTACCTTTAAAAGTTAAGTTACTTGAATTGATATTTGTCTACATATTCGTATAATCAGATAGACATGGTTGTACATTAAAATTATTTATATTGTCGTGTATAATGAAGCCTAAAATATACTAGCTGAAGCATAATTGATATGGTATGCTAAATTTCATCCATTGTGAAAATCATTCATTTAGTTACAATAAAAAAATATGTCAAAATGAGGGTTTATGGAAATTGTAATAATTTAATGGTTGAATACATGAGTTGATTGAAATTAGACTACCCTGGAAGACCTGAGAGTATTGGACAAGCTTTTCGTTCTAGTATGGAACTTCTCAGATGAGTGCATTCATGATCCCATATGTAGGATTCAAACCCGGTATCTTAAGTCTCGGTCCACTACAGTTTACTGATAATGATCATATGCTCACTAATGACTGACTTCAAGATGGATTTCATGAAGTTCTAGTGAGAAACCAAGACCAGTGGAGTTCAATCCGTGTCGATTGTGAGACAGTCTTCCACCTCAAACAATGAATGAAGGGTTGCGCAAGATCGTGGATCAATTGAAGTTATACATTAATACTGTTGGATGTTAGCTCAGTAGTTTGGAGCTCAAGTGTTAGAGTGCGATATTGAAGGTCCTAGTTTAGAGTTCCGTGTGTGAGATTGTGAATGTGCTCTGTTGGGAAGTTCTATACTAAAAAGAAACGGTCGTCCAGTGCTTCGAGGTTTTAAGTAGTGGTCTAGCTTTAATCGACCTATGAATTCAACTAATAAATATGTTACGACTGAGTAGATTGATACGTACAAAATAGATACATTTCATATCTCAATTGATTGATCACTGGGTGGTGATCAATCTCATGCGTGTCAGGTCCTTAGTGCTGATCGAATGCTATCGATCAAGTTGCAATGTGGCCACCAGTCTAGGTGGCTCGACACTGCAAGCACTATATATATTAGGGTAACATGGTGGTTGGAGGTGGTCAACAGGAAACCCTGGACCCGGGTTTCGTGCTACTTGGCACTCGTCAGCAAGGTGTACCTGTAATCTTGAGGGAACTGATGCTCCCTGGCGGATTCGATCCCGCGTCACTCAGCTTCACAGTCAGAGACGTTACCACTGAGCTATTCGGGCCGCGACCGACCTCCTGTAGGACTGAGATCTAATCACAATTGATTGATCAGTGGGTGGTGATCAATCTCATGCGTGTCAGGTCCTTAGTGCTGATCGAATGCTATCGATCAAGTTGCAATGTGGCCACCAGTCTAGGTGGCTCGACACTGCGGGCACTATATATATTAGGGTAACATGGTGATCAATCAATTGTGATTAGATCTCAGTCCTACAGGAGGTCGGTCGCGGCCCGAATAGCTCAGTGGTAACGTCTCTGACTGTGAAGCTGAGTGACGCGGGATCGAATCCGCCAGGGAGCATCAGTTCCCTCAAGATTACAGGTACACCTTGCTGACGAGTGCCAAGTAGCACGAAACCCGGGTCCAGGGTTTCCTGTTGACCACCTCCAACCACCATGTTACCCTAACATTTCATATCTCTCCATGATGCTTGATGCTTCAATGTGTACGTGAAATATCTATCAGACAAGGTATAGTTCATGAATTCACAGAACCATTATTTGCCGATAATAAAATTGAATAAAGAATATATATAAGTGAATAGTTTGCATTGATTGGTTTAAAATAGATGTCGTTCAGAATAACAATGAAAGCTCCACGACCAATCCATCCGGCTCAGAGAACAAACCTTTATCAAAATCAAACTATCAAGTAGAATTAATTACTCAGACTACACTCGTGCACTATGTTGAGTCACCTAGACTAATGGTCACATTGCAGCTTGGTCGAGACGAGATTCCGTCTCGCGAGACTCGAACACAAGACCTATCGGTCTCGCGCGCGAACGCTTAACCTTTAGACCACTGAACCGGTTGGCATTCAATAGTGTTAATGTCTAACTTCAACTAATCCACGAAATTGAGCGATACATCCACCATTGTCTTCAGTGAGTTGCTATCTCACAACAGACCCAGTTGAACTCGACTGGTCACTGCTTTTCACTAGAACTCCACTAAATACCTCTTGAAACCAGTCACTAATGAACATATGTTGATTAATATCAGAAGGGGTTTTTTGTGAATATTATAATCATCTTATGTAGTTGAAATCATGAGTCCATTGAAGCTAGACAACCATGGAAAACCTGGAAGTACTGGACAATCACAAAAAAAACTCAAATAAACATAAAATCAATAATCAATATTTTACTAACCCAGTATATATACTTTATCATTTTCCCCCATATTCACTTGTCAACTAATAAACGTTCTATTCGGTATATTGATTAGTTTATATATATATACATGCTTACATAGATACATATATATGTTAGAGTATATAACATTACCTTGTATAATCCCTATCCCTTGTTACTGATCTAGTCATAATAATCTAGTTATTGGAAATTGAGTATCATTATCTGTATCTATGCATAAGTATACACACCCTATGACAACCTGTTTTGAAAGTTTCATAGTAGTTGAATGTATACTATAGGTATAGTGTCGATATAGACATTGATCATTTCCTTTTTCCTTGTGAGATAGACTAATTAGGTTAGTTAAAATGATATTTAAAAGTGTACATAATGATTTGAATAATTGTAAACCTTGTTTGATAATAATCAGCAGGAATTCATAAACCCTCCTGGAGAAGTATAGGCCGCCAACCAGTATTCTCCATCCAAACTCGTCATGGACAATCCTTTCCATTTTTTTCCAGTTAACATTTATCCTTTTCATATCTGCTTCTAATTCTCGGTGTAATATATTCTTTGGCCTTCCTCTTTTCCATTTCCCTTCCGGATTGCAAATCAAGGCCTGGCTCGTGATGCAGTCTGATGATTTCCTCAATGTATGTTCTATCCACTTCCAACGTTTTTTCTTAATTTCCTCTTGAGATGGAAGCCGGTTTGTTGCTGATAGTATCCAGCCAGTAATTTCCAACTACATTACTGTATAAATAAGTCGATTGTTGAATTAAAATTAATGTTGAATTATGTCAGATTATTAATTTTTGTTGTTGTTTAGTAGTTGGTAATAGAAGATAAGTGATACGCATAGGTTTCATTTAAACTGATATTAATCACCATGATATATCTTCAGTCTTGAAGGAACTGATACTATTGACCTATCTCATACAGTCACCAAGTCAGAGATGTTATCATTAAGATAAATGAATTCCTATTACATTTATATAGTAATTAGATGGATGGACAATGATTACCCCTAGAAACGTCCATAGAGATATTGCCCAACTTAGACTTGTGACCATATTACAACTTAACTGGTACTTGTAAACATGTAGAAAAGTTGGCAAGAAAGAGAAACCAGACAATATGTTTTATCTGGTTACATTGGTCTAGATTTATATCATCAAATGAGTTGCAAGTTTGAAGCCTTGGTAACATCTCTGTTATATCTCGAGCTTAGATTCTTAATCTGTCGCATAATACTTGAACACTCAAATGCTAGAAACCTCCCAAGTCACAAATCAGAAGACAGAAGACAGGTAGAAGGAATGTTATTCCAAACAGTGTCAATTATGGTACAAAACTGTCAGGTATTTATAGTTTTTAGTAGAAACGAAATCATCATTATAGTTATCCAATCCTCACACACAGGGGGTTATTACCATTGTCCAATAGGGAAGTTACACGTAGTGATTCTAGAATATTCTTCCAAAAGCTGATTGGATGGAATATGTTCGGCTCCTTTTGGGCATCTTAGAGCTTCTTCAGCTTCACCAGTGGACCGTCCTCACAATCTCATCATGTGGTATATCTTAAAAAATAATGAAAAAGTTGCTCTTATCAATAAATCATGATGAATTCCATTTTTGGAAATGATATGATTAAACGATAAAAAACGTCATCTCAGTTTCTGAGCTCATTTGTGCAAGTTTACAAATACTTGTAGTGTTGGTTGCTATGTGAAACTCATGTAACTTATACTGGCTTCCCGATAAGCCAATTTATTCATTCTTCTCGAGTCACATTTTGACCTTGTTAATTGTTCATTTATCAACCTTGATTGTTTCTATGTAAGTGTATGTGTATGTAATTCTTATCTTACTCATTACATGCCTGTAATTTATTTCCATCCGGTTATAAATATCGATTAACACTTGATTAAAGGAAGTTGGCTAACTCAACTTCTCTACTGCGTATCATTTCTCATCTCTTCGCTTCGTCCCTCTGAATGTCTGTCCAGATTGATAAGTGTATAAAATATAAGTATTCGAAGTTCATTCTCGTATTCGACTTAGTTAATTCCGTTATACACTATCGAGAGTTAAGTCGATGATTATATACGAGGATTTTTTGAATGTATATTTCGATAACAATCAATCATAAAGGGTAAAACTCAATTCAGATTCAGGGCCACTGAATACTGAACAGAAGTGTTACATCAAACTTGTCAGAGAGTACAAATTTATTCGATATAGCGATGTACTACCTAATTATGTTAGGTAAACTAAATTATCAGAAATCTCTGATAAACTTATTATTGAAAAAAAATTTGAGAATTTAACCAAATTAGAATCTGGGGGGTCTGTGGAGTTTGTACATTAAGGAAATCACCAATGTGCATCACGACTCAATCCCTAACTTGGAATCCGGAAGGGAAGCAGAAAAGAGGAAGACCAAAGAATAAATTACGCCAGGAAATCGAAGCAAATATGAAAAGGATGGATAACAACTGGAAAGAACTTGAAAGGATTGCCCAGGACAGGATGGGCGGATGGGTGGATGTTGGTGGGCGGCTTATGCTCCTCGACGAGGGGTAACAATCATAAGTAAGTAAGTAAGTAAGTAAGTAAGTAAGTAAGTAAGTGGATATTGCACTAATTTAATAGTTGAATTCATGAGTCATTTAAAGTGAAACCACCATGGAAAACCTGGAATCACTGGATGCGCGCCGCTGAGCGGCTCCATACTCAAATGAAATGGCCGTCCAGTGCTGCCAGTTTTTCCATGAAGGTCTAGCTTTGATCGACTCATGAATTCAACTACTGAAATTGATATTTGTCTGATTGCTGGTGAATTACATTACTTTGGGGATGGTACCACGTTTTTTGGATTACTACAATGGTTAAATCTAATTACAAAACATTTTGAGGAAGTATCCTACAGACTCTGAATTATTCAGGCGATTTGCATTAAAGTATCAACAGCTTATTTTACTGACAGTAGGTATATTTTCACCATTAAAAATTTATTTTTTGAATATAATCTTACTACTTACAAATAGACAAAATAAAATGAACAAACTTTCAACCGATGAATGTGCTTTTAATCCACAGTAGTAATGAAAGATCTAATGAACTGATTTCTAGGAATAAGACTAACGATAAGTTTCAACTAAATTGGGATGAAACTCATTTTTGCTTATCAAATTCATTTTCTCTGTGTTGATCTTGTTTGTTTCACCTACTAATATATATATATATATATATATATTAAGACGATGTATTCTGACTTGACTTCAGGTATTTTAATGTTTCATGAAGTTTCAAGGTATGATGTTGCTTCTCAGTAACGTCCTACTTATCTTATTCATCTTTGTTTCATTTTCAATACTTCAGTACCTCCTTCACCTTGTGATAGCGTTTCCTTCCCATTTCTTTTGGTTTACTTATTTATATAGTGGCACATTTGTCTTCACTGAAATACAAATCCCACTCAACTTTGCATATAATCACTAAGATAACAGAGTGACATACAGAGTTTTGTGTGAAATTTGTTGTGCAATTTTGTACTTTAGGTATTTGTATAAGCAAACAAACCATAAAAAAAGATAGAAAAGTGTAACGAGTTATTTGAATGGACTACGAAAAAAAATCGATGAGTGGATTGACACTTCAGTTTATATATATATAAGTCAAATAGGCAAAGAATCAAATAAACAATAAGCAGATATATCCAGAAGCATGTAAAGCATATCCAGAAGATGTAAAGTCAAGGCTAATTATGTATGAATGTATACTATGTAAACGATAATATTCCAAAGATTAATACAAAGGTCCCGAAAGTATTTCACTTAACATGAATGCCTACGAGTGCTTTTCAAGTTAATTCATCACTTGATTATTAATCTGAATAGGTGTTTATTATTATCCAAGATTATGAATTATTTTTTTCTGGTTAGCGTTTTTTTAGCGAGTTGGTTTTTCTACGGGATGGGATCGCTAACCCCATGCCCAAACCTCCTCGTTTACTCGGGCTTGGAACCGTCAGTAACTCTAGAAGAGCTACAGGTGGATTGGCGAAGCAAGTGCAGCATTTCTACAATTGAAGAATATATGGAACTCAAAAAAACTGTCAACTAATTTCAAAGTCAAAATCTTCAATACGAATGTCAAGACAGTCCTAATGTACAGAGCTGAAACGTGGAGAACTACTACATCCATCGTCAAGAAAGTACAAGTATTTATAAACAGTTGTTTACGCAAAATACTCAACATTCACTGGCCGGATACTATCAGCAACGGCTTTCTGTGGGAGAGGACAAACCAGCTTCCAGCTGAAGAGGAAATTAGGAAAAGACGTTGGAAGTGTATAATACATACCTTAAGGAAATCATCAATGTGCATTACAAGGTAATCCCTAATTTTGAATCCGGGACGGAAGCGGAAAAGAAGAAGGTCAAAGAACACATTATGCCGGGAAATAAAAGCAGATATGAAATGGATGAATGTTAACTGGAACGAACTGGAAAGGAAGGCCCAGGGCAAACTTGAATGGAGAATGATGGTGAGCGGCCTTTGCTCCTCGGCGAGGGGTAAAAGGCGTAAGTAAGTAAATAAGAGTATGAATCTCTTAGATCCTTGTATGAGCTACTGTCTGAACTAAGTATCTGATCTAGAAACACCGCCTAATTTATCCCCGATAAATGTTTATATTAAACCTTGCCATAATGTCATTACTTGTCATTATAAAACATTTAATAGAAAAAAAAAGAAGTCATTCCGATTTCCGTTATATTTATATATGTTATCATAATTTATAATTTCATCTATCATAATATTCATCTTCTGTTAATGGAATCACTTTATCAGTACGTTGTAATTGATATTCAAATTCAGCTAATTGTATCATAAAATTCCAACTTGGTTGCATAGGTATGCATATCTTTCGTAAATACATCCATGCATTCTACAAAAAAATTAACAGAATGAAAGAAATGAGTTGAATGAAGTAAGAAAGAAGAAACAATAAGACAAGATAAAACTAAATAACTAAGGGTTGTGAAGATTGTTGAAATTTAATTGACATCATGAACTGATCAATGTTAGACTACTATTGGAAACCTGGAAGCACTGGACGGCTGTTTCGTCCTAGTACGGGACTCCCCGGCAGTGTGAATCCACGATTCCTCGTTCAAGGTTTGAACCCAGGACCTCCGGTCTTGTGTATGAACACTTAATTTTTAGACCGCTGAGTCGGCACCTAACTGTATAAGGTGTGAGACAGTTGCTCACCGAAGACACTGAAAGATGGTCTTGCAACATCTTGAATTAATTGAAGTTAGACATTAACGCCTCTGGACGTCGGCCCAGTGGCCTAAATGTAAGGCGTTTGTGCGCAAGACCAATGGTCTTGAGTTCGGATCCTGAGTGAGGAGTCTAGGATGCGGATTGCTGAAGAGCCCTGAACTAGGACAAAAAGACCGTCCAATGCCTCTGACTTTTCAATGGTGGTCTAACATCGATCAGTTCATGATCTTAACTACAACCAACTATCAGTAGATTTGTCTGTTCAATGATTGATGTCATGGAAGTTGTATCGGTACAAACTGAAATTATAAAAACAAGTTTTGATAGTTTGTCAGTATCCTGAACGGTAATCCCTCATGTTCTACACTATAACTATGAAACGTGGCCTTTATTAGTATTTGATCATAGTTATCTTCAATGAATTGCATACATATGTTGAGACGGTTGAATGAACAGTGCTTAGGCTAAACCTTAAGCACTAGGTGAAAATGATAAATCGGTTGATAAACTATAGAATATGTATCGGCTGAGCTAGTTGAGTTATGTATTACCTATGACTTACCACCCCCAATCTTGAAGTTATATCTGCTGATGTATGGGTAGGTTGGAAGAAAGTTAATATTCGATAATCTAAAACGTTGCATCAGTAAAAAAAAAGTCATTTTTAATTTTAAAAAAAACAATTTTGGTAGGTGTAGACTACCTAGTTGGTGTCCGTGTGCCCATCATAATCAATGAATCGAGACGTTAGGTGACGGCTCAAAAGTCGGCCTCAGTAGATTAGGGACACTCATTCATTTCCTTATCTTATACCTTGAGTATCAAAATAATCTAATATTTTCTTTTTTCAAAGTTTCAATCGCCAACTGCTTACTTACTTACGCCTGCTACCCCTCACGGAGGAGCAAAGGCTACCCATCAGAATTTTCCATCAGTCACTTATGCCTAATAATTTATGTTACCATTGATACTGTTACTACTTTTATTAATCTATCATTAATCTTAATAACCAAGTCTCCCTGTAATGATGTGGTACAACAACTTAAATTGGTATACATATCCGTCATGTTCTACGTCGCTCATTGTAGTGAACGAGAACACAAGTAGGGACAAAATTACAGAATATGTTTGTAAAATCTGCAAACCATTCAGTAAATATTTCATTTGCAAAATATCAATCAATTGTCTCAAACTTGACTGTTCCTTATGCAAATGTCGATCAATCGACCCAGACCTTACTGTTCGTTTGTTTCCACACCGATGATTCCTTGTTCTCGTTGTCTTTTCTTTAATCTTCTTAACTTTCTGCTTCCAGGCATTTCACTTTCGATTCATGATACATACTACTTATAAATTCACTTGATGTTGTTTAATTGTATCTTCCCATTGTTATTTTGGACTGTAATTGATCAGTCTCTTGTTGGCATATGTGCATCCTGTGCGGACTGCCTCGATATTGCCTGAAGTCACAAGCTTTATAATCAAAGATGGAAGCGAATTGTACTGGATTCGAGTCAAAGAGTGAATATCAACTCTGACATACAGGTACATCCATCTGACGAGTCCTAAATAAGACGAAACGCGTGTCTTTGATTCCACTGCCAGGCACTATTCATACTATTTATATCTGTTGACATCAGTAGCATACACCACATTCATGATTAACTACTAATATTCTTATAAGTTCAATTCTATTTAAACTTACTTTTAAACTCATCATTTCATATTTAATCAAATATGCAATTGCAATTACTATGGATTGATTAAATATCTGGTTTGAAACAATTAAAACACAATGGCCTCTCAATCGTTTCTCCTCTAAAATAAAAAAAATTTAGATCAGTAGGAAGAACTTTCGTCTAAATTAGAGTGAATAGTTTCACAGTATTTGGGTGCCGAGTTGATGTCAGACATTAAAATAGGAAGAAGAATATGTATTTGTAAAATCTCAGCGAATGAATTTGAAGTAAATCCAACGTTCCGCCTGACAACCTGGTCTTACATTAACTCAGCGCCCAAAATTTTTAAAAAAATAGGACGTATGCTGATTTGTTGTGGTCTTATGTCCGGCTTTCTTATCACGTGAATTATCCACTAATCGAAATATGACTTGTGTAATCTTAACACTGCACCAAATCAATGACGTTCAACTGGTATGTGCAGTCTAGCATCCTTATTAGACCCTTGTCCACCTAGCCCTTCCATTTCAGTTCAGAACACCAATTACAGCTCCTGCTATGCGAATCTATGAGATGTGATCCACAAAGCAGTGGAGCATCGTGAGGATATGCAGTCCCATGGTAGCCGGTGACCAACGATTGATTAATACGCCATTTGTTCCCTTAGAATACTGGAGCCCATGTTCACCATTGGTTTGGAACGAGGTTTTTCCAACTCCCCTAAATGAACTCACTGTGTCCACTGGCCCGGTTAAAGCGCCGAACATTCGTCTTTTGTCCTCTCAATTTCGTAAACAACACTAATGCCACGAGAAGGCAGTGAGTGGGATTTTGCTGGTAGAGGCTATATACGCGTGGCCATGTGAGAGCATTTGAAGTGGGAGAGCGAATTTTCCACACTCTCGGCCGTACCAGGGCCGTTTGGGGGCTTTTAAAAGTGACGAATGATTGGCTACAGTTCAAAGGTGATGCAACAAGTAAAATATTGATTCAAAAATTATACATGACATTTCAGAGAGCTTTCAATGAAGGAAAACTATAACTAATATTTTTCCATGATTTTGATAGTGATATTAAAACTAAAACGCTAATTATCTAGACTAGTCACCTTTTTCTGTATTCATTAGTTTGATCACTCATGTGGAGCAAATCACATTGGGCAAAATTTATATTTCTGTGCTTTTGAACACCCTCCAGATTAGTCAAGGGAATGGCTTGATCAAAGTAGTAACTTTCTGTTAAACTCTGTGAGGATAAAAGTCTTCCATACGACGCAAAGGGAAAGTATTCTAATTAGATAATTTAAGGTAAACATGAAAAGAAATCTACCCATCTTCTTCTCTTACATTAGTTAGCCTAAAATCCGATAAGTCAGTTTTAATTTTTTTTATTATGAACTGACATATTTTGGCTTACATTCTTACAGCTTTCTGCTTTTTACTTTCACAACTTTAATTCTCAGATGGTGGAGAAGATTTGTAGCTCAGGTGGGTAATTTTGACGTAGGTTTGTTCTCTGAGCTGGATGATTTGGTGATGTCGTTCAGAAGAAAGATGAAAGCTCTACGACCAAGCCATCCAGCTCAATGAACAAACCTACATCAAAATAACTTTAATTCTCTTTTATTCAAGCATTATTGTATAATTATTACTATCAGTATCCATAACTTTTCAACTACATGTAGAATCTAGATAGCCTTCATTCTTTTGTATTATAGCCTACTTAATTCAAAACGCTCAATAAGTTACGTAACCTTTCATTTAGCGTTTAGTATGATCTGAAACTACATTAACATTTCCCTCACACTACGCTATCTATATTTATTCTGATTATCAACCACACAATTTCAACTAACGCAGAAACTTATTCAAGTTAACACGGTCTGTTAGTCATCTTGATATTAACTATTTTATTTTGCGAACAATCTTGAATTCATATGTCACAATTTTGTAACATATTCGTCTTAAACTTGACCACTTCTTTGGATCATTAACATGAAAGTATGACTTCAGAACCTGAAGAGAATTTATCTAAACGAATATTCTTCTATCAGAAGGGGGGTTTTGTGGATATTTTAGTAATTTTGTAGTTGAAATCGTGAGTCAATTGGAGCTAGACCACCATGGAAAACCTGGAAGCATTAGACATCCGTTTTGTCCTGTTGTGTGACTCCTCAACAGTGCGCATCCACGATCCCACCTCGAGTGATTCAAACTCAGGACCTATCAGCATTTAACCTTTTTCGTATATCTGCCTTCTAATATGATGGGGGGGTTATTAGTTACATAGGCCCTTATCTTATCATTTAACTTATCGTGTAAAGACGATATCACTAAGAATACTTCTCATTTAATGTACATGTCTGATCACATTTCGAGATATCGGTTGTTGTTAGTAAGTGGGTAAGTGCTTTATACGGTTACGTTGTTTAAGCACTGAGTTCAGTTTACTGGATCCAAATATTCAAGCCATATAGTAAAATTTGCTTTATATAAAAAATTATACTTAGTACTTGAGAACCATAAAAACATTGGAAAGAAACGAAAGGGGATCAGTCTACAAAACGGTCATTAAAGTTGAAATTTCTTGTAATATTACTTATGTGTAGTGCTTGAGGATTGACTGCCATTTTATTTATCACGTTTAATATGAACTCGATTTAAGCTAATCACGATTCGTTTTAGAAAAATTTGCTTTTTCTGGTTAGCGTTCTCTTAGCTAGTTGGTTTTGTACGGGATGCGGTCGCTAACCCCATGCCCAACCCTTTTCCTTTATCCAGGCTTGGGACCGGCAGTAGCCCCTGGAGGAGCTACAGGTGGAGTTTTAGGAAAATTTATTATTTATATATTTTCACGCATAATTATCTCGTAACAGCAGCACATTTCATTCTTTAGACTGAAAAATTAATCATAATGGTAACTACTAGAAAAAATAAACTTACGAATAAAATCACAAACGTCATCCAAAAACGATAACAATTCACCATTATCAGACGGTTGGATATTGAACATAGAGTCTTTACAATTCTGGTATCTAATGACAATTGAAGAAAAACCCATAGTATTCATGTGATCCAGCCAGTATTTAATACCATATACATAATAGCACATCAAAAGAAGTTACTGATGCATTTCTAGTTCATTTGTCACTGATTTACACAAATTTAAGAATAACGACTGACGATTCATCGTTAAATTTACAAATGATAGGTTTAAATAATGACTGAGTATTGAAGAATGCTGATGGCATACAACCCGTAGCATGATAACATCAGTTGATTAAACACTAAAATGATCAATCAGTTGCTGACTAATGTCTAAACCAATAAGCTGCTCAGAACATGAATCATTGTCACAGTGGCATATGTGGTTCCTGGGTAGACTATATTAGTAGTTGCGATCGCATACTTCGACCAAAGCACCAGAAAATACAAAAACTACGCAGTATTATTCAAGTACTATCAGTTAGGTTTTGACAATGAAATCGGATTGGAAGAATAATCTCAAGAATTTGAAAGATTATATGACACTAAAAGCATGCGAAATTCCAAACTATTCCGATAGGTATATTCGTTGGTTTATTATATTTTCTTAGCAGTCATGACATCAATGCACTTTGAGAGATTCTGTTCGCGAATTATCTATCTAAATAAACAACAAAACATGACACACATTGCACAACGTCGACTAGATTACGATAAGAAATCTGTCTTAAATGTCTTCATTAGGAAGTACATAAAACAATCCATTAAATCATATTACTAAGTACATATTTTGCTGAATAAAATTTGCTAAAGCTTTGTTCAAATACCCTATTTGTAAGCTGATACAGATACACTAAGGCATATTGTATCAAGAATACTACAAACACATGAAATAAATGCGGGAAGTGTCGAACTACCATCAAATTTGGACAGGAAAAAATCATCCTACATTTAACTCTTTCATGTAACTCAATTTTCATTGGTTTATAGTAGCGAATTTGGTTAAGTTAAAACAACAATAATGAAAAAATAATAAAATCAGTTTATCATTCACAAACCTACATAGGATCATCATTATCTAATGCATAATTTATATGTGCTACAATATTCATTTGTCTATGAAGTTTACGATCACTAGCATGTTGAATTGTGCCAATGTATAAAACATTTGGTAAAACTTCCAAAGGGTAAGTAGAAAATGATTCAAGCTCCTTAAAATATAAAATTTTTGAAAAACAAATTGTGTTATCATTTTTATAAATTATTAGTTATTATTTTATAAAATAAGTTTTGAATTAGCTTTGTAACGTTAAAGTAAATTATTTAATAAACATTGCACAGTGATGCACACCTTGTTAATTTTTTATGAAACTAACTAACTAAAGGTGATCAGTCATTAGTCTTGACTATTTATCAGGAATATATACGTGAAAAACTTTTGCGTTCATATAACAACCAGTTTAATGTCCCCTAGCTTACCTACTTCTGCTCGCAATCGAATACAAAATTCATTATCGTTCCTTTTTTTTATAACCGATAGAGTATATTGAGTTCAACACAGCAAACAGTTTGGTGACCTTCATATTCAATTAAGTTATTCTTTTAATCCATTAGATATAATAGCATTGATCAGCGTATAACTGTTCTTTAGACAAGGTATGTAAATTATGTTGTGAATTTCTGTTAAAACGTTTTTCAGCATACTACCACATCACGCAGTTTTAGGTAAATACTTTTACTAGTTTTTCCATACTTTTCTGAACTTCAAAAGGATTAGTGTCACCTGATTAACTACTATTCTTTTGTTTAATTAAGGTGGTTGCAAAATTTTCTTTATATAATACTTATTTTTATTACTGATTAGAGATATGTAAGCTGCATGAAAATGATGTGCTGTATTTGTCCGACTGCTTGTACTAGAACAATGACACTCGATGATAAACCATCAGGTCGTGAGTTCGTATCCCGTTTGGTTTACCTTAGTTTAAACAACTAAAAATAATTTTTTAGCAAAGTTGGACTTCCTGAATTCAGTCGTTTAATCATAAATCTCACACTACTACCATCTGTTTGTGGTAGTGTAGTATCTTGTACTACTTCACACTTGCATCATTCATCCTGGTTTTTGTACATACTTTAATAACTCGAACAGCATGTGATTATCAAGTTGTTTTTAACTCCACAGTGACCCTACTCTTTTTGCAGGAGATTGTGATTTCCAGCAAATAAACGTCTTATATTCATGTCTTCGTAATTCCATTGCCTATGAGCATTGTATGTACGTTTTTCACTCAGAATTTTACTCAATGATTGAGTGTCACACTAAACTAAATCTTTTTTCAGTTATATTGACGCTTGTAGTGAATAATATAAGTGAGTTGACACGTTTGTTTTATCCGCTTCGCTTTAGTTTTCCTGATTGTCATTTCAGTGTATGCATAAATGATTGTTCGAAGCAAACCTTCCGACCATAATCCACGTTCGGCGTCCCATTACCGTCAACGCACAAGCGTAGTTAGCCTAGATATAATATAGGGGATTACACTGAATATTTATGTTCATGGCACATTCTTTCATTCAAATCGGAGTTAGATAATTGGGACACTACAGTAGAAACAAAAATATAATAGACATTAGTGACGGTCACAGTCTCAAAATTATAAAATGGGGTCTTACTCGTGGTAAGTACATTATTTTATCACTTCTCATGTACGGATATAGACGAGTAAATGTCTCAAATCCTCCTAAATATAAAACTAAGATAAACTATTGAAACTTCGTTTACAAACCTTCGAGTATCTTTACTAAATTTCGGCTCCCGTTATCACGCAAAAGCTTTGCAGCTCTTACTGCATCCGCTGAACGATTTAATAATTTAAATAAGAGAAATCATAGGTACACCTTCTGAGTCCAATGATGATGTATTCCCATCATAAACAATTAGATTCCATATGCAGTCAAGTTCTGCTTCATAAGGAATTCTGAAAGAACAATCATTCAACTTAATAATTAGTTAAAACGCCCAAGTACTCTTTTTAAATTTTTAGCTGTTATAATATGTGATTTATTATAGTCGTCAGCAGTTCGCGAGTCTTAAGCACATCAAATGAATATATGTAGGATTATTACCAAACAAGACACAATAACACGGATCGCTTATGAAAGCGTGAGTAAATTTCTGATTCAAGATGTTATACAGTTCACTTGGTTTTATAATTTCTAGTTTGGCCATGTTGAAATAACGCGTCCAAATAGTTATGACTATCAAGGTCAAATAAAGACAAATGGTTCAAATGATTGTCTTCAGTAATAAGGATAGTAGGTTGATGAACCTGTGTTAATCCTGACAGATTTCCTTCCAGTGAAGGTCCAGCTTTTTTTAATGTTCGCTGATGGTGCTGATACTACTTGTTCTGGTAAAGCGTTCCAGTCATTGACCACTCGATGAGAAAAATGGGACCCCACCTTTAGTTTATTAGATCGCGGTTTCAGAACCTTCTTGCTATGACCCCGGAGATTATTAGTGCTGGAGGGAGCAAAAAGATAAGACATATTAACACCCAGTTCATAATTAAAGATACGAAATGCCAGTATAAGGTCACCTCGCGTCCTCCGATAATATAATAATATAATAATAAAATAATATGTTATCCTTAGTCCGTAAGAATAGGTCAAGTTTCCTCTTAAAGGACTCATGAGAAGTCGCTTGGAATAGCTCAGTCGGCAGCGAATTCCAGCACTTGACAAATCTAACGGAGTAGAAGTTGCGCCTGCAGTCTGTTCTGCTATGTTGGGACTCCAGTTTCTGAGTGTTACCTCTTATGTTAGTATTGTGACTAAGCTTAGGAAGACGTTTAAGGGGATGATCAGAAGTATTAAGGATACTGTAATCATAAGAAGGTCACCTCTAAGACACCTGTACTCAACAGGTAAAGGTTAAGTGATTGGAGGCGCTCTTCGTAAGGTTTGAATTTGAGTTCCCGAACTGATTTCGTGGCTCGACGTTGGATAAGTTCCAGAGTGTCCTTATGCTGTTGGAGAGAGGGAGGAAATACTATGTTTCCGTAACCTAAGTGGGGACGAATAAAACTGTTGAAGATTATGTGGAAGGTCCTACCGTCAAACTGGCCAAAAATGCGCTTCAATGTTATCAGTGCATGGTTTGCTTGGAAGGCGTTTTTGTCACAGTTCGCATACGACTTCAGGTCGTAGGGTGCCAGCACTCCTAAATCTTTTTTGACTTGGAGAACCTCTAGAGAGGAGTTACCTAAGTCTGCAACATGTCACAGATGGACTACTTTGCACTTTGAAGTATTGAAGGTAAGTCCGTTGTCGTCTGCCCGACATTGAGGTCGAGTCAGATCCTCCTGAAGTACTAACATATCCTCTTGGTTGTGTATCTCTCTTCAAAGTTTCACATCATCAGCAAAAAACAATAAGTCAGATGAAACTTGTTGAGGAAGATCGTTAATGTAAATCAAGAAGAGAAGAGGTCCTAGTATTTAGCCCTGGAGGACCCCACTGGGACATTCCATAGCCTGAGAGAGAGCGAAGTTAACCCTAACCTTAAAATGTCGGTTTTCTAGATATGAAGTGAGCCAGTCAATCAGAGAGGGTTTGATACACAATCGTCTTCAGTAACAAAGTTAGCAGGCTACTGGATCTGTGTTAATCCTAACAGTTTGATTTCCATTAAAATTTCATCTCCTTCATGAAAATCTTCACAGATGAGTCTGATACCATTTGTTCAGGTTTTAGGGGTAAACAAATCCTCATAATCAAACTCTGGGTACCTGTTGTATCTTCAAGGTAAGGCGTTCCGAGTATTGAACACTCGATGAGAAATACGGGACTCCACCCGTAGTTTATTATATCGCGGTTTGTGAACCTTATTAGGGTTGAATGGAACAAAACAAGACATATTAACACCTAAATCATAGTTAAATATATGAAATGCAAATATAAGGTCAGTAGGCGACCTCACAATACAGGAGGAATAAGTTTAGACGTTTCAAACGCTCATCGTAAGGGAATTTAGAAAGACCCCTCATTAATTTTGTCCACACAAGGTGGACACTCTCAAATGAGTTAGTATCTTTTGTCAGACATGGACTAGCTGCTTGAATGCAGTATTCTAATTGTGGTTATATGAAGGTGTGATGTAAAATTTGAAACATCTCATCAAAGCATTTGAGTGCTCGGCAAAGTGACCAGCCTTTGAAGCAGCTGCGTTGCAGTGCGCGGTTGTTTTCAAGTCATGATTTATTATTACTCCTAATCTATATATTCTTGAATGCGTGGAAGAGATGTACCATCAAGAGTTTAATGGTAACTATTACAGTATCTGATGTGAATGAGCACTCTCTTCCTGGAATTAACTTCTGAGCTCCAACCACGAACTTATCTAATTAATTCGTCCAAGTCAGCTTAGAAATGAAAAAGATCAGCATCACTTCGTATTGTTCTCCACATTTGGACATCAGCCGCAAACAACAATGTCGATAACTTAAGCAATAGCGGTAATTCATTGACGTAGAAATGGGAAAGTGGGGGACCTGAGAGGATGCCTTAGGGGCCTTGGATCTTAAAAGTCTTGAGGTTAGTGATAAATGAAAGAACAATTTCCTCAGATACACGTACAGATCCTACGGTTTGTATCTCGTGTAATTAGGACAAGTAGTTGTAACACTACACGTAGAGTAGACTTCCATAAAATAGTTTGAGAAAGTCTCAGCTTTATGCCGATTTGATGCACCTAGTAAACCTGGATTTTCATGTAACGGTACCGCGGGAATACAACCACTACGTTTTATTTGCCGGTTAATGTACGGAAGTAATCGCTCCGAAAAAGCACGGCTATCATATGCCAACCATCGTTCGTAAATGGTATAAAATTTAGCTGTAATCTTTTTACATATATTCCGGATTTTTTTATATTCGCACTTAAATGATGCCTGTCCTGTTGACAGGAATAAGTCCCAGAAGTGTTTCCTACGCTTCAACAACTTATGGGTTCCCTTGCTAATCCGTGGAGGGCGATGTGACAGCCTACGTATTGACCATGGGATAAACGGTGATGTTACGGATTCGAATGCAGCCTTAAACTTATTCCATTCGCCTTCGATCGATCCATCAGCATCAATGAAGATAGCACAGTCTCTGGTTGCTGGAATATTACTCTCCAGATATTGAGACGGGATGGAGCAGATACAAACTGTATACCATATGTCCCTAACTTAAAGGAAAGCATAACATTATCACTATTCCCTAACGGTGGAAGGTGCTGAATGTCGATGACATCCTCGCAGTGGTTTGTGAGGACAAGGTCCAGCAATGATGGGTCATGTTCCAAGTCCAGCTACTATGTGTTGCGCAGAAGTCTCCAATGATGAGACAACATTATGCCTTACTCTAACAACAGATGTGTCTTATGATAAAGTCGTTGGCAAGACAACACGGACTACGATATATTTTCCCCATAGTCAATAATCCGTTTCCACACTTAATTGTGCAACTTGTTACCTCACATGTACGACTATCATGCGCCTCTGATATGAATGATTTTATGCGAAAGTGGTCCCTAACACATAACATTATGCCTCCTCCTCTGCAACTTATAACTCTATCACTTTTAGTACAGATGTAGTCCACCATGATGGGAGAACAGTTGATATCTACAGCGAGCCAAGTTTCTGTGAAAACAATTATATCGGGATTTCATTAATCCACCATCAACCTTAGTTTGAACTACGAACATTCGTGTAGCACACATCTGAGGTGTTTTGGGAGTCATGGGTTTTACTCATACAGGTCTCGGAAGCATTGGCTTCCGATACATTCATCTAATTTTGGAGATCTCATTTTTAACCAACTAATGAGGGTTACGCCCGTCTTATATATTTGTCCACATATGTAACTGCACGTAGCATTATTCCCTGTCCATGAACATTACTTGGTTATTACAATTAACATTCTATTGCCGTCACACTGAAAGTTAGAATATGCAGTTTGGAGCTCGTATCTCAAGGATACATTCTTACTCATCACATCCAAGTCAGTGTGAATCATTAGTTTGGGCGACGTATTTGGAGTCTGCTCGATTTGGACAGTGGTGGTGTTGCACAATGTATCAAGTCGAAGCGGCTTAATTGGTGACCGTGTATAATAAACATTATTTGACTGAAGAAATACATCAATGACCAGAGAGGTATTTGGTTAGATAAATTCTGGGTACGTCAATCTGTGGAGTGCAAGTGATTGGCCCGTGTTGGTTGTTCTTGATCTTGATAACGTTCTGAAAACTATTTAACACCCAGTGATATTTCCGATAAATGGTTTGGCTAGGGCTCAGTGAAATTTCACCAGTCCTACAGTTGTGCCTGGAGACTGGAATTATTTCAGTAAAGTGATAGACATTCAATAAAATGAAACTGGCATATTGAATATACAGCATACATGGGTTGCCATTTTTTAATTCGGTGCTTGGAATTCTTGTCATTCTTGATTGGCCGCCCTGAAACAAACTGCACCTCCGCATATCAGTTTCTTTGTACTATCATCATTTTAGTTTGAAAAATATCCGTGTTGATGTTCCTAACGTCATCTAAAGTTTTTCACCTATATTAGTAATTGATCTAAAGGACCTAGTCCAAATCTACTTCAAGAAACAGTCTGTGTAAGTCGTGATCAGAAAATTTCTCTAATCATTTCACCATGAAAAACACCATTCCCTACTGTCATATTTTTGTTTAAGTAGGAAATATCTATGCACCAGTTGTCTCATTTGGAAAGATCTTGCAGTACTTAATCTTCATGGTGAATAAAACTGAGGTCATCCGTTATAAAATGTGGAGCTCATCGCCGTATTTACTTAGTTGCAGCGGGAACAGTTTGCAGTCTTTCAGATATTCCGGAAAGTAGTAGTGCGGCCAGCAGTGACGTCTGATTATGCTAGTTGTCATCAACCACTAGGTTACGCGATTTCCCCTTAATCCATGTATTAACTTGGGCAAACGATCAGGAACTATGGTTTTTTTTAATGACTGATGGTACAGGTAATCACTGTAATAATCTTGGTGTTAAGGTACCCAGGAAAATGTGTCGTGTTTTGGACTGGGATGCAGTGATGTGACTTGACTAAAAAATAAGTGATTTCCTGATGTGATTACTTTTTGTGATGGGATTCAAGGTCAAGGTTCAGAACATTTTGTGCTACATATATGCCTTAATGCGAGTAAGTGAATTAACTTCTCTTCGGCAAGTCACGGTAACTGCCGTCACGAATTATGTACACTATAGGTCATTCCAACGACGTTAGCAAGTGTCTAGACTTCATTCAACGATTTCAAGAATATTACTGAAGAGTATCTTGATTAGCGCTTATAAAGTGCATCGGTGTACATGTGGTAGCATCGGGCCCTAACCACACAATCCTCAAAACTGAACACGAGACAAATGGGAAGATGGTTATTCAACATTTAACGTGGACGAAAGACTAACAGTGCAGAAGGCGAGAAGAATTCAATACAATTCATCGGATGGCATGGATCAGCTTTTCAGGCGTAATCATTGTAGTGCAATTTATTCCTTTAATTTTATCTCCAGTCAAAATGATTTTTCCATCATATATTGGCGACGATTGCGTTAGGACGAGTCAGAGTAGACAACGAGGTAACATCCACGTAATGTCTTATAGATTAGGTTCTTCATCATAACAAATCAACAATTTTAGGATTAGTTCTATTATTGGAGTAGTACTAATAACGAAGTAGACCATAATCCTACATACATATCTAATTTCCGTTTATTATAGCGATTTTTTCGCATTTGATTTTCACAACAGTTTTCCTGTCTTAGTTCTCTGTGTTTTGAATGAGCTAGTTAGAGCTTCACAATAGGTAAACTATAGTTGCGGCAACTGTCTCCATCAGTTGTTAATTAAATCTGCCTGTTAAGGTGTTAATTATTGTGACTTATAAATATTTGTTAGTTACTAGATAGGAACTAGTGAGGTAAAGCCCAAGTAGAGTGGGTGTGCTATGGGGTTTCTGTTGATTTAACTCTTTTGAATACTTTTAACTGTTAGTAAAGTGGAAGTATGATGCGAGAAATGTTTATGCCACCCTCATAACGCTACTACTAACAACCTTGAAAAATCGGTCAAACCGAAATACTATCATTCGATATTTTTGGTTTCTAGTTCGTTTTTGAGACTAATAAGACAAAATGTGTAGTGATACGACCATAAGTGTTAAATATCTCTTTTTCGAACTTCGTTTTAGAAACTAAAAAATTATCCAGTCAGTACACTTTTTACTATGCTTAATTTGTCCAGATGTACATTGAATGTATTATTAGTGTGTTCTAGTTACGGTAGATCCTGATCCCACATTCTGAAAATCCTCGTTCTTATCTTTGAAGCACTTGCTGATGTCTTTGAGCAATTGTTGTTTGTTATTTCTCTACTTGTGTTTGCTTGCACAAATTTATCTCAGTTATGACCTTGAAAGTGGATAAAGTTTTGAAAAGTTGTCTAATTTCTGCTTTGATGATGTGATGACTGAAAATTAAAAGATACTCGATGGATAATCATGAAGACAACTTGAGGTCATTAATCGAAGAAGCGAGTATTTCCAGGAACAGTTCTCATCTTCATCAAGGCAAAGCAGATACTTTAATAGATCTTCCAACTTGTCTTTCTAAACGAAGTGATTTACCACCCATACAAAAACATGAAAGGCGATTTTCAAGCCATTCAGAAAAAAAATCAGTTACGTTTTCGTTTTCTGGTAGTGAGCGAAGCAATCACATACTAAATGGTGGGTATTGTTTTATGGAATATCCTTACATATGTTTTTGGTATTTTTAATTAAACGGTTACAGGGATACTGATTCTCAGTTTTTTGAGTTTTGGAGGATCATAAGTTAGTATTCCAGTTATCTCATGTGGGGAATAATTACTATCTACGAGCATGAACAATAGTTAATTACTGGTTTATTGTTATGTGAGAAATACTTCTCTAACTCATGCTCTTGCTGGTGAAAAGTTTTTCTTCTGTTGGTTTCGTTTTACGGCACAAAACCGGATTACATATGGATCCTTTTGAGTGCTTCAGATCTCTTTTCAAGATAAATTTTCAGTATTTTTAAGCGTCCTTCAACTAATTGAATGCTTTAGCTATAGCTTTTCAACTTGATTTAACTATAGTACATGTTTTACCACAATACTATAACAAGAATTGTGCTTTTTTGTCCCATTTATCATAACATAGTTGTAAGGCACTTGTTTTAGCGTAGAACTACAATAAAAGACTGATTTGCAGAATGTATGCATTCTATTTTCATACCAGTGAATGTCTGATAGCTTAGGAAATTATGAGTTTCACATACACTCTTTGTTATTATTTTAAGATTAAGGCTGACATGCTATTATTTACTTTAAAGGATTTATTTGAACAGTGAAAAATTTTGGGAAACGAGGAATAACAAAATCATCTATTGGGTTAAATATGTGTTACCAACACACAATATCGCCATGTGTATGCACTTACATGACCATCAGTCACTCATATGCAGTTTAATTTCATTTGGATACAGCACGACTAGTTATTTAAGTTCATCCTTTTGTGATATCTAAAATATAATCTCAAAACTTTCGTTAGGAAAAAACAATGTCATATATTTTATATATTTCAAAATGCTGGCAGATGATGTAAGGCATATGTTATCATATTTTCAGTTCTGTAATATGCAAAGGAACTACTCAACATCGCAAACTATGGTGAAAATATTCGGTTTAAGACAAAAATCATCCTCAATCAACGCTTGATATAACAGGGCGATGAAATTGCTTATTGGTTTACACTACATAGTGCTGTAATGCTGTAATACTACTAACGACCGTGATTATGCTACCATTAAATTGAATACTCGATTGATACGTTGTGCACAGACTGAATCGTATTATACTAGACATAAGATTCACAACCAGATGTGAATAACCAGAGTAAAAACGTAGCAGTAGTTCGTTTAACTTAACTTCAACCAGTCGCACCCAGTGAATCTATGGTAGAGGTTATTAAAGGAAAGAAAATCACAGAATAAATAAATAACAAGTTGCGTCTGTTAATTTACACTCAATGGCTAATCACGATCATTTTCACTAGTCCCACATTAATATCATATTTAATTTGTTGTTGAAATACTGCTTAATTAAATACTTAGTTACACTTTCTGTAGTCCAAAGCTTAAGTTTAAAGAGTAAAAAGATATTTTCAAGAGATCTTCATTGTTTGGTAGAAAATTGTTTTTATTTTTTCAGGCTTTTTTATTTCATGTAGGTAAATAAAAAAACATTGAAACAAGTGATATCAAATTGTTTTTGGTACAAGTGATTACCTAGTAACTGTGATATATATATATATTAACTTTTACTCTGAGACAAGACTTTAAACAATTTGTGGTTGCATAGTCAATATTTTCATCATCACAAAGAACCAACGTAGCCTAAAATTTACTCATTCGTTTAAAGTACAAACATAGAAAGCCCATCTCTGTGATGTAGTCTTCAGTCTTCAGTAATAAGGATAGGAGGTCTAGTGACCTATTTTAATCCTTGCGGTTTGTTACACTGTGGAGGTTCAATCTCGTCTTGAATATATCAACAGAAGGTGCTGATATTACATGTTCTAGTAGAGAATTCCAGTAATTCACTAATCGGTGCGAGAAACGAAACTCCAGACGTAGACGATTTGATCTCGGTTTTTGGACTTTCTTTGAATGTCCTCTCAAATGACCAGCCCTAGACGGGAGGAAAAGATAGGACATGTTAGTACCAAGGTCATCGTTCAGGATACGATATGCCAATATTAGATCACCCCGTATTCGCCGGTAAGATTACGGAAATAAGTTGAGGTGTCTCAGTCTATCTTCATAAGATAGGCCAGATAGGCCTGTTACCATTTTTGTCCCGCGGCGTTGGACTCGTTCCAACATATCCGCCTCATACTTGAAACAAGGACTCACTGCTTGAATTCCATATTCCAAATGTGGCCATACGAAAGTTGGGTATAATAATCTAAACATTTCCCCATCCAGATACCGGAAAGATCTACGAATAGACCATAATACCCACAATAGCCTTTTGCAGCAGCCTTACAGTGACTGGTTGTTTTGAGATCATTACTTAGTATGACTCCTAAATCTTTATAGTTTCTTACTTTGGGCAACACTATTCCACATATTGTGTAGTGATACGAATCATCGTAGTTATTTAATTGCATAACTACATTTTTATTAGGGTTTACTTCTAGTGACCACCCGTTCATTCATGCCACTAATGAATTAAGATCTTCCTGTAAAACTATTCTGTCTGACATGCTGTATATGGGTCTCCAAATCTTAATGTCATCGGCGAATACTAGGACGGAGGACTTAGCTATAGCTGGTAATTCATTTATGTAAAGTAAAAAGAGAAGAGGACCTAAACTTATGCCTTGGGGGACTCCACTTTTTACTAGTTCCCACGATGAGAGAGCCCCATTTACTCTTACCCGTTGTCTCCTTCCATGAAGAAAGTCACTTATCCAGTCTATGACTTCATAATGAATTCCAAGACTTTCCAGTTTTAATTTAAGACCAGAATGGGAAACCTTATCAAAGGCTTTACTTAGATCTATGAAAATGACATCTACAGGAATATTGCGATCTTTTGCCTCAGCCCAATCTTCTCTTGCAATGAGAAGATTTGTCAAACATGATAGACCTTTTCGAAAACCATGTTGTTCCTTGGACAAAAGATCATGTCTTTCCACGTAGTTTATAACAGCCATCCTAATAATTTTTTCCATTAGTTTTACAACTGCACTAGTTAAGCTGAGGGGTCGATAGTTACTAACTAAATCCCTACTCCCAGCCTTATACACCGGACTGATTATTACGTCTTTCCAGTCTCTGGGCAATCTGGACTACCGCAGGGACATATCAAACAGTATCGCTAAGGGTTCAGCAATAACATCTGAGAGGGCTTTAATAATCCGAGGATGAATATCATCAGGACCACTAGACTTATCAGGTTTGAGATGCTGAAGTAGCCTTAAGACAGTTTCTTTCTTAATAACTGCAGGGTCCATCAACAAGTCGCCACAATCACAATGAATAGGTGATCGTTCCTCATTATTGGTAGAAAAAACTTTACTGAAATATTCCGAAAAAGCTTCGGCTATTTTGGTATCATTTCTTGCCAAACTTAACGGATTTTTTTGTATCAAAAGTGATGGTATTCCATCACTTCTTTGAGTTCGCCTCTCTATATACGAGAATAACCGTTTTGGACTGTGTTTGCAATCCCTAACCAATTGTTTTTCATATAACCGTCTAGTCCTACTAATTAACGCTTTACAAGTATTTCTAATCTTACAATAACTGGATCTGTACTGTTCTAAGTCAGTAGAGATGAACATGTTCCAGTGTTTTTTCCTACGCCTAAGAAGTTTCTTAACTTCTTTATTTATCCACGGTGGACTATTGTTCGGTCTACGTGGTACCAAGTATGGTATGAACGGGGACGTGACTGCACTAAACTTGCCTTTGAATACAGACCACGCCTCTTCAACTGATGAGCTAGTATTTACTGACCAATCTATCTTAGTAGCACAATCTTGAATGGCTGGTATGTTAGCTCTCCATATGTTTGGGCGAGGCCTAATCTGATCGTATATCATATCGCTAGCTCTAAACGTGAATGATAAAACAGCGTGATCGCTATTTACTAACGGGGGAAGAATATTTAGGTTGGAAATATCCTCAGTCCCATGGGTAATTACCAAGTCCAACAGAGAACCTTGGTTTACACCAAAACGTGTAGGTTTGGATACATGCTGTACTAATGCATGTTCCATTACTGTTTCCAAGAGCCTGCTATCAAATGAGTTTATAGAGCATTTCGTGGTCATCTCAGTCCAACTAATGTCAGGTGCATTAAAGTCTCCTAATATCAAGCATCTGTTATTTGCATTCCATAGCCGAATGTGCTCTAAAATAAAGTCATCAGCTAAGCAGATTAGGCTGCGATAGATGACACCGAGTGCAAATGTACAACATCCGACAGTGAGCTCACAGCTAATGACTTCACTAGTTCCACTATCATGGGATTCGCAGACGGAGGAGCGGATATTTATACTATTCGCTATGTATAGAAGGACGCCACCTCCTTTCCTGCATCTATGTCTATCACTTCTTAAACAATGATATCCGGATAATTCTGGGGTGATATCGAAGTCATGGATTAACCAAGTTTCCGTCACAACTACAATGAGTGGCCTTAATTTGTCAACCAATGCTCCTAGCTCGTAGAATTTATGTCTTAGACTACGGGCGTTGGCATATAAAACTCCTAGGGAGAATGACCTAACTACATAGGCCTTGGTAGCATTCGCTTCCAAAACCTGACCATTCGCAAACCCACCAATCGGAGATTTTCTTCACCGTTTTGTCGACGGGTTTCTAGTTCAGCTAGTGCCGTCTTCCTGTTTATTCTATCTTCAAGAGACATATCTTGTTTAATTCGAATGTCAGAGTTGTCGTGACTTCGAGCGTTACTTAACAGAAGATCACGTTTTTTCTCCGACCCTAAGATTACCTTAAGGAGTCTACACGGTCGGGGTAGAACACTGTCATCGGCCCTTTTACCTATTCTAACTAATTTTTTGACCTGAACACCTTTAGTGTTATCTGGTAATATGCTACGGATATATTCTCCGAGCCTCTCTAAGTCATGGGTGTGTCTAACCTTAAGATCCGGATCGTTAGACTCTGGCAATTTACTCACAATAATATTTGATGATATTAATTTCCTCTCAGTCGCACTAGGATGATGTTCTGCCGTTCTATCAGAGTGCGATAGTGCATTGAGTGACTCAGACTGCGAGTTCCTCAATGACTTGTCAACCAAGTGTGCTTTATCTTTAGCTTTTTTTCCTTTTATTTTCCTCCTTACTGCGGTCCATTTTTCGTCATTCAGTGGAGCTGCATCGGAACTATTGGGGACGGTGACGATTCTATCCTAGTCCTCAATTTCTACTGAAGATGCATGATTACTCATGTCAATACCATGTGGTGATTTACTCCTCGTTTGTTGTAACGAAAGTTTCACTTTGTCATTAATTAGAGTAGGTTGTTTAGCGCGTTTTGTAACAGCACTTACAACACTGACACAGTCTTCACTGTCAGTACTTGCGTTACTAGTGCACCCACTATCGTTCTTTTTACAGGCTAGAGCCAATAGGCTCATAGCCTCCTGGATTAATATCGTCTTGTTAGTACAGCAGAACATACAAAGCCAGTGCGAGTTAGGCTTAGAGCATCTTTTGTATGCAGCTGGACTGAGACGGGTACACATCTTGTGTAACCACTTTCTGTATTCATCACACTGCATCCCTTCATCTACGGGGAACAAACAGTTCGGCTGTCCACATTTGAATGCACTGACAACCATTGTAATCAGATTAGGTTTAAAACACAATGTGATCACAATAATAACACAAATGTCAGAGTATAAGCAAAAGAAGGAACCACGAGACAAAGTTTTCAATAAAATTTCAAACTTTAACTGAATAAATTCAAGTTAAAGTAGACCAAGAATGCTTTTGATGCAACAAATACACAAAAGCAACGATAATCACAACAAGTACGAAAATCACTGCCCTTTTTGAAACGCGCGCGTGTTTCCACAAAATATTTAGGAATGCTTTTGTGAAACTGTGTTTTAATTGTTTTCAGACGGACGACAGTATTCCTAATTTCATAACTGTTCTGTAGAGCGTAGAGAATTAAGTAATGAATAATCAGATTGTTATTGTGTTTACCTGTAATTAACGGAAAATAGTTCCACTATTTTATTACTCATTATTATTTATATGAAAATTCCCTCTAATAGATGTCTGCTCAAAATTAACCACAGCGCTCACTACGGAAACATAATATATCAGGTTTCGACGTCTAGCTAAATACTTGTGGCATCTTAGGAAGTCATAGTGAACTATTAAATTAAGTGTTTACATTTTTATCGCAAATAAATTTCGTGGTCTTTGTAATTCGTCAATAGAACAAACTTCCTTTGACGTCTAAGGAAACAACATTTTCTTTACCGACCACCTTGGTAACTTTGTAGACTTTGAAAACAGGCGTATTACTTAGGGGTTGATAAAAGTTGTAGTTTCTAAGCATCTTGAGTGACGATATAAAAATACTTGGACTGTGTTTATGGTTTTCCATAAAGTGACATATTGGCTCAAAATTGATTTATATTGGTATTTGCCTAATATATCTGCGAATTCGGCATTACCCAGAAAATCATGGTAGATATAATGTACTGTTTAGTTGATAAAAAACAGGTATCCGGTTTAAAACATTTTATGGTTTAGTGATTACCCGTATATCACTTTCAAATAACTACATAATGTTCTGTAATAAAAAGGCTTTCATGGATTCATCATCTTTGGTTTTTTTTAATGTATGGCAGATTATGTCCGCTAAGTGGTTCATTAATTCTAGAGTTCGAATGAACCAGCTAACATTTCATATATAGAAAGATATAGCGGAACAAGTGAAACTGATTCATATATTCAATGAAACAGAAAATCCTAGATTTTCCTACAACGTAGTCTAGCAGCTGTAAATAAGTTGGCGCTTAAATATAGAAAAGGATTGTATACACTTTCAGGTGCGTTGTATTTTAATTAGGAACAAAATGTTTAATCAAGCAAAATTATGAATATAATACATAACAATCGTGCTTTTTACATCTTTGCACAGCGAATTTGATTTAGAAGTATTATACATGCTGTTGATCGTGTGTTACTGAATGCAGTTCATTTATTTTATTTAATATATAAATATCGGTACAAGGGAGCACCAGATATATATGCGCCACACAAATCTAATTTGATTTGTGTGAGGGCTGTGATACTACCCAGGTGCCCAAACTGAAGCAGGTGGTTTCCTTCAGGGGCCACACCCGGAGTCTTTGACCTAAAGATCTGATCCATAAGGCAGTGGAGCATCGTGAGGAGATTCAGTCCCATGGTAGCCGGTGATCATCAATTGATTCCTACGCCATTTGTTTCTTCAGGATACTGGAACCCATGTGCGCCATTGGTCTGGAATCAGGGTTTTCTAACTCCTTTAAGTGAACTTTCCGTGTCCATCAACCTGAATAAAGCACCGGATATTCGCTTTTCGTCCTCTCGATTTCGTAAACAGCACTCGTGGTGCGAGAAGGTAGTGAGTAGGACTTCCCTGGTAGATGCTATATACGCGAGGTCGTGTGAGAGCATTTGGAGTGGGAGGGTGAGCCCTCCCCACTCTCGGCCGTACCAGAGCATGCAGTTCATAGTTCATGGTTATTCATCCCATAAATCTGAACATTGTTAAGTAAATCTCGTAATAATGTATCCGTCATGTAACATTTTTTACTGTAGTTATGTGTGTATATTCACAACAAATTTACCTGATAGGTTAAACAAAATTACAACTAATTTTCAATACACTCATGAACATAATTGTCCTTATTGAGAAGTACCATGACCAAGGTTTGACTTGATAATTTCAAATAAATTGAACATTGGATAGATTGTGTTAAGCAAAAGTAATATATTTGTAATATCTCAATGAGTAGAAAAACTAGATTTTCTAACGTTTCGTAGCTCAGCGTAAGCCACTTCTTCAGAGCCAGAATAATAAAATTAACTTATATTATTCTATTTATATCTTCGTTCATACTCTTCTCAACTTGCCTATTCGACTTGCTCTGTGCATTATTGTGGGATATATTTGGAATTAGATCTATTTTAATTGTAAAGCACCAATAACATTGATAATAAATGAAAATCACAAAAGCATATGTCAAAAGCAATCTATAGTTGATATGATCAGTTTTTGTATTACCTCTAAAACACCTTCAGAACGTAAGACTAGTAAACTTTATGCTTATCTATTACACAGATACATTTGAAATATATAGACGCAACTCAGACTGAAAACAGTAATAGCTATAATATGATCTGACTTTTCAAGGAGTTGTCAGTAACATATACTGTTCGAAACCAATACTTATGGCTATGATAGTAAGTAACACTAGTAAAGTTATGAAACTTATTACTACTAAGAACACTACTCTTTTCATCTTCAGAAATATTCAACATTAAGAAATATATAAGTAATAACTCTTAGTAACCTTGATATTTTGCCAACACTATACTGGAAATATTGAATTTCTGATAAAATACTGAACACCTTAAGTAAAGATAGGAAGACTGAAAGCGTTATAGATGAACTGAATACTTGAACTGCAAAGTATTTGCAATTTTTATGTCCAAAAGTGAACTAGTTCATTATCAAAACCATCTAAAGATTTTTGCCAACACAGGAAATGTAGTGAACAGGACACTAGTTGGGGACAATCGAATGTATTTAGACACAAATTACAGACTATCTCACTAAATTCTGATAACCATACAGTAAACAGTTAATTTGCAAAATAATAATCAATTATCTCAATCTTAACTGTTCCTTCCATAAATATCAACCCATCTTCTCTAATTTCATTGTTCATGCATTTTCATACCAATTGCGCTTCATTTCAGTTCTTTCCTTATCGGTCTTCTGCCAAAATACATTCTATGTCTGACCATTGCCATATACTACTTATATGGATTTAAGTAGACCATACTACACTCGTCTAACCTTAAAAGTATTCGTTCATACGGTGGTTCTGCTCGCCGTGTGCACCTTCTTCTTGTACTGCAGTCTGTGCCAAAATATCCGTCAAAATGTCGAGTCTGCGGCGAGCTGACCTCCATAGCTCTATCGATCTACCGGGGACCAATATCCGACATCCACCCGGCACTTGGGACGTTCAACACCCGTACTCCACCGGCCTGCTGAGCCATCTACGTCCGATGTCCGCCCAGCAGCCACGCGTCACACCGCTCCTCTCCTTCGACAGCACCTGCTACAGCCAACGCTGCACCGCCAAAGCACTCCACTCGACGTCAGCTCTTCGCACCAGACTGCCCCAACTAGCACCTCAACTCCAGACTCGCAACGGCGTCCGCAGAACAGCACCCTTCATCCTCCTAGTTGGCAGCGACACCAAATGTAGTGTACAAAACACGACTGGGGACAATCGAATGTATTTAGACACAAATTACAGACTATCTCACTAAATTCTGATAACCATACAGCAAACAGTTAATTTGCAAAATAACAATCAATTGTCTCAATCTTCAGAACAACCATTTATCTGCAGGCTAGACTTATATTTTTATGTTTAAAAGTGAAATTTCTTCCAGAATTATTTTTGGTACAAAAAAATACTAGAAATTCTTTTCTTAATAGAATTCGATAATCTCACATAACGCCATATACATAAACGATTTAAGGCCTTTTATTCAAAGTTGTCAATGTGCACTAGAAGTTCAGTGTACTACAATATAAATAGTTAACGTGTTGTTTTAAAAATGGATGGCTTCTTATCAAACAACGAAACAAAAGACACATATATGTATTGATCTTAGTTACCATACCTCATACAATTAAACTGGCAATTGACTGAAAAGATGAAACTTAGAAACAAGTGAATACAGCTTTCATTCGAATTGATTCCGAGTTATATTACCTAGAGTCCACCACCGAAAATAGGGATAATCACACAGTCCCCAATCAGGAATTTTGCACCTGTTGACCTACATTAGTCCAACAACCAATAACTTCTTCAAATGACATCATGTTTCATCACCCTTAGACTTCTTCCTGTTTTTTCCTTGAATATAGTTACAACTTAATATCAGAGGAGCAAGTGGATCTGTATCCTACGTATATGTCTTATTTACCAGAGTCAACGTACGTTCGCATCGGCATCAGTTAACATAACTCTAAATCCCTGATAGAGTCATGTAGAGCAACGGTGAAGAGTTTGTTACCATAAATTACCTCCTTATTGTTTCCTAACGAACAAGGATTCATCAGTTGATGTCACCCTTGAAAAAACAACTTCTATTTCATAATCTCTTCACCTAATCACCACCATTCCTAATTGCTACCCTACTTACATTATCTCATCAATAAACATTACATAAAAAAATATATATGCAGAACACTGTTTGCTATTCTAATCAATATTAGTAACTACCTTATCACTATGCACTTCGTTCAAAATCATTCCTGTCATTCCTACTACTACTATCAATATTTCGATTTTTCCTTGATTTTGGTTAATATAAATGGATCACACATAAAAAAAAGAATAAGTTTTAAACAAGAAACTAGTAACATATTCTTCCCTTCTGTCAGCTATGATTAGTAAAAAAAAAAGTTGCATGTTATACACCTTTATTATTATTCATTTCGTTCCCCTTTTTTTTCTTCACTCTCTTCCTCTCTCTCTCTCTCTCTCTCTCTCTCTCTGTGTTCTTCACCCATATGTTAACTAAACGAATGAATTTTGAAGGTCAACAACACACATCAAAACGAAAACCTTAATACTATTTACAAATCGATGCGCACAATTTGTGTATGTGTGTGTGTGAGTGTGTAAACATATAGAGTGAGGCACAATGAATATACAATCCCTTAAAACAGACAATTTGTTGCTACTGACCTTGAAACGATATATTGAAAGATATTTACCCTATTATTTGTCTGAAATAATGAAGAGATTGTAAGAGGAAGTAAACGAGTATCTATGCTATGTGTGTGTGAGTGAGTGTGTGTACGTTTGCGTAATGTGCAAATGGTCTTTTATTTTGTCTTTTTCCAAAAAATTTTTTAATTTCCCTACTTTATTTTATTATAAAACTAATTGATAGACGTGTAATTAACATACCAATTATATTTTAAGAAATTAGAGAAGATCAGAAGAAAAAGGGGGTTTTTGTGGAGATTTCAGTATTTTTTATAGTTGAAATCATGAATCACTTGAAGCTAGACCACCATGGAAAACCTGGAAGCACTGCTTGACGGCCATTTCGTCCTATTATGGGACTACTAAGCAGTGCGCATCCACGATCCCGCCTCGAGAGCGTGATTCGAAACCAGGACCTACCAGGAGTCCCATAATAGGACGAAACGGCCGTCAAGCAGTTCTTTCAGGTTTTCCATGGTGATTTAGCTTCAATTGACTCATGATTTCAACTATGAAAATATGAAGGCTTGTCTTGTGACGCATTTGTGTGATTTCCTTAATGTGTGTCCTATCCACTTCCAGCGCTTCTTCATGATTTCTTCCTCCACTGGATGGAATCTGGATTGTTGTCTCCCACAGTAGGTTGTTGCTGATAGTGTCTGGCCAACGGAACCGAAGTATCTTGCGTAGACAACTGTTAATAAACACCTGTATCATCTAGATGATGGCTTTCGTAGTTCTCCACATCTGCGCCCCATACAGTAGAACTGTCTTGACATTAGTATTGAAAATTCTGATCTTGGTATTGGTTGACAACCCTCCACCTTTACCGCGGCATGGGACCAGCAGTAGCTACTGAAGGAGATACATGCGGAGTTTTTAAGTCATTTAATGTAAAGATATTCTTTAGTTGATCCTTAGATTCACTAATCCAATGATCGTTTAACTATTCAAATGTTATAAACTATTTATGATGGTTTCACTTACTTTTTAAACTAAATTGGTTTAAACATTGGAATTGAGGCAAAGTGTATCAAGAGAAGTAAATCACAACATTATTTTACTTAACGAAGTTTCTATTTTATTATTTTATTTAAACACATAAATATTGGTACAAAGGGGCACCAGATACACATGCGCCACACAAATCTAATTTGATTTGTGTGAAGGCTGAAATACTAACCGAATGTCCGAACCGAAGCAGGTGGTTTTCTTAGGGGGCCACACCCGGAACCTTTGACCTAAAGATCTGATCCATAAGGCAGAGGAGCATCGTGAAGAGATGCAGTCTCATGGTAGCCGGTGATCAACAATTGATTCATACTACATTTGTTTCCTCAGGATCCCGGAGCCCATGTTCACCATTAGTTTGGAATCAGGCCTTTCCAACTCCTTTAGGTGGAATTTCCGTGTCCATCAACCTGGATAAAGCACCGGATATTCGCTTTTCGTCTTCTCAATTTCGTAAACAACAGAAATGTCACGAGAAAGCAGTGAGTAGGACTTCCCTGTCAGATTCTATATACGCTTGGCCATATGAGAGGGTTTCGAGAAGGAGAACGGATTCTCCTCACTCTCGGCTGTACCAGGGCATTTGGGGGGGGGCTAAAACAAAAACAATCAATCAATATATAAGATTTTTATATATATGATACATGACATTATTTGTAAACTAATTATGTATAATTACACTATCACAATGTTTCTACCCTTTTTTTATGTGTAGAACAAGGTTTAGATACTGAAATATTTTTTTTCTCTTTTATGTGCGTGTATTTGATTGAGATTGTGACATATATATATAACCTATTTTTGAGGACATATTCTTTGAAATGGATTGCAAACATAAATAGGGATTACTATTTTTCCCCCAACATAAAGTTAACACCCATTCTTTATATGTATGATTATACAGTTATTCGAAATTAATATGGTATTTTTGAATGAATTATAGTCTCTATGTACATCTTCATTGAATGCTGAAATATTAATTGAGTAGTATATTTTTTGTATTGGCTATTTTATGACTTAACATTATTCAATGACTAAAATTTATTATATGCTTTAATTAGTTACCTATGATCAAAGAAAATTAGACATTAACACCATCGGATGGCGGCTCAGTGGTCTAGCGGTTGAGCGCTTTGGTGCTAGACTGATAGATCCTGGATTGAAATCTTACGAGATGGGATCGTGAATGCGCACTGTTCAAGAATCCTACAATAGGACAAAACGGCCATCCAGTGTTTCCAGGTTTTTCATGGTGATCTAGCTTCAATTGATTCATGATTTTAATTATAAAAAAAAATACTGAAATCTCCACAAATCCCCCATTCTGATAAAAATTGAATATTGAATGAAAATTTCATGAAATACTATGAAAATATTCATAAAAAAACGAAGAAGTAAATGAAGTACAGAATAAGTAGAATTCTATGAGAATAAAAAAGGCGCGAAAATTGAAATCTATTATTGTTTTCTCTTTCATTCATTAAAAGAAAATCAATAAAAATAAGATAATAAATAATAAAAATCTGAAAAAAATAAATATTCTTAGGAAGTTAATTAATCCATATAGTACTTAACTTTATACTACTTATATTACTTAATCTTTTGAGGCAGGATCATAGATGTGCACTGCTGAGGAGTCTCACAATAGGATGAAACAGTCGTTCGATGCTTTCAGGTTTTTTATGGTGGTCTAACTTCAAACGACTCATGATCTCAACTATTAAGATTGATTTTATATATGAAGATAATTTTTAATATGTACTAACACTTACTTACTTACGCCTGTTACTCCTAATGGAGCATAGGCTGACGACCAACTTTCTCCAACCCACTGTGTCCTCCTCCTTCCTTTCTAGTTCTATCCATTTTTTCTTCATTCTTCTCATATTTGTCTCTATTTCTCGGCGTAATGTGCTCTTTCATCTTCCTCTTCTTCTTTGGCCTTAAGGATTCCATGCCTTTTGACGCAGTTGGATGATTTCTTCAATGTATGTCCTATCCACACTTATGTAGAATATAATTAAAAATACACCTTTTTTCCTTGTTTATTTTGTCTTGATTAAGTACTTCTATGAAGTACACACATATGGAACTTATTTTTCAAACTTTTTTTGGCGAAGAACTTATCATCGTCAGTTTATTCAAAAAAAACTTTAAAGCAAAGTAATCTACTCAGTTTTAATTTAATGTAGAGGCCGTTTAGCATAAAATTCCCTTTTAACATTTGCTTATTGTGTATAATCTGTCAAAAAGAACTGACCAGTATATGTTATTGTATACATGCATGTAAAACATGTTTATTTATGCTTAGTTACTTATTTATTTACTGGTTAGCGTTTTCCTAGCGAGTTAGTTTTCTAAGGGATAGGGTCGCTAACCCCATGCCCAACCCTCCTCCTTTATCCGGGTTTAGGACCGGCAGTAGGCTACGGAGGAGCTACAGGCAGATTTTCATCTATCCTACCGTGTATTGTTTTAATAGTAGTTGTATTTTAATGCACAAATAAAGTTATTTTAATTTTGAATGAAAATGAATAAAAAAAAAGAAAGAAAGAATGATATTCAGACATTAAAAACAACTGGTTTTTTTTTACTTGAAATACATAACATCAAGACATTTACTATGCAGATATGGCACTGAGTTAATTTTACTGTTAAAAACTACTTATTAGAGATATAAGTAGAAACAAAAATGTTAAAAGAACAAACAAACGAACAAGGAAAATATTTGTACATATATAAGTCAATAAGTGGTAGACATTACTTTTTAAATTTTTGAAATGTCAATGATAAGATTTTGGTTTTTCACAATGTATTAAAACAAAACGATTCACTTTAAAAATTGAATAAGAAAACAAACTGGAAGTCAATTTAAATTTATGATAGTTTATAGTTCACTGTATGGATTGCCTTTAGTTGGATAATCGTTGGTAATCAGGAAACATTGGACAGTTACATCGTCCTAGTATGAAACTCTTTAGTAGTGTTCATTGATTACTACTATTGAAGGTCGAATCCAGGATCTTCAATGCCCAAAGCAAATTCTTAACCTTCAAACAACTAAATCGGGAAATTGTATAGATTGCCCTTAGTTGGAAAATCATTGCAAATCAGAAAACATTGGACAGTTAAATCGGCCTACTATGAAACTCTTTAGTAGTACTCATTGACTACTACTATTGAGGGCCAAATCCAGGACCTTCAATATCCAATACAAGTTTCTAAGCTTTAAACAACTGAATTGGGATTCAGTGGTCTACACTTTTAACCTCTTAATTTGTGACGCTACTCAACCATTTCTCAATGTCATTGGTGAGTAACTATTTCACACAGTCTTTTTGAACTTCATGGATTACAGCTTCGGATTAGAATTTAGTGTATCATCTCTAACGATCAGTCGCTATCGAGTACATAATTCTTATTTGTATACGAATGTCGTAGTCACTAGAAAATGATTGATTATTTCATTTATGGATCTGTTGAAATCTCAGTATGTATTCGTCTTTAGTAATTGTCAACTTTAGACAAGAGAAGGGGCAATCGTTGAAATAGTATTTAGAATAAAGTGTTTGACTTATAACTGATTACTTTAGGAAACAAATATTCTTGTATGTTAGGAATCAGGCTATATACTCTAGCTAAATCGATTCGCATTAATGATCGTTAGAATTCGCGGGAAGAACGCTTACTTATCCACCGATGTCGAAGATACGGTGAACTCTCGTTTTCATGTTAGTTGTGTGACAGACGGCTATGTCCACCGGCTACGGTTGCCGTTAGTGCATGCTGGTGGAAGGTTTTTCTTGTTGAACAGTTTGGAGATTGAGAAACTGCAGGGTTTCCTGCAATTTCTGGAAGACTTACAATGTTTATTGGGATACCAGCACCAATTACGATTATCTGTTTATCATGTTTCAGAGATAGATCTTTATCGTGATGGGCTTTTTCTAAGATTTTGGGGGCGTCTACGATTGTGATGAATGTTAAGATAACAACTGGGAGTATGACAGAGATCTGTAACTCCATGCTGTATCGTTTGAGGCTTTCTTTTGACAGAATAACCTCAGTGTTGGGGATTCTGGTGACATATTTAAATTTCACTGATCATTCCTTTTACTAAGATTTCTGGGATAAATTCTCCAAATCAATCGCCGGTTAAGCTATGCTGACGAGTTCTATACGAGGATGGACTGATTATCCAGTGCTTCTGAGCCTTTAACAGCTCTCTTATCAAAGTCATTAAGTGAGATAAACAGTAAAACAAGTTTTACATTTTCAGGAGTTTTAAATACACCACACTGTCGATGAATGAATGAAATATGGCGTAGAATTCTAACTAGCTTTTCACTCTATTGTAACAAACGAAATGTAAATGTGGCCTGATACTTCAATTAGAATGTTTCAATATTCTTTTAATGAAGTAAAATAAAGTTTTTTTGTTTTAATTAGACAGAAATGGTTTAACTAGAAAATAAAAAAAAGACTGAAATCGAAACTAAACTAATACATGCAATATGTGACTGGCATTTTTTTTGGTTTCAACAATAAATATATAAGAAACTTTATGGTTGAAATCAAGAGTCAATTGAAGCTAGACTATCATGGAAAACCTGGAAGCACTGGACGATGGTTTCGAACTAATTTGGGACTCCTCTGTGGTGCGCATCCACGACCCAGACTCACGAGATTCGAACCCACGACCTATCGATCTCGCGCGAGCAATTAACCTCTAGACCACTAAGCCGGCCGGCATCCAATGGTGTTAATGTCTAACATCAACAAATACACGAAACTGAGCTACCGTCCTGGTATTCTAGTGAGAAGCAGTAACCAGTGGAGTTCAACTGGATCTGTTCTGAGATAGTAACTCACTGAAGACAATAGTGGATATGTCGCACAGTTTCGTGGATTAGTTGAAGTTAGACAGGTCCTGGGTTCGAATCTAGCGAGTCGGAATCATGGATGAACACTTCTGAGGAGTCCCACGATAGGACGAAACGGCTGTCCAGTTGATCCAGGTTTCCATGACGATCTAGCTTCAAGTGATTCATGATCTCAACTATTAAAATTAATGTTTATTATTAGTGTGATTCGTTTTAATGAATGAATAATGAAAAGAAAATTTTATAAATATTCGTCATTTTGTATTAAGTTGTAGTAAAACTTTATAAACATTATTGTTTTATTTACATGCACAGAATAGAAACAATGAACATGTCATGCTTTGAAGTTTCTGATTGACTGATTTAGAAAATTATGTGTTATGATTAGATAGTTTTGTTCTTAGAATATTCATAGTATATTGTTCCAGCGCTTCTTCCTGATTTCTTCCTCCACTGGACGGAATCTTGTTCGTCCTCTCGCACAGTAGGTTGTTGGTGATAGTGTCTGGCCTCACATTTTTTATTAATATGGTAGTGTCAGGTTTAGTGACTTATAATAAATGATATCATTGATGTGCAGCTGTTAACTGACTTATTTACTGTTGTTTCATAGAACAATAACCCAACTGTAACTATGCGATCAAAAAAGACTTCGTTAAATAATATCACATTGAATATCGTACATGATAATACTATCAAACTTACATATTTTTGCATATTCAGAGTGAAAGTTACATCCCCAATTTGTTTTAAATAAGTCAGACATTAACACCGTTGGATGCCGGCCCAGTGGTCTATCGGTTAAGTGACTTGGCACAAGACTGGAAGGTCCTGGTTTCGAATCTCGCAAGTCGGGATTGTGAATGCGCACTTCTGAGGAGTCCCACAGTAAGACGAAACGGCCATCTAGTGCTTCCAAGTTTTCCATGATGGTCTAGCTTCAATTGATTTATGATTTCAATTATTGAATAATCTTGTCTATTTTTTTTCAAATTCCATTCTATAGCATCCGATTGTTTTGCTTATATGCGTAAAGGTAGTGAAATGATTAAACTTCATACTAGTGGACGTCAATATAAACGTATGTTTTATTTAAATGAACAAATGAATTGTATTAAATGGTCTTCAACAAATAAACGTCAATCAAATTCACAAAGTAAGTAAATTTTTAACTTAAAACTAATTTCAATATGATTTATAATATTTTGTGACACAGCTATCTGACTGCAGTTTGATCGTACTTACTGAGTTACTTACGCTTGTTACCCGTCTTCGAGTAGTATAGGCCGCAAACCAATATTCTCCATCCAACTATGTTTTGGGCAATCCTTTCCAGTTCTTTCCAGTTAACATTCATCCTTTTCATATCTGCTTCAATCTCCCGGCGTAATGTGTTCTTTGGCCTTCCTCTTTGCCGCTTCCCCTCAGGATTCCAGATTAGCGATTGCCTCGTGATGATTTCTTCAATGTACGAAGATGTTAAATTTTCCATTTAATTCCGTATATTATCTAAGTTAACCCTCTTTGTGTGGAGGCGGTAATGAGAAACAATATATGGGTTGTGTTAGAGGGATTTATCTAGACAGACAATGGGAACGAGAAGTGGAGATGGAGAGCGTGTCAACTCATTTTGATCAAATGACATGGTATTTACAGTCAAACAAAAATAAACTACGGACATATAATCTGTAGGATAAGCATGTGCACACATATACACCCATATGAAAACGTTGAAGGTTAATAAGCAAATAAATGACAAGGTCAAAATTTGACTTGAAAAGAATGAATAAATCGCTCTGTCCAGAAGCTAGAATAACCCATATGGGCTTGACACAATATCGGTCATTGCAATATAATTAACTTGTTTCAGAATGGTAAACATTTTTTGAATGCCATTCATAAAGTATTTGCTTCAATTTTAATAAAACAAAACAAAAACCGTGTAACTATATGATAAACTTTCTGACTGAACGCTTGAATTGGTTTCCTAAGCTCCTCTAAGATCCCCAGACTAAATCTACACGACATTTTTGAAAACGAAAGAAAAGGTGTGAAGTATCAAAAAAGGCTTTACTACAAGGTTAGTTCATGTACAGAAAACCGAAGGGTATTTATGGAATTTCAGACGGTCTTGGATTTCTGGAAAGTTCTGGGGTCCTACTCGATATAGTAGCAGGATAGACAATCATACAAACAAAAACGTGACATGTGACTCTTTACTTTCTAGATGTTTCTGAAAAATGTCTATTGAATGCTGATTAAATAAAATGTTAACCAGCGTTTTAAGTGCTCCTTTGGGGTTTTTTCAAGAAGTTTTCTGGATCTCCCCAACACTACATTTGATCATTTTAGAATTTATTCTTAAAAATTTCATTAAAATTTCAAAATCATTATAATTCATAGTTGAAATCATGAATCAATTGAAGCTAGACCATCATGGAAAACATGGAAGCACTGGATAGCCGTTTCGTCCTATTGTGGGACTCCTCGAAAGTGCGCATCCACGATCCCGCCTCGCGAGATTCGAAACCAGCTCTGTGGTCTATCGGTTAAGTGCTCTGGCGCGAGACTGGTAGGTCCTGGGTTCGAATCTCGCGAGGCGGGATCGTAGATGCGCACTACTGAGGAGTCCCACAATAGGACGAAACAACCATCCAGTTCTTCTAAGTTTTTCATGGTGATCTAGCTTCAACCGACTCATGATCTCAACTATTAAAATTACTATAATACCCACAAAACCTCTTCTTAGAATTGTTTTAACTTAAAAGTAATATTAGAATTAATTTTGTGATTCACAAAAATTGATACTCCAATCTTAAAAAAAGTTTATTTTAGTATCTAAACTAAGGTCTCATATTTCTTGACAATAAAATTTCAAGTTATACTCCTAAATCATTCACATGTCACCGTGTTAAGATATTTTCTCTATGAAAATGATGGGCAGACTCAGAAATGAAAGATAGTTGTAAATATGGGCTTGTGTAGAATGATGAATTATATTAAAATCGCAAAACAATGTGAGATAACCATTGAAAACGTAGAAGCACTAGACGAACATTTTGCCGTATTGTAGAACTCTTCGGCAAAGTGCATTCACGATCATTGATTAATTCTTTACCCCATGGTCTCGGGAACGAATACTTAACCTCTAGACTACTGAGCTGGAATGCAACGATATTAATGTCTAACGTCAACAAATTCATAAATGCAGTATTATTTTTTAAGCATTAAGTTTATCAAAGGTGTTGGGTAGTTTAAAAAAAATTTGACAAATTGAAGATCTCTAAGTTGTGTGATTGCTTGTTACTTACTTACGTACGCCTGTTACCCCTCGTCGAGGAGCATAGGCCGCTCACCAGCATTCTCCATCCAACCCTGTTCTGGGCAATTCTTTCCAGTTCTTTCCAGTTAACATTCATCCTTTTCATATCTGCTTCTATTTCCCAACGTAATGTGTTCTTTGGCCTTCCTCTATTCCGCTTCCCTTCCGGATTCCAAGTTAGGGATTGCCTTGTAATGCACATTGGTGATTTCCTTAGTGTATATTCTATCCACTTCCAACGTCGTTTCTTAATTTCCTCTTCAGTTGGAAGCTAGTTTGTCCCCTCCCATAAACTTGCTTGTACTAATCAATAAAATTTTCAAAACTGATAGGCTGTGACCTAATTAAATAACAAACTGTAGTTCGACCTATGATGACAGTTCTTGTTATTAATTGACGTTCTCATTAATAATCGGTTAAGAAATTATCAGTACTGCAAAGTTGTTCTTTATTCCTTTGGGACTTTTACAACAGATGATAATAAAAGCAAGTTTATTAATTCTTGATTTTCAATCGTTTTGTAAAGTGATTTTAGTAATAAAAACCATTTTCTATGATTGAACAACTCTCCAATCAATCAAATTAACATCTATCATTGACGAATACAACTTACAATTTAGACTTATTTCTAGGAAACCTTTCAAACAAACAAGAATAGTCAGCTCATCAGTAACTTGATGATTTTCTTGAACTTCTAGTGATTATTCGTCGTTGGTGGAGTTTATATGTACCAGTAGTGAGACAGTTGTTTGTTACTTTTACGTTAATAGATGAAAAGTTCCAATCATCAACAACATTTACTAGATTACCTAACAGTAAAGTCCTAAACGATTACAGTGACTGACGTATAAACTGATTTCTTGCAATCGACTATTACAATTTAACATAAGATGATGGTTGGAGGTGGTCAACAGGAAACCCTGGACACGGGCTTCGTGCTACTTGGCACTCGTCAGCAAGGTGTATCTGTAATCTTGAGGGAACGGGTGCTCTCTGACGGATTCGATCCCGTGTCACTCAGCTTGCTTCACAGTCAGAGACTTGACCACTGAGCAACTCGGGCCGTGACCGACCTCCTGTAGTACTGAGGCTGAATAGCTCAGTGGTAACGCCTCTGACTGTGAAGCAAGCTGAGTGACACGGGATCGAATCCGTCAGAGAGCACCAGTTCCCTCAAGATTACAGGTGTACCTTGCTGACGAGTGCCAAATAGCACGAAACCCGTGTCCAGGTTTTCCTGTTGACCACCTCCAACCACCATCTTATCTCAACATAGTGCACGCAGTTTCGAACCACCTAGACTAGTGGCCACATTGCAACTTGATCTATCGCATTCGATCAGCACTAAGAAGGACTTGAAACGCATAACATTGATCACCACCCAGTGATCAATCAATTGTGATTACAATTTAACATATTTCTAGCAGATCATTCTATTAGTTAATAAACTTTTTCTTCTAGCTAATGGCTTTGTCTCTGATTAATTCGAAAGTTCACATTAATAATACAGTCTCATGAGCAGCCATCCCTCGCTCTCCGTTCATATCGTTGCTTATCGTCTCTCAATCAGCATTCATTTTATCAATCGAAAATATTGACCTTAAAACTACTAATTATGTATTCAATTGCTTTGTTCAGTTTTGTATCTCGGTGATAACTCTGATAAAAGTTTTGATTAGCATGACAACAAGTGACGCATTACCAAGTGTTTATTTATTTCTCTCAATCTGTATATTAACTGACATGTTCAATGTATGCCAATCAACCAATGTAGTTGACTTAATGTAGATCATAATATAAGGCTATTGATGTTTGCTGGTTTTTAGTGAGAATATATACACTGAATAACCAAATATCTTTATGTATAATAATCTGAAGATATCTAAAATCAAATTGACTAACACTATGAACAATATTGACTATCTTAACCTATCTGCGTAGCAATCACTTTATGACAAGCCTATGTGATATTTCCTGACCTTTGAAAAGACGAATTATTCTAATGTTTCCATTTATTTTGTAATCCATATATTTGCTCCTGTCAATTATTCACATGTAAACTTGGTCATAACTTTGCCTGAAGCCTTTGTAGTCGTTACTTGGAGAAGACTATAGAATCTTCTCATGTAGAAAATATAAATATACTAACGTATCTCTTATTGGTTCCTTATTTCCATCTACCCTTGTTATTCAAAATATAATGTTGTTCCTGTTAAACCGTGTTTTAATTTGGAGATTTGTCTAGTGAATTAGTGTCCAAGATTACTAAGCAACAGGATTAGCCGGGTCGTAATAAGAGAAATTATAACAGTGCCAAATATATAATATTAAATAAAGCTCCTAACAATAATTATAGTGAATATATGATCATACAAAATTTTCAGAATATCTCACACATTGATTTTCGTCTACATTTAATGTCAGATTGATAACATTAATGAAAAAGACCTTATGTTGATTTTACATGGTCAGGAATAGTCGACAGAAAACTGTATTCTCACACCGACCGGTTTTACAGTCTGAGATATTACCACTGAAGTGCTCGGGCAACAACTGATATCCATGTGATTTCATCCTAATGTGGAACTGATAGGTTCCGGGTTCGAATCTCGCGAGACAGGATTGTGGATGCGCACTTCTGAGGAGTCCCACAATGGGACGAAACGGCCGTCCAGTGCTTCCAGGTTTTCCATGGTGATCTAGCTTGATTTCAACTATAAAAATATCTAATAATCATGTTATTCACAACACCTCACTTACAAACTACCATAAAATCTTCATATAGTAAAACAATTTCTATTTTCGCATTTCTAAGTACCTTTTCATTCAATTGAATATCAATTAAGATTTACTGATTTTCTGTATTTCTAAACAGTGCACAAGGCAACATTCCATAATCCGTTGTAACATGTGTAATCAACAGTCACAAAAAGGCAGGGCAGATCTGAAAACATAGCACACAACTTTAATCGAGAACTTCACACTAAGAGAGAACACGAAGTGGAAGTCACGAGTCTATTATTTTCAAAATCAAAATTGGCGGGGGGAAAGTACAGTGGGAAAAGCCAGTTTACGAAGTAGTCTTATTAGTCATCCTGTAAGCTCAGTGTATGTAGGGCTCACTCTTTTTCCTCCAAAGAGTTTATGCTTGGTTGTCATACAACATAAAGTAAATAGAATCTGTCAGTAACGTCATACATGACCATTTCAACTCCGTTATACCGTGTTACATTTTTGTCCTGTTGGTGAAAAAATAGTTTCCATCATTTTTATTTTTCGCCTTTCTAGTTTTGAAAAGAAATTGAACTCGTTAAAAATTTTGAAATTTGACTAGGCACTTTTCATATTCTCAGATATTCAGTACTTGAATTGCAACATATTTTGCTCACGTACTTATTTACTTACTTACTTACTTACACATGTTACCCTTCGTCGAGGAGCATAGGCCGCTCACCAGCATTCTCTATCCAACTCTGTCCTGAGCCTTCCTTTCCAGTTCTTTCCAGTTAACATTCATCCTTTTCATATCGGCTTCTATTTCCCGGCGTAGTGTGTTCTTTGGCCTTCCTCTATTCCGCTTCCCTTTCGGATTCCAAGTTAGGGATTGAGTCGTGATGCACATTGGTGATTTTCTCATTGTATGTCCGATCCACTTCCAACGTCTTTTCCTAATTTCCTCTTCAGCTGGAAGCTGGTTCGTCCTCTCCCATAAAACGCTGTTGCTGATAGTATCTGGCCAATGGGTGTTGATTTTGCTCACCTTCTATAACATTATTTAAGAATGAAATGACTCGTGATTCTGAATAAAACTTAGACTTATTCAGGGGGTTTAAAGCATACCTATCTTAACGGTTAAACATTGCAAGTATATATTTCTATAATAGATAATGAGTCTATCAGTTTTAATCTGGAACCTAGATAATCATTCACATTGACTAAGAATGGGATAATTGAGAAGATATGCACATCATTCAGACATTTATATGTAAAACTTTCATCTCTATTCTTTTTTTATAGTTGATATTGAAGAAATTCATGAAGTACAACTAGGCTGTTCCTCAAGAACTACACATTCCCTCGGTCGACGACGTCCACTTAGTATGACTCCAACATTATCACATGGCTTTTTATCCTCAAGTGGATCAGGTAGCCTAATTCAATCAGCATCAAAAATGTATTCATCAAACAATTCAAGTTCTTTGACTATTGGTTCAATGTCACCACAAATTCAAAGTTCCACATCATTAAATTCAACGATACTTAATCTTAGTTCTAGTGCATTTACAATATGCTATGGACCGGATTTTACTGTATTAGAAATTTTAGCTTCTGGTCCAGAAGAAGCAAATATTTGGGTGACTGGATTAAAATGTCTAATGGCTGGTGCTCAAGGTTAGAAAAATTTGTTTTGTTTTTATCTCAGCATATTTTACTATTTTATAATTTATTTCTTATTGAATACTGCTTCTAATATGACAAATTGATCTAAGCCAGACCACCATTGAAAACCTGGAAGTACTGGGTGGCCATTCGCGCAATATCGTTGTTCAATTGAATTTAGACATTAACGTCTCAGTGGTCTAGAGGTTAAGCGTTTGCATGCGAGACCAAAGGTCCTGGGTTTGAATACCGCGTATGTGATCGCGGATGCGCACTTATAAGGAGTCTCATACTAGGATGAGACGGCCGTGCAGTGCTTCGAGGCTTTCAGTGATGGTTTAGTATAGATACATTCATGAATTCAACTCTGAAAATACTACAATCCCTATACTGATAAAAACCGCTTTGTAAGAATAACACATCATTAGATAAAAAATACAATTGCTATTCTTCGTAAATCATATTTCACTGAACTGTAGACCTGCCTAATTATATAGGTCTCCGTTTTCATAAATGTACATCTATTATCATAAACTGACTTATTTTATCTTGGTTCGTCAGCTCTATATACTTTCACACATTTGTAAAAAGTGTATCAACCTGTCTCCGATTTAACTAATGAGAAAATTGAAATATACTACCTAGAAAGTTTTGTACATTTTACTCTTCCTCGGACATTTAAAGAAACTAAAAGCGATTATTCAAGATTTCATTCATCAAATATATTCAGCAATGGAAAAAAGATTTCATGAAACCAAGACGTTTCTTGCAATCATTTACGACTGAATATTAATGCCAATCAATCATTGTTTAAGAATTATTCATACAAAGGTTTTTTATACGTTTACAAATTGAATAGATATGGAGCTAGAACTTTTCTACAGTTCCATACATATTAACCTCCTTTGTGAGTATAAACTTGCTATTAATCAATTACATAACTGCTTACGTTCTTTTTTCAACTTAAATTGAAAGAAGAAAGAAAGAATTTTTCGTTCTGATTGGTTTAACAATAGAAATAAGATTATTATCAGAAGGGGTTTTGTGGAGATTTTAGTAATTTATAGAGTTGAGATCATGAGTCAATTGAAGCTAGACCACCATGGAAAACCTGGAAGCACTGGACGGCCGTTTCGCCCTATTATGGGACTCCTCAGTAGTGCGCATCTACGATCCCGCCCCACGAGATTCGAACCCAGGACCTACTAGTCACGAGCCAGAGCAATTAACCGATAGACCACTGAGCTGGCACTGCTGAGGAGTCCCATAATAGGACGAAACGGCCGTCCAGTGCTTCCAGGTTTTCTATGGCGGTCTAGCTTCAACTAACTCATGATTTCAACTATTAAAATCACTATAATTTCCACAAACCTCTTCTGATAGAAATAAGATTATTTTGATTAGTTAACATCATCAAAATCTAAGGTAGGATAATGTTTAACTCATCAAGCAATAGCCTCTTTCTATTAACCACTATTTTAAACTGGAAATAACATTCATGCTTAGAGCTAATAAATGAAATCCTGAGTTCAAAACAGAATTAAAAAAATCATAATAATACTGTAGTGAACAAGATCACGAGTGGAGACAACCGGATACACTTAAGCACAAATGACAAATTATCTCACTAAAATCTGATAACCATACAGTAAACGGTTAATTTGCAAACTATCAATCAATCGTCTCACTGTTCCTTCTGTAAATATCAATCCACGTTCTCTGATTTAATGGTTCATGCATTTCAATACCGATTGCGCTTCGTTCCTCTTCTTTCCTTATCGATCTTCTTCCGAAATACATTCTATGCCTGAACATCACTATATACTACTTATGTGGATATAAGTAAACCACATTACAATGCAACTGAGAAAACCATTTAAAAGATTAACAAATTAGTTAAGAAGGATATATTTAAGCCTGATTAGATTTTTTTTATTGATCAGGTAAAAAAGGAGATCAGGATTAAAACTCCCATTAATTATTAAATAAAAATTGTATTTCAGCAGGGAGTTTGTGGAGATTTTATTAATTTTATAGTTGAAATCATTAGCTGGACCACCATGGAAAACCTGGAAGCACTGGACTGTTGTAAGATATCAACTCACTGAAGACAATGGTGAACAGTTGCTTAGTTTTGTGGATTGGTTAAAGTCAGACATTAACACCATTGGACGACAACTCAGTGGTCTAGAGGATAAGTGTTCGCGTTCGAGACTGATAGATCCTGGTTTCGAATCTCGCGAAGCGGGGTCATGGATGCTCACTGCTGAGGAGAAAGAAGCCAATAAAGAATCAATATATATGTGTTCATACCATTCAGTCAGGATGTTCTACAAATAAATCATATTGCAATGCTGAACTAATTTTAAAAAATGATCAAAACGCATAATTCACCATAAAAACGAGGTCACCTTTTATAACATATTGGCTGGATTTATAGGTACCAACACTTTTTTTACCAACTAGATCTTTTGGAAGTTTAGACTATTATCTCTAGTCTTGATACTACAAGAACCAATCATTATTAAGGTCTCAGTAGCCCACTGTATTTATTTATTTATTTGAACACATAAATATTGGTACGAAAGGGCACCAGATATATATGCGCCACACAAATCTCATTTAATTTGCGTGAGGGCTATGATACCAGCCAGGTTCCCAAACTGAAGCAGGTGGTTTTCTTAGGGGGCCACACCCTGAGCCTTTGACTTAAAGGTCTGATCCACATGACAGTAGAGCATCGTAAGGAAATGCAGTCCCATGGTAAACGGTGACCAGCGATTGATTCCTACGCCATTTGTTCCTTCAGGATACTGGAGCCCATATTCACCATTGGTTTGGAGTCAGGGTTTTCCAACTCCCTTAGTTGGACTTTCCGTGTCCACCAACCTCGCTAAAGCGCCAGACATTCGTTTTTCGTCCTCTCAATTTTGTAAACAACACCCATAGTGAGAGAAGGCAGTGAGTAGGACTTCCCTGGTAGTGGCTATATACGCCACTGTAAATATAGTCCACTATAGAAAAGTCCATTAACTTTCCAGCTTACAGTAATTCTTTATCTTGGATAAATTCGTAGTGTTCGTTTACATCAGTGTATAGCCGAAAGGATAAAGTAGATAAGCAACCAAGCGGCAATTTTAAACATTGAATACTGATAAACAATTTACAAACTTACTTCTTTATTTATTTATAGATCCGCAAGTCCTAGAAGATAGACAGAAACCACGTGACAGGTTAGTCATATATATCCATATCTATATTTGTTTACTTAATTATCATTGTTGATAAGCGATATTTGACTTGTTTATAATAATCACTATCCTGTTTCCTAATTATAGTTACTATCCATTTTCTACCGAGTACACAAGATTGATGTATTTTAATGTAAATTGTACCTTTTTTAATGAATCTAATCATGGATATTAAGTAAAGGGAAATATATATATATATATATACCCTATTTGATTTTTCATTCCATCAATGTTATATTCAATAAAGAGATCCATTTTCAGGCTGTTACTTATGAAACCCTATATATATATGGGATTGATAAACGCATGATCCGCTTAGTAACTCCTATACAATATTTATATATAATGCTAAGTAATGTATAGTTAATAATGACATAGCTCTCTATAGGATAAGTACTGATTGACTGAAAATTGTAGAATTTGTATATCATAACAATGTAGCTAATTAAAATGATCATTATTATACTTTGTTCTATTAAGTATAAACTAATTAGAGAGTTAAATATGAAAGCAGTAGGAAATGGAAAGTTTAGGAGATACGTCAAGTAAGAGGAGTGAAATTTTGTAATTTCAAAACTGTGAAAGAAAGAAACATAAAGAAAACGAAAAGTAATATTAGAATTGGATAGTAGCAAGTAGTTGAATCACAGATGCCTGTTTCATTCAATTTGAAACTCGTCAGATATACATGTTCCTGCGTTCCAATGGAAACCTTCGATCCAACTGTTAGCTATTATATATAGTTGAGATCATTAGTCAATTGAAGCTAGACCACCATGGAAACCTGGAAGCACCAGACAGCCGTTTCTTCCTATTATGAGATTTCTTAGGAATGCGTATCTACGATCCCGCCTCACGAGATTCGAACCCAGGACCTATCAGTCTTTCGCGTGAACGCTCAACCTCAAGACCACGGTGTTAATATCTAACTTCAATCCATCCACGAAATTGAGCGACACAACCATCAATGTCTTCAATGAGTTGCTATCTCACAACAGTCCTGGTTTATTTATTATTTGCCTATATATAGAATGTTTTTTAGTTAAGATCTATCTATTAATCAATAAGTAATTCTAACTTATTTTTTCTTATTTTATTTTAATATTAATTGGATTAATTTATTTCATTAAGGTAGAAATCCAATGTATATAGTTTTATTAGGCACGATCATATTACTTATGAGTAGTAAGTTGTGTATTAAAAGGTTTTGAAGATAAAGGGAATCAATAATGATGACATGAATTTACACGTTATTAGCTGATGATTTTGAATTATCTCAAGTGATTTTGACTTCTTTTCTATTTTGTGTAATCCTCAACACCTTACTTACTTATCCCTGTTACTCCTAATGGAGCATAAGCCGCCGACCAGCGTTCTACAACCCACTCTATCCTGGGCCTTCTTTTCTAATTCTATCCAGTTTTCGTTCATTCTTCACATGTCTGTCTACATTTGTCGGCGTAATCTGTTCTTTGGTCTTCCTCTTCTACTTTGGCCTTCAGGATTCCTTGTGAGGGCTTGTCTTGTGACGCAGTGGGATGCTTTCACCAATGTGTGTCCTATCCACTTCCAGCTCTTCTTCCTGATTTATTCCTCCACTGGGATCTGGTTTGTTCCCTTCCACAGTAGAATTTCGCTGATAGTGTCTGGCTAACGGATCCGAAGTATTTTGCGTAGACAACTGTTATTAAGCACCTGTATCTTCTGGATGATGGCCTTCGTAGTTCTCCCCCAACTTCTTAATGCTTCTTAATTTCAAAGCATTAAATTTCTATTAGTCTTCTCTTTCTATGTTATCAAAAATGTCGTTTATTCCAACTATTACATATCAGTTCTAGAAACAACTTTTTCCGTCTTTATGCAGATATTGGTTTATTACTTATGATCTTTTTCATGTAGTACAACATGAAATTTATTTTGGTTAAAGTCATAACTTATTAAGTTAGATTAAATCATTGAATTAAGTCAAAAATAATGGTAGAGTATTTAATGCTTCACAATATGATCAGGTCACAAAGTACTGGGTTCTAGTCCAAGTTGAATCATAAATGCCTTCAGTTGAAGATCATCATTTTAGAAAGAAACAACTGTTTAGACATTCCTAATTTTAATGATTTTCTAATCCAAATCAACCTGTCATATAATACTTGTGAATAAATAAAAAATAAACTCAGTATTGGTAAGCAGAGATGGATAGAGGCTATCAGTGGAATCCAGTTTGACGCGCGTTTCGTCCTATTTGGGACTCGTCAGCTGGGTGTACCTGCATCTCAGAGTTGATCTTCACTCTGGGACTCGAACCCAGTACCCTCGCTTCAAACGCCATCGCGTTATCCACTCGACCAGAGTGAACATCAACTCATAGATGCAGATACATCCAGCTGACGAGTCCCAAATAGGACGAAACGCGCGTCAAACTGGATTCCACTGATAGCCACTATCCATCTTTGCTTACAATGCTTGTGAATTAAGGCTATATCGAGGCAATACGCACAGTATGCACATATGCCAATTAGAGATTGACCAGTTGCAGTCCTAACACATCGATGGGAAGATTCAAACAAACAACACTAAACGAATTTAAACTCAGTATTGTTCATCGAAAACTAGAATCAATAGGAATATTTGCAAAGGACTGAATAACTATCTTCTTTTAGTATGAGCTTTAGAGAGTGTGACATCAAAATCGTTCTCTTAAATTACGAAAAGATGCGATTGTCTTTGTATAGGATTCTTTAACAGAAAGGATCCACACTGTCAACAAAATTAGAATTCAAGATCTATAAGTCTTGAGTCGAGCGGTAACGTTTAACTTTCAGTCACTCATTCTCTTTTGTAAATTCTTCTCCCCTACTTCTGTCTAAACAACCGATTTGTGTCGTTATTCATCACAGTTGGGATATGGCTCATATCCAAGCTTTGAAATATTTTTATTCTAGTAAAAAACGTGAGTGGTTGAGATCCAGGAAACGACTGACAATTTTACTAAAAAAAGAATAATTTTTAACGCTTCATCCAGCGCATCAAACGTAACACTCTCCCTGCCAGATATAAAGCCCATTAGTTTAATTTCTATTAGAGTCATGGGTAAGGATTAACAAGAAGCAGTAATACAGTTAAAAGAAAAACAACTAATCTAAACTCTGTTGAAAGCGTGTGTGCTGTTGTGTCTTGACCTAGCCGTCGCCAATTGTTATGTCTTGATCAAGGTCGTAGCCATTTATTGTAATTTGTTCTGACCTTACAAATTAAACAACGACGTAACTTGCGTGAATTATCCGCCAATAGAAATACGACTTCTACGACCTTAACACTGTGACAATGACATTCGATTAGTATGAGTAATCCGGCGTCCTTATTGGTCCTTCATCCGTCTAGCCAGTCCACTTGAGTCCAGAACACCAATAGCAGCCTCGGCAATATGAATCTATGCGAATCGTTTACTTCAAACATACTCTGTTTATACATCAGACAGACAGGCCACATCACACCATAAAATAGAAAATATTATTTGTACAAAATCAAGCCAAATGTGGCTGTAAGCGTGGGAGACAATAATCAATAAACTGAGTATAATTTAGGAACAGTCAATCATATAATAATAATCAAAAGGTCAAAATGAAGCTTGTAATAAGATGAATATAGATATACATAATCTAGTTACTGATTAGTTATACAATAAGAATAATAGTCCAATAGTAGGTCCTGCAGTTACCCGTACTTATGTCTTCGCTACTACATAACAGGTGCGCACTGCTGAGGAGTCCCACAATAGGACGAAACGGTCGTCCAGTGCTTCCAGGTTTTCCCTGGTGGTCTAGCTTCAATTGGCTCACGCCTTCAACTATGAAAATACTAAATCTCCACAAAAACCCACTTCTGATAATCTTAACTCTCGCAACTAATGTTAATATACGACAAGAAATCATCTTCACCAAATTAATCTAAGCTTGATAAAAGCTTTAACTAAATGTTAAAATCCTCATAATTTCCTACAGACAGATGCAAATAACTTGTCCAAACTAATGATGAGATGTCTATAATTCAATCATTCAAGGGAAGACTATACATCATACTGCCAAAGTTCATCTACTTGAGTTTCAAATGTTTTCAACATTTTAGCATAGTTTCCCTAAATTATTCATTTTATCTATAATTCCAACTGCGTATTATGTAAATATTTGTCTATATTAACTGATACTTGTGTTTCCCTTTCACTTAGTAAACCAAACTAAGCTTTATTCAATAGTATCTTACTTAACTATTACAAACGGTAGGATATAAAAACAGACGAAAAATTTAAAAACAAATTAATGTCATACTGGGCAAATACTTTCATCTTATCACCACAAGCATCCATTTTTTTCCCATATATAAACATCACGAAATTGTTTTTTAGTTATAAAATGTATAATCACTATTATGGGGACTATGGTAACTGTTGGGTGTTAATGAGATCAAAAATAGACAAAAGTTGGATAAGCAATAAAAAAAAACTTCTAAGGACATGATAGATGTTTCTTCTTAATCTGAGACGGAGTGATCATCCGTCCTATCACTGAATAAGTTCAGTATATTCAGTATTCAATACGAATGTTTAACTTCTAGACTGATTGGCTAAAATCCAATGGTGGTTATCTTTGAATACAGTTAATTTTTTGATACAGTACAAGCATCTTCCATCATTTTCGAGGAGTACCATCATCACACCGATACGGTTTAGTTTCATTAGAACTTTGGAAATTCCCTCTTGAAGTTATTCACTAGTCAACACATGGTAATTATCAATCTAGCTTTTAGGCATTAACCGAATGTCCTGGACATAGTACCCTACATGTTGTGTTGGTGGATGCGCTCTACTAAGGAGTCCAATACTAAGAAGAAACACATATTCAATTTTTCTAGTTTTTTTTAGTGGATTTTAGCTTAGATTATTTCGTGATCTCAATAAAATGTATTCATCTGAAAGTAAGTATTTAAAGATTGCAATGAATTTCCAACTATATTTAGCAGACCTATTAATTACGTAATTAATATCACCATTCTAAAGTTTAATACAAACAACACTAGATACATTTACTTCTCAATGGTAAGACTGTTTTCTTGATTTAATAGTATCAAGCTAAAAAATGGTAGATAGGAGGAAATGTAATCCCTGAATTCTATTATTTGCCACCTTGTAAGTTATAGAATGCATATGAACACTGATTATAATTTAGTGTCTCAAATAGGATAGACGATGAACCTGCTGAATATATAACAAGGTTTAATGCCGATATGATAAAGCAGTCAATAAATTTCGATAAATTTTCTACTGTTAATAGTTTCTATGAGATGTTAGACGGTTGGGTAAAGTCTTTGAACATTGTCAACTACGTCTATCAGTAATTGTAAGCAAAGATGGATAGGACGAAACGAGCGTCAAACTGGATTACACTGATAGCCACTATCCATCTTTGCTTACAATGCTTGTGGAATAAGGCTATATCGAGGCAATACGCACAGTATGCACATATGCCAATAAGAGACCGACCAGTTGCAGTCCTAACACATCAATCAAAAGATTCAAACAAACAATACTAAATAAATTTTACGTCTATCAGTAATGTTTAGGATAATGATGTTTCTGTAGTATTCCATCTCATGATGCATTTAGAAACATTGTGTAATCAGTGATTAGATCATGTATACCCTATTAGACTTCTTAAGTTTAATTTTATTAACTGTTATGCCGCGATAAGGATAATGAATGGTAACTTTGGGATCTATTTATGAACCAATATTATGCATATGTTGCTTACCGTATAATCGCTAAATAACTAAACTATTCATATTCGTGTTCCCCTTATTATAAGCTATATTTTGAACTATAAACTATTGTTATATGATTTACCATTCATGAATTATGCCTTGTCTATTATTTACTATCTCCCCTATTCACAGACACATTTGGCTGAATCTTGTACGCATGTTATTTTCTATTTTATGGTACGATGTGGTCAGTTTGTTTGGTATATAAACTTAGTATGTTTGAATTATAAGGATTCATACTGCAGAGGCTGTTATTGGTGTTCTTGACTTAACTGACTGAGCTAGGCAGAAAGCAGGACCGATACGTACTCTAGACTGCTCGTACGATTTCCGTATGTCACTGTTTCAATCGATCATTCGCTGCTCTCTGATTGGCGGTCTTATCATGTCATACGTTAACAAGGGCATCTACTCGGCCACATGTTATAACATTAACAAAGTTTCAATCAGTTCTGTTGTGTAAATAGGTACCACTACATTCATCTAGTGTTGGTTAGTTGTAGGTACTCAAAAGAAGTATTCTGTAATATGTATACATTGTACATATATAAACAAATGGATACGAACACTTTGTTAGATTACAAAAAAATTTGCTATCCTGAACGTAATAAGTATCATTTAAAATGCTTGTTTGCAAACAGTTATTCTGTGATTTGAACACTGTTTTCGTTAGGTTTTCCATTATGTAACTGACAGTTTGGTTTTAGTGTTTCTTTAAACTAAAAGTCTATCTTCACAGTGGTAAACACCATACTTTTTATAATAATGGTTATATTAAACTTTCCAATGCTCCCTGATTTTTAATGGTTATTTAGACTATGAATAGTTCATAATGATAAACTTAACAAACCTTATAAACCTCTATATCGAGTCCCACGTGTGAGATTACTGTCACGCACTGATGAGGAGTCCCATACTAGGACGAAGCGGATGAATAGTGTCCACAGGTTTTCATTGGTGATCTAGCTTAGACCAACTCTTGAATTCAGCTTTGATAATAAATCATATATCTGTCACGAATGTATGAAATTATATATAAAGTATAATCATTGGAAACTAGAAAATTAATGACAAATACTTTATTCTATTGTGTCACGATTATACAATACACACAATTAGGTATCGTACTTAAGAAATTCCTTTTTTGTGACTAGCATGATACTAATAAACTCATGAGTCTTATTAAAATAGTTCAATGGGAAATTTTCTTACTGTATACACCATGTTGACTTTGATACTTAGAAAGTTCATCATGAAAATGTATGGAAAGGAACATTTTAAAGGTGATCAATGTCAATAAGTCGATTGAATTTTCAAGACTAGTGTTTTTGGTTAGTGTTTTTTTAGCGGGTAAGTTTTCTATGGGATAGGGTCGCTAATCTCATGCCCAACCCTTATCCGCGCTTGGGACCGGCAGTAGCTCCCGGAGGAGGTACAAGTGGAGTTAATTGTTTGAAATCTACACAATCTTGTTTCTTTGTTTTGTAAAGCATTAATATTTTATTTTGAAACTTTACTTTTTTTTATCTAGATGGTTACAAATTTTATTTCATGAAGCTGATTCAACTAATCAAGGATACTTAAGTGAATTTGAAGTGATTCGTTTAATTCGATCAATTAATCCAAGTTTATCATCGATACATTTAAGGCATAAATTAAAAGTAAGTCATTGAAAAAAAAATTATTTAACTGAAGATTAAACAAGTAAATAAGCTTCTTTGCTTATTTGGAATATGATTAAATAGGAGGGGGGAGTGAGGTGTCTTGCTTTAAGGACGTTTCAGAAATTCTCAACTATAATCCATCACGAGGGAGTGAACTTAAGACTGTTGAATCTCTCAGTAAGTATATTACTTTCAGGCTACTGGAGCGGTCAATATTTCCGATTTTAGTCTATTTCAATTACACGTATGCAGCGATGGTTTTCTGATTTGGTTAAGTTGAGCTAGTTAATTACAGTATAATGAATTCTGGTTAATGAACCCAATTGTAAACATTTTCATATAACTTTGAAGTTAACATATCTTATTCTCATACTAAATTAGTTCATATAAACATTCATTAAAACTTAACCGAACCATTTCATAGAACGTAACACCTAAGCATATAAAATTGTTATGCTTTATGCTAATACGAGTTCAGTTTACTCGGTAAATGGAACGAAGGTCAAGACATAGTGATACGATAAGTTATTCTAATCCGTTGTCCCAGGCCCCGCTAACTAGAGTGAGATGTCCAAGTTGGAAGTGGGGAAGTTATATTCCGTAAGCAACCAGAAGCACAAGCAATCGAAACAAGAAGAAATCAAACGTATATATATATATACATATATATAGAATAAAACTGTTATTAAATAGCATACTAAAAGATACAACGGGCCAATAACGTTTAAGATTTTCCCGAGTGGGAAATACAACATGAAGTTGAAAAGAGCTCTTTTGACGTGGAAACAAAGAAATTCAAATTTTCAAAATAAAAAGTTACAATCATCAGTGATATTTGAGTCAAAATATCAATACTAAATATATAGTTATATGTTACTGGTCTAGGGTACGATTCTAAGAAATACATACTTACTTTATTTACTAATGCCTGTTACCCTTCGTCGAGGAGCATAGGCCGCCCACCAGCATTCTCCATCCAACTCTGTTCTGGGCAATTCTTTCCAGTTCTTTCCAGTTAACATTCATCCTTTTCATATCTGCTTCTATTTCCCAACGTAATGTGTTCTTTGGCCTTCCTCTATTCCGCTTCCCTTCCGGATTCCAAGTTAGGGATTGCCTTGTAATGCACATTGGTGATTTTCTTAGTGTATGTCCTATCCACTTCCAACGTCTTTTCTTAATTTCCTCTTTAGTTGGAAGCTGGTTTGACCTTTCTTACTAAGAAATACATAGAAGGGAAAAATTATATCAGATTTCTTTCACATCCCTTTTTCTTTTATTTAATCAGGAGAATGTGTAAATGAAATACCAACACCACCGACTTCTCTATTAAATGTATGTTGATAATGGGATTGTTTATAAAATAAATCCTACCCTATTACTGAATGATTGACATGAGAAAATGCAACAGAGTAAAAAATTAATTAGGATAAAATGTTGATGAAATTTGGTTATCAGTTAAACCTAGGATACGTGTTCCATCCTGTTTGCAACTCATTGAATGTATGTACCTGAATCTCGAAATTGAGGTTTACTCCAGGATTCTAACCCAGTGTTTTTTGCTTCAAACACTTAACTTGATATGCCCTTAGCTACAAAGTCCAACTAGCCATTCACTTATAGTGACCCGATATTTCTGACTCCAGGTAGATAGTATGAATGATTGTTATTGAATGATTGCTGTCAAAATATACACTCCATCAATTGTCGCATATTATTGTCAACTTAGTTCGAGTTCGAGAATAACAAAATTAAATAAGTGAAATACGAGAATGAAGTTTGAATGCATATATTTCATACAATCGTTGATCTGAACGGACAGTCAATCAGAGAAACGAAGCGAATAAAGTGAAGAGAAGAGAGCGAAGCGAAATGACGCGCGGTGGAGAAGGAATGTATGCCGATTCAGTTTAACCAAGCGTGAATCAATATTTATAGTCAGACAAAAATAAGTTACAAAAAATGTAAACAGTAAGATAAGAAATGAACACACATGCGCCTACATAAAAACAGTCAAGGTTGATAACAGAATAAGTAATAAGGTCAAAATTTAGCTCAAGAAGAATGAATAGATTGATCTGTCCAAAGCTCAAAATAACCTACGTGAGTTTGGCATAGTACCAGCTCTTATACACTTGTTCCACGGGCATGTTTTTGTTACGATCTCAAGTTATTCCATTGTCAATACAAGGACTAAATTTTGATCTGTTTGTATTAATGCATCATAGTTAGATCTGTACATTTATAACTTTCCATACTCATTTCTCACCAGTACAAAAGACTTACCTTGTTCTTTAAATATTGAACTCAGAGTAAATAGACCGAATAAAACTAAAAAGTCAAAATCGGCTCCTTTCAATTTAGCTTTTATTCATCAAAATTGATCGGATCTACAGAATTCAACAGTACTATTAAAAATTAGGCATATTACTACGGATGACTAATATCCATGTATATTCGCATATATGAATTGATTCTTAGAAAACTACGGAACAAATTAATTAGAATTTAAAAACTAGGAACATATTTATGATCATCTGTATTTGTATGGAAATGAGTTCATATAAAATTGAATCAATAAATGTTTCGTATTATTTATAACTCTGTTTATACATTGGAAGCACTGAACGGCCATTTCATCCTCTTGTGGGACTCCTCAGCAGTGCGCATTCATGACTCAGGCGCCAGATTGGTAGGTCCTGAGTTCGAATCTCGCGAGGCGAGGTCGTGGATGCGCATTGTTGAGGAGTCCCACAATTGGACGAAACGGCCGTCCAGTGCTTCCAGGTTTTCCCTGATGGTTTAGCGTCAATTGACTCACGCTTTCAACTATGAAAATACTAAAAATCTACACAAAAATCCCTTCTGACAATAAAGAGAAAAACGTTTATAACATAACGTTCTAGTGAATACAAAATAAGTAAATATTTTGATAAGCGTAATTTAATTCAATATAATAGATTGAGACACTGAATCTAGCTCCTCGCTAATTGACACTTAACCAAGACATACCTGTTCAAATTTAATAAAAATGATGCTTCTTGGTTGATTCAAGTCAGCTACATCTATCTTTTCTACTGAGCCATATCATGCACTTTATATGTATATCATGTTATATGTGATTAATTCCTTGAATTTGAAAACGTGAAAGCATGAAATTTCACCTAGTAACTAATGGAGTTTTGTTCTCTAAGCTCAGGCCAGTGGACACAGTGAGTTCACCTAGGGGAGTTAGGAAACCCTGATTCCAAATCAATGGTTCACATGGGCTCCAATATCGTAGTAAATTCTAAATAGTAGTTTAAAAAATAAAGATATTAATCCTCTTTTAAATAAAAATATTGTGACATTAAAGTCATTTAAATAGACAAACATTGTGAGCATGACAGTTCCGCTTATTACATCCTCTGGTTAAACCAAAATATAAATATACTGCCCCCAAATGCCCTTGTACGGCTGAGAGTGGGGAAAGTCCGCTCTCACTCTCCAAATGCTCTCACATGGCCACGCGTAAATAGCCTCTACCAGGAAAGTCCTACTCTCCTCCTTCTCGTGGCGAGAATGTGGTTCACGAAATTGAGAAGATGAAAAGCGAATGTCCGGCGCTTCAACCGGTTTGGTGGACACGGAAAGTTCATCCCTGATTCCAAACCAATGGTGAATATGGGCTCCAGTATCCTGAGGGTACAAATGGCGTATGAATCAATCGTTGGTCACCGGCTACCATGGGACTGCATTTCCTTACGATGCTCTACTGTCTTGTGGATCAGATCTCTAGGTCAAAGGCTCAGGGTGTGGCCCCCTAAGAAAACCACTTGCTTCAGTTTGGGCACCTGGGTAGTATCACAGCCTTCACAAAAATCAAATGAAATTTGTGTGGCGCATATATATCTGGTGCCCTTTCGTACCAATATTTATGTGTTCAAATAAATAAATAAATGAATAAAAATAAAGCTACAAATGACCTAAAGTGATCCTATTTAATAATAACATAATTCCCCCTTAATCTTCTTATAACCTATTCCCTAAACTAGTCAGAATTCCATATTGAATAGTAAGTAATATCAAAATCGCAATTAAGTTATGGCAGTGAAAATTTGTAGCTCAGGTAGATGATTTTGAATGAGTTTTGTTCTCTGAGCTGGATGGTGTTCGGTCGTGGAGCTTTCATCGTTCTTCTACCCGAAGTTTATGTTTATGATGTCGTTCAGAAGAACGATAAAAGCGGCACGACCAAAACCATCCAGATCGAAGGACAAAACTCCACCAAAAACGTATACAAAATTCAACAAATCATACTAATCACCTGTAGAATTACATAAAAAAGCTAAACATAAACGCTTGAATCTCTTCTTTCAATTGTAAGCAAAGATGGATAGTGGCTAGCAGTGGAATCCAGGACGCACGTTTCTTCCTATTTGGGAATCATCAGATGGATGTACCTGCATCTCAGAGTTGATGTTTACTCTGGGACTCGAACCCAGTACCTTTCGCTCCAAACGTTATCCACTCAGCTACTGAGTCCTGATAGCTACTTGCTTGTGCAATAGGGTGAAGTTTGGATTCACTTGGTATTACTTGACTGAATCTTCTCATTGATGTTTAGGACTGCAACTGGTCAGTCTCTTATTGGCATATGTGCATACTGTGCATATTACCTCGACTCTAAGATACAGGTACATCCAGCTGACCAGTCCCAAATAAGACGAAACACACGTCCTGGATTCCACTGCTAACCGCTATTATAATGCTTGTGAATTTAGGCTGTGCCGAGGCAATACGCACAGTATGCACATATGGCCAATAAGAGACTGATCAACTGCAATCCTAAACATCAGTGAGAAGATTCAAGCAATTAATACTAAGTGAATTCTTCTTTCAGTTGTTATTGTTTAAACTACAATATAACGAACTAAATTCTTTCCTAATCTTCACTATTTTGGTATATATATCACATGAACAAAACATTTTAACAAATTTATCGATTAATAAGGAAAAAAAACTACAAAAAGAAGATCAAGTTTAATGTACATCAATCGGTAATTCGATTGATTCCTCTTTTTTTTCTTCTTTTTTTTTGTTGTTAAAAATCATCTGATCTAGTTACTGTTCCTGTATGGGAAAAACAAATCAATGATTTAAGAATAAAAGTATTGACATTCGTTTATCTATGTGTGTGTGTGTATGTTTGTACGTGAATGATGAAAATTGTAATTTTGAACATTGGATTCCACATGAAACTGTTATAATATAGAGGTAAAGTTGTTCTGTCTCTTAAAATCTTGGCTGTTAATTAATAGAAAGAAGTGGTTTTGTGGAGATTTAGTATTTCCATAGTTGAAAGAGTGAGTCAATTGAAGCTAAACCACTAGGACAGACCTGGAAGCACTGGACGGCCGTTTCGTCTCATTGTGGGACTCCTCAGAAGCGAGCATCAACGACCTCGCCTAGCGAGATACGAACTCAGGACTTACAAGTCTCGCACCAGAGCACTTAACCGATAGACCACTGAGCAGGCATGCGATGGTGTTTATGTTTAACTCCAAACAATCCACGAAGTTGAGCAACCGTTCACCAATTGTCTTTAGTCAGTTGATATCTCACAACAGAACTCTCACAATAGGAAGAAACGGTCATCCAATGCTTCCAGGTTTTCCCTGGTGGTCCAGCTTCAATTGACTCACGCTTTAAATTAATGGAAAGTAAATAAAAATAAGCTACTATATCTTCAATGATTTAATTCTGAAATGTGAAACCTTTTCATCACTAATTAAGTATACATGCCGACTACTGAGTAATTACATACTAGTGTAGTGAACAGAACACAAACATTACAGAATATCTGATTAAAATATGAGAACTATATAGTGAACAGTTAATTTGTAAAATAACAATCAATTGTCTCAATTTAACTATTCCTACTGCAAATATCCGTCCATAGTCTTTGATTATAATTGTTCATGCATTTTCGTACTAATTGCGTACCGTTTCCGTTCTCTCCTTATCGATCTTCTACTGAAATAGATTCAATGCCCGACCATCTTTATATACTACTTATGTGGATATTAGTAACCCACACTACACTAGGACAAAACACCTGTCCACTAGTTTCTGGTTTTTAATGATTATACGAAATGTAAGATTCGATAAGTTATTGTTTTTTCCCAGTTCCTGTCTGCTAACATATATATTCCCTCTTTTTCTTTATAGGAAATGGAGAGTAAAGTTCGATGTCATAAAACTGGAATAACTAAAGATGATTTCGTAAATTTTTTTAAGAAAGTTGCTACTAGACAAGAGATTTATTACATTCTTGTAAGGTAAGCATATTTTTTTGTAAAAAGGATGTATACCCGATTGTCATTGAAACTTAGTTTACAATGTATATTTTACTATATAATTATTCGTTAGAATGGAGGTTGTGGAAATTATTGAATTTCATTTAAATCACGAACAAATCTAAGTTTTTTCATAGTTGAAAGCGGGAGTTAATTATAACTAGACCACCAGAGAAAACCTGGAAGCACTGGATGGCCGTTTCGTCTTACTATGGGACTCCTCAGTAGTGCGCGTCCACGACCTCTCCTCGCGAGCGAGATTCGAACCGAGGACCTACCAGTCTCGCGCCAGAGCATTTCACCCACAGACCACTGAGCCGGCGGTGTTTATATCTAACTCCAACCAATCCACGAAGTTGAGCAACCATTCACCAATTGTCTTTAGTGAGTTCCTGTCTCACAACAGACGTGGTTTGAACTCCACTCGTCACTGCTTCTCACTAGAACTCCTGGATTTACCTCTCGAAGTCAGTCACTAGTGAGCATATGATCATTATTACCAGAAGGGGTTTTATGAAGATTTAGTATTTTCATATTTGAAAGCGTAAGTCAATTGAAGCTAGACCATCAGGGAAAACCCGGAAGCACTAAATCTCCACAAAACCCCTTCTAATAAATCTAAGTTTAAAAAACCACTGATAATGATGATATACAGGACGGCGTTTTCGTCCTAGTATGAGATTCCTTGGCAGTGCATATTCATGACGGTGCAGCCTGGATTGTTTCGTGATATGTCGATTCCTGAACTGCTAACTTCTAATTGGCAACCATTCAATAATGATCATCAGGATCGATCAAAAAATAAGAAAAGTAAACGTGTTGAAACACTTTGTGTTGAGAATTCGATATTGTACCAATAATCTAATATTGAATAAAGCCGTTTAGTAATAATAATAATAATAATATAATTATTCGTTACTTATAATTTTAATTTAAAGTTATTATTTGTGATTTTCTTAAGCTGCCTTATACTAAAATATTAAAGCAAGTTCACTTTATTGCAAATAACTATTATGAACTATCAAAGCTATTGTGTAACAATAAAACCCCTGTCTAGAACTCCACAGTCGTCCAGCCGTCCAGTACTTCCTGATTTTCTATGATGGTCTAGCTTCAATTGACTCATGATTTCAACTATGAAAATAATGAAATTTCCACAAAACCCCTATCTAGAACTCCACAGTTAATAAACTTTATTAAGATTTTAGTGACCCTTAATCTGACTCTAATTAAATCGAACGATAATGATTGTTATCAATAAACTCATACCGCCAAACCTCATATATTTTTATAGACTTAAATTGAATTAGTGAATAACTGAATAAAAATAAGTCAAATATGAGAACGCGGTTTGAATATGTATATTTCGTACACTCACTAATCTGAACAGACAATCAAGGGAACGAAGTGAAGAAAGCAGAAAGGAGGGCGCGAGGTGAAGAGGGATGAAATACCGCTCAACAGAGAAGGCGGTTGAGCTAACTCGATTTAACCAAGCGCGAATCAATATTAATAATCAGGCCAAAAATAAGTTATAGGATGAACAATCAATACACGTACAATGATTTTGAAACAATCAGGTTTAATAAGGGGATAAGTGACGAACTCAAAATGTTGTTTGAGAACAATAAATTAATTGGTCTGTCTAGAAGCTAGGATAACCTATGTGGGCTTGAAATAGTACCAGCCGCTACAATATATCGCTATAACGGGTTAATTAGATTACAGAGACCAAAAAAACTAACTGGATTGTACAAAAAGTGATAATAGTTAATCATTGTTAACTTTTTTACGAATAATTCTGTTATATATTTATTTAAACACATAAATATTGGTACGAAAGGGCACCAGATATATATGCGCCACACAAATTTCATTTGATTTGTGTGAAGGCTGTGATACTACCCAGGTGCCCAAACTGAAGCAAGTGGTTTTCTTAGGGGGCCACACCCTGAGCCTTTGACCTAAAGATCCGATCCACAAAGCAGCGGAGCATCGTAAGGAAATGCAGTCCCATGGTAAACGGTGAATAACGATTGATTCATACGCCATTTGTTCCTTCAGGATACTGGAGCCAATATTCACCATTGGTTTGGAATCAGGGTATTCCAACTCCCTTAGTTGGACTTTCCGTGTCCACTGGCCCGGTTAAAGCACCAAACATTCGTTTTCCTTCCTCTCAATTTTGTAAACAACACTCGTGGTGTGAGAAGGCAGTGAGTAAGACTTCTCTCGTAGAGGCTATATACGCGTGGCCATGTGAGAGCATTTGGAGAGTGAGAGCGGACTCTCTCCACTCTCTACCGTACCAGGGCATTTTGAGGGCTATTCTGTTATTGCCTATAGATATGTTTCAAATCTATTATCGTACAATCTTTTTGCACTGAATCACTATTTAAACATCATTTATTAAAAATTATTTTAGGTATTCCAGTGGATCAGAACATTTAAGTGCAGAAGATTTAAAGAATTTTTTTGAAAGCGAACAAGGTGTAAGTTTTTCTCTTTGTGTTTGTCGTAAAATTTATGAAGTATATTTTTGTGTCTTGTTCAGTGAGTTGTTAATGTCTCGTCTATAATTAATACATCATAAGACGGAATAAATCTACCCCTATTCAACTGTCATCCTTGTATGATTCAGATCACTTTCTTCAATCTAACGTTAGTTTTAACTTAACACATATGTCTACGGAATCTTATTGTTAGTTTCTCCTATCAATTTTATATGCCTAGAAGATGTATGTCTACAGAAGAATGATCCTTCAATTCCTTTCACTCTGCGGTTCTATCAACTGTTTAAATAAAGTTAGCTGTTCGTAAAGTACAGTCGTCTGTTCTTGATTTATTTTTGCATATATAGGACATTCACATTTATCTTCGAATACGAGATACCACCCATTAATCCATATCTCGACAACCCTCTTCTTTCTTTTCTAACCTCAGTAAACAATTCAATATCCCTATCAGATCTTGCTTTGTGTTACTAAATCATCGGGAGCCATGCTCAGATCCAAGCCAAAGATGATTTTTGTTTTAAGCACATGTACCATATATAGGTATACATATGCAAATATATACACTAATAACCAATAAAAATCAGTACCCCATATTACTGTGAACAAACCTTGATGTAGGAAATATTCAAAGACCTATTATTATCCATTAAGAATAGCGAACCTCTGATATGAATAGTACTTATGCCTCTTCTATATGTTACCTAGTGTCGAATGTCATTTTTCTATTATCTTTATTAATCTTACATGCTTTACTAAATCATTTTGTCTTGTTTTAAAATTAAGAGGACTGGTTTAACACGTGATCAATGTAAAGCTTTAATTAATCGTTTTGAACCATCTCATGAAAATCGACAATACAATTTAATGGGAATTGATGGTGAGTTCATTATTTCTTGAATTTATCTTCCATGAAATTCTTAGACAGTACCTAGAATATTTTTATTAAAGTTGGGTATCGGCTAGTCACCCAGAATATATTTCATCTTGTCTAGAACTCGTTACCTAGATTCAATTTCATCCAAGTGTTCAGGTTGATAATAAGTCTTGGACCTATGAATGTGTTTCACTTCAAACGTCAACTCGTTATTCATTAAACTGTTAAGTCCAGATGGCCACTAGCTTCTGAAATGAAATATGAATCTTATCTGTAAACATTTTATCTTTTTCTCGCCGTCAATTTTAACGACTGAAACTGATTAGTTTCTGTTGTAATTTATGCTTTCTGAGTGGATTGGGAACTATACCAAAATCTTGTGACTAAATTATAGTGTCAAAGCAATCTGCCAATATGGATTAAAAAATTGTAATTCGTATTGTGATGTGGTCTACTTATATCTATATAAGTAGTATATGGCGATGGTCAGACATAGAATGTATTTTGGCAGAAGACCGATAAGGAAACAACTGAAATGAAGCGCAATCGGTAGGAAAATGCATGAACAATGGAATTAGAGAGGACTGACTGATATTTGTAGAAGAAACATTGAGGATAGAGACACTTGATTGTTATTTTGCGAATTAACTGTTTACTGCATGGTTATCAGAATTTAATGAGATAGTCTGTAATTTGTTCTTAAGTACATTCGATTGTCCCTACCAGTGTTCTGTTCACTACAGTATGATCAACAAGCGGAAATACAAAACCCTTACAAATAAAGTATGTGTATAGGTCAAAGGTACAAGGATATTCGGCGAGATTATAATTTATGAACGAACTAATCAGATTTAGGATAACATGTCTTCGGTTCTGATGCAAAATTAGTTTCTTCAGTTAACCTTTTTCCATGCCCTGCTTTAATTTTAGGGTTTACATTACTATTATTATCCGAGGAATGTGATATATTCAATCCAGTACATTTACAAGTTTGTCAAGATATGTCCCAGCCAATAACTCATTATTACATTGCATCATCACATAAAACGTAAGTTTTATCATCAGAAGTGGTTTTTGTAGAAATTTAGTATTTTCGTAGTTGAAAGCGTGAGTCAATGGAAGCTAGACCACCAGGAAAAACCTAGAAGCACTAGACGGCCCTTTCGTCCTACTGTGGGACTCCTCAGTAGTGCGTATCCATGACCTCAATTCGCGAGATTCGAACCCAGGACCTAGCGGTTTTATCTATTCTAAATAAATCTATTACTAATTCGATGATCAAAATCCAAATAAATCCAACTTTTCTTTCTGTAGACTTCTCGGAGCATATTCAAGGAGTTCATTCCAGTGGTCAAGATTATTTACTTGCAATATCTTCTGTATACTTGACACTTGATTTCTGTCAAATTTTATCTTCAAAGGTTGATAGATGTTTTTTTTTAATTATTTAGAATGTTTGTTATATATATCCCCTTATTTGTAGACTGATATGAATAATTATCAGAAGGGGTTTTGTGGATATTCTATTAACTTTGATAGTTGAGATCATGAGTCAATTGAAGCTAGACCACCATGGAAAACCTGGAAGCACTGGAAGGCCGTTTCGTCCTATTATGGGACTTCTCAACAGTCCATATCCACGATCCCGCCCCACAAGATTCGATCCTAGGACTTATCATTTTCGCGCGTGAACGCTTAACCACTAGACATTAATAACACAAACACAATTAATTTTTCAAATCATTTTCAATTTATTAATGATGTAATCAATGTACTTTAATTGAATCTAGAACAGAAAACATATGTGGAAAATTTAATTAATTAATTTAATCAATTATAAAATTCATGTATGTAGTATTTATATAACCATCATGAGATTCGCACCAGAGCCTTGTATCAGTTGATTTAAAAGTAAAACTTACTAATTGTCTAAGATGGGTGTTTTACATCTGATTTAATCACTATTGTTTAGTGATCTAAGGTTATCACTAATAACTTTAACTCATAATCGACCATCAGCTTTGATAGTTACATACTTACGCCTGTTACTCTCAATCGATCATAGGCCGCCGACCAGCATTCTCCAACCCACTCTGTCCTGCAACTTCGTTCCTAGTTCCATTCAATTGTTGTTCATTCTTGTCATGTCTGTCTCCATTTCTCGACTTAATGTGTTCTCTGGCCTTTCTCTTCTCCTTTGGCCTTCAGGATTCCATGTGAGGTCTTGTCTTGTGATGCAGTTGAGTGATTTCCTCAGTTTGTGTCCTATACACTTTCAGCTTTGAAAGTTAACATTGATGAATTCCATACAGAATCAAAAAACGGCAGTGAAAAACGAATACAATATAAAATAAATGATTGGGTTCAAATCAGATGATAATACTATGTATGAAAAAGTTTGAATATTCTGCTAAATTTTGTTAACAAATCAACATATATAAGAACTTTCATCTAAATTAGAGCGAATAGTTTCACAGTCTTTGGGCGCCGAGTTGATGTAAGACATTAAATAGGAAGAAGAATATATTTGTAAAATCTCAGCGAATTAATTTGAAGTAAATCCAACTATTCGCCTGGCAATCTGATCCAAGCTTCTTCAACGAAATTCACATATATATTCCTGTGGATTATTTGTCGGTTGATAACAAATCTCTGACTACCATACTTAATGATGAACAACAGAATTCTATAAGCTGATATTGTCTTTATGATTTCATATCCAATTTAATGAATAAGTCCTATCAACTTAAAACTTAGGTCATTAGTCGATTTCAATGAATGTGTGGAGTTGAACCATTTCTTTTCTGTCTCAAAAGACAATTTCATTATGTGTCACATCATGAACAGAGTGTCTACAAGGTGATGATAAAAGAATATTTACCAGATAGGATGAAACTAAACATGGAAGCTCTTATTACAGCCTTTAATGTCTCTTACATTGTAATACAGTAACATTAGTATCATACTCTAATAACTCAAATTTCAGTTTATCTTGTTCTAGATATTTCGTTTATCTAACGTATTAGACAAGTACAATCGTAGCATTATATCATACCCCATACAACTAAGCTACTTAGAGACTTTTATTAGAAGACAGATTGATAATTTTAGATTATTCCTACAGTATAAGACAAAATGTGCATTCCTTTAAGGGTTGTTAGATAATATTCCTGGAATATTGAAGTGAATTTCCTCTCTTCATGTTATATCAACCAATAGTTTAAGTAAATTATGGTTATATTGAGCAGTAAGTGAAACTTTTGGTTAGATTGAATTCTCTAAGCTTCATGTTTAAGCCATATACACCGAAGAAGGCAATCTCACCTCCGTTATTTCAAATTAACTTTCAATACACCATTTCAAAAACCCTACACATCATCTTATTTCAAATAATGAATTATAGTCAATCTTAAACCAATTATACACAGATATATCACTTTTCAAAATACAGGAATGATCCAATAAACTGTAGTGTATTTTGATGAGGTTTTGTTCTCTGAGCTGGATGGTATGGTCGTGGAGTTTTCATCGTTCTTCTGAACGACATCATCTGCACGAAATTCGGTTAGAAGTGTACTGTACTGTATTCATAAATAAAAAATAATAATATGTTTGTAATATCCCGATGAGTAGAAAAGATAAATTTTCTGATGTTTCATAAATCAGTGTAAGCCACAAATAACCAAATCAAAATTAATCCAAGATTAAATAGTACAAAGGAACAACGTAAGACTAATCAAAAATAGGTCTGAACAAATCAATGTCATGTCACTTCAGTCAAGGTGATTCATGTATGTAAATTTGTGTGTGCGTGTGTGCAAGGTTGGGGGTGAAAAAATGTGTAACCTTTATGGTGAGAAAGGAAAGAGTTTAATTTGTATGTAAAAAGTAGTATGAAATGTGAATAATATCAGACTAGGTGGCTAGGATAGATGGTCCAAATAGGATGTACGACGAAGACTTCTTGCTTATTGAGAGCAGTAGGATTAAGCGTTATATGGAAATCTTCAGCTACACTCCTTTCTTTGTAATTGGAAAAACTTTTTTGTAATATTTTGATGTTTTTGAAATCAATTTGGTGGTTGTTGAAAATGACGTAAACTGCTAATACCGATTTCATTTGAAGTCTATCCAGTTCTACAGGATTATTTGGAGGTTTCTTTGTATACCTAATATGGTCTTTGGTACGAGTCAAGATTTCGCGAGATGACTCTCCAATATAGAAGGCATCACAATTGACACATCCTAACTTGTAGACACAGGTCTGTGTTGACATATAGGGGATTTATTTCTTTTAATCGAACTAAAGTATTTCGAAGTATATTCGTTGTTTCGTAATATACTTTAATTCTGTGCTGTATTCATGTTCATTTTAGCCTTTTATATTTTGTAAAACTTATAGATTTTTACTTGAAGATCAACTGACAGGTCCTTGCAGTATTGAAGGTTATCAAAGAGCACTCCTTTCAGGATGTCGATATATTGAACGTAAGTAGATTTGTGTAATTATGTTTATTCGACAAACACGTTCTGTGAACAAAGGTTTTGCTTTCATCAAAGAATATTCTTAAATACTTTTACCACTCATACCTTTTTCATCCACAAAGCTTCTCATGAATTCGACAATTACATAACCCTCGGCCTAGTTTGTGATATTTATCATGAAGTCATTATTAACAATAAAAATGTTAGAATAAGAAAAACAATGAAAGGTTCACTATCACATCTTTTAGTCTAATAAGTCGTGCATTTCTTGAAGTTAGATATGAACACCGTTGAATGCTGGCTCAATGATCTATAGGTCAAGCGTTCACACCTGAATCCAAAGATTCTTGGTTTCGAATTCCGTATACAATATAGTGAATGCACATTACTGAGGAGTCCCGTACTAGGACTCATGCTGGAACGAAACGGCTGTCCAGTGCTTCCAGGTTTTCAATAATCATCTAATATTGATTGGTTCACGATCTCAACTACACAATTTCATTATGAACAATCTGCTTAATCATCAATTTGTTGGAATTGATCATATTAAATCATTTCATAGTGATATTTATGAAATGAAATAAACAAATACACCTTATATAAGAACTCTCGTCTAAATTAGAGCGAATAGTTTCACAGTATTTAAGCGCCGAGTTGATGTAAGACATTACAAACAAATACACTATTATAATATATAATTTTAACATTTAATTTCTTTTTAACAACTTGTATTTATTATTAGGGTTACAAAATATGTAAAAGTTTTAATCGTTGAAATCATGAGTTAGTTGAAACTAGACCACCATGGAAAACCTGGAAGCACTGGACGGGTGTTTCGTCCTATTATGGGACTGATCAACAGTGCGCATCAACGATTCCGCACTCGCGAGATTCGAACCCTTAACCTACCAGTCTCGCGCCTAGCACTTAACGGATAGACCACTGAGCCAGCATCCATAATAGGACGTCCCATATAGGACGAAACAGCCGTCCAGTGCTTTCAGGTTTTCCATGGCGGTCTAGCTTCAATTGATTCACGCTTTCAACTACGAAATACTGAACCTCCACAAAACCCTTTCTGATAATAAACATTTTAAGACAAATCTCTTTCTCACATTTCATGCAAGTTTATTAAAATCAACATGAAAATATTTTGTTATTGATATATATGCATCCTGTGCTAATTGTTTTGATATGTCCTCAAATCACAGGCATTATAAGCAGAGATGGTGATTGCTAGCAATGGAGTCTAGGAGGCGGGTTTCGTCCTATTTGGAACTCGTCAGAAGGATGTGCCTGCATCCAAGATTTAATGTTCACTCCATGAATTAAACACCAACTCCAAGATAGAGTCACGTCCGGCTGACGAGTCCCAAATAAGTCGAGATGCACGTCCTGGATTCCACTGCCAATCACCATCATCGCTTATATATATTCAGTGTAATGGTAGACTAACTAAGGTTAAATCACGATTACTATTTAATTAATACCTATATAATGAAAGTTAGACGGTCATGGTTCCCTACTATCTATGTTTATCAGAACGTGTAATGTTCACTGGACCAGAAACTCTTGTGTCATATTTGTCAAGAACTCGACTACTCCTTCATAATTATTTAAGTTCACACGCACATGTCAATTGTTTAAATTCAATAGAATTTGATATAAACATTTATATGATATTTGGTCCCATAAAAAACCATTAACTTGATCGTCTAAATGACATTTTCAAAATAATAAATATGTTTCTTCACCGAATGTTTCCTTCTCTACTTGGCGATTGAATGAAAACTTTGAAAAAGGCATTAGATACCATCTAACTTCAATAACAGTTCAACGGGGAAAGTATTCATAAACTTGAAATAACCTTATACTTCATTTCTTTCATTTTATCAAATCTAGTCATTATAATATATCATGTAATATAATATGTAACATACTGATAAAATAAATTTTCGTTTACATTCTTTAAGTACCCAGTTAATATCTTCTTGTTTCAGTAATGACAGGAAGTAATTTAAATTGATATCATGAATGGATTAATGTTAGACCACCATTAAAAACCTGTAAGCACTGGACGATTGTTTCGTTCTAGCATGGGACTCCTCGGGAGTGCATATCTACGATCCTGCACGCTGGGCTCGAACCCAGGACTTGCAGTCTCGGGGGTGGTTTAACATTGATCCATTCATGATATTAATCTAAACTCAATAATTTTCACAACCACATACTAAGAAAGTAATTTAACTTCAAATTTTTAATCAAATTACAATAAACTTTTATGATCAACTTTCTACTGTTTGTAAGGAGATTACTTTCACAATGATGAAACTTTTTGTTTACTGTACTCGATTTTTTTTATGACCATTTTTTTAGTTGAAGTCTATGATGGTCATGATGGTCATCCAGTTGTTAGACGTGCCAATTCTCGACCACCTGGTATACCAATACAAGCTGTATTAAATACAATACATGATTTTGCATTTATACGTTCTGAGTAAGTTCACTCTATACATCTGAAGTGTTATCGAAATTAAAATCTATCAAGGTAGTAATTAAAACCAGACAATATGGTACAGCTATTTTGTACTAGTACAGAACAACCCAGTAGTGAACACACATCAACAGATTAGGCAATGATAACAGGACACTAAGATCTCTCATCCAATGGTTAAGTTTTGGATTATTGAATTAAAATCCATTGAATTGCGTTAGCGTTTTTTTAGTGATTTAGTTTTTCGACGGGATGGAGTCGCTAACCCCATGCACAACCCTCCTACTTTACCCGGGCTTGGGACCGGCAGTAACTCTAGAAGAGCTACAGGCGGAGTTAAAATCCATTGAACTATATTGGAAATTTCAATCAAATTATCTAATAGTCCGATCAATATCCATTGTTACCGATAATAACTCTTTCACTTGAGATAAATACAATTGAACTTATTTAGTCAAAACTTTCTATTAGAACCTTAGATCAAAATTAATGACTAGTGAACACTGAACCAATGAACATTGAATCATTATTATTTTAATAGTTGAAATCATGATTCAATTCAAGGTAGACTACCATGGAAAACCTGGAGGCACTGGATGGCCGCTTCGTTCTATTGTGGGAGTCTTCATCAGTGCGCATCCACGATCCGGTCTCGAGAGATTCGGGCCCAGGACCTATCGGTCCCGCGCGCGAACGCTTAACCGCTAGACAACTGAGCCGACATCCATTGGTGTTAATGTCTAACTTGAACCAATCCATGAAGTTGAGCGACACAACCACCATTGTTTTCAGTGACTTACTATCTCACAACAGACCTGGTCGAACTCCACTGGCTATCGCTCCTCACTAGAACTCCAGGAAATACCTCTCGAAGCCAGTCACTAGTGAACATATGTTGATTAAAATCCGAATTGGTTTTTTGGATATTATAGTAATTTTAATAGTCGAAATCATGAGCCAATTGAAGCTAGACCACCATGGAAAAACTATTTTTTAATTTCATCAGAATAGTTTATTACTTACTTTTTGATTATAATTCTAATCATTCATCTAACCAACGTTAATTAATATCACTCATCGTGGAGTACTTGTATTTATTTATTATCTTTCACCAAATAATGTAGGTTTATTCATTAATTGTTATAACGGTCCGTTTTCCTTTTTATATGTATGTGGGATGTTAATTTACCTTAGACGAATATCTACAGTAGTTTACCTTACATTATTTATTCTACAGGACTTCAACACAACTCAGATCAAGAATATATGACTCATCTGATACCTGTCAGACCATTTACATGTCTGACTAAATAAAACAACTGATAGTGGTTAGCAGTAGAATCCAGGATGCGCGCACTGGATGGAAATTTCGCCCTGGTATGGGTCTCCTCAGCAATGCGTATCCACGACCCTGTCTCGTGAGATTCTAACCCAGGACCGATCAGTCTCGCGCTAGCGCACTGCTACAATTTCCACAAAACTCCTTCTGATGTTGATCAACATATGCTCACTAGTGACTGGCTTCAAGAGGTATTTCATGGAGTTCTATTGAGAAGCAGTGACCAGTGGAGTTCAACCAGGTTTGTTGTGAGATATCAACTCCCTAAACACATTAGTGGACGGTTGCTCAATTTCGTGGATTGGTTGAAGTTAAACATCAACATCACTGGATGCCAGCTCAGTTGTCTAGTGGTTAAGCGTTCGCGCGCTAAACTGATGGGTCCTGGGTTCGAATCGCGCGAGTCGGGATCGTGGATGTGGACCACTGAGGAGTCCCATAATAGGACGAAATGGCCATCTAGTACCTACAGGTTTTCCATGATAGTCTAGTTTCAACTGACTCATTTTCTCAACTATAAAATTACAAAAGTCTCCATAAAACTCCCTTCTGATACACAAATTTCTTTATATCACTCACTTATAATTATGGGATTCTTCATTATATTGATAATATCGGCAGGATACTTAAAAAAACTAAATTCATAAATAAGGGACTGCATTTTAGGCAACAAAATTGTTATGTGTGTATCTTTATCAAAACGTGCCACTTTCTATATCAAATTTTACATCAACATAGAAACACATGGGTACATAGTAACAAATATATACACATGCCTATTTACCAATTAAGTCAAGTATGTAGGTTTATTATAGATTTTGTTTCCAAAATTGATTGATTTGAACTTTTAATAACAAAATTGTGCCACTATCAATCAACCTTGAATGATCTACTTGTATTGATTTATTGTCTGGGTATATGAGGGAAGGATGGCAAACAATAAAGAAAGAAGCAACAACTAATAGTTGGGTAAAAAATTTTAATGATTTTTGAATTAAAAATGTCAAAAGAAAAAGAAAATAAGGTTTATATAGAACTGATAAAATATGGATAGCAGTTGGATCTATGACATGCTTTTTGACCTATCTTGGAACTCATTATCTTGATGTACTTGAATCTTATGTTTAGTGTTCACGACGGGATTTGAACCCAGTATTTTTTGCTATAAACGCCGACCCACTACTGATTAAGTCCTGAAATGCTCGTTCTGAATTTCACTGCTAAGAACATTCTACCTATACCATATGGATTTTTTTTATAATAACTATTTCGAGGTAATTCTTATATGATACACATATGCCGATTAAGACTAATCAAAATCCAGTCAAATTATCAATAGCGAGATAATACAAACTATTACAAACTATAAATTAGACTGAGTAAAAAAAATATTGAAACCTTTAAGTACTGGGTGGCTATTTAATCCTAGTATGGGACCGCTTATCAGTGCTCATCAATTTTAGTTAGTTAATGATTTCAATGAAGCTTAACAATTTCCACAATACTATACTGAAAACTACTATTTGCTCACTAGTGAGTAGATTTGAGAGAAAATCTCCAGACTTCTGGTGAACATTTATGACCAGTGGATCTGAACCATAATGGAAGTGAAGAAGATACCTAGCGAAGAGGATGGAAGATAATTACACCATATCAAGAACTAATTGAAGTCCGAGATAAACGCCATTGGATTTCAGCTCATCAGTATAGAAGTTAAGCATTTGTACTCAAGGCCAAATATACTGGGTCAAATCACCGATGACACGAATGTTCAGTCCTGAGAGGTCTCACACTAAAAAGAAACACCTATCTAGTCCAACAAAGTTTTCAATGGTTGTCTAACTTTGATCGATTCATAGTTTTACTAAAATTCAACAATTTTTACAACCTTATACTGACAAAGGATTAAAAATTATGGAATAAAACTGTGTTCATAACTTAGTGGATGATCGAAATGGAATGAATCTCTTTACACCATTTTAACTAATTTCGAACAATATCAACTGAATTCTTTAACTGTAGATTACAATTAGCTTATCCGAAGATAGTGGTTAATTTGTGAAGTTTGTTCAACAATTATTGTAAAAACCCTAATCAAACAGTCTGAGCTTCCACTTATGCTTCGCTTTAGCTGCCTACAACCTAGAAATAATGGTAATACTTGTAATCAGAGATGGATGGTGGCTAGCAATGGAATCCAGGGCTCAAGTTTCGTCCTACTTGGGACTCGTCAGTTGGATGTGCCTGTGACAATATGAAGTGCGTAAAGATTTATAGAACACATTAATATCTTTATGAGGATCAGTCACTTAAGATACAAATCTGGAGACTCTAAATTTCAATCTATATCCAAAGTTTAAAAATTTTTTTAAAAATCTTTTTTTGGTTGATTTTGATCACATTTTTAAGTAAAATTTCGCTTCTCCAAAGAAAAAGACGTCAAATACAAAAGTTTCACAGTCTAACTAGAACACAACACTGCAAATGTTCATAACCACTGAATCCATAAGTGCAGTAAACTTAGTATATCAAATTAAGTATCCGCTAGCTAAATTTAAAAAGTCCTTTATATTTTCAATTCATAAGTTATACTATCCTCCGAGAAAGCACTTGAGTAAATAAACCACGAGTTATCGTTTATTTTATTATTATTATTATTATTAGCTTTATTCAATATTATATTTTTGGTATAATATAGAATTCTCAGCACAAAGTACTTCAACAAGTTTCCGTTTCTCACTTCTTCGTCCTTCCTGATGATAAATATTGAGTGATCGCCAGTTAGAAGTTAGCAGTCCAGTCAATCGATATCTGAATAATGTACATTCTTCTCGCTGCATCTAGCCAGCAACCACGATATCTCTGATTAGGCCTTTTGTAACCCTTACAGCGAAAGGTGTTACACTTTTCCAAAACTCACCTGAATAGGCTGTACGATTAATAGGTATAATGGTGTATTAAAACAAACGAAATTAGATAACTTGTTGAAATATCTAGATGACAGGAACAGGTAGCCCAGATGTTTAAACAGGCCGCGAGTTGTAGCTCTAGTTATTATATTATATATGTTCTTTAATTGTTTCGACAGTGTAATAAGAAGATGAAGATGATCTTCGTTTTCTTATTTCATTGTTGTTATCGATAGAATTCTATCAGTACAAAAGGACTAAATATAAGATTGTTCACTAAGCAGTGACCAATGAATTATAAATGTCTCACCTCTACTATGAATCGGCCACTGCCTGAATAGCTCACTATTAATGTATCATACTGGGAAAGTAGGTTTACCGTATTTAAATTCCTGTGATAGATTTGGTTCCCTCTGTATTTTGAGCATATACTACTGATGAGTAACGCCTAGTTCGAAACCCTTTTTGGTCAGAGTTTCTTATTGAATACCTCCAACCACCTCACATTTGATTGTAGTACATCATAGGGATTGCTTTGAAGGTTTCCTAAAGGTGACCTATCTTAATACTAGTTAAATCTTATGAACATTTCTAATTACTCTCTATATGTTTATATTTTCATCAATTCTTATAGATATCCGGTTATTGTATCAATTGAATGTTATGCAACTCAAGCACAACAACGTGTATTAGTCACATTCTTACGTTGTTGTCTTGGTAACCGCTTACTATTACCAAATTCAGAATTCACTTTTAATTTAAGTGAATCACAATTAGAAATTGAAGAACAAGTTGAAAAAACAAAACTACATTCTATGCTGAATAATAAAGCCAATCGTAAAAATAGTCTAACAGTAGTTGATTTAAAAAATGAATCAACAGTATATACATCAAATGGTTCTTTTGTAAGATGGCCATCACCACGTGATCTTATAGGACGTATATTATTACAAGGTAAACGATTACCAAAAGGTAGTACTACAATAATGAATACATCAAATAATGAATCAGAAAAATGGATGAATGGTGGTCTACCTAATTTAAGACGTGTTTTTAATTCATTCTATGTAAGTCAATGGCATATGTTTTTTTTATTTATCTTAATTTGCTTGTTACTTTTGTTACGTCGCGAAATATTGCGTATTGCGATAGGACTAAGCGAATTTCTACCGAATGACCAAATTTAGATATCCTAGTACGACCCCAATACTGTTCCCCAAACTTCAATAAATCAGAACACAGCCGTTAAATGAGAATTGTTTATGGTGTCTGAAGCAGAACAACAATAATTTACAGACAAGGTATATTTAATCATAGAAGGGGTTTTGTGGAGATTTAGTATTTACTATAGTTGAAAGCGTGAGTCAATTGAAGCTAGACCACCATGGAAAACCTGGAAACACTGGACGGCCGTTTCGTCCTATTATGGGACTCCTCATCAGTGCGCATCCACGAACCCACTGTCGCGAGCGAGATTCGAACCCAGGACCTACCAGTCTCGAGCCGAAGCCCTTAACCGATATACCACTGAGCTGGCATCCAACGGTGTTAATGTCTAACTTCAACTGATCCACGAAGTTGAGCAACCATTCACCAATTGTCTTCAGTGAGTTCCTATCTCACAACAGACGTGGTTTTGAACTCCACTGGTCACTGCTTCTCACTAGAGCTCCTAGATATACTTCTCGAAGTCACTAGTGAGCATATGATTATATTAATTACAGAAGGGGTTTTGTGGAGATTTAGTATTTACTATAGTTGAAAGCGTGAGTCAATTGAGGAGTCCCATAATAGGACGAAACGGCCGTCCAGTGTTTCCAGGTTTTCCATGGTGGTCTAGCTTCAATTGACTCACGCTTTCAACTATATTTAATCAGTTAAGATGACTATGAACAGTAACCAATGGAAAGAAAGGACACATAAAGGTTATAATTAGGACAACTCAAAATTGACCAATAGGAAAACGACACGTGAAAGTCATGGTTAGGACAACTGTAAATAATGACCAATAGGAAATAACATATGAAATATGTGGAAAGTCTGAAAACATACCACTTTACGTTCGAGATAATTTTTGGGATATTCCTGTGAATATCCTAACAACTTTCTTATTCGTAAATTAATTTATACATTAGTGGATTGGAGATCTAATTTACAGTTTGTTGCTAAGATAGTTCAGTTAAAATCAATTGTTTGTCCATTAGTTCGTAAGATTTAATACTGAAGCCATCTAAGTAATATCGATTGTATAATAAACACGTCACCAGATCTGCTCGGAATGCTGGTTGTGAACATAACTAAGCTAACAACCAGTCCGTTATATTGTACTGAAATGCCCTCTATTTTTTTGTTTCGGTCTGAAAGTGATGGTCTGCCACTAACTAACGACTAATGAATGAAATTTATGTTCATTGTTGTCTATTATACTGGGTAACAGTCCCTACACATCCAACAGCGATTATTCACAAGTTTCTATCTCTAAATATCATCATCTTGGTAGATCTCACCCCCTAATCACAATATGTAGCCCCAAACTGTTTCGTTTTATTCTTGAAACCCAAAATTATCTTGAGGGAATTACAATATGCAAAGGAAAAGAGGAAGACCGAAGAACACGTTACACCGAGAAATAGAGACAGACATGAGAGGAATGAACAAAAACTGGATAGAACTAGAAAAGAAGGCCTAGGACAGAGTGGGTTGGAGAATACTGGTCAGCGACCTGTGCTCCATTGGGAGTAACAGGCGTAAGTAAGTAAGTTATTACGCTAAGATGAGTAGATACAACGAGAAAATGAAATGACAAAACAGCTAAAGCGTAAGACTTTTGAGTAATTTTGAAAATGTTTTGAATAATAGAAACTCAGATAGTACAGGGTTCTTCTTATAAATTAAGTTTATAAGAAGGAAATGATATTAATTTGAAGAGAATTTTATAATTCCAATTATCCATGTCTCCAGCTTGTGTATTTATTGAACAAGAGGTGTATACTACTTCTGGTTAATAATGTAAATGTATAGTTGTAAAATACTAGTCTTTTCTTGTCATACACCTAAGATAGAGCTTGTGAGAGTACATTAACCTAAACTACAAAGAAAAATGTTAGTAATAAAAAAGTGAAGCAACTAGGAAGTTAGATCGCCTGACTTTGCAAATGGTTTTCAAACACTTTTTACTCAACCTTAAATATTTTACTGAAATCTTGTCCACTGACTATTTCCTAAACATTCTTTCATCACCAGTCACCCATATATTGAACTGACATTCAAGGAAACATAAAAGATCGGAAACGCTCAACGTTTCTACCAATACAGGATCTCGACGACCAATTAAAGTTAATAACATTAATAATTTCAATGTTTAAACTAATTAGAGTCATTTTGCGATGTAAACCTGTGCAATTTACCAGTCGCCATAACCTCCTATACTGATATACTTAGTTAGTTCTAAAGCACCTGCTTACTGATGACTTAAACGGCTATGTCCAACGAATGATGAGGAATCGTCCTACTGATCACACGCGGACCATTTTAGTTAAAGCTTTAGTAGGATATGCTCAAAAATGTGAACAGGAACTATTCTAATCTCTTGTTCCGTTGTACGTGCTCTGGCCTGTACACGTAAACTGATGGTGTAAATCATAAGTGATCTTGTTCACATCAATTAAAACTATTGACTGATGTATGCAGATTTAGATAGGGGCCAGCAGCGGAATCCATGACACATTTTTCGTCATATTTGGAATTCGTCAATTAGATGTACTCGCTCGCATCACTTCGGGACTCGAACTCAGTACTTTTCACTTCAAACATCATCTCATTATCACTTGGCTATTGCGTCCGATTACCAACTAGTATTTGCAGTGCGGTTTTTTGAGTCTTCCGATTGGTTTTTTGGACTGCAATTGATATTACCTTAAGTTACAAAACTTATAAACAGAGATGGATGATGGGTACAAGTGAAATCCAGAACGCTCATAGTAGTAGCTAAATGGATAACGCAATGACGTTTGAAGCGAACAGTACTGGTTTCGAGTCACGGACTAAACATCGACTGTGGGGGATAGGCACATTCAACTGACGAGTTCCAAGTACAACGAAATGCAAGTCTTGTATTTCATTTTTCCTACCCACCATCTATTTCTGCTTATAATTTTTGTGCAATATTGGGATGGTGCCCATAGGACGTCCATATACTAGAAGTGTCCTAAACAGTCCTAAACTTCAATGGAAATATTCAAACAACCAATACAAATGTTGATTCATATGTTTCAAATGTATATCAGTAAATATACACCGTATTTATGATATAAGTAAAACATATCTAAAAAAGAAAATGAAACCAGCGAATCGATTTTATATCAGAAAGGGCAAGATACTACCACCTTAGTTAAACATATGATCTTTTGTTATAGACTTCTCATCAAGAAACACCTGTTATTGGAGAATTGTCTGATATGTTTTTCTTCGATACAACTAATTATGAACAAATTGCAAATAATGATTCCATAAAATGTAAGTTGTAAACATTAAAGAATTTTTCATGTATATTACTGTTGTTACGTTTGCCTGAACATCGATTACCATGACGCGCTATGCTAACTAGTATTGGGGATAGTTGGAAAAAAGTTAGGGGCGGCCAAACCAAAACGTAGCACTACTGCTTGAAGTCACTAACTTCTAGTCTGAGCCATTTTGGCAGATGCAGACTACTTGGTTGGGGTCCGAGTGACTATCGTAACCAATGGTTGGAGACTGTGTGACATGGCTCAGATTCGATCACAATGGCGTAGGTGTATACACTCTTTATCTTCCCTTGAACCTTGAGATTAAAACTGCTTCATAACGTTCTTCCTCCTATACTATATCCTTATATTCAACCTTTCTTTTATATATTACCACCACTAAATTAACTATTTCTAAGAATTGGGTGTTGATGTTGTTGTGCTAACGAAGTATGGCAACTTGGACCGATGCATAAATGTGCCTGATCCTACGTTGTTAGCTGACTGACTGTTGTTTCATTCTAATTAATTAGCTTTATACATAATGTTTTAGTACAGTGAATAATTTTTTCGGGTTAGCGTTTTTTTAGCGAGTTGGTTTTCTACAGGATGGGTCGGTAACCTCATGCCCAACCCTCCTACTTTATCCGGGCTTGAGTCCGACAGTAGTCCCCGGAGGAGCTACAGGCGGAGCTTTTAGTTACAGTACACAATCTAATTATTTTACTGAATACCTATTGGATAAGTTAAATGAGACTTGTATAATCCATATAAAATGCTATGATAGAATAAAAACTGATCTACTATTGTGAAAGTTATCTTCACTGAAGTTAATTTCAAATTAATCTGAATAGAAACGAGTAAAATATTCATATTCATACAAAGTATAACTGACTTCAATGGATAGAGTTAGAAAAAACAACAGCCTGTTTGAACATCTAGACTACTTGTTCCTGACATCTAGATATTCCATCAAGTTATTTGTTTTGTCTATTTATCGCATAACCCATCCAGATGCGTTTATGAAATGTTTACGACCTTTCACTGTACAAGTTACAAAAAAGTATAATCAAAGACATCGTGATGACTGACAATATGTAGTGGAAAAAATGTACAAACTTGAAATGTCTATTCATTTACTGCTAGCATTCAACTGGGGAGATTGTAGATACTCTTTGTTGAAAATAATCCAAACAGTATGAAACTTGACTTCAAGACTTACTGGCAGTATATTTCAACTAGAATTAAAAGAATACTAAGGATTAAACAAAATCTTATCATTTTTAAATCAAACAACATTAGTGTTTAGTAGCTAGATGAATTGTTTAAAATAATACTTATTCAATAATGACTTCTTACAGTCTGTTCATTTATTGTAAGCCCTCTTAATTATGATATTATGAAATAAGTTTGTATCTTGTATTTCAAAAGGTAACCAGTAATAATATGAATCTTATTTGATGCGGCCTATAGCTAGAGAGACTAATTAATATGCACTTCTGCTAGAAGTTTTTTGCTAATTGTACCTTCTAGAAGGATGATGAAACCTTTAAATGAAACTCTATCAATGTATTTCATTCTTAATCAATGCTAAACTATATTGAACACGCGTTCTAAGAAAAGATTGATAGTGGCTAGCAGTAGAATCCAGGACGGGTGTTTCATCCTATTTGATAGTCGTCAGCTGGATGTACCTGAATCTCGGATTTGATGTTTACTCTGCGACTCTAACCCAGTACCGTTCGCCCTAAACGCGATCGCATTATATTAAATACGTATACTAAATACAATGATTGTTATATTTCAAGTCATAAGTAGAATATTATCGTACTACCTCTTAACCAGTAAATTTACTTCCAGTAATCCACACTTTTAACTTCAAACTATTAAAATGAATAAACGATTGTCACTCATCACTAACTGATGATAACAATCTCTCATCTAAATGAGCTCAGTTCTGTCGTTAACGGTTTTTCACTAACACTATAAGAATTCAAATTCATTGAGTATTGTTTTGTTTGAATCTTCCCATCGATTTTTTAATACTGCAACTGGTCAGTCTCTAATTGGCATATGTGCATACTGTGCGTATTGTCTGGATATGGCTTAAATTCACAATCATGGTAAGCAAAGATGGATAGTGGCTAGCAGTGGAATCCAGTTTGATGCGTGTTTCGTCCTATTTGGGACTCGTCAGCTGGATGTACCTGCATCTGAGCGTTGATGTTCACTCTGGCCGAGTGGATAACGCGATGGTGTTTGAAGCGAAGATACTGGGTTCAAGTCCCAGAGTGAATATCAACTCATAGATGCAGGTACATCCAGCTGACGAGTCCCAAATAGGACGAAACCCACGTCCTGGATTCCACTGCTAGCCACTGTCCATCTCCACTTACTATAAGAATTCCTTTTAAAATAAGTTAATAATGAGTTCATGATTGTTACAAACAAAAGTGATTTGTAAAGATTCTTCAGTTTATGGTTTACAATCTAGATCATTCGAAATACAATAAACTATTTGTCCATTGCTATTTAATTTTTAAATGTTAATTGACAAGTCTTGCTAATTGAATGCTATATTCGGATCCTAAGTTAGTCTCGTAATCCGCCAAGTTAAATCTACACAGAGACTTGAACACTAGAGAAAAGGCGCGAAATATACGAGAAGCACTTTACTCCAAAGGTTCATTCATGTACAGAAAATATAGGGTTTTTATAGTATTTTAGAAGTCCTTGGGTTTTCCTGAAAATTCTGGAATACTACTAAACATAGTAGCGGTGTAGTAATTAGCCAATCATGTGAGTTTCTACTTTCGTGATGTTTCTGGCAAGATTTCTACTAAACGCTAATTGGATAAAATCTTTCTTAGTGTTTCCTGAGCCTTTTTTGTCTATTGCAAGAAAGTTTTTAGATCACCTCAACATTTAACTAGATAAAATTAATCCATTCCATTTCTTTTGTTCTTTTTGTTTTTGATATACTGTTCTCCTTTTCTTCTTCGTCTTCTCAATTTCAGCTAATATATCATCACTTAATATGAATCGTAAAATGTCATCACTCTCATCAATAACATCGTCATCATCAACTCGAGGTATAAAAAGTGATCTAAAACTTGATCATTCATATATTAATAATAATACACATAATTCCTCAACATCACCAGTTGTTATAGTCGGTGGTACACATACAGAAACGAATCATCCTACAATGACAATGAGAAATTTTCAATATCAATCTAAAGCTAAATTAGATTTATATGATCATTCTAATTTAAAAGATAAAAGAAATACAACTATTAATAGTATTACTAATAGAACTATTAATAATAGTATGAACAATACTACTCATAACAACAATACTACTAATAAACATTATCATCAAGATCATATACATTTACATCCATATTATACCATTATTATGTCAGAATCTGAAGCATCACGTGCTATTGGTACTGGTGCCGGGGATTTAGTACAATTAACAAGAAATTCATTAATACAAATATGTCCTAGTCCATCAAGAGCTGATAGTAGTAATTTAAATCCATTAGATATATGGGCATGGGGTGGACAAATTGTAACATTAAATTATCAAACAGCTGGTTTAATTATGGATTTAGCTACTGGATTTTTTGCACGTAATGGTGCTTGTGGTTATGTATTAAAACCTAATTTATATCGTCAATATTCATCATTTTTTACACCATATAAATCAAATTTATTAAATATTACTGAAAGACCACCAGATACTACACCACAGGTAATAAATAAATGGATTTACTTTGGTTGTTTATAAAATATTTTCATAGTTGAAAGCGTTAGTCAATTGAAGCTAGACAACCATTGAAAACATGGAAACACTGGACGACCGTTTCGTTCTATTGTGGAACTCCTCAGCAGTGCGCATCCCCGATCCTGCACTCGCGTGAGATTCGAACCCAGGACCTGCCAGTCTCGAGCCAGAGCCCTTAACTGGTAGACCACTGAGCCGGCATCCAATGGTGTCCCATAATAGGACAAAACGGCCGTCCAGTGCTTACAGGTTTTCCACGGTTGTCTAGCTCCAATTGACTAACGCTTTCAACTATGAAAATACTGAATCTCCACAAAACCCCCTTCTGATAATTATTATAAAATATTGTTTGTTGTAATGATTGGATTAATGAAATAGATAATCTTGAAATAAGCGAGACTATAATGTATGAACGAGTCAATCAAAAGAGTCTGAAGGATTTCAAGGTCACAGCGGCAATTTCAGTACCTCATGCTGATGTACGATCGGTTCACAGAGGATTTTAGATAAGACTTGACAATTAAGCGTTTACAATAATTGGGACTATTAGGAAGTTCTTTTATTTATAATTGCAGTGATCAGATAACTTGTAGACCTTATGCAGACTACCGTGATGTTGTCTTTCCATTTAACATATTTTGAAAGAAGACTTTTGCTAGAATAGGGACTTTTTTCGCTCGATCGAGATTGAGACAAAGGCAAATTATAATAATTGTCGCGAACTCTATAACAAAAGCACCATTAAAATTGGCCGCAATAATCGCAGATGTCATTGAAGCTTCGGATGTTCAGTGGTATGAGTATTGTAGGGACACATCCATAATAAAAATGATAAATTTACACAACCGGAGTACGCAAACAATATTGAAGCTATGTGGTGGAGGTCGAGAGAGTTTTTGTGACCTTATCATGTCTCCAGAGACTGAGTATTATGGATCCAAATGGATGAGTTCCTCTACCTTACGCATTACGATTTTGTCACCTTTGAACCTTTTTCTAATCTTGACAAGTTTTTGGACCATATAAAAGAATTGTATCCACTTTAATTATTTGTTTTTTTATAATATATTTTCACTCTATACTGACTGTTTACTGATTTTCTAATATTTCTCAAGATCACCCGATTTGTTCAAAGGTCGTTCATAAATTATAATTTCGCCTATTCAGTTGAAATTTGATAACTGAATCGTTTATACTGAAGGGAAATAGTATGACTGTGTTAAGGATACATAACTGATTAGCTAGATTGATGTGAATTGTACAACCAGGTGATTATTACTTATGTAAACCAAATATCAGTAAAGTGTTATGGAGAACACTATTGAATTTCTCGAACAGATTAAAGTTAGAAAACCATTGAAAATCTGGAATAATTGGACGACCGTTTCGTTTTAGTATGGGACTTTGCATCAGTGAACATCCACAATCCTGCAAGCAGATGTCGAACCTAGAACCTTCAGTTTTGTGCAAGAACGCTTAACCTATGATGATTGACACACAGTTCCTCCTCCTTTCTAGTGAGTGAACTAGTGATCAAGAAGGATAGTTACTTTATGTAATGAAATGATAAATATGTGCTGAAAATACTAAACATGAAAGTAGAAACAATCAAAATTCATTCAATACAAAATATGATTACAGAATACCGTATTTTGTAGGAAATCCATTGATCTATTAAATGAAGAGGGAATGATGAAATCATTAATGAGCGATTTTAATAGATTACTGTAATTTGTAGATTATGAACGTCACTAATTAGTCTCAGTAGGGATACCAGGGAGCACATATTAATTACCTTGTCCCATAATATGAGTTTGCATTAGTGAGCACCCACAATTTTTTTAGGAAAAAAAAACTCAGGATCTTCAGATACTCTAACTGATCTCAAGCCTTGATAATCAACTATGAATTAGCCAGACTTCCAAAAGTTCTCTAAACCAAAGCATAACTATTCGGTAACTTGAAGTTTGCAAAAAGATCGATTATCGATATTCCAGGACGGATTCTTTGCCGTTATCCAACCATTTTAGAAGTATAAAGATTATCACTGACGCCATCGGATGATTGTCATACGATACCGTGAATTGACTCATGTTTGAAAAGGTTGACTATTCGATCCCAAATCACTAGTCTGAAATTTAAGCACTCGCCACATGATAAGAAGACATTGGTTTCGTTATTTGATGGGGTCATCCGTACATACTGCTGAGCAGTCACATTATTGGAGGTAATAAACATGTACTGTGATCCCTGATTTTCAGTGCTAAGTTATAACAAAATCCACTTGCAGATCGAGCTAATTATTACAAGTAATTCGAAATGTAATAATAGAATATTATTTTCAGTTACACTAATATATTTTATCTAGGTACTTCGGCTGAAAATTGTCAGTGCACAGCAACTACCTAAGCCGAGGGGATCAGTTTCAAAAGGGGATACAATTGAACCATATGTTGTGGTAGAAATTCATGGTATTCCAGTGGATTGTGCTGAACAACGTACGGTCACTGCACCAGCTGGTAGTGCATCCGGTTATAATGCAATATTTGAGGATACTTTTGAATTTTGTGTACAGCTAGGTAGTCTGGCATTAGTACGCTTTGTCGTATTAGATGATCATGCAATTGGTGATGATTTTATCGGACAAAATACAGTACCATTTGATTGTTTACTTACAGGTAATTGAAGAATTTTTCCAATTCTCTAATTGTTAACTATATTTGTGAATATTTTCATAAGATTATGATAACAGAGTTCTGTTAGTTGAAGAAATATAGCAAAACCCAAGCACCTGCTCCCCGTGAATTATTTTTTACCTTGGTTGTATTAAATACTCGAGACTTCAAATTTTCCAGCAGCCGAAATACCTTCACATAAGTGGATTTAATTTTTCATAGAGTTTTAGATAGGTACTCCTGAAAAGTAAGTAATAGTGAGGTTAGACACAGGATATTAAGAAATGATGGTAAATCAGTTGATGAGGTGATGAATCTTCATCGACTGAGATGGTTAGGCCACGTGCTACGTATGCTTGAACACCGATTACCATGACGCGCTATGCTGACTAGTGTAGGGGATGGTTGGAAAAGAGTTAGCGGTGGCCAAACCAAAACGTAGCATCAGTGCTTGAAGTCACTAACTTCTAGTCTGAGCCATTTTGGCAGACGCAGACTACTTGGTTGGGGTCCGAGTGACTATCGTAACCAATGGTTGGAGACTGTGTGTGACATGGCTCAGATTCGATCACAATGGCGTAGGTGTATACACTCTTTATCTTCCGTTAAACTTAAAATTAAAATTGCTTCATAACGTTCTTCCTCCTATACTATATCCTTATATTCAACTTATCTTTCATAAACTACCACCACTAAATTAACTATTTCTAAGAATTGGGTGTTGATGTTGTTGTGCTAACGAAGTATGACAACTTGGACCGATGCATAAATGTGCCTGATCCTACGTTGTAGCTGACTGACTGACTCCTGAAAAGTCGGATATTAGGAAAGGACAGTTGATTATTTCTATTTGATTTTTAGTGAATCTGCAGTTAACATTAATGCTTGTCACTACTCCTCTGCACTTTGTACATGCAATCTTGATAGAATTGATGCTGATGTAGAGAATCGAGTCCCTGTAATAGTCCAACATAAATAATGAACTCTTTTGGTCATGTTTGACCAACTATCGGCCTGAGATCACTTTATTCACTTATCATTTTTTAGTAATCAATATCACACCATCTAATCTTGAGCGCTAATCGAACTTCAACAACCAAGTTGTGGTTTGCTTATTACGTCAAGTGACTTGACATCATGATATTTTCTTTTCTGTTACTAAGGTGTTCAAAATGATCAATACGACAACTTGAACCTTAGTTTCATGCCACGTTGGTTCCCATTTCATATGATTCATAGGATACATCTTGTTACTGAGTGCTAGCTACTAGATAACTCTGTTGTATGACTTCACTATTGATTACCTGTAGAAATACCTAACACTTGAACAAAGCAAACCAAATATTAGCCGCAGTCAGAATTAATCATTGGTAACATATCAGGTTGTCAAGTTAGATGGACCATGTTCATATACCACAGGAACCATCAACTCCTATAAGATTGTAGATATACCTTTCTGACAAGCATCAACTAGCATGAAACCTAGATTTACGCATTCCTGCTAATTGTCTCCAACCACCTAACAAATCATACTTATTTTTATTAAATCACTTAATATAGTATAACCATTTTACGTCTTAAACTCATAGAATCCTATTAATGTCATGGATTAGGTAAGAAAAAGACACTGATTATTACTACAAAGGCGATCAAGCAATGTAAAAATTAATTTTATTGAAAAGCAAAAAATATTAAGCCAAATAGATATCAATACCAAGGTTAGACTTGATAGTATCAAACAAACTGACCAATGAGTAGAAAAATTGTATGTTTGATGTTTCATGACTTTGTATAACCCACCACTCTGAAGAAGTAGCTTACATTAAGTCACGAAACATCAGAAATACAGTTTTTCTACTCACTGGAATATAACCACAAAATATATATATGTTTATTATAAAGCCAAATATCATTGACCATTTTCTTTATTCCCTTATCTCATTCTATATTCTAATTCGTTAGGATTTTATCTATTTATTTATAGTTGAAATCATGAATCAATTGAAGCTAAACCACCATGGAAAACGTGGAAGTGCTGGACGGCCGTTTCGTTCTATTGAAAGACTCCTCGACAGTGCGCGTCCACGATCCCGCTTCGCGAGATTCGAACCCAGGATCTACCAGTCTCGCGCACGTGGATGCGTACTGCTGAGGAGTCCCATAATAGGACGAAACGGCCATCCAGTGCTTTCAGATTTTCCATGGTGATCTAGCTTCAATTGACTCATACTTTCAACTATAAAATTACTGAATTCTTCACAAAACCCCTTCTGACTATTTATTTATTTTTCAAAGTTGAAATCATAAGTCGATTGAAGCTAGACCACCATGGAAAACCTGGAAGCACTGGACGACCGTTTCGTCCAATTATGGGACTCCTCATTAGTGCGCATCCACGATCCCGCCTCACGAAATTCGAACCCAGGATCTATCAGTCTCAAGCCGAAGCCCTTAATCGATATTTAATAATTATTTTTATCATTAAATTTTGTTAGTGTGTAACCATGATGATTATTTCTTATACCTTAGAGATAAAAAACTATTCCTATAACTATAGATTATTACTTTTACTATTCCTTCATTCTCCTATCATGTCATATTCTCATGGATAACTGAAAATTCTTTCTCTTATCAATAAACATGTGAATAGTAATCAGATTTTCTATTCTTTAATTACCTTTATCATTATCTTATGTAAATATTAGTGTTTTCCAATGCTATCCATTATCCATCTTTGCTTACCATAATTGTGAATTAAAGGCTATATCGAGGCAATACGCATAGTATGCACATATGCCAATTAGAGACTGATCAATTACAGTCCTAAAAACATCAATGGGAAGGTTCAAACAAACAATACTAAGTATATTAGTGTTTTTGTTTATAATATTAGAGAAGAGAATTATACCATAAAAGGATTTATTTAGATAATGTATGTTTATTTGTAGTTTGTTTGAACGCATATTAGTTATATTCACTTGGTGTTGTTTACTTGTCCCAGAATAAACATCAACTCTAAGATGCAGGTACATCCAGCTGACGAGTCCCAAATAGGATGAAACGCTCATTCTCGACTCCATTACTAGCCACTATATATCTTTGCTTACATATCAGTTACATTCTAATTCATTCAGCTTATATATTATTGATAACAAGTAACATACGAATTCATTGTATTTAAACTATTAATTAGATTTGTAACCAAGTTAAATACTTTGGTGGGGGGTAGGGGAAAGTTGTATCCTCTGGGATAAATGATTAGATAGCAAAGCTTTCATTGACCTTCTGACTAAATTATTACAGTTATTCTAGAAAATGTTAAATCGACTAATTTGGATCATCTAATTTGTAGTTGTCTGTCTTGATAGGATTTGTTGTTTTCATTATTCTTCTTATTAACTGTCTTGCTTAGTTCACTTCTGACCATTTGATTAATTGACCCCTGCCATATAAACTGATAGATTGAATAGGTATCAATACGTTGGCTTCTAAACTTTTATGTTGATTTGAATGTCACATTTTCGAAAAGTTTGTGAATTTCTCAAGGTTTCATCAACTCGGAATTTTAGAGTTTTTCGTGTCAAATAAATCTGAATGGTTGCCTTTATTAATTGACACTATTCCTAATATATCATACTGTTTCACTCCTAGACAGTGTTCCTGTATATACAGATGACGAGGATGTTCACTTTCTCCAATGTAATTCAATCTCAGTACATACGTTTGTGCTTCTGAAGTGTCTCGTTTAATCAACTTATTTTTATGGTGCTTTCTTTTCTCACGACTGTATTTGAGCATTACTTAAAACTTTCTTGTTTATAAGAATAAAGTAAAATGTTTTTACAACTTGTGGCCGAGTGGATTCCCTGTTAATCTATGACGTGATAAGACGGCCAATCAGAGAGCAGCGAATTATCGATTGGATCAGTGACACACGAAAACCGTACGAGCAGTCTACAGTGCTTATCGGTCCCGCTTCTGCCTAGCCCAGACAGTTAAGTCCAGAACAGCCTCTGTGGTGTGAATCATTATATTTTAAACATACTGAGTTTATATACCAAACAGACTGACCACATCGTACCAATAAAATAGAAAATAACATTTGTACAACATTTAGCCAAATGTGTCTGTGAATGTGTGAGACAGCAATTGATAAACTAGGGATAATTCAAGAATGGTAAATCGTATAATAATAGTCTATGGGTCACAATAAACCTTATAATAAGGGGAACATGAATATGAGCAGTTTAGTTATTTAGCAATTATACGATAAAAAATATATGCATAATACGGGTCCATAAATGAATCCCAAAGTTACCATTCACCATTGTTATCGGGACATAACAAAAGTCATTAAGAGGACACAAAGTACTATCGTATGTAATACTTCAGATAACGTAAACATTGATAACTTTATTGAAATCGGTTTTTCTATGCTTAGTAGTTTAGTTATGAAACTTTATTTATATTGATAGATAACATCATTTACTTAAACATAAGATAAAAACTTCCATAATCAATTTGTGGGAACAATGTTGTCTAGAAACATGGTAACAGTTTCATGACTAAGCTAGCAACCGTAAAGAAAATAACGTAGTATTGTTTGTTTGAATCTTCCCATCGATGTTCTAGGACTGAAAATGGTCAGTCTCTAATTGGCATATGTGCATACTGTGCATATTACATTCATATAGCCTAAATTCACAATCATGGTAAGCAAAGATGAATAGTGACTAGCAGTGGAATCCAGTTTGACGCGTGTTTCGTCCTATTTGGGACTCGTCAGCTGGATGTACCTGCATGTCAGAGTTGATATTCACTCTGGGACTCGAACCCAGTACCTTTCGCTTCAAATGCCATCGCGTTATCCATTCGGCCACTGAAAATGATTTCAATAAAATAGCCCTCTTGAATTAAAAATTGTAACTAACATTTTGAAATCGTTGAGTTTCTTTTATTTGTAATTCATTATTTGATTAAGCTGTAACGCAGTAGTGTGCTGTGTATAAAGTACTTGGATGCAATTTTTTGTTAGTATTGTTATCATAGTGATATATTTTAGTAAATAAATTAACCTATCATTGAACAGTAATTTATATTAACCGATGTGAATTGTAGTCAAGTGACTATCCTCTGACATTGACGAATAGAATTCATTCGAGGTTTCATATTTAAAGGATTGATCCAGATTTTTTCAGCATTACAAGTCTATTATTTTCATATACGTTAATTATTCGCCACAACATCAAAGTTAAATAGGATACTTAACCGATAGACCACTGAGCCGGCATCCAACGGTGTTAAGGTCTAACTTCAACCAATCCACGAAGTTTGAGCTACTTCGTGGATTGGTTGAAGTTAGACAATAACACCGTTGGATGCCGGCTCAGTGGTCCATCAGTTAAGTGCTCTGGCGCGAGACTGGTGGTTCCTGGGTTCGAATCTCGCGAGTGCGGGATCGTGGATGCGCACTGCTGAGGAGTCTCATAATAGGACGAAACGGCCGTTCAGTGCTTCCAGGTTTTCTATGGTGGTCTAGCTTCAATCGACTCATGATTTCAACTATGAAAAATACTGAAATCTCCACAAAACCCCTTCTGAAATAGGATAGTCATTGAGATTAACTTGAGTTTGAACAATTTGATATCTTGAAAACATCATAAAGACTCATTCTTGAGTGCAGAAATGTGAATGCAATATTTCTTAGCGAATTTCAATGTGACTGTCTAATTGCCTAATATTGAGAATTGAATATAATTAAGTTTTTGAAATTCTTTACATAGTAGATCGCATGTGATACTGAAAACTATCTCCAAAGATTTTAATATAAAAAGCAACATTTCCATAAAGTGATCTTAAATGATTTACTCTCTGGATGATTTTATGTCTATTTCCAAATTATTTAGCTGGTTGCACGTAATCCGATCCCCGTTAGTTGATGAATTACCATGACACTTTCTTACTTGTTGTTTAGCGAGGTTGAATGAACAACAAACTTTACTTTACAGCATATGAAATTGAAGTGAAATCAATTACAGTACTACGTTAATTTCATTTTCAAAGAAATTAGTTGGGGAGAATGTAACTAATCATAGTGAAACATCAGTATTTGTTCGATAGTTGGTGAGACAAATACACACACTTACTTACTTACTTGCGACTATTACCCCTCGCGGAGGAGCATAGGCCGCTCACCAGCATTCTTCATCCAACTCTGTCCTGGGCAATCCTTTCTAGTTCGTTCCACTTGTTATTCATCCTTTTCATATCTGCTTTTATTTAATGTGTTCTTTGGCCTTCCACTATTCCGCTTCCCTTCCGGATTCCAAGTTAGGGATTGCCTTGTAATGCACATTGGTGATTTCCTTAATGTATGTCCAATCCACTTCCAAAGTCTTTACCTAATTTCCTCTTCAGCTGGAAGCTGGTTTTAATACACACTCACACACATAAATCAGATAGTATGTAAAGTATCCGAATAAGTTTAATCTTTTCCTTTCCTTTAACTTTTATTATTATACAAAATTATTACGACTAATTTTTTCCCGTTTTAGGTTTCCGACATGTCCGTTTACGTAGCGACACTGGTGAGCCCATCCCACTTGCTACTTTATTTGTACACATTACTATCACAACTAGAACAGATAATTCACATAGGGTAAGAAAAGTATTTGTTATTATCATGATTATTTCGATTGATACTTTTTGTCTAATGAAATAAACAACAAGAAGATAGTCAGTTGAATATTACTTACTACTTACTTTTGCCTGATACTCCCAATGAGCATAGGCCACCAACCAGCATTCTCCAACCCACTTTGTCCTCGGAGTCGGCTGGATACAGTTGATTTAATCATGTGGTTTGTGAGGATTTATTGCATTCTTGAATATAGTTATTTTCATAGACTAATATTAGTTTAATAACTATTAATAAGCTAAAAGCTCTGGATATTTGTTATATAACTGCCTTGAGAAAAAACGTGATGTTCATGACACTAAGTACGCTGATTGTCCCACCTGACTTCTTCGGTTCTAGCCTCTCCAGTCAGAACACAGAAATAGTCAGATTATTTACTGTGTATATTTTATGACTCAAAATCCATAAGATATTATCCACCAACTACAAGACTCTAGTCCTAGATTTTGTGCTGGCTGGCACTCATCAGACAGCCTTACGTGGAATCTCGAGCGAATCAATACTCCCTACTGGATATGAACAAACCACACTCAGCTTTATACCGCCATGAAAAATAACATTATAAAAAGCTCCAATGAGAAGCCGTGACCGCTGGAATTGAAGCATGTAGGACATGAGGTAATTACCTACCACTAACAATGGAAGACACTTCCTCAGTATCTCAAATCAACTGCGGTTACAAATTTAAATTATTGTTTGTTAACTTAGTTATCTAAAGTCTAAGTGTTTGAGACCAGGTTTAAAGATTCTAGGTTCAACCCTCCGTGGGATCATGGATCAGTTCAGTTTGAAAAGGACAGGAGGCTTGATGGCCTGTGTTAGTCCTTGCAATGATGGTCTCTCAGCTGATATAACTTTCTTTTGAAAGATTCGACGGATGGAGCCTTGTAGAGGATTAATTCCTCTATATTTGACTCCAATAAAATGTATAATATCCCGCTAACTGATATTTTACTGCAGGCTAAATCTCCTAGTAGAATTACGGGTTTACTCGAGATTATTGAAAAGCCTGAACACCAGTTATAGAGATAGTTTATTGTTGAAGCTCGGTAAAATCCGCAAGTGTACAGATAGCAAGCACACAGGGAAAACAAGTCAGTGTGTGTGTGTGAGTGTTAAAAATCCATATATATTTATGAGTGCTAATGGATTGTGGATAAATTATTGATTGTCTTTGTTTACAACCAATGAGAGAATAGATTAAAGTCCATGTGCAGACACATGCGCTCAATCAGACTCACACATAAATTTACCAAAATGGATTAAATATTAAGATTACAGAGAGCACACAAAAAATACATTAGTTGAATGGGCTTGCTACAGCCTCAACCACATGCTCAGGTAATGAATTCCACTCGTTGATGATTCGATGGGAATGTCAATAGTCAGCTGACAAGTAATTTGTTCTGGGCTTGTGAACATTTTTGGAGTGTCCTGTTTTGATCTGGGAGACAAGAAAAGTGAGGGCATATCATGTGCAAATTTATTACTAAGCAATTTGAAAACTGTAATCAAGTCGTCTATGATTCTCCGATATGACAGCGGGAATGGGTTTAGCATGGTCAGTCTAGTACCATACAGGAGCTTCGCTATTCTGGGAATCAGCCTAGTTGCTGTCCTCTGAACCTTTTCCTAGAGTTTACTGTCTTTTTTTAGGCAGGGGTTAGCTGCTTGTATGCAGGACTCAAGTTTAGGACGCACGAACACTGTATACAAAGTCAGAAACGTTTTAGCGTCGAAATGACTAAAAGCCCTGCGTATGGACCATAAAGTTCCGAAACCTTTGGCGGCTATTACACGGCAGTGTGCAGTAGTCTTTAAGTCTTGACTAACAATGACGCCTAAGTCATTGTGTGTCTGGACAATAGGTAGCTCAGTGTTATTCATCGTGTATGTATCTGTACCTTGATGGCCAATATGCATCACAATACACTTGGAACTATTTATCGGCAATTGCCAGGTTTGAGACCATTCAGATAATTTCTCCAGGTCGTTTTCGAGTTCTAAGCTATCACCCTTACTTTGTATCGCTCTCCATATCTTGACGTCGTCGGCATAGAACAAGACTGATGACGATAATAGATGAGGGAGGTCATTTACATACAAGAGGAATAACACTGACACCAAAACTTTACCCTGGGGGACTCCACTAAGCACAGTTTCCCAGCTAGACAACTTGGAGTTCACCCGTACTCTTTGTTGACACCCAACTAGGAAGTCTTTTATCCACATCAATAGATTGCCTCCAATCCCGACATTCCTGTGATGAAACATTTATCTTATGCTTCCTGGTTTTCAATGATTATCTTCCTAAAATCTGTTTCTGATGCCAACCACATTATAAACAACATAATGTTGAAGATAGGGAATCCGCTTTCAAAACTTCAAAAGAAGAAACAAGTCAGTAGAATTTTTTTCTCAACAAAATTGTATTGATAAACGAAATAGATAAATATTCATCCTTTATTGTGGGAACGAGATAAAGATGATAATCTGTGTGCATACTGTGAGATGGTGAATTGTGTTTTATTTTGATAATTACCTATGTTTTATAAGAACTTTTAAAAGATGGATGAATGAATGTGTTATATTCACTTTTTAAATTGGGAAATAGTTTATATCAGAAGGGGTTTGGTGGAGGTTTTAGTAATTTTATAGAGTTGAGATCATGAGTCAATTGAAGCTAGACCTCCATAGAAAACCTGGAAGCAGTGGACGGCCGTTTCGTCCTACTATGGGACACCTCAGCAGTGCGCATCCATGATCCCGCACTCGCGAGATTCGAACTCAGGACCTACCAGTCTCGCGCCAGAGCACTTAACCGATAAACCACTGCTGAGGAGTCAAATAATAGGACGAAACGGCCGTTCAATGCTTCCAGGTTTTCGATGGTGGTCTAGCTTCAATTGACTCATGATCTCAACTCTATAAAATAGTTTGTAGTATCAGTTTATATGTTAAGCCCATATACTTTATTCTAGCTTTTGGTCAAGCTAATTCACCTATACATTATGCGTCATATTTTGATCTTGTTAATTATTCGCTTATTAACCTTGACTATATTTTTATATGAGCGTATATGTGTACCCCTCGTATCCTATTCATCATATGTCTGTCATTCATTTCTGTCTGATTATAAGTATTGAGTAATACTTGCTCATATCGAGTTGGCTTCCCAGCCATCACCAATACTCATTATTTTCGCTTCACTCTCTAGTTGGCTTCCCCGCCAATCTCCAACACGCATTATTTTTGCTTCACTCTCGAGTTGGCTTCCCAGCCATCTCCACTAAACTGTAGTTGCTGCTATCCTTTGTCTTCTGATTTTACGCGCCATTAAGATTAGAATTATAACGGTTATCGAAACGAATGATTAACGAATCGCGGCACTACAAGTTTATATCACTGACTGATTTTGCCTGGACAACCAAAGTAAACCACCAAGTAACAAGTTGGTTATGGATCCTATCCATGACCTTCAGATTTCATGAGTTGTATGTCATATTCAATCCATGCAGTTAGAATCTATTAATCTATAGTTCCATTCTCAATAAAGCCATGGTATTTCCATTGATAGTATTCATATTGACTCAGAAATGATTGAACTATATTAGTCGCAACATCTCATTAGAGTTTGGTTGATCGTCACATAATGTCACAAATTGACTGACGTTGGAAATGAGAATCCTTTATACTTAGCTACTCAGTATTTTGAAGATAATTTGTTTACGGTGCGACTTTTAGACTCTGAGTTTGTAGCATGGTTGGATTGTATGTGGACATTGATGGGGGCTATCAAAAGCTGTTTGCTGCCTCATATGTTTCAAGAATTCTCAATCTAGATTTCGTTTGTAATCTAGAATATTCTTTGAAATCTGTTAATCTTCACAAATCATAGAATGTTTTAAACTACTCGTTCAGTTTAATATCCTTTAATGTCTACATTAATCTGCTTAGAATTAACTAAACAAGTCAGAACGTCAATGTATGTAGAATTTACAATAAACTCATCAAGCTATTCTTTTCTCCTTAAAGATAAATTTGAGTCGAACTTAATAAAATCTAATTATAATTATAAACAAAGATGTGATAGTGGTTAACAGTGAAATCCAGGATGCACGTTTCATCCTATTTGGGACTCATCAGCTGAATGTAGCTACATAGGATGGAACGCACTTCCTGGATTCCACTAATGGCTATCATCCATTTTTGATTGCAATGCTTGTGACTTAACCCAATATCGAGGTGATCCACAAAGTATGCACATATGTCAATAAGAGACTGATCAATTGCAGTTCTAAACATTAATTGGAAGATTCAAGTAAACAATACCAAGTGAATCTAATTATAAATAATTAAATTTATTAGTTTGTAAGTAACTGAAAGGAAGAAAGCAACGGAACACATAGAATTCATTACATTTAACGAGGAATTCCAGTTAATTATCAGCAACATAGAACCTGGGACATATGTGCTACGTTTCAAATTGTCATATCATATCAATATACAAAGATGAAACTATCATGACAAATCTCAGAACCGATCAATTTTAGACCACCATTAAAAACCTAGAAGTACTGGATGGCCGTTTTTTCTTAGTACAGGATTCTTTATTACAAGAGAAAAAAGGCCTGGGGTTCGAGTCCCGCGTGCTCAAGCCAAAATTTATTCATTCAACATTCTCTAACAGTGACTTTGGTGAGTTCTATTTTCAAATGACTAAATGGAAGTAGATAGATCGGGTATTCTTAACTGAAACTTAGTAGTCGACGTCTAATGGATTAATTACATAATCACTATTCCAATTTTCACTATGTGTAATCAATAATAACCAACATTTTATGTTAGTTATTAGTATCTTCGACAATTTTCTACTCCAGATTTTGTTTCATGCTGCTAAATACGTCATAAACTCAACCTTAACAGACAATTCATTCTATTATTTAACAAACCATTATCATCTTTTCGTTATGATTTTGTATTACTTATCAATGTATATAAGTAGTAATATTTTTCCATAAGAATTTCTTACCTTCAAGTCATATGGCATATTTTTTTCTGCTAATATTCCGTGACTCTGCAAAGTTTATGGTTCTAGGAGCAGCAATTATATTTGTTTCTGATTCGTGTGTTATCAGTATAAACCCTTGATTTAAGTCCTAAATCCACTGAGTTTTATCAGTAGAACAAATGAATTTGACAACTGGTACCTACTTACGCCTGTCACCCCTCGTCGAGAAGCATAGGCCGATCACCAGCATTCTCCATCCAACTCTGTCCTGGGCCTTCCTTTCCAGTTCTATCCAGTTGCTATTCATCCTTTTCATATCTGCTTTTATTTCCCGGCGTAATGTGTTCTGTGGCCTTCCTCTTTTCCGCTTCCCTTCCGGATTCCCAGTTAAGGATTGCCTTGTAATGCACATTGATGATTTCCTTAAGGTATGTCCTATCCACTTCCAACGTCTTTTCCTAATTTCCTCTTCAGATGGAAGCTGGTTTTCCTCTCCCATAAAACGCTGTTGCTGATAGTATCCGGCCAATGGATGTTGAGTATTTTGCGTAAACAGCTGTTTATAAGTACTTGTACCTTCTTGACGATGGATGTAGTAGTTCTCCACGTTTCAGTCCCATACAGTAGAACTGACTGTCTTGACGTTTGCATTGAAGATTCTCACTTTGAATTTAGTTGACAGTTGTTTTGAGTTCCATATATTCTTAAATTGTGGAAATGCTGCCCTTGCTTTGTCAATCCTCACCTTTACATCTGCATCCGATCCTCTTGTTTATCAACGATGCTTCCCAGTTACGTGAATGTCTCCACATCTTCCAGAGTTTCACCATCAAGTATGATTTGGTTGGTGTTCTCCGTGTTGTATTTGAGAATCTTGTTTTTTCTTTTGTGTATGTTGAGATCTATTGATGCAGAGGTTGCTGCTACATTTGTTGTCCTTGTCTGTATTTGTTCGTGTGTATGAGAGAGGAGGGCTAGGTCATCTGTGAAGTCCAACTAGTAATGAATTACTTTTAATGTGTTGTCACCAATAAAAATCATTTGCACTTAATAAACTCATAACAGATTAATAAACAAATTCAAAACTTTGGATGCTATTCTTTTTTTAACCAAACAGGAAACAAATACTGGCCTACTTCATAGATGGCGTTCACGTAATCGTCAACAATTACAACTGAAAAAAGTCGGTGTCTCCACATTTGATGAAATATTCAAGGTAAATATACTTTTCATCAACTAAATTTGTTTTCTGCTTTCCAAATAAGTCTTTTTGATTGATATATCGATATCAATGAACGTTTACTAGTTGTCAGAAAGAATTATTTGGTTTGAATTATTTTCTCTGGTTAGCGTTTTTTAGCGAGTTAGTTTTCTATGGGATGGGGTCGTTAACCTCATGCTCAACCCTCCTCTTTTATCAGGGCTTGGGATCGTCAGTAACCGCCGTAGGGGCTACAGATGGAGTTAGTTGTCAGAAAGAGTTATCTTTGAGAGTAGTGGAACCAGGATTAACGCTAATGACCATGAGAAGAAGTATTTATTAGTCAACTTAATAACCTTTCAAATTCATTAAAAACATACCTCATTGCCCAATGTTGTTTTAGAGATCAATTAAACTGATAAATACAAACTAAAATGTCACTTTTAGGCGTTTGAAAGCAATCAACAGAAAGTCCTGGATCTAAATGTTACGTTACTTATTGTTTATCTGTATGGTGTGCATACAAACCTGAGGAAACTTATGTTCCCTATGTAACTGAAACCTATATCACTGTCAGAGAAGTAATTAACGAGTTCTTTGTGATTACTCTCAAGAAGGAAGACATATCTTTTTACTAATTAATAACTAGAACAAACATTGACTTTAAAAGTCTCAGTCAACTATTTCAAATCATCTGGATTGGACAGGGAACATTGTGATAAAGAATTAAGTCTTAAGCTACACACTGTTTCAGTTTCATTATGTTTGTCACAATATTAAAAACTGTAACTACAGTTATCAGCACCTACAGATTTTGAACTACTAATCTATCCATTAAACACAAAGACAAAACCTATAAAAATTTTTGGTTAAAACTTAGGGTACATCAGTTTTATACCTCCTCGACGGCAAAATGCTTGTTTCGTCGCCACCTTCTGATCATTTATATCAAAGGCCCTGACTGATCAGTCTACATTGGTATATATGCTTCCAGTATGGGTTTCGCGATATTGATTTTTAACTAAATTTTTTAGTACACTTGTGTTGTGGTTAGAAATGGAATTCATCACGTTAGTTTCGCCATATATGAGACGCGTCAATTGGATCAACCTGGACCCTAGACTGGTTGTTCACACAGAAACTTGAATTCGTTAACTTTAACTCTAAATCACAACATTCTATTTATTATTCTATTGATTCAAGTGAGCCACTAACTCGTTCAAAACATACATAAGGCTATTTGTAATGACATCAAAAATCTACTTTTTCTTTGCTCAAATTTATTACGAGAACAAATTGTATGAAATGAATTTTTAAAGTTTTATGTTTTCTCTCTGAAAAGGTTAGTAGCTCTTACATTTAATAGCTTAGTAGGTACATAGTTTCCGTTTAAAGCATTATGTACTGATTTCAAATCTGAGTATATATATCAACACTGGTATGCAGGTATATCCAGCTGACGAATCTCAGATATGATGAAACGGGGGTGGTTTATTCCACTGATAGCCACAATCTATGTTTACTAACTTTGAAATATTTCACTAACATTTGAGTATGTTTATCTCTGATCTCTTCTTAATTTTAGGCTACTGCAACAACTTTACGTCAAGTATGTGAACTTCGAACATCTGTACTCTCTAGTTTCGATAATTTTAGGCGATTGTGTGGTGAAACATCAACACCATTATCCATGAATCAATGTATTCGAGCGTTGTCTACACGTATTGCAACATCGTTCGGATCACCAGATATGTGGCCTGTACGTATGCGTATTCGACCAGAAGATGAAATGCCTCATTTAGAGATACAAAATTCATTCTCTGGATCTGGGCTAAGTGGTTATCCAAGTTTAAGTACACTCGGTGATCCAATATCTCATCATGGTACACTTGGATCATCATTAACCCGAAATTCTTCATTACGTTTTTCCCCTTCACCTGGATTGCATCGTTCGCCTTCATTAATTCTTTCCCCTCGACTATTTTTAAATAGACGCTTAAAAAGTAGTTCAAAATCAATTGATGAAGATTCAGCATCAGCTTTGTCAATTGATGTTATGGGTTGTCATGGTAATGGTAATAGTAGTACACACAGTGTACAAGAACATTCACCAACTGTTTCAACAAATAACATAGCAAGACGACCAAGTATTCATTCAAGTAGTAGTAGTATTTCTTCTTTTTCCGTTGGACGTTTGGATAAATTGAAAAAAGCGGTCAGTGAGTTTGAAAATGTAAGTTAATTTTAACCTTTTAAATGCCAAAATGTAACAAATGTTGAACTCCTAACAAATAAATTAGTTTAAATTACCATAAATAACACTATTATTAATATTTAAACACATAAATATTGGTACAAGGAAGCACCGGATAAATATACGCCACACAAATCTCATTCGATTCGTATGAGGGCTGTGATAATGCCCAGATGCCCAGACTAAAGCAGGTGGTTTCCTTCAGGAGCCACACCCCGAGCCTTTGACCTGAAGGTCTAGTCCACAAGACAGTGGAGCATCGTGTTGATATGCAGTCCCATGGTAGCTCGGTGACCAAAAATAGGTTCATACGCCATTTATTCCCTCAGGATACTGGAGCCCATGTACACCATTGGTTTGGAATCAGGGTTTTTCAACTCCCCTATGTGAACTTTGCGTGTCCACCAACCCGGTTAAAGCGCCAGACATCCGGTTTTCGTCCTCTCAATTTTGTAAACAACAGTAATGCCACGAGAAGACAGTGAGTGGGACTTCCGTGACAGTGGCTATATACGCGTGGCCATGTGAGAGCATTTGGAGAGGGAGAGCGGACTCTCCTCACTCTCGGTCGTACCATGGCATTCGGGGGCACCATAAATAACAAAAGCATATGATTGTGTGTTTTTTTAATGAAAACAATAGAGATGTTTAGTTGAATTATAGACCTACGAACATGCATGATATTCTTTTCCATGGCTTTACCTCCCATGATTTATATGGTACAATTAGGACGAATTAAAATGACATGGCTCACGCAATTTCACAACTCCATTTTACTGGTAATATAATATGGATATCATTATATATCAGTAGCCTAAACACTCAACGACAGTCACGATCTAGTTGACGACATGACTTACGTCTTTCCAGTAGGACTTTAAGTTATTGACCATGTAGTTAAAGATCTGAAACCAATTAATTATTATTATTCACTTTGATTACATGACAAAAACTCTTGTATGACATGACCTATAAAGCCAAACAAGTCCGGACTGATAGTGGATCCTCATAGATAATATTGAATTATTAGCCAAGTCATATTGGTAAACTGACTTAGGTCAAGGAAAATATGGCCATCCATTCATGAATTATAGTTTCCTAGAGAATACATGTTCAATTGATGACTTCATCGTTCCTGATTTTGAGTACATAAGGGTGTTTGCTATCTTTGATAATTCAAGAAAAAATACGTAGACATTACATAGTAAATATTGGAATTCTTTTACTGTGTTTCCCAGTATTGTGAGAGCTTATAAGAAAATCACACTACTTTCAAGTAAAATAAGTAGTCACATGTCATGAACAGAAGTTTTCCAGCACTAGCTGATTACAAAAATATAACAGCCGTTTGAACAATAAACCAGAATGAATCAGAGTTTAAAATTAAGAAACCTTCGCCTTATTAGGAAGCAGGATAAGATATTGTTTTTAGAACAAATCAAATTATTGCATTTGAAGTTTCTAATCACTAATTGTCTATAATAGAAGTTGAAAGCGTGAGTCAATTGAAGCTAGACCACCATAGAAAACCTAGAAGCACTAGACGGCCGTTTAGTTTTATTGTATTACTCCTCAGCAGTGCGCATCCACGACCCCGCCTCGCAAGATTCGAACCCCAGACCCACCAGTCTCGTACCAGAGCACTTAACCGATAGACCACTGATCTTAACTATATAAAATTACTAAAATCTCCACAAAACCTCTTGTGATTTATACTGTCTTTTAGAAATCTATTGATCGTTGTTACTCATCGTCTTTCCATATACATAAATCCTTTTAAAATACTTTTTTCTAATAAACATATTAGAATAATTTTATTGGTAGTTTATAAACAACATTGAAAATTACAGTATAGAATTAATTACTCAATATTCAACTTGCATTACTGATTTCACCAATGACAGATGGATAATATCCAGTGAACTTATCATCAGATGTTGAAAGATAGTTACACGATGCCGTGAACCGTTTGAAGTTAAACATATAAGCTACTGGATACTTCTTTAATAGTATGAAGTTTAGGTGCATGTCATGAAATCCAAAGGTCCTTCATAAGATATTAGTTGGATAGTGTTAAAAAGTCCAATACTAGAACTAAACAATTATTCGTTATTTCTAGACTTTTAAGTTTTCCATAATTGAAATCAGCCCGTGATACAAATACTTTGTATAGATACGGTTACTGGTTATTTACAACCATTCCAATTCATTTCGTTTATAGTTACTGCCTAAAAGTACATATGAAGAGAACACTTGGAAATTGAACTCAATGTAATTGGACACTAAACAGACAAAATATTTACCTTTTCAATTATTTACTTTGTATGTTCCCAAATGCTCTGGTACGGCCGAGTGTGAGGAGAGTCCGCTCTCCCTCTCCAAATGCTCTCACATGGCCACGCGTATATAGCCACTGCCACGGAAGTCCTACTCACTGTCTTCTCACACCACGGGTGTTGTTTACGAAATTAAGAGGACGAAAACCGGATGTCTGGTGCTTTAACCAGGTTGGTGGACACGCAAAGTTCACATAGGGGAGTTGAAAAACCCTGATTCCAAACCAATGGTGTACATGGGCTCCAGTATCCTGAGGGAATAAATGGCGTATGAACCTATTTTTGGTCACCGGGCTACCATGGGACTGCATATCAACACGATGCTCCACTGTCTTGTGGACTAGACCTTCAGGTCAAAGGCTCGGGGTGTGGCTCCTGAAGGAAACCACCTGCTTTAGTCTGGGCATCTGGGCATTATCATAGCCCTCATACGAATCGAATGAGATTTGTGTGGCGCATATGTATCTGGTGTCCCTTTGTACCAATATTTATGTGTTCAAATAAATAAAATAAATTTACTTTGTATAGTTCATCTTTGTTTCAAACATCTTTTGTTTCTCTTCTGTTTTAGCTTATTGAATCATGTAAAACACTGATTAAACAAGGACCATATCTTCGAGTAAAAGTATGTTATTTTATGTTCTTGATTTTAACTAGTATTTATTAAACTTAGTTTCTAGTACAAAGTGAGATCTACTAGAGAAGTGGTTAGAAAATCGAAGAAAAACTAGGTACAGATTTCAGCCTAAATTAGGCCTCTTCAGTAATCTATATCTACGATCTTACCAGTGATCAAGTATAGGACTTTCAGGCCTAGAGGCGGGTATTCAATTTTTAAACTACTGAGTAGATATCTAATACTTCATTTTTTAACATTATTAAATGCGCTATGTAAATGATAAGTTCAACAGTTTGTAAGTCGTATTGGACACAAACTAATTCCAGTCGACATGTAGTGAATAAGAAGACAAATGGTAACAATCGGATGTATTTGACACGAAATTACAGAATATCTCAGTAAAATCTGACAATCATACAGTGAACAGTTAATTTGCAAACTATCAATCAATCGTCTAAATCTTGACCATTATTTCTTCAAATATCAGTTCATCGTTTCCGATTTTAGTGTTCATGCATTATTATACCAATTGCGTTTCGTTCCCGTACTTTCTTTATCGATTTTCTACTGAAATACATTCTATGCCTGACTATCGTCATACACCACTTATGTAGATGTAAATAATCCACACCACAGAGATACCATTAAAAACCAGGAAGCAATATACAGTACGAGACTACTCAACAAGGAGTACCTATGAGTTTACCGAGGATCGAATTGAAGATCATCAAGTCTAGTAGAGAATTAATCAGCATTGAAACAAATCTGATTATTTCTAGTAAGTATCGGAACTACTACTTCATACCATATTGTTTTAAGACTGATTTATGTATAAATGCTGGAAGGTAAACTATGCAACCGGTGGTTTATGTTATAATAATAATAAATGCTTTCTTCAACTGAATATTTTGCATCTTTTTCCTTTATTACATCATTTCTAGCTACAACAAACTCAAAGAACTGCCTTAGATGCATATACAACTTTTCTAGAAGGTTTAAAAGCTCCATCATCTCATGCTACTGCCATTTCAAAATTGACATCATCAGCGACAGCAGCCACTACATCATTGAGGAGTTCAATATCTCATGGAAATGAAACACGTTTTGGTAGTTTAACATCAGAAATTAGCCGACGTGTAACTTCACATATTAGTGAAGATAATTCAGATAATCGTAATAAAACAACTACTACTGGTACGTCAATATATTGGCGACGTATGTCACGTGTAGCTGATAATGTCACCTGGAATCTACGTTTATTAACAGGACAAACTGAATTAATGACATTATTATTAAATGAATCAAATGAATGGATAAAACAAGCAAAAGAATCTAGTCAATCTACTGGTCTTTTAATTAAATTAGATACATCTAGTATAACTGATTCACATTCTTCACCAACTTCATCAGATAAAGATCAATTAACTAATGAATTGAATATAGAAGTTCCTTTAACTACTAATAAGCCATTAATCTCAGATCATATCATACAAGATCATCAAACTTCATTAAACCGATCACTGAACATAACATCGAATGAAATATCAAACAATCTAAATAGTACAAATCAAATAGATCATAATATAACATCAAAAAGTCCATTATCACCTTTATTAGAAATACCTCGTTCAAATCAAGTGTTGAATACACTTGAACCATCTAATCTCAGCACATTTAAAACCTATACCACACCAAATAGATCATTAATAAGATCAAATGTCAAAAATCTTAATTCATATAAAGTTTCCACAGATATTAAACAAAATATGATATCAAATGAAACAACAATAACTACCACTACTACTACTACTACTAACATTCATACTACTCATTTCAGTAATGTGAACAGTAGTATAAAAACTATGACTACAACAACAAATACAAAATTATTACCAACTAGTAATATTATCAATTCATCAGGTAATTTATCAAAAATTAGAAATCGTTTTAATCAAGCATGGAAGAAATGAACATTGTTAATAAGATGATTATATAATGAACTATATTCAATGAACAGAATTACCCTTTTATAAATATGCATACATATATATATATATACTACTCATAAGTAGATTGCCTACAAGAGCAGAGTGAACAAACTTATATAATCTATATATACATATACTAATTTGTGATATTAGCATAATAAGAGTATATTCAAATTGTATGAAAGCAATTTGTTAAACTCCAATATACATTTTTATATATATAATCCAGATGAATGGTCTTTACTTTTCTTCATATAATAAATATTAGACTAACGGATTAATGTCTTATCTTTCCTCATTATCTAACCCAACCCTATGCATGAAATATTGAGTAACCATAGCAAAAACAACAATAATGTAAACTTTATATCAAGATTGTATGGAGAAAAAAGGAACAAGAAAGGAGAAATATTTATTCTGTAGTATATACATATATACATAATAGATTAGTAACTGCAATTTCTGGATCAAAAACGTACATGTGAATAAATACAAACAAACAGATACATCTACGTACCAAAAGTTCTTGTCAGATTTTATGCATTTTTTAAAGTAAAGAAAAATTGAATTACATTCTGGTATTGGTCAGATTTGTTTTTTTTTTCTTTTCTTACTAAGTATAAGTATCATTTCTACAACTCCTACGGCTACTACTACCACTACTACTACTTCCGATTATGACTTTACTTTCATCTTTTCGTTTTGTTCTTTTTTTTTACTTCTCCACAATTTCTTTGTTCAAAAATGAAATACTACTAACTACTAATTATCCATTATCAAGTTTGTATTTATTTTTGTTTTCTTCTTCTTTTCCTTCATAATTAAATGATTAAGAATATGGTTAAATTAACCATTTATTACAAATACAAAATATACTGTAAACATATTTTATTGTAACTAATAATATTACGTGTTTAATTTCATACTACTAATAAATAATATAAGTAGTAAAAATAATCAACTTAAATAAAAATCATGTAAAGACAACAGAATAGATGAAGATTTAAATCAGAGGAAATTTACTTATTTATTTGTATTTTAAATCATAAATTAATTACATTGAATGAATTAATGTATGTGTTAAAGCTGTAAAAAAAATAATAAACAAAATCTTATCCAAAATTATTACCTCATATTATGATTGCTTGTTAACTTATGTATTTTGAAGAGGGAGGGTGAGGTGTAGTCAGTCAGTCAGTCACAACGTAAAACATCGTACGTACGTACATACATCAGTTCGAGCTCCTATACCACATTAGCACAGAGATTCAGTTGTCAATTCAAATCCCATAGTAGTAGAAGTAATAAGCGTATAAGCAGTAATGTGAAAGATTAGGGTTTGAAAATGTTATTGAAGGAGTATAATGTAGTGAAATAAATTTGGAAAAAGAAAAAGGACGGGGAATTCAGAAGATTAAAACTTGGCAGAACAAAAAGAGTGAATGCACCTCCGCCATTGCAAACGATTTTGAGTGGGGGAGGTGTAGAGGAGAGGATGAAGATTGTAAGCATATTTTAACAAAAATATATATATAAAAGAAACTTTAGATTTTTTTTAAAAAAAAGTGATTTTTTCTTCAAATTCATTTGGTATTGGTTGTCTAAATCTTTCTATTGATGTTTAGGATTGCAATTTATCAGTCTCTTATTGATATATGTGCATCCTGTACGGATTGCCTTAATTCGCTAGCATTATAAGCAAAAATATTTTGGTAGGTATCAGTGGAACCCAGGATGTGCGTTTCATCCTATTTCGAACTCATCAGCTGGATTTACCTGATGTTTTTCTTCTACCAATAATTCAACAAGACAGATTTGGGTTTGTACTAATGATACTTGACATATTGTAGTTTAGATAGAAAATTTTAAGACTCCGATCAGTTGAATGTTTAAGTGTATGAACATTTAACGTTGTTATGATTTTAAGAAAGGGCCGTATGCCAATTCGTTACGATTTTATGTTCGGCTTTTATCACCTGATTTATCCACCAATCGGAATACGACTTGTCTAATCTTAATCTTGCGCCAAATCAATGACGTTCAACTGGTATGAGCAGTCTAGTGTCCTTATTGGTCCTTTGTCCGCCTAGCCCTTCCAATTGAGTTCAGAACACCAATTACAGCTTCTGCTATGCGAATCATTTATTTCAAGCATACTCGGTTGTTATGCTTGTGGCCGAGTGGATGCCTAGTTAATGGGTGACTTGATGAGACCGCCAATTAGGGAGCAGCGAATTATCGACTGGAACAGTGACACGAAACCCGTACGAGCAGACTAGAGTGCTAACCGGTCCTGCGATCTGCCTAGCCCAGCCAGTTAAGTCCAAAACTCCAATAACAGCCTCAGTGGTATGAATCATTATTTACAAACATACTGGGTTTTTATACAAACCAAAGTAATCAATAAACTGATTATAACTCAATAATCTTACTTACTTACTTACTTACGCCTGTTACCCCTCGTCGAGGAGCATAGGCCGCTCACCAGCATTCTCCATCCAACTCTGTCCTGAGCCTTCCTTTCCAGTTCTTTCCAGTTACTATTCAGCCTTTTCATATCGGCTTCTATTTCCCGGCGTAGTGTGTTCTTTGGCCTTCCTCTTTTCCGCTTTCCTTCCGGATTCCAAGTTAGGGATTGAGTCGTGATGCACATTGGTGATTTCCTTAATGTATGTCCGATCCACTTCCAACGTCTTTTCCTAATTTCCTCTTCAGCTGGAAGCTGGTTTGTCCTCTCCCATAGAACGCTGTTGCTGATAGTATCCGGCCAGTGGATGTTGAGTATTTTGCGTAGACAACTGTTTATAAATACTTGTACCTTCCTGAAGATGGCCGTAGTAGTTCTCCACGTTTCAGCTCCATACAGTAGGACTGTCTTGACGTTCGTATTAAAGATTCTCACCTTGAAATTGGTTGAGAGTTGTTTTGAGTTCCATATGTTCTTCAGTTGTAGAAATGCTGCCCTTGCTTTGCCAATCCTCGCCTTTACATCTGCATCCGATCCTCCTTGTTTATCAACGATGCTCCCCAGGTACTTGAATGTTTCCACCTCTTCCAGAGTTTCGCCGTCAAGTGTGATTGGGTTGGTGTTCTCCGTGTTGCATTTGAGAATCTTGCTTTTTCCTTTGTGAATGTGGAGACCTATCGATGCGGAGGCAACTCAATAATCGTATGATCATAAATCAAAGATCAAAATAAAGCTCATGATAAGAGAAACACGAATATGAATAGTTTAGTTACGTAACAATTGTACAATAGGAAATAGGCATAATACATTGGTCGATAAAGAGACCTAAAAGTTAACATTCGTAATTCACCGGGGGATATAACATCGGTCTATATACCAGACAGACAGACCGCATCACACCATAAAATAGAAAATAATATTTATACAAGGTCAAGCCAAATGTGGCTGTGAACGTGGGATACAATAATCGATAAACTGAATATAATTTAGGGACAGTAAATCGTATAATAATAACTCATAGGTCAAAATGAAGCTTATAATAAGATGAATATAGATATACATAATCTAATTACTCTATAGTTAAACGACAAGAATATATAGACAGAGAGAGAATAATCGTCCACTAGTAGGTCCCGGAAGTTACCCGTACTTCACTAGGATATAACAAAACTTAAAGCGGTATAGATTTTATTCATTCCCCATCCACCTAGTGAAGATGTCCAGTAAATACTATTGGTCATTTGCATATCCTGAATTTTCAATACTGATGAACTAGATTTTCTAAGCAAATTTATCAACGTTAACTTGTCGTATAAACAGCTTATTTGTACATAAGGCAATTATTCCACACATACGTATATACATGACGAAAATCAGTGTTTATTCAACGAATGGTTAATTAGTTAATTCTTGAAGTTGACTTAATCATTTAATGATAAATATGCAAAGCAGGTTTATAAACAGTTAGTTATCAGAGTTACCAAATAAAGACCAAGTGAACGTAAAATATTCGACAAGACTGTCAACCTCTATCCACCGACAAGAATGAACCGAATTTAATGGCAGTACAATTATTAAATCGCCATTTCCACCGACTAAAACATCACTGGAAGTATTTAGAAGCCACGCTATTCAGTTGCCTTATCGTTTCCTGTAATCATATACATATACGATTTCCTCACATCTAGTTCATTATCAAATATTCGCACAGTAATACGGCGATCAGAAATTATGACGAACTTATTATCACCAACACAGATGGTCGACCATCATCCTGACCTTTCATCATGTTACAACCTTCATGATTTCCACTGAAACGCCTATTCTAGTGTGTAACCTCCATAGACACCTCTCAATATTTGATCAACTTCCTACATTTTTCACTAAAAGCACTTAGTAGTTCAGTTCATACAGTTGTTGTTCATAATAGTATACCACTTCTTTTTGTAAACATATCGCGAATGTTAAAAAAAACCAAAACTTAATTGAGTTGTGCACATTAGTGTTTCAGTGGAGAGGCGTATCTTGAGTATACTTAGACAATTACGTAACAAGCGTCGACAATAATCAATCATTTTTAAAAATCGACAGGCCGAACTCCGAGTAATTTGAAAAAATTAAAACAGCTAACCTTCATCTGAAAATCAACTACACATTGTCTAGAAAAACGATAAGAGTTCCAGAATTGATCTACTCGGCTCAGAGAACGCAACTCTATTAATATTGCCTTCTTGAGATAAACGTTTCTTTCTCCATCTCAAAATATGTAAACGCATAAACGGAGATGGATGGTGTCTAGTAGCGAAGCACGTTTAGTCCTATTTGGGACTCGTCAGTTAGATGTAACTGCATCCCAGAGTCGATGTTCACTCAGGAACTCGGACCCAGTGGGAAGACTTAAACAACCAACAAAAATTATTCAAACTTTACATCACTGCACAAACTAGTGGGTATCTGGACTCAGTCGCAAAGTGGATAACGCGATGTCTAGAGTGAACAGGCGATCCGCATATGGGTACACATATACCAAAAAGACTGATCAACTGCAGTACTAAACATCAATAGGAAGACTCAAACAACTAATGCAAATCAATAGACATAAACGTCTGTTATAATTCCACTGTTTCATACATATAGTTTATTGGGATACAAGTACAACGCTTGCTGAGAAGTTCTGCCTTGAAATGCGGCCATAGTTGGTAAAGGATAACGTTGGGACAAAGCTAGGGTCAGATATACTAAGAAATGACACTAATTCATCAAGTCACTAACTGATGAAATTAGTTATCAATTCAGCATAATTAATAGTGAGGTTAACCTTTCTCTGACATGGTGACTATGATTGTAATCGAATAACCCTTTTAATTTTTCACGCTTATATAGCTTTATTAATGTTCAAACAGTGATAAGATTTGAGTTACAACTATAGAATAATTTACTAATCTGACTATTAGCAACCGTAACACCACTACCCCTTTATTCTGGATTCTTATCATTAATTCTAGCATATAACTACCAATCAATCTTAACCATCAAAAACACAAGTTCAGTGAAGAAATATCTATCTCTAATTAGTTCTTTATCAAAGCTTTACACTAATCCATAAGTTTTGTAGTTGAAAATAAAATCAGTACCAAACGAATGGTTGTTGTTCAGTCTAATATACTGAAGACAATGGTGGATGTGTCGCTCAAATTCGTGGATTAGTTGAAGTTAGACATTAACACCGTTGGATGCCAGCTCAGTGGTCTAGGGGTTTAGCGTTCGCGTGCGAGACCGATGGGTTCTGGGTTCGAATCTTGCGAGGAGGGATCGTGGATCCGCACTGCTGAGGAGTACCACGGTCATCTAGTGCTTTCAGGTTTTTCATGATGGTCTAGCTTCAATTGACTCATGATTTCAACTATTAAAATAACAATATTCTCTTTAAAACAGTACAGTTAGAAGATCAGCAGGAGTAAAAGATGTAACAGATTTAAAGACAAGGTTATGTAATCGGTTGATGAAAAAGAAATCCAATCGGATACAAAAAAGAAAGGGTCACAAACACAGACACACACACAAAATACACTATGTAACAATTTAGTACTATGTCCATGGCAAAAAATTAGGATGTAAAATACAGCCTATAGTAGCATAACCCAAGAAATAACAAAGCACAATACGATGTTTTACTAAATGATATTGTAAAGGATTTAGCGCTTTATAAATATCTTTTAAGTAATAATATAATTCATTTCTAATATTGACCAAAGAATTGCTACTATGCTTATTCGTCATTAATGGCTCGAAATTGGGCAACGTTTCACAAAGAAGATAAGCACAATACCAGTAGATAACAGGACAGGATGAAAAGATCATACGAGTTAACACCTATAAAACAAAAATAAGTGAGCATGAATACATAGGAGTTGCGAGCTTGATTCAGTCAGTGAAAAACTTTCTAGTTGATATGTGTACAAGTAAATATAACCATTTATATACACTTTACAAGTGACCTGACCAACTGCATTTTTTCAGCTAGGGATTATGGTTACAAAATAAATGAACAAGATAAACATCACCTTTAGTTTAAGTAGCAGAACAGAACATACCAAATATTTTAATTATTCCGTTCTATCAGCTTCAATGGGTTAATGGCGGACAGAATCTTACCACGCTTGGGTTTTTTATTTTTTTTATTTAAACACAAATATTGGTACAAAGGGGCACTAGATATATGTGCGCCGCACAAATCTCATTTGATTTCTGTGAGGGCTGTGATACTGTCCAGGTGCCCAGATCGAAGCAGGTGGTTCTCTTAAGGGGGCCACACACGGAGCCTTTGACCTAAAGGCCTAATCCACAAGGCAGTGGACCATTGTGAGGAGATGCATTCCCATGATAGCCGGCAACCAACGATTGGTTTATACGCCATTTGTTCCCTCAGGATACTGGAGACTATGTGCACCATTGGTTTGGAATCAGGGTTTTCCAACTCCCCTAGGTGGATTCGCCGTGTCCACCGATCCGGTTAAAGCGCCGAACATTCGTCTTTTGTTCTCTCAATTTCGTAGACACCCGTGGTGTGAGAAGGTAGTGTGTAGAACTTCCCTGGCAGAGGCTGTATACGCGTGGCCGTGTGAGAGCATTTCCAAAGAGAGGGCGGCCCCTACCCACTCTCGGCAGCACCAGAGCACATTAAGTTTTCTGAGCAACTACGTTTGCATGTTTCATTGAAATTATGAACTAATCAATGCTGAATCACCGTTGAGAACCTCAAAGCAATGAACGGCTGTTCCGTCCTAATGCAGGACTCCTCAGTAGCGCGTATCCACGACCCCGGATACGGCAATTGAACCCAAGACCTTCAGTCTCTCACCCAGACGCTTAATCACTAGGCTACTGAGTGGACATCCAACGGTGCTGATGTCTAACTTCAATCAATCCACGATATCGCGCAATGATGTTCCATTGTCTTCAGTGAGTAACTGCTTCAAAAGTCCCCACAATCTTATACTGATAGTTATTATACGATCATTAGTAACTAACTTCGGTAGGAAATTCTCGGAGTTCTGGTGAGAAGCTGTGGCTATTGGAGTCCGACCATATAGGGTATGAGGCACTTGTCTACGGAAGATAATGAAAGATCATTGAGCAATATCGTGGATTGATTGAAGTTAGACATCAGCACCGTTGGATGTCCACTCAGTAGCCTAGTGATTAAGCGTCTGGGTGAGAGACTAAAGGTCTTGGGTTCAATTGCCGTATCCGGGGTCGTGGATACGCGCTACTGAGGAGTCCTGCATTAGGACGGAACAGCCGTTCATTGCTTTGAGGTTTTCAAGGGTTATCCAGAATTAACCAGTTCACGATTTCAATGAAACTCAATAATCTCTACAACCCTGAGCATTTCTATGTGTTAGACTATGAGCTGCTAACATCACTAGCCTCAGAAATAATATACAGACATCTGAAAGATATCTAGCAAGGAGTTTGAACTTTGAGGCGATCATGATAGAATTGTTCGTTCGACATTTCGTCTTAACTGGCGAATAACCATACTATAAAGCCCAAACACCTCCAGGGTACTGAATCTACTAGACAATGAATTACTAGTTTCGATAGCACAATTTTTTAATTCATTATGTCAAGTGACGTTTGTGATATAATTAAACAAATTTTAATAACTAAAAGTGCTCTTCTGCAAAAATTTACTTGCCAGTAAGTACTCTAATATAATTTGAAATCATAAAATACTTCAATAACAAGCTCATAATATTGTTTGCCTAACTACAAAACTCGAGTAACTTTATGACTGTCAAGTAAGCTATATGGTAAGAATAATTTGCTACCCACAAAAATTTCCACTGGAAGTAATGAGTGGAATGATATTTGTGGATCTCATTGATTATCAAGTTACAACTGCTAGGCGAAAAATCCTATCCACGTTAAAGAACATATAATGGGTATTTAAATAACTAAATTACATAACCAAAACAATCACACATATTGTGATGTCAGATACCAAGATGTGTAAAAAATTAAAAGTAAAAGCATAACTCACTTGAACGTTTATGTGAAGAACCCCGTAAGAGCACAGAAACAGCATATGGAATACATACGGCACCATGATACGGTCCATTTCGCATTCTGCATATAGCCCAAATGTTCTATATGCTTTTGGAGCTCTTCGGTAAAACGTAATCGCACATATAAAGCATAAAGTAACGACGGGTGAGGACAGAATAAAATTTGGAATTTGCCGTAGCTGGTAATATCCCCACAATCCGACATTCCACTGACTCTTTTGGATGTGGGAATATGAGAATGGTGGTGCAAACGAACACCAAACTGGAAAATGCGGAGAACTAGATTCGTTTGTAAGGCGAACTGGTATTGAGAAACCATGATCCAGACCATAGTTAAGCAGTGGTACAGGAATTTTTGACGGAAATACGGTGTGGAACGATTGCGCGTGAGAACAATACAAATAGTACCCGTAGGTTTGGTACAATAAGAAAGGGAGCGAGCATAAGAAGAGTAAAATAAGGCGTGGCATGAAGAAAAAAACAACGTTCACCCACCACTTGATAGACAAGAGCAAGAAAGATATGAAGGACTTTCTGCTTTTGTGGACTTCATCTACCCATATTAGAACCTGGAAGTTTGAACGAACTACCATGAAGTAACCTAAATATCCTATGTTTAGCAACCCATTGCTTCTGCACATAACAGAAAATGCGATTAACAAAGAAGACAATAAGATCCTGTTGATATACATAAAATATAATCCAGAAATGGTAAAAAAGAAAAACAATGACTCAGAGTAAAGCGACAAAAAGAACACTGTAGCTGGATTGCAAGAAAATAGTAACGAAGCAAGAAAACTGACCTTCACCGAACCCAGTACCATAACTCCTAGGCGATATAAAAAAACCGTGGAGGCTAGATTTAAAACGAAGTTTGACAAAAAACCACATAAAAGGATTGCAGAAGATAAACTTAGAGAATGTACACTAACTCTTAAAGCCATACGACCTAATAAACCTATTAACATAGGAAAACCCGGGAAGAAGACAAGGCTGTTTTCAAAGATATAACCGTAGTTTGCAATAAAAGTAAAGTAAATACAATCCCATTTGCAAAATCCCTGAAAGGATATTCGGGTAATCTTATCAACCCAACCAGCGTAAGGTTCCTCCGGGGGTTTAAAAGCGTCAGCAGCATGATCAGGAAGGAGACTACTGCAGGACTAAATACGTTTCATGAAGAGAAATAGTAGTCACTTACTATTATTATTGCGAAAACCGACCTCAAAACAAACGCACATTTCAGCAAAGATCTTTCCACCTTAGTTAAACCAAACATGCGCCAGCGCCATAACCCTAACCTTCTAATTTCATGTACTTCAGTCTTCAGTCTTCAGTAATAAGGATAGTAGGTTGATGAACCTGTGTTAATCCTGACAGATTTCCTTCCAGTGAAGGTCCAGCTTCTTTTTGAAAATGTTCACTAATGGTGCTGATACCACTGGTTCTGGTAAAGCGTTCCAGTCATTGACCACTCGATGAGAAAAACGGGACCCCACCTTTAGTTTATTAGATCGCGGTTTCAGAACCTTCTTGCTATGACCCCGGAGATTATTAGTGCTGGAGGGAGCAAAAACATAAGACATATTAACACCCAGATCATAATTAAAGATACGAAATGCCAGTATAAGGTCACCTCGCGTCCTCCGATAAGATAAGGGGAAAAGATTTAGACGTTTCAAACGCTCATCGTAAGGGAGTTTGGAAAGACCCTCTACTAATTTTGTCCCTACACGCTGGACACGCTCAAGCGATTTAGCATCCTTTATCAGACAAGGGCTAGCTGCTTGGATACAGTATTCTAAGTGTGGCCTTACATAGGTGGGATATAAAATTCGAAACATATCCTCGTCAAAGCATTTAAATGCTCTGCGAAGCGACCATAGCGCGCGAAAGCCTTTAGAAGCAACCGCATTGCAGTGCGTAGTAGTTTTTAAGTCGTGACTTATAATTAATCCTAAGTCTTTATGTGCATGAACGCGTGGCAGAGATGTACCATTAATGGTATAGTGGTAACTAATATCGTGCCCGATGTGCATGAACACGCTCTTCCTGGAATTAAATTCCAGGCCCCAATTATGAGCCCACCTAACTAATTCGTCTAAATCTGCTTGTAGATAACAACGATCAGTCTCATTTCTTATTGTTCTCTAGATTTTAACATCATCCGCAAACAATAACGTCGACGACTTAAGTAATAAAGGTAGTTCATTAATATACAGAAGAAAAAGTAAAGGGCCCAAGATGGTGCCTTGGGGTACACCACTTCTGACCGGTTTCCATTCGGATGGCATTCCATTGACCCTTACTCTCTGTCTGCGGTCACATAAGAAGCTTCCTATCCATTCCTGTATAGCACCTGTTATTCCAAAGCTCGAGAGCTTTTGCACAAGACCTAAGTGTGAAACCTTATCAAACGCTTTGCTAAAATCTATGAATATCACATCGACAGACTGGCCGTTGTCTAGGGCAGCTGTCCAATCCTCTCTCGCAATGAGTAAGTTAGTCAAGCATGAATGCTTGTTACGAAACCCATGTTGCTCGGGAGTTAACAGATTGTACGAATCTATGTGGCTCAGTAGCTTAGCCCGAATTAATTTTTCAAGTAACTTAACTACTATACTGGTCAGGCTAACAGGCCGGTAGTTAGATACGATCCGTCTCTGACCACCCTTAAATATAGGACTAACTATGGCGTCTTTCCAGTCTCTAGGTAGTTGAGCCTGTGAAAGGGACATGTTGAAGAGCATCATGAGCGGTCTTGAGATAATGTCCGCAAGCGACGACAGCAAACGTGGGTGTAACCCATCGGGGCCCGGTATCTTACAAGGTTTTAGGTTAGTTATCAAAGGAAGAACAATATCCTCTGTCACGTGTAAAGGTCCTATGGCTGGTATCTCATTGTCAACGGGACAAGTAGTTGTAACACTACACGTAGAGTAGACTTCACTGAAATAGTTAGCAAATAACTCCGCTTTCGCTAGATCAGATTCAGCCAATAAAGCTGAATTTTCGCTTAACAGTAATGAGGGGGTACCATCACTACGTTTCGTCCGCCTTTTAACGTAGGAAAACAGTCGCTTCGGACAGGTACGGCGTGTTTTAGGATAAAATCGTCAGCGAGACAACACGGACTACGATATATTCCTCCTATCGTCACTAACCCGTTTCTAGACCTAATTATACAACATACTACCTCACATGTACCACTTACATGCACCTCCGATATGATCGAGTTAATGCGGAAGTGGTCCCTAATATATAATATTATGCCTCCTCCCTTGTGACTTCTAACTCTATCACTTCTGATACAGATGTAGCCTGAAGTGACTGGAGAACAGTCTATATTTACAGTGAACCAAGTTTTGGTGATAACAATTATATCCGGATTTAAGTCGTCTACCATCAAACTTAGTTCAGACATCTTATTCCGAAGACTACGAGCATTCGTATAACACACATTTAAGGTGTTTTTGGAGACATGCGTTCTACCCACACAGGTCTCGGAAGCATTGGCTTCCAAGACCTGACTACCCGAAAACCCTTAATTGTAAGGTTCGCTTCACCGTTTAGCCTTCGAGTTTTTAACTCTGTTAGGGCATTCTTCCACTTTATCCGATCCTCAAGTGGCCAGTCAGGTCGAATACGAATGTTTGAGTCACGAGTTTTGCGTGAGTTATTTAGTACTACGTCCCTTTCCTCAAAATTACCGAGTACTAATTTAAGAATCCTTCGTGGGCATGTCTCTTAGCGAGATCGGTGTCTTTCGATTCTGCCAAGTTCCAGATGATTACACTAGGCACCTGTTTAACTGCCTTAAAAGTCGTGTTCACGGCCTTCGACCGTGACGTCAGATCCTGCCGGTTAGCTACCGGCTTCTTACTGTAACTCTCTTAACTCTCTTTATAACAGTGTCATGTGGGTCGAGCGAGTGACTCACAACAACATTTGGTGAAGTTAAACTGTTTCCATCCACAACAGTATTAAATATTTTCTTACATTTGGACTTGAGCGGAGTTGCCTTATGCTCAGGACGTTAGACCAACGATGACTTACCGACTATACGCGCGCTTTCTTTGGGTATTTTTCCGTCTTATTTGCGTTTCCGCGTAATCCATTTCCCACTAGTCTCAGCATCCAGATTGGAACTACTCTGGACGATTGTGGATCTAGCAGGGTCCTCAGTCGCTGCTAAAGCAACTGGTCCCTCAGTACTTAATGGCATGGCTTTCATTGGTTGTATCGGAGTAGAAATTTTTGCTTCATGTTGCGAAATTGGGTGTCTGGTACCTGCCATGGCAGCATTTACGACACTGATACAATCTTCGTTATCAGTATCTATGTTGCCGGCACGGCCTACGTCGACATGTTTAGCTAACGCTAGAAGGCTGATGGCTTCCTGAATGAGTAATGTCTTACTTGAGCAACAAAACATACAGAGCCAATAAGAATCTGGTTTCGAGCACCTATTATAGGCAGCAGGGCTTAAGCGGGTGCACATTTTATGAAACCACTTCTTACTTTCGTCACATTGCATCCCTTCTTCCACGGGGAATAAGCAATATGGCTGTCTACACTTGTATACAGAGCCGACCATCTTAGAATGAAGCAAAATGATAGGCAAGGTAGATATGTAAGATAAATCACAACCTTATCAAATAAACAAGCCTCAGTCGACCAAGAATGCTTTGATGCAGTAAATACACAAAAGCAGGATCCAAACACACAAATACAATGTCACGTTAACTGAAATAAATTCAATTAAAGTGTAAACGGTAGTTTTGATACGTAATTTACGATCAAAATGGTGAACTGAACTCAACGGGAAACAATACCACTGTCCTTTTAAATACTACATCTCATTTCCAATGTATCTAATATCTTTGCCACGAGCTTGTATGAACCGATTGATTTATTTGCACTTGCATCTTCTTAGTTCAGTAAGGTTACAAGTATCTGCCGATGTTCAATAGTTAGTCGTAGTAGGTGATCCACTACTGCTAGATACGGAAGCCCGTCAAGCGAAAGCTTCTTCTATTCCGTCCACAACCATTTTAACCATTTATCCACTCAAATCCACTAGTTCTAATTAGTTTGGCGGTTATTTTTTGGCTTGTTCATCTCGTTGTTTGAGTGCGTTTGTCTCAGGACAGTGAGGATCCTGGATACCACACAACCACTATATTACCAGGAGAGTTGTTGGTGGACTGCAACGTTAAAATAGTAAAGTGATAATTTTAGTGCTAAGAGAAGACAATTAGTTCAAAAATAAATGAGTCATTTAAATAACAAGTAATGTTTAATATGGAATTAAAAGAATAAGAGGGGAACAATGATGACAATAAGCAAGATAGGAAGTAGTTGCTATTTATGCGGTAATGATAACCATGATGAGTTTCTAGACATGCATCAGATACACCAGGTCCGAGAGAAGGATGGAAATCCGTCGACGAGTGTGTGTTTCTGAAGTTTCATCCTAGAGCTATCCTCTGAGGGTGGGCTATGGTCGCCTCCACTAGGAAAATATCTCATATAGGGGCAACTCCTAATGAGAAAAAGTGTGAGTGAATGAATGTTTACTCGTTGATGTTCAATCCTTCAAGGATTGACTCTAGGGACATGTTATGACGTTTTGGCAAGGTGTTCATGTTGGTGTGGCATAGTATCCCTAGTATATTTCATACTATTAGCAGACCACCCTTTATTCTCCCGTAGCTCAACGGGACTAATCTCAGGTGCCGGAGTCTGTCCTCATGAAATTCATGTCTTAGACCTATTGCCCACTTATTTTCCCGTCTCTGTAGTTGGTCTTAGAGATTTGTGTCTCTTTTGAAGAGGGAAAAGAAATAACATTGTGACTTCGAGAGTCGGTCGTGCGTACGCTTTGAACAGTGTTAGGAATAGCTCTCGGGTAATTGCGCCAAGTTATCTATGTACAAAAAAGAGAATTACATTTGCTTAGACTACGTCTCCCATGTAATTTAAGTTAGTGCTTAAGCTCACTGTGGTCACAAGCCCGTGATCACGCTTTGAGGAGCAAATCGGGAGAAGGTTTACATAGAGGGTGTAATTGCTTTGTGTTAAATAATGCATAAAGTCTATCACAGAACATTTCGACAGATTAAGGTTTGACCCATTGTCCTCTGACCATCCAGGTGTGAGGTTCACTCCTCAGTCTTTAGTAGTAAGACCGACCTATATTAAACCTTCCGGTTTTCAGTACAGTAAAAATTCGATTTCGCTTCAAATGTATCAATAGAAGGCATTCATATCACTTTTTCTGGTGTGGAACTCCAGTAATTTAATACTTGATGCTAGAAACGAAACTTCCGACGTAGATGATTTGATCTCGATTTTCGGACTTTCTTAGAATGTTATCTCAGGTAATCAGTTCCAGATGGAAGGAAAAGATAAGGTATATTGTTGCCGGTAAACAGTAACCCCGAACCTGAAGTTAGATAACGTAAATAGATTGCGGCGTCTTATTCTGTCCTCATAAGATCAGCCAGAGATACCTTTTACACTTTGGTTTCTTGCCGTTGAATTCGTTCTAGCATATCTGCTCCATGCTTGAAACAAGGACATGCTACTTGAATACCATACTTCAAGTGCAGTGTCACAAAAGTCTGGCACAATACCCTAAACATTTCTTTCAAGTAATGAAATGACTCTAAAGCCTCAGGGAGCGACAGCATTATAGTTACTTACAATGATTCCTGAATCTCCATAGTCCGTCAATTTTGGTGACGCAACTTCACATGTTATGTAGTGATACAAGTTGTCGCAGTTGTTCACATCAGCCCACTCTTATTAGAGTTCGCTTCTAGTGACCACCTAAGCATCCACTGAAATAGTGAATTTAGGTTATTATATAATATTATTCTGTCTGACATACTGTGTATAGGATTATATATCTTCATGTCTCCTATCACCAGTAAGATAAATTTTCCAGTTTATGGTTTTGTAGTGGTATTGGTTCCTAAATACACGACTGACGCTCAACATGTAACACTTAGAGGAGGTCAGAAATAGTGAAAGCGGGAACAAATATTCAAGACTGCATGCCTCGGTCATGCAGGTGTGGTCACATAACCACTCGCCTTTTGTATCAAATATATTGCTCACTTCCAAGCTCGAATGGGTTCTTCAGAAATGCTAGATGTCGTATTGCTGGTGTTATAACATGATGACTCAATGCAGAGAATAATGTGGCTTCCACGTAAGACCTTTTAGACTATTTTTTCACGTCAAGACAAATCTGAAATTTCGAGACTAGGTCTATTATTATAGTAATATTAATATCGAACTAGACGATAAACATACACTGGTGAGACCGAATAAAGAAACGCATCCCGTTATTAATTCTCATTTTCACTTTAACTTAGTTGATCGATCTTTACTTGTGTTAACCCATTATTCCATTTGTCTGTTGATTACTGCTCACGTGTATTATCGTATTGTGATGGTGATTGGTGCTTATAGCTTACTGGCTAGATTGGCACTAATAACTGGTCGTTTAAATTTATGACTAGCTATGATGATTCACCAAAATGTTTTAGTGGCATTTACATGCTTCATGGAAATAAACTTGTCAAAATATCAAGCGCTAGTAAATATGGTCTTTAATTGACGTAAGTACACATTGCCCAGCAATACAAGTAAGAACTGAGTAGTTATCTGGGTCTAATTCTTCATCTTGTTTCTTCATTTAACATTTAACCCTATTTTACACTATGAACTCTCCCTTGGTATGTTTTCTTTCACTCACTGCCAGTCTAATTTCCAATATTTGAGTTCCACTACCAAGCAACGAAAACAGTATTTCAGAAGCTTCAGTGAGTTTAAGTCAATAATTTGCTGCAATCTTATAACCGTTTTAGATCGTTTGTATGGTGAGAGCCACGTATTTATCCGAACTCTTTGGATTTTTACTGAATCAACCAAGTGACAAAGTAAATAGAATCACACACCCACGAAACGGTTGCAGTACTTGGTGTCCAATCTGGTTCTTTTGGGATCGTTACCAGTTGCCACAAGCGGCTTTTTATATGTCATATTAGTAACGAACGAAATATCAATATTCGGTTAAAACGCAATACTGAAAAACCAGATTTGCTTGACAAGCCCAGACTACGTTCTCCCGTATAGCTTACAAAGAGTTTCTGAGTGTTTCGTATTAAGTTATATAGACTCACAAATTCTGTGTTGACTTTAAACAGTCCTAGTTTAAGAAAGAGAAAAAAAATTATATGAAAAGTATAAAGCACCTCAAACGGTACAGCCGGTGATATCAAATAACAAAAGCTCAGACAAGGAGGACTGAAGAATGCAATTCGTGGTTAAAAAGAGACCTAAGTAAAGGCTAAAATACAAGGCAGGGAGAACAAACAAATAAATGACGGAATCGCCTGATGAAATGTTGTGGAAGAATTTTCAACGTTTTCTTTCCCTTACACCAGCCACACAAATCCCTCCAGCCACGCAATGAAACCTCTAGATACATTTAGTTATACTCTCCTAGCTAGCGTCTCTATATCATTTTGAAGCACAGGACTTAAAGCAACACGCCCCGACATCGCAACGATGTTCAAAGTTCTCTTAAGAAAGAGTTCAAAGGCGAAACAAATTCTGGAAGACTATAACAAGATGTGTTCCTCATTACTATTTTTTATTGGAGGGCTGTTTAAACATCTGGGCTACTTCAGGACAGAAAAGTTATTTTTATACTTCCTTTTATTCCGTCGCACATAAGTGGCGCGTAACCTCTAGCACTATTTATACGCTTAGAATGGTAAGTACTTGTCTATGTGTTTGAAGAGCCAGTGAAATGTATTTGGGTCGTATTCAAATAATCCGACAGTCACGTCTCTAAGTATCAAAAGTTCGTCAATCCTCATCAAAATCAAAGACAACCAACCCACATCAATCAACTGCACGTCATGGACTAACACATACGGCAGCAGTCTCACTCAGTTTCTTTTACCTATTCTTACAATACATTTCTGCAATATCGTTACGTTCGTTCTACGTGATTATCAAGTTGGCCATAGAACATGAATACGACTAAAAAGCGACGGAAATCACGCATGAAACTCAAGGTGTGGCGCCAACATAAGTGAGGAGGTCATAACGTCCTCATCCAGCTGAAAAAAGCCTCCAATCGCCGACATACATCGCCAGGATTAGTGATCTGCATAGTAACTCATATCCCCTTCACAATGATAAGAACTACGTCACATTGTTATCTAAGTCGGAGTACCATCAAAATGCAGTCTTTTTAAAGATTGCCTGCCGTCCAGAATTAGTATATCTGAAGTAGATACATCCTATTTGCAATTCGCCCCTGATTTGCATTATCCATATTGTGTCAACATGATTTGACTCCAGAATGTGAAATATATAGGATATACATTTAACCGGAATCATGCTGGACCCCAAAGGGTACTAAGCACACCTCGTGTTCAAACTTGTATTTTTACGTTGCATCTGTCACTAGAGCACATGCAAAGTGAATTAAGACTTTTGTTTCACACATCCTCATCAATGCAGTGAGCTCAACAGCTACGCACTTATATTGGATGACATAAAAGCCTATTCGTTTGACTTACGTTCCAAATTCGTTTCTCATTCATGGATTTATTCCCTACGTCTGTCAACCAATAGGCATGCATGAAGTGTACATATTCTCCAAACATTCTGTAGTACCTTCAACTTTACGTGGCAGAATTAGCAAACTGTTTGTTCTTTGGGATCCGCACCTAGGTGGTCTGAGAAAGTTCTAAATCTAGGAGCCATACACCCCTCGTTATACTCTTGTTGGAAATTGAATGTATTTAATGATAATAGTGTTTAGGTCGAAAAGTTAGAGCGATTCCCCTTGGTACCAGCAGAACTAAGGTAATCATTAAGTCCTCTACATAATGATTCAGAAGAGTATCCCCACCATAACTTCGTGTAGAGTTCCATAGCCTACTGATTCGGACCTCGAAATAAATTATGAGCACTTTTGTGAGAGATCATTAGTGTTCTGTTTTGAGTGGGTGTTCATTTGAGTAGACTTGTTATTGAAACGAATCAGTGGTCTGTTTGAGTGGAGGGAACTAGGAGCGACATAATACATCAGTATTGTACTAGGCAGGTTGTAAACGAAGGGCTAGAGCCAAATGCTTCACTATCAGTTGTCATGTCAGATTAAAGGGCTCGAGATACTTCCTTCAAGGACAATGAAAAAATGTAGAATAGGCAGGGGCTGTCAACTGATAAAACTCTGTGTAGATAAGTGCCTTGACACCAGGTCCATTAGGATAAACAGAACGATGAAGCTTGCGTGTTTCAAATTGAAATCATTAGCTGCCTATGTGCGAACAACGTACGTTGACCCAATAAAATGGAGGAGTTGCGTGAATTAAGTAGTGCTAATAATACTGATCTGATAGAAATATCTGAAACATGGTCATCTCAGATTACGGACAGGAACTATCAATACCTAACATGTATTTGTGTTTGCAAAGACAAAAACAGGAATTGGTAGTGCAGTAGCCCTGTGCCTACAATTTTGCTTGGTGGTACATCATGTGCGCACTCAGGAGTTTATCAATCTTGGTGAATCCCCATGGTGCTCAGTAATACTGTCTGACACCTCGAGGTATATAGTTGTAGTCATCTACAGGACGTTCACTGCTGACACTGAATACGACAATCGTATGCTGAAGGGACTATCCCGGATACACTAACATACTGATTCTAAGATATTTCAATCTTCATAAGATCAGCTTCTCTGAACACACTTACATTGGAGGTGACAACTCTACTGAAGCTCGCTTCTTCAACTTCATTGAAAATCTACGATTATTCGAAAATTTAGGGTTAGCAACTCGGTGAAAAGACAGTCAGAAGCCGTCATATTTGAACTGAATTTTTATGAACGAAGAGTTCCTGACTGAAAACCACTTAGTCCTGGCTCTCACGTGTAGAAATAATAATACAGTCATGGCCTTCTATTTTGTCGGCAAAACTGAGTTATAACGTCGTGCGAACAACAGGTGTGTGAATTACAAACGGTTGGATATGTCAGCTTAACAGGTCAATCTACAGTAGATCCTGATGGCCCAACCAGAGGGAATAGTGACGCCACAGACCTTCCAAAAGGACAGCACTTTCAGACATTCCGACCGTTCCACACTAAGCACATCGACGAGGGCTTCGCCCACGACTCAATAGGACTCTCAGAAGTGGACCCGAGCTCTCACCCGGTGTACCAGAAACTGCTGCATTTAAACAAGGACGCTTCTTTTGATCCGGATGCGGTTCATTACGATATATTTTGGGGGAAGTGGCTTCAATCATGGCGAAATCCCTCTGTGTGGTTTTCTCATATTCGCTAAGCCGAGGCACATTACCAGATAATTGGAAGATAGCTCACATCACACCAATTTTCAAAGAAGGTCGATGCGGCGAACCTTCAAGCTGTTAGACTGTAGCACTTCTCTCAATACCCTCAAAAGTTATGGAGTCCCTGATACGCGATGGTTTACATAACCACTTACCATATGATTCTTTTCAGCCCAACATCACGGTTTCATGAAAGGTCACCGTTGTATGACCAACCTGCTGACCACGGTGAACAGATGGACAATCATCCTTGGTCGCAAAGGAAGGTTGAAGTCATTCACTTTGACTTCCCAAAAGCTTTTGATAGGGCCAACCATATACGTCTTATCAACAATCTAAAACGAATAGGTATCAAGCCAATATTAATTGATCGGCTTACTTTATATCTAAATGGTCGGCTTTTAAGGTCAGGGTTAACTCCACTTTCTCTCACGCACGAATTATCCTAGTGGGGTCCTCCAGGGTTCAGCATTAGGACGTCTTCTTTTATTGATTTATGTAAACGATCTTCCACAGCTAGTATCGTCAGATTTATCACTTTTCACTGATGGTGTGAAACTCTGGAGACACGTTCTCAACCAAGATGACATGCTCGCACTTCAGGAGGATTTGACTTGACTTCGATGTCACGTGGATAATAATGAACTTACCATTTACAATTCAAAGTCTAAAGTAGTCCATCCGTAGAAGTCCCGTCCAGAACCACTTGAAAAAAACCTTAGGTTTATACCCAATCATACGTTGAATGACGATAATACAACCCAAAAATGTTTTTGTTCGCAAGAATTGAAATTATCTTAGATTTTTACTACACAGAGAACTACTTCCACCATGATTTCAGTCATTGGGATGTTGATCGGCCAAGGTTAGCGTGTATTCAAGCTATCCTGATACACGTGCATCTGGATTCGTGTTGCGCTCCAAACTGTAGACTCTGACTGGGGGAGTTTACGTTTGCTTCAATGGTGTTAAAAGATCCTAATAAATTTGGTGACAAGGATGTTAACAAAAAGCATCGTCCACGTGTCAGCGGTCGTAAATCTCAGAAAAAATCTTCACGGGAGTCAGCAGTAGCGAATAATCCTAAGGCATTTGCTGTCCAACACACAACTAAAGCGTCGCGCCTAGTCCAGCGTACACTTGATCACCAGACTAAAAGACATCATTTATTACAGTCCAAATATGTTTCGGCTGTTTCCCCACCATACATAGTTGCAATTGTCGGGCCTCCGAAATCAGGCAAAAGCACACTTCTTCGTGGACTATTAAGACACTTTGCACATTTGTCACTTGGTGTCATTAAAGGTCCAGTGACTGTAGTAGTCGGTAAGAAGGAAAGATTTACTTTCATTGAATGTGGTTGTGAAATCAACAGTATGTTAGATGCTGCGAAGATCGCTGATGTCGTTTTGTTACTCGTCAATGTCCGTGCAGGATTAGAAATGTATCATTTTGAATTCATTAATATGATACAAGCTCATGGAATGCCGAGAGTTATCCCTGTTTTAAATCACTTAGATACATTTAAGGATTCTAGCTCTTCTCGTGCACTTCGAAGAAAAATTAAACATCGCCTATGGACCGATCTTAACTCCAAAATATTTCTCCTCACACGTTTCCAAGCGAAAAAATGTAAGTTTTGAGGCACATCTGGCTTATTCTCCGTTTTAAACATTTGGTTAATAGACCCTGGCACTTAACGATTATTTCATATTTCACAATGACTGGTAGTAACTTACTTATCTATTAGCTATGTATCCCTCACTGGGCAGGAAGCTTCGGTCATGAACAACCTATTTGTTTTTATTCAGCACTCATACTAATGACTAATTAAAGTCTAACTTTTGTTATTTTCGTCCGGATCTTGAAGCTAACAATAATCAAATAGACTAGAAAGCAACCTGTTGCTATTATTAAAATTGGCAAATGTGTTAGATCTAATTATTTCTGATTTACATCAATGAAATATACTGGTTATGCATAAAACCATAGTTTCTCGACTGTAAAACCAATGAACTCAAGTGATCACTAATCTAAACGTTTTGATTACATGATGTATTCTGTACACTTGTCCAATTCCAAGATTTGGAGTTATACTCATCTCAGTAGATATATACGTTTCGCGTTTATAGCTCGCATAATCTAACAAAACCACTGGTTTAGCTCAGATTCCGTGTATATGTCGTGTATCGGGTCGCATCTAACCTCAGAAGTGCCTTAATACATAGAAAGATGTTTGCTTCTATCTGATAATGTCTTAATATAATCTCCCATTAATAATACTTGGGAAATATCAGCTCTCTGTGTACACATGATGGAGTGTTTGGACGTAATTAAAAGGATAAAAATCATGAGCTTAAATCAATCTGGAGAATGCAACGAATTCACTTGCTGGGATTACAAAACCTTAACTTTAAAGCAAATAGTTCACATGGTCTTCAAATACTTAAAACGCAGAAATCTAATTTAGTTTCCAGCTTCCATAAGATCCGTTTATTCGATGTTGTTATGGATGAACCTAATACTTCCTCTGATCTTATATTCGCAGGATAGAACCGTTTTCAACCTACTTTGATTTAAGCAATCTGGTAGTGTCTCCAACATTTAATTAATATGTACTACTCAGTGTTTGCAAATAATTTTCTAAAACTAGTATTTCTTTTCGATGGCCCTACCAGTATCACATTATGCTGTATTATCATGATAATACAGTCATTATGCTGTATACTTTATATTTTTAGTTTCCTCTCATAAACCTGATGGACGGAATGCAAGCGACGCTCCAGGTGATTATTTGCTAAACGAAGTCAGACGTTTGGCTCGGTTAATAATGGTCAAAACTCCTCGCCCTTCAGATTGGCGTAGCTCTCATCCTTACCTACTAATTGATCGAATAGAAGATGTAACGGACAGCAAAATGTTGTCTAACAACATAAATACTGATCGTTGTATTAGTTTGTACGGGTGGGTTCGTGGTGCCCCCTTACCTCCAGCATTAATGTCTCCTGGGATACACATTGCAGGACTTGGTGATTTTGCTTTAGTTGAATGCACTCAACAACCTGATCCCTGCCCATTACCGGGTATGTCCACTCATTCTAACAGTACTGATCCTGTGAAACCAACAAGACATTTGTCTGAACGTGATCGAAAAGTAATGTATATTTTTGTTGATATCTTAATTTTCTATTAGTATATTAAGTGTTAGTTACTGAGTGCCAGGGTATTGCGTATAGTATTTGGCGGGTAACTATCAGTTTAGTGAGTATCCTGTGCACCATGAGAAAAGCTTTTTTCTCTCTCATATTATCTTGTGTAAAACTGATAAAGGCTATAATTATATTATCTGATGCGAAAGACTGTTCACATTACTGGTTAGCGAGGAGTGGAAATGGCAAGTTTCCATAGTATATTTTGCACATCCTACCACCAGCAGTGAACATCTGTAACAAAGAATTCACGCTGAGCTTTCTTGATAATTTGGTACATGTTTTGCACATTGTGACAAGATTCGTTTTTTTATTCAAACAACAACCAAACAGAAAACTCTATTCACATGATGCATCAATAGCTCTCACATATACAAAAAATATGATTCAAAGTTAAGAACGTTAACCTGTATTAATAAACAAGTGATTCATAATCTATGTTGTCCTCTATAATTGTAGATAGAAATCGAACGTATGTCATAAGTAAGTTCAGCTAAGGAGAAAAACAGTAATTTTTCTAGGAAAGTTCTAGATCACAGTTAAGTACCACTTTCTACTTTGGTCTGGAGTGTTAGATAATGTCACCGGCTCTCACACAAAACTCAACTTCTGAGCCACCGTTGTAAATTACATAGTATGATAAATACAAATTATTATTATTATTATTATTATTATTATTATTATTATTATTATTATTATTATTATTATTACTAAGACTTCAATTCCTATTTAGATATATGCTCCAATGTCAAGTCTCGGTGGTGTTCTTTTCGACCGGGACGCGACATATATTGATCTTGGAGGCAGTCACTATCTAACTAATCGTAAATCTCAACATGGAAGTAATCAAACACCAAATGTTAGTCAGTCTATGTTAGATGAATTACATGCAACTTTCAATGAAACTGGTGGGTTGGATGAGCGATTAGATAAGACACATAAGGTTCGTATGGTCAGTAATGCACCGTTTCTATCTGAAAAAGAAGAAGTGGATAATCATGATGGTTCTCATAATCTCGACAGTTTGATGAATGATGTTACAATGGAAGAACTAAATGATGTGAACTCTGACAAGTGTACTGATGAGATACGTGTATTTTCAGAAGAGCCTATTGCAGGATTTCTTGTCCCGGCTGGATTTCAGGAAAATGGAAACGTGCAGAAGAAGAACCAAGATCCATCAGTGTTGAAGAGTGCACATATGCAAGTAAAACAAATTTTAGATGGTGAGATCCATGTTTTTGTAATTTAACTCTTAGTTCATGAACTGTATATTGGTTGTAGTAAGTACTTATTTATTGTTAATACTGAGGATTCATAGGAATTTTTGAAGTTGGTTTTCGTCACAAATGGATATAATGTGTAGAACCGGGAAATACTAGGGAGTGTTAGACGATTATTGCATTTTAGATTAGGGCTAATTAGCGCTCACCGGCGCTAATGAGCCAGGATTGTAATTATAGTAGTAATAATTCTTATGACTATTATTAGATTACAATTAAGGTATTGGTTAATCGTCATATGTACCGTGGAATCTAAAACGTACATGAATCGGTTTGAGTTGACATACTACATTGGGACAGAGACAAATCCCAAACCAGTAGATGTAGTCACAAAATCAGTAGTAATAGAAAGGATTAGACGTCGAAAAAAGATATTAATAGATTTCAGGACTCAGATTTCATGGGAAGACAAAGAGTAAAGGCAGCTGCACTATGGCGAACGATTCTGAGCAATATCACCCAGTGTCTGTAACCAATGCTTACAATAATCACGTAGACTTCAACCAGTTAGTGTACATCTACCTACATGGCTCATTTCAGCTATTGATGACTTTATAGCCCGGTGCTGTGTCTTGGTTTGGCTGGTCCTAGCCTTCTTCTAACAAACCCCTACACTAGATATCATCCATCGAGGTGGGCGTTGGTTTGGGCATATGTAGCAGACGTTCCAACCTGTTCCCAGTGAGGACGTTAGTATGTGAAGTGTGTTATATCACTGAACTATTTACAGAATCCATAAGTAATAATATTAATAACTTTGAGAACTATAAAAACATTTGATCTTTTGTTTACAGATATTGAATGGAAATCTACAACTGCATCATTAGTCAATTGGAACCGTATTGTTTATGGTATAAATAATAGTAAGTTTTGGTTTTGATGTTTTACACTTGACAATTCACTTTTCAAATGAACTTAATCTCTCTCGAAAAATTACAGATGCACACTTATAATAACAAAGAAGCGTGTTGATAAGCTAACAATAGTGAGAAAACTATACTATGCTAACTCCATTGAGTGATTTAAAATATAACCTTAAGATTAGCTAATCAAGCATAAGCCACTCAGAATATTGTTCTTGTGTTGTGTATTACGAAAAAGTGGTAGAATTATAAAGTATTTGAAGTTTTGCCAATTAATGAACTTATTAAGACTGGAAGGTCGTAAATAGTTTCCATAAAAGACCTCAAATGCCTTCCAGTTTTCTAATGTGTACTTTCGTGGTGAGTACTAAAATCTAAATTTATCATCAGTATTCAGGCATTTATATGTTTCAGTACAGTTATTCTTAGTGCACCCAGTTCGTATCATTCTACCACATCATAAATTTATTTATCAGGCTATTGGGTTTGTCTTTATTTTCAAACCATTCGGGGACTTAGGTCACTAACTAGTCTTCCTGAGTATACATCACTTGGCCACACTTCGTATTATTGCGTATCATCGGTCGGTCAGCTTGTTTTATTCATTCTAGCAATTGATATTTTTTCTTATCAATTAATAACATCTTCCCCCTTGATAATTCAGAATTTGGTTACGACAATTCTACCTTCAAAATCGTAGATTTCCGAATTCATATACAATTCAACGTTTTATATCAAGTTTATTATGCTTTCTTCACTAACATTTTTATAATAATTCAGATAATAACTGACATCTTTGCCCGGTAAATACCTTATAATCGTGAAGATGTTTAGTCAATACTGATAAGTTCGACATGATACTTGAACTTAACTCAAGTTACCAATTGATAAACTGAGTCAGTCAGTCAGCTACAACGTAGGACCAGGCACGTATATGCATCGGTCCAAGTTGCCATACCTCGTTAGCACAACAAGATCAACACCGGATTCATAGAAGTAGTTAATTTAGGAGTGGTAGTATATAAAAGAAAGTTTGTATGTAGGGACCGTTGCTGCTACCTTAACGTGATGGTCGGGCTTGCCTATCGTGATGAACCAATCGAGATATACTAGCTGGAATAATCGTTCCTCAAGATCCTACCATGCCAGACAGGTCGGTTGGAGAGCGGTGAGACTAAAAGCAGCAAACTCAAGGTCCGAAGGTGAAGTCGTACTGCTGACCGTACAGAGGTGCTACAGCAGTAAGGTGTTTCCTTCAGACAACCAGCATAACAGCGATGCTGCCTTCCCATAAGGAGGGGTGGGGTTAGAAAAGGTCAACCTTAAAAGCGCACACCTCGCCTTATCCCACGGATATCCATCTCCGGCGGTAAGGTCCTTTGAATAATGGAGCTAACACAAAAACTACCCACAAAAAGGTCGTGTGTGACCGACTTCAAGCAGTTGTCCCTTGGACACTGCGGTCACGCTCTCAGGTCATTAAGACCACTTCTAACCCAATTTCCTTTTCAGGTACCTCTAGAAGAACCCTTCCACGGTATGGGCAACCGGGAAGTAATAACTGCCCTCTTACCTCTAACAGCGCTCAAGACTACTGTATTCATAATTGATAAACTGAACGAATTATGTATCGTTTTTTTATTTATACATCTTACAAACAAGAAATTGATTTCATATTTTCTTAGATACAAATGAAATTCCCTCTAAAAATTCTAATCAACCAATCATTGGAGATCATGATTTTACTCTTTGTTCAATTCATAAATCAACTGTATTATCATGGGAGGATTCATCATCTCATGATTTAATTCGTAATCTATTTACCACTGGTCAATGGGGTGAAAATGAAGATGCTCAAACATTATTAGAAAAAGATGCTAAAGCACGTGAAGAATTAAAAATGAATGAGGCTAAAAAATATGCTGTCGCATCTGGTAGTCATGTACAGCATACTTACGATGGAAAACAATCATTTTATGATAATGATTCAGATGATTTTGATAGAGTAGAAAACAATTCTGATGACTATGGTGATGATGACGATGATGATGTTGAAGATGGTGAATCGAATAATGATGAAGATGGTTTTAATCATGAGTCAGATGATGAAAATATTTTTCATGATTCAAACTCTGAGGACGACAATAATACAAGTAACAATAAAAGTATTACATCAAAAGACTTAACAAATTTGGAGAGTGAATACGATAAGGTCAGTGCTTATATTAACTTGTTTGACGAATAAAATCCTTTTCAAACAATTTGAACAGTAATATCATTCTTAGAAAGGATTACTTTTTTTCCGTCCTACTTTATGGCAGTGAAACATGGCCGATAAGAGTAGAGGATATTCGTAGGCTACTAGTATTCAACCTGATATATCTGAAGCGTTACGAATTCACTAGTAGCGAACGGAACAAAGACACGTGACCAGAGACCGATAACTAGCTATACTGACGCGACCCAGACCCAGCTAACTAGAGTAAGAAGTCCAAGTTGGAGCGGGGAAGTTATATTCAGTAGCAGCCAGAAGCACAGCAATCAAATAAGGGAAAAAGTCAAGCGTATTTATACAGCAACAAAATGTCCTTGGGCATCGTTAATAAATAGCACACACAAAGAAACAATGGACCAATAGCGTTTAAGATAGTTACAAGTGGGAAATATGATGTGAAGGTAATAAGAGCACGTTTGGCGCGAAAACAGCTAAATTCAAATTTCCAAAATAAAATTACAAAATTGAGCCACTTATCAAGTAAGTTCTGGGGATTTGACATCCCCAACACAATCATAGATGTCTTCGAAGCATTGCTCGTATATCCTGGGACCACCGGGTAAGTAATGCAGATGTTAGGAAACGGGTACTAGGTAAGGATGGCAAATCGATTGATGAAGTAGTGAAACTTCATCAGTTGAGATGGCTGGGACACGTGTTACGTATGTCCAACCACCAACTGCCCCGACGTGCAATGTTTTATGGTGTAGGAGTAGGTTGGAAGAAAGCTATGGGCGGCCAGACCAAAACGTGGCACAAATCCATGAAGTCACTGACAATTGGACTGAGCCATGTTGGTAGGTGTAGACTACCTGGTTGGGATTCGCGAGATGATAGCAATGGATGGTTAGAGACCTTGAATGACATGGCTCAAAATCGTTTGCAATGGCGAAGTTGCATCCACTCTGTGTTCTACCAAACTCTAATCCTCTGAATTCCTCATGTCCCTATCCTTTTTCTCTTTTCGAATTTATTTCATTGGATTATACTCCTTCAATAAAATCTTCAAACCTTAATCTTTCCGATTACTGCCTATACTCTTACTACTTCTACCACTATGGGATTTGAATCGACAACTTCATCTCTGTGCTAATGTGGTATGGCAACTCGAACTGATGTACGTACGTACGAAGTTCTACGTTGTGACTGACTGACTGAACAATAAAAACATTCATGCTTTAGCGCAATTTTTATCGTTTTAAAAATGAGAGTTCTATCCGCCTGGTTAAGCATACTTACGAGAGTTGTTGTTATTTTTTTCGACCGTCAAAATCATCTGAAAGAACACTTGGTTGCGCTTGACTATGCCGACGAATTTCATCTCCTAAACCATAAGTAGTTATTGTAACTCATTCGACTAATAAATGAAGTTTTGACTCCTGGAACAACTAGTACAAGGTCCAGGTTCCTATGAAAGCACTTTTTAAAATTTAATGTAACTCATTCACCGGGTACTGGTTTATGTAGTTAGCTGTAAGCTCATGATACTATCCAACTGGTCGAACCAAAATGTGTGGATCATTGTTCAAATCTGCAAAATATTTATAGAAAGCTAAACACTTCTAGCACTAAGTCATCAATACCAGTGGGAACAAACGTAACAGTATACACGATTGGTGATTTTTAAACCTGATGAAACGGGTATCTTAAACTGCGCTGTCAAGTCGCTATATCAATTCCCAATCGATATTTCAACATTCATGCATTAAGCTAATATTCTTCCGTGAACTGATCAGTTTCGGTCTTCTAAATCAATTATGACCAATGCAATCAGAAATTTGAAACTTTACTGGCACTCTCTGGGACATTTGAACTCCTGCAATTTATCATCACAGTTCAAGATGCTACCATCAGGTTATGATATTTAACCACTGTCTCCAACCATCTAACATCAAAACTTAATCCATGTGTTATCGTAAAACCTGAGCGATAAAATGTAGTAAACACAAAAATCTGAATAATCGTGGTATCATTCTCAGTATTCACCTATCAATCAGTTACATTATTTATTTACTTATTTGAACACATAAATATTGGCACAAAGGGTCACCAGATACATATGTGTCACACAAATCAAATAAGGTTTGTGTGAGGGCTGTGATACTGCCCAGGTGCCCAAACTGAAGCACGTGGTTTTCTCAGGGGGCCACACCCGGAGCCTTTGTCCTAAAGGCGTGATCCACGAGGCAGTGGAGCATCGTGAGGAGATGCAGTCCCATGGTAGCCAGTGACCAACGATTGACTTATACGCCATTTGTACCCTCAGGATACTGGAGCCCATGTACACCATTGGTTTGGAATCAGGGATGAACTTTCCGTGTCCACCAAACCGGTTAAAGCGCCGGACATTCGCTTTTCATTTTCTCAATTTCGTAAACCACACTCTCGCCACGAGAAGGAAGAGAGTAGGACTTCCCTGACAGAGGCTGTGTACGCGTGGCCATATGAGAGCATTTCGAGTGGGAGAGCGGACTTTCCCCACTCTCAGCCGTACAAGGGCATTTGGGGGCAGTATATTTATATTTTGGCTTAACCAGAGGATGTAATAAGCGGAACTGTCCTGCTCACAATGTTTGACATTAAAACATACTGTCTATTTAAATGACTTTAATGTCACAATATTTTTATTTAAAAGAGGATTAATATCTTTATTTTTAAACTACTATTTAGAATTTACTACGGCCAACTAAACGGCAAAAAATATTAGAGAAAAGACAACGTCATAAAGCTTTATTTAACCAACTTTATGAAGCAGCTGGTGGTGGTCCTGAAGCTACTGCATTCTATGATAAACTTGTTGCTACACGTGAAGCACAACAAGCATTAAATCGAGAAGTTTTAAAAAGTTTACCTGAAGAAGCTGTTAATCAATTAGAAGGTTTTCCACCAGGAGTTTATGTTCGAATTGAAATTAAAGGTTTGTTTTTTTGTGTTTATAGGGATATGAAGTAAAAGCACCTTTCTCAACACCATGCACGATACCACGGCGGATATGTGCTGCCTGCTTTTCGACATTAAACTTGTAATTCGCGGCTATATATTTCTTGAAAGTAGTAAGTGAGCTGCTCCTACAATCTTTAACCACCAAAATTGCCACTGTAATCATGTTGATTACTGGCGGGTGACTGGCTGGCGTCTTAGGTTTCGATGACCTAGGTTTCTTTATCCGGACAGCCACTTTAGCGCTCATGACCAATCCCACAGTCGAAATTGCCTCACGGAGACGAGATGTCGATTGTGTCCTATCAGATATAACTACTTAAGAATGACTAAGTACTTGGTACAGAATTTATTTGTCTTTCGTAGGCTGAATTTCGCATTTTTTTTCGTGTCGATTACTGGATGAGTAATTCTAAAGGTCTTAGCTAAATATTCGATTGTCCGTTATTATCATTTTTCTTGCAGTTAGATCTTTAATAAGTGCATCTATATTCTAGCGGTTTCGACTTATCTTCAATTGACTCACGCTTTCAACTATGAAAATACTAAATCTCCACAAAACCTCTTCAGATAATAATAATCATATGCTCTCTAGTGACTGACTTCGAGAGGTAAATCCAGGAGTCCTAGTGAGAAGCAGTGACGAGTGGAGTTGAAACCACGTCAGTTGTGAGATATCAACTCACTGAAGACAATTTGTGAAAGGTTGCTCAACTTCGTGGATCAGTTAAAGTTAGACATTACCATTGTTTGATACCGGCTCAGTGGTCTATCGGTTAAGTGCTCTGTCGCGAGACTGGTAGGTCCTGGGTTCGAATCTCGCTCGCAAGGCGAGGTCGTGGATGCGCACTGTTGATGAGTCCCACAATAGGACGAAACGGTCGTTCAGTGCTTCCAGGTTTTCAATGGTAGTCTAGCTTCAATTGACTCATTCAACTATGAAAATACTAAATCTCCTCAAAACCCCTTCTGATTATGTTAAATTAATATTCCGATTAAACTTTGTACATAATACATAGACTTATGTCGTTGCACATGGACATTACCTTCATTAACAACATATTAGAAGTCTTACACGAAATATATTGGGAATATTACGTTTCATGTATGTAGATTGACAGACAAACCACGTGAATAAACAGTTAGATGTAGTTTGAATTTGATTACACTTAAAGTGTCCTTCATCAGGATTCGCCAAATTCAATCATTTCGATAGATTCGTAGATTTATGCCAACATTCTTTTTTCACTAAATGAATAGGTTTCTTTTCATCAACTTCTTAGTATCAAAATATGTCCGATTTGGAATTTATACAAATGACAATGTGTTAAAATTACAAGTTTTCTATTTCCTGCCATCTTCATTTACACAAAACAAAGGAATAATTAAGTCAACAGCTGTTATACGAATTCCTGAAATCTCAGGCTATGTGATTAGGCAAAGATGGATAATGGCTAACAGTGGAATTCAGGACGCGCGTTTCGTCCTTTTTGGGACTCGTCAGCTAGATGTACCTGCATCTCAGAGTTGATGCTCACTCTGGGACTCGAACCCAGGGCAAAACGCGCGTCCTGGATTCCACTGCTAGTCACTATCCATCTTTGCTTCTAAAGCTTGTGACCTCAGGCAATATCGGAGCAGTCCGCACAGGATGCATATATGCCAACAAGAGGCTGATCAATTGCAGTCCTAAATAACAATGGGAAGATATACGTAAGCAACATCAAGTGAATTTAAACTTCACACCATTGCACAAGCCAGTGGCTATCAGGACTCAGTAGCTAAGTGGATAACGCGATGGCGTTTGAAGCAAACGGTACTGGGTTCGAGTCCCAGAGTGAACATCAACTCTAAGATGCAGGTACATCCAGCTGACGAGTCCCAAATAGGACGAAACGGGCGTCCTGGATTCCACTGCTAGTCACTATCCATCTTTGCTTATAAAGCTTGTGGCTTCAGGCAATATCGAGGCAGTGCGCACAGGATGCACATATGTGATTAGGTCTTTTAAGAGAAAATATGTGGTGTTCCTATACAGTACAGATAGTAATAGAAACTGACGACAGTCTATTACTCTCTCTGGGATTTGACTAAAAATCATTTGTAGCGTTGTATCAAGCAAAAGTGAGTAATTTTGACATATTACCCTTTACTCAATTGAATGTTGGATGGAACTGTTATTTTCTAACTTCATCATTAGATTTTTCAACACTTTGAATATCTGTAATGTATTAATAATGAATATAAAGCAAAACATTGAGGCGGTTAAACTGTAATTCGCGTATTGCCTACAATAATAGTGTAGTATATATTTTGAAAATAATCTTGGTATACTCTCTAGTTTACAGACATATGATCAAGTTATCATAAAAAGGAGTGGAACAAGACTTGATTCGTAGATTGTTTTAACTGAACAGTTGTCTCAAAGACTTTATTTATGTAAGGCAGACAAAGTGCATAATCGTAGGTGACATTTTAAAGTATAATATTATTGTCGGAGTATACATCATAATAGCTATCAATTTTGTAGACACAGAGTTGTTGAAGACTCGGTGTGATATGGCTCAGAATCGATCACAATGGTGTGGGTGTGTACACTCTCTGTTTTCCCTTAAAATTGCTTCATATCCTTCTTCCTGTACTATATCATTATATACAATATTTCTTTTATATATTACTACCATTAAATTAACTACTTCTATGAATTCGGTGTTCATTTTGTTGTGCTAACGAGGTATGACAACTTGGACGGATGCATATATGTGCCTGGTCCTACATTGTAGCTGACTGACTGAGTGGGAGTTGTCTTTAATAAACAGTGAGTTCTCTAAGTAAATGGCATAGCTAAAATGCCCTGCATTTTTTGAATTGGTTGATATTGCAAAGCGATTGGCAATATTAGGAACCAGTATTTTCTTAGTATAAGGACTGGGACCTCATATTTAAGAATGATGATTCCTTCGTACTTATAATCATCTACGATTAGGGAAAAGAAAATGAAGAAAAGAGCACAAAATAACAAAAGAGTTATTCCGATAAATCAATCGCCATATATTTTTTTATTTTATTTAAACACAAATATTGGTACAAGGAAGCACCACATACATATGCGCCGCACAAACCTCATTCGATTTGTGTAAGGGCTACGATACTGCCCAGATGCCCAAACCGAAGTAGGTTGTTTACTTAGGGAGCCACACCCAGAGCCTTTTACCGAAAAAATCTGATCCACAAGGCAATATAGCATCGTAAGGAGATGCAGTCCCATGGTATCCGGTGACCAACGATTGATTCAGATGCCATTAGTTCCCTCAGGATACTGGAGTTCATGTACACCATTGGTTTGGAATGAGGGTTTAGCAACTCCCGTAGGCGGACTTTCCGTGTCCACTAAACCGGTTAAGGCGCCGGACATTCGCTTTTCATCCTCTCAATTTCGTAAACAACAGTAATGCCACGAGAAGGCAGTGAGTAGGACTTCCCTGACAGAGGCTGTGTACGCGTGGCTGTGTGAGAGAATTTGGAGAGGGAGAGCGGACTCTTCCCACTCTCGGCCGTACCAGGGCATTCGGGGGCATATATATATATATATATATATATATATATATATATATATATATATACGCTGGATTATATCGTAATGTAATAATATAAATTTTATTTAGACTAATCAATTATTCCGATAACATCTTTACACCACTGAAATATGTTAATTATAGGTGTTCCACATCAATTTCTGACACGATTTGATCCCTGTCAACCATTAGTTGCTGGTGGCTTATCCAGTGCTGAAGAAGCTTTTGGCTATCTACAAATTCGTTTTCGTACACATCGTTGGCTTAAACGTGTTCTTCGTTCAAATGATCCATTAACCGTATCAATTGGTTGGAGACGATATCAAACTGTTACAGTATTTTCACAAGAAGAGCATAATTTACGTAAACGTTACCTAAAATATTCACTACCACATGAACATTGTCTAGCAACTATATATGGTCCATTAGTACCACCAAAAACTGGAGTTATTGCTTTTGTGAATTCTTCCTGGCAATCAGTTGATGATCCAAAAAATCCACATTTACCAGCTTTTCGTGTCGCTGGTACTGGCAGTGTCATTGATACTAATCAATCATTTCAAATAATGAAAAAATTGAAACTAATTGGTGAACCATTCAAAATTTTTTCAAAAACCGCATTTATTCGCGGTATGTTTAATAGTCCTTTAGAAGTGAGTAAAATGATTGGTTGTCGTATACAAACTGCATCGAAAATACGAGGTGAGTACTTAATTAAGTAGTGAATATAATTCCATTTGATTTGTATCCTCTCTTCCATTCATTCGTATGGATTCTGTAAGCTAAATAATTTAATTACAGAGCTTTGTTGGTCTGGACAACACGGCCAATCCCTTTTTTATATAAAATATACCTAGGGACTAGAATGTGCACTTGGTTAGCAATTATTTAGACTTTCATTCATTCTTAGGAATTATTCCGTATAATTTGAAGTCAGAATTATTCAAAGCAGCTAAAGTACACGTTAATATGACAAATGTTCTGTCCTTTAGGCCCCTGAATACCCTGGTAAGGCTGAGAGTGGGAAGGGCGCGCCCCCCCCTCTCTCGAAATGCTCTCACATTGCCAAGCGTTATAAAGCCTCTGCCAGTGAAGTCCTACTCACTGCCTTCTCACACCACGGGTGTTGTTTACGTAATTGAGAGGACAAAAAGCAAATGTCCGACGCTTTAACCGGGTTAGTGGACACGGAAATTCCACCTACGGGAGTTGGAAAACCCTGATTCCAAAGTAATGGTGCACATGGGCTCCAGTATCCTGCTGAGGGGACAAATGGCGTATGAATCAATCGTTAGTCACCGGCTACCATGGGACTGCATCTCCTTATGATGCACCACTGTCTTGTGGATTAGACCTTTAGATCAAAGGCTCGGGGTGTAGCTCCCTAAGAAAACCACCTGCTTCATCTGGGCACCTGGGCAGTACCATAGCCCTCACATAATTAAATGGGATGACAAGTTTTCGTGTGGAGAATATATATCTGGTGCCCCTTGTACCTATATATATGTGTTCACATGGAATGTGTACAATTAGTGTGCTTCATTTAACATAAGATGATGTTTAATTGATTTATACATTTACTGTTGAAAAATTCCGATTTCATCTCTTCTCACCAGGGTTTAAGACAACCTAAAAATAGTATCACTAGCCCTTGAGCAGTAAATACAACTCTCATAGCCTAGTTTTATCCAAAGATGTACGTAGAAAAATATATGACTATTTATTGAATTTTTTTCTTTGAAAGGGTTGTGTGGAGATTTTAGTAATTTTATATAGTTGAGATCATGAGTCAATTGAAGCTAAACCATCATGAAAAACCTGGAAGCACTGGAAGGCTGTTTCGTCCCAGTATGGGACTCATCACCAGTGCGCATCCACGATCCCACCTCGCGAGATTCGACCCAGGACCTGCCAATCTCGCGGCAGAACTCAACCGATAGACCACCTATGTTGTATTTCATTTCCATTAAACGTTTCTTGATTTTTCTCTTTCACCAATCATAGGTTTAATTAAAGCTGCATTAACTAATCCTTCAACATCAAAACCTGGCGATTTTCGTGCTACATTTGAAGCACAAATTAGGAAAGCTGATATAGTTTTCTTGAGAACATTTTTTGCTGTTGAACTGCCAAAATATTATAATCCAGTTCTTAATAGACTTTTACCTATTGTTGGAGAAAAGGATAAAAATATTACAGGTTGGCGATTACTTCGTACATTAGGTGAACTTAAGTGGGAAGCTGGTATCAAAACAGAATGTAATCCAGATTCACAGTATAAAGTGAGTGTAGGATCTGTGAACAAGCTCTACTTATTTTTTTGTATTAGCCACACTACTTATTTATTATTCAGTAGTTAAATTTGTGCCTGAATATTTATTTGGCTGTAACATTGATCATACTTTAATACTTTTTTTTTACATCGGCGTTTAGGTTCCTTTTTCTTATTGCATTGGTTTTTCAGTGCTGTAAAGGTTTGGCTTTTCTTCTGTTATATCAATTTAGACTCTATTTGAACTTTCATATAAGTGTAATTCATAGTCTAGTATACAAAGTTTTATGTAGCTTTGACTGTCTCCATGTAGCAGAATGTTTTTAATTAAGTGATAAGACGTAGGCAAACTTTCTTTGTTTAAACTTGGTTACTGGATATAAGGAGTTCACATAAAATAAAACTTGTTAATAAATCTAATTTCATGACTGATTACTATGAGATTGCATGTTTTTATGATGTTCTATTACCTTGCGGATTAGATCTCTATATTAGTGAAAAAGGTCATTCACCTGTTTTAGTTTAACGTCCAAACAGTTCTACAACCTTCACATATATCATCTTTCATTGTGCTTTCTTTTTGTTTTCTCATTCTACCGAATTTTCTGTGTGTCGTAAATCAAACATTCTCTACTATGCAGTCGTTAATATCAATTTTATTTCTGAGAAATATCGGTATTTTCATATTTGAAAGCATGAGTCAATTGAAGCTAGACCACCATGGAAAACCTAGAAACGCTGGACGGCCGTTTTGTTCTACTGTGGTGCTCCTCAGCAGCGCGCATCCACGATCCCACCTCGCGAGATTTGAACCCAGGACCTACCAGTTTCGTGACAGAGCACTTAACTGATAGAACACTGAGCTGGCATCCATCGGTTAAGTGCTCTGTCGCGAGACTGGTAGGTCCTGGGTCCGAATCTCGCGAGGTGGGATCGTGGACGCGCGCTGCTGAGGAGTCCCACAATAGGACGAAATGGCCGTCCAGTGCTTCTAGGTTTTCCATGGTGGTCTAGCTTCAATTGACTCATGCTTTTAACTATGAAAATACTGAAATCTTCACACAAACCCCTTCTGATTGATCCTTAATTATCAATCAGCCATTCGCAATAAATACATAAGTTGACAATTATGTACAGGTTGTTATAACTCATCTACAGGGTGAGATAAAATTATCAAAACAAATAGTAGAGTAGTCGAAGTGTTGTGTATGCTACTTATGTCGACAGACATAAGTAGTATTTAACACCAATCATAACTGGAAAACCCGGCAGAAAAAAACTATGAAGGTCGATTTAAAGAGAACAAACGGAATTAGAAAGAAATTGTGAATCACAGGAATCATATAGAATGTGAAGGACAAATCATGGAAATCTGCAAATGAAGTATTCAATATATGATTCGCATATTTCACCAAGAGACTCTTTAATTGTATTGTCAGTGTATTATCAGTCAGCTACAACGTAGGACGAGGCACATTTATGCATCGGTTCAATTTGCCATACCTCATTAGCACAACAATATGAACACCGGATTCATAGTAGTTAATTTAGGGGTGGCAGTATATAAAAGATAGGTTGTATATAAGGGTATATTATAGGAATGTATTGGGATACATTTGGTTGTCCCCATTTTTATCCTCGTTAACAACAGAAGTAGTAACATTATCACTGATAATTTAAAATATTAAGTATTCATTAAACTATTCATATAGAGAGAATATGATCATGGTTTAAAAGATGTAATTCATTACATCTTCTCCATTACAAATAAGCTCTAACATACTTTCATTCTTGTGAAAATCTCAATTTAACCCTTAGTCATACACTTAAAGTATAGGAATTTTAGTTAACGCTGCCCTTATCTTGATAATTACATGCACCAGTTCCCTCAAGATTATAGGTACACCTTGCTGAGGAGTGCCAAGTAGCACGAAACCCTGGTCCAGGGTTTCCTGTTGACCACCTCTAACCACCATCTTATCTCAATATGTAAAAATTTGTATTTATAATAATTGTTTTTACTATTATTTCTATATGCAGCCTATAAATCGTCCAATACATGTTACAGCACCTTTACGTATACCAACCAAATTGGCTGCAGCGCTTCCATTTGCAGATAAACCTAAACCATCACGTAAAGAAGCATTAGCTATGCTTGGTGGAGATCCTGTAAAAGCTGCTTTAAATGCTGAATTACCTGCTCCAGTTAAAACTGCTGATGAAATGGAATCTGAATCAAGACAAGAGTTAATAACGCGCCTACGTCAATTACACTCAGATTTTATGCAACGTCAAAAACAGAAAATGATTATTCGTGTAACAAAACATAAGAAAAAATTAGCTAAAGAAAATGCCATTAAAGTTGCTAATGAACGTAAAAGACGAAAACAATATTTTGCTCGTAAATCATCTCGTGGTGGTAAACGAGCTCGTCGATCAAATGGTGAAGACTAAGCAACTACACTTCAAAGATCATTTCATACCTTGTACAGAATATTAATGATATTTCAAATGTTTTGTTTTGTCTTCCTACTTTATGATTCGAAATACTCGATTTTCAGTCGTTAAGTGGTTAGTTCGAGACCTCATCCCATCTACTGCGGATTAAATTAATGTGAATATGATCATTAGTCTTCATACAAAAGCTTAGCTCAAAGTTCCAGACGCACGAATCTACAGTATTGCTTACCGTGCTCAACTGGGTTATTAATAACACGACGTGAGTAGGTGAAATGTATTTACTCATCTGAGCACTGAACGCTGATAGCAAGACTTCTTCGTTGTTGAGGTGGGAGCTTTTAATACAACTGCGTAATTATTAATAGTACGAAGGTCGATTTAATTCACCCCGATAGACTGAACAGTACTTTGACTATGATACAGTCTGATGTATGTAAAAATAGAGGTGACTAGTCTTTCTGGGATGGGTTCCGTATCTTGAGATGAACCTATGTAATAATTAGTAAGAAATAACCAGTCAGAAAAGAGGTTAAGCTATATATATATATATATATATATATATATATATATATCGTTTCATAATTGTTGTCACATGTTACGTGATGAACAATGGTATCATTTTGAAATGATTGAAGTAAACGTATTTGAGAGAGGGGCGACCTTCAACATCGACAAACTCAGGCTGTTGTGTTAAAAGGTGGTCATGTAATCAGTATGAAATTTAATGTTCGTTTGTGGATATAACTCATGATATCTAAATCGTGTATAGCAATTTATCAGAAAGATCTTGTTCATTGAACCAAGAGAATTAGAAAAGGGGATAAACAGTTTAAATAAATTGATACCTTGAAACGCTCGCGTCTAAACTTTATTATACAATTACATTTAGCTTTATTGATTTCCCGAAAGAAACGTAGACTAAAAATTTCAGACAATCGGTTGGAAATATTTATTGATCAAACTCTTCAAAAGCGTTACTTTTATATTGATTGTTCACTTTATACAAAGTCCTCAATGGTCTATGGAACTATCCATCATAACTATCGTCCGTAATATTGGTATAATATAACACTATGTTAAAGTGTTCTTCATTTAAGCGATTATGAGAATATTACTATTCTTGCAAAGTTTTTATCTAAGGGAGACCAATTACATAAATCTACCTAAAAATTTGTTCCTCAGAGAAGACTAAGACTGTGAATGTTTGTCAAGTTAAGTGTGCTCATCATGATTATGATGAAACGATTACCAAAGAAAGATTTGTAACTGGCACGGTGTAACGCTAAACAAGTCGCTACTGAAACAAAAGTTGGTACGAATTGTAACACAGGGATGAGTTGGCTGTCTAGTGTTTCTTGGTAATTTTCGAATGTTTCGTCACCTGATACCGACTTCTGATGAAATCTGAAGTTAGTTTGGATAGTACAAAACATTTCGTTTTCTAGCATTATAAGCAAAGATGGATAGTAGCTAGAAGTGGAATCCTGGACTCAGTAGCTAAATGGATAACGTGATGGCGTTTGAAGCGGGCGGTACTACGTTCGAATCCTAGAGTGAATACCGACTCAGATGCGGGTACATCCAGCTGACGAGTTCCAAATAGGATGAAACGCGTCCTAAATTTCACTGCTAGACACTATCCATCAGTGCTTATAATGCTTGTAAATTAAGGCAATACGCACATATGCCAATAAGAGACTGTTTAATTATAGTCTTAAACATCAATGGGAAGATTCAAGTAAAACAATGACGAGTCATTTTATTTTCCATTTATAAACAACATTTTCTGAGGTATTGTGACTAACTGAAGTGGCGATTTTTAATAATATCCCTAACTCACGATGTTAACAGTTTTTAGCTAGTAAACTTGTACATTATGTACGAATATGGAGACTTACGCCTTCAAGGAGGAAGCTGGGTTCATTGTCAAGTAGCATACCACCTAGTACCCACAGAGTACAATGTGGATAAAATGAGTTTATTTAAAGTTATTAGTCAGTAGTCCAGTACCAAGTTATCAAAATTAAAAGGCTTAAATTTGACTATTGTATTCAAAAAGTCAGTAGTTAACCTCCATTTACCCTGATGACATTTCAACATATTTATTCACCAATTCATTGTACACACAATCTAGTGAGTTGAAATTACACATTCTCCTTCCCCTTCATAAACTTAAGGAAATGTGATAATCCTACCTTTTACGTTGTTCATTTCAACCTTACGGTGTTATATGTATTTTTTTTATTCTCAATGTTGTAGATATCGTAGTGTCGATTGCTATGTCAAGCCCACACAGCTTATTCTAGTTTTCGGACAGGACCAGTTTATTCATTGTTTTTGAGTCGCATTTTGACCTTCTTCAGGGAAGACACGGTGGATCTGATGCAGATGTGAGGGCGCGGATCGTCAAAGCAAGAGCAGCATATTTACAACTGAAGAACATTTGGAACTCAAAACAATTGTCAACCAACACCAAGGTTAGAATTTTCAATACAAATGTCAGGACAGTTCTACTGTATGGTCAAGAGACGTGGAAAACTACGAAAGCCATCATCCAGAAGTTACAAGTGTTTATTAACAGTTGTCTACACAAAATTTCGGATCCGTTAGCCAGACACTATCAGCAACATTCTACTGTGAGAGAGAACAAACCAGATTCCAGCGGAGGAAGAAATGAGGAAGCACTGGAAGTGGATAGGACAGACATTGAAGAAATCATCCAACTGCATCGCAAGACAAGCCCTCACATGGAATCCTGAAGGCTAAAGGAGAAGAGGAAGACCAAAGAACACATTACGCCGAGAAATGGAAACGGACATGAGAAGAATGAACAAAAATGGATAGAACTAAAAAGAATGGCCCAAGACAGAGTGGGTTGGAGAATGCTGGTTGACGGCCTACGCTCCATTAAGGGTAACAGGCGTAAGTAAGTATATAATTAAGGGAAGACCAATAATGTATACATCTTTTTTCTTGTAATCGATTATGAGCCATGTCACAGTCTCCAACCATTGTTTACGATAGTCTTGCGGACCTCAACCAAGTAATCTGCATCTACCGACATGTCCATCATGAAACTGATTGTTTTATTATTCAACTATTTGGCTTACTTAAAACAACATTTTGAAAATCTGTGTAGTGAACAAATCATTCTTCTTAACCATTGTGCATATATATCTATATTCATTATACAATACAATCACAATTATAATTACTATAAATGAAATCATCTCCTTATCTTTATTGAATAATGAAAACTCTACTTAAAATTTCTCTGTTATTATTATTTGGTATTTTCTAATTAATTCTCGCGTGGTTACCATCACGTGATCGTTGTCTTGATCTTTCGAGACTATTTTATAATGTTTAGTAACCTAGTTACTGATGTTCATCTTTTGTTAAACAGTAAAAACAAACGAAATGGTTACTAAGATTTATTATTTACTTACTTACTTTCACCTGTCACTTTCAATGGAGCATAGACCGCCGGCCAGCATTCTTCAACCCACTCTGTCCTAAGCCTTCCTTTCTAGTTCTATCCAATTGTTGTTCATTCTTTTCATGTCTGTCTCCATTTCTCGTAGTAATGTGTTCTTTGGTCTTCCTCTTCTCATTTAGACTTCAAGATTCCATGTGAGAGCTTGCCTTGTGAACGAAGATTTATGAGATAATGTATTTTGTGAAATCAATAAGACTGAGGAAGAAAGACAATTATTACAACTAAAAAGTACAGTCTTCAAGGATCGCGCTAAATATTCCAAGTACACAAAATAATATCCCTACAGTAGGACATCGCTTAATTAGATATCAAAATTGTGAAATATTGACCAATGAGGTAGAGGTTTTGTTTCATGCTACTACATGGCCTGTTGATTCTGGTGGATAAGTTATATTCATTATTTAGATCATTTAGTGTGAACCGTCCAAGTACTTTTTCTCATTGTAATTCAAGGTTAGTTAAGAATGGTATAACGGAATAGGTTAGCATGATAATAGTAATGGCTATACGCTTACAACACACGAATTGGTGAAAATTATTGACTGATATCTTCAGTATAACATTTCTCACTGATCTTTAGAAAACTCATGATAAAACAGCACCTGAATGATATGAAGAGCTAATTAAAAGTAGTCTAATTCAAAAAAGGTTAAACGATAGCAATCAGAAGTGATCTAAAGGACAATGACATTTCATCAGCTACAAAATCAGTCAATTTAGATTAGAGAGTGGTATTTATATGATTGAGTATTTGTATGTTTCTTATCCATACCGTAGACGTGTCTGGAGAACAGTTATAAGAAATTATACCGTTATATTACTATTACTTGGTCTCTAAATGTTTAAAGTACAACAGTAATATAGAATTAAACAGTTCATCAAAGGGCATGGAAACAACAAAACAAATCATTAGTTCAATAACGAAACAAATAAACAGATTCAGTTATACAGAGGATTATTATTCACCTTCTTTATCCAGTCATTTGAATTTGGTACTTAATCAATAGAATTATAACATATAGATATGTATATTACTATTCCCATAGTTACATAGAAATCCGTCATACATATATTCGTCCCCTATAACTACACTGATCACGCATATATACAAATATATATTATCTTAAAACAAATGAATGACGATTTGTTATTTACATTAAACCTTTATGTGTATGTGTGAAAGTTTATTGAATATGATGTTGTAGTGTGTGCTACTCATGACATTATAAGTAGTATATAACACTAGTTAGAAATGGAACACATGGGAACAGAAGATTGGAGAGATCGAATTGAATAGAACGGGACACAGAGAATGATTTTCATTGAAATGAAGGGACAATGAAGTTTTAGACAATTGATAGACGTTTTATGAATGAAGAATTAAACGTATGGTTGTTATATTTTGCCAAATAACTCTTTCAATGCCAGGTTAAAATGCATTAGGTTGTCCCCACGTGTTCTTGTTTTCTTCAGTGTTTATAGTTTGACAGTTAGGCTGCTTTATATTATTTGATTTTTATATAAAGCGAGTTAATGAAATTATATCTAATGAATTTGAGTGATGTAGGTGGAAGTAATTAAGGTGTGTGTGTGTGTGCGAATTGATCATAATGACAATATATGAACTGCTTATTAAATATCCTATACTCCTTAACTGAAAGGATAGTGATCAGCCCATTTGAAGTGAAAGGTTCTGGATTCGAGTCTCAATCTTGATATTATAACTGATACACAAGTACACTCAACTGATAAGTCCCAAACAGGACGAATGCGCATCCTGGGCTTCATTACTAACTATATACTAAACAGATTAAAACTTGTGACATGTGGATATCCAACACTAATTCGGTCAGGATCCACATCTGGAAAGAGAAACTGGTTAGTTAAAGTTCGGAATGCCAATAACAGTAAATTAAAAACTGTTACTAATGTACATTTAACATTTTTATCTTATTCACTCTCAATGATAAATAACATAATGAATATGTACTTGTCATACTGTAGTGTAGTCTACTTATATCCATATAAGTAGTATATAGCCCGACCGTTGCTGCTACCTTGACGTGGTGGTCGGGCTTGCCTATCGTGATGATCCAATCGAGCTATGCTGGCTGGAACAATCGTTCCTCGAGGTCCTACCATGCCAGACAGGTCGATTGAAGAGCGGTGAGACTAAAAGCAGCAAACCCAAGGTCCGAAGGCGAAGTCGTACTGCTGACTGTACAGAGGTGTGAAAGCAGTAAGGTGTTTCCTTCAGACAACCAGCATGACAGCGATGCTGCCTTCCCACAAGGAGGGGTGGGGTTAGAAAAGGTCGACCCTAGAAATGCACACCTCGCCTTATCCCACGGATATCCGTCTCCGGCGGTAAGGTTTTTTTTGAAGAACGCAGCTAACACAAAAACTACCCACAAAAAGGTCGTGTGTGACCGACCTCAAGCAGTTGTCCCTTGGGCACTGCGGTCACGCTCTCCGGTCATTAAGACCACTTCTAACCCAATTCCCTTTTCAGGTACCTCTAGAAGAATCCTTCCACGGTGTGGGCAACCGGGAAGTGATAACTGCCCTCATACCTCTAACAACACTCAAGACCACTGTATTCATAATCAATCTCCTTCTTCAATTCCTACTACCTTGACTTTCAACACTAAACTTCCTCTCTCGGTTTCCTCCTCAAGTGTCACCATGGCCAACGATTCTAGTGCGCGAAACGCTGTCCCAGGTCTACTAAAACCTCGCTCCAAACTATACATTGGAGCCTTCAACGTACGTACTTTAAGTCAAATCGGTCAACAGGCCTCCTTAGCTAAAACCTTAGAGTCGCGTACCATTGATGTATGCTGTGTCTCCGAAACACGCATACAGGATCCTAGTGTGGTCATTCACTTGACCTCACCTCGCCAAAATGGACAGCCAACGAAATACACCCTCCGTGTATCTGGCGACCCGTTGGCTAGTTCTCGTGGACTTGCAGGTGTAGGTATAGCACTAAGTACAAGGGCAGAACAGGCACTATTAGAATGGATCCCCGTTAACAGTCGCCTGTGTGCTGTCCGGCTAAATGGCTCCGTAAGAACTCGGAAGGATAGGGACACACGTCGTTGCCTTTTCGTCGTTTCTGCCTACGCTCCCACTGACTGCAGCCATGATGAGGTGAAAGATGACTTTTACAGAAAGCTCTCTGAGCTTCTTCAGAAAGCTAAGCGCTCAGACATAGTAGTCGTAGCGGGTGACTTTAATGCCCAGGTAGGCAGCTTAAATCAAACAGAAAGACATCTAGGTGGGTGTTTTAGTATTCCGGCTCAACGAACCGATAATGGTGATCGTCTGTTGCAACTATGCTCAGACAATCGTTTATTTTTGGCAAGCACTAATTTTAAACATAAGGAGAGACATCGTCTAACATGGCGACCACCTGCACCAAACCAACGATGGACTCAAATAGACCATATTGTCATCAGTCATCGTTGGAGAGGCTCAATAGAAGATTGTCGCTCGTATTGGAATACTTGTTTAGACTCTGATCACGCTTTAATACGAGCACGCATTTGTCTGCGCCTCAATGGACGCAGGAAAAGTACACTAAGAAGACCCATTAGGATTGAACTGGAGGACGAGAAATCCAAATGTGAATTCCAGAGACAACTGAGTTCACATCTAGGCAGTTCTGTAAACGAGACTGACCCAGATGCTGCTTGGAAAGGCATACGAACAGCTGTGGAGACAGCAGTAACATCTATTAGTCATTTAAACCATAGGGCTCCAAAAAACCAGTGGATTTCTTCTAAGTCTATTTCACTGATGGATTCGCGTAAACTCATACCATCAGGCTCTGAACATGACGAAGAGCGTAAACAAATTAGATCTAGGTTAACTAAAAGTCTAAGGAACGATCGTGAGCAGTGGTGGGCAACGAAAGCAAAAGAGATGGAAAAGGCAGCGGCTGTAGGCAACACCAGGCAACTATTCAGACTAATAAAAGAAACTGGAATTAAGAAGTCAAGTGTAAGTGAGACGATCTCGGAAAAAGATGGAACCCTTATCTGCTCTCTACCCAAACGTTTAGAACGATGGGCGGAACACTTTAAGGAGCAGTTTAGCTGGCCTTCAGCTACTGCACAACTACCCACTATTCCTAGAAAACCTGAATGGAACATTGAAGTAGGCCCCCCGACCCTACTTGAAGTTCAAAAGGCTATAGGTAATCTGAAACGAGGAAGAGCAGCTGGTCCTGATGGATTGGCTCCAGAGGTCTTTAAATATGGTGGTCCAATTTTAGCGATTAGGTTGACTAATATTCTGGCTAAAATCTGGGAGACGGATGTAATCCCATCCGACTGGTCACAATCACTGATTGTCCCAATATATAAAAAGGGGTCAAAATCATCCTGCGATAACCATAGAGGGATTAGTCTGACTAACATAGTATCTAAAATACTAGCCTCAATAATTATCAGGCGCCTAACTAAAACTCGTGAACTGCAAACACGAGAAAATCAGGCTGGCTTCAGACCTGGTCGTGGCTGTATCGACCACATATTCACCATTCGTCAAGTTTTAGAGCACAGACATGCTTATCGGCGTCCGACAATGATAGTTTTTCTTGACTTGAAAGCAGCATTTGACTCTGTAGACCGAGAGGTTCTGTGGCAGTGTCTGTCATTGAAAGGTGTACCTGAGAAGTACATAAACCTTGTGAAGGCTCTTTACTCGAACACTATCAGTCGAGTGAGAGCTTATGGCGAACTGTCATATGATTTTACAACCTCAAGTGGTGTCCGTCAAGGCTGTCCACTATCCCCCTTTTTGTTTAACTTCATTATAGACCTGTTGCTGCAAATGACACTCTCGTCGACTGAGTTTACAGGAATTGATCTCCTACCAGGGGGACCACTAAGCGACTTAGAATACGCAGATGACATAGTCCTGTTTGGTGAAGACGCTGACAAAATGCAGAGTCTTCTGTTGGAACTGAGTAATAATGCCAGGATGTTTGGGATGCGTTTCTCCCCATCCAAATGTAAATTGTTACTCCAGGACTGGCCTGCGTCAACACTCGAACTAAGGATAGGGAGTGAAGTAGTCGACCGCGTTGACAACTTCACTTATCTTGGAAGTCTGATCAGCCCTAATGGGTTGGTGTCTGACGAAATCTCAGCACGGATTCAAAAAGCTCGTTTGGCTTTTGCCAACTTACGTCACCTTTGGCGAAGACGAGATATCCGTCTATCAATTAAGGGACGAGTATACTGCGCAGCAGTTCGTTCTGTTCTACTTTACGGCTGCGAAACATGGCCATTAAGAGTAGAAGATACTCGTAGGTTACTAGTATTTGACCACAGATGCCTTAGAAATATTGCTCGCATCTGCTGGGATCACCGAGTAAGTAATAGTGAGGTTAGACGCAGGGTATTAGGTAACGATGGTAAATCAGTTGATGAGGTCATGAATCTTCATCGACTGAGATGGTTGGGCCGTGTGTTACGTATGCCTGAACACCGATTACCACGACGCGCTATGATGACTAGTATTGGGGACGGTTGGAAGAGAGTTAGGGGCGGCCAAACCAAAACATGGCATCAGTGTTTGAAGTCACTAACTTCTAGTCTGAGCCATGTTGGCAGATGCAGACTACCTGGTTGGGGTCCGCGTGACTATCGTAATAAATGGTTGGAGACTCTAGGTGACATGGCTCAGAATCGATCACAATGGCGTAGGTGTATACACTCTTTATCTTCCCTTAAACCTTGAGATTAAAATTGCTTCATAACTTTTTTCTTCCTATACTATATCCTTCTATACAATCTTTCTTTATATACTACCACCACTAAATTAATTGCTTCTATGAATCCGATGTTCATCTTGATGTGCTAAAGAGGTATGGCAACTTGGACCGATGCATATATGTGCCTGGTCCTACGTTGTAGCTGACTGACTGACTGACTGACTGAAGTAGTATATAGTGATGGTCAGACATAGAATGTATTTTGGCAGAAGATAGAGAAGGAATGAACCGAAACGAAGCGCAATCGGTATGAAAATGCATGAACAATGAAATCAGAGAAGATGGACTGATATTTGCAGAAGAAACAGTTAAAATTGAGACAATTGATTGTTATTTTGCAAATTAACTGTTTACTGTATGATTATCAGAATTTAATGAGATAGTCTGTAATCGGTGCTTAAACACATTCGATTGTCCCTCTAGTATTCTTATTCACTACAATACCAGTATATAAGCAAAAAGAAATCTGTCATTATATAACTTTATTATTTTCAGTATGAACAGATCAAAACAACTAACATAAATGAATTTCAGATTTCGAGATTAAATCATTATTTTCGATTACACCATGAAGTGGTGGCAGAATGTTTGGCAACACTGTGTTGGGATTGGTGAATTTCAACTTACTTACTTACTCTTGTTACCGTTCATGAAGGAGCATAGGCCGCATACCAGTATTCTCCATCCAACCTTGTTATGGGTAATCCTTTTCAGTTCTTTCCAGTTGTTATTGATCCTTTTCATATTTGCTTCAATCTCCCGGCGTAGTGTGTTCTTTGGCCTTCCTATTTTCCGCTTCCCTTCAGGATTCCAAGTTAGGACTTGACTCATGATGCCGTTTGGTGATTTCCTTAATATATAAATTTCAACCAAAACCATTTTTTATTTTTACTGCAGTTAAAGTCCTACTGCTTTGAATATAGGTCAAAGTTTTACCCTAATTTGAAGAAGATACATTAGGTCAAACAGACATAAACCTTAAGACAAATGCATGCTACTGGCCAAAATTTGGCTTCATTTCCTGTGGAAGAACATACCACTGACTAAAAATTCAGCATTATTTTCTAAGGTAAAGGATATATGAGTGTACATGTATTTTTAATTTGAATATCTGGAATAAAAATTCCTTATGTTTATCGGCTTTTTTTACCCATGTACCTGTTTGGGCTTGCTAATAAACAGCTTCTATATTAGTAGTAGACTCAGACACGCAAAAACATAAGGCATTTGTAAATATATGTATAACGCGATGGTCTTTGAAGCGAAAGGTACTGGGTTCAAGTCCCAGAGTGAACATCAACTCTGAGATGCAGGTACATCCAACTGACGAATCCCAAATAGGACGAAACGCGCGTCAAACTGGATTCCACTGCTAGCCACTATTCATCTTTGCTTATAATGCTTGTGAATTCAGGCTATATCGAGGCAATACGCACAGTATGCACATATGTCAATTAGAGACTGACCAGTTGCACTCCTAACACATCGATAGAAAGATTCATACAAACAATACTAAATGAATTTATATATATAAGTGTTTGGTTGAATAAATTTTTTTTGGTTTCTAATAACAAGATCCTGATTGTAATGTTGTTGTTTTGATTAGCCTCGATTACAAGGACAATCAAGGGAGTGATGGAATTCAGATGTCAAAATGGGATCGAGGAGTTTCAACTGTCTAGTTGAATACACATCATGTTACTTTCCCAGATATGAAATCTATGGTCAGAAAACATTGCTGCTTAAAGTAACATTTCATTCCTCTAGCCGTGGATTTTCAACTGTGATGGTAAGGCTTTAGTAAATACACAGTTAATAGATGCAAAAATAACTACTCATAAATTATTCTTGTATGATAGTTTCTCAGGAGTTATTCCTTCAGGTCTGCGGTACCACTCTAGGTTTGATGAAATTGTCAATAATAATCTTTCCACTTTTACAATTTCCTTAAGAAGAAGTATACTTCCACAATATGGGTATCAGGTGCCATCGATTTTATCATTAGCTGATATCACTTTTGTAAACTGTACTTCCACATGTACACTTCTCATGTAACTTACAATTCTTCTTACTAATTCACTTAGTATTGTTTATTTGAATCTTCCCATTGATGCTTAAGACTGAAATTGATCAGTCTCTTATTGGCATATGTGCATATTGTACGTATTGCCTCAATATAGCCTTAATTCACAAGCATTATAAGCAACGATGGATAGTGACTAGCAATGGAAGGTACTGGCTTCAAGTCTCAAAGTGAACATCAACTCTGAGATGCAGGTACATCCAGCTGACTACTCCCAAATAAGATGAAACGCGCGTCCTGGATTCCACTGCTAGCCACTATCCATCTTTATCTTTCTACTAATTTTTATGTTTCTCAATCAAAGTAATGACGTCGATACAAAGGAAAGAAAGATTTACCTTTGATACATTGGACGTGTTTCAAAATAACCAAACTTCGAAATAATATTACCGTTTAGAAGTCTGATTTCCATGCAAATTATTGATACAAACCATCCATCTTAACCGACAACAAAGTAAAATGTTTCGCGAATTTACCGAAACTATTCCTGTCGGAAATGAAGAAATGACCAGTATTTTTAAACGATCTTTTCAATGTAAATCTTTAACTAAATTACAGTATGAATCAACCAAATTTAGGATAACAGGTCTTGGATTTTGTTACGAAATTCATTCACACATTAGTCTAAATAGAGTGTTGGCATTTTAGCTTATGTCTACTGTATGGAGCGGAAACTCGGAGAACTACGAAAGCCATCATCCCGAAGAAACAGGTGTTTATTAGCAGTGGTCTTCGCAAAATACGTCGGATCCGTTGGTCAGATACTATCAGCAACATTCTACTGTGAGAGAGAACAAACAAGATTCCATCCAGTGGATTAAGAAATCAGGAAGAAGAGCTGGAAGTGGATAGGACACACATTGAGGGAATCACCAACTGCGTCACAAGACAAGCCTTCACCTGGAATCCTGATGGTCAAAGGAGGGAGGAAGAGAAAAGAACACATTACGCCGATAAATGGAGACAGACATGAGAAGAATGAACAAGAGTTGGATAGAACTAGAAAGGAAGGCTCAGGACAGAGTGGTTTGGAGAATGCTGGTCGATGGCCTATATTCCATCGGGAGCAACAGGCGTAAGTTATTAATTTTAGCTCATGTCAGTTCATAATGAAAACCCTAAATCTAATTCCTAACTTTAATCATCATCTGTTAATCATGATCCTTATTCTTCACACACATTTATAATCCTCAATTAGTAAGTAAGTTGACATTCTCAAGGTCTCTCAAAGGTCCTCCATAAATCATAGTTTCACCACATAATCACTTAGTTCAAGAGTCGCAATCATATCTTTTGGCTTTAATCAATTCTCTGTTATATCTGTATATACTGGTTTTGAAATATGATTCGTACAGCTGAGGAGTCCCACAATAGGAGGAAACGTACGTCCAGAGCTTGTAGGTTTTCCATGGTTGTCTAGCTTCAATTGACTCATGAATTCAACTATATAAGATTACTAAAATCTCCACAAAACCCTCTTCTAATAATGATCACATGCTCACTAGTGACTGGCTCCATGAGGTATTTCCTGGAGTTCTAGTGAGAAGCAGTGACCAGTGGAGTTCAACCAGGTCTGTTGTGAGATATCAACTCACTGAAGACATTGGTGAATGGTTGTTCAATTTCTTGGATTGGTTGAAGTTAGACATTGACACCGTCGAGTGCCGGCCGACTTAGTAGTCTACCGGTTAAGTGCTCTGGAGCGAGACTGGTAGGTCCTGGGTTCGAATCTCGTGAGACGGTATCGTGGATGCGCACTGCTGAGGAGTCGCACAATAGGATGAAACGTACGTCCAGTGCTTCCAGGTTCTTTTTGGTGGTCTAGCTTCAACTGACTCATGATTGCAACTATATGAGATAGAACTGTTCAAAAATTAAATCTGAGCTTAATTCAATATTCTCAACCGAAAAACGTTTTTCTTATAAACACCGTCATTTCTCTAATTATAGTTCCCTCATTTCTATACATTAATCCTTCTTTTTTCGTCGGAAATAAATACAACACTTTGTAACCACTATAGTTGCCAAGGTAACACGTGAAAAGTAATTTACCATACTGATTTAAAAAAAATTTAATCATAAATACTTTCTATAATCATACAAGTTCTGTTTATAACTACCAAGTCAGACATAGAAAAGTCATGATTTACTAAACTAGAAATATGAACAATTATTGTTATATCCCGAAGAGGATTATGAAGGGGAACTTTTGAGGACTACTTATGAACCAATATGATTTGTATATTTCCTATTGAGATAGTGGAGAAGATTTGTAGCTCAAGTGAATGATTTTGATGGAGTTTTATTCTCTGAGCTGGGTAGTTTGGTCGTGGAACTTCCATCGTCCTTCTGAACGACATCATCAGTACAGGAAAAGCTGTGAACATGTGGAGAAATTCAAACACTTCACTTCTACCGGAAGTTTGTACTGATGATATCGTTCAGAAGGACGATGAAAGCTCCACGATCAAACGATCCAGCTCAAAGAACAAAACTCCATCAAAATATTTCCTATTGTATAATTGTTAAGTAACATAACTATTCATATTTATGTTCCTTTTATTATGAGCTTTATTTTGACCCTTAGATTATTATTGTACGATTTACCATTCTTGAGTTATCCCCAGTCTATTAATTACTGTTCCTCACATTCACAACCACATTTAGCTGAATCTTGTACAAATGTTGTTTCCTATTTTATGGTACGATGTGGTCTGTTTGATTGGTATATAAACCCAGTATGTTTGAGAATAATGATTCATATTGCAGAGGCTGTTATTGGTGTTCTGGACTTAAATGGCTGAGCTAGGCAGAAAGTAGGACCGGCAAGTATTCTAGACTGCTCGTACAGATTTTCATTTATCAGTGGTCCGATCAGTAAATCGCTGCTTTCTAATAGGTGGGTACAAGTTATAACCGAAACAATTCAAAAGACTGCAGAAAAACAAATATATTAGAATTGTCTATTCTTTTTTAACCACTTAATCATTAAGTAACCTACTTTTGATATTTGAATATTCAGATTAGTTTATGACGAAATCACTTTGTATTTCCTTAGAGAATTATATATATTTATCAAATTAATATAAATACAAATGTATAGTGTAAGGATGGCTCGGTGGCAAACTCAAGGAAGCCTAGAAAGACCCGAAGACATTCCATCCAATCACCACTAGAGGGACATTCTAGAGTGTCAATGTGTAGCTTCCCTATTGGATGAATAAGAAGGACCACCTATGCGCCTATTGGCCATCCGAGATGATGATTTAATTTCAGCCAGAAACTATAGTACATGAGATTTTTGTACTATATTTGACACTGTGTCGGAAATAACATTCCTACTTACTGGTTTTCTGTCTTCTCTCTTGCAGGTTCGATCGTTCAAGTAGTCTAGTAGTACATGGTATAGCAAGAATCAAGGCTCTAGATACAACATATAGTTTAAGTAAAAGATTCCGTGGAAAAAAAGAAAGTTTCTTTACATTTATTTATTAACACAAAAGGTCATTTTAAGTTATTAAATAGACGTGTGTTCCGTGATTAGATAAATTGATATTTCGACTACACTGTTAATCACAGATCGACCCACATATCCAGTTCCCAGGAGTGCTCTCTAAACATTCATTTCTTTACACAAATCTTATTTGAAATTTATTTTAAGTCATTGATTCTATTTTTGTAGTCAAGTTTACTTACGCACTTTCATGAAATTTGTACAACCCTAATGTGAGTCTAATTATTGAGGAAATTCAAAAGTATCATTATTATAGTTGACTGGAAACCATCAGCAACAGTTTACTGTGGGAGAGGACAAACTAGCTTCTAACTGAAGAAGCATTTAAGAAAAGACAATGGAAGTGGATAAGACGCGCATTACGAAAATCACCAAACTGCATCATGAGGCAAGCGCTAACTTGGAATCTTGAAGGAAAACAGAAAAAAGGAAGGCCAAACAATACACTGCATCAGAAATTGGAAGCAGACATGAAAAGGATGAATAGCAACTGGAAAGAACTGGAAATGATTGCCAAAAATAAGGTTGGATGAAGAATGCTGGTGAGCGGCCTATACTCCTCCATGAGGGGTAACAAGTGTAATTAAGTGAGTAAGTATTACTGTGGTTCAAGTATTTTTCTCATCTTCTGTCCATTAGAGAAATGAGGAGTGATAACCATTGGATTCATGATTGAATTATACATTACTTACTTACTTGCTTACTTACGCCTGTTGCTCCCGATGGAATATAGGCCATCGACCAGCATTCTCCAAACCACTCTGTCCTGAGCCTTCCTTTCTAGTTCTATCCAACTCTTGTTCATTCTTCTCATGTTTGTCTCCATTTCTCGACGTAATGTGTTCTTTTCTCTTCCTCCCTCCTTTGACCATCAGGATTCCAGGTGAAGGCTTGCCTTGTGACGCAGTTGGTGATTCCCTCAATGTGTGTCCTATCCACTTCCAGCTCTTATTCCTGATTTCTTCCTCCACTGGATGGAATCTGGTTTGTTGTCTCCTACAGTAATTTGTTGCTGATAGTATCTTGCCAACGGATTTGAGTTATCTTGCGTAGACAACTCCGCCTGTAACTCTTCCGGGGGATACTGCCAATCCCAAGCCCGGGTAAATGAGGAGGTTTAGGCATGAGGTTAGAGACCCCATCCTGTAGAAAACCAATTTGCTAAAAATACGCTAACCAGAATTAAACATTAGATGACAAAAAGACAGATGATTGTAAGAATTTACATATGAATATTAATGGCCACTATTTATTATTTTCAAAATTTAGTTTTTGAATATTTATAAACTAAATACTAATTGTTAGCAGAGATGGATAGTGGCTAGCAGTGGAATCCAGGACGCGCGTTTCGTCCTATTTGGGACTCGTCAGCTGGATGTACCTGCATCTCAGAGTTGATGTTCACTCTGGGATTCGAACCCAGTACCCTCGCTTCAAACGCCATCGCGTTATCCACTCGGCCACTGAGTCCTGAGAGCCACTTGCTTGTGCGATGGGGTGAAGTTTAAATTCAACTTAGTATTGTTTGTGAATTAAGGTATATCGAGGCAATACGCACAGTATGCACATATGCCAATTAGAGACTGACCAGTTGCAGTCCTAACAAATCGATGGGAAGATTCAAACAAACAATACTAAGTTGAATTTAAATACTAATTGGACTAGAATTTCATTACAATTAGAGTATTATTGTTTTCTTTATTTTTATGAAACGAGATATCATGGTATTACTTTCATGTTTAAATTAATTATACTTTGATCTTATACTTCGTACATTATCACCGTTCATTAAAAAAAAACCAAAAAAAAAAAACCCAACCTAAATCGCCGTTAGTTTAATGTTATTCAGTTCCAAAATTGATTGATCACTGGGTGATGATCAATGTTATGCGTTTCAAGTTGTTCTTAGTGCTGATCGATTGTTATTGATCAAGTTCCAATGTGTCCACTAGTTTAGATTGTGTGGTGTGGTCTACTTATATCCATATAAGCAGTATATGGTGTGGGTCAGACATAGAATGTATTTTGGCAGAAGACCGATGACGAAAGAACTGGAATGAAGCGCAATCGTCTGGAAAATGCATGAGCAATGGAATTAGAGAAGAAACAGTGAAGATTGAAACAATTGGTTGTTAATTTGCAAATTGACTGTTCATTGTTTGGTAATCAGAATTTATTGAGATAGTCTGTAATCTTTGCTTAAATACATTCGATTGTCCCCAACTAGTGTTTTGTTCACTACATTTGGTGTCGCTGCCAACCGGGAGGAGGAAGGGTGCTGTTCTGCGGACGCCGCTGCGGGTCTGGAGTTGAGGTGCTTGTTGGGGCAGTCTGATGCGGAGGGGTGGCGTCGAGTGGAGTGTTCTGGCGGGGCGGCGTTGGCTGTAGTGGGTGCTGTCGTCGGAGAGGAGCAGTGGGACGTGCGGCTGCTGTGCGGACATCGGATGTAGATGGCTCAGCAGGCCGGTGGAGTACGGGTGTTGAACGTCCCAGGTGCCGGGTGGATGCGAAAGTTGGTGCCCCGGCAGGTCGACGGAGCTATGGAGGTCAGCGCGCCGCAGACTCGACATTCTGACGGAGAGTTTGGCACAGACTGCAGTGAAAGAAGATAGTGGCGTGGCGAGCAGAACCACCGCATGAACGAATGCTTTAAAGGGGGGACGAGTGTGGTGTGGTCTACTTATATCCATATAAGCAGTATATGGTGTGGGTCAGACATAGAATGTATTTTGGCAGAAGACCGATGACGAAAGAACTGGAATGAAGCGCAATCGTCTGGAAAATGCATGAGCAATGGAATTAGAGAAGAAACAGTGAAGATTGAAACAATTGGTTGTTAATTTGCAAATTGACTGTTCATTGTTTGGTAATCAGAATTTATTGAGATAGTCTGTAATCTTTGCTTAAATACATTCGATTGTCCCCAACTAGTGTTCTGTTCACAACAATTGCTCTACATTAAGTGCACTATGTTATTATTCTATTCCATTATATACGTAAATATTAGTTTCTAACTAGTATTATAGGATTTTCACATGTAAGGCCAATGTGATTTAATCCTGTCGTTAATATAACTATTAACAATGATCTCTAATCTTATTCAGCTAAAGTATTAAATAGAATAATCTAATAACTTATAAATTAGTATGAATTCATTGTTCCAATTTTATCCAATATCCTTTAAATAAAAAAACACCTAATTATTGGATATGAATGTATGTTAATGACATTAGGAAGTATATATTTTGCACTGTATGTTTTAAACTACACAAGTAATGGACTACTAAAAATAGTTATGATCTAATTATTGTTATATCCTACCGAAGATATAAGTACGGGTAACTCCCAGGACCTATTAATGGACGAATATTCTATGTATATTCTTATAGTTTAACTATTGAGTAACTAGATTGTGTATATCTATATTCATCTTATTATAAGCTTCATTTTGACCTATGAATGATTACTGTATGATTTACTGTCCCTAAATTGTATTCAGTTTATTGATTATTGTCTTGCACGTTCACAGCCACATTTTGACTTGATCTTGTACAAATATTATTTTTCTATTTTATGGTGTGATGATGTCTGTTACATAAACCGAGTATACTTGAAATAAATGGTTCTTATAGCAGGAGATGTAGTTGATGTTCTGGACTCAATTGGAAGGGCTAGGCGGATAAAGGACCAATAAGGAAGCTAGACTGTTCATACCGGTCGAACATAATTGATTTGGCACAGTGTTAAGATCGGAGAAGTCGTATTTCCATTGATGGATAATTCACGTGATAAAAGCCGGACATAAAAATCAGTTAATCAAAGTCATAACAAATCGGCGACGGCTTTTATAAAAGTCGCAACAATTATAACTTGAGAAATACTGAAGACTATAGGGGAATTATTTCTACATTTAGTTACGTACGGATCTACATTAAACATTCATAAACTAGAACATAATCTCATAGTGTGCTTGAATTCATTGGAAGAATAATAATTCAAAATGAAATGGTTTACATTTTAAACTTTAGTGAATTTGTTATGTTACTTAATGTTATGAATGATTCCTTCCTGGTGGCCTACTTAAACATTTGGTCTACCTCTTCTCGACATCTAGATATTTCAACAACTTATCTAATTTTGTTTGTTTTAATACATCCCTATGGCTATTAATCGCACAACCTATTTAGGTGCGTTTCTGAAAAGTGTACAACCTTTCGCTGTGAAGTTTACAAAAGGCCTAATCAGAGATATCGTGGTTGTTGGCAATATGTAGCGAAACGAATGTACATTATTTAGATATCGATTGACTGGATTGCTAACTTCTAACCCTTATAGGGTTTCTAATCATTATTAAGTTGAAGGATTCATCAAAGTTTCTTCAAGTCCATTGATAAAGCACATTTAATTCTGTTATCATTGAACGTGTGAACATGGCTTAAAAATGTCGCTTTTATGTTAACCATCGTTAACCAATAATACAACAAATTGATATTATAGTTGAAATCTTGAGTCAATTGAAGCTAGACCACCATGGAAAACCTGGAGGTATTGGAAGGCCGTTTCGTTCTATTGTGAGACTCCTCAGCAGTGCGCATCCACGATCCCGCCTCATGAGATTCGAACCCAGGACCTATCAGTCTCACGCACGAACGCTTAACATCTAGAACCACTGAGCCGGTCGGCATACAACGGTGTTAATATCTGACTTCATCTTATCACTTGGTATCAAATTGATACATTTTATAATTTATCCTCAGGGAATTGTGTTAAGTGACTGAGATTCATTTCATTGGCAACACTTAGTTTTGTTAGTCCTTTTTATTTGTATTTTGGAAGGAAATCAGATTTCAGGATTATTGTTTAACGTGTAGTGCCGTGTTTCGCTAATCGTTCACCTTGATAACCGTTATAATACAAATCTTAACGGTGCATACAATCAGAAGGTAAAGAGTAAGCGGCAACTACAGTTTTATTAACAAGTGACGCACATTAGAGATGGCGGGTAAGCCAACTCACTTTAATCAAGCGTTAATCAATATTTATAGACAGACAAGAATAAGTTACAGACAGACATGTGATTAGTAAAATAAAACGTGTACACACGTATACTCTCATAAAAAAATTAGTCGGGGTTAATAAGTGAATAATTATATATAGTTGAAATCATAATTCAATAGAAGCTAGACCACAATGGGAAACCTGGAAACACTGAATAGCCGTTTCGTCATATTGTGGGACTTCTCAACAGTGCGCATCCACGATCCCACCTCGCGAGCGAGATTAGAACCCAGGACCTATCAGTCTCGCGCGCGATCGCTTAACCTCTAGACAACCAAGCCGGCATCCAACGGTGTTAATGCCTAACTTCAACCAATCCAAGAAACTGAGCAACCATTCACCAATGTCTTCAGTGATTCAATATGGGAATCATGATAGATAGGTAAATTGGCTTGTCGTGAAGCTATAATATAGTATATGGGCTTAACATATCAATCGACACTACAAACATATTTATTCTGATTTCCACTTTGAATTTTCCCATTTATGTAATACTATAAATGTACTATGTATCCCTAATAAGTTGTAAATTATTCACTTACTTCTAATCTTGTTCTTCTCTTTTCTTGTCTCCTTAATATAGATACTTTTCTTGGCCTATTTAAAAAAACAGTGGTCTAGCTTCAATTAACTCATGATCTCAACTATGAAAATACTGAAATCTCCACAAAACCCCTTCTGATTATAATCATATGCTCACTAGTGACTGACTTCAAGATACATGTTCTGGAGTTCTAGTGGAAAGCAGTGACCAGTGGAGTTCAACCAAGTCTGTTGTGAGATAACAACTCACTGAGGACAATTGGTGAACGGTTGCTCAACTTCGTGGATTGTTTGAAGTTAGACATTAACACCGTTGGATGCCGGCCGTCTCGGTGGTCTATCGGTTAAGTGCTCTGGCGCGAGACTGATAAGTCCTGGGTTCGAACGTCGCTCGCGAAGCGGGGTCGTGGATGAGCACTGCTGACGAGTCCCATAATAGGATGAAACGGCTGTTCAGTGCTTGCAGGTTTTCCATGGCGGCCTAGCTTCAATTGACTCATGATTTCAACTATGAAAAAACAATAATGCATTACAGAGGTATGGTATAATGGAAGAAAAGACGCTTTTTAATTGTGTAACTATAATTAGTGATGATAATTTTTAGTTAAAGTACGAAAAATATTTTACTAATGAGAATAGAAATAAAAAAATTTACTAACTCACATGATAATGAGCTAAACAAGGTGAAAGAAAACTTTAAAAGGAAAACCGGTCAACAACATTAAATGAATAAAATTTACACATTGTGTTGGTTATAGAAAATTTACATATTTATCTCTTTTAAAGAAACTATAGGTTTTGAATTCAGTGGTTAAATTCATGAGTGATATAAAACTAGACCATCATAGAGAACGTGGAAGCACTAGACGAGTGTTTTGTCCTAGTATGGGACTCGTCAGCGGTGCATATCACGATCCTGATTGCTGGATTTGAACCCAGGACATATCGGTCTCGCGTAGGAACGATTAACCTCTAGACCATTGAATTGACCTCCAATGGTGTTAATGTCTAACTTCAACTGATTCACGAGACTGTGCCACTGTCCATCATTGCCTTCAGTGATTTACTATATCACGGAAGACACGGTTGAACTCTACTCGATTACAGTTTCTCATATTCACAACCACTTTTAGCTAAATGTTGTCCAAATGTTATTTTCTATTTTATTGTATCATGTGGTCTGGTTTGTATATAAATACAATATGTTTGAAATACATGTTCCATATCACAGAGGCTGAGATTGATGTTCTGGATTTAACGAGCAAGGCTGGACAGCAAGAAGGACCGAAAAGGACTCTAGACTGTTTGTACGGGTTTATGCGTCATTGGTCCGGTTGGTAAATCACTGTTCTATAATTGGCGGTATCATTACTTTATACGTTGGTAGGGGTGTGGAATGGGTTACTTACATCCACATAAGTAGTATATGGTTATGGTCTGGCATTAAATGTATTTCACTAGAAGATCGATAAGGAAAGAACAGGAACGGCACGCAATCGGTATGAAAATACATGAACAATAATAATCGGAGACAATGAACTGATATTTACAGAAGGAATAGTCAAGATTGAGACAATTATTTGATAGTTTTCAAATTGGCTATTCACTATATGTTTCTCATCAGACATGAGATGAATGAACAAAAATTGGATAGAACAAGAAAGGAAGGCTTAGGACAGAGTAGGTTGGAGAGTGCTAGTCGGCGGCCTATGCTCCATTGGGAGTAAAAGAAGTAAGTAAGTAAGTAAGTAAGTAAGTAAGTAAGTAAGTGAGTGTATGGTTCTCATATTTTACTGAGATATTTTGTAATTTTGTGCTTAGATACGATTTGATTATCCCCACTCATCTTCTTGTTCACTACGAGGAGGGGGGTAAATGACCACAAGATAAAACAACATACGTTCTGATATTAGAATAATAATAATAAAGAAATCATAATTAGAAAGAGATTAAAATAGAAATAGAAATGACCTTGAAAATGACACGTATAATTTAAAATTTATTCATCGTGGAGATTTCCTATTGGTCAATGAAATTTTTAAAAAAAAATAAGAAAATTGATTATTTAATAATCTAATTAAATATTGCTAATTTATATAAACAAGTAAATAAGACCATTTTGGATCATTTGATAATTTGAATATTTCAAAAGGTAGGACTCTGCACTCATGACATTGATCACCACCCAGTGATCAATCTTATGGTGATTACATCTCAGTCCTACAGGAGGTTGGTCATGGCCCAAATAGCTCAATGGTAACGTCTTTGACTGTGAAACAAGCTGAGTGACACGGGATCGAATCTGTCAGGGAGCATCAGTTCCCTCAAGATTACAGGTACACTTTGCTGACGAGTGTCAATTAGCACGAAACCCGGGTCCAGGGTTTCCTGTGGACACCTTCAACCACCATGTTATCTCAACATAGTGCGTGCAGTGTCGAGTCACCTAGACTAATGGCCACATTGTAACTTGATCGATAGCGTTCGATCTGTACTAAGAAGGACTTGACACGCATGACATTGATCACCACCCAGTGGTCAATCAGTTGTGAAAGGATGGTCTTTTTTTAATGTTTTATAGGGTTCAATGTTATCTACCGGTTGATACTGATCTATACATCAAAACCGTGAATGATTATTATTGTTATGACTTGTACCCGAGTGGATAGCTTGTTAATGTATAACGTGATAAGACCGTCAATCAGAGAGCAGTGATTTATCGATCGGACCAATGGCACACGAAACCCATACTTGTTGATCCCACTTTCTGCCTAGCCCAGCTAGTTAAGTTCAGAACAGCCTCTGTGATATGAATCATTATCTTTCAAACATACTAAGTTCATATACCAATCAAATAGATCACATTGTACCATAAAATAGGAAAAACAACATTTGTACAAGATTCAGCCAGATGTGTCTGTGAATGTATGAGGCAGTAATTAATAGACTAGGGATAACTCAAGAATCGTAAATCGTATAACGGTAGTTTATAGTTCAAAATAAAGCTTATGATAAGGGTAACATGAATATGAATAGTTTAGTTACTTGACAATTATACAATAGGAAATATACGTATCATATTGGTTCATAAATAGTCCTCAGAGTTACCATTCATAAGCCTCCAAGGGATATTATTATTATTAATGGCTTTATTCAATATTATACTTTGGTACAATATAGAATTTTCAGCATGAGGTAGTTCAACAAGTCTCCTTTAAAAGAAAAGCAAAAGATGAGAAGAAAGATCTGAATCTGTACAACGTTTCAAATTACCGACATGTTTAAGAATACAATTTATTGACTAGGTTAACTCGAACAACCTGTTCGTTGCATATTTGCTAGGTAAGATATTAAAGAACTTTTATAGATTTGCTTGAGTGTATGCATTTTAATGTATTGACGTTTCATTCTATCAGAAGTTATACAAGGAGAAAGATATGAATGAAGTAGATGGTTAGTGTCTAATAAAATAACACCTTCCAGGAGTTTTCAAGATTTTAGATGTCTATCCACAACCATATAAACAATGACCTAAAAATATTCACCACACACCTTGCTAACTACCTTCAGCACTCTCTGCAATACAGCAAAGTCTTTTCTCAAAAGCCCGGGAAACAATGATGGTTAACAGTAAGGAACAATATATGATATGCAAGAATTGACAAATTGTGTGTGTAAATATCAGTCTTCAGTCTTCAGTAATAAGGATAGTAGGTTGATGAACCTGTGTTAATCCTGACAGATTTCCTTCCAGTGAAGGTCCAGCTTCTTTTTGAAAATGTTCACTGATGGTGCTGATACCACTTGTTCTGGTAAAGCGTTCCAGTCATTGACCACTCGATGAGAAAAATGGGACCCCACCTTTAGTTTATTAGATCGCGGTTTCAGAACCTTCTTGCTATGACCCCGGAGATTATTAGTGCTGGAGGGAGCAAAAAGATAAGACATATTAACACCCAGATCATAATTAAAGATACGAAATGCCAGTATAAGGTCACATCGCGTCCTACGATAAGATAAGGGGAAAAGATTTAGACGTTTTAAACGCTCATCGTAAGGGAGTTTAGAAAGACCCTCTACTAATTTTGTCCCTACACGCTGGACACGCTCAAGCGATTTAGTATCCTTTATCAGACAAGGGCTAGCTGCTTGGATACAGTATTCTAAGTGTGGCCTTACATAGGTGGGATATAAAATTCGAAACATCTCCTCGTCAAAGCATTTAAATGCTCTGTGAAGCGACCATAGCGCGCGAAAGCCTTTGGAAGCAACCGCATTGCAGTGCGTAGTCGTTTTTGAGTCGTGACTTATAATTAATCCTAAGTCTTTATGCGCATGAACGCGTGGCAGAGATGTACTATTGATGGTATAATGGTAACTAATATCGTGCCCGATGTGCATGAACACGCTCTTCCTGGAATTAAATTCCAGGCCCCAATTATGAGCCCACCTAACTAATTCGTCTAAATCTGATTGCAGATAACAACGATCAGTCTCATTTCTTATTGTTCTCCAGATTTTAACATCATCCGCAAACAATAACGTTAACGACTTAAGTAATAAAGGTAGTTCATTAATATACAGAAGGAAAAGTAAAGGGCCTAAGATGGTGACTTGGGGTACACCAATTTTGACTGGTTTCCATTCGGATAGCGTTCCATTGACCCTTACTCTCTGTCTGCGGTCACATAAGAAGCTTCCTATCCATTCCTGTATAGCACCTGTTATTCCAAAGCTCAAGAGCTTTTGCATAAGACCTAAGTGTGAAACCTTATCAAACGCTTTGCTAAAATCTATGAATATCACGTCGACAGACTGGCCGTTGTCTAGGGCATCCGTCCAATCCTCTCTCGCAATGAGTAAGTTAGTCAAGCATGAATGCATGTTACGAAATCCATGTTGCTCGGGAGTTAACAGATTGTACGAATCTATGTGGCTTAGTAGCTTAGCCCGAATTAATTTTTCAAGTAACTTAACTACTATACTGGTCAGGCTAACAGGCCGGTAGTTAGATACGATCCGTCTCTGACCATCCTTAAATATAGGACTAACTATGGCGTCTTTCCAGTCTCTAGGTAGTTGAGCCTGTGAAAGGGACATGTTGAAGAGCATCGTGAGTGGTCTTGAGATAATGTCCGCAAGCGACGACAGTAAACGTGGGTGTAACCCATCGGGGCCCGGTATCTTACAAGGTTTTAGGTTAGTTATCAAAGGAAGAACAATATCCTCTGTCACGTGTGAAGGTCCTATGGCTGGTATCTCATTGTCAAAGGGACAAGTAGTTGTAACACTACACGTAGAGTAGACTTCACTGAAATAGTTAGCAAATAACTCCGCTTTCGCTAGATCAGATTCAGCCAATAAAGCTGAATTTTCGCTTAACAGTAATGAGGGGATACCATCACTACGTTTCGTCCCACTAACTGCAGGTCGTGGGCATGTCTCTTAGCGAGATCGGTGTCTTTCGATTCTGCCAAGTTCCAGATGATTACACTAGGCACCTGTTTAACTGCCTTAAAAGTCGTGTTCACGGCCTTCGACCGTGACATCAGATCCTGCCGGTTAGCTACCGGCTTCTTGCTATTAGCTTTCTTTATAACAGTGTCATGTGGGTCAAGCGAGTTACTCCCAACAACATTTGGTGAAGTTAAACTGTTTCCATCCACAACAGTATTAAATATTTTCTTACATTTGGACTTGAGCGGAGTTGCCTTATGCTCAGGACGTGAGTCCAACGATGACTTACCGACTATACGCGCGCTTTCTTTGGGTATTTTTCCGTCTTATTTGCGTTTCCGCGTAATTCATTTGCCACTATTCTCAGCATCCAGATTGGAACTATTCTGTACGATAGTGGTTCTAGACGGGTCCTCAGTCGCTGCTAAAGCGACTGGTCCCTCAGTACTTAATGGCATGGCTTTCATTGGTTGTATCGAAGTACAAATTTTTGCTTCATGTTGCGAAATTGGGTGTCTGGTACCTGCCATGACAGCATTTACGACACTGATACAATCTTCGTTATCAGTATCCATGTTGCCGGCACGGCCTACTTCGACCTTTTTAGCTAACGCTAGAAGGCTGATGGCTTCCTGAATGAGTAATGTCTTACTTGAGCAACAAAACATACAGAGTCAATGAGAATTTGGTTTCGAGCACCTTTTATATGCAGCAGGGCTTAAGCGGGTGCACATTTTATGAAACCACTTCTTACAATCGTCACATTGCATTCCTTCTTCCACGGGGAATAAGCAATATGGCTGTCCACACTTGTGTACAGAGCCGACCATCTTAGAATGAAGCAAAATGATAGGCAAGGTAGATATGTAAGATAAATCACAACCTTATCAAATAAACAAGCCTCAGTCGACCAAGAATGCTTTGATGCAGTAAATACACAAAAGCAGGATCAAAACACACAAATACAATGTCACGTTAACTGAAATAAATTCAATTAAAGTGTAAACGGTAGTTTTGATACGTAATTTACGATCAAAACAGTGAATTAAACTCAACGTGAAACAATACCACTGTCCTTTTAAATAGCGCGCTTTCAGCCGAGTAATCCCATAAGCATGTAGCCTCTCTATGTAGTAAATCAGACGGAAAATTTTCTTCGATAACAATAAAACATGAGAAGACCACGAGAGATGAGAAGAAAAGGTAACATCAGGATAATTAACCTTCAGTACTGGGTTTATCAAATAATCTCCAATGGAACAAGTATATAGGATCCCAACATTGTGTTAAGGTTCTGTTCATGTATCAGGCTAAATTAAATAGCTTGACATTTAGATGGACTAATTATGAGACCATTAACAACAGACCACTATTCAATACAAGTCAAAATCTCATTCATTTCTATGTAATGCAAAGAGGTAGAAATCGACATACATACAGTGACATCGTCCGCATATTTCACAAAAGTGTTTTCTGTGAAAGATGACAGATCATTCAGAAAAACAGAGAGGAAAGAACAGCTCCTTGTGGCGCACATTCATGAAACATAGGAGTTACTGTGACCAGTTGTACAATAGATATCTATAATTAACAAAAGATGATGGACATACAGTTTTTTAGTTGAATTCGAGTTACAAAATGTGCACAAAAGGATTTGAACTCAAAAGCTTTCTACTCTCCTGTAAGTTACTAGTTATGCACTTCTAATGAATCTGAAAGTAAGATGAAACAACTATCAATACTTTTAATAGTTCTTTACCTGATGTCATTTTGCAACGGAATAAATTATCTAATATAGTTGAGGTGATGAGTCAATTGAAGCTAGATCACCATGGAAAACCTGAAAGCATTGGACGGCCCTTTCATCCTATTATGAGACTGCAGTGCTTCCAGGTTTTCCATGGTGGTCTAGTATCAATTGACTCATGATCTCAGCTATATAAAATTACTAAAATCTTCAAAAATCCCCCTTCTGATATCTAATAAATAATCTATATGTTAGAAAGATTCAAAGTGATCCTCATAATCTAAATAAGTTACCACTTACATTCAATTCACTATTATTCTGAGTTTATTAACAATTATTACAATAAAAATATTGTGGTGTGGTTTATTTATATCCATATAAGTAGTATATGGTGATGGTCAGACATAGAATGTATTTTGCCAGAGGATCTATAAGGAAAGAACAGGAATGAAGCGCAGTTGGTATGAAAATGCATGAACAATGAAATCAAAGAAGATGGACTGATATTTAGAAAAGGAACAGTCAAGGTTGAGACAACCGATTGATAGTTTGCAAATTAACTGATTATTGTATGGTTATCGGATTTTAGTGAGATAGTCTGGTAGGTCCTGGGTTAGAATCTCACTATGCGAGATCGTGGATGCGCACATTCGGTTGTACCCACTAGTGTTCTCATTTACTACAATATAATCCTTTAACCATCATGTCGGTAATCTAACTATTGATCTATGCATATATATATATATATATATATATATACTGTGAATAAAACAAATTAAAGTCGAAACATACACAATATGTTATAAGCAAAGATGGATAGTAGCTATCAGTGAAATCCAGGATGCGCGTTTCGTCCTATATGTGTTTATGATGATGATGATGGAAGAAAAACATCTTAATCATTAGTATGATAAGAATAAGCATCATATAGGGTACCTCTAATAGACATTATGTTACTACCAAGGTAATCAAATAGTTATTGATCTATTGGTTTATTGAGCTTAATCAATACTTTGACAACTGATTAGTCCTAATGGTAAAAATCACACTGTCATTTTTTTTTTATTTTTGCAAAAATGAGCCATTTGAAGACAAATTCACATAGTGTACTTGACAAAATGATTAAAGTATAGGCAACGCCTTTTGTAGTACACGTTTAATGGTAAGTACATATTCATGTGGATAACAAAATTAGTTTATATTACTTTAGAAGTATTAAATCTGTGTATTGGTTGAGTTTTGTGACCCATTTAGAGATAATATCTTTTGATTTCCGCCGCTAATCGAATTATCCTTCCGGTCTTTCACTTTATCTAAATATGCAACGTACCAATACTAGTTGTTTCTCTAGCTGTCAAAAAAGGCAATGGCCTCATGGTTTCCGAAGGATTTTGACTTTCTCCTTAAAGCGTTATAACCCTTCTACCCCTAGAGCAGAGTTTCAACGGATAAAATAACTTCTTCTAGTTAGTATTTTTCTAGCAAAGTTTTTTTTACTGGATAAGGTCGTAAACCCCATTTCCAACACTCGTTTTTCACCTAGTCTTTTGAAAGACAGTAATCACAGAAAGGCTCCAGGAGGAGTTTAATGACCATATACCAGAATACAGTTGTATGTTGTCTCCTATCCGATACTTTTATCATATCAGTGTTTCGAAAACATCCTCGATCCTTCACAAAGTCGGATTTATGACCTTCAGGTCTCCAGCAAACAGAGTATTAACCAATCACTAAGCCACAATCTTACAGTTTCTCTTAACATTTTGAGTCAGTTTTCACAAATTATGATAAGAGTTTGATTGTTGAACTGGTTGACTCCAGATAAGTATCTCAGTTAAAATTCTGAAGATTCACCCAAAACTTATATTGTAGTAAACACATGTTCATGAATTAGATAAACAATTTAGTGAGGTTTGTATACTTTATCAATAATATTCATCAAGGAATGACATCAAACAGGCAACAAATTTAAGTCAAAAGACATCAAACGTTTATTCAATGTTATTTCGTGACCCTATAAAATTATACATTGTGACAAAATACCTGTCTCTTACTCTTTATTATCAGAAAGGGGTTTTGTGGAGATTTTAGTAATTTAATAGTTGAATTCATGGGTCAATTAGAGCTAGGCCACCATAAAAACCTGGAAGTACAGGATGGCTGTTTTGTCTTAGTATGGGACTCGTCAGCAGTGTGCATCCACGAATCTGTCCGCTGAATTCAAACTCAGAACTTTTGACTTCACTCGCGAACGCGCAACCTCTAGACAACCGAACCCACATTCAGCGTTGTTAATGTCTAACTTCAACCAACTCATGAGATTGAGCCACCATCCATCATTGTTTTCAGTGATTTACTATCTCACTATTGCCTCGATATAGCCTTAATTCACAAGCATTGTAAGCAAAGATGGATAGTGACTAGCAGTGGAAGGTACTGGGTTCGAGTCCCAAAGTGAACATCAACTTTGAGATGCAGGTACATCCAGCTGACGAGTCTCAAATAGGACGAAACGCGCGTCAAACTGGATTCCACTGCTAGCCACTATCCATCTTTGCTTAGTTGACCTTTATTTATATAAATTTTTAAAGGATTCCTCAGCATATTCTGAAAACGTATAGATTTTATTAAACTAAGAAATTAACTTGAATTGACATTCCATTGTTAGAATATGGCAATATATGTAGCTAAGATAGATTGGCATTTACTTACAGACTAAAAAGAATATAGGACGGAACGGCCATCCAATACTTCCAGCTTTTCCATGGTGGTCTAGCTTCATGATCTCAACTATAAAGAATTACTATAATATCCACAAAACCCTTTCTGATAAAAAAGTAACTTTAGTGACACTGCAACTAGATTATAGTAACACGATGGTAACTATTGAGTACTATATATCTATTAGGTGATTTGGAATCGTCATTCATAATCAATTTATAATTCACGTTTGTTCTCCATGACTGAATATTAGGTTAAGTATCATGTTTATAATTTTTCCCCAAATGTACTGGTACGACCGAGAGTGGGGAGAGTTCGCTCTCCCTCTGGAAATGCTCTCACACGGCCACGCGTATATAGCATCCGACAGAAAAGTCCTATTCATAGGCTTCTCGTGGCATTATTGTTGTTTACGAAATTTAGAGGACGAAGAGCGAACGTACGGCGCTTTAACCGGGTTAGTGGACATGGAGAGTCCACCTAGGGGAGTTTGAAAATCCTGATTCTAAACCAACGGTGCACATGGGCTCCAGGATCCTGAGGGAACAAATGGCGTATTAACTAATTGTTGGTCACCGGCTATCATGGGACTTCAACTCCTGACGTTGCTCCACTGCCTTGTGGACTAGACCTTTAGGTCAAAGGCTCCGGGTGTGGCCCCTTAAGAAAACCACCTGCTTCAGTTTGGCCACCCGTGCAGTATCCCATCCCCCACACAAATCAAATGAGATTTGTGCGGCGCATATGTATCTGGTGCTTCTTTGTACCAACATTTATGTGTTCAAATAAATAAATTATTATAATTTGTGGTAAAAACATGTACATAATACACCTCATTGTATGGTCTTTCCTGTCAATACAATCTTATATATTTACTAAATCACATGATCTTGTTATCCAACTGTGTTTTCTAACAGTGTTTCATCTTACCTTTTTAGTTGATTGGAAGCAGTCGACAGGAAGATCTTGACATAGATTTTTTAAAGTAGGAACTTACCAGCAGTCTTGAAAGAACTAATACTGTTATATCCCGAAAAGAATTATGAATGGTAACTACTGAAGACTGTTTATAGACCAAATATGATATGTATATTTCCTATTCTATAATTGTTAAGTAACTAAAGTATCCATATTTGTGTAACTCTAATTATAAGCTTCATTTTGATCCATAGACTATTATTATATGGTTTACCATTCTTGAGTTATCCCTAGTCCATTAATTACTGTTCCCCCCTATTCACAGCCACATCTTGTACAAATGTTATTTTCTATTTTATGGTACGATGTGATCTGTTTGATTGGTATATAAACCCAGTATGTTTGAGAATAATGATTCATATCGCAGAGGCCGTTATTGGTGTTCTGGACTTAACTGGCTGAACTAGGCAGAAAGAAGGACCGATAAGTACTCAAGACTGCTCATATGGCTTTGTACATCATTGGGCTATCAATAAATTCACTGTTTTCTAATAGGCGAGCCAATCGATATAACATACTCCCACTTAAATCCGAACCCACAAAACCCTATTTCACAGTTTGACTTGTTATTGATTATCTATTCGTATCGTGAATGATCGCTTGTAGATATGAAATAATTATAATTGACTTATTATACATTTCTGATGAATGACGACTAAAACGAAACCTAGGTTCAGTTTTTTTTCCAACCGATTACCTTGAAACATCTTACACATCATCACAGTACACATGATGTCGAATCGCTCAGATTAGTTGCCACATTGCAGATTAATAGACGAAATTCAATCAACATTAGAAAAAAACTAAACAAACTTGATAGTGGTCACTACTTCGTAGTCAATCAATTTAATTCATCCCACTGTTTTTTTATTTAAATGTTCAAGAAAATCAGTTTGGTTTCAGAAGGCAGTATTCTGATTACTTGATTACTATCCAACAATACTCTGTTATCTAGTCCTACAAATTGTGCACATCACTGATTTCCTGACTTCCATTAATTGTACGGATTTAAAAAAAATAAAGTAAACTTACTTGTGGGGTTGTTTGTGCAGATTTTCAGTTATTTCTATATATAGTGGAAATCATAAGTCAATTGAAGTTAGACCACCATGGAAGCACTGGATGGCTGTTTTGTCCTATCGTGGGACTCCTCAGAAGTGCACATCGTTGATCCCGCCTCACAAGATTCGAAACCAGGACCTACTGGTCTCACGCGCAAGCACTTAACCGATAGACCACTGAGCCGGCCGACATCCAAAGGTGTCAAAGTCTAACTGCAACTAATCCAGAAAGTTGAGCAACCGTTCACCAGTTGTCTTCAGTGAGTTGACATCTCCCAACAGACCTGGTTGAACTCCACTGGTTACTGCTTGTCACTACAACTCCAGGAAATACCTCATGGAGCCAGTCACTAGTGGTTTATCGGTTAAGTGTTTGCGCGTGAGACCAGTAGGTCCTGGGTTCGAATCTTGTGAGGCGGGATCAAGGACGCGCACTGCTGAGGAGTTCCACGATAGGACAAAACATCCGTCCAGTGCTTCCACGGTGGTCTAGCTTCAATTGACTCATGATCTCAACTATGAAAAATACTGAAATCTCCACAAAACCCCTTCTGATTTCATGTTAATCTTCAACTCCTTAAAATATACATTCATTACTCTACACAAGATTGAACTAAGAACCTTCAGATCATGTAATCAGTACGCTAGCTTCAGTATACTTAATCATACACAAATGAAATTTCCACTCAATGATCAATCATTGTCATTGATGGCACAAAAAAACGAATCTTCAGCAACTACTGAGAGTTCTCATTGACTAAGTGACAACTTATTGATATTATGAATTCTATTCCCAGATCCAATAAACCATTATGTTTTCGTCTAATTATCTGTAAGTATATCTACCGTTTAAGTTACCAGCAGTAAATATTGTAAGGCCAGTGAAATGTCACTGAACCCTAGCCAAATCATCCGGCAGTTGGGTCATTCATTTCGACATAGACCATCAACGTTGATGGTCTACAATATCAAAAGATAATTCCGTGTTAATTTAGTAGATGATTCATCTCTTACGATTATATAGTAATTCCCTTTAGACTTTGTAGCACACTGACCCATATGATCAAAATCGAACAATTACATGACTTTCATCCACATGATTAGCCTACATTATAATAATAATATGTCACAACCCATTTAAATATTTTGATTCACATATCACCATATATCTTTGCATTGCAATCAATGTTTTACTTTCAAACTAATCATAGAGCAACAATCAATGAAATTCTTAACTGTTCATTATAGCTACACACCAGTGGCTAAAAACGTCCTAGTAACCGGGTGTAAAGAATATACAATGGAGATATTGGAGCAAATGACCTAGTTGTATTTCAGACATATCATTTTGTATTAGCTGATTACTGAGAAGCAATGTCATGTTGGCCTAGTCTCTTTAGTGCTGATCAACATCTGTCGATCATGTTGTAATGCGATCACTATTTAAAGTGACTTAATATCAAGTGGACTACGTTAAGATCTGAGATGGTTAGAGATAATCAAGACGAAACTTAAAATATAGGTTTCATTCTAATTGGGACTGGTTAGCAAAGATGAGAATATTTTTCGAATTTAAAGAAACTTGCTTTTCTCGATTCAGAGATAACTAGCTTAAATTTCGATTACATTAACTGATCATATAATGAAGAGATAATCGTAAAGCCAGGAATGGTATCATGTGAATATATCCCAACTTTTTTATACACAAATGCAACTCCAGATGAATAGTAACGTCAAGTCACTGGCTATTAGTTCAAGCCGCATAAATAACTAAGGACGCCTACAGTGATTAACTAAAACCTGTCAATTCAAGCAGTTAGCTTTTAACTAGTGGATCATTGTTACATGTTTCAAAGTCACTAACCTGATAAGAGTCTGTGCGATTATCGTAACCAATGTTTAACGATGTTGGATGATATGGTTTGGAATGTCTTGAAATACCTGGTACGGCCGAGAGTGAAGGGAGTCGGCTCTCCCTCACGAAATGCTTTCACATGGCCACGTGCATACAACCACTGCCAGGGAAGTCCTATTCACTACCTTCTCACATCACAGGTGTTGTTTACGAAATTGAGAGGACGAAAAGCGAATGTCCGGCGCTTTAACAGGGTTGGTGGACATGGAGAGTCCACCTAGGGGAGTTTGAAAATCCTGATTCTAAACCAATGGTGCACATGGGCTCCAGGATCCTGAGGGAACAAATGGCGTATTAACTAATTGTTGGTCACCGGCTATCATGGGACTTCAACTCCTGACGTTGCTCCACTGCCTTGTGGACTAGACCTTTAGGTCGAAGGCCCCTTAAGAAAACCACGTGCTTCAGTTTGGGCACCCGTGCAGTATCCCATCCCCCTTACAAATCTAATGAAGTGTGGAGCATATCTATCTGGTGCCTCCTTTGTGAGCTGAAATAAATAAAATGGCTCAGAACCAGTTACAACGGTCCAAGTGCATTAACTTTCTTTCTTTAGATATTCAGTTTTGAAATTATCCTAGACTTTTTATCCATCCAACTTATTATTGTTTATGACCAGTCCTTTTTGAATGTCACCGATACCTTTATCACTGTTGTTTGTCTTAATCTCATCACGCTGAACTGATGTGGTATGGCAACTGGAATAGATGCACATATGTCCCAGGTCCTATAATGTTTATGATTGATCGAGGTTATTACGCTTCATACTGTGTAACTAATAATCTAGGACGCAAATACAACTAAAATTCTCAGGAGTAAGGATTTATGAGACAAGTATTATTGATGGCTAGATATGTAAAGTGTATTAATTCTAGCACTTTTCACATCCAATTTGAACACATTATAATACTTTATCCGTTTGCCTTACATACTTACGCATCTTTAGAATTAGGTATTTCCTTTAAATTTCCGAACTTTTGATGTTGTAAATAATACCGAATTACTGTAGGTACTTGTACACCATTGTCACTTTGTATTAGTAAAGCACAACGGAATCTTGAACATTCTATACATTCAACCCTATTTAGTGTCATTCTTTGTTTCATCAGCTTTTTATTTCTCCTATGTCCTGACCCAGCATCTAATTTCTACTCCTACTCTTATGTAACTATTTGTAAGAATTGACTGATAATTCACCTTTGTTTTAATCTTGATTTTGATTTTTCAAACTTTAACTGATTATTTTGTTAAACTGACTCATCACCATCTAATTGGTATCGACCTTCAACTCACCTATGGAACATACATATGTACACGCACGTACTCAGAGACACGGTAGAGCCTAATGAATACAAGAATGCAACACCAATATCATTTGAAGAAAAGCAAAAATATAAATGTCAGATGCATCTCTTTTAGTTTTCTGAGAAAACAGTCGTTGAACTTTCGTCAGTACAAAAAAATAATAAGTAATATTATCCATATCAGTAGTTGTTATTTTCATATTATTAGTAGAAGTAGTAGTATAAACTCCATCCTCACTTTATAATAAAAAATGGGTGAGTCAGAAGAAAAAAATAAGGGAGAAAAATCAACAAACATACAAAAAAAGTAGAAACACGTTCAGTTATTTAAACAAATAAAAATGATGCTGTTATTAGATAATTTATGTCAATTATCTAGAAAATTAGATGAGAACATATAAATCTCGAAAACGTTTCCAGTTCAACTTTGTTTGAAAAGAAATTGACTTTTTTTCAATCTGGGTTACCATAATTTTTTAAGGAAATGAAAGGCAAAAAAGTATCTTTGAAGTTACAAATCTTTGTTTATGTAGATCCTTATGTTGCGTTTATCTTATTTTATTTATGAAAGGAGATAAGAATCACAATAGTAAATCCATTTTCTATGAGTTACGAGATTGCTGGTGGATCACGATTTGGTCCCTATTTATGAAATATAAGTCAAGATGAAAATGTTATATATATGTAAATATAAATATATATATATATATATATATATATATATATATATATATATAATTAAGACAAAATTTATCTGATTACATTAGGTGATTAAATGAATAAAACTCACACACATGTTTACATCAAAACGAAGACATCGGATGATTATTTCTAGATATTAGTCTTTTTTAAAAGTCAGTTGAACAAGTTCAAATTTCCCCAAAACACAAACACACGAGTAAAGTGCCCAAATCAACACTGATATAACTTAGCAAGGGTTCATATACTAGGCTTTGAGGCACAAGTTATGTATAAGAGCTAATCATACTATCCAATTACCTATGGTTGTTAATCCGAGAAATCAAATAACTAAAAGCCAAAGGTTTACACAGTCAAGTGTACAAATTGCTTGTTAACGTTAACCTAAGAAATTAGCGTTAATTTACTCGTTGAATTTACTTGCTTTTACGGACTATTATACGCGAATTCGAAATGTTCGACATCAATTGAGATCAGAAATAAGAACATAACGATAGAATAATGGACGTAGCTTAAATCTGTTTCACAACAAAGCTACACATAAGACCGAATACAGACAAAGACAGTCAGCTACAACGTAGGGCCAGGCTCATATATGCATCGGGTCAAGTTCCCATACCTCATTAGCACAACAAGATGAACACAGAATTCATAGAAGTAGTTACATCAATGGTAGTAATATACAGAAAATTTCTTATAAGGATATGATACAGGGAGAACGAATTAGTTCGTAAAACGAAAGGTATAAAGTAATTTTAATCTGAGGGTTTAAAGAGAGTACACAACTATGCAAGTGTGGTCGATTCTGAGCCATGTCACTCAGTCTCCAACCACTGGTTACGATAGTCGCGCAGACCCCAACCAATTAGTCAGCATCTACCAACATGGCTCAGGCAAGAAGTTGGTAACTTTAAGGACCGACGCCACATTTCCGTTTGGTCGCCCCTAACTTTCTTCCAACCTTCTCCAACACTAGTCAGCATTCCACATCGTGGTAATCGGTGTTCAGACATACGTAGCACGTGATCCGACCATCTCATTTGATGATTCACCCTATCAACTGATTTACTATCATTTCCCAATACCTTGGCGTCTAACCTCACTATTACTTTCCCGGTGGTCACAGCAGGTCGCACCACCATGAGCAGTCATTATTTGTTCAAAAGACAGAATTAAAAACAAACGGTCCTTTTATAAGGCTTATAATAAAGTGTAATATACCTAAAACTTTCAGGAATGGATATTTTAATACTACACATGAACAGACCACCTAAGACCGAAGGTGGAACTTTCACAGTGAGCTAAGAAAACAAAATAGAGCCGATCTTCACTGCCATACCAAGACCACTATTAACAAGTGGGATTTGCGTACTGAAAACCCTTAGAACTCTTATTCCAGATCTCAAACACACTGTTGACATTTCTCAAGACATAAATAAGATAAAGGAATTTGCTTGGAAAATAAACGAAGTATTTTCAACTAGAAATATAAAGTAAAGTTTACCTGGAAGTTGTTTCGAGGTTTCCCATCTGACGAACGAAAGCGTGGCAAGCCAAACAGTACTGCAGCGAAAACCGCTAGCATCGCCACAAATGTCATGATGTAGGTACCGGACATTGGATCTTGGTTACTTTGAGGTGTGTGAGATAAATCGTCAACACAAGAGCTGTCACTGCAATATTCCTGAGTCTGTCTTAATATTCCCAACAGTTGACGCATAGCCCCATTGTGAGATTGTATGCATTCACATAAATCATAACCTGATTCATCACTCATTTTCTTCGTACACAATAATTGGGACACTTGAAAAAGTCTTTCGTACTAGCCGCGTTTTTGACTGGTACGTATGTTAGCCGGTTGACTAATGAAAACAAATATAAACTCTCTAACTTTCTAATTTTACTTTAATGAAAGTCAGGGCCTTAATAAAAATTGTTTCTACGATGATCCAAGTGCTCTTTGAGCGATTTTGTGCTGGTGACAATACAATCTGCTCTGTCAGTGTCTTTCCTGCTACTAAAATCTGTTGAGTGTAACCAGGTCAACATTAAGTGTGAAATGTAAATTCGATGAGTAATTTCGCGTTATTCATGCATCATTTTAAGCGCCTTTAACAATCTATAACGGATTGGGCAACGAAAATATATTATACTTCATTACCATTATTCACATCTATGTATCATGTTTACGCTTCATTATTTTGTTATACAGTCTTCAGAGTAGTCATAGTATCTTGAGACGATGAAAGGGTACTCCACGTTAGGTACTGACAGCGTGGTGTGACTTCGAAGTTATCTGTATCGTCACGTCATTCCCATTCAACTGAAGTGGGCCCTCAGTCATTCGACACATCATCTACGTTGGTGATATATAATAATTTACTGTAGTGTAACTCAGCTTTCTATTTCGTCTTTATAGTCTTCCACATCAAGGCTAATCTTAGTATATTCTAACCTTTTCTATCACCTCTTTTATCTGTCTTACCCGTTTTGTGTTATTTTTTATTCTTTTACAGTAGTAAAGTTTTGTTGGGATCTATCTAACAACTCAGAACTTACCATGATCATCAAGAACACACGTGGGTGATATGGTCGCCGTTATGCTATCACCTGTGATATGCAGTGTGACAAATAGTCAACAAAGAGCACGGGAATGAGAAACACAATTCAAATGCTAAGGAGAATGAACCCAACCTCAACATATTCGGCAAACACATTAAACCATAGTCCAGGCATAGCTAGAACTCATACCATCGATAAGGATGCTCTCGGATTTTTTAAAATACACACTCCCTTTTTAAGCTCATTACTTATTAATACACGTTCACTTCTGAACGAAATTTCAGCCTTGAAATCCCTAACCTTTCTAGCCAAGCCTTCTTTTATACTTATCACCGAAACGTGGTGTTATCCAGCAGTGGCCGACTCCGAATTAAATATCCAAAACTATCGACTCTATTGCTGTGACAGAGAAACTAAGCTAGGAGGCGGTTGTCTTATATTTGCTTTGGATACCTTAACAACTAACAAAGTTGAAGATATTATCTTGAATAGTTTGCCAGAATCGATCTGGATATCAATCAATACCCTAAACCATAGTCTACTCCTAGGTTGTATATATAGAGCTCCTGATAGTACTGATGATTTGAATGATCTTATTATCAATGTATTTATACACTCATCTACTCTAAACTTCAGCGCCATGATTATCACTGGCGATTTCAATTATCCTGGGATTAACTGGACTACCGGTAGTTGTCAGTCAAACAATGATGAATTTTTATCAATCCTTAATCTGTACTGCTGGTCACAGTGGGTTCGTACCCCAACAAGGGGTGATAATACATTTGATCTAATATTTGGTAGAGATACCATTCCCCTATCTGTACAAGTATACGAGTTTGAAAGCAGTGATCATATGATAGTAGCTTGTGCTCTCCCCATTTATCCCTCCTACAACCGACCAATTCAAAGAACCTGCAATTATAGAGACTATAAGGATGCAGACTGGGACCTCTTGGGCTCACTGATCAAACTGTCCGACTGGGATGAATTCTTCTCATTTAATAGTCTGACATGCCAACAACATATTCTATTTGATTGTTAACTCTTGTCTAGACTCCTGTACACCAACTAAGACATACGGGATTAGAAAAAATTACGAATTATATATAACAGCTAAATATCGTAATAAACTAAGACGCTTAAAGAAATGTTATTTTATATCTAACGACTTCACGGCAGTCACACAAATAACAATTTTTAACCAAATTAAAGAGAAACATAGGTTAAAAGCCATCAATGAAGAGCCATTAGCACTAAGTACTAGCTCAAAAGTAGAAAGCCTAATCCAACTTTACAATAAACGTGTTAAATCAACTCAAAATGTTGATATACCATGCATCCTGCATAATAATAGTTTTATATATGACCCAAAAACTGTAGCAGAACTTTTCAGCGGTAATTTTGCAAATGGCAAAGAATCCATAAGTGGCTCTGTTTCTAGAGTTATATGCTTGATTGGTAACTCAATTAAATCTATCTCCTTCACATGTCTGAAAATTAGTAAGGTTATAAATAACCTCAAGAATTCGAAAGGTCACGGAGCAGACAGGATTTCATCATTTCTCTAAAAATATGATGGTCCAGATATTCCACTTTTTCTCCTTAAGCTCTTTACTCTCTCTATGGAATCAGGCTCTTATCCTGACCGTTGGAAAACCGCGTACATCATACCACGTTACAAATCCGAAGACTGACAGGAACAACTGTAGGCCAATAAATATTACTCCAGTTTTCTCAAGAATTACGGAAAAAATTATTAGTGACGAACTGTCCAACTATTTAGTAACTGAACAATTTGTTGATGATTCGCAACATGGATCTCTTAAAAATCGATCTCGTATGACATGTCATTTTGACTTCTTTTATTTAGTCTATTCTCTTCGTAGCCAAGGTTATCTAGTATTAGTGCTATACCTGGACATTTCTAAGGACTTCGACATGGTCAACCACCAACTTCTCATAGGTAAACTCGCATCTTATGGGGTCGAAAACCCGTTACTAGCCTGGTTTGATTCCTTCCTCAGCAATCGACATCAAATAGTTAAAATGAACTCTTCATTGTCCCTGTTAATGAAGAGGCACCTGCCATCCCTGTTAAAAATGGGGGTAATTCAAGGTAATGTATTAGGTCCTTTGCTCTTTTTAGTTTCCATTAATGATATTTGTGAGTGTTTTAGTGAGGGTAAGTCCCTTTTGTATGCAGACGATCTTAAGGTGGTGTACTCATTTTCTCCACATGAGCTGAGCAATATTGAAAATTGTATCAGCACGGAGCTTAACAAGGTAGCACAGTGGTGCTGGAAATGGCAACTGGAGCTTAATACAGCTAAATGTGGTTGGCAATGCTTTGGTGATACATCACTCAACCTTAATCTTACCATAAATGGTGAAATGTTATCTAGGTTACACACAGTAGTAGATTTAGGACTTAAGTACTCCTACGACTTGTCGTTTACTGAACAGATAATGAAACAAACGTCCAAGTCTCAACGCCTTATAGGTTTCATAACTCGAAACCTTCATAACAGCGAATCTCGTATTCTATTGTACAAAGTCTGTGTTCGACCACTCCTCGAATACTGCGCGTTTCTCCTAAGTAGCACACGCATAAAGGATAAATTAAGACTGGAATCATTACAGAGACGATTTACACTTCGTACTCTTGGAACTGATAGTGTCTTGACATATAATTCTAGGTGTAGTAAACTAGGGCTTGACCCTTTATGGAAGAGGAGACTCAAACTTAACCTTATCTTCTTTCTCAAAATGCTTAACAAACTCTCCTTCACATCCAACCAGGCGATTCAATATGCTAAAGCTTCACATTAGGACATTCGTGACTCCCTGTCTTCAGCGAAACAAATGTATTCTAGATCTTCTTTTTATATGAATTACTTTACCTGTAAGTTTTCTAGGCTCTGGAATAATTTACCTCAAACTATCCGTACGTTAAACTCTCTCCCATTGTTTGTTCGCTCAATTAATGCCTTTTGCTCCTCTGAAAATGCATTAAATGCTGTAGCGCCTGCAAGCGTATCTTACTCCACATGTGAGATTATAGGAACTTTAAATGTTTAACCTCTTACTTGCTATCATTGTTTTGTTGTTCCGTGTTCTTTGCTTTTATCTTACTTTCTCTAGTTGTGGATTATTATCAATAAATCGCTCTAGCACTGGAAATAACCTTACAGAACAACGTTCATAAATCATCAGGCTATCCACTTAAGAAGAAATTAAAAGTTCCCTGGTGTTGTATTGGCTTGCCGTGATATATGCCATATATAAACTACTTATCAATTACTAAACCAGCAAACATAAAACTTTCTTATATGTCATGTTTGTTCTCTACATTAAATGCTGCTATTTTTATCAACCTGATCATGCCTGCAAACTGGTGCGAATAATCAGTCTTCAGTAATAAGGATAGTAGGTTGATGAACCTGTGTTAATCCTGACAAATTTCCTTCCAGTGAAGGTCCAGCTTCTTTTTGAAATGGTTCTCTGATGGTGCTGATACCACTTGTTCTGGTAAAGCGTTTATAGTGCCGCGATTCCTTAATCGTTTACTTCGATAACCGTTATAATTGTAAACTTAACGGCGCGTAAAATCAGAAGACAAAGGATAGCATCGACTACAGTTTATTGTCAAATAACTCAGGTCAAAAAGCTAACAACACCTGAGCGAATATGAACGAGCGAGTGAGAGGCAAGCTAGAGAGCGAGTGAACAGGCGAATAAGCGAATGAAACGAACGAGGAGAAAGCGAGCGAATAGCAAGCAATTACATAGGCAATTTACAGTCAAATTTAATAAGGGCACAACAAAGCAAAACAAAGGCTGATAATAGTATTTGCGTGCGTACATATATGGGGAGGAGTATGAGTCATCGAATGATATTTAAGTAGTCAACATTTCGGATAGAGTGTCATGTGCTCTAGTGGTATAGCAGTGCAAAGAATATGCAAATTGTTACTATCCAAATGACAATGTCCGTTAAGTAAGTTATAAAAAGGGCTTAACCAAAATTGGCTATAATCGGAATTGATTGTAGGATGGTTGCTATATAACTCCCCCTGCAAACAAAGATAGATGAAAAAATGTCTGTGTTTGCAGAAAGTACAGTAAAATGAATAGCGTAGTTACAATCATTTGAAGATATGGGCTTGTACAAAATTAGAATGAAGTTAGTGTGCATTTAGTTCGTGCCCGTCCGTTAGGCTATACAAAATAGCGGTAAGATATAGAAGGAATATGGTATCGCTTCGAAAAAAGATTACACATATGAGCGTAAAGGTACATAAGCTATGTCAAGTTTAATAGCGTTTAACATAAGTTTAATAATCTATATGTATACAATGAAGAGGAAGAATTATGATTAATATTCAAAGTAGCAGAAAATTATCAGTAAAAGATTGTAGCGACATAACGTTGCGGCCATCTTACTCTGCGACCAGATTTTGTCGTTATGGGAGTCTCTTCTTTTTGGTGCGTTAGCGTCGGTGACTCTTCAGACTCGTGTTTCGTCGGTGTGATCGTCTTCGAGAGACCCGTACTTGTCGATTGGATATCGTTATCAATGAAAGCTGGTTTTACTCGATCGATGCTGATTACATCTCTCCTCCCAGCTTTTTCTACCGTAACTGTCTTATCCGTCTTCGTAATCACTTTAAATGGACCTTCATAGTTCGATTGCAGAGGTGGTTGTACGTTGTCTTTTCTGATAAATACGTGCGTGCTATTATGTAGTTGCTGAGGTACGAATACTCGTCGTTGTTGTAGTCTGGGAAGTGCTATTTTTAAATCGTTCATGTGTTTCTTCAGGCGTTGCACGTAGTTGGCTACATCAGTCGGAACACTTTTACCTGAAGCGAAAAATTCTCCGGGTAAACGAAAAGTAGTTCTATATACCAACTCGGCTGGACAACATTCCATATCTTGTTTAATTATTGTTCTTAAACCTAACATGACTGAAGGAAGATTATTAGCCCAATCGTTATTGACAATGACAGATGTAAGGGATGCTTTCAACTGCCTATGTAGGCGTTCAACCATTCTGTTTGCCATTGGATGGTAGGATGTCGTTCGTATACGTTTAATTCCGAGGAGTTCTGTAAGCTGCTGGAAGAGTCGACTTTCGAATTGAGCTCCTCTATCGGTCGTGATAATTGCCGGTATACCATAGTAAGAAATCCAATTTTCGATAAGGGCTTTGGCTACGGATTCGGATGAGGTGTCTTTTATTGGTACCGCTACAGGCCATCGGGTAAATCTATCGATGCATGTAAAAATATAGTTGTACCCGTTCGAAACTGGCAGTGGTCCCACGATATCGATGTGTATATGTTCGAATCGAGTGTCTGGCTTAGAAAACGAACCCATTGGCGAACTAGTATGACGATGTACTTTGGCTTTTTGACATTTCATGCATGTTTGTGTCCAATTACGTACATTGCGATTCATTTTCGTCCATACGAAACGCTCACTGATTAATTTCATCGTGGCTTTTATTCCCGGGTGCGATAGGTTATGGATACTTTCGAATACTTTCCGTCGTAATGGTTTAGGAATGAATGGGCGAGGTCGGCCTGTCGACATGCCACATATTACTTTCGCGTTGCCGAACTTAACATCTTCGAATAATAATGACGTCGTGTCATCGAATCTTAGCTTGTTTAGTTCGATGTCTGTCTCTTGTAACTTCGCGAGACCGTGATAAACAATTCCATTTGTAACAATCGCGTTTATCGTTGTTCTGGACAACGCATCTGCCACTTCGTTACTATTACCTTCAATATACTGTATGATAGAAGTAAATTGGGAAATGAATTCTAATTGTTGAATTTCCCTCGGCGAATAGTTATCCTGCTTGGCGTTTAATGCTTTCGTGAGGGGTTTATGGTCTGTATACACTGTGAAAATGGTACCCTCTATCATATGTCGGAAATGTTTAATTGCCAAGTAAATCGCTAATAGTTCTCTTCCGAACGTACTGTACCTCGTTTGTGTAGGATTTAATCTCGTCGAGAAAAATGAAATCGGTTCCCATGTACCGTTTACTAACTGCTGCAGTACTGCTCCCACTGCTATGTTCGATGCGTCCGTCATGATGGCTAGTGGCACTTCGCTCTTTCGTCGTACTAATATCATTTTCTCATGAAGTGCTCGCTTAGCGTTCTCAAAAGCCTGTATGGCCTCTGTCGATAGACGGAATGTCCGGATATTTCCTCGCAAAGCGTCCGTTAATGGCTGTAGTATTGCTGCGCAGTTTGGAATAAATCGCCTATAATAGTTTATTAGTCCCAAGAATCGTCGTAACTTTTTTTGTGACTCGGGCAACGGATAATTACGAATAGCAGCAACTTCTGCCGGGACTGGCATAATACCTCGAGAATTTATCATATGACCTAGGAATTGCAATGATTTCTTTCCAAATTCACATTTCTCCACGTTAATAGTAACACCATGTTCTTGAAGTCTCGTGAATAACTGTCGTAGATGTTGTAGATGTTCTTCGACGGTAGCGCTAGCTACTAATATATCGTCCATATATGCGTATACTCCTGTCAAACCTCTAACAACCTGATCAATAAATCGCTGAAAAGTTTGAGCTGCATTAGTTAGTCCAAATGGCATTCGCAAAAACTCAAATAAACCAAATGGAGTGATTACAGCCGTTTTCGGTATATCTTCTGGGGCTATTGGAATGTGGTAGTACGCTCGAACAAGATCAATTTTCGAAAAAATCGTAGCACCTTCCATTTCGGTAGTGATGTCGTGAATATGTGTCACTGGGTATCTATCTGCTATCGTTTGCTTGTTAAGGGCTCTATAATCTCCACATGGTCTGATTTCTCCATTATTGTTGGGAACCACATGCAACGGAGATGCCCAAGGACTATTAGATGGCCTTATGATACCAAGTTTCATTAGTTTTTCGAATTCTCGTTTCGCAATGTTTAACCTTTTTGGGTCCAACCTTCGCGCTATTACTCTAGTCGGTGGACCTTTCGTGACGATGTGGTGCTGTACTCTATGTTTAAGATCTCTGTTGTCGTACGACGTCATCGTCAAATCGGCGAACTTATTTAGAAGTGACTTATATTGCTCGTTCTTATCTTTCGACACTACTAAATTCATAGATACATGATTGATGGTCACTCCTCTTATGACTACTGAGCGTTATCCATTCACTAGTTGGTTTCGTCGAGAATCTACTAATAGGTCAAAATTCTTTAAGAAATCGATACCAATTATGGGTACGGAAACATCAGCGATCACAAATTCCCAGCGAAGTGAAATATTACGGCCGAAATTCAGTGTTAGTTTTCGCTTGCCATATGTCTTTATGTCGGATCTATTCGCTGCTTTAAGAGTTAGCGCAGATTCGATATTTTGTTTTTCGTTGCTCAATGGAGGGACGACACTTATCTCTGCTCCCGTGTCTACTAAAAATTGCGCGCCCGTTACTCTGTCCTGAACATAAAATAAACGATTGCTCGTGGGAGCTGCGTTGATCGTCGTAGTCGTTACTGAGAATCGTTGGGATCGTTTAAATTTGCATGGAGACCTGCATTTTCGAGCTCTGTACCCAAATGTTTGATGGTACCAGCATATAGCAGGATCTGGTAGTCCCTTAGAAAATGATCGGTTTCTATCTTTTGATCTGCTGCGCGACCCACTTCTTTTCCTGTCGTTGTGATTTATGCTCGTTATTTTGTGGCATAGCGCATTAATTTCTTTTTGCAAGGCCTCGATTCTTTCGTCAACTGTGGAGTTGAGCGTTTGTGGAGTCGCGTATCTCATTCTCTCGAAAATCTTATCGGCTATTTTAGCAATGTTGTCTATGTCTACATCGCTATCTCCAACAGCGAGGATCTGCTGTACGTTCGGCGGGAGTCGTCGCAACCATAAGTGGTAAAATATATTTTTATCAACATTTCGGTCTCCAATTACGTTGCTCATATACGTTTTTAACTGCGAAGGCGTTCTATCTCCGATTTGAACTTCACTGAGCAATTGCTCGACAGCTTTCCGGTTGTTTAACGAGAGAGCTTTTATTACTGCCTGTTTCAATACGCCGTACGGATTTACTGCATCCAGCTTAGTTAGGACCTCTCGTACCTTAACTGCTACTTCATCTGGAAATAGTGAGCTTGCATAGCCGAACTTATGTCGCTGTAAAATAATACGATTGGCTACGAAGTAATTTTCAAGTCTAATAAACCAGAGTTGAGGATCAGTAACATTAAAAGAGGGAATAGTAACATTAATAACTCCCACGGATGATGACTGTGAAAGATCGATTGTTTCGTTATTTAAAGACATTACTACTAATAATAATAAATTAAATAGTATGCGAATATAACGTAATTGTCACTGAGAGAAATGAATCGATGAAAACAACGATAACAACAAATGGTACAATATATAAAATGGAACAGACTTACTAAATTGCACCAATATATCAATTGCTCGTGAATAATCGTTATTTATTATGAATATTATCGTTAAGTTCAATAATGTTTATGGGATAATGTACGCGCGATTAAAATTGTGATATAATAAATCTACAATTATGATTATAATCCAGAAAATAATTGAAATAGAAACAGAGTACGTGGAATTTTCGAAATGAAATTATCTCGTCGAAAATTGTTTTCTGTTCGCTCGTCGAGACATCCAATTCCGTAGTGTCGTGTTCGTACGGCGAGGCAACCAATTATATTGCGTCGTGCTCGTTCGGCGAGGTATCCAATTCTGTAGCGGCGTGCTCGTTCGGCGAGACCTCTAATTTTGTAGTGCCGCGATTCCTTAATCGTTTACTTCGATAACCGTTATAATTGTAAACTTAACGGCGCGTAAAATCAGAAGACAAAGGATAGCATCGACTACAGTTTATTGTCAAATAACTCAGGTCAAAAAGCTAACAACACCTGAGCGAATATGAACGAGCGAGTGAGAGGCAAGCTAGAGAGCGAGTGAACAGGCGAATAAGCGAATGAAACGAACGAGGAGAAAGCGAGCGAATAGCAAGCAATTACATAGGCAATTTACAGTCAAATTTAATAAGGGCACAACAAAGCAAAACAAAGGCTGATAATAGTATTTGCGTGCGTACATATATGGGGAGGAGTATGAGTCATCGAATGATATTTAAGTAGTCAACATTTCGGATAGAGTGTCATGTGCTCTAGTGGTATAGCAGTGCAAAGAATATGCAAATTGTTACTATCCAAATGACAATGTCCGTTAAGTAAGTTATAAAAAGGGCTTAACCAAAATTGGCTATAATCGGAATTGATTGTAGGATGGTTGCTATACGTTCCAGTCATTGACCACTCGATGAGAAAAATGGGACCCCACCTTTAGTTTATTAGATCGCGATTTCAGAACCTTCTTGCTATGACCCCGGTGATTATTAGTGCTGGAGGGAGCTAAAATGTAAGACATATTAACACCCAGTTCATAATTAAATATAGGAAATGCCAGTATAAGGTCACCTCGCGTCCTACGATAAGATAAGGGGAAAAGGTTTAGACGTTTTAAACGCTCATCGTAAGGGAGTTTAGAAAGACCCTCTACTAATTTTGTCCCTACACGCTGGACACGCTCAAGCGATTTAGCATCCTTTATCAGACAAGGGCTAGCTGCTTGGATACAGTATTCTAAGTGTGGCCTTACATAGGTGGGATATAAAATTCGAAACATATCCTCGTCAAAGCATTTAAATGCTCTGCGAAGCGACCATAGCGCGCGAAAGCCTTTAGAAGCAACCGCATTGCAGTGCGTAGTAGTTTTTAAGTCGTGACTTATAATTAATCCTAAGTCTTTATGCGCATGAACGCGTGGCAGAGATGTACCATTAATGGTATAGTGGTAACTAATATCGTGCCCGATGTGCATGAACACGCTCTTCCTGGAATTAACTTTCAAGCCCCAATCATGAGCCCACCTAACCAATTCGTCTAAATCTGCTTGCAGATAACAACGATCAGTCTCATTTCTTATTGTTCTCCAGATTTTAACATCATCTGCAAACAATAACGTTAACGACTTAAGTAATAAAGGTAGTTCATTAATATACAGAAGGAAAAGTAAAGGGCCCAAGATGGTGCCTTGGGGTACACCACTTTTGACCGGTTTCCATTCGGATAGAGTTCCATTGACCCTTACTCTCTGTCTGCGGTCACATAAGAAGCTTCCTATCCATTCCTGTATAGCACCTGTTATTCCAAAGCTCGAGGGCTTTTGCACAAGACCTAAGTGTGAAACCTTATCAAACGCTATGCTAAAATCTATGAATATCACATCGACAGACTGGCCGTTGTCTAGGGCAGCTGTTCAATCCTCTCTCGCAATGAGTAAGTTAGTCAAGCATGAATGCTTGTTACGAAACCCATGTTTATCGGGAGTTAACAGATTGTACGAATCTATGTGGCTCAGTAGCTTAGCCCGAATTAATTTTTCAAGTAACTTAACTACTATACTGGTCAGGCTAACAGGACGGTAGTTAGATACGATCCGTCTCTGACCATCCTTAAATATAGGACTAACTATGGCGTCTTTCCAGTCTCTAGGTAGTTGAGCCTGTGAAAGGGACATGTTGAAGAGCATCGTGAGTGGTCTTGAGATAATGTCCACAAGCGACGACAGCAAACGTGGGTGTGACCCATCGGGTCTCGTTACCTTTCAAGGTTTTAGGTTAGTTATCAAAGGAAGAACAATATCCTCCGTCACGTGTAAAGGTCCTATGGCTGGTATCTCATTGTCTAAGGGACAAGTAGTTGTAACACTACACGTAGAGTAGACTTCACTGAAATAGTTAGCAAATGCCTCCGCTTTCGCTAGATAAGATTCAGCCAATAAAGCTGAATTTTCGCTTAACAGTAATGAGGGGATACCATCACTACGTTTCGTCCGCCTTTTAACGTACGAAAACAGTCGCTTCGGACAGGTACGGCTATCGTATGCCAACTGTCGTTCGTAAGCCGTGCGGGATTTAGCTATGGTCTTTTTACATATATTCCGGATTTTTTGCATTCGCACTTAAATGATGCCTGACCTGTTGACAAGAATAAGTCCCAGAAGTGTTTCCTACGCTTCAACAGCTTCCGGGTTTCTTTATTAATCCATGGAGGGCAATATGATAACTTACGTGCTGACCTTGGGATAAACGGTTGAGTTACGGATTCGAATGTAGACTTAAATCTATTCCATGCATCATCGATCGATCCATCAGCATCGACCGACCAGTCAATTGAGATAGCATAGTCCCTGATTGCCGGAATATTAGCTCTCCAGATATTAGGACGGGGTGGAGCTGATGCAAATTCTATACCATGTATCCGGAACTTAAAGGAAAGTACGACATGGTCACTATTCACCAGTGGGGGAAGATGTTGAATGTCGACGATATCTTCACAGTGGTGTGTGAGTTCAAGGTCTATCAATGACGGATTATGTTCCAAGTCTATATGCGTCGGCTTAACGATACATTGTACAAGGGCACATTGAATAATTGATGACAGAAAGACGCTATCGAAACCCCCACCTGGAGCTGTGAGCTCTATCCCGTTTATATGGGGTGCATTGAAGTCTCCAACGATGAGACAACATTCTGCTTTACTGTAAGAACAGACGTGTTTTAGGATAAAGTCGTCAGCGAGACAACACGGACTACGATATATTCCTCCTATCGTCACTAACCCGTTTCTAGACCTAATTGTACAACATACTACCTCACACGTGCCACTTACATGCACCTCCTATATGATCGAGTTAATGCGGAAGTGGTCACTAATATATAATATTATGCCTCCTCCCTTGCGACTTCTAACTCTATCACTTCTGACACAGATGTAGCCTGAAATGACTGGAGAACAGTCTATATCTACAGTGAGCCAAGTTTCGGTGATAACAATTATATCCGGATTTAAGTCGTTTACCATCAAACTTAGTTCAGACATCTTATTCCGAAGACTACGAGCATTCGTATAACACACATTTAAGGTGTTTTTGGAGACATGCGTTCTACCCACACAGGTCTCGGAAGCATTGGCTTCCAAGACCTGACTACCCGAAAACCCTTAATTGTAAGGTTCGCTTCACCGTTTAGCCTTCGAGTTTTTAACTCTGTTAGGGCATTCTTCCACTTGATCCGATCCTCAAGTGGCCAGTCAGGTCGAATACGGATGTTTGAGTCACGAGTTTTGTGTGCGTTATTTAGTACTACGTCCCTTTCCTCGAAATTACCGAGTACCAATTTAAGGATCCTTCTCTGTTGGGTTTCGCCTCCAACATATTTACCGAGTCTGATGACTTTCGAGATATGTACCCCTGGGACCTCATCGGGCAGTATATTTCTGATGAGAGATCCGACTAACTGCAGGTCGTGGGCATGTCTCTTAGCTGGATCGGTGTCTTTCGATTCTGCCAAGTTCCAGATGATTACACTAGGCACCTGTTTAACTGCCTTAAAAGTCGTGTTCACGGCCTTTGACCATGATGTCAGATCCTGCCGGTTAGCTACCGGCTTCTTGCTATTAGCTTTCTTTATCACAGTGTCATGTGGGTCAAGCGAGTTACTCCCAACAACATTTGGTGAAGTTAGACTATTTCCATCCACAACAGTATTAAATATTTCCTTACATTTGGACTTCAGCGAATTATGTAAACATTATTTTCAGAACATATTATTATTAAAACCTGGTAAAACGATAGCCGTTCGAGATGATTCTCTCATAGTCATGAGCCTTAAAGACAGATTGATCTTCCTCTTAATAAGCAGAACAAAAATGTCAGGATGCCTTGATATGAGCTGAACAGGAGGCTAAAAATTCCGTAGATGGAACCACCGACGGTTACACGGCCGACTCAGGCTGAGGATTCCAAGTACTAAAATCATACAAGACTGCTTCGAGTAGTGTTCACTAACACTGCTGACGTAGAGAATGTTCTTTTGGCCGTCACTTGTTGAAGTCAGGAGAGGACATAAGAATACTGCCTTATATTCCATTTAGTAAACTTAGTCTCATCAGGGACGTCTCTTAAGAATCTCGCGAGACGTTCTTTCGCTGAAGAAATGTCATTTTGCAAGAAAATATGGACGCTAACTATGCAAGCTATGATATTCTGGAGTGGAAATTCATAAAGCAGATCTTGAAGCTCAACAACTTATAGACACCTCATATGGTGTAGCTAGCCAATAAGGACAGGAATTGTAGACCCCGGGTGGTGGAGATGACCTTCCCATTTTCCAAAATGGCTGCTGGTACTCATGAAGCATTTTGTATCCGCAAAAATCGTTTACGGACTGGAATATATATGCATAAGGACAAGTCACACGGCGAAGGAATCAAGCATAAAGCAAACTGAAACTGAATATCCCACTTGTGAACTGACAAGATCAAAGAGAAGTGGAAGGGACTACGGCCGCTAAATTAAAAAATCCTGTGTAGATACTTTGCTTGTTCATTCACACCAGGTTTATCCAGACAAACAAGACGACTTAATAGGACTCCCAGAAGTGGACCAGAGCTGTGACTCGTTGTATCAGAAGCTGCTGCATCTAAACAAGTACATTTCTCTTGGCCCGGATGTGGTTCATTACGATATACTGGGGGAAGTGGCCTCAATCTTGGCAAATTCTCGTTGTGTGGTGTTCCCATATTCGCTGAGCCGAGGCACATTACCAAGTGATTGAAAGCTAGCTCACATCATACCAATTTTCAAAGGAGGTCGTGGTGAACCTTCAAGTTATCAGACTGTAGCACTTTTCTTGATATCAGCAAAACTTGTGGAGTCCCTGATACACGATGGCTTACATAACCCCTTACAATAAGATTATTTTCAATTCAACATCACGGTTTCATAAAAGGTCACCGTTGTATGACCAACCTGCTGACCACGATGAACAGATGGACAATCATCCTTGGTCGCAAAGGAAGGTTGAAGTCATTTACTTTGACTTCCCAAAAGCTTTCGATAGGGTCAACTATATATGTTTTATCAACAATCTTAAACGAATAGCCACCATTAATTGATTGGCTTACTTCATATCTAAGTGGTCGGCTTTCAAGGTCAGGGTTAACTCCACTTTCTCTCACGCCACGGAATATCCTAGTGTGGTCCTCCAGGGTTCAGCATTAGGACTTCTTCTTTTATTGATTTATGTAAACTATCTTCCACAGCAGGTATCGTCAGACTTATCACTTCGCTGATGGTGTGAAACTTTGGAGACACGTTCTCAACCAAGATGATATGCTCGCACTTCAGGAGGATTTGACTTGACTTCAATGTCAGGTGGATAACAATGAACTTACAATTTACACTTCGAAGTCTGAAGTAGTCCATCCGAAAATTTTCAAGACTATGCGTACAACTTAAGTAACTCCAGTTCAGAGGTATCCCAACTTTTAAAAAGTCTAGGGATATTGGAACCCTATTTTCTGAAGTCTTACACTTATTGTGACAAAAATGCTTTCTAAGCAAGCTTTCTAAGCACATTTTTGGCCAGTTTAATGGCAGAACTTAGGAACAGTGCCTCAAACAACTAAATTATTGCCCATCAGAGTGAACGTGTCTTGGAGATGACCTTTTAAAAACTTGTAGCAACCTAAAAACTCCAGGATATCCTCTCAAATACCTACTTAAACTTAGTCCCAATACAAACCTAAGGGGTAACATTCAGAAACTTAAGATTCAACATAACAGAACGAACTTCAGGCACACTTTCTTTTCCTCAAGAGTATTCAAATGCTGGAACTCGTTGCTGGCTGAGGTCGTTAGGGTGGGGGTAAGATTGGTAATAGTCAGTGACGTGAATTGGGCTTAAGATTACCCAGATTAGGCAGCCACTTCGTTCCTGCACAGTTGATTAGATTAATTCTCATATATCTCCCACCGTATTTGACACTACGTACATCCTCATTACACTATAAGGAAATTTTGATTCTGATACGCCACACATGATCCGCATTTGCTTCAGTCATTAACGGAATCGATCATGCTCTCCCGACTGATCAGGTATTTTTATCGCTTCTGTTCATTGACCGCATGATCAACAACTTAAATCAACTAAAGGTAAATAAAACCAGGTGAACCACACAACAGATGTTGATCGTGAAAAAACCCGTTTCTAATCAGTGGATCGGAACAAGTCAAATATCGTTTATAAAAATTTACCTATCAGTAGTATAACACATGAAGCGTGTAAAGAAGCGAGTAGTAACTGTAGGTGAGTTAGCATTTAAACAAATAACTAGGCAAGTGACTAGATATGTGTGATGATTGGGAGTATTTGAACTATAGTACAAACTGGAATCCAAGAAACAACTTAATTGAACCAAGAAGTACTAAGTGAACACGAACGAACCTATTGTATTTGGGATTTGAAATAAAGCAGCCATCAAATATAAATGAATCGTAAGTTCATACAAACACCGCAACACGTCAGTCACCTAACAAGCAAACGTCTGGACAACAGGATTCTCAAACAGCTAACTAGTGATTACTTGTCTTAGTAGTGGGTGAAGAAATCATTTCTGCCACAAGAGTTCTTGTTAATGTGTTAAAATGAGCCTAAAGGCAAAAACATACTTCAGACTAAAATGCTTTCTTGAGTACTGATGTGAATGCACTTATGCAGTCAACAACAAAATCTTAATCCGTTTACATCCTAAGACATAACAATTTGAGAACACAGCCCGTTTTAAGCTGAAATGTAAATCACCAATAAACAACAATTATTCAGAAACTAGTCTGAAACCAATACTAATTACAATCATAATAATGAAATGCTTCACTAGTACGACAATACCTATTTACAATAATATTACTACCACTACCACTATTTATATTATAACCTAATTATTCATGAAAAAACCTCACATCAAATAAAATTAGTCCCACCAAACACATTTACATTCATATACAGTACAACACGTAACAAAGAAACTGTTCAAATGACAGTTACAGGTATAAATAAACAGAGTATACTTTTATTAAAACATGGATATAGAGAGTGATTCCAAATCGATAACCAAACATTAAAATTTACTTGGTTTTTGAAATATGATTAAAAACGCAGTCAATACTAAGATCTTTACCCTAACGATAACTAAATACACATTATTATCAATCGAGTCACTTGCTGAAGTCATTATTTACAATCCATATGAGCACTATAAATGCTTATATCAGCCAACAAACACAAGATCGAATACAATTACACAAGTGATCTATACATGCCCATAATATATCTAAGTTCTCAGACACTTCAGTCCACTCTGCTTAACTCGGCACTCACTTTTACCTATACTGGTTGGTTGAATAGTTCAACTACTTTCAAATCTGACTCAAAAGTCGTTAGATCATCGAAGGACATATCTTTATCTTTTAATTTTTGTCCAAATATGCTGTGATCCTAAAGGCTGTCATTCAGAAGCTTGTGAATACTAGAGTACAGTTTAATAAATGCTTGTTCCTAAAATTTTCAGTGCTTCAAGTCAGTTTTTGGTTATTATCATACGTTTGGTAGATTCTAAATGTTAGATAAGTACCCGTTAAATCAACTGCTATGGAAATGGTGGTACAAAACTGTTGTAGTGTCAGTTGCTATGTTAAGCTCATACAGCTTATTCTAGCCCCCAAACAGACCAGTGTAATCATTCTCCTTCAGTCATATTTTGACCTTGTTAATTATTCTCTTATCAACTTTGACTGTTTTTATGTAAGAGTATTTGTGTGTACATCTTATCCTGTTCATCACATGTCTGTTGCTTATTTTTTGTGTGACTACAAATATTGGTTCATTCTTGATTAAATCGAATTGGCTCACACGCATTCTTCACCGCGTGTCATTTATCTTCGCTTTTCTAATCTTTTGTTTGGATCAACGATTGTATGAAATATGCATATTCGAAATCCATTCTCTTATTTGACTTATTACATTTCGTTATTCACCAACGCGAGTTAAGTCGATGATTATAGATGAGGATAGCTAGGATGTATAATTTGACAGCAATTATTGGGTAATAGTCAGAAACGATCAACTGAGAGTCAGATCTCGGGACACTAAAAGTTCTCATCATTTAGAATTTAAAAGTACAATTGCTCACATTGACTACGTTTATCAACTTAATTTTTAGCCCATGGAAAGCATTATGAACTCGATTCCTATCACAAAGGACTTAAAAGAGGAGTAGACAAATCCTTTTAGAAAAAAATGCTAAGTACTTTCCTAATAAACTTACTTACTTACTTACGCCTGTTACCCCTCGTGGAGGAGCATAGGCCGCTCACCAGCATTCTTCATCCAACCCTGTCCTGGGAAATCCTTTCCAGTTCGTTCCATTTTTTATTCATCTTTCTCATATTCACAATAAAGAAAAAAACCCAATAAAGTTCCTTAAATGAAGATCTTTAGGCTTTATAATATTCAACGTGTATCAAAGTCATGATTTTGATTATAATGTAGTATAAATGAATGTAGATTTTCCTATGCTACTGTAATGACCAAGAACACAAGTAGGGACAATCCAATGTATTTGAATACAAAATTACCGAACATCTTAGTAAGATCTGAGAACCACACAGTAATACTTCGTTTGCAAACTACACCAACCATTCTCTGTTCTTGTTGTCTTTTCTTTGATCTTCTTAGCTTTCTGCCTCCAGGCGTTTCACTTTCGATTGTTGATACATACTACTTATATCTATCGAAATCAGTAGCACACACCACACTACAATAGGTTAGTCACCTTCAAAATATCTTGTTTTCAACATTATAGATTATGACAATCGTTAACTCGCTTGCAAATTTTGTCATGAGAGTCAATTCTTTATATATTCCAGGTACCCCTTACCTTCAGCTATCTTATTCTATTCACATTGATTGTAATGAAATAATAATTTTACTGAAGGAACTTATGAATAGTTATCACGTTAGCGTTTTGTTTTTAGTGAGTTGGTTTTCTACGGAATGAGGTCGCTAACTCCATACCCAACCCTCCTCCTTTATCCGGGCTTAGAACCGGCGGTAATCTCCCGAATGATGAGCTACAGCCGGAGTTATGAATAGTTATAACTTATTGAAACTATTATTTCATTTTAGATCTAATTGTAAGATTCAATTTAAACAATATATTCAATTGACATAGACTATTCATTCTATATCATGTCCATAAATCATTATTTGTTTATAGTTCATTGAACATAATTAAATCTTATCGAAATTCAAAGGTGACGTTTTGGATTAAAACAATCCAAATTTCATCCAATTAGCAACATTCAATCAACACTAACTTGTATGAATCCACTATATATTTATGTATATATACAAGGCACTATATGAAGCTCATCTAATCAACGTTATTAAATTGTATTCAATATGACTTCATTCAATTCATTTCTATTCATTTATTTATTCATTTATATGATAAACCATTTAAGTAGTATCTATGTTAATGGAGAAACTATAAAATTTGGTAAAATATCTGATAAAGTTAATTATGCAAATCCAGATCAAGCGGGGTAAGTTAATCTTTCTTAGGATTTTTTTACAGTTTTTTTTACAGTCAGTCAGTCAGCTACAACGTAGGATCAGGCACAGTTATGCATCAGTCCAAGTTGTCATACCTCGTTAGCACAACAAAATGAACACCGAATTCATAGAAGTAGTTAATTTAGTAGTGGTAATATATAAAAGAAAACTTATATATAAGGACATAGTATAGGAAGGAAGATAGATATGAAGCAAATTTAATCTCAAGGTTTAAGGGAATATAAAGAGTGTATACACCTACGCCATTGTGATCGATTCTGAGTCATGTCACCTAGAGTCTCCAACCATTGGTTACGATAGTCACGCAGACCCCAACCAAGTAGTCTGCACCTACTAATATGGTTTAGACTAGAAGTTAGTGACTTCAATCTCTGATGTCACGTTATGCTTTGGCCGCCCCTAACTCTCTTTCAACCATCCACAATACTAGTCAGCAATGCGCGTCGTGGTAATCGGTGTTCAGGCATACGTAACATAGTTTTCTATAATTCCTTTCATTGAATGATTTACTTGTAAAACTTTAAACTGAATTGAATATTAAAAATATAAACTAAAGAATAAAATCGTGAGTGAATTGAAGCTAGATGACTATTGAAAATCTGCAATCACTAGACGGCCGTTTAGTCCTATCGTATGACTTTTCAGTAGTGCTCACCCATGATCCCATCTCGGGAGAATCGAACCCAGAACTTATCAGTCTAGCGCACGAGCGCTTAACCACTAGATGACTGAACTGGCCGGCATTCAACGGTGTTAATGTCCAACTTCAACCAATCCACGAAATTCATCAACCGTCCACCACTGTCTTCAGTGAGTTACTATCTCACAACAGACGTAGTTTCAACTCCACTGGTCACTGTTTCTCACTAGAACTCCAGGAATTATCTCTTGAAGCCAGTCACTAGTGAACATATGATTATTATCAGAAGGGTTTTTTGTGTGGAGATTTTAGTGATTTCATAGATAACTGATAAGTCCTGGGTTCGAATCTCGTGAGGCGGAATCATAGATGTGCACTGCATAGGAGTCTCACAATAGGACGAAACGGCCGTACAGTGCTTCTAGGTTTTCCATGGTGGTCTAGCTTCAATTGACTCATGATTTCAACTAAAAAATTACTAAAATCTCCGCAAATAACCCCTTCTAAAAATTAAAAGTCATTTTGTTCTTGATGTAAATTAATATTTAAAACAATTAGTCCCTTTGATAAATTTCGATAATGCAATGAGAAGACGAAGATTATCAGAATTATGTGATATATTAGGGCAATACATTTCGAACAATCTGATCACACATAATATACTTGTTAAGACATTTTTTATATGAAAATTAAAAGGTCAACTAGACAGGTTAAGGTAAGAAAATAGATAAAGTACACAAAAACAATGTGATGACTACTCTGGATAATAAATAAGCATTACCAGGGTAGGTTAAGGGTAAGAACAAATTGTTTTTGAACACATAAAGGGGGTTTCAATTTCCGTATAGCCAAGGCTTCAATAAAACTTAGTATACGTCCTTGAAGGCTTTTGTACAACACTACAAATGCTGATTTGATGTCAACCTTATGACCAGTTTGAACTAAATGTTTCGCAATAGAGGAAGATGTTTGTCTGTCCTGTGATCTTATTTGACTATTCGAATTCATTTGGTTCTGTAGCCATTTAGGTATGTGTTCCACCACCCTTATTTGCAAATCACGATTGCTCCTCCCTATGTACGTGTTACCGCACATACATGTAAATTGGTATACACAATGGGATGTGACACAATCGCTTATATGCTGTCTAGGTTTTTGGTGAAACATCGACCTTGTCTTTTCAATGATGACAAGTTGAGCTGCATAGAATGTCCTATTTATGGCTAATTTTAGTCTCCGTCTTAACATGAGACTATTAGAGTCACTTCTAAATGGTAATGTAATATAAACTCGCTTTTTGGGTGCCAGAAGCGTAATAGGTCTAATCGTATTGCAACCCTTCCAGCGGTTTATGAACTTAAATGAATAACCGTTATTCATTAACGTATTAGTTAGACGCTTCGTTTCTATTTCAATAGTATCACTAGTACAAATACGATTGATTCTATTGAATAAGCCCTTAATTAACCCACGTTTGTAATGAATTGGGCAGTGACTATGGAAATTAAGGTATTGACCCGTCCATGTCGGCTTTCTATAAATAGAACGTTGGATGGAACCATCTTCTCTTCTACTGATCAGTATATCTAGAAAAGGAAGTTGGTTGTTCTTCTCTTCCTCGCACGTAAGAGAAATATGCTTCTGACTTGTATTGAGTTCTTTTAACAAGTGGTTCAAGTCTTCACATTTATCCCCTATGATTATGATATCATCAACGTATCGTCTATACAGACACATCTTTTGGATTGAGTTTTCAGCTAAATTTTCAACATACCCCATGAACACATCCGCCAGCAACGGTCCTAAAGGACTACCCATAGCTACGCCATCAATTTGTCGAAAGTGCTCACCTTGAAATGTGAATTTTACATTGTCAGTGCACAATAAGTCATCACTTTGTTTTTGTGTACTTTATTTATTTTCTTACCTTAACCTGTCTAGTTGACCTTTTAATTTTCATATAAAAAATGTCTTAACAAGTATATTATGTGTGATCAGATTGTTCGAAATGTATTGCCCTAATATATCACATAATTCTGATAATCTTCGTCTTCTCATTGCATTATCGTAAATTAATATCTTGAATAAACCCACGCAATGACTTTTATTTTGATTAGTATGTATTAGAAAATCAAAAGTATAAATAAGGTAAGATTGTGGTGTGCACCTGTTATATAGATAGATATAAGTAGTATGTAGCAGAAATAAAAGGTGGAATGTTTACCAGCCGAATAGTGAAATAAAGAGAAGAGTCAGAAAACAATAAGAATAACAACAAGATTGGAAGAATAATAAAGTATGTAAAGGACGACTCAAAGAAGATATTTAAATGATGTATTCAATGTACAGCTTTCATATTTTGTTAAGGTCCTGTATAATCCTGTGAAAAACAATTAAAAAAACACTTTTCCCCATCGAGTCTTCGTTCACTCCAATGTGTTTTAACATGAACATATAATAATTAAAGTAATACTTATACTAAGAATTCAGTAATATATCAGTGATTTAATAAAATACTGATCAAATACAACACTCTATTCCATCAAGCTTTATAATTTCTAAACTGTATGACCTCATAGGAATTGTGATCCTTTGGTGAATAAAATCAAAAGGAAACTGATTACACAAATCATAGAGCTACCTAATCATTTGATAAAAGATAAAAGATCTTATGAAAACTTATAATTGATAAATTCACTTAGTATTATTTGTTTGAATCTTCTCATTGACGTTTAATACTGCAATTGGTCAGTCACTTATTGGCATATGTGCATACTATGCATATTGCCTTGATACAGCCCTAAATCACATGCATTATAAGGGAAGATGGATAGTGGCTAGCAGTAGAATCCAGTTTGACTCGTGTTTCGTCCTATTTAGAACTCGTCAGATGGATGTACCTTCACCCTGAGACTCGAACCCAGTGCCATTTGCTTCAGTGGCTAAGTAGATAACATGATGTCGTTTGAATACTTGGATCCTTACATCGTTCTATATGAGCATATTTCTTATCATGGGATCTCAATGTTTCATTGTAAATTATTGATTAGTTAATGTCAAGTACTATCAAGTTTAAATGATACAAATCTGACTATTAATCATTGTTCTGAATTGTTTTTGTTGTCAGCTGAATCTTGTTTTCACTTGCATTGTGCAATTCACAGTCTAGGGCAGTTATTAACAATCATTTCCATTACAAGTAAAACCATAGATAAGTTTATTGAAATAGCTGGGGATATAGGTGATGCTTTAATGATAATACACCGCATGGTAACAATTAATTACATTTTGCTAAAATGTGTGGAACGGTCTTTTTTATCTGTTATATCCCGATAATAGTAGTTAATGGTAACTTTGGGATCCATTTATGGACCAATATTATGCATATAATTTTTATCGTATATTTGCTGAATAATTAAACTACTCATATTTATGTTCCTTTCATTGTAAGCTTTATTTTGACCGTTGGAGTATTATTGTACGATTTACCATTCCCGAGTTATACCAAGTCTATTAATTACTGCTCCCCCCTATTCACAGCCACATTGGGCTAACTCTTGTACAAATGTTATTTTCCATTTTATTGGTACGACGTGGTCAGTTTGTTTGGTATATAAACTCAGTATGTTTAAAATACAAGGCTGTTATTGGTGTTCTAGACTTAACTGGCTGGGCTAGGCAGAAGCACGATCGATAAGCGCTATAGACTGCTCATACGGTTTTCATGTGTCACTGTTCCAATCTATAATTCGCTGCTCTCTGTTTAGCGGTCTTATCACGTCATACATTAACTGGGCATCCACTCGGTCACAAGATATAACAGTATCTCACTTATCTAACATTAAGCAGATAACGTTATGTAAAATTATAAACGACAGAATGATTAAATTTAATGAGACTCAGAAATGGTGATCATTCTATTACAATTCAAGGAACAAAAATCATTATGTTCACCTAATGATCTAAATGTCATTAATGTTCAGAGTTGAACAGTGGAAAATTAGAACGGTATAACTGTTCATTACATTCTGTTTTTCAATGATTTCATGTTGGGCTACAGCAGTATATTGTCAGTGTATGTATACACATCATCTTGGAGTCAGGTATCTCAAAGACAAGTCATCAATGATAGATGACATTAACTGAACAATCTCAATTTGAACTTCATCTATTGAATTCTTAGTATCAGTTTTTATTTAGCAAAGTATAGTATAATCTTCATAGTTGAAAGCATCAGTCAATTGAAGCTAGACCACCAAGTAAATCTGGAAGCACTGAACGGCCGTTTTATTCTATTCTGGGATTTCCCTTCTGATTATAATCATATGCTCACTAGTGATTGACTTTAAGAGATATTACCTGAAGTTCTAGTGAAAAGCAGTGACCAGTGGAGTTCAAACCACGTCTGTTGTGCGATATCAACTCACTAAAAACAATGGATTAACGGCTGCTCAACTTTGTGGATTGGTTGAAGTTAGACATTAACAAAATCAGATGCCGCCTCTGTGGTCTATCGGTTAAGTGCTCTGGCACAAGACTGGTAGGTCCTTGGTTCGAATCTTGCGAGGCGAGTTCGTGGATGCACACTAGTGAGGAGTCCCGCAATATGATGAAACAGCCGTCCAGTGCTTCCAGGTTTTCCTTGGTGGTCTAGCTTCAATTGACTCATGTTTTCAACTACGAAAATACTGAAATCTCCGCACAAACCCCTTTTGATCATAGTTTAATCATTTAGCTTTTTGATTATCTGTTTTATTTCAGATATCATCATTGTGCATTTTGGCGTTTACCAGATGGCCATTCAATCATTGCATCATGTACACCATTTACAATGCAACGTTGTGGAAAAAAATTGTAAGTTCTTCAAGGAATGATTAATTTGTTCAGTTAAAGTACATAAATCTCTCAGAAACTAGAAATACTTATGTATTGTAGTATGTTAAAAAAATTACTCATAATAACATTGCATAAATGTGCTTGTGTTCTAGTAAGTGACTATTTCATTTGGATTTGAACTACTTACATACTTATGCCTGTTACTCCACGTGGAGGAGTATTGGACGACCACCAGAGTTCTCCATCCGACTCTGTTCTGAACAATCTCTTCCAGTTGCTATTCACTCCACTGATGTCTGCTTCTGAATTCCTGACGCAATGTGTTCCTTCGTCTTTCCCTTTTTCATTTCCTTTCAGGATTCCGAGTTAAGAGTCGCTTTATAATGCAGTTTGGTGATTTGCACAATGTATGTCCTATCCACTTCCAACATCTTTTCCTAATTTCCTATTCAGATGGTACCTGGTTTGTTCTCTCCAACAGTAGACTGTTAATGATGGTAACCGGTTAATGGAAATTGATTATCTTAAGTAGATAACTGTTTATAAACACTCGTATCTTTTTGATGATGTTTGTGGTGGTTCGTCAAGTTTCAGCTCCATACAGTAGAACTGTCTTGACGTTCGCGTTAAAGATTCTGACTTTGATATTAGTTGACAGTTGTCTTGAGAGGACTTGAACTAAGTAACAGATATTTCATAAAAGAAATAATTTCCTTCTTGGACACTGTATTAGGTCGACTACCTCTTAATCAAAGAATGATATTTGTATTTATTCTTCTAATTTATTCATAATGATAGATCACTGCATTCAGAATTTATCAAACTGATCTTCACTAATGATTTGATTTAATATTCTTTGGACAGCTAAAATTAAAACACTGTACCTTACTTCACTTGGTATTGTTTGCTTGAATCTTCCCATTGCAATATCAAGGCAATCCGCACAGGATGAACATATGCAAACAAGAGACAGATCAATTGCAGTTCTAAACAACAATAGGAAGATACAAGTAAACAATACCAAGTGAATTTAATCTTCATCCTATTACTCTCAGCACTTAGCAGCTAAGTGGATAATGTGACAACGTTTGTAGCGAACAGTGCTGGGTTCGAATCCGGGAGAGAAAATCAACTCTGAGATACAGGTAAATCCAGCTGACGAGTCCCAAATAGGACTCAGTGGTATTAGTAATGTAGAGATATATGCGTAATAAAAATGAGAAACTTACACAACCGGAGTACACACAAACAATATGGAAGCTATATGGTCGAGGCTGAGAGAGCTTTTGCGACCTTATCATGGCTCCAGAGACCGTCTATTATGGAGCCATGTGGATGAGTTCTTCTACCTTATGCAGTGCGATTTTGGAACCTTTGAACCACTTTCTAACCTTGAAAAGTGTTTGACTACATAAAAAAAGTAAATCCACTCAAATTCTTTGGTTTTGAATGATATATTTTTCACTCCATACTAACTGTTTCCTGATTGACTAATGTTTCTCAAGGTTACATAAGATTCGTTCAAAGGTCGTCCATAAATTATAGTCTCACCAAAGTTAGTTGTGAGAAACCCTCTACAATCGACCGATAACTTGTTCTTTCAACCATGGAGTGAACTAGCTCGAGTTTGCCTAAATAAGTTGCTAGTCGATTGTCAAAAAGATATACTCATATCTCACTTCTATCTGAAATTTGTGCTGATTATATAGTTTAAAATTACTCAATTAGACAATCCTCCAAGAGGTATTTCCTGGAGTTCTAGTGAGAAGCAGTCACTAGTGGAGTTCAACCAGGTCTGTTGTGAGATATCAACTCATTGAAGATAATAGTGGATGTGTTGCTCAATTTCGTGGATCGGTCTAAGTTAGAAATTAATACCGTTGAATGCCGGCCGACTCAGTGGTCTAGAGGTTGAGCGCTTGTGCTCGAGACTGATAGGTCGTTGGTTCGAATCTCGCGAGTCGCGATCGTGGATGCATCTTGCTGAGGAGTCTCGCAATAAGACTAAACGGCCTTCCAGTGCTTCTAGGTTTTCCATGATGGTCTAGCTTCAATTGACTCATGATTTCAACTACAAAAATATGAAAACATTTATACTTAACTAAGAACGTGTTCTATTTAACATTATGGTTTATACTTTATTATTTCTTATTACCTAGAGAATTTGATTATAAATGTTGTGCAGGTTATGATAAAATTGAGAAATTATCATATACCTTTAAAGATTTTAAAAAAGGAGAATGTGCACTACAACTTTCACCTTATGAAATGTGTATGGAATTAATAGGGAATCAATGTAAGTTACAAAGGTAATTATTTATAATATATGAAATAAATAGGAAATGTTGTCGTATTGACTTGGTTTCTATATGCAGAAAACTTTTGTAACTAAGCTTCGTACCAGTTATTGTTCTTTAGTAAAATATGTTAAGGAGATTCAGATCCAGATCCTTGAATAAAGCCACAAAAGAGGATCTGAAAACGTTGAGAAACATTTAGAAAGTGAAAGGTCATATGTAGAGTTTCTGATTGGACGATAACCTCTACTACTACTACTACTACTACTACTACTACTACTACTACTACTACTACTACTACTACTACTACTACTACTACTACTACTACTACTACTACTACTACTACTACTACTACTACTACTACTACTACTACTACTACTACTACTACTACTACTACTACTACTACTACTACTACTACTACTACTACTAATACTAATACTAATACTAATACTAATACTAATACTAATACTACTACTACTACTACTACTACTACTACTACTACTACTACTACTACTACTACTACTACTACTACTACTATGTTTCGTAGCGTTCCAGAAATTCCCAGAAACCTAAGACCACCTTAAATAGTATCAATACCCTAGATTTTCTGTACATGAGTAAAGCGTTTCTTTCCATATTTTCAGTCTTTTCTCTCGTGTTCAGGTCGCTGTGTAAATTTAATCAGGGGGGGGTTACTAGAAGAACTTAGAAACCGAGTCTGGCGTTCAATTAGAAGATTTATCAAAATATATTTAGAATCTCTTTGAAACTGATGTAGTTACCACGATAACTATTAGGTAGTTATTGTAGGATTTGTTTCCAGTCAATAATTACAGCAAAATCCAGAGCATAATGGGTCATATTTTGATGTTCAATGATTGAAAGAAATCAATGGAAAGTCCTGAATCAAGATACAATGTATCCATGATCTTGGAGTAACTAATTATTTCTGAGATATTTAAATGAGATTACTATAATTCCCATTTTTAAGCTTCATATTGCTGATGAGGGTAATTATGTCATTCGCTCGCTATTGGATAAAATGAACTGCTTCTCACACAATGTTTACTTTGAATTCAATGCCTATTACTCATTAATGAACATAGACAATTCACATGATTGATTTGTCTAAACATATTGTTTGTTTATAAGGAAAGATGGATTGTGGCTAAGTGTGGAATCAAGGATGCGCGTTTTGTCCCATTTGGAGCTCGTCAGTTGGATGCACCTGCATCTCAGATTTGATGTTCACTCTGGGACTCGAACCCAGTGCCGTTCGCTTCAAACGCCATCGCGTTATCCATTTAGCTACTGAATTCTGATAGTCACCTGTTTATTCAATTGGGTGAAGTTATATTCACTTGTTGTTGTTTACCTGTATCTTTCCATTGTTATTTTGGACTGCAATTGATCAGTCTCTTGTTGGCATATGTGAATAACGCGATAGCGTTTGATGGGAACAGTACTGGGCTCGAGTCCCATAGTGGAGATCAACTCTGAGATGCAGGTACATCTAACTGACAAGTTTAAAGGAGGACGAAACACGCCCTCTGGATTCCACTGCTAGCCATTACTCACCATTACTTATATTGTTTCTTTGCTTGTTATTCCAGTAGCTTCTAACTACATTAGAGTAATCCTGTTTTTTTTTTTAAAAATTCATTACAGCTGACATATCTCCATTTGCTGACAAAATGAAATCACTTAATCAATTCAAGACAAAAACTCCAGATAAACCATATACAATATTTGCGCCAAGTACTAGAAATGCTGAAAAATATAAAGAGTAATATATTCATTATTACATTATATCCTTTATTATGTATAGAATATTATACTTTATATATTTGTGAATATGGAAGGCTATAGTTATTTATCTAACCATTGCTTGATATTCAATTTCTCTTTCTCAAACGTAATTCAAGACTCATGACTAGTCAAAGAACTAGATAGAGAGATATACTCATGATCAATTGTCTAATAGCCATGTGTTTTGAATGGCAAACATTTGATTGTCAAGTGAGTCTCACATTATCATGAGTGCAGTTTTAGGCGAGACTATAATTTACGGATGACCTTTGAAGGAATCCTAAGTGACCCTGAGAAATATTAGCCAATTAGAGGACAGTTAGCATAGCGTAAAAATGTACTATACAACACTAAGGAATTAGAGTGGGTACACTTCTTCTCTATGGTTCAAAAACTTGTCAAGGTTAGAAAAAGGTTCAAAGGTTCCAAAATCGCACTACATAAGGTAGGAGAACTCATCCATATGGCTCCATAATAGTCGGTCTCTGGAGCCATGATAAGGTCGCAAAAGCTTTCTCAGCCTCGACCACATAGTTTCAATATTGTTTGTGTGTACTCCAGTTGTGTAAGTTTATCACTTTTATTATGGATATGTCCCTACAACACTCATACCTTTGAACAGTCGAAGCTTCAGTAACATCTGCGACTATTGCAGCCAATAATACTGGTGCTTTTATTATACAGATCGCGGCAATTATTATAATATGCCTTAGTCTCAATCTGGATTGAGAGAAAAAAGTTCCTATTCTAGCAGCTTTCCTCTAACATATATTACATCGAAAGATAACATCATCAGCGTAGTCTGAACAAGGTCTACAACTAAGTTGATCACCGCAATTACAAATAAAGGAACTTCTTGGTAGTCTCATTTATTGTAGCCGCCTAATTATCGCGTCTTCTCTAAAATCCTCTGTGAACCAATTGTACATGAGCATCTGGTACTGAAATTGATGCTGTGACCTTGAAATCCTTCAAAGGCTTCTGATTGGCTCGTCCATAAATTATAGTATCGCTGGAGTTTTATTATGAGATCGTAATGTTTACGATCCAAGTTAGTAACATCGAAGACAAATCAGTCTGAACAATGAGTACTTGCTGACTTTCTAAATAAATTTTGTAGATTTTTTTATCTAACTATTGTAGTATTTTGTTAACATTTGAAAGATATGATTAGGTTTCTTATCAAACTGTCAAAATATTGTTAGCGGTTTAATTGAATGCCACTTGGTCTGTAAGATAGATTGTAACTGACATGAATGAAAAATGTCCCGACAATTGCTCAACCTGACAGTACTAGTCATTTGGATAAGAATATTCTCAGAAGGGGCTTTGTGGAGATCTTAGTAATTTTGTAGTTGAATTCATGAGTCATTTGAAATTAGACCACCATGGAAAACCTTGAAACACTATACGGCCGTTTCGTCCTCTTGCCCTACATGTTTTCCATGGTGGTCTAGCTTCAATTAACTAATGATCTCAACTCTATAACATTACTCAATGATTTTAATCTCAGCATAAAAGTGATACATTTTAACACGAAGTGTAGGATAGAAATCGAGACAATAATCCTACTCTAAATGGATGTTCCTACATCTTTGCTCCCATCTTTTATTATAATGCTTGTGAATTAAGGCAATATAGAGGCAATACGCACAGTATGCACATATGCCAATTAGAGACTGACCAGTTGCAGTCCTAACACATCGATGGGAAGATTGAAACAAACAATACTAAGTGAATTTAAACTTAACCACATTGCACAAGCAAGTGGCTATCAGGACTCAGTAGCTGAGTGGATAACGCGATGGCTTTTGAAGCGAAAGGTACTCGGTTTGAGTCCCAGAGTGAACATCAACTCTGAAATGCAGGCACATACAGCTGACCAGTCCTAAATAGGACGAAACACGCGTCCTGGATTCCTCTGCTAGCTACTATCCATCTTTGCTAACAATGCACATATTGCCAATAAGAGACTGACGAGTTACAGTCCTAAGTGCATTAAAAGAATTATGTTTATACATGCTTTTAACTGGAGTTCTCGATTTTCTTTTTTTTCTTTCTACATTAGTTTTACAAGTTCTGCTGAACATATTGTTCCAGGTCGTTTTTATTTGAAAGATTTAAAAACTGGATTACAATTAAATACATTAGATCCTAAAAGGAAACTTTATGTAACACGAGAACATCATGGAGTAAGTTTAAACGAAGGACAGAAGTTTGACCAGATCTTAGAAAGATGAATAAACCGTAATTCTTGAAATTGAGCACAATGGTCTTATTCTTCATGATGTTTATTTAAGCTGTAGCAAAAAGAAGTGGTCATCATTATTTGATGTGGCGGCCTACTTGAATATCTGGGTTACCTAATCATGACATCTAGATATTTCAACAAGTTATCTGTATTTGCTTCTTTTAATACATCAACATATTTATTAATCACACAACCTAGTAAGGCGTTGCGGTGAAATCTCACTGAGCACTAGCCAAATCATTCAGGAGTTGGATCACTGAATATCGAACAGATCTTCGATCCCTGTTAAAGTCAAGGACAACAAACACGCATCAGTTAATCATACTCCATGGACTGGCTCATGCGGTGGTGGTCTCATTAACATCTCTGTACTCATTCTTACTAATATATTTACGTAATCACGCTCTTTGTGTTATACAGTCTTCAAAGCAGACATAGTATTTTAATACGTCGAATGGGGTAATCCACGTTATATGCTAACCGTGAGGTGTAACTTCGAAGTTAGCTTGTTCGTTACACCGTTCCCGTCTAACTCGAGTAGGCCTCAAATCATTCGAAATAAATCATGGTCTACAGTGTATTTATGAATGGTGTACAATCTTCCGCTATACAAGTTACAAAAGAGCCCAGTCAAAGATATCGTGGAGATCACTCAATATTTGTCATCAGGATCGACAGAGAATTACGAAACAGGAACTTGTTAAAATACTTAATGCTGATAATTCTATATTGTACCGAAAATATAGTACTGAATAAAGATAATAATAATAATACCTTTGATAAACTGACCAATAATTTGCCACAATAATTAGTGATCTAATGTGTTATATCGAGTAAGAGCGTGCCCTGTTTAGTACATGACGTGATGATTCCCGTCGATCAAAGAAGAGTGACTTATCGATCAGAGCAATGATACACAAAAGCCGTATGAGCAGTCTTGAGTACTTATCGGTCCTGCTTTCTGACTAACCCAGCCAGTTAAGTCCAGAACGCCAATAACAGCCTCTGAAATATGAATCATTATTTTCAAATATATTGGGTTTATATACCAATCAAACAGACCACATCGTACCAATAAAATAGAAAATAACACTTGTACAATAATTGGCCGAATATGGCTGTGAATGTGGGGAACAGCAATTAATAGGCTGGGGATAACTCAAGAATGGTAAATCGTATAATAATAGTCTATGGGTCAAAATAAAGCTCACAATTAAAGGAACTTGAATATGAATAGTTAAGTTACTTAACAATTATACAATAGAAAATATACACAGTATATTTGTCCATAGATAGTTCTCAAAGTTACCATTCATAATTCTCCACGGGATATAACATAATGAACAATGTGAATTAGCATTCAAAAAATGTAAATATTTCGTCTTTATTTATTTCAGACTGTTTCAGTTGATTGTGTAGAACTAGTTGATGCAGATATGGAATGTAACTCTGGCATTATCCATACAATTAGATATGTAAGTTTATTTATTCAATGTGATATCAATCATATAGGATAATATAAACATTAGATTAGTCCCAAATAGATGCTTATCATATAGACTAACAGTGTTTTTTCTAACTTACTAGGTAAACTTTCTGGGTGGTAATTACTCACATGAAGATATAGTTTATCCATTCTCATTGATTAAAATAAATCTAGATCAGAAGGGGTTTTGTAGAGATTTCAAAATTTTCATAGTTGAAATCATGAGTCAAGTCAAATGGAAAACCTTGAAGCACTGGATGGCCGTTTCGTTCTATTATTGAACTGCTCAACATTTCGCATCCACGATCCCGCACTCACGAGATTCGAACCTAGGACCTACCAGTCTCGCGTCGGATCTCGCGAGTGCGGGATCGTGGATGCGCACTGTTGAGAAGTCCCACAATCGGACGAAACGGCCGTCCAGTGCTTTCAGGTTTTCCATGGTGGTCTAGCTTCAAATGACTAATGATTTCAACTATAAAGTAAATCTATCAACCAATAGATTTCTTATAACTTATCTACTTTGAAACGATATAAACAATATCAAACAAATTGAAATGAACAAAATTATTCAGTATACTTTGGTCACTTCTTGAAAAGTTACAATTCAGTACAATTCAACTTCAATACTTTGAAGACAGTATTAACTATAAAAGTTAGTATGCATATGGCTTGATCTTCAATCACATAGGGAAGCTTGAAATGTTTGCACAATCAATCGATTATTCCAACCTGTTTAATCTATCCATCATCTAGTTTTCAAGGGCTAATAAGGTATATCTGAAAAAAGAATTAAAACCCTTCAAATATCTAAATTCATTTAGTATTGTTTGTTAGAATCTTTCCATCGATGCGTTAGTCTGTGTTAGCGCGTCCTGGATTCCACTGCTAGCCACTATCCATCTTTGCTTACAATCCTTCAAAGATCTGTTACAATATTTTAATGATATCGCCGAAGATGTGAATTCGATGATATTGAATATCTCTGAGTTCTCTTTAAAATGTTTTTACTTTAATAGAATCATCAAGATTTTCAAAAACAGTATGGGACATGTCTCCCTACTTTTTGAAACAAGAATCAACTACGACACTTATCAAGTCAGTAACATTCATCTCTGGTTAAGCTGTAGGAGATATTCACCTTTTATGTTAATAGGCTTCAATATTCACTGAACCGTAAAAGAGGATTTCTAATCGTTCTATTGACAGGTCCGTCTTGAGTAAGCTCGATTACCAGTTGTCTAATTTAAACAGAAAACATTAGAGATACATTTTTCAACTGACTATTATGGTTTGAAGATTCATAATCACTAAACTCTTGAACAAATATAAAAATTATTAACCAATAGAAGCCTGATTTCAAGGTTAATTTATACAAACAAACAAACGCAATTTGTAGTTGAAATCATGAGTCGATTGAAGCTACACCACCATGGAAAACCTGGAAGCACTGGACAGTCGTTTCGTCTTATTAATGGAATCCTCAACAGTGCGCAACCATGATCCCGCACTCGAGAGATTCGAACCCAGGACCTACCAACGCAATTTATTCTATTATGCACTAGTTGTAAAGTAAACTTAATTTGTCATCTGATACTCTAATATCAAATGGTTATCCATTAAAGTTTATAAATAGGTGTGAAAGTCAGCCAAACCCAAAACCTCTCCTTTTTATTCTGTTCCGAAGAAAACTGTTTGTGTCTCTATTATTTAGAAGTGAATCTAATAGTATGGTTTTTAGATAGAGACTAAAAGCAGACTTCAGGAAAACACATTACTCTGTGAAACTGGTTGTGATTGAAAGGACTAAACCCATGATTCCAAATAGACCTAGACAATCAATGTACAATTACGTCATATCGTACTCTATTTACCAGTTTAAGTGTTTATGTAGACATACATACATAGAAAGGAGTAATCGAACAATGCAGTCAACGGTTGTGGAACAAGTGGCAGTTGGTGTCAAATACTCAGATAAACGTGAGAAGTAGAAAATAATGTTCATCAATAGGAAAGCATATAAATGAAATGGGGCACAGAATCGGCGTCAGTACATCTTTCAAAACGTTGCATAGAAAGTGTCAAGGTTTAATTCTTAAGTTTACAGACGCCTTGACCATTCTCAAATTCAAATGCTTCTTATGTGTAAGAAAATAGCTTGTCGTAAATTTGAATTTGGCCTTGTAGTCCTTAATACAATTCATAGCCTAGAGCAATGCAACAGTTTCCTCTTTCTTCTACGCCATGTTAATTTTCTTTTTCCTTTATTTCCAATAATTACTTTCGCAGTTGAAACCATGAGTCTATCTAAGCTACACCACCAGTGAAAACCTGGAATGACCGGACAGCTGTCTCGTCCCAGTAAGGGACTCCTTATCAATACACATCCATGGTCCCGCACATGTGAATCGAAACCGGGGTTTTTTGGGTCTTCCTGAGGAGTCCCATACTAGGGCGAAGCGCTAGCCTAGTTCTTCCAGGTTTTCTATAGTGGTCTAGCTCAAATTGACTAGTGGATTCAACTATTTATGATCTTTTAAAGTTATCTAATTGAATAACTTAGTAACTAAAATCATATATCCTCCGTCTTTTAAACGTTTTGTTTTAGCCTTTAACAAATATTCGAAACTTGGATAGATCATCTATTCTTAACTTATTAGAATCTCATCCAGAAACTCAAGCATTTGCTAAAGATCTATCTGAGGTATTTAAAAATAATTTCAAAAATATTAATTCTGGTCAACGATATACTGTAATAGTACCAAATCAAAAGACATGGGAATTATTACGTCAAAAGTATTCAAGTGAACAACTTCAAAGAGTGAGTTTCATATTAATTTATCTTAATGTCAGCGTTTTTTTAATGAGTTGATTTTCTACGGGATTGGGTCGCTAACTCCATGTTCAACCCTCCTTCTTTACCCGGGCTTGGGACCGGCAGTAGCTCCCTGAAGGAGGAGATATAGGCGGAGTATGTAACACTTCAGTATTGTGCACAAACTAACATAACTAGACTTGAATTTAGAACTGATAATCACAACGAAAATGTTGTTCGCAGCAATTAGTCCCATTGATAAATTTTGATAGTGTAATAAGAAGACAAAGATTATCAGATTCATGAGGTTAGGGCCATTACTAGCAGATGTGTTTATGGCACATGTTGAGAATCTGACTGAAGACCTAATCGAAAACGTGTCACTTTTTAAGAGATATGTGGACGATATCTTAGTTATCTGTGAAAGAAAGGATGACATAAACCGCTTATTGAATAAACTTAACACTATTCAAAACCACATCAGTCTCTCATACAAAGAGGAGAAGAACGACCAGTTTCTTTCCTGGATATACTTCTAAGCAGACGAGAAGATGGCTCAATCAAACGACCCATTTTTCGAAAGCCAACATGGACTGACTAATACCTTAGTTATTATAGTTATTACCTTGTGCAATGCAAACGGGATTTGATAAGGTGTCTATTTAACAGGCTTGGTCTTATTTGCACAAACGACACTATTGATGATGATATTAAGTTGTTAAACAAGACAATAATGCAGAATGGTTATGCACCTAAATTTATCAATAGATGGAAAGTTCATGGTACAGTGAGACCTACTGTAGCCTTGGTAAAGGAAAAGCCTGTCTACATCACCTTACCATTTAGAGGTGATTCAAATAGCCTTTCATTGAAACAAAGGCTTAAATCAGTCATCAACAAAACATATTGTGCAGCGAAGGTCATAATCAAAGAAAGAACGAGGTTCATGCTTCATTCAAAATCTAAAAAATATGAAAACGATTGTGTCACATCCCACTGCGTTTACCAATTTAAATGTGTGTGTGTGGTTACACATACATAGGGAGGAGCATTGATGATCTGAAAATTAGGGTGTGTGAACATGTACCAAAATGGTTGCAGAAACAAATAGAATCAAATGACCCGATAAGAGTAGAGGATAAACATCTATCATCCCCTATCGCCAAACATACAATCGAAACAGGTCACAAGATTTATTTAAACTCGGCTTTTGTGGTGTCGTATAGAAGTGTAAAAACGGCGTATACTAAGGTTTATTGAAGCCTTACTTACTTACTTACGCCTGTTACCCCTCGTGGATAGCATAGGCCGCTCACATTGAAGCCTTAACCATACGAAAATTTAAACCCCCTTTGTGGATTCAAAAAAAACAGTTTGTTCTCACCTTAGACCTACCGTGGGAATATTAGCTTATTATCCAGAGTGATTAGGTTTCAGATTGTTCTGACATTATTATTAGATTCATTTAGTATTGTTTGTTTGAATCTTCCCATTGATGTGTTAGGACTGTAAATGGTCAGTCTCTAATTGGCATATGTGCATACTGTGCGTATCGCCTCGATATATACTTAATTCTTATTGGGTCTTAATAGGTTCGAGTGCCAAAATGAACATCAACTCTGAGATGCAGGTACATCCAGCTGACGAGTCCCAAATAGGACGAAACACGCGTCCTGGATTCTACTGATATTCTACTACTATCCATATTCGCTTACAATATTATTATTATCCCTGTCTCCTGTTCCCCCCCCATTTCCAGTCTAGTTGAACTTTTATTTTTATATATAAATGTCCTTAACGAGTATATGTGTGATCAGATTGTTCGAAATGTATTGCACTAATCTATCATCACATATGGTAAGCAGAGATGGATAGTGGCTAGCAGTGGAATCCAGTTTGACACGCGTTTCGTCCTATTTGGGATTCGTCAGCTGGATGTACCTGCATCTCAGAGTTGATGTTCACTCTGAGACTCGAAATCAGTACCTTTCGCTTCCAACGCCATCACGTTATCCATTCGGCCACCGAGTCCTGATAGCCACTTGCTTGTGCGATGAATTTATTATCACGTAGTTCTGATGATCTTCATCTTCTTATTACTACACTATCGAAATCTATCAAAGAGACTAACCGCTTTCATTTCATCAACCCCCCAATTTCTTTAACCTTTGCCAATGTTTTGCGATGAATTCCTCTTTTTTTCCCTATTTTTTCTTAATAGATTGCAGCTAATCATGTTCTATTAAATCAACATTGTTCAGGACATTTAATTCATACATTAGAAAGTTATCAATCATTATTAGGTGAAAAACTCGAATTTCTATGTGAAACTGATGCAAATGGTAAAGAGAAACATTATGTACGTACTATATTTGGTGAAAAACATGAAATAACAATAAGTGATTTAGCATCTACTAATGGTATAGCACATATTATAGAAGATACACTAATACCACTTTCTGGTAAGATTTCAATTTTTGTAGAGATGATAGTAATTTCGATAATTGAATTCATGAGTTGATTGAAGCTGAACCACCAAGGAATACTTGGAAGCACTGGACAACCCTTTTGTCCTGGTATGAGACTCCTCAGTAGTGCGCATCCACGATCCTGCCTGTGGGATTAGAATCCATGACATTCGGTCTCGTAAGCGACGCTTGACCCCTATACCACTCAGCCGATATGTATAACTCCAACTGATCCACCGTTAATCATTCGCGCACGAGACCAAAGTTTCTGGGTTCGGATTATACGAGTGGAATCGTGGATGCTCACTTCTGAGGAATCCCATACCAGGACGAAACAACGGTTTATTGCCTTCAGGTTTTCCATAGTTCTCTAGCTTCAATTGAATCATGAATTCAACTACTAAAATAGCTTTTATTTCTTTAACCTAACTAACCTACACCAAGGGAAGAATCTCAATTTAACCAGTAATGTCTAGGTAATTAAATAAAATTCATATGTGTGTTGGATACACATTCATATGTACGAACATTGGGGAAAATTATCCATAAATGACCATTATTGCTTATCATAGCCCCCAAATGCCCTGGTACGGCCGGGAGTGGGGAGAGTCCCTTCTCCCTCTTGAAATACTTTCATATGGTCACACGTATATAGCCTCTACCAGGGAAGTCCTACTCACTGACTTCTCGTGACGAGGGTGTTGTTTACGAAATCGAGAGGACGAAAATCGACTGTCTGGCGCATTAACCGGGTTGGTGGACACAGAAAGTCCACCTGGGGGAGTTGGAGAACCCTGATTACAAACCAATGGTGTGCATGAGCTCCAGGATCCTGAAGGAAGAAATGGCATATGAACCAATCTTTGATCACCGGCTACCATGGGACTGCATCTCCTTACGATGCTCAACTGCTTTGTGGATCAGTTCTTTAGGTCAAAGGCCACCTATGAAAACCACCCGCTTCAGTTTGAGCTCCTGGGCAGTATCACAGCCCTCACACAAATCAAATGATATTTATGTGGTGCATATGCAGCTGGTGTTTCCTTGTACCAATATTTGTGTTCAAATAAATAAATAAAATAAAAGTTTATCATACTAATAAATTACTTATAAGTACACTCAACACTGTAAATAATTGGAGAAGGACGAATAAAAATTTAACAAAATGATCCAGGAGAAAATTATTAAAACTGTTGAAAGTTGTTATGGAAATTTTTCGTTCTCTAATTCATTGTGGAATTAGTATTTTTTATAACCACAGTTCATTACCATTAACTTTTTCAGCCTTCTTTTGTTAAGCTAAGGCTGTTAGGTCAACCTCATTTATTTCGTCTTATTTGGGGCTCGTCAGCTTCATGTACCTGCGCCTCAGAGTTGATGTTCTCTCTGGGACTCGAACTCAGTATCTTCCGCTTCAAACGCCATCGCGTTATCCATTCAGCTACTGAGTCCTGATAGCCACTTGCTTATGCAATGTGGTGAAGTTTAAATTCACTTAGTATTGTTTGTTTAAATCTTCCTATTGATGTTTAGGACTTCAACTGGTAAGTGACTAAAAGGACTCAGTAACTGAGTGGATAACGCGATGACGTTTGAAGCGAAGGGTACTCAGTTCGAGAACTAGAGTGAACATCAACTCTGTGATGCAGGTACATCTAGCTGACGAATCCCAAATAGGATGAAACGCGCGTCCTGGACTCCACTGCTAGCCACTATCCATCTTTGCTTATAAACAATACTAATTATACATATTTATTCTTTGTTTGAATCTTCTTATTGTTGTTAACAATTGGGATTGACCAGACTATTTTGAGATATGTTCATAATGTGCAGATTGCCTTATCACAGAAACAAGTTATTACTATCTAACAAAAAAGACAGAAAAATATGACACTATTTTAACATAGCAACTTCTGATACTATTAATACTTGAAAACTGTATTTGAACGATCTTCGCGGCTAAAATTCAAATAATTTTAACGTTTTATCCAACTGTTCGATCGGAACTTGTTCAGAAGTAGTAGAACCAATCACCGGACAAAACATTGAAATTATTTAAATTTCAAACGGTGAGGTTGTACTAGCTGATCCCATATAGGTTATTCTAGCTTCTGAACAAACCAATCTGTTCATTCTTCTTAAATCACATTTTAGTTTTGTTAATTATTTGTTTCGTCTCACTTAGCCTTTGCCTCATCTTGCTTCGTCTCGAATCGATTTGACGCTAAATATCGATTCACCCTTGGTTGAATCGAGTTGGCTAATATGCCTTCTCTAATTTGTTTCTCTTCCTTCTCTACTCTTCGCTTCCTTCACTCCATCTCTGTGATTGTCTGTTCTGATCAGCGATTGTAAAAAATATTCGTATTCGAAACTTAATATTCGTATTTAACTTATATAACTCTATTATTCACCAATGCGATTTAAGTCGATGATTATATTCAAGGATTGATGATATATATAAGTCGATAACGATAATCAGACGATCAAATTGGAGTCAGATATTCTACGGCTATTAAAAAGTTACTCACGTATAGTTTTTTACACTTAATATCTTCCATATAATTAACATTTGCCTTCTGTCGAAGTGTTATCATTTACGTACTTACTTACCTACGCCTGTTACTCCCAATGGAGCATAGGCCGCTGACCAGCATTTTTCAACTCACTCTGCCTGTAGCTCCTCCGAGGGCTACTGCCAGTCCCAATCACGGAGAAAGGAGGAGGGTTGGGCATGGGGTTAGAGACCACATCCCTAAGAAATTTAACTCGCTAAAAACAATCTAACCAGAGAATTACATATTTTTTCTAGATGAAAAAAAGCATAACAATATACTTATACTACTTAAATGTACTATCAATGAATTTATGCTCTATATCATGTTTCTTCGCCCCAGTTATAACATTCAAAGAATTAATTCAGAATAAACAATATGGTGAAAAATTGAAAGCTACTGAATTTCTAAATCTTCTTGCTGAATGTGATATCAAATTGGAACCAGGACAAAAATATGCCATAGTTTTGCCACAAGATAGTTCAATGAAATGTAAGTATAATATTTCAATTCATAATTGTCTTTCTTCCATGTTTTAATGTGATTGAAAGAATTCTTTAGACTGATATTTTATATGCTAGTTGTGTTGTGTAGTCCCCCTAAGAAAACCGCCTGCTTCGGTCTGGGCACCCAAGTAGTATCCAAGCCCTCATACAAATCAAATGAGAATTGTGTGACGCATATATATATGGTGCCCCTTTGTACCAATATATCTGTGTTTAAATAAATAAATACTAGTTGTTACTGATCAATAAAGTATATATTCAATTGGCAAGATTTTAATTTATGAACGAACCAATCAAATTTAAGATGTTAGATCTTGAATTCGGGCATGATATTCATTCATTCACTGGGCTCAAAACTTTTTTGGCATTATAGCTGATGTCAGTTCTCGATGAAAAACATTAAATCGAATTCCTAACCCGAACACTTAACTGTAAATCCTAACCTTAATTCTTCATACTAATCTGTAGCGTTCATTTAACCTTAATAAATAGGTGAATATTCGAAGGTTATTTCAGCTGTGCCCAAAGTTCGTCTATAAAATAATGTTTTCAACATTTAGTCCTGTAAAACGATGTTATTTCTTGAACTTAGATTCTTAGTATGTCGCGTAATACTTCAGCACTCGAACGCTAGAACCCTTCAAAGTCGCAAAATCAGAAAAGACAGAAAACTAGTAAGTAGGAATGTTATTCCCAACAAAGTGTCAAATATAGTACAAAAATCTCATGTATTTATAGTTTTTGGCTGAAAGTATATCATCATTTTGGACAGCTAATAGGCACATAGGGGGTCCTTCTTATTCATCCAATAGGGAAGCTACACGTCGACATTCTAGAATGTTCCTCTGGCGGTGACTGGATTGAATGTATTCGGCTCTTTCTGGGCTGCTTGAGGCTTCTTTGAGTTTGCCGACGAGCCATCCTTACAAAAGTAAGCCTATACTACACCTTATGAATACTATGCTTTACAACGCTTAAGAATTTCATCTCAGTATCTCATACAATAGAGAATAAACGTACTTAATTACTCAACGGATTGTTTTATTGTCCAATTATTATCCTACAAAATATCATTTTGGTTTCTATTATTAACTTACTTACGCCTGTTACCCCTCGTCCAGGAGCATCGGCCACTCACCAGCATTCTCCATTCAACTCTGTCCTGGGCAATCCTTTCCACTTACCATTCATCATTTGCATATCTGCTTCTATTTCCCGGAGTGATGTGATATTTGGCCTTCCTTTCCGCTTTCCTTCAGGGTTCCAAGTTACGGATTGCCTCATGCTGCAGGTTGATGATATCCTCAGTGTATGTTCTATCCACTTCCAACGTCTTTTCCTAATTTCCTCTTCGTCCGGATGCTGGTTTGTCGCCTCCCATAAAACGCTGTTGCCGATAGTATCCGTCCAGTTTCTAATATTAAGAGCATATATAATGAATATTCAATGTATATTTCAAGCATTATCACTTATCTAAGAATAGTCTATTATAACAAGATTAGTTTACAATATCTCGCAGGTTGAAAACATGAATTTAACAATCATTCTGTTCATTAACAAATGGTGTATATCCTTGTTAACATACTTCTCCTTATATAACACATTTTTATAATAATAAATAATAATGATAATTATTAGCTATGATATAAAGTGGCTAGCAGTAGAATCCAATATGTGCGTTTCGTTCTATTTGGAACTCTTCAGCTGGATGTATCTGCATCTCAGAGTTGATGTCTACTCTGAGACTCGAACTCAGTAACGTTTGTTTTAAACGCCATCACATCTCAGAGTTGATGTTCACATCCAGCTGATGAGTCCCAGATATAACAAAACGCGTATCCTGGATTCCACTACTAGTCACTATCCATCTTTGCTTATAATGCTTGTGATTTAAGGCTATATCGAGGCAACATGTACAGTATGCACATATTGCTAATAACAGATTAATCAATCAATGTGGAGATTTAACCAATTAAATTTTTATTATTATCATTATTGACTATTTAATTACAATATTTTAACTCATCTGCTAAATAGGGTGGTCAACTTATTCACAATTTCAAGAACAATATAAACGTTTTCAAACTGATAAAGAATATCGTTGTCGTGTAGCACATTATCATATTATGAAAAGTAATAATCGTTTAAATAATATTGGTAACTTCGCTAGTCATACACAAGGTCATCGTACAATGAATTCAAATGAATCATTATATGAAACAACTTATTTTAAAAAAACTCCATATGGATCACAGGTAATTTGATTTATCAATCATTTGACTATTATTTTATTTTAATAGTTGACATGATGAATCAATGGAAGCTAGACCACTATGAAAAACCTGGAAACATCGGACGAATATTTCGTTCGACTATGGGATTCCTCAACAGTACGCATTGACGATCCCGTCTCACGAGATTCGAACCTATCAGTTTTGCGTGCAAGCATCAATTGATTCATGATCTCAACTATTTAAATTATTATAATATCCACAAAATCCCTTCTGATATTATTTTATTATTACTACTTCTTTTTTACTGTCAAATCTTTTGTAGTTTTAATCTAATATATTATTTTGTTTGGGATCATAAATGGATCAATGTTAGACTACCATTAAAAAGCTAAAAGTACTGAATGACCGTTTCTTTCTAGTATGTGACTCCTCAGAAATGTACATCTACGATTCTGTACGTGAGATTTGAATCTAGTATCTCCGGTCTCATTAAGGATTTTCATACTAGAATGAAAAGGCCATCTAATGCTTCGAGGTTTTCAATGGTGACCTAACTAAAATAAGTCTGTAGTGTAAACTAAGGAAAATAGATGTCCCAATACGTGTTCAAACAACGTTTACATCACTGACTGATACTACTTCGAAAATGATTTAGATCTAAGAGGTTCTGTATAACTGGTTCGTTCTAGCATAGTAAATTCACTGCTATAGAATGTCTGTTGAATATGGAAATGTATTAAACAATCAGTATTTTGTAAGCACATATCAAAATATTTTCCGACAACATAAGCTGTTGTTGTCTTCAAAATACAAAGTCCACCCATAATTTCAAACCTCATTTTAGGTCACTTGAATTCAACCATGAGGTGTTTTTTCTTCTTCCGGAAGTTACTAGTGTAATAGGTTATGAAGTTAATCAAACTGTCAGTCTATTTAACTTTATCCACACGGAGATAAAGGCTGAACTATTCCAAGAACCTTAAAAATTGTCGTCAGACGTTTGATTTCACTTGATGTATACAACTATTCAACTATGAAAATACTAAATCTCTACAAACACCCCCTTCTGATAACAATAATAATCATATGCTCACTAGTGACTGACTTCGAGAGGTAAATCTAGGAGTTCTAGTGGGAAGCAGTGACCAGTGGAGTTCAACCATGTCTGTTGTGAGATAACAACTCAGTAAAGATAATTAGTGAACGGTTACTCAAATTTCGTTGATTGGTTGAAGTTAGACATTAACACCATTGATTGCCGGCTCAGTGGTCTATCGGTTAAGTGCTCTGTCGCGAGACTGGTAGGTCCTGGGTTCGAATCTCGCTCTCGAGGCGGGATGGTGGATGCTCACTGACGAGAAGTCCCACGATAAGACGAAACGGCCGTCCAGTGCTTCCAGGTTTTCCATGGTGGTCTAGCTTCAATTGACTCACGCTTTCAACTATGAAAATACTAAATCTCCACAAACATCCCCTTCCGATATATACATATTATTCTCATTGGAAACTTTCAGAATAGATATTATCCAATTGGTAAGAATAATGATAGGTTAGTTACTAAAAAGCTAAGCAACATTCTCAACTTCTATCTAGATATGATTATTAAACCTGAGTAGCAAATAAATGGCTACTTAGTTACCATTTCTATCACCTGATTACTTTTATTCTGTTCTTTTTTTTAAGTTGAATTTTCATTATTCCCCAATCAATAATCTTGAGTCATTCGAATTAGATGATGTAACTATTTATGTTACTCCAAGAATCAATGTTCCACCCGATTTAAATATGACTGATATTTTAAAAAATCGACCTGATACCACGTAAGTTGATGAAAACTTTAGTTTGTTCTATGTCTTGTAACATATGATATAGCTGGTAAAATATAAACCTGTTGTTGTTGTTGTTTTAATTATTCCAAGTCTAAGTATGTCCTACTTCTGCATAGAATAACTCACTTTACTAAACATTTCGCCAGCTGAAGAGGAAATTAAGAAAAGACGTTGGAAATGGATCGGACATACATTAAGTAAATCAACAAACTGCATCACGAGGCAATCCCTAACTTGAAATCCGGAGTGGAAGCTTAAAAGAGGAATGCCAAAGAACACATTACGTCGGGAAATAGAAGCAGGTATGAAAAGGAAGAATAGCAACTGGAAGGAACTGGAAAGGATTGCCCAGGACAGAATTGAATGGAGAATGCTGGTGGGCAGCCTATGTTCCTCGACGAGGGGTAACAGGTGTAAGTAAGTCGCTATTTAGAGCAGAGAATTTAGAACAAATACTTTGAATTACATGAATAATCATCACTTGACCGTACCATTTACGTCAAGTCGATTGATCAGTTGCACTGTACATAACAAACCGGTTGGAATTTCGCTGAATTATTTCATAATTATTTAAACACACTATAATTAGAAATTAATCATTAAAACTACAATTCCAGGGGCCGCTAACCCCATGCCAAGCCCTCCTCCTTTATCCGGGCTTTGGACCGGCAGTAGCTACCGGAGGGGCTACAGGCGGATTTAACACTGAACAATAGTTACTGATAGATATTTAATGTTCCAACAACAATTACAATCGACTGTGGTGCCCGGTTAGAAGGTAAGCTATTTCAACTATTTACAGACACTTTCGGTATGAAGACGATTAGAACTACAGCTTATCATCCTGGCTGCTAACATAATGATGAAAAGGTTTCAACTATAGTTAAAAGCCTGATTGTCAACTACAAATTGGATGTCAAACTTCCTTTAGTACTATTAGGCATTCGCTCAACTATCAAACATAACGTCGGTGTTTGTGCTGCTGAGTTAGTTTATGGAACAACGTTGCGTTTGCCTAGTGAATATTTTGACTGTGCGACAGATATTCCAGCAGACGTAACCAACTACGTACAACAATTAAAACAGCAGATAAAATCCTTTGGGTTCGTCGAACCAGAAACCTAGAAAGCAAGATCGTCGATACCTATTGGATTCGACAAATACTCGCATGTATCTTAGTACAAAATATTGTTTCAAGACCGGTCTGGGTCAACACCAGAACTTATGATAGGAAGTAAGCTAATTAAGATTCCCAAACACTTTAATTATCTTGGAATTTTTGCTGCCCCTAGTTGGTTGGTATCTGACCAAATTTCTGCACGAATCCACAGAGATAGGTTGGCTTTTGCCATTTTGTGATATTTGGGGAGTAGGCGAGATATTCATTTGCCAACCGGAAAATAAATATGCCGCTCAGAAGTTAGCTTTGTTCTTCCTCATAGGTGTGGAACATGATCTTTAAAAATGAAGTGTATTTGTACGTTATTAGTATTCGATCATAGGTGTTCTCTAATCGTTGCTCGTATATTTTTGAAACATCAGGTTTTCAACGTTGGAATTACACGTAGTGTACTAAGTAATCATGGCAAATCAATTTACGAGACAGTTAATCATTTTTCAACCGAAATGGGTGGGAGATGTATTGTGTATACTTATCCACCTCTTACTTTAACGCGCGATGACGGGTGAAAGAAAGGTAGGGTCGACCAAATCAAGACATAGCAACAGTCTATCAATATAATGACTGCTGGAATAAACCATGTATGTAGGTTCAGACTACTTAGTCAAAGTCCACGTAACTATCGTAACCAATGACCAGAGACTTTGAATGACATGGCTTGAAGTCGTTCCTAATGGCATAGTTGAATTCACTCTTTGCCTTCACTTTGACCCTAAGTTTCGAAATTCCACTCATTCATATTTTCTTCCAGAATTGTATCTATAATGGCTAATCTTTTCTACCATCACTAGGACCGATACTAACTGTACTGATCTGAGATTCGTTTTTATAATTTCATCTCTCTTTTCTAATTAACTGTAGCAATCTGAAACGATGTACATATATTCCTAATTCTGCTTTGCATATGAATGACTGACTGAATATTCCTTGTATGGTCATGATTGTACAAAGGTTTCTCGTTTTTAAAATTACCTTCACCCATAGTTCGAACTCAATTCATATATTATCTCTTTCTAGAATTGCCAAAAATCAAACGGAAAAAGCTAAAATGGATGAGAAATATTTCCAAAAAAGTGCACCAAAAAATCTATACCTGGTCACCACGGATAATGGTTGGAAGGATCCACGAGCTACACCAACTACAATTAATCCATATAGACCTGAATTAAACATATACACAGATAAAAATTTAGAAAATGTAAATTAATATGTTTGTATTCAATTAGTGTTGTTTTGTTTGAATATTCCCATTGATGTTTTTAGGACTGCAACTGGTCAGTCTCTAATTGGCATATGTGTATACTGTGCGTATTGCCTCGACAGAGCCTTAGTTCACAATCATTATAATGCGATGGCGTTTGAAGCGAAAGGTACTGTGTTGGAGTCCCAGATTGGACATCAACTCTGAGATGCAGATACATCCAGTTGACGAGTTTCAAATAGGACGAAACGCGCGTCCTGGACTCCATTGATAGATGCTATCCATCTTTGCTTAATATGTTTATAATATATCTTTAGTTTTTTTATATTATTGCACTAGAACATGTACCAGTCTACATTGATTAATCACTGACCAATATCATGTTTGAATTCTGTCAATCAAGTTGCTACATGGTATCTATTCTACATGGCTCAGTATTATGTGTACCATGCTTTGATGATAGGTAGTTGGAGGCAGTCGTTAGGAAACACTTCCTAGGTACTTATCATTATTTGCAACTCCTCTGTAAAACGTATCTGCAATCTTGAGGTGACTGAACTAATACAATAAACATACTAGGTAGGTAGATGAGGTCGTTGATACGAGGGCTGATTGGTGAACATGTTCGCGCGCAACAGGTTTCTCAACCGTTGACTTATCACCTAATAATATGATCCTCTTCTACATAGTTTAGATAGTATATAATATTAGATCATAAATGTCATGTCTAATTTACTAGCATATATTTTTAAGTAATATTGACTTTTTCAGAAGGGGGTTTTGTGAAGAGTTTAGTGATTTGATATAGCTGAGATCATGAGTCAATGGAAGCTAAACCACTATGGAAAACCTGGAAACACTGGACGGCCATTTTGTCTCATTGTGGGACTCCTTAGCAGTGTGCATCCTCAATCCCGCCTCACGAGATTCGAACCCGGGACTCATCAGTCTAGCGGTTAAGCGCTCGTACGCGAGCGCTTGGTGGACGTGTCGCTCGATTTCGTGGATTGGTTGAAGTTAGAAATTAACACCGTTAGATGCCAGCTCAGTGGTTTTAGAGATTAAGCGCTCGTGCGCGAGACTGATAGGTCCTTGGTTCGAATCTTGTGAGACGGGATCGTGAGTACTCAATGCTGAGAAGTCCCACAATGGGATGAAACGGCCGTCCAGTGTTTCCAGGTTTTCCACGGTGGTCTAGCTTTAAGTGACTCATGATCTCAACTAATGAAATTACTATAATATCCACAAAAACCTCTTCTGATCAATCTTTGTTGAAAATCTGAAAAACAAAACAAAAAAACAGTTGATGGGTGATTTTTCCAAGTCACATTAGAATAATTTTACTATTCTTCATTACCTATTTAATCATACCTTCCTTTTTCCTTAAAAAAACAAACATTTTCAGTACTTGTTACTTAATCATATACCCTTGTATCTATGGGGTGGAGATATTGGCTATTTTGAAAAGAATACAATTCATAAATTTATGTCATCTGTTGGTGTAGAATTAATTTTTTGGATGGATAATAATGGAATAATGCGTATTGGATATGAAGGTTTACCACGTGATCAATGGGTAAGTTTCTTTAATAAAAGAGCCCTTTTCATCATTAGATTTTGCTGACCCTTTCAGAACACTCAGACACACATACATTTTATATAGGTTGATTTGAAAAAATATTTATGAATATTGACGATGATAGATAGCGGCTAGTAGTGGAATCCAGGATGCGTGTTCTGTCCTATTTGGGATTCATCAGCTGGATGTACCTTTATCTCAGAGTTGATTTTCACAATGGGACTCGAACCAAATACCATTCGCGAGTATTCGTCGAGTATCATACTCTCTAGTGTTGCAGTAGCAAGATCGCCTTCAGTCTTGGCAAATTTGAAAAGAACAAAATCTAATCTTCAATTGATAATGCTCAAAGATGTGATGTACATCTGGCAGATAATATTTTGTCGAACCTCTAAAATAAAAAATTTAAGTCTGTTAAAAGGTAGAATAAATGGACCAATAGTATTCAATTCACGGATTACAGTATCATCTGCTCAATATGAGACATAAAAGTCATGATCTGGATCCTATATTCCAAATACAATGCACAAAATCTTCAGTACCTTTTTATCAGTAATATAAATAACCAACAAATTCAACTATTGATACACTTTAACCTACTGAATACATAAAATCTCCTCTTCATTTTATTTTACTACAAAAGTAACGTTGTGCCTCTTCGGTAAACAGAGATTGATAGTGTCTAGCAACGGAATTCAGAACGCGCGTTTCGTCCTATGTGGGACTCGTCAGCTGGATGTATCTGCATCTCAGAGTTGGTGTTCACTCTGGGACTCCAACCCAGTACCCTCGCTTCAAACGCCATAGCGTTATCCGCTCGGCCACTGAGTCCTGATAGCCACTTGCTTGTGCAATGTGGTTAAGTTTAAATTTACTTAGTATTGTTTGTTTGAATATTCCCATTGATGTTTAGGACTGCAACTGGTCAGTCTCTAATTGGCATATGTGCATACTGTGCATATTTCCTCAATATAGCCTTAATTCACAAGCATGTTAAGCAGAGATGGATAGTGGCTAGTGTCTCTTTTATACTATCAATGTAAGGATTTGTAATAGAACCTTTTGTCAATATATAATATGTATTCATAAGTCGATTAAAGCTAAACCTTACAAGGAAAACCTGGAAGCGTTTGCATGCGAGACAGAAGGTCCTGTGTTCGAATCCCACGTGCGGGATCGTAGATGAGCGCTGCTGTAGAGTCCCATACTAGGACGAAACGGTTGTCCAGTAGTTTCGGGTGTTCAATGATGGTCTAGCTTTAATTGATTTATGAATTCAACCATTAAATTACTTAAATCTCCACAAACCCCCCTTCTGACATAATATGCGTATTTTATTTCAGTTGGAAACCAAAATTTAACATAAACATTTTTTTCATTAATACCTAATGTATAATCATAATACAATCGTGTGGTTGTAAATGCGAACAAACTTATTGAACATTGGACATTGTTCAATTGAAAAATTCATAGGGGATTAATATTTAGTTTAAATTTCTATAAACTAGATCAAATCAAATCAATTATTTTATAAGCAAACATGGATGGTGGCTGGCAGTGGAATCCAGGATTCGCATTTCATTCTATTTGTGACTCCTCAGCTGGATGTACCTGCGTCTAAGAGTTGATATTTACTATGGGACTCGCACCCAATACCGTTCTCTTCAAACGACATAGTGTTATCCACTTAGCTACTGAAGCGAACGATACTCGGTTCGAGTGCCAGAGTGAACATCAACTCTGAGATGCAGATACATCAAGCTGATGAGTCACAAATAAGATGAAATGCGCACCTTGGATTCCACTACTAGTTAGCATCCATCACTATTCGTGGCAACTGTTAATACTTTACGTATCAATCAACAAGAAAGTATTTATCAGAAGGGGATTTTTATGGAGATTTTAATAATTTTATAGTTGAAATCATGAGTCAATGGAAGCTAGACCACCATCGAAAACCTGAAAGCACTGGATGACTGTGTCGTCCTATTGTAGGGCTCCTCAGCAGTATGCAACCACGATCCCGCCTCACAAGATTCGAACCAAGGACCTGCCAGTCTCGAGCCAGAGCACTTAACCGATAGACCACTGAGCCGGCATGTCTAACTTCAAACAATCTACGAATTTGAGCAATCGTCCACCATTGTCTTCAATGAGTTGATATATCTCAACAGACGTGGTTGAACTCCACTGGTCACTGCTTCTCAATAGAATTCCAAGAAATATCTCTTGAAGTCAGTCAGTAAGTTTTAAGCTGTTAGTTTCAACAATCAAAGTCAGTTATTCGGCATGTTAGTCGTTTATTTATCCAAATAAACATTGTACAAAGAGCAAATTATTTTATTCATTTTCCTCACCTATCTCGTTCATTAAAGTTTACATTCGTTTGAAGCAGTGACCAGTTGAGTACAACCACGTCTGTTATGAGATGTCAACTCACTGAAGACAATGGTGGATGCTGAAATAATTTCGTGAATCGATTGAAGTTAAACATTAACACTGTCAGATACCGGCACAGCGGTCTAGAGGTTAGGCGCTCGCGTGCGAGTCTGACAGGTCCTGAGTTCGAATCTCGTGAGGCGGGGTCGTGGATGTCCACTGCTTAGGAGTCCCATAATAGGATGGAAAGGCCGTCAAGCAGTGTTTTCAGGTTTTCCATTGTGGTCTAGCCTCAATTGACTGATGATTTCAACTATGAAAAGAGAAAGTTTTTCCTTTCAAAATAGTATCCCAAAGTTAGTTATCTATAAGTAGAGAGACGCAAATTATTCTTATGGTTTTGTATACATATGCTGAATTTTAAACTGAGCAAACCTTCATATACCACTAATGTTCATTTCATGTTAGTACATTAAACATTACTTACTTTACTTCCTTACGCCTGTTACTCCCAATGAAGCATTTGCCGCAGACCAGCTTAAATGGTTTGAATAATTTTTTTCTGGTTAGCGTTTTTTAGCGAGCTGGTTTTCTTCGGGATGGGGTAGCTAACCCCATGTCCAACCCTTCTCCTTTACCCGGGCTTGGGACCGGCAGTAGCCCCCGGAGGAGCTACAGGTGGAGTTACATTATACATTACTACTGATTATCACTAATATATGTACTATACTACTGTTATCATTATTATTATTGTATTTTATTTAGCCTAAAGTAATTCAATGGAATTTACATGCTGGTGATGGTATTATCTGGTTATTAGATGGTATATTAAAATGTCCTGAAAAAATTTGTCCATTAATTGTTGAAGATGTTGATTATTATGATGTTTATGTAATGGCATGTCAAACATCAATATTACCTGGTGAAAAAGATCCTGTTGCACAATTTGAAAGTAGACCATTGGATATTGCTAGTCGACATCCTAATTTATGTACCGTAGTATTACAAACAAGTGAAACAACAGTTACACTTATTGAGTCCTAATAGTAATAATCATAATGAATCATATTAGCATGATCATAGAATGTAATAAACAATACAAAAGTGTTTTTAATTCCTTTGAATGTATTCCCTTTCAAACATAAACATAATACAATGATAGTATTTATTATTATGGACTTCTGTCAAAAACCCCTTCTGATTATAACCATATGCTGACTAGTGACTGACTTCAAGATACATGTCCTGGAGTTCTAGTGGGAAGCAGTGACCAGTGGAGTTCAACCATGTCTGTTGTGAGATAACAACTCACTGAAGACAATTGATGAACGCTTGCTCAAATTTCGTGGATTGGTTGAACTTAGACATAAACACCATTGGATGCCGGCTAAATGGTCTATCGGTTAAGTGCTCTGGCACGAGACTGTTAGGTTCTGGGTTCGAATCTCGCTCTCGAGGCGGGATCATGGACGCGCATTACTGAGGAGTTCTACAGTAGGACGAAACGGCCGTTCAGTGTTCCCAGGTTTTCCATGGTGATCTAGCTTCAATTGAATCATGATTCCAACTATGAAAAACTACTTCATTAAACCAATGTTGAATCGCTGAAAAATTCCCATCATATTAAAACACAATTATATGAACGGAAGAATATTCTTTTCAATAATTTCTCATCGGGTACTCTATAATTATAAATTAATAATCCATAAAAGAAGATTGACCAAGTTTAAGGCGGAGTACATCAATTTAAGAAACTGTAATATGTGAATCAAGGAGTGTTGTTTATCATATAAAATGAAAATCAGATCGAATCGTTAATGTTATTGGGGATAACTAATATGAAGTGTTAACTTGAATAAGTGAAATAAAATCGTAAGATAAATAATGATCAGAATATATGCATAGTTGACATGGGGGTGAGAGATAGAAAAATGGGATTACAAATCGGAAATTACGTAATATGTAGAATTATATAAATTAGGTCAGATATAGTAGTAGATGGGGGGTGGATGACGAATAAATTTCTCTAAAAGGTTAGCAAGTGTGATAATAATAATAATAATAATAATAATAAGAAGAAGAAGAAGAAGAAGAAGAAGAAGAATGACTGATAAGATGTGTAGATAAACTAAGTTTGAGATATAGAAGTGAACATTAATCAAATTAATGTCACCATATTACAAAATTGATCATTGACAAGTTGACCCTGAAGTTGGCCAGGGTAAAAGGAGCGGCTGTACATATTTCTTTTGGATGCAGAGCTCTGACTTTTTGATCCGAATAGCAATTGCCTCAGCTGTCTGCAGGATTCTCTGTCTGACAGAATTAGGTAGACTACTATTAACACGATATATTACTGTGAAGGATTGCTCGATTTCGGCTCTATGTCCCGTCTGAACTAAATGGGCTAAAACAGAGCTGTTAACCGTTCTGACTACACCTTTGCTTAACCACACTGGAAGGCGTTCACGAGCCCGAGTATACAAATTCCTAGAACATCTGCCTATATAACTTGCTCCACAGGAGCAGTTAAATTGATAGATACAGAAGGAAATGGCTAGTCTAGGCAATTTATCTTTCAACGTCGGCGTGATCATTGGGCGTGTGGAAAACATTAGTTGTAGTTTACCTGCATTAAAAGTCCTTTCGATTGATCTTCGTAGTTTCAATCTTACCATTTCGCTAGGTGCGTCACCTCTGAATTGTAGACGTATATACAGAGGCTTTTTATTCACAGTTAAACATTCTTTATGGTCTCTTTTACTAGTTATGTTTTTGTTTATAAATTTCTCCGGGTATCCATTTTCCCTCAGGGTCATATATAATGCTTTTGTTTCTTCTTCGACCGTATCTTCAGAGCATATGGTCTTAATTCTATAGTGTAATGTCTTAATTAGGTTCCTTTTGTACTGTAGAGGAACAAAACTAAGAAAGTTAGTATACTGACCCGTCCACGATGTCTTCCTGTTTATATTTCTCTTTAGTGAACCGTCTTTTCTCTTTGTAAGGAGAACATCTAGAACATCTAGAACATCTAGACTTTTAATATTCTTCGTTCATATAATTGTGTTCCAATGTTGAATAATAAAAATTCTTATTTTAAAATAGTCTTTATCTTGTTGATGGAATTGAAGAAACGTCTTTCTTCTATGTATACTACTTATAGTTACTTTGAATAGGATACTTTTCAGTGAACGACTTTTCAAGTTAATAGGGTGAATTACATGTGAGAGTGATAAGTCTTGCTGATTGAACGCTATACTTGGATCCTAAGCTAGTCTCGTAATCCCGAAGCTAAATCTACACAGTGACTTGAACACGAGAGAAAAGGCAAAAAATATACGAGAAGCACTTTACTCCAAAGGTTCATTTATGTACAGTAAATATAGGGTTTTTATAGTATTTTAGAAGTTTTCGGATTTTCCTGAAAATCCTGGAATACTACCAAGCATATTAGCAGTGTAGTAATTAGCTAATCAGAAACTCTACATGTGACTTTTCATTTTCGTGTCATTTCTAGCAAAACTACTAATCAAACGCTGATTGGATAAAATGCTTCTTAAAGTTTTCCTGAGCTTGTCATGTTTATTGTGAGAAATTTTCAGGGCTGTGACACCAGATTTGACAACAGAATATGAGTTGTGGATGGATAGTGATTAGCAACGGAATCCAGAACTCTCATTTCGTCCTACTTGGGACTCCTCATTTGGATGGACTATCATCCCACAATTGGTGCTCATTTCGGTACTCCAACGTAGTATGTTCTTTTCAAACGCCATCGCATTATTCACTCAGCTACTGAGTCCAGATAGCTGCTAGCTTGTGCAATTGGGTGAGGATCAACTCTGAGATACAGACACATTCTGATGACGAGTCACGAATAGGACGAAACGCGCATCCTGGATTCCACTGCTAGACACTATCCATCTTTGATGAGAATGCTTGTAAATTAAGGCAATATCGTGGCAATCCGCACAGTATGCACATATGCCAATAAGAGACCGATCATTTGTAGTCCTAAAAAACTATAGAAAGATTCAAACTGCCTATACAAAAATTAATTAGGATATGAGGTGATTGCAATTAGCTGACAAATGATCATGGATCTAGGTTTCGTACCAGTTAATACTGACAAATCTTGTACTCGAATGCTTACACGACGACTTCTCAACCACTTCCTAGACCTCAAAAGATTTTTATTTTTTTAACCGCAAACAGTAAACAGAAAGCATTAAGCTTGGAAGAAGCCTTAAATATATAAGTAGATATACATGAGGTTATATGATGATAGTGTGGTGTGGGCTACTTATATCCTCATAAGTAGTATATGGCGATGGTCAAACATTGGATGTATTTTGGCAGAAGACCGATAAGGAAAGAACAGAAATGAAGCACAATTGGTAGGAAAATGCATGAACAATGAAATTAGAGAAGATGAACTGATATTTACAGCAGGAACAGTGAAGATTGAGACAATGCATTGTTAATTTGCAAATTAACTGTTTGCTGTATGGTTATCAGATCTTAATAAGATAGTTTGTAATTTATGCTCAAATACATTCGATTGTCCCCACTCGTGTTCTTGTTCACTACAATTAGACTCAAAAAGTGGGAAATGGTGAGGTGGGTATTATACAGAGCTCGGAAACTGTTAAGATGAATCACTTGACAACTAAACTTTTACATGTGTTTTGACGATAAAATGAGTGAACAGCACACACGAATGGAAATAGTAAGCTCAAAAGAAACAACAACTGGCTTTACATCATAGAATGAACACAATACAACAACCATAATATTAATTACTAATGACGTCGAATAAAAACTTAAGCATACAACAAAAATCATAAATTGACAATCACCTATCTATAAAACACTGACAAATGTCAATAATATGCTTACTATCAAATGAATTCTGAACAATTATGCAGTTTAGAGACATTGAATCTTCTAGTCTCAAATTCTTTGCGATGTGCTCAGAAATGAGAACATGTGATCTTTTCTTAGTTCTTTCGGTGCACGTGATTCGGTATATTCATTTAGATACCGAGCAAAGAGGATCTGTGGATTTTTGTCTGGTTAAGGGAGCAGTTGGTTTCACATAGGGTGATCAGCCTTCATGCTGAGTAAGCAGTCTTCATTGTAGTATTTGTTATGTGATTATTCATCTCAGTGACTTCATCTTTCTTTAAAATGATTCTGTAGGGGGTAAGATTTATTGTCAACCGTATCATAATTAACACAATCGTCAGTTTAGTCATAGATCTCAATGAATTTCTGTGGATCTACATTTCTAAGAAGACAAGCTTTAATAATTGCAAATGCTGCTAGTCTTTTCTTAGTACAAAGTTTATGAGCACGGTCATAAATGGTCCCTCTAATCCTTTTTCTATAGCTCCTATTTCAGAGTTCACTAAGTTCTGATATTTAAGAAACGGAATTTTCCTCCAACCTCACGTTCCATAGTAAATTTGATTACCCGTTATATTTCACTAAAGTAAATCAAGTAGGTGAATAGGATGCTCCAGAATATTGTAAACAAGAAACGTATCATCAACAGAATAGGGTTTCGTCATTCGGGTGTTTTAACTTCGTCAGTCCAATATTTCTCATTAATAATTTCATTTCAATTTTGACTTTGGTTTTATGAAAACTCACAAAGGAAACCAACAGTTTTAGAAAAAATCGGGGACTTGTAAATTGAATTACTTACTTAATACACATGTGTTGAGAAGCCTACTCCCTTACGTTGAAAATTATGGAAAGTCGATAACACTTTTTCTTCACAGTAAACATTCTGTTAGCACTTCAGTCAACCCTTATCTCCAATCGATATAGATAGTTTGGACAAACTGTACTAGAAGTCTACTTATTTCCAAATAAAATGTTTAGGTACAGAAAAGAGTGATGGAGAATGCCGGTAGGTGGCCCATGCTCCTTCACGAAGGGTAATAGGGGTAAGTAAGCAAGAAAGTAACTCCGCCTGTAGCTCTTCTAGAGTTACTGCCGGTCCCAAGCACGGGTAAAGGACGAGGGTTGGGCATGGGGTTAGCGACCCCATCTCGTAGAAAAGCTAACTCGCTAAAAAAACGCTAACCAGAAAAAATAATTCAAACCATTTAAACTCTGCACTGGGAGTTGAAGGAACAACTATGACGTCTCATGATGAAAGCCGAAATTCTTCGGAAGTCACGAGACCGATGAACCTTCTAACAACCAGAGCAACACTCTTTATAGGTACATGGAACGTCCGGACAATGTGGGAGACAGGAAAGACCAGCCAAATAGCAATGGAAATGAGGAGATACAACTTGGCAGTACTCGGAATCAGCGAAACACATTGGACACAAACTGGACAACAAAGGCTAGGTACAGGAGAGATGCTGCTGTACTCCGGTCACGGAGGGGAAAATGCTCCACACACTAAGGGAGTTGCTCTAATTCTGTCCAAAGAAGCACAAAATGCACTTGTGGGATGGGAATCTCATGGACCCAGGATAATCAAAGCATCATTCAGAACAAAGAAGCAAGGGATCACAATGAACGTTATCCAATGTTATGCACCCACCAATGATAGCAACGACGATGATAAAGATCAGTTCTATGAAAGGCTGCAATCAATTATAGCAAAGTGCTCACGAAAGGACCTCACCATCCTTACGGGAGATCTAAATGCTAAAGTTGGAGTGGACAACACAGGATATGAAGATATAATTGGACGACATGGACTAGGAGAGAGAAATGAAAATGGGGAGAGACTTGCAAACCTATGTGCTTTCAACAAATTGGTTATAGGCGGCACAATATTCCCACACAAGCGCATACACAAAGCTACATGGATCTCACCGGACCACACCACAGAGAACCAGATTGATCACATCTGTATCAACAAAAAATTCCGAAGATCAATGGAAGATGTGAGAACCCGGAGAGGAGCTGACATAGCTTCAGATCACCACCTGGTTGTGACCAAGATGAGACTGAAGCTAAAGAAAGACTGGACAACTGGACAAACAGCATTACAAAGGTTTAATACAGCCTTCCTTCGAGATACTGACAAGCTCCATGAATTCAATATAACTCTCAACAACAGGTTCCAGGCTCTACAGGATCTACTGAAAGAACAAGAAACTACGATGGAGGACAACTGGAAAGGGATAAAAGAAGCACTAACTTCAAAGTGTCAGGAGGATCTTGGCTCTAAGAATCATAATCACAAGGAATGGATCTCTATGGGAACCCTGGACAAAATTCAAGAAAGGAAGAATAAGAAACTAGCAATTAACAGCAGCCGGACACGAGCAGAGAAAGTCAAAGCACAAGCAGACTACGCAGAAGCAAACAGAGAAGTGAAGAAAAGCATTAAAGCCGACAAGCAGAAATACATGGGAGAACTAGCAACGGCGGCGGAAAAAGCTGCAAGAGAAGGGAATATGAAACAACTATATGATACAACGAAGAAATTGGCAGGGAGATATAGCAAACCAGAGAGACCAGTCAAGGACAAAGAAGGAAAGACAATCACTGAGATTCAGGAACAGAGGAAAAGATGGGCAGAATACTTTGAGGAACTGCTGAATAGACCAGCCCCATTGAATCCACCGAACATCGAAGCAGCACACACAGACCTTCCAATAGATGTCACTCCACCAACGATCGAAGAAGTCAAGATGGCCATCAGACAAATCAAAAGTGGGAAGGCGGCAGGACCTGACAATATACCAGCAGAAGCACTGAAGTCAGACATTGAAATAACTGCAAATATGCTTCACCTTCTATTCAAGAAGATTTGGGAAGAGGAACAAGTGCCAACGGACTGGAAAGAAGGATATCTCATCAAGATACCAAAGAAAGGAGATCTGAGCCTATGTGAGAACTACAGAGGTATCAGTTTGTTATCAGTACCAGGAAAAGTTTTCAACAGAGTGCTGCTGAATCGGATGAAAGACGCAGTAGACGCCGAACTTAAGGATCATCAGGCTGGATTCCGTAAGGATCGGTCGTGCACAGACCAGATTGCGACACTACGGATCATCGTTGAACAATCAGTTGAGTGGAACTCATCACTATACGTCAACTTTATTGACTACGAGAAGGCGTTTGACAGCGTGGACAGGAGAACATTATGGAAACTTCTTCGACACTATGGAGTTCCTCAGAAGATCGTCAACATTATCCAAAACTCATACGATGGCCTACAGTGCAAAGTGGTGCATGGAGGTCAGCTGACAGATGCATTTCCAGTAAGGACCGGAGTCAGACAAGGCTGTCTACTCTCCCCATTTCTCTTCCTTCTAGTGATTGACTGGATTATGAAGAATTCGACATCTGAAGGAAAATACGGAATACAATGGACTTCTCAGAATCAATTAGATGATTTGGACTTTGCAGATGATCTAGCCCTCCTCTCTCATACACACGAACAAATACAGATGAAGACAGCAAATGTAGCAGCAGCCTCCGCATCGATAGGCCTCCACATTCACAAAGAAAAAAGCAAGATTCTCAAATGCAACACGGAGAACACCAACCCAATCACACTTGATGGAGAAACTCTGGTAGAGGTGGAAACATTCACGTACCTGGGGAGCATCATTGATAAGCAAGGAGGATCGGATGCAGATGTAAAGGCGAGGATTGGTAAAGCAAGGGCAGCATTTTTACAACTGAAGAACATATGGAACTCAAAACAACTCTCATTCAATTTCAAGGTCAGAATCTTTAATATGAACGTGAAGACAATCTGTTCTGCTGTACGGGGCTGAAACGTGGAGAACTACTACATCCATCGTCAAGAACGCACAAGTACTTATAAACAGTTGTCTACGCAAAATGCTCAACATTCACTGGTCGGATACTATCAGCAACAACGTTTTATAGGACAGGACAAACCAGCCTCCAGCTGAAGAGGAAATTAAGAAAAGACGTTGGGAGTGGATCGGACATACATTGAGGAAATCACCAATGTGCATCACCACTCAATCCCTAACTTGGAATCCGGAAGGGAAGAGGAAAAGAGGAAGGCCGAAGAACACACTACGCCGAGAAATAGAAGCCGATATGAAAAGGATGAATAGCAACTGGAAAGAACTGGAAAGAAAGGCTCAGGACAGAGTTGGATGGAGAATGCTGGTGAGTGGCCTATGCTCCTCCACAAGGGGTAACAGACGTAAGTAAGTAAGTAAGTAAGTAAGCAAGTAAGTAATAGAAAAAAGTATGATTTTGTCTTGGATAAATCTTTGCTAACATTAATAACTGTTTGAAAATGAATTCCACAATTTAGCGCTGACCACCACTAATTAATAGTAGCATTATGGTGAATGAGAACATAGGTGGGGACAATCAAATATATTTGAATACACAATTACAGAATCTCTTAGAAAAAATCTGAGAACCATACAGTAAATTCTTCATTTACAAAGTGTCAATCAATTGTCTCAGACTTCATTGTTCATTCGTTTCCATATCAATCACTCTCTGTTCTTGTTCTCTTCTCTTTGATCTTCTTAACCTTCTGCTACCAGACATTTCACTTCCGATTGATGAGACATACTATTTATATCCATCGACATCAGTAGCCCACCAGCACTCTACATCCAACTCTGTCCTGGGCAATCCTTTCCAGTTCTTTCCATTTGTTATTCATCCTTTTCATTTCTGCTTCCATTTCTCGGCGCAGTGTGTTATTGTTGGCGTTTTCCGGCAAAATGTTTTTCTACAGGACGGGGTCGCAGACCCCATTCCCAACCTTCTTCCTTTGCCCAGGTTTGAGACCGGCACTAACTCTAAAAGAGCTACAGGTGGAGTTAGGATAATTTATTCAAAGACCTCAAGTTACAATCAACATAATAAAATAAATTCAGTGTAAAGAATGCACTGTATGAGAAATGTTATCTGGAGAATGGAGATAATAACAATAGTGATAATTTTTGTGACGTGCGGTGTCCGAATTCTGATACTGATACACGGTGTACTACGCATTAACCCCTCAACTGACTTCTTGAGCAAGAACACAAGCGTGAGTGAGAAATTGTATCGGGCTATAGAATGAAATGCACAAATACTCATTCATATATATTACCACTCTACTCATTAGGAAATTGACCAGTTTCCTAGCCAATAAAATGCACTTGTTCTTTAGATCATTTCTGTTTGCCGTCTACCAACCTTCTCACCAAGCTGCTTCTGATTGGCTCTCCATATCATTAATGAGATCGTTTGATTACCATATATAAATAAGCGAAGTGTTTTCAAGGTAATTATACAAAGCAGTTCATGTGACTCAAGTAAGATGAATGTATAAATGAAGAATGGTACAGGGCAATGATAATATAATAACAACAAACTAAAACGACTGACGACTTACAAAACTCCGCCTGTTGCCCCTCTGAGGACCCGGATAAAGTAGGAGGTTTGGACATAGAGTTAGCGACCCCATCCCGTAGAAAAATAACTCTTAAAAAAAACGCTAATCAGAAAAAATAATTCATATCATTCAAACTCTGCCCTGAGAGTTGAAGGAATAATTATGACACCTGATGATGAAAGCCGAAATTCTTCGGAAGTCACGAGACCGATGCCTCTTCTAACAACCAGACCAACAATTTTTATAGGTACATGGAACGTCCGGACAATCTGGTAGACTGGGAGAGTCTTCCAAATTGTTGCTTGCTAAACGATTTACGAATATCTAGCTCAAATATGTCATACAAAAGTTCATTAGTTTAACATGTAATACAATCTAGTTCTTTTCTATGATCAGAAGGGGGTTTTGTGGAGATATGAGTAATTTTTTATATAGTTGAGATCACGAGTCAATTGAAGCTACACCACCATGGAAAACCTGCAAGCACTGGACGGCCGTTCCGTCCTATCGTAGGACTCCTCAGCAGTATGCATCCACGATCCCGCCTTCGAGAGATTCGGATCCAGGACCTATCAGTCTCGCGCCAGAGCACTTAACCGATAGACCACTTAGCCGGCATCTGATAGTGTTGATATCTAACCTCAACCAATCCAAAAATTGCGCGACCAACATCTTTTCTACGACCTACTTTTTCCCTTTTAACACAATAGTGATAATCTTATAACCATAGAACCCTAATGATGAACTAATTGGAAACATTAAATTACTTGAATATTCATGGTTTCTGAAAACTGTTCCTAATAAGTTAAAATAAATGGCAGTTTTCTAGGATAAACTATTCAACTATCGATTCTTCGTAGATTGTCCATTATCCAGATAGCTATATTAAGTAGTACCTGGGTAAATATTTCATTATTCAGCCTTAAATTGTTTACATTAAGTGTTTATGCTTATTTCGAAGTACTAATTATCAGTTTATTCTAAATATATCCATTATTGAAAACTGTTATATCGATTGAATGAGTGCCCAGTTGATATATGTGAGTGATATGATCGCCAATTAGAAAGCAGCGATTTATTGATCGAACCAGTGACACACAAAACCCGTACAAGCAGTCTAGAGCACTTGTTGGTCCTGCTCTCTGTCTAATCCAGCCAGTTAACTCCACAACACCTCTGCAATATGAAACATTATTCTCAAACATACCGGGTTTATATACTAAACAAACTGACCACCTCGTACCATGAAATAGAAAATAATATTTGTACAAGATTTAGCCAAATGTGGCTGTGAATCGGGGGAACAGTAATTAATAGACTAGGAATAACTCATGAATGGTAAATCGTGTAATAATAGTCTATAGGTCAAAATAAAGCTCTTAATGAAGGGAACATGAATATGAATAGTTAAGTTACTTAGCAATTATATAATAGGAAATATACATATCACATCGGTCCATAAATAGTCCTTAGAGTAACCATTCATAAATCTTCTTGAGGTATAACAAAAAAACATTGTAAACAAAGATACTTATTATTAAACGTTTAATGAATATTTCAAATGTTAATCATCTACCATAGTCAAAGTTCAATAGTTTATTATAAGGAAGTAAGTTTTGTGTAGACTGTAATGATTTAATAGTTGAATTCATGAGTTAATTAAAGCTAGATTATGATGAAAAACATGAAAGCTCTGGACTGAAGTGACTAATTTCAAGAGATATTTCCTGAAGTTCTAGTTAGAGGACATGATTAGTAGAGTTCAACTGTGTCTATTGTGAGGTTGGAACTCACTGAAGAATCGATTGAAGTTAAATATTAACACTGTTGGATGCCGGGTCAGTGGTCTATAAGCTAAGCGTTTGCGTGCGAAACCGAAAGTCTTGGATTCGAATCCCGCAAGTGGGGTCATGGATGCGCACTGCTGAGGAGTTCCATACTAGGACGAAATGGTTGTCAAGAAGTTCCATGTTTTCTATGGTGGTCTAGCTTTAATCGACTCATGAGTTCAATAATTTGTTTAACGAATTTTTCGATAACGAAATTTGTCTGATTGCCGATGTTGAGATATTAGATTACGTAATCATGAAAATAATTCAATCGACTATAAAGTTTAACTAGTTTACTGTTTATATCATCGACAGATTACATTATAAATATCAATACTGCCTCAACATTATCACTGAAACTGTCCATTCTTAAATCTAAATTAGGCAGACAAATTGGGAACATGTTCATCACTAATTATACATTATTTAAAAATGAACAATGGAATAACAAAAGCAAAGAACGTAGTGATTTTCAATGACTTCATTCTCATCTTCAACAGTTATTCATCTATACTTACTTACGCCTGTTACTACCAATGGAGCATAGGCCGACGACCAGCATTCTCCAACACACTCTGTCCTGGGCCTTCCTTCCTAGTTATATCCAATTTTTGTTCGTTCTTCTCATGTCTGTCTCCATTTCTCGGTGTAATGTGTTCTTTGGTCTTCCTCTCCTCCTTTGACCTTCAGGATTCCATATGAGGGCTTGTCTTGTGACGCAGTAGGGTGATTTTCTCAAAGTGTGCCCAATCCACTTCCATTGCTTCTTCATGATTTCTTCCTCCACTGGATGGAACCTGGTTTGTTGTCTCCCACAGTACAATGTTGCTGGTAGTGTCTGGCCAACGGATCCGAAATTTTGTGTAGACAACTTTTAGTAAACACCTGTCTGTATCTTCTGGATGATGGCTTTCGTAGTTCTTCACGTCTCCGCCCAATACAGTAGAACTGTCTTGACATTCGTATTGAAAATTTTGATCTTGATGTTGGTTGATAATTGTTTTGAGTTGCAAATGTTCTTCAGTTGTAAATATGCTGCTCTTGCTTTGCCGATCCGCGCCCTCACATCTGCATCAGATCCAGCTTGTTCATCAATGATGCTGCCCAGATATGTAAAGGTTTCCACATCCTCCAAAGCCTCTCCGTCAAGTGTCATTCGATCGGTACATGTTGTATTGTATCGGAGAGTCTTGCTTTTCCCTTTATTTATATTGAGACCTACTGCTGCTTTATTCATCTATGAATACTAAGGTTACAAAGAGAATATGTTGTGGCACGCACATAGAGGCTATGATAGCATTAGTTAAGATAATACATGAAAATAATGGATTATAAAGGAAAAATGTGAAATTAAAAGTGTTATGCAGATAATTTGAGTGGTACATAAGGTACTATTCATCATTAACTGATATCAATTGAAAAACCACTAAAAAAAGTGAACTAGACAAGCTAATGGCTTCTCTACAGCGCACTCTCATAACCTCATACAATGTCAGACTTAGGTCTTTCAGTTCTCATTGGGAATATGAAACACTGAGGTTACTGATTCACAATCCACTGGTAAATACCACTGAATGCAATTTGTGTTAAATCGTACTATCTATGTAAAGTATTGATGATGAATTAGTGTCACACTCCTAACTTGGTCGATTTTACAGGCCATAACTTCACACAAACAAGATTCTCAAATACAACACGGAGAACACCAACCCAATCACACTTGATGGAGAAACTCTGGAAGAGGTGGAAACATTTACGTACCTGGGAAGCATCATTGATAGACAAGGAGGATCGGATGCAGATGTAAAGGCGAGGATTGGTAAAGCAAGGACCGCATTCCTATAATTGAAGAATATGTGGAACTCAAAAATACTGTCAACTAACTTCAAAGTGAGAATCTTCAATACAAACGTCAAGACAGCCAGTTCTACTGTACGGAGCTGAAACGTGGAGAACTACTACATCCATCGTCAAGAACGCACAAGTACTTATAAACAGTTGTCTACGCAAAATGCTCAACATTCACTGGTCGGATACTATCAGCAACAACGTTTTATAGGACAGGACAAACCAGCCTCCAGCTGAAGAGGAAATTAAGAAAAGACGTTGGGAGTGGATTAGACAAACATTAAGGAAATCACCAATGTGCATTACAAGGCAATCCCTAACTTAAAATCTGGAAGGGAAGCGGAGAAGAGGAAGGCCAAAGAACACATTACTCCGGGAAATAGAAGCAGATATGAAAAGGATGAATTTTAATTGGAAATAACTGGAATGGATTGCCCAGGACAAAGTTGGATAGAGAATGCTGGTGAGTGGCCTATACTCCTCCACGATGGGTAACAGGCGTAAGTAAATAATTAAGCTCCCCACAAACAGCATGAACAATTTATTTATAGGCTAGCCCCCTAGTAAGTATATAATTGTTGTTTAAAATTTCAGTATGCAAGCAATTAAAATTACCTACAGAATCGAAAAAACTATAAAAACTATCCCGTCGTTTACATGGACAGTGTCTAGCAGTGCAATCCGAAACGCGCGTTTCATCCTACTTGAGACTTGTCAGCTGGATGTACCTGCATCTCAGAGTTGATGTTCACCCTGCGACTCAATGGGAAGATACAATTAAACATCACTCAGTAAATAGATCCCTTCGTTCGTTAATAAATAAGTTACATATCAACGACATTTTAACAGTCCATCAGTATTTGTTCTTGATAAGTTTTGCTGATTGAACGCTATACTCGGATCCTAAGTTAGTCTCGTAATCCCCCCCCCAAGCTAGAACTACACAGCGACTTGAACACGAGAGAAAAGGCACAAAATATACAAAAAGCACTCTATTCCAAAGGTTCATTTATGTTCAGAAAATATAGGGTTTTTATAGTATTTTAGAAGTTTTTGGGTTTTCCTGAAAATCCTAGAATAAAACCAAGCATAGTAGAAGTGTAGTAATTAGCTAATCAGAAACTCTACATGTGACTTTTTATTTTCGTGATGTTTCTAGCAAAACTTTTAATCAAACGCTGATTGGATAAAATGCTTCTTAAAGTTTTCCTGAGCTTGTCATGTCTATTGCGAGAAACTTGCAAGATCGCCCCAACAGTCCTTTCGTTCACTACTTATAAAATGCAGCATTTAATTTTTGTATGTTAATGAACTCTGTTCAAATTTTGAACTAAAAGTATCCTTATTTCTATACTATTTCTCGGATATATGAAGTTCCATGTAGTTCACAAGAGGAATAAAGGTATAAAGTTGATAAGTTCCAACCTGATCCAAATGATATAATGAAATATAGTAAATTCCCTTATCTGATTTACTTCTAACCACCACATGACCTTAGTCATTAAAAGTACATATACTGATCTTATTATTTGCCAAATGTTAATTCATGCACTCCATGGTCTCGACTAATTGTATATTTGCATAATTGAAAGCATGAGTCAATTGAAGCCAGACCACCATGGGAAACCTGGAAGCACTGGACAGCCATTTCTCCATATTGTGAAACTCCTCAACAGCGCGCATCCACGACCTCGTCTCGCGAGATTCGAACCCAGGACCTATCAGTCTCGCGCCAGAGCACTTAACCGATAGACCACTGAACTGGAATCCGACAGTGTTCATGTCTAACTCCAACCAATCCACGAAGTTGAGCAACCGTTCATCAATTGTATATTGATGGATAAAAAGACAGCATATAAGCATAATATACTCTTTTTCTAGTTTCAGTTCATATTTGATAAAGCGATAGGATGTATCCGTGATCTTTTAGCATATCTGTCTCTCAATTTACGATGATTACAATAAAGTCTTCAGTCACAATTACACTTTTATATGCATCGATGACACACCTTGATGTGGATAGAGAAGTCAGAACAAACAACGGAAGCCATTTTTGGGGACAATATTTCATTTAATCCAGAGTTTGTACAGTAACGACATTTAGTTTTGTGCCTAGGTTATTCTATAAACCATAAGCTTCCGTTCGATGTATGATTCACTGCCGCACTCCTTCCTATTCCAAAACTAATGTAATTTAAAAGTAACCTATTTTACTCTACTTTTCTATCCCAACACCTAGTTTGGACATAATTGTATTTTTCTAATGATTTGTGCATTGTGATCGTGTTAGTCATCTTTTGATTCACATACATATTCTCACTAATTTGAATTGGTAGTGATCCAGTCAATTCATGTTTTCTCTCTCGGGCACACCCCTCAACTAATCAGGTGATCGAGTAGTTTTCGTCTCCCTACCTAAGGTCTTTAGTCTCAATTCAAACTCATGCATTTCTAGCCTCAAAGCTGAATCAGTAAGCCTATCATGTCAAGGCCTCAGTCTAGATCGAGACAAATAAAAAAGCAACACTAGGTGAAAGGAAAAATACTCGAAAATGCAAGGTATCTCACTTTTATTAACATTGAAATAGGATGGTTATCCATATACCTCTCATCCTAATACAAATGATATATTCATAGATACATGTTCTCGAAATGCCACAAAGTGAATTTCAGATTCAAAAATTGTTATTGTGCTCAATTTATTTGTATTATGGGCGAGACTATAATTTATGGACGAGCCAATCAGAAGCGTCTGAAAGACATCAAGCTGACAGCGCCAATTACGGTACCTGATGCTCATGTAGAATCCGTTCACAGAGGATTTTAGAGAAGATGTGACAGTTATGCGGCTACAACAAATTGGACTACTAAGAAGTTCCTTTATTTGTAATTGCGGTAATCATTTGACTTGTAGACCTTATGCGGACTACCCTAATGATGTTATCTTTCAATGTAATATATGTTAGAGAAAGAAGTCTGTGAAAATAGGAACTTTTTTCTCTCCATTCAGATTGAGACTAAGGCATACTTTAATAATTGCCGCAAACTGTATAATAAACGCACCAGTATTATTGGCTGCAATAATCGCAGATGTCACTGAAGCTTCGACTGTTCAGAGGCATGAGTATTGTAGGGATATATGCGTAATGAAAATGACAAGCTTACACAACCGGAGTACATACAAACAATATTGAAGTTATGTGGTCGAGGCTGAGAAATGTTTTATGACCTTATCATGGCACCAGAGACCAAGTATTATGGATCCATACGGATGAGTTCGTCTACCTTATGCATTACGATTTTAGAATCTTTGAAACTTTTTCTAACCTTAACACGTTTCTGGACCATGTAAAAGCAGTGTATCCACTCTAATTCTTTGGTTTGTTATAATTTATTACTCTATATATTAACTGTTACCTGATTGGCTAATATCTCTCAAGATCACTCGAGATTCGTTCAAAGATTGTCCATAAATTATAGTCTCGCCATATTATGATATCGTATTTTAAGTCTGCAATTAAATACAGATAAAGTGAAAACTTAATATCTTGAGTATAAACTTTACATTACACCTTTTACCCCTCGTAGAGGAGGGGTAAAAGGCGTATAAAACAGATCATTTTTTATTGTTATTATAAGAGAAATGTAGTGTATCTAGTGTGGATGTGTGACTTGTCTGAATGTGAGCAGTTTGATGAAGTGACTAATGTTTGTTCACTTATGCCCGGAATTATGTGAGCCATCTTTCCCAGTATACATTTGACAATTGGGCGCCCATTTCGTCCAACAAACTTGTCTAGATTTCTTCAGGGTAATAATCAAAATCACCAAAGAAATATATAACATCTAACAATCAAATCAAATCTTTACTTTCATAGTTGAAATCATGAGTCAATTGAAGGTAAACCACCATGGAAAACCTGGAAGCACTGCTTGACGGCTGTTACTATGGGACTCCTCAGCAGTGGTCTATCGGTTAAGTGCTCTGGCGTCAGACTGGTAAGTCCTAGGTTCGAATCTCGTGAGGTGGGATCGTGGGTGCGCATTGCTGAGGAGTCCCACAATAGGACGAAACGGCCGTCCAGTGCTTCCACATTTTCCATGGTGGTGTAGCTTCAACTGACTCATGATTTCAACTATGAAAATACTTAAATCTTCACAAAACCCCTTCTGATTCAAATCTTTACTATTACTAATCCGTCAGTCAATCAGTCACAACGTAGAACTTCGTACGTACGTACATCAGTTCGAGTTGCCATACCACATTAACACAAAGATGAAGTTGTCGATTCGAATCCCATAGTGGTAGAAGTAGTAGGAGTATAATCAGAAATCCAAAAGATTAGGGTTTGAAGAAATTATTGAAGGAGTATAGGGCATTGAAATAAATTTGGAAAGAGAAAAAGATAAAGACATGAGGAATTCAGAAGATTAGAATTTGGTAGAACACAAAGAGTGGATGCACCTTCGACATTGCAAACGATTTTGAGCCATATCATTCAAGGTCTCTAACCATCGGTTGCTATCGTCTCGCTAATCCCAACAAGGTAGTCTACACCTACCAACATGGCCCAGTCCACTTGTCAGTGACTTCAATGATTTGTGCCACGTTTTGGTCTGGCCACCCCTAGCTTTTTTCCAACCTACTCCTACACCATAAAACATTGCACGTCGGGGCAGTCGGTGGTTAAGCATACGTAACACGTGTCCCAGCCATCTCAACTGATGAAGTTTCACTACTTCATCAATCGATTTGCCATCCCTACCTAGTACTCGTTTCCTAACAGCTGCATTGCTTACCCGGTGGTCCCAGGATATACGAGCAATGCTTCGAAGACACCTATGATCGAACACTAGTAGCCTACGAATATCCTCTACTCTTATCGGCCATGTTTCACTGCCATAGCGTAGGACGGAGCGAACTGCTGCACAGTAAACCCGTCCTTTTGTTGCTAGACGGATATCTTGAATGCGTCATAAATGACGCAAGTTGGTGAAAGCTAGACAAGCCTTCTGTATCCGTGCTGAGATTTCGTCACATACCAGACCACAAGGGCTGATGAGACTCCCAAGATAAGTGAAGTGGTCTACACGCTCAACTACTTCACTCCCTATCATTAGTTCAGGTGTCGCTGCAACCCAATCCTGAAGTAACATTTTGCACTTCGAGGGAGAGAATCGCATTCCGAACATGCCTACATAGTTGCTTATAGTGGTCAGAAGACTCTGCATGTTGTCAGCGTCTTCACCGAATAAAACTATGTCGTTGGCGTATTCTAAGTCAACAAGTGTGCCTCCCGGTAAAAGTTCAACTCCTGGAGGATTAGCTGATGAAAGTGCTATCTCTAAAAGTATGTCAATGACAAAGTTAAACAAGAATGGGGAGAGTGGACAGCCCTGATGAACGCCACTTGTGGTAATCAGTTCTGATGACAGTTCGCCATAGGCTCTAACTCGACCAGTTGTGTTCGAGTAGAGAGCCTTTATGAGGTTAATGTACTTCTTTGGTACTCCTTTCACTGACAAACACTGCCATAGAACCTCACGATTAACGGAGTCAAATGCCACTCCAAGGTCAAGAAATACTACTATTGTGGGACGTCTGAATTTGTGTCTATGTTCTAGAACCTGACGTAGGGTGAATATCTGGTCTATGCAACCACGTCCAGGTCGAAAACCAGACTGGTTTTCTCTAGTCTGCTCTTCACGAGCTTTGGTTAGGCGACCTAGTATTATTGAAGCTAATATTTTAGACACTATATTAGTCAAACTGATCCCTCTGTGATTGTCACAGGAGGACTTTTGTCTTTTCTTATAGACTGGCACAGTCAGTGATTGGGACCAGTCAGATAGAATTACGTCCAGTTCCCAGATTCTACCTAAGACCTCAGTCAATCTCACTGCTAGTACTGGACCACCATCCTTAAAAATCTCATGGGTAAACCTGTCAGGGCCTGCGGCTCTCCCTCGCTTTAGATTTCCTATAGCTTTTTCAACCTCGTAGAGAGTTGGAGGACTTACCTCAATTTGCCATTCAGGACGACTGGGGATCGTGGGTAATTGAAGTGTGGCTGAAGGCCAGTTGAACTGATCCCTAAAGTGTTCTGCCCATCGATCCAATCTCCTGGATTGAGAATGAATAATATGCCCATCTTTATCTGAGATGGTTTCACTGATATTCGGGTTCCTAATACCAGTTTCTTTAACGAGTCTGAATAGCTGCCTACTGTTACCTATTGCCGCTGCCTTTTCCATCTCTCTTGCTTTCGCTACCCACCACTGTTCACGATCATTGCGTAGGCTTCTTATTAGCCTTCGCTTAAGCTGACTCCGCTCTTCGTTATGTTCAGAGCCAGGTGGGATGAGTTTACGAGCATCTATCAGTGCGGTAGATGCTGCCGAGATCCATTGTTTCTCCCTGACCTTATGGCTTACCTTACTAGCGGATATCACTGCTGTTTCCACAGCTTTTCGGATGTCATTCCACTCTGCCTTGGGGTGGACATAACTTACATGGCTGCCTAACTGTTTTTCTAGTTGTTCCTGAAATATATTCTTAGCTTGCCTATCATTAAGTAGAACCCTTAGAGGCTTCCCTGCTGTGTCTTTCCTACGTCTAGTAACACGCAGACAGATACGTGCTCGCACTAGAGCATGATCTGAATCTGAACATGTGCCCCAGAATGAGCGACAGTCTTCTATCGAGCCCCTCCATCGGTGGCTGATAGCGATGTGATCTAATTGGGTTCAACGTTGGGACGAATTCGAGGGACGCCATGTCAAAAGATGTTTTTCCTTATGTTTAAAGTTAGTATTTGCAAGAAATAGGCGGTTATCTGAGCATAGCTGCAACAGACGGTCGCCATTATCTGTTCTTTTAGCCACGACACCATAAGATCCACCCAGGTGTCCTTCCCTTTCACTTAGTTTAACTACTTGAGCATTAAAGTCACCAGCCACTATTACTACATCAGAACGCCTAGCTTCTCGGAGAAGGTCAGAAAGGTTCCTGTAGAACTCATCTTTTATATCGTCTGAGCTGCAGTCAGTGGGAGAGTAGGCAGAGACAACGAAGAGTCAACGACGAGTTTCCCTATCTTTCCGGGTCCTTACTGATCCGTTTAGTCGGACAGCTCATAGACGACTGTCTACTGGGATCCAGTCTAAAAGAGCCAGTTCTGCCCTAGGACTTAATGCTATACCTACTCCAGCGAGGCCACGGGAAGCAGCGTCAGGGCTTCCAGATACACGAAGCGTGTATCGAGATGGTTCTTTATTTTGATTAGGTGAGGTCAAATGAATGACACTACTCGGATCTTGTATGCGCGTTTCGGAGACGCAGCACACATCGATGGTGTAAGATTCTAGAGTCCTAGCTAAGGAAGCCTGTTGTCCTATTTGGCACAATGTTCGGACATTAAAAGTTCCTATATGTAGTTTAGAGCGTGGTTTCAGGAGACCAGGAATAACGTTCTGTGTACTCGAATCGTTTGCCCTAGCGGTGCGAGGTGATAAAAGGACGTGGGAAGGGTTAGTCGTGGAGATAAGAGAGTTATTAGGAGTAGGAAGGATTTGAAAGTGACCAACTTGGTCTCGTGTGCTGTTACAGGTATGAGGGCTAATATCACTTTCCGGCTGCCCACACCGTGGAAGGGTATTTCTTGAGGGACCTGAAAAAGAAGTTGGATTAGTGTTGGTCTTAACGACCTGGGAGCGTGACCGCAGTGCCCAAGGGACAACTGCTTCAGGCCGGTCACGCACGGCCTTTTTGTGGGGGATTTTTGATGTGTTAGCTCCGTTCTTCAAAAGTCCTTACCGCCGGAGACGGAAATCCGTGGGATAAGGTGAGGTGTGCATTTTTAGGGTTGACCTTTTCTAACCCCACCCCTCCTTGTGGGAAGGCAGCATCGCTGTTATGCTGGTTGTCTGAAGGAAACACCTTACTGCTGTCACACCTCTGTAAAGTCAGCAGTACGACTTCGCCTTCGGACCTTGGGATTGCTGCTTTTAGTCTTACCGATCTTCAACCCACCTGTCTGGCATGGTAGGACCTTGAGGAACGATTGTTCCAGCCAGCATAGCTCGATTGGATCATCACGATAGGCAAGCCCGGCCACCACGTCAAGGTAGCAGCAACGTTCGGGACTATTACTAATCCAATCATATTAGTAAATAAAATAATGAAAGTATATCCTAAATATAAAAGTTCAAACTGAAAACTGTCCAATCTATCTGTAAAACGCAATGAAACGACAAGGAATACATTCTAAACGAACTTATTGTTATAAGAATGTCGTCTAAATTAGAGTGAGCGCCGAGTTGATGTCAGACATTAAATAGGAAGGAAATGTATTTGTAAAATCTCAGCGAATGAATTTCACCTGGCAATCTGGTTCAAGCTTTTTCAAGGTAACTTATTGTTAACCAATAAAAATCGAGTAAACAAATTATTAACCAATCAAAAGTCAATAATAATGATAATAATAATCGATAAAGGTCAAATACAATATTTATGTTGGTCATTCATTATTTCAATTGAATGGTAAGTGTATTTTATCAGAAGGGGTTTTGTGGATATTATAGTAATTTTAATGGTTGAGAAATTAAATCAATTAATGTTAGATCATCATGGAAAATCTGGAAGCACTGGACGATCGTTTCGTCCTATTGTGGGGCTCCTCAGCAGTGCACATCCACGATCCCGCCTCATGAGATTCGAACCCAGGATCTATCAGTCTCACACGCGAGCGCTTAACCTCTAGACCACGGAGGCGGCAGTATCCAACGGTGTTAATGTCTAACCTCAACCGATCCACGAAATTGAGCGACACATCCACCATTGTCTTCAGTGAGTTGATATCTCACAACAGATCCAGTTGAACTCCACTGGTCACTGCTTCTCACTACAACTCCAGGAAATACGTCATGGAGCAAGTTGCTAGTTAGCATATGTTGATTATTATCAGAAGTGGGTTTTGTGGATATTATAGTAATTTCAATAGTTGAGATCATGAATCAGTTGAAGCAAGATCATCATGGAAAACCTAGAAGCACTGAACGGCGTGTATTTGCCAATGTATTTGCTAGCTTTCCATCATGTTTATTAAACATACAATTCTACTCATTCATGAATATTTCCAACTTACTTCATATTTCAATTTCCGTTTTCTTTTTATTAAAAAAATGATGTCTGGATTTTAGCTTTGCAAAATTAGTCCTGTAGTACGTTCATTAGTACGATTTTCAGGAAATGTAAGTTCATTATTTGACTATATGTATTTTATCATTAATTAATTTAGTTGTCAACTTGGCAATACTGTTGTTTACGAAATTGAAAGGACAAATAGCCAATGTCAACCGCTTTAACCGGGTTGGTGGACACGGAAAGTTCACCTAGGGGAGTTGGAAAACCCTGATTCCAAACTAATGGTGCACATGGGCTCCACTATCCTGAGGGAATAAATGGCATATGAACCAATTATTGGTCACCGGCTATCATGGGACTTCAACTCCTGATGTTGCTCCACTGCCTTGTGGATCAGACCTTTAGGTCAACGGCTCCGGTTGTGGCTCCCTAAGAAAACCACATGCTTCAGTTTGGGCACCGGGGTAGTATCAGAGCCCTCACACAAATCTCATTCGATTTGTGTGGCTCATATGTATCTGGTGCTCCTTTGCACCAATATTTATGTGTTTAAATGAATATATAAAACAGGTAATATAGATTTCAAAGAAGTTTCCAGTAAATAAAAATCTGTCAGTTTATTTCTTGTCATATTATTGTTATTTGAACACGTAAATGTTAGTAAAAAAGTGGTACCGAATACATATGTGCCACACAAGTCACTTGATTTGTATGCGAACTGTGATACTGACCGGGTTCCCAGACCGAAGCAAGTGGATTTCTTAGGGAGCCACACCCGCAGCTTTCGACCTAAAGGTCTGATTCTGTTGGGGACGTTAGGCCCCCAGCACCCACTTGGAATAGGTCCTACGTTTTTAGTTTTATTCTGAAAATTTGAATTTTGTGTTTTAGCGCCAATAAACGCTTAGTTGACCTACAGCTTACATTTCCCACTCGAAATTCCTTGACTATCATTGGTTGACGGATATTTTTAGTACGCTATTTTGTGGCTAGTTAGTCGGGTTGGGGACAATGGATTAGAATGGCCTATCGTGTCACTATGTCATTGACCTTCGTCCCGTTTACCAAGTAAGTCTATCTTGTAATAGCATCAAGCACATCAGATTCACAAGGCAGTGGAGCAACATCAGGTGATGCAGTCTCATGCTAGCCAGTGACCAACAACTGGTTCATACTCCATTTGTTCCTTCAGGATACTGGAGCCTATGTGCACCATTGGTTTGGAATTAGGATTTTCAAACTCCCATAGGTGGACTCACTGTGTTCACCAGCCCGGTTAAAGCGCCGTACATTCTCTTTTCATCCTCTCAATTTTGCAAACAACACCCCCTCCGCGAGAAGGCAGTGATTGTATGCATGGGGCCACGTGAGAGCATTTTGAGAGAAGGAGCTAACTCTCCCCACCCTCGGCCGTACCAGGACATTTGAAAGCCTTTTTTGTGAACTTACTAACTCACACACTGAATTCTTAACAAACAATCGAACAGCGTTATTTAACCACTGATACGTCACTCACTTCATTCATAACTAGCCGCTCATCGATCTCGTAGATACTGTTGCAAATAAAACAAGAATGTCTCTATTGTGGTTTACTCTCCGTCTGATTGATCTTGTAAAGTTTAAAACTGGCTGATAAGAGTTATCTTGAAGTTACTGAGCTTGCTAGCATCTCAAAGGGAGGCTGTATTAAACTTTCTTAGTGATGTTTGTCCTATTTTTCAACACCACCAAATAGTGGTCTGAAGCTATATCAGCTCCACTCTTCTTTACTTAAATTTACCTGTTAGTAATCCTTATATTTCTATGCGTAGTATAGTTTAGACATTATATGCTGTTAAAACTTCTTGGTTCAAATAGTCTTCTGAGAAGTGCATAATTTGCGTTGTTAACGAAAAATGTCTTCAAAAGTTTTACTACTTATAAGTAGGTAAAATTATTTATCAAAATATAACAAACAGCTAACTTCTCATGGGTTTCATACATTCGAACACTTGCCTATAACCAGGATCAAAATAATATTTGTATTTCTCATTACCATATGTGTCATCTGTTCTAAAAATCTACAACAACCTCTACTTAATACTGTTGCTTTTTCAAATTTTAAATTGTTTAAACTTGACAACAAGTGAACACAACCATTTTAGGAAGTACCTATGCACGAATTCCAACACAGTTTTCAAGATCCTGTGATAAAAGTATAAGATTATTGCCAAATGTGTCACTTACTTTCTAACTCCTCCCTTTCTGTCCTTGTTGTGTGTTGACTGCGTTACTTAGTAATCAACTGTCTGAGTTCTTTTCATCCATTTTGTGTCCTATGCGTTGTATATCGTGATATTTCTTTGTTGAAACGATTCCCTCATCTCATACGTTTAAACTACTTTTTCGGTACTTTAATTTCTATTCTTCTGATTGTATTTATAATTTCTCATACTTTGACTGTTTATCCTCCTATCATATGGTACTCTATTGAACTCTCTTTGTTCCCTACAGTTTTCTTATGAAAATTATCCCTACTTATGATGACTGAATGTTTGGTTTCTCACTTTTATAAGTACTCTCTGCTGAATGCTAATGTATTGAAAGAAGAGTAAAAGGAAAACTGATTGCTTTCTAATCACTGTGAATAAAACAGACTGAGAAGCTATATATTAAGGCCTTGATGTATCTCCCCACTATATCAAATTTGACTACAGTCTTCCATGTTCGATTTATTTTACTCGTCGGGTTTAGACGTTTTTTTCACCTAAAAACGATGCAACTGATGATACAATATCAATTAAATTAACTGAACAAGTGGAAAGATTCAGTAAGAGACATTTCTTTAGCTTGATGCATTTCTCGATACTGAATGACATGAATTATTTCTGATATATTTTGTGTGCCCGAGTGTCCTGTTTATATATGACGTGATAAGACCGCCAATTAGAGAGGAGTGAATTATCGATTGAACAAGTGATACACGAAAACCGTATGAGCAGTCTTGAATACATATAAGTCCTGCTTTCTGACTAGCCCAGCCCAGCCAGTTAAGTCCAGAACACTAATAACAGCCTCTGAAATATGAATCCTTATTGTCAAACATACTGGATTTATATATCAAACAGACAGACCATATAGTACTATAAAATAGAAAATACACATTTTTACAAGATTTGGCCAAATGTGGCTGTGAATAGGGGGAACAGTAGTCAATAGACTGGACATAACTCAGGAATGGTTCATCGTACAGTAATAGTCTATTGGTCAGAATAAAACTCATAATTAAAGGAACTTGAATATGAATAGTTAAGTTACTTAACAATTATACAATAGGCAATATACATATTAGATTAGTGGAGATTTGTAGCTCAGGTGGGTGATTTTGATGTTGGTTTGTTCTCTGAGCTCAGAGAACTTAGAGTTTTTAAATCACTGAGCCTATATCCAATGGTTTAGATCTCAAATGTAAATAAATTATCTATGTTTCACAACTATTTTTAATGAATGTCTAAGATCAGTTCATAATGTCAACTATGGAAGGTTCATCAATCTCTATAAACCATCTGTAATAATAAGTCTAATAGTTTATGCTTGAACTAAGCGCATTAAACTATTTCGAATTCTATTGCTGATTAATTTTCAAGTAAGTTCAAACATATCAAAAGCATATTAGTCGATAGTAACTACTGTTACATCTAGACAAGATAGAGAATTACTAGTGACTTACTTAAATGGTTTGAATATTTTTTTCTGGTTAGCGTTTTTTCTTAGCGAGTTGGTTTTCTACGGGATGGGGTCGCTAACCCCATACCCAACCCTCCTCATTTACCCGGGCTTGGGACCGGCAGTAGCCCCCCATAGGAGCTACAGGCGGAGTTAATTACTGGTGACTACTGTCTAATAAATAACTGCTCATTTTAATTTCCCTTTATTGATTACTATAAATCAAATACAAATCAATTTATTGATTTTTATTGTATTTTTTTTCAAGAATTCTTGGAAAATTACCAAACTAAATCATGTTGCCATTGCTGTACCGGATCTAGAAAAAGCTGCTTCATTTTATCGAGATATTTTATACGCTGAAGTTAGCGAACCAAAAGTAAATTGTCATTCTTTATATTGTATAGGATTCATAATTTCAATCTCAAACTGATCTTAGTTAGATCATTATTGTAACCAAGGGAATCTAGTATTTTCTGACTTTTATTGATGATCTAACTAAAATCATTTTGGGATTTAATTTACTTTTTTTCCTTACGCCTGTTACTCCTCTTGAAGGAGCATAGGCCGCTCACCAGCATTCTCTATCCAAATCTGTTCGCTGATTCCGAGTACTGTCAAGTTGTATCTCCACATTTCCATTGCTATTTGATTGGTTTTTCCTGTCTCTCACATTGTCCGGACGTTCCATGTACCTATAAAGAGTGTTGCTCTGGTTGTTAGAAGGTGCATCGGTCTCGTGACTTCCGAAGAATTTCGGCTTTCATCATGAGACGTCATAGTTGTTCCTTCAACTCCCAGTACAGAGTTTAAATGGTTTGAATTATTTTTTTCTAGTTAACGTTCTTTTAGCGAGTTAGCTTTTCTACGAGATGGGGTCGCTAACCCCATGCCCAACCCTCATTCTTTACCCGGGCTTGGGACCGGAAGTAACTCTAGAAGAGCTACAGGCGGAGTTTTTGGGGATTTAAACTATATAGAAATTCAACAGTTTTCATAACTTCCCTTTATAATGATTGTTGGGGTGATCATAAAAAATTTCTTGCATTCTTGCATTTCTTCCATTCAACTGAGGAGTCTTAAGTAGGATGAAACGCGCGTTCTGAATTTCGTTGCTAGCCATCATCCATCCCCACCTCATATTCTGTTGTCAAATCTGGTGTCACAGTTCTCTGTTGGGGCGGCCCTGAAAATCTCTCGCAATAGACATGACAAGCTCAGGAAAACTTTAAGAAGCATTTTATCCAATCAGCGTTTGAAAAAAAGTTTTGCTAGAAACATCACGAAAATGAAAAGTCACATGTAGAGTTTCTAATTGACTGATTACTACACTGCTACTATGTTTAGTAACATTCCAGGATTTTCAGGAAAACCTAAGGACTTCTAAAATACTATAAAAACCCTATATTTTCTGAACATAAATGAACCTTTGGAGTAAAGTGCTTCTCGTATATTTTGTGCCTTTTCTATCGTGTTCAAGTCGCTGTGTAGTTCTAGTTTGGGGGTTACGAGACTAGCTTAGAATCTGAGTATAGCGTTCAATTAACAAGACTTATCAGAATAGTTCATTCTAACAACCTCCATTATTCTTTTAAGTATAGAAAGATTCTATGTCAGAATTAAAGCAAAGGTCAACTACCAACATTGATAACTTGACCAAAGGCACATCTTCCATATATTCACAACCGAACCACCGAAAAATATCGGAAGTAAAGTAAAGCTAATTACGCCACAATCCATACATGGCATTACTTACGTCTGTTATCCCTCGTGGAGGAGCATGGACCGCCCGCCAGCATTCGAAACTAGCTTATAATCTGAGGATAGCGTTTAATCAGCAAGACTTATCACTGATTATATCTTGTTATTATTATTTTTTTGTAGCCTTTTAAAGAACATGGTTTCATCAGAATGTTTGTACGACTAGGCAATGCTAATATTGAAGTAAACTCAAAGTTTTCTTTCTTCTAATCATACATAATATGAATTGTCTAGTTAATTCAACCTCTTGGTGATAATAGTCCTATTAGTAAATTTATAGAAAGTAATAAGAATGGTGGATTACATCATCTTTGTGTTGAAGTAAGTATCTATATCTTATTGATCTCTGGTTTTTATTTACCATATAACGGGTTCAAAGTCATCGCATGTATACAGTTCAACTAGTCTGAACTTAAAATTTCGATGACTATATTCATTATCACAAGGGAGTTTGGTGGAGATTTTAGTAATTTTATAGAATTGAGATCATGAGTCAATTGAAGCTAGACCACTATTGAAAACCTGGAAGTACTGGACGGCCGTTTCGTCTTACTATGGGACTCCTCAGCAGTGCGCATCCTTCATCCCGCACTCGCGAGATGCAAACCCAGGACCTATCAGTCTCGCGCCAGAGCACTTAACCGATAGACCACCAAGTCGGCTGGCATCCAACGGTGTTAATGTCTAACTTCAACCGATCCACGAAATTGAGCAACCACTCACCAATGTCATCAGTGAGTTGATATCTCCCAACAGACGTGGTTGAACTCCCCTGGTTATTGCTTCTCAGGACGAAACGGCCGTCTAGTGCTTCCAGGTTTTCAATGGTAGTCTAGCTTCAACTGACTAATGATATGAACTCTATATGACTATATTCATTATCAAACAATAGAAATCTAACAGAAATTTCGATCTATTCCGTTTGGAAATGAAAAGAATAAAACTGTAAACTCGTGAAATAGTAGTCTTAAACTAAAAAGAGGAAGTACGTTTTTTCAGTAAACTTGTATGAGAAGTTAGAAGGGGAATTTAGCAAGCATAGTTTGTCCTATCTGCGACTCATCACTTAGATGAACATCAATACTGAAACTTACCACTTTTTGGTTTAAATGCATAAAGCTTTATCCATTATGTTATTGAGTCTAGACAGATGCCAGCCTATCCAATGGGTCTGAATTGTATTTATGAGGGTTTGTGAATAAATGGGGGATTTTGAAGCAATGAGAATAAGATAATCACATACAAGAGGAGACCGATCAACTGGATTCTTGAACTCCAACCACAAGATAATACAAACTGATAAAAATGAACAGGAAACACTATCTATCTCAATGCTACTGTCAAATTTCAGCCACGTGTCACCGCATATTTCCACAGTTATACATTACAACCAGTAAGTTTGTTTGATAAAGATAAGGAACTGAAACACTATCTTGATTGTATTTTTTCCTAACCTATTCCACCTTTTTTGAGTAAACTAATACTGTATACAACAGTTCCTGTACGGTGGTACTATTGTAGTAAACAAGAACACAAATGAGGACAATCAAATGTACTTAAGCACAAATTACAAACTATCTCACTAAAATCTGATAACCATACAGTAAACAGTTAATTTGCAAAATAAAAATCAATGGTCTCACTCTTAACCGTTCTTTTTGCAAATATCAGCCCATCTTCTTGGATTTCATTGTTCATACATTTTCATACCGATTGCGCTTCGTTTCTGTTCTTTTCTTATCGATCTTCTACCAAATTACATTCTATGCTTGACCATCACCATATACTACTTATGTGGATATAAGTAACCCCCACCACACTATACCTGACGGCTCTTATTCATATAAAAAATAAAAGTTCTCATACGAGATTGTGATATTCATACTGAACATATAAAATCGGATTACATAGGCCTTAGTGTTAGTTCTACATCATTCCTAGCTTGATAATTAACTACATGATAGTTTTATCTATAATTATCGCTAAAATTCTATATGGTTAACTCTATACCATTTTTCAATACATGGTAGGGCTGTGAATGCTTACCGTCAAAGAGTTGCTTAACAGAAAACACAGTGATTCCTGATCTTCAATCATCATTTGACTGGAGTTATCCCTCAGTGTGAAGTTATATTAGCCTACCTAGTTAGAGTAACGAGTTTTGTTTTTAATTAGACACTGATATCGATTACTTTTAGCAATAAGCGGATAACTAATTTTATTACGACAACATAAACGATTGATAAACTTACTTAAGTGACAAAAGCATCCAAATGAATGATTAATGCGTGAAAATATCCCTAAATAGGTATCTATTAGGAAACTAATTTAACGTACGGTAAGCAAAGATGTATAGTGACTATCAGTGGAATCCAGGATTCTGATGGTCGGCAGGTGAAGACAGTCAGTGTAGCAGCAGCCTCTGCATTAGTAGGCCTCAGGACGCGCGTTTCGTCCTATTTGGGACTCGTCAGCTGGGTGTACCTGCATCTCAGAGTTGGTGTTCACTCTGGGACTCGAACGCCATCGCGTTATCCACTCGGCCACTGAGTCCTAATAGCCACTTGCTTGTGTAATGGGGTGAAGCTTAAGTTCACTTGCTATTGTTCGTTTGAATCTTCCCATCGAGTCCCAAATAGGACGAAACGCGCGTCGAGCTGGATTCCACTGCTAGCCACTAACCATATTTGCTTACTATGCTTGTGAATTCAGGCTATATCGAGGCAATACACACAGTATGCACATATGCCAATTAGAGACTGACCAGTTGCAGTCCTAAAAACATCAATGGGAAGATTCAAACAAACAATACTAAATGAATTTAATTTAACGTATTTTTATAGAATTAAGTCTGTCATATACAAACGATATACTAAACAAAAATAGTATGGCTCATCAAATAGTTGAAATCATGAGATAATTGAAGCTAGATCAATAAGGAAAACCTGGAAGCACTAGACGGCCCTTTCATCCTATTGTGGGACTCCTCAGCAGTGCGCATCCCCGACCTCGCCTCACGAAATTCGATTTAGTAATTTTTTGAATTCATTTTACAATAACCTTTTATAATTAATTTACTTTGTTTTATTGTGTACTGCATCTTTAGGTTGACAACATATACAATTGTTTAAAACATTTAAAAGAAAAAAATATCAGAACATTAAATGCTGAACCGAAAATTGGAGCATCAGGGGTACCTGTCCTGTTTCTACATCCTAAAGATACATGCAATGTACTACATGAATTGGAACATGTTCCAGAAGACCATGATTCTCACTGATATACATTAGTGTGTGTGTGTGTTGTAATTATTATTATTATTATTGTAATTATTCTAGAAGATAATATGTTAAATTAATGAACTGATTTTAAAAGTTGAGCTTATAGCTTACTAAAATAAGTTATACTTTTTTTACTTACGCTTGTTAACCCTCTTGAAGGAGCATAGGCCGCTCACCAGCATTCTCCATCCAACTGTGTTTGCTGATTCCGAATACTGCCAAGTTGTATCTTCTCATTTCCATTGCTATTTGATTGGTTTTCTCTGTCTCCCACATTGTCCGGACGTTCCATGTACCTATAAAGAGTGTTGCTCTGGTTATTAAAAGGTGCATGGATTTCGTGACTTCTGAAAAATTTCAGCTTTCATCATGAGGCGTCATAATTATTTTTTTAACTCCCTGTGCAGAGTTTGAATTATTTTTTTTCTGGTTAGCGTTTTTTAGCGAGTTAGCTTTTCTACGAGATGGGGTCGCTAACCCCATGCCCAACCCTCCTCCTTTACCCGGGTTTGGGACCGGAAGTTACTCTAGAAGAGCTACAGGCGGAGTTACTAAAATAAGTTATACTATTGATATGATTTATGATGACGACGATTTTATATCGTTCACAGATGAATAGATATCAAAATCTATTTCACCTAAGAAATATTTGAATAGATCAATTGTTATGAGTAAATCTTAGCATTAAATTTAAATTCAGCAAGATACTTTGACAGACAGTTGGATGTTTTCGATTGCTTAGCTTCTGTACTAGACTTGATGTGTAAAAATGCGCATATTTCATACAATTTGATCCCTTGAAAAGTCTAAACAAAGCGAGAAGAGGAGATTTTGTGGAGAATTTAGTATTTTCATAGTTGAAATCATGAGTCAATTGAAGCTAGACCACCACGGAAAACCTGGAAGCACTGGACAGCCGTTTCGTTCTATTATGGGACTCCTCATAAGTGAGAAGAATAACACTTGTAGATTAAAATGAATTCGTTATGTTACATGGATTCTTCTCATCTTTAAATGGATTACACCTACATTAGCAATATTATAGTGAACGAGAAGTTGATGGTGATAATCAAGATTTCAATGCAAACTCACACAGTGGCTTAGTAAACTAAGAAGATCATACATGAAATACATCATTTGCATATCTTTGTGTTGTCCTTTACATACTCCATTATTCTTCTAATCCTATTCTTATTTCGATTGCTTCCCGATTTCCTTTCTATCCTCTTCATTTCAATCTTCTGATGTGAGGTATCGCACATCCAACTGATGCTACATACTACTTATATCCGTCATCATAAGTAGCATACAACTCAATATTATTATGAAAAAATGAATGATAATCGAGGAACGTAACTGACATAAAATTAAAGATCAGATCAAAAGTAGTGTTTGAAAGACAGCAATGTTCACAAGTGCGATCACTAAACGTTAAGTAGATAGTGAACACAACGGGGATGATAAGAAGAGAACATCACATTTAGTTCGCTTTAAATAAGCCTCTGACACTAAGCGCTTTTATCCTGACTTCTGTTACATAAGTAAAATTGTGGTAGGCCTCTAGTTGGCATGGTAAAAGAAACATTTCATTTTAACGTGGATTCCAATGGCCTTCATTTAAAACGTGATTTATTCACTAAAGGTCGTCCATAATCTACTCCTAAAGACACTCAGACCTCCACTATTAGTTCACAGACATGAATTTCACTTCACCTGTTTTTGTTTGAACAGCCCAGTATTAGTACCAATAGTTATCACATAAAAACTGTCTTAAAGTGGATTGGATAAACTTATTCGTGGTATCCAAGTGTTCTTCCGAATTGAAGTAGTATAGTGTTACACCTCAACAAGATGCCAAAGAAATGAGACCCCAGTAGGTGCAATGACTACAGAGACATAACACTACTATCGGTACCAGGAAAATTTCTCAACACCGTTGCTGAACCGGATAAAGGATTTAGTAGATGCTTAACTTCAAAATCAATAAACTTGATTTCAAAAGGATCGGTCGTGGACAAACCAAATCGTGACATTACGGGTTATTGTTGAACAAACAATTGAATGGAATTTGCCACCATACATCAACTTCCTTGAGTATGAGAAAGCGTTTGACAACGTAGGTAGGACAACACTATGGAAACTATTTTGACACTAAGGTATACCTGAGAAGAAACATCAACATCATCCGAAACTCATACAAAGGACTACACTGCAAAGTTGTGTATTTAGAACAGCTGACAGAAGCATTCCAAGTGAGGACTGTTATATCTTGTGGCCGCCTGGATGCCCTGTTAATGTATAACGCGATGATTCCCGTCAATTAGAGAGCAGCGAATTATCGACCGGACCAATGACACACAAAACTTGTGTGAGCAGTCTAGAGTACTTGTCGGCCCTGCTTTCTGACTAGCCCAGCCAGTTAAGTACAGAATACCAATAACAGCCTCTGCAATATGAATCATTTATTTCAAACATACTCGATTTATGTACCAAACAGACAGACCACATCGTATCATAAAATATAAAATAACATATATACAAGATTTAGCCAAATGTGGCTGTGAATAAGGGAGATAGTAATTGACAGACATGGGATAACTCAAGAATTATAAGTCGTATAGTAATAGTCTATAAGTCGTGGATAGGTCATACATTACGGAAAACATAAAACTGCATCACAAGGAAATTCCCAACTTGAAATCTTGAAAAGAAAAGGAAGAGAGGAAGATATTGCGTCGTGAAATGAAAACAGACATGAAAAGGATGGCTAGCAACTGGAGAGGATTGCTCAGGATAGAGCTGGATGGAGAATGCTGATAGGCGACCTATGCTTTTTTACAAAGGGTAACAGGCGTAAATAAATATGTGCCTTGATTATCATTCGTTAGCTAGCAATTATGTTTTATTCAATATCTGTTAATTACTTCCGTTTTCAATTCTATATGATAATTATTCATTGTAATATTTATTTATTGCCATTTTATTCAGCATAACATTGATTTAAATTCAACTTAGTATTGTTTGTTTGAATCTCCCCATCGATTTGTTAGGACTGCAACTGGTCAGTCTCTAATTGGCATATGTGCATACTGTGCGTATTGCCTCGATATAGTTTAAATTCACAAGCATGGTAAACAAAGACGGATAGTGGCTAGTAGTGGAATCCAGGACGCGCGTTTCGTCTTGTTTGGGACTCGTCAGCTGGATGTACCTGCATCTCAGAGTTGATGTTCACTCTGGGACTCGAACCCAGTGCCCTCGCGTCCTAGATTCCACTGCTAGCCACTTTCCATCTCTGCTAACCATGCTTGTGAATTAAGGTATATTGAGGCAATACGCACAGTTTGCACATATGCCAATTAGAGACTGACCAGTTGCAGTCCTAACAAATCGATGGGGAGATTCAAACAAACAATACTAAGTTGAATTTAAACTTCACCCCATCGCACAAGTAAGTGGCTATCAGGACTCAGTGGCCGAGTGGATAACGCGATAGCGTTTGAAGCGAGGGTACTGGGTTGGAGTCCCAGAGTGAACACCAACTCTGAGATGCAGGTACATCCAGCTGACGAGCCCAAAATGGGACGAAACGCGCGTCCTGGACTCCACTGCTAGCCACCATCCATCTCTGATAACATTGATTTGTTTCAATATGATATTTATTCAAGATACAATAATTTTGTACTAAATTAACGTAAACTATGTTCAGCATGACACCCAACGTGTTATTCTGCTTACTTAAATAATTTTTTAATTCTGGTTAGCGCTTTTTTAGCGAGTTGGTTTTCTTCGGGATGGGGTCGCTAACCCCATGCCCAACCCCCCTCCTTTACCCGGGCTTGGAACCCGTAGTAGCTCCCGGAGGAGCTACAGGCGGAGTTTGTTATTCTGCAATGAATTTTTACTAATTTACAATCAATTGTGAGTACAGTTCAATATATGAATGTGTGCATTTTCGACTAAGTTCATCGTGTTTTCGGGAATGAATAAATCTTTACTTGTACTAGTCTTGATGTTCTTACTTCTCGTTGTGGGAAGTGTAGTAGTTCTCTGTTTCAATAATAAGTAATGAGTGAGTTGGATATAACAGGTCTGTATGGTTTCGTTTTATGTTAAGCCCAAATGAGTTATTCTAGCATCCGGACAGACCAATTTATTTATTCTTCTTGAGTCTTATTTTGACCTTGTCAGTTATTCACTTTTTAACCTTGACTGTTTTAATATGATCAAGATACAGAGGACAGTTAGGATGCAGCTGGACAGTTGTCTACGCAAGATACTTCGGATCCGTTGGCCAGAAACTATCAGCAACATTGTACTGTGGGAGAGAACAAACCAGATTTCATCCAGTGGAGGAAGAAATGGGAAAGAAGTGCTGGAAGTGGATAGGACACACATTGAGGAAATCACTCAACTGCGTCACAAGATAAGCCCTCACATGGAGATCCGAAGGCCAAAGAACACATTACGCCGAGAAATAGAGACAGACATGAGAAGAATGAACAAAAATTGGATAGAACTAGAAAAGAAGGCCCAGGACAGAGTGGGTTGGAGAATGCTGATTGGCGGCCTATGCTCCATTGGGAGTAACAGGCGTAAGTAAGTAAGTAAGTTTTAATATGGTTCGCTTCGTTTACCCACTTCTTATTCTTAATTTCTAACTGAATAAACACGTGTGCCTGAAATGTACTCATCCAATTCAAACCGTATTTGGCAATCATGCAAACAAGGTAAACCTAAGTTTAATATATAGAATTAAATGGAAGATTTATGTTCATAGCATATTCATACGTTCAAACAAATTGAAGTTAGCACATTGGACCACAAAAGGTTTATAAAGCTTGCTCTATAATAATATTACTAACAAAACTTTAATTGATTCACAGCTGGTGAGAAGCCTTGAAACATAATGTATTCATGTTATTCCACAGATTTTATTCTTGTTTAGTTTAGATTCTTAAATTATTCGAATGTATTTCTATCAGACGATGGATAGGTGACTAGTTATAAGTGAAGTGATTTGATAAGAATGAGTGTTGATTTTGAACTATATTATTTACATAGTTGACTGGTAGGTCCTGGGTTCGAATCTCGCTCGTGAGGCGGGATCGTGGATGCGTACTGCTGAGGAGTCCAATAATAGGACGAAACGACCGTCCAGCTCTTCCAGGTTTTCCATGGTGATCTAGCTTCAATTGATTCACGATCTCAACTATTAAAATACCGAAATCTCCACAAAACCCCTTCTGATCTATATTATTTAATCAAACTAAAATAAAACCACAAACACGTTTACTAGTCTTTCATAAATCATTCAATATAATTCGAGTTTAAAAATTGTAATGATAGTTATCCAAGAAAAGACGAAGGCATTTTGTTGCATTACATCAATAGCATTGAGTATACTCTCAGAAAATAATCACTTAGCAACTAAGGAATAATGAATGACCATGATATAATTGTTTATTAAATGAGATCTAAGAACATCAGTGAAAATAATGATACATTCTACTTGTTACAATCTATGAATTCTATTAAATTATGATATATGGTCATACTTGATGGCAAACCTCTGGAAGAGGTGGAAACATTCATGTACCTGGGAAGCATCGTTGATAAACAAGGAGCATCGGATGTAGATGTAAAGGCGAGGATTGGCAAAGCAAGGACCGCATTTCTATAATTGAAGAACGTATGGAACTAAAAACAACTGTCAACTAATTTCAAAGTGCGAATCTTCACTACGAACGTCAAGACAACCAGTTCTACTGTACGGAGCTGAAACGTGGAGAACTACTACATCCATCGTCAAGAAGGTACAAGTGTGTATAAACACTTGTCTACGCAAAATACTCAACATTCACTGGCCGGATACTAACAGCAACAGCGTTTTATAGGAGAGGACAAAGCAGCTTCCAACTGAAGAGGAAATTAGGAAAAGATAGGACATACATTAAGGAAATCATCAATGTGCATCACGATGCATTTCTTTCTCATAATTTTGTCGGAATTGATTCAATGGAAATATTAACTAATGATCTACTTAAGGTAAAAACACATCACCGGAACAAAATGTTGCCCAATTATGATCGAATCAAAGATATAACGATGATTTAACGACTTAGCTAGGAGTACTTGGAATTTGAACACATAAATAACGAGAAACTTTGATTCTGTTGCTTCGCAGTGATAATTTTACAAATTGAAATTGATGAATAAAGAAGTTGTGGGGGTTTTGTGGAGATTTAGTATTTATCATAGTTGAAAGCGTGAGTCAATTGAAGCTAGACCACCATGGAAAACCTGGAAACACTGAACGGCCGTTTCGTCCTATTATGGAACTCCTCAGCAGTGCGCATCCACGAACCCGCTTTCTCCAGCCGGAGCCCTTAACCGATAGCTCAGTGGTCTATCGGTTAAGGGCTCCGGCTGGAGACTGGTAGGTCCTGGGTTCGAATCTCGCGAGAGCGGGTTCGTGGATGCGCACTGTTGAGGAATAAAGAAGTGACCAGTGGAGTCCTACCAAGTCTGTTATAGAAATATCAACTCACTGATGACAATTTTGAACGGTTGCTCAAAATCGTCGATTGGTTGAAGTTAGACATTAACACTGTTGGATGCCGGCTCAATGGTCTATCGGTTAAGTGCTCTAGCGCGAGACTGGTAGATCCTAGGTTCGAATCTCGCTCGTGAGGCGGGATCGTGGATGCGTACTGCTGAGGAGTCCCACAATAGGACGAAACGGCCGTTCAGTGTTTCCAGGTTTTCCATGGTGGTCTAGCTTCAATTGACTCATGATTTCAACTATGAGAATAAAGAATAATTAATACAGGACAAATAGCTTTTGATTGACATTGTTTTCTGGTGTTTCATTTGCTAATTTATCAAAGATAAGAAATATCAGTTTAACTGTACATTGTTATTAGAATAGATTTACGAGGTGTAACAATGACTGTCAATAAAACATACAGCTAAAGTAATTAGTCCCTTTGATAAATTTTGATAATGTAATAAGAAGACGAAGATTATCAGAACTATGTGATGATATATGAGCGCAATACATTTCGAACAATCGGATCATACATATACTTGTTAAGCACATTTATATATAAAAATAAAAGGTCAAATAGACTTAAAATGGGGGGTAAAAGGAGGCAAGGATAATAATAATAATAATAATAATAATAATAATAATAATAATGTGAAAACAATTTGAAAGCGAATCACTATTCAAAACCACATCGAAGAGGAGAAGAACGACCAACTTCCCTTCCTGGATATACTTCTTAACAGACGAGATGGTTCAATCAAACGATCCATTTTGCGAAAACCGACGTGGACGGGTGAATACCTTAGTTACTATAGTTATTGCCCTTTGCAATACAAATAGGGTTTGGTAAGCTGCTTATTTAACAAACGACGCTATTGATGATGATGTTAAGTTGATAAACAAGACAATAATGGGGAATGTTTATCCACTTAAATTTATCAATAGATGGAAAGTTCATGGAACAGTGAGACCTACTGTATCCTTGGTGGAGAAAAAGCCTGTTTACATCACCTTACCATTTAGAGGTGATTCAAATAGCCTTTTATTGAAACAAAGGCTTAAATCAGTCATCAACAAAACGTTTTGTTCAGCGAAGGTCATTATCAAAGAAAGGACAAGGTCCATGCTTCATTCAAAATCTAAAAGACATGAAAACGATTGTGTCACATCCCACTGAGTTTACCGACTTAACTGGGATAAAATATTGACTAATATTTTGTTTATAGTACTGACTCTTGGTCTATACAAAAAGCATGCGATTAAATCCCAATCACTATTCATGTAAGTATAGTATATGTGATCAGTATTATTTAATGAAATTAGCAAATTCTTTATAAAGGGTTTTTGTCAGCTTCATTGTGATCCTTCAGAAATTCACCCCAGATTATAGCACACACATCAATTTTTAATTGAGTTACATGAATGTTTATCTCTCTGTAAAACAGCTCACGTCTTAAACTGATGTCAGTTAAAATGAGATCAGGAACTATACGCTCTTTATTAGTGTTGCGTGGTTGGAGATATTAGACAGGAAATCCTGGTTTAACTAGGTAGGTTTTGTACCATTTTACACTCGTCACTAAAGTATACCTGTAATCTTGAGGGAGCTGATGATCCCTGAGGAATTTGAGACCACATCACGCAGTTTCATAGTGTTACGACCTATCTTATCACATCTCAGCTACTCTTATTCTTGGACGTCACTTCACTCGACAAGTCCTCAAATCAGAACACGGTTAAACAGGAATGTAATTATGTTCTAAATTAACAGGGTTTAATGGAAGCATGAATCACAATAAGAAAAATTTAGTATATTTATAATTTTTATACAAGAATATTCTAATCTTCTCCAAGTATTCGCCAATCAACGTGCTCCGACACAATCCTGTATGGAGCATGCTTTAATCCAAACTATATATCGTAAACACACTCTATGGCGTTACCAACTTTTGTAATCTAAAGAATAAAGAGGTTAAATTGGTTCTGTTTGGGAGGTGGATACAGATGCCCAAAAGAACAGAAATCTGGAGTCTAATAATGCAAGTGCTCATAGTAGGAAGTCCTCCAACTGAAAATCAACATCTTAAGCTATACACCAAGGAGACAACTTTTTTCGCTCAGTATATCAACTTATAGTGCTAAGTGGTCTCAACAGTTTCATCGCAGTTTAACCTAGTTGCATAATAATCAATTAACCAACCGACTTCTCAAAGTATTCAAATGTTGTTTACACAAGTATATAAAGAGATATTTTTGTTACAGATATGTTAACTATCAATAAGGAACACAGTACAAGGACAAAACTTTTATTTTTGATAAATTTAAACTATCCCCCACCAACAATAGTGTGGTATCACATTTAATGATACCGTTCAGCTGCTCAAACTGAAGTCTGTAGGAACGAACTCGAATATATGAACTACCAATTAAAAGTTAAATGCCTCGGCTATTAACCCACTGCTCCGCTTGGAGGGCATTGCTACGATGTTTATTCACCACACCATGGTCATTTTACGACGTATCACTACATGAAGTTGCAATAATTAGTCTACTTTGTTGATACCATTTGATAAAACTTCACAAATTTCGTACGACCACAGATGCCTTAGAAATACTGATCGCATCTGCTGGGATCACCGGGTAAGTAATAGTGAGGTTAGACACATGGTATTAGGAAATGATGGTAAATCAGTTGATGAGGTCATGAATCTCCATCGAGTGAGATGGTTAGGCCACGTGCTACGTATGCCTGAACACCGATTACTACGATGCACTATGCTGACTAGTGTAGGGGATGGTTGGAAAAGAGTTAGGGGTGGCCAAACCAAAACGTGGCATCAGTCCTCAAAGTCACCAACTTCTAGTCTGAGCCATGTTGGTAGGTGCAGACTACCTGATTGGGGTCCGTGTGACTATAGTAACCAATGGTTGTAGACTCTAGGTGACATGGCTCAGAATCGATCACAATGGCGTAGGTGTATACACTCTTTATCTTCCCTTTATTCTTAAGACTAAAATTGCTTCATATCTTTCTTCCTTCCTATATTATATCCTTATATACAACCTATCTTTTATTTACTACCACCACCACTAAATTAACTATCTCTATGAATCCGGTGTTCATCTTGTTGTGCTAACGAGGTATGGCAACTTGGACCGATGCATATATGTGCCTGGTCCTATGTTGTAGCTGACTGACTGACACAATAAAACTACCAAATCTAATAATTACAAAATCGATTGTGGCAAACAAGATTATTTTAAATATCGACAAACTTAAATATGAAAATAAGGACAATCTATAATTAGATAAATTTTTCGGCTTAGTTTGATGTATCATAAATAAAAAGTCATTGATGAAGATTCTTTACAAGATTACAAAACGTGGCTGGAAAATGTGATAAGAACAATATTATTATTCTTTGCCAGTTCCAGATGATCTTTCTTACTATCTCAAACGGTGTAAGTTGCTTCGCAAAACTAAACCTAGCCGAAGCCTATCTGCAAGTAGAGGTCGAATCTACTGATAATAAACAAACATCGAGGTTTATTTCGTTATAAACGACTGTCTTCTGAAGTGAAGACGGTACCAGCGATATTCCAACAATTAATGGATACCAGATTAGCTGGTATTATAGGTGTAGCCGTTTATTTAGACGATATACTCATAGTGGCAACATCGCCAGAAGAGTTATATCACCGAACCACCGTCGTAATGATGCCACATGCTCGAAGGTCATATTCTGCTACTATCGTAACAATTTGGTTTGACTTGCTTGTTCTACCACATATATCAAGTTACCTGCCATTCCGTCTTCTTCCTGTCTTAGCAGTCGAAGTTTGATATGTTGAACATAATTGAGTGTTGTCAGTTACAAAAAGAATCGATTGTATTAGAGAAACTCAATCATTTCTGTCCCTAAATACGTAATATCGTAGACCGTACTGAATTCTAACAAGACACAACAACGCAATGAGCTGTAAATTCAATCAACTGTTTAATTGGTAAATACCATTTTACATAACAATACACTTATTTATCTTCACTATTTAGTTTATTTATTTATTTAAACACAAACATTGGTACAAAGAAGCACCAGATATATATGCGCCACACAAATCTCATTCGATTTGTGTGAGGGCTGTGATACTGCTCAGGTGCCTAAACTGAAGCAGGTGCTTTTCTTCGGCGGCCACACTCCGAGCCTTTGACCTAAAGGTCTGATCCATAAGACAGTGGAGCATCGTAAGGAGATGCAGTCCCATGGTAGCCGGTGACCAACGATTGATTCATACGCTATTTGTTCCCTCAGGATACTGGAGCCTCTGTGAACGGTCGGTTTAGAATCAGGGTTTTCCAACTCCCCTAGGTAGACTTTACCTGTCCACCAACCCGGTTAAAGTGCAGGAAATTCGCTTTTCGTCCTCTTAATTTCGTAAACAACACCCGTGGTGTGAGAAGGCAGTGAGTTGGACTTCTCTGGCAGAGGCTATATACGCGTGGCCATGTGAAAGCATTTCGAGAGAGAGTGGACTCTCCCCACTCTCGGCCGTACCAGGGCATTTGGGGGCTCACTATTTAGTAAGTTTTCAGTATCCATTTGATTCAAATGATTTATTTCAATAAATTTTTATTATCGTCCTAGACACCTGAAACTTTTGCAGCTAATAGTGTTGTCTAGAAAGGCAATAGAATGTTTAATATTGAATTATTCAGCTCAGAGAACGCAAAACCAAAGTGATCCTGCTGAGTTATAAATTACAAACTGTCTGCAGAGGGTAGTTGAAAAAGTTAAGAGCAAACTTAGGGTGATGTAGGAGTTTGACGCAAAAGATAGGGACTTAATTTACTAGTTGTGGCCTAATTTAACTCATCAATGATCTATGGTCATCTACTTCACTACATCTACATCGATAAGGACTATGCAACGGAGCATTAATTACCAATCAATAACTAATCAGTATAAACATTTGCGTTACAGAAAGTCATTTCTGTCTCAAGTAACATAGTAATAACATTTCTGAAAAAATACTGTGAGCCAGGCTCAAATTCCTTATTATCTTCTTTAAGATTCTGGATAAATTTTCTCGATAAGAGTCAAACACCTTGAAAAGTAAGTCTACAATTTCTACTAACAGCAAAAAGGTGCATCACAATGCTGAATCACTTAGATCAGTGGACATGTTGAAATTAACTTGGTGGGATTCTATCAGCATGAAGGACCTGATGACCACTAAGTGCGACGTTAATTTTTTTCAAAATATATCCTAACTATTTGTTTACAATATATTTGTATGTTATTGTATACAAGCAATAATGTTAGTCGATACGTGATTATAAATTGATTATCTGCACTAACATTTTACAGCTAGTACACTGAGACTTGTACGATGGTTTGATGATTACAACATCTGGCTTCTAATTATTAAAAGTTTGCTTCACCTATTTGGAATTTGAATAACTAGGTAGTAACAAAGGTGTAGTTTGAAGTTGACAGTACAAACATATATTTAATAAATAGGATGAATCCTATCATAGTCTAACCAGATGATATAATCTACAACTGACTATATGTACAGCGTTACTTAATTACTTACAACTGTTACCCCTTGTGGAGGAGCATAGGCCAACCACCAGTATTCTTCATCAAACTCTGCCCTAAGCTATGTACGACTAGAATAAATATATTTCTATTTACTATAAGTGATCAATTGTTTAACATTCGACATTCAACAATTATATCATAGAATTGAACTTATACTTTCGAGTTCAGTTGCAGCAACCTGACTATATCATTAATCTATAAACAAAAAGAAATGTCCACAAAACCCCTTCTGATTTATAATCCTATGCTCACTAGTGACTGAACGTAAGGAATGTTTCTTTGAGTTCTAGTGGGAAGCAGTGACAGTGGAGTTCAACCAAGTCTGTTTTAGGGATATCAACTCACTGAAGACAATGGTGGACGGTTGCACAGACATCGTGAATTGGTTGAAGTTAAACATCAACACCGTTGGATGCCGACCGGCTCAGTGGTCTATCGGTTAAGTGCTCTGACGCGAGGCTAATAGGTCTGGGTTCCAATCTCGCTCGCCAGGTAGGACCGTGGATGCGTACTGCTAAGGAGTCCCATAATAGGATGGAACGGCCGTCAAGCAGTGCTTCCAAGTTTTCTATAGTGGTCTGGCTTCAATTGACTCATGATTTCAACCATGAAAAGATACATGGATGAAAACTGGTAAATGAATCACATCGAAACTGACTTTATTATTTCTCTGGAAAAATTAAACAATATTATATATCAATAATTTATTGTAAATCTCTTTATGTGCTATGCATGATAATAGGTCACGTACATACATACACACACAAACAAAAAACAACAAAAAAGCAGCTTCACATAGACATTATGAATTTATAATATGCGCCTCTATTCTACAAACATCCTTAACAAAGTATAATGATGAGTGTACAATTAAAGGCACATAGTAATAACAATTTGCATTTACAATATTGAAAGATGACTTCTTCTTGTTTAATATCGAATGGTTAGACAGTGAAAAAGATGATGATGATGGTAATAGCAGTAATAGCAGTAGTAGTAGTAGTAATAGTAACAAATAAAGTCACAAAATTCTGATTAGTTTCTTTCAAACTTATCCAATCTTGTTCACCTAATCTATTGTCTCTTGTAATTGACCATTTGTAACTTCACGTCTTTGATTAGTTACTCTAGTTGATAATAAATCTGATTGACATATAGGACATGTTAATTTATGTTTCATCCATTGTATAAGACATTCTGAATGATAAAGATGACCACATCTAGTTATTTTAGATGTTGTTATAGTCATTTCAATAAAACATATTGGACATATATCACCATAACGTTCTAATTGTAATTTATTAGGATTAACTAAATCATTCATACGTTTAGTACATAATAGCCGCCATCTTATCCATAGATATGCTCTACGAGCTGATGGATATAAAACTAATGAAAAATAACAACATATAATAAACAGACGACATAAGCCGAAAGAATCATAAAATACTAACCAACAAACGGTTAGAAATGATAATAATGATATAAAATAATCAATTACTGAACTAATTACTTTAGTCCAAAATATTGTTGGTTGAAATCCAGTCCAATTTGGATAACGATAAGAATATTGATATATAACATATTCAATTAATGTAACTATAAGGCTAATTAATAATTGACAACCGCTTAAAAATATTCTTAACCGCCTTGCAAGTATTGCTTCTTCTGATGAACCAATATGTGATAAAACAGCTAAATAAGATGCATTTTCACTATGATTCATATTACGTATATATTCTAATTTGTCATTTGTTAATATTCTTGGTAAACAAGTGAACATATTGAAAGATGTAAATATGAGTACAATACAAAAACATAATGGTCGTATATGTTCAGACCAATTGGTTTGTTGACCAGGTGCTCCAAGACGTAATAAAAATGATTTGATCAATGCTTGAATAGGATGAATACATGCAATTACAAGAACCATAATTCCATACATAGAACATGATGCACGATAAACTGGTGGAAGATTAGGCATATCTGATTGAAAAGCTAAGAATAAAAAAACAACAGCACAATTCCATCCAGTACTAGCTAATAATTCCATAGCAATAACATCATTTTGATCTAAAGCTAATGCTGGATCATCAATTACATTCCATGTATGTGGATCAGCTGGAGCTTCTGCGACTACTACTGCTAATCGAGCTGTACCAGTACGAGATGGATCCAATAAAAAGACCAATATAGAAACGAAAATAGTAGCTAATGCACCAAAAAATGCAGCTGCTCCACACACTGATAACCAGGTTTCTGATCCATGTACAAAAAGACCAACAAATAATCTTGTATATAGTATAGATAATGTTGATTGATTGGAAGTATCCAGATTAGAGTATTCATCTAATGTAGAAGAATTGAATAGTTTCGCTGATATTTCATCAACATTAATATCACCAGTTGGAATAATTCTCCAGCAGATTGGACCCAAAATAATCACTGACATTAGTTTAAATGACCAAAAGTACATTAAAATTTGTGGTACATCTAATCGATTCCAATGAAATGTAATATAATCAACTAGACCAAGTCGATATAATTCCAATTCTATATCAATACATGACATAAACATTTCATAAATATCAGTAATGCTTAAACAATACAATAAGAGTAGTATATAAATACATAATAAACCATATGAACAAGTTAATAAGATTAGATCATATCGATAAGCTTCTTCAGAAACAATAGTTATATCATGAACAATATTATTCACATTTGATGAAAACATGTGAATATTTGAGGGTAGACAAAGAGATTGCCAATTGTTATTTACATTAGATTGTTTGACACAACAATTCGGTTCAATCATTGTATAGACATAAAATAAACAAGACGACGAAAAATTATTTAATCCATAGATGATATTTGTATGAAATGAATGGTTATCATTTGCTGTTGTTGTTGTTGTTGTTGTTATCATCATTCTTAATGGTTTATCATTATCGGATCTTATTAATTCTATTGATGAAGACTTAATAATAAATGGCAATGAAGAGATAAGTAATACAGAAATATAAAAAAGTATAATTATAAAATATTTATAGGATGGTATACGCCTGAATATTGAATTTATTAACATAAACAATAGTGAAGTGGCAAGTAATAAACAGCCTAATATACAATGCCATCGTATAAGTAATGACAGTGAAGTAGAAGAAGAAGACGACGAGGGAAAATAAGTAGAGAAAGAAGAAAAAGCCGATGGAAATGTCGGTAATGTGATCGTATACAATAAAGACATATAATTCATAAACATTATACAAACAAGAAAGAGATTTATTACAATAAATACAACAGTGAAAATGCCTTTAATGTAAATAACTGAAGTGACTGCACAAATGATGAAAGCTGAAAATTAAAAAAATATAGAACGGAGATAAAATATGATTATGGAGTATATTAGAAAAACTAGTACTATTTGTAAAGTGCACTTTTGACAAAGTTGTAAATTATATTGAACGGCTTAAATATATAGTTGTTTTATTCAGGTACCAAGTGGTCTTTTATTTATTTATTTAAACATATGAGCCACACAAATCAATCGATTTGAGTGAGGATTGGAATACTGGACGAGCACCCAAACCGAAGCAAGTGGTTTTCTTAGAGGTTCGCTCTCTGAGCCTTCGATCTAGAGATCTGGTCCATAAGCCAGAGGAGCAGCGTTATGAGATGTGGTCCAATGGTAGTCGGTGACTAACAATAGGTTCATACGTCTTTTATTTCTTCAGGATCTTGGAGACCATTGGTTTAAAATCAGGTTTATCCAACACTTGTAGGTGAATGCTCTGTATCTAACAGTCTGGTTTAAGCTTCATACATTCGCTTTCGGTCCTCCCAAGTTTATAAATAGCATCCCTGCCGAAAGAAGGCAGTGAGTATGACTTCCCTGACGGTGGTTGTATACGCATGGCCAACAATTGAATCAAGGCATTTCTTTTGGTATGAAGCTCTCTAGTCAATCAACTTACGGATATCTATAAGTCATTTTTTATCTAGTAAAAAGGTACTAACAAAAGTTTATCAGTAAGCTAGTGTGTAATTAGACATTTGAACTCTAACGAAAAACCTGAACCATTAGAACGAGATGATTTTAGGTGTATAAATTCATGGGTTTTGAAATGTCCTGTAGGGACAAGCACTTAAGATTTTAAGCAAAAGCTTTCATCTTGAAAGATAAATTCAAATACGTTCCACTACATTATTAATTCCATGATATTAACGAATATAAACAAAGAAACAAACAATTCGACAGTGATACACTCACTAATAAGAATCAAAGGTTTTAAAGACGCTCAAATGATAGCTTTAATCTAGAACTCGAAATTTATTCGAAGTTTAGTTATTTATAGTAGTTTTACGGATGATATCAATCTGTGATGGAAAATATTCCCAAATGTAGAAATCTCTCTACAAGTTTATAACAACAGCTATGAAAAATAAACGAAACAAAACAAAAATCTTACCGACTGAGATAATGAAGCTGATATGAGATTCATCTGGACACAAACAAGAAGGACAAGTCGATGTTATCCAATTGGAATAAAGTTTCCAGTAATCATAAAGAAAAGTAACGCGCTTTGTTGCTACTAATTCGACAAAAAATAAGAAAGGTAGTCGTGCAAATGTATCCCCAATACGTGAAAGACTTTGAAGCATTACGGGATAATATGTTCTTTGGAACCCAAAATTTCAAGACTGTGAGAGAGAGAAGAAATACGACAGGAATTATTTGCACACGAATTGATGTTATAAACAGAGCCTCATTATGGAAATGATGCGCCGCATACGTTGAATCTCAACAGGATCTCCTATGATTGGTAGATTGATAAGTAAAAACTGATTATATAGTAGGTGAAAATGAGTATCCTTTTCAGTCAAATCCTCCTAAGGTGAACAGTTGAATGGCATGATTAGCAGTTTATTTTCTGCAGTGCCAATGTTTTCCACCCGAACACAAGTGTACTGTATTTTAAATAGAAACTAGTAACGGTTCGCGAAAATTGGATCAAAAATTGTGCCACATTGGCTAGTGACTGGATTCGTAACATACATGTTCACTTGGATCATTAATTAATACATGAATCATGGTTTTCGATAGATAGTACGAGCAGTTAACAGACTCTGTAGGTGTAATTTTAATATATACAAGGTATTGATGATTAAGTTTTGATCAAGCTTATTTAATTAAATAGTTACAGCTAACAGTTCATTTTATGAGTTTCTTGTAGGTTCAATTTGGTGATACAAACAAATTACAACCTCTGATATACTGTAAAAAGTCATTGTATCAGAAAATTGAAGTGTTATATAGAGGGATGTGAATGACATTGTGACAAATACTAGGCAATTCTTTTATCTAAAGTCGTTATTTTACAGATTCACTCAATTGCATTTATGGTTTATTGGATAGTCTTACTTGTTAATGAAATCAATCATGGCGACTTCAGCTGCCGAAGCTTTTAAAAAGTTAGGGCGTTTCAATCAGAGGTTAAGTGAACGTTTTATTTCCATAACTTATCATCCCCGACCTTAGTACGTTTCACGTAATATAAGACTTAAAACTAACAAACTGACCACAATACTAGGCAGGCTAATTTATCATATGATGTCGAACGCGTCAACAACTTCACTTTTCTTGGAAGCCTGTTCAGCCCCAATGGGTTGGTGTCTGACGAAATTTCAGCACCGATTCAAAAAGCTCGTTTGGCTTTTGCCAACTTACGTCACCTATGACGAAGGCAAGATATCCATATATCAATTGAAGGATGAACATACTGCGCGGCAGTTTGTGCTGTTCTTCTTTACGGCTGCAAAACGTGGCCACTACGAGTAGAAGATACTCGTAAGCCACTAGTATTTGATTGCAGATATCTTGGAAATATTGCTCACATCTGCTGGGATCACAGGGTAAGTAATAGTGAGGCTAGATGCATGGTACCAGAGAATGATGGTAAATCAGTTGATGAGTTTGTGAATCTTCATCAACTGAGATGGTTGGTCCACGTGTTACGATGCCTGAACACCGATTAGCACGATGCACAACGCCGACTAGTGTTAGGGATGGTTGGAAATGAGTTAGGGGCGGCCAAACCGAAACGTGGCATCAGTCCTTAAAGTCACTAACTTATGGTCTGAGCCATGTTGGCAGATACAGACTACGTGGTTAAAGTCCGCGAGACTATCGTAACCAATGGTTGGGGACTCTGAGTGACATGACTCAGAATCGATCACAATGGCGTCAGTGTATACACTTTTTGTCTTCCCTTATACCGTGAGATTAAGATTACTTTATACATTTCTTTCTACAAACTAATTCTTTCTCGCTCTATTATATCCTTATACATGATGTTTTGCATATTACTACTATTGCAGTAACTACTATGGATTTGGTATTCATTTTGTTGTGCTAATGAGGTGTAGCAACTTGGACCAACTCATATATGAGCCTGTCCCTACGTTTTAGCTGACTGACTGACTGACTATATGACCAATACGCACAGAAGCAAATTTTCCTAATACAGTCTTCACTGACTGGTTGAACATGTTTCACGATTGACTAGGTGAATTTCCTACAGGATATCGACTATCCGACCATCTACTTGGCAGGCATTAGACTTAGAACTGAAAAACACTAAACGATTTTGCTGATATTGTTTGAATTAGCACGCTATTTTGCGCTGCACATATAACACTTGCATTCTGTTCCGACAGTCTGATCAAATAATATTAGCCGGCAATAATTGGACATCTACGTTTGATTGGAAGTGAGGCTATAATTCAAAGTCGGACTGTGATGAAGTCAAGACCAGAGTGAATTTAAAAATAGACGACTGGATGATGTACGTGAATTACTACCTAGCGTCAAATCGAAATAAATTTTTATTAACTCCCATTGTGTATTCATAAAGCTGACAACATAAGTAAGCTTACATTAGCCATACAATTTCAATAAGTAATATATATATATATATATATATATATATATATATATAAACACTTCCAAGTGTATTGTGATGCATATTGGCCACCAGGGTACAGATACATACACGATGAATAACACTGAGTTACCTATTGTTCAGGCACACAATGACTTAGGCGTCATCGTTATTCAAGACTTAAAGACTACTGCACACTGCCGTGCAATAGCCGCCAAAGATTTTAGGACTTTATGGTCCATACGCAGGGCTTTTAGGCATCTTGACGCTAAAACGTTTCTGACTTTGTATACAGTGTTCGTACGCCCTAAACTTGAATACTGCATACAAGCAGCTAGCCCGTCTAAAAAAAGACAGTGAACTCTTGGAAAGGGTTCAGAGAACCGCAACTACGCTGGATCCCGGAATAGCGAAGCTCCCGTATGGTACTAGACTGACCAAGCTACACCTAGTCCCGCTGTCAAATAGAAGAATCAGAGGCGACTTGATTACAGTTTTCAAATTGCTTAATGACAAATTTGCACCTGATATGCCCTCATTTTTCTTGTCTTCCAAAACAGAAAATCTACGAGGACACTCCAAAAAAGTTCACAAGCCCCGAACAAATTACTTGTCAGCTGACTACCGACTTTCCCATCGAATAATCAACGAGTGGAATTCATTACCTCAGCACGTGGTTGAGGCTCCATCCGTCGACTCCTTCAAAAGAGAGTTGGATCAGCTAAGAGACCATCATTGCCAAGACTAACACAGGCCATCAAGCCTCCTGTCCTTTCTAAACTGAAACTGATATATATATATATATATATATATATATATATATATATATATATATATATATATATGAGTAATCTAATAACTGAAAGCCTTTTCAGTGGTGACGAATAATTGGGGATCATACAAGAAACCTTGTCCCTAGGCTCAGTAGACTTCGTCTGTAGAATAAACAGTAAACACACTCCCAACTTTACAGAATAAACAATCAACCTAAATCGATTAATTATTCTAAAAATTTCCGTCTGGGGAAAGTAATTTCTGGGAAATTTTATTAATTTTCGCGGAATTTTTTAAAAACCGTGGGAAAATAATTTCCTATTCATTGGACTGTGTGAGTCGCCCTCAGAAACTGCATTCCCCCCAAAGTGATGTTCAGCATTAATCGTAAAGTACTCCTATAATGTCAATGTGACTTTCTTGAGATAGGTTTCTTCTGATGTTTGTCTCATAAGCATTATATGAAGAAATTAACTTTAAACTGTTTATTCTGTTGAGACTAAAGTCCACAACTTAACCGACAATCACGACATTAAAACTCCTACCAAGGACATCTGTAATTAAACCAACCCGCGTGTTTGGTTCTTCAACTTCCAATCATCTCCAGGCTCTATTCCAATATCCAATATCTTTGTCACAAGCCCGTATAAGGCGATTGATTTCTTTGCGCTCGCTTCTTGTTAGTTCGGTAAAGTTCGAGGTATTTGGCAATGTTCAATTTTTAGTAAGTTAGGCATTAAAATCCACTGGTTCTAATCATTTTGGCGGTTATTTGTGGATTTGTTTATCTCGTAATTTGAGTGAGCGCGTTTGATTCAGGACAGTAAGGATCCTGGATACCAACAACTATCATATTACTAGGAATGTGGTTGGTGGATTGCAATGTGAAAATAATAAAGTGATCATTCGATTGTTAAGAAAAAATAGGTAAATATTTTAACAAATGGTAATGCTTAAAAAGATGGAATTACAAGGATAAGAGGGAAACTAGGATTATAATAAGCAAGATAGGAAGTAGTTAGTGGCTAAGCGGTAATGATAACCATGATGGGTTTCTAGACATAATTCAGATAGATCAGAGGGGGTTTTGTGGAGAATTTAGTATTTTCACAGTTGAAATCATGAGTCATTTGAAGCTAGACCACCATCGAAAACCTGGAAGCACTAGACGGCCGTTTTGCCCTACTATGAGACTCCTTAGCAGTTAGCATCCACGATCCCACATCCACGAACCCTAGATATTAACACCGTTGGATGCCGACCGGCTCAGTGGTCTATCGGTTAAGGGCTCCGGCTCAAGACTGGTAGGTCCTGAGTTCGAACCTTGCGAGTGCGGGATCGTGGATGCGCACCGCTGAGGAGTCCCATAGTAAGACGAAACGGCCGTCCAGTACTTCCAGGTTTTCGATGGTGGTCTAGCTTCAATTGACTCATGATTTCAACTGTGAAAATGCTAAATTCTCCACAAAACCTCCTCTGATCTATAATCCTATGCTCACTAGTGACTGACTTCAAGAGACATTTCCTTGAGTTCTAGTGGGAAGCAGTGGCCAGTCGAGTTCAACCAAGTCTGTTGTAGAGATATCAACTCACTGAAGACAATTGGTGAACGGTCGCTCAAAATCGTGGATTAGTTGAAGTAACCCGTCAATGAGTGCGTGTTTGTCAAGTCTCATCTGAGAGCTATCCCCTGACGTAAGACTATAGTCACTTCCACTAGGAGAATATCCCATATGGGGGTAATTCCTAATGAGAAAAATTGAGAGAGTGCATGAATGTTCGCCCTTTGATGTGCAATCCTTAGATAGTTGCCTGGAGTAGCGTGTTAACGTTTTTGCAATATGCTCGTGTTAGTATGGCTTATTGTGCCCAATGTGTTGCATGCCACTATCAAACCACCTTTAATTTTTCTGTATCTAAACGTGAGTAATCCCAGGTACTAGAGTCTGGCCTCATAGAATTCGTGTTTTTAGACCTATCGCTCACTTGGTTACCCGTCTCTGTACTTGGTCTGAGAGATTATCTTTTTTGAAGAGAAGAGGCGCAGTGATACTATGAACTTCAATATGCGACCGTGTGTAAGTTTTAAAGAGTGTTAGGAGCAACTCTGGACTGATTGTGCTAAGTTGTCCAAGGATGTAGTCGAGATATTCGCCTCTCATGCCTGCATCCCCGGTGTAGTTTGAAGCAATGCCCATGTGGTTATGGGCCCGTGGTCACGCTCTGAAGACACAACCAGGAGAGGATTTGTAAGTGCTTTACGTCAAGTGAGGGGGAAGTTTTATGTCACAGCACTTCCAATTGTCTACTGCTCATTACTCTATCGTTGCAAAGCTATTTAGAAGCGCATGAGAATCCTTTTCGCACTTTTATGAACCTCCAGACCTTTGAATTGTCCGCATAAATCCGCACCATCGAGTGATTTCTATCTAGCAGATCATTAATCAAAACCAATAAGAGGAGTGGACCTCAGATTGTTCACTGCCGAACTCCTGATTTTAATGGTTTCCAACACTCGTCAACTCTATTAACATTGGTACGGAACATCCTGATTTCTAGTTAGCCTTGGAGCCAAGAAAAACATGGCCGAGTGAAATCCTTCTTTACAACCTTTGTTGTGAGAAGTACATGAGGGACTGCTTAAAGGGTTCCGGGAACTCGAAGAACATTACACGGACTGGTATCTTATGTTCCTAGCGGAACGTCTAGCTTTCTCATTCCGTGAGATGTTGGGTTTTATGAAGGATGCTGTCTTATTCGTGTATTTCCTTATTAGTTCATTAACCAATCCTCCCATTATCTTTGACATTATTAAAGATAATGTGACTTACCTGTAACAGGCAGGGATTTTTCTATTCTGCTCCTTGAATATTGACGAGAGAGTAGCCTGCTTTCATACTCCTGAAAGTTGGTGAGAGCTTTGTAAGCCCCTGAACAGGTCACACGCCTGTGTGCTGGTGACTTCATCCCAGTTTTCTAGGATTATAGGCCCTATGCTGCCACATCCCGGTGATTTTCCTTGGGGCAGGGAATGTAGTCTGCTTAACACATGTCCGGGTGCTGGATGTCCCCATGAGACTCAACTGGTACTAGAGTCTAAAAATGTTCTGTGCTTGCGGGTTCCTGGTTAAGTTCATAGAATAAGATGACATTAAAGATCTCCTGCATCTCTAAGTTGGTGAGATCTTCGTGATTTGACCACACAAAAGTGCACATTTCTTGGATTCTGGGCCTCTATGGAAGGATAGTGTAACGTCATGTGCTACGTTAAAGCCACACAGTTTATCCTAGCTTCCGGACAAGCCAATCTATTCACTCTTCTTAAACCACATTTTGACCTTTTCATTTGTTAGGTTATTTTTTCCGACTGTTTTTAGATGAGCCTATAAGTATGCAAATCTTATCCTACTCACCACATGTCTGTATCTGGCTTTGAATATTGATTACTATTTGATTTAATCGAGTCAGTTAACATGCCTTGTCCAATCTGCTTCGTTTCGTATCTCCGACTGCCTGCTCAAATCAACGAGTGTATGAAATGTACATGTTCAAAATCCGTTCCCGTGTTTGGTTTATTTATATTAGGATAGATGACATATGTATTTCGATGACAGTAATTCATATGGTGTAAATGGAGCCAGATTAAAGGCCACAAAATCTTTTTGTAGTCGGGGATCTATAGCAGCATTTCGTATAAGTTTTGCGTTTCGGAAGCTGGATTTAAGTGTCGTATCTGTTTCTAAATGCCAAGTAACAACTGAGATCAGATTCCGTCAGGTAGACCTTCCACTTTTTCCAGGTTCTCTGTTCGGCCTGCAGTAAGCGTTCCGTACCTCTCATAACCCGGGATATTTGCTTTCCACTGGTGTACTTACCCTTAGGTGCATTGTGTTCGATAGCATTCAGAAGGATGTCTTTCAGTATCTCCAAGTGGTCATCCATCGTTAGCCATTACTACTCTAGCGGCCATGAGGTGTTTAGAAGACGCTCACTCATATTCCTTTGGTTTGCTCCAGTGTAGCTAAGGCGGAGAACATCCTCGTCCCCCAAAGTATTGTTTGTGTGGTCACGTCAAACCTGGCTGTATTTTGGTCAATACTTCCTGTCAGTGAGCGGTAAAAGACATCCTCAGGTAGACGCTGATCATCTGTCGGTAAGTAACTTAAGTTTAAAGGTAATTCGTCCATTTCCTATCTAGTTGTGCCACCTACATGTTTAACCAGTCCTTAACATCCTTTGCCGTCACAAACCACTTAAGGAACCGCCCTGTAAGGATTGCATCCCGCTTGTTGAAATTTCGGAATGGAGTATTGAAGTTTCCAGCTAGTTGTATTTGGTCAACACCGAGAAGTAGCAATCGTAGCATCGCTAATATTATCCAATGTTTCTGGGTATTCGAACCTGAGGGAGGCAATCAGGAGTTTCGTGTTGTTTACATTGAAACATCACTAGCATGGTTCAGTCAACTCGGTTAATTCAGTGCTGTTTCGTACTACTGCTTTGAAGTGGCTGTTAGTGTATATTGCCACTTTACCCCATTTTTGTGTACCCTGTCGCATCGAAAAATTTTTATGCCCACTTTATCGGTGATGTCGAACTAGAACCATGTTACAGTGAGAACTATGATTTCAAGAACTAACTGACAGCTCATGTTCCTGATTTCTCCTACTTTTACTACTCAGTCCTCCTACACTTCTATAGAAGTACTTTATGGTCGGTTTCATTAGCCGGTGCTCCTCTACAATGAAGCCTATATTTCAGTCTCCAAATAGATTATTATTCCGAGTGTGTTGGCCAGCTAGATGCGAACCAGTTGTAGGTTTTTCGCCTGTATACCATGTACCATTAACGAGACAGTGAACTCTGTGTTCTATTTGGCGGGTTGTTGATCATAATCGACCGACACCAATGTTTTTTTTGTTGAGCTTTTCTGTTGTTGCCTTACATATCTAGATAGACTTTCACAACATCTGATACGAGCGGAGAGATCTTTATCATATAAACCAAGCTTGAAAGACCTCGATTCGGTCCTCTCGGTTTTCGGAGTTCACAGTCATCAGACACGGAGGTTTTATAGTCGGAAGAAGAAGCCTGGATGCGCTAATTATGGTGGTAGCGTGAGGGTCTATGTTGTGTGATAGCTAATACTATTGTCGTATATTATGCCCATGAGCTTTATCGCGACTATTACCTACTGGCTCAGGCACTCTGTGAACCACCATGCTGGTTGGTTGTTAGCTGATTATCTAGCGTCATCTTTTACGGCGTATGGTTTGTTGTGCCTAACTCCGATTTGAATGAACATCTTGATTAGTGGTCGCCGTGACGTCAATTAAATTTCCTCTGTACCGTGTTTTGGATCAAATGTTTATCTTAATGGAAGGACTTCACCATCTACTACAATTTGGCCGATATACAGGGGGCATAGCTTAGCTAAAGTGGTACTATTTACCGGGATTATACAAAATTTGTCCCGCTGAGCCTTATCAAAAGCATTTCTTTCTCTAATAGGCTGTTCCCCCATACTGGGACATCAAATAAAGTCAGAAAGCCTTGTCTTTCGTCTCACCTAGTACCCGTTTCCTAACGACTGTATTACTTAATCCGTGGTCCCAGGATAGACGAGCAATGCTTCGAAGACACCTATGATCGAATACTAGTAACCTACGGATATCCTCTACTCTTATCGGCAATGTTTCACTGCCATAAACTAGGACGGAACAAACCCGTCCTTTGGTTGGTAAATGGATATCTCGCCTACGTCACAAATAACGGAAGTTGGCAAAAGCTATAAGTCTTCTGTACCCGATTTCGTCACACACCAAACCACAAGGGCTGATGAGACTCCCAAGATAAGTGAAGCGGTTGACAAGTTCAACTACTTCACTCCCTATCATTAGTTCGGGTGTTGATGAAGCCAAATCCTGAAGTAACATCTTGCATTTCGAGAGAGAGAATCACATCCTGAACATGCTTGCACTGTTGCTTACGGTGGTCAGAAGATTCCGCATTTTAGTCATCGGCATATTCTAAGTAAACAAGTGAATCTTCCGGTAAAAGTTCAACTTCTGGAAATTTAGATGAGAAAAGTTTCATCTCTAATAGCAAGTTCGGACCATTAACCTACTCATTGGAAGCCCGACTTCTTAAAAACTCCGCGCTTATACATGCATCTCCATTTATGAATTCACGAGTACGTGTGAAACCAGCAATGCGAATATCTGAGATACAAAGTCCAGAAATTCATATGAAACTGCAGAATGCATAGTGTTTTATGGATAATTCGTAATCAAGGCGTGGTCCTTAATAATAAAGACCAAAAAGTATTGAGCCGTTAATTATTCTTTACCTGGGCAACAACATCCCAATGTTATTTAGAAGGCCATCTTTTACTACTTAGCTTCAGTCACACACTTTTACTGCCAAATTTATTAGTAAGTCAATCACTGAGAAAACCTTATCGTATTGAAACTTTCACCATTAAACCACTCAGCTCGACAAAGAAAAGCTCATTGGAACCATCCGCCCTAGCTGCAGAGCTATTCTACTGTTTAAGTTCAATAGCTAGAATAACCGAACCGAGATATTTTACATGAAATCTAGTATAACATCTATTTATCAGTAACAACTAACTCAGCCTTTAGTTTATCTAGCGTTACTGCCTATTCCAAGCCCGGGTAAATGCGGATTGTTTGGCATGAGGTCAGTAACTCCATCCCATAGAAAACAACCTTCATAAGTCAAAATACGAACCATAATAACCAATTCGAACTCTTTCCTCCCAGTTGAAGGAAGGATTGTGACGCCACATGGTGAAAGCCGATAGTCTCCGGAAGTCACGAAGCTGATCCCCCCTTTAACAACCCGAGGAACCATTTTTATCGGTACTTGGAGCGTTCGAATAATGTGGGAGACCGGGAGGGCCAGTCAAACAGCAACGGAAATGAGATGCACCTTGGTGGTGCTCGGAATAAGTGAGACTGGTTGGACGCAATGTAGACAGTAAATGTTAGATACGGGAGAGATGCTGCCGTACTCTGGTAACGAAGAAGAAAATGCTCCGCACACTCAGGTAGTTCCTCTGCTGCTATCCACAGAAGCACGTAATGCACTTGTAGAATGGGAATACCATGGATCTAGAATCATCAAAGCATCTTTCAAAACAATGAAGGAGGGGATCACAATGATTTGTTATCCAGTGCTATACACCCACTATTGACAGCAATGAAGATCAGTTTTATGTGAGGCTGAAATGGATCATAGGGAAGTGTTCAGAATAGGACCTGACAATCCTGTTGAGGGATTAAACACCAGTCGGAATTGACAAAATATGACATGAAGTTATCATGGGGCGACATGGACTGACTGGGAGAAAGGAACGTGAATGGTAACAGATTTGCAAATTTTTATGTGCATTCAACAAAATGGTTATAGGGGATAAAATATCCCCACACAAAGTTACATGGATCTCACAGACCACACCACGAAAAACCAGATGGATCATATTTGTATCAATGAAAAGTTCAGAAGGTCAATGGAAGATGTAAAAACCAGAAGCTAACATAGATTTAGATCACCACCTGGTTGTGACCAAGATGAAACTGAAGCTAAAAAAACAATGGACGACTGGACCCATAGCATTACAAAGGTTCAATACAGCCTTCCTTCGAGATACTAACAAACTAAACCAATTCAAGATAACTCTCAACAACAAGTTCCAAGCTCTACAGGATCTACTGAAAGAACAAGAAACTACGATGGAGGACAACTGGAAAGGGATCAAAGAAGCACTAACTTCAGCATGTCAGGAGAGTCTGGGTCGCAACTACCATCATCATAAGGATCTCCGCGGAAACCCTGCACAAGATTCAAGAAAGGAAGAACAAAAAGACAGCAATTAACAACGGCCGAACAATAACAGAGAAAGTCAAGGCACAAGCTGAATACACAGAAGCAAACAAGCAAATGAAGAGGAGCATTAGAACTGACAGGCGGAAATACATGGAAGAGCTAGCAACGACAGAGAAAAAAAGCTGCGAGAGAAGGGAATACGAGACAATTATATGATACGACGAAAAGAGTATCAGGGAAATATCGTAAATCAGAGCGACTAATCAAAGACGAGGAGGGCAAGCCAATCGCTGAGATTCAGGAATAGGAGAACAGGTGGGTAGAACACTTTGGTGAAGTCAAGAATAGGCCAGCTCCTTCAAATCCACCGGACATCGAAGCGGTACACAAAGACCTTCATATGGGTTATATTCTACAAACAATAAAAATGAGGTCGGCCTTCAGACAAACGAACAATAGGAAAGCAGCAGGGCCTTACGACATATCAACTGGGCCAATGAAGTCAGACATAGAAGCAATTGCAAACATACTCCGCGTTCCATTCGGAAAGATTTGGAAGGAGAAACAATTACGGACAGACTGAAAAGATAGATATCTCCTAAAGATACAAAGAAATGAGATACCAATAGGTGTAGGGACTACAGAGACATAACACTACTATCGGTAACATGAAAATTTCCCAGCAGTATTGCGGAACCGGGTGAAGGATTCAGTAGATGCTCAACTTCAAAATCAACAAGCTAGCTTTCACAAGCATCGGTCGTGCACAGACCAATTCGTGACAATACGAGTTATTGTTGAACAAACAACTGAATGGAATTCGCCACCATACATCAACTTTCTTCATTATGAGAAAGCGTTTGACAACATAGGTAGGAGAACCTTGTGGAAACTTCTTCGACACTATGGAGTATCTGAGAAGAAATGTCAACATCATCCAAAATTAACACGACAGACTACAATGCGAATTCGTCCACGGAGGACACCTGACGGACGCATTGCAAGTAAGGACCGGAGTCAGAAAAGACTACTTATTTACGCCCTTTCTCATTCTCCTGGTGGTTGACTGTATTATGGAGATCACATCTCAAGTGGAACATAAAATACAATGGACAGTTTGAATGTAACTAGACGATTTGGACTACGCAGATGACCTACCTTTGTTATCCCATACACAGCCATAAATGCAGGTGAAGACAGCCAGTGTAGCACAAGCCTCTGCTTCAGTTGGCCTCAATAGGCACAACGGAAAAAGCAACATCTTCAAATACAACACAAAGAACACAAACTAAATCACACTTGATGGACAAACTCTAGGAGACGTGGAGACTTTCAAGTACCTAGGTAGCAGCGCCATCGATGAACAAGGAGGATCCGATGCAAACGTAAAGGTAAAGATTAGCAAACTAAGGACAGCATTCCTACAGTCGAAAAACACATGGAACTCAAAACAACTGTCAACCAATAGCTAAGTGAGAATTTTCAACACAAACGTCAAGACAGTTCTACTTCATGGAGCTGAAACTTGGAGAAATACCGTAGTCATCATCAAAAATGTACGAGAATTTATAAACAATTGTCTGTACAAGATACTCAATGTCCGTTAACCGGACACCATCAGTAACAGTTTAAAATAAGAGAGAACAGATCAGCTCCCAGCTCAAGAGAAAATTGAAAAAAGACGATGCAGGTGAATAGGACGCACATTATGGAAACCACCAAACTGCATCACAAGGCAAACGCCAACTTGGAATCTTGAAAGGAAATGGAAAAGAGGAAGGCCAAAGAACACATTGCACCAAGAATTAGAAGCAGACATCAAAAGAGTTAACAGGAACTGGGAACGATCGGAAAGAATTGAACAGGACAGATTTGGTGGAGAATCCTCGTGGGTGACTTATGCCCCTCAACGAGGCCTAAGTAAGTATCAGTAACATCTATATTATAAGGAAACGATATCATTTGTTATTTCTGAAAAAGACATTTACCAGAAAATAAAAGCTTTCGATATATAGTTAAGTAATTATTTCCAGGTGTGCAATAATACGAAGCAAATCGTCAACCGCTTTTATATTACTAGGGGAAATCTGTGTCAATGTCATGTTGTAATCATTAAGTTCTCTTCCACTGTAAATTAAATCACGCTGAGTTTCCAAATACAACTCGACTTTACAATACAGAATGTCGGATATTAAGGTGACTAGATGAAAAACGACGTAAAACTACTGAAAGTTTACATGCATATCTGCTCACTTTTAGGAATTGAAGATACATTAACAAACACTATCTCGAATTACGTGGAATAATGACCTTATTACTAATATGGCTTGTAGAATCCAGTTCTTGATCTTGACTAAAACTCAACAAACTCCACAACCTTATACTGATAATTATCATGTGCTCACTAGCGACTAGCTTCGAGAGCTAATTCTCAAACTTCTTGTGGAGTTTAACCCTGTCGGGTGTGACGCAGTTACCTACTAAAGATAATGGAATACAGTCGCGTAACATCGTGGATTGATTGAAGTTAGGCATTGCTGGGGAGTTCAATGCTAGGACATAAGGGCCTTCCAGTGCCCCCATGTTTTCAATGGTAGTCTGTTAATGATCGGTTCATGATCTCAATGAAAACTCAGCAATCTCCACAACCCTACACTGATGATAGAATTCGGTCAAAGGTAAAGTTCGGATGGTATGGAAGGCTTGACTAATTGACTACATCTCATTTGATCCTGTGCACCAGTAGTACAAAACCAATTAATCTAAAAGTGCTCATCAGTAAGTTACAAGTTGAAAGGACATCTTATATATCAAAAATAGCACTATTACATTAACATTTCACGCTTTGCAAATATTGAAAGCTATATGCCACAATCACTATAAAATACAAATGTTTGCTCCGTTATTTTCAGGTAACAAACTCAACTCACCAACCAAGTTACACGTTATATTTATTTCCAGTTTATTGACCAACTACAAGTTTACTTAGTTGGATCTGAGTCGCATTATTTGTGTAATAATCGAATCCTGAAACTGAAATGGGTAGGGAATTGTTCGAACCTACAACCTATTGATTGAAGTCCAAATGATTAATTCATCAAATTCCTGATCCATTTCTATTGTTGTTCATTTTGAGGCAATCGACCAGGAATTCCGAAAATATGTCTATACTCTTCTGATGTAACACCATGTTCATGAAGCCATGAAAACCAACTTTGTTGAGATAATGTAAGTTCATGAAATCCATCTTGAAAACGACGAATTCTGTATAAACCCATACCAAGTATTTCTTTTTCTCGAAGTTGTATATGTTTCCATTGTAAATTGCGTAGTCTTCTCCAATATTCATCAGCCTAAGAAAATTATATACAATAAACACATAAAACAACATCACTTATAATAGTAGTTTAGATTATATGAAGAAAAAAACTGTCAGCTCTTTAGATAAAAATATAATTCTCTTTATGAATATATAACATTTAAACGCAATAGATCAGCTGATAGTTGAAAATAATAATTACTTTTGATCCAGATGTTTAGCGCACTAAATATATCAAGGAATGACTTTCTTACTCCCGTTACCCCTCGTGGAGGAGCATAGGCCGCACACCAGCATTCTCCATCCAACTCTGTCCTGAGCAATCCTTTCCAGTTGCTATTCATCCTTTTCATATCTGCTTCTATTTCCCGGCATAACGTGTTCTTTGGCCTTCCTCTTTTCTGCCTCCCTTCTGGATTCCAAGATAGCGATTGCCTCGTGATGCATTTTGGTAATTTCCTTAATGTATGTCCAATCCACTTACAACGTCTCTTCCTAATTTCCTCTTCAGCTGGAAGTTGATTTGTCCTCTCCCATAAAACGCTGTTGCTGGTAGTATCCGGCCAGTGAATGTTGAATATTTTGCGTAAACAACTGTTTACGAATACTTGTACCTTCTTGACGATGGATGTAGCAGTCCTCCAAGTTTCAGCTCCATACAGAAGAACAAACTGTCTTCACGTTCGTATTGAAGATTCTCACTTTGAGTTCCATATGTTCTTCAATTGTATAAATGCTGCCCTTGCTTTGCCAATCTTCGCCTTTACGTCTGCATTCGATCATCCTTGTTTATCAATGATGTTTCCCAGATAAGTGAGTGTTTCCAACTCTTTCAGAGTTTCGCCATCAAGTGTGATTGGGTTGGTGTTCTCCGTGTTGTATTTCAGAATCTGGCTTTTTCCTTTGTGTATGTTAAGGTCTATTGATGCAAAGGCTGCTGCTACGTTTGCTGTCTTCGTCTGCATTTGTTCGTGTGTATGAGATAGGAGGGCTAGTTCATCTGCGAAGTTCAAATCGTCTAATCGGTTCTGAGATGTCCACTGTATTCCGTGCTTCCCCTCAGATGTCGAAGTCTTCATAATCCAGTCAAAAGAAATGACTTGCGTTCAAATAAATAACACAGTTAATGACAACCACCTTTAAAAATTATTTAGTAGTTTAAAACTGTTCAAACACTACAGAACTTTTAACGGAGATGATCTACTGAATAATTAACAGATTATAATCAGAAAAATATGGAGAAAGGATAGGCTATAGGCCATGAAATGATATTAAATTAAATTTTTAAGAAACCCGACAACTAAAGATTGGCATATAATTCCCATTTAAACATTAAAATTAAAACACGAAGTCCAGCAAAGGGATCTCTTTTCAACGAATTTATTATCAAGCTGTACAATCGTATATATATATATATATATATATATATATATATATATATATATATATGTATATATATATATATATATATATATATATATATATATATATATATAGTACTAATATTAAAATATATGGATTGTGGTTAACAGAGGAAATTGAAGATGGCTATTTCGTTTTATTTCGCTAGTCAGGCTTACCTGCATCCCAGTGTTGAAGTGTCACTTATTTAGCTACTAAGTACCAATAGCCACGAACTTGTCTAACAAGTATGATGTTTTACATTACTAATAAAAGTATGTATAACCCCTTGATGCAGGCACACAAAGCCGAAGAATCCCGGATAGGGTGAAAAGTCTGTCCTAAATTCTACTGATAACCGCAATCTGTATATTTCAAAGCTGGTTGTAAAATGGCCTTATCCGAACAATCTGTTTAGGATCTAAATATGCAGCCCAAACCATTTTATCTATTAACACATATTTACAAATAATCCAACAAGAAAATAGTAAATAACCAACCTTGGTTTCTTCGCCTTCTACAATTACTAAGCCTGGTCGTCCAGGCATACAACAGCCTGTTAATTCTAATTCTTTTGACCATTCTAAAATCAGACGTCTTTTTATTGGACTTCGAATATGATGGCTAATAATCCATAAACAAACAGTCTTCTCATTGTTGTTTAAAATTGAACCGGTTGAGAGAGATGTTACACTTTCATTAGTTATTGGTAATTCATTAAATAACTCATTCTGAAGCCAATCTATGCACGCCACTAAGATTGGTTCACCAGTATTTGCAATTTTATCTAACCAATGATAAAAACGTGAGGATAATGCACGTATATTTATGCCAAGAATTGAAGAGTTATCGGATAACAAACGTAGAGTAATTAGTGGCTTAACAGGGTGATGTGCATTCCATGAAGGGTAACCATCGGGTAGGACAACTGATAATTCTACTTTCTTTTTAAGCTAATATAAATGAGAGTGTGGAACAAATAAGTGAATAAATCAAATATTTTATTTAAATTATTAGGTTCAGTAAAATAAAGGAACTTTAAACTGGACTGCTTCTTTATGAAATTTTAATTCACAATCCAAGTTTAAATAGAGGGGACACACTTTAAATATGAAGTGTATGTTTTTTATTTATTTATTTATTTAAACACATAAATATTGGTACAAGGAAGCACCAGATACATATGCGCCACACAAATCTCATTTGATTTGTGTGAGGGCTGTGATACTGCCCAGGTGCCCAAACTGAAACAGGTGGTTTTCTTAGGGGGCTACACCCCGAGCCTTTGACCTGAATGTCTGATCCACAAGGCAGTGGAGCATCGTGAGGAAATGTAGTCCCATGTTAGCCGGTGATCAACGGTTGATTCGTAGGCCATTTGTTCCCTCAGGATACTGGAGCCCATGTGCACCACTGGTTTGGAATCAGGGTTCGCCAACTCCCCTAGGTGGACTCTCCGTGTCCACCAACCTGGTTAAAGCGCCGTACATTGGCTTTTCGTCCTCTCAATTTCGTAAACAACAGTAGTGCCACGAGAAGGCAGTGAGTAGGACTTCCCTGGCAGATCCTATATACGCGTGGCCATGTGAGAGCATTTGGAGAGGGAGAGCGGACTCTCCCCACTCTCGGCCGTACCAGGGCATTTGGGGGCTGAAGCATATGTACTGAAATAAGTTCGCTTAGTAGATAGAAAACAAAGGTCTGAAAACTCGTTGATTTTATCCTTAAACAGTAAAAAGAGGATAATCTTGTTTACTTTTTATTTTCTTCCTACCATATAGTTGGAAGCTTTGTACTAATGCTTGTAGTTGAAAGGTTGATTACACCAAAGTATTTACCTTTTTTAAGTTGACTGATACAGTTATAAACAATGAATGATCTTAGACAAATACGTATTAGCCAAGTTTTTACAGGCACAATAAAAGTAAATTGACATGGAAAATAAATATGTTGAGAAAGTCACGTCTTGAAGACTTGATAAAGAATGCCACAAATACAATACAAACATTTATTGACACCAAAGCACATGATACGAGGAATGTTTGTTGGTAATTTTACAGTAATATTAATTGCACGTAGTAACGTCATCTACAAGATGAGTACAAACGTTGCAAAGTGAAGAATCAAAAACAATGATCAGATGCAAAAGTAACAGGATATTATGAATCATCAATATTACAAATTTATACACACTGGGGCCATGGAGCCTAATGAAAGATTGACCAGTCAAATATTTATCAAGCTCACATTATAATTATTTCTTAACGAAAGGTATAACCATGTGAATGTGGAAAAATCTCACCTACTGGCATTTGAATATCAGTTAATTAACACTTAGTCAAGTGTTGGGAAGTGAGTATATTTTTTTCTTCGATTTTGCCTGTGATTGAGAATATGGTCTCAAATTTACATACCAGACAGATATGTTACGATCAACCAGAATTTCCCAAAATAGCTCAGGAGTCGTTATTACTAGATCGGACAACATTAAATAGGTTGTACAAACAGTCAAACAGAATCAGTGATTTTTTTACGGGTGGATAGAAACTGTTGCCCAAAGAATAAGTATTGCTAAGTAATAAGAAAAAAAAATACACAGTTACACTGATAAATCCAGCTGTGTGTTAATGATTGAAATGTTGGGTTTCCGATCAGTAGGTCGTAAGTTCAGAGTGCCCTCTACTTACTTTTATTCGCACACATATTTAGTATAAAATCCGGTTCAGAGAGGGCGTCCTAAATGAGTGCACATGTCTATACTTGGTATATGAGTAACATTATCATACGCTATCACAAATTTATGGGAATATTGTGACTCAAAAACGAATAAACAGTATAATATATATTGTAGAACACGTTTGTATGGTACATTTATTGTGTATAATATTAAATGACGCTAAACGATTTTTAGACAAAAGCAGATGTACTGAAATTTAAATCTGAGAACCAGCTATGAAAACATTTGAATATTTGTATCACTAAGTCATAAATCCATAATAATTAAGGAACTCAATGACAACTTCAGTTACGGTTAAAAAAGTGTTCCGAAGATTTTGATAACCAATTATAAAATATGAATTTTGTGAGTTTACAATGAAATTTTCGTTGAGGTCGTGAACTAAGTAGTTCAGGGCTTACCTTGATTACAAAATCCACATCTGTCTTTTCAGGAAGAACATCCAGTTCTGCATGACGTTTGACATTTAAATAGCTTTCTTTGTCTCCTAGCTTAATTTCATCTTCAGAAAACATGGATAATAAGAGTTCCACTTCATCGATTTTACTTTTTAAAGAGTCTACCATTCATATGTACACATTACAACGACGAAATATGAGTCTTTCCCCTTTAAGGGACGATTTTTCTATTTTGTTCTGAAAATTTCAAGTGGAATAATCCTTAACTTCGTATAAAATACAAATTTGACGTACGGTACGAAAAGTGAGCTTAAGAATGTGCATGTAATTGAAGTATTTGAAAATTGAGTAAACAAACAGATTATCACTTTGAACAAATTTATATGTTCGCATTCCACATCACCTCTTAAACATTGGTAAATATGGATTACAAACGTTTTGGATAGACTTTTGTGTGATTATCTATTTGTATTGTCTAACTATTTAATATCAACGTCAAAATCTGAGCAAATAACATACGTACACTGACAAATTCATTCAGTAAAAACTTATTGTATGAAGAGAACTTGAATGTTTACTTTAATCTGAATAAACATCCATCTGATATGACAATGCAACACTTAGTTATACGACATTGTGGTAGCACTGCTCGAAACAGCACAGTAAATTTTCACTAATTTTCATATACAGTCCTAACTACGAATGGTTTTCAAAATGAAGATATCGCTTATTTCGAGCTCATATTCACAAAACACTTATTCATCTAGTATTATTACCTCCCTACTGAAACTACCATGCTTCGTGAAGAGGTTTGACGAGCCTCCTTTATATACTAAACCTTACAAGCTGAAGACTAAACAAAGCTAAGACTTATTAGTCAATAATTCGTTGACATAAGTTACACGTGCAACTTATATACCTACGTTACACAACAATAATAAATTGTCACGTGTAAGTACGTACATTAATACAAAAATTACCATTCTTTTCAGCCTGTTTCTTTCATACTACTGATAGACACTTATTTGTCCAGTGATTATTTAAAATTTGATAAGAAGCAAATAATCCAAACACATAACACTCGTTAAAATACAAAATTCAGATATTCTTATAGTCTGTACAGACCGAAGCATTGCAAAGCTCTTAAACTGCCGGTTTAACTGAAAACTTTATGAAAAACAAAGCGGACTATTCACCACCAGGCAACGAATCGATGGCTTATTCCTTGGACATACAACAGTCGTATTTCAACGTTGGCTTTCAGAATTCAAGCTTCAAACTCTGCTATAAAAAGTTGAGGAGGTCAGATTCAGATTTGTGTAATAAGGGCAGAAGGCATATAGCCTGTGTTATCCCTTTTCTTTTATGCGTATATGAGTGTTCACTCTTCTCTTGAATGAGCCAACTGAAGGTGCGGACTCAAATGCTTTGGCTAACAGGTTCCAAGAGTTGATGACTCGGTGTGAAAACTTATATGCCACGGGTATTTTATTCATTCTTGACTTTTCTACTCGCCTGCTATTTCTTCTGAGATACTTCACTCTAGTGTGAAGAAAAAGAAAGAGTACATTAGGTCTAAAATCTTTCTCTATACACTCTATGCACCAAAATCAGATCACCTCTTAATCTGAGATAGGACAGAGTAAAAAGGTCTAGCTTTTCAAGCCACTATTTGTATGGTAGACCCCGAAGCTCCGGAATTACACAAGTAGCTGCCCTCTGTACGTTTTCGAAGATATCCGAGTCACCTTTTAAACAGGACTTGCAGCCTGAACGCAGATATCAAGCTTAGTTCTCACTAAGGTTGCGTATACTATAGTGAAAATGATAGTATCTAACTTGCTGAATGTCCGTTTTAAATTTCAGAGGGTTCTAAACCCTTTAACTGTAACCTCCCGGCAATGGGCCGTGGTCCTAATATCATAACTCACTGTCACCCCGAGATCCATGTGAGGCTGAACCACGGGTGCGGACACTTTACCTATGCTATACCCGTTTACTTCTGTACCCGTAAAGTGCATGTAGACACATTTTGCCACGTTGATAGGCATCAGCCACTCTTTAGACCAGCTAATCACAATATTCAGGTCTGCCTGAAGTGAGCATGCATCTGCGTCTCCCGTTATTTTTCGCCAAATTTTTACATCGTAGGATATTATAACACTGGGGACTCAACTATATTTGGGAGATTATTTACATACAGTATAAAAAGCAAATGATACAGGGCAGAGCTTTGAAATACTCCGCTCAATACTGGTCTACTGGTGGAGCACTTCGAATTTATTCTTACTTTCTGTCTACGACTCACTAGGAAATCCTTAAGCCATTTTAAGAGAGGTTCGGCAATACCAAGATTTTCTAGCTACAATAACAGTCTATTTGTTGGCACCTTGTCAGATGTTTTGATGAAGTCTATGTAGATTACGGATATCCTAGTTTTACAACTAGCAACCAGTAGTATCTTCTATAATCGATCGTTCCCAGCCAGAGGAAATCAGAAGTCAGACGAGAAGAGGTAGGAAAGATATATTTGATACGTTACCAATATATCGAGAAGCGTTTGTTCTTAGCTAGCAAGTGAACGTAGGAACTGTACAACATAGCAATAAAGAAATAAAGTATAATGGAAATTTCGGTTCCTTGCGAAACTTCGTCGTTCTTTTCCAGCCGTCCTGGAAAAGAGGAAAAGTAAAACGTGTGAGTGCATGTCGAAAATACACTCGTACTTGCGTACGGACACAAGATGAGCGGAAAAAAAAATAAACTAATACACTTACAAACGAGATTCCTTGGAAACTGTTCAAGAAACTTATTCGAGACAAGACGTCTGCGACTACATAGTTTGCTTCAGAAATGTGTTGTATGTCTTAAGTAAACTGCGATTTGTAGTCCAGTTGTCCAGACTCTCGCGGTGAGTACTTGTCTGAAGATGAACTTAAAGAGAAGGTAAAAGGTTTATGGTCGGTAAAAAGTGTGAATTCTCTTCCTTCGATGGAATGTTGGAAATGCCGTACAGCACAATACATAGCTAGGAGTTCCCTACCGAACGTGCTGTACCTAGATTCTGCATCTAACAACCGTCTCGAGAAAAATCCCAAAGGTTGCCATGAGTTGTTAACCCATTGTTGTGAGACTCCTCCGATTGCTGAGTCGGGTGCGTCTACGGCGATACTGATGGGCGCTTGACTGTCCTGATGAGTAAGCAGGGTTGCCTTAGCGATGTGTTCCTTAACTGTGGAGAATGCTTTTTGAGCGGTGTCGTCTAGATTTGATTTTGCATTTCCACGAAGCTGATCGGTTAATGGTTTCATAAGAGATGCGCATTTAGGTATGAACCGTCTGTAGAAACTTACAAGTTCGTTAAAAGTTCGCAGCTGCTTGATCGTGGTCGGTTCTGGGTAATCCATAACGGCCGCCACTTTGCTTCTAAGGGGTCGGATGCCTTGGGCATCAATAGTGTGTCCTAAGAAGTCTAAGTAGTGGGATCCGATTTGGCATTTCTGAATGTTTACAGTAATGCCATGCCTTTGGAGTCGATCGAAAACAATGTCCAGATGCTTGAGATGTGACTCTCTGATTAAGGACATTACTGCTGAAACAGTGGCTCGCGCCTTCGTCGAACGATGGGTAGCGGATTTCGGCTGCCTTTCCACGATCACTACAGACCGCGGACACCAGTTCGAATCCGGACTTTTCCGTTGTCTGACCTCACTATTAAGAATCACTCGTCTCCGACCGACCGCCTACCACCCACAAGCAAACGGGTTGGTGGAACGCTTTCATCGACAACTTAAAGCTTCATTATCAGCTTCAAACGTTTCACAGTGGACAGACGCTCTTCCATTCGTTTCGCTAGGTATCCGCAATGCAGTGAAAGCTGACATTGGATACACTGCATCTTAACTCGTTTACGGAACGGCACTCCGACTCCCAGGAGAATTCGTGGATCCTTCAGCTTCTTCGTTGAACATGGATCTAAACTCTTGCACGAGTAGGCTTACAAACGCTATGTGTTCAGTCAAACCTGCTCACAGTCGACCTCAATCAACTGATGTTTTCGTTCAACCTGATTTGCGACATAGTACACACGTTTTCGGTCGTCGAGACTCACATCGACCACCCCTCGAATCAGCATACGAGGGACCCTTCAAAGTTCTTCAACGCGAACCTAAGTACTATGTAGTCGATAAGAACGGCACGAACGATAGCATCAGTATCGATCGCCTATAAGCAGCGTACTTGGAAGGAAACCCTAGCTACGTTGATTTTCCTTCGATACAAGCAAACGACACAGCTACTACACCTGTAGTACCCCACACGACAACCGACACACAACTTGATACTTCGTCAACGTCGATAGATAAACCTAAAACAAAGCGTTCTGGAAGAAGAGTAAGATTTCCAGAACACCTTAACGAATATTGCACGTAGGACATAAGCTTTATCTAGAATTCCCTTTTCATTGTTTATTATAAAAAACTTTTTTTCAATCTGCTCATTTTTTAATAAACAATGAAAGGGGAATTCTAGATAAAGCTTATGTCCTACGTGCAATATTCGTTAAGGTGTTCTGGAAATCTTACTCTTCTTCCAGAACGCTTTGTTTTAGGTTTATCTATCGACGTTGACGAAGTATCAAGTTGTGTGTCGGTTGTCGTGTGGGGTACTACAGGTGTAGTAGCTGTGTCGTTTGCTTGTATCGAAGGAAAATCAACGTAGCTAGGGTTTCCTTCCAAGTACGCTGCTTATAGGCGATCGATACTGATGCTATCGTTCGTGCCGTTCTTATCGACTACATAGTACTTAGGTTCGCGTTGAAGAACTTTGAAGGGTCCCTCGTATGCTGATTCGAGGGGTGGTCGATGTGAGTCTCGACGACCGAAAACGTGTGTACTATGTCGCAAATCAGGTTGAACGAAAACATCAGTTGATTGAGGTCGACTGTGAGCAGGTTTGACTGAACACATAGCGTTTGTAAGCCTACTCGTGCAAGAGTTTAGATCCATGTTCAACGAAGAAGCTGAAGGATCCACGAATTCTCCTGGGAGTCGGAGTGCCGTTCCGTAAACGAGTTAAGATGCAGTGTATCCAATGTCAGCTTTCACTGCATTGCGGATACCTAGCGAAACGAATGGAAGAGCGTCTGTCCACTGTGAAACGTTTGAAGCTGATAATGAAGCTTTAAGTTGTCGATGAAAGCGTTCCACCAACCCGTTTGCTTGTGGGTGGTAGGCGGTCGGTCGGAGACGAGTGATTCTTAATAGTGAGGTCAGACAACGGAAAAGTCCGGATTCGAACTGGTGTCCGCGGTCTGTAGTGATCGTGGAAAGGCAGCCGAAATCCGCTACCCATCGTTCGACGAAGGCGCGAGCCACTGTTTCAGCAGTAATGTCCTTAATCAGAGAGTCACATCTCAAGCATCTGGACATTGTTTTCGATCGACTCCAAAGGCATGGCATTACTGTAAACATTCAGAAATGCCAAATCGGATCCCACTACTTAGACTTCTTAGGACACACTATTGATGCCCAAGGCATCCGACCCCTTAGAAGCAAAGTGGCGGCCGTTATGGATTACCCAGAACCGACCACGATCAAGCAGCTGCGAACTTTTAACGAACTTGTAAGTTTCTACAGACGGTTCATACCTAAATGCGCATCTCTTATGAAACCATTAACCGATCAGCTTCGTGGAAATGCAAAATCAAATCTAGACGACACCGCTCAAAAAGCATTCTCCACAGTTAAGGAACACATCGCTAAGGCAACCCTGCTTACTCATCAGGACAGTCAAGCGCCCATCAGTATCGCCGTAGACGCACCCGACTCAGCAATCGGAGGAGTCTCACAACAATGGGTTAACAACTCATGGCAACCTTTGGGATTTTTCTCGAGACGGTTGTTAGATGCAGAATCTAGGTACAGCACGTTCGGTAGGGAACTCCTAGCTATGTATTGTGCTGTACGGCATTTCCAACATTCCATCGAAGGAAGAGAATTCACACTTTTTACCGACCATAAACCTTTTACCTTCTCTTTAAGTTCATCTTCAGACAAGTACTCACCGCGAGAGTCTGGACAACTGGACTACAAATCGCAGTTTACTTAAGACATACAACACATTTCTGAAGCAAACTATGTAGTCGCAGACGTCTTGTCTCGAATAAGTTTCTTGAACAGTTTCCAAGGAATCTCGTTTGTAAGTGTATTAGTTTATTTTTTTTTCCGCTCATCTTGTGTCCGTACGCAAGTACGAGTGTATTTTCGACATGCACTCACACGTTTTACTTTTCCTCTTTTCCAGGACGGCTGGAAAAGAACGACGAAGTTTCGCAAGGAACCGAAATTTCCATTATACTTTATTTCTTTATTGCTATGTTGTACAGTTCCTACGTTCACTTGCTAGCTAAGAACAAACGCTTCTCGATATATTGGTAACGTATCAAATATATCTTTCCTACCTCTTCTCGTCTGACTTCTGATTTCCTCTGGCTGGGAACGATCGATTATAGAAGATACTACTGGTTGCTAGTTGTAAAACTAGGATATCCGTAATCTACATAGACTTCATCAAAACATCTGACAAGGTGCCAACAAATAGACTGTTATTGTAGCTAGAAAATCTTGGTATTGCCGAACCTCTCTTAAAATGGCTTAAGGATTTCCTAGTGAGTCGTAGACAGAAAGTAAGAATAAATTCGAAGTGCTCCACCAGTAGACCAGTATTGAGCGGAGTATTTCAAAGCTCTGCCCTGTATCATTTGCTTTTTATACTGTATGTAAATAATCTCCCAAATATAGTTGAGTCCCCAGTGTTATAATATCCTACGATGTAAAAATTTGGCGAAAAATAACGGGAGACGCAGATGCATGCTCACTTCAGGCAGACCTGAATATTGTGATTAGCTGGTCTAAAGAGTGGCTGATGCCTATCAACGTGGCAAAATGTGTCTACATGCACTTTACGGGTACAGAAGTAAACGGGTATAGCATAGGTAAAGTGTCCGCACCCGTGGTTCAGCCTCACATGGATCTCGGGGTGACAGTGAGTTATGATATTAGGACCACGGCTCATTGCCGGGAGGTTACAGTTAAAGGGTTTAGAACCCTCTGAAATTTAAAACGGACATTCAACAAGTTAGATACTATCATTTTCACTATAGTATACGCAACCTTAGTGAGAACTAAGCTTGATATCTGCGTTCAGGCTGCAAGTCCTGTTTAAAAGGTGACTCGGATATCTTCGAAAACGTACAGAGGGCAGCTACTTGTGTAATTCCGGAGCTTCGGGGTCTACCATACAAATAGTGGCTTGAAAAGCTAGACCTTTTTACTCTGTCCTATCTCAGATTAAGAGGTGATCTGATTTTGGTGCATAGAGTGTATAGAGAAAGATTTTAGACCTAATGTACTCTTTCTTTTTCTTCACACTAGAGTGAAGTATCTCAGAAGAAATAGCAGGCGAGTAGAAAAGTCAAGAATGAATAAAATACCCGTGGCATATAAGTTTTCACACCGAGTCATCAACTCTTGGAACCTGTTAGCCAAAGCATTTGAGTCCGCACCTTCAGTTGGCTCATTCAAGAGAAGAGTGAACACTCATATACGCATAAAAGAAAAGGGATAACACAGGCTATATGCCTTCTGCCCTTATTACACAAATCTGAATCTGACCTCCTCAACTTTTTATAGCAGAGTTTGAAGCTTGAATTCTGAAAGCCAACGTTGAATTACGAAAGTCGGAGGTACAAGAATCCCTGGGATCTCATTAATCCTTCCGAGGGAACAGTCAAAGGTTAGCAGTTCCAGAAAGAACGACGCCGTGTCCTTGGGTTTTGTCAATTACGACATCGTTGTCAATATTCCGGCTACACGCAACAGAAAAATTAGGTAACAAAAGTCACTTCTTTAATCAAAGTTATATAATTAAAGCTCAGATGGGGAAGACAGAAAAACAAAGTATGGTTAAAAGAGATTTGAATAAAGGTTAAAATTTATGTCAGAGAGAAGAAACACAATGAACAGCATTACTGCCCAAAAAACTACTGTGAACGGATTTTCAGCGCTTTCATTCTGTCACAATCCGTGTTCGGCTTCTTTGCACTCAGGCAGCTAAAACGGGGTTGGCCTAGGTGTGTTGACAGAGTTAGACGAATGATTTATATTCAAGGCATATTCATCCGTTCTCTTGAATTGGGATCAGATCAATGAGACACCAGAAAAGATCTAGGGTTTTTTAGCAGTCATAATAACCAGAGTACATGAGGCAGAATTCATCTGTACTGACGAGAAAGATTCCACTCCTGAATTTAACAGCTAAGGAATGAGAAAATATCAAGGCTTATGGCAATTCCCATTCACTAGTAAGGCCAAACTGAAGATACCACAGGTATTGTAGTTTGACAACACTTTGCCAGTAGCACCTCCTATGATTTAATCGCGCCCACGAAGTGAAATTAAAAGCCAGAGGCGAGGAGGTTGGAAGATATATTTGATAGATCATCAATATATGGAGGAGTGACTGATTTAAACTGTCTAGTGATTGCAGGAGACGCTGAGCACGCTGTTCGAACTAGTGATCTGGTGTGGATGCATGACCGAGCGCCTTCAGCTAGATGAGTCCATTAAAACTAATGTGGTCATCAATCAATGTCGAACACTTACAGAGCTATTGATTTTGGGGATTTATTTTCTGTTGCAACACCATTCACATAAACCATTTGTAGAAGCTTCTCACCCTTAACCTCTTGTTTATGTATGGGTTATACAGAATAATTCACAGTTTCTTCCATACTTCTTATAGGACTAACATAGAGCTTGGATATGTGTATTCTTGGCTTTCCCATTTCAAAACCTGGTCTTGTCAGTTCCCAGAAACCTTAATTATTTTCATGCCCTCTTTCTCCTACTGTAAAAAACGCGAACTTTTTTTTATCGAACCATGTTTTAAAGTTTCTGATTTGCGTAGTTTTGTCCAAGTTGCATTTAATGTGGTACCTCACATTTGCGAATTCCCAATCATTTTCATCGAACGATTCTGGTTCTGATGTCCAATCTTCTGAGATCGAAAGGTGTGGAATTTCCTTCATATTTAATTTGACGATATTAGGTTTGACTTGGGCTGACACTCCGCTCTTGGAAACGAAATGGAAATCCACAACTAAAACTGTTTTATTACTATTGCTTGTGAATGACATGTGGCCGAGGTATGTGACAATAAGTAAATAAATCGAAATAACCTTAGACGTCATAAGTACCTAACTTTCTAATTCACAGTCAGGCTATTTACTTTTTCTGAACTATTAGATAACCTATAACGTTTCGCTTCCACGACCTTTAGCGGCGGGAAGATGGGTAGAGGATGTACTACGTTTCTCGTCGTTGCATTAATGACGTTTAATGTAATATTTCTCGTAAGTATCCGTAGGCCATATTCACGAAACGAATATTGAGCAGATTTTTTATGTGCTTCCTTTTTAAGAATCATAAGATTAGTTTCCTAGTGTTGTTGTGTTCATGTTTATAGTTGATTAAATTGCAACTGAAGACGTATTCTTCATTCTCTGGGTAGGCATAAATGTTCTAAGTCATGATGTATCTTCCACCATTTATTCAGAATCCATAAGTTAAAAAGTTTTTATTGTTCTTTAAGCTCGAACATCTTTGTCTGTGTAGTGTAATTGGTCACTCAACCAACAATGAATTTATATAAACCTTTTTTATCTGCATGTTTATAAAGCATTCTAGACAAACGATAAGGTTGATGTGACAACTAACTGTAATTGTTCCATTGTCTAGATTCGAGAATCATGTCCACTCACAAGTTAATTTTATGAACAATATTTTTAAGTAAACGAAAATAAGATATGCTTTAAAAGTTAGCATTTATTAAGAACGTAGAGTAGCTTTAGTTTTAACGAAAACCAGCCCGAGCATCTTGGTGTCAATACTTGTTTTACGGGTATCGAGCCATGATTAACATCTGAGGTTATAGTGTGCCGTGGCAAATTACTAAGTATATTTGAGAATTGTTGTCGATTGTATTAGCGATTTTAGCTGATTTGTGTTTGCCTATAGTGTCAGTCACTGTATTACGCAGTTTGTCATGCAGGAATCTTTCGTAATGCTATGGTTAGGGTTCCTGGATGACATTACTAACCATCACATATAAGCTTAGTTTGAGGCCGATTACTTAAATTTACACTTTCCGATACGTTTCACTTCAAAGAAATATGGTAGAAATAAAAAACCTTGTCTCGAGTTTCATATAAAAGTTAATTGCTTACTCTTTCAAGATTCTAGGTAGAATTATTACCAGAATGGAGATATGTGAAGATTGTAATTTTAATGGTTGGATTCATAAACCGATCCTAAGCTAAACCACCATTAAGAATCTGGGAGCACTGGCCGGCTATTCCGTCCCTGTATAGGACTCCTCAGCAGTGCGCATCCACGATTCAACTATTAAAATAATTAATTGATTACTCAATAATTGCCTATAAATTACATACAATGCCCACTAGTCAACAGTTGTGGTTTTCTTCCGTTAACATGTTACGCACTTAATATTACCAAGATATTAAAGTACTTTCACATGGTTCACAATCGCTTGAGCATTTATTCATTCTTACATTAACCGTTGGAGATATCCGAACAGTGCTTGTAGTGTATATATTAGTGGTAATGTAACACTCGAAGGCAAAATATGTACAGCGAACCTCAGGGCGCCGTATGCTACGAAAAAAAGCTTTCAGTATTATCGGAGAAGTGAGAGGTGTGAGTCAAAGCTGAGAACTGTGTCAGTCATTTCACCGACTTCTTGTTTTCTGTTTGATCAGTATGATTTATCTGATGCAATTTTTTGGATATGAGTTGCACTCCTGTAAGTCTTGAAGTCAATCTCATTGCACTTCGGTACAAACAATAGTTTATTATATCTAATTAGCAGAAAACGAATACTTAACTGACGACTCCATCAGTAGTTTCAACGGACTGAAAAAAGTCACTATATTGTGACTCATGATTCCTACCACTTTATTTTCGTTTTCTCTAACATTATACTCTTGTGTGAAATGTCTTGGAGGTCGTATTATGCCCTAATAAAAAGATTTACATATGAGTTAAGTTACGAACAAGTTTTATGGGAGCTACCCGAAGTTTGTGCTGATGATGTCGTTCAGAAGAACGATGAAAGCTCCACAACCAAACTGTCCAGCTCAGAGAACAAAACCCCATCAAAATTATGTGAGTTGTTTGGTGCTCTTATTCTTTCAGTTATTTTCGAAGTAGCGAACTGCTTCTCAATGCACTCTGAAAATATGGGGTTGCTTACTCATTTTAAATCTTATCCATACTAACACCTAGGTAGTATACCTATTAGTCAAGCACAGAATCTAGTCAGTGAAATCTATAAGGTATGAATACAAACTGAGTGTTATAACTTGTGTCCCTACCAATATATAACGTAGTGATACCGCCAATTAGAGAACAGTGAATTATCGACCGAACCGATGACGCATAAACCCGTACAAGCAGTCTAGAGTCTCTATCGGTCCTTATTCCCGCCTAGCTCAACCTGTTAAGTCCAGAATACCAATCCCAGCCTTTGCAATGTGAATCATGTATTTCAAATGTACTGCATTCATACACAAACCAAACACACCACATCGTACCATAAAGCAGAAAATAACATTTATACAAGATCTAGCCAAAAGTGGCTGTGAATGTGGGAGACAGTAATTGATAGATTGGGCATAACTCAACAACAGTGAATCGTATAATAACAGTCCATGGGTCAAAATAAAGCTTATAGTAAGAGGAACATGAATGTGCATAATTTAGCTAATTAATAATTAAACAATAGGAATATATGTACCGTATTGGTTCATAAACAGTTCTCAACAGTTACCATTCATAATTCTCATCGGGAAATAACACTTCCCTTTTTTTGAAGATTCGGAGTTGATATCCAGACTTTGAATTTTCTGAATTTATCCTCCCCCACGAAATAATGTTGGATCCTCATATCCACAAGTCACAATTGATGTGACTTTATTCAAAACATATTTGTCGCATTGGGCAGAGAATCCACTAGAACTGACTAGATCGTGAGAATGAACGACATTTGATTTGAGATCATCAGGGTCTGACTCTTCTAAAACATTTTCACTAAATTTATTAATAATCTCATTAGTAGATAATGGACCATTAAGAAAACCAGTATATATCGAAATTTCACCACGTTCTTGATTATCGTTTGATGCATCTGACATTATTTTCTCATTTTTATAAGAAATTTCAAAAACATGAGTCATGAAGATAACCCATATTTGATAAAACAACTCGAGAACCCCGATAAGTAGATTCATCATAAAATTTTCTTCGCAGAATGATGAGTTCCATTTGGTGCAACTATGTTCATTATGCTTCTCGATTTATTTTTTGTTTCTTCATTGGCGGGTACTGCAACAATTTCATAAGCATTTAGCAAGATATCGTCTTTCTGAGAGCTGGACGAGTCATTGTCTCTACATTGTGTTTCGGAGATAATGGGATATGGATCCACTACGGAACGTGTTTCTGAAATGGACATTCTTGAACCACTAGGCGGATCATGTGTAACTGCTACTGTTTCGTTTATACTACTGTCTATCAAGGATTCATGGAGGCTTTTACTGACACATTCATTCATTCTGCAGTCACTTTCAAACTCGGTGCTAATTCATTAACCTTCATCACATCTCCAAAGCATGGATGATTCAGCAACCGTGTGCGTAATTTGCCTATAAATTCCAACTGATTCTTTCTAAAACGCCGCTGTTGTCGTTGAAGTAGCATCTGCAATTGATCGGAAGCGAGAGCCATTCTCTGTTTCTGTGTGAATCAGCACGGTTCCTGTTGAGTGTTGTGACACTGATTTTCCTATCTCATCTCGTTTCAGTTCCCTCGGGCAACGAGTCATTGTTTGACCAAAAAGTCTACAAATTGACGATATAAAACAGAAAACCGATTTGTAATTAGTCTTTGGCAAAAAGTTATTGTCATAAGTATTTAAGTAAATAAATAATCTCAAATTTTTTTCAAAAATGTGTCTGTGTCTAATGTGATTAAATGCGTTTAACTATTCCTAGCATAGTGAAGAAGAATCATTGATATCATGTCTATAATTTTGAGCTGAGCTTACAGGGTCTTAAAAATCGTTCCATAAATTTTTTTACTTGTTTTTAATTCCAAATTTTCTACATTGCTCGAAATTTCACACTTAGTTATTTCGTTTGACTCAAAATATATACTTATTTTATTTGACTTCAGTGATATACGCTTGTACACGAAAAGAGAAGTATACATCCGATCAATGTTATATTATCTCAACTGATTTCCGTTATAAGGGTATAGAGACCAAGCAAGATAAAAAAGCCATCCTTACTGACTAACTAAATCATCTATTTTTCGGTGTAGCTAATGTTTAATTAAACATACACCTAAATAAGGAAAATCAGTCAGTCAGTCAGTTACAACGTAGAACTTCGTACGTACGTACATCAGTTCGAGTTGCCATGCCACATTAGCACAGAGATGAAGTTGTCGATTCAAATCCCATTTATTATTTTATTATTTTCTACATTTTGTCAGCGTCTTCACCGAATAAAACTATGTCGTCGGCGTATCCTAAGTCAACAAGTGAGCCTTTCGGTGAAAGTTAAACTCCAGGAGATTGAGATGATGAAAGTGATATCTCTAAAAGCATGTCAACGACAAAGTTAAACAAGAATGGGGAGAGTGGACAGCCTTGAAGAACACCACTTGAGGTAACCATTTCTGATGACAGTTCGCCATAGGCTCTAACTCGACCAGTTGTGTTCGAGTAGAGAGCCTTTATGAGGTTAATGTACTTCTTTGGTACTCCTTTCACTGACAAACACTGCCATAGAACCTCACGATTAACGGAGTCAGATGCCGCCTTAAGGTCAAGAAATACTACTATTGTGGGACGTCTGAATTTGTGTCTATGTTCTAGAACCTGACGTAGGGTGAATATCTGGTCTATGCAACCACGTCCAGGTCGAAAACCAGACTGGTTTTCTCTAGTCTGCTCGTCACGAGCTTTGGTTAGGCGACCTAGTATTATTGAAGCTAATATTTTAGACACTATATTAGTCAAACTGATCCCTCTGTGATTGTCACAGGAGGACTTTTGTCCTTTCTTATAGACTGGCACAATCAGTGATTGGGACCAGTCAGATGGAATTACGTCCAGTTCCCAGATTCTACCTAAGACCTCAGTCAATCTCACTGCTAGTACTGGACCACCATCCTTAAAAATCTCAGGGGTAAACCTGTCAGGGCCTGCGGCTCTCCCTCGCTTTAGATTTCCTATAGCTTTTTCAACCTCGTAGAGAGTTGGAGGACTTACCTCAATTTGCCATTCAGGACGACTGGGGATCGTGGGTAATTGAAGTGTGGCTGAAGGCCAGTTGAACTGATCCCTAAAGTGTTCTGCCCATCGATCCAATCTCCTGGATTGAGAATGAATAATATGCCCATCTTTATCTGAGATGGTTTCACTGATATTCGGGTTCCTAATACCAGTTTCTTTAACGAGTCTGAATAGCTGCCTACTGTTACCTATTGCCGCTGCCTTTTCCATCTCTCTTGCTTTCGCTACCCACCACTGTTCACGATCACTACGTAGACTTCTTATAAGCCTTCGCTTAAGTTGACTCCGCTCTTCGTTATGTTCAAAGCCAGGTGGGATGAGTTTACGAGCATCTATCAGTGTGGTATATGCTACCGAGATCCATTGTTTCTCCCTGACCTTATGGCTTACCTTACTAGCGGATATCACTGCTGTTTCCACAGCTTTTCGGATGTCATTCCACACTGCTTCGGGGTGGACACAACTTACATGCCTGCCTAACTGTTTTTCTAGTTGTTCCTGAAATATATTCTTAGCTTGCCTATCATTAAGTAGAACCCTTAGAGGCTTCCCTGCTGTGTCTTTCCTACGTCCAGTAAGTCGCAGACAGATACGTGCTCGCACTAGAGCATGATCTGAATCTAAGCATGTGCCCCAGAATGAGCGACAGTCTTCTATCGAGCCCCTCCATCGGTGGCTGATAGCGATGTGATCTAATTGGGTTCAACGTTGGGACGAATTCGGGGGACGCCATGTCAAAAGATGTTTTTCCTTATGTTTAAAGTTAGTATTTGCAAGAAATAGGCGGTTATCTGAGCATAGCTGCAACAGACGGTCGCCATTATCTGTTCTTTTAGACACGACACCATAAGATCCACCCAGGTGTCTTTCCCTTTCACTTAGTTTACCTACTTGAGCATTAAAGTCACCAGCCACTATTACTACATCAGAACGCCTAGCTTCTCGGAGAAGGTCAGAAGGTTTCCTGTAGAACTCATCTTTTATATCGTCTGAGCTGCAGTCAGTGGGAGAGTAGGCAGAGACGACGAAGAGGCAACGACGAGTTTCCCTATCTTTCCGGGTCCTTACTGATCCGTTTAGTCGGACAGCGCATAGACGACTGTCTACTGGGATCCAGTCTAAAAGAGCCAGTTCTGCCCTAGGACTTAATGCTATACCTACTCCAGCGAGGCCACGGGAAGCAGCATCAGGGCTTCCAGATACATGAAGCGTGTATCGAGATGGTTCTTTATTTTGATCAGGTGCGGTCAAATGAATGACACTACTCGGATCTTGTATGCGCGTTTCGGAGACGCAGCACACATCGATGGTGTAAGATTCTAGAGTCCTAGCTAAGGAAGCCTGTTGTCCTATTTGGCACAATGTTCGGACATTAAAAGTTCCTATATGTAGTTTAGAGCGTGGTTTCAGGAGACCAGGAATAACGTTCTGTGTACTTGAATCGTTTGCCCTAGCGGTGCGACGTGATAAAAGGACGTGGGAAGGGTTAGTCGAGGAGATAACAGAGTTATTAGGTGTAGGAAGGATTTGAAACCGACCAACTTGGTCTTGTGTGCTGTTACGGGTATGAGGGCTAGTATCACTTTCCGGCTGCCCACACCGTGGAAGAGTATTTCTTGAGGGACCTGAAAAAGAAGTCGGATTAGTGTTGGTCTTAACGACCTGGGAGCGTGACCGCAGTGCCCAAGGGACAACTGCTTCAGGCCGGTCACGCACGGCCTTTTTGTGGGGGATTTTTGACGTGTTAGCTCCGTTCTTCAAAAGTCCTTACCGCCGGAGACGGAAATCCGTGGGATAAGGCGAGGTGTGCATTTTTAGGGTTGACCTTTTCTAACCCCACCCCTCCTTGTGGGAAGGCAGCATCGCTGTCATGCTGGTTGTCTGAAGGAAACACCTTACTGCCGTCACACCTCTGTAAAGTCAGCAGTACGACTTCGCCTTCGGACCTTGGGATTGCTGCTTTTAGTTTTACCGCTCTTCAACCGACCTGTCTGGCATGGTAGGACCTTGAGGAACGATTGTTCCAGCCGGCATAGCTCGATTGGTTCATCACGATAGGCCAGCCCGACCACCACGTCAAGGTAGCAGCAACGGTCGGCTTATAAGGAAAATGAAATAAGCGTTTCTTGCAAAAAAGTAACCTGGCTCATTGCCCACTAAGTTTGTTATTATTATTTATTATTTGGACACATAAATATTGGTACGGAGAGGCACCAGATACATATGCGCCACACAAATCTCATTTGATTTGTGTGAGGGCTGTTATACTGCCCAGGTGCCTAAACTGAAGTAGGTGGTTTTCTTAGGAGGCCACACCCGAAGCCTTTGACCTCAAGGTCTGATCCACAAGGCAGTGGAGCATCGTGAGGAGATGCAGTCCCATGTTAGCCGGTGACCAAGTTTGATAGGATAATTAAATACTAGAAGGGATGTCACAATCAAACTATAAAGTCATTGGCTACTGAACTCAGTCGTTTGTAAAAGTGTATGAGCTGGACATATTCTTCCATCTGATTCTTCGATCATATCCTTTCATTCAACTTTTTAATCAAATTAGTATGATCGTTTTTCTTGTGCTTCTCTTCTTTTTCTGTCCCAATTTAATGTAATGACTTGAGCCAGTATATATTCGTGCCGTCTTTGGTTATCTAAGATAAACTTTATTATAGACATTAGAGATTTGTGTTATGACCCTCCATTTTACTTTGAAATCAAAGTGCTTTAGTTTAGATTTGTTAATTCTTCCATATGTTATTTTCAAGTTTCATGACGGTTAACAAGCTAATATAATATTTAAAACTCACGGTTATTTCAGTCATTTGGGGGACCAAAGCTATTAATTAATAGACCAATCTGTTTAATTTGTCAAAATCAGTCGTCGCATAAGTTTTATCCATTGTACGTGGATTAATTATTTTCCTATTTATCAATATATTCTCATTATTAATAGTTAATTGGTGCCGCAATACTATGTTTTGCCATATATTGTTATGTGGATTCATTAATTCAAAGTGCAGTATCTCGTTCTGGACATGCTGATAAAATGCAAAACTTATTATATGCTCTTATCGGTCTAGGATTGTTAACAATTGTTGTGGCTGTTTTTGGATGTTGTGGAGCTTATCATGAATCTCGTTGCCTACTTGGAACATACTCTATTTGTTTAACCATTATGTTCGGAGTTGAAATAGCCATAGCAGCTTTGTGTTTAGTATTTAAAGTTGAAGTAAGTAAATTATAACTACTTAACCTATATTAGACGGAAAGAAGGATTATTCAAGCTTTAGAAAATATTATCATGCGATTTAAAAATGAATCAGTTGATGAAAACTTCGACAGAAGTGATTCCTACCGTGATTGGATACAACAAAGTGTACGTTTTACTCATATTCACCATTGTTTGTTAACCTAAAAGACTGAAATTTATTATATATTTTGTTGTTATCTGCTGTCAAATTAAATTTTAAACTATGATGAAGGAAGTAAAAACGACTATACAATGTACTTTCGATGTAAATACCCCAATGTTTAAATTCTCTGATGTCCTTTTATAATGGATGTGATCACTGAAATTTTGCCTATAATATTATTTTTCTCCAATCTAATTTTTGACAACAATCTCATAGGATTAATTCAGGGCAATATCAATTCATCAGAAGGTTGTGTTTTGAAACTGAACGGTAAAATCAAGATGTACTATAAACTGAAAAATACAAAACAAACATTTTTTTATGTTATAGAAAGTTTTGTTCTGGTTTTGAAGCACAGTTGAATCGTGATTTTATCAGTACTACTCAAAAACCAAGTAACGTGTCATGTAATCGACTTTGGCTATATTCGCAAGTGTGGGGGTTGATAATACTTCTGGACTATATGGAGCAAATAAAGTGAGGCGAGTTTCGGGCTTGTAACGCACCAGTTGAAAGTCGAGTATTTTGATCACTAAACTAATACTATGCCACTGTTTATACGGCAAAATAAATGTTTTCCTGCCTTACATTACAACTGTGTAACAAAACTGGCGGCATTTTCTACTGGCTTACTAGCTAACGCTTGTAAGACTGCACAAACCACTCAAAAAATTTGTATTTCTTGGATCGTAAAGGAAACTGTTTAAACTTCCATTCTTAGCTCTCTACTTGAATATTATACTAAAAAGTTCAGATGAATGATGAACTCGCAGAATTTGAAATCAAATTCATAATAAATTAAAGTTGAGCCAGGTCAGGTTCATAATTTTTTCGATATTTTAGGCATTGCGTAATAAATACTATCACATAATTGTTCGTAGATCTGGTGACGCGGGTTCGAAACCCACAGGAAGCATCAGTTCTCTGAAGATTACAAACACACCTTATTATGGAGTGCTAACTGGAACAAAACTTAAGTGCAGGATTTATCGCTGACTACATGCAAACTCTTAAAAACTCAAGATAATGCCTACAATGTTGAGCCACTTAGTGGCCAAATTCCAAATTAATTGATATAGTTTAATCAACATTAAAAAATTCCCTGGACAAACATGACATTGTTCTATACTAAATGGTTATTCACTTATAAAGATGATTATAAAACTCAATTCATTTGTCATTTTATTAGAAAAGAAGACAATCGCAGTTGTTTTCATTGATGTTTTTCCATTTATTATATTCTTTTGCTTCTACAGCTTCATTGTTGTGGCATCAATGGAATGAATGATTATCCAGGATTAACTGTCCCATCATCATGTTGCATCCCAAAGCATCAAAATTGTCCAGATAAATCTGCCTCGTATACTATAGTAAGTGATAAGTATAATTTCCGTAAAAAGAATTGTGATTGCTTGTCTGTTTTGTTAAAATGGTTGGTTTTCATCAAACAAAGTTTTCAATGATATTCTATTGTGTCATTGCTTTAGTATGACTGTAGAAAATAAAGTAGTTTGGCTTGCTAATCACTTCACTTGTCTTAGGAAATCTAACAGTTCAAACCATTACGTACCGCTGCTTGGTTTACATTGTTTTTTGATGACTGACTGATTTTCTAATTATAATCTTAATATACAAACACATAATGTTGTTATTTCAATTCTTACAAATAATTCGGACAAGTATATAAGCTATCTCTTTCTTTCTACTAAGGGTGTGCACAGTCAATGGATAAGTCAACAGTTCCTTGCTTGCGACTATTCTAATTGATTAGAACTATAGAATAAGTACTTACTTGTTTCTATTATGATAATTATGATGAACGACAGTTCGTGATAATACTTCTTTGATAACAACACTCAGCCGATTGAAAGTAAATAACCAAGGTAGTTATAAAACGAAAAAACTGAATTATTTACTTGTAGTTAACCGATTAGATTTAGGGGATTAGATAAAAAAGCATGTCTGTTTATAGGACCGTAAACCCTTATTAATTGAAGTGATTGGGGCATATGGTACTCACTTCTAACCATTACTTACGCCCAACGTACAGTATTGGATAATATGGCTGTATATGGGAAAAGAAAGCTTGGTTTCAGCATCACTTACTTACCGTTACCTCTCATGGAATATAAGTTGCCAACCACCACCTACTTAACAATATAAGATTAAATACGACCAGTACTTTGCTTATGGTAGTGGTAGAATAAAAGTCATCCAGCATCTGTAAATTCATCCTGTGACCACATACTGTTGTGCTCCCAAATACCCTCGTACGACCGAGGGTGGAGATAGTCCTCTTTCTCGACATGCTTTCACATGGCTACGCGTATACAGTCACTGCCAGGGAAGTCCTACTCACAATCTTCTAGCGGCGTTGTTTACGTGGTAAAGAGGATGAAAAGCGAATATCCGGAGCTTTAACCGGGTTAGTGGATATGGAGGTTCCACTTAGGGGAGTTGGAAAATCCAGATTCTAAACCAATAGTTAACATGGGCTTCATGATCTTGAGGGAACAAAAGGCATATGAACCTACTGTTGGTCACCGGCTACAATGGGACTTCATCTCCTTACCTTTATCCATTGCCTAATGGATCAAACCTTTGGGTCAAAGGCTCCGGGTGTGGCTCCCTAGGAAAACCATCTGCTTCGGTTTGGGCACCCGGACAGTATCACAGCCCTCATACATGTCAATGATAACTGCTGCTGGTTTTGTTGTTATTGTGTGACACTTACGTTGTATAGTTAGATTGTCTATTTTTATGAATAGAATTGTAATCTAATAGTTGACTTAATTGGCATGGAATCATTAGGTATTCTCTGTTTCGAACTCTGTTCCATCTACTGTGGTTTAGGCAATCGGATAACACCACATTTTTCTTCAATACAACAAGGAGTATGGCTCGAAGTCGGATATATAGAAGTTGTACTCGGTGGACGAACAACTGTTGTATGTGTGCGGTCGTTCTCGATTTCTATTGCTGATATATATATATATATATATATATATATATATATATATATATATATATATAATTGTTTTTTTATAATTGGCCCCCAAATGCCCTGGTACGGCCGAGAGTGGGGAGAGTCTACTCTCTCTCTCTCGAAATGCTCTCACATGGCCAGCGAATATATAGCCTCTGCCAGGGAAGTCCTACTCACTGCCTTCTCGTGGCGGGGGTGTTGTTTACGAAAGTGAGAGGACGAAAAGCGAATGTTCGGCGCTATAACCGGATTGGTGGACACGGAGGGTCCACCTAGGGGAGTTGGAAAACCCTGATTCCAAACCAATGGTGCACATGGGCTCCAGTATCCTGATGGAACGAATGGCGGAAGAACCTGCTGTTGGTCAACGGCAACCATGGGACTGCATCTCCTCACGATGCTCCACTGCCTTGTGGATCAGACCTTTAGTTCAAAGGCTCGGGGTGTGGTCCCCTAAGAAAACCACCTGCTTCGGTTTGGGCACCCGGGCAGTATCACAGCCCACACACAAACAAATGAATGAAATTATGAACTTTATTGACGATATCCCTGGTCATACTAAAAGCAAAACAATTAACATTATTATTATTATTACCTTTATTATTATTATTATTATAATTATAATAATTATTATTATTACTTACCATATCGCTAATTCACCCCCTTTTATCCCCAATTTGTGTAACCTTACTCTTCAACTTATGCAGCAGCTCGCTCTTGGTGGAAAATCTGTCCTATCTAAACGATCTCCAGTCACTGTCTGGTTGAAAGTGAATGCTTCCACCGATTATGAATACTGAGGCAGTCTTTCTGAAACCACGTACGCCGTTCAAGCTGGCTTCCTTCAACGTTCGCACACTAATGCAGATCAGACAACAGATAGGGCTGGCTATGTCTTTGGAAGGTCTTAATGTTGACGTTTGTTGTCTATCCGAGACCCGTATTCAAGACTCTAGTGAAGTACTACAAATCCGCTCTCCATCTGTCGCCTCGAAAAGCTTGTTCCACGTGCGCTTATCCGGGGACCCTGTGGCATCTTCGTCTGGTCTTGCTGGCGTTGGTGTCGCACTAAGCGCTAGAGCTGAGGCAGCACTAATCGATTGGATCCCCATTAACAGTCGGTTATGTGCTGTTAGATTAGAAAGTTCCATCAAAGTGAGAAGAAATCGGCGTGGGAAACGGTGTCTTTTCGTCATCTCCGCCTATGCCCCGACAGATTGCAGCCCGGATGCAATCAAGGATGAGTTTTACCATCAGTTAACAGTTCTTCTCCAGAAAGCGCGTTCGACAGATATTGTAGTACTAGCCGGAGACTTGAATGCACAGGTCGGGCGTCTAGGCACAGAAGAGAGTCGTTTAGGTGGCCGATGGGGACTTGTTGGTCGCAGGACAGATAACGGGGACCGTTTGCTGCAACTGTGCACAGACCACAACCTGTTTCTGGCCAGCACTAACTTCCGGCACAGTCATCGCCGGTGTGCCACCTGGCGTCCTCCCTCTGCATCCCAAGCCTGGACTCAGATTGATCACATCGCGATCAGCTACCGCTGGCGTGGTTGTGTACAAGACTGCCGCTCCTTTTGGAGTACCTATCTGGAGTCTGATCATGCCCTGGTCTGCGCCAATCTCACCTTACTTTTCAGTGGCCGAAGGATTGACCACCACCAACGGATTGATATTAGTAAACTGGCTGCAACTTCTGTTGCAAGTAAGTATCGAGCGGAGCTAGCCTCTAGGCTAGCTACCACCCCACCGAAAAGTATAGGTAAGCATTGGTTGCATCTTCATGACGCCATGAAAATGGCGAGTAAAGCCGCTTGCGGCTTCGCGAAACGTCCCGCTTACAAGCACTGGGTTTCTTCTGGCTCCTTACAACTGATGGAAGCCCGTCGGTCTACTCCGGGTGACCGTGAGTTTGACCACAAACGAAGGCTGTTACGTAATGAAATCGGGCAAAGCTTGTGTAAGGACCGGGAAGCCTGGTGGTCGGAGCGTGCTAATGAGATGGAAGCAGCAGCTGCATCTGGTAACTGCCGGAAGCTCTTCCAACTCATCCGAGCCACTGGCAGCAAGAAGTCTGGTGTGAGTGAAACAATCTACGAGGATGACGGGATGCCAATCACTAACATCTGTCGACGTCTTGGACGATGGGCGGAATTTTTCGAAGGGCAGTTCAACTGGCCTGCTGCTCCGGCAACATCAACCAGCTTGTCCTGCTCCCCATGGCCGGTGACGACTGATCCACCAAACGAGGCGGAAGTCCGCAAGGAACTCCAACTCTTGAAACGTTATAAATCACCTGGCCCAGATGACTTACCTCCGGCTCTTTTTAAAGATGGTGGTGACTTTCTGGCTAAGGAACTGACTGCGTTGTTTGGAAAGGTTTGGGAGCAAGAAAGTGTTCCAACATTTTGGAATGAGTCAATAGTCGTCCCTATCTTTAAAAAGGGTTCACGTTGTTCCTGTAGCAACTATCGGGGATAAGTCTACTTTCGATCGCGTCCAAACTATTGGCTTCTATCATTCTTCGTAGGTTGTTTAAAACCCGAGAACGATTGACTCGCGAGGAGCAGGCTGGTTTTCGTTCTGGTCGAGGATGCATTGATCACATCTTCACCCTCCGCCAAATGTTAGAACACCGTCATACTTATCGCAGGCCAACAATCGTAGTGTTTCTTGATATCAGGGCTGCCTTCGATTCGTTGGACAGGACTGTTCTCTGGGATTGTCTATTGAAGAAGGGTGTCCCTGAGAAGTTCATTAACATCTTAAAAGCCCTGTATACGAACGCCTCAGGCAGAGTGAGGGCATACAACCACCTTTCTCCCTTGTTTCATTCGAGCAGTGGGGTTAGGCAGGGTTGCCCGATCTCCCCATTCCTCTTCAACTTTGCCATCGACGACATCCTAGAAACAGCTCTGATGGATGTAAGTAATGGCGGTGTGGATATGTTGCCTGGAGAACGACTTCTCGACCTCGAGTATGCGGATGATATTGTCTTACTGTGCGATAATGCCCAAGGCATGCAATCAGCACTTAATCAGTTGGCAATCAGTGTCCGCAGGTACGGCATGTGCTTTGCACCCTCCAAGTGCAAAGTACTTCTACAAGACTGGCAGGATTCTCATCCTGTACTCACCCTGGATGGTGAGGAGATCGAAGTAGTTGAGAAGTTCGTGTATCTAGGTAGCTATATAAGTGCTGGTGGTGGCGTGAGTGATGAGATTGATGCACGTTTAATGAAAGCCAGAGCGGCTTATGCCAATCTGGGCCATCTTTGGCGCCTTCGTGATGTTAGTCTGGCTGTAAAAGGTCGGATCTACAACGCGTCGGTGAGAGCAGTTTTGCTCTATGCTTGTGAAACCTGGCCTCTCCGAGTTGAGGATGTTAGACGTCTCTCTGTGTTCGATCATCGTTGTCTCCGAAGGATTGCTGACATCCAGTGGCAACACCATGTTAGTAATGCAGAGGTTCGGCATCGTGTGTTCGGGCGCAGAGACGATAATTCAATTGGTGTCACCATCTTGAAACACCGACTTCGGTGGCTCGGACATGTTTTACGAATGTCGTCCCAGAGACTTCCGCGTCGTGCATTATTTGCCGACCCTGGGACTGGTTGGAGAAAGCGGAGAGGAGGTCAGTGTATGACATGGTGTCGTGGCATGAAAGAGAGCTGCAAAGGGCTAGCTTCCGTTGGTCCTTCACGACTCCCTGGTTGGGGTCCGAGAGATAGTGCAACACAGTGGCTAGAGACGTTATCGGATATGGCTCAGAATAGAAGCCAGTGGCGATCCTGCTGCAACCTTCTTTTACTTTCTACATAAAGAATGGTTCTAACTTTCCTAACTGAAAGAATCTTCTGGTTGTACATTTCAGCCCGCCTTATCTTTTCATCCTTTATCTACCTACTTTCATTATTTTGTGTGGCGCATATGTACCTGGTGCCCTTTTGTACCAATATATATGTGTTTAAATAAAAAATAAATAAATAATAATTGTCTTACGTAAGGCACTTATTAATATCGAAGTCAGGAAAATTTCATCTTATTATTACTACTGCTACTACAACTTTCGGCACTATTGAAGGTCACTCGTATGTAATTAGATATGTCAGTATTCTCCGAAACTTAACTGTACAGTGTAACTTTGGCCTACATGATTTAAAATCTTTACAATGCTGCAGATGAATGCACTCTTTATCTCCCTCTCGATATAGAATTCTGGCACTCCTTCAAACATAAACTGCCATTCTGTCTTTTCGTATTATTTTACCAGTATTCAGTTATTTTTCATTACCATTTTTACTACGATTTTTTCGACTCTGCTATTCATCCCATTGTTACTGTGGTACATAGACTTGGTCCAACATACACCTGTCCCAGGCTCTACGTTGATGATGACTAACTGGCTGACTAACGTTGTTATTCTACAGTATATTCTTTGGGTTAGGTGTAAAATTTAAGGACATGATCTTAAACCTACTAGTAATATCGGAAATGCACTCGATTCTGAACTTGCATCGGATAATATTAACTTTCCGCTACTGCAAAACTTGATTTCGAAATAGTTTCAAAGTTCTTGATTAGTCTTAATCATTACAATATGTCGGACAAATATAGATTGATCTAAGTTGGCACACTTGAGTCATCAGTAACGAAAGCAAGTTAACGAGGCACAAACAGAAAAAGTAATAACAATGACATTCGTATTAATTAAAAGAAGTTGAACACAGGAAGCATAGTGCGAAACCCTGAAATAAATCGGGAAACGAATATTGGTGAATTGGCATTATGTCACCAATCACAGATTTGAAAAGTTGAGTTTGAACCGGAAGGCCACTAACTGAAAAGTGGGTTTTCTAAACATGAACGTGCCAGTGAAGGAATCAGTCAGTCAGCCATAAGCATCATAGAACCTGGTATATATGCATCGGTCTAAGTTGTTATGTCACATCAGCTCAGTTAGATGAAACTATCAAGGTGAATACCGAAATAGTAGTAGGACAAGTGTTAGTAGGAAAACAGGCTAAGGGAATTCTATTCCAGAAGAATGAATGAATTTTCACCCGACCGTTGCTGCTACCTTGACGTGGTGGTCGGGCTTGCCTATCGTGATGATCCAATCGAGCTATGCTGGCTGGAACAATCGTTCCTCAAGGTCCTACCATGCCAGACAGGTCGGTTGAAGAGCGGTGAGACTAAAAGCAACAATCCCAAGGTCCGAAGGCGAAGTCGTACTGCTGACTGTACAGAGGTGTGAAAGCAGTAAGGTGTTTCCTTCAGACAACCAGCATGACAGCGATGCTGCCTTCCCACAAGGAGGGGTGGGGTTAGAAAAGGTCAACCCTAAAAATGCACACCTCGCCTTATCCCACGGATTTCCGTCTCCGGCGGTAAGGACTTTTGAAGAACGGAGCTAACACGTCAAAAATCCCCCACAAAAAGGCCGTGCGTGACCGGCCTGAAGCAGTTGTCCCTTGGGCACTGCGGTCACGCTCCCAGGTCGTTAAGACCAACACTAATCCGACTTCTTTTTCAGGTCCCTCAAGAAATACTCTTCCACGGTGTGGGCAGCCGGAAAGTGATACTAGCCCTCATACCCGTAACAGCACACAAGACCAAGTTGGTCGGTTTCAAATCCTTCCTACACCTAATAACTCTGTTATCTCCTCGACTAACCCTTCCCACGTCCTTTTATCACGTCGCACCGCTAGGGCAAACGATTCAAGTACACAGAACGTTATTCCTGGTCTCCTGAAACCACGCTCTAAACTACATATAGGAACTTTTAATGTCCGAACATTGTGCCAAATAGGACAACAGGCTTCCTTAGCTAGGACTCTAGAATCTTACACCATCGATGTGTGCTGCGTCTCCGAAACGCGCATACAAGATCCGAGTAGTGTCATTCATTTGACCGCACCTGATCAAAATAAAGAACCATCTCGATACACGCTTCATGTATCTGGAAGCCCTGATGCTGCTTCCCGTGGCCTCGCTGGAGTAGGTATAGCATTAAGTCCTAGGGCAGAACTGGCTCTTTTAGACTGGATCCCAGTAGACAGTCGTCTATGCGCTGTCCGACTAAACGGATCAGTAAGGACCCGGAAAGATAGGGAAACTCGTCGTTGCCTCTTCGTCGTCTCTGCCTACTCTCCCACTGACTGCAGCTCAGACGATATAAAAGATGAGTTCTACAGGAAACCTTCTGACCTTCTCCGAGAAGCTAGGCGTTCTGATGTAGTAATAGTGGCTGGTGACTTTAATGCTCAAGTAGGTAAACTGAGTGAAAGGGAAGGACACCTGGGTGGATCTTATGGTGTCGTGGCTAAAAGAACAGATAATGGCGACCGTCTGTTGCAGCTATGCTCAGATAACCGCCTATTTCTTGCAAATACTAACTTTAAACATAAGGAAAAACATCTTTTGACATGGCGTCCCCCGAATTCGTCCCAACGTTGAACCCAATTAGATCACATCGCTATCAGCCACCGATGGAGGGGCTCGATAGAAGACTGTCGCTCATTCTGGGGCACATGCTTAGATTCAGATCATGCTCTAGTGCGAGCACGTATCTGTCTGCGACTTACTGGACGTAGGAAAGACACAGCAGGGAAGCCTCTAAGGGTTCTACTTAATGATAGGCAAGCTAAGAATATATTTCAGGAACAACTAGAAAAACAGTTAGACAGGCATGTAAGTTGTGTCCACCCCGAAGCAGCGTGGAATGACATCCGAAAAGCTGTGGAAACAGCAGTGATATCCGCTAATAAGGTAAACCATAACGTTAGGGAGAAACAATGGATCTCGGCAGCATCTATCGCACTGATAGATGCTCGTAAACTCATCCCACCTGGCTCTGAGCATAACGAAGAGCGGAGTCAGCTTAAGCGAAGGCTTATAAGAAGTCTACGTAATGATCGTGAACAGTGGTGGGTAGCGAAAGCAAGAGAGATGGAAAAGGCAGCGGCAATAGGTAACAGTAGGCAGCTATTCAGACTCGTTAAAGAAACTGGTATTAGGAACCCGAATATCAGTGAAACCATCTCAGATAAAGATGGGCATATTATTCATTCTCAATCCAGGAGATTGGATCGATGGGCAGAACACTTTAGGGATCAGTTCAACTGGCCTTCAGCCACACTTCAATTACCCACGATCCCCAGTCGTCCTGAATGGCAAATTGAGGTAAGTCCTCCAACTCTCTACGAGGTTGAAAAAGCTATAGGAAATCTAAAGCGAGGGAGAGCCGCAGGCCCTGACAGGTTTACCCCTGAGATTTTTAAGGATGGTGGTCCAGTACTAGCAGTGAGATTGACTGAGGTCTTAGGTAGAATCTGGGAACTGGACGTAATTCCATCTGACTGGTCCCAATCACTGATTGTGCCAGTCTATAAGAAAGGACAAAAGTCCTCCTGTGACAATCACAGAGGGATCAGTTTGACTAATATAGTGTCTAAAATATTAGCTTCAATAATACTAGGTCGCCTAACCAAAGCTCGTGACGAGCAGACTAGAGAAAACCAGTCTGGTTTTCGACCTGGACGTGGTTGCATAGACCAGATATTCACCCTACGTCAGGTTCTAGAACATAGACACAAATTCAGACGTCCCACAATAGTAGTATTTCTTGACCTTAAGGCGGCATCTGACTCCGTTAATCGTGAGGTTCTATGGCAGTGTTTGTCAGTGAAAGGAGTACCAAAGAAGTACATTAACCTCATAAAGGCTCTCTACTCGAACACAACTGGTCGAGTTAGAGCCTATGGCGAACTGTCATCAGAACTGATTACCACAAGTGGCGTTCATCAGGGCTGTCCACTCTTTCCGTTCTTGTTTAACTTTGTCACTGACATACTTTTAGAGATATCACTTTCATCAGCTAAACCTCCAGGAGTTGAACTTTTACCAGGAGGCTCACTTGTTTACTTAGGATACGCCGACGACATAGTTTTATTCGGTGAAGACGCTGACAACATGCAGAGTCTTCTGACCACTATAAGCAACTATGCAGGCATGTTCGAGATGCGATTCCCCCCACCATCCGAAGTGAAAAATATTACTTCAGGATTGGGTAGCATCGACACCTGAACTAATGATAGGGAGTGAAGTAGTTGAGCGTGTAGATCACTTCACTTATCTTGGGAGTCTCATCAGTCCTTGTGGTCTGGTATGTGACGAAATCTCAGCACGGATACAGAAGGCTCGTCTAGCTTTCGCCAACTTGCGTCATTTATGGCGTAGGCGAGATATCCGTCTAACAACAAAAGGACGGGTTTACTGTGCAGCAGTTCGCTCCGTCCTACTCTATGGCAGTGAAACATGGCCGATAAGAGTAGAGGATATTCGTAGGCTACTAGTGTTCGATCATAGGTGTCTTCGAAGCATTGCTCGTATATCCTGGGACCACCGGGTAAGCAATGCAGCTGTTAGGAAACGGGTACTAGGTAAGGATGGCAAATCGATTAATGAAGTAGTGAAACTTCATCAGTTGAGATGGCTGGGACATGTGTTACGTATGCCCGACCACCGACTGCCCCAACGTGCAATGTTTCATGGGGTAGGAGTAGGTTGGAAGAAAGCTAGGGGTGGCCAGACCAAAACGTGGCACAAATCATTGAAGTCACTGACAAGTGGACTGGGCCATGTTGGTAGGTGTAGACTACCTGGTTGGGATTCGCGAGATGACAGCAACCGATGGTTAGAGACCTTGAATGACATGGCTCAAAATCGTTTGCAATGGCGAAGATGCATCCACTCATTGTGTTCTACCAAATTCTAATCTTCTGAATTCCTCATGTCTTTATCTTTTTCTCTTTCCAAATTTATTTCACTGTACTATACTCCTTCAATAATTTCTTCAAACCCCTAATCTTTTGGATTTCTGATTATACTCCTACTACTTCTACCACTATGGGATTTGAATCGACAACTGCATCTCTGTGCTAATGTGGTATGGCAACTCGAACTGATGTACGTACGTACGAAGTTCTACGTTGTGACTGACTGACTGAATGAATTTTCAGAATAAGAGGTGTAAAATAAATTTGAAAATCAGTATATATGGGGAGATAAGGATTGAATGATTCTGCGCTATTGCACTATGTTATGAACTGTGTCGCCCAATATTTCGAACCACTGGTCGTGGTTATCTCTCTAGTCCCAACCAGATAGCCACCACTAAATTAACTACTTCTATGAATTCGGTGTTCATCTTGTTGTGCTAACGAGGTATGGCAACTTGGATCGATGCATATATGTGCCTGATCCTACATTGTAGCTGACTGACTGCTTTCGTGTTTAACTCCATTCTTCCACCATTCTAATTATTTTGTCTTTCCAAGACTAGATTCGTCGTGTTTAGCTTTCTACTGCAGTTAATATTACTTGTCTACCTCTATTTTCCATCTCTATTATTTCATTACTCTCCATACTGATGTGACGAGCTATGGGATCTTGACGTGACTTATATTCATGTTAAATTTTATGTTTTCTGTTACTGACTGGTAACTACAGGTTATGTTTCAACTATTATACGTGTTAACCACGCTAACAGATGCTTCAAACACAACCAAGAATCTGTCTTAATGAATAACCTATCTACCTTTCTCCATAGTTGATATACTAGTAAACACACATTTTTTATATATGTCAGAAATTATATATCGATGTATTCGTATAAGCCATTTATCAGTTCCTAACTTGCCTTACACTTTTTTTTAATTTAACGCAAAGGACACTTATATATTATGAATTATTCACTAAATAACCTTGTACATTTCTCTACCTTTTGGAGCAATATAATTTGTAAACTGATTATATTGATGATTATGATGGTGGTGGTGATGGAAGGCATAAATTTATGTTTTCTCTTCCTGTTTCTTCTTCTTTTTCCACCTTTCTTTACCAGACAAAAGATTAAAAGTAATCTGTCTTACTTTTTTTCATAGGTCAAATATTTATAATTTTTCAGAGTTTTTTTCTGTTTCTCTATGTCTTACAGAATCTTTTTTCCCATGCCAAAATATGTGGGTGTTTATAGCTATTTCATTTTTTGGGGTCTAATTTTGACTAATAGTGATTTCTTCTTGTATATATATATCTGACATAAAACACATTTTTAGGCTTGATTATTCAGTGTTTTTCACAGTTCGTTCTGTTCTACTTTACGACTGTGAAACATGGCCATTAAGAGTAGAAGATACTCGTAAGTTACTAGTATTTGACCACAGATGCCTTAGAAATATTGCTCACATTTGCTGGGATCACCGGGTAAGTAATAGTGAGGTTAGACGCAGGGTATTAGGAAATGATGGTAAATCAGTTGATGAAATGATGAATCTTCATCAACTGAGATGATTAGGCTATGTGTTACGTATGCCTGAACACCGATTACCACAACGCGCTATGCTGACTAGTGTAGGGGATGGTTGGAAAAGAGTTAGGGGCAGCCAAACCAAAACGTGGCATCAGTGCTTGAAGTCACTAACTTCTAATCTGAGCCATGTTGGTAGATGCAGACTACCTGGTTGGGGTCCGCGTGACTATCGTAACCAATGGTTGGAGACTCTGTGTGACATGGCTCAGAATCGATCACAATGGCGTAGTTGTATACACTCTTTATTTTCCCTTAAACCATAAGAATAAAATTGCTTCATAACGTTCTTCCTTCCTATACTATATCCTTATATACAACCTTTCTTTTATTTACTATCACCACTAAATTAACTATTTCTATGAATCCGGTGTTGATCTTGTTGTGCTAACGAGGTATGGCAACTTGGACCGATTCATATGTGTGCCTGGTCCTACGTTGTAACTGACTGACTGACAATTTGCCTTTACAGTTTATTAGATATTAGATTGTATACGGGATAAGAAATGAACTGTTCAACAGTTATCACCAATGCTACCTCTGTCGTAACTCACAAAGTACAAATTTATTTACTTGACTTCAATCCATACCATGTGAAGGGTTAAGCATAGTACCAATCTGTAATCCAATGGTTGAAATTTGAAAACTGTAATCAGTAAGCTTCCAGTGCTACTTTAAGAGCATATGACATGGCATAAATTGGTTGATTAGGTTAGAAGCCTACAAAATTATGCACAGAATTTTTCGGCATGGTCTTTCTCTACCACTCTGAAGGACTCAAAAATTAACATTCAGACTTAGCCTAGTTATTAAACATTCATAATTCTGGTAATATAAATGAATAATTTATTGTAGTATACTAAAAAGTGTTAAGATGAGCCCCTAAATGCCCTGGTACGGCCGAGAGTGGCTAGAGTCTGCTCTCTCGAAATGCTCTCACATGGCCACGCGTATATAGCCTCTGCCAGGAAAGTCCTACTCACTGTCTTCTCGTGGCATTACTGTTGTTTACGAAATTGAGAGGACGAAAAGCCAATGTACTTCGCTTTAACCAGGTTGGTGGACACGGAGAGTCCACCTAGGGGAGTTGGAAAACCCTGATTCCAACCCAATGGTGCACATGGGCTCCAGGATCCTGATGGAACGAATGGCGTATGAACCTATTGTTGGTCACCGGCTACTATGGGACTGCATTTCATTACGATGCTCTACTGCCTTGTGGATCAAACCTTTAGTTCAAAGGCTTGGGGTGTGGCCCCCTAGGAAAACCACCTGCTTCAGTCTGGGCACCTGAGCAGTATCACAGCCCTCACACAAATCAAATGAGATTCGTGTAGCGCATATGTATCTAGATGCCGCTTTGTACTAATATTTATGTGTTTAAATAAATAAAAATCAGAGTACACATTGTAGTCATATGGACAGTTGGCTCTTTGATTTCAAATCTCCAGAACCTTTATGTTAAGTTTGTGAATCATGTTAAAATACAATATGTACTTTAATTCCATTGTTTTTTCTTATAAAAGATTGATTATTTTCTAACTATCACTTTGTAATGAATGAAAGACTTAGGTGCGGATAACCGATTGTATTTAAGTACAAGATTACAGAATCCATTGGTAAAATGTGGGGACCATACACTAAATACTTAATATGCGAACTTCTATCATTTATCCTCCACATTCTGTATAACCTTTCCATTCCACAATTCCTTTCTATTTTCTCTTCTATTCTCTTCAACTCAATCTTCTTAGTCTTCTGCTGGCGAGTTTTTTTAACTTTCAGTTGGTATTACATACTACTTATTTAGACAGACATAAGTAGTATACACCACTACTTTATTTGTCATGCTGTTTTAAATTCGAAAAATTTCAAGAAATACTCTGTTAAATATAACTGGTTGGTCACTGTTGTACTGTTTTCTTTAATTAATCTAATTTTCATCATAAACAATTTGTAATCATAATTTGTATAATAGATAATCGTCTAATTGGTTCATTTTTTCATCTGGTCAAACGAATTCTTCGAAATAGAAATGATATGAGGATGTCAGTCAGTCAGTCACAACGTAGAACTTTGTACGTACGTAAATCAGTTCGGGTTGCCATACCTCATTAACACAGAGATGCAGTTCTCGATTCAAATCCCATAGTAGTAGAAGTAGTAAGAGTATAAGCATTATGTGAAAGATTAGGGTTTAAAGATGTTATTGAAGGAGTATAATACAGTGAAATAAATTTGGAAAGAGAAAACAGATGGAGACATGGAGAATTCAGAAGATTAGAATTTGGTAGAACACAAAGAGTGGATGCATCTTCGCCATTGCAAACGATTTTGAGCCATGTCATTCAAGGTCTCGAACCATCGGTTGCTGTCATCTCGCGAATCCCAACCAGGTAGTCTACACCTACCAACATGGCCCAGTCCACTTGTCAGTGACTTCATTGATTTGTGCCACGTTTTGGTCTGGCCACCCCTAGCTTTCTTCCAACCTACTCCTACCCCATGAAACATTGCACGTCGGGGCAGTCGGTGGTCGGGCATACGTAACACATGTCCCAGCCATCTCAACTGATGAAGATTCACTACTTCATTAATCGATTTGCCATCCTTACCTAGTACCCGTTTCCTAACAGCTGCATTGCTTACCCGGTGGTCCCAGGATATACGAGCAATGCTTCGAAGACACCTATGATCGAATACTAGTAGCCTACGAATATCCTCTACTCTTATCGGCCATGTTTCACTGCCATAGAGTAGGACGGAGCGAACTGCTGCACAGTAAACCCGTCCTTTGGTTGCTAGACGGATATCTCGCCTACGCCATAAATGAAGCAAGTTGGCGAAAGCTAGACAAGCCTTCTGTATCCGTGCTGAGATTTCGTCACATACCAGACCACAAGGGCTGATGAGACTCCCAAGATAAGTGAAGTGGTCTACACGCTCAACTACTTCACTCCCTATCATTAGTTCAGGTGTCGATGCAACCCAATCCTGAAGTAACATTTTGCACTTCGAGGGAGAGAATCGCATCTCGAACATGCCTGCATTGTTGCTTATAGTGGTCAGAAGACTCTGCATGTTGTCAGCGTCTTCACCGAATAAAACTATGTCATCGGTACATTTTAAGTCAACAAGTGAGCCTCCACGTAAAAGTAGGTGTACGCCTTCAGATTACAATCTGCACGATGATCACAATCTATGACTAAAGTCTTGAAAATACACAGTCTGCTGGGAATGTTTGTTGAGATTGAAATATTCCCAGTAATTTTGTGTTTTATCAGCTTGTTATTCTAACCTATCATTTGTATATGTAACGATTGTTTTAAAATATTTATATAATTTATAGATTATGATCATGGACTGAGTTTAGTTAGACAGTCACTAAAAAGCCGAATACAATGGACAGGTTTTCCTTTCTAGTGGTAAATCACTGGATGCCAACTTGGTGGTCCGAATGTGTCCTAAAGGTCTTGAGTTCGACCGTGGTAGCGGAGGTGGGCGTAGATGTGTATTGTTAAGGAGTTCAGTGCTTTCTGTTTTTCAGTAATTGTCTAACCATAGTTGATATAAAATGTGAAAATTCAAAGTTATATATATTAAAATTTATGCAAACATTACTAGTAATTAAATTCACTTAGTATTGTTTGTTTGAATCCTCCCATCGATGTGTTAGGACTGCAACTGGTCAGTCTCTAATTGGCCATATGTGCATACTGTGCGTATTGCCTCAATATAGCCTTAATTCACAAGTATTGTAAGCAAAAATGGATAGTGGCTAGCAGTGGAATCCAGTTTGACGCGCGTTTCCTCCTATTTGGGACTCGTCAGCTCGATGTACCTGCATCTCAGAGTTGATGTTCCCTCGAACCCAGTACTCTTCGCTTCAAACGCCATCGCGTTATCCACTCGGCCACTGAGTCCTGATAGCCACTTGCTTGTGTAATGGGGTGAAGTTTAAATTCATTTAGTACTGTTTGTTTGAATCTTCCCATCGATGTGTTAGGACTGCAACTGGTCAGTCTCTTATTGGCCATATGTGCGTATTGCCTCGATATAACCTTAATTCACAAGCATTGTAATTATTTAATTGCTTATTTTTTTCAGGGGTGTAAACAAGTAATTAATGATTTGGTGAAAGAAAAATTTCTCATGGCAATAATCCTTATTATGAGTGTTCCATTATCAAAGGTTAGTCTTAGTTTATTTGAACTTCTATTTTAGTTATCATTTTACGTATGTATATTGTTAATGTAAATAATTACTAATACTGCTCACTTAGGATGATCTCGATGAAGCAGTGATTTTGGAAAGGTACGGATGGACGATTCATTATGCAAAGCCATGTTCTGCATTGCATTGGCTCATGTTGGAGTGTTTAACAAAGGACAATTGAATAAATATCAAGTAGGATTTAAATGAAGTGAAAGGGGAGGAAGGCAAATGTATTATTTCCCGAAAATTCGACACAAGCCATTTAAAAAAGACTTTTTTGATGGTCGTCATTTTGAATCACGAGGTTACCGTCCAGCCAAGCCCTACAGAACATATCTTAAATGAGTTATCCCCAAAGACACTCTAAAGATGTATAAATACCGACTTTTTTACTCATGGATCACCAGATGAACCTTTGACTTTCCATTACCTTCTCACTTGTTTAGGTGTCGGGTTGAAAGTTGACGGAAGACAGTTCAGATTTATTTAGAGAGTTTTAAAATATATCTATTCGTCGAGTTAGCTTATGTATCCATCTTTCGGTTATCTTAGCTACAACCAGGTTATGGCAATGACGACGGTTATTTACACTAACAGAAGAATGACTTGTTCACGTTTTCCAAGAACACAAGTATATCTACACACAATGAGAAGACGGAGTTCATCTGAAAAATGTGATATATTTGCGTTGTGCATTTCAAACATATTTGTTAAGGCATTTTACACGAAAGTTAATAAAAGGTGAATTCAATAAAAGTTCAAATAAACAAATGGGTCATTTTAAACAAAAGGAATGAAAAAAAGTTTTTATTAAAAGAATAGAAACTTGTCATATCATCCTAGTCTGTAAAATAACCCAGATTAGATGTCAAGGTCAAGGTCACGAGAAATTATTTCTTTACACACAAAGACAATTTGAATTTTTTATTAACTAAGGTTTCCAAAAACCTAAGAATTAGTTCTTGACCGTTCCTTTATAACATTTCAGAAATGGTATTGATGTTTATCATACGCTCCATTTCAATTATTCGTTTTGCTATTGATAAACATGGTTTTTTACTTCCTACGTTTATCGGAGCATTTGAGACTAACTGGTTCTCAAGCCATATGGATATATGCTCTATAAATACCCAATCAGGAGTTATGGAAAATGTGTCTAGACTGCTTCAGAATGAGTGTCGAATGCACCGAATTCATGTTTATTCTGATTTCTGAATAATAGACACCTTTATGTTTTCTCCTAGCCTTACTTTAATATTGAAGTTTTAAATTTTAACCGTAGTCCTTGTAATTTAATAATCTCGTCAGTCACACTCAAAATCGCTAAATAGCGACTAATGTTACACTTGTCCTAGTTCCTAGAGCAGTAGCCACACTCCAACTTGATTGATAGAGTCGTATCAATACTAAAGGTTTAGATAAACATGATATTAGTTATTACCCAGTGATCAATCAATCGATAGAAATCGACCTGAAGGAGGTCAATAGCTTATCTCTTACTGTCATTATGAATAAGGCTAATTTGAATTCAAAATCAGGATCATCGCTGACTTCAAAGTGCTAGATACATTTTGATGATAAGCACTAACTAATTAACACAAAATTTAAGTCTAACTGGACCTTCACAATTGTTTCCAATTATAGTCCATGGATCAACATTAAATTAGCAAATCAATGAGTCATAAGGAACGTGGAATCTGACATCGATATCCATATCTTCACAGGAATCTGAAGTTATCAAGATAAATCCTAAAGTGGTAGAAATAGCAACTGTATTGATGATAGTAGAGTACGTTAATCATAGACAATATGATTCAAGAAGAAAGAATTAGTTCATGGATTAGGAAAAAAACCTTTTAAAGCTTGAGATTTAATAGAAGAAAACAAGTGAATTCATCTGTTTAATTTTAAAGAATTCTTAGCCATATCAACTAACGTCTCCAACCATTAGTTACTGTGTTCTGCATCTACCTACATGACTTTTCTCCAACAGTCAATAACTTGATGAACTAATGTCAAGTTTTGGTCTATCTGCCCATCACTTTCCTCCAGCTAACAATGCTCATTGAGGTAGTCAGTGATTGGACATACGCAATACGTTATATATATATATATATATATATATATATATATATATATATCATAATGGTTATATCTTTTAATACTTCAATTTGAAAGTGCTCGAAGTCACTAACTTCTAGTCTGAGCCATGTTGGCAGGTGCAGACTACTTGGTTGGGGTCCGAGCGACCATAGTAACAAACAGTTGGAGACTCTAGGTGACATGTCTCAGAATCGATCACAATGGCGTAGTTGAATACACTCTTTATTTTCCCTTAAAACTTAAGAATAAAATTGCTTCATAACGTTCTTCCTTCCTATACTATATCCTTATATACAACCTTTCTTTATATACTACCACCACTAAATTAACTATTTCTGTGAATCCAGTGTTTATCTTGTTGTGCTAACGAGGTATGGCAACTTGGACCGATTCATATGTGTGCCTGGTCCTACGTTGTAACTGACCGACTGACATCATTATAATATCTATCATATTCATAGTGATACCAGATAAATTTTGACTCATTAATGTTTATTTATCAAAATCAGTAGATATCTTAAAATATCGTACATTTAATCAAAATGGGTTTTTTGCGGAGATTTAGTATTTTCATAGTTGAAAGCATGGGTTCAAATCTCGTCAGGCGGGATCGTGGATGCGCACTGCTGAGGAGTCCCACAATAGGACGAAATGGCCGTCCAGTGCTTCCAGGTTTTCCTTGGTGGTCTAGCTTCATCTGACTCATGCTTTCAACTATTGTACATTTAACTAGTTGGCTAACTGATTAATCTGAGATGATGAACTTTTTCAGTCGTAAAATAAAACGTATTATTTTAAACAAACGGAATTTATAAATCTAAGCGATTGAATTAATCCAAGTAATTTCATATATTAAGTAGTATTGTAAGCAAAAATGTATAGTGGCTAGCAGTGGAATCCAGTTTGACGCGCGTTTCGTCCTATTTGGGACTCGTCAGCTCGATGTACCTGCATCTCAGAGTTGATGTTAACCCAAATAGGACGAAACGCGCGTCCAACTGGATTCCACTGTTAGCCACTATCCATCTTTGCTTACAATGCTTGTGAATTAAGGTTATATCGAGGCAATACGCACATATGGCCAATAAGAGACTGACCAGTTGCAGTCCTAACACATCGATGGGAAAATTCAAACAAACAATACTAAATGAATTTATAAAGTAGTATGTTCATATGAAATGAATTCATGTTTAAATTCTGTTTCAAAATGATTGCCTGGGTTAACAATTCAGTGGAGAATAACCTTATCATATGAAATGATTATCTATTACTTAAAGTAATTATTATATTGTGATATAGAGAAAATATTGACAGTTTGGTTTATGCTATGAATCCAGTCTGTATATGTGAATATTCACATTTAATATCGCCATTTCTATTCCTAGGATATATGACGATTAACTGTGCTTCATTTTTTTCATTAAAGTTTACTTTACTTAACCCCTTGTGCTTTCTGAATTCATCAATTGAACATCTCAATCCCATACAAACTTCGTTTATTTCGGACCAAGTTTCTTTTATTTTTCATAATCATATTTAGAAGGGGTTTGTGTGGAGATTTCAGTATTTTCATAGTTGAAAGCATGAGTCAATTGAAGCTAGTTCACCAAGGAAAACGTGAGAGCACTGGACGGCCGTTTCGTCGTATTGTGGGACTTCTCAGCAGTGCGCCTGGCGAGATTCAAACCCAGGACATTCTAGTATCGCACCAGAGCACTTAACCGAAAGACCACTGAGCCGGCATCCAATGGTGTTAATGTCTAACTTCAACAAATTATGTAGGGTACCCAAACCATGATCCGCACAAAAAGATTATAAGGAAAAAGGTATAAATGAACAATAATAGTGTACAATAGGGAATATAATTCAGATAATAATACAATCAAAAATTAATTCTTTTAATTAAAAGAGTTAAGTAGAAAATTACACCTAGATATCCATTGGTCCCAATTCTGAAGTATATACGATAACGTCTCAAGCTATCGAGTTACGCGATGTCTAAAATTTCAAGTAAAGGATGGTGATGATCTTGATCAATAAAGTTCGTTTAACCCATTAATGGATAGTCATGCATTTTATTGATTACTATTCAGTGATGAATTTAAATGCTAATATATTAGTCCTACAGAAAATCAGTCACATCCCGTAATAACGTTTCAAACTCCAAAGCTTCGTGATGGTGGTTTGTGTCCTGAAAGGAATTCCTTCAAGATTAAAGATAAGCCTTGCTTATGATTATCAATTAGAATGAACTCTTTAGTCTAGGATTTCCTGCTTAACGGTTGTGATTGACTGACGGATACAAATTTTATACAACTACCTTTCATATCATGGCATCATATCATTAACTAACCACCATTTTACACTCGATCTCAGTCTCAGTAAATAATGCCTGATATGAAAAGCTCGAATGATGTTCGTTGAATACATACTTAACTCGCTTGATTCAATGTCTCAAGATGGTAACATATACAAAAAATACTTTTAAAGTCCCGGCCATCCATACGGAAAACAAAAACATCTTACTGTGAAACAAAGATAATCAATTTTTATTCAGTAGTGAGCAAAAAACAACCAAACTTTACTGACTAGTAATAACATTTAGGTGATGGTGATAGCGGTCAAATGGTTAAAACATTCAACATTTAAACTCCGTTGCATACCGGCTTAAATTTAAGTTGAAAGCGTGAGTCAATTGAAGCTAGACCACCATGGAAAACCTGGAAACACTGGACGGCCGTTTCGTCCTATTATGGGACTCCTCAGCAGTGCGCATCCACGAACCTGCTCTCGCGAGCGAGATTCGAACCCAGGACCTACCAGTCTCGAGCCGAAGCCCTTAACCGATAGACCACTGAGCTGGCATCGTGGATGCGCACTGCTGAGGAGTCCCATAATAGGACGAAACGGCCGTCCAGTGTTTCCAGGTTTTCCATGGTGGTCTAGCTTCAATTGACTCACGCTTTCAACAATGATAAATACTAAATCTCCACAAAACCCCTTCTATAATTAAATTTAAGTGTCACACAAAAATTTAAGTTCAATATCTATTGTATAAACATATGCTCTTAATAAATGAATGACATAAAAAATTGAACTTTCTGTGAGGGCAGTGATACTGCCCTCACACAAATCGAATGAGATTTATGTGGCGCATATATATCTGGTTTTTCCTTGTACCAATATTTATGTGTTTAAATAAAATAAAATAACCTTATTTTGTAATAATAAATTTTTAGGAATAAAATCAATGATGGTTGTTAATTAAAATTGACCTCATTTATCTTATATATATTCATGTTTGTTTTTAAGATAGTAACAATAATAATGGTACAAAATTTCATTGAGGGAAATTAATACCAGGGACTCAGGATACTTTTTTTTTTATTCCTTAATTATTGATTGTTCAACGAAAAGAACTTTTCCTGGTTATTCTATCCCTCTCTTTCTCTCTCAATAAATCACTCACTTTCTTGCTTTCTTTCCCCTAATTCTCATTTGTTTATTTTTTTATGGTAATGTATATGTGTACACGTAAAGAGTAGAGAGAGAAAAGAAAGTGACCTTGTTAATTTGTCAAGTCCATCTAACTTCTTATATATACAAAGAGATATACACCATTCAACAATATATATATCGACCGTTGCTGCTACCGTGACGTGGTGGTCGGGCTTGCCAATCGTGATGAACCAATCGAGATATACTGGCTGGAACAATCGTTCCTCAAGGTCCTACCATGCCAGGCAGGTCGGTTGAAGAGCGGTAAGACTAGAAAGCAGCAAATCTAAGGTCCGAATGCGAAGTTATACTGCTGACTGTACAGAGGTGTGACAGCAGTAAGGTGTTCCCTTCAGACAACCAGTATAACAGCGATGCTGCCTCTTCATAAGGAGGTGTGGGGTTAGAAAAGGCCGACCCTAAAAATGCACACCTCGCCTTATCCCACGGATATCCATCTCCGGCGGTAAGGTCCTTTGAAGAACGGAGCTAACACAAAAAGGTCGTGTGTGACCGACTTCAAGCAGTTGTCCCTTGGGCAGTGCGGTCGCGCTCTCAGGTCATTAAGACCACTTCTAACCCAATTTCCTTTTCAGATACCTCTAGAAGAACTCTTCCACGGTGTGGGCAACAGGGAAGTGATAACTACCTTCATACCTTTAACAGTATTCAAGACTTATATATATATATATATATATATATATATATATATATATGGGTTATATAGAAAGTAAATTTAATAAAGTGTTATTGATATCATGAAGGCATCAACCTTTTATGCATTACACTGGGGTTGTTTTTATTTCTTCAAACTATCTGGTTTGATAATTATGGTAATGCATCAAATAGAAATCTCCCTTCAACTTATTGATATCTTAGGTGATTGGAAATAGTTACCAGAATGCACTTCTCAGCCTGGGATTTGTGCTACCTGATATCTGTTAGTAAAATATCCCTACAATTTGAATAGAAATATGAATTACTTGTGTAATTCAAACTTACACTACTTAGTTTCGTTTATAGACGTTACCAGTTAGGTAGTTGATCTTTGACTGAAGTACTTCGGAACTGAATTTATAGAAACTGTTTGTTAGAGACCTTGAATAACATGGCTCAAAATCGTTTGCAATGGCGAAGGTGCATCCACTCTTTGTGTTCTGCCGAATTCTAATCTTTTGAATTTTTCATGTCTCTATCTTTTTTCTCATTCTAAATTTATTTCACTGTATTATACTCCTTCAATAACATCTTTAAACCTTAATCTTTCACATTGATGCTTGTACTCTTACTACTTCTATCACTATGGAATTTGAATCGGCGACTATATCTCTGTGCTAATGTGGTATCCCAACTCGAACTGATGTACATACGTACGAAGTTCTACGTTGTGACTGACTGACTGAAGAGATACCTTCTTTATAGACTACCAGTAGGCGTGTTTCCATATATTCGAATTAGTCTTCAAAATATCAAATTAAGATTAGAAATTATTTTTGTTGATATCTGTAACACAAAGAACGTTTGTATATTCAAATAGATCCACTTTACTCATAGAATGAGAAACCATATTTTTGATGGCACAACTCATCATAGTCTTTATAATTTCAAAAGGCACCTTCCACTTCTAAAGTATTCATATATATCATCCATTTACCTGGATTTACAATCCATTATGCGAAAGTCAATTGTTTATTGCCCCCATCAATCAATAATTACAGACTATTTCACTAAATTCTGATAACCATACAATGAACAGTTAATTTGCAAATTAACAGCCAATTGTCTCAATCTTCATTGTTCCTTCTGTAAATATCAGTCCATCTTCTCTAATTTTATTGTTCATGCATTTTCCCACTAATTGTACTTCATTTCAGTTCTTTCCTTATCGGTCTTCTTTCAAAATACATTCTATGTCCAACCATCACCATATACTACTTATATGGATATAAGTAGACCACACTACACTACTACTGCTTATCTATTAATCAAACTATATGACTTAGGATTTATTGTTTCTACTTTATTTATACGCTTATAACAAATTAGTCGTTTCTAGTTAAACACATTACTTACCCATAGTACTTATCTATGTTATTCTTTATCTACATAGCGTTCTGCGTCATCATTAATTTTTCTTGAAAGTGTTATAATTCATTATCTTTTAATTCTTTACATTCTCATCATCATGTAACCCGAACCTTCTGCCAACTAACTAACTAACTACCTTACTGGTGGACAATAATTACTCTGTTGAACGAACAAAGATGTTTAATTGTATTTCTTCTGCCGACTACCGACTGTTTTTAAGTAAAAAATATATACTTATTAGTGAAAAATGATCACTTGGTTTTTTCAATGGTCTTGATTACGTGTATTCATATGATAAATGAAAGTAACGAAGTCAAGTATAACCTAACTAGTCAAATAGTAAATTACTGTATTAAATTATGGTGAATTAATCCTAGCATTGCCCTTTTTATTGTAAGTTAGGTAGTTTTTACAAAGATTTCGATATCAGTTACTACTGACGATCAAAGAGTACTGACCAGTCGCTTTATCATATCTATTCGACATGCTCTCGTGTTGTATTAGTTATGAGGATGATTGTCACTTCCATGTTGCCGACATCGTAGATGGATACTTTTTGAAAAACCTGAAAAGAAGACTGTGTTAAGACTGGTCTTGATGGTCTGAGAACCCTGCTGAAACATCTAACGGATGACTGCTTAAAGATAGTCACACACGACCTTTCTTTGGATAGTTGTAGAGAAGTTAGCTCCATGGTTAATGCCATTATCGAAAATCCATGAGACAAGTTGCGATTCTCTATTTTTAAGGTCAACCTATTTCAACTTTGTCCCGTTATGGAAGAGCAGCATCACTGCTAATGTTATGTATCTGAAGAAAATACCTTACTTTCATTACTCTTGTGTAACTGCGGTAGTACGACTTGGGCTTAGAACTATGAGTCTGTTGCTTTTAGTCTTAACGTTTTCCTGTCAACCTGTCTTAGCCATTACGAATGACTAGAGTTATCACAATATGTAATCCTAATCACCAAGTCAAGTTTGCACTTGCAGTCGAGGTCCTATTTTAATACTACTCGTCAGTTCGTATTATTTACAATCTCAAAACGGACGATGAAACTCCGAAATGCTTCACCTCTTGCTTAACTACTCTTATATGAATTCAGCTGAAATCGAATTCAAATGAAACTTTTACGATTGATTTGCAAGTACATGTCGGTGTGAACATGATTACGAAATCTCAAATATCCATTATGTTTGTTCTGGAATTACATTTAAAAAGGCTATCCAGTAACGCTATACTCTAAATAGCATTAGATAAAACGGAATAACAAACTCAAATAATGATAAGGAGGTTCTCTGTAATTATATTTTTATTATAACAATTAGTATTGAGATGTGAAACCTTTCGTTCGCTTTAATACTTGTTAGTTGGATACATCTGTATATGAATCCTTTTTTTAGATATTGCTGTATTATTCTCAGATGTCAGTCAGTCAGTTACAACGTAGGACCAGGCACACATATGCATCGGTCGAAGTTGCCATACCTCATTAGCACAACAAGATGAACACCGGATTCATAGAAATAGTTAATTTAGTGGTGGTAGTAAATAAAAGATAGGTTGTATAAAAGGATATAGTATAGGAAGGAAGAAAGTTATGGAGCAATTTTAATCTCAAGGTTTAAGGGAAGACAGAGAGTGTATACACCTACGCCATTGTGATCGATTCTGAGCCATGTCACCCAGAGTCTCCAACCATTGGTTACGATAGTCACGCGGACCCCAACCAAGTAGTCTGCATCTACCAACATGGCTCAGATTAGAAGTTAGTGACTTCAAGCACTGATGCCATGTTTTAGTTTGCCCGCCCCTAACTTTCTTCCAGATATAATCTTGTCATGAACATAACATTACTACTTAGTAAATTATCATCAACATAAAACCTGGCACATGTATACATTGATTCAAGTCACCACATCATATGATCACAGGAAGTTGAAATTCTCAAGAAAAATCTTGAAGTAGTAGAAATAGAAACTATATTAGTGGTAGTTTGAATTCACTTAGTATTGTTTGTTTGAATCTTCCTAATGATGATTAGGACTGCAACTGGTCAGTCTCTTATTGGTCATATGTGCATACTGTGCGTATTGCTTCGATATTGTCTTAATTCACAAGCATTATAGGCAAAGATGGATAGTGGCTAGCAGTGGAATCCAGTTTGATGCGCGTTTCGTCCTATTCGGGACTCGTCAGCTGGATGTATCAATGATAGTAAAATATATTACTCATAGACAATATGAATCTAAAAGAATGATTCCTCAAAATAAAAAAATTACATTAGTTAATTTTAAGAATAAAAATAGTGAATTTATTTGTTCTAATACAATCATTTTTCTTGCCAATCTCTTCAATTATTGGCTACGATAACTCCACAAACCTCAATCAGATTATCACTGACTTTGAACTTGTGCTACGTCTTTATTTCGCTGTTTATATCACTCTTCTAATGACTACAAGATTTATTTTATAATTCTGTTTTAATTGAACTTTTCTAGTAAGCGAATAATATATTCGCTTACTTACTTACGCCGATTACTTCCAATGGAGCATAGGCCGCCGACCAGCATTCTCCAACCCACTCTGTCATGGGACTTTCTTTCTAGTTCTCTCCAGTTTTTGTTCATTCTTCTCATGTCTGTCTCCATTTTTCGGTGTGATCTGTTCTTTGGTCTTCCTTCAGTATTCCATGTGAGTGCTTGTCTTGTGAGGCAGTTGGGTGCTTCCCTCAATGTGTGTTCTATCCACTTCCAGCGCTTCTTCCTTCACTGAAATCTGGTTTGTTCTCTCCCATAGTAGAATGTTGCTGATAGTATCTGGCCAACCGATTCAAAGTATCTTGAATAGACAACTGTTAATAAATACCTGTATCCTCTGGATGATGGCTTTCATAGTTCTCCACGTCTCCATTGTATCCCGGATAAAGGAGGAGTGTTGGGCATGGGGTTAGCAACCCTATCCCCTAGAAAACTCACTCGCTAAAAAACGCCAACCAGAAAAAAATATCCCCTTACCAACCAATTAATTGTTAATTTTATACTTTATACATTAATAAAGATAAAAAGGCGATATAACAGCTTAATTTGTTACTAGCATTATTAGACAATAGTTGATATATAAATCGGTCTATTCATTACATATTTAATCATAGTAACAACATGTGTATCCAGTGTTCGGTCGTTTTTTTCTCAATAGATATATTAGACTAATCTTTCTGTTGTTTCCATGTGAATTTTGTATTATTATTATTATTATTATTATTATTATTATTATTATTATTATTATTATTATTATTAATCTATTCTTACATCTACACAAGTGAATATACAATAAGTCATTACATAGTTTATACTGTTCTGTTTTAAATTCAATCATCTCAGCCTCTTGTTCATCAGTCAGTCAGTCGGCTACAATGTAGGACCAGGCACATTTATGCATCGGTTCAAGTTACCATGCCTTATTAGCACAACAAGATGAACACTGGATTCATAGAAGTAGTTAATTTAGTGGTGGTAGTATATATCTTGTTCATCAGATTTGTAATATTGAATAATTATAACACTTGTATATCAATTTTTACATTATGGTTCCGAGTTCAACTACGTAATATCACTTGTACTGTTACATATATACACACACATTGTATATGTATGTATGTAGGCTTAGAGAACAAATAAAGTTGGTTTAGTTATTTCACGCTATTATATGAATGTTTGAAATGAAGTATATAAAGTACTTATTAGTTTAAGGGGTTCGTGAAGATTATTAAATTTTTTATTTTGTATCACAGACTGATCATATTTAAACAACCATTTAGATCCTGAAATCACTAAATAGATCCTCAGTTTATTTTATGTTAAGGTCATAGATACAGACTACAACAGTGTTTCATACTTAAACGAAATAGCTGTTCAATCCTTCTTAATTTTCTATAGCTTTTTGACTATAGTTAATGCCCCCAAATTCCTTGGTACGGCCAAGAGTGAGGAGAGTCCGCTCTCCCACTCGAAATGCTCTCACATGGCCACGCGTATATAACCTCTGCCATGGAAGTTCTACTCACTGCCTTCTCGCGGCGGGGGTGTTGTTTACGAAAGTGAGAGGACGAAAAGCGAATGTCCGGCGCTTTAACCGGGTTGGTGGATGTGGAGGATCCACCTAGGGGAGTTGCAAAATCCTGATTCCAAATCAAGGGTGCATATGGGCTCCAATATCCTGAGGGAACAAATGGCGTATGAAGCAGTTATTGGTCACCGGCTACCATGGGACTGCATCTCCTTACGATACTCCACTGCTTTTTGGATTAGGTCTTCAGGCCAAAGGCTCCGGGTGTGGCCCCCGAAGAAAACCACCTGTTTCCATTTGGGCACGTGGGCAGTATCACAGCCCTCACACAAATGAAATGATTTTTGTGAGGCGCATATATATCTGGTGCTTCCTTGTACCAATATTTATGTGTTTAAATAAATAAATAATTTGATAACATATAGTTGTTTGCAGCATAGGATACTTAAAACAACCTATCTGATACATCGGCAATTCCCAGTATTTCATCCACTTGATATGTGAATTTTCAAATGTATGTGTTTCTCAACGGCATTCTACTTCACTCTCAAGTGTTTTCAATCAGTTTCGACCGTATGACATACTTTTTCTCTTGGTGTACGAACTCAACAACCTCTCAGTTTGTTTTCAAATTCCAGACCAAGAGAAGGGTACGCCAACTACCATAGTGCTTCAATATGAATTTCGTAATATAGCTGCGCAAACGTTTCCGAAATTTCATGTTGTTAGCCTACATAACAATTTAGAATGAACAGTTTATTGCTATATCTGCACAACTAAATTGTATGTATCCAGAACATTTGAGCATGTCACCGTGATCTTGTTTAAACTATGAGGTATTGGTATTTATAATCACCTTAATGATCCCTCAATAACATGAACTGTTCACTTAACTCTTGAAGGCAGTTTCAAATCGTTTTTCTTAGGGGGCCACATCCGAAGCCTTTGATCTAGAGGTGTAATTTACAAGGCAGTGGAGCATCGTAAGGAGATGCAGTCACATGGTAGCCAGTGACCAACATTAGGTTCATATGCCATTTGTTTCCTCAGGATCCTAGAGCCCATGTTTACCCCTATGTGGCTCCTTCGTACCCGCCAATCTGTTTAAAGTGCTCGACATTTGCTTCTCATCCTCTTAATTTTGTAAAAACACCCCCTTGCGTGAAGTCGATGAGTAGGGCTTCTCTGGCAGTGGCCGTAAACGCGTGGCCTTGTGAGTGCATTTCTGTAGGGAGAACTGATTATCCTCACCCTCGACTGTACCAGGGCATTTGTAGTTTTGTCAATTTCAATGCATTAGTTTTAATATTTAAAGTCAACCAACCAAGTTTAAAGTATAATTGAATTACTTATTAATAACTGTGAATAATATAATTGTAATTTATTTCAATGATGTCATGCTAACAAATAATACTTGATTTAAATTTCATATTATGCACTAACTTTAACTAGATAACTATTGATAATCAGGAAGTATTCAGGCGTTTTTTCTACTTTTTATGGAATTGGTCAAGAGTGTTTTACTGTTTCCATTGTTCTTCGATTGCTAATAGTTTACAAGTTGATGTTAATTTAAAATGTAAAATTCTCTTCAAATTATTTATCATAAACAACAGTTTTTATATATACTTGAAATCATGTATCAATTGAAGCTAGACCACCGTAGGAAACCTAGAAGCACTGGACGGTCGTTTCGTCCTATTGTGGGATTCCTCAACAGTGCACATCCACGATCCCGCCTCGCGAGATTCGAACCCAGGATCTACCAGTCTCGCGACAGAGCACTTAACCACTAGACCACTGACCCGTCTGGCATCCAACAGTGTTAATGTCTAACTTCAACCAATCCACGAAATTGAGCAACCATTCACCATTTGTCTTCAGACCTGGTTGAACTCCACTGGTTCCTGCTTCTCACTATAACTCCAGGAAATACCTCGTGGAGTCAGGTCTGTTGGGAGATATCAACTAACTGAAGACAATGGTGAAATTGTTGCTCAACTTCGTGGATTGATTAAAGTTGACATTAGCACCGTCGGATGCCAGCCGGCTCATTGATCTATCGGTCAAGTGCTCTGGTTCGAAGCTGGTAGGTCCTAAGTTCAAATCTCGCGAGGCGGGATCGTGGATGTGCACTGTTGAGGAGTCCTACAATAGGACGAAAAGACCGTCCAGTGCTTCCAAGTTTTCTAAGGTGGTCTGGCTTCAGTTGACTCATGATCTCAACTCTATAAAATTACTAAAATTTCCACCAAACCCCTTTTGATACTTATGGATATCTTTAAAATAATCGACTTTATTTGAATGAATTAATCCTTGAATATGTTTTCAAAATAAGTATAGTTAACTTGAACAATTAAATTTAAATTTTGACATTATAATCTGTATAGGTCATTGGTAAGCAGAGATGGATAGTGGCTAGCAGTGGAATCCAGGACGCGCGTTTCGTCCTATTTGGGACTCGTCAGCTGGATGTACCTGCATCTCAGAGTTGATGTTCACTCTGGGACTCGAACCCAGTACCCTCGCTTCAAACGCCATATATATATATATATATATATATATATAGGTCATTGTTTAGCAAACACCCTCATTAAGTTTAATACACAGAGATAGTATTGTAAATGAGTCATTTGGAAAATCTTGACAAATAAGTATATAAACTTTGTAAACTGTCAACAATTCATGAGTCATTTGTTTATGGATTGTATGTTTTTTTCAATGATGGTGATTGTAGATCGTTCCATTTTGGGTTGTTTTTTTCTGTGTATTATTACAATTAGACGATGATAACTGTTAGATCAAAACTAGTTCAGTTTAATAAGCCAATTTGTTTTAAGCTATTCATTTGTTTAAAAAAAAAATAAGGAATATGTAAGCGAATAATCCTTTCGAATGAATTTATCATCATGATACTGTGCAACAGTTCGTTCCGTCCTATTTTTGTGGCAGTGAAACATGGCCGATAAGAGTAGAGGATATTCGTAGGTTACTAGTATTCGATCATAGATTTCTTCGAAGCATTGCTCGTATATCCTGGGACCACCGAGTAAGTAATGCAGTTGTTAGGAAACGGGTACTAGGTAAGGATGGCAAATCGATTGATGAAGTAGTGATACTTCATCATTTTTTTAGTAACTATCTGGGGTTTTAAATTTTTGAGCTGGTGATCTATATTGTTTTGAGGGTAAATGGTACTATCCAACTGAGGGAAAAGCTGATATTTTTTGTCGATGATTCAACCATACATTTTCTGTCCATTAGCTTAAAATCACTACTTGACAACTGTTGTTTGTTGTCTTGATCATGTGCCTAGATGGAATTACAACTGATGAACTTTGAGACCACAGACGGTCCTTGCCATCAAGTTCATCGGGTTTTGTCTGATAAATAAATTGGTAAATACATAAACAGGCATTCAAAATTGCCATGGTATGATCTAAACATACATCATCCTTTCTGTCTCTATGTTAACGTGAAGTATGACAGATTGTACCCGATCGATCTTTGTATCACGTCTTACGTTGATAATAGTTGACTGATCTAAGATACATTTATTTATTATTATTTATTTGAACACATAAATATTGGTAGAAAAGAACACCAAATATATATGCGCCACACAAATCTTATTTGATTTGTGTGAGGGCTGTGATACTGCCCACGTGCCCAAATGGATACAGGTGATTTTCCTAGGGTGTCACACTCGGAGCCTTTGGCCTGAAGACCTAATCCAAAAGGCAGTGGAGCATCGTAAGGAGATGCGGTCCCATGGTAGCTGGTGACCAATAATTGCTTCATACGCCATTTGTTCCTTCAGGATATTGGAGCCCATGTGCACCCTTGATTTGAAATCAGCGTTTTGCAACTCCCTTAGGTGAACTTTCCCTGTCCACTAACCCGGTTAGAACGCCGGACATTCGCTTTCCGTCGTCTCAATTTGGAAAACAACAGTAGTGTCACGAGATGGTAGTTATTAGGACTTCCCTGGCAGAGGCTGTATACGCGTGGTCACATGAGAGCATTTCGAGTGGGAGAGCGGACTCTCCTCACTCTCGGCCGTACCAGGATATATGGGGGATAAGATACGTAATTTGCATGTAATTGTCTTATCGATTCCAGATCCCTGTACTCATCTTTGAGCCACAGTTTTTGTGTAAGGACCAGTAATACCATTCGATTGACTACAATGAAGTATATTATATGGGACTCAAACCTAAAATTTAGTAGATAAAAATCGAACACCTTAGTAATTAGACTAACGCTCTCTATGTAGAATTCTTATGACATTACAATGTTAGTATTTATTATTGATATTTTGACTCAGTCAGTCAGTCAGCTACAACGTAGGACCAGGCACATTTATTTTGACTAGACATTGAAATTTATATACATATTTATTTCCTTTATAAGATTATTTAAATGTTACAGTTTAAGTCATTTGTTTTTAGTCAACGAGAATTCACATAAATTAATATTCAATACAAGATATATGAAAATGTTATATTGTAAACAAATTAGAATATCTAGTTTATAACTGACTAGGGTATTTAGTAGTATAAATAGGTGAGGTAAGTAACATGTGTTAGTGTGAATAGACATTTTTGAAAAAAATCAGTGTATAAAATCGAATCTCACGAGGCGGGATCGTGGATGCGCACTCCTGAGGAGTCCCACAATAGGACGAAACGGCCGTCTAATGCTTCCAGGTTTTTCATGGTGGTCTAGCTTCAATTGACTCATTCTTTCAACTGTGAAAGCAGTGATCTAATTTTTTTTCTCTTTTTATTATATTAGTGATAGTAAAACTAACTTAGAACATAAAATATTTATAATCCTTAAGTGTTTCATTTCTATTAACAAACAGGGATAACGATAAATTCATTTAGTATTGTTTGTTTGAAGCGAAAGGTACTGGGTTCGAGTCCTAGAGTGAACATCAACTCTGAGATGCAGTTACATCCAGCTGACGAGTCCCGAAGAGGACGAAACGCGCATCCTGGATTCCACTGCTAGTCAGTCAGTCAGTCAGCTACAACGTAGGACCAGGCACATTTATGCATCGGTCAAAGTTGCCATACCTCGTTAGCACAACAAGATGAACACCGGGTTCATAGAAGTAATTAATTTAGTGGTGGTAGTAGTATATAAATTATAGGTTGTATATAAGGATATAGTACAGGAAGGAGGAGAGATATGAAGCAATTTTAGTTTCAAGGTTTAAAGGAAGATAAAGAGTGTATACACCTACGCCATTGTGATCGATTCTGAGCCATGTCACCCAGAGTCTCCAACCATTGGTTACGATAGTCACGCGGACCCCGACCAGGTAGTCTGCATCTGCCAACATGGCTCAGACTAGAAGTTAGTGACTTCAAACACTGATGCCATGTTTTGGTTTGGCCGCCCCTAACTCTCTTCCAACCATCCCGAATACTAGTCATCATAGCGCGTCGTGGTAATCGGTGTTCAGGCATACGTAACAACACGTGGCCCAACCATCTCAGTCGATGAAGATTCATCACCTCATCAACTGATTTACCATCGTTCCCTAATACCATGCGTCTAACCTCACTATTACTTACCCGGTGATCCCAGCAAATGCGTGCAATATTTCTAAGGCATCTGTGGTCAAATACTAGTAACCTACGAGTATCTTCTACTCTTAATGGCCATGTTTCACAACCGTAAAGTAGAACAGAGCGAACTGCTGCGCAGTATACTCGTCCTTTAATTGATAGACGGATATCTCGTCTTCGCCACAGGTGACGTAAGTTGGCAAAAGCCAAACGAGCTTTTCGAATCCGTGCTGAGATTTTGTCAGACACCAACCCATTAGGGCTGATCAGACTTCCAAGATAAGTGAAGTTGTCAACGCGTTCGACTACTTCACTCCCTATCCTTAGTTCAGGTGTTGATGAAGGCCAGTCCTGGAGTAACAATTTACATTTGGATGGGGAGAATCGCATCCCAAACATCCTGGCATTATTACTGAGTTCCAACAGAAGACTCTGCATTTTGCCAGCGTCTTCACCAAACAGGACTATGTCATCTGCGTATTCTAAGTCGCTTAGTGGTCCCCCTGGTAGGAGATCAATTCCAGGAAATTCAGTCGAAGAGAGTGTTATTTCCAGCAACAGGTCTAGTATGAAGTTAAACAAAAATGGGGATAGTGGACAGCCTTGACGGACACCACTTGAGGTTGTAAAATCATATGATAGTTCGCCATAAGCTCTCACTCGACTGGTAGTGTTCGAGTAAAGAGCCTTTACAAGGTTTATGTACTTCTCAGGTACACCTTTCAATGACAGACACTGCCACAGAACCTCTCGGTCTACAGAGTCGAATGCTGCTTTCAAGTCAAGAAAAACTATCATTGTCGGACGCCGATAAGCGTGTCTGTGCTGTAAAACTTGACGAATGGTGAATATGTGGTCGATACAGCCATGACCAGGTCTGAAGTCAGCCTGATTTTCTCGTGTTTGCAGTTCACGAGTCTTAGTTAGGCGCCCGATAATTATTGAGGCAAGTATTTTAGATGCTATGTTGGTCAGACTAATCCCTCTATGGTTATCGCAGGATGATTTTGACCCCTTTTTATATATTGGGACAATCAGTGATTGTGACCAGTCGGATGGAATTACATCCATCTCCCAGATTTTAGCCAGAATATTAGTCAACCTAATCGCTAAAATCGGACCACCATATTTAAAGACCTCTGGAGCCAATCAATCAGGACCATCTGCTCTTCCTCGTTTCAGATTACCTATAGCCTTTTGAACTTCAAGTAGGGTCGGGGGGCCTACTTCAATGTTCCATTCAGGTTTTCTAGGAATAGTGGGTAGTTGTGCAGTAGCTGAAGGCCAGCTAAACTGCTCCTTAAAGTGTTCCGCCCATCGTTCTAAACGTTTGGGTTGAGAGCAGATAAGGGTTCCGTCTTTTTCCGAGATTGTCTCACTTACACTTGACTTCTTAATTCCGGTTTCTTTTATTAGTCTGAATAGTTGCCTGGTGTTCCCTACAGCCGCTGCCTTTTCCATCTCTTTTGCTTTCGTTGCCCACCACTGTTCACGATCGTTCCTTAGACTTTTAGTTAACCTAGATCTAATTTCTTTACGCTGCTAGTCACTATCCATCTTTGCTTACAAGGGATAATGATAGTTTTATTTTAGTTTTTCATGTATATATACTGTTCCATTTTTTCATCTAATCATTCTATCTCTGATTGATTACTCTGTATATATATATATATATATATATATATATATATATATATATATATATATATATATATATATATATATATATGTCTAATATGTTGTACAATACACAAGTTGTAATTACATAGGCTTAAGGCATTCTATCTGTAAGTGAAATCAAAATAATCCGAAAGAAAAGATTATGAATCGATTAAGGAAGTTTACGCTTATCATCATTATCCTATTCGATTGTTTCACCTCATTATCATATATACACATCGACATAGAAAAGGAAAGAAGAAGAGAAAGTATTTAAGTAACTCGTAAAATTTGCTTAAAGACTTTCAGTAGTTAGATGTTGTTCATATGAATATTAGGTAGTGAAGGAAAAAAAAAGGTCAGATTGCAGCATGGGACAGTTTTATATGATTGGTTAACTGGCAATCTAGCTGATTGGTTAGTTTACTCAAGGTCAAATATCCTTGTTTTCGTTTTCCTTACAATTAACTAAGGAATCTTACTTTTTTTAAATTAAAAATTAAGGTGAAAATTAATTAATTGTTGTACGGTGACAATTTAGTTGTGTATATTCTTGTTATTTTTCACTCGGTTGTTATACAAGACAGTTGATTATGTGGACACTAATAATAATACTACTAGTGAGAAGCAGTGACCAGTGGAGTTCAACCACGTCTGTTATGAGATGGAAACTACTGAAGACAATTGGTGAACGGTTGTTCAACTTCGTGGATTGGTTGAAGTTATACATAAACACCATCAGATGCCGGCTCAGTGGTCTATCGGTTAAGTGCTCTGGCGCGAGAGTGATAAGTTCTAAGTTCGAATCTCGTGAGGCCAGGTCGTGAATGCGCACTGCTGAGGAGTCCCACAATAGGATGAAACAGCTGTCCAGTGCTTCCAGGTTTTCCATGGTGGTCTAGCTTCAATTGACTCACGCTTTCAACTATGAAAATAAATAAACCTGTTTAGGAGATATACAATCAATCGTCTGTCAACTTTGACTTATGTATAGAATTGTGTTTTAAGCATTACTTTTCAATGATACAGTTCTATAGACTAAAATGTTCAATGATTCGTTGACATGATTTGCTTCATTTTATAGTTAGTCTTCATGATACATAAAGATTGACTGAGGGAAGCAGTTAATATTAAGACAAATGATAATAGTTGTAATACTTGAAAAAAATATGAACTGAAATCACAATCTAAGATTTTGAAAGCATATATGTGTATGTTGGCTAGTCAGCGCGACTATCGTAACCAATGGTTGGAGACTCTAGGTGACATGGCTCAGAATCGATCACAATGGCGTAGATGTATACACTCTTTATCTTCCCTTAAACCTTGAGATTAAAATTGCTTCATAACTTTCTTCTTTCTTATACTATATCCTTATATACAACTTATCTTTTATATATTACCACCACTAAATTAACTATCTCTATGAATCTGGTGTTTATCTTGTTGTGCTAACTAAGTATGACAACTTGGATCGATGTATATATGTGCCTGGTCCTACGTTGTAACTGACTGACTGACAGCTTGTTCAGTCATAAGTATATCGTACAGTTCTGACGTTAAATTTTGTCAATGTATTAAAGATCGGCATCACTTCTTTATATCTTCATTAGTTTACTAACATATGGTTAAGAGATAAAGTAAACAAGAACCAAACCTGATTGTTAAATCTTTGATAATGTTTTAATGTAAACAGATATTTATGAAAATCATTTTACGCTACAAACAATTTCAATCTTTTAATTGCTTTTGATCAGATAATATCATACTGTCTAAATATGTAGTCTTTCCGACAAATACATAAACCCAATTACTAGGTTACATCATCTCGCATACTTAAGGTTATGTCAATCCTTCTACTTTTTAAATATAGAACATTTTTGGAATTACACTTGTATCATATATGTTTTTACTGTATACCTGAAATTATTTAGAAATTAAGTTATTGAATAATCTCATGGTTTGACTATCTCATCAACACGAGAATTCTATGATCATTCCAACCTTTCATCATCCTTATATCCTTCACGATAGTTAATGAAATACTTTGTCCACGTGAAAACAGCTTTCTTAAAGGGCCACACCCGGAGCCTTTAACCTGGAGATCTAATCCACAAGCAGTGGAGCATCGTGAGGGGTTGCAATACTATCGTACCTGGTGACCAACAATAGGTTCATACGCTGAAAGTACCGGACGACCGTTTCGTCTTATTGTGGAACTCCTCAGTAGTGTGCATCCACGATCCCACCTCTTGAGATTCGAACCCAGAGCTTATCAGTCTCGCGCGCAAGCGCAAGCCGGCCGGCATCCAACGGTGTTAATGTCTAGCTTCAACCCATCCACAAAGTCTTAATATTTATCTAATAATCAATAGCTTCCTAGATTAGTACTATAAAAATCGATTTTTAGATCACTTACCCTCCTTTAACCAGTATAACAGATATCTCAGTATAAAAATATTATTATTATTATTGTTGTCTTTCATGTATTTATTCATTCACTTTGAAAACATTTGTTTGTTTATTTTTTGTTTTGTTCAGATATGTTTTCACTTCTTTCCACATCTATACTACTTCTCCTCATACTACTACTACTGCTACTACTACTACTACTACTACTAGTTGTGATCGTAGTAATGGTAACACTACTGTAATTCAATGTAAAATACATTTATTGAACAACTCTTGTCATTTATTACAAATACTAATACAAAATAGTTAGTTTGTAATATCGATAAGAAACGTGTGAATAAAGTATTTTACATAGGTATACATATACTATACGGAATTAGAAACGTACATTGTAGTTAAAATAACAATAATAATAATAATAGTAATACAGTTTTTTGTGTAAAAAAGTAGAACCCTGTATATACTATGAGATATTTTTGTAAACTTTTATGAATTGACTTTTATCTGTGAGATATTCAATGATAGACAGTTTATACTTAGTGTCGTTGAACATGTGTAAACATTTGCCCCCCCCCTCAAATGCCCTGGTACGGCTAAGAGTGAGGAGAGTCCGCCCTCCCTCTCGAAATGCTCTCACATGGTCACGCGTATATAGCCTCCACCAAGGAAGTCCTACTCAGTGCCTTCTCGTGGTATTACTGTTGTTTACGAAACTGAGAGGACGAAAAGCGAATGTCCGGCGCTTTGACCGGGTTGGTGGACACGGAAAGTTCACCTAGGGGAGTTGGAAAAACCTGACTTCAAACCAATGGTGCACATGGGCTCCAGTATCCTGACGAAACAAATGGCATATGAATCAATCGTTGGTCACCGACTACCATGGGACTGCATCTCCTTGCGATACTCCACTGTCTTGTGGATCAGACCTTTAGGTCAAAGGCTCCGGGTGTGGGTGTAATATAAATTACCCAAATATTACGTATGCGATAGGACTACACGAATTTCTACCGGTTGATCAAATTCAGATATCCTAGTTCGACCCCAATACTGTTACCCAACTCCAATAAATCAGAACACAGCAGTTAAATGAGAATTGTTTATGAGGTCAGCAGCAGAGCAAAAATGGTTTACAGACAAGGCATATTTATACACTCACGATGACTATTAACAGTAACCAATGGAAAGGAAGGATACGTAAAGGTTATAATTAGGACAACTCAAAATTGACCAATAGGGAAACGACACATGAAAGTCATAGTTAGGACAACTGTAAATAATGGCCAATAGGAAATAACATGCGAATTATGTGAAGAGTCTGAAAACATACCACTTTACATTCGAGATAATTTTTGGGATATTCTTGTGATTATCCTAACAGGGTGCCTAAGTTAACCACCTGCTTCGTTTTGGGCACCTGGGAAGTATCACAGCCCTCACACAAATTGAATGAGATTTGTGTGGCGCATATATATCTGGTTCCCCTTTGTATCAATATTTATGTTCACTTGGTAATTTAATTATGGAAATTTAATTTTTCATTTTCGTGCTCGTGTTTCCCACCTGGAAAGACATTTTTGTATTGTATTTATATACGTATGAGTTGTGTGTTTGTCGTTCCGAACTGCTTATGGGATTATATATTTTCTCGGCTGAATCTGTTTTTCTTTCAATTAGCAGGGCTGGTTAGCGTTTTTTTAGCGAGTTGATTTTCTACGGGATGGGGTCGCTAACCCCCATGCCCAACCCTCCTCCTTTACCCGGGCTTGGGACCGGCAGTAACCCCCAGAGGAGCTACAGGCGGAGTTAGCAGGGCTGGGGTGCAGAATAATAGCTTAGCTCGTCCTGTTGTTGTGTTGCTGATTTTCGTTCCGTTCTCCGGTCCTAGGTGACATCTTAATCCTTCAAATATATATGTATATACATTCACTTACTTGTATTTCTATCAATGAAAATTAAATGTCTTCACTTGAATTCCATTAGAATCCATGATTCCCTACTACTAACTACATTTAAAGTTGAAGGAACAAGTCATCTCTACTGTCTTGTTACTTCTATCGAATGGATGTTTGGTTTATTTTTTAACATATAGTATTGAAAGATATATTCACAGTGTCATTGTGATAGATTGTGTCATTTGATCTTTTTACGGTATTAGTTGTCAGTCCGCACTTTGATCCGACTCTTCGATTCGACAATCGATTTGTGTTAAATATATATATAATCATTCTTCGTTATTGATTTTTTTCACAAGAAATATATGGGCTACGAGTAGAATTACATGGTTGATAAGCACAATTATTTGTAATTAATACTTGTATGTTAACTTATATATCGATCTTCATTGATTGTATTGGTTGAGACATAATAATACATGTATCCTCAATTACCTCCTACTTCGATGTACCGTGTCTATTGGTGTCGGAGTAAGTTATGAGAAATCTGCGGTTAACTAATCTAAGGTATGGCATTAGTTCATGAAGTCATTAACTATTAGTCAAACCTATGTTAGCATATTCCGACGATTCGTCAGTGCGATTATCGCAAATAATATTTGAAGATTTTGGATGAGATGATTGAGAATCGATTACGGTAGTGCAGATCCATTCATCCTTGATTATTCCTTAAATCTTGAGTTTTAAACTTATATTGTACTTTTTTATTACGGGATTTTATTCTCTCCTAATAAATCATACTGTCTGTATCTAATGTTTTCTACTATTGTGGTGTCGGTTACTATGTTAAGCCCATATAACTTATTCTAGCTTCTGGACAGGCCAATTTATCCATTCTTCTTGAGTCACTTTTTCACCTTGGTAATTATTCTCTTATCAACTTTGACTTTTTATTTGAACGTATGTGTGTACACTTATCCTACTTATTATATGTCTGTAGCTTATTTTTGTCCTGACCATAAATATTGATTAGCGCTTGGTTAAGTTGAGTTGGCTCACATACCATCTCCACTTCATGTCATTTCGCTTCGCTCTCTTCTCTTCCTTCGTTTTGTTCCTCTGATTGTCTTAAAAAATATACACATTAAAAAATCCATTCTCGTATTTGATTTATTTAATTCCGTTATTCACTAACGCGATTTAAGTCGATTATTATATACGAGAATTGGCGACATGTATATCTCAATAACAATTTATTATTATTATTATTATTATTATTAATGGCTTTATTCAATATTATAATCTGGTACAATATAGAATTCTCAGCACGAGTTATTTCAACAAGTTTTTTACCAAAAAAGGAAACCCGAAAAAACAAACAAAACAAAACAAAAAAAAACAAAAAAACAAAAAAAAAACAAAAAAAAACAAAAAAAAGGTCTAGGAAAAACCGACTTTATACAAATTATCGAATTTGATACATGCTTAAGAAGACAGGTTATTTACTAGGTCAACTCTAACAGCCTGTTCGTCACAAAGTAAATTTGCTAAGTAAGGTAATCATAGAATATAAGTGGAGTCAGATCCCAGGCCACTAAACTATTCTTAATGCTATCTTTAGTTTTACCACTCTGGAATTGATCTTGATAATTTTATATCTTTATTACTTATATAATGTTCCGACTTGAATCGTCGATACAGGTATGTGCCAGCTTGTAGGTCGCTAATAACTAACTGTTTGAATTCAATTATAGATTAACTTTATCTAAAGAAACGCTAAGAACTTGACATTATAGTTCACTTTACTTTTTTTATACTTCCTCAGTAATGTGCACAATTGAGACATTCAGTTTTTAGATCAGAAGTGGTTCTGTGGAGAATTTAGTATCTTGATATTTCCTTGAGTTCTAATGGGAAGCAGTGACCAGTGAAATTCTACCAAGTCTGTTGTAGAGATATCAACTCACTGAAGCCAATTGGTGAACATTTGCTCAAAATCGTGGATTGGTTGAAGTTAGACATTAACACCGTTGGATGCCGGCCGGCTCAGTGGTCTATCGGTTAAGTGTTCTGGCGCGAGACTGGTAGGTCCTGAGTTTGAATCTCGCGAGTCAGTCACAACGTAGAACTTCATACGTACGTACATCAGTTCGAGTTGCCATACCACATTAGCACAGAGATGCAGTTGTCGAGAGTACGAGATCGTGGATGCGCACTGCTGAAAAGTCACACAATAGAACGAAACGGCCATCCAGTACTTCCAGGTTTTCCATAGCTTCAATTGATTCATGATTTCCACTATGAAAATACATTCAGTTTGTTTATTTCAACTTTGAAGTTCCAATCATTCATATTTCTAATTATAAAACAGATTTGTGATAAAGAGTTCCTTGTGAATAATATTACAAAAGTTTTATTATTGTCAATAGCAGTCAGTCACAACGTAGAACTTCGTACGTACGTACATCAGTTCGAATTGCTATACCACGTTAGCAATATAGGTTGGAGATAATGTTGAACCATTAAAACAATACCATCTCATTGATTTCATTGTTAATATTTGTCATTCAATCAAATTCTTTTATCATATTGTTTACCATTCATCCCTCCTTTGTTTTCTTTTCTTTTAGTTATTCGCATTATTATTTGCCATACTTTTATGTTGTTCAGTAAAACAACGAAATGTAGTTGAATATACTGAAGTACATGTGAATGTTTAAAAGTGACAGAAAAACAACCGTCAAAGTAATCCTTGTAAAAAAAAGATGATTCAGCAAACAAGCAAACAAAAAATTCAATCATTATTCATTCATCTATCTGTTAGCCTCTTCCTTTTTCCCTTGTTGTATTCCTTTCTCTTCCTCTCCTTTTTTTGCATTAAATCACACTTTTACTTACTTACTTATTGTCTGTTACTCCCAATGGAGAATAGGCCGCCGATCAGCATTCTTCAACCCACTCTGTCATCCGCCTTCCTTTCTAGTTCTATCCATTTTTTGTTCAATCTTCTCATGTCTATTTCTATTTCTCAGCGTAATGTATTCTTTGGTCTTCCTCTTCTCCTTTGGCCTTCAATTAAATCATACATTTCAACAGAATTCCTATGATTTATAGTCTTATTTCAAAGGCAATGAAATACATATTCATAGAGAATTACAGCTGAACAAGATTAGTTGAATGAAATTCAAGTTGGTTGTTTTTTTGTTGAATAACGAATACGGTATGGATGATAATGATGATGATAATCATAATCATATTCTATATGGTGAATTATAATTTGATCTACATCAGTAATGAATGTTTCCTCAAAATTTCTGTTGTCATCTTCTTTGTACTTCTTGTTGTTTTTTTCCTCATTCTATTCAATGAACATCAAGATCACTTGTATATGGTTATATACACATGCCCGCACTCAAACACACACACACACATTTACTTTCATTCTATGGTTTATATATAATTCATGTTTCTTTTCTTTCTTTCTCTTTTTTTTAATACCAATAAATTAGTCCTAATGTTGACACATTCCAATTAATATTTGTCATTATCTTTGTTTCTAATTAGTGTTTTTGTCAGTATATTTTATTCCTTCTTCGGTACTTTTCCTTCTATCCATCTTTGCTTCATCTTTTTTTTCTTTTTTCGGATATTCCTCCTTTCTCTCACTTTTTCTTCCCTATAGTAGAAATAATTTGAAATTCCTTATTTCCTTGTAAATTGTTTGAACATAATACGATCTTTTTCTTTCTAGTGAATGTCCTACCAAAATGGGGATGATTGTGAATGAACAGCTTGAAAACTTATATACTTGTAAGCGTCTTTACTACTAATTATACTACTATTACTACTATTAGTAATAGTAGTATAAACAATATTACGGAATTTTACTCCTTTATTTACAAATTTAACATTGAAATATAACTCAATGCATAATAATGAATATTATCATTACTATGATGATGATTATTATTGTTGTTTACTCTTCCTCTGTCCTTACAGTTTTAAATCATGACATTTTATTTACTTTTCTTTATCTATGTATAGTGTCAATTATTTCTAATAAATAATTCTTCTATAAATCATCCTGTTCATGGATTCTCTCTTTCCTCTCATGTAACAGTTCATCTTTCTCTATAGATCCCTAATAACTGGGTATATGGACTAGTATCTATGTATGTGTGTTTATGTATAAGGTGCAATGAAAGGGAACATTTTTCTTTTTTTCTCTCCTTCCTCTCATGTATTCATCTTTCTCTATAGAACAATAGTAAATGGGTATATGGACTAGTATCTATGTATGTATGTATATGTATAAGGTGAAATGAAAGGGGAACCTTTTTTTTCTTCCTCTTTTATCATTACTTAAACATTGAATAAAAATGCATTTTCCTTCTATGTTAATGTATCATTATGGTTTTTTTCAATTTAATGTACAATAATGATTGAATTATCCTTTTTAAGTTTTTATGAATAAAAGAAAAAAAGTTGGTGGGGGGAGGGGGTTGTTGCTTTTTTTTTCCACTGTTTCTCCTCTATAGTAATTAGTTGAATTGTTCATCTTTTTTCTTTTTCTTCGACTAGAAGTTGTTTTACTTACTAGTTCTTTTCTATTTTGAGTAGTATAAAACGAATGAATCAACATAGACATCTTAATCTTTTCATTCTATCCAACATTGACATTATGTGCAATAAACATTTTAATTTGCATATTTCAAAATACAGGGTAGATCAAAGGATATGATATTGTTTATTTCAACCAATATTTGTTATTGTATATGAACTAACTACTGAATTATTTAATTAAGTAGTATGTTTTAATGTATCCAATTATTGTGTATGCATTATTGATTAGTGGTTATTTTATTGTTCTCCAAATTTTAGTATTATTATTATTATTATCATTAATATTATGATTTATAATTATCATAGTGAATTGTGCTTCTTCTTCTTTTTTTACAGAATGAAGACTTGTGTACGTAAACACGCTTTTTACTGCTTTCTATATTTAGTAATAATACAATAGCCATTAATAGTCAGTCAGCTACAACATAGGACCAGGCACATTTATTTATCGGTCCAAGTTGCCGTACCTCGTTAGCACAACAAGGTAAACAACAGATTCATAGAATTAGTTAATTTGGTGGTGGTGGTGGTGGTAGTATATATATAAGCCATTAATAAGAATGAGAACTATCAGGAAGAGAAGTTTGTTATGATTGTTGAATTGAATGCGATACATTGGGGATTGATCTTGGCTAAATATCTGAAAACAAGGAGGTGGTAAACCAGCTATTTCACTTTAGCATGAGGTATGTTTCTAACTTGTGCACAATCATAAACCTGAACCATCAGGTGACGCTTAGCCTTTAAATAACTGGGTTGATATCTAACGGTTGTTATTTGTAACTTTTATCAATTCATGATATTATATGAGTGTCTTTCACTGCCAATAAAGAGCTGATATGGTTTAACTCAACTAGTGAATCTTTTTTTTCTAAAACTGATAATTACCTCTATGATTAATAGTTATTCTCTAGCTATTCTCACATGGCCACGCGTATATAGCCTCTGCCAGAGAAGTCCTGCTCACTAAATTCTCGTGGCATTATTGTTGTTTATGAAATTGAGAGGACGAAAAGCGAATGTCCGGCGCTTTGACCGGGTTGGTGGACACTGAAAGTTCACCTAGGGGAGTTGGAAAACTCTGTCTACAAACCAATGGTGCACATGGGCTCCAGTATTCTGAGGGGACAAATGTTGGTCACCGATCACCATGGGACTGCATCTCCTCACTATGCTCCACTGCCTTGTGAACCAGACCTTTAGGTCAAAAACTCCGGATGTGGTTCCCTAAGAAAACCACCTGCTTCAGTTTGGGCACCTGGGAAGTATCACAGCCCTCACACAAATCAAATGAGATTAGTGTGGCGCATAAGTATCTGGTGCTTCTTTGTACCGATATTTATGTGTTTAAATAAATAAAAATTATTCTCTAGCATAAAATTTGAAGTAATGGATACAGAACAAAGTAAAATGGTTAATGTTTTCTTATGTATTTCCACTTAGAACAACGTTGTAATGCAGTAAATAGCATGACGTCTATTGTCACACTAATAAAGACTCTCAATGAGCTGTTTGGTTGGTGACTAATAATCGCAGGCAAATAACTCATCCTGAATAATAAAAAACGTTTTGGCTAATGATTGTGGTCAGGGACCGTTATTTGTTGGATAGGCGAGATACCCATTTTCCGACTAATTGATGAGTTTACTGCTGAGCAGTTCACTCCGTTCTACATTATGGTTGTGAGTTGTTATCTTATAGTTGATGTTTTTATCGTGTGAGGTTTGAGTTCTGAGTGCATAGGTTGATGGGAAGAACAAACTTCTGTGGGTCAATCAGAATCAACAAACTAAATGGATACAACAGGTTAAACAGTCATTCGCGTTATTAAAATAAGCAAAATCATTATTTATTGATTCAATAGATTAGTTTTCTATTAAATTAGGAAAATAAAGTTAATATACATCAGAATCAAAATGTTTTACAGCTAATAATCTCGCCTCGGGACCTGAGTTCTATCTTGAAGCTGGTCACTAGTGAGCACATGATTGGTATCACCATACTGATAAACTGAAGTGTTCGTGACATATGAAGTTGCTAACTGTCAAAGTAGAGATTTCATGGAAGAAGTTTATATATTGGTAATTAATGGCCAAATAGCTTTAGACAAAATAGCTCCATGGCGTAGTTATAAACACGGAATGCAGGGAACAACCGTTTTTGTATTATTTATACTTGTAATTATTTGTTTCGGTCATATATCGGCTCTGAAGAAATGGCTTATATTAGGCCACGAAACACCAGAATCAATTTTTTACTCCTTGGAATGTAACAAAAAATACGTTTGTAACTACGTCAGAGTGTTTAGCTTTTCGGAGGTTGGATAGCTTCATGTAAAACTCATCCTTAACTTCGTCCGAGCTGTGATCAATGGAAGCGTAGGCAGAGACAACTAAAAGGCAACGGCGTGCGTCCCTATTTTTCCGAATTGTTACTCTCCCGTTGAGTCGTACAGCACACAAGCGACTGTTTATCGCAATCCAAATTAACAAACCCTGTTCTGCTTTAGAACATAAAACTATGTTTACACTAGCGAGGCCGCGGGAAGTAGCAATGGAGATTGCAGATATTTGAAGGGTAGAGTAAAAGGCTGAATTGATGGTGGTCTTAGCGATCTGAGAGCTTGACTGCAAAGCCTAAGGTACAACTGCTCGAGGCCAGTCACGCACAGCCTTTTTACGAGAGGTTTTTAATATGTTACCTCTGCATTTCAAAAGGCCTTAACTTTGTAAACGAAAGTCCGTGAGGTGTGACGTCTTTTGAGGCAGACCTCTATTCCCGTCGTTCCGTTGTGAGTAAGCATCATTGCTGCAGATGCTGGTTGTTCAAAGAAAACACCTTACTGCTGTCGTAGCCCTCTATAATACGCAATATGACTTCATTATCGGGCCTAACTTGTTGCTTTTAGTTTTAACGTTCTACAGTCGACCTGCATGGCATAGTAGATCCTAAAGAAACGTGTTCTAGTCAATATCGCTCGAATGAGTCATCACGCAAGCAAACCCGACCACCACGTCAAGGTAGCATTAATTAACAAGATGCACTTGATGAAGCTGTAAAGGCAAGGATTGGCAAGGTGAAGGTAGCATTCCTGCAGTTGAAGGACATAAAGAACTCAAAAAATGTCAACCAATATCAAAATCAGAATCTTCCATACGAACGTCAAGGTAGCTCTACTGTATGGAGCTAACACTTGGAGAACTACTCCAACCATCATCAACAAAGTACAAGTCTTCCTAAACAATTATCTAAACAATATATTTAATGTCCTTTGACCGGATAACATCAGCAACATCATGCTGTAGGAAAGAATAAGCCGGCTTCCAAACAAAGAGGAAACTAGGAAAAGACACTAGGGGTGGATAGGACGTACATTACGGAAATCACCAAACTGCGTCACGAGGCAAGATTTAACTTGGAATCTTGAAGGGAAAATGAAAAGTGGAAGACCAGTAATGACATTGTGTCGGAGATAGGAAACAGATATCAAATGGAAAAATAGAAACTGAAAAGGCTTGCCTAGGACAGATTTCGATGCAAAATGCTTCTGGATGGCCTAAGCTCCAAGCGAGGTAACAGGTGTTAGTATTAAATAAGTTGATAGTCATTGTAACTGCAGTCAATTGACGTTGGTTTCGTCATCAAAAGGCTTCAGTTACTTGACTTGTCTTTTCATTGTATTTACCGGGATAGTAAAGAAGAGGATAGGACTAGTCTCCTTTGCTGCATCGAAGTTGAATTAGCTCTATATTGGTATAGTATATCTTTGTATCACCTTTGTTGCATACTAGTTTCTGATACTGTTCAAATGCTACTGAACAATAGCATTATTTAATCATTAGATAAATTTATTTCAGAATTAGAATGTACAGTTTACTGATGTCCGGTAACTTTTTATTAGTAGGTTATCTATCCCATGTTCATATTTATAGACATACAGAAAAAAGCTTTATCCCACAACTTCTCACTCTTGTGTTCTGTTTCAAATTAATATACTGCTTTAAGCTAGACGATTACTAGGAGATACACTTTATCTACCCTTGTAGCAAGACGTTTGTTGTGTGAAAAGAATGAAAGTTACTCATATGTCTTTCAAAAATCCACTTATAGTACCGTTTCGAGAAAAAATTGTTCAATAATGTGCTAAGACTTGATGTTACATTCTGTGCAGGTACTTCTTTAAAGTGCTGGGACTTTAAAATGCTACCTATTTTACTCCTATAAAACAATAACAACAAATAGCTTATTCATGTGTTTGTTAAGGACTTATTTGAAAAGATCGTCTAGGTGACCTACTATTTGTTCAAAGAACCTTGTGTCAAAGTGTGTATACTGACAACTAAGGAGTATGGAATAAAGATAAAAATAAGTTAGACATTAACACCGTTGGATGCCGACCGGCTCAGTGGTCTACTGCTTAAGCGCTCGCGTGCGAGACTGATAGATCTTGGGTTCGAATCTCTCTAGTGCGGGATCTTAGATGCGCACTACTGAGGAGTTCAACAATAGGACGAGACGGCCTTCCAGTGCTTCCAGGTTTTCCATGATGGACTAGCTTCAATAGACTCATGATTTCAACTATATAAAATTACTAAAATCTCCACAAAACCCCCTTCTGATAAAAATAACTGTCTATAATAGCCTTATATTGACATCCCATATCTTAAATATTTGTTTGGGTGTTAAAATGTCATGTCTTTTCGCTCCCTCCATAAATAATAATCACCGAGGCCACATCAACAGGGTTCAGAAACAGCTAACAAATGAACTCAGATTTATATTCCGTTTTTTTCGTCAAATTGTCAGTGACTAGATCGTCCTATCCGAACAAGTTGTATTAGCCCCATCAGTGAACACTTTCAAGGAGAAGCTAGGTGTTCACTAGAAAACAAGCTCTAAGGATTAACACATATATACTGACCTACTTTCATTATTACTGAAGACTGTAGCTTTCGAATTATGCAAAATCTACCTTAAATTATTGAAGTCATAATAGCTCGTACAAAAGTAGATTGTGAAGTTTGTTAAATTTCAGCGAATGTGATCAGTTGAAACATAGCGCTTCTCTACGTAACAGTTCCTTAGTTCATATTATCAATACCGTATTATCCTGGTTATTTTCAAACCATATTCTTACTTTTATTTGCATCTACTCGTGTTTCCTACATCATAATTCATAAATAACTGACTATCCTTTACCTAACTCCGCCTGCAGTTCCTCCTGGGGCTACTGCCAGTCCCAAGCTTGGGTACAGGAGGACGGTTAGGCATGTGGTTATCGACCTCATCCCATAGAAAACCAACTCGGTAAAAAAACGCTAACCAGCAAAATTATTCAAAACATCCTTTTCTCACTCGTTTTTATCTGACTCTCTATTGAATAGAGAAATACATCACATTGGACCAAACATAATCACTTATCAGACCTTATTCAAGACTGGATTTGAATCATAATACCTCATAAATTGTAATGTAATTCTCATTTACCAGTATAGGCTTTTTGTACGTATAATTGAGCCATAAGTTTTGTGTATGTAGATCACAACTAGTACCTGATCGTACTAACTGGTGTAGTTAAGATTTCGAACTTGAAATCCTGTGGTTGAGAATATAAGTTATCTAACCAACAAAACATTAATTCCAGGTCAACATGACTCATAAATTAAATTTTTAAAAGATAAATATGGTATTTACAGCTTTGGAGCTTGAGAACTGAATCACCAAAATCTGTGGGCATTTGCAAACTACTCAAATCATCAACAAGTAACGTGTATTTCACACGTGATATATTTTTAAATGGGGTAAGTGATGACAATTAGTTTAGGAATAATATCTGTGATTTGCTTTCTTCATATCATCGAATAAACTTTTAGTTAGCAGTTTCAATTTGACTTATAAACCGTTGTAACTGTGGTATTAAAGTTTACTGATAGTCACCTTCAATCATTGTACCATTCTGTAAAACATGTTTAAAACATTAACTAATTTTTTTCGAATATTATAGTAATTTCAGCAGTTGATATCACGATTCAATTGAAGGCAGACAACCATGGAAAACCTAGAAGCACTGAACGGCCATTTCGTCTTATTGTGGGACTATTCAGCAGTGCACATCCACGATTTCGCCTCACGAGATTCGAACCCAAGACATACCAGTCTCGCGCCAGAGCACTTAACCGATAGACCGATGAGCCTGCATACGATGATATTTATGTCTAACTCCAAACAATCCACGAAGTTGAGCAACCGTTCACCAATTGTCTTCAGTGAGTTCCTATCTCACAACAAACGTGATTTGAATCACAATGATCATTTTATTTATAACAATATTTTAGCTACTTTAATGTTGTTAAGTAGTATAATTAAATTAATAAAATTCTGATAACACATGATTACCCAACTTTTCGTAATCTAGTTCATGGCATTTAACGCTGTTTATTTTAGATTCTGATTATCATAACTGTTAAGGATTTTCAGGCAAGTTACATTATAAGTATAAACAAACAATGTATGTCACTATTCTATTAGTATTGATAAATATACCTTCTAAGTTACAATTGATTGATCACTGGATGGTGATCAATCTCATGCATGTCAGGTCCTTCTTAGTGCTGATCGAATGCTATCGATCGAGGTGCAATGTGGCCACCAGTCTAGGTAGCTCGACACTGCTTGCACTATATATACTGAGGTAAGATGGTGGTTGGAGGTGGTCAACAGGAAACCCTGGACCCGGGTTTCGTGCTACTTGGCACTCGTCAGCAAGGTGTACCTGTAATCCTGAGGGAACTGATGCTCCCTGGCGGATTCGATCCCGCGTCACTCAGCTTCACAGTCAGAGACGTTACCACTGAGCTATTCGGGCCGCGACCAACCTCCTGTAGGACTGAGATGTAATTACAATTGATTGATCACTGGATGGTGATCAATCTCATGCATGTCAGGTCCTTCTTAGTGCTGATCGAATGCTATCGATCGAGGTGCAATGTGGCCACCAGTCTAGGTAGCTCGACACTGCTTGCACTATATATACTGAGGTAAGATGGTGGTTGGAGGTGGTCAACAGGAAACCCTGGACCCGGGTTTCGTGCTACTTGGCACTCGTCAGCAAGGTGTACCTGTAATCCTGAGGGAACTGATGCTCCCTGGCGGATTCGATCCCGCGTCACTCAGCTTCACAGTCAGAGACGTTACCACTGAGCTATTCGGGCCGCGACCAACCTCCTGTAGGACTGAGATGTAATTACAATTGATTGATCACTGGATGGTGATCAATCTCATGCATGTCAGGTCCTTCTTAGTGCTGATCGAATGCTATCGATCGAGGTGCAATGTGGCCACCAGTCTAGGTAGCTCGACACTGCTTGCACTATATATACTGAGGTAAGATGGTGGTTGGAGGTGGTCAACAGGAAACCCTGGACCCGGGTTTCGTGCTACTTGGCACTCGTCAGCAAGGTGTACCTGTAATCCTGAGGGAACTGATGCTCCCTGGCGGATTCGATCCCGCGTCACTCAGCTTCACAGTCAGAGACGTTACCACTGAGCTATTCGGGCCGCGACCAACCTCCTGTAGGACTGAGATGTAATTACAATTGATTGATCACTGGATGGTGATCAATCTCATGCATGTCAGGTCCTTCTTAGTGCTGATCGAATGCTATCGATCGAGGTGCAATGTGGCCACCAGTCTAGGTAGCTCGACACTGCTTGCACTATATATACTGAGGTAAGATGGTGGTTGGAGGTGGTCAACAGGAAACCCTGGACCCGGGTTTCGTGCTACTTGGCACTCGTCAGCAAGGTGTACCTGTAATCCTGAGGGAACTGATGCTCCCTGGCGGATTCGATCCCGCGTCACTCAGCTTCACAGTCAGAGACGTTACCACTGAGCTATTCGGGCCGCGACCAACCTCCTGTAGGACTGAGATGTAATTACAATTGATTGATCACTGGATGGTGATCAATCTCATGCATGTCAGGTCCTTCTTAGTGCTGATCGAATGCTATCGATCGAGGTGCAATGTGGCCACCAGTCTAGGTAGCTCGACACTGCTTGCACTATATATACTGAGGTAAGATGGTGGTTGGAGGTGGTCAACAGGAAACCCTGGACCCGGGTTTCGTGCTACTTGGCACTCGTCAGCAAGGTGTACCTGTAATCCTGAGGGAACTGATGCTCCCTGGCGGATTCGATCCCGCGTCACTCAGCTTCACAGTCAGAGACGTTACCACTGAGCTATTCGGGCCGCGACCAACCTCCTGTAGGACTGAGATGTAATTACAATTGATTGATCACTGGATGGTGATCAATCTCATGCATGTCAGGTCCTTCTTAGTGCTGATCGAATGCTATCGATCGAGGTGCAATGTGGCCACCAGTCTAGGTAGCTCGACACTGCTTGCACTATATATACTGAGGTAAGATGGTGGTTGGAGGTGGTCAACAGGAAACCCTGGACCCGGGTTTCGTGCTACTTGGCACTCGTCAGCAAGGTGTACCTGTAATCCTGAGGGAACTGATGCTCCCTGGCGGATTCGATCCCGCGTCACTCAGCTTCACAGTCAGAGACGTTACCACTGAGCTATTCGGGCCGCGACCAACCTCCTGTAGGACTGAGATGTAATTACAATTGATTGATCACTGGATGGTGATCAATCTCATGCATGTCAGGTCCTTCTTAGTGCTGATCGAATGCTATCGATCGAGGTGCAATGTGGCCACCAGTCTAGGTAGCTCGACACTGCTTGCACTATATATACTGAGGTAAGATGGTGGTTGGAGGTGGTCAACAGGAAACCCTGGACCCGGGTTTCGTGCTACTTGGCACTCGTCAGCAAGGTGTACCTGTAATCCTGAGGGAACTGATGCTCCCTGGCGGATTCGATCCCGCGTCACTCAGCTTCACAGTCAGAGACGTTACCACTGAGCTATTCGGGCCGCGACCAACCTCCTGTAGGACTGAGATGTAATTACAATTGATTGATCACTGGATGGTGATCAATCTCATGCATGTCAGGTCCTTCTTAGTGCTGATCGAATGCTATCGATCGAGGTGCAATGTGGCCACCAGTCTAGGTAGCTCGACACTGCTTGCACTATATATACTGAGGTAAGATGGTGGTTGGAGGTGGTCAACAGGAAACCCTGGACCCGGGTTTCGTGCTACTTGGCACTCGTCAGCAAGGTGTACCTGTAATCCTGAGGGAACTGATGCTCCCTGGCGGATTCGATCCCGCGTCACTCAGCTTCACAGTCAGAGACGTTACCACTGAGCTATTCGGGCCGCGACCAACCTCCTGTAGGACTGAGATGTAATTACAATTGATTGATCACTGGATGGTGATCAATCTCATGCATGTCAGGTCCTTCTTAGTGCTGATCGAATGCTATCGATCGAGGTGCAATGTGGCCACCAGTCTAGGTAGCTCGACACTGCTTGCACTATATATACTGAGGTAAGATGGTGGTTGGAGGTGGTCAACAGGAAACCCTGGACCCGGGTTTCGTGCTACTTGGCACTCGTCAGCAAGGTGTACCTGTAATCCTGAGGGAACTGATGCTCCCTGGCGGATTCGATCCCGCGTCACTCAGCTTCACAGTCAGAGACGTTACCACTGAGCTATTCGGGCCGCGACCAACCTCCTGTAGGACTGAGATGTAATTACAATTGATTGATCACTGGATGGTGATCAATCTCATGCATGTCAGGTCCTTCTTAGTGCTGATCGAATGCTATCGATCGAGGTGCAATGTGGCCACCAGTCTAGGTAGCTCGACACTGCTTGCACTATATATACTGAGGTAAGATGGTGGTTGGAGGTGGTCAACAGGAAACCCTGGACCCGGGTTTCGTGCTACTTGGCACTCGTCAGCAAGGTGTACCTGTAATCCTGAGGGAACTGATGCTCCCTGGCGGATTCGATCCCGCGTCACTCAGCTTCACAGTCAGAGACGTTACCACTGAGCTATTCGGGCCGCGACCAACCTCCTGTAGGACTGAGATGTAATTACAATTGATTGATCACTGGATGGTGATCAATCTCATGCATGTCAGGTCCTTCTTAGTGCTGATCGAATGCTATCGATCGAGGTGCAATGTGGCCACCAGTCTAGGTAGCTCGACACTGCTTGCACTATATATACTGAGGTAAGATGGTGGTTGGAGGTGGTCAACAGGAAACCCTGGACCCGGGTTTCGTGCTACTTGGCACTCGTCAGCAAGGTGTACCTGTAATCCTGAGGGAACTGATGCTCCCTGGCGGATTCGATCCCGCGTCACTCAGCTTCACAGTCAGAGACGTTACCACTGAGCTATTCGGGCCGCGACCAACCTCCTGTAGGACTGAGATGTAATTACAATTGATTGATCACTGGATGGTGATCAATCTCATGCATGTCAGGTCCTTCTTAGTGCTGATCGAATGCTATCGATCGAGGTGCAATGTGGCCACCAGTCTAGGTAGCTCGACACTGCTTGCACTATATATACTGAGGTAAGATGGTGGTTGGAGGTGGTCAACAGGAAACCCTGGACCCGGGTTTCGTGCTACTTGGCACTCGTCAGCAAGGTGTACCTGTAATCCTGAGGGAACTGATGCTCCCTGGCGGATTCGATCCCGCGTCACTCAGCTTCACAGTCAGAGACGTTACCACTGAGCTATTCGGGCCGCGACCAACCTCCTGTAGGACTGAGATGTAATTACAATTGATTGATCACTGGATGGTGATCAATCTCATGCATGTCAGGTCCTTCTTAGTGCTGATCGAATGCTATCGATCGAGGTGCAATGTGGCCACCAGTCTAGGTAGCTCGACACTGCTTGCACTATATATACTGAGGTAAGATGGTGGTTGGAGGTGGTCAACAGGAAACCCTGGACCCGGGTTTCGTGCTACTTGGCACTCGTCAGCAAGGTGTACCTGTAATCCTGAGGGAACTGATGCTCCCTGGCGGATTCGATCCCGCGTCACTCAGCTTCACAGTCAGAGACGTTACCACTGAGCTATTCGGGCCGCGACCAACCTCCTGTAGGACTGAGATGTAATTACAATTGATTGATCACTGGATGGTGATCAATCTCATGCATGTCAGGTCCTTCTTAGTGCTGATCGAATGCTATCGATCGAGGTGCAATGTGGCCACCAGTCTAGGTAGCTCGACACTGCTTGCACTATATATACTGAGGTAAGATGGTGGTTGGAGGTGGTCAACAGGAAACCCTGGACCCGGGTTTCGTGCTACTTGGCACTCGTCAGCAAGGTGTACCTGTAATCCTGAGGGAACTGATGCTCCCTGGCGGATTCGATCCCGCGTCACTCAGCTTCACAGTCAGAGACGTTACCACTGAGCTATTCGGGCCGCGACCAACCTCCTGTAGGACTGAGATGTAATTACAATTGATTGATCACTGGATGGTGATCAATCTCATGCATGTCAGGTCCTTCTTAGTGCTGATCGAATGCTATCGATCGAGGTGCAATGTGGCCACCAGTCTAGGTAGCTCGACACTGCTTGCACTATATATACTGAGGTAAGATGGTGGTTGGAGGTGGTCAACAGGAAACCCTGGACCCGGGTTTCGTGCTACTTGGCACTCGTCAGCAAGGTGTACCTGTAATCCTGAGGGAACTGATGCTCCCTGGCGGATTCGATCCCGCGTCACTCAGCTTCACAGTCAGAGACGTTACCACTGAGCTATTCGGGCCGCGACCAACCTCCTGTAGGACTGAGATGTAATTACAATTGATTGATCACTGGATGGTGATCAATCTCATGCATGTCAGGTCCTTCTTAGTGCTGATCGAATGCTATCGATCGAGGTGCAATGTGGCCACCAGTCTAGGTAGCTCGACACTGCTTGCACTATATATACTGAGGTAAGATGGTGGTTGGAGGTGGTCAACAGGAAACCCTGGACCCGGGTTTCGTGCTACTTGGCACTCGTCAGCAAGGTGTACCTGTAATCCTGAGGGAACTGATGCTCCCTGGCGGATTCGATCCCGCGTCACTCAGCTTCACAGTCAGAGACGTTACCACTGAGCTATTCGGGCCGCGACCAACCTCCTGTAGGACTGAGATGTAATTACAATTGATTGATCACTGGATGGTGATCAATCTCATGCATGTCAGGTCCTTCTTAGTGCTGATCGAATGCTATCGATCGAGGTGCAATGTGGCCACCAGTCTAGGTAGCTCGACACTGCTTGCACTATATATACTGAGGTAAGATGGTGGTTGGAGGTGGTCAACAGGAAACCCTGGACCCGGGTTTCGTGCTACTTGGCACTCGTCAGCAAGGTGTACCTGTAATCCTGAGGGAACTGATGCTCCCTGGCGGATTCGATCCCGCGTCACTCAGCTTCACAGTCAGAGACGTTACCACTGAGCTATTCGGGCCGCGACCAACCTCCTGTAGGACTGAGATGTAATTACAATTGATTGATCACTGGATGGTGATCAATCTCATGCATGTCAGGTCCTTCTTAGTGCTGATCGAATGCTATCGATCGAGGTGCAATGTGGCCACCAGTCTAGGTAGCTCGACACTGCTTGCACTATATATACTGAGGTAAGATGGTGGTTGGAGGTGGTCAACAGGAAACCCTGGACCCGGGTTTCGTGCTACTTGGCACTCGTCAGCAAGGTGTACCTGTAATCCTGAGGGAACTGATGCTCCCTGGCGGATTCGATCCCGCGTCACTCAGCTTCACAGTCAGAGACGTTACCACTGAGCTATTCGGGCCGCGACCAACCTCCTGTAGGACTGAGATGTAATTACAATTGATTGATCACTGGATGGTGATCAATCTCATGCATGTCAGGTCCTTCTTAGTGCTGATCGAATGCTATCGATCGAGGTGCAATGTGGCCACCAGTCTAGGTAGCTCGACACTGCTTGCACTATATATACTGAGGTAAGATGGTGGTTGGAGGTGGTCAACAGGAAACCCTGGACCCTGACTGTGAAGCTGAGTGACGCGGGATCGAATCCGCCAGGGAGCATCAGTTCCCTCAGGATTACAGGTACACCTTGCTGACGAGTGCCAAGTAGCACGAAACCCGGGTCCAGGGTTTCCTGTTGACCACCTCCAACCACCATCTTACCTCAGTATATATAGTGCAAGCAGTGTCGAGCTACCTAGACTGGTGGCCACATTGCACCTCGATCGATAGCATTCGATCAGCACTAAGAAGGACCTGACATGCATGAGATTGATCACCATCCAGTGATCAATCAATTGTAATTACATCTCAGTCCTACAGGAGGTTGGTCGCGGCCCGAATAGCTCAGTGGTAACGTCTCTGACTGTGAAGCTGAGTGACGCGGGATCGAATCCGCCAGGGAGCATCAGTTCCCTCAGGATTACAGGTACACCTTGCTGACGAGTGCCAAGTAGCACGAAACCCGGGTCCAGGGTTTCCTGTTGACCACCTCCAACCACCATCTTACCTCAGTATATATAGTGCAAGCAGTGTCGAGCTACCTAGACTGGTGGCCACATTGCACCTCGATCGATAGCATTCGATCAGCACTAAGAAGGACCTGACATGCATGAGATTGATCACCATCCAGTGATCAATCAATTGTAATTACATCTCAGTCCTACAGGAGGTTGGTCGCGGCCCGAATAGCTCAGTGGTAACGTCTCTGACTGTGAAGCTGAGTGACGCGGGATCGAATCCGCCAGGGAGCATCAGTTCCCTCAGGATTACAGGTACACCTTGCTGACGAGTGCCAAGTAGCACGAAACCCGGGTCCAGGGTTTCCTGTTGACCACCTCCAACCACCATCTTACCTCAGTATATATAGTGCAAGCAGTGTCGAGCTACCTAGACTGGTGGCCACATTGCACCTCGATCGATAGCATTCGATCAGCACTAAGAAGGACCTGACATGCATGAGATTGATCACCATCCAGTGATCAATCAATTGTAATTACATCTCAGTCCTACAGGAGGTTGGTCGCGGCCCGAATAGCTCAGTGGTAACGTCTCTGACTGTGAAGCTGAGTGACGCGGGATCGAATCCGCCAGGGAGCATCAGTTCCCTCAGGATTACAGGTACACCTTGCTGACGAGTGCCAAGTAGCACGAAACCCGGGTCCAGGGTTTCCTGTTGACCACCTCCAACCACCATCTTACCTCAGTATATATAGTGCAAGCAGTGTCGAGCTACCTAGACTGGTGGCCACATTGCACCTCGATCGATAGCATTCGATCAGCACTAAGAAGGACCTGACATGCATGAGATTGATCACCATCCAGTGATCAATCAATTGTAATTACATCTCAGTCCTACAGGAGGTTGGTCGCGGCCCGAATAGCTCAGTGGTAACGTCTCTGACTGTGAAGCTGAGTGACGCGGGATCGAATCCGCCAGGGAGCATCAGTTCCCTCAGGATTACAGGTACACCTTGCTGACGAGTGCCAAGTAGCACGAAACCCGGGTCCAGGGTTTCCTGTTGACCACCTCCAACCACCATCTTACCTCAGTATATATAGTGCAAGCAGTGTCGAGCTACCTAGACTGGTGGCCACATTGCACCTCGATCGATAGCATTCGATCAGCACTAAGAAGGACCTGACATGCATGAGATTGATCACCATCCAGTGATCAATCAATTGTAATTACATCTCAGTCCTACAGGAGGTTGGTCGCGGCCCGAATAGCTCAGTGGTAACGTCTCTGACTGTGAAGCTGAGTGACGCGGGATCGAATCCGCCAGGGAGCATCAGTTCCCTCAGGATTACAGGTACACCTTGCTGACGAGTGCCAAGTAGCACGAAACCCGGGTCCAGGGTTTCCTGTTGACCACCTCCAACCACCATCATACCTTCTAAGTATTCATTATATTCCTATAGAATATAACTAATAGAGAATTACAAAAACTGTACTAGTATTTTCAGTATTTCTGGTCAATCTCCATGGTCAAAATTATCCGGTAATAAAGATGATGGGATGGTGAAAATCCCATTTTCTATTGGTGGGTATGATTGATCTGAAAATTTATAAAAATCAATTGACACATTGAATTTTGTATTTATAAAAATAAGTTACTAACAGGTTTCATCAAAGGGGGAAAATTATTTTTTTTTCTTGTATCAGGACTCAGTAACTATATGGATAATGTTTAAGATGAACGGTACTAAGTTCAAGTCCCGAAGTGAACATCAACTCTGGGATGAAGGTACATCCAGTTGAGAAGTCCCAAATAGGATGAAACTCGCGTCTTGGATTCCACTACCTGCCATTATCCATCTCCGGATATAAAGCTTGTAACTTGAGGCAATATGGAAGAAATCCATACAGTATTTACATATGGCAACAAGAGATTGATCAATTGCAGCCCTAAACAACAATAGGAAGATATAGGCAAACAATACCAAGTGTTGTATGTTATATTTTGAAATTGTTCTATAGAATCTTTCCATGGTAGGGAAATTTCGGACAATTATATTATAATTATTCATTCATAAAATTATACTTATTTAGCTTGGTTTGAAAACATTATTTCTTTTAGAAATGCTCTAATGAACTTGCAGGTTGTTTGAATTAACGACAAAATAGAATAGTTCATTCCTCCCATGTGCACACTTATGACACTATTGTTATTTTGCTGTATTTGTATGTAGAAATCTTTATCTCCTGATGTAGATGTCAAGGTGTGGTAGGTGACATGAAATAGCCAGGAAAATAGTAAACTTTGGAAAGACAAAGATTTACCTTTTACATTGTCTTTTAAACTCACTACACAACATTGATTTATCTGCTATGCGAATCATCAGGGATCTAAATGCTATTATCAGTTGGACTTGAGAATAACTGCATATTGTCAAGTAATAGCCATAAACGATATGAGGTCTTACTAGATTGTCTATAGTAGTTTCAGAAACTCAAAGGTTAAGGCGTTGATTGACATGGTGTATTGTATTAGTTGATTAAAAACTAGATAGATACATTTAACCAGCAAATATTTTCTTAAAAAGGAATTGTTAGTTGTTAAGGACATTCCTGAAAACAGTGATAAATTTGAATTCATTTAGTATTGTTTGTTTGAATCTTCTCATCGATGTGTTAGGACTGCAACTGGTCCGTCTCTAATTGGCATATGTGCTAGCCACTATCCATCTTTGCTTATCATGCTAGTGACAAATTTGGTTTTAGCAATACAGATGCTAAATTTTTGACTCTAAGATGTCTATAATACTTCCTCATAATTATATAGAAAACGTCTAGTTGAAGTATTTATAACCTTCAGACTTTTTATTGATAATTGTGGTTATGATATCTCCTCATTTCTTTTGTATTTCAGAAGAGTAAAAGGCTTTCATAATCTTAGGATCAATTGGTTGTTAGATAACTACTACCAGAGTTATTCATCTAGTTGTCAAAAAGTCAACACAATCTATCACAACATTCATTAACTACTCTTTCTTTGATTCCATTCAAAATAGATTGAGATCAATCAAGAGATCATAGTGTTAGAATGAATAAAAAAAATTTCTATCTTCATCATTTGTAATTCATATTGAAATAATCTACATTGTGGAATGGTAGTGAACAGAACACCGGTTGGAGATAATCGAATGTATTTAAGCACAAAATTACAGACTATCTCACTAAATTGTGATAACCATATAGTAAACAGATAATTTGCAAATTAACAGTCAATTGTCTCAATCTTCATTGTTCCTTCTGTAAATATCAGTCCATAGTCGCCGATTCTTGTTGTTTATGCATTTTCCTACCAATTGCGCTTCATTTCAGTTCTTTCCTTATCGGTTTTCTTCCAAAATACATTCTATGTCTGAACATCGCTATATACTACTTATATAGATATAAGTAGACCACACCACATTATATTTACCGAAAACATTAAACAATTAATTATGTTTATTTTATTTAAAAGTGTAAGGTTGATAAAATGAAAATTTAAAATAGTTTCATTCAATTAAATAAGATTATAATTTGATCATAAATGCAAAGCATTCATTTTAACCGATAAACAATAATTAACTAATAGGATTATCCTATAAATGTTCTATCTATCTACATTTGTGAGTATTCAACTTTAAATTTATTTTATAGTTGAAATCATGAGTCATTTGAAGCTAGACCACCATGGAAAACCTGAAAGCACTGAACGGCCATTTTGTTCAATTATGGAACTTGTAAGCAGTGCGCATCCACGATCCTGCCTCACAAGATCAGAATCTAGGACCTGTCAGTCTAGCGTGCAAGTGCTTAATCATTAAAACCGTTGGATCGCGACTCAGTTGTCTAGAGGTTAAGCAACTGCGTGGAAGACTGATAGGTCTTGAGTTTAAATCTCGCGAAACGGATCGTGGATACGCACTGCTGAGAAGTTCTACAGTAAGACAAAACAGCCATCTAGCGCTTCCAGGTTTTCCATGACGGTCTAGCTTTAATTGCCTCATAAATTCAGCTATGAAAATTTGTAAACTTTCAATTAATTGTAAGCAAACGTGGATAGTGGCTAACAGTGGAATTCAGGACGCGCATCACTTCGTCCTATTTGGGAATCGTCAACTGGATGTACCTGCATCTCAAAGTTGATGTTTACCCTGGGACTCCAACCCAGTACCTTTCACTTCAAACGTCATTGCATTATCCACTCGATCACTTATTCCTGATAGCCACTTGCTTGTGTGATGGGGTAAAGTTGAAATTCATTTAGTACTGTTTATTTGAATCTTCCCATTGATGTGTTAGGATTGAAACTGCTTACAATGCTTGTGAATTAAGATCTATATCGAGGCAATATGCATAGTATGCACATATGCCAATTAGACACTGACTAATTGCAGTCCTAAAAACATCAATGGGAAGATTCAAACAAACAATACTAAATGAATTTATTAATCAATTATCTCAATCTTCACTGTTCCTGCTGTAAATATTAATCCATCTTCTCTGATTATTATTATTATTATTATTATTGTTCATACATTTTATTACTCATTGTGTTACATTTCCATTCATTCTATATCAATTTTCTATTAAAATATATTTAATACATAACCATATACTACTTATATGGATATAAGTAACTCACGCTACATACAATATGACTAATTGTATTTCTATAAAATCTTATCATCTTTTTTTCTAATCTATTTCTATATTGATTATATAGATGAATGAATGAATGAATGAATCAATCAATCAATCAATAAATGAATGGATGGATATATATTTTTTTTATATTTTCCTCATTATGACTCATTAGAAACTAATATAAATCAATTTAATAATCAATAATTAATAATAATAATAATAATAATAATAATATATAATATTAGTTTATTCATTAATGAATAAATAATCAATAATTGAATTTTTTCAAAATTTTAAAATTTTGAATTTTTTTTTAAAAAAAATAATTAATTTAAAAAAAAATCAATTTGAAAAGGTTTTTTATAATGTTTTTTTTATTTTTTTTTAAAAAACAAAAAAAAAATTAAATTAACTTAATAGTTGAATAGATAAGTTGAGTCATAATAAATTATTATGGGAAAATTTGAAAATATTAGATGATTGTTTTGTTTGAATATAGAATCTTTAGTTTTGATCATGAATGTTTAACATTTAGATTATTGAGGTTGTAGGCATCCAATGGTGTTATTGTTTAACGTCAAAATCTCCTGATTGTTTTTTTTAAGAATAGTCATCATATACTCATTAATGACTGGTGTAATGATGAAACGCCTGGAGTTCTAGTGAGAAACCGTGATCAGTAGAGTTCAACTGTATTTGTTGTGAGGTAGTGACTCGTTGAAGATAATGGTGGACGGTGGTACAATTTCGTGGATTGGTTGAAGTTAGACATTAACACCATTAGATGCTTGCCAGCTGAATGGTCTAGAAGTTAAGAGTTTGCGTACGGGTCTGAAGGTTCTGTATTCTAGTTTCGCAAACGAGATCGTAGATGTATATTACTGAAGAGCCCCATACTAAGATTAAACAGCTATCCAATGCTTCCAGATTTTCTATGATGATCTAGCTTTAATTAACTCATGAATTTAACACTTTTGAATAAGTACAATCTTCACAAAAACCCCTTTTCTGATAATAAATTAACTGTTTATTGAATAAGGTAAATTTATTAAATACTGAAATTCAGTTTAACTTCAGAATGAAAACTTTATTGTTTAGGTATATTGTGGTGTTTATATGAACTAATGATTCTTTTATATTTGATGACTGTTTGGTTTCGAACTCTAAATACAATATTTTCGTTTGTGCTCATATAGTTCTTCTTGTTTATTAAATTGAATTATTTCTGTAATTCCTAATTTGTACTATAGTTCAAATACTCTTAATTATCTTGATAGAGTTTTGTTCTCTGAACTGGATGGTTTAATCATAGAGCTTTCATTGTTCTTCTGAACGACATCATCAGCACAAATTTCGGGTAGAAGTGAAGTGTTTGAATTTCTCCACATATAATTCACAACCTTGTCCTGTACTGATGATGTCGTTCAGAAGGACGATGAAAGCTCCAAGATTAAACCAACCAGCTCAGAGAACAAAACTCCATCAAAATCATCCACCTGAAATAAAAATCTTCTCCAACAACTCCTAATTATCACATATTTCTGTTTATTTAAATTCTCATCTAGGAAAAGATTACTAGAAGAAGCTTTAAACAAAATAATCACTTACTAGTGAAGTAAACTTTTAATAAATGTATCTAAGTGATTAATTAAAATATAAAAAGAGAACGTATGATAGAATTCCCAGCCAGGGAAGTCCTACTCACTGCCTTCTCGTGGCATTACTGTTGCTTACGAAATTGAGAGGACAAAAAACGAATATCCTGAGGGAACAAATGGTGTATGAATCAATAGTTGGTCACCGACTACCATGTGACTGCATCTCCTCACGATGCTCCACTGCCTTGTTGATCAGATCTTTGGGTCAAAGACTCCGGGTGTGGCCCCCTAAGAAAAGCATGTGTTTCGGTTTGGACAGCCGAACAGTATCACAGCCCTCACACAAATCAAATGAGATTTGTGTGGCGCATATGTATCTGGTTTGCTCTTTGTACCAATATTTATGTGTACAAATAAATAATAATAAATAAATAACTGAGGTGGAAAAAATATTTATCGATTAATATGTAGATAAAGTGATTTGTAGGATACTATCAATAAGAATTCTGTCTACTTAGGGAACATGATGAAGCCTAGTAAGCTCTTCTGTAGAAGAATGCTTCATCGAAGCACAGCACAACTACCGGGGCGTAATAGTTGTTTTAGCGTTGTTAACGCAGAATCATTACATAACACTTTCATTTTGGTGGAGTTTTGTTCTCTGAGCTGGACGGTTTAGTCGTGTTGGTAGAACATGCTGACGAAGACACTCGAGAAAATATAGTTGTTCTGGAGTGGGAGATCACAGAACAACACTCCATCAAAATCATCCACCTGAGCTACAAATCTTCTCCACCATCTCAAAGTCATATGAGCGTAGTACACTTCTTGTTGTTGTTCGAAAATGGGAGAATTTCGCCAAAACGCAAGCTTCCACTTGAGAACAGCTATATTTTCTTCACGAGTGTCTTCGTCAGCATGTTTTACCAACACGACTAAATCATCCAGTTCAGAGAACAAAACTTCATCAAAATCATCCACCTGAGCTACAAATCTTCTCCAACATCTCACTTTCATTCTGAGTTGTTTTCTTCTGATTTTCTAAAGAGTTTACAAGTCAATAAGTTAAACTTCTCCTTTGATTTCTCCGCACAAAAAGATGATTGATTGAACAATAATAAACATTTTACTTACTTACTTACTTACGCCTGTTACTCTCAATGAAGCACAGGCCGCCCACTAGCATTCTCCAAAGCACTCTGTCCTCCGCCTTCATTTCTAGTTCTATCCAGTTTTTCTTCATTCTTCTCATGTCTGTCTCTATTTCTCAGTTCAATGTGTTCTTTGGTCTTCCTCTCCTCCTTTGGCCTTGTGGATTTCATGTGAGGGCTTGCCTTGTGACGTAGTTGGGTGATTTCCTTATGTGTGTCCTATCCACTTCCAGTGCTTCTTCTTGATTTATTCCTCCGCTGGAATCTAGTTTGTTCTCTCCCACTGTAAGATGTTCCTGATAGTGTTTGGAGAACGGATCCGAAGTATTTTGCGTAGACAACTGTCGATAAATACTTGTATCTTCTGGATGATGGCTTTCGTAGTTCTCCACGTCTCCGAGCCATACAGTAGAACTGTCTTGATATTTGTATTGAAAATTCTAACCTTGGTGTTGGTTGACAATTGTTTTTACTTCCAGATGTTCTTCAGTTGTAGATATGCTGCTCTTCCTTTGCCGATCCGTGTCCTCACATCTGCATCTGGTCCACCGTGTTCATCAATGGTGGATCAGAACTCCGCCTGTAGCTCCTCCGGGTGCTACTGCCGGTCCCAAGCTCGGGTAAAGGAGGAGGGTTGACCTTGGGGTTAACGACCCCATCCCGTAGAAAAGCAACTTGCTAAAAAACGCTAACCAGAAAAAACAAACATATTTAGTTTACTTATTATTAAGAAATCATTTTACTCATAGATCTCGAATGGTATATACATGCCTAAATGATTATTCAATCTGAAATGGAGTTTACATTGGTCTTCAAAGAATAGTTGTCATTAATAACAAATTCTCATTTGAATATATTAGAATAAGATATATGTTGTAAATGAATAATGTTAGTTTCAGTTGAATTATAACCAGTATTCAACGTAATAATTCGACTTTAAGTATATACATGTTATATTTTACAACTGTCTTTGATATGAGCCCGTGGACATCTCTAACTACGAACAATAGAGATGATCATAATATGAAAGGAATATATTGCAAACTCTATAGTACGGCAACTGCTGGTCGAAGGCCTATGCACCATTGAGAGTAACAGGTGTAAGTAAGTAAGTAATAGTACGGCAACTGACACACAATACTATGATATTTTCGCCAAAAAATGGACTACAAGAATAAGACATAATCATTAAGGAACTTAATATTAAACAGAAAGCAAACTCAAGAAGAATAACTTTATGCATATGGTAATATAAAACATAACCTTAAAAGATACAGAAAATCGGGAAAGTAAAAGTGACAACGACAACGAAAACCTGAAAACACTGGACGGCCGTTTCGTCCTATTATGGGACTCCTCAGCAGTGCGCATCCACGACCTTGACCGTTCAGTGCTCCCAGGTTTTCCATGGTGGTCTAGCTTCAATTGATTCATGATCTCAACTATTAAAATTACTATGGTATCCACAAAACCCCGATGATTATCTTGATAATATATTTATGTATGAACAGAAGCAATTCATCTATAACATGTAACGGAGATTATAACAACTCTAATGCTTGTTTTGAAAATATATTTATAATTACCTTTATCTTTTCCTCAGCCAATGAAAAACTTAAAAACTTTTTAACGGTTCTTGTATCACTTTATCTCTCCGATATTCCTCAACTACAGTTTGTGTATTCATGCTTGGTCTCTAACACAGACACACACACTCATACATATAGTGACTATCAAATATTTTTTCCTTGAGTTTCAAATTTGATTTGTTTGAAGTGTTACAATTTTTCGTTAATTTATCATTGTAACCTTGAAATTTTCCACTATTATTATTATTGCTACTATTGCCAGGGCAATCCTTTCCAGTCGTTTCCAGTTGGTATTAGTCCTTTTGACATCTGCTTCCAAATGTTAACACAGTGTGTTCTTTAGTCTTCCGCTTTTCCTTTAAGATTTCAAATTAGCGTTTGCCTTGTGATGCAGTTCGGTGATTTCCACAAAAATAGCCATAATCTATCCGTTGAATAAATTTCGTACTATCGTTTACACAACAACTTGATAATATTTTCACAACGAATACTGCCCTAAAAGTTTTTTGATGATGTCTAACTTCAATGGTAAAATAAGAGAGATTAAAAACTTACTTACTTACTTACGCCTGTTATCCCTCGTCGAGGAGCTTAGGTCACCCACTAGTATTCTCCATCCAACCTTGTCTTGGACAATCCTTTACAGTTCTTTACAGTTGTTGGTCATCTTTTTCATATCTGCTTCTATTTGCCGGCGTAATGTGTTCTTTGGCTTTCCTCTTTTCCTCTTCCCTTCACCATTCCAAGTTAGGGATTGCCTTGTAATGCACATTGGTGATTTCATTAATGTATGCCCTATCCACTTCCAACATCTTTTCCTAATTTCCTATACAGCTGGAAGCTGGTTCATCCTCTCCCACAGAAGGCTGTTGCTGATAGTATCCGGCCAGTGAATGTTGAGTATTTTGCGAAGACAACTGTTTATAAATACTTGTACCTTGTTGACGATGGTTGTAGTAGTTCTCTACGTTTCAGCTCCGTAAAGTAGAATTAACTGTCTTGACGTTGGTAATGAAGATTCTCACTTTGAAATTAGTTGAGAGTTGTTTTGAGTTCCATAAGTTCCTCAATTGTAGAAATGCGGTCCTTGCTTTGTCAATCCTCACCTTTACGTCTACATCGGATCCTCCTTGTTTACCAACGATGATTCCCAGGTACGTGAATGTTTGTACATCTTCCAGAGTTTCTCCATCAAATGTGACTGGGTTGGTGTTCTCCGTGTTGTATTTGAGAATCTTGCTTTTTCCTTTATGTATGTTGAGGCCTATCGATGCAGAGGCTGCTGCTACATTTGCTATCTTCGTCTGTATTTGTTTGTTTGTATGAAATAAGAGGGTTAAGTCATCTGTGAAGTCCAAAGAGATAGATTGAAACACCTCGATTATTTAAGATACTTATTAAACTTATTTTTATGTTGATATCTAAATTTTTACATTTTACCAGTTTATATTATGAATCCCTTACATCATAAGTGATTCATCTTAAACCATACCCAACATTGTTATTTTAAGGATGTATATCAATTGTTTAGGTAAAGTGAAATTCATCTTAATCCATGAATTACAAAACAGTTAAGCATATGCATTATAATGAAGGGATTACTATAGTTCATGTTATTGTTGTTCTGTACTCTTTGTTTAAAATTTCTTCTTATAGAAGATTCTAAGTACTCTGTAATGGATTTGAAATTAACCTTCGTTATAATATTTATTTATAAACAGTATATCTCATTCCTCCTACTAAGAAAATACTAGTTCCTAACTGTTGAGTCCTACGCAATATTAGTTATTCTGAAATATCAATGAAATAGTAACTAAGTCACTTTTTTTAAGAGTACGTATACTCTTCTTATACTACTTGTTAAAGATAATTCTTTACATACAAAACTGATGACTATTGCAATGTGTATATCTATTAACAATGCTGTATTCTAAAATGCTATCGCCTTTAATGATAATGTATTTCGCTTGTATTGTGTTATATATATATATATGATTAACATTATTGTAACAAATGCTCATTCATAACAATTTATGGAACATCCATCTTAGAAATAATACACGTTAGTTTTTGTCAATGTAACATCCATCCTGCATCAGTCTGATTATTGATATGGATGTTTTAACCATTACGAAAATATATGTATATTGTTGTGATTATAATCGGCTTTATCAATATACACTGTTTACCAAATACTGATTACTGTTAAATTGTGTGTACGTGCCCAGTTGTTACAACGTGTGCGTGACCTGTTTGATATATGAACATGTTGATCCCCGCCAATCAGAAAGGAAATATACATATCATATTAATCCGTAAATAGATCTCAGAGTTACCATTCATAATTCTTCACGAGATATAACAATTACCCTTATTTATTTGTAAGGAATCCAACTTCTATTGCCAATCAAGTAGTAGTAGTGTGTGCTACTTATAATTGTCGAAATAAGTAGTATGTAAGGCCAGTCGGAAGTGGAAAACCTGACAGCAGAAGGCTAAGAAGATTGAGTTGAAGAAAATAGAAGAGAAAATAGAACGTAATTGTGGAGTGGAAAAATCGTACAAAATGTGAAGGACAAATGATGAAAATTTGCAAATAAAGTATTCAGTGCATGCATAACACATTACGCAGATATGAAAAGGATGAATGTTAACTGGAAAGAACTGGAAAGGATTGCTCAGGATAGGGTTGGATGGAGAAGACTGGTTTGTGGCCTATGCTCCTCGACGGGGAGTAACAGGCGTAAGTAAATAAATAAGTATGGCTCTTATATTTTTACCAAGATGCTCTGTAATTTTATATTCAATTACAATTGTTTGTCCTCACCTGTGTTCCCGTTCTCAACAGCAGTAATATTAGTAGTAATCATAGTGGTAGTATGTATATATTACATGATTAAGACTTTAGAATTCAAACCAATAAGTGCCAGTAGCTAGCTCTGCTCCCCATAAATAGATCCGAAAAACTTGATAACATCACTAAGACTAACACAAATATTATGACTCAAAACTGAGTACATAAAATAGTCCCACACATGTAGCAAATATAACTCAGTGGTAAAGTTTCAGACTATAAAGTTTAGTGATATACACCTAAATCTCATAGAAAGTATCAATTTCCTTAAGATTACAATTAGGCCTTGATGATAAATTCAAAATAGATACATAGTTTCCTGCTGAATACCTCTAATCATCTTATGTCATAATATAAGCCTGTACTTGCTAAATAAATCGTTGTAAACATTTTCTTTTTGTATTGTTGAGATCATGAGTCAATTGAATCTAGACCACCATGGAAAATCTGGAAACACTGGACGGCCGTTTCGTCCTATTGTGGGACTCTTCAGCAGTGCGCATCTACGATCCCGTATTCGCGAGATTCAAACCCACTACCTATCAGTCTCACGCGTGTGCGCTTAACCATTAGACCACTAAGTCGGCTGGCATTCAACGGTGTTAATGTCTAGCTTAAACTAATCCACATAATCGAGCAACCATTCACCAATGTCTTCAGTGAGTCGATATCTCACAACAGACCTGGTTGAACTCCACTGGTCACTGCTTCTCACTAGAACTCCAGGAAATGCCTCATGGAGCCAGTCACTAGTGAGCATATGATCATTATCAGAAGGGGGTTTTGTGTAAATACTTTGTAAATAATTGAATTAACTTCATTGTATTAATACAAAAGCTGAAATCAAGTGTTTAACATTTAATCTGTATACTGATATTGAATATTTTCAGTTTATCTATAAATGATGGAAATTTCTAACTTTTTTTTGTTCTTCCTCTGAACAGTTAGTTTATGGATTAAAAGTGGTGATTATAATGACCTGTTTTTAATACTATTACATTAATAAATAGATTGTTATTATAACGTGTTGTAGAGATTCATTAATTATTATTATTTAAACACATAAATATTGGTACAAAGGGGCACCAGATACATATGCGCCACACAAATCTCATTTGATTTGTGTGAGGTCTTTGATATTGCCTGAGTGCCCAAACCAAAGCAGATGGTTTTGTTAGGGAGCCATACTCGGAGCTTTTGACCTAAAGATTTCATCCACAAGGCAGTGGTGCAGTGGAAATGCAATCCCATTAAAGCCGGTGACCAACGATTGATTCATACGTCATTTGTTCCATCAGGATACTGGAGCCCATGTGGACCATCGGTTTGGGATCAGGGTTTTCCGACTCCCCTAGGTGAAGCTTCTGTGTCCATTATGCCTGTTAGAGCGCTGATCATTCGCTTTTCATCCTCTCAATTTCGTAAACAACAATAATCCCACGAGAAAGCAGTGAGTAGGACTTACCTGGTAGGGGTTTTATACGCGTGGCCATATGAGAGCATTTCGAGAGGGAGAGCGTACTCTCCCCACTCTTGACCGTATCAGGACATTTAGGGGCGTTGTAGAGATTGCCAAGTTTTATAGTATATATCAAGAACTGATATTAGATTTTTTTTAACACTGGAAACCAAGAAATACTTGACAGCTACTTCATTCTAGAATGAGTCTATTCGAAAATATACATCCACAAGTTCATCAAGGATATAATCTATGGTTTTATGACCCTTCAACAAGTATTTAACCTTAAGATTATTCATGTTAACGTCCAAAGATTTACATCTATAACTTTAGTAAATTAGCTAAAACGTTCAACTATCATTCTTTACTACTGTTGATATTTGTTCCACGTCCGATATCACTAAAGACATCTGTTTTCTAATTTAAATTTTGTACTAATTAATTGATCACTAAGCAGTTATCTACATTGTATTGCTCCACGACTAAACCATCCATCTCAGAGAACAAAACTCCATCAAAATCTTAACCATTATTGTTTATCAGATTCTATCTATCAAGTTTAAATATAACCACTAGTCTAAGTGGCTCAACTTCTTAACACAATATCATTCAAATAAGATAGTTGATGATAGTCAGCTTCGAAACAGTTAAAATTCATTTGAAAAACGTCGACTGAATATCATGAATAATTAGGATTAAACAACAGTATATTCTTCATGATTCAATGATTAGTTTGGTGAGACAACAGTTTATCATAATCTCATTTGCCATTATTATTACTACTATTACCAATATTAATATTAGCCTTAATAATGATAATAAATTCACTTAGTAATGTTTGTTTGAATCTTCCCATTGCTGTATAAGACTGCAACTGGTCAGTCTCTAATTGGTATATGTGCATACTATGAGCATTGCCTCGAATCCACTGCTATCCACTATCCATCTTTGCTTACAATGCTTATGAAATAAGGTTATACCCCCAAATGCCCTGGTACGGTCCAGAGTGGGGAGATTCCGCTCTCTCTCTCTCTCTCTCTCGAAATGCTCTCAGATGATCACTCGAATATATAGTCTCTGCCACGGAAGTCCTACTCACTGCTTTCTCGTGACGGGGGTGTTGTTTACGAAATTGAGAGGACGAAAAGCGAATGTCCGGCGCTTTAACCGGGTTGGTGGACACAGAAAGTTTACCTAGGGGAATTGGAAAACCCTGACTCTAAACCAGTGGCACACATAAGCTCCAATATCCTGAAGGAACAAATGGCGTATGAATCAATCGTTGGTCACCGGCTACCATGAGACTGCAATTCGTCACAATGCTTCAGTGCCCTGCGGATCAGACCTTTAGGTCAAAGGCTTTGGGTGTGGTTACCTAGGAAAACCATCTGCTTCAGTTTGGGCACCTGGGTAGTATCACAGACCTCACACAAATCTCATTCGATTTGTGTGGCGCATATGTATCTAGTGCTTCCTTGTAACAATATTTATGTGTTTAAGTAATAATACTAATAATCTTGTTAGTCCCTTCAGTTCTATAGTTAAACGAAGTATGAAAACCTGAATCCATATAATAAATAAATAAATAATGATAAAATAAGGCTATATCGAGGCAATAAGCACAGTATGTACATATGCCAATTAGAGACTGACCAGTTTTAGTCCTCAAACATCAACGAGAAGATTGAAACAAACAATACTAAGTGAATTTCAACTTGACACCATTGCACAAACATGTGGCTATCAGGACTCAGTAGTTGAGCGGATAATGCGATGGCGTTTGAAGCGAATAATACTGGGTTCGAGTCCCAGAGTGAACATCAACCCTGAGATGTAGTTACATCCAACTGACGAGTTCCGAATAGAACGAAGTGACACGCGTCAAACTGGATTCCACTACTAGCCACTATCCATCTTTGCTTTAAGGAGTATATTTTTTTTTAAAAAAATTGCATAATAATCATTTATTTCTATGGTGACATTTTTTTGAAAAAGATTTTCAATCATTTTATAAACTTAAATTAATAGATTAAAACATTGTTCCTTCAAAAAGGCAAAACAAAAGAGAAACAGTTGTCACTATTGACTAAAGAAAACAATAACCATAAAATCTATATGACTTATAATGTATTATATGTGCAACATTCTACATGTCACCCTATGTATACATATATATATATATGTAATGTGTGTAAGAACTAAATCTAGCCAGACTTCTCCATTTAATCAATTTAAAAATTAAATAGGTATTTAATTAATAACTATCTATCTATGTATGTTGTTAATCTACATAGTTAACCACTGATTAACCGATTAATTAATCAAGTATCTTGTTGCTAACTAGCTAGTCGGTTAACAAATTAGTTACTTAGTCAGTTTAGTTGCATCATAACAATGTGAATTGAACTAAATGAGATATTATGAATCTATCTATCTTTCTATCTATGTATCTACCTTTCCATCTATCTATGTATCTATCTATCTATCTATCTATCTATCTATCTATCTATCTATCTATCTATCTATCTATCTATCTATCTATCTACCTAACTATCTATGTATCTATGTATCTATCTAACTGTCGTTATACTCAATAGTACATTAATTTACAAAGTTAATCTAATCATAATCAGTAAATAAGTATAACCGACAAAGTCCTATTGGAGGTAACTATTTAAATACCCAAAAAATATATACTCACATATTAGAGATAGATACATACTTAAATACTCTGCAATTTAATGGTAACGAACTAAGAAGATTAATTAATAAAGTCATTTCTTTTGTTTCATATTTTTGTTCTGCTGTTCTACTTTATTATTAGCAGTAGTAGCAGTAGTAGTAATAGTAGTAGTAGTAGTAGTAGCAGTACTAGTACTAGTAGTAGTACTATTACTGTACGTATAAAACTGACAATAGTGAGTAATACAATGGTGTAAATTGAAGTACTTTGATACCATCAGTCTGTGATATATATATATATATATATATATATATATATATATATATAAAGTCACTTAGTAATGTTTGGTTAAATCTCCCCACTGGTGTTTAGGACTGCGACTGGTCAGTCTCTAATTGGCATATGTGCATACTGTGCGTATTGCCTCAACATAGCCTTAATTCACAAGCATTATAAGCAAAGATGAATAGTGGCTAGCAGTGGAATCCAGTTTGGCGCGCGTTTCGTCCTATTTGGGACTAATTTTAATTGGCCATTGAGTCCTCAGTCGATAACGCGATGGCGTTTGAAGCGAAAGGTACTGGGTTCGAGTCCCATTTTGAACATCAACTCTGAGATGCAGATACGTCCAGTTGACGAGTCCCAAATAAGGCGAAACTCGCGTCGTGGATCCCACTGCCACCCACCATCTTTGCTTTATATATATATATATATATATATATATATATATATATATATATGGAAGGTCAAGAGCCTTAGATTTAAATTATTATCATTATTATTAACTTTATTCAATATTATATTCTTGATATAATATAGTACTTTCAACACAAGGTAATTTCAACAACTTTTCGTTTATCAGAGGGGGGTTTTGAGGATATTTTAGTAATTTTAAATAGTTGAGATCATGAGTCAATTGAAGCTAGACCATCATGGAAAACCGTAGATGTACACTGTTGAGGAGTCCTACAATAGGATGAAACGGCCATCCAGTACTTCCACGTTTTTTATGGTGGTCTAGCTTCAATTGATTCATGATCTCAACTATATAACAATTTCCTTTGCTTATTTCTTGATCAATCCCTATGATAAATAATGAGTGGTCGCCAGTTAGATATTAACAGTTCAGGACTTGATATCTGAATAATGTTGATTCTTTTCATAGTTGAAATCATGAGTCAATTGAAGCTAGACCACCATGGAAAACCTGGAAGCACTAGACGGTTCAGTGCTCTGGCGCAAGACTGATAGGTCCTGGATTCTGATCTCGCGAATGCGGGATTGTGGATGCGCACTGCTGAGGAGTCCCACAATAGGACAAAACGGCCGTCAAGCATTCCTTCCAGGTTTTCTTTAGTGTTCTATCTTCAATTGGCTCATGATTTCAACTATGAAAATACTAAAATTTCCACAAAACCCCTTCTGATAATGTTCATTCTTTTCAATGCATATATATATATATATATATATATATATATATATATATATATAGCACCTACGATGTCTCTGATTTGGCTCGTATGTAACTTGTACAGTAAAATGTCTTAAGCGTTTCACAAATGCACCTGAATAGGTTATGAGACTAATAGGCATAATGATGTGTTAGAACAGACAAAGAAAAAAATAACTTGTTGAAATATTCAAATATCAGGAACAGGTAGTTCAATTATTCAAGCCGGCCTCCTCTATTGTATGGATTCACATTCATTAGTATGGTGTATTAGCTGTTCATTAATAGATTTAAACACTTATTTATTATGTCCGTTGTAAACAATGAATATTGAATATTGAACAAAAGTTTAAATGTTATCTAATACAACAAACAATATATATATATATATATTCTTACTTACTTACTTACGGCTGTTACTCCTCGTGGAGGAGTATAGGCCGCACACTATTCTACAGAAAATATCATGTCAAAATGACTTTTAATTGAATTTGTTTTAATTAAACAAATCAATTATATTATAATTAAACATAGGCTTATTGTTCTAGTAATCAACTGATATATTCAATTAGAGTTCACTAATCTAATATTAATGAAATCTAGATAATCTAATGAGAAGTTAAAGATTATCAGAACTATATAATACATATATTAAATGCGATATGTTGTAAACAATTTGATTATATATAAGGTATTTATATCTATCAGAAATAAAGGTCAACTGAACAAATTGTTAGATATAAGTAAATCAGAAGGGTTTTTGTGAAGATTTCAGTATTTTCATAGTTGAAATCATGAGTTAATTAAAGCGAGACTGGTAGGTCCTGGGTTTGAATCTCGCGAGTAAGGGATTGTGGATGAGCACTGCTAAGGAATCCCATAATAGGACGACACGGTTGTCCAGTGCTTCCAGGTTTTCCATGGTGATCTAGCTTCAATTGACTTATGATTTCAACTATGAAGATATTGGTAACTCTAAATAATAAATCAATAAAAACAGAGTAGGTTTGGTGTACATATTGATTAAGATATTTAATAGTGCGTATACAACCGTATAACTACCTTAACTTGATGAATTATATATTAAAATTAATTTGATAGCAATTAATGATAAAAATTCAGTCATTGTTGATAGAAACGTAAGTCTAATCTCAATATATTTTAATCAAATTACTGATATCACATATAGGAATTCCGGTGAAGATTACTTACTTACTTACTTACGCCTGTTACCCCTCGTCGAGGAGCATAAGTCGCAGACCAGTTTTCTCTATCCAACCCTGTCTTGGACAATCCTTTACAGTTCCTTCCAGTTGTTATTCATCCTTTTCATATCTGCTTCTATTTCTCGGCGTAGTGTGTTCTTTGGCCTTCCTCTTTTCCTCTTCCATTCACCATTCCAAGTTAGCGATTGCCTTGTAATGCACATTGGTGATTTCATTAATGTATGCCCTATCCATTTCCAACGTCTTTTCCTAATTTCCTATACAGCTGGAAGCTGGTTCATCCTCTCTCACAGAAGGCTGTTGCTGATAGTATCCGACCAGTGAATGTTGAGTATTTTGCGAAGACAACTGTTTATAAATACTTGTACCTTGTTGACGATGGTTGTAGTAGTTCTCTACGTTTCAGCTCCGTACAGTAGAACCGGCTTTCTTTACGTTCGTATTGAAGATTTTTACTTTGAAATTAGTTGAGAGTTGTTTTGAGTTCCATAAGTTCCTCAATTGTAGAAATGCGGTCCTTGCTTTGCCAATCCTCACCTTTACGTCTAGATCGGATTCTCCTTGTTTATCAACGGTGATTCCCAGGTACGTGAATGTTTGTACATCTTCCAGAGTTTCTCCATCAAATGTGACTGGGTTGGTGTTCTCCGTGTTGTATCTGAGAATCTTGCTTTTTCCTTTATGTATGTTGAGGCCTATTGATGCAGAGGCCGAGATCCATTGAAGATAGTAAATACAAATCCAAAAGATTGAAGTGGTTATCTATTACAAAAATAGATGGCAAGATTTTATAAACTGATAGTGTGAAGCTATTCTTTCTGATTAAGCCAATCAAAATCACTATAGTAATTTTCACTTTTCCTGTCAATTATTTAGAAGGCAATATTAGAAACTATTCAGCTTATGAAGACCATTTTTTTTAAAAGTATCTTCATTCAGTGCTGAAACTGCTTAGAATTAATTAGAATCTATCTTTTGTATGGATTGTGATGTCTGAGCTGAACGATTTATTTATGAAACTTTCATTGTCTTTCTAGACAACATCATTAGAACATATTTCACATAATTCTCTTTGAATTATTATGCACATCAGAAAACACAACACCTTCAAAATCTTCATCCTGAGCTATCCATTATGCGATAGGCCTATTTTAACATCATATAGTTTGCCAGAAAAAATATTACACTGAAAGTTTATTGATGTTACAGCTTCTATCCTGAACACAGTTCAAAAAGTTCCCCACCAATTCATTTTATTACTTATCTATTTAATAATAAGCAATCTTGTGTTATTTTCATAGTTGAAATCATTAGTCAATTGAAGCTAGACCACCATCGAAAACCTGGAAGCACTGGACGGCCGTTTTGTCCTATTGTGGGACTCCTCAGCGCTCGAGCACTTAACCACTAGACCATTGAGTCGGCCGGCATCCAACGGTGTTAATGTTTAACTTCAATCAATCCACGAAATTGAGCAACCGTCCTCCATTGTCTTCAGTGAGTTAATACCTCATAACAGACCTGGTTGAACTCCACTTGTCACTGCTTCTCACTAGAACTCCAGGAAATACCTCATGGAGCCAGTTACTAGTGAGTATATGATTATAGATCAGAAGGGCTTTTGTGGAGAATTTAGTACTTTCATAGTTGAAATCATCAGTCAATTGAAGCTAGACCACCATGGAAAATATGGAAGCACTGGACGACCGTTTCGTCCTATTATGGGACTCCTCGTGGATTGGTTGGAGTTAGACATTAACACCGTTGGATGCCGGCCGGCTTAGTGGTCTATCGGTTTAGTGCTCTGGTGCGAGACTGATAGGTCCTGGATTCGAATCTCGTGAGGTGAGATCGTGGATACGCACTGTTGAAGAGTCCCATAATAGGACGAGTTGGCCGTCCAGTGCTTCCGGGTTTTCCATGTTGCTCTAGCTTCAATTGAATCATTATTTCAACTATGAAAATACTAAATTCTCCAAAAAACCCCTTCGAATCTTGTGTTACACAAATACTAGAAAGGATAACCAATCACTATGTATATCATGAAAACTAAACGAGATTTTTTAGAAGAGGATTTATGATTTGATAAAGCACCCAAACGTAAACGTATCTATATTGTTAAATACATGAGTCCTTATGGATAAAACAATCTGCTTCAAGATAAAGCAAACTGAATATAATCCTTTTAAAAAACCTACCACCCACATTTATACAAATGCTAACTGTTGTCATTTTCTTCACTAAGTGATTAGTGAAAACCAAAGATCACTATCGAGTTGTTTCACCCTAGTTAGAAACTTCTCGACAGTCAACAATTACGTTCCCTTCAGTAGTCGAATCCAGAATATTTAGACGTCCAGGTTAGTGTACTACCCATAGACCACTGAATACACATTCTTACATTCAGTCAGTTGGCGATATCGCTTGACCACCATCTAATAATATTGATGATATCTATTTTGTTCTTAATGTACTTGAACTTCAGAGAAATTTAGACCTTTACTTGAAGACTCAATGACCTGAAGATAACGGACCCATCTAAAGTCCTTGTGATATGTACGTCTAGCTAAAACCAGTCTTTGAAATAGAGTGTCTTCAAATTGAAAAATACTGCAAAAACATCATATCCCAATATGTTAATTTTTTACCTTAGGGAAAGATATGGTCACGTAATATAAAGCATGCTGTTTAACCGATTAAACGCTAAAACAATATTCTGGAATGGTTTGATATACCTAACGTATTTACTAAAGATAATCACTAGACTCTACTGATTTAACATTAATGTGTGTGAATTGGTTCATTACATCCGAACCACAAATCTACATCACAAATACTCGTCTCCTATATTTAAATTAACTACCATCTCTTTATTCTGTAGACTTTCGCTTGTCTAAAAAGTACGTAAAAAAAACAAATAAATTGTCATATGTGTGTATCCTTTATGCCATATCTTCCTCCTTCAAATCTTACTTACTTACTCACGCCTGTTACTCCGAGTGGAGCATAGGCCTCCGACCAGCATTCCCCAACCCACTCTGTCCTCAGCCTTCCTTTCTAGTTCGATCCAATTTTTCTTCATTCTTCTCGTCTGTCTTCATTTCTCGGAGTAATGTATTCTCTAGTCTCCCTCTTCTTCTTTGGCCTTCAGAATTCCATGTGAGGGCTTGTCTTGTGACGCGGTTGGTTGTTTTCCTCAATGTGTGTCCTATCCACTTCCAGCGCCTCTTTCTGATTTCTTCCTCCGCTGGAATCTGGTTTGTTGTCTCCCACAGTAACTTGTTGCTGATAGTGTCTGGCCAACGGATCCGAAGTATTTTGCGTAAAAAGTTGTTAATAAACACTTGTATCTTCTGGATGATGGCTTTCGTAGTTTTCCACGTCTCCGCCCCATACAGAAGAACTGTCTTGACATTTGTATTGAAAATTCTGATCTTGGTATTGGTTGACAATTGTTTTGACTTCCAGATGTTCTTCAGTTGTAAATATGCTGCTCTTCCTTTGCCGATCTGTGTCCTCACATCTGCATCAGACCCACCGTGTTTATCAATGATGCTGCCCAGATATGTAAAGGTTTCCACGTCCTCCAAAGCTTCTCCGTTAAGCGTAATTCTATTGGTGCATGTTGTATTTTATCGGAGAGTCTTGCTTTTCCCTTTGTTTATAATGAGACCTACTGCTGCTGAGGCTACTGCTACATTGGTCGTCTTCTCCTCCTTCGAACCACTCACACAAAAACACCATGAAAAAATAAAGAGCTGATGTATTTCCTTATATCTAACTGGACACATTGTGAATATTTGTTTTTTTTATCTTATTTGAAAGACAATCTTCATAGTAAAATGGTCGATATAAATTGGAATGCTATCACTGGATAAATATCTCATTAAGGTTGTATACTCAGATACTGAATTGAATGTAGAACTTTAATAATTGTCCTCTGTTCTCGAACACGTAATAACATTCATCTGTTTTTTTTTCAACTTCGACCGGTCCTTAACATAAGTTAATAATCATTCTATGTCATCAATGGTAGCTAATTCGTTATGATTTGATTTACTCCATAGATAAACTCGATTGCTGGCTGAAACATGAAGATATTTATCTTATCTCTGAAATCATGAGTCAATTGAAGCTAGATCACCATCGAAAATCTGGAAGCATTGGAAGGCCATTTCGTCCTATTATAGGACTCCTCAGCAGTGCGCATCCACTATTCTGCCTCACGAGATTCGAACTGATGACCTATCAGTCTGGCGCCAAAGCAATTAACCGATAATATTGGTCTCTGAATTTTAATTCAAATACTACTTACAAAATGTTTTAACTAAGCTATATAATTAAAAATTAAGTCTGTAGCTATCCACAAAGTCTTCACTGTACAACAAGTACTGTATCCAACACTTCTAGACAATATTTTTGATCATTTATCAAGTGAATTGTGTATAAGGAAGTGGGATTTTCATTAAATCTTTCATTTAAGAGATCTGGAATTATCCACTATTATCTGCTAAGAACTTGTCATTGTAGAGTAAACCACTTAGGTGGATGAAAATCACAAGTATAGTAAAAGGTAGGAGTTAAAATAGAATTCTATAATGAAGATTACACTCTAATAATCAGCACTCACACATTAAATAAATGGAAAATATATGTTAGTGTAGTGAATGATAACACGGGTTGTGACAATCGAATGTATTTAAGGACAAATTATAGACTATCTCACTAAATTCTGATAACCATACAGTAAACAGTTGATTTGCAAACTATTAGTCAATTGTAAGCAAAGATGGATAGTGGCTAACAGTGGAATCCACAAAGCGCGTTTCGTCCTACTTGGGACTCGTCAACTGGATGTACCTGCATCTCAGAGTTGATGTTCACTCTGGGACTCGAACCCAGTACCTTTCACTTCAAACGCCGTCGCATTATCCACTCGATCACTTATTCCTGATAGCCACTTGCTAGTGCGGTGGGGTGAATTTTAAATTCATTTAGTATTGCTTGTTTAAATCTTCTCATCGATGTGTTGGGATTGCAACTGGTCAGTCCTGGATTTCACTGCTAGCCACTATCCATCTTTGCTTACAATGCTTGTGAATTCAGGCTATATCGAGGCAATACGCAGAGTATACACATATGCCAATTAGAGACTGATCAGTTGCAGTCCTAACACATCGATGGGAAGATTCAAACAAACAATACTAAATGAATTTATTAATCAATTATCTCAATCTTCACTGTTCCTGCTGTAAATATCAGCCCATCTTATCTGATTTCATCGTTCATACATTTTCATACCGATTACTCTTCATTCCTGTTCTTCCCTTATCGGTCTTCTGCCAAAATACATTCTATGTCTGACCATCGCCATATACTACTTATGAGGATATAAGTAGACCACACCACATTAGTGTTAAATTCGATACATGTACTGAACATAGAAAACATTGTGGATAACCTCAGTCTATATATATACATATCTAGACAAGTGAGTCAAAATTTCCACTTTTGCATATATTTTTTGTATTCGATTATTATTGATTCAGTGTTTTGGTCACATTTATTAGTCACTAGCATATATGTACATATATATATATATATATTGGTATCCATAACTGGGGTGAGAATATATATTTACCTTATCATTCAAGTTCAATGGATATATTAACATATATGGCCCTTATGATAGTTGAACTAGTTGGGTAAACTATAGAATTGAATATGGTTTTTCTTTGAATAAAAGAAAAAGGGAAACAGTCTGGTTAAGGTCAATATTAGATGACGGTCCATAATGATGTTATCATGGATGATATGACTACTGATAGAGAATTAGACAAAGGTTGTTATTTTTTGGGAGGAGGGGGGGACAATAAAGAAGAAGAAGAATTCTATATTCGTTCATCGTATCTTTGTTTAAATCAACAAAATTTTGTTTATTTTTTTTTGCTGTATCATAAATGTTAACCCGTAAATTGTTCTCTTTCTCACACACACACACACACTCTCTCTCTCTTATTCCTCTCTAACCTCATTTTTGATTGATTAAAAATAAAAAAATTTTTTTTACTGTAGTAAAGGAATGAATTAAAGAGATAAAAAGGGGGAAAATGAGAGAGAGAGAGAGAGAAAGGTTAGGAATTTTACGGGTTTAGGAATTTCATGTAGATTTATTTACTTATTTATCATTTTGGGGGATTTTTTTCTTGGTAAAAATGAAAAAAAGTAAGAAAAAGAGGATTGATTATTATGTAAGAGTGAAACATACATTTATCATTGTTTAACTAAACAATGATTGAACTATAGAAGTTAGTCTGATAGATCATTTGACAACTAAACAAATATAGACATATGTTGAACTATTAGATTGACAATAAAAATTGAATGAGATGAATAGAAAACAGATTAAAAGTAAAGATGGATAGTGACTAACAGTGGAATCCAGTTTGACGGGCGTTTCGTCCTATTTTGGGACTCGTCAGCTGGGTGTACTTGCATCTCAGAGTTGATGTTCACTCTGGGACTCGAACTCAGAACCGTTCGCTTCAAACGCCATCGCGTTATCCACTTAGCTACTGATTCCTGATATCCACTTGCTTGTGCAATGGGGTGAAGTTTGAATTCATTTAATATTGTTTGCTTGAATCTTCCCATTGATGTTTAGAGCTGCAATAAACAACACCAAGTGAATTTAAACTTTATCCCATTGTACAAGCACGTGGCTATCAGGACTCAGTAGCTAAGTGGATAACGCGGTGGCACTTGAAACGAAAGATACTGGTTTCGAGTCCCATTGTGAACATCAACTCTGAGATGTAAGTACATCCAGCTGATGAGTCCCAAATGAGACGATACGCGCATCCTGGATTCTACTAGTAGTTGCTATCCATCTTTGCTTACATTTAAAATAATTTTATTGAATGGAATTTAAATAGTCCTGTAAATTTTAATTTTGGAAATTATTTGAAATGTAATTCTCAGAAGTAATTCCTCGTGTTATTTTTCTATTTGATTACAAAATAACAATTTTCACAGCGAATGCAACAAATACACCACCAACGAAACACTTAACAATCTCTACAACCCCATACCGATAATAATCATCATGTACTCACTAGTGACTAGCTCCAAGAGGATTTCCTGGAGTTCTAGTGAGAAGTTGTGACCATTGGAGTTCAACCAGGTCTGTTGTGAGATAGTAGCTCACTGAAGACAATTGATGAATAGTTGCTCAATTTCGTGAATTGGTTCAAGTTAGACATTAACACCATTGGATGCCGGCCATTTCAGTGGTCTTGTGGTTAAGCGCTCGAGCGTGAGACTGATAGGTCCTGAGCTCGAATCTGTGAGGTGGGATCGTGGATGTGCACTGCTGAGGAGTCCCACAATAGGACGAAACGGCCTTCCAATGCTTCCAGGTTTTCGATGGTGGTCTAGCTTCAATTGATTAACACTTTCAGCCATGATAAACATTAGAAATTAAAAAATCGACATTATTTTATTTATAGATAAAAGGAAAAAGGAATAAATGATAAGTAAACAAATCAATAAATAATATTCCGAGAATAATTACATAATTCATATCAGTTTACAAACAAGATCAAAAAACGATTTTACAATATAAAGAACATAGATATATTGCTAAATTGTAGGAGAAGAAAGATTGAATTCATGAGTCAATCTAAGCTAGAACAATATTGAAAATCTGGAAACATTGAACGATCGTCTTTTCTTAGTATGGAACCTCACAACAATGCACATCCAAAATCCTAAACACCGGATGCGAACCCACGACTGTCGGTCTCGTGCACGAACACTTAATCCCTAAATCACTGAGCTGGTATTCACTAGTGAGCATATAATAATTATTAGTATAGGTTTGTGGAGATTGTTGAGTTTTAATTGAGATCATAAATTGATCAATGTCCGACCACCATTGAAAACTTCGAAGCACTAGTGACTAGATTAGTGAGGTATTTCTCCGAGTTCTTGTGAGTAGTTGTGACCATCAGAGTTCTACCGTATCGAGGGCGAGACAGTTACAAACAAAGGACAATAGAACATAGTTGCACAATATTATGGATTGGTCGAAGTTAGACAATAACACCGTTGAAATCCGACCCAGTGAATTAAGTGTTCGTGCACGAGACCGACGGTTTTGGGTTCGCATCCGGTGTTCAGGATTGTGGATGTTCACTGCTGTGAGGTCCCATACTAAGAACAGACGATCATCTAGTGTTTCTAGATTTTCAACGGTGGTCTAATACTGATCGTTTCATAATCTCCACGAACCCCCCACATATGCCCCATCGATTATAATAATGTGAGACGGTATATAAAAACCGATAATTCCTAATAGGAGGATTGATATCTTTGAGAAGCATTAATATTACATCGAGAGATAACTCTAATACCATTACACATTATTTATAATAATTTATAACTATTGAAAATGTATCGAAAACAGAGATCACAAAACAAAAGCATCAAAAATTAATGTGAGAAGTCAGTAACTAAAGATGCGCTATATAGTTTTGTGAACTACTGATTTGCATAGATATTACTTAAATTAAATGAATTAACCAGGGACAGTGTAAGTGTGAATTATCTACAAGAAGGAAGTTTAATAACTACCCTTAGTGATCACTAGTTTAATATCTTCACTAGTGGAATGGGATATTTTCACAGATATAAGCATTTTTACAACAGTTTTAGAGGAAAGGTAGTGTAGTGAACAAACGGTAGTGATTTGATTTGGAAGATAGATTCCGGTAGGCTATTCCAAATTTTTGATACTTTACTTGCAAAGTAATTCATGCGATAAGATAAATAATTGAAGGCATTTGGCAGGAATTCCTACTCCAGATAGATTCTATGATAGTTGATAGTCGTCTTCATGTCATAACTACACTTTTCAAGAGACTAAGATTTCTCGAAGGATCATGAATCAGGACATTGATTCACAACGGTTGATAGTCATAAACTAGTTTATTAACTTTCCTATATTTAATTTAGAATTGAATTTATGCTAGATAGTTTTTAGAACAATGTAAACAATAAACAACTTATATATAGAGTATTCCAGTTCATCGTGTATAAATCTTTACCAGAAATGATGGAAAAGATAAACCAATTAGGTGAATGATTTTACTGACATTGTGCTCTCAATGCTTCAACATACACAAAGGAAAAAGCAAGATGCTCAAATACATCACGGAGAACACCAACCCAATCACACTTGATGGGGAAACTCCGAAAGAGGTGGAAACATCCACGTACCTCGGAAGCATCATTGATGAACAAGGGAGATCTGATGCAGATGTAAATGTGAGGATTGGTAAAGCAATGGCAGCATTTCTACAATTGGAACTCAAAACAACTGTCAACTAATTTCAAAGTGAGAATCTTCAATACGAACGTCAAGACAGTCAGTTCTACTGTACGGAGCTGAAACGTCAAGAAGGTACAAGTATTAATAAACAGTTGTCTACGCAAAATACTCAACATTCACTGGTCGGATACCATCAGCAACAGCTTTCTGTGGGAGAGGACAAACCAACTTCCATCTGAAGAGGAAATTAGGAAAAGATGTTGTAAGTGGATTGGACATACATTGAAGAAATCATCAAACTGAATCATGAGGCAATCCCTAACTTGGAACGATGAATGGAAGAGGAAAAGAGGAAGGCCAAAGAACATATTGTATCGAGAAATAAAAGCAGATATGAAAAGGATGAATGTTAACTGGAAAGAACTGTATAGGATTACTCAGGACAGAGTTGAATGGAGAATGCTGGTGTGCTGCCTATGCTCCTCGACGAGGGGTAACAGGCGTAAGTAAGCTCTCAATTTTAGACGGTTTAAATGAAAATCTTTCCATTTACTTTTTTCATTAGCACCTACTTCATATACCGCCAGTAAACACATTACCAACAAAATATGTTTATCTTTTCTGAACCTTCAAATAATTGGATGATTTTGCAGTAGTTCTGTTATTATTATTATTATTTATTTATTGAGATCATTCACTATTTATCACGTAATCACCTAAAAATTAAAGAAATTTACTATCACAAACTATCAATTCATGAATGTATTCTATCTATACAGATGAATGATATTGTCACGAAGTAGTTCATTAATGTCATAAAATGATTATCTGTTTTATATGTGAAAAATTATATTTGAAATAGTCTTAGCGATTGAAATTTAAATAATTCCAACTTGATCGATAGCATTTAATTAACACTAAAGAAGGACTTGACGCTCATGGCTTTGATCACCACTCAGTGATCAATCAATTGTGATTACATCTTAGTCCTATAGGAGGTCGGTCGCTGCCTGGATAGCTCAGTGGTAACGTCTATGACTGTGAAGCTGAGTGACACGGGATCAAATCTGTCAGGGAGCACCAGTTCCCTTAAGATTACAAGTATGCCTTGCTGACGAGTGCCAAGTAGCACGAAACCCAGGTCCAAGGATTCCTGTTGACCACCTCCAACCACCATCTTATCTCAATAATTCCAACGTTTCGTCCAGCTAACTTGTCTGAACTTCTTCAGGGTAATAATCAAAATCAATCGCTAAGACTATTTCAAATATAATTTTTCACATATAATGACTTCTCTATGGTCGGCACCCAATTTTTGTCAAACTATTCGTTCTAACCTTGACGAATATTCGTATAAATGATTATCTGTTTGTTTTATTAACTTAGTGATAAAAATGAATAATGAACAAGAGAAGGTAAAGTGTATCAATAAATTAAACAAATGAACTGTATCAGTCAGCTACAACGTGGAACCAGGCACATTTGTGCATCAGTCCAAGTTGCCATACCTCGTGAGCACAACAAGATGAACACCGAATTAATAGAAGAAGTTAGTTAAGTGGCGGTAATATATAAGAGAAAGGTTGTGTATAAGGATATAGTATAGGAAGGAATAAAGTTATGAAGCAATATGAACTGTATAAACTGTATAGTTTCATAACAATAATCACTCATTACATTTATTTGTTGTTATTTAGGACTGAAATTGATCAGTCTTGTGTTGGCGTATGTGCATCCTGTGCGGGCTGCCTCGATATTGCCTAAAAGTCATAAGCTTTACGAGCAAAGATGGATAGTGGCTAGCAGTGAAATCCAGAATGCGCGTTTCGTCCTATTTGGGACTCATCACCTGGATCACTCATTACTATTATTATTATTATTAGCTTTATTCAATATTATATTTTTGGTATAATATAGAATTCTCAGCACAAAACATTTGAACAAGATTTCGTTTTTTACTTCTTGGTCGATCCTGACGATAAATATTGAGTGATTACTAGTCAGAAGTTAACAGTTCAGTCAACTGACACCTAAGTAATATACATTCTTTTCGTTGCATATATATTGCCACCAACCACAATACCTCTGATTAGGCCTTTTGTAACTTGTACAAAGAAAAGTTGTACACTTTTTATAAATGAACCTGAATAGATTATGCGATTAATGTACATTACTTACTTACTTACGCCTGTTACTCAGAATGGAGCATAGGCCTCCGACCAGCGTTCTCCAACTCAATCTGTCCTGAGCCTTCCTTTCTAGTTATACCCAGTTTTTGTTCATTCTTCTCATGTCTGTCTCCATTTCTCGGTGTAATGTGTTCTTTCGTCTTTCTCTTCTCCTTTGACCTTCAGGACTCCATGTAAGGGCTTGCCTTGTGACGCAGTTGGATGATTTCCTCAATGTGTATCCTATCCACTTCCAGCGCTTCTTCCTGATTTCTTCCTCCACTAAAATCTGGTTTGTTCTTTCCAACAGTAGAATGCTGCAGATAGTGTCTGACCAACCGATCTGAAATATCTTGCGTAGACATGATGATATATTAAAACAAAGAAAATTAGATAATTTATTGAATTATCTTAAATAGAAGAAACAGGTAACCCAGATATTCAAACAAACCGCCATAATTTTTAAATAACAATTTAAACGAATTCATTTTCTTATCTTTAATTTTTTTTAATTTTAAAATAATAAACGGATGACCTAAATATAAACTTCAACCTGAAATTTTTCAAGAAAAAAAAACATGAATAGTAAAAGGTATAATTAGCAAATTTTTTCAATAAATTTATACATCATTGAAAATTTTTTTCTTTTTAGATAGTAACTATCCATTTTATATTATCTTGGATATGACATTTTATTTTTTTGGTTTTTTTTTAATTCTTCTTTGGAACCCCTTAAAGGTGAACATTTATTACATCACAAATAATTGAACTCAATTCATAATATTATCTCATTTGTAATATTGATTTATATTTAGGTTTTATTTGATAATCACTAAATATAGTCATCAATAAAAAAATTGAAAATGTCACCTAGTAACTAGGTAGTGGTAAGTATCCTATTACTTTCATAGTTGAAATCATGAATCAATTGAAGCTAGACTACCATGGAAAACCTGGAAGCACTGGACGGAAGCAGTGACCAGTGGAGTTCAACCAAGTATGTTGTAGAGATATCAACTCACTGAAGACAATTGGTCAACGGTTGCTCAACTTCATGGATCAGTTGAAGTTAGACAATAACACCGTTGGATAACGGCCGGCTCAATAGTCTATCGGTTAAGTGTGCCGGCGCGAGACTGATATATCATGGGTTCGAATCTTCGCGGGTGCGGGATCGTGGATGCGCACTGCTGAAGAGTCCCATAATAGGACGAAACGACCGTCAAGCAGTCCTTCCAGGTTTTCCATGGTGGTCTAGCTTCAATTGACTCATAATTTCAACTATGAAAATATTGAAATATCCACAAAAACACCTTCTGATCTATACTATTACTGTTATCATTCATGAAGGTGTTTAATGTAGAGATTAATATTACTGTAAAAATGATTTTAATTACAAATTGGTAACAGCCTGCTGAAGTTTCAATTTTATATAATATCTTTCTTAGACTACTATCAAAAACCAGGAAGCACTAGACAAATGATTTATTTTAGTATAGGACTCCTCAATAGTGTTTATCGACAACCTCACAGTAAATCAAATTCAAGAGTTTAGATCTTAAGGTGAGTACTTAACCTCTAGATTAGTCAGTAATGTAAACTATGGAAATTCAATAATTTCCATAAAACCCTCTTACTTACTTACGCCTGTTACCCCTCGTCGAGGAGCATAGGCCACCCACCAGCATTCACCATCCAACCCTATCCTGGGCAATCTTTTACAGTTCTTTCCAGTTGCTATTCATCCTTTTCATATCTGCTTTTATTTCTCGATATAATATGTTCTTTGGCCTTCCTCTTTTCCTCTTCCATTCATCGTTCCAAGTTAGGGATTGCCTCGTGATGCAGTTTGGTGATTTCCTTAATGTATGTCCAATCCACTTTCAACGTCTTTTCCTAATTTCCTCTTCAGATGGAAGCTGGTTTGTTCTCTTCCATAAAACGCTGTTGCTGATGGTATCCGACCAGTGAATGTTGAGTATCTTGCGTAGACGACTGTTTATAAATACTTATACCTTCTTGACGATGGATGTAATAGTTCTCAACGTTTCAGCTCCGTACAGTAGAACTGACTGTCTTGACGTTCGTATTGAAGATTCTCACTTTGAAATTAATTAAATCTTTCTACTTTGAAATTTGTTACAAGTAATATCATAATGGTTAATAATTTTATAATTATGAACAGGACAACAAATGAATTCCCACCCACCCCTCAAAAAAGGAATTTAATTATTTAATAGGTGTCTAGGTTTGATCCCAGCTATGTTGTTTTTAACGTATTCAATTAGCTAAAAGTGAACAGTTACAAATTAGTTCACCCATATCAAACTTATGGGTGGAACTGAAACAAATGTATTGAGTTAAGAGATGAAATTATTAATTCTTTCTCGAGTCTACATCCTACCCATCGAATTTGGTGATCCTTATAGTGATGCATTTCAAGAAAAAGCGCTGAAAGTGTATAGGATACACATTGAGGAAAGCAGCCAACTGCGTCACAAGGCACCCCTCACATGGAATCCTGAAGGTCAAAGGAGAAGAAGAAGACCAAAGAACACGTTACGCTGAGAAATGGAGGCAGACATGAGAAGAATGAACAAAAATCGGATAGAACTAGAAAGGAAGGCGGAGGATAGAGTGGTTTGGAGAATGCTGGTCGACGGCCTATGCTCCACTCTGAGTAACAGACGTAAGTAAGTAAGTAAGAAAGAAAGAAAGTAAATAAGTAAGTAGGTAAGTAAGTAAGTAAGTAATAGTGATGCTTTTCATGTAGTCTAGGTCAATTTCCTAATAAACGTTTTTATGTTAGAACTTTGTATCCTGTTGTCTTTAGCTATCTGTTATCATTTTAATTAGTTCTCTACGCTCATTAGAACTGTCTGTGGGTAAACGAAGAAAAGAGGAAATCATTGGTTATCAGATAAAATATGAAGCTTCATTCAGTAAACTTGGTTGTCGAAGAACTATCATACTTCAATTTCTCGAAATTGTTTGATAATAATAGCTAGTTTACAAGTTCCGACATGTTTCCTTCTATAGTTGGTTCCGACATGTTAGTTAGTTCCGACATGTTTGTGTTTCAAGATCTCTGTTGTTGCGCATCACAGGAAATATCATTTATTTATTTTAAGAAAGTTAAATAATTAGTTAGAGAGAATGGCGGCATATCTCAGCTTTTAAATTCATTAAGTTCGATGAATTGTTAGGAAGGAACTAAGATAGGAATCTCCATGACCTTGATTTTAAAATAAGTCATCAACTCCATACAAGATAGGTTCGAAGATGAATATTACTGATTATATGAATTTCACTTTCCAAGTCAATGATATTCAAGACTGAATTTGGTCAGTTTCTGTTATCATATCCACTCGGATTATGGTGATCGTTGTCGAACACTCAAACCTCTACAGTAATATTACGTCTTTGATTGAGTGCCTTGACATTACTTCAATACTTCGTATATCCATAGAAAGAATGGTCAGTTTCCTTTGACATATTGAGAATAGAAAACTGTAAACCATTGAAGATGATAACAAATACTGTTATTGTGACACAACATTATAATGTATGACATCGTTACGTTTGAAGTGATGGGTACTTGGTTTAAGTTTCAATGAGACTATTTCCACTAAAAAACAGGTGGGTTTTACTGATGAATCCTAACTTGAACAATTCCTACCTTATATATATCATGCTACTGCAGAGCTTACAACCACAGCTTCCTAACAATAGAGCTTCCAAGCACTTGATATCAAGACAGTGTACGTGACAGCGAATCACCAAAACCAGTGACCACATGGTAACTTGATCCTATAGGATTTGGTTAGCACTAACAATCAGACATTTATGACATTCGAGATTATTTAATGCTAAATCAACATATTTCAACACTTTATATGTGGTTAATAAAGTAGTTTTCTGAATAAAGTTTATGAGGAAGGAAAATAGTAACAATAGAAATAGTGGTCTGCCGGTTAAGCGCTCTGGCGCGAGACTGGTAGATACGGGATTCGAATCTCGCTAGGCGAGGTCGTGGATGAGCACTGCTGAGGAGTTCCATTATAGGACGAAACGGCCGTCAAGCAGTCCTTCCAGGTTTTCCATGGTGGTCTAGCTTCAATTGACTCACGCTTTCAACAATGAAAATACTGAAATCTCCACAAAATCCCCTTCTGATAATAAAATAATAGTTTTGTTTTTAATTAAAGGTTAGTAAGCTTTCTTTTCTTTGTTTTTTTTCCTCCATAAGTTCCATTGAACAGTAAAATGTTTTGTTTTGACTAAGATAATATTGATTATTTTAATGGAGCTACAAATCTTCACCATCTCAATATATTGATTAGTAATATGGTACACAATCTTAAGGTGATGATGTCTTCCAGAAATTATCTTGAATTGTAAATAACGTGATAAACATAATTTAAACTTTAATAAAGGTCAATATCAATGGATCAGTAAATTGTGTCAGATCAACAATAAACTCAAAACGCAAGAATACACTACAAAATCAGGTGCTTTACCAATTTGATTGCTCTATTAGATATAGGAAGCACTGAATAACTCATTCAATTCAGTTTTAGACACCTGCATAGGGTACATCTAAAGTAACTCATAGGATCGAACATAGAGCTGTAGTGATCTGCTTTTCTCGACAAGAACACGATCGGAATAATGGAAACAATTGTTATTATAACCAATTGTACCAGTGAATGTTTTATCGTACTCGTTGTTGTTTAACTGTATCAAAGTCACTTATCATTCTGCTATCCATCTTGTTGGTTCGAACTTTCTTACGATCTGCTCTTATTGCCTGTAATCTTTGGTACATCTCGGTATTCATTCGATACCACGAGATTACCAATAAATATAATCTATCTGAACCAGTTACAGTCTTTTGGTTTGCGAGTACTTGACGCCATCTACAAAATCATCAGTTGTTGCTGCGAGGACAGTAACATGAATTTATTTGTCGGGTTAGTGTCTAATTCCAACGTAAGGCTTTAAAATTAGACGAAACTGATCCTGCATTATCAGCGAATAATTGTTTTTGGAAGAAAAGTATCTTCCCTCAGAAGCTTAAACAGGTTTTTTTTAAACAATAAACTTAGATATGTTATCATTCATATAAGGACTTCCGTCTAAATTTGAACGAATAGTTTCATAGTACTTGGGCGCCGACACTAAGGAGGGAAAATATACTTGGAAAATCTCAGCGATTGAATTCCAAATTAATCCGTTTTGCTCGGCAACCTGTTTCAAGCTTTTTCAAGGATATATAATCAAACACTCATATTATGAAATATAAATAGACACATGGTTTTTTGGTTAACTGTATATTAAACAGGTCATTCAATCATGTTAAAAATGTTTAAAAGTAAGTATTTGCTGTAGTACGTATGAGACATGTGACGTGTAATGAAGTGTTAAGATAACAATTTCAGTATACGATTGTGGAGATTGCCGAGTTTTAATTGAGATCATGAATCGATCAATGTTAGACCACCATTGAAAATCTAGAAACACTAGACGATCGTCTCTTCCCAGTATGGAACCTTACAACAGTGCACATCCACAATCTCACACAACAGATGCGAACCCACAACCGTCGGTCTCGTGCACGAACACTTAACCTCTAAGTCACTAAGCCGGATTTCAACGGTGTTATTGTCTAACTTCAACCAATCCACGATATTGTGCTACCATCTTCTATTGTCCTTTGTTTGTAACTGTCTCACCCTCGACACGGTAGAACTCTGATGATCACAACTTCTCATAAGAACTAGGAGAAATACCCCAGTAATCTAGTCACTAGTGCTTCGAAGTTTTCAACGGTGGTCTGACATTGATCGGTTCATAATCATAATTATAACGGAATCTGTACATTCGTTAAGGAATCTGAGGTATGAGAAGAAATTCCGCTGACTATTTATAGCCTCTGATCAGTGAATTTTTAAATGAAAACACAATTTTCATGTAATATGAATCAAATATGTCATAGCATGCATAAAATGAAGACAAATTAACATAATAAAAATAAATGAATGAATGTTTGCGTTATCTTTGCTGTTTCACCCAATTGTTCATCACATTCAGATAAGACTGACGAGAACACTTGAATCTCATTGTTGTCATTCAGATAGTAAGTAATACATTAAATGGAATAACGAGTTCAGCTTTACTTATTAATTATTAGTTGCCATGGGACAGTTAACTGTATTCCGTCTCTCATACCAATACTACTTGGATTTGCCCATATGCGTAGGGTTTCGGCTGTTAGTCTTTCTTTGTAAGAATTAAGATCTTTTCGTAGGATTCTTGTACCATTGAAATCAATTGTATGACCTGATTCGACTGAGTGTTATGCTATCGCTGATTTGTTTTCGGGCTTTTTATATTATCTGAGGATTTAGGAATGTCTTTAAGCAAAGCTTGTGTTTCCTCACGCACACATTCAGTTGTCATGATATTTCGCCTACATATATAGCATTACATCATAATAAACACAATCACTACATTTGATTTCATAAACATAATTTTAATGTTCTTCCTTTTGTATTGGATCATTGATTCTTACCATTTCAGATCTTAGAGTACTGTTCGTTGGAATGGATACTCTTATATTTTGAAGATTTAGGATCCTTATGAAATTCCTTCACGATACAAGATCACTATCGTGTTTGATTTACTTTTTATCTTATTGCTTTGGTCTTCTTAATAATTCTTTTTATAAAATCCCTGGACATAAATAAATTCATTTCAGTTTCTTTGTCACTCGATTCAGTAACGAGTTTTTGAATTCTGGTTATGAAATTCTTGACCACTGTCACTTTGGTGGAATGGGCATATGCTGACTTGTAATCTAGATATTTCCTAGAATATGTTGTGTTTCGAAATATACTAGTTTTTAAATAGTCACTAAATTTATTTTCAACCAAATAGTTCAGAAACGTTAATTTATGCTTAGCGGGTTCAATCTCTTCAGTGAATTTGATTTAGCCAGATATACTATCGACGTTTTCAAACAGTTTGTCTAATCCATCGGTCAATAAACAAGATCTAGTATACCATTTAGCATATAATTATAATAATCGACTGGATGACGACTTCTTCATCATCTCCTCGATCTAATGAATTTACATCTTAAATCTCTTTTTACGGCTTGTATTGACTGTGTCGGATACCAAGTAATAATCAATATACACTTCTATTATTCACTGATAAATATGATCGATCTTTAGGTAAATGACTACACAGTGGAAATCCAACTGAGTTACTATATTTTATTCAACGGAATAGTAATTCATCAAAACGACAGACACCATGTTCGGATCTCAATAACAATACTGAAATACAGTGGGAAACTACATAATGCTGAAAGACAAAAATAATCGGAAATACGAATAATTTTTACTGGCTAGGACTCAACGGCTGTAATGAACTTGAGTCTCAGTTTATTTACTATCTCTTCCACAAAAACTTGGACCCAGAAACTAGCATTTTAAGTATCAAAATGTTGTCTGTTAGACAAGAGAATTAAGTTCAAGTGCTCAACCAGTTTCAGTGAAAATAATAATCGATACTGAGTTATAAGTACGTCCAACCGACATTCCAAACAGGATGAAATGGATGTCTCGGACTACATTAAGGTACTATAAACCACTCGAAATCTCACTAATAACTTATAATTACCGTTATCGGATTATTCTGATCTCACGCCTGTATTATTGTAATCGATTCTTTTCACTACTAAACGTAAGAGCAGTCTAGCTGTTGGCTCACATTTCTCCCTCTCAGATCCTCTAAAACATGGTGCTCTTCACACTCCCCCATAGACATAACGTAACCCCACACTAGACTGAAACCTAACAAAGGCTGTACGTTACAATGTCAGTGTAAATCTGCTGAATAAACACCTTCAATTTTTACCGAGAGAATACGAACACGTGCATAGATCGCACTTTCATGACCTGATATCATCTCTAGATTGGCTTTAACCTGAGTAGTTTAGTAGTACCGTCTTTAACTGCGACGCTTGTTTTGAATTCTACAGAAAACATCGTCAGGATTATAATATGTCTGAGCGACGAATGTTAACCAGTATAAAACCTAGGTCTACGCTGGTTCTTGTCTGCAACTACTTAATGTCTAGAAAGTGCAGTGTCCAGAAACTTAGACTACCAGTTGCAATGCAACTTGATCTATAGCACCCAATCAGCAATAAATACTACACGAGTACGTCACCGACACTACGTACGATAAGTCGGTTAGATAGGCATACGTCCGTTACCATAGTCCCTCATATAAGGACCCTGATCAACCGTCTTAAATAGGAAAACACTGTCATACATAAACTGCTACGACTTCTCGTCTATCCTGCGATTATGCTGAATTGTTGTAGAGCTTCCTGTAGTACAATAATTACCTTGCTACTTCTAGGCATTTTATTTACGGTTACTCATTTGACTTTCACAAATTTACACTTAAGTCAAGAATGATGACATAACTCAAAGATTCTAACTCTATCAGTTATGTGAGGTGTCTATAAACGTATTTCTACCACATGAATCAGACAATTTTCGACCACGTTATATAATTTGTTAAAGTTGTGAAGTAAAGACCTAAAAATTAAGTCGCTCGTTTATCTACGAAACGAGCTAGATCTGTATACTGGAATTAAAAACCATGAAATAAGCAGCAGTTGTCAAAATTTTTAAATCTAATATTAAATCATTGCCTCGCTGAAATCCTCACACCTCACGGGTACCTTCCGAGCCACTAGATCTCTTGGAGGGAAAAACTTAATTTCTAGTTCCCACACTAAATGCAAAATTAGTTCAGAATGGATATCCCTAACAAAATTAGGTTTTGACTACATAAAACCTCGGTACATTGACTGAAAAGGTTCAATCTAATTCTACGAACACGCAGTAATGAAACGGTTGATCAATTTGGAGTCTACTGCATAACGACCAAAACAGCCTCAAGCGATATCCAACCAACTAAATAAACTAGTATACTGGACACCAGCACGTATTGGGATTCGAAATAGTGAAAACAGATCGACCTAACAAGCACTTCTGAACCAGTCTCAACAACGAGGTGTTAGAGCAACACTTAGCATTGGTCTTGAAGTATAGAGGTCCGTTATTTATGCCATGTTAGAAGTTAGGGCGAACTACTATCACACGAATTTTGAAAGAAGCTCGGGATATCCTGATATCTACAAGCTTAAACCATATACTGTGACAGCTGAGCATTCAGACCAGATGATAACAATCTAGACACACTTTTGACTGGTGACAAGGACTCACACCGACGCCTTAGACTCTTGCAGTCCCGCTTAATCTGAGACGAACATTCGTTCCTTTAACGAGAAATAGGACCACTTCATCGGGTGTTCAATCATACTAACAGGTAATAATGGAAGAGAATCGAGTCAGGTCAGTTGAGTGATCAGTGAGACAGCATATTTGACTTTGGACGGAACAACAACCCACGGTGCTTTATATCTTTAGATAAAGGTCCCGAAAACGTGGGAACTACAAAAACGAGCAGTGTGTCGTCTCCCCACATGCACGAGCCTGATCGAGCATTTAGACGTCGAGGCTTGGATCACACTTGCAACTGACCAATTGCTGAATCCCCAAATAATCATACCATGTCACGTCAGCCAATCCATCCCAACTTAGTTTTTCTTTGAGTATTGAACACTGATGCATACGCCCAACCCTAAGGGTTACGTCATCAACAGTCCTAAGAATCCCCTCAGCTAGCAAAGCATATTCTGTTTATTAAAGCTACCGGCCACGGTGTCGCTGGAATCCTCAACAAGTTAAACTAACCTAGTCGACCTTTATTTATCTATCAAACTAACCTGAGAACTTTACCAATAGGCATGATAGCGCCCCGGCAAGGACGACTACATCGGAACAGTAAGCCACATGAGCGAATCAATGATCTTCAAACCCAACATGGTTCAAACACGACACTGCTTTTCAACAGAATGAAATAAAGCTTATAAACAGTGTATTCGATAAAAAATGTTACAGTAGCCATCGTTTTACAAATGCAGGACGGCCCGTTAGGTTTAAAAAGAAACATCTGTAAACAATATAAAATAACACCATCTGTATACATCAATTGTACGTCAAACATTAGTTTTTAAACCATTAGGGACTAATCGTCAGACTCTGAATCTTCTGTCTTGGACTTTTTGCCGGCTTTGTATTTTTGCATCGCCTAGAAAGTGTAAAAGTTACTCAAAATGAACCTACTTTTTCATAACGTTGCTTCTCTACCTGGGCTAAGCTCTCATATTTAGCCTTGTTTTTACAATGCTCCCATCTTTTACCTAGTTCTTTAGCAATCTCACTGACTTTCCAGTCGGGATTTTCTGACTTGACTTTAGGTCGTTCATCATTGCAAAAGAGGAAAAATGCTGACAGTGCCTTTTTAGGTGCATCTGGGTCTCGTTTCCTTTTCTTGCTGCGGCCTTCGTCGGCAGGAGGTTCATAATGTTCCATCTCACATCGATAACGCTCTTTGTCCTTATCTGCTAAGTCCTTGAACTTCTTCTTTTCTTTAGCCGATAGATTCTGAAAAATAATAATAAACTGCGAACACACAACATACCTTCCACTGTTCCGAGCACTCCTTTGAAAAAGACTTGAAATCTAGAGTGACATTGGGATGCTTCTTCTTATGGTCAGCACGCATAGATTGCAAGAAAGCCGCATAAGCATTCATAGCACCTTTTGGTTTACCCTTGTCTTCAGCCATCTTTGCTGAGCTGGTTGAATTCAAAAGGCTAGTCCAGAAGGCCGGACAAACTTAAACGGCCCTAATTAGACTAAGTACGAACAAAGCAGTACATAGTGTTCAAAAGACAATGTCTAATTTCAATAGCTAAATAAATGGATTACATTTATCTAGTTAAATAGTATGCAAATAAGATTGGAACTAAAGATGCGATATGCTTTATTAACAACTGATTATCACCTTGATAAAGTTACGGTGAAATATTCTAGCACTCATCATTGTTGTTCGTAGCAATAGTGAAATGGAAAGCCTTATTGCTCTTGCGGATGAATATTTATCATTTAACCTATGTTAGGTTTGAATATCTCTAGTAAATTGGCCGTTTCTGTGTGCCTTCCCGAGTGATCTTGGGCACTCCAAAACTGAGCTAAAGTTGGAAGTCATCTGTCAAATAAATGGTATTAAACCTGTTTAGATGGTTCAAATTGTTCATATGGTTGTGGAAGGAATAGAATAGGCTTTCGATTAATGGGATTCCGTGTCCAGTAGCAGTGGATCATAAATACCTCCAGGCAGGAACCTAGGTATGTTAACGATAATGGGGAAAATGTTGATAAATCAAAATTATATGTTGTCCTTAACCCTTAAGAATAGACCAAGTTTACTGTTAAAGGGCGGAAGTCGCTTGGACTAGCTCAGTCGGCACCGAATTCCATTATTTAACAACTCCTACGGAGTAGAAGTTGTGTCTACAGTCTGTTCTGCTATGTTGGGTCTCCAGTTTCTGGGTGTTACCCCTTAAGTTAATATTGTAACCAAGCTTAAGTAGATGTTTGAGGGGATGACCAGAAGTGTTAAGGATACTGTAAGCCATAAGAAGGTCACCTCTAAGACGCCTATGCTATAACGGGTAAAGGTTAGGTGATTGAAGGAGCTCTTCATAAGGTTTGAATTTGAGTCCCCGAACTGATTTCCTGGCTCGCCATTGGATACGTTCCACAGCGTCCTTATCCTTTTGAGGATGGGGACGAAATACTATGTTTGCGTACTCTAAATGGGTACGAATAAAACTATTAAAGATTATGTGGAAGGTTCTACCATCAAACTGGCCAAAAATGCGCTTCAATGTTACCAGTGCAAGGTTTGCTTGAAAGGCGTTTCTGTCACAGTTCACATACGATTTCAGATCATAGGGTACCAACACTCCCAAATCTTTTTCGACTTGAGAAACTTCTAGAGGGGAGTTACCTAAGTTATAACTATAGTCTGCAACATGTCGCAGATGGATTACTTTGCACTTTGAAGTGTTGAAGGTAAGTCCGTTGTCGTCTGCCCAACTTTGAAGTCGAATCACATCCTCCTGAAGTGCCAATATCTTCTATTGGTTGCGTATCTCTCCAAAGTTTCACATCATTGGATGATACTTGTTGTGGATAGTTTATATAAATCAAGAAGAGAAGAAGTCCTAGTATTGAGCCTTGGGGAACCCACTAGGACATTCCATGACCTGAGAGAAAGTGAAGTTAACTCCGACTTTAAAATGTCGATTTTTTAGATATGAAGCGAGTTAGTCAATCAGAGGGGTTTGATACCCAATCGTTTAAGCTTATTGATAAGACATATATGGTTGACCCTATCAAAAGCTTTTGAGAAATCAAGGTAAATGTCAGCCTTCCCCTACGATCAAGGATGGTTGTCCATCTATCCACCGCAGTCTGCAGATTGGTCATACAAGAATGACCTTTTCTGAAACCGTGCTGTTGAGATGAGAAGAACTTTAGGGATAATAAGTATTCGTGTATACCATCGCATATCAGAGACTCCATAATTTTGGAAAGTATAGAGAGAAGGGCCACCGGTCGGCAGCTACATCGGCCTCTTTTGAAAATTGGTGTGATGTGAGCCAGCTTCCAAATTTCCGGTAGTTTGCCTCTGCTTAGCGAGTGTGAAAACATCACGCTAAGTGATGTTGCCAGGACTGAAGCTGCTTCTGTCAGTATAGAAGCATTAACCATATACGGACCAGGAGAAATGTCTTTTCTTATGTGCTGCAGTTTACGGAACATCAGATCAGCGCTCAGGTTCGTTTCAGAAAGTCCTGTGCAATCGCAGGTGAAACTTTCATCAGTGTAGTTGATGTGGGTCGGTTGAAATGTCGAGTGTATTGTTCAGCCAAAAGATTAGCAGCATCACCGTCGTTATTGGTCGGAACATTAGGACCCAACAGTTGGGAAACTCCAGTTTTGGCTTATCGAAGAGAAGCTGCGTAACGGAATAAGCTTTGCGGATTGGAGACAAATTTATCGTTAAACTTGGTCTGGAACTGAAGCCTGTCTTCTCTCATTGCCTTTGTGCATATGTTCCCTATACTTTGCATCGCCTGTACGCACCGTTGTTATCAGTTCGTTTATATTCAGACCAGCAGTGTCCTTTTGTGGTTTAGCAAAAGAAGAGTGCGGTTCTTGATGATGGTAGGTTGTTTGTAGTCTTTTGGGATCGTTTAAGGAAATGAATGCTTGGTAGCACGTAAGATAGTGTGCATTAAGAAATATCAATGCCATCCACTTCAAGTTGAGGGTGAACATCCCAATCCACATGTTGTGGATAGTTCTGTAAAGCTGACACACTTGACCATTCAAAATTCCAGCGCCTGTTGTTGGTGGGATATCTTAGTTCACTTTTGCTGACAAAACTGAATGGTAGAACGGCGTGACCACTGTTCTCCAGGGGAGCCAGAATTGAGAGGTCGTCGACTAGGAATTCTTCAGTTGTAAATACCCAGTCTAAGCGCAACGGCGTCTGACTGTTTCCCCAACGAGTCGCTGACTTCACATTTTCGAATAATCCCAAATCCTCGATGAGGTTGACGAACCGAGCTTCAGTTGAGTTTTCACCCCCAATATAAGTATGTTCCGCGAAGTTGGCTCTAGGGAGATTGAAGTTTCCTAGAATCAGGATATGAATGAATCCAAGATGCGCAGAGCTGGTTAATCCTTCCAGCATACGATTGTCGTTCTTGATGTTAGCAGTGGGCTTCCTGTAGATGACCCCGACTAGACACCTGGATGTGGTAGACAACCTTACTGAGCACCATACTGATTCATCAAGATTAAGAAACTCTTGGTTGTGAAGTTGGTGTACCTCCAGGCATGGTCGTATGTATAAGGTCACTCCACCCCATTCCTGTTATCTGTCGAAACAAAGACATTCCAGGTATTGCTAGCTCCTGGTCCGTTAACTAAAGAAGAGGAAAAGTCATTAAGGTTGTGGAATCGAGTTTTATGTCTTTGAAGATGTTTTTGCTTAGAGACCTGTAGATACAGGTCTCTAGAAAACTTAGGTTTCATGTATTCTAAATGTGCGATTTCGGTGAAGGCATTTATGATGCTATGATAGAACGTGTTAGTTGTTTTTTCTTATTGTTTGAAGTAAAAATCCCTAATCCGTGCTTCTTAGGCAACTTTTGGGTAGATATTTTCGTTATCATTATTGTTTAATCGCGGTAGGATTTAATAAAAATACTATTACACATGAAATGTTACCAAAAATCCTCTTTATGCGTGAAAATATTGATAATCACGTGTATTTCGGACAGAAAGCTAACGGTAGTGTGATAATTAGAAGTATTTGAATTATTAAACAAACTACGAATTCCCTAAATAATAATAATAATATTTCTGCAATAGCAGGTACATGCCATTTTTACAGGCATGATCTACAATTTACAACATATACTGGTTCACAGTATGCATCCCAAGCAAAGTTGTTTAGTAATTATAATCTATAAAGGTTGATAGCAGTTCATTCGTCCAGATATAATGTGTTTTCATAAGAATAGTTTCCAAAGGGGCATGGAGTCCACGTTACATACCAGATCCAACCTCGACAAAAAGTGTATTAGGGTTTCCGTCGTCCTAAGTATTTATGTAATGCAGCTTTTTAAGTTTATAGTTGTTATAAAGTAGGCTTGTGGAGCGCCTGGTTCGAGCTATGACCTTGGGAAAGCGCGTTCGTCGAGCTTGTTTCAGATGTCAGAAGTTACATAGCTTCACCCTCAGAGCAAGATTCTGAAGAGAAAAAAAAGAGAAACCGAGGAGTAGAAAGGCATTCGGATATGAACGATAACCAATGCTTAACATTTATTAGTGGAACAGATGGAGGTATGATAAATTATTAGATTAAATTGATACTAGCTCATGTTGCAAGAGTGAACTGCGATTAGGGGCTCAAGTGGAGAGAATGCAGTAATAAAGAACAATGAGTTGTGATATTTATCAAGGTGGAGTAGGTTCCAATGAAGGAGGGAAGTCAAGGTTGGAATGAGGAAGAACAGAGAGTGCATATAGAGAGTAGAGTGTTGAGTAAAATAACAACAATATCCTATACAGTCTGTTTGTTTCATCATCTGATGCCTGCCACAGTGTTCATGTAAAAGACGAGTTAGCATGTTAAAGGTTGTCTGAGTAGAATAGTTAATCCAGCACAAAAATTAGAAACATTAGTCTGAATTGTGAGTCTAGGAGAACAATCTCAATATCACAGATCTATTGACTTGTTCTCATCCATTTATGCATGATAATTTAATGTTTCTTTATTTGACACCAGACAGAATGTCCTAATGTAAAAGCCAGAGTTAGCATATCATAGGTTGCCTTAGTGCAATAGCTAATCCACTATGAAATTGGAAACATGATGCTCAATAGCGAGCGTGGGATAACAACCTCAGTACCACTGAATGAATGCCCCATTCTCAATCATAAAGAGACTGATACAGACAAATGTTCTTCCCAACAAACATAGGCGGATTAAAGTAATCGCTCTCACCATCAATGCCTGCTGGTCAGTAACTCCGCCCTCTCTTCTTTCGTGATGTTAGGCTCATTTAAGCTTGTTTTTAGTTAAGTATTATATCACATACGGTGCTCAGTGTTTTATATGCTTTTAGAAAGTACCATTTCTTTGGGTACCGCTTTACAGCCTTATCAGGCAGTTACAAATTATGGACTACGGGTAAGGTGTCGATGCAGTGCTTTAAATTACTATAGTATGAGGTATAGTCTTATAATCAAAGTATAGGCATTAGGAAGGGTAAAATGTAGAATAGTTGTTTACCGAAGTAGGCGGAAATGTATATGAATATATAAGTTAACGATAATGTAACGAGTGGTGAAATAAAATTAATAGTAAGTCAACAAAGTGTATGTCAGAGTAGAAAGCTGATAAAGGATAGACGACACGGAACTCACATTAACTTGGTGCTGATGTTATTTTGTGCTATCCTAACCGGTTGATGGGTAGCAGGCACCATAGATGCAAGACGACTGGTAGTAGGCCGTCGACTGTACAGTTCTCTTGACAGCTCTTTAGGGTAGTGGTGAGCGTCCCTTAGCGACCGACGATAGTTGAGCGACAACGATAGGTCGAGTAGATTACCTGTCTACTATAAGTGACAAACTAATGGGGAAAAATTATCTAATACAACTGCAAAGTAGTAAAGTAAGGTAAACTGAAGTTGGGGTCTAATTTAGTCTATGCACGTAGAGAGCCTATGATGTCTGTGTAAGACGAAGATATGTTCGATCCTGCTAGATCAGTACAAGCGAGGGCTTGATCAAGGAGTCTTACGAACGTGTGCAGTTCACTTGTCATGCATATTTCATGGGAAATACTGTTCAATACTAATGCATACTTAATAAGGAAAACTTTTTCTCGAGTTTTTGATCTGCATTTCTCAACTTTGACCGTAAATACTTTGTCTCAGGCCGTATTCATGTGAGCCATGGGCAAGAACTATAATAGGTGTGGAGTTAGAAAGGTTTTGGAGGATTTTGAAGTAGAGGATCAAATAGGGTCTAAGTCTTTTCCATAGTGGTTCTAGTCCTATGATATGGCATCAGGAACTGTGATCAATGAATGAATCGGTCTTAAATATTTCGCGGGTGAAATCTTATTGTATTCCTTCCACCTCAAGTATATCGGAGAGGGGTAGGTTGGAAAACAAGAACGAACAATACACAACGGTATTTCTTACTTATACCCCGCAAAAATGAGTTTAAACTTATTCTTAAAGAGGTTACGAATAATTAAGACTGTCAATTTCCTCATTTTAGACGCTTTGGTGGAGATATGTTTAAAGAAGTTAAGATTGTATGGATATTTCACTCCTAGGTCAATTACTGATATGAGTTTTGGCAGTGTGTTCCTGTTAAAAGTTAATTTTATTTTAATAGACATTTCTCCAATACATATGCAACCGCATTTCTCTGTGTTGAGCTCTAACCTGCAGCGTTTGCACCAGTTGTCCACCATGTTGATTTCGCGCTGGGTTGTTTACATAGTACCATGTACATCGCATGTTTTAGTTTTGAGTCATCAGTGCAAAGGTAAATCTTACCTGTGTTAAAGCACCTGCTTATATTGTTGATAAAGGTTGTAAAAAGCAATAGGCTCAGACACTACCTTGCACAGCGCCACTGGTTATTGGTCGAGGTGTAGATGTTGTAAGGTTAATTTTGGTCATTTTATATCTGTTCTTGATACAAGACTAAGTCCATTGTAATGGGAGGTTTGCAACTCCAATTGATTGAAGTCTGTTGATTGGGCTGTTATGATGTACTTGGTAAAAAGCTTTCTTGGTGCTGAAATACAGCATAATCACTAGCTTTTTTGGCCACATATGCGAGTAAACTAGTTGAAGAAGTTTATCAAGCATGTGCCGCAGGACCTTGTTCTAATGAGGCCGTATTGTGACAGGTCTATTAGATCTTCCTTAAAAGGGTGATTAAATGGTTGATCTTGTGCTATTCCATTATGCGTGCTATGACAGGGGTGACATTTATAGGTTTGTAGTTTTCTATCAGGTTTCTCGGTCCTAATTTGTGTTTGAGAAGAACATGCGTTACTTTCCAGGTTTCGGGACATGTACCTGCCTCTAAAGATAACGTAAATATTTTGAGTAACAGTGTTTGTATTTCCGGTCCGGCCATTTTATAAAGAAACTATGGGAAGTTACCAGCACTATAACCAGCATTCGGCTCAAGGGTTTTGATGGCGACGTGTTTATTACTAAGGTCAAAATTGATGGTACTAAGATGATTTTTCGCTGATGCACTTGATGTTAGAATCTGGGGCATAAAATGTATTCCCACTGTGGGAAGACCATTTACTTAACAGTTCAGTTGTGGCGCATATAAATCATTAGTGCAAGCAAACATCACATCTCCCACAGCTTAAATGAGAATCCGAATTTCTGCAATAAATTGTACCTCTTCTCCTAAGGTTCATCATGTGTCCGCCTGACTGTGTATTTTATTTAGACTCTGTGTGTTCTAGATAATACCCAGCAGTATTAGAATTAACGACCGAAATCGGAACGGACTCATCTGGTTCCTGGAATTGTATACAATCACCATGTCGGTCGTATACTTAAACCACTGGTGCCCAGAATTTGAACTATAGGTCTTCCAACACTATCCTCCCCCATGAAATAATGTTGGACCTCTAAAACTCAAGTTATAAATAATTTGGCTTCATTCAAAATATATTTACCACATTGACTACAGTACTCAATGTAAGTGATTTCATGATAAGCATAAACAACATATGATATGAAATCATCTGAATCATAACCATAATCGGGCTCATTTAGAACTCATGTTCCGCATTGAACAAGTTTTCTGAAATAAGAAAATGCGATACAAGGCCAAATAACATTTAACATGGATTTGATTCTTCTGAAATGTTTTCTTCAAATTTATTAGGAATGTCATCTTAGAATAACTGGTCATATTATAGAAATCAGCATCTAACAAGATTGCATCAGATTTTTGATCAGAGTTCGAGTCATTCAACATATTTTCCTCAGATTTGTTAGAAATTTGTTAGAAATATGTGGATCATAAAGGCAAACCATATCTGGTACAACAGCGTTATAAATCTGAACAGGATTTGGTGCACTCAACATATCTTCTATACATTTGCAAATAATTTCATTAGAAATAGATGAATCATGAAAAGGATGTATATCTGATAAAATAATATCATGCATCTGCTCAGAGTATTATTTATTTGAAACGTTCAGCTTAGTAGGGTCGGAATTTCTAAGTCTAGCATTTTGTCAATCAAAATGGATAGTAATTTAACAAGGTGATTGTATGTATCCAATTTACCATATTTAAAACGTTTAGCATCACGAAATACACATGAATTGCGGAGGTGAACATTACCTTATGACAAACATTTACTAAGCTTGTGCTGATCTCCATGACCTGATTCTCGTTTCCCCAGTGAATTATGCGCATAATCTTGAATGCATATTGTATTGAGAAGATGTAATGTAGTGCAATTCTTGATGTCCTGACGAATAATTTCATGAAGCTTTCCATCCTTACAGTATTCACAATTTGTATATTTTACGTGGACTGGTAGTAGTTCCTCGTGAGTTGCATAAGAAAGTAAGATGGGCTTTTCTGAGAATGAAAAAGCTTCCAGTAAACTTTAGGCTTCTTTTTTGATGAATGTAAGAAAGTGAGCCACAACAATAACATTCTCAAAGTCTTCCTTGATCATAGTCTAGACTTCGAACCTTTCCATGCAATCCTCAAAAACGTCAAAATTTGAGTGTAAATCTACCTTTTCCATCACACGCTACATCGCGACTCCACTGTGATGACTGGAAGTATTCGAATTATTATGCGAACCAGGAATCCCCGAAGTAGCGCAGTTTAGACTGAACAGAACTAGATGAGAGCAAACGGACTTGCTGTATTTAAAATTCAAAACCAGATAGACCTAAAGTACTAATGAATAATTATTTCGGACAAACATCCCATGAGTTGGTCTATGAGTGATCTGCTCTGAAACAATTGTTCTGGTTTGCATTAAATCGATCACTTATATGCGTACATATTGGTTGATGGTGTACTTAAGGCAGCTGCAAGTATCAAGTTTGAGAAATATAGAAATCGGTTTGTATGAAATTGAGTGATTATAACGCGCTGAAACCGACAAACCTTATTTACCGCAAATATGGATGACAAAGCGTGCATTACAAAATGATAAACAGTGAGTGCTGCTCATGTTATTATAACGGAGAGAATAATTCGTAACCAAGAGGCGTACAACTTCTTACTCTTGTCTATGATAATGGCTTGAACCTTAGGCAATACTGGAGTAAATTCGACTGTCGTGTTTTGCTGGGCTGCTTATACTGATGGTTTGCATGCGTGATTGTGTCGCTGAAGCTACAATTAAATTTGACAAGGTTCTAAGGTGCTCAATAAATGAGCAAGTGATAGAGAAATATACTGAAATCATCGATAACAGATAAAGATAACCATAAGTAAACAACACTATTTAGTGATTACTATAAGTCAACTTATCGGTCGAGTTTGAGTCGACAGTTTCATTAATTTCATCGGTCGCATTACGTGACTGTCAAGTTATGACAATGCTTTATAGCAATATCCGAAAACCATTTGGAGGAACTAGTTTTACTGTTGATTAGGGGTTAGCCACTGGAAAATGGGTATTATTGTTCTAGGCGATTCATAAATATCAGACGTTTGTAGCGTTAATGGCCTAAACCTGCATAGTTATATTACGAGTTGAGATCCAGAAACATTCTTCCCTTTATTTTGAACTCTTGCTTGACTAGTAACGACATGATGGTCAAGTTATTATGTCAGTGCAGTACGATAATATCTTAATGTGGTGACTTTTTTATTTTACATATATTGAACATCTTTTTAGGTGACTAAAATAATAACCCAATTTACAAACCAAAATGCGCATAGCATTAACTACCATGGTGGATTAAGTGGAAAATGTTAAGGATGGTTCAAATACTCGCATAGCTCAAATAGCACAGAGAAAATATAACGTATTTATGAGTTAGGTCGACGTGTAAGTCGATATGGAATGTAGAAACTGAAAAACCTGAAAACAGAATTTTAAATTTTAGACATGAACTGTGGTATGAAAGTTAGAAACATAATGGAGATGATATAGACTTTTCCTACGTTTTTGTGGTCAGCTTGATGACGTTTATAAATATGAGGTAACGGTTTTTAGAACTAAGAAATACCAGACAAATGCTAAATCTAGAATGCTCCGCCGGAAAACAACGCACATAATTATATTAGTATGTGGTCGTAAAGAGCCATTATATGTAAAGATGCCACAAGTATTTGGAGTTTGACAACACCTACACCAGTAACACGTTCTATAATTCAAACGTGCCAATCCAGTGAAATAAAAAGTCAGAAGCGAAGAGGTTCAAAGTTATATTTGATAGGCTATCAACAAATTGCGAAGTGATTTATCTAATCTGGCTAGCGGTTGTATTGGTGTAGCACGGCATATCCACCCGTTATCTGGTGTGGATGCGTGAACAAGCGCCTTCAGCTTGTTGAGTCAAGTAAAACTAATGCGGTCAGGATAAAATGTTGAAGATATACAGAGCTATTGATTCTGGAGATTTATTTCCTGCTACATTACTAATATCATCATTTAAAATGGGATATGTTTGCACAATTCTTTTGCATCTATATCATCCGATCTACGTATTATATCAGTCGGTAGGTTGGCCAATATAACTCATGAATTCGTGTTCAAAAACGATTATTTATTTTCGCCAAAGGTACTCTTGTTATACTGTAGCGGTGAAAAAATCCCCGAAATCAATAGCTTTGTAAGTGTTCGACATTCGTTGCTGACCACACTAGTTTTAATGAACTCATCTAGCGGAAGGAGCTCAGTCATGCATCCGCACCAGATCACGAGTTGAAACTGAGTTCTCAACGTCTCTTACCATCACTAGCCAGTTTGGATCAATCACTTCTCGATATATTGAGAATCTATCAAATATATCTTCCAACCTCCTTGCTTCTGGCAATTGATTTCACTGGATGGGCGCGATTCAATTATAGGTGTTACTGGTAAAGTGCTGTTGAACTACAATACCAGTGGTATCTTCAATACCATTAGGGCTCCCACAACTCAGGGTTTTAAAAAAACCTAGATAAGGGACTTTAAATATAAATTCAATGTAGAGTAAAAATAATGCATCGGTTATGCGATTTAATGATGAAGGCTTTCGAATTCCAACCATTAATTAGAAAGTTCAGTTTCTTATTCACTCCTTTCAATTTATTTATTTATGTAGTATCATTATTCCTCTCCTATAAGCAAGATTTGTTTAATGCATTTGCTTTTATTGCACTAAAATAAAGGTCGAGAGAAAGCCCCGTTAAATGTAATTGTTTCGTTACGGAGGTACTCGTGCAGTGAGTACAGTTTTCAGTCTTCAGTAATAAGTAAAGGAGGTCTATTGACCTATTTTGACCCTTACAGTCTGTTACACTTTGAAGGCTCAATCTCGTCTTGAATATATCAACAGATGATGATGATAATGCGTGTTCTGGTAGAGAATTCCAGTAATTCACTATCCGGTGCCAGAACCGAAAGTCTAGACACAGACGATTTGATCTCGGTTTTTGAACATTTGAAAGTCCTCTCAAATAATCAGCCGTAGATGAAAGGAGTCTACATGGTCGGGGCAGAACACTGTTATCGGCCCTTTTACCTATTCTAACCAATTTTCTGACCTGAACACATTTCATGTTATCTAGTAATATGCTACGGATATATTCTCCGAGCCTCTCTAAGTCATGGGTGTGTCTAACTTTAGGATCTGGATCGTTTGACTCTGGCAGTTTACTCACAATAATATTTGATGATATTAAGTTCCTCTTGGTCGCACTAGGGTGATGTTCTGCCGTTCTACCAGAGTGTGATAGTGCATTGAGTGACTCAGAATGCGAGTACCCCAATGACTTGTCAACGAAGTGTGTTTTATCTTCAGCTTTTTTCCTTTTCCTCCTTACTGCGGTCCATTTTTCATCATTCAGGACAGCCACATTGGGACTATTGGGGACGGTGACGGTTTTATCCGGGTCCTCAATTTCTACTGAAGATGCATGATTACTCATGTCAATATCAAGTGGTGAATAACTCCCTGTCAGTTGTAACGGAAGTTTCACTTTGCCATTATTAACAGTAGGTTGTTTAACGCGTTTTGTAACAGCACTTACAACACTGACACAGTCTTCACTGTCAGTACTTGTGTTACTGGTGCACCCACTATCGTTCTTTTTACAGGCTAGATCTAATAGGCTCATAGCCCCCTAAATTAATATCGTCTTGTCAGTGCAGCAGAACATACAAAGCCAGTGCGAGTTAGGGTCAGAGCATCTTTTGTATGCAGCTGGACTGAGACTGGTACACATCTTGTGGAACCACTTTTTGCATTCATCACACTGCATCCCTTCATCTACGGGGAATAAACAGTTCGGCTGTCCACATCTGAATGCACTGCCAACCGTTAAAACACAATAATAACACAAGTGTCAGAGTCTATGCAAAAGAAGGTACCACGAGTCAAAGTTTTCAACATTTCAAACCTTAACTCAAATAATTCAGGCTAAAGTAGACCAAAAATGCTTTTTGATGAAACAAATACACAAAAGCAACGAGAATCACAACAAGTACGAAATGCAGGTATGTTATTTGTTGAGTTAGATGGAAATGAATCATATTAAATAATCATGAGTATGATATATCTTACTCAAACTATTTCGGTTTTAGATTTTAACGCCTTCATACAAATCCCTGCGAAACTATTGAGTCTTCATAATTTACAAGATGCCAAAGCAGATTGTATTTCTACATCCAGACCTTGGTATAGGTGGTGCTGAAAGACTTATAGTGGATTCGGCAGTAGCGTTGGAGTCATGTGGTTATGATGTCAGCATTATTACAAATCATCACGACTCTAAACATTGTTTTGAAGAAACATTACAGTCAAATCTGAATGTTACAGTTGTAGCTGATTGGTTCCCTCGGTCCGTCTTTGGTTACATGACAGCTCTATGTGCGTATATTCGCCTCATCCTTGCAACACTATATTTAATATTTTATGAGAAGAAACCGGATGTAACATTTGTTGATCAAATATCAGCCCCTATAATTCTACTACGGGCTGTGGGATACAATGTAAGTTCATCTACAAATAATATTTCTTGATTCGAAGACAATATTTTACTGTCATTTTCCGGATTTACTATTGACGAAAAATAGAAATTCCTTATTGAAGAAGTTGTACCGACTACCCATTGATTATATTGAGCAGTTGTCAACTGGAATGGCCGATATTGTTCTTGTTAACAGTAAATTCACATGTGAGTTATTTACTTATTTATCCTATCACTTAAACTGTGACCAGTCTGACAGTGAATACGTACATTTTAGTGTGAAATACACTGCTAATAAATAAATAATCCTTGTTTACTTTAACTTTTATGAAGAGGATTTGATGAACTAGTTCTTTGGTTGTTAAGTGGATGTTCCAAATAGTAAGCAGTGGATGATACGCACTGGCTGAGTAAACGAACTAAACGAAGTTATCTATGGTATCAAGATAAAGTACACCTACCTGGTAGGATCAACTGCATCATTAACCAGGAGCATATATATGCGTTGTCTTAATCTTCCACACCACATTATGACGAGTTGAAATTAACCAGACGGATTGCAGAGACGATCTAAAGAATGTAGTAGCAATCGTAATGAGAAAGTCTAACCATCGAGATTATGATTTGAAGAGATAGAGTGGAAAGATATATATGAAGTGGCAGTGGAATTCCAGATTGAGAGGTATGTGAAGGGTAAATCCGTCCATGCTATTCTGAATGGTTCTAAGCTACGCCACTTAAAGTCTCCAAACACTGATCCTGGTTATCGTGCAAATCCCAACCAGTTATTCTGGATATATCAACATAGGTCAGACCAACAGTAAGCGATTTCATGGACTTGTGTCATATCTTGATTTGGCTTTCCCTAGTTTTCTTCTAAATGACTTCTTTTCTGTATGGTGATGATTTTTTATTTATTTGAACACAAACATTGGTACAAAGGGGCACCAAATACATGTGCGTCACACTAATATTGAGATCAATAGCAGTTATCGTTGATTTGTGTGAGACCTGGAATACTGCCCAGGTACCCAGACCGAAACAGGTGGTTTTCCTACGAGGCCACACCCGGAGCCTTTAACCTGAATGTCTAATCCACAAGTCAATGGAGCACCATAAGGAGATGCAGTCCCATGGAAGCCAGTGACCAACAATTGGTTCATACCCCATTTGTTCCCCCAGGATCCTGGAGTCCATGTGCACCATAGGTTTGGAATCAGGGTTTTCTAACTCCCCTAGGTGGAGTCGCAGTGTCCACCAACCCGGTCAAAGCACTGGACATTCGCTTTTCGTCCTCTCACTTTCGTGAACAACAATAATGCCGCGAGAAGGCAGTGAGTAGGGGTTGTATACACGTGGCCATGTGAGAGCATTTGGAGAGGGAGAGCTGACTCTTCATACCCTCGGCTGTACCAGCGCATTCGGGGTAGCCGCCTGTTGGGAGTGGGGTTCGAAACCACACGAGGATACACCCTATTGTCACTTAATAAATTCACTAGAATGTTGTCCGCTTGCTCCAATGCCCTCTATGTGTGTTGATACTGATTAACCCACGCAAATTTATTTTGTCCTCACACTTTCCAATAAGAATATATTTAAAACTAACAGATTAACTTCGTTTTTTTTTCGAAACTTAAAAATTTACATTAACCAAGTGACCACAATTCACCACTAATAGTCTGTACATAAGAAGAAGGTATATAATCAGTTAATTGTAATTTATGGACGATAAAAGATATATTAAGAGGTAATGAGTCAGTTGACAACTTAAAATTCGGACAATAGAAGAATACCACAAAATTTTATTTTTTTATACACATCAATATTGGTACAAGGAAGCACCAGATACATATGCGCCACACAAATCTCATTTGATTTGTGTGAGGGCTGTGATACTGCTCAGGTGCCCAAACTAAAGCAGGTGGTTTTCTTAGGGGGCCACACCCCGAGCCTTTGACCTAAAGGTCTGATCTACAAGGCAGTGGAGCATTGTGAGGAGATGCAGTCCCATGGTAGTCGGTGACCAACGATCGATTCATAAGCCATTTGTTCCCTCAGGATACTGGAGCCAGTCCATGTGCACCATTGGTTTGGAATAAGGGTTTTCCAACTCCCCTAGGTGGACTATCCGTGTCCACCAACCCGGTTAAGGCGCCGTACATTGGCTTTTTGTCCTCTCAATTTCGCAAACAACAGCAATACCACGAGAAGGTAGTGAGTAGGACTTCCCTGACTGAGGCTGTAAACGCGTGGCCATGTGAGAGCATTTGGAGAGGGAGAGCGGACTCTCGACCGTACCAGGGCATTTTGGGGGCACCATAAACTTAGTATTTAGCAAATACAATAAAACTATGTAAGAATCCACCGTCTTCAAAGTTTCACTTATTCCTGTCAAATATGCTTAGTTGATCAAGTAAATTTAGACTATACGTATTATTTCACTCTAAGTTTTCTAACGTCTCTTTTTTCTGAAACATCTACTTTATTATTATTATTATTATCGTTGTTTTTATTATTACTCTTAAACTTCAGCTAATGTCTTTAGAGAAACATTTACTTCACTTAATCACGTACAACTGCGTATTTTATATCCAATTGCAAATAAAAAAAGTTTGTGTTTACCAACATCAACACAATTTCAAAATAACCATCAATCGAAATATGAATATCGTAAATATTTACCATCAGGAATTATACCTGAGAAAGCGAAAATAATATTTGTATCAATTAATCGATATGAAAGGAAAAAGAATCTTTCATTGGCTTTGTACAGTCTTGGTAAGTTAATAATAATAATAATAAAGTATACAAAAATAATGTCAAAACTATACTGAATGATAAATCAGTATTACCAGGGTAGGTTAAGTGTAAGAAAAAATTGTTTATGAGCACATAAAAGATCTCTTAGTTTTCGTATAGCCTTCTCGTGGCAGGGGTGTCCTTTACGAAATTGATAGGACGAAAAGCCAATGTACGGCGCCTTAACCGGGTTGGTGGACACGGATAGTCCACCTAGGGGAGTTGGAAAACCCTTATTCCAAACCAATGGTGCACATGGACTGGCTCCAGTATCCTGAGGGAACAAATGGCTTATGAATCGATCGTTGGTCACCGACTACCATGGGACTGCATCTCCTCACAATGCTCCACTGCCTTGTAGATCAGACCTTTAGGTCAAAGGCTCGGGGTGTGGCCCCCTAAGAAAACCACCTGCTTTAGTTTGGGCACCTGAGCAGTATCACAGCCCTCACACAAATCAAATGAGATTTGTGTGGCGCATATGTATGTATTATTTATTTATTTAAACACATAAATATTGGTACAATGAAGCACCAGATACATATGCGCCTCACAAATCTCATTCGATTTGTGTGAGGGCTGTGATACTGCTCAGGTGCCCAGACTGAAGCAGGTGGTTTTCTTAGGGGGCCACACCCGTAGCCTTCGACCCAAAGGTCTGATCCACAAGGCAGTGGAGCATCGTGAGGAGATGCAGTCCCATGGTAGCCGTTGACCAATGACAGGTTCGTCCGCCATTCGTTCCATCAGGATACTGGAGCCAGTCCATGTGCACCATTGGTTTGGAATAAGGGTTTTCCAACTCCCCTAGGTGGACTATCCGTGTCCACCGACCTGGTTAAAGCGCCGTACATTGCCGTTTAGTCCTCTCACTTTCGTAAACAACACCCCCGCCACGAGAAGGTAGTGAGTAGGACTTCCCTGGCAGAGGCTATATATTCGCTGGCCACATGAGAGTATTTCAAGAGGGATTGGTGACTCTCCCCACTCTCGGCCGTACCAGGGCATTTGGGGGTTTCCTTGTACCAATATTTATGTGTTCAAATAGATAAATAGCCAAAGCCTCAATAAACCTTAGTATACTCCCTTGAAAACTTGTGCTAAACTACAAAGGCTGACCTGATACCAACCTTATGGCAGGTCTCAATCAAATATTTCGCACTCTAGGAAGATGTTTGTCTATCCTGTGATCTTATTCAACCATTGAAATCCATATTTTCCTGTGGCCATTTAAGTATGTGTTCAATAAAATTAATTTAGATTGAACAAGATATTTGTTACTGTAATATGATAAACCAGGAAAAACAGATTGGTCAGTTACGTCACAAGCAGTCAATTCCTAACCTGTTTATATGGAATATTAAGTAATGTAATCCACAAAAAGTATCAGTTTGCTCAAGATTGGAGATACGTCTCGTGCAACTATCACTATCTTATTAATTTTTTTAATTATTTGGTTACAAAAAGTAACTTACACTAAGAAAAAAAACTATTCATTTTGAACTTTTGTTATTTATGAGCCGCATCTTTGTGCTAATATGGCGTGGCAACTCGAACTGATGTACCTACGTACGAAGTTCTACGTTGTGACTGACTGACTGTTATTTATACACTTCTCTTGTTTTATTTCTATAGAATACTTGATCACACATTGGGATCAGCTGATTGATTCAACAGTTGAAATAAAACCGCAAAATGTTCATTTAATCATAGCTGGAGGTTATGATCGTCGTGTTATTGAAAATGTAGAGTATTATACCGAATTGGTTAGCTTATCACAAACATTAAAAGTAAGTGAAAAATAACAAATATATATTTTTCTCTAATTAATTACATTTTAGCTTCAATTTGGAAAGTGATTTGATTGAATTCAAGGCACTTCCTAGATTGTTTTGCTTTATAACTCATCGAATATAGATTCATGTACTGGGCTTAAAGTTACACTCTGTATGTGGGAGTCAGTGATACTACCCTGATTGCTCAAGTCAGGTGGAAGTTAGACCTGCACTCTATTAGTAGAGAGTTGAACTCCTTAACCATTAATCCACTTTTCCGACTACCAGTCCATGAAGGCATTGACAAATGGATTGAGCCATGTTAAAAGGCGTAGACTGTCTGGTTGGGATCCTCGTGATTATCGTAACCAATGGTTGAAGACTTTGAATGATATGGCTCAAAATCGTTTGCAATGGTCTAGTTACATCAATTTTTTGTCTTCCACTAGATTCTAAGTTTCTGAATTCCTCATAATCTTTTTACTTCACTGGTTTATATTTCCTTGAGTCGTATCTTCCATGCCTAATCCTTTCTGTTACTACCCCTACTACTCTGGAATTTGACCTGACAATTTCATGTTTCTGCGCTCATGGTGTGTGGTAACTTGAACCGATATACATACGTAGCAATCCCTATGTTGCACCTCACTGACTGACCTTCAATACCCAGGTCTTCATTAGATTTATGGATTTAAATTCTGTGTTATCTTGATTTCGCTTATCGTTCGTCATCAAAACATGCATTTACACGCTGAAATGCAATGACAAAGAGTCGAACCCAGGACTTTCGGATATGAGAGACATTTATCCGCTGATGATTCACATGTAACAGCTGTAGATCAAATAACATGGTCCTCCTTCAGCAGCTTCGAGGAGAATATGAACAGTTTCTGTGCAGCACAAACTTTCAGAATTCATCCTCGATGTAATATTTGGCATCCTCCTGCAACTCAAATCTACATTCAGATTGATAATATTGCAGTCAACTACTTCTGGACTATATCCTTATATGCGCCAAACTTGAGTTTTGATTGTGTGGTATCCAATACTGGTATTGATACAAAAGCTTTCTATATGGAAGCCCAAATAGCTGAGTGAGAGGAAAACTTTATTAACTAGACCTGATCAAGAGATGAATGTACGCTCATGTGTGTTTGTCCCCTGAAAGTTTTTGCCCTGTGTCAAACCAATGGTGTATCTCGTGTTGTGAAAAAGCAAACCAAATCTTCCACAATAGCGTGTGCCTACTATCTGACCGATGTCTGATTGGTTCATTGTATCTGGTCGCCAGCAAATGTTTCGTCCTAAACAAACGGAATCTTATATCGTAACTAGATCTCAGACCGACCTAGGTTGAAGACTAGCTTCCAGTCCATTGAAAACCGTGTTTGGCGAATTTTCTCAGAATTAATATGTGTTAAATACATGTACTTAAAAAAACAAAATGTTTTTTGTTGTAATCGTTTGGATAGATGCATCAAATTAAAGAAATACCATGTTTAGTTAGTAACGAATGAGCATTTTTTGCAGGTTTCGGAAAATGTTACTTTCATGCGTTCGTGCTCATCCGAAATCAAACCTTTGTTAATTGCCTCCAGTGATGCGGTAATTTACACCCCAGATAAGGAGCATTTTGGAATTGTCCCTATTGAAGCAATGTTGTTATCTCGAGCAGTCATTGCATTGGATTCTGGTGGTCCTAAAGAAACTGTTTTGAATGGTTCTACAGGATTTCTATGTACCGTGCACCCAATAAACCAACTTCCACAAACTATGGCCAACTACCTTAGCAAGTACGCTTCTCTTTACCTTTTTACAACCTATTCTTATCCTGCTCAGTGTACATGTCGTGACCACCTGAGATGTTCGCGACTTACTGATTTACTTCATAGTCTGCGCTCAACCCCAGAGTTCCTCATTTAGTTATACACTAATGTTTCAAAGATATGTTTATGTTCTACATCTTAATATCTACGTTAAAATTCCGGTCGTTCTACCTTATTTTGGGTACCCAAGTAATATCGTCAGCTCTCAGGAAGTTCAGAGCTGAGTATACAAGTCTGTGACTGATGTCCTATATATTACCTTGTGCTCCCCCCAGTGGCTTTGATTCATGTCTGTTGACTATCACACTAGTCATTTTTCCGATTAATAGCTGGATATTAGACGCCCAGCGCATACCTGTTAAAGTTAAGTAAACTATTGTATCAACTTTGTTAGTCCCCGTTCCACTAAATTCCCCGAGCTTTCCCAATGGTCTACGGCTTTAACTACAATTTAAATTGTCAAGTTAAGCACCAATACAGGATGTGCAATCACCTAAATAACTATTGTAGTTTCGTATAGAGCGTTCTGATTCAAAAACAAATTTTATATAATTTTGTGGTTTGGAGGATGATAATACAATTCAAGAACTACGATAAACTTCAGAACAACTGACAATCATTCGCAAATCGACTTTATGGGCTTCATCAAATCAAACTTTAATTATTCTAGCACTAAATAATACCTTTCCGTCTTATTCGAATTCGCTACACTCTATAAAAAAATTATTGTGTTTATTTCAGATTTGTCAATGATCCAGAGCTTGCAGATCGTTTGGGGAAGGCGGGGTGTGAACGAGTTGATGAGAAATTTTCATCTATAACTTTTAAAAGAGAATTACAAACAATCGTAACTGATTTGATAAACAAAGACCAAGGATAAAAATAGTTGTCTACATGTGAAACATTTTAATTTTTATTAACTTTCCATAAATATTCAGTTGTCTTTCATTACAAGGCAGTGTTCCAATATACGTAATTTTGATGAAATGCTGTTTATCAAAATTTTCCCACTAGACTGTTTATTTGTATTGGTCAACGTAAATTTACACTTGGATAATTTTCATCTTACTCCCTAAATGATGGATACAAGTAATTCTTGACTTCAAATCTTGTTCCTTACTAATCATAATAGCATACATATTTTGATGTATCAAATAATATAAAATATATATAAAACACACACCAGATAAGTTAATTGTATTTGATGAAAGCAAAAGTAGAAAAATATAGACTGAAAGTTAGTTTTCCGAAGACCGAGGTTCGTGATCATGGCTCAAAAGAATGGATTCGAGAAATGTTTACCAACTGAGATTTGTTTGGAGTTATTGAAGATAATACAGAAATGTTTAGGAAACCATTATTTCAGCTGACGATTCTTTTACGTTAGGAAGTATATTTTCCTAAAGTATGTCAGATTAAAGCGAATCGAACTTACCATATCATAAATAACACGCACGTAAAGAGAACAGCTTGGACATCGTGCTATATCATCACCACACAGTAAATCTTCCTACAGAACGAATAACTCAGAACTCTATAAAATAAACTAACCTTGGTAATTAAAAATCGATCACCACACGGACAAGGATACGAATACGTTTCTGATTCTTCATCATACTCCATATCCTCGATTTCTATTTCATCATGAAATACAGACATCACTGATCAAATGTCCATCAGTGATTCTTGAGAGCGATTGTTTTATGAGATTGCACAATATGTCTAAAAAAATTAGTTAAAAATTTAGTGTAAGATATTGTAGGCGAGATTTTCGCAAATCTTTTAGGTATCTAATAATAGCTTAAATAAAATAACTTGTTCAGCAAGACAGAGTAAAGTCAAATTATATGTGTAAACATTTCCGGGCTCATGCAATGATCGGAAACAATACTGATCAGCATAAGCGAAAGGAGGCAATAGCAATAAGCATTATATGATAGGTTTACATGGAGCCGCTAGTCCTTAATGGTAATGCAACGCCCATATTCTTTAATTTTCAGTCACAATTACTGGTGACGGCAACCTTAATTATATTAATGTTAAGAACGATAGAAAGGTGGTTTCTTAGTGTGAGGGATTACTTGGGAGGATGAAAAGGGAAGCCATTGCACGAGTTGAGTGAGCTTTTCCTCACTATGTCAATGGGAATACGTTCGTAAGGTGCTGCAAGACTAGCACGTCAGAAGTGGCTGAAAATCTTAAAGAGGCATGTATACTTTGTGTATCAACGTTTCTGAGTAATACTTTTTAAATATATCTACTTTCAGTAAATAATAAGATCAAAACAAACGTACATGTATGGGATGATATGAGAACTGACACGAGTTTAAACTTTTCTACACGTGCTTTTGTGCTACAAGATAACTAGTATGAAAAAGCATAGTGTGACCTATGGATGGGGTGGAATATTGTTAAAAGATTTCAGTGCAATAAAATAAGATCTGATGGCTAAGAGACATTCCATTATGTTGGATTGCCTTTCCTTGATTTGTCTGCCTTATTTCTTCTTGATTGTAGTTGTAGTTCAATTTTAATTCTCATAACCTGTCTGTACGAAAGTCTAGCAAGCTTGAAAGAGGTAATACTCTGGGAAATCGTCAACATAATGAGGAATTTATACGACAAACTACACTGCAAAGTCGTGAGTGGAGAATAGCTGACAGACTCATTCAAAGTGAGGAATGGAGCCAGACAACGCCGATTACTTTCGTCTGGTAGTTGACTGGATTATGAAGCCCTCAACGTGAGGGCATAAAATACGATGGACAGCTTAGGTGCAACTAGACGATTTGAACTTCGCAGATGACTTAGTTCTTCTATCCCATACACACCAACGAATGCAGGTGAGGAAGACCAGGATGAATAGCAACTGGTAAAGATTAGCCAGGATAGAGTTCGATGTACAATGTTGTTAGACGGCCTAGTGTCCACGAGGTTTAACAGGTATAATTAGTGTGTGATCATTTTTTCTCACTTCATTATACCAACAACAGCCGATACCCAGATGTTTCCAGCCAACAAATTATACTTTCATTATCTTTGAAATGAAACTAACGAACGTAAAATAAGTTCAAACGTTTCGATTATTTGTGTAGAGCAACTCGTTCCTAAGTTAGTAAGTTTGATTTTTCTTTTCCTAAATATAATCGTTTCACGACTTATAATCACTATACAGATTTGGCTTTATCTCACCCTAATACGACAAAATAACTTTCTCTATAAATACGATAAACGAATCTGCATTATGTTAATGCATAATAAATTTTGAAACTGCTGCAACTTGTAATTATCCAGGTTTCAATTTTCGCCTTGCAATATACACACCGAATAACAATCTGCATAAGTGAAAACATCCGTATATATAAGTTCTTATATCTTCCCTCTACAATTCTCCTACCTGTAAATATATTTTCTAACGTCCACGTCCTATTATTAGTTACGGAACATCTGTTCATTGTGTACACTGTTACAACCAAGCAATCTATATACGGCTCGTGACAATTCGTGTGCGAAAGTAAAATATTCTTTTTGAATTACAAATTCATTGCCCTCATTTTTCTTGTCTTCCAAAACAGAAAATCTACGAGGACACTCCAAAAAAGTTCACAAGCCCAGAACGAATTACTTGTCAGCTGACTACCGACTTTCCCATCGAATAATCAACGAGTGGAATTCATTACCTCAGCACGTGGTTGAGGCTCCATACGTCGACTCCTTCAAAAGAAAGTTGGATCAGCTGAGAGACCATCAATGCCAGGACTAACACAGGCCATCAAGCCTCCTGTCTTTTCCAAACTGAAATATGTTGGATAGACGCCCTTATCGTAGAGAAAAATGAGAGTAACATTAGCGATACAATAATTAAAAAGGTTGCCCATGTGTGGCGTTTTTCACGTTATATTTCGGTCTGTTTCGTCCAAAAACATCCCTGTTAATCGCTGTTTTGCCCTCAAAAATTCCTTTTTCTCGTTAGCTTAAGATGGGGCGTAACTTTATCTAAACTGACCAGATATCCGTATAAAACGTTTATCTTTACCCTGCAAAGTGGGTCAATTAAGGAATTCGGAATCTACATCACTAGTAATAACGGAAAGTAACCCATTTTTTGAACTAATAAGAGGTGGGATGCAACTCACGCAACGCAGCAGACAATCTAGCGGCAATAATTAAATGGGTTCAAATGGTTGAGGACGGAATAGAAGAAGCTTTCGCTTAACGGGCTTCCGTGTCAGGTAGCAGTGGATCACCAATACCTCCAGGCAAGAACCTAGGTATATGAACGATAATAGATGGAAAAAAACAATTTGGTAAATCATAATAATATGTTATCCTTAGTCCTTAAGAATAAGTCAAGTTTTCTCTTAAAGGACTCCTGGGAGGTCGCTTGGACTAGCTCAGTCGGCAGCGAATTCCAGCACTTGACAACTCTAACGGAGTAGAAGTTGTGCCTGCAGTCTGTTCTGCTATGTAGGGTCTCCAATTTCTGGGTGTTACCTCTGAGGTTAGTGTTATGACTAAGCTTAAGAAGATGTTTAAGGGGATGACCAGAAGTATTAAGGATACTATAAGTCATAAGAAGATCACCTCTAAGACGCCTATACTCTAACGGGTAAAGGTTAAGTGATTTGAGGCGCTCTTCATAAGGTTTGAATTTGAGACCCCGAAATGATTTCGTGGCTCGACGTTGTATACGTTTCAAAGTGACCTTATCCTTTTGGAGGGAGGAAATACTATGTTTCCGTACTCTAAGTGGGGACGAATAAAACTGTTGAAGATTATATGGAAGGTTCTACCGTCAAACTGGCCAAAAATGCGCTTCAATGTTACCAGTGCAAGGTTTGCTTGAGATGCGTTTTTGTCACAGTTCGCATACGATTTCAGGTCGTAGGGTACCAACACTCCTAAATCTTTTTCTACTTGGGATACTTCCAGAGAATAGTTTCCTAAGTTGTAACTATAGTCTGCAACATGTCTCAGATGGACTACCTTGCACTTTGAAGTGTTGAAGGTAAGTCCGTTGTCGTCTGCCCAACTTTGTAGTCGAGTCAGATCCTCCTGAAGAACTAGTATATCATTATGATTACGTATCTCTCTCCAAAGTTTCAGATCATCTGCAAAAAACAATAAGTCAGATGAAACTTGTTGAGGAAGATCGTTAATATAAATCAAGAAGAGAAGAGGTCCTAATATTGAACCCTGGGGGACCCCATTAGCATATTCCATAACCTGAGAGGGAGAGAAGTTAACCATGAGCTTAAAGTGTCCGTTTTCTAAATCTGAAGAGAGCCAATCAATTAAAGGGGGTTTTATACCCAATCGTCCAAGCTTCTTGATAAGACATGCATGGTTGACCCTATCAAAAGCTTTTGAGAAGTCCAGGTAGATGACGTCAACCTTCCCCTTGCGATCAAGGATGGTTGTCCATCTATCCACCGCAGTCAGCAGGTTGGTCATACAAGAATGACCTTTTCTGAAACCATGCTGTTGAGGCGAGAAGAACTTTGAGGATGATAAGTGTTCTAGTATGCCGTCGAATACTAGGGATTCCATAATTTTTGAAGGTATGGAAGGTATGAAGGTATGGTTAAATGGTCCATAACAAATTAAAAGAAGCTTTCGCTCAACGGGTTTCTGTATTTAGAAGCAATGGATCCGCAAAGTCTCCATGTAGGGACCTAGGTATACTTAACAGTAATAAGAAAACGTCAGTACGGTTGTAGTGAAGCACTGTCCTCAGTTCTTAAAAAATGTGAAGTTTTCTTTTTAAGGACACCAAGAAAGTCGCCTTAACCACCTCAGTCAGCAGCAAAGTCCAGAATTTGACTAATCCTAAAGATTAAAAGGCGTGCTTACGTTCTATTCTGCCATACTGTGTTTCTAACTTCTGTTTTTATCCGCTAAAGTTTTTGCTGGAACTTGAATTAATTAGGTATTTTGAGGTTGTTCAGGTGTGTTTGAGTAGCTGTTATTCATTTAGGCGGTTTCTGCTGCGACATCTATGACTAAGTCAGTATTTTTTAATTTCCATCAGTACAGTTTGTTCGTGAAATTCTACTTGACATAAGGAGCCGTAATTTTTAAAAATGTTCTGCCCTACAGACACGTGTGGATTGAAGTTTTCCACCACCATCATGTATGGTGGTCAGTAAAACCACTCTTTTGCCTTTTGTGATGTTAGGCTCTCTTACTTTTGTGGTGAGTATGAATATTGTTTTAATCAAAGCCAGTAGCTGGAATACAATGTTCAAGGATGAATAGTTAAGGTATAACTAGTTAGTCTATTCCTCTGTTAATAAGGTACTTATTGGGCAAAAAATTGTGGACGTTTAAATGATGTCTTTTCAACGTTACGCAATGGCGGCAAAGTGATTGTTTGTTATGATAGTGAGAATAACCTGATAAAGAGGAGAGCATTTAGTACGTGCACGAAAATTGAAACGTATGGCCGTTTTCCTGAAGTTATTTGCCTGGATTCAACGTACAACACAAAGAGTAGAAAGTAATTACCAGTGTTCTGCTTGACAAGCTTCCCTAGTTATAGACTCTTTCACCTGGCTTCGACAGGAAACTGTGGACGTGGAGCGCCGATTGATTGATTGGACGAAGGAAGGAAGGAAGGAAGATAGTTGTAGTATGGATCATGAGTCACTTCAAACTCATCATTAAGAGCATTAGTAGGACCGAAACGTTTGTGATAGATTGTGCAAGACTCATCATATGTGCTGTGAAAACTGCAACATGTGATCGATAAACGAACCAATTAGGGATAAAGTGAAACACTCACCACCGCATTGGATTTCTTCGACCTTATATGACTATGTGTTGTTTATCCATTAATCACAATTTTATGTTCATCGCTAAACAATATTCGCCTTGTTGACTCATTTTTCCTATCCTCTATTTACTGCTCGGTATTTTATTTTTGTCTCTCATTTTCCCTATTTAATAGACTTCACCGTTTATTTGTATACTAACGTTGTTAATTTAAGTTTTTGAAACAGATGAAGTTTATTAAGCCATATAGCTTACTTTTTCTGACTTCGATAGTCTAGAGAATAGCAAAGAGTCTCTCACACATTGCTTCCTACAGCTAGGGTAGGCAAAGCAAACACCATATTGCTACAATTGAAGAACGTGTGGAACTCAAAAGAACTGCCAACCAGTATCAACGTGAGAGCCTTCAATACGAACGTCAAGACAGTTAGTTCCACTGTGCGGAGCTGAAACGTTGAAAACTACTACATCCATCGTCAATAAGGTACAGGTATTTATAAATAGTTGTCTACTCTAGATACTTAGTGTCTGTTGGTCGGATGCCATCAACAATAGCCTACTATGGGAGAGAACAAACCAGCTTACAGCTGAAGAGAAAATCAGAAAAAGACGATGGAAGTGGGTAGGGCATACATTACGGAAATCATCAAACTGCATCACAAGGCAATGGTGAATGGAAGCGGAAAACAGGAAGGCCAGAGAACGCATTACGTCGGGAAATAGAAGCAGATATGAGAAGGATGAATTGTAACTGGAAAGAACTGGAAAGGATTGCTCAGGACAGGGTTGGATGGAGAATGCTCTTGGCTGGCCTATGCTCATCCACGAGGGGGACACAGGCCTAAGTAGGTGATCAGCAGCACACTTCGTGTCTCAAGCTAGCTTATGGTATATAAGATATTTCTAGCTTTATATGAGTTAGATTTCAGCATGCCACAGAAAACAAAACCAAGTTAAATTCATAACTTCCAACATTACAATAAGATTACTGTTTTGATCCTTTTCAGTTTGTGTCCAGGATTTCTACTGAAATAAAATGGGAAATTGCTTCCTACATCAGTAACCCACCGCAACACCCATTTAGCTATGTGTTCATTCCACGTGAGTAGGGCTATATGTAAGAAGACCCGTATTCCAATAATAAAGTTGAAGATACCACCAGTATTGTAGTTTGGCAACTCTTTACCAGTAAAACCTTCTATAATCGAATCGAATTGAAAGATATATTTGATCGGTTATCAATATATCGAGAAGTGACTGATCTAATCTTACTAATGATAGTAGGTGTTTCCCATGCCGTTATGTTACGTGATCCGGTATGGATGCATGACCGAGCGCCTTCAGCTAAATGAGTCCATTAAAACTAATGTTATCAGCATCCCATGTCGAACACTTACAGAGCTATTGGTTTTGGGGAATTATTTACCGCTACAAAGTAGTAACTGTGTCAGCTTTTCCGTGAACAATCAGATCCGACGGTTAGTCAGTGTTCGAAGCAGACGCATCACGACTTATTTAAACAAAACCTGGATGAATCGGAAACGAAACCGTGATGAAGCCTCAACAGTGATGTTGTTACCTTGGGTAACAATGCAAATAACAGCTATGAAAGCTGACATAGACAAATAAAGTGGGAGTTGTGTAACCAAGATTCGTTGAGCAAATGTATGAGGAAGACATTCACATAGCAAAGAAAAATGAGCAAACCCAGGTCATTGCAATCCAGTTTGCATTATAGTCATAAATGTAGGTTTTTTGCTCCACAGGTTTTAAAGCATCACTTAAGCATGTTGACTACACACGCCGGGTTTCTAGCCCTTAAAGACCATGAAAAGAAAGGGTTAGTGTGCACTGAAAACAGTAGGTCTGTTGAATTGTGATCTGCTTTGTTTTTAGTACTGTTCTAATAATAGACCTATCCCTAAAATTGTAGGTTTGTCATGATGTAAATGACTCATCTATAATATCTTACGCGAAGGTCACACCATTGTTTACACTGACTCATCGTATCGTAAGAATCGACAATGTATGATGGAGAACACATTCAGACTGAAGATAAAACCATATATTTGGTATGAATAAAAGGTATGGCCCAAACAAGAATAATCACGCCTGTAAGGCCGAGCCATGTATTTCGACGAGCTTAATTTCGACTGGATGTCCTCGCGTCCATTATTATTGATCCTCTCTTAGTGTTACGTGTTAAAAGTCCATTTCCCCAGCTATCTCATGTTCAGTTTTGGATATTGTAGTTAGGATCCAATGTCTCTACAAGTCAATATTTGTCTTCTTCGTGGACTGTAGTCTCTGTCCTATAGTATATCTGAACGACGACATTTGCACATGCCATGTATTCCAAACGTGTCGAATTTCATGTTGGCACATGGTAGAGTGAGTGTCTGATAAACTGAAATTCGCAGTTGCCAAAAAGATGTTTAGTGTTTATCCATAAGACGCACAACACTCCTCATCCAGGACTGCATACCGCTATATTGCAGGAAAGTAAGAACACAGACACTTAGCTATTCTGCTATGGATGTTAACGAAGTGGAAATCGTTTAGTGACAGTGATCTTGAATCATTATACTCATCGAAAGCAGGCTGATATGTGAGACACTGAAGTTTCTCTCTATTTTTTATCAAAGGCTAAGTTATTGTGATGGGTTTATATCACTACTATGTTACATGTAATCTGTTAACGAAATGAATTAGCGACATGTTATGCCTGATGGGAGTATAATAAATATGACACAATATTATAATATTCTCGTGATTTCTCCTGTTCTACACAAATTTGAAACTCAATTTCAGCTTATCTTAGCTGTAATGTGTAGATAATTTCACATTGATCGTTTTCTAGTTGTGACGCTTAAGCATACTAACAGAAGTGAGTGAGCAGCTTGTAGGATTTATTTTTTCCTACAGATATATCACTAAGACTGTAAACGCGATACTGGCGATCCCAGAGTCTATGTGAAAGCTATAGTCAGAACAAGGACAACTTGGCTTTAAACTTTATCTGTTTCTAAACATAGAAACAATTAGATTAGTACAATAATTAAAGAAATACAGTCATTAAGTGAAACGCACAAACATACCGACCAGCATTGTGTGTCTTAATAAAATGAATAAAATTTATGAATCACACTAATATAATAGGATAATAATGTCTTTCGATTGGTAGGTCACATGCAACAGGGATAGTTTACAGACATATCAGATCAGATTGATGTGGTGAGAGCTTAAGCAACGATTTGATTGGTTAGTTATGGACATAACTAACACAGCTCTACCTGCATAACTGATCTGCTTCATTACATGTTTCAATCACTACGCTTTAGTATAATTATATCGACTGAACTTAATTAGACGATAACCAAGAATACTGAACAAACCAGCCATCATAGTGATTGTTTTATTTACAACAAACATGTTGTTCACGGTAGTTAAGCTTATAAGCCCAAAACACGAAATATGTGCTGGTAAGACGTATCTAACAAAAGAAAAACGATATTGTTTTGAGACTGGAGACAACAGTCGCCCACTCACAGAAACATAGTTTTCAGCATAACAAACCTTTATCCAGTAGCATTATTCGTTGACGGTCTACTTGAAAAAAATCAACGATGTCATTAAAGTTACTGTGTCTTAAGATATCATTCCTGCATTCAATACACGTCCGGAGTAACGCAATCAGACGTATCAAATAAAAATTAAAACCAGAGCAAAATTCATAGTATAATCTGGTTATTTATAAAACACTGCATAGTATGACTAGTCGAATGAACATGAACCTGTCCATGGAATAGGTTTAAGTCTACATTCGAATCCGTAACTCAACCGTCTATCCCATGGTCAGTACGTAAGCTATCATATTGCCCTCCATGGATTAATAAGGAAACCCGGAAGCTATTGAAGCGTAGGAAACACTTCTGGGAATTATTCTTGTCAACAGGTCAGGCATCATTTAAGTGCGAATACAAAAAAATCCGGAATATATGTAAAAAGACCATAGCTAAATCCCGCACGGCTTACGAACGACAGTTGGCATACGATAGCCGTATCTGTCCGAAGCGGCTGTTTTCGTACGTTAAAAGGCGGACGAAACGTAGTGATGGTATCCCCTCATTACTGTTAAGCAAAAATTCAGCTTTATTGGCTGAGTCTGATCTAGCGAAAGCGGAGTTATTTGCTAACTATTTCAGTGAAGTCTACTCTACGTGTAGTGTTACAACTACTTGTCCCGTTGACAATGAGATACCAGCCATAGGACCTTTACACGTGACGGAGGACATTGTTCTTCCTTTGATAACTAACCTAAAACCTTGTAAGATACCGGGCCCCGATGGGTTACACCCACGTTTACTGTCGTCGCTTGCAGACATTATCTCAAGACCACTCACGATGCTCTTCAACATGTCCCTTTCACAGGCTCAACTACCTAGAGACTGGAAAGATGCCATAGTTAGTCCTATATTTAAGGGTGGTCAGAGACGGATCGTATCTAACTACCGGCCTGTTAGCCTAACCAGTATAGTAGTTAAGTTACTTGAAAAATTAATTCGTGCTAAGCTACTAAGCCACATAGATTCGTAAAATCTGTTAACTCCCGAGCAACATGGGTTTCGTAACAAGCATTCATGCTTGACTAACTTACTCATTGCGAGAGAGGATTGGACAGCTGCCCTAGACAACGGCCAGTCTGTCGACGTGATATTCATAGATTTTAGCAAAGCGTTTGATAAGGTTTCACACTTAGGTCTTATACAAAAGCTCTCGAGCTTTGAAATAACAGGTGCTATACAGGAATGGATAGGAAACTTCTTATGTGACCGCAGACAGAGAGTAAGGGTCATTGGAACGCTATCCTAATGGAAACCGGTCAAAAGTGGTGTACCCCAAGGCACCATCTTAGGCCCTCTACTTTTCCTTCTGTATATTAATGAACTACCTTTATTGCTTAAGTCGTCGACGTTATTGTTTGCGGATGATGTTAAAATTTGGAGAACAATAAGAAATGAGACTGATCGTTGTTATCTGCAAGCAGATTTAGACGAATTAGTTAGGTGGGCTCATGATTGGGGCTTGAAAGTTAATTCCAGGAAGAGCGTGTTCATGCACATCGGGCACGATATTAGTTACCACTATACCATTAATGGTACATCTCTGCCACGCGTTCATGAGCGCAAAGACTTAGGAGTAATTATAAGTCACGACTTAAAAACTACTACGCACTGCAATGCGGTTGCTTCCAAAGGCTTTCGCGCGCTACGGTCGCTTCGCAGAGCATTTAAATGCTTTGACGAGGATATGTTTCGAATTTTATATCCCACCTATGTAAGGCCACACTTAGAATACTGTATCCAAGCAGCTAGCCCTTGTCTGATAAAGGATACTAAATCGATTGAGCGTGTCCAGTGTGTAGGGACAAAATTAGTAAAGGGTCTTTCTAAACTCCCTTACGATGAGCTTTTAAAACGTCTAAATCTTTTCTCCTTATCTTATCGTAGGACGCGAGGTGACCTTATACTGGCATTTCGTATCTTTAATTATGACCTGGGTGTTAATATGTCTTATCTTTTCGTTCTCTCAAGCACTAATAATCTCCGGGGTCATAGCAAGAAGGTTCTGAAACCGCGATCTAATAAACTAAAGGTGGGGTCCCGTTTTTCTTATCGAGTGGTCAATGATTGGAACGCTTTACCAGAACAAGTGGTATCAGCACCATCAGTGAACATTTCCAAAAAGAAGCTAGACCTTCACTGGAAGGAAATCTGTCAGGATTAACACAGGTTCATCAACCTACTATCCTTATTACTGAAGACTGAAGACATTGTTCCAATTCGCGATACATTAGGTTTACGTGACAACGTAGAGATTAAATCCACCTCGACCAATAACGCAGTCTTTTTCAAATATCGCGCCCAATATTCAATTACGACAGCGGTGAAGTCATCAAAAATTTATAGAACATTCCTTTTATTTGAATGGGTCAAGAATGTTACGTGTGATATGACCTGAAAGCTCCACATTCAAATGTCCCACGAGTTAGGGTCAAACCTCAGTTGAGATGGGGTTTGCTAACTTGTTTGGCCTTACGATTATCAACTTATTTTGGATAGACTTACACTATGCATATCCTTCCGATTTCGAAAGCAGCAACTCTACCAATTTTAGGCGTTGGCTAAACCTCCTAAATATGGATATGTCTAGTAGTGACAAAAAGTTGCTTGCTAACTCGGTTCATGGCATGTTCAGTTTCGCATATGATAGTTACTTAAAATATGGGTTCCCTTATGATGAACTAAACCCAATTGACTGCGTTGGCCGTGGTTATGATCACAAAAATCCTGATAATATAAATGTGAATGATGCTCTTGGTGACTATCTACTCACGCTTGTAGACTCTCTTGATACGTTAGCAGTAAGTGATATATGGTTATTAATTTAAGCCTTAGATCATGGGCAAAACCGAGGATTTTAAAAATGCAGTTAGTTTAGTCACGAAACACCTTTCGTTTAACCAAAAGACAAGGGTTCAAGTTTTCGAAGCAACTATTAGGTAGGTTACTAGTCCATTGTATTGTCTCAGAGTCCTGGGAGGTCTTTTATCAGCACATATAATCATTACAGACCCAATCGAATCATTTGGTCATCTGCGACCACCGGGATATGACGACGAATTATTGAACCTTGCACATAATCTAGCGAACCGGATGCTGAGCGCTCTTTCCGTAAGTCTTCCTTTTAACAGTTTTAATAATTGTCCATTACCCTGTAAGTAATTTAAATTTGGCATAAAATCCACCAGGGCTTTCTTATTGATTAGACTTATTGATTATTAATTTTCTAGGTCCAACTCCGTTGGTTCAGAATTTTTAATTGATCTTCCATGGTGACTTCAATCCACCTTTAGTAGGAGGGATAGTTGGTTAGTGTAGCTGAATTAATCCTTACAGTTTGTTTTCCAGTGTAGGTCAAACTTCTGGAAAATGTTCACTAATGCGTCTTATACCACTCGTTCATGTAGGGCATTCTGGCCAGTCGCCACTAGATTTAATAACGGGACCCCACTCTGGATTTATTAGGTCGCGGTTTATCGAACATCTGTGTTAGGGCGTTGGATATGATAAGTTCTGGAGGGAGCTAAAAGATAAGACAGAAACACCCGAATCGTTATTAAAGTTTCGGAGTGCTAATATTAGGTTATCCTGTATTGTACAATACGAAAAGGGGAAAAGATTTTTGCTTTTTAGTTCTCATCGTAAGGGAGTTTGAAGATACCCTTCACTAGTTTTGTTCTCACACGCTGAACACGCCCAAGAGGGTTTGTGTCCCTAATAAGACATGAACCGGCTGCTTGGATACAGTACTTTAGTGTGGTCTTAGAAGAGTGGTATTTAAAGTCCGAAAAATCTCGTCAAAGCATTTGAATGCTCGACGAAAGGGCCATAACTATCGAGGATCTTTAGCGGCTTCTGATTTGCACTGCGCAGTTGTGTTAAAGTCTTAACTTACTATTGCCTCCAAATGCCCTGGTTCGGCCGAGAGAGGGGAGCGATCGCCCTCTCTGGAAATGCTTTCACACGGCCACGCGTATGTAGCTCTGCCACGAAAGTCCTACTCACTATCTTCTCGTGGTATTGCTGTTGTTTACGAAATTGAGAGGACGAAAAGCGAATGTCCGTCACTTTAACCTGGTTGGTGGACACAGCGCGTCCACCTAGAGGAGTTGGAAAACCCTGATTCCAAACCAATGGTGCACATGGACTGGTTCCAGTATCCTAAGGGAACGAATGGCGTGTGAATCAATCGTTGGTCACCGGCTACCACGAGAATGCATCTCCTTACGATGCTCCACTGCCCTGTGGGTTAGACCTTTAGGTCAAAGGCTCTGGGTGTGGTCCCCTAAGAAAACCACCTGCTTCAGTTTGGGCACCTGGGTAGTATCACAACCCTCACAGAAATCAAATGAGATTTGTGTGGCGCATATGTATTTGGTGCTTCCTTGTACCATTATTTATGTGTTTAAGTGATAATAATACTGATATAAAGAAGGAAAAGTAGGGGTCCTGAAATGGTGTATTTGGGTACCCCAATTTGACCGACTTCCATTCAGACAGTGTTCCATTCACCCTCACTTTCTGTTTTCGACCACATTAGAGGTTTCTTATCCATTCCTGTATAGCCCGTAATATTCCGAAGTTCGAGAGATTCTGCATAAGTCCTAACTGAGAAACCTTATCAAGTGCTTTACTAAAATATGTGAATATCACATCGAGATATAGACCATTGTCTTCGTCTGTTGTCCATCCTCTCTCGCAGTCAGTAAGTAGGCTAAGCATAAATGCTTAGTCCTATACCCGTGCATCTCAGGAGTTAACAGATTGTATGGTTCTACGTGATTTAATAATAAAGCTCGAATTACTTTCCCAATTAGCTCAACTAATGTTCTGGTTAGACTGACACGGTAGTTAGACACGATTTCTCCGTATGTAAATATAGGACTAACTGTACCATCTTTCCAATCTCTAGGGTGTTGAATGTGGGAAAGGGACACGTTGAAGAATATCGTGAATGGCCTTGAAGTAGTGTTTGTGTGATTACAGCAATTGTGGATGTAACTCACCAGGACTCGGTGTCTGAGGTTAATGATCAATTGAAGAACAGCCCCTTCAGTCATATGTACAGGTTTTAGAGCTGGTATCACTGGCGTCGTTACAAATATTGTTAATATTACCCGTAAAGTATACTTCGCCGAAATAGTTCGATAAAGTCTCAGCTTGGACCAGGTCTGATTCAGCTAGTATATGCGCATTTTCGTGCAGCAGTAATGGAGGAATACCGTCACTGCGTTTTGCTTTTCATTTAATGTACGAAAACAATCGTTTTGGGGAAAGGACGGCTATCTTATGCTGTGGTCTGTTGACAAGTGCCAGAATCATTTCCTACCCTTAGCAGCTTTCGGGTTTCTTTATCGATCCATGAAGGACCATGTGATAGCTTACATGTTGACCATAGAATGGACGGGAATTTTAATGGTCTCGAATTTGGCTTTAAACTTCCCAAATTTTCCTTCCATCGACCCATTTACGCTCACCGACCAATCTTGTGAGGTAGCACAGTCTGTAATTGCTAAAGTGTTAGCCCATCAGATATTGAAACGGTGTGAAGCAGATAAATACTGCATATTGTCTGAAACCTAAAGTACAGTATAACATGGTCACTGTTTGGTAGTGGTGGGAGGTACTAAATAACATCATCACTGTGGTGTGTAAAAAAAGATTCAGCGATGGAGGTTCGTGTCCCAAGTCAATCTGTATCGGTTTTACGATATATTGTAAATATGCACACCGGTTGACATCAGGCTACTGTCAAAACATTCACCGGAAGTTGTAAATTCTATCCAATTGATATGTGGTTCGTTGAAGTCTCCGACGATGAGACAACAGTCGGCCTTACTTCAAGAACGGATATGTATTAAGACAAAGTCGTCAGGAAGACAACGTGGACTACTGTATATACGTCTTGTGGACACCAATCCAACTAGATTTATTTGTACAATAAGCTACCTCACATGTCCCACTATCATGTGTCTATGATGTACTCGAAAGTAAACGAAAGTGATCTCTGACGTATAATGTTATGCCTCCTACATTGGGATTTATAACTCTTTCATTTCTAATACAGATACATCCTGCAGTGATTGAAGAAAAGTCCATATCTACATTGCACTACGTTTGTATGAAAAAAGTTAAATCGTGATATAGTTCGTCCATCATCGACCTTAGCTCGAATGTCTTATTTTCAAGACAACGAATGCTTGTGTAGCACACATTCAAAGTGCTTTGAGAATCACTCTTTTTGTTTCTTCATGTCTCGGTAGCTTTAGCTGAACTACTCGAAAACCCTAAATCCAAAGGTTTGTTTCGCCATTTCTCGAATTTTTAACTCAGTAATGGCAGTCTTTCACTTGATCCGATTCACAAGTGACCAATCTTGTCGGACACGATTATTCGACTCACGAGTTTTGTATGCGTTATTCTGTGTAACATCCCTGTGTTCGTAACTTTCGAGTGGTAACCTGGAGATCCTTGGTTGTGTCTAGCCTCCAACCCACTCACTGAATTTTTATTACTTCAGTAACATGTACTCCGAAAAAATCTTCCGGCAGATTACACTAAATTCAGTTCATGTTCATACCTTTTAGTAGGGTAGTTTTCTTTCGACTCCTCGAGATTCAAAGTAATTAAACTAGAAACAGACTTGACTTCTCTGAAATTCGTGTTCGCGGCTTTCGATCATATTGTCATTTCCTGCCTGTTAACTACTGGGAGCCTTTCTTTGATTGCTTTTTGGATCAGAAGAGTAGTTTGATTTGAGCAAATTACTCACAGTAAAATTTGATGAGATCAAACATTTTCCAACTACACTAGGATTAAGTATTTTCCTCCTTTGATACTCTAGGGGAGTATTCTGTGACTTAGAGTGTGAGTCCACCAAAGTCTTGCCAACTAAACGGGTCCTGTTTGTGGTCATTTTTATTTCTTTTTTTCACACACTATCCTCCATATCCTGTCAGTCGGGATAGCCACATCGGGACTATTTCAGACGGTGACGGTTTTATGTGGGTCTTCAGGTACTACTGTAGAATCGACCACCAATATCCAGTGATATTTCATTCTCAGTTTGTTTCCAATGAGATTTCTCTTTTGCATGTTTCACAGTCGAGTTTTTGGCTCATCCCACAACAACACTTACTACAATTCTCATGTTTGGCCTAATTAATCAAATAATTTTGGTGATGATCATTGTCATGGTGAAGTAATTAACTATTGTAAGGGGGTACCACCGAACTACGTACACTTCATTTAATATAAATCAATTTGACGGATGATTATCTTTTACTGTGTTAAGAGTAATCCGCCTAAGCCAGGTACTGTTAATCACCTCCGATTTCTCACATACTTGCTTACTTTTTCAGAAATCGGATTCGTCTCATGTAGACGATGGCATCACTAGGTGTAACTCACCAAGTTCAAATTTGTATATTTTATTTCGAGCCGTACTTTTAGTTATGAGAGCTAGTCATACCACCCGGCACCCCAGACTAGAGTAGCTCGAGTGGGTTTTAAACCTGAAATATAGTCGTTTAAGGTTGAGTGTCTTTACCACCTGCCCAACGGTCTGATAAGCTCTTTGGAGAATGTCAGAATTTCAAATAGACGTTCTTTTGAGTGTTTCGTTTGGTTATCTACAAGGGTGGGTAATTTCCCATGGGCGTTAGTTTGAACCCTGATTTCGGCTTTTGACAAGCATTATGAGACTATTGTTTTTGATCCTTTCATGTTTTGATCTAAAGGACACACCAACTGGAATACCCTACCCTCGATTCTACCTAGATTCTGGTCTGAAAGATAATACAACAACTGAAAACTGCCTCGCTGGTGCTGGCTCATTGTTATTAGAATTCGGCTCCTTAAGTGCATTACTCAATGATTCTAGTTACGCTTCAATAGCTCGCCGCATTGTTTTAAATCTATGGAAAAAGCGATCAAGTGTTTCTGGACTTTTCGGTAAGCTTTATCTCGTCTGTTGATTATAGCTCACTGACTCGCTTTGTTTGTTGCAAACACTTTTTTTTATATCTAAAGGACGTTCATAACTTTCATTTTCTAACGTCCTTTGTTTCTATTGGAAAAGTCTTCCGGATCAGTGTTTGATCTACACTTAGTGATCGGTTCAACTAAAACGCTTTATTTCGAACAGTTTCTTTTTTGTTTCGGTTGAAATTTACATTAATTCTCTTTTTTTATGTGACTAAAAGGTTATATAGTACAATTTTAAAATATTAGAGGGATGAATATCAGCTAGAATCGACTTAATTTTTGTTACAGTCATATGTGTTAGCGAGACATAGATTGGATCAAAGCGTGTTCCGTGCGCGACCGCGTTGACGCACTCTGATTGGCTAATTCTTATTCAACCAGCGCTAGTCGACACTTGGAGAACACTCAAGAATCTCATGTAAAAACTATTAATATACTAACGTTTTTCTTATTGTGCTTCTTACTTCCATCTACCCTTGTTATTCGGAATATAATTTCTATTCTGTACAACCGTGTTCTGATTTGGGTACTTACCGAGTGCATTGGTGTCCAAGAATACTAAGCAATAGGAATAGCTGGGTCGTAGAAATATGTAACAATTATAACCAGAGATAAAAAATCAAATAAGATATAGATAAATTTTCAACTCGATTTCTCGCTAGCTTAATATTTCCTTTATATATTATGGGTCATTGAAGCCTTCCAGTTTCATGCTAATTTATGTAAGCTTGGCATATACAACTCAGATAATGTTAGAACGGCAGTTTTCTTCCCACATTTTACTTTTCTCTATAATCTATTCTGCTAATCAGTTTAGACATTAACATCGTTGGATGTTGGCTCAGTGGTCTATCGGTTAAGTGCTCTGGCGCGAGACTAGTGGGTCCGGGGTTCGAATCCCGTGAGGCGGGATCGTGGATACTCACTGTTGAGAAGTCCCACAATAGAACGAAACGGCTGTTCACTGCTAGCAGGTTTTCTATGGTGGTCTAGCTTCAATTGACTCATGATCTTAACTATATAAAATTAGTTTTATGGTCGTTTATATTTGATTCTTTTAAATGATAAATGAATTTCATTTTTGATGCATACATCATTGTCGAAAAGTGATATCGATAGGCTTTTGTATCTTAACATCTAATTGAATGTTTGTTGGTAATATGAAATCCCTAGTTAAAACTTATGAGAAGCGAATCATCATTGGTTGGGTTTAAATTTTGTCACAATAAATTATTCAGTTAGTAACGAATACCTGCTTCGAATATTCTAATAGCTTTTTATTGATAATTAGCCGAGAAATCTTAAGTATTTTAATAGACCTTACTGAGTCAGTGTTAGAAATTTTCATGTACTAAACTTGTTTTCACTCGAGTTAGTGGGCGAATAAAAGAAGAGGATAGAAGTAACTTTGTTCACAGTTTTGAAATAGGGGTAGCGAATTATTCACACAGCTCAAAGATATATCTAAGTTAAATGTTCATCAACTTTTTCTGTGCTTACGTAGCTGTCCAATGTGCTCTTATATTATCCTCTGAATAGTCGACTTACAATTCATTTTTATATTGTTTGTTTGAATCTTCCCATTAGTGTTTAGGACTGCAATTGATTCAAACAAACAATAAAAAATGAGTTAAAACTTCACGCCGTTGTGCAAGCTAGTAGCTATCTGGACTCAGTAGGTAAGTGCATAACATTATGACGTTTGGAGAGTATGTCACTGGGTTCGAGTCCTGGAGTGGACGTCAACTCTGAGATCCAGATACATTCAGCTGACGAGTCCGACGTAGGACGAAACGCGCGTCTTGGATTCCACTGTTAGCCATCATCCATGTTTGCTTATAATCGACTTATAATTTTTTGCGAATCGTTAGGGATTCATTTCTCGATTTATTGGAAGATTACATATATTATCCATTTATTGAAGTAACTCTTATCTACTCTGGTCAGTTGAACTCTTAGTAATTAGTTACTGTAAATTATCAACACTATAAGGTTATTAAATTTGATCTTTGCATATTGGGCTGTCGTGGATTGGTAGCTTAACTAGTTAAGCACACAAATTTTCACTAATAGATTTGATGTTGGAGTCTCTCCACTTGTTTCACTAGTCTTCACAAAACTATAGTATCTCTCATAACGATTTCAGAAAACCACTCCTGGTAGAACAATTACATTGAAATGCATGCTGTAATTATGAAGACGTCAACATCTGGAGGAATGCACGTGATACAGTGGACAGGCAGGATGCAGCTTGACGATTTAGACTTCGCGGATGATCTGGCTCTTCTATCACAAACGCAACAACAAATGCAGGAGAAAACGACCAGTGTAGCAGAAGCCTCAGCAGCAGTAGGTCTCAATATAAACAAAGGGAAAAGCAAGACTCTCCGATACAATACAATATGCACCAATTCAATTACACTTGACAGAGAAGCCTTGGAGGATGTGGAAACCTTTACATATCTGGGCAGCATCATTGATGAACACGGTGGATCTGATGCAGATATGAAGACGTGGGTCGGCAAAGCAAGAGCAGCATACTTACAACTGAAAAATATCTGGAGCTCAAAACAATGATCAACCAACACCAAGATCAGAATTTTCAATACAAATGCCAAGACAGTTCTTCTGTATGGGGTGGAGACGTGGAAAACTACGAAAGCCATTATCCAGAAGATACAAGTGTTTATTAACAGTTGTCTACGCAAGATACTTCGGATCCGATGGCCAGACACTGTGGTAGACAATAAACCAGATTCCGTCCAGCGGAGGAAGAAATCAGGAGGAAGCGCTGGAAGTGGATAGAACACACATTGAGGAAAAGAGACAACTGCGTCACAAGACAAGCCCCCACATGAAATCCTGAAGGTCAAAGGAGAAGAGGAAGACCAAAGAACACATTACGCCGAGAAATAGAGACAGACATGAGAAGAATGAACAAGAAGAGGATAGAACTAGAAAAGAAGGACTAGGACAGTGGGTTGGAGAAAGCTGGTCGGCGGCCTATGCTCCATTGGGAGTAACAGGCGTAAGTAAATAAGTAAGCATGCTGTAATTATTTTGTTACACATTACTCAACTTAGTTAAATCTGTACTGGATATTTTTCATAAAGTTGATCGGGAACTAGGTAGTTTAGTTGTGATTCGGCGTAATGTTTGACTAACGTTTCACAACTTTGTATGTGTTTATTCTATATGAATTTATTCTACCGTAAATCAGTGCATGTACATTAAGCCCTGGCGTAAGTCACTGCTATTCGATCGTCGATATCTTTTGAATGTTGTCTAACGAATGACTATTGTCAAAGCAACTAAATAGTATTAAAATGTACTCACTATAACCGTTTGTTTCACCTCGTACAATGCATTTATCGACATGTGACTACTAATATGCTGGATAATATTTATTTCGGCAACTTTGGGAAAAAGTTTGAATTATTTTTCTTATTGTTTAACGTTTACACAGGCTCAACAATCGATGTGGATTCAGGCGAATGGATAAATCGAATGAGTGGTCTCGGTGCTGGACAAGATTCATTTTTTGAATATTTACATAAAGTAAAATATAATTTAGCTTCTGTTATTAATCCTTTTTTGATTTAGCCTAATAATCGTTTTATTCAGATTTGTATGTTTAGTGCCTTGTGGAATTCTCAGAATACATTTCAACGATATATATATATATATATATATATATATATATATATATATATATAGTATTGTCAGTAGGAAGCGTCATTTCCTTTATTTGTGCGAGGGCTGTGATACTGCCCGGGTGCTCAGCCTGAAGCAGGTAGTTTCCTTAGGGGGCCACATCCCGAGCCTTTGACCTAAAAATCTGATACACAAGGCAGTGGAGCATCGTGAGGAGATGCATTCCCATGGTAGTTGGTGACCAACGATTGATTCATACGCTATTTGTTCCCTCAGGATACTGGAACCTATGTGCACCATTGGTTTGGAATCAGGGTTTTCCAACCCTCCCGGGTGGAGTTTCCGTTTCCACCAACCCGGTTAAAGCTCCGGACATTTGCTTTTCGTCCTTTCACTTTCGTAAACAACAGTAATGCCACGAGAAAGCAGTGAGTAGGACTTCCCTTGAATCACGTGTTCTAGTTTAGTTTCACTTATTTCGGTATGAGAAATGGAGTATGATTTTTATTATTCACCTAAATAACGTAACCCAAAATTTGTTTAAACAAGTTTGTGCCTATTAAATGAATGACAAAAACTGTTGTAACTTGTGCCCCCTGGATGCCCTGTTAATGTATAGCGTGATAATACAGCCAGTTAGGGAGTAGGGGTTTATCGATCGGACCAATGACACACGAAACCCGTACGAGCAGTCTAGAGTACTTGTCGATCCTGCTTTCTGCTTAGCCCAGCCAGTTAAGTCTAGAACATCAATAACAGCTACTGAGGTATGAATCATTTATTTCAATCATACTTGGTTTATATTCCAAACAGATAGACCACATCGTACCATAAAATAGGAAAACAACATTTGTACAAGGGTTAGTCAAGTATGTCTGTGAATAAAGGGAACAGTAATCAATAAACTGGGTGTAATACATGAATCGTAAATCGTATAACAATAGTTTATAGTTCAAAATAAAGCTCATGATAAGGGGAACATGAATATGAATAGTTTAGTTATTTAGCAATTATACGATACAAAATATATGCATAATATTGGTCCATAAATGAATCCCAATGTTACCATCCATTATTGTTATCGGAACATAACACACCTCTTTTTTTGAAAAGACCCGAATTTTAAATTTCCCGAATGTATCCTGCCCCCACGAAATAGAGTTGTATCCTCATATTTCCAAGTTACTTTTAAGGTGACTCTTTGTATAACATATTTCCCGCATTGCATAGAGAATCTGCTAGAACTGACTAGATGATAAGGATCGATAACATTTGATGTGAGGTCAGAGTTTGATTTAGTGTATAGTGAATCACTATGATAATCAGCGCACATCCCAAAAATTACTATTCATTATTCTTTTCGGGACATAACAAAGCTCACGATGAAAAATATTTCCAGATGGATCGATTATTCAAAAATAATCAGAATCTTTAATCATAGTTGTATATACTATTCTCCATGAGGTAATTCCTGGAGTTCGTGACCAGTGGAGCTAATCCATGTCAGGTAGAGACAGGTATCTACCTCAGTACAATGAAAGATGGTCGCGCAATTTCGTGGGTTGGTTGAAGTTAGACATTAACACCGTTGGATACCGACTCAGTGGTCTATCGGTTAAGTGCTCTGGCACAAGACTGGCAGGTCCTGGGTTCGAATCTCGCGAGTGTGGGATCGTGGGTGGTCACTGCTGAGGAGTCCCACAATAGGACGAAACGGCCGTCCAGTGCTTCCAGGTTTTCCATGGTTGTCTAACTTCAATTGACTCATGATCTCATCTATAAAATTACAAAACCTCCACAAAACCCCCTTCTGATAAATATCGTATCGCTGCACCGACATTAGGCTATACTTTAAAAATTGTAAAAATTACAATAATCAAGTGTACAATAAGGTTAAAAATGATTCAATTTATTCTAATGTATCATCATTTCCAAGAAACGTTATCTGTATTGTACACCAATACCCATGTTGCAGGTTATCTAACACCTATTTAGCCTAGACACTGGAGAAAAAAAACTATATCATAATATTATTATCATTAAAGCTTATTGTAAAGATGAAATTTAATCAAATATTGTAGAATTGATATGCTTATAAAATTATCCATCCAGAATTTATTACCATTAGTACAAAGTGGACCACAATATCGGGTCATTTAATCTAGTGAATTGTATAACAAATAGACTCATAAAACGCACTTATCAACCAATCAAATTATTAATTTTTGTCCTTCAGAAGACCTTTGGAAACCGGGATATTACAGTGGTAACTCCTTTAAAACCTTATAGCATGGACTAGAATCTCGCAAGGATATATATATGTATATATATATACTCAGTTTGTATCTTCTTATTCAGTTTTCTCTAATAATATTATTTATTTTAGGCATATATTCTATTTGGTGATAATGAATTGGGACAAATGTTCTACGACGCATTAAGTAGCATTCAGTCTCATTTACGTACTGGTCGACCTCAATGTTTATCTGGTAGTGGTTCACCACCAATCTATTGGAATGTTGATATGTATTCTGGTAATAAAGTCAATCATTGGATAGATACATTACAGTCAGCCTGGTCTGGTGTATTAGTAAGTTTATTTCTTAATAATAACATAATCTTATCAACTGAGTTATAACTCCTTCATCCTAGCTCTATAGATCAAAATATCGACCTAAAGGTAAACAAAAGAACTAATGCAGTGTAAAATGTTCTTCAACTGAAACTACATTACGCCTTTAGCGACTTTTTACCCTCTCCTCAGCTTTTCAGAGACAAACCAAAGTAAAAAGGTTTATTCACACTCTATCTGACAATGATAAAGAGAAAAAAGCGTGGATATTTCTATGGTTTTATTAGTTTCTTTGAAGATCAGTCATTTAGTGCCAGAGTTTTATAACGTCTGACCCGACTATTCTCAGGCACCGTTTAAGCATTGAAAATGATGATTGTTAAAGAGATCTACTTTTATTCTGGTTTGGGTTGAATTATTTATGAAATCATACATTTCTCAACCGGTTGTTTACGGTTGGTTATCATCCAAAATGCTGCAACGTTATGTTGATCGAGTTGCTTAGCTTATTTGTGCATTTTGAATACCATGGGCGTTGATCAGTGGTGTTGAGCCGGATAAAAAATTCAAGGAACAAAAAAACTATTCCTTTAAATTTGAGGCTTACACAAAATCAGATTTTTAATAGTGGTCAATTATTTGATCACTCATACGTAACGTAGTACCTTGTACATGTGTACTGGTTCAATTCTCCACATCACATTAACATAGCGAGATACAACTAGTAAAATAAATGTCGAATTGATAGAGTTAGTAATATTATTAGTGGTAGTAGAAAATTTGGCTGTCGACAATATGGTTTGCGAAAAACGAATGAATTTGTGGAGTAAATTGCATAAGGTAATTTTGAAATTCGAGATTTTAAGAAAAAAGTGAATACATATACGGCATCGGCGCATATTTTGGGACGAAATGTGGTCTCTAAATGTTGGTTGCGGTAATTTGGTGAACCCTAACCAAATAGTCTGAACTTAGATACTGCAGTTTATTTATTAATTTATTTAAACACATAAATATTGGTACAAAGAGATACCATTTATATATGAGCCACACAAATCCCATTTGATCTGTGTGAGGGCTGTGATACTACCCAGGTGCCCAAACCGAAGCAGGTGGTTTTCTTATGGGACCACACACAGAGCTTTTGACCTAAAGGTCTGATCCACAAGGCAGTGGAGCATCGTAAGGAGATGCAGTCCCATGGTAGTCGGTGACCAACGATTGATTCATACGCCATTTATTCCTTCAGGATACTGGAGTCTATGTGCACCATTGATTTGGAATCAAGGTTTTCCAACTCCTCTAGGTAAACTTTCCGTGTCCACCCACCCGGATAAAGCGCTGGGCATTCGGTTTTCGTCCTCTCAATTTCGTAAACAACACTCCGTTCAAGAGATGGCAGTGAGTAGGACTTTCCTGTCAGACACTATATATGCGTGGCCGTGTGAGAGCATTTCGAGAGGGAGAGCTAACTCTCCCCACTCTCGGCCATACCAGGGCATTTAGGGGCTCTAAAACATATAACATGTAGTGGTAGGACATAAGAATTCCTACTTTTAATTAAAGCCAAAAAACAAGTAATAGCTGGAATTTTAGCCCGCTAGTACTTATATGCTTGTGAATAGTTCATAATTTAACATAAGAAGAAACAATCTATGCTATTTACCATTAACTTCTCTCTATTTATTATGATTATTATTCTTAATGTAGGTTCTTCATGGTGATTTAAATGAAGCAATTTGTCATCATGCTGTACATTATTTCATTTGGAAAATTTATGGTTTACCTCCAGAACGTTATAATATTATGACTGAGAAACCCGAACTGTACTTTTATCCACTTCGTCCGGAATTTGCTGAATCGACATACCTTTTATATAGAGCAACAAAACATCCTTTTTATTTACATGTTGGCAAAGATATTATGGATGGTATCAATAAATATACTAAAGCTGAGTAAGTTTCTCTTATATGATTAGTAACTTTATCACATAGCTTTAACTTTAGGACTTGAGAAATAGAAAACTGTAATGCGACTGGAACTGAACTACAATATATTTTGATGCCAGAAATAAAACAAATATTGCTAACAGATGAGGAACTATTTGTCTATTAAAAACTAAAAACGTCCCTTTATCTTACCGATACGCTCATATCCAAATTACATATATTAATTATTCGTTAACTAAATCCATACTGATTCCGTACAAATGAATTCCCACTGCTGCTCACTAGTGACTGGCTTCAAGAGATATTTCTTGGAGTTCTAGTGAGAATCAATGACCAGTGGAGTTCAACCAGGTCTGTTGTGGGATATCAACTCTGATGACAATGATGAACGGTTGCTCAATTTTGTGGATTAATTGAAGTTAGACATTAATCCTGTTGGATGCCGACTCAGTGGTGTAGTGGTTAAGCGCTCGCGCGCGAGACCGATAGATCCTGGGTTCGAATCTCATGAGGCGGGATCGTGGATGTGCACTGCTGAGGAGCCCCACAATAGAACGAAACGATCGTCCAGTGCTCTCAGGTTTTCCATGGTGGTCTAAATTCAATGGACTCATGATTTCAAATATATTTATTTGACTAATTGAAATATCATCCGACCAACGCCTATCTGTTAGGTTCAACGTGTACACGAAAAATTATTTATCTTGTTTTTGGTTGTTTACATAGTATCCCAGCCCTCACACAAACATAATGATTATGCCGATGGAGATAATGAACTGCTTTTTATGTGCACTTACCTTACCGGTTTGCTGTCACTTGTAAACTATCAGTTCAATATTATCATACTACAGCAACTTCATAGTTCCAGTCGTTTATAGAATAAACTTAAGCAAATGTTAAAAACCAGAAAGCACTTAACAGCCGTTTTATTGTAGTATGAAACTCTTGATTGGTGGTAATCTAAAACATCACCGGGGATCAAACTCAGGATATTCGGGTTGTAGGGTGAGTACTTCACCTTTAAGCATCTGTGCTAGCATTCAGTCGTTTATATTTTAAATGTCAATCAATTTGCAATATTGTAGATCGACCATCCTCTGATGATGTTGGTGGCTTGTGCCCGACATATTCGAATTTCACTTCTCACTCAAACTCCGAGAAATCATCTCTTAAAGATAGTCACTAATGGATACATTATGTTACTGATGTATTATAATACTGTATAATAATGTAATGTGCTTGTTTTGTTTTTCAGATGTGGATTTGCAACTATTCATAATGTAGTTGATAAATCTAAAGAAGATCGTATGGAAAGTTTTTTTCTAAGTGAAACATTGAAGTACTTATATTTGGTAAGTTCATGAATATAGTTATTAAGCTATAATTCACTTAATCTTGAAATTTTCTTTGTTTCAACCTCACAATTATTTTGTCTTTAAAAAGAATATTTCTGATGAAGTTTTGTTCTCTGATCTGGATGGTTTGGTCATGGAGCTTTCATCGTCCTTCTGAACGACATCATCAGCACAAATTTCTGTCAGGATATGAATAAAAGATTTTGTAGAATAAAAGAAAACATATGTTTAGTATTAATTAGGAAATAGATTAGACAACGTGTATATTGGGATAGTTAAGAACATAGATTACTAAATACTGCCATTTTAAAGTAATAGATTTTGTCCCTTGGTCAAGTTCACGCATTTTTTCTCAGTGACTTATGTACCTACGGAAAGATAATGAGATATGTTTGGTAATAGTTATATCCCGAAGAGAATTATGAATGGTAACTTTTGGGGACCATTTATGGACCAATATGATTCGTATATTTCCTATTGTATAATTGTTAAGTAACTAAACTATTCATATTCGTGTCCCTCTTATCACAAGCTTCATTTTGACCCATGAACTATTATTATACGATTTACCATTCTTGAGTTATCCCCAGTCTATTGACTACTGTTCCCCCTATTCACAGCCACCTTTGGCTCAATCTTGTACAAATGTTGTTTTCCTGTTTTATGGTACTATGTGGTCAGTTTGTTTGGTATATAAACCCAGTATGTTTGAGAATAAGGATTCATGTTGCTGAGGCTGTTATTGGTGTTCTGGACTTAACTGGCTGGGCTAGGCAGAAAGCAGGACTGATAAGTACTCTAGACTGCTCATACGGCTTTTGTGTATCATTGCTTTGATCGATAATTCACTCCTCTCTGATTGGCGGGAATCAGCAGGGCACGCAAGCACTCAATTGATTTAACAGTAATGTATTATTTCACGAAAATTCTACTCGAATTACACAATATAAGGAATTTGTAAGTGTCATAGTTTTAAATTTTTGGACAATAGTAAACTAGGATCAGACATCAGAACAATTGCACCCTATATTTTCGATTTCCAAGGTTATTTTGAAAAATATATAAATAATTACTTTTTCCTTGTCATCATCGGATGGAGTGTGAGTAAACATAAACTAGGTCAAGAGTTCTCGGTAGGGGCTTAGTATCAGTTCGGTTGAAATATGTTTTGTGTTGCTTCCATCTACTACACTAACTCTTCGGTTTATTAGTTTATTAATATTTTGATTTGGGTATCAGGACTGGGGTCATAACATAACACACTATGGAAGATAATCAATTTCCCAAAAAATATTTTCATCTCCTGCAGTACTGCTATTCTCCTCCAGTAAATTTGGACTTTTCTATCTACTGGAATTTCCCGTATGATAAGATTTTACGGTTACTGAAGGCGATACTCCATGTATTCAATCGTCGTTGTAAGATTTTGACTATGTTTATGTATTTATGCTCGACTTATGCTCCGCCTGTTGCTCTTCTAGGATTACTACCAGTTCAGAGACAGGATAAAGGACAGGGCTTGAAGATGAAAGTTGAATGATCTTCATTTAGAAGAGTTATGATGTCTCATGGTAAAGGCTAAGGTTCTTCGGAAGTCACAAGGTCTATGCTCCTTCTAACGACCAGACCAACAATTAATATAGGTACAGGGAATGTCCGGACAGTGTGGGAGACTAGGTGAACTAATAAAATAGCTACAGAAATCAGGAGGTACAACTTGATGGTACTCGGAATAAGTGAAACCCATTGGACCCAATCTGAATAGAAAAAACTGGATTCGTGAGAGATGCTGTTGTAATACGGTCGACGAAAATACCTCCCACACACAATGAGTTGCATTGATGCTGTCCAAAGAGGCACGAAAAGCACCTATAGGATGGGAATCTCATGAGTCCAGAATTATCAAGACATTTTTCATAACAAAGAAGGAGGTAATTACAGTTATATACATCCACCAATGGTATAATGGAAGACGATGAAGATCAGTTTCATGGAAGGCTGCAATTACTTACTTATTCCTTCAACTCCCAGGGCAGAGTTTAAATGGTTTGAATAATTTTTTCTGGTTAGCGTTTTTTAGCGAATTGGTTTTTTACGGGATGGGGTCGCTAACACCATGTCCAACCCTCTTCCTTTATCCGGTCTTGGGACCGGCAGTAGCCCCCGGAGAAGATACAGGCGGAGTTGATGGCTGCGATTGGTCGTAGCGAAATACTCAGGAAAGAACCCGACTATCTTGACGAGAGATTTTAACTCCGAAGTCAGAATAGACAACATCGGGTTTGAAGATATAATGAGACGACATGATCTGACTGGGAAAAGGAAGGAGAATGGTGACAGATTTGCAAATTTATTTTCATCCAACAAAGTGGTTATAGGCGGCACAATAATCCCCCACCAAACACACAGAGCTACATAGGTCTTGCTGGATGACACCACAGAGAACCAGGTAGATCATATTTGCATCAGTAAAAAATTCACAAGGTTTATGGAAGACTTGAGACCAGGTGAGGAGCTGACATAGCTTCAGATCACATCCAACTGGTAGTTGCCAATATGAAACTGAAGCTAAAGAAGCATTGGACAACTGGACAAACAGCATTACAGAAGTTCAATACAGTCTTCCTTTGAGATACTGACAAACTCAACGAATTCAAGATAACTCTGAACAACAGGTTCCAAGCCCTACAGGAATTACGGAAAGAATAAACTACTGTGGAAGATAACTGGAATGGGATCATAGGGACACTAACTCCAACGTGTGAGGAGGTTCTAGACCGCAATAAGAATTATCATAAGGAATGTAGCTCTATCGAAACCCCGGACAAAATTCAAGGAAGGAAGAATAAGAAGAGAACAATTAACAACAGACTAGCCAGGTCAGAGAAAGCCGAGCTTTAAATCGAATACACAGAAGTAAACGAGAGGGTGAAGAAGAGCATTAGAGCTGACCAGCGGAAATACATGGAAGATCTAGAAGTGACAGCGGAAAAGCTGCAAGAGAAAGTAATATGATACAGCGAAAAAACTATCAGATAAATATGGTAAACCAGAGCGAGCAGTCAAGGACAAAAAAGGCAAGGGAATCACTGAGATTCAGAAATAGGGGAACAGGTGAGTAGAACACTTTAAAGATCTCTTGAATTGACCAGCCCATCAGTTTGTGTTCTATTGTCTCTTTTAGTCGATGGTTCAAATGCAATTTATGAAAAATAATCTTGGTACTGAATCGGTCATAAAATAAAGAGCACAAGAAATCACTTATGTTTGTTGTTTTCATCAACACATACCATGTATGTTGATAACTTATCAAATCATCCTTATTTACAAACGATTATTTCTGTACATCACTAGTTTTTCACTACGACTTTTTAGTACATTTGAGCAGTTGATGGGAAGATGGATCTAGTAACAGATTGAGATCTTTATATTTGTATTGATGTTTTGTTCTATTTGTTAAGTCCTATTCAAATCTACATCTCATTACGTATTCCACTACATATCCAGGATTTAAAGTGTAATAGACATGTAGATCAAAGTATCAGTGTCAAACTAACTTAATTCATAGGAAAGATTTTGGTTGAAGGTAGTCAACAGAAAATCGTGGACCTAGGTTTTGTGCTACTTGGCACTCATCAGCAAGGCATACCTGTTATATTGAGGGAACTGATGCTCCGTGACGTATTCGATCCAGTGTCATCCAGCTTCTTTGTCAGAGTCGTTACCACTGAGCTTTCCTGACTGCAACTGACCTCCTGTAGGAGTGATATGTATTTACAATTGATTGATCACTGGATAGTGATCAATGTCATTTATATCAGATCATTCTTAGTGCAGATTGAATTCATAGGTCATAAAAGGTTGAGTAATTCACTTTTTTGAATATCAACAACACATTATTATTAAACCATAAGAAATTATCAATATCATTATAATTACAATTATATTTATTCCTTTTGGTTTCTTCTCGTAGTTATTCGATGAATTAAATCCCGTCAATGTGAATGAATATGATTATGTATTCAGTACTCAAGCACATTTATTTCCAATTAAACGAATTCAAAATCTAATGAAAAATCTTCATATGAATCCATTTTCCTTCGTCAATAACTCTCAGGGTTATGAATTTGTAAAAAATAGCTCTGTAAGTGTTTAACTTTTTCTTCATAATTTGAAGTATTGTTATTATTATGATGGCCCCCAAATGCCCTGGTACGGCCGAGACTCAGGAGTGTCCGGTCTCCTCGAAATGCTCTCACATGGCCACGCGTATATCGCCTCTGTCAGTGAAGTCCTACTCACTGCCTTTTCGTGGCATTATTGTTGTTTACCAAATTGAGAGGACGAAAACCGAATGCCCAGCGCTTTAACCGGGTTGGTGGACACAGAAAGTCCAACTAGGGTAGTTAGAAAACCTTGATTCTAAACCAATGGTGCACATAGACTCCAGTATCCTGAGTGAACAAATGGAGTATGAATCAATCGTTGGTCACCGACTACCATGGGACTGCATCTCCTTATATTGCTCCACTGCATTGTGGGTTAGACCTTTAGGTAAAAGGCTCCAGGTGTGGCTACCTAGGAAAACCACCTGCTTCGGTTTGGGCACCTGGGTAGTACCACAGCCCTCACACAAATCAAAGATTTGTGCGGCCCATATGTATCTGGTGCTTTCTTGTACCAATATTTATGTGTTTAAATAATAATAATGGTAATTATTATGATGATCAGCTGTTATTGAGAGGATGGCCACTTAGTTATTCAGCAAATTAGAACCTAGAACATGTATACATCGGTCCAAGTTTTCATGCCGTCGCAACACGGAGATAAAATTAGCAAAGCAAATCGTCGAATCGTAACAGTATCAATGGTAGTAGAGAACATTAGGTTTGGAAAATGATTCATGTTCTCTCATTATACACAGTGATGGAAGAATAACATTAAACTGACAGCAATTTTTCATTCCGTTTCGTCCAATTATATTGCTAGTTTCAAATTCGTTATAATGGCCTTGAAATTAATGTCAACCCTTCATTTGCACATCTTCGATCAGTTATCCTTTGCATCGTTCATGATTCTTTCAATTCCTTCCTATTCCTTTCAGTTCAATGTTTTGACAAGCATTGCACTTCTGATTGGTGTTACATGCTACTTACATCTGTCAACAAGAGTAGCATACATCACACTATTATCCAGACATGGTAGAAGAGTTCACAGGGAAGATAGCAGATTTTTTAAAAAGTGTAAAGAAAACGATCGATATTGGCAACCTGGTAAGGTGACTACGGAGCTCAAAGAACAAATGATTGAGTCCGGCCACATATAAACGATTTTGAGAATAGCTATTGATGTGTTATCTGCATACTTGTAAGACCTTATTACAAAAGACAGGAATCCGTGGGCTGAAGTGACATTTTTAGAATAGAGCTTTAATAAAGTCTTCCTTCCGTTATGAGTAGGTATCATCATCACTTATTCTCACTTTAGTAGTAACACCTTTCTACCGTTATACTCTAATATCACTAGTCAGTACAACTTCTTCCTCAAAACTTAAGTTGCTACTCTTATTCTTATCGTTCATTAACCAATCTGTCTTGCATAGTAAGAATTTAAAGAATAAGTTATTTATTTAAACACATAAATATTGGTACAAGGAAGCACCAAATACATATGCGCCACACAAATCTCATTTGATTTGTGTAAGAGCTGTGATATGCCCATTTGCCCAAACTGAAGCAGGTGGTTTTCTTAGGGGGTCACACACGGAGCCTCTGACCTAAAGATCTGATCCACGAGGCAGTGGAGCATCGTAAGGTGATGCAGTCTCATGGTAGCCGGTGACCAACGATTGGTTCATACTCCATTTGTTCCCTCAAGATAGCGGAGTCCATGTGCACCATTGGTTTGGAATCATTGTTTTCCAACTCCCCTAGTTGGATGCGCCGTGTTCACCAACGCGTTTAAAGCGCCGGACATTTGCTTTCCGTCCTTTCACTTTCGTAAACAACAGTAATGCCACGAGAAGGCAGTGAGTAGGACTTCCATGGCAGAGGCTATATACGCGTGACCATATGAGAGTATTTCGAGAGGGAGAGCGGACTCTCTCCACTCTCGGCCGTACCAGAGCATTTGGGGGCTATTTTGAATCACCAACTTTTCGAACGCGTTAACCGGTTGCGTCACGAAGGTGCAGTAGCATTAGGTTATTACCATTAAAGAAAAAAATATTTATTCCTTTTTAATTCCAAGTTATTTTACTGCCCCATGGAACTTTCCTTCTCATTCCTTTTTTATTTAAAAAAAAATTCTCTTCTTCTAGTGTCCCAATATTAAATTGACCTCTTCACAATATCCAATGAACGATAATCTTTGGAAAGCAACTGGTGTTTATATTCATGCAAAATTTGCTTCCATACCTAATATAAACTGTGATCTTTAGATGTATTCTTCTTGTGTTTTTTCCTAATAACAATAATCATTTTTTTGTTGTTGTTGTTGGTGTATTTTTAAACCCTGTTTTTTTTTTAATACTGGATACATCATTACTCTATTTGTCCTTTGGGAGGATCCCATGTATCTTGGCAACTAATAGTAATGATTAATATTATTATTATTAAAGTGATTAATTTAAAAAAAAGAACGACTTATTTCTAAACTTATCAATGTGTGTTCAATAATTTTTCTTCTTTAGAATGCTCAATTATTCTTATTTTTTTCTCTAAAAAGAAAATTTACATAATAATGTATGTACTACTTATTTACTTACTAATATTATTTTTCTAATTATTCACTATAGATGTAATAATTATACTCAGGAGATTGTCTTTTCTTTTAATGTACAATAAATTGCCTTGTTTTAACTTATTGAATAATAATATATTTAAAGATATATAATTGTGTAGATTCGTTCTGTTCTGCATCATTTGAGGGTTTTTTTTGTAAGGAGTGATTCGTTTTTCAAAAATTTTGTCATAAAATGGTGTTGTGACGAAAGGTGTCCAAAATCTGACATTGATAAATGATTTGCTATGCGTTTTCCCCCCTCCTCAGAACTACTTGAGCGAGAAAGTGTATTGAACTACCGAATAAAATGTACAAATACTTATTCATATACATAACACTGTAATCCTTAGGGAAGTTGATTTATTTCTTAGCCTGTGAAATACACTTGTCCCTCAGGTCACTTCCGATTGCCGTCGATCGATCATCTCATTCGGCTACTTCTGATTGGCTCTCCATATAACCTTTCCCTCCTGAAAAAATAAGTCTTGCCCCTTAGATGTAACTGGTGTTCAGAGAAATGCCGTCTTTTTGACAAACTGGTACCACATAGAGTATTAATGGATACCAGATAGAATTATTAATGTACACTACCTAAGAGTACGGAACTAATTTTAATAGTTGAGATCATGAGTCAATTGAAGCTAGACCACTATGGAAAATCTGGAAGCACTGGACGGCTGTTTCGTCCTGTTGTGAGACTCTTCAGCAGTGGATTAATTATCGAAATACTTTTTTTCGTTCAAATAAGTTTGGTTCATTCGACCCTTTCTACTACCTTAACGTGTTGTTCGGGTTTGACTATTTTAATGATTCAGCCGAGCTATATTGGCTGGGAAACTTATTCCTTTACGTCCCATCTTGCCAGGCAGGTTGGTTGGGGAACGGTAATGGTTAAAAGCAGAATACTTAAAGCTTGGGGGAGAAGACGTACTGCTTAATGTAAAGAGCTATGAGGACGATAAGGTGTTTCCCTTAGACAACTAGCTTCTGTGGCGATGCTACCATTTCACAAGGTAAGGAAAGAGTGAGAAGACGTTGATCCTAAAAACATTATATCTTACCGTACAGCACGTATTTCTGTCTCCGGTTGTAAACGCTTACAAGTGAAAAGGCTAAAACAACAAAAGCTTACTATAAAACGCAATTCATGAGGAGTTGTTCTTTGGCTTATGCAGTCACGTTCACAAGTCACTAAGACCGCTACAAAATCAATTTTATTTCCAGTTCTTGAAAAAATATCCTTCCATAGCATAGACAACTAAGAAGTCACAACGACCCTCATACCTTTAACAGCGCTCCAGATCATCTTGAACAAAAACTAATTCAAGTAACTTATAAAATATAAATGTTAGTTAGTGGCAGAAACTTGCAAACTACAAAAATGATAGGGATTTTCCAAGCGAATTTCACATTGAAAATCAATGCGTTTGATCCTATTCTGAAAAAAGGTTTACGTTTAATTTGTTTTTTACACTATCAACTCGCTTTAGCAAGATAACGATTAGGATTAGGAACTACCGAATTCATCTTTTGTCCTAGTAGGAGACTCCTCATCGGTACAGATCTATGGCTTTGTCAGGGATCAGACTTAAACCAACTAGATATCTCAGCCAGCCCTCAATCTTTACGTCACTGAGAAAGGGATCGAGCAGTTCACATTTTTCATAACAAACAGTCCGCCTAAGCTGCGAATTGAACAATATTCACAAATTCTTCATACCATGAGTAAAGTTGGGTGAAGTGAGTTAAAATCAGTAAGTAGGTATAATGAACGATTTTTTTTAATAAACCATGAAACGAATAAGACTGCAATTCCTTTTGAATTAAGATTCTTAATAAGGATGAAACGGGAATCAACATTTTAGTGAGATAAAAACCTACCTGGACTTCGATTTATACTGTTATACAGCAAAATAACCTTACTGGACAGTCTATTCTGTATTCGAAGCAACCAGCACTTAATTATCTGTGGATATGTTGCTCCAAAGGAGTCTTCCTTCAAAATAATCAAAGGAACTGAACCCAAGGGAGTTCGATTAAAAAAAACTTAAGCACTGTTGAGGCGTTGGCGACCAACCAATGAAAGCTCGAACTCTGAGCGCAAAAATAACACGTCCAACCTCCAATCCTTCCTTGACCCTGATTCCCTCTTGTAGTATCTTCTGGTCTTGCTTTTTTTGATCATAGTTTTGTAATCCCAAACTGTAGTTATTATCTTTTTAAAACTCAGGACTATTATTCAGTTATTAATGTGACCTTTATGTTCTTCCTTTTTTCCTATCTGTCAAACAGACAATTACCCTTCATAATTCTAACCCCGTAAAACATGGCACAAATCCATGAAGTCACTGACAATTGGACTGTGCCATGCCGATAGGTGTAGACTACCTGGTTGGGATTAGCGAGATGATAGCAGTCGATGGTTAGAGACCTTGAATGACATGGCTCAAAATCGTTTGCAATGGCGGTGTATCCACTTTTTGAGTTCTCTCAAATTCTTCATGTCCCTATCCTTTTATCTTTTCAAATTTATTTTACCGGATTATACTCCTTGAATAAAATCTTCAAACCCTAACCTTTCACATAATGCTTATACTCTTACTACTTCTAACACTATGGGATCTGAATCGACAACTGCATCTCTGTGCTAATGTGGTATGGCAACTCGAACTGATGTACGTACGTACGAAGTTCTACGTTGTGACTGACTGAACCCGTAAATTATTCTTCTCTACCCCCCTCCTGATTATTACGCAACCTCATCTGATATTTAGAGTATCGTATCACTTCATGATGCAATCTTTTCTATCTCTCTATAGACATATATTTACTATACAACTATAAATACGAATGTAAAGCTTTAGTAAATGATTTCGTCAAAAAGTGAACTTCCTTTGCTAGATTCTTTTTTTTTCTATTAAAATTATCTGTTTAAGAAAAACAGAGGTTGAGATAAGAAGTAAAGCTAACTTAAACGTACAACACCAAGAGCTCTGAAAACGAACTAGCTTTATAAAAACTAATCCTCTGTGGCATTTCTGTAGATTTTTACGCTAATGAAGTTCCAAAGATATGATTAGATGGAAACCGTTGTTTATTAATAATGACTGTACTTTGTTTTTTGTTAAGGGAATTTCCATGGGGTACCGATGACTATTTTAGAACAGTTAAGCAGTGTACAAATATTTTGTTTTAAAACTCCGTAGTACTCTGAAAAGATCGAACTCATAACCATCAGTTCTAATATAGACCATATTATCCTTAGACTACTGAAATAGCACCCAATATTTCACAATTCCAACTCCAGTCAATTCCTTATTTATTGCCAACACTATACGATAACATTAGTGACGATTGTTTCACTTCCATTATGATCGAATTCCACCAAACACAATTGCTTGCTAAATCTTAAAGTTGGTCACTAGACAGCACATGGTTTTTACTTATTTAAGTGAAAGAGGCAACTGCAAAGATGTTATACGTTCTCTTCAAAAGATTTTGGAGGAACAACAAATACCAACAGACTGAGAAGAAAGATACCTTATCAAGATACCAAACAGAGGGGATCTCAGAAAGTGTGAGAACTACGGAGGCATCACATGGTTGTCAGTACCAGGAAACATTTTTAACACAAAGTTGTTGAACCGAGTGAAGGATTCCGTAGACGCTCAACTTTGATATCAATAGACTGACTTTCGTAAAGATTGACTGGACAATCCTGGTTGACGACAGGAGTAAACAAGTATTGGAGATTTGTGAGACGAAACAGCAATTGATTAATTTGAAGTTCTCTAATCAATATTAGTTAGTAATGTAAACTACAATCAAATTTTTACCATTTCCATGAAATACTACGTGAAAAGTGTCAATTATTTAATTCTCGGGGTTTCGGATCAGAAACATAGTTGAGTTTCTATAAATGCTGCAACATCAATCACTGCCTTCTTGTGGCGGGGGTGTCCTTTACGAAATTGAGAGGACGAAAACCGAATGTCCGGCACTTTAACCTGGTTGATGGACACGGAAATTCCACCTAGGGGAGTTGAAAAACCCTGATTCCAAACCAACGGTGCACATGGGCTCCAGTATCCTGAGGGAACAAATGGCATATGAACCAGTTGTTGATCACCGGCTACCATGGGATTGTATCTCCTTACGATACTCCACTGCCTTGTGGGTTAGACCTTTAGATCAAAGGCTCCGGGTGTGGCCCCCTAAGAAAACCACCTGCTTCAGACTGGGCACCTGAGCAGTATCACAGCCCTCACACAAATCTAATTTGATTTGTATGGCGCATATGTATCTGATGCTTTCTTGTACCAATATTTATGTGTTTAAATAATAATAATGATCAATTATTAAACAGGCATGACTAAGATGTTTTTTTCCAATATGCTAATAAAATCAAGTGAAATATAAAGTAAGAAATTAGCAGGGGAAAAAACGAACAGATATATTCACAAATGTTTCTATATACAATAGAATCCATAAAAGAAGGGAGTATAATATTGAAAAAAGTGAATATTTACTTTTTTATTCATACAAATCAAAGTCAATACGTGTGATATTATAGAATTGTCCATCAGATTTCGTTGCTTCACGTATTAAAATATTGTCATTGTCATTGAACGTTCCATCTTGAAGCCACGCCTTCAATTGTTCAGATGTATATGGTCCTTCAATCTCTGTATTTGGTTTATTTGAGCGTTTTAAATGCCACATGACTGAGGTATGATTATTATTATTATTGTCATCATGGTCAGTACCATCATGTTCTTCAGTTGATTTGATTTCATCTAAAAATCATTTTGGAAATTTGAATATGAGTAGGGTTAACTATTTTGAATAATTAACTATATAGTCAGTCAGTCAGCTACAACATAGGACCAGGCGCATATATGCATCGGTCCAAGTTGCCATACCTCGTTAGCACAACAAGATCAACACCGGATTTATAGAAGTAGTTAATTTAGTGATGGTAGTATATAAAGGATAGGTTGTATATAAGGATATAGTATAGGAAGGGAAAAAAGTTATGAAGCAATTTTAATCTCAAGGTTTAAGGGAAGATAAAGAGTGTATACACCTACGCCAATGTGATCGATTCTGAGCCATGTCACACAGTCTCCAACCATTGGTTACGATAGTCACGCGGACCCCAACCAAGTAGTCTGCATCTGCCAACATGGCTCAGACTAGAAGTTAGTGACTTCAAGCACTGATGCCACGTTTTGGTTTGACCACCCCTAACATTCTTCCAACCATCCCCTACACTAGTCAGCATAGCGCGTCGTGGTAATCGGTGTTCAGGCATACGTCACACGTGGCCCAACCATCTCAGTCAATGTAGATTCACAACCTTATCAACTGATTTAGCGTTATTCTCTAATACCCTGTGTCTAAGCACACCATTACTTACCCGGTGATCCCATCAGATGCGGGCAATATTTTTAAGACATCTGTGATCGAATACTAGTAACCTACGAGTATCTTCTACTCTTAATGGCCACGTTTCGCAGTCGTAAAGTAGAACAGAGCGAACTGCTGCGCAGTATACTTGTCCCTTAATTGATAGACGGATATCTCGTCTTTGCCATAGGTGACGTAAGTTGGCAAAAGCCAAACGAGCCTTTTGAATCCGTACTGAGATTTTGTCAGACACCAACCCATTAGGGCTGATCATTCTTTGCATGGTGCATTTGATCTTGATAATCTATTTCTGAGCCTTGTGTACAGGATATTTGTCTTTAGACTAATACGACAAGTTTTATGAAAGTTAAATATTAATCTTATCCAATAATCAACACAGTATGTTCTATGCTTACTACAGGTGTCATACAATACTTAACTGACCTTAGATGTTATGACTTGTCATTAGAATTTCTAATAACTAGTTGACCTCAGGGACACAGTCATAAATACGATTTTGAAGATGATTATCACCACAAATCAGTACCAATTAAGTAGACACAGATTTATCAGAAATTCTTACTTCCTATCAAATATGAAACTTGATCATTTTTACAAATCTTATAGGCTAATACAAGTTGTTAGCCACATATACAGGTCGACAAAACAGATGTGTGCCTTAACAAGTCGTGCAAGATGTATGAGAAGAATTATATTTAGTTTTAATACTCTGTATACTGCTATTAACCAATGGAACTAATGTACTTGCCGATGAAGCTCACAAATTTGTGTAACATCCTACTGTATGCTATTCATAATTGTGACAGACCGATAGCTGAATTATATATATAATGTAGTCTATTGTTATGGTTTCTCTTATTGCTTAGTATTCTTGGACACTCCTTCACTCGACAAGTTCTCAAAACAGAACACGGTTGAACATGAATGCAAGTACACTCCAAATAACAAGGGTGGGTGGAAGTAGGAATCAAAATAAGAAAAAAGTTAGTATATTTGAAATTTTTACATAAGATTCTACACTCTTCTCTAAGTACCCCAAAGGGCTGGTTAGTCAAGAAATAGCCAATCAGCGTACCCAAACACAATCCTGAACAAAGCATGCTTTGTTTCAATCTATATACCCCTAACACATGGATGATTAACTGTGACTATGAGCAACCTCACTGTCTCAGCAGCTAAAAGGTACTACTTCGACTAATGATTTTCTCGCTGAAAGTAAAAGGCATCAATAAGTTACAAACATTTGCAAAGTGAACCAGTGGATATGGTGGAACCACTGGATGAAGTCTTAATTTTAAATATAAAGAACCTGATGGCGAACCAGTAGTTGATGTAGCGCCAATCTTTATTGTGGTTGGAATATTTATCACAAATCTCCGGACACTCTCTACTCACACAATGAAGTTTAGAGTGAACACAGTACCATTTCGTGACTTATTCGTCTTTTTAAATTGTTTCCTTTTCACTTTACTTCACCTCTTATTAATTTAACCTTACAGCATTGATATCGTCTAATAACTGGGACGAAAGCATATTTGTGTTCAGTCTTACAATTTTGTTTTTTCACTATAAACAAGTACATCATAAGATGATGGGTTAACAACATTTAACATTTAATCTAATCAATCAAAAGTATTTTAACCATGAAGTGATTCCGGATACATAACGAGAGAAATAGGATAAGAAAATATGAAAGGTCTTGGTCTACCTATAATTAGCGGCTTTCTAGTGACTGATGTTTTGTAACATTTACGCGCAAATATCCTTGAAAGAAGTAAAATGAATAGATTGTCTTGATAAATGTTTATTTTCTAGATGAAACATGAAATCTATAGTTATCTCCTAGATGATGAATATTTTGAAAGTTACTAATTTTAATGTCACCGTGATACGAATTGAAAATTGCCAACCATATCTTAGTGGACTACAAAGGCCCCCAAATGCCCTGGTACGGCCAAGAGTGGGGAGAGTCCGCTCTCCCTATCGAAATGCTCTCACATGGCCACGCGTATATAGCCCCTGCCAGGGAAGTCCTACTCACTGCTTTCTCGTGGCGGGAGTGTTGTTCACGAAAGTGAGATTACAAAAAATCCTATTTTATTTCATTTCAATTATTCACATATTCAGAGTTGTAGATGTAGCAAAATGTCTTAGAAAATTACAAAACAACACTGCCTTAATAAAATTTGAGACCAAAAAGCTGAAAGCTGTAGTCTTCAACATTACCGCTACGATCATGTTTACAAATTTTACTACAAAGTATAGATGGAAGCTTATTTTCCAGGTAAAAAACAACAAACCTTTATTGTCAGCTTGCTTTTCATCAAATGCCTGACCGAGGACTTCAAGTTCATCATCTACTGCAAATTGTTTTGTACATTCTATCAATTTTTTGATATCATCGAATGTTTTTTGATAAACATCGAAATCTCCGCCTTGAACAAGCTGATCAGCTAATTCAGTAACACGAATCAATCCTTCTGGATCGCCGCTGGAAGATTTTTTTGGAAAAAATATCCGAATGTAGTAAATATAACTTTCAAGGTTGAAAATGTTTTTTTTAAGAACAATTCGTTCTGAATATACAAGAATGACTCTTACTACCTAGAAGTTACAAGAACCTAGTATGAGTAATACAATAAATATACACTAGTACACATATGAATTGGACTTAGATAATATTCCGTTGCCATAACGTGAATCTACGACTTAATGATTTATCAATCCAACTAATTTGGTTTGGACGTGGGGTTAGTTCTTTTTACTGTTTACATCAGAAATGTGAGATAAAACAGTGTATGAATCTGTTTCGCCACAATGTTCTACTAGAATGATACATTTATTGAATTTTAAAGGATACGATTGTTGGAAATTTACTATTTTAAGCCTGATCTGTCTAAAGACGAGATCTCCAAGTCCTCACACTACACTGGTCATAGAAAAACTATATTAGGCTTTTTCTAACTTTAGAAGCTATGACCCCTGTTTTCTATTTATCTGCATTTTCCCAATATTCTGTAAGCAGACATTTTTCTATATATAAACTATTTCCACTTAACTATTTCACATTACTCATTGGACTTGGAAACGCTTACGACCACTTTTTAAATGATGGGACATCTATTTTAGTACAGACTTGTGTGTGCTAAATAACTACATATACGACTTTACCGTTTCAGTAAATGGCATTTTCAATTCAAAATGTTTCGATGAGTTTCTCTAATTGTATAAAGAGTGAAATATTTCTTCATGACGTTTATATCATTATTCCCTTTCACCACTGATGAATAAACATTAATTTTAAAATTAGGAAAAAAACGGAAAGCTATACTTTACTTCCTATCACAATCGTAAAAAGTTGTTTAGACATAATCTCTAACACAACATGATATACTGGAATACGTATACCATAATCACAAGTACATTATATGTGACACTTACGTCTGAGCTTCAATTTTCGGATTTTTATTTTTTAGCCAGCGCTGACTGGCTGAAGCGGACTTTTTAGAATCTGAACAAGCACCCATACGTCTAATACTGCGCAGAACGGTCTCAGAAGGTTGCAAATAAGATAGGAGTTCTTGGTACAAAGTAAGTTTCTCCTCTTTACTTAGCACTTTTCCACCAAGTTCATCGCTTATCGATGTGTCTTTCAACGAATTCTTTTCTTGATTTTTCTTGACTTCCAGCCAATTAATATCTTCTAACCAGTTATCACGAGCATCAACTTGCTATAATAATAGGAACCGTTAATCATAATTTTTCTACCAACTTTCTTGAAAATGAAAGTGCCAGCGGAGTCGAAGTGTCCGTCTTCCTCAAGCTCTTCTTTCATGTTAAATGGAGTTATTTTAACTTCATCATCATACTCTAAAGTCGTAGCTTCCTGACCTTGTAGAATAATATACAGTAAATACTCAGGTACCATCTATATCCGCTTCATGTAATCGGAAACAATCTTTATCGTTATAGTCTTCTTCATCACTGTCCAAAGATGGTTTTGACAACTTCAAAGGTTTTGATAACTCTTCGCTGGTGATCTTACTTCTAGTTAAGTAGTTGGACAGATATGACATACCACACCTAAGCCAGAGCGTTTCGACATGTGACTGGATATTTATGTTAATAAATAGTTAACGCCTCCCACGGCTGTAATAAAGAAAAAGTAACAAAAGTTAGAAATGCATCTAGGTTACTAAAAGATTGTAAATTTTATCGCTAATCCCTTGCATATATTCCAATCTATCTGTAACACTAAGTAGATTACAAAACAAGACCATAAGAATGCCAGAGCCTTTGACCTAAAGGTCGAATCCACAAGGCAGAAGAACAACGTTAGAAGATGCAGTCTCGTGGAAGGAAGTGAATAACAATAGGTTCATACGCCATTTATTCCTTCAGGATTCTGGAGCCCATGTGCTAGAAATCAGAGTATCCCAACCTCCCTATGTGGATCCTTCATATCCACCAACCCGGTTAAAGAGCCGGACATTTGTCTTTCGTCCTCCAAATTTCGTAAACACAAGGCAGTGAGTAAAACTTCCCTGTCATGGGCTGTATACGCGTGGCTACGTGGGAGCACTTCGATAGAAAGAACTGACTCGCCACGCTCCCCATACCACAACATTCAAGAGCTACAAAACAGATACATAATGTAAACCTGAGAACTATTGACCCGTAAGCCTAGCCGGCGTGGTTGGCAAAGTTTTAGAAAAGATTATTCAGAAGTTGAGTATCTAGATTAAAACCAGATTTTTTCCTGAAAAGCAGCACGGTTTTAGAACAGGTTATTTCTGTCTTACTAAGATATTAGTAGCCTGTGAAAATTGGTGCGCTCTTAAAGACCAGAACCTATCTATAGATGTAGCCTATATTGGCTTTGGTGAAGCTTTTGACAAAGTTCCTCTCAGCCGGCTGTTATCTAAGTTTAGTGATATCGGGATTGGAGGTAACATATGGATAAAAGACTTTCTGGTTGAGCGTTAACAAAGAGTACGGGCGAACTCCAAGTAGTCTAGCTTGGAAACTGTGTTTAGCGGATTGCCTCGGGTGCAGTTTTGGGGCCTGTATTGTTTCTCCTGTGTGTAAATGACCTTCTTAGTGTCCTACCATCATCGGTGCATTAAAATGCACATTGGTCGCCAAGGTATAGATAAATACACGGTGAAAAACAGTGAGCTACTAGTTGTCCAGACACACAATGACTTGGGAGTCATAGTTAGCCAAGACCTAAAAGACACTGCATGCTCCCATGTAACAGCCACCAAAGGTTTTCGAACCCTATGGTTTATGTGTTAGTCTTTAGCCATATCGATGCTAAAACATTTCCGACTTTGTATGCGGTGCTCGTTCGTCCTAAACTCCAGTACTGCATGTAAGCAGCTAGTCCCTGTCTTAAAAGAGACAGTGAGCTGTTGGAAAAGGTTTAAAGGACCGCAACTAAGATGACCATTGAAATAGCAAAGCTTCTGTGTGATAACAGATTAGCTAAACTAAACCAATTCTCATTTTCATATAGAAGAATTAGACACGACCTGATTAGTTTTTAAATAACTTGGTGGTAAATTCGCATCTGATGTGCCCTTGCTTTTCTTGTCTACCGAAACAGAGAATTTACGAGGACACTTAAAATGTTCACAAGCCCAGAACAAGCTACTTGTCAGCTGACTATCGACTTTCCCATCGAATCATCAAGGAATGGAATTCAATACCTCAACACGTGAATGAAGTTCCATCTGTCGACGATCTCAACAGAAAGTTGGATCAACTGGGAAACCACCACTGCCAGGGAAAACACAGACCACCTGTCCATTCCAAACTGAAACTGGAAAATAATGTGTCCACTGTGAAATTCATGTTATGTACTTGTAAACGGCCATAAGCAGCACAATAGTCGCCATAGATGATGAATGGCTTATTTCACGTGTTTGTTCAAGTCTCAGTCTTTTCATTTACTCGAATTACTTGACATAACTTGCTGCAATACATTTATTGGATTGACTTACTACGAAACCCGCGAGTCCAGAATATTTTACTGCTACGCTTATCAACGGGACTATTTCAATTATAGCTCTGAAATTTTATTGTTTCGAAAAGTGTTTATTAAGATTTTGAAATTTTCGACTACTCGCAAGTGCACTTGCCAGTAGTAACCTGGGTATATATTTGGACAACCAAAGGATTTAACAGATCTCTAAACTTAACTGAATTATGGAAAAGTCGGTACTTTATTAAGGACTAATAAAACCATCTCACCGGTGTATTCTACGGTGGCACGGTAAAAAAGTTAGAACCTTTTCAAAGTTGCCTGCCGTTTTGTTTGAACGACCTTGAACGGCTTGACAAGAAGCGGTCATTCCGTATTTGAGTTGGCTAGGGGACTGTTGGTTGTCTTTGGGGTTGCATGAATATCAGGTTTTCTCGTATTTGAGTCGTATTTTCCTGCAGTAAATTCGCGAAATCAATGCGACGGCAGGTTCACATACACTGTCTTTCTTATTTGTTGGAACAGAAATGAAGATGTAGCTGTAAATAATTCCCCAAAATCAATAGCTTTCTAAGTGTTCGACATTGGATGCTGACCACGTTGTTTAAGTGGACTTGTTTAACTGAAGGCTTTCGGTCGTGCGTCCGTACCAGATCACGTTTCGACTCGGCGTGGGACACAGTTCCTACGTTCACTTGCTAGCTAAGAACAAACGCTTCTCAATATATTGGTAACGTATCAAACATGTCTTTCCTACCTCTTCTCGTCTGACTTCTGATTTCTATTGGGCGGAAGAAGTTTCGAATATAGAAGGTGCTACTGATCTCTAGTTGTCAAACTAGAATACCAGTCGTATCTTCAGTGGTGAGACCGACGTGATCTGGTACACCAAGCCAATAAACTGTGAGTCTCTTCCTTTTTGGAATATTATTATTTATTGTTATTCTTTATTTGATTTTTATATATTGTGATATACTTTTTTTCCTTCTCGAGTTTTTCCCGGATATATTTTATTAGACATTTTTCGTTCTTTATATTACTATGACGGAACAGTCACCTAAAGTATTTAATTTAAGGACTACTCCTCCGTCATCAATTCAGTTAACTACCTTCTGGCCTGATAATATCGAGTCCTGGTTCTGCTGCGCAGAAGCCGACCTTAACGACTACGGCATTACAGACTCACGCTCATGATTCCTCGCGGTAGTTAAGGCGTTACCGCGCGAATTCAACAGGTACGTAACACCTAGTAAGTTTACTAGTGATGTTTCGGAACCTTACGAAACGCTGAAACGATAGATTCTGCGACATGAAGATCTGACCGACCGACAACGGTTAGACCAACTCCTCAATAATATCGACCTACAGCATGGTACCGCGACGGACAGGTTGTTAAGGATGAGAGATGTGAAAGTTCAAAGAACCTTCGACGATGGCCTATTTAAACAGCTTTTCTTATCTAAACTCTCGAAACAGGTGCAGTCAGGTCTCGTCTCCTTCCCAAACAACGGCGTAGACGAACTAGCCACATCTGCCGATCGAATTCTAGAAATTACGAAGTCTACTAGCGCTGAGGTCTTTTCAGTCAAAGAAAAGCCTAAAACGACCCCGAATGACATTAACAAATAATGTCATACACTCACCCGATACCTTAGGTTTCGAAATGACCGTAGTCTGTCGAAAACCCCGCGTAGAAGTGTCTCACGTAAGCGATCTGCCTCTCGACCACGAGAGACAGATAATCCCGACTGATGCTGGTATCATAACCAGTATGGTAAGTCTTCCAGAAATTGCAGGAAACCCTGCAATTATCCAACATCAAAATCGAATGACACGAAAAACAGTTCGGGGAACGTCCCAGCCGGCACGCGTTAACGGCAACCGTAGCCGGCGAACACAGCCGCCTCTTATATGTCACGGATGTGACTACGAAAGTTCGCTACCTCGTCGACACTGGCGCAGAAGTTAGCGTTCTTCCAGCAAATCTCGACGACAGACTTCGCGAGTCTGTTTTAAGTTTACAGGCGGCAAACGGAAAACCGATCGCTACTTACGGTAAAAGGTACGTCTACCTTAACGTGGGTTTACGTAAACCCATACACTGGATTTTCGTGGTTGCAGATGTCTCTATGCCAATCATTGGTATTGACCTGTTACAACACCACAATCTACTCATCGACACACGCTCACGAAGGTTGATAGACGGAAACACTAAGTTGTCCGTTTGCGTAACTCCTTGTTCTGGTTGCAGGTTATCCCCAGTCACGATTAAGCACGCCATAGACCCCTTGTACCAAGCAGTACTCGACAAATACCCCGGGATATACCAATCACAATCGAAATTGCCTTGTGTAACCAGGAATGTTACACATCACATCTCGACTACAGGACCACCTGTATTTTCGAAATCCCGCCGACTCGCTCCTGAAAAGTTTAGGTTAGCCAAAAACGAATTCGACCATATGATAGATTTAGGGATAATTCAACCATCAAATAGTCCATGGTCATCCCCATTGCACATGGTCCCTAAAAAGGACAGTAACGATTGGCGACCAACTGGTGATTATCGGCGTCTGAATGCTAATACAATTCCCGATCGTTACCCGTTGCCTCATATTCACGATCTGACAGCTACCTTGAAAGGTACAACTGTCTTTTCAAAAAATCGACTTAGTTAAGACCTATAACCAAATACCGATGGCTCCTGACGACGATCCTAAAACAGCCATCATCACTCCTTTCGGCCTCTACGAATTTCTACGAATGTCTTTCAGCCTAAGAAATGCGGCTCAAATCTTCCAAAGACTTATAGACGGCGTTTTCCGTGGTCGCAACTTCGCACACGTGTATGTTGATGACTGTCTAATAGCAAGTTCGGACAGAGAATCACATCTCAAGCATCTGGACATTGTTTTCGATCGACTCCAAAGGCATGGCATTACTGTAAACATTCAGAAATGCCAAATCGGAACAAACTTCTTAGACTTCTTAGGACACACTATTGATGCACAAGGCATCCGACCCCTTAGAAGCAAAGTGGCGGCTATTCTGGATTACCCAGAACCGACCACGATCAAGCAGCTGCGAACTTTTAACGGACTTGTAAGTTTCTACAGACGGTTCATACCCAAATGCGCATCTCTTATGAAACCGTTAACCGACCAGCTTCGTGGAAATGCAAAATCAGTTAGTCTAGACGACAAAGACCGTAAAGCATTCTCCACAGTTAAGGAACACATCGCTAAAGCAACCTTGCTTGCTCATCAGGACACTCAAGCGCCCATTAGTATCGCTGTAGACGCATCCGACTCAGCAATCGGAGGAGTCTTACAACAATGGGTTAACAACTCATGGCAACCCTTAGGATTTTTCTCGAGATGGTTGTTAGACGCGGAATCTAGGTACAGCACTCTCGGTAGGGAACTCCTAGCTATGTATTGTGCTGTACGGCATTTCCAGCATTCTATCGAAGGAAGAGAATTCACGCTTTTTACCGATCACAAACCTCCTACCTTCTCTTTAAGTTCATCTTCAGATAAGTACTCACCGCGAGAGTCTCGACAATTGGAATACATATCACAGTTTACTTCAGATATACAACACATTTCTGGAGCAAACAATGTAGTCGCAGACGCTTTGTCTCGTATTAGTTCCTGAAACAGTTTCCAAGGAATCGACCTTCTTAAACTCGCTCAGCTTCAAGAAGAAGACATTGATCTTCAGCATGAGTTATCCTCGACAACTCTTAAACTAAGTATTAAGCAGATGGGAACAGGTAGGGAAACCTTACTTTGCGACACATCTACAGGTAGGGATCGTCCAATAGTACCAAAACATTATCGATGCAACGTCTTCAATGCGTTGCACAATCTTTCTCATCCAGGTGCTCGTGCAACAATCGAACTTATAGCCGAACGTTTTTGCTGGCCTGGCATGAATAAAGATGTGAGGGGGTGGGCACGCTCCTGTGTAAGCTGCCAGAAATCTAAGGTCATAAGAGACGAAAAATGTCCCTTAGGCTCTTTCAAAACCCCTGATGCTCGTTTCGACCACGTTCATCTAGATTTGATAGGACCGTTACCCGATTAAAACGGATAATCATATCTCCTAACATGCGTGGACCATTTTACTCGATGGCCACAAGCAATACCTATTAAGGACATTGTTATGACTTGACCTAGCCGTCGCCAATTTGTTATGTTTTTGGCCTAGGCGGTAGCCAATTGTTATGACTTGATCAAGGTCGTCGCTGATTCGTTATGACCTTACGAATTTAACAAGGACGTAATTCGCGTAAATTGTCCACCAATAGAATACGACTTCTACGATCTTCACACTGTGACAATGACGTTCGATTAGTATGAGTAATCTAGAGTCCTTATTGGCCCTTATCCGCCTAACCCGTCCACTTGAGTCCAGAACACCAATGGCAGCCTCGGCAATACGAATCCTTTATTTGAAGCATACTTTGTTTATATATCAGACAGACAGGCTACATCATACCATAAAATAGAAAATAATATTTGTACAAAACCAGGCCAAATGAGGCTGTAAGCATGGGAGACAATAATCACTAAAACTGAGTATAACATAGGGACAGTAAATCATATAGTAATAATCAATAGGTCAAAATGAAGCTTACAATAAGATGAATATAGATATAGATAATCTAGTTACCGAATAGTTATACAATAAGAATGATAGTCCAAAAGTAGGTCCTGCAAGTTACCCGTACTTATGTCTTCGCTACTACATAACAGACATTACTGCTGAAACAGTGGCTCGCGCTTTCGTCGAACGATGGGTAGCAAATTTCGGTTGCCCTTCCACAATCACTACAGACCGCGGACGCCAGTTCGAATCAGGACTTTTCTGTTGTCTGACCTCACTATTAGGAATCACTCGCTTCTGAACGACCGCCTACCACCCACAAGCAAACGGGTTGGCAGGACGTTTTCATCGACAACATAAAGCTTCATTATCAGCTACAAACGTTTCACAGTACACAGACGCTCTTCCACTCGTCTTGCTAGGTATCCGTAATGCAGTGAAAGCTGACATTGGATACACTGCATCTCAACTCGTTTATGGAACGACACTCCGACTCCCAGGAGAATTCGTGGATCCTTCGTCTTCTTCATTGAACATGGATCTAAACTCTTACACGAGTAGGCTTACAAACGCTATGCGTTCAGTTAAACCTGCTCACACTCGACCTCAATCAACTGATGTTTTCGTTCAACCTGACTTACGACTTAGTACACACGTCTTTGTTCGTCGAGACTTACATCAGCGACCTCTTGAATCAGCGTACGAAACCCTATCTACGTCGACTTTCCTTCGGTACAATCGAACGATACGGCTCGTACACTTGTAGTATCCCATACGACAGACGACACACACCTTAACACTTCGTCAACATCGGAAAATAAACCTACAACAACGCGTTCTGGAAGAAGAGTAAGATTTCCAGAACATCTTAACGACTATTACACGTAGGACACAAACTTAATCTCGAATTCCCTTTTCATGATTTATTATAAAAAATAATTTCTTTAATATGCTCATTTTTTTATTTATTTAAAGAAACACAAAATATTTTTATTTTTTGAGCGTATTTATATTTTTTTACATATAAAAAACCAAGAAAATCCTTATTTTTTTCCGATCGCTTTTACGCTGTTGCAAGTGTATTGGTTTATTTTTTCCCGCTCATCTTGTGTCCTTATGTAAGTACGAGTGTATTTTCGACATGCACTCACACGTTCTATTTTTTCTCTTTTCCAGAACGGCTGGAAAAGAACGACGAAGTTTCACAAGGAACCGAAATTTTCATTATACTTTATTTCTTTATTGCTATGTTGTACCTCATGGTCCCTTAGTGTAAGGAAAGATGACCAGTCGCTGCTAAACGAAGCAAGCTATCAGAAGAGTGTTAACCAACGACAAACTCGTTGGGTTTAAACTTCTGGCTGGTCCCGTCCTAGGGGCATCACTGCCTCACTAGGGCGGGAGTGATCTGTAACTGTAAGTAATCCCCCAAAATCAATAGCTTTCTAAGCGTTCGATATTGGATGCTGACCACGTTGTTTAAGTGGACTTGTTTAACTGAAGGCTTTCGGTCATGCATCCGTACCAGATCACGTTTCGACTCGGCGTGGGACACAGTTCCTACGTTCACTTGCTAGCTAAGAACAAACGCTTCTCGATATATTGGTAACGTATCAAATATATCTTTCCTACCTCTTCTCGTCTGACTTCTGATTTCTATTGGGCGGAAGAAGTTTCGAATATAGAAGGTGCTACTGATCTCTAGTTGTCAAACTAGAATACCAGTCGTAACCTCAACGACATCAAAGAAACAATATCTTTGCCATGAGCCTGTATACACCAGTAGATTTCTTTGCTTTCACTTTTTGTTGTTTTCACTTGATAAATAAATCGCTGAAAGTTTTTATAGACAACATTAAGGAGCATTTCTTTCAACGGGCTTCCCGCATTAAGTAGTACTGTGTGATCCACGTCCTTAAGTAGTGACCTAGGTACATTTAACGAATGAAAAAGAAATAACAATAAATTATGATGAAATGCTGCCAGGCGTCCTTAGGACTAAGTTAGGTTTCCTCTTGATGGACTCTTGGGAAGTCACATGGACTACCCCAGTCAACAGTCCATTCCAAAATTTGACTACTCATAAAGAGTGGAAGGTGAGTCCACAGTTCATTCTACTATATTGTGTCGCTGACTTTTTCCTGTACCCCCTAAACTCTGTGCTAAAACTGAACCAGGGTAGGTATTCTTAGGATGCTCAAGAGAGTTTGAGGTGCTGTAAATGTAAAGGCGATTTCCCTTACATCTGACTCCAATAAATAACATCCCGTTACCTTTGTACTTAACGCAGACTAAATATAATAAAATTATGGATTTACTCGAGACATTTCAAAAGCTCGGACACCAGTTATAGGGATAGTTTATTGTTGAAATCTGAAATCGCGCGGATAGCAAGCACACGGGGAAACGAGTGAGTGTGTGTTAAAAATCTGTATGTATTTAGGAGTGTTAATCGATTGTTGATAAATTATTGATTATCTTTGTTTGCAATCAATGAGAGAATAGATTAAAGATCGATGTGCGGACACGCGCTCAATCAGACTCACACATAGTTTTACATAGTGGGTTACATGTTTAAATTACCGCTAGCAGACAAATAATGCAATAGTTAAGTGTGCTTGCTACACAAGTTGTTAAAAAGCTACCTCAGAGACGACCATATTCTAATGGGCAAAGATACAATGGCTTGAGGGGATCCTTATAAGGTCTGGGTTCGAGTTCTTGGACTGATTTCATGGCTCACCCGTGGATAGGTCCAAGTGTGTTCCCATTTTTCCGATTGAGGGATGAACACTATATGATATGAACAGAGAAATAAAAAAGCCAGAAGAAACGACGGAAACTATTTCGAGGAAATTATTTCACGACATTCAAAGTTTGTAATGTACTGACATTTGGTCCCCTACCTAATTTATTCATTTCCATATCCTTTTCTATTTCGCAGCTGTTGTAATTTAAATGCGACCTTTTGTATACCATTTCTCTACACTAAGATCCAGATTGCACATAATTATATTTTCACCTGTTTTTGCATTGCAGTCGTGTTATTCATCTAGTTACACCGATCTAAATCAGCAATAAGTTAATTAGTATTCCAGTTGACTTGTCTTCCTCTCCCTTTTTCGCTTTTTAACCAATAAGTTGATAGAATAGTTTTCAATCTTCTTTCCAGTGCCGTTAGTGTTAATCCGAACTCACATATTTCTGGCCTCTAGGTGGAACAAGGGTGTCTGTCGTGTCAAGGCCTTAATCTGGCCCCCGACAAGCCCACTCCTGTGTATTATTTGGCGGACAGATCAAGGACGAAACATTGTGTCGGTTTGTTTTATCTAAAGCTGAACGAAAACGTTAAAGGTTAAGTGGGACTTTTTACAGCCGAAACTACGAAAATCCGCCTGGAAATTTTCAGTGAAAGGCTTGCTCGAAATACATTTTTGCCACAGTTAGCGCAACATTCTAGATGATAGGGTACCAAGACTTCCAGACTTTTACCAATTTGGGACACATCCAGAGGGAAATTACCCAAGTTCTATATGTGGTCTTTGACATGTATGGAATTATGGTCTACTTCGTTATTAGTACTGCTCTAATAATAGACGTAATCCTAAAATTGTAGATTTATCATGATGTAACTGTCTGCTCTATAAGATCTTACATGGAAGTCACATCATTGTCTACGCTGACTTGTCTTACCGTAATCATCACGAATATATGAAGAGAACACATTTAGGCTGAAGATAGAGCAACATATTTTATATCAAGAAAAGAGATAACACACAAGAATGGCCACCCCTGTAAGGCTGAGCCATGCCCCCCGATAGATTGAATTTCGGATGACTGTCACCGCCTCCATCATTAAAGATCCTTTCTTAGTATTACATGTTGAAAGTTTGTTTTCACAGTTATCTCATATTCAAACTCGAGGGTTGTGGTTAGGATCCAGTTCCACTACACATGTCTCAGACGGGCTACTTGACACTTTTCAGTATTGACAGTAAGTCCGTTGTTGTCCGTCCACCTTATAAGTTGAGTCAGATCCTCCCAAAGTTCCAGATTATCATTCTGGTTGTTAATTTCTCCCCAGTGTTTAACAGCGTCAGGGTGAAGTAATAACTCGGATGATACTTGACGAAGTTAATTCGTATGGATTAAAAAGTGAAGAGGTCCTTGTAAAGGACTCTGGGGGATTCCCACAGAGTATTCTGTAGCCTAAGAAAAAGTACATTATGCTCTGGCCCTAAAACGTTGATTATTTAGGTATTAAGCGAACCGAACTATTAACGTTCACTTGATATCCAACAGTTTTAGCTTTTTGATGAGATATGTATGACCGGCCTTACCAACAGATATTGACAAATCAAGGTGTCACACCTGTAGTCCCCTTCCGATCAAGTACGGTCGTCCATCCACCTACAGCAGTCATCAGATTGATTATGAAGGTGTGGCTCCTTCTGAAACTGTTTTTAGGGTGAAAAAAGTATGGATAACAAGTAGTCACGTGAAATGGTGCATATCAAAGACTTCATAACTTTTGAGGGCATTGAAAGATGCACTAACGACCGGTAACTTGAAGGTTCATTTTATCGACCCTTGAATATTAGCGTGGTTGCCTCCTGCTCCCAATTGTCTAGGAATGTGCCTCAACTTAGTGAGTGTGGGAAAATTGCACCAAGTGGTGTTGCCAAGATCGAAACCGTTTCTTTCAGTATAGCAAATCGAACGATGTCCGGTCCGGAAGAAGTGTCTAGGTCTAGATTCTACAGTTTCTTAGGTTTAATCTTAAAACTCCTATCAGGTTGCAGATGGGACCCTCACCGACGAGGATTGTATGCGGCAGCGGAAATGCATAAAGATATCCCATGGTTCAGGGCTTTTTTGCGTCATCATCGTTGTTGGCTGAGCCATCAGGAATTCAGAGCAGTGAAACTCCGGTTATGGCTTGTATTAGAAAGGCTTCATGCCGAGATAAGCTTTTTGAACCGGAGACGAGCTTGCCGATTAATCCGATGTGATGCTGTGGCCTATCTCTTGACGTCTTTGTAAATTGGTTATATGGTGCGTTGAACTGCCTATGCATGCTGAGACTGAATCAGTCTCAGTTTGGAATGGACAGGTGGTCTGTGTTTTCCCTGGCAGTGATGGTCTCTCAGTTGATCCAACTTTCTGTTGAGATCGTCGACAGATGGAACTTCATTCACGTGTTGAGGTATTGAATTTCATTCCTTGATGATTCGATGGGAAAGTCGATAGTCAGCTGACAAGTAGCTTGTTCTGGGCTTGTGAACATTTTAAGTGTCCTCGTAAATTCTCTGTTTCGGTAGACAAGAAAAGCAAGGGCACATCAGATGCGAATTTACCACCAAGTTATTTAAAAAACTAACCAAGTCGTATTTGAATTTAAGCGTTTAGTGCATTGCAGATCATCAACTGTGATGATTTATATAGAATGGTTGAGGGTCTATTAGAGTTAGTTGGAATTGGTGTGAGGGACCAACTAACATCGGAGTCACACCTCGCGGTCAGCACCTTACGTACATATCAAGGGTGCTCTGAAGACTGTAAAACACAAAGGACGTTAATACATAAATATATTAGTTGAAGTAGATACAAGCGAAAGTAAGGGCACTATCACATTGGCCAGTTCATGGCGTGATATTATCTGATGCGCGTTGATTGTCTTTGAGTCTGACGGGGATCGATAATCTGTTCTATATTCGGTGACTCAACTGCCGGATGATTTGGCTAGGGCCCAGTGACAATTCAACGGTCCCACAGCATTTTAGCGATTCCCTAATAAGTTTCTCTTCGTATAAACTTCTGGGCTTGCGAAGGTTCGAGATACAAATATTTTGAGCTACTCGATATCGAAGTTTTGTATCGCCAGTACCTAGTGACATAAATCTATCCCACATTCTTCTCCTCTTACAGTGAATAGTGCGAATCTGTTAATTGAACCACGATGGGGAGTTTCTCGGACACCTGTCCATAAAAAATTTGGAGGAATTGAAGTTTCTTTTGGATAATTAGGCTTCTAGCATTAGATTATAGATGCCTACTCCCTTTAGACGTGGACGTCCATTAAACGGTATTTTATTTTTCATAGCTGTTTGAAACCATGGAATTGTAGACGTTTGTAGCGGCCACTTTAAACATTGACGTAGCACACAAGAATGGTGCTGAAGTCTGGAGCTTCGTCGTTTATGTCTTTGTTGTTGTTACTTGTAGTGTTTGCAGCTATGCGGCTGTTTGCAGAAACGTTATCTTCTTCACAAATTTTGACAATCTTTGGTGGATTTTTCGGGAGTTTAATTTTCGTCCTATTAATAACGGTATTAGTTTATTGTTGTTCAGCTAACATTGTAGTTTGTAAATAATTTCGAAAGAACACTTTTTGGTGATGAGTTTTGTTCCGGAGTCTTTCCTGAAGGTATTATCGAATAATATTTGACATACTTGAAGTGGCCATATGCATTTTTATTGCCTGTTCTTTCTCTGCGACTATACATCGGGTGTGCGGCACGACATGGTAAGATTGTAATGATGTAATTGTTTAAATATTTGTACTGATGCTAGTTGTAGGTTTGATCGAATTGATGTTTAAACATTATTGGGATTCCTACTCCATAGTATGGAGAACGGTTTTTTAAAGAACCGGCTGTATTGGACTGCTGTCTCGTCCTAGTATGGGATTCCTCAGTATTGCACATACTCTGTCCCACTCGCAGGGTTAGAATCGAGGACCTTCAGTTCTGTGCTCGTACTCTTAACCTTTAAATCACTAAGCCGACATCCGACGATGTTTATGTCTAACTTCAGTCGATCCATTATCTTGACCAACCGTTCATTCATTGTCTGAGGTGGGTAACTTTCATTCACACGGCAATTTCCATTGATCCCCTTAATGATAAGTACATCAACATTGTTCCGGATCTCTACTAGAACACTTCTGGTCGAGCCAGAGTTTATGTCGAACTATCGTCGGAATCGGGCACTTCAGGTGCTCGTCAGGATTGTCCGCTTTCTCGATTTACATATAACTTTGCCACATATATGATTTTAGAGATAACTCTTTCGTCTTCTGGCTTTCCAGGAGTTGATCTAACAAGAGGTTCAACTGTTGCTTTAAGATACGCAGATGATATGGTTCTGTTTGGTGAAGACTCTGACAATATGCAGTCTGTTGACTACTTTAAGTAACAATGCGGACATTTTGGTTGCAGTTCTCTCCCTTCTAGTGTTACTTCAAGATTGGCTGGCGGGATCGTCACGAAATCAAAATACTCGGTTGTCTTATATCAACTTACATCACTTGTAGCATAGGCGAGGTATCCATTTGTCAACTAAAGGACAAGTTTGCTGCTCAGCAGTTCTGTCTGTTCTACTATATGGGTGTAAAGCATAGTCACTAATAATAGAGGATATCTATAAGATACATGTATAGCGTTAGAAGATATCGTTTGACATGGCAAAACCCCCTACAACTGACTCAAAGGTAATTGCAAATGAACCTTATCGTGATCATTGAGGGAGTAGTAAATCCTCATCAACTGAGGTGGTTGGAACACGTTTTGCGTATGCCCGACCACCGCCTACATCGACGAGGGATGTTTAATGGTGCAAGAGTAGGCTGGAATGAATATAGGGTCGGCCAGACCAAGACATGAGATCGTTCCATCATGCCACTAACATTTGAACTTAGTCATGTTAATAGGTTAAGACTAACTGGTTTGACTCCACGTGATTATGTCAACCAATGGTTAGAGACTTTGAATGACATGGATGAAAATCGTTTGCAATGGTGCATGTGCATCCACTCTTAGTTTTTCTCCAAATTCTGAGATTCTAAATTTCTCGCAACTAGTTTTTTGTGCTTTTATTTCATTAATTGATATTTTCTTTTTGAGTCGTATCTTCAGTGCCTTATCTTTCCTATTACCTGTGATACTGTTACCTACTCTACTGTTCTGGGATTTGGTCTAAAAACTTCATCTCTGTGCTAATGGGATATGGCAACCTGAACCTGCGTACGCACGTACAGATTGTACGTTGTGACTGATTAACTGAGCCGATGTAGCTTGACTGAGTCGTTAGGAAGATCGAGCACGACCACCACATTAAAGTTACAGCTACGGTCAGATCAATAAGTACTGTAACTTCCCATAGAGTTTGTAATATAAGAATCAATATTGATTATGCTTTTCTATTGACTTGTATTTATGGTAAAGATCACGTAATTTTTTTCATTCGTAGTTTCATATTTTCGCTGGTGATGTTGTATTATCTGAGTCGTATTTCTCATGAAGTTTATCAAAGTAACGAGCAAGTTGCCACAAGCAGCTCATCGAGAAAGAAAAAATGATAAAATTCCCGATTTGTTTCCAACTAGTAGTATTTTTTCCAAGTTATTTTTTTCAATCTTTTTATGTACACTTCGTATTTGGAGTGTAAAGTCGCAATAAATATTTTAATTTTCTTAAAAAGTTTGTTTTTTGTATAACAAGTGGAAATTTAGACAAAACTTGATCTTATTAAGTTTTAGTAAACATTTAAAGGTCAAACAATTTTATCATTATTACACAGGAAAGGAGTTTACAGGCAATGATAGAGAATATAATAATTATTTCATTTAATTTACAGTTAATGTAATGGCATATACTAAGATATCAGATATTGCTTATTAATGAATGCTAATGCAAATTAGCCTTAGTGCAGATAATAAAGGTTTTGTAATTTGACAGCTGAACGCGTTTTTATGGTTTCATGTGTGAAGGACACCGGGCATAGGGCATGTTGCATTTGTTCATGTATAAGATGTTAGAAATGCGTACTATCGGATGATTGTTCTTATTTTGCAACTTCAGTGAAACGAATATGATGCATGTGCACCGATGCCCCCAAATGCCCTGGCACGGCCGAGAGTGGGGAGGGGCCGCTCTCCCTCTCGAAATGCTCTCACATGGCCACGCGTATATAACCTCTGCCAGGGAAGTCCTACTCACTGCCTTCTCATGACGGGGGTGTTGTTTACAAAATTTGGAGGACGAAAGGCGAATGTCCGGCACTTTAACCGGGTTGGTGGATATGGAGGATTCACCTAGGGAGGTTGGGATACTCTGATTTCTAGCACATGGGCTCCAGTACCTTGAGGAAACATGTGGCTTATAAACCAATTGTTGGTCACTGGCTACCATGGGACTGCATCTCCTCATGATGCTCCACTACCTTGTGGATCAGACCTTTAAGTCAAAGGCTCGGGTAGTGCCCCCCTAAGAAAACCACCTGCTTCGGTCTGGGCACCCGAGCAGTATCATAACCCTCACACAATTAAAACGAACTGACAATTTTTTGTCTGGCGCATATATATCTTGTGCAGCCTCATACCAATATTTATGTGTTTAAATAAATAAATTACACTTCCGTAATCGTGCCATATTTTGGACAATTAAATCAGGGAATCGCGGTTGTTGGTCTTAACCACAAAACGGATGATACATAGCATTCCAGAAACAAACAATCCAAGTTCTCCCCTCAACGGTTTCTAATGGCAGCTGAGTAAGGTGGCATATGTCACACAGTCTGATGGGATGACCATCTCAGTTTATGTTGTCTCTGTCATTGAATTCTTTCGAATTAATAGCGTTGCATCCAAATCCACTTCCGTTCGATAGTTGGTATTATTTATCAGTTGGATTCCTGGTATCCCTTCATCCATAAAAGTGAGGGCTTGCATATGAGGCTCAGGTGCTAGGGATAACGTCAATGGTGTTTGAGGCAACGTTTTGATGCTTATGGAAATGAGAATCACGACCCACGTAATGGCAAAATGCTGTCTTTCCATAATTTCTGAAAGCGATTAGAAAGCTCGAAATAATGCATCTAGTACTTTGTAAGTCACGTTTGTAGTTTGGGAAAAAGGTGTTCATTCGAGGAATATTTAAGTCTTATATCACTTTCCAGAAAATAACTAATAATTACCATTTCAAATTTAGTCATCATGGATGCACACTTCCGAGGAGTCCCATACTGGGATGAAACAGCCGTCCAATGGTTCCAGGTTTTCAGTGGTGTTCTAACATTGATCGATCTATGATCTCAATAGAAAAACTGATGATTTCATTAGACAGAATTGGATTAAAAAAATTATTAAGACAAAAAACAGAAGTAGCCGTGCCACAAATGTTTACTTACGCCTGTTACCCCTCGTAGTGAAGCATAGGCCGCCCACCAGCATTCTCCATCCAGCTATGTCCTGGGCAATATTTTCCAGTTGCTATGCATTCCTTCCATGTCTGCTTCCAATTCCTGACACTGTGTTCTTTGGCCTTCCTCTTTTTCGTTTACCTTCACGATTCTAAGTTGGCACTTTCTTCGTGATGCAGTTTGATGATTTCTGTGATGCATGTTCTATCCACCAATTCCACCATCTTACCTAATTTTTCCTTCACCTGGAAGTTGGTTTGTTCTCTCCTACAGCAGGTTGTTGCTGATGGTATCCAGTCAACGGACATCGGGTATCTTGCGTAGACAACTATATAAATACTTGTACCTTTTTGATGATAGTTGTGGTGGTTCTCCATGTTTCAGCTGCGCAAAGCAGAATTGCCTTGACGTTTGTATTGAAGATTCTCACTTTGATATTGGTCGACAGTTGTTTTGAGTTACATATATTTTTCAACTGTAGGAATGCTGCACTTGTTTTGCCAATCCTCGCCTTTACATCTGCATCAGATCCTCCTTGTTCATCAATGATGCATCCCAAATACATGGGAGATTTCACATCTTCCAGAGCTTCTCCGTCAAGTGTGACCGGGTTGGTGTTCTCTGTGTTGTATTTGAGGATCTCGGTATTTCTTTTGTATTTGTTGAGCCCTACTGATGCAGAGGCTACTGCTTCACTAGTTGTCTTCATCTGCGTTTGTTGGTGTGTATGGGATAGAAGAGCCAGGTCATCTGCGAAGTCCAAATCTTGTAGTTGATTTAAAGCTTTCAATCGTATTCCATATTTCCCCTCAGATGAGGTCTTCATGATCCAGTCGAGCACCAGAAGAAAGAGAAAGGGTGAGAGTAGACAGCTTTTTCTGACTTCGGTTTTCACTTGGAATGCATCTGTCAGCTGTCCTCCATACACCACTTTGCAGTGTAGTCCGTCATATGAATTCCGTATGGTGTTGACGATTTCCTCAGGCACACCATAGTGTTGACAAAGTTTCCATAATGTTCTACTATCCACACTGTCAAATGCTTTCTCATAATCACAGAAGATGTATAGTGACGAGTTCCATATAATTGGTTACTTAACGATGACCCAGTGTCACGATTTGGTCTGTGGACGACCGATCCTTACGGAATCCGTTCTGTTGATCTCGAAGTTAGGCGTCTACCGAGTATTTCACTCGGTTCAGCAACACTGTTGAAAACCTTTTCTTGCACTGTCAGTAGTGTGATGCCTCTGTAGTTTTCACATTTGGTCAGATCTCCCTTCCTTGTTATCTTGGTGAGTTGTCCTTTATTTCAGTCAATCTGTGGCACTTGTTCTTCCTCCCAGGATCGAACCTGAAGCATGTTTGCAGTTATTTCTATGTCTGATTTCAGTGCATCAGCTGATATGTTGTCAATTTCTACTGCTTTCCAAATGTTGATTTGTCTGATGGTCATTCTGATGTCTTTCGTCGTTGGTGGAGTGACATCTTTATGAATGTCTATGTGTGATGCTTCGATGTCCGGTCGATTCAATGGAGCTGGCTTATTCAACAGTTCCTCGAAGTGTTCTACTGCTCTGTCTCTGTTCTTTAGTCACGGCGATTGTCTTGCCTTCTTTGTCCCTGACGGGTAACTTCTTGGCCTGTAGCTCTCCCAGAGTTACTGCCGGTCCCAAGCCCGGTTAAAGGAGAAGGTTTGGGCGTGGGGTCGGCAACCCTATCCCGCAGGAAACAGTCTTGCTAAAAAGGAACGTCAACCATTGATAAATGATATTCCTAGATATAGAGACTGATATATAGGTAGTTTGATAAGCAGTAGTTATATAGATAGGTAGGTAGTTTGAAAGATAAATAAGCCGATTAATAAACAGGTAGAGAGATGGATAAATAGACAGTCAGACGAGCTGAGACATATTTTATACGAGTACTCATCAATATATTATTAGTATTTCAAATATAATTTTCACATATAATGGGACATAGAGTGGTAGCATTGTATATACGTCTCATGTTTTTATACTGGGAAGAATGAGAAATCACTGTAATTCCTACGACGCTAAGTAAAAACAGCGAGACTGGCACAAGTGAAGATTTATTAGCTCCAAAACACGGCGACCCTTGTCGAAAATACACTCATATTATAATGAACGAGAACACATAGGTGGGGACAACTGATTTTATTTTAATACAAAATTAGAGAGTTCTTTCGTCAAATGTGAGAACTATACGTTCAATACTTCATTTGGAAATCCTCCATAAAGCGTCTCAAACTTTATCGTTTTTTCATTTCCATAATGATTACTCTGTGTTCCTGTTCTCTTAGATTCGTTCTTGTCAATCTTCTGTTGCCAGACATACCACTTGTGATTGGTGTTACATACTACTTATGTCTATATAGGTAGCATACACCACAACGTGCTGTTTATTGTGCTGAACATAGTTCATTATTAATTTAATACAAGGACATCGCGTCTTAAAGTAGATATATAATTTTATGGTTAGATGATAACATAGATAGCAAAACAGATAGATAGACAGAAAAAGGGAGATAGACTAATAGTCATGCAGATCGCGTGATAGGTATGTAAATAAATTCGTAGATAAGTAAATAGAACGTTAGGTACTCAGGTAGGTAGATAGATATATAGTTAGAAAGGGAGATAATAGATAGATTGATTAGTTAATAGATAAAAATAGATACTAGAAGATAGCTGATATATCTAAAAAGTTTGTATTCTGGATTGTGTGAGATAAATCTCTTTAATTAGAGTGAAAATCACTTTCTCATCTGTCCATACATCTCAATTTCAAGTACGTAACTGAATAAATTGGTGAAATGTATATTCGAAACATAAATGTAATCTAAGAGTTTCTACTTGAACTATAAATCTGACAAGTATTAGTGAGTAGTAGTAGTAGTAGTAGTAGTAGTAGTAGTAGTAGTAGTAGTAGTAGTAGTAGTAGTAGTAGTAGTAGTAGTAGTAGTAGTAGTAGTAGTAGTAGTAGTAGTAGTAGTAGTAGTAGTAGTAGTAGTAGTAGTAGTAGTAGTAGTAGTAGTAGTAGTAGTAGTAGTAGTAGTAGTAGTAGTAGTAGTAGTAGTAGTAGTAGTAGTAGTAGTAGTAGTAGTAGTAGTAGTAGTAGTAGTAGTAGTAGTAGTAGTAGTAGTAGTAGTAGTAGTAGTAGTAGTAGTAGTAGTAGTAGTAGTAGTAGTAGTAGTAGTAGTAGTAGTAGTAGTAGTAGTAGTAGTAGTAGTAGTAGTAGTAGTAGTAGTAGTAGTAGTAGTAGTAGTAGTAGTAGTAGTAGTAGTAGTAGTAGTAGTAGTAGTAGTAGTAGTAGTAGTAGTAGTAGTAGTAGTAGTAGTAGTAGTAGTAGTAGTAGTAGTAGTAGTAGTAGTAGTAGTAGTAGTAGTAGTAGTAGTAGTAGTAGTAGTAGTAGTAGTAGTAGTAGTAGTAGTAGTAGTAGTAGTAGTAGTAGTAGTAGTAGTAGTAGTAGTAGTAGTAGTAGTAGTAGTAGTAGTAGTAGTAGTAGTAGTAGTAGTAGTAGTAGTAGTAGTAGTAGTAGTAGTAGTAGTAGTAGTAGTAGTAGTAGTAGTAGTAGTAGTAGTAGTAGTAGTAGTAGTAGTAGTAGTAGTAGTAGTAGTAGTAGTAGTAGTAGTAGTAGTAGTAGTAGTAGTAGTAGTAGTAGTAGTAGTAGTAGTAGTAGTGATTATTTTAAAGATATCCATAAGTATCAGAAGGGGTTTGGTGGAAATTTTAGTATTTTTTTATAGTTTAGATCATTAGTCATTTGAAGCTAGACCACCATGGGAAACCTGGAAGCACTGGACGGCCGTTTCGTCCTATTGTGGGACTCCTCAGCAGTGCGCATCCACGATCCCGCCTCGCGGGATCATTTCAAATAACAACTACTGTGTGTTTTTATAGTTGAAGTTTTTACATTGCTACTTAACTCATGTGAGGTAGTCAAAAAGGAAATGAGATGATCTGTTGACTCAAACATGACTGATTTTCTATCCTTCGAATGTTCATTTAGGCAAGTCCAGTTAACCGTCGTAGGAAAGAGAAGGAGGTGAAGCGAGCTACCTGGCTTGATACCGGTCTTCAATGGAGATGAATCTATGTGATGCTTTCTATTCACAAACTGGAAGTACAGTCTATCATTAGAATTTCGTATGACTTTGAATATTGTTTGAGGTACACCATAGTTACTGAACAACGAAGACATCCACGCCTCAGAAGAAGTGAGGAATACAATGCACCGTTTAGATGCAGTCACATGATTTGGATTTTTCATATATCCTAGCTTACATCTCATACACAACAAAGAATACAGATGAAGACAGCTTATACAGCAGTAGACCTCAACATACACTAGAGAAAAAGCAAGATTCTTGAATACAACATTAGGGGCATCAATCAAATCACAATAAATAGAGAATCTCTGGAAGAGATGTAGACTTTCATTTGCCTGAGCAACATGATCAGTGAACAAGGAGGATGCATACATCAAAGCAAAACTGCCAAATCAAAGACAATATTCTTACAATTGAGGAACATCTGCAACTCGAAAATACCCAAAATAGTTTTCTCATAACATTTGCTGCTATTGAATAATGGTAATGATAATAATAGTAATAATAATATCTCAGTCAACACCAAAGTTGATAGTTTTGATCCAAACGTGATGACAATCTTATTTTAGGGATCTGAAACTACCAGAACTACTTCAGCCACCATCAAAAAGGCAAAAATATTTATGAACAGCTGCCTACACAAGGTACTTCAGATATATTGCCCCCAAATGCCCTTGTACGGCCGAGAGTGGGGAGAGTCCACTCTTCCTCTCGAAATGCTCTCATATGGCCAGCGAATATATAGCCTCTGACAGGGAAGTCCTACTCACTGCCTTCTCGTGAACGGGGTGTTGTTTACGAAAGTAAGAGGACGAAAAGCGAATGTCCGGAGCTTTAACCGGGTTGGTGGACAAGGCGAGTTCACCTAGGGGAGTTGGAAAACCCTCATTCCAAACCAATGGTGCACATGAACTGGCTCCAGTATCATGAAGGAACAAATAGCGTACGAATCAACCGTTGATCACCGGCTACCATGGGACTGCATCTCCTCACGATGCTCCACTGCCTTGTGGATCAGACATTTAGGTCAAAGGCTCCGGGTGTGGCCCCCTGCTTCAGTCTGGGCACCTGAGCAGTATCACAGCCGTCACACAAATCGAATGAGATTTGTGAGGCGCATATTTATCTGGTGTTTCCTTGTACCAATATTTATGTGCTTAAATATATAAAAAACAAACAAATTGGAAGACCTCCTACAGTTCCAGAATACCTTCTCCATGGACACTGAGTTCTAGGGAGATACCGCCGCAGAACATTTGAAAAGCAGTTAAACGAATTCTTAGAATGAACTCTCTTTGCTGTCCAGAGTTGTATCGTTTTTTCTAATCTCCCCATCACTCATGAATGTGTCAAATATAATCTGCCACATCGGATGGAATCACTGCATATTTGTGTGTTCAGTTGGTCTTGTAGAACAGGTTTCATTAGCTGCATAAGGCAAGCGCTTCTCAAACGCATCTCCGAACATTATCTTATATGTCTTTCTAAAGGAGAACGATAACATTTTATTATCTTTCAACGAATTCTCGATAGTTAAGCAACTTTCCTTAGCACGTGATATGAGGTAATCACCCTGATACATTTTAATAGACTGTTTTGTTCGTTGGTTGATAATTGATATGATGGTATAGATTGAGTGAATGATGTCATTGTAGAGGAAACTTTACCCGTTGAATTGTCTTTAATTCTTCTACTATGACAATATAGGTTAATTTGGATAGTTAGATATTTTTCTGAATAAACATCGTTCTCCAGATCACTATAAACGATATAAGACTATTCACAAAATATACGCAGAAATTATACTGATACTATTTTTTCATTCGATGGCAAACAAGTGTTCAAATACAACGCCCATCAGTGAAAGGCCAACTCAATGAACAGTGTACTTTATAGATAATGAGAAGGAATAAACAATTAACATACATGATAAACCATTGATATCATTGTTTACCTGAGACTATTGATGTCTAGTTAGGTTGCTCTGAAGAACAATTGCATCTCAGATTGACTTGATACACGAACATCCTTTGCTGGACCTTTCCTTTACACACCACAGTGATGATGTACTGTACTTTAGGTTTCAAACAATATACAGTATTTATCTGCTTCAACCAGTCCCAGTATCTGATGGACTAACATTTCAGTAATTACAGATTTTGCTGACTCAAAAGATTAGTCGGTCGATGCAGACGGATCGATCACAGATGAACGGAATATGTTTGATGGTACATTAGAGTACAACGACATTACCGTCCATCCCATGGACAACACGTGAGCTATCGCATTTACTTTCATCGATTGACAAGGAAACCTGATATCATTGTTCACCTGAGACTGTTTATGTTCCGTTAGGTTGCTCTGAAGTACAACTCTAAGGCTAATCTCTTGATAAACAGAAAATCTAGAGATTCGGTAACGTCTCCCTAAATATTACAATCCGTTTGACTTGAAAGAACACTGATTCTTTTGATATTCTATCATTCATTATTCGAACAGTACATATCTTTATGACCAAACATTAATCAATGCAAGCATCACTACCATTCGACTAATACGTAAACAAGAAAAAACAACATAATTTGAGTTCACTCAACCATATTTATCGATACATATGAACATCGGTTTTGTGAAAAATAAACATTCCTAAATGATTTGTAAATTCCATTGAATCATTTTAATCAGGATTATCCAAGTATTGGTCGACTTTTATTATTAACATAATAGACTTTGTTACATTGAGTCGTTTGGTGGTATTTTGTATAAAACTGTAGTTATGTCGGTACATTATGGTTGATAACCTACATTCAATGTTATACAATGATTTCTCATTGGCTTATTATTCAATTCATTTGTATAAATAGTTGGTCCGTCCAAGTAATATCTGAAAAAATAATCGGACAGTTGCAGTAAGTTGTTCTGTAATATTTTCATAATGAAATGTGATTTGTAACTGAGCTTATCAGCTCATCTTCTGACTTACAGTTTCGTAGTACATTAGGACGTTGATTACAGTGAGATTATTTCATGTACACAAGTGTTTTAGTGCATCAGTATACTCTAAGTCTGTATTATGTATGTAATGAGTATTGTAAACTACTTACTAAACAACAATTCTTTTGTCGAACACTATTGTTGTCAATACGATCTTCATCAGACTTTTCCCTATGGATATATGAAAATATTCAAACTGATCAAGAGAATTTATGGATCAATGATCACAATGATATAGATCACGGAACTGCACATCATAGGTAGAATGTACAAATTGATGGTTGTCAGAGAGGTGTACTATTGTATTATTACTGACAAGCGTAATAAAATGATAATAGAATTTAAGGTTCATTGTCATCTTCACGAAATGTTCATCCAACTTAATCATGAAACGTGTGGATCATACACAATCCACTGATTATAATCACTCTATATATAAGTGAGATAGTATCGAAGTGGAAGTGAGTGAATATCAATGGATTTGATTGTAAGGAATAGAGAACAGTTTCATACAGATAGTCAGTGATACTTACTTACTTTCTAACGCCTCTTACCCCTGATGGAGGAGCAAAGGTCGTTCATCAGCTCACTATCCAACTCTGTTCTAAGCAATCCTTTTCAGCTGTTATTCATCCTTTTCATATCCACTTCTATTTCCCGACGTAATGTGTTCAGTGATAAGAATATCAAATTAACATAATCAAGTCTTGTATAAAATTCAATTAGTTTAGTACAGAAATCATTTAATATTTTCTGATTTCCATGAGAATGTAAGTGATAGTGTGACTGACGCTTTCTATTATTATTAATATCAACTCTAGGAATGATATCACACATGTTCAAATTGTATATGACTGTAGTGATTTTATGCACATCAATCATGATGGAGATTGAATCAGCCACGTTTACGGTACCAATTGAGTTTTGCGAGACAGGTATGTGTATTATCAATCCATTATCATTATCCTAATCATTGTTAATACTTCTGTCATTGGTAGTATTAGTATTAGTAGTAGTAGTAGTAGTATGCGCTGACACATATAAGTAGTATATAGTAGGAATTGGACGTAGAATATCTACCATTAAAACATTGAAAAAAAGAAAAGAGGAATGAAAGCAGATAATAATAGAAATAATAACAGGATTGGAAGAATGGTGATCTGCTTAGTGGCCAATTGAAGGAATATATGCAAGTGATGTATCAAATGTAAGATTTTCATATTTTACAAAAGCCTTGAGTGATTTTGAATAAAATAATTGTGAGGATGGTCCACAGGTGTTAAGTCGGCTTCCAGAGAACTGTAACAGAGCCTCCAGAGGCTCATAAAGAGCCCCGACCAATCATCGATTATTTAGAAGTTGTGTGAAGTTATGTTACTAAAATAACGAGATCCTGATTGGCTGATTAACACACTGCTACTATTTAAACTCAAGGTCTCTTAATTACTATAAAATCCTTGTATTTTCTGTACATAAATGAACCTTGCAGTAAATTGTTTTCTCTCATACTCGAGTCTTCTCCCTGGTGTTCAAGTCGCTGAGCAGTTATAGCCTGGGGTTATCGGAATAGCTTAGGATCTGAATATAGCGTTCAACTTACAAGACGTATCAATAATAAGCTGGTTTCCGTCATCAAATCTCCCTCCACTACAGTATTATTATTGTTATTAGTAGTAGTCGTAGTAGTAGTATTAGTAACGGTAGTTGTGGTAGTAGGTCTGTTGATCAATTAATCACCATATATCTCGTTTTCCATTTCATGAAGCATCACTTTGCAATTTCACTCTCGTTATTTCAACTCAATAAACAGATTGGTTTCGTACAGCTAGTAAAATGTGCATGCATGTAGGTACAAATCAATGTTCACACTATTCGAGTAGATTTGTTCACAATTCAATCGAAATATCTTACTTTGTAGCCTCACTAACTATTGTGTAATGGTTTTTTTACATTTAGGACAAATGTATGTTTCACTGGACGGAGTGAATATTTCACTCAATTCTAATCATATGTTAACAATGGAAAACAGACATTGTACTACAACAATTTCTTTAACATCACCAAATGAGCAAGAAATAGCAACTCAAACTGGATATCGTGAAGGCACTGTGTAAGTTTTTAAAAATGAAAGCGATAATCTATGGAAATGAGTGAAAAATGCATTTATACTGAAAGTATGATAAAGTAGTCAGATCAAATAAAATAACAGAAACCATTCTGATAACGTGAATTATTTAAATGTTCATGATAACATCTGTTTGTCTATCTATATGTTAGACATTAACACTGTTGGATGCCGGATCAGTGGTCTATCGGTTAAGGGCTTCGGCTCGATACTGGTAAGTCCTGGGTTCGAGTCTCGCGAGTGCGGGATCGTGGATGCACACTGCTGAGGAGTCCCATGATAGGACGAAACGGCCGTCCTGTGTATCTATCTATCTATCTATCTATCTATCTATCCATCTATCTATCTATCTATCTATCTATCTATCCATCTATCTATCTGTCTATCTATCTATCTATCCATCTATCTATCTGTCTATCTATCTATCTATACACTTCAGGAAAATAATTAATCATTCTACTGATTTTCATTAGATTTATTAATACAGTAAACCATGATGAACTACTTGTGACACAGTTTGTGTTTCCAAATGAAATTAAATTTAGTAAAGATGTAATTCAATGTGGATAGTTGATTATCATTCTAATGAGAATTCAACATTTACCGCTAATCGAAAATCAATATATTATCAACTACAACAAAACACAGATGATTAATATTGATTGATCGATGAGTATTGACCAATTTCATGCTTGTTTAGTCGTTTGAATGCTGCTCGACTTTTATTTTTCAACTTGCAGTACGGTAATTGGTCTAAGTGACTCGATATCGTATGAACTATGTTGTAATATTAGGTGGTTGGATGTAGTCGAGAGAAATGCTCGGACGTAAGTTTCGTGCCTGTTGATATTTATGAACAAGGAGCACATATAGTCATGAGATAAGTGATGCATCACTAGAATGATTTGGACACACGTCACCCAGCTTCATAGACGAGAACATTATAACTTCAAATCAGTTACCTTCATTTAAACGTGTGATTGGTCAAACTTAGTGATCACTCAAATGCAAACAATTCAATTCTGCAAGAGGTCAGTCGCATCACAAATAACTCAGTGATCACATCTCAGACTATGAAACTTGGTGACGTGAATTCGAGTACACAATTGAGAGACACTAACTTATGATAACAGGTACACCTTCTTGTTGTTGACTTCCATTTGTCATAAATAATAGTTCCAGGGTTTCCTGTCGGCTACCTCTAACCACCCAGATAATCATTTAGTCTACCAGTTATCACTTTACATTTAAATGAATACAGTTCTGTGAAGAAAGTTTCCTTTTCGATAATGTCACTTACCGAAGCTGCACTATGATATTTGTAACCATTTATCACACAATAATTTTCGAAAAGATAGATAATACTTATTCTATTAACAAAGGCACACGAAGTTGTGTAAAATCTTCTAAAATAACGTAATAGTCAGAAGGTAATAAGAATATGAATAACATAGAAGAGAGATATTTAAAACGTTCGCTTGATGTGTTTCAGAAACGTATGGAAGAGTCGGACTTGTTGTGAAAGTAACAGTTCAGAATGGAGGTGGACACCATGGAGATACGAATGAGTGACCTAGCACTTCTGTACACTAGGACTGGGGTTGAATAGATGTACTTTCAAAGCCTCTGTTATATAAGATCATTAGAAAACTATTGTGTTTACAAACTAATTTAATATTCAATTGTTAGTAACACAACTTGATTTCTTCTCATTTGTTAAACATTTTAGCCTATGTAGATCACAGCTATCATATCGATCTCAGCAGGCAGTTGAAGAAGACTGAATAACTACGACGCACTCGTAGTGATAATTTATTGCATACAATGGAAAAGTTGGCTCTTGATTATTTCATTTTTAAATGTGCTTGATTTGTAGTTACACCCAGTAGAATAAATGGCTATTCTTAGTATCACTTGATGTTCTATTTATGTGTTCACTGGTAATCACATCTCACTGAAGAACGTGTAGCATACATACTGCATGAGTGACTAGCTATTATGTCGAACGATGGCTGATTTAACCTTTAGTTTCACCGCATATTGGAAATCAGGTTTAGTTTTCATATCGAGTACAACTTGTCCACCGGAAAAGTGATGGACATATTGGTTGTCTGGATCATCCCGTTGATGCTTGGGACTACATTTGACCAGTCACTTTTGAATATGTGTACATATAGTACGTATTACCAAGATATTGTCATTGATTTACAAGCATTTTAACCAGAAATATATGATGAGTAGTAGTGGAGTTCAGGAAGCACGCTTCTTCCTGTTAAGGACTAGTCAGCTGCATGTTCCCTCATCACAGAATTGATGTGCACTCTCAAACTTGAAACCAGTAGCGTTCTCTTCAAACACCACCACTGGGTCATCCATATAGCCACTGAGTTCAGATAACTAATGACTTGAGTAATGGTGTGAACAACAACTCTGAGACTCAAACAAATGACAGCATTTGCAGGTCTTTTCGCTTGATTAGTTAGCATTTAACAAGCAGTTGTAGGTTAATTGAATGCTGGATGGTGAATTATTTCCTTTGTAGTAGATTTTAGTGTTTGGATGTTACTTGTACGTTATCCCGAAAATGCCATATGGTTGATCTAATAGGACACATTTCGTAAGACATTCGTGATTTATGGATGATGAGTCAGACATTATTTTTGAAACACTCTCACTATAGTAGACCCAGCTCACAAGGTACAGAGATTCGAGATGTATGAACAAATGCTTAGATCATATTGTCGCGTATTGATGCAAGAATGATTGCCTGTCTTCATAGATAGTTTGAATGGTTAAGGAATAAATCGAACAGCTACATGCATTTAGATAGATGTGAAAATGTAAATGACTAAAAGACTTACAATTATCGATGTGAATTAATAAGACATATTCAGCAGAACAGAAGGGACCAGTTTCATGGTCGCTTAGTTGTTGAGTATTACACCAGTTCAACAAGATATTCGTGAATGTGTATGATATAGTGGAATAACATAAGCCTGATCGAAGTTCTCATTGATCGTGAACGCGTTAGCATAATTCATCATCACTAGAACATTTAGCATAATTGGACAAGTCCAGTTCGCTTTCTGATAAATCATTCAAGAACCCATACTGACTAGCTCAATACTCCTACACTTCACGTTATCTATGTGATTTCAGTTAATGGGTGGGCATGATTCATATCGGTAGTGGCTAATTATTCATGCGATTACGAGAGAATTTCATTCTAATGCACTAGGATAAGCAAGATCTGATAAATAACTACTGATATCAGAATATTTGATTTATTACTACAAACATCATTCGACAGTGGATGAGATTCAAGGAAAACAAACATATTCATGTTATTCAACACGAATCTTCTCTTTCTTGTTTTATTTTAATTGAAGGTACTATCTGCACGAAAATGGTCTATCAGTCGTTGATATCACAGGTTTATATTTCACTCTCTTCGATAGCTTTCTCTAAGAATAAATAAGTGACTACAATAAACCTTAGATAATAGTCATTCGAAAATCCAAATTTTCTGTGAGCAGAATCGAATTGTATCTCGTAGTTGCCACAGATTACAACATAACATAAAACATCTAATAACACAGTAACTGTAGTAAATCTTCACCACAATCGACACTCGTTGCCTGTGTCTATGTGCTAGTCATGTCTTTTTGACTTATTCACATCTCTTCTTCATTGTGCACAATTCTGATTTTCACTTTCTCCATTTTTCTGAATTTGGGAATTATTTAAACAGTCATTATGATATAGTGGTCACAAACATTACAACTGGAACCACATATCTGAAGTTCGTTTTACTCAACCTTATGATTTGTGATATTTTCATCACTTTAACTATGTGGAATAACAGTATTCTAGGTTTTCCACTAGAACTCCGGGAAAGATCTCTCGACGTTGGTGATTAGTAACCACTTTTCGACATCTGTATTATTTTTATAAATAAATTGCTGACGTTAACAGTATGAGGGTTCAGTTGTTTGAAGTTTATAATCCCAGTGGCATACATGAATCTCCCATATTTTGTTTCTGTTGGGTTCTTGGATGTACAATGCTAAGACGAAAAACTGTTTAGTGCTTGTTAATTTCCAGTGGTTGTTCAACTGATACCAGCATCAAAGTGAGCTCATCATCCTAATGGGAACAGTGACACTAGGATTTAGTAAGAAATACTTTTCATTTCTTAAATGGTGAAGTTTCTCTTCGGATTCTAACATAAATAAATCCCAAAATAAATAGTTATGTAAGTCTTTGAAATTGATGTTGACCTCATTAATTTTGGTGAACACATTATAGCTAAAGGCGCTCAACCACTCACTCACAACAGATCATTAGTGTGTACGTTGTGCTACACATTCCTTGCAACGACAACGTAACTTGGATCAAACTCTTCTCAACATATCGATAACTTCCCGAACATATCTTCGAACACAATCATTCCTGACTTCTGGTTTCCCTGAGTTGTTATTTTTTGATTACAATTGTGCTTCGAACAAAATAGCTGTCGGAAACGGAAATATCTGTGACATCTCTACATACACGGACACTCTCCATATGTGGTACGTGTAGTTGAAACACAGCGCGGATGCTAGTTTGATTGAAAAATCTGTTTTGTTACTGATTATAAAGCGTTCAATTATATTTATCACCTATTTAAGCTACCTCATCGACCACTTAGTGTCAATTTCCACAGATCGAATTTATAATTGAGTGCTTGTGATTTCACTAACGAACACTGTGCGGTTAACAGAATGTCACATGCAGGTTCGTAAGTGGAGTCAGGAGCTTCATATCTGGTCTAAAACCAGTACCGTTAAATGAATATCCAAGATATTCAAAATCAGTACACTCAACGAACACTTGTTTAGATTCATTTCAACATCTTTCGCAAGCAGATGGCGCAATATACAATCCAGACTGTGATCATATGCTGTTTCATCAGCACCATGAACAATAGAATCATCATGATGAAAATCAATACTTTTAAGATCATCAATTACTTTACTCAATACTTCTTGGAAGATTGTTGGAGAACAAGTAAGACTGAATGGAAGACGATTGTATATAAACAAAACAATAGTAGTGGTAATCATTTATGTTAAGTCGGTTTCCAGAGAACTCCAACAGAGCCTCCAGAGGCTCAAAAAGAGACCCAAGCAAACAGAGTACGACAGAACATTCTGGAGTTCCAACATGGCATGCTACCATTGGTCAGTAGCAATATATGTCGTTAAGTGCATTGGCTGAATTAGGATGTTGATTTAACTTAAGCAAACATCTATAAATACCTACGATTTTCTGTACAAAATGAACCTTGAAGTAAAGCGTTTTCTCTGTTACTCGTGTCTTCTCTCTGGTCTTCAAGTCACTGAGTAGTGCTAGCCCTGGGGTTATCCGAATAGCTTAGGATCTGAATAAAGCGTTCAACCTAAAAGACGTATCAATTTACAAGATAGATGGTGATTGATCTAATGTTATCTGAAGATAGGCACATTTCAAATCAATTTTACGATACACATTAGAACCATGAAGTCGATTGAGAATACCACCAGCTTCAATTGTGATACATGTTTGCTTCAGCTAGAAGAGAAATCGATGGTAAACCGTAGTCACCACATATTCTATCGATATTTCGATTGGATTTCAATGATCTAATAATAGCATTACTCCGTGTTGAGTACCAAAGCGCCTCAATTATCATTGTCTCACAAATGAAGTCAGTGTTCTACGCACTGCTTGTCTATCACCATTCAGAATTACTAGTCTTTTAAGAAAAACTAGATCACCCTGAAGTGAATTTTCGTCCCTCCATTTCAATAAGCACATGCACCCATCACAGTTTTGAGCATAGCATCACAATGTTTTTGTAGGTTATTGAAGACAAATCCGCCTTATCACTTGTTATTTTAAACTCATCATAGATAATCCTATTTCACTCAATAGAAAATAACAAGGGATATATCAAGAACTGTCATCTCTAACTGACAATTCAGAAAATGCTCTTGTAAGCACTTCCTGTCCAGTAATCTCCAATGTTGAGACTTCATTAGGTCATCTTGAAACATAGGAATCAAAAGACTTCAATTTCTTGAATGAAATGACGAAGGAATCTATACTTCTTTTATCAACAATGAAATCATGGAATAGACCAAATAAAGTATATTATCGCATCTTAATGTGGAAAATGACTCCCTAAATCATGGATCTGATATTTGAATAACATGGTTTAGGTTCGCTAGTACTGAGATGAACAAATGTCCGACATACCAAATTCATGTGTCTAACAATTGAAACATTTAGCATCACCAAATGGACGTGACAGTTTACTACATGATAATCACTCATCAAATCTGTTCTCATATCTAAATGCTGAATTGAAACATTGTTCATTCGTTTTCAATATTTTCACGCAAATGAGAACCATTATAATCAACAATCTGGACAATCTAAGTGTGGAGCGCATATATATCTGATGCTCCTTGTACCAATATTTATGTGTTTAAATAAATAAATAAACAATATAAGTCATCATGATGGATAAGCAGAGTATCAGAAATTTTCACTGCTCAAAAATCAAGCTCATCAACTGCCTCATGGTTGATACAGGCTGTTTTAATTTCCCGAAATGGACTTCTTGGTCTCTGGATTAATTCTCTTTTCTAATTCGGAATATTTACACCAGCAACTAAGCGGTCATGAAGGTGGGTGTACAAGCAGTCTCTCAAATGCATTTCACGACCTATTTTTTTAATTCACTTTGGAGGTCACTATTCTGTCGTATTATCTCTATGAAATTTTGATCTCTCTCACGTATACACACATTCTTCATTCAAAACTGACACACCACACATGACTGAGTAGTAATTACTTGAGTGTTTTATGTGATAATGAAATTGTTTTTCCTTCGTATGTGTTCTGATCATACTTTCAATTTGTCATCAATCGAACTACTCTTTCTTCAGTAGCTGAGGTGTTTGATTGTTTATCGAACTGTTCGGTTACTGACATCAACTGAACTATTCTTCAGTAGCTGAGGTGTACTGTCCGATCACAGGCTTCATTAAGAAACTAATTCGCAGTTGAAAATATTCAAATAGATATACTGATTAAGGATTTGCGGAATTGTCCACTTTTGGTTAAATGGCACTCGATGGGCATAAGTGAACGTATTGCGATTGAAATTCGTACCTGAAAATGTTTCTATTGTGGTTGTTAGGAGTAATTGTGATTAGATGAACTTATAAATTCACGTGAATGTGATAAAACCAAGTAACCTATCCTTTAATTGACGAATTATCATAAGCCATGTGCAAATTGATAGACGGCGGTTAAATGCATAAAATGTATTCTCCATCGCCTTAGCCACTCCGTTCTGTAGTACAGAGCTGGCTGTATCTTCGTTAAATTGGAGCTTGTAGAAGAGTGGTTTCTTATCAGTAATCGACGTTACTATTTTAATGTTATCAGCACTTCTGTGTTTCTCATCTGTAAGCTACTCAAATAGTTTTCGAATGTTTGAAGGATATTCACAAGACTTGAGTTTTTGCGTTAACATTGGAATCCAGATGTTTGATTTCTTGATTTATTCGACCATTATTATTTCAATATAACAAATGTTTGATAATACCTCACAGATCAATTAGATAAATTCAGAGCACTAGTAGTTAACACTAATGTTCGTTGAAACTTAGCTACGTGAGGGGTTTTGTGGATGCTACGTACACATTGATGCATTACCATGAATGCCGAAACCTTTCTCCTTGTCAATTAATAAATTGCGATAGTATATTATATGGACGCAAATTCTACGAGATGTATTAGTCATTCTAAACTCGACGATATATCTTACCAACTATTATCGATAAATACACATACTACAAGAACAGATCGAAGACAATATCCACTTTATTTGTAATCTGGCTAAAACAGAGATTCGTTTTAGCTAACAGTCACTTAATCAAAACTGTCAAACACGCTTTATCGAATGAAAACTAATGACCCGGAAAATTCGAAGACAAAGCAAATAGGGCTAAAAGCTACAATTTATTCCAAAGTGTTTATTATAGAAGTTGTAATTAAAAGAGTAAATCAGGCCACAAGCTCTGAGTTCTTTTCTTCATGTGACGTCGTCCCCGAAGGAACCAGCTTTGGCATAAGCTAAAATAATATGAGAAAATAAAAGTTCGGAGTGATATTTGCTGTAGTGGTCTGAGTTTTCTATATCAAAGCATTGGATATTTTCATTAAGAATGTGGAGTAGAAAATATTTGTTTATTCACCGGATAATTATATGATTAATTGTGGCTATTCAGAGTATGAGATACTCGTAGGTTACTGGTATCCGGTCCTGGCTCCCGATGAAGCATTACCTGTATATTTTTGGCCCATAGAATAGGTAAGTTCTGGGTTAGGAATGGAGCACTAGGTAAATATAGAAAATTGATTGGTGAGGCAGTAAATCTTCATTAGCTGAGGTGGTTAGGACACGTGTTATGTATGTCCGACCACCACCTACCTCGATGAGGCATGTTTTATAGTGCAAGAGTATGCTAAAAGAAATCTAGGGTCGGTCAAACCAAGACATGACATCGATCCATGATGCCACTGGAACTTGAACTTAGTCATGTTAATAGGTAAAGACTAACTGGTTGGGCTCCACGTGATTATCGCAACCAATGGTTGAAGATTTTGAATGACGTGGCTGAACATCGTTTGCTATGGCACATGTGGATCCACTCATAGTGTCTCCCCAAATCCTTGGACTCTAAATTTCTCAAAACTTGTTTTTCGTGCTTTTATTTCATTAGTTTTTATTTTCGTTTTCAGTCGTATCTTCAGTGCCTTATCTTTCTTATTACCACTGATACTGTAACTTACTCTACTATTCTGGGATTTGACCTGATAATTTAATCTCTTTGTAAAAATGGGGTGCACATATGTATAGCTTACACGTTGTGACTGACTATATAATGAAATGTTTCACTCAAGTATCCTTCGACATTTGACAAATGATCCGTTATTTACTGTAGGGCGTAATGTGTTACAAATCAATTTGTAGATACTCACTCGTATTATTAAAATGATACAGATTATGATATCTAATGCCTATACATTTTGACAGAGTAAGTAATCAAAGTATTCATTTTGTTCAAGGCATAATTCACTGAGGAAAACAGAAGAATAGTGTGCGGAAATAATAAAATATGTTGAACAATCGTTGTGACTGATATGGAGAGCTAATGAGAAGTAGCAGAAGGTTAATCGATGTCAATCAGAACTGTTAAAAGACCTAAAGATGACTTTGTTTCATATGCAGCATTTGTTAATAAACAATGAGAGAGTTTTAAGTTGTTTCCACTTTCTGACAAACAATTTAAATGTCTTATCTTTGTATGTGGGTTGGAATCATCGTTGGACTAAAGTATTCGTACTAGAATTGTAAACAGAGTCGAGTCGGACCCCAATATTACTTCGAATGATATCACAAATGAATGCTGTCACGTTAAAATCTTAGAAATAATACTAAAATGATCGAACGTCCAAATTTAAATTTATTTGATTAGATGAAATTTTTTCATTCAGATCTCAGGATAAATGTTGCAAATCGCGATTCGCAAAACTTTCCTCGCCCGAGTCGAATGCATAGTGTCCATGACTTTGATTCAAGTTGCTCTACAAGGCCTTCTACTATTAGTTGGAACTGTGTTGCATGGCATATCTGCCGTATCTGCTCATTCGATGAAGACAAATGCTCAAAATTTTGAGTAATGGGTCATATGGAGAGATTGTGAAAACACAGCAAGCCATCATCCTATCATCGAGTGACAAAATGGATTAATTGTATTAATGTATTGTCAAAATCTAACTCCCAATGATAACACAAGTATTTGTACATTGATGTTAATGACCGTATTATCACTTAACAAATGGACACTGTATCTGATGTGACTTTGAATTCTCACAAAACTTGGCACTTAACGTGGTCGGCCAAGCATTCATCCTACCAACGATTGCAAAAGGAATGCACTGGGTATCCCAATCAAAATTTCTGGAATTATTAAACGTACAATCAAATCCTATGACCTAATAACCAAATCCAAATGCTGTGTTACTGGTGAATCCTTCAACCTATTGGCTCTTAACTGAATCACATAATGAAAAAAACTTCTGATTATCCATTTAATCTTATATGGAATCCAGATTCAGAAGTGCTCGATCAGTCATCCAATCTTATTTGCAACCAAGTATTTCCCTATCCTCATTCATATGATGCACAAATAGCGACAGAAATTTTCTAATGATTTTCAAACTTATCAGCAGGGAAGTGCACGATCGAGAAAATCACCAACAATAAACCTGAATCCAAACTCACCTAAGGTTGTCTCTACTGCTAAGACAATTTTCGGAAGGAAGATTGGGATTTCATTTGATAGCATACATTCACAGAGAAGAGGGTGAGATTATGAACCGAAGGCGAGGAGAATTAAACTACAGTTTGGTAACGTGCGATATGTATGCCTCATTAGTAATAGACGATTAAATTGAGATAGAGAACCTCCTAGCTCGAACTTGAACCTAGATAATTTCATTGATACGGTCAGTTTAGAGCATCAGGATCAGTGTGGAAGAAGTGATGGCCAGATCCCAAGAAAGTATCAAGAAGACGACATTTCTCTGAACACCATCAGTCACATCTAAGGAGCAAGACTTACTATTCAGGAGGGAATGGTGATATGCAGAGCTAATCAGAAGTAGCCGAATGGTAGTCAAAAGTGACCTGAGTGACAAGTGCATTTCACAGGCTAAGAAATGGATCAACTTCCCTAAGGATTACAGTGGTATGTATATGAATGAGTGATTGTGCATTTTATTCGGTAGTCAAATACACTTTTGGAGGTGGGTGGGTGGGGGTTAGTATGTAGCATGTTGTGTAACAGTATCAGATTTAAGACACTACACGCCACAACAGTGACTTGTTAAATTTTAGACAGGCTTATAATTTTGAAGTTGAATCTTACTTGTTCCGAAATGCACTTCATCTCTTCTTAACACTGGAAACATTTGTAGTAACTCAGGTTTAGCTGACAATGAACACTTGCAAGATGGATATGTTATGTAAATGGGCTACTGATTTCATTCAAAATGTGACAGTATTCATACTAATAATTACTCATTCAGGGAAATTATGACTCTTCATGATGAAAAACCAGATTTGTCGGAGGTCACAAGGTCGATACCCCTTCCAACAACCAGACCAACAATTATTCTAGATAAATGTGATAATGTGACAGACAGGTTATCCCAATCAAATAGCTACGGAAATGAGGAGATACAACTTGTGACGATATGTTCTGACTGGGAGAGAGAAATGACAATGGTGAGATACTTGCACATTTTTGTGCCCTCAACAGAATGATTATATACTTTCCCAAACGCGTACACAAAGCTACATGGGCCCCATTGGATCACTTTGCAGAGAACCAGACTAATAATATTCCCATTAGTAAGAAATTCACAAGGTCAGCGGAAGACGTGAGAATCAGGAGAGGAGCTGAGATAACTTCAGATCATCACCAACTGGTGGTTAACAAGGGAAACTGAAGTTAGAACGACATTGGGAAATTGAGGAAACAGCATTAAATAGGTAGACTTCCTTCAACGTACTGACAAATCCAAGATTAGTCTCAGCGACAAGTTTGAAGCCACACAAGATCTACTCAAAGAAGATGAAACTACTATGGCGACAATTGGAAAGGGATCAAACAAGCACAACTTCAACGTGTCAGGAGTAGCTGGGCCTCAAGAAGCATCATCATAAGGAATGGCACTCTATGCAAACCCTGAGCAGGATTCAAGAAACGAAGAAGAGGAGGACAGCAATTAACAACAGCCGAAAAAGAACGAAGGAAGTTAAGGAACAAGATGGATACACAGAAGCAAACGAACAGGTGAAGAGGAGCATTAGAACTGAGAAGCAGAAACATGTGGATAACCTAGCAATGATGGTGCGAAAAGCTGCGAGAAGAGGACATATATGACATATATATATCAGTAGCATACACCATAATATCAGACAGTGATTTGCCTGCGTATGTTCTCAATAAAATACGGATGGTATACAATGATGTTCTATGAAATCAAAAATCAAACGACTGACCTTATGGTCATTTTATCTACCGATCAAGGCAATGGTGATGTCGTGATTAAGGAGCAACTGCATTATCCACTCAATTCATATCATGTTTTAAACTTACGAAGATCCTGGACGATATCCATGTTTAGAAAGTTTCTCTTCGTCGGTTGGTGGTTTCAAAGATAGCGTTTTTGTACAGTCTCCATCGCTTATTGTTAATTGAAAATCTGAGCTCAACGAAACATTCAAATTGCCCAAATCAATGTACATTTCTCCTAAATAGAGAAATTATCATATACACAATAGCAACTTGTTAGTTAATACCGGATTTCGGATAAAGGACAAATAAAATTATACAGACTGAGTTTGAATATATGTCAGTGATACACTAAAGAAACCAAAACACGTTTATGCGACACTTCAATATTTGGTTTTAGATCATTTTCCAAGTGTCAAGACAATAAAATGTGAGTTTGGAGATTCTGGAATCAGTCGATCAAAATGTAGTCACTGATACTTTTAAGTAGTGTTTAAGGGTTATACTGTGATGCTTAAAATTTGTCCCAGAACCTCTTCATCAAACGTGATTTGATTGCTGGTCGATGTGTCGTATTTCACGATCCTCCTTCGCGTGAACATTGAAGCGAACTGTTTCAAGAGCCTCCACTACATTAATGTGATATTTAAGAGTATTTGAATTATAATATAATTCCCGTGTTATAAAGTTAGTATATTTGTTACAACGCTAGGGTTGCTTATTATAACAGTCCTTTCACTTGTTACACGTATGTGGGACGTTAAATTACCGTGGACGAATATCTACACTAGATTCCCACCCAATGTCTATTCTACAGGACTTCAACACAACTCAGATCAAGAACACGTGATTAGCCTGACTAGAACGTTAGTATATTTCCACACCCAAATTCGACACAATCCAACAACAAGGAACAATAATTCAGTGATAACAATAAATAACAAGGATAAGGGAATATATAACACATATAACATCTGTCACATGTCTAACTGAGCAAAGCAACCAATCATTATCATTCTGGCCCACACATCACCCAGAAACAAAGTAATTTATTCAAGAAGTATTAGATGAACACGAACGAATGTATTGTATTTGGAATTCAAAATCAAGCAGTCATCAATACGAAGGAATCATTGGTTCATATATAAACCACATCCGCGACAGCTGAAATTAGGATCCAGATCTCTGCGATCAATCGTAGCTCTTCTTTTTAGGTTCATCACGTGTGTGCCCGATTGTGTCATGGGTGTAGACTTTGTACTATCTGATTCCTGGAATTTTATGCAATGATCATGTCGTTGTGTATTGAAACCACTGTTATCTAACATTTGCGTCATAGACTTTCCAACACTATCTTCCCCCACGAAATAATGTTACAACCAATATGACGTTCTTAGTTTGCATTGTCTTCTTATATCTCCCACTTTGATTATTATATGTGAGTATTTGGGAATATACACTGACATGTGATTTGAGGCATTCCATTACGTGACCTCGATTTGCACAAAAATTATGATGCATATTCTTTTTGTTATTCATATTAGAATACACAGATAGATATACATTGATATGTGTAATAGACACATGTGTATCACCTAGGCTTGATTCACCTGAGAAACAATCGAATGGAGAACATGCATCTACCTCATACTCATTAGGATAAGCTTGGACCTGATTTGGATTTTCTGTCTGTGCAAATCCCATATCTGGGAAAACTGGTTCTCTCATTGTTTCGGGAAAACTTCCTATTCCCTCTGACTCACCATATCACTGAATAGGGATTCTACTCGACACACATTGATTCGGAGAATATCTAACATCTGGTACAATAACATCAGGAATGTGACTAGAATTCGACTCATACGGAACATATTTGTCGCATTCATTAGGGAATTCTCTAGAGATAAACCAAATGTGATGATGAATAACATTTGATATGACATCAGAATCTGACTTTTCTGAAATATTTCCCTCAAATTTATTTGAACTTTCATTGGAGAATAATGAATCATTAAAAAAATCAGCATCTACCAAAACTGAGTCCGGTTTCTGATCATGGTTTCACCTATTCAACATTTTATTCACAGAGTTGTAAGAAATGTCATCAGAAATATGTGAATCAGTATGACAAACCATATCTGGTACAATAACACGAGCAATCCGATAAGAAGCTGGTTGATTGGGAACTTTTGTCTAACAGTGATTCTGGGTTTCATTCAACTCTGTACTGCTATGTGACATTATACCGCTTCTAGAAGTTTTAGATACAGTGCTCTTTAGAAACATCCACCTCAGCATTAGTTTCATCAAAATGAACCATGGTATTACAAACTGACTGAATTTTCCCAATTTTACCACATTTAACGCGTTCAGAATTACGAAATTTACATGAATTACATGCCACAGAACAAGTATTTACGAAACCTGTGCTCATTTTCGTGAACTGTTTTATAACTCAATGAATTGTTATCTGAATAACCTTGATTACATATTGGACTGCGATGACGTAGTAAATTAGTGGAATTCGTGATGTTCTGACGAATCATTTTTTGAATCGTTTCTCCTTTACCGCATTCGAAATATGCATACTTTACATGATCCAGAAGTAGTTGCTTGAGAGTTGCATAAAGGAGTGAAATCGGTTTGTCTGGAAATGCCAAAGTCCTTATAAGGCTGTATGCTTCTTTTTCGATGAATGTAAGGAAATGGGCCACAATATTAAAATCCTCAACATCTTCCTTGGTCATAGCCCAGATTTCGAACCTGTTCATATAATCCTCAAAAGCATTAAAATCTGAATGTATATCCGACCGTTACAACACATGCTCCATCTCGACGCCCATGTGATATTTAAGAGTATTTGAATTATGGTGTATACTAGTAATCCCAGAAACAACGCAATTTATTCAAGAAGTATTAGATGAACACGAACGAGTGTATTGTATTTGGAATTTCAAAATCAAGCAGTCATCAATACGAAGGAATCATTGGTTCATATAAACACCACAATTATTTATCTACATTTGTATTTGATACTGTGAGTGTAATATCAAGGATGATTCGTCTGCAAAGTCAGGACTATACAGTCACGTTTAAGCTTTCCACTGTATTCCGTGGTCGTCCTAAAATGTGAAGGTCATTATAAGTCAGTTGACAACGAAAATAAAGGGAAACGGTGAACGTAAGGAACCTTGTCTTGTATCAGTCCTTACTCAGAACACATCTTTGAGCTGTCTTCCATGCATGGCTTGCATTATGATTCTTGATACGAGTTCCGTGCGATGCTAAAAACGTTCTCAGATACTCTGTCGAATTGAGAAGAATTACACTGGCAGATTACTTCCCAGTAGGTGGAAGTTGTATCTTTTTTAACCTCAATGCAGTCGTTCTTGATCATTGTCTTCTATCCTTCTCATAGGTTTTGTAATGTTTGAAACTGATTGATGAAAACAATGTTGAATTCTCAGGCATGTCAGCATCTCGAAGGAATGGTATATTAAACCTCTGCAGTGATGTTGATTAAATTATCCACTGCTTTTCTGGCTTGTACAGCAGTGGGTGGTGATCCAAAGCCATATTAGCTCTTCTATATGTTCCTCCGTCTTCAGTTGACATTCTGAATATTTCATAATCTAGACATGATCAATCTTGTTCTTTGTGATATGTTCCGGTAAAATACAAATAGCTTTGTGTTTGTATTTATGGGAAAATCCTGCAACCGATAATCATTTCGTTGAATCATAATGATCTACAAGTTACTCACAATTCTCACTTTTCACTCTCTCTGTCCATGTCGCCCTATGATATCCTCATATATGGTGACATCTATCCTGGCCTCGGTTATCCAAACCCTCGTCAGTATGGTCAAATCCTTTCCTGGGCACTTTCCTAAGACAGTTTGCGTTCTATTATAAAAATGATCTTTATGTTCCTCTCCGCTGACATTGGTGGGTCTGTAGGTCTGGCTGACATTTATTGCATGTTTATTGCGATTCCTGACTTCTAGAGATGAAAATTTCCTGGGTGTGATTAAAAATGTTTGAAAAATATTGATCAATTTGTTTCTGGAAATGTGTGCTCATTTGGAAGGCTACCAGATACAACGTACTCAGGAATACATTGTCATTGTCAGTGACAATGTTCAAAACAATGCACCCATTAGTTGGTAATTTATTTGCGTTCATAGTTTGGGGAAAGGGTAATCAGCCGACAAAAATTTACGCTTTAAAGAACTTTTCAGAAATTAGCAACCAATAATTATTATTTTAAAACCAATAATTTCAAGCAATTAATCCCTTCGATAAATTTCAATATTGGGATAAGAAGATGAGGATTATCAGAACTATGTGAGATATTAGCGCAATACATTTCGAACAATCTGATCACACATAATTTACTTGATAAGAACATCTATAAACAAGCATAAAAGGTCAACTAGACTGGCAATGGGTGGGCAAGATGAGATAAGGATAATAAAGTAATTGATAATGGGAAAACAAATTGATACCTCATCACTCTGTATAATAAGCTAATATTACCAAGGTAGGTTTAAAGTGAGAACAAACTGTTCTTGAATACACAAAGGGGGTTTGAATTTTTGCATGGCTATGGCTTCAATAAATCTTAGTATACGCCCTTCTACACCTTTGTATCACTTCACAAAAGCCGTGTTACCCTTGGACTATATACTTCGAAATATTGATGGAATCATTGCAGATAGATAACTGATCTTGTCTATTATTGATTCTCAGTACGTTAGTTTGTGCTAGAGGAACTCTTAACTGTATAGCACAGGTTGACTCGTCTGACGATCGTTTAAGTTGAATAGGGGTTGTGTTTTAATAATAGAGCGAAGGTTCGTTGGAGAGTTACGAACCAGATGTAGGCACATGGAATTTTCGAATGATCGAAGAGTTTCATTGACAGTGCTTGAGGATGCGCGGAAATCCCCCATAAGATGAGACATTCATGAATCAAGGAACTAATGAGCTGTGGTGTCTAATACTATGTGAAACACACAGAAATTATTCTAGATTTCTGACAGAAAGATTAATTCGTTCTTTTTGAGTCACATATTGGCCCTTTTTTTAATTATTCGCTTTTCAACCGTGACTAATTTTATGTGAGAGTACAAATGTGTTACGACCGAAATATCAATATTCTGTTTGAACTCGTAACTAAGAAATCAAAATTCATTCGACTAGACTAAACTAAGTTCCTCTACATCACACATGAAGTGCTTTTGTGTTCAAACTTAATGTTCAACTCATTTGAAATTATCATGTCGAACCTTGTTGATGTCACCTGTAAAATTTGTATTTGGCTTGATGTGTTTTTTCTACAGTTCACTAGAAATGGAATGAATTCCTTCAGTGCAAAAATACTGCTATTATTTATCATCATCAATAATAATGAAACACTTACCGGAATCATCAAATTTTATTGGTGCTAAATATGTGTATGCTTCTACCTTCATTATATTAAATGTCCATAAGAGAACCACAGCAACTTTCACTATGACCAGTTGTGATATCATTTCTAGTAGTTGAATAATGTCAGAAAAAGCTTTTATGATTTATTTAAGTAAAAGATATAAAGGAATTAGCAACGATTAGTTAGGTCAATTATTGATTTTCGCAGTTGAATTCGTAAGTCGATTTAATGTAGATCAACATAGCAAACCTGGATGCATTGGACGACCATTTCGTGCCAGTATGGGATTCCTCACCAGTACGCATCTACGATCACACATGAAACTGGAACCCCAAACCTTCGATCTCGTAAACGAACGCCTAACCTCTACCTTAGATCGACTTGTGAATTCGACTGGGAAAATAATACAATCTCCACAAACTGCCATACGGATATTCGTTGCTTTGTTGACAATTTTCTGTTGAAATCTTCTTCTTGAGCTGTGGAAAATAAGTCAGATTGAACTTCAACCAAGTTTTCAACGGAAATGTTTGAATAACAAACATTTCTAGAATGAAAGTCATTGAAAGTCGGTGGAGATATTTCTACATCACAAACTGGTATACACTGATACTATAGAGCACTGAATTCCTACTTATTGGTTCTAAATTTATCAAACTAATCTAAGGATCTGAAAGCTACCTGACTTTGTCCAAGTTGTGATGAAGAAAAGAGATTGATAGGGAATGAAACAATAATCCAAATCTTCGTAGTTTCATATGCTTCATAAGATAAATTCAGTTGTTTTGAGAAAATCTGTGTATATTCGCTTCAAACTACGATGAGACTTCAATTCCATGTTTCATTAAAAGATTTTAGTTAGCGTTGTGTATATTTTAAATGAAAGACAGCAGTGATTTATCATTGGTAACCAAACGCAACACTACTTGATGACATGGAATGTGTATAAAACTCGTCAATGATCGATTTTCAGGTTCTTGATTTAGTTAACCAACTAGTTTCTAGGTTGTCTTAAAATGATTAATTTCATATAAGGTACTTGTTTAACACATCAATAAATTACTATCATTTATTTATAATTGTACAAATGCATACAGATGCATATACAAAGAGAAGTTTGATAACTTATATGGTAAATAAATTCAATGCTAATCAATGATCAATTGTACCTGAAAGATTGATTATATTAGGTTAAATAACGAATGAAATTACCACTTGAATATTCAATAGATTTACTATGTCCACTTTATAATATTTCGTTTTTATACTTGTATCTTTCTAATAACTCCGTCTGTAGCTCTCCTAGAGTCAATGCCGTGCCCAAGCCCGGATAAAGGAAGAGGATCGGGCATGAGGTTATCACCCCCATCCCGTAGGAAAACTAACTCGCTAAAGAAACACTGACCAGAGAAAATAATTCAAACCGTTTAAACCCCGCCCTAGGAGTTGAAGGAAAAATTATGATGCCCCTTCTAACAACCAGAGCAACAACCTTTATAGGTACATGGAACGTCCGGACAATGTGGGAGACTGGGAAGACCAGTCAAATAGCAGTGGAAATGAGTAGATACAAATTGGCAGTACTCGGAATCAGCGAAACCCATTAGACACTAGCTGGACAGCAAAGACTAGGTAAGGAGAGATGCTGCTGTACTCTGGTCAAGAACAGGAAAGTGCTCCACGCACTTAGTAAATTGCTCTAATGCTGTCCAGAGAAGCCCGAAATGCACATATAGGATGGGAATCTCATGGATTCAAGATAATCAAATCATCATTCAAAACAAAGAAGGAGGGGATCACAATGAATGTTATGCAATGTTATGTATCCACCAATCATAACAACGATGACGACGACAAAGATCAGTTCTATGAGAGGCTGCAATCAATCATAGTGAAGTGCTCAAGGAAGGACCTCACCATCCTGATGGGAGATCTAAATGTTAAAGTCGGAGTGGACAACACAGGATATAAAGGTATAATTGAACGACATGAATTAGGGGAGAGAAATGAAAATGGGGAGAGATTCGCAAATCTATGTGCATTCAACAAATTGGTTATAGACGGCACAATATTCCCTGACAAATGCATACATAAAGCTACATGGATCTCGCCGGCCCAAACCACAGGCAAACAGATAGACCGTTTTGTATCATATTTGCACAACAAAACATTCCGAAGGACAATGGAAGGTGTAATAACCAGGAGAGGAGCTGACATGGCTTCAGATCATTAACTGGTTCTGTCTGCCAAGATGGAACTGAAGCTAAAGAAACAATGGAAAACTGGACAAACAGAATCATAAGGGTTCAATACAGAATTCCTTCGATATACAAACAAACTAAACGAATTCAAGATAACTGTCAACAACAAGTTCCAAGCTCTATAGGATCTACAGGAAGAAGAACCTACGATGGTGAACAACTGGAAAGTGATCGAAGAAGCACTAAATTCAACATGTCAGGAGGAGTGGGGTTTCCACAAACATCATCATAACTAATGGATCTCTATGCGAACCCTGGACAAGATTAATGAAAGGAAGAACAAGAAACTAGCAATTAACAACAGTCGAACACGAGAAAGTCAAAGCACAAGCAGAGTAGGCAGAAGCAAACAAGCAAGTGAAGAAAAGCATCAAAAGTGACAAGCAGAAATACATGGGCAAACTAACAAAGACGGCGGAAAAACGTGCGTGAGAAGGAGATATGAAACAATTTTATGACAGAACGAAGAAACTAGCGGATAGATGTAGTAAACCGGAGAAACCAATCAACGACAGAGAAGCGGAGACAATCACGGAGATTCAAGAACAGAGGAAAAGATGGGCAGAATACTTCAAGGAACTGCTGAATAGACCAGCTCAATCGAATCCACCGGATATAGAAGCAGCACACACTGACCTTCCTATATCTGTCACTACACCAACGATCGAAGAAGTCAAGATGGCCATCATAGAAATCTAGAATGGGAAGGCAGCAGGATTTGACAACATATCAGCTGAAGCACTGAAGTCAGACATTGAAGTAACTGCAAACATGCTTCACCTTCTATTCAAGAAGATTTGGGAGGAGGAAAAGTGCCAACGGATTGGAAAGAAGGATACCTCATCAATATACCATAGAAAGATCTGAGCAAATGTGAGAATTACAGAGGCATCATACTGTTGTCAGTACCAGGAAACATTTTCAACAGTGTTGCTGAACCGGATGAAAGACGCATTAGACGCCTAACTTCGGGATCAACAGGCCGGATTCCGTAAGGATCGGTCGTTCACAGACCAGACTACGGGTTATCGTTGAACAACAACTTTAGTGGAGTTCGTCACAAGACATCAACTTCATTGATTATGGGAAGGCGTTTGACAGTGTGGACAGGAGAACATTATAGGTACTTCTTCGACACTGCGAAGTTCCTCAGAAGATTGTCAACATTATCCGGAAGTCATTTGACGGACTACACTGCAAAGTGGTGCATGGACGACAGCTGACAGATGCATTCCAAATGAGGATCCGGGTCACACAAAACTGCTCACCCTCCCCCTTCCTTTTTCTTCTGGTGATTGACTGGATTGTGAATACTTCGACATCTGAGGGGAAGCACGGAATACAATGGACATCTCAGAATCAATTAGACGATTTGGAATTCGCAGATGATCTAGTCCTCTTATCTCATACACACGAACAAGTACAAACGAAGGCAATAAATATATCAGCAGCCTCTGCCTCAATAGGTCACAACATACACAAAGGAAAAAGAAAGCAAGGACAAACCGGCTTCCAGCTGAAGAGAAAATTAGGGAAAGACGTTGGAAGTTAATCGGACATACATTAGGAAAATCACCGAATCGCTTAACTAGGCCAGCCCTAACTTGGAATCCGGAAGGGAAGCAGAAATAAGGAAGGTCAAAGAACACAGTACGCCGGAAGAGGGAAGCAGATATGAAATGGATGGATGGCAACTGGAAAGAACTAGAAAAGATATTCCAAGACAAGTTTGGATGGAGAATGCTGGTGGGTGGCCTATGCTCCTCCACGAGGGGTAACAGGCCTAAGTAAGTAAGTAAGTAAGTAACTAATTAACTTTCTTGTGCTCATAATTAAATAAAGCACATGCATTTAATTTGTGATGGTTTACATAATCCTATTTTTTATGTGTTAACATAGGTTTGATTAATCTTAGTTGGTATATGTTACGTGTCAGCTGAATGTACTAACATACCAAACAGGGCGAAAAGCAGATACTGGATTCCACAGCTAACCACATGCCATCTATTCCATATGAAATTATGAAATCATGACTATTTTGAGGCAATCTGCGTAGTAACACCAACATTTTACATTTCATCCAGCATTAAGATTGTTCGTCATAATTATTCAAGAGCTAATCTGTCATAACTATTCAAGCCAAAATAATTGAAGCAGAATTAAATGAATTCGTTATATTTTATGGTTTCTCATCAGCTGCTTACAACCATACATGTATTGAAATGTAGCATTGAGGTAAGATATTAAGTGAATTAATATTATTCGTGACTGTCATTATTATGATTATTTTCTAGTGGGTGCGCCCTTCTGAGTTATTCCATAATAGTACGAAATGATTGTCCAGTGCTTCCAAGATTTCAATGGTGGTCCAGATGAGATCAATTAATGAATACAAATATTAAAATATTTCTTCAGACAATTTAGCCATATATCTCTATTCTTTATCTATCTACCTACCTATCAATCAATCAATCAATCAATCAATCAATCAATCAATCAATCAATCAATCAATCAATCAATTTATCTATCTATCTATCTATCTATCCGTATATATGTCATCATTATTAATAACCCTTGTTATCCTAATTTTTTCCGTCATCGATGTCTATTGTTTCACATATTATTTCACCCTATTGTTACATTTCAATAGAGATATGGTTGTAAGCAGCTGATGTGTTCCAAGTGTTCCAAGTAAAAATTCTCATTGAAATGATAATAAATGTACGATACATCTCAATCGAATGTTAATAAAATCATTGAAACAATAGACCATTCATAACTTACTTCAAATGAACAAATTTTGTAATATACGTATCTAGTAGCTCAAAACGCTTTTTAAACAAAATTTCAGTTTGACGGATCGATGAAACGGAGTTAATACATATATATATATATTAACCAATCATAGCTGTAACAAGATTAACGATCATCTCATTGTCACTACACAAACTATCAATGGATGTAAAACAGATAAATTCTATGACATTCCACAACATGCACAAAAAGCACTAAGTATCATGTAAAATTTTTATCCGGATTAAAAGTTCAATTTGTAATTAAATAATTAACTATCATAAAACGCTACTTACATATTTATACTACTGAAACTGTGTCACACTTCTTGAATGATGTTCTACATAGATTTTTAACCTTGATGGTAAAATAATAATTTTCTAGTTACCACAATAGAGATTCAGTTATTTTCAATTGTTTTATGATATGGCTGATACATTCAATGGTGACACGATTCATTGATAGACTAAACGTTTATTGATGAATATGATGAGTGAATTTGAAGAGAGAAGTAATGACCACAGGGTTTAATCAATATGTCTATACATTAAACCATAATGTATTCATGAACAAACAATATTGGCAATTAAACTGTTTTCAATGACTTCTTCATTAGTCTTCACAGTATGATTATTGTGTTATGATTGTCGAAATAATGCATATATAGTGTAAGTCATTGAGATTAAACATCACAAACATCACGAATTTACTTATCCGAAAGAGAAATATTCAAATTGTCTGACTGCCAAGCCCAACAGTTGCCCCATCCTATACGAATACTACTTAATAAACTCTAATCCCCAATCAGTCTGCTATTAGTTCACCTCTGTCGTTGCATTTCTAGATTCCATATCAGTTTTTCTCTCTTCACATGAATTTCCTAATTCAATTACATAGCTGTCATCACATTTTTTGTTCACAAGACTGGATTATCATTATTGTCGTTAATATTGTTATTATAAAAATGAAATTATTGATATTGTTAAGTTTCATTGAAATCCTAAACTGATCTGAGTTTGATAACTTTTGAAATCTTGAAAGCATCGAACTTGCATTTCATCATAGTATGTGACTAACCAACGGATTGTATCCATTGCCCCCACGTGACAATCGTACCGACATCCATGTGTCTCGCACACCCACGCTTAGCTTGTAGATCACTGAAGTCGGTATTGCTTAGATCGCTCCAAGATTACAGTGATTTTATTATTGATTTATTAATCATCATCATCCCAATAATTCGGATATTACATAAAATATGTAGGTAAAAGAGTGGGTGAATCACAGCGACCAACATACCTCTCAAACAACACTATGATTTGTTTCGAAGTGAATCCATTATCCATAATTCTAGACAGCCTGTTGGCGGTGGTTGTCAAACCCTTATATTTGTTCGATTGGAGGAAGACATCTATGCCGTATGAAGATGGTCAGTCCGTCATAATCACGAGTTGCTGCGTATCACTTATGAGATATACCCTGCCTTTCGTCATTTGACTGCCAAAAAGAAGGAGAATATTAGCTTTTTATTGATATGAGGAGCTGTAACTTTGGTTGTTACCAATTTTGTGTTTGAAAATTCGGGAATAAATTACCACAGAACATAATTTTGACATGTGACGTTCATTTGAACGGTCTCAAATTCCAAATTCGTCTAACTTTGATTACTAGAGGATTTTGAAGCTGAACGGTCAGTGCAAAATTACTCCAAAGGATAAACTTGTATAGACTCAATTCTTATTGGCATCATGTTACAGAGGCAGTCTGCATTTTTCAACTACTTACAAAATGAAATTAACCAAAAGAAGAGTTAACTAGAGCGTTAAGACTACGAGAGATTCTGTAATTCAGTATAGCACAGATTCTGTGAAATCAACGCATAAGATACGTGATGTTCGGTGCTGCATTATGCATTTCATCCGTTTTTGAGAAGTCTCTATTCGCTGCAAGCTGGATTGCATGAAAGAAGTGTCTAGAAGAGTCGTATCCCACAGAAGTCCGCAATTACTAAAAATAAAAATCTGTATCACTTCGAAAACATGTTAGTTAGTGAAAAGTGAAATGCGTACAGAAGTTCGTCAAACAATGAAAGGTGTAGATCTGGATATCACTATATCGAGTAATGTCAGTGAAGACGGGACTGAACGGAACGCAGATATGCAAGTGATTAGTGAATTCCGTGAGCCTAGTGAGGAATGTGACAATGACGATTTTGATATTAATTTTGAATGCCGTTTATTGCAACCATGAAAATTTGGACACAGTGCTGGTGAATCAGTCACATGTTCGAGATTTTGCACATTCAGTCATGTTATCTGTTCTGTGCGGACAATTGAAGACGACCTTCCTTTTATAGAGTACCACGGTTGTGATATGTAGTTATGCATTCTGTTAGTGAGTACCACACATAATAATACGCTTCATTGTAGATATCAACGACCACTCACTGGGAACAAAACACGACCTTATTGAGGGTTCTCACTACAAACCTATTTGATATTTCGGCCTACTTTTTTCCACACAGCCATTCGATGGAATTAGTTATGTCGTAGTTTTTCCATTACTTGCGTATCACATACAGCATACAAAAGACCAATTATGACTGCCTAATAATGTGTGTGAGTTTTGCAGTAGTGACGTTTAGAAAATGCATCGTTTTACTTGTGACAAATCAGTTTCCTAGACAGATTGACCGATATAATGGTAAGCAGTTGACCGATATCAGTGAGTAAATGTGAGTGCAACTGTATTCACATATTGTATGAATCAGTACATGATTAGATTACATGATTCATTTTGCATTGTAACACAATGGTGATTTTCACTTGTTGTTGATTAGGTCAGTTTGTTTTCGGGCAAACTATAAATTACAATCATGATAAAAATGGTGTTTATTAGAGGTGAACATTTCAATTTCATTCGATCCATTCTCATGTACAGTGTATTCGCCATTGATATTCTATTATTGTATCATAGGATTTCGGCATAATGCATAATTCAATTCATTTGTGCAACAATTGATAACTGAGCAATCTTAAACGCCATTTACTTTTATCTCAATTATACATCTGAGAACTAATTTGACATTTAAGTCATAATCCAATATGTTCCTAGTGGGATAATATATAAAGTAACTATATTAACTAAGATAATTTAGCTCAGTGTCTACGTGATCGATGATAATAAAAATTACTATTCTTTTCAATTTAAATATTTATTTCTCAGTATCATTTCTTACAAATCGGCCTACAGCTCATCTAGGGTTACTATCTGTTATATCGAGTGGGTGCGTGCTCTGTTAATGAATGACATGATAAGACCTCCAATTAAAGAGGAATGAATTATCGATCGGACCAGCGATACACGAAAACCGTATGAGCACTCTTGAGTACTTATCAGTCATGTTTTCTGCCTAGCCCAGCCCAACGAGTTAAGTCCAGAACACCAATAGTAGACTCTGCAATATGAATCATTGTTGTCAAACATACTGATTTTGTATATCAAACAGACAGACCACATCATACCATAAAATAGAAAATAATATTTGTACGAGATTTAGCCAAATGTGACTGTGAATAGTGGGAACAGTAAACAATAGACTAGGAAGAACTCAAGAATGGTAAATCGTATAAAAATAGTTTATGGGTCAAAACGAAGCTTATAATAGGAGGGACAAGAATATGGATACTTTAGTCACTGAACAATTATATAATGGGAAATATACATATCATATTGGTTCATAATTAGTCCTCAAAAAATACCATTCATAATTCTCTTCGGGATATAACACTACCGGTCTTGAACCCCTCGGGTAAAGAAGATAGGTTAGGCATGTGGTTAACAACTCTATCCCGCAGAAAATAACCTTGAGGTTATACTGATGTTGCTTAATAAACTTCTTAAAGTTGAAATCATGAGTCAATTGAAGCTAGACCACCATGGAAACTCCACTGGTCACTGCTTACCACTAGAACTCCAGGACATGTTTCTTGAAGTCAGTCACTAGTGAGCATATGATTATAGCCAGAATGGATTTTGTGGAGATTTCAGTATTTTTCAGAGGAGTCCCATAATAGGAAGAAACGGCCATCCAGTGCTTTCAGGTTTTCCATGGTGGTGTAGCTTCAATTGACTCATGATTTCAACTTTGAAAAATATTAAAATCTCCACAAAACCCTTACTGATCAAACTATTTAAATTAAAACAGTAGTATAATTCGTTATAACTATGATTATGATAGCTTGATATAATGAAATCATAAACCTGCTTAAATCTTATTGAATTATTCATTACCTTATGAACATATGCTTATTATTATACATACATATATACGAAGGTCAACTATTTCTATCTAAATACAATATTAAATGATTGCCTGTGTTCCAGTTGTTTAGGTGACCAATTCTTATATTTATTTTCATGTAAAACAATATTCCATAAAACGGTTATAAGTTATCAATGTCAGTTTAATTTCATATGGAATGATTATTAGGTGAAGCTAGTTTTATATGTTTGTTAATGTATATTAAAACCGAAAAGTTTTTCATATCACAACAGAATTCATTTTGGATAAATGGTTACGTACTTACTTACTTACTTACTTACTTACTTACTTACTTACTTACTTACTTACTTACTTACTTACTTACTTACTTACTTACTTACTTACTTACTTACTTACTTACTTACTTACTTACTTACTTACTTACTTACTTACTTACTTACTTACTTACTTACTTACTTACTTACTTACTTACTTACTTACTTACTTACTTACTTACTTACTTACTTACTTACTTACTTACTTACTTACTTACTTACTTACTTACTTACTTACTTACTTACTTACTTACTTACTTACTTACTTACTTACTTACTTACTTACTTACTTACTTACTTACTTACTTACTTACTTACTTACTTACTTACTTACTTACTTACTTACTTACTTACTTACTTACTTACTTACTTACTTACTTACTTACTTACTTACTTACTTACTTACTTACTTACTTACTTACTTACTTACTTACTTACTTACTTACTTACACCTGTTACCCCTCGTCGAGGAGCATAGGCCACCCACCAGCATTCTCCATCCAACTCTGTCCTGGACAATCATTTTCCAGTTCTTCCTAGTTAACATTCGTCTTTTTCATATCTGTTTCTATTTCCCAGCGTACTGTGCGTTTTGGCCTTCCTCTTCTCCGCTTCCCTTCCGGATTCCAAGTTGGGGATTGCCTTGTAATGCACATTGGTGATTTCCTTAATGTATGTTCTATCCACTTCCAACGTCTTTTCCTAATTTCCTCTTCAGCTGGAAGCTGGTTTGTCCTCTCCCACACAAGGCTGTTGCTGATAGTCATAGAAAAAAATGATGATTTAAAATAAAATAATGCCAGCCGATCACAATTTATGATATTTTAAAACTAAAATTATTCCATAAGTTGACATTATTTATATATAAGTGAAGTTGATTATGTTTTATAATGATGAAATGAAGATTTCAATACAGTTAATAAAATCGAGACCGATGAGACCTGAGTTCGAATCTTGCGAGGCGGGATTGTGGTTGCTCACTGGTGAGGAGTCCCACAATTGGACGAAACGGTTATTCAGTGCTTCCAGGTTTTCCATGACCGTCTAGCTTCAATTGACTCACGATCTCAACTATTCAAATTATTATAATATCCATAAAAACTCCTTCTGGTATTATATATTTAATATCTAATCGCGATCATATATATTTTTGAACTAAAAGTTTGTGTTCCAGTGTATTATCTAAGTTCAGTAAGTGATTAAATATGAATCCATGAATATGTTCAGTTTAGTTCAGATCGAATGTGATAAGTGAATAATGTTGTTTTTAATAGGTAGCTGGAAGTGGTTACCAGAAAGGTTTAATTTTAAGGTTGTTACTACTTGTGGGGATCATCTTCTACCTTGAGCGGATTGATATTATGTCACAACGAACTATAGTAGGTACCACTTATTTCCTATTGGAGTGATCCATAAAACTTCTCGCAAAAGACAAGAAAGGCTTATGAAACATTAAGAAGCAGTTTTGTCCAATCACCGTTTACTAGAAGTTTTGCTAGAAACATCATGAAAGTGAGGAGTCACACGTAGACTTTCTGATTGGTTGATTACTACACTGCACACTATGTTTAGTAATATTCTAGAATTTTCACGAAAACCCAAGAAATTCTAAAATACTATAAAAACCATATATTTTCTGTACATGAATGAACCTTTGGAGTAAATTGCTTCTCGTATATTTTACGTCTTTTCTCTAGTTTTCAAGTTTTTGAGTGGCTTTACCTTGTTAGTTACGAGATTAGCTCAGGAAGCGAGCATAGCTTTGAATTAGCAAGACTTATCAATGTCCATTACAATAATAGCATTATTATAAGGATATCTGCAAAAATCAAAATACTGTAATCTTAATAGAATGTATTTCGCCCAATCTTCGTGTACGTTGAAGGTAAATGTTACTAATGGTTATGTAATACAATAAATACACTTCACTACGATACACTATTACGTTTTACGAAAGCATACAAACAGTTAGACTTATGCAATTTACTTGAAGTAAATTCACCGCTTATTAAAGTCTTGAACATTTTACCTACCATGTTGTAACAATCAGCCTTGAAAAAATGGATTTCAAATATTTCTTTTAGACAACTGAGTTCTTTCAACCAATAGTATTGACTTTTATTCAAACAGTAAATAATAACTAAACTGAGTTCAGTAAGTGATCGCTGAATCTATCATACTAATGTGTCATACGTTTACACGATGTAGCAAATCACATATCGTTGGTAGGATTTCTTTCAAGAATTTGGCTTTCACCATCATAGATGTCAAAGCACTAATCAAATTACATAAATTCTTGATATATTTGACTTTCTCCACACAAAGTATCAATTTACTGAAGGCAGTAGATAAGTACATTATACTGATGTTTATAATGAAAAAACAGTTTATTAAATTTGATCGATTAAAATTGTTTTAAATATGTTTTAAGGCTTCGTTTTCCCCGTCTACACAAATGGGACGCTAATTCGCCTTAGACAAATATCTACACTAAACACCCTCTCAGTGTTAATTCTACAAGACATCAACACAACTCAGATCAAGAGCGCGTGACTAGACTGAATCGGTTGTTAGTATATTTCCACACCAAGAATCGGCAATAATCACAATATTAATAAAGCTAGGAGAATATATAACTCATCCAATACTTGTCAGATGATCAACAAGTCTGCCTAAGCAAACATTCAATCATTATTCGCCTCATTCAGACATCAAAATAACATCTGCAAATATATTTAATAGAGACTGGTAGTTCCTGGGTTCGAATCTCACGAGTGCGGGATCGTGGATGCGAACTGCTGAAGAGTCTCATAATAGGACGAAACGGACGTCCAGTGCTTCCAGGTTATCTATGGTGGTCTAGCTTCAATTGACTCATGATTTCAACTATGCAAACAGAGAAAATCATGGGTAAATAAATTGCACAATAAAATCAAGTCCTTTAGTCAAGTGTGTATAATTAAAATACTGGAAAAATCATTTATACAGCCCTAGTTATTAAAGAGTATTAAATTAGTTATCACTAAACAATGGAATATTATTTTTAAATAACTTCAAGTATCATTCTCACTGAAATCAATTACCGATGCTTACATGATATGTTCATTTTTGTCATCAAACCAACGATAGTACTTGACAAATCTTCTGATTGAACGAATGATTCCGTTTCCTTTGACTCTTCTAGTAACCGCCAGGCTAAATCTATACCACGACATGAACATGAAAGAAATGGTGCGAAATATGGGAATAAGGCTTCATTCCAAGGTTCGCTCATGTATAGAAAGGTCTTGGCTTCAGAGGTGCGGAAGATTGATTCTGGACTAGATCCTGAATAAAGATGATTTATCCTGTTTCAAATATATCAAACGAATTTCCAGTTGTGACAATCGAATAAGGACAAATAGACACATAGCGTTACCTCCAATTGTGTTTCTCAATTAAAGTGTACGTACAGAGGTACATAAATTGAAAGAACAGAACGTTGAGTTTCATGTTGGTATGTCATGATATTGTAGTGACCTATTTTTACGACGAGAACTCGATTGGTGTGATTGAAGCAATTATTATAACCAATAGTACCAGTAATAACCTCACTGTAACTGTTTGTTTAACTGTACCAAAAACACTTTCGTTTCGTTGTCCATCTTGTTCGTGCGGTAGCTCTTACGCTCAGCCCTTTCGCCTGTATTCCTTGGCACGTCTCCTTATTCTCCCGATACCACGAGATCGCGAACAAATATATCCATGAAGCCTGAAGAAGCTCCAAATAAGCCAAGGAGTTTCCGTTTAATGAGAAGCAGATAGAGCTCTCTAGAACATCAAAGTGGAATGCCACAATTTGAGAGCAGAACTATTTGCCTTCTTGAGGGTTGATTGGAATGTAATGGTGTTATAGCTAACTCTACTATCCATAAATACCCATGCCTTTCTGTATCTTGTTGATTCTTGCCCAATAATCACTTCCTCTGCTTATTGTATCTTCTGATTTGCGACTGTATGGTTGTTTTACACATTACAGTACCGTTAGTTGTCGATCGTATTTCGGCCGTAATCAAGTAGAGGACGTAAAAATAACGTTATTTAATCTATAATTCGAGCAGTGTAAATTAGAAGAAGCAGAAATCAATTGAATCCAATTTATCCTTCTATATTCGTTGTTCTACAAAAAGACTTTAGAATTCAGTGTTGTGATTTCAATATTGAGCACTGAGTGGTTAACAAATTTAGGGATATCAACAGCTTTACTCACTACTTCTTGAAACATTGTTAGAAAACAAAATAGACTGAATGGAAGACGATTGTCTTTAAACAGAACAAGAGTGGTGGTAATTATTTACGTGATCGATGGAGATTGATCTTATTTTGACATGAATATTCAGTGCTTTTTGGAACAACAAAATAAAGATCACATATTTTTCCTTTTTGTCACACTTTATATGTGACCACATTTATATTCAATAAATATTGTTTCTCTGTATCAACGATCGGTTTCCAGCAGGAAACATGACTCGACTTCCCATGTCGTCGACAACCCTCTGGAATCCAATAGTTTGCTTGACGCAACTGAAGTCACTACTCCAACCAACGTTGACGAATGGGTACAGGTTGTAAGCAAAAGTAGACATAACGATGTAAAAAGGAATCCTTCCCCTATCAAAGTAATCGTGAAATGGAAGACTGATCACAGTGACAGATCAGTTATTTTTCTTATAATCAAGGAGAGTGAAAGCTCTGAACCAAAAGCTCGTTGTGAGCATGAAATTGTTTTTATAAAACAGCTAATTAATCAACTTATGCTTCAAAATGTCTCCGGATTCACCATGCTAAAAGTGTATAGACTAAGTAGCCTGGCTAATTTGAAGCCTTATCAAGCCAGCGTTTTTCTCCGTGGTGTCTTACCGCCTGCGGAATGTTTAAAAAGACGGGAGGTCGAAAAAGAACTACAGCTTAGATTAGACGCTGACGAAAAAAACCTAAATATTGTGAATTTTTGAGTTGTGAGGCTTCGACAGAGAATGTTGCCGAAGCCACTCTAGGTAAAGCACGAGGCTATTTAAATAGTCTTCAGATCTGTTACACCAATGCCTAAGGCTTGCTCAATAAGCGATCAGAACTAGTTATACAGATTGACTCTACTAAGACAGACATAATCGCAGTCACTGAAACTTGGCTGACACAGTTTATAGATAGTAGGGAACATGATCTTGACGGTTTTACATTTATAAGGGCCGACAGGATACAAAAGCCTAAAAGAGGGGGAGTAGCTCGATTCATTAGGAATGCGATTTCATTTGCCATTATCAACAGTGTATCCCATAAGAGTGGGACGTGTGAATTGGTTAGTTGCCGCTTGAAATGCATGGGACAAGAGCTGCTGATTGGTTTGATCTATCGCTGATCAAGCTGTTAGGTAAATGAGGTCCAGGTCTCGATCCTCCGTAAGTCTAGAAAGCTTTACGAAGAGAAAATTTTTAAGGAATCCATAGAATATCCTAAACGCTTATATTCCTACATAAGCCAAAGGACATGAAGAAGAAGACTTTTTCCTTCCCTATGGTGAGACAGAACTGCCTCAAATTTAGCAAAGGAAGACTTTGGCAAAGCCCAAATATTCTCAAACTACTTTAGAAATGTATATACCATAAAAACACCCTTCCCATCAGTCTATGAAAATCCCCCCACAAAAACACTGGACAGCGTGACCATTAAAGAACTCGATGTCTTTGATCTGCTAATTAGGCTTGACATAGACAAATCCACGGGATCCGATGAACTACATCCTAGGTTACTAAAGGAATTAGCTAACTTTCTCGCGAACCCCCAAATTATACGTCTTAATCTGTACGTAACTCAGGGTCGTTTGCCGAAAGACTGGAAGAACGTCATAGTAAGTGCGGTCTTCAAAACAGGCATGAAACATAAATTTGAAAACTATTGACCCTGGTACATTTGTTGAAATCCTAGGAAAGATTTTTTTGAAGGAGTATCTCGAAGAAAACCGGATGCTTTCGGAGAAGCAGCATGGTTTTGGAACAGGTTATTCTTGTATCATTAACTTATTAGTCGCTCGTGAAAGCTAGTGCGCTCTTAAGGACCAAAAGTTACCTGTGGACGTAACCTATATCGATTTCAACAAAGCTTTCGACAAAGTTCCGCACAATGGGCTGTTATATTAGCTAAGAAATGTCGGGATCTGAGGCAATTTATTGACGTGGAAAAAAGATTTCCTAGTTGGGCGTGAACAAGGAGTACGTGTGAACTCCAAGTTGTCTAGCTAGGAAACTGTGCTTACTGGAGTCCCCCAGGATACAGTTTTGGGGCCAGTGTTATTCCTCTTGTACGCAAATGACCTCCCTCGTCTACTATCATCATCGGTCTTGCTATATGCTGACGATGACAGGATATGGGGAGCGATATAAAGTAGGAGTGAATGTTTAGAACTCCAAAACGACTTGAAGAAATCATCTGAATGGTCTCAAACCTGGCAGTTGACGATAAGTACTTGAAAGTGTTGTGATGAATATCGATCATCAAGGTACACATAAATACACGATGAACAACACTCAAATACCTATTGTCCAAGCAAACAATGTTTTAAAAGTCATCGTCAGACAAGACCTAAAGACAACTACACACCGCCGTGCAATAGCCGCCAAAGATTTTTAGAACTTAATGGTCCATATGTAAGGCTTTCGGTCATCTCGACGCTAAAACGATTCTGACTATGTATACAGTGTTCGTGCGTCCTAAACTTGAGTACTGCATACAAGCAGCCAGCCCCTGCAAAAAAGACAGTGAACTCTTGGAAAGGGTTCAGAGAACAGCAACTAAGCTGATTCCCGGAACAGCGAACCTCCCGTATGGTACTAAGCTGACCAAGCTAAACATATTCCTGCTATCATATGGAAGAATCAGAGGCGAATTGATCATAGTTTTCAAATTGTTTGGTGATAGATTTGCACCTGATATGCTTTCATTTTGTCTTCCAAACAGAAAATTTAGGAGGACACTCCAAAAAACTTCACAAGCCCAGAACGAATTACTTTACAGATGACTATCGACTTTCCCATCGAGTCATCAAGGAGTCGAATTCATTACCTCAGCACGTGGTTGATGCTCCATCCGTGGTATTTCGTTTGTGAATGTTGAGGCCTATTGATGCAGATTTTGCTGCTTTGTTGGTCATCCTTATCTGCTCTTGTTGGTGTCTGTAAGGTATTACAGTCAGGTCACTTGTAATGTCCAAATCGCCTAGTTGCATCTAACCTGTTTACTGTATTTCGTGCTTCTTTTCAGATGTTCAGCAAAACTCCGTTGAAAGCGTTTCCTGATAACGTCAAAAGTGTTGTGTCTCAGTAGTTCTCACACTGTCTCAGATCTCCTTTCATTGGTATCTTGGTGAGGTATTTTTTGTTCAGTCTGTCGCTGGCAGTTATTCTCCCTACCAAATCTAGAATAGAACGTTGAGCATGACTGCACCTATTTATTTGTCTGGTTTCACTGCACCATCTGGTACATTTTCAAGCCATTCTGCTTTCTCAATGTCGATTTATGTGATGGTCATCCTGATCTCTTCGATCATTGATAGAGTGACATCTAGACAAATGTCTTTGTGCGGTGTTTCAATGCCCAGTGGATTCAATCGACCAGGTTTATTCAACCAGCAGTAATTTATGGTTGTTATCTCAGAGAGCAGCTTACAAGTAACATTCATTTCATAACACCGTTAACATTTTGTTGTGCAATATGCCTTTTATATTTGAAAAGTAATTTACCATCTTTTGCGCTATTCATAGACATACGCTTAGGTCTGTAGTACTAATTCTTATGGTATATTTTTGATAACATTGCGTATTGTTATATCTTGAGTAGGCTCTTTTTCTGGGATTCACCAGAAACCTGGTGAGCGCGTAAATTTTTCTTCGGAATTGTAATTTTGAGTTCACTTACAAAGATTACGGTGTTACTTTTCCTCTTGGTAGAGGTTATGTTTTCTATATTTGTAATTTATTCATCTTAATCTCTAGACATTAGTCAGGATAACGAGATAACAGTGTTACACGCTATAAACGTGATAAATGTACCTCCATTCAGAAGAATAAACTCACGCACTTGGTTCGCACAGGTAGAAACTCAGCTTCAGCGTCATAACATACATTCACAGAAGTCAAAATGCTCTTTTGTGCTCAAAATTGAACAGGCTAAATTAGCATCCGAGGTATCAGATCTCATACATAATGTTTGTGCATCAAACGTCTAGGATCAGTTGAAATAAGTTATTGCCAACGTATCTCACTTTCGGATGAAAAGAAGTTACAACAATTTCTGCATGAGTGCGAGTTAGGATGCAAGTCATCCTCTCAATTATTACGCCAGATGAGAGAGTTGGTTGGACCTTTTAATTTTGGCGATGCTTTTGTGAGAGAAATTTGGCTACAGCGTTTACCAACAGTAGTCACGCTAATTTCTGCCTTTCTAGACAAATTTTGGATTAAGAAAGTCTAGTCGGCATGGCTGACAAGATTTTAGAAGTAACGCCTGGCATAACACCTCACGTGCAGATGATATTGCAAACTCCGAGTGACACGCAAACTCCGAACATACCGTCCTTAACAGCGGAATTAAGCAAACCACGTACACAACACAAATGCACTGTTGCCAGGCATTGATTTCTCATCTCACATCTCGAAGGTCTCGCTCCAGATCTCAAGGGATTAAGAACCGAAGTAACACAAGAACAAACAAATATGGCGACCACATCTTTTGGTACTATAGAAAGTATGGTGACAAAGCTAGGAAGTGTATTACGTCCTCTAAAATTTTCAATTCATTTTCCTCGCCAAAACAAGACAGTAGTAGCGGGAATTGTTAGTAATCATGCTACTAGTCACCTCTTTCACGCTCTTTACAATTATTCTTGCTACAAATTTTTAATAGACGTTGGGGCTGAAGTCAGCGTTATTCCAGTTACTTTAGCCAGGAAACCTATTTCCAAATGTGGAAAATGCTCATCAAGAGCAGCTAATAAAACTGAAATAAAAACATTTGGAGAACAACTCTTAACATTAGACTAGGGAATTAGAGGTCGACTAAACTGGGTGATTATTATCGCTGATGTCAGTCCAGAACCTGACTCATTGAATAAACTCCGACGTTTCTTGTGGATGATTAACTTCTATCAACGGTCTATTCCATACTACTCAGACATTCTACAACCCTTAACGGAGGTGTTAAAAGGTAAAGTCAAAGAGATCATATTATCGTCTAAAGCGAAAGATGTTTTTTCTGCAGCTAAACCAGCAATAGCTTTTACTGCCATGCTGACCTATCTAAGTTCTGACCCGGAAGCAACACTAATTCTGTGTACAGACCCCTCTCAGACAGCAGTTTGTGCAGTATTACAACAGCGAGTAAATAATGAAATCAAGCCACTTGCTTTCGTCTCAAAGAAACTAAAATCGACCCAAACCCTATACAGCACTTTTGATGGAGAATTATTGGCTATTTATTCAGCAGTTAAACATTTTAAACGTTAACTGCACGGCGGAGATTTTGTAATATTTGCTTATCACAAGCCCTTGACTTACACCTTTAATGCCAGAAGTGATCCTTATTTTCCTAAAAAAATCGACAACTAGATTACATTTCCCGATTTTCAACCAACATACAGTTCCTAAAGTGTGAGTCAAATGTTGTGTCAGATGCCTTACCATGAAGGACAAACGCTTTGTTAATTTTTTTGAAGCCATAGGCTGGGCGAACACACCTACACATTGTATTTGTTCCTCATAAGTACTTTCTGGACGGTTCTGATCGCCATTTAGACCACTGCTGATCTCAATTTCCGTCATTTAAATATACACTGATGTATGACGGCACGATAAGCAACTCGGTCTTATTGTCTACACGCTAGTTAGTCAACTATTACGCTAAGTAGGACAACTAGATTACATTTCCCGATTTTCAACCAACATGCAGTTCCTAAAGTGTTGGTCAAATGTTGTGTCAGATGCCTTACCATGTTTCAACGTTGATGCAATTTTTTCCACTAAAGGAATTGATTGCTTGTTCAGCAAAAGACATCTCAACCGGAAATGTTGCTTCCGTGTTTCTTGACAGATGGATTTCCAATTTCGGTGTAACTTCTACTGTTACTTCCGACAGATCTTCACAATTCTAAGCACACCTCTTCAATGAATTTACGCGCATTCTGTGAATCCATCACGTCGCTATAACTGCATACCATACAGTAGCAAACGGACTAGTAGAACAATTCCACAGACCTGCATGTAGCATTCTGTTGATCATGTAGCGAACAAGAATATAAATGAGGACAGTCGAATGTAATTGAACACAAAATTACAGAACATGTAAGTAAAATCCGAGAACCATACAGTGAACACTCAATTTGGAAAACGTCAATCAGTTGTCTCAAACTTGACTGTTAATATTGCAAATATCAGCCAATCGTCTAAGACTTCGTTGTTCCTGAATTTTCATACCAATTGCTTCCTGTTCTTGTTATTTCGTTGTTGAGCTTCTGCTGCTAGACATTGGAATGCTGTCTATCGTTATATACTACTCATGTCGATATAAGTAGCACACATCACAACGACACAGTGCTTGTTAGTGAAATCACACGCACTGAATTCTAAAGTCGATCTGTGAACAGTTGCACTAGGTGGTCGATGAGGTAGCTTAACTGTGTGACAAATAAACTTGAACACTTTGTAATCAGTAACAGTATGGACTTTTAAAACAAACTGGTATCCGTGCTGCCTCTCAACTACACGTATCACAGATGCAGACTTTCCATGTGTTTGGAGGTGTCACCGATATTTCGGTGTCTGATAGCTATTTTGTTCGAAGCACAATTGTTTTCGAAAATAACAACTCAGTGAAAACAGGAATCATCAATGATTGTGTTGGAAGATATGTTCGGGAAGTTATCGATATGTTGAGAAGAGTTTGATCCAAACTGCGTTCTTGTTACAAGGAATGCGTAGCAGGACGTACACACTGGTGATCTGTTGTGAGTGTGTGGTTGATGGCCTTTAGCTATATTGTGTTCAGCAAAAGCTAATGAGGTCAGCATCAATATCAAAGACTTACAGAACTATTTATTTACGTTAGAACTGGAAGAGGATTTTCACAATTGAAGGAGAGAATAAATCCGAGTGTCACTGTTCACATTCAGATGACGAGCTCACTTGTAAGGTGGTATCAGTTGAACAACAACTGAAGAATAACAAGCGCCAGATGGTTTTTCTTCTTACCACCGTACATTCAAGAACACAACAGAGACCGAATACGGGAGGTTCATGTATGCCACTGGTATTACAAACTTCAGACAAATGAACCCTCATACTTTTAACGTCAGCAATTTATTTATAAAAATAATACAGATGTCGAAAAGTGGTTACTAATCACCAACGTCGAGAGATCGTTTCCGGAGTTCTAGTGGAGAACTTAGGATACTGTTATTCCACATAGTTAAAAGTGATGAAAATATCACAAATTATAAGGGTGAGTAAGACGAACTTCCAATATATGGTTGCAGTTGTAATTTTTGTGACCACTTTATCAATAATAACTCCTTAAATTATTCCCAAATTCAGAAAAATGTAGAAAATTAAAATAAAAAATGTGCACAGTGAAGAAGTGCTGTGTATTACATTCACTACAACTAATGTGTTATTAGGTGTTTTATGTTCGTATGCATAGAACTGATCGTAACTTGACATATAATTTTAGGTGTAATAAACTTGGGCTCAACCCTGTATGGAAGAGGAGACTCAAAATCAATCTTATCTCCTTTTTCAAAATACTTAATAAACCATCCTTCACATTTGACCAGGCAATTCAATATGCTGAAGCTTCACATTCCCACATTCGTAATTGCTTGTCTTAAGCGAAACAAACATCATAATCTATCACAAACTATCCATACGATTAAATCTCTACCATTATTTGTTCTCTCCATTGATGCATATTGCCCCTATGAAAATGCATCACATGCTCTAGCGCCTGTAAGTTTATTTTACTCTACAAGTGAGATTATCGGAACTTTAAATGTTTAACCACTTACTTGCTGTCACTTTACATGAACACTGTCACAAGCAACTCTAACACGTTTGGATAATATCTAACATGAACTTTGTTAAACCTGACCGGCATATTTTGGCAATCATTGTTTTGTTGTTCCGTGCTCTTTGCTTTAATCTTACTTTCTCTAGTTGTAGATAAATGTCAGTAACTCGTTCTGATGAAGATTCATCACCTCATCAACTGATTTACCATCGTTCCCTAATACCCTGGGTCGAACCTCACTATTACTTACCCGGTTATCCCAGCAGATGCGAGCAATATTTCTAAGGCATCTGTGGTCAAATACTAGTAACCTACGAGTATCTTCTACTCTTAATGACCATGTTTTACAGCCGTAAATTAGAACAGAGCGAACTGCTGCGCAGTATACTCGTCCCTTAATTGATAGACGGATATCTCGTCTTCGCCATAGGTGACGTAAGTTGGCAAAAGCCAAACGAGCTTTTTGAATCCGTGCAGAGTTTTTGTCAGACACCAACCCATTAGGGCTGATCAGACTTCCAAGATAAGTGAAGTTGTCGACGCGTTCGACTACTTCACTCCCTATCGTTAGTTCAGGTGTTGACGCAGGCCAGTCTTGGAGTAACAATTTACATTTGGATGGGGAGAAACGCATTCCGAACATCCTGGCATTATTACTGAGTTCCAACAGAAGACTCTGTATTTTGTCAGTGTCTTCACCAAACAGGACTATGTCATCTGCGTATTCTAAGTCGCCTAGTGGTCCCCCTGGTAGGAGATCAATTCCTGAAAATTCAGTCGACGAGAGTGTTATTTCCAGCAACAGGTCTATAATGAAGTTAAAAAAAAATGGGGATAGTGGACAGCCTTGACGGACACCACTTGCGGTTGCAAAATCATATGACAGTTCGCCATAAGCTCTCACTCGACTGGTAGTGTTCGAGTAAAGAGCCTTTACAAGGTTTATGTGCTTCTCAAGTACACCTTTCAATGACAGACACTGCCACAGAACCTCTCGGTCTACAGAGTCAAATGCTGCTTTTAAGTCAAGAAAAACTATCATTGTCGGACGCCGATAAGCGTGTCTGTGCTCTAAAACTTGACGAATGGTGAATATGTGGTCTGAAGCCAGCCTGATTTTCTCATGTTTGCAGTTCACGAGTCTTAGTTAGGTGCCCGATAATTATTGAGGCTAGTATTTTAGATGCTATGTTAATCAGACTAATCCCTCTATGGTTATCGCAGGATGATATTGACCCCCTTCTTATATATTGGGACAATCAGAGATTGTGACCAGTCGGATGGGATTACGTCCGTCTCCCAGATTTTAGCCAGAATATTAGTCAACCTAATCGCTAAAATTGAGCCACCATATTTAAAGACCTCTGGAGCTAATTCATCTGGACCAGCTGCTCTTCCTCGTTTCGGATTACCTATAGCCTTTTGAACTTCAAGTAGGATCGGGGGGCCTACTTCAATGTTCCATTCAGGTTTTCTAGGAGTAGTGGGTAGTTGTGCAGTAGCTGAAGGCCAGCTAAACTGCTCCTTAATGTGTTCCGCCCATCGTTCTAAACGTTTGGGTTGAGAGCAGATAAGGGTTCCGTCTTTTTCCGAGATTGTCTCACTTACACTTGACTTCTTAATTCCGGTTTCTTTTATTAGTCTGAATAGTTGCCTGGTGTTGCCTACAGCCGCTGCCTTTTCCATCTCTTTCGCTTTCGTTGCCCACCACTGCTCACGATCGTTCCTTAGACTTTTAGTTAACCTAGATCTAATTTGTTTACGCTCTTCGTCATGTTCAGAGCTTGATGGGATGAGTTTACGCAAATCCATCAGTAAAATAGACTTAGAAGAAATCCATTGCTTTTTGGAGCCCTATGGTTTAAATGACTAATAGATGTTACTGCTGTTTCCACAGCTGTTCGTATGTCTTTCCAAGCAGCATCTGGGTCAGTCTCGTTTACAGAACTGCCTAGATGTGAACTCAGTTGTCTCTGGAATTCACATTTGGCTTTCTCGTCCTCCAGTTCAATCCTAATGGGTCTTCTTAGTGTACTTTTCCTGCGTCCATTGAGGCGCAGAAAAATGTGCGCTCGCATTAAAGCGTGATCAGAGTCTAAACAAGTATTCCAATAGGAGCGACGATCTTCTATTGAGCCTCTCCAACGATGACTGATGACAATATGGTCTATTTGAGTCCATCGTTGGTTTGGTGCAGGTGGTCACCATGTTAGACGATGTCTCTCCTTATGCTTAAAATTAGTGCTTGCTAGAAATAAACGATTGTCTGAGCATAGTTGCAACAGACGATCACCATTATCAGTTCGTTGAGCCGGAATACTAAAACACCCACCTAAATGTCTTTCTGTTTGATTAAAGCTGCCTACCTGGGCATCAAAGTCACCCGCTACGACTAATATGTCTGAGCGCTTAGCTTTCTGAAGAAGCTCAGAGAGTTTTCTGTAAAATTCATCTTTCATTTCATCATGGCTGCAGTCAGTGGGAGCGTAGGCAGAAACGACGGAAAGGCAACGACGTGTGTTCCTATCCTTCCGAGTTCTTACGGAGCCATTTAGCCGGACAGCACACAGGCGACTGTTAACGGGGATCCATTCTAATAGTGCCTGTTCTGCCCTTGTACTTAGTGCTATACCTACACTTGCAAGTCCACGAGAACTAGCCAACGGGTCGCCAGATACACGGAGGGTGTATTTCGTTGGCTGTCCATTTTGGCGAGGTGAGGTCAAGTGAATCACCACACTAGGATCCTGTATGCGTGTTTCGGAGACACAGCATACATCAATGGTACGAGATTCTAGGGTTGTAGCTAAGGAGGCCTGTTGACCGATTTGGCATAGGGTACGTACGTTGAAGGCTCCTATGTGTAGTTTGGAGCGAAGTTATAGTAGACCTGGGACAGCGTTTCGTGCACTAGAATCGTTGGCCATGGTGACACTTGAGGAGGAAACCGAGAGAGGAAGTTTAGTGTTGAAAGTCAAGGTAGAATGAATAGTAGGAATTGAAGAAGGAGATTGATTATGAATACATGAAAACATGCTTCACCTTCTATTCAAAAAAATTTGGGAAGAGGAACAAGTGCCAACGGACTGGAAAGAAGGATATCTCATCAAGATACCAAAGAAAGGAGATCTGAGCCAATGTGAGAACTACGGAGGTATCAATTCACTTAGTATTGTTTGTTTGGATCTTCCCATCGATGTGTTTAGGACTGCAACTGGTCAGTCTCTAATTGGCATATGTGCATACTGTGCGTATTGCCTCGATATACTTTAATTCACAAGCATGGTAAGCAGAGATGGATAGTGGCTAGCAGTGGAATCCAGGACGCCCGTTTCGTCCTATTTGGGACTCGTCAGCTGGATGTACCTGCATCTCAGAGTTGATGTTCACTCTTGGACTCGAACCCAGTACCCTCGTTTCAAACACCTCATCGCACAAGCAAGTGGCTATCAGGACTCAGTGGCCGAGTGGATAACGCGATGGCGTTTGAAGCGAGGGTACTGGGTTCGAGTCCAAGAGTGAACATCAACTCTGAGATGCAGGTACATCCAGCTGACGAGTCCCAAATAGGACGAAACGCGCGTCCTGGATTCCACTGCTAGCCACTATCCATCTCTGCTTACGGAGGTATCAGTTTGTTATCAGTACCAGGAAAAGTTTTCAACAGAGTGCTGCTGAATCGGATGAAAGACGCAGTAGACGCCGAACTTAGGGATCATCAGGCTGGATTCCGTAAGGATCGGTCGTGCACAGACCAGATTGCGACACTACGGATCATCGTTGAACAATCAGTTGAGTGGAACTCATCACTATACGTCAACTTCATCGACTATGAGAAGGCGTTTGACAGCGTGGATAGGAGAACATTGTGGAAACTTCTTCGACACTATGGAGTTCCTGAAAAGATTGTCAACATTATCCAAAACTCATACGATGGACTACAGTGCAAAGTGGTGCATGGAGGACAGCTGACAGATGCATTTCCAGTAAGGACCGGAGTCAGACAAGGCTGTCTACTCTCCCCATTCCTCTTCCTTCTAGTGATTGACTGGATTATGAAGACTTCGACATCTGAGGGGAAGCACGGAATACAATGGACTTCTCAGAATCAATTAGATGATTTGGACTTCGCAGATGACCTAGCCCTCCTCTCTCACACACACGACCAAATGCAGATGAAGACAGCAAATGTAGCAGCAGCCTCCGCATCGATAGGCCTCCACATTCACAATGGAAAAAGCAAGATTCTCAAATGCAACACGGAGAACACCAACCCAATCACACTTGATTGCGAAACTCTGGAAGAGGTGAAAACATTCACGTACCTGGGGAGCATCGTTGATAAACAAGGAGGATCGGATGCAGATGTAAAGGCAAAGATTGGCAAAGCAAGGACAGCATTTCTACAATTGCAGAACATATGGAACTCAAAACAACTCTCAACCAATTTCAAAGTCAGAATCTTTAATACGAACGTCAAGACAGTCCTACTGTATGGAGCTGAAACGTGGAGAACTACAACGGCCATCATCAGGAAGGTACAAGTATTTATAAACAGTTGTCTACGCAAAATACTCAACATCCACTGGCCGGATACTATCAGCAACAGCGTTTTATGGGAGAGGACAAACCAGCTTCCAGCTGAAGAGGAAATTAGGAAAAGACGTTGGAAGTGGATCGGACATACATTAAGGAAATCACCAATGTGCATCACGACTCAATCCCTAACTTGGAATGGTGAAGGGAAGCGGAAAAGAGGAAGGCCAAAGAACACACTACGCCGGGAAATAGAAGCCGATATGAAAAGGATGAATAGCAACTGGAAAGAACTGGAAAGGAAGGCTCAGGACAGAGTTGGATGGAGAATGCTGGTGAGCGGCCTATGCTCCTCGACGAGGGGTAACAGGCGTAAGTAAGTAAGTAAGTACAGTGGTCTTGAGTGCTGTTAGAGGTATGAGGGCAGTTATCACTTCCCGGTTGCCCACACTGTGGAAGGATTCTTCTAGAGATACCTGAAAAGGAAATTGGGTTAGAAGTGGTCTTAATAACTTGAGAGCGTGATCGCAGTGCCCAAGAGACAACTGCTTGTGGTCGGTCACACACGACATTTTTGTGGGTAGTTTTTGTGTTAGCTCCGTTCTTCAAAAAAACCTTACAGCCGGAGACGGATATCCGTGGGATAAGGTGAGGTGTGCATTTTTGGGGTCGACCTTTTCTAACTCCACCCCTCCTTGTGGGAAGGCAGAATTGCTGTCATGCTGGTTGTCTGAAGGAAACACCTTACTGCTGTCACACCTCTGCACAGTCAGCAATACGACTTCATCTTCGGACATTAGGTTTGCTGCTTTTAGTCTCACCGCTCTCCAACCGACCTGTCTGGCATGGTAGGACCTCGAGGAACGATTGTTCCAGCCAGCATAGCTCGATTGCTTCATCACGATAGGCAAGCCCGACCACCACGTCAAGGTAGCATTAGCGATCGGGGGAAATAACATTAAAGAACAACGTTCATTAATCATCAGGCTATCCACTTAAGAAAAAAATTAAACATTTCCTGGTGTTATATTGACTTGCCGTGATATATGCCATATGTAAACTACTTATCAATAACCGAACCAGCAAACATAAAACAATCTTATATTGCATGTTTGTTCTCTACATTAAATGTTGCTATTTATATCAAACTGATCATGTCTGTAAACTGGTGTGAATTCTGTAATTAATATTTTCAGAATGCATTATTATTATTATTGATACTGTTATATTAGGTGTTTTATGTTATGCTGTAATTTGTGGCAACTACGAAGTACAAATCGATTCTGCCCACAAAACATTTGGATTTTCAAATGACTATTATCTAAGGTTTATTGTAGTCACTTAATTATTCTTAGAAAAAGCTATCAAAGAGCGTGAAATATACACCTGTGATATCAACAACCGATAGATCACTTTCGTGCGGAGAGTACCTGCAACTACAATAGAGCGGGAAAGAGAAGATTGATGTTGAATAACATGAAATTATTTTGTTTTACTTAGTTCTCATCCACTGCTAAATGATTTTTGTAGAAATAAATCAAACATTCTGATATAAGTAGTTGTTTATCGGATCTTGCTTATCCTACTTCATCTGAATGAAATTCTCTCGTAATTGCAGGAATAATTATCCACTACTCATATGAATCATGCCGACCCATTAACTGAAATCCCATAGATAACGTGAGGTGTAGGAGTATTGAGCTAGTCATTATGGGTTCTTGAATGATTTATCAGAAAGCGAACTGAACTTATCCAATTATGCTAAATGTTCTACTGATGATGAATTATGCTAACGCGTTCACGATCAGTGAGAACTTGTATCGTTGTGTAATACTCAATTAATATTTAAACATTACACTAATTGTTTTTGTTACATTGAATATGTTCGAATAATTCACATCGACTGCTGTGTGTTATTTAGTCACTTACTTTTTCAAGTGTGTCTAATTGCATGTATCTGTTGGTCTTATACCTTAACAATTCAAACTATCAATTTATGAACCTCACAATTACCCAACATTCATTTTCGGTTAAAACGCTTCTAACTCAGTGATAATATCTAGATAATATGCACAGCATGTACACATATTCTAAAGTGACTGATTAATTGCAGACTCAAGCAACGACAAGAAGATTCAGATAACCAATATGTCAGTCACTATTTAGTTGGACTAGTTGTACTCAATGTAATAACTAAAACTGATTTTTATTGTATGGTGAAATTAACGAGTAAATTAATTAATGTTCGACATAATAGCCGGTCACCCATGCAGTATGTATGCTACATGTTATTCAGTGAGATGTGATTACCAGTGAACACATAAATAGAACATCAAGTGATACTGAGAAATGTAATTTATTCTACTGAGTGTAACTAAAAATCAAGCACATTAAAAATGAAATAATGAACGGCCACATTTGCTATTGTATGCAATCAATCATCTCTATAATTGTGTTGTGGTTATTCGATCTACTTCAACTGCCTTCTAGGATCGATATGATATCCGTGGTCTACAAAGTCTAAAATGTATAACAAAAGAGAAGAAATTATGTTATGTTACTAACAACCGAATATTAAATTGGTTTGAAATCACAGTAGTTTTCTAGTGATCTCATAAAAGGCGCAGATATTTCTCCACAATTGTCCTCATAAGATACTCCGTGTCAGCTGGCTGGATAGCATCAGGAACATTTTACTGTATAATAATCTATCCAATGCTCATTTTTTTTCAAAATTATCTAATCAAAACTTGACAGTGACACCTACAGAAAATAAAGCGGTTTCCATGTGAAGTGAAAATTAGGAAGATATTCTGGAGGTGGATAATAAATACATCACAGAAATCACCAAACTGCACCTTCAGGGGTGCCGTAACTCGGAATCCTGCACGGGAGCGGAAACTTGGAAGCCCAAGAAACGCAGTATCAGGAATCGAAAGGAGACATGAAAAAGAAATAGTACCTGTGTCACATATAGTTAATTATGATAAGTGGAGTGAATAACTCTCATGAGAATCAGTAGAATGATGAATAATTTTCCTGAAATGTATACATATTCATGAAGACAGATAGATAGATATATAGATAGATAGATAGATTAATAGTTTGATAAGTAGATAGATGGAAAGTGTAATCATGGACATTTTAATAATTGACATTTAAATGATCACTTTATCATATCTTCTGTGTAAATGAATTTATCACTCATTCCCATAGATTACCTATCTCATATTTAAGAACTTACACAGTGCCCTCACGATATCCAGTTTGAGTTGCTATTTCTTCCTCACTTGGTGATGCTAAAGAAATTGTTGTAGTGCAATGTCTGTTTTTCATTGTTAACATATGATTAGAATTGAGTGAAATGTTCACTCCGTCCAGTGAAACATACATTTGTCCTAAATGTAAAAAAACATTACACAATAGTTAGTGAACTGTATCACAAATCTATTCAAATAATGTGAACATAGATTTGTACCTACATGCATGTACATTTCACTCGCTGCACAAAGCCAACCTGATAATGGGGTTGAAACAACGAGTGTGAAATGGCAATAAAATATTTCATGAAATGAATAACAGGATATATGGTAAGACTGAGATCAACAGACTTACTATCACAACTTCCATAACCACTAATACTATTAATAATATTACTACTTCTTATATTAATACTAATACTGCTAACACTGGCAACAATAATAAAGATAATATTATTTACTAATGAATAAGTAATACACATACCTGTCTCGTAAAACTCAATTGGTACCATAAAAGTGGCTGATTCAATCTCCATCATGCTTAATGTGCATAAAATCACTACAGTCATATGCCATTTGAACATGTGTGATATCATTCCTAGAGTTGATATTAATAATAATAGAAAGCGTCAGTCACACTATCACTTACATTCTCATGGAAATCGGAAAATATTAAATGATTTCTGTACTAAACTAAATGAATTTTATACAAGACTTGATTATGTTAATTTGATGTTCTTATTACTGAATATCGGTGTGAAACTGTTCTCTATTCCTTACAATCAAATCCATTGATATTCGCTCACTTCCAATTCGATATTATCTCATTTATATATGGAGTGATTATAATCAGTGGATTGTGCATGATGAACATCAGAATTATGTGCTGATTGAGAAGTCACATACTACAACGAAACGGCTGACCATTGCTTTCACGTTTACTATCGTGATCCAGCTTTATTTATCTCATGAATTGAACTATCAGATGAAAATTTATTGAAGAAAAATTACAGCCACCGTCAAGTTTACGTTTCATGATTAACTTGGAAGAACATTTTGTGGAGATGACAATGAACCTTGAATTCTTTTACCATTATTTTATTTCGCTTGTCAATAATACTACAATAGTACACCTCTCTGACAACCATCAATTTGTACATATTACCTATTGTGTTCAGTTCCGAGATCTATTTCATTGTGATCATTGATCCATGGATTCCCTTGATCAGTTTAATATTTTCATAAATACATAGTGTAAAGTCTGTTAAAGAACGTATTCACAACAATGATATTCGCTCATTTATGTTGTTCTAGTCTTTAATTCGACAATGAATTGTCATTCAGTAAGTAGGTTACAATATGTATTACATACATAATACAGACTTAGAGTATACTTATGCACTAAAACAATTGTGTACCTGAAATAATCTCACTGTAATCAATGTCCTAATGTCCTACGAAACTGCAAGTCAGAAGATGAGTTGATACACTCAGTTACAGATCACATTTCATTATGAAAATATTACAGAACAACTTACTGCAACTGTCGGATTATTTTTTCAGATATTACTTGGACGGACCAACTATTTATACAAATGAATTGAATAATAAGCCAATGAGAAATCATTGTATAACATTGAATGTAGGTTAACAACCATAATGTACCGACGTAACTACAGTTTTATACAAAATACCACCAGACAACTCAGTGTAACAAAGTCTATTATGTTAATAATAAGAGTTATTTGTTGATCAATACTTCGATAATCCTGATTAAAATGATTCAATGGAATTTACAAATCATTTAGGAATGTTTATTTTTCACAAAACCGATGTTCATATGTATCGATAAATATGGTTGAGTGAACTCAAATTACGTTGTTTTCTTGTTTACTTATTATTATTTTATTAGCTTTATTCAATATTATATTTTTGGTACAATATAGAATTCTCAGCACAAAGTACTTCAACAAGTTGCCGTTTCTTACTTCTTCGTCCTTCCTGACGATAAATATTGAGTGATCGCCAGTTAGAACTTAGCAACCCAGTCAATCGACATCTGCATAATGTACATTCTTCTCGCTGCATATTGCCAGCGACCACGATATCTCTGATTAGGCCTTCTGTAACCATTACAGCGAAAGGTCTTACACATTTTAGAAACGCATCTGAAATAGGTTGTGCGATTAATAGGCATAATGATGCATTAAAACAAACGAAATTAGATAACTTGTTGAAATATCTAGATGACAGGAACAGGTAGCCCAGATGTTTAAACAGGCCGCCATGTATATTAGTTGAATGTCAGTGATACTTGCATTGACTGATGTTTAGTCATGAAATTATGTGCTGTTCGAATGGTAACAAATCTACTTCAAATCATCACAAATAGTCAATTAACAATCATGATTAATTATTGATATCTTTGTTTAACTGAGACTGTTGATGTCTCGTTTGGTTGCTGTGAAGTACAACTGAAAAGGGAAATCTCTTGATCAACAGAAAATCTAGAGATTCGATAACGTCTAGCTAAATATTACAACCCGTTTGACTTGAAATAACACTGATTCTTTTATCATCTATCATTTACCATTCGAACAGCACATAATTTCATGACTAAACATCAGTCAATGCAAGTATCACTGACATTCAACTAATATACATGGCGGCCTGTTTAAACATCTGGGCTACCTGTTCCTGTCATCTAGATATTTCAACAAGTTATCTAATTTCGTTTGTTTTAATGCATCATTATGCCTATTAATCGCACAACCTATTTCAGATGCGTTTCTAAAATGTGTAAGACCTTTCGCTGTAATGGTTACAGAAGGCCTAATCAGAGATATCGTGGTCGCTGGCAATATGCAGCGAGAAGAATGTACATTATGCAGATGTCGATTGACTGGGTTGCTAAGTTCTAACTGGCGATCACTCAATATTTATCGTCAGGAAGGACGAAGAAGTAAGAAACGGCAACTTGTTGAAGTACTTTGTGCTGAGAATTCTATATTGTACCAAAAATATAATATTGAATAAAGCTAATAAAATAATAATAAGTAAACAAGAAAACAACGTAATTTGAGTTCACTCAACCATATTTATCGATACATATGAACATCGGTTTTGTGAAAAATAAACATTCCTAAATGATTTGTAAATTCCATTGAATCATTTTAATCAGGATTATCGAAGTATTGATCAACAAATAACTCTTATTATTAACATAATAGACTTTGTTACACTGAGTTGTCTGGTGGTATTTTGTATAAAACTGTAGTTACGTCGGTACATTATGGTTGTTAACCTACATTCAATGTTATACAATGATTTCTCATTGGCTTATTATTCAATTCATTTGTATAAATAGTTGGTCCGTCCAAGTAATATCTGAAAAAATAATCCGACAGTTGCAGTAAGTTGTTCTGTAATATTTTCATAATGAAATGTGATCTGTAACTGAGTGTATCAACTCATCTTCTGACTTGCAGTTTCGTAGGACATTAGGACATTGATTACAGTGAGATTATTTCAGGTACACAATTGTTTTAGTGCATAAGTATACTCTAAGTCTGTATTATGTATGTAATACATATTGTAACCTACTTACTGAATGACAATTCATTGTCGAATTAAAGACTAGAACAACATAAATGAGCGAATATCATTGTTGTGAATACGTTCTTTAACAGACTTTACACTATGTATTTATGAAAATATTAAACTGATCAAGGGAATCCATGGATCAATGATCACAATGAAATAGATCTCGGAACTGAACACAATAGGTAATATGTACAAATTGATGGTTGTCAGAGAGGTGTACTATTGTAGTATTATTGACAAGCGAAATAAAATAATGGTAAAAGAATTCAAGGTTCATTGTCATCTCCACAAAATGTTCTTCCAAGTTAATCATGAAACGTAAACTTGACGGTGGCTGTAATTTTTCTTCAATAAATTTTCATCTGATAGTTCAATTCATGAGATAAATAAAGCTGGATCACGATAGTAAACGTGAAAGCAATGGTCAGCCGTTTCGTTGTAGTATGTGACTTCTCAATCAGCACATAATTCTGATGTTCATCATACACAATCCACTGATTATAATCACTCCATATATAAATGAGATAATATCGAATTGGAAGTGAGCGAATATCAATGGATTTGATTGTAAGGAATAGAGAACAGTTTCACACCGATATTCAGTAATAAGAACATCAAATTAACATAATCAAGTCTTGTATAAAATTCATTTAGTTTAGTACAGAAATCATTTAATATTTTCCGATTTCCATGAGAATGTAAGTGATAGTGTGACTGACGCTTTCTATTATTATTAATATCAACTCTAGGAATGATATCACACATGTTCAAATGGCATATGACTGTAGTGATTTTATGCACATTAAGCATGATGGAGATTGAATCAGCCACTTTTATGGTACCAATTGAGTTTTACGAGACAGGTATGTGTATTACTTATTCATTAGTAAATAATATTATCTTTATTATTGTTGCCAGTGTTAGCAGTATTAGTATTAATATAAGAAGTAGTAATATTATTAATAGTATTAGTGGTTATGGAAGTTGTGATAGTAAGTCTGTTGATCTCAGTCTTACCATATATCCTGTTTTTCATTTCATGAAATATTTTATTGCCATTTCACTCTCGTTGTTTCAACCCCATTATCAGGTTGGCTTTGTGCAGCGAGTGAAATGTACATGCAAGGAGGTACAAATCTATGTTCACATTATTTGAATAGATTTGTGATACAGTTCACTAACTATTGTGTAATGTTTTTTTACATTTAGGACAAATGTATGTTTCACTGGACGGAGTGAACATTTCACTCAATTCTAATCATATGTTAACAATGAAAAACAGACATTGCACTACAACAATTTCTTTAGCATCACCAAGTGAGGAAGAAATAGCAACTCAAACTGGATATCGTGAGGGCACTGTGTAAGTTCTTAAATATGAGATAGGTAATCTATGGGAATGAGTGATAAATTCATTTACACAGAAGATATGATAAAGTGATCATTTAAATGTCAATTATTAAAATGTCCATGATTACACTTTCCATCTATCTACTTATCAAACTATTAATCTATCTATCTATCTATATATCTATCTATCTGTCTTCATGAATATGTATACATTTCAGGAAAATTATTCATCATTCTACTGATTCTCATGAGAGTTATTCACTCCACTTATCATAATTAACTATATGTGACACAGGTACTATTTCTTTTTCATGTCTCCTTTCGATTCCTGATACTGCGTTTCTTGGGCTTCCAAGTTTCCGCTCCCGTGCAGGATTCCGAGTTACGGCACCCCTGAAGGTGCAGTTTGGTGATTTCTGTGATGTATTTATTATCCACCTCCAGAATATCTTCCTAATTTTCACTTCACATGGAAACCGCTTTATTTTCTGTAGGTGTCACTGTCAAGTTTTGATTAGATAATTTTGAAAAAAAATGAGCATTGGATAGATTATTATACAGTAAAATGTTCCTGATGCTATCCAGCCAGCTGACACGGAGTATCTTATGAGGACAATTGTGGAGAAATATCTGCGCCTTTTATGAGATCACTAGAAAACTACTGTGATTTCAAACCAATTTAATATTCGGTTGTTAGTAACATAACATAATTTCTTCTCTTTTGTTATACATTTTAGACTTTGTAGACCACGGATATCATATCGATCCTAGAAGGCAGTTGAAGTAGATCGAATAACCACAACACAATTATAGAGATGATTGATTGCATACAATAGCAAATGTGGCCGTTCATTATTTCATTTTTAATGTGCTTGATTTTTAGTTACACTCAGTAGAATAAATTACATTTCTCAGTATCACTTGATGTTCTATTTATGTGTTCACTGGTAATCACATCTCACTGAATAACATGTAGCATACATACTGCATGGGTGACCGGCTATTATGTCGAACATTAATTAATTTACTCGTTAATTTCACCATACAATAAAAATCAGTTTTAGTTATTACATTGAGTACAACTAGTCCAACTAAATAGTGACTGACATATTGGTTATCTGAATCTTCTTGTCGTTGCTTGAGTCTGCAATTAATCAGTCACTTTAGAATATGTGTACATGCTGTGCATATTATCTAGATATTATCACTGAGTTAGAAGCGTTTTAACCGAAAATGAATGTTGGGTAATTGTGAGGTTCATAAATTGATAGTTTGAATTGTTAAGGTATAAGACCAACAGATACATGCAATTAGACACACTTGAAAAAGTAAGTGACTAAATAACACACAGCAGTCGATGTGAATTATTCGAACATATTCAATGTAACAAAAACAATTAGTGTAATGTTTAAATATTAATTGAGTATTACACAACGATACAAGTTCTCACTGATCGTGAACGCGTTAGCATAATTCATCATCAGTAGAACATTTAGCATAATTGGATAAGTTCAGTTCGCTTTCTGATAAATCATTCAAGAACCCATAATGACTAGCTCAATACTCCTACACCTCACGTTATCTATGGGATTTCAGTTAATGGGTCGGCATGATTCATATGAGTAGTGGATAATTATTCCTGCAATTACGAGAGAATTTCATTCAGATGAAGTAGGATAAGCAAGATCCGATAAACAACTACTTATATCAGAATGTTTGATTTATTTCTACAAAAATCATTTAGCAGTGGATGAGAACTAAGTAAAACAAAATAATTTCATGTTATTCAACATCAATCTTCTCTTTCCCGCTCTATTGTAGTTGCAGGTACTCTCCGCACGAAAGTGATCTATCGGTTGTTGATATCACAGGTGTATATTTCACGCTCTTTGATAGCTTTTTCTAAGAATAATTAAGTGACTACAATAAACCTTAGATAATAGTCATTTGAAAATCCAAATGTTTTGTGGGCAGAATCGATTTGTACTTCGTAGTTGCCACAAATTACAGCATAACATAAAACACCTAATATAACAGTATCAATAATAATAATAATGCATTCTGAAAATATTAATTACAGAATTCACACCAGTTTACAGACATGATCAGTTTGATATAAATAGCAACATTTAATGTAGAGAACAAACATGCAATATAAGATTGTTTTATGTTTGCTGGTTCGGTTATTGATAAGTAGTTTACATATGGCATATATCACGGCAAGTCAATATAACACCAGGAAATGTTTAATTTTTTTCTTAAGTGGATAGCCTGATGATTAATGAACGTTGTTCTTTAATGTTATTTCCCCCGATCGCTAATGCTACCTTGACGTGGTGGTCGGGCTTGCCTATCGTGATGAAGCAATCGAGCTATGCTGGCTGGAACAATCGTTCCTCGAGGTCCTACCATGCCAGACAGGTCGGTTGGAAAGCGGTGAGACTAAAAGCAGCAAACCTAATGTCCGAAGACGAAGTCGTACTGCTGACTGTGCAGAGGTGTGACAGCAGTAAGGTGTTTCCTTCAGACAACCAGCATGACAGCAATTCTGCCTTCCCACAAGGAGAGAAGGAGTTAGAAAAGGTCGACCCCAAAAATGCACACCTCGCCTTATCCCACGGATATCCGTCTTAAGTTCATCTTAAATCTGTTTGACAGTGAATTGGATTTAGACTTTGTATTATCGAGAATGTACTTGTTAGGATTACAATTAACAACCGATATCAAAACGGACTAATGTGAATCCCGGAATTGTTTACAATCACCATGTCGGTGGTGCACTGAAATCACTGATATCTAGATTTTAAACCATAGATTTTCCAACGTTATCCTCCTGTACGAAATAATGTTGGATTCTTATATTCCCAAGTTATGAATAATGTGGCTTCATTTCAAGCATATTTCACATATTGACTAGATTTTTCATTAGAAGTGCCTTCTTGATAAGTATAAGCAACAGTTGATATGAAGTTATCCGAAAACTGAGTCCGGCTTCTGATCATGATTTCACTCATTCAATATTTTATTCTCAGAGTTGTAAGAAATGTCATCGAAAATTTGTGAATCGTTATAACAAACTATGTCAGTTACAACAATACGAGACATTTGATAAGAAGTTGATTGATTGGAATCATTTGCCTCACAATGATTTTGGGTTTCATTCAACTCTGGACTGCTATGTGACATTATACCTCTTATGCTCATCTTCACGAATTATTGGACTGCGACGACGTAGTAAAGCAGTTGAACTCTCAATGTTCTGGCGAGTCATTTCACCGAATTACCCTTCTTTACCGCATTCGAAATTTGTATACTTTACATGGTCCTGTAGTGGTTGCTCGAGAGTTGCATAAGGGAGTGAAACCGGCTTGTCTGGAAATGTCAAAGTTCGTATAAATCTGTATGTTTCTTTTCCAATGAATGTAAGGAAATGGCCACAATATTGAAATCCTCAACGTCTTCCATGTAATTTTCCAAAGCATTTAAAATCTGAATGTATATCCAACCGTCTCAACACGGGTTCCATCGCAAAGTCAATGTGGTATTCAAGAGTATGTCAATTAAATTATGAACTAATAATCCCGACAATAACGCAATTTCATCAAGGAGTATTAGATGATCTCGAACGAATGAACTGTATTTGGAATTCAGAATCAAAACAATCATCAATACAAAGGAATCATTGGTACATATAAACGCCGAATTACACCAGGATTTAGTAAGAAATAATTTTCAGTTCTAGAAGAGTGGAGTTTCGTCTACTAAATTGCCTATCAACATCATAGTTGCATGCCCATTGAAGAATATTGTAGCTCCAGAGCAGAGCCTTCAAACCTGAATCGGTAAATAAATCCCAGAATAAATATTTTGTAAGTCTTTCACATTAGTTTCGGTGAACACAATATTTTCGAGTATTGAAAATTTCTAACACTCTGCTCATCCATCATGATGAAATAGATTGTTTATTCATTTATTCAACCACATATATATTTGGTAAAGGGGGAACCATACATATATGCGCCACACACTTAGATTGTCAAGGTTGTTGAAGCTCGCATCGGAAAATAATGGTTCTCATACTCGTGAAAATTTTGAGAACAAATGAATAATATTTCAAATCAGCATTTATACGTGTGCATAGATTGGACGAGTGTTCATCATGTGGCCAACTGTCACGTTTATTCAGTGATGCTAAATGCCTTAGTTATACCGAAACTAGACACATAAATTCGGTGTGTCGGATAATTGTTCATCGCACTACTGGTGATGATAAACAATGTAATTCAAATCTCAATAATTATTTATCACCTCCATCCATGATTTAGGAAGGCATTTTCCTCATTCAGATGCAGTAATATACTTTATTTGGTTTATTCCATGATTTCACTTTTGATAAAAGAAGTATGGATTCCTTCATCTTTTCATTCAAGAAGTTTAGGTTTTTTGTATTCTTGTGTTGCAAGATGACCTAATGAAGTCTTAACATTGGAGATTACTAGACAGGAAGTGCTAGCACCTGGATATTCTGAATTGTCAGTTAGAAATGACGGTTTTCTACACATCCCTTGTGATTTTCCAGTGAGTGAAATAGGACCATCTCTAGTGAGTTTAAAACAACAAAAGGATTTGTGAGGCGGATTTGTCTTCATTAGCCTACAAAAGCACTGTGATGCTTCACTCAAAACTATGTTGGGTGCATGTGCTTATTAAAATGGAGGAAAGAAAATTCAGCTTATAAAAAATCATTTCTGGGTGATCTAGTTTTTCTTAAAAGACTAGTAATTGTGTATGGTGATCGACAATGTGTAGAACACTGACTTCATTTAGTGAGAAAACGATAATTGAGGCGTTTCGGTACTCAGCACGAAGTACTCCCATTATCAAGCTTTTGAAATGTTATGGAAATATCCCTAGAATATGTGGTGATTACGCATTATTATCGATTTCTCTTCTAACTGAAGCAAACATGTATCAGCAATTGAAGCTGGTAATATATTTCAATCCATTTCATGGTTCCAATGTGTGTTAAAAAATTGACTTGAAATGTGCATATCTTCAGATTCCATTGGATCAATCTCCATCGATCTCCTAAATGATTAACACTAACAATTTTCTGTCTAAATATAATTGTCTTGCATTAGGTCTTATTTCTTCTCCAACAATCTTCCAAGAAGTAATGAATAAGGAAGTCAACGATCTTAAAAGTGTTAATGTTTGTCATGATGATCTTATCGTTCGTAGTGCTGATGAGGCAATCTGTGAACATTGACGCTAGGTGATAATCAGTAACATTGAGGATTTTTGAAACAAACTAGTATCCGCGCTGTATTTCAACACGAGAAGTGGTAGGACGGAGCCTACAAAACACATTGTGATGCTTTACTCAAAACTGTGATGGGTGCATGTGCTAAGTGAAATAGAGGGACGAAAATTCAGTGAATGAAAGTTCATTTCAGCACGATCTAGCTTTTCTTAAAAGACTGGAAATTCCGAATGTTTTTCCTTCATTATGTGAATTTTTATATCATAGGTTTCATGTTTGACGTTCTTCCGTTCTCAAGCTTCTACTGCCAGACATTCGAATCCTGTCTATCGTTATATAACACTCATATTGATATCAGTAGCACACATCACAACCACGCAGTGCTAGTTAGTGAAATCACAAGCACTGAATTCTAAAATCGATGTGTGGACAGTTACACTAGGTGGTCGATGAGGTAGCTTGACTGGGGGATAAATAAACTTGAACTCTCGATCATCAGTAACACTACGGACTTTAAAAAAACTAGTATCCGTGCTGTCTTTCAACTACACCTATCACAAATGGAGAGTGTCAGTGTATGTGTAGATATCACAGATATTTCAGTTTTCGACAGCTATTTTGTTCGTAGCACAAATGTAATTGAAAAATAAAAACTCAAGGAAACCAGGAATCATGAATGATTGTGCTGGAAGATATGTTCGGGAAGTTATCGATATGTTGAGAAGAGTTTGATACAAGCTGCGTTGTTGTTGATGCAAGGAATGTGTAGCACGACATACATACTTGTGATCTGTTGTGAGTGCGTGGTTAAGCAATTTTTGCTGTGATGTGTTCATCGAAACTAATGAGGTCAGCATCAATTTGGAAGACGTATATACTCGTGATTTGTTGTGAGTGCCTGGTTAAGCAACTTTAGCTGTGATGTGTTCATCGAAACTAATGAGGTCGGCGTCAATTTGGAAGACTTATAGAAGTATTTGTTTTGGCATTTATTAACCGCCCCAGGTTTGAAAACATTCTGCACTAGAGCTGCGATATTATTCGATGGAGGTTTATGTATGATGTTGATAGGCATTTTAGTATACGGTGAATGATTTATCAGAATGCGAACTAGACATATCCGATTATGTAAATTGCTCTGGTGGTGATTAATTGTGCTAACGCTTTTACGATCAGTGAGAACTTCGACCAGGTTCATGTTATTTCACCATATGATACACATTCACGAACATCTTGTTGAACTGGTGTATTACTCAACTACCATGTCTTATTAATTCATATGGACAGTTGTATTTCTTCTAATCATATACTTTTTCAAGTCAATCTACATGCGTGTATCTCTTTGACTTATTCCCTAACCATTCAATTTGTCTATGAGAGCAGGCAAAAATTCTTGCATCAATACGCGACAATATGATCTATGCATTTGTTCAAAAATCTCGAAATTTCTGTACCTTGTGATCTGTGACTACTGTAATGAGAGAGTTTCAAAAATAATATCTCACGCATTACTTTCAACATATCCTCAATATCACACATTGAACGAATGTCTTATGAAATGTGTCATATACAATCAATGAGATGACATTTTTTGGATGAGGTACTGGTAACATCCAAACAATAAATTCTACCAAAAATGAAATAATTGACCATCTATCATGCTTCACGAACTTCATCACTACTTATTTCCGGTTAAAATGACGGACATGTACATTTTGTCGATCAGCAAGTCAAAAACATTCCTTGATATGCATCACACTATTAAATTTACTCGATTTCTAAATAAAACCATTTTGTTTCTTCACACGTACATAGAATTAGTTGCATTTCTTCACAGTCATTCGTTTAGTCATTAATAATAATGAGAAAAATTGTCACAATAATAAACGAGTGAACAGTACCGAATTATTTATTAATCGTACATAAAAAGGGCCAATCCAATTTTTCTTTTATGAGTTCATCAACAGTTTTGCACTATATCATTATTAGCCGACAAATTCGCTGACCATATTTTCATTCCTTTTTGTTGTGATCGATGTACATTACCAATTTGTGTATTACCACCATGTGCTTCGCACTTGCATTTTCCATTGAACCTGTGTTTCACCAACTAGTGTTACCTCTGGACCCTCTGGGACGAGCCATATGGAGATAGGCTAATAAACCTATTTCTTAAATAGTTTATGATATTTATTGCATTTATTTCGTCAATCATCACAACCTGTACATTTGTCACTGAATGGTTATATTTGCTGTTTAAGTGTATGACCTTGAATACTGCATTCCTTCCGTTTTTCAATCACACAGTGAACGACACTGTCAACTTTTCATAAATAAATACACTCTTATACACACCGCCGTCGTTTCATTATGCTTGTGGATATGATAACTGAACTATTAATTGACTATCATCTATATTTATAGACTGTCGTAATATTTCGATTGTATTCTACGCTTGGCCATTCACCTGACGCTATATCAACCTACCGGAATCATTCATTATCGATTCGGATACGAAACACAACAGAACACGCACCACACAGCTGATTTAATTAACGTCCGTCAACGTTTGTTTGTGTTCATAACTTGTAAGTTGTATAATATTATATTGACTTTTGGACGTGATTAACAGAATGTCATATACATGTTTCCGATTACGCTGTTCAAAAATGGACTCATTAGCTCCATATCCTAGCTTCATACACTAAATTCAGTTGATGTGCATAACTTTCATTAGAGTAATTTTCCTTTGACTCATCCAGATTCAAAATAATTATATTGGGAACAGACATGACTTCTCTGAAATTCGTGTTCACGGTTATCGTTGACGTTGTGATTACTTGCTTAATAACTATTGGGAACCTTTCATTGGTTTTTTTGGATCAGAAGATTTTCTTGACTGGAGCTTATCACTCACAGCAATACTTGATGAGATCAAACATTTTCCAGCTACACTGGGGTTAAGTGTTTTCCTACTTTGATACTATGGAGGAGTATTTTGTGACTTAGAGTATGAGTCAATCATGAACTTGCCAATTTTGTCCAACATAAATGGTAAGAGGTTCTCTAAGGAATATTCAAGAGTAGAAATAGGAATCACATATTTCTGAAACATTCTTTAGTCACAATGCAACATATCGCTGATATTCAAGCAACGGCATACACCCATCTGAAAACTATATAGCCTCTTGAATAATTATGTTGAAGTATCCTCAACTCGATATAGAATATCAAGATTTTCCATCACAAATTCACTGTTTATAATTTGTTTTACATGTACATTTTCTAAAATTTCTACAATTTACAATAATCTATCAATAAATTGAACGCCGCCTATAGCTCCTCTAGAGTTACTGCCGGTCCCAAGCCCGGGTAAAGGAGGAGGGTTGAGCATGGGGTTAGCGACCTCATCTCGTAGAAAAGCTAACTCGCTCGAAAAACGCTAATCAGAAAAAATCATTCGAACCATTTAAACTCTGCCCTGGGAGTTGAAAGAATTATTATGACGTCTCATGATGAAAGCCGAAATTCTTTGGAAGTCACGAGACCGATGCACCTTCTAACAACCAGAGCAACACTCTTTATAGGCAAATGGAACGTCCAAACAATGTGGGAGACAGGAAAGACCAGCCAAATAGCAATGGAAGTGAGGAGATACAACTTGGCAGTACTCGGAATCAGCGAAATCCATTGGACACAAACTGGACACGAAAGTCTAGGTACAGGAGAGATGCTGCTGTATTCCGAAGGGGAAAATGCTCCACACACTCAGGGAGTTGCTCTAATTCTGTCCAAAGAAGCACGAAATGCACTTGTGGGATGGGAATCTCATGGACCCAGGATAATCAAAGCATCATTCAGAACAAAGAAGCAAGGGATCACTATGAACGTTATCCGATGTTATGCACCCACCAATGATAGCAACGACGATGATAAAGACCAGTTCTATGAAAGGCTGCTCAAGAAAGAACCTGACCATCCTGATGGGAGATCCAAATGCTAAAGTTGGAGTGGACAACACCGGATATGAAGATAAAATCGGACGACATGGACTAAGAAAAGGAAATGAAAATGGGGAGAGACTTGCAAATCTATGTGCTTTCAACAAATTGGTTATAGGCGGCACAATATTCCCACACAAGCGCATACACAAAGCTACATGGATCTCATCGGACCAAACCACAGAGAACCAGATAGATCACATCTGTATCAACAAAAAATTCCGAAGATCATTGGAAGATGTGAGAACCCGGAGAGGAGCTAACATAGCTTCAGATCACCACCTGGTTGTGGCCAAGATGAGACTGCAGCTAAAGAAACACTGGACAACTGGACAAACAGCACTAAAAAGGTTCAATACAGCCTTCCTTCGAGATACTGACAAGCTCCATGAATTCAAGATAACTCTCAACAACAGGTTTCAAGCTCTACAGGATTTACTGAAAGAACAAGAAACTACTTTGTAGGAAAACTGGAAAGGGATAAAAGAAGCCCGAACTTCAACGTGTCAGAAGGTTCTTGATCCTAAAAAGCATTATCACAAGGAATGGATCTCTATGGGAACCCTGGACAAAATTCAAGAAAGGAAGAACAAGAAACTAGCAATTAACAACAGCCGAACACTAGCAGAGAAATTCAAAGCACAAGCAGACTACGCAGAAGCAAACAAGCAAGTGAAGAAAAGCATTAAAACTGACAAGCACAAATACATGAGAGAACTAGCAACGGCGGCGGAAAAAGCTGCAAGAGAAGGGAATATGAAACAACTATATGATACAACGAAGAAATTGGCAGGGAGATATAGCAAACCAGAGAGACCAGTCAAGGACAAAGAAGGAAAGACATTCACTGAGATTCAAGACCAGACGAAAAGATGGGCAGAATACTTCGAGGAACTGCTGAATAGACCAGCCCCATTGAATCCACCGAACATCGAAGCAGCCCACACAGACCTTCCAATAGATGTCACTCCACCAACGATCGAAGAAGTCAAGATGGCCATCAGACAAATCAAAAGTGGAAAGGCGGCAGGACCTGACAATATACCAGCTGAAGCACTGAAGTCAGACATTGAAATAACTGCAAACATGCTTCACCTTCTGTTCAAGAAGATTTGAGAAAAGGAACAAGTGCCAACGGATTGGAAAGAAGGATATCTCATCAACATACCAAAGAAAGGAGATCTGAGCAAATGCGAGAACTACAGAGGCATCAGTTTGTTATAAGTACCAGGAAAAGTTTTCAACAGAGTGCTGCTGAATCGGATGAAAGATGCAGTAGACGCCGAACTAAGGGATCATCAGGCTGGATTCCGTAAGGATAGGTCATACAAAGACCAGATTGCGACACTACGCATCATCGTTGAACAATCAGTTGAGTGGAACTCATCACTATACATCAACTTCATTGACTATGAGAAAGCGTTTAACAGCGTGGATAGGAGAACATCATGGAAACTTCTTCGACACTATGGAGTTCCTGAAAAGATTGTCAACATTATCCAAAACTCATACGATGGACTACAGTGCAAAGCGGTGCATGGAGGACAGCTGACAGATGCTTTTCCAGTAAGGACCGGAGTCAGACAAGGTTATCTACTCTCCCCATTCCTCTTTCTTCTGGTGATTGACTGGATTATGAAGAATTCGACATCTGAAGGGAAATACGGAATACAATGGACTTCTCAGAATCAATTAGATGATTTGGACTTCGCAGATGACCTAGCCCTCCTCTCTCATACACACAATCAAATGCAGATGAAGACAGCAAATGTAGCAGCAGCCTCCGCATCGATAGGCCTCCACATTCACAAAGGAAAAAGCAAAATTCTCAAATGCAACGCGGAGAACAGCAACCCAATCACACTTGATGGTGAAACCATGGAAGAGGTGGAAACATTCAAGTACCTGGGGAGCATCGTTGATAAACTAGGAGGATCGGATGCAGATGTAAAGGCGAGGATTGGCAAAGCAAGGACAGCATTTCTACAATTGAAGAACATATGGAACTCAAAACAACTCTCAACCAATTTCAAGGTCAGAATCTTTAATACGAACGTCAAGGCAGTCCTACTGTATGGAGCTGAAACGTGGAGAACTACTACGGCCATCATCAGGAAGGTACAAGTATTTATCAACAGTTGTCTACGCAAAATACTCAACATCCATTGGCCGGATACTATCAGCAACAGCGTTTTATGGGAGAGGACAAACCAGCTTCCAGCTGAAGAGGAAATTAGGAGAAGACGTTGGAAGTGGATCGGACATACATTAAGGAAATCACCAATGTGCATCACGACTCAATCCCTAACTTGGAATCCGGAAAGGAAGCGGAAAAGAGGCAGGCCAAAGAACACATTACGCCGGGAAATAGAAGCCGATATGAAAATGCTGAATAGCAACTGGAAAGAACTGGAAAGGAAGGCTCAGGACAGAGTTGGATGGAGAATGCTGGTGAGCGGCCTATGCTCCTCGACGAGGGGTAACAAGCGTAAGTAAGTAAGTAATCAATAAATTGATTCACTACCAACAAATATGTCGCATTGTGGTGACGATTTCTTATCTTTCAATACTGAGTTGAAAGTACTTCCAACAGTACATTTAAGTCACTCTCAATTAAAAACATGAATTGACTTCATATCGGTTTTTCAACGATGTAAATAGACTGATTTGTTTGAGTAAGTTGATTGAATTCAGTACGGTATAAGACAATCAAGCACATCCATGCACCGTTAGGGTTGGAATTACAACGGTTATCAAGGTGAACGACTAACGAAGAACGGCACTACAAGTTGATAATTAGCCTTCCTGGAAAGTGATGAGTTCCTGAAAATTCATACGAAGAGAGCGTTGTTGCCAGCATTTGGTCTTTAGTGAATTTGAACAAAAATGGAAACAGTAGACAAACTTACTGGATAACACTTCAGGTTGAGAAATCATATGACAGTTCGCCATAAGCTCTGATTCAACTAGTAGTGTTCGAGTAAAGAGGCTTCTTAAGGTTTATGTACTTCTGAAGTACACCTTTCACTGACAGACACTGCCACAGAACCTCTCGATCTATATAATCAAATGCTGCTTTTGAGTTGAGTAAAACGTTCATTGTCTGAGATCTGACCAATGGTCACTAATTGGTCGATACAGCCACAACCAGGTCTGAAGTCTACCTTATATTTTCGTGATTGCAGTTCACGGGGCTGGTGTTTGGGATGATTTATTAGTCAATTTAGTCCCTGTGTGGTTATTATAGGATCATTTTAACTCCTCATATATTGGGACTGTCGATGACGCCTAGCGGCGATTGACTATGATCGCCACTGAAGGACGATTAAGTGCCAGATATCCGTAAGGCTGTTGACGGTCGGTGCACTTTGACTAATTTAATTTAGTCTATTCTCTGGTGGTGTATTCATTTTCTTAACATGAGCTGCGCAGTACTGAAAACTGCATCAGCACGGAGCTAAACAAGGAAGCACAGTGGTGCTCGAAATGGTAACTAGAGATGGAATCAGTAAACGGATGATTTAAACTTATTCATAGAACTGATTGTGCCTTGACATATAATTTTAGGTGTAATAAAAAATGCCCGACCCTTTATGGAAGAGGTGACTTTAAGTTATCCTTATATTCTATTTTTCAAAATACTTAACAAACTCTCCTTCACATCCAACCAGGCGATTCAATTTGCTGAAACTTAAAATTACGACATTCGTAACTTCCTGTCTTTAGCGAAACAAACATATTCCAGATCTTCTCTCTATACGAATTACTTTACCTGTAAATTTCTAGACTCTGGAATAATCTACAACAAACTATCCGTACGTTAAAGTCTCCTACATTATCTATTCGCTTCATTAATGCATATTACTCCTATGAAAATGCATTAACTGCTCTAGCGCCTGTAAGTCTATTTTACTCCACAAGTGAGATTATAGGGACTTTAAGTGTTCAAACATTTATTTACTGTCACATCACAGACTTTACACTAAGCACATTACACTAACACCTTCACTAGCAACTCTAACACTTTTGAATAATATCTAACTTGAAGAGTGGTAACCTGACCGACATATTTTGGCAATAATTGTTTAGTTGTTCCGTGCTCTTTGCTTTATTCTTACTTTTACTGGTTGTAGATATTTATCAATAACTCGTTCTGGCACTCGAAATAACCTTGAAGAAATAAGTCCATAAATCATCAGGCTATCCATTTAATAAAAAATTAAACATTCCCTGGCGTTGCATTGGCTTACCGTGATATATTCCATATATAAACTACTTATCAATTACTATACCAGCAAACACAAAACTGTCTTGTATTTCATGTTTGCTCTCTACATTAAATGTTGCTATTTACATCAATCTGATCATGCCTGTAAACTGGTGTGAATTCTGTAAATATTATTTTCAGAATATATTATTATACGATATATTTGTTGGCGATTTCGTGGTATCGAAAGAATACCGAGACGTGTCAAAGTTCACAAGCAGAACTGCCGAGCGCACTCGAGTTTGTGCAAGGCCAAAGGCGACGGAAGAAATTGTGCCTCTGGTACACTGAAACAAATAAGTACAGTAAAATAATCGCTGACACAATGTGTTATAATAATAATAATTCTTTCTATTATGCCAATCTGTTTACGTCAAAAATGTAAGTCTCTGCAAGACAATCGGGGATTGCGACCAGTCAGTTGGGATCGAGTTCAACTCCCAGATGTTAGCTAAAATATTATTCAACCTAGTCGCTGAAGTCGAACCACCTGACTGAGAGGACTCTGTGACCATTTATAGATGTCACTGCTGTTTCCACAGTCGTTCATATATTTGTCCAAGCAACATCTGAGTCAGTCTCGTTCTCAAAACTACCTATTTGTGACTCAGTCGTTCTCGAGGTCTACTTTTGGCATTCTCGTCACTGGGTTCTATTCTGATGGGTCTGCTTAGTTTGCTTTCCTGCGTCCAGTTAGGCGCAAGCCAAGTATGTTTGTATTTAGGCATTATCGGAGTCCAAACAGGTATTTCAGAACGAGCGACAGTCTGTAATCAAGCCTGTCCAAAGATGACTGATGCTTATATGGTCTATTTGAGTTCATCATTGGTTTGGTTTAGGTGGTCGCCTTGTTAAACAATGTCTTTTCTTATGTTTCAGATTATTGTTTGCTAAAAATACACTATTGTCTGAGCATAGTTGCAACAGGCGATCACCATTATCTGTTCGATCAGCCAGAATACAAAAACACCCACCTAAGTGTTTTCTGTTTGGTTTAAGCTACCTACTTGTGTATTAAAGTAACCTGCAATGAGTACTATGTCTGAGTGTGCAGCTTTATGAAGTTGTTTGACGAGCTTTCTGTAAAAGCCATCTCTCAATTTTTCTGGGCTTTAGTCAGTGGGGGCGTAGGCAGAAACGACGAAAAGTCAACGACATGTGTCCCTATCCTTCCGAGTTCTCGTGGAGCCATGGGAAAGCACAAATAAGACTCTAAACACGAATCCACTTTAGTCTTACTGCTCTTCAATCGAACTTTCTAACATGGTAGGTCTTTCAGGAACGACTGACCCAGACAGTGGAGCTCGATTGGTTCATTAGGACAGGCAAACCCGACCACCACGTCAAGGTAGTAGCAGCGGTCGTGTAATGTCTTTTCTGATTGTACACAATTCTAAGTGGTATGTTGAAGGCAAGAAATTATCATCAAATGATGCCATACATACTATAGCATTGGTGAAGACTAAAATGATAAGACTTATGGTCAAAGTACTCTTTTAAAACGAGCTATGATGCTGTTAAGAATTTTATAAACTGTATATTGCAATGTAATTGTGCCTACGATTGTAATTCATGCTGCTGGATGATTAAAAATCAAATTATCATATACAAAATGAATTCTATTGAAAACCACTAAATAGTGAGTTGATAGCTGGGTCTTTTCTTTCGATATTTTGCGTCACAGTGGTTTGTATTGCTTATTTGTAGCAGGATGGCTTAAATTAATAATGACCGTTATTCGTCATCAGATCAGTTTCGTTTGGTACACAACAGTGTAAATGTATTGCAATATTTATGTAGAATAGAAACATTGAAGTGAATTTCAATGAAGTAGAGATCGGTGGTTGCTAGTAGTGGAGTCGTGAAAGCTTGTTCGTCCTATTTGAAACTCGTCAGCTGGAGGTACCAACATTTTAGTGCTGATGTTCACTTTTTTAAAGATTGTTTCAATTAGATAAAAGATATATCGAACTCAATCGCATACAGATATCTAAGACTACATTTTATGACGTAGTCTATACAATGCTAAATTTACAGTCTGCCTATTTTCTGAGTTGCTGAGTTGAGTCAACGGAAAAGACCCTAAACATATCGTATTTAATCATCAATCTTGATCAGATTACCAATTTTTTCAACTGCTTCTCTTTGATGTATAACAATGATGGCCGAACTACGCAAATTGGATTATGTTTCAGATAATGAAGCTCAGATTTTCTGTCATTCATAACTGCTGGAAAGAGCAACACGGATATAGTTGTCGAGTGGTTTGACTGTACTTGATGTGTTTAATAGTATGATATGAATCAAACTTGCCCAATGCACATCTCTAACAATGAATAGCAATGTACCATGTCATCAAACTCGTTAATATCACTTTGAAAAGTGTGATCCATTTCGCCGATTTCTATGCAAACTCATTTAAACGACAATAGTATGTTTAATCTGCATCCGTTATGTTTTATTTCTCACTACCAGAGTATCTCTAAAGTAGAAGCTTCACAACTAGTTTCAATGAACCTATTGTACAAATATGTATAGAAAAAGTTGTATTTCTAGAGGAATACATGTCGCTCATCTTATTGTGTTAAGCAAACAATTCATCGCTTTTGAAACTATTCTCAGAATCTAGATTTTTCAGTTGTTTTGTGAAAAGAGTTATGGAAACATTTGATTCTCGTACTATGTTTAATCAATTTGATGATTCACAACATTAATTTCAAGTTAATTTCCAACTTCATGATATTGATCCATGCAAGAACGACGAATAAAGCAGGATAACTTTTCTTCAATTATTCCTTCATTTTTCTGCTTTCCACCGCTTAAAATTTAGATAAAATAATACTAATCATTACGTCCTCTGCTTGATTACGGCCAAAAACCGATAGTGAAGTTCATTTTATCAGTAGTTAAAAAATATGCAGACTGCCTTTGGATTATCACTCAAGTAGGTGTCGAGTCTATACAACTTCATGTACTGGGGTAATTTTGCACTGACCATTCGGCCTCAAAATCATCAAGTAGATAGAGATGATAATCTAGTTTTGACTAATCTAGATGCTCAGACCGTTCAAATGAATGTCTTCACATGTCAAAATCATCTTGTGCGGTAATTTATTCCCGTAATTTTCAAACACAAATATGGTGAAAACTAAAGTTGCAGCTCCTGATATCAATAAAAAGCGAATGTTGTTCTTCTGTTTGGCGGTCAAACGACGCGTGCCAGGATTTTTCTCATAGGTGATACGCAGCAACTCATGATAATGACGGACTGACCACTTTCATACTGCATAGACGTCTTCCTTCAACCGAACAAATGTATAGGATTGACAACAACTACCAAGAAGCTGTCTAGACCTATGAATAATTGATTCCTTTCGAAAAAAATCATGGTGTTATTTGAGAAATCGTTGCCCGTTGAGGTTTGCCCATGCTTTCACCTATATATTTTACGTAAGAATAGTTCGGATTTCGAAGACGGTCCTCCTTTCCATTCCGTTGTCACTTGTCCCTCCTCCCAAATCTTCTTGATTAGAAGATGAAGCATGTTTGCAGCTACTTCACGGTTTGACTTCAGTGCTTCTGGTGGTATGTTGTCACATCCTACCGCTTTCACGCTCTTGATTTTTCTGATTACCGATCTTGACTTCTTCAAACGTTGGTGGAGTGACAGATATAAGAAGGTCATTGTGTGCTGCTTCGATGCGCGCTGGATTTGAAGAAGGTGGCCTATTCAGCAGTTCCCCGAAGTATTCTGCCCATGTTTTCCCATGTTCTTAAGTCTCCGTGATTGTCTTTCCTTTTTTGTCCTTGACTGATGTCTATGGTTTGCTATATCTCACTGATAGATTCTTCGTTGTATCATATAGTTGTTTCATACTTCCTTGTTTTGCAGCTATTTCCGCCGTCCTTGTTAGTTTGCTCGTGTATTTCTGCTTTCCGGCTTTGATGCTTTCGTTCACTTCTTTGTTTGATTCTGCATAGTTTGCTTGTGCTTTGACTTTCTCTGCTTGTGTTCAAATGTTGTTGATTGTAATCTCATTGTTATTCCTTCCTTCGATCTTGGCCAATGTTCCCATGGAGATCCATTCCTTATTATTATACTTTTTGCGACCCAGAAGCTCCTGATATATCAAAGCTAGTGCTTCTTTGATCACCCTCCAGATAACGTCCATCGTACTTTCTTCTTCTGTCATTAGATTCTGTAAAGCTTGGAAACTGTTTATGAAACGTGCAGAATTACTACAATCATTGTAAAGAAGGTGCAAGTATTTAGAAACAGTTGTCTACGCAAGATCATCTATATTCGTGGGACGGATACCATCACGAACAGCCCAATGTGGGAGAGCACAAATCAGTTTCCAGATGAAGAGGAAACTAAGGAAAGACATTGGAAGTGCATATGACATACATTGAGGAAATCGTCGAACTGCAAGCGATAAAACGGCATGTTGAAGGTGAACAGGTAAGTGGAAGACCAAGGAACACACTGCTTCGAGAATCAGAAGCAGACATGAACAGAATGAATAACAAGTGGTTGGAGCCGCAAATTATTGCCCAGGACGGAGTTGGATGGAGAATGCTGATGACTGGCCTTTGACCATCCATAAGAGGTACAAGGCGTAAATAAGAAAGTAATACATTGAAACAGGCAACTAAATGTTTGCTCCTAAACACATGAACACAAATTTGAAAAACATATTTAGTGGTGATAATTGTTATTGAAATATACATGTCGACTATTCTCGTTTATATAAGCACCGACAGAAATCGCACTGCTGAATAACGGAATCGAATAACGCAAATATGAGAATAGATTTTTGAATGGGTAAATTCTGTACGTTTATTGATTTGAACAGACAATGAGAGGAACGAATCGAAGAGAAGAGATGGAGAAGCAAAATGACGTACAATGGAGAAGGCGTGTGTGAGCCCATCTCCACTTAATCAAGTAGTAATCAATGTTTCTAGTGAGAAGGAAAATAATTTACAGACATGTGATTAGTGGGATAAGCAATGAACACACATATACGAAGTGAGTTGCGGTACGTTTGAAGTTTGCGTTACGATCACACGGTATTTATTACAAAGTGCTTATATATCGTTAAACTCTAGTTTATTAATCAATAATAACATTCAGTTAACCCTTGAAAAAAAATGGTTCGACTGACACAAAAACGAGCTCGAAAAAGTCCTAGTTCTTCAGATGTCAACTCTGGTCTTACCTTTACCCCATGGGCGAGACTAAAGAACATGGACGAGCCAATCAGAAGCTTTCGTGGGTTCGCCACCCCATGCTCTGCAACTCCTGTTGCACCAGATAATAGTGGGAGTGGACTTATTCCACACATGTTGCTGGATGACTCTATGTCTAACTTAATAATGAGTTCTAACTCACGAACAGATGGTATCGATCTTATGAAGAGCGAATTAGCCGCTGTCTTTAAGCAATTAAGTGATATGCGTTCTAAAGTGAAGTCACTTGCGGGCTCTTTATTACAGCATGATGTTCTTAAACTAGAACCAAAGACACTGTCACCCCTTCGACTGCTGTTGTCAAAGGACATAGTTCCTTCTGAACTCGAAGACAGGATCAAAGTAGAATTCGCTATTGACTCGATAGCTAGCGAAGTCACCAAGCGAATAATCTCACGAAATAACGTGATTATATATAATATACCTGACAAGGTTGCCATCAAAACTGTAAGAAACTCGATACTAAAGGCAGCTAACCTCCAGGACAGTCCATGCCAATGTATCCGACTTAACAAAAAGCATCAAAAATACTCGTGCCCTATCCTGTTTAGATTCGATTCCCATTTATTAGCGGAACGTTTGATAGAATCTGAACAGCTTGTTTGTGCGCATACAAAGTTTAAAAACGCTCGTATAGTCTCGGACAAAACCACAAATCAAAGATTAACACAAAAGCGTACCATAAACGAAAATAACATTGTTGAGGTCACAACAAATGTGATCGCGCCAGCAGCTGAACCCACAGGTGCAGCTAATTTATCTCATGTTAGTCAGTGTACTGATATACCAATGCAGTGTGTTAGTTTGCCTCTCATACCCCTAGTGGCCCTAGGTAACCAGGACATATCTGATGGAGACTGTAATGTCATTCTTTCCAGTGTAATATCGGAAGCCAAGGATCGTACACCTGATTCTATTGTGAAGGCTCATAAAAACACTGCTAAACCTAAAAAGAATATATCAATTAAAAAGAAAGTAAATAGAAAACCTTCTAGTTCCAAACCGATTACCAAAAATATTTCAACGGCTTTACCAAACAAAAGTATAATTTCTGAAACTATGCTTAACCCTACTCATCGTAAGGGAGGTTATAAGGACACGTTTCGTTCAAACGTTACACAAGAAGGCCACTACAACCATCATGGAAGCAGGCCTACTATTAGACAGACGGCAATAAACCAACGTGCCCCATGGTTTCCCCCATATGTAATAAATAATAAACCTGCAAGATGTAACTCTTATCATCACTCTCGCAGTGGAGAAGATGGTATACTAGGTTATGCACCATCAACGCAACCCCAACATGCAGGCACCTGTCTTAATTGTCCACCAAAACAAATACAACAAATTATTCAACCTTACCAAAATAAGGATTTTTTTTCGGCCTCCAGAGATCCCTTGTTCCACTAGCACTACAATTCGCTCATGCTATAGCCCATGCGATCCGGCAAACACATTGAACCATAGTCCAGGCATAGCTAGAACTCATACCTTCGATAAGGATGCTCTCGGTTTTTTTACACTACACACTCCCTTTTTAAACTTATTACTTATTAACGCACGTTCACTTCTGAACAAAATTTCAGCCTTGAGAACCTTAGCCTTTCTAGCCAAGCCTTCTTTTATACTTATCACTGAAACGTGGTGTTATCCAGCAGTGGCCGATTCCGAATTAAATATGCAAAACTATCGACTATATCGCTGTGACAGAGAAACTAAGCGAGGAGGCGGTTGTCTTATATTTGCTTTGGATACCTTAACAACTAATAAAGTTGAAGATAGTATCTTGAATAGTTTACTAGAATCGATCTGGATACCAATCAATACCCTAAACCATAGTCTACTCCTAGGTTGTATATATAGAGCTCCTGATAGTACTGATAATTTGAATGATCGTATTATCAATGCATTTATACACGCATCTACTCTAAACTTCAGTGCTAAGATTATCACTGGCGATTTCAATTATCCAGGGATTAACTGGAGTACCGGTAGTTGTCAGTCTAGCAATGATGAATTTTTATCAATCCTTAATTTGTACTGCTGGTCACAGTGGGTTCGTACCCCAACAAGGGGTGATAATACACTTGATCTAATATTTAGTAGAGATATCATTCCCCTATCTGTACAAGTATACAACGAGTTTGAAAGCAGTGATCATAGGTTAGTAACTTGTGCTCTCCCCATCTGTCCCTCCTACAACCGACCAATTCAAAGAACCTGCAATTATAGAGACTATAAGCATGCAGACTGGGACCTCTTGCGCTCACTGATCAAACTCTCAGACTGGGATGAATTCTTCTCATGTAATAGTCTGACAGATGCCATCAATATATTCTATTTCATTGTTAACTCTTGTCTAGACTCCTGTGCACCAATTAAGACTTACAGGATTAGTAAACATCACGAATTATATATACCAGCTAAATATCGTAATAAACTAAGACGCCTAAAGAAACGTTATTTTAAATCTAACGACTTCACAGCAGTCACACAAATAACAATAATTTTTAACCAAATTAAAGAGAAACATAGGTTAAAAGCCATCAATGAAGAGCCATTAGCACTAAGTACTAGCTCAAAAGTAGAAAGCCTAATCCACCTTTATAATAAACGTGCTAAATCAACTCAAAATGTTGATATACCATGCATCCTGCATAATAATAGTTTTATATATGACCCAAAAACTATAGCAGACCTTTTCAGTGGTAATTTTGCAAATGACAAAGAATCCATAAATGGCTCTGTTTCTAGAGTTATATGCTTGACTGGTAACTCCATTAAATCTATCTCCTTCACATGTCTGAAAATTAGTAAGGTTATAAATAAGCTCAAGGTTTCGAAAGGTCACGGTGCAGACGGGATTTCCTCATTTCTCTACAAATATGGTGGTCCAGATATCCAACTTCTTCTCCTTAAACTGTTTACCCTCTCTATGGAATCAGGCTGTTATCCTGACCGTTGGAAAACCGCGTACATCATACCACGTTACAAATCCGGAGATAAGACTGACATGAACAACTATCGGCCAATAAATATTACTCCAGTTATCTCTAGGATTATGGAAAAAATTATTAGTGACGAACTATCCAACTATTTATTGACTGAACAATTTATTGGTGATTCGCAACATGGATTTCTTAAAAATCGATCTTGTATGACATGTCATTTTGACTTCTTTAATTTAGTCTATTCGCTTCGTAGCCAAGGATATCTAGTATTAGTGCTATACCTGGACATTTCTAAGGCCTTCGACATGGTCAACCACCAACTTCTCATAGGTAAACTGGCATCTTATGGGTCGAAAACCCGTTACTAGCCTGGCTTGATTCCTTCCTCAGCAATCGACATCAAATAGTTAAAATCAACTCTTCATTGTCGAACGCAGTCCCTGTTAGAAGTGGGGTAATTCAGGGTAGTGTCTTAGGTCCTTTGCTCTTTTTAGTTTTCATTAATGATATTTGTGAGTGTTTTAGTGTGGGTAAGTCCTTTTTGTTTGCAGACGATCTTAAGGTGGTGTACTCATTTTCTCCACATGAGCTGAGCAATATTCGAAATTGCATCAGCATGGAGCTTAATAAGGTAGCACAGTGGTGCTCAAAATGGCAGCTGGAGCTCAATACAGCTAAATGTGGTTGGCTATGCTTCGGTGATGCATCACTCAACCTTAATCTTACCATAAATGGGGAAATGTTATCTAGGTTACACACAGTAGTAGATCTAGGACTTAGGTACTCCGATGACTTGTCGTTTACTGAACAGGTAATGAAACAAACGTCCAAGTCTCATCGCCTTATAGGTTTCATAACTCGAAACCTTCATAACAGCGAATCCCGTATTCTAATGTACAAAGTCTGTGTTCGACCACTCCTCGAATACTGCGCGTTTCTCCTTAGTAGCACGCGCATAAAGGATAAGTTAAGACTGGAATCAGTACAGAGACGATTTACATTTCGTACTCTTGGACCTGATAGTGTCTTGACATATAATTCTAGGTGTAGTAAACTAGGGCTTGACCCTTTATGGAAGAGGAGACTCAAACTTAACCTTATCTTCTTTCTCAAAATGCTTAACAAACTCTCCTTCACATCCAACCAGGCGATTCAATATGCTAAAGCTTCACATTAGGACATTCGTGACTCCCTGTCTTCAGCGAAACAAATGTATTCTAGATCTTCTTTTTATATGAATTACTTTACCTGTAAGTTTTCTAGACTATGGAATAATTTACCCCAAACTATCCGTATGTTAGACTCTCTCCCATTGTTTGTTCGGTCAATTAATGCTTTTTGCTCCTCTGAAAATGCATTAAATGCTCTAGCGCCTGCAAGTGTATCTTACTCCACAAGTGAGATTATAGGAACTTTAAATGTTTAACCTCGTACTTGCTATCATTGTTTTGTTGTTCCGTGCTCTTTGCTTTAATCTTACTTTCTCTAGTTGTAGATAATTAATAATAACTCGCTCTGGCACTGGTAATAACCTTACAGAACAATGTTGATCAATCATCAGGCTATCCACTTAATAAAAAATGACAAGTTCCCTGGTGTTGTATTGGCTTGCCGTGACATATGCCATATTTAAACTGTTTATCAATTACTAAACCAGCAAACATAAAACCTTTTTATAATTCATGTTTGTTCTCTACATTAAATGTTGATTTTTATAACAATCTGATCATGCCTGTAAACTGGTGTGAATTCTGTAAATATTATTTTCAGAATATATTATTATTATTATTATTATTATTATTATTATTATTATTATTATTATTATATAAGAACAGTCAGAATAAATAAGCCAATTAGTGAAAAAGTGAAAATGTGGTTATAGAAGAATGAATAGATTGACTTATTTGGAAGCTAGAATACTTTATGTGGGCTTAACGTAGCATGTGTTTGTGGTGCCGACTGAATATGAGGATAAATATCCGTGAAATATGAAGATGTCGTATAAGCCATAGTAAAGTATATAGCGTCTATTGATGGATCATGTATTCGAACTCACATACCTGGAGTTTATTTGAGGTAGAAATAATCCAGTCTTAAAGTGAAAACTGCTTTGATAGGCGATATTTGTTGCTGTACTGCAAATGATAATAGTAACAATAATAAAAAGAGGAGTCAGCGTACGTAGTTTACCGCGTCATAAACAGATGCATCAGTTAATGTTTAGGCAAATCTTGAATGTATCTTTCGTGATATCAAAGGGTCATTTTAATTTAAGTTAGGAAAACTCAGTTTACTATACAGAGTTTCGGTCAGCAATAGAATGAAATAAGTCACGTGAATTAAATGGATTATAGGAATAATGTCCAAATAATTGGGATGTATGATGATTTTAAAACTAATAATATCAATGGAATCCTCGAGTGATTTAAGTTAAACCGATTTGAGTGATCTACCCATGGACGTGGATACGATTTTCACGTGTGAGGGGGGGGGCTGTGATTCAAACTGTTGAATAGTCATATACTACGATGAAATGCAAGTTTAGTGCTTCCAAGTCTTCAGCAGTTACCAAACTCAGATCTGTTAAGGATTTCAATGAAATTCAATAATATCCACAACATCATTCTAATACTAACCATATTGACAACAATAATGATAATCCAGTCTTGTGAGTAAAAGTTGTAATCAGTGCAATGTAATTGAATTTAAAACAATTAGCCCCTTTGATAAATTTCGATTATGCAATGAGAAGACGAAGTTTATCTGAATTATGTGATATATTATCGTAATACATTTCTAACAATCTGATCACACAATTTTATATGAAAATTAAAAGGTCAACTAGACAGGTTAAGGTAAGAAAATAAATAAAGTACACAAAAACAATGTGATGACTGCTTTGGATAATAAATCAGCATTGCCAGGGTAGGTTAAGAATAAGAACAAATTGTTTTTGAACACATAAAGGGGTTTCAATTTCCGTATAGCCAAGGCTTCAATAAACCTTAGTATGCGTCCTTGATTGCTTTTGTACAACACTACAAATGCTGATTTGATGTTAACCTTATGACCAGTTTCAATCAAATGTTTCGCAATGGAGGAAGATGTTTGTCTATCCTGTGATCTTATTTGACCATTGAAATTCATTTGGTTCTGCAGCCATTTAGGTATGTGTTCCGCCACATTTATTTTCAAATCACGATTGCTCCTCCCTATGTACGTGTTCCCGCACATACATGTAAATTGGTATACACAATGGGATGTGATACAATTGCTTATGTGTTGTTTAGGATTTTGTTGAAACATTGACCTTGTCTTTTCAATGATGACGAGTTGAGCTGCAAAGAATGTCCTGTTTATGGCTAATTTTAGTCTCCGCGTAAGGAATTAGGAAATGCATGTAAAGAGATAAAAACCGATATGTAACTTGGGAATACAACGACAGAAGTAAACATAACAGCAGACTGACTAAAGAAGAAGAGTCTATTAAACACTTTACGTATAGGGTTGGCTACTATAGGGCCACTGCAGTCAGACAGTTTGAATCTTTCTCTTTCGGATAGGTAAATCCGGTTTCTATGATGAATAAACTCTATGGATTCCACTATATATGCTTTATTTTGACAATTGTAACACGGTGATCATACATTCATAAAACTCTAAAGACTAATGACAAAGTAAGTGAAGACAATTTAACTGCTCAGTATTGTTTGTTCATGAATCCATTATAGTTGATTATATGGGAACAGTGAATAAACCCTGTGATGATCACTCATTTCTTCAAATTCACTCATAATATTCATCTGCGAACTTTCAGTTTATCAATGTATCACGTCACCAATGGATGTATCAGCAAATCATGAAACAACTGGAAATAACTGAATCTCCATTGTGTTACATACTTAATTACTTACGCCTGTTGCTTCTAATAGAGCATAGGCCGCCGACCAACATTCTCCAACACACTCTGTCCAGGGCCTTTCATACTAGTTCTATCCAGTTTTTATTCATTCTTCTCATATTTGTCTTCAATTCTCGATGTGATGTGTTCTTTGATCTTCCTCTTCTCCTTGGACCTTCAGGATTCCATGCTTTAACTAGAAAATCATTATTTTATCATCAAAGTTGAAAATCTATTTAGACGACCATTCAAGAACTGTGAAGATTATCAGTAGTAGAAATATGTTAGTAAAGTTTTATGACAGTTAATTATCTGATTACGAATTGAACTTTTAATCTGGATAAAAATTTACATGCTACTTAGTAATTTTAGTACGTGTAGCGGAATGTCAGAAAGTTTACATCTATTCGTATTATGTGTAGTGAGATTGAGGTTATGCTGAGTTAAACTTGGTACAGCTATGATTGGTTAATATATATGTGATAACTCCGTTTTATTGGTTCGTTTCACAGAAATTTAGTATAAAAAGCGTGTCGAACTACTAGGTCTGTGTGTTAGAAAATTTGTTCACTTGAAGTAAGTTATGAATTGTCTATTGTTTTGTGATGTTATTTACATCCGATTGACACGTTTCCTGTGACAATCACAGAGGAATCGGTTTGTCTAATATAGTGTCTAAAATATTAGCTTCAATAATACTTAGGCGCTTAACCAAAGCTCGCGAAGAGCAGATTAGAGAAAACCAGGCTGCTTTTCGACCTGGACATGGTTGCATAGACCAAGTATTCACTCTACGTCAGGTCCTAGAAAATAGACATACATTCAGACGTCCCACAATAGTAGTATTTCTTGACCTTTCTTGACATTTGACTCCGTTGATCGTGAGGTTCTATGGCAGTGTTTGTCAGTGAAAGAAGTACATTAACCTCATTAAGACTCTCTACTCGAACACAACTGGTCGAGTTAGAGCCTATGGCGAACTGTCATCACAAGTGGTTACCTCAAGTGGTGTTCGTCAAGGCTGTCCACTCTCCCCATTCTTGTTTAACTTTGTCGTCGACATGCTTTTAGAGGTATCACTTTCATCATCCCAATCTCCTGGAGTTGAACTTTTACCAGGATGCTCACTTGTCGACTTAGAATACGCCGACGACATGGTTTTATTTGGTGAAGACGCCGACTAAATGCAGAGTCTTCTGACCACCATAAGCAACTATTCAGATATGTTCGGGATGTGATTCTCCCCTCGAAGTGCAAAATGTTACTTCATAATTGGGTTACATTGACACCTGAACTAATGATAGGGGGTGAAGAAGTTGAGCGTGTCGACCACTTCACTTATCTTGAGAGTCTCATCAGCCATTGTGGTCTGGTGTGTGACGAAATCTCAGCACGGATACAGAAGGCTCGTCTAGCTTTCGCCAACTTGCGTCATTTAAGGCGTAGGTGAGATATCAGTCTAACAACAAAAGGACGGGTTTACTGCGCAGCAGTTCGTTCCGTCCTACTTTGTGTTCTACCAAATTCTGACTTTTTGAATTCTTCATGTCCGTATCCTTTTTCTCTTTCCAAATTTATTTCACTATTATGCTCCTTCAATAACATCTTCAAATCTTAAGCTTTCACATAATACTTATACTCTTACTACTTCTACCACTATAGAATTTGAATCGACAACTTCATCTCTGTGCTAATGTCGTATGGCAAATCGAACTGATGTACGTACGTACGAAATTCTACGTTGTGACTGACTGACACGTTTCGTGCATTGATTAATAATTGAATGAAAGTTCCTCTTGGAACACAAGCACAGTTCTTATTTAGTTGTTTGTTTGAGTAAGAGACTGAATATTGAAGACTTCTAATCGACAGATTTCCTTCTGCCTAAACTTACCCGCACACATCAGCTGTTAGCTTTATCGAACACCAGATGTGTTCAATTTTGCCATTGATTTTAATCACCAACTGAATTCATCTTATGAAGTATATGAAACTAGTAAGATTTAGATTATTGTTTAATTCGCTTTCCATCTTTTTTCTTCATTACATTCTGGACAAATTCAGAGTGTTTCGAAATCCTGAGATTAGCTTGATCGTTTCCAAACCAATAAGTAGGAATTCAGTGCTCTATAGTACCAGTGTCTACCAGCTTGTGACGTAACGATTTCTCCACCGACTTCCTTTCTCATTCCTAATTTACATCGTTTTACAGCAAACGATTTTCAAGCAGATTTCGGGAGAGCATTTGTAAATCATTTTATTAATGAATAATGACTTTCATTCTACAAATGTTTGTTATTCATACATATATATTTCTGCAGTTGAATTCACAAGTCGATCTATGGTAGAGGTTAAGCGTTCGTGCACGAGGCCAAAAGTTTTGTGTTCGATATTCCGTGTGTGATCGTGGATAGGTACTTGTGATAAGTCCCATACTGGCACAAAATGGTCATCCAATGCATCCACGTTTGCAATGCTGATATACATTAGATCGACTTAAGAATTCAGCTGTGAAAATCAATAATTGACCTAATTAATCGTTTTCAATTCATATATATCTTTTACTTAAATAAATCAAAAAAGCGTTTTCTGAAATTATTCAACCTCTAAAAATGATTTCACAACTGGTCACAGTGAAAGTTGCCATAGTTCTCTTATGGACATTTAATGTAATGAATGTTGAAGCATACAAATTTTCAGCACCAATAAAATTTGATGATCGCGGTAAGTGTTTTATTATTATTGGTGATGATAAATATTGGCAGTATTCATGCACTGAATGAATTCATCCGATTTCTAGTGAACTGGCGAAAAAGCATATCAAACTAAGTAAACATTTTACACAGTTTATGAATACACAGGTAACATCAGTAAAGTTTGACCTGATAATTTCAAATAAATTGAACACTAGGATACTTGCATACACACTTAATAACGCCTGATGCTCCTCGTGGAGGAGCATTCGTCATCCTGCTCTGTTGGGTATTGAGTAAATTGTTTGAAATAGAATCAATATATTTGTACATATCCGAATGAGTAGAGAAATTCAATGTTTAAATGTTTTGACGTTTCATGATCCATTGTAATTTCAGTTCATCAGAGAATAAATAAATAAATAAATAGTACTGGATGGTACCTATTTGAACTTGACGCAATTAAATTTCATTGTTCATCCTCTGAAAATTGACTTACGATGAGTCACGAAACGTCAGAAATTTTAGACATTTCATCCTCTCACTTATTGAAATATCTACAAATATACTCTTTCCAACTACAGTTTATGAATATGTTATGGGTTCACTATATTATTGAAAAATGTAGATTCAGTTACTAAAGCCCCACGATAGCTTCATCAGACAACTTTGTGTTGATTAATTTTCGATGCAATTTATAGTGTAGTCAATTCGTATAAATGCAAAGTCTCAGTCAATATGTTGACTGGTCTTGAGGCCGTTCATGCTGACCATCTAACTGTTACTGTTAAAAGTTTGAAACAACGTTTTAAACTTCCAAACGGAGATATCACATATATTGAGATAAATTCATATCATAATTCTACTGTTCGATTAACAACAATTCATAACACCATGGGGTGGACATGTAGATTTCAGTTATTATTCATAAACTGTAGCCAACGGTAATAACTATTTATCTTTAATACCCTATTCAGTCGAAAAGTTCAGCATGGAGCCATCTAGGATGATGACTTGCTCCAATCCTAGGTAAAGGAGGAAGGTGCGGTGTGAAGTATGAATCCCTACTCTGAATAATCAAAGCCTACATTAAAAATATACTAATCATAATCAATTAGTTAATCCATTTAAGGTCTTTGCTGTTAGATGGGACATGAATTGAACTTCAGAACAAATGTAGGAAGACTCAAGTTCATGGTTATCTGGATATTCATGATCGGCGGCCTAACAGGCTCAAATGAGTATGTAAGTATTTTGTCGATTGCAAGTATTACAGTATGACCCATAAACACCACTTGAAATTATCAATGCGGACATTTTGATCGACCTATTCTACAATCTTCAAACTCTTATTTTATTGTCCAGTCACTTGGAAAATAATCTAAAGACAAATATTGGAATATCGCATAAATGTGTTTCGGTTTTCCTTAGTGTATCAATGACACATGTTTAAACTCAGTTTGCCTAATTTAATTCATCCTTTGTCCGCACTTCGATATTACCTAACAAGTTGTGTATATGATAATTTGTTTATTTAGGACATTGGCACATTATTTTGGGCAATGTGACATTTTCATTAAACGCAGATTTTCAATTAACAATAAGTGATGGTGACTGTGAGACAACATTATCTTTGAAGCCACCAACTGAAATAGAGATACTTTCTAAACGTGGAGTACGTAACGGAACTTCGTAAGTTCAAAAACACGATAGAAATTGAGTTGTTAAATCAGTTGTTCCCTTATCATGACAGCGGCATTGTAATAATCGGTAGACAAAATGACCATAACGTTGATCGTTCAAATTTCGATTTTATAGAACACAGTCCTATACAGTCAATTTTCTATTGAGAATACATACACAAGGAAATCATTTTTCACATATGTTCCTCTGTACTGCGATTTCAGTGAATGAATTGCCTTCTTTGTCCTTGACTGGTCACTCTGTGCTATTACATTTTACTGATAGTCTTTTCGTTGAATCATCCAGTTGTCTTACATGTCATTCTCTTGCAGCTCATTCCACCATCATTGTAAAGTCATCCACATATTTCTGCCTGTCAGTTCTAATGCTGGTCTTTACTTGTTTGCTTGCTTCTGTGTATCGATCTTGTGCCTTTACTTTCTCTGTTCTTTTTGACCGCTGTTAATCGCTCTCTTTCTCCTCCTTTCTTGAATCTTGGACGGGTTATCTGTGGAGGTCCATAGCTTGTGATGATGCTTCTCGAGGCCAAACATCACACGAAACGTTGAAGTTAATACTCTTTCATCCCCTTCCAAATGTCTTCCATATTAATTTCTTCTTCTTTGTGTGGATACTGTGACTTTATAAATGAAATCAGTAGCTAGTTGACATAATATATCCATCTTGCAAGTGTTCAATGTCATCTAAACATGAGATACCGCAAATGTTTTCAGTGTCAGAAGAGCTGAAGTGTTTTTCGGAACTAGTTCATCACAATTATAAGCCCTTCTTAGATTTAACTACTCACTGTTATGACGTTCGATGTTCAAAATCTGATACTAATACACAATGTGCTACATGCTGACCCACACCCACCTTGCTCCCTACCAACTAATTGAGCGAAAACAAAATAGCGAACGTATTGATGAAATTATCTGGTTGCAAGTTCGAGCTAGGAGGTTCTCTATCTGAATTTGATCATCTGTCACCAATGAGGCATACATGTCGTACATTAGCAAACGGAAGTACAATTCTCTTGGCCTTAGGTATATTATCTCGCCATCTTCTCTGTGAATATACGTTATCGAATGAATTCCGAATCTTCCTTCTGAATATTGACTGAGCAGGAGAGACACCCTTAGGTGAGGCTGCATACTTAGTTGTTGCCGGTGATTTTCTCGATTCAGTTTCAGTTTCAGTTTGGAAAGGACAGGAGGCTTGATGGCCTGTGTTAGTCCTGGCAATGATGGTCTCTCAGCTGATCCAACTTTCTTTTGAAGGAGTCGACGGATGGAGCCTCAACCACGTGCTGAGGTAATGAATTCCACTCGTTGATTATTCGATGGGAAAGTCGGTAGTCAGCTGACAAGTAATTCGTTCTGGGCTTGCGAACTTTTTTGGAGTGTCCTCGTAGATTTTCTGTTTTGGAAGACAAGAAAAATGAGGGCATATCAGGTGCAAATTTGTCATTTAGCAATTTGAAAACTATAATCAAATCACCTCTGATTCTTCTATATGACAGCGGGAATAGGTGTAGCTTGGTCAGTCTAGTACCATACGGGACCTTCGCTATTCCGGGAATCAGCCTAGTTGCTGTTCTCTGAACCCTTTCCAAGGGTTCACTGTCTTTTTTAGGCAGGGGTTAGCTGCTTGTATACAGTACTCAAGTTTAGGGCGTACGAACACTGTATACAAAGTCAAAAACGTTTTAGCGTCAAGATGCCTAAAAGCCCTGCGTATGGACCATAAAGTCCTAAAACCTTTGGCGGCTATTGCACGGCAGTGTGCAGTAGTCTTTAAGTCTTGACTGACGATGACGCCTAAGTCGTTGTGTGCCTGAACAATAGGTAACTCAGTGTTATTCATCGTGTATGTATCTGTACCCTGGTGGCCAATATGCATCACAATACACTTGGAAGTGTTTATCGGCAATTGCCAGGTTTGGGACCATTCAGATAATCTCTCCAGGTCATTTTGAAGTTCTAAGCTATCGCCCTTGCTTTGTATCGCTCTCCATATCTTGACATCATCAGCATAGAGTAAGACCGATGACGATAGTGGACGAGGGGGATCATTTACGTACAGGAGGAATAACACTGGCCCCAAAACTGTACCCTGGGGGACTCCACTAAGCACAGTTTCCCAGCTAGACAACTTGGAGTTAACCCTTACTCTTTGTTGACGCCCAACTAGGAAGTCTTTTATCCACATCAATAGATTGCCTCCAATCCCGACATTCCTTAGCTTATATAACAGCCGGTTATGCGGAACTTTGTCGAAAGCTTTGCTGAAATCGATGTAAGCTACGTCTATAGGTAATTTTTGGTCCTTAAGAGCGCACCAGCTTTCACGAGCGACTAATAAGTTTGTGAGACAAGAGTAACCTGTTCTAAAACCATGCTGCTTTTCGGAGAGGATCCGGTTTTCATCGAGATACTTTAACAGTCCCTTCCGAATAATCTTTTCTAAGATTTTAACAACCACACTAGTTAGGCTAATTGGTCGGTAATTCTCAGGCTTATGTTTTGTACCTGTTTTGAAGACTGGACTTACTATGGCGTTCTTCCAGTCTTTTGGTAGACGACCCTGGGTTACGGATAGATTAAAACATACACTTAAAGGGTTCGCAACAAAGTTAGCCAATTCCTTTAGTAACCTAGGATGCAGTTCATCGGGTCCAGTGGATTTACCTATGTCAAGCTTAACTAGCAGACCAAAGACATCGAGTTCTTTAATGGTTACGCTGTCCAGTGCTTGTGTGGGTGGATTTTCATCGACTGGTGAGAAGGGTGTTTCTATGGTGTATACATCGCTAAAGTATTTAGAGAATACTTGAGCTTTGCCAAAGTCATCCTCCACTAGTGATGTGGCAGTACTGTCTCCCCATAGTGAAGGAACATTTCTTCTTCTTTTTGTCCTTTGGTTTATATACGAATACAAGCGTTTAGGGCATTCTATGGATTCCTTAACGATTTTCTCTTCGTACAGCTTTCTGGCCTTACGGAGGGTCGAGGCACAGGTATTTCAAGCCTTTTGATACTGAGATTTCGCCTCGTCAGTCCCCAGTAACCTAAATCTGTCCCACATTTTCCTTCTTTGACGGAGAAGGATGCGAACCTCCCTACTGAACCACGGTGGGGAGTTTCTCGGTCTCTTAGGTGTAGTCCAAGGGATGTGGGGGGTGGTAACTTTTAAGTATAAATTCCGGAATACGTCCCAAGCCGTTTCGATTGATGACTCTGGGTCTAATTTCCAATCTACTAATGATGCTGATTTCATGATGTCTGCTATGTTTGCTTTCCAGACGTTAGGTCTGGATTGAGCTGAAGCGTACTCGTGATCGACAGTTATATGGAAGTCAAAGCTTAAAACTGCATGATCACTTTTGCCTAGGGGTGGCATGTAATCCAGGTTTGCAACATCATCCTCATAATGAGTCAATATAAGATCTAGTAAGGATGATGCAGAACCCGGGTCGTACCTAGTTTCTTCCTTCACGTGTTGCACTAGAGCACATGTGATTATCGCATCAACTAGTTCCTGTTCGAAGGCGTTTGATGACGATTCAGTCCGCAGATTTCCCCAGTCCACCATGGGTGCATTGAAGTCCCCTAGGATTAGACATCGATCACTTCGTGATAAAGTGTTGAGACTGCTTAGCAGGACCTCGTTTGCCTCACAGCTTGGACTGCTATAGATCAAACTAAGTAGCAACTCTTGTCCCCTGCATTTCAGGCGGCAGCAAACTAATTCATACGTCCCACTCTCATGGGATGCACTGTCGATAATGGTGAATAGAATAGCATTCCTAATGAATAGAGCTACTCCCCCTCCTTTACGCGTTTGTATTCTATCGGCCCTTACCAATGTAAAACCCTCGAAATCAAGTTCCCTCCTATCTATAGACGGCGTCAGCCATGTTTCTGTGACTGCGATTATGTCTGGCCTAGTTGAGTCAATCTGTACACCTAGTTCCGGTAGCTTATTTAGTAAGCTCCGGGCGTTGGTATAACAGATCCGAAGCCTATTTAGGTGGCCTCGTGCTTCACCCAGAGTAGCTTCGGCATCATCCTCTGTCGAAGCCTCACAACCCGAAAATTTACAATTTTCAGGTCTTTTTCGCCAGCGTCTAATCTGAGCTGTAATTCCTTTTCGGCTTCCCGTCTTTTAACACGGTCCGCCAACGGTACGTCCTTACGGAGAAAAACTCCTGAACCCTTTAATTTATGTCCATTTTCTAAGATTAAGTCGCGTTCGTTTGAGGATTTGAAAACGACTTTGAGTAGTCTAGACTGATTTGGTTTCAGCTGCGCTAGATTTCCTAGTCTAAACACCTTTAGCAAGGTGACTCCGGGGATGTTTTTGGGCATAACTTGGTTGAGTAGTTGTTTTATCAACACAATGTCATGCTCAAAACGAGCTTTCGGTTCTAAGTTGTCACTCTCCTTGACTCTATGGAGAATGACTGATCTGTCGCTGTGATCAGACCTCGGCTTGTCGACCCTTTTGGTGGGGGTATGATTTCCTTTTACGTCATTTTGGCGTTTTTTTTCTTACGACCCGTACCCAATCGCCAACGTTCTTTGGAGTGGTAACCACATTCGCGTCAGGCGTACTGTGGGATTCCGGAAGAGTCAGGACGACTTGGGAGATCGGGTCATCTTTCGCGCTGGAAACCGATCGAGCCTTGCGGTTTCGGCTTCCTGAAGTTCCCTTCTGGGTACCATTTTTGATACGAGGGACAGAAGAGACTTTTTTGCGCGAGTTTCTGGTTGTAACAGTCCTCTTTGGAGGATGTTCTTCCTCCTTAGTAGGGTGTGGGTCGGCAGTTTTTGGACTCACATGGGCCTGTCTTGTGTCAATCTGCGTGTCGACAGATTGAGTTCTGACTGATGTATCCCGACCGCGCTTGCCGAGACACTTTTTTGCGGCATTTACTATTGAAATGGCCTCGGTTAGCAGGCTATTTGCATCCAAACAGCACTGTTGACATAGCCATACACACATATTTTTACTAAACCGCTTGAAAGCTGCAGGTGTTAGATTCGTGCAAACATCGTGGTACCAACCTTTGCACTCATCGCACTGCATGCCGCTATCAACAGGATATCGACATCCTGGGCGGTGGCAAATGCTTTTGTTGCATCTTCCAGTCATCTTAGGATGCGAAAGTGAGTGTTGACTATAAGTAGAAAAAAAAACTATAAACAGTTAGGACCAAAGTACTAACAGACACAATGGAAAAAAAAGGTACTCTGGAGTACCGACGATAAAACTATTTAGGATACCAAAGATGATACTCTAATAGAATACTTTAACTGAAAGAAATTCAATCAAAGTATAAAAACAGTAGTCTTGATACGTTAATAACGATCAAAACAATAGAATTTACTCAACGAGAAAAAATACCACTGTCCTTTTTAAATAGCGCGCAACATTGTGTCCTTTCCTTTCCGATAATAATAATATTCGCTGTAAAATTCCTGTCGCCGTTTGTGCATCATATGGATTTGGATGAGAAAATACTTGGTTGCAAATAAAATTGGATTACTGATCGAGCATTTCTGAATCTGAATTACAAATGAGAATAAATGGAAAATCGAACATCAATAATTCTGTGATCCAGTTAAGAACCAATAGACTGAAGTACTCATCAGTAACACGGCATTTGGATTTAGTTATTAGGTCATTAGATTTGACTGTTAATTTATTAATTACAGAAATTTCATTGACATACGCAATACAATCTTTGTGCAGTCATTAATAGGATGAATGCTTGACCGACTAAGCTCGTGCCACATTTTGCGAGAAGTGAAATTTACATTGAATGTAGTACCCAATTGTGAAATGATAACTTGGTCATTGACCTTAATCGACAAACAGTTGAGTTATCATTGAGAGTTAGATTTTGACAATACATGAACACAATTAATGGTTTTTGGAATTGAACTATGGAATCAGGGGTTGCTGTGTTTGTATAATCCCTCCTTATGCTTCTTTACTCCATATTTTGATCATTTATGCTGGGTTGTACAGGGGATTACTGGTACTACAGCAAAATATTGTGTATACCGTGAATATAAGAATACGAAAAATATCTGACTAATCAGTGACTGGTTAATGATGAAAGCTGATCAGCAACACAATTCGTGTTTGAACGTAGCTTATAATATATAAAATATTTTTGACTTTATATGAGCTAGATTTCAGCATACCTCAAAAAACAAATTCAAATCAAATCTATCACTTCAAACATTACAATAGTATTACTGCTTTGATCCTTTTCAGTGTGTGTACACGATGTGGTTGGAATCACGCAAACGTAACGGGCGGACGAAAGCAAAGAAAATTAATTCCTGACTCACCGAACTTAATTGATCTTCCAGGGATTCATGATAAGTATTAATAATTGTAACAATAGTATCGAAACTAGTAGTAGTAGTAGAGTTAGTGGTAGTGTCAGTGGCAGATAACTTTGAATGAATTTATATTTTGCACAACCAGTTTTGTCTTTTGATTTATATGTTTCCATCCAACACGTCAATGAAATATAACATGAATAACAAAACACTCATCGTTCTCACTAAGGAAACGTCTCTTAGCGAAATTTCAAATTTATTAGAAAACAATATAGACTTTCTCAAATACTGTGCGATTAGAACAGTTCATGTAGCCATCAGTAATATCTCCGTCTGTATTGCATACGTATCATAGACTTCAAATGTAGCCTGTCCGTGAATGGAAGACTTTTGGAATATTTTACTTATAAATGGTGCATGCTACTAAGTTGTCTGAATTTCAACATGCTCAGACGCGAGCTTATCTGTAGGTTCAACGTACCGAAATGAATGCACTCAGATTTTTCAGCACTACCAGGGAGAAAGCATTCGTCACATTCGTCCAAGAGTCAATCCAAATTGTTTCTTATAATACAGCAAACATTTCAACTAGCACGTCAGTGGAATGCGCATATACTACTCTAGTGTAGCCAGAAAAACGAAGGTTTCACCAGATGTGAAGCAACTGGAAATGTCGTTAAAATACGTGATGGACAGTAAGTGTCCAGTGAGTGAGCCCGATTGAACACCACTAGTGTTGTTCTGAGCGTAGGAGAAGTGTTGTCTTATTCTCATTACCTAGGTTGGATTCTGTATGAAGGATGAGATGCAGTTATGCATTTTATCTGCTATATCGAATGTGATTTCCATAGAACAGACGAGTATTGTACGTTATCCAACATTTCAGTAAGTTCAGTGCAGCGAGTGGCAAATAGATTCCCTTCACTTATATGGTTTATCAGATGATCACGTCATCTCGGGTGATAGGTTATGTATAATTCTTTCATCAGTGTTGACCAGATGAAAGAAATGATGAAGAAAATCCATATGTGTTCACAAGGGAAATCACCAGTCTTAATTAGAGGTACACTCGTAAAGAGAAAGCTGGAATCGAAAGGAAATCCGAAGCCATTTTTCCACCATTGATTTACGCAAGAAGATCAATTAGTTCAAATGCATCTCCGAAGTAGAATTTAAATAATTAATTACGGATCAGGCTTGTTGACTTACTCAACCATACTAATTTCAGATGGTTTTGAAAGGAGTAGAAGATTTCGCTTAACAGGCTTTCTTATCTATTGACAGTTGATTACCGTTGCCTCCAGGTAGGAACTTGGGCATGTCAACGATAAAAGAGAAAAACGATTCGGCGAATTATAGTGAAATGCTTTCCTTGGTCCTTACGAATGCTTCAAGTCTTCTTTTGAAGAACTCATGGGATTTCACTTGGATTAGCTCACTCGGCACCAAATTCCTGAACTTGACTACTCGTAAACTAGAAGGTGTGCCGACAGTCCGTTCTACTGTGTTATATCTCCAGTTTCTGCATTTTACCCTTACGGTGTGTGTTAGGACTGAGCTTAAGCAGGAATTTAATGGGATATCCAGAAGTGTTTAGGATGTTGTAAGTCACTCAAAGGTCACCATTAGGACGCCTGTACTCCAAAGAATAAAGTTGCAGTGATTGGAAGTTCTCTTCATAACACCTAAATTTCGATCTCCGGATTGATTTCATGTCCTACCGTTAGATGCGTTCTAGAGTGTCCTTATCTTTTGTAATGAGGGAAGAGATACTATGCTTTCGTCTTCTTAATGGGGACGAATAAGACTGTTGAAGATGAGGTTGAAAGTTCTTCTGTCGAACTGGCCGAAAATGCATTTCAACGTTAATAGTGTGAGATTTGCTCGAAAGGCATTTTTGTCGCAGTTAGCAAAAGACTTCAGATCGTAGACTACTAACACTACTAGTTCTTTCCAATCATAGTATACCTTCAGTTACCTAAGTTGTATTCGTGGTCTGCATCATTTCTAAGATGGATTTTTTTACACTTTCTAGTGTTAGAGTTACTCCTTTGTTGTCTGTACAAATCTACAGTTGAGTGAGATCCCTCTGAAGTGCTCATTTGCACTCTTGGGTGCATATTTCTCTCCAGAAATCCACATCATCAACGAAAAGTAACCAATTTGACAAAAACCACCATGGAGGATCGTTTAGATAAATCAAGAATAAAAGAGGTTCTAGTACTAAAGCTCGAGGAACCCCACCAAGACATTCCATAGCCTGAAAGAAAGTGAAGACAACACTGAAGTGGAAATAGCGATATTTTACATATGAAGTGAGGCAGTCGATTGGATATGATTCGATATGAAATCATTTGAGCTTATTGATAAGACATATATGGTTGACCCTATCAAAGGCTTTTAGATGTCGAGTTATATGACATCAACCTTCCCCTTGCGAACAAGGATGATTTTCCATCTGTCCACCGAAGTCAGCAGGTTGGTCATACAAGAGTGACGTTTTCTGAAACCATGCTGCTAGTGTGAAGAGAAGTATAAGTGTTCGCGTAGACCGTCGCACATCAAGGACTCCATAAATTGTAATGGTATTGAGAGAAGTGCTACCTAACGGTAGATTGAGAACTCGCCGCGTCGACCTCTTTTGAAAATTGGTGTGATGTGAGCCAGTTTCCAGTATCCCTTTTTGTTTATGGTACCCATTTCGAAGACCTTTATTGGAGTGGAACTTACTCTGGATTCCGATTTTCTAATGGTAATATTAAACGGAACGACCTCTAGAAACGTAATCACATCATCAAGCATTGATAACACTTTTGGCGAGACTATTATTTATGGACGAACCAATCGTAATCGTTTGAGGGATTTCAAGGTCACGGCGCCAGTTTCAGTACCTGATGTTCATGTGCGATCGATTCACAGAGAACTTCAAAGAACTTGACAATAAAGCGGTTACAACAAATGAAATTACTAAGAAGTCGCTGTATTTGTAATTACGAGTATCAAATGATTTGTTATCCTTGTGCAGACTACCTAGATGCTGTCCTTCGATGTCATACATGTTGAAGGAAGACGTTTGCTGGAATAGGAACCCTAATCGCTCGATCCTGACTGAGACTAAAGCATATTATGATAATTGCGGCGAACTGTATAAAAAGGCACCAGCAACAATGAATGCAATAATCGCAGATGTTACTGAAGCTTCAGCTGTGCAGTGTTGTGAGAGTTGTAGGGACATATTCATAATAAAAATGATAAACTTACACAACCAGAGTACACACAAACAATATTGAGACTATGTGGTCAAGGCTGAGAGGGTTTTCGTGATTTTTATAACAATCTGATCATGCCTGTAAACTGGTGTGAATTCTGTAAATATTATTTTCAGAATATATTATTATTATTATTATTATTATTATTATCATGACTGCAGAGACCAACTATTATGGAGCCATATGGATGAGCTCCCCTACTTTATGCATTACGATTTTGGAACCTTTGAAACTTTTTCTAACGTTGACAAGTTTCTGGATCGTATAAAAGAAGTGTATCCACTTTAATTATTTCGTTTTGTATAATATATTTTTACTCTATGCTGACTGACTGGCTAACATTTCTGAAGGTCACTTAGGATTCGTTCAAAGGTCGTGCATGAATTATAGTGTCGCCGCATTTTCACTTCATAAGCTCATTTATTCATAACAACCACTATAGAAACATTTTCACATTCAAATTTCGAGCATAAATGCTTATACCGATACCCATGCTCCTCAGAAGTTTACAGGTTGCATGATAATATTATTTAGGAGATACGCCTGAATTAATTATGCAATTAACTCAACTAATATGCTGATTAGACTGGCACGTCGGTAGTTAGACAATGACTGTTTCTCTAATTGTAGTATCTTTACAATTTCTAAGGTTTCGAATGAAGGTAAAGGATATATTGAATTCGATCGTCAGTGGTCATCAAATAAGACTCGATGTCTTACTAGGTCTGCAATTAATGATCAACTGAAGAACAGCTCCGTCTGTCACGTGTACGGGTCCTATAGCTGCTACTTCAGTGGTGTCGTTATGATGAATAGTGTTACCATTATTCGTAGAGATGACTTTGCTGAATTACTTTGATAATGTCTCACCTATGATCAGATGTATATATATATATATATATATATATATATATATAATCATATTAGTACTGTCAGAATAAATAAGTTAATAATTGACAAGGTGAAGATTTGGTTTTAGAAAAATGAATAGATTGTTCTGTTTGGAAGCTAGAGTAAGTTATGTGGGCTGAACATAGCATATAACTTCACACTGTTCCTCACATAGATCCCCTCAGATTGTCCAGAAGAAACACTGCCATACACAGTAAATGAAGGACAAGAAGCATGCTTGCATTCAGAAAGAAAATCACTTTATCAGTACGTTGTTTTTAAAAATGTGTTCTTTCAAATGTGACACTGAAGAGACGGTGATTAAAACTAAGAACACGTAGCGAAAAATAATCGCACTATACCCGAATAAGTACAGTGTCATGTGAGAGGTGAGTGTTTTATACGAAAGTGTTATACTTATGTAAATTAAAGTACGTGCATATTGTAAAAACGTGAATAAAAATGGCAATGTTAGCAAGTGATTATGATTAAATTAGTCGGCGTACAAAATTTCATCACGCATTTATGTAGTGACTGTCTGGATGACCAAATATCATGTTCGTATGAGAGATTCGAAATATCATGAAAACAGAATCATAAAACGTTTAAGGGAATGACAGTGGATTAAAACGTGGAAATACGTTATGCCGAATATAACGAGAATAAGTCTGTGGTGCCTACTGAATATGAGGATAAAAAACAGCGAAGACGTCGTAATAAGCCATAGTAGACTGAATAGCGTCTAATGGTGAATAATGTATTCGAATTCACATACACGGGGTTTAAGTGCGATAGAAATAATCCAGTAGTTAAGTGAAAACTGCATTGATGGGCGGTATTCGTTGTTGTACTGAAATTGATAATAATAAAAACAATAATAATAGTAAAATGAGGAGTCAGCGTGTGTCGTTCATCGCGCAATAAACAGATGCTTCGAGTTATCATTGAGTGTGTATTAGAAGAATGACCAAAGAAACAGCATAGTGACTGAGACGATGAGATACGCGGAGTCGTACTGGTTTTTGGTCGTGAAACCTTAAGTGGTTTGTGTGGGTTGAATGAGATGCGCTCGACTAAGGCATGATAAAAATGCCAATACATATGGTCTTTGATGACGAAAGACGGAAACTGACTTCGATGTGACGAGCAAGAATGAGTTTTTGAGAGTCTAGTTCCGAACTCTATGTTCTGCTGTACAGTGCGACAGGAATTTAATATTAACTGCAGTAATCAAGTAATGATCTTCGAGAATGAATGATGCAGCATGCAGTTATACATGTGTACAAATAAATAAGATGAACATTATCGTCACTCATCGTCTAGTAATGCGGCGTCGAATACTTGATGTGTGTATAGACATTAGAGTAAAGATCATCGATTGAACAAAATGTGACTGTAATTCGTTATAAACTGTCGTTGAAAAAGTAGGACAGGACGACTGCTGTGTAAAAATTCGATGAATGAACACTGGTTGCATATCGAAAACGTATGTTCCTACTACCGGAAATATGACTCCAAACCTATGTCTATGATAGAGTTGATAACCGTTGCCAGCGTTGGAGTAGTTGCGACCATGCCGCTATCAGCGTGTGCGACATTCGTTCGACTGCTTTGACTGACGATCCGTGTTCATGCAAGAGTTACTAAGCCGCCAATTCACGTAGCGGGTTGAAGGTTGTTCGGTGTGCGAGCAGCCAGTAAATCAGTCGCAAATATATGACATATGAAAGCTCTAAAACCACAAAAATGTACAATACTGTTTAGCCGTTGATGTGATAAATTATCCAGAACATGATACAGATAATCTATGCTAGCAAAAGGCTTATTAGAATTAAAAGCTTCAACAGACATAATAGTAAATGATATCGAAATGAAACGTGTATGGTATGATAAAACAAAAATGATCCGAACTATGTGAATGAGCGTAATAATAGGGTAAAAATGACATGGGAAAAATGAAACGAACTCACTTCAAGGCGGGAAAAGTTTACGTTATTGAATAATAAAATATACCCCAGTGAGTTCCGAATGTCATAAGGTCAATAAAGTTTTCATAAAATTATAATTTGTTCGGTGAGCGATATGATTAGGTATCTGTCATAATTCAATATCGGACCGAACAAAAATAATATAATTGAGTTCACCCCTAAATCTTACTCCAGGTATATCGTACGATGACTTTTCTTTAAATATATACATGTCACCCATCCTCGAATACATAATTATCGGCTGATATCGCGCTGCTGAATAACGGAAATAACAGAATAACGCAAACACGAGAATGGATTTTTGAATAGGTATATTCTGTACATTCATTGATTCGAACAGACAATGAGAGGGACGAAGCAAAGAGAAGAGAGAGATGCCAAATAACGTACAGTGAAGAATGTGTGTGTGAGTCCAACTGCATCTAATCAAGCAGTATTCAATATTTCTAGTCAGAATAAAAATAAGCTACAGACATGTGATTAGTGGGATAAGCAATCAACACACATATTTAATTATATAAGAACATTCAAAATAAATAAGTCAATAATTGACAAGACGAAAATGTTGTTATAGAAAAATGAATAGATTGACATTTGCACCAGTCAATGTTTCGGTGAACCTTGAATGATGATGATTTTAAAATTATTAATAATGTCACTAAAATCCTGGAGCAATGGAAGTTATACCGACATCAGTTATCTGCAGGTAAGTCGCTCGCGCGCGAGCGTCATTGACTTGTGTAAGATTTTCACGTGTGTAGGAAGAATTCGATCTGTTTAACAGTTACATACTGATATGGAATTTGGGAATGAACCGGAAGAGGTAAACATAACTGCAGACTGATTATGGGATAAGAGTCTTTTGAAAAGTTTACGTATAGGGTTGGCCACTGTTGAGCCAAGACAGTCAGACAGTTTGGATATTTCTCAGTCAAATCATGAAACCATTGAAAGTAACTGAATCTCCATTGCGTTAACTAAAAAATCACTATTTTTTAAATCAAAGTTGAAAATCTATTTAAACGACCATTCAAGAACTGTGAAGATTTTCAGCAGTAGAAATATGACAGTAGAGTTTTCTGACAGTTAATCATCTGTTTACAAATTGAACTTTTCATCCGGATAAAAATTTACACACTACTTAGTGCTTCTAGTACGTGTTGCGGAATGTCACACCATTCACATCTATTCGTAGTTTGTGTAGTGACATTGAGGTAATGTTGAGTTAATCTTGTCACAGCTATGATTGGTTAATATTTATGTAGCAACTCCGTTTCGATGATTCGTTTGACTGTAATTTTGTATAAAAAGCGTGTTCAACTAGCAGGTCCTTATGTTACAAAATTTGTTCATCTGAAGTAAGTTATGAATAGTCTATTGTTTTGTGATGTTATTTACATTCGATTGACGTGTTTCGTGCATTGATTAACAATTGAATGAAAATTCCATTTAGAACACTGACACAGTTCATAATTAGTTGTTCGTTTGAATAAGAGACTGAATATTGAAGAATTTAATCGATAGATTTCCCTCTCTCTAAACATAACCGCACCCATCACCTGTTATCTTTATCCAACATCAGATGTGTTGTTCAATTTTTTCATTGATTTTATTCGCCAACGCAATTTATTCAACAAACATCCGTATGGCTATTTGTGAAGATTGTAGTATTTCTGCAGTTGAATTCACAAGTCGATCTAAGGTAGAGGTCAGGCTTTCATGCACGAGGCCGAAGTTTCAGGGTTTCAGTCCCACATGTGTGATCGTGGTTACGCACTACCGAGGGGTCCCTTACTGGCACGAAATGGTCGTCCATTTCATCCAGGTTTGCAATGCTCATATACATTAGATCGACTTATAAATTCAACTGTGAAAAACAATAATTGATTTAAATACTCGTTTTCAATTCGTTTATATCTTTTACTTAAATAAACCATAAAAGGGTTTTTTGACATAATTCGACCTCTGGAAATGATTTCACAATAAAACTTGCTATAGTTCTTTTATGCACATTCGATGTAATGAAGGCTGAAGCATTCGAGTTTTCAACAACAATGAAATTTTTGAACAACCAAAACAAAGAAATAAACAATGACAGATTTAAGGTCAATAAGAACCAATCAACATTGAGGTGCAGAGGACAAGCTGTTAATCACATGTGGAGAAATTCAAACACTTCACTTCTACCCGAAGTTTGTGATGATGATGTCGTTCAGAAGGACGATGAAAGCTCCACGACCAAACCATCCAGCTCAGAGAACAAACCAACATCAAAATCACCAACCTGAGCTACAAATCTTCTCCACCATCTCAACAATGAAATTTATTCCTCTCGGTAAGTGTTTCATTAATAATCATTATAAATATTGGGAGTATTTATGGACTGAATGAATTCATTCCATTTCTAGTGAACTGGCAAAAATACACATCGGACTAAATAAACATTTTACACAGTTTATGAATATACGAGTACTATCAACAAGGCTTGATGTGATAACTTCAAATGAATTGAACATTAGGTGACTTACATACATACTTACAGTTTATGAATATCTTATTGGTGCGTTATATTACACAACAAAATCTTCAACGGTGAAATAGAACTGTCATGATATCTATATGTCTTCAATATATTGCTTGATTAATAAAATACTGGTACTGTGTTTGTTTGTGATCATTAGATCATCACCATTAGTAAGCTTTATACACATTTAGGTTAATTAACTAAAGTTCCACGATAGCTTCATCAGGCAACTCTGTGTTGATTATTGGTCAATGCATGTTCGCAATCAGAAATGTTAAGACAACTCTGTTGTACGGAAATGAAACTTAAGAACCATCACAATGAGAACAAACCAACTATCACTTGAGAGAACTACAGAATGACAGTGTAGGTACACTGGACACTATGTAGAAACCAGCGATCTTGATCACGAAGTAGACTATAACATGATGTTCTCAAGGTAACATCAGAATAATAATAATATTAATAAGAATCATATCAAAGCATATAAGCAGCCAGGAACTGAAGACAGCAACAAATAGCATAAATTGAACTTCAGAATAACTGTAGAAAAGAGTCCAGTTCAGAGTTATCCGAAGATTATTGCTAAGCGGTCTACATTGTACGACGAGTAACAGCCTCAATTAGGCAATTAAGTATTCTGATGATTGCAAATATTACAGTGTGACCCATATACACCACTTAAAATTATCAGTGAGGACATTTTGATCGACCGATTCTAGAACATACATACATACATTCTGAAATATAAGTCTTGCTCCTTAGATTTTACTGGAGGTGAAGAAGGAAATATCTTCCGCCAGATGACTGTCATTTGATCTGGCTATCATTTCTTAAACACTGACCTTGATGCTCCAAACTGACCGTATCAATGAAATTATCTGGTCTCAAGTTCGAACTAGGTGGTTCTCAATCTGAATTTGACAGATTTTGGGTGTTTCTGATCCCCACCCGAAAATTCTCTAGTTCTATTAAGTTTTGGTGATTCATATTTCAGAAATGTCTATGGTCTAATCTATGCAACATTAATATTAGTTATGGAGATTAAAAGATTAATCAAGAGATATGATTGTTTAATAGTTATAAAATGGGAATACGAAGTGTGGAAAAAAGGAAAACGAACAAAGCATGGTGTTGAAGCTGCGACGCGTAGATCGTGAAACTTCAGTTTTTATTAGGGTTTTAAATTTTTATCGCTTGAAATATGACCACAAGTCATCAATCGGTTATTTATTCACAATGTAAGATGTTGGGTGGCCCGTCGGTAAATGCAACTTGACTTAGGTCAGCTTCGTCGAGCCTGTAGGCATCCCCAGATTTGTCGATTAAACAGTTTAGAAAGATAAACAAATGAGTAACAATATGACTTGATAGTACGTTTACTGGTAATCTATCCCACAGACTTACATTGTTTTTGCCAAAGAAAGTCAGCTTTAATTTTCTTGATGCTCTCGATATCATTGTTAAAAGCTCTTGATCTCGAATGTTGTTGGTCAAATTTTAATGCAGTTGTAGTTTTATCATGTAGAGTTTTGAAAAGTGAAGTAAGGTTAAGGTCAATTGGCCTCACCCATAAGTGATCCGGTTGCCATGCCTCCTGTCTACCTTTAAAATATAGTTTGGGTGTGAAAGATCTTGCAAAATGATGTCCTACTTTCTCAAATTAATGTGCAGTGAAAATTTTGAATACTCTGCTCATCCATCATGATGACTTGGATTTTTTTTTATTTAATTAAACACGCAAATATTGATACACGAAGGCATCATATATATATATATGTGCCATACACTTAGATTTTGAAGGTTGTTGAAGCTCGCATTGGATAATAATGGTTCCTATTTCCGTGAAAATATTTATAGAAATAAAATGTGTTCTAAATCATCATTTATACATGGGCATGAATTTGATGAGTGTTCATCATGTGACAAACTCTCATGTTCATTAACTGGTGCTAAATTATTTAATTGTGCCGAAATTGGGCACATGAATTAGGTGTGTAGGACAATTGTTCATCTCACTACTGACGATGCCTAACCACGTTATTAAAACCATAACAATTTTCTATCATCCCAATTCATGATTTCGGAAGGCATTTTTCACATTAAGATATTTTATTTGATTTTTACATGATTTCTTTGTTGATACAAGAAGTATAGATTCCTTCGTCATTTCATTCAAGAAGTTGAAGACTTTTGACTCTTGTAGTTAAGATCATGAGTCAATTGAAGCAAGACCACCGTGGAAAACTTGGAAGCACTGGACGGCCGTTTTGTCCTATAATGGGACTCCTCAGCAGTGTGCATCCACGAACCCGCTCTCGCGAGTTTCGAACCCAGGACCTACCAGTCTCGAGCCAGAGCCCTTAACCGATAGACCACTGAGCTGGCATCCAACGGTGTTAATGTCTAACCTCAACCAATCCACGAAATTGCGCAACCAACTTCCAATGTTCTGAGGTAGATACCTGTCTCTACCTGACATGGATTAGCTCGACTGGCCATGACTTCTCACAAGAACTCCGGGAATTGCCTCAAGGAGCCAGTCACTAGTGAGCATATGATCATTATCACAAGGGGGTTTTTGCGGAGATTTAGTAATTTTGTGATTAAGATTATGAGTCATGATCTGGCTCGAGACTGGTAGGTCCTGGGTTCGAATCTCACGAGAGCGGGTTCATGGATGCACACTGCTGAGGAGTCCCGTAATAGGACGAAACGGCCGTCCAGTGCTTCCAGGTTTTCCACGGTGGTTTAGCTTCAATTGACTCGTGATCATTACTATAAAATTACTAAATCTCCACAAAAACCCCCTTGTGATTCGGATTCTTGTGTTGAAAGATGACCCAATGAAGTCTCAACATTGGTGATCGCTGGACTAAGGGTGCCCACACGAGAATTTTCTCAATTGTCAATTGGAGATGACAGTTTTCTATTCATCCCTTGTGATTTTTTTAGTGATTGATAGGACAAACAAACAAACAAACAACAACAAGAGAAGTGGTTAAGCGATATTATTTTCATTCGCCTACAGAAACATTGTGATGCTTGACCCAAAACTGTGTTGGTTGCATGGGCTTAATATCCATAAAAATTCACTCCGGGGAGTAGAAATTCTAAATGGTCTTCCCTAAGCAGTGCGTAGAACACTGACTTCATTTTGTGAGAAAATGAAAATTGAAACGCTCCGGTTCTGAGGACGGAGTGATCCTTTTATTGAGATTATGAAATCCTATGAAAATATCTATAGAATATACGGTGATTAGGGATAATCATCGATTTTTCTACTTACTGAAGTAAACACGTATCACAATTGAAGCTGGTGGTATTTTCAATCAATTTCATGGTTCCAATATGTATCCTTTACAGTCAGTTTTTTTTTCTTTTCTCATCCGATGCCTGCCACACAGTGTTCATGTAAAAGTCCGAGTTAGCATGTTAAAGGTTGTCTTAGTAGAATAGTTAATCCAGCACAAAAATTAGAAACATGAGTCTTAATGGTGAGTGTAGGTGAACAATCTCAATATCACAGATCTATTGACTTGTTCTCATCCATAAAAAGCCTGATACAAACAAAATGTTCTGCCCCACAAACACGGGTGGATTGAAATCATCGCCCACACCATCAGTGTTTGCTGGTCAATAACTCCACCCTCCCTCCTTTTGTGATGTTTGGCTCATTTACGCTTATTTTTTGGATACATATCATACCTCACACAATGCTCTGTGTTTCACATCCTGTTGGAAAACATTATTTCTATAAGTAGCATGTTACAAGCTTATCAGACAGTTACAAATTATGGACTGTGGGTAAGGCTTCGATGCAATGTTTTTATTGACTATATAGTGAAGTGTAGGTTACGAATCAGAGTATAGGCATTAGGAAGGGTATAGTGTAGGATATTTCTTTACCATAGTAGGCGGAAAAGTGGAGATTTATATTAGTTACAGATAAGGTAAGATAACGAGTGGTGAAATAATATTAATGGCAAGGCAACATAGTGTACAGATGAGTAAAAAAACTGATAAATAGACAAGAAGTAACTCACACTAAATTCGCGCTGAGGTTGTTTTGTTCAATGCTAACCGGTTGATGGGTGACACGTTCTGTGGTTGTACGACCACTGGCAGTAGTCAGTCGATTGTGCTAAGATACGGCATCTGGATTTGTAGTCAGTGAGTGGGTCATTGTTAATTATTTTGCGAGTGAAGTCTCGCTGTATTCCTTCCACCTTAAGTATATCAGATAGGTGTAGGTTGGAAAATAAGAACGAGCAGTATTCGACGATGGGTCTTACGCAGGTTTTATACAGGATGATTTTAGTTTCGTTTTGAAAGAAATTACGAAGGATGAAGCCAAGCAATCTCCGCGTTTGAGATGCTTTAGTTGAAATATGTTCAGAGAAGTTAAGACTGTCGGAGTAATGTACCCCAAGGTCAGTTACTGATGTCAGTCTGAGCAGTGGGTTTTTGTTAAGTGCTAGTTTTAGTTTAAGTGACGTGTTATCAATACATAGCCAACCGCATTTCTCTGTGTTGAGCTCTAGCCCCCAGCGTTTGCACCAGTCGTCTACTTTGTTGAGTTCATGTTGGGTCGTTTGCATAGTACTTCGTACATCACCAATGTCAGTTTTATAGATGACTTTTAAGTCATCAGCGTAAAGGTAGGTCTTACCTGTAGTAAAGCACTTGCATATATTGTTGATATAAATTATAAAGAGCAATGGGCTCAAGACACTACCCTGCACAACACCACTTGTTATTGGTCGAGGTGTAGATGTTGTAGAGTTAAGCTTGGCTATTTGGTATCTGTTTGTGAGGAAAGACTTAATCCATTGCAATAGGGGGTTTATAATTCCAACTGACTGAAGTCTGTTGATTAGAAGATTATGGAGTACTTTGTCAAAGGCTTTCTTTATATCGAAATAAAGTATAATCACTAGCTTTTTCTGGTCACGTATGCGAGTAACCTCGTTAAAGAAGTCTATCAGACATGTACTACATGATCTTGTTCTAATGAAACCATGTTGTGTTGGGTCTATTAGTTCTTCCTTAAGTAGGTGATCTGATAGTTGACTTTGTATCACTTTTTCCATTATGCGCGAAATAACTGGGGTGATATTTATAGGTCTATAGTTTCCGACCAGGTTTCTCGGTCCTGATTTGTGTTTGGGAAGAACATACGTTACCTTCCAGGCTTCAGGATATGTACCCGCCTCTGATGATATTGTGTATATTTTTAGCAATAACGTATGTATATCCGGCCCCGACATTTTATAGAGAATTGATGGTATATCATCAACACCATAGCTCGCATTCGGCTTAAGGGTTTTGATGGCGGTATGTATACTACTAATGTCAAAGTTTATGGTGCTAATATAGCTTTTGCTTATGCATTTTATGGTAACATCTGGGGCATTAGATGTATTCCCGTTTTGTGAAAACCATTCACTCAGCAGTTCGCATATGACGGTTTGGTCATAGTACGTCACGCCATCGTGCAGTAAAGAGTGAATGTTGTTATCTTCGTACTTTCTCATCCGTTTTGCAAGGAGCCGACATAAGTTTTGGACTTTAGATGCGTGATGTGTTCTTTGGTCTTCCACTTCTCCTTTGGCTTTCAGGATTCTATGTGAGTGCTTGTATTGTGACGCAATTAAGTGATTTCCCCAAAGTGTGCACAATCCACTTCCAGCGCTTCTTCCTGATTTCTTCTTCCACTGGATGGAATATGGTTTGTTGTCTCCCACAGTAACTTGTTGCTGATGGTGTCTGGCCGACGGATCCGAAGTATCTTGCGTTGACAACTGTTAATAAACACTTGAATGTTCTGGATAATGGCTTTCTTAGTTCTCCACGTCTCCGCCCCATACAGTAGATATGTCTTGACATTTGTATTGAAAACTCCAACATTGTTGTTGTTTGAAAATTGTTCTCAGTTCCAGATGCTTTTCAGTTGTAAATATGCTGCTCTTGCTTTGCCGATCCTCGCCCTTACACCTGCATCTGATCCACCGTGTTCATCAATGATGCTGCCCAGATATGTAAAGCTTTCCACATCCTCCAAAGCTTCTCCGTCAAGTGTAATTTGATTTACATCTGCATCCGATCCTCCTTGTTTATCAATGATGACTCCCAGGCACGTGACTGTTTTCACCTCACATAGAGAAGTGAAGAAGTGAAGGAGACTTAAGACCATTCCTCGGGATACACCAATTTTGACCGTCTCCCATTCAGACAATGTCCAGTTTACATTTACCATCTGTCTTTGGCTGCAGAGGAAGTTTCTTATCCATTCTTGTGCGGCACCTATTATACCAAATGTCGAGGGCTCTTGCATGAGCCTTAAGTGATGATCCTTATCAAGTGCTTTACTAAAGTATGGGCATATCACATCCAGACGTGAACCATTATCTTGGTCTGTTGACCAATCCTCTCTCGCAGTCAGTAGGTAAAAGCATGAATGCTAATTGTGATACTCGTGCCTCTCAGACGTTAACAGATTGTATGATAATACAAGATTTAGTAAAGAGGCTCTAGTTATTTTTCCATTAAACTCAACGAAGATGCTGATAAGACTGACATCTTGAACGCTGGATACGGACTGTTTCTCTAAATGTAGCATCTTCCCAATTTCTGAGGAATTGAATTTAGGAAAAAACATACTGAAGATGATTGTGAGCAGTCCTGAAATGGGACTCGGTTTATAACCAGGTCTGAAGTTAGTGATCAGTTGAAGAACATCTCCGACTGTCACGTGAACAGGTCCATCAGCCCGTATCTTGTAGTCTATAGGTCAGGTATTATCATCATTAATCGTACAGTCTTCTTAAATATATTCCACATTCTTCGGTGTTCATCATTAAATTATTTGTGTCAGGTTGACATGAATAATTCAGAAAAGCGTTTTCTACTCCTAGCACTTTTCAAGTTTCTTCAAAGATCCACATTTGAACTCACGGTTTAAAGAAAAATAGAGTGTATATACCTGTGCCATTGTGATCGACTCTGAGCCATGTCACACAAAGTCTCCGAATATTGGCTACGACAGTCGCGCGGATCACAAATAATTAGTCTGAATCCAGCATCGTCGCAGACGCCTTATCTATAATGAACATCAACATGCTGGCACACAAACACGTTATTAGTCTCGAAGCTCTAGCGAAATTACGAGTAGACGATGTAGATCTGAAAGCCTGGAAAGAAAAGTGTAGCCTGAATCTCAAACACGTATCGATTCCTTTCTCTGACTGATCTATCATTTGTGGCATTTCAACTGGTAAAAACCTCTCCTATGTACACAGTCTTGTCGACGACAAACATTGCAACAGTTACACGGACTGTCACATGCGAGAATCAGAGCCCCACAAAACAAAGAATATAACACAGCGAATGAACAACCCTCCCATCAATTACTGAGAAATCCGGGGATACGAAACACAACAGAACACGCACCATACAGCTGATTTAATTAACGTCTCTTAACTTTTATTTGTGTTCATAACACGATGCACTCGTTCGTTATCCATGGGATGTACTCCTTTACTGAACTTTTTGATATGTGCTCTCCCCTAGTAATGAAACAAATCAAGCCTTATATGAAATTCTTAGTGAACAGCCCTCGAAATTCAGCATTCGTTACCAACGTTCGGAATGGTCTGACTCTCTTAGCGATAATAATCTCCACATGGGCCTCAATCTTGATCTTTCTTCGGAACCATTTATAGCGGCGACGCACATGAAATACCAGTCTGCCGGATGTTGCCTAGATGCATCATGTGCTCCAATTCTCGCTCGTTAGCTTGTTTGGAGGCAGTGTTCTCTGTTAGGCGCGAATTGGAGGACCTGCAGTAGTTATGCCGTGTTGTACATAATGTATAGTGCATTCGTTTTGATAATCCACTCTAGTGATGCACTCATATTTGAACAAGATTTTGGTGAAGATTTTACTCACAGGTTCTATCATAAGCACAATGTGAATTTCGTAGTTGGTGTTACTTGTGCCGTTAAATTGTAAGGGAACTAATAATTGACTATCATCTATATTTAAAAACTGTTGTAATATTCCGATTGTATTTTACGTTTGACTACTCACCTGGCGCCATATCAACCTACCGGAATCATTCATTAGCTTAAATTGTGGATTTGGATACGAAACACAACAGAACACGCGCCATACAGCTGATTTAATTAACGTCTCTTAACTTTTATTTGTGTTCATAACACGATGCACTCGTTCGTTATCCATGGGATGTACTCCTTTACTGAACTTCTTGATATGTGCTCTCCCCTAGTAACCACTAATAATCCATTGTCAAACCCTACTGAAAACATTTCAAGTTCAGTCAACGCTATTTCTGAATTTAGACTCTTAACATCTGGAGCCAATAATCTAAGAGTTAGGTTTGTCCCAATAAAAGCCTTATTTATTGCAAAAGGCATACGTTCACAAGCAACAAAGTATGCTTACGTGGTTGGTTCACTATCTATCGAAATTGCTGGTGAGATCGGAGAACCAATTAACCAATTAACAGACTAAGGAAAAAAGTGAATGTTACAGTTTCACAAGCTTTGAATTAAATGAAATAACGTCACGAAAATAGCCTCCGTAGTACGTTGAGGCTTCCAGATTCGCTGTTCACATCCGACGTTTTCAAAGTTGACAATTACATTTCAATTCCAGAAATAGTGTGCCAATGTATATCCGACATTGCAATAATTACAAATACACTATCAACAGTACTCTATTTCCATGCCTCCACGAATAAAGAGACTTGAGGCTAATAATAATAAGTGACCTAAAACAACTACATATTGCAACGCAGCAGCCACCCGATATCGTGTCGAATTATAGTTAATTTACCGTTAATTTCACCACGCAATGGAGATCGAGTTTAAATTTCGCGTTACTTACTTGTTCGACTAAAAAGTGACAGATATATTAGTTCGCTTGACCTTTCCGTTATTGCTTCGGACAACAACTGACCAATCACTTAGGAACATGTGAACATATTGTGCGTATTACCGAGGTATCTTCATCAAGTCAAAAGCATTTTAACCACAAATGGATTGTGAGTAGTGGTGAAGTTTGAGAAGCATGGTAGATGATCAATTATTTCCTTTGTGGTAGATTTTAGTGTTTGGATGTTACCAGTGCCTCATCCCGAAAATGTCATATGATGGATCGGATATGACACATTTCATAAGACATTCGTCCAAGGTGTGATATAGAGTCAAAGTTAGGAATCATGAGTGAGACATTATTTTGGAAACTCTCTCACTACAGTAGTCCCAGATCACAAGGTACAGAAATTTCGAGATATATGAACAAATGCTTGGATTATATTGTCGCGTATGAATTCTCGATATGAATTAATAAGACATATTCAACAGAACAAAAACGACGAGTTTCATGGCGACAAAGTTGTTGAGTGATACACCAATTCAGCAAGATGTTCGTGAACGTGTATGATGTAGTGGAATAACATGAACCTGGTGGAAGTTCTCAATGAATGTGAATGCGTTAGCATAATTTATTATCAACAGTGCATTTAAAATAATTGGATATGTCTATTTAGCATTCTGATAAATTATCAATTTTTAATTACATTTGTGCTACGAACAAAATGGCTTTCGATCAATACAACATGTGTGACATCTCTACATACGCGGACAGCCTACATCTGTGATACGTGTAGTTGAAAGGCAGCACGGATACTAGTTTGTTTTATTAATCCGCTCTGGTTATGATTACCAACTAGTGTTAATGTTCACAGTTCGACTTTACAATTGAGTGCTTATGATTTCACTAATGAACATTGTGTGGTTAACGGAATGTTAAATGCAGGTTCCCCATTACGCCGTTCGTAAGTGAAGTCAGCATCTTCATATCTGATCTAAAACCAGTACCGCCAAATGAACATACAAGACACTGTTCATCACGTATTACGACGACATTTCCAGTTGCTTTACATCTTGCAAATCCTTCGTTTTGATGATGACAAAAATGTAGTAACTCGCAATCCACTCCCGTGCTGGTTGAAATGTTAGCTGCATTATACAAAACGATTTGGATGGACTCCAATAAGTATATGACGCATGGTTTCTACCTGTTAATTCTGAGAAATCTGAGTGCATTCATTTTGGAAAGTTGAACCTACAGATAAGCTCGCATCTGAGCATGTTGGAATTCAGACAACTAAGTAGCATGCACCATTTGGAAGTTAAATATTCCGGAGGTCTTTCATTCACCGAACAGGCTACATCTCAAGTCTCTAATGTCTGTAAGCTTACTGGATTTATCAATCGCAAGCTCCATGTAATGGAATCGTAAACCACCGTCTATAAGGTATGTGTTTGGCGTCTACCTGAATAGTGTCTAATCATATTCAGTCGTATGAGTTTCCTAGACGAAAAGAAATTTGAGAAAGCTCGACACCATTTTACAAGATCATTCACACCCGTACTACTTTATCTTTTCATCTCCACAACAATTGATGATGTTGCACTGAATGAATCTTAGAAATATCTGAACTACGAATCAACAACCTAAAGAGAACTAGATAACATTCGGTTGGGCAATCAGGAACAGCCAAAAACTGTCTATAAGAATCACTATTAATCATAACGAAGCGGAATCCTTCTCATAAATACACAATCAGTTTTCAAAATTTACCACGTATTTTACCGTTTGACCACTTATTTGCAAATCCTCAAACATTGCCTCATACTTGTCAAATTTCTATAAATTTCAAACCAACTAGTTTCTCATGGCTAACTCATTTTGTATGGACATTCATTTCCCATCCTATGCTCCTAACAATATTTTTCAATGCTCAATTAACGGATTACCAGCTTTAACTGTTCGATTTGCTTGTTCAACGTATTTGAGGAAGTATTGTTATGTCATATGTGATAAAAATGTTTTTGTTGCTCAGTTATTTGATAAACTCAATAGCGTACAGATTGGTATCGTTATGAGGAAGAATGTAATAAACCACTGTCCACTTCAGACATACGTATGAGTCCAAAGTAGGGTGGAACTATATGGCGGTCAGTTTATAGGAAGCTAACCTGGACCAGTCAATATCTAGATTTACATAGTTTCTCTCTGTTGCAACACAAGCGAGGCTTGGTCAAGCACCTCTTTGATACGACTCAAAGAATATGAATCACAAATACAGTTGAAGAGGATCTAGAACTTCCAACTGATACACTGATATCAAACGATTATCTACTCAAATTTTTGATACGTGCCAAGATCAGTCAACACCGACATCCCTCTGTAATTCTGATGTGAAGAAAGTCAATCACATCACTCGATAGTTTACAGACAAATCAAACGGTATCACAATAACTGTTATTGATCAGAAGGCGATTTGTAGAGATTTCAGTATATTTCAAAGTTGAAATCATGAGTCAATTGAAGCTAGACCATGATCGAAAACTTGGAAGCACTGGACGGCCGTTTCGTCCTATTATGGGACTCCTCAGCAGTGCGCACCCATGAACACGCTCTCGCGAGAGTGATTCGAACCCAGGACCTACCAGTTACGAGCCAGAGCCCTTAATCTTATGCTCACTAGTGACTGACTTCAAGATACATGTCTTGGAGTTCTAGTGGGAAGCAGTGACCAGTGGAGTTCAACTACGTCTGTTGTGAGATAACAACTCACTGAAGGCAACTGGTGAAGTGTCGCTCATAATTCGTGGATTAGTTGAAGTTAGACATTAACACCGTTGGATGCCGGCTCAGTGGTCTATCGGTTAAGGGCTCTGGCTCGTAACTGTTATTGAGTTGATCCCTTCACGAAAAATGCCTTGATCAGTGTAGGTGTGATAAGACTGTTCAAATTATACGATACAAATATATCTTATTTTTCAGGAGAACTCCGTCTCCTCATTGTTTTATAAAAATAATTAATTAGCACAGACACTACATGTCCCCAACTGATGTTTCACAACGTTTTAATCCATGCGAAAAATGTGATTTTAAAACTCAATTCAAACGACTTAAAACCTTCAATCATTCACTTACACGCCACAGTAATATCTTTATCAACCCAATCATCATCATATTTTGGCAATTGTTCCGTATTTATTTTGAGAAGATATTGTTATTCATGGTTCAAAATAATATTATTTACTCTGATGTGTTTTTCTGATCTTGAACTCATTGAACAACTGTTGGTTTATAAGTACATTACAATAAATGATACGTATGCAATACAGACAGAGAGTATACTGTTGGCTACATGAACTGTTATTACCACATTGTATTTGAGAAATTCTATATTGTTTTCTGATTGGTGAAGTGTCGCTCATAATTCGTGGATTAGTTGAAGTTAGACATTAACACCGTTGGATGCCGGCTCAGTGGTCTATCGGTTAAGGGCTCTGGCTCGTAACTGGTAGGTCCTGGGTTCGAATCACTCTCGCGAGAGCGGGTTCGTGAATGCGCACTGCTGAGGAGTCCCTTAATAGGACGAAACGGCCGTCCAGTGCTTCCAAGTTTTCGATCATGGTCTAGCTTCAATTGACTCATGATTTCAACTTTGAAATATACTGAAATCTCCACAAATCCCCTTCTGTTTTCTGATTTATTTAAAATGTCGCTGAAAACGTTTTCCTAGTATGAACGCTGGGAGTTTCACTATTCATGTTATAATTCATTGACGTGTCGGCTGGAAGCATATAATGTCTAACTTCAATTGATCCACGAATTATGGGCGACACTTCACCAATTGCCTTCAGTGAGTTGTTATCTCATAACAAACGTGGTTGAACTCCACTGGTCACTGCTTCCCACTAGAACTCCAAGACATGTATCTTGAAGTCAGTCACTAGTGAGCATATGATTATAATCAGAAGAGGATTTGTGGAGATTTCAGTATATTTCAAAGTTGAAATCATGAGTCAATTGAAGCTGGACCACCATCGAAAACCTGGAAGCACTGGACGGCCGTTTCGTCTTATAATGGGACTCCAAGACAGTGCGCTGAGAGTTTCGCTATACATGTTCTAATTCATTGACGTGTCGGCTGGAAGCATATAAATCAAAAGAGAGAACTGGTTGGGAAAATATATATATATATATATATATATATTTATACTACCCTTATTACAAATAGGATTGCATATTCTGATTCCCCGAAAAATCAATTGAGTTCAGTCAACCAGGAATTAATTTTCTTTGCTTTCTTCTGTCCGTTACGTTTGCTTGATTCCAACCACATCGTGTACAAACACTGAAAAAGATCAAAGCAGTAATAATTTTGTAATTTTTCAAGAGATAGATTCGACTGAATTTCGTTTTCTGAGTATGCTGAAATCTAACTCATATAAAGCTAGAAATCCTTTATATATTAAAAGGTACGTTCAAACACGAATTGTGTTGCTGATCAGCTTTCATCATTAACTAGTCACTGATTAGTCAAATATTTTTCGTGTGCTTATATTCATGGTATACATGGTATTGTGCTGTAGTAGCAGTATTCCCCTGTACGATTCAGCATGAATGATCAAAATATGGAGTAAAAAAGCATAAGGAGGGATTATGCAAACACTGCAACCTCTCATTCCATCGTTCAATGCCAAAAGCAATTATTCGTGTTCGTGTGTTGCCAAAATCTAACTGTCAATGATAACTTAACTATTTGTCGATTAAGGTAAATGATCAAGTTATCATTTCACAATTTCATAATGCATCCAATGTAAACTTCACTTCTCGCAAAATGTGGCACTAGCTAAGTCGGTCAAGCATTCATCCTGTTAATAACTGCACAAAGATTGTAATGGGTATCTCAATCAAAATGTCTGTAGTTAATTAATTTACAGTCAAATCCAGTGACCTTATAACTTAAAACAAATGATGTATTACTGATCAATCCTTCAGTCTGTTGGTTCTTAACTGGATCACAGAAATGCTCGATCAGTAATCAAGTCTTGTTTGCAACCAAGTATATTCTTATCCTCATTCATATGATGCACAAACGGCGACAGGAATTTCAGAGTGATTGCCCACATTATCGGAAAGGAAAGTGCACGACCGAGAAAAAGCTGGGTGGGTGTGGGTTAGCACGTAGCACATTGTGTATTAGTATCAGATTTCGGACATCGAAATTCGGAAAGGAACGAAAGAAGCATTAACTTCAACGTGTCGTGAGGTGCTTGGCCTCAAGAAGCATCATAACATGCTATGGATCTCCACAGATAACCCGTCCAAGATTCAAGAAAGGAGGAGAAAGAGAGCGATTAACAGCGGTCGAAAAGAACAGAGAAAGTAAAGGCACAAGATCGATACACAGAAGCAAGCAAACAAGTAAAAATCAGCATTAGAACTGACAGGCAGAAATATGTGCATGACTTTACAATGATGGTGGAAAGAGCTGTAAGAGAATGACATATAAGACAATTGGATGATTCAACGAAAAGACTATCAGTAAAATGTAATAACACAGAGTGACCAGTCAGGGACAAAGAAGGCGATTCATTTACTGAAATCGCAGTACATATGTAAACGATGATTTTCTTGTGTATATATACCCAATAGAAAATTGACTGTATAGGACTGTGTTCTATAAAATCGAAATTCGAAAGATCAACGTTATGGTCATTTTGTCTACTGATTATTACAATGCTGCTGTCATGATAAGGGAACAACTGATTTAACAACTCAATTTCTATCATGTTTTTGAACTTACGAAGTTCCGTTACGTACTCCACGTTCAGAACGTATCTCTTCTTCAGTTGGTGGCTTCAAAGATAAAGTTTTCGTACAGCCACTATCACTTATTGTTAATTGAAAATCTGCGTTTAATGAAAATGTCACATTTCCCCAAATAATATGCCAATGTCCTAAATAAACAAATTATCATATACACAACAACAACTTGTTAGGTAATATCGGAGTGCGGACAAAGGATGAATTAAATTAGGCAAACTGAGTTTAAACATGTGTCATTGATACACTAAGGAAAACCGAAACACACTTATGCGATATTCCAATATTGTGTGTTTATATTATTTTCCAAGTGACTGGACAATAAAATAAGAGTTTGGAGATTGTAGAATAGGTTGATCAAAATGTCCGCATTGATAATTTCAAGTGGTATTTATGGGTCATACTGTAATACTTGCAATCGACAGAATACTTACATACTCATTTGAGCCTGTTAGGCCGCCGATCATGAATATCCAGATAACCATGAACTTGAGTCTTCCTACATTTGTTCTGAAGTTCAATTCATGTTCCATCTGACAGCAAAGACCTTAAATGGATTAACTAATTCACTATGATTAGTATATTTTTAATGTAGGCTTTGATTATTCAGAGTAGGGATTCCAACTTCACACCGCACCTTCCTCCTTTACCTAGGATTGGAGCAAGTCATCATCCTAGATGGCTCCAAGCTGAAGTTTTCGACTGAATAGGGTATTAAAGATAAATAGTTATTACCGTTGGCTACAGTTTATGAATAACAACTGAAATCTACATGTCCACCCCATGGTGTTATGAATTGTTGTTAATCGAACAGTAGAAATATGATATGAATTTATCTCAATATATGTGATATCTCCGTTTGGAAGTTTAAAACGTTGTTTCAAACTTTTAACAGTAACAGTTAGATGGTCAGCATGAACGGCCTCAAGACCAGTCAACATATTTACTGAGACTTTGCATTTATACGAATTGACTACACTATAAATTGCATCGAAAATTAATCAACACAAAGTTGTCTGATGAAGCTATCGTGAAGCTTTAATATCTGAACTTGATTTGTTGAATAATATAGTGAACCCATAACATATTCATAAACTGTAGTTGGAAAGAGTATATTTGTAGATATTTCAATAAGTGAGAGGATGAAATGTCTAAAATTTCTGACGTTTCGTGACTCATCGTAAGTCAATTTTCAGAGGATGAACAATGAAATTTAATTGCGTCAAGTTCAAATAGGTACCATCCAGTACTATTTATTTATTTATTTATTCTCTGATGAACTGAAATTACAATGGATCATGAAACGTCAAAACATTTAAACATTGAATTTCTCTACTCATTCGGATATGTACAAATATATTGATTTTGTTTCAAACAATCTACTTAATACCCAACAGAGCAGGATGACGATTGCTCCTCCACGAGGAGCATCAGGCGTTAGTAAGTGTGTATGCAAGTATCCTAGTGTTCAATTTATTTGAAATTATCAGGGCAAACCTTGCTGATGTTACCTGTGTAATCATAAACTGTGTAAAATGTTTACTTAGTTTGATATGCTTTTTCGCCAGTTCACTAGAAATCGGATGAATTCATTCAGTGCATGAATACTGCCAATATTTATCATCACCAATAATAATAAAACACTTACCGCGATCATCAAATTTTATTGGTGCTGAAAATTTGTATGCTTCAACATTCATTACATTAAATGTCCATAAGAGAACTATGGCAACTTTCACTGTGACCAGTTGTGAAATCATTTTTAGAGGTTGAATAATGTCAGAAAACGCTTTTTTGATTTATTTAAGTAAAAGGTATATATGAATTGAAAACGATTAATTAGGTCAATTATTGATTTTCACAGCTGAATTCTTAAGTCGATCTAATGTATATCAGCATTGCAAACGTGGATGCATTGGATGACCATTTTGTGCCAGTATGGGACTTATCACAAGTACCTATCCACGATCACACACGGAATATCGAACACAAAACTTTTGGCCTCGTGCACGAACGCTTAACCTCTACCATAGATCGACTTGTGAATTCAACTGCAGAAATATATATGTATGAATAACAAACATTTGTAGAATGAAAGTCATTATTCATTAATAAAATGATTTACAAATGCTCTCCCGAAATCTGCTTGAAAATCGTTTGCTGTAAAACGATGTAAATTAGGAATGAGAAAGGAAGTCGGTGGAGAAATCGTTACGTCACAAGCTGGTAGACACTGGTACTATAGAGCACTGAATTCCTACTTATTGGTTTGGAAACGATCAAGCTAATCTCAGGATTTCGAAACACTCTGAATTTGTCCAGAATGTAATGAAGAAAAAAGATGGAAAGCGAATTAAACAATAATCTAAATCTTACTAGTTTCATATACTTCATAAGATGAATTCAGTTGGTGATTAAAATCAATGGCAAAATTGAACACATCTGGTGTTCGATAAAGCTAACAGCTGATGTGTGCGGGTAAGTTTAGGCAGAAGGAAATCTGTCGATTAGAAGTCTTCAATATTCAGTCTCTTACTCAAACAAACAACTAAATAAGAACTGTGCTTGTGTTCCAAGAGGAACTTTCATTCAATTATTAATCAATGCACGAAACGTGTCAGTCAGTCACAACGTAGAATTTCGTACGTACGTACATCAGTTCGATTTGCCATACGACATTAGCACAGAGATGAAGTTGTCGATTCAAATTCTATAGTGGTAGAAGTAGTAAGAGTATAAGTATTATGTGAAAGCTTAAGATTTGAAGATGTTATTGAAGGAGCATAATAGTGAAATAAATTTGGAAAGAGAAAAAGGATACGGACATGAAGAATTCAAAAAGTCAGAATTTGGTAGAACACAAAGAGTGGATGCACTTTTGCCATTGCAAACGATTTTGAGCCATGTCATTCAAGGTCTCTGACCATCCATTGCTATCATCTCGTGAATCCCAACCAGGTAGTCTACACCTACCAACACGGCCCAGTCCACTTGTCAGTGACTTCATGGATTTGTGCCACGTATTGGTCTGGCCGCCCCTAGCTTTCTTCTAAACTACTCCAACACCATAAAGCATTGCAAGTCGGGGCAGTCGGTGGTAGGGCATACGTAACACGTGTGCTAGCATTCTCAACTGATGAAGTTTCACTACTTCATCAATCGATTTGCCATCCTTATCTAGTACCCGTTTCCTAACAACTGCATTATTTACCCGGTGGTCCCAAGATATACGAGCAATGCTTCGAAGACATCTATGATCGAATACTAGTAGTCTACGGATATCCTCTACCCTTATCGGCCATGTTTCACTGGCACAAAGTAGGACGGAACGAACTGCTGCGCAGTAAACCCGTCCTTTTGTTATTAGACGGATATCTCACCTACGCCTTAAATGACGCAAGTTGGCGAAAGCTAGACGAGCTTTCTGAGATTTTGTCACACACCAGACCACAAGGGCTGATGAGACTCTCAAGATAAGTGAAGTGGTCGACACGCTCAACTACTTCACTCCCTATCATTAGTTCACGTGTCGATGCAACCCAATCTTGAAATAACATTTTACAATTCGAGGGGAAGAATCACATCCCGAACATATCTGCATAGTTGCTTATGGTGGTCAGAAGACTCTGCATTTAGTCGGCGTCTTTACCAAATAAAACCATGTCGTAGGCGTATTCTAAGTCGACAAGTGAGCCTCCTGGTAAAAGTTCAACTCCAGGAGATTGGGATGATGAAAGTGATACCTCTAAAAGCATGTCGACGACAAAGTTAAACAAGAATGGGGAGAGTGGACAGCCTTGACGAACACCACTTGAGGTAACCACTTGTGATGACAGTTCGCCATAGGCTCTAACTCGACCAGTTGTGTTCGAGTAGAGAGCCTTTATGAGGTTAATGTACTTCTTTGGTACTTCTTTCACTGACAAACACTGCCATAGAACCTCACGATCAACGGAGTCAAATGTCAAGAAAGGTCAAGAAATACTACTATTGTGGGACGTCTGAATGTATGTCTATGTTCTAGGACCTGACGTAGAGTGAATACTTGGTCTATGCAACCATGTCCGGGTCGAAAACCAGCCTGGTTTTCTCTAATCTGCTCTTCGCGAGCTTTGGTTAGGCGCCTAAGTATTATTGAAGCTAATATTTTAGACACTATATTAGACAACCTGATTCCTCTGTGATTGTCACAGGAAACGTGTCAATAGGATGTCAATAACATCACAAAACAATAGACAATTGATAACTTACTTCAAATGAACAAATTTTCTAACACACAGACCTAGTAGTTCGACACGCTTTTTATACTAAATTTCAGTGAAACGAACCAATAAAACGGAGTTATCACATATATATTAACCAATCATAGCTGTACCAAGTTTAACTCAGCATAACCTCAATCTCACTACACATAATACGAATAGATGTTAACTTTTCGACATTCCGCTACACGTACTAAAATTACTAAGTAGCATGTAAATTTTTATTCGGATTAAAAGTTCAATTCGTTATTAGATGATTAACCGTCAAGAAACTCTACTAACATATTTCTACTACTGATAATCTTCACAGTTCTTGAATGGTCGTCTAAATAGATTTTCAACTTTGATGATAAAATAATGATTTTCTAGTTAAAGCATGGAATCCTGAAGGTCCAAGGAGAAGAGGAAGATCAAAGAACACATCACATCGAGAATTGAAGACAAATATGAGAAGAATGAATAAAAACTGGATAGAACTAGTATGAAAGGCCCTGGACAGAGTGTGTTGGAGAATGTTGGTCGGCGGCCTATGCTCTATTAGAAGCAACAGGCGTAAGTAATTAAGTATGTAACACAATGGAGATTCAGTTATTTCCAGTTGTTTCATGATTTGCTGATACATCCATTGGTGACGTGATACATTGATAAACTGAAAGTTCGCAGATGAATATTATGAGTGAATTTGAAGAAATGAGTGATCATCACAGGGTTTATTCACTGTTCCCATATAATCAACTATAATGGATTCATGAACAAACAATACTGAGCAGTTAAATTGTCTTCACTTACTTTGTCATTAGTCTTTAGAGTTTTATGAATGTATGATTAGTGTGTTGCAATTGTCAAAATAAAATATATATAGTGTAATCCATAGAGTTTATTCATCATAGAAACTGGATTTACCTATTCGAAAGAGAAAGATTCAAACTGTCTGACTGCATTGGCCCTATAGTAGCCAACCCTATACGTAAAGTGTTTAATGGACTTTTCTTTTTTAGTCAGTCTGCTGTTATGTTTACTTCTGTCGTTGTATTCCCAAGTTACATATCGGTTTTTATCTCTTTACATGCATTTCCTAATTCCTTACACGGAGACTAAAATTAGCCATAAACAGGACATTCTTTGCAGCTCAACTCGTCATCATTGAAAGGACAAGGTCAATGTTTCACCAAAAACCTAAACAACGCATAAGCAATTGTATCACATCCCATTGTGTATACCAATTTACATGTTTGTGCGGGAACACGTACATATGGAGGAGCAATCGTGATCTGAAAATAAATGTGGCGGAACACATACCTAAATGGCTGCAGAACCAAATGAATTACAATGGTCAAATAAGATCACAGGATAGACAAACATCTTCCTCCATTGCGAAACATTTGATTGAAACTGGTCATAAGGTTAACATCAAATCAGCATTTGTAGTGTTGTACAAAAGCAATCAAGGACGCATACTAAGGTTTATTGAAGCCTTGGCTATACGGATATTGAAACCCCTTTATGTGTTCAAAAACAATTTGTTCTTATTCTTAACCTACCCTGGCAATGCTGATTTATTATCCAAAGCAGTCATCACATCGTTTTTGTGTACTTTATTTATTTTCTTACCTTAACCTGTCTAGTTGACCTTTTAATTTTCATATAAAATTGTGTGATCAGATTGTTAGAAATGTATTACGATAATATATCACATAATTCAGATAAACTTCGTCTTCTCATTGCATAATCGAAATTTATCAAAGGGGCTAATTGTTTTAAATTCAATTACATTGCACTGATTACAACTTTTACTCACAAGACTGGATTATCATTATTGTTGTCAATATGGTTAGTATTAGAATGATGTTGTGGATATTATTGAATTTCATTGAAATCCTTAACAGATCTGAGTTTGATAACTGCTGAAGCCTTGGAAGCACTAAACTTGCATTTCATCGTAGTATATGACTATTCAACAGTTTGAATCACAGCCCCCCCCTCACACGTGAAAATCGTATCCAAGTCCATGGGTAGATCACTCAAATCGGTTTAACTTAAATCACTCGAGGATTCCATTGATATTATTAGTTTTAAAATCATCATACATCCCAATTATTTGGACATTATTCCTATAATCCATTTAATTCACGTGACTTATTTCATTCTATTGCTGACCGAAACTCTGTATAGTAAACTGAGTTTTCCTAACTTAAATTAAAATGACCCTTTGATATCACGAAAGATACATTCAAGATTTGCCCTAACATTAACTGATGCGTCTGTTTATGACGTGGTAAACTACGTACGCTGACTCCTCTTTTTATTATTGTTATTATTATCATTTGCAGTACAGCAACAAATATCGCCTATCAAAGCAGTTTCCACTTTAAGACTGGATTATTTCTACCTCAAATAAACTCCGCGTATGTGAGTTCGAATACATGATCCACCGATAGACGCTATTTACTCTACTATGGCTTATACGACATCTTCATATTTCACGGATATTTATCCTCATATTCAGTCGGCACCACAAACACATGCTACGTTAAGCCCACATAAAGTATTCTAGCTTCCAAATAAGTCAATCTATTCATTCTTCTGTAACCACATTTTCACTTTTTCACTAATTGGCTTATTTATTCTGACTGTTCTTATATGATCGTATATGTGTGTTCATTGCTTATCCCACTAATCACATGTCTGTAAATTATTTTCCTTCTCACTAGAAACATTGATTACTACTTGATTAAGTGGAGATGGGCTCACACACGCCTTCTTCATTGTACGTCATTTCGCTTCTCTCTCTCTTCTCTTCGATTCGTCCCTCTCATTGTCTGTTCAAATCAATAAATGTACAGAATTTACCCATTCGAAAATCTATTCTCGTATTTGCGTTATTCGATTAAGTTATTCAGCAGTGCGATTTCTGTCGGTGCTTATATGGACGAGGATAGTCGACATGTATATTTCAATAACAATTATCACCACTAAATATGTTTTTCAAATTTGTGTTCATGTGTTTAGAAGCAAACATTTAGTTGCCTGTCTTAATTTATTTTTTTCTTATTTACGCCTTGTACTTATTATGGGTGGTCAGAGGCCAGTCATCAGCATTCTCCATCCAACTTAGTCCTGGGCAATAATTTGCGGTTCCAAACAATTGTTATTCATTCTGTTCATGTCTGCTTTTGATTCTCGAAGCAGTGTGTTCCTTGGTCTTCCACTTACCTGTTCACCTTCAACATGCCGTTTTATCGCTTGCAGTTCGACGATTTCCTCAATGTATGTCATATTCACTTCCAATGTCTTTCCTTAATTTCCTCTTCATCTGGAAACTGATTTTTGCTCTCCCACATTGGGCCGTTCGTGATGGTATCCGTCCCACGAATGTTGATTATCTTGCGTAGACAACTGTTTCTAAATACTTGTACCTTCTTGACAATGATTGTGGTAATTCTGCACGTTTCATAAACAGTTTCCAAGCTTTACAGAATCTACTGACAGAAGAAGAAAGTACGATGGACGACAACTGGAGGGGGATCAAAGAAGCACTAGCTTTGATATATCAGGAGCTTCTGGATCGCAAGAAGTATAATAATAAGGAATGGATCTCCATGGGAACATTGGCCAAGATCGAAGGAAGGAAAAACAATGAGATTACAATCAACAACAGTAGAACACGAGCAGAGAAAGTAAAGGCACAAACAAACTATACAAAATCAAACAAAGAAGTGAAGGAAAACATTAAAGCCGACAAGCAGAAATACATGAGCAAACTAGCAAGGACCGCGGAAAAAGCTGCAAGACAAGGAAATATGAAACAACTATATAACACAACGAAGAAACTATCAGGGAGATATTGCAAACCGTAGACATCAGTCAAGGACAAAGAGGGAAATACAATCACGTAGACTCAAGAACAGGGGAAAAGATGGGCAGAATACTTTGGGGAACTGCTGAATAGGCCATCTCCTTTAAATCCAGCGCGCATCGAGGCAGCACACAATGACTTTCTTATATCTGTCACTCCACCAACGATCGAAGAAGTCAAGATGATCGGTAATCAGACAAATCAAGAGCATGAAAGCGGCAGGATGTGACAACATACCACCTGAAGCACTGAAGTCAGTGAAGTAGCTGCGAACATGCTTCACCATCTATTCCATAAGATTTGGGGGGAGGGATAAGTGCCAACGGACTGGAAAGATGGACATCTCATCAAGAAACTAAAGGAAGGAGATCTGAGGAAATTTGAGAAATACAGATGCATCACACTGTTGTCGGTACCAGGAAACGTTTTTCGACAGAGTGCTGCTGAACCGGATGAAAGATGAGGTAGACGCCCAACTTCGAAATCAACAGGCTGTATTGGGTAAGGATTGATCGTGCACAGACGTAATCGCGACACTGCGGGTCATCGTTGAAAAATCGGTTGAGTGGAATTTGTCACTATACATAAACTTTGTTGACTATGAGAATGCGTTTGACAGTGTGTACAGGAGAACGTGAGGTGTGCTTCTTTCCAGTCTGTCAATGGCAGTTATTCTCCATCCCAAATCTTCCCAAATAAATCGTGGAGCATGTTTGAAATCACTTCTACGTCCGACTTCATTGCTTCTGCTAGTACATTTTCAAGTCTTACTGCTTTCCAAATGTTGGTTTGACTGATGAACATCCTGATCGCTTCGATCATTGATGGAGTGACATCTATAGGACGGACAGTGTGTGTTACTTCGATGTCTTGTGGATTCAATGGACCAAGTCTATTCAACCAGCTGTAACTTGCGTATTATTGTTATCTGATTGTTTTAAATCAAATTAACAAATGCTGTTTTATTTAGATGTCAGAATGTGTGTGGATTTTTAAAAAATAAATTCTCTGAGACGGTTCGATTACCGTGCATTATGAAATTGTAACTTGTGAATAGGTCCACATAAGTTCTACTGCAGTTCAATATGATGATGCTGGCTGTTATCAGAGTAACCTGATTTAAAAAGCGATTATTTCTGATAGTATGAGGTTTACCGTCAAACTCTCTACCTCCAAAACATTCAAGTGTACCCTCTTCCTACAAACCGTAAGCGCCATTTCAACTGGCCAGTAAAATGCCTATCATCGGATCCACGAAACAAGTGAATTTAGTTCAGCAATGTCAGTTCTGGCGAGCGTTGTTGTCAAAGATGTCTATTTTAAATGGCAAGGCTGGTTTGATTTTCAGAAATAGGTTCGTTTGTGTTGAATTTTCGACGAAAGTAGAACTTCCGAGAAAACTGCGAGCTTATGAAGATGTCTTTTTCTACTCTTTCATGACACGAAACCGTCATCAAAATTCAAAATATTTTTACGTAAAACATATAAGTAAAAGAATAGGTAAATCTCAGCGATCAACAACTACTCAAAGGACACTATGATTTGTTTCGAAGTGAATCCATTATCCATAGGTCTAGACAGCCTGTTGGTAGTGGTTGTTAATCCTAAAAGACAACTACAGAATGTAATACACAATTTAGTGATAATTTCTTGCCCTTAACGTACCACTTATAATTGTGTACAACCAGAAAATACATTACTTGAACGCAGCTACTACCCTGACTTGGTGGTCGGGCTTGCCTGTCGTAATGAACCAATCGAGCTCTACTGGCTGAAACAATAGTTCCTCAAGGTCCTACCGTGTCAGACAGTTCGGTTGAAGAGCAGTAAGAATAATAGCAGCAAACTAAATGTTCGAGGGCGACGTCGTATTTCTGATTGTACAGAGTAATGATGACAGTAAGATGTTTCCTTCAGACAACATGCATAACCGGCCTCAACCAATTGTCTCTTGGCCACTGCGGCCACGCACTCAGGTCATCAAGACCACATCTAATCCGAGTTCGTTTTCATGTATATCTAGAAAAACCTTTAGCGGCACTCAAGATCACTGTATTCATAGTCGATCTTCCTCTTCAATTCCTATTGTCTGCCATACTTCGAATTTCAACTCTAAAAGTCCACTTTTGACGTTATCCTCTAATGGCCAGCAATCCTAGTGAGCGAAACACTATCACAGGTCTACTAAAACCTCGCTCCAAAATACATATTGGAGCCCTCAAAGTTCTCAACCTATTTCAAATCGGCCAACAGGCCTGCTTGACTCAAACCCTAGAATCTCGTACCGTCGTGTATGCTGTGTATTTAGAACATACATACAGGGTCCTAGAGTGATCATTCACTTGACCTCAACTCTCTTAGTCGGAGAGCTGACGAGATACACATCCTGTGTACGAGGGCAGATCCAACACTAGTGGAATGGATCCGTGTTCACAGTCATCTGTATACTTTCCGACTAAACGGCTCCGTGAGAACTCGGAATGATAGGGACACATGTCGTTGCCTATTCGTCGTTCAAATACGAGCATGAATTGCTTGAGCCTCACTGGACACAGAAAACCAAACTAAGCAGACCTACTAGAAATGAACTCAGTGACGAGAAAGCCAAAAGAAGACCTCAAGAACAATTGAGGTCGCAAATCGGTAGTTCTGAGATAGAGACTGACCCAGATGTTGCTTGGAAACATGTATAAATGACGGTGGAAATAGCAGTGACATCTTTAAGTGGCTACAGAGTCCTCTGAGTATGGTGGTCCAACTTCAACGACAAGGTTGAATAATGTTTCAGCTAACATCTGGAAGTTGAACTTGTCCCCATCTGACTAATCGCATTCCCTGGATGTCCTGCAGAGACCTACTTTTGTTACGTAAACAGATTGACATAATGGAGACAATTATTATTATAACCGATTGTAACAGCGATTGTCTTACTGTACTTGTTTGTTTAAGTGTACCAAAGGCACACACTATTCCGTCGCCTGTGACCTTGCACAAACCAGAGTGCTCTCGTTAGTTTCACTTCTCGTATTTGCGTTATTCGATTCCGTTATTCAGCAGTGCGATTGCTGTCGGTGCTTATATACAAGAGGATTGTCAACATGTAAATTTCGATAACAATAATCGCCACTAAACATGTTTTTAAAAATTGTATTCATGTGTGTAAGAGCAAACATTTGGTTGCCTGTTTCTATTTAATACATTCTTATTTACGCCTTGTTTTTCTTATGGAAAGTCACTCTCCATTGTCCATCCAACCCTGTCTTTGGGCAATAATTTGCGGTTCTAACCACCTGATATTCATTCTGTTCGTAGCTGGTTTTGATTCTCGAAGCAATGTGTTCCTTGGTCTTCCAATCACCTGTTCACCATCAACATTCCATTTTATCGCTTGCCACGTGATGCAGTTTGGTGATTTCCTCAATGTATGTCATATGAACTTCCAACGTCTTTTCCTAATTTCCTCTTCAGATGGAAGCTAATTTGTGCTCTCCTACATTAGCCTGTTCGTGATGGTATCCGTCCAACGAATATTGATTTTCTTGCGTAGACAACGGTTTTAAATATTTGTACTCATTTGGTGGTGGTTGTGACAATTCCTTAGTAGGACTGTATAGATGTTCACATGGATAATGTTTGTTGACAGTTGTTGAGGGTTCCATATGTTCTTCATCTTTAGGAATACTGTCCTTGCATTGACAATCCTCTTATTTACGTCTGCATCTGATCCTCCACGTTCATCGATGATTTTACCCAGATACGTGAACGTTTTCACATCTTTCAGAGTTTCTCCACCACGTGTGACTGGGTTGGTGTTCTCCGTGTTGTACTTTGGAAGTTTGCTTTTTCCTTTGTGTATGTTGAAACCTACTGATGCAGAGGGTGCTGCTACAGTGTTTGTCTTCTTCTTCCACTGGTGATTATAGGATAGAAGAAGATTCAGGTCATCTGTGAAGTGTAAATTCTCTAGTGGATGCCGAGATATCCACTGTATTCCATGATTGCAATCAGATGTGAAGGCGTTCATTATTCAATCAAACACCAGAAGAAAGAGAAATGGTGAGAGTTAACATCCTTGTTTCAGTCGTGGAGCATGTTTGCAATTATTTCTATGTCTGACTTCACTGCTTGAGCTGGTGTATTTTCAATTCCTACTGCTTTCCAAATGTCGATTTGTCCGAAAGCCATCGTGATTCATTCGATCACTGAGAGATTGACATGTATAAAACGGACTGTGTGCGATGCTTCGATGTCTCGTCTATTCAACAACATGACTTGTCTTCAAAGGTGACGAAAAATCTGTAAGAATTGATGCTCGACAATAACCTGAATAAAGAGGGTTTGTCTTGTTTCAAAATGGATCTCAATATATCAAACGGATTTCCAGTTATGACAATCGAAACAGGACAGATATTCACATTGCTTAACCTCCATTTGTGTTTGTCAATTAAAATGTACGTACCGAGGTACATAAATTAAAAAAACAGATTGTCGGGTCATTGTTGGGATCTTATGAAATATTTATCAAAATTTGAATGAGAGAATCCAAATTACTTTCAATAGTGAGACCAAAGGTCATGTAATTGATGATGGAAATGTCGTGGAGATTTTAAACTAATTCATCAATATTATTAGACGAATAGCTTCGAATTCAGTGTGATTTGTCGAAGCCAAACGTCACTGTATATTACAGTAAAGACTGATGGGGCTCTAAATTGTAAACAATACTTTTCACTGATACATATAGTTCACTTATATAGATTGTAGTTTCATTATTAACAACCTGTCTTCATGAATTTCAGAATGATTGTCAGTAGAATATTTGTAATATTTAACACATAACCACCCAATGATTGTAAAACGAATGATGATTATGACATACTCATTGCTATTGGATTATTTCCAATCGATGTTAACATCTTTCACATTATTAACACAAATTATGCACATATTTTATTTCTTAAATTTATCAGTGTTGGGACAGCTTTCTACAAACATCACAAAGCCTCCAGAGTCTCAATATAAGCCGACGAGTTTCCGTTCAATGAGAACCTGATAAAATTTTCTAGAATATCATTGAGGAATGCTATGATTGGAAAGTGGCATAACTTGCTTCCTTGATGGTTGGTTGGATTATAATGCTGTTATAGCTAATGTTACTATATATAAATACCCATGTCTTTCTGTACCTTCTTGATGATTCTTGCTCAATAATCACTCTCTCCGTTTATTCTATCTTTTGATTTGCCACTGCGTGGTTGTTCCACACATTTGAGTGCCGTTAATTCTCTATTGCATTTCGTTCACAATCGAGTAGAGGACGTAAAAATTAGTATTATTCAATTCAGATTTTAGGCAGTGAAAAGTAGAAAAAGCAAAGAATAATTGAATCTACGTTATCCGACAAAATTGGTCACTTGTGGATAGAATCAAGTGAATGAATGCCGTTACTGAGTTGAAAGTTCGAAAGCGAAATGGCAAAACAAGTCTTCGGATGCAGGGTTTTCTTGAGTTTTGGTCACCGAGTCTACAGCCACGGTGATTTGAACGGACGAAACGAGTGATTCTCAAAACACCTAGAATGTGTGCTGCACAAACATTCGTAGTCTAGAAAATAAAACATTCGGGGTAAGCACGATGATGGACGAACTAAATTTCGATATTATTGCTCTGACAGACACATGACTCACCGTAGATGTACACTGTTCTTCAATCACTGCAGGATGCATCTGTATTAGAAGTGATTGAGTTATAAACCTCAATGTAGGAAGCATAATATTATATGTTAGAGATCACTTTCGTGTTCATTTGAGTACATCAGACATACATGATAGTGGGACATGTGAGGTAGCTTATTGTACAGTTAAATCTAGACGGGTTGGTGTCTAAAAGACCAATATACCGTAGTACAAGTTGCCTTCCTGATGACTTTGTTTTCAGTAATATCTGTTTTTGAAGTAAGGATTACTATTGTCTCGTCGTCCGAGACTTCAATGCACAACAAAACAATTGGAAAGAACTTACAACACCGTGTGGATGTTTTGTCGGAAGCTTGATGTCAAACATTACTCGGTGTGCACCGTAACAAAGTATCATATATATATAGTAATATACAGTAATTATATATACAGTAATTATCCGCTCCAGCCCTTCTCAATATCTGGTGGGCTAACATTTCAGCAATTACAGATTAGGCTACCTAACAAGACTGGTCGATGACAGTAGATGGGTCAATGGAAGGTAAGTTTGAGAAGTTCAAAGCCACACTCGAGTACAACATCATCACCGTAACTCCCATGGTCAACACGTAGGCTATCACACTGTCCTTCACGGATCGATAAGGAAACCTGAGAGCTGCTAAGAGTAGGAAACACTTCTGGGAATCATTCTTGTCAACACTTCATGAATCATCTAAATGTGAATATCAAACGATTTCGAATAAATGTAAAAAGGTCATAGCTAGATGCCACCCTGCTTACGAAAGACAGTTAGCATATCATGATCGTGCTTTCATAAAACTATTCAATTCGTACAATAAATGAAGAACAATACGTGGTGACGGTATCCCTTCATTATTGTTGCACGAAAGTTCGCATATACTAGCCGAAACAGATCTGGTGAAAGCTGAGACTTTATCAAACTAATTCAGCAAAGTCATCTCTACGAATAGTGTTAACAATACTCATCATAACGACATCACTTAAGTAGTAGCTATAGGACCCGTACACGTGACAGACGGAGCTGTTCTTCAGTTGATCATTAATCGCAGACCTAGTATGACATCGAGTCCTATTTCATGACCACTCACGATCAAATTCAATATATCCTTTACCTTCATTCGAAACCTTAGAAATTGTAAAGATACTAGAATTAGAGAAACAGTCATTGTCTAACTACCGACGTGCGAGTTTAATCAGCATATTAGTTGAGTTAATTGCATAAATAATTCAGGCGTATCTCCTAAATAATATAATCATACGAACTATTAACTTCTGAGGAGCATGGATATCAGTATAAGCACTTATGCTCAACCTACTAACTGACTGCTAGATAGGATTGAACACCAGACCAAGATAATGGTTTATGTCTTGATGTGATATTTATATATTATAGTAGGGCATTTGCTGAGGTTTGCCACTTGGGACCTATGCAGGTGCTGCCGACATTTGGTATAGCAGGTGCCGCACAAGAATGGATAAGAAACTTTCTCTGCAGCCAAGGACTGATGCTAAATGTAAACTGGACATTGTCTGAGTGGAAGACGGTCAAAATTGATGTATCCCAAGGATTATTCTTAGGTCTCCTATTTTAACTTCTCTACGTCAATGATTTGCCTCGACTTTTCAAGTCATCGAAGTGATTGTTTCCAGATGATGTCATAATCTGCGAAACAATAATTAGTGAGTAAATAAACAATGCATTTGTAATATCCCAATGAGTAGAAAAATTAGATTTTCTGACGTTGCATGACTCAGTGTAGGCCACCTCTTCAGAGAATAAATAACCAAATTAGTGGGACTAAACATTTCGATCTGCAAGCTGATCTAGATGAATAAGTGAGATGTTTTCAATGTTGATGTTGCAATATTTATGTAGAATGGAACAATTAGGATGAATTTCATTTTAGTAGAGATTAATAGTGGCTGATATTGGAATCGTTGAATGGCGTTTGATTTCTCAACCAATATCGCAAGCTATGACAAGAACATATAATATTGAGTTAATCCTAATTATTCTGCTTTGTCTATCACCCAAAAGACAGTTTAAGATAATGACCACTCAAAAGTAGTGAAATGAGCTGTCAAAAATGAACAGTATCTTACGCAAGACGATTGGAAATATTTCCATACATCAGAAACTTATAATAAATCAATTCACATCACACAGGTGTGAATTGAAGCAGAGTGATAGGAAATTGTAAATAATTCATAACTCATCTTTTTTTAAAGTGAATCCACCTAGATAAAAGATACATAGAACTCAATCGCATACAGATAACTAAGACTACACATTACGTCATCTATATAATACTAATTTATAGTCTTCCCGTTTTCTGAGTTCCTGATATTAATCAACGGAAAAGAGCCTGAACATGTCGTTTTTAATCATCAATCTTGATCAGATTGCCAATTTTTTCAACTGCTTCTATTTGATGTATAACAATGATGGCCGAACCACGCTAATCGGATTATATTTCAAATCATAGAGGTCAGATTTTCTGACATTCATGATTGATGAAAAGAGCAACACGGATATAGTTGTCGAGTGGTTGATTGTATTTGATGTGTTTAATAATATGACATGAATCAAACTTGCCTAATGCACATCTCTAACAATGAATAGCAATGTACCATGTCATCAAACTCGTTAATATCACTTTGAAAAGTGTGATCCATTTTGCCGATTTCTATGCAAACTCATTTGAACGACAACGGTATGTTTAATCTGCAACCGTGATGTTTTATTTCTCACTATCAGAGTATCTCTAAAGTAGAAGCTTCACAACAAGTTTCAAGGAACCTATTGTACGAATATGTATAAAAAACGTTGTATTTCTAGATGAATATATGTCGCTCACTGTACTTTGTTAATCAAACAAATTATCGTTCTTGAAATTATTCTCAGAAAAACGGTTTCTCGATTGTTATGTTCGGAGAGTTATGGAAACATTTGATTCTCGTACTATGTTTAATCACTTTGATGATTCACAACATTAACTTTATGGGAATCTCCAGCTTCATAAACATGATTCATGATAGAACGACGAATAAAGCAGGATAACTTGGATTACATTATTCTTTGCTTTTTCTACTTTCCACCGCTTCAAATCTATATAAAATAATACTAATTATTACGTCCTCTACTTGATCACACAAATCAAATGAGATTTATGTGGCGCATATATATCTGGTGCCCCCTTGTACCAATATTTATGTGTTTAAATAAAATAATAAATCATAAAATTCGCTCATCATATTCATAAACAAGTTTCAGTCTATCAAGGAATCATGTCACCAATGGTTGTATCAGTCAAATCATGAAACCATTGAAAGTAACTGAATCTCCATTGCGTTAACTAGAAAATTAATATTTTACCATGGAAGTTGAAAATCTAATTACACTGCCATTCAAGAACTGTGAAGATTTTCAGTAGTACAAATATGACAGTAGAGTTTTCTGACAGTTAATCATCTGATTACAAATTGAACTTTTCATCCGGATAAAAATTTACACACTACTTAGTGCTTCTAGTACGTGTTGCGGAATGTCACAACATTCACATCTATTCGTAGTTTGTGTAGTGACATTGAGGTAATGTTGAGTTAATCTTGTCACAGCTATGATTGGTTAATATTTATGTAGCAACTCCGTTCCGATGATTCGTTTGACTGAAATTTTGTATAAAAAGCGTGTTCAACTAGCAGGTCCTTATGTTACAAAATTTGTTCATTTGAAGTAAGTTATGAATAGTCTATTGTTTTGTGATGTTATTTACATTCGATTGACATGTTTCGTGTATTGATTAACAATTGAATGAAAATTCCATTTAGAACACTGACACAGTTCATAATTAGTTGTTCGTTTGAATAAGAGACTGAATATTGAAGAATTTAATCGATAGATTTCCCTCTCTCTAAACATAAACGTACCCATCAGCTGTTGTCTTTATCCAACATCAAATGTGTTGTTCAATTTTCTCATTGATTTTAATCACCAACGCAATTTATTCAACAAGCATCCGTATGGCGATTTGTGAAGATTGTAGTATTTCTGCAGTTGAATTCACTAGTCGATCTAAGGTAGAGATTAGGCTTTCGTGCACGAGGCCGAAGGTTCAGGGTTCCGGTCCCACTTGTGTGATCGTGGTTACGCACTTGCGCAGAGTGCCATACTGGCACGAAATGGTCATCCAATGCATCCACGTTTGCAATGCTGATATGCAATAGATCGACTTATGAATTCAGCTGTGAAAATCAATAATTGATTTAAATACTCGTTTTCAATTCATATATATCTTTTACTTAAATAGATCATAATAGCGTTTTCTGACATTATTCAACCTCTAGAAATGAATTCACAACTGGTCACAGTGAAAGTTGCTGTACTTCTCTTATGGACATTTGATGTAATGAATGTTGAAGCATTCGAGTTTTCAACAACAATGAAATTCAGTCCTCTCGGTTTGTGTTTCATTAATAATGATTATAAATATTGGGAGTATTTATGCACTGAATGAATTCATTCCATTCCTAATGAACTGGCGAAAATACACATTTTACACAGTTTTTGAATATAAACGTAACATCAGTAAGGTTTGACACGATAATTTCAAATGAATCTGACATCAGGTTACTTGCATACATACTTACATTTTATGAATATGTTATGGGTGCATTATATTACACAACAAAATCTCCAATAGTGGAATAGAACTGACAATACATATATGTCTTCAATATATTGCTTGAATAATAAAATACTGATACTGTGTTAGCTTGTGATCATAAGATCATCATCATTAGTAAGCTTTATAAAAATTTAAGTTTATTAACTAAAGCTGTACGATAGCTTCATCAAACAATTCTGTGTTGATTACTTGTCAATGCATTTTATAGTGTAATCAATACGTGTAAATACAAAGTCTCAGTAATCATGTTTATAGGTCTTAAGGACTTTCATGCTGATCATCTAACTGTCACTGTTCAAACTTCGAAACAAAGTTTTAAACTCTCATATTGATTTGAATTATTCTTATCATTTGCATTAGTTGGACGGAAATATCAGATATAATGAATTAAATTCCAATCATAATTTTACTATTTGACTAGCAACAATTCACTAAATCATGGATTGGACATGTAGACTTAAGTTACCATTGATAAACTGTAACCATGAATGGGAGCCAACTCAAAGATACGTTCCGAGTAAGGACCAGTTCCAGACAAAATTCATTTCTCTAATCGTTTCCCTTTATTTTTGCTGTCCACGTACTTATGAAGATCACGGGATACAGTAAGCTCAGACGCGATTGCATAGTTTTGACTTTGAAAACGAATCAGCCTTGATATTGCAAACACAACATCAAATACAAATGAACACAATTAATGTGTCCGAAACTCCCGAAAACGTTTTCTTCAATGTTTGCACGAGAAAAAGAAAGATCATGAAATACGACATGGTGGTTTAAGCAAAGTTGAAACTCAAAAGTGTGCTAACTTAGTTCGCAGTCAGAAATATTAAAACAACTCTAATGTACGGAAATGAAACTTGATGACGATCACGAAGAAAACAAAACCAGCTATCAATTGAGGGAACTACAGAATGACACCGTAGGTACACTGGACACACTGTAGAAACCAGTAATCTTGATCACGAAGTAGGCCTTAACTTGAAGTTCTCAAGGTAAGATCAGAAGAATCATACCAAAGTATATAAGCAGCCAGGAACTGAAGACAGCAACGAAGAGCATTAATTGAATTTCAAAATAACTGTACAAAAGAGTCGAGTTCAGGGTTATCCGGAGATTATTGATAAGCGGTCTACATTGTACGACGAGTGACAGGCTCAAATAAGCAATTAAGTATTCTGACGATAAGAATTGCTACAATATGACCCATAAACACCACTTAAAATTATCAGTGAGGACATTTCGATCGACCGATTCTACAATGTCCAAACTCACATTTTATTGTCCAGTAACTTGGAAAATAATTTAAACACACAATATTGGAATATAACATAAACGTGTTTTGGTTTCCGTTAATGTATCATTGGTATATGTTTAAACTCAGTTGGCCTTATTTTATTCATCCTTTGTCCGCACTCCGATATTACTTAACAATTTGTTGTTGTGTATATGATAATTTGTCTATTTAGGACAATGGTACATTGATTTGGGCACTATTAATATTTCGTTGAGCTCAGATTTTCACTTATCAGCAAGTAATGGAGACTGTACAAAAACACTTTCTTTGAAGCCACCCACCGAAGAAGAGAGACTTTACAAACGTGGAAATCGTCAAGGATCTCTGTAGGTTTAAAAAACATGGTACAAATTGAGTTGATAATTCAGTTGTTCCTTAACCACAATATCATCATTGTCTTAATAGGTAGATAAAATGACTGAAAATTTGATCGTTTAAATTTTGATCTCATAGAACACCATCGTATCCAATACGTATTCTATCGAGAACATAAGCACGCAAATTACTGTTTACATATGTTCCATAAGGTTCTCCTATCCTTACTGTCAAATGATAACTCACAGTCAAGGAAGTTGATGTATAGTGAATGATGAACTCCATTCAATTGATTGTTCAAAGATGATCCGTAGTGTGGCAATTCGCTCTGTGCAATATAGATCCCTACAGAATTCACTCTGTTGATCTCAAATTCGGGCTTCAGCTACATGTCTCATGTATTTCAACAATACTCTTTGAAAAACCGTCATTGGTACTATCAGTAATGTGAGGCTTTAATAGTTCCTGCATTTGCCCTAATCGCCTTTCATTTCACTCTGTCGGAGAAACTTGTTCTTCCTCCCAAAACTTCCTGAATAAAAAGTGGAACATTTTCGCAGTTACTTATATGTTTCACTAGAGTGCTTCAGTTGAAATTTTTTGAGGTCTTACTGCTTTCTCACCCTTGACTTGCATGAGAGCCATCCTAATTACTTCGATCGTTGATGGAGTGACATCAATAGGAGGTCAGTGTGTAGTGCTTCGATGTCCACTGGATTCAGTGGAGCTGGCCTATTCAAGAGTTCTTTAGTGTCCAAAACACCTGTTCCTCTGTTCTCGAAGCTCATTGATTGGCTTGTCTTCTTTCTCCTTGACTGGTGTCTTTGGGTTATTACATTTTACTGATAGTATTTCCGTTGTATCATACAGTTATATATCTTTTTTATATATTATATCATTCTTATATATCATTCTACGCGGTACTGTCCATTCCAATCTTGACTTTTCAGTCTCCCATCTTAAAGCTCAGGCCATTTCCTGGACACTTCTCCATGATCGATTGCAGCCTGTCGTAAAACTGATCTTTGCTGTCTTCATTTCTATCATTGGTGTGTGCATAACAGTGAATAATATTCATTATAATTCCCTCATTCTTTGTTTTGCAAGATGGTTTGATAAATTTAAATCCACGAGATTTCGATTTGATGAGTGCTTTTCCTGTCTCATTGTGCAACATCAGTGCAGCTACTTTTATTTGGGAGGTATTTTCTTCTTCATGAGCACAGTGCAACAGCATCTATCATGAATGTAGTCGTTTATGTCTGGATTGGGTTCAATGAGTTTCACTTATTCCGAAATTCACCAAGTTGTAGCTCCTAATTTCCGTAGCTATTTGATTCTTATCCCTGGTCTGTCACATTGTCCGATCCAACTTCAAAAGTATAAGCCTGTCTAAAATTTCACAAGTCACTTTTGTGGCTTGTAGCTTCTGAAATCTGATACTGATACAGGATGAGGGATTGCTGTGTTTTCATAATTCCTCCTTACGACCCAGCACTAAAGTCCGTTGTATGAGATACGGATAATGTTGAAAATCCTCTGATGAACTCCATACTGTGGAACAACTTTCCATAATGTTCTCCCGTCCACACTGTCAAATGCCTTCGCATAGTCAATGACGTTGATGTATAGTGACGAATTTCACTCAACTGATTGCTCAACGATGATCCGTAGTGTCTCAATCTGGTTTGTGCACGACCAATCCTTACGGAATCCAGCCTGCTGATCTCGAAGTTGGGCGTCTACTTCATCTTCCATCCGGTTCAGCAACACTGTCGAAAACGTTTCCTGGTACTGACAACAGTGTGATGCCTCTGTATTTCTCATATTTGCTCGGATCTCCTTTCTTTGGTACCTTGACGAGGTACCATTATTTACAGTCCGTTGGCGCTTGTTCCTCCTCCCAAATCTTCTTGAATAAAAGGTGAAGCATATTCACAGTTACTTCAATGTCTGACTTCAATGCCTCAGCCGGTACTTTGTCAGGTCCTGCAGCCTTCCCGCTCGTGTTTTGTTGGATTACCGGCCATCTTGACTTCATCGATCGTTGGTGGAGTGACGTATATAAGAAGGTCAGTGTCTGCTGCTTCGATGTCCGGTTGATTCAATGTAGCTGGTTTACTCAGCAGTTCCTCAAAGTATTCTGTCCATCTTTTCCTCTGTTCTGAATCTCCGTGATTGTCTTCCCTTCTGTGTCTTTGACTGGTCTCTCCGGTTTGCTATATCACCCTGCTAGTTTCTTCGTTGTATCATATGGTTGTTTTACATTACCTTCTCTTGCAGCTATATGATAATTAGAAGTATTTGAATTGTAGTATAAACTAGTAATCCCAGGAATAACGCAATTTAATCAAGAAGTATCAGATGAGCCCGAACGAATGTATTGTATTTGGAATTCAAAATTACAACAGTCATCAATACTAAGAAGTCATTGATTTATTTAAACACCACAAGCTATTTCTGCCGTCGTTGCTAGTTCCCTCATGTATTTCTGCTTGTGGGTTTAGGTGCTTTTCTTCACTTCCCTGTTTGCTTCTGCGTAGACCGCTTGTGTCTTGATTTTATCTGCTCGTGTTCGACTCTTAAAAATTGCTGTCTTCTTGCTCTTCCTTTCTTAAATGTTTTCCAGCGTTCCCATAGAGATCCATTACTTGTGATGATGCTTCTTGCGGCCCGGCAACTGCTGACACGTTGAAGTTAGTGCTTCTTTGTTCCCATTCCAGTTGTCCTCCATCGTACTTTATTTTTCTTTAAGTAGATCCTTTAAGGCTTGGAACCTGTAGCTGAGAGTTAGTCCATAAAAATAAAAAATAAAACTGACATACGAAGATAATACAATTAAATTGTTCGCCAGAAAGTGAAGACAACTTAAAACTCTCTCACTATTTATTAACAAATGTTGCACATGAAACAAAGTCATCTTCATCCATGTCATTCCAAGTCTCCAACCATTGGTCGCGGTAATCACGTGGAGCCAAACCAGTTAGCATGACTAAGTTCAAATGTCAGGGTCATTATGGACCGATGTCAAGTCTTGGACTGGCCGACTCTAGATATCTTCCAGCCAACTCTTGCACCAGAAAACATCCTTCATCGATGTAGGCGGTACTTGTGCCAACATAACCTATGTTCCGACCACCTCAGTTGATGAAGATTTACTGCCTCATCAATCTATTTCTCATATTTACCTACTGCTCCATCCCTAACCCAGAGATTGTCTACTCTATGGTCCAAAAATATACAAGCAACGCTTTGTGTAGACCCAGGACAGGATACCAGTAACCCATTCTCTTAATGGCTACCATTAACCATATAATTATCAGATGAATAAAAATTATTTTCTATTCCGTATTCATAATGAAAATATTCAATTCTTTGATGTAGAAAACTCAGACTGCTAAAGCAAATATCACTCCGAACTTTTATTTTCTCATATCATTTTAGCTTATGTCGAAACTGGTTCACTGGGTATGGACAACGCATAAGGAGCAGAAATGAGTGTTTGTGGTCTGATCTACTTTTTTAATAACAATTTTCATAATTAAAACTTTCGAATAAATTGGAGCGTCTAGCCTTTTCGCTTTTCGAATTTTCTGTTCATTAGTTTTGATTCGACAAAGCGTATTTAACAGATGTGACTGAGTGACTGTTAGCTAAAACGAATCTCTGTTGTAGCCAGATTACAAGTAGTGGATAATATTTTCAACGTTATCTCATGGTTTGTGTGTTTATCGATAATGGCTGATAGGATATTTCGCCCATTTTAAAATGACTGATACGTCTTGTAAAATTTGCGTCTATGTCACATACTACCGCAGTGGCTAAGGTCTATCAATTTCCACACAGCTTTTAATGATTCGTGAATTAAAGGATAGGTTACTTGATTTTGTTACGTCCATATGATAAGAAGATGAAGATTATCAAAACTATGTGATATATTAGCGCAATACATTTCAAACAATCTGGTCACACATATACTTATAGGGAAAATCTATACACAAAAATATAAGATCAACCAGACTAGAAATGGAGGGTAAGATGAGACAAGGATAATAAAGTAAAAAATAATGGGGAAACAATTTGAAGCCTAATCACTCTTGATAATTAGCTAATATTGCCAGAGTGGGTTGAAGGTGAGAACAAACGTTTTCTCAATATACAAAAGGGGTTTGAATTTTCAAATGGCTTAGGCTTCGATTGTTCAAATACGATCAAGCCTGTTAAATAGGCACCTTATCAAACCTCGTTTGTATTGCACAGGGCAATAACCTTATTAACTCAGGCATTGGCCTGTCTATGGTGCTTTTCTAAAAATGGATCATTTGATTAAGCCATCTTCTCGTCTACTTAGAATTATATCTAGGAAGGGAAGCTGGTCATTCTTCTCTTCTTCGCATGAGAGACTGATGCGGTTTCGGAGAGCGTTAAGATTATTCAATAAGCAGTTCAAATCTTCCCTTCTTTCACAGACAACTGAGATATCGTACACATATCTCTTATAAAGTGACACGTTTTCGATTAAATCTTCAGACAGATTTCCAACATATGCCATGATCTCATCTGCTAATAATAGTCCTAACGGACTACCCATAGCAGCCTCATCAACCTGACGAAAGTATTCATCTTCAAATGTGAACTGGACTTTGTGAGTACATAATAGTAGTAAAGCTTTAAGAATTTTTAAATGGACAAGTAATTTAAGGTTGTTCAAAGATATGTAGTCACGTAATGTGATAATAGTCTTTTTCAAAGATATATTTGTGAACAAGAAATTCATGTCAAATGAACACATTGTCTTTCCCTTGATATTAATATCACATAAATTATTATTATTATTATAAATAATCTTATTTTTAGCATCTTATGTGTTTATATCTACTTTCACATTCTTTCCCAAGTATGCGATTCACTGTTTATTCATTTCCCATGTCCTTAACCTACTACCTCTAAAGAAGCATTGGTTCAAGCTTTTATTATCACTATCACAGCGAGTACACCTGTCGTTAAACTGTTAATGTACAATTATCCACTTATAACTATGGTTAATATAATCTATTACATTGTTATCACTGACTCATAAACCACCTTGACTTGTTTCATCTTTTCATATTTTTATACAAACACTACTGTGTAATGGAGTAAAGCCTGATGAGGTCCTGACTGAAGACAATACTGTCCACTTATTTGTGTTTTGTCTTAGTTTAATAGATTCATAAATTATTAACTGTTTATGGTTGTCTTAAAGATTACTTTTCATATCACAGTGATTGATTCTAACCTTTGCACAAATAGATCAATCTTTTCTTCTGCGTTATCGTGTACGCTTTTATTTAAGCGCGTCAATTATCGATTTGCAAGGTTGATTATTTATACATGGACATTTGCGTCTGTGTGTTGGCAATTACTTGCTCTATTTGTTACTTTTCTGTGGCCTTCTTTCATCTTTCTGGATATAAATATTAAGTCACACTTAATAAAATTGAATAGGCTAGGAGGTTTTCTCCATATTGCAACTCTTCCCTACAGTTTTGTTCCTTGAGATCAGTCGCTTATTCATTGAGCTTTGGTCGTTCTTCTTAACAACAAAATTAGCATGAAATCCTGATGGAAACGAGCGATTTTAATTTCTCTGCATATGATCGACAGCTTGTCCTACAGATCCTGATCTTTTATGATAGTTTTTAACGTTTTTACTTCAACCGTTTGCATATGCACTGTGGTTGTCTTTTCCTTTGACTTCATTTTTAATCTTATAGTTGTCCATAACTTTTCGAAGTTTAGTTACGGGGTTGCTGATTATTTGATTTAGATCATGAATCACTCGACGTTAGAACACCACTGGAAACCTTGAAGCACTGGACGGCCGATTCGTTCAAGTATGGGACTCCTAATCAGGTCAATTTCACACATTGCTGTTGGCCTCCAAGACCTGTATGCGTAAAACAAATGATACTGAAAACACCTTAAATGTGTGCTACACGAGTGCTCGTATTCTTTCAAATAAAATGTTCGAGCTAAGTTTGGTGATGGATGAATTGGTGCCGATATATTTTTTTCACAGCAACTTGGCTCGCTATAAATATAGACAGTCCTATCATCATTGCAGGCTTCATATTTATTAGAAATGACAGAGTTATAAGTCGCAAAAGAGAAGACATAACGTTTTATGTTAAGGATCACTTTTGTATACAATCAGTCATATCGAAGGCGCGTGTTGGTGGAACATACGAGCTAGCATGCCTTACAGTTAAGTCTAGAAACGGGTTAGTGGTTAAAAGAAGAATATAACGTAGTCTTTGTTGTCTTGCTCAAGACTTTATTTAATGACACATCTATTCTTGGAGTAAGGAAGAGTGTTGTCTCACCATTTGAGACTTCAACACACCCCATATCAACTGGATAGTGCACACAGCTTCAGGTTGCGGGTTTCGATAGCGATATTCTATCAGCAATTATTCAGTGTGAACTTGTACAATGTATCACAAAATTGACACATAATGACTTGGAACTTGACCCGTCATTGCTGGACCTGGTCCTCGCAAACCACTGTGAGGATATCATCGACATTTAGCACCTTCCTCCTCTAGTCAATAGTGATTACGTCGTACTTTATTTTGAGTTTCGGACACGTGATATACAATTTGTATTGGCTACACCCTGTCGCAATATCTGGAGAGCTAATATTCCAGCAGTCAGAGACTGTGCTATCTCGACTGACTGATCGTTCGATTTGGATGGATCAATCGAAGACGAATTGAATAAGTTCAAGGCTACATTCGAGTCCGTAGCACCACAGTTTATCACATAGTCAACACCTAAACTACCACATTGCTCTCCATGGAATAATAAGAAAACCCGGAAGCTATTGAGGCATTGGAAACACTTCTCGGACTTATTCTTGTCAATAAGATATGCATAATTCATGTGTGAATACCAAAAAATTCCGAATAAATGTAAACAGTCCATAGCTAAATGTCACACTGCTTACGAAAGACACATAGTTTCTTATAACCATGCTTTCCCAAAACTTTTGCTTTCCTACATTAAATGAAGAACAGAGAGTGGTGAAGGTATTCATCCATTACTGTTGCAAGAAAATTTACATTTACTAGCTGAATCAAACCTCGTCAAAGCGGAGACTTTATCAAACTACTTCAGCGACTTCTACTCTACGTGTATTGTTAAAGATGTTTGTCCTAATCACACCGAGATACCAGCCATAGGACATGTACATGTAACTGAGGATACTGTTCTTCCATTGATAACTAACCTCAGACCCTATAGGATACCGGACCCTGATGTGTTACACCCACGACTGCTGTCGTCTCTTTCGGATATTATTTTAAGACTATTCGCGACTTACTTTAACATGTCCCTTTCACTCGCTCAACTACCTAGAGACTGGAAGGACGCTGTAACTAAAGGTGATTCGAGCTAACTTACTAAGTCACATAGATTCGTACAATCTGTTAACTCCCGAGCAGCATGGGTTTCGTAAAAAGGGTCTTTCTAAACTCCCTTACGATGAGTGTTTAAAATACTTACACCTTTCCCCCCTTGTCGTATCGTAGGACGCGAGGTGACCTTATACTGGCATTTTGTATCTTTAATAATGATTAGGGTGTTAATATATCTTATCATTTTACTCCCTCTAGCACTGGTAATCTCCGAGGTTATAGCAAGATGGTTCACAAATCGCGATCTTATAAACTTAAAGTGGGGCGCCCTTCTTTTCATCGAGTGTTCAATGACTGGAACGGCTTACCCGAACAAGCGATATGAGCTCAATCAGTGAATATTTTCAAGGAGAAGCTGGACCTTCACTGGAAGGCAATCTGTCAGGATTAATACAGGTTCATCAGCCTACTATCTTTATTACAGAATACTGAATGGTACTCTTTTCCAGTTATGGAGTGAACATCAAATATGAGATGCAGGTACATGGAATTGGTGAATCCCATATAGAACACAACTCGCATCCTGGATTCCACTACTAGTTATCATTCATTTTTGCATGAAATGCTCGTGACTCAATCGTAATATTGAGTCAATTCGCACACGATGCATATATATTAAAAACTAATAATCACTTTCAGTCTTAAATATCAGCAAGAAAATTCAAACAAGTAATATTTTAACCGTAAATAATTCCCAAAAAATTAATAGCTTTTTAAGAGCTGGACATTGGATGCTGACCATATTAGTTTTAGTGGACTTGTTTAGCTGAAGGTGTTCGGTCATGCATCCGCACCAGATCACGTTACAGCATTGCGTGGGAAACATCTCCTACGATCACTAGCCAGATTAGATCAATCGCTCCTCGATATATTGATAACGCATCAAATATATCCCCCAACCTCTTCGCTTTTGACTTCTGATTTTAACTGGTTGAGCACGATTCAATTATAGAAGGTGTCACTGGTTAATAGTTGTCAAACTAAAATACTGATGGTATCTTTGATACAAACGAATTAATTAGTTTTGACATCAACTGACACCTCTGCTTATCAATCAGAGTACTTTGACTTACCTTCGCAACCATGTCAACAAGTTTAGATCAACTTGAATGCAACTACTCAATATACAATCATTGCTCCGAAAGTCTTAAATATTTTAGAAACCATCATTTGACAATTAATTTATTGAAATTATCAAACAGTAAATAAGATGAACAGAACAAGAAACGAAGAGCTATTCATTAGAATATGTTATTTCTTTACAGATTTCTTAGGAACCCCTTTTCTTGGTTTCTCTATTTTAGTTTCATTTTTACAGTGCCTGAAATATATAATCAAAGAATGGACTTTACTTGTAAAGAAATTCAATGATATAAAATTATTTTATTTACTTCTTACTTAAGCCTGTAACCCCTCGTCGAGAAGCATAGGCCTCATACCAGAATTCTCCATCCAACTCTGTCCTGGACAATCATTTCCGGTTCTTCCCAGTTAAAATTCATCCTTTCCATGTCTGCTTCTATTTCCCGACGTAATGTATTCTTTGACCTTCCTCTTTCACGCTTCCCTTCCTGATTTCAAGTTAGCAATTGCCTCGTGATGCAGTTTGGTGATTCCCTCAATGTATGTCCTATCCACTTCCAACGTCTTTTTCTAATTTCCTCTTCAGCTGGAAGCTGGTTTGTCTTCTTCCATAAAACAACTTTTTATAAATACTTGTTCCTTGTTGACGATAGTTGTAGTAGTTCTCCACGTTTCAGCTCATTACAGTAGGACTGTCTTGACGTTCGTATCGAAGATTCTCACTATGAAGTTGGCTGACAGTTGTTTTGAGTTCCATATGTTCTTTACTTGTAGAAATGCTGTCCTTGCTTTGCCAATCCTCACCTTTACATCTGCATCCGATCCTCCTTGTTTATCAACGATGCTTCCTGTTATGATTCGTATAACAATCGTTATTGTATATGAAACGTGCAATGATACAGAAAATACGTACGAGCAGTCTTGATTGCTATTCGGTCCTTCCTAACTGCCTAGCCCAGCCAGTTGAGTCCAGAACACAAATAACAGCCTCGGAAATATGAATCATTATTCACAAGCACACTGGGTTATATATACTAACCAAACAGACCCAATTATACCAAAAAATAGAAAAATAACATTTGTACAGTAATTGGCCAATGTGGCTGTAGCTAGGGGGAAAGTAATCAATAATAATAGTTCCAAGGTCAAAATAAAGGTTGTGATAAGAGGAACACGGAAACGATTAGGTCACTTATTTAACAACTATCCAATAGGGAATGGGCATATTGTATTTGTCCATAAATAGACATCAGATTTAGGTTACTCATTTAACAACTATCCAATAGGAATAGGCGTATTACATTTGTCCATAAATGGACATCAGATTTATGATTCATAATTCGCCAGGGGATACAACACCTCCCCTTTTTGAGAAATCCGGAGTTGATATCCGGATTTTTAATTTCCTCGAATTCACCCTCCCCCACGAAAGACTGTTGGATCCTCATATAGCCAAGTTACTATTAATGCGATATGTTTGTCACCTTTAACAGGGAATGCATTAGAACTGAAGAGATCATGAGGATCGACGACATTTGATTCGAGGTCACCAACATTTGATTCTTCTGAAATAGTTTTCTTGAATTTCCTCGGAACCTCATTAGTAGATAATGAATCATTAGGATAATCAGTATCTATGAGAGTTGTATTGGATTCTTGATTATCATTAAATACATCTGACATTTTTCTCTCATTTTTATAAGAGAATTCAACAGAAACATATGAATCATCAAAATAATCTAAATCTGGTAGAACAATTACAGAATTTTGATCATTAGATTCATTAGAAACATTTTCCGTATCATGATTAATTTCATTTGGTGCCACTGTATTCCATATACTGCTCGATTTGTTTCCCGTTTCTTCGTGGGCGGGTACTGCAGCAATTTCATGAGCATTTTGCAAGACATTTACTTTCTGTGAATAGGATAATTCATTGTTTGCACGTCCGTTTTCGGGATTAATAAGACTTGGACCGTGTACAGGGCATGTCTCTGAAACAGGTAGTACTGGGTTACTGGGCTGATCATGTATAACTGCTGCGCTTAAATTATTGCTTTGTATGGATTCATTGAGGCTTTCGCCGGCATATTCATTAGTTCTGTAACTGTTTTCCAGCTCTGTACGCAATTTTGAAATTATTGCGTCAACTTCCGTTTCACTCCCAAAGCATGGGTGATTCAGCAGCTTCGCGTGTAATTTGTCAATGAAATCCAATTGACTCTTTCTGAAGCGCTGCTCTTGTCGCTGGATTAGCAACTGAAATTGGTCGGAAGTTAAGGCCATTTTTTTTAATGTAAATAATAATAATAAATCCAAAAAAAAACACCGGCAATTATTATGGATTATTTAATTCCGAAATGACGTCAGCGGCTGCTGTATTTTTTTCCAGAATCCCCGTCGCCAATTGTTATGACTCGTATAACAATCGTTATTGTATATGAAACGTGCAATGATACAGAAAATACGTACGAGCAGTCTTGATTGCTATTCGGTCCTTCCTAACTGCCTAGCCCAGCCAGTTGAGTCCAGAACACAAATAACAGCCTCGGAAATATGAATCATTATTCACAAGCACACTGGGTTATATATACTAACCAAACAGACCCAATTATACCAAAAAATAGAAAAATAACATTTGTACAGTAATTGGCCAATGTGGCTGTAGCTAGGGGGAAAGTAATCAATAATAATAGTTCCAAGGTCAAAATAAAGGTTGTGATAAGAGGAACACGGAAACGATTAGGTCACTTATTTAACAACTATCCAATAGGGAATGGGCATATTGTATTTGTCCATAAATAGACATCAGATTTAGGTTACTCATTTAACAACTATCCAATAGGAATAGGCGTATTACATTTGTCCATAAATGGACATCAGATTTATGATTCATAATTCGCCAGGGGATACAACACTTCCCAGGTACGTGAATGTTTCCACCTCTTCCAGTGTTTCGCCACCAAGTGTGATTAGATTGGTGTTCACCGTGTTGCATTTGAGAATATTGTTTTTTCCTTTGTGTATGCTAAGGCCTATTGATGCAGAGACTGCTTCTACATTTGCTGTCCTCGTCTGTATTTGTTCGTGTGCATGACATAGGAGAGATAGGTCATTTGTGAAGTCCAAATCGTCACATTGGTTTTGAGATGTCCATTGTATTCCGTGCTTTCCCCCAGATGTCGATGTCTTCATAATCCAATCAATCACCAGAAGAAAGAGGAATGGGGAGAGTAGACAGCCTTGTCTGACTCCGATCCTTACTGGAAATGCATCTCTCAGCTGTCCTCCATGCACCACTTTGCACTGTAGTCTGTCGTATGAGTTTTGGATAATGTTGACAATCTTTTCAAGAACTCTATGGTGTCGAAGAAGTTTCCATAATGTTCTCCGGTCCGCACTGTCAAACGCCTTCTCATATTCAATGAAGTTGATGTATAGTGCCGAATTTCACTCAATAGATTGTTTAACGATGATCCGCAGTGTCGCAGTTCGATCTGTACACGACTGATCCTTTCGGAATCCAGCCTGTTGATCTCGTCTGATATAAAACTATAGTGCAGTGAATTATTATTATCAGTATTAAATGGACAAGTTTAATAGAAAGTTCCTTAATAAATTAAATCAATAATCTAATGTTACAGTAAGTGTATCAATCAACTTACTGAAATACTTTACGTGTACCAGATTTTGCTTTGATTTCTGCTTCAGTTGGCCTTTTTAAATCAATTTTTGTAGTACATAATATATCTTTATGAGTAAGTAATAGATCTGAAGTTAATGACATTTTTTCTTCATGATCTGTAATTATCATTGCACCTAAATAAAGATAGTATAGTGAATGCGAACACTATTAGGGGCAACTAAATGTATATAGATTCGCTACGTAAAATGTAAGAACCATATGGTAAATACCTCATTTCCAAAACATTCATCAATTGACTAAGAATTTGTTATTTCTTTGTCTCCATACTAATCATTCTCTGTTCTCGTCTACTTCTTTTAGATTTTCTCAGCCTCCTGCCGCCAGGCATTCCATTTTCGATTAGTGATATATACTACTTATATCTGTCGGTATCAGTAGTACACACACAATGGTAAAATTAAATACGGTTATTATGATCAAATAATTGGTTTTGACAAGATGGGTTTTTTTAGCTGTAATCACTTTAATTACTGATTGACTCATTATTTATAATGAGTGATAAAGTTACATGGACTAATGGTTCTTAAAATGTTTTTGACATATGGAATTTAACAAGTATCTTCACGATAACGAAACGAAATTCTACTAATGTATTTGCCTCTGAGAATTTGATATCAAATAGTGATTAATTTAATAGTTGAAAGCATGAGTCAATCGAAGCTAGACCACCAGGATTGGTTGGAGTTAGACATAAACACCATCTGATGGCAGCTCGGTGGTCTATCGGTTAAGTGCTCTGGCGCGAGACTGATAGGTCCTCGGTTCGAATCTCACGATACGAAATCGTACCTCTCGCTTCAAACGCCATCGCGTTATCCACTCGGCCACTGAGTCCTGATAGCCGCTTGCTTGTGCGATGGGGTGAAGTTTAAATTCATTGAGTATTGTTTGTTTGAATCTTCCAATCGCTTTTGTCAGGACTGCAACTGGTCAGTCTCTAATTGGCATATGTGCATACTGTGCGTATTGCCTCGATATAGCCTTAATTCACAAATATGGTAAGCAGAGATGGATAGTGGCTAGCAGTGGAATCCAATTTGACGCGCGTTTCGTCCTATTTGAGACTCGTCAGCTGGATCTCTGAGTTGCTGTTCACTCTGGGACTGTTCACTCGAACCCAGTACCATTCGCTTCAAACGCCATCACGTTATCCACTTAGCTACTAAGATGCAGATACATCCAGTTGACAAGTCTCAAATAGGACAAAACGCGCTTCCTGGATTCCACTGCTGACCACTGTCCAGCTTTGTTTGTAGTGCTTGTGAATTAAGGCTGTATCGAGGCAATACGCACAGTATGCACATATGACTGATCAATTGCAGTCCTAAACATCAATGGTAAGATTCAAACATACAATACCAAGTGAATTCAAAGTTTCATGTTTGAAAATGCTTAAATTTATCCTCAATTTACTTTGAATAGATCTTTAATACTTTAAAATATATTATAACACAGCAAGTAATACTAAGAACTTTATTAAATGACTACAATGAACTCATTAATAGACTTACCACTTTTACTGATTACAAATGGTAATTTATAAACATCAATCTCTTTAGTTATTGATAATTCAAATAATAATGTGAAGAGTAATATAATTGGATATAACATATTTACTCTGTTAAAAAAAGGAAATATTGAATATCAGAAGTTGTTTTTATGGATATTTTAATAGTTGAAATCATGAGTCGATTGAAGCTAGACCACCATGGAAAACCTGGAATCACTCGACGGCCATTTTGTCCTATTGTGAGACTTCTCAGTAGTGCGCATTGACGATCCCGACTAGCAAAATTCCAACCGAGGACCTATCAGTTTCGCGCACGAGCGCTTAACATCAAGACTACTGAGCCAGCCGGCATTAAACAGTGCTAATGTCTAACTTCAACCAATCCATGAAATTGAGCGACACATCCACTATTATCTTTAATGAGTTACTATCTCACAACAGACCTTGTTAAACTCCACTAGTCACTACATCTCACTAGAACTCTAGGAAATACCTCTTGAAGCCAGTCACTAATGAGCAAATGTTGATTAATATCAGAAGTGGTTTTGTGGATATTATATTAATTTCAATAGTTGAGATCATGAATCGATTGAAGCTAGACCACCATGTAAAAAACCTGGAATCACTTGACGGCCGTTTTGTCCTATTGTGGGACTTCTTAGTAGTGCAAGATTCGATCTTCTGACGTTTCGTAACTTAATATAAACCACTTCTTCAGTGAATAAATAATCAAATTAAAATTTACTATTCTTACATATTTTGCCTTTGTATTATTTGAAATTGAATTAAGTTTTTTATTATTAGTATTTATATTAAATATGTAAATAATTAATGTCTTCATTATTGACCATCTTGTCAATATTAATTAATATAGATAGATAGATATTTTTGTCAATTTTTGTCAGTGTAAAAATGTAAAAATTCTTCTCTATTTGTTATTTTTTTATATTTTTTTTAATGAATTACATAAATATCAGAAGGGGTTTTTGTGGAGATTTCAGTATTTTCATAGTTGAAAGCGTGAGTCAATTGAAGTTAGACCATCAAGGAAAACCTGGAAGCACTAGACAGTCGTTTCGTCCCTTTGTGAGAGTCCTCAGCAGTGCTCGACCACGATCCCGACTCGCTTAATTCCAACCCAGGACCTACCAGTCTCGCGAGAGAGCACTTGTGACTGACTTTGAGAGGTAAATTAAGGAGCTCTAGTGAGAAGCAGTGACCAGTGGAGTTCAAACCAGGTCTGTTGTGAGATAGGAACTCACTGAAGACCATTGGTGAACGGTTGCTCAAACTTCGTCGATTAGTTGGAGTTAGACATAAACACAGTCGGATGCTGGCTCAGTGATCTTTCGGTTAAGTGATCTGGCGCGAGACTGGTAGGTCCTGGGTTGGGATCTCGCGAGTCGGGATCATGGATGCGCACTGCTGAGAAGTCCCACAATAGGACGAAACGGCCATCCAGTGCTTCCAGGTTTTCCCTGATGGTCTAGCTTCAATTGACTCACGTTTTCAACTATGAAAATACTAAATCTCCACAAAATCCCTTCTCATAATAATAATAATAATAATAATAATAATAATAACAATAATGACTGATAACTTAGCAAATCAACAAATTGCATGAGAATAAAAGCAAATTGGAATCACGAACAACCAATTTATAATTTATACATAGTTGGCTTCATTACGATTTAAAAGTCTTTTTTTGAGGTGGTGGAGATTTGTAGCTCAGGTGGGTGATTTTAATATAGGTTTGTTCTCTGAGCTGGATGGTTTGGTTGTGGAGCTTTCATCATCCTTCTGAACGACATCATCAGCACAAACTTCGAGTATAAGTGAAGCATAGGCCACCAACCACCATTCTTTAACTCACTCTGTCCTGGGTCTTCCTTTCTAGTTCTATCCAGTTATTGTTCATTAATCTCATGTCTGCCTCCATTTCTCGACGTGATGTATTCTTTGGCCTTCAGGATTCCATGTGAGGGATTGCCTTGTAGTGCAGTTGGATGCTTTCCTCAATGTGTGTCCTATCCAATTGCACCGCCTCTTCCTCATTTCTTCCTCCACTGGATGGAATCTAGTTTGTTCCCTCCCAAAGTAGGTTGTTGGTGATAGTGCTCAGCCAACGGATCCCAAGTATTTTTCGTAGACAACTGTTAATAAACACTTGTATCTTCTGAATGGTGGCTCTCCCGGTCTCCCACACGGTACGAACATTCTATTGCTCTGGTTGCCAGAAGGGGCGTCAGCCTCGTGGCTTCCGAAGAAACTCGGCATTCACCATGAGAAGTCATAACTCCTATGAATGAAGAACTTCTGACTCCCACGGCAGAGTTTGAATGGTTTGAATAAATTTTTCTGGTTATGGTTTTTTAGCGAGTTAGTTTTCTAGGGGATGGACTTGCTAACCCTATGTCCAACCCTCCTCCTTTATCCAGGTTTGGGACCGACAGTAACCCCAGAGGTTCTGCAGGCGGATTTACGTATATATTCATAAGGAAATAATTCATCAGCGGCTTTACAACCTGCACTATACGTAAAATCAACTTAGTATTGTTTGTTTGAATCTTCCAATCGCTTTTGTTAGGACTGCAACTGGTCAGTCTCTAATTGGCATATGTGCATACTGTGCGTACTGCCTCGATATAGCCTTAATTCACAAGCATGGTAAGCAGAGATGGATAGTGGCTAGCAGTGGAATCCAGTTTGACTCGCGTTTCGTCCTATTTCGAACTCGTTAGCTGAATATACCTGCATCTCAGACTTGTTGATGTTCACTCTGGGACTCGAACCCAATACTCTCGCTTCAAACGCCATCGCGTTATCCACTCGGCCACTGAGTCCATCTCTGCTTAACATGCTTGTGGATTGAGGCTATATCGAGGCAATACGCACAGTATGCAAATATGCCATTTAGAGACTGACCAGTTGCAGTCCTAACAAAAGCGATTGGAAGATTCAAACAAACAATACTAAGTTGATTTTACGTATAGTTCAGGTTGTAAAGCCGCTGATGAATTATTTCCTTATGAATATATACGTAAATCCGCCTGCAGAAGCAAGTGGCTATCAGGACTCAGTAGCTTGAGCGATGTGGTGGCTATCAGGTCTCAGTGGCCGAGTGGATAACGCGATGGCGTTTGAATCGAGGGCACTGGGTTCGAGTCCCAGAGTGAACATCAACAAGTCTGAGATTCAGGTATATCCAGCTGACGAGTCCCAAATAGGACGAAACGCGCGTCAAACTGGATTCCACTGCTAGCCACTATCCATCTCTGCACTATACTGTTTCAAAACGCACCAACTGATGGACATGATTACAAACACAGATATCGTTTATTATCCTAATTATATACTGATCAACAGTATATAATTATGAATAGTCATAACAAAAATAAGTTTTTGATTTCTTAAGAATCCGGTAAGACCCATTTAACTTTGTGTGTATGTTTGTGGGAGAACATTGTGCCACCTATATTCACATTGTTCAGTACACATAAACTTGTGAATTTCTCGCCATTTTCGATCCTTTCTCCCAGTCCTTGTCATACCATGATATATTCATACCCAGTGTGGTATATTCTGACTTTGAAGTTTAAATCACTCATCAAGATGGTCGGCTACTTTCCTGAACACTTCACTATGATCAATTGCAGCCTCCCGTAAAACTGATCTCTGTCGTCATCGTCTAAATCATTGGTTGGCTCATAACGCTGGATAATATTCATTGTTATTTCCTCCATCTTTCTTTTGGAAGATGCTTTGATGATCCTGGATCCATGAGATTCTCATCCTATAAGTGCATTACGTGCTTCTTTGGACAGCATCAGAACCCCCGGAGGGTGCCGAACATTTTCTCCTCCATGACCACAAAACAGCAAAATGTCTCCCTAACTTATCCTTTTCTGTCCAGCTTGAATCCAGTAAATTTCACTTATTCCCGGCACCACCAATTTGTATCACCTCGTTTCCGTAACTATTTGACTGACCTTCTAAGTCTCTTACATTGTCCGAACATTCCATGTATCTATAATAATTGTTGTTTCGATTGTTAAGAACATCGGTCTAGTGACTTCCGAACAATATCAGATTTCAGTATGAGGTGTCATAATTCTTCTAAATGAAGATCTTTCAACTCCAAGGGCATAGTTTAAATGGTTTAATTTGTTTATTATGGCTAGCTTTTTTAGCAAGGTCGTTTTCTACTGGATGCGGTTGCTGACCCTATACCTAACCCTCCGTTAAGCGGGCTTGAGACCGACAGTAACCCTAGAAGACCTATAGGCGAAGTTAATGTCTTTACACGTTAAAGTGTAATTTATACCAATATTGTATGTTGTTTTTACTGTATCCAAAAACTTTATTTAACGAAGGAGTTATCACTTCTACTTTAGTGATTGCTACATTCCTGAACTAATTAGATAGCATAAAAATTTGTGGCGTTTGAATTTTATGACTAAGAACGTTCTTCCCTCAAAAACTTCATAATCTAGACTACATTAAACGTCTGTATTCCCGATCATTTGCTATCCCTTTACGAATATTGACAATGCTTAATAATGGTTGATAAATCAATATGTTTAGTAAGGTATGTGGATATTGAAAAATAGATATAGTACTCAATCAATGAAGTGATTGTTTCTGAGTTTCAACAAGGTTAGCCAATCTGAGAAATGATCATACTCGTAGGTTTGACACGTCGTAACATCTCCTCTCAGAAGATCACCATGATTAATGAATTAATCATTACACTAATCGAATAAATTTCCTGTTCATAACTATGTTGGTTCGTAATTATTTATCACACAAAAAATAGTGTTCTTAATTAATTATCACCTGGTTAATCTCCAAAACTGCATGTAGCCCCTCCGGGGGCTACTTCCAGTCTCAAGCACGGATAAAGGAGGAGGGTTGGACATGGGGTTAACGACCCCATCCCGTATAAACCGAACTCGCTAAAAAACGCTAAACACCATTATTAAAATACATTTATCCATACAAACAGTCTAATGATTCGACTCTTCTACTAAAGAATACTTGATTATATCACAATATGTATAGTACATTTTTAGGCCGGAAAGTAAGTGAAGTGAAACTTTATCATCAGCTTCCATATACATCAATTCTAATTAAACTAAAAATCGAGTTTTGAGAGTTTATTTGGACGTCGGATGAGTAAGTGAATTTTTGACTGAGTAATGTTTATCCTGTTTATTGTAACACGCTAATTCATGCAATGCTCCTTAAGTACAGTTTATTTCTCAGTTGATTAATTGAATGTTTGAACAGAGTCATCTTTAAGATTAATGATTGATATCTAAATTAATTTTCGAGTTGAAATCTATTAAACAGTTAGTTCAATCGTATTGTGGTGTATGCTACTTATATCTATCGATATAAGTAGTATGTAAAACCAATTAGAAATGGAATGCTTGTCGAAGATTGCACTAAAGTAAACAGGAAGGGTAACATAAAGGAATTGGGAATTAGAAAAATCAAGAAGGATTGAAAGGACAATTGATGAAGGATTTGCAAATGAAGTATTTAATGTATTGTTTCCATATGTTATGAAATAACTGTAATTTTGTATTAAGCAATAAATTTGTTGTTCCTACCAAGTCTTTGTTCACTATAGTACTTGTTAGATGTTTAGCATTTAATTCACACGCATATATCTATGCTCAGATATAACTGGTTCACTTCTGATACAGAGAATGGTGAATGTTCAACTCTTCAAAAATCATACAATTACATTACCGAAGTAGTGCACAATTAGTAATTCACTACTCCTGAATAATGATTCACAACTCGTTGGTCACTCAGTAGTGACCAATTTCATGATCTCCTTCTAGGCGTTTTCAGAATGCTATTGATCGACTTGCAATGTGACTATTAGTCTAAGTGACCTGACGTCACGTGATCTATGTTAATATATTAGGTGATCAGAGGTATTCGACAGGAAACCACCGACAGAAGTTCCATGCTCCTTGGAACTCGTTATTCACAACATTAACAACTTTTACCGGTTTCTGAGTGATTGAAGCCGCATTTCATTCAGCCTATTATAATTTCGTAATTGTAGTATACTTAGCAAGAAGGTGAACGAAAGCAATTCTGTATTGGACAAAGGCAAATGACATTTACTATGAAAGAAATACAACAAAAATTCATTGAATATGAAAACATTTTATTTCTTCTTATGAATAGTTTATGCTAATGGCAGCCAGAAAATGTAGTTTAACAACAAAGATAATAATGTAGAAGTAACTAAATGACAACTTTCATCTCAGAAAAGAAGTTCTTATTTCTTGACCGTTGTATTCGTTGTTTCTGCGCTTTCTGTACTGTCATCATCTTCAGTCTCCCTTTCACATGCCCTTAAGAAGAAAAATAAAAAGTATATTTTCAAAATGCTCAAAAATAATTAAGCGATGAATTAAATACATTTTATTTAACACAATTTTAGATTTCAATGGTTGAGATCATAATTCCATTGAAGATAGACCATCATGAAAAACCTGGAAGCACTGCACGGCTGTTTCGTCCTATTGTGGGACTCCTCAGCAATGCGCATCCACAATCCCGACTCACGCGATTCAAATCCAGGATCTATCAGTCTCCCGCTCGAGCGCTTAATCTCTAGACCAGTGGGTCAGGCGGTATCCAACGGTGTTAATACCTAAATTCAATCGATCCACAAAATTGAGCGGTGAATCCACCATTGTCATCAGTGAATTATTATCTCATACCAGACCCGGTTGTTTATTCACTACCAATATTAATTAGCTCAATACATAAACTACGGTTTCTAAGGGTATTGTGTTATGTGATGATGCTGTCCAGAATGTGAATAAAAACTCCATGACTAACCATTTAGCTCAGGCAACATAACACCTTTACAATTTCCCTACTCAGTAACAAATATTCATTATGGAAAGCAGAGATGAATAGTGGCTAGCAGTGGAATCCAGGAAGCGCGTTTCGTCTTATTTAGTACTCGTTAGCTGGATGTACTTGCATCTCAGAGTTGATGTTCACTCTGGGACTCGAACCCATTACCTTTCACAATACACACAGTATGCACATATTCCAATTAGAGACTGACCAGTTGCAGTCCTAACACATCGATGAGAAGATTCAAACAACCAATACTAAATGAATTTAAATATTCATTATGGATCTTATAACTTACACTGTCATTATACGAATTCCTTTTTTATCCTTTTTCTCTTTTTCATTTGGTCTAGAAAAGTCAATATCAGTGTCGCATATTCCATCTTCCACTTTTAAATTCAATTTATCATTTAAAGTATAATTATATCCATTAATACTTAACACCATGGAACCTATGTATTCAAAAAAGAAAGGTAGAGAAGGAATTAACATAAATTTGATATCAACTACTGAATTGCTTTTTAAGTAATCAACTTGATTGATTCTTTATTAGAAATTTCAACACTATTTTTATAGTTCAAATGATGAGTCCATTGAAGCTAGACCACCATGGAAAACCTGAAAGCACTGGATGGCCTTTTTGTCCTATTTTGGGACTCTTCAACAGTGCGCATCCACGATCCCACACTCACGAGATTAGAACCCAGGACCGATCAGTCTCGCGCCAGATAACTGGTGAACGGTTGCTCAAAATCGTGGATTGGTTGAAGTTAGACATTAACACCATTGGATGACTGCCGGCTCAGTAGTCTAGAGGTTAAGCATTCGAGTGCGAGAATGGTAGGTCTTGGGTTCGAAACTCGCGAGTGCGAGATCGTGGATGCACACTGCTGAGGAGTCCTACAATAGGACGAAACGGTCATCTAGTGCTTCCAGGTTTTTCATGGTGGTCTAGTTTCAATTGACTCATGATTTCAACTATGAAAATACTGAAATCTCCACAAAACCCTCTTCTGACTATATGAATTAAGCAAAGATTTATAGATAGAAGTGATATGATAAACAATCCTTAATTCAATTATTACAAATTTAAATGATGAACTCTGTCTTAAACCTGATCAATTTTGTGGATTATTAATTTGGATATGTATAATTGTAGAACCTAAAAAGAATATTCTTTATTCATTTTTATTAACTATTCTGTATATTACTTGATACTCACCATTTGTGTTGATTATAAATGGAGCATTAAAACTTCTCGGCTTGTTGGCCATTATCAAGCTAATGAAAGTTAAACATATCAATGATAAACGAATCATTTTTCTTATCTAAAATATAGAAAATATTAATTATTAGACAAAAAAGTACAAGAAGAAGAAAAAGAAGAAGGAGAAAAAGGAGGAGAAGAAGAAGAGGAAGAAGAAAAAGAAGGATAAGAAGAAGAAGAAGAAGAAGAGGGAAGAAGGGAAGGAGAAGGATAAGAAGAAGGAGGTGAGGAAGAAGAAGAAGAAGAAGGAGGAGGAGGAGGAGGAGGAGGAGGAAGATGATGATGAAGAAGAAGAAGAGGAGGAAGAGGAGAAGAAGAAGAGGAGGAAGAGGAGAAAAAGAAGAACAACTACTACTACTACTACAACATAAACATATTGTAAAATTCAAAATTTACACTTTTAATTTATATTCTGAAATGAAAATTCATTTATAAATATGAGGGTTCATTATTTATAATTTCATAATTATTATATTTTAACCAATTAGATTGATATCAATCAGCTAAATTGATTTTGTTCCCATTACCCCTCCCCAAAAAAAAAAGGAAGAAAACAATATTGATTAGATGTTAATTATAACAAGTTTATCGGATTTCTTTATTTGACAGAAGAATCAAATGAATAGTTCTCATGTACTTAATATATTCACAATATTACAGTTGAAATCATGAGTCAATTGACGATAGACTACCGTGAAAAACCAAGAAGCACTAGACGATCGTTTCGTTCTACTGTGGGACTCCTTTAGGTTTTTCATAGTGGCTTAACTTCAATGGACTTATGATTTCAACTAATAAAATAACTAAAATCTGCACAAAATCCCCTTTTAATATTAACAATAGTTACAGAAATAAATAGAAACAAATGACCCAATAAGAGTAGAGGTTAAACATTCATCATTCTCTATTGTTAGACTTCTAGTTGAAACAGATTATAAGATTGATCTTAACATAAATTTTGTGGGGTTGTAAAAAGAAGTGTAAAAAGGCCTATACTAAAGTTTATGAAGCCGTAGCCATACGAAAATTCAAACACACTTTGTGCATTCAAAAACGGTTTGTTATCACCTTAACCCTACCCTGGCAAATTAGCTTATTATTCAGAGTAGTAAGATTTTAAATCATTTTCACATTATCATTTACTTTATTATCCTTGTCTCCTCTCAACCCCCCATTTCCACTCTAGTTGACCTTTTATATTTATATATAAATGTTCTTAACAAGACGCAGTAGACGCCGAACTTAGGGATCATCAGGCTGGATTCCGTAAGGATCGGTCGTGCACAGACCAGATTGCGACACTACGGATCATCGTTGAACAATCAGTTGAGTGCAACTCATCACTATACGTCAACTTCATCGACTATGAGAAGGCGTTTGACAGCGTGGATAGGAGAACATTGTGGAAACTTCTTCGACACTATGGAGTTCCTCAGAAGATCGTCAACATTATCCAAAACTCATACGATGGATTACAGTGCAAAGTGGTGCATGGAGGACAGCTGACAGATGCATTTCCAGTAAGGACCGGAGTCAGACAAGGCTGTCTACTCTCCCCATTTCTCTTCCTTCTGGTGATTGACTGGATTATGAAGAATTCGACATCTGAAGGGAAATACGGAATACAATGGACTTCTCAGAATCAATTAGATGATTTGGACTTCACAGATGACCTAGCCCTCCTCTCTCATACACACGAACAAATGCAGATGAAGACAGCAAATGTAGCAGCAGCCTCCGCATCGATAGGCCTCCACATTCACAAAGGAAAAAGCAAGATTCTCAAATGCAACACGGAGAACACCAACCCAATCACACTTGATGGCGAAACTCTGGAAGAGGTGGAAACATTCAAGTACCTGGGGAGCATCGTTGATAAACAAGGAGGATCGGATGCAGATGTAAAGGCAAGGATTGGCAAAGCAAGGGCAGCATTTCTACAATTGCAGAACATATGGAACTCAAAACAACTCTCAACCAATTTCAAGGTCAGAATCTTTAATACGAACGTCAAGACAGTCCTACTGTATGGAGCTGAAACGTGGAGAACTACTACCGCCATCATCAGGAAGCTACAACTATTTATAAACAGTTGTCTACGCAAAATACTCAACATCCATTGGCCGGATACTATCAGCAACAGCGTTTTATGGGAGAGGACAAACCAGCTTCCAGCTGAAGAGGAAATTAGGAAAAGACGTTGGAAGTGGATCGGACATACATTAAGGAAATCACCAATGTGCATCACGACTCAATCCCTAACTTGGAATGGTGAAGGGAAGCGGAAAAGAGGAAGGCCAAAGAACACATTACGCCGGGAAATAGAAGCCGATATGAAAAGGCTGAATAGTAACTGGAAAGAACTGGAAAGGAAGGCTCAGTACAGAGTTGGATGGAGAATGCTGGTGAGCGGCCTATGCTCCTCGACGAGGGGTAACAGGCGTAAGTAAGTAAGTAAGTCTTAACAAGTATATCCTGTGTTATTAGATTGTTTGAAATGTATTGCACTAATATCTCATCACATAGTTCTGATAATCTTTATCTTCTTATTACATTATCGAAGTTAATCAAAGGGACTAACTGCTTGAAATTAAAAAAGAAAACATATGTAAACATATAGACTGAAAATTATTCATCATTTAAAATTCAAATAGTTTAAATGTAGTATAGCTGTTCCATATGAACATTATTCTACTACAGTTATGGTATATTCTACTGATGTCTATAGATATAAGTAGTATGTATCATTATCAATCAAAAGTGAAATGCCTGGTAGCAGCAAAAGGTTAAGAAAATCGAAGAGAAAATAAAGAGAACAGAGGATAATTAATGTGGAAACAAAGAAAAAAAATAATTAAATCTGAGACAATTGATTGACTATTTGCAAATAAAGTATATTTACTGTATAATTCTAAGATCTTAACAAGATTTGTGTTCAAAGACATTCTATTGTCTCCACTTCTATGTTCTCGTTCACTACACAGTAACACTTTCTATGTCATAAAAAAAATCAAATTTAAACAGATTTGCAAAATAAAATCATAATCTTAGTTAACAAGATGATATTTTGATCATTTAAGCATAAAATGTACACAACTCAATTTATCGCAATGTTGAGGAGTCCCACGATTAGACGAAACGGTCATCCAGTACTTCCAGGTTTGCCATGGTGATCTAGCTTCAATTGATTCATTATTTCAACTATAAAATTACTATAATATCCACAATAATCCCTTCAGATAATAGTTAATATTACGTTAATCTGCATGACTATGATAAAATAGTTAAATACTTTGAGTACAGTGTTCATTTCAGTGAAAATGAAAATACTAATTTTCAGTTCTTAAAGTTAGATAGTATCCATCTATATGCCCCCAAATACCCTGGTACGGCTGAGAGTGGGGAGGGCCCGCTCTCTCTCTCTCCAAATGCTCTCACATGGCCACGCGTATATAGCCTCTCCCACGGAAGTCCTACTTACTGCCTTCTTGTAGCGAGGGTGTTGTTTACAAAATTGATAGGACAAAATGCAAATATCTGATGCTCTAACCGGGTTGGTGGACACTGTGAGTCCATCTAGGGGAGTTAGAAAATTTTGATTCGAAACCAATTGTTCACTTGGGCTCCAGTATGCTGAGGGAACAAATGACGTATGAATCAATCGTTGGTCACTGGCTACCATGGGACTGCATCTCTTCACGATGCTCCACTGTCTTGTAGATCACATCTCTAGGTCAAAGTCTCCGGGGTGTCACCTCCTTAGAAAACCATCTGTTTCGGTTTGGACACCTGGACAGTATCACTGTTGTCACACAAATGAAATAAGATTTGTATGGTGCATACATATCTGATGCCTCTTTGTACCAATATTTGTAAGTAAATAAATAAATGTTTTAATTTGATTTTTCGAAATGTTTGCGATTTTTAAAACATTCTTTACATCACAAATTTATCGAACTACATCAGATTTGATTTGATTTAACTTCAATAGTTTTCCAGTCAATCAGAACTCCTTCAATATAAAGGGATTTACTTAAAACAAGAAATAATACTGTTGTTGTACTACCGAAATAACTGTTTAATAAACCAATAAATGAACTGAAACACATTAATGTTTAGCAAAGATGGATAGCGGCTAGCAGTGGAATCCAATTTGACGCGTGTTACATCCTATTTGGGACTCGTCAATTGAATGTACCTGTATCTCATACTTGATTTTCACTCTGGAACTCCTATTTGAGTTGATAACTCAATGACATTTGAAGCAAACGGTATTAGTTTCGAATCCCATAGTGAACATTAACTCTGAGTTACAGATACAACCAACTGACGAGTCCCGAATAAGACGAAACGCACGTCCTGTATTCCACTTTCAGCCACTATTTATCTTTGCTTAAAATCCATCCTACTTTACAAACATAATCAGCTTATTATATTTAGTCATATTCAATATAAGATATATATATATATATATATATATATATATATATATATATATATATATATATATATATAAGATATTAGATTATTTGAAGTATTCTAATCGAAATAATTGTCCAGATAATAGATCTCTACTGAAAAGTAAACTAACCAATTTAAGATTTATTAAATAACCATGTCAAAACTAGATAATGATTAAGAACATAATTAGTCTTGTCAATCTAATACACATTTTTCCTCATTTCATAATTGTCCACTTTACTAAGTAATCAATTAAGTAGTTAATCAATTTAAATATGAAATTGTTTCACATTGACAATCAACTATGTGTCCACAGATTATATATAATAACTATTAGATAAATAGAATCATGGTAAAGAAGGGATTACTGAATTGATTGTGTTTTGTTAAGTGAGTATATTAAATTTGTTTAATATTAATGAAGTATATACATAACTGAATTAGTGAATAATTTAAGTTCAGTTTAGAAGTTTAATTGATAAAGAAGACAAACTACAGAAGGGGATTTTGTGAAGATTTTAGTGGTTTTATAGTTAAATTTATGATTCATTTGAAACTAGATCACTATGGAGAATCTGGAAGTACTAGACGGCTATTTAGTTCTATTGTAAGACTCCTCATCAGTGTGCATCCACGGTCCCAATTTGCGAGATTTAAACCTAGAACCTATCGGTGTCACGTGCGAGCGCTTAACAACTAGACAACTGAGCCAGCCGGCATCCAACGGTGTTAATGTCTAACTTCAACTGATCCACGAAGTTAAGCGACACATTCACCATTGTCTTCAATGAGTTACTATCTCACAACAGACTGGGTTGAGCTCCACTGGTCACTGCTTCTCACTAGAACTCCAGGAAATACCTCTTGAAGCTAGTTACTAGTGAGCATATGTTTTTTATCAGAAGGTGGTTTTGTGGAAATTTTCGTAATTCTGTAGTTGAATTCATGAATCAAACTATAGTTGATTTCTTGCTCATAAAAAACAATTAGATCATTTATAAACATACACACACATACAAATTTCTGGCATTCATTTGAAGATAGACCACCATGAAAAATGTAAAAGCATTGGATGGTCGTTTGAATCTCGAGAGGCAGCATCATGGATACGCACTGACGAGGAGTCCTCTAATAAGAGGAAACGCCCGTCCAATGCTTCCAGGTTTTCCATGGTCATCTAACTACAATTGAATCATGAATCCAACTATAAAATTACTAAAATCTCCAACAAAAACCCCTTTTGATAAAAAAGTCTTCAAACATCAAAACTATTATGCTAAGAAAATAAGTAAACATAATTTCTGTATTATTGAAAGTATAGACAATTATGAAAAACTTAATGTTACATCTTATTTTATTTATTTATTTATTTATTTAAACAAATAAATATTGGTAAAAAGAGGCATCAGATATATATGCACCACACAAATCTCATTTGATTTGTGTGAAGGCTGTGATACTCCCCAGGTGCGTAAAATGAAACAAGTGGTTTTCTTAGGGGGTCACACCCGTAGCTTTCCACCTAAATGTCTGATCCACAAGGCAGTGAAGCATCATGAAGAGATGCAGTTCCATGGTAGCTGGTGGTCAATAATCGGTCCATAAGTCATTTGTTCCCTCAGGATACTGGATCCTATGTGTACCATTGGTTTAGAAGGAGGGTTTTACAACTCCCCCGAATGAGTCCTCCGTATCCAACACCCAAGACAGTGAGTAGAATTTCCCTGACATTAGCTATATACTCGTGATCATGTGAGAGTATATCGAGAGGGTGAGCAGACTCTCTTCCTCACTCTCAGCCGTAATAGGGAACATTTGGGGGCGTTACATCTTATTAATAAATTTTTTTTTACTTTTTTTTGCTCATTATCTTTTCCTAGAAACATTTTACACAAAAAAAACAAAGAAAAGAAAAGAGAGAAAAATCGATGGCTTATTCAATTATAACAATATTTAGTTTATTTATTTTGAGTATTTCTACTGTGATGACTAAATTGATTCATATTCCTATAAAATTTGATAAATATGGTAAGTTATAATTTCTTGTTCTTATTATTATCATTATGAATGATTATCGTTAATAACAATTAGACAGTAACTCTTTTGTTCAAAGGTACTATGTTCGTTCCCTCTCACTCACCCTCTCTTGTTCATGATCCCGAAGGTATTTAGTAAAATCTTTAAAGTGAGTCATCAGTAAGGATTATTGAGAAATTCTTCTCCCAAATGCTCTGGTACGACCGAGAGTGAGGGGGAGAGTTTGCTTTCCTTCTCGAAATGCTCTCACATGGCCACGCTTATATAGCCTCTAACAGGGAAGTCTTACTCACTGCTTTCCTGTAGCGGGGGTGTTCTCTACGAAATTGAGAAAACGAAAAGAGAGTGTCCGGCGCTCTAACCGCGTTGGTGGACACGGATAGTCCACTTAGGGGAATTGGAAAACCCTCCTTCCAAACCAATGGTACACATAGGATCCAGTATCCTGAGGGAACAAATGACTTATGGACCGATTATTGACCACCAGCTACCATGGAACTGCATCTCTTCATGATGCTTCACTGCCTTGTGGATCAGACATTTAGGTGGAAAGCTACGGGTGTGACCCCCTAAGAAAACCACTTGTTTCATTTTACGCACCTGGGGAGTATCACAGCCTTCACACAAATCAAATGAGATTTGTGTGGTGCATATATATCTGATGCCTCTTTGTACCAGTATTTATGTGTTCAAATAAAAATTAAAAAACCTCCCTAAAACGAAGTAGCCATTCAGTACTCCCTGGTGTTAAAATAGTTTACAAAAGTCAAGTATTGTAGTATAAAGAAAATGTCTGACCCATAAATTATTTTCTTCCTCATCCCTTGATTAGTATGTAACCTCATTTGTTATTTATTGTCGAATCAATTTGTAATGTAATCTTTCCCAGCCTCCTGTAGATATATATTTTCCCAATTGATTGACAACTGGGTGGTGATCAATATCATGCGTGTCAAACCCTTCTTAGTGATGATCGAATGCTATCGATCTAGGTGACTCGACACTGCGTGCACTAAGAAGGACTTGACACGCATGACATTGATCACCACCCAGTGATCAATCAATTGTGATTACATCTCAGTCCTACAACAGGTCGGTCAAGGCCCGGATAACTTAGTGGTAATATCTTTGACTGTTAAACTGAGTGACACGACATCGAGTCTGTCAGGGAGTATCAGTTCCCCAAGATTACACGTACACCTTGCTGACGAGTGCCAAGTAGCACGAAACCCGGGTCCAGGGTTTCCTGACCACCTCCAACCACCATCTTATATGTATTTTCCATATAACTATATTATACTTAATGTACAGATTAAGTAAATGATTTCGTCAGATAGAAAATTGTCTTTAAGTCTTACTTATTGTATACTAATCAGCCTTATCTTCAACGTTAGGCGAGTTCAACTTCCTGAAGTTCACAAATTGATCTCTTTCGGTACCTCATTGACTTTCGAAACTAATCTTTACACAACTGGACTCATCCTTTGTATAAAAAATGTCAAAAATTAAAAGACAAATTAAGTAACAGATATGATACCATTCAGTTAATTGATTATAACATTATTCTCAAAGATAAACTAAAGTTGTAGTAGTAATGAGCTGGGATGTTCAATGGTGACTAAAGCATTTTTCCGACTGACCGAACTGGATTAATGCTAATGATTGTATTACAGTTTAATGACTAAATTTATTAATGTCAACTACAACGTAGGACCAGACACATATATGCATCGGTTCAAGTTTCCATACCTCATTAGTACAATAAGATGAACACCGGATTCATAGAAGTAATTAATTTAGTGGTGGTAATATATAAAAGAAAGATTGTATAAAAGGATATAATATAGGGAAGAAGACAGATATGAAGCAGTTTTATTCTCAAGGTTTAAGGGAAGATAAAAAGTGTATACACCTACGCCATTGTGATCGATTCTGAGCCATGTCACACAGAGTCTCCAAACATTGGTTACGATAGTCACGCGGACCCCAACCAAGTAGTCTGCATCTACCAACATGGCTTAGACTAGAAGTTAGTGACTTCAAGCTCTGATGCCACGTTTTGGTTTGGCAACCCCAACAATTCTTCCAACTTACATATTCAATAAGGTTGAAGGAAATACCTTCTAGTCAATGGTCAAAGATTTTTATCGAAATAACAAGCATCAGCTAGAAAACCATTGAGAAACAAGATTATATAAATGTTTGGAATTACGTAGTTGAGCTATTCTATGACTATATCTAGCACTATATTGAAGATATGAAGTCATATTAAATTGCATTTACTACGTAGTAACATTCAATTGCAATTTATCCGAAATATAGCTCGATTATCATCTATTACAAACACTCTTAATTTCTTCTGAAGACTCTACAGTTCGTATTAGGGAATTATGGTGAATCAGTTGATGAGATCATGAATCTTCATCACCTGAGATGGTTGGGTCACGTGCTACGTATGCCTGAACACCGATTATCATGACGCGCTATGCTGGCTAGTATTGGCGATGGTTGGAAGAGAGTTAGGGGCGGCCAAACCAAAACGTGGCATCAGAGCTTGAAGTCACTAACTTCTAGTCTGAGCCATGTTGGTAGACGCAGACTACTTGGCTGGTGTCCGCGTGACTATCGTAACCAATGGTTGGAGACTGGGGGACATGGCTCATAATCGATCACAATGGCGTCGGTGTATGGACTCTTTATCTTCCCTTGAGATTAAAATTGTTTCATAACTTTTTTTCCTTCCTGTACTAGATCCATATATACAACCTTTCTTTTATATATTACCACCACTAAATTAATTACTTCTATGAATCCGGTGTTCATCTTATTATACTAATGAGGTATGGAAACTTGAACCGATGCATATGTGTGCCTGGTCCTATGTTGTAGCTGATTGACTACAGGTCGTGAATTCTTACTAGAATTCTGAAATACCCGTCTCGAAACAAGTTGATGATTTTTCAATTATAAATATTTGTTTGACTGAAACTAATCTTCGATAATAACCTTCTGTACATCAGACTTTGTTCAAAATCATTAGGAAAGACTAATGCTTAAAGGAAATAAATTTAATGTGTTTATTCCAATTGAGGTACATTGTTTAAACTGAATTAGATAATCGTTAATCACAGTTTAGTTCTAATCTCTAGAAAAATTTGGTTCTTATTTTTATAAACTAAATGGTCAAAAGACTGAGTACTTAAAGCAATTAATCCTTTTTATAAATTTCGATAGAACAATGAGAAGATGGAGTTGATCTGAAAAATGTTGATGCATTTACACTATGCATTTCGAACAACCTGGTCACACCTATACTTGTCAAGGAGTTTTATGTGAAAATTAATAAACGTCAATTAAATGAGCAGTGACCAGTGGAGTTCAACCAGGTCTGTTGTGAGATAGTAACTCATTGAAGACAATGGTGGATGTGTCGCTCAACTTCGTGAATCAGTTGAAGTTAGACATTAACACCGTTGGATGCCGGCCGGCTCAGAGGTCTAGAGGTTAAGCGTTCGAGCGCGAGAGTGGTAGGTTCTGGGTTCGAAGCTCGCGAGTCGGGATCGTGGATGTGCATTGCTGAGGAGTCCCACAATAGGACCAAATGGTCGTCCAGTGCTTCCAGTTTTTCAATGGTAGTCTGGTTTCAATTGACTCGTGATTTCAACTATCAAAATTAAGTAATAATTGTAAATAAAGGGGAGAAGGAGAGAAATCTTCATTGTATACAAAGAATAGGAAATCATTGCATTATCCTAGGTCATTAAATGACTAAAGGATTACAAAGCAAATTCAAGGTTATGACAAATTGTTTTTGCACACATAAGGGGGGGAGGTAAATTTACGATTAGACAAGGATTATATAAACCAAAGAATTCGTCTATGACAATTTTTGTACAACGTTTTAAAAGCAGTATTGATGTCGATTCTGTGCCCCGTTTCAATTATGTGCTTTGCTATAGATCAACGTGGTTTTCTACTTCCCGCGTTCACCTGAGTATTTTAAGCTAAATGGTTTCGAAGCCATATAGACACATGTTCCATAATCCTTGATCCCATATATGCGTGCCCACACAAACGTGTAAATTGGTAAACGCAATGGTATGCGAAGCAATCTTTCGTGCATTATCTCAGTCTATTTAGAATCATGAGCTTAGTCTTTTCAAACGCAACTATTTTAGTAGCGTAATAGGTTTTCTTGTTGACTACTTTTGGTCTCTGCCTTAAAACCATACTGTTATATTCACTTCTAAATAGTAAAGAGAAAAACAATTTTCTTTGCAACAGAATGAACGAGGGGATTTTGTGTTGATTGACTCTTTCACCTATTTATGAAATTTCGTGGATAGTTATTTGAGATAAGTGTATCAGTCAGCAGTTTCGAGTCTTCTTCAACCATACCTGTGGTGCATTTTCTTTGAATCCTGTTAACGAGTACATAATATGAACTTACTTACTTACGCCCGTTACTCCCAATGGAGCATAGGCCGCCGTCCAGCATTCTCCAACACACTCTGTTCTGGGCCTTCTTTTCTAGTTCTATCCAGTTTTTGTTCATTCTTCTCATGTCTGTCTCTATTTCTCGGCGTAATGTGTTCTTTGGTCTTCCTCTTCTCCTTTGACCTTCAGTATTCCATGTAAGGGCTTGTCTTGTGACGCAGTTTGGTGATTCCCTCAATTTGTGTCCTACCCACTTCCACCACTTCTTCCTGATTTCTTCCTCCACTGGATGGAATCTGGTTTGTTGTCTCCCACAGTAGCTTGTTGGTGATAGTGTCTGAAGAACTGATCCTATGTATCTTTCGTAGACAACTGTTAATAAACACTTGTATCTTCTGAATGATTGCTTTCATAGTTCTCCAAGTTTCCACCCCATGCAGTAGAACTGTCTTAACATTTGTATTGAAAATTCTGATCGTGGTGTTGTTTAAAAATTGTTTAGAGTTCACAATAGATGACTATAATTGATAAATATGAGCTACATAACCTAATCTAATCGCTTTCTTTTTTCTCAAAAAAGAACTAAATTACTGATATAGTTTAAAGTAGTTCAACTGATTTTATACAAATTTTGATAATGTTACCCATATATATAAAAGATAATAATCATTCATTAATAATCAATTTATTGATTATTCATAAGTAGTAATCTTATGTTAACCCTTTATTTCCCTTTTTATCCTTTATCTATTTCTATCTTACATAATTAGATAATATGTATACAGAATTTGAAAACTTAGATTTTTATTTAATACACAATTTAACATTAATCATTAAAGATGATATATGTGCAACAATTATTGATTTTACACGACCTACTGATGTTGAAATTCAAACAAAATCCGGTTATCGTAATGTAACTGAGTAAGTTTATTTAGTTGTTAAATGAATATAGTATATTTTTCTTAAAAATTATTAAAGAAAATAGTCTATTTAATGTCCGGTGCTTTAACCGGGTTGGTGGATACGGAAAGTCCACCTAGGGGAGTTGGAAAATCCTCATTCCAAACCAATGGTGCATATGAGCTCCAGGATCCTGAGGGAACAAATGACGTATGAAACAATCATTGGTCACCGGCTACCATGGGACTGTATCTCTTCACGATGCTCTACTGCCTTGTGGATCAAACATTTAGGTAGAAGGCTCCGGGTGTAGCCGCCTAAGCAAACCACCTGCTTCAGTTTGAGCACCCGGGCAGTATCACAGCCCTCATACAAATCAAATGAGATTTGTGCGATGCATATTTTCAGCTATATCCAATTGATAAATCTCAGTAAGCTTATTTTTCTAAAATTCTGAATTAACATTAATGATATATGATTACATTTTATTGATTATTTTAAGCACATGTGGAATTTGGATTAAAAATCCATCAAAAGGTTTAAGATCCAGGAGACCAGAATAAAATACAAATACAAACCAACAGAACCTACATGATCATGATGGACCAGTATCATATTACAACACCGAAATTATTGATGAAGCCATTCTGTTTGTGTGGAAATAAAAACAGACACTTAACTTATCAGCAATTGATAAATTGAATAAACTGTTTTCTTTTTCTTGAAAATCATGAGTGTTTGTTATTAGTCAGTGGAACATTAACAGTTTTGGGGAACCTATTCAGTCATCAGTTCAGCTAGATGAAACTATCAAGACAAATACCAGAGTATTAGAAATAGCAACATCATCAATAGTTGTAGGAAACATTTGGGGATAGGTAGTACAGTTTCAAAAAGAGTGAATTTGTGGAGTAGAAACTATGAGTATTCTAAGAGAACTAGTGAATGTGTCTGTACCATTGAAACCGATTCTGCGTTATGCAACCCAATTTCTAACTGTTAGCCATGATAAACGCACTGATCGCAACTACGTAGTCCACACCTATCTACAAAGCTCAACTCAATAGTTGGTGAGTTCATGTGCTGACATCAAGTCTCAAAATGGTTGTCCTTAGTGATTTTTTAACCCACTCTTATATCAACCAATATCGCGTGTCGAAGTAGGCTCCAAAACTAATGAAAACCTGGAAGTAATGAAAGGTAGTCTCTTTCTTACTAGTTTAGAATGACTTATAAGTTAGTCATTCTAAACATAGACACTTGGCATAAATGTATGTCAGGTTAATTTTACATACGATATTAACACAGTAAGATGAATACCAAATTAATACGAGTAGTAACGTCAGTAAAAAAAGAGTCTAGAGAAACAGGTTATAGTTTAAAATATTTAAAACAAATCCATTAAGTCCCATAATCTCTGTGGTCTTGATGTGTGAGCGAGAATGATAATCTTTGGTTGTTTAGCTTAGTCAGACATGTAGATAGTGTGACAAGTGTTATGTATTCCCCTATCCTTATTACTTATTATTGATTGATTGTTCATTGTTGTTGGATTGTGTCGGGTTTTGGTGTGGAAATATATTTACGTTCTAGTCAGGCTAATCACCTGTTCTGGATCTGAGCTGTGTTGAAGTCCTGTAGAATAGACACTGGGAGTGAATTTAGTGTAAATAATCGTCTAAGGCAAATTAACGTCCCACATACATGTAAAAAGGAAAAGAACTGTTATAACAGGTCTTCACTCCCAGAAAAATTTCGGGTTACCATCCAAACTTCACAATCCGAATATTTTACTTGTTTCTGTACATGAAATTTCTTTCTCAATTTCATTACTGAACGTAGTTCAAAGAGCGCACAACACTTAGCTGATAACCCTTCACTCAAAACTGTGATGTACTAAAAGCTTGTGAATAATTACTCGTTTATCATAACGAGCTGTCTTCTTCAATGCCATGCTACTCGAACGTTTTTCACATCCATTCAAGTGAAGTAGGTATATCACTAAGGATAAGTGTTAGACTTGCAATCGTATGGAAATGGATATACAACCTCCCCCAGCCACTAGCTACCACGATGGGTCGACTCAATTTCGGAGTAGTTTAAAAAAAATTGAGAATGATGAGACCACGATCAGTTCACAAATCACTGGAGTTTTATCTGAGCCGTGATTGGGGATCTGAACTCTAGGGCTGTCTTATGTAATAATTCCGACCAACGGTTAATCATTTTAGATCGTATGGTTTAAAAAAGGTTACTGTAGCATCGATACATTCATGAATTATATCAACTCATATATTATGTGGATCTCGATCAAACAACTAATCTCATTCGTAATTCCTGACCGCTGTTGCTACCTTGACGTGGTGCTCGGGCTTGCCTATCGTGAACCAATCGAGCTATACTGGCTGGAACAATCGTTCCTCAAGGTCTTAACATGCCAGGCAGGTCGGTTGAAGAGCGGTAAGACTAAAAGCAGTAAACCCAAGGTCCAAAGACGAAGACGTACTGCTGACTGTACAGAGGTGTGACAGCAGTGAGGTATTTCCTTCAGACAACCAGCATAACAGCGATGCTGCCTTCCCACAAGGAGGGGTGGGGTTAGAAAAGGTCGACCCTAAAAATACACACCTCGCCTTATCCTACGGATATCCGCCTCCGTCGGTAAGGTACCAACAAGTACGCAGCTAACATAAAAATTACCCGCAAAAAGGTCGTTTGTGACCGACCTCAAGCAGTTGTCCCTTGGGCACTAAGATCACGCTATCAGGTCATTAAGACCACTTCTAACCCAATTTCCTTTTCAGGTACCCCTGGAAGAACCCTTCCACGGTGTGGGCAACAGGGAAGTGATAACTGCCTTCATACCTTTAACCTCACTCAAGCCCACTGTATTCTTTAACAGCACATTCGTAATTATATTATCTACATTTATTGTGGCTATTAAACCCATAATCCTACTTAATATATAAACTTACTGAAATTAACACTGAATCCTAGTCACTTTAATGTCGAGAATGAAGTTTTACAAACAATTGTAAATTCATAAGCTACAATTTTAAAAAAACTGTATTCTCTTTAAAATTGAACATTCTTTTGGAGCATCAGTTTCGATGTGTAACCGTAAAATTTGATAAGAACTTATTGAAAAGAATATTTCTTTTATGTATCAGTGTTTTAGTGAGGATTCCTTCATGAGTGCTTTTGTTTGTTGGCGTCTATTAAAACCAAGCAATATTATACATCACAAAACTAAATTTTATGGAGCGCAGGCCTAATGGTCAAGGCATTTGACTCTCAACTATAAAGTCCTAGGTTCGGACCGTGCTCTGTTGTTTCAAGCGAGTACGTAGAATCACTAGTCGAAATACTTAGAGTGTGACTCATGCTTAAGTAACTAGTGAGTGAATTAATTAAAAATTTAAAAAAACATTGTCACAGAATTACTCATGGTTTCGTTGTTAATTTGCACGACTAAAATGTGTCAGTGTTTTCCATCTTTCTAGCATGGAAAACATAAAAGCTAGAGAATCGATGTAAAACGTTAGTTCCAATATGCGCAAAACGGGTACTAGGTAAGGATGGTAAATCGATTGATGAGTTAGTAAAACTTCATCAGTTGAGATGGCTGGGACACGTGTTACGTATGTCCAACCACCGACTGCCCCGACTTGCAATGCTTTATGGTGTAGGAGTAGGTTGGAAGAAAGCTAGGGGCGGTCAGACCAAAACGTGGCACAAATCCATGAAGTCGCTGACAATTGGACTGAGCCATGTTGGTAGGTGTAGACTACCTGGTTGGGATTCGCGAGATGATAGCCACCGATGGTTAGAGACCTTGAATGACATGGCTCAAAATCGTTTGCAATGACGAAGGTGCATCCACTCTTTGTGTTCTGTCAAATTCTAATCTCCTGAATTCTTCATGTCTCTATCCTTTTTCTCTTTCCAAATTTATTTCACTGTATTATACTCCTTCAATAACATCTTCAAACCATAATCTTTCACATAATACTTATACTCTTACTACTTCTACTACTATGGGATTTGAATCGACAACCGTATCTCTGTGCTAATGTGGCATGGCAACTCGAACTGATGTACGTACGTACGAAGTTCTACGTTGTGACTAACTGACTGAATATGTGCAAAAAACTATTTTAAAAAAACCTTAACATTTGATGTACAACAGAAATGTAACTGTTATATCCCCCGGTGAATCACGAATGTAACTTTTATGTCTCTTATGGATCAATGTAATATGCCTATTTCCTATTGTACAATTATTACGTAACTGAACTATTCATATTCGTATTTCTCTTATCATTAGCTTTATTTTAACCTTGACTTATTATCATACGATTCTTTAGTTATAATCAGTTTATTGATTACTTTGGTTTGTATAAAAACCCAGTGTGTTTGTAAATAATGATTCATACCACTGAGGCTGTTATTGGTGTTTTGGACTTAACTGGTTTGGCTAGGCAGATCGCAGGATCGGTTAGCACTGTAGACTGCTCGTACGGTTTCGTGTGTCACTGTTCCAATTGATAATTCGTTGCTCTCTAATTGGCGGTCTTATCAAGTCATACATCAACTAGTCATCCACTCGGCCATAAGATATAACAGTAACAAAAGTTTATGATTGTATTTTACACTGAGCAATAAAACTACATACGGAATGACTTTATACTTCAAGTCTGTAGAGAAGTAGCAAATTGACTTTCGGCATTCAAATTTCGTTGAACAGTTAATTTGGACAGAATCCTATAGTCAACAGTTTTAACTCCTTTGAACATAGAAGGATCTGTTTCATCGGTTTCAAATCCTAGTTTCTCAAAGAACTTATTGGCACTTTTATTCGACTTGAACACTGTCAACATAACACGATGCATATTCAATGCCAATGAAATAGACAATAGTAGATTCATTAAAAATGTTCCAATATGTAAATGACGAAACTGTGGATATAACTGGATCTCATAACAATATAACACAGGATGCTCTTCTTCACATTCGAACCGAAAACTAACAAATCCAGCTATTGACTGATTTTCAGAAGTTTGACAACGACAAATAATTAACCAAGATTTTGATGAAAATGCTTCAGCTCGTTTAGCTTCTGCATTCCAACCCCACGACGATGAAATATACAAACTCTAAACAAATTGTTTATTTATAAAAAGAACAACAGTTACTTGCATATTTTCTTGAAGTAGTTGCATTAATTCGTCAACAACTGCTACATCAACTTTAGATGCTTTTATGCATTCAACAGTGATAGCATTATTTACATTTAGGTAGTCAGGAATTTCTAGTGATATATTGAGTTCCTTAGTTAAACAAGATATTTTGTTAGCGCTATTAACTAACTCCTTTGCTTTAGACTTTTTGTAGGAGATCAATCCACCATTTCTATTTTTAATACAATGTCTTCCCATCTGTTTTCAATGACAATACGAAATATCGACAGAAATGGGGCCTAAGTAATAAAAAAAACAAAAAAAAATAGTCTTTTTAGTATGACAGTTATTTTAAGGATAAGTACTGCATTAAATAGGCCTTGTTTTAAATAAATCAAACCAATACAATAGGAAGGTACAAGTATTTATAAACAGATGTCTACATAAAATACTCAACATCCATTGGCCGGATACTATCAGCAACAGCGTTTTATGGGAGAGGACAAACCAGCTTCCAGCTGAAAAGGAAATTAGGAAAAGACGTTGGAAGTGGATAGGACATACATTTAGAAAATCACCAATGTGCATTACAAGGCAATCCCTAACTTGGAAGGGAAGTGGAAAAGAGGAAGGCCAAAGAACACATTACGCCGGGAAATAGAAGCAGATATGAGAAGTATGAATGTTAACTGGAAAGAACTGGAAAGGAAGGCTCAGGACAGAGTTGGATGGAGAATGCTGGTGAGCGACCTATGCTCCTCGACGAGGGGTAACAGGCGTAAGTAAGTAAGTAATACAATAGCAAATTTAAAACGGTTATTAAGTGGTTTTCTGGCTGGATTATGAACTTTGTTTATCAATTTATCTTAAAAAAGCGTAACACTAGGAAAAAGCAAACAATAATTACATATTTCTAAACACACGCATTGACTGCGCTTAATACTACCACGATGTGAACTAATATTCTTACTGGGTGATATATTCAATAAAAGGTTAAAAAGATCTAATAATAATATGGATGGTTTACAATAACTTTCCTTTACACATATGTTACGATAATACGTTAATAAGACTAATTATGTTATATCAAAACCAAGATTTGCGACCCAATATGGAGAACCAGATTAACACTAGAGAATACTTTATTTAATAAAATTACAAGCAGTCACTCACAGCGAGCACTAACGCTTGCTACTCCAAGCAGGTCATCTGTAAAGTCCAAATCGTCTAGTTGCATCCAACCTGTCCATTGTATTCCGTACTTCCCCTTAGATGTGGAGGTCTTCATAACCCAGTCAACTACCAGAAGAGATAGGGTGAGAATAAGCAGCCTGTCTGACTCCGGTCCTCACTTGGAATGCGTTTGTCAGCTGTCCGCCATGCACGAATTTGCTGTGTAGTCCGTAGTATGAATTCCGGACGTATGTTTGTGGGAGAACATTGTGCCACCTATATTCATATTGTTCAGTACACATAAACTTGTGAATTTCTCGCCATTTTCGATCCTTTCTCCCAGTCCTTGTCATACCATGATATATTCATACCCAGTGTGGTATATTCTGACTTTGAAGTTTAAATCACTCATCAAGATGGTCGGCTACTTTCCTGAACACTTCACTATGATCAATTGCAGCCTCCCGTAAAACTGATCTCTGTCGTCATCGTCTAAATCATTGGTTGGCTCATAACGCTGGATAATATTCATTGTTATTTCCTCCATCTTTCCTTTGGAAGATACTTTGATGATCCTGGATCCATGAGATTCTCATCCTATAAGTGCATTACGTGCTTCTTTGGACAGCATCAGAACAACCCCCGGAGGGTGCCGAACATTTTCTCCTCCATGACCACAATACAGCAACATGTCTCCCTAACTTATCCTTTTTTGTCCAGCTTGAATCCAGTAAGTTTCACTTATTCCCGGCACCACCAATTTGTATCACCTCATTTCCGCAACCAACTACCCACTATTCCCATAAAACCTGAATGGAACATTGAAGTAGGCCAACCGACCCTACTTGAAGTTCAAAAAGCTATAAGTAATTAGAAACGAGGAAGAGCAGCTGGTCCAGATGGATTGGCTCCAGAGGTCTTTAAATATGGTGGTCCAATTTTAGCGATTAGGTTGACTAATATTCTGGTTAAAATCTGGAAGACGGACGTAATCCCATCTGACTGGTCACAATCTCTGATTGTCCCAATATATAAGAAGGGGTCAAAATCATCCTGTGATAACCATAGAGGGATTAGTCTGACTAACACAGTATCTAAAATACTAACCTCAATAATTATCGGGCGCCTAACTAAGACTCGTGAACTGCAAACACGAGAAAATCAGGCTGGCTTCAGACCTGGTCGTGGCTGCATCGACCACATATTCACCATTCGTCAATTTTTAGAGCACAGATATTATTTATTATTTATTTATTTAAACACATATATATTGGTACAAAAGGGCACCAGGTACATATGCGCCACACAAAATAATGAAAGTAGGTAGATAAAGGATGAAAAGATAAGGCGGGCTGAAATGTACAATCAGAAGATTCTTTCAGTTAGGAAAGTTAGAACCATTCTTTATGTAGAAAGTAAAAGAAGGTTGCAGCAGGATCGCCACTGGCTTCTATTCTGAGCCATATCCGATAACGTCTCTAGCCACTGTGTTGCACTATCTCTCAGACCCCAACCAGGGAGTCGTAAAGGACCAACGGAAGCTAGCCCTTTGCAGCTCTCTTTCATGCCACGACACCATGTCATACACTGACCTCCTCTCCGCTTTCTCCAACCAGTCCCAGGGTCGGCAAATAATGCACGACGCGGAAGTCTCTGGGACGACATTCGTAAAACATGTCCGAGCCACCGAAGTCGGTGTTTCAAGATGGTGACACCAATTGAATTATCGTCTCTGCGCCCGAACACACGATGCCGAACCTCTGCATTACTAACATGGTGTTGCCACTGGATGTCAGCAATCCTTCAGAGACAACGATGATCGAACACAGAGAGACGTCTAACATCCTCAACTCGGAGAGGCCAGGTTTCACAAGCATAGAGCAAAACTGCTCTCACCGACGCGTTGTAGATCCGACCTTTTACAGCCAGACTAACATAAAGAAGGCGCCAAAGATGGCCCAGATTGGCATAAGCCGCTCTGGGCACAGATATGCTTATCGGCGTCCGACAATGATAGTTTTTCTTGACTTGAAAGCAGCATTTGACTCTGTAGACCGAGAGGTTCTGTGGCAGTGTCTGTCATTGAAACGTGTGCCTCAGAAGAACATAAACCTTGTGAAGGCTCTTTACTCAAACACTACCAGTCGATTGAGAGCTTATGGCGAACTGTCATATGATTTTACAACCTCAAGTGGTGTCCGTCAAGGCTGTCCACTATCCCCATTTTTGTTTAACTTCATTATAGACCTGTTGCTGGAAATAACACTCTCGTCGACTGAATTTCCTGGAATTGATCTTCTACCAGGAGGTTCACTTATCGACTTAGAATACACAGATGACATAGTCCTGTTTGGTGAAGACACTGACAAAATGCAGAGTCTTCTGTTGGAACTCAGTAATAATGCCAGGATGTTTGGGATGCGTTTCTCCCCATCTAAATGTAAATTGTTACTCCAGGACTGGCCTGCGTCAACACCTGAACTAAGGATAGGGAGTGAAGTAGTCGAACGCGTAAACAACTTCACTTATCTTGGAAGTCTGATCAGCCTTAATAGGTTGGTGTCTGACGAAATCTCAGCACGGATTCAAAAAGCTCGTTTGGCTTTTGCCAACTTGTCACCTATGGCGAATACGAGATATCCGCCTATCAATTAAGGGACGAGTATACTGCACAGCAGTTCGTTCTGTTTTACTCTATGGCTGCGAAACATGGCCATTAAGAGTAGAAGATACTCGTAGGTTACTAGTATGTGACCATAGATACCTTAGAAATATTGCTCACATCTGCTGGGATCACCGGGTAAGTAATAGTGAGGTTAGACGCAGGGTATTAGGGAATGATGGTAAATCACTTGATGAGGTCATGAATCTTCATCGACTGAGATGGCTGGGCCACGTATTACGTATGCCTGAACACCGATTACCACGACGCGCAATGTTGACTAGTGTAGGGGATGATTGGAAGAGAGTTAGGAGCGGCCAAACCAAAACGAGGCATCAGAGCTTGAAGTCACTAACTTCTAGTCTGAGCCATGTTGGTAGATGCAAACTACCTGGTTGGGGTCCGCGTGACTATCGTAACCAATGGTTGGAGACTGTGGGTGACATGGCTCAGAATCGATCACAATGGCGTAGGTGTATACACTCTTTATTTTCCCTTAAACTTTGAGATTAAAATTGCCTCATAACTTTTTTCCTTCCTATACTATATCCTTATATACAACCTTTCTTTATATATTACTACCACTAAATTAATTACTTCTATGAATCCGGTGTTCATCTTGTTGTGCTAACGAGGTATGGCAACTTGGACCGATACATATATGTGCCTGGTCCTACGTTGTCGCTGACTGACTGACATTTCCGCAACTAAGTGACTGGTCCTCCAAGCCTCTTACATTGTCCGAACATTCCATGTATCTATAATAATTGTTGCTCTGATTGTTAGGAACATCGGTCTAGTAACTTCCGAACAATATCGGATTTCACTATGAGGTGTCATAATTCTTCTGAATGAAGATCTTTCAACTTCCAGGGCACAGTTTAAATGGTTTAATTTGTTTATTATGGCTAGCTTTTTTAGCAAGGTCGTTTTCTACTGAATGCGGTTGCTGACCTTATACCTAACCCTCCGTTAAGCGGGCTTGAGACCGACAGTAACCTTAGAAGTGCTACAGGAGGAACACACAGTCAGTCCAGAATAGAAATCAATGACAGGGAAAAATACATATTTAACAGACCTTGGGCTGTGGATTTTTTTGACTTTTAACGACCAACCATATTTTACTTCACTTACACATAATAATAGTAATAATAAGGTGGTGTACCAATGTACGAACGACCAGAATACGGTTAATCACTGATACTCGTTCAGAAGTGTAACTAGTCAAATATATCTAACGTCTTTACCAATACACAACAAAGTAGTATGAGAACTTTACCTACAAGAGATATCCAAGCACGATAATCCATTCACGTTGATTGTTATGATTTACAATGTTAACCGAAATACCCATTTACAGCTTCTTACTGTAACTGCCTGACTGAAATCAAACTATTACCCCAAACAGTGATAATCAGCAGAAAATGATTCTATCCCGACAATTGTATTAGGAAGCCGCTTACACAAAAGTGCTAAAGAGGGTTCACTTGTGCCGTCAGGCAGCGTAAAAGGCAGTCACGGATATAACAAACCAATCTGGAAGTCTCCAAATACATGCTTATACTCTCAGCCTTGAGGCACATATTTTGATGGCTACTGATGATGGGTTCGTGGCTCAAGCCAAAGAACGAGAGTGGGGCACAAATGCGTAACTTGGTAGTTAAGAGCCGACTGATTCAACTAGTGAACTACATGAACGTTAAATCGGAGAACAGTATGAACTAACGTGAGTATAATATGAAGGATTAAACGGGAAATTTATATTTCATGGTTTACTCATCGTCTTCAGTAATGGGGTGGATTCGTTGCAACAGTATAATAAACAATTCAATAACATACAATTCAAAGGCTTTTGGTTACAGTCTTTCACAGTTACCAAATGATGATATAGTTATACCAATGTGATATATATATATATAATTCGGAGTACAAATAATCAAAACTGCTAATACACAGGTCTTTATTACTAGTAAGCTCCAGGTTATAAGTATAGTGTATGGGAGGCTCTAAGCTAACAAATCAGAATTAGAATAACGCCACAAGTATATCATAGGAAAATTAAAATGCACTGGTAGATAACTAGCATTTTATTATTAACTAAGTAATATTGCCAATGGATAGTTCATAGAATGTCCCCAACCAAAAGGTTCATTATAAGTGGTGCTCGAGCAAAATAACATAACATACCTGCTCTTTGGACAAACTATGTGCTAAAGTGCTAGATGTAATTCAGTATTTAGTCAAAAGTGCTTAGTAAAAATAGGTGATATCCTTAATTTACTACTGTTGAATTTTATTCAAGCCTCAGATTCTTTAATTGAAAAGTGAAAAACAGTTTCATGATAGCTGTTGTCAGCTAGTGACGAGAACAACGATAACAATCTTTGAATCTGACCAAAACCACATGTCAGTTTTTAATACTTGACCCCGACAGTTTTCAATAAAATCTGTCGTCATTGACAGTAGGTAACGTGAAACCTAAAGAGGGATAAACTATAACGCCAGCGCTAGTCCGAGGTCTAATATGTAAACCTGACATATGTCTTTTACTACAACGGATAATTTTATATGTCAGAGTTAATTATTCAGATCAAAGTTGTTATTCTACTGCCATAGCAGTAAATAAAATATATTTCACCAATTTACATTGTTAATTGTTATATAACTAGGTAGCGTTTCCTAACAGGTTGGTAAGTCGCCCTAGGTCATCAATATAGTACACCTCAACCAGTAGGATTAAGCCATGAACTATTCAAGCGTATCGAACGAGAATAGAAAACACAAATTTCAAAGAAGTTAAGCCTGTGAAAAATAATACTGTCCTTTCGAAAAAAGGAACCTACACCGAGTAATAGGAGTAACTTGTAACAACTTGCAACACTAATAAGACCTAGTTTAGTGGCTTGTGTTCAGTAAGAAAGTACTTTGTGTACAAAAGGAGCATGCAGAGTAGCGTGAAAACTGGAAACGAAAACATAAGAAAACGTGGGTCGATGACCCAGTAAGTGTACACAATGCACTCGCTTCTAACTAGGGAGAGAAGTGGACAACAACTGGAAATAACACAATCCTCAGGTTAAAACAAACTTAGGATCAATACTAGAATCAGGGGATCCAACCCACTACATAGGTCAAGTTCAAACTGACTCTTCTCAGTGAGCGGATGACCTCAAGGTCTGACCCAGTTATTTACTTTCGTGAAACAAGTGATTGGGTTCAAAAGGTTTTAGACTTTATATTTTGTAAGATTAGGACAATATTACTAAGGGTAGTCTCCCCAACTCCAATAAAATTAAAGTGAATATCACACGCGTTAGGCAAGGATCCTAATCTGCTCTGGCTTTTCAGAAAAGTGAGATAGGGTGCGTAGACTGGAGTTATACTTGTAGCGGTAAATAAATCCCCAAAATCAATAGCTCCATAAGTCATCGAAATTTAGTGCTGACTGCATTAGCTTTAATGAACTCACCTAGCTGAAGGCGCTCGGTCATGTATCCGCACCAGATCACAAGTGAGTATGCTGAGCTTTCTTTCTCCTACAACCGCTAACCAGCTTAAATTAGTCAGTTCTCGATATATCTATATTCTGTCAAATTTATCTTCGTTTCTTTTTGCTTCTGATGTCTGACTTCGCTGGGTTATAACCTCTCGATTATAAAAGGTGTTTCTCGTATAGGTGTTGTTAAAGTCTGAATACTTCGGACATCTCTAGTGGTGAGCCAGACGTAACATAGTACACAATTCCGTAAACTGCGAGTCTGTTCCCTATTGGGACTTTGTATCAATTTTTAGCTTACTTTTTATATATCGTGATATTTTTTGGTATTTGCGATTTATTTTCATCGTTCATTGCTGTGCTTTATATTCATGAAGATCGAACAGACTCCTAAACTATTTAAGATCAAAACTCTTTCTTGACCCTCACTTCAGCTTATGCATTTCTGGCCCGATAACACCGAAGTCTGGTTTTGTTGCGCGAAATCTGAATTCCACGGGCACAGCGTGATCGATCCACGTGGACAATTCCTCGCAGTAGTGAAGGCACAACCGTGCAAATTCAACCGTTATGTCACACCCAGTATATCCACTAGTGATGTTTCGGAACCCTGTAAAACTCCAAAGAGGCCTATTCCCAAGCGCAGGGGTCTAAGCGATCGGCAAAGGTTGGATCAACTCTTCAATAACACTGATCTATAACACGTCTCAGCGACAGAAATGTTGTTACGAACGAGAGTTCATTTGTCAAAGGACTTTCGATGATGGCTTATTTTGGCAACTTTTCTTGTCTAGGCTTCCTCAACAGGTGCAGGTAGTGCTTTTCCGATTTCAAAATAACACTGTAGACAAGCTGGTTGCATTTGCTTACCGAATCGTGGAGATTACCAAGACTTCTATCTATCCAGACAAAGAAAAACCTCAAACGATACGAAATAACTTTACAGAACTACGTCATGCTCTGACACGTTGACTTTGTATTCGTCATGATGGTGGATGCCCTCGAAATCCTGAGAGTACTTCACAAAAAAAATCTGTCTCTAGGTCACGAGAAACAGATAACCGCGATTAATGTTGGTACCACAGTAGGTATGGGAAATCTCTAAATTTCAAAAAGCCTTACAGTTTCCTTTTTCCTCAAACGATCGAAACGGAAAGCGTCTCGATAAACTCTCCAATCAGCACTTGTTAACGGCAGCTGTAGCCAGAGAACATAACCGTCCGTTATGCATCACTGATGCGATTAAGGAAGTTCGCTACCTCGTCGACACAGGCGCAGAAGTTAGCGTTCTTTTGGCGAATTCTAACGACCAAGTGCACTAACCGTTTTCGACTTACAGGTGACAAACCGATCGCCTCATATGGTTAGCCATGTGTTTATCGTAACATAGGCCTACGCGAACCCATTCACTGGGTCCTCATTGTTTCAGGGCGGCATTCGATTCGTTGGACAGGACTGTTCTCTGGGATTGTCTATTGAAGAAGGGCGTGCCTGAGAAGTTCATTAACATATTAAAAGCCCTGTATACGAACACCTCAAGCAGAGTGAGGGCATACAACCACCTTTCTCCCTTGTTCCATTCGAGCAGTGTAGTTAGGCAGGGTTGCCCGATCTCAACATTCCTCTTCAACTTTGCCATTGACGACATCCTGGAAACAGCTCTGATGGATGTAAGTGATGGCGGTGTGGATCTGCTGCCTGGAGAACGACTTCTCGACCTTGAGTATGCGGATGATATTGTCTTACTGTGCGACGATACACAAGCCATGCAATTCGCACCTAACCAGTTGGTAATTAGTGTACGTAGGTATGGTAAGTGCTTTGCACCTTCCAAATGCAAAGTGCTTTTACAAGACTGGAAAGAACCTTGATCCTACACTCACCCTAGGTAGTGAGCAGGTAGAAGTAGTCGAGAAGTTCGTGTATCTGGGTAGCTACATAAGTGCTGGTGGTGGCGTGAGTGATGAGATCAATTCACGTGTAGTGAAAGCCAGAGTGGATTATGCTAATCTCGGCCATCTTCGTGATGTTAGGCTGGCTGTAAAAGTTAGGATCTACGACGCGTTGGTGAGAGCAGTTTTGCTTTATGCTTGTGTGACCTGACCTCTCCGAGTTGATAATGTTACACGACTCTCTGTGTACGACCATCGTTGTCTATGAAGGATTGCTGACATCCAGTGGCAACACCATGTTGGTAATGCAGAGGTTCGGCATCGTGTGTTCGGGCGCAGAGACGATAATTCAATTGGTGTCACCATCTTGAAACACCGACTTCGGTGGCTCGGACATGTTTTACGAATGTCGTCCCAGAGACTTCCACGTCGTGCATTATTTGCCGACCCTGGGACTGGTTGGAGAAAGCGGAAAGGAGGTCAGTGTATGACATGGTGTCGTGGCATGAAAGAAAGCTGCAAAGGGCTAGCTTCTGTTGGTCCTTCACGACTCCCTGGCTGGGGTCCGAGAGATGGTGCAACACAGTGGCTAGAGACGTTATCGGATATGGCTCAGAATAGAAGCCAGTGGCGATCCTGCTATAACCTTCTTTTACTTTCTACATAAAGAATGGTTCTAACTTTCTTAACCGAAAGAGTCTTCTGGTTGTACATTTCAGTCCGCCTTATCTTTTCATCCCTCCTCTTCCTACTTTCATTATTTTGTGTGGCGCATATGTACCTGGTGCCCTTTTGTACCAATATATATGTGTTTAAATAAATAAATAAAATCACTGTTTCAGATATTTCGAAGACAATTGTTGCTATAGACCTGCTATACCTTCATAATCCACTTATCGACACTCGAAAATGGTGGTTCAGCAGACTGAAATGCCAAATTATCTGTGTATGGAACTGGAATTATGGTCTACTTCATTATCAGTACTACTTTAATTATAGACCTAATCCTAAAATTGTAGGTTTGTCATGTTGTAACTGCCTAACTTATGAGATCTAATATGGGAGTCACACCATCATCTACACTGACTCACCGTATTGTAACAATTACCAGTACATGATGAAGAACACATCCAGGCTGGGGGCAGAACAATATATTTAATATGAATTAAAGGGGTAAAACAACACACAAGAAAAGACAAGGCAGCAATTCTGAGCCATGCCATCCTATCAATTGAATTAATGGAATTCTTTCCTCCCGCCTTCTCCGTCGTTGGGTTTTTCTCCGAGTTAAATGTCAAATAATTATTTTCCCAGTTGTCTCATGCTCATATGTGAGGATTGTGAGGTTCGGGCTCAGTGCTACTACACAACTCTACCACCAGAATCAACGTGACGTTGGTCTGATACCAGATTGAGTGAGATGTCACGCGCCAAATGTTGCCAAGAATAATGAGAATCCTCCGGGTATTGGTAAGCTGAAAGATAAATCAGAAAGAAGGAGGCAGCGACTAGTCAGGAAATACATGTTAAAATTTTAAAATGTTTGATTGGATTCTTAACCCGCGCAAAATGGAGATTTTATTGAAGATCATTTGAATTGAATAAAATGGGACTATAATAATTGAAAATAATTCCGTGTAGATATATTTTAATAAGTCTGTAGTGACCTACCTTCATGAAGAGAACGCGATTGGCATAATGGAAACAATTATTATTATGACCAACCTTACTAGTGATTGTTTCACTGCATCCTTTCGTTTAAGTGTACCAAAATCACACTTCTATTGTTTTGTGACCTTGCATAAACTCTCGTACACTTGTAAACTTTGGTGCGATCTCGGTATTGTTTCGATATCACGAGGTCACTAACGAAAACATCTTACCACAACCTTCAAATGCCTTTTGATATTCGGCTTTCGGAGGGATCTAATTTAGTAGCTGGCACGTAGTTTTCCTGTACTGGTGATCATAGTTAACCGCGACTCCACACCAACTACAAGTCGCCGTAAGATTCGTAGTAACAGCCATTGGTTAGTAAATTTAGCTAGTACAAGTATTTTTACTTAGAAATAGAAAAATAATTATTGTTGTGTCGGTGTTGATATCGGTAGTACCTTTGGTTCGATTTAGGGAGTCAGTTGATGTTTATGTTGGCATGTTGTCCGTATGAGTTGTTTTCCAATTGCATCCACATTAGTAGCCAACTAAAAGAATAAAAGTATAACCGTAGAAAAGAGTTCCAACTAGTGTTCCGGTTAGTTTGTTAAGTGTGATACGTTTTATATGATTACTGGGAGATTTCCTCAACCTCATTACTACTTAACCGTGATATAATTTAGTAATACTACTAATATATATGAATCATTATCAAAAAATCCTTTCAGTACGTGAAAAGTGATAATTATGAATTTTGGACAGATAGCTAAGAGCAATTCGCTAAACATGAGTGTCTTCGTAAGAAACGTGCTCTAGACTTAATGTTCTAATTTGCCATAGATTGATTGTTTATATTCATACCTACCGGCTGATAATGCATATAAGTTAGTTGCAAGTGTAAAGTTAAAAATGGAATGGAAAACGATTTGAGATATAATGATTATAAGTTATTGAAATCAATTAAGCTTATGCTCCGAAATTAAAGGTGATGTAGTGTAGCCAGATTTATAAGTCTTTACAAAGTGATTAACAGTGAGTGATGCTCATGTGATTATCAGGGAGAACATAAGATGTAACCAAAAGGAGTACACTTCCAACTCATGTCTATGACAATGGCTTGAACATTATACAGTGTTGGGGTAGATTTGACAGTGATGTCTTCAGTTTGTAGGTGATTCGCTCGACTGCTTAAACTGATTGTTTGCATGCATAACTGTGTCGCTAAACCTCTAATCAGACTGACAATTTTTAAAGATATTTACTGATTGAGCAATCAATAGAACAACATAATATATTCATCTGTAATGGTTGAAGATAAGAAAACAACACCATTTTTTGACAATCACATGTCAATTTGTTGACTGATTCTTTTGATAGTTTCATCAATTTTATTAATCGTACTACGTGATTGTCAAGTCATAATAATACTTTATCCTGGAGCCATTATGTTTAACTAGCTATAGTGTTGATTGAGAATTAGCCAATGAGAAATAGGTAGTGTTATTGTACGTGCTTCTGAAATAACAGTAGTTTGCAGAGTTAACAAATTCGAGCTTCCTGATTATAATATAAATTTCAATTCAAAAATATTTGTCCACATAGAATTACTGTTAATAGCAAGTTACGAAGTTTTGATTTTAGTGTTTGTTTGTCCAACAACTGCCTGGTAGTTTAGTAATTATACCAGTGCAGCATGATGGTACCCGAATTCGGCAACTAATATGACAGATCAATTCATAAACCCAAATACGTATAAAAATGACGGAAATGATGGGTTTAGTGAAAAAAAGTTGAAGGCGATTCGAATGATTATTAAATTTAAGGGGTACAGTGATATAATGCGAAGCATATACAGGCCAGGTTAACATGCAGGTTGGTGAGGAATATAAAAATTTAAAAATAAGCTTGGTCAAAAAATTTTAGAAGTTGAAACAACTTGTGGAACTACAGTTACATATATGACTAGTTAAAACATAGGCGTTTCATTCGAAGTTACTGTAGTTTCTTTAAGGACATTTACAAAACTGTGGCAAAGGTAATTGGAGCTAGGAAATGTTGGATGATTTTTGAGTGTAATATGCTTCGCCTGTAAGCAACACACTCTTTCGTGGTAAAATGTTGTAGCATAAAGCTATTAGATATATCTTATACCGAAAACGCTTTGGGAGTGCTCAATATAAAATATATACGGCTAGTCTAAGTGAAAATGCATACATGTTAAAAAGTGTAAAAAATATGGCAAAACATCTAGCAGAATAGTTAACTCGCCTGGATTATTTTGAGAAACTAGATCACCCAACAAAGCCTTATGTGGCGAGTATTAATAATCCAAAAGCATACAGATTAGACACGTAGTATTTCGACCAGTTCCTGGGTGTGAATGATGCCACTGACTTTGTTGCTTGTTTGATTTAGTAAAAATTCAAGAGTCTAGATAAATACTTGGCTTTCAACGTACAAACAATCTAAAATGAGATTAAGAGTGCAGAAACATCATAGCCTAAACTCATTGTAAGTTTCCGGAGTATTGCCTTCGTTTTTAGGCTATGGAACTCAAAAATTGGAAATCAACTGGATTCTTTCTTCTGGCCTTCTCTACATTAAATATTGAATATCCATTTTCCCAGTTATCTCGTGTTCAGATTTGAGGATTGTGTGTTTCGGGTTCAATACCGCTACCTAACTTCTTTTTCCAGTTGTAGATTGTCCCCAGTAACAGTAGGCACAAGATTGATCCATACCATAAAGAATTACTCTATAAGCACTCCGAGATATACCAAAAGAGATGTAAATCGTCATCTGTAACCAACAATGTTACACATCACATTGCGACTACAGGACCAACTGTATTCTTGAAAGCGGGCAGATTTGCTCCCGAAAAGCTGAGGTAGGCTAAAGACGAATTCGACAGATCATGGGCATCCCCCTTTAACATGGTCTCTAAAATAGGCAGGAACGACTGGCGTCCAACTGGTGACTATCGGCGAATAAATGCGAAAATCATTTCTGATCGTCACCCGTTACCTCACATTCATGATCTGATAGCTACTTGTAAAGTTACAACTGTTTTTCGACAATCGATTTAGTTAATGCGTACAACCGAATTCCTATGGCTGCTGATGACATTACTAAAACTAATATCATCACTCTTTTTGGTCTCTATGAAGTTTAGCGCATTTCATTTGGCTTAAAAATGCTGTACGAACTTTTCCGAGATTAATCCATGACGTTTTTCGAGGTCTCAACTTAGTACATGCGTATTTTGATGACTGCTTGGTTGCAAGTCCTGACAGGGAATCTCATCTTCATCATCTGGAACTTGTCTTCGAACAACTACAAAAGCACGACATTACTGCGACCATTCAGAAACGTCAAATTGGCACAGACCCTCTAGATTTTCTCAAACATACTATTGATGCTCAAGGCACCTGACCTCTAGAAATCAAAGTGGCGGCTACTCTGGATAACCTAGAACCGACCACAACTAAGCAACTAAACACGTTAAATGGCCTACTAACTTTCTATAGCTAGTTCATACCAAATCGCGCATCACTTATGAGACCCTTAACAAAGAAAATTCGTAGAAGTACGAAATTCATCAAATTGGACTATATCACAGTTAAGGAATTGATCGCCAAACCAACATCGCTCTCACACCAGGACACCGAAGTACCCATAAGCATCGCAGTAGATACATCCAACAGGAGTCTAATGATAATGGACTAAGCACACCTAACAACCTGTGGCATTCTAAAAACTTCTTCACGATTAATAATATTATTTCGGCCAATTATTATCGTCATTTTCAACACATATGAGAGAAAACGTCTTCTCCGTCAACAACCATTCGAACCGTTCGAGCAACTCTATTCATTCGAAGCATTCCACACCTTTAAACTATGGACACGAAGCTGTTGCACGTCGCAAATACTCAGACGAACAAAGAAAACAAAGGGAAAATTGGGGCTTGAAGTGAAGTTTAAAGTAAAAATTCTGCTTCTATAAAAAGGACTCGCATACTAAGCGAACGGAAGAAATCCTTAAAATGCTTCAAACAACACAAGTAGTGGACAACGGATACATTTGGTAGAATATAGATATATCGAGAACTGACTAATTTAAGCTGGTTAGCGGTTGTAGGAGAAAGAAAGCTCAGCATACTCACTTGTGATCTGGTGCGGATACATGACCGAGCGCCTTCAGCTAGGTGAGTTCATTAAAGCTAATGCAGTCAGCACTAAATTTCGATGACTTATGGAGCTATTGATTTTGGGGATTTATTTACCGCTACAAGTATAACTCCAGTCTACGCACCCTATCTCACTTTTCTGAAAAGCCAGAGCAGATTAGGATCCTTGCCTAACGCGTGTGATATTCACTTTAATTTTATTGGAGTTGGGGAGACTACCCTTAGTAATATTGTCCTAATCTTACAAAATATAAAGTCTAAAACCTTTTGAACCCAATCACTTGTTTCACGAAAGTAAATAACTGGGTCAGACCTTGAGGTCATCCGCTCACTGAGAAGAGTCAGTTTGAACTTGACCTATGTAGTGGGTTGGATCCCCTGATTCTAGTATTGATCCTAAGTTTGTTTTAACCTGAGGATTGTGTTATTTCCAGTTGTTGTCCACTTCTCTCCCTAGTTAGAAGCGAGTGCATTGTGTACACTTACTGGGTCATCGACCCACGTTTTCTTATGTTTTCGTTTCCAGTTTTCACGCTACTCTGCATGCTCCTTTTGTACACAAAGTACTTTCTTACTGAACACAAGCCACTAAACTAGGTCTTATTAGTGTTGCAAGTTGTTACAAGTTACTCCTATTACTCGGTGTAGGTTCCTTTTTTCGAAAGGACAGTATTATTTTTCACAGGCTTAACTTCTTTGAAATTTGTGTTTTCTATTCTCGTTCGATACGCTTGAATAGTTCATGGCTTAATCCTACTGGTTGAGGTGTACTATATTGATGACCTAGGGCGACTTACCAACCTGTTAGGAAACGCTACCTAGTTATATAACAATTAACAATGTAAATTGGTGAAATATATTTTATTTACTGCTATGGCAGTAGAATAACAACTTTGATCTGAATAATTAACTCTGACATATAAAATTATCCGTTGTAGTAAAAGACATGTCAGGTTTACATATTAGACCTCGGACTAGCGCTGGCGTTATAGTTTATCCCTCTTTAGGTTTCACGTTACCTACTGTCAATGACGACAGATTTTATTGAAAACTGTCGGGGTCAAGTATTAAAAACTGACATGTGGTTTTGGTCAGATTCAAAGATTGTTATCGTTGTTCTCGTCACTAGCTGACAACAGCTATCATGAAACTGTTTTTCACTTTTCAATTAAAGAATCTGAGGCTTGAATAAAATTCAACAGTAGTAAATTAAGGATATCACCTATTTTTACTAAGCACTTTTGACTAAATACTGAATTACATCTAGCACTTTAGCACATAGTTTGTCCAAAGAGCAGGTATGTTATGTTATTTTGCTCGAGCACCACTTATAATGAACCTTATGGTTGGGGACATTCTATGAACTATCCATTGGCAATATTACTTAGTTAATAATAAAATGCTAGTTATCTACCAGTGCATTTTAATTTTCCTATGATATACTTGTGGCGTTATTCTAATTCTGATTTGTTAGCTTAGAGCCTCCCATACACTATACTTATAACCTGGAGCTTACTAGTAATAAAGACCTGTGTATTAGCAGTTTTGATTATTTGTACTCCGAATTATATATATATATATCACATTGGTATAACTATATCATCATTTGGTAACTGTGAAAGACTGTAACCAAAAGCCTTTGAATTGTATGTTATTGAATTGTTTATTATACTGTTGCAACGAATCCACCCCATTACTGAAGACGATGAGTAAACCATGAAATATAAATTTCCCGTTTAATCCTTCATATTATACTCACGTTAGTTCATACTGTTCTCCGATTTAACGTTCATGTAGTTCACTAGTTGAATCAGTCGGCTCTTAACTACCAAGTTACGCATTTGTGCCCCACTCTCGTTCTTTGGCTTGAGCCACGAACCCATCATCAGTAGCCATCAAAATATGTGCCTCAAGGCTGAGAGTATAAGCATGTATTTGGAGACTTCCAGATTGGTTTGTTATATCCGTGACTGCCTTTTACGCTGCCTGACGGCACAAGTGAACCCTCTTTAGCACTTTTGTGTAAGCGGCTTCCTAATACAATTGTAGCTTTTAAATTTGAGTTTTTGATAATTTCATTTCCAGATATTATTGGAATGATTGAAAGCAAAGTCCGAAGCTTGCAGTATATTTTTGAGTTCCCTCAAATTACAGACCTATTCAATGTCTCCGAACGACAAGGACAAGGTACATTCGCCTCTGTCTTAGCAGTCAGAAGTAAACAAGATCCTGACGAATCTAAGTATTACGCTTTGAAAATGATCATCCCAACAGTCGATGTTCGTAGAATTGAAAATGAAATTCGTATTCTGAGAAGACTGGGGTAATATATAGTTGCTCATTCATACAATAAAATATTTTCAGTGGTAAACATAATGTAATTCAAATGCATACAGCAATGCGGATCCGTGATCATGTCTTCATTTTAATGCCTTTTATTGATTACATCCCTTTCACAGTAGGCTAAGGAATATTTATTTCTTATGCGTCATTTTCTCTTATAAGGAATATTATCTAACTGCAGACGAGAAAGAAATCAGACGATATATGCGCGCACTGCTCTCAGCTTTAGCCCATGTTCATAAATACAAAGTAATTCACCGTGATGTAAAGCCTACAAACTTTCTTATGGATCAAAAAACGAAACAGTAACAATTTATCTGTTTCAATGGCATATGATCTAGATTTTTTCTCGTAGATTTTGGCCTGGCACATTCTGAAGAGTTCGGTGATATTGACGAAAGATGGGAGCGCAAATTTGAAATCAAATCTGATTCAGATACAAAGAAAAATGAATTGATGAAAAGAGTTTCAAGTTTTCCTAGGGTAAGAAATAAGATCTCGTTTTAACTATGATTTTAACATTTCACACAATTAGTTTTTGCGATGGCGTAATAACCGTTTTTTGAGTCTCTAATTCAATTGGTTAGTCATTTATTTCAAAACTTATTGGTCAATGAAATCCTGTGTTGTGTCCTTTAAATGGCTTCAGAACTTTTCAGTATGAAGACCCTACTGTGAGGACTAAAACAAGCATTATATCAAATAAAATGTTTAGATCTTCGTCTGCTGAGATGACTGAAACGCGTTATTTCTACTCCCCCGCCGCTTACCTCTGAATGCTGTAATGACTAGCACATAATTAGTTTAAAAAAAGTAAGTATTCAGATCAAGGCGTGACAATCTATGGAATCATTCCTTTGTTCTAATCATCTTAGTAGGGTGTGACACAATCATTAATTAATAATTTTAGTCCAGTAGTAGTTATATATCTAAAGGATAATCGGACTATCCTGAATGACGACTGTTTGAACTCCTTACGTGGTGGTTAGTTATTGATTTTCCAAACCACTGTTTCTATCAGTAACTGACACCTATTTTAAATGACAAAAATCTGTTCTGTTTAACCAATTTCTTTTTGTCAACTTATAGAGTATTCGTTTGGTGTTAACTTTCTGGTCCTATTAACAATATTTCAGGTCACAAGTCACATATCGTCTAGTATCATTCGCTTTCATAAAACAAATGTAGCTTAAAGTTTAGTAACTTAGCATATTTAAAGCCACTTGTTAAGTGAAGCTCTTGACAAAGTTGTCCTACCATACTGTTTATTTCATGAGTCAAATTTTAGTTGAGATTGCCATATAATCTATTTGTTTTTTTTCTAGACAAATCCTAGCATACCAGAGAATAACCAGCGTGTAAATGTAACAAACAGAGAAAACAGTTATACTCATAAACGAGATTGCGTGGATTCTACAAACTCATTATTCGCTTATAAGTGTAATTCTTCAAAAATTGATAATAAATCATCATTTAAAGGTGCACCTGTCAAATCCAGTCAAACAATATCAAATAACCTAACACAGTCTTTAGGACAAGGAGGATGTGTTTGTGGTTCACGTCTCACTGTATGTCGTGGTTGTCGACATTTACCTCGAGCACCAACTGTTCGTAGAGGTGGAACACTTGGATTTAGACCTCCGGAAGTAATGATGCGTCATATCGAACAAACAACTGCTGTTGATATATGGGCTGTTGGGATTATATTTATTTCTTTCCTTTCTGGTCGTTATCCTTTTATTAAAGTAGACGATGATTTAGATGTACTACATGCTTTCACTCATCTAATTGGATATGAACGTATGCAAATGGGTGCCAGAAGCATTGGTAGGAGATTGTTACTTGATCCTAGACCACCACCTATGGAAGCTAGTGATTCACCTGTTATGTGGCTCAAAACAAGGTAAAGTACGAATTTATTTGCAATGTTTTACTTGTGGTAATCCATTTTCCATTCAGTTTGTTGTTATGTAACTTCGGATAGTAAAACCTTTCTATAGTTTCCTTTATAATCATATCATTGATCTTATTATATTCCCATAGTTCAAGGTTATCCTCTAAGTGGATGAATGAAACATGAATAATCAATTATCTTTAAATGCATCTTGTCGGAGATTCTACTTCAACCACATAGTCTACCTAACCACTGATTTGTGTAACTGAAGATACACAATTATTTCCATATCACCTCAGCATAATCTATATTGTTTACATGTGTGGATGTAAGGGTTAATATTTAAAAGAAGGATGATGGTTTCCGTTCACTAGTCGGTAGAAGAAGAATGCGTCACTCATAACAAAAATAATATTCTTTTCTTAAAAATGACAACATGAAACCTATATTGTTGTAGGAAAAAATTAGAGCACTGGATGATAATCGTGCTTTTGTATTGTAGCCAATAGTGGAATCCAAATCATATGTTTTGTCCTACTCGGAATACTTTATGTGTATCTGTTAATTGTTTTTGAAGTCATATGTAATGAATCCAGGTTTCATCGTAAGAATCAACATCATTGTGCATGATTTTCATATGAGATCCATATTTCCCCAGAGGCACAATCATTCATATTTTCAACTACCATTGTAATTATAATGACCTAGTTGAATATAAAAAAACTTTTAGATAAACCTTTCGTTACTCCCTTAAGTAATGGAGAGTATGAAGCTTCTTTCATTCATTACACTAGTTGTACTTCGAATCGTTACAGTTTTCATCAGGTATGTTAAGGCATAAACTTAAATATTTTCAATTGCGGTAAGGTCTATCTGATTGATAATCAAATTCGAAGTTCACACTTATCTATCTTACAATCCGACTTGCATTTATCATTTGTTTGAGTAAATATTTAAGCACCAATCTCCTGGTTACTGCTTTTAACCTCATTCAAAGTCTTTTACTGTTAACTGATAAACTTCACTATCATACTGTTACAGATAAATAGATCATGAGCTTGTGTGCAGCTGCTTTTAACTATTAGAGAGGAGCCCCCAAATGCCCTGGTACGGCCGAGAGTGGAGAGGTGCCACCCTCCCTCTCGAAATGCTCTCACACGACCACACGTATACAGCCTCTGCCACTGAAGTCCTACTCACTGCCTTCTCGTAGCACTACTGTTGTTTACGAAATTGACAGGACGAAAAGCGAATATCCGGCACTTTAACCGGGTTGGTGGACGCGAAATGTTCAACTAGGGGAGTTGGAAAACCCTGATCCAAATCAATGGTGCACATGAGCTCCAGTATCCTGAGGGAACAAATGGCGTATAAATCAATCGTTGGTCACCGGCTATCATGGGACTGCATCTCCTCATGATGCTCCATTACCTTGTGGATCAGACCTTTAGGTTAAAGGCTCCGGGTGTGGCCCCCTAAGAAAACCACCTGTTTCAGTTCGGGCACCTGGGCAGTATCATAGCCCTCACACAAATCATATGAGATTTGTGTGGTGCATATATATCTGGTGCCCTCTTGTACCAATATTTATGTGTTTAAATAAATAAGTAATAACCGCTTATGTAATCATTTGAATGATCATAAACTCGATTGAATGAATGAATATTCAAGATTTCATATCATACTATTCATTGTCATTTCTTATAGATGCTCTGCAATTAGATTATACGAGAAAAAATTTGCTGGTCTACCTCCTTTACTACGTAAAACTTCAACAAAGTCAACTAATTTAACTAATGATAATTCTATGCAAACTACAGAATTATCTAATGGAAAACCAATGATTGCTTTGTCTTCAACTCACATATTTCCTACTTCAGCTTATGATCTATTAGCTCGTTTATTAGAACCATGCCCACAGAAACGTATTACTGCTCAAGATGCACTTCGTCATCCATATTTTTGTAATGATAAAACTCAACGACATTCTAGTATACCAATCAAATATCCAAATGTACAATCAAGTGCCTTACTTCATAAACGTACATCACGTTCAAGTTTTTGTGAAACAACAACAAATTTTATACCAAGACCACAATTTTGTTGAAAGATTAGATTCTTTATTTTTTGAAAACTTATTTTTGTAATCAATTCAGTTTAAATGATTTAGGGAGAGGGGGGAATTTCCCCCTATCATCTTATCATTAACCGTCGGTCTATTGGACATATCACAGTGACTGATGGATCTAAACATTCAAATGTTGTACAGACCATTGTATGTTAAATTAATTTTTTATGTAAAGTAACTTTTTCCATATTTCAGTAACATTGTAATCAAAGTTGAAAATATATTCATGTTTTATAATTTTCCAATGATTTACTTCCCATGTTTTTGTTCTCACTTCTGTGTTGACATGGACCTAGGAATAGTCAGTCAGTAACAACGTAGAACTTCGTACGTACGTACATCAGTTCGAGTTGCCATACCACAATAGCACAGAGATGCAGTTGTCTATTCAAATCCCATAGTGGTAGAAGTAGTAATAGTATAAGTATTATGTGAAAGAATAAGGTTTAAAGAGTATAATCCAATGAAATAACTTTGGAAAGGGAAGAAAGATAGAAACATGAAAAATTCAGAAATGGCAGAACACAAAGAGTGGATGTACCTTCGCCATTGCAAACGATTTTGAGCCATGTCATTCAAGGTCTCTAACCATCGGTGGCTATCATCTCGCGAATCCCAACCAGGTAGTCTACACCTACCAACATGGCTCAGTCCAATTGTCAGCGACTTCATGGATTTGTGCCACGTTTTGGTCTGACCGCCCCTAGCTTTCTTCCAACCTACTCCTACACCATAAAGCATTGCAAGTCGGGGCAGTCGGTGGTTGGACATACGTAACACATGTCCCAGCCATCTCAACTGATGAAGTTTCACTACTTCATTATTTGATTTACCATCCTTATCTAGTACCCGTTTCCTTACAACTGCATTACTTACCCGTTGGTCCCAGGATATACGAGTAATGCTTCGAAGACACCTATGATCGAATACTAGTAGCCTACGAATATCCTATACTCTTACAGGTCATGTTTCACTGCCATAAAGTAGGACGGAACGAACTGCTGCACAGTAAACCCGTTTTTTTGTTGTTAGACGGATATCTCGCCTACGCCATAAATGACGCAAGTTGGCGAAAGCTAAACGAGCCTTCTGTATCCGTATTGAGACTTCGTCATAAGATGGGATTGACCTGTTTGTTGAAGACCCAGAGAAAATTCATAGTTTGCTGAACACCTTGAGTAACAATAAAATAATTATTGGGATGCGTTTATCTCTCTTTAAGTACAAAGAGAGTCACCTCGAGACTGGTATGTGTCGGTATTTAGTCTGGTCAGAGGGAGTGAAGTGATAGTGTGCTGACAACTGTAATTATCTAGTTAGTCTGATAAACGGTGGTAGGTTGATATCCAACCAAATATTTAAGATTACTGTTATCACTTTATTTCCTTTGCTAAATGATTGAGGTTTTTTCAAATAACTATGGAGTTTGAATTGAAAGTACTGGGTTCGAGTCCTATTGGGAAATAGTTACATTACACTGATAGGTCGTAAGTAAAATGAAACGCGTGTTTTCAACTACGCTGCTACCCGAGATTTAAATCACTGTTAACCGTTGAATAGAAACACTTCATTTAGTGAAGTAGTGACTTAAGTTTTTGACTTTCAACCGCTGGGGTCATAAATGAATCTCGCTTCGCTTATTTCGGTTTGCACAGCTGGTTCGTATCAGTTTCCCTTACTAACAAACTGTGGCTAAAATCCGAATACACAAATCTGTATTTGGTAAATGAGTTAACTATTTATGAATTAGAAAGTTATGTGACCGCGAAAATCTTATTGTATATTTATCTGCAAATTAGTAATAACTATGTTTCGTGAATAATTTTGTCATTCTATGCTTTTAAATGAACCGAAATATCAGATGTCTATCTCTTATATTTGTTCAGTTTTCGTAAGTGTTTCTGTGCCCCCAAATGCCCTGGTACGGCCGAGAGTGGGAAAAGTCCGCTCCGCCTCTCGAAATGCTCTCACATGGCCACACCTATATAGCCTCTGCCAGGGAAGTCCTACTCACTGCCTTCTCGTTGCGGGGGTGTTCTCTACGAAATTGAGATGACACGGTGCGTCCACCTAGGGAAGTTGGAAAACCCTCATTCCAAACCAATGGTGCACATGGACTGGCTCCAGTATCCTGATGGAACAAATGGCGTATGAATCAATCGTTGGTCACCGGCTACCATGGGATTGCATCTCCTCACGATGCTCCACTGCCTTGTGCGTTAGACCTTTAGGTTAAAAGGCTTCGGGTGTGGTCCCCTAAGAAAACCACCTGCTTCGTTTTGGGTACCCGGGCAGTATCACAGCCCTCACACAAATCAAATGAGATTTGTGTGGTGCATATATATCTGGTTCCCCTTTGTACCAATATCTTTGTGCTTAAATAAATAAAATAAGTGTTTCTATCTGTTCACTTCCAACCCTCGTCATGTAGTTTAGTCCCAATTAATATTGATTTAAATGAAGTCTGCAGCCTGGTTATGGAAATCTCACTTTTAAATCAAACTGTTGTTTAGTTTTTGCATATTTTAAAATTTCCAAGACATTGGAATAGTAGATACAGCTAAGATGCAACTACCACATGCACATTAAAGTAATTGTAAGAGATATATATCTGTATTTGACTGAAAATGGAAATATCAACTATTGGACGCTAAAATAGCGACCTGAAAACTATTGATGATTGAATCCCAATCATTTAGTTTATATCGTGACTACCAAATTAAGTTACCCAGTAGTATAGTGCATATTGTTTACAGCCAAAAGTCTTCAGGCAGGAGTTTGCACTTTCTTGAACTACCTAGGTTATTTTAATTAAGTATGAGACTTAGTTTGTCTTTGTATTAGTTGTTTGGATCTTCCTATTGGTGTTTAGGACTGCCATTGATCAGTCTCTTATTGAAAAATGCTCATTCTTTGAGGATTGCCTTAGGTCACAAGCACTGTAATTTGAGATGACGATGGCTAGCATTGGAATCCAGGACGCGCGTTTCGTCCTATTACGAACTCGTCAGGTGGATGTACCTACGTTTCAGAGTTAGTGTTCACTCCGGGACTCGAACTCAATACTGTTTGCTTCGAAGATCATGTCATTCACCTGGCTAACAGCACGAGTATCGGAGTGGACACCAATTCTTAGATGTAGGTGCATCTAGCTGACAAGTTCCAAATAAGACGAAACACGCGTGCTGGATTTCACTACTAGTCACCATCTTCTCAGAGTATGACACTACTTAAATAATATTTGAGTAACTCAATGAGTTGATAAAATATTTTAAATTTCAGGTGCATGTAGTACTAAATGAACAAATCAACTTCCAAGTATTATTAGGCATTAGTCTTGAGAAGCAATTTTGAGCTTGAGAACGTAGTTAGTAGTGTTAGCTAAGGAATTATGACTAACTAAGACCCGCAGCATATTCTGGAAGGTAGTAGATACTTCCTAGCTGCATACTCAGTACTTGCCGAATCGGAATTCGTATCATTGAGTGAAAAATCCTACAGGTAACTTCATAACGGGTTATCCATCATGCGACTTGATATAGTTAATTTAGTGGTGTTAATATATAAAAGAAAGGTTGTATAGAAGGATATAGTATAGGAAGGAAGACAGTTATGAAGCAGTTTTAATCTTAAGGTTTAAGGGAAGATAAAGAGTGTATGCACCTACGTCATTGTGATCGATTCTGAGACATGTCGCCTAGTCTCCAACCATTGGTTACGATAGTCACGCGGATCGCAACCAAGATGGCTCCGAATAGAAGATATTGATTTCAAGGACTGATGCCATGTTTCGGTTTGGCCTCCCCTAACTCTCTCCCAACCGTCGCCAATACCAGTCAGCATTGCTCATCGTGGTAATCGATGTTTGGACATATGTAACACGTGGCCCAACCATCTCAGTCGATGAAGATTCACAAACTCATCAACTGATTTACCATTATCATTCCCTGATACTCTGCATCTAACCTCACCATTACTTACCCGGTGATGCCAGCAGATGTGAGCAACATTTCTAAAACATCTATAGTCAAATACTAGTAACCTACAAGTATCTTCTACTCTTAATGGCCACGTTTCGTGGCTGTAAAGTAGAACAGAGTGAACTGCTGTGTAGTATACTCGTCCCTTAATTGATAGACGGATATCTTGTCTTCGCCATAGATGACGTAAGTTGTCAAAAGCCAAATGAGCTTTTTGAATCCTTGCTGAGATTTCGTCAGACACCAACCCATTAGGGCTGATCAAATTTACAAGATAAGTGAAGTTATCAAATTAATCAAGCACTAAGTGTATATGCTAATAACCTAATTGTATTAAAGTTCATATACTGATAATTACTAACAATATTAAATCTTTGATATTGAATATACCGTTACATTTAACCTATATGAAATGAAATATATCATTGATTGAATAGAATGTATTATATAAACATACATTTTCATTTGACTTTTACCATAAGACGATATCATTCGAATAATTATGTTTATAATACACTAGTATATATGGTTTATACCATAATTTTTGCACATAACTATAAAGCATGAATAATCCACATAAGTGAATAATTATATTTTCGAACCCATGGCCTATAAGTCTCTCGTACGAGCGGTTAACCACTAGACCACTAGAACTGGTTAGCATTCAACGGTGTTAATGTCTAACTTCGAATCTATCAAGGTGGGATCGTGGATAAGCACTGCTGAGGAGTCCCACACTAGAACAAAATGGCCATCCAGTGCTTGCAAGTTTTCCATGGTGGTGTAACTTCAATGGACTCATGATTTCAACTATAAAATTACTGAAATCTCCATAAAAAACCCTTCTGATAGTTATATTTTCAATTAAATATTGTTTAGACATTAATATATTATGATATTTATGGGAATATATGAAAAAAAATCATTCTAAAGTCATTAATAGTAGTACAATAAATTACGTAAATATATATCATAACTCAAAATTACAGATTGATTAGAAGAGGATAGATGTGCTAGTATAGTGTGTGCTACTTATAACGACAGACATATGTAGTTGAACATCTGGAGTTAAACAGGATTGCCCGATCTCACCATTCCTCCTTAACTTTACTATCGATGACCTTCTGGAAACAGCTCTGATCGATGTAAGGAATGACGATGTGGATCCCTTGTCTGGAGAAAGACTTCCCAACCTTCAATGTGAAGATGATATTATTTTGCTGTGCGACGATACACAAGCCATGCAATTCGCACCTAACCAGTTGGTAATTAGTGTACGTAGGTATGGTAAGTGCTTTGCACCTTCCAAATGCAAAGTGCTTTTACAAGACTGGAAAGAAACTTGATCCTACACTCACCCTAGGTAGTGAGCAGGTAGAAGTAGTCGAGAAGTTCGTGTATCTGGGTAGCTACATAAGTGCTGGTGGTGGCGTGAGTGATGAGATCAATTCACGTGTAGTGAAAGCCAGAGTGGATTATGCTAATCTCGGCCATCTTTGTGATGTTAGGCTGGCTGTAAAAGTTAGGATCTACGACGCGTTGGTGAGAGCAGTTTTGCTTTATGCTTGTGTGACCTGACCTCTCCGAGTTGATGATGTTACACGACTCTCTGTGTACGACCATCGTTGTCTATGAAGGATTGCTGACATCCAGTGGCAACATTATGTTAGTAATGTAGAGGTTTGACATCATATGTTCGGACACAACGACGACAATTCAACTGGTGTCATTATCTTGGAACATTGACTTCGTTGGCTTGGTCATGTTCTACGAATGTTGTGCCAGAGAACTCCACGTCGTGCATTATTTCCGACACTGGTACTGGTTAGAAAAAGTAGAGAGGTGGTCAGTGTATGACATGGTGTCGTGGTATCAAAGAAAGCTGTACAGAACTGGCTTCTGTTGGCCCTTTACGACTCACTGGTTGGGGTCCTAGAGATGGTGCAACACAGTAGCTTGAGACGTTATCAGATATGGCTCAGAATAGTAGCCAGCGGCGATCCTGCTGTAACTTTGTTTTACTTCATAAAAAGTGGACGTGACTTCTTTAACTGGAAGAATCTTTTTCCGGTTGTATGTTTGCTAACTAAAGTGCCTTTCTCATTATTATTATTTCAGTATCATACAGGAATTTCTGTTAGTTGTCGTACCCCTTTTTCTTATACAAACTTTACATTCTCTATCTCTTCACATTCTGACTGTTATTGTATGGCGTATAGGTATTTGGTGCCACTTGATAGAAGATATACAAATCAAGTATTTAATGTATAATTTTCACAATTTACCCCACCTGAGTTTTTATTCATTACACTAGTAGTAATAAAAAGCAATTACAGTTTAAATGAACTACTACTAAATGTATATCCAACTTAACTAAGAATTAAAATGTGATTGAGTCAATTGCTTAACAATTCAATAATTTAAGATCTATACATTTACAAGTTTTCATTTATCCATGTCCTCTTTGATAGATCACTTTTAAATAAATACATGATCACATGTAGGAATATACATAGTTAAATGAATTTTAATATCAAGGTAAGCTGAAACAGTACTATCTGACTATAAATGCCCTGGTACGGACGAGGATGTGAAGAGTCAGCTCTCCCTTTCGAAATGTTTTCACATGGCTATGCATACACAGTCACTGACAGAGAAGTCCTACTCACTACCTTCTCGCATCACTGATGTTATTTAAAAAATTGAGAGGACAAAAAGAGAATGTCCGGCGCTTTTGCCAGATTGATGAATATAAAGGATCCATCTAGGGGAGTTGGAAAGTTCTGATTCCAAACTCATGGTTCACATGGATTCTAGGATCCTAAGGAAACAAATGGCGTATGAACCTATTGTTGATCACTGGTTACCATGAGACTGTATCTCTTCACGTTGATCCACTGCCTTAATGGATTAAACTTTTAGGTCTGACAAACATACATTTAAACTAATAATAAATATCATACACATAGTTCTCTTTATCATTTTGAAATGAGTAAGAACAAAAATTCTGGCAGAATAGTGTGAATTCAATTCATTATATTGGTTATCATCAGTTGCTTATAACCTAAGATATTTAAAACATAATTACATAATGGGTCTACATTACTTACATGAAAGTGTTTAGTTGGAAGTTATATTAAAGATATATTAGTATAGCAAAGGTGTATATAAATTTAACAAACTGAATATTGTAAATATATACCTTATGTAAAAGAAAATTCTGAAACATTGATTATAACAACAGTTAAAACGGCCAGAAACAAGTGATTATGAGATGATGGATAATTTTGATGGAGTCCAGAAGAACGTTGAAAGCTCCACGGCTTCAGCTCAGAGAACAAAACTTCATCAAAAGTGATTATATAATCAGTAAACGCTGATAAGAATAAAATCAGGAAAGTTCATTTAACAAAATAAGATTACTAATATGGAAGATAACTCGATGAAAGACTCAGTAGACACCCAACTTCGAAATCAGCAGAACGGATTCCGTAAGGATTGGTCGTGCACAGACTGAATTACGATACTACGGATCATCGTGAAACAATCAGTTGAGTGGAACTCGTCACTATGCATCAAATTCATCGATTATGAAAGGGCATTTGACAGTGTGGATAAGAGGTAATTATAGAAACTTCCTCGACAGTATGAAGTTCCTGAGAAGATTGTCAACATTATCCAGAACTCACATGACGGACTACAGTGCAAAGTGGTGCATGCAGGACAGCTGGCAGACGCATTTCCAGTAAGGATCGGCGTCAGACAAGGCTGTCTACTCTCCCGCTTCCTCTTTCTTCTGACGATTGACTGGATTATGAAGACCTCGACATCTGAGGGGAAGCACGGAATACAATGGACATCTCAGAATCAATTAGATGATTTGGAATTTGCAGATCACCTGGTCATCCTATCCTATACACACGAACAAATATGAACGAAGACAACCAATGTAGCAGTACTTATAAACAGTTGTCTACGCAAGATACTCAACATTCACTGGCCAGATACCATCAGCAACAGCCTACTATGGGAGAGGACAAACCAGATTCCAGCTGAAGATAAAATTAGGAAAAGATGTTGGAAGTGGATAGGACATATATTGAGGAAACCACCAATGTGAGGCAATCCTTAACTTGGAATCCGGAAAGGAAGCGGGAAAGAGGAAGGCAAAACAACACATTACGCCGGAAAATAGAAGCAGATATGAAAAGGATGAATGTTAACTGGAAAGAACTGGAAAGGATTGCCCAGGACAGAGTTGGATGGGGAAAACTGGTATGCGGCCTATGCTCCTCGACGAGGGGTAACATGTGTAAGTAAATAATCTGAAAGATAGTTAAAATAAAAACTCAATGATGTAATAAATGCAAGAAAGAGTTAAAAAAAACGTTTAAGATGCAACGAAGGAACGTTTGTCACTAAGACAAGGAAAGATTAATTAACTATCTCCTTGTGAACACATAAGTCGGGTTTTCGACGCCTGATGGCAACAGCTTCAGTAAACTTCATAAGACTAGATTTTGGCTATCTATTAATCACCTTGAAAGATTGCAATATATCGACCTAATGCCCTGTATCCAATAGATGTTTGGTAATTGCACTATCAGAGTCATTCTTTCTCTTGTTCTAAGGCTTTTTGGAACACGCTCAAAATCTAAGATATACCTTCTTTTTTGTCTTGGCAGGTACACGTAGATTTATAAATACAGTCGGCAGTATAATGAAAGGGGTGCTTGAAAAAAATGTGATTGGTTTATTCAACATGTTGTTTTATACAGAATTAATAGTTTGGCCGCCAGGTAAGTTATAGCTAATGCGGTGTTAAGCCTCCTACTGATAGTAAATACTTTTTTATTATATCCCAATGATTAAAAAACTGTATTTCTGATGTTTCGTGACCTGATGTAAGTCACTTCTTCAGAACGAAAATATATTTATTATTAACTCTATACCCAATGCTCAATTTATTTGAAACTACCAAATCCAACCATTCATTTCAACTAGATGCGTCTGAAACTCACAAGATTGAGTATTAGTTTAATTAGATCTTTCTCACATAGTATGGTTAGATCCGAAATCTCTGGACGCACTATGTTATTTTGTAATTGAAAGAAGATACTTACTGAAGACAATATAATTACAAAACTACAGCTAAACTACAGCTTCCATAATTAAAACTTTAGTATAATTTAAATTCACTTGGCATTGTTTGTTTGAATCTTCCCATTAATGTTTAGGACTGCAACTGGTCAATCTTTTATAAGCATATGTGCATATTGTGCGTATTGCCTCGATATAGTCTTGATTCACAAGCATTCTATGAAAAGATGGATAATGGCTAGCAGTGCAGTTACATCCAGCTAACAAGTATGATATAGGACGAAACGCGCGTACTGGATTCCACTGCTAGCCACTATCCATATTTGTTTATTCAGTATAATTTTCTTATATATGGGATAATCAATATGAATTGTTGTTCAAAACTCAAAACAAACAGTACACTAAGTTCATTTGCTTCAAGATGAACTCCAAATAATTGAGTTTTCGAAACATAAGTTTGCTTACGTTTTCTATCCTTACTATCTTCCCATCAATTCTTTTTTGTGTACAACTTTATACTACTTAATAATATTCAGTAAACAGTTGTACGCCTTGAAATTTCTAGGAGTATGTTGAAGCGCAAGTTTATTGTGTAATCTTCTAAAGTATTTACATATATTTATAACATTTATTGTATATATCACTATAATTATACTTTCTCTCAATCCCTGTAGAAGTTATTCTCAATTTTGTACAGTCGTTTAATCTTTGTTTAAACTAAAAGGTTCCCACATTCGTTTGCATTTTGGTTCCGTTTTTACTAGTTGGGAAACTGTTTCTGAAGATTGAACATAACTATCAACTGTCATTTGTAATATCACATGTCATAATTATTATGTTATGACTGCAGGAATTCCTTTCTATTTTAAAATTACAGACATACTAGGCGCCACAGAAACCTCATAAGTTGGGGTTTATAACCAATTTATGTGTATTACTTATTAAAGAATCACTTTTTACGTGTGTCTCGATAATGTAGTCAGATGCTTTGATAGATTTAACAGTATCAAAGCCCAATTAATTAGGAAGAATATAGTTTTCCTTATAATCTAACATCAGTTGGATAATTAAAAACAACTGAGAATTGCCATTTAGTTATTTCATTCTATTTATAACTCCTTCATACTACCTATTCAGATTTTGTCCAGATCTCTGAGATTGAAGTCTTTCAATCAATGAATCATCACTTACCCTTACAATTATTAGTATTATTAGAATATTGAAGAATAGTCAAAAGAGAATCGAGAATGCAGCCCATATAATTTAGCGCGAAAATTCATTGTTACATATAATGAGCAGTGGAGATGCGTTCTCATACTGCTCAAAGCGAATAAAGTGGTAGTGAAAAATTAGTTTTTGTCACAGTAGTGTTATAACGTATACCCTCTTAATACATAAACGTTCAATAAAACATAAAATCGTACGAGCAGTCTTGGGTGCTATTCGGTCCTTCCTATCTGCCTAGCCCAGCCAGTTGAGTCCAGAACACATATAACAGCCTCGGCAATATGAATCATTATTTACAAGCATACTGGGTTTTTATACAAACCAAAGTAATCAATAAACTGATTATAACTCAAGAATCGTATGATCATAAATCAAAGATCAAAATAAAGCTCATGATAAGAGAAACACGAATATGAATAGTTCAGTTACGTAACAACTGTACAATAAGAAATAGTCATAATACATTGGTCGATAAATAGACCTTAGAGTTACCATTCATAATTCACCAGGGGATATAACAAGTAGAATAAAACATTCAAATCGCAATTATTTCTACACAGATAGCATATAACGGATAAATAAACATTTTCCTTAAATCTTAATCAAAACCCTCCGATCTTGAAACATACCATATAGTACTACACTTCATATCAAGATCAATTAGACAGAGTATATAGCTATTTGGATTTTTGTACACAGTTCATCTATTCGCATGTTATTTTTCCACTATTAATGATATTTGTTTGCAATGATAACTCTAACGATAAGTCTATGATCCTAACTGTAAATACCTAATCCTGATTGGGAACACTATAAAGAAACTTAAAAATCTATTTGTGTCCTGTGAAGGGTTTGAGGAGACGGGATTTATATTTCTATGTAGACAAATCGAAATATCAATGTGGGATTGTTAAGTTTTGATTAAGATTATGAATCGATGAATGTTAAACTACCATTAAAAACCTGGAAGTATTGGACGGCCGTTTCGTCATAGTATGGGATTCCTCAGCAGTGCAGATCCCACACATGGGATTTAAACACAGGATCTTCGATCTGACGTACGTGTGGGATCGTCGATGCACCTGAATTAATGAACTTTTGTTTTGATTTTCAATTTACGTAGTCAACTTAAGTAAATTATAGTTAAAATAATGAGGCAATTGAAGCTAGATCACCATGGGAAACCTGTAAGCACTGGACGGCCGTTTCGTCCTATTGACTCATGATTTCATGTATAAAATTACTGAAATCTGCACAAAAACCCCTTCTGATAATAATCATGTGCTCACTAGTGACTTGGTTCAAGAGATATTTCCTGAAGTTCTAGTGAGAAGCAATGACCAGTGGAGTTCAACCAGGTCTGTCGGGAGATAATAACTCACTGAAGACATTGGTGAATGATTGTCCGATTTCGTGGATTGGTTGAAGTTAGACAGTAACACCGTAGGGATGCCAGCCAGCTCAGTGGTCTAAAAATTAAGCGCTCGCGCGCGAGACTGATAGGTCGTGGGTTGTAATTTCTCTAGTCGCCATCGTGGATGCGCACTGCTGAGGAGTCCCACAATAGGATGAAAAGGTCGTCCAGTACTTCCAGGTTTTGCATGGTGATCTAGCTTCAATTGATTCATGATCTCAACTAGAAGAAGTGTTTGATTATGAATACAGTCGTCTTGAGTGCTGTTAGAGGTATGAGGGCAGTTATCACTTCCCGGTTGCCCACACCGTGGAAGGGTTCTTCCAGGGGTACCTGAAAAGAAAATCGGGTAAGAAGTGGTCTTAATGACCTGAGAGTGTGACCGCAGTGCCCAAGAGACAACTGCTTGAGGTCGGTCACACACGACCATTTTAAGGGTAGTTTTTGTGTTAGCTCCATTCTTCAAAGGACCTTACAGCCAGAGACGGATATCCATGGGATAAGGCGAGGTGTGCATTTTTAGGGTCGACTTTTTCTAACCTCACCCCAGGGAATGCAGCATCGCTTTTATGCTGTTTGTCTGAAAGAAACACCTTACTGCTGTCACACCTCTGTACATTCAGCAGTATGACTTCACCTTCGAAACTTGGGTTTGCTGCTTTTAATCTCACCGCTCTTCAAACGACCTGTCTGGCATGGTAGGACCTTGAGGAACGATTGTTCAAGCCAGTATAACTCGATTGGTTCATCACGATAGACAAACCCTACCACTACGTCAAGGTAGCAGCAACGGTTGAGATGATCTCAACTATTAAAATTATCTTAATATATAAATTTATTAAATTTTCTAATTCACTAATTCTTTTTTAAAAAATGTTCTTAAACAATTCACCTGTTTTAAATTAAGTTGAAAATGACATCAGTTATTTTCTTTTTTCCTCTTCTTCTTCTTCTTTTTTTTCTTTCTCTTCATGAATCATCATTCTGTTAATTATTTTGTATTGAAAGGTAATTTATATTTTGTTGTTCGGTTGCTGTGTTGTTTTCATCATTTTTGTGATATATATTTGTATAATTTAAATGATTTAATGAAAATGGTACCCTTCTCTTTTTATACAAATCGCTTAATTACTTACTTACTTACTTACTTACTTACTTACTTACTTACTTACTTACTTACTTACTTACTTACTTACTGAAGCTTATTATCCCTCATGAAGGAGCATATGCCTCTTACTAGGATTTTCCATTCAATAAATCCCATATACCAATTAATAATATGATGATTTGAAGACAGTCATAAGAATATATATATATATATATACTTACACCTGTTACACCTCGTGAAAGGAGCATAGGCCAACCGTTGGCACTCTTCATCCAACCCTGTCCTAAATCATTCTATTCGGCACAGTTGTATATATATATATAAATAAAAAGAGAGAGAGAAATAGATGAAAATAGTTTCTTTTCATTAGTATATTAGATGATTTTTCTTTTTTTTGAATGTAGATGACACATTTCTTTTTTTATTATTTAAATTGATGATCATTTTGTTGTTTCTAGCTAAAACAAGGAAATAAATTATTAGAATGGGAGGTTTTGTGGAGACTTTTTATTTATTTTATATAGTTGAAATCATGAGCCAATTGAAGTTAGACCATCATGGAAAACCTGGAAGCATTGGACGACCGTTTCATCTTATTGTAGGACTCCTCATAAGTGCGCATCCACGATCTCGCCTTGTAAGATTCGAACTCAGAACCTATCATTCCGTGTGCGAGCACTTGACCACTAGACCACTAAGCTGACCAACATCCAACAGTGTTATTGTCTAATTTAAACTCATTCACAAAGTTGAGTGCACTGCTGAGGAATTTCACAATAGGACGAAATGATCATCCAGTGATTCTAGGTTTTTTATGGTGATCTAGTTTCAATTGACTCATGATTTCAACTGTATAAAATAAATAAATTATTCATTTTAAGGGGGATAATGTTTATTCAGAATAATAAGATAATAGAATCTATAACCGTAGATAGAATTCTATTAATGAGGTAGTTGACAAATGAAAACGAGATGTTCATGTTAATTATCTTCACAAGACTGAAGATACATCTTGGTAATCAGTGTTAATTAGAATAAAATTTAGATGAACCCACTAGCCTACATCGCAAAATATGAATATGATATAGAATTATTTAAATTAATAACCATATTAAACTTTAGCAGAGATGGATAGTGGCTAGCAGTGAAATCCAGGACGCGCGTTTCGTCCTATTTGGGACTCGTCAGCTGGCCGAGTGGATAACGCAATGGCGTTTGAAGCGAGGGTACTGGGTTCGAATCCCAGAGTGAACATCAACTCCGAGATGCAGGTACATCCAGCTGACGAGTCCCAAATAGGACGAAACGCGCGTCAAACTGGATTCCACTGCTAGCCACTATCCATCTCTGCTTACCATGCTTGTGAATTAAGGTATATCGAGGCAATACGCACAGTATGCACATATGCCAATTAGAGACTGACCAGTTGCAGTCCTAACAAATCGATGGGAAGATTCAAACAAACAATACTAAGTTGAATTCATATTAAACTTTGATTGAACTTGACCAGTAATGACGATCAGAAACACAATAATACCGGTTACTACTCAGTAATTAATCAGTATAAATGATACCATTCAATCACTGAGCTATAAAAATTATTTTTTCTGGTACAGATGTCAAGGTGTGAATTGGCAAAGCAAGAGCAGAATATATAAAACTCAAAATACCTGTCTGTTAATCAACACCAAAGTCATAATTTTCAATACAAATGTCAACACAGTTCTACTCATTGGGGCGAAAAATTGGCGAACTACGAAAGCTATCATTCAGAAGATACGAATGTTTATTAACAGTTATCTACGCAAAACACTTCTGATCCGTTAGTTAGACACTATCAGCAACATTCTACTGTGAGAGACAACTAAGCAGATTGCATCCAGTAGAGGAAGAAATGAGGAAGAATAGTTGGAAGTGAATGGGACATATATTGAGGAAAGCATTCAGCTGCGTCACAATGCAATCCCTCACTTGAAATTCTGAAGGCTAAAGGAAAAGAGGAAGAACAAAAAACATATTACGCAAAGAAATGGAGACAGACATGAAAAGAATGAATAACAATTGGATAGAATTAGAAAGAAAGTCCGAGGACAGAGTGAGTGGGTTGGAGAATGCTGATCGGCCGCCTATGCTCCATTGGGAGCAACAGGAGTAAGTAATTAGGTAAGTAAGTAAATAAGGAAGGAAGGAAGGAAGGAAGGTAAGAAGTACAATCAGAGCCACCTTTGGCTAAATCTTGTACAAATGTTATTTTCTATTTCATGGTATCATATGGTCTGTTTGGTTTGTATATAAACCCATTATGTTTAAAATACATGATTCATATCACGGACACTGAGATTGATGTTCTAAACTCAATAGGCAGGGTTAGTCAGGAAGTGTTATAACGTATGGACTCGTAATATATATATATATGAACGTGCAATTAGAGAGGTAGTGGATTTTATTGATCGGACGCAAATGATACTTGAAATCGTACGAGCAGTCTTGATTGCGTATCGTCCCTGCTATCTGCCAAGCCCAGCCAGTTGAGTCCAGAACACATATAACAGCCTCGGCAATATGAATCATTATTTACAAACATACTGGGTTTATATACAAACCAAAGTAATCAATAAACTGAGTATAACTCAAGAATCGTATGATAATAAATCAAAGATCAAAATAAAGCTCATGATAAGAGAAAACACGAATATGAATAGTTCAGTTACGTAACAACTGTACAATAAGAAATAGGCATAATACATTGGTCGATAAATAGACCTTAGAGTTACCATTCATAATTCACCAGGGGATATAACAGGATGAAGAACCGATAAAGACTCGACTCTAAACTACTCGTACAGGTTTATATCTCATTGGTTCGGTCAATAAAACACTCCTCTCTAATTGACAACATCATTACCTTATATATTAATAGAGCTCAAGGCTACGAGTTAATAACTTATTTAAAAGAATCTATCTAATGCAGACCAGTTAACTTTATTTTTTGTTTTGTTTTGTTTTTTAAAGAGAAAATTTAAAACTTTCATGCTTCATTTAAATTTGGATACTTTGGTTACAGAGAAATGTTACCTTTTTATTTAGTTTCATATATTCACTATTCAATTTCAAGAGGAAGAAGAAAACGAAGAAGAAGAAGAAGAAGAAGAAGACGAAGAAGGAGAAGAAGAAGAGGGAGAAGAAGGAGGGAAAGAAGAAGAAGAAGAAGAAGAAGAAGAAGAAGAAGGAAAAAAGTAATTTCTTGAGAACTATTCTTATTGGTTAACAATTTCTATCTTCAAATTACCATAAGTTTATCTTCTTCATCTTTTTATTGAATTAACCGAATATGGAAAAAAAAAACTAATGTTCAATCATCTAAATGAGGCATTCGGAACAAAAGTACTTGAGACAAGACTCTCTCTCTCTCTCTCTTCTTTCTTGTTTTTCTTGAATACTGTACACAATAAATGATATAATGTTTATAAGTATTTAAGTAGTATTAATGTAGTTTCTTGATTGTAATAAGAAGAAGTAAACAGAGTCATAATAATAATAATAATAATAAGGTTTCATGTATCTGCTTCCATTGAGAGAATTTTACTCAAGTAACGAATAAAAAGAATTTTATAGATCTAAAAAGAAATTCACCAACTAGTGACAGCTTATAATTTAACCTGTTCTAATGATTGGTACTGAGATGGATGTTTGAAATAGGATAGGTGATGAGAAGATATAAAATAGTGGTTAAGCGCTCGCGCGCGAGACTGATAGGTCTTAAGTTCGAATCATGTGGATGCTCAGTGCCAAGGAGTGTTACACTGCGTAGTTTGTCAAAGCACACAGTGATGGATCGATTCACATGGTGATGAGTGGTTGTGTGGTTGATTGATTGATTGATTGAATGTGTGTTGTGTGTTGTGTAGTGTTGTCGTGAATAGTAGAGAGTATTTGTATGATGATGAAATGGAATGTCGATATTGATGAGTAAGTTTTGTGTAGTTCCAATCATTTTCCGTTTGGCCGAGTGGTCTAAGGAGTTGGATGGGGAACCACCTTTAAAGGGCGCCGGTTCGAATCCCACTATCAACATACTTATTCACTACCACTAACATCACATTATCACATCACACGCAATACCCACTATCATATACATACTACCACAATCACACAATCACAGCCCAACATCATCACACTCATCAATAACAACGAATACTACTACTACTAATACTAATACTACTTATATCTATATAAGTAGTATATATGGCGAGTCAGGAATAGAATGTCTGGCAGCAGAAATTCGAGAAGTTGGAGGAGGAAAGAACGTGAACAGAAAGCGATTGGTATTGAAATGAAGGAACAGTGAATTGTGAGACGATTGATTGACATTTGCAAAGGAAATATTTACTGTATGGTTCTCAGATTTTATTAAGATGTTCTGTAATGAGGTGTTCAAATACATTCGATTGTCCTTACTTGTGTTCTCGCCCACTACATTTGGTGTCGCTGTCAACCAAGAGGTGGGTAGGGTACTGTTCTGTGTACTCTGTTGAGGACCTGTAGACGAGGTTCTAGTGGCGGCGGCCTGGTGCAGGGGGCAGTGACATCAAGTGGAGTATTCTGACGGGGATACGTTGGATGTAGTGGGTGCTGTCTACGGAGAGGAGTCGTGGGACATGCGGTTGCTGGGTGGACATCAATTTTTAATGGCCCAGTGGGTCAGCGGAGCTATGGAGGTTAGCGCGCCTCAGACTCGACATTTTGGCTGAGAGCATGGCACAGACTACAGAGAAGAAGAAAGTGACACAGCGAGCAGAACCACCGCAAGAATGACTGCTTACAGGATGATTATCCACTACATGCACAAAACCCTGTTGTTTTTCATACGGGTAACTGAACCCGATACCTTTCAATAGAAACGCTCCAAGGGTCACTTATTTAATTAATAAATCCAAATAGCTACTAGCCTATAAACTGTGATGAGTTTTGACTTTCTTTGAAATGCTTATGACTTAATAATGATATCGAATCAAATTGTATATATACAGTAAAAGAGATTGATAAGTTGCAGTCATTAGTTTTACCAATGGTAAGATTCAAATAAACCTTACAAATGAAGTAAACATTATTGTTATGGGTATCACATGTTTATATCTTTCTATTTAAATGAATTTCTAAATAATAATAATAGAAACAGATGTTTAGAGAATTGGACAACACAATTAAGATTAGTTTAACATTATATCTTTTTCTATAAGGTAATTGACAGAAGTTAGAATAGTATAATGCATTATATTCTAAATCATCATTTGAATGACATCATAGTTGCCAAATGATTTGAAGATTTATTGTTTCGATTCTAGGTACTGTGTAGATCATAACAAAAACAACCGTTCAGAGAGTCTTTCTAAAGAATATATTAAGTTGTGTTTTAAGGTTCAAAGGACCACAGCTAAGTTAATTCCTGACATTTGAAAGTTTACATAGGATCATAGAGTGGTTAAACTAAACCAAGCTCTGTTGTTATATAGGAAGGCCATAGATAATTTTATCAAAAACTTTAAACTTCACAAACTTTTCTCATCTTCCAGAACACTTATAAAATTCATGACCCCAGAAGCAATTCCTTGACAAATTGATTATTAATTTTCTTATCGAATTGTCAACCAGTGAAACTCCTTGCATCAACACATGGTTATAGTTGCATCTGTTGATGTATTCAAAAGTAGGTTGGATCAAATGAGCAGACTCCCCCCACATCTCTGGAGCAACTACAAGTTATCTTTTCTCCTATTCTCCACAAACTGGAACTCATCCTAATTTCGGTCTGTGAAACAGTGTTGAATTCTTTCATTATTATACAAAGCGTTTAAAGCATTTTCTTAAATATTAGTTATTATTATCTATTATGGCATGCAGTGTCCGAATTCTGATACTGATACACGGTGTACTAAGCGCTAACCTCCCAACTGACTACTAGAATGAGAAAACAAGAGTGAGCAAGAAAGTGTATTGTACTACCGAATAAAATGCACAAATATTCATTCATATATATACCATTCTATTTTTAGAAAATTGACCAATAGACCCCAATCAAATCCACTTGTTCCTTAGGTCATTTGTGATTGGCTCTCAATATCATTATCAATAACGATATATTCTTTAAATAATTTTTGTACAAGCTACTGACTATCTGAACTCAGTAGCTAATTAGGTAACACGATGGCATTTGAAGCGAACGGTTCTAAGTCCAAGTCCCGAAATCAACATCAACTCTAGAATGTAAATACATCAAACCGACGAGTGCAACAATTAAACGAAACACGCATCCTGAATTTCAATGCTTATAATATATTCTAAATCCAAGTCTTGAAGTGAATATCAACTCTGGGATGCAAGTACATCGAGCCCACGAGTGTCAAACTAGACGAACACACACATTCCGGATTTCACTACTTCTAATATATTCTTTGTTTCGTGATTTGTTTTTATTTTTTAAACCATCAATACTTCCTGAACTTTGAATAAGGATAAGAATATACTGATTTATTATGTTTTCATTATTTTTGGTTCATTGACCCTTATATTTTCTTTCATTTACGGATAGCAACAAACAACAATAAAAAAAAGGGAACAATAATCAACTAGAATTCACTTAGTATTGTTTGTTTGGATCTTCCCATCGATGTGTTTAGGACTGCAACTGGTCAGTCTCTAATTGGCATATGTGCATACTGTGCGTATTGCCTCGATATACCTTAATTCACAAGCATGGTAAGCAGAGATGGATAGTGGCTAGCAGTGGAATCCAGTTTGACGCGCGTTTCGTCCTATTTGGGACTCGTCAGCTGAATGTACCTACATCTCAGAGTTGATGTTCACTCTGGGACTCGAACCCAGTACACTCGCTTCAAACGCCATCGCGTTATCCACTCGGCCACTGAGTCCTGATAGCCACTTGCTTGTGCGATGGGGTGAAGTTTGAATTCACTTAGTATTGTTTGTTTGGATCTTCCCATCGATGTGTTTAGGAATGCAACTGGTCAGTCTCTAATAATCAACTAGACTGTAATTCCTGTTATGAATATTTACACGTGATTAGAATAGATTTCATTATACTTTAGTTAACATAGAAAATTATTATTATCATTATTATTTATCTATTTTGTTACTATACAATTAAATTTTTTTTTCTTTAATTTTTTTTTTGTATTTTAACTTGGTAACAAAAAAAAACACAAAAAAAGGAGAAAATTTTTTTATCAAATTTTTATCCCAATATAGTTTGTACTTTCCTATTATTGATATTTACAATATGAATCTGATCAATTTCCGGTAACAATATTAACTCTATGGACAATTGTATTTATATTTATTTTTAATTATAGAAGGGGTTTTGTGGAGATTTAGTATTTACTATAGTTGAAAGCGTGAGTCAATTGAAGCTAGACCACCATGGAAAACCTGGAAACACTGGACAGCCGTTTCGTCCTATTATGGGACTCCTCAGTAGTGCGCATCCACGAACCCACTCTCGCGAGCGAGATTCGAACCCAGGATCTACCAGTCTCCAGCCGAAGCCCTTAACCGATAGACCACTGAGCTGGCATCGAACGGTTTTTTTAAGTCTATCATATTTTTAGATAGGGAATATAAATGAAATGTAATATTCATATTTCATTTTGATACAAACCATTAATCGAAACTGCTGAGGAGTTTCATGATATGACGAAATGGATGTCCAGTGGTTTCAGGTTTTTAATGGTGTGAAATGTATATAGACTTATATATGGTTGTATGTATAAATGGTCTAAATTAGATAGACGGTAAGGCTTTTGTCTTCCAGAGAGAGGGAAGTAAGAATTTGCAATATCTGGAAAACTTCAGCTACAGACCTTACGTTATGGTTGGAAAGGTTAACGTTTTTTAGCGAGTCAGTTTTCTATGGGATGGGGTCGCTAAACTCATGCTCAACCCTCCTCCTTTACCTGGGCTTGGGACCGGCAGTAACTGAAGAAGAGCTACAGGCGGAGTTAGATGGAAAGGTGTTTTTATATTATTTTGGTATTTTCAATATCAAATTGATGGTCATTGAAAGTATCATTTAACACTATTGTTGACTTAACTTGGAACTTCTTAATTTCTATTGGAAAGTGTTCTAGAGGTTGATGGTTCGCTCGAGACCGAAGGTCCAGGTTTCGAATTTCGCTTGAGGCACTATGGATACATAATGCTGAGGAATCCCATACTAGGACGAAACGGCTATTCAGTGCTTTCAGGTGGTGGTCTAACATTGATCTGTTCATGATTTAGATTAAATTGAACAATCTCCATAACCCCTTACTGACAATCATTTCTATTAAAATGATGACTGTTTCACATTAAACACGGTCGATCTCTACTTGTCACGGCTTCTCACTTCAACTCTAAGAACTGACCCTTGAAATTAGTCACCGGTAAGCAAGTGATTATTATTGGTCTAGAGGGTATACAGAGATTGTTGAATTTTTATTGATTACAATTATTTGGGAATAGAAAAAGAATTAAAAATAATTTATGATTTCAGTAGTTGAGATCATGAGTGCACTGAAGCTAGACCACCATGGAAAACCTGAAAGCACTGGACAGCCGTTTCGTTCTATTATGGGACTCCTCAGCAGTGCGCATCTACGATCCCACATTCACGAGATTCGAACCCAGCGCCTACCAGTCTCGAGCCAGAGCTCCTAACCGATAGACCACTGAGCCGGCATCCAACGGTGTTAATGTCTAACTTCAACTAATCCACGAAATTGAGCAACCATTCACCAATGTCATCAGTAAGTTGATATCTCCCAACAGACCTGGTTGAACTCCACTGGTCACTGCTTCTCACTAGAACTCCAGGACATGTATCTTGAAGTCATTCACTAGTGAACATGTGATTATAATCAGAAGTGGTTTGGTGGATATTATAATAATTTCAACAGTTTAGATCATGAGTCAGTTGAAGCTTCAATAAAAGCTTTCAATTAGGAGAATGTAAAATTCATATAAACCAAGTTTTAGTAAATATACGTTGAAAAAAATCAATACCGATATCTCAGAATATAACTCTCAAAGTTTATCATCTCCTCTTATTCATCTTATCCCAATATCTAATAAGCGATTGATCATTATAAGATCTAACAATTGATTACTTACTTACTTACTTACGTCTGTTACTCCCAATGGAGCATAAGCCGCCAACCAGAATTCTCCAATTCACTCTGTCATGGGCATTCCTTTCTAGTTCTATCCCATTTTCGTTCATTCTCCTGATGTGTGTATCCATTTCTCGGCGTAACGTGTTCTTTGTTCTTCCTCTTCTCCTTTGGCCTTCAGGATTCCATGTGAGGGCTTGTCTTGTGACGTAGTTGGGTAATATCCTCAATATGTGTCCTATTCACTACAAGCGCTTCTTCCTGATTTCTTCCTCCACTGAATGAAATTTGGTTTGTTCTCTCCCACAGTAGAATGTTGGTGATAGTGTCTGGCCAACGGATCCGCAGTATCTTGCGTAGACAACTGTTGACAAACACCTGTATCTTCTGGGTGATGGCTTTCGTAGTTCTCCAAGTTTCTGTCCCATATAGTAAAACTGTCTTGACATTTGTATTAAAAATTCTGACTTTGGTGTTGGTTGACAGAGAGTTGTTTTGAGTTCCAGATATCTTTCAGTTGTAAATATGCTGCTCTTGCATTGTCGATCCACGCCTTCGCTTCTGTATCAAATACACTCGGCCTGTGGCTCCTCCGGGGGCTACTGCTGATCCCTAGCCCGGATAAAGGAGGAGGGTTGGGCATGGGGTTAGCGACCCCATCCCGTAGAATACCAACTCATTAAAAAAACCAGAAAAATTTTCTGATACTAAACTTGTCATGTTTAAGTGTTGATTGTTCAAAAGATCCACAGAAATCTTGTAACGTTCAACGTTTCAGCTACTTATTCATTCACACATTGAATACAGTTTTCTAATCATTAAAATGTTTTGCATAAAATATGTATATTGATAAGTTTTTCTGACTCAATTCATCTGTATACATTTTGATAATACACTGATAGTTGATCAGTTAAGTTGAACATACACATCAAATTTCTTCAGCAAAACAACATATCGATTATTATTCTGCTCTTTGTATCATATTTACAGTTTAAATAGCTTTCATTTAAACGTTAGACCTACTTGAAAAAGTTTTCTTTTTTTTTTCCAATTTCTTAATGAGATATTCAATCATTTAGATTATATAAATTTTTAGAGTGTGTCTCTTAAGCATCAGCAAAGATTTTTCTCTCCACAAAACCCCTTCTGATTATAATCACATGTTCATTAGTGAATGACTTCAAGATACATGTCCTGGAGTTCTAGTGAGAAGCAGTGACCAGTGGAGTTCAACCAGGTCTGTTGGGAGATATCAACTTTACTGATGACATTGGTGAATGGTTGTTCAATTTCGTGGATTAGTTGAAGTTAGACATTAACACCGTTGGATACCGGCTCAGTGGTCTATCGGTTAGGGGCTCTGGCTCGAGAGTGGTAGGCGCTGGGTTCGAATCTCGTGAATGTGGGATCGTAGATGCACACTGCTGAGGAGTCCCATTATAGGACGAAACGGCTGTCCAGTGCTTTCAGGTTTTCCATTGTTGTCTAGCTTCGATCGACTCATAATTTCAACTATGAAAAATATTGAAATCTCCACAAAACTCTTTCTAATGTGAAAGCAATTTGAAACCTAATCACTCTGGATAATAAGCTAATATCATTAGGGTAGGTTTAAGGTGAGAACAAACTGTTTTTGGATACATAAGGGGGGTTTGAATTTGCGTATAACTAAGGCTTCAGTAAACCTTAGTATACACCCTTCTGCACTTTTGTATAACACCACAAAAGGCGAGTTTAGATCAATCTTATGGCCTTTTTGGAATATATATTTGGCGATAGAGGATGATAGATGTTTATCCTCTACTCTTATTAGGTCATTCGGTTCTATTTGTTTCTGCAACCATTTTGTTCTCACTTTAAACCTACCCTGGTAATATTAGCTTATTATCTAGAGTGATTAGGTTTCAAATTGTTTTCACATTATTATTATTATTATTGCCCTTGTCCCCTGTTCCCCCCCATTTCCAGTCTAGTTGACCTTTTATTTTTATATATAAATGTGCTTAACAAGTATATGTATGATCCGACTGTTCGAAATGTATTGCGCTCATATATCATCACATAGTTCTGATAATCTTCGTCTTCTGAGTAAATTATCGAACTCTTCTTTATCTTTTGGTTGAAATATACAAAAACTAACGTTTTAATATTTACTTAGTATTGTTTGTTTGAATCTTTCCAATTATGTTTTATGGACTGCAACTGGTCAGTCTCTAATTGGCATATGTGCATACTGTGCGTATTGCCTTGATATAGCCTTAATTCACAAGCATGGTAAGCAACGATGGATAGTGGCTAGCAGTGAGTCCCAGAGTGAGCATCAACTGATGTTTTATCCCCTGATGAATTATGAATGGTAAATCTGAGGTCTATTTATGGACAAATGTAATATGCCTATTTCCTATTGTATAGTTGTTAAATAACTGACCTAATCGTATTCGTGTTCCTCTTATCATAACCTTTATTTTGACCTTTGAACTATTATTATTGATTACCTTCCCCCTATCTAACATTGGCGGCCTGTTTAAACATCTAGGCTACCTGTTCCTGTTATCTAGATATTTCAACAAGTTATCTAATTTTGTTTGTTTTAATACATCATTATGCCTATTAATAGCACAACCTATTCAGGTACGTTTTGGAAAAGTGTAAGACCTTTCGATGTAAAGGTTACAGAAGGCTTAATCAGAGATATCGTGGTTGCTGGCAATATGCAGCGAGAAAAATGTACATTATTCAGATATCGATTGACTGGACTATTAACTTCTAACTGGCGATCACTCAATATTTATCATCAGGAAGGACGAAGAAGTAAGAAACGGAAACTTGTTGAAGTACTTTGTGCTGAGAATTCTATATTGTATCAAAAATATAATATTGAATAAAGCTAATAATAATAACAATAATTTTATCCACAGCCACATTGGCCAATTATTGTACAAATGTTATTTTTCTATTTTTTGGTATAATGTGGTCTGTTTGGTTAGTCATATAAACCCAGTATGCTTGTGAATAATGATTCATATTGCCGAGGCTGTTATTTGTGTTCTGGACTTAACTGGCTGGGCTAGGCAGAAAGCAGGGCCGATACGCATTCAAGACTGCTCGTATGATTTTATGTATCATTATTCGATCAATAAATTTACTCCTCTCTAATTGCACGTTCATATATATTAAGAGGGCATACGTTATAACAACTGGTAACTCATACGTTATAACAGTTTTTAGGACTGCAATTGGTCAGTCTCTAATTGGCATATGTGCATACTGTGCGTATTGCCTCGATATAACCTAAATTCACAATCATGGTAAGCATGCTAGCCACTAGCGTTTTAATAGTTTCAGTCAGGAAAAATTTTATATGTACACTGGAAAGAAATATACGTCTAAAGGATTATACTTATTTTCAAGGTCTAATAACTTATAAAATAATCAATATACAACATGGACACCATATATGCTGAAACCAGAACATAGAATCATTCCATGAAATCACTGATAGTTGATTTTAACTACATAGATAAATAAAATCTATGTATTTAGGATCTGCATCATGAGGCAATCCCCAACTTGGAATCCGCAAGGGAAGCGGAATAGAGGAAGGCCAAAGAACACATTACGTCGAGAAATAGAAGCAGATATGAAAAGGATGAATAATAACTGGAAAGCATTGCCCTGGACAGGGTTGGATGGAGAATGTTGGTGGGCGGCCTATGCTCCTCCACTAGGGGTAACAGGCGAAAGTAAGTAGTGTATTTAGGATCTTAGTGATCACCGTAATTAGTGATTGAAAACGTTCAATAAGATAGTTCAAAATGGTTTATAATGACTTATATGAATTCCCTCTTTGTTTTCTTTTAGTTCCTTGATCTCGACATCTCCTACTACATGTTTTTCTTCTTTCTATATTTAATCTTTTCTATAACAGCTGGTGATATTCCTACTGATAATTTGATCTAGCTGTTCTGAAGTGGTGTGAGAGCTTGAACTGATGCACATACTAGTTTCATTATTACATATGACTGACTAACACTCGCTCTCGAAGTCATTTTCATTCATTAATTTTGTTATAGCGAAATAAATTTACTAGAAGAAATATCTTCCGGTAAGTTGTTTATACTAGATTTTAGTCTGTTTAAGGCAATTGACAAGCAATTCTGAATCTACGTTATGTGATAATTGACGCTTGTCAGCCAGGAATATGTAGAATTTAAAGGGAAATTACATACTGCAAATTAAACGGCATAACATTAATAATTACTCAGTGATCGATTATCTTTATAAATTTCAGTGGTAGTGGACTGATGTTTATGCGTTGAATTATGAACATTAAAATTTTTTTCCAATCTTTATTTATTTAGTGGATATAATTTAGGGCTGGGCCAGGCTAGCCTGCAGCTTTCTGCCCAAAATGCCCTGGTACAGCCGAATGTGGGGACGGTCCGCTTTCCCTTTACAAATGCTCTCACATGGCTACGCGTATATAGCCTCTGACAGGGAAGTCCTACTCACTGCCTTCTCGTAGCACTACTGTTGTTTACGAAATTGAGAGGACGAAAAGCGAATGTCCGGCACTTTAACCGGGTTGGTGGACACGGTGAGTCCACCTAGGGGAGTTGAAAAACCCTCATTCCAAACCAATGGTACATATGAGCTCCAGTATCCTGAGGGAACAAATAGCGTATGAATGAATCGTTGATCACCGGCTACCATGTGACTGCATCTCCTCACGATGCTCCACTGCCTTGTGGATCAGACGTTCAGGTCAAAGGCTCGGGATGTGGCCCCCTAAGAAAACCACCTGTTTCAGTTTGGGCACCTGGGCAGTATCACATCACTCGCACACATATCAAATGAGATTTGTGTGGCGCATATATATCTGGTGCTTCTTTGTACCACTATTTATGTATTTAAATAAAAATAATAAAAAGGTGTATAAATTTTTTTTCCCAAATCTATACTCCTATTTTTGAAAAAGATATTTAGTTATATAAGTGAACAGTTTGCATCATTGAATAAGTAGTTCATGATAAAACATCAAAATCTTGATTCATTTTTGTATTAGAGGCTTGATTCTTCTCATTGATGTTTAAGACTACAATTGACTAGTCTCTTGTTGGAAAATGTGCATCTTGTGCGAACTGCGTCGATATTACCTTAAGTCACAAGCATTATAAGCTGAGATGATAGTAGCTGGCAATGAAATCAAGGATGTGCGTATCCTCCTATTTGTGACTCGTCAGCTTGATACACCATCCAAGAGTTGATGTTCATTCTGGCACTAGAACCCAGTACCGTTTGCTCCAATCGTCATCACGTTACTAACTTAGGTAACAGTAATACGCTCAAGATTCGGAGTGAACATCAACTTTCGGATGCAGAAGCGTCGAGTTGATGGAAGACATTAAATAAGAAGAATATATTTATAAAATCTCAGTGAATGAATTTGAAGTAAATCCAACGTTTTGCCTAGCGATTTGGTTCAAGCTTGGAGATTTTACAAATGTATTCTTCCTATTTAATTGGAGACATATTCACACATTAAACCATGCATCATGAAAAAAACTTTCTACCCATTTGAGCGGATGTTTCTTAAAAAATTAAAATGATTCTAATGTCTAACTTCATTTATCTATTTCCAGTAGAATGTTAAAACTTACACGATATACTTAGTTCTATGTCACTGGATTCATAGTAGATTTACACTGATATATGTTTCTATTGTGTAACTATCTTCTATCATGTTAGATTATATACATCAACGATGAAGATGATGTAATGATATTGATACATGTAGCAAACTACACCACAAAACAATAACTCAATAATATATATATATATATATTATTTAAGAGGTGTATGTGACCAGTTTCATAACAGTCTTTATTTGAATCGAAAAGGGGATTTGTGGATATTGTCATATTCCTCATAGTTGAATTCATGAGTCAATCTAAGCTAGACCACCAGTGAAAACCTGGAAGAACTGAATAAATGTTTCCTCCTAGTTTATGACTACTCCTTAGCAGTACGTATTGACGATTACTCACCTGGGACTTGAATCTAGGATCTTCGGTCTTGAGCATGAACGCTTAATCTCTAATCGATCCATGATCTTGTACAACCTTTCATCCATTCTTTGAAGTGGATAACTATCTCCACTCAACACGGAATGGATTGATGTTGAGTTGTGGAGATTTTTGATGAGTTGATAAATGATCATTGACAAAGAAATGACATTCAGTAACTAAAAAAATTTAGTTAGTGCGAAAATAGGTAATATTGTAGTGAACAAGAACACAGGTAAGGACAAAAAATTGTCACAAAGGGGTGTTGTGGAGATTTTAGTAATTTTATATAGTTAAGATTATGAGTCAGATGAAGCTAGACCACCATAGAAAACCTGTAAGCCCTGGACGGCCATTTCGTCCTATTGTGCGAAACCTTAACAGTGCGCATCCACGATCCCGTCTCGCAAGATTCGAACCAAGAACATAACAGTCTCGCGCCAGAGCACTTAAACGATAGACCACTGAGCCGGCCAGAATCCAACGGTGTCAATTTCTAACCTTAACCAATCCACGAAATTGCGCGACCATGTCAGGTAGAGACAGGTATCTACCTCAGTACAATAGAAGTTGGTCGAGCAATTTCGTGGATTGGTTGAAGTTAGACATTAACACCTCTGGGTGCCGGTTCAGTGGTCTATCGGTTAAGTGCTCTGGCGCGAGACTGGAAGGTCCTGGGTTCGAATCCCGCTAGGCGAGGTCGTGAATGCGCGCTGTTGAGGAGTCCCATTATAGGACGAAACGGCCGTCCAGTACTTGCAGGTTTTCCATGGTGGTCTTTAACTGACTCATGATCTTAACTATAGAAAAAAATTGTACTTGAACACAAAAACAAAGAATCTCTAAGTCAACTTTGAGAAACATACAGTAAATACTTCATTTGCAAAATGTTAATCAATCGTCTCAGACTTCATTGTTCCTTCATTTTCACAACATTCATTCTCTATTCTCGTTCTCTTTTCTTCCATCTTAAACTTTTGCCTCCAGACATTACACTTTCGATTAACAATACATACTACTGATATCTATCGATATTCAGTAGATTACACCACAATATGATTTAATTGATTAAATAAATCACTTGAGATTATGATTTTTGAAGAATTCAACATCAAAGTGTCCTGAATAGGTTCAACTAACGGTATTGTCTTTGATTGCAAGGGAATGTTTAGAAAAATTATATTTATTTCTGACCAATGGTTTACCATAATTTCTGTGTGATACTAAAAGTAAACATCTCACATTTAGCGCTGCCTTTAAACAATGGAACAGTTTTGAACAAAAGATTGTTTAATTATCAGAAGGGGTTTTGTGGAGATTTAGTATTTTTCATAGTTGAAAGCGTGAGTCAATTGAAGCTAGACCACCATAGAAAACCTGGAAACACTGGACGGCCGTTTCGTCTTATTATGGGCACTGCTGAGGAGTCCCATAATTGAACGAAACGGCCGTCCAGTGTTTCCAGGTTTTCCATGGTGGTCTAGCTTCAATTGACTCACGCTTTCAACTATGAAAAAGATTGTTTCTTTGAAATCATAAAGATTTGTAGTTCAGGTGAATACTTTGAGCAGTGTTATGTTCTATGTGCTAGATGGTATAACTGTGAAACATTCATTGTCGTTCACGACAAAATAACCCACCATTGTTGAATGTACAGGTCAGCTTATTAATAACTCCACAAGTGTCACATTGTTTATTTCTGACGATCTTGCTTGTAAGTAGTATCTTTTTAGGCTTTATTGTTTCATTTATCGTTCTATTCACTCAGATTGTTCATTTTGGTTAACCTTTCATTCTGTGATGAATTGACTATCTGACATATGAATTGGTTCCTTCTTGGAATAACTATTTCTTCACACCTGAATAAGTAATCATTATTGATACAATTTGACAATGAATGTAAACATAAGATATTCTGTGCGAAGTCCTTGAACAGTTCGCTTATAAAGACTTATTCAATATGAATTCTTTAAAGAACTCTCAACAAGAGAATGTTCCAATGTATCTTTTAATCACACATTACACAGTAACATATAAATAATGCTTTTGGTATCATTCCGTCATTCTGGACAATGGACATTTAAACCTACCTTGAACTGAAATACTCAGCTACGTTTAACATAGGTTTATTCTAAGTTTCACACTTGAAATTTCCATTCATTCAATATCATCTATTCTTTGATATAAACCTGATCGTGATCATCTTTGCTCATAATGCATGCGAATTAAGGCTATATCGAGGCAATACACTCAGTATGCACATTTGCCAATAAGAGACTGATCAATTGCAGTCCTAAACATCAATAGGAAGATACAAATAAATAGTACCAAGTAAATTTCAACTTCACCCCATTGCACAAGCAAGTGGCTATCAGGACTCAGTAGCTGAGTGGATAACATGATGGCGTTTGAAGTGAAAGGTACTGGGTTTGAATCTCAAAGTGAACATCAACTCTGAGATGCAGGTATATCCAGGTGACGGGTCAGAAATAGGACGAAAAAAGCGTCCTAAATTCCATTGATCATGGTTGAATATTCCCATGGATTCTATAGTGATCTTCAAAATAAAACAATTATCACTACTAATAAAATGATTAGATGAAAGTTTAAATGTTTCAACCCTAAAACCGATGTCAAGTTGAATATTAACATAAACCGTTTATCAACATCATACAGAATATTTATGTAAATTAAAAATTTTAATTTTATTCAACTAAGATACAATTTTAACCATTCAATGTGTTTCATTGTTCATATTCAATGGGTATAAATTAGCTCGTTTATATTAATGTAAGATTGAAAATGGAAGTAATTAACCTTGTCATACTTTGTGCCGGTGTCAATAATGGTCGTTAATATAGTATAGTATAGTATAGTATAGTAGTAGTAGTCGTAGTAGTCGTAGTAGTAGTATTAGTATTAGTAGTAGTAGTAGTGTGGTGTGATCTACTTATATCCATATAAGTAGTATATGGTGTGGGTCAGACATAGAATGTATTTTGGCAGAAGACCGATGACGAAAGAATTGAAACAAAGCGCAATCGGTAGGAAAATGCACGAACAATCGAATTAGAGAAGAAACAGTGAAGATCGAGACTTTTGGTTGTTAATTTGCAAATTGACTGTACATTGTATGGTTTTCAGAATTTGCTGAGATAGTCTGTAATCTTTGCTTAAATACATTCGATTGTCCCCAGTCGTGTTCTGCTCACTACAGTAGTAGTAGTAGTAGTAGTAGCAGTAGTAGTAGTAGTATTTAGTCTAATGATTAATACTTGTGTATAACATGTTAGTTTTGAGTGAGAGATAGAGAGATATTGTGGTGTGTGGTACTGATGTCTACAGATATAATTAGTATGTAACATCAATTGAAAGTGAAATGTCTGGAGGCAGATGGTTAAGAGAAGATGAAAGAGAAGAAAAGGAGAACAGAGAGTGATTGTCATGGAAACGAAGGAGTAATCAAGTTTGAGATGATTGACTGATATTTTGCAAATGGTTCTCAGATTTTACTAAGAAATTATGTGATTACGTGTTCAAATACAATTTGTTGTCCCAGCCTGTATTTTCGTTCACTACAATATATACGATTAGACAAGTTCTTATATTGTATATTGTAGGAAAATGTCATAAAATAGAATTATAATAGTTGAATTCATTATTCAATTAAAACTAGATTACCATTCAGAACCTGAAAGCACTGGACATTCGTTTCGTAGGCTGGATCGTGGTTGCGTGCTGTTGAGGTGTCCCATACTAGGACAAAACAGCTATACAGTGCTTCCAGGTTTTCAATGATGGTCTAACTTTAATTGATACATTAATTTAACTGTTAAATTACTAAAATCTCCACAAAACCCCCTTCTGATAAGAATGATAATATTTATATTACTAGTGATAACAATAATGAGAAGAGTATAAGAACAAATAGTTCATTATTTAAATTTTCCTGGTTAGCGTTTTTTAGCGAGTTAGTCTTCTACAAGAAATAATCGCTAACCCCATGCCCAACCCTCTTCCTTTATCCAGGCTTGAGAACAGCAGTAGCCCCTCAGAGGGGCTACAGGCGGAGTTTCATTATTCAAAACAGGACATGTCTAAAGCTATGATATATTACATCATTACCAGAAGGGGTTTTGTGGAGATTTCACTATTTTCATTGTTGAAAGCATGAATTAATTGAAGCTGGACTACCAAGGAAAACCTGAAAGCACTGTATGTCCGTTTCATCGTATTGTGGAGCTCCTCCGTAGTGCGCATCCACGATCTCTCCTCGCAAGATTCGAACACAGAACCTACCAGTCTCACAACAGAGCACTTAACCGATAGACCACTGAGCCAGCATCTAAGATGTTAATGTCTAGCTCTAACGTGAGACTGTTAGGTCCTGGGTTCAAATCTCTTGAGGCGAGGTCGTGGATGCGCACTGCTGAGGAGTCCCACAATAGGACGAAACGGTCATTCAGTGCTTCCAGGTTTTCCTTAATGGTCTAGCTTCAATTGACTCATACTTTCAACAATGAAAATATATTACATTAACAATCTTTTGCCTGAATTTCGCATTCAATTAAGGTTATTATTACTTTTATCTTTCTTGTGAAGAAAGAAAACCGAAGAAAAAAAACTTTTTCTTTGATTCTACCAGCATTTTTTTCTCTCATTTCTTTCTTATCTCTGTTGATTATTATCTCATTTAATTAACGTTTGCATGTTTGAACACTTTTCTTTTCTTTTCTCTTATTAAAATATTACACAATGTTGTTTTACTGGCCGATATTTACCTTTTCTTTTATGGTAATTTACATTATAGCATCTCACGTACCAAATTGAATTTGTTTCGATCTAATTTGGTTAAGCTCTTTGGTTAACTTATTTAAACGAACAGAGTCATTCGTACAATAACAATCTATCGATACTATTTTATCTTTATTATGTACGCTTTGGTCATTGTTTACTGCCTAAGTATATATTCATTCTGTTAGTCTTACTATTAACCGCTTAATTGATTCGATGATTAATTCATTTCACTATGTATATATATATGTACATTTTAATCCTTTGCACTGACTCATTGACTTGCATACACGTTCATTGGCTCGATCACTCTCTCGTTCGCTCATTCGACTCGTACGCTCACTCGCTTGCTTTTCGACACTACTCTATAATGTTTACTTAACGTGACTGTAATCTTGGCAATATATGTGTGGTGAAATAATAAACGTAATCAACACTTCGTATTCGCCTTCTGATTTATACACTGTTGGGGCGTTATTGAGTAACGGTTATCAGGACAAAGAATATACGAAGTTTTAGGGTAATATCGAATATCGATCACCAAAAATTAAATCAATTAAAAGTATTTGTAAGCTATTTTCAGTAAGTTCACTTAGTATTATTTGCTTGAATCATTCCATTGATGTTTAAGACTGCGACTGGTCAGTCTCTAATTGGCATATGTGAATACTGTGCGTACTGCCTCAATATAGCCTTAATTCACAAGCATTGTATGCAAAGATGGATAGTGGTTAGCAGTGGAATCCAGTTTGACGCGCGTTTCGTCATATTTCGGACTCGTAAGCTGGATATACCTGCATCTCAGAGTTGATGTTCACTCTGGGACTCGAACCCAGTACCTTTTGCTTTCATTAAGGAATGAATTTATTTAAGATTCTACTGTAAACCAAAATGGAAAGTTTCATCTTAATTTGAGATGATTCAGAAGTCGAAAGAAATTAACTCTTCAGGAATTATATCTAAAAGTTTTATGTTTCATGGAGAAGACTAATTGTTGAACCACAGAAATATAATCTAATGGTTTATATTCCTCATTATTAATTTGAGATAAAATGTGGGGATTATTATATCTTACTGTTGATAATGATCTCATTTCAGATGTATTTAAATTTTATTATCTCCGCTGAGGGTTAGCCTCATTATGATGGCTACGAAAGCCATCATCCAGAAGATACAAGAGCTTAATAACAGTTGTCTACGCAAAATACTTAGTATCCGTTGACCAGACACTATCAGCAACAACCTACTGTGAGAGAGAACAAACCATATTTCATCCAGTGGAGGAAGAAATCAGGTAGAAGCAGTGGAAGTGGATAGGACATACATTGAGGAAAACAGTCAACTGCATCACAAGTCCTCACATGGAATCCTGAAGGTCGAAGGAGAAGAGGAAGACCGAAGAACACATCACACTGAGAAATGGAGACAGACATGAGAAGAATGAACAAAAATTTAATAGAACTAGAAAGGAAGGCGGAGGACAGATTGTGCTGGAGAGTTCTGGTCGGGGGCCTATGCTCCATTGGGAGTAACAGGCGTAAGTAAGTAAGTAATCAATTGTTATATCTTATAATGATCAATCGCTTATTAGATATTGGGATAAGATGAATAAGAGGAGATGATAAACTTTGAAAGTTATATTCTGAGATATCGGTATTGATTTTTTTCAACGTATATTTACTAAAACTTGGTTTATATGAATTTTACATTCTCCTAATTGAAAGCTTTTATTGAAGCATCAACTGACTAATGATCTCAACTATTGAAATTACTATAATATGCACAAAACCACTTCTGATATTAATCAACATATGTTCACTAATGACTGGCTTCAAGAGGTATTTCCTGGAGTTCTGGTGAGAAGCAGTAACCAATGGAGTTCAACCGTGTCTTTTGTGAGATAGTAACTCACTGAAGACATTGGTGGAGGGTGGATTGGTTGAAGTTAGACATTAACACCGTTGAATGACAGTCGGCTCAGTGGTCTAGTGGTTAGGCGCTCGCGCGCGAGACTGATATGTCCTGGGTTGGAATTTCGCGAGTCGGGATTGTGGATGCTCATTGCTCGGATGTCGCATACTAGGAGATATTAAATAGTGGTTAAGTGCTCTGGAGCGAAACTGGTAGGTCCTGTGTTCGAATTTCGCGAGGAGAGATCGTGGATGCGCGCTGCTGAAGAGTACCACAATAGGATGGAACGGCCATCCAGTGCTTCCAGGTTTTCCATGGTGGTCCAGCTTCAATTAACTCATGCTTTCAACTATAAAAATACTGAAATCTCCACAAAAACCCCTTCTGAAAATTAATAGCATTTGTCATAAGACATTTTAACTATAAGTTAACTAATAGTTTGAACATCATTTTTCTTTTGTAGTTGGTTTATTTTCCAAGATTTTTACTATACATATGATGATTTGAAGGGTGACTTCTGTATCTTAGGTCATATATCTCATCCTTCTAATATTATAATTTTTTTTCATTCTTAATTATAATTGACATCTTCAAACTATACGTCATCATAATAATGATATAAGTTTGATTGTTTGATTCCGTTTTGTTTGTTTTTTATTGATTATTATTGTCGTCAACGTTTCTCCTCATCTCCATCATATGAGTCTGTGAACGCTAGTAACCAAGCAAAGTAGATTTATGAATAAGTTATTAAAGATGACAAATTGAAGTAAATTTTATATAGTTAAGAACGTGAAGCTAGATCACCATAGAAAACCTGGATGCACTGAATGGCCGTTTCGTCCTATTGTGGGACTCCTCAGCAGTGCGCATCCACGATTCCGCTGGATGCCGGCTCAGTTCACAGAACTCGTCTCAACAAATAATAACGTGATTATTGACTTATTAATGAATCCAATTCGATATGCCTCTGAAATTTGTTTTTATTTTGCTTAAAGTGTTCACGTAATTACTATGAAAATTGTTATATCTAGTGCTTTAGATTCTTGCTATGCCGTGTACTACGAGACTATTTGAACGATCGAACCCGCCACCTCGCAAGAGAGAAGATAGAAGACCAGTAAGTAGGAATTTTATTCCCCAAACAGTGTCAAATATAACACAGAAATCTCATGTATTTATAGTTTTTTGGCTGAAAGTAAATCATCATTTCGGACAGCCAATAGGCACATAGGGGTCAGTCTTATCCATCCAATGGGGAAGCTACACGTCGTCATTCTAGAATGTTCCCCTAGTGGTGATTGGATGGAATGTCTTCGGCTCTTTCTGAGCTTCTTGAGGATTCCTTGAGTTTGCCAACGAGTCATCCTTACAAAACTAAATAATTATTTTGGAAATTTGATTATGCTTTATATGTGTTCACATGTTATCCGTTAAAAAATATAAGGTATGTAATTTACACTTGAATTGTATTGCATGTTGATAGACTAGTTCTTGAGTCTAATTGGATTGTGTCACGAAATTAAAACAGACTCATATGTACATAAAACAATAAGAATAGCTAATTAAATACTCCACCGAATTAACTATGATGAAGATTTGTAGCTGAAGTGGATGATTTAGGTGGAGTTTTGTTCCTTGAGCAGAATAGTTTGGTCATGCAGCCTTCATTGTGTTTCTGAATAAAATCCAGGTCGACAGGACAAGAAATTCGAACACCAGTTCTACTTGAAGTTTGTTCTGATATGGTCATTCAGAAGAACAATGAAAACTCTACATCTAAACCAGCCAGGTCAGTGAACAACTCACCACCTAAATACTGAAGTAGTGATTGGATCATTTTATTCGCCAGATGGTTATATTCCTAATAACTTATTTAGACATTGTTTCTTTTAACTAGGACTTCAAATTCAACTTCAGTTTTATATATAACGTGTGACTGCAAGTCGTGATAAATCGGTCTATTTTCCGTACGTCAGTTATTCATTGTTGTAAGGCTGTAAGATATAATCATTGGATGATAATTTTTAATAATAGTGGACAGTAGTAAAATGTTGGATCCATGGGATCGAACTAATAGCTCGTGAGCTAGATGCAAACACATCCAAGTGATGATGTTCATACCGAGACTCGTATTCAGCATACTACGCCGAAGTGTAATCCCCTAAGTTACTAAATCGAAATCGTCAGCAATTCGTTTAACTGCCTAGATTTAGTCCAAGTTATTAACGATGAAGAATATAGACCTTTAGTTTTAGTTTCATTTGCATTATAGAAGTAACATTATTTTGATGGAGTTTTGTTCTCTGAGGTGGATGGTTTGGTCGTGGAGCTTCCATCGCCCATCTGAATGGCATCATCTGCACAAACTTCGGGTAGAAGTGAAGTGTTTGACAGTTTCGTCTAACAGTTGAATACAGAAAACAATGTTTCAATTTACTGTATGCTTTTCCTTTACATGCATCTGCGCACTAGATGAGTGGTCTTGTTCATTCTAGAGATTTCAGTAATCTTTTATTACTTTATGGTGTGTGCGACTGTCAATAGACAGAAGTAGTATGTAGCATCATTCGAAAGTGAAATGTCTTGAGGCAGAAAGTTGAGAGAAGATCAAAGAGAAGAAGATGAGAAAAGACAGTGATTGGCATGGAAATGAAGGAACAACAAAGTCGAAGACAATTGAATGATATTTTGCAAATAAATTATTTACTGTATGGTTCTCAGATGTGTAATGTGCTGTAATGTGTTAATATACATTTGGATGTCCTCACTGGTGTTCTCGTTCATTACAACTTCACTTCAAAACGACAGTTTTATCAAAGAGATTGAGATTTTTGAAACTTCACTGATTAGAACTACTTAACCTTCGGTTTCAACAGTTATCTAATATTACTAGGTTGTACATAAAAAGTGTAGTTCAAAGGATAGAAACTTAACTTTCACTTTGTACTGTACAAAGCTGAAACTTCGAGAGCTACTACAACCACCATCAAAAATGTACAAGTATTTATAAACTGTTGCCTACACAAGATAATTAATATCCATTGACCCGATATAATCAACAACAACCTATCATCGGAGAGAACGAACCAACTTCCAATTGAATAGGAAATTAGGAAGAGATGTTGAAATTGGATAGGGCATACATTGCGTAAATCATTAAATTGCATCACAAGACAAGCGCTAACTTGGAATGATGAATAGAAACGAAGAAGAGGAGGACCAGAGAATACAATGAATCGACAATTGGAATCAGATATGAAAAGAATGAATAGCAATTGGAAAAAACATGAAAGGATTGTCTAAGATAGAATTACTTACACCCATTACTCCTCGTGGAGACGCCCACCAGTATTCTCCATCTAACTCTATCCTAGACAATCCTGTCATTACATTTATTATTATTATTGTTATCTTATACAATTCAATTTAAGTATCTAAATTTAGTTGGGTGTATTTTTCTTGTTTAGTAAGACTTTCTTTTAAAATATGATTTCCGTTGTTCATTTAAACACATGATCTATCTTATATGATTGATTGTCTAATAGATGAAAAGAATTTCCGTACTTAGATATATTCAATGTTTTAATTTCTTAAACTAATTTACTAATTTTGTATCTAGGATGAGAGTTTCATCTTATTTGGGACTCGTCAGCTGGATGTACCTGCATCTAGGAGTTGTTACCCACTCTGTGACTTGAACTCAGTACCGTTCGCTTCAAACATCATCGCGTTATCCACTTAGTTACTGAAAACTGATCGCCAAGTGGATAACGCGATGGTGTTTGAAGCGAACAGTACTTAGTTCCAGTCCCAGAGTGAGTATCGACTCTCGTCCTGGATTCCACTGCTATCCACTATCCATCTTTTTGTAGCCTATGAGAATCATATATGAAACGTTTTAAATAGGATAAGATAACAACAGATATCGTGGTGTGAACATAACTTTAAGACCGATGAGTACAGATGCAATGCTCTACGTTTCCATTATTAATTAATTCGTAAAATAAAGTAATGTTAATCGAATATACATTACCGACAAATTCATCTGACCTATTCTTTGTATTATTGGATCCACTTACCCAATAAAGTAGCATTATTGGGTAAGTGGATCCAATAATACTTTGTACTTTATGTACGCTTGACAATTGCTGACAATTGCACTCCTCCTTCATACTTGCTTAACGTGTCTGTAATTTCGGATATCTGTGTGTGGTCCAATAATAAACGCAATCAACCCTTCGTATTCACCTTTTGATTTATATACCGTTAGGACGTTATCGAGTAACGGTTATCAGGATGAACAATATACAAAGTTCAGGGATAATACCGAATATTGACCACAACAATATATCCTAAAAATCTATTAGGATCAGACATGTTCGATAAACTTCTGGTAACAATCAACTATCTAATACTTATTGACGCCTTATTATGTAATAATTTTTTTTTCCAGCTTAATAATCATCCTATTTAACCATAATCACTACAATCTATAGAAATGTTGGGTAACTACGGTGATATGGAACATTTGTCTTTTATTCAATTTATTTAGGGCTAGTTTATGGATATAAGTGTACATGGATAGTTATAACTGTACTTGTTAGAATTATGTTTTAAGTATCCTACACCTAACAATATTGACTCAGGTTATATTCTTTATAAAGTCAATTACCTAAATCAGTTAACCATGGAAATTGAAAAGAAACATAGTTAATAAATTAATGCTCTATTAATAGACGTTATTTAATAATTTGGTGAATTCGGCAACTTAAATCATCCAGAAAAAGAAATCTATATAACCCCTATTATGCAATTTTGGAATCCTTCCTATAAAGTGAAATCTGACATCCTAAATCTTCCATTCTTTAAGGGTTCGATTTCAGTGAACAGGGTGATGGGTGTATACTATTAAGGGGTTTCATATTACGACGAAATCGTCGTCTAATGATTCCAGGTTTTCAAAGATAGTCTAACATTGGTCGGTTCATAATTTCGGTGAAACGTGAAAATCTCCACCACTCTATACTTATAATTATCATGCTCACTTGTGATTAGCTTCGAAAGGGAATTCTCTGAGTTCTAGTTAGAGGCCATGACCACTGGAGTTTAACTGTGTCAGACGTGAGGCTATTACCCACCGGAGACAATTGCACGTGGTTGCGGAATATCTTAAATTGATTGAAGTCAAACACTAACACCGTTGGGTCCCGTTCCAGTGATCTAGAAATCAAGCGTTCGCGGGCGAAACCAAAGATACTGGGTTCGAGTCCCTCATGTGGTCGCGGATGTGCGCTGGTGAAGAGTCCTGTACTAGAACAAAATGGTTGTTTAGTACTTCCTGCTTTTCAATGGTAGTCTATCATTGGTCGGTCCATTATTTCAGTGAAAAATAAGTACTAATAACGTAAGCATGATATTCTGTCATATATTACATTCTAGTAATTGATTAGTACTTTGTTTTAGGAACATAAACTAATGTAATTACAGAACTTAATCTTTTATGCATCCTTCTAGTTCATAGTAGTATATACTTACAATGCAGACGTTTCTTTTCATTATTATCAGAAGGGTTTTTGTGGAGATTTCAGTAATTTTATAGTTGAAATCATGATTCAATTGAAGTTAGACCACCATAGAAAACCTGCAAGCAGTGGACGACCGTTTCGTCTTATTGTGAACTCCTCAGCAATGCGCATCCACGATCCCGACTCGTGAGATTCGAACCCAGGACATATCAGTCTCGTTTAAACTCTAGACAACTGAGCCAGCCGGCATCCAACGGTGTTCGTGTCTAACTTCAACCAATCCACGAAGTTGAGCAACCGTTCATTATTAAACATATTTTTATGGGATCAACTTATCTATGTTAACGGAGCAGTAAAGTTTGAAGTAAATCATAATTCATCCATTCACCAAATTCTGTCTCCTTATCAAAAACAATGCATACCCACTGTGGTTAAATTTTATTCACCTAGGGGAATTCGAAAACCCTGATTCTAAACCAATGGTGCACATGGGCTCCATGATCCCAATGAAACAAATGTCATATGAAACTATTGTTGGCCACCGGCTACCATGGAACTATGTCTCCTAACGATGATCCACTGCCTTGTGGATTAAACCTCTAGGTCGAAGGCTCTGGGTGTGGCTCCCTAAGAAAACCACCAGGGCACCCTAGCAGTATCACAACCGCTACACAAATCATTTGATTTTTTTACATGATCAATATTAAAGTATCCAAACTGTACGATAGTTAATTAACAAATTTTTGATAATTTCCTGATGGATATTTAAATATGACACGTTCTCTCTGGTTTCTACTACATTCATCGTCAAGAAGATACAAGTATTTATAAACAGTTGTTTAAGCAAAATACTCAACACTATCAGCAACAAAGTTTTATGGGATAGGACAAATCAGCTTCCAGCTGAAGAGGAAATTAGGAAAAGAAGTTGGAAGTGGATAGGACATACATTAAAGAAATCACCAAACTGCATCATGAAGCAATCCCTAACTTGGAATCTGAAATGGAAGCGGAAAAGAGGAAGGCCAAAGATCCCATTGCGCTGGGAAATAGAATCAGATATGAAAAGGATTAATTTTAACTGGAAAGAACTGGAAATGATTGCCCAAGACATAGTTGGATGGAGAATGCTGATGGGCGATCTATGCTCCTCGACGAGGGGTAACAGGTGTAAGTAAGTCTCTGGTATCTTGTATTCCATGTTATGCCAATTATTTTATTCTTTTTCATACTACTACTACTACTACTACTACTACTACTAATAATAATAATAATAATAATAATACGGAAAGTGTGTGAAAAATCTTACAAATTTTATTGTTTACTAAATATACTACTAAAAATAGATTTCTCATATAAATAATTCAGACGATCTATTTAATTAGCCAAGGTTGTCTGGAAATAAACTATTGTTAATGGAATTAAATTAATTAATTGATGATGAATTCAGAAATCCTATTGATATATCATGTCTTTAATGTTTAATTTCAGGTATGCTGGTCCCATGACCGGGTAAAGGAGGAGGGTTAAACACTATGTGGGAGAGGACAAATGAGCTTCCGATTGAAGAAGAAATGAGACAGAGATGTTGAGAGTGTATAGGATATACATTGAAGAAATCATGAAATTGCATGATGAGGAATGCGGTAACTTTAAATGCTGATTGGGAAGATAAGAGAGTAAGGCGAAGGAACACATTGTGTCGAGGATTGGAATATGACATGAAAAGGATGAATGTTATATGTGAGGAAATTGAAAGGATTGTTTAGGACATAGTTGTATGAATAATGGTGGTGGTTTGTCTATGCTCCTCGATGAGGGTTAGTTGACGTATATATATATTAATGTGCGGGCGAGGATAATTATGATTGGTTGTTTGTTTGGTCTAACTTGTTGATAGTCTGACAAATACTTCATGAGTTATATATCTTCCTAACTTATTATTATTGATTGTTATTGGATTGTGTCGGATGGTTGGCGGTTTTTTGTGTAAGGTATATGTACGTTTTAGTCATGTTAACCACGTGTTCTTGATCTGAGTTGTTTTAAAGTGCTGTAGAATAGATATAAGGTGGGAATCTTTTGTAGATACTTGTCTATAGTGAACTAACGTCCCATTCGTAAGGACGAAGAAAATCCGATCGTTGTCATCTAGATATATAGGTCTTAGTAAATACCTTAGAGTAAGTTATTATATCATATCTTTTATCGTAAAGTGATTATTTGTATAAGCGAACTCTACGGTAATCAGTCGTTCAGAATAACCTATGTCATACTTTGATATTCTTAATGTTGATTGAATTGTATCCAAACAAGTTATAATATACACACTCATTTACAAAATTTACTTACGCCTGTTACTCCCAATGAAGCATAGTCCACCGACCAGCATTCTCCATCCCACTCTGTTCTGGGCTTTCTCTTCTAGTTCTATCCAATTTTTGTTTATTCTTCTCATGTCTGTCTCTATTTCTCCGCCTGTAGCTCCTCCGACTGCTACTACCTGTCCCAAGCCCGGATAAAGGAGGAGGGTTGGGCATGGGATTAGCGACCCCATCCCGTAGAAAACCAACTCGTTAAAAGGACTTCAACCAGAAAACATTATACACACCCACTTAATCATTTATGAAAACTTATTGACAGATGAATAAAAGAAAATTCATTTTTTAATTATGACAAATCTAATTATTTGTTATGAATATCATGGTATATTCTTAATTCAATGAATAGAAGATCATTCATGCATAGATACATTATCACTACTGTCAAATTGGATCTAAATATTTATCAGTAGTATATTTTGATGATATCGACAACAAAAAATAGAAATCGGAAGTATTTGTTAAAGTTGATGATTATCTAGAAACGTGTTTGTTTGTTTGTTTGTCTGTTTTAAATCAAACATTACACAGGTTTTATAAGCAAAGATGAATTGTGTTATATCTTGAACTTAGATTTCTTAGTATGTCGCTTAATACTTCAGTATTCGAAAGCCAGAACCCTCCCAAGTCACAAATCAGATAACAGAAGAAAAGTAGAAAGAATGTCATTCCAAATAGTGTCGATTATGGTATAAAATTGTCAGGTATTTATAGTTTTTAGTAGAAACTAAATCAACATTATAGTTATGCAATCCGCACACAGGGAATTATCAGCATTGTTCAATAGGGAAACTACACGTAGTGATTCTAGAATATTCTTCCAAAAGCTGATTGGATGGAATATATCCGGCTCCTGTTGGACTTCTTAGAGCTTCCTTGACTTTACCTGTGGATCATCCTCACAAATAGTAGCTAGCACTGTAATCCAGGACAAAGCGCGTTTCGTCCTATTTTTGGGATTCGTCAAGTGGTTGTATTTGCATCTCAAAGTTGATGTTCACTTTGGGACTAACACATAGGTTTATTTTAATTAAATATTTATTGAACATTCACTAAGTTTTAGTAACGATCATTATATTCACGTTTAATGATTAAAAGTAAAAAAAAATCAATTTTTCAATGAGCAACTAATTATAACTAATCAGGTTGCAGTGAATGAGAACTAATAAATAGGACAATCGAATGTATTTGAATACAAAATTACAGAATGTCTAAGTCAGATGAAAGAACCATGCAGTAAATACTTCATTTGTAAAATGTCAATCAATCGGCTCAAACATGATTGTTCCTTCGCTTCCATGCCAGTCATTTTCTTTTCTTGTCCTCTTCTCTTTCATCTTCTCTTAATCCTGTCCTGTTTTGAATAATGAAACTCAGCCTTTAGCCCAACTGGGGGCTACTGCCGGTCCCAAGCCTGGATAAAGGAAGAGGGTTGGGCATGGGGTTAGTGACTACATCCCGTAGAAAACTAACTCGCTAAAAAAAACGCTAACCAGGAAAATTTGATATTCTTATACTCTTCTCATTGTTGTTATCACTAATAATATAAATATTATCATTCTTATGAAATGGGCGTTTCGTGGAGATTTTAGTAATTTAATAATTGAATTAATGTATCAATTAAAGCTAGACCATCATTGAAAACCTGGAAGCACTGTACAGCTGTTTTGTCCTACTATGGAACTCTTCAGTAGTGAGCGTTTACGATCCTGCTAGCGAAACGGACGTCCAGTGCTTTCAGGTTCTGAATGGTAATCTAGCTTTAATTGACTCATGAATTCAACTATTATAATTTTATTTTGTGACATCTCCGAACAATATACAACACTAGAACTTGTCTAATCGTGTATATTGTAATGAACGAGAACATAGGCGGGGACAAAAAGTTGTATTTGACTACATAATTAAAGAACATCTCAGTAAAATCTAAGAACCATTTGCAAAATATCAGTCAATCATCTCAAACTTGATTGTTCCTTCATTTCCATGCCAGTCACACTCTGTTCCCGTCTTCTTCTCTTTCATCTTCTCTCAACCATCTGCCTCTAGACATTTCACTTTCAATTCATGTTACACACCATTTATATCAACTCAGCCTGTAGCTCCTCCGGGGGCTACTGCCGATCCCAAGCCCGGATAAGGGAGGAGGGTTGGACATGGGGTTAGCGACTACATCCCGTAGAAAAACAAAAATTATTCAAACCATTTAAATACTACTTATATCTGTAGACATCAGTACCACACACCACAATATCTCTCTATCTCTCCCTTTCACTCAAAACTAACATGTTATACACAAGTATTAATCATTAGACTAAATACTACTACTACTACTACTGCTACTACTACTACTACTACTACTACTGTAGTGAACAGAACACGACTGGGGACAATCGAATGTATTTAAGCAAAGATTACAGACTATCTCAGCAAATTCTGAAAACCATACAATGTACAGTCAATTTGCAAATTAACAACCAAAAGTCTCGATCTTCACTGTTTCTTCTCTAATTCGATTGTTCGTGCATTTTCCTACCGATTGCGCTTTGTTTCAATTCTTTCGTCATCGGTCTTCTGCCAAAATACATTCTATGTCTGACCCACACCATATACTACTTATATGGATATAAGTAGATCACACCACACTACTACTACTACTAATACTAATACTACTACTACGACTACTACGACTACTACTACTATACTATACTATACTATACTATATTAACGACCATTATTGACACCGGCACAAAGTATGACAAGGTTAATTACTTCCATTTTCAATCTTACATTAATATAAACGAGCTAATTTATACCCATTGAATATGAACAATGAAACACATTGAATGGTTAAAATTGTATCTTAGTTGAATAAAATTAAAATTTTTAATTTACATAAATATTCTGTATGATGTTGATAAACGGTTTATGTTAATATTCAACTTGACATCGGTTTTAGGGTTGAAACATTTAAACTTTCATCTAATCATTTTATTAGTAGTGATAATTGTTTTATTTTGAAGATCACTATAGAATCCATGGGAATATTCAACCATGATCAATGGAATTTAGGACGCTTTTTTCGTCCTATTTCTGACCCATCACCTGGATATACCTGCATCTCAGAGTTGATGTTCACTTTGAGATTCAAACCCAGTACCTTTCACTTCAAACGCCATCATGTTATCCACTCAGCTACTGAGTCCTGATAGCCACTTGCTTGTGCAATGGGGTGAATTTGAAATTTACTTAGTATTGTTTGTTTGAATTTTTCTATTGATGTTTAGGACTGCAATTGATCAGTCTCTTATTGGCATATGTGCATACTGTGCGTATTGCCTCGATATAACCCGATGGCGTTTGAAGAGAAACGTACTGGGTTAGAGTCCAAGAGTGAACATCAACTCTGAGATGCAGATACATCCATCTGAAAAGTCTAAAATAAGATGAAATGCGCGTCCTCGATTCCATTGCTAGCCACTATCCATCTTTACTTATAGTGAATAGCGTTTGTTTTAATTATCTATAAATAAAATTTATCTTACTAGGACTTTACTCTTTAATTATCTACCTTGATTTATTTATTAATACATAACATTTCAGAACTAGTTAAGAGTCATTATGTATAAATTTTGTAAACGTTTTCATCCTCTGTAAATATTACTTAAATATATTAATCTTGTATATAAAAGAGTTTCATTGAATAACAATGATTGGTACTATTCCGTTACTGAAAGAAAAACTTGACAGACACATATAAATGTCTTCAGAAGCAGATGTTTAACCAGATTACTTGAAATGTTTCGTAGGTATACCATATATTTAAGTCCCACAATAGGACGAAACGGCCGTCCAGTGTTTCCAGGTTTTCTATGGTGGTCTAGCTTCAATTGACTCATGATTTCAACTATGAAAAAAAATGAAATCTCCACAAAAGTCCCTTCGGACAAAAGTAAGTTATTCTGTTGAAACTAACAGATTTGAGGTAAGAACAAAGGGGCTTTGAATACAGAAAGGGGGTTTGGATGTTGGTCTAGAAAAAAAATATGACTCTTCATAAATACTGGATTATCATGTTAGGCATTTGATTACTTTTAAAAAATGGATGACATATGATCTTTTTTAATGACCCTTTATTTTTTTAACTTTATCAATAACTTGGTAGACAAAAGTAGGTCCTGGGTTCGAGTCTCTTGAGGCGAGGTCGTGGATGCGCACTGCTGAGGAGTCCCATAATAAGATGAGACGGCCATCCAGTGCTTCCAGGCTTTCCATGATGGTCTAGCTTCAATTGACTCACGCTTTCAACTGTGAAAAATATTAATCAATTGTCTCAATCTTGACCGTTCCTTCTGCAAAGATCAGTCCACCGTCTCCAATTATTATTGTCCATGCATTTTCATACCAAGTGTGTTTTGTTTCCGTTTTCTTCTTATCGATCTTCTACTGAAATATATTCTCTGCCTAACCATCATCATATACTACTTATGTGGATGTAAGCAACCCACAACACAGTAGTTCTCCAAGTTTGAGCTCCATTAAATAAAACTATCTTGATGTTCGTATCAAAGATACTGATCGTAATGTTGGCTTGCATACAATTATTTTTAGTTGTATATATTGTTCAATAGTAGGAATTCTGTCCTTGTTAAGATGGTGATTGGTGGTGGTCGACAGGAAGCCTTGAACCTGGGTTTCCTGCTACTTGGCACTTGTCAGCAAGGTGTACCTGTAATCTTGAGGGAACTGTTGCTCCCTGATGGATTCGATCCCATATCACTCAGCTTGTTTCACAATCAAAGACGTTACCATTAAGCTATTTGAGCCGTGACTGACCTCCTATAAAACTGAAATGTAATCACAATTGATTGATCACTGGATAGTGATCAATGTCATACGTGTCTTTGTTTTTTTTTTCTTCAATTCTCACCTTTATGTCTAGGTTTATAGCTGAAATACAAATTTTTCAGTCATTCAAATAATATACATAAATATATCAGACTTAATACTTGACATTTTAACAAATACACCATTTTTGTTGACATTTGTCATTTCATTTTAATGTTAGACAAATCAACTTTATCTGTCGTTTAAATTCACTCCCCATTTTTTTCTATACGAATCCAATCTATTAATAATTTAATACTTCGAAAACAAAAGAAAAAAAGAAAAAAAGAGAAAAAAAAAGAAAAAAAGAGAAAAAAAGAGAAAAAAAGAAAAAAAGAAAAAAAGAGAAAAAAGAAAGAAGAAAAAAGCAAATTGACATTATAATTCATCAGAATAATCTTCAATCAAATACGAATATATATAAATGTATATGCTTATATACCTGGCTCAGCCATTAATCACTTGTTTTATTTACACTATTTATATTGCTCAATGTTAATTGTATACTGATAGACTGATAATAAATATATTATGTGTGTTATCAAATGAAGATAAGGGTTATCAGAAGGGGGGTTTTCTGGGGATTTTAGTAAGTTTTTATGGTTGAATTCATGGGTCAATTGAAGCTAGACCACCATAGAAAATCTGGAAACATTGAACGGTCGTTTCGTCCCATTATAAGGCTTCTAAACAGTGCGCATTCACGATACTAACTCTCAAGATTCACAAAAACCTCTCACTAATAACTGGCATCAAGAGAAAATTCTTGGAGTTCTAGTGAGAAGTAGTGACCAGTGAAGTTCAACTAGGTCTATTGTGAGATAGTAACTCACTGAAGGCAATGGTGAACGATTGCTCAACTTTGTGGATTGGTTGAAATTAGATATTAACACCGTTGGATGCCGGCCGGCTTAGTGGTCTAGAAGTTAAGCGCTCGCACGCGAAACTGATATGTCCTGGGTTTGAATCTTGTGAGTCAGGATCGTGGATGCACACTGCTGAGTAGTCGCATACTAGGAAGAAACGGCCGTCTAGTGCCTGCGTGTTTTCGATGGTGGTCTAGCATCGATTGACTCATGAAGTCAACGATAAAACTACTAAAATCTCCACAAAACCCCTTCTGAAAAAAGACTTAACCAAACGATAGAAAAAATGAATAAAAAAGAAAAGATATTTAATGGTGGGCATTGAATGGAAGTGAAATATTCAAATGTCAATATAATTAATCGATTTAAATAAAAAATACCTAAAGGCGATATCTCTTTCATCATCATCATCATCATCATCATCATCATCATCATCATCATCATCATCATCATCATCATCATCATCATCATCATCATCATCATCATCATCATCATCATCATCATCATCATCATCATCATCATCATCATCATCATCATCATCATCATCATCATCATCATCATCATCATCATCATCATCATCATCATCATCATCATCATCATCATCATCATCATCATCATCATCATCATCATCATCATCATCGTCAATAACGAAGGTCAAATCACTAAACCAGTAAATTTGACGTGACATAAATCGAAATGTATCATTGTACAAACTCATACATAGATTATTCAGATAATGTAATTCTAGTCTATCAGTTAAGGGCTCTGGCTCATGACTGGTAGATCCTGGGTTCGAATCGTGGATGCGCACTGTTGAGGGGTCCCATAATAGGACGAGTTGGCCGTCCAGTGCTTCCAGGTTTTCCATGGTGGTCTAGCTTCAACTGACTCATGATTTCAACTATGAAAAATTCTAGTTGTGTTTTACAGTGGTTCATTGACATTTTTTAAAAATTTTCGAATACATCTTAGATTCTTTATACCTATTATTATGTTCTTCATGTTAAAATAATGTATGTAGGTTAAAATTATTGCAATGGAGAAAATCGGAAACAAGAATAAGCTAAGCAAAACGAAAAAAACTATTTCGTTACAGTATGGCGCTCATCAGCAATGCGTATCCATGATCCCGAACACGGGGCTCGAACCCAGGACCCTCGGTCCCGCTTGCAAACGCTTAACCTCTAGACCACCATGCTGATATCCAACGATTTTAGTGTTTAACTTCAACCTGTCCATGAATTTTTAAGCTATGTGATTTAACCGTGAACTTTTCACTCACTTCCGATAGAGTTGGATGCCGGTCTTAAGGTTAAACGTCCACATGAGAGACCGAAGATCCTGGGTTCAAATTTCGTGTGCTGGATCGTGGTTGTACACTGCTGAAAAGTCCCATACTATAACGAAAAAGAAGTCCAGTGGTTACAAGTTATCAATGGTGATCTAACATTGATCGACTCATGATCTCATTTAAAACTAAACAATTTCCACAACCCTATACTGATAAAATTTCATTAGATTGGTATGTTATTCTGCATGTTATTGTAAACAAAATTACTAACGAATAAAGTATTTCATGAAACTTTTCTGACAAAACTAAAGTCTCACTAATAACAGTGTGATTATCATAAATAATCATTCATTTATTTAGTCTGGTTTAAATCAAAGTGAATTAATGATAAAACGAAATTTATCATGTGATCATACTGATTATTCGACTAATTAGATCGTATGAATAAAACAAACACTTACTTACTAACACCTGTTACCCCCAATGAAGCATAGGCCGCCGACCAGTATTCATCAACCCACCTACTATGCCATGGGCCTTCCTTTTTAGTTCTATTCAACTTTTGTTCATTCTTCTCATGTCTGTCTCCATTTCTCGGTGTAATATGTTCTTTGGTCTTCTTCTACTCCTTTGACCTTCAGGATTCCATTTGAGGGCTTGACTTGTGACTCAGTTGGGTGATTAACTCAATGTATGTCCTGTCCATTTGCAGCGCTTCTTCCTGATTTCTTCCTCCGCTGGATGGAATCTGGTTTGTTCTCTCTCACAGTAGGTTGTTGCTGATATTGTCTGACCAACGGATCTGAAGTATTTTGCATAGACAACAAACAGACTATATGGCAATCTAGATAAATCTATATTCAATTACATCCAATTGACAAAAAAAGTAGAATATTAAAATGTAATTCAATGTATTGTAGTCCATAATATTTTGACAGTTTATTCACACTACATACTTCACATGCATGTGTTATTTCAATATTATATAACCAATTATATACTTGATTGACTAAAGTAAGAATACGGGGGTTTTCTGTGGAGATTTTTAGTAATTTTTATATGTAGTTGAAATCGTGAGTCAATTGAAGCTAGACCACCATGGAAAACCTGGAAGCACTGGACGACCGTTTCATCCTATTATGGAACTCCTCAGCAATGCGCATCCGCAATCACAACTCGCGAGATTCCAACCCAGGATCTATCAGTCTCGCGCGCGAGCACTTAACCACTAGACCACCGAGCGGGCCGGCATCCAACGATGTTAATATCGAACTTCAACCGACCCGCAGAATGTTATGAATTCATCATATTTCGCGGTTTTCTTACCAGTTGCTTACAACTTAACATAATATTATTCGTCGTTCAAACAAAATGTCGGTTGAAACTCACTTTAGATCATAATATATGAAAAAAAATTCTCATTAGTGAAGATTAGTGTAGAAGGACAAGAAGTATGAAAGTACTATAAGCTATATTTATATGCAAAATAATGTGAAAATGTATAGCTTGAATATAAGAATATTCTAGAACAATAACTAAGAGTATAGAAACAGAATTAATATTTAGTAATGAGATATTAATCTTATAATTAGGTAACTAATATGTCACTATGTCAGGAATTGTAAGCAGACATGAAAAGGATGAATAGCAACTAGAAAGAACTTGAAAGGATTGTTTAGGATAGGGTTGGATGGAAAGTGCTGGTGGTTGGCCTATGCTCCTGTAGGGCCAGTAAAATGTCACTGAACCCTAGTCAAATCATCCTGCAGTTGGGTCACTAAATATCGAACAGATCATCGATCCCCCTCAAGGTCAAGGACAATCAACGCGCATCAGTTAATCATACGCCATGGACTTGCCCATGCGGCAGTGGTTCTACTTTCACTTGTATCTACTTTAACTAATATATTCCTGTAATAACGTCCCTTGTATTATACAGTCTTCAGAGCATCCATGGTGCTGGTCGCGAGATGTGACTTCGAAGTTAGCTTGTTCGTTACACCATCCCCGTCTTACTCGAGTAGATCTCCAATCATTCGACATAGATCATCAACGTTGATGTTCTACACTCCTTTCACGAGGTGTAACAAGCGTAAGTATATATGTTGTTTGTTCTTGAGGAATCCAACAATGACAATCTATCAATACATTAAAGATGGTAGACTCAAATTACGAAATTCACTTTTATTCATCGAATTCCACTTAAGAAGATCTTGATTTCTGAATCCAACTACATTTGAAAATGCAAATAAATCGAAAGGGGAAAAATTAAACAAAGAAAAATAAAAAGTGAGTAAACACGTAAATAGTAAATCACTTATCCGAACTACTCAAGAAATACTTGAGATAAATTTATTTTTGTTTACATAACAAATACATTCTTGGATGTTTGCGTGTGTGTGTGTGTTTATGTATGAGAGCCAGTGAGTAAACAAGCGAACGCGAGTGTATGTATACGTGAGAGAAAGAGAGAATAAGATAGTATGCGTATACATTTCTTTTTTAGACGTGAGAAAACCTCGTGAGGCGAAGTCGTGGATGCGCACTGCTGAGGAGTTCCATAATAGGATGAAACGGTCGTCCAGTGCTTCTAGGTTTTCCTTGGTAATCTAGCTTCAATTGACTCATGCTTTCAACTATGAAAATACTGAAATCTCCTCACAAAACCCCACTTCAAATAGAGAAATTCAAATACTGTAAACATAAATAGATAAAAAACATTTAACTAATTAAATCAAAAAGTAATGAGATAAGAGTTTAAACTTTCGCTTTTGACTCTTTTCTATTCAGATTTTATTTACTCTAACTATTTGATGAATTCAAGTGTTAGATTAAGTCTTTTAATTTTCTATTATTTTTGGTTATAAGTAGTTTATATTTGAAATGAAGTGAAGCTTCAATTGACTCATGATCTTAACTATATAAAATTATTAGAAATCTCCACAAAACCACCCTTATGATAATGATCATATGCTCACTAGTGATTGGCTCCATGAGATAATTCCTGGAGTTCTAGTAAGAAGTTGTGACCAGTGGAGCTAATCCATTTCAGGTAGAAATAGGTATCTACCTCAGTACAATGGAAGTTGGTCGGGCAATTTTGTGGATTGATTGAGGTTAGACATTAACACCGTTGGATGCTGGCCGGCTTAGTGGTCTATCGGTCAAGTGCTCTGGTGCGAGACTGGTGGGTCCTGCGTTTGAATCCGGCGAGGCGGGATCGTGAACGCGCACTGCTGAGGAGTCCCACAATAAAACGAAACGGCCGCCCAGTGCTTCCAGGTTTTCCATAGTGTTCTAGCTTCAGTTGACTCATGATCTTAACTATATAAGATTTAAACTAATCGAGTAGTGTGGCGAGACTATAATTTATGGGCGACCTTTGAACGAACCTTAAGTGACCTTGAGAAATGTTAGTCAATCAGTAAATAGTCAGCATAGAGTAAAAATATAATATACAAAACGAAATAATTAAAGTGGATACACTTCTTTTATATGGTCCAAAAAGGTTCAAAGGTCCCAAAATCGTAATGCATAAGGCAGAGGAACTCATCCACATGGCTCCATAATAGTTGGCCTCTGGAGCCATGATTTCATAAAAGCCCTCTCAGCCTCGATCACATAGCTTCAGTATTGTTCGTGTGTACTCAAGTTGTGTAAGTTTATCATTTTTATTATGGATATGTCCCTACAATACTCATATCACTGAACAGCCGAAGCTTTAGTAACGTCTGCGAATATTGCGGCCAATGTTACTGGTGTTTTTATTATACAGTTCGCGGCAATTATTATAATATGTCTTAGTCTCAATCTGGATCGAGCTATAAAGGTTCCTATTCTAGCAAACGTCTTCTTTCAACATATATTACATCGAAGGACAACATCACTGTAGTCTGCACAAGGTCTACAAGTCATTTAATTACCGCGATTACAAATACAGGCAATTCTTAGTAGTTTCATTTGTTGTAGCCGCTTAATTGTCGTGCGTTCTCTAAAATTCTCTGTGAACCGATCGTACATGAGTATCAGATACTGAAATTGGCGCCTTGACCTTGAAATACCTCAAACGAATCTGATTGGCTCGTTCATAAATTATTGTCTCGCTAATAGTGTTTATAAGCAAAGATGGATAGTGGCTAGTAATGGAATCCAGGACAAAATGCGTTTCGTCCTATTTTTGGGACTCGTCAGCTGGATGTAACTACATCTCAGAGTTGATATTCACTTTGGGTAGCGTTTATTTGAATAATGTTTATCTATAGATTTGAATTAAAATACTTTAAAAGAAAAACATGTATTTGAATAATGTCAATAAATAAGAATTATCAAATGGTGATGGAGAAGATTTGTAGATCAGGTGGATGATTTTGATGGAGTTTTGTTCTTTAAGCAGGATGGTTTGGTCGTGGGACTTTCATATTGCACATTCACACAAATTTCTTATCATTATGAGCATAAGTAACCTGATGACATTTTTCCTCACTAAATATCATATTCACACAACTTGATTATTTGTTGGGGATGCTAGATCCCTGGAGATCGCTTGGTAAACGTCTTTTTTGTGATTTTATTTTGGAAATCTGAATATCTCATTTTCTCGCCAAAAGCACCCGCTATTACCTTCAGTTTGTATTTCTCACCTGGAAGGACCTTAAATGCCATTGATTCATTTCCCCTTTTGGTACGCTATTTTGTGATGTTTTCCAAAGATATTTTTGTACGCATGAGTTGTTTGCTTGTTTGTTCCTGCTTCCGACTGCTTATGGAGTGTATACTTTTCTTGGCTGAGTCTGGTCTTCTCCCTATAATTAGTAGGACTAGGGTGCAATGGAATACCTACGCTTGTCCTGTTGTTGTATTGCTAAGTTTCGTTCCGTCAGGTGATATTATTATTATTACCTCAATTAACCTGAAATATCATTTTCCCTATTATGCATCATCGTTACATGATTTATATTTGTTTATATTGTTTGTAACTTGACTTCTAACAACAAATTTTCTTAAATGACCTATTTAAATGACGTATTACTAGACTACTTGAACAATCGAACCCGCAACGTCGCAAGAGAGAAGATAGAAGACTAGTTGGTAGGAGTTTTATTCCCCAAACAATGTCAAATATAGAATTTACAGTTTTTTGGCTGAAAGTAAATCATCATTTCGGACAGCCAATAGGCACATAGGGGTTCCTTCTTATTTATCCAATAGGGAAGCTACACGTCGATATTCTATAATGTTCCCCTAGTGGTGATTGGATGGAATGTCTTCGGCTCTTTTTGAGCTTCTTGAGGCTTCCTTGAGTTTACCAACGAGCCATGCTTAAAAAAGGATAACCATTTATGACTTGGATTCACAAAATAATTTCTTATTAGTTGTAGAGAAGAGTACCATCATTTGGTTAGATTCAATAACTAAGTTTTAACCAGACTTCTTCAATATGAAATTGGATAAAACCTCTTGAAATGACATTTTTACTCCGTCCATGAAATTTTATGATAAATAGGATATGAAATCAAACCATCTTTGTTTCTTGTTGAATAATTTTTCTGATCAGTGTTTTTTTAGCGAGTTGGTTTTTTACGGGATGGGGTCGCTAACCCCATGCCTAACCCTCTGTTGTGGCTTGAACAAGGTCGTCGCCAATTTGTTATGACCTTACAAAATAAACCAAAGATGTATCCTAATTCGTTATTGGTTTTTATGTCCGGCTTTTATTTACGTGAATTATCCACCAATGGAAATACGACTTCTTCGACCTTAACACTGTGACAATCAATGACGTTCGATCAGTATGAGTAATCTAGCGTCCTTATCCGCCTAACCCTTCCAGTTGAGTCCAGAACACCGATGACAGCTTCTGTTATGCGAATCTATGCGAATCATTTATTTCAAGCATACTGCGTTTATATACCAGGCAGACAGACCACATCACACCATAAAATAGAAAATAATATCTGTACAATATCAAGCCAAATGTGGCTGTGAACGTGGGAGACAGTAATCACTGAATACATAATCTAGTCACTGAATGGTTATAAAATAAGAATATATATAAAATAATCATCCATTAATAGGTCCTGGGAGTTACCCTTACTTATGTCTTCGCTAGGATACAACACCCTCCTCCTTTATCCGGGTTTGGGACCGGCAGTAGCCCCCGGAGGAGCTACAGGCGGAGTTTTTGTTTCTTGTTATCATTTAGTATAAATTTTAAAAAAATACTCATTCTACCGTATATTTCGAGTTTTCATATAAATTAGTGAATCATTAAAAGATAAAATAAATTGAACAGCTGTTTCGAAACGTATACTTTCTAGTATTTATGTCTAAGATATATTCATAAAATTCTAACAAGCAGCTGTGACTGTCGGGACAGAGAAATATTACCGGTGACATTGTATAGTCGGTGAAAGGTAAGATAATTTTGATGAAATTATTATTTGAAATTCATGAATGAATTTTCCCAAAGGATCATGATAATTCACTATTGGGATATTTCAAACTAACCCCCCCCCCGGACATACACACACACACACCTGTTTTATACCTTTTTTTGTAGTTTTCAATGGTTCTACACTTGTTATGTTGTTTATTGAAAACCTTCACCCTAGTGATTTGAAATGGTTAATATAAAACATACATACAAAAAAATTCATCTGACTTATTCAGTATTATTCATTGAAAGTAATACATTCGACAGAGATAATGATATATGATTGATAAGGTGAATCATGATGATCTTTTGTTTGATATCATGTAAATATAATGTCCAGTGTAGGGGAACTTTTTATTGACTATCGGTTAAGGGCTCTGGCTCGAGACTGGTAGGTCCTGGGTTCGAATCTCACGAGTGCGGGATCGTGGATGTGCACTGCTGAGGAGTCCCATAATATGACGAAACGGCCGTCCAGTGTTTCCAGGTTTTTGATGGTGGTCTAGCTTCAATTGACTGATGATTTCAACAATGAAAATACTGAAATCTCCACAAATCCCCTTCTGATTATTGACACTTTCATTATAAACTTACTTACTTACTTATTTACGCCCGTTACCCCCCCCCATCGAGCATAGGCCGCCAACCAACATTCTCCAACACACTCTGTCCTGGGACTTCCTTTCTAATTCCATTCAACTTTTGTTCATTCTCCTCATGTCTGTTTCCATTTCTCAGCGTAATGTGTTCTTTGGTCTTCCTCTTTTCTCTTGGCCTTAAGGATTCCATGTGAGGGCTTGTTTTGTGATGCAGTTGGGTGATTTCCTCAATGTGTGTCCTATACACATCCAGCGCTTATTCTTGATTTCTTCTCCCGCTGGAATCTAAATATGAAGAATATAATGTAAATTAGGGAAAATTGTGGATCATCTACAATGAAATCAATCTATTCCTCATCATATTATGTGTGTTAACAACATAACGACATAAGCACTTACTTTAGATATCTCTTGTATGTATTTATCTGCATATCCCATTTCATTTATTGTATATTACTGACTTAGATTATTATTGGATTGGGAACCGGATGACCTTGTTATGGACGTAGATAAATAATTTCCTTATTCTAATCATAATAATCTCAACATATTTCTGGTTAGCGTTTTTTTAGCTAGTTAGTTTTCTACGGGATGGGGTCACTGACCTCATGCCCAACCCTCCTTCTTTACCCGATCTTGGGACCGGCAGTAACTCTAGAAGAGTTACAGTTGGAGTTAACTTCAACAAAGTATTCCAATTTTATGTTTCGTTTACATTTCCTCTTCTTACTGTGTTTTGTTTATCTCTTTCATATGTAACATTTTATCTAAAGGAAAGGTATCGTCTGTAGGTGGTTCAGTCAAGTTCATGGTGAACTCTTTTATTCGCAGTTAATAATGTTAACTAGTTTAGTTCAGATTTATTCTCATAAGTTGAACAATAGTCAAACTTTTATGTATGTATATCCATCTGGGCTAGATTTAATGAAACAATTCGTTTAGTATTGTTTGTTTGAATCTTCCCATCGATGTGTTGGACTGCAACTGGTCAGTCTCTGATTGGCATATGTGCATACTGTGCGTATTGCCTCGATATAGCCTTAATTCACAAGCATTGTAAGCAAAGGTGGATAGTGGCTAGCAGTGAGTCTCAGAGTGAACATCAACTATGAGATGCAGGTACATCCAGCTGACAAGTCCCAAATAGGACGAAACGCGCGTCAAACTGGATTCTACTGCTACCCACTATCCATCTTTGCTTACGATGCTTGTGAATTAAGGCTATATTGAGGCAGTACGCACAGTATTCACATATGCCAATTAGAGACTGACCAGTTGTAGTCCTAACACGTCAATGGGATGATTCAAACAAACAATACTAAGCAAAATTAATAATTATTTAATAAAGCAATTTGAGCGGTTTAACACACTAAACTAATTATTTGTCATATATGTAAGAATATACATCATTTAGAAGCAGCTTTTGTGGAGATTTTAGTAATTTTATAGTTGAATTCATGAATCAATTGAAGCTAGACCCTTCTGATAATGATCATATGCTCACTAGTGACTGGCTTCATGAGGTATTTCCTGGAGTTCTAGTGACAAGCAGTAACCAGTGGAGTTCGACCAGGTCTGTTGTGAAATAGTAACTCACTGAAGACAATGATGGATGTGTCGCTTAGTTTCGTGGATTGATTGAAGTTAGACATCAACACCATTGGATACTGGCTGGCTCAGTGGTCTATTGGCTAAGCACTCGCGCGCGAGACTGGTAGGTCCCGGGTTCGAATCCCGCGAGACGGAATAGTGGGTGCGCACTTCTGAGGAGTCCCACAATAGGATGAAACGGCCGTCAGGCAGTGCTTCCAGGTTTTTCCATTGTGATCTAGCTTCGATTGACTCATGATTTCAACTATACATCATTTACTTGATATGTTATAACGTTGGATTCCATCTGCACCAGAAATATTTTCTTCTTCCAATGTTCTTTTTAATTCTTAGATACACTTCCCAATACCTATTCTGGTCTAAACATTGACAGGATTTTCTATTTGTTACTATGTTACTATGTTAACACGTACATGTTTTCATCTAGTTTAGTCAGTTGTATAGACTCTCCACTGAATAACATAAAACTGAGGTAACAGTTGGACACTCCCTTGATATATAAGAAATTTTAAAAATCATCCAATATATGTTCAAAATAGAAATCAGAATGTCTTTATCTTAAAATATTTCAAAAAAAATTATGAATCTTTGTCAAAATTACAACTGATTAAGAATCAAGTCAACAATCATCATAATTTATTGTCTTAAATTCAGTGTGTGCTATTTATGCCGACAGACATAAGTAGTATATTTTAATTGAGATCATGAAACGATGTATGTTAGACCATGATTGGAAACCTCAGAGCATTGGACGGCCATTTCGTCCTAGTATGGAACCTCTCATTAGTGCACATTCACGATCTCGTACGCAAACGCATAACCTCTAAAACACTGAGCCGGTATCCAACGGTGTTAATGTCTAACTACAACCAATTAATCAAAACTTAATGATCTCCAAAACCCCACAATGATAAGTAGTATGTAGCATGAATTGTAAGTGAATTGCTTACCAGCTGAAGAATGAAATAAAGAGATGAGGAAGAAAAACAAAGAGCAATTGAAAGAATGATGGAGTATGTAATGAACAACTCAAGGAATATATGCAGATAATGTAGTTAATGTTCACTTGGAATCCTCAAGGCTAAAGGAAACGAGGAAGACCAAAGATCACATAACACCGAGAAATGGAAAAAGATATGAGAAGAATGAACAATAACTGGATAGAACTAGAAAGGAAGACCCAGGACAGAGTGTGTTGGAGAATACTGGTTGGCGGCCTATGCTTCATTGGGAGTAACCAGTGTAAGTAAGTAAGAAAGTAAGTAAGTAAGTAAGTAAGTAATGTATTCAACGTTTGACTTTCATATTTTACAGAGGCACTGTGTAGTTTGGTAAGCAAAGATGGATAGTGGCTAGCACGTAAAATCCAGAACAAAGCGCGTTTCATCCTATTTGGGACTCGTCAACTGGATGTACCTGCATTTCAGAGTTGATGTTCACTCTGGGATTCGAACCCATCGCCATCGCGTTATCCACTCGGCCACTGAGTCCTGATATCCACTTGCTTGTGCAACTGGGTGAAGTTGAAGTTTATTACAATTTTTTTTTTATTATTCATCAATCAGGTTAATAAAATCTTACAACAATGGCGAGTAAGAACCTCAATGATGATAATCATCAATGACAAAACAGTTCGTCGTAAACAATCATTTTAATGACATTTAATTGAAATATATTATTAAAATATGAAATATGAGCTGACATAACACAGTAACCTTATTAATATTTATATACAAGAAAACAAATCTCATCATTGAATTTGACTTAGTTCTTGTTACATACTAATCTCATCTGGCAACTAATGGTGTCTAATCAGGTCAAGAGTAAGAAAATTATCAATAATGATTTCAAATGATTTTTGGTTGACGTCATCAACTGAAGGAGTAAGTAGTTAATATACACTGCTGATGTGTTATAAACTCTGACAAGACATTTGTCCATTTCCTGGGCTCGAATCCCGGGTACAGAATCGTGGATGCCCATTGTTGTGGAGTCCTACAATAGGATGAAACAGTGATTCCAGGTTTTCAATGGTGTTCTAACATTAATCCATTCAATCTAAAATCTCGGTTTAAACAGTAAATTAATCTCTGTTGTCAAATAAATAATCCTTTATTATTAGAAGGGGTTTTGTGGATATTATAGTAATTTTAATAGTTGAGATCAATAATCAATTGAAGCTAGACCACCATGGAAAACCTACAAGCATTGGACGGCCACAAAAACCCTTCTGATGATAATTTACATATGCTCGCTACTGACTGGCTCCATGAGGTATTTCCTCGAGTTCTAGTGAGAAGCAGTGACCAGTGGAGTTCAATCGGGTCCGTCGGGAGATATTAACTCACTGAAGACATTGGTGTATGTGTCACGCAATTTCGTGGATCGGTTGAAGTTAAACATTAACACCCTTAGATGACGAAATGGCCGTCTAGTACTTCCAGGTTTTCCAAAGTGGTCTTCCATGGTCTTCAATTGATTCATAATCTCAACTATTAAGACAATCCTTTATTTAGGAATATTACAATTTGAAATGATAATATTTGAATGACTGAGGACATTTATCTATAACTGGCGCTTCTGCAAGTCTATTTATTATTATTTATTTAAACACATAATTATTGGTACAAAGAGGTACCAGATACATATGCGCCATACAAATCTCATTTGATTTGTGTGAGGGCTATGATACTGCCCAAGTGCCCGAACTGAAGCAGGTGGTTTTCTTAGGGGCACACACCCGGAGCCTTTGACCGAAAGATCTGATCCACAAGGTAGTGGAGCATCGTGAGAAGATGCAGTCACATGGTAGCCGGTGATCAACAATTGATTCATATGCCATTTGTTCCCTCAGGATACTGGAACCCATGTGCACCATTGGTTTGGAATGAGGGTTTTCCAACTCCCCTAAGTGAACATTCCGTGTCCACCAACCCGGTTAAAGCACCGTACATTGGCTTTTCGTCCTCTCAATTTCGTAAACAACAGTAATGTCACGAGAAGGCATTGAGTAGGACTTCCCTGGCCATGTGAGAGTATTTCGAGAGGGAGAGCGGATTCTCCACACTCCGGCCATACCAGGGCATTTGGGTGCAAGTTCATTCATACATTTGGCTAAATAAGGTTTTGGCATTATAGCTCATAAAAACCCTAAATTTAATTCCTAACCTTAGCTATCAACTGTAAATCATAATTCCAATTCCTTACACTGGTTTATAACCCTATTTTAGTCTTAGTTAGTTTATGGAAATTCTTAAGGTCACTTCAGCATCTTTCAAAGCTCGTCTATAAACTATAATCTCACCGAACCGATAAAACATTCTTACAGTAAAATTAGTAACTTAGCTCAGATAACCTATAAGCGGTGTTTAAAATATAGGAACCTGATAACAACAGTATGATTCTAAAGATGATTTCAACAAAAGCAAACTAAATGTCAATCATAAATAGTTTGAAAAGATACGTAGCAATTAGCTATCATATTGTTAACCTTAATCAAACAAGTATCGAAAGATTTCATATAGTGAAATGACCTTCAAGATAATACAATATTTAACATTTTACTCTATTTCAAACAAACAAAATCAACTTGATTCAATTGAAATGTCAAATGTCATGAAATAAATTTAATAGTTAAATTTATGAGTTAATTAAAGATAGACCATGATGGGAAACCAGGAACTATTGGAAGACCGTTTAGTCCTATTGTCGGACTCCTCAGCAGTGCGCATCCACGACCTCGTCTCGCGAGATTCGAGCCCAGGACCTACCAGTCCAACTTCGTGGATTGGTTGGAGTTAGACATAAACACCATCGGATGCCGGCTGGCTCAATGGTCTATCAGTTAAGTGCTCTTGCGCAAGACTGGTAGGTCCTGGGTTCGAATCTCGTGAGGTGGGATCATGGATGCGCACTGCTGAGGAGTCCCACAATAGGACGAGTTGGCCGTCTAGTGCTTGCAGGTTTTCCATGGTGGTCTATCTTTAATTGACTCACGCTTTCAACTACGAAAATACTAAACAAATTGTTTGCTGAAATTCCCTTGGTGTTGTTTACTTGTATCTTCCCATTGTTATTTAGGACTGTAATTGATCAGTCTATTATTGGCATATGTGCATCCTGTACGGACTACCTCGATATTGCCTGAAGTCAAAAGCTGGTTAGAGTTTTTTTAGCGAGTTAGTTTTCTTCGAGATGGGGTCACTAACCCCATGCCCAACCCTCCTCCTTTATCCGGGCTTATGACCGGCAGTAGCCTCCGGAGGGGCTACAGTGGGTTTTGAAGTCACAAGCTATATAAGCAAAATAATTTCATAAGTTTAAATTTATTGAAAAAGAATAGTTTTGTATTGTAGTTAAGTATTAAATTAGTTTTTCAGTTTATCTCAAATGAAAAATGTAAAGAAGTACATGTAACTACTAGTAAATACGATACATTTTATATGTAAGCAATTCATTCATTTATAAATAATGGACAATAAAATAAGTAGTGGGCTCCCAACTGAACAAATGCATTATTATATTCTTGGACATTAACCTTCATAGACAAAAGAAAGTAACAAAAAGCTTTATTTTGGTGCATCCAGCAGCATGTTTACAACTGAAGAACATCTGGAACAATTTTCAATTAACACCAAGATCAGAATTTTCAATACAAATGTCAAAACAGTTCTACTGTATGGAGCAGAAACCTGAAGGACTACGAAAGCCATCATCCAGGAGATACAGGTGTTTATTAACAGTTGTCTACGCAAGATACTTTGGACCCCTTAGTCAGAAACTATAAGAAACAACCTACTGTGGGAGAGAAAAAATCAGATTCCATCTAGCGCAGAACGAAATCGGGAAGAAGTACTGGAAGTGGATAGAACACATATTGAGGGTAGCATCCAACTGAGTCACAAGACAAGCCCTCACATGGAGTCCTGAAGGTCGAAGGAAAAGAAGAAGACCAAAAAACACATTACGCCGAGAAATGGAGACAGGCATGAGAAGAACGAACAAAAATTGGATAGAACTAGAAAGGAAGTATCATGGGAGAGTGTGTTGGCGAATGCTTGTCGGCGGCCTATGCTCCATTGGGAGTATCAGGTGTAAGTAAGCAAGTAAGTTGATACTGGCCACGCACGTTTCAGTGCGTAATAATAGTATATCGAGTGAAATACCATGGACTGGTACTGCAGTTTTACCATACCGTCATAGCACAACAAAAGAACTCCAAAGGATCTTAAAACAACACAAAATTAAAGTATATTACAAAACAACGAACACACTACGAAATACTTTAGTTCGATTAAAAGAGAAAATTCCCTTTATGTCAATACAGAACTACGTCTACAAATTAGGCTGTATCGACTGTGATGCCTTCTATGTTAGAGATTCATCTCGCGAAATCATGACTTGTGCCAAAGAACATATTAGGTACACAAAGAAACCCCATAATAATCCTGGATAGACTTCATATTAAATCGGCAATCATACTACACACCATTTTCAACAATCATCAAATTGAATTCATTTAGTATTGCTTGTTTGAATCTTCCCATCGATGTGTTAGGACTGCAACTGGTCAGTCTCTAAATGGCATATTTGCATACTGTGCGTATTGCCTCGATCCACAAGCATGTTAAGCAGAGATGGACTCAGTGGCCGAGTGGATAACGCGATGGCGTTTGAAGCGAGGGTACTGGGTTCGAGTCCCAGAGTGAAGATCAACTCTGAAATGCAGGTACATCCAGCTGACGAATCCCAAATAGGACGAAACGCGCTTTGTCCTGGATTCCACGTGCTAGCCACTACCCATCTCTGCTTAATCATCAAATTGATTTCAAAAAGGTGAAACAAAAAAGATTTTCCAATTACAAAGAAAAGAGAGTAGCTGAAGCGTTCCATATGACGCTTAATCCTACTTATCTCAATAGAAAAGAAGACCTTACCATACATCCTAATTGGACTATCTATCCTAGCCACCTAGTCTGATATTACTTACAATTCACACTACTACCTTATAAACTGAACTCTATTCTTTCTCACTATAAAAGTCACACCATTTTCATCCTTAACAATACACATATACATACACACACAAATTTACATACATATCGCTTATGAATCACCTTGACCGAAATGACATGACATTGATTTATTCAGACCTGTTTTTGGATTGACCACTTAATATTCTTGTTGTTCCATTGTACTATTTACACTTGGCTTAATTTTGATTTTATAGAGTTGAGATCCTCAGTCAATTGAAGCTAGATCGCCATCGAAAACCTGGAAGCACTGGACGGCCGTTTCGTCCCATTATGGGACTCCTCAGTAGTGCGCATCCACGATCCCGCACTCGTGAGATTCGAACCCAGGACCTACCAGTCTCGAGCCAGAGCCCTTAACCGATAGACCATTGAGCCGGTTCGAATCTCGCGAGTGCGGGATCGTGGATGCGCAGTGCTGAGGAGTCCCATAATAGGACGAGTTGGCCGTCCAGTGCTTCCAGGTTTTCGATGGTGGTCTAGCTTCAATTGACTCAGGATCTCAACTCTATAAGATTACTAAAATCTCGACAAAACCCCCTCTGATAATTTTGATTTGGTTATTTATTCTCTGAAGAATTGGCCTACATTGATCAGAAAGATCAAAATATAAGAGTATTCTTTCTAACAAACAATAATCTAAGATCAAAACTAGTAAGAATCAAAGATGCTATACATAAGGAGGAACAAGAAAATTGTGTTTATAAAGTCAAATGTGACTGTCATGCCACATACGCAGGTGAAACATGAAGACAACTGAATATGAGGGTGAAGGAATATAAACTATGCTTAAAGCACGTTCTTAAATCCCCAGATGATGTAGGAAAACTCGAGAACGAACAAATCAGCGATAGCATTACACTCAATAGAATCTGGTCATACAATTAATTTCAATGGCACAATAATCCTTAAAAAAGCTTTTAACTCTTACAAAGTAAGACTAACAGCTGAAGCCCTATACATATGGGCAAATCCAAACAGTATTCATAGGAGTGATGGAATACAACTAGCTGTACCATGACAACTAGTAATTAATAAGTAAACATGAACTACTTATTCCATTTTATCTATCTCTATTATTATCTGAATAACAGAGATTACATTCAACGGTTCTAATCAGTTTACAAATACATTCTTCCTCTTTGAATTCATTCCTTTATTTTTGCTTCTTTATCTTCATTTTATGCATACTGTAACATATTTGATCGTATTTGCACAAACGACGCTATTGATGATGATAAGTTGTTAAACAAGACATTAATAGGGAATGGTTATCCACCTAAATTTATCAATAAATGGAAAGTTCATGGTACAGTGAGACCTACTGTAGTCTTGGTGGAGAAAAAGCCTATCTACATCACCTTACAATTTAGAGGTGGTTCAAACAGCCTTTTATTGAAACAAAGGCTTAAATCAGTCATCAACAAAACATATTGTGCTGCGAAAGTCATAATCAAGGAAAGAACGAGGTCCATGCTTCATTCAAAACCTAGACGAAATGAAAACGATTGTGTCACATCCCACTGTGTTTACCAATTTAAATGTGTTATAATTTATTGTGTTAATTGGACAAAGTGGACTCCCCCATTCATCTACGCCTAAATAAACATATATTAGGACTTGATACATATGACATGGACCACCACCCAGTGGTCAGTCAACTAGGATTACATCTCAGTAACACCTTGCTGACGAGTGCCAAGTAGAACGAAACCTAGGTCCAGGGTTTCCTGTTGACTACCTCCAACCACCATTTTATCTCAACATAGTGCACGCAGTGTCGACTCACATAGACTAGTGGCCACATTGCAACTTGATCGATAACATTCGATCTGTACTAAGAAGGACTTGACACATGATATTAATCACCACCAGTGATCAATCAATTGTGAAAACATATATTAGCAGATAGGTGACATGATGTATTGTCACCAATACCAATTTACGCAGACAACAATGGACAATCATTATTGGCGGCCTGTTTAAATATCTGGGCTACCTGTTCCTGTCATCTAGATATTTCAAACAGTTATCTGATTTCGTTTATTTTAATACATCACTATGCCTATTAATCGCACAACCTATTCAGGTGCGTTTCTGAAAAGTGTAAGACCTTTCGCTGTAAAGGTTACAGAAGGCTTAATCAGAGATATCGTGGTTGCTGGCAATATGCAGCGAGAAGAATGTACATTATCCAGATGTCGATTGACTGGGATGCTAAGTTCTAACTGGCGATCACTCAATATTCATCGTCAGGAAGGACGAAGAAGTAAGAAACGGAAAATTGTTGAAGTACTTTGTGCTGAGAATTCTATATTGTACCATAAATATAATATTGAATAAAGCTAATAATAATAATAATAATACAACGTAGGACCAGGCACATATATGCATCGGTTCAAGTTGCCATACCTCGTTAGTACAACAAGATGAACACCGGATTCATAGAAATAGTTAATTTAGTGGTGGTAGTATATAAAAGATAGGTAGTATATAAGGATATATTACAGGAAGGAAGAGAGATATGAAGCAATTTTAATCTCAAGGTTTAAGGGAAGATAAAGTGTGTATACACCTACGCCATTGTGATCGATTCTGAGACATGTCACCTAGAATCTCAAACCATTGGTTACGATAGTCATGCAGACCCCGAACCAAGTAGTCTGTATCTGCCAACATGGCTCAGACTAGAAGTTAGTGACTTCAAGTACTAATGTCACGTTTTGGTTTGGCCGCCCCTAACTTTCTTCCAACCATCAACTACACTAGTCAGCATAGTGCGTCCTTGTAATCGGTGTTCAGGCATACGTATAACGTGGCCTAATTTATTTATTTATTTATTTAAACACATAATTATTGGTACAAGGAAGCACCAGATACATATGCGCTATACAAATCTCATTTGATTTGTGTGAGGGCTATGATACTGCCCAAGTGCCCGAACTGAAGCAGGTGGTTTTCTTAGGGGCACACACCCGGAGCCTTTGACCGAAAGATCTGATCCACAAGGCAGTGGAGCATCGTGAGGAGATGCAGTCACATGGTAGCCGGTGATCAACAATTGATTCATATTCCATTTGTTCCCTCAGGATACTGGAACCCATGTGCACCATTGGTTTGGAATGAGGGTTTTCCAACTCCCCTAAGTGAACATTCCGTGTCCACCAACCCGGTTAAAGCACCGTACATTGGCTTTTCGTCCTCTCAATTTCGTAAACAACAGTAATGTTACGAGAAGGCTTACTTACTTACTTACTTTCGCCTGTTACCCCCAATCGAGCATAGGCCGCCGACCAGCATTCTCCGACCCACTCTGTCCTGGGCCTTCTTTTCTAATTCTATCCAGTTCTTGTTCATTCTTCTCATGTCTGTCTCTATTTCTCGGCGTAATGTGTTCTTTGGTCTTCCTCTTCTCCTTTGACCTTCAGAATTCCATGTGAGAGCTTGTCTTGTGACACAATTGGGTGATTTCCTCAAAGTGTGCCCAATCCACTTCCAGCGCTTCCTCCTGATTTCTTCCTCCACTGGATGGAATCTGGTTTGTTGTCTCCCACAGTAACTTGTTGCTGATAGTGTCTGGCCATCGGATCTGAAGTATCTTGCGTAGACAACTGTTAATAAACACTTGTATCTTCTGGATAATGGCTTTCGTAGTTCTCCACGTCTCCGCCCCATACAATAGAACTGTCTTGACATTTGTATTGAAAATTCTAACCTTGGTGTTGGTTGACAATTGTTTTGAGCTCCAGATGTTTTACAGTTATAAGTATGCTGCTCTTGCTTTGCTGATCCTCGTCCTCACATCTGCATCTCATCCACCGTGTTCATCAATGATGCTTCCCAGATATGTAAAGGTTTCCACATCCTCCAAAGCTTCTCCGTCAAGTGTAACTTGATTGGTGCATATTGCGTTGTATCGGAGAGTCTTGCTTTTCCCGTTGTTTATATTGAGACCTACTGCTGCTGAGGCTGCTGTCACGAGAAGGCAGTGAGTAGGAATTCCCTGGTAGAGGCTGTATACGCATGGCCATGTGAGAGTATTTCGAGAGGGAGAGTGGATTCTCCCCACTCTCGGCCGTACCAGGGCATTTGGGCGCAATGTGGCCTAACCACAACAATGGACAAGAATTAGATTGGAGAAATATAGGAATTCTGGATCAGGAAAACTATAATAATAAAGGTGAATTTCTGAAAGCAAGGAATTAAGAATACTTCGTAATTAATAAACACATTGGTGTAGATCCAAACTGTCAGCCCATACAGAACAGGTTAATCAATCACAAGGCTGATGGTCGATCAGGAAAGACAACTGATGTGAATACAACAATAAATGAAGAAATAAACTATAAATACACCCAAACATAAGTAACTTCATCAGAACGAACTGATATAATACTTGAAGAACAATTTAAAAGCTCACAACTAAACTAAATTGGTGCTGAATATATTGTTTAGAGTGACAATGAAAACCTCTCAACCAAACAATCTACCTTAGAGAATAAAATGCCATTCGAAGCATCCACTTGAGTTGCAAGTCTTCTTCATCACCTCAAGAGTCGTAATCATTTAGTTCATAAAAATGTTAAACATGAGAATCAATTGTATTATTGGCTCAGTTGGAAAATAGGAAGCTGTATCTTACTTACTTACTCCTGTCATCCTTCATTGAGCAGTACAGGTCAACCACCATAATTATCTATTCAACTCTGTCCTGGACAATCCTTTCCTTTTTCCAGTTTTTGTTCTTCTCTTCATGTCCGATTCCGATTCTCAATGCAGTATGTTTTTGCCCATCCTCTTTCCCATTTCCCTTCAGAATTCCAAGTCAGCGCTTGTCTCATGATGATAGAAAGCCATATACACTTGATGTGTACACGTTCATTCATAAGTTCATCCAAGGTCAATATGATAACAAAAAGGTAACAAAATGGAATGATTATAAGCAAAGATGGATAGTGGCTAGCAGTGGATTCCCAAGTAGGACGAAGCGCGCGTCCTGGATTCCACTGCTAGCCACTATCCATCTTTGCTTATAATGCTTGTGAATTAAGGCTACATCGAGACAATAAACACAGTATGCATATATGCCAATAAGAGACTGATCAATTGCAGTCCTAAACATTAATGGGAAGATTCAAGCAAACAATACCAAGTAAATTTAAAATAGAGTGATATTTTGTAAGCCGTGGTGGGGTCTTGGCGACGTAATGTTAAGGTCTTGTATGCGGAGGAACGTAAGGAACCCAAACACTTAAGATTCCATTAGTTAGCATGGTCATGTAACTATGCCCTAGGTTATTCAAGGATGGAGTTGAACTCTTAGTTAGATAACTGGTTGAATAGTTTAGAAATATGTAAGACACATAAAGCGCTTCATCATTTTTACAGGGTTTTGTCGCTAATTCTACACCCAACACTTCTACTTTTAGCTAAGCTTAGGAATGGAAGTAACTCTAGAGGGTCGCTAGGTGGAGTTGAGAATTGCGTATCGATATCTTTATTCTGAACTTATTAAACTTTTAGTTTGTACTATCCTACCTTAAAGCTTGTATTTGATGTATTAAACTTTTCTATATCTTTCATTTTTCTTTGATTATAGCAAATTAATCGTAAACATGATGCACAACAGCTCACAGAAGATACTGAACCCTCATCAGGTAAAGCCTTATTGATTTTTCCGATATTGCATATCTTCTCTGAGGTATCTGTAACCTAAATAGATACATATTTTCAGTAGGGATTCAGAAAATCCCACGTTCTTGGTGCATGAGCATCGCATCGGTACTAAACTAGTGTATACTAATCGATCTCATGGTTTATCATTTAAAAACATAAATATTGGTGCAAAGGGGAACCAGATATATATGCGCCATACAAATCACATTTGATTTGTGTGAGGGCTGTGATGCCGCCCGGGTGTCCAAACCGGAGCAGGTGGTTTTTTTAGGGGCACACAACCGGAGCCTTTGACCTAAAGGTCTAATCCACAAGGCAGTGGAGCATCGTGAGGAGATGCAGTCACATGGTAGCCGGTGACCAACTATTGATTCATACTCCATTTGTTACCTTAGGATACTGGAGCCCATGTGCACCATTGGTTTGGAATGTGGGTTTTCCAACTCTCCTAGGTGGATTTTCCCTGTCTACTAACACGGTTAAAGAGTCGGACATTCGCTTTTCGTCCTCTCAATTTCGTAAACAACAGTAATGCCACGAGATGGCATTGAGTAGGACTTCCCTGACAGAGGCTATATATGTGTGGTCATGTGTATGCGTTTCAAGAGATTGAGCGGCCTCTCCCCACTCTCGATTGTACCAGGGAATTCAGGGGCTCCGGAATGGTATACACAAATGTACATTTATCTTTATATTACACTTATTTATTACATTCGTACCTAATACTTATGCATTTTGATTAAAACTCCTGGAAAAGAAAAAAGTAATCAGTAATATCCTCATTTAAAGAATATTAAAACATACAGATTTTCATAGTTGAAAGCGTGAATCAATTGAAGCTAGACCACCAGGGAAAAACCTGAAAGCACTCGAACATCTGTTTCGTCCTATTGTGGGACAAATAATATTTTCTATTTTTGAGAAATAAAACCGGCCGATACTGAGTTCGAATCTCGCGAGGTAAGGTAATGGATGCGCACTGCTGAGGAGTCCCACAATCGGACGAAACGGCTTTCCAGTATTTCTATGTTTTCCCCGGTTTATCTAGCTTCAATTGACTCATGCCTTCAACTATGCAAAATACTAAAATCTCCACAAAAACAAAACACCCCTTCTGATAACATAACAGATTTATTCTTTTCCAGTTCATTGAAAATAAATAAGTAGTAAGGTGATTATCAGCTTAAGTATCATTTAAATAATCTGAACTAAATAAATGAAGAAAAAAAAAAGAAAAAGAACAATAAATTTCATAGTAATTAATGAACTGTAGGAAATTTTCTTTTCTCTCTTTTTTCTTTTCTCTCTTTTTTCTTGTTTTTGTTCTTCTAAAATGTCAAAAGCAGATAACTTAACAATATCTATAATATTTTAATTCATTATTAATGAGTAGTATTAGTAGTAGTATTATTAGCAGTTAACAAATTGTCCTATAATAATAATAAATAAATAAATTTTTCATCCATTAAAAACTATTATCTTTCATTTTGAACTGATTTCTACATGAGGAAGAGAAAAACTACCACCACCACCACCCCATCCCCGCCACATACACTCACACACACATACACACAAAGAAAAAAAAAGGATCACAAGTTATTTTATTGAAACAATAGAATTAAAAATAAAATTGAGTGTGAAAATTATTTAGATGAGGTCAGTGTATTTGTGTCAATACATGTAAGTTCATTTTGTACTTTTATCATAAAAATAAGATAAGAATTTCCTGTTTTTTATTTATTGTTTATCATATACTCTTTATTTTATAAGATGGTGGTTGAAGGTGGTCAACAGGAAACCCTGGACAAGGGTTTCGTGCTACTTGTCAATCGTCAACAAAGTGTACCTGTAATCTTGAGGGAACTGGTACTCCCTGATGGATTCGATCCTGCGTCACTCAGCTTCATAGTCAGAGACGTTACCACTGAGCTATGCGTCCGCGACCGACTTGCTGTAGGACTGAGATATAATCACAATTGATTGATCACTGGGTGGTGATCAATGTCATGTGTGTCAAGTCCTAATGTATGTTTATTTAGGCGTAGATGAATGGGGGAGTCCACTTTGTCCAATGTAATATTCCTTACAGTTGGTACAATTTATTTCTCAGCGGATGTTGAACTTATCTTCTTTTATTACTGTGCTTTTCATTCTGGATAGAATCCGGTCTAAGCTTTTTCCAGGAAATATAATCAAACATCAGAATTATCGAATATAAATAGGTACATGGCTTTCTGATTCTTTGTATACAAAATAGGTTATCTAATCATGTTAACAATGTTTAAAATAGGTATTTGCTTTAGTGTGTAAAGGTGACTTATGATGTGAAACGAAAGGTATTAAGATAACAGATTGTATACATACATAAATGGTGTGGTAGGTGGATAATAATGATAAATAACTCATTTTAGCTCAATACCTTTTTGTTTTACATTTTTCAGAATGTAATTCAATAAGAATAATGTATGTTCGACTAATGACTTAACGAGTAGAAGAATTCTTAATTAATTATTACATTTCCTTCCAGTTTACACTAACTGGGAAAAAAAGATAATCTATTTTAACTATTATAAGAAAAGATGGATAGTGACTAGCAGTGAAATCCAATTTGACGCGCGTTTCATCCTATTCGAAACTCGTCAGCTGAATGTACCTGCATCTCAGAGTTGATGTTCACTTTGGGACTCGAACTCTATAGAGTTCGCTTTAAACGTCATCATGTTAACTATTCATTCTACAAATACGATATCGTGCTACTGTACTATAGAATCATTTTAAATATACTGACTTATTCTATTCTTAAGATAATCATCAATTTGTACTGTCAATCTAATCAACACTTTCTCTTTGTGGGTGTATGTGTGTGTGTGTTTGCATCTATTCTTCAATCTAATCCTATTTCAGTACATCATTCCTATTTTATACTTATCAATGTAATCCTTTTTATTTATTTATTATTATAACTTAACTTGAAATAGTTAAATTATCAATCAAAGTGAATCTCATTGACTTTTGTATATATGTGTATATATTAAACTAATCTGTCATTTATAATCATCATAAAATGGATGGTAATGTACATTGTAAATAAAATAGAAAAATGTAAAATAATTGATATTAGAAAAGGTTTTGTAAAGATTTCGATAGTTTTATAGTTGAATTCATAAGTCATTTGAGGTTAGACCACCATGGAAAACCTGGAAACAATGGACGGCCAACTCATCCTATTGTGGGACTCCTCAGCAGTGCGCATCCACGATCCCGACTAGCGAAGTTCCAACCCACGACCTAACAGTCTCGCAAGCGAGCGCTTAACCTCTAGACCACTGAGCCGGTCAGCATCGAACAGTGTTAATGTCTAACTTCAACAGATCCACGAAATTGAGCGACACATCCACTATTGTCTTCAGTGGGTTACTATTTCACAACAGACCCGGTTGTACTTCATTGGTCACTGCTTTTCACTAAAACTCCAGGAAATCTCTCTTGAAGCAAGTCACTAGCGAGCGCGTGTTGATTAATATCAGTAGGGGGTTTTGTGGAGATTTTAGTAATTTTATAGTTGAATTCATGGGTCAATTGAAGCTAGACCACCATGGAAAACCTGCATTTACTGGACGACCAATTGTGGGGCTCCTAAGCAGTGCGCATCCACGATCCCGACTCGCAAGATCCACAAAACCGTTCTGATATTAATCAACATATGCTCATTAGTAACTGACTCCATGAGGTATTTCCTCGAGTTCTAGTGAGAAGCAGTGACCAGTGCAGTTCAACTGAATCTGCTATGAGATAGTAACTCACTGAAGACAATAGTGGATGTGTCACTCAATTTCGTGGATCTGTTGAAGTTAGACATTAACACCGTTCGATGTTGACCGGCTCAGTGGTCTAGAGGTTAAGCGCTCGCATGTGAGACTGATAGGTCTTGGATTAGAATCTCGCGAGGCGAGGTCATGGATGTGCACTGCTGAGGAATCCCGCAATAGGACGAAACGGCCGTCAAGTACTTCCAGGTTTTCCATGGTATTCTAGCTTCAATTGACTCATGATTTCAACTATGAAAATACTGAAATATCCACAAAAACCTTTTCTGATCTATAATTCTCAATCAGTTTATCTTAATTTTTAATGATATAACAAATAAATTAATGGAAAATGTTATAGATTTATGATATGAATGTGTTGTGGTAGGATCTCTTTCATTATAGGCAGACACACACACAAAGGAACATTTGAACTCATTCAAGAAACTTCAAAAATGAATCATAAATTGATATTGTGTTAAGTGTTAATGACCCAATGTCTGACTACAGTTGAATTGTGTGAATGATTGTTATTGAAGTATACATATAGTCAATCCTCATATATATAATTATCAATTTAAGTCAAGTATGAGAATGAAGTTTGAATGACGTATATTTCATACAATCGTTGATTCAAACAAACGAGCGAAGAAACTAAACGAAATGAAACACAGTGAAGGTATGTCAGCCAACTCAATTTAACCAAGCGTTAATCGATATTTTATATCCGAACAAAATACGAAACAGACATGTGATAAGTGAGATAAGCAATCAACACATAGACGGTCATATAAAAACATTTAAGGTTGACAAGCAAATATTTAATAAAGTCAAAATGTAGCTTGAGGAGGAATGGATAAGTTGAAATTCACTTAGTATTGTTTGTTTGAATCTTCTCATTGATGTTTTACGACTGCAACTGGTCAGTCTCTAATTGGCATATTTGCATACTGTGCGTATTACCTCGATATAGCCTTAATTCACAAGCAATGTAAGGACTCAGTAAGTGAGTGGAAAACGTGATGGCGTTTGAAGCGAACGGTACTGGGTTCAAGTCCCAAAGTAAACATCAACTCTGAGATGCAGGTGCATCCAGCTGACGAGTCCCAAATAGGACGAAACGCGCGTCAAATTGGATTCCACTGCTAGCCACTATCCATCTTTGCTTACAATGGTTTGTCCAGAAGCTAAAATAAGCTATATGGGCTCGACATAGAACCAAACATAACAAAGTTAACAATGAGAAATATCCAACGACTAATCAAAAAGAATCATATTTTACAGTATTCTTCTATATTAGCATAGAATAAAACATGGGATTACTTAGGTGGAGTTTTGTTCTCTGATCTGGATAGTTTGGTTGTGGAGCTCTCATTGCTCTTTTGAACAGAATCATCAGCACAAACTTCTACTTGAAGGTGCTTAGAGAAGAAAACTCTATCTAAATCATCTATATGAGCTACAAATCTTCTCCATCATCTTATATATGAAATTACTTTGTAATTCATTTTCTATGAATTTAGTGTGAAACTTATTCTTATATTTCTACTACTTTAATTGATGTATTGTATTCATTGACTTGTCATCATATGACATTAAGATCTCTTTAGAAATGTGAGTATAAACTTTTAATGGTTGTTATCATGTTTTTGGAGAGTGAACACAAAAGTTACTTATTATCGATTTTTATCTTCTTTGTTATGTCATAAGAATCTCAGGTTTTCCTATTTGAATTATTAGTTTTCCACAGATATAACAGTAAACAATGATGTATCACAAGGGGGTTTTGTGGAAATTTTAGTAATTTTATATATATAGTCAATTGGAGCTAAACCACCAGAGAAAATCTGGAAGCACTGGACGGCCGTTTCGTCCCATTGTGGGACTCCTCAGCAGTGTGCATCCACGATCCCGCCTCGCGGGATTCGAACCCACGACCTACCAGTCTCGCGCAAGAGCACTTAACCGATAGACCACTGAGCCGGCTAGCATCCAACGGTGTTAATGTCTAATCTCAAACAATCCACGAAATTATTCGACCAACTTTCATTGTACTGAGGTAGATACCTGTCTCTACGTGACATGGATTAGCTCCACTGGCTGAAACGAAACGGCCGTCCAGTGCTTCCAGGTTTTCCACGCTGGTCTAGCTTCAATTGACTCATGATCTTAACTATATAAAACAATGATGTAGCTGAAGAGCAACATAAAAATGTTAAATTATTTTTGTGCAGAAATCATCTAAAGATAATTTTTTTTCTTTGGCAATCTAAAATCAATTGAAGGAATTATTGAAAACCAAATGAAGAGAATTAGATTAATATTTCATCTTAAATTTGAAATCATCAATATTGAACATTAACAATATCATACATTAACGTTCCTTGAAGCTTGAATCTGTTTCAGTGAACATAATAGTTGTTGACAATTCAATTAAACTCAGTCAAGTGAAGAGTGAGATGATATTCGTTAGGGTTAGTGTTACATTAAAAATTAAGTTAAAATTATAAACTTTCTATTCTGTTTTAATGAACTATGTGTTATATCCTAGTAAAGACATAAGTACAGGTAACTTCTAGGACCTATTAATGAACGATTATTCTATATATATATATTCCTATTGTATAACTGTTCAGTAACTAGATTACGTATATCTATATTCCTCTTATCATAAGTTTCATTTTGACCTATGAATTATTATTGTATGACTTACTGTCACTAAATTATGTTCAGTTATTGATTACTGTCTCCCACGTTCACAACTACATTTGGCTTGATCTTGTACAAATATTATTTTCTATTTTATGGTGTCATGCAGTCTGTCTGTCTGGTATATAAGCCAAGTATGCTTGAAATGAATGATTCGCATAGCAGAAGCTGTAATTGGTGTTCTGGACTCAATTGGAAGGGCTAGGCGGATAAAGGACTAATAAGGACGCTAAACTGCTCATACTGATCGAACGTCAGTGATTTGGCACAGTGTTAGGATTGGAAAAGTTGTATTTCGATTGATGGATAAATCACTGAATAAACAAGAAACTACTTTGGAGGACAACTGGAAAAGGATAAAATAAGCACTAACTTCAACGTGTCAGGAGGTTCTTGGTCCTAAGAAGCATCATCACAAGGAATGGATCTCTATGAGAACCCTGGACAAAATTCAAGAAAGGAAGAACAAGAAACTAGCAATTAACAACAGCCGAACACGAGCAGAGAAAGTCAAAGTACAAGCAGACTACGCAGAAGCAAACAGGGAAGTGAAGAAAAGCACTAAAACCCACAAGCAGAAATACATGGGAGAACTAGCAACGGTGGCGGAAAAAGCTGCAAGAGAAGAGAATATGAAACAACTATATGACACAACGAAGAAATTGGCAGGGAGATATAGCAAACCAGAGAGACCAGTCAGGGACAAAGAAGGAAAGACAATCACTGAGATTCAAGAACAGAGGAAAAGATGGGCAGAATACTTCGAGGAACTGCTGAATAGACCAGCCCCATCGAATCCACCGAACATCGAAGCAGCCCACACTGACCTTCCAATAGATGTCACTCCACCAACGATCGAAGAAGTCAAGATGGCCATCAGACAAATCAAAAGTGGGAAGGCGGCAGGACCTGACAATATACCAGCAGAAGCACTGAAGTCAGACATTGAAATAACTGCAAACATGCTTCACCTTCTATTCAAAAAGATTTGGGAAGAGGAACAAGTGCCAACGGACTGGAAAGAAGGATATCTCATCAAGATACCAAAGAAAGGAGATCTGAGCCAATGTGAGAACTACAGAGGCATCAGTTTGTTATCAGTACCAGGAAAAGTTTTCAACAGAGTGCTGCTGAATCGGATGAAAGACGCAGTAGACGCCCAACTTCGATATCAACAGGCTGGATTCTGTAAGGATAGGTCGTGCACAGACCAGATTGCGACACTACGGATCATCGTTGAACAATCAGTTGAGTGGAACTCATCAATATACGTCAACTTCATTGACTATGAGAAGGCGTTTGACAGCGTGGACAGGAGAACATTATGGAAACTTCCTCGACACTATGGAGTTCCTGAAAAGATTGTCAACATTATCCAAAACTCATACGATGGACTACAGTGCAAAGTGGTGCATGGAGGACAGCTGACAGATGCATTTCCAGTAAGGACCGGAGTCAGACAAGGCTGTCTACTCTCCCCATTCCTCTTCCTTCTAGTGATTGACTGGATTATGAAGAATTCGACATCTGACGGGAAATACGGAATACAATGGACTTCTCAGAATCAATTAGATGATTTCGACTTCACAGATGACCTAGACCTCCTCTCTCATACACACTATCAAATGCAGATGAAGACAGCAAATGTAGCAGCAGCCTCCGCATCGATAGGTCTCCACATTCACAAAGGAAAAAGCAAGATTCTCAAATGCAACACGGAGAACACCAACCCAATCACACTTGATGGCGAAACTGTGGAAGAGGTGGAAACATTCACATACCTGGGGAGCATCGTTGATAAACAAGGAGGATCGGATGCAGATGTGAAGGCGAGGATTGGCAAAGCAGGGATCACATTTCTACATTTGAAGAACATATGAAACTCGAAACAACTCTCAACCAATTTCAAGGTCAGAATCTTTAATACGAACGTCAAAACAGTCCTACTGTATGGAGCTGAAACTTGGAGAACTACTACGACCATCATCAGGAAGGTACAAGTATTCATAAATAGTTGTCTACGCAAAATACTCAACATCCACTGGCCGGATACTATCAGCAACAGCCTTCTGCCAGAGAGGACGAACCAGCTTCCAGCTGAAGAGGAAATTAGGAAAAGACGTTGGAAGTGGATAGGACATACACTACGGAAATCACCAATGTGCATTACAAGGCGATCCCTAACTTGGAATCCGGAAGGGAAGCGGAAAAGAGGAAGGTCAAAGAACACACTACGCCGGGAAATAGAAGCAGATATGAAAAGGATGAATAGCAATTGGAAAGAACTGGAAAGGAAGGCTCAGGACAGAGTTGGATGGAGAATGCTGGTGAGCGGCCTATGCTCCTCGACGAGGGGTAACATGCGTAAGTAAGTATGTAAGTAATTTATGAACGACCTATGAGGGACACTAAAGTGACCTTGAAATTGTCCACCTACTAACTAGGACTAAATGAGAGCTGTAAACCAGTGTGTGGAATTAGGGTGTTCAACACGAACTGATATCAACTACAATCCGAAAACTTTATTTAGCCAAATGAATGAGTGAATTTCGCGCCGAAGTCCATGAATGGTTATCTTGTGTCTGATTGGTTCGTCCTCCATAAATTATAGTTTCTCCGGAAACTTACTTACGCCTGTTACTCCCAATCGAGCATAGGCCGCCGAACAGCTTTCTCCAACCCACTCTGTCATGGGCCTTCTTTTCTAATTCTATCCATTTTTCTGTTCATTCTTCTCATGTCTGTCTCTATTTCTCGGCGTAATGTGTTCTTTGGTCTTCCTCTTCTCCTTTGGACTTCAGAATTCCATGTGAGAGCTTGTCTTGTGACTCAGTTGGGTGATTTCCTCCAAGTGTACCCAACCACTTCCAGCGCTTCTTCCTGATTTCTTCCTCCGCTGGAATCTGGTTTCTCCAGAAAGCGATATAACCATTTGGTTCCAACTTACTGTTATAATATTATACGAATTCAAGATAATGAAAAAAATTATCCACCAATTTTTTCATGATTCTCAAATATTCTCCAAATTTGCATTGCTAATTTAAAACAAAAAAAAAAAAGAATTTTCAGTAATATAAGTAGTAAACAACTTATTCCGATTCAAGAAAAAGTAACCAAAACGGGTAGAGAGAGTGAGAGAGCAGAATAACTTTATGGTTATTTTCAATGGTAAATAAGTGGATTAACAGACATTTCACCTTAATTAGCAAATATCTAGGTCAAAAAGGGGGGGGGTTAATGGAGATTGTAGTAATTTAATAGTTTAATTCATGAGTCAATTAAAGCTAGATCACTATGGATAACCTGGAAACACTGGATGACTATTTCATCCTAGTATGGGACACCGTTGTATGCCGTCTCAATGGTCTAGATGTTAAGTGTTCGTGTACGAGATCGAAGGTACTGGGTTCAAATCACGCAAGTGGGATAGTGGGTGTGCACTGCTGAGGAGTCTCATATTATGATGAAATAGCTTTAATTGACTGATGAATTCAACTATTAAATACCAAGGTAAATGAATATAGTTTTGTATTGACAGACAAATATGTGAGTTGGTAAAAAAAAAGAACTTACATACATAATTATAAATTCATTTGATTTCAAGATTCTTATTATTCCTGTTCTTTTTATAAATGTTAAGATTACTGAGTATCTTAAAATTGTATTGCAGATGACATTTGAACTAAAGATGTATGTTTCATCTTAACAAGAACTCTTCATCTGGAACTAACTGGATCTCAGTGTTGATGTCCATTTAGAATTGGGATCCAGTACATCCCTCTTCAAATACCAACATATTACCAATTGATATATTGAATACAGATTATAACTAACTTATTCAAGAGATATCAAGTTATTCTCAATAGTTATTTGTAGGGCCAGTGTAATGTCACTGAACACTAGCCAAATCATCCGGCAGTTGGGTCACTAAATATCGAACAGGTCATCGATCCTCCTCAAGGTCAAGGACAATCAGCGCGCATCAGTTAATCATATGCCATGGACTCTCCCATGCGGTAATGGTTCTACTTTTACTTGTATATACTTTAACTAATATATTCCTGTAATAACGTGCCTTGTGTTATACAGTCTTCAGAGCATCCATGGTCTCTTGATACGTCGATGAGGCAATCCATGTAAGGTGCTGGTCACGAGGTGTGACTTCGAAATTAGCTCGTTCGTTACATCGTTCCCGTCTTACTCGAGTAGATCTCCAATCATTCGACATAGATTATCAACAATGATGGTCTACATTTTTATTTCCTCTGGTTAACATTCAGTACTACGATTGGTCAATCTGTTTTGGGTCATTTGCCTTCTGAATAGATTGATTTGATATTGCCATTTAGTTCAAGCTTTAATAATGTTGGATTTAACTAGTAATATATTGGTTTCAAGTGTTTACGTTTCTATCTTGGAACCTAATACAGAGCAATGATCATTCATGACATGCTTCACTCTAGACATTATCTAAAATACATCAGAAACTAATTCCCTCCAAAACTTCATGAATTCGTCTTAAGGTAAAGAGACTTGTGCTAAGATTAGACGACTGTCCAGTTTTCCAGGATTTTCAGTGCTACGCCAAATGAGGTCAATCTTTAATAAATGCACTTTATAGATGAAAATAATCTTCATAAAATCCAATCATTTAAATAGCAATTTAGTTAAACAGTATATCTTACTTACTTACGTGCTGGCGCGTAGGCCGCCCATCAGCACTTTCCATCCAACCCTGTCCTGGACAATCCTTTCCAATTCTTTCCAGTTGCTATTCATCCTTTTCGTATCTCATTCCAATTCTTGACGTAGTGTGTATTTCCGTCTTCCTCTTTTACAAATCTCTTCAGGATTCCAAGTTAACTTTTGCTTCGTAATGCAGTCTGATGATTTCCGAAATGTATATCCTATCCACTTTCAACGTTTCTTCTCTAATTTCCTCTTCATCTGGTTTGTCCTCTCCCACAGCAGGCTGTTGCTGATGGTATCCGACCAACAAACATTGAGTATTTTGTGTAAACAATTGTTTATAAATACTTGTACTTCTTTGATGATAGTTGTAGTAGTTATTCAAGTATCAGCCCCACATAGTAGAACTGTCTTGACTTTCATATTGAAGATTTTGACTTTGATGTTGGTAGACAATTATTTCGAGTTCCATATGGTCTTCAAATATAGGAATGAGGCCCTTACTCCACCTTTAGCTCTTATAGAGTTATTACCGGTCCCAAACCCGGGTAAATGAATGTTTTTTTTAACATTTCTAACTAGTAGATCTCTATAAAGACTGTTGGGATGATTCTACAAATTTCTCGTAATAGACATGACAAGCTCAGGAAAACATTAAGAAGCATTTTATACAATCAGTGTTTGATTACAAGTTTTGCTAAAAATATCGCGAAAATAAAAAGTCACATGTAGAGATTCTGATTGGCTGATTACGATACTTGAATTCTAGAATTTTCAGGAAAACTCATGGACACCTAAGATACTATAAAAACCGTAGATTTTCTGTGCATAAAAGGAACCTTTGGAATAAAGTGCTTCCCGCATATTTTGTTCCTTTTCTCTCGTGTTCAAGTTGCTGTGTAGTTCTAGCTTAGGGGTTACGAAACAAGTTTAGGATCTGAACATAGGATTCAACAAACAAAACGTATCAAGACAATTTTTCATAGTATTCCATCGGTTTATAGTCTTCTTTCTCCATTCAGATAAATATAAGTATAGAAGTATTCAAAAAAGAAAACAGCTGTAAAATAAATAACAAGTCTGAATACCCCACAGACTAGTATAATTAGGATATAAGGTAACAAATTTTATGTACGATAAAATTCAAATTATATATATAAACATATATAATGTAGTTAATTTAAACAAATGAAAAATAATGATAGTTTGTTCGTTTTTTCGAGGGGGGGAAGGGGTAGGGTAGAAACACAAACGTGTTGATATATGCTATTCACGTAATATATGCATATATATATATATATATATATATATATATATAAATTACAATGATGATGTATCTAGGTGAATAAATCGTTACTGGACAAGTATCCAAGGTATATATAAATATATACATAATAAGAAAGAATACCTATTTCCATGAAAAAGAAAAAAAAGGAAGGACTTGGATAAACTAGCTGATTGAATCTTCATTATTGATTATTATGACTAGAAAACAAAGATATTATACTTGGAAATTATATTTGAAATAATTTCAGTGATGGTGTTTGAAGCGAAAGGTACTGGATTCGAGTCTCATAGTGAACATCAATTCTGAGATGCAGGTACATCCAGCTGACGAGTCTCAAATAAGACGAAACGCGATTTGTCCTAGATTCCACTATTAGTCACTATCCATCTTTGCTTATAATGCTTGTGAATTTAGGTTATATTGAGGCAATATACAAAGTATGCACATATTCCAATTAGAGACTGACCAAAAACAATCAAAATACTTCACAAAGGTTTCAACACTAATAAAGAAAGATTGATAGCAGAAGCGCTGTATATATGGGCGAATTTATTTATTTAAACACAGAAATATTGGTACAAGGAAGCACCAGATACATATGCGCCTCACAAATCTCATTTGATTTGTGTGAGGGCTGTGATACTGCCCAGGTGCCCAAACTGAAACAGGTGGTTTTCTTAGGGGCCCACACCCGGAGCCTTTGACCTAAAGATCTGATCCACAAGGCAGTGGAGCATCGTAAGGAGATGCAGTCACATGGTAGCCGGTGATCAATGATTGATTCGTACGCCATTTGTTCCATCAGGATACTGGAGCCCATGTGCACCATTGGTTTGGAATGAGGGTTTTCCAACTCCCCTAAGTGAACATTCCGTGTCCACCAACCCGGTTAAAGCATCGTACATTCGCTTTTCGTCCTCTCAATTTCGTAAACAACAGTAATGCCACTGTGAGAAGGCAGTGAGTAGGACTTGCCTGGCTGAGGCTGTATACGTTGGGCCCGTGTGGGAGCATTCCGAAAGAGGGGGCTGGCCCTCCTTACTCTCGGCCGTACCAGGGCATTTGAGAGCAGAAAAGGTGGTATTCAACTAGAAACTATTCGACAACTATTCATCAACAAGTAATTTGATCTTTTCTTTCTTTATTCAACCAGTTTATTTCACATGAATCGTTATTTCGACTGAAATCAATATGAGTTATGTTTAGCATTACAATTATGTACTTGATGATTCTCGTTTTTACTGGCAATTCAATCATTCAGAAAGAATATTCTTCGCTCAAATATAAATCTTTTAATATGATGGGAATCTTTAAACGATTCAGGAACAATTTTTTAACCTTCAATTTGCACTTTTATTTTTACTTCATATAGAAACATATCAACACCGAATAACATTCATTAATAACTCATTCTTATACATAAATACACACACAATTCATCCAGTTGGTGAACGGTTTCTCATCTTCGTGGATTGGTTGAAGTTAGACAGTAACACCATCGGATACCGGTCGGCTCAGTGGTCTATCGGTTAAGTGCTCTGGCGCGTGACTGGTAGGTCCTGGGTTCGAGTCTCACAAGTCGGAATCGTGTATGCGAACTGCTGAGGAGTCCCATAAAGGAACGAAACGGCATTCAAGTACTTCCAGGTTTTCGATGGTGGTCTAGCTTCAATTGACTCATGATTTCATCAATGAAAATACTGAAATCTTCACAAAAACCCTTCTCATCCAGTTTTCTTTTATTTCACATCGTGAACTTTTCACTTGATTCTCATTTAACTGACTTATATTATCCTGTTCTAATCTTGACGAATATTCGTTTAAAACAAAGTCTTGAAATTATTATCATTATTATTCAATAGAAATTATGAAACAATTATCAGTAAGATAAATGAAAACTTTCTTGATAGTGTGGTGTGGTCTACTTATATCCATATAAGTAGTACATGGTGATGGTTAGACATAGAATGTATTTTGGCAGAAGATAGAGAAGGAATGAACCGAAACGAAGCGCAATCGGTATGAAAATGCATGAACAATGAAATCAGAGAAGATGGACTGATATTTGCAGAAGGAACAGTTAAGACTGAGACAATTGATTGTTATTTTGCAAATTAACTGTTTACTGTATTAATTATAGAAGGGGTTTTGTGGAGATTTAGTATTTATTATAGTTGAAAGCATGAGTCAATTGGAGCTAGACCACCATGGAAAACCTGGAAACACTGGACGGCCGTTTCGTCCTATTATGGGATTCCTCACGCTTTCAACTATAATAAATACTAAATCTCCACAAAACCCCTTCTATAATTAATATAATCATATGCTCACTAGTGACTTCGAGAAGTATATCTAGGAGCTCTAGTGAGAAGCATTGACCAGTGGAGTTCAAAACCACGTCTGTTGTGAGATAGGAACTCACTGAAGACAATTGGTGAATGGTTGCTCAACTTCGTGGATCAGTTGATGTTAGACATTAACACCATTGGATGCCAGCTCAGTGGTCTATCGGTTAAGGGCTTCAGCTCGAGACCGGTAGGTCCTGGGTTCGAATCTCGCGGGAGCGGGTTCGTGGATGCGCACTACTGAGGAGTCCCATAATGGGACGAAACGGCCGTCCAGTGTTTACTGTATGATTATCAGAATTTAGTGAGGTAGTCTGTAATTTATGCTTAAATACACTTGATCGCCCCCACTCGTCTTCTGTTCACTACAATAGGACTTAGTTTTGTAAGATATAGAAGCTCATTTTATTTTTTCTACCTTGGCAACTGTTTACTTTAAATGATGACATTTAAACTAGTACTGTTACTTTTTAATAAATTTTAGAAATGATGTCTGAGTCAGTTTATTTTACAAAATTTAGGATATTAACAATATAATGAATGTCTAAAATATAATTACTATATCTCTGTTTATATTGTTTTTAGAGGTTTTCAAGATTTTTATATTTGAAATCATGAGTCAGTGGAAGCTAGATCGCCATCGAAAACCTGGGAACACTGGACGGCCAACTCGTCCTATTATGGGACTCCTCAACAGTGTGCATGCACGATCCCGCACTCGTGAGATTCGAACCCAAGACCTGCCAGTTTCGGGCCAGAGCACATAACCGATAGACCACTGAGCCGGCTGTAATGCAACGGTGTTAATGTTTAACTTCAACCTATACACGATTTTGAGCAACCGTTCACCAATTGTTTTCATGATTGCAAGTGTTGGGGTGATCAAGAAAAGTTCTCACAAAAGACAAGAAAGGATCAGGAAACACTAAGATTCATTTTATCCAATCAGCGTTCATTAGATAGTTTGCCGAAAACATCATTAAAGTGAAAAATCACATGTAGAGTTTCTGATTGACTGATTACTATACTGCTACTATGTTTAGTAGCATTCCAGAATTTTCGGGAAAACCCAAGGACTTCTTAAATATTATAAAAACCTTACATTTTCTGTACATGAATGGACGTTTGGAATAAAATGCTTCTCTCATATTTTGTGCCTTTTCTATCGTGTTCAAGTTATTGAATAGTTTTAGCTTGGTGGTTACAAGAATAGCTTAGGAACAGAGTATTTATTTATTTATTTAAACACATAAATATTGGTAGAAAGGGGCACCAGATACATATGTGCCACACAAATCTCATTTGATTTGTGAGGGCTACGAAAATGCCCGGGTGCACAAACTTAAGCAGGTGGTTTTCTTAGGGACTAACACCCTGAGCCTTCAACCTAAAGATCTGATCCATAAGGCAGTGGAGCATCGTAAGGAGATGCATTTCCATGGTAACCGGCGACCAACGATTGATTCATACTCCATTTGTTCCGTCAGGATACTGGAACCTATGTGTACCAATGGTTTGGAATGAGGGTTTTCCAACTCCCCTAGGTGGACTTTCCGTGTCCACCGGTGCTGTTAAAACGCCGGACATTCTCTTTTCGTCCTCTCAATTTTGTAAACAACACTAATGCCACAAGAAGGTATTGAGTAGGACTTCTATGGGAGAGGCTATATACGCGTGGCCATGTGAGAGTATTTGGAAAGGGAGAGTGAACTCTCCCCACGTTCAGCCATATCAGGGCATTTGAGGCACATGAATATGTATGTTATTTTTAATAAATACATAATAATCGTCTGTTGTATTACTGCTGATAATATATACTGTACAGGATGAGAAATTCTTCCTATTTGTGACTGGTCAATCGGATGTACCATACATCTCAGAGTTAACGTCCTCTCTGAGGCTTTAACTTAATGCCTTTTACTTCAAATGCCATCGTATCATTCACTTTTGCTACTGAATAGGGAGAATTTTAATTTACGTGTTGATTTTTTTTGGATCTTCTCATTGATGTTTAAGAATGAGATTGACTAGTAATGATGATTATAATAATAATAATAATAATAATAATCAAATGACCATAGCCACACCATAGACCAAATCACAATCAATTCCAATGTTATTTTATCAATAATCAAAAGTGAATGGGCTATTTTATCCAGATAGAATAAATAATTAACAGATAAACAACAACAACAACAACAAATTGATTGTTTAAAAGAAAACACAAATAAACAATTAGATCTTTGTTGATTCCACCCCACCCCACCCCACCCCCCACCTTAGTAAAAGTGTTCATTTATTCATTTTCAAAATGAGTTATTCAACATCAAAATTGAACAGTAAACAAATAGCAACCAAAACAAACAAAAAAAAAAACAATCAACACATACAAATAAAGAAGAACAAGAACAAGAAGAAGTGAAACCGGGGGGGGGGTAAAAATGAACAATCAAAATAGAAAAGAAAAGAAAAATAAAAAAGTTTAGAATAAACACGTATACACACACACACGCACACGCACGAATAGTTACCACGGTATAACACAAGTATACAATAGTTGAGAGTGATAAAAATGATCAAATGATCAGGGATTCATTATCATCATCATCATTATTATTATTATTATTGTCGTCGTCGTTGTCGTCAACACAAATAGAGAAAAAAGAAAACAACATACCATCAAATGACAATTTTAACTATGACAAATGTAAAAGAATTTCGGTATTAAATGATTGATAAGTATGGTATGATTTGATAATTAATTTTATTTCCGCTGGCTTACTTAAGTGAATAAGAGTAATGTATAAATATATATAGGATTATAAAGATTGATTTTTAGTGAGTTGGTTTTCTACGGGATGAGGTTGCTAACCTCATGTCCAACCCTCCTCCTTTGTGTAGGCTTGGGACCGACAGTAGCCTCCGGAGGAGCTATAGGCTGAGTTAAATGGGAAAAATGAAATGACTATAAAACGATGAGCATTTCATTTATTGTTAAAACATTTCATAATGAATAAAATGTTGTTCTATGATTTAGTAAAGTTGAGTAACTCATGAAAACATATTTTAAAATAATTTATGATATAGATGGATTGTGATTAGCAGTAGAAGATAAGATACATTTATCGTCCTATTTAAGATTCATAAGATGGAAGTGTTTACATCAGCACTAAGACGGATTTGACACGCATGACATTGATCACCACCCAGTGAACAATCAATCGTGATTACATCTCAGTCCTACAGTAGGTCGATCGCTTCCCGGATAGCTCGGTGGTAACGTCTCTTACTGTGAAGCTGAGTGACACAGGATCGAATCCGTGAGGTAGCACCAGTTCCCTCAAGAATACAGGTACACCTTGCTGATGAGTGCCAAGTAGCATGAAACCCGTGTTCAGGGTTTCCTGTTGACCACCTCCAACCACCATCTTATCTCAATATAGTGCACGCAGTGTCGAGCCACCTAGACTAGTGGCCACATTGTAACTTGATCGATAGCATTCGATCAGCACTAAGATGGACTTGAATTGCATAACATTGATCACCACCCAGCGATCAATCAATAGTGCTTGTATCTCATTATTGATATTCATAATGGAACTCGAACCAAGTATTTTTTGCTTCGAATATGATCATGTTATCCACTGAGATACTTAACTTAAATGGTCACTGACGTGTTCGACGGGTATTGTACTTATATGATCATTATATTATTGAGTGTCTAAATTATCCTGTTGTCACTATTCAGGGATAAATATTGACGGTTTGTATTATCCTGTTGTTGGTATTCTGACCAAAATTTGATCACTTTTAGTTGGCATAAGTGTATCTTGTCAGGATTGCCTCGACATGACCGTTCTGTCACAATTTTTATAGAAGAGATGGATTGCGTCCAGCAGTGTAATATGAGATGTGCATTTCGTCTTATTTGGGACTCGTCAGAGTTGATGTTCACTTCAGGACTCATACCCACTACCATTTATTTCAAAAACACAACCCTCTTACCTATTTAACTATTGAGTATGCATAGTCACTCCCTTTGATATTTAAAGCTCAAAGTACTAAGTTCAAGTCCCGACGTGAACGCCAATCCTGGGATGTACGTACATTCAGCAGACGAGTTCAGAATAGAAAGAAACGTATGTTTTTTAAGCTAGGATATCTGGTTGTGATAAATGAATTTACATTTCAAAATTTTGCTTGCAAACTGTGATAGCAGTTAGATGACCATTGAAAAATATATAGAACTAAACATCTGTCTTACCATAGTTTGGAAGCTATCAGCAATGTGTATCTACAAACTAATCAAGTAGAACTTTCAGATCTCATAAAAAGTTCAATGCCATGTAATTAATAGGTTGTAATGAAATCCTATAAATTCGTTATACAGCATGATCAACGCTTATTGTTATTAGTAAATTGGCATCTAACTCTCAAAGTGGCTATCAGGACTCAGTGGCCGAGTGGACAACGCGATGGCGTTTGAAGCGAAAGGTACTGGGTTCGAGTCCCAAAGTGAACATCAACTCTGAGATGCAGGTACATCCAGCTGACGAGTCTCAAATAGGACGAAACCCGTGTCCTGGATTCCACTGCTAGTCACTATCCATCTTTGCTTACCATGCTTGTGAATTTAGGCTGCATCGAGACAATACGCACAGTATGCACATATGCCAATTATAGACTGACCAGTTACAATCCTAAAACATCAATGGGAAGATTCAAACATACAATACTACGTGAATTGAACTCTCAATTTGTTTAATACCAGAAATCGCAGATTGATAATCGTGTAGAGTTTCGGATTAGAATAGAATAGTCTCTATAAACGAATTACCTGAAGAAATGGTTTGATATAATTGGAGGAGGTTTTAGAAGATCAATTTAATTTGTAAGTTATGATTGTATCTAAGTTAGGGTGTTAGTAAAGATTGGATATGCGTTTTGCCTTATTATTGGACTATACAGTAGCTTTCACCAAAAACCTCACAACAGATAGAACTCAGAGCCCTCAAATCTAGAGGTGAAGATATAATCAATATAGAAATGGGTTGGGGACCAATGCTACAGTTTCGAATTCAGTTAGTTTGAGATGTACCGTAAATATTACCAAACACCAGTGATGACAGTTGTTTTACCAATAACATGTTTGAAATCCACTTCTAACAACCTTTCATTAAAGCTTCAGGAAAATCTTGTAATAAGTTACTAGTGAACTGACTACCATAGTTTAGATGAAGGGAAATCATGGCGACTGATTTCATATATAGGCTGTATTCACCACAGATTGATCTTACAATCAAATAGTTGAACAGTTCTCTCTAGTTTGCAATGTTATACCAAGTCAGACCAATCTGTAATAAATACAACCTACAATTAAAACTCTATATAGTCTGATTATTGATTGATAATTCATTGAATTTCTTCCTTCTATTATAGACTATATTCTAATCGTAAATCACCTTTCCTTTAGCATCATTGATAAACAAGGAGGATCGGATGCAGATTTAAAGGCGAGGACTGACAAAGAAAGGACAGCATTTCTACAATTGAAGAACATATGGTACTCAAAACAACTTTCAACTAATTTCAAAGTGAGAATCTTCAATACAAACATCAAGACTGTCCTACTGTATGGAGCTGAAACTTGGAGAACTACTACGACCATCATCAGGAAGGTACAAGTATTCATAAACAATTGTCTACGCAAAATATTCAACATTCACTGGTCGGATACTATCAGCAACAGCGTTTTATGGGAGAGTACAAACCAGCCTCCAGCTGAAGAGGAAATTAGGAAAAGACGTTGGAAGTGGATAGGACATACACTACGGAAATCACCAATGTGCATCATGAGGCAAGTCCTAACTTGGAATCCTGGAAGGAAACGGAAAAGAGGTAGGCCAAAGAACACAGTACGCCTCCAAATAGAAGCAGATAAGAAAAGGATGAATGTTAACTGGAAAGGATTGCCCAGGACAGGGTTGGATGGAGAGTGCTGGTGTGCGGCCTATGCTCCTCGACGAGGGGTAACATGCGTAAGTAAGTAAACTTCATGGTAACATCACAATTTCATTGGTTAGTGGATAACTTACAAAGCTTGAAATCTCATGACCATTTAAGCTTTAAATGTTACTTAAACATATTTACTTTGAGTTGAATCATTTATACATATGTATATCATAGTTTTGTTAGAAATAAATGACTCTTTGATGACTAGTCATTCATTCTCTTACATATCCGTTAATTGAGGTCTTTGGTTCGCTAATTCGGATTGTGTGATTAACCGACACCCAACTAAACAATTCATATCGACTCAAGAGATACATTTCATATTCACAGCCAACATGTAACTAATGCTTTAGGAATGTTTACATTATCGATTGATTTCAAGCAGACAATCATTAAACAAAATAAGCATAGTAACCACAATTATAAGGTGATCCAATACTACTACTCAGACTTTTCCATTTATATTGCGGTGTCTAGTATTATGTTAAGTCCATACGGGTTATTGGTAGCTTCCGGAAAAATTGATTCATTTATTCATCTTGACTCATATTTTGGTCTTGTAAATTATCCACCTATAACCTTGACCGTTATTATTTGAGCGTATGTGTATCCATCACTTGTCTTTAGACTATTTTCATCTGAATATAAATATTGAGTCACGCTCGACCAAATGAAGTTGGCACACTTGCCTACTCCTCTCTGCTTTTCCACTTTGTGTCGCTGATTGTGATATAGGCGAGAATGATAATGATTAGTTGTTTGGTTAGTCAGAATTGTAGACAGTCTGACAGGCGTTAGATGAGTTATATATTCTCTTATTTTTTGTTATCATTATTGATTGTTATTGGATTGTGTCGGCTCGTTGTCGGATTTTGATGTGAAATATATTTACGTTCTAGTCAGGCTAATCACGTGTTCTTGATCTGAGTTGTGTTGAAGTCCTGTAGAACAGACACTGGGAAGGAATCTCGTGTAGATATTCATCCAAGGTAAATTAACGTCCCATTCGTAAAGAGGAAAAAAACTGAGCGTTTTAACAGGTTTTCAACCTGGATCAACGAGTGCATGAAATATACGTATCCGAAATTCGTCCTCGTATTTGACTTATTCCGTTATTTTCTAACGCGAATTAAATCGACAATTATATGCGATTGGCAGCATGTATATTGTGTTAACACTACTCGATCTAATTGGAGTCAGATAAACAAGCCACAAAAATATTCCATTAGCCTAAGTTTGTCTGGTTTAATTATTTTTGTTCTTATGCGTTGAAACATGTATTGTCATGTATACCACTTATGTCGACACATATGAGTAGTATGTAACACTAATCGGAAATGGAAAATCGGGCAACAGAAGACCAAGTTAAAGAGAAAACAGGAACGGAAGTAGAAAGGAATTGCGACGTGGAAGAATTATACTGAATGTCAAGGACAAACGATGGAATTCGCAAATGAAGTATTCAATGTATGGTTCTCCTATTTTATAAAGAGATTCTGTTTGTATTAAAATGCGTTGACTATCTCTGTGTTCTCATTCATTTCAGCAAGATTTAGCATAGTATTTATTGTTTGTTTTAATTGAGATCATGAATCGATTAATGTTAGAACATTGAAAACTTGAAAGTACAGGACGGCCATTCTGTCTTATTATGGAAGCACTCAGCAGTGCGCGTCCACGACCTCGCACGCTGGAATCGAACCAAGGTTTTATGTGTGCACTCAACCACTAGACTACTAAACCGCCATTCAACGGAATTAACGTCTATTTTATTAATTATCCTTTCATCATGTACTAATACGTAATGTTCTGACTGAACAATATAATTATTGTTTCCTTCACACACCTTAAGTTCACAACATGTATTTTGCGTTTTAGTCTCGTAATTTTGCGTAGTTTTCAACTTGATTGAGGTGTAAATTGCAAAACAAGTTACTTCAAGATCTATGAATGATAGGTAACATTCGATTAGTTACCGATAACGTAAATTTGGTACGAATATATATATCGATACAAGTCGTTACAATTTCAATCAGTACAATTTAATGAAGAATTAACAAGAAACACAAAATAGGTAGTAATAATAATAATGTCAGTTATGGTGGAAAACTGAATAAACTAAATTAATTTCAAAAGGAACAAATCGGATCACAGTAGTGCGCATTCAAGATCTCGACTCGCGAAATTCCAACCCACGACCTATCAGTTGCGCGCGAGCGCTTAACATCTAGAACACTGAGCCCGTCGGCATTCAACGGTGTTAATGTCTAACTTCAACCAATCCACGAAATTGAGCGACACATCCATCATTGTTTTCAGTAAATTACTATCTCACAACAGACCGAGTTGAACTCCACTGGTCACTGAATTTCATTATAAGTCCAGGAAATATCTCTTGAAACCGGTCACTAGTAAGCATATGTTACGTGGGTGCGCAGTGTTGAAGAGACCCACAATAAGATGAAACGGCCGTCCAATGCTTTCAGGTATTCTATGGTGATCTAGCTTCAATTAACTTATGATCTCAACTATTAAAATTACTTAAATATCCACAAAAACCCCTTCTGAAAATGAAAGCAGTTAAGAAATCACAGTTGATTTTGTGCTGTGTCACCCAACTTCACCAAAACATTCCACTTAAAACGTTCAAAGGTCTTGATACGATCTATATTCCAATACTCGATAATCCCATGTATTAACATTATATCTTCATTTGATCATTCCTAATCTCTTTCCAACTTATCATAACTTGGAGTAGGTAATGATCAAGGTATACTATATCTTCTTCATTTTGTATTTTACATCTTATTGATTCTGAAGAATATCAAAATCGAACGCAACCTGAAATTGTGAAGAATTATGATTTATTGAAAACCAAACTCCATAGATGAAATCATTTTTTTCAGCCATCTTACAAAGAGATAATTATTGAATGGTTTATGCTGACTGATTTAAACAATCGAAATAAATTTGGATCTTCCCAATGATGTTTAGGACTGCAACTGATTAGACTTTAATCGGCATATGTGCATATTATGCGTATTACCTCGATATAGCCTTAATTCACAAGTAATGTAAGAAATCAGTAGCTAATTGGATAACGCGATGACGTTTGAAGCGAACGAAACTGACTTCGAGTCCCAGAGTGTACATCAACTTTGAGATGCAGGTATATCCAGCTGACAAGTCCCAAATAGGACGAAGTGTCATGCATCAAACTGGATTCCACTACTAGCCACTATCCATCTTTGCTTACCATTGAAATAATTATTCAAGTAAGATTATTCATACCATGTCGCAATACGAAAAGAAATCTGAAATTGGAACATTCACACCATACTGACTAATAGTTTAAACTGTCAATAAGAAAGTAAGACAAGACATTTATATGAAATATTCTTTATTTGTAAAATATAATATAAAAAACGTATCGAAATCTAATCAGTATTATTTCATGTTGACTAAATTTAAAACAAACATAATCTACTTATCAATCTTGATTAGTAGATTTAATGATCTGTATACATATTGCATTGATTTCATTATATATATCAACTAGTTGTAGATAAAGTTTTCATAAAACGATTGAATAATTCAAATAAACGATCATCTTCACCATTAAGAAATGCTCTAAAATCAGTTAACATACCATCTTGAAATAATTCATCACCTGTAAGATGACCACGCCAACGTTTTGGTAACATATGATTCCATGACCAAAAATAACCTATAGATTTTTGTATAGCAAAACAATTAGCAGTACAATCGGATGATATCCATAATGTATCCATATTTATTGTTCGTCTATAATCATCTTTTAAATGATCAATATTATGATCAAATTCCTGTGAAATTGAAACATACACATACAAATACAACAATTTTCAATTATAAATCAAAGTAATTATTGTTTTTCATAGTTGAAATCATGAGTCAATTGAAGCTAGACCACCATGAAAAACCTGGAGGCAATGGACGGTCGTTTCATCCTATTATGGGACTCCTCAGTAGTGCGCATCCACGATCCCGCCTCGCGTGATTCGAATCCAAGACCTATCAGTCTCGCGCCAGGACGCTTAACTACTCGACCACTGAGCCGATGGCCTAGCTTCAATTGACTCATGATTTCAACTATGAAAAATACTGAAATCTCCACAAAACCCCTTCTGATTATTATTATATTATATATCATTATTTTTTGAGCATCGTTTTCTTCTTTACACTTAGTGTGTCAATGTTGTATATAAAGAGGTAATTTTCACTGAAGATTACATTTTGGTAATCTAAAGCTAACTACAAATGCCTTCTGTGAATAAATCACTGTAGTGTGTAGTGTTTCGCGCGCGAGACCAAAGGTACTGGGTTCAAGTCCCGCGAGCGGGGTCGTGGATGTACACTGCTGAGAAGTCCCATACTAGAACGAGACGGACCTTACAGTGCTTCCAGATTTTCAATGGTGGTCTAACATTAATCGATTCATGATCTCAATCAAAAACTTAACAATCTCCCCAATCCCATACATTATCTTAATCTTGAGAATAATTAACTGTTCAATTCAAAACAGCCAGAACAAAAATGTTTTCCAATGAATAGTTGATAGATACATACTACTAAACTTGAACAAATCTGATTCACTATAAACGAATACTCTTTATTACAATACTGTTTTATTTTACTGTTCACTATCCACTGAATTTCATGAAAAGAAGTATTCAGTGATTAACAAGATAGGTATCCAAAGAAAAAGATATAGAAGGAACATTTAAGATAGAACAACAAAATGCCATGCTTAATCTCCATTAAGAACTCTAGGTCTAATCTTAAAGTCTTTGATTTACCAGTACTCAATACAAACTGGTAATATTACATAGGTTCCAGGAAAAGTTTTCAACAGAGTGCTGCTGAATCGGATGAAAGACGCAGTAGACGCCCAACTTCGATATCAACAGGCTGGATTCTGTAAGGATAGGTCGTGCACAGACCAGATTGCGACACTACGGATCATCGTTGAACAATCAGTTGAGTGGAACTCATCAATATACGTCAACTTCATTGACTATGAGAAGGCGTTTGACAGCGTGGACAGGAGAACATTATGGAAACTTCCTCGACACTATGGAGTTCCTGAAAAGATTGTCAACATTATCCAAAACTCATACGATGGACTACAGTGCAAAGTGGTGCATGGAGGACAGCTGACAGATGCATTTCCAGTAAGGACCGGAGTCAGACAAGGCTGTCTACTCTCCCCATTCCTCTTCCTTCTAGTGATTGACTGGATTATGAAGAATTCGACATCTGACGGGAAATACGGAATACAATGGACTTCTCAGAATCAATTAGATGATTTCGACTTCACAGATGACCTAGACCTCCTCTCTCATACACACTATCAAATGCAGATGAAGACAGCAAATGTAGCAGCAGCCTCCGCATCGATAGGTCTCCACATTCACAAAGGAAAAAGCAAGATTCTCAAATGCAACACGGAGAACACCAACCCAATCACACTTGATGGCGAAACTGTGGAAGAGGTGGAAACATTCACATACCTGGGGAGCATCGTTGATAAACAAGGAGGATCGGATGCAGATGTGAAGGCGAGGATTGGCAAAGCAGGGATCACATTTCTACATTTGAAGAACATATGAAACTCGAAACAACTCTCAACCAATTTCAAGGTCAGAATCTTTAATACGAACGTCAAAACAGTCCTACTGTATGGAGCTGAAACTTGGAGAACTACTACGACCATCATCAGGAAGGTACAAGTATTCATAAATAGTTGTCTACGCAAAATACTCAACATCCACTGGCCGGATACTATCAGCAACAGCCTTCTGCCAGAGAGGACGAACCAGCTTCCAGCTGAAGAGGAAATTAGGAAAAGACGTTGGAAGTGGATAGGACATACACTACGGAAATCACCAATGTGCATTACAAGGCGATCCCTAACTTGGAATCCGGAAGGGAAGCGGAAAAGAGGAAGGTCAAAGAACACACTACGCCGGGAAATAGAAGCAGATATGAAAAGGATGAATAGCAATTGGAAAGAACTGGAAAGGAAGGCTCAGGACAGAGTTGGATGGAGAATGCTGGTGAGCGGCCTATGCTCCTCGACGAGAGGTAACAGGCGTAAGTAAGTAAGTAAGTCCGATGGTTGATTAATATTAGGTGCTTTTTACATTATTCAAATTTACTTTCACATTCTGTACAGTACTATAGTCGAAATTTTTTTGTTAGTCAGTCAGTCAGCTACAACGTAGGACCAGGCACATATATGCAACGGTCCAAGTTGTCATACCTCGTTAGCACAACAAGATGAACAGCAAACTCATAGAAGTAGTTGATTTAGTGGTGGTATTGTATAAAAGAAAGGTTGTTTATAAGGATATAGTACAGGAAGGAAAACAGTTATGAAGCAGTTTTAATCTCAAGGTTTAAGGGAAGATAAAGACTGCATACATCTGCGCCATTGTGATCGATTCTGAGTCATGTCACCCACAGTCTCCAACCACTGGTTACGATAGTTGCGCGGACACCAACCAAGTAGCCTGTATCTACCAACATGGCTCAGACTAGAAGTTAGTGACTTCAAGCTCTGATGCCACGTTTTGGTTTGGTCGCCAAATGACTTTCTTCCAACCATCCCCAACACTAGTCAGCATAGCACGTCATGGTAATCGGTGTTCAGCTATAGGTACATTGTATGATTGATTTGCAAGCAGACATCTTACAGATGGTATTGTCGATGTCAATTAATAAATTCCGGCTTACATTTCTATTCAATTGTTAAAACAATGTCGATAGTATTTCCATTAGTTCGAAGTACATTAAGGGTCTGAACACACAACACGTATTTCAAGGATTACACCCAAACTCGTATATTAAATGAGTATTTGATGAAGTGTGATGCAACAGATTAAAATAACACTAAATAAATTAAAAAGTAGCTATTATGAACTCATAGCATTTTTTTACTTCAGATTTTCGACTGCCTGAAGAGTCAGTATTGATAGAGCAGTTTCTTGTTGTTTCTTCGCCTTGAACTTCTGCGCTTTCATATGAAGGTATCATGGTAAATATACCTCCACTGCAATGTACATAAATCCATTGTTTTTGTGAAAAACACGAAGAACTGAAAGTCAATCGACCATGTAATTCATAGTCTAAACGATCTTTAACACAACTGTCGTTAATAAAGCCAAATCTATGAATATAAAGATGGAAACACAACAAAACAGTGGATATGTTTTGATAATAAAGCAAACTAAATAATATGACAAACAAGCTAGACTGTCACTAATTTTCAGTAGTTGGAAGCAATCAGTAAGGACGTCCTGAATTTGGGTTTCGTAATTTTTAACACTCGTCATAAAAACGTCAATCTTAGGGAAACTTATGTCTCAAATGAGACTTGTACTAAAGTCAGTTTTAAGGATCATAGTTAGAATTCATATTCAAGATTTTCTGTTGTTTCTTTTCAGCACTAATTACTATATTTACTAATGTAATAAATTCAAAATGAATTGACAATTATCTGAAGTATGATACATGTTAATTTTAAGTATCCTGCACCTGTCACATTTTATGGATTTCAGATGAGTGGTAAATGTACTTAGTCAGTATGTGCATATTACTGTCGTTGTCATTCAGTCATAATGAATGTAGATCATGGAGCAAGTGTATGTTATCCGAAGTTTCTATTATGAGATCAATACGGCGAGATAATTTATTAGTGATGAGGTCATCTGCGAATGTTTATTAATCTAACTGCTCCTATGGAGTTAGTACTTAAAGAACTTTATTCTTGCGCGTTTGAGAACACATATCGGGATGGTTAGGAAAAGACATTGTATTTTTGTCATAGCTTCAATAAGGAGGAATCCTGAAAGATCCATTTTTCAAGTCACTGACTATTCTGCTAAAGCGTAAGATAAATCCATCTATCTAACCAATTAACTATAAATGTATGTACTCATCTTTGAGCCATATTATGTGACGGACAGTTATTTTATTTATTTAAATTTATTTAAACACATAAATATTGGTACAAAGGGGCATCACAAAAATATGCGCCACACAAATCTCATTCGATTTGTGTGAGCGCTGTGATACTGCCCGGGTGCCCCAACTGAAGCAAGTGGTTTTCTTAGGAAGCCACACCCTGAGCGTGGCCGTGTGAGAGCATTTGGAGAGGGTGAGCGTACTCTCCCCACTCTCGGCCGTACCAGGGCATTTGGGGGCCGACGGACAGTAATACTACCTAGCTGTTCAAACTGAATTCTGTTGAACAAGATTCGAACATTCGACCTACTTATCTAATGTCGTGTACTTTAAACAGCTTAATATATCAATATATGAATAATTTCTCAGTTTAAGTGTAACCAAAAAACTTATGAAGAAAACAAACAAATTCAAAAGATTAATGTATACTACTAACCTTCTAAGTATGGAATCTTGAAAGAATCGAATACAGGTTAAGCGTTCTAAAGGTGGAATATCTGTAATGCATTTTGAAAGGACAAGAAGAAATATAAATTCATTGTTTGTGATGATATTATTGATTATTAGTATCTTCAGGTAATAATTAGGTGTTATTTCGAGTTTAATGTAGTTTACATGAACTACTCCGATAACATACTAAGGTAAATACATAGTCATTAGAATTGTAATCTACTATTCACTTAGTATTGTTTGTTTGAAGGACTCAGTGGCCGAGTATCTAACGCGATGGCGTTTGAAGTGAACAAAACTGGGTTCGAGTCTGAGATGCAGGTACATTCAGCTGACGAGTCCCATATAGGACGAAACGTGTGTCAAACTGGATTCCACTGCTAGCCACTATCCAACTTTGCTTGTAATCTACTATGTTTAAATGGTTTAACTGAACTTTTTTCCCATTACTATAATTGTTAAAAATGTTACCTTGTTTACATAGTTCTAAGATTACTTTCGAGACCGAGTGACTTTAGTCGATGAACTGATAAAATCATGTGCTCATATACTATAGACTAACTTCAAGATTAATATCCAGTGCTCTAGTTAGACGTACAAATGATGGAGTTCAATCGCATCTGGAATGAGACAGATATCACCGATGATACTCACTAACTGTCGTAGTACTTTACAAATGAAATGGGTTTACAGAATTATTTTATTTATTTGAACACATAAATATTGCTACCAAGGGGCACCGAATACATATACACTTGACAAGTCACTTGATTTGTATGTTTACAGAATTATAACTCATTGGTTTAAAAGTCTTGGCAGTTTGGTCACTGGTAGGGTTGCAGGTGCACAGAAGTCTCAAATTAGGCGAATATAAAATGGTTATCAAGTTGAAGGGAGTCTATGCTAACAACTTAAGTAATTTTAATAGTTAATCACTCATGAGAGTTAAAGAAACAAACACTTAAAAGCAAGAAGGAAACATCAGAAACAATATTAAGAAGTTTGAAAAAGAAACCTGAATTCCATAATCCAATTATCAGATTGGTCAGTCAAAATATGTGAAATTTTGATAGATATATAGACACATACAAACAAATATACATATGCACACCATAGTAATAATAACATTGAAAATATGTCCTGAAAAAAACTGTGTAAAGAGTTTTACATAAAGAAATACCGGAATTTGAGGTCTGGAACAAAATAGAGAGCACATGAACTTGTACCATTGTAACTAAGTTCTAAGCTATATCACCTAATGTCTCCAATCGTTGATTAAGGTTATTACGCGAATCTCAACCAGGTAGTTTGCATCTATTAACATGACTAGGTTCAACAGACAATGATTCTATAGATTGATACCACATTTTAATTTTGTCGTCGACATGCTTTTAGAGATAACATTTTTATCATCTCAATTTCCTGGAGTTGAACTTTTACCGGGAGGCTCACATGTTGACTTAGAATACACCGATGACATAGTTCTATTTGGTGAAGACGCTGACAAAATGCAGTCTTCTGACCACTATAAGCAACTACGCAGGCATGTTCGGGATGCGATTCTCCCCCTCAAAGTGCAAAATGTTGCTTCAAGATTGCGTTACATCAGCACCTGAACTAATGATAGGGAGTGAAGTAGTTGAGCGTGTTGACCGCTTCACTTATCTTGGGAGTCTCATCAGCCCTTGTCGTCTGGTGTGTGACGAAATCTCAGCACGGATACAGAAGGCTCGTCTAGCTTTCGCCAACTTGCGTCATTTATGGCGTAGGCGAGATATCCGTCTAGCAACCAAAGGACGGGTTTACTGTGCAGCAGTTCGTTCCCGTCTTACTTTATGACAGTGAAACATGGCCGATAAGAGTAGAGGATATTCGTAGACTACTAGTATTCGATCATAGGTGTCTTCGAAGCATTACTCGTATATCCTGGGACCAACAGGTAAGTAATGCAGTCGTTAGGAAACGGGTACTAGGTAACGATGGCAAATCGATTGATGAAGTAGTGAAACTTCATCAGTTGAGATGGCTGGGACACGTGTTACATATGCCCAACCACCGACTGCCCCGACTTGCGATGCTTTATGGTGTAGGAGAAGGTTGGAAGAAAGCTAGGGGTGACCAGTCCAAAACGTGGCACAAATCCATGAAGTCACTGACAAGTGGACTGAACCATGCTGGTAGGTGTAGACTACCTGGTTGGGATTCGCGAAATGATAGTAACCGATGGTTAGAGACCTTGAATGACATGGCTCAAAATCGTTTGCAATGGCGAAGGTGCATCCACATCTTATGTTCTGCCGAATTCTAATTTACTGAATTCTTCATGTCTCTATCCTTTTTCTCTTTCCAAATTTATTTCACTGTATTATACTCCTTCAATAACATCTTCAAACCCTAATCTTTCACATAATGCTTATACTAATACTACTTCTACCACTATGAGATTTGAATCGACAATTGCATCTCTGTGCTAATGTGATATGGCAACTTGAACTGATATACGTACGTACGAAATTCTACGTTGTGACTGACTAACTTAATTTGGCCATGTTCCTAGCATCCTTTCAAATGACTCTTACACATTAGCTGACATTTAAACAGACGGTAATCATGAAACATTTACTGAATAGTAATAATAAGTAGTACTTACCAGGAAATAAAAAATTCAATAAATCTTTCATATTCGAGAAGGGATTTGTATCATTACTTTCCGATATCAATGAACTATTCACATTTGGTGATTGATTATAGAATTTCTTAGCTACTTCAATTAATACATTGATATTAACAGGTAAAAATATTGGTTTACGTAATGGATCTTTATCAGATAAATCATCATCTGACTGACCAAAAGGATAACATGGAACTGGAAAAAAGTGTAAATTAGCTGTACCAGCTTTTTGATACCATAATGATACCTGTAAGAAAGACAGATGAGGCGATAAAACTAATGGCAATAGTCATAATAATAAAGTTGATTATCTTAAGAAAATGGTTAGTTTGAAACTAAATTTCATCGTAAAAGTAGAGAAGAGACTTTGTATGTTATGGTTATCAGAGCAATATAATTAATACAGACTCAGTAGAAAAGATGGAGTAGAACAGTGACATTACCATTTATTGATGAAGGATTGAATTATTAGACGTTTACAATCCTCTTAGTTCGGTGATTATAGGTAGCCAGGAGTAAACTCTGAACCTAAGCTTTTTGTTAGTTGGCATATAGTACCAAGAAATATTCATAACATTCAGGGGAGTAGTGCGAGAGCTAAACATAGAGCACACAATGTGACAGTTTGAGACGTTACACGCTTGAAATATTCGAGCAGTGACGAATCTTACATAAAAGAGTGAGATGCTAATATAAGGAAGATACTGTTGATACCGATTGATTCAGAGTTTTTTACAGATTATTTGTAAACGCCTTAAATCAAAACAGTTCATAGGACAACTGATCACTAATGCTAGCACTCAAATTAAGACTTGATCAATAAAATTCAGTCAGTACTAAAAAAAACTAGACATATGTGACATTAATAACTTCTCAATGATCAATCTAAACTTCAAAGTTTACATAACGAAGTGGTTTTAGTCAGACAACCACTGAAAAGCAGAAAACACTGGACAGTTAAGTCATCCTACTATGAAACTCTTTAAAAGTTAGCATCTATCGCCTCATTGAGCGTTGAATCTATAACCTTTAAGTCCTGCAGTGAGCACTTAATCTTACTTACTTATTTACGCCTGTTACTCCCAATGGAGCATAGGCCGCCAACCAGCATTCTACAACACACTCTGTCATGGGCCTTCCCGGTTAATTCTATCTAACTTTTGTTCATTCTTCTCATGTCTGTCTACATTTCTCGGCGTCATGTGTTCTTTGATAGTCCTCTTTTCCTTTGGCCTTCAAGATTCCATGTGAGGCATCGCCTTGTGACGCAGTTGGATAGTTTCCTCAATGTATGTCCTATCCACTTCCACCGCTTCTTCCTCATGTCTCCATCCACTAGATGGAATGTGGTTTGTTCTCTTCCACAGTAGGTTGTTGCTGATAGTGTCTATCCAACGGATCAGAAGTATTTTGCATAGACAATTGTTAATAAACACCTGTTTGTTCTGGATGATGGCTTTCGTAGTTCTCCACGTCAGTAGAACTATCTCGACATTTGTATTGAAACTTCTGATCTTGGTGTTGGTTGACAGACATTTGTTTTGAGTTGCAAATGTTCTTCAGTTGTAAATATGCTACTCTTGCTTAGCCAATCCGCTCCCTCACATCTGCATCAGATCTGCCTTTAGCTCCTCCGGGGGCTACTGCCGGTCCCAAGCCCAGATAAAGGAGGAGGGTTGGGTATGGGGTTAGCGACCCTATCCCATAGAAAAATAACTTGCTAAAAGCACGCTAACCAGCACTTAATTTTAAGACCACTAAAACAGAATCCATTAACTTAAATATCGACCTTTAAGAAATTCATGTTATTACACAAACAACCTGAAATACCATAAGTAAATTAATTGCCTACAGTAATTATTATCTATGTGGATAGGTTGTTTGTTATTTCTTATAACACCTTCACTGTCTTCCAACTTTTTATTTTAGACAAAGAAATCATGAAATTATTAAAACAGAATCAAATACAATTTGATTTCCAATTCTCATGACAACATATCAAAGTGAATAAGCCAAGTGTATATATATTAAAAAAAAGACATAAACAATTACAATTGATTGATCACTGGGTGGTGATCAATGTTATGCATTTCAAGTCCATCTTAGTGCTGATCGAATGCTATCGATCAAGTTGCAATGTGGCCACTAGTCTAGGTGACTCGACACTGTGTGCACTATGTTGAGATGAGATGGTGGTTGGAGGTGGTCAACAGAAAACCCTGGACCTAGGTTTCGTGCTACTTGGCACTCGTCAGCAAGGCGTACTTGTAATCTTGAGGGAACTGGAGCTCCCCGACGGATTCGACCCCGTGTCACTCAGCTTCACAGTAAGAGACGTTACCACTGAGCTATTCGGGCCGTGACCGACCTGCTGTAGGACTGAGATGTAATCACAATTGATTGATCACTAGGTGGTGATCAATGTTATGCATGTCAAATCCGTCTTAGTGCTGATCGAATGCTATCGATCAAGTTGCAATGTGGCCACACTAGTCTAGGTGACTCGACACTGTGTACACTATGTTGAGATAAGATGGTCGTTGGAGGTGGCCAACAGGGTGGTTTCCTGTTACCAAGGTATCCACTGTTAATTTTCATTTTTTTAAAACAAACAAACATAAAATATGAACACAGAGAGAGGGGGAGAGAAAGATTAAAAACCAAAAAAAAAACCGATTAATATATGCATTAAAACAATGAAATTTATTCGACCATAACTAAATTTTAATGTAAATTCATGTATTCAAAGGTCATGTAATACATTAAAAAAAAGAAAAACAGAGTAAGCAATAAAAAAAAAGAAAGAAAGAAAGAAGGAAGGAAGGAAGAAGTAAAGAAGAGAAAAGAAACATGGTCATCATTGAGAAACGGAGTAAGACATCTTTAAAAAAAATAATAAACATAAATAAATGAAATGTCTTTTTAAGGTTAAACATTAAGATTCATTGAAGCTTGACAGTATCAAAAGCAAAAAAAAAGAAGAAGAACATGATTCTTTAACAGAAGTATCCGTCACGAACATAATCTATAAATTAAAATCATCTCTGTAGAACTTAGTAGAAGTATTGTATTAGGGATGAATTAGTCGGAATAGAGAAAGTAACTTTTAGATTCTGATGCAAAATTCAAATAACATGTATGACGATCAGTGAAAATACTTTTCTATACCAAATGCCCTGGTACGGCCGAGAGTGGGGAGAGTTAGCTCTCCCTCTCGAAATCTTTTCATATGGCCACGCGTATATAGACTCTGTCAAGAAAGTCCTACTCACTGTCTCCTCGGGACATTACTGTTGTTTACGAAATTGAGAGGATGAAAAGCGAATATCTGGCGCTTTAACCGGGTTGGTGGATACGGAATGTTCACCTAGGGGAGTTGGAAAACATTGATTCCAAACCAATGGTGAATATGGGCTCCAGTATCCTGAGGGAACAAATGGCGTATGAATCAATCGTTGATCACCAGCTACCATGGGATTGCATCTCCTCACGATGCTCCACTGCCTTGTGGATCAGACCTATAAGTCAAAGGCTCCATCCGTCAATATAAGCTAGATGATTGGTGAAAACCTGGATTCAATGGACGGTCGTTTCGTCATAGTTTCGAACTTCTCGGTAGTGCGCATCCACGATTCCGAGCGAGGAACTCGAACCCAGAACCTTCAGTCTCGCACATGAACACTTAATCTCTAGACCACAGAACCGGCATCCAACAGTGTTAATGTCTAACTTCAGTCAATCCATAATTTTCATAACCCTTCATCAATCGTTTGAGGTGGATAACTGCCTCACATCCGACATGGATTGGACTCCATTGGTTACGGCTTCTCACTATAATTCTAGGAAATCCATTCTGAAGCTATTCACTAGTGAGCATATGATTATTATTAGTATGGGGGATTTGTGGAGATTGTAGTATTTTAGTTTATGAAATACAAAATATAATATGAAATTTGTACTACAATAATAATAATAATAATAATAATAATAATAATAATAAAGTATTGATGTTGCTAATGAGAAAGTAATCTAGAATGTTGACCAAATAAATGAATCTGTCAGTAATTGAGTAGTTTCACAAAATCAAGAGAGTGAAGCAGACCTCTGGTGTCTAAACCGAGTTGATGGATTTGGAGGTTTAATCTAGTGGAATTACAAGACCTTGATTCTAAGATAATGGTGCAAGAGAGTACCATGGTCATATCGAATGATGCAAAGACATATTTTGGTCAATAATTACCATAGAACAGGATCTTCCTAGACTACATTAATGCCTCGTTGATTAGACCTTTAAATCAAACGATCCTTGTGATCCTATACACTAATCAATTATTTGAGCACATAGTTAGTATACCAGCCCACACAAACGTGTGGTAAATTCTTTTGATGTTTCATTATACTACAATTCTTGTCATAAATCAATAAATGACAACCAACAACAAACAACTGTACGCACGAATTAATAACTGATAGACTTCCGTCAAAACTGAAAATCATACATATTGAATATGTATTCCTAGTAAGACAGATATACGAAAAAAAATAAACTCACCAATTCAGCCATTCGTCCGCCTGTAACTACAAGCCATTGAAGTTCTATAGAAAAAGCACAAGTTGGATAATAATTTGCATCATATACACAATGAGCCCATTCAACTGGTCCATCATTATTTGGTCCATCCAAATCACATAAACAACTTTTACGAAGAACTTGATCAATTTCTAAAATACAATATAATACACTAAAGTTAAAGAAGACACTTTATGGTATAATAATAATGTCAATGAGCTGGTCGTAATCAACGTAGTCCCCTTTCATAAATGAACATTGGTTCAAGTTTTTAAACTGAATTAGTGCAATGAGATTAAATTAACACGTTAAGTAAAGGAATCTAAATAATGCAGTTACTACTATTCCGAGAAAAACCAAACACTGAGAATATAATTCAAGAAGATCAAGAAAAAAGGTATGTATGAAAGAATACTGGGACTCAAGATCTGGAGCAAAATAAGAAATAAATGAATCTCAACCATTGTGATCAATTCTAAGACATATCAACCACTGATTAAAGTTATCATGAGGATCTCATGACTCACATCAACAGTCAATGACTTTATGGATTGATATTGCTTTCTAATTTGGCCGTTCCTACCTTTCTTTCAAACAACTCTTACTTAAGTTTATATTATGTGTTGAGGAAGGGTGCATTTGGGCACACATAACACATGTCTCAGGCGCCTTATTATTAAGATATTTATATGCGGGGAATCAGAAATCAAACTAGACTAACAGGAACCCAGGAAAAATATTGATCATCATACTGTTCTCGATATTAAATTTAAATCAATATTATCAAGGTAGGAATACAAGCTAATTTTGGACAGACACACGATTTAAATATTTCGTATGGTTAACGTTTCAATAAACAAACCAGAGTATTTACTAGCACCTTAACCAGTTTATACAACGCGGAAAAGACTGGAGGTTAGTTCGATTCTATAACTCACTTTAACAATATGCTTAGTTATAGAGAAGGATGAAAATTTGTTGTATGTTTTTATATGGTCACCGTAATCTAGTTGGTAAGACAAAAACCACATGAAAAATGTGTTTGTAGCACAGGACAAACATATCTTTCATTTTCAGAAGGTATTTGGTGGAGATTTTAGTAATTTTATAGAGTTGAGATCATGAGTCAATTGAAGCTAGACCACCATGAAGTTAAACATTAACACCGTTGGATACCGGCTCAGTGGTCTATCGGTTAACTGCTCTGACGCGAGGCTTATACGTCCTGTGTTCGAATCTCGTGCGCCTGGATCGTGGATGCGAACTGCTGAGGAGTCCCATAATAGGACGAAACGGCCGTCCAGTGTTTGCAGGTTTTCCATGGTGGTCTAACTTCGATTGACTCATGATCTCAACTCTATTACATCTTTCATTTTTTGTCAAAAGTTACCTAGAATGAAGAATATGAGATTAACAACAATTTATCTACTCATTAGTAAAAAGATTAATCTCTAGATCACTGATCCGTGTCCAGAGATTAAGCATTCATGCGCGAGATCAAAGGTCCTGGGTTCGAGTCCCATGTGCGGTATCATGGATCCGCACTGTCTAGGAGTCCTAATCTAGAACGAAACGGCCATCCAGTGCTTTCAGGTTTTCAATGATGGTCTAGCATAGATAGACTCGTGAATTAAGATGTCAAAAAAAGATTACAATTTCTACAAATCCCCTAATGTTAACTTAAGTTGAAACATTATCTTCAATTTTAAAAAAAAGAATCATGAAAAATCACATGATGAATTCAGATTTCATAGTTAAAGTAAAGTCATATTAAGCAACAAATCGTCTCCTGATGACTGAATAACTTTTTCTCCCGAAATGAAAGAAAAAAACGTCCCGTCTTATTTACATTCTCATTAAATTTTCTTAGACAAAAATGGACGTATAAAAAAGAGAAAAAAAAGAACAAAGAAGAAACAATATCCCCCTCTATAAAGTGATATCAATTTTCTTTAAAATGTAACAGATCACGATAAACCACTAAATCAACTCAAATTACAATTAAGTGTTTAAATTTACTAAGTAATCAGAAGTTATTCCCCCTTGATTTGAATAAAAATTTGGTTGATAAATTTTTAGTGGTTGAATTCATGAGTCGATATAAGTTAGATCATCAGTAAGCCTGGTGGTCGGAGCATGCTAATGAGATGGAAGCAGCAGCTGCATCTGGTAACTGCCGGAAGCTCTTCCAACTCATCCGAGCCACTGGCAGCAAGAAGTCTGGTGTGAGTGAAACAATCTACGAGGATGATGGGATGCCAATCACTAACATCTCCCGACGTCTTGGAAGATGGGCTGAATTTTTCGAAGGCAGTTCAACTGGCTTGCTGCTCCGGCAACATCAACCAGTTTGTCCTGCCCCCCATGGCCGGTGAAGACTGATCCACCAAACGAGGCGGAAGTCCGCAAGGAACTCCAACTCTTGAAACGATACAAATCACCAGGTTCAGATGACTTACCTCCAGCTCTTTTTAAAGATGGTGGTGACTTTCTGGCTAAGGAATTGACTATGTTGTTTACAAAAGTTTGGGAGCAAGAAAGTGTTCCATCATCATGGAATGAGTCAATAGTCGTCCCTATCTTTAAAAAGGGTTCACGTTGTTCCTGTAACAACTAACGGGGGATAAGTCTATTTCCGATTGCGTCCAAACTATTGGCTTCTATCATTCTTCGTAGGTTGTTTAAAACCCGAGAACGATTGACTCGCGAGGAGCAGGCTGATTTTCGTTCTGGTCGAGGATGCATTGATCACATCTTCACCCTCCGCCAAATGTTAGAACACCGTCATACTTATCGCAGGCCAACAATCGTAGTGTTTCTTGATATCAGGGCGGCCTTCGATTCGTTGGACAGGACTGTTCTCTGGGATTGTCTATTGAAGAAGGGTGTGCCTGAGAAGTTCATTAACATCTTAAAGGCCCTGTATACGAACACCTCAGGCAGAGTGAGGGGATACAACCACCATTCTCCCTTGTTCCATTCAAGCATTAGGGTTAGCCAGGGTTGCTCAGTCTCACCATTCCTCTTCAACCTTGCTATCGATGACGTTTTGGAAACAGCTGTGATAGGTGTAGGTAATGGCAGTGTGGATCTGTTGACTGGAGAAAGACTTCTCGACCTTGGGTATGCGGATGATATTGTCTTACTGTGCGATAATGCCCAAGGCATGCAATCCGCACTTAATCAGTTGGCAATCAGTGTCCGCAGGTACGGCATGTGCTTTGCACCCTCCAAGTGCAAGGTACTTCTACAAGACTGGCAAAATTCTCATCCTGTACTCACCCTAGATGGTGAGCAGATTGAAGTAGTTGAGAAGTTCGTGCATCTAGGTAGCGACATAAGTGTTGGTGGTGGCGTGAGTGATGAGATTGATGCACGTATAATGAAAGCCAGAGCGGCTTACGCCAATCTGGGCCATCTTTGGCGCTTTCATGATGTTAGTCGGGCTGTAAAAGGTCGGATCTACAACACGTCGGTGAGAGCAGTTTTGCTCTATGCTTGTGAAACCTGGCCTCTCCGAGTTGAGGATGTTAGACGTCTCTCTGTGTTCGGTCATCGTTGTCTCCAAAGGATTGCTGACATCCAGTGGCAACACCATGTTAGTAATGCAGAGGTTCGGCATCGTGTGTTCAGGCGCAGAGACAATAATTCGATTGGTGTCACCATCTTGAACCACCGACTTCGGTGGCTTGGACATGTTCTATGAATGTCGTTCCAGAGAATTCCACGTCATGCATTATTTGCCAACTCTGGGACTGGTTGGAAAAAGCGGAGAGGTCAGTGCATGACATGGTGTCGTAGCATGAAAGAAAGCTACGAAGGGATAGCTTCTGTTGGTCCTTCACGACTCCCTGGCTGGGGTCCGAGAGATGGTGCAACACAGTGGCTAGAGACGTTATCAGATATGGCTCAGGATAGAAGCCAGTGGCGAGTCTGCTGTAACCTACTTTTACTTTCTTCATAAAGAGTGGCTATAACTTTCCTAACTGAGAGAGCTCCTCTGGTTGTACATTTCAGTTCCCCCCACCATTACTCTTTTCATTTTTTCCTTCTTTTATATATACACATCTTCTTCCTTCTCCTCCCATTCTCAATATTTTGTGTGGCGCATATGTATCCGGTGCCCTTTGTACCAATATATATGTGTTTAAATAAATAAATAAAACCAGTAAAAACCTGGACTCATTGGACGGTCGTTTCGTCATAGTCTCGGACTCCTCAGGATTGTGCATCCACGATTATGCACGTGGAACTCGAGCCCAGAACCTTCGATGTCGCACGCCAAAATTTAATCTGTAGATTACAGCACCGACATCAAACGGTGTTAATGTCTAACTTCAGTCAATAGTTGAAAGTCAAACACTCTAACCCCCAAGTTGTAGCTTGCTCTGTAAAATATAAACAATGCCATGAAAGAGAAGATTTGCAGCTCAGGTGGATGCATTTATTGGTCATGTATTCTTCGTAATTGATGATGTAATCCCGCAGTTGTCATTCTAGACAGCATTTTCATTTCTTACTTCATATAGAAGTGAGTACTTTAGTCATTACACAAGTATTACGTTAGTTCTTTTCAATGAACTTGCTTGTAATTGGCAGTCTTCGTGTGCTTTGTTGACTTCATCTATCCTTTCGTTCACGTTGCCTGTCTTTGATGGTTGACCAATGACCTTATGACTAGTGGACCCCTTCCTTAGATTCAATCTATGTCAATGTTCCAACATAATCTATAGCGTCACTTGTACTAACTGCAAGAAATATTACTTACTTACTTACTTTCGCCTGTTACTCCCAATCGAGCATAGGCCGCCGACCAGCATTCTCCAACCCACTCTGTCCTGGGCTTTCTTTTCTAGTTCTATCCAGTTCTTGTTCATTCTTCTCATGTCTGTCTCTATTTCTCTGCGTAATGTGTTCTTTGGTCTTCCTCTTCTCCTTTGACCTTCAGGATTCCATGTGAGGGCTTGTCGTGTGACACAATTGGGTGATTTCCTCAAAGTGTGCAAGAAATATTACATTGAACAAAGTGTACGGTCCCTTCATCTAAGCCAAAATAAACATAAAACACGATGCCGAACCTCTGCATTACTAACATGGTGTTGCCACTGGATGTCAGCAATCCTTCGGAGACAACGATGACCGAACACAGAGAGACGTCTAACATCCTCAACTCGGAGAGGCCAGGTTTCACAAGCATAGAGCAAAACTGCTCTCACCGACGTGTTGTAGATCCGACCTTTTACAGCCCGACTAACATCATGAAAGCGCCAAAGATGGCCCAGATTGGCGTAAGCCGCTCTGGCTTTCATTATACGTGCATCAATCTCATCACTCACGCCACCACCAGCACTTATGTCGCTACCTAGATACACGAACTTTGTATATCCTTACTTTTCAACTTATGCAGCAGCTCGCCCATGGTAGAATTAAACCAGAAAAGAAAAGAAAGTAATCAATACTTACCTTGAAATCCAGTTTTATCCGGTATTCCAAATAATGTAGAAATTGATGAATATGTTAATAGACCATCTTTAAAAAAACTATTCAATTCATTTACATGTTCATATTTTATTTCTGATGTAGACAAAGATGGACAAGAATCATTTTTAGTGACAGGTATAGTATTATTATTATTATTAGTAGTAGTAGTAGTAGCAGTGGTAGAAAAAGAGGAAGATGATATAGTTGAAGTACTATTCATTTCATTCAAGGAATCATTATTATCAATGCTACTATTCATATACTTTGGATCAAGAATCTGTTGTTGTTGTTGTGGTGGTGGTGGTGGTGGTGGTGGTGGTGGTTTTATCTGATACTCATTTGAACCATAATGAACAATGGATATTTCAGCCCATTCATTTTGAAATACACTAGTCCATTTAGTTGTATCATTTAATAATTTTGGTAAATAATCTTTAGGAAATTGTATAGGTAATTGTTGTAATACATTAATTAATTTATAATTTATATCATTTTGTTTTAAATAAGATAATAATGATGTATTAGTAATTGTATTAGTATAATTAGATGATGTAATTGAAGGTAATGATATAATAGTATTGATAGGATTACTCATAATAGTCGAGGGAGTAGTAGTAGTAGTACTGCAACTATTGTTATTATCATTAGTAGTAGTAGTAGTAGCAGTAGTAGTAGTAGTAGTAGTAGCAGTAGTAGTAGTAGTAGTAGTAGTAGTAGTAGTAGTAGTAGTAGTAGTGATAGTAGTAATGGAAATAGTAGAAGTAGATACATTATTCAATAGATTCGAATTAGCATTCAAAGAATTAGTGTACGGTGAATTTGTTATTGATATTGTACTGTTTGTAGAAGAGTAACAAGATGTATTCAATGATATTGTTGTTGTTAATGTGGATGTAGTAAGGGGAAATATTGAAGATGAGAAACCAGATACTGATTGTGAAGTGTTGGAAGAAGGTGAACTTGTACAGTCTAATCAAGAATAAATAATATTAAGTTAGTACAATTAAATATGAACTATTTGCCAGTTATAATCAATTGTAAATAAGATAAGAAAATATGAAGGAGTTTTGTGGAGATTTCAGTATTTTCATAGTTGAAATCATGAGTCAATTGAAACTAGACCACCATGGAATATCTGGAAGCAGTGGACGGCCGTTACATCCTATTATGGGACTCCTCAGCAGTGATGACATTAACACCGTTGGATGCCGGACGGCTCAGTGGTCTATCGGTTAAGTGCTCTGGCGCGAGACTGGTAGGTCTTGTGTTCGAATCTCGCAAGTTCGGGATCGTGGATGCGCACTGCTGAGGAGTCCCATAATAGGACGAAACGGCCGTCCAGTGCTTCCAGGTTTTCTATGGTTGTCTAGCTTCAATTGACTCATGATTTCAACGATAAGAAAAATTAAATTCTCAATCAATTCATCTGTGGATTGTATATTCCATGAAATTGATATTAGTTGAGATGTCCTTGTAAACTAAGGGATATGGAACAATTGCATAAGACTCATCAGAAGTGCGCAATGATGACCCTACCAGGGATCAAACGCAGTGTCGTGGTCGGAGCTTGAACAATTCACGGTCTAGTGTAACGATCATCTAAAGGTGGTAGTAAGGACTGTCTCACTTGAAATATTTACAGACTGCACTACTAACGAACTCTCACTAAAATTTGAGGAACTCATTTAGTAGTATGAAGTCCTACGACGAAATAGTTGTCAAGTACCCTCTGATCTACAATGGTACTCTGACTGAAGTTAGTCGATTAATCAATTAAATACTAAATAAAACGAGGATGATTAGTTTTGTGTAGATTCCTGACTTGAAAATTATTTTCATCAATGACTTGAATCGATGGGAGAATGATTGAAAATTTTGAAGCACTGAATATTTGTTTGCTTCAAGATTACTCTAGCAGTGGGAACCTGTTATTATCCTACCTTTGAAAAGTCTACTTTTATAAACAAAGACTTGAAAATCCAATGTACCGCATATTGTACATTAAACCAACTATTTATTTGAAAAATAAGTAAACTCACTTGTATTATAGGGAAAGATGGATGGTGACTATCGGTAGATATACCATACATCCTAGAGGTAAGTGGATAACGCAATGGCGTCTGGATGAACGGTGATGGGTTTGAGTCCCCGAATGAAAATCAACTATGGAATGCAAGTAAATCCAGCTGACGAGTCCTAAACAGGAAGAAACGTGCATCCTTGATTTCACTGATAGCCACCATCCATTTTTTTGCTTGCAAATATTGTGATTTAAGGAAATATTGAGGCAATACGCACAATATGCACATAAGCTAATAAGGGGGCTGATCAATTGCAGTCCTAGACATCAATTAGAGAAGATTCAAACAAACAATACAAATGGAATTAAACTCACTTGTATTTGATATATTCAATTGAATTGGTGTAACTGGAGCAGAATGAATATTCATTTCACTATTATCTAATGTAGATAAATTAAATGAAGTTTCAATCTGTGTATTTGTTAATTGTTTTATATCAGGAATAAGTAATGTATAAAAATATGTACCATAAATAAATACATGTTTTGAATTCCCTGAAGTATGACAGATCCAACCAGCTTCTAACATTTGCTAAATATAAGAAGAACAAAAAATTTTGTTTTAATATACAAAATGATAACTTTATAAAATGAATCATTGTAAAGAGAATGATTACTTAAACATAAATATTGGTACAAAGGGGAGGCATATATATATATATATATATATATATATATATATATATATATATATATATATATATATATATGCGCCGCACAAATCTCATTTGATGTGCGTGAGAGTTGTGATACTGCCCAGGTGCCCAGACTGAACCAGGTGGTTTTCTTAGGGGGCCACACCCCAAGCCTTTGACCTAAAGATCTGATCCACAAGGCAATGGAGCATCGTGAGGAGATGCAGTCCCATGGTAGCCAGTGATCAACGATTGATTCATACGCCATTCGTTCCTTCAGGATACTGGAGCCAGTCCATGTGCACCATTGGTTTGGAATCAGGGTTTTCCAACTCCCCTAGTTGAATTTTCCGTGTCTACCAACCCGGTTAACGAGCCGGACATTCGTTTTTCGTTCTCTCACTTTTGTGAACAACACCCCCACCACGAGCAGGCAGTCAGTAGGACTTCCGTGATAGAGGCTATATATTCGTGTGGCCATATGAGAGCATTTCGAGACGGAGAGTTGACTCCCCCCACTCTCGGCCGTACCAGGCCATTTGGGGGCTAAACGATAGACCACTGAGCCGGTCCATAAAATTATCAGTATAGGGTTGTAAAGATTGTTGAGTTGTAAATTGAGATCATGAAGCGATCAATGTTAGACCACCATTGAAAACCTAGAAGCACTGGACGGCCATCCTGGGTTCGAGTTCCGAGTGAGGGATCATGGATACGTACTGGTGAGAAGTCCCATACCAGGATGAAACGGCTGTCCAGTGCTTCCAAGTTTTTAATGGTAGTCTAACATGGATCGGTTTATGATCTCAATTATAAAATTATCATTTAGAATTTACAAAAATTATTTAATACATAATCTGAGATGAAAAGGTTTCAAAATTGTAAGTATCAGTGTAAATTTATTCAAACAGTTCACTTCTACCCGAAGTTTGTGCTGATGATGTCGTTCAGAAGGACGATGAAAGCTCCACAACCAAACCATCTAGCTCAGAGAACAAACCTACATCAAAATTTATTTTCTAATATAACTATGAAAATTCCTTATTTACGTGTTTACTCTATGTTTCAATATCAACTTTCAATGGTACATTAACAACGGTCGCATTAATTTTATTAACATTTGTTTCACAAAAGTATATTTTTTTATTTTCGATCAATCGGATAGTAAATATATCGAATTACGATGAATTACTTCTAGATATTGTTGAAGTTTCAGTGAGCTCAGAAATGTCGGGTGTAGAATAGTTTTCACCGATTACATTTGATGATCATAGCGTAGTATCTAAAACTGATTGAAGTTGAGATTTGATCAATGAAAGCCGGTTAAGTGTTTTTAATGATTAAGCATTCGCCACGAGACCTGAAGGTCGCGAGTTCAATCTCTTACTAAACGAAACAGCTGTTCATTGCTGCCTGGTTTTTAATGGTATGTTAAGTAATACTTCAGTGACCCTGTATCTGACTACTGTGTGATAGTATGAATGATTGCTATCGAAATGTACATCACAGCTACCCTCCTACATAATCAACGACTTAACTAGCGTTAGTAAATAATGGAATTAAATAAGTCAAATACGAGAATGAATTCCGAATACGTATACTTCACACAACCGTTTATCTGGACAGACAACTAGGGAAATGAACCGGAACGAAATGATGCGCAGTGAACGCGAATGAGCCAACTCGTCTTAATCAAACGTGAATCAATATGTATAGTCAAACAAAAATAAGTTACAGACACATGATCAATGGGGTAAGTAAATGACATATACGATCTCATAAAAAACAGTAAAGGTTAATAAGCGAATACGTGACATAGTAAAAGTGTTGCTTGAGAGGAATGAATAAATTGGTCTGTCCAGAGGCTAGAATGACATATTTAGGCTTGACATAGCACCAGCACCTGCAAGAACAATCTGTGACAAATACAACCTACGACTGTTAAATATGCCCAATTTCGGTTTATGTTTAAAGTATTTATTAAGCAAGTGAAATGAAACAAAACAGCCGCTACTGATGAGACCTTATCTTCTAACAATAATTCGTCCAATTCAGAATAAAAGCCACTTTTATAGTTGGTTAAGGATTAAATAGAAAGATAGACACAGGAGCTTAGTGATTTACAGGAAAGTATTATCTCAAAACAAACTGAAAATAACTGAATTTTTGAGATAACGAAATTCAAATTACAAGTTAAAATCCCACACTACCAACTGGTTTTAGTTACTGAACCATTGGAAATCAGTAAATACTAAACATCCATTTCATCTTCATATAAAAATTCTCAGAACTGAGCATCTGTAACTATGATAATGACTGAACCTAAGATCTTCAGAGCTCTCAACGGGCACTGAGTATTGAGTCTACATTTTTAACTTCAGTTAATTCATTATTTTGCACAACCATCGTCCACTATCATGACTGATAGGACTGAACTCCATTGATCACTGGTTCTTATTAGAACTCTAGGAATAATCTTGCAAATTTAGTCATTTTTAAGCATATGATTATTATTGTAAGAATAGTCTGGGTAATTAAACTTCAAATTCAACAATTCTCATTACACCTTACAATAATTATAAGCAGACATGAATGGATGGTGGCTAGTGATAGAATCCAGGATGTGCGTCTCATTTTATTTGTGACTTGTCAGCTAGATGTACCATACGTTCCAGAGTTGATGTTTACTCCGGAATTCGGAGTAAAACGCCATTGACCTATCCACTTAGCTACTAATTGATCAACACATCTGGGATGGACAGTACATTCATCTGAAGAGTCCAAAACAGGAAGAAATGCGCGTCCTGGATTCCATTGATAGCTAACATCCATCTCTGCTTATAATATTTGTGACTTAAAATGATATCGAAGCAATCTTCACAGAATGTACATATACTAAAAGAGACTGATCAATTGTAGTCCTGAACATAAAAGAGAATAGTCAAATACACAGAGATTTTACAATTCCAATTAATTAATTTGCATTAAGTTAACAATCTTCATAAAAATAATAGACTACTTGTAGATAAAGAATAGCTTGTTCAATAGTTTTAAAATCAGGAAACCATTTAATTATCCAATTAACTGCATCAATAGAAATGAAAGTATAATTAGGAAACGCATCAGTTGTGGTTGCTGAAATGAACGGCAGACCATTGCTACCGAAGATAAACAAAATCACAGAGAGAGAGAGAGAGAGAAAAAAAAACAAAGATATTAGTTAGAAGAAAAACGAGCTATAAGTACACACAAGCACAAAAAAACATGTATTAGATACAATTACGTAATCACTGAATACAGAATAATCTTATATTTGTTAAGTCCTTTAGTGTTGACCATATTCTTCTATCGTTTACATTGCAATGCGGCCACTAGAATAAATGACTCAGTATAGTGTGTACTACGATCTTTGGGTAGTCGGAAGTATATTTGAGATGAAACACTGTTTGACCAAGATTTTGTCTTTGTCGGCATTTGTTAGGAAACATTGTCTGGGTTACATTCCTAGTATCTCAGTGGTAACTCCTCAGATTGTGAAAGTGAGTGACGTGGGTTCGAGTTTCACGGGGAGTATCAATTCTCTCACGATTTCAGGTAAACACAGCTCATGAAACCTGGGTCAGGTATAGTTTCCTACCAACGACCACTAACTAATTAACATCTGAGGACTTGCTATTATATATAGCTTACATAAATGTTCAATTCGAAGATAGTTCACTTCATGAATTGATCTTAACTAAATGATTTTTTTAAATCGGGGGACACTGAACACAACCGTTTTATTCTTATAAAGGATTCCCTAACATCGGACATCTATAACTTTACCGTGTGTTGGAAATAAAAAAGCTGAGAGCACCGGGAAGCTGTTTCGTTCTAGTATGTGAACCCTTAGTAGTGCGCACCAACGATCCCGTACACGGGACTAAAAACCCAGAATCTTTGGTCTCGAGCGCGAACGCTTCTAGATATTCAGATACCCGCTTGAGGCAATGAATGAAGGGTTGCACAGGATCATGAATTGATTGAAGTTAGACATGAACACTGTTAGATGCCGGCTCAGTGATCAAGAGGTTAGGTGGTCGCGCGCGAGACCGAAGGTCCTGGAGTCGTCCATGCGCACTGCTTCACAGTTTGATTTAAATACCTCACAATAAATTCAGTTTTTAATGAGTGACCTAATTTTTACAGTTAGAAGTTGCTTTACAATGAATGATAATTAAAATAAATAACTTACTCATTATCAACCATCATTAACGCTACCAAATAATAAGTGCTATTAGTATTAGAATTAAATAAACTTGAGTTAAAAATTGAAGTATTTTGTGTAACTTGACCAGGATTTGTAGGTAATGATTGATCTTCAGTATTCTGATATGATAATCCTGGGATATTAGGCAATGAAGTAGTTGAATAAAAATTATCTATGTGAACAATACTTGGTGAGTTGATTGCACCTCCTCGATTAATTAGTTGAATATTATAGTCATTGGTTTCATTCAAAGAACTAGTTGTGTTAATTGGTGTAATAATCGATGGTCGTGTATAAGTGACTGTAGTCAATGGACTATTTTTAGGCTTACAACAAGAAATTGTAGTTGCATCATTTAAAATATTTGCATTAAAACTGGTTGCTGTTGCTGTTGTTGTTGGAGCACTACGATGAAGATCAGATTTTTCTGCAGTAGACTATAAGAAATATATAAATAAATAGAAAGTATAAAATTTCTAACAGAATCGAATTGAAACTGGTATAGTTGAGATTGATTATGAATACAGTGGTCTTGAGTGCTGTTAGAGGTATGAAGGCAGTTATCACTTCCCAGCTGCCCACACCGTGGAAGGGGTTCTTCTAGAGGTACCTGAAAAGGAAATTGGGTTAGAAGTGGACTTAATGACCTGGGAGCATGACCGCAGTGTCCAAGGGACAACTGCTTGAGGTCGGTCACCTGCCTGGTATGGTAGAACCTTGAAGAACAAGTGTTCCAGCCAGTATAGCTAGATTGGTTCATGACGATAGGCAAGCCCGACCACCACGTCAATGTAGCAGCAACGGTCGGGACTGGTATAGTTGAAAACAGAAATAACATGAATTTTAAGCAAACAACAGTCGATCATAAAGATTTAAATCAATGGTTCATCAATTATAACTAACTCATAATATATAAAAAATTAATCGAGAAACCAATTGAAAACTTTGATCAGATACTTATACTTTTGATAAACTTTAAGATAGATTACACAATTTCCAGTAAGAACTAGTGATTAAGAGATGAATTCAATTAGTTCTATGTAGTAAGATACCAATCACTGATGATACATTGAATGATTGAAACACTTCATCAGAACGGGGGTTTGTGGAGATTGTAGCAATTTTAATGGTTGAAATCATGAGTCGATTTAAGCTAGACTACCATTGAAAACTAGGAAGCACTGAACCGTCGTTTTGTCCAAGTATGGGACTTCTCAGCACTGCTCAGCTACGACCCCGCATGCGGAACTCAAACCCAGGACGTTGGATGCCAGCTCAACGATCTAGAAGTTAAGGGTTTGTGGGCGAGACCGAAGGTTCTGGGTTCGAGTCCCGCGTGTTGGATCGTGGATGGGCACTGCTGAACGACCGTCCAGTGTTCCTAAGTCTTCAATAGTAGTCTAGCTAGGTCGCGGGTGTACACACTGGTAAAGAGTCTTAAACTATAATGAAAAAACAGCTATTCGGTGCTTTATGGTTTTCACTAATTGTCCAATTGAAAACAATTCGTAAAACAAACTATCTAACGTTAAAAATTGAACTAATTCCCAATAAAACTAATCAAATTGATTCGTTTTTCTATATACATATGTATATATAACCCAATATCGAGGTAGCCAAGTCAGAGAAAACGTATATAAAAACTGAACCTGTACGATAAAACAGAAACCTATTAACCTTGTGTTCAATTCTGGTCCCTATTCTTTTTAAATAAAACAATAGACTAAGACATAAATCGATTATTGTAATTGCTAATTAATTGAAACATTCAATAACAGTAGCTGGCAATAAACAATATTAGTTATTGGTTTATTTACACAGATATCCCCAACACTCTCTAGGGTATTTCTTATTGATGACTATATATACATATTAGAAAATAAATAAACAAACAGTTTAATGAAGGCCAACTTTTAAGAATAAGAAATAGGTATTTTACTAATATAGGGAACAATTTATTTATTGGAAGTTAATAGAATTTTTGTAATATCAGTCAGTCAGCTACAACATAGGACCAGGCACATATATGCATCGGTCCAAGTTGCCATACCTCGTTAGCACAACAAGATCAACACCGAATTCATAGAAGCAGTTAATTTAGTGGTGGTAATATATAAAAGAAAGACTGCATTTAAGGATATAGTACAGGAAGAAAGACAGATATGAAGAAATTTTAATATCAAGGTTTAAGGGAAGATAAATAGTGCATACACCTACGCCATTGTGATCGATTCTGAGCCATGTCACACAGAGTCTCCAACCATTGGTTACGATAGTCATGTGGACCCCAACCATGTAGTCTGCATCTGCCAACATGGCTCAGACTAGCAGTTAGTGATTTCAAGCTCTGGTGCCATATTCTGGTTTGGTCGCGCCTAACTTTCTTCTAACCATCGCTAATACTGGTCAGTATAGCACGTCGTGGTAATCGGTGTTCAGGAATACGTAACACGTGGCCCAACCATCTCAGTCGATGAAGATTCATGACCTCATCAACTGATTTAGCATCATTCCCTAATACCCTGTAATATACATGTACAGATTTCAATTAATTCATAAATATTATCTTTTAAAGTCTTAAGATGATAAATTAAACACAATAATAAGTCAGTCAATGATATCAAGTTTACTATCATGGACACTGTGTTAATCCGTTTTGTGAGATCAAATCAAGGCTATAGGTTGCATAGACTAACAGAAGTCAAGCGTGGTAATTATATAATTTATATTACGAGTTGACTTCAGTTAGATAGCTATTAAAAACTAGGGAGCAGTAAACAGCCGTTTTGTCCCAGTATGAAATACTCCTCAGAAACTCATATCCGCAACGCATCGGTAAGCGAACCTGTGGATCACTGAACCGGTAGTTAGTGGTTTATATTTCTGACATCAGTCAAATCGCGATATTCCTTAATTATTATCTGCTCCTATCGGTCGGTTAATACCTTATCACCAATATTTCACATTCAGAGGTAAAAAATGAATACTCAATATTTTCGCACTGATGCTTAAAGCATACAGCGCTTTCATCGTTCTCCTGAACAATATAATCAGTACAAACTTCAGGTAGAAGTAAAGTGTTCGAATTTGTCTACATACATCTGTTGACATTGATCTCAATTGGTTATTGTTGACTTTTAATCTGTCATTGTTTACTTCTTTGTTTTGACAGTATCTCCTGTAAAGAAGTAAACAATGTAAGATTAAGGGTCAACAATAGCCAATGAATATCGAGATCTGTAAAACAGGCTGTGATCCATATGTGGAGAAATTCCAACACTTTATTTCTACCTGAAGTTTGTGCTGATAACATCGTTCAGGAGAATGATGAAAGCTCCACAAACAAAACATCTAGCTCAAACAACAAAATTACTAAAATCAACCACTTGAGCGATAAATCTTTACCATCTCATTTATTATTTGTTAGTTTTCTGTTTTTTTTTCCAATACTATCATCATGAATAGAAATTTATAATTACCCCTCCCCCCCAAAAAAAAAAATTAAAGAGAAATAATTAATCATGAATAGACGACTTACTTGACGATTTAACTTTCGACTTGTTATAGGTGTACGTCTTATACGATTAATTGATTCAATAAAATGAACAAATTTTTCACAAGTTTTTTCACGATTTATATTTAAATAATCTGATTCATAAACATCACATTGAATTCGTTGACCAGTAATATGATTACTTTAATCATGAATTAGAATATATTCAATGAAAAGGAAGGAGGATAAAGAAAAGAGAACAGAGAAAGAAACATTCAATAGATCGAATTTTCTTTCTTTATTTATTTGAACACATAAATATTGATACAAAAGGGCACCACATATATATGCGCCACACTAATCTTATTTGATTTGTGTGAGGACTGTGATACTGTCCAGGTGCCCAAACACAAACAGGTGGTTTACTTAAGGGGACATACCCCGACGGAGCCTTTGACCTAAAAGTCTGATCCACAAGGCAGTGGGGCATCGTAAGGAGATGCAGTCACATGGTAGCCGGTGATCAATGATTGATTCGTACGCCATTTGTTCCATCAAGATTCTGGAGCCCATGTGTACCATTGGTTTGGGATCGGGGTTTTCCAACTTCTCTAGGTGGACTCGCCGTGTCTACCGACCCGGTTAAAGGGCCGGACATTTGCTCTTCGTCCTCTCAATTTCGTAAACAACAGTAATGCCACTGTGAGAAGGTAGTGAGTAGGACTTCCCTGACAGAGGCTATACAGGCGTGGCCATGTGAGAGCATTTGGAGAGGGAGAGCGGACCTTCCCCTACTCTCCGGCCGTACCAGGGTATTTGGGGGCTTTTTTGTTTAAATTATAGAGCACTCTGTTCAATGATGAAGATAGTTTTCAGTGCTTGGTGGGGACGATAGGTATTTAGTATTCTGTGAACTATAATATCTAATTGTGAACATTTTGTTAGTAAGTAGATTTAGCGGCAAAATTTGAAGCAATCATTCTGATGACTCATTTGCATGATGATTGCATAACTTTCGCAAACTGATATAACTGCATAACACAAATCATTATCAAGTGCAGATTTACCTAATTAGCTTTCGAGAGATGGTTTGTATGAGAGCTAATAATATTGCCCAGTTTCTCAAAAAAGAATATGTGGAGAGGAGTTTGGACCCAGGACTAATTGACTAAAAACTAAGTACTTTAACTATTAATCCAACACTCCGTTTTAAGTATTACTTTCTAGAATATGTTGCGTGACATTCAACCAGGCGCCAAAGTTTCCGTCCAAAACGACAATGAAAAATCCACTCAGAAAACATAACACAACCAGAAGTATCTATTGAAACTGAAAATCTTTTCCGTCATTTAGAAATAGTACATTATAATCTGGAAATTACTGGCTGCATGATAAACCTGGTCTCATGATTTTTGTCAACAAGAACTGACTTATTACAGTTCTACAATTTATCGTCATATATGTGAAAAATGAACAGCTTAATAAGCAAGTACTCATGCAAACAGTCTTTTGTACTTTTAGCTAGTTAGATCATATCAAGGATTATGACATCATCATTTTCTTTCTTAACATAAGTAATCTTTCCCATCGATATATTCATTACGTAATGAAATCAACTAACACCGATTACAATGATTTCGACCGATTGGAAATTGTTACATATAGTAGTTTCAATTTAAAGTGTGACGTTAACTTTAACCTTGAAATCAAATCTAGTAAACTAGAAGCATAAATGTATATTTAAGGAAGTTGGAGCTGTGGTTTGCTGGTTAAAACGTCCAACTGGCGGCCGCTACGCCTCAGTTACTTCAGTTTAGGCTACCAGAGAGTATCACTAGATCTCATAACAGGATTGTGGCTTATACCCGAGTACCTAGAAAATGAGTTAATTGATCATATTTTTTAAGGATTTAATCAAGTGGAGAATACAGTTAAACATGATAGTTAGAAAAATAAGTGTTTATCTTAAATATACTTTTCATCTTGAATTGAGAGTACTTAATGGAACTTTTAAGAAAAGCCGTATGAAGTACTATTCTATTTTTATTACTGATCGTCAATTGCTACTCATTCATTAATATGAATAATGACCAGAAACTATTTACAGTATGATGATCGCACTAATTCGCAGGTTGATCGAAATTGGGAAGTATTGACTATTCGATGGGAACTTAATGTCTAAATGGTATCACCGATTCTGTGTAGGGGGGCTAAGGGTTCATACCATGCTGAAGGTCGGTATGAAATATATATCTAATGCTTCATGGATTTTAGTTATTATTCAGCTAATATCTATCTATCTTCAAATAATTTTTATCAAGCAGAATTTACATTTAACTTACAATGGATATACTTTTTCATTGACGATTCTATTTGGGTATATGTTCACAATTTACAGGACTTAGATGAGATAAAAATACAATGGGATTTGAAGAATGTTCAATTTGTAGTTAACACTACTGATTGACTTTAGATAACAAAGAAACCACTGAAAACAGAGGATTATGGGAAAGACATTTGTCCCACGACTCCTCCAAAAACCGTGTCCAAGACCTTCTGGATTCATAGTAACTATGCTCTTTAATTAAAGTCCTGTACTGACTGGTGAAAGACTTTGAGATAAATTGAAGTTCTAGTGGCAAAACTTGACAGGAGGGTTCAATCATACCGACATAGAGACAATTATTACCGGTGACAATGGGTGATAGTAACCCATTAATCGAAGTTAGAAATATAGAAGACTGGATGTTAGGAAGTAATGTATTCACTAAGAGACCTAAAGGCTATGTGTTTAGTCTTTATGGAGCCTTTGGCAAGGCTGAAACATCTGTCTAATATCCCTTCATTTTTAGTGGTTCCCCAGGTTTAAATTGAACAACTGAGACAAGCCTATAAACCTAATAAATTCAAAAACATTTTTACGTCCCATAATATATTATTGAATACTGACAGATTCATTTTTAAAAGATAGGTTCTAACTTGATTGAACACTTACTCACGGATAGCTTCAGCCAAACGTCTAGTTTCATTGCTAAAAATCGGTATTACAAAGAAACGACTTCGCCAAAATTTGAGATTCTAAAAACAAAATAAGTTTAAGATAGAAATGATAAATAAAAATATATAGTTTAAATCACGAACTGACTTTATTTCGTAAAACATTGGGGACTAGAGAGCATTGGGTAATTATTTCATCCCATGAAAATGGTTCTTCATTAGTGTCCAAGTACGACTCCGTCAGGAATCGGACCAGTGACCTTTAAGCTAAGTAGTAAATATCTAAGCGTTAGACCACTGATTTAGCATCTAAAATTACACCTTTCAATTTAATCATCATTCGCGATGTAGTGGTGACGATAATCCATAATATAAACACTTTTAAAAAGACAATGTGGACTTCTTATGTTTTAATGTCAATGTGCAATGAAAACTTGTTATTTATTCGGCCCCCAAATGCCCTGATACGACAGAGAGTGGGAAAAGCCCGCTCGCGCTCTCCAAATGCTCTCACATGGCCACGCCTATATAGCCTCTGTCAGTGAAGTCCTACTCACTGCCTTCTCACAGTGGCATTACTGTTGTTTACGAAATTGAGAGGACGAAAAGCGAATTTCCGGCGCTTTAACCAGGTTGGTGGACAGGGAGTTGAAAAACCCTGATTCCGAACCAATAGTACACATGGGCTCGAAAATCCAGAGGGAAGAAATGGAGTATGAATCAATCATTGGTCACGAGCTACCATGTGACTGCATCTCCTTACGATGCTTCACTGTCTTGTGCATCATATCTTTAGATCAAAGGCCTCGGGTGTGTCCCCCTAAGAAAACCACCTTCTTCGGTTTAGGCACCCGGGTAGTATCACAACTCTCACACACATCAAATGAGATTTTTGTGGCGCATGTATATCTGGTGCCCCTTTGTACCAATATTCATGCGTTTAAATAAATAACTAAATGTTATTTATCCAATATTTAACTCGACTGTTTTCTTCGCATTCATAGATAATCTGAAACCAATTTATATCGGAATTAGCAGTGTAAACAAGATGTACATAAAAAAAAGTGCACACACCATTCTGCTCTCTCATACACACGCATGCATATATATATATATATATCCATATACTTTGTTTGTTTAAAATTTTCGTCATAAATCAAAAAAAGTAAAATAAAATACTCAGCATAGTAACAATTCTGAACAGTCCCATTGTGTGTATCCATGTATACTCTCCTAATTTTTTATACTTATGCATGAGGTGAGATATTTTTTTTAAAAAAAAATCAAATATTGATCACTAGTAGTAATCTGAAACATGTTTCAAACATGAATATGGTTAATAAGTATACATATTATCATGTACCAAACGGTACGATTATTATCATTATTATTACATTGAACATTAAAGACAAATGAATGGAAGATATAAATAAGGCTTGTACATAGACAAAACATGTTTAGTACAGTGATAAAAGAAAGCTGATTCATTGAAACAATGATGAAGGTTCAACTAGATGTCGAGATAGATGAAAATATTTACTATTAACTATTATGAATAACAAAAAGAACGGTGAACTTAAATGCGGCTAGAATAATAATAATAATAAGAGATGAAATGGAATAAAAGAGAAATAATAATAATATTGTAGCTAGCAATGGAATCTAGAAACTGCGTTACATCCTAGTTGGGGTATATGAACTAGATGTAGAAATAATACTTTGCAGAATAATCTGATTATTGAGTCTGCTAGTGTATGAAAGTTATGATCTATTACTTACTTGCGCCTGTTAACTCTCATGGAGAAGAATAGGTCACACAACAGCATTTACGTCTAATTCTGTCCTGAATAATCCTTTCATGTTGTTTCCAGATGCTATTCACCCTTTTCATGTCTCATTCCAATTCTCAACGTAATGTGTTTTTTTGTCTTCCTCTTTCTCATTTTTCTTCAAGATTTCAAGTTAATACCCGTTACGTGATGATTGGTGATTTCCATAAAATATGTCCTATCCACCTCTAACGTCTTTTACTAATTTCCTTCTCAGATGAAAGTTGGTTTGTTCTCTCTTACAGTAGGATGTTGCTCATAGTATCCGGTCAACGGACATTCATTATCTTGTATAGACAATTGTTTATAAATACTTGTACTTCTTTGATGATGGCTGTAGCAGTTCTCTAAGGTACAGCTCCGTACAGTAGAACTGTTTTGACATTCTGATTCTGATTTTGGTAGACAATTGCTTCCAGTTTCGCACGTTCTTCAATTGTAGGGATGCTTTCTTTGTCTTGCCAATCCTCGCATTTACGTCTGCATTGGATCCTTCACGTACATTGATGATGCTGCTGACCAGCTACGTCAAATTTTCCACCTCTTCCAGAGTTTTTCTATCAAGTGCAATTGAGTTGAAGTTCTCCGTGTTGTGTTTCAGGATCCTGCTTTTTCCCTTATCTAAGTTGAGGCCTACTTCTCCAGAGACTGCTGCTACACTGGCTGTCTTGACCTGCATTTGTTGTTTATATTATTTATTTATTTAAACACAGAAATATTGGTACAAGGAAGCACCAGATATACATGCGCTACACAAATCTCATTTGATTTGTGTGAGGGTTGTGACACTGCCCAGGTGCCCAAACTCAAGCAGGTGGTTTTCTTAGTGGGACACATCCGGAGCCTTCCACCTAAAGATCTGATCCACAAGGCAGTGGAGCATCGTGAGCAGATGCAGTCACATGGTAGTCGGTGACCAACAGTTGGTTCATACGCCATTCGTTCCTTCAGGATCCTGGAGCCCATGTGCACCATTGGTTTGGAATCAGGGTTTTCCAACTCCCCTAGGTGTATCCTCCACATCCACCTGTTATATCCCCTGGTGAATTATGAAAGGTAACTCTAAGGTCTATTTATCGACCAATGTATTATGCCTATTTCCTATTGTACAATTGTTACGTAACTAAACTATTCATATTTGTGTTTCTCTTATCATGAGCTTTATTTTGATCTTTGGTTTATTATCATACGAATCTTGAGTTATAATCAGTTTATTGATTACTTTGGTTTGTATAAAAACCCAGTATGTTTGTAAATAATGATTCATACCACTGAGGCTGTTATTGGTGTTTTGGACTTAATTGGCTGGGCTAGGCAGATCGCAGGACCGGTTAGCACACTAGTCTGCTCGTACGGGTTTCGTGTCACTGTTCCAATCGAGAATTCGCTCTCCCTAATTGGCGGTCTCATCAAGTCACACATCAACTACTCATCCACTCGGCCACAAGCATAACACCACCAACCCGGTTAAAGCGCCGGACATTCGCTTTTCGTCCTCTCACTTTTGTGAACAACACCCCCGCCACGAGAATGCAGTGAGTAGGACTTCCGTGGCAGAGGCTATATACGCGTTGCCATATGAGAGCATTTGGAGAGTTAGAGCAAACTCTCCCCACTCTCGGCCCTACCATGGCATTTGGGGGTCATCTGCGAAGTCCTAATCGTCTAGTTGCATCCAAATTGTCTATTGAATTCTGTGCTCCCCCTTATGATCCATTAGTTTAATTGAATTGAACTTTCTCCATATAAACGTTAACATTTTATTTAAGTCAGAAAAGAAAGTGATCAATCTAGATATATGGACATATTATGACATGATATTATAGTGGTTCCAGAATTTAGTTTCCAATTAATGAGTAGGGGGTAAGAAGCTCATCCCAAGAAATTCACTCAATGTATTCGAGAAGTATCATTAGTTCTTACTAAAAAAAACCATATTATTCTACTTCCTGTGTATGAGAAGTAGGTTTCAAATGAAGTTAACGTAAAAACAGACCTTCAACGCTTAATCCAGAATGCGAATACTAAGGTCCAACTCTAAGAGAACTGAGAAACGTCGATTCGAATGAGTAATGTATATAACAGAACATTATTATCACTATTATTGTAATTATCATCATCTTGAAAAATAGGTATATATATTTGTGATTGTACAGTTTTGAAAATTAATTTGCCGAAAAGAAAACTTTTCGCTCAAACTAATATTTATTTAATAACTTTTTTAGTCGCCTACTAGTCCCCCAGAATCACCTACACTTTAAACCTAGACGGCAATACAGAAAAAAAAGTCACATTCAAAGTTAGTTTATGTACAGAAAAAAAATTATGTATTGAATCAATTGTGACTTTGAAATACTAAAAACTTCTGGAAACATTCTAAGATGGTAAGATATTCAATAAATGTCCGATCAAGATAGTGGAACACATAATCAGTAGCTTCTTACAGTTCTCCACGAAGTTTTTAACGAATACTAACTTGTGCATACATTTACAACATCTTCCTGGTCTCTGGAAACATATTAGAAAAGTTTCCAGGTCTTCTAACAAAACAAAAAAACAGTTGTTCAATGCCCTCATAATCGTTTTAAGTGGCTTTTCAACCGATGTCAGTTTATAGTGTGAACACGTTTTGCATTGTTCAAGTTTATTTGATGTTGGACACATTGTAAAATAGCTTGTAATAAAAGATTTATGATTATCATGGTATGTGTATTTGATCAATAAAGCTTTACCTTAAAATAATGTTACTTTTAATTATACAATTTGTATGTATCGTATACTTTCACATTATTAACAGTGATGTCACAAATGTTCGCCAAAAAAAGACAATTTATGAATAGCGTCTGTTCATACGATATAAGCTAATAATTGTTTTAGATAGTCTCTCCCTTCTGTATTAACCTAACAATACCAGTAAATTGGAGTGCGTTCTCTCTCTCTCTCTCTCTGTATATATATATTGGTTTGCCGCACTTGAGTATTCGTTCACTTCAGTAGTTATTATTATTATTATTATTATTATTATTATTATTATTATTATTTGAACACATAAATATTGGTACAAAGAAGCAACAGATACATATGCGCCACAGAAATCTCATTTGATTTGTCTCATGGTAGCCAGTGACCAACGATTCACTCATACGCCATTTGTTCCCTCAGGATACTGGAGTCCATGTGCACCATTGGTTTGGAATCAGGGTTTTCCAATTCCCCTGAGTGAACATTCCGTGTCCACCAACCCGGTTAAAGCGCTGGACATTCGCTTATCGTCCCCTCAATTTCGTAAACAGCAGTAATGCCACTGTGAGAAGGTAGTGAGTAGGACTTCCCTGTCAGAGGCTATATACTTGTGGCCATGTGAAAGCATTTCGAGAAGGAGAGTGGACTCTCCCCACTCTCGGCCGTACCAGGGAATTTGGGGGTCCAGTAAGCTACTGTTCTATTAGGTACAAGTTGGTTTATTTCTGTTTGAATTAACTGCTGACAACATTGTCCTCAAACAAGACGATACCAACAGGAAATATGCATCGAAACTATGAACTTTCTCATTCATTACAGAGATTAACTTAAAGTAAGACTCACGTGATTCTCAAGTCATAGAAACAAACAATTTAAAAAAAAATCATAACAAATTGAAATGGAAATACACATAAACAAACATGATATAATGTATATTAGTTACCGGGAGTAATCGAAATGAATCACTAATTCCACGATTACATAAATAATTATCAAGATAATTCCAATTTAAGATAATTGTTGAATCACTTGTAAAATTAGTATGTAATGAAACATAAGATTTTGCATCTGGAACTTGTAATGCATATGAATAAGTGATTTTAATAAGTTTATCTATTTCTCTAAAAAACAAAGATGAACAAACACAAACAAGAAAATTAGTTACTTATTCATCTTTTGATTCAAATCAAATCAACAAGGAGATAAAGAGTGGATAGTTCTTTGATTCCAAACTAAGGTATCATGAAGGAGTGGAAGGCTACAATGACATAGAGGATCGAATGATGAAGTTAATACCCGACCGTTGCTGCTACATTGACGTGGTGGTTGCCTATCGTGATGAATCAATCGAGCTATGCTGGCTGGAATAAACGTTCCTCAAGGTCCTACCATGCCAGACAGGTTGGTTGAAGAGCGGCAAGATTAAAAGCAGCAAACCCAAGGTCCAAAGGCGAAGTCGTACTGCCGACTGTACAGAGGTGTGACAACAGTAAGGTGCTTCCTTCAGACAACCAGTATAAGAGCGACGCTGTCTTCCCACAAGGATGGGTGAGGTTAGAAAAAACGACCCTAAAAATGCACACCTCGCCTTATCCCACGGATTTCCGTCTCCGTCGGTAACGTCCTTTGAAGAACGGAGCTAACACGTCAAAAATACCCCACAAAAAGGCCGTGCGTGACCGGCCTCAAGTAGTTGTCCCTTGGGCACTGCGGTCACGCTCCCAGGTCGTTAAGACCAACACTAATCCAACTTCTTTTCAGGTCCCTCAAGAAATACCCTTCCACGGTGTGGGCAGCCCGGGAAGTGATATTAGCCCTCATACCCGTAACAGCACACAAGACCAAGTTGGTCACTTTCAAATCCTGACTGACTGACTGACTGATGAAGTTAAGCCATGATGCCATTAAGACGATATATAATAGTCGATATGTTTAACTTTAGCCAATCTGTACATATAATTTGTGCACTAGTTGAGCCACACTTCATACATGAGGTATAATGATATCATCCGGCTGTCTAGACTGATTAGGTGTAGAAGGGCTAGAAATCACGAACTAATAGTTGAAAGTAAAACATTTTAACAACTAAGCCACTGTTTTACAGGAGTAGGTAACAAGTTTGAACCCGTGCATCATCTAATTTGGTTCAAAAAACCGGATAACTTGGATCGCTTTACTGGAGAGTCTTTCATTGTCTTTCTAAACAATATCATCAATACAATCTTTTATGTTTTGTCAAAAACCATCCCTTTAGATTACGGATCTTTATCATCAAACTTGTTACCTAATCCTACTAACCACTATTACTACTCACTTGCTGTTGTTTATTTGTATCTTCTTGTATCTTGAATTTAAACTTCACCTCATCGCACAAGCAAGTGGCTATCAGGACTCAGTGGCGGAGTGGATAACGTGATGGCGTTTGAAGCGAGGGTACTGGGTTCGAGTCCCAGAATCTCCCAACTCTGAGATGCAGGTACATCCAGCTGACGAGTCCCAAATAGGACGAAACTGGATTCCACTGCTACCCACTATCCATCTTTGCTTATAATGCTTGTGAATTAAGGCTATATCGAGGTAATATGCACAGTATGCACATATGCCAATTAGAGACTGACCAGTCGCAGTCCTAAACATCAATGGGAAGATCAAAACAAACAATATCAAGTGAATTTAAACTTCACCCCATTGAACAAGCAAATGGATATCAGGATTCAGTAGCTAAGTGGATAATGAGAAGCGAACGGTATTGGGTTCGAGTGCCAGAGTCAACATCAACTCTGAGATACAGGTACATCGAGCTGACGAGTCGCAAACAGGATGAGACGCGCGTCCTGGATTCCACTGCCAGCCACTACCCATCTTTGCTCACTATTACTATTGTTAGTCATACGGGAAAAGTTACTTTTATGAATGGCAACCAGACAAATATAATAATACCACCACTAGCTAATAAGTTGAGCGAACGGTGAAAAAGATAGTAACCAAGTGGTAATAATCATAATAATTACCATTATTATTGTTATTAGTAACTAAAAGGGAACAGTTATCATTATAATAAGAAATAAATAAACAAAAACAAAAAAAAACAATTATCCTCAACGAACCGATAACTTGTCACACCAATTGAATCTTCATCTAATGAAATTAAATGAAATAAATGGCCAATACTTAGTTTACGAGTAGTTGTTGTCTAAAAAGAAAAGGGAGGGAGGGAGATAGAGAGAAAGAGAGAGGGGGAGAAACAAAAAATGAGTGAAAAACTGGTGAAAATATTTTATTTAAAACAGAAATAATTAACTCCTTTATACAATAACACAAAAACAAACATAGAAAAGGGTGTAAACAACAACCATAAATAAGTTACGGGGCATACACAATAATAATAATGGTAATAATAATAGACTAATAAGCTTATCAACATCAAACATAGATGATAGTAGACTATAATGCATACTATTAACGATGTATTCCCACAGAGGACAAGAAGAGAAAAGGTAGACCACATAAAATAAGGTATGCGATAAATAGATTTACAAAATGAAACTAATTTGACAATGTAGTAGTTATTTGTACAAATTACAATTGCCTACACCTTTAATATGAGGATGCTGTTGCTGATGATGATAAATATCCATTGAATTTTTTTGTTTAAATGATTAATATGAAGTGAAATATGAAAAATAGTTTGCCATTTTACTTTTTTTTGAAAACAGAAGGGGTTTCGTGGAGATTTAGTATTTTCATAGTTGAAAGCGTGAGTCTAACAATGATCATATGCTCACTAGTGACTAGCTCCATGAGGTATTTCCTGGAGTTTTAGTGAGAAGCAGTGACCATTAGAGTTCAACCAGGTCTGTTGAAAGATAGTAACTCACTGAAGACAATGGTGGACGGTTGCTCAATTTCATGGATCGGTTGAAGTTAGACATTAACATCGTTGAGTGCCGACCGGCTCAGTGGTCTAGAGGTTAAGCATGCTCGCGCACGAGACCGATTTTGAGCAATGTCATTCAAGGTCTCTAACCATCGATTGCTATCATCTCGCAGATCCCAACCAGGTAGACTACACCTACCAACATGGCTCAATCCAATTGTCAGTGACTTCATGGATTTGTGCCACGTTTTGGTCTGGTCGCCCCTAGCTTTTTTTCAACCAACATACCTACAAAGCGACGATTGTTCAATTCTGTTACTCATAACTGTTTCATTACACGAAACTGACAGTATTCCATTATTATTAATGATGGTTTATTAATTACACAGAAACAGAAATATTCCTGTTTCGTTTGTTAAAATGAACTTTGTGATTCAGTTGGATAGTTTTTTTTAGATAGTAACAAAATATCGATCTTTCAACAACAACAAAAAATACAAATCACAGTGATCAGAGTGCAGTGATTAGAAAAATGTGCAATTGTGTGCTTGGTACACAATTTATAACCATGGAAGTTGAAAGTAGTCTCAGATTTCAACTTCAATTTATTAGACCTAAACAAATGCACAGATACTTTAATTAAGAACTATTGTTAAACACAATCATTTGAGATTTTTATTTTCAAAATAATCAATAAAGTAACAATATTTAGATCATCTAAGTTAGAATTTCAATACGAAAGTCAAAATAGTTCTACTAAATGGAGCTGTACCTTAAAGAACTGCTACAACCATCACCAAAGAAGTACAAGTATTTATAAACAATAATGAATGTCCCAAATGCCCTGGTACGGCCGAGAGTGGGGAGAGTACGCTCACCCTCTCCAAATGCTCTCACATGGCCACGCGTAATATAGCCTCTGCCACGGAAGTCCTACTCACTGCATTCTCGTGTCGGGGGTGTCGTTTACTAAATTGAGAGAACGCAAAGCGTATGTCCGGTGCTTTAACCGGGTTATTGGACATGGAAAGTTCACTTAGGGGAGTTGGAAAACCCTCATTCCAAACCAATGGTGCACATGGGCTCCAGTATCCTGAGGGAACAAATGGAGTATGAACCAATCGCTGGTCACCGGCTACCATGTGACTGCATCTCCTCACGATGCTCCACTGCCTTGTGGATTAGACATTCAGGTCAAAGTCTCCGGGTGTGGCCCCCTGAGTAAACCACCTGCTTCAGTTTGGGCACAAAGGCAGTATCTCAGCCCTCACACAAATCAAATCAGATTTGTGTGGCGCATATGTATCTGGTGCCCCTTTGTACCAATATTTGTGTTTAAATAAAATAAAAATGACCAGAAACTACGAGCAACACCCTACTGTAAGAGAGAACAAACTAACTTCCATCTGAGGAGGAAATTAGGAAAAGACGTTAGAGCTGGATCGGATATGTATTACAGAAATCACCAAAATGCATCACGAAGCGGACGTTAACTTGGAATGTTGAAGGGATACGGAAAAGAGGAAGACGAAAAAACACATTGCGTCGAGAATTGGAATGAGACATGAAAAGAATGAATATTAACTGGAAAGAATTTGAAAGCATTGTCCAAAAATAGAGAATGCTGATGTGTGTCCTATTCTCCTCTACGAGGGGTAACAGGAGTAAGTAACTGAAGGTAAACGGTCAAGGATCAAAGGTATTTGATAATCTATTGTGTATATTAATTTATTCGTATTATTCATCTTAGTAGATAGGTCATCTAATCCTTATCGAAGTCTTTCTTTGTATAGATGTTTCATTTAAGAAAACAATGAACCGATAATTCAAGTATATAAAAAATAGTTGAGAGATTATTTTACATTAAATTACCGCACGAATTAAAAATAATCTAATTCTAAGCTAAGATGGATAGTGGTTAGCAGTGAAATCCAGGACGCGCGTCTCGTCTTATTTGTGACTAGTCAGCTCGATGTACCAGCATCTCAGAGTTGATGTTTACTCTGGGACTCTAACCTAGTACCGTTCGCTTCAAACGCCATCGCATTATCCACTCAGCTACAGAGTCCTGATAGCCACTCGCTTGTGCAATGGGATGAAGTTTAAATTCACTTGTTATAATTTGTTTTAAATATTCCTATTGATGTTTAGGACTACCAATAAGAAACTGATCAATTACAGTCCTAAACATCAATGAGAATATTCGAACAAACAATACCAATTGAAATAATCTAGTTCATTTAGTAATTACATGTATGGTTTACTCGGATTAAAGCAATACTATTCTTCACTGACAGCATAGATACTAATAGAATACATTAGACAAAGTACATAGAGGAAGTTAAGGACTTATGAATGAATATTTAAAAACAAGGTGATACGATTATTATTTTACCACTCCGTATTGAATAGGCTCCTACACTTGTGACTTTACATATATCATTAGTAGTGAGTCACACAACAATAAAATCATACAATATATATGATGTACTACGTGATTATCAGTTAATAATAATGAATAGGTCTATTAAATGCTATCACATATAGTTATTTAGAATAAACAATACAACCACTTTACATTTCAAATGACGCCTAATATACAATTAGACAAAGACAGAATATTCAGAACATCTGTGTAAAACATTGCAAGTGGTTAAGAATGAGTGAGTGAGTGAGTGAGTGAGAGGAAAACTTGAGATTAAAAATGGGCTAAAATTGAAGTTTAAGTACTTTCTTGTAGAATATAGGGGTATAAAGGAAATAGGTTAAGTGTTATTCATTCATTCAATCAATCAAAAGAAAGTAGAACCTGGCACATATATGCATCGGTTCAGTTCCATTTATTCATAATACAAATGAATAAACTGAATAATTTCATTTTAATGAATTCATAGTTTCAATTACCACTAAAAATCTAGAATCATTAGGTCCTAGAATATGTCTCTTCAACAGTATACTGTGGTTTCGTGATCTGACTTACATTTAGAACGTACTATGAACATAAATCTTCCATTTGTTAACTAAGCTAACCCAGTTGGTGTTACAGCGGTAATGAGAAGTCTAATACGGGTTGCGTTGAATGATTTTGTTTCAAGCACACAGTTATTCAGACAGATATTCAGAGTGAAAAAAGGGAAAGCAAATTGAAGCGGAGAAGATGAGTAAGCTAATTCAGTTCCATAAAGCGTGACTCAATATTTATAACTAGATCAAAATAATCTGCAGACATGTGATGAGTAGGATAAGCAATACACACATAAAAAGTCAAAGTTAACAAGGAAATAATTCACAAGGTCAACATGTGGGTCAAGAAGAATGAATAAAATGATCTTTTTGAAATTTAGAACAACCCATGCAAGCTTGACATAGTACCAGACACTACAATACGTCCGTGACCCCATTTCTAGTCTCAAGCGCGAACGCTTAATCTCTGAACCAGTGAGCCAGGTTTCATCAGTGTTAGTGTTTAGCTATCACGTATGTTAAACTAAAGAATTTCTACAATTTTTGGAAATCCCCTTTTACAAAGTCAACACCGAAAATTTTACAATCGTGGCTTCTTATGAGATCATATAAACATGATGAACAAAGTTGTCGGTTTGTTGGTTAACACACATGCAAATTTAAGCACTAGATCTCGTGCAATGGTAGAGAAGATTTGTAGTTCAGGGGGATGATTTTGATAGGGTTTTGTTCTCTGAGCCCCAGCTCAAAATCTCGTGCAGTACACAGTTCTCATACTAATCAGTAAAACAAAATAATCAGGTTCAAAAGTACCTAAGGGTAGGGTTAAAGACACGATTAAAAAGTGAAAGATTATGCTTTGATTTAAGATTACGCTTAACTGCTATAAAACAAAGATATATAGGCTGACAATATCCTCAATGTTTTCGACGTCCATTAAATTTGCTGAACATTCAGTCACTTAACCATCAATTTAGTTGTTTACAAAATATACACATAACTTGGCACTTCGTATTTGAAAACGAATAGAAAACTATAAAAACCCAAACTACATATTATCTCGAAAGAATTTCACACTAAACTACTAAAAAAGACTGGTAGGTCCTGGGTTCGAACCTTGTGAGGCGAGATCAAGGATGTGTACTGCTGAGGAGTCCCACAATTAAACAAAACGGCCGTCCAGTGCTTCCAGGTTTCCCATGACAGTCTAGCTTCAATTGACTCATGACTATGAAAAATACTGAAATCTCCGCAAAACCCCCATCTGAAAAAAAGCTTTCTGTATAAATATCATAATGAAATAAAATAATACACTGAAGATAAAACAAATAGTACATGGAACAATTATTACATTGAATTGAAAACGGAAATAATGTAGAACAAAACTTACGAGTAAAAAGAAGCAATATTGCTCTCTTTATTAATCTATCATATCAGATTGAGTGCTAACTATTAGTAGGTCATTTTCAACAAAGATTTCACATCTAGTCTTTCAAAATAACCGACACATTAGTGAAGCATAGTTTGACATATTTAAAGAATAACGAACTTTAGTAGAGGTTGTGGTTAAAAATGAAATGTTTACTGCAAAATAACCCGTTAAGATGTAATACTAGAATAATGCAAAAGTGACGACATTAACAACAACACACATAATGAAAATTGGATAGGTTGAAAATCATCTCAGTCAACACATGTACAGCTTTTGCTAGATTCAGTTTAATGTGATAACTATGACCTACACATTTTTTTAAAAAAAAAAAGCTGACCTATCTTAATCACTAAACAACCTTTCTATGTTAGATTGAATCTTACACCTGTTACTTCAATTCAAACTACTTAAAAGTACTTATGAACACTACAAATACAAAAAGTAAATGGAGCACTAATTACCAAAACACAAGGGCTTTAACAGGTACACATCTATGTTCAACATGAGTAATGAGTCACACAGTAAATAGAGATAAGTATTCTAACAAGTACTACGTAACTATCAGTTAATAGCTATGAACAAATCACATTAAATTAGTTGAATAAATGCTATCACATATAGTTATTTAGTAAAAAAACAATACAACCACTTTATATTTCAAATGACGCCTAATATACAATTAGACAAATGCAGAATATTCAAAACATCTGTATAGAAAATTGTTTATGGTTGAGAAAGAGTGAAAGAAACTAGAAATAAAGGTTAATATTTTCGGTTTGAGCGTGATCTCGTGGAGAATCGAGACATTTTCAGTGAAGTCCTAATTTCAATGTTATTATTATTTATTAAAGATGTACATCTGAACGGATTTCTAATGCATATTAGTAGATAATTTAAGCATAACCTTAAGTTCATTATTAAGTATAGTACATCAGAAAAACGACACATGCACACAGTTAAATAAAATAGATACCAACCCAATAGTTTAGAGGTTAGGCAATCACTTGAGACTAAAGTTCTTGGGTTCGGGTCCCATATGAGGATCGTGGGTGAGCACTTCTAACGAATCCCATAAGAGGCAAAAGAGCCATCCAGTGCTTCCAATTTTTCAGTGGTGATCTAACATTTATGGTTCCATAATGCTTAATAAATAGAATCTATTTGTAATTTTTGTTTTGAAATACAAAAATTAGGAATAAATAGTTATAGATTACTGTAAAAATGTGAATATAGAACATCTCAATTAATACAATGGGTAACGTTCATCACTTAATTAATACCAAAGTTTTGTAATGTATACATGTTGTGAATGGAATATTAATATCAGTGGACTTAACAATACACAATTTCTATATACTTCTAAATAAACTACAATAGTGTAGCAATTAATTTTCAAGGACAGACTTATATAATTAACTTTAAGCCATGATGCATTTGTGTAGAGAATATTAACGTAAGAAGAAATCAATTATGCAAACTTAAGTGTAGGAGGAGTGCCGTTACAGCTTATCTAAACTTCTCATTGAAGGTTATGTATTTGAGTCCGCTTCGCTTACTAAACAATTTAATGATACTTATTACCATGAATAATATCAAAGCTTAATTGATTGACTACAGTTTATGACGCTATCCCAAACTTATCTCCTATAATATCAGAAATAACAAGTGAAATTAGGTTTATTTATAGAAAAAAAAAAGAAGAAAGAATCATCTTTATATTCTAGAAGAAACAAAACAAGGAAAGTACTAGTCTGATAAGGAGTAGTACTAACAGCAGTGTAGTTCTTATCTTGCTTAAATAATAATAGTAGTAGTATAAGTATATAGAATATATTTGTCTTTAAAAACTTTGGTTTTTAGCTGAATGAAAGAAAAAATGATTGACATAATGACCTCCGCGAAAAAGTGATAAACACACGACTTGCAGTTGATTCCCTTAAAAATAGTATTTACAGTCAGCACATACACACACACACATGTACAATGATGAATGTGATAGAAATCGAGAGTTCATTAGTCGTTATTATTATTACTATTATTATTATTATCATTACTATTATTATTAGTAGTAATAGTAGCAGTAGTAGTGTTTTGCTGCATGGATTCTTGACATAAATTCACAATTATCGCTTTATCGCTAGGTGTACTACTACATGCATCCTCTCCAGTATCTACAGATGTTGATGCTGGTCCAATAGAAACATCATCTGTTGAAGTAGCAGCATTTACACGATTTGATGATAAATTCATTGATATTGGCCAACCATATGACATTTCTGGTATATGATGATTTGGTGAATGTTGTAATAATAATAATGATGATGATACAGATGTTGATGGACATCTTGTAAATTTTGTATCAAGAAATGGACGATGATTATGATGATGATGTGAACGTCGTGATGAACGTATTGATCGTCGATCAATTGATGGAAAAATATGTCTTGTTTGTTGTAATGTTAATGGTGTACTATCTTCAAGACCACTGTCAGCAGGACTAACAGGTTGTGTAACAGCATGACGTTTAAAACTAAAACACGAATTACACATTGGATGAAAATCTGTATAATGAAATAATTGATTCGCTTTATTCAATTCCATACAATTAAATGAATAGGGAGATAGTATTCGTGAAGAAGTATCCATATTGATAGCAGGTTTATAAGTACTAAAATCCGGTGTTAGATGAGCTTTTTGAAATTGTTGTTGTTCATGGTGATGTAATCCATTAATCATCATATCAGATGTATAAGATATTTGTTTATTTAAACGTTTATTTAAATAACGAATACAATACATGATTGCAAATACAATTGTAAAAAAGACTACAAATATAAGAAAGACTATTATGCAAAGAATTATCCATGAATTAATTGAAGGGGAATTTATATTACTACCAATTATAGTATTCTTTTGATTCGGATTATGTATATTCTGAGCGTGTACATTATCTTGATTGGAAACAGGCCAATAAACAGATTGAATTGATATTGATGTAGTTCGTACATGTGTTATACCAAGTAATGATGTATCATCACCACCACCATCACTGGTAGTAGTAGTAGTACTACTGATTGCATCAGTTAATTGATCCGACTTAGTAACAATAACATTATGATTTGGACATAATTTAAGTGTTGATGGATGAATACGAAATTTAAGATGTACATTTGATCCATTATTAATTCCATTTAACCATTGATGATCTATACATTTTAACCAATCATCATTATAAGTTAAATAGATATCAGTTAAACTATTACAATACTCCCAATTAATTATAGGTAATTGTAATGAATTAGATTGACTTCTATTATATTTTACTAATCCAATATTTTCTAAATAGAGGGTAGTCATTAGTTTAGGACAAGAATTTGTAAACCACCATTTCAATGATGATGATTGACTACTTATATTATTTATTACATTTGATGTCGGTATAACCGCCAATGGATTCCTTGATAATATCAACTGTTTTAAATGAGGTAATATAATATTTAAATTTGGCATAGTTACTATTAAACTATACATTCTCAATTGGTTACCTTGTAAATCTAATACTTTCAAATGTGATAATCCTTGAAATACATTAGATGATAATGTAGTTAAATAATTATTAGCTAAATTTAAATAAATTAAATTTGGTAAACGTATAAATATTTGATCTTTTAAATGAATTAAATAATTACCGCTTAAATCAAGATTATGTAATGATGGATAATGTTTTGGTAGACCCCAACTAGCTAAATTAATTTGATATAAATGATTTAAACTAAGATCTAATGATTGAAGGTGTTTTATATTAGCTAACCAACCAATACCTAAACCATGCTCAGTTAAATTTATATTACGACGTATTTCTAAATCAATTAAATGATTAGCACCAATTTCATCAAAAAATCCTTGACTTATTGTATGTAAACTAGTTTGTTCAATAGTAAAACGACGTAATTTTAAGGCAACACCATTATTAGGAATAGTACGAGTAGTTGTCGAGGTGGAGGTGGTGATGGTGGAGAAAATATGATTACGAAATTGATTAGTATCCAATTGAATAAAACCATCATATACATTCAATTGACCAACAATAGCTAATCTTTCTAATTCTATCATACATTTTGATTGTATATGTAGTTTAGTCTGTTTGGATAATATTAAACTTGACCAAGAATTTTCAGTAAGTTGAATTTTTAATTGGCGCCATAATGGTAAACATAAAGTATGATTAGGCCATATTATCATCATATTATGAATAGGATCATAATAATGATTGATTAAATCATATCCACAATGTTTTATATCTGAAGGATAGTTATTACTATTTAATTGGGATAATCTAGTTTGATTGATAAGACAACAAATAACTGCAATTGTATTGAATCCATTACCATCATTACTATTAATGGAACATTTACATCCTGATAAACAATTTGATGATTGAGCAATGGTCCATGGTATAAATAATAAATATAATATATATTCCTTAAGTTGAAAAATTTTGATGAACAGTATAAAGAGTGAGCACATAATATATTATGAAAGGGATAATGTTATGACATAACTGATTAATCACCATTGATTGATTGATATAGGTAACACAGTTGTCAATTAGAAATAAAATAATCTTATATATAGTAAATGTTTAAGAGACAACTGTTGTCCTACCAGAACAACAACAACGACAACAACATATCCTCCCTACGTGTATGTGTTTAAATTGGATCGTAAGTGAGACATGTTTGATTGAAACAATCAAAAATATAAAAATCAAAATCTAAAAAAAAAAAAGAACACTTGATAAAAAAAAATCAACCAATCATATTAAAGAGATATAAGAAAAATCCACACAGCAACACACACTCACACAAACATTTGAATCTAATAACCAGTCATTTATTTAGTTCTATGTGCCATTGTTATAAATGTAAAACAAATATAGATAAAAAAAAATTTTTTTATCAAATATTACTGTCATCTATAGGCTCTTTGTTTTAATAAATAAAGAGGACAGGTCAAATTGAAGAGGAAAGAAATTTCGGATATACACCAATAAATAGGGAAAGGGTAATATATAGGTATGTGTATTTAGAGGTCATGACCCTTAAAATTATTGTGGATATACATGTTTATATCATGTGATGATGTTTACACGAATAATGATAATATAATAATAGATATTATTCAGATCACCTTGACATATATGATGACATCATAACAGGTTATATGAATAGGAAAATGTAGTTGATAGGATGCCTTAAGCCTAGGCTTCGTATTATTTGGTGTGCCCGTAATCTTGAAAGAATCGATGTTTCCTTTATGATTCGAGGTCGCAACACTTAACTCTAAAACTTGAGATGTCACCACAAAGCTGTTGAGACAGTAGGTAAACTCCTGTAAAATTGAGAGGCTTACAATTGATTTTCTTGTAGAAATATATCAATCAAAGCACTCACGTGGCACTGATGAGATAGTGAGGGAAACCTCGCTAGCTAATTATAGAGGTCGGCGGAGATTGGTCTAACTAACTAGGTTGTAAACTTCAGTAACACTAAATCTTGCGGGGTCCCCTCTGTGTATGCTGATATATGTCAATTGCATGAGTTTTGATTTGTGTAATTTGTTAAGATAGGTATATGCAAAGTGTAAACACGTGGGTTAGCACAGGGAATGTAAGCTGAAAGAATGTTTGTCCTATGTCAAATAAAACAACAACAGGTCCAAGATATAACAAAAAGATATAGTAGCGATTACTAAGGAGAGATGGCTATCAAGCTTCCCTGAAAGAGTGCTTATACTTGTGCGTGAAGCGCGAGGGCATAAACATCTGTACGAGCTGTAGGCATATAATGCGTGAGAAACAAAAAGTAGCGAATATGTTCTACTCTCCCAGGTGGGTGAATATACCTGTGTGTATGTTTATGGGATGCATGAGTGAAAACGAGTAAATTAAATAAAGGTTCATCAGAAAAAGCCTGTGTAAACAAATTGAAAATCATAACGAGTCTGTATGATATACTGAAAACTCTAACTTTTTTGAGGTTTTATAGTTCTTCATCACACAAGAAGATATTCAACTAGGATTGAAATCTAATTAGAAATCGATCTGGTCTGAAGATAAGGTTGGCATTAAAGACAATCAACGGAAATTCTTGCACCTAGGTTTCATACCATCTGGAATTCGTCAACAATCTCCATATTTGAATAGGGATTAAATCCCATATCTCTCAATTTCACAGTTAGCGATGTTATCACTAAACTATTCGGACAGTAGCTTATAATCTCACTAACTTATGTATATATTCGAATTAAGATTTCAACTTTTTTCTGGCTAATTACACTTTAACTAGTGCTTAAAAGTATCGATTAACCCGGATTATAGATGTTAGGTCCGAACGCGAAACGCAATATGAACAAGTTTTCAATGAGAGTAGTTCTGTTTTACACTTAAGAAACACTACGCCTCAAACTAAACAATGTTAGGGCGCTATATTCACTTGATTAATGTTGTCTCCAAAGCATTGTTCAGTCTTGAAGGTAATCTTATCTCGTCGTACTGTGGGACTCCTAAGAAGTGCGCATCCACGATCAGGTAGTCGATTCCAGTACATTCACTGAGCCACCATTTAATACTCTATACTACCTAACATCAATCAGCTCGTGATACTGCATAACATTTTCCAATTACGTCAGTGAATAACTACCTCATACCTAACATGGTTGAACTCTGATGGTCATGGCATCCCAGTAGAACTTCGGGAGTAACTACTCCCTTTCCTTTTCGATACTCCTATTCTAACCAAACTTACATATACTTAATAAAAATTCACAGTACAATAGATTTATACGACAAGTTCCATGTGATTTCCAAAGAAATTGAGGAAAATGACAACATAAAACTAAATTATCTTCTGTATGTTCTCATTTCAACTTAATCAACCATGAATAAAAAAGTGGGACAAATTCGATTATATTATATATATATATGTCATATTATGTAACTTGTCATTTTGAAAGAAAATATTCTATTCAAACTTATAATTACATCTTTATTCAAACTAACTTGTTACTGTAAGCAAAAATGGATAGTGGCTAGTACTGGAATCCAGTTTGACGCGCGTTTCGTCCTATTTCGGGATCGTCAGCTGGATGTACCCGTATCTCAGAATCGATGTTCACTCTGGGACTCGAACCCAGTACCTTTCGCTTCAAACGCCATAGCGTCATCCACTCAACTACTGAGTTCTCATAGCCGCGATGGCGTTTGAAGCGAAAGGTACTGGGTTCGAGTCCCAGAGTGAACATCGACTCTGAGATGCGGGTACATCCAGCTGGCGAGTCCCAAATAGGACGAAACGCGCGTCAAACTGGATTCCAGTACTAGCCACTATCCATCTTTGTTTACAATGCTTGTGAAATAAGGCTCTATAGAGGCAATACGCACACTATGCACATATACCAATTAGAGACTGACCAGTTACAGTCCTAAACATCAATGGGAATTATTCGAACAAACAATACTAAGTGAATTTAACTTGTTACTGTTGTTTAAAAAGATAATCCAGTATAAAAGTGAGCTTTTATTTACTAAATATTTGACCTGAAAACTTCATCACTTTGTGCTAATGGGGTATGGTAACTTAAAGAGATGTAAATACGTACAAGTTCTACATTGTGACTGACTGATTCGACTTTAAACTACAATTTATTTGAACTATGTGATATATTAGCGCAATATATATTGAACAATCTGATCATACATTGGTGCCCAAATACTGTGAAACTATTCGCTCTAATCTAGACGAAAGTTCTTATAGAAATCTGATCATCTTCTATTGCCAAACATATAATCGAAACAGGCCATAAAATTGATCTTAACTCGGTTTTTGTGGTGTTGTATAACAGTGTAAAAGAGGGTATACTAAGGTTTATTGAAGCCTTAGATTAACGAAAATTCACCCCCCCTTTGTGTATTCAAAAGCAGTTTGTTCTCACCTTAAACCTACCATGGTAATATTAGCTTATTATCCAGAGTGATTAGTTTTCAAATTGTCTTCACATCATCATTATTATCACTATTATTATTATTATTATTATTATTATTATTATTATTATCTTTGTCTCCTCTTACCCCCCCCATTTCCAGTCTAGTTGACCTTTTATTTTTATATATAAATGTGCTTAACAAGTATATGTAAGATCCGATTGTTCGAAATGTATTGCGCTCATATATCATCACATAGTTCTGATAATCTTCGTCTTCTTATTACTACACTATCGAAATTTATCAAATGGACTAATTGCTTTACGATTTATTTGTATAAAGGTTAATAATACTATTACCATCCAGTTGTAGTAATTAAAATAGATGGAGTAGGATTGAAACGCTACTGCAATAATTCCAAAAAAAAACCAAACCACAAAATCAAGGATTAACCACTGGATAGTGGGCAATATCATGTGTTGTTTGATTGTTTAGTGCTAATGTATTCAGTGATCTACGTAACTAAATATTGTGCGTATTATGTTTGACGTTACTGGGTTAGAGTTAGTTGTATGGAAACTTTTTCTGACTTAGACTTCGTTCTAGTCAGTACCTTTTACCAAGGCATATCTAGAATATTAAGGGAATGAATACTCTCTGATGTACTGAATCCCATATTATTTTACTTCACAATCTGTGACGTTACCACTAAGATGTTCAAAATAACTAAGTGGATTGTGGATTACAGTTGCCAAACATCTGTTATAGTTGAGATGATAAATTATCATCTATTTAAATTGTAGCACCGCTATTATTTTTGTAAAATGATTACAGAAAAAGGTCAGAGATGCTATGATAAACGCTTCCCTAATTAGAAAAATATCGTGGGGGTAAATTCACATTTTGAGATCCAATAACATATATATGAACAATGTAATTAAAGATTGATTTCTAAGATCAATCAATCCATAGTAGTGTGTGACCATTTTCCATAGTCTTCATTGTATAAGGGCCTCACACCCAATGCGGATTAGCTTCACTGATCATGACTTCACATTGTAGGGCCAGTGAAATATCACTAAGCCCTAGCCAAAACATCTGGGAGTTGGGTCACTGAATATCGAACAAATCATCAATCCCTGTTAAAATCAAGGACGACAGAACAGATGGTCTCATTAAAATCTCTGTGTACTCATTCTTACTAATATATTTACGTAATCACACTCTTTGTGTTGTTACAGTCTTCAAAGCAAACATAGGACTTTGATACGTCGAATGGGATAATCTACATTAGATACTGACCGCGAAGTGTGCCTTCGAAGTTAGCTTTTTCGTTACACCGTTCCCGTCTAACTCGAGTAGGCCTCCAATCATTCGACATAGATCATCAACATTGATGGTCTACAACATTATAACTCCGGAAATTTCCCCCCAAAGCTAATCACTAGTAAACACATGACAACTAACTTCATTAAATTTCAATTTGTGAATAAGATTGTTCTCAAACAACACTGTATACAAAACTATTTATTAAACTATACAAATTAAAGTAATAAAACATTAATTACATTAAAATAAAAATTCCTTATAGAAATCAATTCTTGATGTATTTCAATACTGCGTATTTCTTACAAATATTGTAAGCAAAAATGGATAGTGGCTAGCAATGGAATTCAATTTGACGCGTGTTTCGTCCTATTCGGGACTCGTCAGCAGTCTCAAACATCAATAGTAAGATTCAAACAAACAATACTATATGTATTCTTTAGTTTTAGTCAATTCAATGAAGCATTTAAAACTATTAGGCTTAATGAATTACTTTTAACTAACAATGTGTATTGTAAATTAATCTTTATTTAATGTGTAGAATATGAATAAATAATTAATTCTTTTAACTAATTAGCAAGTAATTGAATTGAATAATTAATAATCATAGATTGGTAATGAGTATGATTTAATAATCTATATTTCTCATTTAGAATTTCCAAGTATCTTCAGCTTAGAATTATATGAACTAATGGAGAAACGTGTAATGCATGAGCACAAGTTCACTTGCATATACTTTTTTTATAAAAAAAAACCTAGAAACAAGCACACATTCATCAACATACAGAAAACAAGATGTCTGAGACAGTTTAATTATTGAAATATAACTGTTAGTAAATTATTGCCTTAATATGAAACAATAGGTTAGCAAGTAAGAAATCATAACTGGAAGAGTTCAACCTCTATATCAAGAATGAAGTAATTACCCACCAATGTTATTGGATAGTTATCGTGTCTCACTAGGTAACACGCTACTCACAAGACTTGAAGTTTTATGGATCCTATCCTAAGTATAGATCATGCTCTCATACCAGGATAAAATCAGTAATTTCTTATTTAGAATCAATCTATAAACTTCACAAGCAAACAAAATGTACAATTTTATTGATATAATAACAATTTAATTCTCAATCGAATGGAATATTACAAATATATTGTTATTATTATTATAGCAATAAATTCTTGATAGAGAAGGCACACACTAGTTTAGTTAGTTGTAACTTTTCATCAGAGAGACCACTCACAACCACCGTTGGATGCCGGCCGGCTCAGTTGTCTAGAGGTTAAGCGCTCGCGCGCGCGAGACTGATAGGTCCTAGGTTCGAATCCCGCGAGGCGAGATCGTGGATGCGAACAGCTAAGGAGTTCCATAATAGAACGAGATGGTGGTCTAGCTTCAATTAACTCATGATTTCAACTATGCAAATACTGAAATCTCAACAAAACCCCTTCTGATTATAATCATATGCTCACTAGTGACCGAATTCAAAATACATGTCCTGGAGTTCTAGTGGGAAGCAGTAATCAGTGCAGTTCAACCAAATCTGTTGTAAGATAACAACTCACTAAAGGCAATTGGTGAACGGTTGCTCAAACTTCGTGGATTGGTTGAAGTTAGACATCAACACCGTTGAATGCCGGTCAGCTCAGTGGTCTATCGGTTAAGTGCTCTAGTGCGAGAAGAGTCTCATAATAGAACGAAACGGTCATCCAGTGCTTCAAGGTTTTCCATGGTGGTCTAACTTTAATTGACTCATGATTTAAACTATGCAAAATTTGATATTTAGTATAATTAGAGTGTATAAAATTGTAAAATTCTACTTGTACAAAGGTCATTCATTATAACACAAATCTATTCCGTAATAATAGTCTATTTTTTTTAAAAAAAAAGGTTAAGCCTATATATAAGTATAAAGCTCAATTTATCTTATCCATTTATGTATCCATCATGAGTAGATTATGAATAATGTTTACTGGATTGATTATTCAAAACAAAAATGAACCCATTTAACACTTAAAAATTAAAGAACTTTACTCACCGACATAACAACGACGAGAAATGATATGTCAGTTAACCTTTAAAAATCTCTCCCTCTCTATCCTTGTATGTGTCATGTATGAATAAGTAAAGTCACATACACACACACACACACAAACCTTATTAAGGAATGAATTTAATGTTTTACTTATCAAAGAATACGTGACAAATGAAATTTTTCAAACGATTATAAATTGTACTATTCGTATTGATTGTGTACTTTTAAAAATGAAAATGAACAATCTTATATAGATAAAAAAAAGTTTGCGATTCGTTACAAAACTGTTTCGAATGTGAGCTAGTTATTCATCGAAGACAATGGAAGATAGTCACGCAATATTGTGGATTGATTAAAGTTTGACATTTAAAACTGTTGGATGCCATCTCAGTGGTCTATATATCAAGTGTTTGCAGGTGAGATCAAAGATTATAAGTTTGATTCCTAAGTGCGGGATCGTAGATACGCACTAGCGAGGAATCCCATAATAGAACGAAACAACCGTCCAGTGCTTCCACGTTTTCAATGGTCGTCCAACATTAATCGGTTCATGCTTCCAATGAACTATAATAGTCAGAGCACTAGTGATTAACTGTATGATTCTAGTGAGGGGTTACGACTTGTCGAGTTCAAACATGTAGGGAGTGAAGTGGTTATCATGAATCCTAAAGAATAATTATTTTGCTATGGGATAAATTGACTGAAGCTGAAATTGTATCACTGAACACCAAGTTATTAGTCCCAATAATATAACGTTCGTTGTGATATTTAAAGGTCATGGGTAAGGCATTGAATGAGTGGCGCTAAGCCGTCGTACACTAAGACAAAATAGCTGTCCAGTGTTCATAGTTCTTAATAATTAATCAACCGAGATCAATGTGTGACGAATACAATTTACAAATATTATACTTATTGAACAACTTATTAACTATTTCAACTAACTCACTTAATACTCAATAACGCATTAGTACTGTACTTGGGTTCAAGTACCAGGTATGAACATTAACAATAAAATATGAACACACTTAGCTGATAATTCTCAAATACAACTTCACTAATAACCGCAAACCAATCGATTATAAAATAATAGTAACTAGTTAAAAAAAATTTCAAAAGACGCATTCTTTGTCATCTTGATAATTTCAAACGAGACCTTAAAATGACTGATGAAAATAGTTATTTAGAACATTTGAACTACTGCTCATTGGAGTAGTTAAATGTATGTAAACTTATTGGAAGTTAAATGATGGTGATATTAATTATATTCAAATCATGCAAGTATTTATGTAGATATTTTTTCTATGTGTGGAAGAAGGGATGGAAGGAAAAGTTCCTGTTGTATGGACGATGAAACGTCAGTCAGTCATAACGTAGAACTTCGTACGTACGTACATCAGTTCGAGTTGCCATACCACATCAGCACAGAGATGCAGTTGTCGATTCAAATCCCAGGTTGTTAAGACCAACACCAATCCAACTTTCATTTCAGGTCCTTCAAGAAATACCCTTCCACGGTGTGAGCAGCCGGGAAGTGATATTAGCCCTCATACCCGTAACTGCACACGAGACCAAGATGGTCACATTCAAAACGACGAAACGGATAAATTATTAAGGTGTGAATAATTTTAAACTTGAGACTGATAATACTAATAACCATAATGAAAATTTGAACGGTAGACATACACAAAGATAATATTGACACTTATTCAATATAGCTGGGCTACAGAATAAATATTATTGTAACCCATAGATAGGTTAATGTCATGTGAAGAGATCGGACAAACGTTAAAGAGTAAATCTATATGCGCCATTGAACCCGATACTTAACCATATGAACTAACTTATTCACCCACTGATCACTGTTATCTAAAGGACTCCAAACAAGTTAGTTTGTATCAACTAATATATCTCAATTCAACAATCAACGAATTTAAAGACTCACCATTTCTCAAGTGGTGTGAGAGCATTAAAGTTCGAATCCTCACGGATCCATGGGTATATAAAAAACTCTGTAACTGGGACAATCTAAATATTCATGAACAAAAACTAGTGTTATAAAGTATATGTACAAAATACAACACCACTTAATTTTTACATAATTTTCATAGTTTAAGTTCAGTGCTCTGGAGCTAGACTGGTAGGTCCTGTGTCCGAATCTCGCGAGTCGAGATCGCACTGTTGAGAATTCCCACAATAGGACGAAACGGCCGTCCAGTGCTTCCAGGTTTTCCTTGGTGATCTAGCTTCAATTGACTCATGCTTTCAACTATGGAAATACTGAAATCTCCACAAAAACCCCTTCTGATAGTTTAAATCACGAAGTCATCATACTTATTATTATTTAAACACATAAATATTGGTACAAGGAGGCACCAGATATATATGCGCTACACAAATCTCATTCGATTTGTGTGAGGGTTGTGATACTGCCCAGGTGCCCAGACTGAATCAGGTGGTTTTCTTAGGAAGTCACACCCGGAGCCATTGACCTAAAGGTCTGATCCACAAGGCAATGGAGCATCGTGAGGAGATGCAATCCCATGGTAGTCGGTGACCAACAACCGATTCATACGCCATTCGTTCACTCAGGATAATGTAGCCCATGTGCATCATTGGTTTGGAATCAGGGTTTTCCAACTCCCCTGGGTGAACATTCCGTGTCCACCAACCCGGTTAAAGCGCCGGATATTCGCTTTTCGTCCTCTCAATTTCTTAAACAGCAGTAGTGCCACGAGAAGGTAGTGAGTAAGACTTCCCTGGCTTAAATAATCGCTGAGCATTAGACTGTCATTTCTTCTTAATAAGAGTCTCCCTAAAACAGTACGCATCCACGGAGCCGCATCTAAGAATGTCACCTAGGTCCTTCAGATTGCGCGCCAATACTCTATCTCTAGAGCAGTGACCGAGCATTCGACAGAGTTCACATGTCAAGCTTTCAGGTTTTTAATAATGGACTAATTAAGATCAGTTCATAACTTCAACTATAGAAAACTTTACAATCTCTACATATACACCCAAAACTTTGAAATAATCGTTTTGTTTGAAAAATAGTAAAGTTCAGTTTGGCATAATTAATATATTGGAGAAAAACATTTGTTTATTTAATGTATACAACAAACACAATCATGAAAAAATATCGAATAAAAAGACCAATACTACTTATTTACATAAACATAGTTATTATTAGTATTATTCTGACTTGTTTTTACTGGCATATGTCAGATTAATTAACGACATGTAAATACATAGAGAGGGGAGATACACACACTTATCAACCAAAACAGAACAAACTAATGAACATAATTTGCCTACTAAATATTTTGACGAGACAGTATGTTTATAAACGGAAAATTCAATTAACAAAAGTAGGAGTTCTATACTAGAAATGACAAGTACAAGTACAAAGAACAAATAGTTAATTATAGGAAAGTGAGTAAATTAATATAAATTTGAATCACTGTTTAATTCAGTAGTTCTTAATAGGAACTTATCCTTACCAATATCTTCATACCTGTTATGGTGTGTAATTTGCACCGTCGAAGTGTAAAGTTCTTTTACAAGACTGGAAAGACCCTTATCATGTACTCGCCCTGCGTAATGAGCAGATAGAAGTAGTGTAGGAGTTCATGTATCTAGGTAGCTGCATAAGTGCTGATATTGGCGTAAGTGATGCTTGTGAAACCTGGCTTTTCTAAGTTGAGGATGTTAGACGACTCTGTGCATTTGCTGATTGTTGTCTCCGAAGGATTGATGACATCCAGTGGCAAACCATGTTAGTAATGCAAAGGTTCGATATCGTATTAATCAATAAGCCATTGTTCCATGGAAAGATTGAAATCTACCCGGCAACAACGTCTCACAAGAACAGGATTTATTAGAAATATTAAGGTGTAAGTGAGAATTTGACATACAGTGATTTGCAAATCAACAAAAATAATGATTTATTACGGATATTTGGAGCTTGTATTCGTCTCAAATTAATCTCACTTGACGTAGCATTGAAAATGAGACACCTGCTACGTCCGAGTATGAAACTCCTCAGTTGTGCGCACCCACAGGTACATCCAGCTGATGAATCACGAATGGGACGAAACGCGTTTCTTGGATTCCATTGATAACCACCATCATTTCTACTTATAATTCTTGTAACTTAAGGTGATATCGAGACAATCTTCATAGGATGCACATATACTAAAAGAGACTGATCAATTTCAGTCTTAAACATCAATAGGAACATTCAAACGAATAATACAAAATGAATTCAACATGGAAACTATTAAAAAAATGCATAAATAATAGGCCTACATTGTGGTTAATTAAGATACAGTTACAAACTTGTTGATAGTATTCTATACTATAAAAAGAAAACTTCACACATCAAATGAAAGAAACTATTTCCAGAAAAGAAAAGCTAATATGTTCATGATAAACACCGACAAAATTCTGTCTAAAACCTTTAGTTACAACCAAGTTACCGATTTATAACTACACACACACACACACACACATACATACATACATATATGCAAACACAAATGTGTAAACAAGCTAATTTCAATAACAACAAATAATTGAGATCAGGTAAAGAGTGAAGGTAAGTGGTGGCTACAACAAGTATACCCACTTAAGGAATTAAGGAAAAAAAACCAACTAAATCTTTAACAATGATTATTGAAAGAAAAAAAAAACTGAGTGAAAAAGAGATTCAAGCTAGAATCATGACAAAAATGATAATCAAAATAAAATTACATTTTTATTAACATTGAGTAGTCAACCCTAAAACATAGTATTCTTCATGGCGAGACCTAATATTACTATCTGATTATTCCAACAAGCATAATACATAGAACAATGTTTGAACATGTAATCAACTGATAGTCACTATTCCTATTAAGCATAGTTCCTTTATATTTCTACAAATATTTGAAAGATGGTCATCATATGAGATTGTTTCATATCTTAAGTTCTCCAATTCAAAGAACAAAACTCTATCAAAATTATTTCATAGTTCCTGAATTCCAACATTTCCTTATGATTTCATTCTACTCCTAATCTTTTCTACTATTGATAATACTATCACAACTTTACTACATTAGGATTTACCTTGAAATAATTTTACGTTTCTGTGTTAATGTGGCATGGCAACTTGAACCGATAAATATATGTGCCAAGTTCTACATTATATATGACTGAGTGACTTTTTCCAAACATTCTTTTAATTGTTAGATTCTTGTAATGGAAAAAGAAAAGAATTGTTAACTTTGAGGCTGAGATTGACTTGAGAACTTGACTGTTATAGATCTGAATTCTAGTCAATCTACTTGGAGGATTCAAGTGATAAAGCTAATTTCCGAAGTTCCCATGAAATATGATTAGTGGTATACAATCAATGGTCTATCGATTAAGTGCTCTGGCGCGAGACTGGTAGGTCCTGGGTTCGAATCTCGCGAGTGTGGGATCGTGGATGAGCACTACTGAGGAGTACCATAATAGGACGAAACGGCCATCCAGCGCTGGCAGGTTTTCCATGGTGGTCTAGCTTCAACTGACTCATGATCTCAACTCTGTAAAATTTTTATATTTATCAAATATGTCTAGACTATTGAACTGAAGTCTTAAAAAGTAAGGTTGTTTTTTTATATTTATCAATATAGTTTGTATTGTTTCACGAGGAAAACAAACAAAAGAAGCGAATATATGAAGGTAATTTGAATAAACTGAGTTATTTAACTGTTTATTAAGTTTTTACACTATGTGGAATTGATGCTACCTTTGAAGATATTCTCCTACAAATCACTCTTTCACTTAGCTTTCCAAGAGTTGAGCTAACTATCAAGACGTTCACTTATATTACTCAGATGACGTAGTCCTGTATGGTAAAGATGTTGACAACATGAAACCTTTTGATTGTTTTGAGTAACAGCACAAGCATGTTAGGAATGTTTCCTATCTTCAACTCCTGAAATAACAATAGGGAGTGAAGTAGTTGGGTAAGTTGACAGTTTCATTTCTCTTGGAAGTCTTGTTAACTGTAGAGGAATAGTTTCAGGTACAATCTCGGTACGAATTCAAAAGGTTCAGTAAGTTTACATATAGCGATTACAAATCATGGTGAAGAAGCTAAAACAATTCACCATATAATACTATTACTTGTTAAAACATAGATTATATCCACGGTGCCGACTGACGAGATTCAAATCCAGGACCTATCAGTCTCGCGCGCGAGCACTTAACCACTAGACCACTGAGCCGGCCGGCATCCAACGGTGTTCATGTCTAACTTCAACTGATCCATGAAATTGAGCAACCGTTCGTCAGTGAGTTACTATGTCACAAAAAACCCGGTTGAACTTCACTAGTCACTGCTTCTCACTAGAACTCCAGGACATATATCTTGAAGTCAGTCACTAGTGAGCATATGATTATAATCAGAAGGGTTTTTGTGGAGATTTTAGTAATTTTATAGTTGAATTCATGAGTCAATCGAAGCTTGACCACCATGGAAAACCCGAAAGTAATTCCGTTTAAGTTCATTCATGGTACGAATATTTGAGAATATAGAACTACATAATTATACTTAATATGAAGTAATTGGAGGATAGTATGAAATGATCTTTCCTAAAAATGACTGAAAAATTCATTGTTTAAAGCAACAAGCAACTATCTCATTACCTTGAAATGTAGTTATTTCATCTTAGTGAGTAGTATTTGTGAGGAGGAATGAAGAAAAGTATGTGAATTATAAAAGTCATTCAGTATAAACTTGGTCAGTTTATGATATGAAAGAAAGATATTTAAGACTAAAATCTGTTTGACTATTGTAGAAACGACCCCCAATGAACTCAAAGAAGCTTTGAAAAAGCCGAAAACATTTCATCCAACCATCTTTAGAAAGAACATTCCAAAACCTTGACGTGTACCTTCCCGATCGAACGATTGCTAAAAACCACTGTAATGATGAGTTCGTTTTTACTAAAGACTATAAATACCTGAGTGTTTTGTACCATAATTGACATTGTGTTTTTGGAATAAGATTCCTTGCTACGCATCTTTTTCTGTCTTCTAACTTGCAACATGCAAAGTTCTAGAGTTCGAGGGCTCAAGTTGTACACAGTAAAGAAAGAAAAATATAAGTTCTAGATATAACACCTATCATAACTCTTAAGTTGGAATCATAGATATAATGGAATCTAATCGCTTTAGACATTATCACATATAACTCAGAATAGAAGTCAGTTAAAGACTGACTATACTTACACGCTTCACTCTTTTATTTTTCCATGGTGACTTTATTTATTTTATTTATTTAGACACATAAATATTGGTACAAAGGGGCACCAGATATACATGCGCCACACAAATCTCATTTGATTTGTGTGAGAGTTGTGATACTAACCGGGTGCCCAAACCGAAGAAGGCGGTTTTCTTATGGGGACACACCCGAGGCCATTGACCTAAAGATATGATACACAAGACAGTGAAGCATCGTAAGGAGATGCAGTCACATGGTAGCTGGTGACCAACTATTGATTCATATGCCATTTATTCCCTCAGATAACCACCAACCTGGTTAAAGCGTAGGACATTCGCTTTTCGTCCTTTCAGTTTCGTAAACAACACCTCTGCCACAAGAAGGCAGTGAGTAGGACTTCCCTGACAGAGGCTATATAGGCGTGGCCATGTGAGAGCATTTGGAGAGGGATAGCGGACTTTCCCCACTCTCGGCCGTACCAGGGCATTTGGAGACTCCATGGTGACTAGTTAGTATTGTAACAGAATTTATGTGTATTTTAAATGAAAGAAATTGAACATGCAACATACATTCAGAACAGCTTTAAAAAACAATTACCTTCAATAATTGATCAGTATCATCAAATTTTGATAATGATGAATTAAACATTGGATTCGTAGTAGTATTATTATTATTATTATTATTATTATTATTGTCATATTTTTTCATTGTATAACGATTTATAGATTTAATGGTTGTGGTAACGTTTCTAGTATTACTATTACGATTATTATTGTTACTATGATTATTACTAGGACGATTACTATTGTGACAATTTGATTGATTTCCACTTCTATTGGATGAATTTATTGTTAGACCAACACCTAGAATACGTCCATTATATACGGATGATGATAATGATGATACACTTGATCCTCTTGATGGTTGAGTATTATTATTGATTGTAGGAAATTTTGATGTTAAACGAGTTGGTAAACATCGATTTGTTGATTTTGTAAATTGAGTAGTATTAGTAGTATTTCTATTAGTTGGGATATAATTAGAACTATTGTTAATATTATCATTAGTAGTAGTATCTATCATAGTAGTAGAAATATTTGAAATTCTTCGTGAATGATATGTTGTATGTAAAGAATTCGATGTAGTATGTCGATCATTGTTTTGTTTTATTACAGATAAATTTTTAGGCTTATTATTTGAACAATTTGAAAGATTATCATTTTGTATAATAGAATTAGGAGATGTATTAATACTAGTGATAGAATGATGTTCAACATTGTTAGAATTAGTTGAATTATGTACTACAACTTCATGACATAATTGAAACCCCTGCAATTAAAGATATGAGAAATTTTGATAAGGAATTAAATGATGAACATGAATTATATGTAATGTGTCCAATACATGCACAAACTGAGGTTATGAAAGTTTACCCTACAAAGTTTAGGGTACATGTGATTAGACTTTCAATATTTCTCTCTTCAGGAGAACACGTCCCTTTAGAGTTTACCCTTGAAGTTATACTTGAGAAAAAATAATTCATTATCAGTGATGCATTTCAAGGAAACTGAAAGATTGACTGGGGTTATCTCTATTCCTGCAATGTTCAAGGGACTTGTGAATGAATTTTGTAGACACTTTCACAACTTCAAATGTTTCCCTATAATCATGTGAACAGACGATTTCTCTGAATTCCACCCATGAACAATGAGTTGGTGGTTAGAAAGCACAACAGATCACACAAGTTCAATGTTTTCATCAACCGAGGATGAACTTAACTGGTTGAGCAGATTATACATAATTATTCTGAAGATCTTTCAAAATCAGTTATTCTAATAACATGTTCCTTTTCACTGTTGTTAGGGTGAAGAATTGTAGCTGCTAAAGACAATTAAATAGTTTAATTGGACAACTAGTTTTCACACAAATTGATGCCAGATGGAGAACCAGTAAAAATCGATGAGGATTAAGACCGACATTTCTCTTATCTTATTTTAAAATTCAAAAAAGGTTTTGAATCACGACTTTACACAGATCCAGAACAAAGGATTCCAGGTCTTGCAAATAACGATATACTAATAAGATCAAGTACCAGAAAGTGAAGGGATGAGTTCAGAGAGCAGAAAGCAATCTACTGATTGGAACAGGGATTGAACGCTCAACTACGTATATATAAATTTATGGACTCCATGTCTGGTAGTCAGTCACAAAGAAAATTAAACCTTGTAAAAGTATATGTATCACCCCAGTTTACTGCATTGAGATAGAGAGAGGGAATGACTAGGACGACAACAAAACAATTGAAAAGAATAACAATAAACAGGTTATTATTGGAAATATAGTTCAAAAATGACGGTTCAACTGAAAGAATAACGAATGAATGTATGTAAGCCACTGTTAGTGGAATTATTCAAGCAACAACCAGGAGATATTCCTCCCAGTATAACTCAGTTTAACACCAAAACACTTCAGGGATTGATGCCATATCTTCGTATATTCACCGTTGACCTTCTCCCGACACAAGTCTATATCAATTACTACTGTATGTCGGGATAAATGGTGGTGACCAGACAAACATAGTATGTATCCTAACCACTTCCATCAATCAAAGTTTATAGCATAGCAAAAAAACTTGGTATTTTGTCAAACACCCCCCATTCATTTAACCATAAAATACATCACACTTTCGTCCCACTATTCATGAATAGTATTTCGAAGACTTGGACAATACAGAGGGAACTGTTGCTTAGTATACTCACCCCTTGATTGGTAAACAGATTGTTTTACCTAAGCGTTTGTCTATATCCCTAGATTTTGATAGTCGTTAACTGATATTTGTCTAAAACATTGAAGCTTTGTATGATCAATATTAATTATGTTTATGCAACATTACCATTTGTTTATTATAATTAAAAATAAACATTTAACATTTTTGTAATAAAGAGTAATAGTACACACTTTACACAAATGAAACAGGGTTAAAAAAAAACTGATAAGTCTTGTTGATTGAACGCTATGTTCGGATCCTATGCTAGTTTTGTACCCCCAAGCTAGAACTACACAGTGACTCGAACACGAGAGAAAGCGCCAAATACGCGAGAAGCACTTTACCCCAAAGACTTATTCATGTACAGAAAATATAGGGTTTTTATAGTATTTTAGAAGACCTTGTGTTTTCCTGAAAATTCTAGAATGCTACTAAACATAGCAGCAGTGTAGTAATCAGTCGATCAGAACCTCTATATGTGACTTTTCATTTTCGTGATGTTTCTAGCAAAACTTCTAGTCAAACGCTGACTGGATAAAATGCTTCTTAGTGTTTCCTGAGCATATCATGTTTATTGCGAGATATTTTAGGATCATCCCAACAAAAACTCACCACATCTGCTAAGCGAATAAACTATAACATTAGTCTAATATTTGAATTAAGTATCGACTGAAAGTAAACTAACCTCAGCGTTCACCGAGAAAATAAGAATGATTTAATCTTAAATATTGATGATATAGGCGTTGCGACTAAAATATGTTTAGTTGAATATCTTGCCATACCACATCGTCGTACACCTATTTACAATTGACCGATAACTGAGTAGTGACTAATGTCATATGTGTCAGACCATTTTTAGAGCAGATCGAATTCTATCTACGAAGTTGCAATGTGGACACTAGTTTAGGTGATTCAATATTGCGTTCACTATGTTGAGATGAGATGGTGGTTGGAGGTAGACGAGAGCGAACCCTAGACATAGGTTTGATGCTGTTTGGTACTTGTGAGCAAGGTGTGTCTGTAAACTTAATGGAACTGACGATCACTGGTGAGTTCAATCCAATTTCACCCAGTTGTACACCTGTGTATAATTTATACACAAAGTACGGGTTTAAAAATGGTACAACTCTATCAACTTAGTACTTTAGATTTTCCATGGAATGAAGAAAAACACATTTGAAATTTACAATGAAACAGTATACCTGACTTATTCGCTGAAGTACCATCTCTTGAAATACTTCACGAGCTGTCAACTGGCGACGGTTGTATAAAGCGCCGGGCTCTGAACAACTGGAATATAAGATAAGATTAATAATAATAATGGTAATTAATATATAGACAGAAATAATGAACTAGTAGTGAACAAACGACTTGAAATTGAAGGAAAAACGTGAAATTACAAGGATCAATTTCAATATTTGGATGAAAAGAAATAATGAACACAGGACAAATCGATAACGCGAAATTCATTAGCTGATATAATACTACTCATAAGTAGTAAGATCAATGTAGATAAAAGAAATATGAAAAGATGACGAAGAGGTTTGAACGAAGCGACCACGAGTCCTGTTACATGTATGTGAGGTAGTTATCACTTCCCAGTTTCCTTAATCAAGGAAAGATAATTCATTTTGAGACATGTCAAATGGAAACTAGATTAGTAGTGATTTTGGGGGCATGAAAACATGAACATAGGAGCTTAAGAGTGGCTACGCAAAACTTTTTGCCATTATTTGTTGATATTTTCGTTTCATAATTTGAAAGATTTACAGCTGGTGAATGAACTCTCTGGTGTAAAATAAGGGGTGTTAATTTTTTTAGAAATAATTTTTTCTAACCCTCTCCTTCCACCAGAATTATATGATAAACATTTTTCAGTCTTGAGTGCAGGTATGAGGGCAGTTATCACCTCCCAGTTAACCACACAGTGGAAGGGTTCTTCTAGAGGTACCTGACAAAGAAATTGGATTAGAAGTGGTCTTAATGACCTGATAGCGTGACCACAGTGCCCAAGAGACAACTGCTTGAGGTCGGTTACACACGACCTTTTGATCGGCAATTTTTTTGTTAGCTCCGTACTTGTTAGGGCTTTACCGGCGGAGACGGATATCCATGGGATAAGGCGAGGTGTGCATTTTTAGGGTTAACCTTTTCTTACCCCACCCCTCCTTGTGGAAAGGCAGCATCGCTGTTATGCTGGTTGTCTGAACGAAACAACTTACTGCTGTCACACTTCTATACAGTCAGCAGCATGACTTCACCTTCGGACCTTTGGTTTGCTGCTTTTAGTCTTACCGCTCTTCAACCAAGCTGTCTGACATGGTAGGACCAGTCATCACGATAGGCAAGCCCGACCACTACGTCAAGGTAGCAGCAACGGTCGAAGATAAACATATTTTCAAGTTTTTTTTCACAAAATTTTATATTTTATTGAAACATCAAAAAACTTAAACAAATTTTACATCAATCAAATTAGAATAGATTGAATGTGTGTATCCATTCAATAAACAAATTGACATTAACATAAATAATGTAAATTAACACAGATTTCTATTTGATAAAGTTTCATTTATATAATTACATAAATCATTCCTAATTCAGGATTATTTTTTCTCTGTTTTTATTCACTCTAACTAGTTAATAAAAAAATGTAACTTATGGCAAAATATTTTTTTTACTCACTACCTTCTCGTGTCATTACTGTTGTTTACGAAATTGAGAGGACGAAAAGCGAATGTCTGGCGCTTTAATCAGCTTGGTGGACACGGTGAGTCCATCTAGGTGAGTTGGAAAACCCTGGTTCCAAACCAATGGTTCATATGGACTCCAGTATCCTGAGGGAACAAATGGCGTATGAATCAATAGTTAGTCACCGACTACCATGGGATTGCATCTCCTCAAGATGTTCCACTGTCTTGTGGATCAGACTTTTAGGTCAAAGGCTCTGGGTGTGACCCCCTAAGTAAACCACCTGCTTCGGTTTGGGCAATCGAGCAGTATATGTATCTGGTGCCTCCTTGTATCAATATTTATGTGTTTAAATAAAATTTAAAAAATTTTCATTTATGTTACAAATAATCATGAGCAATTGAATATGGTACTTTGAACTGAATTATTTTTTTTTTCAAAAAATCTCGGAGATAATTTTTTTTGTTTTTGTTGTTGTTATGGAGAAAATGAAAAAAAATTTTTTTGGTGGTTTTAATTAACATTTTGTTCTAATTAAATGAGTTAAGAAACTAGAATTGATGGTTATGAGTTATGAAAGTTGATAAAGTTAAAAGTAAGTGATCTATTTAGTAATTAAATTGAATGAAATCAATAAAGATAATGTAGGACCTAACGTAAATGTATGTATAATAAGTTGTAATGTTAAAATTAACAAGATATAATTGAACAAACATTGTGTGTTAATTCTGAATCTTTTTCTTATGCCTGTTACCCCTCGTGGAGGAGCATAAGTCGCTCACCAGCATTCTTCATCCAACTATGTCTAGCGCAATCCTTTACAAATTTCTTCCAGTTGTTACTCATTCTTTTCATATCTGCTTCTATTTCCCGATGTAATGTGTTCTATGGATTTTCTCTTTTCCGCTTCCCATCAGAATTCCAAGTTAGGGATTGCCTTGTAATGCACATTGGTGATTTCCTTAAAGTATGTCCTATCCACTTCCAACGACTTATCCTAACATCCTCTTCAGCTAAAAGCTGATTTGTCCTCTTTTATAAAACGCTGTTGCTGATAGTATCTGGCCAGTGAATGTTGAGTATCTTGCGTAAACAACCGTTTAATTCTGAATCAGGTCACTTAAATTCATTAGTCCATTTGATTATGATAATTTCAATGCTCCAAAACCAAATAAATCAAAAGCCAACAATAAGCAATAGACAAACAATTACTGACTTTAGGAAATGATACCAAATGTTTATTCAACCACTTATAACTTTCTTTTAATATATAATTAAACCATCCAATATTACACAATTTAGTAGGTAGAATTTAAACATACGTAGTAATGCATAATTCAATAATTTCGTCCTGATTCGAGATTATTTATTAACGAGAAGCTACGATTCCGCCAAGTAGTAAATCAAGAATCTTTAGATCTCATGGTCACTAGAATACTTGAATCAGTGATCAAAGGTATTGTATATACCGTAATGCATCAAGATCTGTGGTTCATTCCTTAATAGCAAAATGAGTGAGTATAGCTAGGAAATCCCAACCTGAGATGAAGCAGCTACCCTACTATTTACTAATGCTGCAACTGATCTCAGTTAGTGACGAAGAATCATCTTCAAATTGCATTAATCTTCATAATATACAAATTAATTTCCACAATGGTGACACATTGGTTTCATGGAACTGATCATGTTCAATTACTTAATACACTTCATCATCAGCATAGAAATGGAGACAATGGAATTTAAGAAGATAAAAATAAGATAATCTGAAATAATATTAACAACATCAATACTGAAATTCGAGTACATACAACTGACGAGTCAAAAATAAGACAAAATGTACATCCTGAATTTCAGTAGTAGTCACAATCCAACAATATATTAACACTTTTTTTTAATACACTAAAGCGAGACATACACAAACTTACTCGTTATTCATAGAAGCCCATTCATCTGGTGACATACCACTTGGTACAACACGATAATCATGTAATGTATACCATTCACTACGAAGACGACAAGTATCTGGAAAATAATCAGTATCCACTGGTAAACATGCCGGAACTATTAGGGACTTCCAGTCAACACCTAAAATGTATAAAAGTAAACGAAAAATCAATATCTAAAAACACACACACAAACATGCATAATCGAAATAAGAGCTAATACTATTTCAATAGTTTGTTTTACTAACCCCAAAAGAGAAAAATAAGTATACACCATTTATTTTTGGTAAAAAAAAGAAGTTGAAAGCGTGAGTCAATTGAAGCTAGACCACCAAGGAAAACCTGAAAGCACTGGACAGCCGTTTCGTCCTATTTTGGGAGTTAGTGGTCTATCGGTTAAGGGCTGTGGCTCGAGACAGGTAGGTCCTAGGTTCGAATCTTGCGAGTGTGTGATCGTGGATGGGTACTGCTGAGGAGTCCCATAATAGGACGAAACGGCCGTCTAATGCTTCCAGGTTTTCCATGGTGGTCTAGCTTCAATTGACTCACGCTTTCAACTATGAAAATACTAAATCTCCACAAAACCCCTTCTGATAATTAAAAAAAGAAGTGCCAAATAAAATACTTCATAACCGAATGAGAATAAATAATAGAACAGGAAACATTCACAATAAATAAGTATTTATACATACACACACATTCAGTAACTCAATTACTACAACCAATTTATACACATGAGATACATTGAAATATTCAATGAAGGAAAAAGGAAACGTGAATCTCTGATGGTAGGGGAGGGGATAAGAATCGAGGAACATGAAAATAACTGTGAAATCAATGAGCACACGACGTAAAAAAAGGTGAACAAGCTTTATCGAACATTAAGAACGTATTAAAGTCGCAACGTGTGAATAATGGTCGTTGTATATATTCTGTCAAAGGTGGATCAAATTTAAACTAGATAAGAATTACACCAATCATTTGAATACAGTGGATGATCGAATAAAACTAATCCTAGGTGTGATAGCAGTTTTATTAACAAGAATAACTTACATATAAGAATACATGTATATAATTTCATACTTATCTGACGCTTCAGTACTACTGTGGTGTGGGTTACTTATATCCACATATGTAGCATACAACGATGGTTGGGCATTGAATGTATTTCAGTAGAAGATCAATAACGAAAGAACGGAAACGAAACACAATTGGTATGAAAATGCATGAACAATAATTATCGGAGACAATGGACTGATATTTGCAGAAGGAAAGGTCAAGATTGAGACAATTGATTGATAGTTTGCAAATTAACTGTTTACTGTATGGTTGTCAGACTTTAGTGTGATAGTCTGTACTTTTCGTGTAAAATACGTTCGATTGTCCCTACACATGTTCTTGTTCACTACACTACTAATCGAATTATATCAATCATGTTGCAATGTAGTCACCAATTTAAGGGACTTGATATTGTGTGCTCTATGCTAAAATGTTAGATGGATGGAGGTAACTGGTAGGAGACTTTGAGTCTACGCTTCATGCTAGTCAGTACTTAATATGAATGCGTACATACAATTTCCAGGGAACTAATGCTCTTTGATGAATTTGATCTTGCATCATCCTACTTCGAAGTCTGAAATTTTATTAACAAATTACTCAAGCCTCCATTGACTAATTACAGAATTGTGATATTTATGGTTGACTGATCAATGAGTAGTGACCGAACTCATATTTATCTACTTCATTAATGTTGATGAAGCCCTATCGGTCAAGTTGTAGTGTTGTCAATTGGAGGTGAATGTAAGATGATATCAGTTATTTTTTGTAAGATCCGATATGTTTAAATGAATGGAAGACAATTGTTAAGAAATCCAGTTTGAACTAGATTTCATGTTAGTTGGTATACATCAATAAGGCGGGTTTGCAATGTTGAGGGAAATGTAGCGCCCTATAGCAACTTCAATCATTCAGTGTCGCAGTTAGCGATGACAATACAGAGCTATTCAATCTGTGATTAGTTTTTCGTAGGGCTGAGATAATCATGATCATTGGTTATTAAACAGGAACTAGGGAATACAATCTTAAATAGAAGGAAATCATAGTATAATTTGCCAGTATATAACATCTTGAATTAATGATAGACGAAAGGGAAAATATTTCAAAGATGGAATGATTCAGGAACGTGTAATAGTCAGATTTCGAAATTCAACTGTCTCATTATGATCGATTTCTTTATCCATGATTCTCTATTACCTACTCTTACATTTTGTACTCGCGAGTAAATGAAAAGGCTACGAGCGATAAGAACAAGGTAATAGAATCAATACATTAAAACCATTGAATCCGGTACGTACTACTAGTTGAAATCCGAGTGCTTTAATTATAAAACAATAAAAATAACAAAGTAATTGTTCGAAATCAAATAATGCTAAGAAAAAGCTATAAAGTTGTGTATTCAACACGGAAATGCTTCTAGATGAGATGGTGAAGATTTGTAGCTCAGGTGGGTGATTTTGATGTAGGTTTGTTTTCTCAGTTGGATGATTTGGTTGTGGAGCTTTCATCGTCCTTGTGAACGACATCATCAGCACAAACTTCAATCACTTCACTTCTACCCGAAATTTGTGCTGATGATGTCGTTTAGAAGGACGATGAAAGCTTCACGACCAAATCATCCAACTGAGAGAACAAACCTACATCAAAAGCTTCTAGATGACCTTCATATAGTTTTAGTGAGAAGTTGTGAAATCAATTGATAGAAGGAACTACACAACTAACTAATTCATTGAAGTAATAAAACGTAAACTATTAGACATGGTATGATATTCATCGCAAGAAATGACAATTCTAGGCTTGGATATCCAATGGTAAATCCCATAACTAGGATAGAAAAATATCCACATTGGTCGATGAACATTTAACGTAGCGTGCATAAATATCAAGAACCTATAGTGACAATAATAATATTGGTGGTGTTTAACATGTGCCCCAAATACGACCGAGAGTGGGGAGAGTCAGCTCTAGCTCTCCAAATGCTCTCACATGGCCACGCGTATATAGATAGCCTCTGTCATGGAAGTCCTACTCACTGCTATCTCGCGGTACGGCTGTTGTTTACGAAATTGAGAGGACGAAAAGCGAATGTCTGGCGCTTTAACCAGGTTGGTGGACACGGTGAGTCCACCTAGGTGAGTTGGAAAACCCTGGTTCCAAACCAATGGTTCACATGAGCTCCAGTGCCCTGAGGGAACAAATGGCGTATGAATCAACCGTTGGTCACCGGTTACCATGAAACTGCATCTTCTTACGATGCTCCATCGCCTTGTGGATCAGATCTTTAGTTCAAAGGATCCGTCCGGGTGTGGGCCCCTCAGAAAACTACCTGCTTCGGTTTGTGCACCCGGACAGTATCACAGCCCTCACACAAATCAAATGAGATTTGTGCAGAGCATATATATATTTGGCGCCCCCTTGTACCAATATTTATATGTTTAAATAATAATAAATAATAGTCTAACATGTCAGGAATAATTTCATCTATAATTCTGAATCTATTATAACTGCAAGCATTTTCATTCTGATAATATACCAATATGAATATGTTGACTGTCGAAGAGAATTTGACTGACATTCACACTTCAATGACAATCATAATTATTATTATTCAACATGAACAATAGACATTCTCTGATATAAAGAAAGTAACTAAGAAAATGAAGAGGAAGAAGGAATAATAATAAAACACTTATAAGACAATAAGTTGAAGGAAAAAGACAATACAATTATACCAGCATAACAACAGATACAAATAAAAAGCTTACGACAATCATGTATATACATACATATATGTAGAAAACAAGCTGATGGTTATATAATCAATTCAATGGATTGCATTCATCAACAAACATTGACATACATATACAGACTAATCACCACTAAACTAATAACACTATTATATACAACATTGGACAGTTAGATATAAAACGAACATTTATGAAGTAAATTTATAAATAAATAAATAAATAAAACTGAACAGAAAATATATATACACTAGGACACAAGAAAATAATCACATCTAATTCACAGCTACAGAGATAAAAATAAGAAAAACAAAATAAAACAAGGGGAAACCTCTGGGGTGAAATGGGGTGGGGGTGGGGGAAAGTAGGGAGATATAAGGTAATTACCGATAAGTCGTAACATATTCCGTAGAGCATCTGAAAATAAATCAGTGATATAATGCATACAAAAAGAGGGAATTATAAAGCAATTAAGAGTATATATATATAAAGCAATTTATAGTATATTTCAAAGTTGAAATAATGAGTCAATTGAAGCTACAACACCATCGAAAAACTGGAAGCACTGGAGGGCCGTTTCGTCCTATTACGGGACTCCTCAGCAGTGTGCATCCACCACCGCGCACTCGCGAGATTCGAACCCAGGACCTACCAGTTACGAGCCAGAGCCCTTAACCGATAGACCACTGAGTCGGCATCTAACGGTGTTAATGTCTAACTGCAACTGATCCACGAAGTTGAGCAACCATTCACCAATTGCTTTCAGTCAGTTGTTATCTCACTACAGACGTGGTTGAACTCCACTGGTCACTGCTTTCCACTAGAACTCCATGACATGTATCTTGAAGTCAGTCACTAGTGAGCATATGATTATAATCAGAAGGGGATTTGTGGAGATTTCAGTATATTTCAAAGTTGAAATCATGAGTCAATTGAAGTATATTGAGAAGCTAAACAATGTAAGACTAAGTGTTAATACAATGACAATTTGACATAAGTTATCTTTTACAAAAATGAAATCTCTTTTATTTTGTCCCCGCTTGATCACATTGACCACTATAGAAGTATGACTACTTATTGCTGATTTTACCTGTAGGATTCGATAATTTTATAATTTACTAATGACACAGTGGCCAGTAAACAACTGACGGACAATATAACGCTTATCGGTCTTTCAAATCCAGTAAACAACTGACGGACAATATAACGCTTATCGGTCTTTCAAATCCTTTTAACTTAATGTTCAATCAAAAAATGAAGTTAAAAAGAAGATATATTTTCTCTATTGTGAATCCATTCAGTCAAATGACTAATATAATAAGTATAAAGTATTTATTCATTATATATCATATAAACCGGATATTACAATATATGCTTAACAACGCCGTAAATGCAAGGAAACTAGGTAACTCAACAAATATAAAAGCTTACAAATAAGGAAATTAACGAATAATTTTATTGAGTTGAGATCATGAGTCAATTAAAGCTAGACCATCAAGGAAAACCTGGAAGCACTGGACGGCCGTTTCGTTCTATTATGGTACTCATTAGCATTACGCATCCACAATCCCGCACTCGTGAGAGCGCCAAAGCGCTTAACCGGTAGACCACAATAATTTCAAAAATATCAGGTTTCTTTTCGATTATTCCTTTTTTTTTCTTCAACCAATCATATGAATCAATGACGTTTAAATACCTTTAATTAAAATGATAAATTTCCATGAAGAAAAAGACATTGAAATCAAAAGTCAAATTAATTGAGATATTTCATGAACCGACAAACATAGAACAACTTCCTAGATTAAGCAAAGATGGATAGTGGCTAGCAGTGGAATCCAGGACGCCCAGTACCTTTCGTTTTAAACGTCATCGCGTTATCCAAATAGGACGAAACACGCGTCCCGGATTCCACTGCTAGCCACTATCCATCTTTGCTTATCATGCTTGTGAATCAAGGCTATATCGAGGCAATACGCACAGTATGCACATATGCCAATTAGAGACTGACCAGTTGCAGTCCTAACACATCGATGGGAAGATTCATACAAACAATACTAAGTGAATTTAACTTCCTAGATTGTTAGGTAGAAGTAATAAATAGTTTCATAGTTCAAAAATATAAATTAAATTTTGAAAAAAGAAGTAAGCAAAGAAAGTATCAATTGGAAATTCAACTAATTATAAACTCCAAAAGTAAATAAATAAACTATTATATGCGGCCTACTTGAATATCTAAGGTACCTATTATGGCCATCTAGATATATCAACAAGTTATCTGTTTCTTTTATTTGTTTTTTATCACATCATTATATCTATTAATCGCATAACTTACTCAGACATGCTTATGAAAAGTTTATGACCTTTCGCTGTAAAAGTTACGAAAAAGTACAATCAGAGATATTATGGTAGCTGGCAATATGCATTGAAAAGAATGAACATTATTCAGATGATAATTTGTGAACTGCTAATATTTAATTGGCCATCATTTAATGTTCATCGTTAGGATAGATGAAGGAATAAGAAAAGAAAACTTGTTGAAATACTTTATTCTGAGAATTCTATATTGTATCAAAAGTATAATATTGAATAGTCATTAATAATAATAACAATAATAATAATCCAGCGGAGGAAGGAATGAGGAAGAAGCGATGGAAGTGGATTGGGCACACATTGAGGAAATCACCCAACTGCGTCACAAGACAAGCCCTCACATGGAATCCTGAAGGCAAAAGGAGAAGAGGAAGACCATAGAACACATAACGCCGAGAAATACAGACAAACAAAAACTGGATAGAACTAGAAAGGAAGACCCAGGACAGAGTGGGTTGCAAAATGCTGGTCGGCAGCCTATGTTCTATTGGGAGTAACAGGCGTAAGTAAGTAATAATAATAAAGTGAGTACTGATCACAGAACAGACAATACATCAGTTCATCAAACTTTTATTGTTATAGTCTGTGTAGAATAATGATATTTTTTAAAGTTGATACGAGAAATAACGATACCGCAACTATTTGGTGTCACATAAAAAAAGGAATTAGTAATAAATTGACACTTTGAAGATAAAGAACAGCATAGATAGAATGAGAGAAAATATAGATCTTTCCAAAAAGGTATTGAATACCTTGAGAACATGGATCTTTATGTGTCGGGGATGCTAGATCCCCATAAATCCTATTTTTGTAATTTCATTATGAAAATCCGAATTTCTCATTTCCACGCCAAAAGCACCTACTTCGTATTTCCCACCTGAAAGGAGCTTAAATATCATTGGTTCATTTCCCCTTTTGGTATGCTATTTTGTGACGTTGTCTAAGGACATTTTCGTACTATATATATATATATATATATATATATATATATATATATATATATATATATATATATATATATATATATATACGCATGAGTTGTGTGCTTGCTCATTCGTGCTTCCTACTGCTTGTAGAATGCACATTTTTCCAGGCTGAATCTGGTCTTCTTCCTGTAGTTAGCAGGGCAAGGGCTAAGTGGAATAGCTTAGCTTGTCCTGTTATTGTGTTGCTGATCTTTGTTCCATTCACCGGCTTTAGGTGATAACGTAACCTCTTCAAGCCTAGCAATATAAACAATACTAATAATGTTCAAGTGGACTTTGTAGTGGTTTATTTACTGTACTCTCTGATTTTTAATTTCACTCTAACTGAAATCAATCTGTGACAAAGTACCTTCTACATATGAAAATGATCATTTCATGTAAACGATGAAAATCAAAATGTCATCATCATAGTGAAAACATATCGTTTTTGTATAAATTTAGTTAACTTTTCATCGTACACTTTAACATATCCGTGACATCAAATTGTAGTGGACGCTACTCACAAGGATAATTATAAGCAGTGTGTACAGGAAAGTAGTATCGAACTTGTAACAGATGTCAAACAGAGTGAATAGTTTCAGTACACCGAAAGCACAGCGTTGGCAGAACACTTAGAGACCCGTTGGGAAGACAGTTCAGATTATAGAACACACCGGAACATGCAAATGAACAATTGAAAGTTGTGTATATGTATTATGTAAATAATTTCTAACTTTTGGTAACAAATACACATACCTCCTGCCAATTGTCTTGCTTTATAACATACATATAACTGATAAAGCTTACTGATTAATGGTTATAGAACAGTATTACATCTGCTACTATTCAGTAATACATCTAGTTATGTAACTAGCAACAATTAGTGAGTATAAGCTCAGTGGTCTATTCGTTAAAAAAAGTCAATATCTAATAAGAGCTGAATCTAGTCTAGAAAACCTAAATGTATGTGCCTTTTTAATGTGAATTCGGCATTACTGTTCATTATCTCTGTAATATTAATAAAAGCATCCAATCATATAGATGTTATTATTATTATTACAGTATAATTAAATCTAAACGAAAAGTAGTTAGTTAACCTCACTTAAAACATACGGTGATTAGTGAGTGTAGTATTAGTGTTGATTGGAAGTTAATATTTAATGATTTAACTAAGTGAATCTATTAACATTCATTCGAATGAAATTCTGGAAGCGTTGAATTCATTGAGCCTCGACCGTTGCTGCTACATTAACGTGGTATTCGGGTTTCACTACCGTGATGAACAAATCGAGCTATACTGGATGGAACAATTGTTCCTCAAGGTCCTACCATGCCAGACAGGTCGGTTGAAGAGTGGTAAGACTAAAAGCAGCTATCCCAAGGTCCGAAGGCGAAGTCGTAATGCTGACTGTACAGAGGTATGACAGCAGTAAGTTGTTTCCTTCAGACAACCAGCATAACAGCGACGCTGTCTTCCCACAAGGAGGGGTGGGGTTAGAAAAGGTCGACCATAAAAATGCACACCTCGCCTTATCCCATGGATATCCGTCTCCGTCGGTAAGGTCCTTTGAAGAACGGAGCTAACACAAAAAGGTCGTGTGTGACCATCCTTCAGCAGTTGTCCCTTGGGCACAGCGGTCACGCTCTCAGGTCATTAAGACCACTTCTAACCCAATTTCCTTTTCAGGTACCTCTAGAAGAACCCTTTCACGGTGTGGGCAACCGGGAGGTGATAACTGCCCTCATACCTCTAACAGCAATCAAGAATTCATTGAGTTCAGTAGGTTTATAAGCTATAAACTATTTTATACATAATAAGCAAAGATGGATAGTGGCTAGCAGTGGAATCTAGGACATGTGTTTCGTCCTATTTGGGACTCGTCAGATGTAGGTATATCCAGTATGCATATATGCCAATGAGAGACTGAACAGTTTCAATCCAAAACATCAATGGGAAGATTTAAACAAACAATACTAAGTGAATGTGTTTGCATTTTTCTAAAATAAAATCTCTTAAATCAAATCAAAATTCAAACAAACAAACTTCAACTAACAGTAAAGTGAATTAGTTCTCATTAGAAGAAGAAAAGAGGAAATTGTCTGGATATTTGATTAACCAAGAAAGTGAAACAAACAGATAGAAAATAACTGAACAAACAATATCAATAATAATAATAATAATCATACAAGAACAACAATGACTGTAGATAAAATAGTTTTTTTTTTCTCTTTACACTAAATAAGTAGTATGTAGCAGATAGAGAGAAAAAAAAAACAGAAGCGTAGAATGATAACAATTGGTAAATTCTCTTTGTTTGTTTGTTTGACTATATTCAAAGTTTACTATAACAAGATATAATGAATAACTATGTCTAGTTATTTCAGTTATAATCAAAGAATTCGGAATAATAATAATAATATAGGAATAAATAATAATGCTAAAGATTAAACATTAAGAATAGAGTTCAAAAAGATGGAATGCAAAGGTATGCAAGATATGAAGGAATAATGAAATTTAAGATCTAGAACAGTCAGTCAGTCAGCTACAACGTAGGACCAGGTACATATATGCATCGGTCCAAGTTGCCATACCTCGTTAGCACAACAAGATGAACACCGGATTCATAGAAATAGTTAATTTAGTGGTGGTAGTATATAATAGAAAGGTTGTATATAATGGTATAGTATAGGAAGGAAGAAAGTTATAAAGCAATTTTAATCTCAAGGTTTAAGGGAAGATGAAGAATGTATACACCTGTGCCATTGTGATCGATTATGAGTCATGTCACCTAGAGTCTCCAACCATTGGTTACGATAGTCACGCGGACCACAACCAGGTAGTCTGCACATACCAACATGGCTCAGACTAGAAGTTAGTGATTTCAAACACTGATGCCATGTTTTGGTTTGGCCGCCCATAACTCTTTTCCAACCATTCTCTACACTATCAGCATTGCGCGTCGTGGTAATCGGTGTTTAGGCATACGTAACACGTGGCCTAACCATCTCAGTCGATGAAGATTCATCACCTCATCAACTGATAAAGAGAAAACGAATCTGTGTCATTTTGACCGACAAATCATTTGAAGTCTTCAGTCATTGATTGTGGTTATTACGAGGAGGCAAACTAAATAGTTTGCATCTATCAACATGATTCAGATGAAAAGTTAATGACTTCAACTTTGATTAAACCAAGTGAGTATTGATTTTCTGAAGACTGCAGATACGCTTTATTGATGGGCACCAACTGGTATAAAACCTCACTCAAGGATAGTTTCTCACCTACTAGCCCCAAACATCAAACATCAATACTTATAATTCCAAATAATATACATTGCAAACACATGCAACAGTTGGTTTCCGGTATCTCTTTACCGACCTCATACAGTCACTATGTCTGAATGAATTTCCAACACGGAATAAGATTAGCTCATTGATTTAAAGGTATTTTTTTCTTTATATCAAAGAAAACGTTTCCGATCCGTAATCAAGAATAAAAATGTTTATTTATATGTAAGCGGCCAATTAGAACTAACTGACAATCCAATACTCACCATGTCATTTGCAGAAATTAACGTAATTTTAAAATATAACCTGAATTGTTAATTATCGCCTAACTTGACATTGACTGATGCTCGAAAAAGAAGTAGATTTCAAAAAAGAAACACAGGAGAAAAGATTAAGAGTTGTCTTCAATCCATAAAGTTATTGATTGCTAACTTGAATCAAGCGTCCGCAAGTGCAGACATCTTGGTTGACGTCCGTAAAATATTCATATTGTTCTCCAACAGTTGGAAGAGTCAGGTAACAGCACAAAATTGATAACACTGACGTAGTTGCATTTATTTTACATCTTCCCATAAATCTTGAACTGAGTAACATTGACCAAAGTAAGGAATGCAAACTAATGGATACCAACTCAGTAGTCTAAAGGTTAGGCGATTCCATTTAATCCCAGGCAAAGCGGTGGATGGACACTGCTGATGAACTACATAATAAGGAGAGACATCCATTGTCCAACTTTTCCTATTGAACCATATTTCATCTATTTATCCTTGCATTGTAGTTGAAATTAATTATCCTCATCTTGTTAACCACTGGTGTAGATATTCTGATGTGTAAGGATTAGAAAACTGAACGAATATGCATTTATACAAGACCCTAACGCCTATTGCTCATTGGTGTTAAGTTAAAAAAAAAACATAGATCAATATAAAAAGATAAATAGATAGAACATAGTTTTACGCGTGATATGATCTCATCAAAGATTACATTTTGACATTTTAAAACAACCAAAAAAACACAAATATGAATAACAGATTTCTCAGTGTGAAAAACAAGGGACAGACATATAGAGATCAGTTACCTATCCACGGGTAACAAAAATGTTGTAGGGGAGTCGAGCGAGAAATTTTACTATAATAGACAAAAGAAAAGAACAGGCAAGCACAAATGACACTAACAATAACTGAATATCTAAGCATAATGAGAGTCGGCTCATCTCGAAATGCTCTCACATGGCCACACGTATACAACGACTCCAAGGAAAGTCCTATTCACTACCTTCGCATGGTGGAGGTGTTGTATAAGAAATCGAGAGAATGAAAACGAATGTCCGGTGCTTTAACCAGGTTGGTGGATATGGAGGATCCAACTAGAAGATTTGGAAAACCCTGATTCTAAACTAATGGTACATAAGGTCTTTAGGATCCTGAGGGTCACCGACTAACATAGGACTGTATCTCCTAACGTCGCTCCACTACCTTGTAAATAAGACATTCAGGTCAAAGGCCATGTGCTTCAGTTTGGGTTCACAGCTAGTATCCCAGCCCTCACACAAATCGGATGATTTGTATGGCACATATACATTTGGTACCTCCTTGTATCAATATTTATGCGCTTAAATAAATAAAATCATACTATTAATACAAAAATAGATTGAATATAATCTTACCGACACGTTTTGGTATCATATGTTTATAATTAGTTAATTTATTAAAATTATTCATTTGTACACTGAACAACTTTTGATCATCACTACTGTTATTAGTTGCATTACTATTACTGTTGTTATTATTACTACCAGTAGTGGTAGTAGTAGTAATATTTTGATTTTGATGCCAAAATGCTGATGATAATGATGGCATTGATGATAAATAAGGAGTTGATAATGACGATGATTGAATGGAATGAGTGAACATTGCATGTCTAATAGCTTCTAATAAATTTTCTAAAGCTTTCATTGAATTCGCAGATGTTTGTAATAAACTATTATTATTATTATTATTATTGTTTTTATGGTGATTAGGTTGTTGTGTTTCTAATTTTATTGACATTGGTAAAGTTGATGAATGATTATTACTGTTAGATGTAGTTTGATCTTGGAATTGAAGTTGAGGAATATAATTAGAGTTAATGGATATTGAAGGAAATGTTATTGGTAAGCGATCTTTTGAAAGATCTGAAATGTAATAGAACAAAATATATATAATAAAAAGGATTAATTATTAAATGTTATATCCTGATAAAAATAGTGAATGGTAACTTTAGGATCCATTTATGGATCAATATTTTGCATTTACTTTTTATCGTATAATTGCTAAATGCCCCCAAAATGCCCTGGTACGGCCGAGAGTGGGAAGAGTCCGCTCTCCCTCTCCAAATGCTCTCACATGGCCACGCGTATATAGCCTCTGTCAGGGAAGTCCTACTCACTACCTTCTCACAGTGGCATTACTGTTCTTTAAGAAATTGAGAGGACAAAAAGCGAATGTCCGACGCTTTAACCGGATTGATGGACACGGAAAATCCACCTAGTGGAGTTGGAAAACCCTCATTCCAAACCAATGGTGCACATGAGCTTCAGTGCCCTGAGGGAATAAATGGCGTATGAATTAATCGTTGGTCACCGGCTACCATGGGACTGCATCTCCTCACGATACTCCACTGCCTCGTGGATCAGATCTTCAGGTCAAAGGCTCCGGGTGTGGCCCCCTAAGAAAACCACCTGCTTCAGTCTGGGCACCTGGGCAGTATCAAAGCCCTCAAGCAAATCGAATGAGATTTGTGAGGCGCATATATATCTGGTGCTTCCTTGTACCAATATTTATGTGTATAAATAAATGAAAATAATTGCTAAATAACTAAACTATTCGTATTCATGTTCACCCTCAATCATGAGCTTTACTTTGATCTATAGACTATTATTTTGCGATTTACCATTCTTGAGTTATCCCTAGTCTATTAATTACTGCTTCCCACATTCACAGCCATATTTGGCTAAATCTTGTACAAGTGTTTTCTGTTTTATTGGTACTTTGTGCTCAGTCTGTTTGGTATATAAACTCAATATGTTTGAAATATAATGATCCATACCGTAGAGGCTGTTATTTGTGTTCTGGGCTAAGTAGAAGTGTTGGGGATGTCAAATCCCCAGAACTTACTTGGTAAATGGCTTAATCTTGTAGTTTTATTTTGAAAATTTGAATTTAGCTGTTTTCGCGCCAAAAGCGCTCTTTTTACCTTCACGTCATATTTCCCACCTGTAAACTATCTTAACCGCTATTGGTCCTTTGTTTCTTTATGTGTGCTATTTACTAATGATGCTCAAGGACAATTTGTTACTGTATAAATGCGCTTGAATTTTCCCCTTATTTGATTGCTTGTACTCGGCTGCTTACGGAATACATATATATTCCCCTACTTGCCTTGGACTTCTTCATCTAGTTAGCGGGGCCTGGGACAACCGATTAGAATAGCTTATCGTGTCATTGTGTCATTGGCTTTCGTTCGTTACCGCGGAATCGATTTAGTCTGTAGGCATAACAAGAAGCAGTACCGATAAGCACTCTAGACTGCTTATACGGCTTTTGTGTATCATTGAGCGATCAATAAATTCACTGTTCTCTGATTGGCGGTCTCATAACGTCATATATATCAAACAGGACACACACTCACTCAATTGGTATAACACTAAAAAAACGTTTACATGACCAAACAGAAATATTCACCATGATGGATACATAATCATCGTGTTGTAAACTATGGGGAATTGATTAGATATAATATACTATTGAGATATGTTTGATGTATATTCAACTTTTGTCTATTAAATTATGTTAAGCTGACAAGTACACCTGTAGAGTGGATGAAGATTAAAGTAGGTAAAACAACGCCAGGTAACAGTTCACGAAATTGATCAGAGTACTGAAAGGTATTTTTATTTCTTATTTCATACTTTTAACCCTCAATTTGTTCTATTCAAACTATAGATTTTCTATACACGTGGCCGTGTGAGAGCATTTTGAGAGAAAGGGTGGGCTCTCCCCACTTTAGGCCGTACCAGGGCATTTGGGGGCCTATGTATAAGCTGACTGAAATATAAGTTAGGTGAGAACAAAATACATAATACAGTAAAACCACAGTTTACTAAGATCAATCAGCAATTGGATCAATATCAGTACAAATTTGTAGAGAATGATGAATCTTACTGAAATCATAAGCCCACAAAAGTTACAAAACCATTGAGTCTGGAAGCACTGGACGTGCTTCTCATCCTAGTACTGGACACTTCAGTAATGTATATTCACAACCCCTCATTTGGTAATCCAAACCCATGATCCTCGATTTCAAATGTGAACGACTGACCTGTAGACTACTAAGTAGGCATCCAACGATGCTACTGTCTAACCAATCAATTCACAATATTGCTTGATTATTTTCCATTTTCTTCAGTGGATATTTATCTAGCCATTAATAATAATAATAATTCGACACCGTTGAACACCACTGGTCATCGCTTCTTCTAGAACTCTGGAAATTTCCTGTCGAAGTTAGCCACTAGAGAGCACATAATTCCCAGTTGCGGAGTTGCGCATGCGCACTGATGAGGAGTCCCATATTAGTATGAAACAATCCTCCAAAGCTTCCAGATTTTTAATGGTTATCTAACTTAAATTGTTTTATAATTTCAATAAAATTTGCTTCATATTCATGAGAACTATGATTAGCTGACCGAAATAAGATTACCATCAGCTAATCACAATTAACATAAATGAAATATAATGATTATAGGTTAAAAATAAAGAACTATTTAGTTGGGAAATAAAAAGATGCTTTGTTTAACTATAGTACAATATCTTTCACTACATGATATAAGCAATTAGATTCTTTTATATTCATTCGAATTATGATTGTAACTGCAGAATAAAACTTGTTCACTGCTGAATGTATGTATATTATGTAATGATATACTGCCTGTTTACACTAATGTACAAGTCACTAATTTTCTTTTAAAGATATTCAGTTGTACTTTAACTAAATGGTATTATCAACATATTTCTTTTTTATTACTATAAGGGCTTTGTAACTCCGTCTGTAGCTCCTCCGGGGGCTACTGCAGGTCCCAAACCCGGGTAAAGTCAGTCAGTCAATCAGCGACAACGTAGGACCAGGCAAATTTATGCATCGGTCCAAGTTGCCATACCTCGTTAGCACAACAAGATCAACAGCGGATTTAAAGAAGTAATTAATTTAGTGGTGGTAGTATATAAAGAAAGGTTGTATATAAGGATATAGTATAGGAAGGAAAAAAGTTACGAAGCAATTTTAATCTCAAGGTTTAAGGGAAGATGAAGAATGTATACACCTGTGCCATTGTGATCGATTCTGAGCCATGTTACCCACAGTCTCCAACCTGGGACAGCGTTCCGCGCACTAGAATCGTTGACCATGGTGACACTTAAGGAGAAAACCGGTAGAGGAAGTTTAGTGTTGAAAGTCAAGGTAGAAGGAGTAGTAGGGATTGATTATGAATACAGTGGTCTTGAGTGCTGTTAGAGGTATGAGGGCTAATATCACTTCCCGGGCTGCCCACACCGTGGAAGGGTATTTCTTGAGGGACCTGAAAAAGAAGTTGGATTAGTGTTGGTCTTAACGACCTGGGAGCGTGACCGCAGTGCCCAAGGGACAACTGCTTGAGGCCAGTCACGCACGGCCTTTTTGTGGGGGATTTTTGACGTGTTAGCTCCGTTCTTCAAAGGACCTTACCGACGGAGACGGATAACCGTGGGATAAGGCGAGGTGTGCATTTTTATGGTCGATCTTTTCTAACCCCACCCCTCCTTGTGGGAAGGCAGCATCGCTGTCATGCTGGTTGTCTGAAGGAAACACCTTACTGCCGTCACACCTCTGTACAGTCGACAGTACGACTTTGCCTTCGGACCTTGGGTTTGCTGCTTTTAGTCTTACCGCTCTTCAACCGACCTGTCTGGCATGGTAGGACCTCGAGGAACGATTGTTCCAGCCAGCATAGCTCGATTGGTTCATCACGATAGGCAAGCCCAACCACCACGTCAATGTAGCAGCAACAGTCAGGAGGATGATTGAGCATGGGGTTAGCGACCCTATCCCGTAGCAAACCAACTCGCTATAAAAAGGCTAACCGGAAAAAAATTATTCAAGTAAGGGCTTTGTAGAAATTGTTCATTTTGAATTGAAGTTTAAAATACACTTGATCCTTTAACTAGATATTTAATGAAAACTAATGATCGGTGAACACCTATTTAGTTTGTAATGGTTTAAATTATCCCGTTACTGATATGTTGACTAAATTTTTATCAATCGTAGTTGACATATGTGCATTCCGACTATGTTGCTTTGATGTGTATTGCCGCATAGGTTTATATAGAATAGATGGAGTATGGTCAGCAGTGGAATTTAGGACACATGTCTCAACGTTTACATGGAATTCGTCAGAAGGATTTACCTGCATCCTGCATTTAGTGTTAAATGGACTCAGCTACTAATTCAATAACGCGTTGGTGTTTAAAACAAAAGGTATTGAGTTTAAATTATGGACTGTATATCAACTATGGGATACAGGTAAATCCAGGTGACGAGTCAAGAACAGGACGAAACACGAGTCCTAAATTTCACCTCTACCCATATTTCACCCGTACTATCTAAACTAGTTAATAAATATTTTATTGATTTTAAACTTGTTATCAGTACGCACAGTAGGATTTTCAGGTCGAATGTGTTATATTTAAAATACATACTTAGAATCAATTTTAGTCGGTGTCCATCATCATTTATTGGGATAAATAGTATTTGCTGAAAACTTCGTTCTGCAGCATGTAAATTACCCTTATAAGTACTAGATACAAATACATGTTTAACTACATCAGTCAGTTATGGACAATATAGAATCTGGCATATGTACGGATCAATTCAAATTGTCATACCACATTAAAATAGCAAGATGAAATTATCAAGAAAATTGTCCGAGTAATAAAATCAGTAACAGGCGAAAAGATTAGATAGGGTTAGTTTGATTCCATCGAAAATTACTAAAACAGCCAAGACATGGGATAATTTCGAAAATCAAGATTTAAAGGGAGACAAAGAGTGAATCTATCTACACCTTTAGGACTGATTATGATCCATGTCATTTAACGTGCCTGTTATAATTGTTTTACTAATAAACGACCCAGCTACTATTGTTTAGTATTCTTATACGATGACACTCGACAAGACCCCAAAATTAGAACGCATTGAACAGAAACGAAATTGTATCCAAAATAACGAGGGTAGGTGAACAGCAATTAATGGTTAGAAAAACGTCCATATATTTATAGTATATGCACAAGAAGCTTCTAGATGTTTCTTCAATAATTTGTCAAAGCTAATTGGTTTAGAATTAGCCAATCAGCGTGCGCCATTACGATCATGCACATAACATGCCTTAATCCGGTTTATTTCCCGCTAACAGCCTTCAAGCAATGGTTACAACCAAAGCACTTAGTTTAAAGTTAAACATTAGTAAATATATCTAACTGTCTATCATCATCCATTAAAAGTTATATGATCACATTGAATAATCAGAATGAAAATAAACAATAGTGAATTAGATGAGAACAAAATATATGCACAATAGATGTTTATGAGGAGGATAAGGAGCTGAGAAAGAAGAGAATAGAAAATGAACAGTAAAGTATTAAGATCACTTATCCTAATCTACACATTGAAATCAGACATTTATTATGATCATTACTGCGATTACCACTAGTACTACTACTACTATTACCACCACCACTAACAATGGCAATCGTAGTGAAAATCAAGATCAATATTGAGGGTGTGTGGAGGAATGAATTCGAAGATTTGTATGAAGATAAAACATTGACTGAAGAAAACGATTGCAGTCATATTATTGTTTCACTTAAAAAAAGAAATTTAGCAAGCCGCATATATACATATATGTCATATTCTAGAGTCAATCTGATAAATTAAATTAGTTTCATCCTCTTGACTAGTGATGTATAGATCCAAATCTGATAGAATCAAACGAAAGGATAATATTTTGATTTAATTTGAAATGGTTCGGATAATCCCGTTGTTGATATTTTTGACTGAAATTTAACCAGTTTAAGTTGGGATAAAGATATCCTGAGTGGCTATCTGGACTCAAGGGCTAAGTATATGACGCAATGGAGTTCAAAGCAGATGGTATTTGCTCTAGAGTTTAGGAGTGAACATCAAGTATCGGATGCAGGCACATCCAAAAGACGAGTCCTAAAACAGGATAAAATGCGCATCTTTGATCCTACTGCTAGCTATATTACAAATATTCTATATCGACTACACATAAGTTTTTGTGAGAAGTTGAAATAATTGTGGTAATATGGAATAGAGAAAAGGAGAATAAATATTTTCGGAGCTGACTGACGAAATGTATTCTTAATTGATCATTAATCACGAGTAAAATGTAGATGTTTGATAATATGGCTTGGAATCAGTCACAATCTGGCAGTTGTATTTATTTTCTGCCACGTTTGACAACTTGAGTTCCAGCGTTGCTACCATGTTACTTCGATTACTTTATTATTTTTCGAGTCGTGCTAATGCGCTACGGCGACTTCGACCAAAGCATATTTGTTCACTAATCAGAATTAAACACCTTTTCTTTGACTGATTAGTGAAGTAATGGGCAGTTAATAACACAAATGTAAAGATTTCCAACTATTCTAATCGAGATCTCCGAAACTAACCAATATAACACACTGTGGTGAATATTGATTCCTTCATTATCTTATTCATTTAAATCTTAAACAACTGGTTAATTTTAGCATGGGGGGTTTGTGGAAATGTTGAGTTTTCGTAGTATACATCAAGGATTAATCTTGAAGAGACAACCATCGATAATCATGAAGCACTAGACAGCTGTTTCATCCTACTGTGGGGCTCACCAATAGTGTGCATCCACGATCACACTGGAGGTTAGACCCAGGCTTCTCAGTAAGCGCTTAATTCGAACTGGGACGAAACAGTTATCCGAGGTTTCCTGGTCTCAGTTGGTTGTCTAACTAAAATCAGTCAGTGATATAAATTGTTGTTTTAGGAGTTCCTAAATGGAACACATAGTTGTACCTAGAAATAATTCGGGGTTGCGTAGATTCTGCAGAATGTCAGTTAATAATGGAGTGTTAAACTAATTAACAATGGACTATAAATTTCAATGAAACCGCAATTCATTTATCAAGTGTAGGTAGGTATTCCATTTCAATGCAAATTTGGTTTAAGGATAATGATACTATCGAGATATCTTGATATGATAGTCAAGAATTGGGGAAGGTTTTTGGTTCGATTCCCGGATGTGCAAAAAAACTCAAAGTTTGCAGGTCCTGTTCCTCATACGGTGAGCTCAGTTAGGGTACCATTAAAAACCAGATAGCACTGGACAAATACTTTCTCTTAATGTAGAACTCCTCAGGAATGCACACACAGCCATACCATGTATTGAACCAAAAACTTTCAAGATTCATGGGGAACTTATAAACACTAGGATCACCAATAAGTTGGCACAATACCAACTTCGATCAATTCATGATAAAGCGTGATAATCATAAAATGTCATTGGTCAAAACAGTTTCACTATGCACTCCACCAATTAGCATTAAAACTTCGGGAATACTTTGAAGTAAGTCTACAGTCAGCTCACTACTAATGTTTAGTTGAAGTGATTTTGTAGAGATAGATCACTGATTCTTTTTGCATTCCCTCGTTTCTAATAATGTTTCGGATATTTTATACATTATAGACTAATTTCTAACTACTAAACTGCTGAAAACTAAACAAAACCCTAGACAACTTTCTTATTTTCCTTTAGGAATTCTTCAGTAATCTGTATACTAGAGAGCTACAAACAACGTAGGAACAGGCACATTTATGCATCGGTCCAAGTTGCCATACCTCGTTAGCACAACAAGATGAACACCGGGTTCATAGAAGTAATTAATTTAGTGGTGGTAGTAGTATATAAATTATAGGTTGTATATAAGGATATAGTACAGGAAGGAGGAGAGATATGAAGCAATTTTAGTCTCAAGGTTTAAAGGAAGATAAAGAGTGTATACACCTACGCCATTGTGATCGATTCTGAGCCATGTCACCTAGAGTTTCCAACCATTGGTTACGATAGTCACACGGACCCCAACCGTTGCTGCTACCTTGACGTGGTGGTCGGGCTTGCCTATCGTGATGATCCAATCGAGCTATGCTGGCTGGAACAATCGTTCCTCGAGGTCCTACCATGCCAGACAGGTCGGTTGAAGAGCGGTAAGACTAAAAGCAGCAAACCCAAGGTCCGAAGGCAAAGTCGTACTGTCGACTGTACAGAGGTGTGACGGCAGTAAGGTGTTTCCTTCAGACAACCAGCATGACAGCGATGCTGCCTTCCCACAAGGAGGGGTGGGGTTAGAAAAGATCGACCATAAAAATGCACACCTCGCCTTATCCCACGGTTATCCGTCTCCGTCGGTAAGGTCCTTTGCAGAACGGAGCTAACACAAAAACTACCCACAAAAAGGTCGTGTGTGACCGACCTCAAGCAGTTGTCCCTTGGGCACTGCGGTCACGCTCTCAGGTCATTAAGACCACTTCTAACCCAATTTCCTTTTCAGGTACCCCCAGGAGAACCCTTCCACGGTGTGGGCAACCGGGAAGTGATAATTGCCCTCATACCTCTAACAGCACTCAAGACCGTATACTAGAGAGCCTAGGACTTGTGGTGTAAGTCAACAACATAGTACAATGTAAGCAAATTAACATAGAAGTGGAGTATTGATAAATTCATTAAAATGAAACAGGTAAAAAAAAGAGTGAAAAAATTACAATAAGGTATTTCAAGTAGGAAAATAAAAGAATGAAGCGCTTTATCGCATAAACAGTGTGTAATCTCTCTTTTTTAAAGAAAAAAAAAGATCTGTTTAACATCAAATAATTGTATTGCCTAATAGTATAGTATAGAAAAAGTATAGTCGTTGTAATCTAAACGTGAATAAAAGAAATTGAAGAAAAAAACAACAACATGTAATTTTTCTATTGACAGAGAGAGAGAGAGAGACAGAGGTGGGGGGGGGGAGGAAACATGTACAAACAGTACATACTGAATTACGGAAAATATTAAAAAAAGAGATTTTAAATGTAATTAAATTTATGCACTTTTGTACACATTTCGGTAATATATATATACATATATACAGAGAGAGGGAGAGAAAAGAGAAAACAAGGTGGTGGAGAAAAAAAAAAGAAAGCGCCTTAGTTCCTATTTCGTCTTCTAGAGATTTGCATTTATATAAACACTAACTAACAAACATGAATTTGTGTTTAAGAAAAAAAATAAAATACAGTGAATTATTCCCCCACCCCTCAGAAAAAACAATTGGAATTTCAAAAACCAGGACAAATTTACACGTAAATTAAACTAAACACACACACATACATACATATGAACTATAGTCATAAGACTACTTACTTACTAATCATTAATACATGTTTATTAACCACTTAAAAAATGGAGTTGATTTATGAAAAGTTAATTAAACTTTGAAATAATAATAATAACAATGAAATAGGACGAAACGCGCGTCCTCGATTCCACTGCTAGCTACTATCCATCTTTGCTTATAATGCTTGTGAATTAAGGCTATATCAAGGCAATACGCACAGTATGCACATATGCCAATTAGAGACTGACCAGTTGCAGTCCTAACACATCGATGGGAAGATTCAAACAAACAATACCAAGTGAATAATGAATTGTTCCTTTTAATTTTAATAGGAGATTAATTCTGTTAAGTCGGTTTCCAGAGAACTCCAACAGAGCCTCCAGAGGCTCAAAAAGAGCTCCAACCAATCAGAGCACGACAGAACATTCTGGAGTTCCAACGTGGCATGCTACCATTGGTCAGTAGCAATATATGTCGTTTATTGGATTGGCTGAATTAGGATGTTGATTTAACTTAAGCAAACATCTATAAATACTTACGATTTTTCTGTACAAAACTGAACCTTGCAATAAAGCATCTTCTCGCTACTCGTGTCTTCTCTCTGGTCTTCAAGTCGCTGAGTAGTGCTAGCCTGGGGTTATCCGAATAGCTTAGGATCTGAATAAGCGTTCAACCCACAAGACATATCAGTGGCGACGGGGAAAAACTACAAGACATATCAAATTCTTACGGAATCAACAAGCAAATCTGACAACTCTAAGACCGATATTAAAAATTAGAGTAATGGATTATTAGTTAAGGGATCCAACTTTCAGTCACTAAGTCTCGGGTTCGAGCCCCGCTTCATTTAATTTAATTTGGAAAACCGATTAGTATTATTAATTTTTATATCCAAGTACATGGTGAATGAGACAGTTTAGATTTCTAAATTCGCACTCTGAAATGGAACTGATTTACTGAATGAAGAAATTGACGCTTTCACTTTAGAGCTACAGTTTTCGTGTAAGCAACAATGATATAACTTTCCAAACTTAAATGCTTCACAACAAATGAACCAGTGTTTTAAAGTGATAACATAAACCACCAATTGATATTCTCTCTATCAATGACAACACTGATTAAAATAAGAGTCAACAAAACAAGCCACACTTATAAATAATATGCATTACACTTGAAAGCCTAAACATCAACTCTCGAATCGATGCGCAGTTCATCACAAGAATTCTTGAAATTTTGAAACATAAATAGAAACCAAAAGGTAAAAAGTATATAAGAAACTTTGCTTCTAAGGTTATTTAATGTATAGCGAAAAACGTATTTATAAGAGTATATGTGACTTTGATATTCTAAGACCTTCTGTAAATCATGTTAATATTGGTAGCCAACTCGATAATTGTTTAACTAGAGAAATGAAAATATTTCAAAAGAATAAGCAAAGATGGATAGTGGCTAGCAGTGGAATCCAAAACAAAGCGGGTTTCGTCCTATTTGAGACTCGTCAGCTAGATGTACCTGCATCTCAGAGTTGATGTTCACTCTTTGCTTACAATGCTTGTGAAATAAGGCTATATCGAAGCAATACACACAGTATGCACATATTGCCAATGAGAGACTGACCAGTTGCAGTCTTAAACATCAATGGAAAGATTCAAACAAATAATACTAAGTGAATTTTAGGAGAATGTTCTTAAATTTCGAGAAATGACCTAGGACTTTCAATAACACATACTTAGATGTTGATTTACATATTTCCCTAATCCAGTTTACAATTAGAATAACTGGATAATAAATAGACATTTGTAATTGAATACTTTGTTCATATGTCAGTTAAATAAAGTAATGATACTAAATGGAAGGAGAACGATTATAAAATACTTAACAAAGTAGATACACAAACATTAGGGATTCCACTTCCGAATATTCAATTGACATCAGTCAAAAAAGATGTTAAAAATTTTCTTAAACATAACTTTGTGACTATACAGGGAGTCAAACCCAGAATCTTCGGTCTCGTGCACGAATCTTTTAACCTCTAAACCAAAGAACTATAGGGCTATATATATCCAATGCTGAGAAGTCCTATACAAGGATAAAACGCCCGTCTAGTGTTTGCAGAATTTCAATGATGGTCATCGTAAGATCAGTTCATGATTCAGATGTGATAATTCTACAATCTACACAAAGTCCATAAACTGAAAACCTGGAAGTGAAAAAAATAACATGAAAAAAATAACTTACTATCCTTTTCAGTGGGACGTTCATCATAGGCGGATAAATGTTTTACAGATCTGAAGTATAATGTAAAAAAAGGATTAACAAATGGTGTTCAGAATAACAGGCATAGCGCAATAATAATAGTGACAAATACAATATTACCGTTATACACTGGATTATACTCCTTCAATAACATCTCCAAACCCTAATCTTTCACATAATGCTTATACTGTTACTACTTCTACCACTATGGGATTGGAATCGACAACTTCATCTCTGTGCTAATGTGGTATGGCAACTCGAACTGATGAACGTACTTTCGAAGTTCTACGTTGTGACTGACTGACCGTTATAAACAATAATAATTTATGCACTTCAGTCAGTCAGTGAACTACAACGTAGGACCAAGCACATATATACATCGGTCTAGGTTGTCATACCTCGTTAGCACAAGATGAACACCGGATTCATAGAAGTAGTAGTTAATATATATCTACATCTTTCTTCAACTCAATATTCAAAGAGGAAAATATATCAACTAGCTACCATGCATTCGTTTTTGTTTTCCAGTATTTAACCTAGCAACAATTTGTAAGCTTTTTAAAACAACGCATCAGTACATTCAGGGCTAACATTCATAATTATTTAGTCCAAACGATTATATAATACAAAAGTTATTCGTACTAATGGAATCAAACAAACTTACATGTAAGCATCGGATTTACTGAAACTGGAGTGTTGAATGTCAGCAATTGAACGATGAACATCGTTGACATTATTGTGATTATCAGTATTCTTATTATTATCTTTAACGCTAGTCTGATTTGACTCTCTTTTATCCAAAAACCTTGCACGTAAAAAGTCAAAATATGCTGTCCAAATCTATATATTTTTGACAAATGAGCACAATAGAAGTAAGACCGATAAATATTGACAGTAAATAAATAAATAACTTGAATATCACAGAAGTACTATAACCATCAGCTGGATATCATAACAAAACAAAACTATATTTAGAAGGGGTTTTTGTGGAGATTTAGTATTTTCATAGTTCAAGGCGTGAGTCAATTGAAGCTAGAACACCAAGGAAAACCTGTAAGCACTGGACAGACGTTTCGTCTTATTATAGGACTCCTCAGCAATGAGCATCCACGGTCCCGCCTCGCGAGTCCCACAATAAGACGAAACGGCCGTCCAGTGCTTGGTAGTCTAGCTTCAATTGACTCACGCTTTCAACTATGAAAACTATATTTAACACAATACAGTCATAATTATTCCATAAACCGAAAGAAAACCAGTACCCTTACATGAAATACATAATTCAGTTCCGACTTGCAACACTTTTTGAAAGACCTCAAGAATTCCTACGAAATTTTGTTGAAGGCTATAAGGTTGAAAAAACTTTAAACAGTAAAAATTCCTTGAAGAGTTGTAGAGGAACAATGAACTAATTGTTCTTCATGTCTTGATTGGAGAATTATAGGTTTTTCTGGTAGATTTAACATGTTCACATACTATCCGCAACAGCGTTTTATGGGAGAAGACAAACCAGCTTCTAGTTGAAGTGGAAATTAGGAAAACACGTTGGAAGTGGATCGGACATACATTGAGGAAATCACTAATGTGCATCACGACTCAATCACTAACTTTAAATCCAGAAGGGGTACGGAGAAGAGGAAGGTCAAAGAATACAATACGCCGGAAGATTGAAGCAGATATGAAAAGGATGAATAACAAAGGGAAAGGATTACCCAGGACAGGGTTGAATAGAGAATACTGGTGGGTGGCCTATACTCCTTAACGAGAGGTGACAGGCGTAAGTAAGTAAGTAATGGGCTAACAGAAACTTAGTCCAACTACTTATCATCAGTCCAGAGATCCTTCTTATCCTATAATAATGCTGATATATTTCTAAGTGACTAACTTTTATTCTACACAACGTGAGATAAGCCATATTCTTTTGTAAAAAACAAGCATCCACTACATTGATGTAAATAGAATAAATAAACATTCTAGTCTAGATAACCAATGAAAAAAATTTATCATTACTCACTTGACAAAGATTATAAGGCAGCGGTGCCGGATACATAAAATCGATATCGTCTGTCGATGTAATGATACAATGTGGTGTAATTGTACCTCCATATTCATCTGTAAATACAACAATATTTTTTTCATAGAGACAATAAAACAGATCTTTGTATTAAGATAGGTTACTTGTAACTATTCAATTTTCTTAAAATATAACTTGATCATGAATATTATTATCAGCCCATTATTATGGTTCAAGATAAAATGTAAGTGTGTGAGAAAGTGATACAACCTCGTTTAAGTAGAAAACATGGGTTCGGAGTTGTAAATGAACGATTGTAAGTAGAACACCTTAACTATTGAGCCACAAGTCTATTAATTAATATCACGTGTAGAACCATTGAAAACCAAGGAATGCTGCATACATATTTTTTTTGTTTTACTTTAAAGCTCTTTGGTAGTATATAATTACGAATTCAAACAGAAATGAATCAATAACCTTTTGGTCTCGTAAAGAGCAGGATACTTTTAGATAATCGACTTGGTAGTCACCAACGCATATTTCGAAGTTCAGCCCATATTGTTTGAATAATGCAGTTCAATTATATAAACAATGATATAGATGCCATTTACTCTAATGAATCGTAGTCAAGCACTCTGAACTAAGGAATCCCACCTCAGTGTACATCGTAAGAACTAAAGATCAAGGGACAGAGCTCTGCTAAACAACTAGATAAACAATAATGAAGGACGAAATGTTTGTTTAATGATTCATTGGTTTCAAAAGGGTACAACAGTCAACCAATGATGAAAATTTTCATTAATACCATTTATTATTACTTAAACACATAAATAGTGGTACAAGGAAGCACCAGATATATATGCGCCAAATAAATCTCACTTGATTTGTGTTGGGGCTGTGATACTACCCAGGTGCCCAAACCGAAGCAGGTGGTTTACTTAGGGGGCCATACCCCAAGCCTTTGACCTAAAAATCTGATCCACAAGGCAGTGGAGCATCGTGAGGAGATGCGGTCACATGGTAGCCGGTGACCAACGGTTGATTCATACGCCATTTGTTCCCTCAGGGCACTGAAGCTCATGTGCACCATTGGTTTGGAATGAGGGTTTTCCAACTCCCCTAGGTGGACTCGCCGTGTCCACTAACCCGGTTAAAGCGCCAGACATTCGCTTTTCGTCCTCTTAATTTCGTAGACAACACCTTGGCCACGAGAAGACAGTGAGTAGGACTTCCTTGGCAGAGGCTATTTACGTGTGGCCATGTGAGAGGATTTTGAGAGAGAGAGAGAGAGAGCAGACTCTTCCCACTTTCGGCCGTACCAGGGCATCATTTAATCTAATAATAAAACATGATACAATGAATTTGATTATCATGACTTCTTAAACCGAAATCAGTAGATAAAGAATCGAACCTGAAACCTTTCAATTGACAGCTGAATGTTCTACCACTTAATATACCATATTATTAAATAAATAGTTAAATAACCTTTCAATATACATACAATGTATAAATTTTGTATTAAATTATGAGAATCAATTAAGAGAAAATCTACAAGAACATGACAAATAAAAATGATACGAAAAAGGTAATTAAAGAAAAAAAACAAACAAACAAAATTATTCATAAAAGTATGATTCTTTCTAAAATTGAATCCTTCTATTCTTACTTCCCACCCCCACCCCCTAACCAGAATAAAAAAAAACAACAATAATAATAGAATACTAATTATTAACATCATTAATAACTAGTAACAATATAGAAAGCAAATAATAACAAGTATTCATAATACAAAACCTATTCTATAATTAACATGTATATCATTTTGTAATCTAAACATTATTTGAACAACTAACTATTTGTACTTTTATTATTACCATTTAATAAGACAAAAATACATTTAGATTATTGGTGCCATTTTATCATAGTTAACAACAACAACAACAACAACAACAACAACAACAACAACAACTACTACTACTACTACTACAACTACGACTATTCTTATTACTATTTATAAAGGGTATTTTTTTTTATTAGAAAATACAATATGTGAAAAACAAACGGATGAATAATAAAATCACTTTTTGTAAAAATATTTTACATCTATTTATGAAATGTAGGGGGGCGGGGCGGCATATGCACCTCCATGATGGGTAACAGGCGTAAGTAAAGTAAGTAATGAATGGAAATTTATTCCTATTTTAATGCTTGTTATTCATTATTATTTTACAATGTTCAAATATTATGTTTTGATATCTTAAATAATTCGAGACATAATAAAAAAATAATAATAATAATGAATACATACTGATAAGCAAAGATGGATAGTGGCTAACAGTGGAATCCAGGACGCATGTTTCGTCCTATTTGAGACTCTTCAGTTGGACGTACCTGCATTTCAGAGTTGATGTTGACTCTGGAACTCGAACCCAGTACCTTTCGATTTAGATACCATCGTTTTATCCACTCTAAGATGCACGTACATCCAGTTGACGAATCCCAAATAGGACGAAACGCGAGTTTTGGATTCCACTAGCTAGCCACTATCCATCTCTGCTTATGATGCTTGTGAATTAAGGCTATATTGAAGCAATACGCACAATAGGAAAATAGTGCCAATAAGATACTGATCAATTGCAGTCCTAAACATCAATAAAAAGATTGAAATAAACAATACCAAGTGAATTTAATACATACTTAATACTGTAAATTAAATAGGTTTCCAAAAAAATTAGCTACCATGGAATTATATAATTAACAATAATAAAAATCCTAAAAAAAAACAAGAACAAAGATTTGAACAGTCGCCAAATGAGAAATTCATGTTGTGACAATTAAAAAATCTTTTTAATAGTAGTTCATGCCCCCAAATGCCCTGGTACGGCCGAGAGTGGGGAGGGACCGCCCTCCCTCTTGAAATGCTCTCACACAGTAACGCGTATACAGCCTCTGCCAGAGAAATCCTACGCAATACCTTCTCGTAGCATTATTGTTGTTTACGAAATTGAGAGGACGAAAAGCGAATGTCCGACGCTTTAACCGGGTTGGTGGACACTGAAAGTCCACCTAGGGGAGTTGCAAAACCCTGATTCCAAGCCAAGGGTTCACATGGACTCCAGTATTCTGAAGGAACAAATGGCGTATGAATCAATCGTTGATCACCGACTACCATGAGACTGCATCTCTTCACGATGCTCCACTGCCTCGTCGATCAGATTTTTAGGTCAAAAGCTTGGGGTATGGCCCCCTACGAAAACCACCTGCTTCGGTTTGGGCACCTGGGTAGTATCACAGCCCTCACACAAATCAAGTGAGATTTATGTGGCGCATATATATCTGGTGCCCCTTGTACTAATATTTATGTCTTCAAATAAATAAATTGACCGAGAAATGATCTCATTTTCTAAGGACTATATAAATATTTGATTATACTTTTGATCTAATTTAACACAATCAAGTTTCTTATTCACTCTTAGTACTTACTCAAAAACTGATTGGCAGCTTAACATATAGGGAGTTTATGTATTAGTATATAAGACTCGAACACTATGGGTCATAACAGAATTCGTTTTATTTCGTTTGATTATTGTCAGTCTTTTTCATAGTTGAAAGCATGAATCAATTGAAGCTAGACCACCAAGGAAAACCCGTTTCGTCCTATCATGGGACTCCTCAGCAGTGAGCATCCACGATCCCACGCTCGCGAGACTCGAACCCAGGACCTACCAGTCTTGCGCCAGAGCACTTAACCGATAGACCACTGAGTTGACATCCAACGGTGGTAATGCTGAGGAGTCCCATAATAGGACGAAACGGCCGTCAAGCAGTGCTTCCAGGTTTTCCATGGTGGTCTAGCTTGAATTGACTCATGATTTCAACTATGAAAATACTAAATTCTCCACAAAACCCCTTCTGATCTATTGTCAGTCTATTTACAATCTATAATATTTTAGAATTAAAATTATGCACAAAAGTTAAACCTATATAAGGATGTATTAGAGAATAGAAGCATCAGAGTATATTAAATTCTGAAGATATATTGAAATATGTTTCAAGTTCTTTTTCCTAGTATTATTATGGTGTGGGTTACTGATATCCACATAAATAGTATATGATGATGGTCGGGCACTGAATGTATTACAGTAAAAAATCGATAAGGAGAGAATGGGAACGGCATGCAATTGATACGAAAATACATGTACAATAATAATCGAAGACTATGAACGGATATTTGCTGAAGAAGCAGTCAAATTGAGACAATTGATTGTTATTTTGCAAATTAACTGTTTACTATATGGTTTTTATATTTTAATGGGATATTCTGTAATGTTATGCTTAAATACATTCGATTGTCCCTACTAGTGTTCTTGTTCACTACACTATGAGCTTTAGTTATTATTTTTGATGATCTTGAATTTCCTTTTACACATTGTATATTTATTTAAAACATACTGTTCTTACAGTCTTATTAACTTTTCTCGCCTCATTTGGATGATATAACTTCAGTGCTAGCCAAGATCACTGATAACCACTGTCTTCGAAGCATTACTCTCGTTTTAAAGAACGATCAAAGGAGCAAGTTTGAAGTTGGACAGAGGTGACAAGTCGGTTGATGAGGTGATGGGTTCCCATTGGTTGAGGTGGTTAGGGTATACATTATGTAAGCTCACCTACTGACTACTACGACGAGCAATGCTTGATTTGTTGATAGATGCAGACAACCTGGTTGGGGTCCATTCGATAACTATAATCAGTAGTTAGATTTTTGATAAAACGGCTTAGAATTATTCACTACAGAACAAATATATTAACTCTTTATCTTTCTACATAATTTAAACTTCAATATTCCTTCACGTATACCTATCTATTCCGTCTTTTCAAATCATACTTCCAACGTGTGGTCTTCTTCTTAATCATTGCTCCTAAATTACTTCAATCTCTTTTGTTGCTTTCACCTCATCATGCTAATCAACTATAGTACTTTGGATCAGATACCATGTTGATGATGTCTGTGCTTGACTGATGAGAACATAATGAAATAAAATAAAATCCCGTTGTAGTGCCGTGCTTCGTTAATAGATCACCTCGATAACCGTTATAATACTAATCTTAACGGTGCATGAAATTAGAAGGCAAAGAGAAGCGGCAGCTATAGTTTTATTGTCAAATGACGCAGGGTAGGATATTATGAGCATATAAGTAAATATCAGCGAGCGAAACAAAAATGACATGCATTGGAGATGGCGGGAAGCCAACTCATTTTAACCAAACGTTAATTAATATTTATAGTCAGACAAGAATAAACGACAGACATGTGATAAATAGGATAAGAGAGTGAACACACAACTACGCTCATATAAAAATGGTCAGAGTTAATGAGTGAACAAAGTGTAAACATGACTTATAATGGACAGGCGAATTGGCTTGGCCAGAAGCTAGAATAAAGTATATGGGCTTAACATAACAAACGATACTACACCATTAAATCTTTGCGTTTGATTACATCAAAATAATATTATTACTACTATAACAAACCTGAAGGACGAACAAGTGCCCATCTACGTTGACCAGCTGATATTGGCATTCTATATGGATTTTTACTTACACCAAATGGAAAATACGCTCCTGATATAAGTGAAGTAGTTGCATAATTTGTTAAATTACGTGAATATGTAGTTGAATTAAATTTTCCACAATGTATTGGAGTATTCGTGTTAGTAGTATTACTAGTAGTAGTAGTAGTGGTTGTTGTTGTTGAATATAATGTAATCGTTGATTTTCTACGAATAAATGGTAAAGTATGAGAATTTAATCCAGATAATGATAAGGTACCATTGGCACGACGATCTATTGAATTACAACTGCGTAGTGTAAAATGTTGAGGAGTTATGATACTCCATGGACTTGAAGATGGTTGTCCATCCGATAAGATAACATCCATTGCTGAAAAGAAAAATTTATAGAAGTAAGAATTATTCATTACTGAGTAAATGGAAGCAAAATTTGGGGGGAAAATGTTGAAAGTATACTAATATTCCATATATATATATATATATATATATATATATATATATATATATCACTTAAAGCAATACAATACTACAAGGGTTTCTCTGTAACCACATCAAAAGGTCAAGTTAATGAACAAATAACTTGATATACAAAAACAGTACAACTTTCGACGATATGTACATTTTGCTCCACTACAAGTGATAAAAATTTTCGGATAGGAATTCATGTACTTAACCAAAAGTTACAATCGAAGTGGAGCAATACCTTAGTGGCTTAGGCATTTAGTCACTGAGTTATAGATGTAAATCCTATTTCACTTATTTCGATCTGAGCAATCTCATAGTATCATTAGCTCTCATATTTCTAGTGTGGCTGCCGGCAACCATACTACACCAAAAATAACGGTTCTCATCTAATCACTGAAGTTAAACAACGTTAGACCTAGTCACTACCTGGATCGTTGTTCTAAATACTAAATCAATGCTTTAATACTAGTTATATCCGTAGCCGATGAATCAAAATTTAGTGAAAACTTTATCACTTAGAGAAAACAAGAAAAGATCATTTCATGCAAGTTAGAACCTGGCACATATGCACATCGGTTCACGTTGTCACATCTCATAAGAAAATGTGGAATAATGAAATAAAAAAAAAATTGTGAGGACACCTAGAAACTAATGTTCTAAATAAGACAGAGAGTAAATGCAAATACGCCACTGAGACCGATTATGAACGTTGTCATCCAACACCGATAACCACTGAATATGATAATCAAGTGGGCCCAAACTAGGTAGTCTGCACCTACTTACATGACTCAGTTCAACAGTCAGTAATTTCATGGTAAGATCACGTCTTGGTTTGGTCACCCCAAACTTTATCCCAACCTACTCCTACATCAATCAACATTCCGGGTCAGGATAGTTCGCGGATGAGCATATGTACTATATGTCGCTACAACTTCATCTGATAAACATTCACAACCTCATCAATCGATTTTCCATCCTTACATACTACCATGTGTCTAACCTCAGAATTGCTAACTTCATGGTCCCAATATATATGAGCAATGCATCGTAAGTCATATATGATCGGACATTAAAAACCTACGAATAGCTTCTATTCCTGACAGTCATACTTCACAGCCGTATAATAAAATGAAATGAACTGTTGAGCGGTACACTTGTCCTTTTGTTGGCATGAGGATATCTCCCTTACGTCACAAGTGAAATAAGTTGGCAAAATTCAACTGAGCTATTTGAATTAATGAGTACCAGATTTTAAATCGTATAGAGATTAATAACTCTGAAGTGTTGTTGTGTCAGATTTCCAGTGTAATCAAGTCCTGTAAATAGAATTTACTGTGGTTCAACATGAAACCTCTGAATACACGATCATTTGACCACGTGGAAATCACTATATCAATATAACTCAGTCAGTCAGCAACAACGTAGGACCAGGCAAATTTATGCATCGGTCCAAGTTGCCATACCTCGTTAGCACAATAAAATGAACACCAAATTCATAGAAGTAGTTAATTTAGTGGTGTTAATATATAAAAGAAAGATTGTATATAAGAATATAGTACAGGAAGAAAGACAGATATGAAGCAATTTTAATCTTAAGGTTTAAGGGAAGATAAAGAGTGTATACACTTACGCGATTGTGATCGGTTCTGAGCCATGTCACCCACAGTCTCCAACTATTGGTTACGATAGTCACGCGAGCACCAACCAAGTAGTCTGCATGTACCAACATGGCTCAGACTAGAAGTTAGTGACTTCAAGCTCCGATGCCATGTTTTGGTTTTGCAGCCCCTAACTCTCTTCCAACCATCGCCAATACTAGTCAGCATAGCGCGTCGTGGTAATCGCTGTTCAGGCATACGTAACAACACGTGGCCCAACCATCTCAGTCGATGAAGATTTATCACCTCATCAACTGATTTACCATCATCATTCCCTAATACCATGCGTCTAACCTCACTATTACTTAGCCGGTGATCCCAACAGATGCGAGCAATATTTCTAAGGAATCTGTGGTCAAATACTAGTAGCTTACGAGTATCTTCTACTCTTAATGGCAACGTTTCACAGCCGTAAAGTAGAACAGAGCGAACTGCCGCACAGTATATTCTCTTCCTAATTGATAGACGGATATCTCGTCTTCGCCATAGGTGACGTAAGTTGGTGAAAGTCAAACGAACTTTCTGAATCACTGCACACACATCGTCAGACACCACCAACCCATCAGGGCTGATCAGACTTCCAAGATAAGTGAAGTTGTCGACGCGTTCGACTACTTCACTCCCTATCTTTATGTTATATAGTAGCGAAGACATAAGTACGGGTAACTTGCAGGATCTACTATTGGACTATCATTCTTATTGTATGACTATTCGGTAACTAGATTATCTAAGCTTTATTTTGACCTATTGATTATTACTATGTGATTTACTGTCCCTATGTTATACTCAGTTTTATTGATTATTGTCTCCCACGCTTACAGCCTCATTTGGCCTGGTTTTGTACAAATATTATTTTCTATTTTATGGTGTGGTGTGGTCTGCCTGTCTGGTATATAGATAAAGTATGTTTGAAATAAACGATTCGTATTGCCGAGGCTGCTATTGGTGTTTTTGGACTCAAGTGGACGGGTTAGGCGGATAAGGGCCAATAAGGACGCTAGATTACTCATATTAATCGAACGTCATTGTCACAGTGTGAAGGTCGTAGAAGGCGTATTCTATTGGTGGACAATTTACGCGAATTACGTCCTTGTTAAATTCGTAAGGTCATAACGAATCAGCGACGACCTTGATCAAGTCATAAAAATCGGCTACCGCCTAGGTCAAAAACATAACACTTTAGTTCAGGTGTTGACACAGACCAGTCCTGGAGCAACAATTCTCATTTAGAGGGGGAGATACGCATCACAGACATCCTGGCATTGTTGCTCAGTGATACCAAAACACCGCATTTTATCAACGCGTTCACCAAAAAGGATTATGTCATCTGCGTATTCTAAGTCGATAAGTAGACCTCCTAGTAGGAGATCAGTTCCTGAAAATCCAGACGACGAGAACATTATTCCCAACGGTAGGTCTATGGTGAAATTGAACAAAAGTGGAGATAGTAGACAGCCTGACTCAACTGGTAGTGTTCGAGTAAAGAATCTTCACAAGGTTTATGTAATTCTATATAACCAATATCCAAGAAATGCATAACGATAGTCGAAAAAAAGGTAAAATGGACCGGCTGCACAAACATGCACACATTCACAGAAATTACTTACTTCGACAACGAGAAATAGAATTTTCATGTAGATACGCAACTTCAACATTATTTACATTATAATTAGCCTCATTCACAGAATTATGAATCTCTCTGAAATTGGCATGATTATCAACATATGATAATTTTGCTCTTTGATCCCCATTAAAACTTTGTGTTCGATTTCTTGAATTCCGAGGTGTCATTGGAATTGACAAAATTTGACTTTTATCATTTATTGATTTTGACTGACCATTTTCTATACAACGTTCACGAACCGATGGAAGCGAAGTAATTGTTGTATAGCCACTAATACTACCACTACCATTGTTATTACTACCACCAATCGATGGAACACGTGACAATAACGTAGGTATATGATTATTTGGTTGGTATTTATCTACATTAACAATATGATTATGACTAGTAATACCAAAGTCGATACCGCTAATAGTAGTTGAACTAACTAGAGGAGTTATAGAACTATTAGACGTGATATACGAATCATAACTTCGTGATAAATTCTTGTATGATGATGATGTTGAAACAGCTTGTTTAGATCTGCAAATAGCTGTTATTGCATTCGCTGAAAGCTGTGTCGTATGATTCAAGCAACAAATAGGTATAAGATTTGATTCTACGGAAGATGATTGGTCTGTTATAGATGATGTCATATGTGTAGGATTACCATCTAGTTGATGACGAACAGTTGATGGTGAACAATAATCACTTGTAATGGAATCGTGAGATTTTGTTAAATTCCCACTGATTACTTCATTCGGTAGTTGGTGTGATTTTTTACGTTTATTTTGGTTAGATGGTGATTGATATGATGGGTAGGCGATACGGTAGATAGGAAGAGATGATTTAGTGATAGTAATAGACGTAGTAGTAGGAATAGTATCATCACAATTTTCCTTTGGAACATTCCTATATGATATGTAAGGTAGAAGCGATAATAACAATGAGAAAAAAGTGGCTATAACCTAATTGAAAACATTTGAATATAATGGGAGTATATTGATTTAACGAAACCACAAGAACACAAATTAGAATGACTAAAGAATTCAGAATGGGGACATGTGAATGGTAGTTTAGTTTGAAAAAAGCTTAGATATTATGATAGACAAAACATTTTAACACAAACTATGGCAAGTGAGCTTTCTCATTAAATTTGAATCATTATTGAATACAGTAGAAAGTTGATTGTGAATAAGCGACCATAGAAACAGTCCATTGTTCATACCATTCGTCTTTTCGAACTATATCCTCGAAAATTAATTTCTCTCATCATTTAGAGCACTTAGTTTTGTTATCTTGTTCATTTGATCGCTTACTGTACTGATGCAAAATGTGGCAACTTAGAACCATACATAACTGTCCTAAGATCTATATTGTATTTGTCCAAGTGATCAAGTAAATGATATGAAGAACAAGAGTAAACACTAACAGTTAGACAATTAAGAAGGCTTATATCAATAAATCAGTGTTTTGAGTGATGATAAGCCGACTAAAATGTTGGGTTATTTAAAACTGTTGCTCGGAAATGTCTATAGAGGCCTACAAAATGCTAGGAAACATTTTGTTCAATCAATGTTAAATAAATGCTTCTCAGAAATATCTGGAAAGTGAAGAGTCACCTTTCACGTTATCGATTGGGTATTTACCTACACTGCTACTATATTTAGTATGGTTTCAGAAAATTCCAAAATCCAAAGTAATTCTATTAATACCCTAGTATTTCTGCATGTAAACAAACCTATGGTTAACCGTTTTTGCACTTTACGCCGGCGAGACTAAAATTTATGGACAAGCCAATCAGGAGAGTCTGAGGGATTTCAAGGTCACTGCGGCAATTTCAGTACCTGGTGCTTATGTACGATCGGTTCACAGAGGATTTTAGAGAAACCGACGATTAAGCGGCTACAATAAGTGAGATTACTAAGAAGTTCCTTTATTTGAAACAGCAGCGATCAAATGATTTGTAGATCTTGTGCAGACTACCGTGATATCCTTCGATTTAACACATTTTGAAGGAAGACTTTTGCTAGAATAAGAACACTTTTCACCCGATCCAGATTGAGAATAAGGCAAATTATGATAATTGCCGCGAACTGTATAATAAAAGCACTAGTAAAATCGGCTGCAATAATTGCAGATGTCACTGAAACTTCGGCTGTTCAGTGGTATGAGTATTGTAGGGACACATCCATAATAAAAATGATAAACTTACACAAACGGAGTACACACAAACAATTTTGAAGCTATGTGGTGTAGGCAGAGAGGGTTTTTGTAACCTTATCATGGTTCCAGAGACCAACTATTATGGAGCCGTATGGATGACTTCCTGTACCTTAAGCATTGCGATTTTAGAACCTTTGAACCTCTTTCTAACATTGACAAGTTTTTGGATCATATAAAAGAAGTGTATCCACTTTAACTCTTTGGTTTTGTATGATATATTTTTACTCTATGCTGACGGTTTACTGATTGGCTAACATTTCTCAAGGTCACTCAAGATTCGTTCAAAGGTCGTCCATAAATTATAGTTTCGTCCTTTGCGCCTTTTCTCTTGTGTTCAAGTTGCTGTGTAGATTTAAAATGGATTTGTTAGAAGCGGTCAAGAAATCGAACCAAACATTCATTTAGCAAGATTTATCACCGATCATATTACTGAGCACTATCTATTTACCTGAGTTCTCCTAATTACTTAAATAATCATCCATGGTATGTTTATCATTATAAACCGTTAACTTGATCATACGTATCCTTTCAAATTAGATTTATATATAAAAAATCTTAATCAATTAATGGGGTCACTTCTATTGTAATACCACCCTATCAATACTTATCGAATAAATCATATAACCTATTTTCAATCAAATGTGTTCAATGCATTACTATACACAAATAAAAATATATCCTTTACATACAAAGTAAGCCGTTTATTAATCAAAAATTACTTTCAGAATAAATTTTAATATGACGTACGTTTGCTGATTGTCAGATTGGTTATCATCTCTTGGTAGGTTTTCGAAAAATGTCGAAATGGGTACATCATTTGAGTGTTTAAAAGAAACAACCTGCAAGACAATTAAGTATACATTAAGAAATATAATATTGACGTCAGTGAGCAAAATAAAAAGTTTAAACACTTATTCATTAAATAGAGTAAAGTATTTAACTTACAACTAAAGGAAGAAGTTAGAGATTCGAACTCAAATCACCACTTACTTTATTTTAAACAGTCATATAATATCAATAAGACTTAGACAAGAAAAGATGTGAAACTTAGTTAAAATCCTACCTGTAGGGAATAATTAATATTCCCACACTACATCAATATGTTTACAAATTCACTTAAAAATTCATTCAGTATTGTCTGTTTGAATCTTCCCATCGATGTTTAGGACTGCAACTGGTCAGTCTCTAATTGGTATATGTGCATAATGTGCGAAATGCCTCGACTGAACATTGCCAGAGTGAACATCAATTCTGAGATGAAGGTATATCCAGCTGACGAGTCCCGAATAGGAAGAAACGCGTGTCCTGGATTCCACGGCTAGACACTATCCATCTTTGCTTACAATATGTCACTTATAGTTTCTATTTTACATACTACATTTCATTTAACAATTTTCAAAAAACGATTAAATAACTGCTTAAATTATCTGAAGCTTATTAAATGTATATAATAGGAAATTATTAGAAGGGGTTTTGTGGAGATTTGGTATGTTTCATAGTTGAAAGCATGAGTCAGTTGAAGCTAGACCACCAAGGAAAACCTGGAAACGGCTGTCCAGTGTTTCCAGGTTTTCCTTGGTGGTTTAGCTTCAATTGACTCATGCTTTCAACTATAATAGGAAATATAAATTCCAAGTAGAATACAATGTACATTGTGGTAAAGTTAACAAAAATTATTTAGTATTAAAAGATATACTACTAATAGTAGACAAAATAGGTCTACATAAATGTTATATCCCCTGGTGAATGATGAATTGTAAATCTGAGGTATATTATGGACAAAGGTAATATGCCTAATTCCTATTGTATAGTTGTTAAATAACTGACCTAATTGTATTCGTGTTCCTCTTATCATAACCTTTATTTTGACCTTTGAACTATTGTTATTGATTACTTTCCCCCTATCCATAGCCACATTGGCCAATTACTGTACAAATGTTATTTTTCTATTTTTTGGTATAATTGGGTCTGTTTGGTTAGTATATATAATCCAGTATGCTTGTGAATAATGATTCATATTGCTGAGGCTGTTATTTGTGTTCTGGACTTAACGGGCTGGGCTAGGCAGATAGGAAGGACCGAATAGCACCCAATACTGTTCGTACGTATTTTCGGTAATCATTGCACGTCCATATCATTTTACGAGTTTGCATACGTTCATAACAATTGGCGACGGGTGAAAAAAAAATGGCTCTAACTTCCAACCAATTTCAGTTGCTAATCCAGCAACTAGAACAGCTCGTTAGAAAGAGTCAATTGGATTTCATTGACAAATTACACGCGAAGCTGCTGAATCACCCATGTTTTGGGGGTGAAACGGAAGTTGACGCAATAATTTCAAAATTGCGTACGGAGCTGGAAAACGATTACAGAACTAATGAATATGCCGGCGAAAGCCTCAATGAATCCGTACAAAACAGTAATTTAAATGCAGCAGTAGCAGTCCTACATGATCAGCCCAGTAGTCCGGTACTGCCTGTTTCAGACACATGCCCTATACACGGTCCAAGTCCTATTAACCCCGTAAACGGACGTGCAAACAGTGGATCAACCTCTTTACAGAAAGACAATGTTTTGCTAAATGCCCATGAAATTGCTGCAGTACCCGCCCACGAAGAAACGGGGAACAAACCGAACAGTATAGTGAATACAGTGGCGCCAAATGAAACTAATCATGATGAAAAAAATTTTTCTAATGAATCTAATGATCAAAATTATCTAATTGTTCTGCCAGATCCCGATTATTTCGCTGATTCATATGTTCCTGTTCAAATCTCTTATAAAAATGTGAGAAAAATATCGGATGCATTAAATGATAATCAAGAATCCAATACAACTCTCATAGATGCTGATTATCCTAATGTTTCATTATCTACTAATGAGGTTCCGAGGAAATTCAAGGGAACTATTTCAGAAGAATCAAATGTTGGTGACCTCAAATCAAATGTCGTCGATCCTCATGATCTCGTCAGTTCTAATGGATTCCCTGTTAAATGTGTCAAACATGACAAACATATCGAATTAATAGTAACTTGGTTATATGAGGATCCAACAGTCTTTCGTGGGGGAGGGGGAATTCGAGAAATTTAAAATCCGGATATCAACTCCGGATTTCTCAAAAAGGGGAGGTGTTATATCCCCTGGTGAATGATGAATTGTAAATCTGAGGTATATTATGGACAAAGGTAATATGCCTAATTCCTATTGTATAGTTGTTAAATAACTGACCTAATTGTATTCGTGTTCCTCTTATCATAACCTTTATTTTGACCTTTGAACTATTGTTATTGATTACTTTCCCCCTATCCATAGCCACATTGGCCAATTACTGTACAAATGTTATTTTTCTATTTTTTGGTATAATTGGGTCTGTTTGGTTAGTATATATAATCCAGTATGCTTGTGAATAATGATTCATATTGCTGAGGCTGTTATTTGTGTTCTGGACTTAACGGGCTGGGCTAGGCAGATAGGAAGGACCGAATAGCACCCAATACTGTTCGTACGTATTTTCCGTATCATTGCACGTTTCATATACAATAACGATTGTTATACGTTCATAACAATAAAAAACGACGACTCACTTTAACACGTGGGAACGGTTTGCCCATTTCAATATATTTCAATTCTTGTGCTGATTTAAAATAGCTATTTGTAGATTAACAAAAAGCAAAAGATTATTGATTTGTTTTCTCAATGAAAAAGTAAACCTACCTGCAATTGATCCAATGAGGTGCAACATATTCTTCTGGATTTATAAACGATTCAGATAAAATCTAGAAAGGAAGACGAGAAAAAGAAAAAAATGGTTGATAAAATTAGGTATCATAATACATTAATCCATAAAAAAACAACCCATGTTTTGAAATAAGTTCAAGGATCCAGAGTCAAGGTAAATATTTGCATTCCAAAAAAGCGTTTGTTTATAAAATGGTACACAACTCCTGCTTCGGTTTGGGCACCCGGATAGTATTACAGCCCTCATACAAATCAATAACTACTATTCGCTTCATTGTTAATGAGTGGTGCATATGTATTTGGTGCCCCCTTGTACCAATGTACCAATAAAATAAATAGTAACGACTAAATAATAAATGTATTTGATAAACTTCAATGAGTGAGGTATCTTAAGTGACTACATGTTTTAAGGTACTATAAACGAAGAAATACTTATCAAAATAGTTACCTAAGTTTTATTTAAAATAATATACGATGAATTAATCAACAATCAGACTTAATAATGACGGGGAACTATATTGTGAATGAATATTCTCACTTGGAGGTAATGCTACTTTGCTGACTACTAAGATTTGAAAGTCCCAGGTTCAATATTGTGTGAGATCAGGTGTTTATAATACTGATGAGAATTTTTGAATTGAAACAAAGGAATTATGTGATGCTCTCTGATTCAAAAATGCTTTTTACATCTAATATCAGTCCGTGGAGAAAACCATTCTGTCAAAATATTTATGTATTTAGCATATTGAACATTGGGAATAATGGTAAAAACCAAGACTTATGTTCTGGAGGGGACAATCTGGCCAAGCTGCACATGTGAAAATAGAGACTCAGTCAGTCAGCAACAACGTAGGACCAGGCACATTTATGCATCGGTCCAAGTTGCCATACCTCGTTAGCACAACAAGATGAACACCGGATTCATAGAAATAGTTAATTTAGTGGCGGTAGTATATAAAAGAAAGATAGTATATAAGGATATACTATAGGAAGGAAGACAGATATGAAGCACTTTTAGTCTCAAGGTTTAAGGGAAGATAAAGAGTGTATACACCTGCGCCATTCTGATTGATTCTGAGCCATGTCACCTAGAGTCTCCAACCGTTGGTTACGATGATCAGGAGGACCTCAACCAAGTAGTCTGCATCTACCAACATGGTTCAGACTAGACGTTAGTGACTTCAAGCGCTGATGCCACGTTTCGGTTTGGTCGCCACTTAACTTTCTTCTGTCTGGCTCCAACATTGGTCAGCACGGAGTGACGTGGTAGTCGGTGGTTGTGTATGCGTAATACTTGGCCCAACTACCTCAGTCGATGAAGATTCATCACCTCATCAACTGATTTACCATCATCATTCCCTAATACCCTGCATCTAACTCCACTATTACTTACCCGGTGATCCCGGGAGATGCAAGCAATATTTCTAAGGCATCTGTGGTCAAATACTAATAACTTACGAGTATCTTCTACTCTTAATGGCCATGTTTCACAGCCGTAAAGTAGAACAGAGCGAACTGCTGCGCAGTATACCCATCCCTTGATAGAGACTGATCAACGATAGCCCTTAATATGAAAGATAGGAAACTATAAACACTAATGAGTTCATATACATATTTTATCTAGTATAAACTTATGATAAACATACTTTAAACAATGGAACTGCATGAAGAGGTTGTTCTGCTAGACAGATTAAATCTACTCCAACACCTATACTCAAGAATTAAAGATGTAATAACAATAATATAAGTGGAAATAACGAAATAACAAAAACGGGCAAAATTAAATTATTTCACAACACAAAATTGAGTATCGTAAAAGAAAGCAAATCTTCAGTCATATAGACTTCAAGAGATATTTCCTGGAGTTCTAGTGGGAAACAGTGACCAGTGGAGTTCAACCAGGTCTGTTGTAGAGATATAAACTCACTGAAGACAATTAGTGAACGGTTGCTCAGATTTTGTGGATTGGTTGAAGTTAGACATTAACACCGTTGGATGCCGGCCAGCTCAGTGGTCTATCGGTTAAGTTCTCTGGCGCGAGACTGGTAGGTCCTGGGTTCGAATCTCGCGAGGCGGCATCGTGGAAGCACACTGCTGAGGAGTCCCATAATAGGACGAAACGGCCGTTCAGTGCTTCCAGATTTCCCATGGTGATCTAGCTTCAATTGACTCATGATTTCTAATACTTTTTAGGGGTTCCCTATTATCAACAATCTGAATGTCAGTGTTATCGATAAGTCTATTACGAGGATGATTTCTGTGGGAAAAGTAAAAGACGAGACTATACTTTATGGACGAACAGATCAGATTTAAGATGACAAGTCTTGGATTTTGGCGTCAAATTCTATCCATCCATTTGGCTAAATAGCATTTCAGCATTATAGCTGATGTAGATTCGTGATGTAAATCCTTAATCCAACTCCTAACCCCCAAGTTCAGCTATAAATCCTAATCTTAATTTCTTACACTAATTTATAGTCTAGTAAGTGGACATTCTCAAGGTCAATGTAGTGTCGCTCAAAGGTCATCCATCAATTATAGTTTCAGTGAGTGAAAATTTAGGGATTTTATTGCCGTGTTTATTGTGTTTAGAGTAACAGGAGTATGCAGCAGTTACAATCGACACCCGAAGCAAAAAAGATAACAAAATCAAAGTCACAAGGAATGTATGTCAGATTAAGTTAAAACACTACATTAGAATATCCACGATAAAATTCAATCCAAACCTCCTCGTGATGCTAAGCCCTATGAAACAAAATGGGTGATCGAAGGAGATCGGACTAATCCGCCATTCTGTTGCGAAACTAAATTAACGAAAGCTTTTAATCTCGTGGCAGTCATCTATGTATAAAATAAAAGTGATTACAAGGACTGCATTTACACATATACATATACCTGGAATGGATCGACCTCTGATCTGTATATTCCAGGTAAGCATGCATAGCTGGTATTCAATGGGTAGAAAAAAGAAGGGCATCTGCGCTTATGCATAAACTATGGAATGGATAAATCCACATGATCTGTGCACTCAATTAAGCAGGCAATGTATACTTGTAATGATGAGTGATGTCCATTTATCCCTTTCCAACTGTTAAGTAAATACCTAGCAAAAAAAGAAGAGACTATCTTTTCTAGTCAGTTTCTTCAAAAAGGTTTCATGCTATCATGCCTATCATATAATGCTTATACTCTTATTACTTCTACCACTATTGGATTCGAATCGACAACTGCATCTCTGCGCTAATGTAATATGGCAACTCGAACTGATGTACGTACTTACGAAGTTCTACGTTGTGACTGACTGAACTGACTGACTGCTGACGAGTGCCAAGTAATAACTAATGAAAATAACACAGTCCGTTAATTTCATTATTTAAAAAAGAATAATTTATTTACCACTTAAATTTTGTACTCACCTAAATCAAGAACTCGTTTTTTAGTTAATAATAAAAGATTTTCATTGACATGATAAACACCAGAACCTGGTGTAATTACAAATAGAAGTTTACCAGTACGGTCAAAATTTCGATCAATATTATATCCCGAATAAACTATATATATTGTAAAAAGAAAAAAGAGGTAAACTGTTGTTGAAAGCGAAAAACTTAATGGAATATTGTTTCATTCACAATGAATGAAAAAAATATTCCATCAACAACTGCATCTCTGTGCTAATGTGATATGGCAACTCGAACTGATGTACGTACGTACGTAAGAAGTTCTACGTTGTGATTGATTGACTGACTGACTGATTGTTTTACTCAATAAATGAATTTGAATTGAGAAACATATTTTCCAAGTTTCCTTACTAATCATTAAGAAATATAATATACAACCACCTCGATAAAGATACATTGTGGGAGGCGTACGTAAGCAAAGAGAAAACCAGAGAAGTATTTCAAAAAAAGAGTTGAGTACATGGCATTGTTAAAGAAATCAGTAATAGGGAACGAAGTAAATATTATTAGAACACAAATCTCATTGGACAAAAGATGGTTAACGTCATCTAGAAGTCAAGTAAACAACAATATAGTATGGTTGAGAGAACTGGGATAAATTTAACTGACTAATTCGAAAATAATTTTAACATATTTATCATAATAAGAGAAACATTCAACGCTCAGTAGATCTAAGATCAAAAACTGCATGAATTGGTTTTACAACTTGATTTAATCACTCGGATGATTTCATCGAAATATTCTAATGTGTGGGCGATGAGAGTAATGATTGGTTGTCTGCTTAATCAGACTTGTAAATAGTCTGACAGGTATTACATGAGTTATGTATTGTTGTTGTCGCTTTTCGGTGTGAAAATATATTTACATCCTATTTACATCCAGTCCAGTCACGTGTTCCTGATCTGAGTTGTGTTGATATCCTGTAAAATAGACACTGGGAGGGTATCTAATGTCGATACTCGTCTAAGGCAAATTAGCGTCCAATTCGTGTAGATGGGGAAAACCAAGCGTTATAACATAATCACACTTGAACCGATATCGCACATATCAGTATATGTATTGGAGAATAGGATTTATTCGTTAGTGATGTTTCTTTTTTACATATTCTCACCCACTCACCCTACATTAATGAAAACTATCGTCCAATGAAATAATTATTTTTTTAACATAAAGGTATTGGTTATGATTGTTTTAAAAGGGGTATGAAAAGGCAGCGATTCTCAGTTTCAATGCTACATAATTACAAATAATAATGATATGATTGGCATCGACGATTTATTCTTGAAAGTGGTCACAGACAAAGAAAATATGTTCTTGTCTATGTTGTTTCTAGTAGCGTTTCCGTCAATTGAAGAGTTAAAAGATGCTGGTGAAGAATTTGAAAAGGCAACTCTAAGTCATTTTGCTGTTCGTGATTCTCATTTTCATAAGAAACAGAAACCGTACATGAAAATTATATGTTGGTGAAACGCTCGCACAAATACAAGAAATGAAAACCCTATTCGAAGAAGGATGCATGTTGCATTACTTTATTGGATTGCTTCTTGAAGGGTTCCAATGAATTATCAATGTCCAGCTGATATCTAATTCAAATTTATCGAAGGATACTGGACAGTTGTTCGTGTCCACTATTAATAATTCAGTATTATTGGACGTTTAGCATTTATTAGACATACCATTTACATTATCTTACCAACGTGACTTATCCATGTTTTCTAAACATTTATCATTATTTTTCCATCTTAAATGATACTGTGGTGGAAGATACTCAAAGGATTGTTTGTCAGTAGTGTAGATACGTAGAAACACTACAATATTCAACAAGATTTGAGATTTACTTGGCTTCCTAAGATTCAGTTCTTCATCTACGCTATCATACGTCACACAGACAGTTTTATTTACTTTAATTTAGCATACATTCTAAGGTGTCAGTGCAAAAATCAACAGCGTCAATTTGATATGGCAAGGATTGAAAATCATACCACAGAAATGTCTGTCTTGTTTTAATAAATTATGTTAAACTACTTATTAGTAGATCGAAAAGTTACTTAAAATAACTAGACAAATGAAGTACTTATAGTACTTATAAAATTATCATTATTATTATTTAAACACATAAATATTGGTACAAAATGGGCACCAGATATATATGCGCCACACTAATCTCATTTGATTTGTATGAGGGCTGTGATACTGCCAAGGTGCCAAAACTGAAGCAGGTGGTTTTCTCACAGGGCCACACCCCAAGCCTTTGACCTAAAGATCTGATCCACAAGGCAGTGGAACATAGTGAGGAGATGCAGTCCCATGGTAGCCGGTGACCAGTGATTGGTTCATACGCCATTTGTTCCCTCAGGATACTTAGTCCATGTAAACCATTGGTTTGGAATCAGGGTTTTCGAACTCCCCTAGGTGGACGCGCCGTGTCCACCAACCCGGTTAAAGCACCGGACATTCGCTTTTCGTCCTCTCAATTTCGTAAACAACACCCCGACACGAGAAGGCAGTGAGTAGGACTTCCCTGGCAGAAGCTTTATACGCGTAGCCATGTGAGAGCATTTCGAGAGGGAGAGCGAACTTTCCCCACTCTCAGCCGTACCAGGGCATTTGGGGGCACTTGTAAAACTATCCTACACTGATTCCTAACTCTTAATCTCATCTTTAACTTTCGTAAGCATATAGACAAAAGGTTGTCAATGGTTCATTGTTACTAAAGCTGATGTCATTTCGTGATGAAAACTCTATGATATGATAACGTTAAGTGATAACACAACTCAACTATTTCCTTTTACTATAACGAATAATTCAACATATAGGGAACAATTAATTATATCGCAACTACTATTCCATTGTAATGTTATTGGCTTTCATTGTTAGTTGTTTTATGAATTAAGCAGTGCTTGCTTATGGGCTAATAGGCCACTTAAGATCATCAGTATTGTATACTTTATTTTTTTATTATTTTTATTTGAACACATAAATATTGGTACAAGGAAGCACCAGATACATATGCGCCGCACAAATCTCATTTGATTTGTGTGAGGGCTATGATACTGCCCCAGTGCCCAGACCGAAGCAGGTGGTTTTATGAGGAGGCTACACCCCGAGCCTTTGAACTAAAGATCTGATCCACAAGGCAATGTAGCATCGTGTTAGTGTTAATAGCCAGCCCTAAATAGTACGATTAACCCTTATACATAAAAATATATGAATATACGCTCAATTAACAAGAGAATACCAATTCCCACTAACGATAGATATGTATAATATTAAGAACAGGAAACTTACGATTGATAGCCATATTCAATACTTCCAAGAGATTAGCATCCATAGCTGTACAAATATTTAACTTTGTTTTATTTGAGTTTTTATTAATTAATGGATAAGTATTACGTAAATAAGAGTAAATATTATTTTCAAATTGAAGTACTTCATATTGCATTCGACCAAGTTCTCGTTTCCAATCATCTGTTGTAAAACGTTCATTTTGTATAATCACTCTTGATAATAAAACAATAAACAAAATATAAATAGTGATGTGTTTTAACACGAATAAATGATACACAATCAATGAAATATAGAAAACGGAAATTGTTGAACTACCAAACCAACTTAATATTCAAGCATAGAAAGGTGATCTGGATCTGCGAATCGATTGATGGGATAGTGAATGTTCATTAAATGTGGTGGTTGAGATATCTATTGTGTATGTTTAACAACAGTCTGCATCGATGAGCAATGTCTATTGATGTAGGAATAGGATTTTAAAAAAAATTAGGAGTAGCTAAACCAAAACCTGGCATCAGTCCATGAAGTCATTGACTGTGGGACATTTTGTCAGTGATTTCATGTATTTGTGCCACGTTTTGGTCTGGCCACCTCTAACTTTCTTCCAACCTACTCCTACACCATAAAACATCGCACGTCGGTGGTTGAGCATACGTAACACATGTCCCAGCCATCTCAACTGAAGAAGTTTTACTACTTCATCAATCGATTTGCCATCCTTACCTAGTACCCGTTTCCTAACAAGTGCATTACTTACTCGGTGGTCCCACGATATACGAGCAATGCTTCGAAGACACCAATGATCGAAAACTAGTAGTCTACGAATATCCTCTACTCTTATCGGCCATGTTTCACTGACATAAAAAGTAGGATGGAACGAACTGCTGCGCAGTAAACCCGTCCTTTGGTTGCTAGACGGATATCTCGCCTACGCCATAAATGACACAAGTTGGTAAAAGCTAGTAGAGTGGCTGAGTTAATAACAGTCTAATCCATTAGTCGCACAGACAGATGTAAGATTTTATTACAACAATTAAACAATTTTATTTAATAGTCTTTATATTCTCTAGGTTTTTTCCTTTCTACTATTTATGATAATTGATATGCCATACGCCAAGTGGTGAATGAGAATATAAAGACGTCAACTTTTTAAGATGCAGAGCCAATAGATCAGGCGATTTTAGACAAATTACATGTTACTGGAAGGTCAAAGAGGCCTTAATCTTCTCACTATGAAGAACTGATTGGGTAAGAGTTAAGTGTGTATTATGACTTAATCACAATAGCAGACCATACAAATACCACTATTTTTCAAACTCCCTCGCTGTTAGTCTCATTACTTTCATCTCACTTTGTTGATATGGTGTGGGAGTTTAGCGTGATAAATAACTGTAAGATCCTAAGTTGATTATAGATAAATCTCCTGACTGAATGCTTGGATCGGTTTCTTAAGCTCTTTTAGTAAGCCTAGACTAAATCTACACGACAACTAGAACAAGAGAGAAAACATGTGAAATGTAAAAAGAACACCTTACTCCAAGGTTAGTTTTATGTACAGAAAATTGATTGTATTTATAACATTGGGCTTCTGAATGGTTTTGGGACTCTACTAAACATAATAACAGGATAGATAATCGTCCACTCAGAAATGTGACGCATGACTCTTCACTCAATAGATGTTTCTGAGAAACTTCTATTCAATACTGACTGGCTAAAATTTTTCCCAGTGTTTTCAGGACCCATTTGGACTGTTTTGGAAGAATACTCTAGGTCTCTCCAATAATTATGACTAGCGTTATAACAGATTTTAATCCTACAGCACCAAAGTAGGTTTCGACAATACATAAGGTTAAAAGTGTACTACATGGATCTATGTTCGGTTTATAAACAGGACTAATTTTTAGCATTTCAAACTATACAGTCGTTAAGAATACTAAGAATTTCAACAAATTTCCTACTTGACATCATATATCCACGATAATTTTACCACACAGGTTTTTTTAATTTAGTTCGTTAAACATGCCTAAGAGAGTAAAATTCCTGTTGTTCATAACCCCAGAGAAACGTTTTAGTGTGACACCATAACAATTTCAGAAATACCACTGTGATATTTGCTACTTCAAAACTACAGAACTGTTATATCTTGTGGCCGAGTGGATGCCTTGTTAATGCATGACGTGATAAGAGCGCCAATCAGAGAGCAGTGAATTATCGGTTGGAGCAGTGACACGCGAAACCGTACGAGCAGTCTAGAGTGCTAACCGGTCCTGCGATCTGCTTAGCCCAGCCAGTTAAGTCCAAAACACCAACAACAGCCTCTGTGATATCAATCAAGAACTACAATAACTTCATTTCAATTTTTATTGAAAGATTATATAACTAAAGTTTTCAGTGCATACATAAACCATGTGTTATCGTAGACTATGACCAACTCAATCGATGAAACTCTCATATTATTTTAAGCTGAGTTAGTTAAATAAGTGTATCATTTCTATGTTGATAGGATTTACAGTATGTTCCTGTTGAGCTGTTACATTACAAAACCAAGTCAATAAATCAGGTCTGTGTTACATAATATTAACTTAGCAGAACTAGCTTACACGTGCTCTGTAGTTTTTTTCAAATTTATTTGTCTATGAATGATATATACTGCTAATGTTACTACATAACTTACCAACTACACATTTGTATATTTGGGTTTGAGCTAAACTATTTGTGTGAGGCCTAGTGGTACTATTTGGTTGGCTAAATGGAATTTTATCAGTCAATTTATACGCAACGTAGAATTCAACACATGTGGATTGGTTTAATTTGCCATACTACATTAACAAAATGAGATAAAGTAGTAGCAGAAGTAATAATAGCGTGAATAGTATCAGTGGTAATACTGGTAGAAAGGATTATGAGTAGGAAAAGAAAATGAAACGATAGAAAGTGACTTCACGACTCAAGTCCTAAAGAAAGAAAAAAACGAATGTAATTCTACACTACTGTGAACGATTTCCAGCCAAAATCGAAGTAACAGCAGTGAGATTCAAAACTAATTGTTAAGACTTAATGGAACTATCAACCATTAACAAAATTGAATGGTGAATAACAAATCATTAAAAAAACGTTATAAAAATGACCGTTATTTTGAAATAATGTTTTGTTTTTATTTTACTAATTATCATATTGGCTTTGTGGATGATTCATTTACCTATTCAGTCAGTCAAATACAACGTAAAACCAGGTACATATATTTATTATTTATTTAAACACATAAATATTGGTACAAAATGGGCACCAGATATATATGCGCCACACTAATCTCATTTGATTTGTATGAGGGCTGTGATACTGCCAAGGTGCCAAAACTGAAGCAGGTGGTTTTCTCACAGGGCCACACCCCAAGCCTTTGACCTAAAGATCTGATCCACAAGGCAGTGGAACATAGTGAGGAGATGCAGTCCCATGGTAGCCGGTGACCAGCGATTGGTTCATAAGCCATTTGTTCCCTCAGGATACTTAGTCCATGTAAACCATTGGTTTGGAATCAGGGTTTTCGAACTCCCCTAGGTGGACTTTTCGTGTCCACCAACCCGGTTAAAGCACCGGACATTCGCTTTTCGTCCTCTCAATTTCGTAAACAACACCCCGACACGAGAAGGCAGTGAGTAGGACTTCCCTGGCAGAAGCTTTATACGCGTAGCCATGGGAGAGCATTTCGAGAGGGAGAGCGAACTTTCCCCACTCTCAGCCGTACCAGGGCATTTGGGGGCAAGTTGCCATACCTCATAATTTATCTATTATTATGATTAAAACAGATACACTGGTTCCTCATGTCATAAAAAAATAATGAAGCATTATACATATAAGAATATAAAATTACAAATTATTTAACAATAATCATAACAAACACATGAGAATCAAACTAATACACTACCTGTAAAAATCTTCATAATATCTACTTAAGGCATCTTGTTTAAACGACTGAGAGTATTCAGAAGGTACATCTAGAAAAAATAAAATACTTAAGAACTATGGATAACTAGTGGAATGCATTATATATAGAAATCAATTAGTATCACAATCTTGAAAAACCGACTTCAATGGCCTGGATATGTTTTACGGATATAGCCCAGCGGCTTTCACGTCATGCAGTAGATGTCGAAGATGGGACTGGGCGGGAAAAGTGTGAAGAAGTGGTCACTTTATTACATAGCGCCGCGTTATTAAAGTAGCTGTAAATAGACCACGACTATCTGGTCAGGGTTCTGGAGATGATGAAACTCAATGGCTTTCGACGCTAACAGAAATGGCTCATAATAGAGGTCAACAGCGATTCTGATGTAGTTTTCCCCATATTCTTTATATAAATGAGATTAGATCCCCCAACCGAGTCTTTCTTGATTGCATTTTAAATAAATCACACCTTTTATCAGAAATTATTCTTGTTCAATTGTTTTATAGTTACTTTTTCCCCTCCATTTCTTTAAAACTTTATCTCCGTATGTGCGTGGTATATTCTACTTTTTGTGCCTGACTTGGCCAGACTTTACAGGTATTCATTAAAAATATTTATTTGAATTTTCGCCACGAGCAGAGATCAGTTACAGAGAAACTGAAAACTAGTAAACACTAGAAAATGGTGTCTTAATTCATGACGCTTGCAAAAGGTGTATTTAGGTCCCTAGATAGGAACGAACTTGTCGCTCATAGGCTTACATAAAACATCATTAACCACATATTCATTTGTGTTATTCACTCTTGTATAATCACTATAGTCTTTCTGTTTCTGTACTACCACTTTCTTTCCTTACGTCGAGGAATATACGTCTATATAATATACCCGGTGGTAAATTTAATTAGATCTATCGGATAGAATCAGTATCTCGTTTAAAAAATTATATGTATAAAGCAAGTTTTGACAGATGACTCACAATTGAGTATTTGTTATATCAACTGACTAGAAACTACTGGATCACTTCAGACAACCTCAGGAATGATGAAACTCAATATTACAGTACAAGTCAATTGGTAAAATGGATGGTATATTAGTATGGTAAGGTACTTAAAGTACCATATTATGCATCGAGGAATGAGTATCTCAGACAATATAGGCTAACTGGATAACCACGTTAAGTAAACTGTACCATCGTCTCAAGCTGGTAGCTACTGAGGATTTCTTATTGATGTCACCATATAGAAATGTACTGCAAGTATTATCAAAAACAATCAGAAAACATTCACTGAAGAATTTCATATCCAAAGAACCATTACTAAAGCAACTACTTAAAAAAATCCACGAACACGGATGATTCTAATAAGAATGAAGAACTGATAAAATCAAGTTTTTAAAAAACCACGCTTGTGATTTAGTTTGAACTAATTTTATCATATAACTATAAACAAATTTCAGAATTAGGGACCACAGAGTTCATAATGATTCAATTTCTACAGCATTTGATTTGTAATCCAGCTAATCAGCTTAACAATTATCACTAATTATTAGGTGCTTCAGCCGTAAAAAATATTATGAAATTAAAACAAACTGAATATAGTGGAGAATCCCATAAAAAAAGATTTTATGAAGACTAAATGAACAAAAATTAGGCTTAATTGCACAATGAACAAATAATAAACAAAATTAAATGTCGAATTACTGTACAATAGTCCTTTTTTCATAATAAAATATAGTTGTTAATAGTGATCGTTCTCCAAGGAGGTTATAACTAATGAACAATATTTGCATGATAAGATGGTGGTTGGAGGTGGTCAACAGGAAACCCTGAACCCGGGTTTCGTGCTACTTGGCACTCGTCAGAAAGGTGTACCTGTAATCTTGAGGGAACTGGTGCTCCCTGAAGGATTCGATCCCGTGTCACTCAGCTTCACAGTCAGAGACGTTACTACTGAGCGACTCAGACCGCGACCGACCTCCTGTAGGACTGAGATGCAATCACAATTGATTGACCACTGAGTGGTGATCAATGTCATGCGTGTCAAGTCCTTCTTAGTGCTGATTGAATGCTATCGATATTTGCATGAGTACAAAAGGCCAACAATAAATTCAACTAATTATAATACGCTGGAAGCAACAACTTAAAAGAATACAGTAGAACTTCCGTTAATACTAACCAAAACCTAAAAAAAATTGAGATCCGAATTACACTCAACTTACCATCAATATAGATACGAGTAAAGAACACAACAGTCGTGTCATGATTACAATTATTTTCCTAGAAATTGAATAACATTATTATAAAATAAAACTAACAGGCCAAAATTTCAAAAAGAGTTTAGACAAGAATTTGAAAGCTTTTTCGAGGTAAAGATCACCATTATTATCGAACCACCACATTTCTTGACTCATTTGTATGAAAATATGTATGACTGCTGTGGAAGAACGAAAAATAATCTTTTAATTTTATTAATATTTGTAAATAGTTATTGACAAACTTTAGTTTTTGAATTTATATATCCACAAGAGTATCTTTCACCAAGACGCCATAAATCACCAACCTGTGTTCTACATGATGGTAAGATTATTCATACATGTACATGTGAATACAAGTAAATACCTTGTTTCATTACAAGTGAGCTTCTTATTTACATGTACAACAGTACCAATCTATGAAGAAAAAGGAATGGATTCCAAAAAGGAACTAAATAATTACTAGTTTCTGCGTAATATTGCAAAAGTCTCTTCGACTGAAGTATTGATCTCGAAAGTATAATTCAACTAAATCCAATGAAATAGTCTATTACAAAAAAACAGGAACTATGAAAATTAGAAGTACTGACTTCTTTATTTATCACATTTACAATCACATTTTTATGTTGTTGCAATTTGAATGTATGTGCAAGACTTTGTTCCACACTGATAACATCTAGGAATAAATAATAAATATAAACGATTGGTCGTAAAAATTGCAGCAATTAGCATTACCACGATTTTGTAGATCATCACTGAGAGTTGTAACCAAGAAAAGAGCATGATGTGCATCTTCAGGATGATAAACTTCAATAACATCTCCAATATTAATATTATGGCCTCCTCTTGAGCTAATTATTACATCTGGGCAAACAAAAACCATACTTAATAAAATAAATTATTACACTAACCAGTAACGAAACCTCGTGAATCATTACGAGAATGATAATGTAATTTGAACTTTTGCTTTACCACCATACATAAAGTCTAAAATAAGAATAAAATTTTTTGGCATAAAATACGAATTGAAATAAAGATAGCCGGTTACACCTTTATATACTTATGACTTAGATAAATATATAGTGGACTAAAGTTAGAGAAGATAGAAGTTTAAAAGAAAACCGAAGTAGGAATATACAATGCTGTATTTTTAACTGTAAGTCAGGGTTATTTATTGTATGAGGTGCTCATAGAGTCATCAACATGTCTGTGGAAAAAGTAGCAGACAGAGTACTGTTAAAACACAGATTAAAAGTAGAGTACATAAATCAGTAAGCCATATTTAAAAGCATGGAACAATCAATAAACAGGTACCAGGTTAGGGTATCAGTATGTCACATCGACGAATATATATATATATATATATATATATATATATATATATATTACGTTGCTAAGCCTCACATTACTTCATAAAGATAGAAATTTAACAATACGAGGAGTAAAGGATGCGAAATAATATCAATTCTCATAGACCTAAATATGAAAAATGTGCCTCGAAGGAAAATATGTGGCACGACCTGAGATTTAGATAGACAGAACAGATGTAAGGCCGATAGTGCGCCATATCAACGAACGGTTTTAGTAACAAATTACAGCTGCTAGGAGAACTCTGAACAAGAAGTTTGCAATTACTGACATGGCTTATATCAACAATCAATAACTATCGGCACGTCTTAGTTTAGCTATTTTTACAACCCACTCCAACGTTATCTGGAATTGTACGATGAGTTGAGAAGTAATAAGGCATTAGTAACAGATATAAACATTTCTAACTTCGGTTCTAGTATATGGAAATTATTTGATCACATGTCATCAACTATTTGCATCCTATGCATAACCACTACTTTTAAAGATCATGTTCTACAATCAGAAGAAACTGCTATACTCACAGCTTGAGTACTTACTCCTGTTACCCATCGTGGAGCACAGTTCGTCAACCAGCTTGATTAGTAAGCTGGAATCTCACCTGAGTAAAGTGTTACAGGTTATCAAAAGCCGAGAAAGCTTTTTTTATTGTGCAGCGATTCCATTTGCCATCAACTAACAAGATTACCAAAATAAGTGAAGTCGTCAGTTTAACAGACTATTGAACTCACTGCACTCAGATTAGGCACTGACCAATAATGAAACAGTATTTCGCGTTTATCAGTGTTAATCAAAGCGTTTAAATGACTTTTCATCTTGTAAGCGTTTGCATCAAACAGAGTTATCTCATCTTCATATGTTATGTCAATAATTGAATTTATCAGTGAATCAATAGCTGCATATTACGTAATTTATTTGATGTTTATGCACGTGCATACTAAATGGCTCATCTAGGAATGAAATCTAAAGTTCCTTATTGTCAATATTTAAGCCATCAACCGAGTAAATGTATTTGAAAATGTTCTAAACGTCAAAACAAATATTAATTTATCGATTATACATAATATATATATATATATACTACGTAGTTCAACTCTAATAAAATCGTGCTTTAGAGTGAACGAGACCCCAACAACGGAGAAAATTATATAGATTTGAAGGGAATACAACTTATCACCCTAATTTCATGACATATTCGTGACAATATTTACTAGAAAAGGAAAAGCAGAAAAACAACACACTTGAGTAACGTGCACGTTTGTTACACTGCGTTTTTCAAGGTTATTATCCAATATGTGATGTAGCTGTGATGGTGCAACGTCCCAGTGTGATTTATTTGTTCTCTCATATTGGTGCCAGAGTAGTCTGTCAGATATTTTGTGACATCTGATAAGATTATTCCAATCACTGAGCACTATTTAAAAATGACAGTGATATTTTTCCTCTCCGAGTAAATTATATTGTTTTGATCTTTAATGACATATCAAGACTACTGTTTATACTTTGATTGAATTTCTTTCAGTTAAAGTATTCGATTAGAGTATCATTTTCGGTTTGTAAAATAGTTTATCATCGGTACTTTAGAGTACTTTGTTTTTTCTATTGTGTCCGTTAGTACTTTGGTCCTAACTATTTACAGTTTTCCACTTTTTTGGTCAAAGATCACTTTTTCCGGGTACTGTTGTGCCTAGTTCATTTTTTTTAAAAGACCTCAAATGACTGGAAAGTGCAATAAAAGCAATTGCCAGCGTCCATGCTGTCGATATCCCTCGAAGTTGGCACAAATCTAACGCCTGTGGCTTTTAAACGGTTCAGTAAGAATGGTTGCGTATAGCTCTTTCAGAGGATGATGCCGAAGCCACTCTGGGTGAAGCACGAGGCCACTTAAATAGGCTTCGGACCTGTTACACTAATGCCCGGAGCTCGCCCAATAAGCGGTAGCAACTAGGTGTACAGATTGACTCCACTAAGCCAGACATAATCGCAGTTAAAGAAACTTGGCTTACACAGTTTATAGATAGTAGAGAACTTGATATCGAGGGTTTTACATTAGTAAGGGCCTACAGAATACAAAAGTGTAGAGGAGGAGTAGTAGCTCTATTCACTATGAATGCTATTCCATTCGCAATTACCGACAGTGTGTCCCATGAGAGTCGGACGAGTGAATTAGTTAGTTGCCGCTTGAAATGCTAGAGACAAGAGCAACTCATTGGTTTGGTCTACCGCAGTCCAAGCTGGGAGGTAAATGAGATCTTGCTAAACAGTCTCAATACTTGATCACGAAGTGGTCAATGTCTAATCCTAGAGGACTTTAATGTACTCATGGTAGACTGGGGAAATTTTCGAACTGATTCGTCTGATGATTCTGTTATGTTGGGTCTCCAGTTTCTGGGTGTTACCTCTGAGGTTAGTGTTATGACTAAGCTTATGAAGATGTTTAAGGGGATGACCAGAAGTTTTAAGGATACTGTAAGTCATAAAAGGGTCACCTATAAGACGCCTGTACTCTAACGGGTAAAGGTTAAGTGACTGGAGGCGCTCTTCATAAGGTTTGAATTTGAGTCCCCAAACTGATCTCGTGGCTCGACGTTGGATACGTTCCAGAATGTCCTTATCCTTTTGGAGGGAGGGAGGGAGGAAATACTATCTCTTCGTACTCTAAATGGGAACGAATAAAACTGTCGAAGGTTATGTGGAAAGTTCTACCGTCAAACTGGCCGAAAATGCGCTTCAATGTTACCAGTTCAAGGTTTGCTTGAAAAGCGTTATTGTCACAGTTAGCGTACGACTTGATATTGTAGGGTATCAACACCCATCAATCTTTTTCGACTTGGGAAACTTCTAGAAAGGAGATTCCTAAGTTGTAAATATAGTCTGCGAAATGTTGCACTTTGAAGTGTTGAAAGTAAGTCCGTTGTCGTCTGCCCAACTTTGAAGTCGAGTCAGATCCTCCTGAAGTGGTAGTATATCCTTTTGGTTACGTATCTCTCTCCAAAGTTTTACATCATCAGCAAAAAGCAATAAGTCAGATGAAACGTGATGTGGAAGATCGTTAATGTAAATCAAGAAGAGATGTCCTAGTGTTGAGTCCTGGGGGACCCCCACCACGACATTCCATAACCTGAGAGTGAAGTTAACCCTGACCCCAAAATGTCGGTTTTCAAGATATGAAGCGAGCCAGTCAATCAGAGGGAGTTTGATACCCAATCGCCCAAGCTTATTGATAAGACATATGTGGTTGACACCATCAAAAGCTTTTAGGAAATCAAGGTAAATGACGTCGACCTTCCTCTTGCGATCAAGGATGGTTGTCCATATATCCACTACAGTTAGCAGGTTGGTCATACAAGGATGGCCCTTTGGGGTGAGAAGAACTTCAAGGATAATAAGTATTCATGTATACCGTCGTACATTAGACTCCACTATTTTAGAAGGTGTGGAGAGAAGGGCCACTGGTTGGTAACTTGAGGGTTCACTGCTCCGACTTCCTTTGAAAATTGGTGTGATGTGAGCCAGCTTCCAAATTTCCGGCAGTTTGCCTCGGCTTAGCGTGTGTGAAAAGCTTCACGCTAAGTGATGATGTCAGGATTGAAGCTGCTTTCCTTAATATAACAGAATGAACCATATCCCGTCCAGGAGAAGTGTCTTCTCTTAGGTGCTGCAGTTTATGGAACACCAGATCGGCGCTCAGGTCCACTTCGGAAAGTCCTGTGCAGGTGCAGGCGAAGCTTTCACCGGTAAAGTTGATGTGGGTCGGTTGAAATATCTGAGAGTATTTTTCAGCTAAAAGATAAGCGGCACCACCGTCGTTGTTGGTCGAACCATTAGGACCTAGCAGTTGGGAAACTTCAGTTTTGCCTTGTCGAAAAGAAGCTGGGTAACGGGATAATCTTTTCGGATTGGAGACAAATCTATCGATAAGCTTGGTCTAGTACTGAAGCCTGTCTTCTCTTATGACATTTGTGCATATGCTCCTCACATGTTTGTATTGCCTGTGCGCACCGTTGTTGTCAGTTCGTTTATATTCAGTCCAACAGTACCTTTTGCGGCTTAGCAAACGAAGAGTGCGGTTCTTGATGATTGGAGGTTGTTTGTAGCTTTTTGGGACCATTTGAGGAACAGAATGCTTAGTAGCATATAAGAGCGTGTGCAGTAAGAAATTATTATTATTATTGTCTCAATGAGCATCCACTTGAAGTTGAGGTTGAACATCCCAATCCACCTGTTGTAGATAGTCATGTAAAGCTAACACATTCAGCCGTTTGAAATTCCAGCGCCTGTTGCTAGCTCCTGGTCCGTAAACTGAGACGCTATCCAAGTTTCGGATATTCCTATCAGATGAGCATCATTAGCGTTGCTAAGTTCACGTAGATCATCCAGGCACCTGGTTTCCTGGCTCAATCTGGATTCGTCCTACGTCTGCAGAGTTTCTGGTCTGGACCTCTACGAACGCAATCTTCAGATTCTGGATACAAACCATTCTGATGTAGCACGCTAACCCAAACAATCAATACATCACGTTCCTCTTTGTATCGTTCTAAGTCAAAGACATTTGGTGGCAACTCGAGGATCAACGATCGCTTCCTGTTCTGCCAACGTCTTCGTCCTACAATCGCACGTTTCGCGATCAGCCCCACGAACGAGACCGCTACGTATCGAAAGTGTAAACTCTTTTTAGAGGGGGCTCCTGTAGTGACCTGCTTTTACCAACGAAAACACGATTGGAATAATGGAAACAATTATTATTATAACCAATTGTACCAGTGATTATTTTACCGTACTCGTTGTTGTTTAACTGTATCAAAGTAACTTCTCTTCTCGTTCCGCTATCCGTCTTGTTTGGTTCGAAATTTCTTACGCTCTGCCCTTACTGCCTGTTCTCGTTGACACGTCTCGGTATTCTTTCGATACCACGAGATCGCCAATAAATATACTCTATCTGAACCAGTTAAAGTCTTCTGGTTTGCGAGTTATCAAAGTGACCAAGTTGTTTCTGGGCGCGTAATCTTACTGTAGTGGTGATCATAGTCAGTCGAGACTCGGTGCCTTCTATAATCCATCTTCTTGTTTGCACTGTGCGTTCCTGTTTTGCTAACAGTCGTGATACTGTCATTTACCAAGTTTTAAGACAACTTGTTCCTCAGACCTATTTGTAGGTTAATGATGGTACCCAGCAAAACTACAGTATCAGTGTTGCACGTATCACATACCCACCTATGCAGAGTCTGCTTTATGCTGTTGCTGTAAGATCTGTGCACGCTTCGTGAAACCAACCTTTGCAGTTGTCACATTGCATGCCAGATGTAACAGCAAAACGGCAACCAGGTCTTTTGCATGAATTTCTCACGGCTAATGAATATAGACTGTCTTATAAATACAAGCAGTAAGTCTAGGACCGTTTAAAGAGACGCGGCGCACAAAAACGGGCAAAAAAGGATAAAAAGGGGTTACGATAAGCTAAAAACTAGCCTTTACGTGAGAACGAAAAAAGCCGATAGTGAGCTCAGGCAAAACTACCGTTCGCTATTAAGTTGAGTGAAACTGAAAGATAAAGTAATCTATCGAACGTATAGCGGTAACTTTTAAGTATAAATTTCGAAATACATTCCAAGCCACTTCGGTTGGGGACTCTGGGTCTATTGCCAAATCCACTGACGATGATGAGTGTATAATATGTTGTATATTAGCTTTCCAGACGTTAGGTCTGAGTTGAGCTGATGCGTGCCCTTTTCTAACAACGTTATGGAAGTCAAAGTTTAGTACTGCATGATCACTTTTACCTAGGCGTGGCACGTAATCAAGGTTCGTGACGTCATCCTCATAATGTATCAACATAAGATCTAGTAAGAATGATTCAGAGCCCGGGTCATACCTAGTCACCTCTTTCACACGTTGTGCTAGGATACATGTGATACCTGTATCAACTAGTTCCTGCTCGAATTTTCTGACCATTCATTTCTCAGATTTTCCCAATCTACCGTTGGTGCAACAAAGTTTCCTAGAATTAGACGCGGATAACTTTGCGACCAAGTATTGGAACTGTTTAGTAAGACCTCATTTACCTCCCAGCTTGGACTGCGGTAGACCAAATCAATGAGTTGCTCTTGTCTCTAGCATTTCAAGCGGCAAATAACTAATTCACTCGTCCGACTCTCATGTGATACACTATCGATAATGGCGAATGAGATCACAATGATCAATCTTTAATTTCACAACTACTTTTTGAGTGTATAAGAACTCTCGTCTAAATTAGAACGAATAGTTTCACAGTATTTGAGCGCCGAGTTGAAGTAAGACATTAAATAGGAATAATATATTTGTAAAATCTCAGCGAATGAATTTTTAAATTAAATCCAACGTTTCGCCTGGCAATCTGGTCCAAGCTTTTTCAAGGAATTATAATCAAACATCAAAATTATTCGATTTTAGTGGTTGCATTTTCTTTCATATAGTTATGTCGTTCCCTGTTTACGACCTGTACCCATTCATCAACTTTCGTTGGAGTAGCAACCACAGTTGCGTCAGACATACATGGAAACTCCAGAAGGATATCGACGACTTGAGCAGTTGAGTTGTGTTTACTGCTAGGAGCCGATCTAGCCCAACAACCATTTAGAAGGCGAGGGACTGAGGAAACCCTTTTTTCTTGGGTTTTTATTTAGGATTGTACACTCATTTTGATTAATTGTAAGGATGAAATAACACTTATGAAGTATATCCAGAGTTATAACAAATCATATGGTACATATCATATTGAGCATAGTCCATGTTAATTGAATACAACATGAATATCGTATGTTATACATAATAATATACCGCATGGGAAAACAAAACAAGTACTATACTCACAATGAATTAAAATGGAAGTAATGTTGAATAAAAATCATAATGAGTAAAAAAACAAATGTAATTTTGAATTTTCATCCCGTTTTGTCACCCCCACATTTTTCTGAAGACTCGAAGTTTAAATTCTGACTTTACATTTTCTAACTTTATCCTCTCCCAGGAAATAATGTTGGATCTCCATATTAACAAGTTACAATTATTCGTATATGCATATAGGTGCATAATTTTCACTGAGGATCTTAATGAAAGCAGTATCTTCTACTTGATTGTTTTTTCTCATCTGTGACCAGTGGAGCTAATCCATGTCAGGTAGAGACAGGTATCCACCTCAGACAATGGAAGATGGTTGCACAGTTTCGTAGATTGGTTGATGTTAGACAACAATACTGTTGTATGCCGGCTTAGCGGCCTACAGGTTAAGCGTTCGTGCGCGAGATGAAAGGTCTGGGTTCGAGCCCCGCGTGCAGGATAGTGGGTGTGCATTGCCGTTTCCTGTCTGATTAATTTCAGCTTCTAGCTGAAAAGAAAACTAGGAAATGACTTTGGAAGTGGATAGAACACAAATTGAAGAAATCTCCAAGCTGCATCTAGAGGCAATCCCTGACTTGGAATCCTTAAGAGAAGCGGAAAAGAGAAAGGCCAATGAGAAGGATGTATAGCAACTGGAAAGGACTGCCCAGGATGGAGTTGGATGGAGAGTGTTGGTGGGTGGCCTATGCTCCTCCGCGAAAAGTAACAGGCGTAAGGATATTAAAAACATTGAATTATACATTGAATTAGCATTTTAATTAATTATTAATGTTTCAGTGCAAAGTTGAATGTCAGTCATATTATCAGTGTCATCTAATACTCACTTGGAATATACGCTTTAGATTTTATTGGTTTAAAAATAATATAAATAGAAAATAATGATACGTAAATGTTATATCTTGAACTTAGATTTGTTAGTCCATCGCACAGTACTTGAGCACTCGGACGCTAGAACCCTCCAAAGTCACAAATCAGAAGACAGAGGACAAGTGGAGGGAATGTTATTCCGAACAGTGTCGATTATGGTACAAAATTTTCAGGTATTAATAGTTTTTAATAGAAACGAAATAATCATTATAGTTATTCAATTGGCACACAAGGAGTTATCAGCATTGTCCAACAGGGAAACTACACTTGGTGATTCTAGAATATTCTTCCCAAAGCTGATTAGATGGAATATGTCCAGCTCCTTCTGGGCTTCTTAGAGCTTCCTTGACTTCACCTGTGGACCATCCTCACACCTCCCCCCTTTAAAGTCTGTTGTATGAGACCTTTTTCTCAGATCCACCTGGAATTGAGTTACCGCATTCCTCTTGCAATTTATCACTCTCGAAGGTTGTGTCGCTTTGCCCTTGAGTCGTTTATCTCTTCTACATTCGCGCTCCTAGGGGCTTTTTCGAGATGTGTCCATGAGCAAATGAAATGGGAGTCGGCTTTGTGGCATTAATGTTCGGCCATCCCTTCGAATTTGATTTATGTGTCTTATACAATTTCCGACATTCCTCCGGATTAGATACAATACACTTCCGATTCGACGTTCTATAATACCTGATTCCCACCTTCTTTCACCTTGATACGATTTAACCAGAACCCTTTCACCTACCCTGAAGATACGAGTGACCATATGATATTCATTCGTGGGTTTGCTTGTCTTTCTAGGTGGCAACATACTGCTGAAGACTGTTCGGATTTTCCTTCCGAACATACACTTGACTGGTGACTTACCTTCTGATACTGCCGGATTGGGGGTGACTCTGTAAGACATAAGGAACTTGCTGATTACTTGTTCTGGGATAGCCTCTCCTCCCCCTTTGACTAGAGCTCGTCTTATAGTATCCACGAATCTTTCTGCTTGGCCATTCAACTGAGGATGGTACGGAGTAGACTGTAGATGTGATATGCCATTTTCATTGCAAAACCATTTAAAAACAGATGATATGATTTGGATGCCGTTGGCAGTCACTAAGATCTCGGAAACCCTAAAACAAGCAAACAATCCTGACAATTTTCTTACCGTACTCTCTGATGTCATTTCCGGCATATCGTATACTTCTGGCCATTTTGTGAAAGCGTCGACAACAACCAAGTAATTTCTGCCTTGTATTGGACCGGCAAAATCAGCGTGTACTCTTTGCCAGGGACCGTCTGGTTTTGGCCATGGTTGCGGTTCAGCTTTATTTGGGTTCATTGCGGCCTCTAAACAGGACGAACAACTGCGACACTTTTGCTCTATATTATGGTCCATTGATGGCCAGTATGCGTAGCTTCGAGCTAATGACTTCATTTTACTTATCCCCGGGTGTCCTCTGAGGATTTGCTTAAGGACTTGGTGTCGAAGACTTCTGGGGATAACAATACGGTGGCCAAGCATGATGCAGGAATCTACAACTGTTAATGAATATTGTAAGAGTTCTCCACGTAATCTAAACGAAGGCCACTTGTTGAGTATGCAGCGGCGAACAACATTCAACACGCTATCTTTCTCACTAGCTCCTTTAATAGCTTCGAATGTGCCGAAAGTCCGGAAACTGCGTCCGCTAATACTATGTGAACCTCGGCCTCAACATCTACGGCAGCCACAAACACCTCCTCTTCTTGTTTTGTATGGAAACTAATTAGTCTTAAGGAGGTATCTGTATGTCCAAAATCCGTTGTCGGTTGGTACTTTATCTTGAAATCATAGCTCTATAGTGTAGTTGCCCATCTCTGTAGACGGTTTGCTGTATATACAGAGATAGCTTTTTCGATCCAAAACATTATCAGTAGCGGTTTATGGTCTGTTAGTAAGGTAAACTGTCTGCCAAATAGAATCTTGTGAAACTTCTTTACAGCGAATATAATAGAGAGGGCCTCTTTTTCTATCTGAAACGCGTGATCCACAAGGCAGTGCAGGAGCATCGTGAGCAGATGCAGTCTCATGGTAGCCGGTGACCAACGATTGGTTCATACGCCATTTGTTCGCTCAGCAGGGTACTGGAGCTAGTACATGTGCACCATTGGTTTGGAATCAGGGATTTCCAACTCCCCCAGGTGAACATTCCGTGTCCACCAACCTGGTTAAAGCGCCGTACATTGGATTTTCGTCCTCTCAATTTGATAAACAACAGTAATGCCACTGTGAGATGGCAGTGAGTAGGACTTCCCTGACAGAGGCTATCTATATACGCGTGGCCATGTGAGAGCATTTGGAGAAGGAGAGAGGACTCTCCCCACTCTCAGCCGTACCAGGGCATTTGGGCTCTGATATGTGGTAGTTTTCATTTTATTTACTTCTTTTGATTTTATTCATCTTCTAAACATCACATGGTAATATAGTCTAATTCTATAATCATATGAATTTTGTCCCATATGTTTACATTTTTGTTGTTGTTGTTAAGGTCTATTTGTGTTAGTTTTGTTTTGTTTTATTTGTCTGTTCAGTGTGTCCATCTGTCTATTTATTTTTTTCTTTTTTTAGAATTAATGTTAAGAATATAGTAATTATTATTTTCGATAAATTCTGAAGTATATATAGTTGGATTGGTCACTGTGTTCCACAGTGATATATCCTGATAGACGATGATGAATAGTGGCTAGTAGTGAAATCTAGAACGCACGTTTCGTACTATTTGGGACTCGTCAGCTGGATATACTTGCATCTCTGAAACTCGAACCCAGTATCATTTGCTTCAAATGCAATCTCGTTATCCATTTGGCCACAAAGTCCTGATAACCACTTGCTTGTGCAATGGGGTGATGTTTAAATTCACTTGGTATTGTATACTTGAATCTTCCCATTGGTGTTTAGGACTGCAATTATCCAGTCTCTTATTGGCATATGTGCGGATTGCCTCGATATAGCCTTAATTCCACTGCTAGTCACTATCCATCTCTGCTTAAAATGGTTGTGAATTAAGGCTATATCGAGGCAATACGCAAATATACCAACAAGAGACTGGTCAATTGCAGTCCTAAACATCAATGGGAAGATTCAAGTATACAGTACGAAGTGGATATAACCTGATGTCTAGAAAGTTTTCTTTTTTCATAAAATTTGTATATATTATTTAGTGGTTTGATAAATAAAATTCAGTAAGCACTTTAACAAAACACTAGTATATGAGATCGATCTATTCATTTACTTACTTACTTACTTACTCCTGTTTCCCCTCGTGGAGGAGCATAGGCCGCATACTAGCATTCTTCATCTAACTCTGTCCTGGGCAATCCTTTCCAGTTAACACTAATTACTTTCATATCTAGTTCTATTTTTCAGCGTGATGTGTTCTTTGGCCTTCCTCTTTTCCGCTTCCCTTCATCATTACAAGTTAGGGCTTGCCTTGTAATGCACAGTTGTGATTTCCTTAATGTATGTCCGATCCACTTCCAACGTCTTTTCCTAATTTCCTCTTCAAATGGAATCTTGTTTGTCCTCTCTCATAAAACGCTGTTGCTGATAGTATCCGGCCAGTGAATGTTGAGTATTTTGCGTAAACAACTGTTTATAAATACTTGTACCTTCTTGGCGATGAATGTTGTAGTTCTCCACGTTTCAGCTGTGTACAGTAGGACTGTCTTGACGTTCGTATTGAAGATTCTCACTTTGAAGTTAATTGACAGTTGTTTTGAGTTCCATATGTTCTTCAATTGTAGAAATGCTGTCCTTGCTTTTTCAAACTGTGTCTTTACGTCTGCATCAGATCTTCATTGTTTTTCGATGATGCTGCCCGTAGAAAACAACCTTGCTAAAAGAACGCTGATCAGACTCAACCGTTAGAGTGAAAACTTATTACTCCAACTATTTCGATCTAGACAATCAGATAAAATAACTAGCTCAGTGTTGTTTTGAGTCGAGTAAATAAACCTGCACTTGTGATTGATATTAGTTTCGGAAATCCTAAATACATTCTTATAATACAAACAAAACCCATAATTTTTCATTGTTGTAATGAGGAAGTTAAACTATAATTAATTTTTTACAACTAAAGTCGCAGTTTGATTTCGTTAACCAGTAAAGTCTGTTATACCCCGTGGAGATTTATGAATGGTAACTCATGAGAACTATTTACGCACCAATATAATGAGTATATTTCCTATTGTATAATTGTTAAGCAGCTAAACTATTCATATTCATGTTCTTTTTATTATGAGCTTCATTTTGACCCATAGACTATTACTGTACGACTTACCATTCCTGAGTTATACCCAGTCTGTTGATTACTGTTCTCCCTATTCACAGCCATATTTGGCCAAATCTTGTACAAATGTTATTTTCTATTTTATGGTACGATGTAGTCAGTTTGTTTGATATATAGACCAAGTGTGTTGGAGAATAATGATTTATATTGCAGAGGCTGTTATTGGTGTTGTGGACTTAACTGACTGGGTTAGGCAGAAAGCAGGACTGATAAGTACTCAGGACTGCTCATACGGTTTTTTGTTTATCATTGCTCTGATCGACAATTCACTCCTCTCTCACTGGCGGGGATCATCACGTCATATATTATTAAACAGGGCAAGCATGCACTCGATATAACAATGTCTATCAGTCAATTTTAACAAATTTGTCCTTTTTTTACACCTACGATGCAGAATTAGTTAACTTTGTGTTAGGTGGTTGAAAGTAGTTTTCAGGAAACTTTACTTCACATGGGTCTCCTGCTAGTTGCGATTTGTCAGTGAGGCGTACCTTAAATCTTGAGAAAACGGATAGTTATTGATGGTTTAGAACCCGGACCATTCAGTCGCACATTCTGACCCGTTACTACTGAACTATTTGAGTGGTGAATGACTTATAAAACTGGAATATACTGATTGGTCATCAAGTAGTGACCAGTGTCATGTTTGTCTAAACCTTAGTGCTGATTACATCCTGTTGATTAAGTTACAATGTAATCATTATTCTAAATAATTTGACATTATATACACTATATTTCTGTTCTTGCTAGTTGAAGATGATCAACTAGAAACCTTTTGTCTAGGTCTCATTTAAATACATGTCAGATACTTTCTGACAATGCTCTCCAAATATAATTGTTTGTTATCATCTATTCCTTGATTTCCAGTCTATATTCCTTTTATGTCAAAAACGTAATTCCAACTCTAATTTATACTTATAAGTACATAGTTGGACTTACTTACTTACGCCTGTTACTCCCGATGGAGCATAGGCCGCTGACCACCAGTCTCCAACCCACTTTGTCCTGATCTTTCCTTTCTAGTTCTATCCAGTTGTTGTTCATTCTTCTCATATCTGTTCCCATTTCTTGGCGTAATATGTTCTGTAATCTTCCTCTACTCTTTTGGCCTTCAGGATTCCATGTAAGGGTTTGCTTTGTGACGCAATCGGGTGATTTCCTCAATGTGTGTCCTATCCACTTCCAGCGCTTCTTCCTCCGCTGAAATCTGGTTTGTTGTCTCCAACAGTAGGTTGTTGCTGGTAGTGTTTGGCCAACGTATCCGAAGTATCTTGTGTAGACAACTGTTAATAAACACTTTTATCTTCTGGATGATGGCTTTCGTAGTTCTCTACGTCTCGGCCCCATACAGAAGAACTGTCTTGACATTTGTATTGAAAATTCTGATCTTGGTGTTGGTTGACAATTGTTTTGAGTTCCAGATGTTTTTCAGTTGTAAATATGCTGCTCTTGCTTTGCCGATCCGCGTCTTCACATCCTCATCAGATCCACTGTGTTCATCGACGATACTGCTCAGATATGTAAAGGTTTTCACACCCTCCAAAGCTTCTCCGTCAAGTGTAATTCGATTAGTGCATGTTGTATTGTATCGGAGAGTCTTGCTTTTCCGTTTGTTTATATTGAGACCTACTGCTGTTGAGGCTACTGCTACACTGGTTGTCTTCTTCTGCAGCATAGTTGAACACTCTGAAAATATTCCCCTTCTTCTTTTTCATCGTCGTCGTCTAGTAATTGAAGAATATTCAATCATACAATTCTTCAATTCACTATTTCTATTTAAGTACATAGAATATAATGCATATGATGTTATTTATTTTTTCTTATACCACATATTTATTTTTTTTTTTAAATCACCTTCAAAAGTGAAATTTGAAGGTCAAGGTTAACCTGACTTATATTTGATTGTTATGAAATATTATATCTCAATCTATCTTTATTGAAAGGATTTATGATATTTAAAAGGAATGTTGTGATTCTTTCTAATATTAACGTGCTAATTAGTTCAATTTTTTATATGGTTTGTTTAGATTATATTTTCAGAAGGGGTTTTTTGTGTGGAGATTTTAGTAATTTTCTAGTTGAAATCATGAGTCAATTGAAGCTGGATCACCAGAGAAAACCTGGAAGCACTGGACAGCTGTTTCATCTTCTTGTGGGATTCCTCAGCAGTGCAGAATACGTCCGTGAATTGCATAGACTAACTGATAGATGATTTTGATGAGTTCTTTGCAAATGGTGACAGGAAAGTACTAGGGTTAAACATAGACTGCTAGACAAAACTGTCAAATAAGTCAATCATACTGAATCTTTATCAACTGAAATGGTTGGGATATATGTTGCGTTTACTTGATAGCTTGTGTTAATGTACAATGATGAATGATACTCTATATTGATAACTGTTTTTTGAAGAACTTTCAATCACTTTCATTCCTATGAGGTTGTTAAACTTGAAACTGTGAAATATTACAAGTTGTTGTTATTTTTACTTACTTACTTACGCCTGTTACCCTTCGTGGAGGAGCATAGGCCGCATACCAGCATTCTTCATCTAACTCTGTCCTGGGTAATCCTTTCCAGTTAACATTAATTATTTTCATATCTGCTTCTATTTCCCAGCGTGATGTGTTCTTTGGCCTTCCTCTTTTCCGCTTCCCTTCATCATTACAAGTTAGGGCTTGCCTTGTAATGCACAGTTGTGATTTCCTTAATGTATGTCCGATCCACTTCCAACGTCTTTTCCTAATTTCCTCTTCAAATGGAATCTTGTTTGTCCTCTCTCATAAAACGCTGTTGCTGATAGTATCCGGCCAGTGAATGTTGAGTATTTTGCGTAAACAACTGTTTATAAATACTTGTACCTTCTTGGCGATGAATGTTGTAGTTCTCCACGTTTCAGCTGTGTACAGTAGGACTGTCTTGACGTTCGTATTGAAGATTCTCACTTTGAAGTTAATTGACAGTTGTTTTGAGTTCCATATGTTCTTCAATTGTAGGAATGCTGCGCTTGCTTTGTCAATAAGTTGTTGTTGTTTTTGAATAATATTTTGATTTCTTGTTCATGTTCTTTTCAAATAAATAGATGAATTTACATTTCCAGAACAACAAAAGGCGGAGAATACATTCACTTTATTTTGTTAGATTTTTAATATCTAGCAGATTACTAGACAGAATAATTACTTTTGCCTAAAGGATTCTGTTTAGCAATTCTATAACTCTATGAATTTAAAAGTTATTCGGTATGACTTTAATTTATGGACAAACCGGTGAGATATAAGATAACATGTCTTAGGTTTTTGGCGCGAAATTCATTCATTCATATGGCAAAATACTGTTTTGGCATTATGGCTGATGTCAGTTTGTGATGAAAACCCTAAATGTTATTCTTAACCTTTAAACATCAACTGTAAATCATAGTTCTAATTAATTATTATTTAAACATAAAATATTGATAAAAAGGGGCACCCAATACGTATGCACCACATAAATCATTCGACTTGTGTGAGGGCTGAGATACTGCTCGGGTGTCTAGAGCAAAGCAGGCGGTTTTTTTAGGGAGCCATACCCGAAGCCGCCTTTCATCTAAACGTGTGATCCACAAGGCAGTGCAGGAGCATCGTGAGCAGATGCAGTCCCATGGTAGCCGGTCACCATCATTGATTCACACGCCATTTGTCCCCTCAGCATACTGGATACTGCAGCCACTCCATGTGCAACATTGCTTTGGAATCAAGGATTTCCAACTCACCTAGGTGAACATTCCGTGTCCACCAACCCGGTTAAAGCGCTGTACATTGGATTTTCGTCTTCTCAATTTCGTAAATAACAGTAATGCCACTGTGAGAAGTCTGTGAATAGGACTTCCCTGACAGAGGCTATCTATATACGCGTGGCCATGTGAGGGCATTTCGAGAGGGAGAGCGGACGCTGTCCATTCTCAGCCGTACCAGGGCATTTGGGGGCATAATTGTTCACACTAGTTTATACTCTTCATTTGGTCCTAGTTATTAGGTGAACACTTTCAAGGTCACTCTAGCTTCCCTCAAAGATCGTCCATAAATTATACCCTCACCGTTATTCTAGTCTAAATAATGTTAGTTGATTTCTACACTTAATATCTACTTATTTCTATTAATAACAAGTTTCACACTGAATTCAATGTTCAATCATTTAAACGTTACTTGGTGAGCTTATGAAAACTATTGAACATAAGGTCCATTCAAGAAAATATAACTAAAGAGCATATACCTATATTCATTGTAATAGAGTTGGAGGAAACTATTACAATGATAATAGCGATAGTATTGAACTAACCAGACTTTATGTTCGATTAGTTTTATGAATCTACATAGCTGTTTGTGACATAGACTGTAAATAAGATAATCATTAATATCAGTATTGATAATGATCTTAATTATAGATAGACTATTTAGATGTTGTTTTACTTTTACTGTTCAATATTCAAGGTTACCATTCCTATTAGATGATGATGTTGGTATGCTAAAGGGTATGCAAAGATTGTTACGTTCACAAAAGAAACTGTGTTATTTTCACATTTATATGAAAGTAATTCAATTGAAAGGTTATGTAGTAGAATTTTATAGTCAGTCAGTCAGCTACAACGGAGGACCATGTACATCGGTCCAATTTGTCATACCTCATTAGTGAAACAAGATGAACACTAAATTCATATGAGTAGTTACTTCAATGGTTTTGTGAGGATAGTCCACAGGTGAAGTCGAGGAGGCTCTAAGAAGCCCAGAAGGAGCCCGACATGTTCCATACAATCAGCTTTTGGAAGAATATTCTAGAATTGCCACGTGGAGCTTCCCTATTGGACAATGCTGATAACTCCCTGTCTGCGGATTGGATAACTATAATGATGATTTCGTTTCTACTAAAAACTATAAATACCCGGCAATTTTGTACCATAATCGACACTGTTTGGAATAACTTTCCTTCTACTTGTCTTCTGCCTTGTGATTTGTGACTTGGAATGGTCCTAGCGTTTGAGTGCTCAAGTATCGTGCGATAGACTAAGAAATCCAATTTCGAGAAACAACAGGTTTGAATGATTTTTTCTGGTTACCGTTTTTTCTAGCGAGTTGTTTTTCTACGGGATGGGATCGCTAACCCCATGCCCAACCCTCCTCCTTTATATGGTCTTGTGGCCGGCAGTAGCCCTCAGAGGAGCTACAGGCGGAGTTACTTCAATGGTAGTTATATATAAAAGAAAAAATTGTATATACGGATATAATACAGGAAGAAGGTATAAAGTAATTTTAATCTAACGGTTTAATGGAAGACAAAAAGTTTATATATACTTACGGTATTGTGATCGATTCTGAACCATGTCTCACAGAGTCTCCAACCATTGGCCATCACTCGACTTATTAGGGCTTGATTGGATAGAAAGTTTGAAATTATCAGATCGTCCCACAAACTCGATCTGCAACAACGTCAGTATGTCGAACGTTGAGGATCCAAAATTGTTTCTTGGGGGAGGACAAAGTCGGCAAATACAGTCTGGATACCAACCCAGAATCTTCAAAAAAAGGGGAGGTGTTGGGATGATCCTGCAAATTTCTCGCAATAGACATGACAAACTCAGGAAACATTAAGAAGCATTTTATACAATCAGCGTTTGATTAGAAGTTTTGCTAGAAATACCTCAAAAATGAAATGTCACATGTGGAGGTTCTGATTAATTGATTACTACACTGTTACTATGTTTAGTAGTAATCTAGAATTTTTCAGGAAAACCCAAGGACCTCTAAAATACTATAAAAACCCTATATTTTCTGTACATAATTGAACTTTAGGAGTAAAGGGCTTATCGTATATTTTGTGCCTTTTCTCTCGTATTCAAGTCGCTGTGTAGTTCTAGCTTGGGGATACAAGACTACCTTGGAATTCGAGTATAGCGTCCAATCAACAAGACTTATCAGATAGTCACGCGGACCCCAATCAAATAGTGTGAATCTACAAACATGGTTCAGACAAGATGTTAATGACTTCAAAGACTGCATTTTATAGACGATGAACTCTTTATCAATGCATATTGTAGACGGCTTTTAGTAATGTCTAGAATTGTTTATCTACCTTATCTCAATTTTCAAAAGGCATATAATTATCTCATGTATAGTTCCGTGTTAACGTCTCAATATGTAATGTGAACTTCAAATCCAATATGGAGCACCAATTTTCTTAAGGTTTCAGGTAGGCGCGTTGATTGATACCGACTAGTTGGAAAACTAAATCCAGGGTTTCCTGGTGACTGCCTCCTACCAACTAACATGAAACACTACTACTAAGTGTTCTGCTATTTGATATATAAGTAAAAAGTAATGGGAGTTTAACCTATCTTTGCTTCGGCTAACAATTAGAGTTCTGAAACCTATTTCATAATTTCAGTTTCCACTTACTGGGGGGGGGAATGTTTCTCGATAATTGTATCATTGAATTGCCCATACTTACAAGTAAATAGCAATTAAATTCACATAGGACTGTCCTTATTACACAACACTTTAATTCGTTTTATGAAACTCGACATAAGTTAACCACTTATGACGATCTATCTACTTCGGTCACCTTGATAGATTGAATGTGCAAATCATTTTGTTGTTTGTGTATATATGTTCAGATTATTAGGAATGAAGTGTTCTCTGTTAAATTTGAAATACTAGTCATTCTGTTGTTGATTAATGAGAAGTTCCTCATCATGTTTAAAACGTTCTCTTACTGTTATTCAGAAATACAGTCAGTAAAATCATCTGATACTTGTGAAGATCATTCCATAAAATTTGTGTATACTTCTTTTATGTACATGAAGTAACTTCAAAAATAAGAAACCTTATTCTTAAGAATCACTTATTTTTGATGTCTGTTGTAGGCAAATTATCTGATGTTTGAGATAGTTCAGTCATATAAGGACTGAAGACATGAAAAGATGAATAATGAAAGAGAGGTTATTTGTGAATGACGTTCATTTGAATCACCATTAGGTTACAACCGTTTTGAAAGGCTTTTTTAGTTTGTAATTTTGTTGACATCAGTTTCATCGGTGTCGTTATTTTCAGCAATACTTGTATAAAGGTAGAGGCTACAACTAATAACATTGTTTTGTGATTTATCAATGATCATTGGATTTGTATTTCATTGTTTCTTTGTCAGTCTTATGGTCAAGGATCTTGAAAACAACAATTTATTGATATTCGTATAATTGATACTTCATATTTAAATTAAAAGTCTTCCATATAATCGCGTTTTATCAGTGGGCTATTCGGGGTAATGACACCCAACTGCGTTACAAGACAAGCCCTCATATGGAATCCTGAAAGTCAAAAGAGAAGAGGAATACCAAAGAACACATTACACCTAGAAATGAAGACAGACATGAGAAGAATGAACAAAAACTGGATAGAACTAGAAAAGAAGGCTTAGGATAGAGTGGGTTTGAGAATGCTGGTTGGCGGACTATGCTCTATTGGGAGTAACAGGCGAAAGTAAGTAAGGTAAGTAATTCGGGCAATGAACAATAATGTAAACAGTCTTGAAATAAATATTTTCAGCTAAAAATGACGTTTATTACTAATCATTACTATAGAGCATGACATTATTTAATAGTGTTAAGTCCTTCGAAGCGTCCAAGTGACCTGATTGAGATACGCACAAAATCGAAGTTCCAAGAACAACGATTTTTCTACAAAAGCGGTTCTATCATTAAATAAAACACAAAATTTAATTACAAACCTCAACTTGTGAGGTGTCCAGGCGTTTGAACGCGTCGTTCAAGAATGAAAATAGTAAAGGCTTCGACAGTACAAGGACAGCCGATAGCTGTGTCGAAATTGGACAACTGTTTATGAACAATCGAAACTCCAACCAAGAGCAAACGATATGGGAACTGTTGCGTTTAAACAAATCCACAACTGTGGATAACCGTTGCAGTAATTAAAGTACAGTGATTATAATGACTAATACAATGATAAGTACAATAAACATTATAAATATATGTGAACGTTTCCGAATGTTACAGTACAACTTGCGTTACAATGTAAATGTGACAATTGTTATATCTAGTAGGTTGAACGCTATATTCAGATCCTAAGCTATTCTGATAACCCCAGGCTAGAACTATTCAACGACTTGAAGACCAGAGAGAAGACACGAGTATGAGAGAAGTACTTTACTACAAGGTTCATTTATGTACAGAAAAACAAGGGTTTTATAGTAAATAAAAGACCTTGAGTTTCCATAGTAGCAGTAATTTTTAAATTTAGAACATGAATGAAAGAAAGTCTATTACAGTGTCTGCAACAATAGTAAGTTTTTACTACAACAACAACAACAACTACTACTACTAATACTACTACTACTACTACTACCACTACTGCTACTACTACTACTACCACTACTGCTACTACTACTACTACCACTACTGCTACTACTACTACTACTACTACTACTACTACTACCACTACTACTACTACTACTACTACTACTACTACTACTACTACTACTACTACTACTACTACTACTACTACTACTACTACTAGTACTACCACTACTCACTTGATTATGTGAATGAAGAAGTTGAATTGGATCGAATTGAATGGTGATTGTTGTTCGATGATTAGATAGATAGATAGATGAATGGTGATGAACAATGAATTGAGTTGAATTTGATGGTGTTGTTGTTTTGGTGTGCAGTTGTTGGACATGCATGTTAGTTGAGTTTGATTAGTGAGTGAGAATAATGTGTAAGCGAAGCAGAATGCTGAATGGTTGATTGATGCATGATCGAATGAAAGTTCGAATATGTATTTTGAGATGTGTAGGAGTGAGTGGTACTGGCTGATTGGTGTAGAGGCTTGGCATTCGGGCACAAGGCCGTAGGTTATGGGTTCGAATCCTCTCTGACAACAGCATTGCACAATTTTCATTCATCATACATACTACTGATGAGGGTATCAGTAGCACACCACAAAACACTCATCGTTCTTTCGTATGCCAAACACGCTATTATATCATACATTGTTACCCAATTCAACACAATTACCTCCTTAAACACATAAACACATAAATATTGGTACAAGGGGGCACCAGATATATATGCACAACAGAAATCTCATTTGATTTGTGTGAGGGCTGTGATAGTGTCCAGGTGCCCGAACCGAAACAGGTGGTTTCCCTAGGGGGTCACACCCGGAGCCGCCTTTCACCTAGACGTGTGATCCACAGGGTAGTGCAGGAGCATCGTGAGCAGATGCAGTCCCATGGTAGCCGGTCACCAACCATTGATTCACACGCCATTTGTCCCCTCAGCATACTGGATACTGCAGCCACTCCATGTGCAACATTGCTTTGGAATCAGGGATTTCCAACTCACCTAGGTGAACATTCCGTGTCCACCAACCCGGTTAAAGCGCCGTACATTGGATTTTCGTCCTCTCAATTTGATAAACAACAATAATGCCACTGTGAGATGGCAGTGAGTAGGACTTCCCTGACAGAGGCTATCTATATACGCGTGGCCATGTGAGAGCATTTGGAGAAGGAGAGAGGACTCTCCCCACTCTCAGCCGTACCAGGGCTCACTATGATTTATGGATGGATGAAACAACCCGATTTAGGATAACATGTCTCGGATTTCAAGGCGCAAATTTCACCCACTTGTTTGTCTAAATAGCATTTGACCATTCTAACTGGTGTGTGTGTGTGTGTGTGGATGTCTGTGAGTTTGTGATGAAAACCATAAATGTGAATGGTAAACCTGATAACATCAACTATAAATCATACTCTTTATTCTATTCTTCACACTTCTTTATAAGCCTTATTTAGACGTAGTATGTAGGTGGACATTGTTCTCATGGTCACTTTAGCCTCGTCACTCAAAACTTGGTCGTCCACAAATCATAGTCTATCTCTCTCTCTCTCTCACCGAATCGCCTTCAAAATCTTCTCGTCTCCAACTACATAGCAGCAGTTTTACAATTCAAAAAGACATCCATCCTAACATCTGCTGCTATTCAATCATCACTCAATAATAATTATGTTCTGATCATGAATATGTTGGAATTGTTCATTTGAAGAAATGACCAAATTACTTTTATTGTTGATCAGTCTATCGATGCGTCCAAGTGACCTGATTGAGATACGCACAAAATCGAAGTTCCAAGAACAACGATTTTTCTACAAAAGCGGTTCTATCATTAAATAAAACACAAAATTTAATTACAAACCTCAACTTGTGAGGTGTCCAGGCGTTTGAACGCGTCGTTCAAGAATGAAAATAGTAAAGGCTTCGACAGTACAAGGACAGCCGATAGCTGTGTCGAAATTGGACAACTGTTTATGAACAATCGAAACTCCAACCAAGAGCAAACGATATGGGAACTGTTGCGTTTAAACAAATCCACAACTGTGGATAACCGTTGCAGTAATTAAAGTACAGTGATTATAATGACTAATACAATGATAAGTACAATAAACATTATAAATATATGTGAACGTTTCCGAATGTTACAGTACAACTTGCGTTACAATGTAAATGTGACAATTGTTATATCTAGTAGGTTGAACGCTATATTCAGATCCTAAGCTATTCTGATAACCCCAGGCTAGAACTATTCAACGACTTGAAGACCAGAGAGAAGACACGAGTATGAGAGAAGTACTTTACTACAAGGTTCATTTATGTACAGAAAAACAAGGGTTTTATAGTAAATAAAAGACCTTGAGTTTCCATAGTAGCAGTAATTTTTAAATTTAGAACATGAATGAAAGAAAGTCTATTACAGTGTCTGCAACAATAGTAAGTTTTTACTACAACAACAACAACTACTACTACTACTACTACTACTACTACTACTACTACTACTACTGCTACTACTACTACTACTACTACTACTACTACTACTACTACTACTACTACTACTACTACTACTACCACTACTACTACTACTACTACTACTACTACTACTACTACTACTACTACTACTACTACTACTACTACTACTACTACTACTACTACTACTACTAGTACTACCACTACTCACTTGATTATGTGAATGAAGAAGTTGAATTGGATCGAATTGAATGGTAATTGTTGTTCTATGATTAGATAGATAGATAGATGAATGGTGATGAACAATGAATTGAGTTGAATTTGATGGTGTTGTTGTTTTGGTGTGCAGTTGTTGGACATGCATGTTAGTTGAGTTTGATTAGTGAGTGAGAATAATGTGTAAGCGAAGCAGAATGCTGAATGGTTGATTGATGCATGATCGAATGAAAGTTCGAATATGTATTTTGAGATGTGCAAGAGTGAGTGGTACTGGCTGATTGGTGTAGAGACTTGGCATTCGGGCACAAGGCCGTAGGTTATGGGTTCGAATCCTCTCTGACAACAGCATTGCACAATTTTCATTCATCATACATACTACTGATGAGGGTATCAGTAGCACACCACAAAACACATCGTTCTTTCGTATGCTAAACACGCTATTATATCATACATTGTTCCCTAATTCAACACAATTACCTCCTTAAACACATAAACACATAAAAATTGGTACAAGGGGGCACCAAATATATATGCACAACAGAAATCTCATTTGATTTGTGTGAGGGCTGTGATAGTGTCCAGGTGCCCGAACCGAAACAGGTGGTTTCCCTAGGGGGTCACACCCGGAGCCGCCTTTCACCTAGACGTGTGATCCACAGGGTAGTGCAGGAGCATCGTGAGCAGATGCAGTCCCATGGTAGCCGGTCACCAACCATTGATTCACACGCCATTTGTCCCCTCAGCATACTGGATACTGCAGCCACTCCATGTGCAACATTGCTTTGGAATCAGGGATTTCCAACTCACCTAGGTGAACATTCCGTGTCCACCAACCCGGTTAAAGCGCCGTACATTGGATTTTCGTCCTCTCAATTTGATAAACAACAATAATGCCACTGTGAGATGGCAGTGAGTAGGACTTCCCTGACAGAGGCTATCTATATACGCGTGGCCATGTGAGAGCATTTGGAGAAGGAGAGAGGACTCTCCCCACTCTCAGCCGTACCAGGGCTCACTATGATTTATGGATGGATGAAACAACCCGATTTAGGATAACATGTCTCGGATTTCAAGGCGCAAATTTCACCCACTTGTTTGTCTAAATAGCATTTGACCATTCTAACTGGTGTGTGTGTGTGTGTGTGGATGTCTGTGAGTTTGTGATGAAAACCATAAATGTGAATGGTAAACCTGATAACATCAACTATAAATCATACTCTTTATTCTATTCTTCACACTTCTTTATAAGCCTTATTTAGACGTAGTATGTAGGTGGACATTGTTCTCATGGTCACTTTAGCCTCGTCACTCAAAACTTGGTCGTCCACAAATCATAGTCTATCTCTCTCTCTCTCTCACCGAATCGCCTTCAAAATCTTCTCGTCTCCAACTACATAGCAGCAGTTTTACAATTCAAAAAGACATCCATCCTAACATCTGCTGCTATTCAATCATCACTCAATAATAATTATGTTCTGATCATGAATATGTTGGAATTGTTCATTTGAAGAAATGACCAAATTACTTTTATTGTTGATCAGTCTATCGATGCGTCCAAGTGACCTGATTGAGATACGCACAAAATCGAAGTTCCAAGAACAACGATTTTTCTACAAAAGCGGTTCTATCATTAAATAAAACACAAAATTTAATTACAAACCTCAACTTGTGAGGTGTCCAGGCGTTTGAACGCGTCGTTCAAGAATGAAAATAGTAAAGGCTTCGACAGTACAAGGACAGCCGATAGCTGTGTCGAAATTGGACAACTGTTTATGAACAATCGAAACTCCAACCAAGAGCAAACGATATGGGAACTGTTGCGTTTAAACAAATCCACAACTGTGGATAACCGTTGCAGTAATTAAAGTACAGTGATTATAATGACTAATACAATGATAAGTACAATAAACATTATAAATATATGTGAACGTTTCCGAATGTTACAGTACAACTTGCGTTACAATGTAAATGTGACAATTGTTATATCTAGTAGGTTGAACGCTATATTCAGATCCTAAGCTATTCTGATAACCCCAGGCTAGAACTATTCAACGACTTGAAGACCAGAGAGAAGACACGAGTATGAGAGAAGTACTTTACTACAAGGTTCATTTATGTACAGAAAAACAAGGGTTTTATAGTAAATAAAAGACCTTGAGTTTCCATAGTAGCAGTAATTTTTAAATTTAGAACATGAATGAAAGAAAGTCTATTACAGTGTCTGCAACAATAGTAAGTTTTTACTACAACAACAACAACAACAACTACTACTACTACTACTACTACTACTACTACCACTACTGCTACTACTACTACTACCACTACTGCTACTACTACTAATACCACTACTGCTACTACTACTACTACCACTACTACTACTACTACTACTACTACTACTACTACTACTACTACTACTACTACTACTACTACTACTACTACTACTAGTACTACCACTACTCACTTGATTATGTGAATGAAGAAGTTGAATTGGATCGAATTGAATGGTAATTGTTGTTCTATGATTAGATAGATAGATAGATGAATGGTGATGAACAATGAATTGAGTTGAATTTGATGGTGTTGTTGTTTTGGTGTGCAGTTGTTGGACATGCATGTTAGTTGAGTTTGATTAGTGAGTGAGAATAATGTGTAAGCGAAGCAGAATGCTGAATGGTTGATTGATGCATGATTGAATGAAAGTTCGAATATGTATTTTGAGATGTGTAGGAGTGAGTGGTACTGGCTGATTGGTGTAGGGACTTGGCTACTACTACTACTACTGTGGTGTTGTCTACTTATATCTATATAAGTAGTATATGGTGTAGGTCAGACGTAGAATGTATTTTGGCATAAGACCGATGAGGGAAGAACTGAAATGAAGCGCAATCGTCTGGAAAATGCATGAGCAATGGAATAAGAGAAGAAACAGTGAAGATTGAAACAATTGGTTATTAATTTGCAAATTGACTGTTCATTGTTTGGTTATCGGAATTTACTGAGATAGACTGTAATCTTTGCTTAAATACATTCGATTGTCCCCAACTAGTGTTCTGTTCACAACATTTGGTGTCGCTGCCAACCAGGAGGAGGAAGGGTGCTGTTCTGCGGACGCCGCTGCGGGTCTGGAGTGGAGGTGCTAGTTGGGGCAGTCTGGTGAGGAGAGGTGGCGTCGAGTGGAGTGTTCTGGCGGGGCGGCGTTGGTTGTAGCGGGTGCTGTCGACGGAGAGGAGCAGTGGGACGTGCGGCTGCTGGGCGGACATCGGATGTAGATGGCTCAGCAGGCCGGTGGAGTACGGGTGTTGAACGTCCCAGGTGCCGGGTGGATGCGGATGTTGGTGCCCCGGCAGGTCGACGGAGCTATGGAGGTCAGCGCGCCGCAGACTCGACATTCTGACGGAGAGTTTGGCACAGACTGCAGTAGAAGAAGATAGCGGCGTGGCGAGCAGAACCACCGCATGAACGAATGCTTTAAAGGGGGGACGAGTGTGGTGTTGTCTACTTATATCTATATAAGTAGTATATGGTGTAGGTCAGACGTAGAATGTATTTTGGCATAAGACCGATGAGGGAAGAACTGAAATGAAGCGCAATCGTCTGGAAAATGCATGAGCAATGGAATAAGAGAAGAAACAGTGAAGATTGAAACAATTGGTTATTAATTTGCAAATTGACTGTTCATTGTTTGGTTATCGGAATTTACTGAGATAGACTGTAATCTTTGCTTAAATACATTCGATTGTCCCCAACTAGTGTTCTGTTCACAACACTACCACTACTGCTACTACTACTACCACTACTGCTACTACTACTACTACCACTACTACTACTACTACTACCACTACTACTACTACTACTACTACTACTACTACTACTACTACTACTACTACTACTACTACTACTACTAGTACTACCACTACTCACTTGATTATGTGAATGAAGAAGTTGAATTGGATCGAATTGAATGGTAATTGTTGTTCTATGATTAGATAGATAGATAGATGAATGGTGATGAACAATGAATTGAGTTGAATTTGATGGTGTTGTTGTTTTGGTGTGCAGTTGTTGGACATGCATGTTAGTTGAGTTTGATTAGTGAGTGAGAATAATGTGTAAGCGAAGCAGAATGCTGAATGGTTGATTGATGCATGATCGAATGAAAGTTCGAATATGTATTTTGAGATGTGCAAGAGTGAGTGGTACTGGCTGATTGGTGTAGAGACTTGGCATTCGGGCACAAGGCCGTAGGTTATGGGTTCGAATCCTCTCTGACAACAGCATTGCACAATTTTCATTCATCATACATACTACTGATGAGGGTATCAGTAGCACACCACAAAACACTCATCGTTCTTTCGTATGCTAAACACGCTATTATATCATACATTGTTCCCTAATTCAACACAATTACCTCCTTAAACACATAAACACATAAAAATTGGTACAAGGGGGCACCAAATATATATGCACAACAGAAATCTCATTTGATTTGTGTGAGGGCTGTGATAGTGTCCAGGTGCCCGAACCGAAACAGGTGGTTTCCCTAGGGGGTCACACCCGGAGCCGCCTTTCACCTAGACGTGTGATCCACAGGGTAGTGCAGGAGCATCGTGAGCAGATGCAGTCCCATGGTAGCCGGTCACCAACCATTGATTCACACGCCATTTGTCCCCTCAGCATACTGGATACTGCAGCCACTCCATGTGCAACATTGCTTTGGAATCAGGGATTTCCAACTCACCTAGGTGAACATTCCGTGTCCACCAACCCGGTTAAAGCGCCGTACATTGGATTTTCGTCCTCTCAATTTGATAAACAACAATAATGCCACTGTGAGATGGCAGTGAGTAGGACTTCCCTGACAGAGGCTATCTATATACGCGTGGCCATGTGAGAGCATTTGGAGAAGGAGAGAGGACTCTCCCCACTCTCAGCCGTACCAGGGCTCACTATGATTTATGGATGGATGAAACAACCCGATTTAGGATAACATGTCTCGGATTTCAAGGCGCAAATTTCACCCACTTGTTTGTCTAAATAGCATTTGACCATTCTAACTGGTGTGTGTGTGTGTGTGTGGATGTCTGTGAGTTTGTGATGAAAACCATAAATGTGAATGGTAAACCTGATAACATCAACTATAAATCATACTCTTTATTCTATTCTTCACACTTCTTTATAAGCCTTATTTAGACGTAGTATGTAGGTGGACATTGTTCTCATGGTCACTTTAGCCTCGTCACTCAAAACTTGGTCGTCCACAAATCATAGTCTATCTCTCTCTCTCTCTCACCGAATCGCCTTCAAAATCTTCTCGTCTCCAACTACATAGCAGCAGTTTTACAATTCAAAAAGACATCCATCCTAACATCTGCTGCTATTCAATCATCACTCAATAATAATTATGTTCTGATCATGAATATGTTGGAATTGTTCATTTGAAGAAATGACCAAATTACTTTTATCGTTGATCAGTCTATCGATGCGTCCAAGTGACCTGATTGAGATACGCACAAAATCGAAGTTCCAAGAACAACGATTTTTCTACAAAAGCGGTTCTATCATTAAATAAAACACAAAATTTAATTACAAACCTCAACTTGTGAGGTGTCCAGGCGTTTGAACGCGTCGTTCAAGAATGAAAATAGTAAAGGCTTCGACAGTACAAGGACAGCCGATAGCTGTGTCGAAATTGGACAACTGTTTATGAACAATCGAAACTCCAACCAAGAGCAAACGATATGGGAACTGTTGCGTTTAAACAAATCCACAACTGTGGATAACCGTTGCAGTAATTAAAGTACAGTGATTATAATGACTAATACAATGATAAGTACAATAAACATTATAAATATATGTGAACGTTTCCGAATGTTACAGTACAACTTGCGTTACAATGTAAATGTGACAATTGTTATATCTAGTAGGTTGAACGCTATATTCAGATCCTAAGCTATTCTGATAACCCCAGGCTAGAACTATTCAACGACTTGAAGACCAGAGAGAAGACACGAGTATGAGAGAAGTACTTTACTACAAGGTTCATTTATGTACAGAAAAACAAGGGTTTTATAGTAAATAAAAGACCTTGAGTTTCCATAGTAGCAGTAATTTTTAAATTTAGAACATGAATGAAAGAAAGTCTATTACAGTGTCTGCAACAATAGTAAGTTTTTACTACAACAACAACAACAACAACTACTACTACTACTACTACTACTACCACTACTGCTACTACTACTACTACCACTACTGCTACTACTACTACTACCACTACTGCTACTACTACTACTACTACTACTACTACTACTACCACTACTACTACTACTACTACTACTAGTACTACCACTACTCACTTGATTATGTGAATGAAGAAGTTGAATTGGATCGAATTGAATGGTGATTGTTGTTCGATGATTAGATAGATAGATAGATGAATGGTGATGAACAATGAATTGAGTTGAATTTGATGGTGTTGTTGTTTTGGTGTGCAGTTGTTGGACATGCATGTTAGTTGAGCTTGATTAGTGAGTGAGAATAATGTGTAAGCGAAGCAGAATGCTGAATGGTTGATTGATGCATGATTGAATGAAAGTTCGAATATGTATTTTGAGATGTGTAGGAGTGAGTGGTACTGGCTGATTGGTGTAGGGACTTGGCATTCGGGCACAAGGCCGTAGGTTGTGGGTTCGAATCCTCTCTGACAACAGCATTGCACAATTTTCATTCATCATACATACTACTGATGAGGGTGTCAGTAGCACACCACAAAACACATCGTTCTTTCGTATGCTAAACACGCTATTATATCATACATTGTTCCCTAATTCAACACAATTACCTCCTTAAACACATAAACACATAAAAATTGGTACAAGGGGGCACCAAATATATATGCACAACAGAAATCTCATTTGATTTGTGTGAGGGCTGTGATAGTGTCCAGGTGCCCGAACCGAAACAGGTGGTTTCCCTAGGGGGTCACACCCGGAGCCGCCTTTCACCTAGACGTGTGATCCACAGGGTAGTGCAGGAGCATCGTGAGCAGATGCAGTCCCATGGTAGCCGGTCACCAACCATTGATTCACACGCCATTTGTTCCCTCAGCATACTGGATACTGCAGCCACTCCATGTGCAACATTGCTTTGGAATCAGGGATTTCCAACTCACCTAGGTGAACATTCCGTGTCCACCAACCCGGTTAAAGCGCCGTACATTGGATTTTCGTCCTCTCAATTTGATAAACAACAATAATGCCACTGTGAGATGGCAGTGAGTAGGACTTCCCTGACAGAGGCTATCTATATACGCGTGGCCATGTGAGAGCATTTGGAGAAGGAGAGAGGACTCTCCCCACTCTCAGCCGTACCAGGGCTCACTATGATTTATGGATGGATGAAACAACCCGATTTAGGATAACATGTCTCGGATTTCAAGGCGCAAATTTCACCCACTTGTTTGTCTAAATAGCATTTGACCATTCTAACTGGTGTGTGTGTGTGTGTGTGGATGTCTGTGAGTTTGTGATGAAAACCATAAATGTGAATGGTAAACCTGATAACATCAACTATAAATCATACTCTTTATTCTATTCTTCACACTTCTTTATAAGCCTTATTTAGACGTAGTATGTAGGTGGACATTGTTCTCATGGTCACTTTAGCCTCGTCACTCAAAACTTGGTCGTCCACAAATCATAGTCTATCTCTCTCTCTCTCTCACCGAATCGCCTTCAAAATCTTCTCGTCTCCAACTACATAGCAGCAGTTTTACAATTCAAAAAGACATCCATCCTAACATCTGCTGCTATTCAATCATCACTCAATAATAATTATGTTCTGATCATGAATATGTTGGAATTGTTCATTTGAAGAAATGACCAAATTACTTTTATTGTTGATCAGTCTATCGATGCGTCCAAGTGACCTGATTGAGATACGCACAAAATCGAAGTTCCAAGAACAACGATTTTTCTACAAAAGCGGTTCTATCATTAAATAAAACACAAAATTTAATTACAAACCTCAACTTGTGAGGTGTCCAGGCGTTTGAACGCGTCGTTCAAGAATGAAAATAGTAAAGGCTTCGACAGTACAAGGACAGCCGATAGCTGTGTCGAAATTGGACAACTGTTTATGAACAATCGAAACTCCAACCAAGAGCAAACGATATGGGAACTGTTGCGTTTAAACAAATCCACAACTGTGGATAACCGTTGCAGTAATTAAAGTACAGTGATTATAATGACTAATACAATGATAAGTACAATAAACATTATAAATATATGTGAACGTTTCCGAATGTTACAGTACAACTTGCGTTACAATGTAAATGTGACAATTGTTATATCTAGTAGGTTGAACGCTATATTCAGATCCTAAGCTATTCTGATAACCCCAGGCTAGAACTATTCAACGACTTGAAGACCAGAGAGAAGACACGAGTATGAGAGAAGTACTTTACTACAAGGTTCATTTATGTACAGAAAAACAAGGGTTTTATAGTAAATAAAAGACCTTGAGTTTCCATAGTAGCAGTAATTTTTAAATTTAGAACATGAATGAAAGAAAGTCTATTACAGTGTCTGCAACAATAGTAAGTTTTTACTACAACAACAACAACAACAACTACTACTACTACTACTACTACCACTACTGCTACTACTACTACTACCACTACTGCTACTACTACTACTACCACTACTACTACTACTACTACTACTACCACTACTACTACTACTACTACTACTACTACCACTACTACTACTACTACTACTACTACTACTACTACTACTACTACTACTAGTACTACCACTACTCACTTGATTATGTGAATGAAGAAGTTGAATTGGATCGAATTGAATGGTAATTGTTGTTCTATGATTAGATAGATAGATAGATGAATGGTGATGAACAATGAATTGAGTTGAATTTGATGGTGTTGTTGTTTTGGTGTGCAGTTGTTGGACATGCATGTTAGTTGAGTTTGATTAGTGAGTGAGAATAATGTGTAAGCGAAGCAGAATGCTGAATGGTTGATTGATGCATGATCGAATGAAAGTTCGAATATGTATTTTGAGATGTGTAGGAGTGAGTGGTACTGGCTGATTGGTGTAGGGACTTGGCATTCGGGCACAAGGCCGTAGGTTGTGGGTTCGAATCCTCTCTGACAACAGCATTGCACAATTTTCATTCATCATACATACTACTGATGAGGGTGTCAGTAGCACACCACAAAACACATCGTTCTTTCGTATGCTAAACACGCTATTATATCATACATTGTTCCCTAATTCAACACAATTACCTCCTTAAACACATAAACACATAAAAATTGGTACAAGGGGGCACCAAATATATATGCACAACAGAAATCTCATTTGATTTGTGTGAGGGCTGTGATAGTGTCCAGGTGCCCGAACCGAAACAGGTGGTTTCCCTAGGGGGTCACACCCGGAGCCGCCTTTCACCTAGACGTGTGATCCACAGGGTAGTGCAGGAGCATCGTGAGCAGATGCAGTCCCATGGTAGCCGGTCACCAACCATTGATTCACACGCCATTTGTCCCCTCAGCATACTGGATACTGCAGCCACTCCATGTGCAACATTGCTTTGGAATCAGGGATTTCCAACTCACCTAGGTGAACATTCCGTGTCCACCAACCCGGTTAAAGCGCCGTACATTGGATTTTCGTCCTCTCAATTTGATAAACAACAATAATGCCACTGTGAGATGGCAGTGAGTAGGACTTCCCTGACAGAGGCTATCTATATACGCGTGGCCATGTGAGAGCATTTGGAGAAGGAGAGAGGACTCTCCCCACTCTCAGCCGTACCAGGGCTCACTATGATTTATGGATGGATGAAACAACCCGATTTAGGATAACATGTCTCGGATTTCAAGGCGCAAATTTCACCCACTTGTTTGTCTAAATAGCATTTGACCATTCTAACTGGTGTGTGTGTGTGTGTGTGGATGTCTGTGAGTTTGTAATGAAAACCATAAATGTGAATGGTAAACCTGATAACATCAACTATAAATCATACTCTTTATTCTATTCTTCACACTTCTTTATAAGCCTTATTTAGCCGTAGTAAGTAGGTGGACATTGTTCTCATGGTCACTTTAGCCTCGTCACTCAAAACTTGGTCGTCCACAAATCATAGTCTATCTCTCTCTCTCTCTCACCGAATCGCCTTCAAAATCTTCTCGTCTCCAACTACATAGCAGCAGTTTTACAATTCAAAAAGACATCCATCCTAACATCTGCTGCTATTCAATCATCACTCAATAATAATTATGTTCTGATCATGAATATGTTGGAATTGTTCATTTGAAGAAATGACCAAATTACTTTTATTGTTGATCAGTCTATCGATGCGTCCAAGTGACCTGATTGAGATACGCACAAAATCGAAGTTCCAAGAACAACGATTTTTCTACAAAAGCGGTTCTATCATTATATAAAACACAAAATTTAATTACAAACCTCAACTTGTGAGGTGTCCAGGCGTTTGAACGCGTCGTTCAAGAATGAAAATAGTAAAGGCTTCGACAGTACAAGGACAGCCGATAGCTGTGTCGAAATTGGACAACTGTTTATGAACAATCGAAACTCCAACCAAGAGCAAACGATATGGGAACTGTTGCGTTTAAACAAATCCACAACTGTGGATAACCGTTGCAGTAATTAAAGTACAGTGATTATAATGACTAATACAATGATAAGTACAATAAACATTATAAATATATGTGAACGTTTCCGAATGTTACAGTACAACTTGCGTTACAATGTAAATGTGACAATTGTTATATCTAGTAGGTTGAACGCTATATTCAGATCCTAAGCTATTCTGATAACCCCAGGCTAGAACTATTCAACGACTTGAAGACCAGAGAGAAGACACGAGTATGAGAGAAGTACTTTACTACAAGGTTCATTTATGTACAGAAAAACAGGGGTTTTATAGTAAATAAAAGACCTTGAGTTTCCATAGTAGCAGTAATTTTTAAATTTAGAACATGAATGAAAGAAAGTCTATTACAGTGTCTGCAACAATAGTAAGTTTTTACTACAACAACAACAACAACTACTACTACTACTACTACTACTACCACTACTGCTACTACTACTACTACCACTACTGCTACTACTACTACTACCACTACTGCTACTACTACTACTACCACTACTACTACTACTACTACTACTACTACTACTACTACCACTACTACTACTACTACTACTACTACTACTACTACTACTACTACTACTAGTACTACCACTACTCACTTGATTATGTGAATGAAGAAGTTGAATTGGATCGAATTGAATGGTAATTGTTGTTCTATGATTAGATAGATAGATAGATAAATGGTGATGAATAATGAATTGAGTTGAATTTGATGGTGTTGTTGTTTTGGTGTGCAGTTGTTGGACATGCATGTTAGTTGAGTTTGATTAGTGAGTGAGAATAATGTGTAAGCGAAGCAGAATGCTGAATGGTTGATTGATGCATGATCGAATGAAAGTTCGAATATGTATTTTGAGATGTGCAAGAGTGAGTGGTACTGGCTGATTGGTGTAGAGACTTGGCATTCGGGCACAAGGCCGTAGGTTATGGGTTCGAATCCTCTCTGACAACAGCATTGCACAATTTTCATTCATCATACATACTACTGATGAGGGTATCAGTAGCACACCACAAAACACTCATCGTTCTTTCGTATGCCAAACACGCTATTATATCATACATTGTTACCCAATTCAACACAATTACCTCCTTAAACACATAAACACATAAATATTGGTACAAGGGGGCACCAGATATATATGCACAACAGAAATCTCATTTGATTTGTGTGAGGGCTGTGATAGTGTCCAGGTGCCCGAACCGAAACAGGTGGTTTCCCTAGGGGGTCACACCCGGAGCCGCCTTTCACCTAGACGTGTGATCCACAGGGTAGTGCAGGAGCATCGTGAGCAGATGCAGTCCCATGGTAGCCGGTCACCAACCATTGATTCACACGCCATTTGTCCCCTCAGCATACTGGATACTGCAGTCACTCCATGTGCAACATTGCTTTGGAATCAGGGATTTCCAACTCACCTAGGTGAACATTCCGTGTCCACCAACCCGGTTAAAGCGCCGTACATTGGATTTTCGTCCTCTCAATTTGATAAACAACAATAATGCCACTGTGAGATGGCAGTGAGTAGGACTTCCCTGACAGAGGCTATCTATATACGCGTGGCCATGTGAGAGCATTTGGAGAAGGAGAGAGGACTCTCCCCACTCTCAGCCGTACCAGGGCTCACTATGATTTATGGATGGATGAAACAACCCGATTTAGGATAACATGTCTCGGATTTCAAGGCGCAAATTTCACCCACTTGTTTGTCTAAATAGCATTTGACCATTCTAACTGGTGTGTGTGTGTGTGTGTGGATGTCTGTGAGTTTGTGATGAAAACCATAAATGTGAATGGTAAACCTGATAACATCAACTATAAATCATGCTCTTTATTCTATTCTTCACACTTCTTTATAAGCCTTATTTAGCCGTAGTAAGTAGGTGGACATTGTTCTCATGGTCACTTTAGCCTCGTCACTCAAAACTTGGTCGTCCACAAATCATAGTCTATCTCTCTCTCTCTCTCACCGAATCGCCTTCAAAATCTTCTCGTCTCCAACTACATAGCAGCAGTTTTACAATTCAAAAAGACATCCATCCTAACATCTGCTGCTATTCAATCATCACTCAATAATAATTATGTTCTGATCATGAATATGTTGGAATTGTTCATTTGAAGAAATGACCAAATTACTTTTATTGTTGATCAGTCTATCGATGCGTCCAAGTGACCTGATTGAGATACGCACAAAATCGAAGTTCCAAGAACAACGATTTTTCTACAAAAGCGGTTCTATCATTAAATAAAACACAAAATTTAATTACAAACCTCAACTTGTGAGGTGTCCAGGCGTTTGAACGCGTCGTTCAAGAATGAAAATAGTAAAGGCTTCGACAGTACAAGGACAGCCGATAGCTGTGTCGAAATTGGACAACTGTTTATGAACAATCGAAACTCCAACCAAGAGCAAACGATATGGGAACTGTTGCGTTTAAACAAATCCACAACTGTGGATAACCGTTGCAGTAATTAAAGTACAGTGATTATAATGACTAATACAATGATAAGTACAATAAACATTATAAATATATGTGAACGTTTCCGAATGTTACAGTACAACTTGCGTTACAATGTAAATGTGACAATTGTTATATCTAGTAGGTTGAACGCTATATTCAGATCCTAAGCTATTCTGATAACCCCAGGCTAGAACTATTCAACGACTTGAAGACCAGAGAGAAGACACGAGTATGAGAGAAGTACTTTACTACAAGGTTCATTTATGTACAGAAAAACAAGGGTTTTATAGTAAATAAAAGACCTTGAGTTTCCATAGTAGCAGTAATTTTTAAATTTAGAACATGAATGAAAGAAAGTCTATTACAGTGTCTGCAACAATAGTAAGTTTTTACTACAACAACAACAACAACAACAACAACTACTACTACTACTACTACTACTACTGCTACTACTACTACTACCACTACTGCTACTACTACCACTACTGCTACTACTACTACTACCACTACTACTACTACTACTACTACCACTACTACTACTACTACCACTACTACTACTACTACTACTACTACTACTACTACTACTACTAGTACTACCACTACTCACTTGATTATGTGAATGAAGAAGTTGAATTGGATCGAATTGAATGGTGATTGTTGTTCGATGATTAGATAGATAGATAGATGAATGGTGATGAACAATGAATTGAGTTGAATTTGATGGTGTTGTTGTTTTGGTGTGCAGTTGTTGGACATGCATGTTAGTTGAGTTTGATTAGTGAGTGAGAATAATGTGTAAGCGAAGCAGAATGCTGAATGGTTGTGTAGGGTCACTGAATATCGAACAAATCACTGACCCTTGTCAAGGTCAAGGATAGTCAACGCACACAAACCAATCGTACGCCATGTACTGGCCCACGCTGCATTGGTTATTCTTTCACTTCTGTGCTTCCATAGTTGTACCTTAACTAATATATTCTTGTAATCACATCCTTTGTGTTGTACAGTCTCCATAGCATCCATTATCCTTTGATGCGTCGATGGTTCAATGCACGTAAGGGCTGGTCGCGAGGTGTGACTTCAGCGTTAGTTGGTTCGTCACCATTCTCGTCTAACTCTAGTAGGCCCCCAATCATTTTGACATAGATCATCAACGTAGATGGTCCTACACTGGTGAGCAAGACTTCGAATAACGCAACCTATCTTGATGATCTTTCTTATTGCATTTTATACTTATTATTTTCATTTTTAACTTCGGCTATATTTATCAGTTTCTGTGAACATTCGTTGCTTTATATCAATGTTGATTAGTATTTCAACTGAAATAGTTAGTTCAATCGATAGAACTAACCAATCAACTACGACTATAATCGACTTTCGTGGTTCTTTAGCAAGCATTAGCTGCATGTAAATGCTCCTGTGTAATATGTCTGTTAAAATATCAACCACTCGTAAGTATAGCCTCAAGGTAACACGAACGCTTATCTGTTTGCAACTTATCCACTCGTATAACCAATACAGGATTAACTGTCAATTATAAATTCATCTTTCTGCTTAATCACTATCAACTAACTACTATCAAAAACTATTTACTAGAATATTTTACTTTCTTGACCACTGCCTGCCTAATTTCCAATTGCTGAGTTCCATGGCGAATCAGAAGATACGAATGCTACAAATTTACGGTGAGTTTGAACTATAAATTTCCTGCAATGTTAGATCTTGTTTAGACTGTTTCGCCAGGCAATGCTACGTGTTTGGCTCAAATTAAGTTTGGACGTATACCAATTCAGTCTACAACGTTTCGCTAATCTACGAATTTATTAAACAAATTTCAATTACTTGGGAGCAAGAGTAACCCAGGCGAATTTCATAACTGTGTTAAATAATTTCGTATAATGTTTATAATGTCTAATAACATTTCGCGGCTACATTCACTTAGAGTAGTCATACATTCTGTCACTGCCGTCAAATGTTAGTCGAAACTATGTACATTTATGACTTGTAAGTCAACATACTCCGAAAAAACGTATTTCATGTACACGAGCAATCTTAGTCCATGTCTTAATGAGACACTTCGTCGTACTTGATGTCACTTAGAGCTAGATAATATGCTTTTTTTTACGAAACGATCACGTTATCTAAACCTAAACTTTAGTTACATTGGTGGTTACCATTTAAATTATTGTTTACTATGCGCTTTGTATTTGCTGTTATCTCACACAGTAAATCATGGCTCGATTTCCTTATTGTACGAAAGTCACTTCAATTCCGTCTTCGGCTTATTCACATGCAATACGGGTTTGGAAAATATCTAAACGTCTTCTGAAATTAAGTTTACAGTACAACTTGCGTACAATGTAAATGTGAAAATTGTTAAGGATACAACTGCTTACTGAATATAAATAAGTAGTATAAAACAATAAACAAAAAAGTGTAAGGAGAGTGAGTGGGAACAATGTAAGACAAACTAAAAAGTTGTATATCATATTTTCCTAAATTAACAACAACACACAATCAATACATGTACATTCAATTTAGAACATGAATGAAAGAAAGTCTATTACAGTGTCTGCAACAATAGTAAGTTTTTACTACAACAACAACAACAACAACAACAACAACAACAACAACAACAACTACTACTACTACTACTACTACTATTACTACTACTGCCACTACTACTACTACTACTACTACTACTACTACTACTAGTACTACCACTACTCACTTGATTATGTGAATGAAGAAGTTGAATTGGATCGAATTGAATGGTAATTGTTGTTCTATGATTAGATAGATAGATAGATAGATAGATAAATGGTGATGAATAATGAATTGAGTTGAATTTGATGGTGTTGTTGTTTTGGTGTGCAGTTGTTGGACATGCATGTTAGTTGAGTTTGATTAGTGAGTGAGAATAATGTGTAAGCGAAGCAGAATGCTGAATGGTTGATTGATGCATGATCGAATGAAAGTTCGAATATGTATTTTGAGATGTGCAAGAGTGAGTGGTACTGGCTGATTGGTGTAGAGACTTGGCATTCGGGCACAAGGCCGTAGGTTATGGGTTCGAATCCTCTCTGACAACAGCATTGCACAATTTTCATTCATCATACATACTACTGATGAGGGTATCAGTAGCACACCACAAAACACATCGTTCTTTCGTATGCTAAACACGCTATTATATCATACATTGTTCCCTAATTCAACACAATTACCTCCTTAAACACATAAACACATAAAAATTGGTACAAGGGGGCACCAAATATATATGCACAACAGAAATCTCATTTGATTTGTGTGAGGGCTGTGATAGTGTCCAGGTGCCCGAACCGAAACAGGTGGTTTCCCTAGGGGGTCACACCCGGAGCCGCCTTTCACCTAGACGTGTGATCCACAGGGTAGTGCAGGAGCATCGTGAGCAGATGCAGTCCCATGGTTGCCGGTCACCAACCATTGATTCACACGCCATTTGTTCCCTCAGCATACTGGATACTGCAGCCACTCCATGTGCAACATTGCTTTGGAATCAGGGATTTCCAACTCACCTAGGTGAACATTCCGTGTCCACCAACCCGGTTAAAGCGCCGTACATTGGATTTTCGTCCTCTCAATTTGATAAACAACAATAATGCCACTGTGAGATGGCAGTGAGTAGGACTTCCCTGACAGAGGCTATCTATATACGCGTGGCCATGTGAGAGCATTTGGAGAAGGAGAGAGGACTCTCCCCACTCTCAGCCGTACCAGGGCTCACTATGATTTATGGATGGATGAAACAACCCGATTTAGGATAACATGTCTCGGATTTCAAGGCGCAAATTTCACCCACTTGTTTGTCTAAATAGCATTTGACCATTCTAACTGGTGTGTGTGTGTGTGTGTGGATGTCTGTGAGTTTGTGATGAAAACCATAAATGTGAATGGTAAACCTGATAACATCAACTATAAATTATACTCTTTATTCTATTCTTCACACTTCTTTATAAGCCTTATTTAGACGTAGTATGTAGGTGGACATTGTTCTCATGGTCACTTTAGCCTCGTCACTCAAAACTTGGTCGTCCACAAATCATAGTCTATCTCTCTCTCTCTCTCACCGAATCGCCTTCAAAATCTTCTCGTCTCCAACTACATAGCAGCAGTTTTACAATTCAAAAAGACATCCATCCTAACATCTGCTGCTATTCAATCATCACTCAATAATAATTATGTTCTGATCATGAATATGTTGGAATTGTTCATTTGAAGAAATGACCAAATTACTTTTATTGTTGATCAGTCTATCGATGCGTCCAAGTGACCTGATTGAGATACGCACAAAATCGAAGTTCCAAGAACAACGATTTTTCTACAAAAGCGGTTCTATCATTAAATAAAACACAAAATTTAATTACAAACCTCAACTTGTGAGGTGTCCAGGCGTTTGAACGCGTCGTTCAAGAATGAAAATAGTAAAGGCTTCGACAGTACAAGGACAGCCGATAGCTGTGTCGAAATTGGACAACTGTTTATGAACAATCGAAACTCCAACCAAGAGCAAACGATATGGGAACTGTTGCGTTTAAACAAATCCACAACTGTGGATAACCGTTGCAGTAATTAAAGTACAGTGATTATAATGACTAATACAATGATAAGTACAATAAACATTATAAATATATGTGAACGTTTCCGAATGTTACAGTACAACTTGCGTTACAATGTAAATGTGACAATTGTTATATCTAGTAGGTTGAACGCTATATTCAGATCCTAAGCTATTCTGATAACCCCAGGCTAGAACTATTCAACGACTTGAAGACCAGAGAGAAGACACGAGTATGAGAGAAGTACTTTACTACAAGGTTCATTTATGTACAGAAAAACAGGGGTTTTATAGTAAATAAAAGACCTTGAGTTTCCATAGTAGCAGTATGTTAAACAGCCAATCAGGACCTCGTTATTTTAGTAGCATAGCTTCTAACTAATCGCTGATTGGTTGGGCTCTTTATGAGCCCCTGGACGCTCTGATAGAGTTTACTGTAAGCCGACTTAACAGTTACAGTACAACTTGCGTTACAATGTAAATGTGAAAATTGTTAAGGATACAACTGCTTACTGAATATAAATAAGTAGTATAAAACAATAAACAAAAAAGTGCAAGATCAGTGAGTGTGAACAATGTAAGACAAAATAAAAATTTGTATATCATATGTTCCTAAATTAACAACAACACACAAATCAATACATGTACATTCAATTTAGAACATGAATGAAAGAAAGTCTATTACAGTGTCTGCAACAATAGTAAGTTTTTACTACAACAACAACAACAACAACAATAACAACAACAACAATAACAACAACAACTACTACTACTACTACTACTACTACTACTACTACTACTACTACTACTACTACTACTACTACTACTACTACTACTACTACTACTACTACTACTATTACTACTACTACTACATTCATACTACTACATTGCTTTGGAATCAGGGATTTCCAACTCACCTAGGTGAACATTCCGTGTCCACCAACCCGGTTAAAGCGCCGTACATTGGATTTTCATCCTCTCAATTTCATAAACAACAATAATGCCACTGTGAGATGGCAGTGAGTAGGACTTCCCTGACAGAGGCTATCTATATACGCGTGGCCATGTGAGAGCATTTGGAGAAGGAGAGAGGACTCTCCCCACTCTCAGCCGTACCAGGGCTCACTATGATTTATGGATGGATGAAACAACCCGATTTAGGATAACATGTCTCGGATTTCAAGGCGCAAATTTCACCCTCTTGTTTGTCTAAATAGCATTTGACCATTCTAACTGGTGTGTGTGTGTGTGTGTGGATGTCTGTGAGTTTGTGATGAAAACCATAAATGTGAATGGTAAACCTGATAACATCAACTATAAATCATACTCTTTATTCTATTCTTCACACTTCTTTATAAGCCTTATTTAGCCGTAGTAAGTAGGTGGACATTGTTCTCATGGTCACTTTAGCCTCGTCACTCAAAACTTGGTCGTCCACAAATCATAGTCTATCTCTCTCTCTCTCTCTCTCACCGAATCGCCTTCAAAATCTTCTCGTCTCCAACTACATAGCAGCAGTTTTACAATTCAAAAAGACATCCATCCTAACATCTGCTGCTATTCAATCATCACTCAATAATAATTATGTTCTGATCATGAATATGTTGGAATTGTTCATTTGAAGAAATGACCAAATTACTTTTATTGTTGATCAGTCTATCGATGCGTCCAAGTGACCTGATTGAGATACGCACAAAATCGAAGTTCCAAGAACAACGATTTTTCTACAAAAAGCGGTTCTATCATTATATAAAACACAAAATTTAATTACAAACCTCAACTTGTGAGGTGTCCAGGCGTTTGAACGCGTCGTTCAAGAATGAAAATAGTAAAGGCTTCGACAGTACAAGGACAGTCGATAGCTGTGTCGAAATTGGACAACTGTTTATGAACAATCGAAACTCCAACCAAGAGCAAACGATATGGGAACTGTTGCGTTTAAACAAATCCACAACTGTGGATAACCGTTGCAGTAATTAAAGTACAGTGATTATAATGACTAATACAATGATAAGTACAATAAACATTATAAATATATGTGAACGTTTCCGAATGTTACAGTACAACTTGCGTTACAATGTAAATGTGACAATTGTTATATCTAGTAGGTTGAACGCTATATTCAGATCCTAAGCTATTCTGATAACCCCAGGCTAGAACTATTCAACGACTTGAAGACCAGAGAGAAGACACGAGTATGAGAGAAGTACTTTACTACAAGGTTCATTTATGTACAGAAAAACAGGGGTTTTATAGTAAATAAAAGACCTTGAGTTTCCATAGTAGCAGTATGTTAAACAGCCAATCAGGACCTCGTTATTTTAGTAGCATAGCTTCTAACTAATCGCTGATTGGTTGGGCTCTTTATGAGCCCCTGGACGCTCTGATAGAGTTTACTGTAAGCCGACTTAACAGTTACAGTACAACTTGCGTTACAATGTAAATGTGAAAATTGTTAAGGATACAACTGCTTACTGAATATAAATAAGTAGTATAAAACAATAAACAAAAAAGTGTAAGGAGAGTGAGTGGGAACAATGTAAGACAAACTAAAAAGTTGTATATCATATTTTCCTAAATTAACAACAACACACAAATCAATACATGTACATTCAATTTAGAACATGAATGAAAGAAAGTCTATTACAGTGTCTGCAACAATAGTAAGTTTTTACTACAACAACAACAACAACAACAACAACAACAACAACAACAACAACTACTACTACTACTACTACTACTATTACTACTACTGCCACTACTACTACTACTACTACTACTACTACTACTACTACTACTACTACTACTACTACTACATTCATACTACTACATTGCTTTGGAATCAGGGATTTCCAACTCACCTAGGTGAACATTCCGTGTCCACCAACCCGGTTAAAGCGCCGTACATTGGATTTTCGTCCTCTCAATTTGATAAACAACAATAATGCCACTGTGAGATGGCAGTGAGTAGGACTTCCCTGACAGAGGCTATCTATATACGCGTGGCCATGTGAGAGCATTTGGAGAAGGAGAGAGGACTCTCCCCACTCTCAGCCGTACCAGGGCTCACTATGATTTATGGATGGATGAAACAACCCGATTTAGGATAACATGTCTCGGATTTCAAGGCGCAAATTTCACCCTCTTGTTTGTCTAAATAGCATTTGACCATTCTAACTGGTGTGTGTGTGTGTGTGTGGATGTCTGTGAGTTTGTAATGAAAACCATAAATGTGAATGGTAAACCTGATAACATCAACTATAAATCATACTCTTTATTCTATTCTTCACACTTCTTTATAAGCCTTATTTAGCCGTAGTAAGTAGGTGGACATTGTTCTCATGGTCACTTTAGCCTCGTCACTCAAAACTTGGTCGTCCACAAATCATAGTCTATCTCTCTCTCTCTCTCTCTCACCGAATCGCCTTCAAAATCTTCTCGTCTCCAACTACATAGCAGCAGTTTTACAATTCAAAAAGACATCCATCCTAACATCTGCTGCTATTCAATCATCACTCAATAATAATTATGTTCTGATCATGAATATGTTGGAATTGTTCATTTGAAGAAATGACCAAATTACTTTTATTGTTGATCAGTCTATCGATGCGTCCAAGTGACCTGATTGAGATACGCACAAAATCGAAGTTCCAAGAACAACGATTTTTCTACAAAAGCGGTTCTATCATTATATAAAACACAAAATTTAATTACAAACCTCAACTTGTGAGGTGTCCAGGCGTTTGAACGCGTCGTTCAAGAATGAAAATAGTAAAGGCTTCGACAGTACAAGGACAGTCGATAGCTGTGTCGAAATTGGACAACTGTTTATGAACAATCGAAACTCCAACCAAGAGCAAACGATATGGGAACTGTTGCGTTTAAACAAATCCACAACTGTGGATAACCGTTGCAGTAATTAAAGTACAGTGATTATAATGACTAATACAATGATAAGTACAATAAACATTATAAATATATGTGAACGTTTCCGAATGTTACAGTACAACTTGCGTTACAATGTAAATGTGACAATTGTTATATCTAGTAGGTTGAACGCTATATTCAGATCCTAAGCTATTCTGATAACCCCAGGCTAGAACTATTCAACGACTTGAAGACCAGAGAGAAGACACGAGTATGAGAGAAGTACTTTACTACAAGGTTCATTTATGTACAGAAAAACAGGGGTTTTATAGTAAATAAAAGACCTTGAGTTTCCATAGTAGCAGTATGTTAAACAGCCAATCAGGACCTCGTTATTTTAGTAGCATAGCTTCTAACTAATCGCTGATTGGTTGGGCTCTTTATGAGCCCCTGGACGCTCTGATAGAGTTTACTGTAAGCCGACTTAACAGTTACAGTACAACTTGCGTTACAATGTAAATGTGAAAATTGTTAAGGATACAACTGCTTACTGAATATAAATAAGTAGTATAAAACAATAAACAAAAAAGTGTAAGGAGAGTGAGTGGGAACAATGTAAGACAAACTAAAAAGTTGTATATCATATTTTCCTAAATTAACAACAACACACAAATCAATACATGTACATTCAATTTAGAACATGAATGAAAGAAAGTCTATTACAGTGTCTGCAACAATAGTAAGTTTTTACTACAACAACAACAACAACAACAACAACAACAATAACAACAACTACTACTACTACTACTACTACTATTACTACTACTGCCATTACTACTACTACTACTACTACTACTACTACTACTACTACTACTACTACTACTACTACTACTACTACTATTACTACTACTACTACATTCATACTACTACATTGCTTTGGAATCAGGGATTTCCAACTCACCTAGGTGAACATTCCGTGTCCACCAACCCGGTTAAAGCGCCGTACATTGGATTTTCGTCCTCTCAATTTCATAAACAACAATAATGCCACTGTGAGATGGCAGTGAGTAGGACTTCCCTGACAGAGGCTATCTATATACGCGTGGCCATGTGAGAGCATTTGGAGAAGGAGAGAGGACTCTCCCCACTCTCAGCCGTACCAGGGCTCACTATGATTTATGGATGGATGAAACAACCCGATTTAGGATAACATGTCTCGGATTTCAAGGCGCAAATTTCACCCACTTGTTTGTCTAAATAGCATTTGACCATTCTAACTGGTGTGTGTGTGTGTGTGTGTGTGTGGATGTCTGTGAGTTTGTGATGAAAACCATAAATGTGAATGGTAAACCTGATAACATCAACTATAAATCATACTCTTTATTCTATTCTTCACACTTCTTTATAAGCCTTATTTAGCCGTAGTAAGTAGGTGGACATTGTTCTCATGGTCACTTTAGCCTCGTCACTCAAAACTTGGTCGTCCACAAATCATAGTCTATCTCTCTCTCTCTCTCTCTCTCACCGAATCGCCTTCAAAATCTTCTCGTCTCCAACTACATAGCAGCAGTTTTACAATTCAAAAAGACATCCATCCTAACATCTGCTGCTATTCAATCATCACTCAATAATAATTATGTTCTGATCATGAATATGTTGGAATTGTTCATTTGAAGAAATGACCAAATTACTTTTATTGTTGATCAGTCTATCGATGCGTCCAAGTGACCTGATTGAGATACGCACAAATCGAAGTTCCAAGAACAACGATTTTTCTACAAAAGCGGTTCTATCATTATATAAAACACAAAATTTAATTACAAACCTCAACTTGTGAGGTGTCCAGGCGTTTGAACGCGTCGTTCAAGAATGAAAATAGTAAAGGCTTCGACAGTACAAGGACAGTCGATAGCTGTGTCGAAATTGGACAACTGTTTATGAACAATCGAAACTCCAACCAAGAGCAAACGATATGGGAACTGTTGCGTTTAAACAAATCCACAACTGTGGATAACCGTTGCAGTAATTAAAGTACAGTGATTACAATGACAAATACAATGATAAGTGCAATAAACATTATAAATATATGGGAACGTTTCCGAATGTTACAGTACAACTTGCGTTACAATGTAAATGTGACAATTGTTATATCTAGTAGGTTGAACGCTATATTCAGATCCTAAGCTATTCTGATAACCCCAGGCTAGAACTATTCAACGACTTGAAGACCAGAGAGAAGACACGAGTATGAGAGAAGTACTTTACTACAAGGTTCATTTATGTACAGAAAAACAGGGGTTTTATAGTAATTAAAAGAACTTGAGTTTCCATAGTAGCAGTATGTTAAACAGCAAATCAGGTGCTCGTTATTTTAGTAGCATAGCTTCTAACTAATCGCTGATTGGTTGGGCTCTTTATGAGCCTCTGGAGACTCTGATAGAGTTTACTGTAAGCCGACTTAACAGTTACAGTACAACTTGCGTTACAATGTAAATGTGAAAATTGTTAAGGATACAACTGCTTACTGAATATAAATAAGTTATCAACAAGCTTGACTTCTATTGTCGGTACGTTGATGACACTTTTATTATTGTGGATCAGGACATTGGCAAAGTCGAACTACTCGAACAGTTTAACAATAAACACCAAGCTATTAAATTCACATGTGAAGAAGAAATAGATAATAAATTAAATTTCCTTGACGTATTGTTAATAAAAAAAGCGAACGGCTCCATCAGTAGAAGTGTGTTTAGGAAAAGCTCTTCATCTAGCCAGTACACACACTTCTTAAGCTTCGTACCTATCTACTATAAAAGGAACTTAGTCAAATGTCTGGCAAATAGAGCTAGGAAGATTTGCTCAGTCGATTCTATCAACGATGAGTTAGAGGTTATCCATAATATGTTGATTGAAAGGGGTTATCCACTAGGATTCCTGAGGAAACATTTACATTCAACAAATAAGAAAGTAAAGACATCAACAGCTGCGAAGAAACCACTCTTCCTGAAACTACAATTCAACGGCGATTCAGCTGATGATGTACTACGGGATAGACTGACTAAAGCAGTTAAGAGAACGTTTAATGCTGCCGACCTCTTTCTGTCTTACTCGACACGATCTATGGTAATTCCCTAACTAAAGGACAAGTTGCCTGGTTATGCCACTTCTATGTGTATCTATAAATTCAGCTGCTCCTGTGGAGAAAGCTATATTGGGCGCACTACCAGACTATTGAACCAAAGAATTAGTGAACACCTCCCTTCGTGGTTAGGAAAAGGTATGGACAAGTCGATACGGAGCTCGATTCTTTCACACTTGATTGATAGCGGTCATGAAGTTGACAGAAACCAGTCTTTTAAAGTTATTTATCGTATTCCTACTACTTTTCCTTATGGGGTTCGATCTCGTCTCCTACACATAGCAGAAGCTATAGGAATTCGATCCAACAACCCAAGTCTTTGTGTTCATAAGAAATTTGTAACACCCTTATACCTCCCTTGGCCTTAATAAATAATCTTATTTTTCATACTCTTTCTTCGTTTATTTTTCTTCATCCCCTCCTATCAATTATTTACTTATAATTTTTCTAATATTCGCTTCCAATTATCTGAACACTTCTTATTACGTATTCTTATAATTTCTATGATTGTTATTTCAGTGTCTATATTTTCTAATCATTGACCTATTTTCCTATTATGTAACATTGATTCAAGCCTTTTATTATTCTTATCACAACTAGTACACCTGTCATTACATTACCAATTTGTACTTTCTACTTATTATTAATTTTGATTATGTAATCTATTCCACTGTCATCATTGACTCATAAACTGCCTTGATTGGTTTAATAATTTCGTATATGCATATAAATATTACTGTATATTAGAGTATAGCCTAATGAGGATCTAATCGAAAACAATATTGTTCGCTTATATATGTTGTTATAAATAAGTAGTATAAAACAATAAACAAGAAAGTGTAAGGAGAGTGAGTGGGAACAATGTAAGACAAACTAAAAAGTTGTATATCATATTCCCCTAAATTAACAACAACACACAAATCAATACATGTACATTAAATTTAGAACATGAATGAAAGAAAGTCTATTACAGTGTTGCAACAATAGTCAGTTTTTACAATAACAACAACAACAAAAACAACAACAACAACTACTACTACTACTACTTCTAATACTGCTGCTACTACTACTACTACCACTACTACTACTACTACCACTACTACTACTATACCACTACTCACTTGATTATGTGAATGAAGAAGTTGAATTGGATCGAATTGAATGGTAATTGTTGTTCTATGATTAGATAGATAGATAGATAGATAGATAAATGGTGATGAATAATGAATTGAGTTGAATTTGATGGTGTTGTTGTTTTGGTGTGCAGTTGTTGGACATGCATGTTAGTTGAGTTTGATTAGTGAGTGAGAATAATGTGTAAGCGAAGCAGAATGCTGAATGGTTGATTGATGCATGATGGAATGAAAGTTCGAATATGTATTTTGAGATGTGTAGGAGTGAGTGGTACTGGCTGATTCGTCTAGAGATTTGGCATTCGGGCACAAGACCGTGGGTTATGGGTTCGAATCCTCTCTGACAACAGCAATGCACAATTTTCATTCATCATACATACTACTGATGAGGGTATCAGTAGCACACCACAAAACACTCATCGTTCTTTCGTATGCCAAACACGCTATTATATCGTATAATTTTCCCTAATTCAACACAATTACCTCCTTAAACACATAAACACATAAATATTGGTACAAGGGGGCACCAGATATATATGCACAACAGAAATCTCATTTGATTTGTGTGAGGGCTGTGATAGTGTCCAGGTGCCCGAACCGAAACAGGTGGTTTCCCTAGGGGGCCACACCCGGAGCCGCCTTTCACCTAGACGTGTGATCCACAGGGTAGTGCAGGAGCATCGTGAGCAGATGCAGTCCCATGGTAGCCGGTCACCAACCATTGATTCACACGCCATTTGTCCCCTCAGCATACTGGATACTGCAGTCACTCCATGTGCAACATTGCTTTGGAATCAGGGATTTCCAACTCACCTAGGTGAACATTCCGTGTCCACCAACCCGGTTAAAGCGCCGTACATTGGATTTTCGTCCTCTCAATTTGATAAACAACAATAATGCCACTGTGAGATGGCAGTGAGTAGGACTTCCCTGACAGAGGCTATCTATATACGCGTGGCCATGTGAGAGCATTTGGAGAAGGAGAGAGGACTCTCCCCACTCTCAGCCGTACCAGGGCTCACTATGATTTATGGATGGATGAAACAACCCGATTTAGGATAACATGTCTCGGATTTCAAGGCGCAAATTTCACCCTCTTGTTTGTCTAAATAGCATTTGACCATTCTAACTGGTGTGTGTGTGTGTGTGTGTGTGGATGTCTGTGAGTTTGTGATGAAAACCATAAATGTGAATGGTAAACCTGATAACATCAACTATAAATCATACTCTTTATTCTATTCTTCACACTTCTTTATAAGCCTTATTTAGCCGTAGTAAGTAGGTGGACATTGTTCTCATGGTCACTTTAGCCTCGTCACTCAAAACTTGGTCGTCCACAAATCATAGTCTATCTCTCTCTCTCTCTCTCTCTCACCGAATCGCCTTCAAAATCTTCTCGTCTCCAACTACATAGCAGCAGTTTTACAATTCAAAAAGACATCCATCCTAACATCTGCTGCTATTCAATCATCACTCAATAATAATTATGTTCTGATCATGAATATGTTGGAATTGTTCATTTGAAGAAATGACCAAATTACTTTTATTGTTGATCAGTCTATCGATGCGTCCAAGTGACCTGATTGAGATACGCACAAAATCGAAGTTCCAAGAACAACGATTTTTCTACAAAAGCGGTTCTATCATTATATAAAACACAAAATTTAATTACAAACCTCAACTTGTGAGGTGTCCAGGCGTTTGAACGCGTCGTTCAAGAATGAAAATAGTAAAGGCTTCGACAGTACAAGGACAGTCGATAGCTGTGTCGAAATTGGACAACTGTTTATGAACAATCGAAACTCCAACCAAGAGCAAACGATATGGGAACTGTTGCGTTTAAACAAATCCACAACTGTGGATAACCGTTGCAGTAATTAAAGTACAGTGATTATAATGACTGTTAAGTCTATCGAAGCGTCCAAATGACCCGATTGAGATACGCGCAAAATCGAAGTTCCAAGAACAACGATTTTTCTACAAAAGCGGTTCTATCATTATATAAAACACAAAATTTAATTGCAAACCTCAACTTGTGAGGTGTCTATGCGTTTACCGCGTCGTTCAAGAATGAAATAGTAAAGGCTTCGATAGTACAAAAACAGCCGATGGCTGTGTCGAAATTGGACAATAGTTTACGAACAATCGAAACTCGAACCAAGAGCAAACGATATGGGAACTGTTGCGTTTAAACAAATCCACAACTGTGGATAACCGTTGCAGTAATTAAAGTACCGTGATTACAATGACAAATACAATGATAAGTACAATAAACATTATAAATATATGGGAACGTTTCCGAATGTTACAGTACAACTTGCGTTACAATGTAAATGTGAAAATTGTTAAGGATACAACTGCTTACTGAATATAAATAAGTAGTATAAAACAATAAACAAAAAAGTGGAAGGAGAGAGAGTAGGAACAATGTAAGGCAAACTTAACACCGCCCCCCAAAGACAGCATGTCTTTCCTCACTTTCGCTGATTGGGAACTAACGTAACATCATTCAGAGGTGACAATGGTATAATTTACTTATTTCAATCTGATGAAGGCTAGGTTTTCTTAACAAAAGTAGATTATTAGGTGACAATGTCTCAAGTTGTTCTGGGTCGTCGTAAACTGGAACTAAAGGTCTATCGTTAAGTATTCTTTCTACTTCAGTCAAATAAGTGGTGAGTGTCTCGTAGGTCATAGTTTGCTCGCCAGATACAGCACTCAAAATTCTACGTATGCTCCTTATTAATCTTTCCCATATACCTCCACGATGACTTGCGTAAGGGATGTTGTAGTGCCACTCGATATTTCGACGAATCATTTCCTTAGCTACTCTATTATCTTTAAAGTCTGGTAATAGAAGTTGTATTTCTTTCTCTAATCCAGCGAATGTGGTTCCTCTATCACTATATATCTTCTTCGGCGCCCCCCTGCGATTTGAGAAGCGAGACAACGCCATTAGAAAAGAATCGATTGATAATGCGCAGGCAACTTCTATGTGAACTGCTCGGGTGTTGAAGCACGTAAATAAGCATCCGTAACACTTTCGAGGTTTGCGTCCCTCCTTAATCGTGATTGGGCCGAAATAATCTACTCCTGTCGTTGCGAACGGGAAGTCGGGTGTTATCCGCGTAGGTGGCAAGTTTCCCATCAGTTGTGACATCGGCCTGGCTGATCTAATGCGGCAGCCTATACATTTATGTATGATCCTCTTGATTGCAGTAGTGCCCTTTAAGATCCAAAACTTTTTGCGCAAGGCGGCTAGTGTGTAGTACACCCCCATGTGTCCGTCAGCTTGATGGTAGTGACGAATGATAAGCTCCGTTATAGGGTGTTTGCTGGGTAGAATAATTGGATGTTTCTGCTCTACCGGAAGATCACTACGGTTCAAACGTCCTCCTACGCGAATCAGGTTGTCAATCACGATTGGACGTAGCTTATTAATGACATGATTTTTGGACGGAATGTTATCAGATTGCTCGTGTCGTTTAATCCATTGTCTAATTTCCGCAAACTCTTGCTCTTGTAAGTATTTTAGTAAGTCTCCTTCGGCATTATCCAATTCGTTAAGTGTAAGGGGTCCCCTTACGATCGTTTTATTGTAGAGGTAACGTTTGGATCTGATGAGCCAAGCTGTACCTTGTTTGAGTTTAATCCATGACAAAAAATGGGATATAAATTTATCAAGGGGAAAAACTGTAGTCATGGTGTCCAAGGTTGTAGCGTTCTTTAACTCTAGCTTGACTGGGAGTTTTAATATTTCTTCTCGTCTATACTCAGGCCACTTATCTTTCTCAGTCGTTAGGAACTCGGGACCTGAAGGCCAAGCTTTAACAGGGTTAGGGTCATACTTACACATTCCTCTGGAAGCTCGATCAGCAGGATTGATGGATGATGCTACATACTTGAAACACGACGCCGTATTAAGTATGCAATTTAATACTATTATAAAATCAGTCCAGAAGTAGATTTCAGTCATGTCCTTTAGCTTTATTTCTTCTACTGTTTGCCTCATCAACTTCACTGCCAGTACTGAGACTTGTAATTCAAGACGAGAAACACTGATAAATTTCAGGGGTGCTATTCTAGACTTGTTTATGATGAAACTACATCTACTCCTTGGAAGTGAGTTCCAATCCACTTTCCAGGGCATCGACACTTGATAATGTCCATCAAGCAATACTGTTTGTTTGTCAGTAATTTCCATAATGGTCTTATCACATAGGGACATGGCAACTTTATCAGAGTACTTATTTTCAGAAAATTCATGTTCAACTAATTTGAGAATATCCTCCTCGACGGAACCTTTTGCTTCTAAACAGTTTATGAAGGCTGAAGTTTTATCAAGTTGACCTGTCGGTCCAAATAAAGCCCATCCTAACATAGTTAGTGTAGCATAGGGTTGTTTAGGTTTCCCGATACGCTGATCGATGACCCAGTGGGCCTCTGGGACGTCGACACCAAGTAACAAACCGACCTTGTCACAGGTTATGGTGGGTAGCTGTACACCTTTCAAGTGTTTCCATCTTTCTTGGAAGTCCATTGGTGGGATTTCTGCCCTTTTAATAGGTAGGTTATTTATAGCATATGCACCTTCGATTTTTATTCGATTAGTCTTGTCTAAAGATTCGATTTCGAAATTAATAAGCTCAGCGTTCTGAGATGACGCTCCAATTACAGAAGATATGTTCAATCTTGTCACTGTACCTGAAATTCCTACCTGCTTTGCCACATCACTAAGCAGTAGTGTCGAGTCCGAGCCATTATCCAATAATGCATAGATATCTACATGTCCTGTGGGACCATGTAACCTGACTGGTACAAATCCCAAATACGTTCCAGCAGAATAAGTAGAATTACAGCATGTTTGTTTAGCATCAGGTTCTGTGTTGTGAAGAATTCTATGATGACGTCGCTTGCAGCCATCGATTTCACACAACACGGGTTGCCGACAGTCTTTTGCTCGATGATTGGGTTTTAAACAACTAAAGCAAAGCTTAAACTTCCTCAGTAATTCTAACCTTTCGTTGTGACTTACTGCTAGCAGTTGTGGGCAAGACACGACTTCATGGGTACCAGAGCAAATTACGCAATGAACCTTTCCTTTGCTCGACGATGTATGAATCTTAGCTCTAGTGGGAGCGGACCGGTTGTTCGATGTCGTTTGAGCTTTGTAGCTCCCACTTGCTAGCTGTCCGTAAGTGTTCGTGGCAATTGACACTTTCTTTTCCAAGAATTGTAACAAATCATCAAAATCGGGTTCTAAACCCCTTCTTAAAATATCGTCTACAGCTTCCGCCCATTTAAACTGTATACTTCGTGGAAGTCGTCTCACTATTCGTTTTAGATTGGTCGAACAATTCAGATCGGCATTTCTGCCCATCTGTGTCAAGGCTATCTTACAGTTAGTCATGAGTCTTGTTAGTTTCTGTAGTCCCGATATATCGTCTTGATTTAGTGGCACTCCATTTAACAACTCTGTTAAGAACGCTTCTACTATGTCATGTGGTTTGCCGAACTGGTTGTGTAGAATGTTAATAGCTTTGGTATAACCTTCTCCTTCTGGTAATAAAACACAATGCTCTATAGCGTCCTTAGCTGCTCCTCCACAATAATGTATCAGGTACATTAATTTCTGAGTATCACCCTCTACTCTGTCGGCGATGTTAGCCTTGAATCCCTTTATGAACGTCCAAAATTTCAAAGGACTTCCATCAAATTTCATAACCTCTATCTTAGGTAAACTGGCTGTCATAACTAGTGACTTGATACTATCCGCCTGTGCTTTAAGTTGTACCGCTTCGCTCAAATGTGAATTGGTGTATTGGCGCCTTAACACGGCTGCTGGTGTTACGTCTCCAGATCGAGACCCCAATGACTCATTAGTCTCACTCACTTTTCTCACTTGGCTTAAAGAGTTCGGGGTTAACTCTAACAATCGTTTGCGTAGTTGAAGTTCTCTAATCTCCAACTCAATCTTTTCTACTTCATTTTCCCTAGAAACTACTTCGTCTTCTAAACTACATCTAGTCTCTACATAGTTGTCCCTTACAGAACAGCTGTCTTTGGAGTTAAGTAAAACATTATCAAGAGCAAGATTTAAAGAAATAGGTGAATTCACCTTAGAAACTGAAAGAATAATATTTTCAGCATTATAATTGTCTGTGTCTTGGGAACTGTCATCGTTGTACTTCATCCTTCTCGTTTTCGTCATCGTTAGTTTGAATGAACCAGAATCGATTCCGACCAAATTAGTTACAGCAAGTATCTTCAACAATTAGGACCAAAGTTCAGAATTGTATCCACACCAATAAGACTAAAGTTGAGAACTGTTAAGTCTATCGAAGCGTCCAAATGACCCGATTGAGATACGCGCAAAATCGAAGTTCCAAAACAACGATTTGTCTACAAAAGCGGTTCTATTATTATATAAAATACAAAATTTAATTACAAACCTCAACTTGTGAGGTGTCCAGGCGTTTACCGCGTCGTTCAAGAATGAAGTAGTAAAGGCTTCGATAGTACAAAGACAGCCGATGGCTGTGTCGAAATTGGACAATAGTTTATGAACAATCGAAACTCGAACCAAGAGCAAACAATATGGAAACTGTTGCGTTTAAACAAATCCGCAACTGTGGATAACCGTTACAGTAATTAAAGTACCGTGATTACAATGACAAATACAATGATAAGTGCAATAAACATTATAAATATATGGGAACGTTTCCGAATGTTACAGTACAACTTACGTTACAATGTAAATGTGAAAATTGTTAAGGATACAACTGCTTACTGAATATAAATAAGTAGTATAAAACAATAAACAAAGAAGTGGAAGGAGAGAGAGTAGGAACAATGCAAGGCAAACTTAACACCGCCCCCCAAAGACAGCATGTCTTTCCTCACTTTCGCTGATTGGGAACTAACGTAACATCATTCAGAGGTGACAATGGTACAATTTACTCTAGCCACAGTCACTCTGAAGCGTCTATCTATCCTCTACTGTTCAGTTATCCGCTCCTTCTAATAAACAAATTTTACGTATATCTCTAATAATTATGCCTCTCGACGTTCTGATTTTCGCTTGTCTCACTAGCCCATCTTCTCCTGGGTTGATACTTACCACTAGACCTTTAAGCCAGTTATTTCGTGTGTAGGTGTCTCCAATAATCAAGACTAGATCACCAACTCGTAGATCTCGTCTCCCTTGTGTCCACTTTGCTCGTGTCTGTAAAAGTGGTAAGTACTCCTTTATCCAACGACGCCAAAATGTAGTTGCCAACAGCTGCGCTTGTAGCCATTGTCGGGAATAACGCTCACGTAGGCTTATTTCAATCTGATGAAGGCTAGGTTTTCTTAACAAAAGTAGATTATTAGGTGACAATGTCTCAAGTTGTTCTGGGTCGTCGTAAACTGGAACTAAAGGTCTATCGTTAAGTATTCTTTCTACTTCAGTCAAATAAGTGGTGAGTGTCTCGTAGGTCATAGTTTGCTCGCCAGATACAGCACTCAAAATTCTACGTATGCTCCTTATTAATCTTTCCCATATACCTCCACGATGACTTGCGTAAGGGATGTTGTAGTGCCACTCGATATTTCGACGAATCATTTCCTTAGCTACTCTATTATCTTTAAAGTCTGGTAATAGAAGTTGTATTTCTTTCTCTAATCCAGCGAATGTGGTTCCTCTATCACTATATATCTTCTTCGGCGCCCCCCTGCGATTTGAGAAGCGAGACAACGCCATTAGAAAAGAATCGATTGATAATGCGCAGGCAACTTCTATGTGAACTGCTCGGGTGTTGAAGCACGTAAATAAGCATCCGTAACACTTTCGAGGTTTGCGTCCCTCCTTAATCGTGATTGGGCCGAAATAATCTACTCCTGTCGTTGCGAACGGGAAGTCGGGTGTTATCCGCGTAGGTGGCAAGTCTCCCATCAGTTGTGACATCGGCCTGGCTGATCTAATGCGGCAGCCTATACATTTATGTATGATCCTCTTGATTGCAGTAGTGCCCTTTAAGATCCAAAACTTTTTGCGCAAGGCGGCTAGTGTGTAGTACACCCCCATGTGTCCGTCAGCTTGATGGTAGTGACGAATGATAAGCTCGGTTATAGGGTGTTTGCTGGGTAGAATAATTGGATGTTTCTGCTCTACCGGAAGATCACTACGGTTCAAACGTCCTCCTACGCGAATCAGGTTGTCAATCACGATTGGACGTAGCTTATTAATGACATGATTTTTGGACGGAATGTTATCAGATTGCTCGTGTCGTTTAATCCATTGTCTAATTTCCGCAAACTCTTGCTCTTGTAAGTATTTTAGTAAGTCTCCTTCGGCATTATCCAATTCGTTAAGTGTAAGGGGTCCCCTTACGATCGTTTTATTGTAGAGGTAACGTTTGGATCTGATGAGCCAAGCTGTACCTTGTTTGAGTTTAATCCATGACGAAAAATGGGATATAAATTTATCAAGGGGAAAAACTGTAGTCATGGTGTCCAAGGTTGTGGCGTTCTTTAACTCTAGCTTGACTGGGAGTTTTAATATTTCTTCTCGTCTATACTCAGGCCACTTATCTTTCTCAGTCGTTAGGAACTCGGGACCTGAAGGCCAAGCTTTAACAGGGTTAGGGTCATACTTACACATTCCTCTGGAAGCTAGATCAGCAGGATTGATGGATGATGCTACATACTTGAAACATGACGCCGTATTAAGTATGCAATTTAATACTATTATAAAATCAGTCCAGAAGTAGATTTCAGTCACGTACTTTAGCTTTATTTCTTCTACTATTTGCCTCATCAACTTCACTGCCAGTACTGAGACTTGTAATTCAAGACGAGAAACACTGATAAATTTCAGGGGTGCTATTCTAGACTTGTTTATGATGAAACTACATCTACTCCTTGGAAGTGAGTTCCAATCCACTTTCCAGGGCATCGACACTTGATAATGTCCATCAAGCAATACTGTTTGTTTGTCAGTAATTTCCATAATGGTCTTATCACATAGGGACATGGCAACTTTATCAGAGTACTTATTTTCAGAAAATTCATGTTCAACTAATTTGAGAATATCCTCCTCGACGGAACCTTTTGCTTCTAAACAGTTTATGAAGGCTGAAGTTTTATCAAGTTGACCTGTCGGTCCAAATAAAGCCCATCCTAACATAGTTAGTGTAGCGTAGGGTTGTTTAGGTTTCCCGATACGCTGATCGATGACCCAGTGGGCCTCTGGGACGTCGACACCAAGTAACAAACCGACCTTGTCACAGGTTATGGTGGGTAGCTGTACACCTTTCAAGTGTTTCCATCTTTCTTGGAAGTCCATTGGTGGGATTTCTGCCCTTTTAATAGGTAGGTTATTTATAGCATATGCACCTTCGATTTTTATTCGATTAGTCTTGTCTAAAGATTCGATTTCGAAATTAATAAGTTCAGCGTTCTGAGACGACGCTCCAATTACAGAAGATATGCTCAATCTTGTCACTGTACCCGAAATTCCTACCTGCTTTGCCACATCACTAAGCAGTAGTGTCGAGTCCGAGCCATTATCCAATAATGCATAGGTATCTACATGTCCTGTGGGACCATGTAACCTGACTGGTACAAATCCCAAATACGTTCCAGCAGAATAAGTAGAATTACAGCATGTTTGTTTAGCATCAGGTTCTGTGTTGTGAAGAATTCTATGATGACGTCGCTTGCAGCCATCGATTTCACACAACACGGGTTGCCGAAAGTCTTTTGCTCGATGATTGGGTTTTAAACAACTAAAGCAAAGCTTAAACTTCCTCAGTAATTCTAACCTTTCGTTGTGACTTACTGCTAGCAGTTGTGGGCAAGACACGACTTCATGGGTACCAGAGCAAATTACGCAATGAACCTTTCCTTTGCTCGACGATGTATGAATCTTAGCTCTAGTGGGAGCAGACCGGTTGTTCGATGTCGTTTGAGCTTTGTAGCTCCCACTTGCTAGCTGTCCGTAAGTGTTCGTGGCAATTGACACTTTCTTTCCCAAGAATTGTAACAAATCATCAAAATTGGGTTCTAAACCCCTTCTTAAAATATCGTCTACAGCTTCCGCCCATTTAAACTGTATACTTCGTGGAAGTCGTCTCACTATTCGTTTTAGATTGGTCGAACAATTCAGATCGGCATTTCTGCCCATCTGTGTCAAGGCTATCTTACAGTTAGTCATGAGTCTTGTTAGTTTCTGTAGTCCCGATATATCGTCTTGATTTAGTGGCACTCCATTTAACAACTCTGTTAAGAACGCTTCTACTATGTCATGTGGTTTGCCGAACTGGTTGTGTAGAATGTTAATAGCTTTGGTATAACCTTCTCCTTCTGGTAATAAAACACAATGCTCTATAGCGTCCTTAGCTGCTCCTTCACAATAATGTATCAGGTACATTAATTTCTGAGTATCACCCTCTACTCTGTCGGCAATGTTAGCCTTGAATCCCTTTATGAACGTCCAAAATTTCAAAGGACTTCCATCAAATTTCATAACCTCTATCTTAGGTGAACTGGCTGTCATAACTAGTGACTTGATACTATCCGCCTGTGCTTTAAGTTGTACCGCTTCGCTCAAATGTGTATTGGTGTATTGGCGCCTTAACACGGCTGCTGGTGTTACGTCTCCAGATCGAGACCCCAATGACTCATTAGTCTCACTCACTTTTCTCACTTGGCTTAAAGAGTTCGGGGTTAACTCTAACAATCGTTTGCGTAGTTGAAGTTCTCTAATCTCCAACTCAATCTTTTCTACTTCCTTCTCCCTAGAAACTACTTCGTCTTCTATGCTACATCTAGTCTCTACATAGTTGTCCCTTACAGAACAGCTGTCTTTGGGGTAACATTATCAAGAGCAAGATTTAAAGAAATAGGTGAATTCACCTTAGAAACTGAAGGAATAATATTTTCAGCATTATAATTGTCTGTGTCTTGGGAACTGTCATCGTTGTACTTCATCCTTTTCGTTTTCGTCATCGTTAGTTTGAATGAACCAGACTCGATTCCGACCAAATTAGTTACAGCAAGTATCTTCAACAATTAGGACCAAAGTTCAGAACTGTATCCACACCAATAAGACCAAAGTTGAGAACTGTTAAGTCTATCGAAGCGTCCAAATGACCCGATTGAGATACGCGCAAAATCGAAGTTCCAAAACAACGATTTGTCTACAAAAGCGGTTCTATTATTATATAAAATACAAAATTTAATTACAAACCTCAACTTGTGAGGTGTCTATGCGTTTACCGCGTCGTTCAAGAATGAAATAGTAAAGGCTTCGATAGAACAAAGACAGCCGATGGCTGTGTCGAAATTGGACAATAGTTTATGAACAATCGAAACTCGAACCAAGAGCAAACAATATGGAAACTGTTGCGTTTAAACAAATCCGCAACTGTGGATAACCGTTACAGTAATTAAAGTACCGTGATTACAATGACAAATACAATGATAAGTGCAATAAACATTATAAATATATGGGAACGTTTCCGAATGTTACAGTACAACTTACGTTACAATGTAAATGTGAAAATTGTTAAGGATACAACTGCTTACTGAATATAAATAAGTAGTATAAAACAATAAACAAAGAAGTGGAAGGAGAGAGAGTAGGAACAATGCAAGGCAAACTTAACACCGCCCCCCAAAGACAGCATGTCTTTCCTCACTTTCGCTGATTGGGAACTAACGTAACATCATTCAGAGGTGACAATGGTACAATTTACTCTAGCCACAGTCACTCTGAAGCGTCTATCTATCCTCTACTGTTCAGTTATCCGCTCCTTCTAATAAACAAATTTTACGTATATCTCTAATAATTATGCCTCTCGACGTTCTGATTTTCGCTTGTCTCACTAGCCCATCTTCTCCTGGGTTGATACTTACCACTAGACCTTTAAGCCAGTTATTTCGTGTGTAGGTGTCTCCAATAATCAAGACTAGATCACCAACTCGTAGATCTCGTCTCCCTTGTGTCCACTTTGCTCGTGTCTGTAAAAGTGGTAAGTACTCCTTTATCCAACGACGCCAAAATGTAGTTGCCAACAGCTGCGCTTGTCGCCATTGTCGGGAATAACGCTCACGTAGGCTTATTTCAATCTGATGAAGGCTAGGTTTTCTTAACAAAAGTAGATTATTAGGTGACAATGTCTCAAGTTGTTCTGGGTCGTCGTAAACTGGAACTAAAGGTCTATCGTTAAGTATTCTTTCTACTTCAGTCAAATAAGTGGTGAGTGTCTCGTAGGTCATAGTTTGCTCGCCTGATACAGCACTCAAAATTCTACGTATGCTCCTTATTAATCTTTCCCATATACCTCCACGATGACTTGCGTAAGGGATGTTGTAGTGCCACTCGATATTTCGACGAATCATTTCCTTAGCTACTCTATTATCTTTAAAGTCTGGTAATAGAAGTTGTATTTCTTTCTCTAATCCAGCGAATGTGGTTCCTCTATCACTATATATCTTCTTCGGCGCCCCCCTGCGATTTGAGAAGCGAGACAACGCCATTAGAAAAGAATCGATTGATAATGCGCAGGCAACTTCTATGTGAACTGCTCGGGTGTTGAAGCACGTAAATAAGCATCCGTAACACTTTCGAGGTTTGCGTCCCTCCTTAATCGTGATTGGGCCGAAATAATCTACTCCTGTCGTTGCGAACGGGAAGTCGGGTGTTATCCGCGTAGGTGGCAAGTCTCCCATCAGTTGTGACATCGGCCTGGCTGATCTAATGCGGCAGCCTATACATTTATGTATGATCCTCTTGATTGCAGTAGTGCCCTTTAAGATCCAAAACTTTTTGCGCAAGGCGGCTAGTGTGTAGTACACCCCCATGTGTCCGTCAGCTTGATGGTAGTGACGAATGATAAGCTCGGTTATAGGGTGTTTGCTGGGTAGAATAATTGGATGTTTCTGCTCTACCGGAAGATCACTACGGTTCAAACGTCCTCCTACGCGAATCAGGTTGTCAATCACGATTGGACGTAGCTTATTAATGACATGATTTTTGGACGGAATGTTATCAGATTGCTCGTGTCGTTTAATCCATTGTCTAATTTCCGCAAACTCTTGCTCTTGTAAGTATTTTAGTAAGTCTCCTTCGGCATTATCCAATTCGTTAAGTGTAAGGGGTCCCCTTACGATCGTTTTATTGTAGAGGTAACGTTTGGATCTGATGAGCCAAGCTGTACCTTGTTTGAGTTTAATCCATGACGAAAAATGGGATATAAATTTATCAAGGGGAAAAACTGTAGTCATGGTGTCCAAGGTTGTGGCGTTCTTTAACTCTAGCTTGACTGGGAGTTTTAATATTTCTTCTCGTCTATACTCAGGCCACTTATCTTTCTCAGTCGTTAGGAACTCGGGACCTGAAGGCCAAGCTTTAACAGGGTTAGGGTCATACTTACACATTCCTCTGGAAGCTAGATCAGCAGGATTGATGGATGATGCTACATACTTGAAACATGACGCCGTATTAAGTATGCAATTTAATACTATTATAAAATCAGTCCAGAAGTAGATTTCAGTCACGTACTTTAGCTTTATTTCTTCTACTATTTGCCTCATCAACTTCACTGCCAGTACTGAGACTTGTAATTCAAGACGAGAAACACTGATAAATTTCAGGGGTGCTATTCTAGACTTGTTTATGATGAAACTACATCTACTCCTTGGAAGTGAGTTCCAATCCACTTTCCAGGGCATCGACACTTGATAATGTCCATCAAGCAATACTGTTTGTTTGTCAGTAATTTCCATAATGGTCTTATCACATAGGGACATGGCAACTTTATCAGAGTACTTATTTTCAGAAAATTCATGTTCAACTAATTTGAGAATATCCTCCTCGACGGAACCTTTTGCTTCTAAACAGTTTATGAAGGCTGAAGTTTTATCAAGTTGACCTGTCGGTCCAAATAAAGCCCATCCTAACATAGTTAGTGTAGCGTAGGGTTGTTTAGGTTTCCCGATACGCTGATCGATGACCCAGTGGGCCTCTGGGACGTCGACACCAAGTAACAAACCGACCTTGTCACAGGTTATGGTGGGTAGCTGTACACCTTTCAAGTGTTTCCATCTTTCTTGGAAGTCCATTGGTGGGATTTCTGCCCTTTTAATAGGTAGGTTATTTATAGCATATGCACCTTCGATTTTTATTCGATTAGTCTTGTCTAAAGATTCGATTTCGAAATTAATAAGTTCAGCGTTCTGAGACGACGCTCCAATTACAGAAGATATGCTCAATCTTGTCACTGTACCCGAAATTCCTACCTGCTTTGCCACATCACTAAGCAGTAGTGTCGAGTCCGAGCCATTATCCAATAATGCATAGGTATCTACATGTCCTGTGGGACCATGTAACCTGACTGGTACAAATCCCAAATACGTTCCAGCAGAATAAGTAGAATTACAGCATGTTTGTTTAGCATCAGGTTCTGTGTTGTGAAGAATTCTATGATGACGTCGCTTGCAGCCATCGATTTCACACAACACGGGTTGCCGAAAGTCTTTTGCTCGATGATTGGGTTTTAAACAACTAAAGCAAAGCTTAAACTTCCTCAGTAATTCTAACCTTTCGTTGTGACTTACTGCTAGCAGTTGTGGGCAAGACACGACTTCATGGGTACCAGAGCAAATTACGCAATGAACCTTTCCTTTGCTCGACGATGTATGAATCTTAGCTCTAGTGGGAGCAGACCGGTTGTTCGATGTCGTTTGAGCTTTGTAGCTCCCACTTGCTAGCTGTCCGTAAGTGTTCGTGGCAATTGACACTTTCTTTCCCAAGAATTGTAACAAATCATCAAAATTGGGTTCTAAACCCCTTCTTAAAATATCGTCTACAGCTTCCGCCCATTTAAACTGTATACTTCGTGGAAGTCGTCTCACTATTCGTTTTAGATTGGTCGAACAATTCAGATCGGCATTTCTGCCCATCTGTGTCAAGGCTATCTTACAGTTAGTCATGAGTCTTGTTAGTTTCTGTAGTCCCGATATATCGTCTTGATTTAGTGGCACTCCATTTAACAACTCTGTTAAGAACGCTTCTACTATGTCATGTGGTTTGCCGAACTGGTTGTGTAGAATGTTAATAGCTTTGGTATAACCTTCTCCTTCTGGTAATAAAACACAATGCTCTATAGCGTCCTTAGCTGCTCCTTCACAATAATGTATCAGGTACATTAATTTCTGAGTATCACCCTCTACTCTGTCGGCAATGTTAGCCTTGAATCCCTTTATGAACGTCCAAAATTTCAAAGGACTTCCATCAAATTTCATAACCTCTATCTTAGGTGAACTGGCTGTCATAACTAGTGACTTGATACTATCCGCCTGTGCTTTAAGTTGTACCGCTTCGCTCAAATGTGTATTGGTGTATTGGCGCCTTAACACGGCTGCTGGTGTTACGTCTCCAGATCGAGACCCCAATGACTCATTAGTCTCACTCACTTTTCTCACTTGGCTTAAAGAGTTCGGGGTTAACTCTAACAATCGTTTGCGTAGTTGAAGTTCTCTAATCTCCAACTCAATCTTTTCTACTTCCTTCTCCCTAGAAACTACTTCGTCTTCTATGCTACATCTAGTCTCTACATAGTTGTCCCTTACAGAACAGCTGTCTTTGGGGTAACATTATCAAGAGCAAGATTTAAAGAAATAGGTGAATTCACCTTAGAAACTGAAGGAATAATATTTTCAGCATTATAATTGTCTGTGTCTTGGGAACTGTCATCGTTGTACTTCATCCTTTTCGTTTTCGTCATCGTTAGTTTGAATGAACCAGACTCGATTCCGACCAAATTAGTTACAGCAAGTATCTTCAACAATTAGGACCAAAGTTCAGAACTGTATCCACACCAATAAGACCAAAGTTGAGAACTGTTAAGTCTATCGAAGCGTCCAAATGACCCGATTGAGATACGCGCAAAATCGAAGTTCCAAAACAACGATTTGTCTACAAAAGCGGTTCTATTATTATATAAAATACAAAATTTAATTACAAACCTCAACTTGTGAGGTGTCTATGCGTTTACCGCGTCGTTCAAGAATGAAATAGTAAAGGCTTCGATAGTACAAAGACAGCCGATGGCTGTGTCGAAATTGGACAATAGTTTATGAACAATCGAAACTCGAACCAAGAGCAAACAATATGGAAACTGTTGCGTTTAAACAAATCCGCAACTGTGGATAACCGTTACAGTAATTAAAGTACCGTGATTACAATGACAAATACAATGATAAGTGCAATAAACATTATAAATATATGGGAACGTTTCCGAATGTTACAGTACAACTTACGTTACAATGTAAATGTGAAAATTGTTAAGGATACAACTGCTTACTGAATATAAATAAGTAGTATAAAACAATAAACAAAGAAGTGGAAGGAGAGAGAGTAGGAACAATGCAAGGCAAACTTAACACCGCCCCCCAAAGACAGCATGTCTTTCCTCACTTTCGCTGATTGGGAACTAACGTAACATCATTCAGAGGTGACAATGGTACAATTTACTCTAGCCACAGTCACTCTGAAGCGTCTATCTATCCTCTACTGTTCAGTTATCCGCTCCTTCTAATAAACAAATTTTACGTATATCTCTAATAATTATGCCTCTCGACGTTCTGATTTTCGCTTGTCTCACTAGCCCATCTTCTCCTGGGTTGATACTTACCACTAGACCTTTAAGCCAGTTATTTCGTGTGTAGGTGTCTCCAATAATCAAGACTAGATCACCAACTCGTAGATCTCGTCTCCCTTGTGTCCACTTTGCTCGTGTCTGTAAAAGTGGTAAGTACTCCTTTATCCAACGACGCCAAAATGTAGTTGCCAACAGCTGCGCTTGTAGCCATTGTCGGGAATAACGCTCACGTAGGCTTATTTCAATCTGATGAAGGCTAGGTTTTCTTAACAAAAGTAGATTATTAGGTGACAATGTCTCAAGTTGTTCTGGGTCGTCGTAAACTGGAACTAAAGGTCTATCGTTAAGTATTCTTTCTACTTCAGTCAAATAAGTGGTGAGTGTCTCGTAGGTCATAGTTTGCTCGCCAGATACAGCACTCAAAATTCTACGTATGCTCCTTATTAATCTTTCCCATATACCTCCACGATGACTTGCGTAAGGGATGTTGTAGTGCCACTCGATATTTCGACGAATCATTTCCTTAGCTACTCTATTATCTTTAAAGTCTGGTAATAGAAGTTGTATTTCTTTCTCTAATCCAGCGAATGTGGTTCCTCTATCACTATATATCTTCTTCGGCGCCCCCCTGCGATTTGAGAAGCGAGACAACGCCATTAGAAAAGAATCGATTGATAATGCGCAGGCAACTTCTATGTGAACTGCTCGGGTGTTGAAGCACGTAAATAAGCATCCGTAACACTTTCGAGGTTTGCGTCCCTCCTTAATCGTGATTGGGCCGAAATAATCTACTCCTGTCGTTGCGAACGGGAAGTCGGGTGTTATCCGCGTAGGTGGCAAGTCTCCCATCAGTTGTGACATCGGCCTGGCTGATCTAATGCGGCAGCCTATACATTTATGTATGATCCTCTTGATTGCAGTAGTGCCCTTTAAGATCCAAAACTTTTTGCGCAAGGCGGCTAGTGTGTAGTACACCCCCATGTGTCCGTCAGCTTGATGGTAGTGACGAATGATAAGCTCGGTTATAGGGTGTTTGCTGGGTAGAATAATTGGATGTTTCTGCTCTACCGGAAGATCACTACGGTTCAAACGTCCTCCTACGCGAATCAGGTTGTCAATCACGATTGGACGTAGCTTATTAATGACATGATTTTTGGACGGAATGTTATCAGATTGCTCGTGTCGTTTAATCCATTGTCTAATTTCCGCAAACTCTTGCTCTTGTAAGTATTTTAGTAAGTCTCCTTCGGCATTATCCAATTCGTTAAGTGTAAGGGGTCCCCTTACGATCGTTTTATTGTAGAGGTAACGTTTGGATCTGATGAGCCAAGCTGTACCTTGTTTGAGTTTAATCCATGACGAAAAATGGGATATAAATTTATCAAGGGGAAAAACTGTAGTCATGGTGTCCAAGGTTGTGGCGTTCTTTAACTCTAGCTTGACTGGGAGTTTTAATATTTCTTCTCGTCTATACTCAGGCCACTTATCTTTCTCAGTCGTTAGGAACTCGGGACCTGAAGGCCAAGCTTTAACAGGGTTAGGGTCATACTTACACATTCCTCTGGAAGCTAGATCAGCAGGATTGATGGATGATGCTACATACTTGAAACATGACGCCGTATTAAGTATGCAATTTAATACTATTATAAAATCAGTCCAGAAGTAGATTTCAGTCACGTACTTTAGCTTTATTTCTTCTACTATTTGCCTCATCAACTTCACTGCCAGTACTGAGACTTGTAATTCAAGACGAGAAACACTGATAAATTTCAGGGGTGCTATTCTAGACTTGTTTATGATGAAACTACATCTACTCCTTGGAAGTGAGTTCCAATCCACTTTCCAGGGCATCGACACTTGATAATGTCCATCAAGCAATACTGTTTGTTTGTCAGTAATTTCCATAATGGTCTTATCACATAGGGACATGGCAACTTTATCAGAGTACTTATTTTCAGAAAATTCATGTTCAACTAATTTGAGAATATCCTCCTCGACGGAACCTTTTGCTTCTAAACAGTTTATGAAGGCTGAAGTTTTATCAAGTTGACCTGTCGGTCCAAATAAAGCCCATCCTAACATAGTTAGTGTAGCGTAGGGTTGTTTAGGTTTCCCGATACGCTGATCGATGACCCAGTGGGCCTCTGGGACGTCGACACCAAGTAACAAACCGACCTTGTCACAGGTTATGGTGGGTAGCTGTACACCTTTCAAGTGTTTCCATCTTTCTTGGAAGTCCATTGGTGGGATTTCTGCCCTTTTAATAGGTAGGTTATTTATAGCATATGCACCTTCGATTTTTATTCGATTAGTCTTGTCTAAAGATTCGATTTCGAAATTAATAAGTTCAGCGTTCTGAGACGACGCTCCAATTACAGAAGATATGCTCAATCTTGTCACTGTACCCGAAATTCCTACCTGCTTTGCCACATCACTAAGCAGTAGTGTCGAGTCCGAGCCATTATCCAATAATGCATAGGTATCTACATGTCCTGTGGGACCATGTAACCTGACTGGTACAAATCCCAAATACGTTCCAGCAGAATAAGTAGAATTACAGCATGTTTGTTTAGCATCAGGTTCTGTGTTGTGAAGAATTCTATGATGACGTCGCTTGCAGCCATCGATTTCACACAACACGGGTTGCCGAAAGTCTTTTGCTCGATGATTGGGTTTTAAACAACTAAAGCAAAGCTTAAACTTCCTCAGTAATTCTAACCTTTCGTTGTGACTTACTGCTAGCAGTTGTGGGCAAGACACGACTTCATGGGTACCAGAGCAAATTACGCAATGAACCTTTCCTTTGCTCGACGATGTATGAATCTTAGCTCTAGTGGGAGCAGACCGGTTGTTCGATGTCGTTTGAGCTTTGTAGCTCCCACTTGCTAGCTGTCCGTAAGTGTTCGTGGCAATTGACACTTTCTTTCCCAAGAATTGTAACAAATCATCAAAATTGGGTTCTAAACCCCTTCTTAAAATATCGTCTACAGCTTCCGCCCATTTAAACTGTATACTTCGTGGAAGTCGTCTCACTATTCGTTTTAGATTGGTCGAACAATTCAGATCGGCATTTCTGCCCATCTGTGTCAAGGCTATCTTACAGTTAGTCATGAGTCTTGTTAGTTTCTGTAGTCCCGATATATCGTCTTGATTTAGTGGCACTCCATTTAACAACTCTGTTAAGAACGCTTCTACTATGTCATGTGGTTTGCCGAACTGGTTGTGTAGAATGTTAATAGCTTTGGTATAACCTTCTCCTTCTGGTAATAAAACACAATGCTCTATAGCGTCCTTAGCTGCTCCTTCACAATAATGTATCAGGTACATTAATTTCTGAGTATCACCCTCTACTCTGTCGGCAATGTTAGCCTTGAATCCCTTTATGAACGTCCAAAATTTCAAAGGACTTCCATCAAATTTCATAACCTCTATCTTAGGTGAACTGGCTGTCATAACTAGTGACTTGATACTATCCGCCTGTGCTTTAAGTTGTACCGCTTCGCTCAAATGTGTATTGGTGTATTGGCGCCTTAACACGGCTGCTGGTGTTACGTCTCCAGATCGAGACCCCAATGACTCATTAGTCTCACTCACTTTTCTCACTTGGCTTAAAGAGTTCGGGGTTAACTCTAACAATCGTTTGCGTAGTTGAAGTTCTCTAATCTCCAACTCAATCTTTTCTACTTCCTTCTCCCTAGAAACTACTTCGTCTTCTATGCTACATCTAGTCTCTACATAGTTGTCCCTTACAGAACAGCTGTCTTTGGGGTAACATTATCAAGAGCAAGATTTAAAGAAATAGGTGAATTCACCTTAGAAACTGAAGGAATAATATTTTCAGCATTATAATTGTCTGTGTCTTGGGAACTGTCATCGTTGTACTTCATCCTTTTCGTTTTCGTCATCGTTAGTTTGAATGAACCAGACTCGATTCCGACCAAATTAGTTACAGCAAGTATCTTCAACAATTAGGACCAAAGTTCAGAACTGTATCCACACCAATAAGACCAAAGTTGAGAACTGTTAAGTCTATCGAAGCGTCCAAATGACCCGATTGAGATACGCGCAAAATCGAAGTTCCAAAACAACGATTTGTCTACAAAAGCGGTTCTATTATTATATAAAATACAAAATTTAATTACAAACCTCAACTTGTGAGGTGTCTATGCGTTTACCGCGTCGTTCAAGAATGAAATAGTAAAGGCTTCGACAGTACAAAGACAGCCGATGGCTGTGTCGAAATTGGACAATAGTTTATGAACAATCGAAACTCGAACGAAGAGCAAACAATATGGAAACTGTTGCGTTTAAACAAATCCGCAACTGTGGATAACCGTTACAGTAATTAAAGTACCGTGATTACAATGACAAATACAATGATAAGTGCAATAAACATTATAAATATATGGGAACGTTTCCGAATGTTACAGTACAATTTACGTTACAATGTAAATGTGAAAATTGTTAAGGATACAACTGCTTACTGAATATAAATAAGTAGTATAAAACAATAAACAAAGAAGTGGAAGGAGAGAGAGTAGGAACAATGTAAGGCAAACTTAACACTGCCCCCCAAAGACAGCATGTCTTTCCTCACTTTCGCTGATTGGGAACTAACGTAACATCATTCAGAGGTGACAATGGTACAATTTACTCTAGCCACAGTCACTCTGAAGCGTCTATCTATCCTCTACTGTTCAGTTATCCGCTCCTTCTAATAAACAAATTTTACGTATATCTCTAATAATTATGCCTCTCGACGTTCTGATTTTCGCTTGTCTCACTAGCCCATCTTCTCCTGGGTTGATACTTACCACTAGACCTTTAAGCCAGTTATTTCGTGTGTAGGTGTCTCCAATAATCAAGACTAGATCACCAACTCGTAGATCTCGTCTCCCTTGTGTCCACTTTGCTCGTGTCTGTAAAAGTGGTAAGTACTCCTTTATCCAACGACGCCAAAATGTAGTTGCCAACAGCTGCGCTTGTAGCCATTGTCGGGAATAACGCTCACGTAGGCTTATTTCAATCTGATGAAGGCTAGGTTTTCTTAACAAAAGTAGATTATTAGGTGACAATGTCTCAAGTTGTTCTGGGTCGTCGTAAACTGGAACTAAAGGTCTATCGTTAAGTATTCTTTCTACTTCAGTCAAATAAGTGGTGAGTGTCTCGTAGGTCATAGTTTGCTCGCCAGATACAGCACTCAAAATTCTACGTATGCTCCTTATTAATCTTTCCCATATACCTCCACGATGACTTGCGTAAGGGATGTTGTAGTGCCACTCGATATTTCGACGAATCATTTCCTTAGCTACTCTATTATCTTTAAAGTCTGGTAATAGAAGTTGTATTTCTTTCTCTAATCCAGCGAATGTGGTTCCTCTATCACTATATATCTTCTTCGGCGCCCCCCTGCGATTTGAGAAGCGAGACAACGCCATTAGAAAAGAATCGATTGATAATGCGCAGGCAACTTCTATGTGAACTGCTCGGGTGTTGAAGCACGTAAATAAGCATCCGTAACACTTTCGAGGTTTGCGTCCCTCCTTAATCGTGATTGGGCCGAAATAATCTACTCCTGTCGTTGCGAACGGGAAGTCGGGTGTTATCCGCGTAGGTGGCAAGTCTCCCATCAGTTGTGACATCGGCCTGGCTGATCTAATGCGGCAGCCTATACATTTATGTATGATCCTCTTGATTGCAGTAGTGCCCTTTAAGATCCAAAACTTTTTGCGCAAGGCGGCTAGTGTGTAGTACACCCCCATGTGTCCGTCAGCTTGATGGTAGTGACGAATGATAAGCTCGGTTATAGGGTGTTTGCTGGGTAGAATAATTGGATGTTTCTGCTCTACCGGAAGATCACTACGGTTCAAACGTCCTCCTACGCGAATCAGGTTGTCAATCACGATTGGACGTAGCTTATTAATGACATGATTTTTGGACGGAATGTTATCAGATTGCTCGTGTCGTTTAATCCATTGTCTAATTTCCGCAAACTCTTGCTCTTGTAAGTATTTTAGTAAGTCTCCTTCGGCATTATCCAATTCGTTAAGTGTAAGGGGTCCCCTTACGATCGTTTTATTGTAGAGGTAACGTTTGGATCTGATGAGCCAAGCTGTACCTTGTTTGAGTTTAATCCATGACGAAAAATGGGATATAAATTTATCAAGGGGAAAAACTGTAGTCATGGTGTCCAAGGTTGTGGCGTTCTTTAACTCTAGCTTAACTGGGAGTTTTAATATTTCTTCTCGTCTATACTCAGGCCACTTATCTTTCTCAGTCGTTAGGAACTCGGGACCTGAAGGCCAAGCTTTAACAGGGTTAGGGTCATACTTACACATTCCTCTGGAAGCTAGATCAGCAGGATTGATGGATGATGCTACATACTTGAAACATGACGCCGTATTAAGTATGCAATTTAATACTATTACAAAATCAGTCCAGAAGTAGATTTCAGTCACGTACTTTAGCTTTATTTCTTCTACTATTTGCCTCATCAACTTCACTGCCAGTACTGAGACTTGTAATTCAAGACGAGAAACACTGATAAATTTCAGGGGTGCTATTCTAGACTTGTTTATGATGAAACTACATCTACTCCTTGGAAGTGAGTTCCAATCCACTTTCCAGGGCATCGACACTTGATAATGTCCATCAAGCAATACTGTTTGTTTGTCAGTAATTTCCATAATGGTCTTATCACATAGGGACATGGCAACTTTATCAGAGTACTTATTTTCAGAAAATTCATGTTCAACTAATTTGAGAATATCCTCCTCGACGGAACCTTTTGCTTCTAAACAGTTTATGAAGGCTGAAGTTTTATCAAGTTGACCTGTCGGTCCAAATAAAGCCCATCCTAACATAGTTAGTGTAGCGTAGGGTTGTTTAGGTTTCCCGATACGCTGATCGATGACCCAGTGGGCCTCTGGGACGTCGACACCAAGTAACAAACCGACCTTGTCACAGGTTATGGTGGGTAGCTGTACACCTTTCAAGTGTTTCCATCTTTCTTGGAAGTCCATTGGTGGGATTTCTGCCCTTTTAATAGGTAGGTTATTTATAGCATATGCACCTTCGATTTTTATTCGATTAGTCTTGTCTAAAGATTCGATTTCGAAATTAATAAGTTCAGCGTTCTGAGACGACGCTCCAATTACAGAAGATATGCTCAATCTTGTCACTGTACCCGAAATTCCTACCTGCTTTGCCACATCACTAAGCAGTAGTGTCGAGTCCGAGCCATTATCCAATAATGCATAGGTATCTACATGTCCTGTGGGACCATGTAACCTGACTGGTACAAATCCCAAATACGTTCCAGCAGAATAAGTAGAATTACAGCATGTTTGTTTAGCATCAGGTTCTGTGTTGTGAAGAATTCTATGATGACGTCGCTTGCAGCCATCGATTTCACACAACACGGGTTGCCGAAAGTCTTTTGCTCGATGATTGGGTTTTAAACAACTAAAGCAAAGCTTAAACTTCCTCAGTAATTCTAACCTTTCGTTGTGACTTACTGCTAGCAGTTGTGGGCAAGACACGACTTCATGGGTACTAGAGCAAATTACGCAATGAACCTTTCCTTTGCTCGACGATGTATGAATCTTAGCTCTAGTGGGAGCAGACCGGTTGTTCGATGTCGTTTGAGCTTTGTAGCTCCCACTTGCTAGCTGTCCGTAAGTGTTCGTGGCAATTGACACTTTCTTTCCCAAGAATTGTAACAAATCATCAAAATTGGGTTCTAAACCCCTTCTTAAAATATCGTCTACAGCTTCCGCCCATTTAAACTGTATACTTCGTGGAAGTCGTCTCACTATTCGTTTTAGATTGGTCGAACAATTCAGATCGGCATTTCTGCCCATCTGTGTCAAGGCTATCTTACAGTTAGTCATGAGTCTTGTTAGTTTCTGTAGTCCCGATATATCGTCTTGATTTAGTGGCACTCCATTTAACAACTCTGTTAAGAACGCTTCTACTATGTCATGTGGTTTGCCGAACTGGTTGTGTAGAATGTTAATAGCTTTGGTATAACCTTCTCCTTCTGGTAATAAAACACAATGCTCTATAGCGTCCTTAGCTGCTCCTTCACAATAATGTATCAGGTACATTAATTTCTGAGTATCACCCTCTACTCTGTCGGCAATGTTAGCCTTGAATCCCTTTATGAACGTCCAAAATTTCAAAGGACTTCCATCAAATTTCATAACCTCTATCTTAGGTGAACTGGCTGTCATAACTAGTGACTTGATACTATCCGCCTGTGCTTTAAGTTGTACCGCTTCGCTCAAATGTGTATTGGTGTATTGGCGCCTTAACACGGCTGCTGGTGTTACGTCTCCAGATCGAGACCCCAATGACTCATTAGTCTCACTCACTTTTCTCACTTGGCTTAAAGAGTTCGGGGTTAACTCTAACAATCGTTTGCGTAGTTGAAGTTCTCTAATCTCCAACTCAATCTTTTCTACTTCCTTCTCCCTAGAAACTACTTCGTCTTCTATGCTACATCTAGTCTCTACATAGTTGTCCCTTACAGAACAGCTGTCTTTGGGGTAACATTATCAAGAGCAAGATTTAAAGAAATAGGTGAATTCACCTTAGAAACTGAAGGAATAATATTTTCAGCATTATAATTGTCTGTGTCTTGGGAACTGTCATCGTTGTACTTCATCCTTTTCGTTTTCGTCATCGTTAGTTTGAATGAACCAGACTCGATTCCGACCAAATTAGTTACAGCAAGTATCTTCAACAATTAGGACCAAAGTTCAGAACTGTATCCACACCAATAAGACCAAAGTTGAGAACTGTTAAGTCTATCGAAGCGTCCAAATGACCCGATTGAGATACGCGCAAAATCGAAGTTCCAAGAACAACGATTTTTCTACAAAAGCGGTTCTATCATTATATAAAACACAAAATTTAATTGCAAACCTCAACTTGTGAGGTGTCTATGCGTTTACCGCGTCGTTCAAGAATGAAATAGTAAAGGCTTCGATAGTACAAAAACAGCCGATGGCTGTGTCGAAATTGGACAATAGTTTACGAACAATCGAAACTCGAACCAAGAGCAAACGATATGGGAACTGTTGCGTTTAAACAAATCCACAACTGTGGATAACCGTTGCAGTAATTAAAGTACAGTGATTATAATGACTAATACAATGATAAGTACAATAAACATTATAAATATATGTGAACGTTTCCGAATGTTACAGTACAACTTGCGTTACAATGTAAATGTGAAAATTGTTAAGGATACAACTGCTTACTGAATATAAATAAGTAGTATAAAACAATAAACAAAAAAGTGTAAGGAGAGTGAGTGGGAACAATGTAAGGCAAACTTAACACCGCCCCCCAAAGACAGCATGTCTTTCCTCACTTTCGCTGATTGGGAACTAACGTAACATCATTCAGAGGTGACAATGGTATAATTTACTTATTTCAATCTGATGAAGGCTAGGTTTTCTTAACAAAAGTAGATTATTAGGTGACAATGTCTCAAGTTGTTCTGGGTCGTCGTAAACTGGAACTAAAGGTCTATCGTTAAGTATTCTTTCTACTTCAGTCAAATAAATGGTGAGTGTCTCGTAGGTCATAGTTTGCTCGCCAGATACAGCACTCAAAATTCTACGTATGCTCCTTATTAATCTTTCCCATATACCTCCACGATGACTTGCGTAAGGGATGTTGTAGTGCCACTCGATATTTCGACGAATCATTTCCTTAGCTACTCTATTATCTTTAAAGTCTGGTAATAGAAGTTGTATTTCTTTCTCTAATCCAGCGAATGTGGTTCCTCTATCACTATATATCTTCTTCGGCGCCCCCCTGCGATTTGAGAAGCGAGACAACGCCATTAGAAAAGAATCGATTGATAATGCGCAGGCAACTTCTATGTGAACTGCTCGGGTGTTGAAGCACGTAAATAAGCATCCGTAACACTTTCGAGATTTGCGTCCCTCCTTAATCGTGATTGGGCCGAAATAATCTACTCCTGTCGTTGCGAACGGGAAGTCGGGTGTTATCCGCGTAGGTGGCAAGTTTCCCATCAGTTGTGACATCGGCCTGGCTGATCTAATGCGGCAGCCTATACATTTATGTATGATCCTCTTGATTGCAGTAGTGCCCTTTAAGATCCAAAACTTTTTGCGCAAGGCGGCTAGTGTGTAGTACACCCCCATGTGTCCGTCAGCTTGATGGTAGTGACGAATGATAAGCTCCGTTATAGGGTGTTTGCTGGGTAGAATAATTGGATGTTTCTGCTCTACCGGAAGATCACTACGGTTCAAACGTCCTCCTACGCGAATCAGGTTGTCAATCACGATTGGACGTAGCTTATTAATGACATGATTTTTGGACGGAATGTTATCAGATTGCTTGTGTCGTTTAATCCATTGTATAATTTCCGCAAACTCTTGCTCTTGTACGTATTTTAGTAGGTCTCTTTCGGCATTATCCAATTCGTTAAGCGTAAGGGGTCCCCTTACGATCGTTTTATTGTAGAGGTAACGTTTGGATCTGATGAGCCAAGCTGTACCTTGTTTGAGTTTAATCCATGACAAAAAATGGGATATAAATTTATCAAGGGGAAAAACTGTAGTCATGGTGTCCAAGGTTGTAGCGTTCTTTAACTCTAGCTTGACTGGGAGTTTTAATATTTCTTCTCGTCTATACTCAGGCCACTTATCTTTCTCAGTCGTTAGGAACTCGGGACCTGAAGGCCAAGCTTTAACAGGGTTAGGGTCATACTTACACATTCCTCTGGAAGCTCGATCAGCAGGATTGATGGATGATGCTACATACTTGAAACACGACGCCGTATTAAGTATGCAATTTAATACTATTATAAAATCAGTCCAGAAGTAGATTTCAGTCATGTCCTTTAGCTTTATTTCTTCTACTGTTTGCCTCATCAACTTCACTGCCAGTACTGAGACTTGTAATTCAAGACGAGAAACACTGATAAATTTCAGGGGTGCTATTCTAGACTTGTTTATGATGAAACTACATCTACTCCTTGGAAGTGAGTTCCAATCCACTTTCCAGGGCATCGACACTTGATAATGTCCATCAAGCAATACTGTTTGTTTGTCAGTAATTTCCATAATGGTCTTATCACATAGGGACATGGCAACTTTATCAGAGTACTTATTTTCAGAAAATTCATGTTCAACTAATTTGAGAATATCCTCCTCGACGGAACCTTTTGCTTCTAAACAGTTTATGAAGGCTGAAGTTTTATCAAGTTGACCTGTCGGTCCAAATAAAGCCCATCCTAACATAGTTAGTGTAGCATAGGGTTGTTTAGGTTTCCCGATACGCTGATCGATGACCCAGTGGGCCTCTGGGACGTCGACACCAAGTAACAAACCGACCTTGTCACAGGTTATGGTGGGTAGCTGTACACCTTTCAAGTGTTTCCATCTTTCTTGGAAGTCCATTGGTGGGATTTCTGCCCTTTTAATAGGTAGGTTATTTATAGCATATGCACCTTCGATTTTTATTCGATTAGTCTTGTCTAAAGATTCGATTTCGAAATTAATAAGCTCAGCGTTCTGAGATGACGCTCCAATTACAGAAGATATGTTCAATCTTGTCACTGTACCTGAAATTCCTACCTGCTTTGCCACATCACTAAGCAGTAGTGTCGAGTCCGAGCCATTATCCAATAATGCATAGATATCTACATGTCCTGTGGGACCATGTAACCTGACTGGTACAAATCCCAAATACGTTCCAGCAGAATAAGTAGAATTACAGCATGTTTGTTTAGCATCAGGTTTTGTGTTGTGAAGAATTCTATGATGACGTCGCTTGCAGCCATCGATTTCACACAACACGGGTTGCCGACAGTCTTTTGCTCGATGATTGGGTTTTAAACAACTAAAGCAAAGCTTAAACTTCCTCAGTAATTCTAACCTTTCGTTGTGACTTACTGCTAGCAGTTGTGGGCAAGACACGACTTCATGGGTACCAGAGCAAATTACGCAATGAACCTTTCCTTTGCTCGACGATGTATGAATCTTAGCTCTAGTGGGAGCGGACCGGTTGTTCGATGTCGTTTGAGCTTTGTAGCTCCCACTTGCTAGCTGTCCGTAAGTGTTCGTGGCAATTGACACTTTCTTTTCCAAGAATTGTAACAAATCATCAAAATCGGGTTCTAAACCCCTTCTTAAAATATCGTCTACAGCTTCCGCCCATTTAAACTGTATACTTCGTGGAAGTCGTCTCACTATTCGTTTTAGATTGGTCGAACAATTCAGATCGGCATTTCTGCCCATCTGTGTCAAGGCTATCTTACAGTTAGTCATGAGTCTTGTTAGTTTCTGTAGTCCCGATATATCGTCTTGATTTAGTGGCACTCCATTTAACAACTCTGTTAAGAACGCTTCTACTATGTCATGAGGTTTGCCGAACTGGTTGTGTAGAATGTTAATAGCTTTGGTATAAACTTCTCCTTCTGGTAATAAAACACAATGCTCTATAGCGTCCTTAGCTGCTCCTCCACAATAATGTATCAGGTACATTAATTTCTGAGTATCACCCTCTACTCTGTCGGCGATGTTAGCCTTGAATCCCTTTATGAACGTCCAAAATTTCAAAGGACTTCCATCAAATTTCATAACCTCTATCTTAGGTAAACTGGCTGTCATAACTAGTGACTTGATACTATCCGCCTGTGCTTTAAGTTGTACCGCTTCGCTCAAATGTGAATTGGTGTATTGGCGCCTTAACACGGCTGCTGGTGTTACGTCTCCAGATCGAGACCCCAATGACTCATTAGTCTCACTCACTTTTCTCACTTGGCTTAAAGAGTTCGGAGTTAACTCTAACAATCGTTTGCGTAGTTGAAGTTCTCTAATCTCCAACTCAATCTTTTCTACTTCATTTTCCCTAGAAACTACTTCGTCTTCTAAACTACATCTAGTCTCTACATAGTTGTCCCTTACAGAACAGCTGTCTTTGGAGTTAAGTAAAACATTATCAAGAGCAAGATTTAAAGAAATAGGTGAATTCACCTTAGAAACTGAAAGAATAATATTTTCAGCATTATAATTGTCTGTGTCTTGGGAACTGTCATCGTTGTACTTCATCCTTCTCGTTTTCGTCATCGTTAGTTTGAATGAACCAGAATCGATTCCGACCAAATTAGTTACAGCAAGTATCTTCAACAATTAGGACCAAAGTTCAGAATTGTATCCACACCAATAAGACTAAAGTTGAGAACTGTTAAGTCTATCGAAGCGTCCAAATGACCCGATTGAGATACGCGCAAAATCGAAGTTCCAAAACAACGATTTGTCTACAAAAGCGGTTCTATTATTATATAAAATACAAAATTTAATTACAAACCTCAACTTGTGAGGTGTCCAGGCGTTTACCGCGTCGTTCAAGAATGAAGTAGTAAAGGCTTCGATAGTACAAAGACAGCCGATGGCTGTGTCGAAATTGGACAATAGTTTATTGTAACAGTAATAAAAATCATTACATGCAACATTAATAATGTGTGTTTGTATTTCTCATTGCAGGACAACAAAGAGTGAATGCACTGGAAGAAGAAGAACAAGCCCTACGTCGTCTGAACCTGCAGAATAACGAGTAAAACTATTTTGTAATAACTTTCCCCTTTTGTATTAAAAACCGCGTATTTCAATTTCAAATATATCTGCTGCACCATCACACCGTGTTCTCACTTCAGACGCACTTGTCTGTCCTGACTGTTGTGTTGCTGTTTCAGGTCGCTCCTGCTCCCAAGTGAACGTCGAAATACAACGTGCTACAAGTGGTGATGGAGGTGTTCACTAAAAAACGCGATGAAAACCTGAACGAACCGCCGGTGATTCCAGTCAAGCCAACTACTGGCTCAGCTCCCCGTCAACCGCCACTCCTGGAAAACTCGTCAAACTATACAGTGTGGAAGTTCAAAGTTGCAGCATATCTTCGTAAAGTTCCAGCTTCGGAACAATTCGATTATCTGGTGTCCTAACTCAGTGACGAAGCTACCAAAAGAGCTATAGTTAACGGGTTTGCGGCGGACAATACTCTCGCTCAGAACTGGAAGATTCTCGATGATTGTTTTTCGACGCCGGTGGATCCCCAACAAGCAGCCATCCGATTTTTGTCACGACATCAAACACCCGGCGGGAATCCAATGGATTATTTTAATTCTTTGCAACAGATGGCTGTGCAAGCGTTTCCTTGTCTTGATGCCACTGGAAGAGATGAATTGATCAAGTCTCGGTTCGTGGAAGGGTTACTATCCAGTTCCTTAAAGGAACACTTCCTACTAAACCCTCCAACAGATATAAATTCCTTAAAAAGAGTTACATTCCGGTTCATGGCAGCCGAGCAGCTAAAAAGCCCACTTGACATGCACCAGCCAACTGCGATGGCAGTCATGCAGCCTACAAAAGCGAGTCGCCCACTGAACCCTCAACGCATATCTAACGTTACCCGGTCTCCCCACTGGAACAGCAGTCGAAGACAGTTCAATCCCACTGAGAAGAAGTGGAGACCAACGAATAGTTATCATGGTCGTCAATCCGAATGCCCGTACTGTCGAAGGTTTGGCAAAAACGCAAAGAAATGTGGTCATAATCGTTTTGGTAACACAAGTAAGCCGTACATTTTTCATTTATCTTCTTATGCTGACCATGTGCGTCCCATCACGATTAAGGCTAGAGTACAGGGTATCGATATCGAAGTTTTATTAGACACCGGAGCGTCAGTATCCCTAATTAAGAGCGAGTTTTTAGGAATGCTTAATCGTAAAGTCCAACAGACGCGATACCCATCCACATTACTCACAGCTAGCGGAGACCCATTGAAAGTGAACTCTAAGGTATGGTTGGACCTAATGATAGATAGACATCCGTTCCGTCATGGGTTTTTAGTTTGTCCGACTTTGACTTGGGATATGATACTTGGAGTCGACTTCATGTTAGAACATAAAGCTTGTATATTTATGGACAGCTTGGAAGCTAAATTTGGAGAGACTAAAATACGCTTGCACCATACTAACACGCCATTTAAAGCTGTGTCATATGTGGGAATCTCAGACCTGGTGCGGCAAGTAAACGACAACCGAACACTAAAAGAGAAAGATCGACATGCAACGATTGCCGTGCTTCAACAGTTTAGTTCGGTATTCGAAGAGAGTATTTCCGGCAATCGCACGAGTACGGTGCAACACACCATTTGCACGGGGGACCACAGACCACTTAGGCAACCGCCTCGTAGAGTGCCAGTACACTATCAACCACAACTGGATACGATGATAAAGGATATGCTTGACAAGAATATTATAGTACCGTCATCATCCCCCTGGGCATCACCTATCGTCCTGGTTAAAAAGAAAGATTCCTCTCTGCGTCTCTGCATAGACTATCGACGCCTTAACGCTATAACTAAGCGTGACTCTTTTCCTCTTCCGAGAATCGATGCTATATTAGACGCTTTGAGTGGCGCATGTTGGTTTTCAACGCTAGACCTAGCATCAGGGTACTGGCAAGTGGAAGTCAGACCACAAGATAGAAAGAAAACCGCATTTGTAGTGCCAAATGGTTTATACGAATTCCAAGTAATGCCTTTCGGTCTAACGAATGCCCCAGCTACCTTCCAAAGATTAATGCAAACAGTTTTACAAGATATAGTACCTCATAAATGTTTGATTTATCTCGATGACATTATTGTGTATGTTAGCACACCTGAGCAACATAATGCTAATCTGAAAGCAGTTCTCCATCGCCTTCAACAACACAACCTAAAAGTAAAACCGTCCAAATGTCGTCTGCTGCAGAAAGAAGTAGTTTTCTTAGGACATCGTATCACTGCAGATGGAGTAGGCACCGATAAAGAAAAGACACGTGTCATTGTTAATTGGCCACAGCCCAAATCACCTGAAGACGTTCGTAGCTTTCTTGGCCTAGCTTCTTACTACAGACGCTTTGTCCGTGACTTTGCATCATTAGCAGCACCCTTACACCGTTTGACGCACAAAGGACGAAAATTTTTATGGACTACAGAGTGTCAACAGGCGTTCGATGCTTTGAAGACACGACTAAGCTCTCCACCTATATTAGCCGTTCCGGATACCTCAGCAAGCGGGGGAGAATTTATACTTGATACGGATGCCAGTTCCTCCGCTATTGGAGCAGTTCTATCACAAGTGGCCCCAGATGGGCAAGAAAGAGTCATTGCGTACGCTAGCCGTCGACTGGATAAGAGCGAAACAAGATATTCCACAACGCGTCGAGAGATGTTAGCATTAGTAAAATTCTTACAACATTTCCGCCATTATTTACTAGGTAAACCTTTCCGTGTACGCACAGACCACCGTGCACTACAATGGCTCCGCTCCTTCCGCGAACCAGAAGGCCAAGTGGCACGCTGGCAAGAGCGACTACAGGAGTTTGATTTTACTTGCGAATACCGACCAGGCAGCCGTCACACAAACGCCGACTCTCTGTCCCGTATACCCTATGCTCCTAGTACCATTAGTGCTGTCCTTAGCACAGCCCCAGAGATCGACTGGGCGTCTCTTCAAGCATCAGACCCTGACCTGCATTTCATTTACCTACGACAACTACACGGTAACGATAAACCTTCTACGGCAGAGTTAAAGGATCATTCCCCAGCGACGCGCCGTCTTTGTACCAAGTGGAGTAGCCTGAGATTGTATGGGAACACACTATTTATAGTCAGCGAGTCAAAACAACCACTGTTGATAGTACCACGTGTGCAAGTTCAGAATATTATGGAGCAGGTGCATCGAGAACTCGGGCACTCGGGGAAACGAAAAACTGAACATGCGATCTGCCAGAGGTTTTGGTGGCCATCCATCCATGAAGACGTGACTGAATTCTGCAAAAATTGTAGCACGTGCCATGCCATCAAGTCACCTCAGCAAAGACCCCGTGCACCGTTAGTCCCAATGACGACAGAAGGTCCACATCAACGAGTCGGTATCGATATCATGGGGCCCCTTACGACATCAAAGAACGGAAACCGTTATATACTGGTGATGGTGGACTATTTTAGCAAATGGTGTGAAGCCGTCCCTATACCTCAACAAGATGCCCTCACGGTCGCTCGAGCTTTCATTGATCATTGGGTCTCCCGTTATGGCGCTCCATTCTCACTCCATTCCGATCAAGGTACAGCTTTTGAAAGCCATCTCGTCGCTCAGGTATGCCGATTATTGGGTATCCGCAAAACACATACCACTGCATACCACCCTGAAGGTAACGGTTTAGTAGAAAGAACAAACCGAACCATTAAAACCCTCCTACAGTCGTTTATCAATAATTTGTCGACGGAATGCTGGGATGATGCAATACCCCAATGCTTGTTAGCTTACCGCGCATCAGTTCACGGTTCCACGGGATTTTCACCTGCGATTTTACTCTTTGGACATGAATTACGCCTGCCTGTAGAGATCCAAATGCCGTTGTTGCCTTTCGAAGCTCAAGACTATGTACCATACGTCCGTAACCTTCGTAGCCGCCTAGCCGACGCATACCGTCTAGTTAAAGCTAATCTACAAAATGCCAGCAAACATCAAAAGAATGTGTACGATCGACATGCGAACGGGCCCGTATATAAACCTGGAGATCGTGTGTGGCTACATCGCCCTATGGCCCCACCAGGAACATGCGGCAAGTTTCACCAACCTTGGAAAGGGCCTTACGAAATCGTATTTATTCGGTCCCCTACAACATTCGTCCTACGCAACCTCCAGCGACCTCAAGACGACGTTCTAACGGCACACTACAACCAACTGAAGCCGGATAAAACAACGGTGCACTTAGATGCCCCGTTTGTCAATCCCCCGACGGCTACCAGCCATTACGAGGTGCCACCAGAAGGGGGAATAGCATATCCATGCCCGCAACCAGGCACTGAGGACAGTGCCTCATGGAGAGAGGGGGTAGCGTAACAGTAATAAAAATCATTACATGCAACATTAATAATGTGTGTTTGTATTTCTCATTGCAGGACAACAAAGAGTGAATGCACTGGAAGAAGAAGAACAAGCCCTACGTCGTCTGAACCTGCAGAATAACGAGTAAAACTATTTTGTAATAACTTTCCCCTTTTGTATTAAAAACCGCGTATTTCAATTTCAAATATATCTGCTGCAACATCACACCGTGTTCTCACTTCAGACGCACTTGTCTGTCCTGACTGTTGTGTTGCTGTTTCAGGTCGCTCCTGCTCCCAAGTGAACGTCGAAATACAACGTGCTACATTATGAACAATCGAAACTCGAACCAAGAGCAAACAATATAAAAACTGTTGCGTTTAAACAAATCCACAACTGTGGATAACCGTTACAGCAATTAAAGTACCGTGATTACAATGATAAATACAATGATAAGTGCAATAAACATTATAAATATATGGGAACGTTTCCGAATGTTACAGTACAACTTGCGTTACAATGTAAATGTGACAATTGTTATATCTAGTAGGTTGAACGCTATATTCAGATCCTAAGCTATTCTGATAACCCCAGGCTAGAACTATTCAACGACTTGAAGACCAGAGAGAAGACACGAGTATGAGAGAAGTACTTTACTACAAGGTTCATTTATGTACAGAAAAACAGGGGTTTTATAGTAATTAAAAGAACTTGAGTTTCCATAGTAGCAGTATGTTAAACAGCAAATCAGGTGCTCGTTATTTTAGTAGCATAGCTTCTAACTAATCGCTGATTGGTTGGGCTCTTTATGAGCCTCTGGAGACTCTGATAGAGTTTACTGTAAGCCGACTTAACAGTTACAGTACAACTTGCGTTACAATGTAAATGTGAAAATTGTTAAGGATACAACTGCTTACTGAATATAAATAAGTTATCAACAAGCTTGACTTCTATTGTCGGTACGTTGATGACACTTTTATTATTGTGGATCAGGACATTGGCAAAGTCGAACTACTCGAACAGTTTAACAATAAACACCAAGCTATTAAATTCACATGTGAAGAAGAAATAGATAACAAATTAAATTTCCTTGACGTATTGTTAATAAAAAAAGCGAACGGCTCCATCAGTAGAAGTGTGTTTAGGAAAAGCTCTTCATCTAGCCAGTACACACACTTCTTAAGCTTCGTACCTATCTACTATAAAAGGAACTTAGTCAAATGTCTGGCAAATAGAGCTAGGAAGATTTGCTCAGTCGATTCTATCAACGATGAGTTAGAGGTTATCCATAATATGTTGATTGAAAGGGGTTATCCACTAGGATTCCTGAGGAAACATTTACATTCAACAAATAAGAAAGTAAAGACATCAACAGCTGCGAAGAAACCACTCTTCCTGAAACTACAATTCAACGGCGATTCAGCTGATGATGTACTACGGGATAGACTGACTAAAGCAGTTAAGAGAACGTTTAATGCTGCCGACCTCTTTCTGTCTTACTCGACACGATCTATGGTAATTCCCTAACTAAAGGACAAGTTGCCTGGTTATGCCACTTCTATGTGTATCTATAAATTCAGCTGCTCCTGTGGAGAAAGCTATATTGGGCGCACTACCAGACTATTGAACCAAAGAATTAGTGAACACCTCCCTTCGTGGTTAGGAAAAGGTATGGACAAGTCGATACGGAGCTCGATTCTTTCACACTTGATTGATAGCGGTCATGAAGTTGACAGAAACCAGTCTTTTAAAGTTATTTATCGTATTCCTACTACTTTTCCTTATGGGGTTCGATCTCGTCTCCTACACATAGCAGAAGCTATAGGAATTCGATCCAACAACCCAAGTCTTTGTGTTCATAAGAAATTTGTAACACCCTTATACCTCCCTTGGCCTTAATAAATAATCTTATTTTTCATACTCTTTCTTCGTTTATTTTTCTTCATCCCCTCCTATCAATTATTTACTTATAATTTTTCTAATATTCGCTTCCAATTATCTGAACACTTCTTATTACGTATTCTTATAATTTCTATGATTGTTATTTCAGTGTCTATATTTTCTAATCATTGACCTATTTTCCTATTATGTAACATTGATTCAAGCCTTTTATTATTCTTATCACAACTAGTACACCTGTCATTACATTACCAATTTGTACTTTCTACTTATTATTAATTTTGATTATGTAATCTATTCCACTGTCATCATTGACTCATAAACTGCCTTGATTGGTTTAATAATTTCGTATATGCATATAAATATTACTGTATATTAGAGTATAGCCTAATGAGGATCTAATCGAAAACAATATTGTTCGCTTATATATGTTGTTATAAATAAGTAGTATAAAACAATAAACAAGAAAGTGTAAGGAGAGTGAGTGGGAACAATGTAAGACAAACTAAAAAGTTGTATATCATATTCCCCTAAATTAACAACAACACACAAATCAATACATGTACATTAAATTTAGAACATGAATGAAAGAAAGTCTATTACAGTGTTTGCAACAATAGTCAGTTTTTACAATAACAACAACAACAAAAACAACAACAACAACTACTACTACTACTACTTCTAATACTGCTACTACTACTACTACTACTACTACTACTACTACTACTACTACTACTAGTACTACCACTACTCACTTGATTATGTGAATGAAGAAGTTGAATTGGATCGAATTGAATGGTAATTGTTGTTCTATGATTAGATAGATAGATAGATAGATAAATGGTGATGAATAATGAATTGAGTTGAATTTGATGGTGTTGTTGTTTTGGTGTGCAGTTGTTGGACATGCATGTTAGTTGAGTTTGATTAGTGAGTGAGAATAATGTGTAAGCGAAGCAGAATGCTGAATGGTTGATTGATGCATGATGGAATGAAAGTTCGAATATGTATTTTGAGATGTGTAGGAGTGAGTGGTACTGGCTGATTCGTCTAGAGATTTGGCATTCGGGCACAAGACCGTGGGTTATGGGTTCGAATCCTCTCTGACAACAGCAATGCACAATTTTCATTCATCATACATACTACTGATGAGGGTATCAGTAGCACACCACAAAACACTCATCGTTCTTTCGTATGCCAAACACGCTATTATATCGTATAATTTTCCCTAATTCAACACAATTACCTCCTTAAACACATAAACACATAAATATTGGTACAAGGGGGCACCAGATATATATGCACAACAGAAATCTCATTTGATTTGTGTGAGGGCTGTGATAGTGTCCAGGTGCCCGAACCGAAACAGGTGGTTTCCCTAGGGGGCCACACCCGGAGCCGCCTTTCACCTAGACGTGTGATCCACAGGGTAGTGCAGGAGCATCGTGAGCAGATGCAGTCCCATGGTAGCCGGTCACCAACCATTGATTCACACGCCATTTGTCCCCTCAGCATACTGGATACTGCAGTCACTCCATGTGCAACATTGCTTTGGAATCAGGGATTTCCAACTCACCTAGGTGAACATTCCGTGTCCACCAACCCGGTTAAAGCGCCGTACATTGGATTTTCGTCCTCTCAATTTGATAAACAACAATAATGCCACTGTGAGATGGCAGTGAGTAGGACTTTCCTGACAGAGGCTATCTATATACGCGTGGCCATGTGAGAGCATTTGGAGAAGGAGAGAGGACTCTCCCCACTCTCAGCCGTACCAGGGCTCACTATGATTTATGGATGGATGTGGATGTCTGTGAGTTTGTTATGACAATCATAATTGTGAATTGTGTAGCTGCAAATAATTCTCCAAAATCGATATCTCATTAAGTGTTCGACATTGGATGCTTACCACGTTGTTTAAGTGGACTTGTTTAACTGAAGGCTTTCGGTCATGCATCCGTAGCAGATCACGTTGCAACACGGCGTGGGACACAGCTCCTACGTTACAATATCCAGTTAAGAACGAAGTCTCTCGGTATATTGGTAACGAATCAAATATATCTTTCCTGTCTCTCCTCGTCTGACTTCTGGTTTCTATTCGACTGGGAACGATCGATTATAGAACATACTACTGGTTGGTAGTTGTAAAACTAGAACATCCGTAGTATCCTCATTGGTGAGCCTAATGTGATCTGGTACACCAAGCCAATATATTGTGAGTCTGTTCCATTTTGGAGTATTGTTATTCATTGTTATTCTTTATTTGAATTTTATATATTGTGATATACTGTTTTTTTTCGCGAATTTTTTTTCCTGGATATATTTTAATTAGACATTTTTGTTCTCTATATTATTATGACGGAACACTCACCTAAGCTTCTTAAGTTTAAGTCTTTTCCTCCTACTTCGATTCAGTTAACGCCATTTTGGCCCGACAATATCGAGTCCTGGTTCTGCTACGCAGAAGCTTATTTTAGCATGCACGGAATCACGGACTCGCGCGCACGATTTCTCGCTGTGGTTAAGGCGTTACCGCGCGAGTTTAACAGGTACGTAACACCTAGTATGTTTACTAGTGATGTTCCCGAACCTTACGAAACTCTCAAATGTTCGATTCTAAAACGTGAAGACCTAACCGACCGACAACGGTTAGACCAACTCTTCCATAACATCGACTTGCAACAGGGTTCTGCGACAGACATGTTGCTCAGAATGAGAGAGGTTATCGGCCAACGAACTTTCGATGATCGCCTATTCAGACAACTTTTCTTGTCTAAACTTCCTCATCAGGTGCAGACAGTGTTTGTTTCATTTCAAAACAACGCCATAGATGAGCTGTCTGCATCTGCCCACCAAATCTTAGAAATCACTAGATCTTCTAAGGCCGAGGTTTTTTCCGTCAAGGAAAAACCCCAAAAGACCCCGACTGACATAGCCGAACTGTCACACGCTCACACGATATCTTAGAGTTCGTAATGACCGTAGTCGGTCAAAAACCCCACGTAGAAGTATCTCAAGTAGGCGATCTGGCTCTCGACCACGAGAGACAGACAATCCCGACTGATGCTGGTAACATAACCAGCACGGTAAATCTTTCAGAAATTGCAGGAAACCCTGCAATTATCCGACCTTAAGATCGAGTGACACGAAAAACAGTTCGGGAAACTTCCCAGCCGGCACGCGTTAACGACAACCGTAGCCGGCGAACACAGCCGCCTCTTAATAGTCACGGATGTGACTATTAAAGTTCGCTACCTCGTCGACACTAGCGCAGAAGTTAGCGTTCTTCCAGCAAACGGAAAACCGATCGCTACTTACGGTAAAAGGTACGTCTACCTTAACGTGGGTTTACGCAAACCCATACACTGGATCTTCGTTGTTGCAGATGTTTCTATGCCAATCATTGGTATAGACCTGTTACAACACCACAATCTACTCATCGACACACGCTCACGAAGGTTAATAGACGAAAACACTAAGTTATCTGTTTGCGTAACTCCTTGTTCTGGTTGCAGGTTATCCCCAGTCACGATTAAGCACACCATAGACCCCTTGTACCAATCAGTACTCGAAAAATACCCCGGGATATACCAATCGCAATCGAAATTGCCTTGTGTAACCAGCAATGTTACACATCACATCACGACTACAGGACCACCTGTATCCTCGAAAGCCCATCGACTCGCTCCCGAATAACTTAGGTTAGCCAAAAATGAATTCGAGCATATGATAGACTTAGGCATAATTCGACCATCGAATAGTCCCATTGCACATGGTCCCTAAAAAGGATAGCAATGATTGGCGGTCAACTGGTGATTATCGGCATCTGAATGCGAAAACCATTCCCGATCGTTACCCATTGCCTCATATTCACGATTTGACAGCTACCTTGAAAGGTACAACTGTCTTTTCGAAAATCGACTTGGTTAAAGCTTATAACCAAATCCCGATGGCACCTGACGACATCACTAAAACCGCCATCATCACTCCCTTCGGTCTTTACGAATTTCTACGAATGCCTTTTGGTTTAAGAAATGCGGCTCAAACCTTCCAAAGGTTTATAGACGACGTCTTCCGAGGTCTCAACTTCGTACATGCGTATGTTGATGACTGTCTAATAGCAAGTCCGGACAGAGAATCACATCTCAAGCATCTGGACATTGTTTTCAATCGACTCCAACGGCATGGCATTACTGTCAACATTCAGAAATGCCAAATCGGAACTAACTCCTTAGACTTCTTAGGACACACCATTGATGCCCAAGGCATCCGACCCCTAAGGAGCAAAGTGGCGGCCATTCTGGATTACCCAGAACCGACCACGATCAAGCACTTACGAACTTTCAACGGACTCGTAAGTTTCTATAGACGGTTCATACCTAAATGCGCATCCCTAATGAAACCGTTAACCGATCAGCTTCGTGGAAATGTGAAATCAATTAGTTTAGACGACATAGCCCGTAAAGCATTTTTCACAGTTAAGGAACACATCGCTAAAGCAACCTTGCTTGCTCATCAGGACACTCAAGCGCCCATTAGTATCGCCGTAGACGCATCCGACTCAGCAGTCGGAGGAGTCTTACAACAATGGGTTAACAACTCGTGGCAACCTTTAGGATTTTTCTCGAGACGGTTGCTAGACGCGGAATACGGGTACAGCACGTTCCGTAGGGAACTCCTAGCTATGTATTGTGCTGTACGGCATTTCCAACATTCCATCGAAGGAAAAGAATTCACACTTCTTACCGATCACAAACCCCTTACCTTCCCTTTAAGTTCATCTTCAGACAAGTACTCACCGCGACAGTCTCGAAAACTCGACTACATTTGGCAGTTTACTTCAGACATACAACACATTTCTGGAGCTAACAATGTAGTCACAGACGCCTTGTCTCGAATAAGTTCCTTGAACAGTTTCCAAGGAATCGACCTTTTTAAACTCGCTCAGCTTCAAAAAGAAGACATTGATCTTCAGCATGAGTTATCCTCCACAACTATTAAACTAAGTATTAGGCAGATGGGAGTAGGTAAGGAGACCTTACTCTGTGACACATCTACAGGTAGGGATCGTCCAATGGTACCAAAACATTATCGACGCAACGTCTTCAATACGTTGCACAATCTTTCTCATCCAGGTGCTCGTGCAACAGTCAAACTTATAGACGAACGCTTTTGCTGGCCTGGCATGAATAAAGACGTGAGGGAGTGGGAACGCTCCTGTGTAAGCTGTCAGAAATCTAAGGTCATGAGACATAACAAATGTCCCTTAGGCCCTTTCAAAACCCCTGACGCTCGTTTCGACCACGTCCATATAGATTTGGTAGGACCCTTACCCGACTCGAACAGATACTCATATCTCCTAACATGCGTAGACTGTTTTACTCAGTGGCCAGAAGCATTACCGATTAAGAACATTACTGCTGAAACCGTGACCCGCGCTTTCGTCGAACGATGGGTAGCAAATTTCGGCTGCCCTTCCACAATTACTACAGACCGCGGACGCCAGTTCGAATCTGGACTTTTCCGTTGTCTGATCTCACTTTTAGGAATCACGCGCTTCCGAACGACCGCCTACCACCCACAAGCAAATGGGTTGGTAGAACGTTTTCATCGACAACCAAAAGCTTCATTATCAGCTGCAAACGTTTCACAGTGAACAGACGCTCTTCCACTCGTCTTGCTAGGTATCCGTAATGCAGTGAAATCCGACATTGGATACACGGCATCTCAACTCGTTTACGGAACGACACTCCGACTCCCAGGAGAATTCGTGGATCCTTCAGCTTCTTCATTGAACATGGATCTAAACTCTTAAACGAGTAGGCTTTCAAACGCTATGCGTTCAGTTAAACATGCTCACACTCGACCTCAATCAACTGATGTTTTCGTTCAACCTGAATTACGACATAGTACACACGTCTTCGTTCGTTGAGACTCACATCGACGACCCCTAGAATCAGCATACGAAGGACCCTTCAAAGTTCGGCGAGACTAAAGAACATGGACGACCTTTGAACGAATCTTAAATGACCTTGAGAAATATTGGCCAATCAGAAGACAGTTAGCATACAATAAAAATATATTATACAAAACTCAAAAATTAAAGGGGATACTGTTCTTTTACATGTATCAAAAACTTATCAAGGTCAGATATAGGTTCAGAAGTTCTAAAATCACAGTGCATCCGGCACAGGAACTCATCCCTGAGGCTCCATATTAGTCGACATCTGGAACCATGATAAAGTCCCGAAAATTCTTTCAGCCTCAACCACATAGTTTCAGTGTTGTCGGTATGTTGTTATGGTTTAGGGTTTAGGATTAGGGTTAAGGTTTAGGGTTAAAGATGAGGCTATTAATAATGGACGACATTTGAGCGACGCTAGAGTGAATCTGAGAGTGTCAACATAATAACTAAGACTAAATGAGGGTTATAAACCCGTGTGAAGAATTCAAATAATGATTTACAGTTCATGGTTAAGGTTATGAATTTTACTTAGGGTTTTCATCACGAACTGACATCAGCTATGATGCCACAACTCAATCCAAATATATAATTGAATTTTGCGCCAAAACCTAATGGTAACATATCTTGTAGTCGCTTAATTATCATGTTTTCTCTAAAATCCTTTGTAAACTGACCGTACGTAAGCGTCAGGTACCGAACTTAGCGCTGTGACCTTGAAAACCCGCGAAAGCTTCTGATTGGCTCGTCCATGTTCTTTAGTCTCGCCCAAAGTTCTTCAACGCGAACCTAAGTACTATGTAGTCGATAAGAACGGTACGAACGATAGCATCAGTACCGATCGACTCAAAGCAGCGTAATAAAAAGGAAACCCTAGCTACGTCGAATTTCCCTCGGTACAATCGTATGACACTGCTTCTTCACTCGTAGTACCCTACACGACAGCCGACACACAACTTGATACTTCGTCAACGTCGATAGAAAAACCTAAAACAACGCGTTATTATTATTATTATTAGCTTTATTCAATATTATATTTTTGGTACAATATAGGATTCTCAGCACAAAGTACTTCAACAAGTTTCCGTTTCTTACTTCTTCGTCCTTCTTGACGATGAATATTGAGTGATCGCCAGTTAGAACTTAGCAGCCCAGTCAATCGACATCTGGATAATGTACATTTTTGTCGCTGCATATTGCCAGCAACCACGATATCTCTGATTAAGCCTTCTGTAATCTTTACAGCGAAAGGTCTTACACTTTTCAGAAACGCACCTGAATAAGCTGTGCGATTAACAGGCATAATGATGTATTAAAACAAACGAAATCAGATAACTGTTTGAAATATCTAGATGATAGGAACAGGTAACCCAGATGTTTAAACAGGAAGACGAGTAAGATTTCCAGAACATCTTAACGAATATTGCACGTAGGACATAAGCTTTATCTTGAATTACCCTTTCATAGTTTATTATAAAAAATTTTTTTAATATGCTCATTTTGTTTATTTATATAAAAAACAAAACATTTTAAATTTTTTGAGCGTATATATATTTTTTTATATATAAGTGTATTAGTTTATTTTTTCCGCTCATCTTGTGTCCTTACGCAAGTACGAGGGTATTTTCGACATGCACTCACACGTTTTATTTTTCCTCTATTCCAGGACGGCTGAAAAAGAACGACGAAGTTTTGCAAGGAACCGAAATTTTCATTGTACTATATTTCTTTATTGCTATATTGTACATTTTGGTCCCATACTTTAAGCAAAGACGACCAGACGCTGCTAAACGAAGCAAGCTATCAGAAGAGTGTTTACCAACGACAAACTCGTTGGGTTTAAACTTATGGCTGGTCACGTCTTAAGGGCATAGCTACCTCACCAGGGAGGGAGTGAACTGTAGCTGTAAATAATTCCCCAAAATCATTAGCTCATTGAGTGTTCGACATTGGATGCTTACCACGTTGTTTAAGTGGACTTGTTTAACTGAAGGCTTTCGGTCATGCATCCGTAGCAGATCACGTTGCAACACGGCGTGGGACACAGCTCCTACGTTACAATATCCAGTTAAGAACGAAGTCTCTCGATATATTGGTAACGAATCAAATATATCTTTCCTGTCTCTCCTCGTCTGACTTCTGGTTTCTATTCGACTGGGAACGATCGATTATAGAACATACTACTGGTTGCTAGTTGTAAAACTAGAACATCCGTTGTATCCTCAATGGTAAACCTGACAACATCAACTGTAAATCATACTCTTTATTCTATTCTTCACACTTCTTTATAAGCTTTATTTAGCCGTTGTAAGTAGGTGGACATTGTTCTAATGGTCACTTCCGCATCACCCCATATTAGTTAATAATACGCAAATCTCTTTTTGTAAACTAATTGCGTCCGACATATTTTCACTAATTCATTTCATGAATTTACATTTCTGAGGTGACTATGAATTTTAATTTTTAATGATCAAGTGCATCCTTAAGCTAGTGTTTTTTGAGAGCTTCGCTTTTTGCTATGCCGCGTACTACTAGACTAATTGAAAGATGGAACGCCCAACATCGCAAGAGGGGGACAGAAGACGAGTAAGTAGGAATGTATTTTCCAGCACACTATCAAATTTAGTACAAAAATCGCATGTATTTTTATTTTTTGCATGAAAGTTAATCGTCATTTTTGCACAGCTAGTTGGCATATAGGGGGTCCTTCTTATCCATCCAATAGGGAAGCTACATGTCGACGTTTTACAATGTTCCTTTAGCTTTAATTGGATACAATGTCTTCGGCTCTTTCATGTCTTCTTCAGTTCACCAACGAGCCATCCCTACAACTAGGTTAGCTGATAATATTGAAAATGGAAATTTACCCTTCTGTATCAGAAAATAAATAAAACAAAATATTTAGATTTGTTGTATACGAAATTTCTGTCGTTCCATCCAATTTTTTTGTGATTATGACTTATTTCATTCTAATTATAAAGAAGTTTCATGTTAACTACACCTTCTGAAATGGAGAAACTCATGTAGCAGCCTAATAAAACTGAGTTTAGCCGATGATAATAATAAGATGCAGCTGACATTTACATTTTTAAGCACATAGATTACCGTATAATATTCAAAGATCCGAATAAAAAAAATTCAAGTATTCTGAATATGAATTTTCACAATTGATTGATTACTGGGCGGTAATCAATGTCATGCGTGTCAAGTCCTTCTTAGTGCTAATCGAATGCTATCGATCAAGTTGCAATGTGGCCACTAGTCCAGGTGGCTCGACAATATGTGCACTATGTTGAAATGAGATGGTGGTTAGAGGTGGTCGATTGGAAAACCTGGACCCGCGTTTCGTTCTACCTGGCACTCGTCGGCAAGGAGTGCCTGTAATCTTGAAGGAACTGGTGCTCCCTAATGGATTCGATCCCGTGTCACGAGTACCAAGTAGCACGAAACCCGGGTACAGGGTTTCCAGTCGACCACCACTAACCACCATCTTATCTGAATATGAGTTTTTCACGCGTTGGCAACGAACGGTAAAGTGTTTCGGTAAGATAGCATCAAACTGAAAAGTATATTTTTTAAAAACTAATTATTGTGAAAAAAAGTAAAATAATCTGAACAAATAAAGCTCCAACGAATGAAATGTATGAAATGTATTGAAATGCAAACCTTGTGTAGAGTATGTTGAGAAGCACTTCCTTATATGTTCTTGTTCCCAAATACGGCTCAAAAATTATGTTGTGAGTTCGTACGTCGAGGTTGTCAATCCTGGTCCGTGTTCGTTCGGCGAGACTTCCGATTCTGTAGTGGCGTGCTTCGTTAATAGTTCACCTCGATAACCGTTATTACACCAATCTTAACGGTGTATAGAGTCAGAAGACAAAAGGAAGCGGCAACTACATTTTTTTGAAAAAACGTAGACTAAAAAGCTGTGAGCACATAAGCGAATGTTGGCGAGCGAAGCTTACATGACACGTATTGGAGATGGCTGGGAAGCCAACTCAATTTAAGCAAGTGTTTATCAACATTTATAGTCCCACAAAAATGAATGACAGACATTTGATGAATAAAATGCGAAGTGTGCACACATATATGAATATTGTGTGCCCTGCTTTTCGTCCTTCTTTTTTCTCACACCTTTTTCAGCCTCCTGCAGATACTCCACCGAAAGCAGAAATGGCACGGGTGACATCGTCCTACACCGTTATTAATGCTTCCGATATTCTGGAGGGATATAAGTTCGAAACTTCTTAAAGCCCCCAACTTCGCATGTATCTATTCTCGACCATCAGTTGTATGTTGCAACGCTACCTCCATAAAGTGCGCCAAGTGTGATATTGACATGTTCCTTATGAAATCCATTTACATTCATATCTTATGAAATTTCAACCCAGCTGAGTAATTTTCAACAGTGAAAATCGTAACTTCTTTAACAATTTGATCTTGCCTGTAAACCGGCATGCCTCATGTAACAATCTGTTGTTTGAGAATAAATTATTATTATTATTATATACGCTCATATAAAAAGTAGTCAAGGTTAATAAGCGAATAATTAACAAGATCAAAATATGACTCTAATATATAGGAGAATTGGCTTGGCCAGTAGCTAGGATGAAGTATATGGGCTTAACATATAAACTGATGCTACAAATCAAGCAATCTGTTATATAAATTGATTGAATGTCTTGAAAAAACTCAAAGCAAACAGACTTAAGCGTAAGTGAGTGTTGGAAGCTAATAGATTTAGTATACAGTAGTTAATTTGCCATGATATGACTACCTAAGCTATGTGACCTTTGCAGGGGCTGATACTATCTCAAGCCCACATAAATTATTCTAGACTTTTGACAAACCAATCTCCATTCTCTTTTCTCAAACCACAATTTCACCTGCCACTTGTTCCCTGATTAGCCCATACTACTTTTATATGATCGTATGTGTGGTAATTATTTATCCTATTAATCATATGTCTGTAACTTATTTACGTTTGACTTTAAATATCGAGTCACGCTTGACTAAATGGAATTGGCCCACTCACCTGATCCACTGCGCGCCATTTCGTTCTGCATCGTTCCTCTAATTGCGTTTTATGATACTCCTGATTGTTTGTTCAGACCAATGATTATACGAAATCTGCCCATTAAAACTTCATTCTTGTATTCGACTAATTTTATGCCGTTATTCACTAACACGATTTAAGTCGATAATTATATACGACGGTTGACAGCATGCATATTTCAATAACATCATCATACAATCTAACTGGAATCAGATATCGGGCCAATAAATATTGTAACAAAGATATACCATTGACTGTGTTGACTCGCTGTGTAGTAAATGCCAACACTGCGGCTTGTGATGGACCAAATATATCAATTACAAAATAATTATAAAGTTATAGCAAAAACAGGTTAGTTTGTTAACACTTCGAAATATAAATTATAAACCCAGAAAAATATGGGATGTTACTTAAATTAAAATCCACTTGGCATTGTTTGTTTGAATCCTCTCATTGATGTTTTTGGACTGCAACTGGTCAGTATCTTATTGGCATATGTGCATACTGTGCGTATTGCCTCGATATAGCATAAATTCACAAGCATGGTAAGCAAAGATGGATAGTGGCTAGCAGTGGAATTCAGGACGCGCGTTTCATCCTATTTGGGACTCGTTAGCTGGATGAACCTGCATCTGAGTTGATATTCACTCTGGGACTCAAACCCAGCACCCTTCACTTTAAACGCTTTCGCGTTATCCACTCGGCCCTTTAGTCCTGATAGCCACTTGCTTGTGCAATGGGTTACTTAAATTGTCAGAAGAAGACGTGTTCAAGTTTCTCTTTTGTTCTCGTGATCCATCATTACAAGTCATAGCATTAATAAAATTAATTTTTCGAATAACAGTTTGTTTCATGAGGCATGCCAGTTTACAGGCAAGATCAAATTACTACAGACGATGCAGTCTTCATCGTGGTGGGTTACCCAGTGAGTTTGATATTTTATACGGTACACTGACCATAAAATTATGAAGGGCAATAGTTCTCACACTTGAATGTAAATAATATGAGTCAGATTTGTATTGCCGATATGACTATTGACATGCTTTATGGAGGTTGCGTTGCGACGTACAACTGATAGTTGGGAGTAGATCTACGTAAATTTGACAGTTTCTATAAACCATGATCTTATATCCCTCTGAAACAGCTGAGACAATAATGTTGGCACAGGATGAAGTCACCCATTTCATATGTGCTTTTAGTGGTATGTATCAAGGGACTGAAAATAGGGGTATGAAAAAAAGGAAGAGAATCAGAGTAGACAATGTTCATGCCTGTTGAAGTTGAGTAATTTGTGGAGGAATAGTGAAGGTATGACTACCCAGTCCAATTCTCTTTTATTAAGATGCTATTCCAGGTGCAATTCCAGAATTCTGGGGTTTACCATACAAACTATTGCTTGAAATCCTAAACTTTCTTACTCTGTTTTACTGCAGATTAAGATCTAATTTCGATGTGTAGAATGCTGAGTGATTTTTGACCCAATATGTCTGTAAAAATGATATGATGATCGAACACGTCAATGACAAAGTGAAACGCTCACCGCCACATTAACTTTATTTGACCTTGTATGACTACGTTTTGGTTATCAACCAATCACAATTTTATGTTCATTGTAAAACAATATGCGCCCTGTTGACTCACTTTTTCTATGCACCAACGGCTATCCTCTGTACCTTTTCCAGGATATCCGAGTCACCTCTAAAACAAGGGTTCGCAGACTGAACTCAGTTATCAAGCTTAGTTCTAACTTGTTTATACTGTAGTGAACATGATGGTACCTGACTTGGTGAATGTTCGTCTTAAAGTCCATAGGGTTGTAGACCACATAGGTGTAACCTCTCGGAAGTGGTCACTTGTCTTAAGATCATTACTTACTGTCAGCCCAAGTTCCTTGTAAGTCTCGACCATAGCTACAGGTACATCTCCTATGCTGTAACTACGTACCTTTGTATCTCCAAGATGCATGTAGATACACTTAGCAGCGTTGATAGTTATTAACCATTTTTTAGACCAGCCAGTCAGAACATCTAAGTCTGCTTGAAGTCCATATGATCCGCGACTCTTGTTACTTCTCGTCAGATTTTTACATCAGTGTGTATTACCATTGGGGTCTTAACTATACTTGGGAAATCATTTACATACTTTATACAAACTGAAAGACTTAGGACAGAGCCTAGTGGTACTTCACTAAGTTAACATTTTTCTTCTGTATACGACCTAACAGGAAATCTCCAAGCTATTTTAAGAGAGGTCCGACAATGCCAAGATTTTCCAGCCTCAAGAGGAGTCTATTTGTTGGCACCTTATCAAATGCTTTGATGGAGTCTGTGTAGACAGCATCCACTGATTTTGCATTGTCTGGAGCCTCCATTCATTGCTCTCTTACTAAAAGCAGATTCGCTTTGTAAAGTAAACTTTTTCTGAAACCATGTTGTTCGCTGTTTAACAAGTCGTTGGTTTCCACGAATATCATCACGGCCTTTTAGACCATTCATTTCAGTATTTTAATTACGACAGTGGTGAGGCTGACAGGTCTGTAGTTTGATGGAAGTTGTCTCGGTCCTGTTTTATGCATTAGAGTGACGAACACGTGCTTCCAGTCCATGGGTAATATACCTTGGTCAAGTGATATATTGAATGTCAACGTTAGTGTAACTGAGAAATATTGTGCCATTTACCTCAAGATTTTGGATTGCAGTTCATCCGATCCCGTTGACTTTTCCGTGTCCAAATTGTTAAGGGTCCTAAGCGCATCGTCCCGATCAAATTACACGATGAGCAGACTGTTTGTTGAAGTTGTAATCAGGTTTAGTTCTTCGTCTATAAGGGGATTCAGATTGTAAACTGCACCGAAATAGTAAGCCATAGCCTCTGCTTTTTTCTGACCATCCTCTATCATTTGAGATCCATTTCCTTATTTAATTAGGTTGAGAATCCAATGTCGAATCATTGTTTTGTAATTTATGTACGAGAACAGTCTCTAAAGTTGCTTAAGTGCAGATTTTGCCAATTGCATTTCATATTTCCTCTCAGCTTCCTGAATTTCAATTATCAGTTTCATTTTCAGTTTCAGTTTGGAAAGGACAGGAGGCTTGATGGCCTAATTTAGTCCTGGCAATGATGGTCTCTCAGCTGATCCAACTTTCTTTTGAAGGAGTTGACGGATGGAGCCACAACCACGTGATGAGGTAATGAATTCCACTCGTTGATTATTTGATGGGAAAGTCGGTAGTCAGCTGACAAGTAATTCGTTCTGGGCTTGTGAACTTTTTTGGAGTGTCCTCGTAGATTTTCTGTTTTGGAAGACAAGAAAAATGAGGGCATATCAGGTGCAAATTTGTCATTAAGCAATTTGAAAACTGTAATCAAATCGCCTATGATTCTTCTATATGATAGCGGGAATAGGTTTAGCTTGGTCAGTCTAGTACCATACGGGAGCTTCGCTATTCCGGGAATCAGCCTAGTTGCTGTTCTCTGAACCCTTTCCAAGAGTTCACTGTCTTTTTTTAGGCAGGGGCTAGCTGCTTGTATGCGGTACTCAAGTTTAGGGCTTACGAACACTGTATACAATGTCAGAAACGTTTTAGCGTCAACATGCTTAAAAGCCCTGCGTATGGACCATAAAGTCCTAAAACCTTTGGCGGCTATTGCACGGCAGTGTGCAGAAGTCTTTAAGTCTTGACTAACGATGACGCCTAAGTCATTGTGTGCCTGAACAATAGGTAATTCAGTGTTATTCATTGTGTATGTATCTGTACCCTGGTGGCCAATATGCATCACAATACACTTGGAAGCGTTTATCGGCAATTGCCAGGTTTGGGACCATTCAGATAATCTCTCCAGGTCATTTTGATGTTCTAAGCTGTCGCCCTTGCTTTGTATCGCTCTCCATATCTTGACATCATCAGCATAGAGTAAGACCGATGACGATAGTAGATGAGGGAGGTCATTTACATACAGGAGGAATAACACTGGCCCCAAAACTGTACCCTGGGGGACTCCACTAAGCACAGTTTCCCAGCTAGACAACTTGGAGTTCACCCTTACTCTTTGTTGACGCCCAACTAGGAAGTCTTTTATCCACATCAATAGATTGCCTCCAATCCCGACATTCCTTAGCTTATATAACAGCCGGTTATGCGGAACTTTGTCGAAAGCTTTGCTGAAGTCGATGTAAGCTACGTCTATAGGTAATTTTTGGTCCTCAAGAGCGCACCAGCTTTCACGAGCGACTAATAAGTTTGTGAGACAAGAGTAACCTGTTCTAAAACCATGCTGCTTTTCGGAGAGGATCCGGTTTTCATCGAGATACTTTAACAGTTCCTTCCGAATAATCTTTTCTAAGATTTTAACAACCACACTAGTTCGGCTAATTGGTCGGTAATTCTCAGGCTTATGTTTTGTACCTGTTTTGAAGACTGGACTTACTATGGCGTTCTTCCAGACTTTTGGTAGACGACCCTGGGTTACGGATAGATTAAAACATACACTTAAAGGGTTCGCAACAAAGTTAGCTAATTCCTTTAGTAACCTAGGATGCACTTCATCGGGTCCAGTGGATTTACCTATGTCAAGCTTAACTAGCAGACCAAAGTCATCGAGTTCTTTATTGGTCACGCTGTCCAGTGTTTGTGCGGGGGAATTTTCATAGACTGGTGAGAAGGGTGTTTCTATGGTGTATGCATCGCTAGAGTATTTAGAGAATACATGAGCTTTGCCAAAGTCGTCCTCCACTAGTGATGTGGCAGTACTGTCTCCCCATAGTGAAGGAACATTTCTTCTTCTTTTTGTCCTTTGGTTTATATACGAATACAAGCGTTTTCGGCATTCTATGGATTCCCTAACGATTTTCTCTTCGTACAGCTTTCTGGCACAGGTATTTCGAGCCTTTTGATACTGAGATTTTGCCTCGTCAGTCCCCAGTAACCTAAATCTGTCCCATATTTTCCTTCTTTTACGGAGAAGGATGCGAACCTCCCTACTGAACCACGGTGGGGAGTTTCTCGGTCTCTTAGGTGTAGTCCAAGGGATGTGGGGGGCGGTAACTTTTATGTATAAATTCCGAAATACGTCCCAAGCCGTTTCGATTGATGACTTTGGGTCTATTTTCCAATCTACTGATGATGCTGAGTGCATGATGTCTTGTATGTTTGCTTTCCATACGTTAGGTCTGGATTGAGCTGAGGTGTACTCGTGATCGACAGTTATATGGAAATCAAAGCTTAAAACTGCATGAACACTTTTGCCTAGGGGTGGCATGTAATTCAGGTTTGCAACATCATCCTCGTAATGAGTCAATATAAGATCTAGTAAGGATGATGCAGAACCCGGGTCGTACCTAGTTGCTTCCTTCCCGTGCTGCACTAGGGCACATGTGATTACCGCATCAACTAGTTCCTGTTCGAAGAAATTTGCTGACGATTCAGTCCGCAGATTTCGCAGATCCATCATGGGTGCATTAAAGTCCCCTAGGATTAGACATCGATCACTTCGTGATAAAGTGTTGAGACTGCTTAGCAGGACCTCGTTTACTTCACAGCTTGGACTGCGATAGATCAAACTAAGCGGCAACTCTTGTCCCCTGCATTTCAGGCGGCAGCTAACTAATTCCTACGTCCCACTCTCATGGGATACACTGTCGATAATGGTGAATGGAATAGCATTCCTAATGAATAGAGCTACTGCCCCTCCTTTACGCGTTTGTGTTCTATCGGCACTTACTAATGTAAAACCCTCGAAATCAAGTTCTCTACTATCTATAGAAGGCATCAGCTACGTTTCTGGGACTGCGATTATATCTGGCCTAGTTGAGTCAATCTGTACACCTAGTTCCGGTAGCTTATTTAGTAAGCTCCGGGCGTTGGTATAACAGATCCGAAGCCTATTTAGGTGGCCTCGTGCTTCACCCAGAGTGGCTTCGACATCATCCTCTGTCGAAGCCTCACAACCCGAAAATTTACAATTTTCAGGTCTTTTTCGCCAGCGTCTAATCTGAGCTGTAGTTCCTTTTCGGCTTCCCGTCTTTTAACACGGTTCGCCAACGGTAAGTCCTTACGGAGAAAAACTCCTAAACCCTTTAATTTGTGTCCATTTTCTAAGATTAAGTAGCGTTCGTTCGGGGATTTGAAAACGACTTTGAGTAGTCTAGACTGATTTGGTTTCAGATGCGCTAGATTTCCTAGTCTATACACCTTTAGCAAGGTGACTCCAGGGATGTGTTTTGGGCATAACTTGGTTGAGTAGTTGTTTTATCAACACAATGTCATGCTCAAAACGAGCTTGTTTCTTACCAACCTGTAGCATTCCATAGTATTTGCTGTGTCAAGGCTGATGGAAACGTTCCGATATTTCTTCTTTTTCCCTAGTAAACGTCTAAAATCCCGGTCTGGAATCCAGAAGTGAACGATTATGAACGAATGAAATTCTCTTCATGATCATGCAGTATGAATAATTTATATTTATACATGCAAAGAGGTGCCAAACAAACGTGAGTCACTTGAAGTTATTCCTGCTTATTAAAAACTGGTTTTTGAAATTGTCGTTTTAGTGACGCGACCTTGTTTATGGAACTAATTAGAGCACTTTACGAAACTGCTAAAAGCGCAAGGTCATGTGACCAAACGTTTCGTCAGCTGCTTCCCAAATAGAATTCTCAAAGTGCGCTACTCAAGTCACTTGTATATTTATTGCCTTTGTTACATGCATTCATATATAAATGGGAAAAGAACAAGTAGATAAAAATTTCCGAAATATACTTTAACTTGAATTAATCCAGTTAAGGTTTGAAATATTTTTGAAAACTTTGTCTCGTGGTTCCTTCTTTTGCATATACTCTGACGCTTGTGCTATCATTGTGATCATATTGTTTTTTAAACCTAATCTGATTACAATGGTTGGTAGTTCATTCAAATATGGACAGCCGAACTGTTTATTCCCCGTAGATGAAGGGATGCAGTGCGATGAATGCAAAAAATGGTACCACAAGATGTGTACCCGTCTCAGTCCAGCTGCATACAAAAGATGTTCTAAGCCTAACTCGCACTGGCTTTGTATGTTCTGCTGTACTAACAAGACGACATTAATTCAAGAGGCTGTAAGCCTATTGGCGCTAGCCTGTAAAAAGAAAGATAGTGGGTGCGCTAGTAACGCAAGCACTGACAGTGAAGACTATCAGTGTTGTAAGTGCTGTTACAAAACGCACTGAACAACCTACTCTAATTAATGACAAAGTGAAACTTCCGTTACAACAAACGAGGAGTAAATCACCACATGGTATTGACATGAGTAATCATGTATCTTTAGTAGAAATTGAGGACTCGGATAAAACCGTCCCCGTCCCCAATAGTCCCAATGCAGCTGTCCTGAATGACCAAAAATGGACCGCAGTAAAGAGGAAAAGAAAAGGAAAAAAAGCTAATGATAAAGCACACTTGGTTGACAAGCCATTGAGGAACTCACAGTTTGAGTCACTCAATGCATTATCGCACTCTGATAGAACGGCAGATCATCATCCTAGTGCGACTGAGAGGAATTTAATATCATCTAATATTATTGTGAGTAAATTGCCAGAGTCTAACGATCCAGATCCTAAGGTTAGACACACCCATGACTTAGAGAGGCTCGGAGAATATATCCGTAGCATATTACCAGATAACACTAAAGGTGTTCAGGTCAAAAAATTAGTTAGAATAGGTAAAAGAGCCAATGACAGTGTTCTACCCCGACCGTGTAGACTCCTTAAGGTAATCTTAGGGTCGGAGAAACAACGTAATCTTCTGTTAAGTAACGCTCGAAGTCACGACAACTCTGACATTCGGATGCGACCGGATGTGTCTCTTGAAGATAGAATAAAAAGGAAGACGGCACTAGCTGAACTAGAAACCCATCGACAAAACGGTGAAGAAAATCTCCGATTGGTGGGTTTTCGAATAGTCAGGTCTTGGAAGCGAATGCTACCAAGGCCTGTGTGGATAGGTCGTTCCCCCTAGGAGTTTTATATGCCAACGCCCGTAGTCTAAAACATAAATTCTACGAGCTAGGAACATTAGTGGACAAATTAAGGCCACTCATTGTAGCTGTGACGGAAACTTGGTTAGTCCATGACTTCGATATCACCCCAGAATTATCCGGATATCATTGTTTAAGAAGTGATAGACATAGATGCAGGAAAGGAGGTGGCGTCCTTCTATACATAGCCAATAGTATAAATATCCGCTCCTCCGTTTGCGAATCCCATGATAGTGGAACTAGTGAAGTCATTAGCTGTGAACTCACTGTCGGATGTTGTACATTTGCACTCGGTGTCATCTATCGCAGCCCAATCTGCTTAGCTGATGACTTTATTTTAGAGCACATTCGGCTATGGAGTGCAAATAACAGATGCTTGATATTAGGAGACTTTAATGCACCTGACATTAGTTGGACTGAGATGACCACGAAATGCTCTATAAACTCATTTGATAGCAGGCTCTTGGAAACAGTAATGGAACATGCATTAGTACAACATGTATCCGAACCTACACGTTTCGGTGTAAACCAAGGTTCTTCTCTGTTGGACTTGGTAATTACCCATGAGACTGAGGATATTGCCAACCTAAACATTCTTCCCCCGTTAGTAAATAGCGATCACGCTGTTTTATCATTCACGTTTAGAGCTAGCGATATGATATACGATCAGATTAAGCCTCGCCCAAACATATGGAGAGCTAACATACCAGAAATTCAGGATTGTGCTACTAAGATAGATTGGTCAGTAGATACTAGCTCATCAGTTGATGAGGCGTGGTCTGTATTTAAAGGCAAGTTTAGTGCAGTCACGTCCCCGTTTATACCATACTTGGTGCCACGTAGACCGAACAATAGTCCACCGTGGATAAATAAAGAAGTTAAGAAACTCCTTAGGCGTAGAAAAAAACACTGGAACATGTTCATCTCTACTGGCTTAGAACAGTACAGATCTAGTTATCGTAAGATTAGAAATAATTGTAAAGCGTTAATTAGTAGAACTAGACGGTCATACGAAAAACAATTGGTTAGGGATTGCAAACATAGTCCAAAACGGTTATTCTCGTATATAAAGAGGCGAACTCAGAGAAGTGATGGAATACCATCACTTTTGATACAAGAAAATCCGTTAAGTTTGGCAAGAAATGATACCGAAAAAGCGGAAGCTTTTTCGGAATATTTCAGTAACGTTTTTTCTACCAATAATGAGGAACGATCACCTATTCATTGTGATTGTGGCGACTTGTTGATGAACCCTGTAGTTATTAAGAAAGAAACTGTTTTAAGCCTACTCCAGCATCTCAAACCTGATAAGTCTAGTGGTCCTGACGATATTCATCCTCGGATTATGAAAGCCCTCTCAGATGTTATTGCTGAACCCTTAGCGATGCCGTTCGATATGTCCCTACGGCAGTCCAGATTGCCTAGAGACTGGAAGGACGCAATAATCAGTCCGGTGTATAAGACTGGGGGTAGGGATTTAGTTAGTAACTATCGACCCGTCAGCTTAACTAGTGCAGTTGTAAAACTAATGGAAAAGATTATTAGGATGGCTGTTATAAACTACGTGGAAAGACATGATCTTTTGTCAAAGGAACAACATGGTTTTCGAAAAGGTCTATCATGTTTGACAAATCTTCTCATTGCAAGAGAAGATTGGGCTGAGGCAAAAGATCGCAATATTCCTGTGGATGTCATTTTCATAGATTTAAGTAAAGTCTTTGATAAGGTTTCCCATTCTGGTCTTAAATTGAAACTAGAAAGTTTTGGAATTCATTATGCAGTCATAGACTGGCTAAGTGACTTTCTTCATGAAAGGAGACAACGGGTAAGAGTAAATAGGGCTCTCTCATCGTGGGAACCAGTAAAAAGTGGCGTCCCCCAAGGCACGATTTTAGGTCCTCTTCTCTTTTTACTTTATATAAATGAATTACCAGCTATAGCTAAGTCATCCGTCCTACTATTCGCCGATGACATTAAGATTTGGAGACCCATATATAGTATGTCAGACAGAATAGTTTTACAGGAAGATCTTAACTCACTAGTTGCATGGATGAATGGGTGGTCACTAGAAGTAAACCCTAATAAAAGTGTTGTGATGCAATTAAATAACTACGATGATTCGTATCACTACACATTATGTGGACTAGTGTTGCCCAAAGTAAGAAACTATAAAGATTTAGGAGTCATACTAAGTAATGATCTCAAAACAAGCAGTCACTGTAAGGCTGCTGCTGCAAAAGGCTATAGGGCATTATGGTCTATTCGTAGATCTTTCCGGTATCTGGATGGGGAAATGTTTAGATTATTATACCCAACTTTCGTACGGCCACATTTGGAATATGGGATTCAAGCAGCGAGTCCTTGTTTCAAATATGAGGCGGATATGTTGGAACGAGTCCAACGCCGCGGGACAAAAATGGTAAAAGGCTTATCTAGCCTATTTTATGAAGACAGACTGAGACACCTCAACATATTTCCGTTATCTTACCGGCGAATACGGGGTGATCTAGTATTGGCATATCGTATCCTGAACGATGACCTTGGTACTAACATGTCCTATCTTTTCCTCCCGTCTAGGGCTGAGCATTTGAGAGGATATTCAAAGAAAGTCCAAAAACCGAGATCAAATCGTCTACGTCTGGAGTTTCGTTTCTCGCACCGAGTAGTGAATTACTGGAATTCTCTACCAGAACACGTAATATCAGCACCTTCTGTTGATATATTCAAGACGAGATTGGACCTCCACAGTGTAACAAACTGCAAGGATTAAAATAGGTCACTAGACCTTCTATCCTTATTACTGAAGAATGATATGTCGTAACGTATGAAGTGCACTTCATCTATCATCAACCATGGTTGAGGATAGTTAGTTCAGGATGTACTACTTTATTTTCGACTATTAGGTTTATGTATATTGTCACTGTAGATTATAATCTCGCTCCTTAAATATTTATAGAGATTTAATAATTCCTAGCGGTCAAATCTGTCAAAGTTACGATGCATAGAGCCTTTGTTAACGGAATTTAGTCACTTAATGTACATCACTCAGTTTATGAATTCGGAAGCATTTGACCTACTTATCTAACCTGAATTTCCTGATGACTATTAGAGGGTGACTTCCGTCTTCAATAATCAAGATAGTATGTCAGGGGATATGCGTTAGTCCTCACATCTGTTTACCAGTGAAAATCCAGCATCTCAAGTGTTCGCTTGTGGAGCTGGTACAACGTTTCCATGTAGGGCGTCCCCGATGATTGATTATTCGACGAGAGAGATAGGATTCTATTCGGTCGCAGTTTTTGAACCTTCTTGTGGCCTCGATGATGATCAGTTCTAGAGGGAGCAAAAATATACATTGACGCCGTAATTATTATTTACGATGTGGAATACCAATATTGTGTCACCTAGTGTCTTACGACTAGATAAAAGGCTTAGGCGTTTTAAGCGCTCATCGTAGGAGGGTTTGAAAACATTCATTACTTAGTCCCCTCATGTTGAATACGCTCGTGTGATAGCATCCTTAGTATAACATGGACCATATGCTTGTGTGCAGTGCTCTTATTACGGTCTCAAATGGTTTATGAAACCCAAAACATCTTCAAAGCACTTGAATTCTCGGCGAAGTGACTATAACATTGGAAAACACTTGACAACTGCTACATAACAATGCATGGTTGTTTCCAAGTCCTGACTTGCTGTTATTCCCGGGTCTTTGTTTCTGCACTCGTGGAAGGAATGTGCTGTTGAAGGTGTGCTGGTGTCCATAACTTTCCAGTATGCACGAACACACTTTCTAGAATTAAACTCCAAACCCTCGGTAATTTGTCTGGTTCAGCTTGGAGACTAAGATTATTTATTCTCCAGATTTTGATATCATCTGCAGACATTCGTGTCTACAACCTAAGCAGTCTTAGTAATTCGTTGACGTAGTGAAGAAAGGTTCCTTATTCACTCTAATATGAAACTTGTTATTACAAAGATGAAGAGCTTCTATATAAACCCTAAGTGAAGCATCTTATCAAATGCCTTGCTAAAATCTATGGATATCACATTGACTTGGAGTGCTGTCCAGTTCTCTCTGTTTTAACCGATGGTCGGTTTCTTAACTGGTTCACATAGTTTTCAGCTGTCCAAAGCATTATGTTCTCGATTGATCCAGATTGTATCAAATGTTCCTGACACAATGGAGCTTTTGTGTTGTCGATTTTCTAGAGACAGTGTTAATTAATGAAGACGGTCAAAAGACTGCATCTGTATTTTAGTATTGTTTACACGACCTCATTCTTCAGAATTTGACTAGTTACTCATTGCCATTTTTTATTTTTCAGGTTAACCAGACTGTTTAATTCATCAGCTTAAATAAATGATTTCATAAACTTATCCCAAATAATATGACAATGAAGAACGAATCTATTATTTCATTATTTTCAGAATATTTACTACGTGAACATCGAAGTGATATTTGTAAACTTTCGTTACTATTACCATCTGAACCACATCAGTCAATTATTGTACATTTTAATAACTTATGTGAATTTAACAGTATCTTTTCAGAATTAATCCTATCCAAACCTGAAGAAACATTGAATTTATTAAACAAGAGTATTTATCAAGTTATACAATCCAACAAAGTAGATAGTCCTAAACAATTACTTGATGATATACAACAAAATATACATATTCGTTTAACAGCTTTACCTATCATACCAGAAGTATATAAAAATCATATACCAACATCAATAGATACTGGAAAATTTATTGCACTTAGAGCTATTGTAAGTCGTGTCGGTCCTGTACAAGTGATACAAAGCAAAGTACAGTATTATTGCACAAAATGTGGTTATACGTTTAGTGTATACGCTGATTTTGAAAATTTCTATGCTATTAAACCACCGCGTTATTGTCCAAATCGTCAGCAATCTTGTAATTCTATGAATTTAAAGTGTGTTTCATCAAACTCACAATTTTATGCAAAAAACTATCAAGAAATTCGTGTACATGAACAGTTTGATTGTCTTACAGTCGGTGTTATGCGACGTTCTATGTGTGTTTGTATCGAAGATGACTTATTAGAATGTGTTAAACCTGGGGATGAAGTAGTTATTAATGGAGTTGTAACACGTAGATGGCGATGTACTAAAGAAGGCAGTCCGTGTGAAATTTTTACATATCTTAAGGCAAATTATATCGAAAATTTAACCGAACTTAAAGCTGGTGGTGGTCCTAGTCACATTTCACATGAACGAGCATTAGAATTTGAAGTATTTTGGAATAAATATACGAATTTTAGTTCAGCTTTAGAAGGTAGAAATATACTTCTACGTAGTATTTGTCCGGAAGTTTATGGAATGTATCTTATCAAACTTTCACTTGCTTTAATGCTTGCAAGTGCACCTGAATGGAATTCTACATCGGGTAAGGTTTGACAATATCATATACACACTATGTACACACTTCATTTGTGTATCTTCGTTAGAATATGGATGATGTTTCAGATTTGTTTGAGTTTAATCTAAAGTCCACATTGCAATCATTATCTGCTTTAAGTATTTTGTATTATACATTTTAAAAAGTGGAAAAATATGTTCACTGTCAGTTAAGTATAATTCAGTTGAAGCTTTTGTGGGCATATTACATACATGGTAAGGATAAAATGAAGTAAATGTTCTATACTCAACTGTGTTATGCTTATTTAGACTTCTATATTTCCCTTAAAGTTTAGAAGCGACTCCTACTACAAGTACAGTCAACCTATGCATACTATAGTATTTTTTACTGAGGAAGTACATAGATTGTTCGTATCTAATTTAAAACAACCTAAGTTCGTTTCAAAATAAAACTACCTGGTGGCCCCTTTTCATTGTATATTGAATATATGACCCATTCTTTTCTGGAATGTGAGGTTATCTAATCTTAATCATCTTTCAAGGTGAATAGTGTGTTCGTTCAGTTTCTTGTTATTCACAAAAGAAGTCATAACAATGTGTCGATAGAATGGCCTTCTTAAGAAATACTGGTGATTAGTGTTATTTAGCAAGGTTGTTTTCTACGCGAGGGAGATGCTGACTCCATGCCCAACTCTACTCATTTACCCGGTTTCGGATCGGCATTAACCCTAGAAGGGCTACAGGCGGAGCTACAAAAAAATATTGCCCAAGATAAACTTATTTAAACCAATGATTTCGTTAGTATACTAGCTTTAGTTCTAAACTACCTGTACAAATTCTCGAATAAAAATCCTATTTTTCAAGGAATCATGCTGCACCTTCAGATACTAGCCTGAAATAAGTAATCACCTTATCAAATAGTTCAAAATCGCAGATTATTTACTTTTATTGATTTTTCATCTAGTTCAGGCGTTATTAAATGTTCGCCTGTACAACGTTCAGTCATACTAGGAGATAGAAGTTGAAAACAACTGAAGCTTTCATCGACAGGTGATTTGTGAGACAGAGTGTTAGGTTCATTTGTTCATATACTAAATAGTTGCTCTAAACTGTTTTTATAATAACTGATATTATATTATGAATGTTATAACTTGATTATTTATTTTCTATAGGTGAAACGGCAGGTGTAGATGAACTTTCTACACATATTCGAGGTAATCCACATATTCTACTCATAGGTGATCCTGGTACTGCAAAATCAGTTCTTCTTCGTGGATGTACATCACTTTGTGATCGGGCTGTTTTAACTACTGCAACCGGTACTACAGCAGCTGGTTTAACTGCTACAGCTATACGTGACTCAACTGGTTGGACACTAGATGCTGGTGCTTTAGTGTTAGCCGATGGTGGTTTGTGTGCTATAGATGAATTTACTGCATTACACGGTGTTCATCGTGCTGCTGTACATGAAGCAATGGAACAACAAACAATCAGTCTAGCCAAAGCTGGTCTTATGGCTCGATTAAATTGTCGTTGTTCTGTTTTAGCTGCAGCAAATCCGTCACCCAATTCTATTCTACATGGTAATGAAGATTTTGGTTTACCAACTCCATTGTTAAGTCGTTTTGATTTAATCTGGAGATTAGTTGATCCAGTCAATTCTTTAGAATGGGATCGTCGAATTGCTAACTTTGTTTTGGATTTAAATCAACCAACTAGTTCTTCAATGAAGCAGGAAATAAAAAGAGTAATGAATTTTATTCATGTCATCAGGAATATAAATTAAGATGCCAATCAGTTTGTCTGAACAATAATATACCTACTTATACATATGTTTATCACATTTCCGTTTATGAAATACTTCGACGCCTAACTCAAGCTCGTGAAGAGCAGACTAGAGAAAACCAGGTTGGTTTCCAACTTGGATGTGGTTGTATAGACCAGATATTCACACTACGTCAGGTCCTAGAACATAGACACACATTTAGACGTCCACCAGTTTTAATATTTCTCGACCTTAAGACGGCATTTAACTCTGTTGATTGGGAGTTTCTATAGCAGTGTTTGTCACTGAAAGGAGTACCAAAGAAGTACATTAATCTTATACAAGCTCTCTACTCGAGTACAGCTGTCCGAGTGAGAGCTTAAGGCGAATTTTCATCAGAATTAATTATCTCAAGTGGTGTTCGTCAGGGCTGTCCACTCTCTCCATTCTTGTTTAACTTTGTCGGGTCTATTGCGCAGCAGTTCAGTCCGTCCTACTTTATGGCAGTGAAACATGGCCGGTAGGAGTAGAAAATATTCTTAGGTTACTAGTATTCGATCAACCGACCGTTGCTGCTACCTTGACGTGGTGGTGGGGCTTGCCTATCGTGATGATCCAATCGAGCTATGCTGGCTGGAACAATCGTTCCTCAAGGTCCTACCATGCCAGACAGGTCGGTTGAAGAGCGGTGAGACTAAAAGCAGCAATCCCAAGGTCCGAAGGCGAAGTCGTACTGCTGACTGTACAGAGGTGTGAAAGCAGTAAGGTGTTTCCTTCAGACAACCAGCATGACAGCGATGCTGCCTTCCCACAAGGAGGGGTGGGGTTAGAAAAGGTCGACCCTAAAAATGCACACCTCGCCTTATCCCACGGATTTCCGTCTCCGGCGGTAAGGACTTTTGAAGAACGGAGCTAACACGTCAAAAATCCCCCACAAAAAGGCCGTGCGTGACCGGCCTCAAGCAGATGTCCCTTGGGCACTGCGGTCACGCTCCCAGGTCGTTAAGACCAACACTAATCCAACTTCTTTTTCAGGTCCCTCAAGAAATACCCTTCCACGGTGTGGGCAGCCGGGAAGTGATACTAGCCCTCATACCCTTAACTGCACACAAGACCAAGTTGGTCGCTTTCAAATCCTTCCTACACCTAATAACTCTGTTATCTCCACGACTAACCCTTCCCACGTCCTTTTATCACTTCGCACCGCTAGGGCAAACGATTCGAGTACACAGAACGTTATTCCTGGTCTCCTGAAACCACGCTCTAAACTACATATAGGAACTTTTAATGTCCGAACATTGTGCCAAATAGGACAACAGGCTTCCTTAGCTAGGACTCTAGAATCTTAAACCATCGATGTATGCAGCGTCTCCGAAACGCGCATACAAGATCCGAGTAGCGTCATTCATTTGACCTCACCTAATCAAAATAAAGAACTATCTCGATACACGCTTCGTGTATCTGGAAGCCCTGATGCTGCTTCCCGTGGCCTCGCTGGAGTAGGTATAGCATTAAGTCCTAGGGCAGAACTATCTCTTTTAGACTGGATCCGAGTAGACAGTCGTCTATGCGCTGTCCGACTAAACGGATCAGTAAGGACCCGGAAAGATAGGGAAACTCGTCGTTGTCTCTTCGTCATCTCTGCCTACTCTCCCACTGACAGTAGCTCAGACGATATAAAAGATGAGTTTTACAGGAAACTTTCTGACCTTCTCCAAAAAGCTAGGCGTTCTGATGTAGTAATAGTGGCTGGTGACTTTAATGCTGAAGTAGGTAAACTAAGTGAAAGACACCTGGGTTGATCTTATGGTGTCATGGCGAAAAGAACAGATAATGGCGACCGTCTGTTGCAGCTGTGCTCAGATAACCGCCTATTTCTTGCAAATACTAACTTTAAGCATAAGGAAAAACATCTTTTGACCTGGCGACCCCCGAATTCGTCCCAACATTGGACCCAATTAGATCACATCGCTATCAGCCACCGATGGAGGGGCTCGATAGAAGACTGTCGCTCATTCTGGGGCACATGTTTAGACTCAGATCATGCTCTAGTGCGAGCACGTATCTGTCTGCGTCTTACTGGTCGTAGGAAAGACACTGCAGGGAAGCCTCTAAGGGTTCTACTTAATGATAGGCAAGCTAAGAATATATTTCAGGAACAACTAAAAAAACAGTTAGGCAGCCATGTAAGTTGTGTCCACCCCGAGGCAGCGTGGAATGACATCCGAAAAGCTGTGGAAACATCAGTGATATCTGCTAGTAAGGTAAACCATAACGTTAGGGAGAAACAATGGATCTCGGCAGCATCTACCGCACTGATAGATGCTCGTAAACTTATCCCACCTGGCTCTGAGCATAACGAAGAGCGGAGTCAGCTTAAGCGAAGGCTAATAAGAAGCCTACGCAATGATCGTGAGCAGTGGTGGGTAGCGAAAGCAAGAGAGATGGAAAAGGCAGTGGCAATAGGTAACAGTAGGCAGCTATTCAGACTCGTTAAAGAAACCGGTTTTAGGAACCCGAATATCAGTGAAACCATCTCAGATAAAGATGGGCATATTATTCATTCTCAATCCAGGAGGTTGGATCGATGGGCAGAACACTTTAGGGATCAGTTCAACTGGCCTTCAGCCACACTTCAATTCCCACGATCCCCAGTCGTCCTGAATGGCAAATTGATGTAAGTCCTCCAACCCTCTGTGAGGTTGAGAAAGCTATAGGAAATCTGAAGCGAGGGAGAGCAGCAGGCCCTGACAGGTTGACCCCTGAGATTTTTAAGGATGGTGGTCCAGTACTAGCAGTGAGATTGACTGAGGTCTTAGGTAGAATCTTGGAACTGGACGTAATTCCATCTGACTGGTCCCAATCACTGATTGTGCCAGTCTATAAGAAAGGACAAAAGTCCTCCTGTGACAATCACAGAGGGATCAGTTTGACTAATATAGTGTCTAAAATATTAGCTTCAATAATACTAGGTCGCCTAACCAAAGCTCGTGAAGAGCAGACTAGAGAAAACCAGGCTGGTTTTCGACCTGGACGTGGTTGCATAGACCAGATATTCACCCTACGTCAGGTTCTAGAACATAGACACAAACTCAGACGTCCCACAATAGTAGTATTTCTTGACCTTAAGGCGGCATTTGACTCCGTTGATCGTGAGGTTCTATGGCAATGTTTGTCACTGAAAGGAGTACCAAAGAAGTACATTAACCTCATAAAGGCTCTCTACTTGAACACAACTGGTCGAGTTAGAGCCTATGGCGAACTGTCATCAGAACTGATTACCACAAGTTCAGTTCGTCAGGGCTGTCCACTCTCACCATTCTTGTTTAACTTTGTCATTGACATACTTTTAGATATAGCACTTTCATCAGCTAAACCTCCAGGAGTTGAACTTTTACCAGGAGGCTCACTTGTTGACTTAGAATACGCCGACGACAGTTTTACTCGGTGAAGATGCTGACAACATGCAGTTTTCTGACCACTATAAGCAACTATGCAGGCATGTTCGGGATGCGATTCTCTCCCTCGAAGTGCAAAATGTTACTTCAGGATTGGGTTGCATCGACACCTGAACTAATGATAGGGAGTGAAGTAGTTGAGCGTGTAGACCACTTCACTTATCTTGGGAGTCTCATCAGCCCTTGTGGTCTGGTATGTGACGAAATCTTAGCACGGATACAGAAGGCTCGTCTAGCTTTCGCCAACTTGCGTCATTTATGGCGTAGGCGAGATATCCGTCTAGCAACCAAAGGACGGGTTTACTGTGCAGCAGTTCGCTTCGTCCTACTTTATGGCAGTGAAACATGGCCAATAAGAGTAGAGGATATTCGTAGGCTACTAGTGTTCGATCATAGGTGTCTTCGACGCATTGTTCGTATATCCTGGGACCACCGGGTAAGTAATGCAGTTGTTAGGAAACGAGTACTAGGTAGGGATGGCAAATCGATTGATGAAGTGGTGAAACTTCATCAGTTGAGATGGCTGGGACATGTGTTACGCATGCCCGATCACCGACTGCCCCGACGTGCAATGTTTCATGGTGTAGGAGTAGGTTGGAAGAAAGCTAGGGGTGGCCAGACCAAAACGTGGCACAAATCAATGAAGTCACTGACAAATGGACTGGGCCATGTTGGTAGGTGTAGACTACCTGGTTGGGATTCGCGAGATGACAGCAACCGATGGTTAGAGACCTTGAATGACATGGCTCAAAATCGTTTGCAATGGCGAAGATGCATCCACTCTTTGTGTTCTACCAAATTCTAATCTTCTGAATTCCTCATGTCTTTATATTTTTCTCTTTCCAAATTTATTTCACTGTACTATACTCCTTCAATAATTTCTTCAAACCCTAATCTTTTGGATTTCTGATTATACTCCTACTACTTCTACCACTATGGGATTTGAATCGACAACTGCATCTCTGTGCTAATGTGGTATGGCAACTCGAACTGATGTACGTACGTACGAAGTTCTACGTTGTGACTGACTGAGTATTCTATCAAAGTTGTCTTTGAAGTATTGTTCGTATATCCTGGGACCACCAAGTAAGTAATGCAGTTGTTAGGTAACGGGCATTAGGTATGGATTGCAGATCGATCGATGAAGTAGTGAGACTTCATCAGTTGAGATGTCTGGGACATGTGTTTCCTATGCCCAACCACCTACGTGCGATGTTTTATGGTGTAGGAGTACGTTGGAAGAAAGCTAGGGACAGCCAGACCGAAACGTTGCACAAATTCATCAGGTCACTGACAAGTGGATTGAGCCATGTCGGTAGGTGCAGACTACCCGGTTGGGATCCGTGTGATGATAACAACCGATGATTAGAGACTTTGAATAACATGGCTAAAGATCGTTTGCAATGGCATAGGTGCATCCACTCTTTGTGTTCTTCCGAATTTTAATCTTCTGAATTCTTCATGTTCCTATCTTTTTTCTCTTTCCAAATTTATTTCACTGGATTATACTCCTTGAATAACATTTTCAAACTCTAATCTTTCCGATTACCGCCTATACTCTTACTACTTCTACCAATATGCTATGGGATTTGAATCGACAATTGTATCTCTGTGCTAATGTGGTATGGCAACTCGAACTAATGTGCGCACGTACGAAGTTCTGCGTTGTTGCTGATTGACTCACTGACTGGGATCTCAACACAGCATGTATATATGTAGAATAACAATGTGTTGAGATTTATTCATGAAATCATTCTAACCTTTAATTACCAATAGGTTAAAATCATACATTAAACTTTTAAGTTCTAGCTAATTAGTTTAATAGTTTCACTTTTAATAACTTAATCGCTGTTTTGTATCTCGAATCAGGAGTTTAAGTTGGAAATGCCATTTGTTCTCGCAGTGTAAATATATATCCAGAATCCGGCACACAAATATGTACATGGTTAATGCTTGAAAAATGCTTAAATTATCGTTTATGAAACAGAAAAGCAATCGGCTTTACCAGAACTTCATTAGTGAATTCGAAAGTACATTGATTTTCATAAAGATTTGCTTTTCATTTTAAAGTCATTTGACGTGGTGTATCTCCCAATGTAAACCTTATTAGCGTTTATTAGTTTACGAATATTATGATCATTGTTCATCAATCATTTAAATGGGACTCATCACTATACATCAAACTCCTTCATTGTGGCCCCCAGATGGCCTGGTACGGCCGAGAGTAGGGAGAGTCCTCTCTCCTTCTCCAAATGCTCTCACATGGCCACGCGTATATAGATAGCCTCTGTCAGGGAAGTCCTACTTACTGCCTTCTCACAGTGGCATCACTGTTGTTTACGAAATTGAGAGGACGAAAATCCAATGTACGGCGCTTTGACCGGGATGTGGACACGGAATGTTCACCTAGGTGAGTTGGAAATCCCTGATTCCAAACCAATGGTGCACATGGACTGGCTGCAGTATCCAGTATGCTGAGGGGACAAATGGCGTGTGAATCAATGGTTGGTGACCGGCTGCCATGGGACTGAATCTCCTCACGATGCTCCTGCACGGCCTTGTGGATCACACGTCTAGGTGAAAGGCGGCTCCGGGTGTGGCCCCCTAGGGAAACCACCTGTTTCGGTTCAGGCACCTGGACACTATCACAGCCCTCACACAAATCAAATGAGATTTCTGATGTGTATATATATCTGGTTCCCCTGTGTACCAATAATTATGTGCTTAAGTAAATATATAAATAAAATCCTTCATTGTGAGAAAGTTTGATAGGGTCGATTGAATAGCCTTATAGGACATGTTCAAGGAGATTTATTTATAACATAACTTCGGAACACTTGTAATCAGTCGAAGTCACTGTTTTTAGGTCACTATTAAGTCAGCAGAAATTGATATACATGTGTTTTTTATTCACAGTTTTCTTAATATCAGTCTATTGTTATTTACTTATCAAGTACAAATTTATTTTCTGGGACTCTCGAGGAATGTGTTGTGTGTTTGGTGTAAGAAGACTGGTGACACTAATACCATTAGGATGGAGTGGAACTCGAACTCACGCACTGCCGAATGAATGTCATACGTGATCACTGGGGAATTTCAGCAGTGATTTGGATTTTTAATAATTTTTTTGTTGACAGGTCTCTTTATGATCAAATTTATAGCATATATTACATCAGTTATTTCTATAACAACAAGTTCTGGCAAAGTGCCATTCATCCCAAAACCTTTATTTCGTAAAACGTTTCGTTAATTGAGCTTAGTGGTGATTGCTGAAGGTAATATTATTTTGTCTTTTTGACTTGATAGAATGGATATTACAATTTATTGAGGTTTTTCCTTTAGTTTCTACCATCGTTGTCACATTTATTAGATTTACCAGGGGTCTGCAATCTTCAGTAATTATTTGTAATGTCATTTCGGTATTTTGTTCAGTACGAGATAATCGACAGTTGCAGCAAGCACATATGAAGTTTCCCCGAGGTCACACCTGGTATGTTCGCAATATATATCCAACACTTGCATGGAATTTAGGTGACAACAGATTACTTACTTACCTACTTACTTACGCCTGTTACCCCTCGTGAAGGAGCATAGGCTGGCCACCAGCACTCTCCATCCATCTTGTCTTGGGCAATCCTTTCCAGTTGAATGAATCTATTAATAAATGTTCATACTCATCTACATCTAGATACAGCATCCGACATCAGGTCAGGTCAGGTCAGCTACAACGTAGGACCAGGCACATATATGCATCGGTCCAAGTTGCCATACCTCGTCAGCACAACAAGAGGAACACCGGATTCATAGTAGTTAATCTAGTGTTGGTAGTAGTATATAAATTATAGGTTGTACATAAGGATATAGTACAGGAAGGAAGAGAGATATGAAGCAATTTTAGTCTCAAGGTTTAAGGGAAGATAAAGAGTGTATACACCTACGCCATTGTGACCGATTCTGAGCCATGTCACCTAGAGTCTCCAACCATTGGTTACGATAGTCACGCGGACCCCAACCAGGTAGTCTGCATCTGCCAACATGGCTCAGGCTAGAAGTTAGTGACTTCAAACACTGATGCCATGTTTTGGTTTGGCCGCCCCTAACTCTCTTCCAACCGTCCCCAATACTAGTCATCATAGCGCGTCGTGGTAATCGGTGTTCAGGCATACGTAACACATGGCCCAACCATCTCAGTCGATGAAGATTCATCACCTCATCAACTGATTTACCATCGTTCCCTAATACCCTGCGTCTAACCTCACTATTACTTACCCGATGATCCCAGCAGATGCGAGCAATATTTCTAAGGCATCTGTGGTCAAATACTAGTAACCTACGAGTATCTTCTACTTTTAATGGCCATGTTTCACAGCCGTAAAGTAGAACAGAGCGAACTGATGCGCAGTATACTCGTCCCTTAATTGATAGACGGATATCTCGTCTACGCCATAGGTGACGTAAGTTGGCAAAAGCCAAACGAGCTTTTTGAATCCGTGCTGAGATTTCGTCAGACACCAACCCATTAGGGCTGATCAGACTTCCAAGATAAGTGAAGTTGTCGACGCGTTCGACTACTTCACTTCCTATCCTTAGTTCGAGTGTTGACGCAGGCCAGTCCTGGAGTAACAATTTACATTTGGATGGGGAGAAACGCATCCCAAAAATCCTGGCATTATTACTGAGTTCCAACAGAAGACTCTGCATTTTGCCAGCGTCTTCACCAAACAGGACTATGTCATCTGCGTATTCTAAGTCGCTTAGTGGTCCCCCTGGTAGGAGATCAATTCCTGAAAATTCAGTCGATGAGAGTGTTATTTCCAGCAACAGGTCTATAATGAAGTTAAACAAAAATGGGGATAGTGGACAGCCTTGACGGACACCACTTGAGGTTGTAAAATCATATGACAGTTCGCCATAAGCTCTCACTCGACTAATAGTGTTCGAGTAAAGAGCCTTCAAAAGGTTTATGTACTTCTCAGGTACACCTTTCAATGACAGACACTGCCACAGAACCTCTCGGTCTACAGAGTCAAATGCTGCTTTCAAGTCAAGAAAAACTATCGTTGTCGGACGCCGATAAGCGTGTCTGTGCTCTAAAACTTGACGAATGGTGAATATGTGGTCGATACAGCCACGACCAGGTCTGAAGCCAACCTGATTTTCTCGTGTTTACAGTTCACGAGTCTTAGTTAGGCGCCCGATAATTATTGAGGCTAGTATTTTAGATGCTATGTTAGTCAGACTAATCCCTCTATGGTTATCGCAGGATGATTTTGACCCCTTTTTATATATTGGGACAATCAGTGATTGTGACCAGTCGGATGGGATTACATCCGTCTCCCAGATTTTAGCCAGAATATTAGTCAACCTAATCGCTAAAATTGGACCACCGTATTTAAAAACCTCTGGAACCAATCCATCAGGACCAGCTGCTCTTCCCCGTTTCAGATTACCTATAGCCTTTTGAACTTCAAGTAGGGTCGGGGGGCCTACTTCAATGTTCCATTCAGGTTTTCTGGGAATAGTGGGTAGTTGTGCAGTAGCTGAAGGCCAGCTAAACTGCTCCTTACAGTGTTCCGCCCATCGTTCTAAACGTTTAGGTTGAGAGCAGATAAGGGTTCCGTCTTTTTCCGAGATTGTCTTACTTACACTTGACTTCTTAATTCCAGTTTCTTTTATTAGTCTGAATAGTTGCCTGGTGTTGCCTACAGCCGCTGCCTTTTCCATCTCTTTTGCTTTCGTTGCCCACCACTGCTCACGATCGTTCCTTAGGCTTTTAGTTAACCTAGATCTAATTTGTTTACGCTCTTCGTCATGTTCAGAGCCTGATGGGATGAGTTTACGCGAATCCATCAGTGGAATAGACTTAGAGGAAATCCACTGGTTTTTTGGAGCCCTATGGTTTAAATGACTAATAGATGTTACTGCCGTTTCCACAGCTGTTCGTGTGTCTTTCCAAGCAGCATCTGGGTCAGTCTCGTTTACAGAACTGCCTAGATGTGAACTCAGTTGTTTCTGGAATTCGCATTTGGCTTTCTCGTCCTCCAGTTCAATCCTAATGGGTCTTCTTAGTGTACTTTTCCTGCGTCCATTGAGGCGCAGACAAATGCGTGCTCGTATTAAAGCGTGATCAGAGTCTAAACAAGTATTCCAATACGAGCGACAATCTTCTATTGAGCCTCTCCAACGATGACTGATGACAATATGGTCTATTTGAGTCTATCGTTGGTTTGGTGCAGGTGGTCGCCATGTTAGACGATATCTCTCCTTATGTTTAAAATTAGTGCTTGCTAAAAATAAACGATTGTCTGAGCATAGTTGCAACAGACGATCACCATTATCGGTTCGTTGAGCCGGAATACTAAAACACCCACCTAAATGTCTTTCTGTTTGATTTAAGCTGCCTACCTGGGCATTAAAGTCACCCGCTACGACTACTATGTCTGAGCGCTTAGCTTTCTGAAGAAGCTCAGAGAGTTTTCTGTAAAAGTCATCTTTTACTTCATCATGGCTGCAGTCAGTGGGAGCGTAGGCAGAAACGACGAAAAGGCAACGACGTGTGTCCCTATCCTTCCGAGTTCTTATGGAGCCATTTAGCCGGACAGCACACAGGCGACTGTTAACGGGGATCCATTCTAGTAGTGCCTGTTCTGCCCTTGTACTTAGTGCTATGCCTACACCTGCAAGTCCGCGAGAACTAGCCAACGGGTCGCCAGATACACGGAGGGTGTATTTCGTCGGCTGTCCATTTTGGCGAGGTGAGGTCAAGTGAATGACCACACTGGGATCCTGTATGCGTGTTTCGGAGACACAGCATACATCAATGGTACGAGATTCTAAGGTTTTAGCCAAGGAGGCCTGTTGACCGATTTGGCATAGGGTACGTACGTTGAAGGCTCCAATGTGTAGTTTGGAGCGAGGTTTAAGTAGACCTGGGACAGCGTTTCGCGCACTAGAATCGTTGGCCATGGTGACACTTGAGGAGGAAACCGAGAGAGGAAGTTTAGTGTTGAAAGTCAAGGTAGAAGGAATAGTAGGAATTGAAGAAGAAGATTGATTATGAATACAGTGGTCTTGAGTGCTGTTAGAGGTATGAGGGCAGTTATCACTTCCCGGTTGCCCACACCGTGGAAGGATTCTTCTAGAGGTACCTGAAAAGGAAATTGGGTTAGGAGTGGTCTTAATGACCTGAGAGCGTGACCGCAGTGCCCAAGGGACAACTGCTTGAGGTCGGTCACACACGACCTTTTTGTGGGTAGTTTTTGTGTTAGCTCCGTTCTTCAAAGGACCGCCGGAGACGGAAATCCGTGGGATAAGGCGAGGTGTGCATTTTTAGGGTCGACCTTTTCTAACCCCACCCCTCCTTGTGGGAAGGCAGCATCGCTGTCATGCTGGTTGTCTGAAGGAAACACCTTACTGCCGTCACACCTCTGTACAGTCAGCAGTACGACTTCGCCTTCGGACCTTGGGTTTGCTGCTTTTAGTCTCACCGCTCTTCAACCGACCTGTCTGGCATGGTAGGACCTCGAGGAACGACTGTTCCAGCCAGCATAGCTCGATTGGATCATCACGATAGGCAAGCCCGACCACCACGTCAAGGTAGCAGCAACCGACATCACACTCGTTTCTAGAGAAAAGTCCAATTAGGAGAGTTTTACTTCCTTATTGCCTACGAACATACAGCTTGCAATACATCTAGAGATATTCTAAAACTCATTGTAATGATGGAATGTATTGTTAAATTGGGAGATTATTCTTTCTCGGGAACTTCTTATTCAATAATAGACATGGTTTAGATCTTATCTGTATTGATTGGATTGAAAAGCTAAATCTCTGGAATATTCCATTGGATATGTTATGTACATTAAATGATTTCTGCATTCGTAATAACCCACGTGTGATAAATGCAACATCCAGCCCCAAAAACGTTAACAGAGGCTGATCTTTCTGAAAGACATCCAAATGTATCCTAGTACACCGAGCGTTGTACTATTGGAAAACCTAAATTGTATTTACAGCAGGAAGCGAAGCCAGTATTCCGTCCTAAACGACAGGTACCATACGCCTCCATTGATAAAGAACTCTAGAGGTTATAGAAACTTGGAGTTATACAATCAGTCACTTTTTCATTATACTTACGCCTCTTACCCCTTGTGCAGGAGCATAGGCTGCTGACCAAGGCAGCTCCTATTGTCGTAGTTCAAAAGGCCAATAGAACTATCCACCTATGTTCTAATTATTTACTGGACTACACAATCCCTCACAAGATCATTTATATCCCTTTCCACCACCAGTTTTCTCCTCACATCGGGCAATACGCATCGATGACATTAGGCAACATATGGTATCTTTAACATATATGTAGTCGATTGTTTAGAGCGGTATGTAGTATGATCGCAACTACCATGGATTTTGGGTGATGTTAAACAAAATTTCAAACTGTAGAACGAACACCAACTTATGTAGGTCAGAGTACTTACTTACGCCTGTTAATCTCAATGAAGCATAAGCCGCTGACCAGCATTCTCCTCAGACTAGCACTCTGATTTTTCGTTTCGATATTATGTTCTATTCCATTTTCTTATTGTTTCAGCATCACACCATAGTTTCTTTTTGTATTCGTTTATAATTTTTTCTCTATCCTTTCTCACTATGACAAGCAGCATCATCTTTGGTCTAAAAATGATTTAAAAGAGTATTTTGTATGGATTCGTGATCGTTTCACACCACAATTGTCTTTAGAAGCAGCTAATCTACTTCAACGTTATTATGTCTGGCAAAGAAGTCAAATGTCTAATTTTTGTAATGATTTACTGGCTGGTGCATTCAGTAGACGAACCTTACGTTTATTGGAAAGTCTTGTTAGATTAACCAAAGCACATGCTCGATTAATGTGTCGAAATGAGGCTACTATTGAAGTAAGATTTGTTATTATGAATACTATTATAATATTGTAAATTGAATCTGGCGATGAAGTACTTTCATTGATATTATGTTTTAAACAGTCTTTGCGCTTTTCCATAAGGATTATTAATTATTTGTGAATGGTTCTATTGTGTTGTGTGTGTCAACTAATGCGTTAAAGTAACTCCACTGTTATACATCTCTTCATTCTACGTGAAGCTAACAGCTTATTCGTTTGAAACAACCAAGTGATAGATTGGGTGGGGACCGAAGTCTCTAAAGAAATAACTTTAAAAAATTAGTTAGTGTGTCCATAGGTCGTTAGTTTAAAAATTCGCTCTGTCTACGTTGGTTTAGACATCTGGGAAGTATCACTTACTAGCTTTCACATAACTGAAGTATATTTAAAAACCTGTTATCCTTCTAGACAACATTATTAGTATGCACATTTGAGAAATCCTGTGATTTGTTAGAATTCTTCTATATTTGTGATCCACAACTTATTTTGTTGATATGAGAGTTAATTGTTGTTCTGTCAGTGCTTTCATATTAAAACATCACAATGAAACCACCTATCCTAATCCAGAGAACAGAACACTTACAAACTATTCGAAAACTCCAACTCTTCACTATTACAAAGAACTATATAGATAATAATAATAAACACTTTTCAAACATTGTATTGTATAGGTTGATTTTACAATTTATTTTGTGATGTGAACCGCAAAACAAGAAGCCTTAATAAATTACGGATGCTATTTTTGGGGACGTTAATTCATTTAATCAAAAGCTTGTAAAACTGTAACATTTATTTTTGTCCCTAACCTATTCTACAGATCATAAGCTTTCGTTTGATGTATGATTCATTGCCATAGCATTTTCTGTTCTAAAGCTATTGTCATTTAGACGTAATCTTTTGTACCCTATTTTCTACTATAATCCCCGTTTTGGACATCATTGTATTTTCCTAAATATTGTTCGTTGTGGTCAGCCTATTCATCTATTTATTCATGTAACTTTTCACCCTAATCGGAATTGGGAATTCGAGTGCTAGATCGGGGTTGGAATAAAGTGATTAGTGTTCCAGCTGTCTTTGTCTTCTCTCTCTCTCTCTCGCGTGCTTGCCGACCAATCAGGGATAGAATAGTTTTCGTCTCTCTACCCCCACTTCGAACTCACGCATATTAGCCTCAAGGTTAAGCCAGTCAGCCTATCGTGTCAAGGTCTTAATCTACGTTATACTCGGCACTAAGTGGGTAGACAGATTCAAGGACGTAACATTTTGATAAACGCATTTTGGACGATAAGCAAAGTACCTACTACTAGTTGAGAAATGATCTCAGTCAGTCAGTCAGCTACAACGTAGGACCAGGCACATTTATGCATTGGTCCAAGTTGCCATACCTCGTTAGCACAACAAGATGAACACGGGATTCATAGAAGTAGTTAATTTAGTGGTGATAGTATATAAAAGATAGATTGTATGTAAGGATATAGTATAGGAAGGAAGAAAGTTATGGAGCAATTTTAATCTCAAGATTTAAGGAAAGATAAAGAGTGTATACACCTACGCCATTGTGATCGATTCTGAGCCATGTCACCTAAAGTCTCCAACCATTGGTTACGATAGTCACGTGGACGATCGTGAGAAATGACTTAGTGTAATATAATATGTCCAATTGATGGGCAATACTGACATGGGTGATTTAAAACACTCATTCCCTTCTAACTGAACTGTTATAAAAAGATAAAATGACTGACCAACAGAAGAGTTTTTGTCAGAATATGATAAGTTTCATCAGTGAACTTATTCACCAACTGAATTCAATCCTAAGACGCTTAATTCTTACCTTGTAAATCATGGATACGTCAATATTTTCAAGCTTCGAAGAACCATGAATTAGCAGTCATCATTATCATTATAGGTGGTGAAATTCCATCAATTATTTATAACAGAAAGACAATGCAAGATGATTCCCTACGAATTATGAGTTATTGATTAAGGAGCTTGACTTTTAAACAAATGAGTTATGGATGTAAACTCTAGTTAATCTGGTTAAAAATCAGTCTATGTATTCGGTTAGTAATCCCAACTTCTTACCCTTTCTGTTATGATAAGTATGGCAAAAATACATTTGTCGGTTGTTTTCTCATTCAATGCATTTAACCCCAATGATATCCCATATGTACTGTTGGTTTGAATTCTCCCATTAATGCAATTGACATATGCGCATCCTTTGCAGATTACCTCGATATTACCATAAGTCACAAGCATTATAAGCAAAGATAGATGGTGGCTATCAGTGGGATTGAGGACGCGCGTTTCGTCCTATGCAGGTACATCCAGCTGACGAGTCCTAAATAGGACGAAACGCGCATCCTAGATTCCACTGGTAGCCACCATCTATCTTTGCTTACAATACATAATATGGTTGTTCGGTTGTTTACATTGATAGTATATCGGTGTATACACTCTTTAACCTTGAGATTAAAATTGCTTCATAACTTTCTTCCTTCCTATACTATATCCTTATATACAACCTATCTTTTTTATACTACCACCCCCCCACTAAATTAACTACTTTTATGAATACGGTGTTCATCTTGTTGTGCTAACGAAGTATGACAACTTAGACCTATGCATATGTGTGCCTGGTCCTACGTTTTAGCTGACTGACTGACATTGATAGTATTCTTTATCCATGTATCTCTTTTTTCCTATCATTTTTAGGATGCTATCGTCGTCATCTATCTAGTTGATTGTTCACTTTATTCTACTAGTTCTATTAAACCTAATCAATCTCATTTAAATAATTGTTCATTATCAAAATCTATCTCACCTGAATTGGTTGTTTCAATGAATATACCAGAGAATGCTAGTGTTGATTATTTACAAATTGAGAAATTAGTAATGTCTACTTTAAATAATAATAATAATACTGCCAATATTGATAATGATAATGGTTATCTGAATAAATTTAAACAAGATCCTTCGAATACTTATAAAAAGGTTCAATTAGAACCTCTACTTAGTTCAACTCAACTTATAACTAATAATAATGATGGTCGTTTGAAGGATAGCGGACAACGTCACAGTATGACATCTTATAAACGAACATTTCCTCATGATGATAATAATAATAATAATAATAATAAGTGTTCCCCTGTATCAGTTACTCAAAATGATGATAATCTGTTCATGATTCCAACAACTAAAAGTTTCAAATGGACAACATTAAATCATTCTGTTGATATTAGTAACAATACTACTACCATCAATACTACTGATAATCAAATTTTAAATACTAATATTGATATGAACATGAATAAACCTTTATGGAGTAAACATTTATCTTCTAATTCATTCAATATTTCAAATAATGATTTGTCAATGTCCTCCATAGATCCATCCAATAATACAGTACAGAATATTCAATGTTCAATGGATGATAATAATAAAGATAAGAATGATAATGATGATATTATCTCATTTGGTTTTAATGCGCTAATAACAGATAGTGAGAATATTTTAAAAAGGCCTTTAAAAATTGAAGATTTTGAGATTGACTTATAATGTAAAATATATCCTTCATTATTTTTTATATACACAAAGCATAGTTTGTTTGAAACTAAGTATGTACGTAGATATATATATATATATATATATATATATATATATATATATATATATATATATGTATTTCTCAATTCGTAATTTTATAATCAGAAGGAGTTTTGTGGAGATTTCAGTATTTTTCATAGTTGAAATCATGAGTCGATTGAAGCTAGACCACCATGGAAAACCTGGAAGCACTGGACAGCCAACTCGCCCTATTGTGGGACTCCTCAGCAGTGCGCATCCATGATCCCACCTCGCGAGATTCGAACACAGGACCTATCAGTCTCACGCCAGAGCACTTAACCGATAGACCATTGAGCCGGCTGTCATCTGACGGTGTTAATGTCTAACTTCGAACAATCCAAGAAGTTTGAGCAACCGTTCACCAACTGTCTTCAGTGAGTTGATATCTCATAACAGACGTGGTTGAACTCCACAAAGGTATTGAATCGAAAATACAAAAAAGTAAGAAACAAAGTCTTATGAATGATAGTAAACAGAAGTACATTTAGAGAATATCGTTGTGTAGAACACTTTTATTTTGTAAATAAGGAAATATCAAGTAATACTGAAACTGATGACTTAGGAGTTCAACCACGTCTGTTGTGAGATATCAACTCACTAAAGACAGTTGGTGAACGGTTGCTGAACTTCGTGGATCGGTTAAAGTTAGACATTAACACCGTCGGATGCCGGCCGGCTCAATGGTCTATCGGTTATGTGCTCTGGCGCGATACTGATAGGTCCTTTGTTCGAATCTCGCGAGGTGGGATCGTGGATGCGCACTGCTGAGGAGTCCCACAACAGGACGAAACGGCCGTTTAGTGCTTCCATGTTTTCCATAGTGATCTAGCTTCAATTGACTCATGATTTCAACTATGCTAATACTATTTATCAACTTGGATTAATACAGATACATGCCAGATTCTGCGTTGATGATGTTTAATGTTTAAAAATGTCTTCATACACTAATAAGAAGATTAAAACAAAAACTTTTTTAAAACTATCTCTTTGGATTAAATAAGGAGAGAGAAAAATGTTCAGTACATCAATCATGTATTCTAAGTGGTATGTTCTGTTTCTCATTTTGTTGTTGTTGCTGGAATTCTTCAAAGAACCATACAAAATTAAATGATGAATATAACTGATTAATTAAGAGTTTAAAGTATGAGTTGACCTTGACTGATTTATCTCATTTCGTTTCTTAGTAAAACTATCATCTGAAATATTGAAAAGAAATTTAGACATTTATTTAAATTCATGAATTACAAATAATTATAATCACATGGGCCCCAGTATCCTGAAGGAACAAACTATGTGTAAACCAATCGTTGGTCACTGGTTGCCATGAGACTGCATCTCCCAACGTTGTGCCACTGCCTTGTGGATCAGATCTTTAGGTCGAAGGCTCTAGGTGTGGCCTCCCTAAGAAAACCATCTGCTTCGGTTTGGGGCACCCGGGAAGTATCATAGTCCACACACAAATCAAGTGACTTGTGTAACGCATATGTATTCGGTGCCCTTTTGTACCAATATTTATGTGTTCAAATAAATAAAGTGAAAACTAGACTAACATTTAAATGAATCAGTAATTAAATTAATTCAAGTAGGTATGACTTACAAATCATATTAATGTTGAGTGCAAATAGATAAGATTCTTGAAATTGATTCAATAGGATAATTATACTGTTACATTTCGACAATACAATGCTTTTTACATATAGCTGTTGAGTCTGCATGCGCTAAAATATGTTATGTTTGGTTTGTTTTACTGTCATTGATACTCCGGTGTGTGCTACTGATGTCGACAGATATAGGTAGTATATATCACCAGTCAAAAGTGAAATGTTTAGCAGAAGGTTGAGAAAATCGGAGAGAACGAGAATAGGAAGTGATTGATATGCAAACGAAGAAATAACAAAATGTGAGGCGTTTGATGGACATTTTGCAAATGAAGTGCTTACCGTATAGATCTCAGATTTTACCAAGATATTCTGTAATGTTGTATTAAAATACATTCAATTTAATTCATATCAATTCGTCAGCATGTTTTTGACGAAAAGGTTCAAAATCTCAACACAGTTTTATATTGTTGATTAATTATATATGTGTGATATATTAGTTTGTGCTGTAAATTCTTTGTCTATCGAATAAATCATCATATACAAACTTCCAGTCTTTACAACTGCTTAATCAGTCAGTCAGCTACAACGTAGGACCAGGCACATTTATGCATACCTCGTTAGCACAACAAAATGAACACCAGATTCATAGAAATAGTTAATTTAGTGGTAGTAGTATTTAAAAATAGATTGTATGTAAGGATATAGTATAGGAAGGAAGAAAGTTAGGAAGCAATTTTAATCTCAAGATTTAAGGAAAGATAAAGAGTGTATACACCTACGCCATTGTGATCGATTCTGAGCCATGTCACCTAAAGTCTCCAACCATTAATTACGATATTCACGTGGACCCCAACCAAGTAGTCTGCATCTTCCAACATGGCTCAGACTAGAAGTTAGTTTTGGCTGCCCCTAACTGATTAATCAATAAATAGTAACTAGTGTCATTTTTGTGTGGCCTTTAGTTCTGAACGAATCTTATTTATCAAATGGAGCGGTAACTTCATTATTTATATAATTAATAATTTAGCTTTGAATCAAAAATGAAAGAAAAGACTTTTTGTGATATCTGATCTGGCTTTCTAGTGTATTATTCAGAAATTCGAAAAAGTCAAGTTTGCATGACCTGATGATTCTGTAACGAATACGATAACAGAGTTTGAGAATTTGCTGTTAAGCATTCACAAAGAAATACAACAATATTACTCATTTTGTTAGTTATTACATGGAGAATAGTTTATTGAAATCGTCCTGCTTACTTACTTACGCATGTTACTCTTCGTGGAGGAGTATAGACCGCCCACCAGCACTCTCCATCCAATGCTGTCTTGGCCGATTCTTTCCAGTTGTTATTCATCCTTTTCATATCTGTTTCTATTTTTCGACGTAATGTGTTCTTTGGCCTTCCTCTTTTCCGCTTCCCTTAAGGATTTCAAGTTAGGGCTTGCCTCGTGATGCAGTTTGGTGATCCCTTAATATATGTCCTATCCACTTCCAGCGTCTTTTCTTAATATCCTTTTCAGCTAGAAGCTGATTTGTTCTCTCCTACAAAAGGCTGTTTAACTTCATTATAGACCTGTTGCTGGAAATAACACTCTCATCGACTGAATTTTCAGGAATTGATCTCCTACCAGGGGGACCACTAAGCGACTTAGAATACGCAGATGACATAGTCCTGTGTGGTGAAGACGCTGGCAAAATTCAGATTCTTCTGTTGGAACTCAGTAATAATGCCAGGATGTTTGGGATGCGTTTCTCCCCATCCAAATGTAAATTGTTACTCCAGGACTGGCCTGCGTCAACACTCGAACTAAGGATAGGAAGTGAAGTAGTCGAACGCGTCGACAACTTCACTTATCTTGGAAGTCTGATCAGCCCTAATGGGTTGGTGTCTGACGAAATCTCAGCACGGATTCAAAAAGCTCGTTTGGCTTTTGCCAACTTACGTCACCTATGGCGTAGACGAGATATCCGTCTATCAATTAAGGGACGAGTATACTGCGCATCAGTTCGCTCTGTTCTACTTTACGGCTGTGAAACATGGCCATTAAAAGTAGAAGATACTCGTAGGTTACTAGTATTTGACCACAGATGCCTTAGAAATATTGCTCGCATCTGCTGCGATAACCGGGTAAGTAATAGTGAGGTTAGACGCAGGGTATTAGGGAACGATGGTAAATCAGTTGATGAGGTGATGAATCTTCATCGACTGAGATGGTTGGGCCATGTGTTACGTATGCCTGAACACCGATTACCACGACGCGCTATGATGACTAGTATTGGGGACGGTTGGAAGAGAGTTAGGGGCGGCCAAACCAAAACATGGCATCAGTGTTTGAAGTCACTAACTTCTAGCCTGAGCCATGTTGGCAGATGCAGACTACCTGGTTGGGGTCCGCGTGACTATCGTAACCAATTGTTGGAGACTCTAGGTGACATGGCTCAGAATCGGTCACAATGGCGTAGGTGTATACACTCTTTATCTTCCCTTAAACCTTGAGACTAAAATTGCTTCATATCTCTCTTCCTTCCTGTACTATATCCTTATATACAACCTATAATTTATATACTACTACCAACACTAGATTAACTACTATGAATCCGGTGTTCCTCTTGTTGTGCTGACGAGGTATGGCAACTTGGACCGATGCATATATGTGCCTGGTCCTACGTTGTAGCTGACTGACTGACTGACAAAAGGCTGTTGCTGATAGTATCCGGCCAGTGAATGTTGAATATTTTACGTAAACAACTGTTTATGAATACTTGTACCTTCTTAATGATGGATCTAGTAGTTCTCCACGTTTCAGCTCCGTACAATAGGACTCTCTTGACATTCGTATTAAAGATTCTCATTTTGATATAGGTTGACAGTTGTTTTGAGTCCCATAGGGATGTTGTCCTAGCTTTGCTAAATCATGCCTTTGTGTCTGCATCAGCTCCTCCACATTTATCGATGATGCTATCTAGATACGCCAGACCTTTTCACTCCTTCCAGAGTTTCTCCATCAAGCGTGACTGATTCGGTGATCTTTGTGTTTTATTTGAAAATCTTGCTTTTCCCTCTGTGTATGTTGAAGCCTACTGATGCAGAGACTGCTGTTACACTTAGTTGTCTTCATCTGCAATTGTTCATGTATATGGGATAGAAAGGCCAGATCATCTGTGAAATTCAAATAGTCTAGTTCCATCCAACTTATCCATTGTATTCCGAAGTCTTCATAATCTAGTTGACCATCAGAAGAATAAGGAAAGAGAGAGTAGACAGCCTTGTCTGTCTCTTGTCCTTACTTGGAATATATCTATTAGCAGTTCCCCATGAACGTCGGTTGAATTCCAGATCATGTTGACAACCTTCTCAGGAACTCCATAGTGTCGTACAAATATAAAAATTACCCAAATAATACTATCAACTTACATGTTACTTTCATAAAATGATCTTTATCATATAATGGTAAATTAGAACGTATATCTTTCCATTTAATTAAATTTAACATATCATTCGAATTATATTGTCCAGATATAATTATATTTATATAATCTGATTCAATTAATTTAGATTTTGATATTGCATACCATAATTTTAATTGATTATAATAATTATCATTCTCATTTAATTCAGTAGTATGTTTTAAACCATTTTCAGTAGTTAATTTAGCTAACTCATATTTATTTGTATTTAATATATAAAATTTAGATAATAATTCATAGGCTTCAATTAATTTGCCTGGATTGTTGTTGTATAGTAATTTGGTATATTCAATAATAGTGACGTAATTTTGTTCAGCTTCATCTAATTTAGATAAACTTAAACAATAAAAGAAAAAATAGAAGAGAATAAGGAATTAGCAGAATAAGGGGGGGGGTTGTGGAGATTTTAGTAATTTTATAGATATATAGTTGAAATCATGAGTCAATTGAAGTTAGATCACTATGGGAAACCTGGAAGCACTGGACGGACAACTCGTCCTATTGTTGGACTCTTCAGTGTCAGTGTGCATTCATGATCCCGCCTCGTGGAATTCGAACCCAGGACCTATCAACAGTAACCAGTGGAGTTCAACCACGTCTGTTGTGAGATATCAACTCACTGAAGATAATTGGTGAATGGTTGCTCAAATTCATGGATTGGTTGAAGTTAGACATCAACACCATCGTATGCCGGCTCAGTGGTTAAGTACTCTGGCGCGAGACTGGTAGGTCCTGGGTTCGAATCTTGCTAGACGAGATCGTTGATACGCACTGCTGATGAGTCACACAATAGGACAAAACGGCCGTCTAGTGCTTTCAGGTTTTCCATGGTGGTCTAGATCCAATTGATTCATGAAGTCAACTATTAAAATTATTTCTAAGTGTTTGAATCTTTTAAATGTTCATAATAAAGATCTATCTCTTTTGGTATATTTACATCTTATCAAGTTGCCTCGAAATTACCATTAAATTACAGACTAGACATTTTAAGTAGGATTGTATAATGGCTACTAATGGAATATAGGATTGACGTTCCATCCTATATAGAACTGTCCAACTAGATACATTACATGCTAATTATGAATTTAATCAAACAAACTTTCGGTCAAATTGCACTTAAACACTTACTACATTTAGTCAGTGTTACCCTAGTTGTTTGCCTTTATACAGGTGCTAATAGATCAAATTTATGGGACGATGACTGATAACTCCTACTTCATAAAATGCCTGTATATTCAACTATGACTGTAAGCATGTTCGTAACCTGTAATTCAATTATCAAACTAGTTCTATCTATCGATCCATCATGCGTAGCCTCATACATTTTCTTTTTCATTTCCGACATGTAAAAGGCGTATGAAATTAATATGGCTTGATTTATCATTTGAACAGAATGGTATATGGTGAATTGTAATGATAAACTCTCTTGTAGTTAAATCTGTTTATTCAATATATCAGATTGGTGATAAACGAAGTGAAGAGACTTTAGCCTCAAGAGATCGTGAAGAAGCTTCAGATGAATATGGTATTTCATCAAAAATATCTATTTTTTTACCAAAAGAACTGCGTTGTTCTCATGATACCTCTTCAGATTCAGAAACTAATTCTTCTTCTCCATCATCCTTCTTCACGTTCTTCATCATCATCATCAACTTCATCATAAAAGCATCGAGTGCTTTCATATCCATTAATTAACGTTGTTGGTTCAAATTTAACCAAGATTTAGACACACACCGACAGGCAAACACAGATATAGGGAGAAATTATGCTGAAGGTTGCATTGATATGTAATTAATAATCAGTGGATGAGAATGAGTACAATACAGTTGATAGGTATTTGTAAAAACAAATGTATGAAGGTATTACAAATAACCAATAAAGTTAGAATGATTCATGTGTCAAGTGATTTGCCGGATCTTATACTGTTTTAAATAGGTAGGTGACTAACCTGCGACACTACAAATCCACTGTTTACTTATAACCTGAAATCTCAAAGAAACTCGACATTTATGAATTGTTTTCTGTTATTCTGAGAGTTAACTAGTCAGTAAGCAGGACCAAGTCATAATGAACAAAAAATGATCGGATCTGTAAACAGTCTAGTACGTTGAATGAAGATCTTCAGATTCGAGGCAAATGTATTAACAAAAAAGTAAAATTTTGATCTTTTCAATATCATTTGTAAATAGTACGGTACACTGTTTGGATATTTTGAACTATGATCAGTGGCAGCCCGAGTTTCTCAATGGTAACATCTTATAATAAGAAGTTGGGTAATCCAGGTTTGAATCCACCAAAGACCACAAGTTCTCTCAAGATTGTGGGGCTACAATTTTAGTGAGTGCCAGTTAGTACCAAACATCGAACCACTGCATATTATTGAAAGCCTCCAACCACCTAAAATCATATGTTTGTATTTTTTGCAAATAACTGTCATCATGGACTTATTTCTGCTGTTAAGATGGTGGAGAAGATTTGTAGCTAAGGTGGGTGATTTTGATGGAGCTTTGTTCTCTGAGCTGAACGGTTTGGTCGTGGGGCTTTCATAGTTCTTCTGAACGACATGATCAGCACAAACTTCGGGTGAAATTATAAGAAGTTACAGAGTGCACCTCAACTCTCTTGGCCTATTCAGCCAAACCTTAGTAGTGCACATGTACCACGGTACAACTATTCGAACCCATAATCTTAGGGTAAGTTTTAAGTTAATCTTCTATCAATGCAAATTTTGTTCAGTCTGGAATATAAATAAAACATTGTCTAATACCATCGGTTAATAATTGTCTTGTTTCCGAAATCGTTAATTTCCTGAAGCTGCGGTTTATCATTAGTGTTTTGAAAAGAAACCCAATCCGAAGTATGGGAATAGAGTTTCTTTGTCGTTTATATATAAATGAATGAAGAAAAACAAAAGCTGAATTACTTTTCATTTATACTCCCCAGTAGTTTACATGCTTCAATCTTCTCCAAAATATCATTGGATCTTTCAGCGATATCGAAATATTGTTGCGCGAGCTGTAAACATTTTGAAAAACTTAGTTATCTTCTTATATGATTATAAATAATTATGTTAACAAGCATGGTAAGCAGAGATGGATAGTGGCTAGCAGTGGAATCCAAGATGGGCGTTTCTTCCTATTTGGGACACGTCAGCTGGATGTACCTGCATCTCAGAGTTGATGTTCACCCTGGGACTCGAACCCAGAACCTTTCGCTTCAAACGTCATCGCGTTATCCACTCGGCCACTGAGACTGACCAGTTGCAGTCCTAACACATCGATGGGAAGATTCAAACAATCAATGCTTAATGAATTATGTTCACAGTTGAAATCACAAATCGATCTAAGTTAGGCTGCCATTAAAACTTGGAGGCATTGAACGGCCGTTTCGTCCCATTATGGGACTCCTCAGCAGTGCGCATCCATAAGAAGTACAATCTATACTAATCCCCATACAAATAAGTATATATTAAACAGTGTAATTACTATGCAAGTTGATTTGTTGACGAATAAATTGTGGACAATCCTAATTTGATTTTTAAAATGTTAGATCAGCGTTTATTCTATTCAAATAAGATTTGACTAAAATGGTTTTTTTTATAGATGTCACTCCAAATTAATCCCTCACTTAGTGGCCAAAGTAATCACATTTTAATTATTAGGTTGCAGGTAACTCCTGCTGTAGCTCCTCCGGGGGCTACTGCCGGTTGCGCATGGGGTTAGCGACCCCATCCCTTAGAAAACTAACTTGCCAAAAAACGCTAACCAGGTTCAAACCTCACCTTAATAATTTTTGTCTTATACAAATGAACAATATTTTCAAAAGTTTTCACCTTAACTTGAGAAGTAGGTTAAACAAGAAAGTTCAACGCCCACATTTTAGCACCTTGTCATCCTCATGAATAGAAGTAGACATAGAGTAGTTGATTGTGAATACAAAGTATAACTATTTGGCGTAATGATAGAAACTCTTCATATACATTTCTACCAATCGTAATATAATAATGATAAAGTGGTTTAATAGTTTGTACCGATTAGACAGATTATAGACCGAACTATTTAATGTGATTCATTAGATCATCTGTTAACTATGAATTGAAAGGTAAAATTGAAAAATTCTTATGTTGCTATCCAATAGCTTAAAAATATTCATTCCTAATCAAGTGACTTCGTATCGATTGGTCACAATGATTACCTGTAGTGGTAGAAGACTATTGATGCGGTCACCTAAAAAAGGTAGGTTGATGGAATGAATATCCTGAGAACCTTATACGAAGTGTTTCAAGAATTATGTAGGATTTAACTACGTAGGTTCTATAAAAATTATAAAAAAGGTCACAGAGATATTTTATTAGTGGTAACAATCGACAGACAAAACTGAACCCAACTTTTGCGTTTGTTAACATAAGCCGAAAACGTGTGTCTTCAGATTTGGAACGAACTGGGGTCCCTCCATGTTTAATCACTACTCGTGGCATTCAAAGTGACAATCACAGATGTTACCTTCGAGTTATTCAGGTTTCAATCAACCTTGTAAAACTAAAAGGTACAAAGTAATTGTTAAAAGTTCTCAATGAAGGCAATAGTGTAATACTGCAACCTATTCTAATCCATATCAGCATATATGAAAGTATCATAGAAAACTATCATTCTGAAGGTAAACTGACGAACTTTTACCTTTCATTCAGAACTGTCAGAAATTTGTTAAATGAACAAAAATTATATTTAAATCACAACCCAGTTGTTTCAACAATCTACAATAAGAAGGACCTGGTATTAATGACATTGATCCACCAACTAGTGACCAATCAGTTGTGAAAACGATAATCACGCGGACCCCAACCAAGTAGTCTACATTTACCAAAATGGCTCAGACTAGAAGTCAGAGACTTCAAGGACTAATGCCACGTTTCGGTTTGGCCGCCCCCTTCCCTCAAATACCCTGGTATGGCCGAGAAAACGTTTAGCATTCAGCTAAACATTATTATAACTGATAATATACAGAAAACTGAAGTGATATGATTTTACATTAATTCCATCAAATCATCAACCCAACTGGAATAAAATATATGTATTGTACTATTGCCTAATCAGTTCTCGTTTTTGTATGTGATGTAACAATGACTAATGGTTCCAACCATATAAAATCACATTATAATGGTTACGAAAGCCATCATCAAGAAGATAAAGGTGTTTATCAATAGTTGTCTAAGCAAGATACTTCGGATCCATTGGCCAGACACTATCAGCAATAACTTACTGTGGGAGAGAATAAACCAGATTCCATCCAGTGGAGGAAGAAATCAAGAAGAAGAACTGGAAGTGGATAACACACACATTGAGGAAATCACCCAACTGCGTCACAAGGCAAGCCCTCACATGGAGTCCTGAAGGCCAAAGGAGAAGAGGAAGACCAAAGAACACATTACTCTGAGAAATGGAAACAAACATGAGAAGAATGAACAAAAGTTGGATAGAACTAGAAAGGAAAGCCCAGGACAGAATGGGTCGGAGAATGCTGGTGGGCGGCCTATGCTCCATTGGGGGTAACAGGCGTAAGTAAGTAAGCAAGTAATAGTGTACACCATTTGAAGTCACATTGATTAGTGATCACAATAATGAAGAGACTAGACGAAAATAAGATTGATCAATACTAAGCGATCAATTGATTATAAATATTCTAGTCTTTCAGATCAATTATCCTCTAATCAGCTCAATTGTTATGTCTCAAACTGTCGAGTTGGGTGATGCAAGTTCGAATCCTATAGGCAGTATCAGTGCCTTAGATATTCTAGGTATGTACTACAATACAGCCCCGATATAATTTCCTGGTGACCACCTCCAACCACCTAAAAGCAATGATTATAATGTGTAGATTGATAAGAATACATCTACTTATCGAAATTGAAATGTTACTTTAGAAATCATGATTGATAAACAAAAATGAAAATTGTTGATCATAATTTTTTGAATTCATACTTTAAAAGCCATTTCATATTCTTTATGGTTCTGATATACTTGACTGATTTGTTTATTGCATAATCCTACAAGTTTTTGATTTTCCGCTATAATTCAATTTTAAAAACAACAAAATGAATGGAATATGTCAGTTATTATATTTTTGTGATGATTTCATATTATATAGAGTTGATATCATGAGTCAATTGAAGCTAGACTACCATAGAAAGCCTGGAAGCACTGGACGGCCGCTTCGTCCTATTATGGGACTCCTCAACAGTGCGCATCCACCATCCCGCATTCGCGGGATATTAAAACCGTTGGATACGGGCTGAGTGGTCTATCAGTTAAGAGCTCTGGCGTGAGACTGGTAGGTCCTGGGTTCAAATCTCGCGAGTGCGGGATCGTTGATGCGCACTGCTGAGGAGTCTCACAATAGGACGAAACGGCTGTCCAGCGCTTTCAGGTTTTTGATGGTGGTCTGGCTTCAATTGACTTATGATCTCAACTATATAAAATTACTAAAATCCCCACAAAACTCCTTATGATTTTATATTACTTAAGTGAAAATCGTTATAGAAATTACGCTCGTGCTCAACCACCTAAATAGGGAGCCTAATTCAGCATTTTGTCTCCAAATACTATTCGACCTGGTTCAATTTTAATATTTCTCTTTTTTCCTTTTAGCTAATTTTCATATTTTAAATTATGGAGTGGTCTTAGTTAGACCACCATATAAAACCAGAAAGCAATGAGCAATTGTTTTCTTCTAGTGTGGAATTCCTAAAACTACGAATCTATGATACCACTAGGGATAAAACCTACGTCTTCTAGGATTTGTGCAAAAACGCCTTAACCTTTAGACCACTGAGTCGATATTTAATGGTGTACATGTCTAACTTCAACCGATTTAAGTAGCTATTCACCAATCTTCCATTTCCTGATGTTTATAACTGGCTTATATCCCACATAGTAGATCTGCGCTGGTAACAGCTTCTCACTAGAACTCTTCAAATCTCATCTCGAAACTAGTCACCAGTGAGCGAAAATAACATATTCTTGGTTGAAAACAAACGCTATATCTTTTCAAAGAATTTTAATTGCCAATAAAGTACAGGTACACGCACGTTCATTTACGTTTTACACTACGAATACCTTGAACATCATATGAAACATATTTTCTTGTCATTTCGAAAATTAACACTTATGCATGACCTGGCAACTTTTTTGGTGTTAATTTCTTCCTAAACTTGATATGTTGATGTTCATTACTACCGTGAAGAAGTTTGGATAGGATTGACGGTCGAAATATTGGTGTTATGTCAATGTCAAGTGTTGAGATTCTTTTTAATATATATATTTTACTGATAAATATTATAGTTGAAAGCATGAGTCAATTGAAGCTAGACCACCTGGGAAAACTTGGAAGCACTGGACGGCCGTTTCGTCCTATTATGGGACTCCTCAGCAGTGCGCATCCACGATCCCGCCTCGCGAGATTCGAATCCAGGACATACCAGTCTCGCGCCAGAGCACTTAACCGATAGACCACTTATCTGGCAACCCCCTTCTGATGATGATAAATATTAGACGTCTTATTCTATTGAAAGTAGTCAATAAATGTTCTCAGTGTATTTAGGAAATATTCATTTAAATTTAGATTTTGAATTTGAGCTTTTCAAACAATTTCATGGATTAGTCGAGGTTACACATTAACACCGTTGAATACCGGCCAACTCAGTCACCTAGAAGTTAAGCGTTCGTGCAAGTAAACGAAAGTCCTGGGTTCGAATCCCGAGAACGGTATCATGAATGAGCACTGCTGAAAAGTCCTGTACTAGGACGAAGTTACTGTTCAGTGCTTCCAGGTATCAGTGGTGATCTAGCATTAATCGGTTCATGATCCCAACCAAATACTGACTTTACTTCATACGATATTGGTGAATTACAGAAAAGAATTCCCAGCACACAATATATGTAATTTTAACATAATCCCCATTTTATAAGCATTTAGGTTTCGAATAATAAAGTAATATGTATGGAAAATTGTCAAACAGTTCTTATCGGATATTAAGAGCAGAGCATACTCGTAAGTCATCAGTATTTGATCACAGATGTCTTGGAAATATTGCCAGCATCTGCTGTGATTACCAGGTAAGTAATAGTGAGGTTAAACACAGGGTATTAGGGAATGATGGTAAATCAGTTGATGAGGTAATAAATCTTCATCGACTGAGATGGTTGGGCCACGTGTTACGTATGCCTGAATACCGATTACCACGACGCGCAATGTTGACTAGAGTAGTGGATGGTTGGAAGAGAGTTAGGAGCGGCCAAACCAAAACATGGCATCAGTGCTTGAAGTCACTAACTTCTAATCTGAGTTATGTTGGTAGATGCAGACTACTTGGTTGGGGTCCGCGTGACTATCGTAACCAATTGTTGAATACTCTAGGTGACATGGCTCAGAATCGATCACATCCTCTGTCTTCCCTTAAACCGTGAGATTAAAATTGCTTTATACCTTTCTTTCTACGAACTAATTCCTTTCTTCTTGTACTATATCTTTATACACAATCTTTCTTTTATATATCACTACCATTGAAGTAACTACTTTTATGAATTCAGTGTTCATGTTGTTGTGCTAATTAGGTGTGGCAACTACATATATGCGTCTGGTACTACGTTGTAGCTGACTGACTGACAGAATAGGGAATTCAACCAGTTGTAGACGATTAGACTATTGAAGATTTTTTAGCCGAAATAATCAATCCCTTCAATCTATAATGAAATATACCATTGAATTTCCTAACGACTCCCAAATAGGACGAAACAAGCGTCCTGGATTTCACTGCTAGCCACTATCCATTTTTGCTTACCATGCTTGTGAATTTAGGCTGTATCGAGGCAATACTCACATATGCCAATTACAAACTGACCAGTTGCAGTCCTAAAAATATCAATGGGAAGATCCAAACAAACAATACAAAGTAAATTGCCCAATGAGTTTCCATTTATTGATTAAAGAACAATTAGACTTACCTTTTTCAGCATATTTCAATGCTTCATTTAAATTTGACAATAATTCATCCATTTGATATTCTTTATTTGGTTGATAAATTGTTAAAATGATTCGACATATTTGTTCATAACATACAATATACAATGGTATATTCATTTGATGTTGATCATATGGATTTATAGATGGTTGTAAGATAGTTTTATGTTTTTTCTAATTTTTTCTGTAATTGTTTATAGAGTTCTAATGATTGTGAGTACTTTCCTAGAGGTAAGTGAGGGTAAGGAGAATTTTTAAAAAAAAACATTTAGAGTGTAGTAACAGATATTTAAGGTTTATTAGAAGATATACATTAAGGAAATCAGCAAACTGCATATGAGGCAAGCGCTAACTTGGAATCCGGAAGGGAATAGGAAAAAAGGAAGGCCAAAGAACACATTATGCCGGGAAATAGAAGCAGATATGAAAAGGATAAATAACAACTGGAAAGGATTGTGGAGGACGGAGTTGGATGGAGAATGCTGGTGGGCGCCCTATGCCCCTCCACAAGGGTTAACAGGCGTAAGTAATTAAGTAAGAAGACCGAAACCGTTGTAATGTATGAAATTATAAATTTTAAGGGGCACTTATTCGTTAAACATCTGGGCAACCCAAAAAAATTTTATACTAATTCTATAGATTATATAAGTTCATTAGTAATTAGTAATTGAGCATAGCAACTCTGCCTGTAGATCTTCTAAAGTTACTTCCGGTCCCAAGCCCGGGAAAAGGAGGAGGATTGGGCATGGGATTAGCGACCCCTTCCCGTAGAAAAACTAACTCGCTAAAAAAACGCTAACCAGAATTGAGCACAGCAATACCGTGACTGTTTTTATATATACTTAATAGTGAAGACGAAGACTAATCTTTCGAGATTTAACGTTCAATTTACGTATTATTATTATTGTTAGTATGTTGTTGTAGATTAAGTCAATGTATATATGTTATATTTTAATATATGGGGCTCATCATAGTTGCACAACACTTGCTGAATTAGGAAAGATTTAACTATCCTAATACTACCAGTTCTGTTTCTTACATCGTTAACGGCAACCACCATATAATTTATGACTGCTGACACAGGAAGATAATGGATTATAGAAAAACTTGACAGTTGGAATTGAACAAGTAGAACAAAACGAAATAATACTATTATAGCAACTACCCTATACACCCAATTTTGATTATGGCTGAGCCCTTTTATTAACTTACTTAACGGACATTGTCATTTGGATAGTAACAATTTGCATTTATCTTTGTTCTGTTATGATCACTAGAGCACAGGACACTCCAGCCAAAATGTTGATTACTTAAGTATCATTCGATAACTCATCCTCCTCCTCATATATGAATGCATATAAATCCTATTATTAGCTTTTGCTTTTTCTTGTTGCTCCCCTGTACAATTTGGCTATAAATTTGCCTATGTAATTGCTTGCACTTTCTCCTTTATACTTACTCATGTGCTTGTAGCTTTGTAGTCTGCGTCATTTGATAATAAACTGTAGTTGCAGCTTCTCTTTGCCTTCTGATTTCATGCACCGTTGAGATTTGTATTATAACGGTTATCGAGGTGAACGATTAGTGAAGCACGGCATTACACTATTCAACATAAGTTTACAAAGGTTTGTACATTCTCATTGTTGACATTAAGGACTACAACCTTTGTGGACGACAATATAGGTATTTAGTTAAGTTTTCTTAGAAAAGGTGGTTTGTGACTATCATTAGAATTCATTGAACTAGTTTTTCAAAATGAATACGTGATTCGTTCTACGTACATTCTCATTTGCTAACTCATTTACCAGATAGAAGTTCGTATACTTGGCGTCAAGATACACTCCATGTGTGATGGTTAGTAATACTACCTGGTTGCTCAAACCGAATAAGACTGGACAGGGTTTTGACCTGAAGATTAGTGGCTGGAGATCGAATGCTTAAATCATTGAACCACCTGTCGGCGATTCAAAGTGTGCGTTTGATCCTATTTACATCTATTCATCTAGATGCTCTAACATTCTAATATCGGTCTTCACATGAAGACAAACTTAATACCTTTTGCTACCAAATTCAAATAGCTATGAACTTGTTCAGCAACTATGAAACTATCAGTAAACTTTTACATTTCCTATTTATGGGTTCTGAAAACTACAAATGATCAATCTCTATTGACAAATGTGCTCTTGTATTGTTCCTCAGTAATAAGTTTTAGCAAAGTTTGTTTGTTACTAACAAAAGTATTCACGTTTGTAATCAAACATGAGGTTAAAGTATTTAAAGATGATGTTAGAAAAAGTGCTGAACAGTTGAATGTCTAATATTTTAATCTAAAAATATCAAATAAAGTTTCGTCATTATGTATTCATCTTTAATGCATTAAACGTTCACAGTAGTAGATTTCTGATTATTCATTGTTTAAATTTAGATCAGTATAGTGAATAAGCTTAAAGTAATTAACAGACATGACGGTTGAAGTTCAGAATCCTGTCTATTTACTGATTGGCTATTAATCTATTCAACTTTTTATATACAGAATAAGGGATTATGGAAACTATAGTAATTGAATGGTTGAATTCATGAGGCAGTTTAAGCTAGACCACTCTGGAAGCCCTGAATGGTCAATTCATTCTAGTATGGGACTCCTCAGCAGTAGGCAGCCACGATCATTCACGCGGGATTCTTACTCTTACCTCTAGACCACTGAGTTGGCAATCCACGATATTAACCCACCATCCACCATTGTTTTCAATAAGTAACTTCCTCATAACAGATACGGTTTGACTCGAGATCGTGGATGCTCACTACTCAGGAACCCTAAACTGGGATGAAACGGTCATACAGTGCTTTTAGGTTCCCCAGGATGATTTAAATTAAACTAACTCATAAATTCAATCATTTTTTATAATCCAACTAGAGTAATCTGATCACGGTGGCGCAGGTGTATACACTATTTATCTTCCCTTAGACCTTGAGATTAAAATTGGCTTCATATCTGTCTTTCTTCTTGTACTATATCCTTATATACAACCTATAATTTATATACTACTACCACCACTAAATTAATTACTTCTATGAATCCAGTGTTCATCTGTTGTGTCAACGAGGTTTGGTAACTTGAACCGATGAATAGATGTGCCTGATTCTATTTAGTAGCTGACTGACTGACTGAATCTGATTAGTTATTAATCTATTAAGAAAAAAATACATTACCTGTTTCAAATAAATATGTAGCATTATGATAGATTGGTTCAAATAACCTCTTGTTATGTGATTGTTTTATTTCATTCAAACTATTAAATTGTATTTTATCATTATTATTTAATTGTGTTTTAATTATGATCATATTTTTTTCGGCGGTATAACCTTTTGTTACAATTTTTAAACCATTTTTGTAAATATATTTCTAATAACCATTGATCATGATCATTTGAACGAAATAATCCTGCTATATATAAATTCTCTTTATAGACTTCTTCAATATTATTAGAATGATTAGAATGTTCTGCATTCATTAAATGTATCATTATTTGATAAAGTAATTGATGTCTTTCAGTTAATGGTTCAATAGACCTGTATGATGATGATGATGATGAGGGATTCACTGAATCCATCCGTTGTTTCTTTTCATAATCAATTAAATTGAATAATTCTGAATATGTTTTATGATAACCATTTTGTAAAATATTAAGTAATAGATTTTCATGAAATTTTAAACGATACCTAAAATGAAAAGAATATTTTCATTGTGTTCAATAGTTTTGAAAGAAAATACAAGTTTTGTAAATAAAGAATAGTCTTTAGAGTACATTTTTATTAGGGTCTATAGTTATATATCCAAGTTCGAGAACCATGAGGCACTGATCAGTGCTTTCATCCTAGTGCCGGACTTCTCAAAAGTAAAAATCAATAATCACACCTGGGATTGAACTCATGTTCTACAAGTCTTGCTCACCAACTCTCAACCTCTAGACCACTAAGCCGGGATCCAATGGTGTACATGTCTGATCTCAACTAATTCATGATATCTTCCAGACATATTTAAATGATGTTGTAGGGTAATTGTCTTAAACCCGATACTGTTGAACACCACT